>JAQQTO010000051.1:9400000-19357500 GCA_029884595.1 Ormosia semicastrata | reverse complement strand
GTATATGATCTGAATGTGTTGTTTAAATCCTTAGCATGTTTAGATCGATTATTAAGTATTTCATTTGTTGCCTTGCATGTTGTTATGCAGTAGTACCATTCCATCCTGCAGACATAAAATATATATTACCATTTGTCCGATTCTCGTGGCAGTCAAATAATCCAGTGCTCCATGAACTCCATATCATATTTGCTGAACGAATCATTTCTGCTTCCTATCTTGAACTTGGAGGAATTAATTGAGCCAACGGTTTCATTCTGTTAAGTTTTGACATCCCCTCACTGCTCAATGGTACCAACAATCCTCGAACTAAACAAAGTAGCAGAATTAGTTTGTTTTTCAAGGAATGATTATGAATTTAAAAATTGTGAAAACTCCAGTTTTGTTTATACACTATTTTCACGTTAATTTAATCCGTTCATACTTCATACACCCTTTAAGCAATTCAACAATAAAAAAGCAGAACCACATCCATAATTAATACCTATATTTAATTAAATCTTGGGCCAGCCTGCCATTCTGACTTCTAAACTACTCGAAGCGTCTGAAAGGTAGTTATTATGCATCTCTACTACGTCAGGGGATTCCTAATACAAGTGCTAACGTAGAGAACATTATAGACTTCTCAAATAATGTCTTGTGGGAAAGCAAGTTCTAGGGATTAGATTTTGATTGCTATTGACCTATCATGCTCCAAATTATTGTTTCTGTTAAACCATATTCTTAAGAAACCATGTGGAAAAATAAGATGACGTAAATTTGGTAGCCTAGTATGATTGCCATAAATAATTTAATAAAGACAAAAAAAAAAATGCCTTAAATTTAATGGCAGAAGATAGAATCATAGAAATGCATTATGCCTAACATTCCTTTTCTTAAGATTTGTTTCCTCCACTTGTTCTTCTAGGTGGAAATGACGCGGATTGACATGCAAATAAGCCAATTGCTATATTTTCTTCATATGTACTATTTCTAGAAGTAAATCTTCTTGTTATCCCACAACAAACAGAACATAAAAAAAGAGGAAAAGGAAAATCTTTGAAATGACATCATATATTATGTCTAGAAATATATCTAATGCCAGAAATCCTGGATGTCGAGTCAGGAATACAGCAGAATATAAGGATTGGCATGGAAATTAAGCAATGAAATCTGTATTATTAAAAAGTCAACTCATTCTTAGCCTGTTTATCTGTACCAAGCTTGGGCGTAGACAAATAAAATTAAAATACTAGGCTTGGAAATTTGTGGATTAACATCAAACTGAAAACTAACTTGTGGTCACAACCATGTACGACATTAAAGGTTCTCTTAAAATTGACTATTCTTGCAGTCCATGGAAGCCACAACTGAGTTGTCCATAAGGTTAAAGCCATGACAAGAGATAGTCAATGGGATCATTGACCTCGCCATCTCCTCCACCAGAAGGAAGTCCTAGCTACCTGTGAAGGAGGTGGTGTAAGAATATCAAGCATGGTTTCCTTCTCTTTTGGGGTCAATGGAACACCTCTAACAAGGTTCAAAGCCATGATATGAACATTAGTCTTTTGTCTATGCCTGTTGTAAGCCCATACTCCAGCAGCTGCACCTGCAACTAGGAGCTATTCGAAAGCACATTTTTGGAATCAGCACAAATTAAAACTACACTAAAAAATAAATTACAAATTCAACTACTTTCAATCCTGCAGAGAAAATTTACCGGTGATAACCACAAAGCTGCTGTCTGCATATCAAACTTAGGTTTATAGAGTACAGTCTCTCCAAAATCATCCTCAAGCTTTTTGTAGATCTCCTTGTCAGTCTTTCCAGACCGAATTTCATCACGAATTAACTGCAAAATAGTACAAGTGTTTACATGATAGCACAAAGGTCACTTCCAAAGGCTGCTAGCAAGCATGGTTATTTTTAATTTTATAGAAATTGTGAGCAGAAATGGATGGAAAACAGGCGACAAAAATGGCAAGCAACTTCAAAAACTTAAAATCTGTTTAATAAATAAGAAAATCAGTTATTTCACACATCTGGAATTTCCCGACAAGCCTGTCATATTCTGCTTAATCTTTTCTAACTTTCACAAAGACAGAAGTTCAAATCAATGGCAATGAAGAAAAAAAAAAGCTCTGATATATCGACAGCCACTAATAGGCACTCAGGGATAGAGGGAGGGGGGCACTTCCTCAAATAAGCATTCAACTTTTGCAGCAAAGAAAATCGACAGCCATTTAAATTTGGCACAACGCCAAAATAAGCATCAAACAAAATATATTATATCAGTAACTAAGAAAGAATACTGTATAATTCCACAAAGGTTAAACTGTTATAACAAGGGAAAGTAAACTAATAGGTAATATATCCAAATAATGCATTGATAACTCATACAAGATGAGATTATATCAAAAAGGAGTTTGGCTGTTAGATGTTATTTTTAAAGTCGCATACGAAAAACAATCTGAATATTTAGGGTCCCCTTATACACAAATTTGTCTCACTCCTGAAAATTCACGTTCCCTTTTCTAAATTATTTCAAGTTTGGAAACCAATAGAAGTTCCAAACAAGTAGTTTAAACCAATAAATAAATAGATCGTTTTTGTTAAAAGTGAGGGACGACCTTGAATAACATCCATATCAGTGAATTTGTAGTAACTATATAATCTTCCCTTGTGGAAATCCATTCAGATTGAGAAAGTAAAAGTAGAGGTACCTTCCTGAGCAGAATGGCAACGTCAGCTTGAGAGTCTTCAATGGATTGACTCCCACACTCGGTGCACCTCACATTGTGACTAATGTTTCTTGCCCGGGCCTCTACTATCTGCACCTTTTTCACTGCATCCTCCTCCTCACTCCCCATTCAAAGCTAGCCTACAACTAGTATTATTCTATTCTACCTTCCCTAAAATGCAGCTGCAAAATCCAATAAAGCATTAATAAACACAGAAAGAGAGGGGGAAAAAAAGCTCTAGTGTGTTGAAAGAGGTAATATAATAATGGAAGTTTTGTTCCCAGCTATACATTTCATCAAATAGCTGCAAGGCAAGACCAGGTCAAACAATCACAACAACAGAAAAAAACAAAGCATAAAATGAATCATGATGCTTTAAGTTTAACACAATGATTATGAATGTAAGAAACCATGACCGACAACATAAGAAGAGAAACAAACAAACACACGCACACATAATTCTCAGCATTCATTTTGTCGAACACCTAGGAAGCAATTGTTGCAGTAGACAGATTGCATTAGAGAAAATGTTTCCTTCAATTCAAAAAAAAAAAAAAGATTTTTGAAGATGAACTTAATATATGAATTAATTGGATTTAGATATATGAAATGGGTTTTAATTAGAAGCTACAAACTCACAGTTTTAGTTGGAAGAAAGAAAAAATGGCTTTGCTTTTTTACTGCTACTGCTATGATCCCTTCTCCTTCTTGGGTGTCGCTTCCAATTATCAACTATCAAGCGATCATTTTTGTTTGGTGAGGTGCATAATAGCCCAGGCCCAACGTTATGATAGAGAGCCCGATCCATCAACTCGATCCAATTCCAAATCATACAAAAATAGATTTTTTGACGTGTACAAAATCATCATTAAGTTCAACTTAAGGCCCAAAAAGTATATATTGAAGGAACCCTTTTTTTTTCTTCAAATCCTAATAATATCATTTTCTAAAAACAAGTTATTAAAATGCATTTATTTTAAATAGATTACTCAAATACTCTCAGTTTTATCATATTATTACAACTTTTTTATTTTGCGTTTATTAAAACTTACTGCTGTATCATTAAAAAAAAAACCGGATCTAACAAATATAGTTGATTAAGTTTAATTGTATTTATTTTTGTTTTATAAAAACTAATCAGTTTAATTCAATTTTTCATTTTTATTTATGAAACTAAATCAAACTTATATATATGTGTGTGTGTTTTCATTTTTATTTATGAAACGAAATCAAACTTATATATGTGTGTGTAAACTTTGGTTTGGCCTAGTAGAGAAACAACTTTTTTTTTCACTTCACTCAAATTATGGTTTGAGACTCAAAATCATGTCACAACTCTACTTTAGTTCTTGCCAAATATGTTATTTGTGAATAAAACTTAATTATACCCCAAGCTGAGGTTTTGGGTGTACAAACTATAATCCAAACATGTGTTGTAAAATAATTTGGTTGATTTTTTTTACCAAAATGGCCTTGGTGCAAAACTATTTATTAAATTATCATACTTTTAAAATTGTATACCAAACTGACATATTTTTAGCCATGTTGATTCTTTTTTTTTTTGAGTGACACATAGATAGCGCTAGAGCCTTTGGTGCTTTCTACACGATTATGCTAAAAGGGTTGACATTACACGAATAATAATGCATAAAAGGGTTGTGTTATTTACGTGGAAACGCCAGACTAATAGGCGTTATCCAAGTAATAGAACATTTACATTTGACGCTTTCACATTAAAAACACCAAACGCATTGGCATTACTAGTGTGCCCCATTATAAATAGACCTATCCTCTCATTCTCGTGCACAAACTCTTCATTTCTCAAATTTTCACTATCTCTAGATTTTTTTCTCTCTCTAGACTTTTGCTCTCAAACCCTCCTTTGGTTGTTCCTTGTGGGAAAGGCATTTGGATCATTATATGTATAAGTATTTTTGTTTATAGTTGGATTATTTTTATTGTTATTGTTATTGGTGATTATTTTTATTGTTATAATTATTGCTGATTTTTTTATTATAATTATGTTACTTGTTTATTAGATATTTTTTATGGTTGAATAATTTTGTTGGTTAGGAGGTTTTAGGAATTTGTTGGTATAAAAATTAATAGTTTGAATATTATTAGGATAACAATTTTTTTTTTAGTTGACACGTGTTGATTATGTATTATTTTGTTGTTTCAATTGACTAAATTTGTGGGTTTATTGAAAATGAAATTAGTAGGGTTTAGGAAAATTTTCTTGAAAAATAATAGTATGAATTCATTGTTATGAGTAGCAATTTTGTTTTAGCTAACACATGTATTGATTGATTTCATACTTATTGTGTTGTTATTATTCTGAAGTTTGAGAAGTGGAATTAAAATAGCAAAATGTCTTATTGTTATCATTTACTACAATGAGAGAATGTATGAAAGTCATCGTCCTAAGTCTATCATGATTAAACGTGATACGACTTTTGAGTTTCTAAAAAGTAGAATTCATTTAAAATTTAGACTCCAAGAAAATCAATATGTGTCTTGTGTTGTGTATCGATTTCCATAATGAAGCAATGTACTGAGATGGATTACTCTTCCATTAGAAGATGATGAAGATGTTGCTTATATGATAGATTGCTTTGATCAACATCTGAACTTAACTTCAATGGAGTTGTATGTTGAGATAGAAACGAGTGAGCATAATATGCATGTTAAAGATCGTTCTGAAACAAAAATCCAAGATGGTCCTTGTAATCTTCTTGAATCATCGTATCCTATCAACATTCAATTGTCTATGACACATGCTGCTTCCTTGATCCAACCTTCAGAAGTTGTTACATCTGCATTGCCTGAACAAAGATCATTTGAGTTGGACTTTGAAACCGATAACCCACTTATCAGAGATACATTATCTGACACAAGTGAAGATGAATGAGAGCTGTCTGAGGGTGAAAATTTAGATACTAACTTAGAAGAAAAACACTTTGACGCTAAAGTAAGTTTATAAGAACAAGTCCTTCCATTGTTAGTTGCCCCTCAATATGTGTTAGTTTCCTAAATTAGATCGTTGTGGTATTTGGAGGCCAGAGGAAGAATTATATGTTGGGTTGCAATTTTCATTTAAAGATATCGTCAAGTTGGCCCTAAAATATTATTTGATTAGTAGACATCAGAACTACAAGGTTGAAGATTTTGATACACAGAAGCTAACTGCTAAGTGACCCAAATATGGTGATGGTTGTAATTGGAGAGTTAGGACCATTAAAAGCAAGAAATCAAACATGTAACAGATTATAAAATATAATAGACCGCACAGCTGTGTCAACCTATCTATGTCACAAGATCATAAGAAGTTAGACACTCTTATGATTTATTCTTGTATTCTGGAGATGGTTAAGCAAAAATATGATGTACCTATATGCTTGATTATTGAAAGGATTCGAAGTCAATTCAGATATGAAGTGTCATATCGGAAAGCTTGGAAGGCAAAACAAATTGTCATTGTGAAAGTTTTTGGGGACTGAAATAAATCTTATGAGGTGTTGCCTAGATGGTTAGTTGTCATGAAAAAAGACATGTCAGACACAGTGGTGGAGTTGCAAACTATTGAATTTGTTGAGTGCAATCAAGTTAACCATTCAAGACAAGTGTTTTTTTCGCTTATTTTGGACATTCAAATCATGTGTTGTTAGATTTCGATATTGCAAGCTCATTATTTAAATTAACAGTACTTATTTGTATGGTAAAAATTGTCATAAACTATTGATTACAACAACACAAGATAGAGATAGAAAATCTCTACTAATCGCATTTGCTATTGTGGAAGGAGAAACAAATGATGCTTAGAGTTAGTTCTTAGCCCTAATTTGAACACGTCACACAACAACAGGGGCTTATGTTTGATATCTAATCGACATCAAGACATTATACAGTCAGTGGTGAATCCACATGTGGGATGAAAGCCACCATATGCATATCATGTTTACTGTATACAACATATTGGTAACAATTTTAACAGTAACTTCCACAATGCGACCCTAAAGAAATATCTGATTAACACAAGTATTTAAAATTTCTAATTTCTTTTTAAATTGATTATATAAAACTTAGTTGCTAACACCAACTCTTTTAAATGTTTGTATCAGGGTACAAACCAATTGTATACAAATTTGAAGTCAAGTTAAAAAAGTTGACCGCTAATACTAATATGACAAATTGGATTAATTCAATCCCAAAAGAAAAATGGAGTTTGACATATGACGGTGGCCACAGATTCAGTCATATGACAACAAACTTGTCAGAGTGTATCAATGGAGTGTTGAAATGTGGCAGAAATATACTAATAACTGCACTGGTTCAGATGACATGTTACAAATTGATAGACAACTTTGTTAATCGAAAAGATGAAACAAACTAGAAAATTATGAATGGGACAAAATAGACTGATGATTTTATGAAAAGTTGAAATATCAACATGCAAAAAGCGAGCTCCCACCAAGTCCGTCGATATAATATACATCAACCAAATTTTTGGTCGAAGAGACATTCAACCCTATAACATAAGAGGATGAAATTAAATATTCTTTAAACCTTCAAGAAAGCCAGTGTGACCGTAGGTTGTTTCAAGCATTGTATTTCCCTTACTCTCATGCAATAGCAATATGTGTTTTTAGGGCACTTAACCCTTTCCAATATATGCATAGGGTTTACAGACTAGAAAATATCACAGAGCTTGTGAGGTTGATTAGGGAATAATTAAGGATGAACCATGGTGGCCACCAGCTCCTGAGATTACATTGGTGTCTGATCTTGCATTGTTTAGATCTAATGGTCGACCCAAATCAACTCGACTTAAAAATGAGATGAATTGACACGAACCAGGATCGAGACAGATTTTCAACATGCCATCAAATTAGACATAATTGTCGTAGTTGTCCTCCTAGTGGATCGACTTCCTTGAGATAGGACATAATTTGATAATCACTCTCTTATATTTAATGACTATCAATGTGTAATTGAGGACTATCAATGTGTTAATTAACTATTATTGTGTATATGATGATTATCAATATGTGTTAGCTCACTATTATTGTGTATTTGAGGATTTACAATATGTGTTAGTTGACTATCATTGTGGATTTTAGGAATGACAGTGTGCATTTGATTATTTATATTTAATTTTAGTCTTACATTACTTTTAACAGTGTCTTCTAATTTGCATTTAATAACTCATATTTAATATGTATATTCTTTTCATAGTGTCTTATCATTATCGAAGACAAGGACGGATGTAGAAAATATTCAATAAAGGGACCAAAAATCATGAATTATATTATTAAATATAAAAAAATTAAAGTTAGAAAATAAATATGTATTCACCCTTAAATTATTTAGTGAATTAAGATCAAAATGCACTATTATCACAAAGTTTGTTTTTCTAAGTTTGCTCCTAATCATTTTAGAACCCACTAGCAAATTAAATTAATTAAATTGGCTAATGGTTTTTCAGAACCCACATCTTTGATTGGAGAATATTGAGATTCTCCTTAACATTGGTGATAGTGTGACTAAAAGTTTATCCTATGACTAGAAATTTCTATGATGTGAAAAACAAAATTTTCAACAAAGCAAAGAAGTGTTAAATTCGATAAAACAATAAGAGAATAATCATATTTATATTTACATAAAAAAACAAATGAGTTAATTATTTAAGTATATGTTTAGAATAAAAACGTTAAACCATTATACATTTCCCTAAAGGAAATGCCTTTACGTTCGACGTTTTCACATAAGTAACGCTTTTGTATTTGCCATTTTTAAGTAAAAAACACCATCCATGATAAAATTTTCACGTGAATAACACCAATAACATTGACCCTATCTACATGCCACTCGAAAAAAATAAAAAATAAAAGCCAACATGACTAAAAATGTGACAATATAATATATAATTTCAAAAGTATAACAATTTAGTAAATAATTTTTTAATAAAGACATTTTGGTCAAAAAGTCTAATTTGATCTAATTCAATTTTCTAACTCGAAAGAAACCGATCCATTCTTAATATAAAAAAAATATAGGAAAATGATTAGTTTGATTCAATTTTATCATATGAAGTCAAAACTTGACGTCAATTGTGTAATTACCAATTACATTCCTCCTGAAGTACCATAATGTGCTCACCAATCTTACGTAAAGAAGAAAACTCTAAAATTTACAGATGCCTTTCAGGGAGCACTTGATGACAGACTCCAACTTTAGCATGGGATGATAGCAAAAAAAATGCCTCATAAAACTTCAAGACCACGTATGCACGAAACAGAAACTTTCCTGCAAATCAGTAAGATAGAGAAATATGGGTGGATTAATATAGCCACAGTACCAATAAAAATTCTTTGAATTATCCATTTTATCCGGCTATTATTTCGATAATTCAATTGCTCAAGATTAAACAAAAGAGAAATGCTAGCCAGAAAAATTTAACGAAATTCAGCCACAAATAATTGACGCTAGAAACTTTTGAAACCCACCCACATTTATGAGTTTAGATCTTCTCATGTAACATGACCAGTGAAATAAACACAAATTTTATCAAGTAAGGACCCACCATGATTGGTTATAGGATCCCCTAGTTATATTCAAAAGAAATTGTATTTTTATCTCTAACGTAATCCTCTCATATTATTCAAGGATACGAGAGAATCCAAATCCCACATTTGTTAACTTCAAGACCATAGACCATTAGTACGAAGGAAGTATTCATTTATTTTGTGAACTGTAGCATTCAGCAAAAGGATTTTCTGCTTATACCAGTTTACCACCAGGAGGATTCACTTTATACTTTTAATTTTAAATCTACTGCAAATTCTATGTGAAAGAAGTTTTTTCTTTTCCACCAAAAATGTTTCCAAAACTCATTCAGCAAATTAAAATATGCCTATACCTCATCCATATGGCCCCTTTAGTTCATTTAGGTTGCTTCTTGTGCAAGAAGTGCAATCTCAATTTCCTGGAGTGACTTCCCTTTTGTTTCCAGAACATATTTCTTCACAAAAATTACAGCCATCAGACAAAATGAACCAAAAATAGTATACAGGAGTTGTGCCCCAATTTGCTCCAGCAAGCGCAAAAATAATAGACCGACGAAGAAGTTTATCACCTGTTAAAGAAGTGTTTACAAATTCAGAGAACTTTATAACATTGGAAAAGAATATCACATATGTATATTGCATTAGATGTAGAGCCTGATATTGAACAATATATCAAGAGAAGAGATTTCAAGTAATTCTAATTAGTAAATAATATTCAGAACTCAAAATTTAAATCCCATACTTGCAATCAACATATGCAACATATTCTGCAAGAACATCTCAAAAATGTTATAAACCGCCAAACTGCATATTTCAAGTGTAATAAACCAACAGTCATCACCATACTTGCAGTCTTGCACAAGCACCGTGAAAGTCAACAGAAATCAACGTAAGTCACAAAAACTGGTTATTAGAATACTTTTTATTATTGACAAGGGGTTATCAAGACTTCTCAAATCAATAACTTTCTCAACAATCATACTCTGATACCATGTCAAGTTACCAATTATCTCATATACATTAGTTTAACTCAGACTAAAGGAACTTAACTAGAATATAAATGCACATGCCACTCCAATGTATGAGCATAATCTAGTTTTAAAACTCAGACAGCATAAAATATTTACCGAGTTAAATATGGTAGAAGATATAACATATATATGGTAGAAGATTACACAATAAGGACAAATATTTAAGCTGATTTCAAGTTCATAAGAATGTCCAAGCAAGTTAATTACTTTAAAAAGCTGAGAAGCTGAAACATAATGATATTAGGAAGCATTAAAGATGAATGCATGTAGAAGATAATTACCCAATGCACAGCCAAGCAAATTGCCATTGCCTTTGCTCTGATCTTGCCAGGTAGTATTTCGGACATGAGGAGACAAGGAACAGGACCAGCACCGAGAGCAAATGATAGCACAAACCTGCATTGTCCATTCCACATTTAGCAACAAATATCATGAAAAATGAGCTCTCACGTTTGTAGAGATCTGATCAGTAATTTGGTAGCACTAAAGAAGGAATGGAGGTATTTCAGATCCACGTGCACTGTGTCCAACAATCTATGTAGTAATCCATTTCAGAAAAAAAAAAAACCATATGCGCATATTTTTGAAATATTAATGAAAACTCAAAATGCCACATTAGATTTATTGCCCAGTGATTCCGCAGCTAGAATGAGATTGAAATCGATATCAACCACTTGCTAATACTTACATTTACTTGTGCATCTGATGCAACAACAAAGTAAGGACGCTAATTATGAGTTTCTGAAAACCATTGACTGTATCCCTATTAGAGGAGAGAAATTTATACATTACAAGAGTATTTCATCTTGCTGACATAATCCTTTCTCCCCATCCTACCCCTTTTCCATATAATAATTCCTATTTTCTGTCTTTTGTTTTTTTCCCCTCCCCAAGCAAGTTGAAGCTTTCTGACCACTTACAGCAACATGCCACCAACAGATAGATACATAGCTCCAAATCCTGATACAAAAGAAGTTGCAGCAATAACTTGCAGACCCATTGCCACCGCCTAAACAAGAAAAATGAGTAAAGGTCAGATAAGATAATTCTCATCACCTAACTTACGAAATTTAGTAGAAATGGTAATAATTGGAAAGAAGACAAACTCTTGAACAGTATCATAGGAAAGTTCCTACTATTAAAATGGATTAGATTCCCCCCCCCCCCTCCCGCCCTGATGATTGTAAGAAAACCTGAGATGGGAGATTGCATAAGTGAAGTCACACTCTTGGTGAGCTTGGTAAAAGTGAAAATAAGCAAGTGGATTATGAAGAGGTGGAAAATGGCAATGTATTGAGCATAATAAGTTGGGATAGATTGCCATTTTTCACCTTCCCATTTCCTACCAAGCACACCTTACCTAAATGCCCCAGGACTGTATGAAAAAAACTAAGCATGCTTGCTCAACTTGGCCAAAAATTTAAGCATTCTCACCATTCCATTTCCCATAATATAAGTAGCTTTTATTCAGGCTTCTTTGTCCAGCATTCCAATCTACTGTCTATCCCTTTTTACAGGCCTTGTCAATTGGAAGGTCTGTTGCTGGCCTAAGAAGGAGGGAAGTTTGGGACTGGGTAATTTGGTGTCCAAAAACATTGCTTTGGCAGCTAAATGGTTATGTTCCTTTCCTATGGAGGTCAATTCATTATGGCACCAAGTAAATAAAAGTAAATGAATAAATAAAGCTCCACTTAATGTCCTCCAGATGCAATATTAGATTTTGGAAGTGTAGATGAAATGCATGAATAGTCGACAACTACAGTGCAATTTGAATTTATAACAGTATGTCAAATGAAATTTTATGCAAGTGAAAAAGATTAATTCAGCAAAGTTATGATTTTCATTTTTCTTTCTTACCATGCCCAAAAAGCTACCCAAGAGAAGCACTTTCCTTCCAAGTTTATCCATCAGAATCATTGCAATAAGTGACCCTGAAGTAGCATACAAGAAGGCTGAGATAAATATACAGCAAATTAAAAAAAAAACAAAAACAAAAGAAAAAAAGGGGAGTTAATCCAGCAGATACCCAATAAATTGCAAATTCCTATACATGTGTTTGCAAGATCAGATGGGACACCAAAGCTTTCAAAGACGGTTGAAGAGAAATAGAAAACAGCGTTTATGCCAGATAGCTGCTGTAAAGCAAAAAGTGTAGATCCAATGAACATCACTGCAAAATGCATATGGTGATTTAGCAACCATCGATATGACACAACTATATATTGTTGTAAAAATAAACAATTTTAAAAATTGTGATATGATTAAGCATTCATCTAGAAGATACAATTATGTACTGTTCCACAAACAAACAATTTGAAAAAATTATGATATGTACCTTTGGAATGGCAGCCATAGAGTAATTCAGAGAGTTTTACTGTATCAGACTCATCGCCTCTGTCAGATTTTGACAGTTCAGCCATTGCAGGTTTCACATGTACTGCACCCAAGAGCTTCTCAAATTCAGCTTCAGCTTCAATGCTTCTTCCTCTCTGAACAAAGTCAAAGAATTATAAGTGCCTGTGTAGACAAATAATTTTAATCAATAACAAAAAGGAAATAAATACAGTTAGGAAGGCTGAGACCCATGGTATTCTTCTTATAAATAAGTTGTTCAATAATAGGTTAAAAATAGACATCAGGAAGGATTTATTTAATCATTTCTTTTGAGAAGGGAATTAATCATGTGAGAGGGCAACTCATGTAATTGGCATTGACTAAAGGAATGGTTTTGAGGAATGGTTTTGATGATAACAAATAAGAAAGGAATGGCAATGCATTGATCAAGCTCCAAGAATATTCAAGATTAGCATATAGGGTCTAGATCATGTGTAAAGGTAAATGGGAATCACACTAAGCTCAAAATATGTTTTAACATCTTTACAAAATGTTTCTTAAATGTTTAAATGCCCAACAAAGTGTTTTTGGAAAGCTAGTTTTTTGTGGTAATTCAAATCTTTGAAAAATAGTCAAATTTGTGTTTTGTAAAACTGACCTTTGGTTACTCTTTTGATCATATCTTTCAAAATACTTTGATTTTTGTTCTGAAACTTATTTCATATGAAAATAGACTCAAAGATCTTTCCAATGAATGATCATTTGCTTAAAACGGATAAAGAACCAAGGAGTTATGAGCTTTTATAGTCAGAAGCTTTTTTCTAAGGGTCTAACCGATTAGGATGTATTCCTAACCGGTTATTTTGCAAGTCAGAGGCACTGCCTCTCTGCTCATAAAAGGCCCTAATCGATTAGGGCTCATTCCCTAACTAGTTAGGAGTGTTTTATAACACGTGAACAGGCTCCTTTACAGAGAGCCTAACCGGTTAACTCATGGTTTTAATAAAACAGGATTTGGCCATTTTGAATGGCCTAACCGATTAGGCCAAATCTCTAACCGGTTAGTATGTGTTTAAAATGAACGTGGAAAGGCTTTCTAAAAAGGCCTAACCGATTAGGCCAATTGCCTAACCGGTTATTGAGTTTCACAAAGGCCAAAATCTAAAGGCCCTAACCGATTAGGACAACGTCCTAACCGGTTATCTGGAAATGCAGAAACATTTCCCAATGGATACAAATGGTTATATTTCTTAATAAATCCTTCAAAACCACCACCAACGGCTATATCTTGCTTTGGGCTATAAATGAAAGTGTTCGGGCATTCATGAAAGGTTGGAGAACATTCTGAAAATTATTCTTGAGCATTGAAAATGAATTTCATCATCTTTTTCTCCAAATCTCTGTTTTGAGTCTAGTGTGTAAATTCTTGATACCCATAAGTTTCAAGTTGTATTATCTACTCTTTAAGAGAGTTTCTATCCTCTACAATTTGTGTAATCTGAAAAAGAGAGGGTGAGGTATCTCTCTAGAGTAAAGGGTGAAGTATTCCTTGAGAGTGAGGTATCTCTCAAAGTTGAAAAAGGGTGAGATATTCCTTGAGGGTGAGGCATCCCTCAAAAGTTGTAAAGGGTGAGGTATCCCTGTTTGAGGCTCAAGCACAAGGGTGAGGTATCCCAAGGTGTGTTGAGTGCTCTTAATTGTAAAGGTTGTCAAGCACCTGTTGAAACTTGAAGATATAGTGAAAAATCTCTAGCGGTTGCTTGAGGACTGGACGTAGGTCGCAAGTGGATTGGTGGCTGAACTAGGATAAACCTTGTGTTTGATCTTCTAAACTCATCTCTTTACATTTGTGCATTTATTTTGTATACTTGCTTGAATGTTATTTATCTTAACTTGTTTAATTTATGAGTGAAGTATGCAATCTCATTTATCCTTTCACTTCAATCATCCAATAGTTTCAACAAAAATTGATAAACAAACGTTTTTACGAAAGATTTGCGAAAATATTTTATAAACTCAATTCACCACCCCTCTTGAGTTTGAGGCCACTTGGTAACAACTCAGAAATCTAGGAAAGAGGTATCAGTCATAATGGGAAGAGAGAATCTCTCTCTCACTCCCTTTTTTTGCACTAGGTAGAAACAACATGGTCGATCACAAGTCAACTAGCAATAGACGCTTTCAATAACACTACATCAGCATAATATTGTCTGAAGAAGGGATATTGAAGAAACAACACTTCAAACACTCCCTTCAGAATCAAGTTGAACAAAAAATAAAAGAAAAAGAAACGAGAGATCTTAACATATGATAGGTTCTATTATCTATCACTTTCTTAAGCTTAACTATCCATCTAGCTATCCAAGCATTAAACTTTATACATCACAGTCAACATCAAATTCATACTTAAATGTTAGTAAGCCATGATCAGGATCAACATTTTTCTAGTACTTCATTCCACACAATCAATTAGCCTCCATTCTGCCAAAGGATCCAAAGTAGTCGAAAACATATACATTATTAAAGTAAGTTAACCAGTTTCAGTTAGTACTTGGAAGTTATTCGTAATTTACATGAAGAGTAGACAACCTTGAAAAGCCAGTGAGGACTCTCTGCACAGATCTCCATGAAAAGGGCAAGTATTGCAGCAGGAATGATAGATACCCAGAAACAAATCCTCCACCTGAGCACATAATTTCCACATAAAATACTACCTTTTAAAGAATACAGCAGGAAAATAAAGTAACTGTGAAGAATGGAATTGATAGATAAAGCTACAGTAAATATATGTCCACGAACTTCATTTTAACATTCCGTACCAACCCACTATTTCCTTGGCTGGGAATCCAATAAAGAGAGCACTCATGAGTCCAAGACATGTTGCAATTTGAGTTAAGCCTCCAAAAGTACCCCGTACAGCGGAAGGTGAGACCTATTAATGCAAGTGGATTTTGTAAGTGTTTAAGATAACTGAAAAAATCTCTAATGAAAAATATTGTGATCTCATACTGTAGAGAAAACAGTACTGATGATATCATCTAATATACCTCAGTCACATAAAGAGCTGCAACTGGTGGGCCTAGTCCCATTCCAGTACCAACAAATAACCTTCCCAAAAGCATTCCCCACAGGCTTTTTGCTGTTGCACTGCAAAGTTGTGAATAATAAGTTTATAGCTTTATCTGCTATTTTATGTAGAAAAACAAGTTGAAGCGGGAAACATTGATTTGAAAACAAATATACGAGAGCTTGAGAAAAGGGTTCTCTATTGTTTTATCATGATGATTTGTCCTTCTTTCATTCTCTCCCTCTTTTCTTTTTCTTACATTATCTTCTGTTTTATATAGAAAACGTCTTGGAATAGGATGGCATTAATTTGAAAACAATTATCAAGAGTGCATGGACAATATAAATATAAAAAAGAGAGCAAGAGAAAAAGGGGCTCCCCATTGTTTTATCATGATGATTATTAGAGTTGTAAAGTAATTTTCTCAGTTTCTTCTACTTTTCCTGATTTGTTCTGATTTCTGAGTTCTATTTACAAATTATGTCTATCAAAAGTAACTTGAAAAAGAAAATTCAAATTTAAGACACACAATAGGAAAGCTCATCTTGAACATAAAGTCAGAGATTTTCTGGATGAATTTTGATGCCTCAACTTAACACATAAAGGATAGATAAATAACTGGATTCAAGTAATTCATCAGTGAACATAAATGAAAATTGATTACAGCAATTTCTCACTGAAAAGAAACAAGGCTGATCAAATTTGTTAACATTTTCCAATTCCCACAATGGAAGGAACTAGGAAGTCCAAACTCCAAAAAATTAAACCAGTTAGAAGAAAATTAACCTCCTCCGAAAGAGAAACATACTATACTTTGAGTAATATATATATATAAAATCAATAAACAGCATAGCTTTTGTTACTTTCTTTTCATACATAAAATTTAAATCTTATTGCATAAGATGTCAAGGTGATACAAATAATGAAAGATAGAAATTAATTTGCAACTTATGCAGCAGATACCTCATTCCTGCCCCAATGATCATAGGCAAAGCACACAACTGAAAACTTCTTCTACGCCCAACCCCATCTGCAATCCACCCACTGAACAGAGATCCAACAAAAGCACCTCCTAAACACATACTTACTACAAGACCTTCATCAACAGAAAAGTAAAGAACGTAGATAAATATTTAGACATAAAACATGATAAAAAGATTTAATGTTATCAGATAAATAAGATGAAGTACCTTCAGCCATTGTATTCCCACTAAAGCTGAGATCTATAGAAATGCTCTCTAAGGTTTCATTGACTACTCTGCATTGGCAATAGCAATAAGGAAATTAGATAATTTCATACAGACACAAGAAGAATGAATGTGGATCAAGCTTCAGTGAGAAGAACATACCCAATATGATAGCCATATAAGAATGAAGAAAGAGAAGCAACTACTACATGCCACAAAGAGCGCCGCCAAGAAGGTTTGACATTTGGTAAACGCATGGAAGCTATGAGGAATGAAATTCTTCTGTTAGTGATATCATTACAAAGTACAAACCAATTTCTCCAATTGGGTTATAAAAAAAATGAAAAAAAAAAAGAAAAACAACAACACACTTCTGCATCGCTTTCTCTCCCATCAGAAAGAAAAATAAAAATTTCAAACTACATAGAGTAAACAAGACAAAACCTCACTGTTGGTTGACATGTTAACTTTCTTAAATATATAAGGCATGATTGATCACGTCTTCTAATGTGTATCAGTGTATGTATGCATGCACAATTTTCCTTTCTATTCCAAACCAAGTTTTGCAAGCTCATAAATGAAATGGATTGTCAGATTACTCAGTTTTTAAGCATAAACTACAGAAATCAATACTCATCGCAATATATACCAAGAAGAAGAAGAAGAAGAAGAAAAAAAAAACGTATTCCTCAACAAGAACTTGATGAAAACACACATGCAAACATATATGAATATGTGATGAAGATACTATAGCTGAATTCCTACATACTATTAGTATTACTATTATCCGTTTTAAAGTAGCCATTTCCATTTTTTCTTCCAAGAGTTCAGTCTCAGATGCTATATTCAGCTCCTATATTATATTGGATATCTCTGATAACTCGTGGATTCACTCAAATATAAAATCAATAAACCAAACTTTTTAAATAAAAAAATGCAACTACTTATATTAAACTTAATAAAAAACAATAAAGAAAAAAAAAGTATATACTTGAAGAATATAACAAAAACAATAAGGTACCTAGATTTTCTTCTTTATCATACACAGACATGTGTTCCCTGGATGCTACTCGCTGCCGTCCCCGCATGGCGAAACGATAAAAAGCTTCTCCAAACGAGTACTTTTCCGCAGGCTTCTGCATCATCGGAACAACAAACAGCGATCAAAGAACTCAGTTGCAGCACATGGCAACACTGAGTATAACAAGAGACCAATCAATCTCAACCAACAAAGTTGCAAACTTTTTCTCAGATCTGATAACCCCAGAACTTCATTTTTTATTACATGGCACTTCTACGATGGATTTTCCATGCACATTGTTATTCCCTTATAATGGGAGGAACTGAAATCTAACCATCATTTGTTTATTTCTAAAGGTTTTGAACAGAATCACAAAAAAATAAAGAAGCTTTTCTCACCACAATCACAATAAAGCTGAAAACCCAGATGCAGTCATATACTGTACAGAAAAATAATTTAAAATAAAAAAAGAAATTTGAAAAGTGGGTACCTTGTTGTTGTCAGATGCAGAGGTTGACAGAGAGCGATGCAATTGAACCAGAAAAGGAGAGTGAACTGTTGTCATGGCAGTTTAAGACGAAGACACGTGTCAGACCTGACGCAGTCTTGGTCAATAAAATACAAAAGCTTTCCATAGATTTCGCACTACGCATAATAATACTATGTAAATACGGTATGGTATGGTATCTATTTATTTGGACATGTGGCAGCTCCTCAGCTATGTTATACCTTGTATTTCTGAAAAAGCTTGAAAATTTGGCTGGGATTTGCATTTGCTTGCCCATGAGTCTTCTTGGGAGTTTGTGCAACAGAAGAAGAATGTGTAGCCTGTTGCTGATTTTTTTAATTTGGGCAGATTCTATCAAATTGATTGCAGATTTGAGGATTGTGATGTTATGAAATATTAAGATAGAAATTGTACCCTTCATTATTGTAGAGATCACCAATCATGCACAATAAACAATTTATGTTTCTTTTCTCTTATTATATGACAATATTTTGTTCTCAAGAAAAAAAAAATTTAAAAAAAGAGAAAAATCTGATTCATTGGTTCTACAGGAGTGTCTTTGCCAAATTCATGATTTATTCACAGTTTAACAATTTAATAGCTCACTATCTATTTTTGCACCAGCCTTTGAAGTCTACTTTGTTACTGAACTCATTTCAATATTTTCCTTTTAGTTAGTTTTCATTTAATGTTTTTACTAAACTGTATCTGTATATCTTGTTTATAGTTTTTTTGAACTCTTTATTGGTGCCGTTTGGAGAACATGTGATGTAGCCCAAAAATACCTAGTTTAGTAAGTTTTAGGTATTTATAATACAATTTATTAATTTAATTTTAATTTAGTCCCTTACCAATTTTCACTCTCTTTTTCACTCATCTAGCAGCCATCCCATCTTCTCCGTCGTCGGTTCCGTCCATGAACTCCAGAAACCACCAAGAATCTGACCCGCCGTCCATGAACTCCACTATGACCAGAAACCACCACCCATAGCCAAAGGAATCCGACCCATAACATGACCCAATTCCAACCTCTAAGACCCGCCGTCGACCACCACGAATCTCAGCCTCGCACCTGCGCACCGTCGCGAGCTGCTCCCATCACCCACCACCTGCGAACCCAAGCCACTGCGACCCCCACGCCACCGTGCCACCATCCACGCCGTCGTGACGAACTCGTAACCAGCACCCTAGATCCGTCCTCGCCGTGCACCTCTGCCACCCTCGCACTCATTTGCCGGTGGCAGCAACCCACCGAACCCCTGCCTCGCGCCATCGCCGGCAATCCCCTCGGCTCGCGGTGGCGAAATCTGTCTTGCTGGTGCGATGAGTGCGACAGGTTTTAGGTTCGACGGATCTGGTGGAATGGGTTCTGTGTTCGGTGGTGGTTCTGAGTGTGAGGTGACGACGATGCGGCACCGGCTTGGGTGGTGGCTCTGCTCTAGATTTCGATTAAGCATCTCCAGGCAGTCGCCGGCGTTGATGCGGCGGCGGTGTGGTGGGGGCAGAGGCAAAGAGTGATGATGGGAGAGTAAAAATTGATTTAAGTTTTTGAAGGAAGTTTGATATAATTTACAGAAGTTATAAAAATCCAACTATACAGATTGTAGGTGGTAAATCTTAATCATTAAATTTTTATTTTACTATTAATGGATAAAAATAAGAAGACCATCCATGATCCCAAACTCACACGATAAATGCCACCCTGTACAAATTCTGCAACCAGATAGTATAGCAGTTTCCCATGTGTTGTAGTTCCTGTCCCTCTTTCGTGGTAGAGCTGGACTCGACAATTACATCTGCAACAAAAAATGCTGGGTGACTGAAATAGTATGAAATACGGATACGCCACTTTTGAGGCGTGGTTATATATTGGATATGTATTCGTGATAGATACATAAGATATGTATATGATATATGTATTTTATGTATTTAAATGTATTTGATAAAAAAATTAATTTAGATACGCTTTTAAATATAATTTGGATATTTTTAGATATGATTTATTAATATTTAAAAAAATATGTTTAATTAAGAAATTAAGTAATTCATTTAAGTTTAATTGTTTAAAATCATTATTTTTCACAAATTTGTATTTTAAATTTTATCTTTTTATACGCTACTATTAGACTTTTAAGTTTTATCTTTTCATATATTATTATTTTTATTTGTTCTTTTACTTACTACTGATCAAGTCGTTATTTCATCGTCACCAAAATTTGTCTTATATCATTATTTTTTCTAATTAATTTTTTAAATGTATATGTATCTTTTATACATAATTAATTTTATTAGAAAAATTAATTTAAAATTTTTTAAAAAATATTAATAAAAATTATATTTCATATTTTTTAGAAAAGTTTACTTAGATAATAAATATTGATACATATGACATATATTAAAATATTATAAATCTTTAAACTTATAAAAATGATATTAATGAATTATAATTTTTTTTTAAATTTTATAATTATATATATACATAAACTAAGTTCTTTAATTTAATTTAATATTAATTTATGCATATATATATGTTGTATTCATATTTTATAATTTTTAAATTTGATATATTTTATTATCTGTATTCGTGTCTATATCTATGTTTCATATCTCATATACATCCTAAGAAAAAAATGAATAAAATTAGAAGAATGACTATATCTGTGATTCTGTGCAAGAAATAATAACAAATTATGGAATTTGTGCTATATTTGACAAATTGCAAATTGCAAATTGCAAAACAAAGAACATAGAGAAAACTTATATGCCAATTGTTTGAGTAAAGCTGTAAAGAATATTTTCGTGAATATTTTAGTTTTTACATAGAGACCTGAGAAATAGGTTAGTCGAAGTGTTGACAAGCTAACTTCATCACCACTTTCTGCAATGTTATTATTGACCCAATAACAAACAGAGACATCCAGTTCAAAAAAGTAAACAGAGACATCATTGCTACGTAAGTAACTTTCTGCAAAAATTTGTATTTATTTGTTTGTGTGGATCATATATCAAACTTTTTTGGGCACAAATTCACTAATACACATACAAAATAAAACAAATGTGAGAAAGGGAGTATTCCGCTCGTGAGGTTTTGGCCATAATGCGCAACTATAAACAAGTTCTTTCCTGCTTCTTCAGTTCTTTGTTGGGGGAAAACATCTTGAACTAAGAAGTAGGGAAGCCAATTTCTTAAGTATTTTATGACTGAGCCCCTTTCAGTGCCTAAAAGCACTAAAAGGAATTCTATGAGCATTTATCAAATCCAACGGCATTAGTTTGAAAAAAACGAAAAAGAAAAATAGGTTTGTTCTGATGGAGACAATTAGTGACATTTTTGTTTTTGTTATACGGTAAAGTACACCTCCTTAACCAAAGCCAACCTCTTGGGTTGATAATGACATTATATGAATTAACATACGATTTTAATTTTTGTTCTGAAATTATGAACTAGTATAATTGGCTGGCAAGCAGTTCATCCATCTGTGATTGCGTAATTCATTGTGAGTAACACTACTTTGTACTATTCATTGGCGAATGCAAGAATTTCAAGTGTGTACAAGATTACATACCAAAAAAAAAAGTGTGTACAAGAGTAGAAACATTAACATGATCACAGATTCAAAGGATGATATATGTAACATCGAACACCCAAAATTTACTCCCCTCACCTTTCAAATATTTCTTTGAGACATCACATAACACCCACACAAAAAAAGAAAGAAAAAATTCCCATTACTGGTAATTATCTCAATCAGAAGATTCCTTGGACCTTCCGAAATTTGAATGTGGTCTAAAGAGATTGACTATACAAAATTCCCCAGATCATTATACAAATTACCTTTTTTTTTTTGTAAGAATACAAATTACATTTAATAACAAGGGTGATTTTGAGTATATGTTGCCAAGACAAACAAGATATAAATCTTCGAAAGAAGAGCTTGGAGGAAACATTCTCCGGAGAAAGAAGACATTATTAATCTTCAGTATACCATGACTCTGCCATTCATATAACACAGATCAATGATGTGGCCATCTCAAACAGTTAGTAGACACATACCTTTTAGCTCAATTAGCCGCTAACCATTGATGAACTCATTATCTGGATCTGTAAACAGATGTAGCAAGGTTTAGAATTCCAAAAGGATAGATAAAAGAAAAGGGAAAGCATTACAGCCGGGGGGGGGGGGAGAAAAGAAAAAGATAACAAGGGCATCTAAGGGAGAAAAAAATACTTTTTAACAAAAATACCTTATTCACAAGCAAGTTGACTTGTTCTCTGTACATTTCCTTCAAGTCCACAATATCCGCACGAAGTTCTTCCAGCTAAACACATTCAACTTCTTTCAGATAGAAAGCAGTAATTCTTTTTCTTCTTGGAAAAAGCATAGAAGGAAACAGGACAGTTAAGATATAGCAAAGTCTTAAACCTCAGTATAGCTACGCTAAAAAATCCTTCATTTTCTTTTTATTTTCCCCTTTTTACTTGAGAATAAGCGTGTTAATTGTTCCTTTGTTTTGTTGTGTAAATCGGATGGGGGAAAAAAAGTCATGGTAATTGTTATATTTAACTTAGTGTAGTATGCTTATAAGCAAATATGCAACAATAGTTAGCACTGAATCAAAAGATCAACACCATGTAATAATTTGAGCACATAGAAAATCAAATAAATATGAAAATTTTCCGTGGGGTTCCTTCCTGCACTGAGATAAGAGGATTTCTTTCATTCGAGCTCTTAAATTTTCTAGAAGAGAAGGATTCAGTTGTGCCATGCCCTTATTTGGTCTCTGAAGTCTGAACTACTTCAACAGAAGAAAATTTATAAGGCGAAAGAGAGTTTGTTCCTCTACAAGCTTATATATAAGACTGCTTTGAATTTTCTTACTGGGAATTGGCAGGCCAGGCACTGTCCAACCATTACATTCAACAACTGAACACCACGTTGTGTCTAGGATATTGTTTCTTATAACAAGCAAAAGCTGGCAAAGTGAAAAGTACCTCTTCATCACGTTCGCCCATCAACTCCAATGCAGCAGAGTGCCTCCTCCTCAGTGCTTCTAGCTCTGCTCGTAAGCCAGGTAAAAAGGCAGCCTCCCCACGCAACTTTTCACACTGCAGCGAGTGTACGCAAATCATGCTTAAGGAAAAGCAAGGGTACCAGTAAGTAGTAAACATGAAGCTCAAACCCACCTGTTCTGTCATTTTGACCAACTCCTCAGCAAGAGAATCACGAATAGATTCCATTGACGCCTGAAATTTTAAAAATTGAAAAAAATGTAATCAAGATCATGTGTTATATGTAACAGCTTAATATAAATTCTACAACTTATACATTATGACAAGTTCATGATAACAAAAGAAATAATAGAGCTATAAATTGGAAGCTGTGGTGCCAAATTTTAATCCAAGGAACAAAGGGAACAAAGCATACCAATCGTGACATATATGAAGCAAGTTCACCCTCCTTCTGACGAAGTGCAGATTCAAAAGCACTGGGTGTCATGCTCTTCATATAGTAAGGACTCATGCTTGGCTCTCCAGGGTTTCTCCTCTCAGAGAAATTGTCAGATGAGTCCAATGATGCTTGCAGAAAGTAGCTTTCTTCCATGCTTGCCAGAGAGCTTGCAATAGAGACTTTCCGAGACAGGTTGCCTACATAATGAAGTATATTATAGAGAAAATATCACAGATTAGTGATGTAAATAAAGGAAGAGTATCATACCATTCTCAAAAGCAGAATTTTGCTTTGTTGTGGTAGTTTGATCTGATAATGAAGCAGAATGAACACGAGCAGTCCTCTCCAGATCAGATCGAGCAGCCTTTTCTCTTTCTATCTCCTGGTGAAAATGAAGAGCTTAATTCAGGAACTTGACATACAATAATCACGAAGGTTCTAATAAGATGGCTGGAATTTAAGATTGTTACCAGCAATACTAGACCTAGTCATATAACTTGCCCAAATATTCTGTATCAGGTTATTAACATTCATTTCATTCCAAAATCCACATGATGTTGAAAATTCCATTAAAAAAAAAAGTGGGCTTTCTCATGTAACTTTCACAGAAAAATTCATGCAGCATGAAACCAAACATCTCTCTTTGGCTGGTTCATTTCATTTCGCAAGTTAAATGAAAAAAGAAAGTGATGAGGAATTTAATTGAAGAAGACAGAGAGAGCATCATGTAACATGGTTATAAATGTTAACTTTGAAATCCAGATTCCAGAAGCAGAAGCTTCACCTGCTGTAGAAGTTCCCTATGCATCAATGCCTCCTGTAACTCTTGTTTGTGTTTCTGCCTAATTTCTTTAATCTCTTCCTCGAGCTGTCTCACACGACCTTCTTGAGTGTCAGCTTCCTCCTTTGCAGCAAGGTATTCCTGCCTATGTTCAGCTGCCCTCTGTCTCTCCTTTTCAAGTGTCCTACTTAACTGAGTCTGTTCGGCTCTAAGACACGAAATCTGTAATTCATTGCTATAGTAAGTCACACATATGCAAAACCACCATTATAGACATGTTTTCACTCAAGAAATTGGAGAACCTGAGCCTCAAGGACATTAATTCGAGACAAGGTTTGAGATAAGCGTTCATTCACAGAACGCTCTCTTTCCTCAGCAGCTGCAGCTTTAGCCTCTGCTTCCTATGGAATCAACAGGAAAAGATAAAGAAATACAATAAAATCCAGTGGGAAACTTTCAAACATTAACTTCAGAAAGTATTCTAAAGACCTGAAGTCTAGAATTGAGAGTTCTTTCAACAGCAGCCCAAGCTTCCGCCCTTCTGCCATTTGTTTCCTGTTATCATGGTGAATTCTAGTCAAATACAGATCCAATGCAGCTGAACTAAAAACTGAAGGAAAAGCAATCTTGGATCATATGTGTAATTGAGCATGCACCTGCATGGCTTCAATTTGCCTTAAAAGTGGCCTTGTAGATTCTGGAACTTGGGTAATCAGTTCCTCACACCGTCTTTCACTTGCCTAGATAAAACATTAAACAAATTATGCAAACTACAAAAAGCACAAATTAAGTTGCTACAACTTAACGAAAACAAGGAAAAGCAAGATCCTCGAAATTAAAAAATTTGAAGCACAAGGAGAGAGCAAGAGAGCACACCTGGTAGCGTTTTTGAAGATCCTCAATGTCTCTGCGAAGCATATCTTCCTTGAAGACTGCCTGAAAATGGATTAAGAAGACACTAAAACTTAAAAGTAAGATCCTGAGAAAGTCAACATAGTAAAAAGAATGACAGAAAATGTAACAAAAACCTGCTGTTCCTTTCTAGTTAATGTTTGCCTTAATTCTTCAAGAGTCTGGACCAGCATAAATTCACGTTCCTCAGCCTCTCTTATACGATTCTCTAGCTCAGTTCTTGCTTCATTATTGGCACGTGCCTCCGCTAATGCTTCAGCCTCCTTAGCAGCAGCCAAAGCATTAGTATAATATTCTTTCTGTGCTGCAAGTTCTGTTTGATGTTTTTCTATTGTTTCTTGTAACAACTTCTCCGTTGCCGTCTTGTCCCTTTTGATACTTTCTACTTTATTCTCCTCCACCTGGATTACAAGCAGTTTCAATTAAAAGAACTAATACACATGAGGATTGTTACAACATGCTGCTCGAAAATAAAAGAATTTGGCATTTTCAACAATATAGAGGATTATCCATGGTAGCACACTATAAATCATAAATAACTTTAAAGAGAAATATGGCCTTTCAAAGACTACATGCACTAAGACAGGATTTCTTTTAGTTAAATTATATCATAAAACATTTAGCAAAGAGATAAACAACCCAAACAAGTGAAGTCAAATAGCAAAGTTCAAGGTAAATCAGTGCTATGCAATTTATACTGCATGAAATTTCTGTTTCTAGAATTCCATGATGAGTGAAGAGAATTAAATTTATTCAGAATCATTACCAGATAATAATAACTTTCAACAAAAATTTCAGAATTCAATTACCTGAAGTTTAGTAGTCAAACCTTTCTTCTCCTCCTCAAGCTCTCTAATCTAGATTTCATAAAAAAGTAAATAAAATATTTATTATAATATGTAAGCACGGAAAAAAATTGAAGTTTGTAGGAAAAAGTAGTAATTAATAATTAGGCTGCACACCTGAGCCCTTAGTTTCCTAATTGTAGATTCCTGAGCAGCCTGCTTTCTGGAAAGCTCTTCACCTGAGATGAGAGACGGTCTAATGTAAAATGGGCCTCTATAATCTCCAATAATTAAACCGTTAACATGCTCCAATGGAGAAACTTTTTAACTACAACAGAAATGCCCTTCAAATGATATTATTCATTTTCAACCCAAGAAAAGAATATTAATAGTTTACATACAAATTTTATGGGATTTAATTTTGATTCATTGAAAGTATTACACCACCGGTGAACCAGATGATGCCACCTGTTTCAAAAACAGTTTAAAGCAAGGGAGAATTCCAAATAAGGAATTCTTGTTAAAAAAATATCTATCATGAAAGAAAAATAACCACACGGAGTGGTAATATGCATAACAATTGGCTTAAACAGGCTTAAAAAAACCACTCGGAGTGGTTATTGTTCCTTCATAGTAAATATTTTTATAAAGTTCCTTTTCTGGAATTCTTTCAAAGCTTTTGTTGTAAGTGAAAAACCTTACTTACTGCAATGATGTGGCACTCTCTTGTTTATTAATCATATAAAAAGTTTTGCACTCACGTGGATCAAATTTTAACTAAACTTTATAATTTAAATCAGCCTTCCCCAATTCAACCCTCTTTTCTCCTATAGACCTTGTCCAACCTTTTCACCACTTTCATATGTATAAGGTTGCTGAAGTATGCCTCACATGCCAATTTAAAGGAACTAATAAAACCTCTAAATCTAAGCATAAAAAATTGAAACTACATTCAAATATTTTTTTCCTATAATCCTAGATCCCAAGGCTAACTGTCCAGTTGTCTAGATCTCCCCTTTCAATTCCAATCTTGAAAATTCCAAAGTAGCAGACACAACAAATTGCATTGATTGAATACTTTCAACTTCCTCAAACATAAAAACTCGAGAGGTTTTGATGAAGTGTTTAGTAATCTAATAACTATTCGAATCCATTGTATAGAATTCAAACTAATGTCCCAGACAAGGCTCAATTCCCCAACCCAATAAAATTTTGGATACAAGTACCCTATTGAGAAATTTAGTTCTATAGTTTTTGTTACTTTAAACTTAGCTGGCAAATCTCTGTCCATACGCTAAAACCTAAAAAGACACCAATAACAAAAACAGACGAGTTTTGTATCCACTTAAGTATCAATGATGCAGATTTAGGTTTGGTTTCCAACTGCTCTACCTTCTGCCATAACTTGATTAATTATTTCATCCTTTTCCTTCAAGAGAGCAGCCGCATCACTTTTCTTACTCTGCTCTCGGCGAAGCGTATCCCTTTCCTTAGTGAGAGCATACACCTGCAATTTATTCACACACAATGCATATAAGTTGTTGCTGAAATTAGATAGCATACATTTCAAAACATATACATGACCCCGATAATCCACTTTGATAAATCACATTCTATCATTTGCAACATATTTTGTTAGTTGCTATGATAAAAAGGTCAATCAGAACTTCAATGTCCAGATTGAAAATACTATGCACAGGTCCTAAACCATGCTTATGAGTTACATTATTTACAAGTTTGTTAACTAGTCCAAAAAACAAATAAAAAATATAACGAGTGATACCTTTCTCTCAAGAGTTGAAACCCTCTGATGGTATTCCTCTCGCAAAGACTCAATTTCTGCCTCATTGGATTTTCTCTGTTCCATAATCATCAGCAATCAAATATTACTATTTCAAAGGAAGTGGGAAGCAGGATAGTGAGCAACACATCATAAAATGCGAAAGAGAACGCACGCCAATTAATTTACAGAAGCAATAAAAGGACATTTTAAAGAAAGAGGTGCGAAGGAAGACAAACACTTGGTATACAGATTACAAAAAAATTCCAAAAGATTACAACATAATAGATCATCTGACAAGGACAAAACATAAATGATATTGTATAAAAATTTTGAATGACTTAAACTAATTATCTGCAATTGAAGTTTTATACAACTAGAACTGAGTGGTCGAGAGCACTTTGATACCTATTTACAAGAATAAAAGAGGCAAAAAAAATTGTGCAAACTACAGAGAGATCAAGCGTATAAAACACACAATAAAACTGTGAGATAGAGTAATTTCGAATAGATTAAGACAAGAAACATGCATATCAGAGAACCAATTTAATATACAGATGTGAATGCATAAATGAATTAGAAAGACTAGCACAGCTCAAGATCTGAATGTAACAATAGAAAGACCAAGTATTAAATCAAAACATTACAAAAACTATAAGGTACTAAAAAAATAAATATACCTTTAAATCCTCAATCTGAGCTTTTAATTGTTCATTTTCATTCATCAATTTTGCAATCTCATCAGCTTTAGCCTGAAAGAGAATTAACAGACATTTCAAGATTGCAAAATTGCAATGAGATATGCAAACACTATAATGGCTGCAAAAGATGGACGTAGGAGATAAAGAATGACTAGCAAAATTAGACCATGCATAAAGCTTCTTGAACAAATGCAGACAACCTAAAAAAAAAAAAAGCAAAATCAAATAATTTTTAGCGACTAATGGAAACTACACCTTGCTGGTAGGATAATTGCATCATCTTTGACACGTGGAAATTAGATGTTAGCTAGTTATAGATGAAGAAAAGGGTATGCATCCATGTTTGGCAGAGTTAGTCAGTCCATTAGGAGCTAAAAAAATTCAATAACTGTGAGAGGGCAAAAGTTTAAAACAGGGTTTAAGTTCAACTTTAATGTGCATCACAGAAAGAAAACATTCACAATGGACTCTAGAGAGAAACAATTTGCTATTGTCCCTTCTCAATCAGTCCAGTATAGGGCAATAAGACATATTTATGACACAGGGGATTAGAAATTTAACTATCTGAACACTACTTAGCAGTCTTTCATGATCATTGTTTAAAGGAAAGCAGCTTCAGAAGATAAAAATGAAATGTGCATCACAAAAGCTTTTGTTGCTGCCATGATTATGGGCAGCAAATGAATACCTGAGCTTGTCTTGCAGCACCTTGTAGCGCAGCTTCCATCATTTTCATCTCCCTCTTCACCCTCTCCAGTTCAAGCATAGAATCTGAGTCAGACATATTTGTTACAGAACTCAAATGCAGCTCCTTCATGTCATTTTCAACATCGTTGGCTATGTGGTCTCCTTCATTTGCTTTAACAGTTGCTTCACTTTCACGCAAACCCACTCCAGATACCACCTCAGAAGACTCATTTGATGGACTAACACTGGACAAATGTTCAGTATATGATTGATCAACACTATCAGTTTCGTCAGTAACCACAGAATGTATAACAGAAGTATCAGCCTCATCTCTTTTCTCGCTATCACCTGATGCCTCAGGTTGAACAGAAGAAATTCTCTCTAGACTTTCTTCTGCTTGCACCCTCTCTTCTTCTTCACTCTCTTCATCTGTCTCGACTTGAGATTTTTCTTGCACATCACTAATACCATGTGACTCACCAGGATCACTAGTACTACCCTCAACTTGATCCTCCCCAAGATTAATAGGCTTGGGTTGCATTAGCACTGGACTTTCAGAGGTTCCCACTTCAGCAATCTCATTATCTTGATGACTGACAACGGAATCCAAACTCTCAGCATTCTGAATGTTGGGTTCAAATAATTCAACAGGCATCTCAGGCAAATGGTCTTCTGTCTTTCCATGGTCCAAATTATGTGCAGTTGTTTCATCTGCTGACTCTGTCTGCTCACCATCTTTTTCTACCTTAAGCACTTCATTTTCTTCCCAAACAGTGGTTTCTTCAGTTGTTGCATGGGCTTTGTTATCAGTTTCAAAACCTTCTTTTCTCTCAGACACAGGTATATGATCTGAAGACTCAGGTTTTTCCAGCAATTTCTCAGTTCCAGATTTTTGTGGAGAGGATTCGTGTTCTTCAGATGTTTCTTCAGCACTTTCCTCACTATTGTTGCCCATAAATGCCATAACAGGATTAAATAGGGCTGTTGGGTCTCGGGGTAAAGGCCATGATCCTGCAGCTGTAAGACAAAGACAAAGGGCATAATAGCTATAATCACCCTGAAAACTCCCCATCTATAGAACAGGCATCCCATTTCAAAACTTAATAACTTTTCACTGATCACAACATCAAAAACTCCTAGATTACACTGGTTAACAAACTTTGCATCTACCTACCTTAATCATAAAATTCATATATTCATAGAGAAATCCATTCAGACAAAACAAAGAGGAGTGATAGGAACTTGAACAATGCAAATTACCTTCATTGCTGGATTCAGACTTCTCCTCAAACCCGAGAGCAGTATCAAAATTCTTCTCGATATTTTTCACACTCTCCTGAAGCTTATTCACCGCTCCTGCCAAATCAGGGAAATTCCCCCACGTGTTTTTCCCACTAAACCACGCCATCTCCACAGCTACAAACCAAAACAAAGTCGACCTATTACGCACATTATTAATTCAAAACGCACCCTCATCTCTGATTTCCTAGTCTAATTTCAATTTCAGATCCCAGAAAATTGTGAACAACAACATAACAGATCAAAAACACTAGAATTGAATCCATGCACCGAACCTGATACTAATCTCATAACAAAAAAAGAAAAAAAAAAGACAGAGATCAATGCAGAGGAATTGAATTCATTATCAAAAGAAGCTAACCTTAACGAAGCGAGTGCGTTGGATCCAGGAATCAAAGCATGGTTTCAATTCAACTTGTTGAGCTTATGGTTAATTGTATTAGCAAGTTTCATTTTCACCAGAATCTCATTGAAAAATGTTAGAGAAAAAAAAATTGTGGGTGAAAATGAAAGATAGATAGTGTAATTTGGGTGTGCGCTTGAGAAGATCGATTCTGAAGGAAAGTTGTTGGTGTTGCTATGAGAATGAGAGAGTGGAGTTGGTGTTTTGAGGAATGCGGGTTCAATTTGATGAGCTCTGCAAAATCAAAACTATGCGCTCGATTGTCAAGAGTTTCCTTCTTTCTGTTGGTATCGAATGCAACGCAATCATTTTCGTCTCTCAATTTTTTAAAAATCAAGAAATTTGGTGGGTAGAAATTTTAGAAAAAGAAAAATTGCATTAACATCCTTTCAATTTTTAAATAAAATTCATTTTTATTTTTTTTAATTGATTAATTGATATATCTTTTAACTCATTTTATACACTTTATATCTTTAACATGTATGTATCTTATAGGAAATGCATAGCTTGAATTGGAATATAAGAATCTCTTATTTATAAACAATATTTCATCTCGTCCCATTATAAATTTGCTAATGTTGATAATTTATCTTAACTTTTATAACGAAGAGAATCTCTCCCACCCTGACTATAAACTATATAATTTGTTGAAGGAGTTTGATTTTGTTGCTATGTTTCTGTAACTTCATAATTAGATAACACAAGTTAATTTAAGACATGAGAAATTTTATATAGAAATCATACAAATAAAGAAAAAAAAGAAAATAAAGAGTTTCAACTTTTTTGGTGGTGTGATAATACATAATTGAATTATAGTGTCAAGAAATTTTCACAAAATGAAAATATTTTAAAATTAAATAAAGAGTTATGTAAAAACTAATGCAAGCATAATCTATAGTACATAAAAATAAATTTAGCCATTTTTTATATCATTTCAATTTTTGTGCAAGGAGTAAGGACTAAAGATTAATCACCCAAGAGTAATTGGTCATAGTAGAAATAAATTGTGTTCCTAAGCGAATCTTATTTGTAATGTCAGGAATTCGAATCTTAGAATCACAACTTTGAGGAAGACTTTACTTAATTACTGTCATCGACTCAAAATTGTATAAACAATTAGTCAAATATTAAAAGCACTTAGGATTAATCTACTTTTCTATAAAAAAAAAATCTTACACGATAACTAATTATTATTAAAAATTGATAATAAAATTGAAATGGTGAGAATATAATGAAAAAGGGTAGTAGAGAAACATAAGATCCTTACAAGAGTATTTGAAGAGGTAGTAGATGATATCAACAAGTTTAGATAAGCACAAATTTAACAGAGAATAGGTGATAGATGAGGGAAATATATTAAAGGAGAGGCAAGAGTACCATCTAAGGCATGAAAAATTTCTTGTGTCAAATGTGTGGTACGAGACATGGGCTTGGAGTAGATAAGAAACACACAAGAGGTTGACCAAGGAAGAAAAGAGAGTGAAAACAGGTGTCTCGGGAAAAATGGAGATTGATGAATAAAGGAAGCTTTGAACTAGTAGTAGTCATGGAGTCACAGCCTCACAGGCAAGTGGCTGGAAAGACTCTAGGTGTTTCCATTATGTTCTTTCTTTCAGTCATAGGCATTGTTCATTCTGCAACTGTCATACTGTTATGAGAAGTTCGGTTTTAATTTTTGGTCGTGTTGGAGTGCATAGCATTGGTTGCATATCCTAAACGATAAAGTAGTTCCACTGTGAATTGCTGAGTCTTAACACCAAAACTTGACGTACACATTTTGTAGAAACACTCGTCGCATAATCTTTAGTTTTTTTTCCATGGACTGCATAATATCAGTTTTAAAACGCTTGATTTTTCTCACTAACCCTGCATACCAAGTGTTTTGTTTTGTTTTGTTTTGTTTTTGGGAGCCTAAAATGTGAATACTCCAGCACGGTCTAACCTGTTCTTCCTCTTCGTATTAGGTAGGTTATATACTTAGTCTCAATCTCTTATTAAATGCTTAAGGGGTCCTCATTAGAATCATTACCCTTTCTTATTTTGTCCAATGAAAAGAAGCTAACACAATAGATGTAAGCTAATTCATTGATATAATACAATGGTCTTAAACCAAATAAATAATCCTTACAGTGTTATTTAACATAGGAGTGAAGACCTGAAACAAAACCCCTTTTCCCTTCCCCTACTTTCACCCAATCCTCCCAAAAGAAAAGAACTTTTGCCGCTGGGAATCTGTAATGAAAAACACAATCTAGTGTAACATTTTGGCAGCACATCTTACTGGCCCAAGATATCTGATACTGACTTGTTCAAGATTTGAAAAAGCTCTTCCCTGTATCAAGAAAATACTCAAGTGAAGTTGCTTGCAAACTGAGTGCAATTGCAGCTAACCAATTTATTGGGATTTCTACTGAAAAGGACCACTAAATGATCTTATTTACGAAAACAAAGTTTCATTAACCACTTGAGAGGCTAATCTCTTTATTAGGTAGTTAATCATTAACCACTTTATAACAGGATTAATCACTCAAGTGGTTAATAGGTCTTTTTCTGTAAACATGACCATCCACTGGTCCTTGATACCAATTTTCCTTTTTCTTTCTTCACTTTAATTATGAAATCACAAGTGTTAATAATATTATGATGTAGATAATATCAGACAAACTCGTAGAAATCAGAATACAGGTGACCAAAATTCTTACCGGTCAGGCTTGAATAAGAGATAGCGATAAGTAAACCACTGGAATAGAAAGAGAAGTTTAAATTACTTGCCAACTTTAAATAAATTAATTGCTATTAATAGAAACATACTGATTCACATAGACCAAAATAAATTTATGGTGCTTTTATTCCTCACGAGTTATTCACAAGCACAGCCACATCAATTATGTAGTACAACACTTACCACAGAGAACAGTATTCCAATCAATTCCAGTGCATTTGGGATAAGTGGCAATTTGTCAATGGCCTACATACAAAAAACACAGACAAAAACAAAATCAGAATGGCACAAGCAGAAGGATAAAATTTACAGTCTTTTTTTCCTGGTAAAAAAATGTACAGACTAAATAGCCATATCAAGAAGGAAAGAAGGAATATCATGGTTTCCAAATCCTCAATAAATAGCCATTTATTTACAGCTCAAATGTGATAACCCGAATGGATTTGCTTATACCTTCAATTCTAAATTTTTGTAATAGTGGCCATATCAATTCATATCTCAATAGTTCAGTTAAAATTCTACAATCATGTAATTGTATTTCAAAATACTGTCAAATTGGTGAAGATTACCGTGATCAAATTTGCTGATGCCCAAATTGCAACTATAGCTGCAAAGCCCAAACCAATTAGTCCCACCCGGTCCTCAGGTTTATCCCACTGTTTTTAAATCAACAAAGAAAAAAGAATCAGCAACTTAGGTATATGACACTTTTTCTGTCTCTTTGAAAGAGAGACAAAAAGAATGGGAGTGGGATGAGAAACTCACAACATTCTGAATAGACTTAAAAACAGTAAGGGAAGTAGAAGATTCAGAACTTTCTCCAAAAGCCTTCACAACAAAAGCAACATGATTCCGCCTCCCTGTGAAGTGGTAAATAAAAAATCAGGAACACAAAAAGAGACAAAAACACTTATAAGTTATAACACACATCAGCAGGAGAATTTATAACTTATAAGTAATCAAATGAAATGGTGTGATGAGGACCTGGACATAGTCACAATTGCTCTATAGAACAGAAAGCCACTGAAGTTCAAAATTGAGCTTTCAGCGTATGAAAGTTATATTTCAAAATCACAAACAAGACTGACTTTTTTAATTGGATCCAAACTAGTGCAGAATGCTCATGAAATTTACGTAGTGCCACCGTGCATATATCATCCCAAAAAGCCATCAAAGCCCTTCTACCAAGATCTTCTGTTAATCTTTAATTCCTGAAGATAGCCAACTACCAAATTCTATCCATGCTGGCAATTTTCAGTTCAACCTTTGTAATTATATCATTTGGTCAGAAGAACTTTCCAGAGGATAATCCAACTTTTTTTTCCTACATGGACATTTTTGTCATAATCAAACTTTCCACTTTGAAACCGGAACTGACGGTTCAACATCTCAGCAAGATTACTCACTTTTATTTTAAAAAATAACTACTTAAGTCAAAATAAACGTTTTAAATAATGTCACAATTTCATTTCTTCGCACTGAAACATTTAGATTGAAGATTTTCCAACTATTTCAGAAGAAAACAAGTTTCATATAGTGTCTATGGGAATAAAAAATTCAACTTTGAAAGGAAAAATAAAATAAAATAAAACCAGTAAAGGGTTACCTGCAAGAAGAGAAACAGGGAAACTTTGGAAGTTCCCTGGATATGATTTTCCACCATGGAGCAGCAATGGTGTTGGCAAGCTTGCTACAATGGAAGCCATTTGCACCTCCAAAGTTCTAGCAGAAATTTGAGAAAAAAAAAGGACCTAATTTTAGTTCATGGTTTCCTCATCCAAAGTAAATGATAATCGGATCACAGAAACCAAAAGTAAGATTTGAAAATCAGAAAGGAAACAGAGCTTTACCTTGTATTACTCTACTGCTGCAGAGGATAAGTAGGAGACTGTGAGTGAGACACACAGAAAGCCACAGAATATTCAAATCCAAGCAGTGTGCACCACAAAAAAACAAAAATAAAAATAATAATTAAAAAAAGTTCCCTTTTTGTGCTTTCCAGCCACATAGAATGTGAGAGAGGCTGGGTGCGGTGGGTCTAATGTTGCTAACTTGCAATACATACAACTTAGTAACTTTCATGGTAGGGCAAACGACGAATCAAAGACAGATTATGGTGCCGTTTTGTTTGCTGGGCCGTGTAACTATTGCCTTGCCCTGGATATCTGAAAATCAGGCACTTGGTTGGAAATTCTGTTAGCGTTATTCGTATAATTAAAATATTTTAATTTTTATTTAATTTATTTATAAATTTATTTTATATCTCATAAAAAAGTTATAATAATATATAATTTAATTTGATATTTTTTTTACATAAATTTATAATATAAATATAATATACATATTTTAATTATATAAAAAACATTATCCAATCCTCAATTAGTGATTCCTGAGTTAAATTTCTTGTTTTTTTTTTCCACCTTTTTTCAGATAAGAAACAAGCACAGAGAAAGAAAAACAAAATCCTGACAAATTGAAAAGCAGACACTATTATTACTCTCTCCTGCCCTTTATAAGTATTTTTTAAATTATTTTATACAAAAATTAAGAATAAAATTAAGTAACTTTAAATATATAAAAAATATGATATAATATAATTAAACTATTTTTTCTCTCACCTATTAATTTTATCTATTCTCTTCAATAAGTGCTGGAGATAAATTTTAAGAAACGACTTTTTAACAAGTGTCATTATTAAAGAATTAAAAATAAGAAATTTTGCATGAAAATTATAATTTTTTAATTTTTAATATATTAAATATTTAACTTTTCATAAAAAAAACTTCAACACTTAATAAGTGTCATTAGAGTACTTTTTAACAAAACTCTTTAAAAAATAATAAAAGATAATTAATTGTGAAGTTATTAGATTTAGCATAGGTGAGAGTAAATTTAAAAAATTAATTAATTTTTTTAATAATCTCAAATAACAGATAATTTAAGATAAATGAAAATTTTTAAAAAGACATTAAAGGACAAAGGGAATATTAAGATTATGATTAGTGTGAAAGAATAAAATGTTATTCATAAGTTTAATCTTAAAAAATTAGAGAATTCTTATATTTGTTAATAAAAAAATTATGGAATGACAAATCATATTTCACGAATTAATGGAATCATATTCATCCAAAGAAAAATAGGATTGCGATTCAGTATTTTTGTGGAATTAGATTTCATATATTTTTTTAATAAATTCTTAATTAATTTATAAAATGACCTAAGTTATCCCGTTTATAAATTATAAAATATTCTCTTTTCTTTTGACCTATTTTCTCTATTAACTCTCCATTTTATGTTTCTCACCGTGCCGTCTTCCGTTTACAAAAAATCATTGCTTGAAGAAGAATTACTCGTATGATTTCTCCACCAAAAATTTGTTGCTTGTATTTGTTGTGCCCCAAATCCACAATTTGAATTTAGACATTTGTTGTACAAAAAAGTTAGTACATATTAGGTTTAGTTTTGATCATATCATGATTTATCGCTATTATTTTCTCTTTAGACATACACATATAATATATGAATGAAAGGGGAAAAAAAGACTTATTTTTTTAAATTTAAGATATTTATGTCATTTAAATTAATTTAAATTGTATTTTATATTATATCTTATACACTAAATAATATAATCACTTTTTATGTTATTTTATTTTTAATTGTGCCAAATTATAGAATCAAAATAAGATTTTTATTCTAATTTATTGATTCTTATTCTGATTCTTATTCTACAGAATGGTATTCTTTTCACTAAAAGTAGCAAAGGCTTTTGTTTGCCTGATGGGCGGGCTATATTTTGGGTCTTGGGCAACTCAAACATTTTAGTTGCTGTTTCTTCTCACCATTTTGTTGGACTTGTTCTTTTTAAATTGTTAGCATGACATGCAGCTGTTATGTGGTTAACATTGTAGGGGGATGGTTCAGTGTAAATATTGACAAAATTTGCTTTTTGCCAAGCAGTTTAACTGTTAAAATGTGTAGGTACTTTTGCCGTATTGAAGGCTACCTATGTTTGAATCCGGTAGAGAAATGGAGTCAGCCATTCCAAATTGAGTTAGTTGTGGACTGGCTGTTGTCTTTTACTCTACCTTATCATCAGTTTGAAATTCCAAATGTCTTGGACAAAAACCAATAAGAAGGATGATATGGATTTACAATAGATCAACCTTTCATTATTAATGTTTGTATGGTCCATTACACTGTAAATTCTGGCTGCACTTCCTTGCAATTAATATTGACATTTTTATGTGATCATTTGCTTGTTTTAAATCTCAAAGAAGATCAATCATCAGACTTGTAAATGACTTCTGTGTGAAATTGAAGATAAAATTCAGTATGACCAAAAAATGAAATCCTCAATTTATGTGGGGAAAAAAACTTCAGTGACCCAAGCATCTATTATACCATTTTGACAGCTATAAAAATCTTAATTTGAATGATTTTAACTGTTACTGTCCCAATCCTATTTGATCTTGATCTTCTGTATATAAATATGGTGTATGTTAGCAATACTTATGTAGAGCATTATATCATGGACAAACAGTACTTGAATAAACAATTTCGTTTTTTCCTGTTTAGGGGCAATCTTTCTTCCTCATCCCGCAATGTCTGCAAAATGTTGATATCAATAGTAGGGTAAAATGAGAGACAGAGTAGGTTACGAGGAGTCTTCTACCATGGACCCAGCATGTATGGGCCCATGGATTAACTATTATTTTTTTTAATTTGATTGTATTTATATGTAGATATTAGATATATAAAAATATTATTAGTTAAAATTTATAAAAAAAAATTATATGTATAATTATATATAAAAATAATAATAATATAATTAAATTATTATATAAATCTAAATATTATTAACTAAAATTTATATTTTAATCTAATTTATTAATTTATTTTAACAATAAATCAACCACTCAAAAATTTTCATATACTTATTTCCTAAAAGTCTATATTAAAATTTTCGAGGTTACGAAGTCCTCCATCCATCAGTTAAATTCCTAAGATGGGACAAATACAGATCGGGAGTCTATCTTTTAATGGGTACTTAAATCCCCTGATTTTAAGCAATGGCGATGGGCATTTATGAACAGGTGCATAAAAAGTGTAGAAATACTTGTCAAGTCTCTCTACAACACTCTACTCCATCATTAATTTCCTTGTGAATTAATTCAAGTTCATTATAAATTATGCATATGTGACAGTACTATTTGGTGTTAGCTTTGCCTTTCAGTCCCATGAGCCTCCATTTCATCTACCCTTCAAAGCTAAATGTCTTTCACAGTTCGGTGCAGAAGTTCGAAGTTTTATATTTACGCAAGCGTTTTTTGTACGGTCTTAATAAATTAAATGTGCTGAACCAGACTATCATGAAACATCCCGAGGTGGACCTATATCAATTTGTTTTGTGGTACATGCCTGCCATTTCCCTGAATTACGTGTCGTGTTGGAATCAACAGGTTTAGCTTAATTGTTGAAAATTTCAAGCTCGATAACATGTTTTTGAGAACTTTTATAGTATCCTGATATATTTGATATTTAAGGTAAATTGTGAAATATTTATTGAATATTAAATTTATAATAAATATTTAAAAATAATTAATAATTAATAAAATATTTAACAATTTATTTTAAATATCAAATTCTAATAAAAATATAAGTATTATAGAAATTCCCCATGTTATTAGTTTTAGCCTATTCCAATCACTATATTGGAAGATCATTATGTTTATAATGATAGTGAATAGGTTCTTGTTTGATGCATGATGGTTATGACAACCAAGAAATGTAGGACCAGGGAAATTTTATTAAGAAGGTTCCAGAACTATTGATTTAAGTCTACGTAATTAAATTGAAGCTGATATAGAATATAAAACTAATTCTCAGCTGTAACAAAAAAAAGGACTAATTCTCAACTAGTCTGCCTTACATAATTTCAGATTTGAGTCCTTGTTTGTTTCTGATTTTAAAGTTGTCAATCTATTTGCATATTTTAATTCAAATTATGAATGCAACATGTTTATTTCTTGATCTTCATTTTCCAAGACCAGATATTTGTAAACATGGTGTATAGAAGAGGATCAATGTGTTTTGCAGTTGTAGACGGTATGGATAACGAAACCATGAATGATTGGATGCCCAGACTCCAGATCCAGATCTAGAAAAAACGGAGTAAAAGAACATATAATTTTATAAGAATTTTTTAAAATAAATTTTATTTTTAAAATAAATAAGTAAAAATATATTTATCTTTAATTTAATAAAGTGTACTTGAAATTTTAATTTATGAAATAATTTTAAATAAATATATTCTTATTTATTTATTTTAAAAAGAAATTCATTTTTTATGAGCCTTTTTTCTTCCACGTCGTGGTTGTCCGTTTTAAACATTATGTTGACATATAATTTATCCATATCCAGTTATCTACTTTTAGCTGTGCTTTGTGCTCAGTAGGCTGGACAGTGAATTGTATTTTATTTGAGTTTTGTTATATATTTTTTAAAAAAATAATTTTTTAATATTTAATTAAAAATGTTAAATAAAAAAATAAATATACTTAATATATTAATAATATAAAAATATTTAATATTTTTTATTTAATAATTAAGAGAATTAATAAAAAAATTAATTAAAAAAATTTAAAATTGAAATTTTACTAACAAGTGTCATAGTCTAAATAAAAATTTTAAATAAAAATAAAATAAATAATAAAAAATTAAATTTTAATGCATTGAATATTTTATTTTTATTTAAAAAATTTTATTATGACTTCTTTAACATTTAGAATTATTCATATTATTTTCTAAGTCAATCAACACTGTAATAAAATTTTATTAGTTAGTTTCTTTGAAGGAGTGAGGCTATGACATTTCCAAATACTTATTCCAGCTCTTTATTAACTAATTATTATTATTTAATTTTCTTTTTATAAAATTATAGATAGTTAATAAAAAATAAATATATAATTAAGAATACTAATAATCTACGTAAAGAACGCTCTCACAAGGCACAAGGTATTTCATCTTTCTTTCAACCCCTGCTTCTTGGCCATTATCTCCCCACATTTAAAGCCTGTATCCACCTTTTGTGACCCAAAACTTGTTTTGTAAGAAACCGACAAAAGCTTCAAAATAAAGAAAGCAAGATACCTCTTTCCTGTGGAATTTTTGGGGTTTCTCTTTTTGCTTTCCTTAATGGAGGAACGAAACGGTGCATGGAATTGAGATGAAAGAAAGCTAAAGTTGAGAGAGAGAGGGTTGTGAAAATTAACCTTATATCAATAATGCTGGTCTCTATAGGTTTGTGCTCGAATCACATGATTGCTTCAAGTTATCTACCGTTTTGAAGGAAACAAAAAGAGAACAATATGGCTAACTTAGTTTGAATTGCAGATAAACATAATCATAATCCGCATGGCATCAAAACTTTAATTATGAAAGGGATTGACTCATATAACTGTTAACAAGCCTTATAGCCTCTAAATTATCTTCAGTTGTTACCACATTAACTATAATAATCAAGGTTTATCTTGCACATCAACAATCTTAACGTCATTCATTGACTCAAGGGTAGTTAAAAAAAGCGAAGATGAAAATAAATGTAAGAGTGTGTTAGTTCAACTCATGAATTTATAGTTTTTGATATTATTCAACTCATAAAATACGAGTTAAATTGGGTTTGTGAGGTTGAGTCGGGTTGAAAATCATTCCAACTATAAGGTATGAGTTGGATAACTGATTTGAAAAGTATCAATTTGCATAAACCTAACCCAACCCACCTCGAAGTTACTTTTTTTTTTTTTTTTAATAAAAGTCATTTATTCATTGTAGTATTTGAAGTTGCTTTCCTCTAACCTTTTTATATTATTAATTAAGTTTAAGTGTAAGCATTGTAGTCACATTGAAAGTGTGATCAACAAAATATTAATGAGAAAATCATGAAACATTTAACGGAATATTGTAATGAAATTCGAATAGATCGTTTAGATGACAAAAAATATGTTAAGAATATTGAGAATGACGTAAATAACTATATCAATCCATATATTATACATGATGATATTGACTTCAGTTGGCTAATGTAGTTTGTTGTTTATGGCTTTCGCGACTTATTAGTTTATTTTATACTTATATTAAACATTTATTATGTTTAGTTATTTTGTTTGAAATTTATTATATTTGTATAAAACTAATTATGTAACTTATTAGTTTATTTGAAATATGTATAGTTTTTAATTAAAATGTATTATGTATAATAAATTTTTGATTTTATATTTCATCAATTATTTTGGTAAGAGAATTTTCGTAAATATATGTTAAACCTATGAGTTTGTCTTAACTCAACTTACTTACTCTTAAGCAGATTAGATTAAATCAAGTTTAAGAGAGAAAAAATTTCAACCTAACTCACTTATTTAATGAAAGGATTAGGTAAAAAAATATTTTATAACTCACTCAATTTATCCATTAAATACATTGGATGATGATTATTTGTCTCTTTTTTATCATATTTTTTATCTTTTTACTTAAATTTTATGAAGTGTCATAAACTTAATTACATATATTTTTTAATTTATTTTTAATTTAATAAAATTTAGGTGAATGAATAAAAATAGAAAAAAAAAGGTCATCTTCATCGTAAACACCCTAGCTAAAAGGATGAAAAATCTATAACTAATGAATACTAGTAGCGTCAATTCATTGCAATGACTGCTTTTTGGCACTATTGATTAAGGTACTTCTATTTTCCGACTGGGTTACCCTTTCTCTGTTCCCCACCTGCTACATTAATTTAAGTATTGGAACAATAAATAAATAGTTTAAGAGAAACATCAACCTCCAATTAATAAAATCAAATCAAATAATTTACGATGAATAATTTTAAATTATTCTAATTAATCATTATATTAATTTTATTTATTTATTAAATAAAAAATATAAATAATTTTTATATTTTTAAAATATTAAATATATTTATTTTTTATTTAATATTTTTTATTAAATATTAAACATTTATTAAAAAATGTTATAAAATAAGAGAACATAATAAAACTCAATTTACAACAGACAAAAAATAAAATAAATAAAATCACATAATATGTGACTTGAAATTTCAACTTTTTTCACCGATTAGTTACTCTATAGAGTCTATCAGTCGGAATAACTAATCTTTGCATCATAATAAACACAATAAAAATATGGTCATCTATTTTTATATAATAAATTAGAATAAATTCTTTTAAAAGTCACTTAATCTTTTAAATTATATTTCTTCTAAAAATTACAAATGTCATTCTTAATTTTTTTAAAAAATTTAAATTTAAATTATTTTTTAAATTAATTATACATATATCTTGTATAATTTTTAATAATTTAAAATTATTTTCTATTTTAATTTATTTTTTAAAATTTTATCTTAATAAATTAATTATACAGATCTTATTTATAATTTTAAATATTTTTTCTTTTAATCTATATTTATTTAGAAATTATCTAAATTTAAGAAAAGCCATGTAATGCACAAGCTACTTGTTACTTGTGTTATAAAAATAGCCATTCTATTACTCCCTCCCTTCCTTTTTGTTGTTTTAAATTTTTTTAATTTCATATTAGATATCAATTTAGAATTTTAACACAAAATTAATTATTTTATACTAAATTTATCTTTATTTTCTCTTACTTTATTAATTATTTAACTCTTAAAATCTTTAATATTTATTTATTTAACTTTTATCTCTCTCTTATCATTATTTTTTTTTGGTCAATCACATTCTTTTTTTCATTAATGAGTCCACGGATAATACTATATTTTATAATTATTTTTTTCTAAAATTAATATTATTAAATTATTTTTTGTATACTAGTATAATTTCCTTAAACAATAGATAAAAAAATTGAAGGAGTAATATTTTTGTGACCTCAAAATTTTTAATAAAATAATCACACAATTAAAATAATAACATATTTGTTGTAATTTTTTATTATATAAATGATTATTTAAGGGATGAATAAAAAAATTGCATCAAACTAAAAAATAACGTATCGAATAACCCTAAATAATAATTCTTTAAAAACATAAACGAATGCACATTTTTATCATTTGTGATTCACACAATTGTGAATGGTACATACGCTCTTTCATTATGTGCACTAAAGTCAATCCTGTCATCGTGTGGACCTCATGCAATAAAACTTCCTGGACAAAAAGTTAGTTGGTATAGATCCTAAAAAGATAATATTAAGAACATATTTTTTATTATATTTTAAATATATTTTTTGTTAATATATATTATATATTAAAATAATATTTAATTTTAATTAATATATAATTAATTTAATTAATATATAATTAATTTTTAATATATATTAATTTTAAATATCATATAATTAAATTTAAATATTATTTTAATATATAATATGACTTAATAAATTAGTATATATTAAAAAATATAATTAAAAATATATTTTTAACAATTTTCTTCAGTACTTTAGTACACATGTGTGTACACCACATCAAAGATAACACTTATTTGGATAAAAATTACTCTAAAATAAAATTATTTTTAAAGTAAATATGTAAAAATATATTTATTTTTAATTTAATATAAAATATATTAAAATCTTAATTTATTAAAATTTAATAATAAATATATTTTTATTTATTCATTTTAAAGATAAAATCATTTAAAATATATTATCTCATATTTTGACACATTTAAAAATAATTCTTGTTTTTTTTTTTATGTAATCATCTTATAATTATTTTAAAATTAAATACAAATGTATCATTTTACCATTTATACTCTATCTACTTTCCTTACTTTTTTCCTATTCTATCTTTATATAAAATATTCTCTTTTCAAATTTATTACTATTTTTACTGATTTCTCTTTATCAATTTTTATTTTAAAATATTTTTGCTTTTTTATTACCTGCGGCGAGCCTTTCGTTATATATATGTTTTTTTTTATAGGCATTATATATGTTTTTGAACACAAGTGCATGAGTGCTTTTTCCTAATCTTTATAAGAAAAATGTTAGTACTCGACAAGTGAGTTATAGATGTTAGTACTTTTTTGTTTTTACAAAATATTTCTCACTTTAAGAAAGATTAATCTTTTAAAATATAATTAAATATTTAAATAAAAAAATTTTAAAATAATATTTTTGTATATACATAAAATTTAAAATTAAATTTAAAATTATATGTTTAAATGACATGAGTCTTTCTACTCCAAACAATACATATTAGTTGTTAGTTCTTATTTAATATAGTTTTTTTATCTGTTATTTAATATAGTTGTTGAATATTTTTGAAGTGACAATATGAAAAGTTTTACATTGAAGTTAATTACATTTAATTTAAACTCGTAAGATATATATATATATATAACTATATATATAAATTTTTTTTTTTCTTATATTTTTATATTAGTTTCACTTTCATCTCTAATTTAATGTAATCTCAACCAAGACAAATAAAAGAAAACTAACGGAAAAATAACACTAATATAAGATAATGCTCTAAAGTCTAAGACAATAAGATAATAATTTGCATTTGTACCAGTTGTACTAAGCTTCTAAGGCATTGGAAGAGCTTGGATGCAAGTACGTTAATCGCTGTCACTGTTTGTTGACCCTTAAATGCTATGCAAACTGACCCAAAGAAAATTAATAATTAAATATAAATAAAGTATGTAAACAAATTAATGATTATAATAAATATAATCATTATATTCTTATCATAAATAATATATACATATTTTTTATATTTTTTTAATATTATTTATTATATTTATTTATTTTTATCATTTTTTTCATTTAATCATAACTCTTAAAAAAGTATAAAATAATAATATACTTATTTTTATAGGTATAAAAGTATCATTATTCTAATAAATAAAAAAAGATAGTTTTATATTTTTTTAAAATATATTATTATTTACACTTTTTTATAAATATATGATTAAGTGAAAAAAAATAATAAAAAATATATATAATAAATAATATTAAATAAAATATGAAAATAAATTTATATATTATTTAATATAAGAATATAAAAGTTGTAATAAATATGAATTAACCAATTGCAGACGAAGTTCACAGACACAAACCCACATCCCTTATGACACTGTACCGTATGCCGCATGGCTTCTTTTCTGATGGCTCCACTGAGTCGGCGCCAAGATTATAAAAAATTATGAAAACCAATTTTTTTGGCAGGAAAACCATTATTTTCTTTGATTGGAGATTATGAACAAATTTTAATTTAATTTTGATTTATTATCTACTATCAATTATATATTATTATATTTATTAAAAAATTTAATTATGATAATAATAATTTTGAGATGTCGAACTTCTTTAGTTATGTAATAACACATGATTCAAAGTTAGTGTAAACAAGTTTTATATTAAAATTGAGTATAAATTAAATTAAAAAAATAATAGAAACCCTATGATTTTGACTTTGATCACATAATTCACAAAAGAAGCGGAGGAAAATAAAAGAAAATATGCTTATGGTTTTCTTTTAATATTCGTAGTCAGATATGTCTTCTTAATTAATATGTTATCTCTACTGTAAAAATTAACTACGAAATAAAAGACTAACTAAAGATATAGGTTCTGACAAAGATTTTAATTTGTGCGCTGATTTATCTTATAATTGCAGATGAAGATATAGGATTAGAGGTGAATGGGGGATGGAGATGGGAGAGAAAGGTGTTAGCTAAAAAAGTAAAACCGATATCATGCAAAATGAGAAATTTCATAACAAAACAGATGATAGTTTTTGGTGGTGGAACAGATGATAGTTATAGCTAAGATTCACGAACTTATGGAAAGTTGGAGTTTTACTAAGTCCATAACAACAATTCTTTTCTTCATGCATGCTGTTGTGCTCAGTGTTAGGTGCATCGTGCATATATATGAACTAACCTTTGCCTAACCCTCTAATATCTGCTTGAATTTCTCCATTTATACGAAACTGTTGGGTATTCACATAAATATTATTATGTTTTTGGTAGAAGGTACACATAAATAATTTAACAGCAGTGTTATATAACATGACACGAATACTTGAAAGGCGAATTACATTTGAAATGAAATAAAATTTAAAAGAAAAAAAAAACTAAAAACAATACCTGATGGATAAAATGCATGAGTAGTTAGAGTGATTTGGTTTATTCGTGTGACGTTTCACGATTTCAGATTTGTGACAATGAGCATTATTCATAATTTAAACATAATAAAAATTTGCTTTTGGTAAACAACAAAAAATTTGTATAAAACTGCATTTTAATATCCCTGACAATGTTATCAAATCTTTTTTTTATCTAACAAGTTTATCAGTTCTTAGTTTGATCCTTAACCGAAAAAAATAATTATTTTACTAATAAATACTTATTTTGATCCTTTTTATCGATTGTTTAAGGTAATTAAATAAATTCAATAATAAAAAAATAACTACATTTGACATAATTATCTTTTATTGAAATACTTAAAATATTATTATCACTCTATTAATCTTTCTGTTACTTATTAATATTAAGGACAAAATTTTAAAAGTAATTCATGCTTCATTAATTTTCTAAAATGATGATGGATAGAATGAAAAAAAAAAAATTTGTATAAAGCAACAAATAAAAAAAAAATGCAGGAAATATTAGTTATAACAATAAGAGACTTTATTTTTTTAGTCATTTACTAACTGTACCCTTAATGCATTCCAAGAAAAAAACAATAGAAAGTGTTGAATATAAGTAAAATATTCAATATATTAAAAACTTGAAAAAATAATATTTTATTCTTTAAATAATTAAAAATATTTAATAAAAAACATTAAATATTCCTCAATCCTTAACTAGTGCCTTTAAGCTCTCATTAATAAGATCCTATTTTTTTTATGATATTGTATTGATTTTAAACCTTTTTAGATAGCCTAAATGGTTGGTCTAGCAATAGACATATAATGTGTGGATAAACGTATTATTATATATTCTAATCTCAATTATGGACTAAGTCATAAGAAATATATTTGTGAACTCTTTAATTTTAGTGTGAATGGCCTACCTAAACTAGGGAGGTGATATAGGACACTACTTGAACAAAAAGAAAAAAAAAAATTAGATTGAATGAACTGTGAAGCTTATTATTCATATGAATTCGTGAGACTTAACTTTTTTCTTTCAAAGATAGATATTTTACTGATAAAATGAGAGAGTTAAAACAACCCTAATAATTATAGAAAAGAGGGATACCCCAATATTATTTTCACAAAAGAGGAAAAATAATAACATTAAGATTTAAATTGTCTTAACAGGCTGGTTGTTCACTTGTAATTCAGTTTATTGGATGAGATCACATACACATATATATGATTTAATTTGAATGCACTATTAATATAAAAAAATTATACTATCATCTAATCATGTATTATCACGTAATTAATAATATTTGACTTTCTTAATAGTTACCTCAAAAATTATATATGTGATTATATATGATTTATTGAAAATGTAAAAAATTTAAAATTAGTCAATGCTAAAAATTAAACATATATATATATATATATATATATATATTAGTGTTGTAACCCGGAAAATTGTTACTACCACTGACCATTTTAAGTATCTAATTTCAAAACTAATAGTTAGACTCAGTTTAATAAAGATGGGTGACTGGAATGGTGCATATTTATTCTATGCAATTCAACAAGATCTACTTATTCATATTTTAAAGATAATCTCATTTTAAAATAGTATTGTCCAAAATTAAAACTCCATCCATTCTTTAATAATTGTCTTTTTTAAAATTTTAATTTGTCTCAAATTATTTGTCATTTTAGAATATTAAAAAATTTAATTAATTATTTTCAATTTTATCCTCATCTCAATTAAATCTAATAACTTTCCAATTAATTACTTTTTACCATTTTCTGAAATCTCTCTCCAACACTTAGTAAATTTACACTAAATAGTAATGAACGATCAACGGAGCTAATGGAGAGAATTAATAAAGTGAGAGAAAAAGTAGTTAAATCATATTACATTACATTTTTTTATTTGGTGCTATTTAATTTAATCCTTAATTTTTGTACAAAAATTTTAAAAAATAGTTATAAAGGGACGGAGGAAGTATTTGGACAAATGAGGTAATGTCACATGTATTAATATATGTGAGTCGTGTCATATATAATTTTTATTTGCCTTTTATTTGTGTGTGTCTTTATGACATATGTTAAGAAATAAAAAATACAAGAATTTAGTATTTAAGAAGTTTAAAAAATATTTAATACTTTTATTTTAAGTAATTAATTAATAATAATAAATGTTATTTTAATTTCTTAACATATATCTTATGGATATACGTTAAAAAAATCCTTTTTATTTTAATGGTGATTAAAAGTGTACGTTTGCGGATTTTGAAAAGTATGAAGTCCCCTCATTTATATATCTAAAAGTTATGGGAAATGTGTTTTCAACGCATGTTATACGATAGCTGAATATAAATAAATATTGTATGTTGATATAAATATGAATAAATATCGATGTATATCATATCTTAAAGTAAAAATATGTATTATATGTTAATATAAAAATAATATTAATTAAATATTATATTTTATGTGTTCAAATAACAGAATTGAAAAGTTAATAATATCATCTTCAAATATGATAAAATTCAGATAATGTGCTTTTTTTCCCCAAAATTAAAGTGAAACTTTGTGTCCCAAAGCAATGAACGGTCCAAACACACCCTAAACTCGTATTTCACTTTCACTTAAGCAACCATGGTGGACAATACGTTGAGCCAACTAGCGAGCATCCTTTAAGATACCTTCAAAAAAACCGTTGGAGCCATAAATTGAATTCAACTGCTTAAGCTTTCATGTTAATTTGGTCTTTCTCAAACTTATGTAACGTAGCATATCTAACCGTCAATCCTACCAGCCTCTTCTTCTTTTTTTTTTTGTTTTGTTTTTTTCTGTTTTAATCTTTCCCTCAACATTTTCCATACCCCATAAAAGATTAAAAAAATTGTATAAACTATAGAAAATAATTAAAAAAACCTTAGCGAGTTCCTCCTTTTTTGTTTTTATATTCTTAAATTGAGCAACACCTACGTCTATCTCCCTTTTCACTCACTCTCACTCCTCCTTATTTCTCTCTCTCCCTCTCTCTCTATGACAACACCAACCATCACCAATCACCATGTTTGCTCCTTAAAAAACATCATCAACAACAACAACACACCAAACGTCGTTGCCAATGGGCGTGGACATGTCTAACAAACCATCTCCCACTTCTCACACCAAAGACTTGTTTTGCTCTCCAGCTCTCTCTCTCAGCCTTGTAATAAACTCCTTCACTATACTACTCTTTTCTTTCTTTTCTGCTTCTTCATATAACCAACTTAACTTGCTTCTTTCTTTCTTTTTGTTTCTCTTATGATTGAAATTGTGATGGTTTCTTCTGTTTGATTGGCTATTCAAGGCTGGGATTTTTTGCCATGGCGGGGAGGAGGCGGCGGCGGCGACATCCAACATGGAGGTGGAGGAGGGGGGTGAAGGGAGTAGAGGAGGCGGTGTGCGGCGAAACGACACCGTTGAGATTAGCAGCGAGAACTCGGGGCCCTTGAGATCGAGGTCAGAGGATGATTTTGAAGGAGAAGGTGATGAGCATGAGGATGATGATGACGTGGATGGGGATAAGAACAAGAACAAGAAGAAGAGGAAGAAGTATCACAGGCACACTGCTGGGCAGATCAGAAAAATGGAAGCGTACGTAAACTCTCACCTTTTATTATCATATATGTATGTATACGTATTTGGTAAGACGAGTTAGTACTATATTGAATCATGGGTGAGCATAATAATTTTCTTGCACTTTTTCTTTTTGAGCATGGTGTCTTCAATCTTCATTGTTAGAGAGAGAAACCTGGAATTAATTAAGGATTAATAAGATTCAGCTTTTCTTATTTTAATTCATGGCTTGTGATTGTGAGATGATTTTATATATCCACAACTGCACATGTTAGGTGTTAACTATTTAGTGTATGTTTGAGTTCTCATTTTTTGAACGGTGTGTATTTTTATTTAGCTATTTTTTATTTTCGTTTGGTTCAATTGAATTTTAGTGTTCAACGTAAGTTTGAAGCAAAGTAAGAAAAATTTGCTTTTAAGTTATAAATTTATCAGTTGTTAATTTTTATCTCTTATATTTATTTTATTAAACTCACTTTTAAGATAAAAATTTCTAAACATAAATCATGTTACTACAAACTTACTTTTAAGTAAACTAAAATTTATAAATACACTTTTAATTAAACTTAAGTTTATCAACTACACATCAAACACACACTTACTGATGTACCAAAAAAAAAAACAAAGAGTTACTAATAATTTGTGCTTATATTATACCAATGAAATGGTTTCTTCCAAAGTTAAATAATTTGCATGCCAACATTACCAGTGGACTTCAATGCGTAGTTTATATATCTTGTAGGCCGTACTACGTACTGACCAAGATTATGAGAAAAGTTTGTGATATCATATGGTAATAAAAGGAAGATGATTAAAAGTTTATATATCTTGTAGGCCGTACTACTGACCAAGATTATGAGAAAAGTTTGTGATATCATATGGTAATAAAAGGAAGATGATTAAAAGCTAAAGCCATACTTAATTTTTTTTAACAGCTTTTGCTTTATGGCTTTGTTTGTTATCTTATGCCAATGTAAAGCTCTTCCCCCCCCCCCCCCTCTTTCCACTTGATTAGTTTATGTGACTTTGTGTTACTTAAGAGTTGTATATCATGTTTGCATTATTAAACTCCGTTTGTTGTTGGACCACTCTCCATATAAGAATTTATTTGAAACTTGTTGTGAAAGATAAATCAGCAAAAAAGCTGACATGAATGTACTATGGTAGGCTTTTCAAAGAATCACCACATCCTGATGAAAAGCAGAGGCAACAACTTAGCAATCAATTAGGCCTTGCTCCAAGGCAAGTCAAGTTTTGGTTCCAAAATCGTCGAACCCAAATCAAGGTGTATCTAAATTTATTTACTTAATTACTCAAGAATGCAGGTGTTCAACTTAATCTCAAAATTATGCAATATTGCTTTTTGCAGGCAATACAAGAGCGCCATGAAAATTCATTGTTGAAGACAGAACTAGAGAAACTAACGGAGGAAAATAAGGCCATGCGAGAGACCTTAAACAAATCTTGTTGCCCCAACTGTGGCATGGCCACCACTAGCATAGATGGTTGCATGTCCACTGAAGAACAACAACTACGTATTGAAAATGCCAAACTCAAAGCTGAGGTTTGTGTAATACTATAACTCTAGTTATACATTATTAGTTTTCTGATTTCCTTGTGAATGTGTGTATATATATGTGTGTGTGTGTATATATATATATATAGGGTTAGGAACTTAGATCAATTGACAATATGCAATACTAAAACTCTTACACCAGTATCTAAAAATACTTTAATCTAATGGTTCAAGATCACTCAAATTGAAAATCCACATTGAAAAATTATTCTCCAATGTAATGTGTAGGTAGAGAAGCTTCGAGCAGCTTTAGGGAAATATGCAACAGGGACAACGTCCCCTTCATGTTCTGCTGGCCATGACCAAGAGAATAGAAGCTCTTTGGATTTTTACACTGGAATTTTTGGGCTTGAGAAGTCGAGGATAATGGAGATAGTAAACCAAGCAATGGAGGAGCTCATAAAGATGGCTAATATGGGGAAATCATTATGGATCCGTAGTGTTGAGACAGGTCGCGAAATACTTAACTACGATGAATATGTGAAGGAGTTCGCAGTTGAAAATTCAAGCAGTGGAAGGCCAAAGATATCCATCGAAGCCTCAAGAGAGACTGGGGTTGTTTTTGTGGATCTCCCACGGCTTGTCCAAAGTTTTCTAGATGTGGTAAGACACGTGTGTGTGTATATATATATATATATATATATATATATATAATATGAAGAATGTATCATATGTAAGGTAAAGTTACTATGAGATATTAAAAAATAAAAGAATCTGAGTTAAAATCTGTAGAACCGTATGATTGTTTTAATTGATCTTACAACTTTTTGATTAGTAATAAGTTTCAATTTTATTCTCTTATAATAACTAAGCTATGACTGAGATCTGGGTTAGAATGAATTTATTTCCTTTTGACTTGTATAAGATATTTGTTATGCTACTTGCAGAATCAATGGAAGGAAATGTTTCCGTGTTTAATATCAAAGGCAGCAACTATTGATGTTATATGCAATGGAGAAGGTTCTAACAGGAATGGTGCAGTGCAACTGGTAAGGGGAAGATGATTATCGCTGTGTTAGGTAGTCACACTAAATGTATATACCTACAAAAAAGTCTCATTTATCTTCAATCATCTTCATTTGTATATCAGAAAGGAACTGTTCAAACGTGGAAATTGTTTTTTCTCAAGTGGTGCAACCATGACAAACACCAGAAAAAAAGGAGAAATTCTAGTATGCTTTTCAAGCATAATTAATGCATATTCTAAGAAGAATTTCAATAATTTATTTTACATAAATTTTAAGTTATTAATTTAAAATTAATAATAAAAATTAATCTTAAAATATATATTTATTATGTTTCTGGAGTATATAATAATTTATATGAAAAAGATGAAACTTTTTCTTTTCTTTAAAGTGACCTTTTCAACCTTTGTAATTTTCAAAAGGTTGTAGAAGTTTAACATTAAAAATATTAACTGCATGTTAATAATATAATACTTATATTTTCCTCATTAATAGTATATATATATATTATATTTTTTAATATTATTTATCATATTCATCTTTTTATTATTTTTTTACTTAATTATAATTTTAAAAAATAAATAATAATACACAACTAAAAAAAAATATAAAACTCTCATTTTTCTTAACTTTGGTTATAGAAATTATGGTTTTAGAACCATGCAATAATCTTCCATTGGGAAATGTAAGTGCTGGTGCCTTTTTCTGTGCCTTTAAACATAGCCTTTATTTGTATCTCAGAAAGTAAGTATTGATAAGGACACGAAAAGCTTAAACATCATTTAATAACTCTTGGCACTTTCCTCGCACTTCCCTATATGGGATCCAACTCCAACATACCCAGCTGGAATCTCTCTCTCCATCTCTCTTTTATCTCTAGTAAAGATTTTCCTCTCAAAGGCATATCCTGCCAGCTACAGGGGGCGTAAGCCTCTGTATTATTCCCTATTCAATACTTGAAGATAGCTTGATCCTGTTGAATTGAAGTCCTAAAATGTGGGTGGACCATGTGACTTTGTTAATGAAGGCACAGAAGGCACACAGTTTTATATGGTCATGAAAACTCTTAACCATGAGCTGTAATGGCTGCAGATGTTTGCTGAGCTGCAAATGCTCACTCCAATGGTGCCCACCAGAGAAGTGTACTTCGTCAGGCACTGCAAACAGTTAAGTACTGAACAGTGGGCAATAGTTGATGTATCCATAGACAAAGTAGAAGACAACATTGACGCATCCCTCGTGAAATGCAGAAAGCGCCCATCTGGTTGCATTATTGAGGATAAGTCAAATGGCCATTGCAAGGTTTGAACAAAAGTATTCATATTTGTAAGGATGCTCTTTCATTTGGATCCACATAAATTTGAACTTACAGATAAAAAAGCGAAAGAGAGAAATGATAGATGCGCAGACTTATCTCACAAAAAAGTTGAAGGAGTATGCTGCCAAATTTTCATCCATTACTTCACACACAGCTCAAAATTTCTCAGCCACTCCTTAACTTTTTGAGGGATAAAATTCCATGCATCTATCATTTCTCAAAAAGAAAGGGTTAATTTTTCCGGTAGAGGCAAGAAACTGGTCCTTCATTCATGGCTACCGTTAGCTACCATCACTTGAAAGAACAAAGCAATAAGATTGCAGGTTAAATGAAAATTGATCTAGTTTTGTTGTTGGTAACTAGAAAGTGGAAAGTATAGCAGCTAACTAACATTAGCAAAAACCACATTTTCATGAATCTTTCATCTGAATGCAGTTTCTAATAGTGAGATGATTTCTCAGTAAGTTATAAATGTATGATATTGTATTCTGTTGTGTGGTTTAACATGGTGTGGGAATGGAAACAACTCAAAAATGTAAATTAATGTGAGCAATGTGGGCTATATTTTGATGTTACTTTTGGTTTTAGGTAATTTGGGTGGAGCACTTGGAATGCCAGAAGAGCGCAGTTCATACAATGTATCGAACCATTGTCAACAGTGGTCTAGCCTTTGGGGCAAGGCATTGGATTGCAACATTGCAACTTCAATGCGAACGCCTAGTTTTCTGCATGGCAACAAACCTTCCCATGAAGGATTCAACTGGTGAGTTATGAATTCTAAGTTATTTGTTGGAGACTTCACTTAAGACCTCTTTAATTAACAGATTGATGATCAAATGCTAGGTGTTGCCACATTGGCTGGGAGGAAAAGCATTTTGAAGTTGGCACAAAGAATGACATGGAGTTTCTGCCGCGCGATTGGCGCGTCAAGCTTCCATACATGGACCAAGGTCACAAGTAAAACAGGGGAAGACATAAGGATTAGTTCGAGGAAGAACTTGAATGATCCTGGTGAACCTCTTGGGGTGATCTTGTCAGCTGTTTCTTCTGTATGGCTACCTGTCTCTCTTAATGTTCTGTTTGATTTCTTGAGGGATGAAGCTCGTCGTACTGAGGTACCACTCTTTTCCATGCCTTTCTGGTTAATGCTACTAGGCCTGGATGCATTCTTGGAAGACACAAGGTGGGTCCACCTTGTGTCTTCCAGAGATACATCCGGACTCCATAACAGCTCTTGAGCCAATTTGGTAGAGTAATTATTGCAATTGGGGCCAATTGTGTTGATAACTATCATTGTCACAGTGGGATATAATGTCCAGTGGTGGGTCAGTGCAGTCCATAGCAAATTTAGCTAAAGGACAAGACCGAGGCAATGTTGTAAACATCCAAGTAAGTTATTCTGAGCTCCCTTTTGGGAAAGGTTCAAATACACAATGAGCTAAATGCAAAATGCATTTAAAATGTGGTTCTGAATTAAGTATCTGATTCTTCTCATTTTGCAGAAAATTAAATCAAAAGAAAACAGTACCTGGATACTGCAAGATAGCTGCACAAATGCTTATGAGTCAACGGTGGTATATGCTCCTGTGGACATTACTGGTATACAGTCTGTGATGACAGGATGTGATTCAAGTAATCTTGCCATACTGCCGTCAGGATTCTCAATTCTTCCTGATGGGCTTGAGGCAAGGCCATTGGTGATTACTTCAAGGCAGGAAGAAAAAAACACAGAAGGAGGGTCTTTATTAACAGTGGCATTCCAGATACTTACCAATGCTTCTCCAACAGCCAAGTTAACTATGGAGTCTGTGGAATCAGTCAACAATCTTGTATCTTGTACATTAAGAAATATCAGAACAAGTTTACAATGCGAAGATGGTTAGTCAAGATAAGAAGATTATTAGATAGATAGACTTTGATTAGCTGGCTGCTATAGGCTACAGTCATAAGCTTTCTACCCCCTTTCACAGTTAGGATAAATTTCGTGTTCCTTTTAAATTAGGAGTAAAAAAATTCAAGGATGAACTTTATATTAAATAATCATCTCTGAATTTTTCACTTCTAATTAATTTTAAGGAATTCTTAGTTTGCAGTTCAGCGGGAAAATAGCTTGCTTTTCTCCCCCCTATTCTGGATTTGTTTCATTCATTATTTACACAAGAAAGGAGAGTTTGTAGTAAGAAAAGGTATATCTGTATCTGCCATTACATAGGTTGAAAGAGAGACAAAAAGCTTTTAGAACCTATAAATTAAGTATGTCACATCCCAAGCTCCCCGGCCCAGAGGCTTCTTCAAGTAGTGCAACAAAAGTGTTGGTATTGCTTATGGGCTTGCTGTTGTGAAGGTGGAGGATGTCCCCAACCTTGAATTGGTAAATGTGGGTCATGAGCCTGCCTGACACTTCATAGTTCATACTTGTTCTTCTTCCTGACCAGCTGCCTATTGTACTTGTGGTTGGTGGCGCAGACGAGACGACCTTTCCCTGCATTGACTTACTACATGGCCCTGATGGTGATGGGGTGGAGAGCTTGAGAGAGTGTAAGGGAGGAAGTTAAAGAAGCAACATTGTTTATTGTTAGATAGAGACACTGAGAACAATGGAAATAGAGGGATGGGATAAAGAGAAAATACAAAGCGTTCCTCGGCTCCTGTATCTGTTTATCTGAAACTGAACGAGAAGGGATTGGAAACTTGGGATGGGTGTGACCAAGCTGCAGGATCAAACAATCATATTCACACCTGGTAATGGACCAAGATCAAGATGTGACATATAATATAAAGACAAATCTGAATTACATATACAAGCTATTAGAAAGACCCCATATATTCAATGGATGGATATATAAAAAATAATAATTAATAGATCATTTACGATAGAGCACCATAAATATACATTTTACTATATAATATAATAGAGTAAGAAATCATGAAGAAAATAAATAATTAGAGATTAAGTAAGTGATAAATAAATTATTATTTGTGTGATAAATATGGAAGGATAGTAAAAGATAATAATAACGTAAAGTGTGGAGTATGGAACTCCCTCCGAACCCTCGATTGAGTGATTAAAAAAAATGAAATATGGAACTCTTAGAGTATTAGGAAAGCTTCCTAATAATATAAGTAACTTAGGAAATTACAAAATTATTAGATCAAATTGTTTTATTTAAAATATATATTAATGTGAATAGAAAATATAACCAAGTGTCTAAAAAATTCTTCTTAACAGTGTTATAGTATTATTTCTATTTCTATTTTAATATACATGAATCTTAGAATCGAACTCAAATCTTATATTTATGAGACACAAGTTTCATCCACTCAAACCAATTCACATAAATAGCTAATTATATATAAGTTCAATAGATGTCATATGTCCATGCTCCCCCTTAATTAGGGACAGCAATTTAACCTCGATTCACGAGTATTGACCTTGACTCATCTTAGAGAAATTATTAGATAAACACGATTTATCACGTTATTATTTAAATATTTAAATCATTATTTGATATGTATAAACGTATTATTAAATATTGATGTAATTCTATGATGATCTCTATTATCTTACACATATCAAATAATAATTTAAGTATTTGTGATAGACCGTACTTATTTAAGAATTACTTCTCATCTTATATAAGATGGGTTTAAAACCCACAAACTCACCTCACAATGAACTCTAAATATATCTCGCATCGACTTAAATTTAAATAAATATTATATTTATTTTAATTATCAATAATATTAATTGTATTAATTATTTTTATTAACTTAATGTTTGTTGTTAATATATTTTTAATTTATATCAGATAATGAACTAATTTTAATATAATAATTAATTATTATATAAATTATTTTAAAATATTTATAAGTACTGGATAAGACAAAGCGAGTGCGAGATTTATGTTTCTTTTGGAACTGAACAAGAACCTACCCCAACCCACCTTATGCCAAGCCTAACCTTCCATGTAATTTGTAAACTATTAAATTTTATTAAATTATTATTGGCCAAGAGTTCAGAAGTGGTGAAGTGGATAAGCTTATCTATCTTCAAGCCACGTGTCACCTCATAAATCAATTCCCAAATCTGCTCAAGTAAATGTAGCTGGCCACGTGGCAATATGAGATACAAGTAAGAGATCAAAAACTGAAACAGCCATTTGCCCCATTGGCCACCTGATACAGGAAGGAAAGTTAGAAGTGAACACCATGGCTTCTCTGGCAACCTTAGGTGCTGTTCAACCAGCTGCGGTCAATGGCCTTGCTGGAAGTTCCCTTACTGGAACTAAGCTCTCTTTCAAGTCCTCGCGCCAGAGCTTCAGATCCAAGAACTTCAGGTACCATGCATTTGCAAAAAGTCCGTTATGGTTTATGTGTGTTTTACTTGTATGCTAAAACAGTATAACTTAACATAACAGGAGTGGTGCTGTGATAGCAAAATATGGTGACAAGAGTGTGTACTTTGATTTGGAGGATCTGGGTAACACTACAGGGCAGTGGGACTTGTATGGTTCAGATGCACCTTCACCCTACAATTCTCTTCAGGTTCATCTCGTCTCTGCATGTGCATTTTTTCATTGTAAATGAAACATGGAAAATTAATAGATAATTAGGAATCTGAGATCCATTAATTTTCATTGATGAATAATTTGATAACATAGTTGTACACCCTCTTTGGTAAACATAGTCATAAGTGGTTTAAACTTGAGTGTATTATTAGCAGTTGCGGCACTGCATATATAAGGGACTAGAGGGTAGTAATATTTGGCTATTTGCACATCACTTTTTGTACATATCTTTACACCAATTTTGATACTTGCATAGGGTTTATCACAAAAAGAGGCCAATCCCTATGCATGAAAAATGGTATAAAAGTTATGTGCAACTGATATTTTCTTATATATAACATGAAAAGGAATAAACACAACTAGGCATGAAAAGTCATGCATTTAGTATAAGATTGAAATAGCACTTTTAAGTAAAATGTGGTAATATAAGATTAATGATTCATATAGCTCGAGTTAGAACCAACGTATGTTAGTCCGAGTCAAAAGAATTCGGATCCTTTAAATATGTAATTTTGAGTTTAATTTTAAAATTTATATATATAAAAATGATATTAAAAAATTAATTTCTCATCTATCGAATAGAGAATACCTTTGAAACCAAAAAATAAAAAATAAAGCTCGAGATAGAAGCATAGGCTGACCTTCATAGGCACTGGGGAGAGTCATGGCAACCCCAAAAAATTTGATAACTCTACAATAGTATTTAAGAAAATCACACACACACTTCCCTCATATACATTATCAAAACATTATATGGCCACCACCCTAAAGTTTTTGCTTAAGATCCCACACTAGAGAGAAGATTGAAATGTTGTGGTCAAGGAGTCAGACTAGGGCTAAACGATTTGAAATCTAAGAAGAGAAATTTTCTTTATAGATCATAATTCAACGTCCTTAACAAGCAGAGGACCAATTTACTATCTCATCAACGTTACTTGTTGAGTAAAAGAGACAAAGATATATATTGTCTCGGGTATTTAATACTAGTGAACACAAAGTAATATAAGTGTAGGCTCAGGCTGACTATTCATCTTGTTGATCTAATATATATGAAAGTCCCATTCCTGGATTCTCCTGGGACTTTCTGTATACAGTTGAGTAGGGATGGGTCAATGCTATAGAAATGGGCTTATAAATACAAGGTTGTGTGTGGCCCCAAAATGTCTCTCCCCCCCACCCCAACCCCAAATACAACTTTGTCCTTTGACGGTATTTGACTGAAAATACATAAATTATAATAGCTCTTTCATTGATATGGATTTGCAGAGCAAGTTCTTCGAGGTATTTGCTGCTCCATTCACAAAGAGGGGATTGTTACTCAAGTTTCTCATCTTGGGAGGTGGTTCCGCTCTCGTATATTTCAGTGCCACAGCTTCAGATGACATTTTACCAATCAAGAAGGGCCCACAACTTCCACCAAAGCTCGGTCCACGTGGCAAGATCTAATTTAGTAGTAGACTTCTATCTGTTCAGTTCTTTTTTTTTTTTTTTTTGCGTTTTTGCATAATGTGTAATTATGCCTACAGTACAGCCTACTGTTGACAGATGTTTATTTCCAGTCTAATTGAGTGGCGTTGCTTTAATTTTCAATTGAAGCAAAGACAAATTAGTATGAGCTACTTGATTGGGATGTTGGTCTTCTGCATTTGAGGTTTGTCTAATCCACTAATCCAGGCAACTGTAACTCACAAAGGCATAGCCTGGATTACCACTTGACCTTGTATATAACCTTCGAAATTACTTAGGTCTTTTCTGGCACATCGTGTATATATATAAATATATATATATTTAAAATACAACTTTATTTTTCACAATATTTAACAATTTACATTAAACTAATTTCTGAAAATAAAAATGTGAGGCTCAACAAATTGCTTTAATTATCCCATCTCAACATATTTATAAATATGCATGAAACAATTATTGGGGGAAAAAATGTAGCGCCTACGAAAATGGATTCTAGCTCGAGGATGAAGAATTGATTATAACTCTACCACCAAGAGAACATTGGTAATAAGAACATTTTAGTTCAATGGTTTTAATTTCACAAGTATTTCAACTAAATTTAAACATTTTAATACGTCATCACGAGTTGTAAATGAATGGAAAATTGGTCCCTATCACTTTTGCCCTCTCTAGGCCCTATTTCACATTCAACAATAAAAAGAGAGTGGAAGAAAGATCAAATATCCATATTATCTAGCTTGAGTACACACGTAACGCCATAGATAACTATGATGGCGATGTATGGTCATTATGGTGATGATGAGAGAGGATGCCAAAGGGAACCAATGGACAGTGTTTATGCGAAAGGGAGTTAGGAATGGTTGTTAATCCTCCTGCCATCATAGACCGAATAGAGTGATTTAGTATTTTAATGTACAATGTCAATGGGAGCGAAAGGCATGAAATCTGTTAATTCATCAAAATTCACATTTTGTGGCTGCCAGACCACAAATCCCTCTAACACAGAGACAGAGGACATCATATGTGACAATGATTCAAACCCGATGATTTTGTACATTCATTCCTATGTACAAAAGGAAAGAATAGATGATCAAGAATAAATAATCAAGTTTCAAACAACACCTCTATGAGGGTCTAGTTGTGCTTTTGAAGACCAGACTTCTCACCCCATACTTGTTTTTCTGCCTTCTTTCTCCCCCTCTCTTTGGCACCTGTTCAGCTATTCTCATATATATTCAAGTTTTGGCATTTCATTTTTGGCTTAATGGCGCGATGTTGGACTTCTCATACCTCCCAAGGTCTCAAGGTAGGACACCTTCTTGTCGGTCACTACGTTTGCAAGTTTTTGAGGCTTTCCACTATCATGGTCTTTGTCCAAGTCATCCGAAACTGCAAAGGGGTCCTTCTTCATGTCTGAGTCACCTTGATCACCGCTCCAACCCATGAAATCTGATAGTGTCATTGAACCAGGTGTTTCACCGCCACCCTTTTCTGTCTCTTCTTTAGGAGTTGAAGGCTTTTCTGGCTTTGGAATTGAGTTTCTCACAGCGCTCCTTTTTCCTGATTGTGATGGATTTTGAGTGAGGTAATCAGCCTGGAGTACATCTTCTATTCTTGACAGCACTGTAAAGGCCAAACTTTCCAATATTCTTGAATAGCTTTCAAGAACAGCTTGCCCCACATCCTGCCATGGTAAGAGATCCTTAATTATGCTAATGAACACCAAAATAAAGTTTGTCTATTATAATAACTTATCAACCTTGCCAAAAACTCATGCCATATTTCAACTGAAAAGCATGTAGAAATTGGATAGAATCAAGCTGCAAACAGGACATGCTCTTACCGGGTTTAGTTGGATTTTGCTTATATCCAATGCAGATTGAGGAATCCCAGGGTAACGATGCTTTAAGAGAAGTAAGATGGTTTCTGCTCTCTCTTCAAAGAGTTCTCTTTTTTCCAAACTCACAGCAGAACCCCAAGCTGATTTGGAATCTTTTTGGTTCATCTTCCGCTTCCAAATCACTATCGATGCCTCAATTCTATTCTTTAGATCTAGGATTTTATGTTCTGATGATAAGTCCATGGTCGATAGGAACTGGTCAGGATCAAAAAATTCAACTGTAATACTCCGGTAGATCGAGTCCCCAAGACTTGCTCTTCCATTCTGTAAAAGAAGAAAAGAAAACCAGAATTTATGTGGAGTGTAAAGAGATGTCAGAATATTAATCAAGTTAACTTTTTAGCAAATACTAGTTAGTTCTATTTGGCTTACCTTGGGTAGGGATTCAATATAGCTTTCAGGGATCTCCATTTCTGATAGAGTTTGAGCATTTATGGCCATGGCTGCTTTAAGTACTTGATTCACACAATCTTTCTGATACTGCAGAAACTTTCTTGCCGCATCAGATAAACCATCTGCAGGAACCTTAGGTGTAGGTAACCACCACTTGTCATCATTTTTTCTCTTTGTACTATCTTTATCTGAATCATCTGCATCTTTTGATACATAATAGAACTCATTTTGGTCTTTGAAGTTATCTAGACAATCCTGCTCATCATCAGCAATTATTTGAGATAAGTAACAATCAATTGAAGCCAATAGAAAAATAATGATCATGTTTATCTCAGGAGGGAATGAGTAGGCAAGGTTAGTGATCATACAATAAGCATTGTATCAAGCTTTCTCAAGGCAGGGATATTCATGTGGAGATCAGTTCGTTGTCGTGTTGTCATAATCTATTCAATCAAAGATGAGGTTCAAATTCAATCATTTAGCAATTATGATAGGGAGAATGAGAAAGATAAGGGGAGAGAGAGGGTTACCTCCATGTTTGAGCCATCCTTGGATTTTTGTTGCGATGGAACCATTTCAACAATGTAATCAGTGACTGATAGAAGCCAATCAATTTCTTTTCTCCATCTTGCTTTCCTTTCTGGCGGCATTGGCTCTAGGCGCTTTTGTTCACCAAAAACAGCAGCTGCATTCTCAGCAAGAAAATAATGAGAGAAACTGACAATGAATATTTGAAACATTTCTGCTATCAAGCTCTCCTGAAAATGGAAGGAACAGCACAATATTTGTCCATCACAATTCAAGCAGTATAGAAAGAATGCCATGTCTAAGCTGAAGGAGAAAGAAAGCAAGAGGTCAACATACCAGCAAGGTTTGTGAATGCATTTGACAATGCCAAAGCTGACGAAACACCCTTTCCTCCACCAGACATATCCTCACCCAAAAGCAGTTTTGCAAATCTCTCCTTCATCTGTTCCATTTCTGAATTAAACCCAACCATAAATAATAAAGTTATAGACAAATCAAATATTGCAAGGCATCAATAGAGTTTGAAAATAAAGACATTGATTGACAGATTCTCTAAATCAACATGTTGTAAATGATAGTTGAAGGAATTGGGCAGGTTCTGTCAGCTGTCTCGATCTTTTGCTTGGAAACAATGTTAATAGTTATAAAATATAAAACAATGCATTTAATCATATCAAAGGAAAGTATATTACAATCTAATTAACACTAATGTTTACCTTGCAATAGCTTCTCTTTGGCTTCTTTGGCTGCAATTTCCTCCTTGCTTATTATCCTTGGCTTAGGACCCTTCTCCGAAACATTTAGAGGTTTTGATCCTTGACTTCTTGATGACACTGGATCTTCTTCTGAAGGATCTAATATGCTAGCACTCTCAATGCTCAAACTCTTTGTATGCCTACCTGTGTTCTCAAACATCCCTTTGAAATGGAATAGTTTGGACCTATAACTTTCCTGCTCTTGTTCCAGTGCCCGGACCATTTTCTTTTTTCTTTTCTTTTTTAATATATATCTTCTAAGCAAATTTCTCAAGGGATGAAGAAGGAAGAACAAAACATGGGGTTTCCAGCACCCTGTAGGGAGAGATTTAAGAGAGGGAAAGAAGAACTAAGTTTGTTGCTTATGTGGCAAGGGAGAGAAGGAAAATAGCAGGGGAGAAGCCAGAGTTGCTAATGAAATGGAACATGTTTTTTAAGGAGTTTGAGAGTTTGACAAAAGGTTGGAGGTGATTATTTGATGGGGTTTGTTTGTGCTAGTTGTTTTCTTTTTTTGAGCTGGGTTCATTGAACGTGGGGTGCATGTTGTAAGAAATGAGATGGGTTTAAGAGTGCGAGAAACAAAATTTGCATTATTTTTTTTTTTTACGTTGGGAGGAATCTGTTTTGGTAACGATGTGGGAAATTGGATGGTTGAGGTTCTAATTTGAAGGTCAAAGGTAGCTAAAGACCAGGGAAGACAGATATGCATGCCTAGGCAATTACAATAACGGATAACCCACCTCACTTTTTCCCATCACTGGACGGTGCAGATGCCTCACTTGAAGAATCAAGGAGTACAACTACTTTACTGCTTGTGAAGTCCAAAATCTTACAGGTTTTCTGTTTTTTGCTATGATGCCACCAGCACATTACCATGAGTCTTTTATTAGATTTGATGATCATTATAGGTTGTCATAAATATTCCACCCTGTCATTGCAGAAAATTTTGACTTGGGAACTTTTCTTTATTAATTTGTAATGAAGTTATATAATGAGATAATTCATTAGTTTGGACTCAAGTTTAAAGTTTCTTTATTATGATATATTCATTTATTTTTTAAAAAATAAATCCATATTAAAATGTCCAATTATGCAAACCGAATGTTACAGTGACAATTGCATGCATGTATCAATTTATTATTGTTTTAAGTAGTAGTTTCTTTTTTGGGGGGGTTTACATTTTACTTGTGTCATGTATATAACTAGTTAATTTATCCAGTCCATCGTACGGGTTATTTTAAGCTTCATACATTAGTCTAAATTTTTAATTAAATAGGTAAATATTTAATACATATTTGAATTAGTTTATTTTAATTTTTAAAAAAATTATAGTCAAAATATAGTACTTACATACAAGTTGTGCAAATATAAGAAAAAAAAGAATTTTTAAAAATTTATTTTGCCATCTATGTGACTATTTTTAATGACATGAAAGACTTATATAATTTTTTATTCTATAGTTTTACTATTTACATGTAAATTTCATTTGTGCAAATAAAATAAAATAAAAAAAAAAATTTTAATTTATTTTGTCATGTTATGTGAGTATTTTATATGACATGAAACAAGCTTAATGTTTAATAGTTAATATTTAATAACATATAGATTCATTAATTTTTTTTCAAAGCAAATTTTTTCAAGTAATGATTAATAAGTAACATCGTTATTAATGCTTTTCAAGATATTTTCACAAAAAAAAAAATTGTTTGATAATTGATACTTAATAATATATTGTGTTAATAATTGTTTTCAAAGTAAAATTTTTTCAAGTAATGATTAATAAATAATAATATTATTAATGTTTTTTAAGTCAATTATATATATATATATATATATATATATATGATCTTATTCAATTGAGAGAAGTGTTTATTGTGAGAGGTGAGAGTGAATCTTGACTATTAGATCTTTCATGAATAATTGATATTAGAACATAAATGTACGCGTGACTTTTTGAAGAAATCATGACCTTCAATAACTTTTAATCTTGATCATCCATGTATAATTATATGATCAAGATTTACTTCTTCACTCTCTCACAATAAAAACTATTTCACTAAATATGTCCCTTATATATATATATATATATATAAAGCATATATAATAAAATGAGTGTTTATTGTAAGAGATGAGATGAGTTAATTTTATTATTAGATCTTACATAAATGATCAAAATTAGAATATAAATATATGTAATTTTTTAAAGTGATTACATGACCTTTAAATAACTTTTAATTTTAATCATTCATATATAATTGTATAATTAAAATTTATTTATCTTACAATAATTTTTTTAATAGATAAATCTATATATATATATATATATATGTAAGATGAACTTATGGTTTTTACACATCGTCCACCTTTCACATCTCTTTACATTAGCATATGATGCAAAATTAGACAATAAATGTGTAAAAAATATTGAGAATTAAAATTAAAAGAATTAACTACAATCGAATAATTTAAATTATGTAAATGTAAAGTGATATGTGAATAAGTGTGTTGGTAGCATTATTTTTATATAAAATATGTATTTCAAAAAACCATAATTCATATGCCAATGAGATTTATGTACAATGAATAAATTGAAGTTCAAATTCCCAAAAAAAAAAATTTCCCCAAAAATCGTCAACATATAATCGATCATTATTTTAAAGTATTTTAATTGCAACCTTTCTTTTAGATGGGAAACCGTTGAAGGTTGAAATACTGTATTCAATTCACTGTGTTAATGGGTTTGCAACCACCAATCGTTTCAATTAAGAAAAATGTCAAAATGAGAAATTCTCGTGGGTGCATGTATAATAAATTATCATAATTAATTATTAATTAATTATGATAATTACTCTCTTAAGTACATTCTAAGTGTTGTTTTGGTAAAAAAAAAATTAATACATTAAAAGTATTTTTTTTTACCAAGTTTGCATACTAACCTTCAAGAACAACGTATAAGTAACATTTTTGTATTCTAATAAAACAATAATTATTGTTTTTTTATCTATGCGTTTATATTTTAAAAGTCTAAATTATTTATGGAAATTAACTAGATAGAATAAAGTAGAGTAATTAATTAAAATTAGATATGAATAAATTAATGAAAATTTTTCATAATTAAGATTTAATTTGATATTTCTTAATTCTTAAACATTGGATCAAAAAGATATTTAAAATAGATCAAAATAATTATTTATTAATTAATAATATAATTAACTTAATATACTTAATTTGAGTGATACGAGTTTATGAAAAAGTTTCTTATAATAATTTATACTATTCTATAAAGGGCATTGTCCCCTTTCAGTCTCAAATATTTTTTTATTTTATTTTTACCCTTTTATTCTATTAAAAAATTACGAAAAATTATCCCACTATTAAAATGGTATCTAGTATCTACTCACTTTCTATTATCAAAAACTACTTTACATTTTTTATTTCGCAATCTTAACATTTTTTATTGAGAAAAAATTCGATAAATAATTTATGATTTATGCATAAATAACTTTACATAAATAAATAAAAAATAAAAAATACGGATTGAGATATAATAATAATAATAATAATAATAATAATAATAATAATAATATTGGTAATAGTATTGTCCGCCACTAATAGTAGAATTATTACATTTTTCATGACTTTATTGGCATGGAGCCCCCTGCTTCTGGGTGTCTCACATTCACAGACACAGCAACCAGAAATCCTCTGCAATTCCCAATTTCCAAACCCTAACCCTAATTCCTCCAAACATGGGATCCATTGGGGTACTCCTCGTGGTTCAAGTCATGCCCTACCTCGAACAAGAGCTCGACAAGCGCTACAAGCTCTTCCGGATATGGGATTACCCGCAAAGGACGCAGCTCATCAGCGACCACGCCGCCTCCATCCGCGCCGTCGTCGGAAACTCCAACGCCGGCGCCGATGCCGAGCTGATCGACGCCCTGCCGAAGCTGGAGATCGTGTCGAGCTTCAGCGTGGGGGTGGACAAGATTGACTTGGAAAAGTGCAAGGCGAAGGGGATTCGGGTGACCAACACCCCCGACGTGTTGACCGATGAAGTCGCCGACTTGACCATCGGTTTGATCCTTGCCGTATTGAGGAGGATTTGCGAGTGCGATCGCTACGTCAGAAGCGGCAAATGGAAGCAGGGTGACTACAAGTTGACCACTAAGGTAACATTGTTTGCTTTCACTTACGCTTTGTGATTGTTCATCGATTTTGTTCTTTCAACTGAAAATTATTTAAATTCACCTTTTTTGTGTAATCATTAGGGTATGATATGAGTAGCTATAGTTATTGTCCTCACTGCTTCCGAGTGGTTTAAAGTTGTGCAACTAATGCATGAAAAGTATCCAGGTTGGCAGTAAGCGAATCACTTTATTGATTATGGTAGTTAATCATTAATTAGTTATGATAGTTAACTATTAATTAATGATGTGTCAATATTAATTATGGTAGTTAATCATTAATTAGTTATGATTGTTAACTACTAATTAATGATTTGTCAATGATTTATTGGCTTACTACGCCTAACTTGGGTGAACCGGGTTTATGCAATAATCTCTCCTAATGCCATGTGTTCGAACAATTTCCTCACTAACCGTTAGATATGTTGCTTTTCACTTTATAGTCTTGCTTCTCTGGATGTTGGTTGTTCTCATTTATGCATCAGAGTTTAATGATCCATGAGGAATAGAAAAAGTTAAAAGGGACCACCTAGGCAATAAATCAATACTGCATCTCTAGATCACATTTTAGTCCAACATTAGCCTGATTGATCCTTTTCACATGTTCGTTTTTCTTTAATTTTTGTTATACCAAGTGTATGTAAATTGATTTTCATTCCAAATCTTCCGCCTTCCCACTTTTCACCCATTTGCTCTGTTATTCTCTTAATTCAAAAAGGTGACAATGATTTTGTATCCACCTTGGTTGCGACATAATTTTGTTGTGCTATAGTTCATACTTGGAGATAAAGTCTTTTTATGGAATGAATAGAGTCTAGGAGAATGTACCCAAAAAAAAAATGTAGAGTCTAGAAGTGTCGACGTTCTTTTTTGATCCATTGAGTCAGAGTTCTTCTGAATTTGACAGCACTTGCTCAGATTTTTTTACTCTAGAGTACTCTCTGTAGAGAATTTGAATGACAAACGTGTTAGGAATTCTTTAGGGGTTCTTCATTTATCTCCTCGCTCACAGAAACAGGAAATGGAGAAAACCAGACAACTTAGTTCATTTTGAAAGACATGAACTTGTTTCTTGTCCAAACATGAGCATCTGTTCTTATTTTTTGAAATAGATTCTGTTCATCCTACTCTATTTTCAGTTTCTTTCTCTTCATACCGAATAAAGTATTCCCATACCACAAAAATACATGTGAAGGTTGGCCTTGGTTATGAGTTCTTCTAAGTTCTATCTTGTATCACCACAATGTTATATTCATTTTGTGTGGTTATCATAGATTTTTATTGGGATCCCATGCCCATGGTTTCTTATTAGTGATAGTGATAGCTGTTCTTTTCACACAGTTGTATTAATTTGAGGAGAATTGTCTTAAGAACATATAGTGATAAGCAGTATATTTTGGAGACTGCCACATGCACTGACTACTTAGCTTCGCTCTGCTCTGCTTATGCAAAGAATCAATAATCTATATCTTATTATCATAATCTCAGAAGCATCTTTTTCTTTTATCAAGACAAAACCCCACACGAACCTTCATGGACAATTGATGTGAACATAGCAGTGTTCAATTATGATCCCTTTGTCTTCATCACCTCTCTTTCAAGATATATAAATGCTGTTTACATGACAAGTTGTATGACTTTCAGAATGGTGATGAAAAACTGAATTTAAAATTGGACACCAATGATCTATCATCATGTCATAAGAATTGCTGAGCTTCAATCTTTCGGATTTACCTGTTTCAGATTCTGCTCATCAAAATCTGTTATATACTTTTCTATATTCTCTCTTTTATTATTCCCCCTCCTTTTTCCAACAGCAAATTAATTTTTACGGTGTGTATTTTCCTTCCAGTTCTCTGGCAAAACCGTTGGCATTATTGGGCTGGGAAGGATTGGCACGGCAGTTGCCAAGAGAGCTGAAGGATTTAACTGTTCAATATGTTACTACTCTAGAACTGAAAAACGAGACTCAAAATATAAGTACTATCCAAGTGTTGTTGAGTTAGCATCCAACTGCCATATACTGGTTGTTGCTTGCCCTCTTACGGAGGAAACCCATCACATCATCAACCGGGAGGTCATTAATGCACTGGGTCCCAAGGGTATTCTAATTAACATTGGACGAGGTAAGCATGTTGATGAGCCAGAACTGGTCTCTGCACTGCTCGAAGGTCGTTTGGGTGGGGCTGGGCTAGATGTGTATGAAAATGAGCCTTACGTCCCTGAAGAGCTATTTGGGCTGGAAAATGTTGTCTTGTTGCCTCATGTTGGAAGCGGCACAGTAGAAACTCGAACTGCGATGGCTGACCTTGTCCTTGGAAACCTGGAGGCTCACTTCCTTGGAAAGCCACTGTTAACTCCCTTGGTTTAAGCTATGTAGCGATAGAACTATCATCATAAGATTGATTGGCCTGCATTCAGTTACATTACCGTCAATTAATAATTTTTGAGATGTGGAAAATTGATGATTCTGAGAGCTTGTTGATGTGTCTAAATTGGTGCTTTACCAATTGTAAAGAAAGATTCAGTTCAACTTCATCGTGTGACATCCTGATCAGATTTTCCAATCTAAATTCGACATTATCTTTGCTGAATTTTAGCATATAAAGTATAGGATCAACTTTTGAAATAGCATATTTTATTATGTTAGGTTCAAACTTAAAATTTTATTGCTCAACAATGAGAGTGAGGTTTATGGAACAGGTTTATCTGATCGTTGTAGCACAAACAATGTTTTAATATTTTTTCAGCTAAAAAAAATTATTTTAAAAAAATTTTATTTTAATAATTAATTGAGAAATTACTATTTGAGATTAGAAAGCTCAAAATTTTGTCTTTATTCCTTCAAATTTTTAAATATCTGAGTGCATAATTAAATTAATTTAATGCAATTGAAAAATATGTTAAATTGTAGATTTGAAGCCGATAACCTCAGGGATTACATCACATCACTGTAAGTTTATGATTCAGAAAGCAACATGCACGGAATTCATGAACTCCGACTATCAACTGATAATATAATTCAAAATGCAACCATGAATTTGTGTTCAAGTGGACTGGCAGGGCAAATAGCATCTTACATCTCCAAGCTTACTATGTTATAGTAATTGTGAGTGCCTCAATAGTCAATATCATTTGGTTAATTAATGATGAAACCAAATCCATTCAATTTGTGTTTTTTCTCCCCTTGGAAGTTCAGAATTGTAATGCTGCATCTGAATTAGACCAATTTTAAGATCTCGAAACCTGATTTTCATAAAAAGTGATCGATACTTTTCGGTAAATAAAAGAGGAGCAAGGCTCCTAAGAAGCAACAATCATTCCGGGGAAAGCAGCCCCAGATAAATCAACATTCACAAGCCCCCCACACCCACTCGGTGGTTGCAACTTGGTTTCCCTCTCTATAAGTACGAGACATGAATTAGCCACCAGGGGAGCACAAGGGTGGCTAGTAGGACAACCATTACTGACGAAATCAACAGCAACGCTGGACTCTGCTTGAAACCAAATCTGATTGAAGCCTCTCTCAGTAGCTAACTCCATACCAGTCAAAATACCCCATAGTTCAGCCATGAGGACGCTGCCAGCACCAATATTCTTAGAGAAGCCACAAATCCAAGAACCTGTCAAGTCTCCAAAAATACCCCCACATCCTGCAGAAAGACCTCCATTCCTCATCAGGAAATTGCCACCCAGTGTAAGACTGGATATAATTCTGGCTATGAAGAACTTGCCTAGCATTAGAGGTTAAAAATCTTCTGCTCTCATCCCCTTGTAACTGACTTTGTACATTTGAGTTCACTCCCTCAAAGACCACTGCGTTCCTATCTTTCCAGACCAGATGAGCAACATAACATGTCAAAAAAACCCCACTCCAATTACCATTGTTTATATGACCCAACTCCTCATCAAGATTGTATAGCACCGCACCCATTCAGTAATATCGAGGATGAACAAGCTGTAGCCAAATATTACTAACTATATCACAGTCCCACATTGCATGCAGGCACCTCTCACCCTTTTGACTAAATTGTTCTCAGTGACAAAACTATTTATCAAATTGTCAGACTTTTAAAATTATATATTAAAATGTCAATCTTTTGACTAGCGTGACATCTTTTATTATTTTCTATTCCACGTGAAAAATATCAAAGTATATGACGCATCCACGTGATAAACGCTAACAAACTTGGCATTTCCATGTGGAATGCACCAGTTACTTTGACGCATTCTACATGGAAACTCCAAACATATTGGCATTTTTCATGTGAATACACCAGGTTGGATGACTTTTTTTTACTTAAACACGCCAACACGTTTGGCATTTTGAGAGACACTCGGTATTATATAGAGGGGAGGGCTGAGGAGTGACAGTTGCTAGAGTTGCCTTAGAAGTTAGCCTATGATCGTAGGATGTAAGTTCATGTTGCTAGTCTTGCCTTATGACAATATTTTCAATTAAGGAATCATGAGCATTTCTTTTATATTTTTGGTTAATGCAAATGGACATTTCAAATTTCATATTTTTATAAATTTGTTTGACATAGTTCAACCAAAGTTCAATCATGAAGATAAATCGTTAAACATAACATTCTCAGATACACTAATGTCATATAATTGCTCGTCAATGAGATAGGTTAGCATCAGAATGTGGTGGCCTATGAGAAAGATCGAAAGAAAGACCTGGTTGTGATGAGTATGGTGGGTAACTCGGTGGTGGATAAAGATATGGTGGGTAACCCTGTGGTGGATAATGATATGGTGGGTAACCCTGGCGGGATAAAGATAAAGAAGGGTATGTAATCGATTACACGTGGATATGGTGGTAATATTAAATGCATTAAATATGCCAACTACCTCAAGCGGGTATTTGCGTGACCTCGAACCAAAATACTGATCATGTGGAGCATATTAGGTAATATGTAGGTGGTAACTGAGTGGCCGAGTATATAACTCAAGCTTTTGGGTGATACATTCGGAGTGGTAGTAATGGTAGGAGGTCGAGTCGTGTGCTGACTTGTAAAAACAGAGTCTTCGGGATGTTGAAGTCGTGTCCAAGTACTCGCTAACCCTGTCCTCTTTCTACGCCATGTCCCTTGTTTACTAGACTCTTTGGGTGGCCCTAGAATGTCATCTGCTGCTTAAGCTGGACGAAGTTATTCCATTGTAATTTGATCATGCTCCTGCAATGAATGTAGGATCTGCTCAGTAGATTCTCGAATGGTAGCGTCAGTAGTCCAACCATACAAATGCTCTGCAATTTCTGCATAAGAAATAGATATAACATATGTCATTATAATCAATACAAAATACATATAATAACTGGTGAATTGGTAAAATGTTTACCACATTCTCAGTGAGTTCCGATGAATTCATCTCCAGAATTAGGTGAATCCCTTGAAAAATGAAGATTCTCGAAGCTTTTGGGTGAGGTAATGTGAGAGATGCATCGGTGCAAGAAATCCAGCGTCTGGTAACTCTTTTATACCAACGCATGTACTCAGAACGCGAAGTGAGCGGTGCTTGCAATGGGGTTCCCCTAACAAGCTTCTCCCTTCGACTATCCCGTGTGGTTATGTAAACAACATATGTAGCTGACCAATTCTCATCATTCCTACCAGCCAGTGTAATTGAGTGCAAACTATCAAGTTGGCACGGTCTCACTGGTATAAGCTAGTCAAGACCAAACTGACGCATCATCCAGTTTGGCTAGTATCACTCAACAATGTAAAAAAATATGAGAGAGACCACTGCTAGCGTTATATCCCTACCAAGGTGAAAGTGATGTCACATTCTCATATGTGAATGGTTGTCATATAATCTACAAAACGATATGTACACAGAATTAAGAAGTCATATACATAAGTAATTAATTCAAATGAATGTAAAATAATACATACCTTATCATTCTTCAGTTGATCAAAGAATTAGCGATATTATTCAAGTAAGCCGGTCACAGTATCACTCAAAATTTTATGTTTGCACCACCTATTTATAAGTCAAAGTATTATGAACGTAAATGAGAAATAGAGCAAAGTAAGTAATAGAGCAAAGTAATGTAAAGAAATAATATATTCAGAAACTTACTGTTATTCCAATGGACATAAGTGACCACGATCAGCACCATAGAACACATCGGGTTGAACATGGACAGCCAGTGTAGGGGCAAGCCGGGAGAATATGTACCATGTCCAATACTGCAATAAGATGCAAGCACTTCTGATCTCGCGTGCCTTGTAATCCGTAGCTTTGTAAAACTCTCTATACAAGTACGCCAAGACTGTAGACCCCCAACTGTATGTTCCGACAACAACAAAGTCCTCCAACAGGGGAAAGAACATCAAGTGCACGTACTTACTAGAATGATAAGGGCATAAAACCCCCCAAGCAACCTAAGTATATAATGTCGTGCACGCTGTTGCACGTAATCGTCATCATCATCCTCCGTGAACTATGTAAGAGCTGGCTACCACAGATATGTCATATCAATGTGTACGCCAGATATGAGCGACAGAGTGTCATCAATCCCTAATAACTGATCATATAGATCAAGCCAATCAGTCCAATGGGTAAGGCCAGTAACAGCAGCACCGTCAATAGGAAGACCTGATATGATATCGACATCCTCCAATGTTATAGTGCATTCTCCAGTAGGCATGTGAAATGTATATGTCTCTTGACGTCATCTCTCTACCAATACAGTAATCAAGGAGTGATCAATACTATAATAACTCATATGGGCAATCCCCAAGATGCGCTAGTTTGGTCTTGACCACCCCATACTAGTGAGACATCACCAATTTGACAGTTTACACTCAATTACACTGCCAAGTAGGAATGATGAGAATTGACCAGCTACACATGTTGTTTACATAACCACATGGGATAGTCGAAGGGAGAAGCTTGTTAAGGGAACCTCATTGTAAGCACCCCTCACTTCATGCTCTGAGTACATGAGTTGGTATAAAAGAGTTACCAGATGTTAGATTTTTCGCACCGGTGCATCTCCTAGGAATGTGATAAGCTCTTTACCAATTCGTCAATTACTATATGTATTTTGTATTGATTGTAATAACATATGTTATATATGTTTCTTAGGCGGATATTGCAAAGCATTTGTATGGTTAGACTACTGATGTTATCGTTCGAGAATCTATTGAGCAAATCCTACATTCATTACAGGAGTATGATCAAATTATAATAGAATAACTTTGTCCAGCTCCAACAGCATATGACATTCCAGGGCCACCCAAGGAGTCTAGTGAACAAGGGACACGACATAGAAGGAGGACAGGGTTAGCGAGTACTCGGACACGACTTTGACATCCCAAGGACTCCGTTTCTACAAGCCAACACACGACTCGGGTTGAACATGGTCAACCAGTGTAGGGGCAAGCCGAGGGAATCTGTACCATGCCCAATACTTAATAAGATGCAAGTCCCTCTGATCTGGCGTGCTTTGTAGTTCGTAGCTTTGCATAGCTCTCTATACAAGTACGTCAAGATTGCAGACCTCCAACTGTATGTCCCGGCAACAGCATAGTTCTCCAACAACAGAAGGAACATCAAGTGCACGTACTTACCAGAATGATCAGAGCATAAAAACCCCCCAAGCAACCTAAGTATGTAGTGTCATGCACGCTGTTGCACGTAATCGTCATCATCATCCTCCATGAGCTCTGTAAGAGCTGGCTACCACAAATATGTCATATCAATGCATGTGCCAGATATAAGCGACAAAGTGTCATCAATCCCTAACAACTGATCACATAGATCGAATCAATCAATCTGATTAATAAGGCTAGTAACAACAGCGCCGTCAATAGGAAGACCCAATATGATACCGACATCCTCCAACGTTATGATACATTCTCCAGTAGGCATGTGAAATGTATGTGTCTCTAGGTGTCATCTCTCTACCAAAGCAGTAATCAAGGAGTGATCAATACTACAATAGGCTATATAGGCAACTCCCAAGAAGCCAGCCTGCTCCAGATAATGGAAGAATCTGCGCAGGGGGTCCATATGTTTTGTTTTCTGAGCACGTCTAATACGCAAGTGCTGGTCCTCATGTCCCTACCATACATGTTGAGAAATATAATACTCTTACAACTCCAAAATCGAGTTATCTTCTGGGTCTGGGTTTACACGAAATGTCATTTGTCACGCTGTATTCCAAACAACAACAATTAGTGTGTCAATATGAAAAATAATGTACATATTTAAAATTTGTTATCGATGATAGAAAAGAATGCACCAATTAAAAGTAATGTGAGAATCAAATTATATGGGAGTAATAAAGTGCACACTGATAATCAACTAACATAAATTAATAGTATTCAAATATAATATCATAGTGAAGTAATACACAATAATAGTCCTCAAATACACATTGATGGTGCTATTAATCACACTATTAATTTGTCAAACAAAAAAGTAAAAATTTGTGAAACCTTTAAATATGTATAAACTAACATAAATATATATTAACATTAATATAATTAAAAAAACAGCCAACAAGTCATAAAAAAAAAAGTCAAGCATTATAATAAATACTTACATATAAGGAACAATATCTGAATATGATCAAACAGGAGATCCAGACGTCACTTTAATAAAGAATCGCCAAGTGAATTAGGTGAGAGAGTTTAAAGAGAGAAAATTTGTAGAGAGTGAAAATTGAAAAAATGAAAAGGATGGATTAATTGGAAGACGGATGGAGATATAAATACCTTAAAAGTGCCAAGTGAAATGGCGCTTTTGCCCTAAATACGCCAGCATTGGAGCTTTTGTTGTAAAAACGTCAACACGCTTGAAATTTCCATGTATAATGCATCAAAGAGACTGGTAAATTTCATGTGAAAACGTCAAGTTTGTTGGCGTTTTTCACGTAGATGCGTCATCTACTTTGACATTTTTCACGTAAAATAAAAAATAATAAAAAAATATCACACGAATTAAAAGAGTGATAATTTGATAAATAATTTTGTCACTGATAATAATTTAATCAAAAGGCCGACACCTCTGTGACACCTAGGACAAGAGCACAGATGGCGCCTACATGGCAAGCTTCCTTAACCAGCAACCACAAGAAGCAGCGAATTCGTTGACGTGTTGACGTGTTGCCCTGTTCCATAACCATAACCTTTTCCAGTCACCCGTCCCAGTATTCGATGACCCCGTCAGCAAGGAAGTATAAGCAAACGCAGAGGCGAATTATGATCAAAGGTGATTGATATTAAACCAGAAAGATTATGATCGACTATAGCATAGGGGTGAATTAATTATTATAGGTATCAACATTAATAAATGTACAAATGTTGTCTTCAGTCCTTTATGAATGAATTTGCAAAAAATGGGAATATACATTTGAAATTAATTTTAATTTTTTGAATTAAAGTGATATGCAATTTTACACTAATATCTATCAATATTTTAACACATATACTTTTGATTTAATAAAAAATATATAATAAAAAAATTAATTTATCAAAATATTAATAAATGCATATGTAAAACATTACGTACAGACCAGTTAAGCTATGTTCTTTTTTCTTTTACGTGATCATTTTAAAGTATTGGATTGGGCTAATCTTCGTTTCCAAATGGCCAACTTCCCCTCACCTAAATCTTGTCCTAAACTTCTTGTTTGATAAAAAAGGGAGAAAAAAAAAGGAAAATCCAAGTTGGGCTTCATCTTTCATCTCAAAATTTTCGTATATACAAAGGTGCTTTACAACAAAAATTCAATTGATAATTAAAGGGATAATAACATGCGAAATCAAAATCTTGGTTTTGAACTTTGGAGAAAGACCCTTGATATTGCAGTTGCAAAACACCTATTATACAAAACTAGTACAAAGTCAGGATAATCAAACAAAAGCTACCCACCAAGGGTAAAGATTTCACCTATTTCACACAAAGCCAAAGCCTTCAGCCAAGGTAGGTTTCTTCTCTTTTTCTTCCCCTTCTTCAACACCAACACCACCTTTCTTCACATCCTCTTTGTCTTTGATCCCCAACCCTTGCAACTCGTCCACACAAGGTTCCTCTGCCTCCCCCAATTTCACTCCTCCTTCCCCCACCACCACCTCGTCCCCGACCTCCTCTGTGCCACCGCCAACCTTCACTTCGTCGCCGCCCGCTTCGCATCCCTTCTCGACGGCGCAGGGTCCCGGCGGCTCATTTTCCGGCTCGATTCCAATGATGGCGTCGGAGGCGTCCTCGGAGGTGGGCCACGGGTCGTTGACGCAATCAGCGTCGTCGTCGTCGGAGAAAATAGATTTGACGGCGGTGGCAGCTTTGAGAAAGGCTTGGTGGATGGATTCGGGTGGAAGAGCACAATCTTCGAGGCCTGCGTCTTCGAGTCGCGGAGGCAGGATCTGCTGCAGTAGTCCAGATTGTTCTTTGGTGGACTCCATCACATTCAGATTTAGATTTTGATTTTGATTTGTAAACCCTAAATCTTTAATCTCAGACATTAGCAGGATGCCTATTTTTATTAGGTTCGGCACCGATTGAGGCGGTGATTTGCTACACGACCGTCGAGGAGAGCCTCTGTGTGGGCTTCGAGCCTTTGGGCCTTTCTGTGGGCTTTTCATCAACAAAAATTTAATTCTTCTCAACAAGACCTGGCCCACTGTTGTATGACCAAAAACGTAGTCATAAAAAAAAATATAATATAACAATTTTATGACCCCCCAAAAATAAACACAATATAACAACTAAGGTTTTAATGGATCACTTTGTATTTGTATATTATGTCTTGGAATAATAAAAAATTGAGGAGAATGCATCTTCTTATAATAATTTGATCAAAAGGCAGACACCTCTGTGACACCTAGGACAAGAGCACAGATGGCGCCTACATGGCAAGCTTCCTTAACCAGCAACCACAAGAAGCAGCGAATGTTTTTTTTCAGATAATGAGTTTATGTGAAAAGAGATAGACAAGTATTTTAAATAATTAAAATTTGTCAAAATTTATATAGTCCTATTTAAAATATAGGTTTTTCTAACTAGTGTTTAGCAAAATTCTTAAAATATTCGTGTCTATCTCACTCTTTACATAATCACCTGTAAACACATGAGATGATCTTTTCTTAAAACAAAGGCATATCTTATTCTTTTAGTTAAACTATGCTGATTGTTGACTTGACCTCCGTTGATATTAAGTTATATTGGCATTCCTTTTAGTTTTAAAAGATAATAATTGAGGGAAATGCATCCTCTCATATTTTTTTTTTCACATGAGAATGCTATATAAAGAAAAAGATAAACACAAGCACTTTAGGTAGTGAAAATTTGTCAAAATTTGTGTAGTCTTATTTAAAATATGAGTTTTTCTAAAAAAGTGTCCAGCAAAATCTTTAAAATATTTGTGTTTATTTTACTATTACCCCCCACCAAGGGTAAAGATTTCCCTTCCCCACCACCACCTCGACCTTTTACATGATCATACGTGAACACACGAGATGATCTTATCTCAAAACAGAGGAATCTTATTCTTTTAGTTAAATTATGTTGATTGTTGACCTAACTTCCGTTGAAATTAAGTTATATTGATATTTCTTTTAGTTTTAAAAGATAATAATTGAGGAGATTGCATCCTCTCATATGTCTCATTTCTTGTTCCCTTCTGTGGGCTTTCCAACTTAAATTCTTCGACCTGTTTGTATGACCAAAACTTAATTAAAAAATAAACTCATTCTCACTTAATTAACATTTTACACTTTGTAAATTTAATTCCTTTATATGTTTTTTTTTCAGATGACGAGTTTATGTGAAAAAAGATAGACACAAGTACTTTAAATAATTAAAATTTGTTGACGAAAATATAGGTTTTTCTAATAAGACAAAATTCTTATCTCCATCCGTAAAGGGAACACGAGGATCACCATATCTTATTCTTTTAGTTAAACTCTGCCTCCCCTCACTTAAATTTGGATTTCTTTTAGTTTTAAAAGATAATAATTGAGAGAAATGCATCCTCTCAAACTTAATTATATAAGGAGAACGATAAACACATTTGTCATTCTCACTTAATTCATTTTACACTCTAGTTTAAAATTTTGCAATTTAAGATCAAGGACACACGAGATGATCTTATCTCAAAACAGAGGAAAGAGTTAAATTATGTTGATTGAAAACTTCCGTGTTATATTGATATTTCTTTTAGATGATCTTCATCTTCATATGTTTTAAAAGAGTTGATAAACATAAATACTTTAAATAATAGGGATTTGTCAAAATTTGTGTAACCCTATTTAAAATATGAGCTTTTTTAATAAGTGTCTAGCAAAATCATTAAAATAATTGTCTATGTTACTCTTTACATGATCATAGATAAACACACGAGATGATTTTTTCCTAAAGCAGAGGCATGTCTGATTCTAGTTAAACTATGCTAATTGCTAACTTGACCTCCGTTGAAATTCAGTTATATTGACATTCTTTTTAGTTTTAAAAGATAATAATTTCTCATACTTTGACATTCCACTACTTTTTTTTTCTTCCAAACGCATACAAATCATCCGTATATATTTCCATATTGGTGGAAAACATGAAAAATAAATAACAATTGAAACTAAAGATGATAAGTCTCACGGTCTCCAGCAGTTTACATTTTTTTCGCCTCCATATATGGAGTTGCTATTTTTCTAGTTTTATTGTGGCTGACTAGCTGTAAGCCTGTGACAAATTTGCAGGTGGTCCCAGCGTTGAAATTATTTATGGCTTTAAAAGGAAGTGCTGAAACTTTGAAAGTTTAGTGGAATCCATTACGTATTAATGGCTTTAAAAGGAAGTGCTAAAACTTGAAAGTTTAGTGGAAATGTGGAATCCATTACGAGACTTTTGAGACTTAAAACGGAGGAATATCCTTGTACCAAAAAAAAAGGGAGGAATATCCTGCACGTTTGGCATCTTCTGTATTTGAAAATAAAATGGAGAACCTTTGAAAAATGAAGGGGGGGGGGGAAAACAGAAAGAAAAAAGGTCAAAAGAGAGTGGTGAAAAGAATACCATGCACCATAATATATAATAATATAATTTAAACCCATACTTAAAGTCAGAACTTCAATGTCATAACTCAACCGTAAACAAAACAATTTTCAGTATACATTTCCTGATGCGGGGAAAGATTTGCCAGACAATAAAGATAAAAGAGAAATAAATAAACAAATAAACAAGATGGACATCTAACCCGCCAGTGAGATACAAAATAGAATTTGTAATTTGTCCTTGGTTTTACATTGTTAATAAAGTAGTAGCTGGCTAATAATCAATTTGGGGGCCGCTTGTATTTTAGCACCAAACAAGCAAGTAAAAAGCTGGTCCAAAGAACTCTCTCTACTCAACATTCACAGCCCGTAGATCTCTGCTGCCGTCCACCCCCACCAACATCGATTGTATCAGGCAGGTACCTGATATAATAATCAACATACACCACACTTAAGCCTTGTGATGAGTAAATGTAAACTGTTACCCTTGGACGGAAGTGGAACCATAATTCACTTCAACTTTTAAAAGTAAGAAATCGCAAATCATTAATAATATGCATAAAGAAAACTTAGAATTCAGGCATACTCACATTTCTTCTTCAGGCTCATTCTTGAGTGCATTTTTTGCTATACACTGGAATGCAGCTTCAACATTAAAACCTTCTTTTGCAGAGGTCTCGAAGTATGGTATGTTTCCCTTGGAAGCACACCATGCCTTTGCTTTCTTCTCAGAAATCTACCAAAAAAGAGATTTTAATGGATGCAGTCACGCAGACATGTAGTATTAACCACCCAACACAGGGTGAACGTATATAAGAAAAAGAGAGTAAGGTATATCTTCTCACAATTCTAGCAGAAAGCATATTCACTACAGATAATTGAACTCAGATAATTTTCATAAATGTCAATAAGCAATTATACTATGAGAACAGGAATAACTTACAACTCGGCTATTCCCACCATCAACATCTATCTTGTTTCCCAAGACAACAAATGGGAAGTTTTCAGGGTCCGATGGACTAGCCTGAAAATAAAATCATTTGCATAAGTTTCTCACTGTTCTTTAATAAAGGCAATACCACAAAGGCAAAGAATGATAAAAAAAAATCACCTGAATAAGAAATTCTTCACGCCAGTGGTTAAGGTTGTCAAAAGATTTCATGACATTTACATCATAAACAAGGACACAGCAGTCTGCACCACGGTAGAAAGCCACTCCAAGACTCTGAAACCGCTCTTGACCAGCAGTGTCCCAAATCTGCATGTAAGGTGAGAACATCTCAATCTCAGATGATTAATTTCCCTTCCATATACTTCAAACAGATGGAGGAATACAAACCATTCAATGAATATCACGGCAAAAAATGTAACCAAACATTGATCTTTTATCCAGTAGAAACTAGAAAGTGTCAAGCACTTGGCCCAATCATCATCATATATCATGCACAATGGCCATCATTTCATACATCATATAGACATTAACTTCACTACAAAAAAAACAAGGGAGTCTCAAGAATCCAGAAGACTGACATCTCTTTTCCATTTTATTTTTATAAACTTTTGACTTGACCAGCCAAAAGGCCTCATACTTCATAAAATCACATTAAAATGAGATTGGAAGATAATGCAAGGAAATTTTGATCTGCAGAGATACGAATTACAAAACAATCTATAATGTAGTCAGTGTCAAAAGAATTGCAAGGAAAAAGGAAAAAGCATATGACTAAAATAGGAGGGAGAAGCGAAGACTTTTATATTATAATCTTATGAAAATTAAGCCTTGAAAAGAAACTCAGTTCCTTGTGAGAATAGAAGACACTCTAGCTACGTTCATTTGAACAGCAACATGAATCACTCAGTGTATCTGAGAAAGCAGTTTTTATAGAACTAAAATAAAATACATTGATGAGCTGTGTGAAAACTGATTTAGATTATATACAAGTGATAATGAAATAGATCAACATAATAGTTCACTTCAAAGGAGGATGGCAGGGTTATTTGTATCATAAGTCGAAAACACATTATAAATGATTGTACAATATTCTCATATTTTTATCCAAAAGAAATAGTATTCTTGTATGTACTCTCTCACCTGCAATGTGAACAACCTATCTTCAAACTGAACTTCCTTAGTAAGAAAATCCGCACCAATGGTAGCTTTATACTGATTACTAAACTTACGATTCACATACCTAGATGCAGGGGGAGGAAATAATGATTATGATTATACAAATCAAATAAAATAATATTAGAAAAAACAAGAAGTTTCGAGCATACTGATTCATCAGTGATGTTTTACCAACCCTGACAAAAAATAATTCAAACAAATGCCAATTAGTAAACTTGGTGAATAACTCGACAAACAATTGCATCGAACTGTCATCGTAAGCTTTCAAACATTGGTAGCATGGGCATGATATAAAACTAACCCATGTTAGATAATTGAAATCTATTGAATCTAAAACGATTTTTACTTTAAAAATATGTTTTAATAAGAAACTTTCATGTTTTCAAGAATCGAAACAAAGTCATTAATCATTTCCCTTTCCCCCCCAATATTTAACACCTCATGATTCCTAAGAAATAGAACGCGATATATGAAGCTAGTAGGTAGGCACGTACGATCCTGGAAGCAAAAATCCATTAATTTCTGCTTACAAAACAAACAAAAAATTGGAAATTTCAATAAAAACTATACACCAGAAGATAAATGCAACAACCTTTTTTCTTCTCCCTTTCTGGGATCATATTCAAAAGAGTATTTTTGAATTTTTTTGTTTAAAATAAATAAAAACATACCCGCTATCTCCGAGGATTATGACCTTTAATAACATGCGGCGGCGAGATGCCATGGATCAAGACAACAGGTGGAACCTTGTTTTAATCGAAAATGAAAATTTCTGGGAAAAATTGGAACCCAGAACTTGTAATGTGCTTTGTGCTGTTTGCGCCACAGACGTTTTGAAAGACAGGTGGAGGAACACCAGTGAATAATTGAATTACAAACCAAACTAAACAACCAATGCCAGCCATGATGCGGCCGCACATCACTCTTTTATTTCCTAAACTGCCCACACTTTGTTTTTTAGTACAACGTCTAAGCATATGTACCCCCAATAATATTATTTCCATATAACTTTCAATTTTTTCATCACACATTTTTTTCATATCAATCTTTACATTACTTCTTATATTATTGATATCAACATTCACATGTCAATATTTTTTCTCATTTAATCACAACCATTAAAAAATTATGTGAAATCATCATTTTTCATTTCCATATACATAAAACTTAAAATCGAACTCAAAATTACATGTTTAAATAACTCAAACTTCTTTTACACTTGTTTATTTAACAACACTTTATATATATATATGGTACAACTGAAAAAAGAAATAAGAAACAAAAAAAGAAATAGTACTAAGGCCTAATGAAAGAGATGCTCATTGCATCAGCGAGAAGCATTGGATTTATCTCTCGAAGAAGCAGTGTCCAGAATTCCTCCTTTCTGTTAGCAGTGGGCAGGAATGGAGATTCTTATACTTGGGAGATCTATAACTGTTCTGGACCGTGGACCGGGATCTTATCCAGAAGGGTCAACCCAGCACACGTTCCACCTTACTCTTCCATCAACACCTTGGAAAGTACTATAGGACCTTGGAATACATAATTCATGAGGATCAGGGAATCAACAGATCTTCATAACTGCTAATACGAATCTCTTTGATTCTATAACCTCTCTTCTCAATAAATGACTATAACGTCCACATTACAATAATACCTGCATTGAATGCTCTAACTCCAATCATGCTCCATAAAGATCAAGCTAAGTAAACCTAAAGAGGTAACGGTTATTAGGTAACAGATACCTTAACACACTAGCTGACTTGAGCATCGGAGTCCTTTTTGCAGGTACCACCCCCGCCGGACCTTGACGGTGGAACGCAGCTGCAGAAGGGAGAAAACCACCAAAACATACCTTCCACAAGTATCATTCTGAATCCGTTCAGAACAATAACAAAGACTATTGAAGTGTTTAAAGATGATTACCAGTACAGAGTGGGAAATGGGTCTATCTCTTTCTTGTTTGATAGACGACTTAAGGAGGGGCGTCTGTGTGATCTAGTCCATTTTGTTGATATTCAAGATTCTCATCTTATGATCTCTGATGTGTTTGTTAACCAGTCTTGATAGCTAGACAAGTTAGCTATAGTAATTCCTCATAATCTTACTTCTTTGATCCAAGCAACTCCAATGGGTTTTGATTGTTGCATCTAGGATATGATTGTCTAGGCTGCAAAAACTTCAGGTATTTATACTGTTAAATTAGGATATTCTTGGCTATTTCATCGAGATAACATTATTCAACTTGAGCAAGAGATTTGGAGTTGGTTGTGGAGGATTCATGCTCTGGAAAAAATTGCGCTTTTTACTTTGGTTGATTTGGCATGATGCTCTTTCTACAGGTTTCATGAGAGTGCGTAGGATGTTGATTTCTGATCTATACCATGGTTGTTGTGCTTGCCCAGTTGAGGATGTGCTTCACTGCCTTCGTGACTATGCTAAGGCCAGAAGGATCTGGGATTGGTTGGGTCTTTCTATGGGTAATCTATTCTTTTCCCTTAATAGAAAAGAGTGGATTCATTCTTTTTTACAGGGTTCCATTTCTACTATTTTTCTTGTTGGTATTTGGTGGATTTGGTGCGCTTGAAGCGATGGACTTTTATCTTCTTCTATTTGGACTAAGTATGAGCTTATCAGGAAAATAATTATGGTGAGGGAGGACTTGTGTACTGTTCTTTGTAGTCTATGTGTCAACCATCCTCGTAGTTTGCACTTAGTTTGTTGGGTTAAACCTCTGCATAATTTTGTTAAGATGAATGTTGATGGTAGTTCATTGGGTAATCCAGGGAGGGTTGAGTGCGGTGGGCTGATCAAAAACAATGATGGTAAATGGATTTGCGGGTTCTTTACCTTTATTGGAATCATGACAAATCTTTATGCTAAATTACTTGCTATCTTCAAAGGTCTCTGTCTAGCTTGGGACCGGGGGTTTAGATTGCTTGTTTGTTATTCTGATTCTCAAAATGCTCTTAATTTGATAGCTAAGGAAACTTCTATTTTCCACAAATATACTTGCATAATCAAGGATATTAAGTTCTTATTATCTAAGGATTGGTTTGTGACGATGAAACATACTTTGAGTGAGGGTAATTCTTGTGCTGCTTGGTTTGCAAAGGATGAATCGAAGAATCTCAAATATTTATTGGAGAGGATTTGAACCAAAAGTTTGTCTTTCTTGCAAAAAAGGTTCCCAACCGACTTGCCTAGAAGGGCAAAATTACAAAAATGAGCTCTCTGATTTCCAAGACCCCCATATATATACATATGTTACTTGTTATATATATATATATATAACGGGTAACACATGTATATATTTGCTAGGAATGAATGATTTTTATATGAGAAAGTCATGTGGATGAGATAGATAGATGCAAAGAGATTTTATTAGTGGAGCCTAGTCAAAATATGTGAAATTTCTTTTATAACTTTTGTCTATCTTTTTCCTCCACATAACCTTGTACACGGGTGCTCATGACCCGTCCCAACTCAAAGTTAATTGGGCTGAATTTAGATTCTTAAAATTTGACCTGGTGTATTTTAGGGCTGGATTTAGGTCACACTCTGAGTTGGTCGGGTCCAGTACAATATAATGCTTTAAAACTTATATATTTGTTTGAAAATTAGTGATAGATTATAAGACTTTTAAACACAAATTAATACTTTTTGTATAATATGATAATATTTTTATATTGATATAATTTGTTTCATAATATATATCGTAAAATATTCCATAGTTTTAATTTCATATTTCTAAAATTTTATAACTTATTTATGCATAACGTCTAATTTTATGCATTTCATATAAATTTTGGGTCAACTAGGTCCCAGCTGGGTCATTAGTCGAACCATAATCGAGTCAGGTTCGAGTCAAAAGAAATGCTTGGTCAACATATCAGGTCGAGTTCGAGATCAGGTTAAACTCGTCCCAACTCATCTTTTGAACACCTCTAATGTTTATTGACAATAATTTTATGAGATTAATTTTGATATACTCTCAGTATAAAATATTTTACATTATTAATTAATTATACATTATTACATACGTGACTTTTGAGGTAGTTATTATAAAAATTAAATATTTTTAATGGCGTAATAATATATAATTAAATAATAATGTAAATTTTTTTTTACACTAATAATACTTTTAAATTAAATCTAAATTTTATAATATTCACGAATACAAATTTATAACATGATCTAGTGTTTTAATATCGTAGCATTTTTTTTAGGTCGGAGGATAATATCGTAGAATATTTGGGTCCTAATAGTAATCACATATTATATAGCCTTTTAATATCTTAGCAGATTTTGGCCCTAATACTAATCACACGGTGAGAACCTTTTTATTATTATTATTACACACTTGAGGACAACATTTTGTTATCAATTTATAACATAAATATTGCATGATTCGTTGTACATTATGATAATATAGGGCAAAATGTCTGCATGAGTAATACAACTATTATATTATTACATCAAATAATATATACATATCTTTTTATATCTTATTTAATATTATTTATTATATTTTTTTATCATTTTTTTCATTAAATTACACCCTTACAAAAAGTGTGAATAATATTTACATCCTTTTTAAGAGTGTAAGATAATCATTTTTCTGAGTAATAATATAATCTAGTTATCTTATTCTTTATAAAATAAGTTAATTTTTTTTTCTTCAATTGTTGTTGTAAAATAGTTTGTTGACAGGAACACAATCATAATGTGTATTTATAGTTTGTAAGTTATATTTTTTACTAAGACAAGCATCGAATATATTTCATAATCTTTCTCTTCAGACGCCTTTTCATTTTTGCCGCAAAATGCAAAATAAACGTGAACATCAGAATAAAAAAACAACACCAATGTTTACTTGTGTTTGGTAAATGACAATTACACTGTCGTTTGACATAATTTACCCCGTTGTCATTTGATCATCCATTGGCAAATATAAAAAGCACTAAATTATAAGATTTTTTTTGTTTTTGTTTTTTAGTATTGTAGTTCAATGATGTCCGAATCAGTTTGCGCATATTTTTACTAATCTATCTTTCTGATTCAGTCAAATACAAAGCATTCACACCAAGACTAAATGATTCACATGGCCTCAAGAAATTGGGGTAAAATAGAATTTAAATCTCTAATTGTATATCAACACGTATCATATGTTCGTCTACTATTAAACAAACTCCTTAAGATTAATTATTAGAGTTGGCGAACCCGCCATGCTGGCTTCAACCTTAAAATAAGGTTAAAATATAAGCTACTTTTATTATAAGCTACTTTTTGTTTTTCGATTACATAATTATAAGCTACTATATATCATAAAAAGATTATTTTTCCATTGACACCACTTTTTTTTCTAGCCTTGACACATCATTTAAATCAAATCATTTTTATAAGTTAGTACTTTTTTATTTTTGTGAAACCAATAGATATCTTTACAAATTTAGTCCATTTTCTTAAAATTAATTCCCGTTCAATTATGAAAATACGCGAGTTATACAATTACTTTACAAGAGTTATTTTGATAGAATTTAACACATCATAATCTCATGGATGGAGGTGGTTCTCATTGTGAGTTATAAGTTAGTACTTTACTTAGTCATATACTTGTCCAAAACAAAAATAGCAATTAAAAATATTAAATTTTGCATATCATTTTTTTTCCTAAAATCGTGATATTTTTGCCTAATTCAATTTAATGCATTAAAATAGCATTTTTATTCAAACGAGAAGATTGTTTTCATACACTCATGAAATATAAGCGCACCAAAAAGTATAAACATCGACAAAGAAGAAAATATAGCTGCAGCAATCCTTAATGCCAGGCAAAAGCTCATATAATGCAACATCACAAAGTAAAACAAATAAATATCGGATGTTATGATACACCATCAGCAGTTTTGGTGCATCATGCACCATTAAAAATGACTTGCTATTAAAGGTCACCCGATTTTATATATATATATATTTAAAAACTCCCAAAACCACCACCGCCCCACCCCACCGCTGAAGACAACCTCCATCGAATTACAGGGCTCCTTCATCGGAAACTACCTAACCTCCACGACCGTCTTTCTTCGCAGTGTTGTCACCAGGCCTTGCATCACCCTCCTCTGCCACCAGCAAACCCTAATTCGTGGACCCTATACTGCGAACACCACCCCTCAGCCACCAATCGACACCCATTCACCGAAAATCAGAACCCACACGCACCATTGAAACAACCACCTGCACCACCCACAACCAGAACTGCCAAATACTCCACCCCTATTTCAAACCATACCCTAGAACAGAACTCAACACAAACCACCAGATCCGAGCCAAATAGCTAGTCGCCGAAGCCACGACGTCGACGAATTCATAGTGGAGGAGGTGTCGTCGGGGTTCTAACCCGTACATGTTCTCACCGAAGGCCCCGCAGTGCTCAAGCAGGACTTGCAGATCTGGGCAGCAAGACTGCAGGACTTGTAAATAAGGGCGAAGGGAGGTTGCAGTGAGCAGAGATGGTGGCTTGACGACGGCGACGTGGTCCTAGCAGTGATTTGCAGAGGAGCACACAGTCATAGCTGGATTGACGGAATGGACATGGTGGTTCTAGGTTTGAGCTATTTTTAGTTCCAGCAAGTGTTCCGATGGAAGCGGAGGAGTAACTCCGACACTAGCAGGTTTCTACAAGGGCTAGCAGGTCGTATGGCATTGCGGAGAGCAAGATGGGGGCTGTTCACGGATTCTGAGCGGAGATGACTTGCAAAAAAGATTACATGTTTTTTATCTTGATCGTCGATTTTTTTAATTAATAAATCAACGACACATAACCAATGGTGCATCAATGCACAACAAAGTTGATGGCGCATGTTAGACGAATCCAATAAATACATAATCATCCCCTCATCCCCAACTCTTCTGAATCCTGAAGTTAGGCTCTCCAAGTTAACCAAATGTTATCTTCTAAGAATGAACCGAGCTTACAAAAGTTCAGGTGTATTAAATAATTCAGGAAGCATACTTATGAAACAAGTTAGACTGTGTAAACTTCACAAGTATGACTGTGAAAACAATATCAATGACAATCAAAATACTTTCCCACTAGTTAAGATCAAGATCGGAATGCCACAAGTTAGACCCTGAAAATCATTTAATAATAATAATAATAAGAATAGGCAGTTTTGGCTACAATCGCCATTTCGTACATTGGACCTGCAAAGTCTACCGACAAATTATATGTACCAAAATTCTTGGGAATACGTGGAATCTGATGTCTGGAGTGCACTTTTATAAGGCACGTGAATCATCAATCAAGGGTTCACCCCAGGACCATGGTTGCTACCGTTCACATTCCCCATTTCCATCTCTTGCGTATTATGCTGGCCTGAACTGGTCGAGGCAGATGGAAGTTGACCATACTCGCTGCTGGGCCCACTGTACTCACGAGTGCCTTGCTCTTGGCTTTCTAGCGCCAGCTTCCTGAACTTCTTTAGGTCTTCACTGTATTGGCCAGTATCATAACTTGAACTCTCAGAGGAACCAAAAACTCTGCTGTGCCCAGGTGTGCTCCCCTCATTTAGATCATCTAGAGAAATATTTCCTTCTAAAGCTCGAACGACCTGCTTAATGTCATTATTCATTTTATCATTGTTACAGGCAAGCACTACATCTCAGTTTCAAAATCAGTTTACAGATGGTCAGACTGGATCATGAATTTATAAGTTCCAAAACTTATCAGCCACTAAATCACATGTTGGTGGTTATCCTGATAATACTTTGCAATATATTGTAACACCAGTTCAAATATAAAAACCAAGCGCAAAGAGTTTATTCTAAAATATATCATTACACTTAGTAAACTCACCTGGCTCATTTGAGGCCGACGACTGGCTGAATAGCGCACACAACTTGCAGCACATGCAGTCATTCGAATAATCTCATCAGGATTGTAGTTCGTCTCCAACCTTGGATCAGCAAGTCCATTGAAGTTGCCATTTTCCAAAGCTTGGGACAGTAAAGGCCTTGCCTGTAATGTACAGAGTGTTTCAGTACAAGACTGTTATCTCAACTATTTATTGCAGAATATCCCAGATATCATTTCAGCATCAATTCCGTCAAATTCAACAATGGTTGAAAACTATAATCAATCAGCTTCACTCAAGTTCAATACACACTTGGTATCCTGAACCAGTTATTTAAGACAAAATTTGAAACTAATCTGAACTATAGTTAATCGTTAAATCAGAGCCAATCAGATTTTATAGATTTTCGGTGTACTAAATAATTTCAACTTCAAAACTGACCCACTGTACACAGATAGCTAGTTTTCCAAGTTTCTAAAACACCCTCAAGGAATAGTGGTTTTGAACAAGACTGCCTATTTAACTGATAAAAAAAAGGGTTAAAAAGCATCCAAAATTCCAAACTGAAGAAAAAAGAAGTGTAAATATGCAAATACAACATACAAGGCCAAAAATAGTAATCACATGCACTCCTCTCACAACTTTGTCAAACCCATGAAACTTCATTAACTCACCCAAAAGAAAGAAAAGATGCCTAAAGAGCACAATCTCTGTCACACCGTAAATACTACGTTTCATATCTAAGTTATGCATAACTATTAAGAAAAAAAATCGATGAAGTACTGTCAGCTACACACCCATTCAACCATGCTGTCATCTGTGAAAGACTGTGTTTTATCAACAGGTTTTCGTCCAGTAATCAACTCCAAAAGCACAACACCAAAGGAGAAAACATCTGACTTTTCAGTGAGTTTCCCACTAGCAGCATACTCTGGGGCCATGTATCTGCATTAGATGAATTCGGAATCTCACTAAGATTGACAGAAACAATTAATAGAAAAAGGAAAAATAAAATCAATCTAACATACTACCCAATAAAAGTACTTCATAATCAGATTCAAGAGAAAGGAATACAAATGATGAATCTTACCCAAAGGTTCCCATTACTCGAGTAGAGACATGGGTTTCTGTGTCTGATGAAAATTTGGCAAGTCCAAAATCTGCAACCTGAAGAAAAGATACAGGAATATTATTTTATTACAAAGACAATATTAATGGATATTGAAGTGCCACAGGAGAAGATGAACAAATTCCAATAGCATTTTAGCTGATTTAACCATTCATGGTACTCGATTTAAGTCCCTTCTTTTATATAGGCAACCCAGTCCATGAGCCTCCCACTATTGTGAGGTATGGGGAGGCTCCCTTCTTTTCTAATGCAGAAAAATAATTGAAAAAGAGAAAGTGACATAGTTTCCAGTTAATCCACCTGTTCATCTTGCTCACCATTAAAGCAAGAGTATCACTGATTCTTTTACTCTGTTTACATACTATATCATACATAGCTTTATAAATATTAGATATGTTAAGTTGTTAACAGCAAAGCATGCATAGCCTGCCGCAGACACTTGAACAGGGGAAATGAGGTTTCTTAGGTTCAAAAGATAAATGAGGAATTTGAACTTCCATTTGTAAATTTATATAAGGAGTGCAGGTTAAAAGTTATAAAATTTACCTTAGCCTCAAAATTATCATCAAGAAGGATGTTAGATGCCTTGATGTCACGGTGTATGATTTTGGGCTGGCCTAAAAGGATATTAGACTGAAGAAGTAAATTTTAAAAATAACATCATGAATTAAAAAGGCCGCCATATTTTCAGTGTAAATTAATTATACATAGAAAACTCACAGTCTGCATGCAGATATGCCAATCCTTTTGCAGATCCAATAGCAATCTTCATCCTTGTTGACCAGTTCATAGTTGAACCGTCCTTTCCTGGAATGATACTCATATAGAACCACAGTATCATACTTATAAGATATGAGTAAAATTATCAAACTTCTAACAAGACAGTGGAGTCCTCAACGCTCAATTACCAACCAGATCAGGTCAGATTCCAATTTTACTCTTTTTCATGCTTGTTTAATCTTTTGATTCTTTTCATAGAGTCTGATTCCTTCTTGCTTGTGTCGAAATAGAAATATTCTACAAAATATTAATAGAATAATACTTCTTAATCCCCTTCCTGAAAGAATCCTATTCTATTCTTAGTTTAGTTTCGATTTTTTTCTTCGAACCTTTATGACATATAATATATTATTTATTTGACCAAAACCCTATTTTGGTTCCTCACATTTACTTTTATTCTCACTTTAGTCCCTTACATTTATGAAGTCACTTTAATTTAGTCCCTCTGCCTATATACTTGTTATCTAATAAACGAAGATGCTAATGTGTTACCATTAGAGGTGATGTGGCAACCTTATTTGCCAACGTGACAATTTGACAAAAGATGACTAGATGAATACATCTAAAACGATGTTGTTTCATTTTTCACTTGCCATCTGAATTTTTTTTTAAATGGCAAGTGAAGAATGAAATGACATAATTTTAGATGTATTCCTCTAGTTATCTCTTGTCAAAGTGCCACGTAAACAAATAACAATGTCGCATCATTTTTAATGGTGACAAATCTACATATTCGTTTATTAGATAATGGGTATATAAACGGATGAACAAAATCAAAGTAAGTTCACAAATGTCAGGAACTAAAATGAGAAAAATAAAATGTGAAGGACTAGAGTGATAATGAAAGCAAATGGTAGGGACCAAAATAGGGTTTATAGTCTTATTTTATTATTGCATATAATTGCATATAATACAATACGTAGTGGACAAACAAAAAAGAGAGGGAATTTGATTGACCCAATACAACTTCTTCAATTAACTTGTTTAGAAAAAAAAAAAGAATTCAATCATGATTTGATACTAGTAGATACTAAAATTGATTTAGAGTAAGATTTTATTAGTATAGTATAGAAAAGGTTCGTTTCACATGATATTTGATCGATAGATAAAATATAGAATAGAATATAATTAAGAATTAAGAATATATTACAACATAATTATTACAATATAATACACATTGTAATATGTTTACACATACGCCCAATATATAAAAGAGCACGTTTTTGTGTATGAAAACAACTAACAGTTAATATTTTATTGCAAACAAAAATTATGCTCCTCAAAAATTTCCTGCATTTATGTATGCTCTTTATGAAACTGTAACAGTTCAGGAACAAAACCCCAAAGTCTCAAACCAGCTATCAGCAAACAAGAGTTTGAGTTCCTGCTTGAGACATTACCATCAATGTCTCAATTCTTAGTTCAAGAAGATTTTTTTTACCTATTTACCAGTTTTTTCAAAATAGATTTGTTTAGTTACCATAAGTAAATCCATGTACCATCCGATCCAAATTAATTAGCACCTGTCTGCCATTTTTTCACATACTAACATCTCACAATTCTCAAGAAAGTATATGGAATTCCAAATCCAAATCCCCAATAAGTGTTTCAACAATAGGAGAAGAGAGCAACACAGGAAAAAAAAATTTAATATTTTCATGAGTATATGCAGTCCTTATAGAAAGTTTGTATAAGACATGCATGATTCAAGTGAGACTGATTTCAGTAAATCCTATCTCAGAAAATAATAGTGAAATTGTATCCCATAAAAATAAAAGCATTTTTTTTTCAATCTACATTATGTATGCATCATGCATGCTTGTCCATAAATTAAAAGAGATAATTTTATGCAGGGGAGGAGAAAGAGGCAAAGAGTAAAATTTGGAGCAATGAAGAAAAATCTTGTGCTAATAAATCTTACCATGCAAATGAAATTCTAGTGTTTGATTGGGCACAAACTCATAAACAAGCATCCTCTGGACACCAGAGATGCAGTATCCAACTAGGGAAACAAGATGTCTGTGATGGACACGGCTAATGACCTCGACTTCCGCTTGGAATTCACGCTCCCCCTGCCTACTATCAGTTTTCAGCTGCTTAACCGCAACAATTTTTCCATTTCGGAGAACTCCTTTGTGGACATAGCCAAAACCACCTTGACCAAGAAGATTCGAATTGGAGAATCCATCGGTTGCCATTGCTAATTCGTCATAAGTAAAAGTGCTCAGAGACAGCGCTAAGGAAATGCCAGGAGTTGGTGGAATGTATGGCCTCTCGGACCCCAAACTAGTGCTGGTGGTTGAAGAATGCACAAGGGGTGTGGCGAGACTACTAGCCCCAGGAGGCAAGCCTGCTTTACCATCTGTCCCAGGAGGAGGAACAGTGGCTTGCCAATGCTGAGGCAGGCCACCAACCTGGTCAGCTGGAGACAAAGGCACCAAGAATTAGTTCCACTGTAGTGCCAGTTTTATACTCACAGAAATCATAATAAAACCACATTTTGTACAATTCTGGATTATCCTAAGCATAATCTAGGCAACATAAGTAATAAGCAATACCGATGTGTGCAAGAACTCATCAAACCACGATATAAAGTGAAAAAAATAACAATAAATAATAACAAAAAATTTTACATAACAGAATGTACCCGCACATTTGCTAGGATTTTGAGAGTATTAATCATAATCAACAAATCTGAGTTACTCTCATGCACATCGAATGCACTAGGAAAAACTACAAAAGAAGTTGCTATATATGCTATATAGTAACAGTTTTATACTTTTTTTATTTTATTTTATTTTTTGCGTAGATAGGAGACAGAAACTGAGAAACGCCGAAAGGCGTCACCTTTCGGTTGTGAAGGAGAACCAAAGTGGTCATGGCGTCTCCTCCTTCTCCCCTTCCTATACAGAAAGACGAAAATGCCCCCGATGATAAGCATACCTACCGAACCTAACACAACCCCTATGATTATTCCATTCAATGTACCCTTCTCCATTCCCCCGCCTTCCGGTTCCAGCGTCGTCGTCGTTCCCGCAAACGGAGTCGGCGTAGAATTGGTCGAAGCGGTTGTGGTCGCCGGAGGAGGAGGCGACAGAGGAGAAGCGGTGCCATTGTTGATAAGAGTCGGAGTGGGAGGAGAGGCGGTGGAGTTAGTTCCCGGAGAGGACATGGCCGGAGAAGTGACCGGCGAGACAAGGGTTTTTATAAGTGTTGAAAAAAGTGTGTGAGAGAGAGAGGGGGATTACGATTGACGAGATTACATGACATCATTACATGGGAATGGGGTTTTTTGAGTTGGAGGAGATAAGAGTGGAACGTGGTGTTTTCTGTTGGTGGACCCTATTGTGATGTTACTTGTGGCTACTGAGTCACTCACTCGCCGATTTAGTGACTCACACTCTGCAAATGCAAATCGAAACAAGCTACTTACGTACGGAAGATTCTGCTCAGTGTAGATGCGGAGGTTCAAACTTCAACTGTTTTCAAGGTTGTTTTTCTTTCGTAACATCCTCTGTCGTTTCACTTGCTTCCTCTTTGCGTTTTTTATTTCTTTTCGACAGCAGCATGTTATGATGTTGGAGATGTTGTCCGAAACCAGTTTTTGTAGCGGGAAAATCATAAATAAAAACAAATAAAAAGTACCGGAAAAAAGAGGGAGAGAAAAAGAGCAAAAGAGGAATGAAAGCACGTGTGATGTGTAAGATTCCTATTCTTTTTTGTTTTTAATTTCATGGAAAATGCTTGATATATATTTGGATTACATTATCTCTCATTTATGCAAAGTGGCGTAACTAGAATAGAGTGACGTAGAAAACAAGATACGGCCCATTGTATGCGAGCATTGTTGTGAAATTAATCTATGATGTTATTAGAAGACCCTTTGTCAATTATCTTCTTATTAAAGGTTTAAATTTTAGTTTTTTATAAGAGAGTAACTCATTTATTGTTTTAATTAATTATTTTTTATGAAAATGTGTATAAAAGAATTGTTTGGTATTCATGATAAGATAAAGTCTAATTATTTATAATTTGATAATATAAGATCTTATAAGAGACTTAATAAAATTTTAATATTATATAATATTTTGTATGACATTGTATAAAATATAGTATCGTATAAAATAATATTATCTCATGTTTAATGATGCAATGCATAACACTCGAATATGGTAAAAATTAACGTTTTTGACAAAATATCTATTTTTTACAATAAAATATTATTTATTGAGAAATATATTGCTCGATTGGATACACTCTTTTTATTATAAAAAATACTTATTTTTTTTAAAAAGTACTTTAACATAGTTTTAAGTGTGTTTGGATGTTATTTTTTTTAAAAAGCAAAAGTAAAAAAAAAAAGTACTTGAACGGCTTAATTTTGAAGCTAACAATTCCCTGCTTCTAAAATAAGTAGAAGGATAAGTGGTTCTTAATATAATTTTAGGACAAAAATAACCTTTATCTGTTGGATTGAGCGCAAAAAATTTCTTTTTACTTAAGTCATTTGCAAGTGTTATAGTTTGATGTGACTCTGACCTTACATGGGTCTTGCTAAGATAAGATGTTGTCCCACAACCAACAATCTCCTCCCAACATCTGCCTCTAGCAGTTTGTGCCTTTTTGGGAATCAAACTCGTGACCTTAACTCTGATATCATTTGTTCGATCGAATGTTTATCACTAGGTCAAAAGTTATAATTATTAATCAAGATGTAACTTTTTCTACTTAAACTCATAAGCAAACGCCATTTAAAATAAATAGTACTTAGAAATACCATTTACTTAGAAAAATATTACTTGATTGGATACACTCTTTTTATTAAAAAAAACAGAGTACTTATTTTTTTTTAAGAGTGCTTTAACATGGTTTTAAGTGTGCTTGGATGCCACTTTTAAAAAAAGTAGAACAAAAAAAAAAAGTACTTGAACCACTTAATTTTGAAACTAACAATTTCCTGCTTCTTAAATAAGTAGAAGAAGTGGTTCTTAATATGATTGTAGGACAACAATAACTTTTAACTATTAATCAGAGTACAACTCTTTCTATTTAAGCTCATGACTTTGACCCTACCTAGGTCTTGCTAAGGCAAGATGTTGTCCCACAATTAACAATCCCCCTTTCAATACCTACCTCTAAGTGCCTGTGTCTTTTTGAGAATCGAACTCATGATGATCTTGATTCTGATATCACTTATTAGATCGAATGCTTATCACTAAGTCAAAAATTATAATTATTAGTCAAGATACAATTTTTTTTATTTAAACTTATCAGCGTTAAGGCTCAATCTGAGTCCAATCCTACATAGACCTTGTCAAGGTAGGATGTTGACACACAATCAACATTATCATTTTTAAAATTGCATCTTATGCCCTCACCCCTTCTTCCTTAAACCCTATTCATAAACCTCTCTCTTACCATATATGCTTCCTTTACACGTTAGCTATGCCTCCCTTCAAGTTTCCTTTTGCACCAGTGCTTTTGGACGTTGACTACGCACATTGAGGAACTTGACTTTATATGCCCAGTGCCTCCCTTTACGTTAGCTCTGCCTTCCTTCAAGTGACTCCATATGCACACTTCTTAATCGAATTTGAATGCATCTGTATTTTATTTATTTGATTTGTTTGCACATAACTTGACTCTATGTACACAATATTTTTGGATGTTCGTTTTAGTAATTTTGTTACAAAAAAAAAACACTTTTATTCTTTTTTATCCAAACAAATAAAAATAGTGCTCTTGTTATTTATAAATACTTCTTAAATATTGTATCTAAATGCAAAATATTTATATAAAAAACACTACTAAAATAAGAGGCATAAAAAACACTTATTATAAAAGTGTATCTAAACCAAAACAATTAGCAAAAATCTAGTAAGTATCTAAATTCAATAACCATTTTTGTCTTTCTCTTGGTAAAGCCCAACTTAACAATAAAACTTCATAAAAAATTACATGGTTATCTGGTTTTCCAAAATGTGATTTTAGAATAATTATAAAAGCACAAATAGTGTTATATATATATATATGACTGTGGGTTTTCAGTTGCCTCATTGTGATTGCATTTCATTTGAGTTGTATCATATTTCTTTGTCTTGTCTATGTAAGTACACAAAAGAGAACACTATCAGTGTGCGTATGTTGCTACAGATGTAGTAGTTGTTGTTATTATTATTTAAAAAGATTGTTGTGATGATGTATTGATGTGGTGTTAAAAGATAAAAATAAAATAAAATAAAATAAAAATAAAAATAGTTAAGACTAAAGAACTTATCTGACTTTTTTAAAATATGGGTCTTGGTACAGTAAAATAATAATAATAATAATTAAAAAGAATATGGCCTGGCATTTCTATTTTCGTACAGAAGACAGAAGTTAAGTTCATCCTCGTCAAGTAGTGATGAGCCACTAGCATCCCTTGTTATGGTTTGGAACCAGAACGATCTTTATGCAATGTGGAACCTTCGAGTCCAATCAAAAGAGAACCCAAACACCATGCAAATTGTGACTGTGATCACGACCACCAAGACAGAAACCGCATTCCAGTCAGAGACAAAGATCGCTACTATGAGCTCGAGCGGCACCATCATCATCCCCATCACCAATCAGAATTCTCATTGAAAAGTTTGGGAGTATCAAGGTAATTAGAATTAAAAGGAAAAGTTTCTCAATAAGCATATGTTGTGTTTTTAAGTTTTGATGATGATATATAAATTAAGCATGTATTTGATTTATTTAAATCTCTTAATTTTAGTTAAATGTTAAAGATGATTTTTAGCATGTGCTTTATAATTGAATTTTAAATTTTAAGTATAAAAAAAATTTAAAATTTGATTTATTTATAAAACATTTTCTTACTTAATATTTGATTTCTATTATTGTCAGAGACAAGTCATTTATACCGCTTTATGATTAGATCAAACTCTTTTAAGTGCAAATAAATGCTCCACGGTCAAAAATTTGAATAATATGTTGTCATACTCAAACTAGAAAAGAATACAACTAAAACATATTGGGCAAACTAGCAACTACAAGGAGCTAAAACAACAATTACTTAAAAACGTACGAGCTGCATATCTCATAGTTTTTAAAATCTCTTAGCTGATTTTTTGCAACCTCCAACGACTAGCAAATATTAAGGGAAACCCTCCACTATATATAGAAGGTCTTGGAAAGGATAAAAAAGAACAACCACTTGCTCAAATCAAAAGTGATGAATTGCTGAAAACTTGTTATATCTATCTTCCTCCTCCTAGTTAGTTCTACATTTGTGTATCCACTTTATAGAGAGAGTTTGTTTTTGGAATCCATTGTAGGTCATTTTATAATAGCACAAAGGTGAAAGAAACTATTGTAAGGTTACTCTTCTTAGAGTAAAAGTAGAAGGAGGTTTGATGGTATCCTTGGTGCAACAAATCATTGTAACTCTGCCTTGAGGTTAAGGTAGAGGAAGGTTTGTCAGAGTCATTGTAAGAGAAAATTTGACAAGTGAAGAAAATCTCGAGCTTATGCTTAGGAACTGGATGTAGGTCGCGGGTTGTGGTCGAACCAGTATAAAAATCGTTTGTGCATTTCTCCTAACTCTTTCCTCTTTACTTTCAATTTTACTTATCTTTATATTTTAATTATTGTTTAATGATTTAAATTTTTTGTTATTAAACCATATAGAACCAATTCACCCCCCTCTTGGTTCTGTCAATTGGTACTAGAGCTTAATTATCCGGAAGGCTTAACTGCTTGAGAAGTAGATCCTTGCAGGTTCAATGATAGGAAACTTAATGAGCTCAAATGTCATTGAAGGGCAATCCATCTTAAGGCCACCATACTTTGATAGGTCAAACTACACTTATTGGAAGGAGCGCATGAGAATATTCATTCAGTCCGTCGACTACAAACTTTGGCTCGTGATAAAAAAACGGACCATCCATTCCAAAGAAAATGGTAGATGGCAAAGAGGTAGAGAAGATTGAAGAGGAATTCAATAATGAAGACATGAAGAAGATGAAACAAAATGCAAAAGCTAAAAATATTTTCTATTGTGCCGTAAATCCGGATGATTTTAGAAAAATCTCAAGGTGCAAAACGGCCAAGCAAATGTGGGATAAGTTAGAGGTCATACACGAAGGAACAAGCCAAGTAAAAGAAGCGAAGATTGACATGCTTGTTCATGAGTACGAGTTGTTTAACATAAATAAGGAAGAAAAGATTGATGAGATGTTTGAGAGGTTCTCAAATATAGTCAACATCCTTAATGCTTTGGGAAAGTTTACACGGATAGAGAATTAGTAAGGAAGACACTAAGAAGTCTCACCAAAGAATGACAATTAAAGGTAGCTACGATTCAAGAAGAACGAGACCTCAATACCATTTCCTATGATGAATTAAGAGGTAATCTTCTAACCTATGAATCAACTTTTCTTAATAGATTGCAAAAAGAGAACACAACAAGGAAAGGAGTTGCTCTCAAAGCCACATCAACCTCATACCGAGAGAAAGACGATGAAGGAACTCAAATGAGTAATGATGAAGAAATAGCACTCCTAACCAAGAGACTCTATAAACTTAACAAGCAAAAGTTTGGTTCAAGGAAGAGGCATCAATTCAAAAGGAATGATTTAAAATAAGATCAAATTGTGTGCTATGGATGTAGAAATATTGGTCACTACCAATCTGATTGTCCTTTCACAAAGATGAAATTTTAAAAGAAGCCTAAGAAAAAAAAAACAATGATTGCAAGCTCAACTTGGAGTGATTGCGATGACTCTTCATCGAAAAGTGAAGAAGAAGATAAAGATGAGGTGGCTTAAATGTGTTTCATGGCAAGAAGTGAACAAGATGATGAATATGATGAGGTAAATAACTTTGATCATCCTACTTCTTATGATGAATTAAATGATGAATTTGAACAATTGTTAAAGGATTCTATTATGTTATTTAAATCATATTTTGCTTTAAAATTCAAGTATGATGATGCTCTTGTTGAACTTGAGAAGTTAAGAAAATATGTTGAGCTTTTGAAGTTAGAAAATATTTCAAATGAAAATGAACAAAATTTGATTGCTGAAAATATTTTATTAAATGAAAAAGTTGATGAACTTTTGAAGTTTAAAAATGTTTCAAATGAAAATGAACAAAAATTGATTGCTGAAAATGTTTTATTAAATAAAAAGGTTGATGGGCTTACTAAAGGTCTTGCAAAATTTGTAAAAAGAAAAGAAAATTTAGATATTCTCTTAGGAAAACAAAAATGTTCTTTTAATAAAGTTGGAATTGGATTTAATAATTATAAAAGTGAAAAGTATTACAAGAATTTTTTTTGTGAAAGCAAGTGTTTCTACAACTCCATATGTGAGTGACATGTAACTATTGTGGGCAAAAATGACACATCTCATACACATGTGCTATAAAGAAAGATGTTTCTATGATGATGTGGGTTCCTAAAGTCACTAAGGTTGGTTCTTCAAGCTCTAACCCTCAAGGACCCAAGAGAGTTTAGGCACTAAAGGTGAAATTTATCTTGTAGGTGTGCTTGAAGATAAGCATTAAGGTAGATGGATGCTCAAGAGTTAGTCAATTTTGTCTCCCACAAGCTCAAACAAGGAAGAACTATCATACTGGAGTCACTGAGAAAGGATAAGCATTAAAATTGGTAAAACTAGCATAAACTCATGCTTCTTTGTTACTTTTACTTAATTAAATATATATTTGAAACATATTATATGAGTAAGTTGTTGTATAAGGAATGAAAATGGTTTAACTATTCTTGAAGGATTTCTTTTATGGGTTTTGAGTCAAGTTATGGTTACAATGTTATCACTCAGATTTAAAATGAAAAATCTAAGTAAATCATGTGACTCAAAATATTGGCATAGCATGTGCTTTAAATGTTTTATATAATTTTAATGTATGTGATTTTTGGGAAGTTTATGAATATTGTGATTTTGTGTTAAAGTGCATGAGATATAATGATATTATATGATAATTACGCCTTTAGTACTTAATTTGAACCATATCTAAACATTTTCTTAAGCTTTTTCTGCAAATTTTTCAAGTTTTATTTTTTACAGTAAAAAAAAAATAAACATCCATTAGAAGAAATAACAACTAAGATATAGTTGTTGGTTTTAATTGTTCTTCCTCTCTTATTTCTATAGAACGTAGTGCTGCTTACTTTTTATATAAAAGACTCTTTAGTACTTTGCTTTTCTTAAAAAAAACACATTTTTTCAGAAACAGTTTTACGTCTTCTCTCTCTCTTATATTTTTCTTTGGATTCTTCTTTTCCAATCCCAAATTTCATTTTTTATCCTCATTTGTTTGAATTCTTCTCAAATCACCATCACACACACAAGCTGCAGCATTGAAACCGTGTTCGTGCTCTATATCGTCCGAGTCTGAGTTGTTGGCCAGTCCTCTATTTTTTTCGACGACGAAGCCATCGCGCCACAGCGCCGCTACTGCTGCTGCTGGTTCACGACACGCCACGCCACCGCGACGCTGCCACTGATGGTTCGTGGTCCACCTTAGCCACACCACCGCTGTTTAAATGGGCTGATTTGATTTCTGTGGAATATTATGTTGATTGGGTATTTGGGCTGGACTTACTCTTCACAGCCACGGATCCTCAAGGTTTAGGTTTTTTTTTTAGTTAATTGCTCATCTTGGAGTAATATGGTTTGCTCTACTATTTTCTTTATAAGTATGTTTTTAGTTCAAGTGATTGATGCTCACACTCTGAAATTTTTTTTTATATATTTTTTTTCTGGTTATGACATCTTCTTGGTATAGATATTTGTGTTATTTGAATTTGACATTGGATTAATTTTTTTGTTGAGTACTCTTTGAGACTGTCTAATGTACTACTGGCTTGTTTCTCAATTTGATGGTCTAAATTCTATTATTTGAATCTCTGAATACTAGTACTTGTTGCTACCCATTGGTCACAATTTAGTTGTCTATGCCTGCTATTGGTATATCTAAGAATCATGCCTCTAAGAATGATATTATGTTATGTGATTGATGTTTTTATAAAAAATAGGATGGATATCTTCTTGAAGCTTGATAAAATTTAACTTGTCAATTTATTCTTTGCTAATTTGGTTGTGACAAAAGGAACAATTAACTGAAAAATCTATGCGTTGAGTATTGATATGTGACAGTGTGGCTTAGGAAACTTTGTACTAATAGATACTGAAAAAACTCTCTATATTGTTCATGCTGGCATACCAAGTGACGAGGAACACAAAAGGTCCACTACAAGTTCTGATGATGAATATTGAATATCTTGAAGATAAATAGATGAAAAAAAAATTTCTTTTGGATAGTTTTATCAAGAATCATATGCTCTTGTGTTGACCACTTTTGTGTACCGTAAATGTACGGGTCGCGCAAGTAATAAAATGATGAGTACAGATATCGTTCCCACGAGGATAAGTTTATTTTCAATGCTAAGTATTAACCGATAGCTTGCCTAATTCTATTCAAGAACATAAAAATAAGGGAAAACAATTAAACTAAAGACAAAAAAGTGGTAAAAATAATGGTTAGAGATTAGAGAAATCCTTCTTCACCCTTTACTTCAACCAACAACATGCAATCTTTTTCATAAATATGAATGCAATGATTAAGTTAGTTTGAGAATCTACATTAACTAAACGCCTATGTCTAGGTCATCTAATCATGATTTCAATTGCCCAACTCACTAAGTGTCTTTGAGAGTTAACATAAAATTTACTCTTTAAGGTTTATTCTCAAACACATGCTATGCATGGCTAAGAGGTATATTTCTATCCCATTAGCAAATCAACTCATCCCGCCATTGGAATAGAATCAAACATGCATCATTTATACATACGATCTCAAACCCAAATTCCTATGTCTAGGTTCATTGGATTTTATCAAATCAACTTAAATGTTGGCCAAACACTCAAGAGCATTAAGAACAATATGATTGAACAAAATCAAAGATTCATACAAACTCAGAGAAGAACAAATCATTAATATTTATAAAAAGAATTCAAAATCATCCCTAAATACAGCTGCTACATCATTGAATACGAAAATACAAATCAAAATACATGTTCAAGAAATGAGGAAGAGAAAAGAGCAAAGGGGAAAAGAGAAAGCTTATGGATTTCGCCATTGAAGCTTAGATCCTCCTCCAATGGAAAGAGGGCTTCCATCCTTAGCTCTCCAAGCTTTATCTCCACCTCCAATGGAGGACCCAACCGCAGCCTCTAACCCTAAAACCTAAAAACCTAAAAACCTAAGAGAGAAAACTGAGAGAGATAGAGAAATAATATGAAAAATAGAATAAATAGACTCAGTTCGCTGATACACGCCGCGACATGAACAAGCCCACGCCGCGGTGTGAAGCTCTCTGTCTTGTCAGTATGCACTGGCTGAGACCATCACACCGCGGCGTACACAAGTTTGCGCCGCGACGTGGAGCTCTGGATTGCCTCCTTGGCTTCTTTCCTCCAATGCTAGACCTTGGCTTGCATCAATTTGTCTCTTTTAAGCCCTTCCTACATTAGAGAAAGCACCAAGTTAAATATAATTACAAATCTACTTAATCAATCAACAAATATGCACAAATTGCTTAAAAATATAAAGAAAGATCATAAAATAGAATTCCATAAATATAAGTATAAAACTTTCCAAATATGCATATGGACAAGGACTAAGCATGCCATGAAGCATAAATATGGGGTATAAATAACTACATTTCATGGAGTTATCATACCCCCAAACTTAAGATGTTGCTAGTCCTCGAGCAACACAAAGTATGACTACGAAAACTCACTTTGACAATTCATGCTCACATGCATTCAACAATGATAAATTCAATTTTCTTTTAACCACAACCAGTGCCCAATGATTATAATGGCCCTCAAAGAACACACTTGCCTCATAGTTAAGCTTAACACATACACAATCCTTAACATGCCATCAATCAAGCTTCCAATCATGCACATGACATATCTCACAAACATGCAGGCTCAACTTATCTTTTTCAAATCATGCTCATCCGAATAAGTTTATGAACTTACACATGGATACAAATCAAGATTCCACAAAATTGTAGCACAACTCTCTCTCAATTATTGTAAACCACACATAAATGAGGATCAAGAAGGACTTTAATAGCTTGTAATGTAAGGCCAAGGTGATGGGGTGAAGAACATAGGGGAATGGAAAACATACAAACATTGAGAAACATAACATGACATTTCAAGACTTGAGTCACTACAACAATGGTATACAAAATGAAACAAATAAAATTATCCAGAACCACTCAATGTTTTTCTTTTCTTTTTCTTTTTCTTTTTCTTTTTCAACAAAAGCAAATTCTTGTACAACAAATGGTTCTTTCAAGCCACTTTTGTATTGAACAACATAAATACCCTAAACAATGGACTCAAGTGAAGAAATAACATAGCATGCACTCAACAAGCATAAAGGGAAAGAAAAGATTGCAATGCTTTCGCATGCATTAGAATGGTTACAAGGTAGGAAATATGAGGGTGAAAGAATAACATAGAAGGCCAAACATTTAGAAAGCTTCAAAAGGAGACCTAAAGATATAATCATATAAGGGTAAGCTTGAAAGGCTCAACTAGCCCAAACAATGCCCTAATCATTTCCTCAATCATGCACAATCTAGGATTTCGCCTCAAGAAAGTTTCAAAACAATTTCAAGGATAGTAGAAATCATCCACATGCACAATCCATAAACATTCTCTAGACAAATACTCAAATCTTTTCAAAATTAAACAAGTATCTAAGTGAGAAACACATCATGCATAAAAACAAACAAGTTTGCTTAAGTATGCTTCAAGATCGCAAATGGTTTCACAAAAGAATTCAGGACAATCGCAAGCATTTATATCATTGGCCAACCAAAACTAAACTAGCAAATGGCAACAAATCATGCATTCAAAAGGTTCATCATTTTTCATTCAAGCATGCATAACATCATGTAGAGAATGTTGAAAACTGAAACTTTTATCAACAACCCACCAGTAATAGCCAAAACAGGATATAATCATGAAAGCATGATGATTATCACTAGCACATACTTAAAGTATCAAAACATGTGTAAACATTAAGCATTAAGGGTGAAAAACATGCAATGATACTCCCCCAAACTAAAGTGAATGTGTGTTCTTGGTGTTCATGGTCTATAGGGTACTTGAGCAAGTCAAAACACCAGCTTAACTAGAATTGAGTATTATTAAATAAAGAAAAATTAGAAAAATAACAAAAAAAAGCAAAAACAGAGGTCCACGCCGTGGCATATACAAGTGTGCGCCGCGGCTTGAAGCTCTCAGGTGCATTTTCCTGATATGGCAGAGACTGGCACGCCGCAGCGTGGAGTATGTTACACCGCGGCGTGAGAAGTCATGTTGTAGAATTCTGTAGCAGATCAGTTTCTGCCGAAACTGGTGCTCCATTTTGGCCCCTAGCACCTCCAAAATGTGTCTAAAAGCTTAAAACACAGAATGTACAACAAAAACTTAACAAAAACACAAAAACACACTATTAGCACTTATATACAAAATAAGAACATAAACTAAAAACAACATAAAAAGCTAAATACTAAAGGATCTAAACATGTCCAAATGGACTTATTGAACATACTAAACAAGGTTTGGACAACAAAAATGCAATAACACACAAAATCAAACTATTGGCATATTTAAAGACTTAAAGCTGAAGAATTAAAACATGTCCAAATGGACTTATTGAGCTAAACTAAAAACAAAATTTGAATTAGAACTAAGTAAACTCCTTATCAATATTAGCAATACGAAAATAATGTCTTATCCCCGGCAACGGCGCCAAAAATTTGTTGACCACTTTTGTGTACCGCAAGTGTACGAGTTGCGCAAGTAATAAAATGATGAGTACATATATCATTCCCACGAGGATAAGTTTATTTCCAATGCTAAGTATTAATCGATAGTTTACCTAATTTTATTTAAGAACATAAAAATAGGGAAAAATAATTAAATTAAAGACTAAAAAGCGGTAAAGATAATGGTTAGAGATTAAGAAAATCCTTCTTCACCCTTTACTTCAACCAATAACATGCAATCCTTTTCATAAATATGAATGCAATGATTAAGTTAGCTTGAGAATCTACATTAGCTAAACGCTTATATCTAGGTCATCTAACCATGGTTTCAATTGCCTAACTCACAAAGTGTCCTTGAGCGCTAACACAAAATCCACTCTTTAAGGTCTATTCTCAAACACGTGTTATGTATGGTTAAGATGTATATTTCTATCCCATTAGCAAATCAACTTATCTCGCCATTGGAATAGAATCAAACATGCATCATTCATACATACGATCTCAAACCCAAATCCTTATGTCTAGGTTCATTGGACTTTATCAAATCAACTTAAATGTTGGTTAAACACTCAAGAGTATTAAGAACAATATGATTGAACAAAATCAAAGATCCACACAAACTCAGAGAAGAACAAATCATTAACATTCATAAAAAGGATTCAAAATCATCCCTAAATACAGCTGCTACATCATTGAACACGAAAATACAAATCAAAATACATGTTCAAGAAATGAGGAAGAGAAAGGAGCAAAGGGAGATAGAGAAAGCTTATGGATTTCACCATTGAAGCTTAAATCCTCCTCCAATGGAAAGAGGACTTCCATCCTTAACTCCCCAAGCTCCATCTCCACCTCCAATGGAGGACCCAACTATAGCCTCTAACCCTAAAACCTAAAAACCTAATAGAGAAAATTGAGAAAGAGAGAGAGAGAGAAACAACATGAAAAATAGAATAAATAGACTCAGTTTGCCAATGCGCGCCACGAAGTGAACAAGCCCACGCCGCGGCGTAGAGCTCTCTGCCTTGTCAGTATGTGCAGGCTGAAACCATCACGCCGCGGCGTACACATGTTTGCATCGCGGCGTGGAGCTCTGGATTGCCTCATTGGCTTCTTTCCTCTAATGCTGGGTCTTGACTTGCATCAATTTATCTCTTTTGAGCCCTTCCTGCATTAGAGAAAAGACCAAGTTAAATATAATTATAAATCTATTTAATCAATCAACAAATATGCACAAATTATTCAAAAACATAAAGGAAGATCTCAAAATAGAATTCCACAAATATAAGTATAAAACCTTCCAAATATGCATAAGAACAAGGACTAAGCATGTCATGAAGCACAAATATGAGGCATAAATAACTACATTTCATTGGGTTATCATCTTGCACACCCTTAAGTATCTCTTTTTAAAAATTTCTTTTGAAAGTTTATTCCAAAATGCTTTCTTTGACTGCTTCTCAATATTCTAAATCTTTTCAATATGTTTTTTGAAAATCTAGAAATTTGGTATGGTTACCATATTCTTGTATAATTCAGCATGTTATCCTGATCATCGCACTTTACATTTAGAATTATATTACGACTATCTTTATTATTTTTCTTGCTATGAGTTTTTGGATTACTTTTGCATTACACTTGACCTTTTTGATGCTGAAGGGGGAGAAATGATAGATTTATCAATTTAGAGCATGAACTCAGGGGGAGCTCGCCTAAAAGCAAGTTCATGGATTAAGGGGGAGCATAGCAAGCCTCCAAGGATTAAGGGGGAGCTCATAAATTAAAGGTCATAAATTAAGGGAGAGCATTTTCTAAACCTTCTCTTTTTAATATATTTGACTCCTATTTTATTGCTGCCAACTCTGATTATTATTAAACATATGGTATATGAAATAATTATTGATTTCTACATTCCTTTGTCATGTTCAAATTATTGTTTATATTTTATAATGGGGTCATCATAAAAAAGGGAGAGAATGTTGAGTTTTTCAGTTTAAATGATGATATGTAAATTAAGCATGTATTTGATTTATTTAAATCTCTTAATTTTGGTTAAATGCTAAAGATGATTTTTAACACGTGCTTTATATTTGAATTTCAAATTTGATGTATAGAAGGAACCAAATTTGATTTATTTATAAAACATTTCCTTACTTAATATTTGATTTCCATTATTGTTAGAAACAAGTCATTTATACCACTTTATGATTGGATCAAACTCTTTTAAGTGCAAATGAATGCTCCAACGGTTAAAAATTTGAATAATATGTTATTATACTCAAACCAAAAAAGAATAGCAACTAAAACAGCACGTACTGGGTGAACTAGCAACTACTGGGAGCTAAAACAACAACTACTTAAAAACGTACGAACTGCATATCTCATGATTTTTAAAGTCTCTTAGCTGATTTTTTGCAACCTCCAACGGCTAGCAAATGTTAAAGGAAGCCCTCCACTATATATAGAAGGCCTTGGAAAGGATCAACAAGAACAACCACTTGCTCAAATCAAAAGTGAGGAATTGCTTAAAGTTTGTTATATATATCTTCCTCCTCCTAGTTAGTTCTACACTTGTGTATCCACTCCATAGAGAGAGTTTGTTTTTGGAATCCATTGTAGGTCATTTTATAAGAGCATAAAAGTGAAAGAAATTATTGTAAGGTTACTCTTCTTAGGGTAGAAGTATAGGGAGGTTTGGTGGTATCCTTGGTGAAAGAAATCATTGTAACTCTGCCTTGAGGTTAAGGTAGAGGACGGTCCGTCGGAATCTTTGTAAGAGAAAATTTGACAAGTGAAGAAAATCTCGAGCTTATGCTTGGGGACTGGATGTAGGTCGCGGGTTGTGGCTGAACCAATATAAAAATCGTTTGTGTATTTCTCTTAACTCTTTCCTCTTTACTTTCAATTTTACTTATCTTTATATTGCAATTATTGTTTAATTATTTAAATTTTCTGTTATTGAACCATATAGAACCAATTCACCCCCCTATTGGTCTGTCAGCTTATACTTTAAAATTCAATCAAACTTAATCTTACCTCTTAAAATTTGATTGAGTTATTTATTATTTTAATGTATAAGAAAAATTTAATGAATAAATTTATAAATACAATTGTTACATCAAATAATTAATAAGATCATGATATATTATATTAGTTTATTTTATCAAGTCTAATACAACATATAAAACAAAACCCTTAGTTTAGTTTCTAAATGTCTATTTATACATTAATTTAATCTCTAATTTAATACTTATTTTATATTATAAATTACTAAGTTAATGTCTACAGTTTTTAAAAGGTCTAATTTGGGCTGCGTTTAGTGCATCTTATAAGAAGAATTTGATAGTATAAACTAATGCTATCAAGTTTTATCAGATGTTTAGTATACTTACCTGATAGTATAATGAAATTATGTCAATCATTTTTATCCTATTCTAACCTGATAACAATATTCTCTCGCTCACCTCATGATAAGACCTGATAGGATATGTCTTCTCACCCTACCTCTCAACTTTATCTCTCTCACTCTAACCACATTTTTTTTTGTCAACAATACAATTAGACCTTTACCAGACCATCACCGGACTGCCACCATGCCTAGATCCGCCGGCCACCCTTTCTCCACCACCCTCTTCGACACCATGCCCAGATCCGCTTGCCACTTCTGGTTGTTGGTGTTCCGCATGGTGGGTCATCGTTTCTGGTCAGGGAAGATGGTTCTGGTGCGGCATGGTAGCTCACAGATCTACCGATTTTGATCTGGTTCAAAGTGGTGGTAGTGGAAATCGCGGTCATAGACGAGGCAGAGAGAGGGTGGTGGTGGCGGATTTGCAGGAATTGCAAAGCTTGCAGGCCATGGCTATGGCTTCCTCTACGGCCACTGCTGACCACTTATTGTTATTTCGAACACCAACGTTAAATCTAGGCATGATGAAGAGAGAAATGACTCCACTCGCAGTGGTCGCGGTGGCTATAGGAAGGCTTGGTCACTGCTGCTTGACGTGGGGGAAGATGGTGGCATCGCGTTCTGTTCACGGTTGTTGTACGATGGTGATGAGTTTGCTGTGTTTGGGTTGGTGATGCGATTGTGTGGTTGTGGAGTTTCAGGCTGGTGTGTTTGGGTTAGTATTTGCTGGAGGAGATGGTGAGGAAGGTGATGGATAGTATAATCATAGTAAATACTTATATATCTATCAGGTTGCTTATACTATTTACACAAAATGTTTAATAGTATAAGAGTTTATCAACTTATTTATATTATCAGACTTTATCCTATTACCTTATACTATCATATCTTATACTATCGGAGTACACCAAATGCAGCCTTAATGTCTTAGATATCTTTGGAGACGAATTTAAATATTTACTCTCATGTTTATATACTTTGTTTCCTTTTATAAATGTTTCACGTAGAAACTCTTTTCTTTTAAATACTGATACATAGTAACTCTTCGTTTTGATGTAGGAATTATGTTTAAATATTTTTATTTTAACATAATCGGTTTCAAATGATAAAAAGAAAAGAAAAAAAAATTGATATAATGGGCTTAAAGATTGACTTAATAATAACAAGATTACACAACATCAACCAAAAGAATTTGAATTTGATATAATGGGCTTCCTAATAATTTAATTAGGAGATATTTTAGAAGGTATAATTAATAATAATTATGAATCCAAAATGTTTTTTAGTGTAAAAAATTGTTTACATAATTTCGGGTGAGGTGACGACTAAACCCAAAATGTTTGAGTAGATATATATCAATTCTAGTGATACGAGTTTTTTTTGAAATATTATAAATATTTAAACAGGAAAGAAATCTCACAATTTTTATGAAAAAATTGAAAAAATACCCTCTTTATTTTTATATATATAAAATTGTTATAATAGCACTTTGCCCAAAATTAGATACACATAACTATTATTTCTATTCCATTTTTTTCGTACAATGGTCACAATAGTTTAAACTTCAGACTTCATATAAATTCCTCAAATCCTTCACTACTAACTCATTTTTTGTGGCTTTTATTCCATTTATTTTTCGTTTTCCATCATAAAAGCACATGGCTATGATATAAATAATGTAGTATTTATCGCAAAGCAGATAGACTTGGGTCGCATAATTTAGATGTAAATCATTTAAGTTCTTTATTACGTAATTTCAATTTAGGCTGCGTTTGGTACACCTAATAATATAAAGCATGATAGTATAAGAGAATAGGATAAGTTCTGATAGTATAAACAAGCTGATAAGTACTTATACTATCAAGTATTTGATGCATTTAGTATAAATAACTTGATAGTATATATAATTGTTTACTATGACTATATTATCCTTAACATTTTTTACCATCACCTTTTGCTTGTTAAACTACTAATGAAATAATAATAATAATAATAATTACGAATTTAATAATAATAATAATTACAAATTTAATAATATTATTAATAATTTTGAATATAATTATAATAATAATTACTAATTTAATAATAATAATAATTAAGAATTTTGAATATAATTATAATAATAATTACTAATTTAATAATAATAATAATAATTACTAATTTAATAATAATAATAATAATTACGAATTTAATAATAATAATAATAATTACGAATTTAATAATCATAATAATAATAATTACGAATTTAATAATATTAATAATAATTTCAAATATAATTATAATAATAATTACTAATTTAATAATAATAATAATACTTACACAATTTAATAATAATAATAATAATTACGAATTTAATAATATTAATAATAATTTCAATATAATTATAATAATAATAATAATAATTACGAATTTAATAATAATAATAATAATAATAATAATAATAAAATTAGGAATATAATAATTATTATTATGAATTTAATAATAATAATAATAATTACAAATTTAATAATAATAATAATAATTACGAATTTAATAATAATAATAATAATAATTACGAATTTAATAATAATAATAATAATAATTACGAATTTAATAATATTAAAAGTGAAGTGTAGTGGTGGGAGGAAAATCTTATCAGGTTATATCATGAGGTCATAAGGAGGATAGTGTTATACTATTAGAGTAGGATAAGAAGCTTTGATCGGATTTGACTATCCTATCAGGTGTACATACCAAACGTCTGATAAAGTCTGATAGTATTAACTTATACTATCATATCCTCCTTATACGACGCACCAAACATAGCCTTACATGAATCACTCGGCGTATATGAGAAAGTAGCTTTTAAAGAACTAATACAAAATACATTGACAAGCTGTGTGAAAACTGATCCAGATTATATATACAAGGTGATAATGAAATAAGTCAACATAGTAGTTCAGTTTAAAGTGAAATCTTGAATGAAATTATTGGTATTTTTAATTGTTTATTCATATTCTCTATTAATTAGTTAAAATTTTAATTATTTTTAAAATTATAAATAGTTAATGAAAATTTTAAATAAATAATTAAGAATATTAATAATAACACTCTGAAATCTTTGCCTAAATCAATTTAGTGCATTAAAAAAATATTTTTATTCAAATGAGCAGATTTTGTCTCTATACACGCACGAAATATTCGCGCACCAGTTTAAACATGATATAAATTAGGATAACGTTTCTCATACTTCACTCAAACTCTACACTTTGTGTGGAGTATGGAACTCCAGACCCTTCTCAACTCTTAATTGAATGAAAAAAATAACTAGAAATACACACATAAAAATTAGAAGACCCCTCCCAACGATTAGATTTCCTAGAATATGAAACTTCAGGTATATGGAAAAAGCTTCCTATAGATTAGACAAGAAAATTGAGCAGCAACAATCCTTAATACCAGCGAAGGCTCATATAATGCATCATCACAAAGTTAACCAAATAAATACAGAATCATCCCCTCATCCCCAACTGTTTTGAATCGCAATGTTAGGCTTTCCCAGTTTAGCAAATGTTAGCTTCGAAGAAAGAATCGAGCTTACAAAAGTTCAGGTGTATTAAATAATTCAGGAATCATACTTGTAAAACAAGTTAGACCGTGAAAATCATTTAAGAAAAGTAAGAGGCAATTTTGGCTACTATCCATCATGAGCAAGCCATTTCGTACATTGGACTTGCAAAATCTACCAACAAATTATATGTACCAATTCTCTTGATGAGAACAAGTGGAATTTGAGGTCTGTAGTCACTACAAAAAAATGGTCATTTAGTGGCGGTTCAAGAGGCCATTAGTGGCGGTTTTAACCGCCGCTAAACTCTGTTCACGGCAGTTTGTTAATTGCCACAATTTACACCGCCGCGAGGTTAATTTGTGGCGGTTAAGACCAACCGCGGGAGTAACCGCCACTAATTGTTCAAATTTTTAGTGGCGGTTTGTAACCGCCGCAAAAGACTCACAAGGATTGACAATTTAATATATTAGTGGCAATTAACAACCGCCACTATAATTTCAAACTTTGGAATGCCATAACTTAGTGGCAGTTATGAACTGCCACTAAATGCAAAGAATACTAAAATTTTACTTAATTTAGTGACTGTCGTTATTTGACTAAAATATACAAATACCATTTATTTTTTTGTATTTAGCTTGTTTTTATATTTGATATTTAATCTGTCCAAAATCAGTATTCAACAACACAAAAAAAAATACACTCCAAATACTTCAAATATCAAATTAAATATAATAAGAAACAAATGACATTGTAGTAAGTTAAGTAACACAATGACTGCTATTAAAGTAACACATTAACTAGTACCAAATTAAGTAACACAATAACTATTACAAGTATTGAAATATCCAAATGCTCATGAAATTTTTACAATTGTTGAATGCACTTTCAAGTAAATCTTCTTTGTGTTGTCAGCTCTTGTGAAAATGAGCCGCTACCAAACTCACCTAACTAAGGAGCACGAACAAGTAGCCTTTGTAACTATTCCAGTGTTACAATTATATTAACCTTCAAAGTCTTCAATGATTTGCACCTACTGACAAGTTTCTCAAGTGCATCAAAATTTACATCATTGTGCAGGTTGGCAAAGTTCAGTACTTCAAATGATGTGAAGCTTTCTGGGAAGCAACTCAACCAATTACCACTTTTATCATCAATACCATTCTCTTGTATGTCAAGCTCAGTTAAATTCCTGCAACAAAGTAGAATGCAGAAGATTATTTATTGGTCAAATGAAATATTAAGCAAAGAATGCCTTTATAATGGAGATAATACCTAGTTTTCCAATTACTTAATATGATGTTATCATGAGTTGAGATTTTGATATTCATAAGTTAGAAAGCTTGCAAAAAAGGTATAGCTATAATTAATATAAGTTTACCAATTTTCACACTGCTTATGCTTTCAATTATAAATTTGTTCAACTTACGCATATGCTTTGCTTAGTGATTGGTGGGTTCATCTGAGGCCAGAGGTCTTTGACTTGGCTGGAATTAGTGGCTTCTATTTGGTCTTGTGGATTGAAGACTTGGGCATTAGTAAAGGGCTTTGCTTGTGTTATCGGGTGGTATGAGATCCATTGTTGTGAAGACTCTGGATTGAAAGACTTTGGGCATTAGTAAAGGGTTGAGTTATTTTATATCTTAGTGTTTCTTTTTTCTGTTTGTGTGTGCAGCGGTAAAATGTAAGAGCCTATTAAGCTTTAGACTGAGTATGAGTGTCAGAATATTAGTCTAGATTCATCAGCATATTTAGCACATCTTAAAATATTAGTCATCGATAGTTATTACTATAGTTAATAGTTATTAATTTACTCTGTAATTACTCTTAGCTGTTTTACTTTAAGCATTCATAGTATAAATAAGATGGACTATGTACACAAGATACACATTTTCTTCTAAAATACACTCTGTTTCAACATTTTTGTTGACATCTATCCTTCAATCGCCTCTTCTATTTTTTTTTCTTGTTCTTGATTGTACCCAATACAATTAAACCATTACTTGCAATTAGTTTACCTTGTCTGTCATTCAGTTTCACATATATACTATAAATTAGCTTGCACTTTTCATTCATCCTACTTCTTGTATCAATACACATTTAATTTTAACCATACCAACTCTCCTCACAAAGGGGTAAAAACAATCTTTGGATTTTACTTTTCTTCTTTCTGCTGTATGTGCTATTTGACAATTGATTATTCTTCTCCTTTCAAAGATGCCTATTTGGAATGAATGGTAAAAAATGTTTGAATTTGACAATATATTTTTGTTCTTGTTTTTTTTTTTTTGAATAAAAAATAGTGAAACTACCTTCTATGTTTCACGGACCATTTATTTAATGGATTTATTTTTTTTATCTATAACTAAAATGCATATAATATTTTCAAATAAAAATAACATGTCTTTTTTGTTTACAGTACATTGATTAAAGTTATAAAAAAAAATACTTGAAAGATAATTCTTAAAGAGACCACTCTTATGCATGATTATATTTCTTAGTACTTCATATTTTGCTTGAATTATGCATGAAACTTTTCTTAACTATTTTATAATCACTACAATATATATATATATAATATGTAAGGGTCTTAGATAAACATTTTAATTGATTAATATTAAATATATATTTGTGTTAGTCATACGTGGATGTATGAATAATCCATCTAATTTAGTTTTCTATTTATTAATTCTAATTTTAGGACCTAAACCTTTTTCCTTTTTTGGTATAAATTTCCAAACCAATTTTTGTCTATTTTAAAAGGATTTACAATTTTTAATTGATTTTGAGTAGTTGAACTCCCAATTTTTTAGGTTTTTTTTTTGGTCCTCCAAATCAGTATGAATGACATATTCATAAGTCAAATTCTACAGAATGTTTTATGAATGCACTTATCTCAGTGAATTCCAAACAACCAATCTATGACTTAATCGGAAATTGCCATTCCTGCATATGCATTATAGAATTACTCATAGTGCAATAGTCATATCAACTTTGCTGCTAAAAGAATAAGTAGCATCTAAGGCATACAACCAAAGTCAGCTAAGACTATTCTCATTCCAGGCAGCATAGGTAAGAATGCCACCTTCTAGAGAAATAAAAGTTAATCGATTCCTGAGTCTTAGCTTCTTTTTTTTTGGGCATAAATAAGGAATATTACCATGTTCCCATTTAATTGATTCTCAAATGTTAATTTCATCATACATAAAAAGAAGTGGCCGTAATAAAAAATAGCTCTAAAATGGAATTCTGTTTCCAATGCCAACATATTTCACTAACATCTCACCAATAGGAAATTGTATCAAAGCACAGCATATGAAAAGAGCAAACAAGCAAGGCACTTAAGAAAAGAATCTATGAAAATAACGAATCAACTTAGGGGAGATAAAACTGGAAGTCAAAACTGGGAGTCAATAGCTATAATAGTATAGCCTATTATGTAACTTGATTAGAAGAGGTAATTTGAACTAGGTAATCAAGTTTAAATTTGTTAAATAGTAAAACCAGCAATTAACTGTATTGCATCATCCAAAAAACTAGGTAATCATCCTTGTATAAGTGTGGATTACTGATTAGATGAAAGGACTTGGAGGTGATGAAGGGATTTTGTAGAAAAGAAATTGAAATGGTAACAACTCAAATTTTTTCAGCTTCATACTAAAGTATAAAAGAATTTAAAGATTTAAGTATTAGTTTTCATACAAGTACAAACAGTGGGTGAAGAAATGGGGAATAGCCAACAATATGATAATTTATTAATATTTAATACTTCACAAATTAAAGTATTAAACTATTTCACATATAAAAAAGTTAAGTCACCCTATAACACTTTCAGAAATGAGCTCATAGAATTGTTTGTCAGAGAAATGAGTGCTCTTCACTTAGTCAAAGTGTGTGAACAAATTTTAGATAAAATGAGCAAATTTGGTATGTGTCACACGATCTCAAGGAAGACATGTTTACTTATTAGTCCTTACTCCTTACGATATGTTGAAAATCCTCTCAGAGTTTAACAACCACAATTAGTGTATAGCAATGATAAGAGGACAACCAATTAAAATCTATGAAAAAATTATTTCAAATAAAAAATAGAAAGAGTCCTTGAAGGGAAAGGACATTATTGTAGAAATGTCATTGAATAATTTTGTGAAACCAGGGAGAAGGGGAATCAAAATATAAGCTCACATTAGATTCAGATAGATTACTTAGATATCATATTCTGCAGGACAACGAAAAAATTTGAACTAGACAAACAAGGCACTTCCACCGAACAACGATTTTTCCTTCAAAAACTCTTTTCATCAATAATTTATAGAACATTGAAACTAAGCCTCCAGTTCTCACTTCAGAGAAAATAAACAAAACTAGTTAAACAAACTTGCTACAAAGTATTCAAATGCACATTATTTCAACATATATACCATTGTAAATTATGAAAAGGATATATCTGACATTAGCATTCTGCAGACACGAGAAGGACAAATCCTTTCCCTCTCAGAGATAAGCACGTTAATTAATGAACCACTTTTACCAAGGAAAATTCCTAGCTGGTCCTATAAATGCAACTAAATAACTAAAATATCAGATGAAGCTTCACTGTAATTTGCAAGAAACAGGCCATAACAAGCAGCTAGCAGCATGGTGTTTTGCAAGAAATTAAGAAGTAAGAAAATAATTAACTATATATACAGTTTGAATGAGAAATTAATTAATGGGCAAAGGAAAGCTAGCGTCATAACTCATAAGTCTGTGGTATCACATGGGCAGCAATCTAAAACTGGGCTCACATTCATTTAGTTAAAAAAAATTGGGGGATCTTAGGATTTTAGGGATTTAGATTTCAGAGAACCGAAACATAATTATTTGGGTGATAATGGACTCACCTTCACGATTCTGCAAATTTGCGCTTGATGATTTGTGCAATGATGGAGGCTGGTTCACAGCTATGGTGGAGGCTGCACGATGCTTCAAGATATTGTAGAGGCTGTACAATGTTGGGGGGTGGGATGGTGGTTCACGGCGTGAGGATGGGGGACGGTGGCTCGCGGCGTAGGGGAACGATGGAAGATGGCTCATAGTTCACAGCGTGGGCGAACGGTGGTTCACGATGGAGGACGGCTCATGGTTCACGGAGAACAATGCTTCACGATGGGGAAATAGAGTGAGGAAGTGAAAAGCTTAGGATTAGTTTTGCCTTCTTCTTTCTAATGATATAAACTATGGCGGTTAATTACTTGAACTGCCACTAAATTATTCCAATTTGCGGCAGTTACAAGAACTGCCATATGAATTGCCGCAAAATTTATTTTTGTGGCGGTTTAGAGTAACTGCCACAAATTAACTGTCACAAATTGACTATTTTTTTGTAGTGAGTGCACTTTTGTAAGACATGGAAATCATCGATCAATAGCTACAATGCACATATATAAATCCAGGTATGGAGATTTGGTACAATATGAATATAGTATGAGGATACAAGATTTTAAAAAAAATTAAGATACAATATGGTAAGATATGACATTACATAAAATGTATATGTATACATACAATATTGTAAAACAATAACAACAACAATAAAGTATTTTTTCATTAAGTGGGGTCGACTATATGGATCAAACGACGTCATTGTACTATATCATAAACCAAGTCTTCAGAAAATGTCATTTAAATCTAAATCTTTTTTAATCGTTTCACCTATAGTCTTTCTTGGTCTCCCTCTACCTCTAACTATTGGACCATCCTTCACTTGATCTACTCTTCTTACAGATCTTCTCCTTACATGTCTAAACCATCTAAGGCGAGATTCTCTCATCTTTTCCATAATAGGTGCTACCCCTACTTTTTTTATAGTGCATTCATTCTTAATCCTATCTTGTCTTGTATGGTCACACATCCAGCACAACACCTCATCTCATCGACACTGATCTTATGCTATAGCTAGCTTTTTACTGCCTAACATTCAATATCATACAATATCGCGAGTCTTATAGTTGTGCGGTAAAATTTACCCTTAAGCTTGAGATGCACTTTTCTATCACAAATAACTCTTAAAATACTCCTTCATTTTAACCATCCAACTTGAATCCTATGGTTTATATCTCCCTATATCTCTTTGTCATTTTGTATGATAGATCTAAGATACCTAAACCATATGACTTATGGTATAGTATTATCACCAATTTTCACCGCTAAGCTAGTATTAGCACACTTCTTACTGAACTTATATTTCATATACTTCGTCTTACTTCTGCTTAGACGGAAGACATGTTCTTTCAAAGCACATCTCCATAACTCTAGCTTCCCATATGTTTTCTCTCTCGACTCTTCAACTAAGACTATATCATTTGTAAAAAGCATGCATTGTGGCACCAGCTCTTGGATATGCGCAGTAAGCACATCTAAGACCAAGGTAAAAAGATATACACTCAAAGTTGACCATTGGTACAATCCTATAGTTATAAGAAAATCTTCTGTGACATCATCCTGTGTTCTCACACTAGTTTTAGCCCCATTATACATATCTTAGATTGCTCAAATATTAATGATATGAACTCATTTCTTCTCTAGAGTCTTTCGCAAGACCTCTCTCGGTACCCTATCATAGACTTTTTTCATATCAATGAAAACCATGTGTAAATTTTTTTACTTTATCTGATACCTCTCCATCAATTTTTATAGAAGATAGATTGCGTCCATAGTTAACCTCCTAAACATAAAACCAAATTGATTCTCTGAAATATGAGTTTTTTATCTTAATCTCCATTCAATTACTCTTTCTCATGAATTCATGATATAACTCATGAGCTTAATCATTCTATAATTTACACATTTTTGCATATCTCCCTTGTTCTTATAAATATGGATTAAAGTATTTCTCCTCCATTCATTTAACATTTGCTTATACCTCATTATCTTGTTAAACAGCTTCGCGAGCTAGCTTATACCTTTTTCTTCTAGGCACTTTTATACCTTAATAGGTATATTATCTGGTCTAACCATTTTTCCATTATCCATCATTTTCAATGTTTCTTTTACCTTAAACTCTTGAATTCTACGATAAAATGTTTTATTTTGATCTTCCTCTCTAGTGTATAGAATGTTTGAGTCCCCTAATATCTTATGTCTCTCATTAAATAACTTGTGAAAATAATCATTCAATCGATCCTTGATGTCTTGTTCCGTAACCAAAACTTTACCTTCTTCATCCTTAATGCATTTCACTTGATCCAAGACTCTTAAATTCATTTCCCTACTTTTAGCAAGCTTGTAAATATTATTTTCTCCATCTTTGGTGTCCAAAGATTGATATAACTCATATTGAACACTTTAGCTTTCGCTTCGCTCACCACCTTCTTAGTATATTTTTTAGCTACCTTATATTTTTCTCAATTTTCATTGTTTTTACACACGTGTCAAGCTTTATAACATTCCCTTTTAACATTAACCTTATCTTGTACTCTTACGTCCCACCACCAAAATTCTTCATCCTTGGGTCCAAAGTCTCTTGATTCATAGAGTGTCTCTTTTGCTACCTTCCTAATTCCTTTAGCCATCTCGTCCCACATATCATTAGCACTCCCTTGTACCTCCCAAATCTCTTCCTCCATAATCCTCCTCTAAAATAACATTTATTTTCCTCCCTTTAATTGCCACCATTTGATCATTGGGACTCTATCTCGATAATTTCTTCTTACTCTTATCTTAACCTGTACATCCATATGTTGGGTAGTCAAACTCTCTCCAATGATGACTTTGCAATTCATGCAAAATTTTCTATTAGATTTCTTTATTAGAAAAAAATCAACTTCAGGGCAAGAACCTCCATTTCTGTATGTGATAAGATATTCTTCCCGCTTTCTAAAATAAGTGTTAGCTATTGTAAAATCAAAAGCTACCGAAAAATCTAAAATTATTTTGCCCTCTACATTAGCTATTCCTAGACCGTACCCTCCATGCAAACCCTCATACCACCTAGATTCGCTTCCCACATGACCATTTAGGTCCCCTCCTAGAAAAATCTTCTCTCCTAATAGTATTCCTGAACTAAACCTTCTAAAACTTCTCAAAATTTTATCTTGCAGTGCTCATCTAACCCTACTTAGGGTGCATATTCATTGATAACATTAAAAATCTCATGTTCTACAATAAACTTCAATGCTATAATCCTATCTTTGAGCCTTCTCACATCTACAACATTATTCTTCTAAATTTTATCTACTATTATGCCTACCCCATTTTTAGATTTTACCTTGCCGGTGTACCAAAACTTAAAACTCGAAGTGTCGAGTTCCTTTACCTTTTTTCCAACCCACTTAGTTTCTTTTAGGCACATAAAATTCATCCTCCTCCTAATTATGGTGCTAATTATTTTTATTGGTTTATCTGTAAGTGTGCCTATATTCCAAGTTCCAAAACATATCCTATTTTTGTGAACTAACTTCTTTACCCACATCTATTCATGAAAATGTGAGAATACATGCTTATTTTTCACTATACCCAGGTGATGCAACGACTCTTATTTATTTGACACGGTACTCAAGCCATACTACGCGTTGCTTAAGGACAACGACCTAACATTAACACAATCACATTATTTATCCATATCAAAAAGATTCAACAGCATTTGACGTTAGCTGTCGACTGCCTAATACAACCTTCCTCTTTTATCTGGGCTTGAGACCAACTATGTAAAGATTTACAACAGGGCTCAACATAGACAGAGTTGCATACAATATCATAAAACATAAAAAATAAAATAAAATCATTATATTATAAAACATGTCATTTGAAATAACTTAATATTTATAATCTAAACAAAATCAAACATAAACAATATTATCAAATACCGAAGTCAAATAAAAACTAAACTATTTATTATCTATAGATAATAACTCCTTTTCTAACATATTCTTAGGAATTAGACTTATTTAAAGAATGAGATTTCAAAAGAAATAAAAATATAAATTTATTAAAAACAAAATTAAACTAAAAAATTAAATTAACTTAGAGATTAACAAATATATTACTAAATGTTGGAAACATTTTTCTATATAAGAACAATCATTTATTATTTTTTATAAGAAAAGAAAGATAAAGTTCTACTTAAATTAATCAAACTACAAAAGCACAGACAATAATATTTATAAAATAAACTTAAACAATAAAATTTACATTTTTTTTTATAAATCTCTGAATCACTCAAAAGGCATAATAAATTAGATACAGAAATTAAAAAACGGTCCTGTCAAGCAAAAGTCACTATTATCCAAGGATTAAAACAAATACTTTAGGACTTGGGGTTGTCTCACCCACTTCAAACTCCAACGCCACGCAATAAAGGTTCACGGACTCACCAACTTTGGTAGACGTTAGAAGGCTTTGAAAGCCAACACCCAAATATGACACTTTGTCTCGTCTTCGTCGATGAAGATGCAGTGGACAACAGCAACCGGCACGGCAAGGCAGAGAGGAGTAGAAGGAAGATGCAGAACCGTTTCAGATGGAGTCGACAATTTATACTAATAAAAAAGTGTGATGTACGTTCCGTCGCTTTCAGAACGCGTATCCGCACCGGAAACTTACCGGACACCGGTACGTAGGCCGGAGAGCAGTACAGGTGCTTGATAGATTCAAGAGTTCACCCCAGAACCATGGTTGCTACCCTTCACATTCCCCATTTCCATCTCTTGCGTATTATGCTGGCCTGAACTGGTCGAGGCAGATGGACATGTTGACCAAACTCGCTGCTGGGCCCACTGTACTCACTAGTGCCATGCTCTTTGCTGTCTAGTGCTAGCTTCCTGAGCTTCTTTAGGTCTTCATTGTATTGGCCAATATCATAGCTTGAACCCCCAGAGGAACCAAAACCTCTGCTGTGCCCAGGTGTGCTCCCCACATATATCATCGGGAGAGATATTTCCTTCTAGAACTCGAACTACCTACATAATGTCATTCATTTTATCATTGTTAAAATGGTCAGACTGGATCATTAATTTCTAAATTCCAAAAAATTATCAGCCACTAAATCACACATGATAATCTTTGCAACATATTGTAACACAACACTGGACAATATTTTTGTCTAAGAGATGTGAGGTCCGGCCATTCTTTTGTGACTTAAGTCAAAATGGGAAGGAAGAAATGTTTGCAAACTTTCGATCCTTTACCGTAGTAGTTGGAAGTTGGTGGTTGGAACGCATGTAAAAATCTCTATAAATAGAGATGAGCTCTCCATTCGAAATCACAAGTAGAAGAGAAGCAATTTGAGCTTACGATGATTGAGAAAAAAATGGAGTGTGAATAAATTTTAAAGAGTAAGGAATGTAAAAATATACTAGTAGAATTTGGATATTATTTTTATTATTTTTTAGTATTACAATCACATATAATTATAGTACTTGAGAAAAAAATTTCATTAAAAATATTATATATTTTATACTTATTGTATAAGAGAGTATAAAGAAGATATTATAATTATATTTAATATAGTAAAATTTTTTAAAATTTATCTCATGATTTTTCTTTAATATTGAAAGGTTTTTTATATTAAAATTTAATATTTTTTCTATATATTTTGTATACATTTAATACCGTTATGCTGTATGAGTCTGAGGATCTAGTTCTATTAAATCTTCTTTGCTGTTCATTTTTACTTCACAATTTTATTTAATTTATACTGTAAATCGTTCTTTGAGCCCAACAAAAGACTCAGGTGGATATATGTTAGGGAGGCACTGTGCTTCATACACTTGATAGACAAACAGCCAAACTAGTTCAAACGTAAAAACCAAGTGCAAAGAGTTTATTCTAAAACATATCATTACACTTGGTAAACTAACCTGGCTCATAACTCATTCGAGGCCGACGCCTGGCAGAATGGTGCACGCAACTTGTAGCACAAGCAGTCATTTGAATCATCTCATCAGGATTGTAATTTGTCTCCAACCTTGGATCAGCAAGTCCATTGAAGTTGCCATTTTCCAAAGCTTGGGACAGTAAAGCCTTGCCTGTAATGTACACAGTCTTTCACTACAAGACTGTTATCTCAACTATTTATTGCAGAATATCCCAGATATCATTTCAGCATCAATTCCGTCAAATTCAAAATTTCTGACAAATAATTCAACAATGGTTGCAAACTATAATCAACTTCACCCAAGTTCAATACACACTTGGTATCAAAAACCAGTTACTAAAGACAAAATTTGAAACTGATCTGAACTATAGTTAATTCTTAGTTAACAGCCAATCAGATTTTATTGATTTTTGGTGTACCAAATAATTTCAACTTCAAAACTGACCCACTGTACACGGATCGCATTTTCCAAGTTTCTAAAACACCATCAAGGAATGCTGTTTATGAACAAGATTGCCTATTTAACTGGGAAAAAAAAGGGTTAAAAAGCATCCAAAATTCCAAACTTAAGAAAAAAGAAGTGTAAAATTGCAAACACAACATAGAAGACCAAAAATAGTAATCACATCCACTCCTCTCACAACATTCTCAAACCCACAGAAGTTCAATAACCCATCTCCCCCCCCCCCCCCAAAAAAAAAAGAAGCTCAAGGAGCACAATCTGTCATACCATGAATACTATGTTTCATATCCAAGTTATGCATAAATTAATATTAAGACATAAATATCGATGAAGTGCTGTATGCTACACACCCATTCAACCATGCTGTCATCTGTGAAAGATTTATCAACAGGTTTTCGTCCAGTAATCAACTCCAAAAGCACAACGCCAAAGGAGAAGACATCTGACTTATCAGTGAGTTGTCCACTAGCAGCATATTCTAGAGCCAAGTATCTGCATTAAATGAATTCAGAATGTCACTATGATTGCCAGAAACAGTTAATAGAAAAAGGAAAAATAAAATCAATTTAACATACTACCCAATAAAAGTACATCATAATCAGATTCAAGAGAAAAGAATACAAATGATGAATCTTACTCAAAGGTTCCCATTACTCGAGTAGAGACATGAGTATCTGTGTCTGGTGAAAATTTGGAACGTCCAAAATCTGCAACCTGAATAGAAGATACCGGAATATTATTTTATTACAGAGACAATATTAATGGATATTGAAGTGCTAGACGAGAAGATGAACAAATTCCTATAGCTTTTTAGTTCATTTAAACATTCATGGTACTCCATTTAAATCCCTTTTTTAATATAGAGAAATTTTTATTTAAATTTTGGACACTTAAGTTAAGTGCATCAAATCAATCAAAACTTAATATTTTTATGAATTTTTATAAATTAATTATATGCATGAGCCTCCCGCCATTGTGGGGTCTGTGTGGAGGCTCCCTTTTCTAATGCAGAGAAACAATTGAAAGAGAGAATGTGACATAGAATCCAGTTAATCCACCTGTTCATCTTGTTCACCATTAGTGAGAGGATTTTAGATAGAAAAATTTTTATTTAAACTCTAATATTTAAGTTGAGTGTAGTCAATTATGAATTTAATATTTTTATAAATTTTTATAAAATTAATTATGTAATATAAAAATTCATAAAAATACTAAATTTTAATTTACTTAATTGAAATTTAAAAAGCAATAATTTTTTCTTTGGATAAACAGCCTGCCTCGTAGATACGCATTAATATTGTCCACCCATATACAGTGAGATAAGTTTTCAGGCTGATGAGGAAATTTTTATCATATAATTATATAAATAATTAAAATTAAAATTTATTTAAAAATTTGTGATGATTTAAAAAATTATATATATTTATATTTTAATTTTAATTATTTATATAAAATTTAATAATTAAAATTCATTTATTTTATTTTTTTTAATAAATATTCATCTCATATATATATATATATAACTATTATTTCTATTTCATTTATTTTTGTTTTCAATCAAAAAATCACATGACTATGATATAAAAAATGTAGGATTTATCGCAGAGCAGATAGATTTGGTCATAATTTACATGTAAATCATTTAAGTTCTTTACTATGCAATTTTAATTGTTACTTCACGTACTTGTAAAAATGCAAAAACTTATCAATTGTATATAAAAACTTTTATTTTTATATATAAAAATTTAATATAAGTGTTTATTTTTTACTTTGCAATTGTAGGATAATAATTAGATAAAGTCTTCATCAAAATAATGACTTAGAATCTGAATTATTAATATTATAGTTAAAGTCTGCTTGGAGTCAAAATTCATTTATACAATAATTAATCATTATTAAATAATAAGTGCATTTTTAATATGATTTAGACAAGGTGTTAATAATTTTTTTTTATTTTTTGGTGACACACAACAATTTAATATTAAATAAAGAAAAATGGTATATATATATATATATATAAAACAAATGAGAATAAAGTATTTATATCTACCTAAAAGTTTCTCTTCTCATTTAATTAGTTAATAGAAAAATATTTTATGTACATTAAAATATGTATAATATATTTATATTATATGTTAGTATAAAAGAAATATTAAATAAGTATGTATGTGAATATAATATTTTTGTAATATATAAAATAAATTTATGAATAAATTAAATAAATAATTCTGATATTTTTACTATTAAAAATATATACATTTTTTTTATATTTATTTTAATATTATTTATTATATTTATATTTTTATTATTTTTTCAATTAATCATTATTTTTTAAAAAAGATGTTAACAATTTTACATTTTTAAAAATAGTGTAAAACGATGTTTATTCTTAAATAAAATTATGTGGAGCTTGTTTTTTGGGCAATGGATTCGATTGGAGGTAATCAGTTAATCACCATTGCTGCGTAGGAGGACATGTCAAAAGTTAACGTACGAAAGCATAAAGAGAGAGAGAAAGAGAACGACGGAATACTCCCACCTGCGCTTGTGGACTGAAAAGCATCAACTGCAGCTCTAATCTTCGATTTCCCCGTACAAATTGGGATGAGATTATCTGTTTTTATTTTTTATTTAAATTTTAATAAATATTTTAAAATTAATTATATTTATCTTTCACACTTAATTTATTTTATATTTATCAAAATTTAAATAAAAAAAACAAGTAATCTCCGCTCAACAAATTGTAATCCTAAATTTGATATTCTATGAGGATGTACGTGTGCCTCTCCACTATTAACTTCCATAATGAATTAATTACCTCCGTATTAAAAAGAGGGAACCCGAAACATGGAGGAGATATAAAATTAATGTACTTTAAAGAAGAAAAAGAAAGTAGGTTAAAGAAAGTAGGTTGATATTACATTTAAATCTAAAATTTTAAAAGTATTAAACTCTTAAGTCTATTTAATTATAAAATTCACACTTTATTTATTATTTTTTGATATATAACTTCTTTAACCAAGATATACACTTATAACTCACATTAAAATTTCCAACCTTTCAAATTTCTCTTACTCTATGAATTATTTATCTTTGAAAAAGATGATTATACACCTTTTTTAAAAGTGTAGACATTATACTTTAAAAAAATATGTGATTAAGAAAAAAAAATTATAAAAAAAAATAAAAAAAATATAATAAATAATATTAAATAAAATATAAAAAATATATATATATACTTTTATGATAAAAATATCAAAATTATTTATCCTTTATTCTTTTGACATCTTATCACCCTACTACAATCTAAAAAGCAATTTTAAATTGTTAGAGATAAAAATCATTTTTTACTCATACCTCTCTCCTTGCTCTCCTCATTTCTTAGCACAAGGTCCGAGTAAAACACATACTTTGCCCAGATTTCAAGTGGTCCTTATTAACTCATATTCTAACATAAAATGCCGAATTCATTTTTTTCCGTTCTCCAATAAATAGAGGAATTTCTTAGACGAAATCACCAAGGATTGACCCCTACCTTGCCAGCATCAGAAAAGGACCAATGATTTTATTTTATTTATAAAAAAACCTAACTTGAAACATCTTTGCAAATGAGGATTGTTTGCCATATCGATCAACAGCCATCTTGGCATCTTGTATTATTGTTTCGCTAAAAGGGCCCAACTAAACTCTCTTTTTAAGTCATAAAACCACAATAATTTTTTTTTAAAGAAAAACCACAATACTTTAGAACTCCTTTTTTGCCTCCTCTAAAATTCCATCATTAACAGTAGATATCGTGACATAAACTACCTAGCGAGCAACTTGAAGTAGCACATAAAATAAACAGGAAGAGATGTAATTAAGCACCAAATTGAGAAGAATACCACGATGGCACGACTTGTAAGTTAAAGAAATTTTGCTACCCACCCAACTTTAAACCTTCAACATCAACATCAACATCAAACCTTGACAGTTCTTGGTTTACTAGCACTGAGAATTAAATCTAAAGATTATGAACGAAGTAATTTAATCTTTACTAATTGAATTATTTATTTCACCTTTTGAATTCGCGTCAATGAGGGTTTTTTTTTTAAGAAAAATAAAGATCACTATGGTTGAAATCATTCAAATCTAGTTGTCGTGTCTCCACTGCCCATGGCGAAAAAGTAGCATTGGGGCTCATATTGAATAATGAAATGAATAGCTCAGCTAGTAGCCTACTACTGTCCTACACAGGAACAATTCACGATGAGAGCCATTATTCGACATTTCGACCTGGCATGTTGATTGTTGAACACCAAAAAATTATGGTCTCACACTTATCTTTATATTTATCTTAGATGATAATAATTAAATGAAAAAAAGTAAAAAAAAATAAATATAATAAATAATATTAAAAAAATATAAAAATATATGTATATATTATTTATGTAATAAAAAAATTAAAATTAAAAAATTATACATAGTGTGGAATGAAACAATTACTTAAAAAAAGCATAAATATATTTTTATCCTTTATAATATAGTATTTTTTTTGTCCTCTATTTTTTAATCTTTTCAAACGAATCTCTCAAAAAAAAAAAAATTCCCGTTGGTCCTTTCGTTATTTTACCATTTGAAATAGACGTCATCTATTTATTTAAGTTGATGGTCATGTTGTTACATGGATTCTTACGTGACTTATGACGTCATTCTCATGATGCCACTTGATAAATAAACATGTGATGTTGAATTTTACAGAACATTAGAGCATATTTTTCCGCGTGATAACCCAATTTATAAGGGTGTTTAAGATTTGACTTGTGATATTAATTAATTTTAATTTAAAATTAAAAATTTTTTAATATTTTTAAGTCAAAGTTATATTTAATTTAACTTGTTATCTTAAATTATTTTAAACTTTTATTTTTATAATTAGCTATAAATAATATTATTTATTGATTTAAATTAATAATTTTTGAATAACATGATAATATATTTATATTGATATTATTTATTTTAAAATATATATTATAAAATATTTATTAGTTTTAGTTTTTCACTTATATAATTTCATAATTTAATTATACATAATATTTAAATTTATACACAATGTCTATATATTAAGTTGGTCTGATTTGGACTCAGTCATTATCAGCTCATAATCGGGTCAGGTTTGAATCTAAAAAAATGACTCGATCTAAATATTGAGCTAGGTTCGAGTCAAGTCAAACTCGTCTCAACCTATTTCATGTATACTCATACATACTTGTTGGGGTTTTTGTCTATACAAACATCATTATATACACTAAGCACACCCAAAATTCTTCATTGCCTCTGCACACATCCAAAATTTGTTCATGAAATTGAGGCTCGTAGACGAAGAATTGAAGATTACACCAAACAATTTGGATAACGAAGGCATGAAATTTGTATCTTAGGAGTTGTGGGTTGAAGGTAATGTCTATTGCTATTCTTTGGGGTTCTAAATGTATCCACTTTGGGCGTACCATTCAAGGTGAGAAGAACATCCAAGTTGATAAGGTATCACCGAAACAATTTTTTCAAATTATCTTTCATCCAGGAGGTAAGCTTCACTACCCTTTTGCCACAATCACAAAATCTCTTATTCATACTCGTTGTTGACGCTGATGAATCATTCACACTTGACATTGTTTTGATGAAGGAGATTTTGAGCTTGCTTCTCTAAGGTTAAGGTTAGGGTTCCTCAATGCAAATGCTAAATAAGAAGAAGACTTTAGTCCATGTAATCATCCATCTCATCAGACGACTATCTCCAACAGCTAATTATGTCCAACTAAGCCTCTATGTAGTATGCCACATGCATTTAACGGCTATCTTCAATGGTAGGGTAATAGAGGAACCAATAAAGAATGAAAAAAAATTGAGAGACTCGTTTTAAAAAAATTTAAAAATCAAGGACCAAAATAAAAAATGGTTATAATTTGGAGGACAAAAATATATTTAAATAAAAAAAATGTGTGAGGGATTCAACCAAAGTCGCATCAACCAAAGTCTCACCATTTATTTGGTAAAGTAATTTCAAATCATGAAAAATGCCTTTTAAAATGTTTTATTGCCAGAAAGAATTAAGATAATTAAAACTTTGCAAATATTTTTGATTTGAGATCCTCACTTTTTCTTTTATTTTTTTAGATTATGCAAAATCTTCTAGTAATAGATATACAGAAAAACTCATGCGTAACCTATTATTTTTGGGACCTACAAGTTTGGTACATGAATTGCTTGTGTATTTTCATTCTTCGAACATAACATTATTATGTCCTTAGAAAAATGAGAGAATTTAATAAAATATTTATCAAAGATAAAAAAACACAAAAAAAGCTAAACTACTAAATTAGTCTTTAAAAGATTCTGGTGATTTTTTTAAATTAATTTTTCACTAATTACTTACACAATTTTAGACAAATTAATGGTTAGGTAAAGATTTTTTTTTTTTACTGCAACAAACTTATTTCATCTCAATATAAATAGGGACTTCAATACATGTTGGAATATCATCAAAGATATGGAGACTAGGTAGTGCAATAGCTGCCCTAGCAAGCTTATGAGCAACTACATTTCCTTGTCTCCTAACAAACTCAACACTAAAGTTTGGTTTCAGTAAAAGAAGCTCTCTACAGTGAGCAATGATTGCACCAAACTCAGAAATATCCTCCTTGTTGGACTCAATGTAATCCACCACCATTTTGCAGTCTAACTCAAAGGAGACAAATTCCAAGTCCAGCTCAACAGCCCACTGAATTGCCTTTAGTAACCCCACTGCCTCGCCCTCGTGAACCAGAACCATAGGTGAAGACTACTCTGTTCTAGCTAGCACAAATTCACCTTGGTCATTCCTCAAGTACATGCCAAAAGTCGTCAAGTTCTCTGCATTGAAGAACGCAGCATCACTATTGCACTTTAGGCGACCATGAGGAGGCTTGGACCATGTAGAGCATTGTTGCGGAGCATTAACAGAATATAGCCTTTGATCACATTTCTTAGCCAACCTCCACTCATCCATCGCATACTTGGCCTTTGCTAATACCTATGCATGAGTCTCATCCTTATCCTCCCAAAGCTTCAGGTTCCTTCTTCTCCATATACTCCACAAAATCCATCCAAAGGTATGCCTGTCTATTTCATTCATTGAGCTGGCCACCTTGAAAAATAGATCAGTTAAGCTATCTACACTGTCAATATACTGAGCAATTTTGTTCCATAAGTTAGCACGTCTCCAGCACTCCATGCTCGAGGGACACATCACAAAGCTGTGCCAATAATTTTCCACTACTGATAAACACAAAACACACCCAATCTGACACTGGATGCCTCTCCCTTGAAGGTTGAGACGCATTGGCAGACACTCCCTACAAGCCCTCCACTAGAATATTTTAACTTTTTGTGGAATACTCAATCTCCAAATCATGTTCCAGTTCTCATTTTGGTGCAAATGAAAGGAGTCCACCACTTTGTCTAGGAATAAATTGTAGGCAATTTTCACAGAGTACACGCCCTGCTTATTGGGCCACCAAACAATTGTATCCTCCCTGACAAAATCAAAAATAGGGACATTCAAGATTGCGAACGCATCTGTGGGGTGCATAGAGTTTATTATAGCAGCCTCATTCCATCTTTTCTCACTTGGAAGGAGAAGATCTTTCACCATTATGTTTGCATGGTGATGTTGAAAGGTTAGGTAAAGTTCTTCTTAAAATAATAATTTCATGATTCAAACACTTATTATTGCAACAAAGGAGTTGTAATCCATTTCTAATATTGCCAACCACGGTAGAGTTTTGGCAGAAATAACTTAGTTCTTAATAAATTTTAAACTAGTATGTAATCCTCGTATCTTTTAGTGACTAATATTTAACGTTCTTGAGGAACTAATTTACATTGCAATAATCTTTTAAAAGAACCAGTTTAAATTTTAAAATGACTTTAAAAATATTAAAAGATTATGGAACATATTTATATCTTTCAAAGACCAATTTGCTCTTATACAATGACTAATTATAGTTTACTTTAAAATAAGCTAACGTAATGCCAATGGAGTTGGGTCACCTAGTCGACCTTTCACTCATGATAATAATATGACTTTGGTTAAAATCCTGGGATCCTCATAGTAGGTGATTTATATATATATATATATATATATATATATATATATATATATATATATATATGTAACCTCCCTATGTATATATATATATATATAATGTTAAGAGTCTCACACCGTCTGTCTCAATATTTCGGGTGCGATTTATATATCTGTTGGGTCACTCTACTTAATGTCAATTTGTTTTAGGTTGAAATCTCACATGGTATTAGAACTAAAATCTCATTTTCGTCGCCTACTTCGATAGGCTTGTTCTTGCCTATTTCGCTAGGCTCGCCTATTCCGTCCAGACATATGTGGAAGAGGGTATTAAGAGTCTCACATCGCCTACCTCAATATTTCGGGTGCGATTTATATATCTATTAGGTCACTTCACTTAATATCAATTGGTTTTAGAATAGAATTAAACATGTAAAAAGAAACTAATGTAAGTGATCTTTTTCAAATTATTTTCTTATTCCATTTTATGATTAAATGAAACATAAAAAGTTTAAACAAGTTTTTTATAGAGTGATGTTTCAAAATACATAAGATAAAATTATAAGCATTAATGATAAAAGATAGGGATAGTAAAGTAATACATGTGTTTCACGTTAGCTGGGCATTGTAATGGCTCTTGTGGCTCACAGGTATATATTATTCTCTTGGATGTGGTGCATGCGATGATGCATAATAGATTATAATTATTTTATTATTTTGATAATTTAGGATTTTATAGATAATTATGTTATTTAGAGATTTTATCTTTTCATATTAATTAATGATTTTATCTATTTTAGGATTTTAGTTTTAATGTGATTCTATCCAATTCCCAAATCTTATCATTAGTTAGTTATATTAGGTTTTTGAAATAAAATATGATTAGTTTATTATCTATTTTAGTTATAATTGATTTTTTTTGTAAAAAAGTTATAAATATTCTCGTATCAAATTTTAGAGACGGTGATTGTTGATTATTGATTAATGAATTGAATTTAGCAGATTATATTCCTACTTTAAGACCGAGTCTATTGGCACCTTGTGCCAGGGACATAGTGCCTTTGGAACCCCGATAGTTCTTTGTTCTCTTCCTCCATTGGTCCTGCATCATGCGGTGAATGTGGATTGATTGCCCCAATGTGTCCTTTCAAATTTTCGATTGGCTTGAACGACATTTGCCGTTGTGCCTATTTTGCTTTTCCATTTGCGGTGGCAACACTTATACAATGCGCAAAGTCATTGATAGATGCTACCTAGTTGATCCTGTCAGTAGTCATATGCTTGTCTCAAATATTAAGTCATGCATGTGTAAGTATGAATTAATTCAGATTGTGAAACTACGAATGACTCATTGAATCATTTATAGTTTGTTTGATAGTATCTGTTGCTCGGATAACTGTAATAATTATAGAGTTAATATATGCAACAAACCCCAACTTATAGAAAGGATGCATTTATTAAATAAAATATTGACATAAGTTTCGCCCGATGCGCAAATTACCTAATCTTGACATCGAGAGGTAGTGAAAATAAATAACAATATCGAGATCATTGAGTCTGGTAATTGGAATAAGAACAATCTAAATCCCTTAATGAGGATTAATTAGAGGGCAAGTCTGGTATCAGCAATCGCGATAATTCTAACTCCAATAACGTATATTTAAGTTGTTATAGACGAAAAGCTTGTGGTTAGGCCTTAGGTTGGGTTGATCAATTTGCCTTTGGTGTGCACCGATCGACTCGTCTTTTTCTGCCAATGATGCACTCCTAGCCTAAACTAACTGGGTCATGCCTCCAACGCTACTACTTTGAAAAATTTAGAGTGTTCAAAGCAAGCATACAATTTTTATACATTTATAAATGTAGAAGGAAAAGTAAACAAATAATAAATAAGCAAAAATAATTTTTTATATATTCGAGTAAAATAAAAGAAAATGTGTACCAATATGTGTTAATTTGAAGTGGAAGGGGTTCAAGTTCTTTAAATATGTGATCTTAGATTCAATTTTAAGATTTATACGTATAGAAATAACAGTATTATGAGAGATCCTCGCTTAAATGTCTGACCATAAAAAAAGAAAATGCATAATTCTTGATATTTGAATCTTAAAAACAAATTCGTGTAGGAAATAAAATGTGGGTTACTTATATTATAAACAATGCTAGAAAATTAACAAAATTAAGTTAAAATTTATCAAGACTTATTGTTAATTATTTAATAAATTAAAGTGATTAATATTAGCCATCCATCTAAGAATTTTTTTATCTGCATCTAATAACAAAATCAACTCATCATTATGATAAAAATTACAACAATACACTCGAAGGGATAATATACTCATTTATTGAGAGCATAATAACACATTATTAAAAAGATTAACTTTCATCTAAGAATATTTAAAGAAATTATCTTTCACTTATTTAAGTATGAATATTCTGATTTTTTTAAATTTGACTTTTTATATAATTATCATCATAATTAAACTCTATTAATGATGATAAAATATAATTAAATAACAATAATGAATGAAAATTAAATCTAATACTTCTAATTAAATGAATAGACAAAATAAATATATAATTAATTAAAATCTGAATTAAATTAAAAAAATTATTAACGTGTGCCTTAAAAGTATAGTTAAAAATTTTAAAAATAATATTTATTATTCATTAATAAATATTTATTTGTTAAAAAAGTGAAATCAAAATTATTACTATATATTGTAAATAGAAAAATCAAAATGTTAATAGCTATTACCATACCAATTTACGCATTAATTTAACAAAAGTTGACAATTAATTTGAAGTTTTAAAATTTAAATCGTACCCACACCAAATAAATTTTATCGAATCAAATTAAATGCTTTTATTAAATTACACAAATTATTCTGTCAACTTTAAATCTTTTTTTTCTAGAATTGAAATATAAATGAAAAAAATAATGTGATGATCAAAGATCACAGCAACTGCAATAGATTGAAACCATCACCATAGCAACTGCAATAGATTGAAACCACAGTAGAAAAGAAATAGAAATCCCACGTCAATTTGTGCAAGTGCAAGAGAAAACTGACAGAGAAAGTGAGAAAAAAAATAAGCATTACCATATGCTCATTAACAAGCACACCAAGCAAAAAACCTAACGGTCATACCTTTCCTTGATTGAATCATTCTTACGTCTTCTGTCCCCTTCAATTCATTATTTTCAATCGAATTTCGTTCCAATTTATCATTCCATTCCACGACCCCCTACCTCAGAGTGCTCAATTTGTTTTGATGGGTCGGGGGCAGAGAAGAAAATGGGGATGCGTTTGGTTCGGATTGATTTGAATTGACTTTTTGCTATTCCCAATTGCAACGAGCATGGCGAACCAGGTGACAGTGAGAGACCTCGTCGAGGAAGCCAAGAAACGGATTGTCATCCTGGTCGTATGCGTCGTTGGACTCTCTTATCTCATGTCATGTGAGTTTCTCTTCAATATAATTATTACAAACTTTTCATTTGGGTCCATAATCGTCTGGGTTGAGGGTGTGTTTTCTCTTTGATTCAACTTAAATTGAGAGCATTTATGTATTAGTTTGGTTAGCCCTTTTAAGTTTCAACTTTCAACAGCTTTTTCATTGTTTTGCCAATCAAATACTAAAGTTTTTTAACGCCTCATAGTTATTATTACATTGCTAGCTTTGCAAAGAATGGTAGGATAAAAGTGTGTATTACATCTTAATTTGCGCTACATGATTTTTATAGCAGAATGATTTGGAAAACTAATTTTAAGACCTAGGATAACTTGTTTATCAGTATTAAGATATGACAAAATGCTTTGGACCTATCTTATTGGAGGAGTGACGTTCAAAGGTTTTCAGTGGAGAAAGTCTTGCTAGAATCAACTTATCACTCGTTGCTCTGAGAAAGCAAAATATAGATACCTTGTCAAGTTAGGAACATTGGATATTTGTTTAACCAATAATTTTGCGTGCATAATCCTTATGATACATACAGAGTGATGCTTTAAATTATTTTGTTTCTACAGTTTTCACGATCAAAGAGTAGCTGGAGTTTTCTTTTATTTTTCTTTGAGATTCCTACTTTCTTTTTTGTTTTTGTTGGCAATATGATACTAGCCAAACTGACACAAAATGGAAGCATGAAAAGTTGAAAACAATTCGGGTTAGCTATCATTCTAGCAAGAACCTTGAAAGAACTAGGTAGAAGCTCAAAAATTTACTACACACAAGGGAAATCCTAGTTAATTGTCATAATATTCAGACAAGAAGGTGTGTGTGTTGTATCTTGTGTTATGGACTCTTTTATAGACATGATAAGAAACTTGAGTGAAAACTGAAAAGTGAACAATCTTCTAAAACATTTGTAATCCATATAGAACACAGCAATCTAATTCTACCATAATTACTTTGAAATTACCTAAAATAAATTTTATAAAAAACCTAAAATAAATAAACCTCCTAAAATAGTTGCTATGAAAATCACATCAATATTGTTAAAATCAATATATAATTATGTTTGACCCCCTTTATTGTGCATTGCAAACCCAAAGTCTTTTTTTCCTCCTTTCTGGACCCTGAATATACCTGTGTAGTCTCATATCTGCTGAAATTTATGGTCTGTTTCTCTGTTACCTTTCCTCCTTACGCATTTCTTTGTGCTTGATTTTGTTTAAGAGAGATAAGCAAAAGAGAACTATAATTGTATTTAATTATTTTATAGCAGTGGAAGCTTAACAAATAATAATCCTGAGACCATGTTAGGTTTGAATTAGGGATATATAAAGAAAGTAAAATGGGGTTCAGGTCAGTCTAGGATTTGGCATTTTTGAATTATTTTTTGAAGGCAAGAGAGAAACCTTAGCAGATTTGGTTTTATTCAAAAGCTTTGGCATTTTTCTAAAATATGAATAGAGAGAGCCAAAGGCAAAAAATTGAAGCTCCTAAAATTTTGCCAAACTATTTGATCTTTCAATGATACCAAACCAGCCCTGCAGTTTGGTTCTGTTTCATCACTTTGATCAGCTTTGTTTGGTTCCTTGAACACCCCTACTTTTGTGTTCATTTGGTAACAAGAAATTTTGTTGATGCCAACTCATGTCACCAAGCTAATGCCTCATTCCTCAACACCTAGAAAACTGTGTACATTAAGAAGATGCCACTTGTTAATTTATAGCAACATGTCTTTTTTAGGTCTTGGTCTTTGGTTTATTTTCTTTTGCTTTCATTTCAGTGACAAGCTCCTCAGTTTGGGTCAACTTGCCAGCTGCAGCCTCCTTAATTATCATTCTCCGCTATTTATCACTTGATTTTGAAATGAAGAGAAAAGCTGCAATATATAACAATAAAGCAGGCTCCACCAGTGTGCAGTCTTCGAAGAAGCCTCTTGAAAATCCTAAAGTCGTTGCAAAGCTTGAGTGGAGAGCAAAAGTGAATTCCCCTGTTGTTGAGGATGCAATTGATCACTTCACCAGACATCTAGTTTCTGAGTGGGTGGCAGACCTGTGGTACTCTCGCTTAACACCAGACAGAGAGGGTCCCGAGGAGTTGGTGCAAATAATAAATAGTGTTCTTGGGGAAATTTCAGGACGCATGAAAAATATAAATCTGATTGATTTTTTGATAAGGTTCTTAGTTTCATTTTTTGTCCATGATTTTTCTTTATTTTGGATTGTAAGTTGATTGACTGGGGTATTAATTTTTTCTTTTGGTTCAGGGATCTTATTAATCTCATTTGCACACACTTGGAGCTGTTTCGTGCTGCTCACTCAAAGATTGATAAACAACATACAGGTTCATTAACAATTGAACGTCGAGATATGGAACTAAAGATTGTCTTGGCTGCTGAGAACAAATTGCATCCTGCTTTATTTTCTGCTGAAGCTGAGCATAAGGTTTTCCACTTTATTGTTTTATATGCATGTATTGAGTAATGAGGAATTTAGTCTTCATCCGTGGGCCATGATTTTGTTCTTGTATTTTCTATTTTTGGGTTATAGTGCTGTGTGTATTCTTAATTTGCAGGTTTTGCAACATCTGATGAATGGTCTTATGTCTTCCACTTTCAAGTCTGAGGATTTGCAGTGTTCTTTCTTTCGATATACTGTCAGGGAGCTTCTTGCATGTGCTGTAATGCGACCTGTCCTAAACTTAGCCAATCCAAGGTATCTGTTTTCTTCCATTTTGCTTCATTTTTTACGTATGTTTTTGTTCTCATTTTCCCTGTTTTCTGCTGGCAGATTTATTAATGAAAGAATTGAATCTGTAGTAGTTAATAAGACCAAGGTTAATAAGGGGGCTGCCGTAGGTCAAGAGGCATCTGACACTAAAGCAGATGGGTTGCAGACTTCGTCTGACCATTTTTCCAAGTGTTTAGATCCTTCTGTTACTGGTGTTGAGCTTGTACAGCTAAGAAATGGTCAATCTCAATCCAGAAATGCAGAGTCATCTGCAGAAAATAAAGCCCATGATAATTTTAATAAAGATCCATTGCTTTCAATCGATGCTCGATCTTCCCGTACATGGGACTCATTGCCTGCAAAATCCCAAACTAATGATGACCAAGGTATTCAAAGACATCGCTCAGGAGGAGAGTGGGGAGATATCTTAGATGTCATCTCTCGCAGAAAGACCCAAGCCCTTGCTCCAGAACATTTTGAGAACATGTGGACAAAGGGGAAAAATTACAAGAAAAAGGATGGCGAGAACCAGTCAAATGAGCAAGTCCGGCAGCATCCTGTGGTAGGAAAATCGCTAATGGTAGATCATATGAAGGCGATATCTGGACCCAAAGAAAAAGACAATAATTCCAAGCTTAATCCCTCTAAGGGAAGCTGCATTAATTCTGGATACAGCAGTCGGTTCCCTGTAGAAAATGCACCCTTTCATGCAGACAATAAGGGATCAACTAGTTCTCCAGTTACCTCGTATATAGATGATGAGCACAACCACATGCATACGCAGATGGGTGAATCAGAGAGCAGTACTTCTTATACTTCTGAAGATGATGAAACTACTACTGTCACTGGTCTTGATTCCCCTGGAACTATGGTTTGGGATGGGAGAACTAATAGAAACCAGGCTGTTTCTTACGTTCATCACCCACTTGAAAATTTTGATAATCATGGTACAAAGAAGAGGAATAAGAGCCGATCTCGCTATCTGAGATTACCCAGAACCCAATCTGGCAGTAAAAGGTCTAGGCCAAGTGGTCATAACATACATATGTGGCAGGAAGTTGAGAGAACAAGCTTTTTATCTGGAGATGGTCAAGACATACTTAATTCTTCAAAATCACATGTAGATTCTGAGGACTCCAGTGATGATGTTGATATTGAAAGTTTGGGTAGAATTTATAGTGGAGCAGCAGCCTCTTCTTCAGCATCCTCTATTTCTAAATCAGAATCTTGTAGTTTGGCTGTTAATCCCCTGAAAAGTTCATCGGTGGTAGATTCCTTTTTCAAGCTGAGATGTGAGGTACTTAGATGGTGCTCTGTGGCTCCTTTAATCAATAATGATTAGTTCATATACTAATATGCTTGTATATGAAAAATATGTAAGCTAATTTACTGCTGCAGGTCTTAGGTGCAAATATTGTGAAGAGTGGCTCAAGGACATTTGCTGTTTACTCTGTATCTGTTACAGATGTAAATAATAACACTTGGTCAATTAAAAGAAGGTGCTAAGGCTTCTGCTATGCCTTTCATCGATGTTTCTAATGATATTTTTCAATCTGATATTGTCTTCACGTGTTTCTTTTTTTCTTTCTTTCTTTTTTTGGCTTACATTATTGCTTATTTTTTAAGGTTTCGTCATTTTGAGGAGCTACATCGACGCCTGAAAGAATTCCCTGAGTATAATCTTCATTTGCCACCAAAACATTTTCTGTCAACAGGTTCAGATGTACCAGTCATTCAAGAGCGGTGTGAATTGCTGGATAAATATTTGAAGGTCAATTTAACTCTCACTTTTTTTGTTAAACACTTACATTTCTTTGGTTCCTCCCGCTACCCAATACTGTGGAATTATAACACACTTTGGTAGAAATTATATATGTTTCTCCTTTTCTGTTGTGGTGTCTACATTATTGCTTAAGACATCATTTTCTGGCACCTAATTGTTAATTTGGCTAATTGGTCGGTTTGCATTATTAATGAATTGGTTCCATTAGCTAATTGGTCAACTTTCATTCTTAATAAAATCTATTTTGTTACCAGCAGGATAGATATTGGATATGAGTGCACCTCTATTTTGAGATAGCACTTTCTTTTTCGTCTATAGTATAGCATTGTTTTCCTCTTTTTGCTAACAAATTTAATCGATTCTTCCAATATTTTATTGACTCATGGTTTATTGGCCCTCAGCAACTTATGCAGCTACCAACAGTTTCAGAATCAATTGAAGTATGGGACTTTTTGAGTGTTGACTCTCAGGTCTGATTTCTTGTCCAACAGTTTCTCCCCATCTGTTGCAATTTTTTTTTTAAAAAAAATAATATAAAATAATCTGGCTTATCTCTTATTATTATATTATATTATATTGCAGACATACATATTCTCGAATTCATTTTCTATCATGGAAACGTTATCAGGTGACTCATGGTTGATGGAGAATATTGAACATACATAATTTTATTTTTTTTCACTCCTTTTGACATCTCTTGCATTTCTATGTTTATTGAAAACTACCCTAGTTGGCCTGGATACTAAGCCATCTGAGAAGACTAAAAGCACTTCCAACTTTTCTGCACCTGCAAGTCACACTCTTGCCTCTCAGAGAGAAAACTATAGTTCTGAAAGTAAAGAGGCTGTTTTGCGAACGAGAAATAATGTTGTTGCTGATGGATTAAGGTCAAAAGTAAATGGCATGCCTCTTTCGCTACCAAAAAAGAATGCACAGGAACCTAGAAAGTCATTTGACAATTCTGGCGGTAATACAGATATTAGAGCATGGAAGAGTGCACCTTCTCCCAATAACTTGGAGAAGACAGTGAAAGGAAGAGATAGTTCAGAGGAGGTGTCTGATGTGCACCATGATTCTTCTGATATGCTTCCAACAGAGGTCATGAAGACAAATCTGAATCTTTAGTTCTGGATTTATTTTTATTCTTTAATTTTTAGGAATAGATGAAGTAACTTTTTATTGTTCCATTATGTCATTTGACAGAGAAATGATTATATTTGATTGTCGATATTGTTCTTCTTAGATTATTATATGCATGATGGCATCTTGGTTCTGATTAATATAATTCTTCCACGCAGTGGGTGCCACCAAATTTGAGTGTACCAATATTGGATCTGGTTGATGTTATCTTCCAGCTTCAAGATGGTGGATGGATTAGGTGATTTTCAAAATTATATTTATTTCTCCTTAAACATATGTTGTTTAATTATAACTTCCACATGTACACTCAGATCTGCTTACAATACATGTCTTGTGTACATTTCAGGCGGCAGGCTTTTTGGGTTGCTAAACAAATTTTACAACTAGGAATGGGTGATGCCTTTGATGATTGGTTGATAGAGAAAATCCAGCTTCTCCGTAAGGGATCAGTGATTGCTTCTGGGGTCAGGCGAGTTGAGCAAGTAATCTTCTGACCCATTTGTTATTCAAAATTTGTGATGTTCTGGAAACTGTCCTCATCATTAATTTTTTTTCACTTTGATTAAATGCTATATTTCTGTTCTTTGTGTTATACAACCCTGATAATCTTTCCAGGCTAATAATACAGTTTTAACTTTTAATTAGTATGATGGGGCAGAATACTGAGTACAGTGCTTAGATAAGTATATGATGTACTGATGACGTATGTGACTACAACTTTAATAGATACTCTGGCCTGATGGAATATTCATAACCAAGCATCCAAATCGACGACGACGACCACCACCTACTAGTCCATCTCAGAATTCACCTCATGGCCATCAATCTACAGAAGGTTCTTCTCCGAGGATGGATGATGAGCAGCAACAGGAGGCAGATCGGCATGCAAAGTTTGTATATGAGCTAATGATTGGTAATACCTGTTATACTGCTCTCATTTATCTTCAGAATTGAGACTATTCAATATCTTTATAATTCTATCAAAAAAATAATACTTAAGCCTACCACCCCCTTCCCTGTAGATCATGCACCACCAGCAATTGTAGGTCTTGTTGGTCGGAAGGAGTATGAGCAGTGTGCTAGGGATCTATATTTTTTTCTTCAGGTAATTTCTGTCTAAATGTATTGAAGTTGTCCAAAGAAGCTTCTTGTGTTCATCTGTTAATTTTCTGGTGCTGTTGGTAGTTGCAACATTTCCTCTTGATCTTTATGATGCTGAACATTGCATTCCAATTTAGAATTTACTTGGCTTCACTTGGAGCATCATCATATATTTAATGGCATAGGTATTAGTACTACTATGATTAGATCTGTCCATTCTGCTTGTTCAACTAATAGTTAATATCACCATTTTCCTAACGTTTCAGGTTAACTGAGTTTTCCTGTGGGATTCTTAACTGAAATTTGTTGGTGTCATTTTCATAGTAATGCTTTTCTTATTGAAAACCTCACTTGTGTAATCAAGATATTGAACTATTTTTCAATTAAGAGTAGCAATCTATTGAGCGATGGTTGATTAGAATTTGCAACCTATAGAATGTTAAGATGTTATTGGGATGTAGCAATCTGTTGTGGTGACACGAGTGGATTACTGTTGCTTGAGGTTTATAATTCCTTTTGGCACCACGGGACCATTTCTCTTATTGAGTCCATGACATAATTTAGCATTCCTTCTTGCAGTCATCTGTTTGCTTAAAGCAGCTGGCTTTTGACCTCCTTGAGCTGCTGATGTTGTCAGCATTTCCAGAACTAGATGATGTATTCAAGCAGCTGCATGCAGAGAAGCACAAATTTGGTGAGTTCAGAACAAAGTGAATATTATAATTTTCAGCTGAGGCTCGGAGAAACAATGGTGTGGATGTCATGTCTTCGAAGTTAAATTTTTGTTTTGTGAATGTTCTGGTTGCCCCATTTGTCTCTGCAACCTGGCTTCCATCTCTTTCTGTCTTTTGATGAGTTGAAGGCAATTCAATTTTTCAATTTACCAAGTCTGGTTTTGTAATTAATTTTGGCGTCTTTAGGGAACCATTTGTAAATTCTGAGGTTAATGCAATTATTTCAAGATTCTTTTTTAGCTAAAATTTTCTCAAGCTAACTCCTGTCTAGTGTAGATAACTGCGCCTGACTGCTGGGGCTGCTCTTGCAAGTGGTCCATCATCCATAGATGGTGAGAAAGCACTTATTAAACGGATTATTAGTGAGATCATTAACCGTTGGGAAAACTTTATACTGGAAGCTCCTAGTTTGTGGTCTCGCGACAAAATTCAGATATTCCTGTGCATTTGGTTTAGTGCTTTCTCCCTTGTAAAGCAGCATTATTAAGTGAAGTATAACGAAGTTTATAATTATTATTTAAATGTGAAAAAAATACGAAGTATAACAAAGTTTAACTTATGATTATTTAAACCGGAGAAACTTATAGACAGAAACTTAATTTAGGTCTCACAGAGAAACTTATGACTTAATAAGAAACAAATGATTGAGAGAAGAGATTGTGTAATTTGGGGAATTTTATGGTAGTCATTTTTTTTAGAATATGATATTTAAGGTGAATTATCAAATATTTCATTAATTATTGATTATTTTTAAACATTTATTATTAAATTAATATTTAATAAATGTTTGAGAACTCAGAATATCATAAAAATTAATGTGTAATTTAATTTTGCTTATTGTTGCAACTGTCTTGAAGGAGTGCTCGCAACGAGCATGACAACTGAATTTAAAATCAAAATTTAGAGAAGGCGTCATCAACATTATTTGGTTAGGGAAAAGTTGGAAACCCCCTTTTTTAAAGGAAAACATTAAACAACCCAACTCTTTTGTATCACGGTGAGGCCGGATTTCTATTTCAAACGTGATAGTTTTTTATTTTCAATTTTATTATATTTTAAATAAATGCTTGCTACTAATTTAATCTTATTATTCGTCTAATTAAAATATATTCAACTTTAATTAATTCACTCATAAAATCATTTTATATGCTGTTAAAATACTAAGTCGCATACAAGATAATTTAACATATCTCTTACTTTAATATATAGTGTAAATATAATATATATATTTTGATGTAGATAAAACATTTCTCTTACTAATTAGAGTATGGTCCAGCTCTCTCTCGACTTTGGAACCCGAGACATGTAGCACCAAAATCAAGTTTGGGAGTCTGTTTTTGTATTGGGGAAGAGTAGAAATTGAATCCAATATCCCTAACCCTAACACATCCATATAACCCTAAGGCAAGTTGTGTGAATTACGGTAACTCTAACATATTAAATTTATCCCATAACATAAGCAAATGCAAGAATGATAAACCAATAATAAAATAAAATTAAAATATTTACAAATTAAAGGAAATTTAAAAAAAACCAAAGACTAAATTAAAAAACATGTAATTTTGATTTAATTTTTGACTTACGTAGTCTCCAAGTACAATAAAAAATTCAAAAACAATGTAATTTTTTTAAAAATAAATGCAAGTTGATTGATTTTAATTAATTAATAAGTAAAATGTTCAAAAAAAAATTTGTTTAGCAATAGATCAATTTAAACAAGCAACATGCCATCAAACAATGAAATAAGCAAAGAAAGCCAAAAGAGTGATCAAGAAATAAGCAAAATTCAAATCAAACCAATTCAAGAAATCAAAAATTTATTTTATTGTTTTTCTGTATTTTAGATATTTTATCATTTTAATTTTTTTTGTTTTTTTTTGTGCTTTCATGTTTTTATCAATTTTTAGTATTATTTGTAATTTTATCCCTTTTTTAAAAAATCCTTACCTAATTCCTATTTATTTACTTAGTCCTATTAATATTCTTTCCATCCTAAACTAGTCCAAGCCAAACAAATCCATTTGCATTTACACTAATTTTTTTTTTTAAAAAAAATGAGTTTGTTTCTAAAGTAAATAAGTAATAATATATAACTCATTTGGGAGAGATTTCTGAACCTAGATACTTGAGATTAGTCTCTCACCTATCAAGTAAAAAATGCTCTAAAAAACAAATAAAAAAAGATATATCTACTCTTAATTTAATTTAAAGTATATTCATATCTTAACTTACTAAAATTTATTAGTAAATACGCAAACTTTGGTAACGACACTAACCCAACTGAGATTAACCCACCCCAATGAAACAAAACAAGTCCTGTGTGTGACTTGACCCTGGTTTTGAACGACACGGGGAAGGCAGAGGGCAGAACAGTGCAGTACGGCAGTGGGGTGTGGTGACTGGAAGCTTCATGCGGTGGCTTGGTGATAGTTCGCTGGTTGTTCTCGTGTGAGTGATGTGTACTGTGAAGAGTGTGATGGTGAAGATGAGTTTTGGGTTTGTGATTTTCAAGATGGTAGTTTCTGTATAGAGAGCTCAAGCCAAAACAAGTAAGGTCACAGGAAATGTATTCAAGAATTTCATCAAATCATTCACGGCATATACACACAAAGAACACTAAACAAGAATCATAATCAACAGCAGTCATACAACTCAGTCACAGAGAACATTAAATATATATATAAATTGTATCAGCAATCTTACTTGACTATACCAAATTTCTCTATACTACCCCAGCTCCTAAAGAAATTTTAGCAACCAAATGTCCTCCTCCTGCTCTCCCTTTCTCTTCTCCAAAAACAACCTACTATACGAGTGCCCAACATACACTAAATTCACAGCTTACTAGTTACTTAAAATGTTCCTGCGCATTCGGTTAGTTTAAGAGTTAATACAGGTTCTCATTCTAATACTCTAAACCACGACTAACGTCCAATTCGCTCAACTTTTATTCATGAAAATGCTCTTCACAATTTTTTGGAGTCGCATCAAACCACATTAAACGTGGAGCATGCCGGAGAAATTAAATTCTTAAATTTAATAAACAACAAATTCGAAATAAAAAACAATGTGACCTATATTGATTGGGGTTATAAGCAACCGACTGAAATGCTTTAGCGCGCCGAAATTACTTTCCACGCCTCAATAGTTCAGAAATTGTTGCATTTTTTGACATAAAATTCAATAACACAGTTCAAACTTCAGTATAAGCAAAACTGATACAGATAATAAAATTCTTAGCACAACGGCAAAACATATGAAATACAGCAGGCTCAAACTGAAGAAATTCAAATTCACTAGTGTTAGTCCAGAAGCTCATGAAGATTAGCGATACTGAGTGAGTACAAGAATTTTTCAACAAGATCAGAACAATTTGCTCATCCTATGAATCTCCAACAACCTCTAATTACCACTTAAAGGTGATGAAGTCAATGACAAGGTGAGGACAGTCAGCAAATACGTTTATACATAAACCATACTTCAAACACAACCTTAAAACTGCCTTTGACATCAGGAACGTGATTTGTAATAGGATTATGTTCTTCTGATGCATACATATTACCTATGTTGAGTAAGAACAGAATCTAAGCCAATGAATGACAAATCATGCAAGAGAAAACTAGGTTACTCAAACAGCCTTACCATAATTCAGCAAGTTATGGCTCATTATGTACCATAATATCAAAACTCATGATGAATGCCTAAAATGATAAGCGAAAATATAGATGTCAAAAACTCTCATTGAACAACCAAAAAGTCTTATAATCTTCATATGTTGAAAATATAATCCACCTACAAATTAAAGGAAATGAAAATTGAATGTTCCATAGAGCTTGGCCTGAATATAAAAACTTCGAATCCTATAATTCAGTACCCCATCAAAAAACGATCTTTCAAAGCCTTAAGCAGTGGCAGCAGCTCCCCTCTTCCTGGGTGCAGCTTCGGTGCCTGATTCAAAACCCCCCAAAAGGATCATATTAACAACATCAACCTACACCAAAAAATAACTCAATTGAAAAAAAAAACTTAGGAAGTGGGTTAAAGTACCTTCTCTGAAGCCGCTCTTGAATCTGCGAGGCACGTGACGCAAGTACCTCATCCTACCAGTCCCAGTGGTCTTTCTCCTAATTGCCTTCACACTCCAGTTATCTGAAATCGTTAAAACACCATAAATAAATAAATACGAAACAATACAAAATCAAAATTGAGTTTTGACACACAAAAAAGGGCCATATCATTGCGTGTAATAAGCAACAAAATCGGTAGACTTACATTTTCTCTTGCGGGCAGCGGGGAAAGCGCAGGCGGAGCAGCGACTCTTTTGGAGGTGAAAGCTGCGGCGGCCGCACCTCACACAGAGAGTGTGGGTCTTGTTCCTCCTCTTACCGAAGCTCCCCGTCCCCTTCCCCTGCATTCACTCCATTCAAAATTAGCACACCAAAAACACCACCTCCAAGCATGGATGTTGGATCCATAGAGAGAGACAGAGAATGAGGGTGAGAAAAAAGAGGTTACCATTGAAGCAGAAACCCTAGATGCAGCAGAGCAGAGGAGAAAGAAGCTATGTGGCTGAAGAAGGCGTCGAGAGGAAAAAAAGAAATTTATATGTGCAAAAGCAGTGAACCGAAAACAAAAAGGGGTTTAGGGTTATCTGATCAAGCCCACACGGTGTGGTAACCAATTTGGCTTTTTTATTTCATTTTGGTGCAGGCCTATCTTAAACAAAAGATATGGTAGGTTGCCCTGGCTTGTCTAAACTCAGCCATCTATGATAAGACAGGCCCAAAAAATAGAGGATAATCCAAATTGAAAACCAGAAGAGACGGAACAAGTCAATTGATAATAAATAATAATAATAGTAATTTATGAGTCATGAGTCATTAGAATAAAATAAAGTTGGCTCAAAAAGTTATTTTAGAAAAGGAAAAAAAAAAGGACGGAAATATTATCATAGTGAATTGGAGAATCCGTGTAACCAAACGGGATTCTTCCCGCCAAGGTAGTGGCGCGAAGATTCCATTGCTTTCGCTTCGCTTGGCCTGAAGGAAGGGGAAATGGCGGCAACTCATCCATAATTAATGAAAGTTATAAGCAAACCATCCACTGAGTGAAGGTATGGATGCGAAAGAAGGAAACCCAAAATTCCCAGCGTTCCCTTTCAAACCCTACTCCATCCAGATAGATTTCATGAATGCCCTCTATCAATCTCTCAACCAAGGTGGCGTCTCATTGTTGGAAAGCCCAACTGGTAAGACCCCTCCGAATTATGCTATTTCCATTCTTCCTCTTTTTTTTTAATTATTTGTTTTGGGGTTGATGATTAATTTGGTCATTGTTACTTCCAATTTTTTAAAGTTACTATGCTATTTGTGAATTTTCGTGGTCTTACCTGCATTATTAGATTCGGTGAAGCAACCCTATTTCATTTCATTTTGTTTTGTTTTGTTCATTCGTAAAATGAGTTTAATTTGATGTGATTGTGTTGGAACTTGGAACAGGTACTGGGAAGACTATGAGTGTCATTTGCAGTGCATTGCAATGGGTGCTTGATCGGAGGCAACGACAGGAATCACAGGAAGCAGGGTGTGTGTGTGGTAAGGATCAAGCAAATGATGGCGGGCTTGGTTCAGATGATGAACCTGATTGGATGAGAAACTTTGTTGTAAACAAAGACCAGCAAGTCAAAGAGGACAAAATAAAAAATAACAAGGACAAGTTTGGCTCTCTGTTAGGAAATCCTAATAATAATAAGAAGAAGAAGAACGAGGATAGTTATAAAGATTCTCCTATTGAAAAGGAGTATGAGAGTTTGCAAAAGAAAATTGATGCAGTGGATGTTAGTGATAAGGAGTTTTTACTGGAAGACTATGAGAGTGAAGATGAGGAAGCTCTCGGTAGTGCGACCTCAAAGAGGAAGGCTAATAAAAGCATTTTTACTTCATCCAGTGAAGATGAGACTGATGATGATGACAAGGAGGAGAAGGAGGAGGAGAAGAAGTTCAAGGTTTATTTCTGTAGTCGAACGCATTCACAGCTTTCACAGTTCATAAAGGAGTTACAGAGGACAGTTTTTGCTAATGAGATGAATGTTGTGAGTTTAGGCTCCAGGAAAAATCTTTGCATTAATGAAGGTTTGGAGTTTACTTAAGTAGGAAGATTCTTTTTATTTCTCCTTTTGATTTCCTTTGTTTACTTGTTGAAGCTGAAGTAGCTAATAATAGATGTCTATACCCATGATTTTGTTGCATGTTTTCCAGAAGTACTAGCACTTGGAAACTCCACACGCATAAATGAGCGATGTTTGGAGCTCCAGAAGAAAAATAAAAATGAAGCTACAAAAATTAAGGTGTGTGGAGTTTGAATTTTAGGCTATGGCCTATAGGTCTGTTGCCATTCTTCAAAAATGCCATGTAGAATCTTAATCTTGAGAATGGTTTACCACCTTTTCTTCATTCTAGTGGATAATATTTGTGATACAACACCGCATGCTTGACTCTTTCTTCAGTAATAGACGGGGATTTGCATGTGTCTTCTCTGTTAAGAATGAGAAGTTTGTGCTATAGTTCTTAACGATGCATGATTTTTCCATTTCCATGAACATAGCTCCTTGTACATAATTATATTCCTTCATTTACTTTATTTTGCTGGGAAGTAGGAGGATATATGTTAAGCAACCTTCAGTAATTGGTGCGTCTACATGTTCGGCAATTTAAAAATTGGTCTGTTTGCATGGCCGAAGAACTAAGAAAAATAGTTCTATTTAGAAATATAAAATTGAAGATGAAACCATAGATATTACTAACTTCTATGCTAAATGTCTAATTGTGCTACTAAGTATCCTGCTCAGTACTCACTACCTAGTGTTAGTAAAACACTTTTGCAATTGAATAAGATAGTAGAGAGTCTAGACACTAATGTCTCTTGAACAATGGTGGTTCTGACTTGCAGAACTTAAGAGTAGGTGCAGGGGTACGCAGAACAAAGGCCTCATCTGGTTGCCCAATGCTTAGCAAACACAGACTACAACAAGAATTCAGGAATAAGGTATCTCAACGTGGGCCCTTGGATATTGAAGATCTTGCTAACCTTGGAAGAACTTTGGGAACTTGTCCATACTATGGCTCTAGAAGCATGGTTTTGAGAGCTGATCTTGTTGTCCTACCATATCAATCTCTTTTGTCAAAATCATCTCGTGAAGCACTTGGTCTGAATTTGAAATCCAATATTGTTATAATAGATGAGGCTCATAATTTAGCTGATTCGCTCATCAGCATGTATGACTCCAAAATCACTTTATCACAGGTATGCTTGTCATTTCTACACCTTCATTGAAGTATTACCAGTGTCTTTCAAAAGCTAGTGTAGACTTGTAATTTGCATTTGCATAGGCCATTTTGGGATACTATTTCTCTTTGGGAATGAAGTCGTTGCTACAACTTGAACCTTGGAACTCTACTTCAATTTCCAGCCTCCCTAATCATCTGAGCTAAGCCAAGGTTTGATTTGGGGTGATTGGTTTAAACTTTGAAAAGCCTTTCAAACAAAGGGACATTAATGATCTGGAGACAGTCAACAGGCAATTAGTGTAGCTTAAGTGGTAGACCTCACACAAGTTATTTCTTGATTTTGACACCCATATTTTGGATATTTAATTTTATTTTTCCATTAATTATTAGATGGTTGTTCTCTATTTGTACAGCTGGAGAATGTGCATTGCCATGTGGAGCGATACTTTTTGAGATTCCGGAATCTTTTGGGCCCTGCTAATCGGAGATATATTCAAACTCTGATGGTCCTCGCACAGGCTTTCCTCCGAGTGCTACTCAATGAGAAGAATGGAAATCTCGTAGATTCTTGCCATGGTATAGAACAGGATTCTGAAGAAAGTAGAGCCTCTGATTTTACTATGGCCATCAATGATTTTTTCTTTGAACTAAATATAGACAATATCAACTTGGTCAAATTGTTAAAGTATATGAAGGAAAGTAATATCATGCACAAGGTGAATCTTGCTACCAAATATATACATTTTCTTCTGACAGAGTGCCACGTGATGCTTCTGAATTTTCTGTTTTAGTCATTTTGATGTCAAAATGTACTTAATTTTCCAGGTTAGTAGTTATGGAGAAAAGCTGGCTACCACGGAAAAGATATCAGCACTTCATAAAATTTGGGAACATGGTGAGGAGGGAAGCTGTCAGTCTGCTTTCCAGGCATTAGCTGACATATTGCAATCACTGACAAACAATGATAGTGATGGAAGGATAATCATTTCCAGGTCTAGATCAACGAGCTTCAGGAAACACGGAGGATACGTTAAATATGTTATGCTCAGTGGGGAGAAGATTTTCTCCGAGGTTTGCCAGATACTGTTGCCTTAATTAGAAAGGACTTTATAGCTTAAGTTTCTTTTCCTAACCGATACTGAACAAGAAAATAACACTGTAACTTTCTCTAGATTGTAGATCAAGCACATGCCGTTCTATTAGTAGGGGGAACACTTCAACCTATAGAAGAGACAAGGGAGCGACTCTTTCCATGGTTACCACCAAATCAGTTACATTTCTTTTCATGTGGTCATATTGTCCCTCCAGATAGCATTATGCCAATAGCAGTTTCCCGTGGCCCTTCTGGCCGCTCCTTTGATTTTAGCTACGGCTCCAGGAGCTCACCAGACATTGTGAGTATATCATTGTTCTCTTCTATTGTTCCTCAGTATAGTTTCTTCTGAAATATTAATTGTGGAAAATGACTGATTATGCTGCATCTTGTGCTTTATAGATGCGAGAGCTAGGTCTTTTGCTATGTAATTTGGTGACTGTGGTTCCTGAAGGAATTGTAGTCTTCTTCCCTTCTTTTGATTACGAAAGTAGAGTCTATGAAAACTGGGAGTCTTCTGGCATCCTTGAGAGGATTACAAAGAGGAAGCGTGTCTTCAGAGAGCCTAGAAATAATATGGATGTTGAATCTGTTCTCAAGGAATATAAAGATACCATTTGTACATCATCAAGTATGAATTCAGAAATAAACCAAGCATCTCATAGTGGTGCAATACTCCTTGCTGTTGTTGGTGCAAAGTTATCTGAAGGGATCAACTTAAGTGATGGGATGGGTCGATGCATAGTCATGGTTGGACTGCCATATGCTAGCCCATCTGACATTGAGTTGTTGGAGAGGGTAAAGCATATTGAAGGTTTTAGAAAGTCGAAGTCCCTTGAAAATCCTAGATTTTATGCCAATTATGATGTATACAGTGGAGATGTACAAGGTGCTTTTGACATCTTAAGAAGTTGCAGTCACAGAGGAAAAGAGTACTATGAGAATCTCTGCATGAAAGCTGTAAATCAATCAATAGGTGCGTACCTACAATAACCCCTAAAGGATAATTCTATAGAGTATAGATCCCTCAAGAGGTTGAGCACTCATTGGTGGAATTGATTTTTCATATGATCTCTCACTGGTTTAAATTGTTATTTGTTTGTTAAAAAATTAAGATAAGAGTCTCAAGATGCATCTTACTGTGAGATCAAAGTTCAACCTCCTGGGAGATTCCCCTCTTCATAGAATCACGCATCTCTGAAAGACTATTTTCAAGCCTGGTAGACCGTAGACCATATCAATGGTTTACTAGTACTTATGTCTCACATACATGAAGGTGCAACCAGGAAATCCAAGGTCCACAGCTCATGTATCTTTACTGGATTTCCTGTCTGTTGTGCATTCTATACCTATAGCACGTGTCCGCATCTTAATGAGTTTTCCACTAACCTTTCACTGATAAATGTATGTTTATTGTTTTAGGTAGAGCAATCCGTCACATTAATGACTATGCAGCAATTTTGTTGGTTGACACAAGGTATGCATCCGATTCCTCAAAAAGGAGCTTTTCCCACCCAGTCACCAAGCTCCCACAGTGGATAAAAGATCGTCTTGTTTGTTCTACCAATAACTATGGTGAAGTACATAGATTGCTGCATCAGTTTTTCAAATTCAAAAAGAGATGCTGCCAATAGTCACCGCAGCAGATCTTATAAATCCCTGATTTCCATTATTCATTTATAAAGCCGTCCTCATTCGGTTTTAATACTTTTTCACTTCATTAATACTCTTTACAAAAGAAACTTGAAATTGGGCAGAGCAGTAATAGTTGAAGTTGTTTCTTTAGCAAAAAGACAGGTAAAATACGAACTTCGAATGAGTTAGCAGATCAAAACTTGCATACTCTAGTTTGTGCAGTTGACATTTATTCATTTTCATCAGCGGAGCCCATGGGATAGATACAGCTCTTTATCTGCGTTTGCATGCAAGCCTAAAAAAATTACTGTTGTTCTACTCTGATGTTGTACGCTTACCTTTTTTTTTTTTTAAAGTTCCTGTATGTAATATTTTATCTTCAGTTATAAACGAGTACTGATGGGGAGCTCATATTGGTTATCTGATCCTACTCTAGATAAAAACTTGGACTGTCTTTGCCAGCAATAAGTTTGTACAAGAGGTTAATTTGACTTTCAGCATCATATATGGCTCATAGCCTCATAGCCATTTACTAGCCAATTTTGCGATCCATGAATAGTCCCGTTTATTCATCAAATTAAAATACGTTTAATTTTATTCAATTCATTTACAAAATTATTTTGTATGTTCTAGAAATATTATAGTCTTAGTTGGAGAGTCGAGAGAGGAAACAATTGAAAAGCTAGAGCTATGGAGACAAACTTTGGAAAAACATGGCCTTCGTCTAAGTAGGAGTAAGACGGAGTATATGGAATGTAAGTTCAGTAAGAGGCGTGTTAATGATAGCTTAGCGGTGAAAATTGGAGATCATACAATACCACAAGTCACACAATTTAGGTACCTTGGATCTATCATACAAAATGATGGAGAGATAGAGGAGATGTAAACCATAGGATTCAATTTGGATGGATGAAATGGAGGAGGGCTTCGGAGTTATTTGTGATAGAAAAGTCATACCGAAGCTTAAGGGTAAATTTTACATTGCATATAAGGCTGCGATGTTGTATGATCTTGAATGTTGGGCGATAAAAAGCCAACAAGAGCATAAGATCGGTGTCGCGGAGATGAGGATGTTGCGTTGGATGTGTGGCCATCTGGACTAGATAGGATTAAGAATGAATGCGTTAGAGAGAAAGTAGGGTAGCACCTATTGTGGAAAAGATGGGAGAATCTCGCCTTGGTGGTTTGACATGTAAGGAGAAGACCTAAAGAAGAGTAGATTTAGATAATAGCGATAATAGAGGAAGGCAAAGAAAGATTATAGGTGAAACGATTAAAAAAGATTTAGATCAATAAAGATTTTATGATAGACAATGATAAGCGTCGTTTGATCAATATGATTGGGAAAAGAGAACTGGTTGTTGTTGTTGTTGTTCTAGAAATATTATAGTCACATTTAAGATAATTTGATATCTTTTTTACGTTAACATACAAATGATACAATATAAATATAGATTGCGTATTTTAGTGCACATAAAATATTTTTTATTCATGAATGTGTCATAACAACGTTGGGAGACCCTAATCAATGATGAGAGAATTGATGCCCTTCAAGGTGCAGATTAATTGAGTTAGCTGCCACTTTTGAAACTAAAGTGGTCACGGGCCAGTATGGTGTTAGATATTTTACATGCATCCAACCAACCGATCTTGACGCCCAGGTTTCAATAAAACTTATCCTTGGTTTATGTGCATACGGGACTTAAGCAAAATCACAAATCATAATCATGGGACCTGAGACTGAGGCTTGTTTACTGTAATAATATGTTAAAGATTCCCTTCTTTCCTATCATTAGCATCAAGTCTAATTTAAACAATACATGGGGTTCTCTGACTGTTCCTTGAAATGTTTCATTAAGAATTACACAGTTCATCTTTAATATCAGTCTGGCAAATCTCCATGGGAATTCTCATTAAAGAGATATGCAATTTTAGCACTTAAAGTCCGTGTTTGTGCTCCCAAAGTTATGCCAGTTGCCAGAGTTCAATAGCTCTCCTTACAGGGCAAAGTTTTTCAGGAAAGAAACAGATATTTGCCAATCTGTTGCAAGTGCAGTCGCTTTAACTTCATAACTTAGGACAGAGGTGGGTGGAGGAATTAAAACACTGGCAAGTGTCCGATAGTGACCTCAGTCCAGAATGCACTCTTCTCAGTGCCAACTTGACTACAGAAGGGGGACCATGCATCTCTTTCTTTCAAAATATATAAGGGTTTCTCCTTCAGAAACCCTAGGAACAGATGATAATTAAGGATGTTATGCACCAACTTAACCGGGATTGGAATGTGAGCATGTGTGCCATTAATTATTCTCAGTGATCCTATACTGAATTTTCTGTTAAATGCAGCGGCTAAATCTGCATTGGAGGTGCATTCATTATTTAATGTAGTTCCAAAAAGTTAAAATCAAGTAGCATGACAAAACACATAGACCTCAAAAACTCAATTAAGGACTATTTGGTTTAGGGGTCTCAAGGTTTCAAATTTAGCTAACAAGAAGTAAGCACGCAAGTTCATGTTTTAATCTTTTAGCCACCCACTACTTTCAACAATACATTAATATTCGTGATAATTCAGACACCAAAGTCCTCAAACTTATAATCTTTCTGTAAATATATCTTTAACCCAAAGAGGAACAACCACCATATTAGCGGACAAAATCTATACAAGGTCTAGGGCCCCAAAAATGCTTTAGCTCTCTGATATGATAATTTTCATATTATCATATGGTCACCAGCTTTGAGCTTTAATGTTTGAGAGAGAAAAAGGGTAGGGTTGAAACCTAGACAGAGGAAATGCAACCTTCTAGAGTACATTGCTTTTGTCTTTTGGTAACCATAAGAAACTAGTTACCATCTGCACGTCTCTATTTGTGAATCTGAATCAGGATAAAATTGGAGATTACACAAGAACTACAGCAGATTAAAACTATGTCTACTCTTGAAGACACAGCCACTTCGAGAAAGCCTCGGCCTTTCACAGTAGAACCACAAATGCTGCTAAGAGAAACCATTCGCAAGACCAAGGTTTTCTTTCACAAAAGCCTCCGAAATTTCAGGTCTTTCTTCTTTGGAGGGTACCAAAAACTTCCCAGATCTCTTTCCTTCAATCCATTCCTTCGTAGAAGTGGCAATGCAAGAACTTACACAAGCGACCAGTTTTACAATGAGTTTTATGATCACTTGCAGTCTGACCTGAGCAGAATAAAGAGGCTTGGTAACAATAACATATCCATGTCAAAAGAGCCAGCAATAGAAGATGCTGCGTATACTGGAAGCTTCATGAGTTTTGCCAAGCAAAGTCCACAAAAGAGCATTCATGAAGACATAGCAAAAGAGAAGAAGAACAAAGGGAGCTCACAACTGGGAAAAAAGGAGGATTTAAATTCACAAAACATGAATGAGGGAGCTCATGTTTTAACACAAAAGATGAAGGAATTGGATATGATGGATGCGGGTGATCTTGAGCATGTACTAGACATAGAAGAGGCACTGCACTACTATTCTCGCCTTAAAAGCCCTGTCTATTTAGATATTTTGGACAACTTTTTCATGGACATGCACTCAGAGTTCTCTGTTCCACAGCCCTCTGTCAACATCAGACCCTCAAAGTCAAAGGGAAGACTTGGCTCAATCCGGCTGTAGATATAATCACAATGCAAAGGATGCTCTAGTGTATAGGAAATCTGTTTTTTTTCCACTATTTTGTGTCCCTTATTTTCCTTTTTCCAGTGTGCTGTATGATTGAGTTTGTTCGGTTTAATTCGCCCTATTTAGAGCTTTCTTCTTTTTTACTACTATATGGTTATTGCTTGAATTGAATCCATATTGTTCATTCATCGATAATGATTTCTTACGATATTAAAATCTCTAACTTTCCTGTTTGCCCATTTTCCCATTTTGCAAACTTTTAAATCTTCAGTTTCTTTCTCAAAGATACTTGGATCATAATAGACTTTCAACTTTTGTTTAGTTATTTGATAAGAATGTTAGAAAAACATAAACGTATTTTAAAATTTCTGACTAGTGACTACTCCGGACTTTACAGTTGGCAATTAAAATGTAATGTATACAAACATAAGGGGGGTGGGGGTGGGGTGAGACAGCGTCCCTTCTTGACAACACTGTCATGCAACCTTTGAACAATTGAGACGAATCTGGCCCATAGGCAATGTCAAGACCTGGAGATCTGAGAGTTTCATCATTGCCAGGGCGAAATCTCTATGGAACAAAGTAGGCTCAAATGCATATGCTTTAATCCAATGCTTTGTTCCTTCCCCTTCCATTAGCTGTTGATCAGCATAGAGGATTCCTCTACCTTGCAATAGGCTGCGGTAGTATATCATCCCAAAATCTGATCGGGGTTGGTCAAAGTCCATAGCCATTCCTGGCTCTTCAACTGAGGAAGAAGGTGAGCCTTTGGGGGGAGTTGACTTATATGCTGCTGATGAAGGTGAGCCATGGGAACTATATCCTAATGCTGAAGAGGACAACGCATTAGTGTAACTGCATCTTGATCTTAGTAGGTTTAAAAATTCGATATCTAGAGAAGGGTCAGGTTCATTAGTTCCAGTGAAGTTATAGAGACGGTCTTGGAAGAATTTGCAGTGGATTACCCCAATGCTGTGGGCACCTGGAAAGAAAGAATGAACAGACTAAGTCATCCGTCGATAATGGACAATTACACAAGAACCAAATAGCAGCAAAAGCAGAAACCAAAGGTATGTCCAAACACTCACCCTAAATTGATCAAAGAAGCCAGCTAATCAAGAAGGCCATGAGTGGATTGATACCAACTAATCTGGTATAATAGTACTAAGCACAAATTTAACCAACAAATATATCCTATCTACGTTTTGGATTCCATACTTCCATTAATTAATGGCAAACAAATATTCAGGCGTTAGTGTGGTTGTGTATGGGAATGATTTAGGTCCTAAATGCCTGATGCTGAAATATACAATTTCTTTGTGCTGAACCTAGAGGGAAGAGGCATCCTATGTCAGCTGCTTCAATATCATGAAAGTTGAACAGATTTTAAGACCAAAGGCTTTGTTTCACATTAGGACAAAGAGAAGGGGAAAGAATAACTAGAAATTAACCTAGGAGAGTGACCATCTCTCTTTCATCGAATCCCCTTGTTTTAAAGGATGCAAGAGTTTGGGATAAATCACCATACGGTGAAGGAAGCTCGAAGGTTGCAATGTCAGAGAAAGAGTTGGAACCGTCTCTCCTGCCAGTGTTTAACGGATAGAATGGGCCACCAGCCTGAAATACACAGTTCTAAATCATGCTCCAGAGTATATCACACACACATAATGACAGGAAGAAAGAGTGGAGAAAATATATTACCAGAACCACACAGTCTCTTGCTGCCAGTACAAGAATATCAGCACAGGAAACAACCCCAGGGCATGCTTCTTCAAGCTTGGATTTGATGGTCTCGATTACATCAAAACCTTTGAGACTTCCGTTAGGAGGCGACTCTTTCTCTGAATCAATGTAATCATCATCATCTAACAAAACGGAAGCATCACATCCCTGAAAGCAAACCCAATTCAAATCAACACAATTCAGTTAACAACATGAGAACTCCTTATACTGACCCAACATTCGTAGAAAAAGTAACAAACAACAAATTAATAAATTTCACTTTGAAAATCAAATTTCCATAAACGTGGCTTAGGAGAAGCATCTAAAACTTGATTACCAAGACCAACACAAATTTCTCCGAGAAAGTGTTGAAGAGAGATCAGAATTAGTTGAGTCCAAACACGCCTCAGAACTAGAAAAAGCACAACAGCTTAAGAGAAAATAAGAAATGGAAACCATCAACCAGAAGAACAATTAGGAAATGGAAATTCAATTTCATATCAGAAAAATATAAAACAAAAGGCAACTCATTAATCTGCACTTTGAAAAATCATGTAAAACTTGATGGTCAAGACCAATTCAAGATGACCCAGATGAAATTTCCTCAAGAAAACACTGCTGAAGAGAGATCAAAATCACAGAAACAAGCACAGTTAAACCATGAACCAGAAAAGGCAAAAAAAAAAAAAAGGCATCCTTTTATATATATATATATATAATAACGAGATGAGGCATAAAAAATGAACCTGAATGAAGCAATCATGGAAAGCAAGACGAATGAGAGCAGGAACCAAAGTGGGTGTAGAGCGATAAAGATGGTGAATGGTGGCGCGAACAATGCGCTCTGCGTGGGGGCAAGAATTGCGGTAGAAATCGTATTGAAGATCAAGGGAGTAAGATTCAGAAGAAGAAGAAGAAGAATGATGGTGGTGGTGATGATTCTTGGCAGATAATGAGACGGGGCGGTTGGAAAAGGATTCTAAGGGAACGAAAGGTGAATGAGAGGGAGAGGAGGTGTTGGGGTTGTTACTGTTGGTGTGATTGTGATTTTGGAAAAAGAGCATGAGGCACAACACAAACAAGTGCAAGCTCATCTTGGGCATGGAAATTTGGTTCATGTTCAATATTAGAAATGCCATCTTTCTCTCAAATGACTATTGGCTATGGCTTTGCGTGAGTGAAACAAGCCCCAGTTGCAGAGTTCCCCCCTGAATGACAAGATGAAGAAGAATGGCGGGAAAAAGTTTGTTGGTCCGTTTGGTGTGAAAGTAACGGAACTGTTATCTATTCATGAAATTTAGGGCTTTCTATGATTTTGTCAGCAATGATTTTGAGAGAATTATCGTTTAATGCTTCATTTTATAAATTACATAATATTTTTAATCTCCTATTTATTTATTTTTTAATTTAAATTTCAAATAAATACTCTTAACCATAATATATATATATATATATAATATAGATAGATATTTACAAAAGAAAGATAATTTAAATGAGAAAAGAGTTTAACTTTAGGTAATAAAAAGTATATTTCAATGAAATTAAAGAAAAAAATACCCCCAATATATATATATATATATATATATATATATATATATAATTAAATTAAATATTTAATGTCTCAATTAAGATCAATTTAGGACATATTGTTACATTATTTTTTTATTAATATTTGATAATGTTACAATGTTTATCAATTAAATATAATAACGTTACAAAGTTTCCAAATTTGAGATCTTGCTTAAGTTTTAAATTGACGGTTAATATATAATCTAACTCAATCAACACTTGAGATGATTATGCAAGATGAGAATATATGCTCCTAACTTTAAAGTATAATGTTTGCCATATATTCTTTGGCTATAAAAAAAAAATCAAATTCCTTATTTTTTAACATGAAAGATCTTCCTTTTTTTTCATGCTTTCTAACAATATTTTTAAATTAATTCTCAAACCTCTTTTGTTTCATTAATGTATTCCAAACCGTTTAGCGAATGAGTTGTGGAACAATATGTTAACAAGCATATATAAACATAAGTATGTACTTTCTTTAATTATTTATTTAATTTTCTTTCTATGTTCTTGCTTAGTCTATGAACACGTTTCACGACTATATGATATGATATTAAAATGTTTTATCTTTCCTTTCATGCTTTCTCTTAACATTTTTTGTTTGTTTCATTGATATATTGCAGACTATTTAATAAGTATGAATATAGGGCAAATTGATTAGGAATGAAATATTTATATACTTAGGCTATAAATTGCCCAAAGTATGAAAGCTTATGACATCATATCTTATAGTTATTTTTCGTATGAATTGCTCTATAAAGGAAGTGAATCAACACCAGAAACCCAAATGATCTAATTATTTCAATTAAGAAAGTGAATTTGTAAATTTTATTACAATTCCATGACCACGTGTCGGTAAAAAAAATAAGGACCCGAATCATTTTAACAAGTGAATAATATAACAATACTTATGTAGCAAAGAGTATAAAAAAATAAAAAAAACAAAATACCTACAGATGATCATGCTCGTGACTTGACAGAATTTATTTAGTAAAATAGAGTTTTTGCAGACACTGGAACTGCCTAGCAGAAGTCAATCCAAAAAAGAAAAGCACCTGATTTTGATTTCTAAACATGGAGAATTCTAAAATGGACCTAATAAAATTTGGTACATTGATGGTTCTAATATTATGAGTGAATATGACTGGTGTTAATAGGTTAACCAATTTTTATTTTATTTGATTTTTTTAAAGTTTTATATTTTATTTCTATTCAATTCATTCTTCTCTATGTATGGATCTAAGAATCTTCTTCTTTGCCATACTGCTAGGGTTGCCATTGAGAGGGATTTTACTGTTTTGTTGTCTAAAATTTGATCTCACAATCTTGATCTTTGGATTCTGAGTTTTCACATGTGTCATCAGTAAGAACTATGTAAATCTTATTCTTCCTTTTCTTTCTCTCTAATACTAAATCACAAATCACACAATTTTTTGCTAAGCACATTAAAAATAATAATAATTTCTTTTAAAAAAATGAAAACCAAGTTTTGGTAATCGAGTAAAACGCAAAGAAAGGTGAACGGACCAGCACTTCCCGAAGTAACCCAAGAAGTTACTTATGTTTTCCATCACTCCAAAGCACACATGTTCACTAAGGATCGGCACACCAAGGTGTCCGGTCATGGTTGCCGGATCCGCATGCTAACGGTGTGCACCGCCAAGGTGCTCGGCCTTAAGTACGTATAACGGCGAGATCATCAAGTAGGCGGAGGTCCCTCTTCATTGCTGCCACTAGCATTGGCACCATCCCCACCAACTTCATCTCCTTCCGCAGCTCCGGCTCCATACAATACAAAAACAATGTTAGTAATTATGAAGCTAAAGAAGAACCATCAAGTGCATGGTGTGGAATCTTCGGTGGGCAGTGGCGATGGCAAAAGCATGATGAGGTTGGGAAGAAATCTCGCAGCTTTGGAGCTTCTTGACAATGTTGAGGAATCCAACCAATTATGCATAGAGCTTGCTTGATAGTTTGGTTAAGGAGAATGGTTTGGTTAGAGGTGAAAAGGGGCGTCTGAGTGTTGATACGCCTTTGGAAGTAAATGACATGGACTAAAGCACGTTCCAATTGTCACGAAAGATACCACCTAGAAGCCAAGACACTCTAGTAACTCTACAAACTGTGTGAAAATTGTGATTACGGTATTAACTAATTTGTTAACGATTAAAAATGTAATGACCAGTTTTAAAAGTTTTTTATGTAAGGACTAAATTTAAAATAATTATAAACTTTAGCGACTAAAATTATATGTTAACGTAAAATTATTTATAAAATATGTTAACATTACACCTAAATTATAAGTTCAATCAATGAATTATCATAATTTATCACTTTTTATTTTTAAATTAATTTTTTCATTCTTTTTTATGCGCACTTTGCATTTTTTTCTACTGGATTTAAAAGCAACAAATTAGAAAAATTCAAAAAATTTGCAACTTTCATGTGCACTATTATATAATAGCTTAACCAAAATTTCGTCATGGTAAGAAGAATTATAATTATGTTATTGTAGCAAGTTGCTTTCAACCATGCATCTCTGAAAGCATTTTATGCTCTAACGGATGAGTGTGTTTCAGATTCACTTTGAGCATCTCAATCATCTATTCCCAGAGTCTTTTATTTGCATAAATATTGGACAGCAGCATCCACTCTAAGACAAAAACAAAATTAGTCTGAAATAAGCAATTCTTAGGTATGCATGGAATTTCGGGTTTTCAAACATGGTAAAAAAAGGGAGCCAACCCTAGAGGATTGTGATGCGATATTGAATATCATCTCACTACATGGGAATGCCTTGAGTTAGTTAGTGATTTAGAAGAAAATTAAGGGGTGGAAGGAAAAGCTAATATCTAAAAGCAGTAAGCAAATCTTAATATAAAGGTAATGGCTCAAGTTATCCCTAGTTATTCCATAATTTGCTTTAAAATCCTTATTTCTTGACCAATTGGAAACAATAATGATTAAGTTTTGCTAGAGTGATGCTAGAAAATACGTTGAATCAATTGGGAAAAGTTATGTTGACCAAAAGAGACAGAAGGTATGGGGTTTAGAGATGAATTTAATTTGGCTATGTTAGCTAAGTAGGGCTGGAGGCTTATGCTAGATACACTAGTTATTCTTCGACTAGGTATTACCAATCTAGTTAAATATTTCTTGATGCTAATCTTTTTTGGAGGAGCATGATGGAATATAGGAAGATTTTGGAGATGAGTATGGTATTTAGTTTGGGTTCTAATTAAATTATCAACATATGGAAAGAGCTTCCAAATGCTAGCTTCAAATTTTCAAATCTCTTAACCATGCATTAACTATTGAGAGAGTATCTTAGCTTATCCTTGATTAGACTAGGAAATGGAATAAAGATTTAGTTCGTGACCTATTTAACCCAAATCATGTAGCGAGTTTTAAATATTCCTCTTGCTTTGAGTGGAAATAGGTCAGGAGGCCTATCAAGCTTATGGTTTAACTTATTTTTGGTATACTTAGGACAAACCTATTTAGTAAATAAGTCAGATTCAGACTTTTAGAAAGACATGTTTAACTATGTAGGTTAAGGTTGAAACTTTTTGAAAAAACATATTTGACCTACTAGGTGTTAGAGATATAATAAAGTCATTCATGTGCCTTTACAAGCTTTTGGGAGAGATTATTCATAACATAGTATCAGAGCATCAATGACCAAGTAATCATAGGTTCAATCCTTGCTACTCTTATTCTCTTAAATAAAAGTTGAATACAAACACATGATAAAGATGAGTCTGTGCATTATCTACATTTCAAACTCAATGGGTTTTTACGTGAAGAAACGTGTTAGAAATATAATAAAGTAATTTATATGTCTTTACTCAATAGCTTAAACTTTTAGGAGAGATAGTTCATGACATTAAGTTAGCGTATTTATTTTTTTTTATATATAATTGAAAACTTGTAATACTTACATAATTTATTAATTATATATTAGTATAATATATTTGGTTTATACATAATACAATAATTTCATTAAAAGTTTAAAGGTCATGCCTATTTAAAATTTAATAGGTTTAAATTTCTTGGTTTATATAAAAGCTTTCATGTAATGTAAGACTTTAAATAAATTTTTAAGTTAATTTAGACATTTTAAATTTTCATAAATGGATTAGGTCAAACTTTAAAAAAAAAGGATAATAGATTAGATTCGAGTCAACATTTTATAAAATAGGCCTAAAACCTATTTTAGGTAAAGTTTAGCTTAACCTACTATATTTTCACCCCTACCTCTGCACACGATTTTCATGATAATTTGGTCTCATGATGGCCGAGACATGTATTTTGTGAAGGCAGCTACAAATTGTATTGGTCAAACTTTATACAGCAACATGTCCAATGTGGTTGGGCTTGTATTTTGTGAAGGGAGCTCCACCTTCATGCAGCATGGCGTTTCCTATGTATGACACACATAATCTGATTTTCATCCACTTCCGTTTCTTTCACGTGATAAGGCCTTTGATGATAATTTTCCCTAATTAAAGTCCTTTTATTGTTTAAAATGAAATGGTTACGGAGGGAAAAATCTAATATTGGCACTAAAACATTAACTTCATTGATCTTTAGTGTTAATTTGATGACATGTTATTAAAAAATATATATTACTAACATCTAATTTTAATCTGTCACATGAGCTTATGATGGTTTGTAGTTGCTTAATTAGGATTCACAAAAAGTCGAGCCAACTTATGAACATGATTATGGCTCAATTTATTAACAGTTTAATAAATTAATGATTTTGACTCGTTTGTTAAATGAGTTGAGTTTGAACTTTTGAATATTCAGCTCATTATCTCATGAGTTAGCTTGATATTTTTTAATTTTTTAAATAATAATAATAATAATTTAATTTAATATATATTAATATTTTATTTATTTTTTGTCTGACTATATTATTTTTAATTAAATATATGAAAAAATAAAAATAAATACAAATTCAAGCCTAAAGGTTCAAGAGTAGTATTGATCATTAAATAGAACAATTAGGCTCTAAAAAAACTTCTAAAAAATTATTTGTAAATATCCTAGATATTTACTAAAGATATCTACATATATTTACTAAAAATAATTTAAAAATTAGGTAGAAAAGGTTCTAGAATTTGATCCCCACCATACACTTGGTTATATCTCCACCTTCTACTTCCTTTTATTAAGTATGTGGAGCAACTATATATAAAGATGTGACAGTCAAATTCTAAATTGAATTTTCTCCTATGAGTCAAGTTAATTTGAAGTCTAAGCTCGATAACAAATATCAGGCTAATAAAATAAGCTCAATTTCTTATTAAGTTAAGCCTAACACAAGTTTGACTCAACTCAGCTTCACTCATTTTTAAAAGAAATGACTGTTGGTAGAGTTTTTGTTGGTAGAGTTTTTGGTGAGTTTAGTTCTGGAGTGTGATTTGGAGAGTTGGATTGTATTTCAAGTACTTATAAATCTTCAAAGAGCAAGTCCTAACCAACCAAATTAGTAACATGCAAGTCTAATGCAATATAATGAGATGAGACAAGAGCATAATAAACAAAGTGAACTAAAAGGGAAACAAATATCTAAATGCTCCTTCCTTCCTTTGAATACATAGTTAATCATATTTATTATATTTACTTTTGATGTTAATCATTCATCCTTAGTAAATCATACAATGAGTGCATTTATTCAGGTACTAATACCAGAGGATTGACCATATCGGGAGAAGAAGGCTTGGCGGCTTTTTAAAGTAGTTTCTTAATTATGAAGTTGTTTTCTCATTAAACTTCTATTATCTTGCTTTGGGACATTTGTGTTCTAAGTTCAGTGAAAAAGAATTTTCATATCATATTACATCAAATCAAGTCAAAGGATAAATTTTATGGTATATGAAAGTTTCAAAACGTATTTTACATATAAGAATTTACTGTAGTTCATCTGTAAGTAACAAAATCATTAAGCATTTCTTAATTGCATTTTGTATCATTTTTTTGGCCTTTTCCATATCTGTGTCAATTGAAGATAAGGAGCTGCTGCTTTTTAAAGGGGCAGTGATTTTAACTGAATATGAGGAACTTAATCTTAAGTGGTCTGCAGTTGCACCTGACGAAGGAGTAATAACTATTCTGTTTAAGAACTAGAGAAATTAAATGTCCTTTCAAACAGGCATGAATTCACATACTGACATGTGCTTGTTCTATCTCTATATATAACGATTTCAATCCTTTAGCATGAACCCACTGCACAAACAATTGAAAATGAACCCAGATTAATTAAAAAGAAAAAAACAAAAATACTACTAAGTTCTTATTTCATAACCCTTTATTTGCTGCATTTCTGAAACCATCTTCTGTGCTAATAACTGTTGATTTTGTTTTGAGTTCCCATTGATGATCTCAATCAAATTCTTCTTTTGTGATTTGTTCTCTATCTGGAGTATTGTGTTTGCATTGTACTAAATGATGACATTCACAAATAGACAAAGTGAAATTAGCTCATATGCTCCAAAAAGGTTAAAAAAACTTCTACCAAAATACTGTCAAATCTTTAATAAAAAGAATAGATGGAAGAAAATGATATTGCAAGAAAAAAAATTAAAAGGAATTATAAGCCTTTATTTTATTTACCTAATAGTATTTTGAACTTTTATATATATATATATATGAGCTCAAAGTGAAGTGTTTTTGTGAGATGTGAAAGGATTTAATAAGAAAAATTATATCTTACACCCCTAAAAAGAGTGTAAGTACTATTCACACTCTTTTCAAAGAATGTAATTGAGTGAGAGAAAGTGATAGAAAAAAATATGTATAATGAATGATATTAGATGGAGTGTGAAAATGAGTGTATGTACTGTTTGATGTAAGAATATAAGAGTTGATTTAATAATTACCATTAGATCAAAATTGATAGCCTAGGTTAGAAGTTTTGTTAAATCACATGACCCTCTTTTTCACTCCTATAGATGTGAATCATTTCCTCAACTCGTGCCTCTTGGTAAGGATGTAAATAAACTGAACTATTCGTAAATTATTTAAGCTCGACGACTCATTAAATACTCTATCAAAATTGTTTGTTACCAAAACAAACAAGCTTAAATTTAAATTTAAATTTGATTATATAAATGAATCAAGGTCAAGCTTTATAGGCTTGACCTTAAAACTCGTAAATAGCTTATGTGTGTGTATATATATATATTACTTATTCATTCAATATAAAATTAAAAATTAAATTACAAAAAAAAAATTAAATAGGAGAAGTATATATAATATAGATAATAATTTATTTGTTATTATTACTAATTAAGCTTCTATAAGAAGATTACAATTTTTTATCTAATAGATTATGAATAAAAAAAGTTTCATTTATATTATTTATTTTTTACTCTATTTTTAAACATAAAGATGTTTATTAAATACTAAACTAATAAACTTAAATATTCAAAGAGAAATTTGATAAAAGAAAAAATAATAAATTATAAATGAGTTAAACAAAATTAAGCTCAAACTTTATATTTTTAAACAAACTTAATCTATAAATTTAACTCATTTAAATAAATAAATAAGATTGAGTAATGTCTTTCTTTCAAAATCCAAACTTTAACGTGCTCGAAATGTTCTTCCTCTCTCCATTACACGCTTTACAGAAAATTATTGACTCATCTCTTTGATTTTTCCATTCTTCCCCAGCTTGAATTTGAAGTCATTAAAGCATTTGGGTTTTTCCTTTTCTCATGCCTGCCTCTTTCTTTTGAATTCTCTTATCAGACAGAACCCACTGCTAGAAGAGTTGCTTTGTATTGTAGATACCATCTCTACCATTGAAGGCAAAGGAGTTCTTCCAGATAGGTACATTCAATTAATCTGAAGTGCCCAAATTATGATTCAAACCAAAATATAATTCAAACAAGGATGGCGAGAAAGGCTCTATCAGTACCAATAATTATAAAAAAATTGAAAGAAATAAACAACAAACAATTATGCATAAAACAAAATCACAAATGGATATTTTTATGAGTTTCCAGCAAAGGATTGACAGGATGTCGACTTTAAAAGTAACAAGAATTGTGGAGCAATCAAAAGTGGGATAAAAGAAGGCAACTCAGGTTCAGGCAAGAACTGAGCACGTGGAGTGAAAAATAAATGGTTGCATGATTTTTTAACATACCTTTTTAATCTGACTTATTAATTTTGAACAATAGTTATTATTGAGCCTTCTCATTCTTCGGAACAATAATATTCCCCTCCCCACTCATGTGATATGCCTTGTATATTGAAACTTTTAAATTTTAAATTCTCAATTAATAAAATTTTAAATTCTAAAAACCATATTATGTATATAAGTAACAAAAGATTGAAATCATTATTAAATTAATTAATAATAGTTTTTTAATTATTTGTTTTCTACAAAGGTAAATTCAAGTTTATTATTTTTTAACAATTTTTTTCTTTGAAGTCATTTGTAAAGGGTCCTAGCCTGACTACAATTATTGGTGTATATGAGGGATCATTTTGCAAAAACTTACATTGATAGTCGAAAGATGTAACTTAAAAGGATATAAAAGTATTTCAAAAATATCCACATGTCTAACACCAGTAAAACAACCATCACATAATTTGTATTTCATTCATTTCCGTTTCTCTCACGTGATAAGATCTTCTATAATACCTTTTACTAATTAAAGTCCTTTTATTGATCAAATTGAAATGGTTATGGAGGGAAAATTTTAATATCTAAGCCAAACAATGACTTCACTGATGTTTAATGTTAATTTCAGGACATGTCATTAAAAAATATATATTAGTGACATGTAATTTTGATTTGATACATAAGCTTATTCTAGTGATAGGAAATTACTTGAAATCTATGAAGCATAGAAAATGATATTGACACGAACACGAAGACACACTAAAATAAAAAAATTATAAGATATAGACACATCATATATATATAATTTAAATAAAAGATTCATAATTTAAAATATAATATATATAAACTTTAAGATTTATAATATTTTGACATATATTATATATGTCATTATTTGTTACTTAGTAAATCTCTCACACAAAATATGAAATATCATTTCAATTGATATTTATTAAAAATTATTTGAAACAAACTTGTCCCAAAAGAACTAACCATATACAAATACATGTACAACAACAAAAAATTAATTAAAGAGAATATCTAAAAATTAACTTTATTTTGCTCTCCACCATTAACATAATAGTAGCATGATAGCTTAGTCGCTGAAGGTAGATAACTAGATGAGAATGATAGCCTCACAGTAAAAAAATATCATGGTCTAGTTAGGATAAGTGGTACTGGTAACTGAATAATTAAACTTAAGTAATAGATAAATGGTAATTAAGTATATTACTATTTTTTATTTTAAATGATTAAGTTTTTTAAAAAAAAAATTAAATTAAACATGTCTTACAGTGTCCTCAATGTGTCCAAACAAAAAATAATAATCTTTTAATCAAACACTTATGAACATGAACATGTGTTATTGTGTGTCTGACATGAACATGTATCCGACAAACGGACACAGCACCAAAATAATGTGTCCGTCCTTCGTAGCTTGAGCTACTTGATAAAAAAATAAAAAAGATGAGGTTCTGAATTGGTTGGAAGATAAAAGTTGAGTTATCTAAACTATGCTTTACTAGTATAGTACTAGAGAAAAATAACTTCAAGGAGTCTCATTTAAATTAGTATCCAGCAGATGAAACCAAAACATTATGCTCCTTTAAACGTTTCTGGAAATGAGCTAAACGGGTTTGTAACTGCATGATGCCAGCAGCCTTCTGAGACAAAATGGCATTTAGTCTTGTTATATAATCATCCAGCTGATTCCCTGGTTGATCTGCTTCAACCAAGAGGTTCATTTCCTGCATATGTAGAGCATACAGAAATCTGAATATATATTTTAAAAAAGAACAAAAAAAAACTACGGACTTCCCACTACGCCTTGGAAGGATGCAGTGGCAAGAACAGTGTTCAGGAATGCATTTTTCTGTTCTAGGAACTAATCATTTTTCCTACGATGAATAATACTGAAACCATGGGCAGCATGCAAGAAGATATTCAACAAATTGAAACTGGGCAGCATGCAAGACGATATTCAACAAATTGAAACTTGGTATATATATCTAAGTGCTCAATTTCTACTATGATGCTACTATGCGCACACTTTTTGTTCATGCTACTCATGAACGATTCTCCAAAGTACCTTGTTAGGTACCAAACAGAATATGATAACAGAAATATAGAAATGCACACAAGATCACTGAATTCTAGATGATATCAGTGTGACATCAGGGCCAGTACTGTATTATTATCTGGAAAAGGAAAACTGAGTACAGAGAAGAAGAAAATTCTAGACGGGTAAAGCGTGTCTACGCCCTCCCAAGTCCCAAGTCAAATCTTGCCTGCCTTCACGTTTTTCCCCTCCCCCTAATTATATCCCTCCTAACAGAATTCCACTCATCCTTTGGCCAGCTCAGCAATCGGTTATTCAGAGCCAAAGTTTGTTTTCTCTCTCTCACTTCCCCACTTTCCTACCTCACGGTGTCTTTTTCTAACATATACTTTTGTCACTTTTGGGCCTGGGCTTTTATCATACCTGCACTGCTCTTTCAAGGATACTTACACACAATATTTTAAGTTCTGTCATCATATTCATCGAAGACCATCCCCAGTAATGAAAAAGAGAGAAAGCGACTTGATGAGAAGCTAAGTTTTGACCATTTTATATAACACCATCTACACAACTAGCCACAAGTTTCAAAGGTTTTATGCATGGCACAGTTGCATACTTGCCAAACATTTATAAGAACGAATAACATGCTAAAGGAATAACAGAGCCAATTTAAATACCTCTCTAACAATATTCAGGGTCTCCTCTACTTGTTTTCGGTGAGCATTTACGAGGTCTTCTTCTTCCTGAAATTATTATATATGCTTTTACTCTAGGTTTTGTATGCATCAAGCAAAGCCATTCCCTTAGTAGTCAGTAGTTTTACCTGTAAGAGGGCATTTAAATCATCATCTGAATGTGCAGTTTTAGGTTCAACTTTTGGGAGGTCCTTCCATTTGATCTGACCATTGGGTTTCTTCAATTTGTCATCTGTCGCACCATATGGCTCTATCCTTCCATTTTTCTTCCATGATGGTTTCACCTGTTCATAGTTCTCTTCAGGAGGACTAAATTCATCCCCATCATTTTCTTCAGGCCATGTATCAGCTGTGCAATCCCCATAGGCAGATGCAGTAACTGAAGATAAGGGAATAGTAGTTGATTCTTTAAGGTTGAAATTTGAAGATAAAACATCCTTCTTAGAATTGTTCCCTTTTGATAGGCTTTTTACCCTGCATTTTCATTCAGTTTGTAACAGCAAAACCATAAGTATTCAGTTTTGCACACATCAGTAGTTATGCAAGGCGTGGGTGGTTTGAAGGAGTGGGGGATAATCAACAACAGAAAATTCATTGTTTTTTATGGTAGAAAATTCATTGTTACCTGTCAGCATATCTTAATGTGTTGAGAGTATGTTCGCATGAACCAGAGCTTGGTGATATGCATGATATCATAACAGTGCGGGAATCACCAACAAATGAATCCCTCAAAACTTCAGTCAATTTACTACCTCTGAATGGGATGTGTCCCTGGTCATTATCAAGAGCTCTTATGCATTCCTTAAGGGCGAGCAAGCTCTTATTGATTTCAGCACCTTCTATTCTGCATCATATAATTTGGAACACCCGACCAAACAAACAAATTTATTAAGAGGGATAAGAAGGGCAAATATGCAATATTGTTAATAGTAAAATATGTCTTTCACAATTTCCTCTTTCAGCTCCTTGCAACATACCTTGTCTGTTTGTCATTATCTGTGGTATCCGCTCCACGTTCACTTCCAGCAAGGTCTATGAAGGAGAGCTTGCCAACAACACGGGGAGGTTTGGATCCATTGCCATCAGCTGACCTCTTGATAGCAAGCTGAAGTATTGCATGTGACCGTGAAGATTCCTCATTTGCACCCGTGGTGCCAGTACTTCTTGTGGCATTACCTTGCTCAATCAGTTCCTTGATGGTCTCTACATCCGATACTCGGTACTCTTGCAAACCGACAATGCAAACTTGCTGCTTACCATCCTCCCTCATGCATAGTTTTCTGCAGAAGTACAACATTACACCTCAAGAATACAGAGATTACAGGTGCAAACAAGAAGAATCAAATGACTCACTTTCGATCATTAAGGAGATCAAAAAGCTTCCCACCATATATTTCAAAGAAACTCACGAACAACTGAAATCCCTGGTTCCTATAAGTATGATGCATCAATGTCAAGATGTCCCTTGATGCTTTAAGAGGCAGTGGCTTCATTGTGTAAGTTTTCCCACTTCCTAGATAAGCAGAAAATGGTATTTAGAAGTTCACTAAGTATATATAACTTGAAGAAACAAGCCAGCAATAGTGCAAGCCAACAAAGTCATTTTGGCATGAAATATAATAACAGCCACAGAAGAATCAAGATTTACCTTCACAGAATTCAAGAATTTTGCTTTGACATAAAACAAGTGTAGACATAATGAAAACATTTGGGAATATCTATCACATTACCCACACTATAAACTACAAACCATCAATGACCCAAGAAGATGACCATCTAGAGTAGTAATTAAACAAGTGAATAACAGAAAGTTTAAGAATCATATACTATCATGACGAACATGATTTTCTTTCAAAAATGAAAAGAAAAATTGGAAAATTTCAAAACTGACACATGATATGTAGTTCATTCTCAAATAGGCATAATCTGACTTGTCCTAACGCTGGCTGTAATAGCAACTAAATCAGATTTGAGAGGCTGCTATAACCTGTTTGCCCATATGCAAAGCAAGTTGCCTTAGTGCGTTGAAAGATTATTGGAACTATCGGCTCCACTGTTTCACGATACACCTAAGGAAATAAAAAATTAAAGCTACATAAGTAAGGCTATATATTGTTGATTCATTCTCTTCAGTTGAACAATTAACTGCATTATAGTTACCTCATCATTTGTAACCTCTTCATTCAAGACAGCATCAAAAACAAATTCATGCTTCTCAACATACTGAGTTAGGTCAACCTGTAAAGCATTTAGATTTTAAAATCTTCAAATATAGAACATTTATTAGAATATCATACCAAAAACTTGTCATATGCACTGACTTGTGAGAAAATAAGTGGGTAAATATTAATAACTGAGAAGTTATTGGATATGTAGCACATTGCTAAAAAACTAGGCCTCATGACTTATTATCTTTATATATACTATTTCTAGAAAGCTTCTTTAATTATAACATAAAGATAATTACACTCTGCAGAGTTAACAGCATCGCTTGTCCTTATAAATTTTAACCCTATATAGATTCTCTGCACTGTTTTTAAGTCACGCATTTCAGATTCATCAAGAGAAAGATTTAGAAATATCAGATATGTTGGGCAGCTTCATTCTCAATTTCTTAGTTCTCGAGTCATTCCAACTGCTTAATCTTACATTTCTCATAGTTAAGGACAATTATACAACATTAGAACCATGGATTTCTATCGCCTATTACACTCACCTTAAGTTTAGTCTCATGCACTGTCAAAGAATTGGAAACAGTCTCTATAATATCTTCCTCATGCTTTGCTAATTCCTTCTTATTAAGGGGTCTTTTGCGAACCTGCATTAAAATAGTAAGATGCCAAAGTAAGAACAAAATTAAAATTCAAGTATCGACAAATTTCAATTCTCATTTCCAGATACTAGAATGATTTTTTATTTTAAAAGTCCTATGCAATATGCATACAATGCTGGGGATTATGTTATTGCTAATGCAGTTTTTGAGTAAAAGCTTCAAATTTACTAGCAAGCAGTCAGCAAAATATTTTAAGTGGAAAATGAATCTACAAGCTTCAATTAAAAATGAAACATCACAGTATATTGAGATATAAAAAAGAACATACCACAACTTTAATCTTTGCTACAGAACTAGATTTCTCTTTGTCTGCAGAAAGATTATTCAATATGTTGTTTTCAGAAGCACTAGTTCTGCCAGTCTGTTTGCTCAAAATGTAAGGTTCAGAATCATCCAAGCTACCACAGGTGGCATCAAATACATTGGAGGTCGGGATCTACCAGGATAGACAGATACAAGCAAATATATAAGCTACATTTCCCATGTTTATCAACTCACAAAGAGAAAATGAAAGATCAATCATCCTAGTTCAAAGATGCAATGTAAGCATTACTCATAACCGAACAAGATTAAATGATAATTCTAGAGCAACAAAGCCCAGAAATCAAAAAAAAATTTTGGCTAGAAAAGCAGTAAAAATGTAAATAACCTCGGGAAGAAGCTCTGTATCAAATGAGTGGAGATCCAAGAGGCCAGGGCTGAAATCACTGGGTGAGTTTTCTTCACCATTTTTCTTCTTCAGCGTGGAGGGCTCCATGTAATACTCATTTCCTCCATTGAAGCTCCTCTGCGCATTCCTACACATTCTGGCTCCCCCACCGTACAAGTTGTAGTCCTCCTGCTATTGCTCCCATTCCAAACACAAAGCACCACATCCAATCAAAATGCATCACAATTTACAAATCAAGTTCCAATACGAGATCGTTACTGGAGCATCACCACAGTATTCAGATTATAAAAGCAACAAAAAAATAAATCAAGTGGTAGTTGTGACTAATAAATGCATTATTCAAGTGAAGTTGTTGAACACTATGGTAAAAAAGTAAAATAAAATAGAAACTGATATTGGATTTTGATTTCCTGAAGATAAAGAAGGGAACCTGAAGAGGAGGAATGGGATTAGAAGAGGACTGGAGGTGTTGAAGGCCAGCGGACTGAAGCCACCTGCCATTGGAGGAGGCATCGAGAAAGTTGTCGGAGTACTGGCGGTGGTGGTGCACCCCCGCCGCACCAGATCGCTGCCCTTGCCTGTTCATCTTCTCTCTCCAAACCGATCGGAACACAAGCTCGTCCACTTCAACGGAGTCTGTGCAGTGAAATGATAAAAGAGTTGTTTTTGAATTTTTTTGAACACGGAAGACGATGCTTCCGCACGTGCCAATCCGAAAAGAGTTGTTCCGTTGAAACGACGACGTAGATGTGGGTCCCGCGTGTTTTTTTTGTTGTTGTCCTATCATCGCCCACCGCCTCTCACATGGGTGGAGACCACGGTGGCCTTTTAGTCTATTTTTCATTATTTTAAAAATTGAATTGAGATTAAATTGATTTTAAAGTAATAATTTAATTAGTTAAATTTATAATTAAATTATGATAAATCGTGATTACATAAAAAAAATTGAACAAAAAATATAATTAATTTATAATTCAATTAAATCAATGGACTAATTTAAGAGATATTTTTGTTTGTACATTAATATAATACGTTATTTTTATATATAAGAAATAAAAAATTAAAAAATAAATTATATTAAATTAATTTATTATAAAAATTTTTTTTTTTTTAATTTTTTATAAATACGTATAAAAATAATGTATTATATTTATATGCAATAAAAAATTTCTTTTAATTCGATCGAATTTTAAAATCATTGCTATTTATCCGCGCTTTGGCTCCTTCACGTTCAAAAATTCTGCCACCTTTCAGGAGTTTATGAGATCATGCCACGTGTATTCATCATGCACTGTGTTCATCTTTTTCCCTAAAATCTTCGCTTTTGGTCATAATGGAATGTTTGTTAGTTGATGGCAACAACACATGGGTGAAATTTGAGGACCACGGTTCCAGGCTTTCTGGGCTTTCTCTCCACCTGTTTGGGTGGTTACATGCTTTTTCATTAAGCAGTCCAAAAGCAAGAAACAGGGTTCCTAAGTTGAAGGGAGATGTTTGTTGTGGGTTGGGTTAGGTGTACCAAATATTTATATTGATGGGTCTTTTCTTTTTGTCATTATATTGATGAGTCCAAATCTATCGAAGAATCGGCTATTGCATAGGGTCATTTATTCCAAAACTGTACTTGAGTCCATCGAAGATCAAAGCCCAAGAAATAGTGGGCTATATTGGGTTACATCAAACCACTCCAATGAGAAGAACACTATGTATTTTCAGCACAAAAAACTAAAAAAACTAATGTTGTTTACATAAACTTTATCACAAAATCTATGTGAATATTATTGTTAATTATTGATGGCATTACACCGACTAATTAGAAGACTTATAAATTCAAGCTCTCATCCCAATCAAATTAGTTTGTGTATATATCTGTTCCATTTCCATATGGAATTTAAAGCCAAGAGAATCGAGAATTTTCAATAACTAAAACAAAATCAATGTATCATATGTTACCAAAAAAAAAAAAGGATCAATATATCATAGAAGCAACCTTGCTAATAGGGAAAATTAGTGGAAAGTACCATTCAAAGCAATATTTAAGGCTAAAATGTAAAAGATTTCCTCTAACTTTGGGATCATTTCAAAAATCCTCTTTGTGCTTTTAAAGTCTTTAACATGACATCTTAAACTCCCAAAATAGTGTAACTTAAGCCTTATGTTAGTGTTCTGTTAGTTTCACTAATAGAAACAGTATCGTGTGCAATCACGTGATTTATTTTACACTAAACTTCACCCAGGTTCACCCAACACGAATGAAAATTACAGATCTCTCATTCCCAAATCCTATGCCCAATTGTGCTCGTGTTTACTAGAACAAAGAACGTTTCCCCAAATCCCTTACCCAATGCCTTTGTCTCATTCATTTGGTCGATTCGCAAGGAAAGAATAGAGTTTTGTGGGGGTTCTGCATTGTGTTGCGTTTGAGATTGTGGGGGTATCAGATATAAAAATTTTGCCTTGGCAACATGTTTAGTGGGAACCTCTTTCATCGTAAAAAGCATTTATGCCCCCCTAAGGAGTATATGAGTAAATCCACTTTACATTAGGTAAGCTTCCTCTTTTATATATATAAAAAAAATTGGGATAGAAAATATTGCAATTTGTTTTCTTATAATTTAACTTGCTTGGAAATTCAATAATTTTGTATTTTCTAAGACTCTCAAAATTTGCAGCTTGCACCTTTTGATTTTTCTAGTAACTTATGTTTTTGGTAGATTAGCATCTTAGTCTTATGATGATTTCACTACTTTTATATGAAAAATTTGCATTTGCATGTGATGTGAAACTCTAAATGTTGAGTTTTTCTTTGTGCTACCATCCTAGCTGATGTAACTTTCCACCCAAAGTACTTAACATATTAGCATGATGTCTAGCTTATAAAATGACGATGTTATGATCATTTAGAAGTTTCTTTATCTTTTTGAGTTATGTTATGCTTTTTAGATTTGGTTCAAGTTATGTGAGTCCTTCATCATTGTTTTTGCAGATAAAACACCAGTTGCACAACCTTTTTCAGCTTAAAGGCAAGATATTTATGTATCCTCTTATATCTAGTCAAGGCATTTACCCACTATGACTAAATGTGTTAATCGATAGTTTTGGTTGAATCAAGAGAAGAATATGTTAAATATGGAAGATTACATACCATTTTTTTTTGGGTCCATAGGGTAATAACTTTAAGATCAGTGGACAAAGAAGGTTTCATAAAATTTCAAATATGATTTGAAGGTTATTATCCAAAACAATGTTCATTACACATCATGTACAGTAAGGTTTTCATAATGCTAGTATGTATTGTCTACGCTACTTTATAGAAGTATCTTGTATATTACATAATGTTTAGGAGTCCATAAAGAGTAAGAATATTGATTCAAATAAAGTTTCAAGTGAATAAATAATCTATTCGATTACAAGGTTATCTTTTAAAAGTAATTTTCGCTTACATGCTGAATTTCAAAGAGTTAGCAAGATCTGAATTTTGATCTAAACATTGTTTTCACCTATATGCTAGGGATTTATCTAGCAATCAAACACCCTTTTTGTTAACGTGGCCATTTTATAGGTACTCATGTTGGAGTTATATGGGTACTCTAGTCAAAAGAGTACCTATATACAATATCCTTTTTCATTTTTTTTTTGTTTTTGCTATAAATCTAAGCTAAGAACTTGGTTTAGTCAATTTATTAATTATAGCCTTAGTAATAAAATGAAAAAGAAAAAAAAAAGATTACTTTTTTGTCTCTTTCTCTCGACTGATATACATATTCTCAAGTGTTTGATTTTAAGTTGTTAATTATGTTCTGCTATAAGATAGAATTTATATTTCAAGCTTCCTTGCCTATTATGTCAGGTATATGCCATCTGGGTGTCCTTTTTAAATGGAGCTTTCAAGTGGAGAGATCACTAAGACTAATGCCTTTGTATCTCCAGTTATTTATCTTACCTTCAATGTTGGAAGCATTATTTGGTTGTACGACTATGGGTAGATCGCAGTTATAAAGACTTTGTGGACAAAAACATACCTAAGAAGGAGATTCTTTGACTATTGAAATGGCTTACTGAGGAATAAACAAGCAATGGTGAATGAGCTAAAAGCTGAAAGAATAGAGAAAATTTTGATTTTTTACTAGAGCTAAGTTGGTGGTTAATAATTGGTGCTACGATGCTATATCTGTGTTAGGTTGAAAGGGTTAAGGATGGGACTGGGTTATGCACTTTGCATAAAAAGGCATATATGGTGTGTGGTTTGGGATAGTTGTTTGTGGGTAAGGTAGGTTGGTACTTGCAATGTAAGTTAGGTACTGAAATGAATGATTTTGGTGTGTATGTAATTTTGTAATGACAAGAATTTGTAGTTTGGTGAAATGAAATGAAACGAAGGATTTTGTTCACATACAATTTTTTATTTACATTCTTTTGCTTTTCTTGTCTTTGATAAGTAAACAAGTGATGAAGAAATGAAAGAAGTAAAATGAAAGAAGTAAACAAGTGATTTGCATACCAGTATAATTGAAAGAAAATGAGACAAAATTATGATAGACTAAGAAGTAAACTAAGATGTATAGAGAAACTATGATGGACTAAGAATAGAACTTTTGGGCAAAGCTCCTGATAATAGAACCAAAACTACATCACTAAACCAATACCAACAACAAACAAAACCAATGCTAGCAGTATACCCAAAACATCTATTATACCTAAAATTGAGTTGCATAATGGCAATACAAACAGCACACCAAAATTGTTTATGAATAATTACATAAGACCATTACATAAAATACTCATCCAAAAAAAGACTAATCCCACAAACTTAGAATCCTAAACAAATATCATTACATCTGACTTATTTGCCTAAATAGAAGCATCACAAAATACTATTACATAAATCCAGAAAAAATCACATTACATCAATTCCATAAACCTAGTTTGGCCTTAAAGAAGTGGTAACTCTTTCTGCAGGGGCTTCCATAAACTCTGGCATCTTCTTACTCTTGCTTTTCTTGTACACTCTCTTATTTGGGTTAATTGGACCCTTGCATTTCTTAGCATTATGTCCACTACCTCCACAGTTCCTACATTTAATACTTTGGCCTATCCTATTAACCTTGTAAGGTTTCACTAGTTCATCAGCTGCTTACTTTCTGGCCTTGTTAGGCTTTTTAGGTGCACTCTTGTAATATAAAGGCTTAACAGGTTCCCATTCTGTTTGTGGCCTTTCCTCCTTTCCTGGAACTAGTTTTATTATAGGATCATATGCCTTCATAAAAGTTTCAGTTGAAAAATATGCATCCACATAATTCTCAGGTATATCTCTCATTTTATAGATGCATGCCACAACGTGCTCAAATGGGATTCCAATTAAATCTCATTTCCTACACCCACAAGTATACTTGTTCAAATCCACCACACTTGTAGCTTGATTTGAACTGTCCACCTCGAACCGCCCATCTCCAGCTATGTAACAAATTAGACCTAATGAAGCATGTTTTGATTTCTCAAGCTTGGTTTGGATCCTTGGACAAATTGGACCCTTGTATTTGGTCATACCTTCTTTCTTTGCCATATATCTCTTCATCAGCATCCTCCTAATGATTTCACACATTGTGAGAATGAGTTTATCTTTGCCTTCTAGGATAAAGGAATTGAAAGTCTCAGTTATGTTGTTCTATAAAATATTAAACTTGGTCATGGGATTGAAAGCATGCGTAGACCAATGTGAAGAAGTAAACTTTCTCATCCATGCAGCTGGAAATGAGTCTAATCTTTCCATAATCTTCATGTGATAATCAAACTCAACTTTTGCGGTTGCCCTTGTTGTATTCCAAATTTCATCTTTCAAGGCTTCTCCTTTGAACTTTATCTTGAAATTAGCATAGAGATGCCTAACACAAAACATTTTTCGCAGCCTAGTGCTTTCAATGTCTTTGTCAATCCTTAAAACAATAGCAAAATATCATATACTAATATGAATTACAGTTGAATAAAATTAAAACCAACGATAGTAAATATATATAAACTAAAAGCACAAATATAAACCAATGATATATATCAGCCACCTTTAACCCAAAAGATAGTAAACATATAAACTAATGACATATAAACCAAAAGCACAAATTTTAGCCAATGACAACAAACATATCAATACAACACAAATATAACAATAAATTAATAGGATTCAGTTCTTAACAATAGAGTACTAACCTTTTGCCGATTAGACATTATCACCCACCATTTTTCTTCAATTGACTCACGATCCTCAAGCAATAGTTGAATGAACCACTATTAACTGTTCTTGCACTCTACTTCAATAATAGCATATGAAATTAGGTACATTATTATCATTGGCATATTTCTCTACTGCACATAGTAATTGTCCCTCAAATTTTTCCTTAAGGAAACACTTATCCACTCATATGATTAGTCTACAAGTGGACAAGAAACCCTTCTTGCATGCATCCAGACTTACATATAACCTCTAAAACAATGAAGCTTCAAGTTTTAAGAGCATTGTGCTTCCAAGATTGTACTGTCTAATGGTAGCATAGTAGTTTCATAACTTTGGAAACTGTTCAGCATGGTTCCCTTCAATTGATTCTAAATCAAATTTCTTAACTTTGTAAGCCTGATACTTGGAGACCTTTATACTTCAATCTCTTTCCACTTAGTTTGCAAATGCTATTGGCTTCTGATGCACAATTTTTAGTTGTCACATTTGCAAACCCAAGTGCAGGTTGTCTCAAGTAATAAAATTCTCGAGAGTCCGAGGTTGATCCACAGGGAATTGTTGAAGATTAATTAAGGTGAAGTGAATATTTTGTTACTACAATTAAAATTATTTACTTGGGTAAAAAGATTCACTCTTGGTAAATAAAATAAAGGTAAGATTAATTCTTTTTATAACTCAATTAGAATCCTCGCAACATGGAGGTTCCAATCGGAAAATACAACATTAAAAGTTCAATTAAAATAATATACGTAATTATATTATGTTTCCTAAAAATATTACCACCACTTATAAATGAGTTAAAGCATTCATTGTGCCAATATTTTGTCTACAACAAATCAAGAACTCCTCTTTACAAAGATGGTTTCTAAATTATAAGAAACAAATTATAATACGTATAAAGGTTACTAGAAAATATAAATCATTTAAGCACAAGAGAAGAATAAATCTAACCTTACTTTATTACCAAGAGCTTCACCCTTTCACCCAAGTAAAATGAAACTTAGTTACTCATAGATAAGAAGAAAGAAAGAGAGAAGAAGAAGAAGAAGAAGAACATGACTTTAATTTAGAACAAAGGAAAATTACTACAAGAAAACCTAGTAACAAAATGGCATCATTTTGGTAACTAACACCTAACACCTCAATGATCTGTCAAGGCCTCCTTTTATAGAGGATTAGAGATACAAAATGACAAGGGGGCTGAGTCATTAGTGGTTAGATGAGTGGAAAATGAGTGGAAAATGCCAAATGACTTTAGGTGAGTGGAAAATTATGGAGATTCCTTGTCTCCGAAATCATGCAGCTCTGAAGTTATTGCATTCGTCATTTTTGAACCAAGTGGTCTTCATGAAAGTTTTAGGCCTGGATCTTAGCTTTCAAATGGCTTTAGTTTGAGTCCAATATCATTTCTATAACTCTAGATACGTTCAAATTACTGCACACTACCCAGGCCCAGTCACAGCTCCTCTGTTCTGACTTTCAAGTCCAATATCACCTTCAAGGAGTCCGATTCTAGAAAAGTGTTCAACATGAAAGTTGTAGATATGGGTCTTAGCTATTCAACATTCAAATTTCAGCTTATTTTACAACTTCTAGCCCGAACAATGGCATGAACAGTATACATAGGTCAAGTTGTCAGGAACAGCACTCTAGTTCTTGTTTCAATCCCAATTTGAGTTATCTACTCGTGTGATTGGGCCTTTGAGGTCTTCATGAAAGTTATAGAGATCTCTCTTATATTTCAAATGCCACTAGAATCACCTCCAAATACCACCTACAGCCCAAGATATGGCCCAAATACAGAAATAGTGTAAGATATGAATCATGCTGAAAAATTCAATTAAGTCCAATTTGAGCTCAAACTTACAAAACATAATAAAACTCAATCAATTAAGTACATAGAAGTGTAAATGACTAAGAATAAAAGCTTATTAATGTATTAAATATGTGATCATCAAATTTTTCCACACTTAGCTTTTTACACTCCTGAGCAAAACACACAAGATCACTCACAAAAAAAACGAAACAGACTCAAAAGCTAAACACTCTAAAAGACTCAATTTCTAATAATATTTAAAAAAATGTAGAGCAATCAATCATTCAAGTAATCAAAACATTCATGAGGTAATATATCTTCACATCTCAAATTAACAAGTAAGGATATTTCAATTGAAAAGCATGAGTCAAGAATGATAGATTTTCACAAGATTCACTCTCAATCCCTCAAGCGTTTAAAAGGTAGGTATTTCGCTCAATTCAACCCATGAAAATTGCACTACCATAAGCTTGCTTCTCTTCTACTTCTCCACTACTCAAAACATATGCACACATAAATCATGAGGACTTTATTCAAGGTTGTAATGAGGTCAAGGTAAAGGAGGAGGTAATATGGATATGACAAGTTAAATACCAGAGAATAAAAGAGCATGAGAGCTGAGTTCAATTAACAAGTATGAAAGTTCATCCCAACTCCACTTAATACAAATTTCCTTTACCTATTCTTTTCCTTTCCTTTATTACCTTGTTGACCCTCTTCTTTTTACATTTTTTTTTTTTTTTTTTTTGATTTTTTTGATTTTTTGATTTTTGATTTTTTTTTTGAAGAATAAGAACATCATATATACACATTTTTTTTAAATATTCTGCACACACACCCCTACACTTGTTCAAGAACTCATCGAATGACAAACTAATATTCTCTTATTCCCTAAGGTCAAGTAAGAATATGGTTTTTCATTTAAGGCACATAATGAGTTCGAAACAAAGAATAGTCAAATAAACTCAAAGGGGTTAAGAAAGGGAAAATAGGTCATTTCTAATGCTTTATGTTGACAGGAATCAGAGAATTTTCAAGAAGTCATAAGAGTGCTTGATATCATATTGAAACAACATACTGCTAAACAAGGCTGGCTATTTGATTAAAGTAGCTATTTCAAGAAAAATATCTCAATCATATTCATGTATGCATATGAAAATATAGTCTCAAAAAGAATCAAAGCAAGTTCTAGAGCAATAATTTCATAAGTGAAATTCACACAAGAAAGAAAAGAATGGTACAAATGTTCAATCTATTCATCAATAAGCTCAAAATCTCACAAGGCATAAGTCTATCATTCTCAGTCCACCAATTCAACATCCATAACCAAGCATGTGAATTTTAAGAAAGAAGATAATTTACTCAATCATGCAAATTTCCCTGAATTTGAATTGCTACTTCCACATAAATTAGTTACTACCCTAATTACTCATTACTCTGCCACCAATTTTTGATGCGTCTCAAGAGTAAATAATTTACTCTTTACTCTGTCATCCCTAATTACTTTTGTTGTTAATAAATTGATGACAAACACAACAAACATATTCACAAACACACTTTTGTTTTTGTTTTGTTTTTGTTTTTTTAATGATAAACACAATAAACATATTAACACACACACTTCCTAATTTTTTTTAGGTTTTTTTTTTGGGTTTTTTTTTACAACCATCATTCCCCCCAACCAGATCACAACATTGTCCTCAATGTCAAAACATAGATAGGTAAAGGATAGAATATATTACCATTTCTTTTAATTATCTTGAAAAAAAAAAAATCTCACACAAATTTAAACAAAACAAAGTATGATAAATAAAACCAAAGCTTGTAATTATTTAAATAGTTGGAGTGCCTTGGCTGGCTTTCTTTTCATTTTGCTTCCTTCACCACTTCCTTCACCACTTCCTTCGGACCAATCTATCTGAGCTGTTACTGGATCAGGTCCATAAACAAATGCTTCTAATTTATCAATCAATTCATCAACAAGATGAAGCAGAGATAAGGAGTTGTCTTCTTGAAGGTGTGACAAATTTACTGCTCCACAAAGACGGTCAACAAAAGATAACAAATTATCAAAGAAATTATTAACATTCAACAAACCTATGGGTTTATGGTGGATGTTCAATTGGGCCTAAGAGACAACTTGAAAGACTTCTTCCAAAATACCAAAACTACCAGGTAAGATAATGAATGCATCAGAGTTGTCAAGCATCGCCTTCATTCGTCCATGCATAAAGGATACCTTAATTTCCAGTCCAACTGTCTTTCCAACGATGTTCCTTCGAGTTAAAGGTTCAGGAATGACACCTAAAACTTGACCACCTCTTACAAATGCAGAAAGTGATAATCCCCCATTAACCCAATGCAACCTCCCCCATATACTACACGAATGTTCCTCGCAAAGAAAGTGTTCTACCAACAAGGTTAACTACTGCGTTTACAAACTCTAAACCATTCCCATAACTTGTCCCACAAAATACACCAATATTGAGAAATCTACGAATGAAGAAGAAGAAGCTCCTCCATTTCAACACTCACTCTCTTTGAATGATTAAGAGTTGCAGAAAAGTAAAGAAAATGGAGTGTTTAAATAAGAAAGAGAATAGAAAAAGTAATAATAGCTCCTATACAAGTAGGTTGGCTGGTGTCAGAAAAGTTTGAAATAATAATATAATAATACTTTTGTTTTTGTTTTTGTTTTTGTTTTTGTTTTTTTTATTTTTTTTTGTTTTGTTTTTTTTTTTTACTTCAAGAAAACTATCAGGGTAAAGAAGTCTAGAAACCCCCGAAGGATCCTATCCAAAGGATCGTCTGTCCAAAACCAAAATTTAACAAAATCATACAAAGATAAAATAATAATAACAAATGATTACATACCTTTATGTACAGGTTTCATGGCGGATCTTTATCTTTGCGGCGTCATGAGTGCATACCAAGACTACTCACCAATCTGGGCATTCTTCTCCCTCCCGCTTGTGGGATATTTTGGATTGAGCTACGACGCCACTAATTAAAGTGCGTAAATCTGACAGCTACCACCAACGACCACAGCCAGTGAGAGGTCACTGAAGAGCCCATGGCATTAAATCACAGGATCCAGCTCAGAGGCATTGTCACGCGAGAATGCAAACACGGGACGCTTCTTTCTGTCCATCAGCAAGCAGAGCCTTTGGTTAAAACCTGGGAATGCTTGCGCGGCTCTCTACAGAGCATGGCACACGAACCTTATTTATCGACCGGCGTGCGAAGGTCCACCCGAGTCAATGACGGGTCTGCCACTCCACTGGCAGGGGCTCCTAATCTAATTAAAGACCAAGTACAACCGAAGTTTCGCCCTTTTTTTATTTTTTATTTTTTATTTTTTTTAGTTTTTCTTCTTCTTTTTTTCTTCTTTTTTTTTTTTTTTTTTTTTTTTTTTTTATTTTTTTCTTTTCTTTTTGAAAATGTACAAGATAATATATACATGTTGTTGTGATTGTGGCTCACATCTTTCTCTGGTTTCACGTCCGAGAAACTTAAACGCCTTCTATGAGTCGAGGATAAGCTTCCCATCCAATTTTCTTATAAATTGGCAAACAGGGTCTTTTTGAGTCAGATTCCCAAGACTATAACTCTCTTGTTCATTCTTGAAGAGATTCCACAAACTAAGAAGTTCATGCTGCACAACTCCACAAGAATGCGTCTCAAGAGTCAATAAGATATTATCTAATGACTCCTTACTCAGTCCATTCTTAATGAAGAATATTTTATCTTCTCTATTTACAGAAACCATCCCCAAAGAGTGACATCGCGTGTTGCAATTTCATCGTGCACACTTGTAAGAAACTTTCATTCTTTTTGCTCTTTTCCTTTTTGAAAATGAACTTTTACCGAGACCAGGCATGTATGGGACAAATGAATCTGAAGATTCACCAGCTAAACGAACCTTTGCTTCGATTATCCAAATATATATCTTCTCGGGATGCCCTTATACATTAACAATCTCAGTCTTTCACACTTAACTTCATAGACTTTTGTTAGAGCATTTAGAGGGAGAGAAGGAAAATGTTTTCTTAGATTTGAGAGAATGACATCCATTTTAAAAGGAGAAGAAATCATTTATTATAGGAAACTGAAAAACAAACCGACTTGAGAGTCACAGAGTACCGTTATCCGCCATTTAACCGGGAACACAAAGAACTGCAAAAAAAAAATATTAAAATAAATTCTACTCATAACAAGGATTAGAAAGAGAAATGGATTCTACCTCAACAACTTGATGTTCCAGAATTGATTTGAGTCTTTGTCCATTGACCTTAAATACAATACCATTCCTAGGATTCTTAATGTCTATGGTCCCATAAGAATACACATGTTTGACAATATAAGGACCAATCCACCTAGATCTCAATTTTTCAGGGAATAGGTGAAGACGAGAATTATAAAGCAGAACTTTTTGACCAATTTCAAAAGTTTTTCTGAAAATTGATTTGTCATGAAAAGCTTTTGTTCTAACTTTATAAATCTTTGAGTTTTCATATGCATCATTTCTTAATTACTCAAGTTCATTCAATTGCAATTTGCGTAACTTGGAAGCATCATCAAGACTTAAGTTGAAAGCTTTAATGACCCAAAATGCTTTATGCTCCAATTCTATAGGTAAATGACAAGGTTTTTCATAAACTAACCGATAGGGAGACATGCCCAAAGATGTTTTAAAAGCAGTACGGTAAACCCAAAGTGCATCGTTTAGTCTTAAAGACCAATCTTTACGATTTCGGTTAACCGTTTTTTCCAAAATTTGTTTAATCTCCCTATTTGCTAATTCAACTTGTCCACTTATCTGAGGATGATAAGGGGTTGCAATTTTGTGGGTAATGCAATATTTTTTCATTAAAAATTCAAATGGTTTATTGCAAAAATGTGTTCCCCCATCACTGATGATAGCTCGAGGAATTCCAAATCGACTCAAAACATTTTCTTTTAAAAATTTTAGAACAGTTTTATGATCATTGTCCGACATGGAATTGCCTCAATCCATTTTGAGACATAATCAACTCGCAACCAAAATGTACACAAATCCAAAAGATGATGGAAATGGACCCATGAAATCAATTCCCCAACAATCAAAAATTTCAATGACAATGATAGGGTTCAAAGGCATCATATTTCTTTTAGAAATTGACCCCATTTTTGACAACTTTCACAACTTTTTGCAAAAAGTATAACGTCCCTTGAATAAAGTGGGCCAATAAAATCCACACTTTAAAGATTTTCGCAATTGTTTTCTTTGAAGAAAAATGACCTCCACATGCTTCTGAATGACAAAATTTAATGACACTACTTACCTCATTGTCGGGTACACATCTCCGAAAGATTTGATCAGAACAATATTTGAACAAATATGGGTCATCCCAAAAGAAATTTTTCACCTCAATCAAAAACTTTTTTCTGTCTTGGTGTGTCCACTGAGGCGACATCTTACCTGTTACAAGAAAATTGACAATGTTAGCAAAACAAGGCATAGAATTGACAGAAAATAAAAATTCATCAGGGAAAGAATCATTGATAGGTGTGCTATCAAAAGATGAGCCTGTTGTCAGCCTTGACAAATGATCTGCAACAACATTTTCGGCTCCTTTCTTGTCTTTTATTGTGATGTTAAATTCTTGAAGCAATAAGATCCACCGTATCAACCTAGGTTTGGCATCCTGTTTAGACATTAAATATCTAACAGCAGCATGATCAGTGAAAACAACAGTGGATGAACCAATTAAATAAGCTTGAAATTTGTCCAATGCAAAAATTACAGCAAGTAGTTCTTTTTTAGTAGTGGTGTAATTCATTTGTGCACTATTCAAAGTTCGACTTGCGTAATAAATTACATGATGCTTACTTTCCTTTCTTTGGCCTAAAACAAATATAACAAAGAAAATCACTAGCATCACACATCAACTCAAAAGGCAACGACCAGTCAGGAGATTGCATAATAGGAGCAGAAGTCAAAAGACCGATTAATTTTTCAAAAAAAATTTGACAATCTTGAGTCCAAACAAATAGTGTATCTTTTGTTAGAAGATTACATAAAGGTCTAGATATGACACTAAAGTCCTTTACAAATCTTCTGTAAAATCCTGCATGTCCTAAAAAGAAACGAACTTCTCTGACTGTTTTTGGGAAAGGCAAATGAGCAATTAATTCAACTTTGGCCTTATCAACTTCAATTCCTTTAGAAGATATCACATGACCTAACACTATTCCTGAGGTAACCATGTAATGACATTTTTCCCAATTTAACACAAATCCTTTTTCTTCGCATCTTTTAAGAACTTTTTCCAAATTATCAAGACAATTTTCAAAAGAATTTCCAAAAACTGTCAGATCATCCATGAAAACCTCTAAATAATGCTCAATCATGTCACTGAAAATACTTAGCATGCATCTTTGAAAAGTTATCGGAGCATTACAAAGACCAAAAGGTATTCTTCTATATGCAAAAGTGCCACAAGGACAAGTAAAAGTGGTTTTTTCTTGGTCCTCTAATGCAATTGGTATTTGATTATACCCTGAATAACCATCAAGAAAACAATAGTAGGGATGTCCTACTACTCTTTCTAGAATCTGATCAAGAAATGGCAATGAAAAATGGTCTTTCCTAGTGGTTGCATTCAATTTTCTGAAATCAATACACATACGCCAACTAGATGAGACTCGGGTAGGTATTAATTCTCATTTTTCATTTTCAACCACTGTTATTCCAGATTTCTTAGGCACAACTTGTGTAGGGCTTACCCACTGGCTATCAGAGATAGGATAGATAATTCCAACATCAAGTAATTTAAGAACTTCAACTCTAACTACCTCCTTCATGTGTGGATTTAATCTTCTTTGAGGTTGTTGAGATGTTTTAGCATTATCCTCTAAATGTATTCTATGTGTACAGATTAATGGATTAATGCCTTTTATATCCTTTAATGTCCATCCAATTGCACTTTTATGCCTTTTAAGTACTTCTATCGACTTATCTTCTTGTTCTTTGGTCAAGGATGAGGAAATTACTACTAGAGAGCTTTGTTCTTCTCCCAAAAATGTGTACTTCAACCCATCAGGTAATGGCTTCAGTTCCAGTGTGGGTACTTCTTCATGGGTATCATCATTCATGGATTTTAGCTCTTCGAATCTTGGCTTCCATCCTTTGTATTCCATTTCCTGTGTACAGTCAAGCAAAGAGCATATTTCAGAAACATCATCATCTAATTGTGTAGCTGAATCAAATGAATTAATTAAACAGATTTCTAATGGGTCAGAAGAACTCCTGATTTGAAGATGATCATCTATAATGGCCTCAATCCCTTCAATCTCTTCATTGTCATCATAAACTTCATGTGGTTGCTTGCACATGTTGAAAACATTAAGCTCCAGTGTCATATTTCCAAAAGTTAACTTCACCACTCCATTTCTGTAATTTATCAAAGTATTAGATGTTGCTAAAAATGGGCGACCCAAAATAACAGGAACTGACTTAGAACTATCAACCATAGGTTCAGTTTCCAAGACAATAAAATCCACAGGATATATGAATTTATCAACTTGTACTAACACATCTTTTACTATTCTTTTTGGAATTTTAATTGATCTATCAGCAAGTAGAAGAGTTACAGAAGTTGGTTTTAACTCACCAAGGTTGAGTTCTTTGATAAACCGAATATGGAAGCAAATTAACACTAGCACCAAGATCAAGTAAAGCTCGTTCAATTTTATGTTCACCAATAATGCATGAAACTGTAGGACAACCAGGGTCTTTATATTTTAACTCATTATTATTTTGAATAATGGAGCTTACCTGTTCAGTCAAAAATGCATTCTTTTTCACATTATGTTTTCTTTTAACAGTGCACAAGTCTTTCAAATATTTGGCATAAGAAGGAATCTGTTTGATAGCATCTAACAGAGGAATATTGACCTTCACTTGTTTAAAGATTTCAAAAATGTCACTGTTATGATTCACTTTACTTGAATTGTTTACTGCTTGAGGAAATGGGGGTGAAGATGAGGGTTTGATCTCCTTTTGGCTAGGTGGCTTATCAACTCCTTCCCCATCTTTGGGAATTGACTCATTATCTTTCTCAAAAAGTTCAGGAATTTGTTTTTCAACAACCTTTGCACTCCTAAGAGTTATCACTGAGTTGACTTGATCTATTTTTGGACTTTCTGAACTACCTTCATTTAGGCTAAATTGACCCTTGGGATTTGGTTGAGGTTGAGAGTGAAACTTTTCTTTCTCATGAATGGCAAGAGAAAGTTTAGCAAGAGTGTCTTTTATGTCAATCATGGCTTGAGTGTTTTGACTATTGATGGCCTCTTGTTTTTCCATGAATGCATGCAATGTTCCTTCAAGGTTTTTCCTATATGGTGAGACATAGGGTGCATATCCTTGAGGATTTTGAGAATCTTGCTGTGCCTGAGGAGGTGGTGGTTGCATGAATTGTGGCTGGTTGCTATTCCTCCAACTGAAATTCAGGTGATTTCTCCATCCCGGATTGTATATATCTGAAAAAGAAGAAGTGAATGGCTTTTTAAAATTATTCATTGCATTTACTTGCTCATGCACAACTTCTTTAAAAATAGGAATTTTTGGACATTCATTTGTTGAGTGTCCTAATTCATCACAAATGCCACAAATTTCTTCATTTTGCACAGATTTGATTTCTTTTACTTTCCCAGATTCCATGGCTTCAACCTTTCTAGCCAAACTAGCAAACCTAGCATTCAGATCTTCTTCTTGACTAAGATGATATTTTCCTTTACTAGCATTTGCAAGGTTTGATCTAATTGAATTTTCAGAAGGATTAGTACTATGCCAAGATTGAGAATTTTCAGCCAAATGGTCTAAATAGTCTAAAGCTTCATCAGGTTCTTTATCAAGAAATTCACCATTGCACATTATTTCCACAAATTACTTGGTTTCGGGTGTTAACCCTTCATAAAAGAAGCTTAAAGTGCGCCATTTTTCAAAACCATGATGTGGGCAAAAATTCAACAAATCTTTAAAACGTTCCCAACTTTGAAAATATGCTTCATTTGAATTTTGGAAAAAATTTTGGATTTGTCTTTTCAAAGCATTGGTTTTATGTGTTGGAAAAAATTTCTTCAAAAACTCACATTGCATTTCTTGCCATGTGCCAATTGATCTTGGTTTCAAAGTGTTAAGCCAAGTTTTTGCTTTGTCTTTCAAAGAAAAAGGAAACAATTTAAGCTTAACAACCTCTTGGTAAGTTTGATCATGAAAAGCAAGACATACTTCCTCAAATTCTTTTAAATGTAAATATGAGCTTTCAGATTCTAAACCATGAAAATTAGGAAGTAAAGAAATCATACCTGGCTTGAATCTAAAATTGTTGGCATTGACTGGAAAGATAAAACTTGATAGACTAGAATTTCGGGATGGTTGCAAATACTCACGCATGGTTCGCAACGGTTGATTTTCATGTTCATCATGCACACTTTCGTTTTCAGCCATTGTGCTTAATGTGTGTGATTGTGATTCAAACAAATCAATATGTAAAGTACCTGGATTAACTCTAACCAAACGACCCGAATTTAAATCACGATACCAATTAAGCACAAGTAACTTACAGTATAAAATAAAATGTACAAGATAGCAATATAAACTGTCCATTAAATATTAACAAAGGTGTGGTATAAACTAACCACCAAATAAGTTAATAAGCATAAAAATTAAAAAGTTAATATACAGATAAATTAAAATGTTAGAAGCGAGAAAAAGTAAAAAGTTAGATAGCTGAAAAAGTAAAAAGTTAGATAGTTAGTAAGAGAATTAGTAAGTTAGTAAACAAAAAAAAAATGACGAAAAATAAATAACAAAAAAAATGATTGAAAAATAAATACGAAAAATAAAGTACAAAAAAAATAATAATAAAAGGGAGAGTTACCCCCACTAAGTTAAAATGTACAAGAAAATAAAATAGAGAATTACTCCCACTGTACAGAAATTAAAATGTAAAAAAAAAAATAAAGTGCGGAAAGTAAATTTAAAGAAAGAAAGAAAAAAGTAAAAGGGAGAGATTCCCCCACCAAGTTAGTGCGTAAAATAAAAGGGAGAAGTTCCCCCACTAAGTTAGTATGCACATAAATTAAAAAGGGAGAGGTTCCCCCACTAGTTAGTATGTTAGTATATATACAAATTATTTTTTTTTACACCAGAAATTCAATCTTCAAATCAAGTCCCCGGAAACGGCGCCAAAAACTTGATGCACAATTTTTAGTTGTCGCATTTGCAAACCCAAGTGCAGGTTGTCTCAAGTAATAAAATTCTCGGGAGTCCGAGGTCGATCCACAGGGAATTATTGAAGATTAATTAAGGTGAAGTGAATATTTTGTTACTACAATTAAAATTATTTACTTGGGTAAAAAGATTCACTCTTGGTAAATAAAATAAAGGTAAGATTAATTCTTTTTATAACTCAATTAGAATCCTCGCAACATGGAGGTTCCAATCGGAAAATACAACATTAAAAGTCTAATTAAAATAATATACGTAATTATATTATGTTTTCTAAAAATATTACCACCACTTATAAATGGGTTAAAGCATTCATTGTGCCAATATTTTGTCTACAACAAATCAAGAACTCCTCTTTACAAAGATGGTTTCTAAATTATAAGAAACAAATTATAATACGTATAAAGGTTACTAGAAAATATAAATCATTTAAGCACAAGAGAAGAATAAATCTAACATTACTTTATTACCAAGAGTTTCACCCTTTCACCCAAGTAAAATGAAACTTAGTTACTCATAGATAAGAAGAAAGAAAGAGAGAAGAAGAAGAAGAAGAAGAACATGACTTTAATTTAGAACAAAAGAAAATTACTACAAGAAAACCTAGTAACAAAATGGCATCATTTTGGTAACTAACACCTAACACCTCAATGATCTGCCAAGGCCTCCTTTTATAGAGGATTAGAGATACAAAATGACAAGGGGGCTAAGTCATTAGTGGTTGGATGAGTGGAAAATGAGTGGAAAATGTCAAATGACTTTAGGTGAGTGGGAAATTATGGAGATTCCTTATCTCCGAAATCATGCAGCTCTGAAGTCATTGCATTCGTCATTTTTGAATCAAGTGGTCTTCATGAAAGTTTTAGGCCTGGATCTTAGCTTTCAAATGGCTTTGGTTTGAGTCCAATATCATTTCTATAACTCCAGATACGTTCAAATTACTGCACACTGCCCAGGCCCAGTCACAACTCCTCTGTTCTGACTTTCAAGCCCAATATCACCTTCAAAGAGTCCGATTCTGGAAAAGTGTTCAACATGAAAGTTGTAGATATGGGTCTTAGCTATTCAACATCCAAATTTTAGCTCATTTTACAACTTCTAGCCTGAACAATGGCATGAACAGTATATATAGGTCAAGTTGTCAGGAACAACACTCTAGTTCTTGCTTCAATCCCAATTTGAGTTATCTACTCGTATGATTGGGCCTTTGAGGTCTACATGAAAGTTATAGAAATCTCTCTTATCTTTCAAATGCCACTAGAATCACCTCCAAATACCACCTACAGCCCAAGATATGACCCAAATACAGAAATAGTGTAAGATATGAATCATGCTGAAAAATTCAATTAAGTCCAATTTGAGCTCAAACTTACAAAACATAATAAAACTCAATCAATTAAGTACATAGAGAGTGTAAATGACTAAGAATAAAAGCTTATTAATGTATCAAATATGTGATCATCAGCTTCTAATCAGGCTATGTCTCTTATGGACTATATATTTTTATTTAACAACCACCTTGCATTGACCTTAGTATTCTCTTTTGTTTATCCACAATTGTGCTGAGGATGGTAAAATGACTCAATATAGAAAGCATATCTATTTTGAGTCTTTGATGCATATATCCTCCAATCGCAATTTTTTTTTGCACTTAATTGTGATTCTAGTAGGCTCATTCCTAATATTGTCAAAATTTATACCATCCTCAATGGCATACTATTTCAGTGCCTCTATGTACACTCTAAAATTATCAAACCTTATTCTAACTACCAAGCTGATATTTTTAGCATATTTGTTTTTCCATTGAACTCAATGAACCTTGGTCTTTGAGCTTCTTCATCAGAACCATCAAGACTTATTAACTTATCACTATATTGATAATCTGAAAGGCATTCACCATTTCATTTCTCAGCATCTTCAACAGCTTGATTGCTCATATGTTGCTAAGTGCTTGGTTTTGTTTTCCTTGCATTCTTTACAGCTTTCTTACTATATTTCTTCCTTTGAGCCATAGATTTTCTCTTCATTCCTCTAGTACTATCTTGGGTCATAGTTTCAAGTGGTGTAATTTCTTGTGTGTTATTTTAGGTTTGCTGATAGTCATCATAGGTCTGCTGAGTCTATCCAACCTCTTCATAGGTATGTCCAACATCTCCATAGGTCTGCCCATAATCTCCATGTGTTTTCCTACCTTCCTCTTCATTCAGCTAGGTTTTAACCTCATCAACAACAACTTTAGGAGCATTTTTTTCACAGAATAAGTCTAGATTTTCCTTATCACTGTTTGAAAAATCACATACAGCCAAGTTTATATCTACATCTTCCTCTTCAACTTCTTCTTCCTCCTCTTGGTCTTTTGCCTCCTCATATGAATATTCCTTATGATCATTAGCTTGTTGGAGTAATGGAAGCGAAGAAACTATTGGGTCAAGCACCTCTACATTTGTCTCCACTACATGGTCAACACATAGTTGCAGTAAAGTTACTTCCTTTCTTTCAAATCTCTTAATTACTCTTAACACATGTGCATCGCTATCAAACAATTTAAGCTCTTGTATCCCCTTATCTTCAAATTTATACCAAACGTTGAAATCATTCTTCTACTATTTTCTCTTCACATGCTGCACAAAATGGGGTTATATGAGGTCAATGTCAAAGTCCTCATATAAGTAATTATCCTCTCCTTTATAATGCATTACTGGTGTATTTATAATGTTCCCACCCAATGTAAAAGTCTATGTTGATCTTCACAGTCCCCATTTTGATAGCCTGAAAAAAATAAGAAATTGACATCAATGAAGGAGTAAACCACACACTAATACAAAAGTCAAATACATAAAAATTCTTGTATAGGACCACAAATTAACATATATGCTTACAACATAGCAAAAAAATTGTACACTTCCCTAAAGATTCCTCTAGAGCACAAAGATTCTCCATGCTCCATTAACCCCCAACATTGATACAATACCAACCAAATAAATGGATGACGAGTATTGAGCTCAAACAAAATTGTAACTGAGTTATACTTATGACTTGTAGCATAGGAAACAACACTGAATTGTCTCTTAAGGATTGTAAATGCAATTTGATCAGATCAATCTTAAATTGGGGGAAGGATTTGAGAACTCAAAATATATAAATAACATAATTAAAGTGAGAAATTCAATTAAAAGATCAATCAATTCAGAAACATATCTGAAATTGGGTTGATTCCATCATAGATCATTCAACAAACATTTGAAGGGCATTTGAATGGTTAATTTGGATTTAACTGAAATCTCTGCATCAAATCCAGAATTCATACTAGATAATCATCTAGAATTCAATTATCAATTGACACACAAATTTGTAATCGCACAATTCATGTTAGATCTATGTTAATTTAATCTCCGAATTTAATTAACCTAGGCACAAATCAGTAACATGACCTCTGTAATTCCATGATTAATTCAGATCAATCAATCCTAAATTTCATCACAATTCTCAATCTTAAATCAAGATCCAATTAGATCAAACATAAACAGAATCACCATTCATGCATTCAAGATCAAGAAGAAGAGGAAGAAGAGGAATCTAAATGCAATTCATACACAAAAACAGAACTAAGATCTCAAGAATCCAAACCATAATTTCTTCAAGAATGTCTGAATTGATTATAGAAGTTTAGCTGTCCATAGTTATCACCATGAAGGAGCTTGGGGAAGAAGGTAGAAGAAAAGAGAAAGATTTAGATCTAGAGAGAGAATGAAGAGTGTAGAATGAGAAGATGAGTTTTAGTTTTCTGTTTCTAACCCCTATAACTACCCTCTAATTTGGACTTACATCATTAGAACCCCATTAGTTACAAAACTAGGTCCATTATGAGTAATTGGGCCTAAATCCTATGTTAATTAGAAGTCTACAACTCAAGTTATGGACAAATCATTCTCAAAGGGTCTCTAATTCTATTGGCTAATTTCAAGGGATGAAAAATCTATCGAAACATCATATTTTCGAAAAATTGTATCATATGAATTGAAGATATATGTCTTAACTTTCTAATGCCACTAGTTTCAGGCCCATATCACATCTACAGCCCAAGTTATGTCTTGATTAGTGCACACTGATCGGGTTCTAGTGATAAAACCCGTGTTCTGTATTCCAAGCTCAATTAGCTCCACTAGATGTCCGAATTAGCCCTAGAACTCTTACAAAAGTTATAGAGCTCTCTTTCATCTTTCCTACAAGGTAAGATACATAATTTTTAAATATCTAAAACTCAAGACATGACCAAAATATAGAAATAGTATAAAATCTCAATAATGCTGAAAAAAATCAATTAAGCCCAATTTGAGCCCAAACTTACAAAATACGATCAAACTCAATCAATTAAGTATATGGAGAGTGTAAATGACTAAAAATAAAAGTTTATTAATGTATAAAATATATAATTATCAAATTCTCCCACACTTAACTTTTGCACTTCGAGGTAAATCACAAAAGATCAAAACTAGGGAGCAAGGAAAAACAAAACTCAAAAGCTAAAAACTTTAAAAGACTCAAATTCCAAGGACTTTCAAGAATACAAAAGTTATAAGTAAGAAAAGCAACCAAAGATTTAAGGGAACAAAACATTCATGAGGTAATATTTCTTCACATCTCAAACAAACAAGCAAGGTATCTTCAATTTGAAAAGCATGAATCAAGAATGATAGATCCTCACAAGATACACTCTCAATCCCTCAATTGTTTAAAATGTAAGTATTTTACTCAATTCAACCCATGAAAATTGCACTATCATAAGCTTGCTTATCTTCTACTTCTCTACTACTCAAACACATGCACACATAAATCAAGATGACTTTATTCAAGGTTGTAATGAGGTCAAGGTAAGTGAAGAAAACAATATGCATATGACAAGTTAAACACCCAAGAGAATAAAAGAGCATTGGGAAGGAACTCAATTAACAAACATGACATTTTATCCCCCCAAATCTATATAATGTACATTCTCTTCACATATTTCTTCTCTTATTTATTTATTTCTTTTCTTTTCTTTCACAACCTTTCTTGCATTTATTCTTTTTCTTTTTTTCTTTTTTTTTTACATTCTATTTTTTATTTTTATTTTTCTTTTCATTTGGCTCTTTTTCTTTCTTTCTTTTTCTTCCACTAAACACTTTGCCTATTGCACATCAAATTACACAACCCCTACACTTGAACTATTAATTACCCACAAGCAAAAGAGCTCCTCCAATGAAAATGAACCAATGCTCTCTCATTCCCTAAGGTAAGGTAAAAACATAGTTTTTCACATAAGGTATATAATGAGCTAAGATAAAGAATAAGCAAATAGGTTCAAGGGGGTTAATCAAAGAGAAATGATATAAGGTTGACTATTTGGTTAAAGTAGTTAATTAAAGAAAAAATATCTCAATCATGTTTATGCATGCAAGTAAAAATGTAGCCTAAAAAAGAATCAAAGCAAGTTCTAAATTGATCAATTAATATGAGTGAAAATCACACAAGAAAGAAGAGAATGACATAAATGCTAAATTCATCCATCAAAAGGCTCAAAATTTCACAATGTATACATCTATCAAACTCAATCCACCAATTAAACATCGAAAACCAAGCATGTCAAATTTAAGAAGGAAGAAAATTTATTTAATCATGCTAAGAATCTTGAATTTCAATTACTTCAAACTCATAAACTTCACAAATCTCAAAATATCATTGGCAAACAATTAAAAACACATAATTTTTTCTTTAAAAATAGAAAATAGAATAAAAAAAAAATAGAATTAAAAATAAAAAACAAAAATAGTAGCGAGAAAAAAATAAACAAAGAAAAACAGAAATAGAAAAAAAAAAAATAGAAACAAAATTAACCTAAAAAAAAAAAAAGAAATAAAGCGAAAATCAACAAAAAAAAAATTAATAGCGAAATAAAAAATAGAACCAGAAATAATAAACAACAAAATTAAGACAATAAAACAGAAATAGAGAATTAAGACAAATGAGAAAAATAGAAACAAAAATAGAAAATAGAAAATGGAAACAAGAATTGAAAGTAGTAGCAAAATAGAAAACATAAACAATACTAAAAATAACATAAAATTTATTCTACCCCCACTTGAATTTTACATTGCCCTCAATGTAAAGCATAGAAAAATCCAGAATGCAAATCACCAAAATATTGATGGCAAGTAAAATAAAAGTGTGATAATGGCCTCCCTCATTATCCATACATGTAAATGGCATCGAGCGAAGCCATTACTTCCACGTTGAACTCTTGACAATCTTCATGAAAATGCTTAAGTCTATGCCCAATGACCTTGCACGTTCTCTTTGTTGTCATATCTTGAAGCTTAACTGCACCATAAGGAAAAACATTAATAACAACCTATCTAGACCTTAATTTTTTGGGTATTAACCTAAGACGGGAATTATAAAGGAGAACTTTTGGACCACTTTTGAATTCTTTTCTATGAATCATTTTATCATGGAAGACTTTGGTCTTCTCCTTGTAAATTGTGGAGCTCCCATAGGCCTCCAGGCGAATGTCCTCTAATTCCTACAATTGTAACTTCCTCTTCATATCCTCTTGATTTAGGTCCAAGTTGCACCTCTTCACCACCCAAAATGCACGATGCTCAATTTTCATCAACAGGTGGCATGCATTTCCAAAGACAATTCGGTAAGGGGACATTCCAATTGGTGTCTTGTAGGTGGTCCTATAAGCCGATAAAGCATCTTTAAACCTCTTGCTCCAATTCTTCCTATTAGGTTGAATCGTCTTTTCAAGGATTTGCTTGATTTCTCTATTAGAAACCTCAGCTTGTCCGTTTATTTGGGGGTGGTATGGTGTGGAAACTTTATGCATAACTCCATATTTCTTTAATAAAGCCTTCATGTTCCGATTGCAAAAGTGTGAACCCTGATCACTGATGATGACCCTCGGAATGCCAAACCTACATAGGATGTGAGACCTAACAAAATCCATAACAACTCAAGAATCGTCAGTCCGAGTGGTCGTAGTCTCCACCCATTTAGATACATAATTCACAACAAGCAGAATGTAAATAAAATCAAATGATACAGGAAAAGTACTCATAAAATAAATACTCCATACATCGAATATCTCACAGAACAACAATGGTGCTGGGGTATCTCATTCCTACAAGAAATATTCCTTGTTCTCTGGCATTGTTTACAAGATTTACAAAACACATATGCATCATGAAATATAGTGGGCCAAAATAACCCAGAGTCCAAAACTTTCCTAACAGTCCGTTGAAGTCCAAAATGGCCGCCACATGCAAGTGTCTGACAAAAACTAAGAATAGAATAGAACTCATTATCAAGTGCACATCTCCTAATGACTTAGTCACTACAAAATCTCCACAAATAAGGGTCATCCTACACATAATATTTTGACTCAAGTTTATCTATCTGTGCCTTAGTGAAATGTGTAGGTAGTGCTCTAGTAACCAAGAAATTAATTAAATCTGTAAACCAAGAGATGTTACCTTGCAGCTTGAAAAACTGCTCATCAGGGAAGACATCGTGGATGGGAGAAGAATCCGTCTCTCTCACAATCTAACTCAGGTGATCAGCCACCAAGTTCTCCGCTTCACTCTTATCATGAATCTCAATATCAAACTCTTGGAGTAGCAACATCCACCTAATCAACTGGGCTTTACATCAGGCATCTTCAGAAGAAACTTCAAAGCTGCATGATCTGAAAACACAATCACTCTAGAACCTAGCAGATATGATTGAAATTTATCTAAAGCAAAAATAATTGCTAAAAGTTCATTTTCGATTATGGTGTAGTTAGCTTGTGCAATATCTAAAGTTCTCAAAGCATAGGAGATGACATAAGGTACTTTGCTGACTCTCTATACAAGGACAGCTCCCAATGCATAATTAGAGGCATCACATATGAGGTCAAATGGGAGTGCCTAATCTGGTGACTGGATGATAAGTGTACTGGTCAATACTTGCTTCAGGTGATTGAAGGCATCCTTGCTTCTCTGGTCAAAGTGGAACTCCATATCTTTTTGAAATAAGTTGGATAGTGGAAAGACAATTTTACTGAAATCCTTTATGAATCGCCGTTAAAAACCTGCATGAACAAGAAAAGAACGAACCTCTTTCACACATGTAGGGTAAGATAGGCATGAAATGACATCTATTTTCGTAGGATCTACCTCAATATCCTTGCTAGATACTACATGCCCTAAAACTATACCATGCTCTACCATGAAATGACATTTCTCAAAGTTCAGAACAAAGTTAGTCTCAATGCATCTATGCAAAACCCGAGCCAAACTATCCAGACATGCATCAAAGGAAGAGTCATAAACAATAAAATCATCTATAAACACATCCATGCAACTCTTTAAAAATTCAGAAAAGATACTTACCACACACATTTGAAATGTGCCCGAAACATTGCATAGACCGAAGGGCATCCTCCTGTATGCAAATATGCCAAATGGGCAGGTGAAAGTAGTCTTCTCTTGGTCTTATGGGGATATATGAATCTGAAAATAGCTTGAATATCCATTCAGGAAACAATAATGTGACTTGCCAGCCAGCCTCTCCAACATTTGATCAATTAAAGGCAATGGGAAATGATCTTTCCTGGTGGCCTGGTTAAGTTGCCTATAATCAATGCAAACCCGCCAACTGTTTTGGATTCTTGTGGGTAGAAGCTCATTGTTCTTATTTACAACTACTATGACCCCGGATTTCTTTGGAACAACCTGCACAATGCTCACCCATTTACTGTCAGATATGGGATAAATAATGTCATCTTGCAGTAGCTTATCCACTTCCTTCTCCACCATATCTAGAATCAGAGGGTTCAGTCTCCTTTGGGGCTGTCTCACTAGTTTGGTACATTCCTCTAATAAAATCCTATGCATGCATGTGGAGGGATTAATACCAAGAATGTCTCCAAGTGTCCATCCGATGGCCTGCTTATTCTACCTCAAAACTTGCAGCAATTTTTCTTCTTATTCATATTGTAGATTCTTAGCGACAATCACTAATAGTTTCTCACCATCTCCCAAATATGCATATTGAAGGTGGTCTGGCAAAGTCTTCAACTCTAAGGATGAGGTGCACAAGGGAAGGTAGCAAGCTATTTGAAACAACTAACTCAGCAGCATTAAATTTAGCATAATTTTGACTCTTATATTCATATGCTGCATCATTCAAGTCAGCAGTTGCATCATCACTCATCACTCATAACTGCATAAATCTCAGCACATGCAACACATGGTTTAATATCACAGCCAGCACGTGTATCACGGGTAATAGAATCCAGAAAGTCAGCAATATCAGTGAATTCGACATACATATCAGCATAAGCATCATCAACCAGCATATCAATCACGTCAACATAGAAAACTGAATGCTCCTCTAGGGATGTCTCATGACATCAAAAATGTTAAACTATACAACATCTTTGCCAAATTTCATAGAAATGGTGCCAACATGCATATCTATCTTAGTCTTGGATGTCTTGAGGAATGGTCTACTTAGAATCAATGGAGCATGGTTTGTTGAAGTCTCATCTTCCATGTCCAGAATATAGAAGTCCGCTGGGAAAATCAGCTCATTCACCTAAATTAACACATCTTCCAGCACTCCTGCAGGATGAGCAGTGGTTCTATTTGCTAATTGAATCACTATACTAGTGGGTTGCAAAGTGCCAATGTTCAAAGACTCATAAACTGACACAAGCATGACATTAATAAAAGCCCCCAAATCAAGCATTGCATGTTTAAATCTAGAATTGCCTATTGTGCAAGGGATTGTGAAAGTTCCAAGATCTTTGTATTTCTATGGCATGCTTAGCTGAATCATTGTAGAAATATTTCTACCCATACTAATCTTCTCAGTACCCTTAAGTCTTCTCTTATGAGTACACAACTCCTTGAGGAATTTAGCATACTTGGGAATCTACTCGATTGCTTCCAAGAGAGGGATATTGATTTTCACATTCCTGAATGTCTTTATGACTTTTCTTTCCATTTTTGTTTATGCTGTCTGCTTGGACTGTGTGACCCTATTTGGGAAAGGTAATGGAATGACCAGGTCTGAATTCTCTGCACATTTCTTTTGTGTCACGAATTTCTGGATTGAGCTATTTATATCCTGTAAATTTTTCTATTTCTAGTCAATCTCTGGTTGCAGCATTGGTAGCTCTGGTTGTGGTAGACTAGGACCATCAACTTCTCTGCCACTTCTCAAGGTAATGACACTCACATTGCCTTTTGAGTTATTGACTGTTTGTGAAGGCAATTGGCTCGACTCTTGACTTTTCAGCTCACTCACAGTGGTTGCCAACTGCCCAATCTGAGTTTATAAATTTTGAATGGTGGCATTGACATTCTGCTGGAACTGCATGTTAGTTATGGACATCTGTTTCATCAAATCTTCTAATGATGGCTCGGCTGAAGTGGCTTGGATAGATTGTTGCATAGGTTGTTGCTGTCTGAATGCAGGTGGTTGATATTTATTGCTAGGACCAACAACTTGATATCTAAATTACTGCTGCTGCTGCTGCTGGGGTTGTTGTTGCTGACCAGAATTCCCATATCTCTAGTTGGGATAGTCCCTCCAGTCATGGTTATAAGTACTAGAAAATGAATCATATCTGGGTTGCTGTTGTGGCTGCTAATATTAGAGTCTACTAGGAAAAATGTCTGCTGCAACAATAGGATAGGCTTGGATGGCAGAATTATCTTCCTAAAGTGTTAGACAGGAATCTGTAGGCTGAAATGGACAAAAGCAAATTCCACACACCCTTGCAGGCTCTTGTACAGAAACTGGTACATGTTGTCCCACTGCTAATTATCACACCAATGTGGTTAACTCATCAAGCATGTTTTCCATCCTCTTCTGGCCTACCTGAGCCATATGAATCTCATTTACACCTCTGTTTGAAGTTGTCATTCTTGTCCCAAATATCTATGAATTGGAAACCATGTTAGCGATCAAGTCTCTGGCAGCAGTAGGGGTCTTATCCACCAAAGCTCCTCCACTGGCATTATCAATCATGCTTCTATCCATTGGCATCAGTCCTTCATAAAAGTATTAGATCAACAACCGATCACTGATTTGGTGGTATTGATAGCTTGAACAAAACTTCTTAAATCTCTCCCAATACTTATGCAAAATTTCACCTGAAAACTGTCTGATGCAATATATGTCTTTCCTAATTACAGTAGCTCTGGAGGAAGGGAAAAACTTCTCCAAAAAAAGTTTCTTCATATCATTCTAGCAAGTCACAGAGCCTGGTGAAAGATAATAAAGACAGTCCTTGGTTACATCAGCAAAGGAGAAGGGGAATGCTCTCAGCTTGATGTGTTCTTCATGGATGCCTTGAGGTCTCATGGTTGAGCACACAACATGGAACTCCTTTAAATGCTTGTGGGGATCCTCACCTACAAGTCCATGAAACTTAGGCAGCAAATAAATTAGTCTAGACTTTAATTCAAAGTCAGCATCAATATTAGGATACTAAATGCATAATGGTTGATAAGTGACATCAGGGGCAACAAGCTCTTTAAGAGTCCTATTATGTATATCAGCAACCATGGTTTCAGTGGAAACACCAGAATCAGAAGAACTACTTACTTGACTATTATCAACAAAACAAAACCTTCTGCGAGTCCTACTAAGTAGATGCAAGGTCCTTTTAATCTCAGGATCAAAATCAAATAAGTTATCAGAATTAGACCTAGTTATGCACCAATTAGGACTATAGAGGTGTCAGAATGCCAAAAACACAAAAACACACAAATCTAAACTACAAAAATGGCTAGAAAAAGTGAAAAACACATCAAATGAATTTTAAAAATCATGGGACCACCACAGAATGAAAACGACATTGATTTAGATAATTATCATGCAAAGAAAATACTTCAAAAATTGAAAAAGTGGTCTACACAATGAATTTTGGGAAGAAAGAACATAGCCAATGAAGTCCGAGTTCAATGGATTTTTTCCTAGCAACTGGAAAAAATTCAGGTCATTTTGAGTTACCAAAACAATTACTAAAATTATCGTTATGTCCCTAATTTTCTCAAAATCCCTGTCAGATGATGGAATTTGGCTAAAATATGAGGGGAAGATCCCAAGGATATCTTTGCTCAAAATGATGATTTAACCTGGGGACTAAGTTTCAGCTCCAAACTCCACAGTTAGATTAACATTAGTCTCCCCCTACACCAAAAGAAATCAGAAACTAGGTAAAAAAGTGTTAGCTGGGTATGAAACAGTGTTAGGCAGTTACGAACACGTCCAAAATGATTGAATGACACTTATAAGGAAATCTTACAATGCAATTATCAATAAAGGCAATAAAAAATGATCAACAGTAATAGAAACTAATGTAACAGTAACTAATGCAGCAGAATGCAATGCAACAATTATGCAATTGAACAAGAGTTAATTGTTAGTAAGAACAAGAGTTAGTATGATCATTTAATATGATCAGATTGCAACTAACAATCCCCGACAACGGCGCCAAAATTTTGATGAGCACCAAACTCAATCAAAATTGTAACCGAGTTATATATATGACTTGTAGCATAGGAAATAACACAGGATCGTCTCTCAAGGATTGTAAATACAATTTGATTAGATCAAGCCAAAACTGGGGGAGGGATTTGAGAACTCAGAATATGTAAATAACAGAATTAAAATGAGAAAATCAATTAAAAAAGCAATCAATTCATAAACCTATCTGGAATTGGGTTGATTCCATCATAGATTATTCAACAAACATTTGAAGTGCATTTGAATGGTTAATTTGGATTTAACCGAAATCTCTGTATCAAATCCAGAATTCATACTAGATAATCATTTAGAATTCAATTAACAATTGACACACAAATTTCCAATCGCACAATTCATGTTAGATCTATATTAATTTAATCTCTGAATTCAATTAACCTGGGCACAAATCAGTAACCTAACTTCTGTAATTCTATGATTAATTCATATCAATCGATCTTAAATCCTATCATAATTCTCAATTTTAAATCAAGATCTAATCAAATCAAACATAAATAAAATCACCATTCATGCATTCAAGATCAATAAGAAGAAGAAGAAGAGGAATCCAAATGCAATTCAAATACAAAAATAGAACCAAGATCTCAAGAATCCAAACTACAATTTCTTCAAGAATCTCTGAATTGATTACAGAAGTTTAGCTCTCCATAGTTATCACCATGAAGGAGCTTGAGGAAAAAGGAAAAAGAAAAGAGAAATATTTAGATCTAGAGAGAGAATGAAGAGTGTAGAATAAAAATATGAGTCTCAGTTTTCTGCCTCTAACCTTTATAATTACCCCCTAATTTGGTCTTATATCATTAGAACCCCATTAGTTACAACGCTGGGTCCATTATGAGTAATTGGGTCCAAACTCTATGTTAATTGGAGGTCTACAACTCAAGTTATGGACAAATCATTCTCAAAGGGTCTCTGATTCCGTTGACTGACTTTAAGGGATGAAAACTTCATCGAAATGTCATAGTTTGGAAAATTGGTCATATGAATTGAATATATATGTCTTAGCTTTCAAATGCCACCAGTTTCAGGCCCGTATCACATCTACAGCCCAAGTTATATCCTGATTAGTGCATACTGCTCGGGTTCCAGTGACAGAACCCGTGTTCTGTCTTTCAGGACCAATTAGCTCTACTAGATGTCCGAATTAGCCCTACAGATCTCATGAATGTTGTAGAGCTCTCTCTCATCATTCTTACAAGGTAAGATACATAATTTTTAAATATTTAGAACTCAAGATATGACATAAATACAGAAATAGTGTAAAATATCTATATGCTGAAAAAAATCAATTAAGCCCAAACTTACAAAACATGACCAAACTCAATCAATTAAGTACATGAATAGTATAAATTACTAAAAATGAAGATTTATTAATATATAAAATACGTAATTATCAATGGACCCACACTTCTCATCAATCACCTTACATTCATATAAACTATGTTCATGAAAATAACAAAAATTTGCAACGAATAGAGAGAACATAATGGCTTACCTTGTGGCCTTCGTCCAATTCCCACAGGTACTGAAATCAAACACTTATGTTAATTGGTGTTATGTGAGGGTTTCCACCCCCCCAATAAATTGTAGTGTCTAAGAGCACGACTGCTAATGTGTGAGATGAGGTGGTGGTTGTTAATTGGTGGGATTAGGTGAACCTGGGTGAGGTTTAATGTAAAAGAAATCACGTGATTGCACATGATACTGTTTCTGTTAGTAAAACTAATGGAACACTAATAGAAGACTTAAGTTATGCTATTTAGAAAGTTTAAAGTGTCAAGTTAGAGACTTTGAAAGTATAGGATTTTTTTTTTGAAATAACTCCAAAGTTGGAGAGGGTTCTTCGCATTTTAGCCAATATCAAATTTAAAGAGATAAAATAAGTTAAAATGGTTAATAAAAATTATTCAAATTTTAATTAAAGAAAATGATTATATAATTTTATTTAATGGTCAAAATTATCATTAATGAAATTCTCAATCCTCCACATCTTTTTCTCTGCTTTCTCAAGCACTCTCTTCTCTAAACCATGCCCTCTCCAAATCAGACCAAACACATCACCTTTGATATTTTTGTTATCATCACCACTTTTTTATGCAGAAAACTTCATTTTATCATATTTAGGTGAATATCCTTTTGCTGGTGGCAGAGCCAGTGCCAAAGCCAGAGCGTTAGGCCTCAGGAATGACAATGTCATTTGGAAGAAGCACCTTGTCCACCTGATAAATGGCAAGCTTGTTGTCCATATACACAGTGCCGGTAACAGAGGCAATAATGGCACCGGTGTTCATGCTCACATGGTTGCCTCCATAAGTGGTAATGTAGAGTTGCAGCATTCTGGGGTTGTCACCAATTTGGGTTTGAACCGGGTTTGGTAATAGTATCAAAGTTGGAGATTATTATTATTTTTTTTTTGGTGCTATCGAAGTTGGAGATTTAAATAACGAAAGAAAGGGTGTGGAATTGCAAAAGTTCCACTTCGGGAGAGGAAATGTAGACACCATTTCTTACAATAAGAAATATGTAAATTAAGAAAGGTTGTGATTTAAAAGTAAATTTCTATCTAAAATTAACAAAGGGTGTGGAATTTCAGAAGTCCATGACTTAGTCTATGGTGTCAATGTAAGAAATGGTCCACTGACAAAAAAAGGATATAAGAAATGATCCATTGACTAAAAAAAAAAATGTAAGAAATGATCCCTGAATTTGTTTGGGGGAAGGAATTGGCGTTTTTGTATATGAATAGAGTGGTGGCTGAGTTCTTAATGATTTAAGGTAATGTCGACCGTGATAGAAAGAGTTAATTTCATTAAGGTAAATTTGATTATTAGATAAAACCAAATATTTATTTTTTTAATTAAAACTTGAATGATTTTTTTAATTATTTTAACTTATTTTATTTATTTAAATTAAATATTATCCCTTAATACGTTACCATTAATTTTCCCTAGCTAATAAGCTGATTAACGATACAGTACAGTCTACTTGTCAATTACGACTTACGAGTAATAAAAGTGCCAGACTCGGCACCACAATAAGTCTCAACCGCAAAAGGTGCAAATATAATACAATTTTAATTTTTTTTACATTATTTATTTATATCATTTTTTATATTGATTAATAAAACATAAATTTATAATTAATTATATATATATTTAATTAATAAATTTTTTATTAATTAGTTATTTTTTACATAATTTTTATTAACTAATTAATATACATAATTAATTAAAAAAATATTATATAAAATGGTGTGTTTTATTTTTGTGGTGTGACGAACATTTCCCAACATAATATTCTCTCCGAAATGGAATCGAACTTTCTACATCACGTGACTTGTGTAATGTCACCGACTCGAACTTGCTCAGATTTGACGTTGTCGAAATTTCTGGAAGCTACACTCAAAGTCCCATACCCCATTCTCCTCCCAAATTTCCTAATAAATCAAGCAACGCCGGACAACCCCCGCAACATTCGCCTTCGTTGATCAGCACAATTATAAATAAACTCTCTCTTTCTCTCTCTGTATTTGTTGTTCCTTGCTTCACTTGGGCATTTTCCCAAACACATTATCGCGATGGCTGAAGATGGCGCTGTCACCCTCTACAACAGCACCGTCATCACCGATCCCAAGCAGAACCCATATTCCTTCAAGCTGGGAGTGGCCCAAACCCTCCGCGGAGGAGCCATTCTCCAAGTCTCAAACCCACAACAAGCCAAGAAAGCCGAAGAAGCAGGTGCCTGCGCCATCACCGTTTCGGACCCAATCCGCCCCGGCATTTCCCGCATGCCCGATCCATCCCTCATCAAAGAGATCAAGCGCGTCGTCTCAATCCCCGTTTTGGCGAGTGCCCGCGTTGGGCACTTCGTAGAAGCCCAGATTCTGGAAGCCATTGGCGTCGATTACATCGACGAAAGCGAGGTGCTTGCTGTAGCAGACGACCAAAACTACATCAACAAGCACAATTTTAGATGCCCTTTTATGTGTGGGTCTCGAAACCTCGGAGAAGCCCTTAGGAGGATCGGGGAAGGCGCGGCAATGATAAGGACTCAAGGGGATTTGGTGGGTTCTGGAAACATTGCAGAAACCGTGAGGAACGTGAGGTCTGTGATGGGGGACATAAGGGTTCTGAGTAACATGGATGAAGATGAGGTCTTCACTTTCGCGAAGAATTTAGAAGCGCCTTACGATCTGGTGGCGCAAACGAAGCAAATGGGTAGGTTACCCGTTGTGCATTTTGCTGCTGGAGGCATTGTGACACCTGCGGATGCGGCTTTGATGATGCAGTTGGGGTGTGATGGGGTGTTCGTGGGATCCGAGGTTTTTGATTGCTCGGATCCGTTCAAGCGAGTTAGGGGTATAATTCAGGCTGTTAGGCACTACAATGATCCTCATGTGTTGGTTGAAACTAGCTCTGGCTTGGGCTTGGATGAGGCCATGGCTGGTCTCAATCTTGGTGATGACAGGATTGAGCCATTTCGTGGTGTAGATGTCTAATCTAAATCATTTAGTAGTCATGTATTCTATTCTATTACTCTTTTTTTATTTTTATAGAACGCTTAAATTTGTATCAGTGAGGACTATATATGTCGTCAAGCATACGAGTATTTTTCTGATAGTATAAATAAAATGCTTCTTCTGTTTTACTGCTCTAGTTGCTCTGAATATTGATTGATTTTAATAGGCCTTACCTTGCACCTCTTTGCTCTGAATTCCTGAGACAAATTGGAATAAATTGGTTTTTGTGTGTGAAATTTGGAACGAATTGGTTCTCTTTTGTGTGACATTTGTTAATTTTAAGTTGATGACCGTAACATACCAAACGTGTAGGCTTCACAATCATGCATAGAAGAAGAAGAATAATAAATATTTGGCAATTACATTAAGTAATGATTATCAAATATACAATATTTGGCAATTACATCTAGTAAAGGTTATCAAATATCAAAGCTGAATTTTAATTGTTTTTTATCGCACCTGTTAATCGAATGTGTTTTCCCATTATCATGTCTCCAGCAAAAACATGGGGAGGAGTAATTCTCTTAGATTGTTTCCTGCATTTGAATTCTTCCATTGTCAAACATTAACCTTAGTGTAATCTCATAAGCAGCAAATATGGCACCATTCACTACAAACGCTCTAGCAACTGCAGTTCCTAGACCACGCCATAGCACAGCGTATCCTTCTTCTTGAATGCTCTTTTTGAAGCAATCAAAAATGCCTTTGTATTTCAGTGAGGATGGTGTTTGAGCCTGTAGTCTTGTCTTTATAACATCAAAAGGGTAGCAAGAAATCCAACTGGCTACCCCAGCTGATCCTCCCGCTATTAACAATGTATTCACGCTCTCTTGACCATTTTTTCTGCAACCTGGGTGAAGTTGTTCCCTCATGTATTCGTATGTCCAGAAGTACAAACCATGGGAAGGCGCATCCCTGATCACAGTGATGCCAAGTCCTCGATAGATGCCTTGAAGGCCCTCTTTTCTCCATATATTTTTAGCCACCCTTACAGGACCTTTTTGGGATTGTGTCAACTGGCCTTTTTCCTGAAGCTGGAGTCGAATCTTAACCAACTCCACTGGGGAAAGCAAAAAACTTTGGAGAGCACCGGCACCAACTCCTCCTAAAGCAATACCCTTGTAGGAAGGAGGGTCTTTAGCAGAAACAGATGAGTCAAATGCCCTTGAGAGAACTGCATAAGTTTGGAAAACCATAGCGTTCTGCTACCAAAATACAAAAGAATAATCAGTATGAGATAATGAACTTTAGTTGCGGTTACATTTGATATTAAGTATTTGAGTTCCTGTGGTGAAGACGAACAAAATAAACAATTATAAGGAATAGGCCAGTCTTCTGGGTTTCTCTTTCTTCTCCATTGACATCAAATAAATACCATTCCTTTGAAGTTCCAATAGCCTGAATGGCCTGTGGCTATGGCCCAATGGCACCCACCAACTCTATGTGATCTTAGTTCCACGCCCTGTGCTCGTTCCCCACCATGGCCAAAAGACTCACATGCACACTGGCCCTCGCGAAGCATCTCACTGATTTGGCATCATGGGCATGGCAAATGAAAATTTATTGCTAGCACAGTTTAGTTTGATGCTATTGTCACAAATTATGGAGTCACAAAAGATCAAAACTTTCGTAATTCTTTGAATGACTAACTGTCTTGTAAATCAATTATCTATAGAGCGCAATTATAATTTTGTATGACCTCATCGTGAAATTAACATTACTTTTGGTGTGGCAAGGGGAGTACAAGCCATCTTCATTTCCTACCTAATACAGACAGGCATTTAAACGTAGGCAGAACTATAAGTTAACACCGCTATTGGCTTAGTTCAATATTGCTTGAATTTGATAAAGGTGTGAATGAGTTAGTGAGTCCTTATCCGAATGATTCTTCAACAATCTAAAAGCAAAAAAAATTCATATGATTCTATTTCGTATCATGATTCTCTCATGTTGTTGAATAACATGAGAGGTCATGTTCTTGAATAACATGAAAGGATCATGTTAAAAAGATAAAGACACAATTTATTATTCATATAATTAGTAAGTTCTATAACTAATCATAGTCTATACAAGATTAAAGTTATACCTATCTCTCTAATGTCACCTTACATGAGAGGATCCCTTTTCATTCTATTTCTATCATATACCCCACCTCCACCCGAAATTGCGTGAGAAAATGAGTATATTCCGAATAAAAAAGACACTATCGAGAGAGGTTACAATTTATTCCCCATGACCAAGACGTATCGGCCATGAGTTTTTTCCAATTGCATCTATCAGAAGAAAATTTAGAACCCTACAGCATACCAAAATCGTAAAAAAAAAAAAAGATGGGCAGGTTGAGGATGTTTTGTGAAACAATTTACATGCAACATCATGTTAATAAGATGCAATTGGAAATCAAGGATAAACTCCCATAGGATCCAATTCCCTTAAATTCCACTGCAATTTGGCAGGGTGTTTCTGCTCTGCATCTAAACTTACAGACGAAAAAGAGGAGAGGAAAAATAACGTAAACACAGACACAGATGAGGAATGAGAGCAAAAAATGACCTGAAAAGTAACGGAGGCCAATGGTGAGCCCATGCCACGGTACAAAGAAGTTGGTCCTTCCCTGGACACCATATGTTTAAGGATGGTGAAGGCAGAGCCGGTGTTTGAGTACTGTTGCCTGATGCGGATGGTGTCCAGTGGATGACCACAGATTACAGCAGCAATGCCTCCAAAGCCTCCTGCTACAAACTCTCTACCCCAACTGTTTGCAAGAAATTCTGGCCAGAAATCCATTATCTGCTTGCTCTCATTCCAGCTCAAATCACCTGTGGATGAGATTGAGAACCTCCCAAAACTTAAAATCAGGTTGTTGCTGTTGCTCACAGTCACATCACGAATCAAATTGCACTATTATGATACTATGCATCACTCTATCAGTCATACAGGACATACCCAAAATTAGCATTCAAGTTGCCTCAGAATTGCTGTGAAGAGTTGCTAATGGAATTTTGTTTTCTCTGCTCTACAACTCTTGAAAATAGAACAAGCTATTCAGCTAAAACGCATTTCTTTGGTTATTATATCGAAAACTCCGATCTTTATCATTAATCCCTTTACATTTCTATCAACTTTCACGTCTTTTCACCTCTTCTTTATTGAGAGAAAGAAGGAAAGATAGAAAAATGGACAACCCCAACCTCACTTTTCGATTATAGGCCAAAACAGAAGCTACCGGTTGCTATTTCGTTTGCTATTTTGAAGTGCAAATAAAAGGCCAACGTTCCCTTTCATGACGACCAATCCACAATCTCCCCACGTGCACCAATACATACTCTACATGTGGAAAACCTCAATCATGCCCCATGGATTTGCTTTCAGCCTAGTGTTCACCAACTTCTTCAAATTTTATGCTGCACGCCTGCACCCAATTGAAATTGGTTTCAGTGCCCCCACGGAAACAAAAGGACATATAATAGTAACTGAGGGGAATTCAGTGCACGGGAAAATATCATTTTATCTGCAAATTGCTGGAAACCTCATGAAATGATAAAAGCCTTGAGCCTTGAAGGAGGGACGAATTTAGGGATGAAATAGGCATGACGGAGTAAGGATTTTAATTTTAGAGGAGTCGAAAGAAAAGATTAGATATGTGTTTTAAATATTTAAGTTTAAAAATTTAATTATTATATAATATAAATATAAAATAAATTTAATTTAATCCATAATTAACATGTTTTAAATTAGAAATATTTATAGTAAATACAATTAAATATAAGTCAATTTTAAATGTATATTTTTAATTTTTAAATTGTATTTGACGCTATTTCATAGAATAAAAGTATTTTATTATCGCATTTGTGATGAATTTTTTAGTAATCTTTTTTTTAATGTAAACAATCATGTAATCTGTGAAAAAATCATCTTCCATCTTATTCCGCAGCATTGTTTTAATAATTTTTATAGCTGAAAAGGAACGTTCAGTAGTTACTATTGATACAAGAAGAGTCAAAACAAGCCAAAATAATCTATCAACCAAAGGATAAGCAATTGATTTTTCAGTTTCCACTAATTTTTGACACAAGTTTGTAATAGTAGACAAATTCTGAAAATTTAGATGTTTAAAGACATCAATCTCATAATGTTGCAATTCGTATTCCAACTGAATCTTTTCTTACTTAGAAAAATCTGAAGGATAAAACTTCTCAACAAGTTTACATATGTCACCAACATTAAAGGTCTGTTTGGCATACTGTATTAGACCTGATAGGATAAGCTAATACAATACATTATGACCTTATCAGTTGTTTGGTGTAAATACTGTATTGTATAAGCTTATCCATCAAACCCCTCTTATACATTAAAATGATGAATAATTTAATCAAGCCTTGGGGTAGGATTAGGCCTGATTGGGTTTTGATGTATAAACTATTATAAATATTTTTCTATTATAATTTTAAACATTTTGATATTCTCAACCATTACGTATTAGGCCTTATACTATCAGGTCTTATACTATCAGGCCTTATACTATCATATCTAATACTATCAGGTCTTATCCTATCTTTCATACCAAACGAGCCCTAAATGACTTATAGTCATTTTAGGATCTAAAGTTGTACTCAATATGATAAGCTATGTCGCTTGTTCACTAAATCTACTATTAAGTTCTTTTAATTGATAATCTACCACAGTTGTAAATATATCCACACGATAGTAATGCTCAATTGTCACATTATCCTTTTGACGATGAGACCCAATTATGTCAGAGAAAGAAGCACTCATATCAGAAAATTAAATAGTTTGACTTTTACAAAAGAAATTAACTCTCTCTAAAAGACTATCCTAACCACAATCTCTTAACCTTTGAATCATTGATTTTGTGCTAGATACTAAATGCATAGCATTTAAAATATCTTGATATTTTTGTTGCAAAGCTTGACAAAGTTTATCAGTAATTCCTATAATCTCTTTCATCATATGCAAAATGAATATAAATTTAAATGACATCAATGACTTAAGAGCATAAGTAGCATCATCTTGTTGGAAGTATGTAGAGCCTTCAACAGCTAAATCTTCAAAAACCGAAGCAGTTGCACTAAACATATGTAAAAGGCTACATATTGAATTGAAATGAGAACTCCATCTCGTGTCTCCAGGTCTTTGCAATGTGCTAATTTGATTTATTCCCCTTCCTGTCTCAATCTCATCATTTGCAACCAATTGAGCAATTTCATTTGCATAAGTAGCTTGTAGTTCATCATTACGTTTAGAAGAAGAGCACATCACATTGACAATAAAATTCAGATTTTGAAAGAATGCATGAACATCAGTTACTTCTCTAGCTGCAACAATAAGAGCCAATTGTAATTGGTGAGCTAAGCAATGAACATAATACGCATAAGGACATTCTTGACGAATTAAAGCTTGTAAACCATTCCACTCTCCTCTCATATTACTTGCTCCATCATATCCTTGACCTGCACATTTTGAATGTTGAGATTATGATGAGACAATATTGAACATATCTCCTGTTTAAGAATTATTGCAGTGATATCTATAACATGTGCTACATCTAAAAAATGCTCTTTTACAAGTCCATGCTTATCAACAAATCTAACAACAAGTGCCATTTGTTCTCTTTTAGATTCATCTCGAACTTCATCAACAATTAAACAAAATTTCGCATCACCAATCTCATTGTAAATTTTATCTTGCACCTTTCTAGCAAAGATATGAAAAATTTCCTTTTGAATAGTAGGAGATGTATACCTTGCATTTTGAGGGGCATTCTCCAAAACAACTTCATTCACTTTTTCATTGTAAGAAGCCAAGAGCTTAATCATCTCAAGAAAATTAACACGATTTTTGGAGTCCAAGCTTTCATCATGGCCTCTGAAAGCACAAGCTTGAAAAGTTAACCATTTAACAACATCTATAGAGGCTTTAAGACGCAATCTGTTACTCAAAATTTGTTGTCAAGTTTGTTTATGTACTACTCTTTCAATGTGACATGATTGATTCTTCAAATCTTCATAACATCTAATAGCAATATTATGGATTGAATTAGGATTTTTTCCTACATGAGATAAAAATGCACATTCTTTTCCATTGTTCATTTTTCTCCAATTTCTAAACCCTTTTTGAAGTGAATGGACTTGCTTTTTTAGAAAATAAATAGCATGGAAGACAAAATGCAGCATCTTCTTCACGTGAGTATTCTAACCAAGAAAAAGCTTTAAACCAATGAGCTTGAAATCGACGAGGATGACCTTCTGGATCAGAAAGTGGATACACATTCATAATAAATTGATATGGTCCAAATTTAATATAAGCCCTACGAATTTCATCTTGTTGACTAATAGGATATTTCCAAATTTGTGGATGCTTTCCAGGATCACGTATCAAAGTGTCAATATTAATTTTTTCTTGTTCAGTTCTCATAACTTTGGCAGGAGGTGACTCCATAGTAGGCACTATTGTAACTTGCTCAACAACATTTTTAACATTCATCTCTGAATATATATTTGGCTCACTAGATTGTGCATTATCATTATTCCTCTCTTTTCTTTTAAAAAATGAATCAATTTTTTTCTTCTTAAACATCTTTCAACCTAAAAAAAAAATACATACATATAAAAAAAGTGAGATACAATCTATTTACAATTTAATGTATTTTAAATACTCTAAACCAATTAAAATAAAAAAGAGCATTAAGAGAATAAATTAAAAAAAGAGTTATAGTAAAAAAAATGTAATCTAACAATATTGTGCAATGTAAACTAATCTTGTGATGACTGGTGATGGATTTGAGGTCTTGTGTAACTGTGTTGTGCGTGTGATCTTGTTTAGCTAATCAGCTCGGTACGTGTTCTTAATTCTTCTCTGGCTGTTAAAATGAAAAAGGAGAAAGACAAAAAGTGAAAGTGAAAGAGGAGGGAGACGAAAAATATTACAATGTGAAAGAAAAAGTTGAGAAAAAGTTTTTGTGGTCTGTATTCTTTCCGTGTGACTCTCCATACTTTTTTTACTTACCTTTTTTATTTTTAATATTATTTTATTATTACAAAAGTTGAGAAGAAACTTCTTGAACAAACTTTTCAACATCTGTCTCCATGACTTTTAACATTTTTTGCTTTTAATATTATTTTATTCTTAATTGTATGACTTTTTTTTATCTTTTGCACTCAGCCACTTACTACTTATTTTATAATATACAAAACTGAGATACAAGTTTCATTTTTTTGTTACAGGGACCAAAAAAAAATCATGTATAAATGAAAGTAATATTACAAGCTGGGGGAGACCGTGGCTCATACACGTCCCCCCTCCTTCCACCTCTGGCAATAGGAGCTTTGGACCCCAAGATGCTTTATAACTAACTATATATATATGGGTAAAGTAAATTAAAAAAATAAAAAAAATAAAACATATAGAAGTCTTTAGAAAATTTAGCAGGGAGGTGGGAGGCTTAAGCTTAAGGTTGGAGGTGAGTCAAGCTAGGAGGAGAGTCAAGCTAGCATATGGGCTACTCATAACTCGATGCTAATAGTTCAATAAGCTGAACTCATGAGTTAATAAGTTGAGCTTGAGCTGAGAATTTGAACTCATTTATTAAATGAGTCAAGTTTAAACTTTTTCATGTTCGACTTAATAAATTGTAAGTTGACTCAGTATATATATATATATATATATATATATATATATATATATATATATATATATATATATATATATATATATATATATATGGTTAAAGACATAATAATTAAAAAAGATAAAATAGATTATGATTGAAGACATAATTAAATATGTTAATGACTATTTGGTTGAACTCTTAGATTTTTTAGAATGTAAATTTGTTGGTTGGTTAGATGAAATGTTTTGAGATAAATTATAATTAATTTAGATTATGGTGTATTGGTAATGATTAATAAATGTGACTTATTAATTTGGTATTATGTGTATGGTATAGAAATTATGTTGAAAGTAGGTTATAAACTTATAGTTAAATACCTTAGTTTATTAAGCATAAAAGGCTTAATTTGTACTTAACTCGAGCTATCTCATTGAGCTCAAGCTGCTTGTGAGCTTATAGTGGGTTGAGTTTGAACCAATAAATTAAGCTCACTTCTTATCAAGTTTGAGTCTGAGCCTAAATTGAGCATGCTATCATCGAGTTGAGTCTAAGTTATGCCAAACTCAGCTCAATTGGCTCACTTCCACTCTTATTATTCGACTTATTAGCTCGTAAGTTAGTTTGATATATATATATATATATATATATATATATATATATTTTATTTTTTTATAAAAGCATATTATTAAACTCTTTTTTAGTTGATATATAAAAAAAATTTTAAAAATTATTCAACACAATATTTGAGTTTGACGCATTAAGTTCGAGTAGAGTTAAGAGTGAGTTGAGCTTAATTTACGAAAATGGACTAAGAGTGAGCTTATACTTATTGAGTTTTTGAATCTACAAAACCTGGACTCACTTTTTGGAATGGATTTTTCATTCTCTTTGAAGTTGAATGCTTATTATATTCTTAATGAAAGTTAAGTTTGAGGGAAGAGAGGGAAATGATTATTCTTACTTTTAAAACTCACTTATTTTCGCTTTCCATTCTCTTACTTAAGCCTCATTAGAGTAGAGATATATGAAACATAAGCCCCTAATTAATAATAATAATAATAATAATAATAATAATAATAATAATAATAATAATAATAATAATAATAATAATAATTTTTATTTGTACAGCTAACACTATTTATTTTCATCATTCATGCACTAATATATATATTTTAAGACATTAAAATTTGATTTTACTCCTATGTATTTTAAGTCAGTTATAAATATGTAATTGAATTTTAAGAATTAAGTCTAATTATTATGTTTGATTATTGAATATTTAAATAGAATCAATAAATATATTTAATATATTTAATTTTATAATTTTTTTAGAATTAAATTTATATGCATTGTACTAACATCCAATGATGTGTAGCCACATCATTTAATAAATTTGACATTTTATGTAGGTTTTAATTTATTAAATGATGTGATAATATATCATTAAATGTTTGTGTAAAAAAATTTTATTGATAATATAACAAAATTAAACTCTTATTTTTAAAAGTTACCCTACTTTATTTATTTGATGTCATTATCACATTTATTTAATTGTTTTTATTTTTTGGCGCTTTATTTTGTGCATGACATTATAGTGGAAGAGAATTTGAAGTATTTAATACAGGAAAACTTAAAACTCTTGAATCATTTTGTTTGATCATTTATATTTAAAAAAATTGTTAAAAAACTTGACATTATATATTTCAATCTTTGATAAATTTTATAATATGAAAAGTGTCATACTTAATTTTAATAAAAGTATAATGTATATAAATTTTAGGAAGGTTTATTGTAAATCTTATTTATTTATTGTCATTCTTTTTTAACTAATTTTTTTGAATTTTTTAAAATGATGTTTATTAAATAGATAATTAAATTTAACATATTAATTAGTTAATAGAAAGACATTTTTAAAAGAAAGAATTACTTGCTCAACTTGTAAAGACCTCGGTAATTAATTACAAGATCTTAAGAATCTCCCTTCATAATCCGCTATCTAGTGATAAAAAAAATTAATTAGACTGAAGAGATAATTAACCCTCTCAAATTTTTAAAATAGTAAAATCATTTAAAATATTAGCTTTTATAATATGACGCCTTCAATAATTAGTTTATGGATCATCCTACCTTGGTGGATCACAAGTGTATTGTAGACTATAAAGCACAGACACAAATATGGATATGAGATATGGACATAAATAGGATATAAAAATACATTAAATTTAAAAATTATAATTATAGATACAATATATATATATATATATATATATATATATATATATATATAATTATAAAATTTAAGTAAAAAAATTTATAATTTATTAATATCATTTTATAAATTAAAAGATTTATAATATCTTAATATATATCATATATATCAATATTTGTTATTAATTAAGCTTTTTTAAAAAATATGAAATATAATTTTATTTATATATTTTAAAAAATATCTTAAACTACTTTTTTAATAAACTAACTATATACGAAAGTACATGTATATAAAAAAATTAATTAGAGGGAATATTAATGTGAAATAAGTTTCGGTGATAACGGTGAATGATTTAATCTGACAAAGATAAAAAAGAGTAGGTAAAAATAGTGATATGTGAAAAGATAAAATTTAAAAGTTTAATAGTAATGTGTGAAAAGATAAAATTTAAAATACTGACATGTGAAAATAGTAGTTTGGGATATTAGTTATGTGATTGAACTTAGATAAGTTACAGATTTACTAATTGAACGTTAATAATAAAAATTAATCTTTTTAAAAAAGATATATTAATAGATTGTATCCTAAATTATCCAAAATATTTCAAACGTATCCAAATATATTTAAGATGTGTCTAAATTAAAAAAATAAATTTTTTAATTAGATATATTCTGACACACAAAATATATGTGCAATATAAATATTTATATATATCTGACATAAAAATATATTTCACACATAAATACATTTAAAAATAATGTGTCTGTATTTATAGGTTGCAGACATATTTTGTCTTTATATGTCAAGTAGGGCTAAATTTTGTTGAGGAAGGCTACAAGTTACAGGTTTATTACGCAGAGTGTGACATCAGGTCTGTTTAATATGGTCCTTCTGACACAAGGACCATGAATGGTCCTTGTGGTTTAAGCCGTAGGATATATGTAAAATTAAATTAATTGCTACGATTGATCACTTGCTACCCGCACTTCAGGCAAGTGTAAAAATGTTTAAAATTACAAAATGGTATCTGAACACCACCAAAAGTCATCTTCCCCAAGCTTCCGTCCCTCTCCTCCATTGATTTCGTTGTCCATGCTAGCTAGTCCACCTACCCCAAGCTTATGATCTCTATTGTTGCTGTTTGGGGCTTCCCCTCTCTTCACCATCTCTTCTTGCATGAGAATTCCTTCACTATAGGGAATCTCACTGTTTCTTCCTTTTGCACTCTTGAGATACTTGACCTTTCAGCAAACAACTTTTCTGATAAGTTTCCCGTCACAAACCTTCTTCCTTGTCACCGTCTCACTTATTTCAACTTATCTCAGAATTTCATAACAGGGTCTCTTCCCTTGTCTCTAGCCAATTTTACACAGGTTCAGGTTTTGAACCTCAATTCCAATGCCTTTATAGGCAATATCCCTTATAGGTTTTGTTTGGCTGACAATTACTTTTCAGGGATGGTTCCTGCAGAGCTTGGAGGCTGCAAGAATTTGAAGACTATTGATTTCAACTTTAACAATTTGAATGACTCAATACCCTTAGAAATTTGATCCTTGCCAAATCTTTTCGACTTGATTTTGTGGACAAACAACCTTACAGGCGAGATTCTGGGAAGAAACTTAAGAGACCTTGATTCTTAATAACAATTTCATTTCGGACTCCACTACTCAGTCAATTTCCAATTGCACCAATATTTGGATATCCCTTACAAGCAATCACATCATTGGGTAAATACATGTTATTGTTGGAAATTTAAATGAACTTGCTATCCTTGATGGTAACTATTTACTTATTGGACAGATCCCACTGGAGCTTGGGAAAAGAAAATAGACACAATTGCAAATTTTAAAAGATTGTTTTAAAAATACCAATAACTATAAGGTTAAAGGAAAATAAAAAAATAAAACTTTATTATAAAAACAGAAAACTTATTATAAACAATTAACTCAAAGGTCTATCAATAAACCTTTACCAAAAGGTCCACCGTAAAAGCACCCGTGTGACATCACTACCATTGCCCTGCAGAAAGAGTTGTACTTGCTTGTGAAAACGAAATTTCATGCAATATACGATGGACTGACATTATTGAATTCACTTTCTACGAGAAAAAACACAAAAAAGGGGAGGAGAAAATATTTGATGGTTTTTATTTACATACTACGATCACGGAAGAAATAAAACAAAGAACTGTTCTTTGAATTTTCTAAATTGGAGACATTAAGTTACTGAATACCAATCTTTATTTTAGAGTATTTTTTATTTACACAGCATATTTTATACATTTTTTTATATTTTTATTTTAAAAAAATAAAGATAAAGATAATTATATTAAAAGTGTATTTATCTTATTTTATTAAAAAATATAATGTAAAAAATAGAGAAAATAATATATAAATATCAATATTGTTTATTTTAAATTTGTAGTGTTCAAATTATATAGTACCAACTCTATTAGTATTTTTTATTTTTTCTTTCAGTGGTGATCCAATCATGATTTTTATCGGGAAGACTCAACATTTGTGGGTAACTTGATGTCATCTTCGGAAGGAAAAAAATTATCTTTGGGACTTAAAAGTTAAAATTACTTGAACATTCATGTTTATATAGAAATTTAGTTAAATTATATTTTTTTATAAATAATTATAAATATAAAAATTTATAAATTTTAACTAATAATTTTTATATATATTCAAATTTATATATAAATATTATCAAATAAAGTTCAAATTTAAATCCATATTAACATCCTTCCAATTTGATAGTTATGTTATTGGGAGCGGTTTACAATATGGTTGTTGTATGGATACAACAAGTATTTTACAGCCTATAGCCAGTTTCACTGGTTTTATTAATATTTTAAGTGAGCTTAATTACTATTTTGTTCTTTATTATTTAAGCCTTAATTTTGTTTAATTGCACAATAGTCTCTGGTATTTTTAAATATCTTAGAGACTCTCCCACACACTTATTACTATGTACACTCAAAAAATGCAGATTAGGTAGTGGCTGGGCCGGCAACCGTTAAAGCACAGTTCTCTAACAATGACTCACTTGCTCACGGTGTTGCTACTCACAGGACTATGTCCTGTGCTCACAGCAACCACCACCTATTGCATCATTGGTCACGGCGATGGTTGAAGGCGTAACTTTTGACAACGACCACTCATTGCGCTGCTTATCGGCCAAGTGAATTGAAAGTGACAAATTGGGTAAGCCAACTCACTGGTCACTTGCTCACGGCGCTGTTGCTCAAGAGGCATCGACCTATGCTCATAGCAATCATCACCCACTACATCACTGGCACCACAATAAATGAATATAAATATTATTAATTAAAATTTATAGAATTTTTTGTATGTATAATTATTTATTAAAAAGAAGTGATTTAAGTTTTTTGTATATAAATTTAAGTATGTGTATAAATATTATCAGTTAAAATTTATATAATTTTTTATATTTACATTTTCCTTAAAAAAAAAACTAAACGAGTTAGAGGTAACCAATATACCCTTTGCAAAGATAAACAGTACACACTGGTTGTAGTAGTTGTATTGAAAACGGAGCCTATTCACTTAAGTTATGATCTCATATCTCACATAAGTTATTCCTTTCTTTTCATTCAACTCTTGATGTCTAGAGTATGGAACTATGGATAAGGAAAATATAATTACATATATACAAGAGTGTGTATAGAATTTGAATTGTTTACAAAAATATTTTAATGAAATAAGAGTCTTATTAAATAGCTTATAGAATAATATGCGAGGAGCACGAAGTGTATACATTATGATTACACTATGAAAAATTGAAAACAGGGTAATAAGTACATTTCATAAGCAAACTACGAGCAATTATAACTTTCTCACTCCTCGTGGATGTCCAAATGGTGCTGATGGAAATTCCAATAGCTGGAATTTAGTATGCGTGTCTATAGCAAAAGAAAAAGCTATTTTACTCCAAAAATTTATGGCTCTGAAAGCAGGAAAGGGATCTGAAGTTATATCAAGAACTCATAAATAATAGTAAAAGGCTGATTTTGCCTTTATACATATAAAAATTATAGAATATTGTTATCGTGAATGAAGTTGATATAATAAGAAATGACTTTGCATATAAATGAAGAGAAGGTGTTCAACATGAAGAATATTAATGCAAGACTGGGATATACTGGAAAGGGATAAAATTTGGGAAGGTTAAAAATTAGGAGTGATCAAGTAAGGTTTTTTTGGGTTACAAGACAAAGACCAAGTGAGATTTAATTGTACGCTTCCTTTGCAAGAAAATAAGGGAAGAATTGAAAATGAGTAGAGCTTGCCCAGCTAATAGTGGATGATATGATGGGTGCCTCCATGCCCCGCCTGGTTAATTTGTTTATTATATTAGATTTTGTTTCCTTTTTTGGGCCCGATGGCCCCTTATTTGTTAAAAAAAAATTGAGTAGATATGTTAATTTTTGAGACCACATAATAATAAACAGACCTAGAAAACCTGCAAATAAACGAATGAGGGATTAGGTGCTATGCAGCTGCAACAACAGCAACAGAGCCATTCATTAATTCAACCACCGTGGCCATGGCGTTCCTAAGCCTCAACTACACCGTCAACACGCCTTTATATTAGTTTTTGAAGCATGTTGATTAAGGGTGTGGCTTTTTTGGGGCTTTATAAAAAAAAGAAAAAACTGATTATTGTTCTGACAACTCGGAAAAATATATTTCACAAGTAATTGGATCCATTAATCCAACATTCATTCATTCCAACCATATATGAATCCAAGGATCAAGATCCTCTCTCGTAATAGAAGAGGTTTTGTTTTCAAGTAAAAGGAAAAAAATGCACATATTATATGCGGTATGTCATAAAAAAAAATTATACATACCACATACAATATATAAGTTCAAGCATGTATTTTTGGCGAATAATATCCTATCTTATTTTTGCCCAACATAAAAGAATTTCTATCCTGAATCTAATTCAATCCATACAATTATAAAAACAAAATTAATGGATTAGGTCAGATTTTACTCATGGTTTAAAAACAAATTATTTTAAGATGAATAAGAAGTATTTGAAACGAGAATTTGTATTCTTGGTAAAGGTTGAGTATAAAGAGGCCTCCTTAATGGATGTCGGAGATCTTACCAAATAAATGGTAGGGATATGATTTTAGAACTTTCCCACCTCTTAAGATATTCACATTGAATCTTCTAGAGTTCTTATAAAACCCAAGAGATATTTAGAATGGTTTAGAATCTTCAAAATCTCTCATGGTGCATAGAATTCTCTGTTGAAAGAATATTTTTAAATATTGTTATTTCTTGAATTTTAATTGTACAAGTATGATTTATATTATATAAACTTATGTCAATAACTACTTGCTTAGAATAGAGTTAAATTACAGAAAATAAATTTATTTTTATACAAGAATCAAATATGTCCTAATAACAAAAATAAAGAAATAAATCAAATTTGTCTTAATAATAAAAATAATGAAATAAATCAAATTTGTCATTAGAAATCATTTATGATACTTTAAAATATTTTAAGATACAATAAAGATTTTTTGATATATTTATCAGATATTCTAATACTTCCCCTCAAGTTAAAGCTTCCTAAGCTTAAACTTGTAATGATTAAATAATTTGATAGTATAATAATGGCTGGGACAAACAGAGACGATGCTAGTGCATCTAGATAGACGAAAACGGGGCCAGTGCATCTGAGACAAAAAGTTGGGGCCAGAACATGTGGGAGAAAGAGTCAGGCCAGTGTGAGTCATAACCAACATAAGTTATCATCTGAATGATCTTCGACGCGAAGAGAAGTCACTACTAATATGATTCATCCGTGGGAGGAGAGTCACCACCAAAACGATCGTCGGTGGGAAGAAAAACCATTGGTATGATTCATTAATGGGAAAAAAACGACATGACAAACACCAATATTGAAGTACATGTAGAGATGAATTTATTCTCATTCTCTTCTTCAATATGAAGGCTAATTAAAACTCAGCGATGAAGGCTGACTCTAAACTCAGTGATGACAACTGGTTTTATCAGCAATGAAGGCTGATTGAAATCCAACGATAAAAGTTGGCTCTAAACCTAACGATGAAGGCTAGCTCTAAACCTAATGATGAAAGCTGATCTGATCAACAATAAAGACTGATTGAAACTTAATGATAAAGGCTGGTTAAAACCCAACGATGAAAGCTGACTCTAAACCCAGCGATGAAGGTTGATTGCAGCGGAAACAACAGAGACTCCGAGATCGAGAGTAACAAAACTAAATCTTGGTATGATGGTGGTGAATAATGCTAAGGAGTTCCAAGAACTCTACACTATGAACCCAGCGACGAATGCTGACTCTAAACCTGGAGATGAAAGCTAGTATGATCAACAATGAAGACTGATTGAAACCCAGTGATGAAGGATGGCTTAAAACCTAGTGATGAAGGTTGATCTAATTAACGATGAAGGCTAGCTCTAAACCCACAAATGAAGCTGATCTGATCAGCAATGAAGGCTGATTGAAACTCAGCGATGAAGGCTAACTCTAAACCCAACGATGAAGGCTGACTTTAAACCCAGTGATGAAAGCTAGTCTGATCAGTAACCCAGCGATGAAGGTTGGCTCTAAACTCAGCGATAAAAGCTAGTTTGATCAACAATGAAGGTTGGTGCTTGCTCTAAATCCAGCGTTGAAGGCTGACTTTAAACCCAACGATGAAAACTAGTCTGATCAGCAATGAAAGCTGATTGCAGCGGAAACAACAAAAGCTCCGAGATCGAGAGCCACAAAACTAAATCTTGGTATGATGGTAGTGAATAATGCTAAAGAGTTCCAAGAACTCTACACTGCAAACCCAGCGATGAAGCCTAACTCTAAACTAAGCGATGAAAACTGATTTGATCAACAATGAAAACTGACTGAAACCCAACGATGAAGGTCGACTTTAAACCCAATGTTTAAAGTTGATTTGATCAACAATAAATGCTAATTGCAACTAAAACAACAAAAGCTCCGAGATCGAAAGCAAAAAAACTAAATCTCAATATGATAGTAGTGAATAATACTAAAGAATTCCAAAAACTCTACATCGTGAAAAGAAAAAATTTTCTTCAATGTGGATATCATAACTCTCATAACATATTGAAAGAATATTTATGAATATTATTTTTCTTAAATTTCAATTGTATATATATGATTTACATTATATAAACTTATGTCAATAACTACTTATTTAAAATAAAACTAAATTATAAAATATATTTCAAATATTCTGGTATGACATAAGCTTCACTTTTGAAATTTTTTTTCCTTGATCAATAATTCAATGTAGTAAAAAACTGAGGCAATGACATGCACTTGCAAGACAAAGCCAACGAATTGGAATTGACTCAAGGATCAAATATCAATCAGAGACAATGTTAAGCTGTTGCCAGGAGGTGGGAGCATAATAGAATTGATACTTAAAATTTCGCAAGCCAAACCATTATTACTTGAACAAGTCTCTGCCAAAGCCACAACAACACTAAATAGATGTGTAATTATCAGAATCCAGGTGGGACACACCGACACACAGTAAACAAACAAGTAACTTATTGCGCTTACATCATGACATGCCTAGGTTCAGTACCAACATCGGCAATAAAGTAGGCCACAATAAGAGATGTCCTCATGGTAACAATTATTATAAATACAGAGCTCAATAATGGATGTATACGGTTATACTCATGATAAAGAGCCCTCATTTCTTTCCACTTTTCTTGAGCCCGGAACCTCCAAAATTTCCCTTCTGTTGCGCCTTGGCTTTCAACTCCTTTAGCGCCTGTTCAATGTATGCAACAGAATTAAGTATAAACAGGATTATTATTCAAACAAATCAACTGAATGTAGTATGCACAAAATTACAATACAGTAGCTGACCTTCTCCTCTTCCTTTTTCTTCTGAATGTTAGCCATGTCAACCTACAAAACAACGATACAAATAAATTGCAAGATCATAACCAGATTCAAAAGTTGACAAAAGGCTGTGTATGTGAGTGTAAATGCACCCGGGCAAGACGAAGTCATATACCAATCATGGTTGAAACTAACATTTCACAACAAACAAACAATTGAAGGCATATTGCAACAGTTCATGCATGGGACTCACTGGAGATCACACTTCAAACTTCAAAGAACCATCATCGTAAACTCAAATAGTTTATTCTAAATGAAACCACCATGTAAATTACCTGCGACTATTTGCTTTCAATTCCTTTTACCCATTTCTATTTGGGCATAGAATGAGGAAGAAGTGGTAAACAGTACAATTTACTCATAAAAGTAATTGACTAGAGTAAAAAATGGTAAAAGGAAACGAGCTAATATCGCCATCAAACTCCAATTCATCTGGAAGACTGATCAAGAACAATACATAGCACATGTTTAAAAGGTAAAAAAAAAAAAACAGAGCAGCATTTAACATAAAACATTACCTTAGCGCAAATCGACCCAAACAATTATGCACGTCCAGAAACAAAATTAAGAAACCAAAAGTTCATGTCCTTTGCCACAGCAATGCACAATAGCATCAGGCCAAGGAAAATAATAAGACATGTTTCTGAAGTCAACCAGAGGACATATAGGGTGATTCATGGCAGGCATCTCAAGTTCCACTCTTAAAATTGGTCAATGGAAGTAACCAATTCCTCGTTCTAGGATTTCAATTTAATGGATCATTAGACAACTGAACTCCACATGAATATCAAGATGCCAGGCTATATAAGATCAAACCTTTGGAAAGTTTTATATCAAAAATCCCCAACAATCAAACCAAGCCCAAACCTCACACTTCTCTGCTCCCTCCTTCCTTAAACTTATTACTAATTCTCAAACCAAAGTGCATCAACCTTGAAAATTCTCTTCTTTCACCACACCAATTTAAATATAATAAAAAAAATTGAAATAAACAAAACTCCAAAAGGATTTCAATGATATACCTCGTCGTAATCTTTCTTATCAGACTTGGGTTTCTTCAAAGGCTTAGCTTTTCCACCTAAAAGCCCAAAAAAAAAAAAAAATCAATCAATCAATTAGATGAACTGCAAAATCAATATCATTAATCGTTATTAACAGATCTAAAATTTAGGGTTCACGTTAAAAGAAAGAACTTCATGTTTAAGAATAATTAACGGAATCTTAGAAATCAGGAGTTTTGGAAGTCGGAGATAGAAGAATCATGGTACCTTGCTTGGACGACATGATTGCGCTGTAGAGCTAGGGTTCGGTCCGAATCAGAAACGACAGAGAAAGTAACCGCACACAACAGGACCCGACCTTACCCTCGCCTCACAATCTCCCTTCCGCCCATTCACTTTTATATATAGAGCGAAACCAGGAGCACCTTTCCCATCCATAAAATATAATAAATTATCAAAAAAATTGTTTTGAAAAACTTAATTATAATTTTATTTTTCTTGAATATTAAATTTTGATTTGGTGGTTTTCATTGTGACAATGAAGCACCGTAATTTTTAAAGTAATATAATCAAATTTTTGCTTCAGATATATATATATATGTATATATGTATGTATGTACACACACATTCAAGTTTTCACTTAACAAAGTTAATAAAAGGAAAATTACATCTTTAATTTCTAAATTTTATCTACTTCAATTAAAAGTTGCAATTTGAGCAAGAAGAATTTTACTTTTATCTTAGCATTAAATTAAATTGACATATTAATTTAAAATGTATGAGAATAAAATTGTAACAAGAGAAATAAAAAAATAAATTTAAATAAAATTAAAAAATCAAAAGTGTACCAAAAGTAGTAATAGAAGTGAATTATGACTCATGCAAATTTTAACTGCAATATCATCGTTTGAATTATGTGAGCAATTGTAATGTGATTTAAAAAGAAAAAGAAAGATCAAAAGTGTAATTAAGTAAATAAAAACAGCATTGTGTTAGGTAGGTTAAGTTAATAAAAATGTTATATCATCAAATTTTATTCTATATCTAAAAGAAAAATAAAAAAAAGAATGTATTGTCGTATTAATAAAATAAAAGTTTTTGTTATATCTTTTTAAAATTTTTCTTAATAATTTTTTTAATATTAAATAAAGAAAATATTAATAAAAATATAAATGTATCTAATATTTTGAAAACATAAAAAATATTTAATATTTTTTTATTTAGTAATTAGAAGAATTAATAAGAGAATTGTATAAAAAGATTTAGAATTATTGATAAAATAATGTTACATTATCATCAAATTGGTAGAAAATTTAATTGTATCAATTTTAAAATAAGTGAAGATAAGGAATAAATTTGTCAGTATTCTTGAGCTTCGTCTCAAGAGTGAATAGAGATAAGTGAAGCAATCCAAGTTCACTCAGAAGTCTCAAAAACTTTGCTAAAGGATCCGTTTTAGAATTTTACAGAGGTCCATATATGCTGCCTTCATTTTGTTTAGGAAGAGTAGAACATTGTTTCAAATTTAACTACTTGTAATGGAGTGCCACCAATCTTTGACAGAACAAGAAATCCATTTGATACACTGAATAGGAGTGTTTTTGCCCAATGCCCCGTGAAAGGGGACAACCTATCAACAGACGCCTATGTGCAACCATTGACAGCATCGTCTTACTTTTGATGCTATTCACTTACATTACTGCCAGGCACATCTATGATGATAGCGTTGTTTCTGGGATTCAGGTAGCAAATTTTAAGGTTGGGAAATTATTCTCATGTTAGTCCTCTTGAATCTTCATATTAAAATTAAAATTCATAGTATTGACTATTGAGGGCTCCCACCCCTACAGCAATGCTACGACTTCTCAGCAAGAATGATCAAATAGTTATGAATTAATTCTCAATAAAATGAAGTACAAGCAGGTGGCTTTATCAATGCACTCATCAAATTGTTTTACAAAGTGGCACATTTACCTGCTAAGAAATTATTTTTGAAGCAACAATAAATGCATATATGAGGAGAATCTAAACTATTAAGTTATTTTAATTTATGTAAATTTGTTTGAAATTAATGATGAATATTATCACGGAAGTATGAAATAGTTTCTCTTTATCTGCCATCCATAACACAGTGTTACAAAATTTATGGAATATTTTTCTTGCTTGTTACCAGGCAATTCTGACTTGTACAGATTGGCATGAATTTATAAGGTCATCAATATTGCCTGCCTTATATTGGCATTTAGGACCATCGTAGAATTGTATCCAAAGATAGTCAAAAGTCCACTATTTAGGCAAGGGTCCGGAAAACTATCAAACGGGCATTGAGGTGCTGCACTTACGTAAACATTTTGTGTTGAGGGTGACTTGAGGTAACGTGCAAGGTCCTCCCAGTATTGTGTGTATCTCTAGGTGACAAAATCTATGCCATCTAAAATAGCATCCCCAAGGGGGCGTGAAGATGAACTACCACCTAAGAAATTGTTCCACAGGTAATCGGAAACATTTTTAGCATCCTCAGAAGAAGTCAGATGGTATGCCCCCTTCTCCTCGTCCAATCGAGAGCATCACCTTGATCCCTTGCTTCTGGCAACTTCTGATATCTGAGCTAACAAAAGTGCACCCATTTGAAGAAGGATCACAATGACCTACCAGGTTTATATCTGGGGTTTGGCCATTTCCAAATGTGTTAAGGAAGGCTATGTTTACATAGCAGTACTTTCCGGTTGCACACATGTTTCGGCAAGAATGCCCTCATCGCTGTTTTGACCCCAGTAAACGCCAATCTCTTCAGCTTGGGAGATGTCAAGCAGGATGAAAAATAGGAAAGCCATGAGTGGTGCAGAGGAAAACTGAAGATTAATTCTGATCATCTATGTTTCTCTTTGATCACCTAATATCTTCAAAGTTCAAACAAATTTAGGATATGTAATAAAGTGGCAGGAGCATGTGTATTCACCATTTTCCTCCTTCCCTTAGGGATACACCTATGTCAACTTCATATGTCTTGTAAACTCTTGTTGCTCAAAGCTCTGGAAGTGGACAACCAATTACGTAAGTCTACTATGGTGCTATCTTTGAACTCATCATCTAACCTTTGACAGAACCTGTTTTGTCAACATATAGCCAGGCCTTAGGCATGCATAATCCAAAAAGAAACAACTCCTACCACAATGAAGTTCTTGTTGCAATTTGCCCAAAATATCCCCCTTTTTATAAGGCATTCTTATAGATAGATAGATAGTATTGTATTGTTTTCTTTCCTCTATAGTCTACAGACTAAGTGCATGTTTAGTTAAACTTAAATGATGAGAAATAATTGCTTATTTTTTAAAAATTATCTCAAAAAGCTTTGGATTTTAAATTATTTTTAACATAAAATAAATTAATCCAAACACACTCTAAGTTCTCGAGAGATGTGTACTAAAGTTGCGAGAGTCCCCTTGCTACTTTGACCTAACTTCATCCTTAGTTCATTTATCATTTTTGGATCATCTACGGTGCGACCCTAATAATGCATTTAGTTGCAATATTTGTTTTTGGGGTACAAGTATTAGCCAAAAAAAAAGACTTCAAGTATTTACGGACTCATATAATGAGTAAGCATGACCTGCTCTAGAATCTTATAACTTTCTTTTTGACTGAGAGTGAAACGATATGACCTTTCCATACAAGATTTATCCATAGATCAAACACACATTCTCTCTTTAAGAGATAACTCGCTTTCATTGCGACATCCCATTCGGGTGTTGCAATATTAATCTTAGAGTAGTGTTCTTGTTTTCAACGTAATAGTGTCAACTTTCAAGCATTAAACTTACTATATTAATCTGCAGTTTTTTTTTTTGTGCTATTAATACGGAGTTTGCATGTTTTCTTCTTAAATTGTAAAAAGTTTAAACCTTGACAGATTTTTAATCAAAATAACAGAATATTGTTTACCTGAACAAATAAAGAAAGTGAATTTGATCTTTTGCATAATACAGATTATAGTATTATCTTTAGAGGAGCTTTTTCCTTCATCTTTTGTGCTTTTACAACTTGGTTGTTTATGTAAATTTAAGGTGACATTTGATTTGTTTTTTTGTTTTCATTTTTAGTTGATATGTTTTTACTAATATTACAAAAATATAACATTATTTTCATTTTATTCATGTTTCTAAACTTTTGTGAAAGAAATGATAAAAACAAAAAAAATTACTATTTCATTCAGAAAAGTTTGAAAACAGAAATTTAACATTTTTATAATTATTAATAAAGATATATCAATTGAAAATGAAAACAAAAAATAAATTAAATACTACTTGATTTACAGTGATTTATTCTCTCTGTGTAGTAGTTCAATAAAACTATTTCCAAATTAATATAATGAATTCGCTATTTATCTTTCTCACTTTAGATCTTTTTCTAGTTTCTTTGACTAGGATATTTCACAAGTATTACTTTGAAACTAATCTCTCAAGTACTGGCTAAGAAGTCTCACATTATTTGTCTTTTTTAGAATTTAAATTTTAGAACATATATAAATATATTGATGGGATTTTTTTTTAATGTAATATTGTGTTACCTATCATTTTCACCTAACATAGTTTTTTTTTTCAGAGTAGTATTTAGATTTGATTCTACTTCATTTAAAAATTGCAATATTATAAAAAACAGTTCTACCTTAGCATGAAATTGATATTAATTCAAAACGTGCAACGATTAAATCTTTACAAAAACCAATATAGTATTAGTCTAAGTGATAATTGGGCTTGGACACCTTATGCGTGCGGTCAAAAGTTCGATTCTTGGTAGGTCAATTTTAAAATTATGGAGAATTTTATAATCATTAAAATAAAAAAAACGAACTTCAATAAAATTGGAATGACAAAAGTATAATTAAGAATAGTTTACAACACACCATTGGAAAAGAATCTAACACTGAGAACCCCACCAGTACAATGATGCTACTAGTTCAGCCAAATGGTCTGTGAGCATATAAGTTTCTCATTGCTGATATTAAGAATTAAAATCTTCTAAATTAGTTCACAAGAAAATGAAGTGTTAATATATAAGTATACTCATCTAATTGTGTTCATGATAGAACATTTATCTGCCATAATTAGTGGAAATTGATACATCATTTATGGAGTAACAATCTTGTCTGCTATTAAGCAACCCTGACTCTTGCACAACCACATACACGAAGAATGCTGGCTGCTTTGGTTGACCAATTTGGATAGTATCATTTGATAGGAAAGAAACAACATCTTGCATGGTAGGTCTGTCTGTTGGATGATCTTGTACGCACATGAGGCCAATATGAATACATCTCAGTACTTCATTGGAACTGCAAGATTCATTTAATGATGGATCTATCAGCTCTAGAGCTCTACCTTTATTCCATAGTTGCCAGGCCTAAAAGAATGGCAACATCCAGAAAGATTCTCTTAGTTGAGTTGAATATTTAATTTGATGAAGAAGTTACTTGTGAACTTACATGTCCTATGAGATTGAATGGGTGATTTGACTGGATGCAACTATTATTCTTCATCCCACTAAGAATCTCAAGTAGCAGCACACCAAAGCTGAATACATCTGTTTTGACTGACACAACACCATTGATTGCATACTCAGGAGACATGTAACCACTGACAGAAAAAATGAAAAAGGGTGAATGTTAGGCTGTTAGCATTGAAAGATAGTTAGAAGTTCTAGACAAAATACTAACGACACTTTGTTGTTTATACTTACTATGTTCCAACAACTCTATTTGTGTTTTCTTCTGATCCTTTGAATCCAAATATTCTAGCCATGCCAAAGTCAGATATTTTAGGATTCATTCCTTCATCAAGCAGTATATTGCTTGCCTTCAAGTCCCGATGTATCACCTTTAGTCTTGAATATTTGTGCAAATAAATAAGTCCTTGAGCAATGCCTTCACTGATGTTGAGGCGTTTTTTCCAATCTAGTACATTCTTTCTACTTGCATCTGTTTCGAAAGTAAGAATGAATATCAGTAATCGAACACAAACTTATCATAATTCATAGTTTATTAGGATAGAAGATGACCTACCAAACAAATATAAGTCTAAACTCTTGTTGGACATGTATTCATAAACTAGTATTCTTTCATCTTTTTGGATGCAGAACCCTAAAAGCCTCACAAGATTAGTGTGCTGAAGTTTGGCCATAATCTTGGCTTCATTCTTGAACTCCACTAGCCCTTGGCCTGAGCTTTTAGAAAGTCTTTTTATTGCAATTTCTTGCCCATCAATTAATTTTCCCTGAAATTATCATGCTATCAAGCGCATATCAAGATAGTTTCAATTTAAGTATGTGACAATGACATTACCTTATAGACGGGACCAAAACCACCCTCTCCTAGCTTATTATCAGTCGAGAAATTGTTTGTGGCAGCAATGACATTACCTTATTATCTTTTTTGCTTTGCCATAAACCTGGGAAAGTATTGCATTACCTCCAACTTCAAGCAACAGTTTTGTTCGCTTCATTTTTCTATCCACTGATGAAATCATATGGAAGTACATATAAGTTATAAATCAGACTAAAACTTACAATATCTTATTCAAGAAATTCTTTAAAGCAATTACCTTCTGCTTTGTACTTTCTCCATAAGACATAGCATAAGTAGCAGAACAGAGCTGCTGCAAGAGCTGCTCCAACACCAGTGATAAGCCATATCCACCACTTGTTTTCTGCGACTTATAAGAAGATAATTTGCAACTATATGAAAATGATTGTACAATTTCAGACGGAGGTTGGAAGGTCTTTAGGAGTTCTCAAGGCAAAATCCCAGATAGACATTTCTACTCATACTAATAATTAGCATCTCCTATGTGCTATTCATTGTGAAACCTTCCTTTTGGTATATTATTTGTAATCTACAAATTATAATTGTTGGTGCTGAAATGCTCAACCAACCACACTTAAGAATATATGCGAGAGTAAATATGAAATATTGAATTTCATCTAGCACAACAAAATAACAGGGTATTCAAAATGAAAGCGTTATTTACTAACCTATTTATTTTGTACATTAACATCCAAAACAACATAATCAGCTAGCAAATTGGGAAACTGGACATACCTTTTTGTTTAACAAAGTAAACTCGCTGCAAATTTGACCCAGAAGCTTTAATGAACCTTGTCCCTTTACTCCATAATTGGCATCCAGTATTGTTAACAAAATTTAGAGGGGCATAAGCGTCACAGAAACAGTTGTTCCTACATATGGCCTCGCAGCACTGCCTGCCAATGCTCTCGCTTTCAGAAACCATGAAACCAGTTGTGGCCATGTAGCCCGAACGTTCAACAAAACCATTGTCATGCCTTCTGCATTCAGATTGTCTTTGCTGTGTGCAAAAAGAGTTTTCTAAAATCGTTTTACTATATCCACTCATTTTATCATCGTACCTTGACCAAAGCATCACACCTCCGTAGTTAGAAGACTTTCTTATCATAGGCAAGATTTGAGAGGTTAACAAATCAGCTGGAACATAGCCACTTGCAGCTGCTGTTGGAGATGCAGGCAACCCCAAAAATATTTTCCCCGCTTTTAATGATGCTGTCCACTGTTTCCATGAATTGACAAGGTTATCAACATTACCCTCGCTGTATTGACAGAGAGGTTTGTTGTAGAATTGTATCCAAACATAGTCGAAAAGCCCTGTCCCAAGGGCTTTGCCAAGTGCACCATCAGGAAATAAGCATTGAGGTGATGCACTTAAGTAGACATTTTTTCTTCTTGTGCTATGTGACTTAAGGTAACGTGCAAGGTCTTCCCAATATTGTGTGGAGTTGGAGCCACCTATGGCAAAATCTATGCCATCTAATATGGCATCTCCTAGTGGGCGTGAAGATGAGTTGCCACCCAAGAAATTGTGCCACAAGTAATCAGAAACATTTTTAGCATCCTCAGAGGAAGCTAGAGAGTAACTCAAACTTGCACCTCCTATAGATAGCATCACCTTGATCCCTTGCTTTTGGCAGTTTCTGATGTCTCTGCCAACTAAAGTACAGTTGTCCGTAACAGGGTCACAATGCCCTGCAAGGAAGACTTGAGGGGCTTGACCATTTCCAAATTTGTAAAGGAAGGCTATGTTTACATAGGAGTACATCCCAGTTGCACATGCTTCTGTTAAGTTCCCCTCGTAACCGTATTGACCCCAGTAAATGGCAATGTCATCGGAGTGTGTAGTGTTTGGCAGGACGAGGACTAGGAAGGTGAGGAAGAGTACAGAGGAAGGGTGAAGAACCCTGGTCATCTCGCTTAGGTCCATTTGGGTTATGTTTCCTTCCTTCCACTTCATCACCCAAAATATTGAAATCTCAAACAATTGACTTGCCACGCGTTTGGATTTCCATATGGATACAACCTACAAGGACATACAAGGAGGAATACTTTTTCTGCGTAGATTAAATTAATTAATAAGTAACATATTATCATTTTTAATATAAAATAATTATATGACATAAAAAAATTATTAAATAATAATTAATTCAATCTACACAATTAGGTAAAAACTTAAGTTTTTTTCTCATAAAAGGTAGGTATGTTGTGACAGGCAACGCGTTTTGATTTCTGTTATGTTCGTCTTGAAGTGTGTAGTCTAGGAACTTGTAAATTACTCGTTGTTTTCATCAGGAAAGACAAAATGTTGACATTTCGTTCTCTAGAAAATAGTAGTGAAGTGGAAGTGGGTTTTTTTATGAATGCGCTGACCTAATTCTTATGCATATACGTGGCACATTCATCTACCATCCATAATGGAAAGTGTTATATACTTTGTGGAAAATTTTTCTTCCACATTCACATTGATAATGAATGCTGGCTGCTTTGGTTGAGCAAGTTAGATAGTTTCATTTGATAAAGAAGAAAGAAGAGACAACTTTTAGCATGGTAGGTCTATCTTTTGCACAATTTTGTACGCACAGTATGCTAATATGCATCCATCTGAATAGTACTTCACTAGAAGTGCATGATTCATTTATTCTGGGATCCATTAGCTCTAGAGCTCCCTGCCTTCGTTTCACAGCTGCCATGCCTAAATGAATCCCAGCATCTCATAGACATTGTCAACTAGTAAATTAGAATTTAAATTTGATGAACCAGTTATTAAATAAACTTACATATCCGATGAGATTGAGTGGAAAATCTGAATGATAGCAGCTATTATTATTCTTGCCACCAAGAATCTCTCGCAGCATTACACCAAAGCTGAAAATATCTATTTTTATCGACATAATACCATTCATTGCATACTTTGTAAATATGATAATAACTTAACAATATATATTTTTAATATTAAAATTAAGTTTTATTATATTTTAATATAAATAATTTTGATAATTTTTGTGACTTAGTTAATCAATTTCTTTAAATAGATTAATTATTGAATTTTTCTTATTTTGTAATGCTAATAAAAAATATTCAAAAAATAATTAAATCAAGGTACCTGAAACTAGGTTACATCTCCTATTAAACTACTATGCTATTGGATCCATAACAAATAAAAATAAAAAGAAAAGAAAAGCAGAACTAACCTAATTGGTGTTTCAGCAAATATATATATATATATAAAATAATTCTTATATTCTTACTATAAATAGTATATATATTTATTTTTATATTTTATTTAATATTATTTATTATATTTTTTATTATTATTATTTTTTTCTTAATCACACATATTTAAAAAATATATATACATTACTTATATTTCTAAAAGAAATGTAAAATAATTACTTTCATGTATAAAAAGGGTGAGACGGGTGGAGAATAGGGGCCGCACAAAAAAATAATGGGGACTTAGCGGACGCACTAGGACTCGAGCAGTGCAGTGTCACGAAATTGAAAGAAAGGAAAATTGAAGTGCACGTGGCAAGAGACGAAGAAAAAGATATAAATTGAAGGAAGGAAAAATATTATTTTACATTATTTTTTAACATAATTTTTATACTTAATTAATAATATTTAAATTTATAATTAATCATATATATTAATTAATTAATTAATAAATTTATAATTTAAAAATTTAAATTTAAATTTATTTATTAACTAATTAATATGTATAATTAATTATAAATTTATACATTATTAACTATGTATGATAGAGGTGTTAAAAAGTGACCTAAAAATATATGGGTTATTTAAGGAATTGGAGCAACACCGCAAAAAGGAGGAAACAAAGATGGAGACGCAATGCAGTGCAGTGGAACATATTTTATGGATTTGTCTTCTCTTCTTCATGTGTTTGATATTTTTATTGTGAGTAATTAATTTTATTTTTTAGGATTAATATAAAATCTTAATTTTTTATTTTAAATAATTTAATTTTGTTTGAGATATTTTTTTATTTTATAATTACACAATATTGATGATGATTGATTTTTAATTATTATTTAATTTAATTTTTATTAATTATCTTGTAGTCAATTAATAAATTTAAATTGATATATTTTAATCATATGTTTGATTTTTGTAGTCTTAGATATGAGTTGTGTAATAATATTTATTGTTTTTGTGATCTAAAAATTAAATAATTCATGTTATGTTAATGATTTATGTCATAATTTGAATAGATCATATTATTTTAGATGAATTATATCATTAATTATATTTTAATAATCTTTAGTAGTGATCAAAATTTAACCGTAAACACTCTATAGAACAAGATTAATTCTCATTCAAATTAAATTTATCTTTACATGGTTAGTGATGGATTCGATGTCCTAGAGTTGTTCTGTAATTGCTCTTACATTTTTAATTTGAGTCGTTTTATTTAGATTTATTATTTTAGTTTTAGTTTATCACGTAATTTATATTCTCAAATTAATTAAATAAAATAAAAATCTCTTTTCTTTTTTAAAAAAAAATTAATTTAGGTAGATATTATGTTTTAATTAATCTTGTTACTCCCTGTGCATACAATACCATTATATTTGTCAAATATTACATTGATCTTGTGTACTTGCAAGTAAAAAGTAATTTTATTATTTAAAAATCTCTATCAAGTTTTTGACACCGTTGTCGAAAAGTTAATTTTGTGATTGTTAAAATTTAATTTTTGACTAATTTAATTTTTAGTCTATATATATATATATATATATATATTTTTTTTTTATTTATTTTATTTTATTTGTTTGGATTTAGTGTTTTTATCTTTGTTATAGTATTTTCACTTTTTTTTTGTATTGACAAGGTTGGAGAATGTCAATTCTATTCAAACTTGTGACTCCAGATGCTTTTATTCCAACTCTTACTCTTATTAGTTTGATATTTTGTCTGGGTTATGTTTGATAGATATTCATTGTCATTAAATTTGAAAGAGTATGACCCAGAGATAGAGTGTACACTTATAGCATTTAGAGCGCAAAACCAAACTGCACTCATTGGTACTAATATGACAAATAATAATCTAGCACTGAAGGAGTATTTTACTCCAAATGCATATAATTCTCCTGCTTGTGCCCATTTGCCTAAGATTGGGACTAACTACTTTGAAATTAAGCCTAGTGTAATTCAAATGTTACCAACATTTTATGAGCTTGAGTATGAAAATCCTTATAAGCACTTAGATGCTTTCTTATAGGTATGTTTCACCTTTAAAATTCCTAATATTACTAATGATGTAATTCATCTCCATTTTTCTCCTTTTTCTTTAAAGGATAAGGCTAAAAATTAGTTTTCTACATGTGATAACATTGCCATTTAGGATAGATTATCAAGAGAATTTTTAAAGAAATATTTCTCAATTGGTAAACTTACTGCAATGAGATGTGTCATTACCACTTTTTTCCAAGTTAATAATGAACAATATCATGAGGGTTGAGAAAGATTTAAGGATCTTTTGCGTTGTTGTCCACACCATGAAGTTCCTAAATGACAAGAAGTGCAAAACTTTTATTCTGGATTGAATGAACACAAACAACAAATGGTTGACGCGTCGTGTAAGGGTATTTTCTTACACAAAACCTCAGATGAGGCATGAGAATTATTTGAGCACTTAAGTGAGAATTCACAATTACATGTCTTGTTCTCACACCCAGATATATCAAGACAATTAGAGAATAAATGAGGAATTTATGAGATTTCACACACATATGATCTGACAATTAAAGTGGAATATCTATCTAAGAAAATGGATCAGGTGCATGCATTATCTAAGAATATAGATCAATTGTTATCTGAGTCAAAAACATGCTAATTTTTTTAATGTGCATAATGTGTGTACCGTTTGTTCTAACCCTTCTCATAATTTATATGATTGTCTTATTGTCTCACAATTGTTTGAATTTTCACTAGAGCAGACTAATGTAACCTAATGATTTCTTCCACAAAATAACTCATATTCTAATACTTACAATCCTGATTAGAAGAATCATCTTACTTTCTCTTAAAAGCAATAAGGTGTTGAAACATAACATGGATAGTGACTTAATCAAATGAGTTAAATTGGTATGACACTACCCTATGATTTTCAAACACAAAGGTATGTATTCAAATGTAGATAATAAATTAGATAAAATGTTGTCATCTTTGAGTGGAAAATGAATGATAACAGCCTATTATTAGTCTTGCCACTAAGAATCTCTGGCAGCAATACACCAAAGCTGAAAATATCTGTTTTTATCGACACAACGCCATTCATTGCATACTCTGTAGACATCAGTGAAGTAATTATATAAATCAGTAAGTTTTAGCATTTAAGACTAAAAAAAGTCATATCGAAAACACTAACATTGTATGGCTATTTTACTTGCTTACTATGTACCTCCAACAACTCTACTTATTTATTTTTAATCCTTTTAGACCTAATATTCTAGCCATGCCAATATCCGATATTTTTGGATTCATTTCGTCATCAAGCAATATATTGCTAGCCTAAGTCACGATGTATCACTTTTAGTCTTGAATACTTGTGAAGATAAATGGTAATGATGAGAGTTATGTGAGAAAATTTTATTTGAGACTACTATTACCCTTAATTTATGTGGAGATAAGGAATAAACTTGTCAGTATTTATGGGCTCCATCTCAATAGTGAATGGTGATAACTGATAAGTTGAGTTACCGAAGTTGACTCCAAAGTCAAAGAAACTTTGCTAGAGGACCCGTTTTAGAAAGTTAACAGGCCATAAGCCTCCATTTCCGCTTAGGAAGACTAGACCATTGTTTCAAGAAGTTTAACTTCTTGAAATGGAGTGTCACCAAACTTTGACAGAACAAAAAACCCGTTTGAATTGCAATGTGGGAGATGAGGAAAAGGAAAAATAAAGAAGGACTCTGTATCTGCTCCGAGGTCCATAAAAGGTAATTAAACAGGGAAATGAACAAGCAATTGGTGGGTACCACCTGCTGGCTCAATGGCCCATGAATGGGGACAAACTATCAACAGATGCCTATGTGCTGCCATTGACAGCATCAAATAGTTGTGAATTAGTTCTCAATAAAATGAAGTGGAAGTAAGTGGCTTTATGAATGCAGTCATCTAATTGTTTTACAAAATGGCACATTCATCTGCCATCCATAACAGAAAGTGTTATATAATTTATGGAATATATTTCTTGGTTGTTACAAGGTAATTTTGACTTGTCCATATCCACATTGATGAAGAATGCTGGCTGCTTTGGCTGACCAAGCAGGATAGTATCGTTTGATAAAAAAGAGAGAACATAAAAAATGGTAGGTCTATTTGTTGCAAGGCTTTTTTATTAAATTATCATTATTGGTAAAATTATTTATCAAAATATTATTTTTTAAACTATTTATTAAACTATTATTTTTTGAACTATTTATTAAATAATCAATCTTTTAAAATTATATACTAAACTGTAACTCTTTTATCCAATGTGACATTTTTTAATAATTTCTAGTCCACGTAGGATGCGTCAAAGAGGGTGATGCATCCAGGTAAGATACGCTAACATGCTTGGCGTATCCTACGTGGATGCGCCACCCTCTTTGGCGCATCCTACGTGGATACGCTACCTAAGATGACGTATTTGCAAAGGATACGCCAACAAGCTTAGCGCAACAAAGGCAATTACGTCATTTGACTTGGAGCAATCCATCTAAACGCAGATAACCTCTTTTACGTAGAAAACGTCACCCTAAAGATACTGAAAACTCAATTATTTATAGGTCAAGTATTTGTTTCTCTTACGTAATGTAGTCGATGTAGAACTTTAGTGTTGACAAAACAAAGCAATTAAGTAAGACAATAATGTATTTTTATTTGATGTGAGACTTTAGTGTTGACAAGACAAAGCAACTAAATAAGATAATAAAGTATGTTTATTCGATGTAAGACACTTGTTAAAGAATCAAAAATAAAAAAAAATAAAAAATTAAATTTATAAATTTTAATTATATTAAATATTTTACTTTTGATTTAATACTTTCGATGTTTTAATTCCTTAAGAAGTATACCCTCTAGATGTTGTAGGGTAGGTGTTGCTTTTGACCTACACCGCATTTAGTCGATGTAGACTTTGGTTTGCTTGATTTGCTCAGGTGTGTCCTCGGCCTGTGTTCTTGCCCTTCCCCCCCCCCCCCCCCCAAAAAAGAAAAAAAAAGATAAGAAATTACATTGAGCAAAACAAAAGTTGCAGAACATATTAAAAAACAAGGGTCAAACAGGACTTACCTTCATTAGCAACATAGATTTTCTGTCGATTTGACCCTAAAGATCTGTTGAAGGTTGACTATTTACTCCATATCTGACATCCAGTGTTGGTAGCACAATTTGTTGGTGCATAGGCATCATAAGAACAATTGTTCCGGCATATAACCTCGCATAATTGGTGCCTAATTTTCTGACTTTCATCAACCCTGAAGCTAGGCATTGACATGTAACCAAAATCTGTTGGATGGGTCAACCCAAGTGGGTCCCATGCCAATTATTTAAAAAAAAAAGAAAGAGAGAGGTTTTAAAAAGGAAGTCTCAGACTTCCTTCATACGTTTTCATTTCTTCATAAAACAAAACAGAGAGAGCAGCCGTGGAGGGGAGAAAATCCTTTTAGATTTAATTTTGCGTGCTCAGATTGGGTAGTCATTTGTGATTCGATCTTGATGATTTCTCAGTATGTTGTTCTTTGCATCATGAACTTCTACTTGTACGGTTAGAATTTTATTTCTCCATTTCTATTTGTTGAGCTGTTTATACTCTTTTGTGGGTTTTGAGCTTTGTTGCTTTATTGATTTCCACTTTGTTAGTGGTGAGTAAGAGCTGTTGTGATATCCTTGTTTATTGGGAGAAACTTTGCTGTATTCATTGATCTGTTATAGTGGAGATTTTTCTGAACTAGGTCCCGTGATTTTTTATCTCTCACATTAAGGGAGTTTTCCACGTTAAAATTGTCGGTGTTCTCTTTGCCTATTTATTTTTGTGCATTCTTGGATATATCAATTGGTGGATATTTTTGGTTGGCTATATATTTTGCTCCTCACAGGTTCTCTCAAGTGGGAAAGATTTTATTACATATTTGTGTGTTGTTACTTCCGTTGTGCACACACCCCTTTTTCTTTCCCAACAGCTGGCATCAGAGAAATTTATTGATTTGTTTACTTGATTGAATGATGGAGCCAAATTATAGTAGAATGATTAGTTTGAATGGCACAAATTACCACAAGTGAAAAGAAAAGATGAAAGATTTATTATTTGTGAAAAAATTATATTTACAACTAGTGAGAAGCAGAAAAATGATTTAGCTTTTGAACATGAGATGGTTTGTGACTTTATTCGGCAATGGGTAGATGATAATGTTTTGAATCATATTGTTAATGACTCACGTGCAACACTTTGTGGGAGAAGCTTGAGACCTTGTATGCTCCAAGTCTGAAACAATAAATTGTTTTATCTGAGCTATAAACTTGAGTTACAAGGATGGTAGTTCTATTTCGATCACTTGAGTGATTTTCAAGGATGCTTTGACCATTGTTCTAAATGGGTGTGAAATTTGAAGATGAAATTTTGGGACTTTGGTTGCTAATACTTACCGATTCTTGGGAAAATCTCGAGTCACTTTGACTAGTTCTGCTCTTCGAGGTGTTGTGACCATGAATTATGTAAACGCTGCTATTTTAAATGAAGAAGTCGACTTGACGAACTCAAGCGGGCGTCCTCTTCATAGTCGAGGTTTTGGTTACCAAAATAGGGGAGAAGCATTGAGAGGGATCGGGGACAAGGCAATAGAGGCAAAAGTAAGAGTAGAAGTAAATCAAGGTCTAAATACAAAAACCTCTGAGTGTGACTATTTGGTAAAAAGGGACATGTCCAAAGGTTCTCTCTTGAAAAAGGAGAACAAGGGTAACAAAGGCAAACAACAAAAGAAGGATAATGATAATGATGATCGTGTTGCCACCATTTTCTCCTTCCCCGAGATCTTGTGATTATCCCAGAATTTGATTAATGTTGCTTGTGATGAGACCAGCTGGGTTGTTGACAGTGGTGTCTGTTTTCATGTGACATCTAGGAAGGATTTCTTCACATCTTATACTCTTGGTGATTATGGGGTTTTGAAGATGGGTAATGATGGTATGTCAAAGGTGATTGGTATTGGCAATGTTTGTTTGGTAACCAGCAATGGAACAAAGTTGATTTTGAAGAATGTCGATCGTCTATCACTTGACAGACATCCATTTTGCATCATTTCTCGCTAGTGTTCTTGATGATGATGGCTATTTTAGTACCTTTAATGGTGGACAAAAAACTCTCCCAAGGGTTCTTTGGTTGTGGCACATGGAAAGAAGTGTTCGTTTGTACCAAGGCTTCCCATGCTATTAATATAGGCAGTGTGATAATCACATTTTTTATGACAAAAGAGACTTAGCCACATTAGTGAGAAGGGACTTGATACTTTGGCCAAAAAGAATCTACTTTCAGGTTTGAAGGGTGCAAGTTTAGAAAAGTGTACTCATTGTTGGCTGGGAAGCAGAATAGAGTCTTTTTTAAGAGTCATCCTCCTTCTAGAAAATTAGAGGTGCTTGAGTTGGTACATTCAGATCTTTGTGGTCCAATGAAGACTAAAATATTTGGTAGTGCACTTTACTTTGTGACTTTTATTGATGATCATTCAAGGAAACTTTGGGTTTATGCCTTAAGACTAAGGACCAGTGCTCGGTGTCTTTAAGCGGTTTCTTCTTAAATTGAGAGAAACAGGGAAGAAAAAAATGTGTTCGCCTTGATAATGGTGGTGAACATTGTGGACCATTTGATGATCAAAATAGTATTAGACACCGTTTACGCTCCTAAGACTCCTCGGCTTAATGGCCTGAGAAAGGATGAACAGGACATTGATGGAGAGAGTTAGATGTTTACTTTCTGAAGCAAAGTTACCTGGATCTTTTGGGTTGAGGCTTTGTATCTTTCTTTGCACATATTATTAATTTATCTCCTCACCGCTGCTTTTTCTGGTGATGTTCTGACAATAGTGTGGTATAGAAAGGATGTTTCCTATGACCACTTATGTGTCTTTGGGTGTAGAGCATTTGTACATGTACCCAAAGATGAGAGGTCTAAGTTGGATGTCAATACTAAGCAGTGCATCTTCATTAGCTATGGTCATGATGAGTTTGGCTATAAATTGTATGATCTAGTTGAAAAGAAGTTTGTTAGAAGCCGTGATGTTATTTTCATGGAGGATCAGACCATTGAAGATATTGACAAGGCAAAGAAGTCAGAGTCTCCCAATACTGATGATTTAGTTGATATTGATCCAGTTCCTGAGTCTCATATGCTTGATGTAGTTAACTTTGGCAATCATGATGATGTGCATAATCATATTCAGGGTGATCAGGTTTAGGATGCTGTTGATAATGTTGTTGATGAGGTAGATGCTCCTGCTCGTGAGGTTGTTGATGAACCTGTTGTTTCACTTAAGAGGTCTTCCAGACATCTTATTCCCTCTACCTGCTATTCATCTGATGAATATGTGCTCCTCACTGATGGGGGAGAACCTAAGTGCTACGAAGAGGCTATGGAGAGTGATCAGAAGACAGAATGGGTTGCAGCAATGAATGATGAGATGAAATCTTTGCTTGACAATCATACTTTTGAGCTGGTCAAGTTGCCTAAGGACAGGAAAACTTTGCAAAATCGGTGGATTTACAGGTTGAAGAATGATGAGAATACTTCCACTCCAAGATACAAAGCTAGATTAGTTGTCAAAGGCTACCGTCAGAAAAAGGGGATTGATTTTGAGGAAATATTCTCTCCCGTTGTTAAAATGTCATTCATCCGAGTTGTTCTTGGTTTGGCAACAAGTCTTGATTTGGAGGTTGAGCAGATGGATGTGAAAATTGCTTTCCTTCATGGTGATTTGGAAGAAGAGATTTACATGGAGCAACCTGAGGGTTTTGTGATGAAGGGTAAAGAAAATTATGTCTGCAAGTTAAAGAAAAATGTGTATGGCTTGAAACAAGCCCCGAGGCAATGGTATAAGAAATTTGAGTCTATTATGATTTAGCAGGGATTCAAAAAGATTACTTCTGATCATTGTGTGTTTGTGCAGAAATTTTCTGATAATGATTTCATCATTTTATTGCTCTATGTTGATGATATGTTGATTGTTGGTCATAATTCTTCTAGAATTGACAGGTTGAAAAAGGAGCTTAACAAGTCTTTTGCAATGAAAGACTTAGGACCAGCAAGGCATATTCTTGGCATGCAGATTACTCGTGATAGAGTGGCCAAGAAGTTGTGGTTATCACAGGAGAAGTACATTGAGAAAGTGCTTCAACGGTTTCACTTAGATAAAGCTAAAGTTGTAAGTATACCTCTTGTTTTACACTTTAAGCTTAGCACTAGACAAGCTCCTTCTAGTGATGAAGGGAAACAAGACATGCAATGTGTTCCTTATGCATCTGCAGTCGGAAGTTTGATGTATGCAATGATTTGCACACGGCCTAATATAGCTCATGCGAAGCCATGGTTGGTTAGTCGTTTTCTTTCCAATCCTGGTAGAGAGCATTGGAAAGTTGTGAAGTGGATATTGAGATATCTCCTGGGCACTTCTAGTTTGAAGCTCTGTTTTGGAATTGGGAAACCTATTCTTTGTGGTTATACAGATTCAGACTTGGCAGGGGATGTTGATTCTAGAAAGTCTACTTCTGGCTATTTGATTACCTTTGCAGGAGGAGCTGTGACTTGGCAATCTAGGTTGCAAAAGTGTGTTGCTTTGTTTACTACTGAGGCTGAGTTTATTGCTATTACCGAGGCTTGTAAGGAGTTACTTTGGATGAAGAATTTTGTGCATGAACTTGATTTTACTCAGGAGAGGTATGTTTTATTTTGTGATAGTCAGAGTGCTATTCATCTTGGCAAGAATCCTATGTTCCATGGTAGATCTAAACATATTGATGTGAGGTATCATTGGATACATGATGTTCTGAACTCTAAGTTGTTGGAACTTGAGAAGATCCATACTGATGACAATGGTTCAGACATGCTAACAAAGACTCTACCGAGAGGAAAGTTTGAAGATTGTCGTTTGGTTGCTGCTTTGACATTTGCCTCCACTTGAGTTGACGAGGGAGTTTGTTGGATGGGTCAACCCAAGTGGGTCCCGTGCCAATTATTTAAAAAAAAAAAAGAGGTTTTAAAAAGGAAGTCTCAAACTTCCTTCATACGTTTTCATTTCTTCAGAAAACAAAATAGAGAGAGCAGCTGTGGAGGGGAGAAAATTCTTTGAGATCTGATTTTGCATGCTCAGATCGGATGGTCATTTGTGGTTCGATCTTGATGATTTCTCAGTATGTTGTTCTTTGCATCGTGAAATTCTACTTGTACGGTCAGAATTTTATTTCTCCATCTCTATTTGTTGAGCTGTTTATACCCCTTTGTGGGTTTTGAGCTTTGTTGTTTTATTGATTTCCACTTTGTTAGCGATGAGTAGGAGCTGTTGTGATATCTTTATTTATTGGGAGAAACTTTGCTGCACTCATTGATCTGTTATAGTGGAGATTTTTCTAGATTAGGTCCCGTGGTTTTTTATCTCTCACATTGAGGGAATTTTTCACGTTAAAATTATCGGTGTTCTCTTTGCCTATTTATTTTTGTGCATTCTTGGATATATCAATTAGTGGATATTTTTGGTTGGCTGTATATTTTGCTCCTCACAGGTTCTCTCAAGTGGGCAAGATTTTATTACATATTTGTGTGTTGTTACTTTCGCTGTGCACACACCCCTTTTTCTTTCCCAACAAAATCTTCCACGAAGTTGATGTCACGGCTACTGCATTAGGGATGACTTGAGTTAACATGCAAGGTCCTCCCAGTTTATTGAGTAGCTCTCGGTGACAAAATCTATGCCATCTAATATGGCATCCCCAAGTAGGCGTGAAGATGAGTTACCAATTAAGAAATTGTTCAACAATTAATCAGAAAAATGTTTAGCATCCTCTGCAAGAATCGGGTTCAATGGCCCAACTCCTCTAATCGAGAGCAACACCTTGATCCCTTGCTTCTGGCAACTTCTGATATCTGAGCTAACATAAGTGCACCCATTTGAAGAAGGATCACAATGACCTCCCAGGTGAATTTCTGGGGCTTGGCCATTTCTAAATGTGTCAAGGTAGTCTATGTTTACATAGGAGTAATTTTCGGTTGCACATGTTTCGGCAAGACTGCCCTCATCGCTGTTTTGACCCCAGTAAACACCAATCTCTTCAGCTTGGGAGGTGAAGCAGGACCAAAAATAGGAAAGCAATGAGTAGCAGTGCATAGGAACACTGAAGATTAATTCAGATCATCTATGTTTTTGTTTGATCACCCAATATCTTCAAAGTTCAAATAAATTAAGGAGATGTTAATAAAGTGGCTGGAGCTGAACTGTGTGTTTACCATTTTCCTCCTTCCCCTTTAGGATACACCCATGTCAACTTCATGTGTAGTAAACTCTTGTTGCTCAAAACTCTGTGGAAGTGGACAATCGATTATTTAAGTCTACTATATGGCCTGTGGTATGGTGCTATCTTTGAACTCATCGTCTATCCCTTGACAGAACCTGTTTTGTCAACATATAGCCAAGTCGTCAGCATGCATAATACAAAAACAAACAACTCCTACCACAATGAATTTCTTATTGCTATCTTCCTAAAAGAAAATCACATTTTTACAAGGCACTCTTGTAGAGTAGTATTGTTTTCTTCTTCCTGTACAGGCGGTGTCCTCAAGAGATAAGTGTACTGGATTACGAGAGACTCTTAATGGCTTCTTTGAGCTTACTTCATTCATCCTTAGTTCATTAATTTTTGGGTCATCCCCAATGCTACCCTAATAATGCTTTTAGTTGCTATATTAATCTTGGAGTACTGTTGAGTTTTCAACGTAGTGTCAACTTTAATGCATTGAACTTGCCATATTAATCTGGAGTTGCATGCTCTCTTCTTAAATTTTGTAATAAAAAAATTAAACCCTTGATAAAAAAATTTAATCAAAATAATAAAATATTGTTTACCTCAACAAATAAAGAAAGTGAATTTGATCTTTTACAGAGTACATGTTAGTCAAAGTAGGGCCTCCACCCATCTGTCCAACAAGAAGGAAATTAATTGCACCGAAATGTGCATTTTTTTTTAAATTTTTTGACTTGTTTTCGATGCAGATTAAGGACCTATAGCTGTTCACGCAGTGCTTCACCTCTATAAAAAGAGGACTTCATTAGATGAAAAAAATCATCCCAACAACAAGAGAGAAAAATTAGAGAGAGATAGAAAAAGTTTAGAGAGAAAAGCTTTAGTTTATGAGTGTAATTGAGTTGTGAGTTGTGAGAGGCTGTGAGTGTTTTGTAAATACTTTGTATATTTCTTTTTCAGTAAAATATCTGCAGCAGTCCGGAGACGTAGGCATAATTGACCGAACTCCGTTATCAATTTTGTGTGTGCTATTATTCCACATTTATTTCACTTTCTAAAAATCTGATAATGAGGAAATTTTGCCTAATTTCCTAACAACCGGTATCAAAGCGCCTGGTTGTGGTGAATTCTGTCAGTTTTCTGCAAGAGTACTATTTATATGAATAGTGAATTTTATGAATAGTAAAATTTTGTCGGCGGTACCAGTTTGTCGACAGAGGTGTTCTAATACACCGTGGTTCGCAGGAATCATCATAAACAATCGAAGGGAAGGTGAAAATTAAAAAGTTCGATGGCGCATATTTCAGGTTCTGGAAGATTCAGATAAAAGATTATCTGTACTAGAAAAAACTTCATTAACCTCTCTTAGAAAAGAAGCCAGAAGGTATGAAGGATGAAAACTGGACACTTCTAGATAGACAAGCTCTCAGAGTTATCCGATTGACGCTATCCTATAATGTTGCTTTCAATATAGTAAAGGAAAAGACCCCAGCGGGTCTTATAGCGGCTCTCTCCAGTTTGTATAAGAAGTTATTGGCCTCTAACAAAGTTCACTTGATTAGGTGGTTATTTAATTTACGAATGACGGAAGGCGCATCGGTAGCTCAACATCTCAATGAACTCAATACAGTCATAACCAAGTTGAGTTCAGTTGGAATTGAATTTGATGAAGAAGTACGAGCATTGTTGTGAACACCCAATTTTGACCGGGCTAAAAAAAAAAAGAAGTAAAAAAAATAAAAATAAAAAAATCAGAAAGTAAAAAAGAATAAAAAATCAAAAAAAAATGTTTTGAGTTTAATTGGTTGTGTTACTTTGGATTATTACTTGTTTGATAGTGTTTACTTAATTTAATTGTGTATTTTGTGTGATTTATAGGAAGCAAAAAAAAATGAAGAAAAATAAAAAATATAAAAGTAAAAAATGTTAAAAGATAAAAAAAAAGTATGTTTTGTGATGTTGTGCTTTTATTTTATTATATTTATTTGGTTTATGAAAAATTATGTTTACTTGTTTGTCTCGAATACTCCCAAAAATTAAATTTTCACAAATTATTTATTTATTTTTAATGTTGTTTTAATAAAAAAGGTAAATAAATATATTTGAGATTATCAAGAATTTGCACAATTGACTTAAGGTACCGTCTTATGACGGGTGCGCTAGGGGTGCTGTGGGATTAAGTTTCCACCCTTCCCTAAGCATAACCGACTCCCGAATCTAATCTGGTTCTCAAAGACCATTTTCAAATAAAGATTTTCCAATTTTTCTTAATTCAAATAAAATTGGTGGCGACTCCATTTTCTCATTTTCATATTTCTAAAATCCTATGAGTTGCTATCTCCCGCCGCGATTCTCCGATCGCGACAGATGGCGACTCCACTGGGGACATTTGAGAGTCAAGCCTTTAAAAGTTGATTGTGCAAATTTTTGTAACTTTTGTATGTTTGTTTTACTCCTTTTGTTTTTGCTTTATTTTTGTTTTGTTTTTCTATTTTATTTAAATTATTTATTGACCACCCTTAAATGTGATTCTAGTTTATCATGCAAACCTTAGGATAGAAGATTTTGGGAATCTTGTTTGTGTTTGTGTTGTTTGCAGGACGTGAATAGTCTCTAGAATGATGAAGGTTTGTATGCTCCCTACACACACTACACTTACACGTTTGGCACACACATTCAAGCGGGGCCCTATACCCGGGTCTGAGTGAATCTTAAGTTAGGTAGAGGTTGCGTAGTGGTAGCCATTTTGGATGTACATCCTGTTTGGTTATAGCGAAAACCTCATCTAGAGCGTGCCTTTGTCATGAATGCCCCGCACCTAGTGGTTTACCTACTATTTGTGGTCGACATTCTGATATGGGACTTAGCTCTAAAAGCCTTTAGAATAGTAGAGCCACCCAATGAAAATTCTCACGAATTAGACAGCATTGTAGATCCTCAGGGTAGAACTCCTTAATTTTAAGGCAGTTCCTTAGGGCACAAAGGGAGCATACCTTTTTGTTATATTTAATTTTATCTGTCATCGCATTAAAAAAAAATCATACTTTGCATCTTTGCACCATGTTTCTTTGCAATACCCTAATCTTTTGTCTTTCCTGAGACAGTGTTTGTTAGAGAACCGTTAGAACTCAACCGAGATTTGACAGTGAGTATCTTTGATAAAAGAAATATGGGATCAGATCATAAGGATGCAAGCTTGAAGAAGACTCTGCGACTCAAGGCTAATAAAGTTCACACTTCAAAGCCTAGTGGTTATGGGACGAATGTTGAAGAAGACTCAACGTTTGACATTTGCGCAAAGTATGGGAAGGTTACGGATCTGTTAGAGGTGAATGTGCAAGTGGAAGCGATCACCGCAGTGGCCCAATATTATGACCCTCCTCTCAGATGTTTCACTTTTCAGGATTTCCAAGCTCCCACTGGAAGAATTCGAGCAAATCCTAGGTTTGTCATTGGAAGGTAAAAGGCCATACTTTTATAAAGGACACTATGCATCCATCCAAACTGTGGCAAACGTTTTGAAAGTGCACGCGAGAGACCTTCAAGGTGTGCAACAGAATAGGAATGGAACCAAAGGGTTTTCAAGAGAGTACCTTGAAGGACAGATGCATCACCTAGCAAAAAGTGAAGATTGGGAGGCTTTCATGGATGTGCTAGCCCTCGCCATCTACGGCACAGTTTTGTTCCCTAATATTGATGATTACGTTGATTATGCAGCAATCGATGTGTTCCTTGCCTGCAAATTCCACACCGACAACCCTGTCCCAGCCGTTCTTGCAGATGTTTACTCTACCCTGAGCTTTTGTCATGAAAGGAATGGTAAAAGAGTCCTCTGTTGCTTGCCGGTGTTGTATGTTTGGCTCACAGCTCACGTTTTCAATAGATCATACCAAGCGGAGTGCCCTATCGCTGACTTTAACCTGTACCAATTGAAGGTCAAGAACAGCCGCGAATGGGCAGAACACTTGGCGAGATTAGAAGAAAAGCAGATAAGATGGTATCCTCGATGGAAAGATGTGGAAACTATCATCTACCAGTGCGAAAGGTTTCCAAACGTACCCCTCATGGGTACACGAGGATGTATTAATTACAATCCAAATTTGGCACACGACAACTCGGTTATCCTATGATGGGGCCACTGCGAAGCCCAAATAACCTCTTTTGTTCTTTACTATATAGATACGGAAGACACTGAATCACTTCGGGAGGTCCGAAATGCTTGGGACAAGGTCATCCGAAAAGGAAAAGAACTGGGAGTCAGAAGTTGTGCAGCTAAGGAAGATTATCGCCAATGGGTTAAGGACAGAGTTCAAGAAATCAAGTTGTCATTCAGGATCCCGGCAACCCCTATGGTTAGTGAACCCTCAGCCTCAGTCGTGATCGAGAATGAAGAGATGAAAGAGATGAAAGCAAGGTTGGTGAAAATGGAAGAGGAAAAGAAAAAAATGGAAGCCGAGTTGAGAGAGACCCGTCGGGCATGTGCGGCCTTGAAGCAAGAAAATGCTGAAAAGGACCACACTATTGAAGAGGCTAATAAAAAGATGAAGGCCGAATGTGATTATATGCTAAAACCCAAACAGTGTCTGGGGGCAGCAAACAAGGAATTAGGGCTCCGCAGACAAGAAAGGGACAGGGTCATGGCTGAAAACCAACAGTTGAGGGAGCAGCTCAAGAGTGCCAAAACAACCCAGAACAATGCAATGCGGCTGGTAGAAGAAATGAGGCAGCAAATGGGAGTGGCATCTAAGCAATATGAAGATATGATAAAAGATAAGAAGCTACATATGAAAGAGACAGTTGCAAATTATGAGGCAGCATTGCGACAAGGACAGGAAAATACGAAAGAACTGATGGATCGTGGAACAACAAAAAGGGGACATCGATGGATGGAAGGAGAAAGTTCATTTTTGGATGAGTCGCTTTGCAAAATTGGCATGTTTGGCTAATTCAAGCAATTGCGATACTCCATATCATTTGAAGAAAGCGATCGGATGGTCAACCCTTTTGAAACACCTAGAAAAATCAAGTGATTTCATTGAATATCAGTAAGAACCTTATAGGCGGATGAAACAGATGGCTAAGGCCTATTCAGATAGGGAATAGTTTCTTTCGGCTAGGTCATGATGTATTCATCTAAGAAGCAATGTATTGTTATATCTTTTCAGTTGAATGAATGAAGCACGCTTGTGTCGGCACTCTTTTCCTATCCCATATTTCACTGGAGACTTAATACTTTTGAACGAGATGTTCTGGGTAATAGTCACAACAAACAATATCAAAGATACTCGTTGTCAAATTTACTTGGTGCAAAATCACTAACGATCCTCTAACAAATAATGAACATAATCACTGATCTTCTAAAATTTTCAGGTAAAAAACGTTGAACCATTGCTCGTCCTCGGAAAACGCAGATTGCACAAACCCGGGCCTACAGAACTAGATCGCAAACTAGGCTACAAGAGATGTCTAACTCAGAAAGAAACTTAAGTCAAGAGATGGATGAAATGAGAGAAAGGATCAATACAATGGCAGAAGGACAATCAAGGGTCGAGGATTTACTGAGACAGTTAACTGAGACCCTTAGAACAACAAATGGAACATCTGTCGGCACTAGGATAAATGCAAATACAAGCAACAATGTGAATGAAGAGGATGATTCCATGAACGAAAATCAGGAAGGGGAGAAGAATAACGTAGAAGTAACTCGTGAATAGCCGGTGAAAATATTCCTGAACAGCAACTCGGAAAAAGAAAAATTAAGAAATGAGTTGATTAGAAAGATGCAAGAGCAAAATAAAGCCATGCAAGGCCCTAATCCATATGGCTCAGTAGGAATCGATGAACTGTTCCCTGAGGTTGAAGTTAATATTCCCAAGGACTTCAAAGTATCGGACTTCTCAAAATATGATGGAAGCACCAATCCAAAGTTCCATCTGAAGACTTACCTCACCAAGATGGCCATTTGGTCACGGGATCAAAAGTTCTTAATCAATTTCTTCCATGAGAGTCTGACTGGGTCGGCTTTGGAATGGTACATGCAACTTGACCATTCAAGGATTTCTTGTTGGGATGATTTGACAAGTCTATTCCTGGAGCAATATCGATTCAACATCGATACCGCACCTACCCGAGAACAACTAGGGGCAATGCACAAAAAGAAGGACGAAACTTTCAAGCAATATGCTCAAAGATGGAGAATGTTAGCAGCCCAAGTTCAACCACCATTGACTCCATCAGAAATGAGCTCGTATTTTATGGGGACCCTAGGAGCACCTTTTATTGGTGATGGCGGCGCCTATAAAGATTTTTCTCTCGATCTAATTTCACCGTGGAGAAAGGATTGAGAATCTTGCAAAAGCAGGAAAATTACCTACTGGGAATACTGAGAGCAATTTTCCTAAGAAGGTGGCACCAACAAGGAAGCAAGAGCCAGAAGTCAGTTATGCGTGCCAACAAAACTCAAGTTTTTCTCGTAATCCACAACCATACCCTTCTTATCAAGCCCCTTCACCCACTTTTTCGGCTTACCAGACTTCATACCAAGTTAACAATGTTCCCTCACCACGTTCCGTCTATACCAATCGTCCTCCCGCACCTCGAAATCTGGGAAACCAAGGGTATGCTCGACCCCCGTCGAATCTACCCCATTTTCCAAAGTTGCCAATCTCCAATGCTGATTTGTTTCAACAGTTGTTTGATGCACATTTGGTTGCATGCGTTCCTTCTCGCCCTATGGTGCCCCCATTTCCAGCCTGGTACAATCCCAATGTAACTTGCAAGTTCCATATGGATAACCCAGGACACTCAATTGAGGATTGCGAGGTATTTAAGACCATAGTAAGGAGGTTGATTTCCTGCGAAAAGTTGGATTTTGAAGAGGAGAAGGGACCTAGCATTACTAGCAACCCAATTCCAAATCATGGGAAAGGGATTGTAAACGCATTAGAAAAGGAGAATGAGGGACTTCAAAATGTAGAGGATGTCAAAACTCCTATGAAGTTAATATTCCAAGGTCTTGTCCAAGCAGGCTATTGTTCCTCAGTAGCTTTGGGTGATGTTAATACTGAAGCTCACTTTGTGAATACCATATAGAGAAGGGCACGATATTGAAGGTTGTCGAGTTTAAGGCTAATGCAAAGATTCATGGCTTTGGGGATAATAGAGGTTACTCAAGCAAGGGGGTTTGTAAAAGAGATAGATGTTGTGGAGCGTCTAGTCCTCAAACTCCCGCGTACTAGCGAAGTTCCAGATTCTCGGAAAGTTATCATAGCGATAAAAAAGCCTACACCTTTTCCCTATAGTGATACACACGCTGTGCCTTGGAAGTATGACGTCAAGGTAAAAACACAAAGTAATATAGGACAAACTGCTTCAATCTCTGTTGCTCAGATAGCAGAGCCCGCACAAGCAGTGTCAAGTGTTGTAGGCATAGGAGGGATCACAAGAAGCGGCAGGTGCTATGGGCAAGAAGATAAGACCGGGAAAGAAAAAGTAGGCTTCACAGAAACAAAAGAAGAGGATGAAGAAGAATTCCTGAAAATCATGAAGCAAAGTGAGTATGATGTGGTAGAACAACTTAGAAAGACTCCAGCTCGGATCTCTCTATTGTCACTCATCATGAATTCTGAACCTCATCGCAAAGCACTGCAGAGAGTGTTAAATGAAGCTTATGTGAAGCCAGATGTTACCCCGTAAAAGCTTAGTGAACATGGTAGACCCAAAGGCACATCAATGTGATCCCTTCTCGGAGGAAGAAGTGGTACGTTCGATAGGAAATAACCCACGTGCTTTGCATATCACTTTGAAATGTCGGGGGTATGTAGTCGCAAAAGTTCGATTGATGGGGTTACGCCTTGAACGTCCTCCCGAAGACAACCTTGTCCCACCAAGGCTATGAGTGTAGAAGACCTTAAGCCTCAAGAAATGACAAGGCGAGCCTTCGATGGAAGGAAAAGAGGAATTCTCGGGAAAAGTGACCCTTCCACTTGAGATAGGCCCGAGCTGCTTCCAAGTCTTGTTTCAAGTAATGGATATTGAGCCTACATATACTATGCTTTTGGGAAGGCCATGGATTCATGCTGCTGGTGTTGTTCCCTCAACCCTGCACCAATGCCTGAAATACATTGAAAATGGATGTCCTCCTCAAGGTTACCATCCGGGAGAGGAAGAAATCTTGCCGATGAAGCCTACTTCGGTGCCTTATGTTGAAAACACGGGCCGGAGGTGGAAAACTTCCTACACACGCTTCCGGTTAGTGGAATCAAAAGCGAGAGAAGGATGAGTCGACTTCTAAAGATGTTCATCAAGTTGTGACTCGCATTATGACCAATAATGGTTACCAAGCCTAAAAGGTTTAGGGGTTCAGCTGCAAGGAACCAAGTCTATAATCACCCTGCCAGAGAACAAAAATAGATATGGTCTGGGATATGAGGCACCTTTGGAAGACATGTTGAAGCGCAACTTGGTTCTCAACGAAGAAAAAAAGGAGAATGAAGTGAAAAAGACGATTCCTCATCTGAAGGAGACATTCCCTATCCCTGGCGAGGTCATCAATAGAACCTCCAATCATCGGGTCCGGCTAATCATTAACAATGTAGAGGAAGACTCCGGAGAAGGCCATGTTATCCAGCCTGCTGACGATTTGGAACCTCTGAACAATTGGCGATCTAAGGCGTTAACGGATGTGATTGTCATAAAGTAATTGCTTGGTCATGATGTTATCTTAGACTTTTGTAATGTTGAATTTATGCTAACTCTTGTCGAAGCTTTAAAATAATGAACTTGTGTGTTTCTCTGCTCATGTTATCCTTCATCAAAGTTTCAATGCAATGAACTTGTGTGTTTCTCAGTTGACTCACTGTTTTAATTCTTTTCTATCTTTGATTTACGTCTTTGCTTAGCCTTGTCCAATTACCATATTTTCTTTCCGTTTCCAATCGGGCATAAATAAATCTTCCAGGGATTTGGGTCTGGTAGAGGCATTGTCACATGAAAGGATGCCTGAAAGCTCAAGGATGGATTCCTATTCAATGATGGATATAGATAACTGTGACTCAGATGAAGATAGAAATGCCACTGAGGAATTTGTCAAATTGGTAGAAAGGTCGGAAAGAGACCTCAGCCTGGATGAGGAAGAAGTAGAGGTGATCAATATAGGAACCGATGAAGACAAGAAGGAGTTGAGGTTAGTGGATAACCCAGAACGTGAAAGCATGATCAAGTTATTCAGAGATTATATAGATGTATTTGCTTGGTCTTACCGAGATATGCCAGGGCTGGATCCAAGCATAGCTTCCCACAAGATTCCGCTATACCCCAATGCTGAAGCAAAAAAGCAGAAATTGAGGAGAATGCACCCTGAAATGTCTTTAAAGATCAAAGAGGAAGTCACCAAGCAATTGGAGGCAGGATTTTTAGAAGTGTCAAGGCACCCAGAATGGGTAGCAAATATCGTTCCCGCTAGAAGAAAGATGGAAAAGTCAGGATGTGCGTGGACTATAGGGATTTGAATAAAGCTAGCCCTAAAGATAATTTCCCCTTGCCTCACATTGATGTCCTTGTCGATAATGCAGCAAGAGGGCATAGATTCTCTTTTATGGATGGTTATTCTGGTTACAATCAAATTCTTATGGACACGAGTGATAAAGAGAAGACCACATTTGTCACATCGTGGGAACCTTTTGTTACACAGTCATGCCATTCGGATTGAAGAATGTTTGGGGCCACCTATCAGCGTGCCATGGTTGCTTTGTTCCACGATATGATGCACAAAGAAATTGAGGTGTACGTGGATGACATAGTTGCTAAGTCCCAAGAAGGGAAAGTCATGTGGTAGTGTTGCGAAGTTATTTGAAAGACTCGTAAAAATATAAGTTGAGACTAAACCCGACAAAATGTGTTTTTGGTGCGTCGACTTGGAAAATTGCTTGGTTTTGTTGTTAGCAAAGAAGGAATCAAAGTGGACCACGATAAAGTCAAAGCCATACAAGAGATGCTGCTCCCAAGACTGAAAAGGAGGTAAGAAGCTTTCTCGGGAGGTGAATTACATCGCTAGGTTCATAGCCAACCCGACCAGACTTATGCGAGCCAATCTTCAAGCTACTGAAGAAACAACAACCAGGAGAATGGGATGAACAGTGTCAGGAAGCTTTTGAGAAGATAAAAACTTACTTGCAAAGTCCTCCTATTTTGGTGCCACCCACACCAGGCCGTCCTTTGATATTATACCTCACGGTATTGCAGACATCCATGGGAGCGATGCTAGGGCAGCATGATGAAACGAGAAAAAAAGAACAGGTCATCTACTATTTGAGCAAGAAGTTCAATGAGTACGAGTCTCGCTACATGACAGTGGAGAAAACATGTTGTGCACTGGCATGGACATCTAGGAGGTTGAGGCAGTACATGTTGTACTATACTACTTGGCTTATCTCAAGAATGGACCTGATAAAGTACATATTCAAAAGTCCTCATGTTTCCACACGAGTCTCCAAGTGGCAAGTGGTTCTTTCTGAGTTTGATATAAAGCACATGACTCGAAAATCTATCAAAGGGAGCGTAATTGCAGATCACCTGGCTGAGAACCCACTCAATTACAAGCAACCTGTGACGTCTGATTTCCCTGATGAGGATGTTTTAGCAGTCGAAGAAGAAGAGTCAGATGAAGAGGACATGTGGAAGATGTTTTTTGACGGAGCAGTCAATATGTATGGGAACGGCATAGGTGCAGTGGTCATATCACCAAGTGGGAAGCAATACCCAGTGGCCATCAAGTTAGAGTTCGATTGCACCAATAATGTAGCAGAGTATGAAGCTTGTGCTCAAGGGCTAAAGGTTGCAATAGAACTGGGAGTGAAAGAACTACAAGTATATGGAGATTCGGCACTGATAATCTATCAAGTGAACGAGGAATGGCAGACTAAGGACCCCAAGTTGATTCCATACCAGAAATATTTAATGCAATTGATCGAGAAGTTTGAATGGATCACCTTTTCGCACTTGACGCGGGATAAGAACCAGTTCGCAGATGCTCTGGCGACTTTGGCTGTAATGACCAATCTGGATATTCATGCTAATGTGCAACCCATCCGAATAAGGGCAGAAAGCGAACCAGTCTATTGTTCTAATATTGAGGAAGAAGAAGATGGGCAGCCCTGGTTCCATGATATCATGCAGTATATCAAGTTCAGAGAATACCCATCAGGGGCAAGTGAGACAGATAAAAAGAGCATCCGTCTGCTTTCTATGGCTTTCTTTTTGAATGGAAAATACTGTACAAAAGAAACTATGATGGCACACTCCTCAGATGCATAGGAGCTAAGGAGGCTTTCACCATCTTAACAGAAGTTCATGAGGGAATATGTGGAACACATGCCAATGGTATCATGATGGCTCGTCAGATCCTGCGATATGGTTATTACTGGTCTACTATGGAAGCTGATTGCATAGAATATGTTCGAAAGTGTCATAAATGCCAAGTGTACGCTGATCGCATTAATGCACCACCCGTTCCATTGCATAATATGGTGGCACCCTGGCCTTTTTCAATGTGGGGAATCGATGTTATTGGGCCAATAAACCCAAAAGCTTCCAATGGTCATAGGTTCATCCTAGTAGCAATCGATTATTTCACCAAGTGGGTAGAGGCCGCTTCCTACGCCAAAGTCACTCAAAAGGTTGTCCTTAAATTTTTAAGGGTAAACATCATTTGTCGTTATGGAATTCCAGAGAAGATTATCACAGATAACGGCCTTAATCTCAATGGCACAGAAATCAAGAATCTATGTGAGAGATTTAAGATCAAGCATCACAATTACAAACATGCACTTTTATGAATGGTGCGGTAGAAGCGACAAATAAGAACATCAAGAAGATCGTAGCCAAAATGGTGGTCAACTACGAGAGAATGGCATGATATGCTCCCCATGCTCTCCACGCTTATCGCACTAATATCCGATCCAAAGACCTTTGAGGGCAACACCGTTCTCCTTGGTCTATGGTATGGAAGCGCTTTCCCCATGAGGTCGAAATCCCATCTTTAAGAGTGTTGATGGAAGCCGAGTTAGAAGAAGCGAGAATGGGTAAAGACTCGGTACGAGCGTTAAATATGATTGAAGAAAAGCGATTAAAAGCTATCTGTCATGGGCAACTATACCAAGAGAAGAATGGCAAGAGCTTTCAACAAGAAAGTGCGCCTAGGGAGTTCCAAGCGGGTGACCTGGTTTTAAAGAAAAAACTTCCAAACCAAGAGGACGCTCGAGGAAAATGGGCACCGAGTTATGAAGGTAGTATATCATTAAGAAGGCATTCTCTGGAGGAGCCTTAGTTTTAACAGATATGGACGGAAATGAATTGTCAAGACCGACAAATCTTGACGCAATCAAAAAATTCTATGCCTAAAAAAAAAAAAATAGCCCGTTAGGTGGAAAACCATTGAGGCGCAAGCCTAAGCAAAAGTTAGGGCATCTAAAATTTAAAAAAAAAAAAAAAAAAAAAAAGGGATCTAAAGTCGTGCAAAGGCTCTCCTAGAAGATGTCGTCAGAAAGGGCTCACCCAGACAAAGATAAATAAAAAAAAGCTGGGGCAATTTTAAGCGGCGATGGAAGACAAAACTAGGGCAATTTTAAGCGGTGGTGGATGGAAGAGAGTTCGTGTCACAAGTGGTTGTAATATCCATCTGAGAATTAGGACCTATCTAATGAGAAGAAAGGAATCCTAACTGGGGCAATTGCTTGTCACCTTGCCTTTGTGTCATCATCTTGTACTTTTTACCTTTTCGTGCTTGTGAACATCCCAAATCAATGAAAATACTTTCCTTTCTTCTTTTTATTCTTCATCTTTTTTTGTCATGTTCCTTTCCTTTATATTTATGAAGTCACACATGTTTATCACAAAATGCTTCGATAAGAGGGAATATAAATTAAGTATCATTGATTTAACAATTTAATGACAATCCTCTAACTAACAAGTTAGATCGAGAATGAATCAGAAGGTTCAAATGAGGGAAGAAAAGCTCCTAATGCAATCGGCAATGTTAAGAGAGAAACTGTGTGCCTGATGAGCAAACTCAGAAGTAAAGTGACTCCAGTGTCTGAAGATCCCAAGGAACTCGAAAAAAAGTTGATGAGCCCTAGTTTGCGAGAGCCTATGCCTGGGTTTGATAAATCAAAATTTTCCGAGGAAGCAATTAGAATCGGGTATGCAAGTGAGAGGTTTTGGCATAATATTTTTAATCGTTTGATATGATTCTGAGTTGTAGGAATGTACATCGCAACATCTTTCCATGAGCTGCAAATCTATGAAAAGTGACTTTTGCGCCAAGCTTCACTATAAAAGAGCAGCGAAACAAAAGTTCTTCTTGGGCCAAGCCCACTGTCTTTTAAATTTCGGGCCAAGCCCACTGTCTTTTAAATTTCGGGCCAAGCCCACTGTCTTTTAAATTCTGGGCCAAGCCCATTGTCTTTTAAATTAAATCAAGCCCATTGTCTTTTAAATTCTGGGCCAAGCCCACTGTCTTTTGAATTTCTAGGCCAAGCCCACTGTCTTTTAAATTCCGGGCTAAGCCCACTGTTTTTAAATTTCTGGGCCAAGCCCATTGTCTTTTAAATTCTAGGCCAAGCCCACTGTCCTTTAAATTCTGGGCCAAGCCCACTGTCTTTTAAATTATGGGCCAAGCCCATTGTCTTTTAAATTCTGGGCCAAGCCCACTGTCTTTTGAATTTCTGGGCCAAGCCCACTGTCTTTTAAATTCCGGGTCAAGCCCACTGTTTTCAAACTTCTGGGCCAAGCCCATTATTTTTTAAATTTCTGGGCCAAGCCCATTGTCTTTTAAATTCTGGGCCAAGCCCACTGTCTTTTAAATTTTGGGCCAAGCCCACTGCCTTTTAATTTTTGGGCCAAGCCCATTGTCCTTTAAATTCCGGGCCAAGCCCACTGTCTTTTAAATTCTGAGCCCAGCCCACTGTCTTTTACTACTTCCAGTTATAAGGTCGCCCAAGGTCTTTTTAAAAAAAAAAAATTCAAAAAAAAAAGTGTCAACTGAGCTGTGACAGCTCGTTGACAATGCAGTGACGTCTCTGGCTTTACGCCGAGTTTCACTTTAGTGGGATTAACGAGGTTGTGACGACTCGTAAATCCACGTTTTAGCTCGCTGGTTTCCAAGCGGCATCTTTGCCTGGTCTATGCACCTCATCTCACACATTGTTGGACAAAATTTAAGTTCACGTCTTTACTCGTTTCTTACGACGATAACATGAAAACTACAGTTTTTCTTTTTATCTAATAAGAAACAAGTAAAGAGGGGCATCTGTGAACACCCAATTTTGACCGGGCTAAAAAAAAAATAAGTAAAAAATAATAATATAAAAAAAATATAAAAAAGAAAAAAATAAAAAAAATAGTCACACTCACTTTTTCTCACCTGCACACACTCAGATTGTTCACCTGCACACACTTTCACTCCCCTCACATGCAATCTCTGCACACACATTTTCTCACATTTTTTTGGATCTCACGTAATAAAGGAAAGGAGCAATGCATTTAATGTTTGGTGCCTGCACACATAAAAGAAAATGATAAAATAACAATGCATTAAATGCATTAAGGCTGACAAGCAAAGAGTGAGGGGCTCAATGTGCAGAAAAGATAGGGAGTGGTTTACGTAAAGGGAGAAAAGAAGAAAATGTCAGCTGAAAAGATGGAAAAAGAGAGAAAAGAAGAAAGTGTCAAAAATAAAAAATAAAAAAAAGAAGGAAACTTGGATACGGGAAATGATACAAAAGGAGAGGAGCCTGCACCCATAAAAGGAGAACTTGGTTAAAAAAAAATAGGATCCTTCCAAAAAAAACACTCCATCTCCCATCACCATCTTCAAGCAACTCACCCTTTGCCACTGTTACTCACACCAGATTTGCACCCAAAAGCCTTAGCACTACACTCATTAACAGCTGCGTTTTAAAAAAAAAAAAAAGAAGTTTTCTTCATTGCTGTCACTTTGAGGAGCAAAGGAAATTAAGAGAAGAGGGAGTAACAGCAGCCTGCAGGAAGTTGAAGAGCAAAGAGAAAAAAAAGTTTTTTTGGTCTCTATTTTGTTCGTTGGTAAACACCTCTACTACTTTTTTTTTTCTTCAGCATCTCTACACTATTTTCTGCATCCCGTGACTCTGTTCCCTTCAGTTTTCACAATAAGACCAAGGCTTGGTCTTTCCTTCCTTTGGTATATCTAATTCCTGTAAGTGTTTTTATTGTTTATTATTTGTTTTATTTTTTAATTATTTTTTTTTTTTCCGATTGGATTTGATTGTTAAAGTTCGGTCATCATTTGGCATTATTGCCTTGCTTTGGACCGAGACTCTTTTGATATATATATATGTATATAAAAGGTAAAGGTTTGGATTTAAAAGTCAAAATACATTTATGGTTGTCTTCCACTCATTCTTTTTTAAGTAAAAAATAAAAAAGTAAAGTTTTTTGAGTTTAAAGAAAGTCATACCACTTTCACGTGGTATCTTTTTTTTTTTTTTTTTTTTTCTTTTTAATATATAAAAATGAAAAGGTAAAGATAAAAAAAAAAACTGTTAAAAAAATGCAAAAAAATAAAAATAAAAAAATCGAAAAGTAAAAAAGAATAAAAAATCAAAAAAAATGTTTTGAGTTTAATTGGTTGTGTTACTTTGGATTATTACTTGTTTGATAGTGTTTACTTAATTTAATTGTGTATTTTGTGTGATTTATAGGAAGCAAAAAAAAAATGAAGAAAAATAAAAAAATATAAAAGTAAAAATGTTAAAAGATAAAAAAAAAAATATGTTTTGTGATGTTGTGCTTTTATTTTATTATATTTATTTAGTTTATGAAAAATTATGTTTACTTGTTTGTCTCGAGAATACTCCCAAAAATTAAATTTTTACAAATTATTTATTTATTTTTAATGTTGTTTTAATAAAAAAGGTAAATAAATATATTTGAGATTATCAAGAATTTGACACAATTGATTAAGGTAAGATGCATCATCTTATGACGCAGGTCTTGTAAGTCTTGTGGGATTAAGTTTCCACCCTTCCCTAAGCATAACCGACTCCCGAATCTAATATGGTTCTCAAAGACCATTTTCAAATAAAGGTTTTCCAATTTTTCCTAATTCAAATAAAATTGGTGGCGACTCCATTTTCTCATTTTCATATTTCTAAAATCCTATGAGTTGCTATCTCCCGCCGCGATTCTCCGATCGCGACAATTGTTACTTTTGTATTCTCTACTAAAAAGTTGGAATGCTACTGTCACGGCTGTGAGTAGCTCATCGGGAAGCAATACGTTGCAATTTGATGATGTTCATGACCTGGTTCTCAGTGAAGAGATCTGACGGAGAGAGTTGAGTGAATCGTCAACCTCTTCAGTTTTGTATATAGAGTCAAGAGGAAGAAATTCAACCAGAGGGAATGAATGTGGCAGATCGAACTACCGAGGTAGATCAAAGGACAAGAGGTCCAAATCTAGGAATCCAAATAATTCCTATAGCTCAAAGACCATCGAGTGTTGGAATTGCGGGAAAATCGGGCACTATAAAAATCAGTGCAAGAATGCACTGAAGGATCAGGAGGCGAAGGCAGAAGCAAATGTTACTTCCACCTTAGGAGGAAATGATGCGTTGATATGCTCTTTGGAGAGTAAGGAAGAGTCTTGGGTGTTAGACTCTAGAGCATTGTTCCATTCTACTTCGCAAAAAGAATTCTTCGAGAGGTATGTCCCCGGAAACCTTAGAAAGGTATACATTGGTAATGATCAACCTTGTGCTATTATTGGTAAAGGTGCAGTGAAGATTAAGTTGAATGGGTCTGTTTGGGAGCTGAAAGATGTCAGCCATATTCCCGTCTTAAGAAAGAACTTAATCTCAGTAGGGCAGCTGGCTAGCGAATGCTACATTACGATATTTCATGGTGATGATTGAAAGATTTCAAAGGGCGCAATGACGGTTGCTCGGGGCAATAAGAATTGTACTCTTTACATGACAGCAGGGGCACGCTGTTCAATTGCAGTTGCAGTAGGAAATGAAAAGCCCAATTTGTGGCACCAGAGACTTGGTCACATGAGTGTGAAAGGGATAAAGATTATGCACTCAAAGGGGAAACTTCCATGTCTATAGTTAGTTGAGATTGATATGTGCGAAGATTGCATACTTGGAAAGCAGAAGAGGGTCAACTTTCAGACAAGTGGCAGAACCTCAAAGAAGAAAAGGCTAGAGCTTGTTCATTTTGATGTTTGGGGACCAACGATCGTGTTATCAATTGGTGGGAAGCACTACTTCATGACCTTCTTTGATGATCACTCTCGGAAGGTATGGGTTTACTTTCTAAAGCATAAGTCTGAAGTGTTTGAGGCTTTCAAGAGATGGAAAGCTATAGTTGAAAATGAGACAGGTCTAAAGATCAAAAAACTAATAACCGATAATGGTGGTGAATATGAATACATCAGATTCAAGAAGTTCTGCTATGAGCACGGGATCAGAATGGAGAGAACCGTGCTGGGTATGCCTCAACACAATGGTGTAGCTGAGCATATGAACCGAACATTGATAGAAAGAGCTAGAAGCATTTGTATAGAGTCAGGTCTACTAAAGCAGTTCTGGGCAGAAGCAGTCAACACAACAGCTTACTTGATCAACCGAGGCCCATTGGTTCCATTGGAGTACAAAATACCAGAGGAGGTATGGAGCTGAAAGGAGGTAAAACAATCACATCTAAAAGTTTTTGGTTGTGTAGCATGTATGCATATTAGTGATCAAGGCAGGAATAAGTTTGATCCCAAATCCAAAAAATGCACCTTCATCGGTTATGGTGAGGATGAGTTTGGCTACCGCATTTGGGATGACGAAAATAAGAAGGTGATCCGCAGCAAAGATGTGATCTTTAATGAAAGAGTGATGTACAAGGACAGGCATAACACAGACACCAGTGACTCAGAACAGAGTGGGCCAGTGTTTGCAGATGTGGACGATGTCCTAGAAAGTCCTATAGTTAAGAGTCCTCAGTTAGAGGAATTAACTGAACAAAGCAGCGACCAACAGTCCAACACACCAGAGCCTCCTACTCTAGCTCCTGTATTGAGAAGTTCTTCTCGACCTCATATGCCTAACAGGAGATACATGGATTATATGTTGTTGACTAATGGAGGGGAGCCTGAAGACTATGAGGAAGCATGTCAGACAGCAGATGCCAGCAAGTGGGAGCTTGCCATGAAAGATGAGATGAAGTCTTTAATCTTCAATCAGACATGGGAACTAGCTGAGTTACCCATGGGAAGAAAGGCACTTCACAACAAATGGGTGTATCGGGTGAAGGAGGAGCATGATGGCTTCAAGAGATACAAAGTCCGACTAGTTGTCAAAGGATTACAGCAAAAGGAAGGAGTCGACTACAGCAAAATCTTTACTCCAGTTGTGAAGCTCAATACTATCAGGTCTATATTAATTATTGTTACTAGTGAAGAGCTCTACCTTGAGCAGTTGGACGTGAAGACCACATTTCTTCACGGAGACTTAAATGAGGAGATATACATGCATAGCCAGAAGGCTTCTCAAAAAAAAGGAAAGAGAATATGATATGCAGATTAAAGAAGAGCTTATATGGCTTGAAACAAGCTCCAAGATAATGGTACAGGAAGTTTGATGGCTTCATGCACAAGGAAGGTTTCCAGAAGTGCAATGCCGACCACTGTTGCTTCTTCAAGAGATATAAGTCTAGTTATATCATTTTGCTACTTTATGTCAATGATATGTTAGTAGCGGGTTCAGATATGGACGAGATCAGAAACTTAAATATGCAGTTGTCAAATGAATTTGACATGAAAGACTTAGGTCCAGCAAGGAAGATCCTTGGAATGCAAATCAAGAGATAAGCAAAGATGGATTTTGCAGTTATCTCAAGCAGAGTACATCAATCTTATTTTGCAAATATTCAACATGGACAACGCCAAACCAGTTAGCACACCTTTGGCCAGTCATTTTTGCTTATCCAAGGATCAGTCCCCTCAGACGGAGGAAGAAAGAGAATTCATGGCTAAAATCTTGTATGCTTCAGTCATTGGAAGTTTGATGCGAGGCCAGACATTGGCCATGCAGTGGGAGTTGTAATCAAGTTTATGTCAAATCCAATTAAGTCGTTAAGTGGATTTTGAGGTATCTACGAGGCACTACAGAGAAGTGTTTGTACTTTGGTAAAGGAGAATTAAACGTGCAAGGCTATGTAGATGCAGACTTTGGAGGTTGATCACCGAAGAAGTACCACCAGTTACATATTCACCGTTGGAACAATATCTGTTAGTTGGATGTCGCAGATACAAAATATTGTTACTTTATCCACTACAGAAGCTGAGTATGTAGTTGTAACAAAAGCCAGCAAAGAATTGATATGGCTTCAAGGGTTATTGACAGAGTTGGGATTCATCCAGAAAAAGAGTGTTTTATTTATTTTGCTTTCTACAAATATGAAGATAAGAAAATTTTGAATTTCTCTACAGTACAGACTACAACATTCATCTTTTGTGCTTTTACTACTTGGCTGTTTCCATAAATTTAATTTTTCTACTTGATTTGTGGTGATTAATTCTCTGTCTTTCTCTTTCCGTGTGTGTGAAATTCTCTCTATTTTTGGGTGTACATAAGGAGGGGGTTCAGCCTTAAGAAGCAACAAAACGAGGGATGGAAATTCCATCTACATCATCAGTTAGAACCCAATTATCCACATCCTGCTGGAGGATTATCGAAAACATGAAGGCCCATAGGAAGATCATGAGCATAATTAGCCAACCAATCGGCTGCTCTATAACTTTCCTTAAACATGTGCTGAATTCTAACGACCCATTGCCGTTTGAGAAGGTCACGGATTCTGTGAACAAGAGCTGCACACGGATGAGCATCGGTACAGCCATTGATGACGAAGTCCACTACATAAGGAGAGTCACGCTCAAATAGAACCTGGTTCATTCCTTCATCCCGGGCAATGTGCATGTCTAAAATAAATATCTATTATTATTTTAAATTGATAATTTAAAATTTAAGTAAATTTATTTAAAATCAATGATAAATGAAAAAACATTTTTCTTAGATCATGCATTAATCGTATTTTAAGAGCATGCTAAAATTTCTCGCCAATAAGATTATTCCCAAATTAATTCAATGAAACTTGCTATTTAAAAACAAAATCTATTAGTGAAGTTACCCAACATTTTTATAGAACAAATATCTTTACATATTATGTAGTTATCAAATTCGATGTAAATATTATATAGAACCTTAATAGTTTCTCCAAATTGTAAATCATATATAGTTAGTCAAATATTTTTAATTCTAATTTTTCTTACATATATAGGCCAAAAACTCTACAAGAAAACATTATAAAAATAATAATGAATATGCAATTTATTATTATAAAATTAAGTTATTTATTTAATTATATGTATGTTTTAAACAGTTATTTATATTCATTGACATTTTTCAACGTGGTTTATATATCCATTGTTTTATAATATTTACTGATTTTAATATCTACATCGTTCCAAGGTGAAAATTTTGCCAAAAAAAAGTATTTTAAAATTAATAGAAATATAATTTATTATTAAAATTTTAAATTAATTGATTACATATTTTTAAAATAATTATTCTTATTATTGCTCTATAAAATAAAAATTTTAATACCTAGCATGAGATGAAAACTAAATATGAAGTCATAATAAAAATATTCAAATGTAATTTATTATTAGAAAAATAAAGGATTTAATCTATATAGATTGCCAATGTAAAAGTTTTTTACACTATTAATTAATCATGTATTATTACATCATTAAAAATATTTGATTCTTAAAATAATTACCTCAAAAGTTATTCATATAATAATATATGATTAGTTAAGAGAATAACAAATTTTACAACAATACATCAAAATTAAACTTTAAAATAAATTAATTTAATGTATTTTTTACAAAATTATTTGCGAGATTATATATAATTTAGTGATAATTTTAAACAAATATTGATAGTTATTTTAAGAAGTAGTTGCGATATGGTAATGAGTTAATGACTATGAAGCACAGACACGCCGTTTTTAAGGCGTGTATGCATGTTAGACACAGACACAAGGGAACGCGCGTATGACATACGTGTCCTACGTGTCTGAATGTATTCGATTAAAACGATTATTTTTTTAGCTTGAACACATCTCGTACACGTCTTGGACACACTTGTACACGTCTCGAACACGCTTGGACACGTCTCGGACATACTTGGACACGTTTAGGATACGCTTGAATACGACCCATTAATAATTTTAAAAAAATTAGTTTTCATGACTAACGTCTAATTAGTAAACCGTAACTTACCTAAACTCAATCACATAACTAACGTCTCAAGTCACTATTTTCTCATACCAGTGTTTTAAGTTTTATCTTTTCACACACCACTATTTTCATCTGCTCCTTCTACATCTGCTCATAAGTCACTCACTTCGTCGTCATCGAAACTTGTCTCACACTGCTATTCCCTCTAGTTAATTTTTTTGGATGCACATGTACTTGTACATGGTTAGTTCTATTAGGAAAGAAGTTGATTTAAGAGATTTTTTTAAAAATATTAATAGAAATTATGCTCCATATTTTTTGGGAGGGGCTCACTAGGTAGTAAGTATTGACACATATGACATATATTAAGATATTGTAAATCTTCAAGCTTATAGAAATGATATTAATGAATTATGAATTATTTTTCTTAAATTTGGTAATTATATATATATATAAACCAAGTTTTTTTAATTTACTTTGATATTAATATATGTTAAATAGTGGCCCTAAAATCTCCTCCCAAGGATCAACCGACGCCCTCCAGGGACTCCTCCATTAATACCCCAGAAAGGTCTGTAAGACTCCGGATTACGACATTGGACTATATGGTGAGGATCACTGAATCAGCACAAATTTTTGTAACTGCCAATTAAGATCTTATGAGATTAAAGGCTCCGTAACCTCCCATCACAATAAATAATCATAACGTTCACATCCCAATAATACATGCACTTAATATCACGATTCCAATCATGTTTCATAAAAGGCAGGCTAAGTCAACCTGAGGTAACTGATGTTACAGCACAAATCCTTCTAGTGTACGGATTGACTTGAGCGTTGGAATCCTTTTGCAGGTACTAGCCCCCACCGGTTCAATACGCTCGAGCGCGACTACGCAATGAGGAAACCACCACTCACAGGTACTCTTCTAAATCCGTTTCAGAACAATATATATGTTGTATACATGTTCTATAATTTTTTAAATTTAATATGTCTTTGTATCTATGTCGTGTCTCATACCTGTATCCATGTCTATACTTCATAGGTTAATGAAAACTATGGTTCTTAGGCTCCCGAGTCCCCACAAATGTAAGACTTCTTTTAAAGGTATCTAATCAAGATATAGATAAAATTAAGAAAACGTTACTCGTTTATTTCATGAATCATGAGTGGCTTCAAAATGCAAATCAATTGTTAAAATTAAGAAAACGTCACTCGTTTATTTCATGAATCATGAGTGACTTCAAAATGTAAATCAATTGTTATATATATATCAAGTAGTGTCTGAATTGCACATATCGAATAATTCATTTTTTTAAATGCACACTATTCATATCATGATTAAGGAATTCACTATTATATTTTTCACAGAAAATTATATATATTTATGATCAAGTAGTGTTTGAATCAATTTATGTGCATTTTGACTAATTTATTTTCTTAAAAGCACACGATTCATATCATGATTAAAGAATTTATTATTATATTTTTCGCAGATAATTAGCATGCAAATTGTAAGGGTATTTTTGAGAGGTGAGATTTTGGAAGAAAGAAAAATAAAAGATTTATCTTTTATTTTAAATAAATACTCTCTTATTTAAATATTTTAAATATAAAAAAATTATTATATAACTTTCTAATCATCTTCTATTCATGTTTATAAATATTTTATAATTACTTTAATTTAAAAATAAAAAATCGCCTTTCCATTTTCTTTTCCTTAATAAACGCTCTATGCAAACATACTTGTAAACTTGTCAGTATTCATGGGCTCCATCTCAAGAGTGAATAGTGATAACTGATAAGTGAAGCAACCGAAGTTGACTCCATAGTCTCAGAAACTTTGATAGAGGAACCGTTGTAGAAGTTTACAGGCCATATGCCTTCAGCCTTCGTTTCGCTTAGGAAGAGTAGAACATTGTATCGAGAAGTTTTAACTTCTTGCAATGGAGTGTTAGCAATCTTTGACAGAACAAGAAACCCGTTTGAAGTGCAATGTGGAACTGTTGGAAGGGGGGGGTGAACAAAAGAAGGAAGGACACTAAATCTGCTCCGAGGTCCATACAAGGTAATTAAACAGGCAAAATGAACAAGCAGTTGTTGGGTACCATTGAATGAGGACAACCTATCAACGGACGCCTGCTACCATTGACAGCATCAAATAGTTGTGAATTAGTTCTCAATATAAAATGAAATGGAAGCAGGTAGCTTTATCAATGCACTCATCTAATTAATTTAAAAAGTGGCACATTCATCTGCCCTCCATAACGGAAAGTGTTACATAATTTATGGAATATTTATCTTGTTTGTTACCAGGCAATTCTGATTTGTCCATATTCACATTGATGAAGAATGCTGACAGCTTTGGTTGAGCAAGCTGGATAGTATCATTTGATAAAAAAGAGACATCAAACATGGTAGGTCTATATGTTGCATGGTCTTGTACACTTAGTAGGCCAATATGCATACATCTCAATACATCATCATTAGGAGTGCAAGTTTCATTTAATCCTGGGTCCATTAGCTCTAGAGCTCTACCTTCTTTCCATAATTGCCATGCCTATAAGATATCCAGCATCCTCATAGACGAAGTCAACTAATGATTTGGAATTTAAATTTGATGAACAAGTTGTTAAGGAAGCAGCTATTATTCTTCTTGCCACTAAGAATCTCAAGCAGCAATACACCAAAGCTGAAATATTTATTTTTACCTAGACAACTCCATTCAATGCATACTCTGGAGACATGCAACCACCGAAGTAATGATATAATAAATCAACTAGTTTTAGCATTTAAGACTAAAACAAAATAAAGAAAACACTAACATTGAATGTTCCAACAATTCTATCTGGTCTTTCTTCAGATCCTTTTAGACCTAATATTCTAGCTAGCCATGCCAAAATTCGGTATTTTTGGATTCATTTCGTCATCAAGTAATATATTGCTTGCCTTCAAGTCACGATGTATCACTTTTAGTCTTGAATACTTTTGAAGATATAGAATTCCCTGAGCAATGCCTTCAATGATGTTAAGTCGTTTTTCCCAATCCAGTACATTCTTTCTTTTTGCATCTGTTTTGAAGTAAGAATGCATATTAATAAGTGGTAAAACTTGTTGGGTTCATAGCTCTGTTAAGATAAAGATGGCCTTTCGCCTACCCAATAAGTGGAAGTCTAAGCTCCTATTGGACATGTACTCGTAGACTAGCATTCTTTCTTCTTTTTGGATGCAGAACCCTAAGAGCTTCACAAGGTTAGTATGCTGGAGTTTGGCAATGAGTTTAGCTTCATTCTTAAACTCTGTTAACCCTTGTCCTGAACCCCCTGAAAGTCGCTTTTATTGCTATTTCTCTCGTCTGTTATCTTCCCTGAAAGTATCACTGCACCATTTTTTTATCCGGATAGATTCAATTTAAGTAGGTAGATGCATTACCATATAAACAGGTCCAAATCCTCCCTCTCCTAGCTTATTAGCGGCTGAGAAATTGTTTGTAGCAGCGACCATGCTTTCAAAACTGAATATTTCAGTCTCATCGCTTGTATTTGCCTCTTGCTTAATCTTTTTGGCTGTGTTATTCATCATGGAGAGCATTGCATTACCTCCAATTTCATGTAAAAGCTTCTTTTGCTTCATTTTTGTATCCACTGGTGATGTGACAAGGAAGTTTAAGTTATAAAGCAGTCTTTAGCTCATAATACATTATTTATAAGGTATAATGTGATGACTACCTTCTGCTTTGTACTTCCTCCAAAAGGCACGGCTTAAGCAGCAGATAAAAAGTATTGCAAGGGTCACAAGCACACCAGTGATAATCCATATACACTGCATAATAACTGCAACTAATTATCACAAGGTAATTTGCAAGTTGTGACAATGATCACGATGCAATTTCTCATTGATGTTGGTGATTATATATTTAATATTCTCAAGATATATCTATTCAAGATTTGAAAATTGCAAAGAGACACTAACAGCTGATCCTGAACTCATTGGGATCTTGTATCTGCTTTTTATTATTGCTTTTATTTATTGATATCTTAATTGTTTTAGCATTATTTGAAATCTGTAGGTAACAATTAATGGTGGCTAAACAGTAAACAACCATCTTTCTTTTAAGAGTATATATAAGTATAGATTATAGAATGTTGGAAGTTCTTCTTTTAACCCTATCTTTTTTTTCTTCTCTTTCTTTGTTTTTCTTTGATGCTGCGATCTTTTAACACTACGATAAACCATGAATGTGTTGGATCTATTTTTATTACAAACAATTCAATCATATATTTATAGAAATTCTAATCTTGATGCTATTCCTATCTCTTAAGTTCGTGCTTTGCATGTTTTTCGTTTGCCCTCTAGCTGTTTTAGGGTAGGTTTTGCGTACTGACCTGCATGGCGTTTGCTGCTTTCCTCAGGTACGTTCTTACTCTCCTGCTTACCACCAAGAGAAAAAAAAAATGATGCATTGAGCAGAACAGAAGTTGCAGAACAGATTAAAAAAGAGGTTCAAACAGGACTTACCTTTATTAGCAACATAAATTTTCCGCACATTTGACCAAGAAGATCTGTTGAACTTGAAGGATGACTCTTTACTCCATATCTGACATCCAGTGTTGGTAGCATAATTTGTTGGTGCCTAAGCATTACAAGAACAGTTGTTCCAGCATATAACCTCGCAGCAGTGGTGCCTAATTTCCTGACTTTCATCAACCCTGCAGCTAGGCATTGACATGTAACCAAAATCTTCCACGAAGTTGATGTCACGGCTACTGCATCGAGGAGGGCTTGTGATGGAATCACTATATCCACTCAGTCTATCATAGTATCTTGACCACAACATTACGCCTCCATAGTTAGTCGTCTTCCTTATGATTGGAAGAATCTGAGAATTCAACAAATCAGCAGGAATATAGCCAGATCCACCCTCATCCGGAGATGCTGGCAACCCCAAAAATATTTTCCCCACTTTTAATATTGTCCATTGGTTCCATGTATTTATAAGGTCAGTAGTATTGCCATCCTTATATTGGCATTAAGGACTACCGAGGAACTGTACCCAAAGATAGTCAAAAAGTCCAGTAGCAAAGATAGATTCCCTAAAACTGATAAACGGGCATTGAGGTGCTGCACTTGAGTAAATTTTGTGTGTTGAGGATGACTTAAGGTAACGTGCAAGGTGCTCCTCGTATAGTGAGTAGTTTTCGGTGACAATATCTATGCCCTCTAATCTGGCATCCCCAAGTGGGAGTGAAGATGAGTTACCACCTATGAAACTGTTCCACAAGTAATCAGAAAAATGTTTAGAATCCTCTACAAGAAGCGGATTGAAATCCCCCACTTCTCTAATGGAGAGCATCACATTGATCCCTTGCTTCTGGCAATATCTGATATCTGAGCTAATAAAAGTGCACCCATTTGAAGAAGGATCACAATGGGCTCCCAAGTGAATTTCTGGGGTTTGGCCATTTCCAAATGCGTGAAGGAAGGCTATATGTTTACATAGGAGTACTTTCCAGTTGCACATGTTTCAACAAGACTTCCCTCATCTCTGTTTTGACCCCAGTAAACGCCAATCTCTTCAGCTTGGGAGGTGTCAAGCAGGATGAAAAATAGGAAAGCAATGAGTGGTGAAGAGGAAGACTGAAGAATTCTGGTCATCTATGTTTCTGTATCACCCAATATCTTCAAAGTTCAAACAAATTGAGGAGACGTAATGAAGTGGTAGAAGCTGAACTGTGTGTTCACCATTTTCTTCCTTCCCTTTGGGATACACCCCATGTCAACTTCATATCTGTAGTAAACTCTTGTTGCTCAAAACTCCATAGAAGTGGACAACCGGTTATTTAAGTCTACTATGGCCTATGGTATGGTCCTATCTTTGAACTCATCGTCTAATCCTTGACATAACCTGTTTTGTCAACATATAGCCAACCCTTCAGCATGCATAATCCAAAGAAACAACTCCTACCAAGTTGAATTTCTTATTGCAATTTGCCCAAAAGATCCACCCTTTTATCGAGAGATAAGTGTGCTGGAGTTACGAGAGAATCTTAATGACTACGTACGTACCTTACCTGACTTCATCCATAGTTCATTTTTTGGTTATCCCCGATGCTAACTTGATAATGCATTGAGCTGCAATGTTTAATTTGGGAGTGTTCTAGTTTTCAATGTAGTGTCAACTTTTATGCATTGAACTTGCTATGTTAATCTCGACTTGGATAATGTTATTTGTACATCATTTATCTTACATCAATTTTATATCATTTTTCAATAATAAAATTAAAAAAATACACATTTTAACACACAATCTTTTTATTTTTTATTTTTCAAACAAGCAAAATGTAAATGTGAAGTCATAATTTTGATGTTTAAATATCATTTTCCGTATGAAGTTTGCATGTTTTCTTCTTAAATTGTAAAAAGTTTGAGCAATTCTATTGCACATCAAAAATTTTATATCAACTTTATATCATACTTATTTGAGAAAATAAAGGTAAAGAAATAATGTATTAAAATGTGTGTTTTTCTTATTTTATTACTTAAAAAAGAAGTGATATAAAAATATTGTAGAGTTTTTTTATGTGTAAATATCATCATTACTCCAAAAGTTTAAACCCTTGATAAATTTGTTAATCAAAATAATAAAATATTGTTTACCTCAGCAATAATATAAATAATGTTTAAAAAATAATTTTTATTTAATAAAAATACGCTTGGGTGGGAGTAGTGGTAGACTTAAAATATAAAAATTCTTCGTTTTAAGGGGTAGCTTAGAATTCCCTTAAAAAAGTATAAAAAAATTCTTTGTTTTAAATAGTATTAACGTCCACAAATAACATGCTCTTCGTTTAACTTCTGATCAAAACTGTCCTTTTTGCTAAAACTTTTAATATTTTGTTCTTATCTTTGTTTTTTTGTTTTCTTCAGTATGGTAAATATATTTTTATATTAGCTTTCACGTTAATCAAAATTTATTTATTTTTTCACAATCTTTAATGGTAGACTTCTCATAACCCCAAATACATTTTACGGAATTAATTTTTTAAACATTAGCTCAATATTTAAATTAAATAGTGAAAACAAATAACACACCTCTTTAATCATTAATTCTAACATCTTATCGTAGGTTATGTTTGGTATTTTAAAAAAAAGGGAAAGAAACATGATATAAAAAAAAAAGAAAAGGAAAAAAAGAGAGAAGTGGAAGAGTTATCTTTCTTCTTATTTGGTATTATCTAATAGAAAAGAAAAAAAGCTTCTTTTCATTTGTTTGATTTCATGAAGAAAAAAATAGAAATATATGTAAATGAATAAAAATATATGTAAATATATAATAGAGCCTACAAAATTCTTTTATTCTATTTCATTTCCTTTTTTTCCATTCAAGCTAGGAAAATATAAAAAATGATGAGACTCTTAAAAATATTATCCCTCCAAATTCTTTCATTTATGAAAGAGAGAAGGTATAGTTAGAGGAGGTTGTGACAATTATGTCAACTAAGCACAGTTAGTTATGAGTTAGTTGTGCTATAAATGTATGATACACAGTTAACATCAATAGTAAGAATTCAATTATGTTTTACAGATCAAATACTCTTCTTTACAGTTCTCTTCAAAATCTCTTTTTTTTCTCTTCTTCATTTTTCTCTTTTTCTTTAAGCCTGGCCCTGATACTTTTCATGGTATTAGATCTCAGCGATCATGGCTTCCAATTCAGAGTCTTCCACAGTAAACTCTATGAATCAGTTTGTTCTTCATACTTTCTCAAATATAGTTTCACTCAAGCTTGACGACGATAATTTTTTGCCATGGAAACAACAAGCGCTTGCAATAATTAAATGTTACAAACTCCATCGAGATATTACTAGCTAGTGATTCAATTCCAGAAAAGTTTGCTACACAAGAAGATGCAACAAGAAATGCAGTCAGTGAGGAGTATCTGAATTGGGAACAACATGATCAATTGTTATTGTCTTGGCTACTTTCTTCCATGAGCAAGCCATTTACAACAAGAATGGTTGGATGTGAGTATTAATTTCAACTTTGGCAGAAACTAGAAGCATTCTTTGCATCACAATGTAGAGCCAAAGAAAGACAACTCAAAAATTAGCTCAGAAACATGAAGAAAGAATCATCTGTAAGTTCTTTTCTGCTTGCAACTAAGAAAATTGTTGATACTTTGGGTTCAATTGGCTTTCCCATTGATGAATCTGAGCACATTGGAGCAATTCTTAATGATTTGTTAAAAGAATATGAAACATTTTTAACTGCAATTATTTCAAGAAGTTACCCTTGTAGTGTTGGTGAACTTGAATCTCTTCTCATCGCTCAAGAGGAGAGAATTGAAAGATACAGAAATAATGAAATAGGATTAATTCAGGGAAATGTAGCACAAACTCAGTATAGAAGAAACAATAATAGATGTGGGGGGAATCCAAATTATGGCAGTAATTCATATCAAAGATCAAATTTTGGCTATAATCAAGGTAAAGGTTTCAATGGAGGAATTGGAGGCAGAGGACAACAAGGATTCAGAGGCAGGTTTGGAAGAATTGGAGGAAGGTTTTCCAATGGAGGAAGGTTTAATAGTGGTGGAAGGCCTCAATGTCAACTCTACAAAAAGAATGGGCATACTACTCTTAACTGCTGATTTTCAGGACTTCAGTTGTATCCAAATTCCAGAGAAAATGGTTTAAGCAATAATTCTGCTATGAGTGCAATGTTGGCTACTCAACAATCAGATAATCAATTTGCTGGTTTAACTGATAATTCTCATATGAGTGCAATGTTGGCAACTCCAACAACATTGTATGACCCGAATTGGTACTCAGATTCAGGGCAACACCAGAATCCTCTAATATGCAACACAAAATGGATTATGGAGGCTCAGAAAAAGTCTTTATGAGTAATGGTTCAGGTTTGTCCATCCTTCATGTAGGGCACTCCAAGTTCAATACTATTCTTACAAACAAATAATTCATTTTAAATAATCTTTTGCATGTTCCAAATATTACCAAAAACCCGTTAAGTGTTGCTCAATTTTTCAAAGATAATGATGTCCTTTTTTAATTTCACCCTAATCATTCCCTTGTTAAATCACAGGTTACCAAGGAGATCCTTCTCCAAGGAACCCTTAAGAATGACCTTTATACCTTTAGCAATTTTCTGCCAACAACTTTAGCACATTCAGTCACTTCTCATCTTGCTCCAACACCTTCTACCATAGACTTCAATCTTTGGCATTCTAGACTTGGACATGCTTCTGATCCAGTTATCAGTAGAATACTAAAAAGTTGTAATGTTTTAATTTCATTATATAAATCTCAGGCAATTGGTGTATGCTCTTCTTGTTGTATAGGAAAATCCCATCAGTTACCATTTTCCCTCTCTCAAACTGTTTGTACTTCTCCATTACAACTTGTGTACACTGATATTTAGGGTCCTGCTCTTGTGAATTCAATAACTGGTACTCGTTATTACATTTTATTTGTTGATGCCTTCTCAAAATATACTTGGATTTAATTGTTACATGCTAAGTCTCAAGCATTTTTTGTGTTCCTTAAATTTAAGAAAATGGTTGAACTCCAATTAGGCACCAAACTCAAAGCCATACAGAGTGACAATGCCAAGGAATTTCTAGTTTTTACAAAATATCTATAGTCCAATGGCATTCAACATAGGTTGTCTTGTCCTCATATACATCAACAAAATGGAAGTGTTGAGAAGAAACATAGACATGTTACAGAAATGGGCCTTACTCTTCTTGCTTCTTCTTCACTACCTCTCTAGTATTAGGGAGTTGCTTTTCTTACAACAGTCTATATTATTAATTCATTGCCCACTCATGTTCTTAATCATCAATCTCCCTTACAAACTCTCTTTCAAATCCAACTATCCTATCATTCTTTCAGGGTGTTTGGTTTTGTGCCTGCTACCCTTACACAAGACCCTATAATAAGCACAAACTTGATTATAGGTCTATTCAATGTGTCTTTATTGGGTATGCTACTTCTCACAAAGGATACAAAAGCTTGTCACCTTCAGGGAAAGTTTTTATTAATAGACATGTCATTCTTTAGGAAAACTTATTTCACTTCAAAACTTCTCCTTATTTGTTTCTTCCACAGTCCAGTTCCTCTTCTGCTTGTCATTTTCCTACTATTCCTACTATTCCCACTATTTCTAGGAGTGCAATACCTATGGATAGACCTAATCATATAGACTTGCCTTCTGTATCTGCATTTAATTATTCTTCTGAGCAGGATTCTATTCATGATGGTGTTTCTGCAGTATCACCCTCTACTACAGGTCTTGGCTCTTTACAATCATCATCTATTGCACTACTCATCAGATGATAACCAAGGTTAAGGCTGGTATTAAAAAACCAAAAGTTTTCTCTGTTGTTGTTGAACCCTCATCAGTAACTCAAGCTCTAACTCAGCCTCACTGGAAGCAAGCTATGATGGATGAGTATAATGCATTGCTAAAGAATCAAACCTGGTCTCTAGTGGAATTACCACCTAATAGAGTTGTCATTGGCAGTAAATGGGTGTTTAGGACTAAATACAACCTGGATGGCTCAATTCAAAAGTACAAAGCACGTTTAGTGGCAAAAGACTTCAATCAAATACCAGAATTTGACTATACTAAGACTTTTAGTCCAGTTGTTAAGCCTACATTTATAAAAGTGGTTTTAACCTTAGCTCTGGCTCAAAATTGGCCAATTCACTTGTTAGATGTCAACAATGCTTTCCAAAATGGTGTTCTTCAAAAATAAGTATACATGCAGTAGCCTCAATGTTTTGTTCAGGACAATTCCAAATTGGTTTGCAAACTACATAAGGTTTTGTATGGTCTCAAACAGGCACTAAGGGCTTGGTTTGAGAAGCTTTCTTCTGCTCTTTATGGTCTTGGATTCACTGCTACTAAGTCAGACGTTTCCCTATTTATTAAATTCAATCACACATCCACTATTTTGCTTCTAGTATATGTGGATGATATCATAATTATTGGTTCTTCTCCAACTAAGATTTCTACTCTTTTTCAAACTCTAAATGCCACTTTTATTTTGTCTTCTTTCTTGGTACAAGTTCATAATACTTTCTATCTAACATGACAAAGTACATTCAAGATCTACTTGTCAAGGCTAACATGCAACATTGTAAGCCTTATTCCACCCCAATGACTGCTAATCTACATTTGTCAGCACAGGGCAGTCCTCCATTCAGTTATCCTAGTTTATACAGATCCATTGTGGGGAATTTATAATATGTTATAATTACCAGACCTGAATTGTCTTTTTGTGTTAATAAGGTTTTTCAATTTATACAAGCACCTTTGGAATCTCATTGGAAATTTGTAAAAAGGATTCTCAGATATCTTAGTGTCACATCCTCTTGTGATTTACACCTTCAGAAGTCTAGTCACTTGACACTTACTGGCTTCAGTGATTCAGACTGGGGGTCTGATCCTGATGATAGAAAATTTACCTCTGAATACTGTGTTTATCTTGGTGCTAATCTCATTTCATGGTCCTCAAAGAAACAATATGTTATTTCAAGAAGCAGTACTGAAGCTGAATATAGAAGTCTTGATGCACTTACTGCTGAAATTACATGGCTGCAGTTATTACTTAATGAACTTAGGATTCCTTGACCTCATCCACCTAAGGTTTTCTATGATAATTTGAGTGTTGTACTCTTAGCTGAAAATCCAATTCTCCACTCCTAGTCGAAGCATTTTGAGATTGATCTTTATTTTGTAAGGGAGAAAGTCATTAACAAACAACTTGTGTTACCGTAAACCATCCTATCCTATATCAACTTGACCTCCTCCATTAATATTCCACCTAAGACTCAGTTTTGAACTATATGAGGATAATTTGTAGTCAGATCTTACGAAATTAAAGGCTCTATAACCTCTCCTCGCAATAAATAATCATAACGTCCACGTCCCCATAATACCTGCACTTAATATCACGATTCTAATGATGTTCCATAAAAGCCAGGCTAAATCAACCTAATAAGGTAACTCTGGTCTTACAACAACAAAAAAATCCTTAGTGCAGATTAATCTTTATTTTGCTAAGTACGAGAAAGGAGGAAAACCACCACATTATACCTCTCAAATCAACTTTTGCTAGTTAGTCACATTCTTGCCCATGAGCAAGTGGCAGATATTGTAACCAAAGTAGTCTCTAGTTCTTTGTTTACATCTTTTCAGTCCAAACTCAGAGTTAAACCTCTTCAACTGCTGAGTTTGAGGGGGGATGAAAGAGAGAAAGGTAGATAAAGGAAGTTGTAACAGTTGTGCCAACTAAGTACAGTTAGTTATGAGTTAATTGTGCTATAAATGTATGATACACAGTTAACATCAATAATAAGAATTCATTCATGTTTTACAGATCAAATACTCTTCTTTACAGTTCTCTACAAAATCTTTTTTTTCTCTTTTCTTCATTTTTCTTTTTTTCTTTAAGTCTGACCTCATACTTTTCAATTTACAATTCTAAAATGTAATACCATATAAGAGATCATACTTTTCCTCTAATTCTCTTTCTTGTCTTTCCTTTCCCCTCAAATATAATATCAAATAAAACCTTGGACTTTAAAGTTAAGAGTCTCAAAAGTAAACCAAACCCACTGCGGTCAAAACAGCCTCATATAGAAGTGATTAGTTATCATTAGCGCATAGATTCTAAAAGCAATGGGCGCTTCTAGAGAGTGGGTATTGGGAGGTTAGCCCTAAACCAATTTGCCACATAGCAAACAGTTTTGTCATTTCCCCAAAGCTAAAACCCCAACCACGTTTTTTCAGCCTTTTGCCCCTTCATCTGAATGTAAATCCTATGCACCCACAGTTTTCTCAGGTAGTTGTCCACCTATCCTAGCTTGGAGTTTGAAACTAACAAAATCTAGTAAACAACTTAAAAATAACTTTAAATTAAGATAGATCCGTAATTATGGGACTATTTTCCTTTTGTTTTTACAACGCTGTTATATCCACATTGAAACCTTTACATAAAAATAAATTTTGAGATAACAATATGTTTTATTTGGTTAATGAAAAAATATTTGGATATCACAAAATCGTATTCAAATATTATCATATTAATCAAACAATACATATTTACCCAAAATTTATATCTCATTAACCCGTGTAAAACTAGTATAAAAATTCTGGTGTGGTAAATCATTTTTGTTGTTTTTATAATCTAAAAGTACAGGCAAAGTACATACTATACTAGTGAACAAACAAGCAAACAGAAGAAAAACAAGTGGCGGAGGATGGGCAATTCTTCAATGCTTTGGCACAAGTCTCAACTTTCAAGCTCGGAGTCCACAAAGGCATTTTGAAAAATAACCCTTGCTTAGACTTATAAATTTTTAACAAGTTTTTATGTAACTTATTAAATAATATTTTAATTTCACTATAAGTTCTTCTAGATTATTTAAAACAGTTCACATTGAAATATATAAAGTAATTGTAAAACAAAGTGTATGCAACTATCATTGTTCTGTATTTTATTGCCTATGTTCAGTAGAGTTCATTCTTTTTTTGGTTTCTTTATTTTCTTGTTATATATTTGGCAAAGCTTTCTTTGTTTTTTGTTGCTAACCAAAATGAGTTGTCGATAAGCCCGATGTTGGCAGCAACAAGGCCCAAGTATTGGTAGCACTCGTTTCAGAGTGAGGGCTATTTGTTTGTATATATCTTGGGTATCTCATGTCACCCACATTAAGCAATTGCAGTTTTTACAGTTTGTTACATTGGAGACAGCTTTGAAGGGTAGGTCTGAGCACACCAGCTAATCAGTAGTTCGCTACATTTGAATCTATTGCTCTCTGCCATTCCCCCACTCCTTCCTGTCTTTCTCTTCTTCTCTTTACTTAGGCGAAAACAAAAACAAAAAAAATCGCTTCCTCATCACCAACATGAATCCTCTCCTGTCTTGCAATTTCCCTCACCAATAAGATAGCAGCCATGGTATGCTTTCTCTCTCTCTCTCTCTCTCTCTCTCTCTCTTGAGGGAAGAGCATAGCTGGGGCAATGGTTACTGATTTGCTCCATGTTTCTTCTGTGTTTGTTAATTAATGTTCAGCTAGTTAATTTACTTTATATTATCAAATTGTACTCAATATAATAATATTATGCATTATGATGATATATAGTACAATGTGAGAATGTTATCATGGCAACTGATTACAATTTTTGCCGTGTTTGCCTATACTTTTGCAGATCTTAATGCCCCTAATGCTGCGTTCACTGGTGAGGCTGGCAACCGCACTAGTGTGTGAACCTACAGCCACTCTGACAACCATTCTCTATTACGCCAATCTGCTTCCCCGCAATCTTAACTTGGAGCGATTAGTGCGACGCGAATTTCTTCACCAAGAAAACCATTTCTTCCATTTTCTCATCACTATGTTGAGGTGTGTCTGGTAGTTAGCATGTTGGGTTCAGGTGTTTCATAAAGCCTGGATATTAGTTTGTTGAAGAAAAGATATCAAATGTGAAAATTGAGAGAACCAAATAATGCGTGTACTTTTTGAGGCACTCCATGTGGTAGCACAGTGAGAATTGTTGAAGGGGCATGTACCCATGCCTTAAGCGTAGATATTTGATGTTTCCGTAGACACATTCTTTGCTGTTCCCCTCATCATGGTCCTTTTCTATTCTAGCTTACTTATTAATCGACATGCATTGTGGATTTCATCAACATGAGGATATTCTTTTCTGCGAAAGCTTTGTTATTTTTGGAATTACATGTTTCTATGCATAAATGTTTAAACAATTTTCAGGGGTTGATATTTTCAATAAATTTTCAACTAGCAGCTACCTTGGCTATGATACAACTGATTTCTCACGACAATACTTCTCAATCGCCCTAATGTATCTTCAAAATTTTATAATTAAAATACCACCAAAAAATTATAATTAGAATTTTAATATTTAAATTATTTACATTTAATGATTAGCCATGGTTTTTTTATTCTTATTTTTTTTGCTGCGGGGGGAGGAGGGGTCAATGTCAGTCACAGTCACTCATAACCTGTTCTTGGTCGAGTGGTGATTAATTTAGCAAGCCCAACAAACATGTGTCAAACTAAGTCGAAAAAACTAGACACAAACCCTTAAAAAGGGGCGGAGTGTGTGTGTGTTACAGTTACACTTGATTTGAACCATCATATTGCATCTGGATGAGTATTAATAAAAAAGGAAAAAAAGAAAGCATTAATGAGAAATCTGATTCAACATAAAGTGAAAATCAAGTTTAATTGTAGAAAAAAGGTGCACGACTGGTGTAGGGAAAAAAAACAGGGTGCGTGTAAGACTCCCCTGGGCCTAGTCCTTAATTGCTCTTTGATTAATTGTGACCTGAAAGGTTTTCCCAAGCCCTTTCACAGTCCATCTTATAGGATCGGACCTGAGCTTGTTGTCTCTAATGTACTAAGTTCAAGGCTTCCCTACGACAAAAAAATTCATTTATTTTTAATTTATTCAACTTATCTATATTTAAATTAGTTTAATTTATTTAATTAGAATAATATATTTTATTAGATTAGATCCATTGGTATTAGATATTCAATTAAAAATTAAGTCAATGAATATTCAATGTATTTTACTTTTTTTAATATTTTCACTTTCACTAAAAATTAAAAGCTTATAATATAAAGCGTTGAGTTCCAAAATTTTTAGAAAGAATTTTTTTAGAAAAATAAATAAATTTTTGAGAGAAAGAAAACTTTTAGAGAGAAAGAAAATTTTTAGAGAGAAAAACATTTTTAAAGAGAGAATGAAAGATTTTAGTGAAAAATATTTTTTAGAGAGAGAGAGAAAGAATATTTTTAGAGAGAAAAATATTTTTTAAAAAGAGAATAAAAACTTTTAGAGAGAAAAGAATATTTTTAAAGAGAGAAATAATTTATAGAGAGATAATAAAAAAAAATTAAGATATTTTTTTTAAATGAGTGAATTGGATATTTATCTATCCAATCCATTAAAATAGATTAATAAATTAATTAAATATTTATCTATTAAATTAGGTTATAAATAAATTATATAATATTAAATATTTTATAATAAATTTTAAATAAATTAATAATTTATTTTAAATTTATCTATTAATTCAATCTAAAATCAAATTAATCTATCATTTGTTATCCACCGACACCTTTTCAAGTCTACGCCTAGTACTAAAAAAAGGCCAACTTTTAGCCAAACTATTTTTGTAGTTATCTGGGCTATTTTGTGGGATCATTAACCTCTGTGAGTCCAGGTGAGATAGCCATGGTGCGTTCTCGGGTGCTTGAAAGACTGAATACCAATACCTAGGCGTTGTAGACCAAAAAAAAAGAAAGACTGAATACCAATACAACATTATGGGCTGTCACTTATCACTTGTTCATGCTTCAATAAGAGCATCAAAATCAAATAATCGATCTTCAAAACTTGATAGTTAGGTAAAATGAGACCAATTTAAAATCTTATATGATTAGTAACCAATTAAAACAACAACAAAAATTTTTTCTCACTTGATGGATTTAGCCGCATAGATTAAATGATATTATTATATTTTATTATAAATAATGTCCTCAAAAAGATCATTTATATTTAAGTTTTTTTAATATTTTACCTATAATTTTTTTGTTTTTTTCTATCTCTAATTATTAAATTATTTTCTACCTGATTTATTATTTTTATTAAAACTTTTTAATGATATTTTTCTCACATGACTAAATTACCTAAAACAAAATTCTATCATTTTTTACAATAGATATTATTCTTATTTTCTTTTTAATAAATTCATTTTTTTATCATATATTATCTTATATGTTCACTTATTCAACATAATATCCTCATTTTTGTAATATTGTGCATATGCTCTTATTAATTTTATACCACCAAATATTAAGTATCATAAAGTATCGATGGGTCTTATAACAAAATTTTTAACTAAGCATAATCAACTCATTAAACTATGAATGTGCTCACAATATGTTAAGAACCAACCCACTGCCAGCTGCTCATGTGGGAAAAGCAAGGAGCTTGCTAGTCTAAAAGCTAACTTTCCAAATTGTTGAAACTTGAAACTAGCAGTTCTTTGAATCTTTTGCACCAAAATCTATGATTATTAGTCAATGACATTATGATATGCATAAGTATGTGTTTCGAAACACGTTTGACACTTTAAACATGAGTTTATTTGTATAAAATTGAGAAAAAAGTTTATATGAGTAAAATTTGATAAACCTTAATTTGTACTATTTCAACGTAAAAATTGTCTCTAAGAGTAAAAGTAAGAATAAGCAAGAAATTATTGCTTTTAAGTTTTGAATTATAATTTTATTTTTAATATTTATTTTGTCAAATTCACTTTTAAAACAAAAATTATCAACACAAATCATATTATTATAAATTCACTTTTAATCAAACTTTAAATTTACAAAAATAAATTAACTCACACTTAAATTTATAAATTTTAATCTAAACACACACTAAATCTCCTAAAAGCTAAAGACATTCTCAGGCTGTAGTTTTGACTTTTGACTATACCAGAGATTCCATTTGGATTTTGGAGTAGGTGAACTGCCATTATTTGCTTTGCCCCAAAAGTTATCTTCTTATCTCCTTTTATCTGGTAGCATTTACTTCTTACATTTAACATACCAAGGTATCTTAAAATCTTAATTCATTCTTATGTTAACACCGACCTACTAAATGCTTTCTAATTAACTTCATCAAAATTCTGTCTCTGTGTTTATGTGTTCGTGACTTTTATTTCCCATTTGGCAGGGAATTTCTATTTTGAATCATGAGGGCACCGGTGAACCTAGCATCAATAAGATGTTTAAAAAGTGTACCTAAGGTGGGTGAGGCACGTGGATTTGAAGATTTGTTCCAGCAACACCACCACCCCTTTTAATTTGATGCACAGGAAATTAACCTGGCCAAATAGTAACTTTTTCTCATACTACTTTTCATTTTTTGTCTCCCTCACTCGATCATTTTCAATTCCAAATGGCAATTAACTACTCGTTCAGTGCAGGATAACTTACTACAGTGCTCTATTTTTCTTTTTCTTATAGCAATACTATATTTCAATATTTGTGTTATAGGTGATAGAATTCCATGTTCAAATAAGCCTTCAAAAGATTATATTCCCTATAAAGATATATCATACATGCTCAATGTGCATTTGTTAATTGTTACTTCGATGACTTTGCTCCACCAAATGTCACTACTACTGCTGTGAGCCTGGTAAGCGTATTTTAATTTCACCCTTTTCGCTGTCAGGTTGTTGATACCGTCCACCGTTTTCACAGGTTTTTGTTTTTTCGTCAATGAAGAAAGTTCTTTTCTTTTTTATTGTTTTGATAACCAAAAGAAAATGAATTTAAACTGTACACATGATGTAAGAGAGTCTGAACATCTAACTCATGTTAAGTTTTTTTGAAAAAAAAAATTGAAAAAAGGTGGAGAGAAAATAAAATAATTCAATTCTTATTACTCAATTTACAAATCTAATTATTGATCCAATAAGAGTCTCAATACCCAAGGAATATTAAAATTTAAAAAAAAAAAAAAAAAGAAAAATAGGAATATGATTTTAATAAAAAATCATGAATTGATATTTTTGAAAAATAATGGATATACTTTTAATAAGAAATCATGATTTGATTTTAATTTCTTACAAAATAATTGAAGCATGTACTTTTAGTTAAGAATCATAATTTGATACTTTTAAAAATAAATTCAAGATTTAAAAGGAAAGATTCTGAAATAAGAGATTGTGATAATTCAATTAAAAAAAATAGAGATATGCTTTTAATGAAAAATCATGATTTGATATTCTTGAAAAATAAGAGATATGCTTCTAATAAGAAATTATAATTTGATTTTTTTAAATAGTTGAACGATGTGCTACTCTTAAAAAATAAATTCAAGATTTAAAAGGAAAAAACTCAAAATAAGATATTGTGATGGTTCAATAAAAAGAAAAAGGGAAAATGTGTTTTAAACGAGAGATCATGATTCAATTTTCTTAAAATAAATAAATTATGAAATAATTTAAGAGGTTAATTTTGTTGAAAATTTTTGTGATCAATTATCATTTAATGAATTAATATCTACATGGGAATTAAGGTTTAATAATCCCCTATAAATAGAACATTTATACATTCACAATGAGACAATTACACACAATTACATACAAGACAAGAGCTTATTGCGTGAAGAGTTAGAGTTAGAGGTATAGATTAGAAGAAAGTAAAATGTGTGTGCGAGTTAATTAAATAGAAGTCACTGATTTCTTTTATTGCCAACAAGTATGTTATCTTATCATATATTATTTAAGTTTGTGTTGGATTAGATGTTAGTGAAGTTGATTTTATGTGTTATGATATTTTAGTGATATATTATAATTATGACGTTGAATGTATTTTGACATTTGTTTGGTCTCAGTTGAAATTTTTTTTTCAACCAAAAACCTATATATATATATATATATACACACACTTCTTTAACATAAGCTACTACAATTAACTCATGCACATACAAGTACTCTTCACTAAGCTATATGACATTCATCCTTTTTGTTCCCATGTGATTTTAGATTATTAAGAATTAAATTGAGTTTGAATTAATATGATAAAATCTATTCTTATTTTTTATTAATTCGAATTACATGACATGTTTATGTATTATTAGTGTGTATTTTAATTGATTATCAAACGTTACATTAAAAAAGAATTGTGACAACCTGTTGATTTGAAAAATTTGAATTTTTTAAGTGCTATTTGATCGAGTTATTACACATAATTAAAATATTACATGAGTAAATATAGACATCTTTAAAATAATAATGAAAAAGCTCAAACTCTTTATAAACTCACCTAAGAACAAACTTCTCAACTTAGCTCATATTTAATTATTTTTTATACAGAATAACACATAGTTACAGCTGCACTCTTTTGGCCGCAAGAATTGTCTCCCTGGCAGCAAATTGCGTGAACTTTATAGGCATCTAAAATTTTGTTTAAAGTGAGAGCCAGTTTTGGAAAAACCTCTTGTATGTTATTCATGTGACACACTTGATAAGCCATCATTAAGTATGTCCAACCCTAACAGAACCTTATAACAAGGTAACCTGGAATCGTGCCCAAAAGTTCCCACGCTTTTGAACTTTGCATTGGTTATGGGCATGAGCAGCAGCTTAAGTATGCTTGGCAACTAAGCAAAGTGAACATTAAAAAAAGGATATAGCATAATTTAAGAATAAAGAAGAAGAAGCAAGTCAAGGGTCACGCACCTGGGAGGCTAGCTCACAGCTGTGCCCATGTTGTAGAAAGTATTAAGCATCTTTTGAGCGAGTCACCACGCAATTTCACTTTGTTTAATTTCTCTCTCAGATCAAATGAAGGAGCACGCAAACGCAACTCGCTCACCACCAATGTGACTTTTCCTTTCCTTTCTGAATATTATATTGATTACTGAAGAAGAAATGAAGAATACTTTATTCAATAAATGAATATGCCCTGCTTGTGCCTGACCCCACATTTCCCGCCTCAAATGTACGCCAACTATGGTAGACCGTTGTCGTTGCTTGTGATACCTTTTTTTTATTTATGCATCCCTTTCTAGTGATTCCCTCCCCGGAGACAGCCAGCAATCAAGTTCAAGTAGGCCAACAACTTGAAATAACTAAAATGATCAGGATAAATTAAAATTTAAGTTGTGATAATTATTCTTCCATTTATCAAAATAATATTACACATTTATTCATGTAATGTTAGTAATTCAATTTTGTATTATTATATAGAGTCGTACACTATACCTTAGTGTTATGTTATGCTTGCGGTTTAGCTCCAAATGAATAAGAATGCCAAATGGTTGTCAACAATTTGGAAGCATTAATCATGATAACAGACATACGATTCATTGATTATAATTATTTTTGTACCTTTTGTAAGTGTAATCTAATTGCCAATTTTCTTATGTAGTTGATAGCTCATGGCTAAAATTAAAAAAAACACGTTGATACAAAATTAAAAAGTTGATAGATTAGTTCTATGTAGGCCCTTAATTTGGGAGGTCTACTGCGCATCTTGTCTTCTAATCCTAAAACTTGAGGATAATTCCATGGGTATGTTCTTATTTATTCTTCTCAAAGAAAACAAAAATGACTGTACTTTGTAAATTATTATTTATTATAGGCCTTTTTCCTCTGAATGATGGATATATATTTTCTAAAACAATTACAATAAAGGTAATTATTTGAAGTGGGAAAAAAAGAATAGAGAGATGAAGTGGATGTTCATTAATAGTACAACGTAGATTAACACGAACCACATTATCCTGTAAATTATTATTATAGGCCTTTCCTTCTGAATTGATGGATATATATTTTCTAAAACAATTACAATAAAGGTAATTATTTCAAGTGGGAAAAAAAGAATAGAGCGATGAAGTGGATGTTTTTTTTTTTTTTTGGTGCTGATGTAGTGGATGTTTATTAATAGTACAAAATAACACGAACCACATTATCCTAATTGCACTTCTTTTATGTTATCTTTGATTAGTACGTACTACTAGTAGTAGTAGTGAAGATCGGAACTTGTAGAGCTATAAATAAATTTCAATACTTCAACAATGCCATTTTATCTCTTACTCAGGAAAGAAAAAAAAAATGCCACTCTACAAAAGCTGTTTTTTTATTTTATTTGTTTTCCTTCTAATCCACATTTGACAGTTGACAGCTAAATTCATAACTGTATATATTCCCCAACGTTTTTGACAGCCTCCTTTTAACCGTTAACAAGGTTCCAGTTAAAACCGTTTCAGACCAATCTGCCACTGGTCTCAGACTTCGGCTTCTCTGTCGGTAATTTTGAAACTTCCATCATTAACCAACCACATCCTAAATGCGCGCGCAAATATATAAGGCTTATTGCGGCAGAAACATCACATGAACTTGAGCTTCTTTTCTTGGTGCCAATTTATACATTCTGCATTGACCAACTCTCTCTCTCTTTGTTCCATAACTTCGCATTTGCGTTGGTTTTTTGTTGCAAAATTCAGACACCCTTCGTTGCTTATTCCTCTGTGATTGACACCCTTTTTCTCTCTGTTGCTAAATTTTCTTCCTTTTTTTTTCCCTCTCAGCTCTCTGGGTTTCCTTGTTGGTAATCCAAAAACTGTTTTTTTCGTCCTTTTGCGTGATACTCGGGTCTTTCTTCTTGTCTCTTTCTTCGTGAGTTTCAGGTTTTATCTCTTCAGAAGAGCTTCTCTTTTATCCAATCTCAATCTCTCTCCCTGTCTCTCTCTGGAGTTCTGGGTTGGGTTTCTTTCTTTGTAAGAGCTCCATTTCTTTTCTTTGAGGTCTCCTGATTGCTGATTCTTGGCGTAACTCTATGTTCATTCTCAATTTAGAGTTATATATAACCAGAACATAGCCTCAAAGATACACTCATTTTCCCTTTTCTGCCAACCTGGTCTCTTCAGATTTTCGCTGACAAATGTTTCAGTGGTTTTTGAAGCCCAAATTCTATTCAAAATGGTACAACACTAACCCAGAGTCTGTTACTCTTCTTCTCACAACTTTGCCTTTTGTTTTCCTGGAACATCTTGTTTTCTAATTTTGTTTTGGAAAAAACAGCAAATCGTACGTGAAGTTCATAAATACGAGGTTAGAGTATATACAAAAGAAGAGGAATGCAGTGCAGAAGTTTTTGAAGAGTGACATCTCCGAGCTTCTTAGGAATGGCCATGACTACGAAGCATATAGAAGGGTAATTTTTTCATTGAAGTTTGGTATTTTGCAGATGTTTATTCATTTAGTTAACTTCTATTTCCCTCGGGAAAAAAAAAAGTAAATAAAGATGATAGCCAACACAGATGTTAACTCTTTGCACTTGAAGCAGGCTGAAGGGCTTCTGCTGGAGCAAAATATGTCATCCTGTTATGAACTCATTGCAAAGTTTATTGGATGCATATCAGATCATCTTCAAGACCTAACTAAGCAGAGGTATGCTTCTGAGCGTCTCTACATATGGACTAGAATATTCTTCTGTTTTGTTTTTCCTCTCGTGTTTCCTTTTGTTGGGATGGAGAGGGGCTGCAGTTCTTTAAATTTGTAGCTGACTTACTCATTGAATTATGTCTCATACATACATAAAATAGCATGATTTTCTTTGTTTTGAATTCTTACCTATTATTATGGATTGTCCCACTCAAAATGCATGCCTCTTCTTACATATATGAAATATCCACTTATTTACACTAATTTAATCAACTATTCACCTGTTGAATCTCTGTTTGTATAACGAACCTGTGTTATCTAGTTTTCAATGGCGATGCGAATGCTCTAAATCTTTTCACATTTGGGGATGATCTTGAAAACCAACAAGACCACCAACAGATGTATACAAGTCAAAGTGTCAAACTAAATTAATGAAAGAGTCATGATATTTGCACAACAAAATGTTTACATCATTTCTAAATTTTACTTGATTGGGAAAAATAAGTAAAAAGAGAATGTGTTGGAATGTGTTTTTTCTTGTTTTATTATATAAAAAAATGTTATAAAAATAATGCAAGTTTTTTATGTGCAAATATATATGTTTTGATGGAGGGTTTTGAAGTGAAAAGAATGAAAATACTTATTTTTTATTTTTAAATTATGAGAATTATAAAATATTTATAAAAATAATTAAAAAAGATTATATGATTATCTTTTATTTTATTTTATACCTTTGTTTTTTTAAATTAATATAAAAATATTTACTCAAAATAAAAAATAAGTCATTCACTTCCTTTCCTTTTCTTTCCTTCTGAAACTCCAACTCCCCAACATACCATGAAACTAGAGGGTTTATTGATGAAAGAGTCATGCTATTTGCACAACAAATTATTTACATCATTTCTAAATTTTTACTTGTTTGGGAAAAATAAGTAAAAAGAGAATGTGTTGGAATGTGTTTTTTTCTTATTTTATTATATAAAAAGAAAATGATATAAAAATAATGTAACTTTTTATGTGCAAATATGTATGCCTTGATAGAATTTTGGAGTAAAAGAAATGAGAAGACTTTTTTTAAATTAAGAAAATTATAAAATATTTGTAAAAAAAAAATTAAGAGATTATATAATTATCTTTCACTTTATACCCTTCATTTTAAAAAAATTTCTAATATAAGGAATATTTACTCAAAATAAAATATAAATCTTTCATTTCCTTTCCTTCTAAAACTCCAACCCCCAAACTTACCATGAAACTAGAGGGTTTGTTGATTGAATATTGGGCCTTTAATTTAAATTACATGTCTGTGACTTCTATTTTATACGTTGTTATCTACAAGGCATTAACGGGAGTTTATCATGACAATCTTTCAATCTTCTGAAATAGGGATTGCCCTGATGAATGCAAGGAAGCTGTACCATCATTGATGTATGCTGTAGCAAGATTGGGTGATCTGCCAGAATTGCGTGCCCTCAGAACTTTGTTTACAGAGAAATTTGGGAATTCTCTTGAACCTTATATAAGTAAAGAGGTAAACCAATAACTCCACTCTTATAGCACATACTTATTCATAGTCATACTCATAACTCTTGTTGATTACTAAGAAAAATTATTTTCTTGAGGATATCTTTGTTTCTAACACTTACTTAAACAATTACTGTAACTTAGTTTATTGAGAAGTTGAGGCGAGATCCTCCAACGAGAGAAATGAAGATTCGGTTATTACACTATATAGCACAAGAGTTCTCTATAGAATGGGATGGCAAGGCTTTGGAGCAAAGACTTTATACACAGCCGTCATTACATGAAGTAAGTCTTCACATTGACTCGTTTGCTATGGATACAATGGAGCATTTGTTTTAGCAGAAATATGAATTAGAATTAGTAATTATAAGTACACTAACATATTTTAATCCTAAAAGGTAGAGGCAGTTTTCAATGACTTCTCCACAATCTCCAATTGATTAGATGGCTTCCTGCATTAAGATTTAATACAACTACTAATGAAATGATGCTGCTGGTTGCAGGAGAGGCCTAAGCTTGATAAAATAGACAACCTAGTCACTGGGAGAAAACACACAGATGGAAGAGACCACAATACATCCAAAGGAAAGGAAAGAGACACCCTATCTCAAGGAAGGAAGGATTTCAATGGTGACTCATGGAGGCACCAGAGCAGTAGTGATGATGAAACAAGTACAGACATGTCATCCTTGGATGGCCAAAAGGCTAGTTCAAGTTCACTGGGAAGCACATCTGAGGATGAAGTAGAAATCAAGAGGCCATTGTCCTATTGGCGTGTTCCACCCCCTTACCTCAAACAAAAAACAAACAAAGGTGAAAGCAATTTAAAGAAAACAACAGATTCTGAAGCTCTACCAGAAATGGAGTCAAACCATGATCTTCATAAACCGGTTGTGCAAGAAAAGCCAATACCTAGATCAGTAAGGAGGAGACCTGTCAAATCAACACCTGGCAATGACACTGTTTCTGATTCTAAAACTTATGATGCTGCAAAACTAGATTCAGGTGGAATCAAATCAGGCAAAGGAAAAGCTTATCCTTCTCAACAACCAGAATACGATACTGGCCAAAACAGAGAGCATAAAAGATCACATGTCAGAGCAACATCTCTTCCTACTGAAGCCACAACTGCAGTGGAAATATCAAAAGGGCATGAACGATCAATTTCCTTAGATCCAGAAATGCGGGGTGGCGCAGGGTGGGTGCATCCTAATCTACCCGATTATGATGACTTGGCAGCTCGTATTGCAGCTCTCAGAGGGATATAAAAGAAACAGCTTGGACAAGCATGAGAACTTTCTCATTCTTTATTGTTTGGCTATTCTTTTATGTTAACAACCATAGTCATACGGTATAGGCGATCCTTATATCCTGTCTCAGCATCTATAACCATGACAGATAGTTTCTTTGACTCATGTCCATTTTTATATTTATACCTGAAGTTTAGGATTTCAATCACATTCGTTTGTAAATTTGCAATGATGTCAGATTATATGGTCACCCTCATGGACTTAGGTTTCTGTATATGAATATAAGAATTTAATAATTAGATGCTAAATGCAAGAAATTCAAACTTCGTTTCCACCAAACTAAGCAGAACTTCTTCCCCTTTAATGCCTTTCCTTTTTCACGATGAAACTAATCAAAATTTAGAATTTTTTAAACAGAAAATTAATTAATTTTCATGCTAATTTGGAGTGAAGGTTTCCTTTTACTCTGTAAATGAGAGACTAAACATCCCAAATCCCAGTTGTCTGTTGCTATAAGCCATCCCACAGTCAATATGAATGGAACATGTAAAATGTTAGTATTTCCGATTACATGCATACATTTTTGAAGAAGAAAAAGAAAATAAATTGGTTTGAATTCCGCAAGCAAATTGGATATTAGCCTGTAAATATTAAACTTAATATTTAATACTAGTGAAAGGAAGTTTCAGCAGGTTAATTTTTTTATTTTAATAAATTATTATTTACTATCTAAACCTTTTACTTATGTTATTTATTTTTTAGTCCTTTATCATCCACCTCCAACCCCTCCGTCACCCCCCACTCCATCGGAAATTCCCATCACAACCATCGCTGGCCAAGAACGAACCCGGAGACAAATTCCAACTGCTACAGTCCCAAAATCCCCACACAAGTTGAACCCATGCGTTAGTCATTCCATGGTTCTCAGAGAAGGAACTAGAGTGGCCAAACCTGAGAGAGGCGGTTTATTGGCGGCGAAAGACAGCAGCTGCGGCGTGTGACTCGTCGGAGGCAGCAGGGTTCGGTGGTCCAGGTTCGTTGGTCACGGTGGACAGCGGCTAGGATTCGCGCTGCAGGGCTCGGTTTGGGGGTGACCAATTCGCGTGGTTGCAGATCCGGTGGCGGTGGTGGCAGATCTGGTGACTGGGTTCTGGCGGCGATGGAGTGAGGGAGGACGGAACGGGCGGCGGGGCTTGGTTTGGGGGTGACTGGTTCCCGTGGTTGCAGATTCGGTGGCGGTGGTCGTAGATCCAGTGACTGGGTCCCGGTGACGATGGGGTGAGGGAGAACGGGATAGAATTGCAAATATTAAACATAATAATATAAAATTTTGAGGGATCAAGATGGATATTACATATTGTTTAAAAATGACCTGTTGTTAAGTTAACAGGTAAAACATTATAGTCATTAATCAAAATTTATAATAAATCAACGGTGGATGATCGTCTGAACTACCATACTCCACAAAAAATGTGGAGTGTGTGAAACTTTTCCATTCTTAAATTATACTAATTGAAAACACTGTGGTCGGCTTTTTTTATCTTAATATACATGATTTTTTTTAATTTATCCTTGTATCTTATCTTTTAGATTATGTTTTAAAATATGTTTGTTTTAAAACATATTCAATAGTTACTATAGAATGACAAGTTTGATTTGTGTAATTTTTTTATATTTTAAAGTAATTTATAAGTCATCATAAATGATTTTTTATTTATATATTTATTTATATTTTTTTGTTAAATAATTTAAAAGTTATTATGATTAATGATAATTTTTAGATATTATATTTAAAAAATACATTTTTTTATAAAAGATGTCATTTATGAGAGTGACTTTTGTGTAATATTTTTTTAATTATTTTTTATAAAGTAATTTAGAAATCATCATTAGTGATGATGATGTCTTTTTACTTGTACATTTATTTATATTTTTATTAAGTAACTTAAAAATCGTCATGATTGATGGTGATTTTTAGACATTATATTTAAAAAAAATGTATTTTGTTCACAAAAAAAGCCATCCATGAGAATGACTTTTATGTATATAATAAATTAAAAAAAACAAATACTCATAAAAATCATCATCGTTTGTGTCAATTTTATAAAAGATAAAATTAAAAGAAAAATCTACCATATAATAGGCTTCTAACTATGTAGCTATGTGTTACATGACTTGATTGACTACTGACTATCGGAACACATGTATTTGCACAAACTTCATTCAGGGATTATTTGAATTATTATGCATATAATCTATGCATTATTTATTATTGTGTTGAGCTTTGCATGTTTTACATGTCTGAAATTATTTAATTATTATGCATATGATCTATGCATTATTAGTGTATTAAGCTTTACATGTTTTGTTTCTCAGAGATTCTTAAATTATTATGTGCATGATCTATGCATTATTGATATATTAAGTGAATATAGATATATGTTGGCTTGTGGCTATAAAACCATTTTCAATTCATCTTAAGCCTTCAACCAAAGATTGTTGCTTGTATCTTCATATGTGTTCTTTACTTGAAAATGGTTTTACCATCGCTATTAAGACTACAAGATCAACATATATCTTCAGTTGTATATAAAGAGATAATTAAATTTTATAAATATTATCTTTATTACATTATTGTTTTATAATTGTATAATTAATTAATTTAATTAATTGTAAATAGGATACTCGTCCCATCTTACATTTTAGGCAAATTAATTTTGACAACTCACATCCAAATATCATAAATTATTTAAAGGCAGCTGGATTTTATTATGTAGCTCAATTGTGGAGATTTTTGCTCACGCTAAATTTAATAAAGTGCATTAATTGAACGATGGAGACCCAATATGCACACTTTTCATTTTGTTTTTTTTTTATATGCACACTTTACATGCAAAAAAGTCGTCCTCATGGATAGAAGCTTTTGTGAATATAATGTATATTATTTTTTAAATACAATGTCTAAAAACTATCATTAGTTATGACGATTTTTAAGTTACTTAATAAAAACATAAATAAATGTACACGTAAGAAGACGACATTATCCATTGCGACTTTTGAACTATTTATTATAAAAAATAATAATTACAAAAACCATAATCACACAAAAGTTACCCTCATGAATGATGATTTTTGTGAACAAAATGCAATTTTTTTAAATATAATGTTTGAAAATTGTCATCAATCATGATGACTTCTAAGCTAATTAACAAAAAACATAAATAAATGTATAAGTAAAAAGTCGCCTGTTCTGGACCTTAATCCGGGGTCATGTCTTGTAGGTCTACTCGGCACGCGGTATGCCAGAGTCTGACGTCAACGGCCTTTGCTGGAGTTCGCTTATGACATGCAGACAAGATTCCGGCTCTATGCCTATCGGACCACGACATTGGGTAGCAACATCTTTACCACAAGATCTACGTAATGAATAGATCCTAATAATATCTATTATTGTCAATCATGATCTTACGGAATTATAACACTCATAATTGCCTCTAACTATTGTCATTGTTGTATCTATATTCCGATAATATAGTGATCTTCTACAACTAAATAAGGAATATATATCTTTCTGCTATTATTACAAGAACATATATCTCCATTATGAGAACGTATTTATCTAACCTCTATAAATATCAGGTTAAGTCACCTTAAACAAGTATCAGTAACTTATCTCTCATTGCATAATCCTACTTGTGTACAGTATGACTTGAGTGTTAGAGTCTCTTTATAGGTACCAACCCCTCGGTCTCTACATGTTCTGCTGCTGCTGTGCAAGGAGGAAACTACCGCAAGGTGTCTATCTCAGGTACCATTTTGAATCAACTTTAGAATACTGTTATCATGTATGACGACTTCTAAACATGTTCTAAAACAAATATATTTTGATACATAATCTAAAAGGTAGAATAAAATGATAAATAAAAAAAGGCCATCTATTTTATGATAAAAAAGCCCGCTTTGGTCATGTATTCTAATATGATTATTTATTCAGTTCTGATATTTTTATTATTAATAAGATATATATATATATTTACATATTTATCTTAATATTATTCATCATATTTATTTTTTTATTAATTTTTTATTAAATTTAACATCTTTAAAAAGTATTAATAATGTATATATTTTTAAAAGAGATATATGATAATCTATTTCCTTATTTATTTGAATTGAAATTTGAAGCAAATAAAATAATGCAAACAGTATAGTTTATGAAAATGAAGTTCAGTTCATGGTCTGGTGCCTGGTTAGGTTATGTCAATCCCCCTTAATTAATCACTATTCACTAATATAATCTAATCCAAAGTTATTCGTCTCGTGGTCACAAATCCCAAGTTTAATTTTTCTGACAAATCGCATGTTTGACTTTCGTGCGCTGTCTGTCTCATTCGCCTGTCTTTGCCCAAGGTCTTGAAAAGTGAACACTACTGTACTGAGGAATTTCTATTATGTGTTTGGTTTTTAAAGTGAGTTGTGATGTATTTATTAAATGTTAAATTAATAATAAAAAGAAATAATAATAATATATTTTTAATATTTATTTTATTATTAATTTAAAAATAAAATTATTAATATTTTTTAATAAAAATTTTAAATATATAAAATTAATCAATAACAAAATAAATATTAAAATAAATATATTTTATAATAAATATTTAAATAATTAATATTTAATAAAAATATTTAATAATTTATTTGTGGTACTAAATTCTTTTTTAAAAAAAAGAGTACAGTATAAATCCCCACTATACTGCCACTGTAGTACGGACTTATCACACCCAAAACGATACCGTTTCGTTGTCTTAATCGTGACGTTGTTCGGCGGTCCTCCCTGGGTTGTGCTTTACAGCTTTTCCTCCTTTGTTCTCCGAAAAAAGTCAGATTCCCTCTCTCTCTAAACTATTAATTGTTGCTGGTCATTCTTGCTCTCGATCAATCCCAATAATCCCAATTGGCTCCAAGTGAGTGTTACCTTGCTCAGAAGATGGGTTGCTCCCAATCGAAGATCGAGAACGAAGAAGCAGTGGCACGCTGCAAGGATCGCAAGAACTTCATGAAGCAGGCCGTCTCCCTCCGTAATGCCTTCGCCGCCGCCCACTTCTCCTACGCCACCTACCTCAAGAGCACTGGCGCCGCCCTCACCGACTTCGCCCAAGGCGACCAATTCTCCTCCCCCTCCCCCTCTGCCTCCTCCGCCATCCCCGCCATCGGCGCCCAACAACCCTTCCAGAATCTCCCTCCCCCCCCCCCTCCCCCCGGTCAATTTCTCCACCCATCCGCCTCTCAAGCGTGCCTCCACAATGCCCGAGATGATGAAGATCCCCAACCCCGAATCCAACCCCGTCGGAACCATCATCGAAGAGGAGGAGGAGGAGGAGCAAGACATCGAATTGGAGAATGATGGCTCCTTGAGGAGGAGGAGGAGAAGCAGCAGAAGCAGTAGTAGAATTGGGAGTAAGGCTGTGGAGGAAGAAGAAGAAGAAGAAGAGGCTGCTCGGCCTCCTATTCCTCCTCCTTCGAAACAACGTCAACCAGAGACTCATCATCATCTGGAGACACATGATCTTCACGTGCCACAGAACTCTGCTTGGGAGTATTTCTTTCCATCCGCGGAGAACGTGCCAGGGACAAGCTTGAAGTATGCAGAAGAAGTAGAACAAGAACATCACCTGGATAAGGAAGAGGAAATTCAGAGGAAGGTGTTTGAAGAGAAGCCCCTTAGAGGAGGTGTGGATGATCATGGTGTTGTTAACGAGGTTATGAGAAGTGAGAGGGATGATGAGCCTGTGATCCCCTTGCCGAATGAAGTGGTGGAGCCACCGGCACAGCCTCCTGCTATGGTTGTGGCGGCGGCATCATCGGGGAAGCCATTGAAGAAGGGGAAGCAGGCGCCAAGCTCCGTGGAGGGTAAAAGGAAACAGAGTGTCAATCTGATGCAGATCTTTAATGAACTGGATGACCATTTTCTCAAGGCTTCCGAGAGTGCTCATGAGGTTTCAAAGATGCTTGAGGCCACCCGCTTGCACTATCACTCCAATTTTGCTGATAATAGAGGTAATGAGTGATGACCTTGATAGCTTTCATTCTGTTTGGTGTTTCTCACCTTCAATCTTGACATTATATATTGAGTAATTATGCTGGTCATTACTTTTAACTAATGAATTTACAAGTACTTCTAGCTTTAAGTAATTATGCTGGTGATCACTTCATAGGTTTTGTACTAATGGTAGCTAGTTTTTTTTTTCTGGTTTATATATATAATATAAATAAAACTGCATGTCTATAGTGTCTCTTCTTATCTTCTGTATATAAACAACAACCAATTATTTTCCCACTAGGTGGGGTTGATTACATGGATCAAACGACGCCATTATACCCTATCATAAACCAAGTTCTTATCTTCTGTATATATATCCTTCATTTTGAATTGTAATTATACTTTTTTCTTTTGGCAGGACACATTGATCACTCTGCTAGGGTGATGCGAGTTATTACATGGAATCGATCCTTCAAAGGAATACCTAATTTGGACGATGGAAAAGATGATTTTGAATCTGAGGAGCAAGAAACTCATGCTTCGGTCTTGGACAAGTTGCTAGCTTGGGAAAAGAAACTTTTCGATGAAGTCAAGGTAAGTTGAGTCAAGGGTTATGTGATAGGAGTTTTATTTGCCATATTTTCCTATTTAAATTCAAATAATTTTCTTATACATTCAATCATGTAGCTGCAAGCAGGTCCACATAAATATATATAATTGCTATGCAAATATCTATTTCTTTTGTCTGATTGTCCTTTTTTGGTAACATCCCAAAAAATAAAAATAAAAATTGTCCTTCATGCTAATAAATTTAGAATAAATATTGATAAATTTTGTAGAACTTTAGGTCCTTCATTTTACCCATAGTTATACATTCTTGGATTCACTATCCATGTGAGTTGAGTTTCTAATAATGAAAGTTTAATTAAATTCATTTCCCTCAACAAGAATGCTCAAAGGAAAAGGGTTTAGAGGGTCAACTTAGGTTTAAATTTTTTTTATGAGACTCTTAGGAAGAAGAAGGAAAAGATTATACAGAAATTAAATTTTAAGGAGGATTTACTAAGAAATTAGTTTATTAAGAGTTATTAGAATGATAAAATATTAACTAATAGAATCATGATACAACTTACTAGTCTTTTACTTAGAAAACATGGGAGTTAATTCCTTGAGCTACCATAATATATCCTAAACCTTTTAATTAAGATAGACATGCTAGGGGAGATTGGAAGCACATAAATTGAACTTAATTGATCTTATTGTAAGTGGAATGGAGGGAGTAACTAAGATAAGCTTAACCCCATTAAGCCAAGTTCTTCTTCAATAAGATTACATCTCCCTACCTATCACCATCTTAGTGGAGAAGGGCTTACCTACCACCAACACAGTAGAGAGAGACGATGCTCTCTTCCACCCACCCCACTAATCTTTCCTCCCATTTTGTCTCTCCCCACTAACTCGTCATTCTCTCTAATTTTTTGCAAATACTGATGAGAGCAAAATATCCATGACCAAGTGTATTGGAAGCTTTGCATGTCTAGGATTTAGTCACCATTTTACCTTGTGATAGAAGCAAAAGTTGAAGTGGAAACTGTGGGCTAATGAGCTAGAAACGTACACATTTCATGGTGCTTGGTGGTTGAAGGGGAGGCGCTAGTGCTGGTTGAAGGAGATCATAGGTTCTGGTAGAAGTAGTAAAGTCATACATCATTCTATTTATACTTTTGAAGGTAAATAATTAAGAATTATTAACTGCATTCATATGAAACTCTGCATATAAGATGTTGTTCTTCTCATAAATTCTGTTTATAGGTTGATATTGTACCTTGAAGTTTCTACATGCTGTGCTAGGTTTGCTTAGAAAATGATGGAATGAGTTCTTGAATTGTATGCCTAGAAGGTGCAGCTTTAGTAATTTATGTTCTTAATTGTTTACTGAGGTCAGAAACCTCATTCTTTGTATTCTATTTTACTGCTAGGCCTATTTGAAGGAAGTGGTTTGAAATGCAGTAACAGAGCAGTAATGAGGAGTTCATGTTCTGTTTTAGGAGTTTCTTGTGTTCTTTATGTGAGATAAACCGTCCCCTGCTGTATAGCAAAAATCTGTACTATAAAGTAATCTTTTATGATCATGAATTGAGGACTTGTCAGCTGCATAATTGTATTTATGTATCAGCTCCGCCCCCTTGAACTACAAACATATGTATTTTGGATTAAGTAAAGTGTGGATGCTCCATGTATATTGTCATGTTGTACATTAATAATTATTGCATGTCCACATGTTATTTGAATTCTCTAGGAGTAAAGACCTGAAACCAGCAGGGAATAAGTTGTGGTGACAATAGGAAATGGACTCATAATTGCGTTTATCAGTAGCAAATTTTACTGTCCAAATATTCTACAATAGGGAGTGGTTACTTGGTCCACTACCACTTAAGTACCTTCAACCTGAGAGCGTAAACCGGAAATTGATGACAGATAAGGTATAGAAGAATAAATTCTTTTTGAATAATATACTGGTGTGATTCCTAAATGAAACCTTGGTATGTAAGTATATATTCTAGGACACCTTGCTCCTGCCTTGTAGTATTAAATAGTGAATAAAACTTTAAATAATAGAACACTTTTTGTAAGTAGAATAATTTTGTACAGACCAGTTAGTCTAATAATGGGTATTCATTAAGTAGTGAAATGGAACTTGATAAAGTCTCTAACAAAGAGTTTTTCTCTAGTCAAAGAATATGGCTATTTGGATTGAATTCTAAAAGATCTAGTATTATACGAGAATTTGTGACAAATGAAGGGAACTTCTTGGAGTTTAACCTCAAAGGATAGAGATTTTGGCTAACTAAATTAGGAGCAAAATATGATTATGGGGGCAACTCCCTTAACCCCCTTCCACGTATTATTTCTTAGTTCATTAAATCAAGAAAATGTTAAATGAATGGAAGAGAAACACTTTAATATCTATTTATAAGAATAAGGGAGATATACGAAATTGTGTAAATTACAGAGGGATTAAGCTCGTGAGTCATACCATGAAGTTATGGGAAATAGTAATTAAACGGAGATTAAGACAAGAAATTCATATTTCAGAAAATCAATTTGGTTTTATGCCTAGGAGGTCAACCATGCAAGCAATTTATCTTCTACGAAGATTGATGGAGAGGTATCGGAGGAAGCAAAAAGACCTTCACATAGTTTTCATTGATCTGAAAAAAGTCTACGATAGAATATCGAGAGAGGTCTTATGGGAGGCTTTGGAGAAGAAAGAAGTTCGTTTCGCTTATATTCGAGCAATCCAAGATATGTATGATGGAGTTAAAACTAGTGTGAGAACACAGAGTGGGGTCATAGAAGATTTCCCTATAACTATAGGATTGCACCAAGGGTCAACTTTGAGTCTTTATCTTTTTACTTTGGTCTTGGATGTGCTTACTACACATATCTAAGAGTCAAAAGATGATATAGTCTTAGTTGGAGAGTCAAAAGAGGAAACAAATGGGAAGCTAGAGCTATGGAGACGAGTTTTGGAAGAACATGATTTTCGTCTAAGGAAGAGTAAGATAGAGTATATGGAATGTAAGTTTAGTAAGAAGCGTGCTAATACTAGCTTAGCGGTGAAAATTGGAGACCATACCATACCACAAGTCACACGGTTTAGGTATCTTGGATCTATCATACAAAATGACGGAGAGATAGAGGGAGATGTAAACCATAGGATTCAAGCTGGATGGATGAAATGCAGGAGTAATTCAGGAGTTATTTGTGATAGAAAAGTGCCTCTCAAATTTAAGGGTAAATTTTACCGTACAACTATAAGACCCGCGATGTTATATGGTACTGAATGCTGGGCGGTTAAAAGCCAGCAAGAGCATAAGATCAGTGTCGCTGAGATGAAGATGTTGCACTAGATGTGTGGTCATACAAGACAAGATAAGATTAGGAATGAATGCATTAGAGAGAAAGTAAGGGTAGTACCTATTGTGAAAAAGATGGGAGAATCTCGCTTTAGGTGGTTTGAACATGTAAGGAGAAGATCCTTAGAAGCTCCTATAAAAAGAGTAAATTAGGTGGAGGATAACCCAATAGCTAGAGGTAGAGAGAGACCAACAAAGATTATAAGTGAAATGATTAAAAAAAAATTAGATTTGTATGGCATTTTTGAAGACTTGGTTTATAATAGGGCACAATGACGTCGTTTGATTCATGTAACCGACCTCACCTAGTGGGAAAAGGCTTGGTTGTTATTGTTGTATTAAATCAAGAGTCATAACATAATTTAATAAAGTTCTATGGAAATCCATTTACATATATCACGTTTTGTTAAAAGCAAAATTCCAAATTTAGTTCTAAGAATCATAGGACACTTCTTTTCAATAAAATTCCTGAAGGATCTATTTATTAGAAGTAGGCTTTACATTTATTTTTAACAATATTGTGTAATGCTTTGGTTCTCAAGTACTAGACCATTTTAGTAAAATTTTGCTAGCATAGTGTAAGTGAACCTTAGATGTTACATATTTACCAGTCTATCTTTTGCTTAGTTTTGAGTTGCATGCAGCCATACATATTTCTTGTTCTGTTCTGAATTTTGCAGCTGAATGTTGTTTGATAGGCTGGTGAGCTAATGAAATTTGAGTACCAGAGAAAGGTTGCGACGCTTAACAAGCTAAAAAAGAGAGGTACCAACTCTGATGCATTGGAGAAAGCTAAAGCAACCGTCAGTCATTTGCATACAAGATACATTGTAGATATGCAATCCTTGGATTCAACGGTCTCAGAGATTAACCGTTTACGTGATCAACAGTTGTACCCAAGACTTGTTGAGCTTGTTGATGGGTGAGTTATAATGTAAAAGATTAGTATTTATAATTATATATGGCTGATCTTGTATCCATTCAGAAGTGTTTTGCAATTTAGATCACTAATATACTATATTATGAATGCTTATTAATTCAGACATTTATAGCTGAATTTTTTTGTGCTTTGGAAACTTCAAAAATTATGAAGGAAAATTACAAGATTTACTTTCTGTACACAACTGTAATATGAGATCAGATTTTAATAGAACTGGCAACGTGCCCATAGGCTGCTTGAATTTTTAAGTGTTAGTTCCAGTTAAGATTACTGCTGTTTCTACTTTTTTTATAGATATGCATATGTACTTGCAATAGGATATAGTTTGATCTTTAAATACAACATCAAAACCCTTTTCTTCTGGATAAAAAAATGTTGATTTGTGTTATAGTAGTTAAATTGGCTGGCTTTCTAAATATAGCTGATTGGATTTTGGATAAATTGTGACACCTGTGCTCTAAAGTGCTGCCTCATTCTTGCGATCTGTTCTATCCATCTTATACTTTCATCTCATCTCTAGTTATTCATCAATTTAACAGGACAGTTCTTTCAGAAATATGTTATGTAACTCATGTTTTCTTTTTGCAATTAATTTATGCAATATGCAATTTACTTGATCCTGAATTTCCTTAATACTATATCTCAATTTTCTAAAACAGTCCACTCATCAAATTCTTGTTTACTTCTTCTTGGCTTATGTAATTTGCGCAATGTCAAGGGATCTCTTTGATGGAAAGGTTCAAACTTCTATTTCTTTCTTTCTTTCCACATTTTCGGGATGCTACTTTATTCTGGTCATTGATGTTTCACTGTTAGCAGACTGTATCAAACCCTTAGGGAAAAAAAATATCCTTAGAAAATAGTAGTCTTCTACATCTATCATACTTGTGTCGTGTATCAACTGACAATTGCATCTTTCTTCAACAAAGCTGTTTGTTTAGTAATGTCATCTCAGCAGCACTAGAGCCCAGATCTGTACAAATGCACAAACACATGAATGCATAGACAAACTTCTCTGCTGATATTAATGTTTTTTGATGGACTGCAGGATGGCCACTATGTGGGAAATCATGCAAGCCCACCATTTGAAGCAGTCAGGTATTGTGACATTACTGAGATCGCTGGACATTTCCCAGTCTCCTACTGAAACAAGTGAACACCATCATGATCGAACATACCAGCTACTGATTGTTGTGCAAGAGTGGCAGTCACAATTTGAGAAGTTAGTAAACAATCAAAAGGGATATATAAAGGCCCTAAACAATTGGTTAAAACTAAATCTTATCCCTATCGAGAGCAATTTGAAGGAAAAGGTTTCTTCACCCCCAAGAATTAGAAGTCCCCCCATACAAAGCCTTCTCCTTGCTTGGCATGATTATCTTGAGAAACTTCCTGATGAGCTTGGTAGGACAGCCATAGCCAACTTTGCTGCTGTGATAGATACTATTTACCAACATCAAGAAGAAGAGGTAGTTTTGAAGAGAAAATGCGAGGAGACACGAAAGGAGCTTGCCCGCAAAACCAGGCAATTTGAAGACTGGTACAACAAGTATATGCAAAAGAAAATACCAGATGAGCTTGATCCAGATAGGACACAAGGTAATAATGATCCTGATGAGGTTGTTACGGACAAGCGGTTTTTGGTTGAACAAGTGAAGAGGAGGTTGGATGATGAGGAAGAAGCCTATGCAAAGCAGTGCCAACAGGTGAGGCAAAAATCATTGGGAAGTCTCAAAAATCGCCTGCCAGAACTCTTTAGGGCTATGTCGGATTTTTCTCTTGAATGTTTCAAAATGTACAGCCAATTAAGGTCCATATCACCGAATCAAAATTTAGGCCAGAGCTCATCATGAGAATTGTTGTGTGTATTTAAGCTTCTATTTTATTTTTTTCTCTGGGTAAAGTATATTTATATTGGTTGTGTTATATATAATATTATACTTGTTCTTGATATCCCTTGATTGGGGGTGACAAATGGTGATGTAAAATAAACTGAATTTGAATTATCATATAAATTGCAGAATTTGTAAGTTGAATGGATTGATGTCCATGAGATATTGTGAAAATATCAAATTTTTTACTTTGTAGAAATTTAATTATACCTTATGCTTTTAGCCTTTCAATTGCGAACTGTGGTTAGTGTAAATATCCTCAAATCATTTGAACATGCAGCTGGCCGAAAGAAAATGTATGATTAATATTTATAAACAATTATCCTGATGGCTGGCATAAAAAATATCATGTTACAGAAAATTTCTTTTGCCGTCCACCTCATTGCTAAGCAGTAAGGTCATGCAGCAGGAACAAAGGTCTTGCTGTGATATTACAATATTAATTGCCTCAGTTAGATAAGGGAGCTGATAATCATGAATTCATGATGCGGGATATTCGCTACTTAATTACTAATTGTCAAATAGAAAACCGTGGAAAGAATTTATATGATGTTTTAGATTGTGTATTTACTAATCAGGCTTATTCCTAAAGGTCTAAGCAGAATATATTGGGAATTCCTAGGGCGCTTTCCACTTTCTGCTTTGAATTTTTATTTTATTTTTACCATCACTTTCTGCTTTGATGTGCGTTCTTCGTACTGCCAAATTGAATGGGTCCTTGTGTTAAATAGCATTGAAATGTATTACAACTATAGAAGTAGGACTAGATCAACTGAAGCTTGAAATAAGTTTTCATTATGTGTCAACTTCTTTACAAACAAAGCCTCATACAGCTCGAAAGAAAAACAATCGGAACAATGACTCCAAACTACAAGTGAATTACATGGGGAACCTTTTCATACTTCAGGTTATTCAGAGGTTGATGTATCAAACATGGAAGTCAAGGACAACTTGTTGCCATTGGTTATCCTGTGACTTGATTACATGGGAATGTCAAGCTGAGCAACAGAAAAATTTTCTCCTTCTATCTTGCATTTCATTGTTCAAATTCATCCCTGTAGGCTTTGGGGGAAAAGCTCTTACTAGTCTCTTAGCTGCATTTAGCAGACACGAAGAACCACTTAATACTGCTGCTTTATGACGTCAAACTAACTCTTAGAGGAAAATAATTGGATGACCCACCAATTCGAATAGGTCAAAGTGTTTAAATGACGTTCAGCATTTACCTATTTCATAAAAAAGCTCATTGATGTTCTCTGCAGTCTTAGCAGATGTTTCCATGTAGAACATTCCATTCTCTTGGGCAAATTGCTCCCCTTCCTGCAATAGAAATTAAGAGAAAGAAAGACAGAAACAAAAACGAAGTTGAAACACCAGAGAGATGGCATACTGTGGCAAACTGCAATTATATAACGTGGTCCACAATCCTGTTAAGGGAAAAAAAAATGCACTAGCAAATGACGACTATAATGCCATGGAATAAACTGCATCTTTGTAAGGTACTAACTGTGATATGTTTTCAAATGAAGAAGTGTAAAGGAAAGGAAAAAAATGGGTAAGAATTGAGAAGCAAAAAAATTTAGGACTGGATTGCTTGTTGGTTACTCCCACATAGTTTTCATTCCATGCATTTAGAAAAACAATCTACTTTTTTCTATTCCAAGGAAAAAGAAAGGAGCTGAGGAACAGAATGGGAAGATGATCTCAACAATACCTCAGTTTCAACCTCTCTCTTTGGCTCCAAGTCAGATTTGTTTGCTACTAATGCCATCACCAACTTTTGACTTCCTACAAGTGATTATAGTTTTACTATAGTGAGACAGGCATTAAACGCTTGAATATGAACTTCTCTTTTATTCATGAAAATAGGAAAAAGGGGAAGAAAAGTCTGGTGGTGGAACTATGCATCATGTCAAAATAAACATTATGAGTGTGTAACTGCAGAGATCAATAAATAGTTGTTATGGAAACTGTGATGAGAGATACAAAGCATGCTATTTATGTCCAAAAACACTTAAATAAGTGAATGACTTATGAGTGGCTGGTTTTGAAGAGTGGCTTTAATTCAAATTTCTCTAGGCACAAACATGAGTTGCGGCAATAAGTTTTTAGAAAAATAAATATATGAATAAAACAAAATAAAAGAAAAAGAAAGAAGAAAGAGCTGAAGCAATAAGTACTCAAGGCATAAGTACCAAGGCTTCTGCTAAGAGCCAACTGGCAGACAAAAACAATGCAGCAATTTTTATTTACTGCATTCAAGGCATTACCATGTCTTTGCAATTCTTGAACCCATTTTTTGGCTCTAACAAATGTATCCTGGAAAAAAAAGGTAAGATAACTACAGTTAGAAAAGGTTTTAAGATTTATGTGAATGAAAGAAATATGAAATTATGGTAGTGTTACATATTCGCTGAGTATAGGTTTCTAATGAAGTATTAGTAACCTTGCTTTTACTGTTTTCCTTCTTCAAAGTGAGGCTACAGACAGAATTCAAGAGCAAAGGGAACAAACATGATGCACGCAACTACATTTTTCCCCTGACAAGTATTATGGCCTGTAGACAAGCATCCCAGAAGTTAAACCTACTTGCACATTGTAATTTATATTAAGTTAGGAAGGATTTTTTTTTTTTTTTGAATTGCATTTTATTAGAGGCCAAAGTTCCTGTTATGTTGTTCTATCACTGGATTTACAGTGCAGAATATTAATATTTCTCTCAGGCTTATCTAAGATTATGACCTGGAATGACTGGGCAATGTCATTCTGGCAACTTTTGGCTACTTCTAACAGAAAGAATGGTCCTGGAATGCAGAGCATTACAAATTCTTTATCAAATTTTGTCATGATTTCAACAATATTGCAAGAAAAGCCAAGTTTTATATGATTTAGATTTTAGAGTTATAACATCATAACTTCTACTGGATCCACTGGTAAACCATACTAACACTGGACTTGCTGAATGCTTTCAAAAATTAACAAACTGAATACTTACAATGCTCGACATGTCATATACAACAATTGCTGCTGCTGCGCCACGGTAGTACATAGGAGCCAAACTATGATATCTTTCTTGTCCTGCTGTGTCCCATATGTCAAACTTTACAGTAGCTTCAGATAATGATAATATTTGAGTGAAAAAAGCTGCTCCTACAGTTGGTTCCTGTATGTAGATTGATGTCAAGGTTCCTAAACTATAATGGCTGCTGTGTTGTCGGTACACCGATATGAAAGAAGAAAGCAACTTTTGATTAATGAAATCAAATGGAAGTAAACCTGGTTATGAAAGAATTGGCCTTTTACAAATCTTAATGCTAAACTGGTCTTTCCAGTTCCCATGTCCCCAAGAAGCACCTACAAGAAGGAAAAAAATGGTGCATATAAGCATGAAGCTTTTCCTAGATGATACATCTTATATCATATAAGGCCTTAAGCAAAGTTACTATCCAAAATAGAGTTACTTTTCACACTGTATTAGATCACGCTAAGGGCCATTACGTATGAACAATCTGTCATAAAGCATCTTAGAAAGAAGCCAAGTTATTTGTAAACAACAGTGTCTCCTGTGACATAAATTTAAAGGAATGATATAGGATGCTTTCTGTCAAAGTCGATGCTCACATTGGTTCCACAGCAAATGCAAGTATTCATATGACAATGCATACAATCAAAGTCACATTTCATTCATCTAATTTGGGCGCATTCATAATTCTGCTGGTGTGCTGCAACTTAATATAAATAAACAGTAATTGGATTCATATTAAAATCATCAGCAATCTTAACTCTATAGAAAATGATGAGACAAAAACCAGCTCTCAGATGGTCAGATTAGAAATGGCACTCCTATATAAGAAAATGATGAGGCCCATAGAAGTTGTGCTCTATCAATCTGTGAGCCTGATCTTAGTAAACAGATTTTTTAGATGAAAACCAACCAAATAAATAGCAAATTTGATTGCGTGACACTTGCTGTTTTTATATGAATCTCTGTATCTAATAATCAGACCTGAAGTCCTATGAAAGAAGCACATCAAGAGATTCCGTGGTCCACTATCACATTGAAAAGTTGGCCAAATTACACGAACCAAATATCTTTGGTTGAATCATCCTGAATGTTGATCTTATTCTGTTACTATTTCATACTTACTAGTTATTAGCAATCTATTCATATAAATTTTCTTCCAATCACTGTAATTATTTCTTCATTCATGTAACGGACATGTAAAAATATCTGATAATGTATAAATAATGAAATCTGTAATGGCTTTTTATGAAAATAATCATTTCAGGGTTAGGAACAAGGGAAAGTGTGGAAGAGGGGAGAACAAGTACTGAAGTACAGGTGCAATAAAATGACTGATACCTGGTATACCAAAAAAGAAAAAAACAAAGACTTATACCTGAAAGAAAAAGAAAAATAAAGATAAAATTCAAGATACAAGGCAAGACATACACCCACCAGCTTGGCTTGGATGATCTTATTCCCAATTCCAAGCCTTGCCATACCGCTATATTGAACAAAATTGTAGATGTTACAGAAAAGGAAGAGAATTTTATGATGAAGGAGAAACTAATAGCTAAATTTCATTGGGAACTAAACGCAGAACAAGGTTAGAGACTGGTAGCTTTGTTTAGCGTTGACTGCTAGTTAGTCCAACTTTTGTAACCCTCCACATTTGGAAGGATTGCTTCTATATAAATCTTTCGGGGTTGATATTCTCCACTAAAAAGTATTCTCGTATGCCAATATAACTATTGGATCTTATGTGGCCCACAATTACTGCAAACATACGCTAACTTGAGGTATGCCGTTGCCACTAGCTCAAGCAGCAATTCTTCCTTATCCAATGTGCGTTATAGATTATACAGCTCATATTATTTTGAGTTAATTTAATTTTATATTTAACTGCAATAGTTAATCTATATGGTCGTAAATTCAACCCCTTTTGGTAATTTGATTAAAATATATAATCTGTGGTTGTGTTTGGTAAAGATTATATTTTGTTGTAACAGTTTTTTTAATTTTTGGGATAAAGACTTTTTAAAAATATTTTGAGTTGTTTGGGTAAAATTAATTAAAGTAGGATAATCAGGTTGTTAAGCATTATTTTAAAAAGTTTATAGATTATTTTAAAAGTTAAGAGATCTGTTCATTCTCATCCCAATGCCTTGAATAAATCCAATTATTAAACGAAACTGATTTTTTAATAATTTATTATAACTTTGTATCATTTTTAATAATTTATTATAAAAATAATAATTTTTTCAAAATATTTAAACAAAATTAATTATTTTAAAATTATTTTTAAATAATATATCTAAATGTAAAATTAATTTTATTATAATTAATTACTAAATAAAATAATTAAACAACTAATTGATTATTAAAATATTTTTTATAACAAATCCAAAGACACCCTAAACCTCAAAAGAATAATTTTGCTTTAACAATTAGAATATTATGAAACAGCAAAATCCATTCTAACTTGTACTTTAAGAAAAATTGAGTCAATTACTACTAAAGAACAAAGAGAATTCCTTTATATTATTATTCTAAATGATATACACATCTCTTTTTTATATTTTATTTAATATTATTTATTATATATAATTTTTTTTTATTATTTTTATTCAACCACATCTCTAAAAAATAATGTAAATAATAATATTTTTTCTTTTAAAGGGTAAGAGTATCTTTTTTTCCGAAGAGAATCACGTATCTTGTAAAAAAAAAATAAAGAGAGAAGGAAGAAGAATAAGAAGAAGAAGAGAGAGAGAGAGAATCACATATCATATCAGACACCCAATACATAAACTGTACACAAAATAGGAAGCCCCCACCACAATTTCCCACACCAAAACAAAAAACCCATTAACGAGCATTCAAACAAAATCTGAAAAACCCTTCATCTACGTAGTAGTAGTAGTACATACCCTTTCCAATGCAATGTTCATGAAAAACATCAAAAAGTCTTAAACTTTCTTTATAACCCCCTTTGTATTGTAACCAAGCAAATAATCTCTGCAACTGCAATTACAGTTCACCTTCTTAAGGAAAAGCCATGGCAGTGGCACACTCAAACCCAAAGCATCCTCAAAACTACGTCGTTTTACCACTCTATAGAGGTAGTACCCGCCGTTGCTGCGTGGCCTTCACCGTGGGCCTGCTACTGTGCCTGGCCGGCATGTTCATATTTTGGCCGTCGGATCCTGGGGTGAAGATCGTGCAGCTGAAGGTGAAGCGGGTGAAGGTGCACCCTCTGCCGCCAATCAGCGCGGACCTGTGGATGTCGGTGACGGTGAGGGTGCACAACGCTGACGTGTACTGGATGGAGTTGACGGAAGTTGACGTCGGGGTGAGGTATAGGGGGAAGAAGCTGGGTCACGTGGAATCCGAGGGTTGGCACGTGAGGGGTTGGGGTACCTGCCACGTGTTTGGTGACCTTGAGTTTAGTGGGCTGCCTTCGCCTGATGTGGTTCATTTGCTGGAGGACCTCGCCAAGGGTAGGGTCAACTTCCATGCTGTTACAGAGGTTACGGGCCAACTGGGCCTTCTCTTCTTTCACTTCCCTCTCACTTTTAAGGTATTATTATAATTATTATTATTAATTAAATTAATCAGGTTTAATTATTATTTAATATTCTTTTACTTAGTTCAGTTTTCCTAATGCTTTGAATTTTCTGATGCGCTGGGTCTTGTAATATCCCAACAGGCAATACTGTCATGTGAAGTTTTGGTTAATACAAAAAATCATTCAATCGTTTATCAACATTGTCTCCACAAGGTAAGCTTACACTGTTCTAGTGTTGATATTCTTTCACTTTCCCATGAATTTACTTCTCTTGTACTCACTGTGTTTATGATTTCAATGATGAACTGAAGGACTGACCACTCAAGCTATGCAACCATGGGGCGAAGGCTCAAAAGATGTTAGTCTTCCTCGATATGTATATATATAATTTAAGTTTGGATGCATCAAACGTGAAGCGCCACAAATTGTAAGATGATATATTATTATTATTTGTAGCTGGTGCCCCAATTGCAATGCTTGTATTATTATGATCATTATTGTAACAGTGGATAAAGGTGAGGCTCGGAGAAGAGGAAAGTGTCACAAAGTCGTTGGCAAAGGAGATCGGAACTAGAGCCGGAGCCAACGCCGGAGTGGGAGTGGGAGTGGGAGTGGGCGGAGGAGATGGATTGTTAAGCAAAATAACCAAAACTAATGGTTTTAAAAATAAATAAACAATTTTAACTTATAAATTATTTAAATATTAACTCAATACAAATTTACCTGTAACATCATGTAATTTCGGTGGAGGATTAATACTCAAAAGTATTTTGGGTGTATGTTAAACGTCACCTAGAAGAAAAAGCAAAATGTTAATGCACAGAAAGATACGAATTCACGCATTCATCTATATAAATATGACTTCCAACTCCCAATTTTTACTTTCGGTTCTGTTAGTGACACTTTAACCAATAACATTTCTCACAAGTCTCATAAAAGTTAAAACTCTCGTCAGCACATTCTTTTTTTTTTTATTTCTTTTTCTCCTCCCAATCAAATAATCAATGGCCCACATAACGTCTTCTGTGCAAGAATCGTTTTCAGTTTTACTTTATTCTTCAGCCACTTTATGTTCTTCCATTATTTCCAAAGGATACTAATAGCTCGCCTTTGAGTTAGGGTGTTCAAGATTGAAGATGCTGGGAAATTACGTAAAAAAAATTTATCATTAAAATTATAGAAAATAAAATAAATATGAAATAATAATATATATAAAATTAATAATGGAGTTCAGTTAATTGTACTTATATTTTTGGGTTGTTACAGATATTTTATTAAAAAAAAAAATATAAAAAATATTTACAAAACATTCATGATCTCTCACAACTCATAACTCAATTACACTCAAAAATTAAAATTTTTCTCTCTAAGCTTTTTTGTCTCTCTTTCTCTCTGATTTTTCTCTTTTATTGTTGGAATGATTTTCCATCTAATGGAGTCCCCTATTTATAGAAGTGAAGCACCACGTGAAGCTCCTCAATTTGATCCTCAATCTGCTCCTCTATTTGAAAAATGAATTCATCTTTTGCATCTTTCGATGCAATTAATTGTTTTATGCACCTTTCGGTGCACAAGTCATTAGACAGATGGGTTGGGGGGCTCCAATTTGACTAACAATCTCCTACTTGAACACTGATTTCAATCTGTCTTCACACCTTGAGCAATGCAGTAGTCTTCTCTAGTCTGTTATTCTATCAGGCCAACTGAAGTTGAACACAACTTTTAGTTTGTCGATTGTCATCACTTTCGTTAACATATTTGTTGAGTTCTTACTTCCTTTGATTTTCTTCAATGTTAGCACCTCATCCTCAAGTAGAGTTCTGATGAAATGATAACGAAGATCAATGTGCTTTGTTCTGGAATGAAATGCTGAATTCTTGTTTATGTATTGCACTCTGACTATCACTATACAAAACACTCTTTTTTCTGGACGAATCCCAACTCTGTCAACAACCATTGAAGCCATATCAATTCTTTGTTGGCTTCTGTTACAGCTACATACTTAGCTTCTGTAGTGGATAAAGTAACAATCTTTTGTATCTGCGATATCCAACTAACAGTTGTTGTTCCAACGGTGAATATGTAATCGGTGGTACTTTTTCAGTGATCGACTTCACCTCTAAAATCTGCATCTACATAGCCTTGCACTTTTAATTCTCCTTTACCAAAGTACAAACACTTCTCTGTAGTGCCTCGTAGATACCTCAAAATCCACTTAACAGCTTCCCAATGAGTTTTACCTAGATTTGACATAAATCTGCTTACAACTCCCACTGCATGACCAATGTCTGGCCTCGTACAGACCATTGCGTACATCAAACTTCCAATGGCTGAAGCATACGAGATTTTAGCCATAAATTCTCTTTCTTCCTCCGTCTGAGGGGACTGATCCTTGGATAAGCGAAAATGACTGGCCAAAGGTGTGCTAACCGGTTTAGCGTTGTCCATGTTGAATCTTTGCAAAACACGGTTAATGTACTCTGCTTGAGATAACTGCAAAATCTCTCTTTGCTTATCTCTCGTGATTTGCATTCCAAGGATCTTCCTTGCTGGACTTAAGTCTTTCATGTCAAATTCATTTGATAACTGCATCTTCAAGTTTCTGATCTCGTCCATATCTGAACCTACTACTAACATATCATCGACGTAAAGTAGCAAAATGATATAATTGGATTTATATCTCTTGAAGAAGCAACAGTGGTCGGCATTGCACTTCTAGTAACCTTCCTTGTGCATGAAGCCATTAAACTTCCTGTACCACTGTCTTGAAGCTTGTTTCAAGCTATACAAGCTCTTCTTTAATCTACACACCATATTCTCCTTCCCTTTTTCTGAGAAGCCTTCTAGCTAGTGTATGTATATCTCATCATCTAAGTCTCCGTGAAGAAATGCGGTCTTCACGTCCAACTGCTCAAGGTAGAGCTCTTCACTAGCAACAATACTTAACACAAACTTGATAGTATTGAGCTTTACAACTGGAGTAAAGATTTCGATGTAGTCGACTCCTTCTTTTTGATGGAATCCTTTGACAACTAGTTGAGCTTTGTATCTCTTGAAGCCATTGTTCTCTTCCTTCACCCGATACACTTATTTGTTGTGAAGTGCCTTCTTCCCCGTGGGTAACTCAGCTAGTTCCCATGTCTGGTTGGAGATTAGAGATTTCATCTCGTCTTTCATGGCAAGCTCCCACTTGCTAGCATCTCCAGTCTGACAAGTTTCATCATAGCATTCATGCTCCCCTCCATCAGTCAGCAATAGATAGTTCATGTATCTCCTATTAGGCATATGAGGTTGAGAAGACCTTCTCAATACAGGAGCTGGAGTAGAAGGCTCTGGTGTGTCGAACTGTTGTTCGCTGCTTTGTTCAGTTGATTCCTCTAATTGAGGACTCTCAATTATAGGACTTTCTGGGACATCGTCCACCTATGCATACACTGGCCCACTCTGTTCTGAGTCACTGGTGTCTGTGTTATGCCTGTCATTGTACATCACTTTTTCATTAAAGATCACATCTCTACTGTGGGTCATCTTTTTATTTTTATCATCCCAAAGGCAGCAGCCAAACTCATCTTCATCATAACCGATGAACGTGCACTTCTTCGATTTGGGATCAAGTTTATTCCTACCTTGATCACTGATGTGCATATATGCTACACAGCCAAAAACTCTAAGATGTGAGAGTTTTGCCTCTTTTTCGCTCCATACCTCTTCTGGTATTCTGTGCTCCAATGGTACCAATGGACCTCGGTTGATCAAATAAGCTGCTATGTTGACTGGTTTTGCCCAAAACTGCTTCGATAGGCCTGACTGCACACGCAAGCTTCTGGCTCTTTCAGTCAACGTTTGGTTCATACGCTCAACTACACCATTGTGTTAAGGCGTACTCGGCACGGTCCTCTCTATTTTGATCTCGTGCTCATAGCAAAACTTCTTGAATCTGGTGTCTTCATATTCACCACCATTGTCAATTCTGAGTTTTTTTTATCTTCAACCCTGTCTCATTTTCAACCATGGCTTTCTATACCTTGAAAGCCTCAAATACTTCAAACTTATGCTTTAGAAAGTAAACTCATACCTTCCGAGAGTGATCATCGATGAAGGTCACGAAATAGTATTTTCCACCAATTGATGAGACAGTCGTTGGACCCCAAACATCAGAGTGAACAAGCTCGAGTTTTTCCTTCTTTAGGGTTCTTCCACTTGTCTGAAAGCTGACTCTTTTCTGCTTTCCAAATATGCAGTCTTCACACATATCAATTTTCACTGACTGAAGACCTGGTAATTTGCCCTTCGAGTGCATAATCTTCATCCCTTTCACACTCATGTGGCCAAGTCTCTGGTGCCACAGATTGGAATTTTCGTTTCTAGCTGCAATTGTAATTGAACAACGTGCCCCTGCTGTCATGTAAAAAGTACCACTCTTTTTGCCTTGAGCAATCGTCATTGCACCATTTGAAATCTTCCAATCATCACCGTGAAAGATCGTAGTGTAGCCTTCGCTAGCCAGCTGCCCTACTGAGATTAAGTTCTTTCTCAGGTCGAGAATATGTCTGACGTTCTTAAGCTCCCAAACAGACCCGTTCAACTTAATCTTCACTACACCTTTACCAATAATAGCACAAGGTTGATCATCACTAAGATATACTTTTCCAAGGTTTCCGGGGACATACCTCTTGAAGAATTCTTTCTGCGCAGTAGTATGGAACGATGCTCCAGAGTCTAACACCCAAGACTCTTCCTTGCTCTCCAAAGAGCATATCAACGCATCATTTCCTCCTGAGGTGGAAGTAACATTTGCCTCGTCCTTCGCCTCCTGATTCTTCGATGCACTCTTGCACTGATTTTTGTAGTGTCCGGTCTTCCCACAATTCCAACACTCAATGGGATTCCTGAATTTGGACCTCTTGTCCTTTGATCTACCTCGATAGTTCGATCTACCATGTCCATTCCCTTTGGTTGAATTTCTTCCTCTTGATTTTGTATGCAAAACTGAAGAGGATGACGATTCACTCGACTCTCTCCATTGGATCTCTTCATTGAGAACCAGGTCACGAACATCATCAAATTTCAACTTATTGCTTCCTGAAGAGCTACTCACAGCTGTGATAGTAGCATTCCAACTTTCTGGTAGGAAAGACAAAAGTATCAATGCTCGTACTTCTTCATCAAATTCAATTCCAACTGAACTCAACTAGGTTGTGACTGTATTGAGTTCATTAATATGTTGAGCTACCGATGCGCCTTTCGTCATCCGCAAATTGAATAATCGCCTCATCAAGTGAACTTTGTTAGAGGCCGACGACTTCTCATACATACTGGAGAGAGCCGCTATAAGACCCGCCGTGGTCTTTTCCTTTACTATATTGAAAGCAACATTGCAAAATAACGTCAATCGGATAACTCTGAGGGCTTGTCTGTCTAGAAGAGCTCAGTCTTCATCCTTCATATCCTCTGGCTTCTTTTCTGAGAAAGGTTGATGCCATCGCTCCCACTCGAATCTGACTTTCTCATGATCGTTTCTGACAATTTCTGCAAACCACCGTATTTTAGAACACCTCCATGAACAAATTGGTAACGCTGACCAAATTTTACTATTCATAAAATTTACTATTCATAAATTTACTATTTATATGAATAGTATCCCCACATTTTTTACTATTCATGAATTTACTATTCATGTAAATAGTATCTACGTCAAAATTATCAAAAATAACTAATTAGCTCTGATACTGCTTATAAGAATTATGGACATCACATATTTTTACATTAGTATAATATTATTCACTTTAGACTTAAGTCCTCATAAATTTACTCTTAAATTTTTATCTCAAAAAACCTCATACTAATCGAGATATATGTTCATATTTATATATACATAATCTTTCCCACTTTTAATCGATGTGCGACTGTGATCGTACTCCCAGTAAAAGAGGCAGCATGGTGTGGTGGGGAATGGAAACTAGAAATAATAATAAGACTGATGAGGGAAGACCGGAAGAGAGTGGGCCAACAGGTAGGGTGACACACAGTAACACTATTACTACAGTAACTGCAGCACTGTACTAAATGGTCTGTTTAAAACATGAAAATGACCTGGCATAACATTTAAATAGTTGACCAAAAATTAATAATTGATGTGTAAAATTATTGTTTTATGTAAATTTACACCAGAACTTAATATTATTCTTCACAAATTTATAAGTTGATCTTATAATATATGAAAGCGATATAACGTTTTATCTGTTAGTATATAATATTATATACTTATTGAGAATGAAGGGCATGACTTAAGAAGCATGTCAACTTGAACCCGTGCACAACTGAAAGGAGCAAATAAAGGGTTAAACAGATTTAAAATTTGAAATTATGTCCTAAAATCGCACGCTCAAGCACCGACCAAGGTTTATTTATGGTGGTCCTACACTGAACCAAAAAAACTTGTGCACCAAAAAATAAATAAAAATTCCTCAAATTGTTGCTTATTTCCTGGGTTATCATTTGTTTTGAACTCCCTAAGGACCCGAAAATGCAAAAAGTATTCTTGCGGAAATATATTGTTTATAACATTCTGGCACATCAAATACGTAGGTTAGGACTTAGCTGTTTGATTTCTATTCATTATTTATCTTTCTCCAAAGTAACTTACTGCACAAACCACGCCCCATGTGACTACTTATATTATTTACAACCACGAAACAATTTCAAAAAGTCATATAATTGCAGTTGCAATTGCTGACATCCTGAGAAATTTTTAATATTGCTAGATTATAGCATTCAAGCCTTTATCTTGATCCTATCCTATTATAAGTGCATGCTGAGGTGGTGGTGACGAGTTGGAGAAAAAGAAGAGGGGGTGGGGGGCCATACAGTCATTGTATAAATAGCCTTAGTTCATGCACTTCAAACACCTTGGTCTACTAAACCATTTTATACTCCCTAGGTTCTCTGTTCTATCTATACACCATGAACCTTGAAAATTGCCACTGTCTAGGCACCACAAACAACAGCAGTTGGCCAAGTTATGAGAGAATTGGCTACGATCCCATTGTGTGTGTCAATGAACTTGTGACCAGATTGAAGATTTCAAGCTGGAGAACGCTGTGGAGGAAGATCAAGAGGGAAAAGAGGAGATTTTTCAGCTCTTCATATGTAGTTCATGTCCAATACGATCCAAGCTCCTACTTACAGAACTTCGATGATGGCTATTCCACTGACCCTGATAATGTTTCTTGGTCATTCTCAGCTCGATTTGCAGCGCCCTCCAAGATTTTTGAGAAGAATGATGAAGTGATGGATGATGGAGAATTGGAGATAAATGATAAGAGCAGCATGGTGTAATTTTGAGTTCTTTTGGACTCAATTTCATTTTTCCGATGAATTATGATGTAGTTGTACATTGTTTTAGCCAACTTGTTAATCTCTTTTGACTGCTAGATGTTATAAAAGTGATGTTCTCTTTCATGTTTACATTTCTTCTTTTTTCTGTCATCTACTTTTCTTCTTTTTCAACTTTTTCCTTTTGTGTGAGGGCTTGGATGGGCCGTTTGACTCATTACCTAAAACTTTTGAGTCAGGTTGGTGTCAATCCAAGTGCATAAAACTGCATTTACGATATCATTAAAGAAGCAACTCATCATAAGCAGAGCTATAGTATTTGTTCCTGATTGCTTAAGATTAGGACATTGCCAACATTGCCAATGGTTATAATTAAAAAGAACATTTAACCTCCAAATGGAGTTGATATCATTTCCTTCTCAGTTGTTGCTTAATAATTAACCTGATATTAAATTGTTTTATTTCCTCCTTGTAAGGATTTTATATGCTTGAGGTTGAGCTCCATAGTCTTTACTCCTCTGTGGTCTAATATTGCAAGATAGTGATAAAATAGGATATCATTATTTCTCTTGCACAAAATTCCTCTACTGTTGATCAACGAACAAAATCATTAAAGAAGAACTTGTACGGTGGTCCACTAATACCTGATCTTTTTGGACCACTATGTCTGCCTATCCAGAAAAAGCAGTAATTGCAACAACCATGTGCTACGTAAACAAACACGATGTGCTAGTGCTATCCAACCATACTTCACTTGTCTCTGTTGGAATTTATTTCCTCTTTCTTTCCACCTATCTTCTCTTATTTTTCCCCCCCTTCGGCTTTTTTTTCTACGGGATCTGAGTCTGCTATTTAATGTTAGAAAGTAGTCAAGAAAGAAACTGAGGAAAAATAGAAATAGCAAAAGCTATGGTAGCTTTTTTCTTGCATCCTAATTCGTTAACCCTTTTACCTTACCTATCACTGAAGGGTTTCAGACCGGTGCAGTGGGGCTCATGGAATTTAATGCTTGTCCTTGTGCTACCATACCTTCTGATATACTTTGGACCAAGCTGTCTAGCTATAAATGTCTCAAATTCACCCGTCAATTAGGTGTCAAGTGAGGGGCTCTCAAATTAAAGACAAAGCCTCACATGGGTCCTCCTTAAATCTGCTATACAATTAAGAATCAAGTAAAGCTTTCAAAGAGTTCAAAATCCAATTGTTTCTCTCTATCTGCTATGCTTCTATGTGACACTCATACTATAAAATTAGGTGCAAGAAAGAAAACAACACAACCGAATCGCTGCTCAAATAAATGTAACGGAAAACCGTATAATTTTGGCTTACCTGCCATTATATTTCGCAGCTCATGGGCTCACCTGCTATTGTTAGTTGGCAGCTGCCGCAGCTCCAGCAGAATTACCATGATTATTGACTTTGTGGAAGGATAAAACATGGAACATCTACTCTATGCCCCACCCTCTACCAATGGAACCACACTCAAGTGACAATGGTTTGCATGATTGCTTTGTACATACATACATTTTTGGATTTGTGGTAGCCCTCAATTACTCTAGAAACCTAACCTTGTATATCATAGGCAAGCTAACAAGCTCCAATAGTAAACAATTAGTCAAGTGCTCTGATGCACATGGCTAAAAACTAAATCAGATGTTTACCTGAAAAAATTCAATCAAATATCAAATAAGTAAGTAATAAAATGCTTAAATTTTCCTCTTTTGTTAAATTTAAATAATTTAAAGATTTTTGTAGAATATTTATGATGTTTACCATATTTTCAATAGGTGGCTAATCTGTCACAAATTACACTCTACATTTTTACTCGTATCATAAAAATGTAAAAGTGAATTTTAAATATCATTTTCTCCTATCTCTACTGCATTGATTCGATTAGAAACATTTTTTTTTGGGTTAGTCCAAACATATTCATACTTATTCTTTTATTTTGGGTATTCTATGTATTTGATATATCATAATTTATTATAAATTCAAATAAGAGAGAAATCAATCTAGATAGATATGCTTACTGCTCAAGCATTTGAAACAAAGATTTTATAAAAAATATTTTCTTTTGAATAATTATACTTTCTGAAAAATACATTATTTTCAAATAAGTCGCTGAGATTTTTTATTTTTATTTGTTTACTTGGTCCTCTAAATTTTGTTTACTTTTCAATTGAGTCCTAGTCCAAATCACACTAGTTCCTCAAATTAATGCTGATGCGGCTGATGTTTTGTCGATGTGGCTAATGCTTGGTGGTTTGTTTAGACCCGATTGAAAATTTTACCAAAAAAAATGGTCAAAATTGAATAATTTAGTTTTTAAGGACCTAATTAAAAACATGTATTTTAATATTTTTCAAAGAGTGCCTTTTTAGTTTTATCATTCAATGTAATTTATTTTCAATTACTTTTTTTTTGTTATTTGTTGATGTATCTAAATATGTTATATAGTTTCGACTATTTTTTTAATTTTGAATTTTAGAAACGTTACTTTAAGAAAATTTTTATTTAATCACCATTCCATATTCGAAATTACTTTAAGTAATTACTATGTACTCAAAAAAAAAAATTTGATAGGGATAGCCAATGCGGCTACTCCAGCCGCAGTAAGAAAATTTCTTACATTCCATTGGGAACAATTATTATTAATTGGCTAATTCTACAACACACTATTTATTTTCTATTTTTTTAGTGATGTACGATATACTATAAGTTATAGTATATGAATATATTATAACAACTTTTTCTTACATCCCATTGGGAGCAATTATTAATTGGTTAATTTTACAAGACATTGTTTTTTTTTGTACTATACACTATAAATTATAGTGTATGAATATATTATTAAAATGAGTTAGGGTGACCATAAATTTATGTTATGAATGAGCACGACCTGATTCGAGATTCAAATTTTCTGAGTAAAGAACAAAATGATATGATCCTCTTCCTCATAAAGTTTATCTATAGATTGAATTCATGAGTCTTCTTTGTGAGAAACACAACTTGCTTCTACATTATAACATCTTTTATCATTGAAAATTTATATTGACAAAGTACACACGTCTAATTTTCTCAGTTGAGTAAAGTAAAACTATTTTATATTTTTCCCTTATTTTTTATAATCGTCCACATATATGCACAAAAATTCAACCGTAAAAATATTATATACTGTATTCATACACTAATTTTATAGTATATTATAGAGTTAGTTGTTACCATTACCCAAAAAATTGAGCGCAATTGTTCACCAAATCACCAAGCAATCGTTGCCAGATTCAAATGTACCAAATAAAGTTATCATCTGGGTGAAATGTCACCTATTTTCATATAATATATGCAGGTTCCAAATCACCATATTAAGTGTTCAAACCTTATAGCCTATATCGAGAAATTCTCATATTAGGCTTCCATTAAACTGTGTGGCTGCGTCATTTGGGCATCAAATTAGGTACTCAGTGAGCACTGCCCATGCATTCATGAAATTATCAAATATATTAAGTAATAAACTTCATAATATATATATATATATATATATATATATATATATATATATATCAATGAAAGAAGTATTTATTATAAAAAGTGAGAGAAGTGAATCTTAATTATTAAATTTTATATGAATAGTCAAAATTAAAACATAAATATATGTGACTTTTTAAAAAGGGAGGATCAACTTACATCAGTGTAAGTCTTTTTTCTCTTACACTCATTTTTAACCGTTGGTTCTACTTTCATCTAATGGTTGAGACCATTAAATGAAAATAGAACCAACGGTTGAAAATGAGTGTAAGAGAAAAAAAAACTTATACTGGTGTAAGCTGATCTCTCCTTCTTTTTAAAATATCACATAATTTTTAATTAATTTTTAATCTTAATCATTCTTATACGTATATAATTATTTGATATGCCTAATTCAACTGTGATTTCAAATCAACCATAGTCCACAAGGATTAAAAACAAAAAAAAAGAAAGAAGAATTTACAACAAAATTATTTGCGAGCAGATACTTGCCCAAAGGGGGAAAGGAGGATATAGCAAGTACTAAAGCAGCCAGAGCTACATCAAGGAGATGCCGCATACGACAACCACTACATAAATACTGCAATCTATAAAAATACCTCTAATGGCCTGGTAAGCAACCAAACCTCTCTCCAAGAGTTTTACTGCATCTCCCCAACTGTGCCCATCACCATGAGCTTCAACTCTTTCTACCTCAGTTTCTTCTGCGACTCTTGCCTTTTCACGGTATAGGCGAGCAAGCACAATTGTAACATCAGTTAACAAGACTATGTAAAGTGGCCTTGAGGCCACAATACTCTCTGAAATCATGTAAAAGAAAACTACCAGCAATGCTATTATCAGAGAACTGAGGGCACGTGTGTTCTCGGAAGCTAAAATGCAGGAATTCAGCTCTCTTGAAGAGAAAAAAGTAGGCTTATGCCAGCCAGGTGTCTTTAGCTGCTTTGTGTCAAGTGCTGCATTTTGAGCTCTTGACGTGACTGAAGATGGTTTTATTTTGGCACCATCACCCTCGGACACTTGATGGTGGCTTACTTCTGAAATTGTATCAGAATCATGTATTAGAGGTTCCACTTCACTTTTGTTGTCAAAATTATCAAAATTTGAATACTTAAATCCAGCCTGGTGTTTTAGCCGTGAGGAAGAAATAGTAGCATCATGTTTATCTTCAGCACCGCCTGAAAATCCCAATGAACCCAATTAAATGCAAATAACAACATGTAGATTCCCAACATAAAAGTAGCGCCTTTTTCCGGACAATAAAACAATTAAGTCACTGCAAAAATGGCAGTAGTGTCAGAAAGATATTTGCTAAGAGGAATATCAATGCAAACATCTATCTTTAATTTTGTCAGGCAGCTTGGTGATATTAAAAGGAGCACAGATAAACAATATTACATCTCTCGGAGAAATACCGGTGACAGAGTTGCAGAGTCGTACTTGTTCATAACTTGATTCCTTGAAGATACTGTTAAAACCACTTTACAAGGAAGGTCTGTGTAGTCATTGTAAATATTGATACTCCTAGATATACTATTCCATAACCATAAAATTTACAATTGTAGAGGTGATTTCTTTCCACGTGATGACCTTCGTTTCCTTCATGCTATCCATTCATTCAAATTTTCCCTTTTATTTTTTAATTTCTTATTTTTATTCCTTATTCCTTTTATTCTTGGCATTCAAAGACTGGAAATCAAATTAAAGAAAACTATGAATAAAAAAAATAAAAATTAAAGAAAACTAAAGCATGAAACATATGATTAGGACAGAATTGAGTGTCAATGACAACTGCTGTTTGCCACCATAGTAACAATGTCACATGTTTCTTATAATAAGTAAATGCTATCTACACAAACAGATTTCATTTTTTCCCAGTGTCATTAGATAACAATGTAACCTCCAATCAAGCACTATAATGATGCAATCTCACAGGAATGGAATGCAAAAACAAAACATAGATACAAATTACCCTTTGTTTTTCTCTGCTCCCTCTCCCACCCCCCACCCCCCCCAAAAAAAAAAAAGAGAGTAAAAGTTGCAATTTTTGTTACACCCTTTATAAAATTATGCATATGCAATCAACCAACCAACCAGAGAAAAATGAAAAACATTGGGTACGGTGGTACCAGTGTGTTCTTCGTGGTAATCAGAATAAAATGCAGGGGATAATGAGTGAGGGCGGGAGTGGCGAGGGGGAAGATGATCATCAGTGTGGTCTGATTCTGAATGGTAAGACAAGGATTGGGCATGACGAGGAGGTTGGCGATGGGTTGGGGACGACGTCGTAGAAGTTGGTGTTGGAGGAAGGGTGTGGATCCGACCCGTGATTAAGGCCATGCGATCCGACCCTCTCTCTGCAATCCTTCGTCTTCTCTCCTCCTTCCCTCCTCCATTGACATTGTTGCTCGCCATCTCTCTCTCTCTCTCTCTCTTCCTCTGTTCTGTTCTCTCTGCTTTTCTCTGTTTGCGCCTCTGAAATGGTCTTTCTGGTATTTCTGTTACGAGAATCTTTTAGCATGGCGCAGGTCCCGGAAACGACGCCGTTTGACAGGGCCTTTTCTGTTTCTCTTAATTTTTAATGGCCACATCTCAATATACAATTAATTTCTTTTTTTTTTCTTTATAACAATATAGAATTAATTTCACCTAAACATTTGCACACTAAGATTGAGTATTTAAATTTTATAAAGAGTTCAATTTTAGGTAGAGCTATTGACATTTTTTTTTCGACTCACACTCCCTAAGACTTTAATTATCTAAAATGACTTTTATTAATTTATATATATTTATTAATTCAAACATTTTACTACTTATATATATCTACCTCTTTATAAATTTAAGATATTTATTTTATTTATTATTTAATTTTTTTGTGGCCTTGAAATAAAACAATCTCTATTCCACTAAAATTCTAAACAGAAAAAATGTTATTCTACAAAAAATATTTTAATTCAAACTTCTTTTTATTTATATTTTTAGTTACGTATATACTTTGCCTTACCAAGAAAAATGTATATACTTTATAAATTTAATATGTATTTATTTTATTACTTTATTTTTGTATTATTATTAATTAGAATATACTTTCTTTATGTACCAAAAAAATTAAAATATACATACATATTTGTAAAAAAAAAAATACTTCCATATAAAAGGCAATAACTACTTCTAAACAAATATTTAAAATAACAAAAATATTAAAATTGAAAAACGAAATTAGAAAAGATAAACATTAGATATAATAAATTGTCAGGACATGAGAATTTATTTAAATATCTAACTACTTGAAAAATATTGATATTAGTAATTTTTTAAATGTAATAAAAATGTATTTTAAAGTTGTAAATTATATTAATAAATTCTTTTATATTAGATAAAAAATATTTTTATAATTTTTAAGTAAATTATTAGAGATTATTTTATTATATTTTATTGATATATTACAAAATAAAAAACTTAAGAAAAATTCATTTTTCATATATAAAAACATTGAATAAAACTTTGACGATTAAATTAAGAATATTATAAATATAAACATTTTTTAAGTAAAAAAATATAAACATATTAAACTATTTTTTCTTGCTTAAATATTATATTGTAAAAGTAGATCGTGACCTTTCAGATGACTATTATCAGTAAAAATTAAAAAAAATAAAATAAAATTTGTAATTAAATAAATTGAAAGTAAAAAGTTAATGAACAAAAAGAAAACAAAGAGAAAAAGAATAAATACTATTATATGATTAAAATTTTATTTGTATGAATAAAAATTAATTGTGAAAAATTAAATATTAGAAATTTAATTAAATAATAAATTGTCAAGTATAACTAATAAAAAGTTTAACTTATTAAAGACATAAATTAATGAAAGTTAATTTAGGTAATTAAAGTTTTAAACAAATAAAAAGAGTGTTAATTAGTAAATAGAAGTGTCAATATCACCACCCTAAATTTTATTACAATTTCCCATAAATCTTTGAGTTTACTTTCGATACATTGTTAGTGTAAAATTTTTTACACCATAAACTAATCATATATTATCATATGTATTACTTTTGAGATAATAATTATAAAAGTCAAATATTTTTAATAATATGGTAATAAATAATTAGTTGATAGTATAAAAAAATTTTACATTGATAATACATATAAATTAAATCATAAATCTTTTTACACTTTTGGCCAACAATATATTACTATGTTAGTAAAATAGTTTAATCTCTTAAATATATTTTTAGTTAGGTGGTGCATGGCTAGTTTGCGCCCATCTCAACTAATTCATCTCTCGAGAGGCCCTATGTTGGAGAGTTTTTGATGTACCTCAGGATTCTGAGTGCTGCTTGATGATGTTCTTTCATAGGATAATTGAGATATTGACTCAACCGACTCACTGCAAAGGATATGTCCGATCTTTTAGTTGTCAAATACAACAACCTCCCTATCAATCTTCTGTAAGTTGAAACATCTAAATATGGAGAACTAGTATCTTTAATTAACTTAATTAAGGAATCCATTGGAGTGCTGAACGGTTTGGAGCCTAGGAGACCTGCATCTTGGAGGAGCTCAAGAGCATACTTCCTTTAATAAAGTGCAATGCCAGCCTTAGACCTTGCAATCTCCATTCCTAAGAAGAATTTCATATTGCCAAGATCTTTAATGCTAAATTGGGCATCTAGTAGTTGCTTTTATGGAAGTGATTTCAATCATCATTGCCTACCAATATCAAATCATCAACATACACCATAATAACTGTAAACTGAGTGCCTTGTTTCTTGGGGAACAATGAATAATCTGTCTTGGGCTGTACATAGCCTGATTATACCAAAGTTGTTATAAGCTTAGCATTCCACTATCTGCTAGCTTGCTTCAATCTATATAAGAATTTTTGCAGCTTATAAACTTGGTTGGGTGATGACAAAGGCAGTCCTAGAGAGGGAACCATATAGACCTCTTCATAGAGATCTTCTTGTAAGAAGGTTATATTCATATCAAGTTGTTGAGGGTGCCATTGTTTAGTTGAGGCAATAGCTAATAAGGTTCTTACATTGGTCATTTTGATAATTGGATTAAAAGTTTCAAGATAATCCAACCTTCTTATTTGTGTGTAACCTTTAGCTACCAGTCGGGCTTTGTACCTTTCAATGGTGCCATCAGCCTTATGTTTAACTTTAAAAACCATTTGCACCTTGTGGCTTTCTTATCAGCAGGTAGATCAGTTAGAATCCAAGTCTTAGTTTTCTCCAGAGCAAGCAATTATGCCTGAATAACTTTTTTTCAACAGTCATGTATGATGGCCTCTTGATATGAATTAGGTTCAAATGTAGTGGTAATGGCTAAGGAAAAATGTTTGTGTGTAAGAGAAAGATGGTTATATGTTAGGTGATTGGATAGTGGATATTGCTTACTAGAAGAAGAAGGTTGATTGAGAGATGAAGCCAGTGTGCAATTATAATCCTGCAAGTATATTGGTGGCTTTCTCGTTCCATGTGAAACTCTAACAGGAACAAACATAGATGGTGAGATAGCAGAAGAAATTGGATCCTTCATATTTTGACTTTCTAGTGACTGATTGAAAAAAAAGGTGATAATGGAAAGGCAGGAGTGGATTGCTAGATTTGAGGAATATCTGTTGAATGAGAAGTAGAGGAGAAGGTATCTTGGATGGAAAATACATTAACAAGACTGTTAAGAGAAGAAATGACAGAATGGGGTGAAGGATGACTATTTTTAGTAGAGGAAACAGAAATATGATAAGGGAAAATAGATTCATGAAAAATAACATTTCTAAAAAGAAATGTTTATCTAGTGTGTAAATCAAACTACAAAAAATCTTTGGTGCCAGATTTAAATCCCAAAAAAATACACTTTCTTGCCTGAGGATCCAGTTTCTTTCTGTGAGATATGAGAGTTGAAGCAAACCATAATGATCCAAACACTCTCAAGTTTGACAAATCAGGTTTCTAGTTAAAAAGAAGTTGATAAGGACACTGATTGGACAGATATGAAGTTAGGATCCTGTTTATAAAATGAACTAAGAGAGCAACAACATAATTCCAGAAACATTTAGGAAGATTTGACTGAAAAATGAGTGCTCTAGCAACACTAAGAATGTGTTGATGCTTCCTTTCGACAATGCCATTCTGTTGTGGTGTTTCTACACAACTAGTTTGATGTATGATTCCTTTACAAGCATAAAGCTAAGGTAGATTCAATTCAAGGTCATTATCTGATTTGATTTTTTTTAATTTTTACATTGAACTGAGTCTCTACTATGATAACAGATGACTGAATATGAATGGAAGCTTCTGACTTAAGTTTCATGAAATACAACCAAGTATATCTAGATTTGTCATTTATAATAGTTAGAAAATATCTATGACCAAATGTAGAAGGAAAATAAATAGGCCCCCCAAATGTCAATATGTATTAGATCAAACAAATGTACAAATTTGGTAGAGCTAATAGGAAACCACAATTTTTTTTGTTTAGCTACATGACAAACTTCATAAGGAGTATCAACTTTAGTACAATCAACAAATGAAAAAATTTTCTTTAGGGAGACTAATTTTACTGTAGAAGGGTGTCCTACTCTAAGGTGCCAAATGTAACATCCCGAAAGAATATATGTTAAATTTGTAAATGGGTAAAAAGGTAGCATATTACTTATTTAACATATCAGTTAAGTTTCATGATAAACTGAGTTCGTTTAAGCATTTTATTACAACTCAGAGTGTGAAAAGTAGCCTGAAATAACCTCGACAGTAGCATAAATTACTAAGTTGAAGGAAATAAACCTAGAGAATTTGTTTCTAAGTCACAAATAGGCATAAAAAGCCGTAGTTAAAATTTGAGAATAATCAGACTTAATTTGGTATTTTTAGGTATACTAGTGTGTTTTAATACTGGATTGACTAGTAGCAGATATGAACAAAATAGAGTTAAGGTGAAATAATAATTTAGATGAATCTTAGTATTTATTCTAGAATTGTTAGAAGTTAAGAAACTTGATTTAGCATAATTCAAGTGTCCTTAGCAGATATAAATTTTCAATGTATGACTTAAATGGCAAAGTAGGACTTTGCTTTCTCATTTCTTTCTATTTCCCACGGTTCTAGAACAAGAAAACAGAAACAGAAAAGGTAAAAAAGAAAGAAGCAATCGAAGGTGAGAAAGAATAGGGGAAAGAGGAGGAGAAGCCAAGGGAACTAGAAGATCCAAGGGAAAAGCTTGCGAATCATATTGTCTTCAAGAGGTAGGGGATTTTAGCCTCAAATCACATATTCTCCTTCACTAATTCTATGGTAGGAGCTAAGTCATATAGGAGGAGAAAATGGACTTTGAGAAGCAAAATCTATTTTCTTACTCAGTTCTTGTTTCCATTAGTTGAATTTAGCTATTTTCAGCTTATTGGAATCAAGATAGATGAATTGATCTTTGGACCAATTTGTTTAATTCCTTAAGTTAGAACATAGAGGTTGAATTTTTGAGATTATGGTTTTAACCATTAAACCATGGTTGAGTAAGCCAATAGATGAAATGAGTATTTTAACATGATTAGAGGTTGCTAGTGATCAAAGAAATCACTTGAAACCATTTTAAGATGGCCAAATTCTTGGTTATGTTCTAATGGAACAGTAACCAGAATCTGTAGAATTCTGCAGATTCTGGGCTATGTGACTAGCGCTCAGGCACTGGAAGTTGGGTGCTCAGGCGCCTGTAGCCTAGAGAAAATTTGTGCGCAGCAGAGTATTGAGCGCTCAGGTGCTCGGTGCTGGACGCTTAGGTGCTCGTCGCAGGGCAAAACAGAGCATGTCTTTGTCTAGCCAGCGCTTAGGCACTGAATAGTGAGCGCTCAGGTGCGCAGAGAGCGCCTAGGTGCTGAAGAATGGGTGCCAAAGCACCCAGAGCAAATTTCTCCAAAATCATTATTTTGATGAGTTGAGTTTTCCTACTTATTAGAATCCCTTTCATATGCCTTGTAGAGTATGTTGAGACACTAATAGGGGTATTTCTAAGAGAGAAAGATCATCTTGCATATATGGGAGAGTAAGAGATTTTAGTGCATCCAAGGGTAATGGATTGCTATAGATAGGTATCTAAACCCTTAGGTAACACAGAGTTGCATTTAGTATCACATACGAGGTGATGAGGATAGGGCACACTAGACACAAGTAAGCTGAGTTCAGTTGGCAATAGTCACTCGCCATAGTGCATGAGTTGCTCATAAGAGATAAAGTGAAGTTAGTGATGCATGAATGAATTTGGTATTAACAAAGTATAAAAGTTTCAGTCTTTAAGCATTCCAATAGTTAGGAATTTCCTAAAGTATGTATCTAGAACCTTGAGTACACTAGGGTGGCATAGTTTACCACTTATGGCGTGATAGTAAGGCAACCTAGATATAAGTAACATAAGTATGATTACTTAGTTAGAAACATGGAATATGTTCATTTATGAGTTAGAAGTGAGCTGAGAGTACATGTTTGATGGTATTTAGTTCTTCACTTGGTTGGAGAGAACCATGTGATGAGTTAATGTGGTGGTTTTATATAAGACATACATAATGTTGCATAGCTTCTTGATACTTGCTATAGCTTCTTGATACTTGTTATTTTCAAAGTAGAGTAATTTTTAATAATGTATAATCATATGGCTAAAGGAGATATATGAGAAAGTCCAAAAGTCTCTTTGAGTGAGGATTTAGCCCTAGCTGCTCATTAGTGTCAAGATTACTAGTTTTTATGTAGTGGAAATAGTACTCTTACTAGAGTGGGTAGGAACCAGTCCACTCATTTATCTGGTAGTCTGAAGAGTCAGTCTTTTTATTTGCAAGTTTAAAGAGAGTTTGGAATAAGCAAGTGACACATACACACAATCGTGTACATTTCCTATTCCTTGACAATTGTATGGGCAGTTGTCTAGGATAGATGATATTGTACAATTGTATGAGCGGTTGTTCAATATTATTGATAGTATGTTTATAAATGAACTAGTTGTGATATGTTACAACTGTGTAGATAGTTATTCTTATCGTACAAGTAAGGGACTTAGGCTTATAGATTATGTGTTGTGTTAGTGAACCTTTACATAACAGTAGTATGTAAATGTTCTAGAGATATTGAATAGAGATTTGATATCTAATAGCAACCATAATCTATTATGTTTAAGTTCGAGTTTTATAAAATTAAGTAGATATAAGACAGTTTGAATACGTTATACAATTGTATGGGTGATTGTATAATATTGATATAGATTATATTGATATGTATGTAGTTTACATTGTATAATGCTATGAAATGTATGAATATTACTAAGAATTGCATGTTCTCACTTTTTTTTTCTGTGTCTTCATGGTAATAGCAGGTCAAGGCCTTTCAAATGGTAAGAAGATAAAGTAACAGAAGAGCTAATGTAGTTTAGTTTTATTTGTTTCTTTTACTAGCAAAGTTGATGTCTTTAGTTATATTTGCTTTGAGAACATAAAATTATATATATATAACACTTTGCCTTTTTGAGCTATTGTTGTATGTGTGCATAACTTTTTAGTTATGGCTCTATATATAATTGTTTAATTATATGGGATTAGTAAGATAATAAGAATACAAATAACATGTTTAATGCTTTATGTCTTTATATAGTTATATCGAGAATCTTGTATTAGGGTACCAAAGATTAGAACAAGATTTGTATATGACATTTACAGAATGAAAGTCACATGATGTAACTGCAGGAGATATCAATGCATACAAGCCAGATCTTGCCTCAGCTACACCAATCATCTTTAATGTATGCAAGTCCTGAATTTTATAGGTAAGATTAGAAAAAATCAATTAGCAGTGTAAAGAGACAGTTAGTTTAGAAATGGAAGTTAAATTGAACTAAAAGCTATGAATTTATAAAACATCTGTCAAATAGAAAGATGTTGAAAAATAAACTGTTCTCGAGATTTCAGTAGTCAATTGGCTACCATATGGTAATTTGACAAGTATTGGATTGATTTTTTCGTGACTATGAAATACTGAGAAAGATGAACAGACTTGGTCTATTGCTCTAGTATTAAGTATCTATGTGACTGATTTGGTTTGACAAGTAAGAATGCAAGATATACTTGTCATATTGGATTGGTGTTGGTGGGAATCAATGGTAGTGGTGGTGATTTGGTTGATAATATAGGTTGGCTTAGTCATACCAAACCGTTGAAGCAAAGCTAATAAGGCATTATGTTGTTCAGGAGAAAAAGAAAGCTTAGACTCCTCATGAACTTTCTTCTGTTCAAAGTTCTCATATATTTCATCATTTTCTTCATATGTATCATCCACAGCAAGATGATTAACTGTAGCATTTCGAGACTTATAGTTGGATGGAAACCCATGTTTTTGTAACACACATCTACTGTATGACCTGTTTTGTCACAGTAGCTACAAACTTTAGTACTACCACCTCTACCTTTATAGTTTCTTCTTGCTGGACCAGAAAAATGCCCTTTATTACCTCTACCTATGCCTCTTCCTTTGAAGGAGTATACAGAATCTAAGTGACCTTCCACAGTATTGGCTAGAATCCTAAGTTCTTCAAAAGCATTAGTTAGCTGTCTTTCTTGCTAAACCAATAAAGAAAACACTTTGTTTATGGTGGGTAGAGGGTCACTAACATGATTTGGGACCTAATACTAGCATATTGTTCATTAAGCCCCCTAAGAAACCTTATCACATAGTCATGTTGTCTATATGATTTAATGGTAAGAACAAGATTGCAAACACATGGAATTTGACATGAACAAATAGGATTTGGCCTGAAGTTTTCTAACTCTTCTCGAAGACTTTTCAATTGAGTGAAATAAGTGGTGATCGACATCTGCCCTTGCTTGAAAACATATAAACCTTCTTGAATTTTTGATATTCTAAAAATATCACCTTGACAATATCTCTCTCTGAGATCACTCCAAACATCTACAGCTGTGTCTATCCATAGAACACTTTGAGCAATTGTGTCACTCAAGGAATGTGTTATCCAAGACAACATAAGAGTATTGCATCTTTCCCATGTTGCTCTTAATGGATCAGTGGCAATTGGCCTGGGCAAGGTGTCATCAACAAACTAGAATTTATTCTTGGAAAACAATGTCATTTGCATGGCTTTTGACCAGCAATGGTAAATGTTTACAGAAAACACAATTGAGACTAAAACAACACCTGGATTTTCATTTGGGTGCATGAAAAAAGGATTAGCATGATCTAAAATTGGATTTGCAGCAAGATTCACATTTGCCACGATACAGAAACAAAAAATTGACAACACATAATTAATTGAATATTGAAGGAAACAACTATTTGTGACTCGAGAATTAAAAGACTGAATTGAAGAACAATAAGGAGATGAAAAATAATTGAATTGAATAACAATGAGGTGATGAAATGAAAAAGGAATTGAATTGAAGAATAATGAAACGATGAAAAGGAATTGATAGAGTACTAATCGAAGAGATCCCTGATACCATGAGAAGAAACTTGAGAGAAAATTCTGGACAATAATTAAGAGTAATCTTGCTTCCATAGAGATTGTAGAAATTGTATTACTAAGCTCAAATGAATTTATGTAAAAAAAATATATATATATATATATATATATATATATAGATAGATAGATAGATAGATAGATAGATAGATAGATAGATAGATAGATAGATAGATAGATAGAGAGAGAGAGAGAGAGAGAGAGACATACACATACACACGCACATACTCAATCAGTTGTGGTTCTGATTAATTAAATAACTATCTAACTAACTCTTATGACAAACTAACTAATTGATCCTTGTGTTACAAGCTTTTAATGGAGATGGGCTTCCAATATTCGGGCCTAGTGAAACTACAATGAAAGCCTTAGATTTAGATTTAGATTTTAAATCTGGTGACATCTCTCTAGTCCAATCAAAGACAGATTATCTATGTCGAGACTAAATGATTCATAAAAATAATAATTATTGCAGTTTGACTCTAAAGAATTGTCATTACTTATTTGAATTACTTATCCATACATCACATGCTCGTCTATTATTACGCTAATTCTTGTGATTACACCTCTTAATAATTACTACTATAGTGGAATTGACAAAATTCTTTAATGATATAACAACATATAAAGATTAAAACCTTTCATAAATAAATTTAACTCTTATGTACAATTAATGTAAAATAGTTTTATACTTATATCTAATAATGTGTTAATATATTATTTAATGAGTTTAAAATGTGATGTCATGTAGTTGTTAGTACTTAATATAGTTAAACAAATTCAATGAGGTGTCAAGATAAAATCAAATGATAATATAAAAATATTTTACACTAGTAGAATATTAAAATTGAACTCTTATAAGTTAATAAATATGTATTATTTTACACGTAATACAACTATAATTAATAACATCATTTGGGGATGCAAAGATAAACAAATCGAAAAAATACTTACAATGTATTCGGAATAATTAAAATTATAATTGATTTGATTTGATTTTAAAATCAGCTTATCATATTTGAAACTTTTTATAAAAGAAATATAATTTGAATTAACTTGTAAATTTATTTTTTATGTTTGTAACACTTTATAAACAAATATAATATAATTCATTTTATTTTAATAATTTATTTTCTTATCCTTAATTATAATATGTAGAAATGATAAATAAATAAGTCAAATTTAAATAATTAAAAAATTAAATTAAATCAAATTCATTCAAGTTCAATTAAAATTGAATAGATTTTTAAATACACTGAAATTAAATTAAAGAATTTCAAAATGAAATTAATTCTAATTTTAAAACTTTATAAACAAAAAATTTAATTTATAAATCAAATAATTTCTTAAAATTAACCATTCTAAACATGCGTTGTCATCTCCTTGTCTGTTAATTTTATTTTGTATCCCTCTCTATTAGTCTAATGAGTAAAATTATTCACACATGTTTTCACTCATATCACTTTATATTTACATAATTTTTATTATTTGATTATAATTGATTTTACTTAAACTTTACATACCTACATTTTAATTCTGACACATATGCAAGAATGTGACTAATGTACATTTAAGTGTGTGTAACTACCATTCTCTTTTTCTAGAGCATGTTTGAGACAGATTATTTTCGTCCCAACATACATTTGTTGGGCAAAAAATTTTTTTACTCAGTGAATCAACATGTTTGGGTAATTTCTTAAAAACTGTTGATTGTCTTTCATTTGTACAGTAACATGCATTATTGGAAAAGCTCAAATTTGAGCATTATAACAAAAAGTTGATGTGATTATTCTCAATAGTGAGATATAAATATTATTTTATTCTCAATCAAATAATTTTTTAATTAATTAATTTTTTTATCATTTTATACTTATTTTGATAATTTAATGTATAAAAATAATTTTTTTATATCGTCAAACGAAACATATTAGCTTAAAATCGATTTTTAACTAACATATCCAAACATAAAACTTTTTTATTATAATTGATTATAAAAAAAGTTTTTATATAATAATTAATTATTAAAATAATCAAATTTTCATAATTATTCTAAATACACACTAAGTTAAAAATATTCTTAAAAGAAAGAATCTACTGATCATCATATCGGGGGCCACAAATAGTTAATCGTGCAATTACAATTGGATTTTGCTCAAAATTTATATGTTGTATTTACGAAACTTGATTTCTAGTTAAAACAGATTTTCATGACTTCATAATTTGAATTTACTTAATGCTAGTGTGATCTATATAATCTTTTATTGCTCATTGATCTTAATTTGGTCTTCAATATATCAATTTTGTCTAAGAATTGTATGTTTAGTATAAATCTATCTTGAAGTTTCAGACATTTTAGGTGTCCTGGTACTATTTAAAATTGTCATCTCAAACCGTAGCCTTAAAATTTTATTGATTATATTTCCACCAACAAAAAAACTATTGATTACATTCAAAAACAAGCATCAATGACGATTTATAGACTTACGAAAACACAATTATTATTATTATTTTCATAGTGAAGCAAACAAGTTTACCATTGAGTTATATATATATTTTTTTCTGTGCCTTGGAGGGTCAGCTGCCCAAAGGAGAAAGCAAACTAAAGTAGACAGGCAGTACTACGGGGCATGAGGACCCCTGAAACATCAGCAAACAGAAAAAAAGTTGAGTTGAGGAGAAGGTCTCACCCAAGCTTTTAATCCCAAATCCTAAGAAAGACCAAGGCAGGCCAAGAAATACGCATAATAGTTGCCTTCACGGAGAGTTTGTGCCAACTTGACTTCCCAGTTCTTGTTGCTCCACTCACGTATCCTAGATATCAATAGTTATCTACTAGTTAGTTGATTCTGTCAATTAGGATTGACTCGTTCGTCATATTAAATTATAAAAACAAGGACACTAATTTCTAGATGCATTGAAAAAAAAAGTGTACTTTAAGAGTATTGACCAAATAAATATATTATTAGTATTGTAAAAAAAACTTGTGTACTTTATAAATATAATAACTAGATTTCGTATGAAGCATATGGTAAATTAAGAATTAAATAATAAAAATAAATATAATTATATAAAAAATAATTAATTTATTAAATAAAATATATGTAATAATTCATCAAGAAAAATAAAATTTATAAGTTTAATTTTAAAAATACATAAAATATAATTTTTATTATATTTTCATGAAAAAATTTCACTTCAATATAAATACTAAAAAATTTAAACATAAATTCTTATAAAACAACCTATAAGTCTGAAAAAATACTTATAATATAAAAAAATCTTTGTCTTCTAAATGAATAATAATCCAATAATTTTATAAAAAATGTTTTAATAAATTAACTTGAAAATTATATATAAATTAATTCAATTTATGTAAATCAAGTTATCAATAATTTTGGGATGATAAAATTTCTTTGTATTTGAGAATCTTAATGGGAACTATCCCATTTGAGCACTCGAATTCAAGAAAATTTCCCTACGAGAATGGGAATGGGATAAAACTCTTCCTAATATAGGTGCAAGGTTCCCGTCCCTGAGAAACTATTAACCTATGTGTGTGTGTGCGCGCACGTGTATTAATATTTTATATCTTTTACTATTTTTCATATGTATATTTTAGATTAATTTTAAATAAAAAATATCTCTATGAAATAATTTGTAATAATTTTATTTGTACAAGTACGATGCATTAGATATGATTTAATAAATTGAACAACTAATAAAAATATTTAATAATTTTTTAAAATAATATTTAAATGTAATATAATAAAAAAAATTTGAAAAAAAGTATAGAATTTGAAATATAAGATATGTTATTTTTAACCACATATCAATGATATATTAAAATCATCTTAGAAAAAAATTATAAAAAATATGAAAATATATTCTTTAACATTGAGAATTTGTAATATTATTTTTATATAAGTATAATGAACAATAACATTATTTATGTCCATGTGCTATGCATGAGATTAATTAAAAATTGAGTTATAATTAAAGATAAATATAATAAAATAGTTTTATTAAGTGAAATATATAGCATATGTACAAAAAAAAAAAAGAAATATATAGACATAATTATCTAATATTAAAAATTTAATGCTCAATTGTTCTACTAATTATTTTTGTATATTATATGTTTATTATTGATATAATAACTTTTATTATTAGATACATATATGATTGAATAAAAAGTAAGTTATATTTTGTCATAGAGTTTCATTAACTTCATTTACATATTAGTTAGATACCTGTAATTTTTTTTTGTATATTTTGTATAGTTGAGAACCTTAAATTATTCTAAGTATTTTCAATACTTAGTGTAATTTTTATATCAAATAATGAGTAAGTACTTTACTTGTGAAATTTCAAAAACCGTCACTTAAAAAAAGAGTGAGTGAGAGTAGTAGAAAATGAGAAATTTAAGTGTATTGATCTGTTATTTAAATATGATACCCATGAAAGTAAAATATGAGATAACTAAATTAATATATTAATTTAGTTAAAAATAATTATACAAATTGTCAAATAATTCAAAATTTCATATTTTCTTAATATTTTTTATTATATTATTATTATAAAGATTTTTTTATCATATTTTAAACTTAAATAAAAATATTTTTTAATATCTTTAAGACATTACAAACCTATTTATGTAAAATTTGTAGACTAATGAATTTGATTAATAATTTTTTAAAGTTATTAATTATGACTAAAACACTTTATATATTTTAATCAAATTAAATAAAAGTTACTTTTTATTTTAATAATCATTAATACTATCGAAAAAAATAATCTAAAAAATATATAATGAAAGACATACATTATATATTTATGTAGAATGATCAAGTTAATTTATATAACTAAAATAGGAAGAAAAAATTTGAGTTAATTATCCTAAATATTTGTACAATAATTATCTAATGTTACTATATTAGTGAAAATTTCAATTGATGATTAAACTATAAAGCAAATGAAGCAAATAAAAAATTACTTCATACAACAATAAATTAAAATTAGCAAATCAAGCAAATCAAGAATTAAACTACACAGAAAATAAAACAAAAAAAAAAGAAAGGACAATTACTTAGGGGTTCTTACGTAAATCATTATTATTTTCTAAATCTTATGAAAAAAAATAGTATGTAACTAAATTAATATCTTGATTTAATTAAAAAATATTGATACAAATTGTTGAACAATTCAAGTATTTTCATAATTTCTTAAGATTTGTTATTATATTATTATTATTAAGATTTGTTATCATATTATAGACTTAAATAAAAATATTTTTTAATATATTTAGGACATTACAAACCTATTTATGCAAATTTTGTAGACCAAAAAATTTGATTAGTAAATTTTGAATGTTATTAGCATTGGCTAAATCACTTTGCTTGTTTTAATCAAATTAAATAAAATTTACTTTTTATTTTAATAATCATCAATATTATTGAAAAAAATAACATTAAAGATATATAATGAAAGATATACATTATATATTTATGTAGAATGATCAAGTTAATTTACACAACTAAAATAAGAAAAAATATTTGGGTTAATTATCTTAAATATTTGTATAATAATTGCCTAATGTTACTATATTAGTGAAGATTCCAATTGATGATTAAATTATAAAGTAAATGAAAAAAATAAAAAATTATTTCATACAACAATAAATTAAAAATAGCAAATCAAGAATTAAACTATATAAAAAATAAAACAAAAAGAAGAAGAAATGACAATTACTTAGAGGTTTTCACGTTAATCGTCATCATCTTATAAATTTTATATCAAACATTTTTCTGACAAAAATCAAAGAAACTGAAGAGTAAGTGACTCTTTTGATTATTGTTATTGGTCTTCTTAATGGAGTTTTCATGTAGATTGATGTCCCCAAAAGTTAAATTTTGTGCTCGATAAAGTAAATTATACTCTACTTCAACTCCTCATTTGAAGTCTCATTGACAACACATATTATTTCTAATCTCTCATACTTTGCAAGACATTGTCGAGTGCTCATGGATCTAATAATGACTGGATCAAGTTGTGTGATTGATAGCAGATTCTTTTTCTAATCTCTCATATTTTGCAAGGCTTCTTTGAGTGCTCGTGAATCTAACCATGGTTATATCAAGTTGTGTGAAAGACAAGATTTTGATTAGTAGATTAGCAATGTATAGATGTGAAAAAAAAAGTTAGTGAAAAATGCAAGAATGACATAAATTGTAACATTTATTAAAACTTGTTGTGCGTTGTTGTGTGTAAGGGAAAGGAGAAACTGTGAAATTAATCAAATCTAACAAATCAAAATATTCTATAAGCAACAATGAATAAAATTACCAATTAAAGCAAATCAAATATGAAATTAATATAAAAAACAATTGCTTTTGACTATCGAATATAAAATTAATTACAAATTTTGATTGATTTACTAATAAGTCAAAATAAGAAAAAAAATTTGATTTTTATTAAAAAAAAGTTCTCTTCCTAATCAAATATTGCATGATATGTCACATGGTAATTTTTTAGAGCACATATTTACTACATGCTAGTGTTTTATACATGTATTATTATGTTAGAGTGACACATGTAATTATTTGAAGGCATGTTGTACCTTCTCTTTGTATTATTCTTATATTATTATATATTATATTATTATATGATGCTATCAAATAAATATAATTTGTTTGAATTTGATTTTAGAGAAATGTTTTGTGTCTAACTTTTATATGCACACCGTATTTATACCATATGTTAATGTGTGTGAGATGTCAAATCATTTTGTATGTAACTGTAATATTTTCGTGAGATATAGAATGAGTTTGTGAGTGAGTTAGAGAAAGTTAGACGTATAAAAATTAGATGAATAATGAGACTGTTGATTTTAATATATTATTAGTATAAAATTTTTTATACTACACCACTAACTAATAAAATATTATTACATATGTGACTTTTAAAGTAATAATTATGAGTATTAAATATTTTTAATAATGTGATAAGATATAATTAAATAATAATATAATTTTTATGCTAATAGTGCAATTATATTAAATCTTTAGTTTATTTGTTTATTTTTAAATGAAAGATTCTTTAATCGTTTGTAATTAATGATATCATATATGATCACAAACTATTAAAGAACTCTCCTTTTAAAAAAAACTAAACTAATAAACTAATAAAGGTAAGAGTAATGTTTGGGAGTCCTGCTTTTGAAGCTTGGACTTCTCAATGCATGTATATTAAGCACAATTTTTATATTTTAAATAAATTAAATTTTTTATAATCCACACAATCACTATTAGATGAATTTTTATAAAGTGTGATTTGAACCTATGTATTTAAGTGTGTGTTTGAAATAACTGTGAAAATTTAATTATTTTAATAATTAATTATTGTATAAAAACTTTTTGTTATAATCAATTATAAAAAAATTTATGTTTAAATATGTTAGCTGAAAAGTTATGAAGCACATGGATACTGAGACACGACACGGATCTGAGACGTAGAAACACTAAATTCAAAAATTATAGGATATGGACACGATATATATATATATATATATATAATTACAAAATTTAAGTAAAAAAAATTCATAATTCATTAATATCATTTTTATAAACTTGAAAATTTATAATATTTTAATATATGTGATATGTATTAATATTTGCTACTTAATAAGTCCCTCATAAAAATTATAAAACATAATTTCTATTGATATATTCTAAAAAATATCTTAAATTAACTTCTCCTAATAGAACTAACTATGAATGTGTACATGTGGATAAAAAAATTAACTAGAGAAAATATTAATATGAAGCAAATTTCAGTGACGATGAAATGGACGATTTGGTATGAGAAAAGGTAGAATGAGCAGATGAAAATAGTGGTGTGTGAAAAAATAAAACTTAAAAGTCTAATAGTGATGTATAAAAAGATAAAACTTAAAATACTGATGTGTAAAAATAGTGACTTGGGACATTAATTATGTGATTGAGCTTTGGTGAGTTACGAGCTTACTAATTAAACGTTAATCATGGAAACTATTTAAAAAAATTAATGAATCGTGTCCAAGTCATGTTCTAGACATGTCCAAACGTGTCCGAAATGTATTTAAGTGTGTCTGAGAAGTGTCCAAGCTTGTCCGAGACGTGTCCAAATTGAAAAAAAAAATAATCTTTTTAATCGGACACATTCTGACACGCAAGATACGTGTGTCGTATGAATGTCCTCATGTGTCGATATCGGATATCGATGTCAGACATGCGACATGCCTTAACAACTATGGCATGTACAGTACTTCATAAATTTAAAAGTGATTTTAAATTATTTTATTTTATTTGAATGATATAAAAAAATATTTTTATGTATCAAATTATCAAAAAATATATAGAATAATTAAAAAATTATTTAATTAATTAAAAAAATTTAATTAAAAATAAAATAATATTTATATCTCACTATTAAAAATAATCTTAATAATTTTTTAAATAATATTTAAATTTTAACTTTTTTCCAAAAGTTATTACCGTACATGTGATTTCAATAAACAACTTTTTTCATAAATATCCAAACACATTATTTTTCAAAAGCAACATATGTTTTGGTCATTTAACGTATGTTAAGAAGATTTAGTGAATGTTTGGATAGGATTATGATTAGTTTTTTTTGGAAAAAAATTTGTTTGAATAGTGTTTAATCATGTTTGGTAAAATTAGCTTCAGCTTTTATATGAAATTTAATATAAAATAAAAGCTTTTTAAAGCTGATTTTTATAATGCTGAAGATTGAGTGTGTGTTTGGGATAGCTGCAAAAATTTGATTATGCTTAGTAATCGATTATTGTATAAAAGCTTTTTGTTATAATTGATTATAATTGATTCATTTTTATGTTTAGATGCATTAACTGTAAAAAGCGATTTTAAGTTAATCTAATTAATTGGATGATATAAAAAAGAATCACTTTTATGTATTAAATTACTAAAATAGGTATAGAATGATTAAAAAAATTATTTGACTGAGGACAAAATGGTATTTACATATCAAAATGTAAGGAATAATCTATAAGCTAAAATCATAAGCTTCAGTGTGTGTTTGGGATAGCTGCAAAAATTTGATTATGCTTAGTAATCGATTATTGTATAAAAGCTTTTTGTTATAATCGATTATAATTGATTCATTTTTATGTTTGGATGCATTAGGCGTAAAAATGATTTTAAGTTAATCTAATTCGTTTGGATGATATAAAAAAGAATCGCTTTTATGTATTAAATTACTAAAATAGGTATAGAATGATTAAAAAATTATTTGATTGAGGATAAAATGGTATTTGCATATCAAAATGTAAGGAATAATCTATAAAAATAAAATCATAATCTTTTATAAAAATCTTTAAAAGTTTTTATTTTACATTGAATTTCGTATAAAAAAACGAAACTAATTTTAAAACATGATTAAACACTATTTAAACAACTTTTTTCCCAAAAAAAGCTAATCATAATCCTATCCAAACATGCACTCAATCTTCAGCATTATAAAAATCAAAATTTAAAAGTTTTTTTTTTCATTGAATTTCCAAACAATATTAAATTTTTCAAAATGTGATTAAACATTTCAAACTACTTTTTTTCCCAAAAAACTATTGATAATCCTATCCAAACATGCACTTAATCTGTCTCAACCATACTCTAAATTCTAAAGTGAAATATTTTGACTTTTACTGACTGGACTAGCCATGGCCGTCGATGTTACGGATAAGAAGGCCGTTTTTTTAGGTGAAAAAGAATATTCACCCAAATACCAAAATTAGCATCATCCAGACTAGATATTTTTAGATATAGGGAAAATAAGATATTTATTATTATTATTATTAAATAAGTATTACATCAAATTTATAAGTTATTTATATCTTTTACTTAAATTATATTTTTAATATAATTATTAAAGTATAATTAAAAATATAATTTAAATAGAATATAAAGATGACTCATAAATCTTATATAACAAATCTTTAATGATATATAAAATAAGATAAATATATTACTCTAAATATATCTAAGAATTTCCACCAACGACATTATATTTGAGCATAGTAAACTATAGTTAGTCCTCTGTATCATAGTGGAATCTTGGCTTTAATTTCGAGTATCTCCAAAATATTCATAATAAACATTTATTGCGAAAAGGGAAAAAATATTAAAAAGCATATATATCTATACATGAAAAATGGAAAATTAGACAATGCACATTATTTGTTTCCAAATTACATTAGATTGAGTGATTCAACCTCCTATCCGATTTTTTTATTTTTTTATTTTTAAGGAAAGCATAAGAGAAGTAAAGGTTGTCTCATTTCAAAAGCAATCAACACATACCATAACAATCCACCACAAAATCTAACTAATAACGTCAAATATTCCATCAATTATCAAATACAAAATTCATATTAACGTTATATTGCAATACTAAATTAACCATTAATGTTTACCCGTAAGTTTATGTTTTTTCAGTTTAATGTTTACCCATGAGTTTCAAAGCAAGCGCATTTAAATGCATCTAAAGCATCTTGCTATTTACCAAAAAAAGAAAATTATTGGTAATGGTATAAGCTATTATTATTGTTCTTATTTGCTAACTCATTCATATCTTTTAAAAATAAGGCATTGCCGAAAAAGAGAAACAATCTCCCATTTACTCTTCAGATTTGTCACAAATGGAAAAAAGATCAAGGTCTTAGTAAAAAGGCCACGTCCATTGAATCAAATTCTACTTTTAAATGGGATTTGATAAGAAGCATGATTCTCAAGCAAGTCCATGCTTTTCACCAAATTCTGTCCTGATTCCTAAATGCATTTTGAGAAGGACATAAAACCTTTGATTTGTCAAACATTTTATCATTATCCTCCTTTACATGTCCTTTTATTTATAAACCACACTCCTCACCTGAACCTGTTCACTCATATCCCCATTAGCATTTAGCAAAACAGCTACCCCAGCACCAAATTAATATGCCCAAGAAGATTCAAAAATCCCTTCAAGACTACCTCTCCAAGATCAAAAATCCTCGCTCACAAATCCAATTACCCTCTAAGAAATGGATCCTCTCTGGCTGCAAGCATCCCAGGACCCCTTCTTTTGCCATGGACGACAAGAAAAACAAGAATAGCAAGGATGATGAAGCCACGCTAGCAGATATTGATCGCTTTCTCTTCGAGAATTTCAAGTCTCTATACCTCAAAGATGATGAAGAAACTGATGATAATGACCATAACAGTAAAAGGGTCTCTGAAGAAGAAAGCCATGACCATGACAAAGCTCCAAAACTAGGCCCCATCTTGTTCGAGGAACCACCATTGGATCCATGTGGCTCTAACCGGTTCTTCGTGACACGCGGCTTCTCGGACTTGTTGAGGGAGACAACCACAGGTGACGAAGCAGGATCAAGCTCAACAACCTCAACCACAATAACCCTCAATGATTCATCATCTTCAAATTTCCATGCAAAGGATCAGGCGCTTCCCGATAACTGTGTTGCCGTGTTGGCTTGCTCGCCGAGTCCCTACGAGGACTTCCAGCGATCCATGCAAAGCATGGTGGAAGCCAGGTTGAGGAACCATGAGAGGGTGGATTGGGATTTTATGGTGGAGCTCTTGTTTTGTTACATAAACATGAATGAAAAGAAGTCCTACAAGTTCATACTTGGTGCTTTTGTGGATTTGATCACTGTCATACGGCGGCGTTCGGAGAATCCTCCTAAGGCGACAAAGCCACGAAGCGTTCGAACTGTTAGGATTGGCAGGGAAGTGATGAAGAAGACAAAAGAAGTAACGTTAGAATTTGGGTCCTCGTAAATTTTTCATGTCAAAGGAAAAATGTCTGCAAAGACGAGGTTAAAGATAATGAAAAGATTGAAAGATCTTATATAGTTAGATTTGATGTGTTTTTTTTTTAGTGTTTTTTTCTCTTAAGGCATTGCGTGCAAATAAGATGTGTATTATACTATTATATGAATTTTAGTGTTCTTGAAAAAAAAAGAAAAAGAAGCGCACTTTGTTGATGGTTTAACATTTAGCTAATTGGCTTAAAATGTAAAGAATTAATTGTAGAAAATTTATTAGCTTTTAGTTTTTTGCTAATTAGACTGCCTCTAATTGTCACAATTTTTTTTTTAATTTCAAAAAAATTTTCTCGCTAAAATTATTTCTTTCCTACTTTTTTTCCATTGCACTCCCGCATTTACCTGTTACTTATCTTTTCTTTTTCATTTTTAAATTTCCGTCAAACTGTGCCGTGTCTGCTGTTGTGTGGGCATGTGGCAGTTTGTTAATGGAAAGAGATATTCCTACGTCATTTATCATTTTTTGTGATATATTATTTTTTATAATTTTTTTTTAAGATATGTGATTAAGTAAGAGAAAATGATAATAAAATAATATAATTAATGATATGAAAAAATGTATAAAAAATAATGTAAAAGAAAAAATAATAAAAAATTCATAATTGTTTGTCAATTGAGTGGCTGACACACATGGCTTGCATAATCTTTAATTCTTTTATTTTTAATTGTCTTTTTCTTCTTTTATTCTTTGTATTATATGTTTTCATATCCTTCTTTTAAGATTATATAAATATAAATGGGTGAGACTATTTATATTTCAAATATTATCACCACATTTTTTTATATTATTTTTTACATTACTTTTCATATCATTAATTATATTATTTTTTCTCTATCACTTGATAATAACTATTAAAAATGTAATAAAAAATAGTGTATTTTAGAAAATGATGTAAGAACATCATTATCCTTTATATTTACTATGTTTTATTTTTTATCTTTAACTGTATTTTTAAAATTTACAGTTAATTTTTTTAAAAAGTTAAATTCTTTTTATATTTCAATAGTCTCACCCTATATAAATATATATAAAACAAATTATCTATTATTTATTATATATTATATTAATAAATATATTACTACTAAAATACTAAATTTTGAATATTTATTTATAATTTATATTAATTTGTTGGTTTTTTTATATATTTGACCAGAGTATTCCGCAAGTATTTATATGAGACGAGTTCTTCGAGCACTAATGTAATTAGGAAGTTCTCCCAACTTCGGATGATAAAAAAAATCACATGCGCAGGGATATTTCCCATGATGGGCAATGGATAAATGTCTAATAAATAGGGTGAGAGCAGGAACCATAACACTCATCCTGCAATTTCCCATAAGATATAATTTTTTATTTAATATATTACATATATTATAATTCTTTTTCTTTTTCACTTTGAGATGGAGATAAACAAAATATAAAATTTTGTGAATTCAATTGCCAGTTAATTATTTGTAGTTTTCAATGAGATATACGTTATTGATGGAAATTTATACTTTCACTAAATACGATATATTGAGCTAAGTTGATATATACCCGAACATATAATAGCATAGAAAAGATTAAATAAACATTTCTCATGTTTAATTGATTATTTCACACAATATCTTCGGCCAAAAACTGTTGTGCAAATCACGACGGTACAAATCAGAGAAGTCCTATATGTAATTAAACCTTCATCCGCTTTAATAACCCATTCTTTCTTCCTTATTAAACCTCTCTCTCTCTCTCTCTCTCTCTCTCTCTCTCTCTCTCTCTCTCTCTCTCTCTCTCTCTCTCTCTCTCTCTCTCTCTCTATATATATATATATATATATATATATAGTAACATATTTAGTGAAATCAATTTTTATTGTAAGAAGAATAATTTTTTATCATATAATTATATATAGATAATTAATATTAAAAATTACTTAAAAATTATCTATGTATCAAATACAAATTTATGTGATTTTTTAAGTGATCACATGATCTTTAAATAACTTTTAATCTTAATAATTTATGTATGATTATATGATCAATATTTACTATTTTCACACTCTTACAATAAAAATTTCTTTCACTAAATATGTCTTTTATATATATATATAAAAGACATATCTAGTGAGAAAGTAAATATTGATCATATAATTATATATGAAATGAAATAATTAAGATTAAAAATTATTTAAAAGTCGTGTAACTTAAAAAGGTCACATATATTTATGTTACAATATTAATTATTTATGTAAGATTTAATAATAAAATTTTATTTCTCTCACATTTTACAATAAACACACACACACACACACACATATATATATATATAGTAATGATCAACTTACACCAAAGGTATAAGTATTTTTTTACACTTATTTTTAACTATTAGATCTACTTTCATCTAATGGTTACCTTTAATGAAATAATCTCAATCATTAGATAAAAGTAAAACTAATGGTTGAAAATAAGTGTAAGAAAAAAAGATTTACTACCTGGTGTAAATTCGATCTCTTCTCATATATATATATATATAAATTCTGGCATTGAATTTTAAAATTATGAGCTCATATAAGTTACCCTTCACATCTAGTCCTATTATAGTAGTTTTTGATGAACAATCCTTTAATGTCCATTGGTAATTAATAATGGATTTAACTCGTTAGTTCACTAGGTATACATATTCTTATTGTTATTCATAACTTTTGGTATTTTTTTGAATATTCACACACTTTTTGAGTGAGAGATTAAACCTATTTGAGGTATTGAGGCAATTTCTTTCATTGTTTGTTTGTATTATTATTCGTAATTTGGCTTGATTTGATGTGCATGAGTAATTAATAATGAATTTAATTTTATAGAAATGATAGCACCAAAAAATAAGAGAAATCATAAATATTCTTTTAAAAAATCAGCTTAACATTTCTCTTAGTTATTTAAGGATAAAAAAAAGATTAAAAAGGCATAAGCATTAAATAATTTTTAAAATTTCAAAATTTCCTTTGTATTTTTTATTTCATATTTAAGTTATTAGAAGGATTATCACCTTATTTTTAAATAAAATCAAAACTATAATATGATAATGTATTGTAATATTATTAAAAATGAGTTTGACTATTGCACCCATAAGAAATAGAGTCTGACTACTATAGCTATAAAAAAGAACAACTTATTTTAATTATATGTTAACACATTATTATATATTATATTAGAAAAAAATTACATAGATCAAAACTTTTGTTTTTGGACTTTTACATGATTTTTTTATTAAACTCGCACTTATTAATAAAACTATTTATCAAATTACTATTTTTTTTAACTATTTATCAAATTATCATTTTTTTAACTATTTATCAAAATATCACTCTTTTGAAATTATATACCAAACTGCCGTCCTTTTGGCTGACGTGACATTATTTATTATTTTCTCCAACAAGATGCGCCACGTGGTGGCGCATCCACGTAGGGAATTGCGTCACGCAATGCGCCACCTACGCTGCGCATCTTGGGTTGGCTGAATAAAGCGCCACCCTTATTGGCGCAAGCAAGCGAGAATAAGCCAACAAGGGTGGCGTAACCCTAAGATATATTCCCACACCCCTCCCCGTTCGTGCCATCTTAAACATTTCTTAAATTCTCACTATCTCTCTACAAATTTCTTCTCTCTAAACACTCGAACTCTGTCAATTCTTACGAGAAATGTCGGTGTATCATTATTTGTGATCAAATTTAGATTATATTCCTTCACATTGTAAGTATCTCTTTCAATAGTTAAATAATTTTATTTATTATTTGTTGATTACTTTTTAGTAGGTTAGTGTTAATTGTAATTTAATATTATTATACTTTAATATTTTTATTGACTAATGAATAATGAAGTTGTATGATATGTAATCTAAATTATATGGATAATTATTTTATAGGTAATCGAGTAGGATATATATCTTTGACATGACTTACATTAGTAAATGTAGCTTAATTCAAAATATTTGACTTTGGAAATTTTTTTTTACATAAATAAGCGTATTGAATATTATAGTTGATTGTTAATATATTGAATAAATATATATAATACATTATTATACATCGTTATAAATATTTTTACCCTAGTATATATGTCGATTAATATTGTAATTGATGTTTAATATATTAAATAAATATGTTGAATTGTTATTGTTCAGAATTGGAGTTAACATGACAAAATCGCTAAATGTGCACATTTACTTCAATGAGACAATGTATGATGGTGAAGAGGGTGTCATGTATTGAGGTCCTCCTCCTAGGCCTATTGTGATTACAGCCGACATGACTTTGGATGAGTTGAAAACTAAGATCCATTCAAAGTTAAGGCTTCAAACAAACTAACATGTGTCCAAAGTTGTCTATCGGTGTCCGCAATGCTTCAATCCGTGGAGATGGGTAGGGCTTCCAATAGAAGACGATGATGATGTAAAGTACATGATAGATTCTTTCTGTCAAACTCCGAACATGGCGTCTATGGAGTTGTATGTGGAGGTAGAAACAAGTGGGCAAGAAGAGCATGCTGAAGCTCCTGGTGAAATTGAAGGTCAAGTTGGTCGGTCTAATCAAGTTGAGTCATGCAATATGATCATTATTAGTGGTGCAATGGTTGAACTTGATAACCCACTTGTCAGAGATGCAGTATGGGAGTCAAGTGAAGACGAAGAACAAGTAGCTGAGGGAGACGATTCAGACACTGACATAGAGGCAGAAAACTTTGATGCCGAAGAAAATTTACAGGTTCCATTGGCGATTGCTCCTCAATCCATATTTATGCCTCGGGGACCTGAATCCGTGTTTGTGCCACCATGCTCTCAGTTTTCTCAAATTAACTGGGATGCATTGAATAATCCTGATAACTTGCCTGAGTTAGACACTCGTGGGACTTGGAGCATGGGTGATGAATTCTATGTTGGCTTACAATTTCCATCAAAAGATTCAGTGAAGTTAGCTCTCAAATAATATTCCATTCACAGGCATCAAGAGTACAAGATTGAAGACTCTGATTCACGAAGACTGACTGCCAAATGTCCTAATTTTGACGAAGGTTGTAGTTGGAGACTTAGAGCCATACAAAGCAGGAGGTTGAATACGTGGCAGATTATAAAATATAATGGACCTCATAGTTGCGTAAACCCATCTATGTCATTAGATCACCAGAAGTTGGACTCTCGTTTGATCTGCTCTTGCATTTTGGAGTTAGTCAGAACAAAACCCGATGCACCCGTATATTTAATTATTGAACGGATTCGAAGCCAATTTAGTTACCAAGTTTCATATCGAAAGGCTTGGAAGACAAAACAAATGGCTATTGTGAATGTGTTTGGGGATTGAGACAAATCTTATGAGGTGTTGCCCAGATGGCTAGCAGCCATGAAGAGAGACATGGAAGGCACAGTGGTGGAGTTGCAAGATGAGGAATGTTTTGTGAATAACCGACTCGATCGTTCAAAAAGAGTCTTTTGTCGTTTATTCTGGACATTTAGACCATGTGTGGCTGGCTTCCGATATTATAAGCCCATTATTCAGATTGATGCCACTCATTTGTATGGCAAGTATCGTCATAAATTGTTGATTGCAACAACTCAAGATGGAGACAGAAAACCTCTGCCTATTACATTTGTCATTGTGGAGGGGGAGACCAAGGATGCTTGGAGTTAGTTCTTAGCCCACCTGAGATTGCATGTAACCAAACAAGAGGGCTTGTGTTTGATCTCTGATCGACATCGAGGCATCTTACAATCAGTGGCAAATGAAAATCTTGGATGGCAGCCTCCAAATGCATATCATTTATTCTGCATACGGCATATTGGTTCTAATTTTAACTCCAAATTTCAGAACAAGGAGTTGAAAAGATTTTTGATTAACACAGGTACTTTACATTTTCTATTTGTATTCTAATTTTGTCGCTAATAATAGTTAGGTTGTAATACTAACCCAAGTTATTTGATGTATCAGGGTATGAACCAATCGCAATAAAGTTTGATGCTAGGCTAGAGAAGCTTAAAGTTACAACGGAGATGGCAAATTGGATTAATGGAATTCCAAAAGAAAAATGGAGCTTGACGTATGATGGTGGTCGCAGATTCGGTCATATGACTACCAATTTGTCAGAGTGCATTAACGAGTGTTGAAGGGTAGCATAAATCTACCTATAACTGCATTGGTTCAATTGACATATACGAAGTTAGTAGAATACTTCGTCAACCGAAAGGATGAGGCAAATTCAAAATTGATGACATTTAACCAGGTTTGATATTGTTTTACAATATTAAGTACTATCCGTTAATTAAATGCACACGTGTATCTATTTATGGTTTGATATTGTTGTTCCTATTAATTTAACCAGATCTGGAGTGATGACTTATTGAAGCACTGGAGAGTAAACCTGGCAAAGGCCAGTTCACACCAAGTTCGTCGGTACAATAGAGAGAACACAAGGTTCATGGTTGAAGAGGCTTTTAATCCCGTAACACAACAGGGTGGACTTTCCTATACTTTGAACCTGGAAGAAAGGCAGTGTGACTGTGGGGTGTTTCAAGCATTGCATTATCCTTGCTCGCATGCGCTTGCTGCGTGTGCTTCAGTGGCAGTTGACCCATTCCAACTTGTTCATACAGTTTACAGGATGGAAAGCATTTATAGGGCCTATGAGGTTGACTTTGAACCAGTCCGGTCTGAACCATGGTGGCCTGCAGCTCCCGACGCCACTTTGGTGCCACCACATGCATTGCTTAGATCTAAAGGTCGACCAAAATCAACCCGACTCAGGAATGAGATGGATTGGCGCGAAGCAGGGCCAGGACAGACGTGTACAAGATGCCATCAACGTGGACATAATTCTCGTACTTGTCGTGTCGGTGGATCGAGTTCATTGGGGGATGATGGAGCGGGGCCATCGACTGCGCCCATCTAGTTGATCCCGGACCTATTTTCATTTTTCAGAATCTTGTATTAGGAATGATGTGTATTTACGAGTTGTATTGTTTTGTATCACTAATCTATGCAATTGTATTCCAATACTATTCTCCTATATATATATATGTTAGTTGATTCTCAGTGTTATCTTCATTTCTTCCATATTGCATTGCTTGTATAGTTATCATATGGTTATATCATATTTTATTATAATAATAATAGAATCATACTAATTGTTGTTATTGTTTGACATACAGCTGACAGATGGCATTCCGTGTAAACCCCAGACCAGAGGACGGCTCGATTTTGGAGTTGCAGGAGTACCATGTTTCTCAGCATATATGGTAGGGACATGAGGACCGACACCTGCGTGTTAGACGTGCTCGAAGACGAAACATATGAACCCCCCGTCCGATTATTCCTTATCTTCACAGGCCGGTTTCTTGGGAGTTGCCCACATGGGTTATTGCGGTATTGATCACTCCCGATCTCTCGCGTTGGTTGAAGAGATGGCGCCCGAGACGCATACATTTCACATGCCTACCAATGGGAGTGCACCATTACGTTGGAGGATATCGGAATCATATCGGGTCTTCCTATTGATGGCGCCGATGCAAGAATCGGCGTTACGCATGTGGATGATTGGCTCGGTTTATGTGCTCGGTTGTTAGGGATTGATGACACTCCCTTGCTCGTACACGCATTGACATGACATACCCGTGGCGGCCGAGTGTTACTAGCCCTTGAGGACGATGATGATGAGTACGTGCAACAGCGTGTACGACATTACATACTTCGCTTGCTTGGGGGTTTCTTATGCCCTGATCATTCGGGTAAGCTCTTGCACTTGATGTTCCTCCCATTATTGGAGGACTTTGTTCATTCTTAAAAATTACTTTTGGCGTACTGTATAGAGAGGCGTGTAAAGCTACGGACTATGACGCACGCGAGATCGGAGGTGCATGCATCTTATTGCGATCGGGCATGGTAAGATTCCCTGGCTTGCCCCTTCACTAGTTGACCATGGTGAGCCTGATGTGTTTTACGATGCTAAATTACGTCCCTTAGGATGGGAGTAAGTTTCTATTTCATTTCATATTTTTACATTACTTCCATGACATATTTTGTTAATATTTTTACTTACGTTTGTAATACTTTCATTTACCAAATAGGTGGCGCAAACATAAAGTATTGAGTGATACTGTAATTGGCGTCCTTACATATTATCGTCGGTTCTTCGATCGCTTGAAGAACGATGAGGTATGTCTTCATTTACATTCCTTTAAGATATTTACTTATGCATATCTTTGTGTTAATATTTTGTGCATATCTTTTTTCGGTTTATATGGCAACCATACACGGATGAGCATGTGACAACATTGCCACCTTTTTGTGTGGTGGTAGGGATATTGCACCGCGGTGGTCCCTCTCATATGTTTCCACATTGTTGAGTGGCACCGCTAGACCGCGTATGCGCCGCTTTGGTCTTGACTCACCCGTTACTGAGAGCCGCTCCACCAGACGATTGCACTCGGTTACATTAGCGGGTAGGCATGATGAGGATTGGCGTTGGCACACATGCTTGTTTATATAGCCACCTGGGATAGTCGTAGGGAGAAGGTTGTTAGGGGAGTCCCATTGGTCGCACCCTCAGTTCGCGTTCCGAGTACATGCGTTGGTATAAAAGAATTACCAGACGATGGATTGCTCCCATTCTATTGGGAATGCGATAACTCGTTTTCTAATTCGTTAGTGACTATATGTATTTTGTATTCGGTATAATGACATAAATTATATATGTTTATTAGGCGGACATTGCAGTATTTGCTCGGTTCAACTGGACACTTTGTCGCTCGAGAGGCTTTTACACTCATTGCGGGAGCATGACCGCATTACGATGGAACAGCTGCGTCCAACTCCACCAGCAGACGACATTTCAGGGCCTCCTGAGGAGTCGAGCCAACAAGGAATGCGGCGTAGACGGATGAGAGGATTGGCGAGCACTCGGATACGACTTCGACATCCCGAGGAGTCCAGCTACTACCCAAAGATACGACTCGGCCCGCCTACATTTACCCCCACTCGGTTCCTACTTGCTACGTACTGTATTACCCACCATACCCACCATACCCTTACTCACCGTATCCATACCCGCCACCGAGTTACCCCTTATATCCTTACCTACCACAGGGTTACCCACCACCAGGTTACCCACCATACCCATCACAGGTCCCTCTTCCGAACCATCTCACAGCCACCGCATTCGATGCGGGCCCATCTCATTGACATTCGGTGATTATATTTAGAGATTTTATGTAAAATACTATTGAGAATATCTTATTGTGAGTTTGGTACCAAATTAGATTACACTATATATGCTTTTCGCCTTTGTTTTAGATTTTATTAAAGATTGTGGTAATTGGTTGCATTAAACAGGATCATTGGCTTTTGGGGAGATCCAACATTTAGGGAAAACTCTGTCGAAATTTTTACTAATTCGAATTACTAAAAATTTGGGAGGGAGGTTATTGGGCACGGAATCCTACTCACTATCATCTGAATCATACTCAAAAAAATTAATTTAAAAACTTTTTTAGGACTAATAAGCTTTTTTATGAAGTATTTAATGCCCATATCATCAATACAAACTTTTCTTATGATTTGACTAATAATAAAAAGAAAGTCATCGAAGATTGTTTTAAGGATTATATTAACTAAGTATAAGTATAACCTATAAGTGATAAATGCCTCTTCTACAGGATATACCATTTAATTTTTATGATATGTTGTTTAAAATATTTGTGTAAAAATAAATAAATATATTCAATAACTTCAATAATAAGATATGTACATACATTTGATTAGATTATTTTTACATTTATTAAAAATCATACATAAAGACAAAATTAAAAGCAAATAATTAATACCTCAATCGTTTTTAAATTGAACAATAAATTGAAACAATAAATTTTTAAAAATTAATAAAAAAAGAAACATATGTGTTATGTAATTAATAATTCTTCATAATAACTAAAACAATATTAAATATTACCAACATATTAAATTTGTCACTTTTTTAATTTTATATTATATATTTTATTTTCGTAATTAGCATGAATTTATTAATAAACGTTTATAAAATTTTATTAAATAATTTAAATAATTTATATAAATTTAAAGGCTTACACCAACAAGCAGAATAATACGTAAATGCGAAGCCAACCAGGATGCTGATGTAAATTGTGCATTGTCGCGTAATGCTTTGCCATTATAACTGTGTTGGCGCAACCTACGTGATCTTATTAACTACGTACGTATCCCTGGTTGGCCGAAAATAATAAATAATGTCATGCGTTAAAAGAAAAGTTATTTGGTATATAATTTCAAAAGAAATGACATTTTGGTAAATAGTTAAAAAAATGATAATTTGGTAAATAGTTAAAAAATGACAATTTAATAAATAATTTTATTAACAGTGACATTTTAGTAAAAAAGCCACTTTTACATAGATCAAAACTAAACTCATTAATAATTCTAACAAAAATGGTAAAAAAAATAAAATAAAGAAAAAGAAGAGTAAGCCATAAGAGACCAAGCCCTAACCGAGGTAAAGTTTAAAACCAAGGCCCATAATAATAACAAGCCCAACCCAATTAAAATCTGAGGAAAACAAATGGAAAACCTAAAAAGTAGATTTTTTTATTTTTTTATTTTTTAAGAAAAGAAAAGCACGAGTGCATGACCAATGACCATTCAGCAGAAGGCTCCCGAGAAGATATTTCTAGAAGCATACTGGTGACATCTTTAAGAGTAGGAAGTGGGACCTACCTAACAGTTTGGCTTTTTTCTTTTTATAATTTTTTTTGGCCTGTGAGATCTAAATTGCTAATTTAACAATTGGAAAGGCCATCAAAGAAATTTAAAACCTAAACTACAAAATTCCACAGCAGCCCCCACCCAATCTCTCTTTCTGTTTTTATATGTTGTTTTTAGAGTTGTGAGTATCAGTTTTATTGAGATTGTTCCAGAACCTCACAAACAAAAACCCCTTTTCTTCCTTCTGTTTTTTTTCTCTCCTCCCTTCTCTTCTGGATCGCTACGCCAACGCCAGGTAAAACCCTATTCCATCGTTCTTCCGATTCATGCATCTTCCTTCACCTTCTAGATCTGTGCCTTCCTGCTCTTAGATTTAAGCATTTTCTCGACAATTCGCCCACTTACTGTGTAATGATTGTTGGCATTCATTGCAATTTTCGATTCCTCTTTCGTTGTGCTTGGTCTGATTCAATTTTGATGGAACGGATTTCATTTGGTTTCCGGTGCTCAGCATCTATGGATTACCAATGCTCTTTTTTTTTTTTGAGTGAAAGAAGAGATTGATTTTGTTTTTGCGAACTAAATGCTTATATATCTTAGTATTATCCAAGTTATTAAATTATTGTTTTATTTGATTGCCCTTATTATTATATATAATATATAATATAATATGAGCTGCTGCCTAAGGCATTTAATTTAGGGAGAATTAATGACAACAACCGCTTAGAATACAAACCTAATGGCAATTAATCATTCCGAATGGTCTTTGCTGTTACGGGAATGGTTATTGGTCTCCACTTTTAATTTTGTATTATTAACGGTCTTTTCTGATAATTCTCCCTTTAATTTATTGTTTTTCCTTTTTTGGTGCAACTGCACGCCCTTTATGTTTTCTCATGTTTTTCTTTTAGTTTTTTTTTAAAAGCCGTTTTCCAGATGTAAATGTGGCGGATTTATTTTCTTTTTCCAGATTTTCGTTTTGGCTGGCAGATTAAATTTTAATTCACAAACATGAGCGTGGTCGGTTTTGATTTTGGTAACGAGAGCTGCATTGTTGCGGTTGCGAGGCAGAGGGGAATTGATGTCGTGCTCAATGACGAGTCCAAGCGGGAAACTCCTGCTGTTGTATGCTTTGGTGACAAGCAACGCTTCATTGGCACTGCTGGGGCTGCATCGACTATGATGAACCCCAAGAATTCAATCTCACAGATTAAGAGACTAATTGGTAGACAATTTTCTGAGCCCGAATTGCAGCGGGATCTGAAGTCATTGCCTTTTCTTGTCACGGAAGGCCCTGATGGATATCCATTAATTCATGCACGCTACTTGGGTGAAGCTAAAACATTTACCCCTACCCAAGTCTTTGGAATGATGTTGTCAAATCTTAAAGAAATAGCCGAGAAAAATCTCAATGCGGCCGTTGTTGATTGTTGCATTGGAATCCCTGTTTATTTTACTGATCTTCAGAGGAGGGCAATCTTGGATGCAGCCACGGTTGCTGGTTTGCACCCACTTCGCCTGATTCATGAAACAACCGCAACTGCCTTGGCCTATGGCATTTATAAGACTGATCTTCCTGAAAATGATCAGCTGAATGTTGCCTTTGTCGACATTGGACATGCTAGCATGCAAGTGTGCATTGCTGGCTTCAAAAAGGGGCAGCTGAAAGTACTGGCTCATTCATATGATAGGTCACTGGGTGGTAGAGATTTCGATGAGATTTTGTTCCATCACTTTGCTGCGAAATTTAAGGAGGAGTACAAGATTGATGTTTTCCAGAATGCTAGGGCTTGTCTAAGGCTCAGGGCTGCTTGTGAGAAGCTGAAGAAGATGCTTAGTGCAAATCCTGAGGCACCTCTGAACATTGAGTGCTTAATGGATGAGAAGGACGTCAGGGGCTTCATCAAGCGTGATGAGTTTGAGCAACTAAGTCTTCCAATTTTGGAACGTGTCAAGGGGCCTTTGGAGAAGGCACTTGCTGAAGCAGGTCTGACAGTTGAAAATGTACACATGGTTGAGGTGATTGGTTCAGGTTCTCGTGTACCAGCTATAAACAAAATATTGACAGAGTTTTTCAAAAAGGAGCCTAGGCGGACAATGAATGCTAGTGAGTGCGTCGCTAGGGGTTGTGCCTTGGAATGTGCAATTCTTAGTCCAACGTTTAAAGTACGAGAGTTTCAGGTAAAGTTTCTTCCATTGGACTGTCTTCTATTTCAGCTCAAAGACCCTCTCATATGTTACAGTTGGTTGTTTAAGCTTGTTTGCTTATTGTCTCCAGTACTCTTATTCAGTGCAAAACTGCTCAAGTATTTAGGAATACGAACTTTAGTATTTGTTATGCTATTTTAATTACTTATCTCTGGTATCTGCCTCTGTTTAGGCCTTCGGGAATTTTGCATTTCAGTTTATTTTGTGCTTTTTTAATTGCTATGTCCTTGCAGTGAATTGTTCATATACTAAGTTTTCCATCTGGTATGATGTTGCTTTTTTATTTCATAATGTGAAGGTCAACGAAAGCCTTCCTTTCTCGATTTCTCTTTCATGGAAAGGTTCTGGTCCAGATGCACAAGATAGTGGACCAGATAATCAGCTAAGTACCCTTGTTTTCCCAAAGGGCAATCCCATACCAAGTGTCAAGGCACTAACATTCTACAGGTCAGGAACGTTTTCTGTTGATGTACAATATGGTGATGTGAGTGGGCTGCAAACACCTGCTAAGATCAGCACATATACTGTAAGTCAGTTTCCAAGTCTCTTCTTTATTTACTACATATTTTTTTTTCCCTCTTGGCAGTCCTCTGACTCTTAAGTATATGCAGATTGGTCCTTTCCAAACTACAAAAAGTGAAAAGGCAAAGGTCAAAGTTAAAGCTCGTTTGAATCTTCATGGAATTGTATCTGTTGAGTCGGCAACTGTAAGTCTTTTCAGGTTTTGGTGATTACTTATTTTTCTTGCCTGCCATAACCTCTCCTGTGAGCTTCTGGTGTAAACCAGAGAGCATTTGTTCCTGTGATCTAACAACTTTTGCTTGTTTTGTTTAGCTCTTGGAAGAGGAAGAAGTTGAGGTTCCAGTTTCCAAAGAATCAGTGGGAGAAAATACCAAGATGGACACTGATGAAGCTCCTGCTGATGCTGCTGCACCTCCAACCTCCAATGACAGTGATGTTAATATGCAAGATGCAAAGGCTAGTGCTGATACCCCTGGGGTTGAAAATGGTACCCCTGAGACTGGAGATAAGCCTGTGCAAATGGATACTGATACCAAGGTTGGTACTGTTGAAAGGAATATTTAAGCATATGCGCAAAATGTATTGATTTCAATTCTTTATACCATTGTTGAATTTTGTGACATTAATTGTTTTTGTTATTTTATTTTGAGCTTGTTATGGTTTTATGTGGCTTTCTGTTTGCATTGGAGCTTTTGACAATAAAATCAGCTGCTGATTTTTATGGGTATTCACATCAAGAAGGTTCTAGGTGGTATTTTTTTTTTTTGGGGGGGGGTGTGGTGGGGTTGAGATCTTGAATGTATTATCACTAGGTAGTTTTTGTTGATAAAGATGATAGTACCACAGTTTAAGTTGTTTAAACAAACTGAAAAAACATTTTCCAGAAGAGTTTTGCAAATATAACCTCATTGTCAAGTTTTATTATGGTATTTGCGTGTGTTTGTGTCATACTGTGATGGATTTAACTTACATGATTTCCTGCTTCAGCTTATACATAAACCTTACGCATCCTATGGATATACTGTCATGCACAATCTTATAATCAAGCATGCATGTTATGTACTCTGCTTATTGGATTTTGTGCTTCAATTAGAGTTGTCCAGCATGGTTAACTGAAATTTGTAATTTGGCTTACTTGGCTTCTGCTGTTGTAGGTTCAGGCTCCAAAGAAAAAGGTTAAGAAAACAAACATTCCTGTAGCTGAGTTAGTTTATGGAGCAATGGCACCTGTGGATGTCCAGAAAGCTGTAGAGAAGGAGTTTGAAATGGCTTTGCAAGATCGTGTGATGGAAGAAACAAAAGACAAGAAAAACGCAGTTGAGGCTTATGTTTATGACACAAGAAACAAGGTGGGTGTTATCTTTTTTCTTCTCTTACCCAAGGTCAAACCATCAAATGCAAAATGCCTGTCATTTGATGATTGCTGAAACTAATTGTTCTGTTACCATTTCAGCTTAGTGACAAATACCAAGAGTTTGTCACTGCTTCAGAGAGGGAAGTTTTTACTGCTAAACTTCAGGAGGTGGAAGACTGGCTATATGAGGAGGGCGAAGATGAAACTAAAGGTGTATATATTGCCAAACTTGAAGAACTCAAAAAGGTAAGAAGTTTTGGGGATAAGAGAATCCCTTCAAACTGTAAAATTGTTCAAAGGAAAAGGGATTAGAGAATCCCTGTTGCTGTTACCCTTTCTGTGTTTGTATGCACAAACGTAAGTGGCGGGAAATATTTCCATGCTAGTTTTATGCTTGCAATCTTAATGGAGATTTATGTGATTATGTGATTGCAGCAAGGTGATCCAGTTGAAGAGCGTTACAAAGAATACATGGAGAGGGGTACAGTAATTGATCAGTTCATCTATTGTATAAATAGTTACAGAGAAGCTGCAATGTCAAATGATCCCAAATTTGATCACATTGACATCAACGAGAAACAGAAGGTAATTGCTCGTCAATTTTCTTGCCCTTGTTTCTTTAATGGTTGCTGTTTGATCTGAAATTGGTTTTCTTTTTGTGTTTGTAGGTCTTAAATGAATGTGTTGAAGCTGAGAACTGGCTTAGGGAGAAGAAGCAGCAGCAGGACTCACTTCCAAAACATGCCAACCCTGTACTCTTGTCAGCTGAAATAAGAAGGAAAGCTGAGGCTGTTGATAGGTATTTGTTTTAATTCTTGCTGTGGGTAGATGGGATTCAGGTTATTTAGGTTTTTGTTGTCCTTTGCTGTGGCCTTGCCAAATGTATTTATGTAGACCAGTCGAGTTGGGGAAATACTAGCTGTCACTTGTGAACTTCTTGAGATACATCTTGGATTCTTATCATTATTCCTTTTTTGTTTGTCAATTGTTCATCTATGTTTTATGTTTGACATGTATATTTTTTTAATAGGTTCTGTAAGCCGATTATGACGAAACCAAGGCCAGCCAAGCCAGCTACTCCACCAACACCAGTAACCCCGCCTCCTCAGGGTGGTGAGCAGCAGCAAACTCAGGGGGATGCTAATGCTAATGCCAACACTAATGAGAATGCAGGGTATAGCGGTAGTCAGGTCCCACCGGCGTCTACTGAACCAATGGAGACTGATAAGTCACAGAACTCAGGCTCTGCATAATTTTTGTTGTTGGTTTGCTCTCAAGTTCATGCTAAGACTAGTAGTCTCTACTGCCTTTTGTATAAGTATATGAATTGGGCCTGGGAGAAGAGGCTTGGGTGGGTTGACATTGAGTGGCTACTGGAATGTTTGGTGTGGAGCCCTCTCTGTTGGTTGGTTGGTTGGTTGGTTGATTACGTAAGTTTTAATTAATATTATGGTCGTCTTTGGAATCCGGATTTTTTCACAAAAGGGTTTTGAAGAGAAAACAATGATGTGTGGTCTGCCTTCCCAAACCCAGTGGGAATAGGCCAAATTTACGTTCTCTAGGTTTATAGATTATTTGTGTACGATTTCTAAAAGTTGAATTATAATGTTGCCCATTTAATACTTCAATTTCACTCTACGTGGCATTATGACTTTCCATTATTTTTTTTTCTTTTGTTTCGTCTTGTACTTTAATCTGTTAGGCCATTTTGTGAATCTTTTTGAATTTATCCCTTTAAATGGAGTTGGAAGTAAATTAGTGTGGTTTAACTAGATAATAAGCCTTGGGAAGGCATAGTGCATGATTTGCTGAACTAACGGTAGAGCTGATGCATTCCTTTATTTGATGGAGTTAAAATTTGACTCTGTTTTTTATTCTGCCGTCATTTTTAGGAAAGATTTTGTTGAAAACAATTAATTTTTCATGTATTTTATTTACTACATGTTTTGTTTTTGTTTTTGTTTCGTCTTTTTCGTTACTAGGCCGGGACCTAAGGGAGGTCTAAGGGATCCTCACTTAGGAGTGGGGAGTATGTTTTAACTTTTAACCAAGTTAATTTCACGGGACTATTTAATACAAATTTTAATAATTGTCAAACCTTTCATTATTGAAAATACATACTAATAGTAAAGAATTTAAATAATTTTATTATATATTTTATATTCTATTATTCTTTGATGTTTTATAAAATTTTAGTTATACTTTCTGTCTTCGCATTAAAGTTTAGATTTTGTTACCTGATTTCATTTGTAATAATATAATATTCATTGTTTTATATTCATACTCACCAAAAACAAAGTTATATATTCATAATTTCTAAATTTATAAATCTAAGTGCGTTATTAATTGAAGATTTGAAGGGTTGAAAAGAAATTTCAAACCTCGGTCAGTGAGTATAGTGCTGTAATCAATATATTGCGCAAATCTCGTCCACCTCCTGATTACTATAATCACTTAGAAGGCTAAATGCATTCCTTCTGGTTCTCCATTTAGTGTTCCTTCTAGATTTAACGTATGTCTCACTGAATATTTGTAAGTGTATTTGGAATTTTAAAAAATTAGAAATAATTTGATTTGTAAATTAAATTTTATATTTAGAATGTTAAAAAATAAGAAATAATTTGATTTAAAAGCATTTTGGTTTGTTTTTTGTTTTCATTTTCAATTGATATGTTTTCACTAATAATTATAAAAATGTTATCTTGTTTTTATTTTGTTTCTTGTTTTCAAAATTTTGTGAAGGAAATTGTGAAAATAACTTTTTCTTTTTCACTATTTCTTTTATAAAAATTTGAAAATAAGAAATAAAATGAATAAAGGTAATATTTTGATAATTATTAGTAAAAATATATCAACTGAAAATAAAAATATAAAACAAATCAAAGGTCCTTAAAATCTCATGAATTTTATTTTTTTTATTTAGAAATTATATTAAATTTGACATAATTTGATTTGATTTAAAATAAATAATTATCTTATCTTTAGTAACTACCTCTAACCATTTATTATAAAAAAATGTTAAATAATAAAATCAAATTAGATCAATTCTCATTTTAATAAAATTGAAATAAAAAAAATTAATTTCTAAATCAATTTAAATTTTATTTTTTAATAAATTTCAAACATAAAATTTAATTTTTAAATAAAATAAAATAAAATAATTTTCAATTTTAATTTATTCCAAACACTATCTTAATGATTTAAAGCTACCTTTTTTTTAAAAAAAAATTGTAACATTCATAAATCTGAAAGGTCATTTGACTAAATTAGTGATGTTAGAAGTCAAAACTTGAACCACATTACAGCAACGTACCTTAAAAAAATGAAAAAAAAATGAAAAAGAAAAACCGCAAAAAGAATAAAATAAATTGTTTAATTTGAATTATATGAATCAGCAGGGTGATGTTATATACATCCACAAGAAGTGGCAAAACCATAAGAAATTGTTTGAATAAGGATCAGAAACCTGTAAGCCTTCCTCTATTACTAATGGATTTCTGTTCTTGCAGTGATACTCGAATTAACATAAATTGACCCCCTTTCACTTGACAAACACAGTGATGGGATGTTTGACTAGAGTAGGAAAGCTTCAACTAGGGAAATGGAGGGAAGTGAAGACAAAAAAGGTAGGGAGGGCAAATTTTGTTGGTGGAAATTACAAGAACTGCAAAAATAGCATCCATCACCATCAACTACGAATAAACCTGATGCAAACCTAGCAATAAACTTCATATTAAAAAGCAACAATATACGACTACTTAAAAAATAAGCAATATATTAGACAGGCATTGAGCACAATTCTGAACATAGTACAGGTAATGCGGTTGGACCATCCAGTTCTGGTTCCGGTAAAATGCAACATTCATGGCAAAAGTATTGCCTCACAAGTCACAAGAAAAATTGCAAGGGGCAAAATGCCTCAAATATGATACAACAGCTAGCTGTCTACATTCTATGTTACATAATAATGGGAACTATAACTCACAAAACATCACATACCATTCTCACCAGAATCATCATTCTCCCCACCATCTCTCTGCTGTAATTTTGAGATTTCACTCTGCACTCTCTCTAAAATCTGCCTCTTCTGTGTTTCCAAGTCCTTATGGAAATCCATCCTCATCTTTTCCAGTTCCACCATCTGCTGCCTTTTACTATTTTCAACCTTCTCATATATCTCACTGAATTTCTGAATGGAATCAGCAAGCAATCTGAATGAAGAAGCTTCATCACTGCCCCTTGCATACCTTCTTTTCTTTGGTTGAAGTCCATCTGAACCTTCTTCACCAGTAGATTCTGAATTCCCAGGACTATCCCTCATTTCATCCAACCCATTTGCACGGTTCAAATAAACTCTAGGGTTCATAAAAACATACTCTCCTGAGTCCAGACCACAAGAGAGACCTGCTTGTTGTGGTGGAGAAGACATTAGCTTATCCATCCTGTTAAAATAAACCCATTTGCAAGTTCCACCATCCATTTTTTCTAATTTAGCCTTCTCCTTTTTGTATTTTTTCTTCAATGTATCTAGGCGATTTCTACACTGAGTATCTGTCCTTTCAATTTTTGAAACTTCTGATACCTTTTCTGCAACTTCTTGCCACTCCTCAGACCGAAGACTCTTCCTTCCATGTTGAATAAACCTATCTCCCCAAGCATCAAGAAGAACTAATGTCTCATGCTCAGTCCAGTCGGTAAGGGAATTCCTACCAGCAAAAGATGGTTTAGGGGCTGAGGGAGCTGCAGCAGATGGTGCTGGTACACGGGGTGCAAATTCATAAGTCGAAATCAAACTCTTCAACTTTCGCTTTTTTGGGTGCCACTCTAAATCATCTTCAACCGTCGTGGCATAAATTTCTGGCTTAGCATCATTATCATTGTCATCGTCATCATTGTTACCATCATTTTCATCCCCATCCCCATCCTTATCCTCGTCACCTTCCTCATCATTGTTGTGATCAACATTCTTTTGGGAAAGAAGTATACTGTTACTTTGATAAACATCATCATCATCATCATCATCTTCCTCTCCTAACTGTTCTTCATCTTCTTCATCCTCGTCATCATTATTATCTTCTGCATACTCAATTGCAACTGGCTGAGAATATGGAGAACTCCTTACTGGAAGTCTTCTATGACTCAGATAACCATAACCCTGTTGGTGATTAACCCCATATGGGTTAGGGGGGTACCTTGCATCATCCTCAGTGCCATCCATTAAGAAACAGCTTACAATTGCTAGGAAATTAAAGCCAGAGAACTAATATTTCCCTCAAAAAAGTGGTTCCTAGCTTTGAATAATAAAGTTGTCAAATTACCAGTGACTCGGCTGTAAGAAAGCAAGACTATCAACTCATACACAAAATATCCCAAATTTTACCTCCAATATCCAATCTCTCAAACCATATAGAAAATTGTTCCAGATTCAATTTTGCTTCAATAGAGAACACAATTTTCTTCTATGAAATCACCCGTTTTCTTTCTTTCTAAAAGGAAATTGGGAAACTTATTTGGCACAAATCATTGATGCACAAAGACATGTGCTTTAGCTCCAATTCCCAATTTTTTTTTCAGTTTTCACCACTGCGTCATCAGATAAAATATCTATGTGACAAAGACAAGCCATAATTTATCAATCCATGCAAAACCCCAAAATTCACCAGCTCAAATCAAATCACAAGAAAATGAGGAGACATCACTCTTACCTAAAAGAAGGCAATTTTCCAGAAATGGAAAAAACAAAATTCAAATTCACAAACTTTTCCCTCTGAAGAGCTCGCAGGGGATGTAAAGTTTGTAGATTTCAAACAGACTGAAGAGAAATCCAAGACGAAGAGGGGTAGATGGACTGAAAAAGCAGAACAAGAAGCGGCAGAGTATACCCGTCTAGATAGAACTTGGAAGATTGTTGCTGCTAATGTACGCCGGATGTGATCACACTTTACAACAAATTTTATTTTATTTTCTTTCTTTTCACTGTAATTTAACAAAAAATAAATTTTCACACCCAGAACCAGAATACAGCCAGGGTCTAAATGTGAGTAGGGTATTATTGAAATATTATATTATGAGTATTTAAATAATAGAACTTATAATTTAATATGAGTTTCGTATTAATGTGTATCTAACTATCTATAATTGTTGGTATTTTAATATACAATAGTGATAGATACATACACACTAATATACATATTATTTTATATTTATATAATTTTTAATTTTTTTATAATCTAATTATAGTTGGACTTATTATATTTTCTGTACATTTATATTCTTATTTTGTCATATATTCATGAATGATATATTTTTAAAATGATATATAAGAAACATTATTCTTTAATGTCAAGACTTAGAATAATACTTAATACACATTAATATCAAGTGTATCACCTTATATCTGTATAAGGTGACAGAATATCATAAAAAAAACATGTATAGATGTGAATGGATATGGGTGCAAGATTTTGAGTAACATTAATACTAAAACCATGTTTAGAAAAGATTATTAGTGCATTTGTCTGTACTTTTCTTTCAAGAAAAGTACTTTTTTATTATAAAAAATAATTCTAAAATATGAACATATGTTTGGATAAAAATTAAAAAAATAGAATTTATAAAAAATAATTTTTTACTTTTTTTAAATGTAAGAATGTGTTATTTTTTAAAATAATCAATTATAGAGAGATACAATATAAAAGAGAAAAATTAAAAAATAAATTTTATAATTGTATCTAAATGTAAAATAATTTTTAATTTTTTTAAAAATTTCTAAAAAATAATCAATGATTTATATTATTCTATAATCACTTTTTTAAAAATTTATTCAAACACACCATATTTCAAAAAAAAAAGTAATCACTTATTTTTTAATTTTTTTAAAATTTGATTACAAATAATTTTAATAAAAAATAAAAAATAAATTAATTTAAACACACACAAAAAAGTTTTTGAAAAAACTTTTAAAAATAAACTAATACTTTTTCTGAAATACTAATTCAATCATGCCCCTTAGTCTTAAGGGGGATTATTCCAAGTCTGGGACCCGCATATCACGTGGCCCATTCTAAACTGTTAATCTGGAGCATAGGTTCGTGAAGTATCCTACTTCCCGTCTCAGTGTTTTGCACGTAAAAGACTGCAATGCCGAGAATAAACGTATATTCTACAATATATGTTGGTGTACGCCTGTACTGTACGTATTTCATTTGTAGCTCTCTATCATGAGAGTGAGATCAAGAGAGAAAGAGCATTACATTGGAAGGCTCACTGCTTCACTGCTTCTCTGATTCTGATGCATGCAAGAGGTAAAATACTAAAATGTCTGATCAAATGAAAGAAGAAAGAAGAAAGAAGAGAAGAGTGATAGAGGGAAATACTAAGCAAGTTATAAGGATGTTATCAATTTTTTTCATGTCAAAGTAGTAAATTGTATGAGAGAGAAAAGACATAAAGTTATTAAAAAAATTCACAAATTTTAACGGAATTTCATTAATAACTGTTTTTTTTTTCTCTCCAATAATTGACTACACTGAGATGAAAAAACTGAGAGATCCTGATCCAAGCAAGTTGTGGTCTTTGCTGCTGAATGAGGCTTCTGCATTTGGGTTTGTCTCGGATTGAAGAAAACTAAGTGGGTTCACAGTAAATTTGTCTCCTTTGTGCTCTTTGACTTCTGACCCATCACATGCATTCTGGTTTTGTTTCTCGAAATGGTTCCGGAGTTCATTTTGAATAATGTGTAGTGGCTTTTCATGGAAAAAAAAAAAGAGACTTGTTTATGCTTTTATGAGATTGCTTAATCAGCTGTTGTATCGGAGGCTGTATAAGCTGATTTCCCCACTGTTTTTCTGAGCGTTTGAAAATTTCTCTGCTGAAAACAAAATGATCTTTTGCAATTGCAGGCATGAATTATCTGATTGCAGGCATGTATCATCTGCACAACTGTCTTGTTACTTTGGAGCTTCCAAATGTATCAACTGCAGTTTTTTCATCCTTTTTTTAAAGAAAAACCAATCCTTTTTCCTGATTAAACTTTAATAACCCAGTAGACTCTAGATATTCAAGGATTTGTTTTGATTTCCTTTTGGGGCTTTCCATGTCTCCGAGTTGCTTGATCATGGTTCATAAATTTTATATTTTTACACTGAGATTGAACTTTGAAACATTATACTATCGATAATGTATTTGGAAAAGCTTTTATTTAGATAAGTAGCATAAGTTCCCAGGAGCTCCGGGATCCTAAATTTGACACTTTAGAATGGAAATTTAGATTCTCGTCTTGTTCTTCGTGCAGCAAATATTTTTTTTATTAGGAGTGGAAATTAATACTCTTTCCTTTAATAGTTTTGAGCTGCAAAAATTATCAATGGTTGTGCGTGTTCTTTTTGGGTAAAGAAATATTTGCTAAAATGTCCTAGTACTGCTAATCATTGCCAAAATTTGTAAGTTCAATTTCCACTTTTAATATCTGTGTACCTTGAAAATAGCTGCTTGTGTGACCAAATAAACAAGCAAATTTTCATGTCTTGTTTGGTATTTGTTGTGAATTTGATCGTGATTCTTTTTTATGTAGATTTAATACAATTCAATTTTCTTTAGCTTTTTAAATTTGGTGCAGTGAGGAAACCATGGTTTCTTTCTTTTAAATGGAATGGGACATTAGATAATGCTGAAGAAGAGAAAATGATCATATATGGAAGATTTGTGGTCTCATGGCTGATTCTTCTGATTCCTCTTTACCTAGTGATACATTAAGCCTAAGACAGTTAAGCTACTCATTTTTGCACACCTCTGGTTCTAGGGTGGGGGTAGGTGCGAAAGTTTTACCGGATTCTCAATCAGTTTGGAGCCCTACTTCTCCTCTGGATTGCAGACTCTTCTCAAATCTTAGCAACCCGTTGGTATCAATTCTTCTAGACCATCATTCCAAAGTGGGCAAAAGAAGCAGTTGGATTGCAGTAAAGTAGGCCTTGGCATCATAAATTCACTTGTTAATGACACCAAACTTAATGGGGAGATCCTTGGTATATTTCAGAGGAAAAATATATTTTTTGGACCACAGGTGAAGACTGGCATCCTTAAATTCTCGAAGAATAGCCATGTATCTCTCGTGTTTTATTTGAAACCCAATTCCTTGCCCAAAAACTATGCAATTTCACTTCCTTCTTAAACCAAAAATTCCAAATCTGAAGTGGTAGGCTTTGATGAGGTCTCTAAAAGTGAGGAGTTCAATTGGGAATCTGAAGTTTTCCCTGATTCCACTAGGCCTTCCTCTTCGTTAATCAACTCAAAACAAAACACCAATTTGGGAATCAATGATTGTTGTGTAGGAGATGCATCTACTGTAATGAGTTTGCCTCCAGTGACAGGCAAAAGTTCTCAAGTAGATTATTCTTTGAAAACTAAATCAAGTTCACTTCCAATATCCATTGATTTTAGTAATGGATATATAGGCTTCCTCTCTGCAAAAGAAATAGAGCTTTCTGAGGATTATACTTGTATAATTTCTCATGGTCCAAACCCCAAGCGAAAACATATATTTGGTGACTGTATTTTGGAATATCACGAAAATGATCTTACCCAGTTCAGCAAGAAGGAAGAACCTGCTTCTCTCAGATCCTCTCAACTTTCTACGTTTTCAAAAGGATCAGCTCCTTATCCTTCTGACAACATTTTGAGCTTTTGTTACTCATGCAAGAAGAAATTGGAAGAGGGGGAAGACATTTACATATACAGGTTTGTTCCAAACATCTCACTTTGCTATTATTTCTTCAGTCAATTCAGAAACATTAGTTGCAATTTATTACTTTATTGTATACTTGCAGTTGCAGAGGTGAGAAAGCATTTTGTAGTTTTAACTGTCGCTCTGAGGACATTTCTGCTGAGGAGGAGTTGGAGAAAACTGATACCAACTCGGCAGAAAGCTCTCCTGACTCAAGTTACCATGATCTCTTTCTCATGGGTCTGCTTGTGTCCAAATAACATGCTTCGTTTACTTTCTTGAAAGACCATATCCCAAGTGATGAAATTGTTGCAAAGGTAAAGATGTGGATCACTTTATTTACAAACGGCTGCCTATGTGAATTTATTTGTGGGCTGGTTGTCAAGAACCAATTTTTCATGGTTCAATGAGTCATAGCTATAAAAGCATAGTTTTCTCTCGTGAAAACTCTTAATGTATCAGTTTGTCTTAGTTTTATAAAGAGCTTGGTCATCTTGTCATCTGATTTTTCATAGCAATAAATTCTGCCCAAGTTATCATTTCTTCTGTTGCTGCTTTGATCTGCCTCATTGTTTCAAGGCTTTGCTCTCCTTTTTCTTAGACAAACAAACCCACAACAGGCGTGGTTAGCATTGATACATTTCACTCAGAAGATTGGAGAACCTAGGGAAGAATATTCTCACGTTGTTTCTCCAACTATAATGCTATTTGAACTACTTGATTGTTTCTGCAGAAACAAGCATGAGCTCGACTATTAGTTGTACGTATCAAAAGACTAGCCCTTTAATATGAGTGCACCTTGTTTTTTTGGCCATTATCTGAATGCACCAAGGCTTTGTGTGCCTTTTTGCCTTGGAAATGGGTTTCATTGATGCCATGGCTGAATCTGATACTGCTCTACTGATCTCAGGAATGGATAGAAGGAGAATTCTTGAAAAGTTAATTGAGTTCATCTGTTAAACTTTAGTAATAGATTAATTTAATTACTATTTACTCAAAGACAGTTTTTCTACTTTTGATGTTATTTCCAAAAATAGACTTGCCCTTTGGACTATACGTAGTTTGAACTGCATCATACCAAATTTCCCCTATGAAGCAGAGTTGAGTTGGATACGCATCTCGTAGTTGCTACTCTTATATATCTTATGAAACTAAGAATCTTAATTAAAACAGAAAGTTGATAAAATATTTAGATATAATGTTTGTTTAGATGCATCCTATTTTTAACATTGTCCTCTCTTTCTATTTTATTCTCTCTGATTTGGTAAATTCTTTTTGTTAATGTCAGGTTGACAAGGAACCAAAATTATATTTTTTTTAATCGAAAAAATAGATTCAATTCTTAAATTTACAAAACAAAAAAATCTTAAATTTATATAACTAGAAGCAAATAAGAGAATCCAACGGCCCCTATGTAGATTACTTTCCAAACTGTAAAATGTAAATTATAATCCAAACTTGTGAATGTGGCCACGTATTTTTGACCAATGAGAACCCTGAAATGAAAATTACATAAACCATTTAGGCTATGACGTGGCATCCCATTGCTTGTGGCTTTAGGATAAGGTTATCCCTTGCCAACTTGTTTACTTGTCGAATTTTTAATGGTGAAATATAAAACAAAAGTGCATGATCTGGATTACAGATACAATTACAGTACATGGACCTACTTCGGGAAAAGGATAAGGAAAATGTTATATACATATACATATAACATTTTTAAACATACTTCTCATAAAAAAAAAAATTGGACTGAAATATGTTAAGGATAAAAAGGGAGAGAGAGAGAGGAGAAAATAGATCATGATCATTAAACGTGAAATATGGAGAACAAAAACTCTCTAATACTAAATAGAGGTTAATTTATATATATATATATATATATATATATATATATATATATATATGTTTTGTATTAAATTAATTATAATTATTTTTAAAATTAATTATGATTAATTATAATTTCAATTAATTTGAATTTAAAAATTAGAGTGCAGAATTAATTAAGATGATGATAACTAAGTGCATCTAAGAAAATCTATTATAAGAACGAAGTCTAAAACAGAATCCTGTCATCATAACTAAGTTTGAAATCTAAAATGAAGATTAAAATTTAAGATAGAATTTGAAAAAGAGTCGTACCATAAGAATGAAGTCTGAAATTTAAGACGAAATCTAAAACAAAATCATGCAATCAGAACGAAATCTGGAATATAAAACAGTCTAAAATAGAGTTTACTCATCAAAACAAAATTTGAAATCTATAATAAAGGAGCGCAACAGAGATGTGTAACTCAAGAGCAGAAGAATTGGACTAGAGTAAATAAAGATAAAAAAAATAACAAAATTAAATTTAAATTTGATAGTGATTAATAACGATTCTAACGAGTTCTACGAACTTTATATATGAAAAGGAAAAATTCTCCTAAAGTAGATATTATGTTAAAAATATAAAAACATATAATGATAATTTATGTATATATCTAAATAAATATATATAAGAATATTAACATATATTTATAAAAAAATTACTATATACAAAAAAAATAATAAAATATAATTATATAATAAATCAATTTAATTATATACTAAATCAATTACAATCACTTTAAATTTAATTATAATAATCGCACTAACAATGATAATAAAACAAGTTCTAATAATATTGGAAAACTGTAATAATTGTTTTTCCTTATCATATATATCTTCTTGTGTTACCTTACTTGATGCACGAATGGGATCCTGAATGCATGACTCAAACTTTCGAAGCATAGAATAATCACTATTACAAATTAACTAGCGATTCGAATAATCTGATCATTTTGGGTGGGTGTTCCACTGCAACATTGGAAGCGCAAACTGAAACTGAAAAACAAAGCAACAGAGCGAGGTGTGACCCTGTGAGTGTGTGTGAGTGCCACAACCCTATCACCCAAACATGGGCTTTGTGGCGGGGAGTTCTTGCTTCTTGCATTCTCCACCCTTACCTTGTTCTTCTCCACCCAGAAATGCACACACCAAAACCAAGTTACGAGCTCCCATGGCATCCTCCTGCTTGCGCCAACAGCAGCACCCAAATGATAGTGGCACTTTCTGCAACAAGAGGACAATTCTTTTGATGGGTATATCTGTTCTTCCACTTCTGGGATTGAGAGCCAGAGCTATTGAAGGATTTGTCACAAGTAAGTTCAGTTCAAGATACTTATGCTTTCATTATTCATATTTGTGGAGCTTCATGGATGACTCTTACTCTGGTGAGATGGGTCTTCCTTGTGACTCCCCTTTTAGACAAAAACTTCACTCTGTCTTGTATGAATCTTGAAATCAGTGTCCTTATTCTTTTCAATTTAGGAATCTTTCACTTCTTGCCAAATCAGTGGCACTGACTTTGGAAAAATTGCAGTTTTTTTTTTCTAGTGCTTTAAACACTAAATAAGTGATTGACTGGAGGTCTAAGAGATATAACATAGATTCATTGCAGGTGATGATTTACTCACACCATAACTCCCTATTGGTGGTTGAAGATAGCATAAAATGAAATGAGGACAATCTTTGTCTTGTTTCTACTGTGCTGATAAAAATTTCAAATACTTGTTTGTTTCCCTACCAAAGCAGAAGTGGCTTTCAACTTATGTATACGCTTGTTCTTTATTTTTGCATATAGAACATCATAAAATATATAGAAGTTGCATTCCTTTTCCTTGACGATGAAATAAGACTTTCAAATGTTAGCTTTTAGCACAGCATAGTCTTTAGCTGATTTGTTACTTTATTTGTTCTTTATGCTTGTCATTTGTGCTATATTGCCATACAGATTTGTGTCTGTTACTTTAAAATGAATAGCTGATTTGTTCATTATTTTTCCCATTAAAATAACATTAGAGCTACATAAATATGGCAAAAAGAAGTTTTCATCTTTTTCTTTATGGACCCTATTAAATATTAGCATACAAAATTTAGTCCTTGCTTCTTAGTTTGTATTATTTGTAAATTTCTCACAAGGTCTACCCCCTACTTCCTAGGAGAAAACAAAATTTCAGGGACTGCCTTTTTTTTTTTCCATGTCCTTGCCTTAAGTTTGGGATGTAGACTAATATTTGTTACTTTTTTTAACTGTTTCATAACGCATTGCAGTCTTCTTCCTCTTCTTTTAATGTAGTAACTTACGTAATTATTCATTCTCCTTTCAGAAGAAAGTGAGGTGAAGACACCAGAGGACAACCGGAAAGCAGAGGTGACTTGCTGTTAGTTAAGATACAAATCATGAATAGTAAATTGTTAACTATCATATTTGTCCTTGGGATGTTCAAAATTTTCTAAACTGCGTAGCTTCTATGGCCAGACAGCACCTGAAAAGGACAGACCATCCAATTCCTTTCTGTCTCTCCTGAATGGAATTGGAATATTTTCTTCTGGTGTGCTGGGTGCTCTCTATGCATTGGCTCAGAAAGAAAAGACCACTGCTGCTGCCACAATAGAAACAGTAAGTTTCTATGCACCCTTACTATTCTTCGAAACTGATAAGACATGTTTTGGCCTTGAGGAATGTTTCTTCTAAACAAACTTGTTTTAAAAGAAGGGAAATCAGCAAGTATCCTTCCCTTTCTCTTCTTACTGAAGGAACGCACATCATTGGTGTCTCTCCATCTAATTTGATTTAGAATGAGTATTTTTTTTTTCAGAAAAAGAAATTCACTTTTATGATGTGTTTGTGGTTAATTTATTATGTTTTAAGCCATATATTTTATTGGTCAATGTGCACAGATGAGCAGCAAACTGAAGGAAAAGGAAGATCTGATTGTTTCCTTGAAGAGGAACTATGAATCCAAGTTACTGAATGAACAGGAGGAACGAACCAAGCAACTTGGAAAGGCAAAGGAATTGCAGCAAGCTTTGATAAACAAACTAAGTTCTGCAAACAGTACCATCACCCGCTTAGGCCAGGAGGTCAAAAGTGAGAAAAAAATGCTTGAGGAGCTGAAACTTCAAATTGACAGTCTTGAAACTAAGCTTTCAAAGACTAATGCAGACAAGAAGGACCTTGAAAATTTTTTGAAAGAAAAGGTGGATTCTATTGAAATTTTACAGGAGAGAATTAATCAGCTGAATTTGGACCTCAAGGACAAAGAAGATGTTGTTCAGAATCTAAGTTCATCTCTTGCAGAAAAGGAGTTGGAGTTGAGGAATTTTACTTCTACCTACAAGCAAACTAAGGATGACTTATCCAATGTTCAATTGCAGATTCAAGGGTTGAAAGATGAACTGCTGAAAAGCCAAGAGGACCTAGAAGCAAAAGATTACTTGGTGAATGAACTAAATTCAAGATTAAGTTCCTTAACTCTTGAGAATGATGATTCTAGGAGGAAGTATGATGCCATGAAGAAGGAATACAATGACCTAAGGTTGACTGCTGAAAAGAAGGCTGCTTTGGATGCTAACCTTTTAAGAGAAAAAGAAGAGGAGCTTCATCGGCTAAAGGATCAGCTTGAACTTGCCCTAAGTGAAGCAAGCAGAAACCAGGTCATCATTGATGATTTAACCCAAGAAAGAGAAAATTTAAAAGAGTCTCTGGAGAACGAATCTAAGAAAGTGAATAATTTGAAGTATGAACTCCAAATCACTCAGGAGAATCTTGGAAAATCAAGAAACGAGGCTTCTGTATTGGAAAAACAACTAAATGAGTCAAGCAAACTGCAGAAAGAGCTTGAGGTTGAGCTCTCTAAGCTTTCATCTGAGCTCACTGAAGTTAGAGAGTCACTACAAAGGAGCCTTGATGATGCAAAACATGGGGCGGAAATGCTAGCCAATGAGCTTACAACAACCAAGGAACATTTGAAGAAAACACAAGCAGAGCTGCAAAGTATGTCCCATGAACTGACAGCTGCTCTTGAAGACCGTGATAGCCTACAAAGAGAAGTAAATGACATCTACAAAAGGGCTGAGACTGCAGCTGAGGATTTGAAAGAAGAGAAAAAGTTAGTTGCTTCTTTGAACAAAGACCTACAAGCTTTGGAGAAGCAAGTCTCAAAAGACAATGAGGCCCGAAGATCTCTTGAAAAGGACGTGGAGGAGGCTACCAAATCACTAGATGAAATGAACCAAAATGCAGTTATCCTCTCTGCTAATCTAGAGAAGGCTAATTCTCTTATTTCTAGTCTTGAAAACGAGAAAGAGGCACTCTACAAGTTCCTTACAGAGGAAAAAAATGCATCCAAAGAGGCCCAGGAAAACATTAAAGATGCTCAAAACCTCATCATGAGACTTGGCAAGGAAAGAGAGAATTTAGAGAACAAAGGAAATAAACTTAAGGAGGAATTGGCTGCTGCCAAGGGTGAGATATTGCGGTTAAGGAGTCAGATCAATTCTTCAGAAGTTGCTGTTAATAATGTGCAAGTGCAGAAAGATGAAGTTAAAAGTGAAAGCAAGGTAACTACTACTTTGAATGAGAAACTGCAGAAAGATGAAGGTGAAAGCAAGGTCACTGTAAATGCGCGGAAGAATAGCAGAAGAAGAAAGGCTAACCCCCAGTGATATAGAGAACCTGAACAGCTTTATTTTATTTTATTTTTCTTTTTTCCTTTTCCAATGAGGAGAATGATATTCTGTAATATCTTTTTGGAAGGCAGTTGAGTTGATGTTGGACTTTATTCTGATGCAAACATGTGTATCTATGTTCCAATATAATTATTGTTGTTGTACAAATGAGATGAGACAAAGGAGGGATGGAATGAAATCAAATGGAGAGATCATTTGTAAATGGGAATAGGAATTCTTAAGAATGCAGTTCTTGTGTTTCTCAAAAGCGTTAGACTTAGAATCTAGTTTTCAAGTTTCTGCTAAGCTAATGATACTACTGCTTTGATGAGATGATTTTCATTAAAATGGATAAAAAGACAATAACTGAGACACACGACCACAGTGGGAGTCGAACCCACGACCTTTTGATCCGAAGTCAAACGCGCTAATCCACTGCGCTATGCGGTCTAGTGTATGACCCAATAGCGTATAATATAAGTTGGTACTATTTACTTATTTTGTTTATGTACCTCCTCAAAGTTAGTTAAATAACTTAAGAAATAAGGCCTTCAACCAAAAGCAAAGTCAACTCTGATAATTTTATCTATTTTTTTTATATCACTTTTTACAGTGTGTTCTATATTATTTATCATACATAATTTTTTTTATTTTCTCTTACTAAATCACATATTTTTTAAAAAATATAAATAATACATACACTTTTAAAAGAAGTGTATAATTAACTTTTGCCTAACAAAATAGAAGGTAAGTAACCGTGACACTCCTCATTCAAAGTAAAATCCAGCTGTTTTACCATTTTTTGTTTTGTTTTTTTAAATCAACTTTTTAGTCTTAAGTAATATTTTAAACCTTGAAATATTGAGTTTTTATATTAACTTAGTTTTTTAAATTGTTAATAAGTTACATCATTTGTAAGTTCAAAAGATTTTAGTCTCTCCAAAAGGAAAGAATTGAGTTTTACATCAATTTAGCCCGTAAGAATTGAGATATTTAATTGAATCAGATTAAAATATTTGATATGATGAATTGATATAAATAAATTCTAAAAATTAAAATAATGCAAATATAATTCTTTATATATTATAACATTAATCTACTTTTTTTTAAGATGAGTTGTTATTTGTGTAGAAATAGAATTGAGTCAACTCATCATTTTTATATGGAGTGTTCGTATGTTATGAATGCATCAGACACTTTATCCAACTCGATTTTTGGTGCTAACTCAATGAGTTTGGATTGGTTTGAGTTTTTTTAGTACTTTTTTACAAGGTTGAATGCCTAGAAAAGAGAATAAGTAAGTATGGTTTGACAAGGAGTTTGGGGATAACGAAATATGGTATGGAATAAGAAATCATTCAAACCATCATCTACTGTTAAAAAAAATGCAGCTATGAATCTTATATCGTTTCAGGAAGTCAAGGGACTGTCCGGTGGCAATGTGCACCAAAATTGCAGGTATAGTAAAAGGTTGCATGCACCCGTGCATGATAGAAGCCGCCGTGCTTATATTCCTAAAACTTGTAATAGGGTTCTTGATGCTCTACCCTCTTTTAATCTGTTACTCTATCAAATTCATATTTTCGACATAAGAATGTATCTTACATTATTAAATTCGAAAATTTTATATTACTGTATATATAAAAATAACTATACCATATACTTAATATATACACCATCAACTCTAAACTAGCACGATTAATTTACAATTTTATATTAATAAATAATAAATATATATGCCGTGCGTTTAATGGGTAGAAATACTATTGTACCAAAAAGAGCATTTGGTAGAGGCACCACACAATACAACGCTAACCATAACCAAAACGACTAATTAGAGAATTAAACGACATATTCAGTCTCAACTTCACGCTTAGTGCACGTCTCTGTAATTCTTCTCCCAAAATTTTCATCTTTCGTCATTGCCGGAGGAAAGCACTACAATTCTCTCTCGTGGATCTTCATCTCCAACAATTAGTTCTTTCCGGCGAGTTCCCACAATCTGAGACCCTCCCTTCCTGCCGGATTTTTTATCTGCTGCTTCATCTGAATCTCACTGTTTATCCCATCTTGCAAGAAAGTAGGAATCTTCCCCCCACCCCCACCCCTTCAATTTCTAATAAGATTCATCGATCATGAACTCTTTAGACTTTAGATTTCTTATGTTGATTTTCTTTTTCGCCTTCAACAGTTATCGCTTCCAGAATTCAGATCTGAGTGCACATGACACGAACCATTGGTTTGAATTTTGCAAGCTTGATTTGGGTTTTCAGCTGCTTTCAGATAACTGGGGTCTCTAAATCTGATAGCTTTTGTCGAATAACGAGTGGCGTGGCTTCAATTGTTGAGATTTGAGTAACTGGGTCGACGCTAGTGGCTGCCATAACGGAGAAAGTTTAAGAATTGGGTTTTGATTCGTTTAAGGAAATCTTTTAGGGGAAGATTTTGGAGAGGAATAGGTGTTTGTGACGGCGTCATGTTCTATGGTGCGGTGGTATGGGACCCTTGGCTTATTGTTGCTCAGATTGTTTGTCTTCAGTGCTTGTACTATATCACTCTGGGATTGTTCTTGTCCATACTTGTTGGAACTCGCGTGTCTCGGATGACCCTTGTGTATTTCTTTGACTATGTTACTATCACTACCTCCACCGTTACTGGTTGGTGTGTTATTACTTCATTTCTGCTCAGTTCACTTGCAGGGTAATTGTTCTATTCCACCTTATTTACTCTAATCAGTTTATTAAAATCCTAATGCATGAATTTGTAATTAGCTATATTGGGTTGCTGATTATATTCAGATCAGGGGAGCTAGAAGGGTTTTGTTGGGTGGCCAAAGTAGAAATTTGTTTAGGATATAATTGAAGAAAAACAGAGTATGGTGTTGTTGAACTGTTGAAGGGAAACATACTTATGGGTCAAAATATTGTAAATATAATTTTTTACCATTATGTTGTACTGGTTGCAGTGTCTTGTAATAAAGAGGAGGCACTCTTCATCCCTTAAATCTGCCCACTATTCTATCATCCTCTATAAATACCTAATGCTTTCTCATTTTACATGACTGAGTGGGAAAGATTATGAAATTGGATGAGGATGTATTCAGAAGTGCAAGTAAGACCATTACTGGTTAAAATTACCATTATTATGTCAGTAATTTAACCTATAGCCCACAATAATATCCTTGCTGATAACAAGAGAAAATTTATTTATTTATTTTTTGGTGGGAAATAATATCTTTCCTCTTTTGTTTGTTTTAGCAGCGTAATGTCCACAAGCTTATAAATCGGTGTTCATTCTTAAATCTGTTTGTTTTCATTGCGTTGGATTGATTGTGCTTTATTCGAGAATTTGTAGAGAAACAAAAAGTTAAGCTTTGACCCTTTGAGATAGATGTGCCTTTATTTCGAAGACTCCATGTGTCTCTTTCTTTGTGTTCTGTGATTAGTTTGTGTGGGATGAAAGAACCAAGAGAGGCATTCTTAGCTGCTATGGCTCCTATGTACTTTTGGCTTGTCAACTGAAATTATGTAGTAGCTCCACGTTGTGCTGACACCACTATCGGTTTTATGCAGGGCTGTATATATGCTTTATTTGATTGAAAGAGCAAAGAAGTGCTTGGATTTTTCAGCCACTCTCTACATCATCCATCTTTTTATATGCATTGTGTATGGGGGTTGGCCCTCTTCTATAACGTGGTGGATTGTGAATAGTACTGGAATTGCAGTGATGGCTTTGCTAGGTGAATATCTGTGTATCAGGAGGGAACTCCGGGAGATACCAATAACACGATATCGTTCAAGTAAGAACTCTCTCTTTTATGGATGTTTGCCTGGCTACTTGGACACGTGCCATTTGAAGATTTGTTTGTCTGTGATATATTATACGTTGTACTATGTCCTTTTTCCTTGTATGTTTTTACCTTTTTCAGAAGCCTGAATATATATGTTCAGGCTGTCAAACTTTATGTTAGGCAAGCATTTAACTTCCATCATGTTGTGCTGACTGTTTTTTGCTTTCTTTCTCTTGTTTCTTGGTTTCTTTCCCTTTGGAATATTTGTTGAGGAACATGGCAAGAGCCAGATAGAATAGAGAGACAGTGAGAGAATGAAAGTTGAATCTGGCAAGAGCCAGAGAGAAAATTGAGAGAAATCTGAAATTGATTAAATGGAAAGTTGTGTGATAAACAGCCAATCTGTTGCTTATATAAGGGAGAAAGTAACAAGCTAGTAACTAATCATGCTAACCCAGCAATCTACTCTAACTAATATCCACTAATGTGGTAATATATGGTAATATTTATGCTCAGAGGGCCATGTCATTAATTTATGCATTATGTTTTATATTGCCATTTCAATTTGCTTATCTTATTGTAAACTGTAAAAGTTGCTGTGTTTCTGAGTTAACATCATTCGTTAATTAAGAATTTTCCTTCCAATACAATTTTTCTTGAATATTTAGATTTTGTCGACATAATGATGTGTTGGATAGCAGTCGGATTTATGTACTGCCAAATATTGATTGACTACTCCTGTGATTTAATACAGTTGAGTTCCTTGCAGATGTTTGATTGGCAGAAGTAACTTGAGTCTTGAATTTAAGAAAGGAGTTGTTTTGCGGGATGGAAACATCTTTTGTTTCTAAACATTGGATGATCTCCAAGATAAAGCCCACGAAGTGCATAATTCTATTATGCCATTGAAAGATCTAAATTTCCTTTCTATTCTTTAGCTGCAATAGAGAGTTGAAACATAGATATCCAGACGAAAATAGGTACATAATTTTTCAGGAAACTCTGAAAGTCTTAATGTAAGTTATTCTTATTGTTTTTCTTTTTTCCCCCTTTTAGTTTTGGTTAAGGTAATGCGTCAAGTTGATAGAGCTTCTATTCTTTTTACCCTTTTTGTGAGTTTGGATCTGTTTAAAATCTTGGAAATATATGTTAGTTATGTGCCATTACTTTTAATGGGGTTGTTATATCAGATAGCAGAGTGAACCTCTTAGGCAGACTTGTTTTTTAACTTCTTTATTGATTGATAAATTTGCACCACAAATCTGTGGTTGGTCTTCCTTCCTCTATATAGTTTAGTTGCTAGTGTTACTTGTTACTCTAGTTCGTAACTAATAATCGAACTTGTAAAAATCCTGTATATGAAAAGAATGTGCATCATATGGTTTACCTTGATAAATATCTGAGTTGGCTTTTGTTGACTTAGATAGTAAGATATGAATATTCTCCTTGCCTTAAAATGTTAATCCCTTTATGTGGCTGATCGAGTTCTGAGGCATCAAATCACCATAAATGTTGTACTCACGATGATAATATTTCTTCATTTCCAACGTTAAGGGAATGAGATCTACCCGCCAAAAAAAAAAGGGGGATGATATCTAAACCACACTGTTCGTGTATTCATCCCGAGTCATGGTAATAAAGCCTGTTTAAGTAAAATTACCAGAGAAACTACTTGATTTACACGTAGGCATTGGAGCCTGTGCTTCTGCTAACGATCGTTTCTCTTATGTTAAAGTGACTTAAATTTTATAGAGGAATGCTTGTAATACATTTTTTGTAATATATTTTTTATTATTAGGTCATATTTTATATTTATTTTAAAGTGTGACTCGTAATCAGTTAAATGAGAAAAGTAGAGATATTTTTATTACTTTTTTATTTTAATTTTTTTGTCATTCACTTAGCTATGTGAGCAATTTTGTCTAATTTTTATTTTATTTTTTAGCAATGTCTCTTTCTTTCTTTTAATTCAATTGGTGCATATTAAGCCACTTTTTATTTTTTAATTTTAAAAAAAAACTTTGTTTTGGTTGATAAAATAAAATACATCATAGAAATAAAGTTCTTTTCTCTTATTGGAAAGTTATTTGTTTTTGGCAACTTTTTTTTTTTTTTATTCACTTGGTAACCGGTAGGCTAATTTTTTTTATCTTTAAATAACTTATTTTTTTTATTCACTTAGTTAGTAAGCAATTTTTATTTTTAATTTTAATTTTTCTTTCTTTTTTATTCACTTGGTGCCTAATAGGCCTTTTTTTTTATCTTTTCTCAAAAAATATTTTGAAAAAATAAAATAAAATACACCAATAATAAAAAGACTTTTTACATTATATAGATATAAAAACATTTTGTATTTAACAAGTTAATATAAGTTAAAGATTATTTATCAAAAAAAAAAATTAAGTCTGGCTTGTTTCAACGATTTGTACAATTTTAAAAAGTATAATAATGAATCAAGTTATACTTTAAAGAATGTGAAATGTATTCTAATAATAAAGAGTGTGTTTCTAATAAAAAGAGTGTGTAAAAAAAGTGTGTAAAAGAATGTATTGTTAGGCTTTCACATTTTCATATTCACGTAATCCTTAAAGCAAAATGGAAAGAGCAATGCAATAATAGTCGAAGAAGAAGAACAAAGAAGAAGAAGAACAATTACTAATGTAGTTTCATGACTTTGAATTAAGAAGAACAATTACTAAGAAGAAGACGAAGAAGAATTACTAATGTAGTTTCATGAGTTTGAATTAAAAAAAGATGAAGAAGAAGAAGAATGTAGTCACAACAGAAATTGTGCCCAATTTTGTGACCAATGAGTTGTGTAAAGGAAGAACAGTCGAAGACCAGTCTTCTATTCTTTCTTTGTTCTTAAAATATATATTCATATTTATCACTCAATGTCCACAGGAATAAAGTCATCACAACATATGTCGCTTGGATGCTCTTCCCTCTAACAAAAGACAAAAATGAACAAAATTAACATCCTGGGATAAGAAGCACTCTTCTGAAAGAACCAAGACCTTGATTTTCAAGGTTTCTACTAAAACAAGGTAGACTGTCTGAGGTAGGCCAAAAAGTTCCAAGGTTGGAGTTTTCTTCAACTGCCAAAAGTTGGAAGGCGTTAGTTATAACATCTTTTTCCTATGCCTTTGAAATTCATTTATGGAAATCAAGGCTGAGCTTTCCAGGAGGATGAAATGTCAGCCACAGCTTCTGCCACAGTGAGATAGACTCCTTTCAACCCAAAGGAATCCAAAATATTTGACTGATGTAACTTTTCCATCACATTTCCAACAGGATTTGCCAACACAACCTGCAGCAATCAGTTATAAAAATGTAAAGATTAGAAAGAAAACTGGGGCAAGTCTTTAGGCCTTCTGAAATGTTACAATTAGTATCTATACCTGAAGTGATCTTTTCTCCAGCATCTTTCTAAGTTCACATAAAATGTCGATCCCACTTGTGTCTATGGCTGTGATAGCTGAAAAAATTATATTGTTAAGTTAAAACGATCCCAAAACTTAGATAACAAATTTTGTAAGTGAAATGAAATACGTACCTGTCATGTCTAAAATTATGCACTTCAATATACTTTCCTTGTTTGCATCTATGCGCTCTTCCTCTTCTCGAACCCATCTCAGTATCCTGTAGCAGGAGAAGTTCTCAATTAGTTGGAATCTTGGAATCATTCAGAAAATGCCTCTGATTAATTTCTGCAATGTGCTAAACTTCACAAATTGACAAATCTACATATCGCCTTATCTAACCTTTCTTGCAGGTAAGTTGAATTAGCAAAGTAGATGGGAGACTCAACAGCCAAAATGAGAAATGAAGGAATCCTTAAAGCTTCTCTATATTGGTTTAGGTTGTGGAATATTGGCGTCCCTGGTATATTCCCCAAAACCAGCGTGTTTGGCCTAGAGACATGAAGCAGGATCTTTAAGACTGATATTGCCACCTGAAGATTTTGGCGAAGTCAGTTGGTATTAATCACATTCACATAGCATTATCCTACAATATATTTTTAGCTTTGTAATAACAGGAAACAGATTAATGAATTATAAGCTTACCGCTATTCCAAGGCCTAAAGGCACTGAAATGAACAGAACACCAAAAAAGGAGCACAAACAGGCCAAGAAATCAAGCTTGTCAACCTTCCACAATTTATATGCAGCTTGATAATCTATTAGCCCAATCACAGCAGTGATGATAATGGCTGCTAAGACAACATTTGGTGTGTAATAGAACAGAGGCATGAGAAACAGAAGGGTCACAAGAACTGCTGAAGCCATGATTATATTTGAGACTGCTGTCTGTGCTCCGGCATTATAGTTAACAGCTGATCGAGAAAAGGATCCTGCAAATTTATTTTTAAATAAGAATGGAGATTTTCTCAAAATTTCCGTGTCTGCGATAAGTAACTAATAATCGTATGGTCAAATAAGAGAAGAATCATTGCCTGTTGTGACATAGCATGAAGAACAAGAACCAGCTATGTTCATAAGACCAATGGCCATCATTTCTTTGTTTCCATCCACCTGGTAGTTCTTAAGTGCAGCAAATGTTCTTCCTACTGCAATTCCTTCCTGAAACAGAAGTAAGTGGCAGTTGAGTTATATGGTATATTTTAGTCTGTGACTGTGTGTTGATGCTAAGCCTAAGTAGGAGACCATGTTATTTAAAACATGTAATTCTAGTAAAATTTTCTAGTTTTGGACAGCTTACGGTGAGAGATAAGATCCCAGTTACAATTCCAGTTTTGATAGCAAGAGCCAAATAAGGACCATTTAAGTATATCATGTTTGATGACGGTGGATTAAGGCCCTTTGGCAATTCACCAATCTGCAGAGAAAAAGACAGAAAAAAAAAGTTATTAGGAAGAAAACTTATATTTGCAAATCTCGTGTGTTAAAAAAAACAAAAGGTAGGGTGTCCTTTCTTACAAATGCAATTTTGTGGACCTTATTCCTCAGAAGAAAGACTAAAATGGTCGACAGAATAACTGATGTCAACGGGGCAGCTGCTGAAACCCAGAATAATTTTGGTTTCTTCAAGCTCTGTTGCAATCATTCAGAATTTTCAGATCTTAAGAAGTAGATGAATTGCCAAATCAAAGAACAGTAGCCTATCTATATGTGTATGCAAGATAGAGAATCTCACAATGTGCCTTGCTGTCAGAAGGAAGGCTAGGAAGCTGAATCCCAGTAGAATGGTTTGCCATGACCACTGCACAAGTTACTCAAAAATTTTAATGAACATACATGTGATTAAGCTTACATTTGCATCACTAGGACAAATACGTATTTTCATTTACATTTGCTATTCCATTCATGATAGAATTAGAAAAAGGAAGAAATTTTTTTTTTGATAAGAAGTTGGAATCTGATCCCTTAATATAATAGTCAAAGAAAAAAATATCTACGAAAAATAGCTAGCTTTCGGTTAGCAGTCACTTAGTGTCCAATGTAGTGTTAATTCTTATTTCTTAAAACAGAACCAGTGCACCACCCAAAAAAAGAGAAGAAAAAAAAAGAACAGAATCAGTGCTATCAGAATGTTTTAATGAGTTTTGTGGTGGGCATTTTTTTTTTCCCTAATACAGCTTTACTCTTCTGACTATTATTAGCCTTCAGATATAAAAGATGCAAAAAAGTAATTATAAAATATCAAAATATTTTTTTGTGGCCGTCCTTTGTTTTTTAATATCTCAACTTTGTCTTCAATTTACATTTTAAAAAACAGAAGTAAAACCAGAATAAAATATCAAAATCAAAATATACCTCGTCTCTTTGCTTGAAAACAGAGATGAGTACAGATATTATTTGCATCTTGCTGGTGAAGTGAACTATTCCAAGCAAACCTTTCAGCTGCTGCAATGACACAATGATCGCTGCACCGGCCATGAAACCCACTAGCGTTGGCTTTGAGAGAAAATCAATTACAAAGCCTAACCTGTATAGACCATCAAAGGTTATTTTTAATCATAAAATATAAATATATAACTAACTAATGTAAATAGCCTTCAAATAACCGTAGAAATTCCTACATTTCAACTTTATAATATATATATATATATCCATTTTTTGAAAAAATAAACATTTTATTGCCAGTTTTTTTTTTCCCTCCTTTTTTTTCTCACATAGTAATGTATGTTCTATGTTAAGTGAGGCATGATATTATGCTAATTTCTTTTAAAATATTAAAAATAAAAAATTCAGAGGATGCATGATTAATAGTTTAATACCTTAATATACCCAGAGAAGATTGGAACAAACCAGCAAAGAAAGTGGCAGTGAAAGCCAATTTAAGATAGAGAATTGAATCTTGAGTATAAGAAACTGTCTCGCTCAACATTGATCCCATGACCAAAGATGCAATTGAAACAGGACCAACACCAAGATGTCTAGAACTCCCAAGCAGGGAATATATCAATGGGGGCACAAAACTGGAATCTGCATGGTATTTCGTACCAGTTGAAACGTTACTCCAGGTTAAAAGATTGAACATATATATTTACAACAACTCAATGCCATGCAGAAACAGAGGATACTAACATAATCCAACAATAGGTGGCAAGTTTGCTAGCTTAGCATAACTGATTCCCTGCAAAGAATAGATAAATTTCAAGTTTTTGGGGAGTCCCACGATATATTAACTTATACTCTTCAAAAATGAATTGCTCTCTATGGAATTTTATATAGTTTATAAAGTAATATTCTGCAGAATGACTTGGCACAAAGATGGTATGCATGCATCAGAAAAGTGAAGAGTTTTGTTTTTGTAACCTGACCTGAGGAATGGCAAGGCTAGCAATGGTGAGACCAGAGACGATGTCAGAGCGGAGAAGGGAAAGGTTGTAATCAGGGGCCCATTGGAAAATGGGGAAGAGGTATTGAAGAGCTAGGAGTAACTTCATGAACCAAGTTTGGTTCTTGAACCTGTAGAGAGGGTCATCTGGGAAGAAGATCTCAGAGAGCCTATGCCTGAGTTTCTGGAGTGTGGTGCGCTCTGGTGGCAACCGAACCTTGTGGATTTCCAATGGTGGCATTGGTATCTCAGCTTGGATTTTGATGGTGGTTGTGGTGCCATGGCAAACAAAGTGATCAACTCTATTGGAGTTCACACCCATTGCTGTGCCTATGCACTGCAGAACCATCCCACTCGATTTTTCTCTAAAGAACAAACACAGCGTGGCTTTGAATTTATAGAGAGAGGGAAGAAAACCATCAAACCAAGAGAGGGGTGGCATGTGCCTGTCGTGTGGAGGTTATTCCTTGGTTGGGAAGTTGTCCTCATTGGAACATTGTAGGGGCAGTTTAGTCACTTCGTTTAATTTTTTATTTTATTACACATTTGTTTAATTTTTATTTAGTGAAAAGTTGTTTACATAATCACTCATTTATCTTTTGATAAACCATTAAGAGTGTTTGACTTTTTAGGCATATGTAACAACAGTTAAATTTATTTTAGCTCAGTGAAGATAAATTAATATAATATATGATATTTTTATTAATTATTTAGTATAAATATTGTATTATATAAATTTATTTGAAAATATTTTAATCAATTTTTGAGAGATGAAATTAGATTTCATTAAGTTTTGATTAGGCATACGTAACAACAGTTAAATTTATTTTAGTTCAGAGAAGATAAATTAATATAATATAATATATTATTATTAATTAATTAGTGTAAATATTATATTATATAAATTTATTTAGAATAATTTAATCAAATTTTGAGAGGTGAAATTAGATTTCATTAAGTTTTGATGTATAAGTTTTTCTAAATAATTTTCTATTACAACTCTAAACATTTTAAAATCTCCAAATCTCATCATATCAGGTCTTATTATATCCTGTATATCACTACCAAATGGACTCATATGATGATGCATGATTGAATAATAATAGGTTAAATTAAAGTTTTAGTTCCCATACTTTCAATTTAGTCTTTATAATTTTTTTTTAAATCAATCCTCATATTTATAGAACTTTTTAAAATAGTCGCTGTCATTAATTTTTTTATAACATCGTTATAATACTGTTATTTGACTAACAAGATAAATGTTTCTTTATCTAATAGAGGTTCCTTTATATGTTTATTTTTTTTGTAAAATTAACGTCAGATAAGTGTTTATTTATTTTAGTAGATACTTATTTCTTTTGAGTAAATACTCTTTTGTCCAATAGGTGTTTTCTCATTTTAATAGAGGTTTAATTTTTTTAGTAAGTATTTTTTTTGTCCAATAAGTGCTCTTTTAGATACTCATTTTTACTCTATAAAATGTCTAACATGGACTAAGTTAACGCGTTAGAACGAAAATTAATGACTAAAATTATTTTGAAAAATTTTATAAGTGTAAGGATTAAATTGAAAAGAAAAAAATTGTAAGGACTAAATTAAAAATAAGTGAAAACTAAAAAAACCAAAACTTTAATTTAACTATGATAATATTATGGTAAATTAAAATTAAATCATTTCTTTATTTCCTTAGTTTTTTAATCATATTTCTATTTAGTTGAAAAACAAAATTACAAGAGAAATATAAGAAGAAAATAAAATTTAATTCACTTATAAGTTGTTTGAATAACATAAAAAATAGAGATATAAAAAATGATTAAATTATAAGTTATATGACGTTTGATTGAGATTATATTTTCAGGGAAAATGGTTTTAAACCAATTTTTTTTTCTTTTTTGGGTAGTAGTTTTTAAATCCAAAAGTTTTATATATGTATGTTTTAAATGTGTATTTAAGTTATTTCTAGTTTTGGAGAGACGGGTTTTGTTAAAGGTGAATTCTCTAATACCTCTTACACTTTTGGAGGAATATAAGATTAATCTATAATAACTAATATAATAGGATTCCAGATTTTTACATCCAAATTTAAATTAAATTTTCAAAAAACTACAAAATCTTATAATGAAAACATATACTTATCATAAAAGGTAAGGACATAAATATTATTTTTTGTACCTTTTGAAATTTAAACAATTTTACTCTTCAACCTCATAACTGTTAAGCAGATTTTGTTTTTTTTAATGATAAACATATACTTAGATGTTGCTAATTGAAAGGAAACCTTTCAAAATTCAAAGTAAAATTGTGGGAGTTTGTAGAAGTTTAAAATTAGCAGGCTAATCACTTGTAATATAATAAAAAATGCGGATTGACCTGTAATAAAGATAGAATAAATTCAACTATATATCTAATCATTAAGGAGTGTGGTTTAAAAATTTCTTTTATATTAAAATTAAAGTAAAATAGTTTTCACATACTAGTTCTTACAATACTTTTTTGTTAAAAAATTATATAAAGTTAAACTTCAATCCTAGTTTAGACTACAAAGAGTATTGTAAAAAATAGTTTCCTCAACAAAACTCATAATTTATTTACTAAAGGATAAAAACTTTAATTATCAAAACTAACAATTATAATTTAAACTTCTATTCTCAAAACAATATGGGTGGTATTGTTTTTTTTATAATAGTTTTTGGTTTTTGATCAATGTATCTCAACATAAATTACTATAAGATTAATCTCTCTGATATTGTCATCACTAGCAAGTCTTCTCAATTGTTGCCTTCTCTGAAGTTTGAATCTACGTTAATGTATAATTCCTAAACATGCTTTCACAAAGAGGGAAAGATTATTGCATTTTAAGTACATTAATGTTAGAAAATAATAACGTGTTTCCTAACGTTGGCCCAATGGGCATGAGGAAATGTAATTTGGAACAAGAAACCATTTCAAATTCTTGGTATAACTTGGGATAAATAAAATAAAATAAAAAATCTTGGTATAAGTTTATAACTTTGTCCCTGTATCCTGTCCATATGAATATGAAATTGAAGGCAAAATTATATAAATTTTAAATTATTTATTTCACCACTCTTTGCTGTCACAACATCACATAAATATTAAATTTTAGCATTTGATACCGGCTTGTGTAATACATAAGTTGAGAAAATGAAATATTAGAATGACGAAGTGACACTATCATTATTATTTTGAATTATATTCCTACTTGGATTTGGATATGTCAGATCATATATTGTACAAAATGTTTTAGTAATAATGGAATTTGGAAAAGTTTTATAGGGCCATCACTCATCACCACCATTGATGGACTGTGAAAACAATCAACTCACCGTAAAAAAACACACTGCTTAATCGTTATTGGAGATTATCAAAAGCTACGGTATTAGTGTGTTAGTTGGTGTGATGGGCTAGCTAGAATGAAAGACGCAGCCCCTCTCTTGGTCGTCATGACGAGCTTCCAGTTCCTGCCAATGTGTATGGCTGTTCACTTACCCCTGACTGCCTTATAAGGATTTCACATTTCCACACACATTCATATTTTAATTAACACGCCATTTGACTTGACTAGTTCACAAATTGTACATAAGTACTTACATTTTTTAATATAATATTATTTTGTAAATATAGAGAAAGTAATATTTTCAGGCAACTTGAATTTTAAGATGCAAAAACATTAACTTGCTTTTTGTGAATAATGAGGGATCAAACACAGATCACCAAAACTACACAAAATAAAATATGGATATTCATGTTGGTGATTCATGCTCATTATTAGATCAAAATACCGGCATTGGTTACTATATTGGTGTAATTCTTCATAGACTACTAGTGATTACTATACTTGCTAGTCTTTCGGATCAAGGTTAACTTTATTTCACATTGAATTTAGCAATAAAAATAAGGTAAGATTTTTTAAAATTGAGTTTATTTTTAAAGTAAGTAAGAAAAGATATATTTAAACTTAATTTAATAAAATAAATTGAAATCTCAATTTATTAAATAATTTTAAAATAAATACACTCTTACTTACTAATTTTTTTTCGTCCTAGGGTTTAGGGGATACCATAAAAAACTATTGTCATTCTATTCTATATATGTTGTCGCGACCGTGATCGCGGCAAAAAATAACAACTCATAGGATCTTAAAATATAAAAAATGGAGTCGTCACCAATTTTATTTTAACTTAAAAAAAATTGAAAAACTTTTCTTTGAAAATGATCTTTGAACCCAGATTGGGTTCGAGAGTCGATTATGGGTAGGGAAGGGCAGAAACTTAATCCCATAACACCCCTAACACACCCGTCCTAAGACGGTACCTTAAATTAATTATGCAAATTCTTAACAATCCTTGAAAATATTTATTTTACCCCTTTTTGTAAAACATTGTAACTATTTTATAAAAAGGAAACTACAAAATTATGAAAATTTAATTTTGGCTTAACAGAAATGAAATTCTGCTCCTACGTACCCTCGGGTGCAATGAGAAACTCAAAGTCACGTAGTTCTCTAGAAAATGATTGTGAGTTGATTAATTTTAATAAAATAAAATAAAAATTTGAAAAGGAATTTTGCTTGAAAACAAAATTATTCTTGCACAGGGTTCAAGTTAGCACTTGGCTACTCAATGAACTCTTATGATCCAAATGACATTGAAGATAACATCCATTATTCAATCATCATCATTAGTCATTGCATTAACTAAAATATTTTTTTTGTTTATATTTTCAATTTTTTTTAAAATCATAAGGACAAACAAGTAAACACAAACAACATATTGTCATAGCATAAACCAAGTAGATACAATAAAATAACACACAAACAAAAAAAAAATTAAACACAACAGCTCAAAACAAATTTCATTTTATTTTTATTTTTTCTAACATTTTTTTTATTTTTATTTACTTTTTTTATTAAAACAACCACCATGCCTAATTTTTTTTTAATTTTTTGGTTTTTGATTTTTTTTTTTTTTTGGTTTTTTTTTTCTTTTTGTTCCATACTTAACAAAATACTCTAAAATTATCTAAACACACCTAGTCAATTAAAACAAAAGACACTAAACATAAAGCTTAAAAAAATAAAAATAAATAAATAAATACTCAAGCCCCAGAAAGTAAAAGATCATGATATAAAAAGAAAAGCATCCAAAATCTAGCCCAACAAACTGACCCTACCCTTATCACCAACTAAAACAATAATGATAATAAATGAATAAAATAAAGAAAAAGAAACAAGAAAATGTGAAAAAGAAAGCAAAGAAATAGATAACCAAAAACTAGGAAATGCACCACCAGGGACCTCGTTTACGACCGGATTCGCAGGGGAGGGTGGCTAGTTCTTGAGGTGAGTTGCTAGGTGGCGCAGTAACTTGCGCGTGGTGGATCTGGTGAATGAGGGGTGGAGCTTCACGGTGCTGCTATGGTGGTAGCTTGGTGGCGCGACTGCTCTTGGAGGGAACGACGGTGGTGATGAAGATCGGTGGCCTGCACGGTTGGGTACGGTGACAAATTTGAACTCAGTTTGGTGGCTCACGATTGGGTATGGTGGTTGTGGGTGAGTTGGTGAGGGTGATATGGGTGGAGGAGTTGTAATGGTGGATGGGGTGGATCTGTTTTCTGGTTTGGGTGGCTCGGTGGGTTAATGGAAGAAGGTGATAGCTGTGTAGTTCTGTTTTTTGGGCTCGTTCATAGGCTAGGGTTGAAGGAAATGGTGGCTTGTTGATGGTGGGTTTTTAGGATGGTTCTTGGTGGGTGGCAGCCACGGATTCACGGTGGAGCTTCACGTTCCGGTGGTGCTACACATGGGTAGAGGTTGTTAATGGTGGGTTACGGTTTGGATAGGTTGGCGGCTACGCAGTTGAAGGTGAAGGGATGAAGGGGAGTTATGGTGGAAGGTGATGGTCTTAGAGAGTTGAAGGGGAATGTGAAGATGAGTGGGTCACCATTGGAGCTTGGCGGAAGGGTGGTATGGGTGAGTCAACTCAGTTGATAAAGATGGAGATGATGAAGGGAGGTGGTCTTGGTTGCATGGATGGCTACGGTGGATATGGATCTTTGCTATTTTTTATGGGGTTCACGATGAAGAGAGGTGAGGTGGGATGGAAGGTGAGGATGAGGAAGGTGTTGTATGGGTTGATATGGGTGAAGGTGATGGTGTCGTGAATGGTGGTGCAAGGTGGTTTGGGGTTTTCAGTGTGGGTTTTCTGGTGGGTGGTGGTGCATTGGTTGCTCACGGTTGGGAGCCTTTCTTGGCAGCAAGGTGGTTATTAAGTGTGAGGGGTTGAAGATGGTTACATGGTTTGCAGAGGAGGTGATGATGTTTGATGAGTGGAGATAGGTGGACAGTGATGAGGTGAGGTGGGACAGAATGTGAGGATGAGTGGGTGTTGTCTGGAGGCTTGGGAGTGAATATGACAATGAAGGTGATTGGGTCAGAAGAGGGTTCACGGTTGGAGAGGTTGGTGAGTCGTCCAAATGGTGAGTGAGGGTGAGGGGGTTTTTAGGTTGTGGGTGTTTGTTATGGATCCTGGAGGAAGATGAGGATGGGAGTAAAATGAATGTGTTTTGACGTGTGATTCCAGATGGGTTGTCTTGTCTGTCGGCTGGAAAATGAAGATGGTGGAGTGATATGGTTGTCATGCATGGGAGATGGTGAGGTAGAGAGCAGAAAACGTGTGCCAGCAGGAACCGAGAATGATGAATCCCCCTTGATATTGAAGTGTGGGTGATGGTTAAGTGAGTGAATAGGGTGAAAGTGTGCTGCAGTGTGGGTGGTGTTGTGTATTGCACGATCAAAAATAGGAAAAGAATGTAGAGCAAGAGAAAATATTTCCAGCAGCAGCCTTTTTTTTTTTTTTTACTTTTTTCTTTTTCGTTTGGTTAGCCTTTTTTTTAAATGGGTTTAAGTCTTTAGGCTAAGACTAAAGATAAAAATGTAAACCTAAATTAATTTTTTATTTTTTTTCAATTTTTTTTTTGAGTCCGGTCAAAATTGAGTGTTCACAGTTGCCCATCTTTATTTGTTTCTTATTAAATAAAAAGAAAAATTGTGGTTTTTTATTTTATCGTTATAAAAAACGAGTAAAGACATGAACTCCAATTTTGTCCGGTAATGCATAAGAGGATAAATGTAAAACAAAGTAAGAACAATAATAGGAAGTTAAAATGCAATGAACCAATGCGCTCAAAAGAATTAACGGAAATTAAAATGCATGGAGCCGATACGCTCAAAAGAATTAATGAAAATTAAAATGCATGGAGCCGATGCGCTTAAAAGAATTGATAGAAATTAAAATGCATGGAGCCGATGCGCTCAAGAGAAATTAAAATGCAGGGAGCCATTGCGCTCAACAAAAATTAAAATGCATGGAGCCGATGCGCTCAACAAAAATTAAAAATGCATGGAGCTGATGCGCTAAACAGAAATTAAAATGCAAGGAGCCGATGCGCTCAACAGAATTTAAAAATGCATGGAGCCGATGCGCTCAACAGAATTTAAAATGCATGGAGCCGATGCGCTCAACAGAAATTAAAATGCATGGAGCCGATGCGCTCAATAGAATTTAAAATGCATGCAGCCGATGCACTCAACAGAAATTAAATTGCAGGGAGCCGATGCGCTCAACAGAAATTAAAATGCATGGAGCCGATGCGCTAAACAGGAATTAAAAATGCATGGAGCCGATGCGCTCAACAGAAATTAAAATGTATAGAGCCGATGCGCTCAACAAAAATTAAAATGCATGGAGCTGATGCGCTCAACAAAAGTTAAAATGCATGGAGCCGATGCGCTCAACAGAATTTAAAATGCATGGAGCTGATGCGCTCAACAGAAATTAAATTGCAAGGAGCCGATGCGCTCAACAGAAATTAAAATGCATGGAGCCGATGCGCTCAAAAGAATTTAAAAAGACAATTGGCAACTGAGTCCCGAAATTTAAGAGACAGGCGGGCTACTGTGCTCCCGAAAAACAGAGATTTAAAAAAGGCAAGGCATTTTGATCCAAAAAGATTTTTCTTCTTGTTCTTTTTTTTGTCTTTCTCTTTTTCCTTTTTTTTTTTTTTTTTTTTTTTTTTTATTTTATTCTTCTCTTTTTGTTCCTTTCTCTTTCTTTTCTTTTTTTTTTATTTTATTAAAAGTCCTTTGAACTAATGTCGACTTTTGGAAAGCTTTGACTAATCAAACCTCTTGTTCACGTGCCTTTCTTCCTTAGACCCTTCGGTTCTATCCTTCTTCTTCTCTTTTCTTTTCTTTTTTTTTGTTTTTCGCTCTCAGCTCTCCTTTTGAGAAATGAGATGAACCATTACTTGGCTGATTCCTTGAAAGAAAATTTTGCCCCAGTATTTAACTTTATTTCTTATCCAGTTGATTCCCTGCAACTGCTTGATAACTCAATCACTATCTCTGTTGTTACTTCCTTCAACACATCTTCTCCTTAATCCTTCAAAAATTTTGCCCCAGTATGGCCAACTGAATGCAAACGAAATTGCCCCTGTGTAGCTGATCAAACACAATTCAAAATTGCCCCAGTTTGGAGCACCCTGCAAGGTGTTTCAGGCTAATTTTCTCTGAGATTTTGCCTATTTATTTGTCCTAACTTTTACTTAGACCGCACTTTCGGGTTTTCAGACTAACGAGCTCTTTTCTATTTTTATTTATTTATTTTTTGCTCTAACTTTTGCTTAGGTCGCCCTTTTCGAGTTTTCAACCTAACGAGCTTTTTCTCTCTCTCTCTCTCTCCTTCTTTCTTTTTTCAGGTACCTCCTCTTCCATCAATTGGGATTTTCAAGTTCTCTTCAATCTGAATTGTTCATCAAGAGATTATCATTAGATGGTCAAATCATAGTATTGTACTCATGTTCACTCTACCTGAAGCATTACGTAACAAAACAAACATGAATTCAAAAGTACAACAGAAAAGGAATTTACTAACTGGGTGACTTTTTTTTTTGAAAATATGACTACACAAAGGACATTTACAAATGATAAAGACACAAGAGGTTGAATAACAAGAAAGCCAAAGGTCTTTTTTTTTTACCCCAGTATGGACGTGATTCAAAAAAAAATTTAATTTAGAGACAAAAGGTTAATGCACACTAAGTGATTACTTCTTTGCTCTATTTTATTTTTCTATTATTATTATTATTATTATTATTATTTTGCAAATGGCACTTGCACACGTGGACCTTGTGACTACTGACATCTATCAAAGTAAGGATTGTTAAGAATTGGAGTCCAACGGGGTTCAAACAAAAGGAAGACACTTTAAATAAATAAGAGAAAATAAAATGACCAGAAAGACCATGAAAATGATAGGAAACAAGATATGCTTGAATCCATGCAAAATCATTACATTAATGCTTCAAAAAAAGTTAACATAAGTTCAGCACCACAAAAATCTAATATGACAATCACATCAATTAACGCCTCAGATCGCCAATTGTTCAAAGGTTTCCAGTTGATGGAGGGCGAACGGTGTAGGCAGGGTGAGATGGTGGGTTTCCAATTTTGATTTTGCATGTAGCTCACTTTTGATTCTTTTCCTTAGAGAAAAACTCATTCTTGAAACTACTTTCATCATTGCCAGTTGGCAATTTACCTGCTTTTACCAAAATTTCAATCCTCTCCCCAACAACTATTAACTCAGCAAAGTCTAGATAAACGGCGCCTGCCATTATCTCAATATAGGGAGCTCTTAGAGTCCCTAGAAAATATGAGCACATTTCTGTCAACGTCAACGGTGGTTGCACTTGTCTTTGCGAGAGCTCTCTCCATCTCGATACATCTTTTAGAACCAATGTTAAATGTTCCAGGCAATTTTCCCAAAATCATTTCCAAAGACATAAAGTCTCATGCATCTTTGGAAAGTTCTGGTGCATTGCGAGTAATGAGAAAGAGTACCCAAAATGAATAGTGAATGAGTCCTTGGTGTTAGACTAATCTTTGAAAAACCATCCGAATAATGAGAATGACTAATCTTTCCTAACATTTGGGCATACTGCTTGAAAGCTTCCTCATTTTTCTTTTGCATTGAGCCCAGTTGTTCCCGGGTAAGAGCTGCATCCAGATTAAAATTATATTGATCCATGAATAGATCAGTCAATTCCATCCAACAAGAAATCTTAAAGTGGTCTAATTGAAGATACCACTCTAAAGCGGGGCCTGTAAGACTTTCGTGGAAAAAGCTAATAAGGAACTTATCATCCTTGGACCAAACAGCCATCTTGATTCAATAACTGATCAAATGAAACCGAGGGTTACCACTCCCATCATACTTGGCAAAATGAGGAATCTTGAAGTCTTTAGGGATTATGACATCCGTGGTAGGACATAGTTCTTCTATTCTAAACGATCCATAGGCTAGGGTTGAAGGAAATAGTGGCTTGTTGATGGTGGGTTTTTTAGGATGGTTCTTGGTGGGTGGCAGCCACGGATTCACGGTGGAGCTTCACGTTTCGGTGGTGCTGCGCATGGGTGGAGGTTGTTCATGATGGGTTACGGCTTGGATAGGTTGGCGGCTGCGCGGTTGAAGGTGAAGGGATGAAAGGGAGTTATGGTGGAAGGTGATGGTCTTATAGAGTTGAAGCGGAACGTGAAGATGAGTGGGTCACCATTGGAGCTTGGAGGAAGGGTGGTATGGGTGAGTCAACTCAGTTGATGAAGATGGAGATGATGAAGGGAGGTGGTCTTGGTTGCATGGATGGCTACGGTGGAGATGGATGCTACCGTTTTTGATGGGGGCTCACGGTGAAGAGAGGTGAGGTAGGATAGAAGGTGAGGATGAGGAAGGTGTTGTATGGGTTGATATGGGTGAAGGTGATGGTGTCGTGAATGGTGGTGCAAGGTGGTTTGGGGGGTTTTCAAGGTGGTGGGGTTTTCGGTGGGTGGTGGTGGTGCATTGGACTTGCTCACGGAAACTCCTGCGGGGCTTCATCTTCAGAACACACAACATGGATTTCCTTCGGATGTTTGTTAAACCAACTCGCGTTCTATGTGACGGGCGGCTCGTCGGCGGGTGTGAAGTGGAAATTAAAAAAAAATTGAAGTGAAAATATAGTTCTAAAAGCGATAAAACTTCAATAGACAAAAATAAAAACAGAGTAAAAATAAAAATAGGAAATAAATTAATAGTGTAATTGAAAAATTGGCTCCTAGGCAATCTGAAGCGCCAAAATTACGATGCGTGTGGATGTAGTGATTAAAAATCGGTTGTTAAGGCTCACCGGAAAATAAAAAAAAACACTTACAACTAGTTGTAGTTAGTAAAGTGAGTCGATCCACAGAGAACCAAGTCAATTAACAAAGTAATTCCCAATTTAAACTCAATTAACAATAAACGGTAAAAATGGGGGTTTTGGAGTTTTGATGAATAATGAACAGTTTCAAAGAAATAACTCACGGTTGGGAGCCTTTCTTGGCGACAAGGTGGTTATTAAGTGTGAGGGGGTTAAAGATGGTTACATGGTTTGCAGAGGAGGTAATGATGTTTGATGAGTGGAGATGGGTGGACGATGATGAGGTAAGGTGGGATGGAAGGTGAGGATGAGTGGGTGTTATCCGGAGGCTTGGAAGTGAATATGAAAATGAAGGTGATTGGGGTAGAAGAGGGTTCACGGTTGGAGAGGTTGGTGAGTCGTCCAAATGGTGAGTGAGGGTGAGGGGGTTTTTAGGTTGTGGGTGTTTGTTATGGATCCTGGAGGAAGATGAGGTTGGGAGTAAAATGAATGTGTTTTGACGTGTGATTCCAGGATGGGTTGTCTTGTCTGTCGGCTGGAAAATGAAGATAGTGGGTTGATATGGTTGTCATGCATGGGAGATGGTGAGGTAGAAAGCAGAAAACGTGTGCCAGCAGGAACCGAGAATGATGAATCCCCCCTGATGTTGAAGTGTGGGTGATGGTTAAGTGAGTGAATAAGGTGAAAGTGTGCTGCAGTTGGCTCTAGTTCCCTACGTGAGAGCAAAAAAAAACTGAAGTAAGTAGTGTGTGCAGGGGTTGCGTGTGAGGGGATGAGTTGTGTGTGAAGTGAGTGAAAGTGTGCTGCAGTGTGGGTGGTGTTGTGTATTGCATGATCAAAAATAGGAAAAGAACGTAAAGCAAGAGAAAATATTTCCAGCAGCAGCCCTTTTTTCTTTTACTTTTTTCTTTTTCGTTTGGTTAGCCTTTTTTTTTAAACGGGTTTAAGTCTTTGAGCTAAGACTAAAGACAAAAATGTAAACTTGAATTAAATTTTTTTTTTTTTCAAATTTTTTTTATTTTTTTTATTTTGAGTCCGGTCAAAATTAAGTGTTCACATATGTGTTGTCCTTTCCATCAAATTTTAGTTTTCATGGTCGTTGGTTTTGTCTGCCTCTTCTTTTTTAGGTCCCTCATCAAATCCTTCAGTCTATTTTTTCATGATTATAACATTATCCATATTTGATTATTATGATAATTATATTTATATTTATATTGAAACTTGTGATCTTATATTTCATCTCTTCCAATCACATATAAATTTTAACGTACAAACAAGCAAAAAGTTACGATTAGTAAATAATTTTTATACCATTGATTTATTTATTATAATAACAAATAAAATAAATCAAGTAAATTGACAAATTAATATTTATGTGATTATTTAATTTTGTTCTAATTATTTAAACAACAATAAAATGAAAAGTAAATTTACGCGTACGCCTATAAAGACTTTACTATTATTGATGCATATATGTTATCTACATAGGCTAAAACTTATTGAATTAAAATGACATGCACCATTAGTATAAAGAGTTTTATATTAATATTTGTTAATATTTTCACACTTTATTTTTATTTTATTTCTTTAATTTATTTTTATGTGTTCATTTAAGAATTTTAATTTGTCTAATATTATTTGTTTATTTAAAAAATTAAAAAGTATCTATTAGTCTTTTTCTTAATTTTATCTTCATCTTATATTATTTCCATGATTAAACTCAATAAATACGTATCTATTAGTTTGTCAAAAATGGAGAGAGAATTATTATAACATTAGAATATGGAAGGGGGACAGAATGTGAGATTAATGAATTTAGAGGGAGAGAGAAAACATTAATTAAGAGAGAGAAATAATAACTTAGTCATATTAAATCATATTTTCTTATTATTTAACATATTTAACAACTTTTTTAATATGTACTTATTAACTTTAACAAATAGATAAAAGTAAACGGAATGAGTAATTAATAAGAGAAATAAATAATAATAAATATTAATTTATCAAAATATTAGTATATATTATAACCCCCAAGCTAAAATAATAACTTTAAATATATTCATAATAATATTATCAATGAATTTACTCCATAAAAATTTAAAGGCAGAGATTAAAATCGAAATCATAAGTATATAAAAAGAAATATGTATCGATATAGGATAAAATAAAGTTGTAATATATATCTATAACTTTTCAAACTAAAATCTCTCACCAGTCGTAATGTTTACTCAGAAGTACATATACACATATTTATAGTAATTATATCCTCCTCCTTTGAAACAAGGATCTATGCTTAATCGATCTGAATGGTAATAACCATAATACATTCTGAGCTAGTCTGAAAACACCATGAATCGAGTGAGAATTGAAAATTCTCAATAAGAAATGAACAATTATAGAAATATTCGAAAACACATAGTGAATTTTAGCTGTGTAAGATACACCGAAAATCACATGGTAATCAAGTATAACAAGAACAACAAAAATTCAGCATAACAGAACTAACAAGCAAGTTCCTCAAATATCAACAAACAAGTACCACTTGTAAGTGTCTCCAACCATCAGCAAGCAAGTTCCTCATCACAGGAAATCCACCATTTACTTTTTTTTTTATTTCCATGTCTGTTTGTCTTACATTTTACTCGAATGCCTTCACTTCCATAGGGAATCCGCCCTATCTATGGTGTTACTTTAATATCGTGACAACAAAGTCAGACATAACCACACTAACCAGGCAGGTAACATAAAAGGAAATCTATCTTTATGCCTCTCAACGGTTATGTGCAAACTTTTTCATGAATCACTTGTTTGCCATCACACAAAAACATAAGCAATACAAAATACTAATATATTACAAATAAATTCATCATATAAATAAATTATGACAATTAAATAAAACTCACAAAACTTAGAATCATTAAATTTAAATATCAATTCTTCAAGGGATCAAATATAGTTTAAAATTAATTTAATAATTCTTTTAAAAGTCCACGTCATAGTCTATAGTTTTTCAGTCCTCATCATAGTCCATAATTGTCAGGTCATAATCATGGTCCATAATTTGTTCTTGTCCTAATAGTGCATTCATTGTACAAAAGTTCTTTTATTGTAAAAGTCAAAATAAAGGTCATAAAATTACTCCTAAGCCAAGGTAAATATAAGTCAAAATAAAAGTAATAAAATTGATCTCAAGTCAAGGTAAATATAAGAAAGTCCATGTAACTCAAGTACATATATTTATTGCTCAATGTAATTAAAAATATATATTTAACTTAAGCCTTGAGTGATATTTTAATTTATTATATTGGTCTCATAAAAGAGTTAACATTCAAATTATAGTAATTTTAAATTTTATCAAATATCATAAATATTTCATAGTTAAGCAAATATCAAGTTTTCATAACATTAGATGTGCATAATAAATTTAACAAGAATAATAATATGTACAAAAATATTAAAATAATAAATTAACTAATAAAGCATATAAACATATTGGAAGTCATGATTTTATTTTTGAAAAAAAGTTCAATTCCTATTTTTTACAAAAATTTTCTCTTTCCTTCCTTCGTCCTCTTCTTCTTTCTTTCTTTCCTTTTTTTTTTTTGCTCTCTCCATTTTCTTCCTTCTTTCTTGGTTCTCACTATTTCCTTCTCTCTTTCTCCTCTTTCTTTCTTTTTTTTTTTTTTTTTCTCTTTCTTCTCTTTCTTTTTCTCTTTCTCTTTCTCTTTCTCTTCTCTCGATTTACGTTTGTTGCTATTGTAGCAAAGACCTCACTTACTCTTTCTCCTAATTCTTGTTGTTAATGCTCAGCCCTCTCCCAATTTATAATCGTTTGTGTGGTGCACGTTGCACTCAGTTGTGCCTATTATTTTTTATTTTTTATAACGTAATGATTAGATTTAGATTTTTATATTAAAATAATAATTAATTCATAAATATCTTCTTATAATTATCTCTTTATAAATTTTTTATGAATATATTAATTAAAATACTTCTAATCTTTATTGCTAAGATTAAATGTTAAATTTTATTTCAATAAATTCCTATTTCTAATTTCATAAACGATTACCAATTAAATTCTTACAAATTTTATCTAATATCCTTTGATCAGTATTAATTATTGTAAAATAAAACCAAATATCATGTTTGAGTTAAAATTTTATTCTTCACAAAAATATTTTATGAAAAATAGGATATTACATTTCTTCTCTCCTATTAAGAATTTTGTCCCCAAAATTCACTAACCTGATCGAAATAACTCTGGATAAGACTTCTGCATATCATCTTCTAATTCACATATTGCATCTTCTGGTGATAGTCCTTCCTAGATCACTTTAACTAAAGGAATTTCTTTTCCTCTCAAGTGTTTGACAGATCTATCCATAATTCGTATAGGTTTTGTGCCATAAGTCAAATCATCTCTTACTTGCATTATTTCACGTTCTATGATGTGTGAAAGGTCAAAACAATATTTTTTGAGTTAGGATACATGAAAGACATCATGAAATTTTGAAAGATTTGGCGGAAGTGCAATTGGATAGGCATCAGGTCCTACCTTTTTAAGTATTTGGAATTGAGTAATGAATCTGGAATTTAACTTTTTAGTTTTAAGCGTTCAGCCAATCCCAGTAGTAGGACTGACTCTAAGGAAAACATGTTTCCCTTCTTCAAATTCCAGAAGTCTTTTTCTTTTATCAGTATAACTTTTCTGTCTTCTCTGAGCAGCAAATAATTTTTCCTTGATAAATTTGATCTTTTCTGTGGTATGCTGCACTATATCAGGCCCTAATAAACTCTTTTCTCTAGTCTCTAACCAACACAAAGGTGATCTACACTTTCTATCATACAGAGCTTCAAATGGTGCCATTTCTATGCTGGAATGGTAACTGTTGTTATAGGCAAACTCTATTAATGATAGATGGATATTCCAATTTCCTTGAAATTCTAACACACAAGCTCTAAGCATATCTTCCAAGGTTTGAATGGTTCTTTCAGTTTGACCATCTGTCTGAGGGTGATAAGATGTACTAAAACAGAGCTTAGTACCTAAAGCTTCTTGTAAGGTTACCTAGAATTTTGAGGTAAATCTTGGGTCTTTGTCTGAAACTATGCTAGTTGGTACACCATGTAACCTTACAATTTCCTGAATGTAATCTTGAGCTAACTTGTACAATGAACAACTGATCCTAATAGACAAAATGTGAGCAAACTTAGTTAACATGTCAACAATTACCGATGCTGCATCATAACCTAATGGAGTCCTGGGTAATCCTAACACAAAATCCATTGATATACTATCTCATTTTCATTTAGGGATATTCAAGAGTTGCAGTAATCTGGCAGGCTTATGATGTTTTATCTTAACCTTTTGGCAAACTAGACATTTAGCTACCAAACTAGCTATATCTTTTTTCATCCCATTCCACTAAAACAATTTCCTGAGATTTTGATACATTTTGGTTGTATGGGATATATAGTATACTTACTGCAATGTGCCCCAGATAAAATCTTCTTTCTCAATTCTTCATTATTGGGCACATATAATCTTTCTTTGTACATCATAGCCCCTTTTTCATCAATATGAAAATGTTCAAGTTGTTTTACTAGAATTCTTCTTTTGAGAGATTACAAAAACTTATCATTTTCTTAGGCTTGTCTTACTTGGTCTCTTTAATCACACTATATTCTTAGTTTACTAGTATACAAGAAGTGAGGTTGTAAGGACACAAAAATCTTCAAGTCCCTGAAATCTTCTAACAACTTTTGTTCCTTTATCATCATTGGGGACATGTGCAAAGACTTCCTGCTTAAGGCATTAGCCACTATATTAGCTTTACCAGCATGATATTTCAATTCAAAATCATAGTCATTTAAAAACTCAATTCATCAACGTTGTCTTATGTTTAACTCCTTTTGGTCAAAAAGATACTTTAAACTCTTATAGTCACTATATACCTCAAACTTGACTCCATATGGGTAATACCTCTAAATTTTCAAAGCAAAGACTATTGCTGCTAATTCTAAGTCACGAGTTGGGTAATTTTCCTCATATGGTCTAAGTTGTCTGGATGCATAGGCTACAACTCTACCGTGTTGCATTAAAACACACCCCGAACCCTTCTTAGATGCATCACAATACACTACAAAGTTTTGTCTAGGATCAAGAATTATTAAGACTGGAGTGGAGGTAAGTATGTTCTTTAACTCCTAAAAACTTGCTTCACAAGCTGAATCCCACTCAAAAGGGTGATTCTTTCTAGTTAACCTAGTTGGAGGTAAAACTAGTTGGGAGAATCCCTTAATGAATCTCCTATAATATCCGGTCAATCCCAAAAAACTCCTAATCTCAATAATTGTCTTTGGCCTTTCCCAGTGAATTACTGTTTCAACTTTACTAGGATCCATAGTTTCTCCTTCTTAATTGATCACATGACCTAAGAATTTTACTTCACTCTACCAGAATTCACACTTTTCTAATTTAGCATACAATTATTTCTCCTTTAGGATTTATAACATAGTTCTAAGGTGTTGTTCATGCTCCTTCTTAGTCTTAGAATAGATGAGTATGTCATCTATAAAGACTACTACAAATTGGTCAAGGTAAGGTCTAAAAATCCTATTCATAAAATCCATGAATATTGTAGGAGCATTAGTAAGTTCAAAGGGCATCACAAGGTATTCATAATGCCTGTACCTAGTCCTAAAGGATGTCTTGGATACATCTTCTGATTTTACTCTTATCTGATGATACCCTGATCTCAAGTCTATCTTTGAGAAGACTATGGCTCCTAACAGTTGATCCAACAGGTCATCTATCCTAGGAAGTGGATACTTGTTTTTAATTGTGACTTTGTTCAATTGTCTATAATTTACACATAACCTAATACTCCCATTTTTCTTTTTGACTAATAAAACCGGTGCACCACACGGTGATACACTGGGCCTGATAAATCCTTTGACTAACAATTCCTTTATTTGTTTCTTGAGTTCACTTAACTCTAAAGGGGACATTTTATAAGGTACAAAAGATAGAGGTCCTATTCCCGGAACTGAGTCTATGGAAAATTTATCTTCTCTTTCAGGTGGTAAGTTCACTATCTCTTTAGGAAATACTTTTGGAAATTCTTTTACTATAGGTATGTCATTTATTTCTTGCCCAACATTTGCATTTGAAGAAAACAAAAGAAGAAACACTTGATCTCCTTTTAAGAGGCACTTCTCTGCCTAAGTGGCATTAAGGAATAGGGTATTGGTAGATTTTGGTTCATTCGATGGTTCATTGGGAAAATAAACAAGTTTTCTAGAACAGTCTAAGATAATATCATCAGTAGATAACCAGTCCATTCCTATTATGATATCAATACCAATCAAAGGCAAACAAACGAGGTTCAAAGTGGAAGCTTTTCCTTCAATTAGAATAGAACATTTTAAACAAGCATGAGAAGTAGAAACTTTTCCCTTGGTGGGAGTTGAAACTAACAGATCATAAGACACGGAAATTATAGACAAATTTAACTTCTTCACACAATCAATAGATATAAAGGGGTGTGTAGCTCCTGAATCAAATAATGCAGTTAAGAGAGTATTTTTAAGAAAACATTTACCTTGAATCATGTTAGGGGATTGATTTGCCTCTTCTCCACTTAGAGTGAATATTCTTCCTTTAGTCTGTGGTCTGGGTACCGGGTTGTTCACCATCTTCTCGGTGGTACAATCATTAGTGAAATGTCCTGATTTTCTGCATCGAAAACACACATAGCAAGGTCTAGAGCCATGTGATTTCCCATACTTATTACACACAGGTGGAAGTCCTCCAATCTTCATTTGTTTATCCTTCCCATGGTTTACTCCGTTCTTAAAATTATTTTTCTTTTGAGCTTCTGCCACCCTTTTTCTTTTAAGAAAGTTCTGACGTTCTCTTTCAAATTCCATCTCTAGATAGCTCTTTTCTGCTATCCTACATTTGTTTACTAGAGTGTCATAATCTTTTATTTCCAGGGTAGACATGATAACTACACAGAATGCAGTTATTTGTACCCTATTTTTGTGCTAGAATGAATGCTTAGTCCTTGTTTAAATGCATATTAGGAGGGTTTTGTGCTTATATTTCTTATATTCTGATTCTGAGCCTTTCTGATGTGTTTTATAGCAAACTGTGCTTAAATGAGTATGAATTGAGTAGATTTATATTCGTTACTGATTTGGTGTTTTCTCTATGTTAGGAGAGGCTCTAAACAAGGTTAAATATGAAGCAAATGAGCTTAGAGGAAGAGAAGCCAAATCAGTCATTTCAGTGGTCAGGGCCGCGGCGCAAGGTGTTGAGCGCCGCGGCGAGCATAGGCAAAATGGAGATGCCATACTTAGACCCGAGAGTTCGGGGCCGCGGCCCAGGATATGTGGGGGCCGCGGCACAATAAGACCGACCCTGCGAGGGTCACGGCGCTCGTAAGTGGGGGTCGCGGCGCACGGCGACCAGCTGAGCCTATAAATAGATTTTTACGCATTTTTCTCGTAGCTATCTCCATCTCTCTCATTTTTTCTCTGTTTTTTAAGGGTTCTGGCCATTTGGCCAGTTCTTTCTTTTTAGGTTTAGTTAGTTTAGTTAGTTTAGGTTAGTTTTAGGTTAGATAGCTTGGCTAGATCTTCATGGATGGTGGATTGGAGGCAAGGATCAAAGGATTGAAGGAGGATTCAAGCTTCAGAGACAAATCAATGAGCTTCTTTATCTCTTTTCCCTTTCTCTCTTCTCTTCCTTATCTTTTGTATAGCTAAGCTTTGTTTAGGAATACTGTGAATCCTTTTATTTATATTAATGATGTATTTTTCTCTGAGTTTGTGTGGATGTTTGATTACGGTTCAATCATTATTTGTGTTTAATGCTTGTTCTTGGTTGGCCTCAATTGCATGATCTTAATATTGGCAAATGAACTAGACATAGGGATTTGTTGATATGGATATGGTGTGGTTGATACATGTTCAGCTATGAGCTATTTCGTTAATAAGGTTTAATATACCTATTGACCATGTATAGTGTGTGATTGAGAATAGATTGTTCATGAGTGGAAGTTGTGCTAGCTCTCAAGGAAACTATGTGAGTTAGGCAAGTAGAAACCAGGGTTGATTGACCTAGACATAGACTGTTGACTAATGAAGATTCTCAAGCTAACCTAATCAATGCATTTGTGTTTATGAGGTGAATTGCATGTTGTTGATAGATGTAGGGGGTGAAGGAGGATTTCCTGAAACCTAACCGCTTTTAGGTTTATAACTTTTGTAGGTTAGTTTAGTTTAGATTATTATTTTCCTATTTTCATGTCCTTGTCTAGAACTGATTAAGCTATTGGTTGGTATTTAGCTTTATAACAATATCCTCGTGGGAACGAACTTTTACTCCGTATCTGTATTACTTATGCGACCCGTGCACTTGCGGTTAGCAAAAAGGGCAACATGTTTGACCCCTAACAAGTTTTTGGCACCGTTGTCGGGGATATTTCGTTATAAATGGTTTGCCTGATTAGATTCTAGTCCTGTCAACGCCTAACAAGTTTTTGGGTTACCAGGGTTAGTTTTTATAATGCTAATATCAACAATGAGTTTGATTAGTTCTAATTCAAGTTGTATATAATCTATGTTTTGTTTATGTTTAGTTGTAGTTTCAAATAAGAAGCTAGGTGATTTCATTCATTCGAGGCCCTTGAGGGACGTCGCGAATCCTGGAGAGGATATCCTTGGATCAAGTTCTTGAAGACTACTCATCCGCAGTAATTCAATTTTGGTGACAAAGTCCTGCTGGGACTATAACTCAGGCCCTTCGTGGGAGGGTACCCCATGTTTATGTTTCATTCTTGTTTTTACTTTGTGCATACATAGTATGTTAATATGTTTATTTGGTTAAATATGTTAGTATATTAGTATGGTGTGTTTTGTTAGTTTTGTTAATATGTTTTTGCTAGTATGTTAGTATATATGTATGTTAATTAGGTTAGTTTAATGTTTTAGTTAGTTTTTAAGTTTTAAGTTATTTTAGGTTTGTATATAGGTTAAGTATGTTGTTTTTATGTTTTATTAGCTTTAGGTTGTACATTTTGTAATCTAGCTTTTTGAACAAGTTTTGTTGCAGCTAGAGAACCTTATGGACTATTCCAAGCAGCAAAACTGTCAGAGCTGCTAAATTTAGCAGTTCAGGTAGCTGTGCCGCGGCCCAGGCATGGGTGCGCCGCGGCCCAGGTGGGCGTTTTCTGCAGAATTCTGCAGCTTTTTGGGAGCGCCGCGGCCCAGGCATGGGTGCGCCGCGACTCTGAGCCCTGTTTTTGTTTTTTTTTTGTTATTTTTCTCTGTTTTTGTTTTATTTTTGTTATTTTCTCTGTTTTTAAATATATAGTAATGCTCAGTACTAGTCTTAGGTTCCCTATAGGCCATGTTCTTTAATGATACATTTCATTTTAGGTTTGGGGGAGTATTTTTACATGTTTAATTCCTTTGAACTTAATGTTAACATGTATTGGTATTTTGAGTATGCAGTGATTTTAGTCATCATATTTTCATGATTATATCCTGTTATGACTATCATTGATGTGCTGATGACCTGAATTTTAATTTTCACATTATGCAAATGATGTTGTATATGTTTGAACTTAGAAGTGAATCCATTTGAATGCATGACATTTTGCAAGAATACTGGTGTTGTTTTTGGTTGTCCATGATGTGAAAGGTTGCTATTTGCCCCTTTTTCAGTGAAACCTTATGTGATCTGGTGCATGTGAAACAATTTAGTTGCTTTTGATGCATGATTTACATTTCACTTAGATACAAGTGTAACTTTGAAAATGATAAGAGTGCATGTTTTGAGAATGTTTATGGATGTACATGTAGAGTTTTGACTATCCTAGAAATTATTTTTGAACTCTCTTGAGGTGAAATCCTAAGTTGTGCATGATTGAGGAAATGATTAGGGCATTGTTTGGACCGATTGAGCCTTAAAAAGCTTACCCTGATATGATGATATCCTTAGGTCCTATTTTGAAGCCTTATACTGTTTGGCCTTATTTGTTTTTCGTAACAATTGTGTTCGTTAACCTGTTAGCCGTTCTAATGCATGTGAAAACATGTCATTTTCTTCCTACCCTTATTGTTTGTTGAGTATATGATGTAATATTTCTTGAAATGAGTCTGATGATTAGGGGTATGAATATTCAATTCAAAATGAGCCTGAAGGAACCAGATGCAAAACAAAGAAAAGGAAAAGCATTGCTTTGCAAAAATAGAAAAGAAAAGCAAGAGAAAATCAAAAGAAAAATGAAAATGAAAAGAAAAGCAAAAGCTTAAGAAAAATAAAGTTCAAAAAGCATCAAAAATGGTTCTGGCAAGTTTTATGATTCACAATTGAATACCCTGTTAGTGTCATTGGTGACTCATGTCTTGAAGTAGTATATTATGTATTTCAATGTTTGTATTGTATCTTTCCCGTTCATTTCTTTCGCCCATACCATTGGCCTAACATTATAAGCTGATTAAGTCCCTTTTGATCCTCAATCTTGTGTGATTTACATTAGTGGAGAGAGAGTTAATTTACAATCTTGTGGATTCTGTGAATCATATGCATGTATGCTTATAAACTTATCTGAATGTATATGATTTGATTAGAAGAAGTTTATCTTGCATGTTTGTGATAAATGTGAATTGCATGGAGAGTTTTCTGGCTTGATAGCATGTTGAGGATTGTATATGTGTGGAACTGTTTACGGGGTATTTGCACTTTTTGAGGATTGGTGCAACCATTACATACTAGTATTTGTTTTTGATTGAAAATAAGAAGATTGAAATATATTTGCTGAATGAAAAATTGATTTTAATGTTTAAATGGTTTACTTAGTTCTATTTTGTTTTGCTCGAGGACTAGCAAAATGTAGGTTTGGGGATGTGATAACTACACAGAATGCAGTTATTTATACCCTATTTTTGTGCTAGAATGAATGCTTAGTCCTTGTTTAAATGCATATTTGGAGGGTTTTGTGCTTATATTTCTTATATTCTGATTCTGAGCCTTTCTGATGTATTTTATAGCAAACTGTGCTTAAATGAGTATGAATTGAGTAGATTTATATTTGTTACTGATTTGATGTTTTCTCTATGTTAGGAGAGGCTCTAAACAAGGTTAAATATGGAGCAAATGAGCTTAAAGAGGAAGAGAAGCCAAATCAGTCATTTCAGTGGTCAGGGCCGCGGCGCAAGGTGTTGAGCGTCGCGGCGAACATAGACAAAATGGAGATGCCATACTTGGACCCGAGAGTTCAGGGCCGCGGCCCAAGATATGTGGGGGCCGCGGCACAATAAGACCGACCCTGCGAGGGCCGCGGCGCTCGTAAGTGGGGGCCATGGCGCACGGCGGCCAGCTGAGCCTATAAATAGATTTTTACGCATTTTTCTCGTAGCTATCTCCATCTCTCTCGTTTTTTCTCTGTTTTTTAAGGGTTCTGGACATTTGGCCAGTTCTTTCTTTTTAGGTTTAGTTAGTTTAGTTAGTTTAGGTTAGTTTTAGGTTAGATAGCTTGGCTAGATCTTCATGGATGATGGATTGAAGGCAAGGATCAAAGGATTGAAAGAGGATTCAAGCTTCAGAGACAAATCAATGAGCTTCTTTCTCTCTTTTCCCTTTCTATCTTCTCTTCCTTATCTTTTGTATAGCTAAGCTTTGTTTAGGAATACTGTGAATCCTTTTATTTATATTAATGATGTGTTTTTCTCTGAGTTTGTGTGGATGTTTGATTACGGTTCAATCATTATCTGTGTTTAATGCTTGTTCTTGGTTGGCCTCAATTGCATGATCTTAATATTGGCAAATGAACTAGACATAGGGATTTGTTGATATGGATATGGTGTGGTTGATACATGTTCGGCTATGAGCTGTTTCGTTAATAAGGTTTAATATACCTATTGACCATGTATAGTGTGTGATTGAGAATAGATCGTTCATGAGTGGAAGTTGTGCTAGCTCTCAAGGAAACTATGTGAGTTAGGCAAGTAGAAACCAGGGTTGATTGACCTAGACATAGTCTGTTGACTAATGAAGATTCTCAAGCTAACCTAATCAATGCATTTGTGTTTATGAGGGGAATTGCATGTTGTTGATAGATGTAGGGGGTGAAGGAGGATTTCCTGAAACCTAACCGCTTTTAGGTTTATAGCTTTTGTAGGTTAGTTTAGTTTAGATTATTATTTTCCTATTTTCATGTCCTTGTCTAAAACTGATTAAGCTATTGGTTGGTATTTAGCTTTATAACAATATCCTCGTGGAAACGAACTTTTACTCCGTATCTGTATTACTTGTGCGACCCGTGCACTTGCGACTAGCAAAAAAGGCAACATGTTTGACCCCTAACAAGACACCTTCTCCCTTATTTCAGGCCTCAAACCCCACTCAAATTTGGTAGCTTTCTAGTGGCCATCAGGATTATTTTTCAAGTAGGAAGAAAATTTGGAAAGTTCTTCAAATTTGGCCACATATTACCCTATAGTCATATTTCCCTGTCTAAGTTGTATGAATTCTGCCTCTTTTTCATTTTTTACATTATTAGGGAAGTACTTATCAAAGAATGTGACTAAAAATACTTGCCAGGTGATTTTTGTTCCTCTAGACTCTAATAAGTGCTTAATACGATTCTACCAGTGTTCTACCTCCCCTTCTAACAAGTAGGTGGCAAAGACTATCTTTTGTGCATTTCTGCTTCCCACTACTGTAAAAATATTTTCTAGTTACATAACCCATTTTTCAGCAAGTGCTGGGTCGTAATCTCTATGAAAAGATGACAGTTTGACTTTCCTAAATTCTGAAATACCTTGATAATTTAGGTTAGTCACAGAAGTTTTTCCGATAGAATTTTCACTACCCTCACCATGATGATTATGGTTGTGATTATTGTTCCTATCTTGAGTTTCCTACATGTATTATAAAATCAGGTTGGTTGACGCTGTTTAGGCCCTGACAGCGTCAGCCAATCCTTTCATGACTCCTAATATCCCTGCCAGAGTATCATTTTGTGAACTCTGTACTTCCAGGTGTTCTGATGCCATATAGTCCTACATAGCCATGAACAGTTCAATATTGAGGTGATCAGTCTCAATATTGCAAGGTTAATGTAGTTATAATTCTATAAGACATGTATAAAATAATAAGAGTAATTATCATGCAGAAACTCAACATAGGCAAAAATTCAATACATAGATATAATTTTCTAGTGCTAGAAATCGACGTTCTGATACCATAAATGTAACCCCCGAACTAAAATAATAACTCTAAACATATTCATAATAATATTATCAGTGAATCTATTCCATAAAAATTTAAATGTAGAGATTAAAATCAAAATCATAAGTATATAAAAGGAAATACGTATCGATACAGTATAAAACAAAGTTGTAATATACATCTCTAACTTTTCAAACTAAAATATCTCATCAGTCATAATATTTACTCTGAAGTACATACACACATATTTATAGTAATTATATCCTCCTCCTTTGAAGCAATGGTCTATGCTTAGTCGATCTGAATAGTGATAACCATAATACATATTGAGCTAGTCTGAAAACACCATGAATCGAGTGAGAATTAAAAATTCTTAGTAGGAAATGAACAGTTATAAAAATATTCAAAAATACATGGTAAATTTCAGTTGTGTAAGATACACAGAAAATCACATGGCAACCAAGTATAACAAGAATAACAAAATTTCAGCATAACAAAACTAACAAGCAAGTTCTTTAAATATCAGCATACAAGTACCACTTGTAAGTGTCTCCAACCATCAGCGAGCAAGTTCCTCATCACAGGAAATCCATCTTTTACTTTTTTTTTAATTATTTCCATGTCTGCTTGTCTCACATTTTACTTGAAGGTCTTCATTTCTATAGGGAATTCACTCTATCTCTGGTGTTACTTTAATATCATGACAACAAAGTCAGACATACCCACACTAACCAGGCAGGTAACATAAAAGGAAACCCATCCATCTACCTCTCACCGGTTAAGTACAAATTTTTTCATGAATCACTTGCTTGTCATCACACAAAAACATAAGCAATACAAAATACTAATATATCACAATAAATTCATCATATAAATAAATCATGACAATGAAATAAAACTCATAAAACTTAGAATCATTAAGTTTAAATGTCAATTCTTCAAGGGATCAAATATAGTTTAAAATTAATTTAATAATTCTTGTAAAAGTCCACGTTACAGTTTATAGTTGTTCAGTCCTCATCATAGTCCATAATTGCTAGGTCATCATCATGGTCTATAATTTGTCCTGATCTTGATAGTGTATTCATTATACAAAAGTTCTTTTATTGCAAAGGTCAAAATAAAGGTCATAAAATTACTCCCAAACCAAGGTAAATATAAGTCAGAATAAAGGTCATAAAATTACTCTCAAACCAAAGTAAATATAAGAAAGTTCATGTAACTCAAGTACATATATTTATTGTTCAATATAATTAAAAATATATATTTAACTTAAGCATTGAGTAATATTTTAATTTATTATATTAATCTCATAAAAGAGTTAATATTCAAATTATAATAATTTTAAATTTTATCAAATATCATAAATATTTCATAGCTAAGTAAATATCAAGTTTTCATAACATTAGATATGCATAATAAATTTAACAAGAATAATATGTACAAAAATATTAAAATAATAAATTAACTAATAAAACATATAAACATACTAGAAGCCATAGTTTTATTTTTGAAAAAAGTTTAGTTCCTACCTCGTACAAATTTTTTCTCTTTCCTTCCTTCGTCCTCTTCCTCTTTTTTTTTTCCTCTTTTTTTTGTCTCTCCCTTTTTTTCCTTCTTTCTCGGTTCTCACCGTTTCCTTCTCTTTCTTTCTTCTCTTTCTTTCTTCTCTTTCTCTTTTTCTTCTCTCGATATCGTTTGTTACTATTGTAGCAAAGACCTCACTTACTCTTTCTCCCGATTCTTGTTACTAACGTTCAGCCCCCTTCCCAATTTATAGTCGTTTGTGTGGTGCACGTTGCACCCCGTTGTGCCTATTATTTTTTATTTTTTATAACTTAATGATTAGATTTAGATTTTTATATTAAAATAATAATTAATTCATAAATATCTTCTTATAATTATGTCTTCATAAATATTTTTTATGAATATATTAATTAAAATACTTCTAATCTTTATTGCTAAGATTAAATGTTAAATTTTATTTCAATAAATTATTATTTCTAATTTCATAAACTATATTACCAATTAAATTCTTACAAATTTTATCTAATCTCCTTTCATCAAGTATTAATTATTGTAAAATAAAACCAAATATAATGTTTAAGTTAAAATTTTATTCTTCACAAAAATATTTTATAAAAAATAGGATATTACGATATCAATATAAAACTTCTTTACATTGATAATGCATACCAATTAAATTCAAACTTTTTAATCAACTATTACTTTTATATATTGTTCGTTTATATTTTCCAAAGAGAATTGGCATTACTTAAGATAAGCTTATTGAGAATTATTATTATTATTATTATTATTATTATTATTATTATTATTATTATTATTATTATTATTATTATATGGGGGCATATCAATTAGAAAAGGTTTTATTGTGAGAGGGTGAGATGAGTAAATATTAACCATACAATTATACATGAATTGTCAAGATTAAAAATTACTTAAAGGTTATGTGACTACTTAAAAAAGTTAAATGCATTTGACTTTTTTATGTGGTCACATGACCTTTAAGTAACTTTTAATTTTGACCATCCATATATAATTGTATAGTTAAGATTTACTCTTCTCATAATAAAAACTCTTCTCATTAAATATGTCTTATCTATATATATAATCCCTTCATAGTTAATAACTAATATTTAATCACGAGTCTTAATTGGTTAAAATATAAATATAATATTTAAGTTTCAATCAAGTAGTAAATGTTGTTCTCGTAAAACTAAAAGATATTGAGAGATTTTCTATTAATTAATTATATTTATTCACTTATTAATTTTTTATAAATAATTTTTTTAATTTTTATAAAAGAAATGGCGGTTCCAACAAAGGATTTTATGTTCTCTGCGAGTTTGATAGGCAATGGCGGGTCCGGCAAAGAGCCACCAGATGGCGGAGGTGGTGGACAATCTCGTGTATCTTTCAAGGACATGATGATGGGAAACAAGGGAGTGTTGCCTCCCAGACCAAAAGTTGATTTAATTAAGGAGAATTTGGCGAAGATAGAATTCGAAGATAGTAATCCCTTGAAGCCGATGGTACACATCACGGATTATGTCTTTGATGGCTTGTGTGCACTATGGCAAGATGCTTTGGTAGTAAAGCTTCTTGGCAAAAGTAGTGGCTTTCACACCATGAAGGATCGTCTTTCCAGGGTCTGGAAGCTGGTTGCAGGTTTTGATATCCTGGACATTGGGAATCATTTTTATATGGTCAAGTTTGATTTAGAAGCAGACAGATCAAAGGTTATGGAGGATGGCCCCTGGATGATTTTCGACCATTACCTTATAGTGCAAACATGGTCCTCGGCATTTATGTCACCCACAGCAAAGATTGACAAAATGCTTGTATGGGTTCGTTTTCCAGGTTTGAACCTTGTTTATTATGATGAAAACAATTTATTGGCTCTTGCTGCTGCCACAGGCAAACCTATCAAGGTGGATTCTCATACCTTGGATGCTAGAAAGGGACGTTTCGCACGTGTATGTGTGGAGATTAATTTAGACAAACCTGTGGTAGGAAAGGTTTGGTTGAAGGGATTCTGGTATAAGGTCAAGTATGAAAGTTTACATAGGATTTGTGCAACTTGTGGCTGCTATGGTCATCTTGCTAGGGACTGCCCCACAGCACCCAAACATGATGTTCTTAACCCTGCCTCGGCGGCCAGTTCAGAGGCACCAGTAAAGGAGAAGCAGCAGGTGTCTTTTCCGGCAGGAGTTAATGCTACCGCAAATTCACAGGGGGTTACGAATGAAAATATTAAGGCATTTAATGAGGAGATTCTTGCGGAGGTCAATGGTAATGATGAGACATAACAGTTACACGGGGGTTGGCTTATTGTCAAGCGGCGATCCTGTAACAAAGCTTATAAATTGCATGGAAAAGGGGGTAAGGATCCTACTCCTAAAAATCAGGGGCACAATAAGGAGCGTACTAATGATAGGAGTGAGAAAGTATCTCCTAATATTCTCGTTATTCACCCTCATGCGAACGGGGCCCAGGAGGTTATAGCAACGAAGGTAAATGCCAATTCATCTAGTGCCAAACAAAAAAATAAAAAGCCTAGACGTGATACGGTATCGGTTTTCAAACAAAAACAGGATCCAATGACACGTGTAGCGGTGGGAAATTCTAGTGCTGGGGAAGTTAATACAATATCGTCTCAACAGCCGCCGCACTTTGGGCACATCCAAGAATAATAAACCCATGGTTGGTCAGGATGTGGGTTTTGGCGCCAAATCAATTTTTCCTATGAAGGCTGTCTCTGCAAATCGTTTTATCTTATTACATGAAGAGGATAACAACCAACAACCAATGGAGATGAGTACGAAAGACACTCAAGAAGTTGTGGTCCATGTTGATATGGTGCCTGAATCACCGTTAGGGTTACAAACCACTACAACGTAGCCCTTATATCTTGGCTTCTCTTCTCGCCTACCAAGATGCTCATGGATTGTTTTCGTGATTTTTCTATTTTGTCATGGAACATTCGGGGTGCCTTGGGGAATATATCTAGGCGTCATGTTCGTGATATTATTTCCTATCACCACCCTTCTCTTTTTCTGCTCTATGAGACTCATGGTCTTTTTATAAAAGCTCAGTCTTTTTGAAAAAATTTAGGTTATGAACCCATTTTTATTTATGAAGCAAATGGACAGTCTGGGGGTATTTGGATCTTGTCATCTGTTGTAGATATCTCCTGCTCACTGATTCATTCCATGCACCAAGCAATATCTTTTTCCATTAAGAAGAGTAATATTGTTTGGTACTGCACCGTGATTTATGCTTCTCTCATTCCTTATCTCCACAATAATTTATAGGAACATCTTTCTCATATACGTAATCAAATAAAAGGACCTTGGCTGATGCTTAGAGACTTCAATGAAGTTTTCCTCCCATCAGAGGTCTCAGGGGGCACTTTTACTAGTTCTCGTGCTTTCTTATTAGCTAATATGATGGCAAATTGTGGTCTTATGGATTTGGATACTGTTGATGGCTTGTTTACATGGAGAAAAAATGTTCACTCAGGCAGACATGTGAGGAAGAAGCTGGACAGATGTATGGGAGATGTTGATTGGAGATTATTGTTCCCTCATGTCCTTTTGGAATTACTTCCCATGCACAATTCGAACCATAATCCTCTCCTTCTTAGCTGTTTGAAATCTCGGAGCAACAAGGCAAAAAGTTTTCATTTTCAAGCAGCATGGATATCTCACTTAGAATATGGAGAATTGGTCAAGGATACTTGGTCTTCTACATCTGGGAATATTAACAGCAAGCTTGGTAATGTTCAAATCAATTCCTTTACCTTTAATAAGAAAGTTTTTAGGAATATTTTTAGAAGGAAGCGCCATATTGAGGCTAGGATTAAAGGGGTCTGATGCGTGAGGATATAATGATTAAAATTCAGATAAAAATCGGTTTTCAGGTTCACCAGAAAATAAAAACCTTACAACTAGTTATAGTTAGTAAGGGTCGATCCACAGAGAACCAATTCAATTAACACTATCAAGTAATTCCCAATTTAGACTCTGATTAACAATAAATAGTAAATAGGGGGTTTTGGAGTTTTGATTAACAATGAACAGCTTCAAAGGCAATAACAATAAATGAACTGAAATCAACAATATAAGAAAATTGGTTAAGAGATTGAATCCACTACTAGATTTATATGATTATGTAAATCCACATATCCTTTTATTCCAACATGCTCAATTATGTTTTTACGCAATTGTGAGAGTAAATCTATGTTTTCCTTAAGTGTTGGCCAATTTAGCAACCGCTCAAATCAACTCCTAATCACTGATTAGTCATAAAGCAACCGCTCTTACAACTATCTAACAATTGCATTAATATTTAGAAAACCAATTACACTAAGATCTAATCACACACCGGGATTAAATTACTTAGAACATATATTTTTCTAAATCTATTACCGCAACCACGCATAATAAACCCAGATCTACCACTTTTATAACTGGCAAATAGCACAAAGATAATTATACCCACATGAACATCATATATTTCATTAGATCTACTACCGCAATCGCGCATAATAAACCCAGATCTACCACTTTGAAAGTGGGAACAAGTACAAAAATCTTCATACCAATAATAGATTCAGAAATATATGAATAAAAACATAACTGTGTTAAAGTAATCAAATATGCAAGATTCACAACATTAATACTAGTGGTTTCATCACCCCCTCAACCAAGGGAGGTTTAGTTACACGTAGCTAGAAGGAAATCACAAGAAAAATTGAGAAAGAACAACATGAGAAACAAAGTGTAGAAGAAAAACTACAGCAAACGAGTTTCTGAGGATTGAGGATGATGGATCTCCAATTGCTCGAACCCGAGACTCCAATCTTTGATCCAAGACTCCCCTCTCCTTCTCTAAGGAGTTGTAGCTGCTCTCCTAAGTCAGAACTCTCTCAAAAACGTGCGAAGGGTGTCAATATATAGGCCTCCCGCACAAACTTCGCGTAGAAGTTTCAATAATTGCTGTCTGCGCTGCGAACCACGGCCGTGGTGGCCACCACGGCCAGGCCGTGGTTGATTCTGGAAGTAAATTTGTGAATGCTGACTCTCAACCACGGCCATGGTGGCCACCACGGCCTGGCCGTGGTTGATTCTGGAAGTAAATTTGTTAATGCTGACTCCCTCGAACCATGGTCGTGGTAGAAACCACGGGCAGGCCGTGTAATCTAACTTCCAAGCTCAATATGACCCATTATACCTCCGAATCTGGAAAAGTGTTCAACATGAAAGTTGTAGATGTGGATCTTAACTATCAACCATCAAAATTTCAGCTCATTTGACAACTTGTAGCTCAAGATATGTCATGAACAGTACACAAAGGTCAAGCTGTCAGGATCAGCACCCTAGTTCTTGCTTCAACTCCAATTTGAGTTATCCAAACGTGTGATTGGGCCTTTGAGGTCTTCATAAAAGTGGTAGAGAATTGTCTTATCTTTCCTAAAAGACCAAAATCACATCAATCAGATATTTGAAACTCAAATTATAGCTAGTTTACTGAACATTGTCAAAGAGATAAATTAGGGCTAAGTCATGCAATAATTCCCTCAATGATCCAATTAAGCTCAATATCATAAAATGTGTTAATACCAACTTAATTAAACCTAATTGAACCTTAAGAAGCCCAGTGACTGAAAAGCATAATTCAATTATGAGTGCAAATGAACACATTTAAGCAAAGTTTCATAGTAATGCTCCAATTAGGGTTTGATATCAGAAACTAAGTTAAATGATGACAATTAAGCACAAATGGAGTTTAATGAATCAATTACAAGGCGATTAAAATATAGGAATAATCAACAGATCAGGGTCCACAAACAATTGGATATTTTTCCTTTTTCTAGTCTCATTTCCTTAGAGCGTGAGTTACAGAATCAGTACAACCAAGTTATTCACCAAGAGGAGATGTTGTGGTATCAAAAGTCCAGAGAGCAATGGATTAAATTTGGTAATAGAAACACCAAATTTTTCCACACTCAAACGGTCATAAGAAGAAGGAGGAATAAAATTTCAGCTCTCAATATTGAAGGAGTTTGGTGCACGAATGATGAAGTATTTAAAAAATAGGCTTTCTCTTTCTTCAAGATGCTTTTTCAGAGCTTTGATCAATGCAATCCTCAAAGCTTACAGCTTAATTCAATTCCCCAGGTTGACCAAGAGTTATATGACTTACTAGTTATGCCTGTTTCTATGGAAGAGACCAAACAAGCTATTTTCTCAATGAGTTCCTATAAAGCACCAGGGGTAAATGGTTTCCAACCTATCTTCTTCAAAACATACTGGAATGTTGTTGCCAATGATGTTTGGGAGATGGTGGCTAATGCTTTTTCTTCTGGTTATGTTGATCCTACCCTTGCAGAAACCCTCATTGTTCCTATACCCAAAATTGAGGCACCTATCTCCTTCAAAGATTTCAGGCCAATAAGCCTGTGCAATGTCCTCTTCAAAGCTATTTCCAAAGTTTTAGTCAATAGGATTCATCCTCACCTGGACAAGCTTATTAGTCATCTTCAAAGCAGTTTCATCCCAAAAAGAGGTACTTCTGACAATGCAATGGTCATTCAGGAAATTGTCCATGCAATGCACAAGAAAAAAGGGAAAAAAGGCTATGTTATGTTTAAAATTGATTTTGAAAAAGCCTATGATCAGGTAGATTGGAATTTTCTTAAAATTACTCTTATGGATTTTGGCTTCCCTCCTGAGATTGTGACTCTTATTATGAATTATACTACTTCCACAAAGCTGGCTTTGAAGTGGAACGGGGTAAAACTTGATGCTTTTGCTCCAAAGAAAGGATTGCGCCAAGGGGATCCAATGTCTCCTTACCCATTTGTCTTGTGTATAGAAAAATTGTCCCTTCTCATTCAACAAAAGGTCTAGGATCATGCTTAGTTGCCTGTTAAAGTTACTAGTAATGACCTTGCTATTTCCCACTTTTTTTCCTGATGATTGTTTACTGTTTACAGAGGCTAAGGCGTTTCAAATTAAGTTGGTTAGAGATGTTCTGGATGCTTTTTGTCATGCCTCAGGTTTGAAGATTAATATCCAAAAATCGAGGTTTATGACTTCAAAGAACATTTCTTATGTGAAGGTGGACAAATTTGCCTCTATCATTCACTTTCGACATACCCGTCAAATAGGGAAATATCTTAGTTTTCTTATGCTGACTGGGCGTGTAAAGAATAGTGATTTTAACTATATTCTTGAGAGAATCAGTTCAAGATTGGCAGGTTGGAAGTTGAAATTATTGAATAGAGCAGGGAGGCTAACCTTAGCTCAAAGCGTGCTCACTTCTATGCCTATTTACACAATGTAGAATCTGTGGATTCCGGATGGGATTTGCAATAAGATTGACTCATCAATTTGCCGCTTTATCTGGGGTAGTGAACATTGCCATTGGGTTAAATGGGAAATCGTCTCCCTTCCTAAAGTGAGTGGTGGCTTAGGCATCCGCCCTGTTAGGAATGTCAATATATCACTTCTAGGGAAGCATATATGGGACATTATGCATGAGAAAGAGAAATTGTGGGTTCAAATGTTAGCTACAAAATATTTACATAACACTACAATTCTCTATGCACCTATAATTAATAGAGCCTCATACACTTGGAACTCAATTATTAAGGCGACTCACCATCTAAAGCTGGGATTTCAAATTCGTATTGGCAAATGAGACATCTCGCTTTGGTATGATAAATGGTTGAAAGATGACTATTTGTGCAACTTAGTCCCTTTTGTTCATATACAAGATACTGAGTTAAAGATCCATGATATTTACCATGAAGGAAATTGGCATTGTGAGATGCTAACAACTGATATTCCCATGGATGTTAAAAACCATCTGCAGAGCTATATTCTAAATTATCATATGGATGATGTGGTGATATGGGGCAACTCTGAATCTGACCTTTTTTTCCTCTAAATCCGCTTTCTAGTAGCTAATTGCCGATAATCCATCGCCTATCCCTCCTTTTGAACACTGGTCCTGGGTCTGGAAACTTCATCTACCAGAGAATACAAAACACTTTTTGTGGCTTACCATTCATGGTAGCCTTCCGACTAATGCTTTTCGTGTTTTTAGACATGTTTTTGTGGATTCTTCTTGTAACATGTATGGCAATGGAGTGGAGACCATCTTGCATCTTTTTCGTGACTATAGGTTATCCATACGTGTGTGGCAGCTCTTAAAATTAGATCGCAGCACTGACTTCTATACAGCCACTGATAATGAATGGCTTGTAACCAACATCAAGTCTTCCAATGGTATTCTTTTTACAGTGGCTTGTTGGATACTTTATAAAGCTAGGAATGTATCTATTTTCCGAGATAAAGTTTGGGAAGATTGGCATGTTATCAACCAAATTTGTAGCCTCCACTCAGAGATTGTCAGGTGTTTAGAACATCCAATTCAACAGAAATCGTGTCGCTACGTAAGCTGGCAACCACCGATTTTTCCCTTTGTGAAGTTGAACGTTGATGGTAGCTATTTCGGTAATCCGGGTCAGTCCAGTTTTGGAGGCATTGTTCATGATCACCTCGGACAATGGCTTACGGGATTCACAGGATGTTGTGGTATATCCACCAGTTTGAAGGTTGAGCTACTCGCTATTTATCATGGACTACACAAAGCCTGGAATGATGGATTCAGGTTCCTTATTTGCGAATCATATTCACAAGTTGCTTTAGATTTGATTCAGCGAAAGAACAACTCTTTCCATCCTTATTTTTCCTTGATCCAACTGATTAAAGGTCTTATACAGCGGGACTGGATAATTTCTTTCCAACATGCTCTTCGTGAAGGAAATTCTTGCGCCGATTGGCTTGCCAAATATGATGCTACACATGTTGATCATCTGTTTGTTTGGACTAGTTGTCCTTCTCAGTTAGCTCTTTTTTTGTTGGCTGACACTTTAGGGGTTTCTCATATTAGATTGTAGCCTGCCTTTTATTATTCTGATGTATAAAAAAAATTATTTTTAATTATTTTTGCTTGCATCCATACTACTTCTCTAAGTAAAAGTAACTTTCCGAATATGGCCATTCAATTAGCACCGTGTAGTAAATCTTAGCTTTATGCCAAAAGATAAATTCCATCCTTGCTTATATGAAGGTTAATAGAAATAAAAATCAATCCAATACTCTCGTTTTCAATGGAGGTACCTCACATAGTTGATTTTTTTTATCATAATAATTGTATAATCTAAGTTTACATTTGAATATAGAAATCCTTCGTTTCCATAACTCTCACCCTAAACTTCTTTCTTTTTCCAAAAAAAGAAAAAAAAAAGGTCCAATCACTCTCTATTCTCTTTATAGTAAAGTTCTGAAAACTAGACCGACCAATAAAATAATAAAAAAATTAATTTAAAGTTTAATGATTCAACTATAATTAAACTAGTATATATATATATATATATATATATATATATATGATGCATATCAATTGAGAGGAGTGTTTATTGTGAGAGGTGAGAGGAGTGAATCTTGACCATTAAATCTTACATGAATGGTCAAGATTAGAACATAAATGCATGTGACTTTTTTAAGTGGTCACATGACATTTAAGTAACTTTTAATCTTGACCATCCATGTATGGTTGTATGGTCAAGATTTACTTCTCTCACTCTCTCACAATAAAAACTCCTATCACTAGATATGTCATCTCTCTCTGTCTCTCTGTCTCTCTCTCTCTTTATATATATATATATATAATCTTACTCAGGTGAGAAGAGTGTTTATTGTGAGAGGTGAGAGGAGTGAATCTTGACCATTGAATCTTTCATGAATTGTCAAGATTAGAATATAAATGCATGTAATTTTTTTAAGTGGTCACATGACCTTCAAGTAACTTTTAATCTTGACCATTCATATATGGTTGTATGGTCAAGATTTACTCCTCTCACCCTCTCACAATAAAAACTCCTCTCACTAAATATGTCCCTTATATATATATATATATATATATATTATTAGTTTTTATATACATAAATTATGAGAGTTTATTATTTTAAGTTATTTTTGCATCTAAGATTATAACATTATTCTATTTAATATGAACTGTATAAGCAAAAAAATTAAAATAATTATATGAAAATACTAATTACTAATAACTTGTCCAATAATACATAAAAATAATATAATATTTTTTATGTTATGAACAACAATAACACAAAATCCATATAACATAATAAAAGATCCAATAATTACACAAGCAAGTGGAATAGTTTAGTGGTTTATTGCAAATTTCTACATGCAAGATACTTGAGTTATTCTCACTTTTCGAACATTTGGCTATTTTTGCATGTAAATAGCTTAAACCAGTGAACCCGTTGAACCGTGATCGGTTAATTACTTAATCGGTTCACACAGTTTATTGGTAGTTTACCAATTTAAAGACTAATTATTGAGTTTTTGATTCTGGGAACGCAATCGGATTGGTCATATGATTAATTCACAATCGAACTGATAAAAATAAGTCAGAACACTGCCCTATAGACGAACCACACCAGCCACCAGCATCATACCACTCCAACGCACAAAACAAACTTGTTTAGCAAATATTAAACTTGAAACTTACCCAAAAAAAAGCCCAATTAGGTAATGAAGTCACCACACAAAACTGATTTGCGCTTACAATAGATACCATACCATATGCTGTGGCAACTAGCATTTTGGCTTTGTCAGAAAGAGTGGTATCTTTACTTTAGTTTTTCACTTTACCATAAGCAAAAGAATGGTATATGTTCTGGACCGTGATCTGTGATATCGGTCCATCGAATCAACCCAACATGCACACTACCGGACTCCTCCAAGGCTGGCATAGAGGAAGATTCACAACGTATTCCGGACCTCGAAAGACGGCACCCCAAGCTGTGTTGGGTCATGATGTCATGGTTGATAGATTCATGTAAAGGGTAAATCCTTAAATATCCGTAACTGCCAATCATCAACTTACGATATTATAGGACTCATAGTTATCCTTGATGGCTAAATACTTTCCAGATTTATAGGGATATATCCTATAATAATGGAAAGGTGATCCTCATCAGGATACTAATCCTAAATTACCTGCATTCAGTAAGGATCCCATTAGGATTTTGTATATACTCTATAAATACAAGACTAAGTCATCTTAATGAGGTACCCATTAATACAATCTCTTAAGCCTACTTGAGCACCACCTGACTTGAGCGTTGGAGTCCCTTTTGCAGGTACCCACCCCCCTGTGCAATACGCTCAACAACCACTCAAGGAGGAAACTATTGTATACGTATCTATCACAGTTACCCTCTGAATCCGCTTCAGAACATTGGCGTCGACTGTGGGGACCTTAAATTTCTAATCCCACCCAATCATGGTGAACACGAGGCAAAATTCAAGAAGAGACGTTGCATAAACATCTATCAACCAGATGCAAGATCAAAATGTGCAACGTCCACCACTCCCACCGCCTCCACCCGCGGCTCAAACCTCCGTTGTGAGAAACCAGGCACCCGGATCAGGAAGCCGACGTGATGGCCACTCTACCTCTTTCTCTGAGGAGTCCCCTAACCCATCACGTAGGATTTATGTCATGGAAAGACTTGAATTCCCAGCCCAAAGAGGTGACTAGAGCCATCAAGAACGTAGGATCCCAGTGCACCAATGTCTGGGAATGCCAAATAATGAGATTAATGACAGCACATCCCGCTCTGAGCGCACACACCAATCTCACGCTTCTCAACGCCAATTTCAAGACATGTTGCAATAACATATGAATTTACTGAATGACCAATTCTGGAGGTTGGAAGACATGCAGCGTGACATGCATGAAAATCAACCCATGCCACCCCGTCGGGACAGACGAACTGACGTGGAAAATAGTCAAAGGAGGGCTCACGCAAGTAATAGAATCCCCAATACTGGGAATAATAACCAAAATCGTGGAACAATGGAACAACCTTTCTTCGATCAACTTATGGAGTTCCGAGTTCCTAGGAACTTCAAGTTTCCGCCAAACTTGGAAATTTACGACAGAACCACGGACCCCCAGGAACACATAAATGCCTGTGAACAGTCCTTATGTTTCTATGGCGGATCTATGGAATTGTTATGCCGAGCATTTCCCCTCTCCCTTAAAAAGGGAGCCCTCAAGTGGTTTACTAGCTAACCAAGGGGGACCGTCATAGATTGGTCGGATCTTAAACAACATTTTCTACTACAAAACAACACCAGCAAGGAACAACCTAAATCCATCGAATCCCTGACCAAAATTTGCTAGGGAAAGGACGAGACCCTCCGAGATTACGTCAAGCGGTTCATGGCTGCCTGCACCAACGTAGAAAACTTTAAAGACAGAATATCCTTGCATTATGCCAGAAGCGGTCTTCGGGTAGGTTCTAAGTTCTTTAAGTCCTTGGCAAAAACGAAACCAGAGAATCTGACTGACTTCCAGAAATGATCCGAGAAATATGTCTACTTGGAAGAGGCAACAGAAGACCATAGGAGGTGGGAAAAAGGCGAGTCCTCCCACCATAAGCCTAACCAGAATTCCTCAAGGCCACGACCCTCAAAAGGTACCCCGCCCCGGAGAAACTATTCTGACTATATTCCCCTGAACACACTTTGGGAAATAATCCTGAGGGAAGTATTGCATACGGAGTTTCAGAACATTCGAAGACCGCCCCCTATCAAGAAACACAAACAAAAAGATCATTCTAAGCCTTGCACATGGCACAAGGGTTACGACCATAATGCTGAGGATTGCTATCAGTTACGAGATGCCATCGAATTCCTGATCAAGGCTGGACGCTTACAGCAGTACATCCTTCATGTACAAAATAATGAGGGGGACAATAGACGTAGAAACAATAGACGCAGCCCACATCGGAGTTCACCCCCTCAGCACAGAAGAAGAACAATAAGTCCTAGGAGAAGATCCTGGACTCCACCTCACCGAGATAACAACTATCGGCATGATTGGATTAGGGACGCTCCCCCCGGTGATAACGATGACCATCGCTTCGAGCCCAATAGAACAATCCATACCATTGCCGGTGGCTTTGCCAGAGGAGGATCTTCCAATGGAGCTCAGAAGAAAGCTCTTAGAATGGCCATTTTTGGTGTGGTCCACTCAGAACCTAGGACACAAGCAGAAGGCAGAAAGGCGCCTTTTATCACCTTCTCGGATGAAGACTACGGTAGAATTATCCAGGATCACGATGATCCACTCGTCATCTCCGGGGTAATTTCCAATGCTGAAGTCCACTGAATTTTCATTGACCAAGGGAGCTCAGCAGATATTATGTTCTTAAATCTCTATCAGAAGCTAGAGCTCCCGCAATCAGACTTGACTCCCCATGTAGGAGAATTGACGGGTTTCACGAGTGAGAAAATCACCCCGGTCGGATACTACGAAACCCACCTGACCCTCGGATCATCTAATCTCTTCAGGATAGTCAAGGTAAAGTTCCTAATTGTGGACTGCCATTCGGCTTATAACATTATCTTGGGTCGTCCTTCTCTCAATGCACTTGGGGCAGTGGTATCTACCACCCACCTCGTGATGAAGTTCCTCAATAAGAACAATGACGTCGTCACTGTAAAAGGTGATCAAATTACCTCCAAAAAATACTACAATGAGAGCCTGAAAATTTGTAAAGCACCTCGAAAGGAGAGATCTGCCATTTCCACCTTGGCCTTCGACCAGGTTAACATATTAATGACCGAGTTGAATGTCAGGAAAGAAATCTGGGGTACTTGGCCCCAGCCCTAAGGCGAACTGTAATCTCTCTAGCTCGAGACTAACCCAAAACAAGTTACCAAGATCGGAGCTCGTCTGGATGAAAAAGAAAAATAACAACTTTCAGAGCTCTTGTTAAAAAATAGACCTTTTTGTATGGACATCTTCCGACATGCCCGGACTTGACCCCACCTTTATTTGCCACCGTCTGTCAATTAAAGAAGGCGCTAGGCTGGTCACACAAAAGAAAAAAAAAGGTCAGACTTGAGAGGCAGCAAGTTGTCGAAGACCAGGTCAAAGAGTTGCTAAATAGCAACTTCATCAGAGAAATCTCCTATACCACATGGCTTTCCAACGTGGTTCTGGTAAAGAAGTCCAATAGAAAGTGGAGAATATGCGTAGACTATACTGATCTAAATAAAGCCTATCCCAAGGATCCATACCCACTCCCCAATGTGGACAAATTAGTGGATGGCTCCTCGAGATTCAGATGGCTTTCATTCATGGATGCATATTCCGGGTACAATCAGATTCCCATGTACGCTAGAGATGAGGATAAAACCTCCTTCATTACTGATAGGGCGAGCTACTGCTACAAGGTCATGTCTTTTGGCCTAAAGAATGTAGGGGCCACCTACTGAGGATGATGAACAAGGTTTTTGAAAACCAAGTGGGAAATATGCTAGAAGTCTATATAGATGACATGATAGTAAAGACCCCGCATGGCGGATCGCACACGGCAGACCTCGAGGAAGTATTTGCATAAATTTGAAAGTACAACATGAGGTTGAACCCAGAGAAGTGCGCCTTAGGGGTCTAGGCTGGAAAATTTTTGGGGTTCATGCTAACTCACCGAGGAATCGAAGCCAATCCTGACAAGTATCAGGCCGTCCTCAACATGAGAAGCCCCCAAAACGTCAAAGAAGTACAACAGCTTACGAGGCGCATAGCGGCCCTCACAAGATTCTTAGCCAAGGCCGCTTATAAGTCTCTCCCCCCGTTCAAACTACTCAAGAAGGGAAAAAGTTTTGAATGGACCCCAGAGTGTGAGGACGCCTTCATATCCTTAAAAAATCTCCTGTTCCCCCTCTTATTTTGACGAGGCCAAATACCGAGGAGATACTGTACTTGTATTTATCCGTCCATGATGAGGCCGTAAGCTCAGTATTGATCTGAGAAACCGACGAAGGACAGAAACCAATCTACTTTGTAAGCAAGGTCCTTCAGGGTCCCGAGCTCCGGTACCAAAAGGTAGAGAAAGTCACTTTTGCACTCATTATTATAGCAAGAAGACTTCGGCAATACTTTCAATGCCACCCAGTGGTGGTAAGGACGGATGAACCTATCTGGCAGGTGTTATATAAACCAGATTTGGCTGGGCGAATGATTGCATAGTCGATCGAACTCTCAGAGTTTAGGATAATATATGAACCACGACTTGCAATAAAAGCCCAAGTATTGTCTGACTTCATAGCGAAACTCACATCGGACAACGGCGACCCTAAAGAAACCTCTTGGACCATTTTTGTCGACGGATCGTCAAACCCTAAGGGAAGCGGGGTCGGGGTGATATTAGAAAGTTTAGACGGATTGACCCTGGAGCACTCCCTGAAGTTTGAATTCCCGACCTCGAACAATCAGGCCGAGTATGAGGCCTGCATCGCTGGGTTGCTGATGACAAAGGATATGGAGGTCACACGGATCACGTTCTGCAGTGATTCCCAGCTGGTAACTTCCCAAATTCGAGGAGAATATCAAGCTAAAGGGCCTCTCCTACAGAAATAATTGATTAAGGTCCTAGAACTCCTAAAAAGGCTTTAAGGAAGTCAAGATAGAGCACATTCCAAGGGAACAGAACTCCAGGACAGACCTTTTGTCTAAGCTGGCTAGTATGAAAAGCCCTGACAGTAACTGGTCTGTAATCCAAGAAACTCTTTCCCAACCCTCAATCACGAATCATGACATGTTCCAAGTGGAGGACCATCAGTCATCTTAGATTACCCCCATACTGGGCTATTTGCAGCATGGAACTTTATCATCGGACCCAAAAGAAGCTTCCAAATTAGTAAAGACCACGGTCAGGTATACTATCTACAACAGCCGTCTATACCGACGTGGTTTCTTATCCCCCCTTCTAAAATGCTTAACCCCAAAGGAAGCAGAATACGCCCTAGCTAAAGTTCATGAAGGAAGTTGCGGTCACCATTTGGGAGGAAAAGCCCTAGCCCAAAAAGTATTAAAGGCAGGATACTGTTGGCCAATAATGGAAGCTGACTCTCAAACACACGTTCAGATTTGTGACAAATGTCAGTGCTATGTAGATAATTATCAGGCTCCTTCTGAAGAGTTGTTCACAACCTCAGTCTCGTGGCCTTTTTACAGATGAGGGATGGACATTTTGGGTCCGTTCCCCCAGGCCCCAGGACAGTTTAAGTACCTGGTGTTAGCGGTAGATTATTTTACCAAATGGATCGAGGCCAAACCCCTGGTCACTATCACCTCAGCGCGAATCCAGAAGTTTACTTGGTGCCATCTTATCACCAGGTTTGGCGTGTCGGAATCCATCGTAACGTACAATGGCACCCAGTTTAAAGATAAAAGCTTTGAAGAGCTACTGGCCGGACTGAAAATAAAGCACCACTGCAGCTCTGTTGAGAACCCCAGGACAAACGGATAAGCCGAAGCTGCCAATAGGATCATCGTATGAGAAAATGAGGTTAGATGAATCCAATGGGAATTGGTTGAGTAGCTTGATCATGTTCTCTGGGCGTACCGGACTACTCCTCATTCCACCACGGGTGAATCTTCATTCAAATTTATCTACGGCTGCGAAGCCATGATCCCGATAGAGATTGGAGAATCAAGCTGGCGTTACCAACGATTCTCATCTGATAGCAACCCCGGTCTAATCAGAGAAGACTTGGATTTACTCGAAGAAAGAAGAAATATGGCTCACATACGGGATGCCACCCTTAAACAAAAGACAGCGGCCAGATACAACAAGAAAGTGATCCTGAGGAAATTCTAGCCGGGCAATCTAGTGCTTAGGAGAGCCGACATAGGTGAGAAAAATACCTCCTAATGGAAATTAGCCCCTAACTGAGAAGGCCCCTACTGTGTCGTCACCAGTACGGGTAAGGGAGCTTACACTCTGGAAACGCTATCTGGCACCCCGGTCAAGAATTATTGAAATGCGGATAAATTAAAAAAATACTATAGCTAAATGCCCGTAGTGGCCTAGCCCTCTAGTAGAGTTATGTTTGATCCATCCTAATTTTGAATAATATGCTCTGTACGGACTTTTGTCCCCCCAATATCATCAATAAAACAGAGTTATTCAGATATCAAATTTGGTTCAACACGCGGCATTGACTGTTAAAAGGTCAAATGAATAGGAGGCAGTACGGATCATAGGTACACACTCCTTTATACCTAAGACGAGAAGGGATCCTAAAATCTAAATGGTTATTAGGGTACCCCGGCTAAGGTAAAATAATGTTCATGCCTAAGGCAAAAGGGTTTCCGCATAATATACCCTGAACCAAGGCGTTACTCTTACCTATGTCTACAATTCCAAATGCTTCTCATAATAAGCACTGGAATATGGATTAAGGTACTATTCTGCCTAAGTCTAAAATTTCACAGCGTTTGATAGTTATAAACGTTAAATTACAGACTAAGGCATCATTTCTAAATAAGTCAAGTGGAATGCCATTCACTCAACGATATGAGTGTAGGATCCCGGACCATGATTTTCCTATGTCAAAAAGTTTTTCTAAGTCCATTAAAACGACTTTAAAAATGAGTGTTGGACCCAAGTTGGACCATGAAAGACAAGAAAATAAATAGCGAGTCAAAGTAGTTAATTATAAGGCCCTGACCACGGGGTAATTATCCTTACAAAAAATAAAAAAATAAAACCCCACGCAAGGGGTAAAAGGCAAGATAAAGGAAAAAAGCGAGATAAAGCTTAAACGCCGGTCTCTTCTCCCTCTGGGATCTGAATAACTTCCGGGGTTAATGCCAGGAGCACTCGTGACCAGTTCCTTTGCGAAGACAAGTTAGCCGTTATGGAAGATTTTATCCGGGGTAACACCCTCCAAGACAAGGGCAACCCCGGGATTGAAGTATTGGATTTGCGCCATGGCATTCTGGAATTGCTCTCCCCTAATTTTTCCAGATATCGCATCCATCTCCTCTACTTCCTTTTTGAGCTGAACTATCTCGGCCTCTAGTACGCTAATGCTCTTGTCGGCCTCGAGCTTCTCTATTTTCCTAGCAGACTCAGAGTCTGCCAACACCTTCTCTAATTTGATGACCTTTGCCCGAGTATCTTCGTTTAGTTTTTGGGACACGCTCAGTTTCTGGCTAACTTCCTCCTATGCCTTCTTCAGAGTCTTCAGCTCTTCTGACGCCCTTTTGTCAGCATCCTCGATAGTCTCTTCAATTACGTGGATCTCGGCAACTGCCCGGAGAGCTTGCCTCTGAAGTCTAGCCAAGGTTTGGGCCAGACCTTGCTCGACAATATGTTGTCTAACCTCACTGCTTAAAAATTGTCCAGCAATGAAAGGGCCGGGCTCGGAGCGCCCGTGATGATTGGCAAGAAATCCTCCCTTTCTTTATCACCACCTTCTGACGACCTCTCATCATGTTCAAAAGGCCCTTCGACAGCCTGTCTTTTTCTTTCCTAAAGATTGTGGGTAAGGGAACCTGGCTGATCTTTCTCTCCGATAATAATGCCCTGGCCGGAGGATGCCAGGACGACAGTGGAAGAAGAGGTCGCAGACTTTTTCCCCTTTCTCCGGGTTCTTGCAGCATGCAGGGCGATCACGGAAGACCCAGAAGTCATGTTGCTGACTGAAATAAAATAAAAACAAGTACACAGTCAGCACACCACAAAATATTGATACATGAAGACAAAGTGCAAACACCTAGGGATACTACAGGTAATAACACCCTAATTCCTACCTAATAAAGCATAAAGAAGATCATCATCAGGGGTACAGAGAACATCTTTAATATTGATGTTTCTATGTTGCTCAGCATATCGGGCTATAAATCTGATAGACTTGAGCTCCTCGGGGTCGAGATCCCCCTCTTCTTTTTTAATTAAACTGAGGGGAACACCCCAGCAGTCTCACGTCCAGTAAAGTGGAAATTGTGGCTCCCCGTCAGGTTTGAGGAAGAATGGTTGACATCCCTCCACCGCCTTGACCTTGAAAAACGCAGTCTTGAATCCTTTAAAGCTTTCTTCGAAAACATCAAAGGATTTTCGACCAGGCCGAGATCGGATGACAAGCCAACTTGTTTGCTTCACCGTCCCCTGAGTGTTTATTCGAGTATAAAAATAAAAAAAAGATATTAACTGAGCACTTGAGGCTCATTAACCGATAAAATCTCTCGAAGGAGATGATGTAACCCTAGCCATTAAGATGGATCTGTGATGGGGCCACATGTAGAGTACGGAGAATGGCCATTTGGAAGTCAGAAAATGGCATTCGAAGCCCCAGCTTGGGAAAAAGGGGCTCATACAGGAACATAAAGTGTGAATCGGCTTCTCGGCAGGAACACACTCTTTCACTCCAGTACGGACAAATGACTTGGAATTCATCGTCCCGAGCTTTGTTCACGGTCAACTCCAAGATAAACAAAGATTCTCGGAGTACGACTTCGCTTGAAAATTTAGACTGACAATTCCATACATCGTCCACCACCCATGGATATACCAGCTCGGGACCTCGCTGAATTCGAATTAGCTCGTCCTCTGTTGGACTACGAATGTCGCGGAGTAGCGACCGGACTCTAGCTTTTTTTCCTCTAGCCATGGAAATCCTAAGAACATCTAAAGGAGTCGGTAAGCAACTGTTAGAATTAATAATGCCATGGATTCAGACACAAAGAGGAGAACGAAATAATTCAAACCCCCCTACCGACCTCTTGTCCCACCAGAAATCAGGTTTCTAGGGGAACTCCTCCGCTGTGCGTGGTGCGGCAGGGATGGTGTTCCAAGGAGGCGATGAAGTTTATATGGAGTCCAAAAATCACCAGAATCTATTTAACGAAAAGCAACAACAGAAATGCACTACTACTCTACTTTTCAAAAGCAATGAGCATTTTGAAAACGATAATGACAGCAGGATTGAAAGAGAACTACTTACTATGTAAAGGCAAAGAGCGTTTGAACAATACAAAAGCTGGGAATGGCTGGAAAGTACCCAAAAGAGCCAAAGCTTTTGCCGCACGGTGTTCTCAGTGAAGTTAGCCAAAAATAGTAAGGTGAGGAAGACGAACCCTTGACTCTTATTTATAAAGTGTTGAATGATTAGGGGACATTTCTGTCCTCTCCATCGCAAGTTCAAAAGGTGCTCATCATGGCGCGCGAAGCTCAAGGCATGTACCTCCGGTAAAATCACACCACGTGGCCCATATAGTTGTAATAGCAGTTGAAAAGATGGTTACGCAGTGACTCAAAGCGTCGTACGAATGTTAAAAGAGGAACCCGGACTTGTTCAGTAGATCCCGACTTCAAACTACTGTGTCCATTTGGTTGACAGTACGGACTACGAACGAATGCCGAGACGCAATTGCTATGGCATCATGCCAGAGTGAGCGTTGGACCCACCTCGGCAATGTCACTACGGTGTTATGCCAGAATAAGCATTGGACTTATCCCGGCAATGTTACCTCAGTGAAAAATACAGAACAAATATAGAATACGAAGTCTTTATTGAATCACTTTCATTCCATACATCGTCATACATCCGAAAAAGAGGAAAAAGAAAATATTGAGACATGGAATGTAAAAAAGTAGCCTGGGGAAAGGAGCAAACATCTCCAGCAGCCTGAATTATGCCACGTCCACATCTCCAAACCCCGGTCTCTTGAAAAAGTGGATTGGCTTTGAAGAACATTGGCAAACCGAAATCACGACCTCGGAACTGATGCCAAAGTCTTCGGCATTGCCTCCTCCACGGTGAAAATAAAGACCGAGACATTCTCTCCTTTGTTGGATGGGGCATGATCTTTCATGCAGAAGGACATTCCACCAGCCTCAACCATTCCAAATTGCCTCAAGTTGCAGAGCCGCTCCAATAGTCATTCCACCCCGGAATAGACTGAAGCCACTCCCAAAACAGAATTACTCTGTCAACTGATCCCCCCTACCTTCTTGGCACATGACGGTAGAGAATGATACCTAGTGCTTCCTTGAAAGCAAGTCAAAGAAAGCAGACTGCCCCAGGTCATTGCCAGGGGCTTTTTCCTTCCGAGAAGGACGATTCTTCACCATATCAACCCTGTCAAGCACTAGGAATCCCTTGGAGAAGGAAAAATGGGTTGGTTAGAGCATTCTACAGGCTCGCTATGCATTGGACGATGGGCGCACCGCTCTACGCTAATGAGTGGGGTTAGACACTCCCATGTACGTCGGGAGAGAAAGGCTCCCGCCTTCCCAAATGCATAGTAGCCCAGTTTTACGCCAGGAAAGAAAAGCTCCCATCAAAAGAAAACAATGTTTGGAGGAAATCAAACATCTTCAAGAACTTTGAAAAAAATAAGAGTATAATCTCTGCAGAAGATGAAGTTTTATTCACAAACATGAAAAATGGAGAAAAAGCTACTCTCATTCTCTCGGAAGAAACCATTTTTACATGAGAATGTGATGCTAGAGGAATACAAAGGAGGGGTGTACTAGCTCTTGAAGAAGCGTTCTCTACTTACAGGGCACATGAGGTATTTTGATTGGGCTCGTAAAAGGTGATCTAACCTCGTGAAGTCAACTAAAATAAATGCTTCTAATCTTTTATTGGTCACAAAGATAGGGAGCAGTTGAGAAAATTCGTATGAAACTGACGTTCTTTTCAAAGGATCACTAATTCCCAATAAAGTCCAAGTGTCAGTTTCCAGAGAATCTCAGACTGTTACCACCAGCAGATTCAGAGATCGCGTTCAGAATTTGTGTTGAAGATATCTCGAAAAATCCCTAGTACTCTTACTTGGGGGCAATGATGTGTAATCATAACAGGGTAGGTCATGGATATCGGTAATTATCTGGAATCCGACATATATTCTCTGGACTATCATGTCGGCCATCTGACAGTTGATCCGTTCTAAACTTGACTCTGGTCTGTCTCATCCAAGAGCCAAGCTGGGGGCAATTGTTCTGGACCGTGATCCGTGATATTGGTCAATGGGATCAACCCAGCATGCACACTACCGGACTCCTCCAAGGCTGGCATAAAGGAAGATTCACAATGTATTCAGGACCTCGGAAGACAGCACCCCAAGCTATGTTGGGTCATGATGTCATGGTTGATAGATTCATGCAGAGGGTAAATCCCTAAATATCCGTAACTTTCAATCATCAACTTACGATATTATAGGACTCATAGTTATCCTTGATGACTAAATACTTTCCAAATTTATAGGGATATATCTTATAATAATGGAAATGTGATCCTCATCAAGATACTAATCCTAAATTACCTGCATTCAGTAAGGATCCCATTAGGATTCTGTATACGCTCTATAAATACAAGACAAAGTCATCTTAATGAGGCACCCCTTAATACAATCTCTTAAGCCTACTTGAGCACTACCTGACTTGAGCGTTGGAGTCCCTTTTGTAGGTACCCACCCCCTTGCAATACGCTCAGCAACCACTCAAGGAGGAAACTACCGTATACGTATCTATCACAGGTACCCTCTAAAATCCACTTCAGAATAGTATCTTAAACCAATGAACTTGTTGAACCGTGACCGGTTAACTACTTAATCGGTTCACACAGTTTATTGGCAGTTTACCAATTCAAAGACCAATTCTTGAATTTCCGATTCTTAAAACATAATCAGATTGGTCATATGATCGATTCACAGTCAAACTGATAGGAACAAGTCAGAACACTGCTTTATCCACACAAAACTGAATTGTGCTTACAACAAATACCATACCATTTGCTGTGGCAACTAGCAATTTGGCTTTGCCAGAAAGAGTGGTATCTTTACTTTAGTTTTTCACCTTACCATAAGCAAAAGAATTCAGTATCTTCTTGGCAAAGTAGTTCTTTGTGTAACACAAAACTACAGTCTACAGAGATAGTTCATGTGTAATAAGTAAAATAAGTCATCTCATGTACCCAAAAAAACAAAGTCAACTCGTGTAAACTGTTTGGTAAATCAAGAAGACTGTTATTTTTGGTGATTGGGCTTTATAACTTATTCACCTTTTTAATCAAAAACAAAAAACTCTTCCATGCTATGAAGAACCAACCTTAAAAAGTCATTTTCCTTTGGCTCTTCTAATGAGGCAAGCGCGTGAGAAGTGGCTTGGCAAGCGTGTCTTATGAAGATCCTCTTCCAATGTGGCAACATTGCTGCAGGACCCAATTCGCTGGATATATCCACACACACCAAGAACAAATTCTCCAAATTCTACGGATGCTATTTAAAAATCAAGAGAGGGCTGCAGTTTATAGATGTCTTTTACAACCCCTGCATCCCTTTTTTTCTTTTTTGTACAGAAAGGATAGGCAGGTAAGCCTAGAAGCCTTTCCTAGATGCTGGCTGCAGCAGGATGCGTCCCCTTCTTTTTATTGGGATTATTCAGGTCCAAAATATGGGTCGTTTAAACAGAATAAATAACAGTCAATTTCAGAAGCTGCACAGTTATTTCTGGTTTTGTTTATACAACTAGTTGAGGTCTAAATGGCAACTAGTGCTTGCCTTGTCAGATTGAACTCTCACTTTAACTTTATAGGCCCATCTTTTGACTGAAATGGGTCAAACAAATTTAGACCTACCGTTAACCCAGATATGTTCTACTTTATGCAGATAACCGTGAAGACAGAAATAACATACATAGTAGTTTTTAGAGCAAATAGCAACTAAGGTTAGGTTTGGTTAGAAGAATGTTACAGGTTATGCATTAATGGGAGGCAATAGTACCCTACCCCATCTATATTCCCACTTTGAAGATTCACCATTGGAAGGTTTACACCTGGGTTGCTGCTTATAAAGGTAATAAAAAAAATTATTTTTGTGATCCCACCCATAATTTGGCCTCATATTTTATTTGTTTCAGGATCACTTAGATTATTCATAAAATAGATACCATGACTCCACCACTAATACCATGACTCCACCACTAATTCCATCACTCTTTTTAGCAGTAAAGGGGTCTCTTTGATTGGAATTCTGTGCCTATCTCTTAAAACTGTAAATTCTTTCTATGGAAAATCGTTATTCATAGCCCCAACGACTATTCCTTGTGGGACAGTTAAAACTCGAAAGCTGTGGAAACTGAATAGTTAATAATAAAATCGATAACAAGAACAACTTGTACTCCTAGTTAGCAACATAATGGTCATTCATATAAGGCTGCTTAAAAGCGTTTATTTTATCAATAAAACTTTTTTAATACAAGTACATAGACTGAATGGACATTCATAAGGGTCCAGTTCATGGCTTAAATTTAGGTAGATGAATAATTGGTTCCTTCCTTTTGCTAATAAGTTGCTTCCTTCCTTAATATAGAGCAAACATTCTCCCAATATTTCTGCATAATTTTTTTTTTCTTGTTACCAATTTCTTTTTCACATATTTATTTTCCATGAAAACCTGAAAATGGTTCAGCAAATTGAAGAAAGTTAAGTAGTACTTGTCTTAGCCCCTTGGTTCAGAATCAGAGAGTCAAAAAGTTTCTCCAAGCTCAACTGTGAATCCTGTTCTCACGTTAATATGTCAAGAACCACTAATGTTTGTGAGGCAAGATAGATATTTTGACTTGGGTGGAACACTAGCTATATTGAGTAGATTCTGTTTCTTCTGTTTACTCAATTCAAAAACTGAAGAGAGAAGAGACAGACCTGTATACGCGGCGAGAGGAAATTGTGTTTGATTGCTGCCCGGAAATGGATTGTACAATATAAGGATAAATTGTTGTACAAGATTTATAAGGTATCCACAATTGATGGATCATATAATTAGCCAATTCAAAAGGAACAAAATGGTGGACCAGGTGCAATTACCTTTCTCTTTAGAACCATTTTGAAAGGTTCTCCGCATACTGTGAGATAAAAAAGGTTTGATGGGAATACATGGCTTGCCATCAATGACAGCTGAACTTGGAGATAGCTATTTGTTATTGTAGGTCAGCGTTGAGGTTCTAATTCTTACACATCAACTCCCTAGATTTTATTTAGCTGAAAGGAATTTGGTTCTTCCTTTGCAAATGGTCTAACATAGATTTCTCTAAAGCCACTGCTTTCTATAGCACTGAATGAAAATTTAATCAAAGCATCTCTTGTGGGTAGGAGCAAGAACAAAACTTCTTTTGTGCACTAATTCTTTATAATACTTTGATTTAAAGTTTATAACATGGATTTGTTAACAAGGCTGCGTCAAAAGCAAAAAACCAGAAATTGATTCCCACATAACAAAATGTACATAGAATTATTGCTAATTTTCTCAACTATATGGATACTTTTAGCTATATTAACGAAACATTTTCTAACACAAAGAATGGTCACTTCAGATACAAATTAGCATAGCCACAAAATTTGATGGCAAAACTTTTGGACTCAAAATTTCTTATTATTTTCAAAAAGTTGGAGACGGTTCTCTCCCTATTCAATTGAATCTATTAAAGAGGGAAGTCCGTAAGTGGAAACCTGGTGTGATTATTAACTTGATTAATCATTAAAAAGGTTTTAGCTGTTAAATATCTTGGTGGTCTGCTATATGAATCTCTCATTAACAGTAACCTCAACTCAACTTTTTTGCTGCTTCTTCCTTTTAGACCCCGGACCTTGGTTGTTGTAAGAAAGGGCAAGAGGCCAGAGAAGCGCTCAATAGTAACGCTTTGAAGCCTAATTAGTTCGTAGTTAGTTTCTTATGATGTAAGCAATACACTAAGCATGAGGAAGAAGCCATGCTAGTGCCAACTGCCAAGTTGTGATATTTATGGACATTACACGAGATTAACTTGAACCATATTCAAATAGAATATATGTAACAAGAAAATTAGTTCCATTGCTTAGGGCCACAAAGAAACATGAATGGAACCACACTCCTGTCACATAGCAAGTCACATAGCAAGACACATAGCAATACACGATTAGAAGTACTAGCTAGGAAACCGGTTATGGCATTTTAGTGCTTGACTAGGGTCATTCCTTATTCTAATGGATGAACGTGAAGGGACATAGAGGAAGCTAGCTTTGAGAAATTTGGTAAGTGGAGGAGTTTATTCTTGGAATATACCATCTGGCTCTAATACTACTGCACTTCTTTAGTAGTTTCCTAGTTATAATGATTTCCAGATCGATTAAATTTTGGTTTCCCTAAAACCAGGGGCTGCTCCTCTTATTTCTTTTTTTAAGTAAATGAGGTATATGACCTATAGGAAGGAATGATAAGCTAAGGTGTAAGAGCATGTTTGCTTCAGCTTTTTTAGTTGAAGCAACAGTTTTTTTTTTTTTCAACTTTAAGCTGTTGGAGCAAAATGCAACGTGTTTGGGTTAGATGTTGGAAAAAATCAACAACTATTAATTGGAGAAAAAAATTGTTAGAGCAAAAGTTATTCGGTTGAACATTTTGTAAAAAAGTTGTTGGATTATTTTTTATTTTGAGATATAAATATTATTTTGTCCTTAATTAAATATTTTTTTAATTAATCAAATAATTTTTTAATTTTTTATAATTATTTTGATAATTTAATATATAAAAATAATTTTTTTATATTATCTAAATAAAATAAATTAGTTTAAAATTACTTTTCAACTAATATATTTAAATATAAAACTGATTTTATTATAATTAATTATAATAAAAAAAATTATATAATAATTAATTATTAAAATAATCAAATTTTTATATCTATCTCAAACAAACACTAAGTAAAATGGCTTGGTTAAATCGCAAGGTATGATTTTATTACTTCGGTTGATCAACCGAGCTTTAAGTGGGCAAACTTTATTTGCAATGTAGGGTTCAAAACTCACTGGAAGCATTTTGTGGCCAAGGCCAAACCAATAATTGAATAGAAATTAATTCGATACCCAAAGAACGAAGGGTGCAAGAACACCTCGTGGTCTTGTTAGAAAAAAAAACAAAAAAAAACAAAAAAGAACCTGGTTAAAATTCTATCATGTGATCAAGCAGTTCCAAAAGAACTTCGTGCTACTTGAATTAAGGCTTTCGAGTAGCTTCTCTCCATTGAGTATTGACTCTAGGGGACCTTGCTCTTGCAGAAAATACGCTCGTCTTATTGAGAAAACTACATTAAATGATGATGAAGAAAGTGGTATAGCCTATGAAACTTTTAAGTTTTGATACTATATATGATATGTGGTTTCAATCTTACGCAAGTGAACATTTTTAAGGATGCATTTTTAAGTTTTGATACTATATATGCTGTGTGTTACTAATTGTTTATAAGGATGCATTTTTAATATGATGTAATGTAATTATCCGGAAAAGTTATGTTAATACTTGACAATAATGATTCCATCGAAGTCCCTTTTTAATGAACTTCGAATAGTTCATAGTGTACAACTTATGAAGTATATACATGAATATAGACACGAAATATACTAAATTCAAAAATTGTATCACACGATATATATATATATATATATATATATATATATATATATATATATAATATATATATATATAAAAAAAATATATATCCTATATAAAATTTAAGAAAAATATTTGTAATTTATTAATATCATTTTTATAAATTTAAAGATTTATAATATCTTAATATATGTTATATGTGCTAATATTTACTATCTAATAAGTTTTTTTTAAAATATAGAGCATAATTTCTATTGATATTTTTTAAAAAATCTCATAATCTAATTTTTCCTAATAGAACTAACTATGTAAAAGTATATGTGCATAAAAAAAATTAACTAGAAAGAATATTGGTGTAAGATAAGTTTCAGTAACAACGAAGTAGATGACTTGGTATGAGAAGAAGTATAAGGAACAGATGAAAATAATGGTGTGTAAAAAGATAAAGCTTAAAAATCTAATCATGACGTGTGAAAAAATAAAACTTAAAATATTAGTACGTGAAAATAATGACTTGAGACATCAGTCATATGATTGAGTTTGAGTGAGTTATGAGCTTACTAATTGAACGTTAGTCATGAAAACTAAATTTTTTTAAAAAAATATTAATAAGTCATGTCCAAGCAGTGTCCGAGACGTGTCCAAGCGTGTTCGAAACATGTCTAAACTGAAAAAAATCTTTTTAATTAAACATATTTAAACACGTAAAACACGTGTGTCGTACGAGTACCTCCACATGTCAGACACGGATACAGACACGCCTCAAAAACGACATATCCGTGTTTCATAGTTTACAACAATATAAAGTTGACTGTTAAGTAAGCATTTTTCTGTCAGTATGTGGAGAAATGAGTGAGAACTAAAAGATATATAAAGTGCCATGTTGTATTCCTTATAATTTGTACAGTCTTGTTATTTGTTCAAGTTTTATACATTTAATTTTTTTTAATTCTCTCACAAACTCATTCTATATCTCATAAAAATATTACTGTTACATACAAATTGATTTAACATCTTTTTTATATTAACATATGATATAATACGATATGCATATAAAAGTTATACACACAACATTTTCCTTATTTGTATTTAACTATCTTTCTTTTTATCCCAAGAAAAATCTCTAACTCGACATACGCCTAAAACAACACTCACCCTGATCTTCCCCTGAAAGTCAACTTTGAGGATGTTGAAAGTAGAACCACGTCTTCTATGCCAATAAAATCACAAAAAATAATCATATTATATCTCTTTTAGAGTTGTAATTATTGTATATATTTTTTTTAAAAATGTATAATTAAGAGATAAAAAATGATAAAAAAATAAATATAATAAATAATATTAAATAAAGTATAAAAAAATATATATATATTATTTATAATAAGAATATCAAAATTGTAAAATCACAGTGGTGAAGGAAATGAAGCTTGAAACCATGGTTTTGACTTAAAAGTAGCTAGGTTGATATGGTGCCATTGGACATTTGGGTTATCATTCAATTAAAATAGAGTTAGCACTTGTACATGTGAACGAAATTATGGTCAAAACGACAACAGTTACATTTACCAAAAATGAACACCGGAGGGAAGTGTTTGTTGAGGATAGCAAACTAGTTTTTGTCTACCTTAGTGCCCCTAATCGTTTTATCATTTGCTATACACCTCGTTTCTTCTCACTTATATATGATCCTCGCTTAAGCTTATTGATTGAGAATTATCTATATTTTGGATTTTGCCGACAAGTCTGAATAGATAATTTAGCTAGATAAATATTTGAAAATAGTAATTGATACACTGATTTGTACTAAACTTATGTTGTGAAGCATTGGCCGAGACTTAGATCTTAATTTATAACTTTGTAAATATTTAAAAATAATTTCTGCTTAAGAGAGAACATATTAATGTTTATAATCAAATATAAGTATTAAAATTTTATATTAATTAAAAATAAATTTAGTGAAGACCATATAAATAAAAAGATTTATAAACTTATTATTATGTAATTTTTAATTTAATTCATTAATAAAAATCTCTCCAAATGTTGAGCTCGGAGACCTCCTAAGAAGGAAGGAGAAAGATTGATTTTTATAATCAGAACAATGTCACATATGAGAAGTGCAACTCGATTTGTGTTGAAGTGATATTTTCTTAATTAATTCACTTTTACACTTTGTGAGGTAACGACACTCATGGCCCTATTTCATGGGCTAATGCTAGAATACACACTCCTTAGTTACGGTGCATCGATATACCTTTTACTTCACCTGTTATTTTAAGTTAATAAATGGTATTAGATAAAACGTTATAAAGTTTTTATAATAATATAAGAGTTAATAAATTAAAAAAATAATTATTTTACATTTTTAAAAATGATATAAAATTATTCATACATTTTTAAAATATATGATTGAATAAAAAAAATAAAAAAATTATATATAATAAATAATATTAAATAAAGTATAAAAAAGTATATTTTAATGTAAGAATATAAGAGTTGTAAGTTAAATAACCTATTACCAGACCAAGTTGGGTCTTCTTTACTCGAGCGGATCAACTCGTCAAAAAACGGGTTCCACCATTAATAGAGTATACGAGTTTCAGAAACTTGCTATGTGTAGCGTTTTCTTCAACGGTTTTTACCCAAAAACAAAACCCAGTGAGATTTGAACATAACCAAGTATTAAAACGAATTATTTAAGCGTTTTTGATTGAGAATGAAGAACAAAACTGGGTCTTGATTTTAACGAGTTGCAGCACGGAAAAAAAAAGTTGAAAGTCGAGGTGGTGAAAGGCCTGTCGCTGGCGAGGTCCCGGGCGGTGAGGATTGGCTCTCCCATGTCAGGTTTGCTCCGGCAGAGGAGGAAACACCATGCCTTCCGCTTTCATTGCGAGATCCGGCAGCCTGAGGCCATGGAAGCACTCATTCATCAAACCCAGTCTATGGGGGTTAAGAGGAAAAGACTTGCTTTGAACCCCCGTTCTTCAACACCTCAGTACCGCCACCGCATTTCACCCGAAGAACCATCGTCCAACCCGTCTCAGCCAACATCAACCAGTCAGAGTACTGCCGCTACCAACCGCACCAGCCACCGTCCATCCTCCCCTGTGCCATCAGAGCCACCCCTCAAAGCTGAACCAAGCTCTTCTTTTGATCCTCAATTTTTCAGGCTTATGCTTGGAGGGGGATTTTAACCGGCTTCTACAATGAAGAAAGTCGTATGGATTTTAACTTCCACCTGCTAAGCAATTAATCAGTCATCAATTCCTACCACTGATGGAAATTTTAGTCAATCCAATGGTTATTATATAAGATGCTTCCATGGTCCCTAACAACCAGGGAGCATGTCTGATGCTGCCCTATTTCATGATCATCTTTTCATTGAACACATCTTGTGCCTTTCATTTGCTCGAAGAAAGAATGCATAAAAAAATTGTGAAGACGTTCGTGGTGATGATCGATGATTCTATGGACATGCTGGTCAATAATCATCAGCAAACGAATTCATCTTGGTACTTGGGGCTTTCGTATTTTCTGCTAATGGTAGCCAATAGCAATAATCGTCTTTGCAAAGCAGCCCGTGACTTCCCAAATACTACCATCTCCTCTGAAGAAAAGGAATGGAGTGGAAGGCGAAAAATTGCTAATCCTACCATTTCCATGCTCCAAAAAAGGAATGTTACCTGTACATTATTATTTTTATATTATTATTATTTATATAATAAAATAAAATAAATATAATTTTAAAAAATATATTTTCTTTTGTTTTATAATAAAATAAGTGTAACTAAAAAATATAAAAAATAATGTGTAAATATTATTTTCTTTTACTTAATCAACTCGTTAGTTGTCATAATGTTAAAATGTTAAAATTGAAAAAGTCTCTCTATGTTGAGAAAAATTCTTTAAAAAATGATTTTCCTACATCATTTTTTATAAAATATTATTTTTATATTATTTTTAATGACTGTGATTAAGTAAAAAAAAAAAAAAAAATATAATTAATGATATAAAAAATAATATAAAAAATTATAATTAAAAAATTCTTATACGTGGTGTATCTTATACCTTTGACAGTTGTATAGAACCCACATAATAAGTACAAAATACATACATACAATGGTTGTAATATGTGTGGAGGAAAAAAAGTTTTCTTCTTGGATGATATAAGAATCCCTTCTGTGTTAACGTGTGTTGTCAGGCTAGATTGGGCTACACTTGATCAAGACTTTCTTTGCAATCCTTAATGAGAAATTCTTAGCTCTCTACCATATTATCTTTCAGTAGATACTTTATTTAAACTGTCAATATATGTAAAATAGATGGCTAACGCTTTTAAATTTTCATTAAATCTATATGTAAGTCTGTATGAAAAAGGAAAAGAGATAGTAAAAATTTCTCATCCTTGATAGGCATTTCTTGCCTCTTTTTTCCATGTATTTTATATTTTGTATTGTTTGATCAAAAAACAAAACTTCATCACATATAATGTAAAGATAGGGTGAAACAGAATACCTTACCTTGAACTAGATTTTTTTTAACTTGCTATATTTTTCAATTAAGTTAAAATAAAAGCAGATCCAACCCAACTAATTAATAATAATTTAGGAGTGTTAAAAAAACTCTAATGAAAGTTAGTAAACTGATTAAATTAAGACAAAATTTAAGTAAATTTTCTTACATACTATTATGCTATTCTCTTATTAAATTATAATATGCATTTTTTTATATATTAGTGTCACTTTATCACCCTTTCAAATGTAACATGGTTATATCACTTTACTCTGGTATTTCTTTCAATCATGATTTTTTTACATTATTTTTTATATTATTAATTATATTATTTTTTTATTAATTTTTTTTTACTTAATCACAATAATTAAAAATAATGAATAAAATGATATTTGTTGAAAAATGATGTATAAATATAATTTTTCTATTTCTTTTTCCTTAGTTGACTGACACCCTCCCCTCTCCATCCTAAGCTTTCATCTATTTTCCTACGCTCCCACCCACGCCCTAGCTTACGCCACCATTGCACACTATGATCTCTCCCACCGCCATTGGCTTCTCAGCCTCAATGGTGACTTTGTCATCCACCGAAAATGCTCATGCACTGCCTCCATCCAACAATGGCATTGTTCCTCCAGTGACGAGAGAAATCGTGCTTCGCAATCAGCGAGCTCAAGAGGTAGCTACTCATCTCCTTAGTGAAGCTCCTCCCCTCAATAATGTCAATGGACCAAAGGTTGACAATGGTGCTCCAACTGGTTTTGATTCCAATGGTAAGGGTTTTGCATATACTCTTTTTAGGTTTTGCATCAAAGTGTGTAGTGGTGGCGTAAAGCTAGTGCATGGGTGGGAGCGTAGGAAAGTAGATGAGAGCTTGGAGTGGAGAGGGAGACGTGCCTCAATGAAATAACAGACTAAAGTGAGATAATGGTGTTACGGTTTCGACTGGTGAACCGGTGAAGTGGCCAGTCAACTAGTTCGAGCAAACATTCAGATTGGTTTTGCAGTTGATTCGGTAAAATTCGAGTTGAACCGGCCAAGTTTTGTTAAACCCAGTGACTCAAAGGCACTCAGATGGTTCACTCAACTGAAGAAAAAAAAAAGTGGTCCCTTGTTCCTCTTTCAGGGAAAATTAAGAACATAGATATGGAAATAGAGAATGGGAAGAATTCCCAGGCCAATCACACCCCATTTCGTGAAACACATGAGAACTGAGAGAGAAGAATCGCCACCACCTCACCTTGCCTCTGCACTCGTCGCAGTCTGTGGTCCTCACACTAATCCATCGCACCACACCTTAGTCTTCACCTTAGCGGCAGGCGAGTCTCTATTCCTTTCCTCTTTGTGTGCGATACAAGACTGGTAGGTGATAGACTAGAGGCAGGAGATAGGGTTTTGTCTCACATTTGGGCTCAATAAAAGATCTCACACCAAATAATCAATAACTAATTTATTGTCACTATTTGTTTATACTTTTTATGAGTGTTAGGAATTAGTTTAGGCTTAAGGAGGAGATCTTAGCCCAATAAAAAATAGAAATAAAGTAACTAAGTATTAATTTTATTTGTAATTTTTTTATTTATATCAAATATATATATAAATTATTTTATTTATGTTGCTCAACCAATTAAAGTAGTGACTCAGTGTCCTAATCGGGTCGATAACAAGTCGATTTTTATAATTATGAGTGTTGCATTTAAAAGCGTAATGAAGTGACACTAATGTATAAAAAATAAAAATATATTTTATAATTTAACAGGAGAACAACACAACCAGAACATAAGGAAGTTTGTCTAAGTTTGTCAAGTTTTATCCTTCACCTCGATTAGGGTGAGTCTAATATACATCTTTAAAAAATAGATATATGATATATCACTCAATTTAAGTTATTAATTTATTTATAAAATAAATCAATAATTTGGATCAATTACGAAACTTGTTAAGGAGTTTTTTTTATTTTTTTAAGTTTTTTTAGTTTTATTTTTTTTTACATATTATTACTACTATCGTCGGTTGTTAAGGTCATTGTATCTTTACTTGTCGGTCATCTTTAATTTTTAAAATTATATAAATATTATCGATTAAAATTTATAAATTTTTTTAATAAATACTGATTATAGTTTTAGAAAAATTGACTACCTCTAATTTTTTTTAAGTTGTATAAATATATAAATATTATCATTTAAAATTTATAAGATTTTTTAACAAATTATAATTATAGGAAAAAAAATTTAGTATGCACAGATATTTATGAAAAATTATAAAAATTAATATAATTTTAACTCGATATTATTTATACATTGTATAATTTTAAAAAATAAATAATAATCACTATTTAAATGTCAAAAATCATGTTTATATGCTAGAAATTATTGTTTATCTCGAAAAAATCATTGTTCACGTTAAAAAAATTACTATTCAAACCAAAAAATACTGTTCATGGCCTGAAACAGTGTCACCACCGACAGTAGTGATATGTTGAAAAAAAAACCAATTTATAAAAAAAAACTTGTAACAAAATAAAAATCTATAACAAGAAGTAAAAAATAAGGTATATAATACACCAAAAATGAGGAGGGTGTGCCATAACCTTCACCCCTTCAATTAAACCAAAGTTTGGTTTGGTCTGTTGTTGTCCAGTTCAACTTTTGCGGGTTGGGGGAAAAAACACTTCAGTGGACTTGGCTTAACCTAATAAACAGCCATGGTTTTTTTTTTTTTGGGTCTTGAAATAACCATGGTTTTTTTTTTGGTCTTGAAACAATGATCAAGTAAAATAAAAGTTTCCTGAACCCGACCCGACATATGAAGAACAGCCCAATTCAGACACTATCTTGCACGACCGAAAAAAAGAAAGACGCTATGTTTTATCTTTCCATCGCTCTTTTTCATTTTCTGTAAAATTGTGGACGGGATGGGCAGTTTAACCTAAACCTGAACCGCACAGCGTAAGCTTCTGCTTTATAATTCCTTCAATTTTGAAGCCACGAATTAGGATTTTAGGACTACACTCAAGTTTCCAAATCTGCTGCTTTGGAACTCAGTCTCAGAGAGAAAGGTATCTTTACCTGATTCCCCCTTGCTCCTTTGGATTTTCTCACTTTATTTTGGTAAGTAAGTAGATTTCAAAGCAAGGGATTTGGTATCTCCATTTCCTCCATTTTTTTTGTTCACTGTACGGTGTATTGTAGAATTTCATTATAAAACAATTGTCACAATGCGATTTGCGGCTTATGTGCGATATATACCTTTTTCTTTTCTTTTCCTTTTTTTGATTATGTCGTCATTTTCCAATAGTTAATCTTTAATTTCACATGGTGCTTATTATTATTATTATTATTATGATTATGATGATGATGATGATGATGTTATTGTTGTTGTTGTTGTTCAACCAGTTGACCAACCATGATTCGAAATGGTTGCATTGTATCCCAAGGGAGTGCTCCTGTGAATTATAGGCCATGCAAGCGTGTCATGCCTTGCATATCTGTCTTCTGTTCCACTTCTCTGATGTCTGCTAAAGTTGCTGTCTCAAACATCCGGAGTTCTTGGGGACATAATTTAGAATGTAAATCCTGGTTGCCAACAGGTACATAGCATGCTTTAGTTTTTTGTCAACTCGTTCACTTTTTCATTAACTAAAAAGAATAATTATGGTTTAACTTATTGTGGTTATGACTTATGAGACTATAATATGATTTTCCCCTGCTCTGCAACTGCTGAAAATATTGCATTTTTTTTAAAAAAAATCTAGATATTGATTCCCTTCATATGGTGTTTAGGGAAAAAAAAAGCCTTCAATGCCTCAATGGCCTTGGTGTAATATATTATTAAATCTTAAACTGTTAAATAACATCTGATTGGGGGTATAAATATGATGTTTTGTATTGGAATTCTAAAGAGTGGGATTGAATTCACTGAATGAAAATTAGGTTATTGAGCCAATCATTGTGATGCCTTATATACACACTGATGAGAGATAGAACAAGAACTGACTAACTAGTAACAGACTCAACCAATAACAGTCCTCCAGGTGTAACTAACTACAGTTAGTTTAACTAACCAAAACTACCATCTACCATATAAAGTATTCTTCATACAAATACAAGAGGTCTACTTGTTGCAAAGATCCATTGCCATCACTAGTCTGGTTTCAGGCTACGCAATCTTTGCAACAAGTATTCTCGATGATTTTATTTTCTAACAGTATATAAAATCTTTCTGTGATAGGAATGACATTCTCAAACATGTCTGCTGCATCAAGCCTAATTTTAAGCGGGGGTCAACATCTTCTGTTTTGTACAATCCCTGTGTTACCCAGAAGGCGAAGGTCTTATATGACCCCTCAAGCATCGAAGGATGTCCCATCTAGTTTCCGCTATCCTCCAATGACCAAAAAACCAAGATGGTGGTGGAGAACATTAGCATGCCTCCCTTACCTCATGCCTCTCCATGAGACATGGATGTATGCTGAGACAGCATACAATCTTCACCCGTTTTTGGAATACTTTGAATTCTGGACATACCCTTTTCTTGAAGCAATTGGGAGGCTGCCTAGCTGGTTTCTCATGGCATACTTTTTCGTTGCATATCTTGGAATTGTAAGGAGAAAAGAATGGCCTCACTTCTTCAGATTTCATGTTGTGATGGGAATGTTATTGGAGATTGCCCTGCAGGTTATAGGGACTGTGAGCCGTTGGATGCCACTGTCAGTCTACTGGGGTAAACTGGGAATGCATTTCTGGACTGCTGTATCATTTGCTTATCTCTTCACTGTCTTGGAGTCCATAAGGTGTGCTCTTGTGGGTATGTATGCTGATATCCCTTTTATCTGCGACGCAGCATATATCCAAATACCATATGATTAAGGAGGAAGATGTAAGGAAAGTTTACCTTCACATTTCCATTGCTTTTTGTTGTATCAGAGTTTTTGTTGAGAAGAACTGAAGAATGAGTAATCTGTTTGTGATTGTTTATGTCAAAAAATATCTGTTTGAGATTTCCCTTATGCACATTTTATTTATGTGGATTGAGTTTATCTGTATTCTCAGGGTTCAATCTTTTATTTTTTTCTTTGACATTCGCTTCTACCGATTCCTATTACAAAGGCGCATTACCTTTTTATAGTCTTTACGTAGAGATGGCAATTTTAAACATACCCATGAACTTGTTTAATCCACAAAATTACTGAGAAATTTGAGATTGATAGTACACTGCCGATTAATAGTTTATAACATGATTTAATTTGGGGCAAACTAGAGATTATTTACCCGTGGTGTGATTCAAGTCCTGTTCAGCCACGTGTTTACTTTTAGAAGTATCATTTTCATTGGAGTGAATCTTCATTTTACTCTTTGACTTAAAGAAATTAATAGATTAGTTTTTGAACATAACAAAATTGGTCATATTAGTCCCTTACATCAAACGCTTTTTAATCAAGGATCTATTTAACCATGTAATTACTTACTTTTTCAAGTCAGGAACTAATATTTCTGACGTTAACAATTTTAGGAATTAAAATGAGGATTCAATTTCACTTGGGCTTTATCTTTACGTACATGCTTTTAAATTAATGGGAAAGTAAAGAGAGTTGTGGCATTGTGGGCGGAAGTGGGCAATGTGTACAAATTTTTTGTTGCCTCTCCTGCAATGTGTACAAATTTTTTGTTGGAATACCAACAAACCTTATGCCTCTCCTGCACATCATCTTTTTTGCCGACATATTATATATTGCACTGTGGTGCCATTTAACATGGACTACCAGGTCAATGGACCAGTGGTAGACCATGTTACTGGAGCCGTTAGATTAGATGAGAGAGACATCAACAGTGAATGGCAAGCACCGGTTACCTGCTGACCAAGTTAAAGTTATTTTGCAAATATAATCCCTAAAATCCTGTATTTGCATGTAATTAAATGCAGAACCAAAATTGCACACTGGTACATATATTGTATTTGAATCTCGTATTTGAGCAAGTGTTCTTTATCGTTATGTTTAAATATTTTTTCATTAATAAAATAAAATAAAATATATGAAGATAAATCAAACCTAAAAGAAAAAAAAATAAAATATAATTATTTTTCTCTTTATTTAAAAAATTTATAAGAAAATAAAACTTATTTATTCTTTCTATTTCCCTTCAATTTTAGAAAGAACAAAAATTAACTCTTTAAAATAAAGAAATAAAAAATATTTTTTATATATTTCTTTCACTTTTTATATATTTTAAAACTTTTAAATTAAAAAAAATATTTTTTCTCATTTCCTTTTCATTTCCCTCGTTCCAAACATATTCTCGTATTTGAACGAAATCAAAACTTTGCACACAGATTAGGCTTTTTTACTAAACTGTCACCATTGGTAAAACTATTTATCAAATTGTCATTTTTTTAAACTATTTATCAAATTGTCATTTTTTTAAAACTATTTACTAATATGTCACTCTTTTGAAATTATTTACCAAACTGTTACCATTTTGTCCTACGTGAATTTTTTTATTAATATCTGACCAACCAGGATGCGCCACGTAGGATGGCGCATCCTGGTTGACCATATATTAGGAAAACTCCAAACCTGTTAGCGCAACCAACATTTAGTAAAAATTTAAAAAAAATGCTAGAAAATTTGAATTTACATTTGTGTAAATTATTTAAATTACTTAATAAAATTTTGTAAGTATTTATTAATGAGTCCATAGTAATTACTGATTAAAATATAAAATATAAAATTAAAAAATTGACAAAAAAATAAATGATATATCTTTTAGAAGAGACGTATCACTTATAGGTTGTATTTGGTTAATATATTCCTTAAAACAAACTTCAATGACTTTCCTTTTTATTTTGTCATATCAATTGAACTATTCTTACATTAATGCAAATAAATAAATGAAATATTTAATATATTAAAAAAATTTAAAAATATTTTGTAGTTTTTTAAGTAATTGAGAGAATTTGTCCATTACATAAAATTGTTAATGAAAAGTATTTACTATTTAAGAAGTATTAAATATTAATATTCAATACGTATCGTATCGATATTTTCAAATACTTATAGTTTATGACTTTAAATTAGTATTTTAACTAAATATCATAAAAAAAATTATGCTTGTAATTTGTAGGCCTTTTTTTTAGTATGTTACTAGACGTTTATGTTAATAAAAAAATAACATTGTTTGAAACACTTATTTAGTTAGTAGGGTTCGAATCCCAATAATCCCCCTCCCAAATTTTTAGTAATTCGAATTAGTGAAAATTTTGACAGAGTTTTCCCTAAATGTTGGACTTTTCCAAAAGCACATGATCCTGTTAAATGCAACCAGTAACCAAGATCTTGAATAAAAACTAAAACTGAGCTGAAAACATATATAATCTAAAGCAAATCTAATCTAATAAGGGTACCAAACTCACAAGAAGATATTATCAATAGTCTTTTACACAAAATCACTAAATATAATTATATGATAATGTCAATGAGATGGGTCCACATCAGAATGTTGTGGTCTGTGAGATGGATCGAAAGAGGGACCTAGTTGTGATGGGTATGATGGGTAACCTGGTGGTGGGTAAGGATATGGTGGGTAAGGATATGAGGGGTAACCCGGTGGCGGGTATGGATACGGCGTGTAAGAGTATGGTGGGTATGGTGAGTAATATGCAGTGTGGTGGCTGAGTGGGGGGTATGTAGCAGTGGTAGGAGGTTGAGTCGTATACTGGCTGGTAGAGTTGGAGTCCTCGGGATGTCGAAGTCGTGTCCGAGTGCTTGCTAATCCTCTCCTCCGTCTACGCCGCGTTCCCTGTTGACTAGACTCCTCGGGCGGCCCTGTAATGTCATCTGCTGCTGGAGCTGGACGCAGCTATTCCATCGTAATGCGGTCATGCTCCCGCAATAAGTGTAGGATCTGTGTAGCAGCCTCTCGAGCAGCAGTGTCAGTAGTTGAACTGAGCAAATACTCTGCAATGTCCGCCTAATAAACATATATAACTTATGTCATTATACTGTATACAAAATACATATAATTACTAATAATTTGGTAAAGAGCTTACCACATTCCCAATAGATGCGCTAGTGGGAGCAATCCAGCGTTTGGTAATTGTTTTATACCAACGCATGTACTCAGAACGCGAACTGAGGGGTGCGACCAATGGGACTCCCAACCTGTCTGGCTGGAACGGTCTCCGTGGAATGGGCTGGTCAAGACCAAACTGGCGCATGACGCGGTCTGGCTGGTGCCACTCAATAATATGAAAACATATGAGAGGGACCACTGCTAGTGCTATGTCCCTACCAGCCACACAAAAAGGTGGCAATGTTGTCACCCCTCATCCGTGTATGGTTGCCATATAAATTGAAAAAATGAGCGACACAAAACATTAAGACGGTATATGCATAAGTAAATATCTCAAAGGAATGTAAACGAAGACATACCTCATCGTTCTTCAACTGATCGAAGAACTGGCGATAATATGTAAGGACGCCAATCACAGTGTCACTCAATACTTTATACTTGCGCCACCTATTTGGTAAATGAAAGTATTGCAAACGTAAGTTACGAATATTAACAAAATTAGTCAAAGAAGTAATATAAATATATGAAATGAAATAGAAACTTACTCCCATCCTAAGGGACGTAATTGACCACGATCAGCATCATAAAATACATCAGGCTCAACATGGTCAGCTAGTGTAAGGGCAAGCCAGGGGAATCTGTACTATGCCCAGTACTGCAATAAGATGCATGCCCCTCCGATCTCGCGTGCGTCATAGTCCGTAGCTTTACAAAGCTCTCTACAGAGATACGCCAAAACTGCAGACCCCCAGCTATACATCCCGACAACAACAAAGTCCTCCAACAATGGAAGGAACATCAAGTGCACGAGCTTCCCCGAATAATCGGGGCATAAGAAACCCCCAAGCAACCGAAGTATGTAATGTCGTGCACGCTGTTGCACGTACTCATCATCATCATTCTCAGTGACTGCAGTAACACTCGGCTGCCACAGGTATGTCATGTCAATGCGTGCCCCAACTATGAGTGAGGGAGTCTCATCAATCCCTAACAACTGAGCACACAAATTGAGCCAGTCATGCCTATGGGTAACGCCAGTGACCGCAGCGCCGTCAATGGGAAGACCCGATATCACTCTGATATCCTCCAACGTAATGGTGCACTTCCTGGTAGGCATGTGAAATGTATGCGTCTCTGGGCACCATCTCTCAACCAACGCAGAGATCAGGGAGTGATCAATGCTGCAATAGCCCATATGGGCAACTCCCAAGAAGCTAGCCTGCGATAGATACGGAAGAATCGGAGCAGGGGGATCCATATGTTTCGTCTTCTGAGCACGTCTAATATGCAGGTGCCGGTCCTCATGTCCCTGCCATACATGCTGGGAAACATGGTACTCCTGCAACTCCAAAATTGAGTCGTCCTCTGGTCCGGGGTTTACATGGAATGCCATCTGTCAGCTGTATGCCAAATAATAACAATAATTAGTGTTGCAATATGATTACTATAATAAAATATAATATGACCATATGATAACTATACTAAAATATAATATGGAAGAAATAAAGTTAACACTGAGAATCAACTAACATATATAGGGAAATAGTATTTGAAGACATCATAGATTGGTGATACAAAATAATACAACCCCAAAGTACACATTATTACTAACACAGGATTCTAAAAATGAAAATAAGTCCTAGATTAACTAGATGGGCGCAGTTGATGGCCCCGCTCCATCATCCTCCAAGGAACTTGATCCACCGACACGACAAGTGCGAGAATTATGTCCAAGTTGATGGCACCTTGTACACGTCTGTCCTGACCCTGCTTCACGCCAATCCATCTCATTCCTGAGTCAAGTTGATTTCGGTCGACCTTTAGATCTAAGCAATGCACGTGGTGGCATCAAAGTGGTGTCGGGAGCTGCAGGCCACCATGGTTCAGACCGGACCGGTTTAAAATCAAACTCATAGGCTCTGTAAATGCTTTCCATCTTGTAAACCCTATGAACAAATCGGAATGGGTCAACTGCCACTGAAGCACACGTAGTAATCGCATGCGAGTATGGATAATGCAATGCTTGAAACACCCCACAGTCACACCGCTTTTCTTCCAAGTTCAAAGTATAAGAAAGTCCACCATGTTGTATTACATGATTAAAAGCCTCTTCAACCATGAACCTTGTGTTCTCTCTATTGTACAGACGAACTTGGTGTGAGCTGGCCTTTGCCAGATTGACTCTCCAGTGCATCAATAAGTCATCACTCCAGACCTGGTTAAATGTCATCAATTTCGAATTTGCCTCGTCTTTTCGGTTGACAAAGTATTCTACTAACTTCGTTTATGTCAATTGAACCAATGCAGTTATAGGTAGATTTCTGCTACCCTTCAACACTCCATTAATGCACTCTGACAAATTAGTAGTTATATGACCGAATCTGTGGCCACCATCATATTCCAAACTTCATTTTTCTTTTGGAATTCCGTTAATCCAATTTGTCATCTCTGTTGTAACTTTAAGCTTCTCTAGCCTAGCATTAAACTTTATTGCAATTGGTTCATACCCTGATACAACAAATAAATTGGGTTAATATTAAAACCTAATTATTATTATCGACAAAATTAGAATACACGTAGAAAATGTAAAGTACCTGTGTTAATCAAAAATCTTTTCAACTCCTTGTTCTGAAATTTGGAGTTAAAATTGGAACCAATATGCCGTATGCAGAAGACATAATATGCATTCGGAGGCTGCCATCCAAGATTTTCTTTTGTCACTGATTGTAAGATGCCTCGATGTCGATCAGAGATCAAACATAAGCCCTCTTGTTGGGTGACATGCAATCTCAGGTGGGCTAAGAACCAATTCCAAGCATCCTTGGTCTCCCCCTCCATAATGGCAAATGCAATAGGCAGAGGTTTTCTATTTCCATCTTGAGTTGTTACAATTAACAACTTATGACGGTACTTGCCATACAACTAAGTGGCATCAATCTGAACAATGGGCTTACAATATCGGAAGCCAACCACACATGGTCTAAATGTCCAGAATAACCGATAAAAGACTCTTTTTGAACGATCGAGTCGGTTATTCACAAAACATTCCTCGTCTTGCAACTCCACCACTATGCCTTCCATGTCTCTCTTTATGGCTGCTAGCCATTTGGGTAACACCTTGTAAGATTTGTCCAAATCCCCAAACACATTCACAATAGCCAGTTGTTTTGCCTTCCAAGCTTTTCGATATAAAACTTGGTAACTAAATTGGCTTCGAATCCGTTCAACAATTAAGGATATGAGTGCATCGGATTTTGTTCTAACTAACTCCAAAATGCAAGAGTAGATCAAATGAGTGTCCAACTTCCGGTGATCTAATGACATAGATGGGTTTACGTACCTATGAGGTCCATTATATTTTGTAATCTGCCACGTATTCAACCTCTTACTTTGTATGGCTCTAAGTCTCCAATTACAACCTTCGTCAAAACTAGGGCACTTGGCAGTCAGTCTTCGTGAATCAGAGTCTTCAATCTTGTACTCTTGATGCCTGTGAATGGAATATTGTTTGAGGACTAACTTCACGAAATCTTTTGATGAAAATTGCAAGTCAACATATAATTCATCATTCATGCTCCAAGTCTCATGACTGTCTAATTCAGGCAAGTTATCAGGATTACTCAATGCATCCCAGTTGATTTAAGAAAACTGAGGGCATGGTGGCACAAACACGGATTTAGGTCCTCGAGGCATAAACATGGATTGAAGAGCAACCGACAACGGGACTTGTAAATTTTCTTCGGCATTAAAGTTTTCTGCCTCTATGTCAGTGTCTGAATCATCGCCCTCAGCTACCTGTTCTTCGTCTTCACTTGTCTCCCATACTGCATATCTGACAAGTGGTTTATCAGTTTCAACCATTGCACCACCAATAACGATCATATTGCATGGCTCAACTTGATTAGAATGACCAACTTGAGCTTCAATTTCACCAGGAGCTTCAACATGCTCTTCTTGCCCACTTGTTTCTACCTCCACATACAACTCTATCGACATGTTCGGAGTTTGACAGAAGGAATCTATCATGTACTTTACATCAGCATCGTCTTCTATTGGAAGGCCTACCCATCTTCACGGATTGAAGCATTGCGGACATCGATAGACAACCTTTGACACATGTTGGTTTGCTTGGAGCCTCAACTTTGAATGGATCTTATTTTTCAACCCATTCAAAGTCGTATTGGCTGTGATCACAATAGGCCTAGGAGGAGGACCTTGATATATGACACCCTCTTCACCATCATGCATTGTCCCATTGAAGTAAATGTGCACATTCAGCAGTTTTATCATGTTAACTCCAATTCTAAACAATAACAATTCAACACATATTTATTTAATATATTAAAAATTCAATTACAAACATTAATTGGACATATAATAATGTATAAATATATTTATTCAATATAATAATGTAAAACAATATATAACAATGTATAACAATATATTACATATATTTATTTAATATATTAAAAATCAATTATAATATTCAATATAGTTATTTATGTATGAAAAACTTTCTAAACTCGGTTATTTTGAATTAAGCTACATTTACTAATTTAAATCATGTCAAGTACTCAAGAAACTATTTATATCCTATTCGATTACCTACAAAATAATAATGATCCATACAATTCAGACTACATATCATATAATTCCATTATTCACTAGCTAATAAAAATATTAATGTATAATAACATTAATTTACAATTAATACTAACATAATAAAGAATTAATCAACAAATAATAAATAAATTATTTAAATATTGAAAGATATACTTACAATGTTAAGGAATACGATCTAAATTTGATCACAACTAAAGATCCAGACACCACTTCTACTTAGAATTGAGTTCGTTAAGATAGTTCAAAACGTTTAGAGGGAAGAAATTTGTAGAAAGATAGTGAGAATTTAGAAAATAGTTTGAATGTCACGGAAGAGGGAGGGGCAGGCATATATATAGCCTGGTTGAGCCAACAAAGGTGGCGCAGGTGGCCTAGTTACGCCACCCTTGTTGAAGTTTTCCTTGTAAATGCCAATCAGGATGCGCCACGTAGGATGACGCATCCAAGTGGGTTGCGCCAGCCGTGTTGGCGCAACCCACGTGGATGTGTCATCCTACGTGGCGCATCCTGGTTGGCCAGATATTAATAAAAAAAGTCACGTAAGACAAATGAGTGGCAGTTTGGTAAATAGTTTCAAAAGAGTGATATTTTGGTAAATAGTTTAAAAAATGGTAATTTGATAAATAGTTTAAAAAAATAACAATTTGATAAATAATTTTACCAACAGTAGCAGTTTAGTAAAAAGGTCCATAGATTGTATGTGTGTACTGTATAATGTGTATGATGAGCAAGTGTTCTTTTTTTGCAGAGTGGGGTTGTGTTTTTGGTTCCTTTACAGACTTATCAGTTGTTATACATAATTCCATGGCTGGCCAAGTGGGTAAAAATTATCTAGAACTGAACTGAACTGTTAAACCACGTTGAATTGAACCAAAAAATGTCAAACCTATTAGAGCCATTTTTTTTTTAAATTTGGTTTGTTTCCAATTCAGTTATCACTTTTGCTGGATGTGGTTTGGTGCACCAGTTTTAAAAAATTAAGAAAACCAAAATTCTTTATTCCAAAGCTTCCAGAGCGTGAGCGACGAGAGCAACAAAGAACCATGACGGCGCCAATATCTTTGTCGATAACGAGAACAATAGCATCCTTATTCAGGGCAGCGATAACGGTGGCAATTGCGGTGGCGATGAGTGACAGTGGTGGTGAGCAACGGTGAGAAGACGCCGACAGTGGGGGTGAGCGTTGTGACACTGCTGATGAAGTGTGTGGCAACGCAGTAAAGGAACATGGAAGGGCCACTGAAGAAATGTCATTCTGTATATGCTTTCTTGCTTGGGTTGCCGAAAATACACATCAAAAGATAGTGTTCTGTGAAGAAATTGATGGATCTAAGCTTCAATTTGGTGGATCTGAGTTTTTTCTTTCATTTTCTTTGTAATTTTCTTGCTTTGTTTTCAGTGTTCTGAAGCAGAAAGCTTTGGTGTAATGTGGTATGACAGACTGTTGGTTCTGTCTCTGTATATTGGGCTTCTTTGAGCATGATAACCCAGAAGACATGGATGTTTGGTATTCGTCATCACAAAAAGAATGTGTTTAGAAATGAAATATTGATAAATATAGGGACCAAATTATCAAGTTAAAAAAATAGTTACAAGTTATTGAGGTGGTCCACCATGTGGTACATGGACCACACACTATTGCACATTTGTACTGTTATGTTATGTTTAGTGCATCGTATAAAAAAGATATGATAGTATAAGTTAATATTATCAGGTCTTATTCAATATTTGGTACATTCAACTAATAGTATAATAAAATCAGGTCAAGTTATTTTATATTATTCTAAGTTAGTAACTCTATCCCTCCCCTAGTACATGATAAGACTTGATAAGATTTCTATTCTAATTTTATCCTCAATTTCATTTTTATCACCCCTCCCTTGATCCACCACCATCACCATCACCATCACTACCACCACTACTACCACCGCCGCCGCCACTACCATCGCTGTCGCCACCACCACCATTGCCGCCCGCCGCCACCACCACCATCATCACCACTGCCATCACCACCGCCGCCGCCACAACCACCACCGCCACCACCATCACCACCGCCACCATCACCACCGTCGTCATCATCGTCACTACCACCACCACCATGCTATGCCGTCATCGCCACCTCCACCACCACCACCACCGCTATGTGTTTCAATTGCGATTTATATAAGACTTTATTATTATTATTTTTTAATTATTTTAACTTTTATGTTAAATGATATTTTGATCTTAAAAGAAAATGTTATACAATCAATTAATTTATTATTTTGTTATCAAATAAAAGATAGAATTATGTCTTATCCTATTAATTATATTATTATATTTTATATTATCTTATTATTTTATCTTATAATATACTATCATATTCACTAAACGTAACCTTAATTTCTTGGCTGGATGGGAGAATGTTTCGATTTATTTTTTTGTTTTTCTGGTTGCAAGTGAATCTTCCAATTGAGCTGGTTAATACATCGAACTGATACTCTGGGTTCTATTTGTTCTATTGGCCAGGCCCATCAGTGTCCAAGTGGGTTAAAACACAAGTTGAACTCTGAGTTTCATTTTTCTGAATGCAATTGCGGCTTCTTTGTTTTTTACACTATGGCGTCTCTTTTAAACACTGATTAATAAATATTAAATACAATTTAGTGTGCATTTGTTTTTATTAACACTTTCATCATTAGGTTTTGACTTGTATAATAAGCAAAGAGCTATTAAGCCACCCACATATAGCATGTATAGTAAAATGGCATGCAAACTCACATGGCAATCAGTCCCCAAAGGATAATACATTTAGTTTAGAGATGTTAATATTATGAACACAATGTTTTTGCAGAAGATTACAGGTGCATTTTAAGTGATCTTGCATTGTATTTGAGTTATAATTATAGAATATAGAATAAAATTGAATGAAATTAAAATTATAATGTCTAGAGTAGGAGAAGTAGACGATAATAAAGTCAAGAAAATTAGAGACTGAATTTATAATTTAATCAAATGAGTTAAAGTTATCAGTTACTTAAAAATACAAAATATAAAAACTTACATTCAAATATTTATTTAACTAGTTTATTATAGTGAATAATCAAATAATTACTAAAGAGAATTATTCAATTTAATTGGAATTAAACAAAACAATTTTTTAAAGGTGTTTTTTCTTGTACCTATTAACTTAGAAAAGTTTAAAAACCCTTCTTAGTTAGACCAAACATAATAAAATAAGTGTTTAATTTAACCAAACATAATAAAATAAGTGTTTAATTTAAGTTTACGTCATTAATAAGATTGTCTAACTTGTTGATTTTATTATAAAGTCCTTAATATTTTTATCTTTTTATAATGGTCTCATGAGTTCTTTTAATAATTTTAAAAAGTTAGCTTTATTCTCATTACGAAATAATATGTCGATTTTCTTCACTTAAAACTTTATGTCTTAATTCCAGTTCCTGCCTAAATAGCAACGCTAATCAAATTTTTTTAGTAATGCCAACGACCCTCAATTAAATTTGAGTTTGTCTGCAGAATTTAATTTCATGGGCTCTAGTGATGTATGGAAACAAACATAAAATGCTTCAATAATCACTAAACATTTTTCTAGTAGCACGCTTGGTTCCAACTACCAGAAAACTAATTGGAAAACATTGAAGGAACAATAGACAAGTCCCAAATTCTCAATAACAATAATTTAGATATGGTTAGCAGATTTTTTTTCTTTTAAAAACCAAATGCTTACAAAACCATAATGGTTGAAGAAATTAAAAGTAAAACAAAGAGAAGAGAAAGCAATTGGTAAATTAAACACAAATCGGATCAAGCACCCCTCATACTTGAATGCTTAATCGTGAATGAAACAAATTTAAGAGATTTGAGAGAGAGAGAGAGAGAAAGAGTTGCTGAGGAGATGAAGATCGTTGACATTCTTGAATGTCAAGAAGGGTTTTAATTAATGAAAAAATTTGTTTTCTTTAAAATAATTAAATTTGATTAACGTTCAGGTAAGAATTAGAGTTTAGATATGAAGTTTTAAGTGTAAAAAATCAACATAATTGTTTTGTAGTGAAGATAAGGTTAATTTTTTAAGATTATTAAAAAAACTCATGAGACCATTATAAAAAAAATCATAAACTTTATAATAAAACCAACAAGTTAAATAATTTCATTAATAATATAGAGTTAATGTGAACATTTATCTTATTATACTTAATCCAATTAAGAAAAGTTCTTAAACTCTTTCAAATTAGGTGCTTTCTCTGGTGCACTCAAAAATCGTTGGCCACCGGTGGAATTCCAACATGCACCACTAATATTTTGACACGTAAAATATTAGTCAAATTGAGTCAAATTGATACATCCTTGTCACAGGGATCTATTTGAAATATTATATTTATTGCACCTCTCTCGTATGGATTATTTTGCAAAATTACAAAAGTTAAAGCATGAAATTGTGAACTGGAATATCGAAAGGAAATAGGCCAAATCCCAAATTAAAAGAAGGCCAAAAACCCTATATCCCCAAATTAATAGAACCCCCACATCGTAAGAACCCTAAATCCCCAATCACCCCTAGCGCTGCGGCACCGTCCCTTTCCCTCACGGTAGGCGAAGGCTCCTGTCACGGGCGATACGATTCCAACTCACGGTCGTAAAGCTTCCGCTTGACGGCCCGTGCCGATACGCTTCCAACTGTTGATCTTGGAGGTCGGTCAGTGTTGCTCGATCTTAGTTCTCAGTGGCCTCAGCCCCATAGCCAAGAATTGAAGCAAAGGTACTTTCTACGCTATAACCTTAATCTGGTCGACAAGCCCCTCTTTTTCTCTAAAAATGGAATAAAGTGAAAAATATTCGTGCTTGCTTGGATACTGTGGATAATGATGATCCTTTTCTTGTGTGCCGATGGTTATGGTTTTTCTATGTTAGTTTTGTTAGGTTTATCAGATTTTCGAACAATTTTACTTGGAAAAATTCATTCAAAACTGCATGTCGTGGGCATTTTTGCAGAAAGACAAGTGGGAATTTGGTGATATAATTCTGGTTGATAAATATTGTTTATTTTGCGATCATATGTGACTTTTCATGCCTAAACTGTGGTTTTTCCTTCCATGAATTTAATGTGTGACAATTTGGAGGGATTTTTGGAAGGAGACATTCTCTGTACTATTTAATGTGTGACACATAGCTTTCGGGGGCATCATTGTCTCTTATTGTAACTACATTTTTAATGATATGCCTGATGTGTGACATATTAAGAAATTAAGTAATACAGAGAATAAAATCTCTTGTTCTGGTGCACCTAAGAATGTGTTGGAAGATTCGGCAGTCAAGTTCATACTATTAGATGGATGATAAGCAATAGTAGAAGCAACAGGACAATATGAATTATGAAACATCAGAGCGTCTAAAGCATCTTTTATTTACAAATGAGTTAGGATGAATGGTCACAAGTGCTAACAATTGACATATGAGACAAAAATTACGTGGGATGAGTGCGATAGAAATTAATTGTATGCTCTTTTAAACATTTGGATCGAGCGATTAAATCTGAAATTTATGAGAAAATTGTCTCTCCCTCTGAAGGGGTAATAGGTGAAATATGTTTTTGATGTGCACATATTTATGTTGATAGCATGTTGCAGGTAAAATTTCATATCTTTAGGAAGATCAAGATCTTGGGTCATCAGATAAGAATAAATTCTCCTCAAAGAAAAGCTATTAATTTTTAGTATCACAATCTTTTTGCACATTTGGTTGAACTTAGCTGCATAGGTTTGATTTTATTGAACATTTGGGATATGACAGAGATCAGACTTGGAAGTTCATTAAAGCCAAAAACATAATTTTAGCATAGGTTTAATTAAAGCAAGGTCCATCGAACTGTCTGTCTGTGCCTTTGCACTTCTCCTACTACTTTCCTTCAAGTTCCCTCTGCTCACTCTGGTTTGTGCATGAAACTACTACTCACTTCTCTTGTATCATTTCCTTTTCTTATATTATTTTATTTTGCTGCCATTAATTGATGCCTTTTGTTTGATACGTAACATTGGTCATGCCTTCAATTTATTTGTTGTGATTTTCATTTCTGTACTATTAGCTGAATTGTTTAATTCAGTCAACAACTTTGTACCTCTGAACATGAAATATTTGCAGATGTTTGAGGGATGGGAATAAACTTTGAATTTCTTTGTTTATTGATGTATGTCATGGTATGTCAAATGCACATTATGCTTCTGCTTCTGCTTCTGCATTGGAAAAAAAAGCCAAAGTTGTGCTACCCCATTTTCTTTTCTACTTTCCCAATTATATATATATATATATATATTTATATTAAAGTTCTTTTTTCTGTTTGTATCAATGATCCTTGCTTATTACCTTCTCTTTTAGGCTAGAGACCATGTTTTATTATTTCTTTTTTCTTTCTACTTTTTGGTGTTTTGTGGCTTCTCTAGTCTTTTGAGTACATGGGTTATATTACCTGCCAGAGAGCATTTCCATGGTTGAAAAGCAAATAGCATGTGCATAATTTTTTTTCTACATTAATGTCCCCCCATAAGTTTCTTGAGCTATAAAGTAGTGAAACATGTGAAATGGTATGCTAAAGTGCATGTTGGTATCATAACAGTAATTTAATAGCCATTTAGTAGGCTACGTGTGTGTAGTGCACTGCTGTGTAACAGGGGGGAAGAAATAAATACAGTGTTAAAGTTATAGTTGTTTAGACTGTAAAATTTATTGGCAGCTGAGGAATGTATATGTTGTGATGTGTAGTGAGTCTTTATTTGAATTTAGTGTTATTTGTTCAGTTATGGTAGTTACTTTATATGTGTATGGTTTATGGTAGTTTATGTTAGTACATGTCGTGGTTTGTAAAATATTGTTTGGTATTTTGTTAAAAACTGCAAAAGATTCTGAAATTTAGAAAAGGTGTGTACTTTTATGCAGATGACTAGCAATAGTGAAGAATCAATGGCTAACTTGAATGAGGAAACAGATGTCTTTGTTGGTGATGGTGAGGACTGTGTTGGTTTGTCTAGTGATGAAAGGAATGATGACATTGCAGGTGATGGACGTTTAAGTGATGAAGAGTGTGATGGTCATCAATCCGACGGAGGTTCGAGCGATGAGGAATGTGATGGTGAACAATCAGATGGAGGTTCCAGTGATGACTATTGTGATGGAGGTTCTAATATTGACCCCATGAATGTTGGGAATAATGGTGGAGAGGAGAATGACAAAGATGGTGACAATGTTGTGGGAGATGAAAACGAAGGTATCATGAGGAAAAAGGTTGATGGTACTTATAAAAGAATTACTGAATTGACAGAGGGGATGATATCCGTGACCTAGATTTTGGCAGTCAAATGGAAGCTATTGAATTTTATAGCAAATATGCTAAGCTACATGGGTTTGTAATTCGGAAGAAAAATGTACGCCGTGATTGCAAGGGCAATGTCGTTATGCGTCAATTAGTATGCAACAGAGCGGGACTGAGAGACAAGAAGCACTTCACAAGAGTAGATAGAGTAAGAGAGCATAAACCATTGACAAGAACTGACTGTCGTGCCCAGTTTCGAGTACAGTTCAACTACAAGACATGTAGATGGGTAGTGGGAAGCTTTGTTGAGGGTCACAACCATGAACTTACGCCGTCTTCATTTGTTCACTTAATTCCAGCTTATCGTCGCATGACAGATGCAGATAAGTCTCAAGTGGAGAGCTTGCATTTGTACGGGGTGAGAACATGTCACATAATGGGTTTAATGGTTGGTCAAAAAGGGGGTTATTCTGATTTGGGTTTTTGCAAGAAGGATGTGTACAATCACCTCGATAGGAAGCGCGCGCTAAGATACAAGATGGGGATGCCGTTGCTGCTCTAAGTTACTTGCAAGCGAAGGCGAATAGTGATCCGTCATTGTTTGCAAAGTTCACGACAACAAGTGATGGTAGACTACAACATCTGTTTTGGTGTGACGGTTCGAGCCGTGTTGATTTTGAATGCTTTGGAGATGTATTAGCATTTGATGCGACTTACAAAAAGAACAAGTACAACAAGCCTTTGGTAATTTTTTTCGGTACGAATCACCATAGGAAGACAACAATATTTGCATGTGCATTGGTTGATGACGAGAAAGTTGAGACTTATAAGTGGGTGTTGGAAACTCTTTCGGAGGCTATGTTTCATAAACATCCAAAGGCAGTTGTGACTGATGGTGACAATGCAATGAGAGAGGCTATCAAGGCTATTTTTCCCAATGCAAGACATAGACTTTGTTCATGGCATCTCCAGAATAATGCATGTGAGAATGTAAAGAATAGCCAATTCTTGGAGGATTTTAGCAAAGCAATGTATTCTAATTTTTCTGTAGTTGAGTTTGAAGATTTTTGGACTAAAATGATTGAGAAACATAATGTTTGTAGTAGGAAGGCTAAGAAGTGGATCAAGAAGACTTATAAGAGAAAGAGAATGTGGGCAACTGCATATCTTCGGGAGGAATTTTTTGGATGCATAAGAACAACCTCTCATTGTGAAGGTATAAACTCTTTCATCAAGCAATATGTTCGTAATAAAAATAGCCTTGTTGACTTATTGCACAATTTTGATCGTGTTTTAAAAGATTATCGAAATAATGAGCACGAGGCAGACTATAAGTCATTGTATGGGGGTGAGCCTGTGATGACAACTTCCCTTAAGAATATTGAGCTTGGTGCTTCAAAAATATACACAAGGAAGATATTTGCAGAACTTAAAGTGGAGATAGACCAGGCAGGTGCGTTAATTGTTTTAAACAAAATTGAGGATGGAAACATTGTGAAGTACATAATGAATAAATTTTGTAGCCCAATAACTGTGTTTGAGGTGACTTATGACCGTGTAGAGGGTAAGTTTGTGTGCAATTGTCGAGGTTTTGAATCAGGTGGTCTTCCTTGTAGTCATATTTTTTGCGCCATGAAGCACGAACACATGGAGTCCATTCCGAGTAACTTAATCTTGAAACGGTGGACAAAGACTGCTAAGAGTGATTATACACCATCCATTCAAGTGGATGATACTGATTCGAGAGAAGGCTTTTAGGTTGCGTTTTGGTGCATTGTCTGCCATGTGTAATAGGTTGTGTCATATTGCAGCGGGAAAATTGGATGATTTTACCGAGATGAGGGATGAAATATTGAAGCTTATTATGAAGTTAGACATACGTAATGATCCTAATAGGAACCGAGAGGGTAATCAGAAGGTGCTTGGTGATCCTATGATGGTTAAGACTAAAGGTGCTCCATCAAAGAAAAAGAATTGGAGAAAGAGAAAGTATAAGTGTTCATATTGCCACAAATCTGGACACAATATTGCCAAGTGCCCAAGGATGATTAGAAATGAGGCTGACTATAGTACTAAGGAGGATACCTCAAGCTCAGAATATGATATTGACAGTAGAGAAGTACGTCTTGTTAAGTGACAAGCTGTAGTTTATATTGATATACAAATTGGCTTATGTGTCGTAGTAAATTGTAATTGTTGCAGGATAATGAGTCATTGCCCGACAATTGCATGAGGCAGAGCGGTTCGCTTCAGACTTCACATCGAAAGGACAATGTATGCGTAATTTATCTTTCACTTTACATGTTTATTGAAATGAAGGATTTACTCGATATATATTTTGCATTGTTTTATTGCAGAGTGTGGAGATGGCAAGTGCGAGTGCGTGTAGAAGAAAGCATAGTAAAAAGCGTCTTCATCTCAAAAATCAAGAAAGGAGAATGTTAGAATAATTTAAGTTTAAATTATTAAAAGAAGTGTACTTAAATTGCAGTTATACGTTGTAGTGTACTTTCGATCTTTCATTAATTAAGCAGTCATAAGTTTGTTTATTTTGTGTGGTTTGGTTGACAAGTGAAGCAACAAAACGTTGAAGTTTCACCTTATGCCGCTGTGCAGAATGCTGCACCTGTAAATGATCCTTTGCATAATGTTTTCCACAACCATAAGACAACGGCTAATGTAATTGGATTTTAAATGCACGTTTATAGGTTTGTGAGATAATTTCATTGGTTAAATTATCTTTAAAGTAATGTTCCTTTTGATGTAGAATTCTATTGCATGGCATGGTGTGAATAGAGTACCAATAGAAGCATGTAGGCGAACAATAGATATTGCAACAAGTGAGGGATCACTGCATGGTTACAAGTCCTTTCAACAAGGGATGACAGCTTTTCCCACGAGTACCCTGAGCAAGGAATTGCAGTACAAGGAATGAGAGGCTATCCGCAATACAATCAGCAAGGGGTGGCATTGCTCCCACAATACCCTGGGGTACAACTTTACCCACACATTCCCCCTGTTCCCATTTACCCTCAAAATCCAGCAATGGGTATATGGAACCAGGTTTGTTGTTACTTATTTTATGTTCATACCCTTTTAAGTGAGCGCATTAATAATGTTATTCTTATTTTGAATGATAATGTTAGGTTGTTTTTACTTTATCAGTATTATGGTGGCACCCAAGATGCGATAAGTGGAAATTTTTCTCCTGGTTTGCGGCCGGATTCGTCAAGATCACAGAAGTGAAAGGTACATGTATTCATTGACTCCAATGCTATGTGGTTTGGAATTGTCGATGATGGTATGTATCTTTTGAGCGTTGATGTCTACTGTTTGATTTATCTATATATGTTTATTGATTCATACTCATGTCATGCAGTCATGGCCACAAAAATACCGTGCTGTGTGTCAAATGGAATCAAAATGGCAACTGGTTTTAACAGCTTCAAAGGATCAATGCCTGCAAAGGTTAGTAACTATATCTTCATGGTACAAGTTGATGGACCCTTAATAGGCATTTGCCTCTGTCTTTCTCTTGTATTGGGGATGATTATCTAACCTTTTTGGGATTCAAGTTGGATTTTATCTACCTATGAATCTCTCTTTGTTTTACCTGATTGATCACTTTAAGTTTTTGCTCATCATTTTCCCCTTTGCTTTGTTCTTTGACTTAATCCTGCTTTGTTTCATTTTCTTTTTTGCTTATTATAACATTTGTCGCCTCATAGTAGTAATATTCATATGTACCCTGTATATGCAGCTTTATGACATAAGGGCTACGAAGGAGCTTGAATCGTTCCGTGGACTTTGGAAGGATGTTACTGGTAAATGAAATGGCTTTTTCTTTGAGAACGAATAGAAGGATAGTTCCTTCAATTAATATATCCTGCAATGAATATTATATGCTGACTGTTGTAAAGATATATGATGAAAACGGGATGCATCACTTTAAGCTCTTTTTCAAACAACCTAACATTGACTTTAAAACCTTGCTTAGATGTCATATTTTTACTTTGGTTTGACAAAAAGATCATTGTAACAGGAATGCATATTAGTTAGATTTTAAAAAAACTTTTTGTAAGTTGTGTAGCTGAGAGTAGATTAGGAAATGTGGAATTCTGGTATGGTACTTGGTGATGGAATGATATGAGCAGGTTCTAGTGAAACTGAAATGGAGGCCGAATGAGGTGTTACAGTTTACTTGAAGCTACTTTAATGTTTGATTTGAAGGAGTTGATTAGAATGGTCGATTACTGAATAATGTCCCTCCACTTCAGCCCAGTGATAACTGGGAAGTGTGTTTTCAAAGCTAGGCAAATCTTAATTGTATGGCCTGGAGTGTTGGTTTAGTTAATCATCTTATCAAGTTGAGTTTTGGTTATTTAGGTAATTTGTTATATTTATTTATTGACTTTCAGATTTTGGCATCATTCTCTTGACTCAATAGTAGTTTCATCGGCTACCATCGTTTGCTTACGCCTTGACTATGACTAACCTTGTTAGCTATTATTACCATAGTCCATGGTTAAATTGCTACGAATTAATTACTTTTATTAGAACTTGAGCTAAAAATTGGTTAAAGTGATACTGCAATTTACTCTTGATTACATTGTTATCCATCATTGGAGCACTTGTGGTCACAGTTTATTGGGTTACTTTATTTGTAGCAACCCCTCCAATTTGAAAATTAAGTTCTCCATATTCTTATGATTTAATTTTACTGCATTAAATTTCGAACGTTTTTTGAAGTCCTTAGTTAATATATTGCTAGTTGTATATAGCAATATGCATATTGTTATGCAACCTTTTGAATTTCTAAGTCAGCCACTTGTGAAGTTTCTTACTATGATTTTTATAATATTCAACGCATGCTGCGCATGCTTGCACAAACTTCCCTAAATTGTTGCTTATGTAGTTAATATGTTTCATTGGGCTACTGGGTAGTGTAACATTGGCAGGAGTATAACGCAAATAGCCATTTTCTCTAATGCTTCTGCAAGGAGTTTCATGACTTACTTTTACACTTTTGTTAGCTTTGGCTTGCCATCCATTCCACGAACAGTACTTTGTCAGTCGGAGTTATGATGGTTCCATCTTCCATTAGCTTGTCGGGTAAATTCATTTTCTCATTTGCAGTTTACCTTCTTTCTTCTTAGTTCTTACTTCCGACCTTACTTTACGGAATTTTATTTTCACATCATGCCTAATTTTTTTATTAGTTTTCATGAAATTATAATTTCTTTTGCTTATAACATTTTCTTAAATTCTGGAGTCAATCTTAGTCCGAAAATGCAATGAGAAAGCATGCTAAGTGTTAAGAGTCTCACGTCGCCTGCCTCAATGTTGTGGGTGCAGTTTATATATATGTTGAGCCACTCCACTTAATGCCAATTGGTTTTAGGTTGGGATCTCACACTAAGTACTACAAATTTTTAAATAAATTATATTTATTCATTTATAAATAGTGACAAACTGTCTACGTCAAAGAATTGAACAATGTTGCTTTCTGCTTCAATAAAAATCTCTACTGAGTTGGAGGTAATGCTCGGCAGATTTTTTGTTTTTTGGGGTCTCTTTTTGTCTGTTTATATGGCAAGAGAATGTTTAGATAGGTAGGTCTAAAAGAAAACAGTTCTTACCCTTTTTAATACTAAAAGCTAGATAAAACAGGTGTTTCTTAGCTATCTCATCGGATTTTGTTTTTTAACAGTTTTGTAAAATTAATGACTTATAATTTTATGCTTAATACTTTGTCCGTGCTTGTTTAAATTAATTTTTCCTGAAATTTGGATATATTATCAGGTACGTGTTGCTTATTGTGATTATAACATTTAATGTATTTTACGGCATGAAACTCCGCAAATTGAAGCCTGGATTGCTCATGCTAATAATGTGTGGGACCTTGCATGGCATCGTATTGGATACCTTCTCTGCAGGTGAAGTTAATCTTGCTTGTTTGCAATACCTTCCTATGATGGTTGATGGGTTTCTTTCTCTGTCTGTTCTCAGTTTTGATTGCCCAATGTTCTGAAGCTATTGTTCCACATACCTGTTTTTCTGTTAATAGTATATTGTGTAGCTTTCTTTTTTTGAATTGGTTTCCAAATTCCAAAACACTATCTTCTGAAGGAAATTAAGGAAGAAACGTTAATGGACCTCAGAAGTTGTTTGAGAATCCCTTTCAAGTTTCACGTTTCCATGTAATACAATTTCTGTAGCAATATGCATAATGTGAGACCTGGACGTTACTATTGTGACGTCTTAGTTCTTACAATAACACATTTTGTAGGTACATAAAATGTGTTGAATTCTATTTTGGTAGATTTTTTATAACCCATCTAATCGATCTGTGGATATCTGAATAAGGTGATAGCCAACTTTAAGTTGGTGGACTTTCATGTTTTCCTATGCAGTGGTAGCAGTGATCATACAACAAAGTTGTGGTGCAGAAATAGGCCAGGAGATACTGCTCGTGATAGATTTAACACTGGCCTGCAAGGTTTGTTCAATACCCTAAAGGCAAAATAAGCAGCACATTTTATCTCGTGTTTTGATTTTACTTGTTCTCATCTAATTATTGGACCGTATGGTTTGATGGGCTCTGATTGGTTTCCTTATTCAACATTTGTTGACAATATAAATCCATATAAATGCACTCTGGTAGTATTAAACTTTTGCTTTAAACTTGAGTTATAGGTTACCAAATTTGAAGGCTAGAAGCCACTTTGTTGTACGCGGAAGAGAATTGTGGATGATAAATCTTGTAGTTAAAATAATTGCCTAGTAGTGGAAGACAATTAGTGAAACTGTACTTTGCATATGTTCATCTTTCAGGATCAGCCGAGCAAAATCCTGTTGCTGGTCGTATGGGTGGTAATTTTGCGATAGCTGAAGGCCCAACAACTCCAGGACCATTTGCCGCTGGTTTGACTCGAAATGAAGGTACCATTCCAGGTGTTGGAGTTGCAATGCCCCTATCTATTCCTTCTCTTGGTGTGCCTCAGGGGGAGCAGAAGCAGCCTCATCCTGTTTCAATTGATGCTCCTCGTTTGCCCCCAGGTCCACATCCCTCTCTTCTTACGCCAATGAACAACAACCATACCAGCAGAATCCTCAGCAGATCCCCCACTTCAACACCAGGCATTACCACAACAGATGGGTCCTTTGCCTATGCCTCGATATATGCCACAACTACAGCACCCTTCCCAATCTCCCTTGGTCCCCCATCCGCATTTGCCTCACCCTCCACCCCAAATGCCACTTCGAATTCCAGGTTCTCGACCAGTGGCTACATCACATCCGATGCCAATGCCAGGTCTAATGGTACGAGTTCTGAGGAGGTTTTCTGTTATTCTTTTTTTTTTATATAGTGAAATTATCTGGATTTAGTTCCTACCCTAGGTGGTAGATTTTTTTAGTGTTGTATTAGGGGGGCTACTGGGGGCTCGATATTGGATTGTTTGGTTGGTTTGCATTCGTAGGATTAGCATGAAAAAATGTTCTTTGCACAGTATCTCTGATAGATGTAACTTGAAATATTGTGGAAAGGAGTTGGACACTATTTGCTAGCTGGGTCACTTGTAAGAAGCTCAAATTTCCCCTTGTTTTGGTGATTCTTACGTTATCACACCAAGCTGAGCTCATGTTTTCAGCTAATGATTGAACCCCAACATTTTCTTTAAAATATAAATGGAAATGATATATCTTACTAGAATTGAAGAGATGCACGCTCTTGCAGAACACCAAATGGGAAATAACAGCAACAAGTTCGTTCTGTAGATGTTGTCTCATGTTCTGCATGTGAACTGCAATAATTTTTTAAGAGAATGTTTGTGTCATGTATCACTGTCAAATTAATTTTGTTACCACATTCACACCGCTATGTAAGGGATTCAGAGTCGTAATATTCTAACAGAACCTTTGTATCATGTATCACATATTCAAATAATTAAATGATTTAATGGAGAGAATGTAATTTATGGATGCTAGCCCACTACACACAAACACAGGCACACATTTATCACATATATTTAGTCAACTTTTTATGAGAACCTTTGTATTGTGTATGACTTAATTAAATAGTTAATTAAGATAGAATTGTAAGTATGGATGCAAGCTCAGTGATAGGGATGTTTTGTCCTTGATGCACACACACATGGGCCATGTAATAATGTTTTCTGCTTTAGGAAGAATTGTGCTTCTTTGAAGTGAATGTACTTCCTATTACATTTTATACAAACTAGACCTCATATAAAGGTATCAACAATTTTGAAGCTCTTTCCGTGGCACTGAACTTTAAATTTCTAGTTGGTACCCTGCGCATCTCTTAAATATTAGATTTTACGAATAATTGTAAAAACGGTGAGAAAATTAGATATCGTTCTCAGGGATCAATAACCAATTACCAATTCACGAACTGAGGTACTATTCAAACAGAACTTTGGTTCAAAGGGAGGTCAATTGTAAACAAATAAGCATGAAAGAAATTAAATTAAAGTAAAAGATTCTTTTTGGTAGTTTGGCTTTGACCATTTCACAAACACTTAGAACACAAAAGGGATAGAAATTAAAAAATAAGAAAGAGTTGGGATCAAGTTTCATTTGATTTCATTTGTTACATAATAAGCTGGAGTTAAGACAAAATTCCACTTCTATTTTGTTATTGGATTCTCCAATATATCTAACTCCTAATTCCTTAGGCACAAGAACCTTAAATCCTACTTAAAAACTCTAATCACTTAGGTGATTCTAAAAGAAAAAAAGCATTAAGATTAAGAATCCAACGAAATAACAAGAATTCATCGACTATTCCAAGCACAACGAATCACAAGGTTCACAATCTCACGCATAGTTCACACATCAAATTTCCAAATAGATGCATAAACTTAAAAATCATTGTAAGGATGATCAAACCCTAGAAAGCTTTAAGAAAAGAGATTATAAACTCAAAATAGAAATATTCATTAAGCATAACTGAAACCCAAGTCAAATACAAGCAAAATTCATCAAAATCTACTCGATCCCAACAAGGAGAGGTTAGCCAAACATAGAAACAAAAACAGAAATTAAAACAATAGAGAGGAAGAAGTAAAACTCCATTGAAGCCTGAAGAAAATCTGAGGTCGCACTATTCTGCTCTTCAAGTCCACCTCCAACCTTTCCAAATTAGGTAAGTTCTTTCTCCCCCTCGTCTCTCTCTGGCTTCAAAGACCTCTTCCCTCAGTTAAAAATGTCCTCCTGACGTGAATTGGGCCAGTATGGTAATTGGGCCTGCGTAACACTCATCGCCCAGCGTCCATTTGGCAGCCGGCGGCTGGTGCCCGTATGTACGGTAGATTTCGACTTCACACCGCCCAGCCGGCCGATGGCCGGCCGGCGGACTGGCTTTTTATGCATCTTCCATTTCCTTTGCTTTTCGAGCTACTGGGGTTCAAATTGCATGTACTGCAGTTCAATGACATTGCAAGCTCTTCCATTTGACCACATTTTTCATAGTTCCGACCTTCATCCTCCTTTAACCTTCGCTGTAAAACAAAATAACTCAAATGAGATCCAAAACATTCCAAAATACAACCAAACTCCATGGGATTCATCAAAGTAATCATCTTATGTCATCATGGTCAAAAGAAGATTTAAATGAGGCAAAACAAAGTTAAAAGCTAGATGGAAATGGTTAAAATCAATCAAAAGCATAAGTAAAAACAGATAATTCGCAGGATTATCACCACTCCAAACTTAAAACTTTGCTTGCCCTCAAGCAATAAAATAGAATCAGAGAAAAGAGAACACAGTAGACATCAACTCTGTCCTAACTGATGGAAGGGGAAAAAGTGTGCCCCACAACACACCAACAACTAAAACAATCATCCAAAAAGTCTTACGAGTTTAACCATCCACTGTGCAGCTTGAGGTTCAAAGAAATGAGAAGTTGGAGTCATACCAATAACACACTCATCAATCACAACTTGACAGTTAATGGATTTGGCAACTTATGCATGCAAAGTGATGTGCTTTACTAACCTCTCATTTATGTAGATGTTCACTCATCCTGTCATGCATTTGGGCTTTTGTTTCTCTCAGTCAACACAAACTCATGATTCACACCATGTAACGATCAGAAGGACATAATTCAACGTTGCATTGGTGCCAAGGTACAAGGTAGATAAAATGAACATGGAAATCAAGCATCAGTAAAGAGCAAGTGAGCATTGATACTTCTAACAAAACTTCAACTCACAAACCTCGTACCTTTCAAATTTTTTTCTCTCCCTTGTCTTATTTTTTTTTTAACAAATTTTCCCCAGTAACTTACATAGTCTCAAAGGGGTACTTGATCATTGCGTCAAGTATTTCCCAGTAACCCATCAGTCTCAAAGGGGTGCCAACTTAACAATTCAACTCATTTTTTTGGGAAATAAACAACTGTCAATTTGAACAATCAAACCATACTGAAAACATGTCACTCCAAGCTTAGTTTCTTGTTAACTCCTTAATATCTCAAATCCAATGCTCACCTAGCTCCTTCAGGTGGGTCAAATGTTGGTTATGTGGGTAGGCTCAATTAGACGGGCTTAACAAAGAAAGGAATCATTAGGCTCAAGGGGCAATGCAAAATATGTGAACATTGGGTTAGCTTTTGGCCTCTGGCTTAACAAACAAAATGCTTACACAATGTTCAAACATTGTGTAAATCAAGATGACATCAGAGAATCAATCAAATTTACGAAAGTTACGCCTCAAAAGTGTTCCCTCGGCAACAAAGACATGTTGGAGGCTCAATACCCTTTTCCAGGACAATGAATGCTCACTATTCACAAAACAAATGGTGCCAAATCATTAACAATCAAGCAACAAGATTTATGTATACATGGTATGAACCAATTCTAATAGGCTTCAAACATCAAGATGACACAATGTTCAAGTTTCACACATAAGCATGCAAGTTGATTGATTCCATCACAATCAGGTTTGGGCACTCAATAGAACACATACCCCCACAGTGTAGAGGCAAGGTCAAAAACAGGATAACTAAAGAAAAGAAAACACAAGAAAAACTATCATGGTTATTCCTAAATTAATCTTATTCACTGAGTAGAACTAAAAACTCCTAACCTAAAGATAAAATGCAGGAAAACTAATAAAAGCTGGAAGGGAGAGAAGGAAAAATATCTGTTGGGTTCTGAGCAGAACCCATAGCAAATCTCCTCATAGTCCTTTCTCTTTAAAAACTAGGATGGGCGCTAGTCCTCATCTGACTCCTCCTCCTCTGAGTCATCCTCTCCTTCTTCTTCTTCTTCTTCAGTCTCTTCAGCTTCTTCTCTCTCTTCTGTTGGTGCCGAACTAGAGGCTCCAAAGGGCCTCCAGTCCACAAACTGTTCCACCTCCTCAGCTGTTCTGCTATTCATGGGAGTGACATTGAGATTAAGTCCCTCCCACATCTGCCTCATGATATCCTCCATCCTCTGGTTATCTTCTCTTGAGACTTGCCACATTCTGTGTAAAGCTTCCATGTTGTGACGCATAATATCCCTTTCTTGCCCAGCTGTCCTCAAATCTTCTGAGGTTGACCCCTGTTTTTCAGCTCGCAGTCTCTCCTAGTTGGTTCGGTCCTCGAGGTCTTCCTCCACCCCTCACAGGCTCGGTGTCCTCCACTAAACAATGAGTGGAAATGAAATGCATGTCAATCTTTGTAGGACTCTTCATTGGTGTCAGGTTAGCCTTCGACACCTTAGCTCTTTCACAGAGTTGAGTGATCAGATGTGGATAAGCTAAGGTTGCTGACGTTGAATTTGCTATACTCTGTATGTTTTCACAAATGATCCTGCCAATATTTACAGTCTTCCCACTCATGATTGCACATATCATTCCAGCTCGGTCAAACTTGACGTCTGATTTGTTTGTGTTGGGGAGGATGTTTGAAACGATGTAAGATGCCCAGAATCTGGGGATGGTTTTAAGGTCAGCGGAATTGACTTTTCTGGGCTTATTTCCCTTGGTGAAATCCCAGGCAGCTCCTGGTCGGCATAGTAATCTCAACATTTTATCCAGCTCTTCCTTTGTCATGGATCCAGATCCTGTTTCCTGGAACTTTTCCCAATGGCTCTTGCCTTCCCAGTTGGGTTTAGTGCTCGGGACCTCATTGATTGTGTCAGCATCAAAAGGGACATACCTTCCCCGAACATAACTCATCGCTGTTGGGGCTTCCTTTTTTGGGATGAAAGCATTGGCAAAAAATTCTTTCACCATTTCGCTGTACCCCTCCTTGGGGTACGAAACCAATGTTTCCCACATTCTTCTTTGAATCTCCTGCACAACCGGGGGAACTTGAGCAATTTCAGACATCACCACTGTTCTTTCTTGAATTATCCCCCTCTTATGCATGGTGTCGTAGTGTTCTTCACATTTTGCAGATCGGAATCGTTGTCTGTCAACTGCGCGTCCACTCGAAGATGAGCCATCAGCTTTCCTCTTCACAGGTAGCTTAGATGCCATACTACTCAATCTGCACGATATCAGCAGAATCAGTTCTCAATTACAATCATACAACATCCTACAAGCCAAATCTTATGCTGAAGCAATGCTCAGTGCAGTGGATCGATGAAGTTCAAGAGCAAAATCTTTTCATTTTGGAAGCTTTTATCATTTTAGTATTCACCTTTAATTCAACATTCCAGACCTTACCAAGAAGCAACAGTTGTAGACCCATAAAGTAATATGGAATTTTATTCCCAAAAATTCAGTCTCAATCAATTCATCAAAAATTTTCACTAGTCTTGGGTAGGGACAAACCACATTTGACTCTAATTGCGAGTCCACAACCTCCATTTGCTAATCAAAGCCAATTCTATCAAAAAGCCCCAAATTTAGTCTGACCAAACCCCATCAAACAATTTTCTCAATTATTTCTCATTATGGGCACAATTCAATTGATTGAAAATGGAAACATATAATACATGACCTACAATGCAAATCCAAACATGCAATTTGCATAAAACCTCATGCTACAAGAAAAACCCAATTTGTATATAGTGTGAACCCTAACCATGCAAATTAACACAATTCCACTTAATTAACAAACAATATCAAGGATCCAACAATGGGATCAATTTAGTAATGGTCTCAATTGCAAAATTAAACCATCAATTTATCATACAATGCATTTCACACAAAACCCCAAATTAATACATTCAAACCCTAAGCATGCAATTAACCCAAAACTTGAAAACACTCGACATCCAAAAGCATGAAGGGAAACCAACCACAAATTTTGACAATAAGCAAAAGCCAGACGAATGTATGGGTCAACTTGAAAGCCATTTTGGGCAAAAGTGCATACCTTACAAAAGAGCAACAATGGGCGAGAGGAAGAGAGCACGAAAATGGAGGAAATGGTAGCAGAGAGGGAATGCGTGAGAGAGATGCGTGATAAAGGAAAAAAAAATGAAATAGGAGAGGTCTATGTGTGGTTGTGAGAATGGAGGAGAGGGTGCTGTTAGGAGGGGGTGTTAAGCTTTGCTCGTGTGATGAGGGAAAACAGATGGGAGAATTATGTTCTAAGTGTGAAAACTGAAAGTCATATTTTTTTAAAATGTCAAGCACCGCCCGGCGGTGAACCTTCCGCTTAGCGGTATGAATTCAGAAGCCATTTTTCTATACCGCCAATGCAGATTATTGCCTTAGCGGCACAAAGTCAGTGGCCCCTTTTTTTCACCGCCCAGCGGTATCATGGCCGCCTAGCGTCACAAACTCAGAATCATCACTCCCTAAACTCTTTTATTTTTAATGAACGTAACGCCAATGAACCATACCGCTCGGCGGTAGAAGTCGGTTATTTTTGTATACCGCCCAATGAGAATTTGCGCCTTAGCGGCCTGACAACATCGGGTTCTTTTTCCAGCCGCCACGTAGATTATCCCCGCCTAGCGGCACAAACTCGAAGCATCACTCCTCGCACTCTTTTTTTTTTTAAGTGAACGTAACGCCCGGCGTAGAACATACCGGGCCACGGTAAGAAGTCGAGAAGACTTGAAGAGGCCGCCCAATGCAAGCACTAGGGACCGCCTAGCGGTTCATGGACGTGGACCATACCCCTTTTTTACTTAAAGAACCGCTCACCAGGTATTCAACAACACGTACTGCCCAAATGAATTTTTGGTTTCCTTGGATTTGAGTAGTTTCGTAATCTGCTTAAGGCTTACAATGAGCAAGACGTAATTTGCACTCTGCATAACTCATTATTGAAGTTCCATTGTGTGATAATATATTTGCTAAATGATGGTGAACAATAATATTGTCTGGGTAACGCCATATTCTAATGATCGGTAAGTCAATTACTACAAATATCTCGGTACAAAAATCACAATGTCTCCTGAACTTCAACTCACTCGTGCTAATAGCATGTACATATTTATGCTTATAAGACAATCAATTTGTTGGCCTCGACCAACATGGTGGGGTATTTGAGGAGAACGTACGACAATTTATTTTTTGTGGTTTAGCCTGGTTGCAATGATGCTAATGGGTGGTTGCATAGTATGGAGGATGTGATAGAACGTCAGATGAAGCGTAATGAACGTGCCATGTTGTCAACGTACTTACTGTATATTACTATGGCACTATTGACTTTGCAGTTCTATGCGTGGTAATATGTCTTGTCATTCTGATTTTCGTATATGTGTGCCCACCTGCTTCATGAATTTCAAGAGTCCAATTTCCAATGAATGCAGGTGCAGAGTATGAAGGGCTTTGTATCATCAAATCTTTGTACCTTATACTCTTTACAAAACAAATCTTCACGAAATTTTTTTGCCCTTTATTTTGTACAAATTACATGATTGAATATTACTCGGTCGACCTCAAAATGAATATTGCAGTTTTTTTTTAAAACATACAAAAAAGAAATGGAGTAATCATCAATATTTGTTTATTTTTCTACGAATATTCCACTTATGAGTTGTAACTTTTTATACATATGTGGTTGGGGAAAAGATAAATTTCATATTTATTAGAACATAATTTCATTTTGTGATTTCAAATATTGTGTTGTACGATGTGGTTATGCCTTCTAAGCAAGCGCATGAGATTTAATTCACAAAAAACCAAGTAAATGTTAAGGATTTTCATAATTTCGCCTTTGTATGAATGCCAATAACAATGTGACAAGGACTATGAAAAGTTGGAACCAAAAATTACACTCTATTCGTCTAGGCTTGATGAATAAAACGTTAACCTCATTATTTTTAAAATATGACACTCACTCGTAATTAATTGAGCAAGTTGCATAACTGTGCTGGCTGAAAATCCTATAAACTTTTACTTGGTAATACTTACACAACTATGCAACTTTCTCAATTATTTATCGGTGAGTCTCTTTTTGGAAAAGAATGAGGTTGAGTGGTACATCATCAACGATGGAGAGAGAGAAGTGTAATTAACTCTAAATAATGATCTGAGTCCAAATTGACACGTATAATGATTATTAGCTCGCCCTTGAAAAACTTTATTTTCCTAATTAAGAACAAAATGTTAAATTTATTTAGTTACATTTAATAATATTTAGATATTTAATTAAATTATGTTGTCAACAATAAATAGTCAGCGAGAAATATATATATAGCAAAAAGATTTACTTTAACAATTCAACAAAGGCTAGTTATTATTCCTACCATATACCAACAACAAACTGGTCTAGTTATTATCTTAGGAAATAACTTCTTACGATTATATTATCTATTGTGTCAATATTTAGAATATATATCCCTTAAAAAACCATATATTGAACAACAAGAATAACAGGAAATACTAGAAATTACCAATTAATTATTTTTCTGAATGTATGTATTGTAAAAAATAACCAGAGTTTAGCAAACCAGACGAATGGTAATTAATTACAAGCAAATGAATGAATCCATGGAAGGTGATGCGCATTAATTACAAGCAAATGAAATTGGATTTACTGATTGTCTGTATTTAACTATTAATTTTGAAGAATTTAATCTGTTTCCTCGTAATTTTAATGATGGAGTGCAGATGCTTGAAGAAAAATATAGCGAAGGAACGAATTATCTTCTTAAAATTCTACTCAGCCAATGCAGACTTCAGAACCAAAATATATATATAGCTAAGCACTTGGTCTATGTGGGAATTAGTGATAATATTTTTCCACGCAAGGATGAACCACATTGAGTTGTATACAAAGAAGACAAAATTACTCACATACTGACCAAACCAGCTTGCAAGCATTGACTGCCAATGTGAAAGCATCGAAAAGTAATCATTCATCAACACACTATACGAAGCACCGACAACTTCACTACTGAGCAAAACAGGTGACAACAGAATAAATGAGAATGGTATGAATCCTTTGACAAGGTTTGCATTCCCTTTTTACGCATTCCAAGGCCCACTAATGGAATACAGATCAGCAATTCTCAACGCCTTGTGCACAACGATTACAGAAAGCGGGAACTACACGTGTCATATGTGTCAAAAGTAAGGGAGTGGCCGACATAATTTAAGGAGACGCCACGTCAGTTGAAGCAATAATCGAAAAACGATGTAAGCTCTTCCGTCAGTATGTATATTAGCGTCAGGTAACTGATGTAAACACTTACGTCTTTAAGGATACTTATGTAAATGAGCGTTAGGAAAACTAGCTTATAAATAAGACAGGGTTTTTATTCTGGATATTCTCAAACGTTGAGAGTGTTGTACTCAGAAAACACTCTGCTTGCTCTTATGAGCGCTAGTTGGGCAGTTGAGAGTGTGTCCAAGTCCTTGTACTTATAACCACTTATGAATAAATAACAAATTTACGTTCGTAGTCAGTTTCTTTAATCGACCCAACTTAAACAAATTTATTTTATTTAATTGGCGGGAGCTGCAGTGGGCGACCAAAACACTCAGAATAACAAAGCAAAGATTGGATGGAAGGATATCAATAGAATTTTATAATATCATATTAGGTATCTTCGTAACACACATTCGAACTTAATCGTTCTTAATATTATGTATTACGAAGAGCAAATGGAATTATAATACCTGTGTTGATTGTCAGTGGATGATATATTAGTTGTATACGTAAAGATTTACCATGCTAAGAAGAAGAATCGACCCGTAGGATAATGGTAAATTTTAATCAATAGTAAACGACAAAAAGTAGCATAACAAATTATTTTAACTCATTTGTAAAAATTCATACTGAATTATATGTTTCAAACCAAGAAAATAGTAGGAATAAGCTTTATCAAGTAATAATACCTTATGACAAAAGATCTAAGTACTTAGTTATATTTATAAAAGACCCTTACGAATTCTAAGAATTAATATCGATATTTAAACCAAAAAAATTGCCAAAAACAACGTAGTTTAAATGTAAAGATAAAAGACCGATGATATAGAGTATTTAAATACTACCAGAGAAAAAGCAACTTACGAAAGACACATTATAATCAACTAATCTCTTTTCAAGAAAATGGGAAAAAGAGGACCTAGACTTAATTAAAAATGCAAATGTGCATGGAAAAAAAAAACTTGAAGAATAATAAATCGAGTTTAATTACGAAAAAATAATATTTATTATGAAAATTTAAGTAACAAAACTCCAATGGATATATTTGAAACACAAGAAAAAATATGTTTACAATTATTAAATAAAATAAAAATTTAAGAACAAAAAGACAGATTTAAAAAAGGTAAGTAAATATCTTATACGAGTAGATGATCTACTCAAAAAAGAAAAACACACTGAAACAAGATTGGATGAATTAATATATAAAGGTCCAGGAGAAAGCTGAAGTAACTAAGAAATACAAAATAAAAAACTACCAATGAGCATGGTTTTCTAAAAAATCATTACAATGGTGTCGATTAAAATATATTTATGTTGCCACTTTATTTTGTTTATTGTATATGTACAGAGTTGTGGACGAATGTCAAAGGTGGGCCATTTATAATTTCCCCAAATGTCTGTTACGGATTTGACTGGTGCTTCAAATTTTCAACCAATGCCTGCCTGGCCAGTATATTGTGAACAACCCCACGTATAATATAGTACAACTTAATATTTGAATACACTTTCGCACTTCTGTTCTCACGTTACACAAACCATTGCCTTCAACAAATTACAACACACAGTAACATATTGGAGCAACCACAAATGGCTGGTGGAAGAAGACCTTCAACACACGCCGAGGCAGACAAGGCACAAAGAGGATGAAGATAGAGGTAACAAGCAAGTGCAAAGATGAACTATCATACACTCCTATGAATATGGATCCACAGCTGAAACCTATTATTCAGATATCATCAAGGTTAGTTTTTTAGATTTAACCTGTTTAGATTTATCTACAACAGTATATAATAAATGCGTATCCAATGAATGGGTTCATTATTTACCATTTTAACATACCAGACCCATAAATGTATCCCACGTATCCATAAAACCATCCCAAGCCCCCTGGTCAAGATTAAGTGCATATTAATGACTAGATGACCTAACAAAAGGCAATATAGGTGCATGATTAATGTCTAACTTATTTGTGTTTATATTTAGTCACCAGGAAAGCTTAAAATGGAGAAGCATTGGGGAAGGGAAGACTGCAGAGAACGAAATTGCTAAGGAAGTAAAGGTTAATGATGAGGTAAATAAATATCTATAACTTACTTTAGTTGTCACATAAACCATACAATTATTTCACACTTCAATAAAGCAATTATGTGTTTTGGTAGGTTGTATTGGCAAGGGTGGACCAAATTTAGTGGTCTCATTGAGGAAGTGAAGCAAGTAGTTCATAATCCGGGCAAAGAATATTTGCAACCCACAACCCCATCCAAATGATACCTATGTTGACCCAAATTCCCACTCGAATCGGGAATAAATATCCCACAGAACTTCAAGAGAACTCACAAAGACCTCTTTCGGACTCCATCGAAGTCCGCGCAACCAAAGCAACTATACTGTCCCCAAACGCCTATTGGGGAATTGAGTGGGGCTTCAAAAGTTCAACCAAAGCCTGTTACAAAACAATGCGAATAAGTACAAGTCCGTAATATCAAGTGAACCAAACGACGCAGATAAGGAGGGTGGGAAGGAGAATGGTGCGTCTGTGGGAAATAAAGTATTCAACCCTCGCAAAATAATTTTTACCTCAGACACAAAATTCCAAGGCACGTTCAACCCCAACCACGATGGGTACTACATTGTCTCTCAGGCACAACACTCATCCACAACTTTGCATAACCCTATAAGAACATCAGGAATAGAACCTCCTAGTGTAAGTATTACATGACTGATGCAAATTCATGTAATGATGGTATTATTCTTTATACAAATCATCATAACACTAACTCTGTCTATCGTAATGCAGGGGTGCCTTTGTTGTTTAGGCCGACCGAGGAGATGAAATTTGACGTTTCGTGTCATTGTGTGCGTGCGTATATTTTTGCGTATAACAATAACAATGAGTGAGTAAATGTGTGTCATAATCAGTCATTTCATGAATTTTATTAACGAAAAGGAATATAAAGCACTAAAACCAAATTATGTTATATCAATAAAATTTTCCTACAACAAGGAGATTATAGCCACCAATGGACTCTGTCACGGTCATAGAGAGGCTTTCAAAACTCTAGTGCCTAAGGGGATGGTGGACAATGAGGTAAGCTCAATGTACATTACAGCCTGTATATGTATTTCATGTTGCAACTATACTGGCATTATTAACAGCAAATGTTTTTCAAATAAACAGATTCTTAATCTAATGGCATGCATGTTGACATATGAAGAGCGAGCAAGGTCTACATTATCATCAGTTTGGTTCTTACCAACAAGCTTCTCAGTAATACTTACAAAAATATATAGCAATATACATGTAACACTAGTATCTGAAGGTAATCAATATGCAATAGTACTAATGGTTGTTCCAAAGTCTTCATGATCATGTTGTCTAGATCTATCCATTCATATATCCTTAGTTTGCTGAACTCACGTTATCAGCCTACATGTGTTTCCTTGTTATGTATACGATAACATTTTAACTCCAAAAGTAATGAATGTCTGAAAGGTTGATATGAGAAGTAATGCGTAATGCCACTGTCATGATGATCACAACATCCTGGAGTTAGGTGTATCCATGCAAAGATGCAGCCCCTAACAATTCAGTATATTAAAAAAAGTTGATATTTACCAAATGCAAATTTGATGTAAATTTAACCCCATAGTTGTTCTATACTTCTCGACCCCACTATAAGGTATGTGGTACTTATGGTTGTCACATTACACAACCCACATTATCAAAATTAGTATCAATGAAATATGCAGTTTAATTAAAATTCAGACCGCAAAACAATATTGTACAGCTTCTACAAGCATTTGTGCCGTTTCCCATCATGCCTTCAATAGTTAGTATCTTCTTCACTTGAAAATAGAACGTAGCATAGCAGTGATTATGGAAAACAAGTTAAATAAAATCTGATTGACATTGTAACTTTTGATGGTAACTGCAGCAATTTGGGTTGAGTTGGAACACACATCCAGCTAGTGTTGTGGACCACTTTCACCCCCATTTCATGGGTAAAGTTGATTACCTCAGATTGGTGAGGAATGGGAACACTCTATTTCAGTGCTAGGTTAGTCAATTTTGAATGAAACTGTAATAACTAACACGTTATGTCGTGTATACGTTTCAAGGTTTGTGTTCCCATCAATGAAGGGAACATGCATTGGTATTTACTTGTAGTCGATCTCTTTAAGAAACGACTTATTATGCTGGATTCAATGCCCAATCCACCAAATCATTCTTCAAGAAAGAGATCTGTTAAGATACTGGTAATGTAACATAACTGTAATATAGGTTTCAAGCCTATTTTTGTTGCAAACTATAACATCTTATATTTTTTTCATCTGTAGGGACTGTTCCTAGAGGAGATGCTGATGGATGACAGATTCTATGATTACCATTGTACTGAAAAACCAAATATTTCTTCTTTCGCAGTTTTTGAGCCCAAGGGGATTCAAACACAGAGACTTGACTCGTACGACTGATTGATTTCTTTTAAAAGTTTAGTATTACAATATGTTAATAACTACTGTAACTCCCTCTCAATTATTTTAGGAATGATTGTGGAGTATTTGTAGCCACTTGGATGATGCAAGCTTTCAATAGTGACTATTATCAAGACTACTACAACATACATGTAAGTCACTAATGAAATTTCGCTAATTTACCAATTCTGTTTTATACGACTACATTGACCACTGCGTTCTTCATTTCAACTAGAAGGCTAACAATCTTAATTGACAGAAAATTTAACATCAGTGAGTAGAGTAAGAACTTGTAATATATGAAGCAATAGACAGTATAGAATAACCCTTTGGAATGCCAGAATTTGACCTGATGTTGTAAATTTGGGACAGGTTGAAGATGAGACGAGGATGACGATTGCGCTGGACTTAGTTTTGAAACCCTATAACCAGCAAAAAGATGAGATCACAAGACTGGCATTCCAAAATTTGATCAACATTCAAATGAAAAACAAGCGCCTCCATACTAGTTAGATTTCCTAGACCCTGGAACTAGAACTATGGCAATAGTATATTATAAGTCTTGTTTTGTAACATGGAAGCCTTATTTTGGTTGACTACGAAGCTTTTTTTGGTATTGTTATGGGTCAGTTCAGCACATTGTAATGCAAGTTTGATTAAGAATATCAAACATTTCCTAGACCCTGCAACTAGAACTATGGCAATAGTATATTATAAGTCTTCCATTTGAACATAGAAGCCTTATTTTGGTTTACTATGAAGGTCTTTTTGGTTTTGTTATGGGTCAGTTCAGCACATTGTCATGCAAGTTTGATTATGAAAGTCGAAGATGTCCTACACCCTGCAACTAGAACTATGGCAATAGTATATTATAAGTCTTGTTTTGTAACATAGAAGCCTTATTTTGGTTTACTATGAAGGTTTTTCTGGTTTTGTTATGGGTCGATTCAAGCACATTGTAATGCAAGTTTGATTATGAATATCAAAGATTTCCTACACCCTGCAACTAGAACTATGGCAATAGTATATTATAAGTCTTGTTTAGTAAGATGGAAGCCTTATTTTGGTTTACTATGAAGGTGTTTCAGGTTTTGTTATGGGTTAGTTAACCACATTGTAATGCACGTTTGATTTTTAATATCAAAGATTTCCAATTTGTACAACTAAAACAATATTCATCTACATTCTTATTAAACAAACAACAGTGCTAACCATCTCCTGGTCTGTTATGTGACTGGAATTATGTGGCCATTGTAAAGGTAGCTAAGGCCTCTGTTTGAACTTGGATTCTAGCATCTGTAGTATAACCAATAATAAACTTACAAATAAAACTAAGAACCAGAAATCTTAAACTTCATATTTTAATGGAATAATATCAGATTGTACTAGTAAATCAGACACTTGTGTTCATCCAAAAACAATCCATTACACAGGCAACAGTGGGGGGTGTATAACCATGAAAATATCGATCAGACACAAATATCTGATGAGGAATCGAAGTGCAATGTGCATTCCAAATTTGAAGGGACAAGTATTGAAGGACAACAATGAGGTAAATTTACATTTGTATCAAAGATTTTTGCTATTTTTCGAAGATTATCATACTAAATTACACATGGGTGCACCTTCCTATTTCCATAGACTGTTTGGGCAAAGGTTGGCATGTTAGAGTCAGCTGTGGAAGACATGAAGCAAGCTGTCCAAGAACTGACTTCAATGATTGTCAACCAAATGCACAACAACCTTGTACCAGAACACAGCCCATTATCAACTAAGGTTAGCGCCACTGAAATGGTATTGAACAAACTGAAGGGGCCCAGTCAAATTCACACAAATAATACCAACAAGAGCACCAAAACAACGATGAACTCCCAAAGAAAACTAAGCCTACATTTCGTAGACAACAACCCAACTCATTCTGAATTGACTCAAAAAGGCCAACAACGTCCACGACTTGTCCTTCGAAATGTAAGTGCATGTATGAATGTGTTTATATATTTACTGTTTTTCATCTCTAACTAATCATATCAACTGTAGTGGGTACCGTAGGTACTATGTTGGCCTACAAAACAAATGGGGTTGAAGCGCAGAGAGGCTGCAGTAGTGTACTATATATTTCAAAGCAATGTTAGTCATGAGTAAGTCACAATTTTCCACCAATACGTCTTAATATTCTTTTAGGCAACAATCTTATTCATCAATTATTTCTATTTATCATATCACAGTCCGAGATTTTAAGTACAACCCTATTTTGTGATGGTTCTAGACATACATTTAGAACGCTAATGCCCAACCAGAGAGTTGACCAGGATGTAAGACTTAGTACGTCGTACTTGTTAATGTAAATGTTAAATATCTTTTGGAAGTATCTCACTTATTCGCTTTATTATTGCAAACAGGTACTCAATCTGCTTGTCTGTATGCTTACATATGATCATAGATCAGTCTATAACCATTCCACAATTTGGTTCCTTCCAACCACGTTCTCTGTAAGCCATCTATTTTGATGTAAATTCAATATTTAATTGTGACTATCACTAACTACATAAAACATACGTGCCAACAATACTATAGCATTATGTCTTGAATTGGCATAAACATCCAAAAAGAATCATGGCATACTATCAGCAAGAATTTATGGGGAAAGTTGACTATTTGTCTCAGGTACATGACAAATTTAGACGTTATTACAATTACAAATTGTGTATAGTAAGATGTTATCATTACTAATGATAAATTTTTCAGATCCTAGTACCAATCAATGAGGACAACAATCACTGGTTTCTACTTGTCATTGACTTGTGTGAATCACACCTAATTCTGTTGGATTCCAATCCATGTCCAGAGAAATATGAATCGAAGTTAAGAAGCTTAACTGGTCTGGTAATGTTACACTTATACTTGACTCCTCAACAATTTCGTGTTCCACAACAACTTTATACTTTAACATCTGTTGTTCATGATAATTATATGGGCTGGTGTAGGGATTATTTATAGAACAAATGCTGCATGATGATTCATTCTACGACTCCCGTCATCCAAAGAAACCTATCCTTTCTGAATTTGAGATTACTGAACCTGTTGGATTTGGACGACAGAGACATGGCTCGTATGGACAAGACCAAATTGTGTTATTTTTTAATCAAGATAAAAATTAAACAGTGCTGGTAGAATGGTAACACCACTAATGCGTCAACCACTTTAACAGAATGACCATGAGTTTGGGTTCATACAATGATGGATGATGCATTTCTAAGAAGAATGTACTAAACAGGTTCAACACCAACGTAAGTGAAGTTAATTCAATTTAATTTTTAAACTATTTTTGTTTAATAGCAATAAAGATAATATAACACATTTGTTCGTATATGTCAGGTTGATGATGAAACGAGGATGAGGATTGCGTTAGACTTAGTTATGGGCAAATATAACCGCAACCACGAACAAGTTATCAATTTGGCCATGCAGTAAAATGAATGAACTAACACAGATGAACTAATACAAAATAATTGATCTTGTATGGAATGTAATTGGACATGTCTAACTTATTCCTTTGGGACAAGTAGCTAAATCTCTAAACCACAGTGCAACTAGAATTAACCGATATGGTCTGCATAACTATTAGTGGCATGTGTGCCCTTAGCCGCTGAATAGTATGCACGGCCATAGCAATGCTCAACCCATTGTTTCATGTACTATATTAACATGTTTTCCAATAAATAACCAACATGCATGTGGTAAGCCATTTTTGCTTTAACAAGACTAGCGCAATTAAATGCACACGCATGGAAATAATCATGGAAATATGTAGCACTTCACAAACATGCAAAAATCTCACTCTTACTTACATGTATAAATTGTAAAATAATATAGTGACATAACTCTTAACATAAGGTTGTTTTTATATCACATATCAACCATATGAGACCATGATGCACATACATTGCCTTTAATTACGTAAAAGGAGGAAACACACCTTTTGCGACTGAACACTATACGACGATGACGACTATGGCGCTCGTGCTTTTCCTGAACTTGACGACACATGCACAAACATAACACAAAAAACATATCCAGTGAATAAGACTCAAAGGGGGAATAAATTATGAATGATAGACGTGATGAATAATGTACAAATGAATTCCAACAAATTGCTAAATGAGATGAATTTCACAGAATGACATGGTATATTAAACGGGTTAGGAGTAATACAATTTAAAGTCATGACATCTTATTGACAGGATAGCACTTTCAACAAATTTACCTATGATTGGTAAATGTGTTTAATTATACACCTTTTTTTTTGGGAAAATGGACTGCCAAAAAAGTTGAGGTCTAAGTTTAATAATGAGTATATAGATATACAATGCTTTTGCTTTCATAGCCAGATACGGAAGAAAGAAATCAATGCCAGAGTGCTTGTTTATATGAAGTGGAAAAACTCAGTGATAGGAACTACTGCACTAACATATCGTTTGTTTCAGAAAATACCGACAAAAACCATTAAAATGACCCAACATATAGCCCATTCGCCCATTGTATACATAGTCAAGAACCTCCACCACAATCATTTTGCATATAACTTAAACAAACTGTCATTGCATATAGATAATAAAAAGTAGTTCAGTAATGCAACATTGTTTAAATGACAAAGTTAAACTTAAACTAAAGATGTCTACTATTGTTGCTAATTCATTAACTGTGTCATCATGAACCGGGCCATTACATTCTCGTAATTACTACAGCAATAAATAAGGCTAACAAAATCCATGTTCCTACCACCAACTTCAAATGCAGCTCGTCCTTTTTCATGCATTCAACTGCTATCACTTGCAACCTACCAATCTCATTCTCAATTCGGCACATTTGTTGTACTAAGTCGATTATCCGTGTCCCATTCTCCTTCTTTGCCAATATTTTTCCGAACGGTGAAACTGGGGCTAATGAACGCTCCTTGGGGTTCAAATTCACCAAAAATAGTACAACCCCTTAAAATATACAAATACAGACAAACAAATAAATTGCTTAAATGCTACATATGAAGCAAAAAAAAATTGATACAAATGGGCCAACAATATATGCCAACACAGAAACAAGTGCAACAATAAAAATATTTGCACGGGAGCAGTCACTAAGTCAACCAAAATATTGTTTAATAATAAAACACCAAAGGTACAAGACTTAGTAGACTGTCAATTTCTTCAGACTACTAGATCAAATTTGCCTACATTTAGTATAGGGACCATTTCACACAAAAACAGTGCTAATAACTTGTGTAAGAAATGTCGGCCAAGACATAAAGAAAAGAACTGATACTTACACGCTCCCTTCCATTCGATATGGGGCACTGGTAATATTGTCTCCCAGGATTTCTGTCAGACCAAGAGGTTGTAAGTGTTGCCATCTGACCACAAAAGCAGACCCTCGTGCCAATTTGTCCAAAGGTACGAGTTTGATACGTCGATGACTGGGAAGACATTCCAACGAATATCCTTAGGCTAAAAGAACAAAAAAATGCATGTTAAATGCATGTCTATTCGATAATTGGGGGCTTACAGGCCCACGCTTGCATTTACTAAAGTACCATTGACTCCAACGCAATGTCTGAACGTCATAACAAAAGAACACAAATTATCAAAATAGGTATCTTATAAAACACACAACATGGTACATTATATCACCAAACACAAGTCAAAATATGCACAACATAATACTAACGAATTCCATAGCAATTACCTCATTATCACAAATATGTAAACAGACCCATCTTAATACTGGCAAGTTCAATAGGAAGTATGATCACAATCCCAAAAAAGAAACCCAAAGCAAAGCCAAACACCAAAAATTAACTCATATTTTTCACAGACTCAATAAAAATATCACCAAACTTTGCAACGTAAACTGAAACTCAGAAGAACCATTGACTATTTGACTTAAACTAGACTATTTGACTTAATCTGGCCACCTATATATTAATCCCACTTCAGTGGTGTTGGGGGAAGAACTGAAAACATACAAAAGTCTATTTTTTTTTTGTTTTGTTACTACTTTTCAACATGGCCTTGTGACCACTGCAATGCAAGTGCATTTGTTGGTAACTATAGCTTTTACTCGCATATACACATCCTATTTCGCATTTACTTATGTTTGTGTCGGTAATACTTAACCGTTTCAAATACCAATATAGTTCATTGACTAAAGAATGTCTTGATTTGATGCTTGCTAAATATGAGCTCATGTGTTTTCATTGCATTCCCTATTGCAGGGTAAAATATATCTTGCACTGCAATATCTGAATTAGATCTTACACTGATTATTCTGATGGTTGATTCTCTTTATGTTGGAAATTAGCTTCCAACTAAAGCACGGATAAAACATGAAACCAAAGTTTTATCTTGAAGTGGAGGCCTTTGCAGATTATGAATTTGAAGTTAGCAGCCAGGTTGCTTGCAATGTATCTATTCAAGAAACCTCTGTAGGTCCTTGTAGTGACAACCTCACTAACTCTTCCAATGTCAAAAATCCAATAGGGATTCGTCCCTCGTGCTTTATTTGGTAATTCCTTTATGGTCAACTTTGGTTGTCATTTCTGTGATATTCCATATCTTCTAACTTACGTCAATGACTATATGGTACCATTGTCTGATTTCTATCAAATTCACAAATAAACCTCTATTTATGTAGGCCGATAAATTATCGATTATATATGTCATATCAAACCATGCATTGACAAATGCCACAGTGGTTTTCTAAATTGTTGGAGCTGTAGAGGCGACGAATATTGGTTAAAAGGAGGGGAAAAGTGCAACTGAAGTGGATGACTATCACAGAGGAGAGAAGCATACAACGTGGACTCTATTAGGTAATGGATCTTCTTACATTTTGTAGCATTTGCCTCTAAGTTTGTGCGTAAATTCCTCACACTGTGTTCATATGAGTAGTGGATACTTCCTATTAATTTGGGTTGGTTTGTTTTCAAGTTTATGTGGTGTGAGGCAGAGAGGGCACAGAGGAATTATTTTTTTTAATGAAGGACGATCAGGAACTTTGATGCCTTTGTTGGTTTCATGTGGAGTCATATTCATCTTGGAATTTTGTGTACGTCTTTTCTTAATTTTGTAGAAGCAGCAGCTACCAGGGTGTTCTTCCTCATGGCACCATCATTGGTAGAAGTTAAAGTAGAGAAGGTGTGTTCTAGGATAGCTATAGCGAAATGAAGTGCTAAGAGCAAAGAGGAGATAGCTGGGAAGTCCTCGGTTGTCTACTAAGCTCTATACTTTAAACTATTATATGTTACTAGTTTTCATACAATCTTATCTACCTACTGACCTACTCCTCTCTGCTGAGAAGGTACACTCAAATTGAATGCTCACAGCTCCTGCACTTGCATAACTATGTTTATCTGAAGCAGGACATAAGTCCATATGTCATACTTGGATTACTTTCACCATATCAGTGTGGAATTGAATTGCGATTTTTCAGGCTTTTTCATAGTAAGTATATGTTTAGTAATTCCTGCATTGTTATGAGTCAATGTCAATTTTGTAATATAGTATTTTTAGCTAATTTTTGTTACTGTTTCAAGAGTCCTTGGAAGAGCTTTTTACGGTCATAGCAAAAAATTGTGTTATTCCTTGGGTCAAAGTTGGTCTATTGTGTTTTTCCTTATGGTTTTGCCATTTTATTTCAATTCACTCAACCATATTTCAACCAACTTATGCAATAAGAACATGTGAAAATAGAATATCAAAAACTCCCACAGTGTGGCCCCCAAGTATTAGCTTTGATGTATGTGTATTATTATCTCATGTTAGATATCATACTTGGTCAGCTCCTTAGTATCTCCCTTTACAACTTGTATAATGATCATTTTAGTTGAAATTTCTGACAACTGCATGGTTTTATATATCAGCATTGGATTTTGGTAAATGGTTAACTAATTGTGTTGCTGTAGAACAATATCCTGCACCAGACTTTATTTTCATCAACCAATGATCAACTATTCTTACATTGATGAGTCTTATTATACCAGCTTACGTGTAGCATAAAGGAAAACAAGGTTTTTATGAACAACTTTTTTATGGCCAAGTCATGACAATACTTGCTTCACTAATATACATTTAGTTCAGTAATATACTTTTATTTGGTAATTTTTCCTTCAGTACAACAGATCCTCCTATATCTCTTCCTACATTTATATCCTTCTTTCATTATGTGATATCCACATGCTATGTGACTTGACTCAACTCTCAACGTCAAGAATAATATATTTAATAGGGTTCTCATTCTCAAGCACTAGTGAGAGCAGCATTGAACCTACCTCTAATACTACAGTACCAACCATTCCGCGAGTTTTGTCATGCAATTACTGTCCGCGCAAGTTTTGTAGCTCTCAAGCTCTTCGTGGACACCAGAATGCACATAAGAGAGAAAGAACATTAGCAAAAAGGGCTATGCGAAAGGGAATTTTTTCCGAGAGGTATGCCAGTGTAGCATCTCTCCCTCTGCATGGTTCTTTCAGGACCCTAAGGATAAAGGCACACTCTTTACTGCACCATGGTTTCTCACCAACAATGACGCATCCTTAGGTAAAAGGCAATGCAAGAGGGAGAGATGATATATTGGTCTTCCCATATTCTTCACCAATATATAAACATGACTGACTATTTATACATGAGACATAAATGACCGTTTCTACCGAATCTGAAACTAACTATATCTAACTTCACTAATCACATTGATTAACTTAATTAAGCAAGGTGTACGATGTGTAACATATAGGGACACAAAAAAAGGAGCTTATAGAAGGATGAAGGATGTATATTCCTGTACTTGACTATTTAATGGGAGTAATGTTACTCTATAATACCTAATGCCCTTTCATTTGGTTTCCAGCCCCTTTCGTTAACAACAATTAACAGAGACACCATGTGAAAAGGCACCAAAGTGTGCAACCATTAGTACACAACTTGTAAATAAAATTTAGAATACCAAACTTGTCTGAGGTTCAGTTTGTGTTTTTATGCATCCCTGCTGAAAACAATCAATCTATGAAAGAGGTTGTGATGAGTTACATTCTTTCAACGATTATAGATCCATTTAGCAGAAGATAGGTAACAATACTATGTCAAACACCTCGTCAATAGAGATCGAATGTAGCTCAACTATTATTTATCAAATGCTGATAAATGGATTTTGGATCTATTTACTACTTAGGCCATTATGTCTTAACCAAAAATGTTACAAATTCAAGGAATAAATTTTAGCTCCTAATGTACGATTCACTGTTTGCCCCACATGCCACTATACCAATTTTTATTATTTGTAAAGTACATTGTCAAACGTTCAATGTCCTGCACAAGCTAATTGGTGATCAGCTAAGCATTACTGTTCACCACCAAGAGCAGGTTCTTTCAAGGAAATAATTCCTAAATCCATAGAAGATGTTCTATACAAACTGATACAAGATATTGTGTTGAAAGAGCTGCAACCTTCGGTCTTAGTCGACCAGTGCCCAGGAAAGACCAATTTCAAGGTAAGACAGCAAGGGTTCCTCCTAAAAGTGACAAGAATAAGGAACAATGACCACTAAATCACTTGCCACAATCACTTGCAATGCACCTGATTGGTAGCTCGCCCCCATCGTACCATACAGCCCTCTCTATAAATCCAATTTCAACTGAGAAATAAGGAACTACACAACAAAATGTTGGAGTTTATGTAAAATTGTACCCAATTTATTTGCTTAGTCCTCAATCATTTTAAAACAATTAATCATCTTTGGTATGAAGATAATTGTTACACTTCAGGATTAAGAGTCTTACTTTCAATGATCTTATAAAACTTAAATTAACTGGAAAGTTCTGAGGTGGAAAAGAAGGGAAGGACAAAGGGGTTTTATATCTCGTGTATGTATCTAAAAAAACCATATAAAACTCTTATAGGTGGAAGGTGATGAATTATGCTGAACTAAAGCGGAGTTCTTTATCATTTTATGACATTGAAAAACCAAAGACTGCCCTTTCACGTTGGTCAAAGGCAAGAACTAGAGCAAATTTCTAGGTAATATGATTTGTACTATAATATGTTACTGTTGTGGTTTGAGCTTCAAAAACTGGTTATTTATTTTTAAATTTGATAAGTTGGGAAGGGTCTATGTAAGGATGAGAAAGCCCGTAAACTTGCTTTGTAGCACTGGCTAGGGGTAGTAAGTATCATAGCTAAAGTGATGCAGTTTAAATTAAACTCGCTAGTTTCTCTAACTGGTTGTCTATTTGAACAGTTGACCCTCGGCATCGCTATGGTCATAATCTTAAATTAAACTAGTTAAATGGCTCCACTGTGACAGCAATCAACCTTTCTTCTATTGGTAAGATTAAAAGCACAATAAAGAAATATGTTTCTGTTCGACACTAATTAACCTTCCATAAACCTAATGGATATTTATCAATGTTCTTAATTGTAGGCTTGATACTGGGGAAGGCACGGAAATCAGACATGAGGGATGTCCTACATCAAAGCTTCAGCAACAGTGCAACAAGTATCTGGGTCCAGTGAGTTTTCTTGTTTCTTTTAATAATATCCCTTCAACTTTTTGTCCATAACCATAACTATCAATCTCATCTTACACTTGACAGACACGAGAGCTGGAATGTTGGTCAAATACTAATTTATGAGAAGGCCATAAGAACAACGGTACGTTTCAACATTGACACTTCTTGGCGGGTGGAGCCACATTGTTTGCTGGTCGATTAATGGTAAAAGGTGGTGTTCTTGAGGTATAAAAAGGAAAGAAAACCCAAAATTTCCTTATTAGATTAATACATTGTTTCCCTATGCTTTCCATTTGCCTTTGTTAGGCATACTGACAGTAGTCTTCTTCAACTACACACGCAGTTTGGCCTCACAGTGGCCACTATCTCCCACCAGAAGAAAATTTCCAGGAATTCATGTTATTCCTTAACAAGCATAATGTGAATCTTACAGATGTCAAGGTAACATATGCAAAATGATGGAGACTAAATAAACAGGTAGTAGTGCAATGAAACAGAAATGCAATGTATTGATTAGGAAAAACTAATGAAACAATAACAACTACACAATGTAGAGTCTGTTACTTTCCTATAGCTCTAGCAGCTATTCCAAAGCCAATATGGCCGATGCTCCCACTAAACCAAAATTCATAACTGAATCCTACTTCCTCTCTCCCATTCTCTCCTATACTCAATCACTCTCTTTCCAATTCTGTTACACATTCCCACTCTCTCTCTCCCCCTTGTCCACGTGGCCCAACCCTTTTTCTAGAATATACTGTCCATGTTTTGGGTCTCTTCTTTAATTGCTCAGCTACTCCCTTCTTCCCCATTGGGCCTGCCCCCTCTCGTGGGCTTCATCACAAAACACTGCTTTAGTACGAGATAACAACTATCAATGTAATGCAAAGTTTCATTCACATATTACATGGCAGGAGACAATTAAACAGATAGATTAGCATAAACCCATGGTCTCATACAACATTATTATTATCCCATACTAGCTTACTTAGGACATAGAATTATAGTCTTACAGATAACTGCTAACTATTAGCCATGTCATCATGCATAGAAAATTTGCTTGACCTATCAACATACATTTTTTTCCACAGTTCTTTCGCAAATGCTAATAGTCAATTCTCATTATATCTACAAGAGCCCAAGGGAAGATGGAGAAGAAAATATAGCCAAAATGAAAAGGGATCTTCTCTTCCGAGGCAATCTTTCAGAGGCAGAGTTACTTGAAAACATTGAAACCAAAAGTTCCATCACAATAGGCCAACAGCTACCTGACTCTAGAAATGAGGATTCTAATGCTGAGTCAAATTCTAATCCACCCTTCTCAAGATTGTCCACAGGACTAGGACTAATAATAGCAAGACTTGAAATACCAAGAAGAGATAATGTGTCTGCCATTTTTGGAGAGCAACAAGCACATCCGCCAAGTTGCCATTTTCCTTTTCCAGATTCAATATCAGAATGTCGTTATAAGACAGTAGAAGATTCATTTATTGATGAGGAGGATTTTATGGTTCACAAATCAAACTTATTTGTTGAAGATCAACAGGAAGAACATAAAATCCCTTTTCCAAAAGGGAAAATAATGAAGATGATACATTCACATAAACGAATGAAGTCATATCAGTTGGCCTATCACTCAAGTACCAGATGGACAACAGGTGCTGGTCCACTGATTGGTTGCTTAAAAGACTACCCTCCAGAGCTTCAGTTTCGAATACTGGAGCATTAAAATTTGTCTCCAAGGATAAGAACTACTACTCCATCTCCCTGGATCCCGCCACTGTTTCGCTTCAGCCCAAATGTCACTGATCCATCCCCTTCAGCTGATATCCAAAGCTTAAACCATTCATAATGTGCTAGTCTCTGAAGCTGCTACTTTATGAACTAACAATACTATTTGTTACTTCTGTTGGGGTAGAGAAAACGAATTAGGCATTCTTTGGAAATTGGATGTCATTGTTTACCCATATAGTTTTTGTAGGTCGTGTGAATGAGAATCAGAACAATTTGATTGTTCTACTACCCAATGAGAAGAAAGAGTCTAATAAAGTTCTCAGAATAACTCAAGACAATAAAAGGTTTTCTGATTTGGAAAAACACCACCCAACTAAGTAAAACAAAAAAAAAACACTGACATTGACACTTTCTCAGATAAATATTCAATTTTCTTCAAAGACAAAACACTACTCACGAAATTCCCATCTGGTTGCTATACCTCTTGAATTGATTACAAATGCTAGCGCTAGCAATATTTTGCACTACCCCTGTTCTTTTTTATATTCTCTTGTAATCTGCAATTTTTAATTAGAGAGTATATGACTAAGGTTGTTTCTATGTGGATATGCTTTGATATAATCTTTGTCCTTTTCATTCTCTGGGGACAATCAACTGGGACATTCATTGCAGAATCAAGATTTGGGAGTGCAACCCCAATTCCACCCTCTGTTCTTAGGCTAACGATGTAAGCTATTCTGACTCTAACCATAACATTACATGAGCCACTAATAATTATACTCAAAAACAGACACACACTCAGAAATCCAACCAAAAGCAATATGTTGTTATATTAGTTAGAATTTATTCAGGCACGTATTATACATAATCTATAAATCTGCTATCACTTATAATATTTTAAAAAATTCTATACGTTGCACTAATTTCTTTAACTAATTTCTTATATATAGAACTTATATAAATATTTTTAAATATAAAAACCATTTTAAAATTCTTTTAGCCTTAAAGAAAAAAATTTGGATGCTCGTGACAAGGTCAAATCTCATGCCAAGTGGCAAAGCCCACATGAAAGACCGAACAAAAAGAACACCAAAAGTGCTACGCAATGGTCAACAACATTCCGCGGATCAATAGTCAAACAAAAATTACAAAAAGACATTGTGTAGTGAGCTTCTCCGAGGAAAAAAGAAAAATTACAGACAGAAAGTGAATGGGATGAGGAGCCTCATTTCTTGTTTTCAATTGTCTATTATTTGGGTATCCAATACCACCAACAACGCAGTCCAACCTGTCTTGCCGACTTGCCCTATGATAAGATAATAATTAAATAAACACCATTCTTGCTTTTTTTAGGGAAAAAAAAGGGTAATACAATCGAATGGGATTAAATGAGGAGGACGGATAGACAGAGTTTTTCACATTTGAGAATCAATGTCAAAATTCAAGTTTTAGTCAATTAAATTAAAATTAAATATTGTGTTCTGATCTTTTACAGTGAAAGTGTTTTTTTTTTTTCAATAACCAAGTTTTTGATTTGAACATTCAAAACAACATTTTAGATTACATTTTCTATGAAGAACTCGAAACTTAATTTTCCCTTGACAAAATTTGAGGTCGACCTTACAGATACAAATAAAACCTTGTCTAATTGTATCATACTTGACAGTAAACATAATAAAAAGTAAAGAAATCAGCATAAGCCACATTCACTTACCGTTTGAAGCTGCAACCACTTCCAAACTCCACTGCAAGCCGTCGTTGCCTCCACCGCTAGCCGTCGTTCGAAGCTCCACCGCTCAGCTAGCCGTTCGAACCTCACTTTTCCGCGTCTTACTTTCGATTGGTACTTTCCGTTCGAACCTCACTGCAAACATTCAACAAATAGAGGTTTAAGCTTCTTTCAATTTGGGGTTTAGGGTTGGGGGAAGATCGACCTTACTGTTCTTCCGAGATTGGGGCTCACCTTCAACAATTTCACCTTAGGGTTTTTTCAATTTGGGTAAATATAATTTCTGAGTTTCTGAGTTTCTGACGTTGAGGGAATTAGGGTAACATGTATAAACTTTTGTAATTTTTCAATTTAATCCTTATAGGAGGGAAGTGCAATAAATATAATTTCAAGATTAGTCCCTGTGACATGGAGTCAGCAATTTGACTTATTGTGTGGGTGTCAAATTATTAGTGGAGCTCCTTGTAGTGCCACCGGTGGCATCTGATTTCTGGTTGCACGGGAGCAGCCACCTTCAAATTAACGAATATAAAAGAAAATACATTTTTTAAATTATTATTTTTAGTCTTGAAATAAATTGACAATGTAAACTGCAGGGCCCAACGAGCCACCGTGGCAAGCACGTCACCGCCACCATTAGTCATCGAGCACATTGTTAGCACTTCGCACCGTCATGGATACGTCTGATTAGATCTCCTCCGTCAATTTATCATCTTCATTTCATCTACCAAAGATGCCCACCCCTATCCAGTGCGACAACGCACAGGACAGTGCCCCTCCCAGTGGCATTATCGTAAATCCGTGCCTTAACTGCAAAGCACCACTCCCTCTTTCTTCTTCCCCATCGATGCCATCATATTTACACTCTGCTCTTCTAAAATACAATATAACCTCGTCGCCTTCCCCTCTTTCTCTCTGAGCTCGATCTCTTGGGCTCTTCGAATTCGGTTCCTGATCTCCGGCGAAGGTTCTCGATTCAAATCTAATTAGTTCTTCAATCTGCAGAAATGGTGAGCTGCCTCTTCTATCTGTTCTATCGCGAACGCTTCCCCCTTCTCAACAACCTTAGATCTGGAGCGATCTCGCTTCGATTTCATGTTTTCTCATTTGCTCTCTACTATTCGAATTTCAATCGCTTCTGTATCTGTAACTAGAAAAACGCGAGGCTCTTGATTTTGCTTATTTTAGTTCGTGCGATTTCAATTCCTATGGGATCTAATGCGGAATTGTGCATTGACTCGTTTTTGTTTGTTTCTTTATTTGTTACTTGCTTTTGCAGCCTCTCAGACTGGAAATCAAGGTACGGTTGATTTGGCTTTCGATTCGAGGTTTGTTTGTTTTTGGTTGCCGAGAAATGTTTGATATCTGTGAATTAGATTTCTCAGCAACCAAGCATAGTGCAGGTGTTTAGCTTTCTGGCTTCTTTAACTGACGTGTTTTTGTAATATTTGATCAGCGAAAGCTTGCGCAAAGATCAGAAAGAGTAAAATCTGTGGATCTACATCCAACAGAACCATGGTAATGCCTTGTCCTTGGCTGTGTTGTGTCATTTTGTCTCTGGAATTATTTTATGATGATATGAAGCTAAAGTTAAAACCGGCTTTCTAATTTGTTGCTCATTACGAATATCTGAAATTGATTCCATCATTCGGTATTTCTCAAGTGTGGCATCTATAAGGATAGTTTGTGAGCATTTTGTCACTAGTGGTGGTGTTTGCTATATGGGAATATTGTTGACATTGTTTTGTTACTGAGGAGATTAGAAAGATTGGTGAATAATTGATAGATACTTGGACGTTTTGCTGAATTGTGTGATGTTACCATCATTAATGCAGGATTCTGGCAAGTTTATACTCTGGAACTGTCTGTATCTGGAACTACCAATCTCAGGTATGTCAATTTTTATTTCAAATGTTTTTTACTGTTATAACGTATAAGGGACTGAATTGAGAAATGTAATGGTGGATTCCTATATGTTGGCACTTGAGTCAGACACGGGTGTTTGTTGATTGATCTACAAACAAGCCACCTTTTGCATGGTGCCTATATGTAAGGAGCTGCTGATTCATGAATGAAGCGGCCTATATATTATGGCTTTCTTCAAATTTCAAGCAGCCACATATTCTCTTTCTTTTATTAAAAAAAAAAAGTGTATACCTATGTTACTTGAAAGCATTGTTCAAAATGTTGTGCTAGGCTAACATATTCTGATTTATAATTTTATATAGCTTTATACTTATCTTAGGTTAAGAGATAAATTAAACTTTTTTCCTGCATATAAAAACTGGTCCTTTTAAACTTCTAACTTGTGATGTGATATGTGGAATGATTTTCCTTTTGTGTTTTTGCTTGCATCTATTCAAAATGACCCATAAGAATTGTTAAAAGAGAGAAAGAGAAGAGAGACATATGAGGAAACCGCGTGCTTCAACTTATATAGAGCTATAATAATAAATACAAGGATTAGGGTTATGATCTGATTAACCTATACAAGGAAATTACATAAATACAAAAGATATATAAAAGATATATAAAAGATATTTACACGTTTTCAACACTCCCCCTCAAGATTTAGAGCATATAAGTCATATGTACCAAGCTTGTTACAAATATAGTTTATTCGAGGACCTCTCAAAGACTTAGTGAAAACATCTGCCTTGATCATTTGAATTGACGAAGCTAGTGGTGATGTCTCCGGACAAAATCTTTTCTCGATAAAGTGACAGATCTATCTCAATGTGTTTGGTCCTCTCATGAAATCTGGATTGGGCGATATGCAAGCGGCTTGATTATCACAAATAAGAGTCATTTGCATAACGTTTCCAAATTGAAGTTCTTTAAGAAGTTTTAACCAAATGAGTTCGCAAGTAGTTGAGGCCATGGCTCGATATTACCTTCGGCACTTGATCTTGCAACTACATTTTGTTTCTTACTTTTCCAAAATCGATTACCCCCAATGGATACACAATAACCGAAGTTGATCTCCTATCAATAGGAGAACACACCTAATCGATCTGAGTACCTACAATCTGAGTGTGTCCTTTGTCTTCATAGACAAGGCCTTTTCCTGGAGCTCCCTTAATATATCTGAGAATACGAATCACGCATCCCAATGCCCTTCACAAGGTGAGTTTAGAAATTGGCTCACCACACTCACCGCAAAAGGAGATATCACGGACGGTAACGGATAAGATAGTTAAGTTTTCCAACCAATCGTCTATATCTTCCTTGTGGCTCCCCACGATCCCAAAAAGTCTAACATTGGGATCCATAGGGGTGTCAACCGGCTTTGCATTTAGTAGTCCTGTTTCCTCAAGATGAGCATGAAAAAGGTGCTACGTTGCTCGAGTTCTTGCGCAGGGGTAGCAGCAGGAGGTAGCAACTCATTGAAATCATGCAGAGCACCATGAACCTTACCCAAGTAAAGACATAGGTCCATCAAATGACGAGGAGCAATAAGACTCATGAGGTTGTGGCAAACCCCATATGTCGGCCGAGTGTCATTAGTGTAAAGAACCTTGGCTTGGTCCCAAAGTGAAGCACAAGTGGTGCAACGCACGGAAGATCATAGAGAGGAGTGAATGGTGGACTTGATTACAACGCACAACCGTTTATCAATTTTCTTCCACCGGGTTGTTCCTCCGCAGCTTATAGAGGTAAGGTCTATGGTGAGATGGTCTTCATAGCCTTGACTTTCAAGCCATAACTTGATGTCTCGAAGCCCATGTATCATAATTGCTTTGCCATCTAATTTATCGGCCAGAGAGAGGGGTATGTAGGTAACTTGTGAAAACAGGAGGCTCGGCTTGGGATGATCTTTAGAACCATCTGGAGAGGTAGAACTTGCCATAGGTCGAAGATAAGGGGCAAAAAGGAAAATACAAGATACCACGAAAACTCCAACGCAAGAAAACACGGATCGAATCGGCGTAGAGGAAGCCGAGACGAGTCAAACGAGAGGAACGGCCGGAGAAGCGGCCGGACCTTAGCGCCGGAAAACGAGCCGCGCGGTGGGCGGGCAGCAGCGGAGACAAAGGCGCGTGCGAAGGGCAGCGTTGGGGCCAAAAAGGAGGTGGTGCCAACGGTGTGGTCATTTTAAGAGAAAAGGTCGGCAAATTGTTGGCCGGAAAAATTTCACCTTGGAGGGCGTGGACCCACCGGTGTGCGCGATTCTAGGGTTGCCTCTCTTTAGGCTCTAGATACCATGTTAAAGAGAGAAAGAGAAGAGAGACATATGAGGAAACAACTACTATATATAGAGCTATAATAATAAATACAAGGATTAGGGTTATGATCTGATTAGCCTATACAAGGAAACTACATAAATACAAAAGATATATAAAAGATATATAAAAGATATTTACACGTTTTCAACAAGAATAGTCAAATTCATAATTATGGACCTAGTTTGGGGATGGCTACCCTGTGTTGTTTAGCCTAGGCCTTGCGTGTAAACACACAATACATGCAGCAAGTTTCTAACAGGATCAACAAACAAATTTGTAGTTACTGTATAGTCAACCTATATAGCATGTCATTTTTAAAAGAAACAAAAAGTGAATTGAATGGCTCATTTATTGATCTTTTATGTTGAAGAATGGTTAGAAATTACTGTAGTATTTCGTACTCCGAAGTAGATTGAGACTGGGTAGTTGTGTGAAATGTATACCCTGGTAAATTGATATGAATAAATGCCCAAGAGCCTTAGACAAGTGGCACCAAGTTCCTTTGGAACCTGTTTGATCCCATCATCTCGCTCCCCACACCAGGTCATAGACCTCCTTTGTAACAAAAAATAACAAAAAAAAAAGATATGAAATTATAAATAAATTTTGTTTCATTAAACCAATTATTTAGTTGCTGCAAAATGACAAATACCCACTCAATGTTGAAGAAAGGCTAGTAGCCACTCCTATTTGACTGAAATTGATAGTCTCAGTGTCCCATGTTTGGGCAGAGTATTTTAGATGTAATTCCGTCCTTTTGAATATTCTGGATGTCCTTATATTTTTGTTAGTTGAGCTGTTTGAGGCATGTTTTCATGGCTTGATGAAGTGTGTGCATTTGTAGATTTAAAATCAGTATTGACTTTGGGCTTTTGCCCCTCTTATGTACCCAAAAAAAATATCAGCATTGGCTTAGAAGAATTTTACTCTTGTACTTAGTTTTGTACATTCTACATGTTGTATTTTGCCGGTTCTAGTGTACTGAGTGAGGCATATTCTTCTTGCTTTTTCCATCATAACATCATGTTCTCCCTGTAATCATTTATGTTTTCATAGATTGTGATGCATTCCATATGTATTTATAGATTGGTATTAAAAGATGACAGCCTTTAACTCTCCTGTTCCTATATTTAAATTCTTCACAAGCCTTTCTACTTCAAATGGATCATTATTAGTTTCTATGGAGATTCGCTTGTGCAATTAACTTTAATTTTTTATTCTATTTCAGACCATGGCCAAGTCTTTTGAGGTTACTGAGTTACCAGGTACATGAACCTTTTTCGGTCTGTTTGTTTCATTGTTTATATAACTGCCTCTTGATGCATTTGCTTGAAGCCATTCTCTTTCTTTGTATCATGGGTCTCATATACAGCATGATTTTGCAGTTAGGTCAGCCAAGTTTATTGCACGCAAACAGTGGGTTGTTGCTGGAGCAGATGATATGTTTATTCGTGCATATAATTACAACACAATGGATAAAGTTAAAGTATTTGAGGCACATACAGATTACATTAGGTGTGTGGCAGTTCATCCTACCCTTCCTTATGTGCTGTCATCATCTGATGATATGCTCATAAAGCTTTGGGATTGGGAAAAGGGCTGGGTATGTACCCAGATATTTGAGGGACATTCTCATTATGTCATGCAAGTGACATTTAATCCTAAAGACACAAACACCTTTGCCAGTGCATCTCTTGATCGCACCATAAAGGTATACATCTGTTCTTTTTGCAAGTTGTTTCCGGCTTTTTCTTTGTGTATTTCCATGCACCTATGATATAATGCATCAATGCTATGATCTTCCCTTGCAGATTTGGAATCTTGGCTCTCCTGACCCCAATTTTACATTGGATGCCCATCAGAAAGGAGTGAATTGTGTTGATTACTTTACAGGTGGTGACAAACCTTATCTAATTACTGGTTCTGATGATCACACTGCCAAGGTTTGCTTTCTATTTTTTGTTTTCTTAACTCTTCCCTTTCAATTTGTTTGCCTGTATATAGATATGGGTAGGAATTATTACACGGATTAAACCTATGAAACAGGTATGGGATTATCAGACCAAAAGTTGTGTCCAGACTCTAGAAGGTCACACACACAATGTATCTGCGGTTTGCTTTCATCCTGAACTTCCTATAATCATTACTGGCTCTGAGGATGGTACAGTGCGCATATGGCATTCAACAACTTATAGGTAATTTGAGATTCACAGAATACCGAGTTGTGAGCTTTATCTTTTTCTTATTCTATTTGGCACATTCCTCTTGCTTTTTTGTCCCGTTGTCATCACTCTCTTATAGGAACTTGGCTTTGATTGACTTTTGATCTAAGAGAACGAGGCCTTGTGCCAGTATGTCTTTTTGTTTTTCAAAAATTACGATATTGTTGTTCACTTGTTGCTTCTTCACCTGTCTTTTAATGCTTTGTTTTCATTAAAAGATTAGTAAGAGTTCTTTTGGTGACTATGATGCCTGGATTTGATGTTCACTTGAGATAGTGCTGAAATTGTCACCAGCGGCCTGGAGAGTGTTGTCTAATTCTTCTATTTGTATTTTTTTTTACATGTTACACTTTTTTAAGTTTGTACCAAAATTAGTTTGAAGTATATTTGAGATTATGGATATGTTGTAGTCATTTTAAAATTTTACGATGGTTTAATTTGCTTGCAGGCTTGAGAACACATTGAACTATGGTCTTGAACGAGTTTGGGCTATTGGATACCTGAAGGGTTCACGTCGGTGAGTTTTCTTTTGGATAAAATTTCTGCAAATAATTTCTGAGTCTCATATTTCTTAGGCCCTTGAATCATGTTGAGTGAGACAGTAGTGTCAAGTCTTGCTTCAATAATGAAGTCTTCATATCTGTTTAGATTGCTGATTAGAGAACTCTTTATTTTCTCCTTATGTATCATGTGAATTTGTTTGCTTTAATCTGTCCAGAGATGCAGAATCTCCTTTACTTTTTCTTTTCTTGAAGCTTCAGAGTGTCTCTTTTCAATCCTTCTTCATGACCTAAATTACCAAAACATCTTTCTCTGTAGGGTTGTGATCGGCTATGATGAAGGTACTATTATGGTCAAACTTGGTCGCGAAGAACCTGTGGCCAGCATGGATAACAGTGGGAAAATTATTTGGGCTAAGCATAATGAAATTCAGACTGTCAATATAAGGAGTGTAGGAGCAGATGTGGAGGTATGGGCTCAATTTTACCCTTTTTGGCTGTATAATATGCGAGCAAGAAGTGAAAACTTGTTTTTCTTTAGTGACACAAACAAGTAATATGCTTTTTAGATTGCCGATGGAGAAAGGTTACCTTTAGCTGTTAAGGAGTTGGGCACCTGTGATCTCTACCCACAAGTGAGTTAACATCCTTCTTCTTAATGTTATGTTGCATTCTTTTGCTTTACTTATCTATTTTGTATCATTTATGCTCACATTATGCAACCCTTGACGGATTCTAGGAAACAGGCATATTTACATTATTTAGCAAATCAGACATTTTGGTATACTCATCCTGGCTTATTTGTTGCTGTGGTTCATGCCATATATTTTACATTTGTCTTGAACCCTGGCCAATTTTATTTATTTAATTAATTTAATTTTTTAATTTTTATGGATTTGTATGCAAAAAGCTTGTTATTGCTCTATAGGATTAAATTGGTTATCATCTCTTTGGCCATTCTCCTCTAGATCTTATGTAAACTGGGTATAGATGAGTATTTGTTTAAATAAATATGGGCTTTATTATGTAATGTTAGACATTCAAATTCAAAAGTTAATGACAAGAACTAGTTGGTATTTGGGAACTATTCTTTGTAGTCTTCAATCTATATTGAAAGAAATGAGCTTTAAAATAATAATCCTTCCTTTGGGTTCAATTATTACCACTAGTTATTGTTTCTTCATGTATATTGCCACTGATTTGCTTTATATTCAGAGTTTAAGGCACAATCCAAATGGAAGGTTTGTTGTTGTATGTGGAGATGGTGAGTATATTATATACACTGCTTTGGCATGGAGAAATAGGTCATTTGGTTCAGCACTGGAATTTGTTTGGTCTTCGGATGGAGAATATGCTGTGAGAGAAAGTACATCAAAGATTAAAATTTTCAGCAAAAATTTCCAGGTTTGTATTTCATTTTGAATTTGAATTTATTTACTCTTTCATTTAATACGTGAAAAGTGATGTTGACAACCAACAAATTCTTAATATTTCTTAAAAGGGCAAGGTGGCATTGATTTACTGTTTATGACAAGAAGCATGTAATAAAACTATGCCGGCTATTAATTTTGCTCTAGAAAATCATTATGTCTGACAAGCAAGTCGGGAATTTGCTTCCAATGCTGTGGCATTTTATTTTTTTTATTGCCTAAATTGGTTCTCAAAATTAAAATTCTCTCATTGTTTTAACTGTCTGCTTAATGAAATAAGTTTTCTCTAGGGAAATTTTAATTGGAGTTGAAATTATGTGTATTTCAGGAAAAGAAGAGTATCCGACCAACATTTTCGGCTGAACGAATATTTGGTGGCACTGTACTGGCAATGTGCTCGAATGATTTCATCTGCTTTTATGATTGGTTTGAATGCAGGTTGATTCGTCGCATTGATGTTAATGTGAAAGTAAGTGCTTTCATGAGGTGACATATAGTTTTCTGCTTTTTTTCTTCCTATTCCTTGTTAATTTTGTTAATTTTCATTGTGTCAGAACCTCTACTGGGCTGATAGTGGTGATTTAGTGACAATTGCTAGTGATGCATCATTCTACATCTTGAAGTACAATGTGAGGATTCTGAATAACTTAATCCTTTTCATTTTCATACAGTTTTTTACTTTCTCGAAGAGCATTTTTTTTCCTACATTTTCGGTTGAAGGCTTGGTTGTTGTTGTTGTTGTTTCGGTTGAATGAATATTTGGTGGCACTTTACTGGTGAAGCACAGTAAACATTTTAACTTTCACTGTTGCAGCGTGATGTTGTTGCATCATATTTTGATAGTGGAAGACCTGTAGATGAGCAAGGTGTTGAAGATGCCTTCGAGCTCCTTCATGAAATGAATGAACGTGTCAGGACAGGGATCTGGGTTGGGGATTGTTTTATCTACAACAATTCCTCTTGGAGGCTTAATTACTGTGTCGGTGGTGAGGTATTAACTCTTTTCCCTTTTGGGTTCAAAAGAACTGCATATTTATTTATTGAACTCTTTGTAATCATCTTCTCCTTGTCTTAATGAATTTCTTCTTTTATAAAAAGAAAAAATATTTATTGAACTACAAGGATCATACAAGGCCTCTTGATGCATAACATTATGAATTTAGGTAACTACAATGTTTCATTTGGACCGTCCTATGTACTTGTTGGGATATCTTGCCAGCCAAAGTAAGGTCTATTTGATAGACAAAGAGTTCAAGTAAGTGGACCGTTTGTCTGCGTTATTCAAAATCTGTTAATGCAGTAATCTTAATCACTTTTCTTTTTCTTGATTGTTTTTCTCAGTGTTATGGGATACACACTGCTTTTAAGCTTGATTGAGTACAAGACTCTTGTGATGCGTGGTGATTTGGAAAGGGCCAATGAAGTTCTACCATCAATTCCTAAAGAGCATCATAACAGGTAGTAGTTACTTTGGGATACTTTGTAACAGAATGATTTTTTTTAAGAACAAGAAATGCTTTTTGTAAGAGAGTTATGCTTTATATAATTATGTAAATCTACATACCAAAAAAAAAATGTATATCTAGATAATTAATATGCACTACATGCCCTTTCTATTTTTTGCAAAAAAAGTTCTGGTCTGATCCCATGAGTAAAAATGCCAACCTGCTGAGAAATGGAAGTGGATCTTTTGTGGCTGACCAGAGAGTCTTTTGACAATTGACGCCCATATAGTCAGTCATAAGTTGTTTGTTTGTTTGTTTATGAATGGCATTTTGCTTCTTGCCCACTTTGATGTGTTATTCTGGACTCTACCCAGTCTTCTTACTTGCCCATTCTTCATCATTGCTTGACATGCTTTTATGATATTAATTTGTAATCATGTATGAATACTTATTACATGTTCTTTTGTCTGTCTTCTTGATTTAGAATATTGTTCTATTGGCCATATGGTGTTTACTAGGACTTATGTTCTTAGGTTTTTGGTGCTCAGATGTCATATGCATCCTAATTGCAATTATATGCTTGTTTTTATGGTAGTGTGGCTCGTTTCCTGGAATCACGAGGGATGATAGAGGATGCTCTTGAAGTAGCTACTGACCCTGACTACAGGTTTGATCTAGCCATACAGCTTGGAAGATTAGAGGTTGCAAAGGTAAGAAGTTCATAAGTTCATATGTGCATGCAAGGAGATATCACTTGACTTGTAAAATTTTATGACTTGGGTATCTAATTTTCTTCATTTATTGTTTGAATGAGTTTGACTTGTCAGTTTATATTGTGAGTAATGTTCATCCTCTCTTTTTGCAGGGTATTGCCACGGAAGTGCAGAGTGAGTCTAAATGGAAGCAGTTGGGAGAATTAGCCATGTCTACTGGAAAGGTGTTTTTCTTTGTCAAATGAATCTTCATTTTTTTGTGATTTCTGTAACAATTGGCTGAATTAAATTCCTAAATATCCATTATCTAATCTATTAAAGTGAGCGCCCTGATGATTTGCTGCTGAATATGACCATGTGTGCAAGATGGATATAGGCCTTCTTGAAGCTTCTCAGATGCAAGAGGCTTTTGAGGTTTTAATTAGTGCCAAATTAATATAGTTTGGTTGAATAATTGTGCTGTTTAGAAGTTGTGTTCAGATGCTTTGCGCTATGTTTGGATGGATGGAGTGGAGTGGTTAAGTGGTTAGTAATGGAGTGAAGTGGTAAAAGGAACTCAACCCATTGTTTGGAAGTTTTATAAGTAATAGCGTGGAATGGTTAAGGAGGGAACCCATACCACTCCTTTATCACTCAAACTCCCAAATTTTAATACCCTCCAATTTGGGAGGTTTGGAATGTAATACTTCCCTCTTTTTTACTTTTAAATTGCCATTGACAATACCCTCAGCACTCTAACCTTTTTTTTTTAATTTTTTGGTGATTCACTCTATCCTTTTTGCTGCAACCACATAATTAAAAGGGTAGTATTGGAAGCTAAACTTGCGATCCACTCCACTCCATTAGTCATCATTGTGACTTCCAAACAATGGTGAGGGGCTTCCCTCCATTGCTTCATTAAAACTTCCAAACAATAGAATAGTATTCTTTTACCTTTCCACCCAATCCCATTCCAAAATCCAAGCTACTCCGTTATGAATCCCTCCGCCCCATCCCCTTCAAAACTCCAAACATAGCCTTGGGTTCTAAATTCTGATTCTAGTGCATTATTAGGATGTTGAATATTTATTTTATTCTTGTCACAATCAGTAATGATTCTGGCGGCATTTGATGTTGGTTGTTGTTGCCTTGTTGGGTATTTCTCTTGTTCCATTGCAGCTCACTGTATTATCTGTTCTTGCAGTTAGAAATGGCTGAGGAGTGTTTAAAGCATGCAATGGATTTGAGTGGATTGTTGCTGCTATATTCTTCTCTAGGAGATGCAGAAGGAATATCAAAACTTGCAACTCTTGCTAAAGAGCAAGGGAAGAACAATGTTGCATTCCTTTGCTTATTTATGTTGGGTAAACTTGAAGACTGCCTTCATCTGTTGGTAGAAAGGTAATCTTCTACACAGTTGTGCTCTTTTCATTAATGACATTACTTGCAGAAAAAGAGAGGGGGGGGGGGATTGATTAGACTGCAGTTAGATGTAAGCTGAGTTGTGCTTTTGGCAGTAATCGGATTCCCGAGGCTGCTTTAATGGCTCGATCTTATCTCCCAAGCAAGGTCTCAGAGATAGTGGCAATCTGGAGAAAAGATCTCAATAAGGTAGTTTCTTATTCAGATCTATTATTTACTTATAATGGAACTGCCTGACCTCTATGATGTGCACATGATATTGTGGGTAGGAACTTCCACTCTCATTCCATTGCCTTGTCCAGGGATTCTTATCATGTTGACAGATGGCATGTGGATTAAAAATAGATTATATATTTCTTATATTATTTGTTAATATGCACAGGTTAATCCAAAAGCTGCTGAATCATTGGCTGATCCTGAGGAGTATCCTAATTTGTTTGAAGATTGGCAAGTTGCACTTGCTGTTGAATCTAAAGCTGCAGAAACAAGGTCAGAGTGAGGAAATGCGTATTTTTTTTCATGTATCTTGCAGCTTTGATAATTTATGTACTAAACATCTCCAACAAATGCTTTTTACTAACTTATTTTGTTCTTTTATTTTAGGGGTGTTTACCCTCCTGCGGAGGAGTACGTCAACCATGCTGATAAATCACATGTCACCCTTGTTGAAGCTTTCAGAAACATGCAGATCGAAGAAGGAGAGCAGCCTCTTGAGAATGGGGACTCTAATCATGAGGTATACTAAATATAGGGCTTACACACAAAAATTATCAAAATGTTCTCATAAACTAAATGATATTGTATTTTTTCGCTGCTACAGAAAGAATAATCTACAACCTCAATTGATTGTTAGTTTTAGACTGTTGCTTTATGTTGTTTTTATGTCCTTTTGTCGTAGTTAACTGAACAAAATGGAGGAGAGGACTATACAGAGGAACATGAGGAACAAAATGGGGAGGAAGGAAGCCAAGAGGAGGCAGTTGTGGTGGATGCCGATTCTACAGATGGTGCAGTCCTCATTAATGGTAACGAGGCTGACGAAGAGTGGGGTACGAATAATGAAGGAGCCCCGTCAGCCTAAAATCAATTGACTGGGGCGGTGTGAAAATCGAAATTTTGTCTCTGGTGATTAATTGTTTCTGAAGTGCCATTTCTAACTCCCATTTTGACAACTGCCTGTTTTTTTTTACCACCTGAGTCCTACCAATTCTAGTTTTATTCTTTTACTGTATCATATACTTTACTACAATTAGGCTGTATATTTGGAAATTAGGGAGGAAATTATAAAATTACGTCCATTGTCAGTAGTAAATCATATTGACCAATTCTCAGAATTCTCTTGACCTATTTTTCCGTAATTTTGTACGGCCTTTGGGCTTGGGATTTTGTAACATTTTGTTGCTCTACCAATCATGTGGGTATAATTAATGCTAAACGTTTCCTGTAAACCATTTCCGGTGCGTAAGATGATCTTTGTTTTATTGCATGCTAGCGGTCCCCCCAAAATAATAATGTTACTGTAGATACCTGGCTTTCAGTATTCATCCTTGACAAACCTTTTGTCTTTTAATATAATTTCTTGCTTCTCTTTACTTTGCAAACTATTTTCTACGTAATTTCTACTCTTACCACAATATTTACTTCAATTATGAATCTCTCTTCCAAAAATCTATTTTCCATTTTAAATTTGGTTTGATTAGTTGGTTCTCCGTCCTCACTTAAATATTCTACTTTGATGACAGTGCTTGCACCACACCACTAGGTCCCATCAAGACAGTCGGTTCCAGCTCCTGGGATATTTAACTAAGGTCAGGATAGAACTCACGTATTGCATTGGGTTCAACGTACTGGCCTTGCATTTGTTTTGAATGTGAAAATCAGTAGCTGGGACTGTTTTTACTAATATAAAAACATCACTAATATGTTTTCCTCTAACAAATGTAAGTCCTATATGTAATCAAAAAACTTTTTTCCGTTGCTGATGTAAGCAAATGATTTTATTACTTGGTGGAGATAGACCCTTTTTTTGGTTTGATAAACCGCTTATGCATTTAATTTGGTTGCTTGTACAGAGTGTTTATTAAATACTAGGTCTCTCTGATTGTGTCATCTGCAGATATCTGCCTGCATTGCATGTTTTTGGACGTATAAGCGTTATATTTTTCAAGTGTTATCATTTTCATTTTCTTCAATGTAAAATGCAGGTTTCCTCGAGGGACCATGATAAGAGATTCTATGGAACGGTTGTTTCTATTTCCTGGTTTTGTAATTTGTAGTGCGCTGAATTTTGTGATTTTGCACGTGGTATAACAATATTCCATAGGGTCAATTAGTTACAATTTACTAGAGCTTAAAACACATTTTTTTTAGGCTTTTACCTCAATGTTCTCGTGGTACTGTGAATGTAGTAAAGTTGAACTAGAGACGGATGCCCGTGCAAATTTTAGATAGTTTTTTTTTCCGTTTAAATCCTATATATTCCTTTGGATTGTAAACATTGATGATTAATAGAGAAAATAACGATTTGATTCTTCCCAAATGTTGCTTCTGTTGACAAGATGTTGTTGCATGTTCTTCAACTTCTATGGTGTTTTGCAAAGGGTTTCATTTTATAGAAAAAAATAGTCTAAAATTTTTCTTATAAAATGTGATAATGTTTTCCAAGGATTTTATGCATTTGTAGATTGGCCAACATTCCCATGATCCACGAGTAGGTTAGTTCGCACCCATAATCTATTAAAGTTTTATTTTTGAGGGAAAAAAACCAGATAAACGTACTTGATACACTTCATTGTATGATTTAATAATAAATCCATTGGATTGGACGACGTGAGATATTTAAAAAAAAACATTGCAGTTTAAAATAAATATTCGTTATATAGTTCATTTGGGATAGTAAGAGTAAGTGACCGAAATTATTTTGGATGGTTTAGATACTGGGTGTCCATCATATGAAATATCCAAAAACTATACTCCATCTTTACATTTGATTATGTTCAAGTGACTTTTATCATCAGTGTAGTACTAGACGAATATATGATGTGTAAATAAGTATATAATCATATATTTGAATATTAGTTACATCAATTTTTTGAATCTAAGCCATAATAAATATTTTTATGAATCTTTTCATCCTTGCGTGGTTGACTTGATGAAAAGATATATTAATTAAAGTATACATAAGTTAACCCAAAATTTCAAGTATTTTTTTTTTTAAAAATGTTCTAAGTCACTTTTAAATTAGACAATAAAAAAAAAGTAGAAGATGATTGAAAAAATTAACAAAGTCTAAATTTTTTTGTTTGACCGTAAGTCCAAATTTAGCAATGGAAGCTGGTAAGACAAAATGAATATTTGATAATAAAAATTATGGTATGTTTGATAAAGTTAAAAAATGTTAACACTTGTTAAGTAATTAGTGATGGCAGATTTTATCACAAAATTTGTGATGATGAAAAATATTTTTCACTTTATTAAATGTTAAATGTGTAATAAAACATTTTCAAAGTTTAAATTTTAGTTTTGGCTTACCTAATTTCAAAGTTTAATTTAATAAAATATAAGTTTTGTTGAGATACTTGTCAAAGAAGTTAAAATAAAAAAATTAGATAAAAATTATAACATTCAATATATTAAAGATTTTTAAAAAAGTTAATATTTACCTTATTTCATAAGATAATTTATTTTAATTTTTTAACAAGTTCATTTAGTAAAACTTATAAAATAAATAACATTATATTATATTAGAATAAAACTAATATCATCGTGTAATCATTTTCTCATCTGATATTATGTAATAATTGAAATTTAGGATATGTATAATGAAAGTGGCTAAAAATTTAATTGGTATCTTCTTTTCTCTCATCTCTATTATTCTTATCTTATATTTTTATTTTTTTCTAATTATATAAATTTAAAAAAAATATATAAATATCTAAAAAGAGGTGTAAGATCATCTTTATTCTTAAAAATTTGGCCCATATATATATATATATACATATTAGTGCAAATAAAATATTAAAAAAGGAGATGCGGGTGCAGCAGTGCGTGTGTGAGCATATCGCTGCCGCTACCATCTTCTTCGTTCACCGTGTTAGGGTTTGCACTTTGCAGAGTTCCAATTTTGCCTTCATTTCTTCACATTCTCACTCACTTACTCTTCGAAGCTGCAAATTATCCTTTTTTTCGATCAATAAATCCACCGATACAATTGAGTATTGCAATTCTTCTGTACCTTTCCTTTGTTTCCCTGTAAGTCCCTTTTCCCTCTTTAATCATTTTATTTTAGTAGTTGATTTGTTCGCGCTGGGCTCTGGAACAATTCGTATTACTATATGATAACCATTTCTCTGTTTTCTTAGATCCCTTTAATTATTTATGGTTTAAAGTTTGCAAACTTAGCGCTGAGTTTATAGTGGCTCAAGTTATGATATTTGATAAATTGTTCCTTTGTGGAAATGGATTTGATTTAAATGTTTTCTTAGTTGTCAATTTATTATCCCAAAATGTTCAAACAAAATCCAAACTCATATATTGGTTCTGAATACCACAAAATGTTTATGAATTGTGCCATTTTGTAGCATATGTTACTAATCAAATGCTTCTATAAAGTAAAAGCTGTGTAGAAAGTGTAGAATGCTTAAACACCTATACATCATCAGTATGACAAGTCTAAATAGATGACCAACATAATTCTATTAATTGAAAGCAATTGTACGGAGGGTTTAATTTAGCTCCAAAAATATGTTTATATCTATGGAGTCAAGCCTTTCCCGAAGTCATCATCTAACTTTTGGTAGACAGGACAGGACCAAATTGTTGTAAGATATGAATGATGTTTGAAGGTGTACATAACAGGAATACTCTAGGTGCTGGTGTTTACTAGGCTTTCCATAATCTTCTCAAGAAAAAATCAAGTTGGTTACTTTGTGAATTTCATATTGATAGGATAGGATCCCTGGTCTTGCCTGTGTGTGTTTGATGGCATCTGTGTGTTATTTGCCCGGTATGTGGTATTTCTGTGCTAATGTTTGACATGTTCTTAGGCTTTTTAGCATGTGTATGTAAATTTCTAATACATATATGCCATCATTCATATAGCTTGTATTACACATATTACTTTGAATTTTGTACTTGAATGAAAACTGCACTTTCCTGATTGCAGCTATTGTTGTACTCAAACTTGGAGAAATAGAATTTCTTAAGTTGTAGTTGATATATTGATTTCTTTCTTCAATGGGGGATTCTGAGAATGCCCTTCCACCTTCAAAGAAAAGGGCTGCTGGAAGGGAGCTCACTCGAGATACTCCTCTTGATGATGAGGAAGATACCCCCGAGCTTGAGGCTGGAACTTTCAAGAGGGCCAGTGATGAGGTTCTGGCGACCAGAAGAATAGTCAAAGTTCGACGCCAACAGACTAATTCTGCTCCTTCTTCAAACCCTTTTGCTGCAATACGCTTGGTTGCTCCTACTGAATCCAGTGCTAATCCTGGTGAAGCTACTACTGAAAGACAATCAGCTGGTGAGAAGACTGTTGCAGATGATTCAAAAGATAGTGATGGTATAACCAAAGACTCTGAGAAAGCTAAAGATGAGGAAAGTAAGCAGTCAGAGAACAAAACTCTTAAGGTGGAGGAAAAATCTACTGCAGAAGAAAGCAATGCAGATAAGGAGCTTGCAGAGGAGAGTAATGGTGACAAGTCTGAGGTAGATAATGAACAAAGTAAGGATAGCAATAAAAGTGAAAATGAGGATCATAAGGATGCTGGTGATAAGGAGAGTGCCAGTGAGGTTGATAAAGAACAATCTAAGGATGATAATGATACTCAGAATGATGATAAGAAAGAAAACAGTGTCAACACGGATAAGAAAGATAACAAAGTTGAAAGTGAAGAGCCAAGTGCTGAAGGTGGCACTTTGAAGTCATTTCAACAGCTTTCAAGTAGTCAAAATGCCTTCATTGGTCTTGCTGGAACTGGATTTTCTACTTCCTTATTTTCCTTTGGGTCTATATCAAATGATGGGTCTGCTTTGGGTTGTGGGTCTGGTTCTATTTTTGGAATGAAAAATGACAAGCCTCTTGGTCTAGGTTTATCCAACAATGGAAGTTCTGGTTTTGGGGTGTCAGGGGCATCTGCTGTTTCTAAGAGCGAGGTAAGTGGTTTCTCAACACTGCAGGAAGTTGTCGTTGAAACTGGTGAAGAAAATGAGGAAGTGGTTTTTAATGCAGATTCAATATTGTTTGAATTTGTGGATGGAAGTTGGAAGGAACGAGGAAAGGGTGAACTGAAGGTCAATGTAACTAGTGGAACGGAAAAAGCCAGACTTCTTATGAGGTCTAGGGGAAATTACAGGTTGATTTTAAATGCACGTCTTTATCCTGATATGAAGCTCACAAATATGGACAAGAAAGGTGTTACTTTTGCCTGCATCAATAGTGCCACTGAAGGGAAAAATGGTCTTTCAACATTTGCCTTGAAGTTCAAGGATGGGTCCATAGTGGAGGAGTTTAAAGCCGCTGTCATTGCACACAAGGGTGAGACATCGACAGTTCACAAGACCTCAGAAAATTCTCCCAAGGCTTCTGATGTTTGAGGTATATACCACACTGATGCACCCGATAATCCATTTTCTCACAAAGTCTGTCTTCTTAGTAATTCTGTTCCTTTACGAAGAGAAAATTTGCTGTTCAGAATCAGTTTTCTTATGCCTTTGTGTGGCTGAGTCTATCATATTTGAGACTAGTTGTATTTTAATTTGAGTCAAATGTCGAAGTGATAAAGGAACCTAATTTTGGATAAATTTTGGATTTAGACTACAGTCTTAGCTCTGGGACACTGGAATGTTGAATGGTACTATTACTTCCTATTGAAACTGAAGTGTATTGAAAAATGAACAATCTGATCAATTCATAAGCTGAATGAATACAAGTTGTTTAACTAACATATCACTAACCAAGCTTAACCGAATACAAACTGATCTAACTAACCATAACCATGGTTATCAAATCATGAATCGCATCGTGAGTCGTATTGTGAATTGTAACATTCATGATCAATTATTAATATAGCGCAAGATATATTTTTAACATAATAAAATTGTAAAACTATGTATAAAAATTGAATAATTTATTTATTTTATTTTCTATATTTATTAATTACTGAGATTTTTTCATAATTTTCTCTCTCAAAATTTATTCACTATTTATTAGAACCTTAACTATTAGTGTTTTTTTCATAATTTTCTCTCAACATTAATTACTATTTACTAGAATCTGTATTAGAAACCCTCTTCTTTTTTTTCTAGCCGCCCCTTTAGTTTCTCTTTCCTCCGCCGCTGATCAACTCGTATCTACATATCTGTGGTGTGTTTCACCTCCCATCAAACCCACCACCCTCATCGATCAGGCCATCCAACCACCACCCTCACCTTAGGGCATACAATGAATAAAAAAATTAACGATTCAAATTTAATGATTATCTTAAAATTAGTTGTGTAAATTTTATTAATCATAAAAATATTTATTTTATCCTTTTTATTTAAGCAAACAAATGAGAAAGATAAAAGATACCAAATGAAAAGGAAAAAAAAGGCGTCCATAATGTGAAAAAGGGAAAAGTATATAGATAAAAAAAATTACTCATTATCTTTCATTATTTTTTATTCCCGAAAAGGCTGAAATTCTTTTACGCATTGAAACATTATAACCAGAATTGGATATCACCCCAAGAAATTATGTTACTAATGAATATTGCAAGATAGCATGTTTGACCTTGTAGCTTGCATCTCCATTTTATGCTCCAGAGTGACTATATTACCGGTAATGAAATGTAATTAAGTTAATTCAAAAACTGTTAGAATTAGTTAAGCTAATTATGGAGTTGGTTAGTTAGTTTCCTTTCCTGTTTTGTATATAAATACCCTGTATTGTCTCTTTTATTTTTCATTCAATGAGAATCAGATTTCTCTCTTTTCTCTCTGCATTCTCTGACCTTAATATGGTATCAGATTTTCTTCTTTCTTGATCTTCCTTTCTTCTTTTTTCGTGCTCTTCATCTCTTGCTTCTAGCCTCTTCAATGGCGTATTCTTCCTATTCTGATTTTGCCACAAATCCCTCCAACCCTTACTACATGCATCCAAATGAGAATCCCTCTCTTGTTCTTGTTACTCCATTGTTAGATAGCAAGAATTATCAAACCTGGGCTCGTGCAATGATGGTTGCCCTAATTTCGAAAAACAAATTGAAATTTGTTGATGGAAGTCTCACTCCTCCTCTAGTTTTTGACATTCTCTATGAACCATGGACTCGCTGCAACAATATGGTCATGTCATGGCTCCAGAAATCGATTTCTGAAAGCATCTACAAATCCATCCTTTGGTGCAATCGAGCTTCTATAATTTGGAAAACTCTCCAAAAACGCTTTTCTCAAGGCGATATTTTCAGAATTGATGAACTTCAAGAATGTCTCTACCAATGGAAGCAAGGTAACCTTGATATCTCCACTTATTTTACTGAATCCCACCATTATATGGGAGGAGATTGATAACTTTCGACCAATTAGGGATTGCACTTGTGCAATTCCCTGTTCTTGTGGTGCTGTGAGTGATATGAAGAAATATAAAGAACAAGATAGGGTGATTCGATTTCTTCGAGGCTTGAATGAGCAATATGCTCATGATTAGAAACAAACATTATGATCATGGATCCTTTACCTGATTTGGATAAAGTTTTCTCTTTGGTTATCCAACAAGAAAGACAACTCAACACCCCCAGCAATCTTGATGTCACTGTAGAGCAACAATCTTTGGTAATGCAAGTGCAACATTCCACTCCTAGACCTCAATATGGTAATAATCAAAACTTCAATAGAGGTCCTTTTAATAACAGAGGCAGAGGTAATGGCAGAGGCAATTATGGGGTAGGCCGTGGTCAATCTCAAGGGTCTAATCGAGTGTGTACTCATTGTGGTAGAACAAATCACACAATTGATACATGTTTCATTCTCCATGGCTATCCACCTGGTTATCAACCTCGAGATGGCAAAGGTGCTGTGAATCTTGCCCCAAATTCAGATGTTGAGCAGAATTCTTTCAAGATAATGTGACCACCAAACTAATGATCCACCCTCCTCCATCCATAAACATCATTCAAGAACAATACCAAATAGATTTTTGCAACTCTTACAACAATCAAAGTTACAAGCTTCTCCTTCATTAATGATTGTACTCAACTTGTCATTTCCAATTCTACGACCCTCAATACTACCTCCTCTCCTCTTGTTGGTAAGAAATCATCTTTGGGTCATAGATACAGGTGCAACAGATCACATTACTCATTCTTTAGTTCATTTTACTTCTTTCCATTCAATTAAGCCTTTTTACATGACTCTTCCTAATGGACAGCAAACAAGTGCCACCATTGGCTTGCACTGTCCATTTATCTAATTCTCTTACTCTTCATAATGTCTACTACATTCCTCGATTCTTGTGTGAATCTAATTTCAAGTAACCAAACTTCTTCCTTCATTAGATTGTCATATTGTCTTCTATCCCGACCATTGTTCTCTTTTGTTCATGTAAATTCCAACATCGCAAGAGGATGATTGGTACAACTAAGAATAATGGAGGACTGTATGTGTTAAAAGCTTCACCATCGGGTCTCTCCAACATTTCTGGTTCTGTTTGTAATTCCATCTCACAAAAGACTGATTCTGCCTCCATTTGGCATAGTAGATTAGGACATATTTTTGACAATATACACAAATGTATCTCTTTACAGTATCCATTCATTTCATACAAAAATAATACTTTTCCTTATGATATTTGTCACTTTGCCAAACAAAGACAACTTCCTTATCCTGATAGTCATTCAAAATCCACTAGAATTTTTGACTTGTTGCATGCTGATATATGGGGCCCATATGCCACACCATCTGTTTCAGGCCACAAATATTTCCTTACTCTTGTTGATGATTACAGTAGATTCACTTGGGTAGTTTTAATGAAATTGAAAAGTGAAACTAGGTAACACCTTATCAATTTTGTTTCCTTCATTGAAACACAGTTTAGTGTCAAACTTAAGACTCTTAGAAGTGACAATGGCAATGAGTTCCTTATGACTGATTTCTATCATGCCAAAGGCATCATTCACCAAAGATCCTGTGTTGAATCCCCTCAACAAAATGGCATTGTTGAGAGGAAACATCAACATATCCTAAATGTTGCCCGTGCACTTTCTTTTCAAGCTCACCTTCCTACCAATTTTTGGCATTTCTCAATCCAACATGCTGTTCACTTGATAAATAGGATTCCCACACCTCTCTTGAAATCCAAGTCCCCTTATGGATTTCTTCACAACCAAGCTCCAAGCTTACTCCACTTGAAAGCCTTTGGTTGCCTTGCCTATGCTTCTACCTTGCAAAATCACAGAACTAAATTCCAATCAAGAGCCCGAAAAATTGTCTTTCTAGGCTATAGAGAAGGCACCAAAGGATACTTGTTATATGACATCCAATCCCATGATTTTCTTGTGTCAAGAAATGTCATTTTTTTATGAAAATGTCTTTCCATTTACTAATACTTCTTTTACTACTCCTTCACCCATTAGTCCATATGTTTCTCTTGACAACTCGATCTTGCACCAACTCAAAGTGACACCAATTACTTCTCATACATAATACACCATCTTCACCACCTAATATTGTCACAATTCCCGAAGATGAACCCTCCCCACCTCATAATCCTGTTACTATTTCTCGAACCCTACACTAACCAATTCTGATTTAATCCCTGCTATTCTTCCTCAACCACTTCATGCACCTACCCGAAAATCACATAGAACCAGAAACAAACCCTCTTATCTTGAGGACTACCACTGCAGTCTCTTCACTTCTTCTCTGCCCAAATCATCCTCAGGTAACTCCCTCTATCCTTTATCTTCTGTTTTAGACTATGATCGTTGTGCTCCATCCTATAAATCTTTCTGTCTAAATATCTCTTCTAATGTTGAACCTAAGTCATACTCTCAAGCTTGTAAATTTGATTGCTGGAAAGATGCTATGAAAGCTGAACTGGATGCTCTTGCAGTCACCAACACTTGGTCCATTGTTGATTTGCCTCTAGGCAAGACCCCCATTGGTTGTAAATGGGTCTATAACAAATGAATAAAGTGAAATATCATGCGGATGGCTCCATTGAGAGACACAAAGCCCGCATAGTAGCTGAGGGTTACACTCAAATGGAAGGGTTGATTACTTTGACACTTTTTCACCGGTTGCTAAGTTAACCACTGTGCGAACCTTGCTTGCATTAGCTGCTATCAAAGGATGGTTTCTTGAACAACTTGATGTTAATAACGCCTTCTTGCATGGCGATCTTCATGAGGAAGTCTACATGTCCTTGCCCCCCGGTCTTCCAGTTAAGAATTGATTCTTGTATTATGAATTCCCTCAAGTGTGCAAATTGCACAAATCTCTTTATGGCCTCAAACAGGCCGGCGAGCGATGGTATGCAAAAAATCCATATTCACTTGAGTCATTGGGCTACGCAACACTCTTCATCACCCACTATTCCCTCTTCACTAAGTCTACTAGCAATCAATTCAATTGGAAACACTACTAGTATATGTAGATGATATTGTTCTGGTCGTATCAATGATTTTGTAGAAATTCAAAGCATGTTAAATCTTATCTTAACAATAGCTTCCAGCATCAAAGACCTTGGCCCTCTTCGGTTCTTTCTTGGGCAGGAAGTTGCTCGATCAAGCATAAACAGCATTTTATTGAACCAACGCAAATGTACACCCTTGAATTACTTGAGGACATGATTTAATAACCTTGCAATCAAACCCTCCAACACTCCCTATGACTCCTCCCTCAAGCTCCATGATTCGATGACTCGGCCTTGTTTTCTCGATGAATTTGCTTATCGAAGATTGATAGGGAGACTTCTTTACTTAACTACCACACGCCTACATTGCATTCACAGTTGTTCAACAACTCACCGGTTCGTCTAAGCCCATGAGGTATACTACCAAGCTACTTTTAAAAATCCTTAAATACCTCAAAGGTTCTCCGTGAGCAAAGGACTATTCTATCCCACCTCATCTACCCTCAACCCATGTCACGCCCCATAGACAGCACTCTAAAGTGAGCTTTAGCCCCTCAACAAGAAAATCGGTTCCGGTATTGTGTGTTCCTTGGATCATCTTTAATTTCGTGGAAATCCAAGAAACAATCACGGTTTTATAAGTCCACCTGCCGAAGCGGAGTATAGAGGCGTTCCACCTCACATGTGAGCTCCGGTCCATTTGGGTGAGCCAATTCATATTCAAGGATTTGCATGTTTCCTTCACTAAGCACCGCTAAATTTATTACTATGATAACAAGTCGCCTATATATTTAGAACACAATCCTACTTTTCACGAGAGACAAAAAACATTGAAATAGATTGCCATGTCATTCGTGAGAAGATTACTAGTGGCCTTATACATCTCTTACCTTCCCTCTTTATGTGTATGTAACTTGCGGATGTGCTTACCAAGCTATTAATATACGGCTCCTTCTTTTCTTTCTTCATCTCCAAGCTTGGCCTTTGTGATGTACACAAGGATCCGACTTGTGGGGCGTAATATAGGTAGTGAAATGTAATTAAGTTAATTCAAAAAGCTGTAGAGTTAGTTAAGCTAATTATGGAGTTGATTAGTTAGTTTCCTTTCCTGTTTTGTATATAAATACCCTGTATTGTCTCTTTTATTTTTCATTCAATGAGAATCAGATTTCTCTCTTTTCTCTCTGCGCTTCTCTGACCTTAATAGACTACGGCATGATCCATGAGACCAACCAATCACCACTTGCAAAATAAATCAAAATATTTCTTTCTTGACATTTTAGTCTCCATGTTATTTATTTTCCTTACACTCTCAATAAGCGAAAGAAACCCCTGCTCATGCCACTACCAAACGAGACCCACTGCAATGACGTACAAATTACAATAATTACGTTCGACCAAAGACATTAGATTTGAACAGATTAATCATCATGAATACTCGGTATTTTCCACCTCTTCTTCCTTTTCTTTTCTTTTTCTTCATTGCTATTACTTGCTTATTTTCCACCCTCTTCTAATTTTCATTTTTCTTCACTTTTTCCTTGATTAACTTAAACAATGGAAAAGAAAGAAGAAAAATGAAAAGAAACGCTACCTAAAATCTAAGACCAGACCCAAAGCAAAGCACGCAAAGCCCATTATCCCATCACCCAAACATAATTCATATTGGAAAGATACACAAGATTTACATCGAACACACTTAAAACATGGAAACAAAACTAAAGAAAATAAACCCATAATTTACATAGCTTCAAACTCGTATCAAAACATAAATTCTATTATTGAAAAAAAAAAAAACTAGAACAACTTGTCATTCTTCATTTAATTACTTAGTGAGAAGACAAATAACAAACATTTACAGCCCATGTCACGAGACCCATTTGCAAGTGTTTTTCTCCTACATAACAGCATACGTGTGGGCAAAAGACAAGCATAATAGAATGCACAAACAGGGGTAAGCACCTCCAAATGTAAATGTGAAACCTTAGCCATGATTTAATAACCAAAACATGCAATGTATCACATCCACACACCCATTTAAGATCAACATAACAACCTATACTTATACAATATATGAGATGAAACAAGGTATCGAGTACTTCTCGATGAAACCGCAATACCCTTATCTTTTATATTTAAAAGTGGAGTAGTCAATCACCAAAAAAAAAAAAAGTGGAGTAATCTAATGTTGTCCTACAGTTGTCCTAGAATTTCACCTTTCTTCCTAAATTGATGGTATGTTACGCATTTTATTTTTGTAATACTTTTAATTTAATTACTTACAATCTTCAATGAATAAGCCAAATTAAGATGCATGCTGTGAGGAGTATGAGAATTGAGAATGCCTTTACTACTTCTTGTCTGATTCTAACCCCACGTCCCATAGACAGCACTCTAAAGTGAACTTTAGACCCAACAAGAGCGAATGGGGTTCCGCCATGTAAGGGTCCATATATTGGGCTAGGGCCCAAGTGGCAGCAAGTTGAAACATACCTTCATGGTCTCTTATAACAGCACCCGCCCCACCTGCCGAGCCTGGAATAAGAGCCGCATCCACATTTATTTTGTATTTTCCCACACTTGGCAAAGACCATTTGGGTGAGCCACCATTAAATCTGGGTATTTAATTGTTAATTAATTATATGATAAAAATTATTAATTAATTATATAATTAGCCTAATGCATCTAACTTAAGTGTCTAAGATTTATGTAATTATTTAATATTTTTTTATGAAATGACAAAATATTTGTACAAGTTTAATCTATTTAAATTATTTATAAAATTAATTTCTATTCAAAGTACGAAAGTTATGTGATATCTCTATATAAGTAAGCTCTTATAATTTGAACTTGTGTTCTTATCTCAGAAAATTAAGATTGCTTATCATTTTAACTCACCCTTTATGCGTATGTAATTACTAATTATTTAATGTTGATTGACTTAATATACCCAAAACTTGTGTGCACCTGCAAGAATTTTTCTTATTTTTAGAGTTGAAGTTGGGGCCTAACACAAGGATAATACATGTTATTACATATATATGATATGTGTCAAATATATACCAGGCTTGCATGTGAGCATGTCTTTAAGACTTTCAAGCTTAGAATAAAACGATATACCGCTGGAGCTATCTTCCATTATAATGACTGCTTACAAATTGATCGTTGATCATTGTTAGTTGCAAGTTACATATTCTTCTACTAAAAATAACTCATATCAGATAGAACTCTCGGACCCCAAATACAGAACAAGCTCTCAGAAAAAAAATCTCACCAGCTTTCTCTCTGATTTTTGTTCGTATTCCCTCTCCCTTCTTCATGCTCATCTCAGTATTTATAGAGGGAATTTGCTTACACAAAATGGCGGTTGCTTGTGGCCGTGTTTTAGACTATTACCTTTAACTTGAGAATTACTATTACCTTTAACTTTAATTGAATAGTTATTAATTGTTACTGGGTGACTAATAATTTTAAGTGAAGTTCAATATAAATAAAATTTGTAAATAATTATTTTTTTTTATTAAGTGATCATTTATTTTTATTGAATAATTAACATTTCAAATGAAGTTCAATATATAAAATACATAAAATTATGAAAAAATTTGTGAATGACTATTATCTTTTATTGAGTTGTCATTAGTTAATATTGAGTGACTAACTGATTCAAATTAAGTTCTATATGAAAAAAAAAATGATTTGAATGAAATAATTACTTCTTATTGAGTGATTATTTATTATTATTGAGTGTCTAACGTTTTAAATGAAATTCAATATATAAAATACATGAAATTAGAAAGAAATTTATAAATAATTATTATTTTTTATTAAGTGATTATTAGTTATTATCTAGTGACTAACAATTTTAAATTAAATTATATATAAAAAAAAATTTGTAAATGTTTATTATTTTTTATTAAGTAATCATTTGTTGTATTTAAATAGTTAATTTTTTAAATAAAATTTTATTAAAAATAATTTTAACTATTAAATAAAATTAAATAGTTATTTTCTTTAATTAAAAGTTGAATAATATTTCTTAATAATTTTAAATTTTTTTTCCTTTTAAATTAAATATTACTTGCTGACGATTTTTTGATCATTCATTTTTTCAGTACTATAATTCATGCCCTTACATCTATTTGTTAACAATAATGATAATCTTATACTCTTAAAAAAAGTGTAATATTATTTATATTATTTTTAAAGGATATAATTAAGTGAAAAAATATGATAAAAAAATATGTATAATAAATAATATTAAATAAAATATAAAAAATATATATATCATTTTTCATATAAAAATATAAGTGTTAATTTGTTAAATAAGTACCTGTCTATCGCCACGTTGCAAGTAATCCTAAATCCAACGTATCCCCATACGCACAATTATTTTTGCCGTCTCTATGCAAGCTCCTTTTTATCAAACCCAAAGAGAACACAATTTTTCAAAATGTAATTTGAAAAATATTTACATAAACTTAATATATTGTAAATAAGTATTACAGTTAGTAGATAATTGTTATAGTTAATTATAATTATCATAATATTAATTGAATTTTCTTAAGAAAGTTAAAATAATAAGTTTTAAATGAAAATAAAATACTTAATAATTTAATATATTGAAAATCAAAGATCACATGTTTAACAAACTTGAACTCCTATTAGCTCAAGTAGAAGAGACTCTGATCTCATAAGTATGTGGTGTTGAATTCAATCTTAAAATTTATGTGTATGAAAATAAAATTATATATCAAAAAATTCATTTTTCACTTATTTAAGGATAATATGAGAAATTAAAAAGATGCATTGAAAACTAAAATAATGTAACATTTTATTTAAAATTTTCTATTTTAAACTTATTTATCAAGTACTCATCAAAATCTTTATTAGTTAATCAATAATTATCATAAGTGGATAGATTTCTGAAATCCCAAAGCAACAACCTTGGAGATACAAACGGAACGGCCGTTGAGATTTTAATGCACCTAAGTCTCGTTTAAAATTTCACTCTCTTTCTATCTCTCTTCCTCGTTCTTCTATCGTGCGTCCCTGACGTCTCCATCAAACCTGTCTCAGAGAGAGAATATATCTCCCTCTTTCTATCTCTCTTCCTCGTTCATCTATCAAAATCCAGTAAGTAGTAAGTGGTAAGTAGGCATGGATTTAATATCACAGTTGCCTGAACCCATCCTTCACGACATTCTGCGTCGTCTCCCTCCAAGGGAATGTGTGCGAACTTGTGTTTTGTCAAAGGCATGGAGACTCATAGAAGCTCGAACCCCTTTTCTTCGTTTCAATGAAGTTTACTTCTGCCGTGGCCTTTCATATTATAAAGAAACTATGTTTAGCTATTTAGATAAACGTTTGGTTCATAACAAGTTGGCTCCTTTTTTGGAAGAATTTCACTTGCGTTTGCACAGTTACGACCCTGAGCGTCATGACTCTGTTCGTGTAGACACGTGGTTAAAGCATCTCATCAAGGGAATCCAAGTACTTGATTTTGATGTTAAGGGTTACAGTTTGCCCCCGTTTCTGCTCCATTGTGAGACACTAACTGTGTTGAGATTATATAGGTGTAAGTTGGATGCTTGTGGACAGATTTGGCTTCCTAAACTAGAAAAACTTTGGATTTACTTTCTTGATGTGGACCAAGATACTGTTGAATGGTTGATACATGGATGCCCTTTGCTCAAGAATGTTAGAATCTGCGCCTGCAACAAGTTAACTAGTCTTCGAGTTACAAGTCTTGCTGCTAAGCTCCAATTCTTTGTTGTAAACTCCTGCCGGAATCTCAGGAATGTTGAAATCCAGTCCCCAAATCTTCAACACTTTGGGTATGTCCAGCTTGATCAGCCTTGTTGTGACCTTAACTTGGCTCTCTTAGGCACTATAAAGCAGCTGTTTTTGGGGTCAGCTAAAATCCTAAGTTCATGTCTTCAGCAGCAGGTTTCTACATGTCAGGAATTGTACCTTAGCAAAATTGATGGGTTTGAAGGTACCAATATTTCAAGCCAAATGCTGAGGAAGTTAACTATTGCGCACTGCGAGGATATGAAAGAGGTGATTCAGATCAATTGTCCAAATTTGCAATCACTTGTGTACATTGGGAATCAATTGCCATTTCATTCGATGAGTGATTTGATTTTCCTGCATGATATCAGAATTGATATTAGCATCTACGGTCATCATACTGTTTGGTATAATCAATTGAAGGACTTTTTTAAAAAGCTTGGTTCTAACAAAGAGTTCATCAAACAGGTTGCAATTTATGCGGGTGCTAAGGCAAGTGAATGCATTTTTTTCCCCTTTTTTCATTGCAAATTTTTATGCGTGTAACTATAAATGCTTTTAAAGATTTGTAATGGTCACTTGGAGCAAATCACATCATTGATTTGTTTATCATGACAATTTCAGGATCTTTTCATTCTGGATGGGTTAATGGCATTCATGATTACTGAACTTTATGACATTGTGGATTTCTTACCAACACATATAGTTTTTTTATCATCAACATCAAATTCTGTGAGATTGGACAATTTCGTAAATTATATTTTCAAGTGGTTGAAGGATTTGTATAGAACTTCCAAAGCGGTTCATTGCAACAACAGCAATTTCTCTGAGGTACTGACTATTTTCATTGCCTTCTCATTTAATTAAGTTCACAAATCTAGATCATTTGGATCATTTGGTAGTTTTAGATTTCAATATTATGCTTTCTGTGAGTTCCCCACCTTAATAATGCATCAATGGCAGTTCTTATTTGATAAGTTATCAAGAATTGGAGCAGAGGCAAACTGCTGCCAAGATACAAAATATAAATGTTGGCGGCCCTATTTATGCAGTGTCAAGAAGGATTTGATCAGCAACATTATTCCAGCTGTGTTGAGATCCCAACAGTTTGATCAATATCAAATTACTAGAATTATATTAGAGTCGACAAATCAGGTAATGAAAAAAAATAAAAAAATCTCACTTTATGTTTTGTAGGTTAAGTTTTTTATGCATGCTCTAATTCCAGAAAGCTTAATTCTATTCCTATTTCAGATACCAGATGTTATTAATTTGGGACTTTCTGTGTAGGTTTGACAACATTTCTTTTTGTTAGTTGCATTCGCATTTGCTGTCAATCTCCGTAGCCAAATATCAATGTAAACCTGTCTTCAGTTTCTTGGGACAAATGTTGTTGAAAAGTCCTCTTCTTTTACAAAATGACAATAATGTTTCTTTTTTCCATTTCCCCCTTATTTTTTGCTTTTAAATAAGGCTTTGTCTTCAGGAGATGTTTTCAGAACTCCCAAAAAATTTCAGAGCATTGCTGCTCCAAGTGGTTTATGTGGTTGATTTTGTGTTAAAATTGATCAACAACTCTTATTTTTTACAAATAACCTGAATAAGTGGTAACCTTATACAATCGGTTGTTACAAGCATAGTTCCTGGAATATACTTGTTACACTTGGCTTATGAGCCTCTTAACACGTAAGAAGAATATACTTGTTAGTTGTTTTAGTTGTTACGCTTGGCTTCTGAGCTTCTACCATTCAGAAGTTCTTTTGTGAATGTTTTCTTTTGATCTCTTCCTTATTTTATGTTGTTAATAGAGGAAAACTGGCCTCTCTTTCCTGTGACAATTTATTATTCTCCTCTAATGCAGGCATACAAATTATCTCAAAATTATTATATTTTATTTTGGTCTGAATTCGTAATGAATCAGTACCTTCTCAATCTGCATTTTGTATTTAAATCAAATTATGTGTCTTGTGCTTTTCTTGTACAAATATTTTGCTTGTTCCCATGAATAAGCCTAATGGGCTTTTACTCGGACTGCTTTTACTCTTCATTGACTAGGTCACATGCATGTTTGTTTTCGGTTTCAATCCACAATAATTTTCTTTATTTTTTTAATGCATAATTTCGCTCTTACTCTTGGATGCTTGAGCATTTTGTGCAGTTGTTACTTCATTGAATCTACGTAGCTACTTTTATCTCATTTCTTATTTTTTTCCTACTTATGTTATGTGCTGCTAATAACCATTACAGACCTATATCGACTCAATAAGGCAGCTCTTGCAAGGTTAAGTTATCATAATAAGAGCCTCAAAGTTGCAAAATCTGGTGTCATGAAGAGGAAAATACAGGTTGTAAAAGTCCGTGGCAGGAAGTGAATTGAGAAGAGTTATATTGCGTTCAACTTTCGATTTTGTCCCTTTATAGTTTGGAGAAGAGTTATATTATCTCATTGTTCTCATGCCATCGTGAATGTAAAAAAGTTGAACAAGGGATGAATGCCCGTTCAAATTTTACTCAGTTTTTATTCTTGATTTATGTGACTTTTTAATTTATTTAAAATATATAACTTTTAATTAAGATGTATTATGTATAATGAATTTTTAATTTCATATTTTGATAATTATTTTAATAAAAAAAAATAAAATTTCTTAAATATATGTCATACTCACAAATTTGATCTAACGTAACTCATTGTTGAATTAATCGGTTGAAAGAGAGAAATTTGCTCCACTCAACTCGATCCACGAGTTTAATGAAGCGAATCAAGTCCAAAAATTCAACAAAACCCACTAAACTCATCCATCTGACCCCCTTAGTTTCTACCAAGCAGACAGCCGAATCATTCCTAATACTTTTCTTTTTAAATTTTCTTTTGGGTCAATTGGCTGCTCTGTCCAAAAAGGTAAATCTAAAACAGATTAACACTTTCCATAAAATTATTTATTACATAACGCAGAGTTATAATTCTATTTTCGAAATATCACCATTCCTTTGTGCTAATTTTTTTTTCAAGAACTTTTTTTTAATATAAGTTTCAATTGATGCGTATTAGAGTGTAGTATAAATATAGTTAGTTAAGTTAGTTTTGTTAACAAAAGTTAGTTTTGCTGTATTGAAAAGTCAGTTGTCAAATTAGTTATAATTGTCAAGTTAGTTATGAATTACAAATAGGTGTAGTATATAAGTTGATACGTTTTCTCTTTTCTGTGTGAAATAATCATAATTCATTAAGTCAAATTCTTCTCTCTTCAGTTTCTCTAATTTTCTCTGTTTCTATTCTTTAGTTCTTGTTCTATTCTAAATTTTCTTTATGGTATCATGAGCTCTTCAAATGATCCTCACGCAAATGCTGCACCCCGATCTTCAAATGATCCTCTAGCAAATGCTGCATCTCGATCAGCATCAAACACTGGTTTAATCTCATTTTCTCATCCAATCTCGATCAAATTGGATGATAAAAACTTTGTGCTTTGGAAACAACAAGTTTTTGCAGCAATTCGTGGTCATAAGTTGTATCAGTTTCTTGATAATGCACATGAAGCTCCTTCTTCGTTTGCTACTGATGAAGATGCATGATCTGGTATTTTTAGTTCTCTGTTTCTTGATTGGGAAGCTCAATATCAATTTCTCCTATCGTAGCTTTTATCATCCTTATCAGAATCAATGCTTACCATATTTGTTAGCTGCATCAAGTCATCTGAACTATGGGAGCAGATTCATCATTATTTCAACTCTCATAATTGAGCCAAAACACGTCAATATCGTTCTAAATTGCGTAATACAAAGAAAGGCTCTCGCTCAATTAGTGAATACTTGCTAAGAATCAAAGCCTTATTTGATGCTTTGATGTCTACTGATAAACCTATTTCACTTTCTGAGCATATTGAAATCATTTTAGATGGTTTGCCTGAGGAATATGATCCATTTGTTACTTCAGTTTCAAGTAGAGTTGAACCTTGTTCACTTGCTGAGATAGAATCACTATTACTTGTCCAAGAAGTTCGATTAGAGAAACATATGAAAGAATCGGATCCTGATTCGTTTTCTGCAAATGTAGCACATGTTAATCCTAATGGAGTTTTGCTTCAATCTCAGTCTTCTGTTGGTTCTCAAAAAGATTCTTCTTATACCTTTCCTTCCACACCACCACCACCACCTGGATTTAGTGGTCAATTTGGTCCTTCCAGCTCTCAAAATTTTGATTCTCAATTTTATGGCTCTTATGCCACTGATAATCGTGGTTTCTTTAGAGGAGGCAGATTTGGTGTTAATGGCAGGTCTAGAGGTCGTGGAGGTAGATTTGGTGCAAGGTCTTCTATTATTTGTCAAGTCTGTGGTAAACCAGGTCATGGTGCTTCAATTTGTTATCATCGCTTCAACTAAAATTTTCAACCATCAAATCCTCCATCACTGACTACACCACTGCATCCATCATTACATGCTCCATTACCATCTCCACCACCACCTCCTCAGTTTCCTTCTTCATCTTCCAATGTTCCTTCATATTGTCCTCAATTCCCTCATCCATCTTCATCCACTTTGTTTTTCTATCCTAATTTTCCTTTTGTGTATCATACTGGTTCATCAAGTCAACAACCACCTTCCACTGTATTTCCTTATTCATCTTCACAGTTTCCATTTGCTTCCTCTTCTTATCCTCATCCTGCTGTCACAGCTTTGTCTTCTTCTAGTAATTCTCCTTCTCATCCTTCACATCTTCATCACTCTACTTCTTCTCAGCATTCTGGTTTTCCTTATGCTATGCTTGCTACACCTGAAATTGTCTCCAGTAGTTCCTGGTTCCCTGACTCAGGTGCTACTACTCATGTTACTAATGAAGTTCAGAATCTGCTGCATAAGGATGATTTCACTGGTACTGAGAAGCTTCTGATGGGTAATGGACAAGGTTGTCCATATCTCATATTGGTTCTTCATTCCTTACATCTTTTTTTAATGCATCCATTTCTTTGTCTTTGCATTAATTATTGTATGTACCTGAAATTACTAGAAATTTACTCAGTGTAAGTAAGTTTGCTAAGGACAACCATGTTTATTTGAATTTCATCCTACTTACTGCTGTGTGAAATCGCAGGCCACCCATGAGGTCCTTCTGGAAGGCTCTCTTAGTGATGATGGTCTATATAGCTTCACAAGTTTCCCTTTCACTCATCTGTCAACTAATTCATTTCTCAAGTCAAATTGTAATAGTAGTTCTATGAATAATGTTCTTCAATCACGCTGTGTGTGTGTAACTCTGTTGATTGTAAACACTTGAGGCCTCATGAGCCATTTCAGTTATGTAATTCTGTAGATTTCTGTAATTCTACTTTACCTTCTGCACCTGTTGCTGTTTCTGATCAATGTAGTTCTCATATTACTCCGTGTAATAATGATTTGCACCCAGTTGATAATAAAACTGCTTCTACTATTATTGATGTTGATAATTCCTTTGCTTTAGTGTTCCTTGCTCATAAAGTTAGTTCTAAAGTTTCTGATATAAATGACTTAGATATCTGGCATTGTAGGCTTGGTCATCCTAATTCTTTTGTTCTAAAAAAGGTTTTACAAATGTAAAATATTTTAGTCTCTCCAACTATTACTTTCAATAATTTCTGTGTAGCTTGCTGTTTTGGTAAAATGCATAAATTACCTTATTTTCCTTCATCTACTGTCTATAGTCAGCCATTTGCTCTTATTTTTAGTGATTTATGAGGACCAGCATCAGTCATCTCATCCACTGGCTTTGCTTATTATGTTGCCTTCATAAATATGTTTTCAAGGTTCACTTGCATTTTTCTGCTTAAAAAGAAGTCAGAGGCTTTACAAGCTTTTATTCAATTTCAAAAGATGGTTGAAGTTCAGTTTAATGCCAAAATAAAGTCAGTACAAACTAATTGGGGTGGTGAATATAGACCATTTTCTACTTACCTTTCCTCACAAGGTATTCATCACAAGATAATTTGTCCACATACTCACCATCACAATGGTCTAGTTGAAAGAAAACATAGACATATTACTGAATTAGGACTTACTCTTTTAGCCAAAGCCCATTTACCTCTTCAGTTCTGGGATCATGCTTTTCTCACATCAGTTTATCTTATACATAGAATTCCTTCTTCTGCTATTTCCTTTGATGTTCCATTTACCAAGTTATTTGGCATAAGTCCATATTTTTCATTCCTTAGGGTATTTGGATGTGCTTGTTATCCATATCTTTGACCTTTTAATAAGCACAAGTTTGCATTCAAAACCTTTCTGTGTACTTTTCTTGGTTACTCCACATCTCATAAAGGATATAAATGTTTAACTTCTGATGGTAGGATTGTTATCTCAAAATATGTTGTATTCAATAAGAAGCATTTTCCATTCACTACTATTGTCACTACCTCTCCTTCTACTGTTGTATCTTCCTCATATTCCATCTCCTCTATTCCAACTATTTTACATTCTGCATCTCTTGCTCATATCATATCTCCTTCTAGACAGCCTATTGCACATACTGATTCTACATCTCCTGCTTATACCACACCTCCTTCTAGACAGCCTATTGCACATACTGATTCTACATCTCCTGCTCATACCACACCTCTTTCTAGACAGCCTCCTGTGCATACTGATCAGCCATCTCTACCTCACTCATTGTCTTGTTCTAATTCTGAACTAGAGTCTAATTCTGAGTCTGAACTTCACTCTCATACTGAATCAGCACCTGTATCCTTTTTACCTCAGTTGCATTCTACTCAGTCCTGTCATCCGATGATTACCAGAGCAAAGTCTGGCATTTTTAAGCCTAAAGCATATCTGGTTCACACAGAAACTGAACCTACATCAGTTAAACAAGCATTACATGATCCAAAGTGGCTTAAAGTTATGGAAGAGGAATATAATGCACTAATTACTAACAATACTTGGTAACTTGTTTCACTGCCTCCACAGAGACAAGCTATAGGTTGCAAATGGGTATTTAGGATCAAAGAAAATCCTGATGGCTCAATACTAAAGTATAAAGCAAGACTAGTTGCTAAAGGTTTTCACCAACAACCAGGTTTTGATTATATAGAAACGTTTTCACCAGTAGTCAAGCCTGCAACTGTGAGGTTAATTCTTACTTTGGCTCTTACTGCACACTGGCCAATACATCAAATTGATGTTAATAATGCATTCTTGAATGACATGCTTCATGAAGAGGTGTATATGTCACAACTTCAAGGGTTTGAAATTGGTGATGGCAGCTTGGTCTATAAACTAACAAAAGCTTTGTATGGACTTAAACAAGCCCCACAAGCATGGTTTGAGAAGCTTGGTTCAACTTTACAAAATCTTGGCTTTGTTCCCACTAAATGTGATCCTTCCTTATTTGTTCAAATTGCTGGAAATTCCTGTTTGTATGTATTAGTGTATGTTGATGATATCATAATTACTGGGAGTTCACAATCCAATATTCAAACATTGATATCTAATCTCAATACTGCATTTGCCTTGAAAGATCTTGGTCCACTTACCTATTTTCTTGGTATTGATGTACTAAGGCTCAGTGATGGTTCTCTTCATCTTTCTCAGCAGAAGTACATACGTGATATTCTTCTCAAGGCTCAAATGTTAGAAGCAAAATAAATTTCAACACCTATGCAATATGGTTTGAAGCTTACTAAACATGGTGCAGATTATGTGCAAGATGTTTCACTTTATAGGTCTATAGTAGATGCATTACAATATGCTACTATTACTAGACCAGAAATCCCCTACAGTGTTAATAAAATATGTCAATTTATGAGCTAACCCTTAGAGGAGCATTGGAAAAGTGTCATAAGAATACTACGGTATCTTAAAGGTACACTACACTTTGGACTTCATATTAGACCAGCAAAGAAACTAGTGCTGTATGGGTTTTGTGATGCAGATTGGGCAACAGACCATGATAACAGAAGATCAACTTCAGGGTCCTGCATCTACCTAGGTCCTAATCTCATTTTGTGGTGGTCTAGGAAACAAGAAGTAGTTGCTAGAAGTAGCACAAAAGTTGAATATAGAGCATTAGCTCATACTGCTACTGAGATCATTTAGCTTCAGTCTTTGTTGAAGGAACTTCAAGTTCCCATGTCAACTACACCAGTGGTGTATTGTGATAACCATAACACTGTTCTCTTGGCTCACTATCCTGTTCTGCATTCTCAAACAAAACATATGGACATATTCTTTTCATAGATCAAATTGCTGATGTGCTTACAAAACCCTTGGCTGCTAATCGGTTTCAGCATCTGAGGTCCTTGCTCACAGTTAAAGATCATATAGCTCTTGCTTCACATCATCCCACTTGAGTTTGATGATACAATTTCAAAAGTTATTACTCCAGATTTTTTTTTTAGATCCCACTTGTGATTAAGGGGACAGTATTAGAGTGTAGTATAAATATAGTTAGTTAAGTTAGTTTTGCTAACAAAAGTTAGTTTTGTTGTATTGAAAAGTCAGTTGTCAAATTAGTTACAATTGTCAAGTTAGTTATGAATTACAAATAGGTGTAGTATATAAGTTGATACGTTTTCTCTTTTCTGTGTGAAATAATCATAATTCATTAAGTCAAATTCTTCTCTTTTCAGTTTCTCTGATTTTCTCTGTTTCTATTCTTTAGTTCTTGTTTTGTTCTAAATTTCCTTTAATGCGATCATGTAGCACAAACTCTGGCATTGTACAACTTTCTAAAAGCAAAGTTTTCATCAGATTCCAATAATAATCAATCACCAATTAAAATTGAAGAGAGCTTAACAATGTAGCGTATAAAATAAGTTATATGCAATTGAGATGCATGTAAGCTATCCAGACAAATTGAGATAGGAAATAATAGGAAAATAATTTTTTTGCAACTCAAATTTATAATTTTAAAAAAATTCAAAATAAGTGATAAACGCTTTTAAAATAAATAGTAATTTTAATTGTTTATATAATAATTTTTTTATTATACATAATAAGTTAAAATTTGAATTTATTAAATAAATAATAAATAATATCACTTATCGTCTCATTGATCATTATATTTGTATAAAATATAATAAATTTTAATTTTAACTCATTATATATAATAAAAAAATCATCTTATAATCAATTAAAATTATTATTTATCTTATAGATATTCACTATTTATATGTAATATCTCAAAATTATTTATTTTAAATTATACCATGATAAAAAATAATATATCACTGGACAAACTGCAAAGCGAGTGACGCCACATGACTAGATATCATCACCTTATCACCTTTTTAAAGAACACAGTGGTATGTACCACCGTGGTCCATTTTTCATTTTTGTGCTGAGAAATTCCAGAGCTTCAAGAAAATCGAAATAATAACGCAAGCTATCTATCCATTTCTATAAACGAAAAAAATGCAAAAGACACCATTGATGGTGACAACTTAGAGGTTGAATATGCTTACATGCGCTTCATTGGTGACCATCAAAGTACCACAACTAGTCATGCTAATAAGAAAACAAATTGACAGGTTCAGCAAAGAAAAAATGAAAACAAATCGACAGAACTAATTTTACTTTCAATATAAGGAGGCCAATTCCAAAAGTTATTTGTATTCGTTTGACACACAAGATTTCACCTACATAGTCGACTTACCATCACTTCCTGGACACATACACTTCACCCTGATGACAGTGTCCAAACCTGTACAGATAAAAAAGCAAAGTTTCCATCAGATTCTGATAATAACTAATCACCAATTAAGATTGAAGAAAGCTTAACAATGTAGCGTATAAAAATATGACTACTCAATCTCATGAATGCGATTATACACCGGTCTTTCACCCTTCCTGTGCTTCTTCACCTTTCCAAAGTTGTCCTATGATAACCTTGAATGTCGTCCAAAGCTCATCCTTCTCCTCAGGAATCCTCACTTTTACCCCATGGATACTGTAGCCCAATCATATTTTGGGCCCTTAATAGTGCTCCAGCCAGCATATCACTTGATTCCGGAACAGTCATACCATTCCAAATAAAATCCAAATCCATGATGGAATCAAAGATAATCTTCTCCAGTTCTTCCTCCTCAAAGGCATCGAATGCCAATTCAGCAAATCACTCCAGCCATGGAAACCAGAAATTTCACCAACACCTTGGAGATCTGAATCCCTACGTAAATCAGTTTCTCGTTCAGATTATTCCATTCAATGCTCTGTTCATGCTTTTCTTGCAGCGACTGTACTAGGGTTTTCCTCATTGTGTTTTGGGACTTATTTTGTAACTCTTGTTTGAATTCACCAAGGAAAGCCTTGGTGGTAGCAATCAACTTTTCAGCAATAATCTCATTCACTTCATATTCTGTAATATCTTCAGGGACTTCTCCAGGTTTTTCTAGCATCTTCAACAATTTTTCGTACCTTGTCTCAAAGTTCATGCTCAAGTACCTTTCGTGAAAACCAAGACCCTTCTCACACCACGATATAGGTATCAGCAAGCGGTGCAAGCTGTATTTGTACAGATCTGTCTCCAGATCTTTCTTTCTGACCTTCCATTGTTCCAGTTCATCCAAGAATTGTTCCTCCTCTCCTTCATTTGATAGCGCAACCAACTCCTCCAATCTCGAGCTCCACATTCACGTCAACCATCTTGCCACACAATTCCTCAGCCAGATCCATTATTCATGGATGAGGGTCACAAGCTTCAAAGAATTTGGAAGGAAATGAAGTATAAAGGTTTCAGTATAGGGTAAGCTTCTAGAAGCTTCTGGACAGCTGCCACGAAATTAAGATAGAGCCAAAGGGACGGGTCGTTTTAAAGTAGACCCCGTGAAATTGGGTCTATTCTTGAACCTTGTATTTATAATTGTGTAGAAAATTAGATTAATGATACAAAATTAATACATGCAATTTGGTCAATATGTATCTTTTAAAGATATGTATTGTACAAATTTATCCTTACAAATAAAAGAAATTTGTATGAAGAGTAGATGAGAGAGGACATGTCATGGATCCACGGCCACTCCGATGAGATCTATGACTACTCCGGCATCCTGCAGCTGCTACTCTACCCACACGCCACCCTAACACCATTGTGTTTCACCACAACCAAACCAACCAAAACCACAGCCCCTAAAGGCACCGTACACTCCCATACGAGATCTAGACCCAGAAGCAATTTCTAACCCTATTCTGTGTGATTTGAGAAAATAGCCAGAAATAATTTCTAAGCTTGATTTTTGGTGGTGTTGATTATTTAGGGATGGGGGTGTGACGGTAGTATATGATCAGGCAAAAACATTGGTTAGGGAAGAGTGACGCGACAGTGAGATATGGTGATTCGTGGGTTCTGGGTGGAGGAGGTCAGTGGTGCGACGACGACGATGAGGATCGCAGAGGGGCACTGTGGATGGAGGGGAGCGGTTGAGGACGACGGCTCCGACGTGGATCTGGTATGTAGAAGGAGCGGAGCTGTGCAACTCGCGGTGGAGATGGATAAATCTACGATTATAAATGTTGATTTAGGTTGGAGTTCGGGCAATGATTGCGGCAATAGACAACAGCGTTTCTGGGCAGTGATTTGCAATGGTGGCAGGTTTAGGTTTGAGTTTGGGGTGTGCTTGACAGCTGCTGTGGGCTCAGCGAACGACGACTCGGGAGGAGATCTCGACGGTGATGCGATGGTTGAGGATAGGGTCACGAGTGTGTGACGGCATGTTGGCCAACTGATTTGTTGAGGACGGCTAGTCGGTCGCAGGACGCAATGGATCTCTAACATAAAAAATTGTACACGATTAATGTAAAAATATCAATAATTAAAGGGTTTTAGAACAAAAAAAAACTAAATTTTTACTGTAAATTTTAAAACTTAGTATAATAGTTTAAGTCAAAAGGTCTATGAATGGATCTTTTGACTGCAAGGTTCATATTAAAACAACTCCATAAAAATGGCTTGTTTGGATGAGGATAAAAATTAGAAGGATAGAAAATGAGAAGAAAAACAATGGAAATAAGACAAAATGGATAGAAAAGTAATTTTTATTTATATGTGTTTTGGATGAAGACAAAATAGAAAGAAAGAATTAGAGCTAAAAAAATGAGATTAAGAGCATGTTTGTGAAAGATTAATTCTTTCCCAAACAGTTGTTTTTGGAAGATTAAGCTGTTTTGTGAAATAATTATTATGTTTGGGTAAAAAATTATTTTCTAAAAAAAAAATTTACACGAAATTCAATGCAAAATAAAAGCTTTTTTCAGCTAATAATCATAAGTTAAAGATTGAAACTTATGATTTTAGCTTATAGATTATTTCTTATATTTTGATATGTAAATACTATTTTACCCTCAATCAAATAATTTTTTTAATCATTTTATATCTATTTTAATAATTTAATGCATAAAAGTGATTCTTTTTTATATCATCCAAACGAATTATATTAGTTTAAAATCGCTTTACAGCTAATGCATTCAAACATAAAAATGAATTAATTATAATTGATTATAACAATAATCGATTATCAGCATAATTTATAATTTCCAGCTTTTCCAAATAAGCCCTAAGAAGTGATAATTATGTAAAATGGCATATATGCTTTTATTATATTGAGATACTAACATATTTTTTTTTATTTTATATCGCTAACTTGATTTATCTTATAAATGATATAAATTAATTTTATAATAAAAGTTAATCACAAAGTCTTTCGCTAAAAAAACCACAAAGTCATAAGTTATTAAGTTCTAAATTATAGAATTTTATTTAGAATTTTGTTTAATAAAAATATAAATTAGTTATTTATAATCATATAATATTTTCATATAAATTTATTTAAATATGTTTTAATGGATAAAACAAATTAAATCTCAATTTGTCATATAGTTCTTCTCCTTATTTAAAAAAAAAAACTCCCCTCACCATCTTTTTTACAATAATAATATTTACATACTACTTACATCACACATTTTTTTACATTTTTTTAGTAATAAAATAAAAAATATATGCTTTTTAATACATACTCTCTTTTTCTTTTTATTAAAAACAAGTGAAACGTAACTAAAAGCGTAACAAAAAAAGTGTGCAACATTCATTTTCAACTTTTTTGACCCCTCTCTATTTCTCCTTGTTCCATTCAATAAAATTGAACCTTGTGATGCTTGTCAGTTTGCAAGACAAATTCATGTGGACATTTAGGTTCCATTTTCAACTCCTTCTATCTAAGGTTATAAATATTTTTTTGACAATAGTTGATGATTTTTCTAAACTTACTTGGGTTTGTCTTATGAAAAATAAAAGTGAAACAAGATCCAATTTTCAAAAATTCATCTTAAGAATGGAAAATCAATTTGATACTAAGATCAAAATTCTCCGAAGTAACAATGGAAAGGAATTCCTAATATATTATTTTTATTATAATAAAAGTATTGTGCACCACACTATGTGTTTGTTGAGTAAAAACACCAACACATTTTAAATGTGACCTGTGCCTTGATTTTTCAATCACATTTACCTCTTAAATTCTGGTCATTTGCCATTATTCATGCAGTTCATATTATTATCAGAACTCCCTCCATTACTTTCTTATAAGACACCATATGAACATCTATTTGCAAAACCAACAGATTTGACACAATTAAGGGTATTAGGGTGCCTTTCCTGTGCTAATACCCTTTCAATCAACAAGACCAAATTTACTCCAAGGTCACGTGAAAGTGTTTTTCTTGGGCACAAGGATGGGATAAAGGGATACGTTTTGTTTGATTTGGATTCACGGAATATCCACATCTTTTCCTTTTGCTTGCCAAACTGACAATGCACATTTTCGCCATCAAGATCACGCGGGAAGGCAATCAAAATTTTTAAAAGAAAAAAATTAAAAAATCCTTAAAATTTTCAAAACGGTATGGGTAAACCAAATTAATTTTTGAAATCGATTATGAATAAGAAAGAATGAAAACTAAATCTTATTGTACATGTGATATATCATTTGAAGATGATTATTCTAAAATTAATTGTACGAATTAAATAACTTAATCATATTAAATTTATCCTTTAAAGATTAAATAAAAGTAAGTATCAATAATCACAATATTTACAAGTAAAATAAAAAAATGTATAAAAATATTTACAAGCCAAGTTACATAAAATAAAATCACTAAATTGTAAAAATTTAATTTTGACTTGTGGAAAAAAAAATTCCACTTCTACATATCTTTGAATGCAATAAATAATTCAAAGTCATATTGTTTTTTCAAAAGAAATGTGGATTGTTTAATTTTAATTAATTGAAAATACTTAAAATGTTTAAAATAAGTTTTTAACAAAGAATTAAATAAAACAAAAACAACATATCAATCCACGTAACTATTCGAGCAGCAAAGTCGATAACATAACAAAGTGACATAAATAAATTAAAGCAACTCACAAACCTATTTAAAAAAAAATCTTTTTTAGAATTTTTATATTTTTCAATTTTTTGGTATATTTTATCATTTTACATATTTTTTGTTATTTTTTTAAAATAACAAAAGAAGGTTAAGATCACATTTTTTCATATTAAACAAGGCGGGCGCTATAGTGCACCCCGTCAAGTTTGGGTGCACTATACACCTTGCATTTTACTTGCTGTTGTAGGTTTTTTTTTACAAGTTACTTTTTTTTATATAGATTAATATTTTATCATGTTTTTTTTTCACCATCAAGCTTTGCATCGGCCACCGACGACGGCCAATTTCCAACCACTATTGGCCAACTTCTGGCCGCCGTCGTGCCGCTGGCCACTTTGATCACCTCCGGTTGACCACTCTTCACTTTTTTAAAATTACACAATCAGTAAATAATATCGCTTAAAATTATATCAATTTTTATATTTTTTTCATAAATAACTGTACATACTTGAAATTTTTTCCTATAATTATAACTATTGAAAAATCTTATAAAATTTAACTATTAATATTTATACAATTATACTACTTAAAAAAAACAGGAGTTAGTCGATTTTCTTAAAACTATAATTATATTTGTTGAAAAATCTTATAAATTTTAACTGATAATATTTATACAATTATACAACTTAAAAAAATTAAAGGTGAATGGTGGTGTCCGATAAACAGCGTATAATGACCTATCAACCGACAACAATGAGTAGTGGTGATAGTATGTAAAAAAATATAAAACTAAAAAAACCTAAAAAAAAACTTTAAAAAATACCTACTAAACAATTTTTTATAATTGATCTAAACTATTAATTTATTTTATAAATAAATTAATAACTTAAATTTTTAAGTGTACCAAACACCCTCCGCTGTATTAGACTCTGCCATTAAAACCTAAGTTAACAAAACAATCAAAGCCCAGGCAAAAGACGGTTAGCCCAAGACAACTAAAAACCTAAGTGTGTATATATAAAACAAATAATTAAAAATAACAATACATAAAAAAAAAAATTGCAGGCATACAAATATTATTCAATTTTCTCAATTTGAATAATATTGAGAAACTTAAATTGCACACTGATGCACCTGATACTCAATTTTCTCACTAAGTCTGCCTCCTTAACTGTTCCTTTACTGAGAGAAAATTTGCTGCTCAGAATCAATGTTCTTATTCTTTTGATGCCTCTGTGGCGGAGTCTACCATATTTGAGACTAGTTGTACTTTAATTTGAGTCAAATTTCCAAGGCTTTGTTTAGATTGGTGGTAGGAGATGGAATGTGGTATGGTTCCATTGTTTGAGTTTTTAAAATATGGATGGAATGGAATGGTATTGAGTGGAATGGATTCCATTGTTTTTTGTCTCTAGATTCAAGCTCTACATTCTTTGCTTGACAGTTGGCACTGTTTTGGCAGCAAAATGGGGGTATTTGTGCCCATGTCAAAAAACTTCTTCAGGAAATATTGTTGCTCATTCAGATTTCTTTGTTCTTGCAACAATGAACCTTGGTGGTGATTATGGTAAGAATGAGATATTCACAAAGATATGGACGACTCCTGTTAGTAATCTGGATGAGCTTCAAGACATTTCTCTGAAAACTGTTGAACTTGCATATTTTTGGATGGTTTTGTTGTGTAATTGTCATTTATGTTAAAACTCTTATAACTTGAAAACTTAATTCCTACATGCTTATAAACTTTACTGTTATGTTGTCAGCCTGATAGTTGTTTCAAGATCCAAACCAAGATTTGCTTGAGCATATCAAATCATATCTTTGAACATTCGCAACCATTATGGAGTGATAAATAACATTCCTTTCCAGTCTGCACTAACTACTTTTGCTGGACTATTTTACAAGTCATGTTTGGGTTGAGTTTGCTTTTTGTATTTGTCATGTATGTTATAATTACAGATGCATGCAAGATAGTTATAATTTTTATTTTATTTAATTATTTTTATTTGCAGATATAGGATTGTCTGAAATATTTAATTGCAGCATATATAGTTTTCCATAAACATTGGCCAATAACATGAACAACTAGGCTTTACCAATCTACTTCGAAATCAATCATCTTTCAACTTTTATGTTTGGGAGCATTAACACTTCTTATTTTAAAGTTAAAACCACTTATTTTAATCATTGAAGCTTCATTCTTTCCCTTTGATTGCACAAACTTTTGACTTAGTTAGACCTGCATTAGACTAGTAACACTTCTTACATTCAGGCTTACCAACTCAAATGGTGACATACCCTGTTTTTTTTTTTTTTTGAGAGAGAGAGGAGAAGGGGGGGGGGGGTTGACAATAATTGTGACTTAGCCTATGCCCACCCGTAAACTAACCTTTCCTACCGACTCAAATGGTGGCATACCTTCTAATGGATTGTTTTTCAGTTTCAGGTGAAGTAGGAGCTAGTAAAATTCTCATTTTCACTGGACAGGTTTTACTCGTACTTTTTTTTTTAAAAATAATCTCAGCTCAATGCTTTCATGCATTTGCTTAGAGAAAATGAAATACATCCACTTTGTGATAGAAATTACAAGCAACCATCAACATCCACGACCTAATAACATAACCCTTCCAACGTATACAACCAAATGAATTCAAATCTAAATTGTTTTTAATAGTCACAGGCTTATTTCTATTAAGTAGGCTATAGCTTTTATGGCTTTTTATTAACAATTATATACATACAGCTATTCAGCTAGACGATTTTGGATGACTTTGGCTGTTCATTGAGTCATTCTTATCTTTTCATTCCTTGGTTGGTTTGGGGATAATTTTCAAATTCCTAGGAAAAATTAGTGTGCCTATTACCTTATACTTGTTTGCTATTTTGCTAATTTGGTTGTTAAACTTTCATTTGTCACATAGCCAAAATTCCTTGCCATCTCTGTAGTCTTAATATTTTAATGCCCTTTGAAATACGCCTAGCCTTTATGACTAAGAAGCATATAAGCAGGTTCTTAATAGGAGTGACCAAGGTTATGCAGCTTTGGAACACCATCATAGTTTTTTTCTTTAAAAAAAAAACGGATTAAGGGATGAACTGCCTCATTGAATAGTTTTTCCATCCTATTAGCAATTGTAGATAAATAGCCCAGAGTACAAAGTTCAATAAATGAGATCACTCTACTATACTCATGTTACCATAATCTAGCAATATCTTTTTATCATTTATTCTTTCAGTAAAGAGTTGTAAAACTCCATTTTTCTCTTCTATTCTTGACATTATTTACATTAGAAATTCATATTTTCACTCATACTAAAATTTTGTGTGTAAATTAATCTCTTATGATTTTTGAAATATTTTTTATTCAAAGGTAAATTTTTTCTCTAAAATAAATTAATGTTAATATAATGAGTAAAGTAGCATGATGTATTACAAAATAGTTCATTACCGTCAATTAGCTCATCACATGATGGATATCTTGCCACATTGTAATACATAATAGGTTTTTTTTTTTATTTGGGCCAGTCAAAATAGTGCTTTTCTGATGATGAGACTAAAACTAGAAATTATATCATTTATGTACACTATTGCTAAAGATTATGTTGAGGTCAGAGAAATGCAGACCCATACAATTAGAACACGAGAAAGATGATCCAGAGGTATTGCTGGTCTGCATATTTGAACCACTGCTACTTCTTTTTTTCTACAATCCTTATATTTCTTCTTTTCTACTAACGTACTAATGACTTTATGCTACCAGTTAATAAGAGGAAAGCAAACATGAAAGAAGAGACCTAAGTCATTTTAGAAATGTTAGTGACAAAGGCTGTCGAGGAAACTAATAGTAATGCTAATCACATTAAGGTATCACTATCTTGCTGCATTTGTTATTTTACTAGTTACTTGCTATATGAACCTTACGTCAAAAGTTCTTCCCATTTTTTACTTTTTAGCATTTCTTTCAGTGTTATCACATTTATCAGTAGCTTTTTTCTATTAGTGCCAATTGTAATTGTGTGTATTCAATCTAAAGCTATAATTTTTATTTTTTAAAAATATGTAGAGAGAAAGAAGAAAAATATGGACCGTATGCCTTTTACTATATAATAATTTATAGTTTTTTTTTTACATATGGTTTATAGCAGGAAACAAACGGAGAATTGCCACAAGCAATAAAAGGAAGGAAAGAAGAGAAAAAGAATGCCTTGGATGAAGAATTCTTCAAAGTTGAGAAGGATGGTTCACGTATAACTGAGCTGCAGATGATAAGATTTAATAAAATTGCAAGAAGCTCAACTCATCCAAGAGAATTTCTGTAAGCACAAAGCCAAACCATTACCACTTACTCTATTTATTTGTGACATTGAGATTATTATTAAGGCTTATAATTTGATAATAGTTGTTAAATAAAATTATTAATTTTTTATTTAGTCTATTTTTTGAATAAATCCTATTTCTATTTTAGTAATTGTAATTATTGTGAAGACTATTTATTGACAGTTACTGTGAAATCAATTATTATATTCAAATATTATAAGTAAAATATTTAAATATTTTGATATTTATAGCATATAAAAGTAAGGTTTTTAGATTAAAAAATAACAAAAATAATTAAAATATATATTATTCTATAATGTTTAAATATATCAATATTTATTTGCACGGGAGTGAAGTAATTGCATGAAAACAAAATAAATTAATTGATTTGTTGTTTATATTATTAGTAAATAAGCTATTTAATTAAAATATGTTGTTACAAAATTGTCGAACGATAGTTTGCATTTATAAAAGTTTTTATTACTTATATTTAAAATAGCTATTTCTATTCATATAAATATTATATATTTTTGTTATACTATTCAAAATATTTATATCATTATTGCGTGTTTTTAGTCATGTTGATTTCATTTATATTTTAATCATTATTGCATTTTTTTAGTTATATGGATTTCATTTATATTTCAGTATGTTATTTATCTAATTAAAATATAATTAATTTTATTTAATATATTTATAAAATTATTTTATATATTATAAGAATATTACAATTACATATAAAATAATTTAATATTTCATTTATCTCATATTAATATATAATACAAATACATATATATATATATATATTATGATATACATAAAATATTTTTCTATATTTTACTCAATCCTCTTTTGTTTTATAATATTTAAAAAATTATTTTATACTCATTAATTATGGATTAGATTTTTTATTAAACATACAATAGATTTTCTTCTTTTATATATCAAGCCTTGAGATGGGGGACACCAGATTGTAGAAAAAGCTAGTTTTCTTTATTTTAATTTTCTCTCCTTGTCCAAACAAGGCTAAAAGCTACCCCGTCTCTCTGGCTCTCTCTTAGAGCGGCATGATGTGGCAGCTATCCAGAAGCTTCTAGAGGTATGCCAGCTATACTGAAAGAAAGGGTGTATTGATTCCTCCGTACTCCATTTCCTTCCAAATTCTCTATCGTCATCCAAGAAATTCTCAATGGCTCTGACTCAAGATATGGAACTCAGAATGAAGATTCATGACGTGAACGCCGAGCTCCAGCTTTTGGAAATGGAGGTGGGCCAGGTGGCTAAGCAATTAACTGAAGAACAACGCCAACAATACTGGGAAAGAGTGGAAGAATGGAGGCTCATGAAGAAATATGTGAGGAAAGATGTGTACCATTACAGAATGCAGGACTTGCTGCGAAGTATCCGCATGTGTGAGGAGGGTTTTGATTATCACGAAAGTTACCTCACCATGAACTTCGGAAGTAGGTATCAAAACTTGGTTAAGATGCTAAAAAAATCTGAAGAAGTTCAAGAATGTGTAGTGAAGGAGAGGGTTGCTGAAAAGTTGCTTGCTACCACCAAGGCTTTCCTTGGTGAATTCAAACAGGAGTTGCAGAAATTCAAATCGCAGGACACATGGAGGGAAAACTTGGTACAGTGGCTGCAACAGCAGCATGAACATAATTTTGAATGGAATAATCTGAATGAGAAACTGGTTTACGTTGGGATAAAGATCTCCAAGGTGTTGCTCAAGTTTCTGGTTTCCATGGCTAGAAGTGATGTAAAGATTCCAAGCTTGCGGAGAAAGATCGAGAGCTTAGCTTATGTTTACGAGGAGAAAAGTACGCTTACTGATAAGTTTTTGAATGTGGTGGATATGGCAATCAACATGATGTCTGAGATGAAGGTAAAACCTGAAGTGGCCTTCAAGGCTTCTGAGGAGAAAGAACTGGAGAAGATGATCCTTGAGTCCATCATGGATTTGGATTTTATTTGGAGTGGTGTGACTGTTCCGGACTCAAGTGGTATGGTTGCTGGAGCACTAGTAAGGGCCCAAAATGTGATTGGGCAAATTCTCTACAACATCGATGGGGTTAAAGTGAGGATTCCTGAGGAGGAGGATGAGCGTTGGAAGAGATTCAAGGCTACCATAGGACAGCTGTGGAGAGGTGAAGGACAGGAAGGGTGAAAGACTGGTGTATGATCGCATTCATGAGAGTGAGTAGTCATATTTCAAAATACTGTATAACGATGTCATGATGTCACTTGCTTATAACCTGTTTTATACGCTACATTGTTAAGCTTTCTCCAATCTTAATTGGTAATTAATTATTATTAGAATCTGATGGAAACTTTGCTTTTTTATCTGTACAGGTTTGGACACTCATCAGGGTGAAGTGTATGTGCCCAGGAAGTGATGGTAAGCCGACTATGTAGGTGAAATCTTATGTGTCAAACAAATACAAATAACTTTTGGAATTGGCTGATCTGTCGATTATTTTTATACTTTAAATGTCTTATGATTGATTTAATTGGACTCTATATGTGCTCAATTGTTGATATTTAGCTAAGTTTCTGATTTAGAGTTGTCTTTGGATGTTTATTGTGAAACTATGCTAAATGCGGTTATAAACACTCATAAATGAATTATGTTTTTCAGGATATCTTTGAGTGTTTGAGTCCATTAGCATCAAACCAAGCTTGATAGCCATTTGAGGAGAAAGATGAATGCTTAAGGAGATCAATATCACCTCTTGAAGCAATGAAAGAAAAGCATTTGTAAAGAATCCTACTGAAAATGAAGGTGTCAAATTACAGGCCCATGTCGAATTACAGTGGGCACAGGCCGTGTCAAATTACCAGGGCCCATGTCACCTGACAGGGGGTGGGCCGTGTCAAACAACATGGCCCGTGTCAAATTACAGGGCCCGGCGCCGTGTCCTTCTCTTGACTGAAATACATGGAATTGGGTGACAGAAAAGTACAGGGCACAAGCCAGTGTCATATGACACGGCCCGTGTCGTCACACTGTAAAGTTAAATTCGTATTTTAATGTTAAATTAGGTATCCAAACCTATAAATAGGGTTGCTTAGAGTCCTCAAGGAGGTCTGACAGAGAGAGCCGTCAAGGAACTGAGGGAAACACGAAGACCAAGAAAGAGGAAGATTCGATCAAAGATTGGAGTCTCGGGTTCGAGCAATTGGAGATCAATCAACCTTAATCCTTGGAAACTAGTTTGATCTTTAGTTTTCTTTTCTTCTTTCATCCTGAACTATGTTTTTCTTCTGTTTTTCTTGTGTTTTTGAATTTGCCATGTGTGGCTAAACTTCTTGATTGGTTAAGGGAGGATGAAACTCTAGTTTTGATTATGTGAATCTTGCATACCTCTTTATATCAATACAATTATGTTTTTATTCATATGTTTCTGTTCATAAATCAATATAAAGGTTTTTATATTCTTGCCAAACTTCAAAGTGGTAAAACTAGGATTGCTATGCGCGATTGCATGTAATGGTATGACTAGTGAGACATATGATCTAAGTAATTTAATCCCTAATGTGTGATTAGATCTTAGTGTGATTGGTTTTCTAATTCTTAATGCAATCATTAGGTAAGTGTAAGAAGCTAGCTTGCTTTACAAATAACTAATGGTTAGGGTTTGATTTGAGCGGTTCTTGAATTAAAGCGAAACTTAAGGAAGACATGGGATTTATCTCGCAATTGCATAAGAACATAATTGATCATGTTGGTATAAAGGGTATGTAAGTTAGCATAATCATATAAATCTAGTGGTGGATTCCATCTCTTAACCAATATCTTTAACTTGATAATTCAATTTGTGTTTACTGTTTTGGTTTAAGTTTAATTTCTCTTTTTAGTTTTAATCAACAAAACCCCCCTTTTACTTTTACTTGTTTATTTTTCATCAGAGTTTAATTTAGGAATTGGATTGATAGTGTTAATTGAATTGGTTCTCTGTGGATCGACCCTTGCTTACTACAATTGGTTGCAAGGTTTTTATATTTTTGGTGGAACTTGGCAACTATTTTTAATATTAATTTTTAATCGCATTCCACACCACACCAAATTTTGGCGCCTTGTCTGGAACCAATTTTTCAATTGCGCTATTAATTTGTTTCCTATTTTTACTCTATTTTTTTTTTATTTTTAATTTTTGATTCTTTCTTTCTCGAGTGTTTGTAGGTGTTGATGTCCATTAATCATGGATGCTTGTGAGATTTGCTTATCATCTGGACATCCCACTGATTTGTGTCCCACTTTCCTAGTAGACACAAATGAGGAGGTAGAGGCAGTATGGGGATATTCTGAACCGTCCGACAACTACAACCCCTACTCTAATACATATTATCCAGGGTGGTGGGATCCTCTTAACTTGAGTCATGGGCAAGAACAAGTTCAACCTCCTAGGCAACCCGAACCTTCACTGGAGGAGCTAATAAGACAAATGGCCACTAATAACATTCAGTTTCAAGAAGAGACAAAGGCCATGAGCGATGACTTGCAAAACTCTTTGGGGCAGTTAGCCACAGAATTCAGTAAGATGTCGAGCCTAATTTCTGGGAGACTTCCCTCACAATTCGAAGAGGATATGAAGGAAGATCCTAGTGCTGTCACATTGCACAATGGGAAGACGTTAGATGAACCCACCTCTCATCCACAAGCTATTGAAGAGAAAGAAATAGAGCCTGAAGAGGTAAGTGAGGAGGGGAAAACTCTAAGGCCCCCAAGGTAAGTATTCTTGAACCCTTCCTAAGGTAAAGTGGAGAGACAATGATGATGAGTCAGGTGATGAATTTCCCGATTTTATTGATTTCAATAATTATACTCATTGCAACTCATGTACCGATTGTGATGGTGACATGATATGTTTGTTTGTCTTTGAAATTTTTGCATTCTTGAGAGTTGATGATTCTGTTTGTGCGTAAGTTAATGTTGTTGAAGGATCTATCAACAACACTTTTAATGCGCTTGCACAGGATCTAAGATACAAGGAAAGATAGAATTGCGCCTCCTCGAAGAGTTTTCAAGTGAAGGGAGAAGAGCACCGTTGACGACACATCTTGAAGTGGATTTTGTTTTTGGGCCATGGTCCAATAGAAACAATGCATATGAAGTTAATGAAGTGCACATATTACTTTTCAGTGGTGAAGTCAAGGCAATTAAGGAAGGCCAATGGGACCCTGGTGGAAGCCCTCATGCTGTTTCAACCATAACTTGGTCATTATGTTATAGCCAATGGGACCCCGGTGGAAGCTTTCATGTTATTTCAAGCATAAATTGGTTATTATACTTTCGCCAATGGGATCCTGGTGGAAATCTCTTCATCTTCCTCCGTTACTTCAGTTGATAAGGATGTTTCTTTCCTCTCTTTTATCTTACTTGTCCTAGATTTATTAATGATTATTTATTATTGAGGTTTACATTGAGGACAATGTAGAATTTAAGTGTGGGGGAGGAATTGACATTTTGTTTTCTGTTTTATTTTTGTTTTTATTTTAATTTTTATTTTCTGTTTTTGAAAAAAAATTGTGTTTTTATTTGATTTCCAATGATGTTTTGAGATTTGTGAAGTCTATGAGTTTGAAGCAATTGAAATTCAAGGTTATGATTTATAAATTTCTCTCGTCATCTTGAATTTGGCATGCTTGGTTTTGGATGTTTGATTGATGAATTGAGTTTGATAGATACATACCTGGTGAGATTTTGGGCCTTTTGATGGATGGATTTAACATTTATACCATTCTCTTCTTTCTTGTATGATTTTCACTCATGTCATATTGATCACTCTAGAACTTGCTTTAATTCTTTTTGAGGCTACATTTTCACTTGCATACATGAACATGATTGAGGCATTCTTTTGTGATTGACTACTTTGGCCAAATAGCCAACCTTGCATTATTTCCCTTTGATTAACCCCTTGAGCCTATTTGCCTATTCTTTGTCTTATTTCATTTTATGCCTTATGTGAAAAACCATGATTTTACCTTACCTTAGGGAATGGGAGAGCATTTCATTTTCATTTGGAGGAGCTCTTTTGCTTGCAAGTGTTTAATAGGACAAGTGTGGGGGTTGTGCAAGTTGATGTGTAATATGCAATGTGTTGAAAAAAATATGCAAGGTGTTGAAAAAAATATGCAAGGTGTTGAAAAAAATATGCAAAGAAAAAGAAAAAAAAATTCAAGAAAGGTTGTAAAAGAAAAGAAAGAAAAAGGAAAGGAATATGTAAAGAGAATGTGCATTATATAGATTTGAGGGGATAAAAATTTCATGTTTGTCAATTGAGTTCCTCCCCAATGTTCTTTCATTCTCTTGGGTGCTCATCTTACCATAGTTATATTATTTCCTTCCTTTACCTTAGCCCTATTACAACCTTAAATAAAGTCCTCTTGATTTGTGTGTGCATGTGTTTGAGTAGTGGAGAAGTAGAAGATAAGCAAGCTTATGGTAGTGCATTTTTCATGGGTTGAATTGAGTGAAATACTTACCTTGTAAACACTTGAGAGATTGAGAGTGTATCTTGTGAGAATCTATCATTCTTAATTCATGCTTTTCAAATTGAAGATACCTTGCTTGTTGGTTGGAAATGTGAAGAATTGTTATCTCTTGAATGTTTTGATCCCTTGATTCTTTTCTTGCTCTTCTTGCTCACAAACCTTTCTTGAATATCATTGGAAATTGAGTTCTTTAAATTTTTAGGTTTTGAATTTGTTTTATTTTCCCTGTTCCTTGGTTTGTCCTTATGTTTTGCCCAGAGTGCAAAAGGCTAAGTGTGGGGTATTTGATCTGTCGATTATTTTTATACTTTAAATGCCTTATGATTGATTTAATTGGACTCCATATGTGCTCAATTGTTGACATTTAGCTAAGTTTCTGATTTAGAGTTGTCTTTGGATGTTTATTGTGAAACTATGCTAAATGCGGTTATAAACACTCATAAATGAATTATGTTTTTCAGATATCTTTGAGTGTTTGAGTCCATTAGCATCAAACCAAGCTTGATGGCCATTTGAGGAGAGAGATGAATGCTTAAGGAGATCAATATCACCTCTTGAAGCAATGAAAGAAAAGCATTTGTAAAGAATCCGGGCAAAATGAAGGTGTCAAATTACAGGGCTCATGTCGACCAGGGGCAAGGGCCGTGTCAAATTACAGGGCCCATGTCACCCGACAACTAGTCAAACAACATGGCCCGTGTCAAATTACAGGGGCACAAGATGTCCTTCTCGACTTGTGAAATACATGGAATTGGCCGATGAGAAAAGTACAGGGCCTGGGCCGTGTCATATGACACGGCCCGTGTCGTCGCACCAGAAAGTTAAATTCGTATTTTAATGTTAAATTAGGTATCCAAACCTATAAATAGGGTTGCTTAGAGTCCTTGAAGGAGGTCTGGACAGAGAGAGCCGTCAAGGAACTGAGGGAAACACGAAGACCAAGAAAGAGGAAGATTCGATCAAAGATTGGAGTCTCGGGTTCGAGCAATTGGAGATCAATCAACCTTAATCCTTGGAAACTAGTTTGATCTTTAGTTTTCTTTTCTTCTTTCATCCTGAACTATGTTTTTCTTCTGTTTTTCTTGTGTTTTTGAATTTGCCATGTGTGGCTAAACTTCTTGATTGGTTAAGGGAGGATGAAACTCTAGTTTTAATTATGTGAATCTTGCATACCTCTTTATATCAATACAATTATGTTTTTATTCATATGTTTCTGTTCATAAATCAATATAAAGGTTTTTATATTCTTGCCAAACTTCGAAAGTGGTAAAACTAGGATTGCTATGCGCGATTGCAGTGGTATGACTAGTGAGACATATGATCTAAGTAATTTAATCCCTGTGTGATTAGATCTTAGTGTGATTGGTTTTCTAATTCTTAATGCAATCATTAGGTAAGTGTAAGAGCGGTTGCTTTACAAATAACTAATGGTTAGGGTTTGATTTGAAATGTTCTTTAATTAAATTGCGAAACTTAAGGAAGACATGGGATTTATCTCAATTGCATAAGAACATAATTGATCATGTTGGTATAAAGGGTATGTAAGTTAGCATAATCATATAAATCTAGTGGTGGATTTCATCTCTTAACCAATATCTTTAACTTGATAATTCAATTTGTGACTAAACTTCTTACTTGTTTTGGTTTAAGTTTAATTTCTCTTTTTAGTTTTAATCAACAAAACCTCCCTTTTACTTTTACTTGTTTATTTTTCATCGAGTTTAATTTAGGAATTGGATTGATAGTGTTAATTGAATTGGTTCTCTGTGGATCGAATTGCTTACTATATATTGGTTGCAAGGTTTTTATATTTTTGGTGGAACTTGGCAACTATTTTTAATATTAATTTTTAATCGCATTCCACACCACACCATTGACCTCCTTATATTGAAAGTAAGATTAGTTCTGTGGATTTGTTTTCTTATTTTCTTTGCTGAACCTGTCAATTTGTTTCTTATTAGCATGACTAGTTGTGGTTCTTTGATGGTTATCAATGAAGCGCATTTATGCATATTCAACCTCTAAGTTGTCACCATCAATGGTGTCTTTTGCATTTTTTCGTTTATAGAAATGGATAGCTTGCATTATTATTTTGATTTTCTAGTAGCTCTGGAATTTCTCAGCACAAAAATGAAAAATGGACCACAGTGGTACATACCACTGTATTCTTTAAAAAGGTGATAAAGTGATGATATCTAGTCATGTGGCGCTGCTCGCTGCACAATTTGTCTAGTGATATATTATTTCCTATCTCAATTTGTCTGGATAGCTTACATGCATGTCAATTGCATATAACCTATTTTATATGCTACATTGCTACAATTTGTCAGGTTCAAATCCTGTAGTTTTTTTTTATCTTATTAGTTACGGTTTTAATCTTAGTGATTTTTTTTATCTCATTATGACGGGTTTAAATATCGTGATTTGCTTTATCTCACCAGTTACATATTTAAATTTCGTGGTTGCTTTATATCAACATTTAATGATTCTAAAATAGTGATTTTTTATCTCAATAGTTACGAGTTCTAATATCTTATACTTTTCTTTACTTCAACAAGTTATAGGTTCTAACCACATGATTCTCTTTACATCACCGGTTACGAGTTTTAATCTCATGATCTTTTTCTCACAAGTTACAGATTCTAATCCCGTGAGTATTTTTCTCACTAGTTTTGGGTTCTAATACTAGTATTTTTTTTCCTCATCAGTTACAATTACCAACTTTAGGGATCTTTATCTCACTCTATCCAAGTTCCAACCTTGCATATCTTTATCTCACTTGCCTTAGGGTTTCTTTAAAAAAATTATTATGCAAGTTTTCAAAATTTTTTTTAAAAAAAGTACATATTTTGTTTGCTTATAGCTTTGAATGCCAGATATCTTTCTTTGTTGGTGTTAAAATCTTTTAATTTAAAAAAATTATTTGAACAAAATTAATTGCTTGATTTAGAACATGTTTCACGAATTATTTTTATTCCCAACATATGTTATATGTCCAAAATAGCTATTTTAAACAAAATATAACATGTTTGGATAATATCTCAAAAAGATATTAAAATTTAGTACGGTAATAGCTTTTTTAGTTAAGTTAAATTTTGAGCATTTTGTGAAAAAATTATTGAGATTATTTTATATTTTAAAAATATCAATATTATTTTATTTTTAATTAAATAATTTTTTTAATTAATTAAATGATTTTTTAATTATTTTATATTTATTTTAATAATTTAATATATAAAAATAATTTTTTATACTATCTAAATAAAATAAATTAATTTAAATTATTTTTTAACTAATATATTTAAACATAAAATTAATTTTATTATGATTAATTATAATAAAAAATTAATATAATAACTAATTATTAAAATAATTAAATTTTTATATCTATCCTAAATACGTACTTACTTTGCTGATCATTTTTACTTAAAACGAGAAGCAAAATGATTACCGGCTACACTCAACTTTAACCGGATGACAAAAAAAATTATATTAAATAAGATTTTATGTTTTTTAGTTTTTAAAATTATTAAACATTAAAAAACATTAAAAAAATTCAATTGACCCTAGCCAAAGACATGTGACCCAATATATATATATATATATATATATATATATATATATATATATGTATATAACATCTTAGTCAAGTAAGGGAAGTTTTATTATAAGAGGTGAGAGGAGTGATCTTGATCATTGGATCTTTCATAAATGGTCAAAGTATTTTTTTAAGTGATCACATGACCTTCAAGTAATTTTTAATTTTGACCATCTATATATGATTATATGGTTAAAATTTATTTCTCTTACATTCTCACAATAAAATTTTCTCATTAAATATGTCTCCTATATATATATATATATATATATATATATATATATCCTCATCATAATCACCCGCGTCCTTATCACTGCACACATACATTATAAATTTTTTTTTACATATAATTATATTATGTCATTTTTATATATACTTATAAAAAAATTAAAGAAAAAAAAATAAATTTATCTAAAATTACTTATCCTAAAATAAAAATTTCTTTAATTTTTTATAAATATATATATAAATAATATGATACAATTGTATATAACTAATAATCTTTAAACGTACACTGCTACACTTGCACCTATCACCTGCACTTGGTTACTTCCATCCAATTGCACACACTGCCTATATATATTCAAGTGAGAAACAGAGTAAAAGGGGAGAGGGAGAGATATTGAAAATTCAGAGAGCACCAAATTCTCATCCTCACCAACCAAATGTAGCAGCCCCATTCCTTCCCCAAGACCAGAAAACAGAACTTCCTCTTCCACCTAACCTTAAAATAAAAAGGGAAGAAGAAGAAACTCATATGCAATTCATCCCCTGCCAAAATAAAACACACCCAATCTAAAACAAAACCCACCAAGAACTACAACCCATAAACACCACAACCAAGCCCTCTCCTACCGGCCAGCCACCACTATGACCCAGCCTCTGCAGCCGCGCCACTCCAGTCACCACCGCGCGCGACCCAACAGCGACACGCGCAAGACACTACTTTTTGCCACCCAACGCCGCTCTGAGATCACCATATCAGTCCCCCTGTGCTCTGTGTATCAACCCCAACTGAGAGTGTACCATGTTTCTATCTTCTTTTGTTCTTAGCTTTTCCTTCTTTTTATTTTTATGTATCGTTATTGTTAATTATTTGTTTTATGGATAAAGATCCTTTACATCTCCTTTTATAAGTGTATTACTGTTTACACTATTTTTAAGAAATATGATTGAATAAAAAAAAATAATAAAAAAAATTATATATAATAAATAATATTAAATGAGGTATAAAAAAAAAATATATATACTGATTAGTATAAGAATATAATAGGTGTTGTTTTATATATACACAGTTAAATTTTTAGTTGTTTTGGGCTAATCATCTTTTGTCTGTACTTTGATTGTTTTGTTAACTTAGGTTTTAATGGCAGAGTTTGAAGGGTGTACGGTATACTTAGAAATCTAATTTATTAATTTATTTATAAAATAAATTAATGACTTAAATTAATTATAAGAAATTTGTTTAATAAGATTTTTTTCAAATTTTTTTAAGTTTTTTTAGTTTTATATTTTTTTTTTTTACATATTACTATTATTAGTGTCGTCGGTTAGCGGGTTATTGTATGTTATTTTTTGGACACCATTGATCACCTTCAATTTTTTTAAGTTGTATAACTATAAATATTATCGAGTTAAAATTTATAAGATTTTTCAACAAATACAATTATAGTTTTAGGAAAATCAACTAATTTTAGTTTTAATTAGGTTGTATAACTATATAATATTAATAGTTAAAATTTATAAGATTTTTTAACAATTATAATTATAAGAAATTTTTTTCAAGTATGTATAGTTATTTATAAAAAATATAAAGATTGGTATAATTTTAATTGGTATAATTTATACACAGATGTGTAATTTTAAAAAATGAACAATAATCAACCGGAAGTGGCCAGAGTGGTCGACGACACGACGGCGGCTGGAAGTTGGCCACTGTGGCCGGAAATTGGCCGCCGGTGGTGGCCGATGAGCACTAGCCTAAAAAAAAAACATGAAAAAAATTAATTTGTAAAAAAAAAAGTAACCTATAAAAAAAATTGTAACAACAGATAAAATGCAAGGTGTATGGTGCACCCAAATTTGGTAAGGTGCACCATAACACCCGCCTTGTTTAATATGAAAAGGTGCACCATAACACCCGCCTTGTTTAATATGAAAAGATGTGATCTTAACTTTCTTTTGTTATCTTAAAAATATAACAAAAAAATATGTAAAATGATAAAATATACCAAAAAATTGAAAAATATAAAAATGCTAAAAAAGATTTTTTTTAAATAGGTTTGTGAGTTGCTTTAATTTATTTATGTCACTTTGTTATGTTATCGGCTTTGTTGCTCGAATAGTTATGTCGATTGATATGTTGTTTTTGTTTGATTTAATTCTTTGTTAATAATTTATTTTGAACATTTTAAGTATTTTTAATTAATTAAAATTAAACAATTCACATTTATTTTGTAAAAAATAATATGACTTTGAATTCTTCATTGCATTCAGAGATATGCAAAAGTGGAATTTTTTTTTTTTTGCATAAGTCAAAATTAAATTTTTACAATTTAGTGATTTTATTTTATGTAACTTGGCTTGTAAATATTTTTATACATTTTTTATTTTACTTTTAAATATTGTGATTATTGATACATACTTTTATTTACTGTTTAAGGGGTAAATTTAATATGATTAAGTTATTTAATTTGCACAATTAATTTTAAAATAATTATCTTCAAATGATATATCACATGTATAATAAGATTTAGTTTTCATTCTTTCTCATTCTTAATCGATTTCAAAACTTAATTTGGTTTACGCATACCGTTTTGAAAATTTTAAAGATATTTTAATTTTTTTCTTTTAAAAATTTTGATTGCCTTCCCGCGTGATCTTGATGGCGAAAATGTGCATTGTCAGTTTGGCAAGCAAAAGGAAAAGATGTGGATATTCCGTGAATCCAAATCAAACAAAACGTAGCCCTTTATCCCATCCTTGTGCCCAAGAAAAACACTTTCACGTGACCTTGGAGTAAATTTGGTCTTGTTGATTGAAAGGGTATTAGCACAGGAAAGGCACCCTAATACCCTTAATTGTGTCAAATCTGTTGGTTTTGCAAATAGATGTTCATATGGTGTCTTATAAGAAAGTAATGGAGAGGGAGTTCTGATAATAATATGAACTGCATGAATAATGGCAAATGACCAGAATTTAAGAGGTAAATGTGATTGAAAAATTAAGGCACGGGTCACATTTAAAATGTGTTGGTGTTTTTACTCAACAACACATAGTGTGGTGCACAATACTTTTATTATAATAAAAATAATATATTAAGAATTCCTTTCCATTGTTACTTCGGAGAATTTTGATCTTAGTATCAAATTGATTTTCCATTCTTAAGATGAAATTTTGAAAATTGGATCTTGTTTCACTTTTATTTTTCATAAGACAAATCCAAATAAGTTTAGAAAAATCATCAACTATTTTCAAAAAAATATTTATAACCTTAGATAGAAGGGGTTGAAAATGAAACCTAAATGTCCACATGAATTTGTTCCTTTGTCTTGCAAACTGACAAGCATCACAAGATTCAATTTTATTGAATGGAATAAGGAGAAATAGAGAGGGGTCAAAAAAGTTAAAAATGAATGTTGCACACTTTTTTTGTTACGCTTTTAATTACGTTTCACTTATTTTTAATAAAAAAGAAAAAGAGAGTATGTATTAAAAAGTATATATGTTTTATTTTATTACTAAAAAATGTAAAAAATGTGTGATGAAAGTAGTATGTAAATATTATTATTGTAAAAAAAATGGTGAGGGAGTTTTTTTTTTAAATAAGGAGAAGAAATATATGACAAATTGAGATTTAATTTGTTTTATCCATTAAAACATATTTAAATAAATTTATATGAAAATATTATATGATTATAAATAAATAATTTATATTTTTATTAAACAAACTTCTAAATAAAATTCTATAATTTAGAACTTAATAACTTATGACTTTGTGGTTTTTTTTAGCGAAAGACTTTGTGATTAACTTTTTCTTTTATTATAAAATTAATTTATATCATTTATAAAATAAATCAAGTTAGAGATATAAAATAAAAAAAATATGTTAGTATCTCAATATAATAAAAGCATATATGCCATTTTACATAATTATCACTTCTTAATCTCATTTTTTTAGCTCTAATTCTTTCTTTCTATTTTGTCTTCATCCAAAACACATATAAATGAAAATTACTTTTCTATCCATTTTGTCTTATTTCCATTGTCTTTCTTCTCATTTTTTTTCCTTCTCATTTTTATCCTCATCCAAACAAGCCGTCTCTATGGAGTTGTTTTAAAATTTGCAATAAAATTTTAGTTTTTTTTTATTCTAAAGCCTTTTAATTATTGATATTTTTACATTAATCGTGTATAATTTTTTTATGTTAGAGAACCACTGCGTCTTGCGACCGACTAGCTATCCTCAACAAATCTGTCGACCAACAAGCCATCACACACTCGTGACCCTATCCTCAACCATCGCATCACTGTCGAGATCTTCTCCTGAGTAGTCGTTCGCTGAGCCCATAGCAGCTGCCAAGCACACCCCAAACCCAAGCCTAAACTTGCCACCATTGCAAACCATTGCCTAGGGGTATTCACATCCAAAACAATCCAAAAAAAAAATCAAAAATCGATCCAAAAAAATCAAAAATCGATGAAAACTGAAATAGATTGGATTAATTTGGATGAAGTTTTTGAAAAATCGATCGGTTTGGATCGGTTTTCGGTTCAATTTTATAAAATCGATCCAAACCAATCCAAACCGATTTACACTTAAAATTACTTAAATATCCCTAACTAAACCCATCCCTCCATTGGCCCAATGGCCTATTCCCCCCACCACCACTTCGGTACACGCGTGAGTGTGAGACAAAGACACACTTCACTTCTCCTTGTTGACTATATTAGTATATTGTAATTGCTAATTCAATTCCGAGAAAGATTATAATTGCTAAATTGTCATTTTAATTTTATTTGTTTAAATTCTGAACTTTGAAATTAGTGTTGAATTTTTTTTGTTTGTATGATTTGTATGACTTTATGAATAGTTTGTAGTTTAGAATTTGAATTATATTATTGTTGTGTATTATTCTTATTTAGAATGCATTTTTATTATGTTATTGGATAAAAATCGAATCATTCAATTCAATCCAAACCGATTAAAATTGGTTCAGATTGGATCGGTTTGACTATTAGAATTCATCCAATCCAAACCGAACCGATGATACTTACCTTGTTTGGATTGGATGATTTTTTGCCTCAAAACCGATCCAAGAACACCCCTACCATTGCCTAGAAATACTGCCGTCTATTGCCACTATCACTGCCCGAACTCCAACCTAAACCAACAACTATAATCGTAGATCTATCCATCTTCACCGCGAGTTGCACAGCTCCGCTCCTTCTACGTACCAGATCCACACCAGAGCCGTGTCCTCAACTGCTCCCCTCCATCCGCAGCGCCCCTCTGCGATCCTCTTCATTGTCGTCGCACCACTGACCTCCTCCACCCAGAACCCACGAATCACCATATCTCACTGTCACGTCACTCTTCCCTAACCAATGTTTTTGCCTAACCATATACTACCGTCACACCCCCATCCCTAAACAATCAACACCACCAAAAATCAAGCTTAGAAATTATATGTGACCATTTTCTCAAATCACACAGAATAAGCTTAGAAATTGTTTCTGGGTCTAGATCTCGAATGGGAGTGTGCAGTGCCTTTGGGGGCTGTGATTTTGGCTGGTTTGGCTGTGGTGGAAGACAATGATGCTAGGGTGGCGTGTGGGTAGAGTAACAGCTGCAGGATGTCGGAGTAGTCATAGATCTCATCGTGGATTTCATTGGAGTGACCGTGGATCCATGACATGTCTTCTCTTATCTAATCTTCATACAAATTTCTTTTATTTGTAGGGATAAATTTGTAAAATACATATTTTTAAAAGATACATATTGACCAAATTGCATGTATTAATTTTGTATCACTAATCTAATTTTTTTTTACACAATCAATGATTATAAATACAAGGTTCAAGAATAGACCCAATTTCACGGGGTCCACTTTAAAACGACCCGTCCCTTTGGCTCTATCTTAATTTCGTGGCAGCTGTCCAGAAGCTTCTAGAAGCTTACCCTAAACTGAAACCTTTATACTTCATTTCCTTCCAAATTCTTTGAAGCTTGTGACCCTCATCCAAGAATAATGGATCTGGCTGAGGAATTGAGTGGCAAGATGGTTGACGTGAATGTGGAGCTCAAGAGATTGGAGGAGTTGGTTGCGCTATCCAATGAAGGAGAGGAGGAACAATTCTTGGATGAACTGGAACAATGGAAGGTCAGAAAGAAAGATTTGGAGACAGATCTGTACAAATACAGCTTGCACCGCTTGCTGATACCTATATCGTGGTGTGAGAAGGGTCTTGGTTTTCACGAAAGGTACTTGAGCATGAACTTTGAGACAAGGTACGAAAAATTGTTGAAGATGCTAGAAAAACCTGGAGAAGTCCCTGAAGATATTACAGAATATGAAGTGAATGAGATTATTGCTGAAAAGTTGATTGCTACCACCAAGGCTTTCCTTGGTGAATTCAAACAAGAGTTACAAAATAAGTCCCAAAACACAATGAGGAAAACCCTAGTACAGTCGCTGCAAGAAAAGCATGAACAGAGCATTGAATGGAATAATCTGAACGAGAAACTGATTTACGTAGGGATTCAGATCTCCAAGGTGTTGGTGAAATTTCTGGTTTCCATGGCTGGAAGTGATTTAAAGATTCAACACTTGAAGACCAAGATCGAGAGCTTAGCATATGTTTACAACAAGGAGCAGAAAAGCATAGTTATGGATAAGTTTTTTAATGTGGTGGATATAACTAGCAACATAATGTCTGAGAAGAAGCTAAAAGCTGAATTGGCATTCGATGCCTTTGAGGAGGAAGAACTGGAGAAGATTATCTTTGATTCCATCATGGATTTGGATTTTATTTGGAATGGTATGACTGTTCCGGAATCAAGTGATATGCTGGCTGGAGCACTATTAAGGGCCCAAAATATGATTGGGCAAATTCTCTACAACATCCATGGGGTTAAAGTGAGGATTCCTGAGGAGAAGGATGAGCTTTGGAAGACATTCAAGGTTATCATAGGACAACTTTGGAAAGGTGAAGAAGGACAGGAAGGGTGAAAAATTGGAGTATAATCGCATTCATGAGAGTGAGTAGTCATATTTCAAAATACATTATAACGATGTCATGATGTCACTTGCTTATAACCTGTTTTATACGCTACATTGTTAAGCTTTCTCCAATCTTAATTGGTGATTAATTATTATCAGAATCTGATGGAAACTTTGCTTTTTTATCTGTACAGGTTTGGACACTGTCATCAGGGCGAAGTGTATGTGTCCAGGAAGTGATGGTAAGTCGACTATGGAGGTGAAATCTTGTGTGTCAAACGAATACAAATAACTTTTGGAATTGGCCTCCTTATATTGAAAGTAAAATTAGTTCTGTCGATTTGTTTTCATTTTTTCTTTGCTGAACCTGTCAATTTGTTTTCTTATTAGCATGACTAGTTGTGGTACTTTGATGGTCACCAATGAAGCGCATGTAAGCATATTCAACCTCTAAGTTGTCACCATCAATGGTGTCTTTTGCATTTTTTTCGTTTATAGAAATGGATAGATAGCTTGCGTTATTATTTCGATTTTCTTGAAGCTCTGGAATTTCTCAGCACAAAAATGAAAAATGGACCACGGTGGTACATACCACTGTGTTCTTTAAAAAGGTGATAAGGTGATGATATCTAGTCATGTGGCGTCACTCGCTTTGCAGTTTGTCCAGTGATATATTATTTTTTATCATGCTATTTGTATAATTTAAAATAAATAATTTTGAGATATTACGTATAAATAATGAATGTCTATAAGATAAATAATAATTTTAATTGATTATAAGATGATTTTTTTATTATATATAGTGAGTTAAAATTTAAATTTATTATTTTATATAAATATAATAATCAATGAGACGATAAGTGATATTATTTATTATTTATTTGATGAATTCAAAGTTTAACTTGTTACGTGTAATAAAAAAAATTGTCATATAAATAATTGAAATCATTATTTATTTTAAAAGTATTTATTATTTATTTTGAATTTTTTTAAAATTATAAATTTGAGTTGTAAAAAAATTATTTTCCTATTATTTCCTATCTCAATTTGTCTGGATAGCTTACATGCATCTCAATTGCATATAACCTATTTTATACGCTACATTGTTAAGCTCTCTTCAATTTTAATTGGTGATTGATTATTATTGGAATATGATGAAAACTTTGATTTTAGAAAGTTGTACAATGCCAGAGTTTGTACTACATGATCGCATTAATTGAAACTTATATTAAAAAAAAGTTATTGAAAAAAAATTTAGCACAAAGGAATGGTGATATTTCAAAAATAGAATTATAACTCTGTATTATGTAATAAATAATTTTATGAAAAGTGTTAATCTGTTTTAAATTTAACTTTTTGGGTCGAGCAGCCAATTGACCCAAAAGAAAATTTTAAAAAAAAAAGTATTGAGAATAATTCGACTGTCTGTTTGGTAGAAACTAAGGGGGTCAGATGGATGAGTTTAGTGGCCTTGTTGAATTTTTGGACTTGATTCGCTTCATTAAACTCGTGGATCGGGTTGGGTGGAGCAAATTTCTCTCTTTCAATTGATCAATTTAACAATGAGTTAGGTTAGATCAAATTCGTTAATATGACATATATTTAAAAAAATATTTTTTTATTAAAATAATTATTAAAATACGAAATTAAAAATTCATTACATATAATACATCTTAATTAAAAGTTATATAAATTTTAAATAAATTAAGAAGTCACATAAATAAGCTTACACAAACATAATGAATTTCAAATAAGATAAATAAACATAATTAATTTTTAAGTTAACATAGGTTTGCAATAATTTAAAGTAAGTTAACAAAGTCTTAAAAGTTATAAACAACAAATTACATTAATCAACTGAAATTAATGTCATTACATATAGCATATGGATTGATATAGTCATTTACTTCATTTTCAATTTTCTCAACATACTCTTTGCCATCCAAACGAATCATTATATTTTCATCACAATGGTCCATTAGATGTTATATGAGTTTTTATTAATATTTTATTAATCACACTCTTAATGTAATCACAGTGTTTACACTTAAACTGAATTGACAATACTTAAAAGTTAGAGGAAGACAATTTGAGATATCAAAATGAATAATTGACTTTTATTAAAAAAACTATTATTTGAGTGGGTTAGGTTTGTGCAAATTGATACTTTCCAAACTTGTAACATAACCCGTACCTTATGGTGTTTTGGTGCAATTGTGAAAAAAGCGCTAATAATTATGACGCTATCTACGTGGTACTTAAAAATAATAAAAAAATTCAGCGTGGTAAAAAATGTAGTAATTTAGTATATAATTTCAAAAATATAATAATTTGATAGATAGTTTTCTCAGTAATAATAATTTGGTCAAAAAAACCTGAAATTATCAGTAGTTTCACTGTTCCTTTCCATTTTGCTGGTGGAGGCCCAAATCCATTGTCCTTGAAGTTATCTGCTTCTGGCCTAATCCCTATAACTTTTGTTTTTTGTTTTTTAATGGTAAACAGATTGCAGCAGAAATCATAAGTTAGTTCATCATAATTATCCTAAACAGATTTAATATATTTACCGGTATCTATCATCCCAATTATTACATTTCCACCATCAGAATCTTTTACACTTGACCTACTAAATCCCATGATCTGGTTGTGTGAAGTTCCATCGAAGTTGATACTACTCCCTCCATATCTGTGATTTAAATGAAATCACTTCAGCAAGCTCAAGAGGTACCCTACTTCTTTAGATATTGTACACCACAGAAATTGAAGAGCATGCAAGACCATCTAGTCAACAGAAGCAACACTAGAGAATAATAATTATTTTCTCTATTAATCATCCATGTTTAGAATCCAAGCAGATATATAGGATTTAAATGGGAAAAAAAAAGCCACACACACACACACACAATCAAGAATAAAAACTGAGTAAAATTTGAACGGGCATTCATCCCTTGTTCAACTTTTTTACATTCACGATGGCATGAGAACAATGAGATAATATAACTCTTCTCCAAACTATAAAGGGACAAAATCGAAAGTTGAACGCAATATAACTCTTCTCAATTCACTTCCTGCCACGGACTTTCACAACCTGTATTTTCCTCTTCTTGACACCAGATTTTGCAACTTTGAGGCTCTTATTATGATAACTTAACCTTGCAAGAGCTGCCTTATTGAGTCGATATAGGTCTGTAATGGTTATTAGCAGCAGATAACATAAGTAGGAAAAAAATAAGAAATGAGATAAAAGTAGCTACGTAGATTTAATGAAGTAACAACTGCACAAAATGCTCAAGCATCCAAGAGTAAGAGCGAAATTATGCATTAAAAAATATAAAGAAAATTATTGTGGATTGAAACCGAAAACAAACATGCATGTGACCTAGCCAATGAAGAGTAAAAGCAGTCCGAGTAAAAGCCCATTAGGCTTATTCATGGGAACAAGCAAAATATTTGTTCAAGAAAAGCACAAGACACATAATTTGATTTAAATACAAAATGCAGATTGAGAAGGTACTGATTCATTACGAATTCAGACCAAAATAAAATATAATAAATTTGAGATAATTTGTATGCCTGCATTAGAGGAGAATAATAAATTGTCACAGGAAAGAGAGGCCAGTTTTCCTCTATTAACAACATAAAATAAGGAAGAGATCAAAAGAAAACATTCACAAAAGAACTTCTGAATGGTAGAAGCTCAGAAGCCAAGCGTAACAACTAAAACAACTAACAAGTATATTCTTCTTACGTGTTAAGAGGCCCATAAGCCAAGTGTAACAAGTATATTCCAGGAACTATGCTTGTAACAACCGATTGTATAAGGTTACCACTTATTCAGGTTATTTGTAAAAAATAAGAGTTGTTGATCAATTTTAACACAAAATCAACCACATAAACCACTTGGAGCAGCAATGCTCTGAAATTTTTTGGGAGTTCTGAAAACATCTCCTGAAGACAAAGCCTTATTTAAAAGCAAAACATAAGGGGGAAATGGAAAAAAGAAACATTATTGTCATTTTGTAAAAGAAGAGGACTTTTCAACAACATTTGTCCCAAGAAACTGAAGACAGGTTTACATTGATATTTGGCTACGGAGATTGACAGCAAATGCGAATGCAACTAACAAAAAGAAATGTTGTCAAACCTACACAGAAAGTCCCAAATTAATAACATCTGGTATCTGAAATAGGAATAGAATTAAGCTTTCTGGAATTAGAGCATGCATAAAAAACTTAAACCTACAAAATATAAAGTGAGATTTTTTATTTTTTTTTCATTACCTGATTTGTCGACTCTAATATAATTCTAGTAATTTGATATTGATCAAACTGTTGGGATCTCAACACAGCTGGAATAATGTTGCTGATCAAATCCTTCTTGACACTGCATAAATAGGGCCGCCAACATTTATATTTTGTATCTTGGCAGCAGTTTGTCTCTGCTCCAATTCTTGATAACTTATCAAATAAGAACTGCCATTGATGCATTATTAAGGTGGGGAACTCACAGAAAGCATAATATTGAAATCTAAAACTACCAAATGATCCAAATGATCTAGATTTGTGAACTTAATTAAATGAGAAGGCAATGAAAATAGTCAGTACCTCAGAGAAATTGCTGTTGTTGCAATGAACCGCTTTGGAAGTTCTATACAAATCCTTCAACCACTTGAAAATATAATTTACGAAATTGTCCAATCTCACAGAATTTGATGTTGATGATAAAAAAACTATATGTGTTGGTAAGAAATCCACAATGTCATAAAGTTCAGTAATCATGAATGCCATTAACCCATCCAGAATGAAAAGATCCTGAAATTGTCATGATAAACAAATCAATGATGTGATTTGCTGCAAGTGACCATTACAAATCTTTAAAAGCATTTATAGTTACACGCATAAAAATTTGCAATGAAAAAGCGGGGGGGGGGGGGATGCATTCACTTGCCTTAGCACCCGCATAAATTGCAACCTGTTTGCTGAACTCTTTGTTAGAACCAAGCTTTTTAAAAAAGTCCTTCAATTGATTATACCAAACAGTATGATGACCGTAGATGCTAATATCAATTCTGATATCATGCAGGAAAATCAAATCACTCATCGAATGAAATGGCAATTGATTCCCAATGTACACAAGTGATTGCAAATTTGGACAATTGATCTGAATCACCTCTTTCATATCTCGCAGTGCGCAATAGTTAACTTCCTCAGCATTTGGCTTGAAATATTGGTACCTTCAAACCCATCAATTTTGCTAAGGTACAATTCCTGACATGTAGAAACCTGCTTCTGAAGACATGAACTTAGGATTTTAGCTGACCCCAAAAACAGCTGCTTTATAGTGCCTAAGAGAGCCAAGTTAAGGTCACAACAAGGCTGATCAAGCTGGACATACCCAAAGTGTTGAAGATTTGGGGACTGGATTTCAACATTCCTGAGATTCCGGCAGGAGTTTACAACAAAGAATTGGAGCTTAGCAGCAAGACTTGTAACTCGAAGACTAGTTAACTTGTTGCAGGCGCAGATTCTAACATTCTTGAGCAAAGGGCATCCATGTATCAACCATTCAACAGTATCTTGGTCCACATCAAGAAAGTAAATCCAAAGTTCTTCTAGTTTAGGAAGCCAAATCTGTCCACAAGCATCCAACTTACACCTATATAATCTCAACACAGTTAGTGTCTCACAATGGAGCAGAAACGGGGGCAAACTGTAACCCTTAACATCAAAATCAAGTACTTGGATTCCCTTGATGAGATGCTTTAACCACGTGTCTACACGAACAGAGTCATGACGCTCAGGGTCGTAACTGTGCAAACGCAAGTGAAATTCTTCCAAAAAAGGAGCCAACTTGTTATGAACCAAACGTTTATCTAAATAGCTAAACATAGTTTCTTTATAATATGAAAGGCCACGGCAGAAGTAAACTTCATTGAAACGAAGAAAAGGGGTTCGAGCTTCTATGAGTCTCCATGCCTTTGACAAAACACAAGTTCGCACACATTCCCTTGGAGGGAGACGACGCAGAATGTCGTGAAGGATGGGTTCAGGCAACTGTGATATTAAATCCATGCCTACTTGCTACTTACTACTTACTGGATTTTGATAGAAGAACGAGGAAGCGAGATAGAAAGAGAGTGAGATTTTAAACGAGACTTAGGTGCATTAAAATCTCAACGGCCGTTCCGTTTGTATCTCCAAGGTTGTTGCTTTGGGATTTCAGAAATCTATCCACTTATGATAATTATTGATTAAATCTAATTATAATTAATTATGATAATTATCTATTAACTAATAAAGATTTTGATGAGTACTTGATAAATAAGTTTAAAATAGAAAATTTTAAATAAAATGTTACATTATTTTAGTTTTCAATGCATCTTTTTAATTTCTCATATTATCCTCAAATAAGTGAAAAATGAATTTTTTGATATATAATTTTATTTCTATACACATAAATTTTAAGATCAAACTCAACATTACATACTTATGAGACTTTAGTCTCTTCTACTTGAATTAATAAGAATTCAAGTCTCTTAAATATATGATTTTTGGTTTTCAATGTATTAAATCATTAAATATTTTATTTTCATTTAAAACTTATTATTTTAACTTTCTTAAGAAAATTCAATTAATATTATGATAATTATAATTAACTATAACAATTATCTACTAACTGTAATACTTATTTACAATATATTAAGTTTATGTAAATATTTTTCAAAATACATTTTGAAAAATTGTGTTCTCTTTGGGTTTGATAAAAAGGAGCGTGTAGGAGCTTGCATAGAGATGGCAAAAATAATTGTGCGTATGGGGATACGTTGGATTTAGGATTACTTGCAACGTGGCGATAGACAGGAACCTATTTAACAAATAGATGTAAGGACATGAATTATAGTACTGAAAAAATTAATGATAAAGATTATCAAAAAGTAATATTTTAATTTAAATGGATTAAAAATTAAAATTATTAAGAAGTATCATTTAAATTTTAGTTAAAAAAAATTATTTAATTTCACTTAATAGTCAAAATTATTCTTAATGAAATTTTTATTTAAAAAGTTAACTACTTAAAAATAATAAATAATCACTCAATATAGAATAATAAATATTTACAATTTTTTTATATAGAACTTAATTTGAAATAATTAATCACTCGATAATAATTAATAACTACTCAAATAAAAAATATTTATTTATAAATTTTTCTTAATTTTATATATTTTATATATTGAATTTCATTTGAAACATTAAACACTTAATTATAATAAATGATCACTTAATAAGAAATAGTAACCATTCACAAACTTTTTTCATATAGGACTTAATTTGAATTAGTCAGTCACTCAATGTCAACTAATGACCACTCAATAAAAGGTAATAGTCATTCACAAATTTTTTCATAATTTCATGTATTTTATATATTGAACTTTATTTGAAATATTAGTTACTCAATGAAGATATTGATCAAAAAAAGTTACTCAATGAAGATAAATGATCACTTAATAAGAAGAAGTAATTATTTACAAATTTCATTCATATAGAACTTAACTTAAAATTATTAGTCACTCAGTGATAACTAATAACTACTCAATTAAATGTAATAATTATTCTCAAGTTTCTTTCTAATTTTATCTATTTTATTTATTGAATTTCATTTGAAATATTAGTCACTTAATAGCAACAAATTACAACTTAATAAAAAATTGTAGTCATTTGTAAATTTTTTTTGTATAAAACTTAATTTAAAATTATTAGTTATTCAATAACAACTAACGATCATTCATTCATTCATTAAAAGACAACTAATAGCTACTCATTTTGTAGTATGTATTACTAATTAATTGCTTCTATAAATAGTATAGAAAGTGTAGAGTGCTTAAACACCTATGCACCAGTATGATAAGTCCAAATGCATGACCAGCACATTTCTACTAATTGAAAGCAATTGAACGAAGGGTGTAATTTTAGCTTTTAGTTTTATTTGCATCTATGGAGCCATGCCTTTCCCAGAATCATCATCTAACTTTTGGTAGATGGGATGGGACCAAATTCTTGGAAGCTACAAAAGTACAAATAATGTTTTGAAGGTGTGCATAACAGGAATACTCTAGGTGCTGGTGTTTACTAGGCTTTCCATGGTCTTCTGATCTCAGTTAAAAATAAAAGAAAAGAAAAGAAAAGAAAAGAAATTTGTTGCTTTGAGAATGTGATATTGATTAGGTTTCTAGTCTTGTCTGTGTGCACTGTGTAGTGTGTGTTTGATGGCATGTGTTATTTTCCCGGTATGTGATATTTCGGAGCTAATGTATAATTAACATGTTCCAAGGCATTTAGCATGTGTTTGTAAAATTCTAATTCATATACCACCATTTATATAGCTTGTGTTACTCTTATTACTTTGTATTTTGTATTCGAATGAAAATTGTACTCTCCTGATTCCAGTTCTTGCTATACTCAAACTTGATGAAATAGAAGTTCTTAATATATTAATTTCTTTCTTCAACGGGGGATGCTGAGAATGCCCTTCCACCTTCAAAGAAAAGTGTTGCTGGAAGGGAGCTCTTGATGATGAGGAAGATACCTATTAGAAGTACTCCAAAACCTCTCAGCCATTGTAACTAATAGATTCATTTAGACAGTTAGAGAAGCGGTTAGTCATCAGTTAGGTGGTTAAGCTTCTGCAATTAATATATGTATCAAAACACAATGTAAACACTTTCAGAATTCAATTTCAATCAAAATTCACATTTAACTCAGAACATTTTCTTTATTTTTCTCACAAACTTTGTTGCACTTTCTCTCTTCTGCAAATCTTACTCAATACTCAATACTCCGAGAACGGTGGAAGATCCAATGGTTCGAATGGAAGATTAATTCAATCAACAAGGTCCTAGTGAATTTGGAGAAATTGAAGTCACGTTCGGATGTAATTCCCGAACTCAAAGATCCGAGTTCTATTGGGAAATTATGCAAAATTTTCCTATCTTCAGATTTGTAGAAAGTGAAATAAATACAGAATAATTATACACACAAAATTGATAATGGAATTTGGCCAATTGTGCCTACGTCTCTAGGCTGCTGCAAATATTTTACTGATAAATGAAATATAAAAAGTATTTACAAAATACTCAAAATCTCTCACAACCCACACCTCAATTACACCTAGAAACTAAAGTTTTTCTCTCTAAGCTTTTTTGTTTCTCTCTCTAGGATTTTTCTCTCTTTGTTAGAATGTATTTCTTCTTCTTCAGAGGCTTTTATTTATAGAAGTTAAAACGCGTCTGAACTCCTCAAACTGCTCCTCAATTTGCTCCGACAAATTGAAGAGCTTTCGGTGGACATTTGAAATTTGGTGCAAATTTGCTTCTTGGATGGGGGGCCACTTTGAAAAAGAATAACCAAATTTTGGTGCAACAGGGAAGGTGGGGAACACCACTTTGACTAACAATCTCCCACTTGAAGACTGATTTCAAATTGTCTTCACACCTCGATCAATACAGCAGCCTTCTCTGGTCTGTTACTCTAGCAGGTCAATTGAAGTTAAGTACAACTTCAATTTGTTAATAGTCACCACTTTTGTTAACATATCTGTTGGGTTCTTACTTCTTTGGATTTTCTTCAATGTTAGCACCTCATCCTCAAGCAGAGTCCTGATGAAGTGATAACGAAGATCAATGTGTTTTGTTCTGGAATGGAATGCTGAATTCTTTGCTAGATGTATTGCACTCTGACTATCACTAAGCAAAACACTTTTTTTCTGGATGAATCCCAACTCCGTCAACAAGCCTTGAAGTCATATCAATTCTTTACTGGCCTCTGTTACTGCCACATACTCAACTTCTGTAGTGGATAAAGCAACAATCTTTTGTATCTGCGACATCCAACTAACAACTGTTGTTCCAACGGTGAATATGTAACCGATGGTACTTCTTAGGTGATCGACTTCACCTCCAAAGTCTGCATCTACATAGCCTTGCACTTTTAATTCTCCTTTACCAAAGTACAAACACTTCTCTGTAGTGCCTCGTAGATACCTCAAAATCCACTTTACTGCTTCCCAATGAGTTTTACCTGGATTTGACATAAACCTGCTTACAACTCCCACTGCATGGCCAATGTCTGGCCTCGTACAGACCATTGCGTACATCAAACTTCCAATGGCTGAAGCATATGGGATTTTAGCTATGAATTGTTTTTCTTCCTTCGTCTCAGGAGACTGATCCTTGGATAAGCGAAAATGACTGGCCAAAGGTGTGCTAACTGGTTTGGCGTTGCCCATGTTGAATCTTTTCAAAACACGGTTGAAGTATTCTGCCTGAGATAACTGCAAAATCCCTCTTTGCTTATTTCTCGTGATTTGCATTCCAAGGATCTTCCTTGCTGGACCTAAATCTTTCATGTCAAATTCATTTGACAATTGCATCTTCAAATTTCTGATCTCGTCCATATCTGAACCCGCTACTAACATATCATCGACGTAAAGTAGCAAAATGATATAATTGGACTTATATCTCTTGAAGAAGCAACAGTGGTCGGCATTGCACTTCTGGAAACCTTCCTTGTGCATGAAGCCATCAAACTTCCTGTACCACTGTCTTGGAGCTTGTTTCAAGCCATACAAGCTCTTCTTTAATCTGCACACCATATTCTCCTTCCCTTTTTCTGAGAAACCTTCTGGCTGGTGCATGTATATCTCCTCATCTAAGTCTCCATGAAGAAATGCGGTCTTCACGTCCAACTGTTCAAGGTAGAGTTCTTCACTAGCAATAATACTTAACACAGATCTGATAGTATTGAGCTTCACAACTGGAGCAAAGATTTCGGTGTAGTCGACTCCTTCCTTTTGCTAGAATCCTTTGACAACTAGTCGAGCTTTGTATCTCTTGAAGCCATCATACTCCTCCTTCACCCGATACACTCATTTGTTGTGAAGTGCCTTCTTCCCTGCAGGTAACTCAGCTAGTTCCCATGTCTGGTTGGAGATCAGAGACTTCATCTCGTCTTTCATGGCAAGCTCCCACTTGCTAGCATCTCTAGTCTGACAAGCTTCATCATAGCATCCCGGCTCCCCTCCATCAGTCAACAACAGATAGTTCATGTATCTCCTATTAGGCACATGAGGCCGAGAAGACCTTCTCAATACAAGAGCTGGAGTAGAAGACTGTGGTATGTCGGACTGCTGCGCACTGCTCTGTTCAGTTGATTCCTCTAACTGATGACTCTCAACTATAGGACCTTCTGGGACATCATCCACTTCTGCATACACTGGCCTACTCTATTTTGAGTCACTAGTGTCTGTGTTATGCCTGTCCTTGTATATCACTTTTTCATTAAAGATCACATCTCTACTGCGAATCATTTTTTTGTTTTCATCATCCCAAAGGCGGTAGCCAAAATCATCTTCATCATAACCGATGAACGTGCACTTCTTCGATTTGGGATCAAGTTTATTTCTACCTTGATCACTGATGTGCACATATGCTACACAGCCGAAAACTCTAAGATATGAAAGTTTTGCCTCTTTTCTGCTCCATACCTCTTCTGGTATTCTGTGCTCCAATAGTATCGATGGACCTCGATTGATCAAATAAGCTGCTGTGTTGACTGCTTCTGCCCAAAACTGCTTTGGTAGGCCTGACTGCACACACAAACTTCTGGCTCTTTCAGTCAACGTTCGGTTCATACGCTCAGCTACACCATTGTGTTGAGGCGTACCCGGTACGGTCCTTTTCATTTTGATTCCATGCTCATAGCAAAACTTCTTGAATCTGGTGTCTTCATATTCACCACCATTGTGAGTTCTGAGCTTTTTGATCTTCAGCCCTGTCTTATTTTCAACTATGGCTTTCCATATCCTGAAAGCCTCAAACACTTCAGACTTATGCTTTAGAAAGTAAACCCATACCTTCCGAGAGTGATCATCAATGAAGGTCACGAAGTAGTGTTTCCCACCAATTGATGAGACAGTCGTTGAACCCCAAACATCAGAGTGAACAAGCTCAAGTCTTTCCCCTTTTGAGGTTCTTCCACTTGTCTGAAAGCTGACCCTCTTCTGTTTTCCAAGTATGCAATCTTCGCACATGTCAATCTCAACTGACTGTAGACCTGGAAGTTTACCCTTCGAGTGCATAATCTTCATCCCTTTCACACTCATATGGCCAAGTCTCTGGTGCCACAGATTGGGATTTTCGTTTCCAGCTGCAACTGCAATTGAGCAGCGTGCCCCTGCTGTTATGTAAAGACTACCACTCTTTTTGCCTCGAGCAACTGTCATTGCACCCTTTGAAATCTTCCAATCATCACCGTGAAAGATCGTAGTGTAGCCTTCGCTAGCCAGTTGTCCTACTGAGATTAAGTTCTTTCTTAGGTCAGGAATATGCCTGACGTCATTTAGCTCCCAAATAGACCCGTTCAACTTAATCTTCACTACACCTTTACCAATAATAGTACAAGGTTGATCATTACTAAGGTATACTTTTTTAAGGTTTCTGGGGACATACCTCTCGAAGAATTCTTTTTGCGAAGTAGCATGGAACGATGCTCCAGAGTCTAACACCCAAGACTCTTCCTTGCTCTCCAAAGAGCATATCAACGCATCATTTCCTCCTGAGGTGGAAGTAATATTTGCCTCATCCTTCGCCTCTTGATTCTTCGGTGCACTCTTGCAGTGATTTTTGTAGTGTCCGGTCTTCCCACAATTCCAACACTCGATGGTCTTTGAGCTACTGGAATTATTGGGATTCCTAGATTTGGACCTTCTGTCCTTTGATCTACCTCGATAGTTCGATCTGCTGCGTCCATTTTCTCTGGTTGAATTTCTTCCTCTTGACTCTATATGTAAAACTGAAGAGGTTGACGATTCACCCGACTCTCTCCGTCGAATCTCTTCACTGAGAACCAGGTCACAAACATCATCAAATTGCAACTTATTGCTTCCCGATGAGCTACTCACAGCCGTGATAGTAGCATTTCAACTTTCTGGTAGAGAAGACAAAAGTATCAATGCTCGAACTTCTTCATCAAATTCAATTCTAACTTAACTCAACTGGGTTGTGACTGTATTGAGTTCATTGAGATGCTGAGCTACCGATGTGCCTTCTGTCATCCGCAAATTGAATAACCGCCTCATCAAGTGCACTTTGTTAGAGGCCGACGGCTTCTCATACATACTGGAGAGAGCCGCCATAAGACTTGTCGTGGTCTTTTCCTTTACTATATTGAAAGCAACATTGCGGGATAGCGTCAATCGAATAACTCCAAGGGCTTGTCTGTCTAGAAGAGCCCAGTCTTCATCCTTCATACCCTCTGGCTTCCTTTCTGAGAGAGGTTGATAAAACTTTTTCTGGTACAGATAATCTTCGATTTGCATCTTCCAAAAGCCAAAGTTCGCACCATCAAATTTTTCAATTTTCACTTTTCCTTTGTCTGCAGCCATCGCTCCCACTCGAATCTGACTTCCTCAGGATCGTTTCTAATAATTTCTGCGAGCAACCGTGCTTTAGAACACCTCCGTGGATAAATTGGTAACGCTGACCAATTTTTACTATTCACAAAATTTACTATTCACGTATTACTATTCATAAAATTTACTATTCACAAAATTTACTATTTATGTGAATAGTACCTACTTCAAAAATTAGCAGAAATAACCAACTAACTCTGATGCCAGTTGTTGGGAAATTACGCAAAATTTTTCTACCATCAGATTTGTAGAAAGCGAAATAAATGTGGAATAATTGCACACACAAAATTGATAATGGAGTTCGGTCAATTGTGCCTACGTCTCCGGGCTGCTACAAATATTTTACTGATAAAGGAAATATAAAAAGTGTTTACAAAACACTCAAAATCTCTCACAACTCACACCCCAATTACACCCAGAAACTAAAGATTTTCTCTCTAAGCTTTTCTGTTTCTCTCTCTAGGATTTTTCTCTCTTTGTTGGAATTCATTTCTTCTTCTTCAGAGACTTCTATTTATAGAAGCTAAAACGTGTCTGAACTCCTCAAACTGCTCCTCAATTTGCTCCGATAAATTGAAGAGCTTTCGGTGGACATTTAAAATTTGGTGCAAATTTGCTTCTTGGATGAGGGCCACTTTGAAAAAGAATAACCAAATTTCAGTGCAACAGGGAAGGTGGGGAACACCACTTTGACTAAAAAGTTCAATTCGCGAAGATGAAGAGGAACTATGGCAGCGACGGTTGGCTGCATTGGAAAAATGGACGCTCAAAAAAGAAAAGCTGAACACAAGGATGAACTCTGACTTGCAGATCTTGGTGCCATACTTCTTCTTGGTGTGTTACGAGGCCTTAGGTGTTCACGAAAGCTACGTGAACATGGACTTCAACATAAGGTATGATCATTTGTTCCAAATTTTGCTCCATGGAGAAATCCTCGAAGAAAATCTAGTATCCGAGGTGAAGAAGTGGATCCTTGAAAAATTGGTTGCTAACACCAAGGCATTTGTTAGGGAATTTATACAGGGTGCAAACTCTGAAAGGAAGAGCTTGCTACAGATATTGGGAAAGCATGAAGAAGCAACTGAATAGGAGAATGTGCGTGAGAATGTGATTCTTATTGGGGCTGACATCTCCAAGTTGTTGGTTCGGTTGGTGGTTTGTTTGGCCAGAAAGGTATCAAAGATTCGAGACTTAGTTATGTTTGAATTGGTGAGATTAAGTGGAATGAAATAGAATCGGATGAGATGAAAATAAGTTTCATTGTTTAATTATGTTAAAAAATGATAGAATGAGATGGAAGTAGGTGGGATGGATCTCATCGCATTCTATAAAAAATCATCAATTTTCTTCTTCCTAATTTGGGAGGTATGAGATGTAATCATCTTTTTTATTATTATTATAATTAAGATTTTACTACATTAATCTCATACCTTAAAATTGATGTGTTTGTAATAAGAGTAATTTAAGAAAAATAAAGTTATAACTCTTATCATTCCATTCACTTCTCAAACAATGAAATGATAAATTTATTCTATTTCATCTTAAAATATCCAAACAATAGAATGATATTTTTATCTCATTCCATTCCATCCCATTTCATTTCATTTTATTCCATTCCATCAATTACTAAATATCCAAACATAGCCTTAATCTCAAAGATTTTGACCTTACGATATGTTTTCATTTCAATAAAGAGAACGAAAGCAAGGTTGTTACTGAGTTTCTTATTGTGATGGAGTTTGCAAGCGAATTCATGGCAGGCATGAAATTAAAGAATGAATTGGCCTACACGTCTAAGCAAGAAGAAATGTGGAAGAAGTTGATTCTTGAAGCTATAATAGATCTGTACTTTGTGTTTAATGCTCAAACAGTTTCGAAAACAATTAGGAAAGGTGGATGGAGCAAGATTAAGGCTCCAAAGTGTGATGGGCCAAACTCTATACAATATCTAGCTCCTTAATACCCGGGGTTCCTAAGGATAAGGATGAAGGGTGGAAAACAGTTAAGCTAAAAATACGTGAATTGTGGAATAACACTTTCCAAACAATGAAATGGTAAATTTATTCGATTCCATCCTAAAATATCCAAATAATAGAATGATGTTTTTATCTCATTTCATTCCATCTCATTTCATTCCATCACATTTTATTTCATTCCATTCCATTCCATCAATTACTAAATATCCAAACATAACCTTAATCTCAAAGATTTTGACCTTACGATATGTTTTCGTTTCGATAAGGAGAACAAAAGCAAGGTTGTTAATGAGTTTCTCATTGTGATGGAGTTTGCAAGCGAATTCATGGTAGGCATGAAATTAAAGGATGAATTGGCCTACATGTCTAAGCAAGAAGAAATGTGGAAGAAGCTGATTCCTAAAGCTATAATAGATTTGGACTTTGTGTTTAACGCTCAGACAGTTTCGGAAACAATTAGGAAAGGTGGATGGAGCAAGATTAAGGCTCCAAAGTGTGATGGGCCAAACTCTATACAATATCCAACTCCTTAATGCCCAGGGTTCCTAAGGATAAGGATGAAGGGTAGAAAACAGTTAAGTTAAGCTGAAAATATGTGAATTGTGAAATAATTGGAGTTAAAAGATGAATGGTTGGAGTACATACCCATATACAAATACTCACATTTTGAATTCTTAATAAACATTTTATAATACACAAATACTCATAATCTTGTAATACACATTTTGCCTTTCAAGTCGCACTTTTAAATAAGCATTTTGTAATACACAAATACTCAGAATGTTGTAATGCACATTTTGCCTTTCAATTCTATGCATTTTTTGGTTTCAGTTTTTATATATATTTTTGCTACATATTTATTAGCTTATGCATATCAATGTCACATTTTAAAAGCAGTAGACATGATATGAGTTTGTAAGCGATTTCATGTCAGGCATGAAATTATAAGATGAATTGGCCTGCATGTCTAAGCAGGAAGAATTAGCGCTCAAACGGCTCCGGAAACAACTAGGAAGGTGGATGGAGCAAGATTAAGGCTTCAAAGTTTGATTGGCCAAATTCTATACAATATCTAGAATCCACAGGAACTGTGTCTATGAAATTCGCAAGTGTACGATTTCGTCGTCAAGTAATAAAAAGATCGAATCCACAGGAACTGTGTCTATGAATACCAATTAATTAATTAATTCAATTAAATTAAACAAAGGAAATAAAATTATTGATTGATAAGAATGTAGTAACCAAGCAATTAAGTAAATAATTATTAAAGTGCAAAATTAAGAACAAAAACAGTAATTTATCAAGAAAGATATTCAGATTCAAGAAAGCTTCCAAGATTGGGATACCACAATGATATAAGATAAATCCTAATTGACAACCCTTTTATTAAATCTGAAATTCAATTGAAGGTGAATTACCCTAAATTAGTTAATGTTCTTTCTCAAGATACAAGATCCGTGCCCAATTAAACCAATTCCTACTCTCATGGTAATTGAATTTAAATTGAACCCATTACGCTTTGTGGTAATTCATTGAATCCTTGAAAGGCTAAAACTACTTTCGTGATTTAGACCTTAAGTTCAATTCTTATGGCTCCAACACCTAGGTTCACCTCTCAGTACGTCCCTAAATGCCTATGAGATGCAAATAAGTGGCCAACAAATTCACATGAATAAAAGCAATAAGGATTGAATCAAAGAACATTCAAGATTAATAAAAGGAGAAACAACGTCAATTAATCATTATCAATGTATCAAAGGGCATTGCCCAATTCTAGATACAAAAGAAACTACTCAGACATAGAGAAGAAGAGACAAGAAATCAAACTTAAAAACATCTCAAACCCGTAACAATGGAAGAAGAAGGGAGAAAGATGAAGATAAAGAGCCAAAGCCTCCAATGTGCCTCCTCCAAAACCAAATTAGAACCTCCTCATTGTATTCAGAACATCTATTTATAACCTAGGGTTTTAATTGGCTAAAAAGTCCCAAAAGAAATAAAAATAAAAACTAAAATTCTACTGCGCACTGCGAACCACGGCCGTGGTGGGCACCACGGCCAGGCCGTGGTCAGTTCTAGATTTAAGTTTGTCAAGCTGACTCTCAACCACGACCGTGGTGGCCACCACGGCCAGGCCGTGGTTGATTCTGGAATTTTGATTTTGCTTTACTTGACTCCCTCGAACCATGGCCGTAGTAGAAACCACGGGCAGGCCGTGGATCCCTCTGAAATGGTCTTTTTGCACCTTTTTGCTATCCATTAAGCTCCAACTTCAAATATGCAAGCATTCCATTCAATTCAAGGCCAATTCAACATTAATCCTGCATAAGAACACTAAAAACACCGCAGTTATCCGAACTAAGGAAAAAATAAACCAAAAGGAAAACTAAAATGCCTAAAATGCTCAAGAATGTATGTAAAACAAGAACAAAACATAATGTTGTTTCACACACATCAAATCCCCCCAAGCTTAAGACTTTACTTGTCCCCAAGCAATAACTAATGTCAAACCAAGATGTGGGATCAAAAGACAATAAAGAATAAGGAATCCAAGAAAACAATATCCAACCAATAGGCTAAGACAAACAAAGAATCTGAGAGGTAATCAAAATCAAGTCCAATTAGAGGCTAAGTTCTTAGAGATCATGCATCCTCACTGATTGAATTAAGTTCACTCCACTAACCACACTCAGAGTGTTTAAGGGTGAAGACAATGCGCTCAAAATTTCTCAAAGAAAATGCACTTTCATATGCTTGATAAGAAACCAGATTTTCACTAATAATCAGCATGCATGCAAGAATCAAAAGGTCTTTCAAGGGTTGTAATGGGGTCATGGGAATGATGATAGGTAAGGTAGAGAAAGGAAGGTTTGCACAAATGACTCATCAAGATTTTCAATAAACACAAGAAATCCAATAGAACATAAATGGAGCAAAGACAATTTTTCAATCTAACACATAACTCCACATTTCAAAGAATTTTCTTCCTTACTTTTCCTTCTCCTCTTTCTCCTCTTTTTCAAGCTTTCATCTCATGATGTTTCTTTTATTTTTCTTTTCTTTTTCTCCTTTTTTTTTTCATTTGAGAAAGAAGAAGCTCATATACATATAATTCCCAACACAACTTTCAAACAACTTTCAAGCTCGATTCACTCCATTTAATATTCTAAATGATAACCAACAATGTTTCAGCATAGGTATCAAGAAAATAAGTATGCAGTAGGCTTAAAATGGGCAACTAGAGGATGAAAGTGTAACAATTTCAGAAGGCTAAAAAAATACCTAAAATGTCTTAATCACATGCAAGCATGCAACCAAAATTTTCGCCTCAAAAAAGTTTCAAATCAAGTTTTAGAACACATGATCAATAAGGAATATCACTCAACACAAAGAATGGGAACAAAAATCATATAATGCATACATCTCATATATGCTCAAAACTCACATTTAGAGGTTTAAAAATTCAATGAGAAGCACAAATTCAGAGAACATTATGCTAATTATCAACTATCAAAAGATCACCTCTACTATCAATTAAAATAATGCCTGTAGCCTATCACAAGAATCAACAAATTAGGTTCCAAATTAATACCATCTCAAAATCCTCAAAAGAGATGGGTACAAGTTCAACCAAAAACCCAAGAGATATGATGGTGTGAAAATGCAACATGAAAATGCAATGCAAAATAAGACATGAGAATGCATGAAACTCTAAATGAAAATACCAATTATCTAAAATGAAAATGAAAATGAAAATATGAAAATATCCCCCCCAAGCTTAGAACCTACATTGTCCCCAATGTAAAAATCTATAACAAGAGAAGGGAGAAAAGAAAATAACTCATTGCAATGGTGGAAAAACTTCTGGTGTTCAATCCATGGCCATGGAATTTTTCATGAGTTGGGTATGGAACCTTCTGACTTCACTCTTCTTCTAATTTGAGCTTCAAAAAGGGTCAAACCTAGACAATATCGATGAAACAAAGATCAAACCAACAATCTAACACACAAAATCAAAAGAATAAAAATAAAAATAAAAAGAAAAATAAAAAAACAAAGAAGCTTGGGTTGCCTCCCAAAAAGCACTTGTTTAAAGTCATTAGCTTGACTTTGGTCTGTTTTATTGTGCTCAAGTGACATCAACGGAGTAGTGCTCAGTCCCTACTCCTTCAAAGTGTTTCACTCTCTGGCCATTTATCATGAAAGGCTTATGACCTTCTTTCTTCACCTCAAGCACACCGTAGGATAAAACTCGAACAATCTCATATGATCCAGACCATTTCGACTATAACTTACTAGGACAAAAACGTAGAAGCGAGTTATTAACAAAAATTGTATCTCCAATTTTAAATTCACGCTTCTCGACACACTTGTCACTCTGCTTCTTAGATCCTTCCTTGTAGGGCATAGCATCAGTCACTGATTCCTGTATACCTGAAAGCACAACACTATCCACAACTTTAGTAGCATCAATGCGATTACATGAATTTAAAAAATTAGAATTATTTTCAGATTTAAAAACATCAAAAACTACTTCCTCATCATTCAATCGCAAAGTCAATTTTCCTTCATGGACATCAATGATCGCCCTTCCAGTGGCAAGGAATGGACGCCTAAGTATGATCGGCATTGTAGCATCAGCTTCCATGTCAAGCACAACAAAATCCACCAGCATATAAAACTTACCAACCTTAATAGGAACATCCTCCAAGATGCCTATGGGGTACTTGATAGACCGATCCGCCAATTGAAGTGAGATAATTGTGGGTTTTAGCTCTCCCACCTCTAACTTCTTACACACAGAAAGGGGCATAAGACTAACACTAGCCCCCAAAACACACAGAGCTTTATCAAAGTTAGTGTTGCCAATCAAACAGGGAATAGAGAAGCTACCTGGATCTTTTAGCTTAGGAGGCAATTTATTCTGAATTAATGCACTACACTCCTCAGTTAAAGCTACTGTCTCATAGTCTTCTAGCTTCCTCTTATTAAACAAGATGTCCTTAAGAAACTTAGCATAGGTAGTCATTTGTTTTAACGCCTCAGTGAAGGGTACATTAATGTACAATTTCTTAAGAACCTCTAAGAACTTTCCAAACTGCCTGTCTAACTTTGCCTTAGCCAATCTTTCAGGGAAGGGAATCGAGGGTCGGTATGGCTCAGGGGGTACATACTTAGACACTTTCTCACTAGTTTCCTCCTCACCTAAGGGCTGTGTCTTAGTCTCTTTTTCCTCAGTCCCCTCATCTTTGTCACTCTCCCCCTTACCTTTGGAATCCTCTAATTTCTTTCCACTCCTCAAACTCACAGCTTTACAATGTTCATTCCCTGGGTTTATTTCTGGTTGACCAGGAAACTTACCTTGTTGGCTATGTGAAGTGCTCACTTGTTGGGCAATCTGGGCTTTCAACATCTTACTATGAATGACCAAATTGTCAACCTTAGCTGACAACTCTCTAATGGCCTCAGTCACAACTTGCCCATGATGCCTAAACTCCTCATTCTGCTTAGACTGACTTTCAACAAAATTCTCAAGAAGAGACTCAAGTTTAGATTTTTGTACCTGTTGAGATCCGTACAGGGGTTGAGCACTACCTTGCCCACTTGATATTGACTATTCCTAGGTAAGAGAAGTTAGGATGTGACCTCCAACCGGGGTTGTAAGTTTGGGAATACAGATCATTCCTCCCCTTTTGGTTGAAGTCATGAAAATTGTGGCATGATTCCACTTGCTCCACCGGTGCACCATGTGAGGATCCCATTCCAACTTGGCATTCAGCACCTATATGTCCCTCTGCTCCACAAATCTCACAAAGAGGCACCTATGGCATTAACATGAGCTTTCTCAAGCATGTCAAAATATTTATTTAAAGAATCAAACTTTGACATAATTAAATCAACACCATCTACCTCAAACTTACCTCCCGAGAGCTTTCTCGGGTTGTGTCCTCTTTCATTGGCCCATTGGTGATGATTTGAAGCTACACTCTCAATTATCTCATAAGCCTCTGTGAGCCTCCTATTCATCAGAGCTCCACCAGTTGCGGAGTCAAGAGACACCTTCGAAGAATATTCCAAACCATTGTAGAAGGTGTGGATAATCAACCATTTATCTAACCCGTGGTGTGGGCAGGCTTCCAGCAAATCCTTATATCTATCCCAAGCTTCTGACAATGACTCACCATCTTTCTGAACAAAGCTTGTGATTTGAGTCCTTAGGTGAGCAGTCTTGGAAGGTGGAAAGAATTTATCCAAAAAGACTTGCTCCAATTGATCCCAAGTAGTTATCATCTCAGCAGGAACAGACTTCAGCCAAGCTCTAGCTCTATCTCTCAACGATAGAGGAAACAGGTGGAGACGAATAACATCAACAGAGGTGCCTTCGATCTTGAGGGTATCACAGAACTCCAAGAACATATCCACATGATCATTAGGATCCTCTGACGATAATCCTCCAAACTGGTTCTGCCTTATCATAGAAAGTAGGGCAGGAGGTATGGTGAAGTGCCTGGCTTCAATGTCTGGTCGAGCAATTCCAGATCGCAAACCCCGAGCATTAGGGGCTGCATACTCTTTTAAAAGTTTATTATCTTCAGCTGCTGCTATGACAAGTGTAGGCGCAAATATTTCTCTTACTCTTTGCCTTTGTTGTCTTCTCCTTCTACGTAAAGTTCTTTCAATTTCAGGATCTGCTTCAATGAGAATCTCAGAACGTCTAGTACTTTGCATAAATAAGATAAATTACCTGCAGAGAGTCAAAGAGAAAATAAGAACGTAATAATATGATAAAAATAAAAAAGGTTTAAAATAATTAAATTAAAAATTAAATTGATATTCAAGAAAAACACAACTCAAGAATGCTACCTTTTGCTAAAAACTTGATGCGTGAAATCCACAAGTGTACGGTTTCATCGTCAAGTAATAAAAAGATCGAATCCACAGGAACTGTGTCTACGAATACCAATTAATTAATTAATTCAATTCAATTAAACAAAGGAGATAAAATTATTGATTGATAAGAATGTAGTAACCAAGCAATTAAGTAAATAATTATTAAAGTGTAAAATTAAGAACAAAAACAGCAATTTATCAAGAAAGATATTCAGATTCAAGAAAGCTTCCAAGATTGGGATACCACAATGATATAAGATAAATCCTAATTGACAACCCTTTTATTAAATCTGAAATTCAATTGAAGGTGAATTACCCTAAATTAGTTAATGTTCTTTCTCAAGATATAAGATCCGTGCCCAATTAAACCAATTCTTACTCTCGTGGTAATTGAATTTAAATTGAACCCATTACGCTTTGTGGTAATTCATTGAATCCTCGAAAGGCTAAAACTACTTTCGTGATTTAGACCTTAAGTTCAATTCTTATGGTTCCAACACCTAGGTTCACCTCTCAGTACGTCCCTAAATGCCTATGAGATGCAAATAAGTGACCAGCAAATTCACATGAATAAAAGTAATAAGGATTGAATCAAAGAACATTCAAGATTAATAAAAGGGGAAACAACGTCAATTAATCATTATCAATGTATCAAAGGGCATTGCCCAATCCTAGAAACAAAAGAAACTACTCAGATATAGAGAAGAAGAGACAAGAAATCAAACTTAAAAACATCTCAAACCCGTAACAATGGAGGAAGAAGGGAGAAAGATGAAGATCAAGAGCCAAAGCCTCCAATGTGCCTCCTCCAAAACTAAATTAGAACCTCATCATTGTATTCAGAACATCTATTTATAACCTAGGATTTTAATTGGCTAAAAAGCTCCAAAAGAAATAAAAATAAAAACTAAAATTCTACTGCGCACTGCGAACCACGGTCGTGGTGGGCACCACGGCTAGGCCGTGGTCAGTTCTGGATTTAAGTTTGTCAAGCTGACTCTCAACCACGGCCGTGGTGGCCACCATGGCCAGGCTGTGGTTGATTCTGGAATTTTGATTTTGCTTTTCTTGACTCCCTCAAACCATGGCCGTGGTAGAAACCACGGGCAGGCCGTGGATCCCTCTGAAATGGTCCTTTTGCACCTTTTTGTTATCCATTAAGCTCCAACTTCAAACATGCAAGCATTTCATTCAATCCAAGGCCAATTCAACATTAATCCTGTACAAGAACACAAAAAACACCGCAGTTATCCGAACTAAGGGAAAAACAAACTAAAAGGGAAACTAACTAAAATGCTCAAGAATGCATGCAAAATAAGAACAAAACATGATGTTATTTCACACACATCATCTAGCTACTTAAAGTGAAAGAAATACTAGGGTTCCTAAGGACAAATATGAAGGCTAGAAAATAGTGAGACTGAAAATATGTGAATTTTGGAATAATTGGAGTTGAAAGATGAATGGTCGGAGTACATACCCTATACACAAATAGTCACATTTTTAATTCTTGATAAACATTTTGTAATAAACAAATATTCAAAAATCAGAATCTTGTAATACATATTTTGCCTTTCAATTCCATGCACTTTTAGATAAGCATTTTGTAATACGCAAATACTCAGAATCTTGTAATACACATTTTGCCTTTCAATTCCATGCACTTTGTGGTTTCAATTTTTATATATATTTTTGCAACATATTTATTAGCTTATGCATATCAATGTCACATTTTAAAAGTAGTAGACATAACATGACAGACCTCATAAAATTGGCTTGGAAATCAAATCAGTACTAATTTGAATAATGTCAAGCAAATAATAAAAAGTCTTATACAGTTAAGTCAGTCTTTTACTTAAATTGAGTAGCTTTCTTTTGCTGACTCATGTACACAAATCTATAGCCGTAGACATATCCAATAGCCTATGGAAGTTGATTTCTTTAACTGACTCATGTGCATAAACCTATAGCCACTGACATGTATAATAGCTTGAGGAAGTTGATTTGTCTTTCTATCAGATAGGAAACAATGCAAATTAACCCAGTAACATGGTGATATATTCTTATTTAGTTAACACTTTTTTCTTTTGTTAAGGGGGGCTCAACTTTGGATCCAATCTTTGACGTCATAGTACAACAGATTTGTTTGATTCTGTGAATTTTTACAAATAATTAAGTTTTAGCCTACCTAGTGTTTATCAAACATTAAAATCTTTAAAAGAAATAATTTGTAAAGAGACATAGCCAAGATAAATATGAAGGTTCTGAAGTATAATGTTCATTGTTTTTTGGTACATTTGAAGTGAGCTTCATTTCTTCTAAAGCATAAACAATTGATGCATTGGTTGGGAAGGGAAGGAGATGTTCCCAGGGCAGTGGAAGGGGCTCTTTTGTTTATGGTGGGGCACAGATAATGAGGGTTGCTAGAAATGTGGGTGTTAGTCATAGTGATCCAAACTTCCCAGCCAATCCAGCCTTCTTGCCATTTTAGCATCCACATTGTTGACTTTATGAAAATTTTGGATCCAATCTACTTATTGCAACTTTTGATGCTTGAATACAATTTTCCCATGCAAAAGTAGAAATTGTACATCAATATCTTGTGAAAGATCAAGTTGTTATATTATTTATTGTTATAGATGAATACTTTGACCTTGAAGGCTCTGATTTATTAACGCCCCTTGTTTTTCTTGTGTTTGTAGTCTTTTCAGAACAAGATTAAGCAATTATTTTATAAATTTATTCATGTTTTTTAGCTTGTTAATGAGTTTTTCTAATTTTGATTAGACTTTGGTGGAAGGCAATCATGCAATTTGGGGGGAAGCATCATGGTGGTACAAGAGTTCCTGTTGTTGTTATGTCATTCCCTGGATATGTTGCTCAACCTCAACTTGGTTTGGGAAACTCTGAAATGACATGATATGCATATAAACTTTTGAATTTATATTGGGTGTTGACTGTTGAAAAATGTTTGATGAGCTAATTTAGTGGCCAACTTGCGTCTTTAGTGCCATAGTCATGTTTGCAGTCTCTCTCTCTCTCTCCCCCTTAATTCTCTCTCTTGTATATTATATGTAAGGACAATCTATATCGATGACAACAAATCATGATAACATAAATATTTTGGAAAGGATCATGCAAGATTGTGTCATTTATTGTTAAATGAGTTTCTTTTTCTTAAAAAAAATCTCTTTGATTCCTTTTAGTTCCTTTGTATTTGAACATGTAGTAATTACTTCATTCTTTGGTTTAGGCTACTAGTCTTGGCTGGTGCTATTGGAGCTTTAGGGCCTAGATGCTGGTCGTTATATCTCGTTGTTAATGGTGCTTTCACTCGACAATCAGGACAAACCTCTAAAATGGGTACTTCAAGGTTGGACTAGTTTTATAGCATTGATATGATTTCATATTGTTATCAACATTTCCTTTTCAATATTGTTGTAGTGTATTGTTAGTTTATTGATTTCTTTAATGTTATTGAACCTTTGCAGCAAGGAAAATAATGCTAATAAAGCTAATAATGAATTGAAGCCACCCCAGAGGTATGGTAAAACATTGATATTCCTTTTGCCTTGATGTTTTTTTACCCATTGCCATTGGTTACTAACATTTTCATTTGAGATTTATCTATATGTGAAGCTTGTAACTTGTAAGTGATGAGTTTGGACAATGGTAGAATAAACCCCGAAGGCAAGTTTGATTACAAAACCATCATTTAATAGTTTTATTATTTTGTTTAGGTGCTTAAACATGGTACTCATTACTACTGTTTCTTTTACTGACCTTTTACTTTGGGTGCTAGGGGTGGTTTGTAGGGAAGTGGGGAATGCACATCTTGGTTACCATCGGCGCGTTTGTGTATTAGATATATAATTTCAATGAATGTTGTTTATGCTTTATGCAGATATTTAGAGATGAATTTCGGTCAGCGAAGTATTATATAGGATGCAACTTATTTCAAATAAGTAGGTAAAAGTTTGTTATTCTTACTGGTCCCATTGGATTTAAGAGTAACAAGGTGGATTATGCTAAAGGTTTTCTAAGTTTCCTATCATAACATGTAAACTAGTCAAAGTCAATTTTGAGGACTTCAGACACAACATGCGTTGCCTCACTTTCTATGTTGTAGATGTTTATATCATAAACTCTCAGGTAAATCATGTTTAAATTATTTATTACGTAGTAGAATATAAGTGCCTTGTGAGCGTGGAAGTTGGAATCAGCCTATCAGTTTAGCCCACCTCACCTAGTGGATAAGGCTTTATTGTTGTTGTTGTATAATATAACATTTGCTGCATCCATTGTTAAAAGTGTGCATATGACTTGAAAAAAATATAATGCAATGATAAATTTGTTTCATCATGTTGTAAATGTTATTATGACATTGTTATAGATTATTTGTTGACACAGTTGAAATATGTTATTTTCTCTAATTTGGACTTTTCTTCATATTATCTTGAAGTTCTTAGCTTATTACATTTCTAGTATCCTCACTTGTCTGATGACTCTTATATGTTACTTTAAGATGTTTGAATTTCGACCTAACCTATTCAATTTTCTTTATTAGTAAAAGATAAGATTTTGTGCATGTTGTAAGAAAAAAATTATTGCCTTTTAACATCTTGACAGAATTGCCGAAACTACACAGTCCAGCTGGTACTTGTGTTTAGAGTCATTGAATTAACTATCGAAATATTCTTCAAAATGTGAAACTAATGCTAATTTGCAAAATGTTGAATAGGGATTAGGAGAAATGTTTGGATGGGTGACTATAGAAGCGACGATGTTTGGTCTCCCGATATGACTACCAACTTGCTTTCCCTTAGTTTATCTCATGTAGACATATGTTGGTAGTTTCATTCTTCGAAATATTGTTATTTATTTGAGTTTGAAATGTAAAATTAGTTGTCCTTAGACTGCTGTTGTGTTGGCCATTCCTGTGTCGCAATACTTGATGTTATTAACTATCAGAGTCTACGAAGCACGGACATTGTTTTTGAGGTGTGTCTGCGTGTTGGACACGTGTCTGTGTCTAACACACGAGAACACACATACAATACACGTGTCTTACGTGTTCGAATATGTCTGATTAAAAATATTTTTTTTTATTTGGACACGTTTCAGACACGCCTTGGACACCTTTCGAACATGTTTGGACACGTTTCGGATACACTTGGACAGGTCTAAGACACGACTTAAACACGACCCATTAATTTTTTTTAAAAAAATTAGAAATAATATATAGAAATGATATTGACATATATTAAGATATTATAAATTTTTAAGTTTATAGAAATGATATTAATGGATTATGAATCTTTTTTCTTAAATTTTTTAATTATATATATACATAAACCAAGTGTTTTAATTTACTTTGATATTATATATATATATATATATATATATATATATATATATATATATATATATATATATATATCGTGTTCCGTGTCTTATAATCTTTTGAATTTAATGTATCTTCATATCCATGTCCGTGTCATGTCCCGTGTCCGTATCTATGCTTCATATATTAGAGTTAAGGTTCCTTCCTTGAATACCCTGAATGCACATCCTGTTATACAAGTAACCTTCCATCTATATAGAAAGGTTTATGAAATACCATAACCCCAAACTAGATTTTTTCTTAAAACTCATCATAATAGTAAACTATTACTGAAGCATACCAATGTAACACGAACTTAAAAGTAAAAGCCATTGCCTTCTACCAAAAAATAGCCTTTCAAGGAGAAAAAAAAATAGTTGAAATTGTGGCGTTTCCAAGGATGTTGTTTGTCTCTAAAATAATGAGGTGAGGGTAGCTAGATTTCAGTGAACTTTCATTTAGTGCCTCCCACTTAAGATAAGAAGAATACTAACTTGGCTCTTTTTCTCTTTCTGTTTAGTAACTTCACACCAATTATAAAGACGTTGTAATTATATTGGGGATGGATCCAGTGAGGGATAGGTTTTCTTAGCTTTGCTTCTTTTTTGAATGGAGTAGCTCTCCTCTCCATAAGTTTTTTGTAACAAAAAAAAAGTATCTTCAAATAAGCTAAGATATTTCTCTGCATATAATTGTTAACACAAAAAAATAAGCTACTTCGACTAAAGTTAGCCGATGCGGGAATCAATCGATGTAAATGATTGGCTGATGCAAGATGTAGCTGAGACATACGTCACCCAATAAAGAAGTAGTTGATATGCTAATGGAAAAGGTGAAGAAAGATTCGACTAAGAGTGGACATTGGTGCATTAAGTTACCTAAAGTTGGGCTAGGGTTCGTTGGGCTTAGAAAACTATTTGAAAACGTCTTTCAAGTAAGATAATTGAAGATTTATTAAGGGTCAACACAATCCCCTTAAAGATAGGAATGGTTGCCAACTGATGAACTGAACGTTGGAATTGTTTAAGAGCATATAAACGCTAAAGGATTAGCAACAACCCAATTTCTTTGTGATCCCTGAAATTTAGGATAGTGAGTATCCTTTTGGCTGAAGTATTCATTAAATCTAGACATTAACTTAGTCAAGGGAACGTTAGTGAATAGATATGTTGTTAGCTACTTGTGAGAACATGAGTTTATGGGTAGAAAGTGACAGATAGTGTGTTTAAGATATTAATGACTAAATTTTAACCTATAAATAGTGGAGAATTACAATTGTATAGATATGACACAATCAACACACAAATCCCTTCTAGCTTATTGCTTTCTTTATATTTCCAACTTACTTTTTTTGCTCATTACCTTTACATTTTTTCATCTGAATTCCACCATTTGATTTACCTGAGTGTTTGAAAGTTATTTTTGTGCCTTTATCCAACCATGAACTTTTTTTTTTATCATTTTGAGAACTTATATTCGAGGGACAAAATCCCTTCTTCAATGTCAATCGTTTGTTTGTTAGGAAATCAGGAGATTTGCGAGTTAGTCGATCTGTTTCGACTAATTGATTAAGAATATTTATTCACTAACAATAACACATTGAAAATTAAAATCATAGGTATTTTATTGGTTTTATGTCATTATAAGGATCAAGTTTCCTACATACTTAAAAATGGAGGTAAATATTTAAAGATGAATTATTTTATAAAAAAATTATATCAAGTACTCATTCTGAATTTTTTTAACTCATTTTCAAAGATGCATCAAACCGACTGGCTATTAAAAAACATTTGAACATTTCACAAATTGCATATGTGGTTGGTTTTAACTTCTAACTTTAAATGTCCTCTCCCTTCGAACATCGATTCATAGTGTTCCACACACATCCAGAGAACTCTAATATACTTATCCCCACACACCTGAGTTCACACATTCTTTCGCAATAAACAAATCGAGGATTGCGATTCCTGAGAGCAATATGTGGGAGATAGCATGAAGTTACTTTGATAGGTAATTGAGGTACTGCAAGATTTGTGTTGCCTTTCACTATTATTTCTAATAAAATAATGATGACCATGGCAAAATTTATTATCGCAATCCATTACTTTCCATGGCTAGACTCGCCCACTTTCATGTTCTACATAGAATAGAACTCAGGATAGAAGCGAATTTAATTTGGTCCTTGTAAAAGAAAAAAATGTATTTAAACAGTGGCACACACTCAGAATGAAATATATGGCATACACTCAGAATGTCATATTCTAAATATATGGCATACATAGAATTAAATAATGGGATTTCGTTTACATCAAGAAATTCTTACCCCTTGGATATTCTAAATAGCTCAGCTACCAAAAAAGACCAGAGACATTGTGATTTTAAGAAAAACCGTAGCAGAAATTTTCTCCATATATAAAAGCTGTTTGAAACGAATTTTTAAGAAGCTCTAAGAAATGGTGTTTTTGTTAATACAATAAGCTTACTTAAACATTATTTTTAAACTACAAAAGTGCTTAGTCTAATGGAAACGTTTTCAATTATCCTAAAAGATTTGGGAGCATAGATGCTCCATTTTTTTTTACCATTTATTTACAAAAATTTTATATTTATAATTGAGATATATTACCTGTAATTTATCTAACAAGTTATACTTACAAATTGCCATAGTAGAAAGAGAGAGAGGGGGGAGAGTAAATTTTTTTTAACTATTATAATAAATAAAGTCAATAAAATATTAATACTTAAAATATTTTTAGGAAATTTATAAATGTCTCATAGTATAATAGATAAGTTCCGATAAACTATTCTGAACTGTATCCAAACGGGCTCATAATAAGTCCTGCATGTTTTCTCCCCGATAAAATTTCCGTCGCTAAAGGCTTTGAATTCGATTTATGCTAGCCATCTTTTAATGATAAATCATTTGTAGTGTATTACTCAAAGCTTCTATTGAGTTTTGTGAGATGTCGATCACATTAAAATGAGATAATATTTTCTCTCTAAACATATATGTACTAAAAAAAAATGAAAAACCTCTTGGGCGGTGATTGTTGGAGGAGTAGCGTAATACGTAATACATATCTTGAAAAATGTTAGTCATAAATTTTTTTTTAAATGTTAATCTAACATGAAGTTATCTCTAAAGTGATTCACTTTAAATTTGATAAGTGTATTGTAATATTAATTTACTAAATGATCTAAAAGTGAATATACTATTACTTATTCATTTTAAAAACAAATTCACTTTAAAATATTTTTTCTTACTTTTTCTTTCCTATGACTTTTAGCAAAATGATATGACATACTTGTTAACTCTTAAATGAATGAGTGATTTTTATCATCTTATTCCATACAAAGCGGCCCTTAAATTCTGTCAAAATTTTGGCAAAAAAATTATAAGTGTATAACATTACTCTTAATTATATTAAATGAGCACAAATAATTATACAATTAAAATTCAAGTTGTTGTGGAAAATCTTCATGATAGGGAGAGGAAAGAAAAAGAAAAAGAATACTAGGCATGACGTTACTGAGAAAATATCTTTAGGATAGTAATTTTCCTCTTGTTGTAGTTGCTAGAATATTATATATCCAACTAATGTGTATTGGTCTTAGTGAAAATGATTCGAATCTTTTAAATATGTGATATTGGATTTGATATCGTAATTTATGTATATAAAAATAATAATGTTAAGAAGGTCATTGCTTAAGTACTTGATCATACTTTAAGATATTAGTATTTTATCTATCGAGTAAGGATACTTTAAAAAACAAAAAAAAAGAATATTGTATACCCACATGAATTTTATTGGTCTACCTTTAACCTCTTAATCCATGCTATATACATAAAACTAATTAATATTTAGATTGAGAAAGAAAATTACCTAACACCCAAGAAGAATCCATACCTACCACCAAAATCAAGGGCATAATGATTGGCGTGTATAGAGAAGAGAAATTATCATAATTTTTTATATGTGTAAAATTATTATGATTTTAATGAAGCAACCATAATACATATAAAATGAGAATATAATTCTTTTATTACGATAATAATATAGGTTAATTTACTCATCATGAAAAATATATCTCAAGGCGCACAAATCCTAAATAATATTATCTACATAAATTTAAATACTTATAAGAGTTTAATAATAAAATTGATCATAAATGAATAAAACAATATATGTTTCACAATATTTAACATTTAATTATCTGAGTTATAAGAAAATTAGTAACTATATTAATTCACACATAATAAAAAATTTCAACAGTAATTGACTAACGAATAATAAAGAGTTTACAATCCCGGACGTTCTTATAACCAAAACTAACTCTATAGGAAGAGGATTTGAAATAGAAGAAGAACAAGCTTTTATAAAGAAGATGAAGAAAGAAAGAAAATAAGAACATTAAACATACATTTAAGAGAGAAGGAAACAATATTTATAGTAAATGGGATTTACGGTTGCATAAAGTTTTTTTAAAGTAAATTTACCTTTAAATTGAGTAAATTAGAGTGTATCTACTATTAAAATATTAATAGATTAATATTATGATATATTTTAAATTAAATTAATAATACATATATCAATAGTTACTTATTTTTAAAAATATTTTTTAACGTTAATGTGAAACAACACACCTCATCAAAGTGGTATAAAATAGCGGTAAATTATAAAATTCAATTTAAATTTAAATATAACTATTTTAATAAATAAATATCTATGTCATATTTATTTATTAGGTATTTTTTTATCTTTGACTAATTCCTTACATAATTTTAAACTAAGTGTAGTAGTTTAATAAAACTCACTCCAAACTAATGATACTTAAATTCAAATTTTTACATTACAAGTAAAGTACCTCTCCGATCGCAAATCTATTTATTAGTTAATTTGATAATATATATAACGTGTGTCCTTTAACTTCCTCATGCCCTTGTTAAGCACAACCTCAATAATTCTACCCTTGTTAATTGGCCTACACGCACGCCCATCTTTTTTTTTTTTTAGTATCGTCGTCATTTGTTTTACGTCGTTAACCAATTTTTGTTCTTCCGTTAACCAACTTATTTCATAGAAACCATGGTAAAATCTTGTGTTAATTTAACTTTATTAATTAATTTTTTGTTTTTCATTAACTAACTTTTTCACGATTAGTTAATGAAAAACAAAAAAAGTTAATTACATACGTGTTTCTTAATGATATAAGATTTTATCACATGATTTCTATGTTCGTGAAAAAAGTTAGTTTAAAAAATGGTTAACGACGCAGGTTTTAACGAACGACGATATCAAAAAATAAAATAAAAAGTTGATTTAGTGATCGTTAAATGAATTTATTCGGCCCCATAAATAATCTTGAGTATTAAAAATAATGTAGGTACTGTACGTAGTAGGATAAACATTTTCCTGTTAAGCACGCCCATGCGACTCCTTTGTTTTACCTTTATCATTCTATTCCTTCCTTTCTTCCTACAGCCTTTATGGTTGGCTTTATTTGTATGTCTTTTTTTATCGTACTGTTCGTAGTTAATTTTGGGTTTCAATTCCGTAGTTTATAAAAGAAAAAAAATTGTAATATAAATGCATACAAACAATAATTTGAACAGCTTATAAGCTTGATGTTGTTAATTATTATTATATTTTCCCCTCTTTTTTATTTATTTTCAAGTTTAAAATGAGTAAACAATAATAATTTTCAAAAAATAAAAACTAAACACTAAAATGAGAAATTCTCTTTATAATAACAATAGATCGATAGGCACTTACAAGCTTGTTAATCCGCAATTTTTATGTTATTCATTTGATTATATTATTTGTTTAGTAATATATATTACATTATTGTAATAATATATATATATATATATATATATATATATATATATATTGCATTATTATTTTTTATTGTTACTTAAATAAGGAAGCTAATGTAAGATATTTAATTTTTGTAAATTATTAAGAGAGTTATAACAGTTGTAACTATTAAATGTAAAAGGTAAATAAGAGAATATTACAATTTTATCTTTTTTAATTATAGTTTAAAAAATATTGATGACAATTTTGAAAAGTTATAAGTGAACATTAAATCTCTCAATTCATATTATAATACTTATAGATATAGAATATATAAATATAAAAATATTATTATTATTATTTAATCTCAATTATATAATTTTTTTAAAATTAAATAGTAAAAAATATCTTTATGAATTTTTAATCTCAATATAAATGGTTTATTTTGGACCGATTAAAAAATAAATTACTTAAAATATGTACAAGTTATTGAGATACTTTGATCGCAATATTATATATATATTAAATTTAATCTAACAATATGTATTAATATATATATATATTAAATTTAATCTAAAAATATGTATCATTGTATTGTCATATTATCCACGTCTTATAATTTTAGTTAATTATGTGTAATATTTAGGAGTAGCTTCCGAATTTGAAAAAAACATGAGGTTCCCAAAATACCCAAAAAAATTAGAATTTGTTAACTCCTCCAAACGCTTTTTCTTTCGCCTACCTATTTTTAACTGCTAGTCTTCGCCTTTCAATTGCTGACGACACACTCAAAATCCTGAAAAATCTCCCAAACAATCTTCTAGGGTTTCACAGAACGCAACCCCTCGGATCCCAATCCCCGCACAATTAACCCTATTCGCCCTTCAATTTTGCTATTTAGGGCTTCGATTCCCCTGGGGGTTTCAATTTGGGGTTTCGCTCCTTCATAAAGTCTCAGTTTTTAGGGCCTTTTGATGTTTTCAATTGACTGAAGAAATTTTGCATATTGGGTTTTGGTTCCTCAGGATTTTTCGTTGTTTTGGTGTTGATTGGTTATTCGGCTGCCCAGAAAGTTTGGGTTTTTCCTTATGACGGTTTTGGTGGTTGGGATTGATTGAAAATTTTCTTTTATTAGTTCCTGCTCTTTTTTTTTTTGGATTTTGGTTCCTTTCGGTTGGATTTCTGTTTGGTTCATCGGAAAGTCTAGGTTTTTGGGGTTTTATCGGGTGTTGCTATTGATGGCTACTGCGGTTGAAGAAGATGTTGAGTACGAGAGTGATCCAGAAGAGGCAAAGAGATCGCTGACAATGCGGAGGAGGCGTGAAGCTAGTGATGATGAGGAAGGTGAAGGAGAGGGCACAGATAAGAGGGAAGATCGTCGGGTCGGGATTGGTTCCGATGATTCAGATGGTGAAGGAGGTGTTGCACAGTATGATGATGATGATGATGATGATGACGAAGAAGAAGAGTTGGTACAAGAAGAAGAAGAAGAGGTGGATGAGGAGGAAGAGAATGAAGAAATTGAAGAAGAGGTGTATGAGGAGAGGGGTGGGGAAGATGGAGGTGCAAGTGGAGCTGCTGGGGTTGAGGGTTCAGTGGTTGTGGTCAAGGAATCTGATGGTGATGATGTCAGACCCCCTTTGGAAGATTCTGCTGAGGTGCATTCTGAGGAGAAGAAGGAGAATGAACCATTTGCTGTGCCCACAGCTGGAGCATTTTACATGCACGATGACCGTTTCAGGGACAATGCTGGTGCTCGCCACAGGTTTGTTCACTGTTGCTCTCATATTTTACATTGTACAAAATATACCGTAGTGAAATCTGTGCATACAATACAATGTAGTACTACTTGGTGTTGGAATACATAGTTGAGTTTTAGACTTGGTCATAAAATACCTTGGTTTTCTCTTTGTTACCCCCTAGGCGGATACATGGTGGAAGGAGACTGTGGGAGTCCAAAGATGACAGGAAATGGGGACATGATAAGTTTGAGGAAATTACTTTGCAGGAAAGGCACTATGAAGAGGTGATGATCTTTAAAATGCTGCGTGGTTAAGCATTTCTTTTGCTCCAATTGTCATTTTTCTGAAACAATTCTTTTCTAATGCTTTCTGTATAAAATTTAGGGGAGGAGACCTTCTAAGGGTAATTATCGAGGCAGCCATGCTAGAAGTCGAGGTCGAGGTCGAGGCACTGATCGTGGAGGATATGTTCGAGGAAACAGGAAAGGATATAATAACAGTAGCAATCAAAGTCAGGTGCCTAATGGTGTTGTGAGAGGGAGAGGACCCCGAAGGTATGAACCTTCCAATAAAAGCAATGGTCCAGCACCCCAAGTGCAAAATAAACAGTAAGTACAGACTGTTTTATAAGATTAGCTGGACACATTATACCTATAATGTTAAGACTTTCTGATAATTATTTTGTTTTCCCAGATTTGGGAAGTCTCTAGAGAAAACTTCACATGTTAGTTTGGAGAGAACTTCCACACGCACTTCCAATATAGAACTTGACCCTTTGTCTGCTAGGAAACAAGTGTTTGCTTCAAATTTGAATTCTGCATCCCCCCCGTTTTACCCCTCAGGTTCTTCCAACAAAGAAATTAATCTGACACCAAAAAGGGATGTACAGAGTAGCAGCACTAGCAGGAACATTCGCCCTGTTGTTCGCCCTGTTGTTATGGATGAGGGTTTTCCAGTTCAACAAAACAATGCCTTGTTTCGGGGAAAGAATGCTGTTGATACCATCAGTATGGACAAGTTGTACATTGATGAGTCCATTAGTCCAGCTGTTGGAAAGCCTTTAAACAATGTGCATATGGCACCACCAGGATCTTCTGGAGTCAATGCTTCTCAATCTCCTCATCCCCGGGCTGCTGGGAGGGGTGTAGTGATCCCAGTACAGATGAATTATCAATCTGCTCCCTCTCATAATCAAGTAAATAAAGTTTCTCCAACACAACTCCAGTCTATTCAGAGAAGTTTTGCACCAGGGCGGACTTCAACTTCTGTGCAAGCTACTGCCCCACAGTTGGGCCATCGATCTGGTAGTGGATCTCAATCTTCATCTCCCCCAAAAACATCTGCATCAATTAATTCATTTGATTCTGGAGAAATGGATGCAGCATCAGAATCAGGTAAATCCAAAGGTGCATTGGATGGGAAGGGAAGGGGAAGTTCCCAGGGTAGTGGAAGGGGCTCTTTTGTTTATGGTGGGGCACAGGTAATGGGGTCTGCTGGAAATGTGGGTGTTAGTCACGGAGATCCGAACTTCCCAGCCACTCCAGCCTTTTTGCCAGGTTAGTATCTACATTGCTGACTTTGTGGAAATTTTGGATCCAATCTACTTATTGCAACTTCTGATGTTGGAATGCAATTTTCTCATGCAAAAACAGAAGTTGTAACATCACTATCCTGCAAAAAATCAAGTAGTTATTTTATTTGTTGTTTCAGATGGATAGTTTGACCCTCGAGACTCTAATTTATTAACGCCCCCTTGTTTTTCTTGTGTTTGTAGTCCTTTCAGAACAAGATTAAGCAATTTTTTTATTCAATTACTTTTTTTAGCTTGTTAATGAATTTTAATAATTTTGATTGGGCTTTGTTGGGATGCAGTCATGCAATTTGGGGGGCAGCATCCTGGTGGTATAGGAGTTCCTGCTGTTGGCATGGCATTCCCGGGATATGTTGCTCAGCCTCAACTTGGTTTGGGAAACTCTGAAATGACATGGTACGGATATAAACTTCTGAATTTATATTGGGTTTTGAATTTATATTTTCTATAAGAACAGTCTATATTGATGACAAGAAATCATGATAACAGAAATATTTTGGGAAGGGTCATGCAAGATTGTCTCATTTGCTGTTAAATGAGTTCCTTTTAAAATAAAATAAAAATTCTCTTTGATACCTGTGTATTGGAACATGTAGCAATAACTTCCTTCTCTGGTTTAGGCTACCAGTCTTGGCCGGTGCTGCTGGGGCTTTAGGGGCTACATACTGTTCACCATACCTCGCTGTTGATGGTGCTTACCCTCGACAACCAGGACAGACATCTGCAATGGGTACTTCAAGGTTGGTCGAGTTTTATAGCATTGATCATATTATTACCACCATTTCCTTTTCAATATTGCTGTAGCGTATTGTTAGTTTCTTGATTTCTTTTTTTGTTATTGAACCTTTGTAGCAAGGAAAATAATGCTAATAAAGCTAATAGTGAATTGAAGCCGCCACAGAGATCTGGTAAATCATTGATATTCCTTTTCCTTTGATATTGTTTGCCGATTGCCGTTGGTTACTAACATTATCATTTGGGATTTATCTTTCTGTAGAGCTTGTAAGTGATGAGTTTGGACATCGGCAGAATAAACCCCGAAGGCAAGTTGGATTCCAAAACCATCATTTAATAATTTTAGTTATTATTCTTTTCTTTGTGTGCTTAAGCATGGTACTAACTACTAGTACTTCTTTTATTGATCTTTTACTTTGGGTGCTAGGGGTGGTTTGTAGGGAAGTTGTGAATGCATATCTTGGTTACTATCGCCACAATTGTGTATTAGATAAATAATTTCATTGAACAATGAATGTTGGTTATGCTCTATGCAGATATTCAGAGATGAATTTTGGTCAGTGAAGTATTATATAGAATGCAGCTTGTTTGAAATAAGCAGATAAAGGTTCGCTATTTCCTAATTAATACTTTATGTTTTTATATGGTTGCAATTTTCTGATTTTTGGTAATTTTGTTATGCAGGCCTTCCTCCAGGCCCTTTGTTCTCCAGCTTTTGTTCTGGAGCACTTTGGGCCGCGATAGGTTTCAAGATTTTTTAGGTAACTACTGAACTTGTATTCTTCTTGAGAATATTTTTAAGTTATTGTATAATTAAGAGGTGTCCTCCAATTTTTTGATCCTTGGACTACACCATTCAACAGAACTACTGAAGAATTGCCCCGTCCCTCCTTTTGGCTTATGGGGATTGGGTTAAAAAATTTGGGGATATTGTCTTTAGGGGAAAGAGTAGGACATGCCTATTAAAATGCACTTCTAGGTTTGCCTTGGACTTTTTTTGGTACAAAAAATATGTAGGGGAGTTTTCCTTGGACTCATACATCTGTTTCTTTTTTCTCCCCCTTCTCCATTTTCGTCCTTGCAGCTATGTAACGCCTGCTCATGCTGTTCCCAATTTCAGAAGTTATTGCAGCTTGACGGGTGGTAGTTGCTTGTTTAATTGTGCGGTAAGAATTATTATGAGCATAGTTAATTGGTACACTTATAATTGATCTAGAAAAAACTGACAATTGTTGGCATCTTTCCAGGTTTTTCTTGCGATTTGGTTGTTTAGTGAAGCTTGTGAGAACCATAGGCAGGCTTCTCTAGAACTATGGATATAGAAAAAAGCATGGTTTGTGGAGCAGCTGATTGCATCATGAAGTTAAAAAAAGGTTTCTCATGTAAATGGTTTTCTTATTCATCTGGTTTGACCTTGTGGTTAAATTATCTACGCTGATGAGACATTTTTAATATTTATGTTTTTTTCAAATTAAATTTTTTTTAACCGAAGGGTTTTTTTTTTTGGGGTTAAATTTTGTTTCTCCTATTGTGACTTAAGATGCTACGGTTTGTTATTATGTTATCTACAGTTCTCGTGCATTATCAAAGGGAATATAATAATGTTACTAAAAGTGGGTTGACGTTGAGTTACTATCTATAAAGCACGACACGCAGTTTTTGAGGTGTGTTTACATGTTGAATATATGTCTATGTTAGATATATGGAGATATTTGTACGATACATGTGTTTTGTATGTTAGAATGTGTTTAATTAAAAAAATTATTATTTTTAATTTGGATGTGTTTCAGATATTTTTGGACACATTTAAGACATAATTTATTAATATATATTTTTAAAAAATAATTTTTATGATTAATATTTAATTAATAAGTCTGTAATTTAATTAAACTTAATCATATAACTTATGTTTTTATTCATTATTTTTATATATTAGTATTTTAAGTTTTATTTCTTTACTAGACTTTTAAGTTTTATTTTTTTATACATTATTATTTTTATATGCTTTTCTACTTTTGTTTGTATCAAACTATTTACTTTGTCATTATCAGATTTGCTTCATATTAATATTTTTTTAGTTAATTTTTTTATGCATATATATTTGTATATAATTCGTTTTATTAGAAAAAAAATATTTTTAGGAGAATTTTTAAAATATATTAATAAAATTATATTTTATATTTTTTAAGAAGTATTTATTAAGTAGTAAATATTAGTATATATAATATATATTAAGATATTATAAATTTTTAAACTTATAAAATAATATTAATGAATTATGAATTTTTTTACTTAAATTTTGTAATTATATATATATATATATATATAAAAGTATATTTAGTGAGATGAATTTTTATTGTGAAAGGATGAGAGGAGTAAATTTTGATCATACAATTATATATTGATGATTAAGATTAAAAGTTATTTAAATATTATGTTACCAGTTAAAAATGTATTTATTTATGTTAATTTTGATTATTTATGTATGATCTAATAGATTAAAATTTATTTCTCTAATTTTTTATAATAAATATTTTTCTTATTAGATATACATACTTTTTATATATATATATATATATATATATATATATTTGTATCTTCTTATAATTTTTAAATTTGATATATTTTTGTATTCATATCCGTGACGTATTTTATGTCCGAATATGTGCTTCGTAAGTTACTATTATTAACTTTGTAGGCAGCACATGCGGCTCATGTAGACGAATTCAAAGTTTTTATTGCGTTGCCTTCAATGCTTCTCACACACACCTTCGTCCAACATATATAATATTCACCATATGATTGGTGTTGACCGCACCAAAAACTTTTATACCTACTACGCTTAGATATTGCCACCTATACAGATGTGAGGTGAAAGTGTTGTGGCAAGTATTATTCATTTCTGTATAGCCGATTGTATGTAGTTCGATTAGATCGGGACAGTGTTTACCCTTAAAAATGGCTTAGATGAGTTGTTCCTTGAGCAAATCTTAATTCACGTGAGGACACTGCTACATTAATGGAAGAATGATGAATGTGCATTTTTATATTAGATCTGTCTTAAGTGTTGAATGAAACTCTAGTTTTCATAAACTAATAACGTAAGGACCATATTAGTTAATCCCTTTACAGTAATGAGGGGGGATTTAACGGTAAAAGTATTAGTACATAGTCCTTTATTTCATGTTCAGTTGAGCATACATGATGGTACAAGGTGGAAAGCAAATCATTCTACTTTTATTTTATGTCACAAACACAATGAAGAAATTTCATTAACTTAAAAGAGAATAGATATTATGATGAGCATGAATCATTCACTGCAATCCCATTTCATGTTAAATGTTTAACATATAAAAGGAGTCCTATTGTCTTTTTAATTATATTAATTAATGAAAGTGAATAATAAAAATAAATAAATAAAATTAAATAATAGTAATAGAAATTGAAAGGTGCTTTCATTACTAATATACTCTGACGAGGCATCCCAATTTGTACATGAAAGTTGTTGCGAGCTAATTAATGATAATTAATCAATTCAATAATAATTCTTGCTTTGGACAAAGAATACAAAACGATTATTGTTTTCGTTGACCAACCTCACACATGTGCGCCGCACGTGCTGCCATTTTCTCTCAGACTCAGACCCCTTTCCCTCTCCTCTGCCATTCTCTGTTGTTGTTCAAGGACCCAATTCATTCAAGAATCGTCGTTGACCCCGAAGCATAGATCTTGGAGAACCAACACAACTTTAAGGCGTTAAAAAGAATCCATGTAATGCATGCTCTTACCCTCACCTTCAAGAATAGGAACCCAATCTCTCTGTTTGTTTGCTAAGAAAATTGCACCATGAACTACAAAAGATTTTTTTTTTCCCTTTCAATGTTTCTTTCTTGATAAAACTAGATTCTCACATATGGTAGGAGAGAAGAAGCAATAGTGTTGAAAGGAATTATCCCAAAAAGGAAATAAATTTACATGTGGGGTTTCAACTTTCAACTTTCAAGCTTCTTTGATGATATAGTTTAGGAAACTAATGGAGGAGTGCAACAACAGAGGAGAAATTCAAGCAAATTTAACTAGACAGTCTTCATCAAGATCAGGTGGCAGTTTAAAATCTACGTTATCTGGAAGATCAACTCCACAAAATTCTCCTTCATTTCGGCCCCTACATTCTAGCTTAACACCAAGAAGAGAAGCCAAGGGTAGTGTTGTACATGTAGTAAGTGGTGCACAATGGTTTCGGAGCAACCGGTTACTGTTGTGGTTGCTTCTGATTACCCTCTGGGCTTATCTTGGTTTTTTTGTTCAGTCCAGGTGGGCACATGGTGATAAGGAGGAGGAACTTTCAGGCTTTGGAAGCAGACAAAGTAATGCAAACTCTGATTCTGATCAAAGTCAGCATCAAGATTTCATTGCCAATAACAATTCCTTATCTGTTAATAATGAAACAGTTGTGGGGATTGGTAAAACAGTGAATGTAGCTTTGGCCAAGAAAGAAAATGGTGTTCCATCTCAACGGAAAACTAGCTCAAATAAGAGGAGCAGACGGCGTGGTAAGAAGAAACGAAAACCGAAAGTTAAGAGCAGTGGTATAGAGGAGCAGCACCAAGAAATTCCTAAAGGGAATACTACCTATGGATTCCTTGTTGGTCCATTTGGTTCAACCGAGGATAGGATTCTGCAATGGAGTCCTAAGAAGCGTTCTGGAACCTGTAACAGGAAGGGGGACTTTGCACGCCTTGTTTGGTCCAGGAGATTTGTCTTGATATTCCATGAGCTTTCTATGACTGGAGCTCCACTTTCAATGATGGAGTTGGCAACAGAACTTTCGAGTTGTGGAGCCGCTGTTTCAGCTGTTGTGCTTAGTAAGAAGGGTGGTTTGATGCAAGAGCTTGCTAGGAGACAAATCAAGGTGCTGGAAGACAAAGCAGATCTCAGCTTCAAAACTGCAATGAAGGCTGATCTTGTCATTGCTGGATCAGCTGTCTGTGCATCATGGATTGGTATGAACAGATTGGTAAAGTTTCCTTGTGTTATTGTAGTTTTTATTGTTGGAAAGTGGATGTATTCTCTGGTAAATAATTTTTAACCTCAAGGAAAAAACGCACATTAATGCACAATTAACATCAATTTCTACCTTTTGAGCAAGGGGATATGCTTGTTAGTTGTTACTCCTTAAAAATTATAGCTTCTGCAAATGAAAGATTAAAAACTTGAATAATACACTTTTGAGGACCTTAGTTTTCTGGATACACATTGCAACAATGTCAGAGGCTTAATTTCATATCCTCATACTAATTCTAAAATTATTGGCATAGGACTTTTACTTCATATATCATGTTATGTAATATATTTAATCTCAGCATCTTACTAACTGGCATTGACAAAGGATCCTCACCATACCTAGGCTCCTCCATATAAACATAAACTTCTAGCCTTTTAATTATTCCTACCACTAAGAATTGACATAAAAGTGGTTAAGATTATACATGGAGGTATGCTTATTTCTTATCAGATCTTCTACCATTATCAAGTTGAAAACTTTGATATATATCATGTAGTAGTTTAAAACCAGTCACCATGAGTTTGCAATTCTGTTCTTCTACACATGTTTTATTAGAACACCATTATCTTATTTTTCCAGAACAATATATTGAACATTTTCCTGCTGGTGAAAGTCAAGTTGCTTGGTGGATTATGGAAAACCGACAAGAGTACTTTGATCGTTCAAAGGCTGTCTTGCACAGAGTGAAGATGTTGCTTTTTCTTTCTGAATCACAATCTAAGCAATGGCAAAATTGGTGTGAAGAAGAAAGCATAAAACTGAGATCCCAGCCTGCACTTGTTCCATTGTCTGTTAATGATGAACTGGCTTTTGTAGCCGGCATTCCTTCTACACTTAATACTCCATCCTCAAGTGCTGAGAAAATGGATGAGAAGAGGAAGTTGTTGCGAGATTCAGTCCGAAGAGAAATGGGCTTGACTGATAGTGATATGCTTGTGATATCTCTGAGTAGCATCAACCCTGGGAAGGGCCATTTATTACTTCTTGAATCAGCAAGCTCTATAGTAGAACATGGACCACTGCATGATGATAAGAAAATGAAAAAGTCATCAGATATTGGAGAATACGTATCTACCCTGGCTAAAGGACATCATATTAGAAAATTGTTGCGAATGTTGAAGGATAGCAGTGTTGCTTTGAATGATACCTCAAGCAAGTCTCTAACCAGGTTACATGAATCTAAAAATAAAGTATATGGCTGTGTAATATTGTCAGTTTATACATTGCACTGATGATGTATACTTTTATGTTCACAGAAGAAGGAAAGTGTTGTCCCGCAACAATGGAACAATGGAACAATCTCTCAAAATTCTCATCGGTTCTGTTGGATCCAAGAGTAACAAGGTGGATTATGTTAAAGGTCTTCTAAGTTTCTTATCACAGCATTCAAACTTGTCAAAGTCAGTTTTGTGGACTCCGGCCACAACTCGTGTTGCCTCACTTTACTCTGCTGCAGATGTTTATATCATAAACTCTCAGGTAAATCATGTTTAAATTATTTATTAATTAGTAGAATATAAGTGCCATGGAGGCGCGGAAGTTGGATTGAGCCTATTAGTTTAGCCCACCTCACATGTGGGACAAGGCTTTGTTGTTGTTGTATAATATAAGTATTATTATTACATTTGCTGCTTCCATCATTAGAGTGTGCATATAACTTGAAAGAAATATACTGTAATGACAAAAAAAATTCATTATGTTGTAAATGTTATTATGACGTTATAGGTTTTTTGTTGACGTAGTTGAAATATGTTATTTTCTCTAATTTGGACTCTTCATATTATTTTGAAGTTCTTAGCTTATCCCATTTCTAGTATCCTCACTTGTCGGATGACTCTCATATGTTACTTTAAGATGCTTGCATTCGGACCTAACCTGTTGAGTTTTCTTTATCAGTAAAAGATAAGATTTTATGCATGTTGTCAATCAATGAAACTGTTGCAATTAACAAGGAATCCTGTTTTCAGTTCTGTTTTCCATTGCACGTGTAAGGAAAAAAAAAGTATTGCATTTTAACAACTTGACAGAATTGCCTAGGCTACACACTCAGCTGGTACTTGTGTTTAGTTTCATTGAATTAACTATAGAAATATTCTTCGAAGTGCAAAGCTATTGCTAATTTGCAAAATGGTGAATAGGGATTGGGAGAAACGTTTGGACGGGTGACTATAGAAGCGATGGCATTCGGTCTCCCGGTATGACTCTCAACTTGCTTTGCCCAGGTTTATCTCATGAAATGACATATGTTGGTAGTTTAATTCTTCAAAATATTGTTACTTTATTGAGTTTAGAAATGTAAAATTAGTTGTCCTTAGACTGCCTGCAATACTTGATGTGATTAACTATCAGAATTAAGGTTCCTTCCTTGAATACCCTGTGTGTCCTGTTACACAAGTAACCTTTTTTCTATATAGAAAGGTTTATGACGTATCATAACCCTAAACTAGATTTCCTCTTTAAACTCATCATAACGATAAATTGTTACTGAAGCATACCAATGTAACACGAGCCTAAAATTAAAAGCCCTTGCCTTCTGCTGAAAAATAACCTTTCAGGGAGAAAAAAAAAATGTAGTTGAAATTGTGGCATCTCCAAGTATGCTGTTCGTCTCTAGAGATCAGTAATTGTATGCTGTTATTGAATATAACTTGAGGTGGGGGTAGTTGGATTTAAGTGAACTTTCATAGAGAACCTCCCACTTTAGAAAATAAGAATACTAACTTGGCTGTTTTCCCCTTTCTGTTTAGTAGGTTTCTTAGCTTTGCTTCTTTCTATTATTCAGTGAAAGTAGTTGATAATCTCTTTGGTTTTACTTTTATGTCTCTATGTGCATTGTTTCTTGAATGGTAGAAATGAATATTGACAGTTATATTCCATTTAATCTTATGGAGTAGGTGCTTGGAACAGATGCTGGGGGAACGCAAGAGATTGTAGAGCACAATGTGACAGGTCTTCTTCATCCTGTTGGACGTCCAGGGAATCATGTCCTTGCACATAATCTCCGGTTTTTACTTGAAAACCGTTTAGCAAGGGAGCAAATGGGGATGGATGGAAGAAAGAAGGTGAAGAGGATGTACTTGAAGCAGCACATGTATAGGAAATTTGTAGAGGTTCTTGTTAGGTGCTTGAGAAGCAAATAACTGCTTGGTGCTTGCAAATACTCTCATTCTTTTATTGGATTCAAATCACATAATGCTGTATATAATGTACTGAAAATGTTACTATTCTTGTGCCCAATTTATGAGAAAGATTGCCAGCTCCTCTATTTTCATTTATCAGGAAAATTTGTGTTATGGCTTTTTGCTAACAAAATTCGTTTGACTTTTGAGTGTGATTTCTAATGCAAAACAATCAACTTACTACATACATATAATAAAATTCGTCTTGCTCAATTGAACAAAACTATGCTTTATATCCTAGTGAAAATGAATAGCGAGAATGTGTTTTCTCCTCCCGCCCTGATATATACTCGATCAAACTACTTGCTAGTGTTAAATATTACAATCAGACTCTAAACAGCACGAATAGTTACTCCTCATGGCTTGATTTGTCCTCAACTAGCTATAGTGAAGGGCTAAATTTAGGCCTTATTATGATAAACAGTTAGTCTATCTATTCGTGTGGATTTAGTATTGTTGATAATCAAATTATGCATAAATTATTGCAAAAATAGTTACAAGATCGTCTGTGAGAGGTAACCAAATTTGAACAGACTTTTTTTTTTTTTTTGTGGTGCTAGTGAACGCTTGAGCTGTATGCATGTTGGATTCTGTTTTTTTTAATTTTTTTATTTGTTAACTTCAAAAGCACACAGATCATAGAAATTTTTTTCAGTCCATTGGATAGAACTTTCCACCGTTTTCACTTTACACGTTCGATCATTTAGTAACTTAAAAAAAAAAAACATCATTTTTTTTTGGAAAGAGAGAGAAATTATGTCTCGAGAATCGAGACAAAACTCCAATACAAGGAGGGACTCCCTACGTAAACCTTGCACATCATGGCGTCAACTTTATTAATGGGTAGAGACTTGAACCCATTGTTTCAAGAGAAAATGTAAGAAAAGAAAATGCGAGGAGAGAAAATAGGAAGATTTTGTCATTTTCTTTTGTTTAGATGAGAAGAAAAAAGGGAGGAGGAAAGAAAAATAAATGGTGGTGGGATAAATGGTGGTGGGATTCACCAAAAAATTTTCTCTCCGTTTCTGTGAAGAAAATGGGAGAGAGAAAGAGAAATGTTTTAAAATTAGAAAAAGATGATCTTAACCTCTTTTAGAAAGGTAAATATTGTGCACATTTCTTTTAAAAATATATAATTAAAAAATAATAATAATAACAAAATATGATAAATGATATTAAATAAAGTATAAAAATAAATATATATATTATTTATGACAAAAATATTAAAATTATTTAAAATTACACATTTATCTAACCGTACTTACATTTATAGATTATAACAAGGACATATTAATCTTTTACATATTTATCTTTTTTTTCCTCTCACTTTTCTACACAACTAAACAAAAGAAAATTATATTTCTCATTTTCTTTTTTTCTCTTTTCTTTTGATCCAAACAATAGAAGAGAACATATAGTTTTTCTCTTCATTTTCTTTTATATTCTTTTTCTTTTCTTTCATTTTCTTTTCAAATCCAAACAAAGGCCAAGAGTCGTGATTAATAAGAAAATTGTTCAAAATAACTATTTAGAAGGCCATAAACATTAGTACTATATTTAGATAATAGGTAATGAAAGAAACAAAAAAAAAATAACAAGAATAAAAATAAATTTTTTTTATTTGAGAGTTTTAAAATATATGAGAAGAGAAAGGAACACATAGAGAATTATTTCTCTCATCTTCTCCTCAAATGATTAACTTTTGTTCCCCTCAAAATTGAGGTGGAATGGAGGGAACAAATGGGTAATAAAATTTCATTTTATTAATAAAACTTTTAAATAAAGAGAATAGAAATTATGTTTCATTCCTTTCTTTTCCTTTCCTTTCTGCCCCTTCCCCACCTATTCCGTTCTATTCCATTAATGAAAAAATATCCAAACACAGGTTAGATAAATTATAAGAGATTCTTAAGTGTTTTCAAAGAAAGAGAAATCTCTCGCTACATATCATTGGATTTATGTCAAATTAATTATAACATTAAAAATGTCAAAATGGGAGACAATAATGATAAAAAAATTTAGATAAACACAATCTATTATGTTATTTCTTAATAACTCAAATTATTATTTGACATATTTAAAAATATTTGTAAATATTTGTGTATTTCAAATAGAAATTATAGTATGTTCATGAAGCACATTTAATATATACTCCAATGATGGATCTTCACTATTGATTTTAAATAAATTTACATAAACTTTAAGTCATTAATTTAAAATTAATAGTAAGATCTATCTTAGAGCAAGCATTTATTATATTCTAAGAATATACAATAATTTCTCATATTTTGAACATGACTCTCACAACTTTATAAATGTCAAATAATGATTTAGAGTTTATGGCAGATCATATCTAACTAAAAATTGCTCCATTAACAACTCACAAAACTCATGTAACACAAATTTAATGGTATAGTATGATAGCAATTAAGAATTTCTCGATAGATATACTGCTTGTGACTCTATTTTACTGTTAAGAAATATTAATAACACATTTTTTTATACTTTTTTTAGTACTTATTTTATTATTGATTTAAAAATATGTATTATTAGAATCTCTTTTATAATAATTTTTTTAAGTATATGGAATGAATTAATAAAAAATAAGTATTGAAATAAATGTATGTGATTACCATTCCTCTTTTACTGTTTATCATTGAATTGGCTCGTCGTACTCCTTGGGTATATTCCAATTTCATATGAATCGATCGAAGTCCCCCGTAATGGAAAATGAACTTTTGAGCGATGCGTGGGTTTTCATTTTTGTTTATTTCCCCTAATAAACAGAGATATACTTATTTTTTTAATATGAGAGATATACTGAATATTAAATGTCTAGTATGAGTTATTATTATTTTTTTTATCTGAATAGTTCGATGACTAATTGCATATATCAGAAAGAAGAGTTGGGACTACAAAGTCTGGAGGATCCTCAATCCATATACAAGAGGTGTTAATTTTAGCATGATGAGCTATTAAATCAGCAACTGAATTACAACTTCTAGGAGTAAAACTACTCTCAAAACAGTCCATCCGAGAAGCATATAAGAAAATGTCTTGCAAAATACCTCCGTTGTATGATAAGTCCCTAGTCTCAGCTGAAATACTCTTTATAACTCCAAGAGCATCTCCTTCTAGGTGAACCTTCCAGCACCCAAGCTCCCATGCGAATAGAAGACCCTCTCTAGCTGCCATGAGTTCTCCTCTAAGAGGATTGGGTGATGAATCCAGTTGGAGAGCTTTTGCTGCAATAAAGTGGCCTTCTTCGTCTCTAATCACAATCCCAATACCAGACACAAGGTCCAAACTAGAACTTGCAAAATCAAAATTAACTTTGAACATGCCTCTAGAAGGTTTCTGCCAACAAGAATGATGAGGAGATACTGTTTTATGTGGGTAAATCTCACTTCTAGCTCCCTGAAAAGCTGCTAGATTTGCTGCTGCAACAGCAAATAAATCCTTTGATGGACATGCAGGTTTCCCCTTCCAAACCAGATTGCGTTGGGACCAAATAGCATGCCATAACATGCTAGTCATTTCCTTTTGTCTCTGGTCCAGACCAGCAAAGTATTCAATGATTGCTGTTGGATTCTCTTCATGGGATAAGGATAACCGTAACTCAGGGTGCCAAGCTGCTGGAATTGCGTTCTTCATGTAAGGACATTGCAAAAAAATATGGTATATAGATTCATAGGCATTGCCACATAGGTAGAAACTGTTTTCAACCTCAATTCCTTTGCTCTGCAGCCTAGAAAGAGTTGGAAGAATGTCTCTACAGATGCGCCACATGAATATCCAGATTTTTGGAGGGATATGCAGCTTCCAGACACCCTTCCAATGGCTAGCATGGCTGCTAAGACTATTGAATTTGTCATAACCCCTGCTATTGCTCTCCACTCTCAAGTGGATACTTTTATTCCATTGCACCTTGTATGCACTTTTAACAGAAAAATTACCTTTTGAATCAGGGAACCAAAAAAGTGAATCCTGACGCAAGCCTCGACTCAAGGGAATAGATACAATGGAGTTTGCTACTTCTGGACTAAAACTTGTCATAATAAGATCCGTTTTCCAAGACCTGGAATCTTCATCAATCAGCTGAGAAACATACTGCAAGTCATAGCCATCAATTGGAGTTTGTTGAATCCAGAAAGATCCATGAGTTGGCAGCCAAGGATCATGCCAAATTCGAATAGATTTGCCATCACCTACTCTCCAAAGAGTGCCTTCTTGTAACACTTTCCTTCCCTCCATCAAGCTTCTCCATGTAAAGGAAGGATTTGAGCTAGGTTGAGCATTCAGAAAGTCTTGGATTGGGAAATACTTAGCCTTGAGAACTCTGGAGACCAATGCATCTGGATTTGAGAGGATCCTCCATCCTTGTTTGGCTAACATTGCTAAGTTAAAAGAATGGAGATCTTTGAAGCCTAAACCCCCACACCCTCTAGGCCAACACATTTTGTCCCAAGACAGCCAATGGATTTTTTTTGAGTCCATATTTGTTCCCCACCAAAATTTAGCCATCATTTGGCCTAAGTCATAGCATAGCGAGACTGGGATTTTGAAGCAACTCATTGTGTATGTTGGGATTGCTTGTGCAACGGCTTTTATGAGAACTTCCTTCCCTCCATTAGAAAGCAATTTTTCCTTCCAGCCTTTAATTCGCTTCCAAACTCGGTCCTTCAATGATTGGAAAGTATTATTTTTTGACCTCCCAACCATCGTAGGGAGCCCAAGGTATTTTTCGGATAAAGCCACCTGGGAAATCTGACTCATATCCAGAATTGAATTCTTCACTGCTCTATCCACATTTGGGCTGAAGTAGATTGAAGATTTCTCAAAATTTATCTGCTGCCCTGAAGCTCTGCCGAATAACTCTAGTATTTCAAGAATTCTGGCCATATCCTCTTCTAATGCTTTAGAGAAAAGAATACTGTCATCCGCGAAAAAAAGGTGAGTGATCATAGGGGCAGCTCTACACACTCTCAGTCCTCTGTAAATCTGCCTAGACTCAGCTTGAAGAATAAGAGATGATAGGGCCTCGGCACACAACACAAACAGATAAGGTGATAAGGGATCACCTTGTCTTAGACCTCTTTGCGGCTGGAAATAATCACCTGGAATCCCATTCAGCAAAATTGAGTATGAAACAGTGGAAACACATTGCATCACAGTAGATATCCAACCCTCTTTAAATCCCATTCTTCTCATAAGAGCCCTCAGAAAATTCCATTCGACTCTATCGTACGCCTTGCTCAAATCCAGCTTCAAAGCCAAATACCCCTCTTTTCCAGATCTCTTGTTCTTTAGAGCATGAATGAGCTCGTAAGCTATAAGGACGTTGTCCGTGATATGACGATTCCGCACAAAAGCACACTGAGACTCGGAAATAAGATAAGGTAAAATAACTTTCAGCCGGTTGGCAAGGGTCTTGCTGATAATTTTATAGATGACATTGCACAGTGAAATGGGTCTATAATGGGCCATTGTTTCTGGATTTTGAATTTTCGGAATGAGTACAATGAAAGTACGGTTTAGCTCAGGGTCAATCTCACCACCATTAAGAACCTGCAACACAGCGTGCATGACATCTTCGTTTACAACATGCCAGTATTTTTGGTAGAATAAAGCAGGTAAACCATCAGGCCCAGGAGATTTGGTGGCCCCCATCTGAAACAAAGCTTCCTTGACTTCAAAACTAGTAAAAGGCATAGATAAAAAACTATTCTGTTCCTCACTAAGCATATTAAAGTCTCCTGCCAAGGCTTCATTTATGCTTGATGGGTCAGAGCTAGAGAACAATCTCTCAAAATAAGAGGTTGCTGCACCCTCAACAGCCTTAGGCCCTTCAAACCAAGTGCCATTTTCGTCCTTTAACTTTTTAATTCTATTTTTTTTCTGCCTTGCTGTAGCTCAACCATGAAAAAATTCAGAATTCATATCCCCTTCTTTTAACCACTGGACTCTAGACCTTTGCTGTCATAGAATTTCATTTCGCAGCATAACCTCATTGAGATCGTCCTTCAAACGCTTCAGCTTTACTATATTTGCTTCAGTCGCAGGTTTCTTCATGTTACTCTGAATTGCGGCCTGGAGCTTTCCAATTTGTTTCCCAATATGCCCAAATGAAGTTTGATTCCAAGTAGTTAGCTCATCCGAAACATCCTTGATTTTTGAACTAATACTTTTCCTTCTAGTGTTCCCAAGAGCCTGTTTCCACCCCATTTCAATAATCCTATCACATTCATCATCTCTTAACCACATTTTTTTCAAAACGAAAAGGTCTTTTCTGCTCACTGGTTCTTGAATTAAGGCCTCTCTTTTCAGTGTCTAGCAAAATGGGGAGATGATCGGAATGGGAAGAGACCAAATGCTGAACCCGAGCCTCTTGCCACGTTGTCATCCATGCTGAGTTAGCAAGGAAACGGTCTAGTCTCACCTGAACATTATCAATTCCTTGCCTACCATTGCTCCATGTAAACTTATAGCCTTCAAAACCCAAATCCTGCAAGCCACAAAGATCCACCACATCTCTAAAATCATGGATTTGCCACTCTGCCCGCAGGTTCCCTGTTTTCTCATGTTGTTCCAAAATCTCATTGAAATCTCCACCAATGATCCAAGGAGTAGTGTCTTCACTATGTAACCGTTGAATTTGTTGCCAAGAGAGGTGCCTTTGTGCTACATTTGGATTGCCATAAAATCCTGTGAACCTATACTCCTAATCTTCATGAGAGCTCTTTATCATTGTATCTATAAATGATGTGCAATATTGGGTAATAGTGAGGTCTATGTCCTGATTCCAAAAAATTGCGAGTCCCCCTCTTCTCTCCAAACTGCCAACCCCAAACCCAAAACCAAAACCCACTTTCCATTTGAAATTTGTAAATTCATCACCTGATAGTTTGGTCTCTGAGAGAAAGACCACATCGGGTTTTTGCTGCCTTAAGAGAAGGCGCAGAGCAGGAATTGCCTGGGGATTCCCGAGACCCCGACAATTCCAAGCTAGTATTTTCATGGTTCCCGGCGGGGTTGCAAGGCAACCACCGCCATTCCTCCTGCTGTACAGGTTCTGCCCAATCCTTCCTTATCCACCCTGATTTTCTGAAAAGCAGGCTCATCATCAATATCCATTTCCCTCCTTCCATCTTTGGAGCACTTAAAGACCTCTTACATGTATTGGACTTCCCTCCCTTTGACAATTCCAAGTATCCCTTGCTTGCTTTTTCCACTTCTTTCCGGGTCGAGATTCTTCCTTGGTCGTTTTAGTTTTCGGTGGGGACGTGGCTTCATTATCTTCTGTGTCTACCCCCCCCACGATAGCACTGCTAGAACCAGATTCTTTTGGGGTAGGTTCCTCATGAACCAAGGTGATGGAATCAGTAACCTTTGGTTGTTTTATTTGTTGAATCTCAACATTATAAACATTTGTAGCCTTCTCCTTTACAGAGTTTTGTTCTGAACTCTGTTCAAAATTTTTTAATTCATGTTCCATCTTAGCAGGAATTTTGGTGGTGGAATTTGCACGCAACCAGTCCCCAAACTGCAGAGAATCATCCTCCGCATTCTCACCACTTCACAATCATCTACATTATGCCCCAATATACCACAAGCGAGTGGCAAATTCTGCAACCTTTCATACCGTATTGGATACCATCGAGGTTTCGAATTATGTGTTATCCGGACCATAACTCCACGCCTGAGGGGCTTCGTTATGTCCAAATCCACTCTAATTCGAAAGTGATGTCCCAATGATTTTCCTTGTTTATCAACATCAACATCAAGACAACACCCAATAGCATCCCCAATAATCTTCCCCATTTTCCTATTCATGGCAATCAAAGGCAAATCAAGTATTCTAATCCAAAATACTTCTCTATCAAAACGTACCTCTGATGGCCTCAGAATTCCATCGTACTCTTTTATCACCAAATGTTGTTTGTCAAAGCTCCATGGGCGTCCCTTCATCACACGGTCATAATCCCTTTTGCTAAAAAATTCAAATAGCACAATATTATCTCCCATCTTCCTGAACTCCATCCCCTTGATCGGTCTCCAAACGGATTTCATTGTTTTCCCCATTGCCTGAAGGTTGTACGGGCGGATCGAAGCCAAGCTTCCCATCAGCAAGAACTCCATGTTCCTAGAAGATGAATCTCCCTCCTCTTGAGTACATGAAATCAGCGCTTTCTCTTCTCCAGAAATAGACAAGCTTTGTACCTTGCTAATATTTCATCCTCCTCCCTTACTCCTCGAACCCTTTCTTCCATTAGACGAGGAAAACAAACAGAACAGAACAGGGGCTCCAAACAACACCGGCAGACCAAAGCCCGAAATAGAGCAGGAGAGCGCACCACTCCTACACACGCAAGTGAGGAGACAATCTCATATTAGTGAGACAGAAACTTCCATGGATTTCTAGTCGTTGTCACCGAACCCTAGCACTTCAGGAAGATTTACTTTGAGTTATTTTCTATTATAGTTGAAAACATTTTGTGATTATTATTGGCTCGAATGTATACTTAACCTCATATACGCGATAAACTGAGGCAATAAGGTAGCCACCATAAGGTAATAATCACTACCTTTTTTTTTTTTAAGTTCTTTCACTACTTATGACCTTGGTGATAAGTGGGAGTGGATTTTTATTTATGAAAATGGAATATTATTAGGGGATGTTCAAATTCAATTTAAACTGAAAATTGAATAAAAAATTGAAATCCAATCAAAATTATATTAAATTTGATTTTTTTATTTTATTTTTTAAAATCAATTAGATTATATCAGTTTTTTATTTTAATTTTTAAAATCAATTCAATCTAATTTAAATTGATTAATATTATATAATATATTTATTTATTATTAAGTTTATATTTTTACTTATAATAACTCTATTTTTTCATATATTTTTTTAAATTTATGTTATCCAATATTATTTTAAATATGTGAAATATGTTATTTTTATTTTTTTCTTTTTAATTGACTAAATTGCTTTTAACTTATAACATTCCAACCTTAAAAAATTTTTTAGTCAAAAATTAATTAAACTGAATCTATTTAGATTAGATCGATTTTAGAATATAATCAATTTAATTCAAGTTGATGTAAATAATATTATTTGGATTAATTAATTTTTTGACTCAAAATTAATTCAAACATAACTGTAAATACTCCTACTAGATATACTGAATAATTCTTCCGCAAACGATATTTACAAATCATTAAGTGACATTTGAAACAATATTTTAATATCTTTTACATTTGTAAGTCTAAAGATCAGAAAGAGCCAAGAGAGCTCGAGAACATACATGCCACGAACAGTCAAGGTTGATCATTTTTGGCAGTTTTGTATTGAAAAAAAATGTTTCAAAATAATTGCATGATATGTGTTTTTGGTTAACTTTTTTATGCTATCAACAACTAATAAAAAATACACCTTTTGATTCTATCAAAAGTCACAAGCGAAAAGTTTATTCTTGTTGGATCTTTGGTTAATATTAATGTTAATATTATTTAAATGTACGGAATGGCTAGTAATTTTTGTCAAACATACCCGTTACAGAATTAAAATAAACACAAAGTATCATAGATATGCATCTCTTGTCAATTTTTTGGTATTTGTATTTATTTTTTTATTAAACTCTATTAGGACTTACAGGAGGTCCCATCACTAAAATGGTACTTAAGGGATCTCTACCAAGAGTATAAGGGGACGAGAAGGAGGGTAATGTTTTAAAAATTAGATTAAATTAGATAGTTGAATTGGTTGAACTGTCAATTGATTATGTCTCTTATTCAAATATTTTTTAATTTAAGCATGGTTCAATAATAAATTTAACTTATTAAATCAATCAAATCATAATTTTAAGACTTTGCTAATTCAATTTTCAGTTTAATTTTAAAAATATTGGAGGGGAGAAAGGATAAGGATAAAGGATATGTTCTATCAAGAAGAATTAAACCTTCTTCCAAAAACTTACAAACAAATATTCCAACAAGTAAACTAGGCTCAGGGGACCTAAGGGCTTATCAAATTTCTGGCATTTGTATAATTGAACATATAGCAATACGTATTACTTTGCCTAAGGGCTTGTGCATACGATTTTATTTGCATAAAAAACTATCACATATGTATCTATATTCTACTCTAATATTTGATTCCAATCAATTCACAATTTGCAGCCCACCCTTAACATGATTCATCTAAATAAATGAGTTTGATTAAATAATTAATAAGTTAAACTTAAATAATTCACAAATAACTCATCTGTACATAACTATTCTACAAATTACGAATTTTATTGTCTAAATGAAGATGTAGATTCTCCCTAATGTTATTTTATTAGACATTAACTAGTTCATTAATTTTCATTTTTTTCTTTTAAGAAATCTGCTTTCTTGTCGTTTCAAGAGAGCTTGTTTTCTTGTCACTGCAAAAGACTAAACAAGGTATTTAAAAAATTTAAAGAAGACAAAAGACTCTAAATCCAATAATCATTCTAGAAACAGTTCAACCCAATATATATATATAAATTAAATTATATTGTACTCAAAATAATTTATAAAAAAAATAATAACAATTTTTTTAAAAAATAATTATTTTTCTAAAAATAATTTAATCCAAATATCTCTTATAATAATCAAAGCTAAACTTCTAGAGGGAGTGGCCGGCTAGGGAGCCGTAGAATAGCTCTGTATCATTGTTGTGCACGTGCTCATCTCTCTATCCCCCCAGCCTTGTCTCGCATATTGAAAAAACACGCAGTGACAGAGCGAAGAAGATTGATAGATTATAAAGCCATAGTGGTCATTACTCATTAACATGGCAAATATTGGGAAAGTCATGACTGACCTGAAGCCTGCGTTTCTAATGGTAATGGTTCAAGTTTCAAATGTTGGGCTTAGCATCTTGTACAAGTTGGTTGCAAATGATGGGATGAGCTTGAGCGTTCTCATGGCCTACCGGTCCCTCTTCGCCTCGTCTTTCATTGTTCCTCTTGCCTTCTTCATGGAGAGGTGGCATCTTTTTTTATCATAATAGTCTCGTTTTATACCATAAGATTTATTTGTTTTGTGCAACATATATGCAGCATAACATCATGTTTATTCAATTTGAAGCAAAGAATAATGTTTTGGGGAAAAAAATGATTCAAAAAAATTAATACTTGATGCCCAAAAGGGAAAGATGATTCTTTTATTTGTATTTATAATCAATTAATTAAGAAAATCATAACCCTTTTACATAATGTCGTCGAAAATATGCGATGAAACAGGACGAGCAAGCCAAAGATCACATCTGGAGTACTCTTTCAAGCATTTCTTTGTGGATTATTTGGGTAAGTTGAATGCATGTTATATATATAATTTAACGCAACTAATTAATTAATGGGATTTTTACTCATGTATGTTGATAAGATAAGAATTGATTTTATTTATATTTATCCTTAGCAAGTGTATTTTTAGAAATTTAGGGAATCTAAATTAAATATATAAAAAGCTTAGAAACTAAAGAGACTTGGAGAACAAGGAAACTTGGAGACCAAAGAAAATTGCTTGGAGACCAAGAAGGTATTTGCTTGGAGACTAGGAGATTGGTTATGAATAGAATCAATGGTGTAAGTGTGTGATGAGATAGAGAGAGAACAAATGGTAGAAGAGTTTTTTGGGTTATAAGAGAGAGTGTAAAAGGGATTTTGGGTTAGGTATGAGTTAAATTTTTAACTCCATGATTATTCTTGTATGATATTTTTCTCTCATAGTGAAGATATTTAATTTCTGAGGTGGATGCAGACATATGACTTGTTGAACCATGTTAAATTCCTGTCTTTGTTCTTGGTGTGATGTGGAATACGATTAAAAATTAATATTAAAAACAATTGCCAAGTTCCACCAAAAATATAAAAACCTTGTAACTAATTGTAGTAAGCAAGGGTCGATCCACAGAAAATCAATTCAATTAACACTATCAATCCAATTCTTAAATTAAACTCTGATGAAAAATGAACAGTAAAATTAAAAAGGGAGGGTTTGTTAATTAAAACTAACAAAAGAAATTAAACTTAAACCAAAACAGTAAACACAAATTGAATTATCAAGTTAAAGATATTGGTTAAGAGATGGAATCCACTACTAGATTTATATGATTATGCTAACTTACATACTCTTTATACCAACGTGATCAATTATGTTCTTATGTAATTGTGAGATAAATCTCTTGTTTTCCTTAAGTTTCACTTAATTCAGCAACCGCTCAAATCAAACCCTAACCATTAGTTATTTGTAAAGCAACCGTTCTTACACCTACCTAATGATTGCATTAAGAATTAGAAAATTAATCAAACTAAGATCTAATCACACACTGTAACACCCACCATAGGGTGTCACATTTATGTTACTTAATAACCCCCAAGTTCATATAAGGTGACGTTGTAATAAAAAGATAAGTCAAATTTTTTTTTGACGACCATAAAATAAACTTAGTGGAAAATAAAACATTATAGCAACCTCACACATAGATTACATCATATACATATTGCAAACGTACTGTTGGAATTATTTATTTTACAACCCATGTCTCAAACTAAAACACACTTAAATAAATTACACACATAGTTCATATCAGAGTTCAAACTTGCCCAAGTTTAACTAAGCAGCAGACCCCTCAGATGGGTCCTCCTCGAGTTCCTTAGCAGGTAGGAATCCGTTATGACGAGTAGTCCTACGGACAGGTGTCCGGGCTGACGATACTATACTGAATTCCGTTGGGACATAATTCCTAGTGTCCCAGTGTCGCCTGATATGCAACGAAAATTCAACATGAACTAAAATAGTTACACAGAAAAATGGATCTCTACGAAATAGTCTGCTAATGCTAACAGTCAGATATCCCTCATAAATAAGTCCTCGCTCATCGGGACTTGTTCTCCATTCACCAGCTCCTCCGTGAAACTGTAGACGTACATATCCAAAGAAACTGGCTCTTGTCGTCATACTGTCAGAATTCGGCGTTCCCAGTCGTGAGAAGTAACTTTTCTTCTGCTTCTTGTACTGTTTCTTTCTCAACGTCTTCACCCAATTAAAATATAATAGGCAAATATACACACAAAGAGGTGAGATTATCTACGCCAATACAAGCATGATAGTACAGAGATAATACAAACAACACATCATGCAAAAATATCATATCATGATCACAATTATACCATCATCATAGTGCAAAATAATAATTACCATTATGCCACTATCACTGTTTAAATCATACAATAATTACAGTAACACCATCATATAGATATAGATGCTCAGTTTCATGCATGCGCACACAAACTCAATGTCCTACTCCATGGAGCTAATACTCAAGTCGGAGAAATTGATCGAAAAGAGCTGCTGGTATTTTGTGCTTTAGACCAAGTGCTTATAATTATATCTTGCACATCTAGCACATACACAACAGTCTTTGTCAGATCTCGATTAAGAATAGTATCTCGGTCCGGATCACCAGTGTGTTGCATCGGTTTAACTCACGGTGCAGAAGAGCTACCAACTGCCCATTGTGAGCAACTCGCACCCCGATGCCCCCAAGGTCCACAAGTGACCTACACTACGCGTATCGCACTCGCTCAAGAGGTGTACGTTTCTCCTAGGCAATCAGTCATATCCAGTCCATCGGATCATTTTCAATGCATGTGTAATGCACCAATTACTAACCAATGGTAAATCACATAATTTCTCATACCAGGTTCAAATAGTATTTTTAACTGTCAAGTTTACTGTATAATTAACAGCGATTATATTATCGCATTTTTTTTTCATTCACAAAAACATTTTTGTCCCGTTTTCACAGTCACGTAATATTTTATTACGAAATCAACGATTTGTAACAATTCTATTACGTTTAAAATTCGCGTAAAAATTTTCTATTATTTTCTAAAGTGCGTAAAAATATTCTTTCATTTTTTTTTTCACATAACAATTTTTCTACAACATTTCGATCGTATAAAATATTTGAACATTTTAAATTACGTAGAAATATTTTAACCTTTTTCAAATCGCATAACTCAAAATTTACATTTTTAAGCTCCATAAATCATTTTTCACCGTTTGTACCCTTCGTAAAATATTTCTTAACTTTAAAAATATTATTTTGGACTTTTCTTACAATAATATAATTCCTTACTTTATTTTCTTCCTATTCTTAGTCAAAAAATCTTTTCTTAATATATTTTCTCAAAATTACTTTTTATTGATCTAGTTTTACAAAATTTCATTTAGTTTAATTAATTACCATTTCTAACTTTTAAATTTCCTAACGTTTTTCCAAAACCCAATAAATAAATTCTTTGTTAGTAAATTTAAGTTACAAACGTTTTCTTTTATATTTCTAAATCACTTTCAAAAATTAATTCTCCTTGAAAATAATTTGAAGTTTAACACCTTCAATCTCCCTTTTTCTTTTATTTATGAAAATTTCACTTGACAACACTTCAATTCTCTTTTCAAAATCCTTATTTGAAAATTCTTATATTTTATAACATCAAAAAAAAAATTTTCAAAATTATCAAGACCTTAAAAATGGCCATTGGAACCATGAAAGATTTTTCTTATAACTTAAATGAATTATATTTTTGTTTCTACGCAAAATTAATTAATATCAACATAACTAAAAAGAAAACGTGTGCATTCTCTTTTGCAAAACCAAAATCCTTTTGTTTATTTTCTTTACTTATCAAATCATAAAATTTTATTATTCATGAAAATATTAATTTGGTGAACATCTAATTTGAGGTGCATTGGCCAAAAATCTTATTGTTCTAGGGACCCAAAAAATTAATTTCCTTGTTCTTGAAAAATTTTCAACATGAACCCTAATTTTGGGCATCAAAACCGAACCTCTCCTTTGGCTATTGGAGCCAAAATTTTGCTTATTTCAACATACATCCATCATAATATATTTAACATATATCATCATGCATATTATAAGCATACCATATAAACAAGTAAAAAATCATACTAAGCATGCATACACAATTAATTCATGCAAAGCATATCAAGCATAAACAAAATAATTAAAACACATAACACAAATAATTTATTACATGACTATGGATATGAATCCTCACATGGATTCATCATCCATCAAATATAACCATCTCTCACCACCATGCTTGGTTGGTGAGATAAATCTCCTCTTACCTCTTGAAGAACTCCAAAAGCTCCTTGCTTTGAATTTAGAACAAGATCTCCTCCAACAAAAGTCTCTTGAACATAGAACAAATACAAGAAAATTAGTATATTGAGCTTGATTAAGAGGAACCATGGATCAAACATGGTTTAGAACATGAAAAAGAAAAGAATAAAAGAAATTTCCTTACTCTTCACCAACTAAAGCTCTAGAACTTGATCTTAGTAAAAATCCTTCAAGATGGAAGATTTAGAGAAATTCTTCAACATGAAAGTTGTTTAGAATAAGGTAAGGATTCAAGAAACTAGGTTGTATGAAATTAAAGAGTGATGGAGGGTGGACTTAGGTGCTTTGGCCGAATGCTTCTCTAGGGAGAGGAAATGGAGTTTTTCTCCTTGGTTGGTTCTTGAAGCATAAGTGAGAGAAAGAGGAAATGAAAAATGTGAAGTGTGGAAGTGAAATATTTGGTATCCTAACTATGCATGGCCGTGGACTTCATGGAGAGAAATGACAAAGTGAAGTTTTGAAAAGCATGCTCATTAATTGATCAATAGGAACTTGTCTTCATCTTTTCTTTGGCCTAAAAAGCCTATACTAATTTTGTCTCTCATTCTCATTGCTCTTCAAAACCGCTTCTCCATGCATGATTCATGCAAATTGTCATCTTTTCTATCAATTATATGAAGCATTCCTAACCATTGATTCATTCAATGGTTAGGATTCAAGTAGATTTTGATTTTTAGAAGACAAAATCTAGGCCATTTGATCTTTCTTCTTTAAATCCTAGCCATTAGATGTGTCTCCAAATGAAAGGTCAAGATTGCATCTTCAAACTTTACATCCAAGGATCCAAAATGGTTGTAGAAATTTTTGATGACCAATTCTCCACCATTGATCAAAATCCAAATCCAATGGTCATTAATGGTCCATCTCCACCATTGATTTAAATCCAAATCCAATGGTCATTAATGATCCATTTCCACCATTGATTTATTTTACATCCAAGGGTTCATAATGGTCATATTCATTTTACAAGACTAAATCTCCACCCTTAATTTAATTTTCCATCCAACGATTATAATTAATCCTGTTTATTTTCAAGATTAAATCTCCACCATTGATTAAATCAAGATTAAATCTCCAATGGTAATTAATTCGATGGTGGATATCCAAACCACCAATATTGACTTAACAGTATAAAATTTTATTTTTATCTGTTATAACCCCACGAAAGAATATACTTACTGTATTTTTATTATCCGATAATTAAATACAGTACAAAATACAATAAAAAAAATTTTCTAAAACTGTTTCCGGATTCAGGTTTAGTAAGATCCCCTGTCTCCGTCTAAACAGTATAAATTTTTCTATGCGTAGAAAAAATTTTCACTTTGCGGGATCTACCTGGACTCACATATGGCCACCTGAGCCCACCTACACCTCGTGGGGCCCACAAACAGTAAAAATTTTAAAATCACACATAAAATCATAAAAATTAGAAAATTCACAAATATCAATTCAGATTACGTAAATTAATTAAGACTAAACAGTAAAAATTAATTTACATAAATTTTTCTGGCCCAAAAATTATTATTTTTCTGACACGAGCAAATTACTCAAAACGATCAAATATGCAGACGAAATGTTTAAAATAATTTTACAAAAAGCACGAAATCACTAAACAAGAAAATTCTCGCTAACTTGTTAAAATTACTTATTTAATACATAGAAAGTTTGGGGTGTTACAATTCTTCCCCTCTACAAAAGTTTTGTCCTCGAAACTTGACGAACTTGATTTCACATCCTCGAATAAATAGGGATACTGTTCTTTTATCTTTTCTTCTAGTTCCCATGTAGCTTCCCTGCTTATATCATCCCAAATAATTTTAACTAATGAAATTTCCTTACCTCGAAGTTGCTTTGTCTTTCGATCCTCAATCTTTACTGGAACAGTTTCATAGGTTAAATTTTCCTTCAGCTGTACTGTGTCTGGCTTGATAACATGAGTAGGATCAGAAATATATTTCCGTAGTTGTGATACGTGAAATACATTGTGAAGGTTTGACAGAAAAGGTGGTAATGCAATCTGATATGCCACCGGACCTACCCGACGTAAAATCTGATATGGTCCGATAAACTTTGGAGTGAGTTTCTTGGACTTAAGCACTCGTCCAACACCCGTCATAGGCGTCACTCGCAAAAATACATGGTCACCTTCTTCAAACTCGAGAAATTTTCTCCTTTTATCAGCATAGCTCTTTTGCCGAGTTTGACTCATTCTCATTTTGTCTTGTATCATCTTCACTTTCTCAGTTGTCTGTTGAACAATCTCTGGTCCTAACATAATACTCTCACTGTCTTGATACCAACATAACGGTGTTCTACATCGTCTTCCATATAATGCCTCATAGGGTGCCATCCCTATACTTGAATGGAAACTATTATTATATGTGAATTCTATCAATGGCAAGAATTCATCCCAGCCTCCAGTTTCTTCCAGAACACATGATCTCAACAAGTCTTCCAGAGACTGAATTGTTCTTTCTGACTGACCATCGGTCTGTGGATGGTAAGCAGAACTTAAACGTAGCTTTGTTCCCATCGCTTCTTGCAAACTATCCCAGAATCTTGAGGTAAATCACGGATCTCGATCAGAAATTATACTGGATGGTACACCATAAAGTCTAATAATTTCATTGATGTACACTTGAGCCAACTTTTCCATTGAGTATTTAATATTAATCGGCAAAAAGTGCACTGACTTAGTAAGCCGATCAACAATTACCCAAATGGCATCATGACCCTTCCGAGTCTTTGGTAGTCCCATCACAAAATCCATTGCTATGTCATCCCATTTTCATTCGGGAACAGGCAAAGGTTGCAACATTCCCGAATGTCTTTGATGTTCCACCTTGGCTTTCTGACAGATTAAACAGGATGATACATACTCAGCAACATCTTTCTTCATTCCTTGCCACCAATATAATTGTTTTAAATCTTGATACATCTTTGTGGCTCCTGGATGCATACTCAGTTTACTCCTGTGAGCTTCATTCAAAATCAATCTTTTAAGATTCGGATCATTAGGCACACAAACTCTTCCTTGAAACTTCAAAATTCCATTAACACCTTCGCTAAAATCCAACACTGCCCCTTGACTCTTTGCTTCTTTTGCTTCTTGCAAATATCGGTCACTGTTTTGTCCTTCACGGATTCTATCCATCAAATCATTTGAAATGGTGATCATATTTAAACACATCTTGCCCGGCATCAATTTCACAGATAATCGCATATCCCGAAATTCTTCTATCAACTCCTTTTCTTTGATCATCATAACAGAAGCACTAAGTATTTTTCTACTCAATGCATCCGCTACGACATTCGCCTTTCCGGGATGATACTGTAATTAAAAATCATAATCCTTCAAAAACTCTAACCAACGCCTTTGTCTCATGTTCAACTCTTTCTGGTCAAACAGATATTTTAAACTTTTATGATCACTAAAAACAGTGAATGATGCTCCATAGAGAAAATGTCTCCACACCTTCAACGCAAATACCACAGCTGCTAACTCCAAGTCATGAGTCGGATAATTCCTCTCATGATTTTTCAACTGCCTTGAAGCATAAGCCACCACCTTACGGTTTTGCATAAGTACACAACCCAATCCTTGGTACGAAGCATCACAATATACTTCAAAGGGTTCATTTGGATCAGGTAGAATCAGTACCGGTGAAGTAGTTAATCGTCTTTTCAACTCCTGGAAACTTTCTTCGCATGCGTTAGTCCACACGAACGGCTAATTCTTTCGTGTAAGTTGGGTAAGAGGTCCTGCAATATTCGAAAACCCCTCAATGAACCGTCTATAATAACCAGCTAATCTGATAAAACTACGAATTTCTATTACAGTCTTTGGTCTTTCCCATTCCAAAACTGTCTCCACCTTGGAAGCATCGACTTTAATTCCTTCTTTTAATATCACGTGTCCCAAAAATTGAATTTCATTCAACCAAAATTCACATTTGGATAACTTAGCATATAACTTATTCTCCTTCAAAATTTGAAGAACTACCCTGAGATGTTCAGCATATTCCTCCTGACTTCGAGAATAGATTAAAATGTCATCGATAAAGACGACAACAAACTTATCCAAGTATGAACAAAAAATTCTATTCATGAAGTCCATGAATATAGCTGGTGCATTTGTCACACCAAATGGCATCACTAAATATTCATAATGCCCATAACGAGTTCGAAAAGCTGTTTTGGGAATATCCTCCACTTTCACACGTATTTGGTGATACCCAGAACGTAGATCAATCTTGGAAAATATTGCGGCTCCTCGTAACTGATCCATTAGATCATCTATTCTTGGAAGTGGATATTTATTCTTAATCGTGATTTTGTTTAGTTGCCGATAGTCTACACATAGACGTGAAGTTCCATCTTTCTTCTTGACCAACAGTTCTGGAGCTCCCCATGGTGACACACTAGGTCTCACGAATTGTTTCTCTAATAAATCCTCCAGCTGTTTCTTCAGTTCGGCTAATTCTACTGGCGACATCCGATAGGGCGCTATAGATATCGGTCCACTCCGGTATAAGGTCAATGGCAAACTCGATTTCCCTTACCGGTGGCAGTCCAGGTACGTCTTCAGGAAATACTTCAGGAAATTCATTGACCACGAAAATATTCTTCAAGACATCTTCACATTGCACCTTTAAAGAAGATAACAACAGATACCCATGATCTCCTTCCTTCAAACAAGCTTCCACTTGAGTAGCCGTTAGGAATCTAGGATCCTTAGCCTCAAGAAACACTAACGTCTTATTCGAACAATCAATTAGGATATGGTTAGAAGACAACCAATCCATTCCCAAGATTACATTAATTTTGGAAAGAGGCAAACAGATCAAGTCCACATAAAAGATTCTATCCCTAACACGACGGACAATTCGGGCATACGGTTGATGTAACTACGAGACTTATCGGTAGGAGTAGCAACACTCGATCATATGGCAATGCGAGACACAAATCAATCCCAAATGTTCAACACAATCACATGCAATGAAAGAATGTGTTGCTCCCGAATCATAGAGTATGGGTAAAGGATTACCTCCAATAGTACCCTCCTCCATTATCAAGTCCTCGATTTAGCGCCTTCTTCTCTCGCTCATTGTATAGACACGACCACCTACCTGTGACCTTGCGATGCGAACATTTCCCACAGAGGATTCCTTCCTTATCTGATCACAATCTTTAGAGAAATGTCCATGCTGTCCACACTTAAAACAAACAACCTCCTTATGTTGACAATCTTTCGTGAGATGGTCCTTCCCACATTTGAAACATCGAATAGGAGTCCCAACTTGACTTGCCTTATTGCCGCTAGAACTTCCACCCATAAATTGCTTCTTAGTCTGACTTCCTGTAGGTTTCATATATGGCTTTTGCTGAGAGCGACTTGCTTGAGTACTCTTTCCTTTTTGGAACCTTGCAGGTCCAAAATTCTTGTTTCTTGCTGCTCGTTGATGATCAATCTCTTCAACTTTACTACATTTTTCAATCAAAGTTGGAAATTGATTAATCTCCAACATCGATACAGCTCTCTTAATATCCAGCTTTAATCCTTCTTCAAATTTCCTGCATTTCCAGCCCTCATCTGGATTCATCTGCAAATATCTCAAAAACTTAGACAGACTTTCAAATTTTGCCGCATACTCACTTACGGACATCAATCCTTGTCGTAAGCTCAGAAATTCCATTTCCTTCATATGCCTCACACTTGCTGGAAAATATTTCTCCAGAAACTTTTGCTTAAAAACTTGCCACGTCACCATCCTTCCTTCGGCTTCCAACAGTCTTCTAGCTCCTGCCCACCAACGTTCACCATCTCCTACCAAAGATAAACGTTGTCGGCGTAAGCTTCCGTTCATCGGCAACCCATACCATCAAATATCTTTTCAAGTTCTTGGATCCAAAGTTCACTTTTCTCCTGGATCAAACTCTCCACAAAATTTTGGTGGATTATTCCTTCGAAACTCGACAAATCGTGCACATTTTCATTAGCCCGTTGATTTTGTTGTGCAACCACTTCCGCCATTCTTCATTCATTGCTACATACCGAGCCAAGTTCCCATTTACCATTCCCATTATCGCTCCCATTAAGCTCCATATCGTTTCTATTATTGATACGTCCACGTCCACGTCCGGCCATTATTCTTTCCTATTCAAACCGAACAACACAAGAAAGTCAAATTCAAGTTTCGGACCAAGAAACCACAAACAGAGAGAATCACACAACACAAACAAGACAGACCTAACCACAACCCCAAAGACTCTAACTTGGGCTCTGATACCAACTAATGTAACACCCACCATAGGGTGTCACATTTATGTTACTTAATAACCCCCAAGTTCATATAAGGTGACGTTGTAATAAAAAGATAAGTTGTTTTTTTTTTTACGACCATAAAATAAACTTAGCAGAAAATAAAACATTATAGCAACCTCACACATAGATTACATCATATACATATTACAAACGTACTGTTGGAATTATTTATTTTACAACTCATGTCTCAAACTAAAACACACTTAAATAAATTACACACATAGTTCATATCAGAGTTCAAACTTGCCCAAGTTTAACTAAGCAGCGGACCCCTCAGATGGGTCCTCCTCGGGTTCCTCGGCGGTAGAATCATATTATGACCAGTAGCCCTACGACAGTGTGTCCGGCCGACGATACTATATCGATTTTCGTTGGGACATAATTCCTAGTGTCCCAGTGTCGCTTGATATGCAACGGAAATTCAACATGAACTAAAATAGTTACACAGAAAAATGGATCTCTACGAAACAGTCTGCTAATGCTAACAGTCAGATATCCCTCATAAATAAGTCCTCGCTCATCGGGGCGTGTTCTCCATTCACCAGCTCCTCCGTGAAATAGTAGACGTACATATCCAAAAAAACTGGCTCTTGACGTCATACTGTCAGAATTCGACGTTCCCAGTCGTGAGAAGTAACTTTTCTTCTGCTTCTTGTACTGTTTCTTTCTCAACGTCTTCACCCAATTAAAATATAATAGGCAAATATACACACAAAGAGGTGAGATTATCTACGCCAATACAAGCATGATAGTACAGAGATAATACAAACAATACATCATGCAAAAATATCATATCATGATCACAATTATACCATCATCATAGTGCAAAATAATAATTACCATTATGCCACTATCATTGTTTAAATCATACAACAATTACAAGAACACCATCATATAGATATAGATGCTCGGTTTCATGCATGCGCACACGGACTCAATGTCCTACTCCATGGAGCTAATACTCAAGTCGGAGAAATTGATCGAAAAGAGTCTTGGTATTTCGTGCTTCGAGACCAAGTGCTTATAATTATATCTTGCACATCTAGCACATACACAATAGTCTTTGTCGGATCTCGATTAAGAATAGTGTCTCGGTCCGGATCACCGTGTGTTGCATCGGTCTAACCCACGGTGCGAAGAGCTACCAACCGCCCATTGTGAGCAACTCGCACCCCGATGCCCCCAAGGTCCACAAGTGACCTACACTACGCGTATCGCACCCACTCAAGAGGTGTACGTGTCTCCTAGGCAATCACCATATCCAGATCCATCGGACCATTTTCAATGCATGTGTAATGCACCAATTACCAACCAATGGTAAATCACATAATTTCTCATACCAGGTTCAAATAGTATTTTTAATCAAGTTTATTGTATAATTAACGGCGATTATATTATCACATTTTTTTTCATTCACAAAAACATTTTTGTCCCGTTTTCACATGATCCACGTAATATTTTATTACGAAATCAACGATTTGTAACATTTCTATTACGTTTAAAATTTGCGTAAAAATTTTCTATTATTTTCTAAAGTGCGTAAAAATATTCTTTCATTTTTTTTTTCACATAACAATTTTTTTACAACATTTCGATCGTATAAAATATTTGAACATTTTAAATTGCGTAGAAATATTTTAACCTTTTTCAAATCGCATAACTCAAAATTTACGTTTTTAAGCTCCATAAATCATTTTTCACCGTTTGTACCCTTCGTAAAATATTTCTTAACTTTAAAAATATTATTTTGGACTTTTCTTACAATAATATAATTCCTTACTTTATTTTCTTCTTATTCTTAGTCAAAAAATCTTTTTCTTAATATATTTTCTCAAAATTACTTTTTATTGATCTAGTTTTACAAAATTTCATTTAGTTTAATTAATTACCATTTCTAACTTTTAAATTTCCTAACGTTTTTCAAAATCCCAATAAATAATTTCTTTGTTAGTAAATTTAAGTTACAAACGTTTTCTTTTATATTTCTAAATTACTTTCAAAAATTAATTCTCCTTGAAAACAATTTGAAGTTTAACACCTTCAATCTCTCTTTTTCTTTTATTTATGAAAATTTCACTTGACAACACTTTAATTCTCTTTTCAAAATCCTTATTTGAAAATTCTTATATTTTATAACATCAAAAAAAAAATTTTCAAAATTATCAAGACCTTAAAAATGGCCATTGGAACTATGAAAGATTTTTCTTATAACTTAAATGAATTATATTTTTGTTTCTACGCAAAATTAATTAATATCAACATAACTAAAAAGAAAACGTGTGCATTCTCTTTTGCAAAATCAAAATCCTTTTGTTTATTTCCTTTACTTATCAAATCATAAAATTTTAGTATTCATGAAAATATTAATTTGGTGAGCATCTAATTTGTGGTGTCTTGGCCAAAAATCTTATTGTTCTAGGGACCCAAAAAATTAATTTCCTTGTTCTTGAAAATTTTTTAACATGAACCCTAATTTTGGGCATCAAAACCGAACCTCTCCTTTGGCCATTGGAGCCAAAATTTTGCTTATTTCAACATACATCCATCATAATATATTTAACATCTATCATCATGCATATTATAAGCATACCATATAAACAAGTAAAAAATCATACTAAACATGCATACATAATTAATTCATGCAAAGCATATCAAGCATAAACAAAATAATTAAAACACATAACACAAATAATTTATTACATGACTATGGATATGAATCCTCACATGGATTCATCATCCATCAAATATAACCATCTCTCACCACCATGCTTGGTTGGTGAGATAAATCTCCCTCTTACCTCTTGAAGAACTCCAAAAGCTTCTTGCTTTGAATTTAGAACAAGATCTCCTCCAACAAAAGTCTCTTGAACATAGAACAAATACAAGAAAATTAGTATATTGAGCTTGATTAAGAGGAACCATAGATCAAACATGGTTTAAAACATGAAAAAGAAAAGAATAAAAGAAATTTCCTTACTCTTCACCAACTAAAGCTCTAGAACTTGATCTTAGTAAAAGTCCTTCAAGATGGAAGATTTAGAGAAATTCTTCAACATGAAAGTTGTTTAGAATAAGGTAAGGATTCAAGAAACTAGGTTGTATGAAATTAAAGAGTGATGGAGGGTGGACTTAGGTGCTTTGGCCGAATGCTTTTCTAGGGAGAGGAAATGGAGTTTTTCTCCTTGGTTGGTTCTTGAAGCATAAGTGAGAGAAAGAGGAAATGAAAAATGTGAAGTGTGGAAGTGAAATATTTGGTATCCTAACTATGCATGGCCGTAGACTTCATGGAGAGAAATGACAAAGTGAAGTTTTGAAAAGCATGCTCATTAATTGATCAATATGAACTTGTCTTCATCTTTTCTTTGGCCTAAAAAGCCTATATTAGTTTTGTCTCCCATTCTCATTGCTCTTCAAAATCGCCCCCCCTCCATGCATGATTCATACAAATTGTCATCTTTTCTATCAATTATATGAAGCATTCCTAACCATTGATTCATTCAATGGTTAGGATTCAAGTAGATTTTGATTTTTAGAAGACAAAATCTAGGTCATTGGATCTTTCTTCTTTAAATCCTAGCCATTAGATGTGTCTCCAAATGAAAGGTCAAGATTGCATCTTCAAACTTTACATCCAAGGGTCCAAAATGGTTGTAGAAATTTTTGATGACCAATTCTCCACCATTGATCAAAATCCAAATCCAATGGTCATTAATGGTCCATCTCCACCATTGATTTAAATCCAAATCCAATGGTCATTAATGATCTATTTCCACCATTGATTTATTTTACATCCAAGGGTTCATAATGGTCATATTCATTTTACAAGACTAAATCTCCACCCTTGATTTAATTTTTCATCCAACGATTATAATTAATCCTGTTTATTTTCAAGATTAAATCTCCACCATTGATTAAATCAAGATTAAATCTCCAATGGTAATTAATTCGATGGTAGATTTCCAAACCACCAATATTGACTTAACAGTATAGAATTTTATTTTTATCTGTTATAACCCCACGAAAGAATATACTTACTGTATTTTTATCATCCGATAATTAAATACAATAAAATACAATAAAAAAATTTTCTAAAACTATTTTCGGATTCAGGTTTAGTAAGATCCACTGTCTCTGTCTAAACAGTACAAATTTTTCTATGCGTAGAAAATTTTTTCACTTTGCGGGACCCACCTGGGCCCACGTATAGCCACTTGGGCCACTTACACCTCGTGGGGCCCACAAACAGTAAAAATTTCAAAATCACACATAAAATCACAAAAATTAGAAAATTCACAAATATCAATTCAGATTACGTAAATTAATTAAGACTAAACAGTAAAAATTAATTTACGTAAATTTTTTCGGCCCAAAAATTATTATTTTCCTGACACGGAGCAAATTACTCAAAACGATCAAATATGCAAACGAAATGTTTAAAATAATTTTACAGTGCACAGAAATCACTAAACAGTAAAATTCTGCTAACTGTTAAAATTACTTATTTAATACATAGAAAGTTTGGGGTGTTACACACACCGGGATTAAATTACTTAGATCATATGTTTCACTAGTTTTACCACCTCAACCGCGCATAGCAATCCTAGTTTTACCACTCTCGAAATTTGGCAAGAATATAAAAACCTTTATATTGATTTAAGAACAGAAACATATGAATAAAAAACATAATTGTATTGATATAAAGAAATATGCAAGAATCACATAATCAAAACTAGAGTTTCATCCTCCATTAACCAATCAAGAAGTTTAGCCACACATGGCAAATTCAAAAATAGAAGAAGAATTAAAAGAAAACATTGTTCAGAACAAAAGAAGAAAAGAAAAACTAAAGATCAAACTAGTTTCCAATGCTTGAGAGTGATTGATATTTGATCGCTCGAATCCGAGTCTCCAATCCTCAATCGAATCCTTCCTCTTCTTGGTCTTCGTGTTTCTCTCAGTTTCCTTGACGGCTCTCTCTGTCCAGATAGGGTTTAAGGGTTCTAAGCAATCCTATTTATAGGTTTTGGAACCTAATTTAGCATTAAAACACGAAATTAAACTTCTGAGCCGATGACACGGGTAATAGCCCAACCCGTGTCTGATTCTGATGTCAAATCTCCAGCTATTCCAAAGTCAGAGAAGAACACGGCCCACCCCGTGTCATATGACACGGGTCGTGTTCTCGGTCAAGGCTTGAAATTGACTCTTCCTCGTGAAGTCAAAGAAATACACGGCCTACCCCATGTCATTTGACACGGGCCGTGTTGTCCAAATCTTCCAGTCTTCAAAGTCAGAAGAGTACACGGCCTATCCCGTGTACTTTGACACGGGCCGTGTTGTCCACTTTCTTCAAATCCAACCTTGATTCTTCATGAATGCCCTTCTTCCTTTACTTCTAAGGGTTGATACTGATTCCCTTAAGTCTCTTAACTCCCTTCTCAATAGTTCAATACCAATGGACTCCATCACTCATAGATCTCCTGAAAATCACAATACGTTTATGAGTGTTTATAACCACATTTAAGCAAAGTTTCACAATAAATATCCAATTAAGCTCTAAAGCAGAAACTTAACTAAATATCAATAATTGAGCACATATGGAGTCTAATTAAATCAATCATAAGGTATTTAAAAGCTGAAATTATTAACAGATCAGTTCTCTATGTTGTTACCTTGTTAATTAACATCCCCACATTAATTTCCAACTTAGTCACAATTTCATGTCCCGTGGATCAAAAAATGAGGGAAAAATTTGCCAGACGTACATCGAATACGTTGAAACTTGAAACAATTGCAGAAGCTCTTACTTGAGGCTTTGGGATAGGATTTTATTATTTTCAATGTGCATAAAACTGCTATTTTAACCTTTTTTCAACCCTAAAAGGTTGGGGACATTTATAATATTTTGTGACATAGTTATGAACATTTGAATATATATATATATATATATATATATATATATATATATATATATAATTAAAATCTGTTTGGTGTTTATTTGTTAGCTAGGGGTGGAAGATTGAACCTAGTTCCCCATCTTTGGTGTGTAAAAACAAGTTACTACCTGAGCTATTGCTAAAGTGGGATCTCAATGAAACTTTGATTTCTTTAAGTCTCACTATACGTAACCTTCTAAAGTTTTTTAATGTTGTATTTCTTTAATTTGTTGCATGTGTTGCATTATGTTATTTTCATTACTGCTTTTCTAATCCTTGGACACTAGAGTGGGTCAATTATAATATTAACCTCTTGAATACTTGTATACATCCTAGGGGTATACAGAAACAGAAGAAAACTCATTTAAAGTCAAATACATGATATATCTCAATGAGTTTTTGGCATTCATACACACAATAAATACTTTTTGACCTCACCGAAAAAAAAAATGACATTACGTGATTGCAATCTCAGGGCATCCTTAGCACAAAATCTGTTTGTGGAAGCAGTGGCTTTGGCAACTGCAACGTATGCCTCGGCCATGTGCAACCTCATTCCTGGTGCTACCTTCGTCTTAGCCGTCTGTTTTGGGTAGGCCCATAATCTCCATCACACGTAATGCTAATGGAACCAGTCCCTTTACTTTTAGTAACACCAAATAATAGTTGAATTGAATCCAGGCCCTAGATATGGACCTCAGTTTCACCATGATTCTGTTCTCTAACTATGGTTCTTTGATTAAGAGTATCCCACAGTTGTATTCTATATATTTTCATGCGACTACAACTTTTCTCAGATTGGAAAGGTTGAACATTGGAACATTAACAGGGAAGGCCAAGGTGCTTGGCACTCTAATGGGAATTGGTGGAGCCATGATCATTACCTTCTATAAGAGCACAGAGATCCACATCTGGTCAACGCATGTCAATATGATGCGCCACCTCCAACCACACCACGTGCCTACTAGTCATATTTGGGGCTGTGCTCTGGCTTTTGGCACTTGTGTGGCCAATTCGATGTGGTTGATAATTCAGGTGACCTTCACTCACTACAAATTTGATATAACTTGTTTTGAAAGAATATAAATGAACCGTTTAACTCTAATACCATCATATTATTATCTTACAAAAATTGCAATATTTATCTATCTCGATGAATTAACTATAACTACATCATCACAGCAGAAAATAAATTATGTGATAATAATTTGATGACATATGAGTTTCTCATAATTTATGAATTATTATAGAGATGCTGTATCAATGATTGTTACATTCAATATTTTTTTCTTTAATTACATTATATACTGTAGAAGATGTTTACGCGATTGTGTGTGATAGGCTAGGATGACTGAGAAATTTCCTTGGCATTATACAAGTGCGGCTTTGATGTCAGTGATGGCATCCATTCAGTCAGTTATATTTGCCCTTTGCAAGGAAAGAGATTGGAGTAATATCGGACTTCTCACTGCAGTTTATACAGTATCGTTTTCTTTACGTGCATACAAGTTATAAGTGCCTTAAATTGAGTCCAAAACCTAAATTAAATATGTCCAAGCTAATAAATTAACATGTTTTATATGTGTGAATTTGTACTACTAGGGAACAGTGGCTTCTGGACTAGCTTTTGTTCTCATTACATGGTGCGTGAGCTTAAAAGGCCCATTCTATGCTTCCATGTTCTACCCTCTCTTCCTTGTCTTAATGGCTATTGCAGGGTCTCTAGTATTAGATGAAAGGCTCCATTTGGGAAGGTACGTTTAGCATATTTTCCTTTTCTTTGACTGAAAGTAAATACTATCCATAGAAGGATTAATCATGATGACTTGTGTCTTCAGAATAACAATAAGAAGTTATTTTCTCTTCTTAAAGATTTTTTCTATTGTTTTAAAAGGCGCATTTGATTAAAACACTGCTCAAAGAATTAATTAGATTGATAATGAATTTTATATTCCAATGATTTTGTTATATGTTGAAACATGAAATTTCATCCAATCATTTGTACATTATAGTAAGATGTGATAAGTGTTGATAGTTTCCTATTTTATTGGTAAATTTAAATTTTAAATTATAATTAATGTCAAGATTGTAGAGAGATATGAGATATATTTGTTTTTAAATAGGAAATTAAGGAAAGTCTCCCTAAGAGTTTATCTCCGCCATACCTAGAGTTATTCTCGGTAGAAGTAGTCTCAATGTCTAATTCTCTAGGATTAGATGTAGGTCTCCTCATGAACTCGTCTACACATCTACCACAAAATCATAAGGCATTTACTCAAAGACATAGTTTATATATAAGCACTCTTTAAGAGTCTATTTTGCTCAATGTGTAACTTAGTCTTAGACAAAACACACATAAAGACACTCTAAACTCTCAAGACTCAAGTTTAACAAAGGATAGAGTGTGGGAGTGGTTGATTGCCATATAAATTGTAGTGGACTATAAATACTTGTATTAAAGAATTGTTTGAGGTACGAGAATAAGTAAAATGAAATTGTGAGTAATATTGCAGTGGAGGATTTGCAATTTTGTCTTCAAAAGTTGCATCGTTGAGGGTTTACAACTTTGTCCACGAAAGTTGTATTGAGATAAAGTTTCAATTTTATTCATGCAAAAGTTGCATTATAATGTTATTTATCATAGATTTGATTTCTTTTCATCCGTGGATGTAGGTATATTGGATCAAATTACAATAAGTTGTGTGATTATTTATGATATTGTTTTTAATTACTCATATTTATACAAACACGTGAGAAGGGGATAAATTTTTTTTAACAGTAATTGATATCATTTTTTATAATTACAGCATAATAGGATCATTATTGATTGTGTTCGGGCTGTACATTGTCTTGTGGAGTAAAGGCAAAGAATTAAAGAGCATTGCAGAGCTGAAGCTAACAAAAGGCTCAGTTGAAGGTGAATCATTGGAGAAAATAACCACAAATCACGCGGATGATAAAGTGGTAAAAATGACAGCAGCGACGTGAAGTATCGTATTACTACCCATTTTTACTTCTTGACGGCAAATGATCATTTATCTAGAGAAGGAAAAGAACAAAATGGAGTTAAAGATGTTTCAAGAGAAGGCAAGGAAGAAAATGAAGTAAAGGAAATTCCATTGAACATCACGGACTCGAAACCTATGAACCTAGTGCCTAGTGCACATTGACTTTTCTTATTCTATGCCTATCATCTTAATGTTCAATGAAAAAAGTTATATAATTTTTTCCTCATAAACTTTTATAATAATATATAAGAGTGTGATCATTTAATTTATTTATTTTTAAAATAGACTTATTTGGACAAAAATATAAGAGAGTGATAATTACTACTGCGGTTCGCACTCGTGTTATCTCCAAACTCGCAAAATCTGACGAGGTATGAGCATTTGAAGATCCCTCTGGACTCTCTGGTCCCATTTATATATTGTGATACTTGCAAATTATAATCAAAGGGCACTGTCTTTCTTAGTTTCTTCATATATATAATTGTTAATTCTACCATTTTTAATCCCAATTTTATGATGCATGCCCAATTTCTTCAACTCTGGAAGCCCAGTATTATGGCACTTGAGCTGGATTTTTCCATCTTGCTTTAAATTGAAAGATTTTCATCCTACCCTATGATCTCTGTCACATATTATGACGTACGAAAAACCATGATCGGTGAATTCCCATAGATAATTAAGGTTATATTACGATGTCATTCTCCTTTATGTGTGACGAAGGTACAAGTTGACTGTTTTGTCATTGTAAATTTTAGACATGGCTAGGATATTACTTTAGGATATTGGATTACCTTTGCACGAGCTACGGCATGGAAATGAAATCCAAGTTGTGGAAAATTGTTGCACTATTAGTACTGAGCTCCTGTAAGGTATGTCCTAGTCTGTAGTACTAGCCACAATGTTCTTCATTTAAAAAAGATTCCTACTTTTTATGGTAGATCCAAATACAATAATGTGAAACATCTTTGGATGCCAGATGCTCTGAATATCAAGTCACTTGAGTTTGAAAAATATTCACATAAATAGAAGGTTTCTTTTATCATGCTCGCTGAGGACCCTCCTTGTTTATGGATCATTGGATATGTACAAAATTGAATCAAAATGGCTAATTTTAATTACTTGTAACCGGATGAACAGGTAAACGGGTAGAAGTAAATAAATTTGATTTGCCACATAAGAAAATTGGTTGAGTCCCAAAAATGTGTCTATTAGATTGCCCTCGTCTCCTCCTACTCCCAAAATCTCACCCCTGCCGGAGTTTCCGCCTTCCCCATCGCCGGAAAATCACTAGATCGGCCGGAGGCAGTGCTGCCTCCGAAAAAACCTAAGTTGGAATTTCCCATCGCCGAGAAGGTAAACAGGTGCTCGATGTGATAATCGAGGTTCCAGAAGACGACGATGCCAAAGATTGCGACGACGGTTGCGAGATTGTGAAGCTCGACGCCATGGAATTGCTCGCTGAGCACATCCATTTCTGCGAAATTTGTGGAAAGGGTTTCAGGCGCGATGCGAACCTACGAATGCACAGGCGCGTGCACGGGAACCAGTTCAAGACGCAGGAAACGTTGGCGAAGCCGTCGGAGGAGGAGGGCGCAAACATTCTTTGTGACTCTACCGTCGAAAATTTGTGAGAGGAGAAGTAAAGTTGAATTAAGAGAAGTGGTGCAAGGGAGAGAAAATATGTAATCTTGTGGCAGAAATTTTTTTCGGATTTGGATGTGTATTTAGTCTTGTGGCAGAAAATGTAGTCTTCTGCCATTATAGTTCTAGTATTGGTTGCATACTGGATGTTTGACAAAATGCGAAGTCCACAAATGATGAATATTATTTGGCAAGTTGAGTTGAGTTTTTCTGGTTTGACTGGTCTTTGGGTTCATCTTTCAGAACATAAAGTCAAATTTGTGCATCAATATCTGGTTATATAGCTTTGAATTTGAATATTGTGTTTCTTAGCATGGTAATTAGATGTTGAGTGGTGTCTTCCATTTGGTATTGAGTTCCATTTCCTCTTGCTGGTTCTGGGTTGATTTTGATTTAATATACTCCCGTTTGCTATTGAGTTCAATTTGATGAACATTGATCTTGTTCCACTCTACACTACGAACAAGAAATTCCGCAAATGCACTCCCCACTATCTTTTGAGTGGGTTGGATGAGTTTAACATCATTTTTGGACCTAATATACTTATCAAAATAGTATGTTGGATTGGGTTTGATTAGGTCGAAGAGATATTTTTGTTCAACCCGACCCAATAAGATTCGCTTAAGAATGAGTTGAGTTGGATGGAACACATGAATTCAACATATTTTTTAATAAAAAAAATTCTGAAAAAAAGAGTAAAAATATAAAATCTAATAAATTAATACTGTAAGTTTCAATCTCAAATACAATAAGTCTCAATTTAACAAATTAATATTATAAGTCTCAATTTTAAACATAATAGGTCTCAATTTAATAAATTAACATCATAAGTTTAAACTGACCATACTCAAATATGATAGGTCTCAATCTCAATTAAACTAAACATCATAAGTCAATAAGTATATAACTAATTAGTAACAAGTCTTATTAAGTTTGGAATAAACTAAACAAAACTAGTCATAACTCAAATAACAAATTAGTCTAACCAATTTAAGTTAGTGTCATCACGCATGTCATATGTATTAACATAATCATTGACTTCACTCTCTATTTTTTTCATATATTATTTATCATCTAAATGATCCATTGGTTTTTCAATACGACTGTCATTTAGATGCGTCGAGAGTCTTATAAATTTATTTTCTTTGTACACTTTGAGAGTGACACCACGATGCATACACTTAAACTTGATTGGAATAACAAAAAAAATCAGGAGAAAGCATCCTAAAATGCCACCATGGGCGTTTAGGATTCATGAACATCTCATAGAACTCTGTACGACAACGTGTCCTGTGACAGCCGAGGCCAACGAGGGCGGGGAGTGGTCGCCAGTGCAAAAGATGAAGCACGAACAAGAAGCGGCTCCTGACAGGCTTCTAGGCAGAGGGACACATGAATGAACTGAATATATACCGGAATGAGAGGGATCCAAAGACTTGCAGGTATGAGACTGCATAGTTGAGGATGACTTAAAGGAATTGATTAACACCACTCATATTAACAAGATGCATCTTCTTTTCGGGAGCCAAGAATATAAGTACTCCATAGTTAAGCGTGCTTGACTTGGAGCACTTGTGGGATGAGTGACCTCCTGGGAAGTTTCGTAGGATGCGTGTGAGTGAGGACAAAGCACGCTGAAAAGACCCGTGTTAAATTGTGAGGACACTTATCAATCTTGCAGGCAGTCTCGGGACGATACTAATGGTATCAGAGTGGGACCTCTCCCAGTACGGTGTGATTCGGGGACAAACCATGCGGAAGCTGGTGGGCATGTGACACTCGGGGCCGACGAGGGCGGGGAGTGGTTGTTGGTGCAAAAGATGAAATACGAACAAGGAGCGGCTCCTGGCAAGCTTCTAGGCGGAAGGACACTTGAATGAACTAAATACACACCGAAATGAGAGGGATCCAAAGATTGTGCAGGTATGAGACTGCATAGTTGAGGATGACTTAAAGAAATTGATTAGCAACACCCATATCAACAAGATGCATCTTCTTTTCGGGAGTCAAGAACATAAGTACTCCATAGTTAAGCGTGCTTGACTTGGAGCACTTGTGGGATGGGTGACCTTCTGAGAAGTTTCTCATGATGCGTGTAAGTGAGGACAAAGAACGCTAAAAAGACCCGTGTTAGTTTGTGGGGACACTCATCAATCTTGCAGGCAGTCTCGGGACGTTACACGTCCTCTTTTCCTCCTTAGTTTGCACAAACAATAAGACAATTGTCAAATTACATACAAATTTAAACTCAACAATGAAATAATAAGTTTATAAGAATAAGTTAATAAGATTTGAAAGTCAACCATTAAACCACAAATAGCTAAAATAATCAATATTTAAGACCCACAATTTCTTATCTAACAGTTGACATATCTAACATACTAAAAAAGTATTAACAATTAGTAATAGACAATTAGTAATTCATTAAACAAATTGAATGAGTTTTATATAACACATTACTAGCTTTAAGCTTCTCAATCTCATCCATCTGAGTCCATAAATCAGTGAGTTTCTTAAGAGTTCTCAACCAATTTTGAGCACAAATCAATGTCTCAACAGTGGTGGATTGCAAAGAGCTACGAAAAGAGTTAAGAATTCATCCTCCATTACTAAATGTTGACTCAAATGAAACTGTAGAAACAAGAATTGTTAAGATATCCTAACAATGAATGGAAGAACATGATACTTTTTGGTCTTTCCTCTCCACCATGTCAGAATATCAAAACCATCAACATCATCTTCCTTGTACCTCTCAACCTCATTCTTTTTTTACCGTATGTTATTTTTTCTTCACTTTCAATCAAATTTTGAATTTATAACTATCATTATTATCATCAATGTCATCATCAAGTGTAGAAGAATGAATATCAAAGGACATGCAACTAGAATCATTAATATTATGAGGAGTAGGATGCATTTATTAATAATGTAGGCTAAATGACTTTTTACTATACGACTTTTTAATAGCATCAACTAAAACTGCGACTAAACAACTTTTTACTATTAAAAAAAACGTGAATAGATCGAATTTGTGCGAGTTAGACATGTTCCAATCCGCTATCCAACTCACACATTACGAGTTAAAATCATTTTTCAACTTAACCTAACCTACAAACCCATTAGACACCCTTACTCACCTCCACCAAAATCTTTAGTAAGCAGGAGATAATATAAGTCCAGGTGATACTTCCATCTCATATCAGTGTTAGGTATGGTATTGTGGGAGATTTGTACAAAGCTAACTCATTTTCTAACAAAAAAGAAACAAAAAATGCAAACCCCACCCAATACTTTTTTATTACAAGTTACCGGTTACTCATGTAGAGTGATTTCTAATAGCAGGTGAAATTTGTTGTTTTAAACGGTACATCTATGATTCATGACTAAGCATAGTAAACCATAGAATTAGCCTAAATAGTAATAGTTCAAACAAGTTAATAAGGTTAAAGGTACCTACCAAAAAGAAAACATACATGAAACTTGCTTGATTGCTTGTTTTGGCAAGTCTCCAATTAGGTGAATAGAGATTTGTGGGGACCATGGTAACGACCAAACAAAATTAACGAAATTTAAAAAAGAGGAAGAAACGTACCAATGCGTGGCGTGGCAGTGACCCAATAGAGAAAGAAAAATACTACTTAGCACTCACAGAAAAGTAAGAAAACTTGGAAAAATGACCTGGTTCCTCAGCTGAACTGAAAACGAACGAGATATAGAAAGAAGGAAGCACCAAAAAGACTTTCCAAATTTGTATGACTAATCTAAGCAAATCAACCGAAGAAATCAAACATCTTGCTCACATTTACATAAACAAAGCAACTATACTATATATAATTATATATCATGGTCATGCTATGTGGAAGAAATCAAAAACCCAATCTCCTAAATCTCCAAAAGGCAACCTGTTTGGACATGGCCCCTGAACCATTCTGGGCTGTCCAATTTTCTCCAATTACAACTCTTCACATCAAACACAAAACCCATGTGCGCTTCACCGAACCCGCTTGATCCAATCACTAACACCGCCCCATCAAACGCTCCAACGTATGCCACGTGGCGTATCTCACCCGGCACCTTCGCTATCTTCTGCCACGTGCAACCCTGCATCGCTATTAAATCACCGCCACTGCACATGTACATCCTCTCATCGGCATCACCGCCGTCTACTAACGTTCTGGGACACGTGGCGCAATCCAGGAACTCCTCTTCCACTGGGCCCCACTGCCACGTGGTAACGTCAAACGCCTCCGCGCTCCTCTCGAACCGCCCCTGCAACTCCGTCCTATAACCGCCGACGACGTAGAACCTCCCGCTGCGGAACATCGCCTTGCACTCGTCGCGCTCCGCCGCCATGTCCGGCAGCTGGACCCACACGTCCGCCGCCACGTCATACGCTAACGCCGATCTCAGCGCGTTCTTCTCGTCGTCGTGTCCGCCGGCGACGTACACCGTCCGGTGAGAATCCGACCCACACGCGAAGAACATCCGGGGCTCACCCGGCATGTTGGCCCCACGCCGCCACTTCGCCGACATTAAATTATAAATAAACACCGAATTCGAAGCTTTCCACGAATCCGGGTCCAACCCGCCCATCAATACCAGATCGTACCCGACACCCGCCAACTGACAGAACATGGGTAACCCGGATTCGAATTCGGGCGGTAGCGGCAACTCGCTCCAGTTACCCGTTTCCGGTTCAAATACGCTGAGTCGGTAATCCGGGTTCGTCAGTCGTTTAGTCGAACCGGTTCCGCAATTCTCCGGGTCAACCCGTGCTTGAACCATTACTAGGACCTTCTGGGCGTGCCCCGTGCTCCGCCGTTGACGGCGAAACTCCGGCGTTTCAATCTCCGACTTCCACCCTTTGCACACAGATGCAACCGTCGCGAACTGCTGGTACGAAACCCGAATCAGACAGTCTCGGGCTACTTCCTCCGGTAGACCCGAAATTAGCTCCATCATAAAAGAAACACCGTGAAAACAAAGATCAACACAGTATATCACCGAATTAACGAACACCTATTAATTAAAATTCCAGAAAGAAAGGAACTTCCAAGTGCAAGTTTGCAACTTAATTGAAGATTACGTGGGAGAGTGAAAGAGGGGGGTTCTCTATTTGATTGAAATTTGGAAAAGAAAGTTTGTGAAGTGAATATATTGAGGTTGTAGAAATGGTGTTATGGGGTTACAAGGTTGAGGGTTTGGGCTTTATAGAGGGATGGCACATGGGGTTTGCGATAAGTGTTGAGTGGAAAAGCGAATGTGAATCCTCCTATTTTTTTTCTCTAGTTGTAAATCGTAAGAGAGAGAAAGGAATAAAGAAAATTTGTTTAATTTTTGTGTCTTTATTTTCTTATTTAATTCATCACTTAAAAAAAATAAGAGAATCCTGAAAAAGCAATAGGTCTTCTAGAAGAGTTTTGGGGAGAGGGACATTTGGCGGTGACTATTAAAAAGCTGGAATGGCCCATCCAATGCAAATGCATTTGGCACTTTATGGATAGCTGTTGCCTTTTAGTTATTTGAATGATTTATAAAATATTTGATCCTTCATTTCATTATTCTTTTTTGTGTAGTTTGCATTACAATAATTGTTGTTTCCCCTCGCTGTTGATATTTAGTTAATCGAATGAATATAAATATTTGATTGATTTCATTATTATTTTTTTCTTTTGTATGCATTATTATTATAATAACTGATGGTTCCGGATAAGGATCAAAATAGGAGTGAATTCTGTTTTCTTAAAAAGGGAAAAAATGGTTTGTTGTCCAATTATTTCTTCTTATTTCTTAGCTATGTTTTTTTTTTTTTTAAGAAAACAGGATCCTTTCTTAATTTGGTTAACTAGAGAGAATTCTCATCTATTTTGATCAATGTTTACATATTTAAATCGAAAGATTTGCATATTCTTGGATAAAAATGAGATGTGTGGATAAGTATATTGTAACAAGTTTAACATTTAGTCTTAGTTATGTTAATATTTTGAAATTATATAATAAGAAATATTATTATGAATTTTTTAATTTCAATATTAATAATTTATCTTTGATTAAATTAAAAAAATAAATTAATTAAAATACACATAAATCGACCTTTAACATTATCTAATTGCAATTAAAACAAATATTGGCATGTCGACTTTACTGTTTCTTTTGCCTCTAGATTTCTGGGTGGACTCTATATAATCTTGCTTGAAGACTGTCACTCTATATTAAGAAAATGAGCACAGAAGCTTGACATATACCTATTTAATTCATTGATAAATTTGTTTAATGATTAACTAATTACAGCTAATTACTTATTGAGGTGGTTAGAGAAATTATAACATATTTTTGGAGTATAATAAATACATATTTTGAGATAAATATCTATCATTAATTTTAAATAAATTTATATAAATTTTAAGTTATTTTAAAATTAATGCTAGAAATTTATCTTGGAGTTCTATGATCATATAATAATTTCTCAAGGTAATTAGAATAGATTGATTATTTGTCAAATATATTTAGCTAAGATTAATGGAGTTGACTTTTATGATCAATATTGTATTCATGACAAATATATGATTTGAATTTAAATATAAAAATTTCCTATTTGTAAGCAACTTACATTATATTAAAAATCTTCAAAAGAAGTTAATAGTTTATCTTAACTTCAAAATAGAGAGAGTTTTCTCTCACTTTGAATTTCTTTAAAAAAGATATTTAACTAATAATATACTTATATATTATATAATCAAAGAATTTAAAAGAGAGTTACCATAAATTTTGAATTCCCATTTAATTATGAATGGTTAATTAAATAATTAAATTAGTTTACCAATTAATTAAGTATGCATTTGTAAAATTTCTGTGTACTTTTTCTTTGTACTACTATCTTTTTCACTCCTTGTTTTGCATTTTTTTTTTGTTTCATCATCTCGTGTTTAACACTGTAACATGTTTAAAAGAGTATGTGAATTTAATATTTTCATTTTATTGCTTTAGAGTTTTATGTTATTTTAATTTACATAGAAATTAAGTTTATTTATACCAAAAAAAAATTGTATTAAAATATTATATTAAAATTAATTTTTTTAAAGTAGTCGCGTGGTGAATTTAAGTGCCACACACAATAAAAGGCACCCTTGATCATAAAATTTTAAGATTTTGTCAAGGATTGACTGTTTGGTCTTCGAAGGGTTAAAATTGAAAGAGGTTAAAAATAGCTCATGGACGCATTTTCAAGAACAAATTTATATAACAGAATGAATATATATATATATATATATAAATATAAAAGGAATTGTTAATTTTCACATCTTGTAGAGGTTAATAATTTCTACATTTTGTTTTAGACAAAAAGATTTATTATATTTTTCATAAAATAATTTAGAGTTAAGAATATTTTAGTAACCTAAAATTATCAAATTTAATGAATAAAAAGAATATTAATACAGATTTTAATGAATGAGAGAATTTGACTCTCCTCATTAAATATAAAAATAAAAAAAAAATAAAAAATTTAATTATAATAGAAATTTTTTTAGTACAAAAATTTATAACATAATTTTATCAAAATATAAACAATTTTATATAGTATATTTTAATGATGGATATAGCTCGTCAAAAAAAATGATGCATGCATTATTATTTTTTTATTAAGTATACTTTATTCATATTCTTTTTTAGAATTATGTATGTTATATCCATATTGCATATACTATACCCATATTATTTTTTAAAATTATGAACGTTGAATTATTCTACATTACAAATATGTGAAAATTATTAAATTTAAATTATATACAATGTTTAAATTAGGAACATATAAAGAAATACACACAAAAAAAGTAAAGAAATAACATCAACAATAAATCCAAATTAAAGTCATTTAATAACATTCTTTCATAAGCATATACAACAAAAAATTATCTCATTGTAAAGTATCTTAACACTTAAAAATAATATTTTTATCTTACATCTAATATTTATTAAGAAAATAATGGAACATGACGTGGTCAATCAAAAGAACGTTTTTTCTCCTTTATATATTTGAAATTTCATAATTTAATAATTGTTCTCATAAAAAAATTAATTGTATGTACAAAAAAATTGAACTAAAATACTAAAAATTGAAAATTTTTTAATAAACATTATTATTTTGATAATTTTTTCATGAACATTATAGCTCATGTATTTTTAAATTAATAATTAAAGTCAATAATTGAGATATCTCTGTTCATTAAAATTATATTTTTCTATTCTCTCTCTTTATTAATGTCAAGATTTAATATTATTTTTATTCAATAAATTTAATAATTCTAAGTTACTAAAATATATTTAACACTAAATTATTTTATAAACATGAATTTTGATTTTTTTGCCTCAAATAAAATATGGTGATTGCTAAACTTTACGTGAAAGTTTATAAATTAACAATCTCATATATATATATATATATATATATATATAACTAAATATTAACTATTAATTATTAAAAAATATCAATATCTTCCAAATTTAAAGTGAAGAATATATTTAGAGAGTAAAATGCGAGAGCATAACCTTTGATAAAAAAATTAAAAAGTTTAAGATTTTATAAGATACAAATACTTACATAACAAATTATACATGTGTAATAATTTATATTTTTAATTTTTTATTCATAATTATGATATCATATTTTATTATTTAAAGTACATCTCTCACTTTAAAAGATTTAAATTAAAAAAAAAACAAAAAGACAACGCCCCTCACTTTATTTTTGAAATTGCACCTCTCACTCTAAAAATTTTAAATCCTATCTTTACGTATATATTGGACTACAATTAGACAATTATACCCCCAAAAAAATGGTGTGTTTATTACAATGGTCTAATTTTGTGATTCTAGCTCGTTGTGTGAATCACATTGATAAAAAACACATGCGAGAATCGCGAGATCGAAGACCTCTATACAAGGAGATACAGACAATATAACCGAGACAATAATTTTCCTAATTGAAGTGGGTTCCATCTGTTTCAAAGCATGTAAACGTATTTTGTGGGAAAAAAAAATCAATGGATTCATTTGATTTTTTTTTTGTGGTAAATTACATAATTTTGTTAACAGCATTTTTCTTTTACAATACCATAGATTTACACGTGTATGACTAATCCTTCCTCAAACACTAAATTATATCAATCCACCAGATACTTCTGGCAAATTTGGAATTTTACACAGTCTCAGTTTAGCACATGATAATGAACCCCATCTTATTGTTTTTGCTCAACGCATTGTTCATTATTTATTTTGTATTTGAATTAAATGAAGTGTAAAGAATGGATAGGGACGCCATAACATAAGTATTGAAATGAAATTTTTACATAAAATTAAAGTATTTAAGTGTGATGTAATTAATTAATTATAATATTAATTAATAAATAAATAATTTTAATTAATTTTATTAATTAATATTATAATTAATTTAATACACCTAATTTAAATACTTCAAGATTATAATATAAGAATTTCTCAATTAAAAATGATTATTTTACATTATTTTATATAAAATATTATTTTTTATATTTTTTAAATAGATGTAATTAAGTGAAAAATAATAAATAAATAAAAATATAATGAATGATATTAAAAAATATAAAAAAATATATGTATTGGTTGTAATAATAATATCGTTGTTGTTTCTCAATATTGAATTGAATTGAAGAATCCAAATGGCGTTTGGCAACATCGAATTGGCACCGATGTGATGGCAAGTGGGTCCCAAATCTGATGGTGATTCTGATAAGAGAGAGAGAGTGTAAGGGAAAGTTTGGGGACCATGTAAATCCAAGAATATCTCGTGAGTCCAAATTCCAAATGCTCGTGTCTTGAACACAACTTGTACACGCCATTTTCCAGTGTTCTAGAAACTATATGAAGAGTGTGTTCCTTGCCAACGTTCTAGAAACTCAGAAACTGGGAAGAGTTCCCACCCTAAATGTTTTACATATAAATTTTATATAATATTATGTTTATATCGTATGTTAATATAAAAAAATATTAAATTAATTTATATATGATTATAATAATTTTATAAAATATAAAATAAATTTATAAGTAAATTAAAAAAATTAAACATATAAAAATTAAATAAATAATAGAATTGTTAAAGTATATATATATTGTTACAAGTAGATTCAGAAGATATCTGTGAAAGATACGTATACGGTGGTTTCCTCCTTGAATGGTAGTTAAGCGTATTGCACAGGGGGGTGGGTATCTGCAAAAAGAATTCCAACGCTCAAGTCAGACAGTGCTCAAGTAGGCTTATAAGATTGTATTAATGGTTACCTTACGAAGATGACTTAGTCTTGTATTTATAGAGCGTATACAAAATCCTAGTGAGATTCTTACTGAATGTAGATAATTTTGGATTAGTATCCTGATGAAGATCATCTTTCTATTATTATAGGATATATCCCTGTAAATCTGATATTAAGATATAGAAAGTATTTAGCCATCAAGGATAACTATAAGTCTTATAATATCGTAAGTTGATGATTGACAGTTACGGATATTTAAGGATTTATCCTCTGCATGAATCTATCAATTATGACATCATGACCCAATACCGCTTGGGGTGCCGTCTTCCGAGGTCCGGAATACGTTGTGAATCTTCCTCTATGCCAGTCTCGGAGGAGTCCTGTAATGTGCATGCCGGGTTGATCCCATGGAGCGGGATCCCGGATCACTGTTCAGAACAGTTGCCCCCAGCTTGGCTCTTGGATGAGACAGACCAGAGTCAAGTTTTGAACGGATCAACCGTCACATGGCTGCCATGGTAATCCGGTGAACATGTGTTACATCCCGGGCTACTGCTGGCGTCCATAACCTATTCTGATATAGTCAAAGATCACTGCAGTACTAGGGATTCTTTGAGATATCTTCAACAGAGACTCTGAGCGTGATCTCTGAATTGGCTGGTGGTAACAGCCTGAGATTCTCTGAAAACTGACACTTAGACTTTATTAGGAATTAGTGATCCTTTAAAAAGAACGTCAGTTTCATATGAATTTTCTCAACTACTATTTATCTTTGTGACCAATCAGAGATTTGAAGATTTATTTTAGCTGACTTCACGAGGTCAAGTCACCTTTTAGGGGACCCATCAAAATCCCTCATGCGTCCTATAATTAGAGAATGCTTCTTCGTGAGCTAGCATTCCATTCCTTCACATTTCTTCATATTCTCATGTAAAAATAGTTTCTTTCGAGAGAATGAGAGTAGCTCTTTCTTCATTTTCCACGTTTGTGAAGAGAACTTCATCGTTTGCAGAGATTATACTATTATTTTCTCCAAAGTCCTTGAAGATGTTTGATGTTCCTCAAACACTCTTTCCTTTTGATTGGAGCCTTTCTTTCTTGGCGTAAAATTGAGTTGCTATGCATTTAGGAAGGCGGGAGCCTTTCTCTCCCAGCGTACATAGGAGTGTCTAACCCCACTCACTAGCGTAGAGCGGTGCGCCCATGGTCCAATGCATAGCGAGCCTGTAGAATGCTCTGACCAACCCCTTTTCCTTTCTCCAGGGGATTCCCAGTGCATGACCGGGTTGATATGGTGAAGAATCGTCCTTCTCGAAAGGAAAAAGCCTCTGGGAGCGACCTGGTGCAGTCTACTTTCTTTGACTTGCTTTCAAGGAAGCACCAGGTATCTTTCTCTACCATCATGTGTCAAGAAGGTAGGGGGATCAGTTGGCAGAGTAATTCTGTTTTGGGAGTGGCTTCAGTCTGTTCTGGGGTGGAACGATTATTGGAGCGGCTCCGCGACTTGAGGCAACTTGGAATGGTTGAGGCCATTGGGATTTCCTCCTACATGAAAGGTCGTGCCCCGTCCAACAAAGGAGAGGATGTCTCGATCTTTATTTTCACCGTGGAGGAGGCAATGCCGAAGACTTTAGCATCGGTTCCGGGGTCGCGATTTCGGTTTGCCAATGTTCTTCAAAACTAATCCACTTTTTCAAAAGACCGGGGTTTGGAGATGTGGACGTGGCATGACTCAGGCTACTAGAGATGTTTGTTCCTTCCACCGGGCTGCCCTTGTACATTTCATGTCTCAATATTTTTTTTTTCCTCTTTTCCGGATGTATGACGATGTATGGAATGAAAATGAAACAAAAGACTTTATATCCTGTATTTGTTCTGTATTTTCCGTCGAGGTAACGCGGCTGGGGTAAGTTCAATGCTCACTCTGGCATGATATCATAGTAATTGTGTCTCGACATTCGAACGTAGTCTGTACTATCAACCAAATGGACACCACGACTTTAAGCCGGGATCCATTGAAAAAGTCTAGGGTCCTCTTCTAACATTTATATGACGCTTTGATTCACTGCGTAACCATCTTTTCAACTGCTATTACAACTGTATGGGCCACGTGGTGCGATTTTACCGAAGGGACGTGCCTAGAGCTCTGCGCGCCATGATGAGCACTTTTTGAACTTGCGAGGAAGAGGACAGAAATGTCCCCTAACCGTTCAACCCTTTATAAATAAGAATCAAGGGTTCGTCTTCTTCACCTTACTGTTTTTGACTAACTTTACTGAGAACACTGTGCAACAGAAGCTTTGGCTTTTTTAGGTGCTTTCCAGCCCAGCTTCTCCATTTTCCAAGCACTCTTTGTCTTAGTAGCTTTCTTTCAATCCTTCTGTCATTTTCATTTTCAGAATGCTCATTGCTTTTGAAAAGTAGAGTAGTAGTGTATTTCTATTTTTGCTTTTCATTAAATAGATCCTAGTGATTTACATAAATTTCGTCACCTCCCTGAAACACCATCTACGCCGTGCCATGCGAGGCGGAGGAATTCCCCTGAAAACTTTATTTCTGGTGGGACAGGAGGTCGGTAGGGGGGTTGAATTATTTCGCTCTCCCTATGCCTGAATCTATGACATTATTGATTCTGACAGTTGCTTACTGACTCCTTTGGATGTTCTCAGGGTTTCCATGGCTAGAGGAAAAAAGGTTAAAGTCCAGCCCCCGCTCCACGGCGTCCGTGATCCAGCAGAGGACGAGCTGATTCGAATTCAGCGAGGTCTCAGGCTGGTATATCCATGGGTGGTGGACGACGTATGGAATCGTCAGTCCAAGTTTTCAAGCGAAACCGTACTCTGAGAATCATTATTTGCCTTGGAGTTAACCGTGAAAAAAGCTCGGGATGACAAATTCCAAGTTGTTTGTCCGGACTGGAGTGAGAGAGTGTGTTCTTGCCGAGAAGCCGGTTCACATTTTATGTTCTTGTATGAGCCCCTTTTTCTCAAGCTGGGGCTTCGAATGCCATTTTCTGACTTCCAAATGGCCATCCTCCGTACTCTACATGTGGCCCCATCGCAGATCCATCCTAATGGCTGGGGTTACATCATCTCATTCGAGAGATTTTGCCCGTTAATGAGCCTTAAGTGCTCAGTTAATACTTTTTTTTATTTTTATACTCGAATAAACACTCAGGGGACGGTGAAGCAAATAAGTTGGCTTGTCATCCGGTCTCGGCTTGGTCAAAAATCCTTTGATGTTTTCGGAAAAAGCTTTAAAGGATTCAAATCTGCATTTTTCAAGGTCAAAGCCGCGGAGGGATGTCGACCATTTTTTCTCAAACTCGACAGGGAGACAGAATTTTCACTTTACTGGACGCAAGGTTGCTGGGGTGTTCCCCTCAGTTTAATTGAAAAATGAGAGGGTGATCTCGACCTCGAGGAGCTCAGGTCTTTCAGATTCATAGCTCGGTATGCTGAGTAGCATGGGAACATCAATATTACAGATGTTCTTTGTACCCCTAGTGATGATCTTCTTTGTGTTTTATTAGGTAGGAATTAAGGTGTTATTACCCGTAGTGCCCCTAAGTGTTTGCACTTTATCTTCATGTATCAATATTCTGTGATTTGCTGACTGTGGACTTGTTTCTATTTTGTTTCAGTTAGCAACATGACTTCTGGGTCTTCCGTGATCGCCCTGCAGGCTGCAAAATCCAATACTTTAATCCTGAGGTTGCTCTTGTCTTGGAGGGTATTACCCCGGATAAAATCTCGTCCCGGGTGCTCCTGGTGCCACCTTGGAGGTTATTCAGATCCCGGAGGGAGAAAAGACTGGCGTTTGAGTTTTATCTCGCTTTTTTCCTTTATCTTGCTTTTTGCCCCCTACGTGGGGTTTTATTATTTTTTTTGTAAGGATAATTGTCCCGTGATTTGGGTTTTATAATTAACTGCTTTGACTCGCTGTTTATCTTCTTGTCTTTCATGGTCCGACATGGGTCCAACACCCATTTTTACAGTCGTTTTAATGGACTTAGAAAAACTTTGGTCATAGGAAAACCATGGTCCGGGATCCTACACTCATACCATTGAGTGAATGACATTCCACTTGACTTAGGTAGAGATAACACCTTAGTCTATAATTTAACGTTTATAACAATCAAACGTTGTGAAATTTTAGACTTTAGGCAAAATAATACCTTAATCCATGTTCCAGCGCCTATTATGAGAAGCATTTGGAATTGCAGACATAGGTAAAAATAACGCATTGGTTCAGGGTATATTATGCGAAAACCCTTTTACTTTAGGCATGAACCTTATTTAACCTTACCCGGGGTACCCTAATAACCATTTAGATTTTTGGAATCCCTTCTTGGCTTAGGTATAAAGAAGGAGTGTGTACATATGATCCGTAATACCTCCTGTTCATTTGACCTTTTAACAGTCAATGTCGCATGTTGAACTAAATTTAATATCTGAATAACTCTGTTTTATTGATGACATTGGGGGAACAAAAGTACGTACAGAGCATATTATTCAAAACTAGGATGGATCAAACATAATTCTACTAAAAGGTTAGGCCACTACTAGTATTTAGCTATAGTATTTTCTTAGTTTATTAACATTCCAATAATTCTTGACCGGGGTGCCAGATAATGTTTCCAGGGTGTAAGCTCCCTTACCCGGTACTAGTGACGACACGGTAGGGGCCTTTCCAGTTAGGGGCTAATTTCCTTTGGGAGGCATTTTTCCCTCTTATGTCGGCTCTCTTGAGCACTAGGTCGCTCGGCTGAAACTTTCTTGGGACCACTTTCTTGTTGTACCTGGCCGCCGTCCTTTATTTAAGGGCGACATCCCATATGTGAGCCACGTTTCTTCTTTCCTCCAGTAGGTCCAGGTCTTATATGATTAGACCGAGATTGCTATCAGATGAGAACTGTTGATAATGCCAGTTTGGCTCTCCAATCTCTATCGGGATCATGGCTTCGCAACTGTAGGTCAATTTGAATGGAGATTCACCCGTGGTGGAATGGGGAGTAGTTTGGTACGCCTAAAGAACATGATCAAGCTGCTCGACCCAATTCCCCTTAACTTCATCTAACCTCCTTTTTATGCCTCGTACGATGATACTATTGGCAGCTTCGGCTTGACTATTTATCTTGGGGTTCTCAACGGAGCTGCAATGGTACTTTATTTTCAATCCGGCCAATAGCTCTTCAAAGCTTTTATCTTTAAACTGGGTGCCGTTGTCCGTTACGATGGATTCTAGCACGCCAAACCTGGTGATAAGATGGCGCCAGTGAACTTCTGGATTCGCGCTGAGGTGATAGTGACCAGGGGTTCGGCCTCAATCCATTTGGTAAAATAATCTACCGCTACCACCAGGTACTTAAACTATCCTGGAGCCTGGGGGAACGGACCCAAAATGTCCATCCCCCATCTATAAAAAGGCCACGGAACTGAGGTCGTGAACAGCTCTTCAAAGGGAGCCTGCTAATGATCTGCATGGCGCTGACATTTGTCGCAAATCTGAATATGCATTTGGGAATCAACTTCCATTGTTAGCCAATAGTATCCTGCCCTTAATACTTTTTGGGCCAGGGCTTTGCCTCCTAAATGGTGACCGCAACTACCTTCATGAACTTCAGCTAGGGCGTATTCTGCTTCCTTTGGGGTTAAGCATTTTAGAAGATGGGACGAGAAACCACGACGGTATAAATGGCTGTTGTAAATAGTGTACCTAACAGCGGTCTTTATCAATTTAGAGGCTTCTTTTGGGTCCGATGGTAAAGTTTCATGTTGCAAATAGCCCAGTATGGGGGTAATCCAAGATGACTGATGGTCCTCCACTTGGAACATGTAATGATCCGTGATGGAGGGTTGGGAGAGAGTTTCTTGGATTACAAACCGGTTATTGTCAGGGCTCTTCGTACTGGCCAGCTTAGATAGAAGGTCTGCTCTGGAGTTCTGTTCTCTTGGAATGTGTTCTATCTTGACCTCCTCAAAGCCCCTCAAAAGTTCCTGGACCTTACCCAAGTATTTCTGTAGGAGAGGTTCTTTAGCTTGATACTCTCCTCGGATTTGGGAGGTCACCAATTGGAAATCACTGTAAAGTGTGATCCATGTTGCCTCCATATCCTTTGCCATTAGTAATCTAGTGATGCAGGCCTCATACTTGGCCTAATTATTCGAGGTCGGGAATTCAAACTTCAGGGAGTGCTCCAAGGTCAATCCCTCTGAGCTCTCCAATATCATCCCGGCCCCGCTTCCCCTTGGATTTGGTGACCCATCGACGAGAATGGTCCAAGAGGCCCTCTTAGGGTCGCCGTTGTCCTATGTGAGCTCCGCTAGGAAGTCGGATAATGCTTGGGCTTTTATTACAAGTCGTGGGTCATATGTAATCCCAAATTCTGAGAGCTCGATTGACCATGCAATCATTCGTCCGACCAGATCTGGTTTATGTAGTACCTGCCGGATGGGTTGATCCGTCCTTACCACCACTGGGTGGCATTGAAAGTATTGTCGAAGTCTTCTTACTGTAATAATGAGTGCAAAAGTAACTTTCTCTACCTTTTGGTATCGAAGTTCGGGGCCCTGAACGACCTTGCTTACAAAGTAGACAGGCTTCTGTCCTTCGTCAGTTTCCTGGATCAAAACTGAGCTTACGACCTCATCATGGACGGATAAATACAAATAGAGTATCTCCCCGGTATTCGACCTTGTTAAAATAGGAGGGCAGGACAGGAGAGTTTTTAAGGACACGAAGGCGTCTTCACATTCTGAGGTTCATTCAAAACATTTTCCCTTCTTGAGAAGTTTAAACAGGGGGGAGGGACTTATAGGCGGCCTTGGCTAAGAATCTTGTGAGGGCCGCTATACGCCCCGTAAGCTGTTGTACTTCTTTGACGTTTTGGGGACTTCCTGACACTTGTCAAGATTGGCTTCGATTCATCAGGGAGTCACCATGAACCCCATAAATTTCCCGGCCTAGACCCCGAAGGCGCATTTCTCCGGATTCAGCCTCATGTTGTACTTTCAGACTTGTGCGAATACTTCTTCAAGGTCTGCCGTGTGCGATCCGTCATGTGGGGTTTTCACTATCATGTCATCTATATAGACTTCAAGCATCTTTTCCACTTGGTTTTCAAAGACCTTGTTCATCATCCTCTAGTAGGTGACCCCTGCATTCTTTAGGCCAAAAGACATAACCTTGTAGTAGTAGCTCACCCTATCAGTAATGAAGGCGGTTTTATCCTCATCTCCAGCGTACATGAGGATCTAATTGTACTCGGAATATGCATCCATGAACGAAAGCCATCTGAACCCCGAGGAGCTATCCACTAGTTTGTCCATATTGGGGAGTGGGTATGGGTCCTTGGGGCAGGCTTTATTCAGATCAGTATAGTCTACGCACATTCTCCACTTCACATTAGACTTCTTTACGAGAACCACGTTAGATAGCCATGTGATATAAGAAATTTCTCTGATGAAGTTACCCTTTAGTAGCTCCTTGACCTGTTCTTCAACGACTTGCTGTCTCTCGGGTTCGACCTTTCTCTTCTTTTGAGCGACCGGCCTGGCGCCCTCTTTAATTAACAAATGGTGACAAATAAAGGTGGGCTCAAGTCCAGACATGTCGGAGGACGTCCATGCGAAAAGGTCCCTATTTTTTAACAAGAGCTCTGACAATTGTTATTTTTCTTTTTCGTCCAGACGAGCTCCGATCTTGGTAACCTGCTCTGGGTTAGACCCGAGCTGAAGAGATTACAATTCGCCTTCAAGCTGAGGCCGAGTACCCCGAATTTCTTCCCTGACGTCCAACTCGATCATTAGTATGTTAACCTGATCAAGGACCAGAGTGGGAACAGAAATCTCTCTTTCCGGGGTGCTTTACAAATTTTTAGGCTCTCATTATAGCATTTTCTGGCGGCAATTTGGTCACCTTTAACGGTGATGACGTCATTATTCTTATTGAGGAACTTCATCACAAGGTGGGTGGTAGACACCATGGCGCCAAGTGCGTTGAGAGAAGGACGACCCAGGATGATGTTATAAGCCGAAGGACAGTCTACAATCAGGAACTTAATCTTGACTGTCCTGAAAAGTTTAGATGATCCGAGGGTCAGGTGGGTTTCGTAGTATCCGACCAGGGTGATTTTTTCGCCTGTGAAACCCGTTAATTCTCCGACGTGAGAAATCAAATCTGATTACAGAAGCTCTAGCTTCTGATAGAGATCTAGGAACATAATATCAGCTGAGCTCCCTTGGTCGACGAAAATTCAACGGACTTCGACATTGGAGATTATACCGGAGATGACAAGTGGATCGTCGTGGTCCGAGACTATTCCACCGTAGTCTTCATCCGAGAAGGTGATAAGAAGCGTCTTTCTGCTTTCTGCTTGTGTTCTAGTTTCTGAGTGGACCACGCTAAAAACGGTCATTCTAAGGGCTTTCTTCCGAGCTCCGTTCGAAGATCCCCCTCCGGCAAAACCGCCGGCAATGGTATGGATTGTTCTATTCGGCTCGGAGCAATGGTCATCGTTATTACTGGAGGGACGTCCCTATTCCTGTCCTGCTGGTCATTATTATCTTGGCGAGGTAGAGTCCAAGATCTTCTCCTAGGACTTCTTGTCCTTTTTCTACGCGGAAGGGACGGACTCCGACGTGGGGTGCGTCTATTGTCCCCCTCGTTATTTTGTACACGAATGATATATTGCTGCAAGCATCCGACCTTGATTAAGAATTCGATGGCATCACATAATTGATAATAATCTTCTGTATCATGGTCATAGGCCTTATGCCATGTGCAATGCTTGCAGTGATCTTTTTGTTTGTGTTTCTTAATAGGGGGCGGTCTCCAAACATTCTGAAACTCCGTGTGCATCATTTTCCTCAAGATTGTTTCCCGAGGCGTGTTCAGAGGAGTATAGTTAGAGTAATTCCTCCGGGGCGGGCTATCGTTTGGGGGTCGTGACCTTGAGGAATTCTGGTTGGGCTTCTAGTGAGAAGGCTCGCCTTTGTCCCACCTCCTATGGTCTTCTGTTGCCTCCTCCAAGTAGATATATTTTTTGGATCGTTTCTAGAAGTCGGTCAGATTATCTAGTTTCTTCTTTGCCAAGGACTTGAAGAACTCAGAACCTACTCGGAGACCGCTTCTGGTATAATGCAAGGCTATTCTATCTTCAAAATTTTCTACATTGGTGCAGGTAGCTATGAATCGCCTGACATAATCCCGGAGGGTCTCGTCCTTTCCCTGGCAAATTTTAGTCAGGGATTCGATGGATTTAGGTTACTCCTTGTTGGTGGTGTATTGTAGCAGAAAATGCTATTTAAAATCTGACCAATCTACGACGGTCCCCCTTGGTTGGCTGGTAAACCACTTGAGGGCTCCCTTTTTGAGGGAGAGGGGGAATGCTCGGCACAGAAACTTCATGGATTCACCATAGAAACATAAGGACTATTCATAGGCATTTATGTGTTCCTGGGGGTCCGTGGTTCCGTCATAAATTTTCAAGTTTGGCAGAAACTTGAAATTCTTAGGAACTCAGAACTCCATGAGTTGATCAGAGAAATGTTATTCCATTGTTCTGCGATTCTGGTTATTATCCCTATTATTGAGAATTTCATTACCGACGTGAGCCCTCCTTTGATTATTTTCCATGTCAGTCCGTCTGTCACGATGGTGTGGCATGGGTTGACTTTCATGCATGGCACACTGCATGTCACCCAACCTCTGGAATTGGTCATTCACAGATCCATATGTTGTTGCAACATGTCTTGAAATTGGCGTTGAGAAGCCCGAGATTAGTGTGTGCGCTCAGAGCGGGATGTACAGTCATCGAATTCATTGTTTGGCATTCCCAGGCACTGGTGCACCGGGATCTTGCGCTCTTGATGGCTCTAGTCACCTCTTTGGGCTGGGAATTCAAGTCTTTCACTGACAGAAATCCTACGTGATGGGTTAGGAGACTCCTCAGAGAAGGAGGTGGAGTGCCCATCACGTCGGCTTCCTGATCCGGGTGCCTGATTTCTCACAGCGGAGGTTTGAGCCACGGGTGGAGGTGGTGGTAGTGGTGGACATTGCACATCAGGATCTTGCCTCTGGTTGACAGAGGTTTGTGCAGCGTCTCTTCTCGAGTTTTGCCTCATGTTCACCATGATTGGGTGGAATTAGAAATTTAAGGTTCCCCACAGTCGACGCCAATGTTCTGAAGTGGATTCAAAGGGTACCTATGAAAGATACGTATACGGTGGTTTCCTCCTTGAGTGGTAGCTGAGCGTATTGCACAGGGGGTGGGTATCTGCAAAAAAGACTCCAACGGTCAAGTCAGACAGTGTTCAAGTAGGCTTATAAGATTGTATTAATGGTTACTAAGATGACTTAGCCTTATATTTATAGAACGTATACAGAATCCTAGTGAGATTCTTATTGAATGCAGGTAATTTTGGATTAGTATCCTGATGAAGATCATCTTTCCATTATTATAGGATATATCCCTATAAATCTGGGATTAAGATATAGAAAATATTTAGCCATCAAGGATAACTATAAGTCTTATAATATCATAAGTTGATGATTGGCAGTTACGGATATTTATGAATTTATCCTCTGCATGAATCTATCAATTATGACATCATGACCCAACACCGCTTGGGGTGCCGTCTTCCGAAGTCCGGAATACGTTGTGAATCTTCCTCTATGCCAGCCTCGGAGGAGTCCGGTAATGTGCATGCCCGATTGATCCCATTGAGCGGGATCCTGGATCACGGTCCAGAATACATACACATATATCAAAGAGAAGATATTATTGCTCTCTTCATTTATTTTTATTTGTCTTTTTGTTAAAAATTTTATTTTGTTTTAATTTATTTATTATTTAAATTTTTAAGAATATATTAATTTTTTTAATTTTACCTCACTTTTTATTATTTTTATTAAATTTAATATTTCCACATATTAATTAATTTCTACAATTTTTTGCATATATTTAATAAATGAAGAAGATATAATTTAATTATATCAACTTATATTTCACTTAATTTAAAATTATTTAATAATATCTTTAATTATTGTGTAAAAACCTTAAAAGTCAAATAAAAAAATATTTTTGTGCAATAATAGAGCATCTTATCTTTACAATTTTTTCACAATGTCTTAAAAGGACAAATTATGGATAACATCATACTACAATTTACGTAATTTAAGTATCTTAGATTATTTTTATAAAATGTTAAGGAGATTGATAAGGATATAACAATAACATATAGCATTGCAGTTGGATTGATGAAATGGATTATGGTTGAAGTATAATTTGTGATCAAATACCTGTCAAAGTAAAGAAAAATCTTATTGGGAAATAATAGATCAGTGATGTTTTAGGATAGTGAATGTTGAATAGTAAACTACTATCAAGAGGGGATTGTGGAATGAGTGGACAAAAAGAAAAGGAGAAGATTAACAACGAATGTTTCAAAGAAAGTTGATACAACACCAAGAGAATATGATATTTAAGGCGATTTATCAGTGTGAGGAAATGACCATTAAAGACCTAGTGTGAAAAATGGATAAAATGAAAGATGATTAAATTCAATAGGATAGAGGAAGGTTGAAAAACAAATTTACTGAAAAACAAACTTTATTTTGAATTGATAGATCCGTGATAGCATGGTTTGACGTATGTATCATAATCTTTTTTTATAATTAAGTAAAGTTGTCCCATTAAATGTTAAGTAATACCATTAGTCTTAATGAAACCTTATAACGGTACATTTAGAAAATTTGCTAAAAAGAACCACCGACAGAAATTGAACACAGCTTTTTAGGTGATGTTGTTTCATCATATCAATCAAGGCAACTATACCATATTCTACCTATCAAGAGCTTTTTTTTTTAAATATTTCATACAAAGCTTATCATTATTTTATCAAAATATTCTTACACAAATTAATAATAATTCGAGATTAAAAATATACACACATAAATATATTTTAAATTACTACAATTATATTGCTTTTGTTTTTCTCATTACTTCTCTAGTTTTCTCTCTTTTAGTAGTATTCTTATACTATTAAAAACACTTTAAATAAATTTTAATAAATTTTCAATTAAGTTCTTATCAATTATAAAATTTTATGATTAAGTCTCTGCAACTTATAATAACAGCACAAGATGGATTGCATATGATTGAGCGACCTTGAAACTTATTAACTGAGTCTAAGATACCGTCAATCAATGAAAAATTATTTACATTTTTTAGAAATATAGAGGTCTCGTCAAAAACTTTTAAATCATATGAATCTATTTAAAAATTTAGTGAATCTATAAAAGCCTCAAATAATAATTATACACAACTATTGAAACTATAATGGTACAGAATTTAGCACATGATTGAATAAAAAAAATATTAAAGTAAATTGTAAGTTACACCCTTCAACTTTGACATTTGCGCACATTAAACCCTAGGGTTTGCAAAAGTGTAAATAACTCCTTAGACTTCATCATTTGAACAAAAAACAACTTCCATTAGTAACACCGTTAACTGTTCACAATTTTGTTTCCAGTTAAATAAAAGAAAAATATTAACAGCACTCCTCCTTCATGTAGAATCCTTCGAGGTCTCCTCCTTGACTTATCGATCCATTGAAGAACACATCACATTTTAGACATGTCATGAAAAACAATAACCAGGAGAGAGAGCTCTGAAGGAAACCCAAAAGAAAGCTTGTTGATGGCGTTTAGCAAGAGGCAATTCTTGATAATAATAATAATAATAATTAAAGGAGGAGAAAAAACTGCAATTCCAAAAAACACCCCTCTTTTAAAGTTTCTGATATGAAGCCCGACGAGAGATATTTCATCTGCAAGGCCAAAGACCCTAAGTTATGTCCTGAAAAAGCTGAATGGAAGGAAAAAGGTTTGATTTCTTCCTCTAAAAAAATGCATGGAGAATCCTTTAAGGTTTCGTTTCTTCTGGGTTTCAGGCATGTGTGAAACCAGGGGAGAGTTCTGCCATGGAGAAGGAGGGAAGCACAGTGCTCTGTTAAGTGTTTATCTTTTATTAAAAGTTCAATTTTTTTTAAAGATTAATTACGTAAAAATGGGCAAAAAAAAAATCAATTGTTAGGATTGAAGAAAGATGGATGGTTAGGATAACACCCCATCACTTTTCCTGTTAGGAACTTAGGAACTTATTGAGAGACCTATTGAAATAATTATTATAATTTAATGATTAAATTGAAAGATTTTATAATTTATAGTGACTACTTATAAATGGGCAAAGTTTAGTTGGTCATGATGTATCATGAATAATTAACGGTATTATTAATGAAAGATGTTTTTTGCTCAAATGATAAAGTTTAGGGGATTATTTATATCTTTGTAACTCTAAGATTTAATATACACATAAATTAAAGTTGAAGAGTATAACTTATAATTTACCAAAAAAAAATAATAAATCACATGTCAGCGTATATACAATTGGACATAGTTGTCCTTTCAATAACTATATAACTAGTATCACTTCTTTTTAAACATCAATCAATCTATTTATTATTTTTGAATTAATATTTTGAATAAAACAAATAAAAATATATTGTATTCCATATGATTTTAAATATTGCACATTGTTTTGGTGTTTATAACCTCGACTCGAAGTTAATTTAGTCGAGTTGAATTTTTAAAATTTGTTTTAATGTATTTTTTAGGTCAAGTTTAGGCTACATTTTAAGTTTGTTCAACATAACTCTGATGTTACATAATGTTTGAAATTTATAGTTTTATAAAAATTAATAATAAAATATAAGATTTTTAACTTAAATTAATATTTTTATTGATATAATTTATTTCAAAATATATATTGTATAATTTGTTTCATATTTTTAAAGTTTTATGATTGAGTTATAAATAATATTTGAATTTTTGCATTTTATCTAAATGTTGGGTTAGCCCGATTCTGAGCCGCTCATTAATTGGATTATGATTAAATTGAGTTTAAGTCTAAAATTTAAGCTCGATAAAAATATAAAGTTAGGATCAAACTAAGTAAAATTGGACCCAACCCAGCCCATGAGTATCCCTAATACTTTGTATTCTCAACATGTGCTCATTTTAAGTTTAAAAAATATTTCGAATTAACTACAAGTTTATAATATAAATAATTATAATTATAATCATTTGTAAATTTAATTTTATAATATGATAATTACACTTAAATATGTTTAGAGTATGTTTGTTTCAACTTATTGCACTTGTTAAAACAATTTTAAAAAAATTGTTTCAATAGTATTATAACATATTTACAAAATTAATTTTAACTTTTACATGAAATTTAATGCATTATAATTTTTTTTCATAATATTGAAGCTTAAAGCTTATAATTTTAGATTCTAAATTATTTATTATATTTTAGGAAGTAAATATCATTTTGTCTTCAATTAAATAAAATTTTGAATCATTTTAAACTTATTTTAATAATTTAATGTATAAAAATAATTCTTTTTTATACTATTTAAATAAAACAAATTAGTTTACTCTTTTTAACTAACATATTTAAATATAAAATTAATTTTATTATAATCAATTATAATAAAAAAATTATATAATAATTAATTATTAAAATAATCAAATTTTCATATCTATCCAAACACACACTTAATTTATCACTATTTAGTATAAGGTTTAATAATATAATTTATTAAAAGATCATTTATGATGTAATAATTTTTAAAATTATAATTATTCAAATATTTCTAATTTAAAAACTAAAAAAATGTCAACATATGCGAAGTTCCACTTTCACATGAGAAGGCAAAGCAACGCGTTACACGTCAGGAAATACGTGTCATTTTTATCCGATAAAAAATTAAATTGACTTTGTACATGACATGTCAAGTTGCCTACCCACAATTAAGGAGAAGGTCAGAAGAATAAGAAAGTGTATATCCATAGAAATTGGCCAAAATGTAGAATGAAAATGCAGTAAGAAAAAAAAGTCTAGATTGAAAATCTATTGAAAAAACAAAACAACAAATGTCAACAATCACGTCCTCAGCCAAAAAAGAAAATAACGGTCACGTAATTCTTAAAATATTGATGTTTAAAATATTGAGTGGCACATAGCCCTATTGTCAGTATCCCAAAGCCAAATTCACCGTTTTTTTTCTCTCTCTCGTTTTTTTGACTGGTCTGAAAAATTACATGTTGTTTGAGCAATTCGGGCAAAAATCGTTTGGGCTCTCTAGTAATACAAGTAGTACGGGAGGTAAAAAAAAAAAAAAAACAGAGTAACTCTCTAGCGTAAATCCGTAAATTTGATACGTTAAATATTAATATATTATATACGTACAATACTTTATCTGTTTATCATCCTAAAGAAGCTTCTGACTTTAAGGTCGAGTCACGGTTCAATCCTTGTGCTTTAGACCTTGAAAATCAGTTTTGTTGGCTCCCAATCTTGATGCAGATTAGCACCATACATGACGTTTAGTTTTTTCTAGTAGCTTTGGACCAAACATACATTGACCTGATAAATTCAGAATAGTACATAATCATTTAAAAGTTCAAGCATTTTGAATATGGAAAATTTCTCAATCTCATTTATCAAGTTTGATAAATATCAAATTAGTTGGCCTGATTCAAATTAGTTACTTATTATTATTATATAAGTAAAATAAGGATATAGATTGATGATTCGTACATTGAGTTTGAATTGTGAATATTTATTTAATTCAAATCAAAATCAAGAGTGCTACTTTTCTCAGACAGAATGCGTGTCAAATACATACCGAAGCGGACATTCTTATAATCATTTTGACTAATTAGGAATAGTTTGTTAAACTGAAAATTTGGTCAATAAGATTTCTTTATTATTATTATTATTATTATTATTATTATTATTATTATTATTTTGTGATTTGCTAGTTTCCACCAAGCAGACAGCAGAATCATTTCCAGTTTCCCACTACTGTATTTTTATTTTATTTTTTTTTTTTTCTCAACTAGCTGCTCTGCCCGAAAAGAAAAATCTCAAAAGGATTCACACTTTTGAAGAAAGTATTTACTACAGAATACAAATTGATAATTCTATTTTTGAAGTATCACCATTCCTATTGTGCTAAATACTTTTTTCAATATGTGTTTCCGTCGAATCTTACACAGATCGATGAACAAATGCGATTATGGAGCACATACTCTGGCATCCTGCATCTTTCTAAAAGTAAAGTTTCCATCAGATTCTAATAATAATCAATCACCAATTAAAGATTGAAGAAAGCTGAACAAGGTACCGTATAAAACAGGTTATATGTAATGAAAAATGATTAATCCTCTTAATTCATTTTTTTAATTTTTTTAATTATTAAATAAATAAAATATTAAATATTTTTTATGTTTTTAATATATTAGTTATATTTAATTTTTTATTTAATATTTTTTTATTAAATAATATAAAAATTATTAAAAAATATATTAAAAAGATATAATAAAACTCTATTGAGATGCATGTGAGTAAAGATAGGAAATAATATTAATATATCACCGTTCACCAGACAAATTGCACAGCGAGCGGCGCCACATAACTAGATATCATCACGTTACAACCTTTTTAAAAAACAACACACTTCATTTTTGGGATGAGAAATGCCAGAGCTTCTAGAAAAGTGAAACAATAATGCAAGCGACAGCATCTCGTTAAACGAAAAAAATGCAAAAGCCTTTTGTACACCATGGATGCTGACAACTGACAACTTAGAGGAATGTGCTTACATGTACCACATTGGTAACCGTCAAAGTATCGCAACTTATTACAACTATAATTTTCATATTATATTTTTTATATTATTTTTCACGTTATTAATTATATAATTTTTTATTATTTTTTATTTAATCATAATTATTTAAAATAATATAAAAATAATATTTAAAAAATATATAAAAACATCATTTTTTTAACTTATTATGCTATTTGCGCACTTTTATACTACTCGCGATAAGTAAAAAAATCATAATTACATATTTTATTTTCATACATATTTTTATATTAGTAAAAAATTAAAATATAAATATATAAAAGATAAGATAAATTTTATTATAATTAAATAATAAAAATTATATAAATATAAAATGTGACGTAAAAAATATGTGTATATAACATTATTACAATGACACCAAGAGAAGAAATATACCATGAATAAGACGTAAAAGAAATTATATCGACAGAAATTATATATGGAGGCCAACTCCAAAAGTTCTTTGTATTTATTTGATACATAAGATTTCACCTTCATAGTCGGCTTACCATCACTTCCAGGAGACATACACTTCAACCCGATGACAGTGGCCAAACCTGCACAGATAAATTTTATTTAACCCTTTGGGAAGGATACATCTGTCAGAAAATAATACTGTAAAAGTAAAACACTAATCTCCAAGACACAATCTAGGATAAATTGCAGTGTTGATACTCTACATATATACATCTAGCTTCAAGCCAAATAAACTCTCAGCTTGTATCGATATATAGCTGCAAAATAATTTTATCAGTTAGATTTCACTATAATGGTAACACCTTATGTTAAATACTAATTCTTGTTATTCTATATTGATAGTTGTCATAATTTAGTAGTTATCAACATATAACAATGTGTTCCTAACAAGCACAGAAGCTTAGAATAGGTGAAAAAGTCGAATGCAGGTAGTTGCGTATACGTAGCTGTCATGATATAACAAATGATCTAGTCTAGCGACAATGACATCTGTCCCCTTAAATAAAGGATTAAGCTACAAATTTCTAAATTCACCATGTGCAAGCTCATGACATGATAAAGCTTATGAAATATGATTACTCACTCTCATGAATGCGACCATACACCAGTCTTTCACCTTTCCAGTATTCCAAAGGCCTTGTCCTGGTCCTGGTGCTTCTCCTTATCCAGAATTCCATGATGTACCAGCAGCTGAGAAGATATCACATATTGCAACAAAAAAATAAAATAAAAAATCGAAACGAATGGATGACATCAACGCGAAAGTTAAAACCTGCAAGGCTCTGCCTCCAAGAAAGTGTTGTATATATCCTTAGGCGCTAGAGTTCTTTGATTAATTAATCTCGAATTATGGGATGTTGGAATAATATACATTGAGTTGTAGGATATCTTAAAAAGATGTTAATGAAATTGTCGTGTTTGAATTTTTAAAAATAATTTTGATGAGAATGAGATATTATTTTTATCATACATTTATCATTTATGTGTTAATATTAATGAAGTAATTGTATGTGTTAAAGTGACTTAAAATAAAAGTCTTTTTATATATACAGAATAATTAAAATAAGTTAAACTTATTTATTATTATAAACTCATATACATGACTTATAAACAAAACTCACATATAAATAATACTTAACAATAACAAGGTTCTCAATAATAATACTGATCACAATTTAGGTTACATAATATTATCTAATAATTTTGATATTTAATTAATATGAGTCTTATCAAATTATAATATAACTTATCTAGTTCATATAAAATATTTTAACATTATCCTATTTGAACGACATAAGTCATATTACTTTATTTTAATAAGAAAACAATTCTCTAAATTAATTAAGCAATATGTAGCTACAACATGATGTCAAAATTGAGCTAACACTCTGAACATGGGTCCAAAATGAGACTACAAGTATCTTAATAATGTAGAAAATTATATTTGAAGAAGTACTGATATTATACATGCAAGATACTTATATCTTGGCGACCCAACAAAATGCGGTATATGAGTCATGGGAAAATACAACAAAATTACATAACAATATGTGATCAAAAAACATTTTCCAACAAAATGGCTCAAGCATCTGGCCAAGATACATTTTGAAATTTAACAAAACATCTTAGTATAATAACAAATGAGACTGGGTTTAAAATGTCTCCACAATATGCTATAATACAAACAAATAAATCTGCACAAATAATAATAATAATAACAATATTATATGACAACGATAATAATAGCGACATAATTGTTTAATGTCTCGAGACATAATAATAACATTATGTCACAATAAAGTCACAAAACAAACTCTCACTAAACATCAAAAGACCCCATTATAACCATACGAGTTACATGATCAACAAAGACTTTAACAATTAAACCTTTGGTTAAGGGATTTGCAACCATATTATAGATATGCTCGACACGAGTCAAAAACTCTTGAATCTTCTTTATAACAAACATATATTTTGTGTCAAAATACTTCGAGCGTTTAAAGCTCTTATTAATTAGAGGAAATCACACTACGACAGAGTTATCATAATATATAGTAAAAGGCTTAAAAATACTCTCCTCAACACAAAACTCAGTAATCAAATTATTTAATCATACCGCTTGACGTGTAGCCTTATAACAAGCTATATGCTCTTCCTTTATAGTGAAAGTAGTTGTAAGTATCTTTTTGACACTTTTCTAAGAAACAACTCCTCTTGCCAACATAAAGATATACCCTAATATGAACTTGTGGTCATTTGGACAACCACCATAATCAAAATTAGAATAGCCTATTACCTCAAGGTGATCCGATCTCCTATAGGTCAGCATATAATCTTTGGTACCTTGTAGATACCTTATAACTTTTTTTGCAGCCTGCCAATGAGTCACACTAAGTTTGCTCAAGTATCTCCCAAGTACACTAACAACCAAAGAAATATCAAGACATGTACAAACTTGAGCCTATATAAGGCTACTAACAATGAAAACATATGGGGCCTTCTCCATTTCAACATCTTTATCATTTTGAGGATACTGGGTATTAGAAAGTCTTTCACCCTTATGAATGGGTTCAGTACAAGGATTACAAGATTTTATATTAAATCTATTCAAAATGCTTTATATAATGCCTTTTTTTAGACAAGCCAATGATACAAGATCTGTCATGGTGAATCTCAATGGCCAAAACAAAAAAGGCACCACCAAGATCTTTCATATCAAAGTGCGTTGTAAATGTCTGCTTAGTCTTATACAGAAAACCAATATCATTACTAGCCAACAATATATCATCAACAAATAAAATAAGAATGATGAATTTGCTCCCACTAAACTTTAGATAAATGCATTGGTCAATATTATTTTCTTTAAAACTAAAAAGCTAACAATATGATCAAATTTCAAGTACCATTGTCTAGAAGTCTGTTTCAATTTGTAAATGGGTCTTCTCAATTTACACACCATATGATTTTTATCATCTTCAATAAAACCATCAGGTTGATTAATAAGCCTGTGTTTTATAGCCCTTAAATGGATGAATTGTGATGATTTGATTATGATTATTGATGAATTTTGGATGGATTCTTATCAATTATCTTCGTTTGTGCAGAATAAGAGAGATTTAACACATTTGAAGTGAAAGCAAGCGAAGATATCTCATTTTCAGACTAAAAGGGGGTAATTTTGGCTTAGACAGGACCCTGTGTCAACTCAGAAGTGATTTAGGAGTTAGACACGGCCCTGTTTAACTTGAAGAAAGCTTCTGACTATGAGACACGACCCTGTCTCAATGATACACGACCATGTCTAACTTAAATAATAAATACGTCCAAAATGACAATTTCAAAGCTCAGGGGAATTCTTTTTCCAATTCATATAACCTCGACAGGAGAAACCACCCAAATCTCTCCTATAGCAATAAACAACATAATAGGGGGCCACCTGGATTCCAACAGGTTCAACAATCTTCTTAAGATGAGAAATCTAATTTAGAAGCTCTCATGAAGAACTTTATTGTCACTTAAAAGGAGCATAATAATGTCATTCAAACTCAAGTGCAACAACATTGGGAGTCCATCAAGTAAATTCATACTCGCCTTAATCAAATGACAACTCATTCTAAGATGCTTAAAACTCAGATAGCCCAACAAGCAAGCTTGTTCAACATGGTACAGGGGCGAATCCCAAGTCAACTGGAGACAAACCCAAGGGAGCAAGCAAATGCAATTTTCTTGAGAAGTGGCAATCAAGTTAAAAGCCCCACAAGCGAAGAAAAAAATGAAGATGAGAAATCCCAAGAAAAGGAAGAGAAGCAAGAGAAGAACGAGACCAAGAAAAAAGAAAAAAAAAGAACTAAAAGGTATGTTCCTCCACCAGCATATGTTCCACCTTTGCCCTTCTCACAAAAATCTCAAAGGGCAAAGCTTAATGAGCAATTTGAAAAGTTTTTGGAGGTTCTTAAAAAGTTGTATATAAACATTCCTTTTACGGAAGTACTCTCTCAAATACCCACCTATGCTAAATTCTTGAAAGAGATCCTCTCTAATAAAAGGAAGCTTGTGTTACCAAGTGACTTCCAGTACTCAAGAGGGGGGTGAATTGAGTATAAAACTTTTTCTTAAAACCTTTTTTTATAAAAAAAACAAATATTAAAACTTAATAAATAAATGCATAGAAGTAACAAGAAGAAGAAAAGAAACAATAAAAGCAGCGAAAAATAAATATGCAGTAAATAAAAATTGCATAAAATAAAGAGATTAAGAAGAGAGAAGCAGACACATTATTTATCCTAATTCGACCACTGACCCACTTGTGGTCTACGTCCAGTCCTCGAAAGCTGAGATTTTTTACTATGTATACAAGTTTCAATAGGTGCTTGCAACCGTTACACAAAAGAGCACTTTTCACACACAGGAAAACTCTACCCTTGTGCTAAAGCCTCAGCCTGTCAGGATACCTCACCCTTATACAAACCTTGACGGATACCTCACCCTCGATACAGAATAGCAGAAAGTAGATGAAGAGAAACTCTCACTCAGAGCAAATAATATAAATTGAAGTGTTAATGGAGCTCTCACAGAAATATCTCAAGGTTTTTAATCGAAAAAATAGCGTAGAAAATAATTTCACAGATTAGAGGAAGCAGAAAATAATTCAAGGTTTTGGGCAATTTTTAGACGTGACCCAAGGTTCCTATTTATAGAAAAAATTAGAAGAAATAGTCGTTGGGTAGAATTAAAAGTCATTTAACCGTATTAAAAACCTGTTTGTTTCCATATCAGTGTTCGTGAGCAACGTGTTTATTCGAATAGCTTAACATATTATTCGAATAACACTGTTCCTGAAGCCATCGTGAAAAAGTCATCTGATATGGGTTATTCGAATAACCTCTGTGTTATTCGAATAACATGGTTAAAAACTATTCAGATAGAAAAGGGTTTATTCGAACAACGTTTGAGTTATTCGAATAATTCACTTATAAAAATAGTTCTGAGAAACTCATTTATTCGAATAGCTATCCTGTTATTCGAATAGCATCTTTAAAAATAGAATCTCGTGAAAGTGTTTATTCGAATAGACTAAGCTCTATTCGAATAAAGCAATACAAAACAGTTTTGGAGAAAGTGTTTTAAAGACACTAAGTTTCTTTTAAAAACAAGTTTTATTTTTTCTTTTGAAAACAGAGAGATATCAAAGTGAGCTCCGTACAACAGATCCTAAGTCCTAAAGCTAATCTTATATAAACTTGGACTTGGTCTTTCTATCATCTTCATTTAGTCTTCACGTTTGTTATCATCAAAACAAGTCTTCAAAGGTATACGTCCAAACACAGCTTGAGGATTATGAAACTGTTGCTTTAACTAAGGAATGCAGTGCACTCATTCAGAACAAGCTTTCTCCTAAGCTTAAGGATTCGGGTAGCTTCTCTATTCCATGCTCAATTGAGACCATGCAAATTAACAAGGCTTTATGTGACCTTGGGGCAAGTGTGAGTTTGATGCCCCTTTACCTTTCCAAGAAACTTAATATTGGGGAGCTCAAACCAACCACCATCTCTCTTCAACTGATCGATAGGTCAATCAAACATCCTATTGGCATACTAGAGAATGTCTCCTTGAAGGTTAGTAAGTTTTACATGCCAGTGGATTTTGTTGTGCTTGACATGGATGCTAATGATAAAATGCTGATCATACTTGGGCGTCCATTCCTCGCCACTGGAAGGGCAATCATTGATGTCCACGAAAGGAAATCGACTCTGCGATTGAATGATGAGGAAGTAGTTTTTGATGTTTTTAATTCTGAAAATAATTCTAATTCCTTAAATTTATGTAATCGCATAAATACTACTAATGTTGTGGATAATGTTGTGCTTTCAGGTGTGCAAGAATCGGTGACTGATGCTGTGCTAAAAAAGACTTTGCCCAAGGCTGCCACAAAATTTGAGAAGTCCAAATCATGCAATAAAGGACCTAAGAAGCGGAATGACAAGTGTGTCGAGAAGCGTAATTTTAAACTTGGGAATAAAGTTCTTAACAATAACTCGCTTCTACGTTTCTGTCTTAGTAAGTTATGGTCGAAATTGTCAGGACCATATGAGATTGTTCGAGTTTTATCTTACGATGTGCTTGAGGTGAAGAAAGAAGGCCATGAGCCATTCATGATAAATGGCCAGAGAGTGAAACACTTTGAAGGAGTGGGGACTGAGCACTACTTCATTGACATCACTTGAGTACAGAAACCAGACCAGAGTCTAGTTAATGACTATAATTTAGCACTTCTTGAGAGCTAACCCAAATTTTTTTTTTCTTTTTCTTTACTCTTTTATTTTTTATTTTGTTTTGTAGCTTATTATTATTTATTTTATTAATTAACATTCTTCTATTTTTGTTTTGTAGTTAGCTATTGTTGAGTTGGCTTAAATGCCTTCCTGAGTTCGGAGCCTTTGTAAGGGGATGTATATAGCTGTAAGCTGCCCAAAAAGATTTTTTTTCCTTTCATTTAGTTTCTTTATTTTCGCATTTAGTTCTTACACTTTGTTTTTCAGTTTTTGATTTGTTTTTCTTGTGCTATTTCAGACCCTATTTCGCTACTCATGATGACCAACTGTTCGAGTTCATGGCTATGCGCATCTTTCTCCCACCTCTCTCTCCCGCCACCTTCGTGATCTTGTGTTTCCATTTTCAAGGAAGTTTCGTTATCTTTTGTTCTGTTATTTTTCTTGTTTAAACATTGAGGACAATGTTTCTTTCAAGTGTGGGGGGAATTGTTGAGCACTTGTTCATTGCAGTGAATCTAGTGGGAATTATGTTAATTTCTTAGTTATTTATGAGCTGATAGAAATTTGTTTGAGAAAGGAATCCACTACTATTTTTGAACTATTTTTGTGCAAGGCAATCTTTTTCAATTGAATGTTGAATATTTTAGCATTTTATTTGGGAAATTAGTCATGTCTTCTTGCATTTATTCTCTTTACTAACTTAAGCCAGAAGTGAGTTTTGAGTTTTATTGATTGGATTTTTTATAAACAAAATCTTATTTTTCTTCTAGAGTGAAATTTCTCTATATTGATGTGCGTTAAAACTTATTTTGATATCTTGTTGAGACTTCAATGATTCATTTACATACTTGAACATGATTAAGGCAATTAGGCTTAATTTTTTCTTGACTTCCAGAGTTGCACTGATAAAATAATCCTTTAGTTGCCCCATTTGAACTTAAAATTGATTTATTTGAATACCAAATTGAATAATCAGGTTGGATTCTTTGGAGCATTTGATGTGTTAATTGGAGAAGTCATAAGGGATTATTTCTGTCTTCAAAGGGTTTATTGTTTAAAAAAAATAAAAGAAAAAGAAAAAAATGAAAATGAGTGAAGAATGAAAAAAAAAGAAAAAAGAAAGAAAGAAAAGATTGTGGTGAAGAATAATGAGGATATTTAGTTGAAAGTGAGAATTGGTTATACTTTTGTGCATTATGTTCTATTATTTATCTTTTCAACCTGATTCTATTTTGTATTGATTTATCAATGAACATTCTTTACTTTTATTTACCTTTTTTTTTCTACTTTTCATTATTACCCTTGGCCCCGTTACAACCAAAGGAAGTCCTTTTGATTCTTGTTATGTATGTGAACTTGGAAGTGGAGATTAGATTAATAATCAAGCCTATGGTAATGCATTTTTCAAGAGAAATTTGAGTGATCTCTTTATCCTTAAACACTTGAGAGATGGAAAGATGAGTGACCTCAATTGTTTGGTAAAGAGAAGAGGTACAAGCTAGACTCAAAAGCTTCTAATTGTATTAAGTGTTAGACTTTCTTGTTTGATTAGATTTGATTGCTGAGCATTCATTAAAATTTTAAAATTGTGAAATTTTTCCTTGACTTTTGTTTCTTGATGTTCAATTTAATCTTGATTTTGATTCATATCTTTGCTTGAGGACAAGCAATGTTCATGTGTGGGGGAATTTGATAAGCCTGTGTTTTATAACCCTTAAATAGATGAATTGTGATGATTTGATTGTGATGATTGATGAATTTTGGATGGATTCTTATTGATTATCTTCGTTTGTGCAGAATAAGAGAGATTTAATACATTTGAAGTGAAAGCAAGCGAATATATCTCATTTTCAGACCAAAAGAGGACAATTTTGGCTTAGACAAGGTCCTGTGTCAGCTCAGAAGTGATTTAGGAGTTAGACACGACCCTGTCTAACTTGAAGAAAGCTTCTGACTATGAGACACGATCCTGTCTCACTTAAAATTTTGAAATGCATATTTCACAAGACACAGCCGTGTCGAAGGGAGACACGGCCGTGTGAGACTTTCTGACATGAAAATTAAGCTGTTTTGCCCTTAAATCATTATAAATAGGGCAAAAACACCAAACCTAAGGGGATTATTGGCTAAAGACTTGTGTGACGGCAGGTTTTGAGAGGAAAAGCGCAAGGATTTAAAGGCGAAGGCTTGGAAGGCAAGAACAAGAGTCATTGAAGATCAACCATTGAAGTCTTTTCCCCTATCTTCATTTTCTCCATCTTCTTTTTTTGTTTTGGAATCCTGTTTGTTTCTTTAACCTCTGTTCTTGTTTGTGCTACAATTGTCATGAGCGGCTAAATCCTTTTTTCTAGGATTAGGATGAAACTCTCTATTTTCCTATTATGAATTGTTAATTTGATTCTTTGTCTATGAAATTATTGTTCTTGATTCATTCTTGGTATGTTTAATGCTTGTGATATGTTGCGTGCCATATTTACATGATTTTAGGCTTTAGGTGAATGATCGAAAGATGAAATCTAATTGCTTGATAATTCAAGAATTGAACTTCAGAATTGAGACCTAGACATAGGCTTAAATCCTTCGAGAGGTAAACGATTGTTATGAATCTTAATGGGTTAGAACTTGGATTAATTGCCATGAGAATGAGGCTAATGAAGTTTTAACACGTTTTTAGTATCAAGAAATTGAGCTTTAAATAATTTAGGACAAATAGCCTTCAAGAACATAATTGAACATTAACAAAGATAGGATTACAATTTATCATAGGGGATAATGAAGTGGATTCTGAATTCTAGAGCTTTAAATCATTGTTAAATCTCATCTTTTCTAGTTTCAATTGTTTACTTTATTGCTTTGCTTTTTTATTAATTTTAATTGAACATTTTCTGTCAATTTTATTCGCTTAAACAATCAAAATAGCTGTAAGAGTTAGTAATCAATCGATCTTCGTGGGAACGATCTTTATTTTACTACTTGTACAATCCGCGCGCTTGCGAAAAATCTACAACATTGATCCATATACACATCCTCATACAAATCACCATTTAGGAAGGTGGTCTTAACATCTATATGATGGAACTCTAAATCAAAATGAGCAACTAAGGTTATTACAACACAAAAAGAGTCTTTAGTGGAGACTAGAGAGAAAGTCTCTTTATAATCAATGTGATATGCGTAAAATACACTAAGAGCAAGTGCACTATATCGCAAAGTAACATAGAACTTGAGTCTCAGTTATCGATCCCACGAGGAATAAATGGTAATTACTATATTCGAAAACTCTTGGTTATTTAAACAATTGAAAGTGTAAGAGAAATTCAAAATAAAATAAAAAAATAAGTTAAGAATAATAATGGACAATTAAACAATGTAGAGATAATCAAATAGGGAGAAATTAGGGCACAATGTTCACTTGAATCTAATTAATCAAATTTTTACTCATTTATGACGTAAGGTAATTCTTTTGCCAATATTCTCTTAATTGCTATTGAATCTCAATGGTCATGCATGAAACAATATTCTATTTCTAAATTAAATCACCTATTTGGTCATTTAGTTGAATTAATTAGGAATGCATTAAACCACAATTCAAGAGATGAACTAACATAATCATTGATTCCATTGATAGAATAAATTGATGTTTGGTCATTCACCAATCTAATCCTAAGTTTATCATATAGGTCAACTCATTGAGTGCGGATGGTCACTAGTCAAATAATGAATTAATATATGCCAAAAAAGATCAAGTTCTGACAAGAATACATACAATATAATAAACCCTAAAAGAAATTACCTTAATCAAAATCGAAATCAAACCCAATTAATCAGGAAAACAAGATCCTCCATAGCCCTAGCTATGAGTTTAGCTACTCATGTTCAATATAAACAAACCCAAATCACAATACAAATTCATGGAAAGAAAACTCAAAAAAAGGGAAAAAACTAGAGGGAAAGAGAAATCAAAACCCCTTTTACAGTGATTATGATCTTCAAGCCTTCAAGTACTCCGAGGATTTGTGATAATTCTCTCTTCTGATCTGCCTTTCAAATTCTGCTATCGCAAAAGTGTCTCTCAAGGTTAGGGATTTTTTGCGTTCTTCTCGAATTATGGCGTAACTCTTCTATTTATGAAAAATAATGTGTGTTGTTACGCAACCAGTGCCTAGGCGCTGACTTCTAGACGCTCAAGCGCTGAGTCACTAAACCAAAAACATGTTGTGTAACGTGTTGCGCGCTTAGCCGCTGGGACACTAGAGAGATTAGAGGCTTTCTGTATTGAGCATTAGCTCTTGTGCGCTGAACCACCAGAGAAAGTTTGTGCTTTTTCTCCTTGTAAAAATTGCCCAGTTTTCTTCCATGCAAATTTTCTTATCAAAAATCATTAAAACCCGTAATAAGAACACAATTAAAAAATAATAAAAACATAATAAAATTTAAGAACAAAGTTCAATAAAAAAATATCTAAAGAGGATGAAAAACCAAGAAAATGAACCATAAAAATATGAGATTTTTAAGGTTCATCAACTCCCCAAAACTTAAGATTTTGTTTGTCCTCAAGCAAAGAATAAAAATCAAAATCAAGATTAAACTCAACATCCAGAAACAAGAATTAAGGGAAATTCCACAATTTAATAATTCAATCAAGTTCAACAATCAAATCCAATCAAGTAAGATCATTTGGCACTTAAATCAATTAGAATTTTGGGTCTGGCTTACATCTTTTCTCCTTACTAACTAATTGAGGTCACTTTTATTTTCATCACTCAAGTATTTAAAGACAAAGAGATCACTCCAGTTTTTCTTAAAAAATGCAATATCATAGGCTTGATTATTAATCTCATCTTCACTTCCAAGTTCACATACATAACAAGAATCAAAATGATTTCTTTTGGTTGTAATGGGGCCAAGGGTATAAAGAAAGGTAAGAAAAATATAAAAATGGTAAAGAATGTTCATGGATAATTCGATACAAAATAGAATCAGGTTGAAAAGATGATAAATAGAGCATAATGCACAAGAGTATAACAAATTTTCACTTTCAACGCAATATTTTCATTATTCTTCACCAACAATTTTTTTTGCTTTTTCTAATTTTTTTTCTATTTTTTAGCAATAAACCATTGAAGATAAAAGCAACCCTTAACGACTTTTCAATCAACACATTAAATGCTTCAAAGAATCCAACCTGATTATTCAATTGAGTATTCAAAGAAATCAATTTCAGACTCAAATGAGGCAACTAAAAAATTATTTTATCAATACAACTCTGGAAGTCAAAAAATGGTTAAACATAATTGCCTTAATAATATTGAAGTATGTATGTGAATCATTAAAGTCTTAACAAGATATCAAAGCAAGTTCTAGCGCACATCAATAAAGAGAAATCTCACTCCAGAAGAAAAATATGATTTCGTTTATGAAAAATTCAATCATTAAAGCTTAAAACTCACTTTCTAGATAAGTTGATAGAGAGAATAAATGCAAGCAAAGATGACTAATTTTTAGGTAAGATGCTAAATTTTACTTAACTTAATTGAACAAGATTACTTCACACAATATTAGCTCATGAGTAGTGGATTCCTTCTCAAACAAATCTCTATCAGCTCAGTATTAATCGAGAAATTAACACACAATTCTTGTTTGATTCTGAGCAATACTCAAGTGTTCATTGATTTTTCAAAAATTTTGAAAGTATCCCCCACACTTAAGATGAACATTGTCTTCAATATAAATAAAAATAACAAAATAGAGGATAACGAAACTTCCCTAAAAATCAAACACAAAGCCAGAGGGAAGCGTGCAGCCATAAGCTCGAATGTCTAGTCTGATTGAGTGGCAACATTTTGTCAAAAACTGCATAAGAAAAATAAAAGTATCAAAGCATTTAATTTTTTTATATGAAAAACAAAGCAAAAAGAAATAATTGAAAAACCAAATACTAAGAATAGAAACACAGGTTGCCTCCTGTGAAGCGCTTGTTTAACGTCACTAGCTCGATGTTGTCTTTTATTTAGATAAATAAAGGTGGCTTAAAGCGTCAAAAATAGGATGACCTCTTCTCTTTTTCAAAGCAATGTCTCGCGCTTTGACCATTTATGAAGAATGTTTGTAGGCCATCTTTCTTCACCTCTAGTACACCGTACGATAAGACGTGAACAATCTCATATGGTTCATACCCTTTTGATCAAAACTTACTAAGACAGAGACGTAGACATGAGTTATCGACAATAATTTTATCCCCAATCTTAAACCCACACTGCTTGATACACATATCGTGTCACTTTTTTGGTCTCTTCTTGTAGAGCTTGACATTCTCAAAGTCGGTGACAACCTTAGGCAATGTCTTCTCAAGGATATCAACAGTCACAAATTCATGCATATATAAAGACACAACACTATCTACAACATCAATAGCATCTATGCGATTACATGAATCAAAGGAACTAGAATTTTTTATAGAATTTAAAACATTATACATTACTTCCTCATCATTCAATCGCAAAGTCAATTTTCCTTCATGGACATCAATCATTGCCCTTCCAATGGTGAAGAATGGATGCCTAAGTATGATTGAGATCTTATTGTCCTCCTCCATATCCAACACAATTAAGTTAGCTGGAAAAATAAATTTATCCACCTTTACTAAAACATCCTCCAATACACCACGAGAATAAATGATGGATCTATCGGCCAGCTGCAATGAAATGTTGGTAGGCTTGAGTTCCTGCATACCTAATTTCTTAAAAACAGAGAAAAGTATCAAATTAATACCAACACCCAAATCACATAATGCTTTCTCAAAATAAGAGTTACTAATAGAGCAAAGAATAGTAAAACTCTCTGGATCTTTTAATTTTGGTGGTAGCTTCTTCAAGAGAATGGCAGAGCACTCCTCATTTAAATATATCGTCTCAAATTCCTCAAGCTTGAGTTTTTTTGTAAGTATTTCTTTCAAGAACTTTGCATACTTGGGCAATTGAGAGATGATTTCAACGAACGGAATGTTAATTTATAATTTCTTGAACATCTCTAAGAATTTGACAAATTGAATGTCTTGTTGAGCGTCCTTGAGCCTATGAGGGAATGGAATAGAGGACTTCTGTGGCTTGCTTACCTATACCGTAGAGGGTACTTCACTTGCCTTCTCATCTTCCACAATAACTGACTCAGTAAGACTGTCTTCATGTTCTTGTATTTGTTTCTTTTGGGAAGATTCTCTAAGTTCCTTGCTACTTTGAATGGTAATCGCATTGACCTGTTCCTTCGGATTGGGCACAGTAGTACCAGACAATGTTATTGGTACCCTCTCTATCATCAAGGTAGCTAACTAGCTAATCTGAGTTTCCATACTCTTCATTCGGGCCTCTGAATTTTGAATGTATTTCATTATAGAACTTTCAAAGCTTGGCTTCTCTTCAGATGCTTGGAAACCTGGAGGTGGTTGTGGAGTTTTGTGCTGGCTTTGCTGATTGCCCTGTTGATTTCCCTATTTAAAATTGAGATGGTATCTCCAATCGGGATTATAAGTATTGGAATATAGATTGTACTGCTGGCAGCTGAAACTGCTAATAAAATTAACTTCTTCAGGTTCAGGGGCAAAGGGACTACCAACTTGACAGTTTGAACTTGTATGACCCTGTCCGCCACATACTTCACATATGATTAGTAAGGCTACATAGTTTGCTATCATCAAAGTCTCCATCTTCTTTGTCAATGCTTCTAATTGATTCAAAATAGCAGTAGAATAGTCAATAGCATGCACACTGGCTTATTTCTTTGGCACATGTCGCTCATTTTGCTATTGATAACTATTGAGCACTATTTCTTCAATTAGTGCATGGATTTTCGGCATTGTTTTCCCCCAAATTGTACTTCCCGCAGCAGCATCAATAAGTGAATAGTTGGCAGATGACAAACCATTGTAAAAAGTTTGTACCTGCTGCCATAAGGGTAATCCGTGATGTAGACATCTCTCTTGAAAACATTCCCAAGTTTCATATAGAGTATCCATATCAAACTGCATAACAGAATAAATGTCATTCCTTAACTTAACAGATTTAGAGAAAAAAAATACTTAGCTAGAAACTGTTGTGTCAACTGATCCTATGTGGTGATGGAACCCTTTGGTAGTGACGTTAATCATTGACTTACTCTGTCCCTAAGAGAGAAAGGAAAGAGTCGTAATCAAATTACATCATCTGTTATCCAATTATACTTTATAGTATCACACAACTGCAAGAACCTGATTAGATGCTGATTTGGATCATCTAAAGGTAATCCACCAAATAAAACAGAAGTTTGAGTCATAGAGATCAATGTTGGTTTGATCTCATAGTTGTTAGCTGTCATAGCTGGTTTCGTAATACGCCCTTCATACCCTTCAGTTGTGGGTATGAAATATTCGAGCATGGTTCACTCCACTGGGATTGCTCGTTCTTCACGAATTCCCTCAACTTTTATCTCTCTCTCCATCCTTCTTGTAGCTTTTCAGTCACAACTTCACTATGAGATTATTTCCTTAACCTGCGAGCTATTTTCTCAATTTCTGAATCAAATTTTAGATTAGAAAATTGAGAACGAGTAAGCATAAACAATAAATACGAGTAAGCATAAAAATAAAGATAAAAAACACAAATAAAAATAAAATAAGAAATAAAATAAAAATGCATCTAAATTAACTAGAGCTTTTTGCCTCTAATATTACCAAACTTACTCCCCGGTAACGGCGCCAAAAACTTGATACGCGTAAAATACACTAAGAACAAGTGTACTTTATCGCAAAGTAATATAGGACTTAAGTCCCAGTTATCGATCCCACGAGAAATAAGTGGTTATTACTAGATTCGTAAAACTCTTAATTATTTAGATAATCGAAAGTGTAAGAGAAATTCAAAATAAGATCAAAAAACAAGTTAAGAAGAATAATGGACAGTTCAACAATGTAGAGATAATCAAATAGGAAGAAACCAGGGTGCAAGGTTCACTTGAATTCAATTAATCAGATTTTCACTTATTTATGATGTAAGGTAATTCTTTTGTCAATATTCTCTTAATTGCTATTGAATCCCAATAGTCATAGATGAAACAATATTCTATTCCTAAATTGAATCACCTATTTGTTCATTTAGTTAAATTAATTTGGAATACATTAAGCTCAAATTCAAGAGATGAACTAATATAATCATTAATTCTATTGATAAAATAAATTGATGTTTAGTTATTCACCAATCTAATCACAGGTTTATCATATAGGTCCACTCATTGAGTGCAGATGGTCACCGGTCAAACAATAAATTAATATATGCCAAAAGAGGTCAAGTTCTGACAAGAATACATGTAATATAATAAACTCTAAAAGAAATTACCTTAATCAAAATCGAGATCAAACCCAACTAATCAGGAAAATAAGATGTCCCATAGCCCTAGCTATGAGTTTAGCTACTCATGTTCAATATAAACAAACTCAAATCACAATACAAATCCATGGAAAGAAAACCCAAAGAAAGGGAAAAACTAGAGGGAAAGAGAAATTAAAACCTTTTTTACGGTGATTATGATCTTCAAGCCTTCAAGTCCTCCAAAAATTTGTGACAATTCTTTCTTCTGATCTGCCTTTCAAAGTTTGCTGTCGTAAAAGTGTCTCTCAGGATTAGGGATTTTCTGCGTTCTTTTCGAATTATGACGTAACTCTTCTATTTATGAAAACTAATGTGTGCTATTATGCGACCAACGCCTAGGTGCTGGCTTCTGGGTGCTCAATCGCTGAGTCACTAAACTAAAAATGCGTTGTGTAATGCGTTGCGCGCTCAGGCGCTGGGACACTAAAGAGATTAGAGGCTTTCTATCATGAGCTTTGGCTCTTGGGCACTCAGGCGCTGAACCACCAGAGAGAGTTTGTACTTTTTCTCCTTGTAAAAATTGCCCAGTCTTTTTCCATGTAAATTTTCCTATCAAGAACCATTAAAACCCGTAATAAGAACATAATTAAAAAATAATAAAAACATAATCAAACTTGAGAATAAAGTTCAACAAAAAATATCTAAAAAGGATGAAAAATCAAGAAAATGAATCGTAAAAGTATGAGATTTTTAAGGTTCATCACAATGTCTTACCTCTGGTTATATCCATTAGGAACAAGTCTAGCCTTATATATTTCAATTTCACTTCTGGCCAAGTTTGGTCTTAAAGACTCATTCGTAACCAATAATTTTGCACCAACAGGCAACTCCATGAATTCCCATACACAATTCTTTCTCATAGAAGCCAACTCATCCTCCATAGCCACTGTTAACTATAAGGACTAGTCATGACCTCTTGAAAAGAATAGAATCATAATCCTCAACTGAGTTAAACTTATGTTCCTGCAGGTACACAACATAATCCCTGAATCTAGTAGACTCAGTGGATATAGGAACCTTCTCAAATCTTCTAGGTGAAGCCACAACAACATCTGGATTCTGTGCATTATTTTTGACTTGTTGAAGGATATTAACATTATCAATAAGATCAACAACATCATCATGGATCAAAGGAGATGACATTATCCTTAGATAGGGAACAATAGGAATAAGAACGACAACATGCTCCTCTCTAAAATCAACAATACGCAGCTCCTGAATTCCACTATGCTCTAAGTCGCCTTCAAAAAAGACAGTCCAATCAGATTCAATAACTCTAGTAGTGTGAGAGAAATAATAGAACCTAGGTGTAATATCCTATATGGCATGTTAGACTTGGTTATGTGTTCAAAAGGTAGCATATGACTTATTTAACATGTATGTTTATTTTTGTGACAATCTGAGTTAGTTTAGGTACTTAGTTACAAACTAGACTGTGAAAAGTAGCTTAAAATGACTCAAATAATTATATAAATTGATTAGGAGAGGGAAATAAATGTGAATAATTTATTTCTAGGTCACAAATATGAAGAACAAGTTACAGTTAAAGTTTCAAGGTAAACTGAACTAGTTTAACATTTTTAGGCATACTGATTGTCTAATTATAGTCAGTTTGACTAGTAGCAGATATGAAAATATCAGATAATATCGAAACGAATTTTTATATGAATCTTAGTATTTATTTTAAAGTTGTTGGAAGCTGAAAATCTGGATTTAGCTAAATCTGAGTGATTTTAGCATATCAAGATTTTATCAATTTTGGCCTAAGGACCATATGAGTCTTTTAGACCCTCTTTATAAGCCTTTGTTCATGGCTATTTTTGCTTCAAAAACAAAAGCAGAAAACGTGAGAGAAGGAATAAAGGAAGAGGAAACAAAGACCAAGTAAGAGGAAGAGATGAAGAAAGAAAGAGGAGAACCAAGGGTAAAGCCAATGCTTGAGGATCCAATCAAGTTTGATTCATCAACACAACTCCAAAGGTAAGGATTTTAAGTTCATCTTCACTTCCTTTTGCCTTTTTCACCATTAATGCACTTTGGTGCTCAATAGGTCATTTTGTGTTCTTGAGGTGTTTGATGAGTTTTAATTGTATGATTGAGTTTCTTTGATCATTTATGACTTGTTCATAATATAAATTGAAGTTAGAAGCTTTGAATATCTCATTTGAGTCTTAGATTCACAAAAGAGGGGTTAAGTCATCCTATAGGTGATTTTGGTGTTTTAATCCAAACTAAGAGGTTTAAGTTTGTGATTAATGATTCTTATGTGTTTAAGAACTGAGTGGGGTCTTAGAATCACTTAGAAATTAGTTTGGAATGGCCAAAATCCAAGAAAAGAACCAATGGAGCAGTACCACAATTATGCAGAAGCTGCTGCAGTGTTTCTGGCTGAGAAACATGGCTCATGTCTGAAAGCACCGGGGGGCGTGTCTCTCTCTGCTAGTGTGATTAGTGAACAGTGTTCACAGAGTAAGACACGAGATTGGCTGTGTAATTAGACATGGCCCGTGTCTTCGGACACGAGGGAGGCCGTGTAATGAAACATGGCCCATGTCTGAGGCCAGCATTTTCAGAAATGTCATTTTTGATGTTTTCAAGTTATTGGCTATATGGAATCATTAGTATATGTTTCCTAAAGCATGTTAAGGTACAAATAGGGATAGTTTTCAATAAGAGAATTATACCTAGTATGTATGGGGAATGTTTGGTAGTGTTGATTTTGTGAATATCCTTTGACAGCATTCATGAAGGCCAAAAGAAATCGAAAATGTGTCTGATAGACTCAATGGAGAAGGACATAAATAAGTCGATAGTGCCAAGGCTAGAAGAGATAGGTAGGGATCCATAAGGTTCTTCGGAATCAGGATTTAGACCGAACTTCTCAGGTGTCAGGATATGTGTGATGTGAGAAGATACCTCTACTTGCTACAATATAACACATGAAACCAGTAATTCCTAAGTTTAACATCTTAGTTTTAAGTTGGACTAAGTATGTATGTATGAAATGTATGTTAACTTGGTTTATCTAATTGCTATAGTTAGACCTTGTAAATGTTTTAAACATATCTTACTTAGCATGTGTAAAGATTATGTTGATTATGTTACATATGCTAGTTTTGATTACTTATACTGAGATTGTAGTTTCTCACCCCATTGTGTATCATATAATTCCAAGTGAATCTTCTTTTAATGGTAAGAATAAGAAAGAAGCTAAAGATAAGATTAGATTATGTATTATATTTCAAGTTGTTGTACTTATTAGTATTCCTTTTGAAATGTATAAACTTATGTATTACTTCAAGCCTTTGCTAAGGCTAATGATGTATACGTACTTTGATGCATTACGGTATAAATATTGTATTTTTGAATTTCATATGACTCTCTATAGTGTTTCCAACCAACATTATGGATATATTATATGATTAGTAAGTATGTAGTGACATTGTAATGCTAAGTATATCTTTGTGTGATGTATATACTGAGATACTGATATTAGGATGTTACACTAGAACCCATTGAGCCAATACAATAGCTAATAAAGAAACCACTAATTCGTTTAAGATTAACCTTATTCAACTATGGTGAATACTTTAAAAACATATAAAGATTTAGATATCTTGGACAATAAGTGGATCCATTCATGTCTAGAGAAATTGTCAATAAGGGTGGTGAAGATTTAAAAAAAAATACCCATAGCAATAGGAGAAATGGGCCCACAAAAAGTTTGTATAAAACAGCTATAACATTTCTTCACATCTACTAACTCACTCTTCATGAGTCCAATAGTTAGCTTCCTTTTTATGCAATCAACACAAGTATATACATAAAGAATATTCTCTTTGTGAACACCCAATTTTGACCTGACTAAAAGAAAATAAAAAAAAAAAAAAAAGAAAAATAAAAAATAAAAATAAAAAAAATAATAAAAAAAAAAAAAAACAAAAAAGAGAAAAATAAAAAATAATAAAAAAAAAGATTTTTGTTTTTAACCCATCTTTTTAACCCAAATGCATAAGCCCAAAATATAATAGAAAATGAAAAATAAAAAAAAAAGTAAAAAATAAAAATAAAAAAAAAAGAAAATAATAAAAAATAATAATAATAAAAAAGAGATTTGTTTTCGTTGGGATAAAAATCATTTTTTTCTAGCCATGCAAAGATCACCATCATAGCAGGGGACAAGCACGTTTGCCTCCCATTCTCTTTTTCCACAGTGCACAGTTTTTGCTCCCCATTTAGTTTTCCACTTGCACTACTGAACAAAGAGATTCCCTCACTAATTGCACCTACTCCCTCACTGATTCAACCACTCCATTATCACCTGGCTGCTAGCAACTAATAAGAGAGACCAACTTCAAGACCTTGGGGGGATCGATCCATCGAGGCCGATAGAAAAACTTTCAAAGACCAACCTTCACCAGCACAGAAGCGACTAACCTAATCAACTCATCATCACCTTCTCTCTAAGCTTCAACGGTGAGCATTCTGCACTAATACCGACGAGTTTATCCATTCCCCTTCATCTTCATTACCAAGATTCATCTTCCTCTCCTTCACCTACCATCGACTAAAAACTATCATCCACGTGAAGCTTCCTTGGCATCCAACCTTCATAACTTTTTCATCTCCCCACCAACCGACCGTCGGACCCCTCAAACTCCATCCTATTCGACACGTAACCACCCAAGAACCAACCGACCGTCGGACCCCTTAAACTCCATCCTATTCGACACAGAACCACCCAAGAACCAAAACCGACCGTCGAATCTGTCCTCTCATCCGACCGTCAGACTACACAGAACCACCCAAGAACCAAAACCGACCGTCGAATCTGTCCTCTCATCCGACCGTCAGACTACACAGAACCACCCAAGAACAGAAACCAGACGCGTCGAATCCATTCTCTCATCCGACCGTCGGACTGTACAGTTACCATCATCTCACCGACCATCTCTCCGACACCCTAACCGACTGTCGAAACCCCAGAGGTAAGACCCTTCCCTTCAACCAACCGACCGTCGAACTCCTGAATCCTCTCCTCATTCGACCGTCGAACCATACCATTGCGACTTTCACCGACCGTCGAATCCCCACCACCATCCTCCAACCATCCATTACGTGACATCACCTATCTCCCAAACCTCTAAACCTTACCCCTCACAACCGTCGAACTCAAACCCCAGCTCCACTCCTCTCACCGACGAGCCATCCAAACCTCCATCACCATCAACCAAACTCCATCCCCTCACTCGACCGTCGAATCCATCGGCCTTTCAACCGACCGTCGAACCACACCAGCTACTACCCTCTCACCGAGGAGCCATCCAAACCTTCACACCATCAACTAAACACCATCACATTCGACCGTCGAACCTCAGCTAGGTCGCCCTTCACCGACCGTCGAACTCCTCACTGACAACCCATCCAAATTCTCGTCGAATCCATCCCTTCACTCGACCGTCGAAACACACCACCTACACTCCCTCATCGACCTTCAACCTTCCAAACCCAAATAAATCCATTTTTCCACCGACCGTCGAACCTCGGAGGCCGCCTCGACCGTCGGACCACGAACCGCTCGACCGTTAGAGGCAATTCCCGACCGTCGAACCTCGGAGGCCGCCTCGACCGTCGGACCACGTAAACTAGTTCTCGACCTTCGGGCAATTCCCGACCGTCGAACATCGAATTCACCTCCCGACCGTCGAATCTCAGGGTCCAACCCCCCCCCCAAACGTCCCCTGGTGCGTGCTGTTAGTGTTGTCAAATTCTCCAAATTTTTTTTATCTCTTTAAATTGAATTGTGATTTTCTTTTGGGGGTGTGAGGTTGAATCACGTGGATCATTCTTGTCCATAATGATGCATTTTGATAAGAAGGAGAAGGGTAAAAAAGGGTTAAAAAATAATAATAATAAAAAATAAAGAAATAATTAAAATTTTTTAAAAAGGAATAAAAATGGGTTACCTGAGTTGCGACAATTTGCTAACCCTTATATTTTGTAAACATCTCGTTGCGGCGACTTGATGATTTACAATCTTAAATAAAAATTTCGTAACAAACTCGATAATCAATGGGTGACGTCTCTAGCGTGACGCGTGCTTCACCTATTTAATCCTTAATTTGAATAAGCGAGCGCGACGGCTTGTTAATTCAAATTCCAAAAAATCATTTTAAATAAAATCAACCAACCCACACTTATTTTATAAAAGAACTACGTGACTTTGAATTCCTCATTGCACTTGAGGATACGTAGGAGCGGGAATCATATTCCGTCAAGCCAAATTTAAATTTTCACAATTTTGTGGTTTTGCTTTTTAGTTACAATGTTTGCAAAAGGGTAAAATAAATATTTTCAAGGATTGTTAATAATTTGCACAATTAATCTAAGGTACCGTCTTAGGACGGAGTGCGTTAGGTGCAGATGTGGGATTAAGTTTCCACCCTTCCCTAAGCATAACCGACTCCGAATCCAATCGGTTCCAAAGACCATTTCCAAATAAAAGGTTTTCCAATTTTTCCAAATTCAAATAAAATTGGTGGCGACTCTTAAAATTTAAATAATTTAATTTAAGTTGCTATTTCGTCGCGATTAATTTTACGGTCGCGACAGATGGCGACTCCACCGGGGAGTTTTGGAGAGTCAAGCCTGTCGTTGTTAGTTGTGCAAATTGTTAATAATTTTCATTATTTATTTTACCCTTTTTATCCCTGTGTTTGTTTTGACCTGATATACTTGTATATATTTGTATATATTTGTACATAATTGTTGAAACCTTAGGATAGATGATTGCTGTCTGGTTATTGTATATATGTTTTTGCAGGTTGGGGGGTAGTTTCTTTTAAATTTTTATACGGTTTGTACGCTCCCAAAGACCCATGCACCTACACGTAAAGCACACACATCCGAGTGGGGCCCTATACCCGGGTCTGAGTGAAGCCTAAGATAAGTAGAGGTTGTGTAGTGGTAGCCATTTTGGATGTACTTCCTATTTGGTTATCGCGAAAACCTCATCTAGAGTGCGCCTTTTCATGAATGTCCCACACCTAGTTGGTTTACCCACTTTATTTCGTGGTCAACATTCTGAAATAGGACTTGGCTCTAAAGACCTTTAAAATAGAAAAGCCACCCTATGGAAGTTATCACGAACCAGAAAGACTCTTAGATCCTTAGGATGGAATTCCCAAGTTTAAGGCAACCTCATTAGGATACAAAGGGAGCGTACTTCTTCTTTCCTCATGCCATCCATTCTTAAAAAAAAAAAAAATTAAAAAAATTAAAAAAAAATACATTTTCTTACATTCTTAAAAAAAAAAAAAAAAATTATCTTGCCATATCTTGTGAGTTGTTCAGTCTTTTAATGTGACAAACCATACTTGCGTCCCTCTTAAAAATTTCTTTTTCAAAAAGAGGAGATGAGTCATCATTAAAGGACCAACAACTCACTCACTCATTATTGCATCACTTGTCATCATTCTTCTCATCATGTTTTCTAAAAAAAAATGAATAAAAAAAAGACAGCTGTGTACCCGACAATGAGGTAGGTAGTGCCATTAAATCTTATCGGAAGCATGTGGAGACAACAACTGCGAGAATCTTGCAGTATGGATTTTATTGGCTTTCTTTATTCAAGGTCTGTTACACCTTTTGCAAAAGCTGCGGAAATTGGTCAATAAAGTTCTGCTTTGAGATTCTCATCCGCACCTACTCCTTAAAAAATTGAGATCTAGGAGGCGTGGTTCTTTTGTTGTCAAACACGTGTATCTTATAGGGCCATAGACATTGAGAATCCTAAGAATGGTAATACGCTTAAAGTTAATGGACCAAGACTCAACCATTTCTGGAACATCAAGTTGTTGAGTTCTCTGTGTTGCCGGTTAAATGGCGGATAACGGTACTCTGTGACTCTCAAGTCGGTTTGTTTTTCAGTTTCCCATAATAACTTATTTCTTCTCCTTTCAAAATGGAGGTCATTCTCTCAAATCTAAGAAAATATTTTCCTTCTCTTCCTCTAAATGCTCGACAAAAGTCTATGAAGCTAGGTGTGAAAGATGAGATTGTTAATGTATAAGGGCATCCCGAAGATATACTGCTGGATAATTGAAGCAAAGGTTCGTTTAGTGGTGAATCTTCGATTCATTTGTCCCATACATGCCTGGTCTCGGTAAAAGTTCATTTTCAAAAAGGAGAAGAGCAAAAAGAATGAAAGTTTGTTACAAGTGTGCACGATGGAATTGCAACACGCAATGTCACTCTTTGGGGATGGTTTCGTAAATAGAGAAGATAAAATATTCTTCATTAAGAATGGATCGAGTAAGGAGTCATTAGATAATATCTTATTGACTCTTGAGACGCATTCTTGTGGAGTTGTGCAAAAGCGTGAACTTCTTAGTTTGTGGAATCTCTTCAAGGACGAGCAAGAGCGTTACGATGGGAATCGACTCAAAAAGACTTGTTTGCCAATTTATAAGAAAATTGGATGGGAAGCTTATCCTCGACTCATAGAAGGCGTTTAAGCGTTTACGGACGTGAAACCGAGAGGAAGATGTGAGCCACAATCACAACAACATGTATATATTATCTTTCAAAAGAAAAAAAAAAAAAAAAAAACGAAAACTAAAAAAAAAAAAAAGTGGCGAAACTTCGGTTGTACTTGGTCTTTAATTAGATTAGGAGCCCCCGGTGGAGTGGCGGACCTGTCATTGACTCGGGTGGACCTTCGCACGCCGGTCGGTAAATAAGGTTCGTGTGCCATGCTCTGCAGAGAGCCGCGCAAGCATTCCTGTGTTTTAACCAAAGGCTCGCTTGTTGATGGACGAAAAGAAGCGTCCGTGTTTGCATTCTCGCGTGACAATGCCTCCGAGTGAATCCCGTGATTTAATGCCATGGGCTCTTCACGACCTCTCACCGGCCGTGGTCGTTGGTGGTAGGCTGTCCGATTTACGCACTTTAATTAGTGGCGTCGTAGCTCAATCCAAAATATCCCACAAGCGGGAGGAGAAGAATGCCCAGTTATTGGTGAGCTGTCTTGGTATTCTTTGCACTCGTCATGACGCGCAGTATAAAGATCTGCCATGAAACCTGTACATAAAGGTATGTAATCATTTGTTATCTTTGTATGATTTTGTTGAATTTTGGTTTTGGACAGATGATCTTTTGGGTGGGATCCTTCGGGGGTTTCTAGATTTCTTTACCCTGATGATTTTCTTAAAAAAAAAAAGTTAAAAAAAAACAAAAAAAAAACAAAAACAAAAACAAAAAAAAAGATTCAACCTTTTCTGACAACAGCCGACCTACCCTTCTAGGTGCAATTATTTCCCTTTCCATTCTTTTTCTTATTTAAACACTCCATCTTCTCCTTCATCTTCAACTCAGAAACACTCAAAGAGAGGAAGGGTATAGAATGGGGCCTGCTATTCGTAACCTAAAAAATGTCTGTGTTTTTTGTGGGTCGAGTTATGGGAAGGGATTAGAGTTTGTAAACGCAGCTAGCACTCTTGGTCGAGCACTTGCTGCGAGGAAGATTCATCTTGTATATGGGGAGGTTGTCGTGGGTTAATGGGGGTTGTTTCACTTCACTTGCGCTCTTATAGGAGGATCGGGTTTTAGGTGTTATTCCTAAACCTTTAGTGAAAGTAACATCACCGGCAAGACAGGTTGGAGAAGAAATTCGTGTAACATCCATGCATGGACGCATGAAAATAATGGTGACAATTGATGCATTTCTTGTCTTACCAGTGTGGTTTTGGTACTTTGGAAGAAATTTTTCAAATTGTCTCTTGTGAATCGAACATCCACCATAAACCCATTGGTCTGTTGAATGTTAATAATTTCTTTGACCTTTTGTTATTTTTTCTTGACAAAGTCAGGAACGAAATTTATCACTCCTTCTAAGAAGACAACTTCTTATCTCTCGCCTCCACTATTGATGAGCTCATTGATAAATTGGAAGCTTTTGAGTATGTACCGATAAGGTATTGGCTCGAATAGATTGGTCAATAGGAAAATAAGAAGGAAGTAACAAGAAAAGCAAGCCAGATCGACACTTTCTCTTTAATCGGTTTGATTTTATTGTACTTTGTTTCGTTTAAATTTGTGTCCGCTTTCTCCAACAGTAATTCTATCTTTTACTCATCTATATTTTAACATTAGGAACAATGTTATGATCTGTTGGGGGAAGGATGGTTGTGTAAAAAAAAAAAAAAAAAAAAAAAAAAAAAAAAAAAAAAAAAAAAAAAACCAAAAAAAAAAAAAAAAAAAACCAAAAAAACCAAAAAAATTTCAAAAAGTGTGTTTGTTAATATGTTTGTTGTGTTTGTCATCAATTAACAACAAAAGTAAATAGAGATGGCGAGTAAGGAGTATTTTTATCTTGAGACGCATCTCAATTGATGGCAGAGTAAGGAGTAGTAGGGTAGTAATTAGTATTAAATTGTGGAAGTACTAAAGTTTTATTCACTTCTTATCAGGGTCCGATGCAGCACTGACTGTGTGCTTCTTTTCTACTGGGCGTTGATTCACTTCTTATCAGGTTGTTTTGCTCTTTTCTATATCTCTTTCTCACATTGAGGACAATGTTATGATCTGGTTGGGGGAAGGATCGTTGTGTGCCTAAATATAAAAAAAAAACAAAAAACAAAAAAAAAAAAAAAAAAAAAAAAAAAAACAAAAAAGGTGTGCATGTATTAATATGTTTATATGTTTGTCGGTAATTTTCTAAACCAGTTAAGGATGGCGAGTAGTAGGAGTAAATTTTACTCTTGAGACGCATTTTAGTTGGGGTAGATAACTAGTTTGTGTGGAAGTAGCAATTGAAATTCAAGAAAATTTGCATGATTGAGTAAATTGTCTTCTTTCTTAAAAATCATATGTTTGGTTATGGATGTTGAATTGGTGGACTGAGAATGATAGAACTATATCTTGTGAGATCTTGAGCCTAATGGATGGATTCAACATTTATGCCATTCTCTTCTTTCTTGTGTGATTTTCACTCATGATAATGATCACTCTAGAACTTGCTTTGATTCTTTTTGAGGCTACGTTTCACTTGCATGCATGAACATGATTGAGGCCCTCTTTCTTAGCCAGTTTAGCCAAAAAGCCAACCTTACATATTTTCCTTTGCTTAACCCCTTTGAGCTTATTTGACCATTCTTTGTTTCTAACTCATTACGTGCCTTAAATGAAAAACCATGTTCTAACCCAACCTTAGGGAATAAGAGAGCATTGACTTTGTTATTTGATGAGTTCTTGAACAAGTGCGGGGGTGCATGTGCAGATTGGTTATATATATAAAAAAAAAGAAATAAAGAAAAAGAAAAAAAAGGGGAAAAAGAAAATATGTTTCTATAAAAAAAAAAAAAAAGTGATTATTGCTACAATCAAAAGAATGCACCATGTGATATATTCATACCTAGAATGAGGGTGGATGATTGGAAATAACAGGAATAGAAGGAGAATGTTCAAGCCTAAAGGAATTCAATCTACCAATTGATCTTTAACAAAACATTAGTTAGATATTGGTCATTGTTCTGTATGAGAAAAAAAAAACTAAGAAAATCGTGGGAAAGTTAGACTGAATGTTCTCAAACATCTTCTCCACTCTAACTGTATCATAATGCTCTTTTATTCTCTTTGGTATTTAACTTGACATATCCATATTACTTCCACCTTTACCTTGACCCCATTATAACCTTGAATAAAGTCCTCATGATTTGTGTATACATGTGTTTTGAGTAGTGGAGAAGTAGAAAATAAGCAAGCATATGGTAGTGAAATTTTCATGGGTCGAATTGAGTGAAACACCTACCTTTTAAACACTTGAGAGATTGAGAGTAAATTCTGTGAGGATCTATCATTCTTTACTCATGTTTTTCAATTGAAGTATCCTTGCTTGTTGATTTGAGATGTGAAGATGTGTTGCTCATGAATGTTTGATTACTTGAATTATTAATTGATCTTCATTCTTAAATATTATTAGAAATTGAGTCTTTTAAAATGTTTAACTTTTGAGTCAGGCTTTTTTTCTGTTTTGCCCAAGGACGTGCAAAAGAGTAAGTGTGGGGGTGTTTGATAATTAATGATGTCCAGGTTGTCGAATCTTGACTCAAGCGAAAAAAAAAATCTTTTGATTTTATTTCTTGTGTCTTTAACCGTTGTAAATAATATCCTTTCTACGTAGTCAAACTTTTAAGAACAATCTGAAGTTGTTCGTTTCTTTCCTCGTTGTACTTTTTGAATTCATGAGTGTACAGTAACATAATGCTTCGGTAAAATGACCATGAGTACAACACTATGATTTGACCATCTAATGGTAATTGCTTATTGACCAATTCAGATCGAAGAGATTTTGGAAATCCCAATTGATGGAAGAGGAGGTACCCGAGCAAAAAAAAAAAAAAAAAAGAAAAAAAAAAAAAAAGAAAAAGCTCGAAAACCCGAAAGGGCGGCCTAAACAAAAGTTAAAAAAAGAAAAAAGTAAAAAAAAAAAGCAAAAAAAAAAATGAAAAAGAGCCCGTTAGTCTGAAAGGTCGGTCTAAACAAAAGTTAGGACAAATGAATGGGCAAAATCTCAGAGGAAGTTAGCACAAAACACCTTGAAGGGTGCACCCAAACCGGGGCAATTTTGAATTGCGTTTGATCACCACACGAGGGGGCAATTTTGCTTACATTCGTTGGTCATCTTGGGGTAAACATTTTTGAGGGATTGAGGAGAAGGCTGTGTTGAAGGAAGTAGCAACGCAGACAAGGGACTGAGTTATCAAGCGGTTGCGGGGAATCAACTAAATGAGAGACAAGGTTAAACACTGGGGCAAAATTTTCTCTCAAGGATCACAAGCAATGGTTCATCCCATTTCTTGAAAGGAGAGTTGAAAGTGAAAAAAAAACAAAGAAAAAAGAAGGAAAAGAGAAGAAGAAGGAAAGAACCAGAAGGTCTAAGGAAGAAAAGCATGTGAATAAAGTTTGAGTGGTCAAAGCTTTCCAAAGTCGTCCTTGGTTCAAATGTTTTTAAATAAAATTTAGAAAAAAAAAAGAAATAATTAAAAAAAAAAGAGAAGAAAAATCCTGTTTTCGGGACTCAGTTGCCCATTGTCATTTAAATTTCGGGACTCGATTGCCCATTATCTTTTAAAATTAGGACGCGATTGCCCATTATTTTTTTAAAATTCAAAAGAAAAAAAAAAAGAAAAAAAAAAAAGGAAAAAGAAAACAAAAAAAAAGAAAAGGAGAGAAAAGCAAAAGAAAAAACAAAGAAATAAAAATAAAAAATATAAAAAAAAAGAAAAGAAAAAAAATCTTTTTGATCAAAATGCTTATTCCTTCATTTTAAATTCGGGACACCAGATACCCATTTCATTTTAAATTCTGGGCCAAGCCCACTGTCCTTTAAATTTTTGGGCCAAGCCCACTGTCTCTCAAATTCTGGGCCAAGCCCACTGTCTTTTAAATTGGGCCAAGCCCATCGCCTTTAAATTGCAGGCCAAGCCCATGTCCCTTAAATTGCAGGCCAAGCCCCATGTCTTTAAATTTCAGGCCAAGCCCATCTGTTTTAAATTACGGGGCCAAGCCCATCGTCTTTTAAATTCGCCAAGCCCATCGTTTTTTAAATTGCCAAGCCCATCGTTTTAAATTGGGCCAAGCCCACCGTCCTTAAATTCTGGGCCAAGCCCATCGTTTTTAAATTGCCAGGCCAAGCCATTTGTCTTTAAATTGGCCAAGCCCATCTGTCTTTAAATTAGCCAAGCCCATGTCTTTTAAATTTTGGGCCAAGCCCATGTCTTTTTAAATTCCAGCCAAGCCCATGTCTTTAAATTGGCCAAGCCATCGTCTTTTAAATTTCGGGTCAAGCCCATTGTCTTTTAAATTTTGGGCCAAGCCCATTGTCTTTTAAATTAGCCAAGCCCATGTCCTTTAAATTACGCCCAAGCCCATCGTCTCTCAAATCGGGCCAAGCCCATTGTCTCTTAAATTGGGCCAAGCCCGTCTTTTAAATCTGGGTCAAGCCCATCTTGTCTTTTAAATTGGGCCAAGCCCACTGTCTTTAAATTGGGCCAAGCCCATCTCTTTTTCAAATTTGGGCCAAGCCCATCGTCTCTTAAGTTAGGGCCAAGCCCATTGTTTTTCAAATTACGGTCAAGCCATTGTCTTTTTTAAATTTTGATCAAGCCCTTGTCTTTCGGACGCAGCTGATTGCCCATTGTCTTTAAAATTAGGGACTCTATGTCGCCCATTTTTACTTTCTGTATGATCGGCTCCATGCATTCTAATTTCTTTTCATTGTTTTTACTTTGTTTTGCATTTATCCTTTCATGCATTATTAGGACAAAATTGGAGTTCATTTCTTTACTCGTTTCTTACGATGATAAAATGAAAAAACACAATTTTCCTTTTTATCTAATAAGAAACAAGTAAAGAGGGCAATCAAACACCCAATTTTGACCTGACTAAAAGAAAATAAAAAAAAACAAAAAAAGAGAAAAATAAAAAAATAATAAAAAAAAGATTTTTGTTTTTAACCCATCTTTTTAACCCAAATGCATAAGCCCAAAATATAATAGAAAATGAAAAATAAAAAAAAAGTAAAAAATAAAAATAAAAAAAAGAAAATAATAAAAAATAATAATAATAAAAAGAGATTTGTTTTCGTTGGGATAAAAATCATTTTTTTCTCTAGCCATGCAAAGATCACCACCGCAGCAGGCGGACAAGCACGTTTGCCTCCCATTCTCTTTTTCACAAAGGTACGCTTTTTGCTCCCCATTTAGTTTTCCACTTGCACTTCTTGAACAAAGAGATTCCCTCACTAATTGCACCTACTCCTCACCGATTCAACCACTCCATTATCACCGGCTGCTAGCAACTAATAAGAGAGGACCAACTTCAAGACCTTGGGGGATCGATCCATCGAGGCCGATAGAAAAACTTTCAAAGACCAACCTTCACCAAAGCACGTAAGCACCAACCTAATCAACTCATCATCACCTTCTCTCTAAGCTTCAACGGTGAGCATTCTGCACTAATACCGACGAGTTTATCCATTCCCCTTCATCTTCATTACCAAGATTCATCTTCCTCTCCTTCACCTACCATCAGCCTAAAACTATCATCCACGGCAGCAAGCTTCCTTGGCATCCAACCTTCATAACTTTTTCATCTCCCCACCAACCGACCGTCGGACCCCTCAAACTCCATCCTATTCGACACAGAACCACCCAAGAACCAACCGACCGTCGGACCCCTTAAACTCCATCCTATTCGACACAGAACCACCCAAGAACCAAAACCGACCGTCGAATCTGTCCTCTCATCCGACCGTCAGACTACACAGAACCACCCAAGAACCAAAACCGACCGTCGAATCTGTCCTCTCATCCGACCGTCAGACTACACAGAACCACCCAAGAACAGAAACCAGACGCGTCGAATCCATTCTCTCATCCGACCGTCGACCGTACGCTTACCATCATCTCACCGACCATCTCTCCGACACCCTAACCGACCGTCGAAACCCGGAGGTAAGACCCTTCCTTCAACCAACCGACCGTCGAACTCCCGAATCCCTCTCCTCATTCGACCGTCGAACCATACCATTGCGACTTTCACCGACCGTCGAATCCCCACCACCATCCTCCAACCATCCATTACGTGACATCACCTATCTCCCAAACCTCTAAACCTTACCCCTCACAACCGTCGAACTCAAAACCCCGCTCCACTCCTCTCACCGACGAGCCATCCAAACCTCCATCACCATCAACCAAACTCCATCCCCTCACTCGACCGTCGAATCCATCGCCTTTCAACCGACCGTCGAACCACACCAGCCTACTACCCTCTCACCGAGGAGCCATCCAAACCTTCACACCATCAACTAAACACCATCACATTCGACCGTCGAACCTCGCCCAGGTCGCCGCTTCACCGACCGTCGAACTCCTCACCGACAACCCATCCAAATTCTCATCGAATCCATCCCTTCACTCGACCGTCGAAACACACCACCCACACTCCCTCATCGACCTTCAACCTTCCAAACCCAAATAAATCCATTTTTCCACCGACCGTCGAACCTCGGAGGCCGGTTCTCGACCGTCGGACCACGGAACCGGTTCTCGACCGTCGAGAGGCAATTCCCCGACCGTCAAACCTCGAGAGGCCGCTCTCGACCGTCGGACCACGTAAACTAGTTCTCGACCTTCGAGGCAGCAATTCCCGACCGTCGAACATCGAATTCACCTCCCGACCGTCGAATCTCAGGGTCCAACCCCCCCCCCCAAACGTCCCCTGGTGCGTGCTGTTAGTGTTGTCAAATTCTCCAAATTTTTTTTATCTCTTTAAATTGAATTGTGATTTTCTTTTGGGGGTGTGAGGTTGAATCACGTGGACTGCTGTCCATAATGATGCATTTTGATAAGAAGAGAAGGGTAAAAAAGGGTTAAAAAATAATAATAATAAAAAATAAAGAAATAATTAAAATTTTTTAAAAAGGAATAAAAATGGGTTACCTGAGTTGCGACATGACTTGCTAACCCTTATATTTTGTAAACATCCGAGTTAAGGCATGACTTGATGATTTACAATCTTAAATAAAAATTTCGTAACAAACTCGATAATCAATGGGTGACGTCTCTAGCGTGACGCGTGCTTCACCTATTTAATCCTTAATTTGAATAACTCGAGCCGCGACGCTTGTTAATTCAAATTCCAAAAATCATTTTAAATAAAATCAACCAACCCACACTTATTTTATAAAAGAACTACGTGACTTTGAATTCCTCATTGCACTTGAGGATACGTAGGAGCGGGAATCATATTCCGTCAAGCCAAATTTAAATTTTCACAATTTTGTGGTTTTGCTTTTTAGTTACAATGTTTGCAAAAGGGGTAAAATAAATATTTTCAAGGATTGTTAATAATTTGCACAATTAATCTAAGGTACCGTCTTAGGACGGGTGCAGTGGGATTAAGTTTCCACCCTTCCCTAAGCATAACCGACTCCCGAATCCAATCTGGTTCCAAAGACCATTTCCAAATAAAAGGTTTTTCAATTTTTCCAAATTCAAATAAAATTGGTGGCGACTCTTAAAATTAAAATAATTTAATTTAAGTTGCTATTTCGCCGCGATTAATTTTACGGTCGCGACACTCCTTGATCAACTTCTTCATTTGTTCCCTAGAGATATGGCCTGAATGCCTATGCTACAATATAGATGAGACTCTACACACTTATTCCTAATAACATGATTGACATATAATTGATGTTGATTAATAGAAATGAGTCAATATTTAACATATAAAAGCCATTAAACAAAACTCCAGAACCAATAAGAATGGAATCATAAGGTAGGGAAACTCTCTTATCACTAAATCGAAAAGGATAGTGCAACTATTCAAAACAGAGACCGAAAACAAGTTCCTTCTTATAGAAGGTACAAAGGTGGTGTCTTTAAACCTAAATAATATACAGTACATAGTTTCAAGAAAACAATACTATGATAATCAAATTTCCTTTAATTGACTTTTGACTATTTCTGAACTTTAATAATAAGTTCGTAACACGAGTAGTCACATTAATATCTAATCAACATTTAACAAGATTGGATTCAAAGCACATTAAAGTCAAGGGTTCATCTTCATTCTCCACAATCCAATTATTAAACTCTATACAATTTGCTCGTCTAAACCAATTCATAAGTTTCGTGACGTATTCATAAACACCATTCACACCATCATGCATAGTCTTAGTCAACATAGAGAAGTCATAGGCCTTATAGATTCACCAATAGCTTTATAAAATTTGATGGCATTATCTACTTCACGGATACTCTCCTTAATGGTTTTGTTAATGCTATACTTTATGCTCATGAGACAAACTTTATTGGAATGAGCCCAACCTTCATATTGCACACAAACCACAGCGGAAGACATATATATGAGCTTCGGGGCTCATCCACGGCGAGAACAACATCAACAATAAAGATGACTATAAATAAATTCATTGACTCAACCAAATCCTCATAATTGGTCCCACACAACTTTGTCAAAACATTTATTTTCATAAGCAAAGCTGAATTAGTAATTTAAAGGAAGATTTTCTTGTTGAACATTTCAATGAACAAGATAAGCAATAACCACAATGGAGCTCTCCCATGCAACTATAATCCCGCCTAAGGGTCTCAAATTACAATACATGAATAGATTCCCACATACATTAAAATGATGTTCCTAATGCTAGTATCGAGAGGATACTAAAAACTCTAAGGACATAACCTCAATGTCCTTAACAAATTATCAGGAATTACATTAATAAAATCAAATCGATAGGGTAAACGTATTATCGACATAATCCTCAATGCCACAAAATAATAATATTTTATAAAAAAATAGCACCTCGGCATAATTGGTCCCGCAAAGGCGAGCTCGTAATTATGAAAGGTGCCCAAAAGCTCCACAACATTTTAAATAATAACTCTTAGAACAAAATTGCATAAGGAATAATAAGAAATAACAATATACAATATTTTACATCGTATTTTATGCACAAAATAGCACAAAAAAAACTTTAATGACCAAATAATATCAACTCTGAGAGTACAAATTATACAACACTCTAAGTAATGTCACAATCATGCTGGAAAAAATTCAGGTCAAAACTTGGAGAGTATACAATAATTTTTAATATTATGCAATATTATATATATACAACATAGTATCAAAAGTATTTAAATAATTAAATGACACCAAGTCAGAGAGTGCACAATATATATCATGCCTAGAAGTATCATAATAATACATAAAAATTTTTAGAGGCAAAAGAGGTTAAACTCTAGAAAATTTGGAATAAATAATATATGGGCATGAAAAAATAAATAAAAAACACCCAAAAATAGTATCAGGTGCGTGGAGTGCACAACAAAAAACAAAATTAAAAAACTAATTTTACACACCTCTCAAAAAGCCCCCACGCACCTAAGGTGCGAGTGGGCATGGCTAGAATGCATTGTCTTCCTTATCCAGTTACTGCAAACTGGGTCGCACAACCTGCTTTACGGCAGAATGGGTTGCACGAGTTTTCTCGCTCAATTCTCTGTCATTTCATGAGATCTATACCTCATTCGAATCACAAAATCAAGATCTACAATATCCCTAAGTCATTTTTGAGAAAAAAATCACAAAAGAAACTAGGTTTTCTGGAGCACAATCAATGTCATATTCGCGAGACCTAAAACGAAATTGCTCGCTAGTTTCTTAACCATTTGACACGATTCTTGTGTCTATAAAGATGCAATTTAGAGATCTACAATAACCCTATAACAATTTTTAGAATTGATCCAGTAAATATTTGAATCATAAAACTTGAACATTTTAGGGTTCCATATGTTTAAGTAAAATTCTCTGTTAATTCATAACATTATAATGTAATATATATGTTTTTAGATTTAGGATAGTTCGATATACAAAAGTCCTAACTTGATTTTCAAAATTAATCATAAAAATATTTTGAATTGCACACGATATTCGTTAGGGTTTTGAGTTTCTTCAATTTTAAACCTCATGATTTTTCAAGTAAAACAAAAAATTAATAATCATATTTAGGATTAAAACTACTGTGATACCAATTGTTAGAGTTCCTGGATTAATTAACCCCAAATTTTGATATGCCCAATTAATATATATTGAATTATAGAGTTACCTTAAAAAGATGTTAATGAGGTTGTCATGTTTGAATCCTTGAAAATGATCTTAATAAGGGAGAGATACTATTCCTATCACACACTTGTCGCTCACGCATCAATATCAGTAGGACAACTATACACACTAAAGTAACTAAAAAAATGAATCTCTCTCTATATATATATAATAACTAAAATAGGCTAAATCTATCTACTATAATAAGCTCATATATATAAGTCATAAACAAAACTTGCATATGAATAATGTTTAACAATAACAAACTCAATAACAATATTATTATAATTTGAGCTAAATAAAAGTTTTTAATAATTTTAACATCTAACTAATCTGAATTTTATAAAATTATAATATAATTTATGATAATCCATATAAAATATTCTAACATGAGTTTTTCTCTGTGAATGTAATTTAACTTACATTTGTCTCTTTACTGTCACTTTAGAATCGTCTATCTTTTCTTGTACCATAAAACGTAGAGTTTCAACTCTAAAAAGCAGTTAGCCATAAAAAAGAAATTTTAATTGGTTAAAAAGACTACAAGAACAACACTCAAGCACAGAATCAATACTTAAATGCTAAATTGTGAATTAGTATTTTTATAAATTTTTGTATCACACAATTAATTTCACAAAAATTCATAAAAATATTAAGTTTTGATTAATCTGATGCACTCAAATATGATGCTTCAAGTTTAGGCAAAAATTTCTCTTTTCATAAGATATTAAAACAAATTAAAAAATGATTCAAAGGAGAAATTTTGTAATTATAGTTTAAACCTTCCACCACCTACTTATAATCTGATTTGTATAGTACATTTTTGTTTTGCCTTTCAAATAGGATAAAGAGTGGAGGATAGTGAAAGTTCTGGGGTTGTCAATCAGGTCTGACTGCTACCAAGCAGTTACCATATATGTTAAGTGTCAGATGCCTGAACAGCTCAACATATTAGCATCAATTTGTTAAAGAAAAAATAAAAAAACATGTTCTGGGAAAAATCTCAAAAAAGGGGGAAAAATTAAAAGGCCTACTTATTCCATGCAACAAACTGTTCGATAATGTTTCTTTTCTAAACATGCTAATATATGATAAAATTATTAAAATAAGATGCAAATAGTTTAAAGATTGAGGAAAATAATAAGAAAGAAAATCGGCACAGCTATTAACCTGTAAAGAATGTTCTGGACCAACGTCTGATACTCCGGTGCATTCATCCATAGCATTGGTTTAAAACCCAGCAGGACTTGACAGATCAGCTAATGCATACCACAACTGAGTTGACACCATGAAAGAAACTTAAAAACTAAATTTTAAATCAGATTCTTTCCTTATTTCAGATCAAAGTGCAATTTATCCCGGGGCTTCACTATATTCTTATAACATGGTTGCTGGGTCATGAAATTCTAGTGTTGTTTTCTATCTATCCTCTAATCCATCACATTTAGATTCAATGGCAAGCAAGGATATCCTGTTAACCAATGATCAAGCAAAAATGTACTCCACAGGAGGAACATAATGCCATATTGGCAACACTTAGCTTCAGGTCAAAAGCAGTAATGAATGTGAAAAAACTGGTTGGTACTACAGGTTCAAATTAAGAATTCTCTGCATAGCCTTATAGTATAAAGGCACCACCTAAGCCAAAGGACTTTACATGGAATAAACTAGCCTCACACGTGGCAGTGGTGCTCATGCATAAATTAATTGCCATTATTCTTTTTTGTTTCATTTATTTTGTCAGTAAGGCAAATGAAACTAAACAAGGTGCAGAGAAATACATTCTAAACACGTGTAACTCCCCAGTAGAAACTAGCTTGATAATTAACAGCTGGTCTGTTGCTTACATTGATCAAAAAACAAATCAAGTCCATGCATGATGAAGAGAAACTTTAAAACCACAAAGAAAATGGGAATAAAGGACGTGTAGGCGTGTAGCCAATTTTTTCCCCTACTAGTGAGGTAATCAATTGAGAAGTTTATGCTTTAAGTGAAAACTAGCTTAGCCTATCCAGCTGCTCAAAAGAAATGTATGATGCATTTTCAAGTGAATTAATTAAATGACTATGGCAAGATGTTTCATGACCCAGTTATAACATATTATAAGTTAACAAAAATTATGCCTAGCATTCAATTACAGCAGTGAAACATCTGACAGAGATGACGCAGGTCAGGGTCAGCCATGATTTAGCCTGTCACAGCATCTATTACCCTACTTGTATGCCACTTAGGTTTCCCCTCCTAGTGTTGGGTTTGATCCAAATTTCATTAAAGATTGTTATCGCCAATTTATTATTTTGTTAAAGATATAAAAAGTTTGTAAAGATATGAAAGATATGCAAAAATTTACAAAGATATGGTAGATATGTAAAGATATGTTAAGGATATGAAAGATTTGTGAGAGACTTGATAAAGATTTGTTTATAATAGGAGACTATGAATGGTTGCTTGTTAAGCAAGAGTTTGTAGGCTATAAATATTTGTATTGGGAAACTGTAAGGGTTATGGGAATGAGAATAAGAGTATGAGAGAGATTACCTTGTAAGCTAACATAATAAATTTGTTTTGACAGTAGATTTGACTCTTCTCATATGTAGATGTAAACATATTTACCGAACCACCTTAAATCTTGTATGTGATTTGTTTCTGATATTTTTTTCAATTACTAGTATTTATACATGATTATGAATAAGGGATGTGATATTTCCCCCAACACTTATTTCCTAGTGAATTAGTTGACAGATCAAAGAAAGGTTGACTAACTATCATTGAGGTATGCATCCTACTAAAAGCCAAGAATCCACTTAGTTCCTAGTTGTTAATTATACTCTTAATTTTTTTTAATGATCTTATGCAGTTATGCGAATGGAACTTAAATTCATATTAGAAATGCTGTAACGTTCTTCACTGTTTCTTTACTTTCTAACTTAAATTCAAATCGCTTTAAATAGAAACAAAATCGTTAGATAAGTACTCACTACTGAGCATAAAATTTACAAGGCCACTTTCACCACTGTTTCTTTGCATTGTAACTTTTATGCTCAGACAGTGGTAAATTTATCTATATGATATATTGTCCATATGGTTAAATAACCCATCAGAACACTTAAAATGGAAAACGGGGGATAGCCACTCTGCAAACCCTGATGAATCCAAATCTAGATGGACATAAAATCTATACTTCTACTGTATTAAACCATAATAATCCATGACTCAGCAAATCCAGTTGCAATTCCTAGAAACAATATTCTCTACTGTGCACACAAAGATGAGGCCTTAGAAACAATATATGATTGCAGTTTGTAGGACAAATTCAGTTGAGGACAGTACGGTCAGAAATTGTGCTAGTACTTCTGGATAGTCCAAACTAAATAATTCAAGGGAACCCGGGTTTGATAATAAAATTGACTCGAATGAACCTCATGTTCACATGGACGTGGATATTGGAGACAGAGGAGAGATTCGTTTCCATAAATGGATTAACCAAATGAGACTGAGACACTCACAAGTACCGTAACATAGTGAGCTTGGAGATGAAAGATGCTATCTGTCTGGTCAGTCCACTTGAAGACAAATTCTTGGCTGCATTTCCAATTATATTATCAGTTGATGGTTGGAGTTCATGAATTCTATGCATGGTTTATTTTCTGAATCACACTTAAAAGGTTTGATGTGATGTTGCGGGGTTATCAGTAAAAAAACATTTCTTTGGGACAGAATAATGCTAGTTACACATCACTTTTCTATGCAGATGTTGGGTGATATGTGCAAATGATAGATGTGAGGTGCAGATGTGCAAAGATGATATGTACACATCACATTTCTTTGAGAAAGATAAAGCTAGTTACACACATCTGATTATAGTAAGATGGTAAAAACGTAGATGTTAGGTAATACGTGTGTAAGTATCTAGTATTATTGCTTTGAGAAATTGGATATAATTGTATCCACTTTTATTTAAAAGAGTTTTTCTTATGATACTTGTTGAGGAAGTTAAAATAATAAGTATTCATTTAAAACAAAGCATTTAATGCATTGAAAACTAAAAAAGTTTACTTTTCATTTAAAACTTATTATTTTATATTTCTTAACAAATATCGTTAGCAAAACTCTATTTAAAATTGAAGGCAAATGTTGCAACTTTCAATTTGTCTAACCTAGTTTCTCTCTCCCAACCCTAGGCTACCCCACCACCTAAGAGTGCTCAAAACTCAACTCAACCCAATCACTCAATCAGTTTGAAGCAAATTTAGCCAAGTTGAGTTCTAAAATGTGGACTCAGTATATACTTTGGGTCAACTTTTAGATCACTTTTTAAGTTAACTCGGCATAGCCTGATGTTACGTAATATTTTAAGACCTATAATAATTCTTTTGACACTTAAAGATAAATTATAATATTTCTTAATTTAAATTAATACCTTATTTATAAGTATTTTTACATTTATATAATTTGTTTAAAAATATAAATAAAAAGATTCATTAATTATAATTTCTTTTTTAAAAAAAAATTATAACTTAATTATTCATAATATTTAAATTTATACATTTTATCTAAATCTTGAGTTAGAACTAGACCAAACTAGACTTGGTATAACCCGACCCATAAGCTTCCAACCACTTATTCGCTCAATGTTCTTCTAGTTTGCCACTACAATTGATCTTTCCCATGCTCTAATTTGCTCTTCGCTTTGCAATGCCTTGTGGTGTGACCGATGCCCCTTTCCACTTTCCCTCCTTAGCTTCTCCATTTATGAAAAGTCAAAGATCTAGAGTTTTTATCTACTCTGTTAATAGGGGTTCATTCTATGCTTGTAACATTGACCAATGGGTTGATCTTGTATAGGATTAAACTGAAGATTTAAAGGATAATGTTTGAGAAAGATAAGGATTGAATTTAACTCTGACAAGTTATCATATTTGATTATTTTTTTATGAAGCGTATCTATATTTGATCACATGTATCTACCAAAAAAAAAGAAGATAAAAATATGTAAAAAATAAGGACACAATTGTATTTTTCACTTATTTGTATCTGAAACATCGAATATAATACACATACGTGAAATGAATACAATCCATATACGTGAAACAATATTTTAAAAATCTGATTGAACCAACTAGTTAAATCGATTAGACCATAAACCGACTATGTCTCCAATTTGTGAATTTTTCGATTCAATCACAATTTAATCATAAATTTGACTAATTGAATCAATTGAATAATGACTCAGAGGCCTTACTAGTTCAATTTCCCATTTGATATTTAAAATATTGTGTGGAATGAATACGATACACATGTGTTTGTTTTTCACGTATCTGTGCAACACAGATCATATGAGCAAGTCGAGATGGTAAACATTATCAACTTCCTGAGATGAGGACGCAAATTCAAAATCTAGGGAAATAATTATTATGAGAAAATTGCATAACTCTTGTATACCCACAATCAAATGAGAATTAGTCTCATAAGCAACTCAAATGAACCGAATTTATGAGAATACCTCAGTCTCACCAAAGAAAAAATAAAACCTACGAGGACCCAATTGATATAGTGAGAAATAGAGATTTAGAGGGACAAGAATGAGTGTTCCTGGATGGTGCACTTGAAGTTGTGCATATAAGGCGCATAGAAAGAACAGGGATAAGAAATTCTCCCTAGAGATACAAAACAAAGCAAAAAAGAAACAAAGAAAATAAAAGAAAGAAAAGCATAATCACATAGAATTCATATAAACTACTATGTCCCAAAAATGATGAGAAAGGAGAAATCTTAGTTGAAATCCATCCACAAGCACCAAATCTCAGCGAGCAAAGCACAATGTCATCCAAAACATTTTTAATAACTCACCTGCAGTAATTACATGAAAATTAGGGAAGCATACACCAATTTACAATTAGAGAAGCATACAACATTTTTGTCACGGCAAGAAAATATGGTTTCTTGTTCTAACACTCTAAGGGACAGAAGAAAAAAAAAAACCAACCCAAGGTCAAATAGTTGGAGCCCTTTACCTTGCCCAGGCCCCAGAACTGTAATTCTCTCTCCATTTAGGGAGAAACTAGTAACTACTGGACCCCTGACTCAATGGGAGATAGCACCCCCATGCCAATGAATAAATGCTGATGATTTCAAAGGCATGAATTACAAGCAGCGAAAGCAAGACAGAAGCATTCAATAGTAGGGCGAGAAAGTTATTAGTGAATAACTAACATGTCCTAGACTCCAAGTGCATGACTCTAATCTTTTAAATAGTCCACAAACTGTTTAGACTCTTGGTGCATGACTCTAAACAATTTCATTTAGAGCTAACATTTCACAGAAAAACGAAGTAAGGAATGTACTCTTGCTTGCGGGGTTTCATATATTTCTGAAGTGTCTGTTTCTGGAAAAGGAACACATGCTCACACAGAGAATCCACTGAGCCCTGGATGGATGCCATACTCTTTTCCACTTTTCATACCTCTTCTTATCCTAATCCTGTGAATGCTTTTCTTTATTAGCCGTATACTTAAGGCATCCTTTTGCAATATATAACATAGTTGAAGCAATTGCAATTGGCTTTAAATGCCTAAGAACTTCATCTTTATAAAATTATTATTAGCCGTTATTCGTTACAATTTGTAGTCCACATCTTTGGTGGGGAATAAGAGAGAAAAAAATGAAAATAAAAGTGAAAAATGAAGCAGAACAAATATGAAAGTGAGATAGCTACCACATTGTTGAATGCCATGACCGAAATATGAAGGCAACAGATAATCCAATCCTCAAGAGAAATCTTGCTGTTGCTTCTTGCATCAAGTCTGCGGAGGAAAAATAAAATAGAAAATTAATGGAAAAATAAAAATACAAAGAAATGGAATATTGAGGCCTTTAAATAGACGTGGGCCAGCAACATATTACAATCAAAATCCAAACAACACAGTAGAATAAGAGTTGAATCTATAATTAAAATCAAATTATAAATGAGTGAAATGTTTTATTAAAAAAATGAAATGACAATTCAATCCAAATGATCAAATAACAATAATCCACAAGTGACAATAGCAAATGGTAGAATAACACGAATATGAAATAGAAATACTGCCGCTGAAAGAGAAAGGTGAAACTAACGTTTTATGGTAAATACGCTACCTGTTGCAGTCAAAATATACGAATTAATTAATTAAGAATAAAAAACAAAACAAATGGTAACGGGCTGTGTTGTTCAGGTTTAGGAAGCATGCTTGTGTGACCAGCTACTTGGTGGGCTGGGTTTGATCCAATTCAAATCAAGTTTTGCTCTCACCATCTTATCATTTTGGTTTGCATCTCATCATTTAATATTTGTTATTATTTATTAGTACTGAAAATTAAAATGATTTTTTGAAGTCATGACTGTTGAGTTTGTTATGTTATCTTATCTCTAGGATTATGTTTTAAGGTTGTTTAGGAGTTTATCTATTTTCATCCAATTATCTCTAAGTATAGTTATCTCTAAGTTAGGCTTATCTTTCTATTTTTCTACTTCTGTTATATGCCTATTTAAAGGCTTGTTTATTCTTCAATAAAGTAATTCATTCTCTAATTTGTTTAGACTTGTTTCTGATCTCTACAAATTGGAATTAGAGCTCCATCTTGGGGCCTGATATACAAAAGCAGCAGTCTTTGAGTGATTCACAAAATGAGTGAGGATAAGAATTTCATGACACCCGCCATACCACGCTTTGATGGTCACTATGACCATTGGAGTTTGCTTATGGAAAATCTCTTGAGATCAAAGGGGTATTGGAGTTTGGTAGAGACTGGTTATGCAGAACCAGCAAAAGGAGTAGAATCAACTGAGGTGCAGAATAAGGAGTTTGAGGATCTGATGATGAAAGACCTCAAAGTTAAGAATTACCTGTTTCAAGCCATTGACAGGACAATTCTTGAGCAGATCCTAAAGAAGTGCACAGCCAAACATATATGGGACTCAATGAAGAAAAAGTTTGAAGGGAATACAAGAGTGAAGCATTCAACTCTACAAGCACTGAGGAGAGATTTTGAAGTACTAGAGAAGAAAGTTGGTGAAACCATAATTGAGTACTTTGCTCGAGTTATGGCCATAGCCAACAAGATGAGGAGCAATGGAGAGGACATGAAGGAAGTCACCATCGTAGAAAAGGTCATTAGAACTTTGACTGATAAATTTAACTATGTTGTTGTCTCAATAGAAGAATCTAAGGACATTGATACACTTTCTGTTGATGAACTACAAAGCTCTTTAGTGGTTCATGAACAAAAGTTTATCAAGCCAAGTGGAGAAGAGCAGGCACTAAAAGTGAGTTCAGAAAACTCATTTGGCACAAGGGGAAGAGGCAGAGGCAGAGGAAGGCAAAGCATCAATCGAGCCACAGTTGAATGCTACAAATGCCACAAGCTAGGCCACTACCAGAATGAATGTCCACTATGGGACAAGGAGGTGAATTATGTAGAGTTTGATGAAGGAGAATAGATATTGCTCATGTCCTATGTTGATCTACCTCAAAATCATGCAAAAAAGGAGGAGGCTTGGTTTTTGGATTCAGGATGCTCAAATCATATGTGTGGAGATAAATCAAAGTTTAGTTAGATGGATGAAGTTTTCAGGCATTCAGTGAAGCTTGGAAACAACACAAAGATGAATGTGCTTGGCAAAGGCAATGTGAAACTAAGCATAAATGGTGTCACTCATGTGATACACGATGCTTTTTATGTACCTGAACTCAAGAACAATCTCTTAAGTATAGGTCAACTACAGGAGAAAGGACTAATCATCATGATTAAGTCAGGAACATGCAACATCTATCATCCATACAAAGGACTAATCCTACAGACCAATATGACTTCTAACAGGATGTTCATAGTGTCTGCTGGAACTCCAGAGAAGAAAGAAGCATGCTTCAGCACTATCACACAGGATCTTCCTCATTTGTGGCATTGCAGGTATGCTCACCTCAGTTACAAAGGTTTGAAACTGCTTCAAACCTTAAATATGGTACGTGGATTACCTCAGTTACCTGCCTCTACAATTGTATGTACTGATTGTGTTAAAGGAAATCAGCACCGTGAGCTAATGTCTAAGAAAAGTAAGTGGAGAGCAAGCTAAAAGTTGCAGCTGGTTCATACAGACATATGTGGTCCAATTACTCCAGCATCTAACAGCCAAAAGAGGTACTTCCTATGCTTTATAGATGATTATTCTAGAGAAGCATGAGCTTATTTTCTTTTGGAAAAATCAAAAGCTTTCTATCACTTCAAGTGTTTCAAAACACTTGTTGAGAAAGAAAGTGGTCTGCCAATTAAAAGTTTTCGTACAGATAGAAGAGGAAGAGAATTCACTTCTTCAGAGTTTAATGAATTCTATGAGCTGAATGGGATAAAGAGACAATTGACCACAGCCTATACTCCACAACAAAATGGAGTGGCCGAGCGCAAGAACAGGACTATGATGAATCTTGTGAGATCAATGCTGTCAGAAAAAAAATTCCGAAGACTTTCTGGCCTGAAGCTGTAAAGTGGACAATATATGTTCTGAACAGATCTCCTACCTTGGTAGTTAAAGGAATGGCACATGAAGAAGCACGGAGTGGTGAGAAACCTTCAGTTGAGCATTTTAGAGTATTTGAATGTGTGGGGCATGCGCATATTCCAGATGCTAAGAGAACAAAACTGGAGAACAAGAGTGTTAGATGTGTTCTTCTTGGTGTCAGTGATGAATCTAAGAGGTACAAGTTGTATGATCCAGTCTCAAAGAAGGTACTAATAAGTCGAGATGTTATTTTTGAGGAAGATAAATAGTGGAGTTGGAGCACAAACAACAAAGAAGTTGTACAAGAGAACTTAGAATGGGAGGACAGTGAATTTGCAAAAGATGACAGTGAACAGATTGATATCAACACAAAAAAGAAGGAGAAAGAGGTGAAACTGATCAGGATGCAAATTCAAATAACACAACTCAGAATATCACAAGTGGAGAAGGCAGAGTGAGACATGCTCCAAGTTGGATGGATGATTATGTTTCAGGAGAAGGGCTATCAGATGGTGAAGATGTCATTAACATGGCTCAGATTGATAATTCTGATCCCATTTATTTTGAAGAGGCAGTAAAGAGTGCTAAGTGGAGACAAGCCATGGAGGTTGAAATCAAAGCAATAGAGAAGAATCACACCTGGGAGCTGGTTGAGTTACCAAAGAATGCAAAAAAAATTGGAGTCAAATGGATCTATAAAACCAAACCGAATGAACATGGTGAGGTTGATAAATTTAAAGCATGGCTGGTGGCTAAGGGATATTCATAGGAGCATGGAATTGACTACAATGAGGTTTTTGCTCCGGTTGCTAGAATGGACACAGTCAGAATGATTATAGCTCTTGCTGCACAAAGAGGATGGAAGATCTTTCAACTGGATGTAAAGTCTGTCTTCCTTCGTGGAACCTTGAGTGAGGATGTTTATGTTGAACAACCAAAGGGGTATGAGAAGAAAGGAAGTGAGCATATGGTGTATAAACTACACAAGGCTTTATACGGCCTAAAGTAGGCACCATGAGCTTGGTTTAGCCGCATTGAGTCTTATTTTGTTACTGTAGGTTTTCAGAAAAGTTAGAATGAGCAGACACTCTTTTTCAAATGAAGCAAACTTGGTAAAGTTCTCATCATCTGTGTTTATGTAGATGATCTCATATACACTGGAGATGATGAACTTATGACGGAAGACGTTAAGAAGTCTATGCATAAAGAGTTTGACATGACAAATTTGGGAATGATGAGGTTTTTCTTAGGAATTGAAGTGCTGCAGTGTTCAGATGGAATTTACTTATGCCAAAAGAAATATGCTTTGGAGATTCTGAGGCGTTTTTGCATGGAAGAAAGCAATCCAGTATGCAATCCTATTGTGCCCGGTTACAAAGTATGCAGATATGAAGAAGGAACCAAGGTAAATGAAACTCAATTCAAACAAATGGTGGGCAGCTTGATGTATATTACAACCACTTGGCCATATTTGATGTTTGTGGTAAGCTTAATTAGCAGGTATATGTCTCAGCCAACAGAAATGCATGCTAAAGTGGCTAAGAGGATTCTTAGGTACTTGAAAGGTATTGAGAATTATGGAATTCTGTATAAAAGGGGAGGAACTGAGGAATTACTAGCCTACATTGACAGTGACTATGCTGGAGATTTGGAAAACAGGAAAAGCACCTCAGGATATGTGTTTATAATGAGTGGAGGCTCAGTTGCTTGGTCATCTCGAAAGCAACCAATTGTTACTCTATCCATAACAGAAGCTGAGTTTATTGCAGCAGCAAGGTGTGCCTGTCAAGCAGTATGGATGGGAAGAGTTTTGAAGGAGCTGGGCTATAAGCAAGAAGGAAGCACAGTGATAAAGTGTGACAATTGCTCTACTATAAAGCTATCCAAAAATTCAGTTATGCATGGGAGGAGTAAGCACATAGATGTGAGATTTCACTTCCTCAGGCACCTTACTAAAGATAATGAAATTGAGCTTGTTCACTGTGGAACACAAGACCAAGTAGCTGATGTGATGACCAAACCTTTAAAGTTGGACTCCTTTCAAAAACTTCGAGTGCAACTTGGTGTGTGTGAAGTTCCAAAATTAAACAAATTGCATGACTGCAATTAGTTTAAGGGAGGATTTGTTAAGTTTGTTATGTTATCTTATTTTTAGGATTCTATTTTAAGGTTGTTTAGGAGTTTATCAATTTTCATTCAGTTATATCTGAGTATAGTTATCTTTAAGTTAGGCTTATCTTTCTGTTTTTCTACTTCTGTTATATGCCTATTTAAAGGCTTGTTTATTTTTTAATAAAGTAATTCATTCTCCAATTTGTTTAAACTTGTTTCTGATCTCTACAATGACTTCATTTCATTTTTATTAAAGGATATATCTGAAAATTTCTTAAATTAATTTAAAAAATGATACATAATGGAATCAACTGTATAAGCCTATATAAAAATAAACATGTTTAAAATTAAATTTTATTTGGTTCAAAAATAATTTGAAATTGATTCTTATATAAATGTTGTTTTGCTTAAATTTGATTTAAAATTAAAATAAAATATTATAGAATATTATGTAGATGTTTAAAATATTTATAACTAAACATCTAATTTTAAAATTAAATTAAAATATATCACACACATATATATTAGAATAATAACTAAACAAACTTTTATGATGCACTTTTATATGAAGCTAGATTTTCTTTTACTTTGATTAAATGTGCGTTTCTTGCATTCAAAATCTAAAACAATAAATAAGTGCATAATTAGTATATATTAGCTTTTAAGTTTTTTTAAAAATTCTTTTAATAAAATTTTGATTATAAGTTATTTTAAACACAAAATAAATTAATTTATGCACACACACTAAGTAAACTCGATTTGTAGCTTTTCACACAAAATTTTAAGGTGATGATAATACTAAATTTCACATAATTGAGTCAATGCTTAATGTACTAGTCATATAATTATGTGAAAATGAAAATTACTACTACTAATAATAATAAATAAAACTTAAAGTATCATATGCTCCCTCTATTTTTTTATCTATCTTTTAAAGAAATGACAAGAGTATTAAGAAAATAATTTAATAGTCTTAATTAAAAAAAAAATAATCATAAAAATAATATTATTCTTTGATTCATTAATTAAAAAAATGTGACTAATAAAATAATTAATAAGAGAGAGAAAAAATTGAATGAATAAATATAAAGAGATTGTAAAAATTAAATAATTAATAAAATAAAATAATAAAAATAAAATTAGTATAAAATAAATAATTATATATTAAATTTCAAAATGACATCTAATATAAAATATAAAAAAAATTAAAATAAAAACTCTAAAAGAATAGAAGGTGTATATTATATGAAGATTGATCAATTTATATTAATATAATTTTTTTTATATTTATTTTTAACAATTATTATATATTTTTTTAATAATTAAAATTATTTTATTAAAAATAATTATTAAATAAAAATAAAATTAACGATTAAAAATAAGTATACGATAAAAAAATCATCCCTTATATTATATTATATGAATTTAAATTTGAGGTATCATTCATACTTGCTGAAAATTTCCTCTTACCTATCTGCCCAATCTCCTAGAAGTTCGCAACTTTGTATCACATACGAATATGAAAACGAACTTAAAGAATCTAAAGCAAGTCGTCCTTTCATTTGATTATCACCGAGGTCTTAATAGAATATACATTTGTGGAAGTAAATGGTAATTTCATGGTTTCAGCCGAGAAACTCACGCGCACACACTTTTCCTACAAGTAGTCGATCCTTTCCTTGCTTCTTCTTTACAGTAGGGTTGCTTTGCAGCTCACACAAACGCCACCCCTCTTCTCTCTCTCGACTCTATCATTCACTCACTTCCCTCTCATAAACTCCACCTCACTCACTTTCTCTCTCTCTCTCTCTCTCGCACTCTTCATTCTCTCCAACAACAACAATGGGTGCTTCCCTGCCCCCCAAGGAGGCCAACCTCTTCAAGCTTATTGTCGTAAGCTTCCATTCTCTCTCTCTTTTTTTCTTTTTCGCATTTTTCTATTAATTTCCTGCTTGCTTATCATCGCTTGATCCAACTTCAACCACTGTGTCATGCTCACTCGATTGCATCCCCATCTTAAAACCCTAGATTCTGTTCTATATTATAATATCAGCACTTTTTTACTCATTCTTTGGTTTCTGAGAATCTGATTCTGGGAGAAATCTCATAGAACCATAGTTTGAGATCTTCAGTTAAATTACCTTGTTGTAATTTCTGATGTCTGGCGTGGAGTTTCAGGTCTTCGGGGAATTGATAATTTGGTGCTTTCAAGTTTTAGTTTGTTGCCTCCTCTGTTCTCTTTGTTTTCCCCTGCAACCATAGGAAGCAGTTTCTTACTGTTTGTTTGGTTGCTGAAAATCTGGGACAAAGTTGAAAGGGAGGAAAACTGTAATTTTTGTTAGTTTTTGCATGGAGTTTCAGGTTTATTAGGGAATTAGGGCAGGTAGAAAATTCGGTACTTTAAAGTTGGAGTTTATTGGCTTCTCTGTATTCTTTGTTTTTTCCTTGTGACCTTAGGATGCAGGAAGTTTGAACTGATATCAGCATGAGTGTGGATGTGGTTGTTTGTTTTTATCAATGTGTGCTTGCAGACTACCTGACTTAATCATTTGGCCCTGTGCTGAATACCGAAAATGATAAGTTTTGGAAATTGTTAGTGCCTCTTTAAGGGAATAAAACAGGAAAGATGAAAGTAGTTTAAGTGAGTTCCTTTCTTGATCCTTCTAATAGGTTTTCTTTTGAGATTTGGTTTTCTCTACGTGAAGAAGTCCATTTATTGCTTACAAGCTTATGTAATCAAGTTTTGGTTATATTTCTATCGAAAAAGTAAAAATAAAAATTGATTATCTTATGTGAGTGATACTATTTGTTTTTTGCGGTGGTGGATAAATGTTATGCAGACTTTATTTGTCCTTGTTCTTGTTGCTGCAGAAATCATATGAAACCAAACAATATAAAAAGGGCCTCAAAGCAGCCGATGCCATTTTGAGAAAATTTCCAGACCATGGAGGTATACCTTTTTTGGTTATTTTTTTTATGCTTTTCCTTATGGCCAATGGATATTTTATTTCCTTTTGTAGTTGTTTACATGAGTCATGAAAGAAATGCAATGTTATTTTATTTTATTTTATATACAATTTCTCCCTTCTATTTCTCTTTATTCTCATTTGCAGCATATTTTGTTTCTTTGGTCATATTTTTTATTTATGTGTCTGTTCCCCTTTCTGGATGATAGAAACTTTATCGATGAAGGGTTTGACATTAAATTGCATGGATCGTAAGTCTGAAGCATATGAACTTGTTCGTCAAGGATTAAAGGTCTGTGTGTTGCCTTTGATTTTGCTTCATTTGTCAATCTTACAATCATTGTTTGGCAGATGATCCAACCTTAATCTTTGTTCTTGTGCAGAATGACCTCAAAAGTCATGTTTGCTGGCATGTTTATGGTCTCCTTTATCGGTCAGACAGAGAATACAGGGAGGCGATCAAGTGCTACCGAAATGCACTGAAAATAGATCCTGACAATATTGAAATCCTGCGTGACCTATCACTCTTACAGGTAGCATCTTAAATGCCTTTTGCCTCTATTTGCTTCTTTATAGCAGATATAAACTCAGAAAGCCTTTCAATATATATTTATATCAATGGATTTAACTTGGATGTTAGTCTTTTATGCTGGCATGTACTTAAGTCAGAAATCATAATGTTAAGAGTCTGTTTTTATTTTAATTACTAAGTTGTCATCTTGTTTTAAACTTCCCATTTCCTATCTCTGAAATTCTGAGAATGAAACTGTGGAAATGACTACTTGTTGTTTCACATTCGGCCCTTCTGTTGCCATTTCAAATTCAGCATAGAGTTCTTATGCAGTATTTCTAGAATTATTTATGGCATTTAACTTATGCTGGTTAATGGGAAAGGAGAACGAAAATCTCTTTCTGGTCTCCTTACTTCCCCTTTGGCATTTTTAAGTGCACAAAGAAAGGCCATATCATGGGAGGATGCCATTTTTTATTTATTAATCATAGAGGAAAAAGTTCCATAAACTGTTCCATCAGATATCTGGCTGTAACAATTATTTGATGTTCTATCTCTTGATTGTAATCTGCACATTTAATAATTAGATTACATTTTGCTGAGAAGTCATATGCAACATATGACCAAACAAAAAGTAACTGAGAGATGGGTTACGTAGAGAAGTTTCTAGAGATGTATGGCAAAAGGCGTTGAACACATAAATTTGAAACTCTAATTTAAACAAACCTGAAAGTGCCAAGAATAACCCCTAGATAAACAAGAAATATGTAAAATTATAATGTGTGAAGTACTCAAAATACCCTGCTTTGTGCTGTCTGTATCTCTAGAGTTCAAACACAAATCTCATCTAGTCATTTTAAATCTTAATTATTTGCTAAAGCTGAAGATGCAAGGAGATAATTGTGGGTGAATGACTAGAATTCCTAAACTTGTTATTTTGAGGAGTGAAGCTGAACTAAAATAAACTGATGGCAACAAGGAAGTCCTAATGACATAAGTAAACCCTAGATTAGGCCCTATGGACTATAGTTTAGCCTTGACTAGCAAACTGAGTCTGAAAGTACATGAATATACATGCACACTAAAACTTAAATTAATCTTCTAGCTTATTGGACTGGTGACCTTTCATGTGTCAAGTACACTTTCTTCCTTCGGACCAAAAGGAAGAGTTTGATGTAGGTTTGGTCTTCCGAAGAGTTGAAAGTTGTCCAAGTATCCCATGCTTGCTATGACATATGTCTAACTCTAAATAGGGCAAAAATTTGAGAGCCTTGCCTGAGCTACTTAACAATGTAAAAGCAAATGATATTGTTTCCTTTGACAGATGTTTAGGTGACCTATCATTTTTTTGGTCTAAATTATCTCCCCCTCGTGTAAGAACCATGTGGATAGTTGAACCATGGGTTCAAAATTCATTAGTTGTGTGCTTGTGTCTTGCACGTTAGGAAAAAGTGTGAGAAAGCTTGAGCATATGTTCAATAATCTGCTATTTGATAATATTTCTGCCAATACTTTATTGAAAGTTACTTTGAGTAAACAAAAAGATACTTTTCTAAGTTGAAAAGCTGACTTGGAAGGTGCTTTATCATCCAATACTTTTACTAGGAACATCCTAGGTTATTGTAAAGATTAGCGTAGCTAATTTTCATACAAAATCATCTTGCCCTCACCATGAACTGTAGCAAATAAATGTTCTGCTGTTCTATTGTATTGTGTATCACTTTTCATGAAATATACTTGCATATGAATATATATTCAGTGAATTATTTTTATGATGTAATTTGTTTTACTCATCTGATGGTGTGTTTTACTTCTCGTTCACAGGCTCAAATGCGAGATTTAACTGGCTTTGTTGAGACAAGACAACAACTTTTGACTTTGAAGCCAAATCATCGCATGAACTGGATAGGATTTTCTGTTGCCCATCACTTGAACTCCAAGTATGATTTGGATTTATGTTGAATTAAATGTTTTTCCAGTTGATGACAGCTTGAAATGCCTTTATATGAATTGTTAGTAACAAGTTGGTCTTAGAACTGTATTATGGATGTCCTCGACACAATATATCTAATTGGCACTTCGCCCCTATTGTACTTTCTTCTCTCCTTTTCAATAATACGTGGTTTTTTGCAAGAGATTCTTTAATTTTAGGTTATATAGGAGTAAGTACCTGAGATAGGGGGAGGGAAGGGGAGGGAGAGGATCAAACCCACAACATCAAGTACATCCTGATCTCAAAGACCAGGACTAGTGCCATGTGAGCTGTTAGCTTGTTGACAGATATTATCCCTCTTTCCTTTATATCCAAATGGGTTCCAAAAGATATGGTCTTGAGCTCAACTTGTTGCTAAGTCAATACATAAATATTGAAGCTTTCATTGTTCACAAACATTAATCGTGGTATTCTCATTAGTCACTATTTACTGTCATATTTATGAGTTTGCATATTTCTAATCTGGTATTGGACCGTTGTGATCAATTTTGTAGTCATGCCGTGTGTCAAAAACTGGATTTTGATACTTTATAATATGGTTGTGTATAAATAATGTTAATGGATCACAAAATTTTCTTTTAAAAAAATGTGACAAGAACGAAGTTGTTGTGTAATATATGTCTTATTTAACGGATGATTTGGTTTGAGGAACTGGTCGGAGAATACTTGCTTTTAGGGAATGGTATGTTTACCCAAAAGGTCCTTCACTGGTGTAAACATGTAATTTGTGTGTTTGTGAGCTTTCATTTCCTTTAGTTACTGAAGTCTACACTCTGAAGCTTTGGATCATGTCAGTACTCTAGCTTTGCCATAATTATAAATAGTTGTTATTCAAATAGCATAATTTTGTTCTTTTGGTAGTTTGTAGTACTGACCTTTTGAATATGTAACAGTGCATCCAAGGCTGTTGAAATTTTGGAAGCTTATGAAGGGACTTTAGAAGATGATTATCCTCCAGAAAATGAACGGTGTGAGCATGGGGAAATGCTTTTATATAAGGTTTTTCTCTTGCAGCATGTCTACAGCTGTTTCTAATGCATAATGCTTATTCACATATTTGGTGCTTGATGTAACTTTTACCTTAATAAGCTTTTTGTATGCACAGTAAAAATTTGAGTTGGCTACTTGGTTTTTACTTTTACATATCAGAATTTTGCATATAACCTGTAATATTTACTTCAAAACTGTATGAGGGGATCTCGTAAACTTGAACTGCTATGCTTGAAACCAATATTGTAAAACCCGGACTGGCAATCCGGTGATCCAGTTCCCTGGTCGGTCTGTTTAGACATGCTGACCATTTTTGGTCAGACCCAGTGACATGGGTAAAACCTAGTCCACATGGATGGTTTGTGATTTTTTTTTGGCTGGACAGCCGAGCTGGCAATTTAGTGAACTGACTGGTCAGCCTGAATGAGACGACCCTTTGTCCAAAAAATTACCTGTTTAAAAGTAAGTCCAAAAAGTGCAGGAGTTGCTGTCTAGTAAGCGTCTTGGTATTAGTGACATCTCTGAGGCAGTATGCGCCTGGAAAAGGGCATATTTGTGCACCAGATAATCACAGAAACCCCAACAGCAGATGGAGCAAATGATAATACCCATTATTAATTTTCTGGTTGATCCCTAAGTGAAGTTCATTGTAATTTGAAGCTTCTGTCAATTAGAATATGATCAGACCCTTTGTAGGGTTAGTGTAATTGAAATTCTCTTTGGCATTTATGTGATGCTCCTTTAAATGCTGATGGTAGCTGGTATCCACTATGGCTTTGTAAAACAAACGGAAATTTTTCCATTTTTGATTCCAAAATTAAAGATTTTGGAAAATATCCATCTCTTGTCAAATTACATTTTGTTGAATGTGAATCATTTTGCTATCACTTCTACTTATGGATGTTCAAGAATATGAAATCTTTCTGATGGTTTGGATGCTGATATTATTTTTCCCTGCGTTGGTGCTAATATTTTTGTCCAGATCTCTTTGTTAGAGGAATGCAGATTTCTTGAGAGAGCTCTAGAGGAGTTGCGCAAAAAAGAATCAAAAATTGTATGTAGGTTTTATTTACCTGGATAATTTGATAATGTAACTTATTATGCATGATATAATAACTTGTTTCTGATTATGTCCTTTTAGGTTGATAAGCTTGCATATAAAGAACAAGAGGTTTTGCTTTTAGTGAAGCTTGGTCACTTAGAAGAAGGCGAAACTTTGTACTGGGCATTACTTTCCATGAATCCTGATAATTATAGGTGATTTTTTTGGCCACTTATATTTTATGTTGGAGTGTCTCAGTTGCAAAGTCTTTCTAGATGTTGTTCTTTTTTGTGTTTTACCCGTTAGTTTTTTTTTTTTTGGGTTTTAGCCTTAATGGTTTATTTTGCACACTTCTAGTTTCTCAATAAAATTGTTCTCATACACAAAGATTCTGTTTTAATGACTCATTGTGTTTCAAATGCTGAGATGACATGCATGTTGGCTAAGGTTGATCTTATTTATGCTTTACATTATCATTACTGTCCCCCATCACCATTTTCTTATGACACGTAACCTAAATATATGTATTTTTTGTTTTACTTGTCATAACTTTTTATCTTGATTGGTTTTTGTTAATCCTTTATGCTGTGAATCTATTGGACATTCTTCTGTACTTATTTTGAAAATTATATTTATTCTATTGTTATAATAGGTTATCTGGATGCCAATGTGTCTTTTGAGTTTAAAAAGTTATAGGGACATGTTTATTAAAAAAAAGTTCCTGGGATATTTCTTGTTGAAAGACTTCTTTAATTAAATTTGTTTTGGATGTAAAAAGAAATTTTATGACAGTGAAAAGAGCTAAGGGAGGATGAGATATCCTCCAAAAAATAAAATTAGGCTTCTTCTTTACTCAATTATACCAGATCATTTGAGTTCTTTCTGCTCATCAGATACTTTCTTCCAGTGGATGTTCAGCTATACAGTTATCTATCTTAAAAGTCCATAGGCTAGTTCACGCTGAAGCTGATAACTGAATCCAATTATTACTTGGAGCTAGTTAACTTATTTCGGCACCCAAATAGTTGCAAAGAGGGCACTAAATATTTTGTTTCAAGATATCATATACCTCGTAATTTTGAAATAGTTATTGTTGAATTGGAGGGTTTTAGGTAAGAAGGAGGAAAAGAGTGAATAGAGACTTAGAATAATATGAGATTGATATTGATTTGATGTGACGATAATGTGATACAAAAGACAAACTCTATAGTCCTATTTATATTAATATTAGACTCCTAATCTTTAATTAAATAAGGAAACAAATCATGAAATAACGAATAGGAAATAACTCTTATGAGATCATCTAAGATTCTCTAAAATATTTTAAGATACAAGAAAGATATTATAAGATATTTTTCAAATATTCTAATACTCCCTCTTAAGCTAAAGCTTCCTAAGCTTGAGCTTGTTACAATTAAACCCACTCAAAGAAAATGCACTATATATATATAAAACGCGCTTAGTGGCTGGGACAAACGAAGACGGTGGCTAGCAACTACTTCTGGGATGGACACGGAGATGAGGCCAATGCATCTGGGATAAACAGAAACAGGGCTAGTGCATCTGGGACAAAGAGTTGGGGCCAGAGCATCTTAGACAAAGAGTTGGACCAGAGCATCTGGGACAAAGAGCCTAGGCTAGTGTGAGTCATAACCAACATAAGTAACCATCGAGATTATTATCAATGGGAAAAGAAGTCACCAGCAGTATGATTCATCTGTGGGAGAGAAGTCACCATCGAAATGGCTGTCAACGGGAAGAGAAGTCACCACTAGTATGATTCATCTATGGGAGAGAAGTCATGACAAACACCGATATTGAAGTACAAGTTGAGACGGATTTATTCTCATTCTCCCCTTCAATGCTATGTTAGCACTGGAAAAGAGCCAAATAGTAGCCAAAATCAGAGATAACCACCACAAAAAATGCCAATATCAACAATCACACCAATTGAGAAACAGCGATTTAAGCGACAAATACTGCAGAACGCAGCCCAAAGATGCCAAACAACCACATGAAGGCTGCAAACATAGGCGATGGGGGCTGGGCCTAACTAGAGATGGTGCGGCGAGAATGGAGGTAAACTCACTGACGAAGGTGAACTTCCATTGACACCCACGAACAAGGGTGGTTGGAAAGGTCATCGGACAAGGTACTAACAGCGGTGAATGCAGTGGAGGAGTTGAACCACAAAAGTGCTGATATGAGATGGCTGCCACAGCAGGAGAGAGAAAGTGATGGTAGAAAGATATAGAAAGAGGGTGCTGGAAGGAGAACACGGCAACGAGAGGCGGCTAATCTAAGTTCCAGATTTTTTGGGAACTCGATAGCGGAATAATGACTAGACAGGTCTCAGAGGATGGTATCGCTCTAATACCATGTTGAATTGGAGGGTTTTAGGTAAGGAAGGAGGGAAAGAGAATAGAGACTTAGAATAATATGAGACTGATATTGATTTGATGTGACAATAATGTGATACAAAAGACAAACTCAATAGTTCTATTTATACTAATACTAGACTCAATCTTAATTAAATAAGGAAACAAATCATGAAATAATGAATAGGAAATAACTCCTATGAGATCATCTAAAATTATCTAAAATATTCTAAGATACAATAAAGATATTATAAAATATTTTTCAAATTTTCTAATAGTTATATTCAAAGTTATCTGGTTTTTGGATTTGTAAATGGCCCGGTAGTTTTGATATCTTGGCCACTTTCTTTTGCTGTTGATATGTCTAAGTTTGCTACTGGAAACTTTATTGAGTACCTGTGCATTATGAGTATTTGTTGTTTGCCTAATATCTTACAATGGAAGGGTGGGTTTTGGTATAAGTTAGATATTCTAACTTTTTAGAGAAATTATTTTTAAAAGTCACCAGTGTAATGGATGAGCAAATAATTTTGGTTCAGTTGCGTTAATTTTTCTTTTATGTGGCTCCCTTTGGTTTGATAAACTATCTAGGTTGTATTTGATTTTTTCTACGCTGATTTTGTCTTTTATGAAGGCCTTAAAAAATGTGTTGGGTTATAGGGTTTTTTGGTTGTTTTAATAATATGTGATAATTGTATAATTACTCCCTTTCTAAGTAGTTCATCTGGATTTTATTTTTGTCTACAAGATTGCTGACATTTTGTAGAAGTTAAATTATAGTTCATGATTCGTGTTACCATTCAGATACTATGAAGGTCTCCAAAAATGCGCTGGGTTGTACTCAGAAAAAGGCCAGTTCTATCCTGATGAAATAGATCGGTTAGATTCCTTGTACAAAAAACTTGGGCAGCAATATAAGTGGTCTTCTACTGTTAAGGTAATGCAGTTTATTGTTGTGGTTATATATACTTTTTGTTTAATATCTTGACTTAAGGTATCACAATTATCACTTAATTGCTATTTTGCTATATTATATGTGTAAAAGGAGATATGTCTATGTCTTGGTATCACTTGTGACATTGTCACTAATTGCTTTCTCTGGAAATGGGTTTTGCCATATAAAGATTGCATTGTTGCCATTATTTTTCTTAGGAGGCAGGAATTTCATTATTTCTTGCTTAATAGAAAATGTTGGCAAAACTTGAATGGAATATCCATTACCTTAGTAAGTGTGGTCATAGTGTTATTTTGTGTTTTCTTCACTTCTATAACCGTTTTATAAAATGCATGCTAAATAAGTAATCCTGGTTTTGGTGACCTCTTCATAGATCAGTGTAAGTGCATCTTCTAGAATATTATATTTTATAGGCATGGTTGGTGTTCCATTGGTATACTTCCTATCAAAATGAGTAGTACTGTTGGAGTGCACAATTTTTTTGAATGAAATTCATTCTTCATTGGATCTTTTTGTTTGCCAGAGAATACCACTAGATTTTCTACAAGGTGACAAATTTCGAGAAGCAGCAGATAGTTATATTAGGCCTCTCCTAGCTAAGGTATATACAAAATTCATTTTCATATCATTATGCCTAGTTTAGTTGTTTCAAAATTTATTGAGATTTCTTTTGGTGATGTTTCTAGGGAGTTCCATCTCTGTTCTCTGATCTTTCTTCTTTGTACAATCACCCTGGCAAGGTCAGTTTTATCACTTACAATTCTATCATTGAAATATTTTGGGACCTGCCTTCATATTATACAGTAAGTTATTGTGTAGTATGGTGGCAGAAAATGCTGTTTCTATGGGTTCCGATTGTTTCCTTCTCTTTTTCTTAAACGTTGTCCAGGCAGACATTTTGGAACAACTTATTCTTGAGTTAGAGCATTCGATTAAGACGTCAGGCCAATATCCTGGGAGGTAAGACATACTTGTTAACTTTTGTGTTATAGCACATGAATTGAGTAAATGTTCATGTGGTGTAAATGTCATCTTTGAACTCTCTTGGTTAACTCTTGAATGAAGAAAGAGAAGAAAACTGCAATCCAAACAAACTTGTCCATTATCGTTGCATATCAGTAATTGAAATTCCCTTGGAACAACCATGAGCTGAGCACGAGAAGCCATAAACACAATCCTGTCCCATAACAAATGAATGGCAAAAGAGCCTTATATCAAGGTAGTCAATCCCAGATAGCAACGCGGAGCAGTCGGCTCCAAAAATGCTGTAGCGGTATAGCAGATAGCGGGATGGCCTTTATACCGAAAATTAGGGATACCGGATTCAATGTAAATAATTTATACTACACATATAAATACTCAAAAATAAAAAATTACCCAAAATTAAAGACATATTCAACATTAATTATCAAAAGTCGTAGTCTAGACACACAATCACCTTCAGTCTAAGGCATAATTAACAAGTTAATCAAGGAAGATGAGGTAAAAAAAAGGTGGTGGGCTGTGAAGTACACAACAATCAAAAAAAGAGAGAACAAGAAAGTTTGAAAAAGGAATGAAGTAAAAAACAATGGTGGGCTGCAAAGTACACAGCAAGACAGCAACAAAAAAAAAAGAAGGGACTTCAAAAACAGAGCAGAGCACAGACTTGTGAAAAGAGGAGGGTTGCTGCGAACAAGGGAGTTCAAAGTTTGAACAAGGGGCTGCGAAGAGCACTGATCACACCAGAGTTGCTGGAATACAACTGGGTTTCCGGAAAATGGCCGGGTTTGGCCGTAAAAAATGGTGGGCTAGAGGGTTTGGTTGAATGGCTTTTGAAGCTCAAAAGACAGGTGGAGGCACACAGTTTTGGTTGAAGGAGAGGGATTTAAACCCTAAAACACTTCTGACCCGAAAAATGAGATGAAATCACGAAATTCTCCTAAAAAAACAGGTGGGAAACTACATAAAGGGAGTGCAAAGCTGAGATTTTACAGCCAACACAGAGTTGCAGCCACGATGGCTGCTATAGCAGCTGTGATTTGCTGCGATAGCAGGCCGCAACAGCCACTACTGAAAAGCGCAATACGATGCAGATCGTGTAGCGGGGAGGCTGCGACAGCGCGATAGCGGCGTGATTTGCCGCTATTAACTACCCTGCCTTATATTTGTTACTTTGGAGTTCTTTTCTTATGCTGTGTAACTAACCATTGTTTATCTTTTATACAGGGTGGAAAAAGAACTGCCTTCAACTCTTTTGTGGACTTTGTTTTTATTGGCTCAGGTCGGTGGCTATTCTTCTTAATGATTTTAGATTCATTTTTCTCCCCCTCCCCTTTTTTTCACTTAAAAAAACTTGTACTGGTGCAGCATTATGACAGGCGGGGCCAATATGAAATTGCTCTTTCTAAAATTGATGAGGCTATAGAACATACACCTACTGTCATTGATCTATATTCTGTCAAGGTTTGCTTATACCTATAAATACTTCTCTGCTTGTTCTGGGATTAGTTCATTTCATTGTAGTCCTTCTTCTGTTATATTATAAAGCTTCGTATTCTGGTTAACAGACCAGAATACAACTACAAATTAAATGACATTTAACTCTGGTTTGGGCTGGTTAACTTTAAGAATTTCTATGTAGCACAAATAATTTGACCAGAAAGCCATACTGAGAGTTCACGTAATATAAACCATTAGTCATTGTTAGAATTTCACGTCTGGTGGGCTTAGTTACATAAGTTACTGGCTCGTCCAATTTTGTGTGTTTCTGTGCAAAACCTTTGTTCTAAATAGCATTTTTCTATTAGTTCTTGCCTTTTGGCCTTGCAGTTTAGAACATGTTGCCTTTGTTCTAAATAGCATTTTTCTATTAGTTCTTGCCTTTTGGCCTTGCAGTTTAGAACATGTTGCTTAGCTCATTTCAGAATACTCAAATGCCAAATATTATTTACTTCTATGGTAAAAAAAATATATGTATATAAAGATAATATATTTTGTCTTCTGCAGTATAAGTCATAGTTTTTAAATATTAAAAATTCAAATATTACAAAAGAAAACACTTTAGTTCCATTTGTCTTTGAAAAAATAGTGATATCTAATAATATCATAAAGAAGTACTTAAATGCATGCCACAGAGACTATAATTAATTTTTTTGAGAAGTATAATGTAATTTTAAAGATTTAGGGTTTGAAGAGAGGGAGAGTACATACATACTGAATAGAACAGGGTTCAATATCACCCTGTAATATGCTTAGACTAGTATTTTGGTTGTTTTTGAACCATTATGCAAAAGAAAAATTGCATAAAGTTTGAGTAAAAACTTATTTTTCCCATTCGGGCTGCACAGGACCCAACCAGACTCAGTCACAACTTAGCTGGTTTTCCAAACAGCAGAATCGTCAGAATCATTTGTCGGAAATCGGAATAGTATAAATTAGCATCACTGTGGTGATTTTGATGATTTATATTATTATGGCAATCTCTGATTCTTATAAGCAATCTGAACTGTCATCTTTGAAAATCTAATTGAATGGTATGATTCTGATAACCATGGTTTTAAGCCATGTTTTACTACATATCATTCTTATCAATGTGAAGATGTCAAAGAATATGGGAAAATTTGTCCAATATTCCAACAAGAAGCTTTGCTCTGCTAGGGTAAAAAATGTTACTACAAAAAATTCAAAGTAAGTTGGTTGATTAAATCACTTGTGGGCCAAGTGTGTGTGTGTGAGACTACAGATGGGTAAAATTGAGTTTAAACTAAATTTGGAATTAGTGGGAATTTCCCCAACAGTCAATAGCATAATTGACTGATTGTTGCTTGTCTTTGTATAACAGAGTCGGATACTGAAACATGCCGGTGATTTGGCTGCTGCTGCTGCATTTGCTGATGAAGCTAGGTGTATGGATCTTGCTGATCGTTATGTTAATAGTGAATGTGTTAAGCGCATGCTACAGGCTGATCAGGTTTTTGTCTATCTTTCCATTATATTTGAATGTCAACCAGGGCATTGTTGGTGTGGCTCTCTCGTTTGCCTTTTCTGACTTTGCTTTATTTATCTTTTCCCTTGATACCAAGGTGGCTTTGGCAGAAAAAACTGCTGTATTGTTCACAAAAGATGGGGATCAACACAACAACCTTCATGACATGCAGTGCATGTGGTCAGTATATAATGATGTTTTAATATTTTGCACTATCCAATGGATATTGTGGTTTAATTTCTTAACACATATTGTAACATCTATCTTTGGAAGGTATGAGCTTGCCTCTGGTGAAAGCTATTTCCGCCAGGGTGATCTTGGACAGGCACTCAAGAAATTTTTAGCAGTGGAGAAGCATTATGCAGATATTACTGAAGACCAATTTGATTTTCATTCATACTGCTTAAGGAAAATGACTTTGCGTACTTATGTGGAAATGCTTAAATTTCAAGACCGATTGCACTCACATGTATATTTTCATAAAGCAGCAGCTGGAGCTATCAGGTGAATATCATGTTGTCTTATGTTGGTATACTGCATGAGTTGTTATGCTTATTAAGTGTTGTGCAGTGCTTTGGCTAACTGGGTTCTGCACTTGTGGGAGTTAAAAGCCCTTCACTTGTACATTTGAGGTGCAATGTGTATTGTTTTTTTATTTTATTTTTTTCTTTGTTGTTTCTCTGCCTCACAGCCCTTGTGAGGCAAGAGTTTTCTTATTGTGGAAAACTGTGGTGGATGGTGGCTTCTTGTGTCGTTCCCACGTTTTTCATGTTTTTACATTGTTTTTAGTGCTTTAATGTTGCTTTTTTTCTTGGCTTGATTATTTTGTTTTCTAGGGACTAGTTTAAATGTAGAGCTCCCTATATATATCTCTTTGTAAACATTCAGCAGTAGTAATAATATACAGTGTTCATATTCTTTAAATTTTAAGATGGTATCAGAGCAGTTTCGATCTGGGATTGTCTTTGTTTTTCGCTGAGCCTTTTTTTTTTTGGGTCGTCCTCCATTGCCAACCCTTTTTCTTGTAGGCCTTCATTGCCAACCAATCTCTGTTTTTCACTGCACCTTCATTTCGTTGGCCTTCATCGCCAACCAGACCTTGCACTTGAAACCCAACCAAGGCCTTCATAGCCATCTTCGGTCAAAGTAAGACCACGAGGTGTCTCAGAGACCTCCGACTGGCCATTCTCTTGAGCGCCATCGTCGAAGGCCGTGTCACGCGCCGTCACACGTATTTGAAGTTCTCGATGTGTGGGAGTCACGCGCCACCTTCCAGTCACCTAGAAACGACGCCATTGGTTCCGTTCAACTCACCAGCGACCCCTGCTCCTGTTCCAGTGGTCAGAACTCCAGTCCCAAGCTGTTTGGATAATGGGTTCATTTTCTTCGACGTTTTTTACGATTTTGTTTTGTCTCTCATGATGTCAACTGAAGGTGAGGTTTCTAATGTCTCTCTACACATCCTTGAAAAGCTCTTAGGTACTTGTTCTTTGACTTATTCAGGTAAGTTAACTTTTTCGGTTGGATTTAATGTCTCGGGTACAATTTTTACCAACTTCTGAATTATGGATTCAGGAGCCATGAGCCATATGACCAACAACCCCACTATATTTTTTACCTATTCTCTATACCCAAGTAGTAAGAAAATATCCATAGCTGGTGGTTCCTTGACCATTGTACCCGGTGTAGGAGATATCCAACTAAGCTCCCTAGTGATCTTGAAAAATGTCCTTCATGCCCTTAAACTGTCTACAAATCTGATTTCTATTCAGATATTAATTAAAGATTTACCTTGTAATGTGGTCTTGTACAATGATCATTATGTTTTTCAGGACAAAGATTTGGGGAAGATGATTGGACGTGATAAGGACAGGATGACCTCTACTTCTTGGAAGCACCTTGTCAGGTATACAGGACCAAGAGCAAACTTGGACATCCATATTCCTTTACCTCAGAACTTCTTTCAACCAAAAAAAGACAAAATTTGGCTTGTTCACCGTAGATTAGGCCATCCATCCTTTTTGATTGTTAAGAGTCTTTTTCCTTCTTTGTTTAATAGGTCTTGATGTTGAACAATTTCATTGTGATGTATGTGAACTTGCTAAACATAAGCATGTCAATTTTCTAATTAGTAATACAAGAAGTTTTGTTTTTTTTTCTCTTATTCACAGTGATGTTTGGGGTCCCTCTTCTATTACTAGTATCTCTGGGGCAAGATGGTTTGTGTTTTCTATTGATGATTGTACTCGTGTTAGTTGGATTTTTCTGCTCAAACATAAGTATGATAGTAGTACTGTTCTCCCAAATTTTTGTTCCATGATTAAAAATCAATTTGGGGTCGGTTTTAAGCGATTCAGGTCCGATAATGCTAAGGACTATTTTAATTAGACTCTTATGCATTATTTCCAAAAAGAAGGAATAATCCATGAATCATCCTACGTTCATACCTCACAACAAAACGGGTTAGCAGAGCGGAAAAATGATCATATTCTTGAAAAAACCTAAGCCTTACTGTTTCAGAGAAATGTCCCTAAGTCTTTTTGGGGGGAAGCTGTTTTGACAGCTACTCATCTTATAAATCGCTTGCCCAATAAAGTCTCGGGATTCAAGAGTTTGATGGATGTCCTCTCCACTTTCTATCTTGATCTACACACTTCTAATAATCTTGTCCCTTAAGATTTTTGGATGTGTATCTTTTGTCCATATTCAAGGCCCAAACAGGGGAAAACTCGATCCGGAGGCTTTAAAATGTGTCTTTGTGGGCTATTCTTCGACCTAGAAAGGATACAAGTGTTATCACCCTTCATCCAGAAAATTCTGTGTCTCCATGGATGTTACAATCAGTGAGGAGGAGCCTTATTTTTCCATCCTTATCTTCAGGGGGAGAAGTCAATGAAGGAAGACAAGGAAGATTTCCTGCTTGCTTGTCCTTACTTCTTGTGTCTAATGGTCTTTCTCATGACCTTTCTGTTGTTCCTAATCCTTCTCCTGAAATTACTGTTGAACCTATGTCTGAGCCTGTGTCCAAAACCATTCCTGACCCAGTAGCTGAGTCTGCTCTTGAGAATGAGGTATGACAAAGGCGAGGTGTTCACAAGAAGGAAGATGGTATTCCTGAACCTGTGCAGGCCCAATAGTCCAACTCGGAGCCTTCGAATGAGGTAATAGTTTCTAATCTAACCCTTCATTGCAAGATGAAACTGAATTTCATATTGATAATAGTGACCAAAATCTTCCTATAGCCATCAGAAAAGGAACTAGAGAGTGCACAAAACAAGCACTATACCATCTTGCACACTTCTTGTCCTTTGATAATTTTTCACCATCCCATAAAGCCTTTCTTATAAGCTTAAATACCATTGCCATCCCTATCATCCTACCTGAGGCCTTGTCCAATGAAAAGTGGAAGTAACCCACGAATGAGGAGATGGAGGCATTGGAAAAGAATAAAACCTGGGAGCTAGTGTAGTTACTAGTAGGGAAGAAAATTGTGGGCTGTAAATGGGTGTATACTTGAAATATTGAGCAGATGGATCCATAGAGAGGTATAAGGCACGATTAGTTGCCAAATGGTATACCCAAACTTATGGAATTGATTACCAGGAGACTTTTGCACTAGTTGCAAAGATGAACATGTTGAGAGAGATAAAAAGAAAGACATGTACTGAACCGTGTGTTTCAACTACACAACGGAGGCTGAACATATACTCAATAAGTAATAAATAATTACACAATTTACATGATGTGGGACTAACAGTTGTACTACTAATTCCACCTAATTACATATGTTTCCAGCACTCCCCCTCAAGTTAGAGCATATAAATCATATGCATCAAGCTTGTTACACAAATAACTTATTCGTGGATCTCTCAGGGACTTGGTGAAGACGTCTGCTAGCTGATCGTTCGAGTTGACAAAGTTTGTGGTGATGTCTCCTGATAGAATCTTTTCCCTGATGAAATGACAATCGGCTTCAATATGTTTGGTCCTTTCATGGAACACTGGATTGGAAGTTATATGCAAAGCAGCTTGATTGTCACATGAGTGTCATTTTCATAACCTCACCAAATTGAAGTTCTTTGAGTTGTTTCAACCAAATGAGTTCACAAGTGACTGAGGCCATAGCTCGGTACTCTGCTTCGGCACTAGATCTTGCAACTACATTTTGCTTCTTACTTTTTCAGGAAACTAGGTTGCCTCCAATTAGTACACAATACCCAGAAGTGGATCGTCTGTCAATAGGAGAACCTATCCAGTTAGCATCTGAGTATCCTACAGCCTGAGTATGTCCCTTATCTTCATAAATGAGGCCTCTTCCGAGAGCTCCCTTAATGTATTTGAGGATTCGTATCACTGCATCCCAGTGGCCCTCACAAGGAGAGTTTAGGAATTGGCTAACCACACTGATTGCAAAAGAGATGTCTGACCGAGTAACAGTGAGGTAGTTTAACTTCCCAAGTGCCAACCAATCTCCTATACTTTCCCAGATCTGGTAAAGGTTTCTCCTGATCTGGTAGGAGTTTGACATTTGGATCCATGGGAGTATTAACCGGCTTGGCTTTCAACAATCCAGTTTCTTCAAAGATATCCATAGCATACTTTCTTTGAGACACCACTATACCATCCTTGGATTGAACTACCTCAACACCCAAGAAATATCGAAGTTTACCTAGGTCTTTGGTTTGAAAGTGAAGAGAGAGATGTTGTTTTAACTTACATATGCCATGGTGGTCACTTCCAGTGATGACAATGTCGTCAACATACACGATTAGATAAATACATCCTTGGGCTGTGTGGCGATAAAACACAGAGTGATTTGCTTCACTCCGAATCATATACCAAATTGCTAAATCACAGTGTTGAATCGTCCAAACCAGGCTCTAGGAGACTGTTTGAGACCATAAAGAGACCTGTGGAGACGACATACTAGGCTAGAAGACTCTCCCTGAGCAACAAATCCAGGAGGTTGCTCCATATATACCTCTTCTTCTAGATCACCATGCAGGAATGCATTTTTAATGTCAAGTTGATGAAGAGGCTAGTGCCGAATGGCAGTCATGGACAAAAACAACCGGACAAATGCCATTTTAGTCACGGGAGAGAAAGTATCCCCATAATCTAAGCTGAAGATTTGTGTATACCCTTTTGCCATAAGACGGGCTGAGACGATCAATTTTATCATCAGGACCCATCTTGACTGTATAGATCCACTGACAGCCAACAACAGATTTCCCTTGAGGAAGAGTAACTAGTTCCCAAGTACCACAGTTTTGAAGCACACTCATTTCATCAACCATTGCTTGTCTCCATTCGGGATGGGATAAGGCTTCACCTGGAGATTTAGGGATGGAAACAGAAGACAAGGAAGAAAGACAAGCAAAGTGCAAAGAAAAAAGGCGGTGAAAACTTATAGCAATATAATGAGGAGAAGGATTACAAGTAGATCGAATACCTTTTCGCACGGCAATGGGAAGATCCGAGTCGTCTGGCAGTGCCGGAGCTGGTAAAGGAGTTGTTTTTGGAGAAGAATCCGCAATGACCTTAGTAGCAGTATCTGGAGGAGGGATAGGGGGGCACTGGAGGTTGTGGTCGGCGGTGATAGGTGTGGAAGAAACGATCAGTGGTGCTGGGGACCTGTATGGGTAGTGGTTGGGGCGGTTTTGACTCGATAATGACAGGGACAAGAGGAGCCGGAAGGACCGCAGATATTGACTCGGAAGTCGAAGGAGACGACTCAAAGAAGGGTAAAGATTCGAAGAAAGTAACATCGGCTGAGATAAGGTAACGTCGTAGAGTAGGAGAATAACAACAATAACCCTTTTGGGACCGAGTGTAACCAAGGAAGACACACTTGAGGGATTCTGTCGTGAGTTTGTCTAGACCAGAAGAGAGATTATGGACAAAACAAGTGGACTCGAAGACGTGAGGCGGAAGTGAATGAAGAGGCTGATGGGGAAACAAGACAGAATGAGGGACCCGGTTATCAAGCACAGAGGATGGCATGCGATTGATAAGGTAGCATGCAGTAAGGACAACATCACCCCAAAAACGAATGGGAACCTGACTATGGAGTAAGAGGGTCCGAGTTGTTTCAATAAGGTGTCTATTTTTACGTTCAGCTACCCTATTTTGTTGAGGTGTATGGGCACAAGATGTAAGGTGAAAAATGCCATGAGAAGTCATAAAGGTCTGAAATTGATGAGATAAGTATTCATTGGTATTATCACTACGCAGAGTACGAATAGGAACACCAAATTGAGTTTTAATTTCGTGATAAAACGTTTGAAATATGGAAAATAACTCAGACTTGTTTTGCATTAAAAATAACTAAGTACATTGAGAGTAATTATCAATAAAGGTAACAAAGTACTTTGACCTTAAAGTAGAAATGGTACGACTAGGACCCTGTACATCAGAATGAACTAAGGTAAAAGGAGACGCAGCGTGAGCACCAAAATGATCAGGAAACGGACTACGGGTGTGTTTCCCTAACTGACACGACTCACAAGGAAGACTCGATAACTTGGAGAGGCTTGGCACCATTCTCTGTAGTTTGGCAAGGCTAGGATGAGCCAACTGAGCATGGATGGTAAGAGGGGAATTTGTGGCAGAGCAAACATGAGAAAAGTTGGAGAGTTGGTAGAAGCCATTGGACTCATATCCGGTGCCAATCATTTGTCCCGAACTCCGGTCTTGCTGAAGAATAGAAACTTTAGTAAAAGTAATGGAACAATCAAAAGAACAGGTTAAACGACTAATGGAAAGTATATTAAAAGGACACCCAGGAATATATAAAACTAAATCAACAGTGAGGGAAGGGAGGGGATTAGCAATTCCAATCCCTTGAGATTGTGTCTGAGAACCATTAGCTGAAGTAACCATAGGCTAATAACCAGAAGTAGAGAGATGAGAGAACAAAGCCTTATTACCAGAAATGTGGTCGGATGCACTAGAATCAAGAACCCAAGGGCCAAGGGATGGTGACTGAGAGAGACAAGTATAGGAATTACCAGTGTGCGCAACAAAAACAGTGGAATCAGAAGAATGACGTTGCTTAAACCGTTTCAAAAAATCTGTATAATCAGTCGGAGAGGCTCTAGGTGGTTCAGAAGGCTCAAGAGTGTCTGGTTGAGTAGTTTGTGCAGCATTAGCAGTATGGGGAGGACGGCCATGTAAAGTCCAACATTTATCAATGGCGTGACCTAAGCAATGACAATGATCGCATTTCGAACGAGGTTTGGAACTTGAGTGACCCCCACGGGAGCGGCTACGACTGTTGGACTGAGAGACAAGGGCAGAGGTGTCACCGGTGATAGGAGCAACAGGAGAATCATAACTGTGCTTAGCTGGAACCCGAAGCAAGGTAGAATATGTCGCGGAAAGAGTGGGAACAGTAGGGGATCCCAAAATCTGATCACGGATGGTGGAGTAATTTGCGGGTAAACCATAAAGACCCAAGAGCATGAAGGTGTTCCGTTGTTCAAGTTCCTTTGTTAGGGCATCTGCCGGAGGCAACAGTTCATTGAAATCGTGGAGAGCACCATGAAGTTTGCCCAAGTAGGCGGACATAGGGCCATCAAACCTTCTCTGGGCAATAAGACTCATAAGATCACGACAAACCCTGTACAGTCCCTGAGTGTCATTGGTGTATAGAACATTGGCTTGTGCCCAAACTGATTCACATGTCAAATGAGCCCGAAAATCCTGCTTCAAAGAGGAGTGAATGGTGGACTTAAGCAAACTGCACAACTGAGCATCAATCTTTTTCCACTTGGGACGGTCAGCCTCAGGTACAGAATCAACCTTGGTAGTGAGATGATCCTCGTACTCTTGACCGGTAAGCCAAAGTTTGACATCGGAGGCCCTGGAATCATAATTAGTGCCATCTAATTTGTTAGTAGAGAGATGGGCACTGATATAATTAGTGAAAACAGCAGGTTCCACCTTCGGAGCATCTGTAGGGCTCAACTAAGCCATGGATCAGATTACAAATAACCAAAAAACACAACCAACAGTACCGGAAACGGACACGAGCAGGTGTACGACACGTCTGAAGGCTGCGGTTGAGGAGGTGGAGGAGTGGGCCCAACAAAGGAGAGGCCGGTGAGCACGGATGGTGGCTGGACGCGCCGTCACGCTTGACTGGAGAGAGGCGCGTAGGTGCGGATTGCAGCCCACTGAACTTGCATGTGCAGGCGCGTGGCTGTGCTGGTACTTCCGGGATTGGGTCGAGCAGAGGATGGCGCTCCGAGCGATGGCGGCGGTGGCCGGAAAGGATGTCAGCGGCGGCAGGGGCTGAAACTGGTCGGAATGAGACACGGCAGAGGAGATCCAATACCCGGAGTGATGACACGGGTGGTCAGAAATTTTTTTTTGGCACTGGGGGACAGTGGGTCCTCCGGGTAGGCACAGTTCTAGGGTTGCCTTTCTCTAAGCTCTAGATACCATGTTGAGAGAGAGAAAAAAAGAAAGACATGTACTAAACTGTGTGTTTCAACTACACAACGGAGGCTGAATATATATTCAATAAGTAATAAATAATTAGACAATTTACATGATGTGAGACTAACAGTTGTACTACTAATTACGCCTAATTACATACGTTTCCAACAGAACACAATTCGGGTATTATTGGTATTGACAGCTAATTATGGTTGGGATTTACAGCAGTTTGATGTCAAGAATGCCTTCTTACATAGAGATCTCAAAGAAGTCTAAAGGGAGGTCCTAGTAGGATATGGGAGGAATTTGCATGCGAATATTGTGTGTAAGTTGGAAAAGGCCTTATATGGTCTCAAGCAATCACTGCGAGCGTGGTTTGGAAGGTTTGCTAGAATTATGTTAGCTATGAGGTACAAACAAAGCCAAGGGAGATCACACACTGTTTGTTAAACACTCTCTTTCAGGGGGAGTCACAGCTCTCTTGGTGTATGTTGATGACATAATAGTAACAAGAGATGATGCTAAGGAGAAACATTCTGAGTCAATGCTTAGCCAAGGAGCTGGAAATTAAAGCATTAGGAAGGTTGAAATACTTTCTTGGAATTGAGGTTGTTCATTCTAGAAAAGTTATATTCATTTCCCAACAAAAGTATGTTAAGGATCTCCTAAAAGAAACAAGTCATACAACATGCAAATTGGCAAATACTCCTATAGATTCCAATATGAAACTTGGACAAGTGAAGGAAGATTTTGCAGTTGACAGAGAAATGTATCAGCGTCTGGTGGGAAGACTTATTTATCTATCCCACACACGACCAGATATAGCATATGTAGTAAGTGTGATTAGCCAATTCATGCATAGTCCAAAAGAATCTCATTTGCGAGTAGTATATCAAGTATTACAATACCTTAAAGGAACATCTGGAAAATGCATTTTATTTAAGAGAAATGGAGGTGTGGTACTTAAGGCATACACTGATGCTGATTATGTTGGATCATCAGTGGACAGAAGATCAACTACAGGATATTGCATTTTTCTTGGTGGAAATCTAGTGACTTAGAGAAGTAAAAAATAGAATGTAGTAGCATGATCTTGTGTGGAGGCAGAATTCAGAGCTATGGCTTAAGGTGTGTGTGAAATACTATGGTTAAAGATTATTCTTGGAGATATGAAGATCAAGTGGGATAGTCCGATAAGACTTTATTGTGATAACAACTCTGCAATCAACACTGCTTATAATCCGGTGTAGCATGATCGAACAAAAGATATTGAGGTTGACAAACATTTTATCAAAGAAAAATTGGAGTGGTTTGATCTGTATGCCTTATGTGTCTACACAAGGTCAGTTTGTTGATGTACTTACAAAAGGGTTGAGTAGTCTAGTATTTCAGACGATTGTATCCAAGCTGAATGGAGAATGCATATTCATCGTCTCCAAGCTGAATGGAGAATGCATATTCACCAGCTTGAGGGGGAGTGTGGAAAACTGTGGTGGATGGTGGCTTCTTGTGTTGTTCCCACGTTTTTCATGTTTTTACATTGTTTTTACATTGTTTTTAGTGCTTTAATGTTGCTTATTTTCTAGGCTTGATTAGTTTGTTTTCTAGGTACTAGTTTAAATGTACAGCTCCTTGTATATATCTCTCTTTGTAAACATTCAGCAGTAGTAATAATATACAGTGTTCATATTTTCAAATTTTAAGACTTATGTATACTGAAACTTTGGTGTGGCTTTATAGTATTTTGATCTAAACAGCAGTCCTGAAGGACTGCTATAACTGTTCAGCCTTAATTAATATTGGTAATATAAGTAAAGCAATTTACTTCGGATCTTGTATTTATGATCTCATGGTTGTAACACTTTGAGCTGCAGATGTTATATTAAGTTGCATGATTCTCCCCCAAAGTCTACAGCCGAGGAAGATGATGATATGTCGAAGTTGCTTCCTTCTCAGAAAAAGAAAATGAGACAAAAACAGAGAAAAGCAGAAGCAAGAGCTAAGAAAGTACTGTACTCATTTCTGTAGCTTCTGTGGAACTTGATGTGGGAAAGGTGCTCAGTACTCATCCTATTGTTTTATTTTTTTAGGAGGCTGAAGAAAAGAATGAAGAGTTAAGTGCCAGTGGGGTATCTAGGCCTGGGAAACGGCATGTAAAACCTGTTGATCCTGATCCACATGGAAAGAAGTTGTTGCAGGTTGAATTTTAATACGCTTAGTGTCCATTGGGATTATTATTTGACTGTGTTTAAATTTTCATTTAGTGCACAGAATAATACTTTTCTCATTGAGTTCATATAGAACATGAGTAACTTTAGGTACCATTCTGGTGGTTCACGCCATGCATGTTGGCATTTTGGATCTTGGCAGAAAACCCTAACTATCGAAGATCATCTAAGGATGTTTTGAGTGACAGACCAAGAGTACGGGTTGTCAAAAGTGAAAGGGTTTTAGAAATGCACAATACAGAGAATAATTTTTTCCCCTGCTCATTATGATTCAGAATTATGGTGTTGCAAGGCCCCTTGGATAGCTTTTGGTATATATGAGTTGATAGAGTTTATATTCATTATGTAAATTTGAAAGCTAATATTCTTGGTGTTCGTCTGTAAATTTTTTTTAATTCAAATAGCATTTTTTTGAATAAAAAAATATGAAATTGAAGAGGTTGGCTAGTTAAAATGCTATATTGGACAGATTAACACCAACCTTCTTTGTTTAATTATGTGCATGTCATATTTAACAAACTGTTAAAAACAGTATAATGCATAGAAGTGTCAGGTTTATCAAACACTAATTTTAATGTCAGTGTTTCTGCAAAAATTCATTTTAAACATTCACCTGTGATTTTTCTGTTATTCTATATTTATTATAATTGTTAAGACTGAGATAGACCTGTTTCTTGTGGGTTTTTCCCTACTTAGGTTGAAGATCCACTGTTGGAAGCCACAAAATACTTGAAGTTGCTGCAGAAGAATTCACCTGATTCATTGGAGACACACTTGCTCTCTTTTGAATTATATACAAGAAAGCAGAAGATTTTGCTTGCCTTTCAGGTATTTCTGTGTTAAATGGGGAGCCCGGTAACTTCTTTGTCTGGCATCTTGTTCATTGCTAAGTAATGGTGTCAGGCTAGTAATTGACTTGGGTAAACAGTTGATGATGTCTTCCAAGAACATTACAAGTGTTTGAGGGAGCTCTATTTTGTGACTCGACAATTAATGCCAATTGTAGCTCTGATTATTTAAATAATTCTATTTGCATATCTTGTGAGATTATATTACACTTCTGTGTTATAAACAATATTACACTCCTTTGTTTTATCCAAAAAATATTACAGTTGTTTGTTCTTTATCATTTTAGACTACGATGCCAGTTAAATGTGTTTTCCCCTGTATCTTGAGTTGTAGGCTGTAAAGCAGTTGCTGAGGTTGGATGCTGAGCACCCTGATTCTCATCGTTGCTTGGTGTGTTTTCTCTTCTGAAGAACAATATAATTCCATGTTACTGGGATTAGAAAGTTTGCTTTTTTAATATTTATCTTATCAAAATAATAATACAAATTAATTTCTCATTGCCTACAAGGCATGTCTTTTAAAATTATTAGGCAGATTAGGTAATCAGAAGAAAAAAAAAATTCCTTTGTATTCGGTACCAGTACCAGCTTCTCCCGGTCTGTTATTCAATTTCTTTGTTCTCATTTTTAGGGTTTATTGTCCTCTTTATTCTTGTGATTTCTTCTTTCCTCAACACACCCAAAAAGGGGGGGGGGAACCTTCTCTTTCTGCTGGCATTTATTTCAGTCCACATGTTGCAGATTAAGTTCTTCCATAAAGTGGGATCCATGAATGCTCCTGTGACTGACAGCGAGAAACTGATTTGGAGTGTCCTAGAGGCTGAGCGCCCAACTATTAGGTTCTTGATGCAATTGTTTTTACTCTTTTCCTTTTATTTTTTTTGGAGGCTGATATTACAATTCTTTTATTCATTTTATGATTATAATTTATTTTTAACTATATATGTTCATTCCGTTTTTGCAGTCAGCTGCATGAGAAATCTCTGTTTGAGGCAAACGACTCTTTCCTTGAAAAGCATAAAGGTGAACATTATCATCAACATGGCATCACATATATTTCAAGCTTCTTTATGAAGATTTCTTATTTTGTTTGTGTTGTTTGCAGATTCTTTGATGCATAGAGCGGCTTTTGCAGAAATCTTGTACATTTTGGATTCAAACAGTAAGTCTGAGGCTGTCAAGTTGATTGAAGGGTCAACAAATAACTTTGTGCCAAGGTAATGCTTTGTAACATCTTAAGCATCATGCTATTAAGCACACACAGCACATTTCTTGTGTATCACTCTGTTCAACATGTTTCTGACACTGATGTGCATGCTGTCATGTCTGTTAAGGATTTGTATTAAGAAAGCATTTTCTTTACGGCTCCTACACAGCTTGACAAACTGTGACTGAGAAAGCTTGCTGGAATTCATCATCTCACCCCACTTTTTTTGGGGGGGGGGAGGGGGGCTTGCTTGCTGACCTCATTAATAGTAGAGAGGACTTGGTTTGATTGTTTTAGAGAGAGAGATTAATAGTATAGAGAGTAATGGGAAAGAATACGAAGGGGTCGACAGCAAGCCACCCCTTTGCTCAGATAAAGATGAGATTGTGAGTGGGTGATTGTGAGTGGGTGAGATACAACCACCCTCCAGTTTTTGGGGATGAACATAAATTGGAGGAGAGGTTTCTCCCTGAAGTGCTTAAGAGGCCCCTTGTCTTGTTTCTAATCCTAATTCTTTTAAAAAGGTTGCTGAGTGTTCCCTCCCCCCCCAACCAAAATCCTATGTTTATCTTGTCCTATAATTTTTGGACTTTGTCATGTCAGTGTCAGTGTACATGTTTGTGGCGGTGTATGTGCTTCACAGGCTTAATCTATTTGTTTCCCTTCTAGATTCATTTTTGGCTTTCAAATCTGAGTAATGGCAATATTGAATCTTTCAATAACATGTTCTGCTAGAAATGGAGCACTCGGACCAATCAGGGAATGGAAACTTAAAGACTGTATTGCAGTTCACAAACTTCTTGGAACAGTACTTGTTGACCCGGATGCTGCATTGAGTAAGTGTAACTGGGACTTCTGGCTCTGGGTTGCCTGATTAATTTTTCTGTTGGTTGTCCTTGAGGACAAGTGCATATGAAGATTTTAGTACGTGATATTGGACATAAATGATGCTTAAGGTTTCCGAGAATAACTTGTGTTTGGGTTCATTTTCCTATGCCAAAGTTTTCTGCCCCTTGGAGATTAAAAAATTACTGATTGCTCTGATGCGAACAAGATTTTCTTTTTTTAAGGAAAAGAGATAAAGGAGATGAAAATTGTTTGCTAAAACATTGTTTTAGTTATTGTTAATCTTTTTCTCACTATTCTGGGATGGGGTCAATGGCCTTCAAAACTATGGTGGGATGGAGTGATGGCCTTTCAACTATTCTGGGACGGGGTCAATGTCCTTCAAAACACAGTTTCAAGGTTTTAATTTTGATATAGCTTTTAACTTTTGTGTAGGAAATTTTGGCGCATAAATTTCTTAAAATCTTAACTTAATTTTGTGCTGTTCACTATTTATTTTTCATTCCCTTTTCTTATTTCTATATCACTATTTTTAATGGTGCATCACAAGATTAATTCTATACTCTTGCAGGATGGAAAGTGCGTTGTGCAGAGTACTTCCCTTATTCTACATACTTTGAAAGCAGCCTCAGCTCTGCCTCTCCCAATTCGGTTTTCAATCAGTTATGTAAGAACTCTGAAAATGAGAGCCCTAACCATTCAGTGGGTGGTCAAAATATGGGCTCCATCACATCAAATGGGAAACTAGACGCATTTAAAGATCTCACTATCTAAGTTGAATCCATTAGGCTAACAGATATGCAAGTTTACCCAGTTTGGATGCTTGGTAAACTGAACTGCAGTTGACACTCCCAGAAACGACTGTGTTGCAGTTTGCAGCAGCAAGGGTCACAGTTTTGGTGCGGGTTATGGCAAATTCTACACACGTCATTCTGATGTACTTTCTTCGCACGAGTTTTTCCTCTCCCAACTGTGAAATGTATTTCCGTTTGCAAATGTGTATAGTTTTACCTCAATTATGCTTTAGGACTGAATTTTTTATTTGTTCACCCCATTTTCCTGAGAGGTGGTAGATGGGGCTCCACGGATTTGCACCATTGCCCGAGGTTATCATTTTGGTCGTTGGGAGAGCTACAGAATTTTAGGTTTCTGGTCCTGCTTCCAGCCAACATATATATACGGAGAGCATGTTGTACCTTTCTTATTTTATTGGCTTATTTATCATGTATACACATAAAATTATGTGAAAATTTTGCTACTGGATGCTGAAATGACTGCCTTAATTTTGGATGAATTTAGTAAAAAATTTTGGGGCTTGGTGCTGTTGTATTATAGCTAGAAGTGGGTATGTGGGCTGATTTGGTCGACACCGGCCTGATCTGCAACGAACCATAGTTAGGTGGATTGGTGTGGGTTGACCTGCAAAACAAATGGATCAGCAGTTTGTTGGTCTGCTTCTACCTCGTGTTGGGTTGCGGACCTCATGAACATGTCTGTGGCTATTGTTATTTGATTCACTCTTCTTCAGGTTCTTACTTGCGTCTAGATCTTTCTCAAATGCCTCTAACTCGTGTTGCAATTCTGTTTTTACAAGCTAGTCAACTTGTTGCTGATGTCGGCACGTCGTTGTTCACTTCGTAACTTGTATTTTGCCTTAGATTTTCAAATTCTTACTCATTCAAACTCAATGGTGTTTGTTTACTAAAGAGAGGAGCATGCTTAATGACCTACTGTAGAGAGCAACACATCTACCTTATATAGAAATCTGTCCATCACAGAGTTCGGTGAAAGAGGAGTTGAATGTGGGAACATGATTTTCGCACATAACAATTGTTAATGATAATGGGATAATAGGTTGAACTTATCCTAAAAATGGATCATATTGAGAAAACGAATTTCCCATAAAAATAGCAATGTTTATCAACTTAAATCTATCTTCAACAACAGAGCACGTCTGCTCCGAATTAAGGAGAAATTTCATCATTCTCTCACATGGTTCATTTAACCCATCATTAATCATAATAAGAAACAAAATATATGAATCATGGCAATAAGTCCTCTAATAACGAGTATTATCTTCCATGTATCACAATATATCAAGTCTCTCAATACCAACCCTTAACTTAATGAATAAACCATATGTTTATTCTAGGTCAAAACCAAATGATATTTCTCAAAATAAACAATTATGTGCACAAAATATATGAGAAAACATCAAACTGAATAAGAGTTTCATCGAAAATAATAAATGTATGTACAATGAAAATCACATCATGGAACCAAGCTCCATTCGTACTACATGATCCTTGAAATTCTTTGGTGGCATGCCTTTAGTCAAAGGATCGGTAATCATCAACTCGGTGCTGATGTGTTCAATGACCACTTTCTTTTCCTTAACACGTTCTCTTATGGCTAAATATTTGATGTCGATGTGCTTACTTCGACTTCCACTCTTGTTGTTCTTAGCCATAATACCGCAGCAAAGTTGTCATAGTACAACTTCAATGGCCTAGAAATAGAGTCCACAACTCTAAGCCCAGATATGAAACTCTTCAACCATACACCATGCAAGGTAGCCTCAAAACAAGAAACGAACTCAGCCTCCATAGTAGAAGTAGTAGTCAAGGTTTGCTTTGCACTTCTCCAAGATACAGCTCCACCAGCTAGCATGAAAATATAATCAGATGTTGATTTCCGGGTATCAATGCAGCTAGCATGGTCTGAATCAGAGTAACCAATCACTTCCAGATCATCAGTTCGTCTGTACATGAGCATGAAGTTCTTTGTTCCTTGAAGATATCTTATTACCTTCTTTGTAGCTTTCCAATGGTCAATACCTGGGTTACTCTGATGTCTTCCCAAAACTCCAAAAGCATATGCAATGTCAGGTCTGATGTAAACCTGAGCATACATAAGGCTTCCAACAGCTGAAGCATATGGATTGTTTTTCATGTGTTCCCGTTCCAAATCATTTTTGGGGCGCTGACTTAAATCCAGTTTGTCACCCTTCACAATGGGAGCTATACTCGGTGAGCAATCATTCATGTTAAATCTCTCTAAAACTTTGTTGATATAGGTCTCTTGAGACAAACCCAAAATGCCTCGAGATCTTTCCCTGTGGATCTTAATGCCAATGACATAAGATGCCTCTCCTATATCCTTCATATCAAAGTTCTTCGAGAGAAATTGTTTCACCTTATATAGCATACTCTTATCATTAGTTGCAAGCAAAATATCATTCACATATAACACAAGAAAACAAATTTTACTCCCACTGACCTTCTGGTATATACATTGATCCATGATGTTATCTTCAAAACTGAATGAAGTGATAACCTCATGAAATTTTAAATACCATTAGCGGGAGGCTTGTTTCAATCTATAGATGGATTTATTAAGCTTGCAAACTAAGTGCTCACCATCATTAGAGGAGAATCCTTCAGGTTGTTTCATGTAAACCTCTTCCTCTAGATCACCATCGAGGAACACCATTTTCACATCCATTTGATGTAACTCAAAGTCAAAATGAGCTACTAATGCCATAATTACTCGGAGAAAATATTTCTTGGATACAGGAGAAAATATTTCTGTGTAGTCGATTCCTTCTCTTTGAGTGAACTCTTTGGCAACAAGTCTTGCCTTATGTATCTCAATGTTGCCATGTGAATCTTTCTTTGTTTTAAAGACCCATTTACATCCAGTGGCTTTTACACCATTAGGTAACTCAACGAGATCCTATACTTGGTTAGATGCCATAGAATCTATCTCATCTTTTATGACATTGTACCATAAATTTGATTCCTTAGAATTCATGGCCTGTGAAAACGTTTCAGGATCATTTTCGGCTCAAATGTTGTAGTTTGATTCTTACAGATACACTACATAGTCACTAGGAATTGCTGACCTTTTGACTCTAGTAGATCTTCTTAATGTTGCCTCGTTATCTTCTTGAGGAACTTGTTGACCAATTGGCGGTTCAGCAGGTTGTTCAACATTATCTTGTTGTTCTTCATTAACAACTTGATCTACAGGATCATTTTCAACAGCTTGTAGAACTTCAATTACTGGTCATCTAACACCCATTTGTATTTGAGGAGCATGAATAACAATTGATGCACACTTTTTAGTTATTGCATTTACAAACCCAAGTGCAGGTTGTCTCAAGTAATAAATTCTCGGTGAGTCCGAGGTCGATCCACAGGGAATTGATGAAGATTATTTAAAGTAAGGTAAATATTTTATTACTACAGTAAAAATTATTTACTTGGGTAAAATGATCCACTCTTGGTAAATAAAGTAAAAGTAAGATTAATTCCTTTTATAACTCAATTAGAATCCTCACAACATGGAGGTTCCAATCGAAAAATACAACGTTAAAAGTCCATTAAAATGATATACGTAATTATACTTATGATTCCTTTAATCATTTATTAACACAACTACCACCACTTGTAAATGGGTTAAAGCATTCATTTGTGTCAATATTTTGTCTACAATAAATCAAGAACTCCTATTTACAAGGATGGAGTATTCCCGTCTGTTACTTCGGGATTTTAAATCATCGAATCAAAATATAATACGTATAAAGAATACTAAAAAATAAATTATTAAAGCACAAGAGAGAATAAATCTAACCTTATTTTATTACCAAGAGCTTCACACTTTGACCCAAGTAGACTGGAACTTATTTACACATAAACTAGAAAAGAAAAAAGAGAAAAAGAGAGAAAAGAAATTGGAGGGAGGAGGAAATTCCTCAAATTTCCCCTCCCCAAGCGCTCATCTCTGTCCAATTCTCTCTTTCAATTGTAATGTCTGAATTCAATTGTTCAATTGCGTTGCCTTTTATAGGCAATTTCAGATTACTTGTGCAATGCACAAGAATGCGGAATTATTTAAACGAAAACGTCATGCATGACATCTCTCTTTTCTTTTATTATTATTATTATTTTAAATAATAATTGAGTAAATACAATGTACCAGTGTGTCCAGTCATTTCTACATTTTTGAGAGAAGTGGTCTTCATGAAAGTTGTAGGCCTGAATATTTACTTTAAAATGGCTTTGGTTTCAATCCAAAATCATGCCTAGAACTCAAGATATGGTCCAATTACTGCACAGTGTTTTAGGCCCTAAGCCAGCTCCTCTATTTTGACTTCAAAGCTCAATATCACCTCCAAGGAGTCTGATTCTGGAAAAATGTTCAACATGAAAGTTGTAGGAACTTGTCTTAACTTTCCTACAAGACCAAAATCACATCAATCAGATTTTTACAACTCAAGTTATAGCCAGTTTACTAAACATTACCAAAGAGATTATTACAGTTAATTTATGCAATAATTTATTTAATTATCTAATTTGGCTCAAAATCATAAAATGTGTCAAAATCAACTTAATTAAGCCTAATTGAACCTTAAAAAGCCTAGTGAGAGGATTATAAAATGTATAAAATACAGTGTTATCAAATTCCTCCACACTTAACTTTTGCACTCCTGGGTAAAACACAAAAGACAAAAATCAAAGAAAAATGACACAGACTCAAAAACTAAAAACTCCAAAGAATTTAATGACTTAAGAAGAGCAATTAGACATTCAAGGATTAAAACATTCATGAGGTAACATGTCTTCACATCTCAAACCAACAAGTAAGGAAACTTCATTGAAAAGAATGAATCAAGAATGATAGATCCTCACGAATTCACTCTCAATCTAAGTGTTTAAAAAGGTTAGTATTTCACTCTATTCAACTCATGAATAATAGCACTACCATAAGCTTGCTTATCTTCTACTTCTACGCTACTCAAAAATAACATATATATACAAATCATGAGGACTTTACTCAAGGTTATAATGTAGTCAAGGTAAAGGTGGAAGTAATATAGATATGTCAAGTTAAATGCCAAAGAGAATAAAAGAGCATTATGATATTGTTAGAATGGAGAAGATGTTTGAGAACATTCAGTCTAAATTTCTCAAGAATTTCTTAGTTCTTCCTCATACAGGACAATGACCAATATCTGACTAATGTTTTGTTGAAGATCAATTGGTAGGTTGAATTCATTGTTAGGCTTGAACATTCTCCTTCTATTCCTGTTATTTCCAATCATCCACCTTCAATCTAGGTATGAAAATATCACATGGTGCATTTTTTTTTATTGTAGCAATAATCAGCTCTCTTTTTTTTATAGAAACATTTTTTTTATATAACCAATCTGCACATGCACCCCCACACTTGTTCAAGAACAAAGTCAATGCTCTCTTATTCCCTAAGGTTGGGTTAAAACATAGTTTTTCATTTAAGGCACGTAATGAGTTAGAAATAAAGAATGGTCAAATAAGCTCAAAGGGGTTAAGCAAAGGAAAATATGTAAGGTTAGCTATTTGGTCAAAGTAGTTAATTCAAGAAAATTTGCCTCAATCATGTTTATGTATGCATGTGAAAATGTAGCCTAAAAAAGAATCAAAGCAAGTTCTAGAGTAACAATTTTATGAGAAAAAAATCACACAAGAAAGAAGAGAATGATACAGATGTTCAATCCATTCATTTATAGGCTCAAAATCTCACAAGACATATATCCATCATTCTCAATTCACAAAAATTTTAACATCTATAACCAAGCACGTGATGTTTAAGAAAGAAGACAATTTACTCAATCATGCAAATTTTCCTGAATTTGAATTGCTACTTACACACAAACAAGGTATCTATCCCAATCTAGATGCGTCTCAAGAGTAAAATTACAATCACAGTAAAATTTACTCCTTACTCTGTCATCCTTAACTGGTTTAACTATTAGAAAATTGCTAACAAACATATAAACACAACAAACATATTAATACACACACTTCCTAAAAATAAATTTTTTTTTTGAATTTTTTTTTTACACAACTCTACACACGACAAACATAAACACACTTACTATATTTTTTTACACAATTATCCTTCCCCCCAACTAGATCACAACATTGTCCTCAATGTTAAAAAATAGAAAGGAAAAAGATAGAAGATAGTACATTACATTATTGCGAAAAGAGAAACTTCACACAAAAATAAACAAAAACAAATTATGACCAAAGATTGAAATTATTTATACAGATGGAGTGTTTTGACTGGCTTCCTTTTCTTACTGCTTCACACAACATTTCCTTTGGACCACTTCTAACTGAACTGCTACTGGATCAGGGCTGTCATAAGAAGAAGATATACAAGAAAATATATACATGTAGTTGTGATTGTGGCTCACATCTTCCTCTGGTTTTACGTCCAGTAACGGCTTCAATGCCTTCTATGAGTCGAGGATAGGCTTCCCGTCCAATTTTCTTATAAATTGGCAAACATGGTCTTTTTGAGTCAGATTCCCAAGACTGTAACGCACTTACTTGCCTTTGAAGAGATTCCACAAATTAATAAATTCATACTGCACAAATTCACCAGAATGCGTCTCAAGAGTCAAAAAGATTTCACCTAATGACTCCTTACTCAGACCATTCTTTAATGAAAAATAATTTATCTTTTTTTTTTAATTACGGAAACCATCCACAAAGAACAACTTCGCTTGTTACAAGAAAAATTGACAATTTTAACAAATCAAACCATAAAATTGAAAATTAAAAATTCATCAGGAAAATGATCATTGATAGGTGTGATTTCAAAAGGTGAGCCTATTATAAGTATGGACAAATCAACAACAAAATTTTAGGCTCATTTTGAATTCTTGAAGCAACAAAATCCATCGTATCAACCTAGATTTATAAAAACTTGTAGAGAAAATCGACAAATGACCAAAAGGTCAAAATAAAGTTGAATATTTAAAAAGAAAAGAAAAACAAACACTAAGACACACGAAATTAGAAAAAAAAGAAAACAAAAGTTTTTTTTTTGTTTTTTTTTTTAATGAAAACACATGAAATTAGAATATTAGGGATCGACTTCACTTGATTCAATAGTCATCTATCATAGACAATATGAGAGTAGCTTTGGGACTTTCCTTCTAATCAATTTCTAATCATTCAATTGATGGGAGAATCATAATTTAAAAACATTTAAAGGCATGACTTTTACTCATGGATTCTCATGAAAAAATATCACAGCTTCTCCCACACAATCTATAACCTCCATTTTTAGATTATTATAAATCATGCTTTATTATTTATAGGTTAGGTCATATGCAAATCTTTCTAGTTACATATATCTACTAGATCAATTTATGAGTGGTCGATTCATAAAAACATTATGAACCATAATAAACACTCAAATTGAATAGAAAAGAGTTAATTAGAATTCCAATCTTAATACATGTCAATTGAATCAAGTTACGTCTTCACCCTAAAAACACACAAATTAATTACACATAACAAAATAGAAAAAGAAATAGAAAAAAAAAAAATAAAATATTTACAAAGGTGTGGAATAAACTAACCACTAAACAAATATTTACAAAGGTGTGGAATAAATCAACCACCAAATAAAAAAAAAAAAACAAAGATGGGGTAATAAACCAACCACCAAATAAAAAATAACAAAGGTGGGGTAATAAACCAACCACCAAATAAATATTTACAAAGGTGTGGAATAAACCAACCACCAAATAAAAAAAATAAAAAAAACAAAGGTGGGGTAATAAACCAACCATCAAATAAAAAAATAACAAAGGTGGGGTAATAAACCAACCACCAAATAAAATAAAATAACAAAGATGGGGTAATAAACCAACCACCAATTAAATAAATAAATAAATAACAAAAATAAATTACAAAAAATAAATGACAGAAAATAAATAAATGACAAAAATAAATAAGAAATAAATGACAGAAAATAAATAAAATAAATAAATAACAAAAATAAATGACAGAAAATAAATAATAAAATAAATAAATAAATAAATAAAGTACAGAAAATAAAATATAAAAAATAATAAAGTGCAAAAAGTAAATTACAGAAAGTAAAAGGAGAAGTTCCCTACTCTTGTTAGTATGTACAAAAAAAAATTAAAGAGAGAGATACTTTTCAATTAGTATGTTAGTATGTAAAAATTAAAAGGGAGAGGCTTCACATTTGAGTTAGTATATACAAAAAAAAAAATAAAATAAAAGGCTTAACTTTTTTTTTTTTTTTGGTTTTTTTTTTTGGGTGGTCACGGTGTGACCACTTCTTTTATTTTTTTGTTTTTTTTAATTTTTTTTTAACTTTTTTACTATTTATACTATTCACACATTTTTATTATTATTATTACTATTTTTTATATTGTTAAATTTTTTTTTTTTTACTTTTTTACTATTTATACTATTCACATATTATTTACCCTATTCACACTATTCACATTATTCACATAAAATTTTTTATTTTTTTATTTTTATTTTTACTATTCATACTATTCACATACTATTCACACACTATTCACAAACTATTCACACACTATTTACATACTATTTACTTTTTACTATGTACAAAAATATTTACATCAAAATTTATTCTTCAAAACAAGTCCAGCTTATGAATGCTAAAAACTTGATCTGACACCTTTTAGTTGTTGCATTTACAAACCCAAGTCTGGGGTTATCTCCGAGTAATAAATTCTCGGTGAGTCAGGAGTCGATCCATGAGGAATTGATGAAAATTATTTAAAGTAAGGTAAATATTTTATTACTACGGTAAAAATTATTTACTTGGGTAAAATGATCCACTCTTGGTAAATAAAGTAAAAGTAAGATTAATTCCTTTTATAACTCAATTAGAATCCTCACAACGTGGAGGTTCCAATCGGAAAATATAACGTTAAAAGTCATTAAAATGATATACGTAATTATACTTATGATTCCTTTAATCATTTATTAACACAACTATCACCACTTGTAAATGGGTTAAAGTATTCACTGTCTTGCCAATATTTTGTCTACAATAAATCAAGAACTCCTATTTACAAGGATGGAGTATTCTCGTCATTACTCGGGATTTTAAATCATCAGAATCAAAATATAATACGTATAAAGAATACTAGAAAAATAAATCATTAAAGCACAAGAGAGGAATAAATCTAACCTTATTTTATTACCAAGAGCTTCACACTTTGACCCAAATAGACTGGAACTTATTTACACATAAACTAGAAAAGAGAAAAAGAGAGAGAAAAGAAATTGGAGGGAGGAGGAAATTCCTCAGAATTTCCCCTCCCCCAAGCGCTCATCTCTGTCCGAATTCTCTCTTTCAGAATTGTAATGTCTGAATTCAATTGTTCAATTGCGTTGCCTTTTATAGGCAATTTCAGGTTACTGTGCAATGCACAGTAACTGGAATTATTTAAACGAAAACGTCATGCATGACATCTCTCTTTTCTTTTTTTATTATTATTATTTTAAATAATAATTGAGTAAATACACAAAATGTGTCCAGTCATTTCTACATTTTTGAGAGAAGTGGTCTTCATGAAAGTTGTAGGCCTGAATATTTGCTTTAAAATGGCTTTGGTTTCAATCCAAAATCATGCTAGAACTCAAGATATGGTCCAATTACTTCTGCACAATATTTTAGGCCAGGTTTCAGCTCCTCTATTTTGACTTCAAAGCTCAATATCACCTCCAAGGAGTCTGATTCTGGAAAAATGTTCAACATGAAAGTTGTAGGAACTTGTCTTAACTTTCCTACAAGACCAAAATCACATCAATCAGATTTTTACAACTCAAGTTATAGCCAGTTTACTAAACATTGCCAAAGAGATTATTACAGTTAATTTATGCAATAATTTATTTAATTGTCCAATTTGGCTCAAAATCATAAAATGTGTCAAAATCAACTTAATTAAGCCTAATTGAACCTTAAAAAGCCTAGTGAGAGGATTATAAAATGTATAAAATACAGTGTTATCAACAATCAGTCTGTCACTTGATCCAGAGGGTTGAACCTCTAGTGATCATTTTCAGAAGCAATGTCCTAAAATTGATCACTCCCATTGATCAAGTCATTCTCAAGAAACTTGGCATTTCTTGATTCCACAATCCTAGTGTTGTGTGATGGACAATAGAATCTATACCCCTTGGATTTTTCAATATATCCAATGAAATACCCACTAATAGTCCTTGGGTCTAGCTTATTCTCTTGTGGGTTATAAATTCTCACTTTAGATGGGCATCCCCAAATGCGTATATGTCGCAAACTTGGTTTCCAACTTTTCAATAACTCAAAAGGCGTTTTCGAGATAGCCTTGGTCGGAACTCGGTTTAATATATACACAGTCGTCTTTAGCGCTTCAATCCACAAGAATTGAGGAAGTTTTGTGTTACTCCTCATACTTCTCACCATGTCCATTAAAGTTCAGTTTCTTCTTTCTGCTACACCATTCTGATCCGGAGAACTAGGCATAGTGTACTGGGCAACAATCTCATGTTCTTGAAGAAACTTCGCAAATGGACCAAGTGCTTGTCCATTCTCCATGTATCTACCGTAGTACTTTCCACCTCTATCGGATCTCACGATCTTAATTTGTTTTCCACATTGCTTCTCCACTTCAGCCTTAAAAACTTTAAAAGCGTCTAAAGCTTCATCCTTAGAACAAAATAAGTAGAGATACATATATCGTAAATAATCGTCTATAAAAGTGATAAAGTATTTCAGACTACTTGCGTCCATGTCTGGATAGTAAATATTTGTATGTATGATTTCTAACAGGTTTGAGCTCCTCTTTGCACCATTTTTAGACTTGTTAGTTTGCTTACCCTTAATGCAATCCACACAAGTTTCAAAATCAGCAAAATCCAAAGTACTAAGTACCCCTTCATTTACTAATCGCTTAATTCTTTCAATGGAGATGTGTCCCAATCTCCGGTGCCACAACATAAAGGATTCCTCATTCACAACACATCGTTTTAAACTAGCAATAACATGCATAGAATTATAAGCAGCATCATTTTGCAAATTAATTGAGTAAAGACCGTCAAGTAATGTACCAAAACCAACAATTTCAGATTTATTTGACAAAGTAAAACCAGAATTGGAAAAATTAAAAGAAAAACCCAAAGGTGCAAGTCTTGAAACAGAAATCAAATTCTTAGAAAAACTAGGAACATAAAAGGTCTTTTCTAAACGTAAAATAAAATTGCTGCTTAAAACCAAACTGCACGTCCCAATGGCTTCCACATGTGAACTCATCTTCCCGCCTGAATAGATGTATTGTTCAATTCCCACTGGCTTTCTTAAGTTTTTCATATCATGCAAGGTATTAGAAACATAGATTGTAGAACCAGAATCAATCCACCATGTGTTATGATTAACACTAACCATATTAGATTCATAACAAACAAATGCAAATGGAGTACCTTTCTTGTTGAGCCAATTCTTAAACTTTGAGCAATTTTTCTTCATGTGCCCTTTCTTCTTGCAAAAGAAACACTTTGACTCTTTCTTTATGACTGGCTGATGAGGAATGTTGCCCTTATTTTTTGCATGATCCTTCTTTTTCTTTCCATGAACAGTCAACTTCACCTTTTTGCCCTCTTCCATCATCAACCTTTCCTCTACCTGGACACACATAGTCAATAACTCATTAATTGACCACTTATCCTTATGTATGTTATAAGAGATTTTGAAAGGACCATATTGATGAGACAGAGTGCACAAAACGTAGTGAACCAGGAAAGAATTCGACATGGTTACCTCCAAGGATTTCAGCTGAGCCGCTATATCCCTCATGCGCATGATGTGATCACGCACTCCTCTTATCCCAGTGAGCTTCATGGATGAGAACTGTATTATTAGAGTGCTAGCAAGTGCCTTGTCAGATGTAGTAAATTGCTCATCAATAACTTTCAAAAGATCCTTGACTTTAGTATGTTGATCGACAGAACCACGGATATCAGCAGATATTTTGATCTTTATGAACATTACGGAGAGACGGTTAGATTTCTCTCATTTTTCATAAAGATCAACGGCATCTGAAAGACTGATTCCAGTAATACCCGGTGGTTCATCCTTCCTAATAGCATAATCAATGTCCATCCAGTCCAAATGGAGAAGAACTCTCTCCTTCCAAACTTTATAGTTGTCATCTCTAAATTCAGGAATATCACACTTAATATCAAAAATATTCACAGGTTGAATAATTACAAAGTTCAAATATACATGCTCATTAATCATAATTTGAGACAAAATAAATGTCATGTTTTACCAATGTAAATCATGTCTTAATCTATGAATCTAGTGACATAAAACTTGTTTGTGGGCTAAAGTCCTACTCAATTAGACTCATCATGTAATCTTATGACAAAATTATCAAATCATGTTCCATTTCTTAATTCCTGTGAGTAGATCAAGAAATATAATCTGATATTTCATCATAATTAATCATACAAATATAACAAAATTTCTGTAAGTAGATCTCATTATATCACATATGATTAATTACAAGTAATGTTTTAATATGATTCTAAAACTTAATATACAATCTTAATTAATTAAAGATGTTGTGACTATTTTCTAATTAGTTAAAATTATATCAATTACTTAACATTAATTAATTCTTCAGTAACAACTTAATATTCGCATAACATCCTCCATAATGCAACGAAACTTTGACATTAGGAATAAATAAATATTATATAATATAATATTGCATGTACAGTAAATAGAGATTATAAATACATTCACGCAAGTTTAAGAAACATGCATCAAGTATGGTCAAGTGGTCAACCATGTTTGTCTTCATCCAATTAAAAAAGAAATAATATAATATTGAATGGTTGAAAACGTGTAACAGGTTGTAAGCTTTCAATAAAGTCTCTGAAACAGTTTTCTCAAATGTAAGAAGAAAGGACAAATACGGTGAACCAAATGAATGAGCCGTCTTCTACCTTGTGTCGGGTCACTTTGACTCGATTGTGACCCGCGATCTAAAATGCGATGGTTTTTGACTATTTTTAACACTTCAAACACCATTTAAAAATACAAAAAGTTTAGAAACTTGATTCCATACATATTTTTTATTTTAGTTTGAATTAAAAAGATCAAAAACATAATACTCATATTTTGAAAAAATTCAAACTCCAAAATAGACAAGAAGAGCAAGCAAGACAGAGGCATATACAGTCTCTAATACCAAATGAAAGTCTAAAAATGATCTAAATATGTTAAAGACTTAAACAACACATTCAGATCAACACAGCAGAAGCAAAACGGATCAAGAAAACTAACCTCCTGCCATTGCTATTTGATTCACTCTTCCTCAGGTTTGTACTTGCGTCTAGATATTTCCCAAACGCCTCTAACCTGTGCTACAGTTTTGTTTTTACAAGCTTGTCAACTTGTCGCCGATGTCAGCACGTCATCATTCACTTCGTAACCTGTATTCTGCCTTAGATTTCCAAACCCTTATTCACTCAAACTCGATGATGTTTGTTTGCTGAAGAAAGGAGCAGGCTTAGAGACCTACTGCAGAGAGCAACAAATCCACCTTGTAAAGAGTAGTTAATAAACTGAGTTAGTTAGCTTTAGTTGGAATATGTTAGTATCAGTTAGGTTCTGTTATTTTCGGTTACAGCAATTACAGCTACTAGCTTTTCTTTCTTTTGTTATATATAGTTAGGGTACTATGTATATATATCAGATAGATAGTTTTCTTCTAAATCACTATTCAATTCATATTTCAATATACAAATTTTATTCATTTCTTTTATTTGTTCTTCATCTCTCTGTGTTTCTTATCTTTCAGCTCAGATACCTTTATGGTATCAGAGCTTCAGCGATCAACAATGGAAGGAAGTTCTGCTATGTCTTCCTCTTCACGCTTCACTGTGCACACGTTTTCAAATCCTGTTTCTATCAAATTAGATGAGGGTAATTTTCTACCCTGGAGGCAGCAAGCACTTGCAATAATTAAGGGTTTCAAGTTGCAAAAATTTATCGAAGAATCTGGAAGTATGTCAATCAAGTAAGCGAATATAGAAGATGAAGCTCAAGGTATTATCAGTGAGGACTTCTTGAACTGGGAACAACAAGATCAGCTCTTGCTGTCATGGTTACTTTCATCAATGTCAGAAACTTTGACCACACGAATGGTTGGATGTGATTATTCCTTCCAAGTATGAAAAAATCTTGAAGCGTTCTTTGCTTCACAGACAAGAGCAAAGGTAAAACAATTGAAATTGCAGCTCAAAAGTGTAAAGAAAGTATTTGGAATAAGAGATTATCTACTCACAATCAAAAAGATCACAGACACCCTTGCAGCAATTGGTTCTCCGATAGGTACAACTGATTACATTGATGTAGTTTTTGATGGATTACCTGATGAATATGATGGTTTTATTACTTTTGCTATGACAAGATCTGAACCTTTTTCAATTCCTGAACTTGAGGCTTAATTAATGGCTCAAGAAGAAAGATTAGAAAAGAATAAGAAATTTGTCAATGATGCATTTTCAATGCAAGCTAATCTACCTCAGCATCAATATTTTCAAGGTCAGAGAGCTTCTGGACCTAACAGATATTAGTCTTTTGTTCACAATCGAGGCAGGTTCTATGGAAACTATAGAGGTAGAAGTCGTTTTCAAAGATGAGGTTTTGGAGGTTGACAAATTAATAAACCACAGTGTCAACTATGCAGAAAATATGGTCATCATGCATTAAATTGCTTTTACATATTTGATGAGCAATATGCAGGGCCAAGTTTCAATCATATGCAGTTTTCTAGTTCATCACAGGGACAAGTTTCTAGTCCTTCTCAACACTTAGTTGCGTCAAGGTTTGTTGATAATCAGAATGCATCTATGTCTGTTATGATGGCAGCACCAGAAACACTTTTTGATCTTGCCTGGTATCCTAATTCAGGAGCAACAAACCACTTGACACCAGTTTCTGATAATCTAATGACTAGTTCAAGTTACAATGGTGATAATAGAATTAAAATGGCCAATGGAGCAGCAGTTAGTATTCAAAACATTGGTAACTCCTTTTTCTTTTCTCCAAATTCTGTCAAACCACTGTTCTTACATAATTTGTTACATGTCCCTCACATTTCCAAAAATTTGTTAAGTGTTTCTCAATTTGCCAAAGATAATAAAGTTTATTTTGAGTTTCATTCTGATCATTGTTGTGTCAAATCTCAGGCCACCATTCAAATTCTCTTGGAAGGAAAGCTTAGAAATGACCTATATGCATTTGACAATGTTCAGATATCCTCTTCACCTTTTAAACAGTCTTTTCCTTGTAATTCAGTTTCCAATTCTTGTACTGTGAATTCTAATTCATGTAATTCAGTTTCTGTTGATTCAAATTTCTCACTTTGGCATGCTAGATTAGGTCATGCCTCACCTAAAATTGTATATTCCCTATTGAGACATTGTAATATTCCTATCAATCATAATAAAGTTCCTTTTGTTTGTGAATCTTGTTGTATGGGTAAGTCACATAAATTGCCCTTTGATTCTTCTGATTCTATATATATACAACCATTAGAACTCATTTTCTCTGACATATAAGGACCTTCACCTATTCAATCTTCTCATGGTAGTCGTTACTACATTCATTTTATAGATGCCTATTCCAAATTTACTTGGATATACTTACTGCACAATAAATCTGAGGCTCTTACCACATTTGTTCACTTTAAAACTATGATTCTTGGTCTTAAAATAAAGGCTTTTCAATCCAACAGTGGTAAAGAGTATATTATTTTTTCAAAATATCTTTAATCTCAAGGCATCATACATAGAATTAGTTGCCCCTACACTCATGAGCAAAATGGCTTGCAGAAAGGAAACATAGACACATCACAGAGATGGGTCTAACACTTTTAGCCAATGCATCAATGTCTCAAAACTATTGGGGTGAAGCTTTTCTGGCTACAACTTACCTCATCAATAGATTACTAACTCCTAATCTTCATAACATGTCTCATCTTGAAGTTTTGTTTCATCATCCATCAAATTATCATTTTCTTAGAACTTTTGGTTGTGCTTGTTATCCATATTTGAGACCTTATAATTAGTTTAAAATTGATTTTAGATCTCAGCAGTGTGTCTTTATTGGCTATAGTGGAAAACATAAAGGTTACTTGTGTTTGGCCTCTAATGGAAAAGTTTTTGTGTTTAGGCATGTTCTATTTGATGAGTCTCAGTTTCCATTTAAAAATCCTAGTTTTGCATTTCTTAATTCGAAACTTTCAATGCATGGTAATTTTACTCCTTGTGCCTCTCCTTTTATTCCTCTTGTCCATGTTCCTGCACATACTTCTTCTAGTGTTTCACATACTGTTGATACTCTTACTCAATCTGAGCCATTACATTCTGCTCCTGTTATTTCTGATGAGCAATCTCTTGCTGTTACTGCTGTTATTTCTGATGAGCAATCTCCTCCTAGTCAAGATGCATTACAGATACTTCCTGCTTCAGTTTCAGTTCAAAATCAACATCCTATGATCACTAAAGCTAAAGCTAGTATTCAAAAGCCTAAAATTTTTCTAGTTGCTGCTGTTAATTCTGACACATAACCTAAGTCAGTCTCTGCAGCTTTGTCATGTCCATCTTGGAAAACAGCTATGGATCAGGAATATCATGCTCTCATACAGAACAAAACTTGGTCATTAGTATCTCTACCTCCTGGCCGAACAGTTATAGGCTGTAAATGGGTTTTCAAAGTAAAAAGAAATCCTGATGGAAGTGTAAATAAGCACAAGGCTAAGCTAGTTGCAAAGGGTTTCCACCAACAAGAGGGGTTTGATTTTTTTGAGACATTCAGTCCAGTTGTGAAGCCTACTACTATGAGAACAGTGCTCACTATTGCTCTCTCTAAGGGATGGTCTCTCAGGCAGATTGATATCAATAATGCTTTTTTGAATGGGGATCTAGCTGAGGAAGTATATATGTCTCAGCCTCAAGGTTATGTACAAGGTGATAATTCCTTGGTTTGTGAGCTGCATAAAGCAATCTATGGACTCAAGCAAGCCCCTCGGGCTTGGTTTGAGAAGCTTCAATCTACTTTTCTCCACCTTGGCTTTAATTCTGCCATATATGATACTTCTCTCTTCATGAAGTTTGCAACTGATTATACTATCCTAGTTTTAGTATATGTTGATGACATAATCATCACAAGTAGTTCCTCTCAAGCTATTATTGATCTCATTGCAATCCTCAATACATACTTTCCTCTTAAGGATCTCGGTGATCTCAAATTTTTTTTAGGCATTGAAGTTAATCCTACTGCTACAGGCGGTATTCATCTCTCCCAAACTAAATATATTAAGGACCTCCTCACTAAGGCCAATATGACTGCTGCTAAGTCAATGCCAACTCCTATGATTTCTGGTCTAAAACTCATAGCAGAAGGTTCTAATCCAGATCCAAATCCTTCTTTATATAGGTCCATAGTAGGTGGACTTCAGTATGTGACCATTACAAGACCTGAGCTTACATACTCATTGAATAAAGTTTGTCAATATATGCATAGCCCTCAGTCCTCACATTAGCAAGCAGTCAAGAGAATTCTGCGATATCTCAGTGGCACACTTCAGTTTGGCTTAGTTCTATCCAAATCATCCCATTTCCATCTCTCAGCTTTCTATGATTCTGATTGGGGTTCTGATGTTGATGACAGAAGATCCACTTCATGCTATTGTGTTTACCTTGGCAATAATCTCATTTCATGGTCTTCCAAGAAGCAACATGTTGTCTCTCGATCAAGCACTGAGGCTGAGTAACGCAGTTTGGTTGCAGTGGTTGCTGAAATAACTTGGATCAAGTCCCTTTTAACTGAATTGCATATTCCTGTGACATAAACTCCTACAATTTATTGTGACAATCTTATTGCTGTTCTGCTTGCTGCAAATCCCATACTTCACTCTCAGACAAAACATTTTGAGCTAGACTTATATTTTGTTAGAGAGAAAATTCAACAACAACAGATTGAAGTCCATCATATTCCTTCTCAAGAGCAAACAACTGATGTTTTAACCAAACTAATTTCAACAATATTGTTTCAGTTATGTAGGTACAAACTCAAGAGTTCAATATTACTCTACTCTGAGTATGCAGGGGGTGTAAAGAGTAGTTAATAAAGTGAGTTAGTTAGCTTCAGTTGAAATCTGTTAGTATCAATTAGGTTCTATTATTTTTTGTTACAGCAGTTACAGTTGCTAGCTTTTCTTTCTTCTGTTATACATAGTTAGGATACTATGTATATATATCATATAGATAGTTTTCTTCTAAATCACTATTCAATTCATATTTTAATATACAAAGTTTATTTATTTTTCTATTTGTTCTTCCTCTCATTGTGTTTCTTATCTTTAATATCTTTACACCTTATATAGAAATTTGCTCATCTATTTGTTCTTCCTCTTACAGTGTTTCTTATCTTTAATATCTTTACACTTTATATAGAAATTTGCTCATCATAGAATTCGATGAAGGAGGAGCGCTGAACATGAGAACGTGATTTCCGCATATAACAATTGTTAATGATAATGGGACAATGGGTTGAACTTATCCTAGAAATAGAACATATTAAAAAAACGAATTTTCCATGAAAATAACATAATTTATCAACTCAAATCTATCTTCAACAAGAGAGCCCGTCTGTTCCGAATTAAAGGGAAATTCCATCACCCTCGACATCCTCACCGAAACAAGCACTAATTCCTCATCTTTCCCTTTCCCTAAGAACCTTTCCATCTTCACCGCGAGCTTCATGGTATCAACGTCTCTGTCATAGAACCCCTCCACCGCTACCGAAATCAATCAAGCCTCGTGCTTCAACACTTGTGCCACCGACACTAGAAACCTTAGCCCTAACCCTATGCATGTTCATTCTCACTCTCTCGGGGTAATCGAAGATCGTGTTTTCACTGTGCGCTAAACCGGGTCTGATGCCTGCGATTCAGGTCCAGAATTGATGAGGAATTTCAGGGAATCGAGGAGGGAGGGATTGGGGAGGCAGTTTTTTGGGACGATGTGGAGGTAGCCTTTGTGGAGGAAGACGCGGTGGGGGGTGAAGTCATGGTTGAGCTATCAGGGAAGGTGGAAGGTGGCCTCGATGAGGAGGAACTCGCCGTTGGAGTCCCAGAGGAGAATTGAGAGGGAGGAGAAGTTTGAATGAGTTACCATTTTCTGGCAAAGGCTCTGATCGAGTGAGAAGAGGCAGAGCCAGGAGGACATGAATTCGACGGCTCGTCGGAGATGGGAACTTCCGGTGGGTGGTTCCAATGAGTTCTAAACGGTTTTGGATTTTCCGGTTAAGTCTTCATCACCTAGTTTGGTTCTCAGTGGTGGTTGTGGAAGAAACCCATTTTCGGTGGAGGAGAAACGAATATTCCGATGAGATCCAGTAGCTATTCTGGTAGAGAAGAAAACATATTACCTCTAGGAGGTAATGTCCAACGTGCACCCATGTTTCATAACTGAGCAGGGTGCACTGTAGATGCAGCCAAGCTTAGCATGAGCATTGTGTTTTGATGTTCAATCTCTTATCCTCTTGCGATACATTTGCTTGTACACATGTTTGAACATATTTTTGTGTACATTCACATTTTGTATTTTTGAAATCTTTCTCTCATGATTCTTTTATGTTAGTAACATCCTGATCCCAAGTTTAAGGTTAATCAAGCTTTATCTCATGGGATCTTGTTTTGAAGCATGTTCCGCTTCTCATCTTTCATTGGTTATTAGTATTACATCTTCTATTTGGTTATAAAAATGTTAAAAAATAAAGTCTGATTTGATTTCTCAGCTTCTAGGTTTTAGTGAGTTGACTAAAAGGGGGAGTATGGCTACTTATTTTCTAGGCTGAATAAACATGCATAAAATTATGTAGTTTCAAGGCCGTCCAATATATTTGAGGGAAAAAAATTACTAGACAAAAAAAAAAAAAACCTTACACGTCATGTAAGGTATTTAAAAATTTTGGATCATTCAAAAGAAGTTATAATGTGGTTAATAGTGTTATCTTATGTTTGGAAAGGAATATGTATAGTGTAAGTATCCATGTATAGCTCCTAAAAATATGATCTTAAGCTATGCTTACTTGAATAGGTAGAAAATAAAATGAGGGGGTAAAAATATATTGAAATAGAAATATTTTGATTTTTACTCATCGTAATGTTTGGTAGAGGAAAAACTCACTTTCTACTTACTGAGTAGCCAAAATAAATACGAAAAAATATAAATGAATCACAATCCACCTTGACGTTTAAAATTTCAAACAAATACCAAACGAGTTACGCTACTTAGTCCGGAGGCCGTAGCACGGATGTATGTCTAAGTAGTGTTCATCTCAAACTAATCCCAATCTCATGCTGGTCTCACCCAAAACTTACTATCATAAATAATTGAATATGCATGCATCAAAGATGATCTGGGTGCCAATCCAGGCTTTTTTGGTTTTGCCTTACCAAACAGATCTAATCTATTTTTTTTCCCTCCTTGTCCCTAATTATATTCCCCAGTAGAAAAGCAATTGACAAGTAAAAGAATAAATCTTTCTATTAATTGAAAATATTAATTGTTGGTTTTTTATTAGAGGAACATACTTGAAAGCAGAAAGGAAAATAAAAATAGAGCACACGACTTCCATAAAATTGTTGAGATAGAGATATTTGATTAGCTAAATTATAGGTTAGTGTATAGAATATTTAGTTGAAACATCACTTGATGTAAGCCTTCCGTTGAGGCTAGTGATATCCCCTGATTTTGAAATAACAACTTCCTTTTCCAAACTTTTTGTACCCCAAAAGAAGAGAGACACAGCTGACACTTCCACATCCATCGATTAACATACCGAATAAAAATCACTTACAAACTATATTGTTGTTCATTTTAGATCCTACCATTTGTCACTTGATCCTTTTTTTCTAAATCCTTGAAGATCTTCGTTGGCGAGATCCACAGATAATAGTAATAATTCCATATGGTTCAATCACAGCAAAATGTTTAATGTAGCATCATCCTCGATGTTGGGAATCCAAACAGCTCAAGCTGACGTTTGGTCAAAACTTCAATGGAGATGCAAATAAACATTTTCATTATAAAAATTGTCCTATATATGTACACAGGGAGAACTGCCTCCAGCTGAAAAAAGATTTGAGGGGATATGTAAAAATGGTATTTCTAGAAAACAAGACTTCAAATGTGAAAAGAGGAAAGGTGCTAATGTCCATCTTCGGCTCTCAGATCACACATAAATCATGTTGAAAAGGACTAAATCTTTGATGTAAACTTGAAAACTTGATATTTGGAATGTTTTCAGAAAGCATTTTATGACATGGAAGTGATACCACCACTGGCTGGCTGTTTTGTCACCCATTCTCATCAACTGCTGACTGTTCACTGCAGAAACAATAATAGAACTCTAACTTCATTTTTACAAAGTGGAGTTGGATGCATTTATTTTTAGGGATTTGTCACCATCTATGAAAGTAGTCATGAAAGCATGATGACTCCCGAAGTCATCATCATCTCAATTTTGAGAGATTGAGGCAACATATATTCCTTCTTTGGTTTAAGGCTATGATGATTTTGAATATCAATTCAAATGGAGAAAAGCATGGGTACTCCTCTCAAGGAGGAGGTACCGTACGCACTGATTTAGAAGAGTGCTATGCATTGATCCGCGATGGGTACGTGCGGCGAACAACGCCAAAAAAAATTCTTTGGATCGTGTCACTAGAGGTATCCCTAAGCCTACTTATGATCCCGATCTCACTAGTAAGGTCGGATACCTTCATGGTAATTACATTTCTAACCAAAATATTTTATGCTCAAACACAAATAGCTCTTTTTTGAAGTCAATTATCTAGTGTATCTATTCCTAACGTGTCAGGAAGCTTTAACCTCGAGGTGGAAGGATGCTATGAATGAGTCTCTGAGATCCTTGCGAAACCAAACATGGGCGCTCCGAATCCGGTGGATTGTCCGACTGGAAAGAAACCGATGGGATGTAGATGAGTGTATACGATCTTCAGTTTAATGCCATTCGAGTCTCGACCACTCTCCTCTCTCTCGTGTTTCAGAGATTCAAAGCTGATTAGTAGCAAAGCGTGGTGCGCTACACAAGCATATGGAATAGATTATCCGAAAAATCGTTTGCCACAATTTCACTCAAAAATTAGCAAGTCTAGAGTATTGTTATCTTTGGTCACTCTTTGTGTTCCACAACAATTTGACGTAAAAATCGCCTTCTTACACGGGAATCTCTCTCTTTATATGGAGATACCGTAGGATGTATGATCCCCTTACACATAGCAAGAAGGTATGCTCTTGAAAAAGTCATTTCGTATGTTTTCTCAAGCAATCACCATGAGCATGGTTTGGTAGATTCACCAAGTCAATGATTGCTTTTGGGTATCGACAGTAGCAACCAAGATCATACCCTTCTTTCTAAAGAAAATAGGCAAAGATTACAATTGGTTATTGTTTATGTTGATGACATGGTAGTCAAGTAAGATGATTTAGAGGAATGCAAGTTGAAATGAATACATGTGCAAAGGAACTTACAAGAAGGATCTTGGCCCTTTGAGGTACTTTTTTGGAATTGAGGACTGGGATCAAAATCGTATTTTTTTTTGTCTGTTAAATGACTATCATTCAAGAAATGTTGCAAATAGAAAAAGAGGCTATGAGAAGAATGCAAACCGCAAAAGTTCTCCAACCGGGCTCTAAAGTTTGAACCCTTAGAGTTGATATGTCTTGATGGGAGAAAATCAAACTCCAACTAACAAGGAAGATTTAATAATGAGGCAAGAGATCTTTGTCAGGTGAGATTGATGTATCTTGCACACACCAGGTTTGCCATTCAATGTGGCTAGAAATCCTCTTATTGTGTTAGTCGGTTCATTCACAATCCAGGTACAAAACACATGGATTTCTTCCACCTAGCTACATCTTAAGATACATAAAGAGAAAAAGCCCACAAATTGAGATTACTTCAAGAAGGACTCAAAGACACTTGGATGGTGATGGTTTATAGTGAGTGATGGTTGGGTGATGCTTGATGACCATTGAGATCAACTTCATGGATACTTCACATTTGTAGGACCTATGTCTTGTCTCATGGAGAAGATGGCTCTGGTGAGTTTAGGACAAACATTACATTGCTAATTTGATTTTGTCCACCATTGAGGAATGGTTGGACTCAAAATGTGAAGGTGCAAATCATGTGGCTCGATAATGCACTTCTCCAGGATTTAGCAATATGAATCATCCATCCTCACATCTTTGTCATTGTGATAATAAAGTCACACGAACATTGCTTTGAAAAATATTTGTGCTCCTAAAACGATAATCCAAATAATGAGAGTGTTTATCTTTGAGTGTCGATTAGGATTTTTCATCAAGGAAAAGCTTGATGAAAATGTTAAGAATTTCATCAAATCATTCCATGCCTAATGTATAATCAATCCATCCGAAGACTTTCATTGTTCTTGAGACTAGATTTGCTTCCAAGGTAATGAAAAGGTTTAGAACTATTAAGCATGGTCTCCAGATTCATTAGTGAAGAATGGTCTCACTATAGAATGTATGATATTCAAAAGGTACCAACTTGAGGGAAACAATTTTGGATGACCTTTTGATTAGCTAAATTTAATTATATAGCTACTTATTACATAATTAGCCCTTCTTAATTTAGTTCTAATTTGTAGACTCCCTTATTTAGCCAAACCTTCATTTGATTTATGAGAAATGGGATTGTATGAATGAGCAAGTGAAGCTAGCCATCTATCACCATGATGAATAAAATCAAGAATTCATTTTTCTGTTCATTTAAAATAACATGATTTGATGCCTGAAAATTGCCATATTCAAGTTCAATTAGTGTGCCAGAATATTTAGTTGAAACATCACACTTGATGTAAGCCAAGCCTTCCGTTGAGGCTAGTGATATCCCCTGATTTTGAAATAACAACTTCCTCTTCCAAACTTTTTGTACCCCAAAAAAAGAGACACAGCTGTCTTCCACATCCATCGATAGGGAAACATACCGACAGAACACTTACAAGCTATATAAGAATCGAATATTTAGATCCTACCATTTGTCACATTGATATTTTCTTCATAACTAAATTGCAAGCAATAAGTGGCGGCTCCACAGATAATAGTAATAATATATGGCTTCAATCACAGCAAAATATTTATGGCAGAACTTCCTCAGCAAGAGTGTTGGGAATATTTCCAAACAGCTCAAGCTTATTTTAAAACTTCAAATTCAAGACAAATAAACATTTTCATTATATTTTGTTTTGTATATAAATATATATGTACACATGGAGAACTGGTAGCTGAAGAAAGATTTGAAATGGGACATGTAGCCTAGTTTTCTAGAAAACAAGACTTCATATGTAAAATCGAGGGAAAGGTGCCAATATTGCATCTATCTTCGGCTCTCAGATCACACATAAATCATTGTTGAAAGCAGACTCCAAATATTTGATGTAAACTTGAAAACTGCAAATTCCTTAGGGATGTGCCTTCAGGAAAGCAATTACTAGCACCTTCAATTGCATACCACCACTGGCTGGCTGATTTTGCACCCATTCTCATCTACTGCTGACTGGAGTCCCTGGCAGAAGGTGACACTCCACTACTTGTACCAACTTCATTTTTACAAAGTGGACAGGATGCATTTATCTTTAACCATTTGTCAATACACTCTACGTGAAAGACATGAAAGCATGGTAACTCCCGAAGCTCATCATCATCTACATATTTTGCCAAGCAAATGCAACAAACCTGCAACGAATTTAAGAAAGCTATTGAAATAAATTGAATATTACATTCAAATATAGTCAAACTCAAACCTATATTTAAATGAGGCATTCTCCACACTGAAGGCACATCAATCATAAAAATAGCTTTAGATTTAAATCCCTTTAAACACTTACATTTAGATTCTACTTAAATCTGAAATTATTTCATTTACTCTTTTATTGGCTGGTTTCTTATTATTTCTTAGGTCTTTTCCACAATTGCAGAATAGGATTTTGCATGGTTTGCCGAGTCATAATACAAAAAGCTGCAAATAAATCTACTAGCCTACTAGTCTTCAGGAGGTCCAGATATTTTATTTTTTTTGCGGGAGGGGGGGGGGGGGCCGGAAGGGATTATTACCTGTTATTATTGAAAATTCACTACTTATTAAAGGAAGGTCAATACAAATTTAACCCCAACCTGACATTGCCTCAAGTATTTTTTTCTATCAAACATATAGCCAACTATATACTTACAGCATCTTCTCCTGATATCAGCCGTTCCTTTTCTGTCCCGGCGGCCAGAATTCCACCTTCATCTATAGCTGTATTGACATCCTGAACACCACCATTTTCATTTTCCTTCATTTTGAACTTGTAGATTGGCAGAGCATTAATAGATTCTATTGAGGCTCCTCTATTTTGAGAAAAATCCTCCCGAATGCCCAAAACAGAAATTATGCAAGGTAGGCAACAACAAATTGTTGCACACAGTATAAATGGCATGGCATATCCGATGCAGCTAAAGGTAAGAAACACTATACATAACCTGCACACAAGGAAGACTATAATATTTGGAGACTTGGGAAAGTGAAATACTAGTAGTGCAAATATATTGCGTATGACAGGTACCTATACAATTTTGGAGCATCAGAAGGAGAAGTGTGACCTCCAAAGATCCACACATTGCCTACAACAAACCAAACTGCAAAGAAGCAATCCAAGGCCATCTTGAAATGGTCTACTAATCCATTAAACCTGAAATTTTTCAACGTATTTATCAGCTTAGTGCACTAGTCATTGATTAAACATGGATAGAATCAGACGGGGTAAAGGTTTCGAGTTTTGTATTAACTTGAACTAGACATTCAATAACTCAGGAAATAAGGTGTATAAATTCGACATATATGATAAATTTACCCTTCTCTCCAGTCCCGAAATATTAATAGAAGCTCACAAGATGGTTCCCCTTTGTAACGAATTTCTCTGCTTAGTGCACTACATTGATTAAATGTGGATGAAATCAGAAAAAGGGGGTGAGGTACGGGTAGTTAAGGGTTTTATATTAACTTGAATTTGACAATAAATAACTTTGGAGGAAACAAGGTGTTGAAAATTTTGACAGATTTCCCCTTCTCCACAGGCCCCACACGTTAAAAGATGCTCACAAGGTGTACAGGCCTTAGTAGAGGTGTTCATAGAAAGGCTAATATGGTTTAAGGCTCGAATTTGAACTGAACTGACTATCCTTGGATAGTGCATAGATTTACTGAATGGAATTCACTCAGTGAATATGCTTGGAATCAATCTGACTGACCACGTCAAGTGTGGCTTGAGTCGTTTGACTTAGTTAATTTCATCTGGTTTGAGCTCGTTGTATAATTCATCACAAATATGAAATTTATAAAAGTTACAACTTGGCAAATATATGTGAGATCAACAGTGCCGTAAAATGAAAGAGAGTAAAAAAAAAAAAGGACTAATATTTCCATGGTAAACATTATTAAGAAAGACTTCATCACCTAAATTCTACAACGATTTTCACCAAAATGATATATTACTAACAACAAAAAAGTGAGAACATGAGATGGCTTCATCCATCCCCTCCTCTATTTGGTTAGGGTTCTAAGAATCTGACCATGTTCATATTCTGTCTGCAAGGAACTTTTGATTTGGGTCAGTCTAGCTCTAGTTGAGAACACATTATACAGCATTTTGCTCTACAGTTGTTTTTGCCCCCAACTACTTTTAAACCCTTCCTCTCATCCAAATGATCAAGAAATCTATATACTTAATAAAGCCAGATTAAGTACCAACAAAACCCAGGAAAGGTTTCACCAAATGAAATTAAGTGTCCAAGATTCAAAACCATTCTACGATCTGGTTCTGGTATATCACTACATGCTCAAACTCATGATTGTGATTTTGACGATTTATAATTTATACCAACTCAAAGAGGAATAGTAAGATCTGAAATTATTGTTAAAAAATAAATAAAAAATCTCAAGACTAGTAAATTTTAGGAATTTCAATCAATGACCAAAATAATCATCTTCTTTATACAAAAGTATACAAACACTCAGAGCAAAGAAATGAAGAAAAGAGAAAGAGGAAAAAAGAAGAAGAAAGAAAGTGGTAAGAAAGAAACAATCTATAATGTGGATATAACATGCTGTGATGGAAGTACGGAACAATAATTTCTATTTTTTCTTCTTCCTTTTTATGTAATGCTCTCCAATGAAAGATTAGGCACCGTAATTTAGAAATGGACACAAATAAAAAATGTCATAACCATCAAAACAATAGATGAGTACCAGAGCTTCTTAAAAAAATGCATACCTAGAACTAAAGGCTCCAGGAATTCTAGCACTTCTTGTGGCTGATTCTGTAGCACGACCATTCTCTTCGTCTGAAACATGAGCAACAGAGATGGCAGTATAAGAAGAAGGTTCTGAAGGGTTGCTTCCAGAAGATTCTTGAGATGGCTGAGAGGTATCATGTTCAGTACTTTGATTATGGTTTCGATATCGCCAGTAAAGAATAGGAAGCGTAGCAACACAACCAGATGCATAACCCACAATCCATGCAAATAATGGGGCTTGGGGATTTTCATTTCTGGATAGTGACAAGACAACAATAGATGCTATGATCTGACTCAAAGTGACAACAAGCTCAACAGAAATCCATAGTCCAGAATTTAGTGGGTTCCTTCTACGATGACCATACCCCTCACCTCTTCTTGTCGACGAGGAATTTCTATAATTAAATCTGGATGCAGAAAAAGAAGATGTTTGATGAGTGGGGACTTGTGTGCTGCCATTTAGTTGATCTTCATTCTGGGGTATATGCATTTCAGGGTGCTGGTCATTATGAGATGAGCTGGATAAAGCTTCATCATTCCTTGTAATATCAATTATGTGCTGATGAACATTGTGGGTTTCCAGCTGCTCCATCAGCAAAAGATATTGATTGGTTTGGGTGTTGCTATTTCGTTCCGGATTGGTAACATCCATCTAAATTAGTCAACCGAAGTAGAACACAATAAAACATAGATTGGCAGAATCAAGGTTTCCAAGCTGCACCTTCTAATTTGCTTCCCAATCATCAATCTGCTCTAATATGCTCAATCAAAGTGAAACAAGATCCTTGCAGCACTTTGCACCACACATTGTAAAGGGTTGAATTTTTGTCCTGTTTAAGTAACCACAAGCAGTTAATTTTATACATTAAAGACTTATTACTGTGCATAACCTGTTTCCAACACAAGCTATATCTTGAAAGTGATAAGACAAGAAAATAAATGTTGCTTTCTCTTCAATTCCTATGAGGTCTCACAATTGGTAAGATGATCATCATAACACCAGCTTACCAATACACAAGGAACGTTATAATAAGATATTGAGGTAGTTGCAAGAGTGCTGCTGCTATCTTTTTACAATAATAAATCATTTTAAATGTTACTACATAAAGAAGATCTTGTTTCTATGAAGCTATAACAATAGAATACCTAGAATCTTAGGAATTAAATGGTGAAATTTTACCAAAAGTCTTAAATGTATTGCCAAAAGCAGTAAAGTAAGAGTGTGAGTTCAGCATACACTAAATGGATAAACTGGAAGGACCTAGCATCACCCGTGAACATGACATTAGGAACTAAATCTATGCTTACAGTTAGGTAACAGTGAACACAAAAACAAAATGGTCTCAGAGAAACAGAAACCTAGTCATTCCAAATTCCAAGTTAAACCCACAACATAAATTTGAAATACCGGACTAAATACAAAAGATATTTAATCTGCAACACTTCATTTCATCTATCTCATTCAGGCAACCCAGCGATCAAAAAAAAAAAAATTTTTGACATTCCAAACATATTAAATCGTAACGAAATCTTAAAACAACTTAGCATTCCTCAAATTATTAAAAATAAAAAATAAAAAGACCCAACTTTACAAAGACCATGAAACCCCAATTGAAAAATCAAAGGCTAACATTTGAGACATTTCGGAATTGAGAAGTGTGAAGAAGAAAATCTGCACCTGATTGAGCTGAATAATTGATATGAGAGATGGGTTCAAAGCTCAGAGCCGTTTCTTTTCCTTCTAATTTTCCATTTTTCCCAAAAAAAATGAGCAACATCCAGCAATGTTTCAGCGAGAGATAGAGAAAGGAAGGTGAAATATTGAAATCAGACGTAAGCCGTAGTAGTGACCTTGGGGCTTCCACACCGTGCGATGGAAGTGACGTTTGATCGACGGCGGAGAATCCATCTGATGCGAATGCGGATTGAAGCTTTATATTCACCTTATTTTGTTGGGGGCAGAAAGTGGGGTCAATTTGCTACTTTTGAAAAAAAGATCATTATACACATTTTTTAAAGGTATAAGTACTTTTAATATTTTTTTAAGGATATTAGATTTAATGAAAAAAATAAAAAAAATATAATAAATAATATTAAAAAGAGTGTAAAAAAAATATATATATATATATTATTAATAAAAATATCAAAATTATTATGATTTTAATCAATTTAATTATTAGTGTTGTTATTTTATTTCTATTTTCATTTGAGAGAATAATATTTGTGTCAACTTATTTTTTTTCTTATACAATGAGAATTATGTAAAAATTAGAGTTAATATTCAAGAGACTACTTCCCTTAAACGCGGCCCAGTTTAAGAATTAGGTTTAGGGATGACAAAAATCTCCAAAACTCGGAGATCCTCCCAGGGATCGCCTCGAATGGAACTCTAAATGTTGGATTTTTCTTTCTGCGAGGATGGGGGTGGGAAAAAATTCTCCCGTAATATATTCGGGACAAGGATGGAGACCATACTCCCTACCCCACGGGTTCCCCATCTCCATTAAAATTACTATAATGACCTTCATAATATATATATATATATATATATATATTATAAATAAATATATATTTTTAGTAATTTTACCTTTTATTAATTTTTATATTTATTTAAAATAAAATAAAATAAAAATATATAAATTATGTTATTTTACTAAATTAACTCTCCCCTTACCCATTACCCTACGATCCTAGATCGTAGTAGTCTTGTGCCCTTACCTCTGTGACTGTGTCACCCTCTTTCCCAAATATTTCTCCCCCTTTCCCAAATATTTTTCTCTCTCGATTACACACAACTGCCCCCTCCCCCCCCCCTCCCCTAGCACGCAAGACACAACCATCTAGTCATGCTCACCTCCGCGCAACACCACTTCCCTTTACGTCGTGCAGCGTCGCTCCCCACCATGACACGGAGTGTCGCTCCTCTCTGCACCACTCACGTCTGCCGCAGCGGCGCTCCATCCCAGAACCCAGATCTAAGATCTCTAGCGTCGCTCCATCCCATAACCTAGATCTGATATCTCCAGTGTCGTCCCAGAACCCATATCTAAGATTTCTAGCATCCCAGAACCCATATCTGAAATCTCCGACGTCGCGCCGTCACCTCATCGTCTGTTGACGGACCAACACCAACTTAGCTTTCTTTTTCCTATTTTTTTTTCAATTTTTATGATTTTTTCTTTATTTTTTGTCATTGTGGGAAATCCTCGCGAGTATTTGCAAGGATTCGAGGAACCCTCTTGGGGAAAAATTCCCTCTTATCAAAGATCGAGGGTGAGGACGAATAGTTAATTAGTTGACGGGAACGAGAAGCGAGAAGGTACTCCCTGTCCCATCTCGCGCGAGTGCCATCCCTAGTTAGGCTTTCATACGTAATTTTTATGTTCTAAATTGAAGTTTAGGTGACAATTATTTTAGTCACACAGGCATTCAATTCAAATAATAAAAAACTCATTTTTTAACTCTAAACAAGCACCAGTTTTTCAAATATAAAGTCTGGTATTTTGAACGAAAATTATTAAAGTTCAAGTTAAAAAAACGTTTTATGATAGTTTATGTTTATATTTTCATCTTATAAATAAGTGGTTTTTTCGTAATATGTTCAAATAAATTTTAACATCTATATCAATTCTATTTGATTTATATATTTTGTATTAGCGTATAAATTCATAACGAAGATCTCTATAAATTTTTATTATTATAACTATTAAATTTAATGTTTCTCCATAGAAGGAGCGAGAGTTATTTTATAACCATTTGATGTTTTTTTTAAAATATTATCAATAATCTATTATATTATATAAAGTCCCGTTCATGCAATAGTGAAAAATGTCAGGTGGGATCTTATTCTCAGTCTATTTTCCCTCTAAATTTTCAGTTATCATTGACGACCAAACAATTTTTATTTAATTTTCATTTTCTGATTTCATTATATAATTTTATTTTCTTTAAATCACATAATCATTATATATAATATATAAATAGAAGATATATATCTTCATATTTTGATATGTATCATTTTAATATAAAAAACATATTTAAAAATTATCATGTGACAAATATATAATTTTAATAATTATCATATAACATCTCATTACAATTTTAAAAGAAGGTATACATGTGTTGTCAAACTTAAATTAATTTTTTTGCTCATATATATAAATATAAAAATTTATAATCACATATTAATTATTTTTAAATATATATTTTTGCATATTAATTTATATTAAAAAAATTTAAAAAATTCTCACATATCTTTAGTTGACCACTTTATTAATCATTTTTATTGGTCTTAAAATCTCAAAATTTTTGTAGGTGTTTGATATTATTTTTCTCATATATATACTGTCATATTAAATTAATTAATTATATTTTTAAATTACTATATTTATTCATATATAATTATTCTATATTATTTAGAAAAATTCAATATATACATCACACAAGAGTAAAAATTTTGCATGAAAATATAATAAAATTAATTAAATATAATTTATTACGAGAAAACTAAGAATTTATTAAGTTTTTCTTAAACTAAGAAAATCATATGTAATATATAATAATATATAAAAAGAATGTACATGTGCTTCATATTTTGACATGTGTCATTCGACATAAATAACATGTTTAAAAATCTATTATGTGGCATATACATGATCTCAATAATCAAGTATGTGACATCTCATATTGCAATTAAAAAGAATGTGTACATGTGTGTCGCTAAGTCTAAATTAAATTTATTACTCATACATATAAATATAAAAATTTATAATTACATATTAATTACCTTAACATATATACCTTTGTATATTAATTCATATTCAAAAAAATTCTCACTTATTTTTAGTTGACCACATTATTAATTATTTTTATTGATCTTAAAATTTTAAAATTTTCATAGGTATCGAGATATCATCTCTACTATATATGTACTATCGTCTTAAATTAATTAATTATATTTTTAAATTACTATATTTATTCATATATAATTATTCTATATTATTTAGAAAACTCCAATATATATATCACACAAAAGTAAAAATTTTGCATGAAAATATAATAAAATTAATTTAATATAATTTATTATGAAGAAACTAAAAATTTATTAAGTATTTTTTTAAACTAAGAAAATACGGTAATTTTTTTTGGTATACTGTTAGAAGACACATGTGAGTAGGTTTAAGTCCCACAATGAAGAATTTAAAGAAAAATGAATGGTTTATATAATTTGGATGGATCATAGGCTAGTTTTTTGGTCAAAATGGTTTCCATCCAAATATGTCATTTCTCCTCCATGCCCAACTCCTTCCTCAAAGTCTAAATCATAACATATCATGTCATGACTCATACAAATGCCATATAATGCCAATATTCAAACATAGTATCAGAGTTTCAATGATCTTAGAAAGGGTCTGTGAACAAAAAAGAAGACAAGAGACTGTGCAGCAAGGCCCACACAAGCACACAAGACATGTACAAACATATGATTAGGTTGACTATCAGTAAAGCTCACACAAGATGTAATTGGGTTGACTGCTAGCAAAAGTCTGCACAAGACATAAAAAAAAAATTTGTGATTTGACACACTCACATGTGAGGGGAAGTGTTGAAGAAAAAATACATTTGAATGTGTGTGATGGTGAAGTGAGAAGTCCCACATTAAAAAAATTAGAGGAAGAAAAGTATAGCATGGCATATGGGTATGAGTCATGGCATGGTATGATTTAGACTTTGAAGAAGGAGTTAGGCATAAAGGAGAAATGACATACTTGGATGAAAACTAATTTAACCCAAAAGTCAACTTATGAGTCTTTGGCAATATCTAAGTTTATAAACTACTTTTCTTCTTCTAATTTTTTTAATGTGGGACTTTCTACTTCACCGTCACACACACTTAAATGTGTTTTTTCTTTAACAGTCTCTTATCCATTGTTTTTTTTTTCCTTCTTTTTTTTACCCATTTTGTTACCATTTTGTGCCTTTCATGCTTTATCAGTAGGAAGCAACTTCTCTCATTTCTAATGTTGTTTTGACGTTGGCGATTCTGTGTTCCTCCACATGCAAAAAAATGATTCCCTTTGTTGCCTTGAAAGCTTGAGGTGTAACGATCTGCCATGAAAGCTAAGGCTGCGTTTGGTACACCTGATAGTATAAAGCATGATAGTATAAGAGAATAGGATAAGTTTTGATAGTATAATAAACAAATGATAAGTTTATACTTTTGATGCATTTAGTATAAATAACTTGATAGTATATATAATTATTTACTATGACTATATTATCCTTAACATTTTTTACCATCACCTTTTGCTTGTTAAACTACTAATGAAATAATAATAATAATAATAATTACTTCTTTAATAATAATAATAATTACGAATTTAATAATAATAATAATTAAGAATTTAATAATATTATTAATAATTTTGAATATAATTATAATAATAATTACTAATTTAATAATAATAATAATAATTACTAATTTAATAATAATAATAATAATTACGAATTTAATAATATTATTAATAATTTTGAATATAATTATAATAATAATTACTAATTTAATAATAATAATAATAATTACGAATTTAATAATCATAATAATAATAATTACGAATTTAATAATATTAATAATAATTTCGAATATAATTATAATAATAATTACTAATTTAATAATAATAATAATACTTACGAATTTAATAATAATAATAATAATTACGAATTTAATAATATTAATAATAATTTTGAATATAATAATAATAATAATAATAATAATAATTACGAATTTAATAATAATAATAATAATAATTATGAATTTAATAATAATAATAATAATAATTACCATAATAATAATAATAATAATAATAATAATAATAATAATTACGAATTTAATAATAATAATAATAATAATAATTACAAATTTAATAATATTAAAAGTGGAGGGTAGTGGTGGGAGGAAAAGCTTATCGGGTTATATCTTGAAATCTTATTAGAGTAGGATAAGAAGGTTTGGCCGGATTGATATCTGGACATACCAAACGTCGATAAAGTCGATAGTATTAACTTATACTATCATATCCTCCTTATACGACGCACCAAACATAGCCTAAGACAGAGGTCACAATCTTCACCTTCTCATCTGCCATGGAAGCGGATTTCAGTGATTCCATGGTTTGTTAACAAGATTTTAGTGACTTTGATTTCTCATTTTCAACTATTTCTTTCTCTCTCTTTTCATTTCATTTTACAATCCATTAGAATTTGAAAATAGGGCTCAGATTGTAGTGGTTGCTGGTTTTTTTTTTTGTCATCTTTCTTTTGCTATGATATTGCTGTGTCTGAGGTTGAAAATCAAGGTGAAGATTTGCCTTCCTTAGTTTTGTTCACTATGGAGTGAATAATATTAATCTGTCTTTGTGAAGCATAAACCTCCATTCATTGTTCTATTTATTATGTTTGATTATCGACAATTAAAAATTTAATCTTATGCAAAATCATTCATCATATGAAGCTTAACATGTTGACATTTGATATGTAAAGTTTTTTACCGTTGAACCTGACATGGTTTTAAATTGATTCTTGATGTTCTGCATCCTGTCGCAGATTCTTTATGCGATGCGTTGCGGTCGTTGTGGCGTGAATTTTCTTTAAGCTTGCACAAAATATAAAAAAAAATCTATAATTATTATAAATCTTCATATATCTTTATTTATAATGTTTTATAAGTTTTTACTCATTTAATAAGATTTTATACCATCTTAAAAAATAATTGAAAATGAATTCATAACTAAAATAACATAATTATTGTTATAATAATTATTAATAGGTCTTTCAAAGTTTTATTTGGGCATATAAAAGTATAATAGAGTAAGAAATTAAATAATATATAAATTTAAATTAGTTTCAAATAAATTTCATGAAAATATGTCATATTTTTATATACTTGATAAAAAAGAATCTAACAGAAGAATACAACTAACTACAACTTTAATCATGTTACCAATTATGCAAAAAACAATGTCATTATTAAAATATATGTCTACACTGCAAAAAAAAAAATGATATAAACTCATAACTAATATCTTAAATTTAGGAACATCATAAGAATTTTTTTTTACTAGAAATTTACAAATAATAAACTAAATATCACAATTTTCTCACAATTTTTTTCTTCAATTTCCCTATTCTCCAATTTTTCCCACTCTTCTCTTCAAAAATTTTTTCCCAAATTTCCCCATTTCCCCCCTCTGCTGCCAAATCCATCTAAAACCCAAAGCCCACTTTCTCTCGTATGGCGACCCAAAATTTTCCCACTTTCCCCAAATCCTCCCATCCTTTCTCTCTCATTCTCTCTCCATCTCCATCTTCGTTTCTCCATGGTATCCTGTAACCCACGTTTCTCTCTTGGTCTCTCTCCATCTCCATCTTCGTTTCTCCATGTTACTTACTGATGTCCACCCACGGCCGCATATCTCTTCGCACGCCCCCTCCTCTTTGCTTCACATTCCTCTCGCAGAATCGCGCCATTGCGAAAGCCGCCATTTTTTTCGCCTGATCGACCAATTGAATAATGAAAGGTAACTCTATTGAAATTTGATCGATGACTTTGCGCCGTTGCGGCCATAACACACGTTATGTTGTGGTCGATTTACGTGATTTTGTTCCACGCACTTGCGGACGATTATTGCGGCCTGATAGAACAAAGCAATAATATTGCATCCACCACATCGGATGATGCGGACCGCAATTTAGAACCCTGCATGTGCATATGAAGTTTTTTCCTAACAGTATCCAACGCTAATGGCGTGTTGCTGAGGCTCCATTTGGTGGTTTTAAACAGCCTAGCCTTGGAAGAGAAGGCTCCAAATATGTGATGGATGAACATTTGGAGGCAAGTACAAACTTAAAATGTCGATTCTGTCATTTTCTCTTTTGTTTTAAAAAACAAAACTACTTCATAGGCCATAATCTTGGATTGTATTTAAGCAGGGTAATTGCTACTATACATCTTATTATGTTAGGGTGTATAATATACTTTTTATTTTACTTGTAACAGTAGATTTTTTTTTTGGATAGAACTTTTCTTATATTTTTTTTATACATCACCACCACTACTATTATTAATAATATCCACCACCAATACCACTTTGTTAGTCATCACTTTTTTTTTTCAAATTATACTATTTATTTTTTTAAAATTACATAATCGTATAAATAATATTAATTAAAACGTAGTAGTCTTTATATTTTTTTTTTAAATAATTGTGTATATCTTGAAAATTCTATAAATTTTAATTAATAATATTTACACATAATAAAATTTATAGAATTTTAAATGTATAATTTATGAAAAAATATAAGAATTAATATAATTTTAACTGATATTTTTTACAATGTATTATGTAACTTAAGAAAATAAACAAGATAACTGAAAAAAAGTGATGGTCAATGGACGATGGCCGAAGCGATGGATGGAGGACGATGATTGACTACGACGAAGGATGATGGCTGGTAAACAATGGCGGGTGGTGGTGGTGGTGGTATGTAAAAAAACTTAAAACCAAAACAAAAATGAAAAGATCAACATGATACAGGTAATTAATCATAGCAATTGATGTATTTTTTAACATAATTAATTATTATAATTGATGAGATACACCATACATCCTCATTTAAAGGTTGTATATTAGAATTAGGACTTAAGCAATTGATGTCCTTTTAAAGTTTGTAAAACTCATTTTGGTGGTGGTTTAAAGTAAATAATTAATTGAGAAAATGAGGCGAGAAGACAGACGCATATGAAGAATTTTAAGTATAGTGGATAGTTAGTTAGAGAATTGTGTTGATGACTATGTGAGATATTTTGGGTCAACGCAAGTGGGTTTTATACTTGGTATATGAAATGCTGTTATTATCCTGTGATGTTTACCAAATGAACTATAGGTCTCAAATTTACAAACACAAAATAATTGTTGATTGTTGACCTATTTGTTTGATTTTTCTTTACTGGTATTTGAATTCAATTGCTTATAATTGTTTAAATATTTAATTTTATTTTCCTTTTAATAATCTGAATAAAATCATCCAAAGTATTGATTGAGTTTTTATTTTACTCATATTCTAATTTTGAAATTTGAATATTGGTAACTTTTTATCCTTACTAATATTTTGTATCCGTGTAAAACATGAGATAAATTAAAAAATATTACTATAAATAATAAAAAATATATACTTAACTTAGAGATATAATATCTCAAATGATTTAAATGAATTTGAATAAATTATAATTAAGTACAATTTACAGTAGGGCTCGTTCAAAATTATTTTTTTGTTTTCATTAATGAACTTTTCACGTGCTATAATAATCATATTATATAACTCTTCTCAATAAATATTTTTTTATATGATCTCTTAATAAATAATTAGTTTATATAATTTGAGATAATTTTAATTTTTGATTTTATAGTTTTTTCTTTTAATATTAATTTTTATGTGTTTATTTATTTAGATGTTTTTGTCAACTTATTATTAAGAGTATACCAAAAAATTTACTATATTTTCTTAGTTTAAAAAAATACTTAATAAATTCTTAATTTCTTCTTAATACATTACATTTAATTAATTTTCTTATATTTTTATGTAAAATTTTTACTCTTATGTGATGTATATATTGAAGTTTTCTAAATAATATAGAATAATTATATATGAATAAATATAATAATTTGAAATTATAATTGATTAATTTAGGGTGATAGTACATATATAGTAGAAATAATATTTAACACTTACAAAAATTTTGGGATTTTAAGACCAATAAAAATAATTAATATCGTGGTCAACAAAAGATAGATAGAAATTTTTTGAATTTTTTAAATATAAATTAATATGTAAAAGTATATATATCAAGATAATTAATATGTGATTATAAACTTTTATATTTGTATGTGTAAGTAATAAATTTAATTTAAACTTAACAATATATGTACATTTTTTTTTAAATTACAACACGTGATATCTATCACATGATTGTTATTGGGATAATGTATTTACCACATGATAGATTTTTAAATATGTTATTCAATGTTATAATGAAACATGTCAAAATATGAAGGTATGTACTTTCTCTTTATGTATTATATTATATTATATATTATATGTGATTTTTTAATTTAAAAAATACTTAATAAATTATTAGTTTTCTCATAATAAAATATATTTAATTAATTTTACTATATTTTTAAGTAAAATTTTCACCATTGTGTGATATATATATTGAACTTTCTGAATAATTTAAAATAATTATATATGAATAAACATAGTAATTTAAAAATATAATTAATTAATTTAGTGTAATAATACATATATAACAAAGATGATATTAGACACTTACGAAATTTTTGAGATTTTAATATCAACAAAATCAATTAATAACGTGGTCAACTAAAGATAAGTAGAAAGTTTTTGAAATTTTTTAATATGAATTGATATGCAAAGGTATATATATCAAGATAATTAATATGTGATTATAAATTTTTATATTTGTATGTGTGAATAATAAATTTAATTTAAAAAATTAATAAAAATAATTAATAATGTAGTTAACTAAAGATAAGTGAGAATTTTTTGAATTTTTTTAATAAGAATTAATATTCAAAGGTATATATGTCAAGGTAATTAATATGTGATTAAAGACTTTTTTATTTGTATATGTGAGTAATAAATTTAATTTAAATCTAGTGACATATATACACTTTTGTTTTAAATTATAACATAATATGTCACATTATAATTATTGAGATCATGTATTTATCATATGACAAAATTTTAAATATCTTATTTCATATCAGAATAACACATGTCAAAATATAAAGACATTTATTTTTTCTTTATATATTATATGATGGTTTTAATTGCTGGTTTTTTTTTTCTCCTTACAGGTATTTATCAATGTTTTTTGGTGGTTCCTTTCCTTTTCCTAGGATAATCAGTGCTTTTCTAGGATGATTTTTTTACTAGTAGAGGTCAATGGCATTAGAGTTTTTGCAATGATTGGTGTTTAGTGAACTGTATGAGTTTTGTGGTGCCATTCTTCATGTATTTGAACTTCCTGTAATTTACCTACTATGGCTGTGACGTCAATATTGGATCTGAGCATAATATCTGAAAGGTTAAAGTCAGAGTAGTCTATAGAGTGTTCCAATTTCGTATGAGCCAGGGGAGAAGGAATATGACCTTTTTGTTGGATATAGTTTATCAATGTATAAAAATTATTCTATAATGTTAATGTATTTTTAATTTTTCTATTTTAAATTTTATAATATAATTTTATTTTATTTTAATAATGCTATGATTAATGTTTCCCTTTTTTCAATAATATTTTCTATTCCTAAAACCATTCCACCGTCTATATATACTTTTATTTTATTTTTATTTTATCATCTCATATTTATTTTAGTTTGATTAGATTTATGAATGATATCCAATGGCATACCTCATTCCAATATTTTGTATTTCTTCTAAAAAACCATTGAATATCCCAATTGTAGTATTCTTTCAAGCATTGAAACTGAAACCTATATTATTTCATATTTTTTTTATCTATCTATTATTATATTTTTTATTATATATTATATAAAGAACAGTATATACCTTAGTGGAAAATGTTAGGCGGCATGATTTTATGAATTTGGTTTCCTTCCAAAAAATTTAGCCACCATTATTAACCAATCAGATTTCATAATATTTTTTTTTATGTTTTTCTTTTTTATAGTTGATTTTCTCAAGTTAATGCTTTATAAAAAAATGGTAGGTGGCATGATTTGGTAAATTTGATTTCCCTTCAAAATTTCAGCCTCCTACATTACCTAATCATCATTAAAAAAGATAGGTGATGCTTTCGTGGAAAATGGTATATAACATTATATTATAAACTCAATTTCCTTACAAAAACTATTATAATTTTAATATTTTTTTCATGTATTAATATATTATATTATATAGAATACAAGTGATGCTTTAATAAGAAATGGTATGTGGCATCATATGTTTAACTCACTTTTCCTCCAAAATCTAAGTCAATCTTAATGACTAATACTTGTCTATTTATCTTACTCTTATATCTTCTTTCTTTTATAATAATAATAAAATATCTTAATTTTTTTTTTAATGTACTCATCTATTTTTTATTATATTATATAAAACACAAGTTATGCCTTAACAGAAAATGGTATATGGCACAATCAACGTGTATTGGTCTAAATGGAAGGAGTTCGAGTATCTTAAACATGTGATATTACATTTAATCCCATGATTCATATGTATATAAATAATATCATTGGGAGGGGTCCCTACTTAGACGTCTAACCATATTCTAAGAGATTAACTTTTCACTTATCGAGTGTGAAAATATTCTGAAAAACTAAAAAACAAAAAATAGTACTTTACATATATTCTTATCTCAATTTTCCTTCAAGATTTCAGTCTATCTCAACCAACGCCGTAGTTATCCATTATATTATTTAAAATACAGGTGATATTTTAGTGAAAAATGTTATACGGTATCAAATTCTTAACTCAATTTTTGTTTCAAAAGTTATACATATTTTTGATTAAATTAAATTGCTTTTATATTTATTTTACAAGTTTTATTTTTATTATTCTAAACATTAATTAGTTATAGATCACTTATTTATATGTAACAATAAGGGAGAATCAAAAATAAATTATTATTAATTAATATCTATATGTTTATATTTTCTCTTTGTGTTAAATTAATTACTAAATTAATTATAAAAAATTACATTGTAAATATTTAACTAACGGGTAATTAGACTAGTTTGTTTATCAAACAGTTACAAATTTAAATAAAATATTTAAATTATAAAAATATAATTATTGTTGTTCAAAATCGAGGTTATAGTTTTACGTAATTAAATTAACATTTAAAATATCAATGTATGTTAGTTCGAGTAAAAGATATTTGAATTCTTTAAACATATGACTTTAGATTCGATATTGGAATTTATATATATGAAAATAATAGTATTGAGAAGGGTTTCCAGTTAAACATCTTATAATACCTCGATAAATTGATCTCTCACTTATCAGATAAGATAATATTATGAAAAACTAAAAAAATGTTATCATTTCGAATGACAACACCTCAAGGTATATATTTCTTACAAATCAGCACATTCACAATGTGTGGATAGTGTTATATTTTTTTACTTACAAATTTATGGCAATTGAGAAATAGTACTCCTTCCTTCCCATTATTTTTTAAATATTTTTGTACGAAATTAAAAACAAAATTAAATAGTCTCAAATATAAAAAAAATTATGATGTATTGTAACTAAACTATAACTTTTCTCACTTGATTAATTATCTCCATTAATATCACGTGGTACAATAAATTCTCTTTTATTAATGAGAGTAAAGTTAAAAAAAAATTAATTAATAATTTCTTAATATTTTCAAATAACAAATAATTTGGAGCAAATCAAAATTTTTTTAAAAATAATTATTAAGGAACGGATTACAATTTAAAGGACAAAGAATAATATAAGAAATTTACTTTGTAGGTTTTTCATCAATTAAGCTCCACTTGGGTTTGGGTCTCGCAGCCGATCATCTCTCCAAACGAGTCCATCTCAGCCATAAAAAAAAAAAAAAAAAATGGACGGCGACAATTTGGTCTTGAATAATGTATTTTAGGCTTTGATCCTCGGCTCTGTTAAAGCCCAAAATGGAGTGTACCAAAAATGCCCAAAATTGAAAAGACCACAAATGAAGCAAACTGGCTAGTCTTAAATGAGGCCCAAGTAGACCATTTCTGTTAAAGGGCAGTTGAAGAAATGGACCATTTTAGCATTTTAGTTGTAATGGGATGTCGGCACACAATCCATTACTACTATAAAATTTTAAAAACATATTATAGAATGAATACTGAATTATTATAACACAGTAATTAAATTTTTTTTCCCCTTATTGGTTCCGTGGGAAATAATAAACATGTACATAAATACATTTTTTAGCATCCCAAAACCCTAGTAGTTTTCTGTTAGTGGAAAGTCTTTTGTTAGAGTATAATTTATATACACAATTGAATTGATTTGGGTTTGAATGAACTTTCAAGGATTAAGCTGCAAGAACAATGTGACCCAGTGATGTGCCAGGGGACAACTGCCATCACGTGTAGTCCTATGCGGGGCTATGCTGTGAATCTCATGCCCATGTCGAAGTCATGGGAAACATCTGCTCGGTTGGGGAGGGACATTTGCTTTAACTAACAAGGTTTATGGAGCAGTTGGTTTATACATATATATATGTTCTGATGTTCACCTTGCACATTCCGGAGACAGATGCTTCTGCCATATATCTTGTATAACCAGTACTAGTAGCAACATAGCAACCATGTCCCAAAGTGGCCCCAATATGTATATTCTTGAAGATGAGTCTTCATATATAATGGTTGTAGAATGCCTATATGGTATTTGCTGCACGGCGACCTTATTAAAACTCTGAAAATCAATTCAAATTTTGATGTGGATAATCAGATTAATAATATAGCATTAGCGTTACTGGTTCGAAATGGGTTCCAAATCTTCTCATTGATTCTTTTTATTGGATACAAATTATACTCTCATTTTATAAGGCCTGCAACCAGCGAATTTTGTAATATACTTAGCTGAGATCCCTTTTTAGAAGTTTCAACTGAAAGGATTGAAAATTTTCACTTGCAACCCTCCTGATACATACCAACGAAATTGTAGCAAATCAAATTTATCTTCGATATCTCTGAAATATCAAGAAAAACCATTAAATTTGGTTTTGACATAATACATACTAGTGTCATTTGATCTATGTAATAGATTTCACTTAATGGAAAAATATTTTAATTGTTATTTATTTTTGTTATATCTGTATGAAATAAAATCAAAATTATTATAAGTAACAGCCCCTTGGGTACGTTCACTAGCGTTTATATCCACATCATGTGTGCAAGCTTCAAAACGCTCTATGGTTTCAAACATGCTTGGTTCCATCGTTTTCAAAGAATTTCTTCTTCACATTGGTTTCATCCAAAGTAGACCTGACCCTTCTATGTTTGAACAAGGGTAGTAGTTCTACGTTTATATGTTGATGACATATTGCTCACATCTTCGACTGTAGCCTTTCTCGACATCATTGTAGCTAAGACGTTACAGCAGGAGTTTGCTATGAAGGATCAAGGGTCACTGGATCACTGCATTATTTCCTGGGCCTTCAAAACCCAACACAATTCTGATGGTTTTCTCCTCCACTTTAGGTATGCTATGGAACTCCCGCAATGTATTGGAGTCTAGTGGGTGCACTTCATTATTGGTAACTTACATACAACCATTAATTTAAAAATGAATGATACTGGGAAAAAACGATTATTTTTATGCATGGCTCATATGTATATATAGACGTACATGATTTATGGCAAATTGTTATGCAGATTAGATAAGATAAGACAAAGATTAAAAAATACATACATTCAAACACTTGAATAACAGTTTACTCTTTCAACACAACCTAGCTAATAGCTATTTCATTTTTGCTCCTTTACTGCTCAGACATTTTTGAAATCTGGAACTATAACACCCAAAACTAGTAATTTGCCATGCGATCTTGCCTAAAGTGGAAGCTATAATTTCCAATTGTTACATGATGCGAATCATTTGCTTGAAAATCACGCGCTAATTACATGAGGCTGACTAGTGATTATATCAAACTAATGTGGGGAACAGGTACTTTTTCTTAGGGCAGTGGGTCTTCCCTTGCGATTACCAACCACAACTGAAACTATCAAACACTTTAGAGTGAAACATTTGCTTTGACAAAACGAAAATAAAAAAAGAAAAGAAAAGAAGAAGAAACATGTGCTATTGACCGAAAAAAAAAGTGAAACATGTGCTAAAGTCTAAAGATACCTTTGTTCTAGCCCCTAACTATAAGGCATTGTCTCCTTGATAAGTTTTGAAAACTAATTAATTTATCTCTGTCCTTAAGACAATGTATCTTCCACATCAGGCAACTTGGTTTGATTAAGTCTGTTTCTCTCTGACATTATATATATATTTTTATTGTTCAGTTAAGTATCAGCTAAAATATTAAATTGTACTTAATTAAGATCCATATCCACTTGCACTCATGGAGGTATTATGTCATGTGGGCGTATTGAAATCTGTATACGCTTGATTTATTGCTTGTACTTGGCGAAACATCAATTATGTAACAACATCCATAAATTATTAGACTTGAAATAAAATTATTAATTAAAATGTCCTTTGCAATTCAAGGAATATATCGATTGTTGCAATACAAAAAACAAGTTAGATTTGTCTTCAATAGAATTCAGGTCATAATGGAGCCGTTAGCAAGCATTATTCATCAGTTTAAAATAACTATAGCACTAATTTATGTGAAAACATATTTATTCTAATTCTTTTAATTATATAATTGGCATTGGCATCCATAATTGTGCATATATTCCCCAATCGGGCTTGATCGTAAAGTTTATAATACGTGCTAATCACTAAAGATCCTTGGTTTCTTTGTTTGAAACCATTATTAGGGATAGTAGTTTCAACTTTGAAGCGCGGACATGATATTTGGGTGAATAAAGTTTCAAAATGTATACTTAGATATCTTCTTTTATACTTTTCTGTCTACTCCTTCTACTACATGGTATTCCAATTCACATATAGCATGCTCCCAAATGTTTGGCATGAATAAGCCATACAACGACATGATTTGAATGGCATTAATTTTAAATTGTTATGGGAGGGATTTTACTTTGCCATGCATGCATCATTTTGAAGTCATTGATCAACCATCTTAAAATATTAAACAGCTGATGAACATATATATATAAAAGAAGCATATTTGGTGAGATAATTAATATTTATTGGGTTTATGGTCAAGATTAAAATATAAATGTATGTGATTTTTTTAAGTGGTCGCATGACCTTTAAGTAACTTTTAATATTGACCATCTATGTATGATTGTATGGTTAAGATTTACTCCCCTCACCCTCTCATAATAATAACTTCTCTCACTAGACATGTCCTCTCTCTCCCTCTCTCTCTCTCTCTCTCTCTCTCTCTCTCTCTCTCTCTCTCTCTCTCTCTCTCTCTATATATATATATATATATATATATATATATATATAAAACATATCTAGTAATAAGAAAAGTGTTTATTATAAGAGGTAAGAGAAGTGAATCTTGACCATTGAATTTTACATTAACGGTCAATATTAGAACATAACTGCATGTGGCTTTTTTAAGTGGTCACATGACCTTTAAGTAATTTTTAATCTTGATCATCTATGTATGATTGTAAGATCAAGATTTACTTCACTTACCCTCTCACAATAAAAATTCTCTCACTATATATATATTATATATATATATATATATATATATATATAGTTTTATTATTAAAAAAAGATATAAGGATTATGTAAAGAAAACGGTGTGCAAATATTATTATTCATCCCTAATTGTTTATATTTCAAGCATGTTTAGTAGGTGTCAAATTGTAGTAACAAGGGGGGGGGGGGGGGGAAATAATATACCAAAGTAGACTCGTGTTAGGTCTTGATGACTTGCTAAATTCATTCTTACCTTTTCATTATCTACTTTCCCCCCAAAAATAGCTTTTCCCGTCTTATAAAGTTTTCTAACATTATGGAAAGCTCTCAGAGATTCCATATATGATTCAACATGGTATTTATTTCTTGTAGGTTAAGTCTACTAGTTTTCCTCGTGGTGACTCATAGGTGCCCTTTAAGTGTTACATAATTTTAACCTTACTATTACATGTGTGTGTGTGTATATATATATATATATATTTATAAACGGCATTCCATAAGCCTTTCATATACCATATATGGTTAAACGAAGACAACCACATATTTACATTATGAATTGCTTATATATATATATATATATATTTATAAACGGCATTCCATAAGCCTATATACCATATATAAACGAAGACAACCACATATTTACATTATGAATTGCTTTTATATATATATATATATATATATATGCAGATCACCCATCAAATTATTTTTGCTTTGCAAAATTTGTGACCTAAATTAACAGGTGTTGAACTCTGTTAGGGGCTTTTTTACCAAAGTGTTATTGGTGGAAAAATTATTTATTAAAATGTTACTTTTTAAAATTATTTATTAAAATGTCACTCTTTTGAAATTATATACCAAATTGTCACATTTTTGTCTAACGTGACATTTTTAAATAATTTCTTATCCACATAGAATGCGCCAAACAGGATAGCGCATCCGTGTAGATTATGCCTAACATAACGTTTTTTACGTGGATACGCTATGTATGATGACATTTTTAATTAAAAACGCCAACATATTTAACATTTTTTATGTGGACAAAAAAAAATGTCACGTTACGTGTGCTTATAGGACACTTAATCAATTAAGTTGATTTCATTCACATTAAAGTCACACATTGAATAAAGTTACCTTGTTGTCTTACTTAGTTGCTTTGCCTTTCTAATACTAAAGTCTCACATCGAATAAATATACTTTGTTGCCTTACTTAGTTTTTTTGCCTTACCAACACCAAAGTCTTACATTGATTACTTTACGGATCAGAAGTAAATACTTGACATATAAATAAGTTAATTGATACTGATATCTTCCAACATTATGATGCACTCTCTAGTACACATGTGAAATGTATGTGTCTTTAGGTGGAGTGCAAAATTTATGTGAAATGAGTTAAGTATCCTAGAGTCACACGCAATGTGATTTTTTTTTCACGTGAAAAATATCAAATGTGTTGCCATTTTTAATTAAAAAATGTCATTCTACATGACGTATCCACATAAAAAATGTCATGTAGGATGGCGTGTCCACGTAATATGCATCAAATAGGGTAGCGCATCTTGTGTGGATTACGCCTACCGTGTTAACGTAATCCATGTGGATGCACTATATCTTGTTTGACGCATCTTATGTAAATAAAAAATTATTAAAAAATATCACGTTAAATAAAAGAGTGACAGATTAATATATAATTTAAAAAAAATAATATTTTAATAAATAATTTGAAAAAACATTTTAATAAATAATTTTTTCCCAATAACAGTTTGGTACAAAAGTCCTCTATTTGCTTATCTTGTGTACTCAAAGGTGAGAGAATCTTTAACATTAATCTCAACGCATATTATGGTCGTGCATTAAGTGGTAATTCTGATTTCTGAATTCTGATAGGTAACCTGCTGGCTTCCGCATTTGTAACTTTCATGAGTCCCCACTCCCCAAGTGTTTCCTGGACCTAGCTAGGGATTGTTTAGTTTGACTGATATGATTTCCTGTGATCCTTCACAGTCCAGAGAGAAATTGCCTGGGGTCCTACCTACTTGGCCATTTCATTCTCTTGCTCCCTTGCAGCATCATCAACATGATGCTCATATATCACATGCATTGTGGCATGACATTGGTCATCATCGTCTAATATTTGCTCATACATACGTATGTTCCGAAACATAGATGACCATATCAAATTTCATCTTTAATCCTTTACTATTCACCGAAAAAAATAATATTAGTTATGATAGATTATTAAATTTTTAATGAAAGTAAATATAATTTGAAAAATACTATAATACATCACTTTCATACACATTTATCTCACATCTACTTTCGTGACAGAATCAGAATATAAGTGTATAAAAAATAAATTAAATTAAAATCAAGTGATAAAAACTATATAAATATGATATAATATATGTGTAAATACGTTGTTGATCTAATTCACCGGTAAGATAAGTAAAAAAGATAAACCTACTTACATTACACATACACATGGGATTGTATATTTACATAATTGTGCACCTTCTTCTGTAACCCTACCTAGGTATAAGTTATAGCAAATAGCCCCCTCAATCAAGCAAATCACATGGCATGTTCCCAATCTGCTAATCAAACGGCCATGATCAAATCTCAAAAAATCACAAGGCAGCAGCAGTCGTTGGATATGTGTCCCATATCCAACTTATGGTGCTGGCCTCTGTTGGTGGTTTTGCTAGGGAACAAGTTGTCCCCACAATTGTTTCTCATGTGACCGACCATTTCGCCTTACTTGACCTGTCATTGCTCCCACTATGTCCTTTCCGTTCACTTTGTATATGTATAACTAAGCCCTTTCTTTCATGTACAAAATCATTGATCCTTCACCAAATATATATATTCTGATCCAAAGAAAAGTTATTGCCAAAAAACAAAAGTTAGTGAGTTTGATACCCTGACCAGCTGAGAAATGGCCAAAGAAGGTCTTGGACTTGAAATCACTGAGCTAAGGTTGGGTCTGCCCGGTGGGGAGCCTATAAGTATGGCGAATAAGAATGAGAAGAAGAGGGTGTTCTCCGAGATTGATGGTGGTGGAGACGAAAACAGCCGCTCCGGTGACCGGAAAGTTGAGTCGAAGAATCAAGTGGTGGGGTGGCCTCCGGTGTGCTCCTACCGGAAGAAGAACAGCATGAATGAAGCTTCAAAAATGTACGTAAAGGTTAGCATGGACGGGGCTCCCTTCTTGCGTAAAATTGATCTGGGTATGCATAAGGGATACTTGGAGTTAGCCTTGGCTTTGGAGAATCTCTTTGGTTGCTATGGAATGGGTGAGTTACATTTTCCTTTTAATTTCTTGTGCACCATTTTCAAATCTTTCTAATTATTATTTATGACATGATTCTTTTCATGCTAGGGAAAATATGGCCAAGAAAGAGACATGCAAAAAAACATAGGTGTATAATTCATATGTGTGCAAAATAACACATTAATTTTGTATCTAGTACTTGAAGTATATAATATTAATTTGTATATGCTTGTCTTAATTTTAACCCCCCCTCCTTTTCATTCCACCATGAAAATAAAATTGGAAAACTAACTAATAATTTTCAACATTACTTTCTTTCCGAGTTTCTTTATCTTGATAATGATCATAGATCTTGACCCTTTGTAATTACTATTAAAGAGTAAATTTAGGTTTGATTAGTTGTATTGACGCTTCATCAACTCAACACAACCTCAAATTAGATGATGCTTATGTAAATTAGATGTGTCGATCGACAAATATTTTATAATACGAGGAGTGCTAGGAACATATTATTTATCATATTCCTTTCAACATATTGTCTTTTATCAAGTCACGTCATATATTAAAATATATATTTAAATTTAATTACACATTAATTAAATTAATTATATATTAATCAAAATTAAATGTGTATTTTAGTATGTGACTTAACGTATTAAAAAAAGGTGTGTTGAAATGAGTACATAAAAAGTGTATTATTAATATTCTTCTTTATAATACAACATAAGAGTTCTGAAGAATCTTTACTTAATTTTAATAATAATCCTAGAAAGAATGGGCACGAGTTCGAGGAGAGAGATAGAAGGACAAAGTGGGAGACCAAGTGTATATATAATAAGTAGACATTCTCCTTATTACGTGATGGCGTGCAGTTAGTGTATATATAAAGTTGAACTGCTCTCTTCATGACAAGAATTAAGTACAATAGATATTATACTACATATAAATTAGTTATTCATAAACACTCAATTAGAATAGGCTGAATGGGAACCAAACTCCCCAAAAAGCAAAAATTAATAATATGAGTAATATATGACAATTAATATTTGTTTGCAAAATTTTGTTAGCAGGGGAGGCGTTGAAGGATGCGGACAATTCTGAACACGTTCCCATTTATGAGGACAAAGATGGTGACTGGATGCTGGTTGGAGATGTCCCTTGGGAGTAAGTCCTTCTCCTCCCTCCTTATATTTTATTATTTCTTTAAGATATGTTTATATTTGTTACGGAGAAAAATAGGTTGTCTATGCTGCAATAGCTAAATTTATTAATTTGATCCAAGATGATAAGTTTAATTCTTATAACAAACATTGAATATATTCACTTATACTAAATACAATATTTTTTAAATCTGAAATACAATATCTTTTAATCAAACTCAGATTTAATTAGTTCAATAACAGATAACAACCAACTAGATCATTAAATGCACGAAGTCAACAAAATATATATCCCACAAAGACATGTGGTTAGAAAAAAAAAATAATCGTTATATTTAGGTTCAAAATTCGAGTATATCTTCAAACCTAATATGTGAGCATCAAATTATACGGCCTATACTTTTTGCATATATACGTATCTAATTTTAAGATTTAGTAAAGATATTCAAAAAATTAATACCAATATAAATTTAAGTTATCTATGTCATTACATATAGTAATTGCCACCCATCACACTATTACCAGTAACTTGTAAGGACCATGAACACCACATATCTCCACATTAGTATGATATTGTCCACTTTAGACCTATATGTATTTGCTTTGGCTTTTAAAAAAGGTCTCATTTGGAGATTACTTATATACAAACCTCTACCATAATATGTGGACTTTAGTCGCATTCAAAATCCTCCCCTCGAACAAAGGACCATCGAGCCTCCCTCAAACGATCATCCATCCGTTTCTATACATGTCATACTTGTATGCATATATCTCATCTAGAACGAACACGCCGCCTTCCACATCGCTAAGAAGACTTTCGATTCTTTACATGGATCCATCAATCACCGTCCATATTCAAGCCGAACCATCGGCTATACCACTTGTAAAGGACTATGGACACCACATATCTACTATATTAGTATGATATTATCCACTTTGGGCCTAAGCCCTCATGGATTTACTCTTGACTTTTACCCCAAAAGACCATACTAATGGAGATATATGTCCATCTTATATACACTTTCATTACCAATGTACTTTGGTCGCATTCCCAATATAACTATCCCAAGCACACAAAAAAAAAATAATTAGTATGAAGGACTGCTTTTTTTTTGGGGGGGGGAGCGGATGGGGGTTGGAAGCATCTATTTATGTTTTCGGAGACAAAAATGATAATCGTGTAAAATAAGAGTCAAGTAAACCAGAATTACTTTTGTCTACTGTTATTAGAGTCAACTTCCCGTGTTTACTGAGCTAAACCACCTATCAGTTTATGGTATATCTACTACCAGCTATGATTCCATGTTTGAAAACTATGTGCCACGGAAATTTCGTTTACTTGCCTAGCTACTTTGATCTACTATCATTATTGTGTATATATAAGGTGCTTACGTGCTAATTACTTAACTACTAAAGATGCATGCGTGGTTTACAATCTAATCAATCAACCAAGGTAGTTGTCCCATAGATTTAAATGGCATATATATCCAAGTTGCCCCAAAAAATTGAAATACGAATAAGTTTGCCAAAATCATTTTGTTAGTCCACAAAAACCCACTTGACTAGATATGTGTTAAATAAGTTGTCAATTGACCTAATTAAGTCCAACCTCAGGTTTCTATGCCAAATTTCAACTGTATGTGTGTGTATATAATGAAAATCGACAATTTTTTGTGATACGGACAATATATATTGGACCGCATACAGCCGACATGCGTGAATCCCTCGTTATAATGTTCAGCACATCAAATCGGGAAGAGGCCGGGATCATCCATAATGGCCTACCCTGAAAAAGGCAAAGCCATTATTGCTAGATTGGATACATCAAAATAAAGAAAAGGGCGGGGTGGAAGCGTCTTAGCTGGCCAATGATCAAATGTCCCATGAAATTTATATGAACTTTTCAAAACAAACGATAAATTTATAAGTAAATAATGATGATGATAATCATATTTTTATTTAAAGCTATACTAATTTTCTTTTTTGTGATGTAAAACTTATATATAGCTAGTTGAAATAAATTATTATGTTTAATCATGAAGTGGTACTTTTGCAGAATGTTTATTGAGTCATGCAAGCGGCTGAGGATTATGAAGAGATCTGATGCGAAGGGCTTCGGGCTGCAACCAAAAGGATCTTTAAAGGGATCCATAGAAGGCGTGGCAAAGTGAAAGATAGAGATGAAACAATGATGTTAGGCTTCTAATTAATGTCGTGCACGTTTTGATGATCATCATTCCAAATTTATGTTGTCGTTTTATTATATTTGAGTAAGCATGCCTTTATAGTTTGATGTATGAATCAGACTTCTGTTTATGTCAAGGCTTAATAATGAAGACATATAGGACCTTATTTAATTAAATAGGGAAAACTCATCGTTTAGATTAATGTTTTGCTATATTTGTTCAATTGCAGTTCACTACAGTAAAACTTTATTGTACCAGTCCATTTTTTTTATTACTAATTCCACTTCATCTCTGTTACTTCACTCAAACTCGTTCCTTTTATTATTTTAAAAAATTGGTATAGTAAAGCGTTATATTAAGTTGTTCACGCAAAAAGAGACAAAAAAAAAAGAAAATGAGGGATGTTAAACAAGTACTTCTTTCGTCCTCCACCTGACTCCCCACCCCCGTTTGTATGTGATATGCATGAATATCCCACATTTTTACTAATGTCAATTATGTTGATAATTATTGATTTGCTGCCACAAGATAGACACTAACGCTTCCTTATAAGAAATAGTTAGGGGAAGAAATGTTTGAATTCTAAAGACATTACTTGCAGGAGGACTTGATAGTATTATTTTGCATTTAAAAGAATTAGCCTTATACTTAAAGGATGTAGAGATATCCTCAAAAAAAAAAAAAAACCTAGGAAATATATGAATATATAAAAGAAAGACAAGGTAGATTTACTTCTTTAACCGAATTAAATGTCATAAATAATCTTATTCACTTCAGTTTGCAAAGCACTTAATCAAATCTTGTGTTTAAATATAATTGTAATTTAAGATTCGATTGTCTTTGAAACTGTAGACAAATTGATCGAAGTAGCTAGTAGAATGATAAGGAAAAGCACTCAGGCAAGTCATCTGTCATTCCAGAAGGTCTAAACCATATGGTGTAGCAAAAATTGTTTTTCGATCTCTAGGTTTTAGAATAGAACTAAAGCATGGTTGTCAACTAATGTAGGTACAAGACTTTAGAGAGAATCTATTATCTTTTAATAAATAAAAAATATTATAGTAAACGTCATAAACCTGTGGAAGAATATTTCTAGTTCATGAACTGTATGTATTTTTGTTTCTCACAACAGGTGCACATGATTTTCTTCTTTTGGCCATTTGAAGGGCTGCACATGACAAAGAGCGCAAAAACCGAGCTCTATCTTAATCCTAGGTGCAGAATCTTATTTGTATTCGAACAACACCTAAATTAATAATTAATTATTATTATTATTATTATTATTATTATTATTATTATTATTATTATATTATTATAAAACTAACTATTAACTAGCCCACCATTTTTAAATCAATTCAGACACAAAGCGGTTGGATAACATCAGACAATTTTCTTTAGTCTACTAAAATCAGCATTATAGTTACATAAGTCGAAAATAATTTATTTGATTGTTGTATCAAATGTTTGTTATTATTAAGTCAAAAGTTATAATTATTAGTTGAAGTATAAATTTTATTTATTTTTAATGATAACGTGTGCATATATATTTACATCTATAATGTGCTACAAGTCAGTTTAAGGACTTCAGAGTATATGAATGACATATTGTTTAGCTGGTTTATCAAACATTTTTTATGTGTGCCAATACATACATCAAATCTAAAGATAATTGCTGACTTCTCATAAAATTAATATTAATAATGGATTAAATTAATGATTTTTTTAATAAGTGTCTTAACAGTTCTTGCTAAATAATATAAAATATGAAGTTTTGCATAAAAAGTATAACTTTTCAATTCTAGTGTATTGAATATTCAATTTTTTATAAAAAAAATTATTTTGAATCTTTAACAAGTGTCTTTTGAGACATTCTCTTAGCAAAATCCTTAAATTAATTGATTACACTTACTAAAATTTGTTTAACGTTATTGACATCACCCGATCAATTTATATTCAATTCATGATATTACATACACAAACACATGCACGAGTACTGATAAGCTGCAGTGCTGCACGCATGGCTATCAAGTATCAACGTTCTAGGGTCTAAATTGCCTGCATGCAGCGAAATCATTTCCCGATATTAACTTACTATATGGGTATCGAAAATTGAACAATGTGGGTTTGAGTATGCATGGACTGATTCAGTTCACATTCTTAGAAATTAGAATGGTTTAATGATTCTGTATTCTGAATATATAACCTGTTGCAAATTATTCAAGTTCTTCACTATAAATAATTAAGAATTTATTTATTTTGTCAGAATATTTAAACCTTTCTTGACAGATATTATATTACATGCAGGAGAAAATATGTTTGTTTGTTAATCAAAAGTTAGGAAAGATATGACAGTAGACAGAAGAATAACAGAACCCAAATGTACTTTTTTTTTATTAATTATCAAATATAACTAAAACTCACTTATGTTTATTTTGATTTGAATACACAACGGAAATAATCTACAGTAATTATTTTTCTTCATAAATTGGAAACAAATTCAAATACATAATCATTTACAACTGTGTAAACGTGATTTGAAATTACATAGAAATGGAATGAAGGCTAGCTGTTAGACTGAAAGTGTTATGCATAACTAATTAGTCTTATCACGTAATCAAATTACATCTGATCTGTTTCCCTCAGAATGCTAACAGTCACAGTACTGCTTATTTGTCTTGATGCATGTTTTTCACTAAAAGGTCTCAGTTAAAAGCTCCCAAAACCTAGTTTCACTATATATTTTGAGAGAGAGAGATCAACCTCTCTCAGGTGACAAAACAATTTAATGACTTGAAAAATAAAGATTCCAAATGGATAAACTAGTTGTGCCCTTTCAAAACAAGAAATGAAGAAACGAATAGAAAATACAAAACATAGGGCCATAGCTAGGCTTCAACACCCTGAGTAATTGCCAGGTGTCTTTTACAACTATTTGGCAAGACAAGTTAGCATTGATCTTCCTCTCACCATACCATGTCAAAGGGAACTTGGGCTAACCATAAAGCCTATCTAGCTGTTGTCTAGGAAACCCATGCGATGAATCTAGGAAGCCAATTTAAGCACAACAGCTAGTATTTATTTTACTTCAAAGTTATAGTACACTACAATAAGAAGAAAATGGTCCACTGTGCCATCAATTGCCTCCCCTTTAGGGAAGAACAGGCGATGAGCCTTTGAGTTGTGCTTGTCCCAGAGTGAGTATGATGGTGACTGATAGGTTTCATCTCTTTCTTCCTTGGCTTTGAGTTTCTATCTAGGATAAGAAATAAGGGACTGACCTCTGCAAGTTGGAACAATAAACCTTCTACTTTGTTGTTGTTGTATTTATTTAATCAATTGATTGTCAAAAGTTAAAACAGAGTTGGTATCTTATTCATGACATGGGGGTATGGTGCCATTATTTAAGGCACAAAAGAATTTTTTCTTTTTAAACTTGACCCACTTTTGAGGCACAATTAACCATTACTAATCCAATTTAATGTTAATTCAGTACCATCATCTTTTTTTTTTTGACAATCAGTACCATAATCTTAAGTACTGGGTTAAATATCAGTTATTTTGAAGGATGACCTCTATGATTCTTTCTAGATATTCAAAGCCTATGATTGCTTTCTCAAAAAATACAGAAAATTCAAACTTGATGGCCATCATTCATGAAAATTTTTTGTTTAAAATATAAATGATTTTGTACAAATGAATGATTCATTAGGCGTAATTATGTATCACTTTTGATATTTTTACTATTAACAATGCATACATCTATTTTCATTCATCTTAATAATATTTATCATACTTATTTTTTTTATCATTCTTTTTCATTAAATTTGATACCCTTAAAAAGGTGTCAACAATGTATATACCCTAAAAATAATGTATGATGATCTTTTTTCAATTATGAATTACACTTTCTCTTCCTCGATGATTAATTTCTAGATTTCTTTTTCTTTTGATGTTTTTTTCTATGTAAAAAGAGTGAGATACACAATCTTCTTAATATTTTGAAAAAGATATAAAATGAAAGTATCGCTTTTATAAAGTTGGATAAATTCTATTGTATATTAGATATACGCACATCTCTGACACATGTCCTTGACAAAATCAGTAAAAAAATATGTAAAATTAATTATAATTAAATGATAAAAAATATATAAATATAAAATAATGTGTGTAGTTAGTATTATTCTATAACCGTTAATTTCTTGCACAAATCAAACGACAGTTACGAAGAAATTAAGATAGACATGAGATTTATGTTTAACGACCACATTCAAAAGTAGTAACTGCTCTTTCGATCTCCTTTCTTTTTGCCTTTAAATATCTATAACACAAGGTCATTAAATTGTACTTGCAATTCCTGATGATGTTTTGCATTCTTCTCCTTAGTTAGGTATTAATTAAGAATAAACAATTCATTCATTCATTTTTTAGTTACAATGCATCAAGTGGAATGACAATTATCAAATTCATAATATTATTTAATATTTTCCAGTAAGTTTCTTTGTTGCCATGATAGCCGAATGTGAAAATATAAACCCAAGACATTGATTCCATGTATATTATATCCGAATTTGCGGAGAAACCTCAGCAGCTACTGCAGATTGTAGAGGTGGGGTTAACCTTCATGGAGACAAAGTGGATTTTATTATTAACCAAATTTATACTTGGAAATTGGAACAAGTGAATTTCGTATCTTTTCCATGCCGCAACAAATGTTCATACTTAAATCAGCATCCTTTATCAAACTCATCCAAGTATAATTGGGCTGCAAGTTAATTTGGATCTCTTGCAAACTACCTAAAGCGTTGATCAATAGCTGTCTAGCTCTTATATATTCCTAATGGCTTCTACATAAAATGAAGTCCTTTTTGAGAGAATATGCTTAAGCAGGAATTGATTTCATTTAGTGTCTTCCTCATGCTTCCATAATCTGTATAATCATGATGGACTGTTTTTTGTTCTTTTCTATTATACATCGTTATCCATAAGTAGTTTTTTTGCCTGCTAGAAAAGACTATTGTAAAAGGGAAATCAACCGTGTCATATGAGTTTTTTACATAACATGTTATATGAAGAGAGAGATAAATACACAAATCTTAAAAATAGGGCCCCACATGTTGCGCCAATACAGGCACCCTTGCACCCATGGCAGTTAATTTGCCAATACAGGCACCCTTGCACCCATGGCAGTTAATTTATGAGCAACTCTCGTCATGTGACCATGGTCTATACTTATATGAATGCTTGGCTAAAGAACAGTAGGAATCTCTGCATCTCGATGCTTCTTGTATGGCTAAATATGCAAAGTTTCATTTTAGATAGAAATGAAGGGTAGGAGAGAGGGACAGTGTCCAACCTTAAATTAATGACCACGACATTTTCCCACCAACTTTGTATATATCCATTAGCTGGAGTGACCGTGCGTGGGAGAGGGGGCTGTGGTCTTTCCCACCATCCTAGGCTTGGTCAAAATTTTCCCAACTGGTGAAGACAACCATTACCTTTCTACTAACCACCATAATGACTGGCGAGAAAGGAAAAGAGATGGTTCCGCCTTGAGCATGTTCAGGTAACTTAATTCTGTCCTTCCTGCTTATAAATATATGGAAAAACAGTGTTGCATGTGTAGTCTTCAACTCCCAAAGAAAGATGGGGCCTGCACCACCAGCACAGCAGTAGATGTCATACTATTTCACAAAGTTAATCACTTCACTTAATTGTGCAACCCCTCTTATAACCCAAACGGTGTTTAATATTTATCCCATCAAACCAAAAAATAAGTAACACAAAAGTAATTTTGCAAATTTTGGTTTAATCAAAAGTATTTAGGAACTCACAAAGTGAGAGCTCGAAGTCTCATAATTCAACCAATGTATGTTAGTCTGAGTAAAAAAGGCTTAGATCTCTTAAGTATGTGATCTTGAATTCGATCTTAAGATTTATATGTGTGAAAATAATATCATTGGGAGAGTTATTTGTTTAAGCACCTGATTATATCTCAGAAAATTAATCTCTCAATTATCAGGTAAGGGGATACTTGAGAAACCTAGAAAAAAAATCTCATAATTCATTTTCTAAAAAAGTAATTCTTCGTTTATTTGTTTTAATTATGTTTTGAAGAAAATTAAAAAATAACCTTTTAGAAAATATGGTTTTTATTATTTCCTTATAATAAAAGATAGATTAAGATTGAGGATAAAAAAATAAAAATAAAAATAGATAGATAAAGGTTAAGAAGTTAGAGAACTTGTCTAGAAACACAGAAAAAAGTGGAGTTCCACCAAAAGAAACTGAGAATTGTGTTAACCCCGTTCTCTCCCAGCAAAACAATTGGTGTGGGCCTTTGCCAAAATACTCTCCACCCTAGCTAATCCGGGCCCAATCAAAGGAAAGATAGAAAGACTGTTTGGAGACAGTAAAAAAGGCCCATTACCCGACTCTATACCCACACTACCAAGCCTCTACTGACAAAAAACAAAAAAAACACACTACCAAGCCTCTTGTCCCCGCAATTACTACAATAAGCTCTTGCTGTTTCAATAGAAAACCACGAGGATCACAGACCACTTACTTTGAATCCCAATCTTGTACTTGATTTAAGTAGTTTTTCACTTTTCATGATATTGTTATAGGATCATGACCGTGAAATAAACTAAATGCGGAAACACATTATGATAACCAGGATATTCTGAACAAACTAAGTCATTTAAAAAAATGCCATTATCAATTATTAGTAGTAATCTTGAATGCTCATTGAACAAATGGAAAACATTGAGCATTTGTCCCCATTTCTTTATTCATTTTTTCTCAAGGAAAACCAGAAAGCATTAGCTGTGATTCATGTGTAAATGAAAATATTTTCTATACATTTCAAGGAAAATAATGCATCTAGGTTGACTTATCTACACTGCTAATGAAACTAACTGATGCCGAATGGCCCTGCCAATTCTCTCCAGGAACTGAAAATGCCAGCAATGTCCTATCATCTAGTAAACCTAGACACCCAAGATGGGGTTTCTGCCTTCATCTATTTAGATGGTTAGAAGATGCTGTGGGTCTGATCCATTTGGACCCTCAGAGTAAAGTGTAGGAAGGTAAGCATTGTATGCTGGCAGGTATCGAGAAACAAAATCTCTCACCTGGAGAGCACCAACCATGACAAAATCTTGTATTAGTCATATGAAGGTAGATAATGAAGGCAATGTAGAGACAACATCATATTAAATAAAACATATATGCATGCGGGTAATAGACCTAGTCATCAGACATTCCAGGGTTGCCTGCCTCCCTCATGGCAATCTCTGCCTGCAAATATGGATAACACAAGACCTAGAAGTATGCTACAATCAGGTTCTGAACAGACACAGTTTATAATTTCTGAAAGGGATGTTAAAAAGAATAATGCTTGATACACAACTTTTAGGTTACATCACCTCACACCACAATGAGGTGGCAAAATCGGAGGGTAAATGTGCAGAAAACGTGGTGGGACTAGTTATAATCAAATGGTGAACATTGTGGAGATGTGAGATAATGTTATTATAAGTGTGTGTAGGTAGCATTATTCTGTTAAAAAACAGCCTACTTGCAAACGCCATTGGTAGACACAATTTGGGTCCTTAATCTTGATGAATATCCATGACTTTATGAATTTGTCCCATGCATCATAATAAGCTTGAAGGTTTTTATTCACTGTTTCTAGCTGAAAAATCAATTGCAATTAATTAGTAATTCCTCACATTACAAGAATAGGCTACTACAGCAAACAGAATTTGCATAATCGATAATTCAGTATCAATCAACTCAATATGTGAATTAAGAAAGAAAAAGGTAAATTTCTAATTCTAACCTGGAGATCTACAGCCTTTACAACTTCCACCTGAAGGGGCTTGAAAAACCTAGCACCCAACCTTCAAATAACACAAACTAAAAGGTCATCCATGCACGGTAATTGAAGCATCAACAACTTGAAAGGAAATTGAAGTGAGACAAAAACCATTCATTGTTTCATGGCAAAACCAAGACTAACCCCACCTATTTTATTACATTTTGAATTCTGCCAGAAAATTGAGTTTTCTCAAAGCTGGATATTATCATCCACAGAACTTCAAAAAATTCATGTTGTACACTTTTTTGGTCGGGGAGGAGGGTAAATTTTGGCAGTTATGAACTCAATACACTTCAGTAAGATTTTGTTTGTTTGTTTGTTTATTTGTTTTTCTCTGTTGGATCATTTCTTACCAAGTGAACCTAACCTGTCAGAAACAGCCTAAGACTCAAGAGTTACAATTGAAGTTTCTCTTACCATAAGGGGTCCTTCAACTTCTGGCCAAGTTGAAGGATCAGCATAGTCACCTCTCCCATTGAATGCAGACTGCAAAGCCAGGCAAATCACCATCATAAACTATAAAGTAAAAATTTGTTCATATAACAAAAATATGCAAGTTATGCCCTTACTTTATCGTATCGAGGTAGCTTTATCTTCATACCTGGAAATCTCAAATAACAAGGAATTACAAATAAAATACAATATGATAAAAAAGATAAAAACTCATTTAGAGACACACCTTCTCTTGTCAATGTGGCTAGAGCTGTCAGAGTTTCAACAAATAAAGCAAGATCGTGGCTTCCTGCGTGATAGAGACCCATACCGTATGGATAAAGGCCCAGGCCCAAAAGTGACAAAGGTTTACACTAGAAAGAAGCACAGACAGTAGGCAATAACGGCCAAGTAAGGTGTGGGAATCTGTTAGGAGGTTTATATGCTGTAGGGGAGGGAAAACGGGAGAGAGGCAAGAATTGGGTTGGGCATTGGAGGGGTTAGACACTCTACAATTGTCTAGAACTATCTTCTTTCTCTGTATTCCGTTTATCTTTTTTTTTGTTCCAGAATATACTACATCTAGTTGTGATATCATACTGATATCACCCAGGAAAATTTAGTTCATCTCTGTGTTATTCTGTTTTCTATTGTTAAATCTGTTTGGTACCTATCAATTGGTATCAAAGCTGTTCGTTCTGGGCATTTGGGTGGTTAATACCAGATCCAACATGGAGTCACGATTAGAGACGGTGGAGAGAAGTTTGATGGAAAGCCTGACGAAGCAAGAAAAGACGGAGGCCATATTGGATGAGTTTGTGTGCTTGTTCAAAGCGATACACACGGGAAATTCCAGAGGACGGTCGAGGTACAGGAGGCGATCCTCATTGCACGATGAAGACGATGGAGCGGACAGAGACCGGAGGAGAAAATGCGGGATTCTTCCCAACGAGATGGAGAAAGGTCTCAGAGTAACCGACCTCCCGAGAGAAATGAAGGAGGTAGGAAGTTGGAGATTCTGGTATTTTCGAGAGAGGATACTTATGGCTGGATTAACAGAGTGGAGCGTTACTTCAAGGTGAATGGAGTGAGTGGAAGTGAAAGGATAGAATCAGTAATGGTGGCCATGGTGGGGAGAGCGCTGAACTGGTATCAATGGTGGGAGGACCAAACGTTTAATCCAAGTTGGAACCAATTTAAGGAGGCTGTAATTCGTAGGTTTCAGCCTGGAATTATCCAAAATCCCGTTGAACCCTTGTTGAGCATCAAGCAAACAGGGGGACTGTTACGGAGTACCGTGAACAGTTCGAGCTAGCTGCTGGACCAGTAAAAGATTGCGGACAACACGGTAATGAAAGGCATCTTTTTGAATGGGTTAAGGGAGGAGTTAAAGGCTGAGTTGAAATTGTATGAATTGCACTCCCTGTCAGATCTCATGGACAAGGCTCAGCTGATTGAAGAAAAAAATTAGGCCTTACAGAAGGGAGGGTCTTCAATGAAGGGAGGAATTCCATTAAAAAAAGTACAAGGAGAGGGTGGCTACCGACCCTATGGAGGATCTGAAGGAGGGAAGAGTTATTACCAAACAGCATTGAGAAGCAATATCAGTCAAAGACATCCATTAGAACCTAAACCCCCAGATGGAGCTACAGATGAGAAGAAACACACAGGGCCCAGGAGGTTATCCCAGGAAGAACTCTAGGAGAAGAGCAGAAAGGGATTATGCTTCAAGTGTGGAGAAAGGTGGGGCCGAGAACATGTTTGCAAATTTAAACACTATCAGCTATTTATGCTGGAAGGGGAGGAGGATGAAGAGGGGGAATCAAATATGGAAGAGGAAGATTTGGAGCAGGAGCTGAATGATAAAGCTCTACAATTATCTATGAAAAGTATAATGGGACTGACCTCTTCTAAGTCTCTGAAGTTGTGGGGAAAAATTGGGGCGCATCAACTAATAGTGCTCATTGATTGTGGAGCTTCGAACAATTTTATTTCAAAGGAGCTGGTGAAAGAGCTGGGCCTGGCAGTTGAAGATACTCCTGAATATACCGTGAAAATAGGTAATGGTTGTAAAGTGAGAAGCAAGGGAGTATGCAGTCATGTGAGGATGTCAATACAAGGGGTGGATATACAGCAAAATTTCTTCCTCTTTGAACTAGGAGGGGCGTTTTAGGGATGGATTGGCTGGAGAGCTTAGGGGACATACAAGCTAACTTTAGAGACCTTACCTTGCACTGGGAGAAGAATGGACACAAGGTATCATTGAAGGGAGAACCATCCCTTTGTAAGACGCAAGCATCACTTAAAGCCATGCTCAAAGCTTTAAGAGATGAGGGAGAGGGTTATTACATAGAGTATCAGGAGTTGCAACCAAAAGAGCACTCAAAGGAGCTATTATCAGAAGATATTCAAGATATCTTGCAGGAATATGCAGAATTATTTCAGGCACCTCAGGGGTTACCTCCCAGCCGTGAGCAAGATCATGCCATCAACCTCAAAAAAGGAGCCAACATTCCCAACTTACGCCCCTACAGGTATCCCTATTACCAAAAGAATGAAATAGAGAAAATAGTAGCTGAGATGATGAAAGCAGGCATAATCAGACCTAGTACAAGTCCCTATTTTAATCCGGTAATTTTGGTCAAAAAGAAGGATGGAGGGTGGAGATTTTGTGTGGACTATAGAGCTCTAAATAAATTGACCATACCGAATAAGTTTCAATACCTGTAATTGATGAGCTGCTGGACAAATTAGGAGGAGCAGTCATTTTTTCTAAACTGGACTTGAAATTCGGTTATCACTAGATCAGAATGAAGGAGGGTGACATTCCCAAAACTGCTTTTAGAACATATGAGGGGCATTATGAGTTTTTGGTGATGCCCTTTGGCTTAACCAATGCCCCTTCCACCTTCCAAGCATTAATGAACAAGGTGTTGAAACCTTATCTAAGGAGATTTGTGTTGGTGTTTTTTTATGACATTCTAATTTTCAGAAAGGATCAGCCTACTCATGGCAAACATCTTAAGATGGTTCTGCAATTACTAAGGGAGAATAGGTTGTGGGTGAATAGGAAGAAGTGCTCTTTTGGCCATAAACAATTAGATTATTTGGGGCACATCATCTCCTCTGAAGGAGTGGCAGCAGACCCCAAAAAGGTGGAAGACATGCAAAGCTGGCCACAACCAACTGATATCAAGGGTCTAAGAGGTTTCTTGGGCCTCACAAGTTACTACAGAAGATTTGGGAAGAACTATGGCAAAATTGCTTGGCCCTTAACACAGCAGCTCAAGAAAGACAACTTTAATTGGGGAATAGAGGCCCAAATAGCATTTGAGGAGCTCAAAATTGCCATGACTTCATTACCTGTCTTGGCTGTACCCGATTTTGAAAAAACATTTGTGTTGGAGACAGATGCTTCGGGAAAAGGAGTAAGAGGATTACTCATGCAAAAGGGCAGACCTGTGGCCTATATGAGTCAAACTCTCTTGAATAGAGCTCAAAATAAGTCAGTCTATGAAAGAGAATTAATGGCCATTGTAATGACAATTCAGAAGTGGAGGCATTATTTGATGAGGAGGCATTTCATAGTTCAGAATGACCAGAAGAGCCTTAGATTTTTGCAAGATCAGAGATTATGGGGTGAAGAATAGCAAAAATGGGCCTCTAAATTAACGGGGTATGATTTTGAGATCAAATATAAACCTGGCAAAGAGAATGGGGCAGCAGATACATTATCCAACAAATTGCAATTCTCAGCTATTTCTTCTGTGCAATTCAATGAGTGGGATGACTTGGAGGATGAGATTCACACTGATACTCAACTGAGAAGGATTCTGCAGGATCTGTTGAGACAACCGGATTCACATACAAGGTTTCAACTTAAGAAGGGCAGGTTATTCTATAAAGGAAGGATAGTAATTCCTAAAACTTCTCAAAAAATTCCTTTGGTGCTTAAAGAGTTCCATAACTCAGCTATAGGGGGGCATTCGGGGTTCTTCAGGACCTATAAAAGGATTTCAGGGTTGCTGTTCTAGGCAAGTATGAAGGGAGACATTTAGAAATATATGCAGGCATGTGAAGTTTGTCAAAGGAATAAATCTCAAAACCTCACCCCTGGAGGTTTATTACACCCTCTACCTGTCCCATCTATCATCTGGACTGATTTGTCTATGGACTTTATTGGGAGACTCCCAAAAACAGGTGGGGTTGACACCATCATGGTGGTTGTGGACAGACTCACTAAGTATGCTCACTTTGTGGCTGTATCTCATCCCTATATAGCAAAAGATATTGCTGAGATATTTATTCGAGACATAGTCAAGTTGCATGGTTTTCCTTCCTCAATTATATCAGATCGAGATAGGGTTTTCCTCAGCTCCTTTTGGGCAGAACTATTCAAAATGGCAGGGACAAAGCTGAAGTATAGCACTGCTTATCACCCTTAATCAGATGGCCAAACAAAGGTAGTGAATAGGTGCGTGGAAACATATTTGAGATGTCTCACAGGGTCTAAACCTAAACAGTGGCCAAAGTGGTTGGCTTGGGTAGAGTTTTGGTACAACACCAATTATCACTCAGCCACTAAGATAACTCCTTTCAAGGCTTTGTATGGCAGAGACCCACTTGTACTCATTTGGGGAGATGGAGTTCCTTCAGCAGTGGAGGAAGTGAATCAACTCTTGGCTGAGAGAAATCAGATGCTTGATGAATTAAAGGAGTCCCTAGCCAAAGCTCAGAATCGGATGAAGATGCAAGCTAACAAGCACAGACGTGAGGTGGAGTATCAACCGGGAGAGACAGTTTATTTGAAAACCTAACCTTACAAATTGAAAACTCTAGCCAAAAGAGTTAACCAGAAGTTAAGTCCTAGGTTCTACGGTCCTTATGAGATCTTGGAAAAGATAGGACCTGCAGCTTACAAGTTGAAATTACCCCAAGGCAGCGTGGTTCACCCGATATTTCATGCATCTTTACTCAAGAAGTCCATCTCTCCTATGGTAGACACACAACCATTGCCATTGTTCCTAACTGAAGACTGGGAGTTGCAGGTCCGGCCAGCTGATGTCTTAGATTGCAGGCAAAATACAGCAGGGGATGTGGAGGTTTTGGTCAAGTGGAAGGATTTGCTGGATTTTGAGAACTCCTAGGAGTTGCTATCTACCATCCAAGGCAATTTTCCAAAGTTTCACCTTGAGGATAAGGTGAATCTTTGGGAGGGAAGTATTGATAGAGACCTAGACCGTATGGATAAAGGCCTAGGCCCAAAAGTGACAAAGGTTTACACTAGAAAGAAGCACAGACAGCAGGCAGTAACTAACTACTGAGCTGGCCAAGTAAGGTGCGGGAAAAGTGAGTGGGAATCTGTTAGGAGATTTATATGCTGTAAGGGAGGGAAAACGGGAGGGAGGCAAGAATTGGGTTGGGCATTGGAGGGGCTAGACACTCTACAGTTGTCTAGAATTATCTTCTTTCTCTGTATTCCGTTTATCTTTTTTTTTTCTCCAGAATATACTACATCTGGTTGTGATATCATACTGATATCACCTAGGAAAATTTAGTTCATCTCTGTGTTATTCTATTTTCTGTTGTTAAATCTATTTGGTACCTATCACTGTATTTCCACACAACTGGAAAGAAACCAGGGAAGCAAATTATTCTAGTTGTCACAAAGGCCCTACACAATATAGTGTTCATTTCTTCAGTCAACAAAGCATGTGGATGGCTACCTCAAGAAGTGCATTTCCTAGATTAGTTTCTCTTAGTTTACTCTACAATCCAAATATATAATTTGTCAGCCAAACAAAAGAAAAAAGATCAAGATGGGAACGTCAATTGAGGCACAAGTAGATTACAGCTTCAGTATACCTGACCTTCAGCCATCAAATAAAAATCATCTATAGATATTGTTGCGGACTTCTTGAGAATTTTAACATGTATCAGCCATTATTAATGTCCCTTTTAGATAGTCATTACAACAAAGGATAAATTCAAAGTTGCTTCAAAGTTCACAGCCAACCTGCCAGTTATTCAAAAAAGATAATCAATAGCAAAGACAAGGGTTGTCTTGCTACAACCTTGGGGAGCACTAAACCCAATTTGAGCCATACAAAGTGAAAAACAATGAGGCCCCTTAGCATAAAACTAAAAAGCTTCCTATAATTTTAGTTGCAGTTACAGCTCACGTAGACTTTTATTACAATTGTTACCGTTATCTTTAATTTATTTATAAATTATTATCATTATTATTTGGTAAAAGATGTAGAACATTTATAATAAGCTTCATAACATAAAATACATACTGAAAACAAAATATGAGAGAGAGAAAGAGAGAGAATTGTGAAATACATACCACTATAGGAGGTATATCTTCTTCATTTTTAACATGGACTGGTGCTGAGCAATCTGATCTTCACACCAGAGGAAGACTGGTATGTAGTAGTGATAAATCCTAGCTTTTTGAGGCACTGTTAGGTACAATTCAATAAGTTGAAACAATCGGCATAGGTGCCGACCATATGATAACCCCTTATCTATGGACCCTGCCACCTTCTCTTGTGTCACACCTATTTTGTCTAGCAAAGGTCCTGAGCATATAAATTCAAAAAGGTCCTGCACAGAGGAAACTTCAGCAGGTTTTGTAGGAATACAGAATATAAAGGACCCTGCCTGTACTCATTGCTGGCAGCAGTACTTGTTGTAGTGCAACCATGTTGCAGTCATGAACTTCCACTGTTTACAGGAAGAAATTGGAATTGTACATTAAATATCCCATACATGATTTCAAGAAGTGTGGGCAAATGTAGCAGTTGATGCACTAATTTCATGGCAAAATAAAATATCAATCAGCAATTATTTCAAATAATGCCAAACAATAAATTATTTCAAAATCCAGTATATTCATTTTGCAAGTTCAGCAACACAGTCGTACCCATCATAAATATAAGATAAGCAGAGAGATCCCAATACAAATTTGGAAGAGGATCTTTCTAATGTTCATTTTATTTTTTCTTCTCCTGTTTTGACCGAAAGATTAGAATTTAGTAGAAGCTTTAACAGAAAGGACATAACAGAAGACCTAATCATCTGGCATAAATTTCATCAAGGAAGAATCCAACATGCAACCCCAAGTTGGTGACAAAGTGGGCTGAGTTGCATAAATTATCAATCCAAATTTCTCAGAAAAATTGATTCTCAAATACCCTTTAGTAAGCTGAGTGAACATATTCCTCCCCCCCCCCCAATTCATCTAAGAACAAAACTTATATTTTATTTTTTTATGTCTATTTCATTCATTCTACCAATTAAGTGTCTTCATTAATGTTCTTTCTCTTACTTTTTTTTTTTTAAAAAATGCACATATGTTATAACCTGATTGGTAAAATGGATATAATGGATATTAAGAAATGGACTTAAGCTTTGTCCTTAATCTAATAAAATTATATAATTTTGTTTAATTGAACTCCCAACCAAAATGAAATGGAAACTTGTAACCCAGTAAAAAACAAAAAACAGAAGCAATGCTATGTTTTTTCCCTTTCTTCCTGTTCCACTCCACTTATTCCCCACAGGTAAATTAATCCAATTCTGGGTTGCCTTCAGTTCAGCCTTTTCATTCATACAACAGCATTATGGGAAACAAGTACAACTGAGTGAATTCAATAAACTGAATACAGTAAAGAAGAAGTACCTGACTTTGAAGATTGGGTTAGCATTTGAGAGAGCTTAGACCAGTTTGATTGGGAAGATAGAAGAGGGAAGTAAGTAGTAACAAGAATTGGAACACAAATGCAATTTACAATAGTTAGAATTGTTATAGGGATGGTTGTTAGTATTAGAACAATAGAAAGAATGCAATATTGTAGGCCGACATGGTTGAGATCAGAGATTCAAACTAGCCATTTTTTATCTCTCTCTCTCTCTCTCTGCCAAAGCTGCGAGAGAAATCAGCAATGGAGCAGTGGTACGCCTTGTATTTGCCACTTTGGTGTAAGCACCAAGAACTGGAATGACTGGACGAGGAGGACCGTAGAAATATATCTTTTTTTTGTTAGCAGCAGTTATTTTATTTTATTTTGATGTTTAACTTAATGTATTATTTTTTGAAATAATAAAAAATATAATTATTTAGTCATAAAAATTGTCATTATTCATGTCAGAGCACGTTTTGTTTCAGTTTTTTAGTTAAATCAATAGTTTTGTTTTTTTTAAGAATGAGCTGTTACACATATATCTAACGTGTTTGGGTTTATTTGGAGAAAAAAAAAGTTGTCAAAAGTTGAGTATTTTGCTAAAAAAAAACTGTTAGAATTATTTTTTATTTTGAGATATAAATATTATTTTATTTTTAATTAAATAAATTGTTTAATTAATCAAATAAATATTTTAATCATTTTATATATTTTTTATTAATTTAATATATAAAAAAAAAATTTATATCATCTAAATAAATTAATTTAAAATTATTTTTTAACTAATATATTCAAATATTAAACTAATTTTATTATAATCAATTATAATAAAAAATTTATATAATAATTAATTATTAAAATAATTTAATTTTTACAATTATCTCAAATACATACTTAGTTTAGTTTCTTAATAAAATAATTATATTTTGTAAATACGATTACTCTTTTATAAAAACATAGTTATTAAATAATTTTATAAAATAAATATTAAAATAATATAATATAATATTCAATAGGACACGTATCAATTTTTTTTATCAACATTAATATTTTTATGACAAAAATATATACAACAAATCTTTTTATATTATTTCTTAATATTATTTATTATATTTATTTTTTTATCATCATTCTGTGAAGAAGCTTAATCACGTCTATCAAAAATGTATAAAAAATGGCATTTCATATAAAATGATGTAAAACAATTATTTTTATTTTAAGATCCATTAGAAGCTATAGATGACACCAAATTTTTAGGAACAAATGCAATAATATTGTTTCTTCTTGAATAAAATCACGTTAAATTTGCTTCAAATCAAATGATTGTGTAAAGAAGCTAAACACGTTCCTCAATAAAAACACGATTGTAAAAAATATTTTTTTTTAATAAAGATCATCTAACACCTTTTTTAAGGGTATAAGACTTTTAAGTGTCAATTAAATCAGAAAAAATGATTAAAAAAATATATAAAAAATATATATATACATTATTAATAGTAAAAATATCAGAATTTATTTTTTTTTTTTTTGGTAAAATTGTAAAAAGCATCTTTAATATCTTGTACTGCTACTGTCTACTAAATACTAATAATCAACTTTCTGACTTTTGACCAGTAGTTGGCCACTTGCACCCTGGTTAAGTCCCTAGTGGAATAAGCCAAAACCCACAACTAGAAAACTTACAGAGGTCATTTTGATGTCATTTTGTTACAACAATAACCATTACTACAATACTACACGTGAGTTCAAAATATCCAAGGCGAGATGCCTGATCTTGGGGTACTATCTCAGACAGCTTAGCATGAACCCCAGCCAAAGGTCATGACATGTATACACAAAAGATAAGATATTTAGAGAATGGACATGGATAAATGAATGGAAGTTGAAGGGAGGATTAGATTAGACACTAGACAGGTTCTATGTGTTTTTTACATATCAGTTAGGAGTCCCTTGCATTGGCACGTCAATCATCTTCAGAACAAAGTTTCAAGCAGTTTTGGTGAAGACAAAGCCGCTACACATTTAAACTGCCACACAGAATTTCATAATGAACATCATGCAAATTAATAGTAAATAGGTCTACTACTAGTTCAAGTTCAATATATATATATATATATATATATAAATAAATGTAGTGAAAGAGATCTTAATATATAGATAATTTTTTCTCGGGTATACCTTGTCTTGTCTGTACTTTGAGCGGACGGCAGTTAGAGGGCAGCCAATGGTATTCAGCTGTAGGTCTTGTAATGCAAGAACTGTGGTTTTCAAATCTGATGCTTTGTAACAGGCATAGTGTTGAAGAGTTGGATTCTGCAATAAACAATGAGTATCATGCATCCTTTACATAACTTCATACATAAGGAAAATATGAATGAGACACTCACCCATGGGTGGTGTGACTGATTTAATGTCCACCTGGCAAGAAATACAGCTGATGCAGCAATGATAGAGGGAAGGAAATTCAAGAAACCATAGTCCATCAGTGTTAGTTCAGCTAGGTAATTGGCCAGGTACTCCAATTCAAGGCTAGGACCCTACAATTTTTTCAGTAGGTAAGTGATTAGTAATACAGTAATATTAAACCAAACAATTTGGCATGTTCTGGACCAAGCAGCATAGCCCCAAGATCAATCTTTTCACCTTGTAAGAAGCTTGTGCTGCTCGAAGAAACCTCCTAAGAACCAAAAATGTACAAAAACAATTGCATCAAGGATCTCCCAATAACGCATTAAAATTTTCTTTTCATTTTTTTTGTATGGATATTATTAATGATAAAAATGTCAACAAGTACCTGAGGAAAGTTGTTGTAGTGGGAGCAAAAAGTTTATATTCAGACGACTTTAATACTTGACTCTCCACTGTTAGTACCTGCCACTCACATTATTTATCAATTGCAAAGAGTCCAAAAATTACATGCGTAATCTTTTAAAATACTGTCATTATCAACTTTTGCGCGTAATGACTATGTCAATATACAAAATCCATAGATTTAAGAGTGAATTTGAAATTTTGAATAGCCAAAGAATTTGATGTTAAAGCTTGAGATTCTAAGTTCTCTTGTTTATATATACATACATACATATATTGTTGAAACTGCAGTTTTAAATTTCAATGTATAAATTCCTTATTATTTGACCATTAATAATTTATTGTTGAAGAAGTAGGACATACCTCCGCTTTCGTGTATGTGTTGTCTGTGATGAAGCAGAAATCTTCAATACGCGGGGCATTAATTTCTTCGTACTTGCTTCAATCACAGAAAGCAGAAGACAAATAAACATTTCCAAATACATTACAATGAATGCTACAGATAGATATAATCCTTCAATTGAACTTTAATATTTTTCCTTTCATCTGAAATTTACAAATACTGGTATAAAATTAAAAGTGCTTGAAGAGCTGTAATCATAAAAAATCAAGTAGAGCAAGACTTGTAAGTTGGCTACAGGTTCTGCTTGATGTATACCATTAGCATAGTTGTTATAATTGATGTCAATTAGCATAATAATTGATGTCAATTAGCATAAGAAGCAAATGTCACCAATGTATTAAGTAAACAACACAACATTTCCATCTTTTGCATGCTATCCTTCAAAGCCAAATCCTAATTGTCAAAAGGGTCAAAGACAACTTCTTTCTTGAATGACTCAATGACCATTCATTGATATAGAAAAAGAAGGATATGGTGCACTGTCCTCTCAACAAGAAGCATCAAGGTTTAACATGGAAGCATACAACAGCATCAACTCAACTGAGAAACTGAGTTTTAATATCATGATATCATGAATGAAATTACATATGCCCAGTTCAAGAATATGAATGAGAAGGCATGAAGTCAACTTCATTGAACTGAGAACTTACGAGGCAATTAGCATGCATGTGATGCCAAGCAGCTGAAGTCTTTGTCTTTCAATGTAACTTTTGGAGAGAAACCAATCTATAAGATATACAGCGAGGTAAAGAGTGTCTGGTCCCAATCTGTATTCCTCAGTAATCTGAAAAATAGCATATTAAGAATACAATTTGGTTCCTGAAATATAAAAAAAAAAAGTTTACTTTGTTTATCTTTTTCTCATAAATGTTAAAGCTACTTCCAACTCAAGTATTTAGTGTCAACAACCATAAAAACACTTAATCCTGCAGCTTTAGGATCAGCTAAATTATATTCCTAGATAAGAACTATTTTAGAACATCCATGGTCCTCATGGAATCTCTTTGGTTTTACAATACTCTCTTTACTTATACTTTCTATTAACCTGATCACAACTGCATGCTTCTTAATCAATCCTATATTCCTATTCATGCCATTCCTCATCTCCCCTCCCTTGATGGCTTCAATACTAAGTTGAATATTGTCACTTTGTTTTGGGGCATTATGATCCCCATGTCACACATCTTAGATATCTGTATCCTCGTGCATTGTGAATGAAGTAACTCCTATTGATAAGCAATGATCTTCATATCTTTTTTCATATTACCACTTCACCATTATCATCTCTGTAACACTTAATTTCTCGTCTTACCTTTTACAGTCCAACATTCTGTATTGTATTAGAAAATAAAATGATGCACACCTCTACAAGCCAATCAACCAGAATCCCACGCATGCTTTGAGTGATATCTCGCTGAACTGTTTCCATTAAGTTAGGATACGGCCTTCTTGCAAGCTGAAAAAAATATATATTAGACAAAGAAATCAAGACATAAAACAAAATATAAGAAAAACAGATGACAGAAAGGTTATGGACTTAAGGTAATTCTGTATTCCATTTTATATAGAACTAATAGACACCAGGAATCCCACAATGTTTCAATCCAATATAGGATATGGGCTTTATCATGTACACTACAAAGTTTATAACTATCTTTTGCTTATTCAGAGCAAGGTTTTTTAGCACCCAACATTCCAGTGCAGCATTTTATCAGCATATATTGGGATAAGGCTTGGTTGTTGTTATTTTACAGTAATAGCCATTATTGATAAGATATTGACATGAAAACTCTTGAATTCAAAACGTGCTTCATAGTAAAGGGACAACAGGAAAATAAAAGAAATCATCAAGTTGAAAATTTTTCTTAGGAGCTCTGTTACCTTAAATCTTGTTTCCATTATAGGATCCTATGGTCCTAATCAAGAAGTTCAATAGAAGCAAGCATGTATATAATTCAAAATCTTTTCACATTGGCTCCACAATCATCTTAAGAAGTTACGATATCGGTCAAATTTAAGGATATGCTCCCAATCAGTGCTGCTGAGGCACACCATTTATTTAATGGATGGATATATAGAGCTTTTGATATGAAAGGGCTTTTTTTCTTTCCTCTACTCTAGGGGATGTGGAAAGAAGTCAATTTTTAGTCCTAAGCATGAAAAAGCTGACAGAAAAAAGTATGAGTGTATTTTCCAAACTTTCAAAGCAAGAAAAGTTGGTAGAGACAATAAGGCTTTATTGGACAAGAGAAGACTGCTGCATACAATGGCATGACATTTACGACACAAACCTCAGCAACACGCAAGTTGTCGTAGATATCAGTGGCATAGAGGCTGCACAATTGAGGATCTTCAAGATCATCATCTATATCAGTGATGCCTGGATCCTTTAATGCATTCAAAAGTTCAGAAAGGCTACCTTTCTTGGCTGCACCAATTTGTATAAGCATGTCAGTACATATATACAGCTGAGAAAGAAAACATGAAAAATACATCAACTAAGAAACAATTTCTTTTATTAAGGTCTTGAACAAACTCAATAGACCAATGAAAAGCATTAAATTGAATACATAATGACAAACTATTCTCAGTATAATAGGCTTCCCAGAAACAATTGTTTATAATATTAAGAAGGAAACAAATAATCTTCAAATTACTCTGTACAAGAAAGCTGGATTGATTCAAATATATAGGTCAGCTGTCTTGGAATGACAATTTGCAGTATTATAAGAACTTATGATTCGTGAAGGAATATATTGCAACAGAAAAAAAAGGATATATTTAATTTTCAAATCAGGTTCATTAACCAACTTCCTGTCTCTTTTTTGTTAATCAAACAAATATTAGTTTACTCAACTAATATTACTGTCTCCCAAGATACATAATGTTTTGCTTGAACACCACCATAATAATGTATAATGCACACCAAGAAAACAACTAAATATTTGATTACAAAACAATCTCAGACTTCAGAAGCTCATTTCCCTTCAAACTACATATACTAACTGATTTAGGTTCAGCAGAACCACCCTTTAATAATCCTTCATATAGTACAAACAAGCAATATTTAATATAGTAAAATTGGAGTAACTGAGCAATGCATAGACCATGTCCTACACTAAAGAAGCTTAACATGCAGGGTGGCATATTAATATTGCAGACTTGTGGGTAAGAAAATAGACAGAAAAACCTTGCTTCTGAGAAATCAAAGGCTGAGCAGATATTCTAGACGTCTGATTTTCAATCAGACAATCATCCTTGCCACACTCATTGGAACTCAGCTGTAGAAGAGCATTGTTTTCCAAATTAATTGAGCACATAGCATCTTCTGATTGAAGTCCTATTTCCGGTAAACTCTTAGCTTTGGAGTCAACTTGAAGTTGTGGTAGCTCCACAGCAACAGAAGGAGCCACTTTGGAAACATTAATTTGACCAACCTTAGCCAGTTTACTTTTCTTAGCCTGGCAGTCAGAAAAATTCACTGTTAGGTAAGGAAGGAGGATGAGAGTAACTGTCCATGAATGTGACATCAATCCACCAATAAATTTCAAGAAGAAAGGGAACTCTTAACAAATAGTTCTTGCTGTAAACAGTTGGAGCTTAGGATATGGATAAAAACCTGAATTTTAGTTGAATTGAAACAGCTCCTGTATGTATTTTCACAGCAAACATTAGTAACATCCTGAAGAACAGCCCTCTTTTTACGTTGAGGACATGTATTATCAGAAACTGCTTTCTTTGGATTGGCTTGTAGTGGCTGCTTCTGATTTCGCTGTGATGGCTTCTTCAAAGGGGGTTGCTGTCCAGATGTACGAAAAGCAGCAGCTCGAGCACGAGTCAATCGACCAGGGAGCTCTCCAGCTTTCAACGTGACACTGTTTTCTTTCTTCATGTCTGCAAGATTCTATACAACAGAAAACATTACACACTCTAAATCTTGATATGTGAATCCTGCAACAAAAAGGCCAAATCATGAGAAAAGAAAGCATCAGGAATCCACAATTCTAGTGTTTATTAGTTCACAGATTGAGTATCAAGGAACCAAATGCATGAAAATCCAAGTCCAAGTAAGGAAACAAAAGAGACACATCTATGTACTATTTTTTTTTTTTCAAAGTGGCAACATTTTTGAAGCAGATCAGCAATCTGGCATCAAAGAAACACACTTCACTTGGAACTTTTAAGTACTCACATCAATATTCAGCTATTTCCTGGTCCATGTTTTCAAATGCAGAAAGTGAGTAAATTTTTTTATTCTATATGTTATTCGAAATCAAGCATACAATTGGCACACCTTAAATAAGCAGCAAAACTGTTTGAATGACATTCAGAATTCAATTTACCTTAAATAACATTAAGCATAAAAACCCTATAGTGACAAAAGGCACAAAGAGAGTCCAAAAATCACTTTTTTTTTTTTTTTTACTTAAGACCAGATCAAGATAACTACATAAGGTCTAATTGCAGCTAAAATACTCATTTAAGGGGGAAAGAGTTTTAAAGATTTTATTGACACTGGCTAACATATGAAATCAGGGCTTAACATATGTTTTCATCACGCAGCTCAGTTTGCCTCATGAACTCTTTTTAAAAAAAATAAAAAAATTCTTCCATTGAAGTTTCTCAACATGACACAATGAATGTCTCGTCAATGACAGAAATAAAAAAATAAAAAAATAAAAATTGGCCACGAGATGCCCAATGAGAGAACCAAATGTTAAAGAAGAGAAGAGAAGGAAGAAAGAAGGGTATGCAAATTGAAGCAGGTGCATACAGAGTGCACATCAGAGTTTTGAACAGGTGGGAGGGAAGAAAAAGAAACCCAACAACAATTTCTCAGCAACATGGTTCAGAGGAGGGGAATAAATTAAGCTTTTGTGCAAAGTAACAGGCAGATAAACAACTTTCATTGTCCTTGTAAATCAACATTGCAAAATTTCAAAATTTACAAGGTCAACCTTAAAATGTGGGTGAAAATAAAATGCTCAGTGTTGCTTTTAAGCTCGTTTAAGCTTTCTATTTGAAAGCCATACAAATGTATCCTCTGTTAACCTCCTTTTTTTAGCCAAATTTTTCTTACAGCTTCACAGAAAAACAATTCAAAACTCAACCTTTCTATTTATATCTTCTCTTTTGTGACATTTTTCTAACAAACCCAGCAGAAGAAAAGAAACAAAAAATCACTAGAAAGCAGCATTATCCACATAGGACTTGAAGAGAAGTTCATTTCTTCGAAGACTTGAAATGTAAAAAATAGTACAAAAAGCAAACTTTTTTGGTTTGTATTATGCGGGGTAAGGTAATGCCAGCATGAAGAATGACCTGGGTCTATCGTGCTAGCTCCACGACCTCCATTGAAGAGAGAGAGAGAGAGAGGGAGAGTTCCAAGTGTTTCTAGGGAGCAGCTATGGAAGAGGAAGAGAGTGAGCGGGATGTGGTTGTTTAAAATCTTTGTGAAACATTGGAGGAAAAAGAGAAATTAAAAAATGATTTTTTTGAAAGAAATAATAATATTATGAGGCTCATTGGTTGACTACTTGACTCAAAAGTTAAAGACAGTTCATGTCTTCATGATCAAGTGATTTTTTTATTCTCGCCCTATTGAGCTTACGGTAAGATCGCTTCTCAGATCTGGTCGTTTAAGGTTTCGCAGTACCTATATCCCTTTACGATGTCCCCTTAATCTGAGAAATTATAGTATGTTATGTTTCTGTTCACTCCAAGATAAATATTAATTTTAAATTAATAAATTAATTTTTTATAAATTTATTTAAAATTAATTATAATTTTTTTAGAAAATATATTTATTATGTTCCATAATATATAATAATTTAGAAAATATATTTATTAGTTAATTTATTAAATAAGCCGAGTTTAAGTTTATACCTATTCAATTATATATAAATATATATTTAAAAAAATCATAGTAATATTATTTTAAATTTAATTTAACATTCAATTTTTTATTATATTACTTTTAAATTAAATATATACAAAAAAATTAAGTTACAAATTTGAAGCTAATTTATTAAAATTAAAAAGCTAATTAATGAGCCAATGCCAAAATTGGTCCTCCAAAGATATACTAGGCATCTGGTTAGTACTTGAAAAATTTTGTACATCAATTTGGTCCTTCACAGTGACGAATTGATGTCTTAAGAGATATTGAGAGAATAAATTGATATCTATTTAAAATATTAAGAGTGTATTAAGGGTTATCCATCCTTGATTTAAAAAAGTGTATATAAATTTCATCTCATTAAATCATATAAAGTTGAATATATTCTTATTTATTCACTTTAAAAATAAATTCATTAAAGAGTGTTTTTGAAGAAAGAGTTATAAAGTTAGTAGTTATTAAGGGAGTGAATTCATGAGGTTAACCCTTATGAGGAGAGAGAAATATTTGTTAAATGAATTAATCAAGTTTTTAATTACTAAAATAGACATACTCAGTTGAGTTGATTAGTAAAAGATAAAATAAACTTTTTTGTTCGTAAAAAAGGAGTGAAGGATGGTAACTTTGAATTTTTTTTAATTCCCAATGTCTTAAATGTTTATTTTTAATTTAAAAATTTCTATTTTGAACTTAAATGTAGAATCCCATTGTGGGATTTGTAAAATGACACATGAACCATGAAGAGTGGTGCTATGTTTGCATTTTATCTTCTCACAATATTTGACCTCTCTTTTTTTTGGCTTTTAAATTTTAGTTTGTTAGAGAGTCAGAGTGGCCTCACTAACCATGAAATTGTGTTCATGGGATATAACACCACTTATATAATAATAATAATAATAATAATAATAATAATAATAATAATAATCATCATCATCATCATCATTTAATCATTTATGTATGATTAAGATTAAAACATAAAATTATATGACTTTTAAATAATTTTTATTATGATTATTTATGTATAATTTAATGATTAATATTTATTTCTTTTATAATAAAATACTTCTTTCACTATATATATATAATGATTCAAGGAATATTCAGTAAAAAAATGATTTAATGAATATAATGTTAGTCTTGAGGCTCAAATTTTCATAAATTCATTCAATATATACACATATTAGAATAGTATAGGGCAAGCCTAGTGTGATACATATAACACTACTTCCTGGCGAATGCAATATATTTGTGCACATGTTATTGATAGGATACATGTAAGTCAGTGTTTTATAGCAATAACATGAAAAGATAATTTCCACAAGCATTTGATCGTGGGTGAAAAATGTAAGCTGGATTCCCATGTTTTCAATCAATTTAAAACCTAAATTTGTGGTCATTATTCTTTTCCCGTATTGTCTATTCAAACGTTGTTGTGTTAGACATAGAAATATGAACGGTAGCTCAAGTAGTGATTGTGAGAACATCCAAATTCAAATTTCTCCATTATGTATTGTCATAAACGCACTCTGACTATAGAAGGTTGACAGCGTGGGAAATAGTAGATGGTTTAAAAGAGTAAAAGACAAAGCAATTAAAAACTTGAAATGTTTTGAAAATTTTGAAACATAAATAGGATAGGGAAGATTAAAGGAAACGGGGACAATTTAATATGATTAGCACGTGACTTAGCAGCTTTATGACAGATGTATGAGTGGCATGTGGCTTATCTATGCCCCACAAGAAGGGCAACAACCCTTCCTCATAAGTCCAAAGTCCTAACGACCCTCCTTGAATTTTCTAGTTCTAGAATAGTATTGTTATTTAATTTAACCCCAAAATTTAAACCATGGTTTACTAATCGTAATTTTGAAAGATTAGTGTCCAATTATTTAAATCCTCTTCTTGGCAACTCGTATACAGAAGACTTGCATGCTAACTCAAAATGACCCATGATAAGAGGGGAATTGTGTAGATCCACAATTAATGCTCCTTCCACGTAAATTCCTTTTTTTTTTGTCTTAGACTTTTGGAAGAAGAAAAAAAAATTTACTTAAATTTTGAATATTCAGAAAAGTATAATAAATTAATTAAAATTTATTTTTATAAATTTTTATATCATATAATTAATTTTATAAAAATTTATAAAAATATTAAATTCTAATTAATCTAATGTAATCAACTTGAATACCTAATATTTAAGTGAGAATTTATTTGGGAGAGGGGTACTATACAGGGGATTCAAATCAGTTGTATCTTCTTTCTGTCCTCACCATCAAACCCTGATCTTGTTCCCATTGAAGGTAGCTCAACAAGCTGAAAAATTGATGTGCCACCATCACGAGTTGGGATAAAAAATATGTCGTTCTTCTTCAAAAGTGTGTCCAGCAAGTTGAGGGTCAAATTCATTTTTACCATCACGATCTATGTCACCTGATGTTTCTTGTTGAAGCCATGGTATTGTTGTACTGGACCACATGATGATAAACCGTCTAGCACAAGATGGCGTTGGGACCTTGTCAGAGTTGCCATGGACGACCTTGACGGCGTAGATTCCGGTGTAGATGATGCCACCGTTGCCATGGTCAAGAACGTGAAGCTTTCGACGCCAGCGGTGGAAAGTTTGGAGGCGAAAGTGGGGGAAAACGAGAGGGGGGGGTAGGAAGGCGCCACTTAGAGGGCTCAGGAAAGGGAAGGCGGAGGCTGAGGGAGCAATGGCGTTGACAGTGGTGGCTGCAGATGAGTGACTACCATCGGTGGTGGTTTGGAATTATCAGAGACAGTATGTTTTGGAAGAAGAAAGGGTGCAGATTGAACGTTATAATGGTGTTAAAACTCTCAACAATTTTTAAAGGAGATGATGTGTCATTTTTTTTAGTTGTCAGATTTTAATTGAGTGAACAGAGATTAAGACAGAAAAAATGAAACAAAAATGATTTGAATCCGTGGATGGGAATCACAATTAATTTAGAAAATAACAGCTTTATATATTTGAAACTAATATGGTTGACACAATATATTTAATCATTCAAAATTGGAGTTGATGATATATTAGTTATTGATGTTACTGATTTTCTAATAACGTAAATTGATCTATCTAATCGATTTATCTAGTGGAATTAATATAATATAAGGCTTGGTTATTAATATTGGTGTTAATTAATCATTTGATTTCAATATTTACCTTCAGGAACATTTTCTGACCCATGTGTTCACAATGCATCACATAATGCTAGCCAGTGGACAACTCCTGCCTAATTGGAGCCAAAGCCAAGATCCCCTTGTTGAGGCTTAAATTTATCTTTTGCCTCATGCGAATTATTGGTTTGACATGGAAGGGACGAAGATAGCGATGATGAAGGAGTCTGAGTGTTTAACTGTTTATTATTGGTTTCTTTCTACGTTTGATTTGAAGGAGCTTTCTTTTGTTCAGATTAAAATCAACAACCTGCATTTACACCCCCCCCCCCCCCAAATAAAAAAAAATCAACAACCTGCATTAATTTATTCCCATGTTTTGAAAAGAAGAATCAATCAATGAAAACATATGGTTGTTTAAGATAGGCAAGATGCATCCATAGTACTCGAATAAAAAATTATCATCATTTAAGAAGAAAAAGAATGATTTTTCATCACATATATTGGTAGAGTAATGTTAAATAGCTAAAAATTTTGACAGATGTCCATCAGAATTTGTCAATATTTAAAGGTGTGGATCGATCTAAAATTTAAGAGTCAATAATAATAATAATGCCAACTACTTTTGATAAAAAAAAAATTCTAACTATATAATATTCTCCATATTTGTATTACACTTATTTGTCACTTGACTACAAGTCATCCAAGAAAAACCCTAATGCTTGACGTCCTAATAGTTGAGAACATTCTACTTAACTAATCTATTGATTTTTTAGGGTTTAGGGGATAAATTGCATAATAGGTGTTTTTTTTTTGGGGGGGGGGGGGGGGGGGGGACCATTTTAAACAAAAGAAAAATAAGAAATCGATCACATCCATATTGCTTGAGTGATTTGGAGGAAAAAAACAAAACATAATTCAAATTATGCGATTTACATGGATCCGCATTTAGTCATTGCATGGGTTGAGAGGGAAACTTCTTAATTAGGATTTAAAATAGAACAAGATTTCCTCTTAGATTCCATAATTAAATTGTCTGACTCTCAACTATCAATATTTTGAGTAAATTTTTCTTTTCTTATGGAAACTCTGGCCACCATTTATTCATTTATACTTCTGTCCCTTTTACTAAATCCTCCCTCCTTGATTTTGTTTTCTCCTGTAAAGTAAAGTAATATATATTTGACCAGTGTTTGCTTTTCAAGTTAATTTCGTTCTAATGTTGTTACTTTTGATTTTTCCTTTTTAAAATTATTAGCAAGTTTCACATTTCTTTTATATATTGCAATATTAAATTATTAAAGATCTCACATAAAAATTATTATTTATATCATAACCTTGAAACAATATCTTCATACACAAAAAATAAAATAAAATGATATCTACGTAAACAGATGCCCTAGAGACAAATCCTTTATCCCAAGGATAACGATAAAAAGCATACTGATGAATGTAGCAGCGGAAGTGGAAATAAAACATAAAATGAGGATTAAAAATTATATTTTTATTGTAAAATATATATATTTTTTATGTGGTGAATGATTACATTAATTTGATTTAAAAGATATTATTAGTAAGAGTTAGTGGTTATAATATTTAGTGTACTTAATTACTTTGTAATCATTGCACTTATTTTATAACATTTACACATAATGATATATTGTATTGAAAAGTATAATTACTTTTTTATTCTTTATATTTAAGTCTTATATAAAGATATTATTTCATATAAAGAAATAAGAAAAAGATAAAAATATAACTAATTGTTGAATAACTAAATTTTTTTATATATATATATTGATCTCTCTATATCATTTCATATTTATTTACAACAACTTTCAAAGTTTCACTGTGTGAATATTATGTGAAGACCATAAATTCCCAGATTCTTATACGTGATTGGAGTCATTAAAGAGAAAATTTTAATAAAGATTCTCTATCATCTTACTGATGTCTTACGTGATTGGAGTAATTAAGAGAAAATTTTAATAAAGTTTCTCTGTCATCCTGCTGCTTATCAAGGGTGGAACTATCAGTAAGTAGGGATGATAATTTTACTCGCTCCCGCGAATACTCGCGGATAATACCCATAACAAGAGCGGGTAATACTCGTCTAATTTCTTCCGTGAATATAAATACTCATTTTGTGTTATCTCCGTTTAATAAACGGGACGAGAATGGGGGTGGTTTCCTCCATAAAATGCTTGCGGATACCCACAAAAAAATTATAAAAATATTTTATATAAAATTATTTAAAAACTTTATTATATAAATTAAAATATGATAATGTTATATAAATCAAAAGTATTTTACGTGTTTGATATTATTTTTGAATTAAGTTGTATTGGATAAATTTTGAGAAATTATGATATTATATATTTTTTAACTTTTTATTTTATTTTTTAATTTTATTAATTTTTTTTATAATTTATTGAAGACTGCAGAGATATCGTGAGTCTTATTCTGCATGAAAGAATGATAAATGAATACCCATACGATATGGAGGAGCGGAATATTATTCACTTTAAGGCGGAGGCGGAGACTACTACCCGCCCTGCCCCGTCCTGTTGCCATCCCTATCTGTAAGAGTGGGGTGAATACTTTCTTTTTTCTTAATTATTATAATTTTTAAAACAAGTCTTCTCAAATAAATGAAATTTGAAATTTTATTAAAAAAATTAGTGTATATATGAATAAGTATGTATTTAATATTCTTACATAAAATTTTCTAATTCCGCCAGTTCTGCTGACATCCCCTTTGCATATCATTTATGAAGTTTCGTAAGCTGTATTGATAACCTGTGCTGTTAGCCAATATTAGCTTAAATATATTTTTGGAAACCAGCATAGGTAACAAGTTAGCCAAAGTGGATGGATTTCAAACTTAGATTAGTTCAAATATGTTTTATATATTTATAGAATCAGCTTGACTTTAATTACTAACTGCTGTCATCATATGATATAATTATCGATGTTGCCAGAAATCTGTTCATGTATTATTGTACCTACGGAGTTCATTATGGCACGAGGAAAAGTATTTGTTAAGCCATCTCCTTATCAAACTTCTTCAAGGAGAAAAACTTTGTGAAACACAGTAAATTGCCTCCTTCAATATTATATATTGGGCCAGATCTAATTTTTAAAATTCAGACCCACCCGAATTAACTTTGGGCCACACCTAATTATTGGGCCAAGTTGGGCATTGAGAACCCTGAAACGAGGTGTGCATTGCATTTTGTGAAATTTGTGTGTGGTGTGCAGTAGAACTCAAAACGAAATGTCGTTGAAACGAGTACGACAATTGTTTTGGAGCGGTCCTCTGATGTTTTGTCGGCATTTGCATGACTCATCAGATCAGACGCATGTGCATCCTGATGGGACAAAATCCGCAGCCCACTTTATGAGGTTCTCTCTGATTTCCGTGAAGCATCATCCTATTACAATTCCGAGATATTATTGGGTGAACACAAATGTAACACATCATATTTAGACACACTCATAAAAAGTTAGAGAGAAATGATGGTTTGATCCCATTAAACCCACTCATCAACTCATCACTTATCACATCATCTTTCTCCAACTTTTTATAAATGTGTCTAAATGTGATGTATTATATTTGTACTCACCAAAAAATATGTATCTTCTTCTTTTTCTTCTCTCCCTAAAATTACGCATAACATTTTTCTTCGTAGATTCAGTGTGTGTATCCCCTGGAAATAACGTACTCACATCACACCATTCAACCTACTTGCCTTGCCTTTCTCCAAAGGAGCAAAGTAAGTCCCCATAACCATAATTCAGTACTAGTAGCTTGTAAAGGTTGGAAAATTTCCCTCCTGGAATTCCGGGAATTATTATTCTCTGTTCATTTCTGCATCCATTGCTCCAGCTGCTCATCAAACATCTTGGAAACTTGAACCAAAGAATTGTAGAGTGATTCCCGGAGATCCCATGCTGTATTGCAAAATCATTTACTCCTTCCTTCCTTAATCCCAAGGAAACCGAATCCAATTCCAAATCCAAAAAATAAAATAAAATAAAGAAGCAATTTTTAACACACACAGAAAGAGAGAGAGAGAGAGAGAAGAATCAGCTGAGGTTTTTGTGGGTTTGTTACTAACTTGGGTGGGTTGATGTGCTTGTGATATTAGTGAGAAGTGCTTGAGAGGTTGGTGAAGGTAAGTCAAAGAAACACACGAGAGAGAGAGAGAGAGAGAGAGAAGGGAAGGGAAGCAGTAAGCACAAGTTACGTGAAAAAGGAATAAAAATAAAAGCGTTTCGGCTTTTGGCCTTTTGGATTTATGTTACAGTTATATATAATAATGGAGTTGGGGGGTGGGTTGGTGAAGCGTGGCGTTTGAAAGTTAATTTCTTTTGGGTAGGGTATTTAGGTCCAGGGGTTGACGTTTTCTTCTTGGACAAGACCAAAGAATTTAATTGGGGTTTGGGTGTTTTCACTGCAAATCCAAACCAAGAATTGCACCTTGGTTGAGTTGAGACTTGAGACTTGAGACTTGAGACTTGAGAGAGTTGTGGCGTGGCTGGTGTGGTGAGAGACAGAGACAGAGGCAGATGGGTTCGTACGGAAATCTCGCAAGGAGGGCTGTGGAAACCGATATGCCGATTATGGTTCGGGTACTAACAAACCCCTTAATTACCTCTTCTCTTTCGCTTATTGGAATTTTACATGTTTGTGCCTTCCAATGAGTGTTTGGATTCATAATCAAGGTGTGTGTTTGTGTTTGCAGATGCAGGAATTGCTCCGAGGTGCTAAGAATGCTGTGTCTTTGGCCCAGGTCTGTTTTTTTTTTTTTTCTGTGTTTCCATTTCCAATGCTTGTTTTATTAATCAAAGTTATAACATCTTGGCGATGATTGTGGAGACAGATTGTGTTTTTTTTGTTTTCCAATGTCTGAATTATAAATTAGTCTAGCTTGGTTTGTGTGTGTCTGTGTAGTCTTAACTCTCTAAGACAAGTTCTTGTGTAGGTTGTTCAGATTTTAGCAATACGTGGGACCCATATGGATCCCACTGTATAGCTGCAATCTATGTGCAAGTGTGTGTTATGGATATATATATATATATATATATATATATATATGAGAGAGAGAGAGAGAGAGAGAGAGCAATGGGATTGGGGGCTGTTTATTTACTCTTCTTGAATTAGGGCATGTTTGGTGCGGGTTTATGAGAATCGCAGTCTTTATATTATACAACATTTCTTAGACAAACATGAAAAATTTGCTTCCAAATGTCCCAAAATTAAAAAGATGCATATCCAAAACTGATTTAGAAAATTAGACAAGGAAGGGCTACTTGTAATCTAGCTTGTACTGTCCATGTTTAATAACATGGTTTGAACTGTCAATCTCAAGGCCCCAATTTCCATATTGTCAAAGGCTATTTTATTTTAGACTTCTAAATTTGATTTTGGAACTTATCCAGGGCCTAGATTGTGACCTAAAAGCGAAAGCTATATAATTTGATTCTGCGTCTGTTGTTACTGATTTTGGTTCATGGTTCTGCATGCTCTTAGTCATCGTTTGAAGTTTACTAATCAAGTTTTAGTTTTAACTGCTCTGACTGCTTAGTATTTAACTAACTTTATATGTATTATTTGCCCCTTAGTTCTGTCTAAAATGCAATTTGTAATGGGTTTGTTGAAATTTGTCTGCTGTAGGGGGTGGTTTATTGGCAACCTCCAAAGCGAGCATTGGATAAGGTCAAAGAACTTGTGTGGGAGCCTTCTATTAGTCGTTATGGTGCTGATGAAGGTATTCCTGAACTCCGAGCGGCATTAGTGAAAAAGGTAGTCTAGTTTCTTCTTACAACTTGTACTAGTGGGGAACTGTGGCTAGCTGATTGGGGGTTTTTCATTTGGGGATTAAACTTGGGCTTGCATAATTGGTCCTTGACATTGGTGATCTTTCAATTAACTCCTTTGCTTTTGTCATGCAGTTGCGTCATGAAAATAATTTGCACAAATCCTCAGTAATGGTTACAGCAGGTGCCAATCAGGTGATCAATTCCCAGCTATATAATTTGTGTTTTATGTTCATTATTTTGTCATAAAATAAAAAAAGAGAATACATGGTTTCTGAAAAAAGTGAAGTGTATAAGCATTTCAGCTTCCATTTTGACTTCTTGTGTTTACCCATTTAAAATATATAAATGCCTTTCTTGCTTGTTTATCTAAAATCTTATCTACAACTGTCATAGTGTAGCTGCTTCTCCTCCCTTTAACTAAAAACATAATGAAAAGGCCAAGTATTTGATAGGAATAGCATGATTTTTGTAACTGAAGACTGTACCTTTGATTGTTCGATTCATTGTAGTTTTCACTTTTCAGTTCGTATTTGAATATTTCATCAAATGTAGCTTTTCCAACCTCCTTACCTAAAGAAAGAATGAGCTTGAGATGGGAATAAAAAGGACTTGATTTAGTGCTTTAGATCTATCCATGGTTTCTTAGCAAACTCCTTATTTGTTGGAAACTGCAAGATAGAGTGATTTGAAATAAATTTTCTGGATTGTTATGATCATCTTTTTTTCCCTGTATAATATTTTTTAACTCCTCTTTACCTTCATTTAGCATCTTTCTTGTCATAGACTAACATTGAATGAGTCAGCGTAACAGTTTAGCTCTAGTGTGGTCTGTTATTTTACGCTGTTAGGGTCTCTTTCTTTAACTGGTGATTGAAGACTAATGACTGTTACAGTACTCATTTTGTTTGCTTGATCAGTATAGTTTGATCTTTCAACAGAATTATGGTACTCATTTCGAAACATCTGCAGTGCAGGCATTCGTGAATCTAGTTCTTACTCTGTGTGATGCGGGGGATTCTGTGGTTATGTTTGCTCCTTACTACTTCAACGCATACATGTCCTTCCAGATGACTGGCGTTACCAATATACTAGTGGGTCCTGGTAACCCAGAAACACTTTATCCAGATGCTGGTAAGACGATGCATGATCTGGTCACTACAATTTGTTTTTACAGGAATTGGACTAGGAACACAAAGCAAATCTTTGGTTTATAAGAGCATTTTTTCCCCTTCCAGGGGTTTTTTATATTTGATCAAGAATTGGGTGGATTAGGTCTGGACTAGTTGAATTCTCAAAAACACTGATAAAACAGGGAACTACTATGCTAAACTAAGCATGTTGTCACATACATGTAAGCCTCTTGTTTGTCAACCCTCTTCTTGGAAGGTTTCTTGTGCCGCTATAAACTCATGCATGTGCAGTCCTCTTTGGTTTCAAGTTATTGTGAATTACCAAACGGTGGTTAAGTTTACTCCATCCTGTGATTTCCTTTATTGCTAAATCCAAGTAGCACATGTTGTTGAACAACTTTCTACACAACTGTGTCCCTTATAATACATCAAGAATCTTAGAAGACTGTTTGTTGTTTATTAGACATTAGTCATTCAAGTGTACACTTTCTTATTGTGTTGGATTTCTTTGTTTAGGCCATTTATCTGAGTTGTCTTGATTTTCAGATTGGTTGGAAAGAATATTATCAGAAACTAAACCTGTCCCAAAGCTTGTTACTGTTGTAAATCCAGGCAACCCGACTGGAACCTACATTCCAGAGTCTCTTCTAAAGGTCTCTCTCTCTCTCTCTGGATGTGTGTCTGTGTGTGTGTGTGAATATACTTACAGTTAGTATGCTTTTAAAAAAGTGTTGCTGAACTTTCTAGAATTTGCCATTCGAGTTTTGTTTCTTTGGATTCTTCTTGAATCCTCTTGTGCAGCCAATATGCCTGTATTTGACCTCGTAAGATAATATTCCCAATGAATATGTTGACTGATCTAAACAATTTTTTTCGTAATAATTTTGTTTTGAAATTTCTAAGCAAGTGTTCTTTCTTAATTGGCCAGAGGATTTCAGATCTCTGTAAGAATGCTGGCTCATGGCTTCTTGTTGACAATACATATGAGTAAGTCTTTTAAGTTTTACCACGCTAATGGAAATTCCGTCATATATATGAAAGGAAAATAAAAGTCTCAGATATGTTTACGTCCTTGTTTTTCTGCCTAGTACCATGACAAGATCATTTAAATAATGGGTTGTATTCATCATGACAAGAAGTTGTTTGCCCTTGTCAGAGAGATTTGACTAAGTTTTATGTTGACTGTCAATTGCTTAAAACAACCCCCCTCTTTTATACAGACTTGGGATTGACTATGTAAAGATTGGCAAATGGCAACAAAGCACAGCATAGGCAGAGTTTATTCATGACAATTCCTAATTATTTTATGGATAGGTTTTTCAATTTATCATCATTTCAGATTGATTTTTTAATTATTTTTGTTTATATTGCGATCAGCCCCTTTTGTGGTCTCTAAAGTATCCTGATGATATCTTACACTGGTCAGGAAATGCCAAATCAATGTTTAAGCCATCATAGTAGTCTTCACTAAGAGTACCTATCGTTATGAAGATTCTCTCACAACTGTTTCTGAATTTTATTGTTTGTATTGCAAGTTTATATTTTAATATTTTCTTTTAACACTCTGACCCCATACTTGATTTGGAATAGAGTTACATTTCTGGCTTCTCCTTGATGTTCTACTCATGACTACTTCAAGGGAGTTACTATCTCATATATGCAGATGGATTTGGCAACCTTGTTGCATTCTTAGCTTTTTCTTGCACTTCATCATATATAAATTTTATTGTATTTGAGGATCTCTCATTCTCTTGTCCTCCTCCTATTTGTACTTCCCCTCTTTTCTCTAATAAATATGCATGCAGGTATTTTATGTACGATGGTCTGAAACACTCGTGTGTGGAGGGAAATCACATTGTTAATATTTTCTCTTTCTCAAAAGCATATGGAATGATGGGATGGCGGGTTGGATATGTAAGTAACACTTCTGATGTCTTTATTTTCATCAGCATGAGAGCCAAGCATTAAACTTGATATGTCCAATTGACCATTTTTGGTGAAACATTGGATTTGTCAACCATGTTATACAACCATTGGAACCTGTAAATAAGCATTGATGTACTGTTGGATTTATGGTATTTATATTTTTTGAAGTCATTTTGCTTGTAAATTTTCAAGCAATGCAACATAATGTGCAAGGAAGTCCACAAGTCCACAACTTCAGTAGTTATATTTTGGACTAGGTTGTTTTGCTTTTTTCATTTTTAATAATTAATATCATTTACTATAGTATTATTCTAGTTTGAAAAAAAAAAACAAAACATCCATTTTTTTTATTCTGTAGCATAGGGTAAAGCTAGTTTGGTAAGAACTATGATGGATGTTTTATGACAAGTATTTCTTTGCCCCCACCTCTTTCTTTTCCAAGTATAAATGATGAAACACAAACCTATATTGCTTCCATTTATATTCTGGATTATTAGTTTCTTCTCTGCAAAATTTTAGTTACATTTTTCAGTTGCATACTTCATAAATTTTCTTCGCTAATTAATGTTAAAAATCAGCACTGCTAATCTGGAATAAATATTTGATTATTGCAGATAGCATACCCATCTGAAGTAGAAGGGCTTGCTGCCCAACTTCTCAAAGTTCAAGACAACATTCCCATCTGTGCTTCAATAATTTCACAATGCCTTGCCCTTTACTCCTTAGAAATGGGACCTGAATGGGTTACAGAACGAGTGAAAAGTCTTGTCAAGAACAGAGAAATTGTTTTAGAAGCCCTTTCCCCTCTTGGAGAGGGTTCTGTAAAAGGAGGAGAAGGTGCTATATACCTGTGGGCAAAGCTCCCAGAAGGGCATGGTTATGATGATTTTGATGTAGTTCGCTGGCTAGCTAATAGGCATGGGGTTGCTGTAATACCAGGAAGTGCATGTGGCTCTTCTGGCAATCTTAGAATTTCATTTGGAGGCTTGACGGAGAATGACTGCAAAGCAGCAGCAGAAAGGCTGAAGAAAGGCTTGGAAGAATTGGTTAGAGATGGGTTGGTGCAGGACCAGTAACTTCTAGTACTTCTCCCCAAGCCCTTCAACTCTCCCTGTCCGAAGGGAAACAAGGGGACAAAATAATGGAAATCTACAGAAAGTCCATTTGCCAGTGGAGCAAGATTGCAACCATTTGAATAAATGGAGGATTTACTCTCTACCTGCTTAAAGTTGTAGGGTAGCAAGGTTTTATAATTATCATTTTGATAATTCAAACCAGTGGATGGATACACGTACTTTTTTTTTTATTCATTGAATTCTATTACATGCATATGTTTTATTTGAAGGATAATACCATATGAGTAACTTTTAAAAGTAATAAAGAGAGACAACATATGCCCAAAGTGATTGAATTACTAGTGTATGCAGAAAAATTCTGATGGAGGTGTTTCAAGATAAATTTAAAGGCGAAATAAGTGAGTTCTCATGTGTATTTATACACCATTATAAAATGAGTACAATTACCTATATATATTTAGGCACACATCATTTATATCTGCATAGTTTTAAATATTGATTCTATTACCTATGTAAGGATGTGAGCAGATGTGCATTAGTGTGTGTAATAAACATTTTTCTTTCATAAAATAGATAGCTGGTTGATTAGAAAATAGTTTTTGTGACTTGTGAGTTGTGAGAGGGGCAAGTGTGGAGTAATCACCATTGTTAAGAAAAGGGGCATATGATTTGTGTTTGGAAAAAAAACATGATATATTCTTTTTAGGAGTATATGTATTATCGATACTCTTTTTAAATGTATCAAATTTAATAAGAGAAAATAATAAAAAAAAAATAAATATAATAAATGATATTAAACATAATATAAAAAGATGTGTATATATTATTAATGATAAAAATATCAGAATTGATTATGTTTTGTGGGTGTGATTGCTGATAACATAAACAAGACAAGACACTAGCATATTGATACCAAGAATCGAATGTGAGTTTAGTGGTCCAGGAGTATTTTAAAGCATAGTAAATACATATTTTTACATATATTATCTCACATAATATTAATTAATTAACTATAAAACCTATGTAATAACAAATTTACATATACTTGACCACTAATTTAAAATGGATTGTAATAATGAGTTACAACTTAACTTTAAAGCAATTATCATCTTACATGAAGAGGTCTCTAAGATTTTTCGAAGTAACTAATTACCATAATTCCTTTTAAATTGGTAGTTAAGTATACATAAACTTCTTGGTTAAATAATTTTAACAATTAGTTAATTAAGATGATATAAGATAATACATATATAAGTATATACAAATAACATTATTTCTTTAAAATGAGTGTGAGTATAAAGTAAAAGTAAATACACCCTTATTAGAGATGTCAAAGCATGTCGACTTATCCTGACTCAACATAAGTTAGACAAAAATGGAGTGGGGTGGGGCAACCTTCTTTTTTTATTAGTGGGTTGAAAATACTAATTGATTCGTAGTAATATGAGAGAAATTATTACATATTTTAAGAAGATATTCATCATTAATTTAAGTTTTCTATTCAAAATTTAAGTGTGCTTAAAATCAATGGTAAAGATATTTTTGAAAAAAACATATAATAATTTCTTGTTTAATGATCAGTTGACCTATCAACCCGTCTAAAATTTTAAAAAAATAGTGAATTAAAGGATTAGCAGGAACATTTAGAGTATGAAATTTGTCGAACTATGTATCAACAAATAATTAGGACAAAATCCACCTTTAAAACTAAATTAAAGCATAGTAAATACATATTTCTACATATATTATCTCACATAATCTTAATTAATTAACTATAAAACCTATGTAATAACAAATTTAGATGTACTTAACCACTAATTTAAAAATGGATTATAATACTGAGTTACAACTTAACTTTAAAGCAATTATCATGTTACATGAATAGGTCTCTAAGATTTTTCAAAGTAAGTAATTACCACAATTTCTTTTAAATTGGTAGTTAAGTATACATAATTTTTTTGGTTAAATAATTTTAATAATTAGTTAATTAAGATGATATAAGATAATACGTGTGTAAGTATATACAAATCAACCCCGAATATCTATGCATAAGATATGCTTTACACACCGCTTTAACAGGTCTTGGCATCGTTCATGAAACCATAAACAATACCAAATCGACTTTTAAATTCTCTTTTTTTTTTTTATATCGTTCAATTAATTAGTAACACCTGCGTAATTAACAATTTTTGTTCTTCGTTAACCAACTTATTTCACGAGCATAGAAACCGTGGTAAAATCTTGTGTCATTAACCAATTTCTATATGTAATTAACCACTTTTTTATTTTTTATTAACTAACTTTTTTTACGAGTATAGAAATAAAGTTGGTTAATGAAGAACAAAAAAGTTTTTACGCATTTAAATTGGTTAATGATACAAGATTTTATCATTCGCGTGAAAAGTTTTAATAAAAATGATTAACGGCGTTAATTAAGATGATATAAAAAAAAAAAAGAAAATATGATTTGGTATATTCATATGTGTAAGTATATATAAGATGAACATTTTTCTATACAAATAGCATTGTTATTTTAAAATGAGCGTGACTATAAAATAAAAATAAATACACCCTAATTAGAAATGTCAAAGCATATTGACCCACTATGACCCAATACGGGTTAGACAAAAATGGGACGGAGCAGGGCAACCCTCCTTTTTTTATTAGTGGGGTGAAAATACTAATTAATTTCATTGTATGAGAGAAATTATTGTATGTTTTTAAAGTAATAATAAATGCATGTTTCAAAAAAATCTTTACCATTAATTCAAGTTATTAGAGATGTCAAAACATGTTCACCCACTATCACCCAACTAGGGTTAGACAAAAATGGGGCGGGCATGTCAACCCGTGAAAATACTAACTAATCTCGTTGTATGAGAAAAATTGCTGCATATTTTTAAAATAATAATAAATGCATGTTTGAAGAAAATCTTCACCATTAATTTAAGTTACTAGAGACTAGTTGGGTGCAGCTTGGGTGGCCTGTGTGGGGGCTGGGTCCGTTCGTTCGCCTGCTAGAACTTGTAGTAGACGCTTTAATATATCTTTCCTCGCTCTAATCTATGTAAAGGCCTTCATCCAAATTCTCATATCTTCCCCCCCTCTCTGATGAGTTCTGCAGTTCAGTCTCTCCGATGGGCAGGTGCAGCTAGGGATGGCCAGTTTCTCGGATCAACAACTGGCTCCTCTCCTGGTGTTCGAGTGGCTTTCCGCTCCTCTTCTATTATCATGACTCACCTGCATGGCATTATCATGACTCACCTGCCTCAATATCGATTGAAAGCGTGCGCTGTTTATGGGATGGGAGTAAATCGAAATCGTGGGGATAAAAGCTTCTTTGTCAAAGCATGTTGACCCACTATGACCCAACACGGATTAGACAAAAATGAGGCGGGGTAGGGCGACCCCCCTTTTTTTATTAGTAGGGTGAAAATACTAACTAATCCTATTGTATGAGAGAAATTATTACATGTTTTTAGAGTAGTACTAAATACATATATATCAAAAAAAAAAAATCACCATTAATTCAAGTTTTTTTTTTTAAAATCTAAGTGTGCTTAAAATTAATTATTAAAGATCTTTCTAGAACAACGATCTAAGAACATATTCACATAACCCATTATTGTGATATATATTCAAGTTAATATATTAATTTCAACAAATTCATACTATATGCAAGGGATAAGATTATTACTGGTGAATGCATTTAAAAAAATTTTGGAGCTACCTGTGTGCTCAGTTTGTGGGGAACAAACAAAAATTCTTTTGTTAACTAAAGTAACCATTTGGTAATTGGTATATTAGCTCTATCACTACCTGCACCGGTGAATGCAGCAATGTATGAATAAGAAATGAAGATTTAAATGTTGGATCCTACACCATTTGATATTAATTATTATGTTTCTCAAGATTGCATGTCTTGATATTAATTAATAATGATGGTTGATTATACTCTAGCTTACTTGAACAAGTTGCAATCTATTATGATTTCAGGCACCTAAACACTCTTGATGACCCTTTAATTCGTGCAAAATGGATGAATGTTAAGAAAGTCCTTTCTGAGGAAACACAGGTAGTAAAGCAACTAGATGTAGAGAAAAGGGATTTTAAAGAAACCCCCGTTGGAAGATGCCCTCCCTCACCCCCAATATCTACTAAATCATCATTTGTTTTTCAACCATTAGATGGGTATCCTACCTCATCAAGTGGTCCCATAGATGTATGGAGGCCACCTAGTAGAGATACTGCAAGTAGAAGACCCACAAGGTCTGGTCAAGTGGGTACTCGGAAATCTACACAATATGGGACTTGGGCTCGAGGTTCTACAAGAACAGGTACAACTGGGCATGGTGCAAAGGCTGGTGGTACAAGTAGGGTTGACTCAGGGGCCCGAGCATCAACTATAGGAAAGAAAGGCACTGTTTCCGGAAAGTCTAGCAAAGCAGATTCAGTTGTAAGTTCTAACTTCTATGAGGCAGTCTGTTGGAGAACATTTTCTGTATCACATTTTATTGTTTGGAGATGTTGTTTCTAATGATAATTTGGCCGGTGGACTCAACCAAATATCAGTTATTTCCTTGATCTTATAACACCATAATTGAACAAGTTCTTCTTAGCATCCATAGCTAGTTATCTCCAAGTGTTCATTCAGTATTGGATCCATGGCCAATAGATGAAGTTCTTTTTTCTTTCTTTTGCTTTAACTTTTTTTTCAATGTATAGAGTTGGGGTTTATGGCAGGTTTTGGTGTCCAAATTACCATCACATTGTGTAGCATCTCTGATTATCAGTTTACCCTTTGCTTATGGCATTCCTGTTTAGATATTTTGAGACACATTTAAGTTCTTATATCTGCTGTCGTGTCCTCACAATTGTGCATGTTATGAATAGAATGGTGATGCTGAAGATGGTAAGCCAAAGAAGGGACAATATGAAGGTCCTGATCCTGAAATGGCAGCAATGCTTGAAAGGGATATGTTAGAAACCTCTCCCGGAGTGAGATGGGATGATGTTGCAGGGCTTACTGAAGCCAAAAGACTTCTAGAAGAAGCTGTTGTGCTTCCCTTATGGATGCCTGAATATTTCCAGGTAATCTTGAACAATTTTTACACAGAGTTCTCATAAAAGTAGCTTGCCTAAACCTTACAATCCAGTTATTTTTAATAATCGTGGTTTGTATATAACTAATAATTTGGAATTGTGACGTGTATATGATACTCTGTAATTGTTATCATGGTAGTTATTTTTAGACTCTAGTTTGGCAATATGATGAACTACTCTTGCATACAACTCTGTTTTTAATTTGCAACTAAGCGCTGTTTATGAGATTATTATTGAAAATAAGTTCATGCACATGAATTCTTGTCTTACATCAAGCTCATACGACATGTTGAAATCTGATTGTTTGTTTGGCCTATTCTTTTAAATCCACACATTTGAATCTCAGTGAATTAGTTCTGTCTTTGTAAATATTGAAAATTGTTCCATGCAGCTCATTATTTCTGTTCTTGCAGGGAATTAGAAGACTCTGGAATGTTGTCCTCATGTTTGGTCCACCAGGAACTGGGAAGACACTTCTTGCTAAAGCAGTTGCTACAGAATGTGGGACCACTTTCTTTAATGTTTCTTCTGCTACTTGAGCTTCTAAATGGCACGGAGAGAGTGAGCGCATGGTGCAATGTTTGTTTGATCTTGCAAGAGCATATGGCACCGAGTACAATTTTCATTGATGAAATTGATTCTCTATGCAGTGCTAGGGGTTAAGCCTTTGTTGTTCTTTCAGACATCCACCGCACATAGTAGTTTTTGAGACTTGTTTATGTTTCCCCAACATATCTTTTGTTTATGTGGCCTGTACATGTTGTTCCTAGTTTGTGTCTGGTTCATGAAGTAACGGAGATAATGTTTTTCATCTATTGTGACCCATTGGGCTCACTCTTTAATTTGTACTATCTCTTGGGAGTTATGTTGAAATCTGATTGAATTGACTTTTACTTCATCAGGGCATCTGGGGAGCATGAATCATCCAGAAGGGTGAAGTCTGAACTTCTAGTTCAGGTTGATGGTGTAAGCAATAGTGCCACAAATGAAGATGGTAGCCGTAAAATAGTAATGGTTTTGGCAGCTACAACTTCCCATGGGACATAGATGAGGCACTAAGTTTCATATTTTCTTTTCAGCATTATTTTCTTTACAATGCAAGTTGTAAGTGATAAAAACGTGTGATTAGTTTTCTATGTCTGAGATCTCTTTTGATGTACTATTCTACCCTTTCTGATCTAATTTGATGTTAATGCAATGCAGGAGAAGGCTGGAAAAGCATATATATATATATATGTATATATTCCTCTTCCAAATTTTGAGAGTCGTAAAGAGCTGATCCGGATAAATTTGAAGACTGTGGAGGCAAGTTGTGATGTTTTATGAATTATTTTCTGTCTTGGCCATATAGGATTTTGACCTGATCGTTTCCTTATAATTTTTGCTGTGTAAAGCTGTAATTGATTTCTAGAATTTGAGAATTTACTTTACCAACAAAAAAAGTGAAATTGAGCATTTAACAAGACAATAGTATTGTCTTGTGAATGTCTTCTTTACTGGAGGAGTTTATCGGTCACTAAACTGACTGTTAAGAACAGTTTATGGGAAGGGAGCAGATTCACTGATGCTAAAATTTACCTAATTATTCATCACCAAAAACAATTACATTATTATAGCTGATGGTACTTGTCTTGCACCAGGTGGCCCCTGATGTCAATATAGATGAAGTGGCTCCCCAGACAGAGGGCTACAGTGAAGAATTGGAGATGATTTGACAAACGTCTGTCGCGATGCTTCCTTGGATGGTATGAGGCGTAAGATAGCAGGAAAGACTTGTGATGAAATCAAGAACATGAACATGCCCAAGGATGAGATTTCAAAGGATCCTGTTGCCATGTGCGATTTTGAAGAAGCTCTGGCAAAGGTCCAACGAAGTGTTTCTCAGGCTGACATTGAACGCCATGAGAAGTGCTTTACTGAATTTGGATCAGCTTAAAAGACTTGGGACACACCAACAATGACAGTGTTGTAGATTTGGGACACACCAACAATGACACTGTTGTTTTTACTGTTGGAAATTTTGGCATTCTATGACATTTGTATGAGACATGGCATGGACTTGACGTGAGCTTGAAGGAAGGAGTTAGACTTTGATGGATGATGCCTACAACACATGAATTTGTAATTTTAGACCCAAAAGTTACCTTGTTATCTTTTTGTTATCAGCTTGATGTGACTTTGCTGGCGCAGTCAATTATCAGTTTGTTTTTTTGTGTGTGGACCTTGCTGGCGTAGTGAAATCAATCCACACTCACTTGTTCTCTTGATACCATGTTGGAAATTTTGGCATTGTATAACATTTGTATGAGGCATGGCATAGGCTTGATGTGAGTTTGGAGGAAGGAGTTTGTCACGACCCATCTTAGGCCATGACCGGCGCATAAACTAGTGATACTCAGTACTCAACTAGCTTGGCAAGCCTAGCCATACAACCTCAATTAAAGAAAAAAATAATTTGTAATGTAAATTAGGGCCATTAAATATCTGACAGAGTCTCCTCTAAAAATTGAACAATCCACATAGTTCATTTAGACCTAATCAACAATATATATCCATATCCATCACTAACATAAGCATCTAGTATCAATCTTAAGAACAAGATGAGCCAGTTATATAGAAGGAATATATCAAGACTTTTCGTTTACATATATATACATCAAAAGAAGGAAATAAACATTATCTCCTATAGCTGCAAAATACTGGAGTCGACAAGTAACACTAGAAAGAACGACAATGAAGGCCTACCAAAATACAAATACTCCTGGGCAGAATAGCAATTCCCAAGAATCCCCTACTCAACAGTCTGCAAAGCTGGAGGGGGGAAAAGAAAGAAATGGGTGAGTCACATAGACTCAGTGAGGGCATAAAAAAAATGAACAAGAAAGGGAAGCAAGTAAGAGTCAAAAACATTTAAATTTTGCAGGATAACTCAATACACAAAAATCAAATAAATGAGACCGATAAATAAAATATCGTCACATGTTTTCCTTTCCAATAATAAATTTACAATCATAAAGGAATTCAACTATACTTATCAAATCTCCTCTCAGATCTTAAAACAAAATCTCTACATTCATTTTATACACAATAGTCGTTACATCTCTTCGCCACGGCAGGCGGAACATTTGCCGTTATATCTCTTCGCCACTAAGGGAACACACGTTTATATCTCTTCGCCACGGCAGGCGGAACACTCGCCGTTATATCTCTTCGCCACGGCAGGCGAAATTTTAACACTCAACATTTATAGCATAATCCTTATAACCAAGATTCACAATTATCTAAGATTAACTGAAAGGTTTTGTTTCCCCATAATATAAAGTTTGAGGCTATAACCAAAACTATAAGAATAAATATAAATACATGCCGAGAAGACTAAATTTTAACATGTATCACAGTGTAAATTATCCACTCACAGTATGAAAAACCAACTCAATCGGTTCCTACGACACTCGGAGGAGCAAGCTGTGTAGTGCCCACTGAATCTGACCATAAACAAGCATTTTGACAAGTCAAGATAAATGTAAAGTTATCCACTAACTATTAGGAATTTAGAACACAAATACCATGAATAAATAAAATAACTGCACTATAATTACGAATTTACAATTGATAAAGCTCTAGGAATTTCATTTAGAGTCAAACTAACAAATGGGTAAAGAAATTAGTTAAAATCCCTAATTTTAGGGCTTAGGGTTTTTCAAGAATCTCATGAGAGAAGAAAAAAAAATCAATATATGACTTTCCCATTACCACTTACTAGAACCAACCTTCCACATTCTTAGATTTCTACTTCAAAGCCCCAAAATACGTTCATCTATTATTTTATTTGAGATAACAAAGCTTGAGGAAAATGAGATTTGGTACAAAGCAAACAAAAATAAAAATAGTAGAAACTTACCTCAAGCTCTTGGTGCAAGTGGATGCAAGGATTTGGTGCTAAAATGGGAAAAATATGGAAATTTGGTGGAGAAAGGAGAAGAGACGAGAAACAGATGACGAGAAACGTCTCTGTTTCTCGTTCTTCCTCCGTTTTAAATCTTTGATCTCTTTTTTTTTTACACATATAGGCCAAATGACCAAAATACCCCCTATAAGAAAATTTATTTCCAACCTTATCCCTCCTCTAACACCAGCGTCGTCACAATCTTTCCCCCTTAAATGAAATTCGTCCTCGAATTTTTTTTTTAACTAACCTTGTATATCAAAGAGGTGCGGATACGTGTCACACATAACCATCTCAGGCTCCCACGTCATCTCTTCACCAGATGGTCCCCGCCAAACAACCTTGACAGAAGCAACTTCCTTGGAGCGTAAGCGTTTTACTCGTCTATCTACTATAGCCACAGTTGCTCAACATAACAAAGATTTTCATCAAGTTGAACTTTGGTGTTGAATGACATGAGATGGATCATAAACATATTTTCGAAGCATAGAACATGGAAAAGCTGGGTGAACTCTGAAAGACTAGGGAATGGCTAAGCGATAAGCCACCGCCCGACCCTCTCCAGAATCTCAAATGGTCCTATGAACCTCGGGCTTAACTTACTCTTTCTACCAAACCTCATAATACCCTTCATAGGAGAAACACGTAGAAACACATGTTCTCCCACACCAAACTCCAAAGGTCGACGCCTCCGATCCGAATAAGACTTTTGCCTACTCTGAGCAAGTTACTAGGCGATCTCGAATTAATTGAACCTTCTCAACAAATTTCTAGAATTAAGTCTGGACCCACAAGTCTAGATTCTCCAACCTCAAACCAACCAACAGGGGACCTACATCGCCTCCCATATAAGGCCTCAAAAGGTGCCATCTGAATACTAGATTGATAACTATTATTATAAGCAAACTCCATCAAAGGTAGGTAGTGATCCCAACTCCCTCCAAAGTCTAACACACAAGCGCGAAATATATCTTCCAAAATCTGTATAGTCCTCTCAGACTGATCATCCATTTGTGGGTGAAAGGCAGTGCTCAAGTCCAACTGTGTTCCCAAAGCAGTTTGAAAAGATCTCCAAAACTGAGCTGTGAATTGAGGGCCTCGATCAGAAATGATAGACAATGGTACTCCATGCAGAGATACTATCTTCTCTAAATAGAGCTTAGCATCTTGTTTGTTGTATAAGTGGTTTTTATAGGCAAGAAGTGTGCGGACTTTGTCAACCGATCCACATTACCCAGTGAGTCATAACCCTTTGAGGTTTTAGGCAACCCCGTCACAAAATCCATAATGATCCTCTCCCATTTCCACTACGGAATATCAATCATTGAAGCAAACTGCAGGCTTTTGATGCTCGGCTTTCACCTGTGACATACTAAGCATCTAGATACAAATTCTGCTATATCCTTCTTCATCCCTTCCCACCAAAGATAATTCTTTCAAATCTTGATACATTTTTGTGGAACCTGGATGAATAGTATAGGAGGAATGATGAGCTCTTCTAAAATCTTCTTTCTCAAATCCCCTATATTAGGGACACATAGCGAGTGCCAACACGTAAAACACCCTCAGAGTCAACCACCATTTCAGAAGTCTTGCCTTCTCGAACCTCTCCCATCATTTTCTTTAAATGAGGATCTTGACTTTGTGTCGCCTTAATACTATCCACCAAAGTAGAAAGAACCTGAAAATGAGCTAGTAATGACTCCAAGTCTGTGACCTCAAATTGCACTCTACTATCTATAAAATCTTGAAACTCTTTCACTATTGGTCTTTTAACGTCAACTATATGTGCAAGACTACCCATAGATTTTCTGCTCAAAGCATCAGCAACTATATTTGCCTTCCCTGGGTGATACAAAATCGTACAATCATAATCTTTTAGGAGCTCCATCCACCTTCTTTGCCTTAGGTTCAAATCCCTCTGCTGAAAGATATACTTAAGACTTTTATGATCAGTGTAGATCTCACATGTCTCACCATATAAGTAGTGCCTCCAAATCTTGAGGGCAAATATCACTGCAGCCATTTCTAAGGCATGTGTAGGATAATTCTGCTCATGCTTCTTGAGTTGCCTAGAAGCATAAGTAATAACTCTCCCATGTTGCATTAACACGCATCCAAGACCAACTCTAGAAGCATCACAATAAACTACATACCCACTACCACTAGAAGGTAATGCTAAGACTGGGGCTGAGGTCAAACAATCCTTTAAGTGTCAGAAACTCTGTTCACATGCATCGGTCCACTGAAACTTAGCTTGCTTTTGTGTCAACCTAGTCAAAGGAGCTGCAAGTTTGGAGAAATTCTTGACAAATCGACGGTAATACCCGACTAGTCCAAGAAAACTATGGATCTCAGTTACCGATGTGGGTCTTAGCCAACTCTAAACTGCTTCGACCTTCTTTGGATCTATGCTTATTCCACCCTTAGACACCACATGTCCCAAGAAAGCCACATTATCTAACCAAAACTCACATTTAGAGAATTTGACATATAGCTTATGCTCTCTCAATGTTTGTAACGTTAGCCGCAAGTGTTGCTCATGCTCCTCCTTACTCTTGGAATACACTAGGATATCATCAATGAATACTATCACAAAGTGGTCCAAAAATGACTTGAAGACACGATTCATCAAGTCCATAAAAGCTGCAGGAGCATTGGTAAGACCAAATGACATAACCAAAAATTCATAGTGACCATAACGGGTGCGAAAAGCTGTCTTAGGAACATCCCCACTTCTTATCTTCACGATGGTATCCTGATCGCAAATCAATCTTTGAGAAACATTAGGCTCCTTGAAGTGATCAAATAGGTCATCAATGCGAGGAAGAGGGTACTTATTCTTCACCGTCACCTTATTCAACGGCCTCGTAGTCAGTACACAAACGAAAGGAACCATCCTTCTTCTTTACAAACAACACCGGTGCACCCCATGGAGAACAACTAGGACGGATGAAACCCTTATCAAGTAGATCCTCCAATTGCTCCCTTAACTCCTTAAGCTCGGTTAGAGCCATCCGATATGGGGGTATAGATATTGGTTGAGTGTTTGGAAGCAAATCTATACAAAACTCTATCTCCCTGTCAGGCGGTAACCCTGGTAACTCTTCAGGAAAGACATCAGGGTACTCACACACCACTGGAACCCGCTCCAAGCTTGCTTTTGACATATTAGTGTCTTTCACCACTGCTAAGTAACCACAACAACATTTTCTCAACAATCTTTGAGCCACAATAGACGAAATCAAGTTATTTGGTGACCAATTCTGATCGCCTTGAAATATGAAAACTGATTCCTCTAGCATACTGAACTTCACCACCTTATTATGGCAATCTAAGGTAGCATGACAAGAAGCCAACCAGTCCATGCCTAGTATTACGTCAAAATCTATCATATCCAGCATTATCAAATCTACTAACAAAAGCCTATCTCCCACCAAAATCTCGCAATATCTATACACTAAATTAGCTGACAAAGAATCACCCATAGGTGTAGCTACTATCAAAGGCTTACTTAGAGGTGAAGGATCTCTCCTAAAATGAGAAGCAAAGAAACGTGATACAAAGGAATGCGTAGCTCCAGAGTCAAATAGAACACGTGCATCCTGTGAGCACACTGAGAGTATACCTGTCACAATAGCATTAGATGCCTGAGCATCTTGAGGAGTCAAGGCAAATACACGAGCCTGTCCTCTACCAGTCTGTCCCTGTCCTCTACTAACCTGTCCCTGACCTCTGCCTCCTGGTCCTCTACCAGCCTCCTGAGCACTACCAGATCCTCGAAGCCCTGGACTACCAAACTGTCTCGTTGGAGCCACTGGTGTTGAAGCTCTACTAGAAGAAGACTGAGAATATAATATAGGGCAGTTTCTCACAAAGTGCCCCATCTGACCACAATGATAACACCCTCTTGAACCTTGCCTCTGATGTTGTGAAACACCTCGGCTATGAGTTGTGCTAGCTGTCTGGCTACCATGAGTACTCAATGACTGTCAACCCCTTTATTGTCCTTGACGGCCCTGAACAACATCATCTCTAGAACCTCCGCCACCATGGCCCTGATGGCCACCACGCGATGTATCAGAGCATGACCTCTTACGCGAGTCATGAGAAGTCCCACCCCTGTCTCTGTTCCCACGCTCAATCGTCAGAGCCCTATTCAAGGCCTAGTCATAAGTCATACCATCATACCCTGCAACTGCCCTGAATAAATAACCTTTCAGGCCCTCAATAAACTGCTGTACGCATAACTCCTCCGTGGCTACCAAGTAAGGTGCATACCTGGAGAGTCACACGAACTGAATGCTATAATCCATTACTGACACCTGCTCTGTCTGTACAAGGGTCTCAAACTCTCGGGCTCTTCCATCTCGGACACTCTGTGGTAAGAAATGAGCTAAGAACAACCGAACAAACTCATCCCAGACCAAAGGGGTGAACTGCCGCCTAGCATTGAGCATGGTCTCATACCATCCCCAGCTACGTCACGTAGTCGAAATGCCGCTAACTCAACCATCACCGGAGAACAACCCAAGCCTCTACATATCCAAGTCACTTCCTCAATAAAAGTCGAGGGTCCCGTTGCCATCGAACCACTAAATACGGGAGGATTAAGCTTTATAAATGCGAAGAGGAACCTCGGCTCCCACATGGGTACCGATCTTCGCTCGCTCGACCCACCTCCCAGTTAGTCTCTAAAACCACATGAGTCTGGCTCTCATGTGTTTGTTGTCGTCCACCAACAACATCTACCAACTGTCGTATAGCCTGCTGCATATCCTGTATCTCAGCAGCTAATTGAGCTACAGTGGGATTACCACGTCTAGCCCTAGGAATCTCAACATCAGGCACCCTATCAACTCCTCCATATCTGCCCCGACCACGACCGTGACCGCGACCACGCCCACGTCGTCTCGGGGGTGATTCATGAGGTTGAGTAGAAGCCTCATTAGCAACTTCTCGTCTGGGTGGCATCCTCACTTAGGACAAGAAATCATAATTAGATAAAAGGCAAACATATTATGAAAACCTGTAGAGACAAGGCTAAAACTGAACACAACAACTTGAATAAGAGACTCCAGTTTAACAAGTGGGTGATCATAGCTCCTTGCATGTAATTTGTGCCTGGGTACACAGATTACAAACAAGATTCTACAATTACCCGTATTTTGCAGCTATTAGGACCTACAAACCCAACGCTTTGATACCAACTTTGTCACGACCCATCTTAGGCCATGACCGGCGCACAAACTAGTGATACTCAGTACTCAACTAGCTTGGCAAGCCTAACCATACAACCTCAATTAAAGAAAAAAATAATTTGTAATGTAAATTAGGGCCATTAAATATCTGACAGAGTCTCTTCTAAAAATTGAACAATCCACATAGTTCATTTAGACCTGGTCAACAATATATATCCATATCCATCACTAACATAAGCATCTAGTATCAATCCTAAGAACAAGATGAGTCAGATATATAGAAGGAATATATCAAGACTTTTCGTTTACATATATATACATCAAAAGAAAGAAATAAACATTATCTCCTATAGCTGCAAAATATTGGAGTCGACAGGTAACACTAGCCAGCAACGACAATGAAGGCCTACCAAAATACAAATACTCCTGGGCAGAATAGCAATTCCCAAGAATCCCCTACTCAACAGTCTGCAAATCTGGAGGGGGGAAAAGAAAGAAAGGGGTGAGTCACATAGACTCAGTGAGGGCATAAAAAAAATGAACAAGAAAGGGAAGCAAGTAAGAGTCAAAAATATTTAAACTTTGCAGGATAACTCAATACACAAAAATCAAATAAATGAGATCGATATATAAAATCTCGTCACATGTTTTCTTTTTCAATAATAAATTTACAATCGTAAAGGAATTCAACTATACTTATCAAATCTCCTCTCAGATCTTAAAACAAAATCTCTACATTCATTTTATACACAATAGCCGTTACATCTCTTCGTCACGGCAGACAGAACATTTGCCGTTATATCTCTTCGTCACGGTAGCGGAACACACGCCGTTATATCTCTTCGCCACGACAGGCGGAACACTCGCCGTTATATTTCTTCGCCACGGCAGGCGAAATTTTAACACTCAACATTTATAGCATAATCCTTATAACCAAGATTCACAATTATCTAAGATTAACTGAAAGGTTTTGTTTCCCCATAATATAAAGTTTGAGGCTATAACCAAAACTATAAGAATAAATATAAATACATGCCGAGAAGACTAAATTTCAACATGTATCACAGTGTAAATTATTCACTCACAGTATGAAGAACCAACTCAATTGGTTCCTACGACACTCGGAGGAGCAAGCTATGTAGTGCCCACTAAATCTGACCATAAACAAGCATTTTGACAAGTCAAGATAAATGTAAAGTTACCCACTAACTATTAGGAATTTAGAACACAAATACCATGAATAAATAAAATAACTACACTATAATTACAAATTTACAATTGATAAAGCTCTAGGAATTTCATTTAGAGTCGAACTAACAAAGGGGTAAAGAAATTAGTTAAAATCCCTAATTTTAGGGCTTAGGATTTTTCAAGAATCTCATGAGAGAAGAAAAAAAAATCAATATATGACTTTCCCATTACCACTTACTAGAACCAACCTTCCACATTCTTAGATTTCTACTTCAAAGCCCCAAAATACGCTCATCTACTATTTTATTTAAGATAACAAAACTTGAGGGAAATGAGATTTGGTACAAAGCAAACAAGAATAAAAATAGTAGAAACTTACCTCAAGCTCTTGGTGCAAGTGGATGCAAGAATTTGGTGCTAAAATGGAAAAAATATAGAAATTTGGTGGAGAAAGGAGAAGAGACGAGAAACAGATGACGAGAACCGTCTCTGTTTCTCATTCTTACTCCGTTTTAAATCTTTGATCTTTTTTTTTACACATATAGACCAAATGACCAAAATACCTCCTATAAAAAAATTTATTTCCAACCTTATCCCTCCTCTAACACCAGCGTCGTCACAATTGGACTTTGATAAATGATGTTTACAATACATGAATTGGTATCTTTAGATCCAAAAACTAGCTTGTTGGGTCTTTTGATCCATCATACTAATAAGATATTTATCTTTTTCTAATTTACCAATATTAGCCTTCCTACTTCATCATCACACACACGTGTTTTCTAACATTTACTCTCATTCTCCATTGTTTGGGTAGTTTGCCTTAATTGTTGTTGATTTTTAATTTGTTTTCTGACGGTGGTTGATTGTAGTTTTAAGGTGTTGGAGGGGTCTTGAATTGTCAATTTTGTATCTACGAACATTGAATTTTTTATTTTTTTGGGTAACAGAATGGGTACGACCATTGAATATTGATGTAACGTAATCTGGTATGATTTCAAAGCAGTTATTCTCACTTACTATACTAAACCTGAATGTTTAACTTGCAATTTAGTTATCTTGTAGCCAATGCCAGTGGCCATGTAAATGTGCATATGCAAATAAAACATCAAATACATGTCAAATACGGAATTCAAAACAGTTGAAACTAATTCTGTTTACATTTTAGTAAAAGTTTGCCTTGTGAAAATAGGATCAGAAACCACCTCAGTTTTGCATATTACTTGCATAGGTTAATTGTGTTGTTGTGCTTGTGCAAGTCTAGCACTTTCAACTTGTGTTTTAGCATCAAATTTGATGGGAAGAGAGAGAATATGGCTTGAATCTTGTTCTGTCTTTTCTTCCAAATCCATTGACTAAGCTTAAGAATGACGATGCAGTCATTAAGTTTGCTTGATCGTGTCGGCATGAAACGGCAATCTCAACACGCCCTTCTATAACTAAAATCGAGATGGCAGAGTTATATGAATGTCTTCTTTCACTTTTGTTGCTTGGCCAGAAGCCGAAAACCAAAAGCCTTATACGCATACTTTTGATAGATTAGAGAGAAAGTAGCTTTTGAGCTTTTTTTTTTATATTTTGAATTGTATATTGCATTTTTTTATTATCTTATTTACAAAATGGTAAACTTAATTTATTTTTTCATTTTTTATGTCAATTTTCTATCACTTCAAGAGTGCATGGGGCATATTGTAAAATTCATCACATAACAAACAACTTTTAAAAGATATTTAAGTGTAAAAATTAATTATTATTTAATTTTTAAATTAAATAACCATATTAAGGGGTTATTTAATTTTTATAATATGAAAATAAGTAAATAACCACTAATATCCCTACCTTATTTTTATTTATCCAATAAATTATTTTTTTTTTCAATAAATTATGGATTTATCCAAACTGTTTTGCCTCATGCTGCCCTGCCTGTCCTAGCGGACTTCTCAAGTGCCCATTTTCTTCAATTTTGTACTTCTCGGGTATTTTTACATCTTTTATGTGTGGAACTAAATACTAATCTTGTTTAGAATATTAAGGCTAACTTTCACATTGTGTTTTTACCAGCTTGAATATTTGACATTATAAAGGTCCCTCAACCATTTAAATGACCAAATATTTATTTAAGAAAAAATAAAAAATTGGAAAATGGAAACGGAATTGGTGAACTCAAGAGTCTATAGGTAATATAAGCCATATATATCCCAGCAGGTGAGCTTTCTACACCTTCATTTCAAGCACTTTTTCATAGGTCACATCGCTTACAAATTACTTCATCAAACTAGGATTGTTTCCCTCTTTCTTCCCAATGGGAACGTTCAAATGGAGAAGTTTTGCTCCTGTTTCTTTTTTGCTCCTCTTCTTCACTCTCTTCACATGCAACCTCCCTGCTACTTCCACACAGTTCATGTCCAGCCCACTACAAGGTATAGATAATATTTTTTTTTCTGGTCTTCCATAGTAGTCTGCAGGTTGCTCTGTGGATGCCTGATTTTCTAGTTAGAATTTAGTTTGCTATATAGATTATATATATATATATAGCTGGGAATTGGATTGGTTTTAATTAATAGAGTGTAACTAACGACACAACTTAGATAAAATTTTTTAGATGTTTGTAGTGCCGTTCTTTAATATAAGTATGACACTTGTTTTATTTTTTAATAAAAATATAATATGAATCGTAAGTTTTAGTCTCTTAATCATTATTTTTTAAATTTTCATTAATGAATTACAAAAAATTATATACATATTATATTTTATTGAAAAATAACATCACAAGGATTTAAGTAGCTTTATCTAAGTTTTGTCCTGTAATTAATAGGTGATATCATTCTTGGTGGTGTTTGTGCAGATGATAATGCTATCTGTAAAATGGTATATTGTGGTAAAGGAGCATGCCACCTTTCTAATGACTTGATCGGTTTTAAATGCGATTGTGACTCTGGTTGGAAGAAGTATAACATTGGTGCCTTCGAATTCCCCCCCTGCGTTATTCCTAACTGTGAGTGATCTTCTTATTCTTACGCTAGCTATCTATATTTACAGGAAATAAATTAAACAAAGGAAAATAATTTGAAGAGTGTCTTTATATATATATATATATAACCATTCCCTTTCATGAAGAAAGGATATAGATTAAAGAAGAAAGTCAATCTAATTATACAAACAATGTACATTTTACTTTATATAAAGTTTGGCCCTCCCACTATATTCATTTTATGGTACATGCAAATATAAATAAATTTCTAATGTAACATACTTTATTTTTAATTGAACAAATACTAAAAAAAAAGGAAAGAAAACATATTTAGGTTCTCGTGTTCATAGTTTTTACCACCTTAGTTTCTTCTTTAATTTATTGAGCTTATTGTATTTGCCACCATGCTCTTTCTATTTGTTTGTCTTCATACTATGTTCTTTGGAATAGAGGGCTTAACTTGTCTGTTGCAGAATGTGTGGAATTTATACAATTCTTTATCCACAACATTACTGTAAAATAAGGAGTGCTATTTGCACAAATCAAACTCAACATTTGATAACTGGCTCTGCAGGCCTTTGGATAGTTGACTATTATTAATTCATCCGGTTAACTTCATGCAGAGTCCTTGTCAAATTTCTGCATAAGATTGATTCTGTAGCTAGCATTACTTCTCTAAAATTTTTTGAGGATTACTATTGAAAAACTCATGTATCGGTAAGTTATTTATGGTATTCACTAAACAAGTTATAAACATAATATTTTACGGAAAAGTCCTATATTTTTTTAATGGAAAGTATGTAACTTCTGTCCTTTCATAATTTTTTCTTTGAAATCATAAGCAATTGTGAAAGTTAAGTACATTAAAAAAACTAACAAGAATTTATAAAAACAAAACAAAACACAACTTGTCAAATGTTGTAAGTGATCTACCGATATATTACTTTTGTAAATGATGTAATGCAAAGAATGCCTAAAATTCACACCAAAATATCTCAAATACCATGGGCCTTTAATATCAATTTCAATCATTTATAAAAGAAATTAAAAGTTTCCATTCATTCAAAATTAAAGGATGGTGAATTATGGATGAGAACTGCAGGTACCTTTGATTTCCGATGTGATAATGGATCTTCGCCACCCCCACCACCTCCATCTCCACCTTTTAATTTGTCTGACCGTAAGCTCATCGTTCATTATTGCCTTTATGTTTAATTCACAGTAAATGCACCCAGCTTATGTTCACTAGCTTTCAAGTGTTTAACGTTTTGCAGAGCAAAATGAGAAAGAAAACTTACGCTTTTACTGTTTTACACAGCTTGTTTGTTGAATTTGTGTGGGGATGGAACCTGTGTGAGAAATGGCTCTGGATTTAGGTGTCAATGCAATGAAGGGTCCGTCAATCTGCTTAACGATCCAAAGTTGACTTGCTTTAAGAAATGTAAACTGCTTTTTTTTTCTTTTTCCTTTTGCTTATTCTATCTGACTTTTGTTTATATATATTTCTTTTCATGCTTAGCTTGAACATGTTGAGTTTGGATACTGTGTTCTGTTTCCAAAAGCGTTATATTCATTTGATATAATATGATAGGTCATAGGGGAGTATGTTCGGATAACTTATTCTCAGTTTCTTTCATTTGCTTTATTTTTTGTAACATAGGCCAACACATTTGATATATGAATGTATACTAGTTATCTTGAGCTTTTTGGGCAGGCGCTTTAGGAGCAGATTGTAGTGGTCTCGATCTTGGATTCGGCTCCCAAACTCCACCTGCAACACCCTCACCACCACCTCAAAATTCTGGCTCCCCTGGAACTGGTAACTGCCTACAAAACTTCATTTGAACTTGCTTTAATCCTATTAGTTTTTATAAAAGGCCAGAAAAAAAATAATAACATGAAGGTTTTAGATCCTACACTTTGATCTTAAAATCTCAAGTTTAATTTACACATTTTGATTACATAGTGAAAATAAATGCTTAGTAACTTTATGTGATTTTTTTTAGAATAAATGAATATTGTGGTACTCCAAAAGTATACATGCATGACATTTCTATTTATAAATACATTAAATTCATTATTTAAAAATATATACGACATCGAATTGGTCATTAAATGACAAAACTAATGCATAAATTATCATTAAATAACTAATTTGATGTCACTAGTTTATAAGTGGAAAACCATGTGATATCTATATCTTTAAAGGATCAAAATAGTATTTATTTGATATTTTTTTATTAAATAATCACTTGTATAATTAAAATGAGAATAGCTTAATTTGCGTAAAAATCTGTTTTTAAAGTAATTAAGAAAAACAAACTTGCACCAAGTTTTTTATAACTGATGAGGTTACAGATCTAATATTAAGATTTAATAGCGTTTGGAAGATTGTATGAGGGCAGGTTTCAGACAAAAACACGTTGGAAACTTCTGAAGGTAGAGGGATTGTTAAATCAAAATTATGCAAATGTCAGTTTTATATATGTGCGCATCATTGCAATGATTGAGTTTGTGTATATGACAGGGGTAGGTGAAAAGCTGAACCGCTCAAGGGAACTCCATATGCTAACTACGATGATGTTAGCAGCAATATTTCTAAACTGGACTTAAAAGAGAACATTGAAGTGCCGTCAAATTTTCTAATGGAACACTAGATATTTCTAAATAATATAGCTGAATTTGCAGTTCCATTTTCATGCTGCCCTTTTCCATCTCAGTGTACTCTTTTCATTTGAGTAGCTTTTTGCACAGCAGATAACACAGCCAATATATATATATATATATTATGGACAAAATTTGATTCTAACTCGAGTTGGAGAAAAGTTTTTTAACTTTCTTCAATTTTATATTATGTATCTATTTTATTAAATTAATAGAATTAAAATAAGTGAATTATAAACTTAAAAGATACATGACATAAAATTAGAGAAAATTAAAAGATTTTCCTTCAACTTAAGTTGTAATCAAGTTTTATGCTTATAGTAATACTTTCTATTACTACATCATGACTTTTTGAGTTTATATTTTGGCTAAAATTTAAAGCGCCGGCCAAATTTGCATGTCTATGTTTAGTATGCTGGCATAATTCTTTTTTACAGAGATTTTGTTCCTATAATTCAAACAAAAGAAAAAAAACCTATTCAAATTAACCCCAGTATTTTATTAGATTAAATCTAAATAATGATGATATCATATTTAAACTAAAGGATGCTTAGAAGCCAAGATTCCAAGATCCTAAGCATCAGACATGACATGGATTATATTGGTATTTTAAAATGTTAAACATTTAGTTATGCTATAATTAATTAAGAATGTTGTTGATGGATATTTAGAGGTGAAAGAATTTTTTATATAATTTAACATTTATTTTCTTTTCTAACTTATTTCCTTTTTATTGTGAATTGATTAATTGCAAATCCATAACATTTAAAGTTTTTTTTTAATTCTTTTCGCTTTCTGCCTATTTTTAAGGAAAAAAATTTACGTAAAAAATATTCTTTTTAATCTCATTCCCTTGAGTTTTTCCCCCTTATTTTATATTAATAACAAAATTAAATTATCTCTTCCTTATTTTCTTTTGCATGATTCATTCATTTAGACAAACTCTTAACGCTTGGAAAAATCACAGCATCCCCCAGTTCGCGCGCGACACACATTAAGAGAAAAGGAAAATTTAGGGGGAAAAAAAGAGTTATTGAAAGTGGTGGTGAAGACTGAAGATAATGGTTGGTGTTTGATTGAATTACTGTATTATGATAAAATATTATAAGAGGATAAGCAAATGGCCACCAAAGGCACTTAGGTGTCCCAACATTTTATTGATGTTTAATTCCACTCTTATCTTTCCCCTTCTCTAGGGGCCGGGTTTCTATTGAAATGCATAATCTGTTGTGTTTTTGGTTGAAAATACATATATAAAAGAAGAATAAGACAAAATCCAAAGTGCAGAAAACTGTACACAACGCATATTACCGAATCCAAAAGGTATATATGTTTCTTGTTTATTAAATTTTTCAAAAGTGCAATTATCACTACGGATAATATACATTACTAAAAGAAAATCAGTAAGAACGTTTTAATTGTTGCCTCATTTAAATATATACTTATGAAAACACGAGGCGCGCGCGATGCACATATATATGGACGCCTTTTTTTTTCTCCAATACACGTATGCACATATGAGATTTCTTTAGTTTGGTCACATTTTAGTTATTCTTAAAATATGTTAATATAATTCATTTAAAAACAAATAAAAAATGCCTTTGCATACAGATCACTTTATATATACACCATGAGTATCAATTATAACGAATGGTGTGAAAATGAAGGAGCTAGCATTTTATTTTATATAGATAATAGAAGATTTTAGGGCACGTATAGCCCTTTCCCAATTAATTCCCAATTAGGCCTTTTTTTTATTTTAATCTAACATCTTAAATAAACACATACTATAATCCTAGGGCAGGGGCGCATAAAGAATTGAACCAGAGCCTCTTGAAGACTCGATGTACATAATAAAGCATGCGTTTAGACAATATTTATATATGTATAGGACAAAGCTCAATCAAGAATCTTAGATATTCCAATCATTATAAAATTAAGAAACACAAACCTTAATCATAAGGTTATTATATACATAAGAGAATTGTTCACTGAAAACAGAATTGAAAAAATTAAAATTGATTTAGCTAACCCATAATTTTTTTTTCTAATGACTATAGAGAACCTTAAATTTAAAAAAAGAGAGTGCTTAAGTCATTCATCCGACACCCATAGGCTAATGAAACGTTGAAAAGCACTAACTAATTACTTAAATGAAAAGCTAATTTGAAAAAAGAATGGAAGAACGAAGAAAAAACAGACCTTTTCCTTGCACGGAAGAAGATTTTGAATCATAGAACAAGATAGTCAAATGGCTTGCATGTCCTTCATCAAAAGTTTTGATTGATAAGTTGCAAGTGAGTTCAATGTCTAGTCAATCTTTGATTTCACTTATTATCAAGTACAATGGTAACCATTATATTGGTATGTATCTTCAATCACAAAGAGTGTGTTTGGAATGCAAAAAAATAGGAAATAATTTTATTTGTAAATCAAACTTAATTAAATTTAGTGTTTGGAATGTTAAAAAATAAGAAATGATTTGATTTTTAAAATCTTATGGATTTCATTCCTTTTGTTTTTTAAATTCTATCAAATTTGATAGGATTTGTTAGGATTTGATTTGATTTGAAATAAATATACTATTTTACCCTTAATAATTATCTCTAACAACTTTTCATAAGGATTAAAATGTAAAATAATAAAATTAAATCAAATCAATTCTCATTTTAATGAATTCCAAACACAAAATTTGATTTCTAAACCAATTCAAATCCTATTTTTTTTTTAAAGTTCCAAACATAAAATTTGATTTCTAAATCAAATTAAATCAATTCAAATCAAATCAAATTAATTCATTTCTCATTTTTATTCATTTCAAACACACTCGAAGAGTGTGTTTGGAATGAATAAAAATGAGAAATGATTTGATTTGATTTGATTTGAATTGATTTGATTTGATTTAGAAATCAAATTTTATGCGTTGAAACTTTAAAAAAAAATAGGATTTGAATTGATTTAGAAATCAAATTTTGTATTTGGAATTTATTAAAATGAGAATTGATTTAATTTGATTTTATCATTTTACATTCTAACCCTTATGAGAGGTTGTTAGAGATCATTATTAAGGGTAAAATAGTATATTTATTTCAAATCAAATCAATTCCTAATAAATTTTTTTTTTTTAGCAAAAAGGCATGCAAAGACATCACTGCAATGCAAGAGATCCCAACTAGGTTGGCACCTCAGACAATGTCAATCATCTGCAGCACACCTAAAATAAAATTAAAAAGAGAAAAAGATACAAGAACATGGGGGGGCAAAACCAAACCCATGCTAAAAAGAACAACAAGAGAATCTATAACAAGGGAGTCCTACCTTATCCCTAAAAACATCATCCTTAATAAAGATAGGAATTAAATCCCACCACAAAAAACCCTGAACGGAAATGGCATGATTTGCCAACTTATCAGCACAAACATTTCCTTCTCTGTATATATGTGAACAAATGAAGGACATTTTTCTTGTTAAAACTAAACAATTGAGCCATCTGTTTCTAAGCTTCCAAGGCACAATCTTCAAAGATTTAAAGGCATCAATAACCAGCTTGGAGTCACATTCTAACCAAAGCTTATGCCATCCTTTACTGTATGCAATTTCAATTGCAATAATAGCCCCAAGAAACTCAGCATATATAGCATATGAGATACCAATGTTAAAAGCAAAACAGCCAAGAGTTGCAGAGTTAGTACCACGGAATATACCTCCACAAGAATGACCATACCCTGATCCCTTAGCGACCCATCAGTTAACTTTGATCCAATAATTATTCGGAGGATTCCAATTGACCTCAATAATTGTAGGGGTTGCTGAATAGTTTCTTTGAACATTAAACTTATTCAGAATGATAGAATCCAAAATGTCCGAAGAGATGGAACCCTTTGACAAATTGCCTATGTAGGAGACATTTGTTTGAATCATGTGAATAGCAGAATGCAGAGAGAATTTTCTATCTTCAAACCTTATGCAATTTCTAATATACCAGATAGTCCAATTTCTAATTCCTAATAAATTCTATCAAATTTAATAGAATTTAAAATATAAAAGGAATGAAATCCATATGATTTTAAAAATCAAATCATTTCTTATTTTTTTGCATTCCAAACACACTGAGTGTGTTTGGAATGCAAAAAAATGAGAAATGATTTCATTTGTAAATCAAACTTAATTAAATTTTGTGTTTGGAATATTAAAAAATAGGAAATGATTTGATTTTTAAAATCCCATGAATTTCATTTCTTTTATTTTTTAAATTCTATCAAATTTGATAGGATTTGTTAGGATTTGATTTGATTTAAAATAAATATATTATTTTATCCTTAATAATTATTTCTAACAACTTCTCATAAGGGTTAAAATGTAAAATAATAAAATCAAATCAAATCAATTCTCATTTTAATGAACTCCAAACATAAAATTTGATTTCTAAATCAATTCAAATCCTATTTTTTTTAAAGTTCCAAACACAAAATTAAAGATTGTTGACACATCATGGTATTGGGCTACGTATAGGACAGAAGCTAAACTCACTGAGCCCAATTCCATGTTTCCAAACAGGACATGAGTTAAATGAAAAACATTTCATTAAAGTGAATTTATTTTTAAAATAAATAAGTAAAAATATATTTATTATTAATTTAATATAAAGTTTATCATAATCTTAATTTTTTAAAATTTAATAATAAATATATTTTTACTTATTCATTTTAAAAATAAACTTATTTTAAAAAATTTATATTCAACCTATAATAGTTAACCTGCACTAGTTGAAAAATGACCATTCAACCCATTTAATCTGAACCCCAAATATGGAAACCAAAAACAATGACCACACAACTTTTAAGAAGACAACAAACTGGCCATATATAAAAATGCTTGCTTATGCATCATATACGCGCGACTTTAGGTTTTGTACTGGGATATTTTGATTTAACTTAAGATCTAGTCACTAGCTATATAGGACTGTCCAACTCCATGAAGACACGTGAATTCCCCCCTACTGACCTCACCATTTTATAGCTCAGTATGCCTTCTCCAATTTCGTGGCCTCTGTAGCTGCTATACCATTACTGTTTGTGACAGAAATGAGAAACCCATTGAATTAGTGTTTGCCTCTCCATATATCCATTTAAGTTGATGCAAAGTGTTATCGTACGAAAGATGCACTTGCTTTATTATGATATGATATATTTGCAAGGAGACAAATTGGTGATATTGACCTAGATGAACCTTTGTGAGGCAAAGATATAAAAGAGCCTAGCTAAAAATTAATCAAAAGAGGTTGCTTCGTTTTAATTAGTTTGTGGAATAACAAAATTATTTCATAAGATCAAATACAAAGTAAAAGCGATCTTAAGATTTGCTAGATCTATGACAAAGAATTGCATGATTAGTTCAACTCAAAAAAAAAAAAAAAGAATTGCTTGATTTGTTCAACTCAAAAAAAAGAAAAAAGAAAAAAGAATTGCATGATTAGTTCTTTGCTCGTATATTAATAGCAATATGTAGCTAGGTTTATTAACGAAAACATGTATATGCATGCAAAGATAAGTATTTTGATTGGAATAAAATTTAAGTTCATTTCTTTATATTCATTATATTTATTTTATCAATTAAATTATGATATGTGTATAATTTTATAAAAAATAAAAAGTAAGAGAGAGAACATTAATGTATAAAAGAAAAAATATTAATGTACACATGTCATAATTTGATTAGTGAAATGAATATAATAAATATAAAAAAATAAACTTAAGTTTTATCTTTTTGAGTTTGAAAAAAGATCATCATATACTCTTTTTAAGAGTGTATGTACCGTTGACACATTATTTTTAAGGATTTCAAATTTAGTGAAAGAAAGTGATAAGAAAAAATAAATATAATAAATGATATTAAAAAGAGTGTGAAAAAAGATGTATACACTGTTAATGATAGAAATATCATAATTATTTGCTTTTAGTAATGGCACTTAAGTGGGTTTTTAAGGGGTACCACGGCTAGCACAGTTGTTGAGCATTTAATTTGTTTCCCGATTTGAAGCCTGTATGAAATTCACTCGGTCTATATGACTTTATGAAATTGGATATCTTGAAAGCATTAACAATCGATGTGTTTCTTCCTATAAAAACAGGAGGGCCAACTTTGCTTGCCTCCATTCCGCTTTGTTGGGTTTGCAAATCAGGGAAAATTAAAGTTGACTTCGTGACATTAGGAATTTGGGGTTTTGTTGGTAAATATTAGGGAGTTATTAATCCTTGACGGGTAATTTTGATTGATCCATTCCAAGTACTAAATACATGTAGCCAATAAAACTATTTTGCGCTACAATATTTTAAATTCTATGTGTGGGCCTATACAAAAGAGAGGGGAAAAACAAAGAAAAGATGTATGATGCATAATTTGTATATAGATAAAAAGTAATAAGTGAAAGGTTATAAAGATACAGATTGTAAAAAAAAAAATGCAATTAATAAATTTTTATTTTTGGTTAAGAAAAATCAAAGTATAATATTATCAAGAACTTCTCAAAATCCATATTACAATATAAAATACTGCAAATTCTATATTGGACTGTACAAAGCAAGTTTAAGTCCTCCATGTGGGCAACTAACCTATAACCCAAAGATCATATGGCACATCTTACTCCTAAGCTCGGGCGTTCAACTAAATTTTGAGTATAGAGGACTATGGATCCCCATATATAGCAATGTGATACTTTCTTTTTATCCTTATTCATCTCTATACATTCGATCAATCGAGTTACCTTCTCTAATGTCTTTTGACTAATTTAGAATCTTCATCGATTCACCTACCTAGCCGAGCATCCGAGATAAGGAACAACCCCTCCAACTTTGTTCTATTTACCCACAAGATAAGACGGAGCCCACAACAAGTCATCTGACCATGCTAGGCACCTTATCATCTAGGAACACATGTATTCTATCTTTACCTGTCAAGCCACCCGCACTCAAACTAGATACCCTCCGCGACCCAAGATCTAAATTATAAAAGCATAAAAGAATGTACATGTGTCAACTTGATACACCATAAGGGTAACCAAATATCTTCCTTTACCATTGCAATCATGAGAAGGGGCTCACCACACACCCCAAATGTACCACCATTATCCTCTATATATACTATAGTGATCTTATTCTAATTTAGGCGTGTTATCTTTTTAGCCTACATACACGTATACCCACCTTATTCTTACGTGTTGGATATTAGAAATGACAAAGTTAATTTTTCTAAAAATAAAGTGCTCATAATTTTAAGTTTTATTTGTTTACTTCTAGGTTCATAATTTATATTTACTAAGTTAATAGTATATTTGTATTTTCAATAAGTCACCTAAAATTGATTTTCCATTAGTTTTAAAGTTAACTTAATTGAGTTAAGTTTAGGATTATCCAAAGAACTTATAAATATGTACCTTTGCTCATGAACAAGTCAAGTGAAGCCAAGTAAAATAATTCAAATTAAGTTAACAAATCTCTTTTTCGTATTTTTCTCTTGTCCACATTTTTTGGTGTTTTATTTTTGTGATTTTTATCTTTATACTTTAATTATCAATCTTAGGTTAATATGACTTAGTTTAACTATCATTTTCTCATATGAGAGTCCTCTTTCCAGTTACTCTCCCCCTAATCGCTGCATTCGGCTAAGCAAGGAGACTCCAATGTGACTAAGATAACATAATACCTCCCACGTATTGACCCGGAACATATATGTATGTCAAGCTAGCCAAGCACTACAATATTCTACTACTCTTTGTGAGGTCAATTATATATATATTTGTCTATCGTTGTTGCCTCAACGTGGCAACAATTTTTTTTTTTTCAACGTGACCGTGGCAACAAATTCTTTTTACGGCAACATGTTAATTATATGTAGCCATAGCTTGAAAATGACTAAAAAGTTTTATAATTACCCTAAGGCAACGTAGTTAGTTATCGTAAATCTTTATGTGACAGAACTTTTAGATCTATACTTCTGTTATTTGTGCATTTAGTATTTGACATTTAGTTTATACTTTTTTCACATTAATATACAATATATTTATTTTATTTTATATATCTTAATATTCAGTTCATCTACATTTATATTAGCATATGATATTTCTACGGAATGTCAAATTTAATAGTATAAAATACAATTTCCTCAAACCTATGATTTTGCGATAATATTTTCAGTTACAACTTTCATAATTTTTTGTGGCTACAGAGTTGCCGTAAAAAATGAATTTTCCTGTAGTCTATCATGAATAATTGTTTTATTTTTTTGGGCTACATTGGTGATATTTTTTTCAGGATTTAATTTAAATGTACTAATAGTGTAAATATTTTATATACTATTATTCAATCATACATTATAATGTTATAAAAATATTTAATTCTTAAAATAACTATTTCAAAAATTACATATTTAATAATATATAATTAGTTAATTGTATAAAAAAATTATATTAACAGTGTATAAAAATTAATTTTTTATATATATTAACGTATCTCTTGTTGACTTTAATTGATGATATTGATTACTCCAGAAGTTCATCCTTTGTCAACTTATGAACGTAAATTGAGACCGTTATGATGTGTTTATTTTAAAAAAAAAAAAAATTCTGCTAATGCAATGATTATTAATATAATAGAGCAGCCATATTATAGCTGCATAGGCTTACGACTGAATATGAGAAAGATGCGACCCAAGAACGTTGAAACGGGAAGCATCTTGCTTTTATAGTGCCACATTCTTAATCAAAATCATTAGCAGCAAACAGAAGCTCAACAAAGTGGGATTATCTAAAGTCAGGCAGTCTAGACTCAAGACTTTTTGGACTTATTGCGCTTTCTTTGTAAATGAAATTACCATCCAGGTATTTCAAAAATTTATTTTTAATCTAATGTAAAAAAAAGTACATTACTAATAAATAGTATCATATTACATATTTAAAACATATTATTTGTGAAATTTCTCAGTTACTACACTAAGTCAATAATGTGATTACTTTTATGTCTTTTTTGGGTACATGATTACTTTTATGTCTGACAATAGTGTAACGAATTTCAAATTGAAAGTGACGTATCAAATTTAAAATCTTTGAAAAAAATTATTAAGGATTTAATTTTAATATATAATTAATATAAAAAAATTATATTATCATTTAATTATGAATTATTATATTATTAAAAAAATTGACTTCCACAATAATTACTTCGAAAGTTATTCTTTTAAATTAAAATGTGCTATGATTGAATTATATTATAAAAACTTTACATTGACATATTACATCAAAATTAAACTCAAATGCCAATTACACTTTTACCTACAGGAATATGAACTTTTATGACAATTATACCAAGTATTACAATGCTTTTTAATAAACTACATATGTGTAAATTAACCATTAATTATTTAATTATGTGCTTCTCCTTTCATGCATGGTTAATGATTATGATTAAGATGTTACCCATATTAAAGGAACTAGTTACTTAAAAATTCGGGTATAATCTGTATTTTCTCCGTATGCAAAACGTCCATGACATAAAAAGAACTAACCATTCTGAACTAAACTCAGCTCTACTCTGTTAATTCATAATTATTTTGGGCAAGAGTAAAATGCAGTGTTAATTCATCCCACTTTAATTTCATATATCTTCCGTACACCTTTTAATCTTGATAGTTTTATTAATGTGTGTCTTAAAAGTATATGTTAAGAAATTAAATATAAATTATTAAATAAAAAGTACAAATATTTATTATCTTTAAAATCTAAAAAATATTTCATACTTTTTTTTAAGTAATTAATAAAGAGTAATAAATATTATTTTTAATTGTTACCATGTACTCTTAGGACATACTTTAACAAAATCCTAATTTTAATTGCATTTGAGTTTAAGGTTTTTTTTTTTTTCAATTCTCTATATTCGAAGACGTCCACTAATTAATATTATACAGTATTTAGTCTTCATTGAGAAAATATCAAAACTTAGCTAGGATATATACGGTATTTAAAAAGAATTTGGGTCTCATGTGAATATATTTAATTATTTAAATTAACTTTGCCAAGTATTAAATTCTGACATTTAATAATGAAAATATTTCATATTTTGAATCTCGTAAGGGTATGCATGTTTGAATGAAAAAGAATGAAAAAAAAAATAGAAGAGAGGGAAAGATTTTAATTTTTAATCAAATATTCTTTTGTTGCAGAACTTTGTAAAACGAGAAAAAAAAATTAAAGAATTATTAATTATATAACCCTTACATATCCTGGTAATTGAAGCCTTAGATCATGGATACATGATAGTACAACATCAATTTGTAAACAATAATATGTACCTCTTCAAAACATTTTGATTATAAGATGAATCAACTCCAAAAATCCTTAAAAATGATCATAACACAAGTGTGCACTCTAAGAATCTCTTTTCTCCCTTCTCTTTGGTAATGTTATTTGATGGGACAATAACCGAATAGTCGATCATGTGTTGTGGAATATATATATATTGCATGGTAAAAGTACAATACTGAAAGAAAAATTAGAGCAACCTAACTCCTCGTATAAATTAAGGAATAAAAAGGAAGAAAATGGTAAAAGAGTACCATTACCTTTTTATTTTTATTTTTTTGGGAAAAATTTATGTTAGGTTTTCAAATCAAATGAAAAGAAGCATTAGCTTTGGTGATATCATGGGGACAACCCACAATATTGTTTTAGTGCTATCAAACCAGCGATGTTGCTTATGCTGAATATCAATAAGCCAATTTGAGGTACATGGGGACAGGGAAAACACAAATCCAACCGCAAAATACCAAAAGAAACTTTACTGATTTTCTTGGAAATGACCATATATACAAGTGAAAAGCATAGGGGAAATAATCATCCAGTCCACTCATATATATTTTTTTAACTTATTATTATTTATTTTCCTTGCTTAGTTTTTAAATTTGTTGGGGGAGTAAATTAACTTTTACATATGTTGCTCAATTATGTGCTATTTGTCTTCTTCTCTATAAATCTATGATGTTTACCCATCCATTTAGGTCAAAAGAAGTTACAGAACTCTTGCATAGGATATATTATGATAATCAAAATGGTGTAGTATGTCACATCGAAACCCTATATAGAATTAATAAGAATGAGGTTTGTGTTGAGTGTATATTACTGTTGATTGTGTATGTAGGATTACTCTTTGGTCATGATGCCAGCCAACACAAATGGCCCTATATATATTGTCCTATAGCGAATGAGAGAGATCAGAACCAAGCTGGAAGAGTTTGATTTAAATGTTCTCTACTTAAAGACAAGACAAAGGCACATGTTGAGGTAGGGGCCCCTTCTATTTGTTGAGCTCCTTTGCGTAATGAGAGGTTGAGATGCCTTTCCTTTCTGCACTTCAGTCATGTTGTTGTTGGTCCTTTCCTTTTCTTTCTTTTTATTCGTTTTTGTTCTTTCCCATGTCCATATATAAAACATTTTATTTTTTTCCTTTATCTCTTCTAATTTTGATTGTTATATATTGTACATAATTTTTTAATATAAACTTTATGTTATTTTTTAATTTTTAAACAAGATTAAAAAACAATTAAATATGTGCAAAAACTAATAAAAAGAAAATGGTGGAATAATATACATATATAAATAATTGATTTCGCTTTCTGTGTCTCAAAATTTCTAAAGTAACTCTTAATTAGGTAATTCACCCCTCCCTCTGTCTCACTTTCTTTGGTTAAGGGCAACATTGTCTCCATCTTCCCCAATCCCCACCATCTCTATATATACTCACTACGCACAATCATGTTTCTCATATCTCATCTTTCGATATACTATGTTTTCTAGCAAGTACTAGCACCAATAGCTACTATTATTACCCAAGCCCAAAACTCATAATTAGTCCTTTTCCAAATTAGCTACACTACCATTCAAGTAATCACACAGACACACGCACAACCCCTGGTTCTTTTGTCCACTATGCCTTCACTCTCAGATGCCTTTCGAGCTCACCCCGTGCACCTTCACCACAAGCACCCTGACTTCAACTCTCTACATGAACTCCCTGATTCTTACGCTTGGACACAACTGGATGATCACCTTTACCCTTCCAATTCTTGCCGGGCTAGTGAAAGCGTGCCCATTATCGATCTCAATGACCCAAATGCATCAAAGCTCATAGGCCATGCATGCAAAACTTGGGGTGTCTTCCAATTGGTAAACCATGGCATCCCCATAAGCTTCTTCAGTGACATTCAGTTGGCTGGCCAGACCCTCTTCTCCCTTCCTCCTCACCACAAGCTCAAAGCAGCTCGCTCTCCGGAAGGAGTTTCCGGTTACGGCCGCGCCCGTATCTCCTCCTTCTTCCCCAAGCTCATGTGGTCTGAGTGCTTCACAATTGTTGGGTCCCCTCTTGAGCATTTCCTCCAACTCTGGCCCCAAGACTACGCCAAATACTGGTACCAACAACACACCCTCATGCACGTGTCCTCAAAAGTAAAACTCACAACTTTAACACAAACATGTTGGATTATAATTTCCACACCTCAAGCTCCATATTAGGGTGTGCAAACTGAGTTTTATCTATAAAAATAATATGTTTGGCTTTTGGCAAAATTATAGTTAAGTTGTGTTTGAATATAATTTTGAGTTTCAAATCATGGTTTGAGTGAAAGTGAAAAAATAAAGTTGCTTTTCGGTTGGGTAATTTATAAACTATAATCTAAACATGCCTTGCCTGCTGGTTTATGTTTTCCTTTTTTTTTTTTTGGTTTGAAAAGAAATAAAGACTTTTTGCTATTTTTTGTGGTGTAGTGATGATGTTACTAATAGCAAAATTATAAGCATATTTTCTTATCCTAATGCAATTAGCAATGATCACAATGAGAACAAAGGACCCACCCAGATGATTTTGTAGGAGTGATGAGAATCTATTACACCAAATCCACTTGCTGCTGTTTGCTAGTATTTTGTTCGAATCGAAAGCTCTTCCCCATTGTTCAATAATGTGCTGATTTTTCTAAACACCCACTCCCCCAATTTGGGGGCTATTTTCGTCTTTTCAGTGATATTGTCGTGCAATACGAAGAAGCCATGAAAAAGCTAGCAGGAAAGCTAATGTGGTTGGTGTTGACTTCCCTGGGTATTTCAAAGGAAGACATCAAATGGGCTGGCCCAAGAGGTGAATTTAAAGGGGCTTGTGCAGCCTTGCATTTGAATTCCTACCCGAGTTGCCCGGATCCTGATCGGGCCATGGGTCTTGCCCCGCACACTGACTCCACTTTCCTCACAATCCTGTACCAAAGTAGTATCAGCGGGTTGCAGGTTTTTAGGGAAGGTGCTGGGTGGGTGACGGTGCCACCCCTTCCCGGAGGGCTTGTGATCAACGTGGGTGACCTCCTTCACATTTTGTCAAACGGGTTGTATCCGAGCGTGCTCCATCGGGTGCTGGTGAACCGGACCCAACAGCGGTTCTCAGTTGCCTATCTATATGGGCCCCCAGGAAATGTTCAAATTTGTCCACATGCAAAGTTAGTAGGTCCAAGTAGGCCTGCCCTTTATCGGCCAGTCACTTGGAACGAGTACCTTGGCACCAAAGCAAAGCATTTCAATAAGGCACTCTCATCGGTTCAGCTTTGTGCACCTATTAATGGTTTGTTATAACATTGTACAAGTAGGCCAAATTTGCCTTGAACTTTTTTGATCCTTTCTGGTCCATTTTGTACCTGCTATAAAAGGCAAAAAAATTGAAACATCCATTTTTGGCTTAAATGAAATATGGTGCTTAATTTATTGGTTGTGGTGGGGTACAAAAAATAAAGAAGTTGAAGAGGGCATAGATAAAGATAAAACTCCTTCAAAGTAAATAAATAAGGGTGTATTTATTATTAAATATTAATGAATTAAGATTATAATACACTTTAAATTATATAAGATCGCTTTCATTAAAATCATGATACTTAAAGTGATATTATCTTTAAAGTGAATAAATAAGTATATATTTATTTTTAATTTAATTTAAAGTATATTATGATCTTAATTTATTAATATTTAATAATAAATATATTCTTACTTAATCATTTTAGAAATAAGCTCACTTTAATTAAAAAACCTTATCCAATAAATAAATATGGTTGGTTCCAAAAGATGGAGAGAGGAAAAGCCATTAAGAGGATAAGATACATCAAATCATACAAAGAGGGTGGAAACAGAGTCTCCCTGGCGTTTAGTTTGTCTTTGTGGTGAATGGGAAGAAGAGAATCACCGAATCTAAGGAATAATTTTAAATAATCATTTTAATTATTTTTTTTTGGAGTTTCTATAGTATTTTGAAAGGTTTGATATTATGGATAAATTGTCAAATATTTATTAAATGTTAAATTTTTATAAATATTTAAAAATAATTAATAATAAATAAAATATTTGACAACTCACTTTGCACACCAAATCTTGAAAAAAATATAAATATCATAAAAATATCTCAATTTTTTAAATAATTTTCTTAATTATTAAATAAAAAAATATTATATATATATATATATATATTTGCTTTTAAGATATTAGAATATATTTTATTTAATATTTTTTTATTAATGTATACTAGAGAGAGTTGGTTGCTCATGTGTGGTACTCATTGTGGTTTGAGAGAAACCAAATTTGGCAAGGCAAAGCCTTGCGACCATCAGCTCAGGTAGTCACTTCTGCGAAGCTAAACTTAAAAGGCATTTCATTTCATCTATGCTAATGTCTTCAAGATAAATGTCAATGCAGCTGTGTTTGAGGAGGACATTTTTGTTTCGATATTAGGATAGTGATTAGAGATGACTGGGGAGAGTTCATAGCGGGCAAGTCCATGAAGATACAGGGAGCAGTGTCTCCACACAAGACTGAGCACATAGTAGCCCGTCAAGGTCTGATTTTTGCATGGAAGATTAGGTGCAGGAAGATATATCTTGAAGGCAATGCCCAGCAAGTGTACAATTGCATCTAGGAGAACACTGAAGACTTGTGATATAATGGCACCATATTGTGGGAAATTTTTCTGTACGACTCTTGGTTTGGTCGTTTTAGTTGTGGTTATATCCCACGTGATTGCAATAAGGTTGCGGATTTTTTAGCATATCTTACACTAGGCAGATAGATTTAGGAATTTGAATGGAGGATCCTCCGAACATTATTGTTCCTCTTTTATCTTCTGATTGGGTGAATCTATAAAATTCAATAGATATAAAAAAAATATTAAGAACATTATTACGAGGATGCTTTAAAAAGATATTGTAAAACTCAAATTTAAATATTTAATTCTAGTCAATTACAGGACGCACAACCGCCATTTTTAAAGAATCTCTCCAAGCTGTATATGGCAAAATTTAGTAATTTACATCATCTTAATATTTTATAAAAATTGGTATAATTTATGAATTCATGAGAACCTTATATAAAATCATCGAAGAATGGATTCCACCCGACCAAGTTGTGCTTGCTCATTGATGCACTGACGTGGGCAGTTGTAACAAGTCGTTGATATATGGTAAATAAGTGATGGGCGTGGTTGATAAGGAAGCCAAGAATAATGCGAAATAAAGTGAGGGAATAATTGTCAACCATTTGGCTTATGAAATAATTGTCTGAAGACGATGTTGTTCTTGTCTCTCGGCAAGACTGCAACCACGTGTTGGTTTCTAGCCTTCCTTAGAACCAACCATAGCAGGTTCATGTGGAGTGGGGAAGTGGCTGTTGTTGCCATTCTTGATTTAATTTGCTTGCCGTATTGACTTATTAGTTTTTAAGAATTATTTTGGCACCCAATTTTTTTTTTTAAATTTGGTATCTAGATCGTCTTGACTCAGTTGACTTCCGATCACTCATAAGTTCGGCTCATTTTCACAAATGATCAAGCTAAAGGACTGTGGACCGTCCTGACCCAATTGATATCCGGCCATAAGCTAGGCCTATTTTCGCAAGATTTGACCGGCCTATATCTAAATAGATAACGACTCAACAAACACATGCTTAATATTATCCATCAATAAACATAACGGTCTTATGTCATAATAATCAGACATAACGGCCTTGTGCTATAATGTCTATACATAACTACCTTGAGCCATAATAATCAGATATAGCATTCAGAATCTTAAATGGCCTGAACAGAAAGTATCCGATGAGTCAGTCTTCCGAATCTCTATATAAACCAACTTGACAGCCTAAGTCAGACATGTTTATTTTTTTTTCTACCTATGCCTTCATCATGGTCTTGATTCCAAGACTGATTGATCGGAATGTCTTGATAGGTATTTCGCCCCATCTTCCTCGGGTAACTGCTAGATGACCGATTTAAGATTCTCCGACGACCTCTCCTCAAGTAGAAAATAGAACAATATCTAAGATGAATTATCAAGTATTTTATTATTTATTAATTATATTTAATAATTTTTTAAATATTTATTATAAAATTAATAATTAATAAATACTTAATAACTCACCTTAAATATCATACATATAAAGTTACCATAACAAGTCCCTTAATTTCTTTATCATTGTTTAGTTTTCATATGCAGGAGTGTGAGTGTCCCTACTCTGTTCTATTGGGGTCTTCACCCATGTTTGAAGTTTCTTTCTTTCAAATGATTTGGTTCATTGAATGAAATGAAACACGCTTTTTATTTTTTGTTTTTGTTTAATGAGGAATATATTATCAATAAGTTAAATAAGATTTTTCACTTGAGATAGAGTGAAATGTGGAAAACACATGCAGCAAAAGAGAGAGAGAGAGAGTGAAACAAAGGCTATTTTGCACTTGACTCAAATAATAAGATGAGATTTGAGTAAAAGTTATAGATTTAATTTTTGTATAAAAGATAAAAATAAAAGTTGGAAAATAAGAAAAAAAGAGAAAGAAAATGGGGAAGTGCTAATTTATAATTTATTGATGCTAATTAAACTTAACTTTATATTTACTTTTATCACTTTACATGGGAATGATGGTTACCTTATATCTATATTATTTATATAAATATTGCACTTTTAAGAGAAGGTAAAAATTTAAGTCTAAGAAATGTCACTTATGAAAAGGATCTAAACATATCGTTTCGTACTTACTTAAAAGAATTATTCTCATATCTAAAAGATGTTGAGATAAAAAAAAAAGTGTCGAGTACTTTAAGAAAAAATATTTATATAAAGGAAATTCCTCATTTTGATATTTTATTTTATTTTTTATTTTTTAAATTATATCATTATTAATGACTTATTTATAAATTTAAAGATAAATATAAAAAGATAATTCTAAATACTTTTTACTCTTTAATAACCATTGTTTTCAAACACTTATGGACTTTTCACTATATAATTAGAATTCACTTTATCAATGTGTGTTGTTTAAGTGAAAAAAGTTTGAATTTCTTAAATATATGATCCTAAGTTTGATTTTGAGATTCGTATACATGAAAATAATTAATTTGTTTTTAAAAAGTTTTTTGAAAAGTAAATTTTGTTTTACGTTTGGATACAATTATAAAAATACTTTTTACTTTTTCTCTCTTCTATTGCATCTCTGTATAATCGATTATTTTAAAAAACAATTCATTCTTGCTTTTAAAAAAAATTGTTTTTTAAAATTCTATTTTTTTTTTCAAAATCTTATCTAAACAAATGTTTATGTTTCAGAATTACTTTTTCTTTTAATAGAAAAACACTTTTCTTGTTAAAAAATATAAACAAACGCACTCAAAATAACATTCAAATGGGAAATAATAGAGGAATTTGTAATTTCATATGATTTTCTACTTATTTTTATTTTCCTCACTTGTAGGACTTCTTAAGGTACAACTCAACAAAAAAAAATTCTCCTAATTGTTAATAACTTGTCTCTTAGTTATCAATCTTTGTAAATAAGTTGTTATTAACATTCAATTGGGGACAGAGAAGGAAATAGAAAAATAAGAGAGAGGATTTCAATCCCTTCTAAAGAAGAGAGCACAAAAGTTATTTTCTTTATATTTATTTTCTTTTCCTTAAGGTATTCTGGAACAAAGAAAAATATCTAATAATCTTGGAGAAAATTAATGTTGTAAGATTACTTCCATGTTTCATTATTGAGGATAAAATGTATAGGTCGATTCCATTCTATAAGTAGATTGATCTTATTAGAATATGATCAGGTGAAATCGTTATAAAACTGATGAGCTTTCTAAACTTGTAATTTTGTATGGATTTTGCCTTATCACAAAATGCATTATTTAATCGTATTTAATTTCTCATTTTATTTTTAATAAATGTTAAATTACATATTGGTAGAGTGATTGAATTATTTCATCAAAATGATCAATGAATCCTTCCATCTGACAATGACATAAAGGATAAATGAGCTTAACATAGAGATTAGATTGCACCAGTCACCTGTTGATAAAAAAGAAATGGTGCATAATCAATTGACAACAAGAGGATAACGGTATTCCTAAGAAAGCTCTCATGTGTTCAAAATTTTCGAGTGTCAATATCTTTCCATTTACTTCTCTTCTTTCAGTATGTGTTGTACATACGACATTACTATAGTAAAGTTAAAGATGGTACGTTCATGCACAATGATAATACAGAAAAGTACAAAACATACAGAATTGGAGCATGATATAAACAGATGCTTTAGAAAATTTTTATAAATACGATAAGTATATGACATTATAGGTATGATATGCTAAGAATTGCCACACACTGATTTTAGTTTTTAAGAGTAATCCGAGTGTATAATTGACACATCTCAATCTCGTGTCGTAGACCACCCGTTTAATGTGTATAATGTAAGCATCAAGCACAGGAATGGAATTTTTTACTAGAAGTTTCGGCTTCAATTTTGAAGGAAAGCAAAGTTTCTTATTGTGCAATGATTACGAATCTATGACAAAAGATGCTTGATTTAGTTTATCATAAGTTAGTTTAAAGGACTTCATCATGAGAATGATTGAAGTGCCTAAAAGCAAAAGACAGCTAAATCCCAACTTTGACGTTGAACAAATAATTGGTGACTTGTGAGGAGCAAAGCCAACGCTCTTTTGTGGTGAAGTCTAGTTGTTTTGTTTCAATACCGGCGAGATATTTAGGAGCTCAGAACTATACTTGAACTGACTGGGTTTTGTATCTTTGTTGAGCTGCATAATGCGATTAACATATGACTATTATGCTCTTTCCAACATAACATAGAACTATAAAGCTCTTTCCAATATAACATAATGTAACGCACAATGAATTTAGTGCAGTGATAATTGAATTAAATTTATAAGAGATGATAATGGTTCAAGTCCAAAAAGGTCAAATTATATTATTTGATATCCGAAGATATCAGTCTCACGTCCAAAAAGAGTGAAAACACCTGAGAAACCAAAAAATATAAAATAAATGCAATACTAATTATTTTGTTGAATTGTTTTTGACAAATATCACAATTAAGCTTATTTATCTGCCAGGATATTCGAATAATCTTAAACCACATCAACTATAGACTATATGAGCTAGATTTGTATCATGATTTTGTGAATGAGATGTTTTACTTAACAACAATCTAAGAATAAGACGAATGTTTCATCAAACTTTTCAACACAGCCTCAATAGTCAATATTAAAATTTCCAAATCACATTGTCGTGTGAAGTCCAAAGTCACCTTGTGAGGACAAGGAGGGTCGATTATCTTTTGTTTCCTTTCTCTTTCCTGATCCCACCACACGAGCAGAAAGTCTATGACGATCATATACAGCATTCGGTGCCAAAAGTTTAAAATAAAAAAAAATCATAAAAGCTATGGAATCTTTTGATTATTCGGTCAATGTCTTTTCAAATTGTGAATGACTGCTTTACCTTTCGTATCTAAGGCCTGCATAGTTATCTTAACCTTGTCAATGTGATGGAGAGGAATCTCTCTGTCTAGAAGGCTCAACCTCCGTGGGTCTATTATTTGATTCCAATGAGAATGGCTCCAAATTCCAAAATCATATCGTTTTCAATGGTTATTTAGTAATACCAATCACATGGACTGGCCCCTAATTTGAAGCAACACCAATATAGGATTTTTTTTTTTTTAAATTCCGTAACTTTCTCTTTTGTTTTTGTATCTTCCTTTCTCATATGCGCTTATGAGGTTCCCTCTGCTTCCGCCAGATTATGTAATAGCTCCGGTAGATTAGATATTGCACTTAAAATATGAGACTCCTAATTTCTCCAACAAAGAAAGCAACATATAAATTAAGCTCTGGCATCATACAAGTTTGTGTGATTAGACATTTATAAATTCCACTTTTACTTTACTTTCGACAGTATCTCTAATATAGATTAGACATTTTTTTATTTATAAATATATGTGTTGAAGTGTTAATAATATAAGAGATACTTTTAGATTTTTTTAAAACATCAGATGAAATTCAATTCTTTTTTTATCTTCGGGATTCGATTATTTGAGTGAGAGAAAGAAATTGTTGAATCAATATTTTGAGGGTTGAGAGCATAATTTCATTGGCGGAACATCATTGGAGCGGGGGAGGGGCTGCTGCCCCCTCAAAACTCTACTCCCTTATGTATTTATATACAGGTCTTTCTTAATTGCAAAGAGACTGAGTGTATAATACGTTGTAACTTGTAAGTTTTATAATTATTGGTTTCTAAGTTTAATTCGTTCTAACTTTCATTTTATATCATCTTTTGAATTAGAATATAAAAATAATTTATTAATGATAGTTCTTTATTGATAAATCATCTATAAATATTATTATAAACTTTCATTGAAGCTTAAAGTATACACTAAAATTTAGATTTTCTAAAGTGAAAAGTACAGTTTAAAAAGTAAAGTGCATATATTGATAACTGTTGATGAGAAAATTAAATATATCTAATGATGTGATTTTAGAATAAGACAACTTCTCACTCTAAAATCTTGATATTCTGATTTTTTAGAATAATATCTTTAATAAATTGCCAAATAATATTTAAAATTTATTAAATATAATCAATAATTAAGAAATGAGTATTCATTAGTTAATATTTTTGTCCCTTCAAAATATTTTTTCAAGTTCCGCCACTCCTTGATTTATTCCAATGACCATCTTTAATTGGGTAATAGTCATTCCTCAACTTGATTTTGGTGCAGCGTGGTTGTCTTTTTTTTTTTTTGGTACAAGTAGTTGTGTTTATTTTGGGTAAGCCTTGTTCTGTCCCAGAACGGTTTTGGGCCTTTCGTAATTCTGGGGCCCTTATAAATCGTAGCTTAGAATTCAAACAACATGTCCCGTCTTCTATCTTCAATTCTGTACTCTTAATAAAATGTTGTCAACAAAATTTATACATCTCTCGGTTGACAGTATTTTGTTAAGAGACAGAATTTGAGTCTTGTAATCTATCACAGTCTCTCCAAACCTATTGTAGTTACAGGGCTTCAGGCAGAGGATGTCCCTACCCACCAGTGCCTTTGGGGAATTTTATCATGTACTCTCCATTTGGGGCTGAAAACAAAGCAACAGAATAGAAATCTTCATTAGTTCATTTCTACTCCAACATCACTTGGTGATAGGGTGAATGCAGCCTTCACGTGTCCATGCCTGCAAATATGATTCATTAATAAGTTTGCATATCTATTTGGAAAATGATTAATTCTTCTAACTTATTCTCTTAATAATCTTCTTAATTACTAAATGAAAAAAATATTGAATGTTTTTATGTTCCTAATATATTAGTTGTATTTAATTTTCTATTTAATATTTTCTTTATTAAATGGCAAGAGAATTATTAAAAAATATTTTAAGAAGATATAACAAAACTCTATCTATTTATATAAAAATTGAAGCGCGCGCTGTGACGCTGCCATCTCAACCTCTTCGTGCCTCCTTTAATTGCCACTTCATCCTTTTCGTGTTGGTGTCAACTTCTCCTTTCTCCTCTAGAGTTGATAGCCTGATATGTTCCTTGGATGAAGATCACCCGCCCCCTTTCCTATCTCTACTTAAATTCTGTCAAGTAAAAAATAAATTAAAATGAAAAAGAAAAGAAAAGAGACATGTAAGTAAGTTTAGAATACTTGGTAATATTTAAGTGAAGGAACAGGGAAGGAGACAAAAAATAAGGACATGTTATCTTCATCCATGCTCCTTAAGTCCGCAGAGCTCAATCTTGAACTTATGGATCTATATGTATCTCGTTTTCTCTACTGTGAATTTTATTATTGTCTTTGCAGAATTACTACTATTTTTTTATGATTACTATACTATTAGAAAATAATAACATAAATTTTATGATTATTATACTATTAGAAAATAATAACATAAATATAACAATGTGGTAGTTATAATAATTTCAATGAAAAAAACTGTTGAACTTGCATCATATTGATCTTGCCATCTCTAATCCCAAAGTACATGGGCAATCCAACCAAGCTGCTACTCCCATTATGCTGTCTAATTTTATGGAGTAATATTATTTACACAATAGCAGCAACACATTTCTTTTATACTTATTTAGATTTCAGCATCTAACATACTAACTTTAATTGGATCCAACCCACAACCTTTTCCATATGGCTCCAACAGTCAAATTCTCTTCACATGTTGCACCATTGTGCAACTAGCAATAGCATTTTTCAATTTCATGAGATGATTTCTACAAAAGAAAAAGTGGACATGCTCTTTGTTGGTTCCCTTATGCATTATTGGGTAGATTATCTATACCCTATAGATCTATGGTTGTATAATCCATTAGGCCTCTATCAAGCTCCAAATATACTTTTCAGTAACATATATACTATGGATAAAGTGGACATGCTCTTTGTAGATATGCAACTAAACATCTTTGTCCTCTTATATTTTTTAAGTCAATGAGTTTTTGTAAACAAATGTTGTAATGATGGCATTTTGGTTGTCCTCCTTTTCAGTATTTTCGGTCATGTATCATTGGCAGAGGTGCCAGATGTTCTGAAATTATCGGAGTTGAGCAGAGGATGCTTTTCTGAAATTGTTTTTCTCGCATTCTTCACATGATCTGTATCAGCAACCAAATAAGGCTTGCAGGAGGGGAGATGAGGCACGGAGATTGTAGTATATTGTAACACGGTGGCTAATGAGTCAAAATCATGTAAATATGTAGAGGTAATTTGTGATGTAACTAGAGGACATTTCTGTCCATTCATTTATATTTTTGTGATCTTAATCAGTTTAGTTTTTATTTTTCTCTCCCTCTAGCTACTACCACCTTTTCAGGCTGTTGACATTATGAAATATGTGATTGCAATTGGCCTTCACTTTCAATGTTGTGGGACGATGTCCTTGCCGATACTCGTGAACATCCGATTTGTTATCTCTAAAGGCACTTTAATTTACTTCAATTACTTATTGTGGGGTAGTGGTGGTGGATGGCATAATTGACTTTGAGACATGAATGATGAGAGTAATGTTATTTACAATATATATATATATATATATAGTCTCAGGTACTTTTATTTTTTAAAGTTGTTGTATAATAATTTAATTTATTCTAATATTTTTAACACCCCAAATCATGCACATAATTTAACATGTTTGTAGAGACCATCTTCACTGTTTTAACACTAGCAGCTTCAACATATTTCATCTTTGTCATGAAAATAATGCGCAGAAAGATCGTTGACACACTGATGATTCTTATTCCTAAGGCTTTAGTTTTGGAGTTTAAAGGATACCAAAATGAAGGGACAACAATGACAACTGGACAAAAAAAAATAACAACCAAAGTCAATAGCACAATGTTTAATCAAATGAAATCTTGAACAATTTTGTTTTTGCGAGGGTTTACATCCAGTTTAATTAATTGGTTAGTTTTGTTGTCATTTTTTATGACATGTGGAAATGGGATTTGCATGGAGAGAGTGTCCAATGAACCCGATGAAGTTTTTTGGTGGGAATTTGACTTTGATCCATTCTCCATTCCTTGGTTTGAATCTGTAAGAGCAGCCTCGCAACGAAGTATTGAAACAGTAATTTATTCAAAACAACTCAAGGGATGTATTATTAAAGAGAATAGTAACAGAGTTACAATATGACGTCACCCAGTTATCAAGACAAAAGAGAAGGGGAAATGCAGAATTATGAGACTAGAGAGATGAAGAGAAAAAGTGTTCAAAGAGAAATTGATTTACAACTAGCAACATGCCCTTTCTTCTCCTACCATCCTCCCTTAAATATTCAGTCTCTTCTTGCTGCACGTATCCCTTGAGCAAACTGTTGGGCCTCCTGATTCTTGTGCCCCTTCTAAGATCAATTCCCTTGATTTAGCTCTTTCTGACACCTGGCAATAATTCCCCATATCAATCCTTCTTGACGTGGCTCATTTTTTTAGCACTTGCCAGCTTAGTAGCTGAATTACTTCCCATTTCATCTTGTGATTCCACTTCTTCCACAATAGAATCTCTAATCCCTAAAGGTGATTTTGGTAAAGAATAATATTTTGTATACATCACATTATATCAAATAAGATAATATTAGTTATAATTAAAAATTATGTAAATATGAATTTAATATGTGCATGTAGTATTATTCACTTTGGTAAATATGACCTTTGACTTTTTGTGAGTTTAGGCCAAGCCTTGTTTCATTGGTTTGTGGGGCCACAGCCGATTGAAGAGTGAAGGCACCCAAGTCCTTGCTAAGCTTCATTATTTTATATTGAAGAGATTACCATTAACCCAAATACACAGCCGAATATGTTAGTCTTCTTGCTATTTAACTTCAGTGCCTTCAAATTGGAGTGCAGATTCACCCAGCTAGCACTTCCCCATGCATATATAGTTCTTTATTTCATCCACCTCCATAAGCAACTGGATGAGCTTGGAGTGGATCTTGGCCTTCCCGGCATCCTGCTGAATCATGGCAGCAATGCCGCGGAGGACTGTTGCTCGGCATGCACGTTGCAACGTCTTCTCGTTTGCATCCTCCCTAAAATTGTTGACGAAATCAACTAACTCATGGGTTTTTATCAACTTCTTATTAGCGGCCACCCCAACAAGACTTGCACATTCACCATCTTCTAGATGCCCCTCCTTAAGAACAACTGGTTTACCATCTATCGTTAAATCAGTTATCACCAGGACATCCTCAAGGCTAAAATATATTTTATTTTGGCCTATTTAGAATGTTCCACTTTCAATGTCATAAACCCTTATTAGAGCTTGGAAGAGGGTTTTAACATGTAGCAACTTGAACGTAGGGTCAAACATATGTTCGAACCCCTGACCCTTGCAATTTGCCCTTGATGCATTGGGGTAGGTTTTTTTTTTTTTTTTTTTTGTGCTTTGGTGGTTTAACTCGAGAGTACAAATGAAGTAGCTCTACCGGTGTATTTTATCAAGAGGACCTAAAAACCAAACACGCTCATCATTAGAGGATGTATAATAATAATAATAATAATAATAATAATAATAATAATAATAATAATAATAATATTCATCATTTTGAACCTACCAGCGGCTAGGGCTGTTGTTGTAGAAGGCCCCTCCTGCTGTTGCTGCTGCTCATTAGCTGTCGATGTCATCTTGTCTTCCAATAATAAAACTTTGTATTGGGTTCAAAGTTTCTATACATTAAAGTGACAAATTTGTCAAATCCTTCGGAGCAAATCGTAGATCCATTAAGTAAATAAGTGTTCATATTAAGTCACAAGTAGAAACCTATAATCTAAACATTAAAGTGAAAGCACATTAAAGTGAAATCTATATTCAAGATTGTCAATCCAAAACACCAACTAGAGAGGCATCAAAACTTTGAAACCACTCAAGGAAACAACCTAGAAAGAAATGAACTCATGGAGGCAAAGAGCGACGGAGTGAGAGAGCGAAGTGAGGGAGGTAGAGAGCAGCGATGGGGTTAGGGTTTTTTTACCAAACTGTCTTTATTAGTAAAACTATTTATCGAAATGTCATTTTTTTAAATTATTTATCAAATTTTTATTTTTTAAAATTATTTATCAAAATGCCACTCTTTTAAAACTATATACTAAACTGCTACCCTTTTGTCCTACGTGCTATATTTTAATATTTTTCACGTCAGTTAGGATGCGTCAAGTAGGATGACGCATCCATGTAGGTTGCGCCAACACGGTTGGTGTAACCTACACGGATGTGCTATCCTACTTGGCGCATCCTAACTGACGTGGACAAAGAAAAGGGTGGCGTAACCAAGCCACCTGTACCACCCTTGTTGGCGCAACCATGACATGTGTCTTCTGACAGAAGCTTTGTTGTTGTTTAGTTGTTAGACACGGCCCTGTTTAACTCCACAATCGCTTACAAGTCCCTGTAAGTGCCAAAATGATTATGTTTTGCAACCCTAAAAGATAAATCTTTTTAATTAGTCATTTTTAATGTAATAAATGTGATTAAATTTAGAAAAAATGAAGACAATATAATAAATACATGATAGGGATGTATGTTTAAAAAAAAACAAAAATGTTATTTCACACGGATTTAAATTTGTAAAATCATTTATAAAATGACATCCACCAATATATTATTGTACTTGCATTTAATATGAGAGTATTAGACTACTCTATTAAAATTGTAACATGTGACAATATACAACTATATAATCTGTCATAATGAAATTTATTTTTTAAAAATTAAATTATATGAAATAATACTTTAAGAATATTTTAGAATTTATTTCTTTTTCTAAAGCGAAATTGGTATGAGTCTTTTTTTTAGACTTACCCAAGGATAGAACACATATTCTTTCTTATGTAACAAATTTTCATTTACAACACCAAGTTTAGTTTATAATAAACTCCTTATACTTTCATCTTTTGAATGAATATTTCAAAGTTTAATTAATCTATAAGTCTCCATATTTTTTAAACAAATTTTTAAAAAGGTTCTCATAATGTAAAAAATTATAAAATGATAAGTGTCTAATCTTGCAACTTCATAAGAGGAGTACATTGATATCGAAATCCAATAGAATTCATCACTCGATGGTAGATTGATGGTCATACTCATCTCCATTTTGGAACAGTCAGGCTTAATCCTTCATGGTAGAAGAAGATTGTTAATTTTAACTATACTCGCTCTTTTAAATATGATATATCTCTAATCTGAACATGCAGTAATCTCAATCATCTCCCTCCCAATTTGTAATAGTTTAAATTGGAGTGAAAGTTTTGACAGAGTTTTTCCTAAATATTGGACCTCCCCAAAAGCACATGTACCTGTTTAATTCACAGTTACCAAGATCTTTAACAAAAACTAAAACTGAGCGGCAAACATATTTAATCCAATAAGGGCACCAAAATCACAATAATCTATTATCAATAGTATGTTACACAAAACCACTAAATATAATGTTATCACACTGATGACATATAATTACATGTCAATGGGATGGGCCCGCATCAGAATGTGGTGGCCTGTGAGATGGATCAGAAGAAGGACCTGGCTGTGATGGGTATGGTGGGTAACCTGGTGGCAGGTAAGGATATGGTGGGTAACCATGCGGTAAGTACGGATATGAGGGTTACTCGGTGGCGGGTAAGGATACGGTGGGTAAGGGTATGGTGGGTATGGTGGGTGATATATAGGTGGTAGCTGAGTGGGGGGTATGTAGCAGTGGTAGGAGGCTGAGTCGTGTGCTGGCTGGTAGAGCCGGAGTTCTCGGGATATCGAAGTCGTGTCTGAATGCTCGCTAACCGTGTCCTCCGTCTACGCCACGTTCCCTGTTGACTGGACTCCTCGGGCGACCCTGAAATGTCATCTGCTGCTAGAGCTGGATGCAAATGTTCTATCGTAATGCGGTCATGCTCCCGCAATGAGTGTAGGATCTGTATAGCAGCTTCTCGAGCGACAGTGTCAATAGTTGAACTAAACAAATACTCTGCAATGTCCACCTAAGAAACAGATATAATTTATGTCATTACACTGAATATAACATACAGATAAACACTAACAAATTGGTAAAGAACTTACCACATTCCCAATAGATGTACTAGTGGGAGCAATCCAACATCTGATAATTATTTTATACCAACGCATGTACTCAGAACGCGGACCGAGGGGTGCGAGCAATGGGATTCCCGTAACAAACTTCTCCCTTCGACTATCCCAGGTAGCTATATAAACAACATGTGTAGCTGGTCAATCCTCATCATACCTACCTGCCAATGTAACTGAGTGCAAACTATCAATCTGGAATGGTCACCATGGTATGGGCTGGTCAAGACCAAACTGGTGCATCACGCGGTCTAGCTGGTGCCACTCAACAATGTGAAAACATATGAGAGGGATCACCGCCAGTGCTATGTCCCTATCAGCCACACAAAAAGGTGGCAGTGTTGCCACCTTCTCATCCTTGTATGGTTGCCATATAATCTGTAAAAATGAGATGCACACAATATTAAAACGGCATATACATAAGTAAATAATTCAAATGAATGTAAAATAAGACATACATCATCGTTCTTCAGCTGATCGAAGAACTGGCGATAATATGCAAGGACGCCAATCACAGTATCACTTAAAACTTTATGTTTGCGCCACCTATTTGGTAAATGAAAGTACTATAAACGTAAGTTATAAATATTAACAAAGTATATCAACAAAGTAATGTAAAAAAATATAATGAAATAGAAACTTACTCTCATCCTAAGGGACGTAATTGACCACGATCAGCACCGTAAAACACATCAAGTTCAACATGGTCAGGTAGTGTAGGGACAAGCTGGGGGAATCTGTACCATACCCAATACTGTAATAAGATGCATGCCCCTCCGATCTCGCGTGTGTGTTGTAGTCCGTAGCTTTACAAAACTCTCTATACAGGTACGCTAAGACTACGGACCCCCAGCTATATGTCCCGGCAACAACAAAGCCCTACAGCAATGGAAGGAACATTAAGTGCACAAACTTACCAGAATGATCGGGACATAAGAAACCCCCAAGCAACCAAAGTATGTAATATCGTACACACTGTTGCACGTACTCATCATCATCATCTTCAGTGACTGTAGGAACACTCGGCTGCTACAGGTATGTCATGTCAATGTGTGCCCCAGCTATGAGCGAGGGAGTCTCATCAAGACCTAATAACTGAACACACAGACTGAGCCAATCAGTCCTATGGGTAAGGCCAGTGACTGCAGCGCCGTCAATAGGAAGACCCGATATTATACCGATATCCTCCAACGTAATGGTGCACTCTCCGGTAGGCATGTGAAATGTATGGGTCTCTGGATGCCATCTCTCAACCAACGCAGAGATCAAGGAGTGATCAATGCTGCAATAGCCCATATGGGCAACTCCCAAGAAGCCAGCCTGCCGTAGATACGGAAGAATCGGCGCAGGGGGTACATATGTTTCTTCTTTTGCGCACGTCTAACACGCAGGTGTCGGTCCTCATGTCCCTGCCATATATGCTGAGAAACATGGTACTCCTGCAACTCCAAAATCGAGCCGTCCGCTGGTCCAAGGTTTACACGGAATGCCATCTGTCAGCTGTATGCCAAACAACAATAACAATTACTGTCACAATATGGAAACAATTGAAGTAAATGACACCCTCTTCACCATCATACATTGTCCCATTGAAGTAAATGTGCACATTCAGCAATTTTGTCATGTTAATTCCACTTCTGAATAATAACAATTCAATACATATGTATTCAATATATTAAAACTCAATTACAATATTAATTGGACATATAACTAACCCTAATATATTATTTTATGTATAAAAAACTTCCTAAACCCTAGGTTCATTTGAATTAAGTTACATTTACTAATTTAAAACATGTCAAGTACTCAACAAAAAAAATATATCCTATTCGATTACGTATAAAATAATAATTCATACAATTTAGATAACATATCATACTACTCCATTATTTATTAGACAATGAAAACAATAATGTATAATTAACCCTAACATAATATATAATAACATTAATTTATAATTAACGCTAACATAATAAAAAATCAATCAACAAATAATAATTAAAATATTTAAACATTGAAAGAGATACTTACATATAAAGGAGTACGATCTGAATTTGATCACATATAAAGATCCAGACACCACTTCTAGTAAGAATTGAGTTTGTTTAGAGAGTTCAGAGCATTTAGAGAGAAGAAATTTGTAGAGAGATAGTGAGAATTAAGAAAATGGAAGCAATGTCACGGATGGGGGAGGAAGAAGGCAATATATACCCTAGTTGCGCCAACAAGGGTGGCACAAGTGGCTTGGCTACGCCACCCTTATTGGAGTTTTCTTTGTCCACGTCAGCTAGGATGCGCTAAGTAGGATGGCACATCCATGTAGGTTGCGCCAACTGTGTTAGCGCAACCTATATGGATGCGCCATCCTACTTGGCGCATCCTAACTGACGTGAAAAATATTAAAAAATGCCACGTAGGACAAAATGGTAACAATTTGGTATATAGTTTCAAAAGAGTAGTATTTTGATAAATAGTTTAAAAAAATGACAATTTGATAAATAGTTTAAAAAAATGACATTTCGATAAATAGTTTTACCAACAGTGGCAGTTTGGTAAAAAAGCCTGGGGTTAGAGAGTGAATATGACCTTTTACTTTTTGTAACTTTAGGCCAAGCCTTGTTTCATGAGTTTGTGGGCCCACAGCCGACAGAAGGATGAACTCTCCCAAACTTACTAGGCTTCATTATTTTATAGGCTTTATAATTTTATCAACAAAACTTGACTCTAATGTCTTGTTTGATACACATAATAGTATAGTATAAGATAAGATGATATGATAATATAAAGTATATATAATCTTATCTTTGTTTAATAACAAAAGGATAAATTAGTTGATTGTATAACATCTTTTTTAAGACTAAAATGTCTTTTAGCATAAAAGTCAAAATAATTAGAAAAAAAAAAAAGAAAAGAAAAAAGTCTTCTGCAACTCTGCAACTGAAACGAGCATCATAACACTGACCCAGACACTTAACTCCATGACCTAAACAGAGTCACCCTTTGCAACTCGATGCCGTCGTGCCTCTTTCAAGAAATTCCAAAGAGCTTTTATCAATCACGTTACATTCGCGGTGGTAACGAGTTCAGAACTACCCATCCTCGACATCTCTTTCAAGAAATTCCAAAGAGCTTTTATTTTGTTCCTTCTGGCAAACATGCACGCCATCTCTCTGTAAGTAATCTCGTTATGGGCGAAGCCAAAACGGGTCTCAACCCAATGATAGAACACGAGGACTTTGTCCAGTCTGAGGTTGACCTTGTGGGGGTCTCTGTAAGCTGCGAGGCCAAGAACGAGTATGTTGTCGCGGAACTTGCGTTGTTCCTCGTTGAGATTGCGCTGTTGCAACGGAGCGCGGTGCTGGAAACCTTTCTGGAGACCAATGGAGCGAGGGGATTGGAAGAAGTATCTGGGGATGGATCGTAACACTTCCAAGACGACATCGACCGTCCATGAAGGAGAAACGTGGGGAGAGTTGGGAGGAGAAGGTAGGTGGGCATCGAATGGAAGGTCTTTGATGATGGTGATGAGTGCTTGGTTCACGAGGTGTTTGTGATTATGACGCAAAGGATTTATTGTTATCATACAAACGGTTTGAGACTGAGACTGTGGATTGGAATTGGGAGTATTTTATGGACAACAGTTAATCCTAGAAACATAAAGATGAAGTAGCTTGGTGGTGGTGGTGGTGCATGGTGGGGTGGTGGTGGTGGTGGTGGGCTAGGGGCAGGGTGGTGGTAGTGGTGTTGAGGATAAAGAGAGAGGAGTGATAAAGATGAAGTTGAGGATAAGATATGAATAGAAATTTTATCAGGTTTTATCATGTATTAGGAGAAGAGATAGAGTTATCAGTTTAGAATATGATAAAATGACTTGACCTGATTTCATTATACTATCAGGTGAATGTACCAAACATTGACTAAGACCTGATAGTATTAACTTATACTATCAGGTCTTCTTTATATGATACACCAAATGTAGCCTAACATTTTTTCATCCAACTCCTCTTTTTAATCTCTTTAATTACTCTCTATATGTTTATTAATTCAATTAAGTGAAATTAAAAGTAACAAATGAAACATGATTAAAAGAGTTAGAGAGAACGGTTGGAGTTGAGTTTTGTTCTAATTTTATAATAATGTATTAATTTTAAATTATTATAAAAAAATAAAAAAATATTATTTAATATAATTAATAAAAATATTTATATATTCTCTCACTTTTTTAATTTAGTCCCTAGTAATTTTTTATTTTTTCTTGTTTTCATAATTTTATTAATTTTCAAGTATTTCTCTCATTTTAAAATTTTATATTTAAAACCTGCAAAAATGATAAAGAATAAAGTGCCCACATATTTTCTCACTTCGTTAACTAAATTTCTAGTAAATATATTTTTTCTCACTTCCCATAAATACAATTCCTATTACTTCTATCTAGTGATAAACAGTTAAGTCGCTAAGCAATATAGTTGAAAAGAATATTACCTTAATCTTAAATATAATTTTTAAAAAAATCATACAAACAGAAGTACAGCAGTCCAGTCAACATACTCATATAAGGTATTTTCCCAAAACTATAACTGCTTTTAGAATAATATTAACAATTCAATAAAGATTGATAAAACATAGAGAAGTTTTTTAAAACTAAAATTATTAAAATCTTATTTAAATAAACAATATAAATGGATTGACTATATCATCACATAGTCATCATTTGTAAAAGAAATATTAGAATGACTTGTTTATAAAAAAGTTTAATTAAAATTTTGTAACTCAAGAAGTCAGAAAATGTAAAAATCTGATGTAAAATTTCCATAAATTTTAATAGAAAGAAAAAAAAGACCTAAAGAAGGCCTCATTTTAATATTAATCTTTTAAGCCTCTATACTCATTCAGCCGCATTTGTGGGGCGTTTTGAATGTCATACCCCAAGAGCCGGTAACCGATTGAGTCCCAAGAACTTTCTTTTAATATCCAAACTCCCTAAAATGATCTTCCTAATAAACTGACCCAATCTGATAACTGCTCCCCCACAACTACAAGTATTATATGCTTTCCGGGTTCGTTTTATGATACTGTCAATGGAGTATCCATGCTCACTGCATTTAATTATAACCATTGATTATTAATGAAAATAGATGGACGGCTGGCAGGCCTCACCTGTAATCTGATGATTCGGTAACTTATGGGTTCAAATTTTGCACATTGCTCCCTAGCATCGAATGGCATGGCAGCAAGAGACGGTGACTTGCGGTTTGCAGCCCCCATACTCCTTTGACCGTAGTGAGTATCACAAAACGAACCATGCTTTTTATGTCAAAATAAGAACTATGAAAGGTTGATCCAAATTATGTATCCCTTACAATTCAATTGGAGTAGTACACACATATAACATAGTTTTATTAAGTCCAAGGTAAATTTGTCAACGGAACATTTGAACACACAACACTGTTATAGTACACAGTAAATGACAGCTCAAACACCACAGAAAGTGCGCAGAGGAGATGGATCTCTCTGGCCTTGCTCAGTGTAATAATACTTGAGGAACTCAACATGATCAAAAGGCTTAAAGAGCAGAGGGTGTGCCTCGTCCACCAGCTCCTCTGGGGCTTTTATAATGCACCCTCCTTTGGGGATAGAGAACAGCCCTGCAGAATATCTTGCTTCATTCCCAGTCATCATCACTCGGTGAAAGGGCGAATGCAGCCTGCCGTTTGACCATGCCTAAGAAATCCGTGTAAGTGTTAGGATTAGTTTTGGGGTAGCCTAAAACACTGAGAAGCCCTGCTGATTTAAAGAAAAATCACAATGATAAACTAATACCACGTCTTAATCCAAAATTTTAGATAATGAGTTTATAGGTTTATCAACTGAATTATAAAGTTCTCACTTATCAATTCTTTTTTATTCTGAGACTTTATTTACTCATTTATATACTTAGAACTCACTTGAATTTTCAAAAATAAGAAACTCAAATGATAAATTTTTAATATGATAAAAAAAATACTTTTAATATGTTTTATATGTTTTTTTTAATGTGAAGTGGTGAATAGAACTTACATGGAGAGAGTCACCAATCATAGCAACGAAACTGTCTGGCGAGGGCTTGTAGCTTATCCATTTTCCTTCTTTGGTCAGCGCTTCTAAACCCTCCACTTGATTTTGGTACAATATGGTCACTATGTTCTTGTCTGTGTGTGAGCTGAGGCCTAGCTTTGTCTCACTGGTTTGAGGGCCTTTGTATTTCATAACCCGGAGGAGGTAATTGGTTGAGTTCATGTGCTCCTCCAAGTACTTTTCAACACCCAAGCTCTCTAAAATCATCTTTCTAATAATCTGATCTAACTCTGATAGCTGGTCTGTGAAGGATTCTATAGTTTTACTGCCAAAATTAAAGACAAATTTAGAAAGGGGCAAAAAAATGCATGTTACCAAAATAAGAAAAAAAAAGAGAAAAAGGTGGTTTTTACTAAACTAATTAAGTATTTAAAATTTTAATGAGTACGTACCTAAAACTTGGGTTCCCTTCAGGCCACAAGGTGTTGGTCAACCTTTCTACTTTCTCAGAGACATTTGCATCGTCAATGCCCATGCTCTCAAAAAGTGGGACCATAGGATATTGCCCAACATAACCATGAAAGGGCTTCTTAGACACATTGAGTAGCTTGGTTTGCAGAGGGAGATTAAAGAGCTCTTCTAGTGAAGCAAATATGGCTTTGCGAAGGTCTACAGGAATTTTATCAAAATTTGCTTCAAAGCAACCATACTCCACTAGTGCCTTGTGGACTTGGGATTTCACTGCCTCCCAGTTAGGACCATTGGCTTCCAAATTGAGGTCTGTAAAGTCAATGACTGGAAGCGTTAGAGTGGTTTCTGAGCCCATTTCTTCACTTTTCCTTATCTAATTTGATTACAAGATTGGAGGATAATGCTTAATTTAAGCTGGGTTTGAACTTTGAACCCACGAGTGCTCTTGATCAGTTTTAATGATCAAGTTATATAATAGGTATGCTCTACATTGTAATGACGATATTCACAATATTAAAATATTCATTTTATTCTACGGTTTACGGCTAAAATATATGGCCTAGAGATTGCAAATAGTCACATTAAATAAAAAAAAATGAATCTTTGGGCTTGAACCAAGCTGCTCAAGTTGGCAAACAAAATTATTCCGGTTTTGGTTTGAGTTATGTCTCCTATAATTTGATGTTTGAGATCAAAACTGAATTTATTAAAAAAAATTGCTTAAACCTTTTGTTAGAATTTTGGGACAAATCAAAAATTAATTAATCAAAATTCCTTAGAATCAATTTAATCTTAATTTACGACAATACAATATAGATTCAAGTAATTATAATTAATTGGAAAAGAGATAATGAGGCTACTATGATTGTAATCTCGAACAACGGGAAGAGAAACTATTCTTATCCCGCAAAATTTGTTTATGTATCGGTTTCAATGAACAACTGTCGAAGGTGATTAGGAATAGAAGTCTCTCTCTTTCTATATATATAAAACAACAGAATGTGCTAAACTTACCCATCATGATAAACCTATATACATGACTCATTAACAAAACTCACTTATAAACAATGCTTAACAACAATAAGTCTAATAATAATATTAATCACAATTTAAACTAAATAATATGTCCTAATAATTTTAATATCTAATTAATATGAATTTTATAAAATTATTATTGCAATACAAATGGATAAATAAAAAAGGTTTTAAAAAAAATTGGATACAACAAGATTAAATTGTATTATAGAATATAACAATTGAAAAATACTCAAAACTCGTGATGAAGTCTAAATGAGAGAGAGTCAATTAAGATAAATGATGCCCTCTATTTATGCTGATTTAAGTGATAAATAAGTTTAAATTTAACAATTGAAAGATTTGAACATGCAAAAATGTACTTTTAAGAAGAGATATGTTTAGTATCGCAAATCGCAAGTGAGAATTACTTAATCTCAAATTTTAAATAATAATATTTTATTTAAGTACATTCTTTGAGGATACTTAATCATGGATGTAATTTTTGAAAGTTTTGAACAATACAAGCAAAGATTAATTGCTTGGTGGAAGATCATTTAGTTAAATTAAAGAAAGTGAACCATACTAAGTTGTGGATTTTGAGACGTATTTCTTTTCTTCTTCTGTTCCTTTATTTTCAAAGATTTGAAAGATGTTTAATTAATCTAATATAGGCTGAGGTTATGAACGACAAATTCAGATAAATAATGTCCTTTAGGTCGTAAGGGACAAACGAAATTGGTGACAACATATGGTTGTTGCATTTGAATCATTGAATTTTTTCTCTCAAGATCTATTCAATCATTGAATTATTAAATTGGATCGAATTCATATATTAATATTGTCTCATGAAGCTGATTCTCAATCATTTTCAATAATAATAATTTATTTAATTCAATCCTTTGATGACACTCAATTATGGATGTAATCTTTGAAAGTCTTGCAACATGACAAGCAAAAATTGCTTGGCGTGGTGGACCATTTACTTAAAATACATAAAAACTAGTAAATTAAAGAAAGTGAACCATACTTTTGTCGGATATTTGATATGTATTCATGTACAAGTTACATTTGGACCACCAGAAATTAATCAGGTGCTGTACAATTATTTTCACCAGAAAATGGTATTAAACAACATAATTTTAACTTTTTATAATAATTACCCAAAGATTAATTGTGGTACCACAATGTGTCACTGTCCATGTGCGTTGTCTCTACATAACGTTTGATGTTTGCCCTGTTCATGTGTTCAGACTAATTAAGGTTTACATTTACATATATTATGTGGCTTCTTGAATTTACCTACTAGCTGTGTATTATATGGAACAAAGTACAGAAGAGCTTAAACAAAGTAACAGAAGGCAAGGCATTTTACGCAACCTTCCATGTGGTTTGCTACTTAATTAAGAATGTGTATACGAATTTGCTTTCCTTATTATTTATAGAACTTTTCTCTACTGAGATCTCGATGCTAGAATGAATTCAGCAATTTATTTTCACTTGCGAGATTTAGAATCGATCAAGAGAAAATTGAAGTTACACACTCACTATTCACTAAGTAGTGACAATCATTTTACACAACATATGAGAGCAGATATTCAGCTTTCTTCTATATATATGGTACTCGTACAGCTCTTCCATGGTACATGCATGTAGGTGTGATGATGACTATCACTATACTGCATCACCACTCGAATGTAGGTGTGATCCTCATCCCTCTTATTAGACTCTCCCTAACCTAATTAGAGGGTAAAATTAATTAAACAGGTTGAATAATAATTATGATAATAGAGTTTAATAAATAACAAAAATCAATATTTATAAGGTTGTGTCTAATATAATTATTTTGGGAGAGAATATAATCTAATATTTTATACAATCAATGATTTAATGTATCATAATTTTGTACAAAAATGTAATTTTACAAATAACTAATTGTAATATTTTTGCATTTAAACAAACAATTATTATATGTGATTTTTGTTTAATTACTCTTTTATGGATCTTTTTAGTTTTAAAAATAGATTTTCTCTTACATTTCAATTTTTAAAAAATACACATTTTAATTTCCATTTAGTTGAATAGAAACTAACATAATTAAGTGAGCCATGCTCTTGTCGGACCTTTAACCTGCAACCTGCATTTGGATCACTAGAAATTAATCAAATTATAGTGTTCATATCGTACTATTATTTTTATAAAACAAAGATGTCACCTAACATAGTTAAATGCATTGAAAAGTATCATGGTACTATTCTCCATCTGGTATTTCTACGTAATTATTTTTCTCCTGAAAGTGATATATATCAAGACAATATTAATGTAAATTTTGTTTCGGCAAAAATTAAAGAAGAATCAGAAACAACTTTTTATCTTTTAGTTTTCAGATTTAAAATTGACTTTTCTTAGTATTTCTCATTTGTTGTTTTTTAAAACTAGTTAACGAGATTTAAAAAAAGAAAAAAACAGAAATAATGATCATGGGACCTGATTTGAATATGAATTTGTATAACATGCGTGGAAATATGAACCCCAATCTTATTATTCTAAATAAATCTATGCTGAATTTGTATGCAATTATAATATGAGTTATCGCGGGTTGAATTTTGACCATCTTTTCTTTAATAAATACTTTTGAAGTAATAGAACTAATTACTTCAAAAAATTATTATAATTATGAACTTTAGAGCGATCGAGTTTACTCAACATATTTCTTGGCAAACAGATGGCAGTAAATTACATTAGCAAAATAAAATTTAAATATAAATCTAAAGTAGTTATTATGTTATAGTTAAAACATGATTAAGAATTAAAGGTGAAAAGGTTAATTTTGTTGAAACCAATTTGAATGAAATGTTGTCAAAAGTATTTGCACAAAGTAATTTCACGCTTGAGCCAATTTGTTCATCATTTGATAATCTTTCTTTCTAACCTAGAGACAGTAGCTGGCATTTGGTCTGCATGAATTGAATAAAGGAATTCCATGACACAAAATGCATGTGTAGACACAAGAATAAGTTTCCCCCGCAGTACTTGTACTTTACGTAGCCACATAAACATAATTGTGTCCAACTAAGGAATATACTTCAGGTTCCTAAAGCATCTTAAAAGAAGCCTAAGTATCAACTTGATTAACAATCTTGTACGGAAGCACCAATTAAAGAAGTAATAAACAAAGCGAGCACAACATTTCTTTTTCTATATTTGCAAAGACATAATTATACCATAAGATTTTTCCGTTGCCTCTCGAAAGAAGAATTGATATTGCAGTAATGAGATAGGCTTTTCTGCATCAGAATCCTCTACGTACAAGTTAGCATGAGAGAAGCAAATTTGGGAAATAGGCAACCAAATCCATGGCCATGCGATGCATTAAGGAATCCTCATATGGTCTAGAAAATATTTCCCAATTAACACAATACTAGTTGAGTAATTTACATGTATTAAGAGTCTCACATTACTTATTTTAATCTTTCAGGTACGATTTATATATCTTTAGGTCACTTCATTTAATATCAATTAGTTTTAAGTTAGAATCTCACATAATATCAAAGTCAAGATCTCATCTCTGTCGCCTACTTCGCTAAGTTTCTCCCACACCTACTTGACTAAACTCACCTATTTTATTCAGACATCTGTGGAGAGAGATGTTAAAAATCTTACATCGTCTATCTCAATCTTTCAAATACAAAATACCAATTGATTTTAAGTTAAAATTTCACAATATACATATGCATAAGAAGCATTAAAAGTTAAAGGCCTTCCAAAAGCCCCAGTCTGCATGGTCCAAAGTTTTACCTCATTAGTATATTATTAAATGATATTTACTAATATATATATATATATATATATATATATTTTTTTTTTTTTTTTGCATCATTGATGAAACTTCGGTAAGTATACCGAGTCGCACAAGTAATAAAGAGTGAGTGAGTATCGTTCCCACGAGGATTGATTAATATTAAGTACTAATTTCACTAGGCTATTACTATCTAGACTAACTATTATAATGAGATGATTGTAAAAAGAACATTAAGAGGATAAACTAAAGGAATGAATAATTAAACTTAATTTTTAGAAGAATTTGAATTAAGAGTTATAAAATGAAATCAATGAATGAGAACACTAAGGGTTGATTTTCACTTGACCCATCCTTAATTTTCATGTAATTCAATTAATTATGTTTAATTCTCTCAATTGATGGTAAGGAATACACAGAAACAGCCAAAACCCAATTCCTTGGTGGATTAACTCCCTCACAATTACCTAAAATTACCAATTCCTTAGTCAATTTTATGCAATTGAGAGGATTACACACGAGATTCCCAAATTAACCACATAGTCACCAAGACCCATTCCTAGATATTGATAGATTATGGTGCTAAACTCAAGAAGCAAAAGGTAAAGAGGAATCTCTCAATTCTCAAAATACCCAACAAAACAATCTATGGTTGATCAAGTCATAGAAGCATTAAGCACAGAGATTAACACTCAATTGAGAAGAACAAAACATCAAATAATCAAAGATCCATGTACATCAAGTTTGGGTCAAGCTAGATCTCCCCCTAGCTATGGAGATTTAGTTACCCATGTAAAGAAATGAAAACAAAAAAGAAAGGGAAGAAGAAACCAAGAGATCCATGGAGATGGAGAGGATAAATCTTCACTTCCTTGATCTTAGATCCATGCCCCTCACTTGCAAAAATGGTGGAAAAAGCGAGAAAGAATGGAGAAGAATCGACATCCTTGATGAAAAAGTCCCTAAAAAATGACTTCCCCCTCAAAACGGTTGCCTTCCATCTATTTATATTGGGTCAAGTGATAACCACGTGCATCAGAAAATTAGCATCAGTCGTCCACGCATGTGCGTGAACTCTTCGCGCACATGCGTAAGTTTTTCTGACCCAAGACAGAGACTGTCACGCATGTGCGTGAATTCCTCGCGCACATGCGTAAGCTTTTCTGATCCAAAATAGAGGCTGTCACGCATGTGCATGAATTCCTCGCGCACATGTGTAAGTTTTTCTGATCCGCAACAGAGGCTGTCACGCATGTGCGTGAATTACTTGCCCACGTGCGTAAGCTTTTCTGATCCAAAACAGAAGCTGTCACGCACGTGCGTGGAACTTTCACGCACATGCGTGGATGCCTACTTTCAATTCTTCTCTTCCAAAGTTATTGTTGTCCTTTTTTGATACTTGCTCTTCATGTCTATTGCTCCATAGTCCTTTTCCAAAGATTCTCTTGCCCTTTAAAATCCACAGATTAAATTCAATTAATCAGACTCAAGTTATTACATTAAAATGAATCATTAAGCATCATAAAATGCAATTGGACAATGTGAAAGTTGGCTCAGCTCAAGACATGAAAGAAGTGTGCACTTTAAGCATAATTTCTTATGAGGACTGAAAGATATTTACATTCATCGCTCTTATTTCTATTCAAATTGAGATTGTGATAACTCAAAAACTTGATAAGGCTTCGGCAAGTATACCGAGTCGCACAAGTAATAAAGAGTGAGTAAGTATCGTTCCCACAAGGATTGATTAATATTAAGTACCAATTTCACTAAGCTATTACTATCTAGACTAACTATTATAATGAGATGGTTGTAAAAAGAACATTAAGAGGATAAACTGAAGGAATGAGCAATTAAACTTAATTTTTAGAAGAATTTGAATTAAGAGTTATAAAATGAAATCAATGAATGAGAACACTAGAGGTTGATTTTCACTTGACCCATCCTTAATTTCCATGTAATTCATTTATTTATGTTTAATTCTCTCAATTGATGGTAAGGAATACACTGAATTAGCCAAAACCCAATTCCTTGGCGGATTAACTCTCTCCCAATTACCTCAAATTACTAATTCCTTAGTCAATTTCATGTAATTGAGAGGATTACGCACGAGATTCCTAAATTAACCACATAATCACCAAGACCCATTCTTAGATATTGATAGATTATGGTGCTAAACTCAAGAAGCAAGAGGTAAAGATGAATCTCCCAATTCTCAAAATACCCAACAAAACAATCTATGGTTGATCAAGCCACAGAAGCATTAAGCACAGAGATTAACACTCAATTGAAAAGAACTAAACATCAAATAATCAAAGATCCATGTACATCAAGTTTGGGTCAAGCTAGATCTCCCCCTAGCTATGGAGATTTAGTTACCCATGAAAAGAAATGAAAACAAAGAAGAAAGGGAAGAATAAACCAAGAGATCCATGAAGATGGAGAGGATAAATCTTCACTTCATTGATCTTGGATCCACGCCCCTCACTTGCAAAAATGGTGGAAAGAGCGAGAAAGAATGGAGAAGAATCGGTCTCCTTGATGAAAAAGTCCCTCCAAAAACTGACTCCCCCCTCAAAACGGTTGCCTTCCATCTATTTATATTGGGTCAAGTGATAACCACGTACATCAGAAAATTAGCATCAGTCGTCCACGCATGTGCGTGAACTCTTCGCACACATGCGTAAGCTTTTCTGACCCAAGACAGAGACTGTCACGCATGTGCGTGAATTCCTAGCGCACATGCGTAAGCTTTTCTGATCCAAAACAGAGGCTGTCACGCATATGCGTGAATTCCTCGCGCACATGCGTAAGTTTTTCTGATCCGCAACAGAGGCTGTCACGCACGTGCGTGAATTCCTTGTGCACATGGGTAAGCTTTTCTGATCCAAAACAGAGGCTGTCACACACATGCGTGGAACCTTCACGCACATGCGTGGATGCCTACTTTCAATTCTTCTCTTCCAAAGTTATTGTTGTCCTTTTTTGATACTTGTTCTTCATGTCCAATGCTCCATAGTCCTTTTCCAAAGCTTCTCTTGCACTTTAAAATCCACAGATTAAATTCAATTCATCAGACTCAAGTTATTACATTAAAATGAATCATTAAGCATCATGAAATGCAATTGGACAATGTGAAAGTTGGCTCAGCTCAAGACATGAAAGAAGTGTGCACTTTAAGCATAATTTCTTATGAGGACTGAAAGATATTTGCACTCATCGCTCTCATTTCTATTCAAATTGAGATTGTAATAACTCCATTTTGTGGAGTTATCACACCCCCAAACCTCAGTTTTGCTAGTCCTCGAGCAAAATATAGAACCAACTCCAATCAACTAATCAAGTACAGATTACCCCAAAATGTTCAAAGAGATTACAAGTTTGGGAAAATAACCATGCAAGCAGAAGAATATCATATATGGCCTCAAAACATATTAGCTCAAGGTGAAGTGTTGCAATTGACAACTCAAACTCAACCAATACATGCCCATGCACACAATCATATGATGACTTCCTCACAATGCATGGATGTGTAAACTCTTCAAGATTAAGTTCAACATTCCTAAAAAAAATTATGAGTAAGCACATGTGCTTCAAATGCATACCCTATAAGATTGATTCTTATCCCTCTCTCCACTAATGTAGACAAAGCACAACCAAGGATCAAGAGGGACTTTATGAGCTTGTAATGTGTGGCTATGGGTATGGGTGAAGAAAGAAGGGGAAAAGAAAAATTGAATCAACAATCAAATGCACAATTAAGAAATTCAAATGCTTCAAGTCATTCATAAAGAGTTTAAGAATCAACCCATTTATTCTTCCTATTTTTGTACAACTTTCGGTTTATACATACATACATATATATATATATATATATATATATATATATATATATATATATATATATATATATATATATATATATATATATATATATATATATATATATATATATATATATACAAGTATCTTTCTTCTTCTTTTCTTTTTCTTTTTTTTACCTTTTTTATAATTTTTTTTTTTAAAGTGCAAGCTCCACACATCATATCCCTTTTTTTAACTTTTTTTTTTTTTTCTACATTTTTCCCATATTCTTCTTCACTTCCCAAGGTTGATTCCCAATGGTCCTCTCTTTTCATTTGTAATGCACAATTAAGACTTAAAGCAAATGAAGATGCCCAATCATGCATTCAACAAAGGTTATGTGAATGGGATCAAACAATTTTCACATGAACATGGGTTAAAGGTTGGAAGTTATGGGTAAAAGAAAAAAAAATTATTGGCTAAACTCACACACCCAAGGCTTCAAAATGGGACCTAGGGAATATTCATCTTTGGTTGGCTTGAAATGGCTTAATCTGTTCAAAAAAATTGCCCTAATCATTTCCTTGGTCATGTAGTGCCTAGGATTTCGCCTCAAGGGGAATCAAAACAACTCATAAGTTATTCACAATCCATACATATGCAAATCATAATTTCTCTAGACATGCATTCCCATCAAAATTTGAGTTAAGCACACACACACAAGGTAAGAGAGCTTAATCATACAAAAGTGTGTATAGGATATCAAATAAAGATTTGAATTGGCAAAGGTAACACTAAATCAAGATGATCTATGTAGTTACTCTTCATTGGCCATTCCATTCAATAGCTTACAAGCTAGTTCCTCTACTTGTTTCTCTTTTCCCTTTTTTTTGCATAAAAAAATGAAAGAGAATAGGAAAAGGGGAGCATAGGTGTCAGATCAGATCTCAAAGTAATAATGAACAATATGCATAATCCAAAGAGTGCTCAAAAAAATATTACACCCCACCCCCAAACCTAAGGAGAAACATGTCCCCATGGTTCAATAGAAATAAGCACAAAAAAGAATGAAAATGAAGAAAAAAATAAAAATAAAGAGGAGACAGAGATGAAGACATAAAGAAATAATTGCAAAAGAGAGTTAAAAAAAATACCAAATATGAAGACTAGAATGTAAAAGAGAAGGAGTTAAAGACATACCAGAGATGAAGAGGTGAAGCCCCAACAGTGTAGTAGTGCTTAAACCACAATTAGGAAATAAAAGGAGTGGGGAAGTGGATGTGAAAGAGAGGGAAGAAACAGTGATAAGTGTGTGGGGTGATTGAGAAGATGACTGCGTTGTGGGAGAAATAGAGTGAACGGGGAGAAATGAGAACATGGAAGATGTGTGTGGTGTTGGGGTGGGGTTTGAGAAATGGAGAAATAGAGGGTTCTTGGAACGATGCGTTCCAAATTTTATTAATTTTGTTTTTTTTTTTTAAAACTCACGCATATGCGTAGTCTCTTACGCATGTGCGCAAGATGCTCTGCTAGCTTTCCTGTCAGTAGCCAAAGACTCCCACGCATGTGCGTGAAGTGTTCTGCCAAGACTTCTACCAATAGCCAGAGACTCCCACGCATGTGCGCGGTTTTCTTACGCATGTGCATGAAGTGTTCTGCCAGGACTCTTACCAGTAGCCAGAGACTCCCACGCATGTGCGTGGTTTTCTTACGCATGTGCGCGAGCTGCTCTCTCAACACCCTCAGAAGCTTATCTTCTTCAAGTCTACTTAATGAAGCATTGAAAATCACTAGATTAGTATTGTTATCACTAAGAAACCCATACTTGAGAATAAGAGGCAGCATCTTTAATTCCAACTTAGGAAGTTCTTCCTTGTCAACCTTATCATTTTTTAAATCTTCAACCTTTTTCCTATTAGTGTCGATTGGCAAGGCTTCTAACTCTTCAATGCACTTCATTACTTCCTGATTAACATCTTCTTCCTTAATTGTCTTGGAATGCACCATGGTTATTTCAAGTGGTGTTTTTAGTATAGATTCCTAAAATACTTCATTCACCAAAGAATCAATTACATCAACTCTAAAACACTGGTCCTTTTCCAGTGGTTGCTTCATTGCCTCAAACACATTGAAAGTGGCCTTTTCGTCTAGAACTCTTAGCATCAATTCTCCCTGCTGTACATCTATCAGTGCTATTCCAGTAGCTAAGAATGGTCTTCCAAGTATGAGTGAAATCGCTGCATCTTCTTCCATGTTTAATACAACAAATTCAGTTGGAAATATGAACTTGTCCACCTTCACTAGCACATCTTCCACAATACCATAAGGGTACTTAATTGATCGATTTGCTAGCTGAAGGGAGACCATTGTAGACTTTACCTCATTAATTCTAAGCTTGTGCAAGATAGATAAAGGCATAAGATTAATACTTGCACCAAGATCACAGAGAGCTTTACCAATGGTAATATTACCAATGGTGCATGGAATACTGAAGCTTCCCGGATCTTTGAGTTTTGGGGGTAACTTCCTTTGAATAATAGCACTGCATTCTTCTGTGAGCACTACTCTTTCATCCTCCTTCAATTTCCTTTTCTTGGAGAGCAATTCTTTCATAAACTTTGCGTAAGAGGGCATGTGTTCCAATGCCTCTACAAATGGAATATTGATTTGGAGCTTTTTGAAGATGTCTAAGAATCTAGCAAAGTGTTTCTCTTGGTCTTGCTTCTTCAACCTTTGAAGATATGGAATTCTATCATAGGGTGAAGGTTCATATGACTTGTCCCAGTCTAGATCTTTCCTCTTCCTTCTTTCCTTTCTAGGACTTTCTTCTTTAGACTTGTCTTCTTCACTAAGCTCCTTGGTCACTTTATCTTCCAAAGGAGTCTCATCAGTCACTTGCTCTTGAACTTCCTCACTCGACTTATCCTTCCTTTCTTATGGCTCAATCACTTTTTCACTTCTTGTAGTGATAGCTTTACAATGCTCCTTGGGGTTTGTAATAGTATCACTAGGCAAAGTGCCTTGTGATTGCTCAGCCATTTGTCTAGAAAGTTGTCCAATTTGAGATTCCAAGCTTCTAATTGATGCTTCTTGATTCTTGAAATTGGATCTAGTCTCTTGCATGAAACTATCAGTGGTCAAGGCAAGACTTTTAACAATGCTCTCAAGATAAGATGAGTTTGCTTATTGAGGTTGTGAGGGAGATGCAGATGAAGGTTGAAGATGAGGGGGAGGTGGCCTTGGCATTCCTTGCGTATTCCATGAGAAGTTTGGATGATTCCTCCACCCTGGATTATAAGTATTTGAATAAGGGTTGCTTTGAGGTCTGGAAAAATTTCCCATGTAATTGGCCTGCTCTTGAATTGAAGCACTTTCATCACAAGCTCCATTCATATGGTTTCCTCCGCAAAAGTCACAAACTAGAGGTTGAGAGTTCATGGAGTTCACTTGCATGCTTCCAAATTGTTTTGTAAGGCTGGCCACTTGTTGAGAGAGTAACTTATTCTGGGCCAAGATAGCATCCAAAGCCTCTAATTCCATAACACCACGTTTCCCTGTCGGCCTTCCATATGGTGTATGATACTCATTTACTGCAATGACCTCAATTAATTGTCTAGCTTCTTCTGGATTCTTGGTATTGAGAGAACCATTTGCGGAGGCATCAACCATATTTCTTGTAGTCGGATTCAAGTTGTTGTAGAAAATATGCATTGTCTGAAATTCATCAAATCCATGATTCGGGCATTTCCTCAACATCTCCTTGAATCTTTCCCAAGCCTCATGTAATGATTCTCTTTCCTTTTCTGCAAAGCAAGATATGTCACCCCTGATCTTCATGTATCTTGAGGGTGGATAAAATCGTGCCAGGAACTTGTTGGCTAAGTCATCCCATGTAGTGACACTCCCATTAGGTAATGATTATAACCAATGTTTGGCTTTATCCCTCACAGAATACCAGAACAATCTCAGCTTGATGGCATCCTCAGTTGCTCCATTGATCTTTATGTTTTCATAATTGTCCAAGAAATTGGAAATATGGAGGTTAGGATCTTCATCATCATTACCTCCAAACTGTTCCTGCTGCACCAACTGAATAAGAGATGTCTTTAGCTCAAAATTGTTTGCTTCAATAGGAGGCGGCACAACACCAGATACACGCCCATCAACTGTGGGGATGGAATAATCCCCAAGAGTTCTTCCCACTGGTTGTCTATTTCGCTCAGGCATAGCTGATTGTTCTGCCTTTTTCCTTACTTTGGTTCTTTTTTGATTTCTTCTAGCAGACTTTTCAATTTCTGGATCAAAAAGCAAAGCTCCTGGATTAACGGTACCTCGCATAAAAAAAAGTAAAAAGTGAAAGCAAAAAAAACATAGAACTAAATAACAATTAAACAATGTAAAAAAAATGTCTAAAGTAGCAATATTCTAGATACTACTTGATATTAATACTAACTCAATCCCCGGCAACAGCGCCAAAAACTTGATGAGGCTTCGGCAAGTATACCGAGTTGCACAAGTAATAAAGAGTGAGTGAGTATCGTTCCCATGAGGATTGATTAATATTAAGTACCAATTTCACTAGGCTATTACTATCTAGACTAACTATTATAATGAGATGGTTGTAAAAAGAACATTAAGAGGATAAACTGAAGGAATGAGCAATTAAACTTAATTTTTAGAAGAATTTGAATTAAGAGTTATAAAATGAAATCAATGAATGAGAATACTAGGGGTTGATTTTCACTTGACCCATCCTTAATTTCCATGTAATTCAATTAATTATGTTTAATTCTCTCAATTGATGGTAAGGAATACACTGAATTAGCCAAAACTCAATTCCTTGGCGGATTAACTCTCTCCCAATTACCTCAAATTACCAATTCCTTAGTCAATTTCATATAATTGAGAGGATTACGCATGAGATTCCTAAATTAACTACATAATCACCTAGACTCATTCCTAGATATTGATAGATTATGGTGCTAAACTCAAGAAGCAAGAGGTAAAGAGGAATCTCTCAATTCTCAAAATACCCAACAGAACAATCTATGGTTGATCAAGCCACAGAAGCATTAAGCACAGAGATTAACACTCAATTGAAAAGAACTAAACATCAAATAATCAAAGATCCATGTACATCAAGTTTGGGTCAAGCTAGATCTCCCCCTAGCTATGGAGATTTAGTTACCCATGAAAAGAAATGAAAACAAAGAAGAAAGGGAAGAAGAAACCAAGAGATCCATGAAGATAGAGAGGATAAATCTTCACTTCCTTGATCTTGGATCCACGCTCCTCACTTGCAAAAATGGTGGAAAGAGCGAGAAAGAATGGAGAAGAATCGGCCTCCTTGATGAAAAAGTCCCTCCAAAAACTGACTCCCCCCCTCAAAACGGTTGCCTTCCATCTATTTATATTGGGTCAAGTGATAACCACGTGCATCAGAAAATTAGCATCAATCGTCCATACACGTGCGTGAACTCTTCGCGCATATGCGTAAGTTTTTCTAACCTAAGACAGAGACTGTCACGCATGTGCGTGAATTCCTCGCTCACATGCGTAAGTTTTTCTGATCCAAAACAGAGGCTGTCACGCATGTGCGTGAATTCCTCGCGCACATGCGTAAGTTTTTCTGATCCGTAACAGAGGCTGTCACGCACATGCGTGAATTCCTTATGCACATGCGTAAGCTTTTCTGATCCAAAACAGAGAACTTGATGGGACCACGACAAGTGTACCGGATCGTCAAGTAATAAAAATGGTGAGAAAACCAGATATCGTTCTCAGAGATCAATAACCAATTACCAATCCACAAACTTAGCTACTATTCAAACAGAACTTTGGTTCAAAAGGAGCTCAATTGTAAACAATTAAGCATGAAAGAAATTAAATTAAAGTAAAAGATTCTTTTTGGTATTTTGGTTTTGACAATTTGACAAACACTTAGAACACAAAAGAGATAGGAATTCAAAGATAAGAAAGAGTTAGGATCAAGTTTCATTTGATTTCATTTACTGCATGTTAACCTGGAGTTAAGACAAATTTCCACTTCTATTTTGTTATCGAATTCTCCAATATATCCAAGTCCTAATTCCTTAGGCACAAGAACCTTAAATCCTAGTTAAAAACCCTAATTCCTTAGGTGATTCTAAAAGGGAAAAAGCATTAAGATTAAGAATCCAACGAGATAACAAGCATTCATCGACTATTCCTAGCACAACGAATCACAAGGTTCACAATCTCAAGCATAGTTCACACATCAAATTTCCATCCAATGCATAAACCTAAAGAAAACATTCTAAGGATGATCAAACCCTAGAAAGCTTTAAGAAAAGAGATTATAAACTCAAAATAGAAATATTCATTAAGCATAACTGAAACCCAAGTCAAATACAAGCAAAATCCATCAAAATCCACTCAATCCCAACAAGGGAGAGTTTAGCTAGACATAGAAACAAAAACAGAAATTAAAACAATAGAGAAGAAGAAGTAAAACTCCATTGAAGCTTGAAGAAAATCGAGCTCCCACTCTCTTCCCTTCAAGTCCCCTCCAAGCTTTCCAAATTAGGTCAGTTTTTCCTTCCTCTCGTATCCTCCAAGTAAGACCTCTTCCCTCAGCTAAAAATTCCCTCCTGACGTGAATTGGGCCAAGAGGTAAATGGGCCTGCGTCACACTCATCGCCCAGCGGCCATTTGGCCGCCTGGCAGCCTGGATCCTGCTTGTTTCGTGGCATTCTGACTTCCCACCGCCCAGTGGTCAGCTGGCCGCCCGGTGACCTGACCTTTTTTGTTTAATGAGCATTCTGACCTTACACCGCCCAGCGGCCAGTTGGCCGCCCGGCGGCCTTGACTATTTTGTTTAGTGGACCTTCCACCGCCCGGCGGCCAACTGGCCGCCCGACTACCTGAGCTATTTTTACAGCTTCATTTTTCCTTGATTTTCTGAGCTCTTGGGGTCCAAAATACATGTCTGGCAGTTCAATGAGCTCTTCCATTTAGCTTCGAGTTTTATCCTTTTTCCCTTTGTGCCTACAATCAAAACAACAACAAATGAGCTAAAGCTCCAATAATTCTAATCAAAATGAACTCAATCTAACAAACTAAAATAGATTAACTAAAAAGATAAAATAAGATTGTCTTAAGGTAAAAAAAGTGTCAAAAGTTGGACTTAAACGGTGAAATTTACTCAAAAAGCTTTGGAAAAAATAGATAATCTAGCAGATTATCACCACTCCAAACTTAAAATTTTGCTTGTCCTCAAGCAAAACAGAATAACAAACTAGCCAAACAAAAAGACAACTCCACAACTCAAACACCAACGTTGAACTGCATAGAATAAACCAAGAGTGTCCCATAATTCAAAAACATAAAAGTGACAGCAAATCAATTCATACATGCATTCCTGAAAGTAAAACTCTCAACTATGTAACTGAAACTCAGAGGTTCAAAAATAAGGACCATCACAACCATGCACTGATCAATTATAGCTTGAAAGTTAATGAACACGGCTACAAAGTACACCTGATAACTGGGTCACTTAACTTCTCTATAGGTGAATAGAGACTCTTAATCACTCTTGTATTTGGGCTTGTGTTTCCCTCACTCATCACTTATTGAGCCCACCCTCCTTGGATTTGCTTTTCATCTCAAACATGCATGCACGCAACTCACAGATGCAACAATCAAAAGGACTTTTTAAGGGTTGTAATGGGGTCAAGGTTAAGGGTAGATGAAATAGGATTTGACAGGCTAATACCCTAGAGAATAAGTGAGCATTAAGACTTTCGGTTAAGGGTAGATGAAATAGGATTTGACAGGCTAATACCCTAGAGAATAAGTGAGCATTAAGACTTTCATTGCACTTCGCCTCATGGATTTACGCTTCTCTTGATTCTCTTTCCCTTTTTCCCATACAAATTTTCTTTTCATTTCTTTTTCTTATTTTTCCCCTCTTCTTCTTCTTTTTCTTCTTATTCTTCTTCTTCTTCTTCTTTTTCTTTTTAGATCTGTCTTCATAACCATCAATTTTTTTTTATTTTTTTCAAATAACAAAATGGTAACCCCAAACTTAGTACATTGTTAACCCACAGAGTCAATAAATTCAATGCTCACCTACACCTTTTTGGACAGATAAGACATTAATTATTTTGGCTAAGATATATTGTATGGGTCAAACAAAGAATTTAGTTTATTAGGCTCGAAGGGGCAACACAATAGAAACAAACATCATTTGGTTGGTTATCTGGCTATCTGGCTTAACAACAAAAATGCATTTTATCATGTCGATGCATTGTGCAAATCACGGCATGCAAATGAGATTCAAGCAAAGCTAGGAAAATAGAAACTCACGAGTGACCTCTCATCAAAGCAAAAAATGTTGAAGGCTCAAAACAACTCCCAAGGGTGAATTATGAAATCCAATCACTAAAATTACTAAGTAGATTAACAATAAGCTATAAGATTCATGCATGGAAATCATAATCCTCATTCAAGTACCACAATATAATAAATAAGCCCACAAAGCTTTCAAGTTTTCATAACAGGCAGTGCATACATGGTTGGCTCACATTATAATGATACTATTAAACACAGGGACCCACAAAAATAAAATCCAAACAGTTCATCATTGGCTTGACTCAGGAGCTCTGTTCTGTGTGTGTGAAAGTGAAACAAAGAATGAAAAGTGTAGAGTGTGTGTGCTATATGAGCTAAAATAATAGAATTTTTTTTTTTTGGTTGCAAGTAAGGTTAGGAAAACTCCCTAGCATGGGTTGCCTCCCAAGAAGCACTTGTTTAACGTCTCGAGCCTGACATTGCCTCTTCAACTCATCACGGTGGCTTGAAATAGGAGAAGTAGGATGACATTTTTCTTTTCTCAGACCTTTGCCACCATTCTTGGTCATTGACCTTGCAATCCCCTCCAAAGGCGTTTGGAACTTGACTTGAACCTGGTTGTTCTGAATACACCTTAGCATGCGGAATCTCATCAGGCCATGGAGGTCTCAATTTTTTAACAGATAAGTGATTAGTTTTTAGTGAACCATGGATAAGGGGAGAACTTTTCTCTGTACCAGCAGTCTCAGAGAGAGGAGGACCTTTCTCATTTTCATCAATAATCTTGGGAGTGGGAGAGTCAATAATATTGGATGATAAGAGTTCTTACCAACCAACCCCTTTTGAGATTTATTTTGAATGCAATTAACAGGGGCGTAAAGATCTGATATTGGGGCAGACTTATTAAAAACATTTACAGTCACTTGATCTCCATCTACCCTCAAAACAAGCTCTCCTCCAGGTACATCGATCAACGCTCCTGATGTTGCTAGGAATGGTCTCCCAAGAATAAGCGGGATATCAGCATCCTCTTCTATATCCAAAACCACAAAGTCAACCGAAAAAATAAATTTGTCAACTTTTACTAGCAAATCTTCTACAATATCATACGGATGTCTAATTGATCGATCTGCTAGTTGAAGAGAAACCATTGTAACCTTAACTTTATCAATTCCCAGCTTGCGCAAGATAGACAACGGCATCAAATTAATGCTAGCTCCCAAGTCACATAAAGCCTTATCAATGCTTAACTCCCCAATAGTACAAGGGATATTAAAACTTCCAGGATCCCTTAACATGGGTGGTAACTTCCTCTGGATAATAGCACTGCACTCCTCAGTAAGTGCTACAGTTTCATCTTCTTCCAACTTCCTCTTCTTAGATAGCAAGTCCTTCATGAACTTTGCATAAGAGGGCATCTGTTCAAGTGCTTCAGCAAAAGGGATGTTAATCTGTAACTTTTTAAAGACATCTAAGAACTTGGAGAATTGCCTTTCTTGAATCTCCTTTTTAAATCTTTGAGGATATGAAAGTTTAGCATAGAGTGAAGGATCAACTATTTTCTTCAGCTGCAAGTCTTTCTTTCTTCTCTATACTCTTGGTTGTTCCTCCTTAACTTCAACCTCTTTATTATCACTCAGAGACAAAACCTCTTCACTTGGAACCTCAATATTTTCACTCTGATTTTCTGCAGAGTCAGATGCTTTATTCTTGCCTTCTTCTAAAGTCTTACCACTTCTCAAAGTGATTGCATGACATTGCTCCCTTGGATTTACCACAGTATCACTGGGTAGACAGTCTGGAAGTCTCTCCAAAATCTGTTTTGCAAGCTAACCCACTTGAGTTTCTAGATTACAGATTGACGCATCTTGATTTCTAAACACACCTCTTGTCTCATCCATGAAATCAGTAGTCTTTTGGACAAAAGAAGAGGTTTGAGAAGCTAGTTTCTCCAAAGCTATTTCCCAAGAAGCCTTCTTCTCAATAGGTGGAAGTTGAGATGAAGAACCTTGATGCGAAGAGTGTTGAAGAGGACCTTGGTATGAAAATTGTTGTCTTTGTGGAGCTTGGTTGCCTTGATTACCTTGATTACTCCATGAAAAGTTCAGGTGATTTCTCCACCCCGGATTATAAGTGTTGGAGTAGGGGTTGTGTTGTTGCCTTGGAGGGTTATTCATGAAGTTGACTTGTTCTTGAGATGGAGATCCAAACATGTTACCAGGACAATTTACACTCCCATGTTCTCCTCCATAAAAATCACACGACAAAGGAGCATTATTTACTGCATTCACCTTAAGAGTGTCAACCTTCTTTGTAAGATTCTCAAATTGTTAAGTCAAGATTTTATTCTGAGCTAAAAGTGCATTCATTGAATCCATCTCCAATTATCCTTTCTTCCCCACTGCTCTTTCCCCATTTCTTTGGTAGTCATTGTTGGCCATCATTTCAAATAAGTCCCAAGCTTCTTCCGGAGTTTTATAGTTCAAGGCCCCGCCTGCTGCAGCATCTACCATGGCTCTAGTTTGAGGTAACGTACCATTATAAAAGCTTTGCACTTGGATCCAAAAGTCAAAATAGTGGTGTGGGCATTTCCTCAATATTTCATTGTATCTCTCCCACGCCTCACTGAGAGACTCCCCATCAAACTGCCTGAATGATGTAATCTCACTTCGCAACTTTGCAGCCTTGGATGGAGGAAAGTATCTTGTCAAAAATTTCTGGACCAAAATTGCCCAAGTAGTTATGCTTCCTCTTGCCAATGAATCCAACCAATTCTTAGCCTTGTCTCTCACAGAGAAAGGAAACAATCTCAGACGAATGGCATCCTCACTTACTCCATTCAACTTTACAATATCACAAATTTGAAGGAACCCTTGTATGTGTGCATATGGGTCCTCATTATCGAATCCCCCAAACTGATTGTTTTGAATCAAATGGAGTAGAGCTGGCTTCAATTTGAAATTGTTAGCTTGAACTGGAGGTCTTGCTATGCTCGCCCCACACCTATCCATGCTAGGAATAGAGTAATCCATGAGAGTCCTAGCAGGTTGATGTAGTGGTAGAAGATCTACATTTTCTCCATTGTTTTCTCCATTAGGAGATCTGTTTTCTCCATTGTCCACCATGTCTTCAACAACTATTTGAGTGCTATCCAAATTCCTTCTTTGTTCTCTTAATTGCTTTCTCAAAGCTCTTTCAGTCCGTCGTATTTTTGGGTCAAAAAGAAGTTGATCCGGATGAACTTTACCTTGCATACAATGAAGACAATATGTCAGAACAAAGATAACTAGATAAAATGCAAAAATTTAGATGTAAAATTATAAACGTCCTAAATTAAGTAAAATAAAGAAAACTAAATACAACAATGAATAAATGAAGGAAAAAACAAATGTTTAAACTAGTAGCTGCCTTCGATATTACCGATATTAGTAAAATCGATCCCCGGCAATGGCACCAAGAACTTGATGGGACCACGGCAAGTGTACTGGATCGTCAAGTAATAAAAACGGTGAGAAAATCGGATATCGTTCTCAAGGATCAATAACCAATTACCAATTCACGAACTTAGCTACTATTCAAACAGAACTTTGGTTCAAAAGGAGCTCAATTGTAAACAATTAAGCATGAAAGAAATTAAATTAAAGTAAAAGATTCTTTTTGGTATTTTGGCTTTGACAATTTGACAAACACTTAGAACACAAAAGAGATAGGAATTCAAAGATAAGAAAGAGTTGGGATCAAGTTTCATTTGATTTCATTTGCTGCATGTTAACCTGGAGTTAAGACAAATTTTCACTTCTATTTTGTTATCGAATTCTCCAATATATCCAAGTCCTAATTCCTTAGGCACAAGAACCTTAAATCCTAGTTAAAAACCCTAATTCCTTAGGTGATTCTAAAAGGGAAAAAGTATTAAGATTAAGAATCCAATGAGATAACAAACATTCATCGACTATTCCTAGCACAACGAATCACAAGGTTCACAATCTCAAGCATAGTTCACACGTCAAATTTCCATCCAATGCATAAACCTAAAGAAAACATTCTAAGGATGATCAAACCCTAGAAAGCTTTAAGAAAAGAGATTATAAACTCAAAATAGAAATATTCATTAAGCATAACTGAAACCCAAGTCAAATACAAGCAAAATCCATCAAAATCTACTCAATCCCAACAAGGGAGAGTTTAGCTAGATATAGAAACAAAAACAGAAATTAAAACAATAGAGAAGAAGAAGTAAAACTCCATTGAAGCTTGAAGAAAATCTGAGCTCCCACTCCTCTTCCCTTCAAGTCCCCCTCCAAGCTTTCCAAATTAGGTCAGTTTTTCCTTCCTCTCGTATCCTCCAAGTAAGACCTCTTCCCTCAGCTAAAAATTCCCTCCTGACGTGAATTGGGCCAAGAGGTAAATGGGCCTGCGTCACACTCATCGCCCAGCGGCCATTTGGCCGCCTGGCAGCCTGGATCCTGCTTGTTTCGTGGCATTCTGACTTCCCACCGCCCAGCGGTCAGCTGGCCGCCCGGTGACCTGACCTTTTTTGTTTAATGAGCATTCTGACCTTACACCGCCCGGCGGCCTTGGCTATTTTATTTAGTGGACCTTCCACCTCCCGGCGGCCAGTTGGCCGCCCAGCTACCTGGGAATCCTTCCACCGCCCGGCGGCCAGTTGGCCGCCCGGCTACCTGGGCTATTTTTACAGCTTTATTTTTCCTTGATTTTTTGAGCTCTTGGGGTCCAAAATACATGTCTGGCAGTTCAATGAGCTCTTCCATTTGGCTTTGAGCTTTATCCTTTCCCTTTGTGCCTACAATCAAAACAACAACAAATGAGCTAAAGCTCCAATAATTCTAATCAAAATGAACTCAATATAACAAACTAAAATAAATTAACTAAAAAGATAAAATAAGGTTGTCTTAAGGTCAAAAAAGTGTCAAAAGTTGGACTTAAGTGGTGAAATCTACTCAAAAAACTTTGGAAAAAATAGATAATCTAGTAGATTATCAGTAAGTTTTTCTGACCCAAGACAGAGACTATCACGCATGTGCGTGAATTCCTCGCGCACATGCGTAAGCTTTTCTGATCCAAAACAGAGGCTGTCATGCATGTGCGTGAATTTCTCGCGCACATGCGTAAGTTTTTCTGATCCGCAACAGAGGCTATCACGCACGTGCGTGAATTCCTTACACACATGCGTAAGTTTTTCTGATCCAAAACAGAGACTGTCACGCATGTGCGTGGAACCTTCACGCACATGCGTGGATGCCTACTTTCAATTCTTCTCTTCCAAAGTTATTGTTGTCCTTTTTTGGTACTTGCTCTTCATGTCCATTGCTCTATAGTCCTTTTCCAAAGCTTTTCTTGCCCTTTAAAATCCACAAATTAAATTCAATTAATCAGATTCAAGTTATTACATTAAAATGAATCATTAAGCATCATGAAATGCAATTGGACAATGTGAAAGTTGACTCAGCTCAAGACATGAAAGAAGTGTGCACTTTAAGCATAATTTCTTATGAAGACTGAAAGATATTTGCACTCATCGCTCTCATTTCTATTCAAATTGAAATTGTAATAATTCCATTTTGTAGAGTTATCAATCATTCTTATATCACATTCTTTTTAAATAATAAAACAAGATAAACATGCATCTCAACTCTATCTCTATCTTTATTTTTTCAAAAAAGAAAAAGTATAAAAATGATGTATAGAATATGATATGCAAATAAAAGGACTCTATAATGATATTATTCATAAGCTTTTCTTTATTGTTCATGCCAACCCATTAAAGTCCTTGAGCCATTCACAGATTCATTAGGTGCTCAAACAACACAGTACCCAATTCACTAGTCCTGGACGACTTTGGAATATATATAGGCTTAGCTGTGATAATGGCAAGAAACAGAATCAACTGCATAAAAAAACCAAATTAAACGAAACATTTTGTTACTTAATTAATTTGTTTGCTGGTGACGTTTGGATAAATTTTCTCGGTTGTGATTGATTGACTGATATCATAAACCTTCCATGGAATCCGTGCAATACTTGTCTTTCTAGCAGGAAAAAAAATGTTGTATACACATATGTACACTCGGATTTGGATCCTTGTGAAAAAGTCTAGTTTTGAATCCAACTTTTAATAATTATAATATTATATTTATTTTTAATATTTTATTATATAAAAATTTGATTTCAATAATTAATCCTCTCTCATTATTTTTTAATTGAAAAAATTCAAATCCATGCATATCACTTTATATTTATATAATTATTATTATTTGATTATAACTGGTTATATTTTGTTTTATGCATATTTATATTATTTGATTCTGTCACCTCAAGCTTTAAGAAATGTATATCAAGCTTTTTCCTTCTAGTAATGTGACATATAAGAGATGTATATCAAGCTTTTTCTTTCTAACAAGGACATGATAAATCTATAAGTTTTTCATATTAAATATTCCTTTTTTATTTTTTTATTGGGGGTTTATCGATTGTGTATTATACCTTGGGAAATATTTCTAATTTTTCTTCTTTAAATCTCTGATAATGTGATATTCAATCCCAAGTTCTTATACTAACCTAACCTGATAAGACTTTATCACCTGAAATCTTCAATATTCAATTTGAGTTTTGTCTATATTATTATGTATTACATGTTGCAAAGCATATGTGATGCCATACTCCTTTGACCTTTTGCTCTCATCATTTTCATTGTCTTTTTTTTTTCTTTCGTTAATTTGAACGGGTTAAATCATCTCATATTATTAAGTAATATAATAAGATCATGTTATGAAAAAAAAAAAGATATAAAAATAAAATTAATAAATCTTACATAAATAATAATAAATTTTATTTTAATTATTTTTTATCTTTTTCTCTCATAACATAACTTTATTATGTTACTTATTTAAAAAAATTAATCTTATTGTTCATCCTCTTAGCCATAGTTGAGCCTACACTAGAGAGAGAGAGAGAGAGAGAGAGGTATGTAAATAACCCTTTTCTTTATAAAAATTAACATGAATTTAATTATGAAGCAACCAGAAAGCAAAGGCCTAAACCTCGTGAATGAACTCCACTGCATATAGAGGCACTTCAGCCACTTCTATAAATCTCATCAACAGTGTCAACCTTGTATTTTCATAGTTGCTTGGGGGAAGATTAGAATTATTTTAAGAATCATGGGTTCCCAAACAGCTTGCCAGCTTCCTGTTGTCGACTTCACTGATGAGAAGTTGAAGCCCGGTACAGAAAAGTGGGCTTCAGCATGCCAAGTGATCCGGAGTGCACTTGAGGATCATGGTTGTTTTTATGCACTGTGTGATAAAGTTCCTATGGAGCTTTACAACTCAGTTTTTACTCTAATGGGAGAACTATTTGATCTTCCATTGGAAACAAAAATACAAAAAACCAGTGATAAGCCTTACCATGGTTATTACGGACAACTTGTTCATCTTCCTCTATATGAATCCTTAGGGATCAATGACCCGACCATGGAAGGAGTTCAAAAGTTCACCAAACTGATGTGGCCAGCAGGATATGATCATTTCTGGTGCTGCTTAAAATTTAGTTATGTTGTTTTTGTTTTTTATGTTTCCATTCCTAGTTATACTGTGTATGTTTATTGTTATTAATTGATTTTGTTTCTAATTTTCATGTTATGAAAAGTGAGACTCTCAATCTCTATGCAAAGCTGCTAGTAGAATTGGACCATATCACTAAAAGAATGGTGTTTGATGGGTATGGTGTGGACCAAAAGCACTGTGATTCCATTCTTGAATCCACCAATTACATGCTTCGGAGCTTCAAATACAGATTGCCGCAGAAGGATGACAACAATTTGGGATTGCATGCTCACACGGACTCTTCTTTCTTTACCATATTGCATCAGAATAAAGTAACAGGTTTGCAACTGAAATTGAAAAATGGAGAGTGGATTGATACTGATCCCTCACCCTTCATGTTTCTGATCCTGGCAGGCGATGCATTTAAGGTGGGTCATTTTTCACATGGATGTGCAATATCTTGGAACCGTCAGATTAATTTTGTGATCAATTGCATTGGAAAATCATGTTTATATTATTGAAGGAAAAAGAAGTTTTCAGTATAGATTTACAGAATTGTATTCTTCTTTTCATGTCATAGGTTTGGAGTAACGACAGGATACACTGCTGTGAACACCGAGTCATCATAAATGCAAAGAAGGAAAGGTACTCCGTGGGACTATTTTCACTTGGGGGTAAGATGATTCACCCACAAGAAGAGCTAGTTGATGAAGAGCATCCAAGACGTTATAAGCCATTTGACCATTATGAATACCTACGTTTCTATGGAACCAAAGAGGCCTTACAATCTGAGTGTCGAATCAAAGCATACTGCGGCATTGACTATGCTGATAACAAGTGAAATTGTGTTGAGTTCCTGTGTCCACATGCATAACAAAACTTTGGTTTTGTAACTTGTTTTCCTTGTATGGTGCTCTTATTTTGAGTCTTGTGACATATCATGAATCTAACTTGCTGGTTATTATTCTCAGTGAAAATTTTGTGCATTGCATGAGTGGTGTTGAATTCTTAAGTATCTGTATTTCAAGTTAAGGTAAAATCCATCCCATCACAGAATTCTATGCCAAATTTATCTGGAAAACCATACTCAAGGGGGCTTCTCTGCCTACTGTTTCAATAGTATGTGAAGAATATGTACATAATAACCATATGGCTCTGCAATTCTCTAAACAATCTCCTAAGATCTACAAAATATTAATGCAGGCCAATCAGCCCGAGCTACTGAAGAATGAATTTTATATTTGAAAATTTTCACCCAAAAGAAATTTTGTGAAAATGAGCTTCATTTAAATTATATTAAGTAAAATAACTACAACAACAACAACCAAGCCTTTTTTCACTAAGTGGGGTCGACTACATGGATCAAACGACGTCATTGTGTCCTATCATAAACCAAGTTTTCCGATATGTTATTCAGATCTAAATCTTTTTTAATCGTTTCACCTATAGTCTTTCTTGGTTTTCCTCTACTTCTAAATATTATTGGGCATTATCTACCCGATCTACTCTTCTTACAGTGCTTCTAAGGGTCTTCTCCTTACATGTCCAAACCACCTGGCGAGATTCTCCCATCTTTTCCACAATAGGTGCACCCCTACTTTCTCTAATGCATTCATTTCTAATCTATCTTGTTTTGTATGGCCACACATCCAACGCAACATTCTCATCTCCGCAACACTGATCTTATACTCTTGTTGGCTTTTTCTTGAACATTCATCTGTATATATATCGCAGCCTTATAGTTGTGCAGTAAAATTTACCCTTAAACTTGAGAGTCACTTTTCTATCACAAATAACTCCTGAAGCACTCCTTTATTTCATCCATCTAGCTTGAATCCTATGGTTTACATCTCCCTCTATCTCTTCATCATTTTGTATGATAGATCCAAGGAACTTAAATTGTGTGACTTGTGGTATTGTATGATCTCCAATTTTCACCGCTAAGCTAGTATTAACACGCCTCTTATTGAACTTATATTCCATATACTCCGTCTTACTCCTACTTAGACGAAGGTCATGTTCTTCCAAAGTTCGTCTCCATTTCTAACTTCCCATTTGTTTCCTCTCTCGACTCTCCAATTAAGATTATATCATCCGTAAAAAGCGCGTTGTGGTAAGACCTTTCTTGGATACGCTTGCACATAAGTACATCCAAGACCAAGGTGAAAAGATATGGACTAAAGTGACCCTACGATTACATAGTTATAGATAAATCTTCGTCGGTCCCACCTGTATAATAAGAAAAAAACAAAGAAAAAAATATTTTAAAATATTATTTAGATATTATAAATAAGGATAAAAATATGAAATCATGTGTAACAAGCGTGAAAATTGATTCTATTGAAACGAGCGTTCAACCAAAAACAATTTTTTACTTTTCACTCTCTTGAAAGTTAAAACTCAAATTGTCATGTCTTAAAGTTTGAATGTGTTGGCCAGAGGGGAGAAGTAATTATTCTCTTTGACTCTTTCTCCTGATTTTGTTTAGGAACCTATCTCTTTCTTTTGTGGAATTAAATTACAAATATTTAGTTGCATCAGATAAGCTTTTGTTTCAGGTTTGTGTTTTTAAGAACTGGCAAAATGGGTAGGTTCACATCAGGCCGGGCAAATTTTAAGCCCGGCCAAGTTGGATCAAGTATGTAAATGCTAGTACAGTCCAACTCATTGCTGGCTACGAGTTAGATGGACCGACTCATCGGTCTGATAATTCTTTTATTTAAAAAAAAATTTAACTTTTAAAAAATTAAAATTAATGAAAAATAAGAAATTTAGGATACTTAATTTTAGGTAAATAATTAATAAATTAAATAATTAGTCCAATTGTTAATTGTGTTTTAATTTTTCAAAAAAATAATACTTTTCTTTTAGGTATATATTATTAAATTTAAAAATAATTTAAATTTAGGATAATAGGTGATCCAAATCAATTAGATTAATCTGATTTCAGGTCAAGTTAAATTAAATCAGACCACATCAGGCCATATTAAATTCGGACTTGAACTTTTCTAATTAAACTTATATTTTTTTGAGATTATTCGAGTCAACCCGTTTTTAAAACTCTAGTGTTGTTTACATATATGGACTTAATAACGACATGGCAAGTGCCTCAAGCCCTCAACTTTAAGGTTTAATGGCAACATATTATTGACTCACAGTGGGTTGGGCTTCAGCCTGAGAATTAGGTGACATATTTCTTTTCAAACCACTGACATTTTTTTTACAATGGTGACAAAGAGATTTGAACTTATAACCTTATTCAAATTATCTCAATTCTTCTCCACTAACCCAATCTTAGTGGCTTGTTAAACTACTAACATTTTGGGTCCCATGAAATTGATTGGACAGTGGAAACGAACAAGAGACACTCAGTTGGACTTTAAATTGTACATCTCTGTGAAATCAGACATGCCAAGAAGCTTGTTAATGAAGACTATTTCTTGAAGTTCAATTCATTTGATCATATTTCAGTTTATTTCTCTCAATCAGACAACTCAATTGATTGTAGGCTGGCCTCAATACATTCTTTTATATTGATTGTTTATAAAAAAAATTTATATTGTACATTTATAAAAGAAGCTTCAAATTGGCACAAGAGGGGAACTAAGTTTCCTAGGCAAATGCTGCATGAATATGATATAAAAAAATTTGTTTGAAAATAATAAAGAATCCTTCAGGTTGGCCGAAAGAAAGAGTCCATTCTATCGCCTTTGGAAGTTGAAGACCATGATTGAGACAGCAAAAATAAATGCGAAGAGCACAGCAATTCCAGAAACCACAACCGCACAAACTCCAATGAAGTCGTGTTTGATACCAAAATAACTTCTTATGAACTCTTGCACCGACTTATTTTCTAATTCCATTACAGTGGTTATATCTCCGAACTGGGATGCAACCAATCCATATATGGTCCAGGCCACGGGACATGCCCAGTAGTACCACCTCCACCACACAGGAATCCTCTATTATAAAAAAGGTAGGAAAATGGAAAACAACAGTTAGCATCAGCATACATACATCCATTGAATCCATTCATAGATATTATTATTCAATGCATTCAGAGGTTGGCAACACTTACAGGTCGTGGGACAACAAATCCTGAAAAGAGGTTCCAAATTCCATAAAATGCAGCAGCCACAATGGAAGCAACATGGTGATTTGGTGTCACTGCCACAGCCATCATGCCATAGAAGGTGAAGTAGCACAATGTGAAGTACATGAAAAACATATACCAAAAGAATTTCTCTAAAGTCCATTCAAATCCAATCATGGCATAAACTATGACACCATATGCCACTGCTTGGGCAAAAACATAAGGTAGCTCAATTATAACCTGTGACAAAAGGGAGTGAGTTGTGTTAACATGGGTACATATACAAACCATAGTACAAATGTTTTTTTGTAAAATAATGATTTTGTTACCTGTGCAATTGCATAGGGTAAGGCAGAATACATTCCAGCAGCTTTTTCTCTATAAAAGACACTTCTTTCAACTGCTACCACTGGCTGTACAGAGGCAGAATTCTGGACCCCAAGGAAGAGAACAGCAGTATACATTGAACCGATGGCATTAAAAAGGCCTTGTCTGTTTGTGCTGCAAGTCACGAAAAGGAATCAGAATTCAAGTGGAAAAACAGAATTGAAAAGATTTACTATGTCTTGTTCCTAAATTACTGAATTTTAACTTACCTTTTGCCTCCGAGGTCCCAGAACATTGTTCCAAACATCAAGGCTATGAAAATAGTGAAGAAAAACCTCACAGCAGTGTATGGTGGATTGCGCCAATATGACCAATGTTGTTTCCACAAGCAAGCCAAGCATTGGACCCAAAGTGACTGTGAGTATTGAGTAGTGAAATGAAGATCCTTTGAACCAGGAGCAGGGTTGCCCAGTTCTGCTATAAGCTGTTTGTTTCTCCTGAAGAACAAATGTGGACAGCTCAGCATTTTGCAAATATGACAATAGGTACTTTAGTTTATAAATTCATATCATATATATTAGCTTACCTATACAGTTCAGAATTTTTGTATATCTCATGAAAATCTACACCTAAAGTAAGTTCCTGAGCTGAAGTTGTAACTTCCAACATCCAAGTTGCGGGGTTATAGCCATCTTTGATTTTACTAACCCCTTCAATGCTCTGGAAAACAGAAAATATTGGAAAAGATTACTATCAAGAATTATAGCTGTCCGTTTAAAATAATATTGAATTTAAGTTGCATCCTACCTCAAAATACTTGATCAATTGGCTAGAATGACGACCTAGAGGCCCAACATATATTTCTTGTCCTCCGCGCTTCATTAGGAATAACTAGAATCACATGTAATATATATATCAGATTCAAGTCCAATGGTGGAAGAACTATAACACACAGCTTCATTTTATCATATCATCTCTCACCTCATCAAAAGCTTCAAATATGTCAATGCTTGGCTGATGGATAGTGCAAACAACTGTTCTTCCTGTGTCAACTGTGTTCCTGACAGTTCTCATAACAATTGCAGCAGCTCTAGCATCTAACCCGGAAGTAGGCTCATCCATGAAAATTATGGATGGATTAGCCACTAATTCAACTGCAATAGTCAGCCTCTTGCGCTGTTCAGTTGAGAGACCATTCACACCAGGCAAACCAACCAGTGAGTTCCTCAATGTGTTCAGCTCCACGAGTTCCATGACTTCCTCAATGAACATCTACAACCATTTGTCAAATCCAAAGATAAGAAGAATCAGTCAATAAGCTCAGAAAGCCAGTTGTCTCAATTAATAAGCACAAGCAGCTTAAACTAAAAAAGGAAAACCATAGGGTGTGTCTTGGGCTGCAGGTGCTAACCTTTCTGGTATTGGAATCAACTTCTGCTGGTAAACGAAGCCATGCTGAGTAGAGCAAGGATTCATAGACAGTAACATGAGGAGAGTGGATATCATTTTGCTCACAGTAACCAGAGATTCGAGCAAATGTTTCTTGCTTTTTAGGGTAGCCAGAAACTTTTATGTTCCCATCAATATACCCACCAGTTTTCCTACCAGCCAGAACATCCATCAAAGTAGTTTTACCGGCTCCACTTACACCCATCAAAGCTGTGAGAACACCAGGCCTGAATGCACCGCTAACACCCTTCAGAAGCACTAATCTGTCCTCCGTTACACCCTGATCCTTCATTTCCTGCCGGTTGAAATCTTAAAGAGTCAAGGTTCAAATTGTTTTGGACTAAAGCAGATTTAAACTGAAAACACTGTTAGAAACCAAAATGTTAAATTATGACTTTGAAAGTGACTTACCTGTGGCATGTCAACAGAGTATACGATTTGATCAAAGGTGATGGAATGTGGTTCAAAAGGAAGAACCATTCCTCTTTTCCTTCCATGGCTGGAATCCACAACAGCATCAGCTCTTCCTGAATTTTCTGCATGGCAGTTAAAAATTGTTCAGCATCTAAAGGCATGTTATGAAGCACTAATCAACTAGCTCACACACAAGAAAATAGTATGCTTGCATTGAGTGTTCATGAGTGATATAAATAAGATAGATCACCTATGCGTGGTAATTCAACTTCTCGGGCTCTGTCATTGGGGATATTGCCATCTGATTCTTCAGTTATTGTTGCCTGTGGCTTATCAAATGCTGCAAAATCATGCATATTTGTTAATAAAATTTTGCATCACTGTAAGAATCTTAAAGAACCAAATGTGAAGATGGTACTGACGATTGAGATAAGTGAGAGCCACAGTGTATATAATGTTGAAAAGGAACATAAATCCAATCAATGCCCCAATCCCTATCCAATACCAATATCCTTGTGTGAAGAACCCACGAGACTCCAGAATTTGAATTCCCAGTGTCTTATTTGAGTTTGGAGTATACTGTAATTGAAGAGCAAATGAATTAGGCCTGCATGTTTCTGAACTGAAAGTAAATTATTTCTGAAGTTTCAAGTTCAAGAAATTACTTTGTTCCAACTATTTCCAAGGAATTCATTCACCACTATAGCATTCTGCCCATACATTAAAGGTGAAATCCAGTAACCCCAAATCCACCAGCCCTTGATATCCTCTGTTTCATTGCCAATAAAATGAAACAAACTTTAATATCGGGTTGACAGGTTCCATTATGTGATAAATGCAACAATTTTGTTACATCTGTTAATTTAACTTACTTCTTGAAAGAATGAAGCCACCCAATGTAAGAAGTGTGAGAAGTGCAAAGGACCCAAATGTGTTAGCCACAATCATGTTCCTACCCAGTGCTGCAATAGCTCGGAACAATCCAGAAGCCATCTGGTTGATCAGTAATAGCAGAAGGTACTGCTTTAACAATCTGCATAAAGAACGAGACATCACATCACATCACATCATAAGTAACACTACAAGCAAACAAGCAGAACTAGTATTCATATGTTGCAAACAGATAGAGGAAGCTTCTTTACCTCCCAACATTTGGATCAAATCCAATTACATAGTAGGTGAGAAATACCCAAACAGCAACTTCCACAAATGTAATAGGGATCTTGAGGATCCATGAGGGAATGGCATATGCCCATGAGGGATAAAATAGAAGGTCCCGTTGCTTGTAGAAAATAGGAAGCTTTGCAATGGTCATTGAAAGCTCAGCCATTCCATTAAACATAAGCATTATTACAGTAAAAAATAGAGCACCAGCATAAACTCCTCCATCATTCAGCGAATCTCGGTGCATCTCAGTTCGTAGAAATAGTGTCATTGCTATTATTGCCATGATAGTAAGCTAAAGAGCATCAAGAGAAAAATCAGAAGTCAAAACCACGTATGCAAAGTAATCATAAAATCATATATAGTATTAAACAATTAGAAATAAAAAGCATTTGTTCATATAAAGCAGTTAGAACCCACCTGGCATATCTTGAAGATGTAAACGAATGAATTCCTTTTCATAAGCAAATACTCTCTTGAGAAGTTAGCCTTTAACAAATCCTTCTTGTTAACACCATACTTTTTAGTGGTTAATGCAGCTGGGTGGTTCTTAGACTTGTCAAATGGAATTGCAAGCTCGTCTCCAATTCTCCTGCCAAAGTGGAATGATTGAAAAGCCTCAGCAAATTGAGTAACAGTTATAAACCTGTACGGTTTATCTCTCCGCGCCCAATATTGCTCTTGATCCTTTCTTGAAGTTACCTGCAGGAAGAGATAGATTATATGTACATAGTCTACATCAAAAACTTCAAATGAGGGAAACAAGAGATAAACTTTGACTTACTTCTTGAAGGAAGTCAGCAACACCTTTCCTCTCAGGACATTTAAAACCCATAAATTCAAAAAAGTCAAGAACATATTCACGGGGTCCTTGGTAGACAATTTCACCATCAGAGATAAGAATAATGTCATCAAAAAGTTCATAAGTCTCAGGTGCTGGTTGGAGCAGAGAGATAACTGCGGTTCCATTAAGAATGTGAACATATTGCCTGAGAGAGCTCACAATCTGAAAAGTTGTGGAACTGTCCAAGCCAGTGGATATTTCATCCATGAATAGAGCATTTGCTGGTCCAACCAGCATCTCCCCTGTAGTAACACGCTTCCTTTGTCCTCCAGATATACCACGCAACATTTCATCCCCCACCATAGTATCAGCACAAATATCCAACCCCAAAATCTGCAAAATTTTAAAGTAAATAAATACCTTGTGGCTTCACTTCAGAGATAATCTTAAGAAACTTACAACTTTAAAGCATGAGAGAACCTCATTTTAGTATTACCTTTAGTACATAATCTGTTACCAAGCTTGCCTCCTGGCCTCCAGTTGCAGTTGCCTGATATATCAAAAAGGCAATTAGATGCAGAGATATTATATCCATTTCTATAGAAATATCTTCTTTTAGTTCAATGCAATATGATAATAACTTCTTTCTCACCTTCATGTAGACATCAATATCTGGGTCAGGCTTAATCTTTGCTTCTTTCTCTCTTCTAGACAACTCAGACAGCAAGTCTGTGGATCACAAAAAATAATACCGAGTTATACTTATGTTACACCCCAAATTAGATATGAAAAAATTAGCATGATGAAAAAATGCAAGGCCTTGGTATAAAAAAAGGACTAACCATAACGTGATCCAACCCCTTGGCACCTTGCTGAGAAAGCCAAGGTTTCCCTCACAGTCATTTCTCCGATATGAACATCATACTGGCTGATATAGGCAGCAGTTCTCTGAGCTACAAACTCGTTCATTCCATGCCCATTATAAGTCACTCTCCCAGATACCTGGAGGACACAAGGGCATCATCCATATTAGATGAAAAATTCCACTTTTCAAATTGACAAAGAAAGAAAACAATAAAATATTCGTAAAATTAAGGGAAATTGCTTTTCACCTTAAGATTTGGATCAAGCTTTCCAGACAAGGCCAAAAGGAGTGTGGTCTTTCCAGAACTTGGAGGACCCAGAAGCAGTGTCATCCTATGAGGTTTGATGATTCCACTAACACCTTTAAGGATAGTCACATGTTTCTTTTTGCTTCTTAGAATATGGAGATAAGTAAAGAAACTCTGGAAGACCAAAGAGAGAGAGATTGTGAGACTAATTGCAAAAAAAAGAAACACCAAAAAAAAAAAATAAACAAACAAACAAACAAAACTAACTGAGAAACACAAATTAATGAACTAGAATCTGCCTAGATTTACCTCCACTATATTAGTAGCAAAGTTCAGGAAAGTTGGCAAAGCTCTGCTTCCTACATAAGCCTCTGCCTCAACATTTAGGTGCTCAAATCGAACTTCAATTGTTGGAATATCAAGCCCAACTCTAGAAAAATCAGAAAGACAAACATGACAAAAAGAAAGAGATAATGAACTAGTAAATAAAAATATTAAAAATAATAATAATAAACTTTAAAGAATCAGAACATAGGAGAGAAGGAAACAGCAAAGAAGCAAGAGATTGATAATGCTTCTTTACCTATCTATTCGTTCCTTAAGCTTCAACAAAAACTTCTCATTGTCCTCTTCAGCAACGTGGACCAACCTGTCCAGAAGTTTCTGTCTTTCTTGAAATCCAATATCAGATATATCGATCTGATTGGTCACTCCAGGTGATGTGGTCAGCAACCCTTTCCTCAGACGGTTGTAAGTGGGAAGCTTTTCAAGTGCAGCCCATTTGAGAGCTTCTTCATCGTCTTCTTCATGTGAGGACTTTGAGAAAACCTCCATCGTACTGTTTCTCCAAACAGTAGAACTATTAACTCGTAGACTATTGCTTGCTCTGTATATATCATTTCCCTCCATTGCTGCCAACTATCAAAGACAACAACTTTTGCAACTTGAGCTCAAACCCACCAAAACCCAGAAGCCTTTTTCTTCTTCAAAGCTAATGATGCAGTTACAAAATGCTAAGAACAGTGCTATTTGCAACAGCAGCAGAAACCCAGGAATTTCTAGCAATGCTTTTATTTGTAGAAATAAACAAGTAAGAGAAAGAGCTAAGAAAAATGAGAACACTGAAGAAGAAAAAGCAAAAATGAACAATGGGTTCTTTTGGATGGATATTCAGCTTTCCTTACAATGAGCATAGGATGGGAAAGCATGCGTATTTATAGCTTGATAGTTGATACACAAACAGGTGGCTACTGATGACTCTAATGTGCATGCTTTGTTATTATTGTTTTTAATTATTTTTGTTCATTGGAACTAGAAATAAATAAATAATGAAACAAAAAGTAACGCAAGACAAAAAAAAACACGAGGGAAAATTAGGAGTTCATAAATCTGAGGGGAAGTACCATTGATCAAACAAAGAAGAACGAGGCAAGTTCCATGGTTCTTCATGAGAAAATTCTTCCTCCTCACGCTTGGTGGAACCCTTATGAATTGAATAGTGGTGATGGTTTGTAAAAGTCCCGCATTGAGAAAAAAATTCCTCTTCTTCAGGTGGCACATGGGGCCATGCTTTTTTGGTTTTTACCAAATCTAAGGATTTCATTATTTGAATGGCAACAAAAAATACAACTGCATTTCTTTTCCTTTTTTTTCTGATACTAATCCGCATTTTTTATCTTTAAATGCATTCATATAAAATTATTTATTTCATGTTAAATTAATAGATCATAAACAAAAATATTGCATTTACATATTATTAAATGAATTGTATAGTAACCTAACACTTCTGTATAATCTTTTCTTCCTCTAATTTTGCGAGATCTGTTGAGTTAGTAACCGCCTAATTATTAGACAGTTGTGTGTTTGTGGCGGGTAAGTAGGTTTGAAGGTGGAAGTGGGCAAAGAACCAAATTATCATTGTACCCTTTCTATATTTGTGTTTGATTAAGTAAATAGTGACATTTTAAGGAAAGTGTATATATATATATATAGATTTATAGACACAACTGCATTTCTTTGTTTTCTACTACTCTTGCCTTCTTTATTAGTGGACTATTTAAATATATTTCTATATATGCGTGTACAAAACACAAAGAAAGATTATTAAGGAAAGGGTAAGTTTAGGTTTCAATCAAGTTGTCAAATTATTATTTTTTGTTAATATGATATATAATAAAATATTATATAAAATCATATTCAAGTACAAATATTTAGAATAATTTGATTTTAAAGAGTAAATGTAACTTTTTTTTACTAGACCCTACTAGGGTCTCGAGGAGACCTCATCACTTAAGTGGTGTCTAAGAGATCTCTACTAAAGAGTCCAGGAGAGGGGAAGAGAATAAAGGGAATGAGAAACCTCTAATCGAGAACTTGTTAGTAAATGTCTCAATTACGTGACAGCAAATTTTGACTAAATAGTCATTTTCATCATTCACTCAACAAAATTGACAAAATCACCCCTCACTCAACAAAAACGTAAGTCACGTTAGTTCTATCGTTAGACAACTCCAATTAGCGTTAACGGCGAGAGTAATGTGGCATGTTATGTGCCAAAATGGATGCACATGTGGCAACTCACTCACCCTAACTTTTTTAAAGAGTAAATGTAACTTTTTTTTACTAGACCCTACTAAGGTCTAGGGGAGGCCTCACCACTTAAGTGGTGCCTAAGAGATTCCTACTAAGAGGCCCAAAAAAGGGGAAGAGGAGAAAGTGAATGAGAAACCTCTAATCAAGAACTTGTTAGCAAATGTCCTAATTATGTGACAGTAAATTTTGACTAAATAGTCATTTTGGTCCATCATTAATATGGGGTTGGTTATTTTCGTCCCTCACTCAACGAAATTGACAAAATTACTCCTCACTCAGCAAAATGTAAGTCACGTTAGTCCTAACGTTAGACAACTCTAGTTACGTTAACGGTGAGAGTGATGTGACATGTTATGTGCCAAAGTGGATGCACATATGGCAACTCACTCACCCTAACCCCTTTCGTACACAAAAAACAACATTGTTTCCCCTCCTTAAAGTGGAACAACGTCATTTGTATCACCATCTTCCCCAAATTAGATGATCATGAACCCTAATTCCCAAAATCTGAGAGCCCTTCATTCACAGGTTTCAGACCTAGGGGATCCATCGATCCAGACGGCTATGCAGCCATGGAATGCAATTGTGAGCATAGTTCATCGGTGGTCAGTTCGTAGATGTGGATAGGCGGAGGACAAGGTGCATAGGTATGGTGGTGTGTAGCTTGATAGCACGGGAAGGAGAAACCAGCAACGGGGCTTGGGTTTAATGAATCTTCTGAGGTTCAATCTAGTTGCTCTAGGTGGCACAGGTTGTGGTTCGAGGTGGTTTTGGTTCACGGGTCAGTGGCTAGGGTTCAATCTGATTTGGAACAATGATGGTTGTGAGTAGACATAGAGGTGGTTCGGCTGGCTCTTTTAGGGGTGAAGATGGTTCTTTGTGATTTCGAGTGGGTTAGGGTATTTTTTGTTTAGGCTTGGTTGAGGTTGATGGCAATCATGGAGGTGAGATAGTGGCTGTTTCCAAGTGATTGTGACGGAGTGTGGAGGTGCTGTGATGGTGGTATAGGGATCAATGAGCCTCTGTGACCTTGTTCGCCATGGCAGAATAGTCTAGGGACTAAAATGATCAACCTCATTTTAATGAGGGACTAAAATGATCATTCACTCTATGACATTGTTCTACTTTAGGAGAGAAAACGACGTTGTTTTCATGTGTATAAAATGGTTGGGGTGAGTGGAGTGCCACATGTGCATCCACTTTGTTACATAATGTGTCACATCACCTTCACCGTTAATGTTAACTGAAGTTATCTAACTCGAAGACTAACGTGACTTATGTTTTGCTGAGTGAGCAAAGATTTTGTCAATTTTGCTGAGTGAGAGCCAAAAATGACCAGTCAACAGCCTCATATAAATGAGAGACCAAAATAACTATTTAATAAAACAAATACACAATTAAATTTAATGCTTTCAGGGACACTAGTTAAAATTAACATCTTTTGAATACTTACTTGAGTTGTAAATGCAATTTGTATAGCAACATTAGAAAGTGAAAAAAAAAAGTTGGGAACAGTTGCCCCCTTCTACCTCCATGATGATCCTCCAGTACACAAGAGAACATAAAATATTTGTAACCTTGTTATGGCAAGACATTGAGTGGGAATCAATCAAATTATCAAGGTAATATGAGAACGTGTTTTTTTTTTTCCTTTTCAATTTATTGATCTTTTTGGAGTAAGTATTGAATTCTGGAGCTACTTTTTGAATTTCTATATTATTCAATGTTAAGTATAGGTGTAAATGAGATAAGTTATTTGTAAATTATTTGAGTTCGACTCATTAAATATTTGATTATACTCATTTTTTTAATTAAACAAATAAGCTTAAACTTAAGTTCGATTATATAAATGAGTCAAGCTCAAATTTTATAGGCTAAACATTAAAAATTCGTGAAATAGCTCGTGTGAAAATATATTATTTATTCATTCTATATAAATAGTAAAAATTAAATTTTAAATAAAAAAGTATAAATAATAATAATTTATTTATTACTATTACTAACTATAAGCTTTTATAAGAATGTTATGAATTTTTTTATGTAATGGATTACGCTTTTGATATTCTTATTATTAACAATTAAATCATACACTTTTTTTCACACTTCTTTTAATATCATTCATTATATTTATTTTTTTCTATCATTTTTCTCACTAAATCTGACATTCTTAAAAATAGTGTTAACAGTGCATACACCCTTAAAAGAGGTGTATGATGATCTTTTTTCAATGGATTATGATTAAAAAAAGCTTTTATTATATTTTTAGTTTTTTATTCTATATTCTAGCATAAAGATGTTTACTAAATAATAAATTAATAAAATTAAATATTTTAATTAAAAAAAGAATTGATAAAAAAATAAGTTATAAACGAATTAAATAAACTAAGTTTAAGTGTTAAATTTGACTAATTTAAATAAATGACCTAAATTTTATGTTTTTTTTTATAAGTTAAATTCGAGTTTCAAGTGTTCACTCTCATTTACATCCTAAATATTAAGTCCTCAGTTGTTTACTTTTTTCATATTATTTTTTTTTGTAAAAATAATTAAACTCTACATCCACTTTTATCTATTAAATTTTTCAGTTTTTATTTTATAGTTGTTTAATTTTTTATTATTAACACATTACTTCCTTAAAAAATGACATTCATCCTTTTTAATTTTATTTTTCTAAAGTATATTGTGAAATGATAAGATCTAATTTATTCAAGTGTTTAATTTATTAAATCCAGGTTTTATAAAATTTATTAACATTCAAAATGAGTAGAAAAAACTCATATTTTCAAGTTAAAGTCAACTTAATTAAGAGGCATCATAAATCATATCAAATTATTTTTTAGTATCTGTCAAACTCTCACTTATAGTCATCTATCAAGATCAAGTTTATTCATTTCTAAAAAAAAGTTACTTGATTATTATTAGATAAAGAAAAAGGCATACAGTTTTTCTTTTATGGACAAGTTGCCTCATAAAAGAGAGTGGGGGGGGGGGGGGATTGAATCATGAACCGAGAGTTAAATTTCAGATCAAGTGACATCATCAATGATATCAGCCACCGATATATATTCTTTACAAAAAATTCACCAAAATATATTTTTGTGGGACGCAAGACAAGGTTCATTGAATATATATATTCCTTGTTTACTTAGCTAGAAATCAATCAAAATCAAGCAAGTTAATTGAAACCGGGGATGGCACAAAGCCACATTAATTTAGCTCAAAAAAACTAATTGAAAAAAAAATTAAATGTAAAAAAATAAATGGAATTATTTTAAGTAATAATGTTTATAAATATTTATAATTACACGCTCTATATATATTTTTTTGGTGAATACATGCTTTATATATATATATTATTTTTAACCAATTATTCACGCAATTGCTTTATATATTTTATTTTATTAGATAACAATTTGAGTCTTATTATAATTCCTTATGAATAATATAAATTGTACAGCTATCTCACATATAATGTGTATAACTATTTAACTTGTGTAAGTACACGTTAATAAAAGGAAAAAGATACTGTTATACTTTTAAAAAGAATTGTTTACATTATTTTTTATGAATGTAATTAAATAAAAAAATGATAAATATATATATATATATAATAAATAGTATTAAATAAGATATAAAAAGAAGTATATATATTATTTAATATAAGGATATAAAAGTTATGAATAAAACTTAGATTTTAAATAATTTAAAACAAATATTATAATAAATGCACACGTGTAACGTGTTGTGAGTTATTTCACTTGGAGTTGTACAAATTCCGAACTGTGTCATGGGTCAAAATAATGACCGACAATTCTGTCATGGCCTTACGGATGATTGACGCGTTTGCTTCTCTTGTAGAAAATTGTCACTGGAGCTCACCAAAAAAAAGAATTGTCAATGGGCGTGGAAAAAGGAATAAAAGGGAAACATTATGAAACCCTGGGAGGGTAGATAACCTAAAAGAAAATTTATCCCGATATTACCTCAATTTTTGCAACAACAGTGTCGGTCTTGTTGGATGTTGATGCTTTAAAGTTGATTGCAGTGTTCTCAAAAGCGGCTGATGCGGCCGCTTAGATACTGTAGTGGGCTGAAAAATAGATTTGTCGCCTCAGATGGCGTGAAGCAAAACGGGTTTAATGATGTGGCCGGCCGCATCACGGTGATGGGGCTGATGCAGTGGCACTAATACTATGCATTTTTGTTTAACTTAATTAATTGTTTTTACTTAAAATGCTCAATAGCCAAGTGGCACTATGCATTTTTGTTTAACTTAATTAGTTATTTTCACTTATAATGCTCAATAGCCAATGGATATTTCAGTTTGTTGACACCATCTGAACCGAATATTATCTATTAATCCAAGAAAAATCCTAAAAATAGGATCTAAACTTACTTTGTGTGACTTACAGTTTAGAAGCTGAAGCTTCCTCTATCCTCTAAATTCATGCTCTTATTCACAGCCTCGTAACTATATATTATGGACTAAATCCACCCATTTTCTGACTTTATCTCCCTTTATTCTTGTCATTGTGTGTCACTTGGCCTCTTTAACTTCCACTTGGTTGGATGTTTACTTACATTATTATGTTTGTAGCATTATCAACATGGATTACATTATGTTTTTAAAATATTGTTATGACTTAATTTGTATTTAAATCTTAATTTGATTATGATTTGTTGATATATGAATAATTTTATTTATTTATTTAAAATATTTGTATCACTTTAATGATGTAGCCACATTGTCGTGCTGGATCAAAGTGGTGCTGTTTTGGGTTGTGGCCGCCTCAATCTGTTTTTCGCCTTATGACAACACCGGTTGATTGAAATGTATGCTTTTGGCCCATATGGTTGCCCTTTGATGGTTGAAGCTACCAAGTTAGGTCTCAAATGGGGTAAGGACTTGTGCTTCCAAAATTTGGCCGCAGAAAGGGATTGCTTTGGCCTTAGAAGTCACAAATTCCATACTGTCAAAGAAGTTAGCGGCTAGTTATTTTGGACTTGTGATTGAGGATTGTCTTTTCCTTTCCACTAATTTCAAATCATGTTTATTTTAGCATGTTGGGAGAGAAAGGAGCAAAGATGCTAATGAGTTGGCTAGGTTGGCTTCAATAACTCTAAATTGTATTTTAGATCGCATGTTTAGATATGTGCAGTATGTTTTGTCTATTAAATGTCTATTTTTAACCAACGAATGCTGTGTTTGATTATTTCAATGTATTTTAACTGAAATTTGGATCATCAATCCACCTTAAACACTTGGTTTACTCCTATTTGTATAACCACTTATGTTTGATTTTATGGTGATTATCCCAATTTTACTATGATGTGTCCTATAAAATAATGTTAATTTGATGTCTAATATAATTTACTATCCATATGAAGATTACAAATAAGTCATTAATTATATTTTTTAATGGAGATGCATATAGATTGATTGATTTCGATTGTAAGTAGAAAATTTGCGAGATGTATTGAAATTTTTTTACAGATAAACAAAACCACTATTAATAGTCATTTGGTTATGAAGAACTCATGATTTACTTCAATGAATCTTTCAAATCAGTAACTGCCATTGTTTTTCTATAGTTTGTTTATATTGATTTAGACTATTCAAAATTATGTGATTCATAAAAAGTATTAGTGAGACATTGCTAGGTCTCTACACTAGTTGTTTTAAAAATTGGATTAAAATAAAATTGAGCCGATTGAACTATAAATTAATTATATTTTTAGTTTATATATTTTATAATTTAATTAAAATTTAATTATTAATTAATTATAAATTTAATAATTTAAATTAATTAAATTATGACTCAAATGTCTTATTGACTCATTCAATTTTTAAAATATTTACTCTCACTCGGTGGAATCTGTGAGGTGAGACTTAAAAGTCAAAACTAGAAAAAAAAAAAAAAAACTTATCCGTTTGAGATAGATTTGATGAAAAGAAAAGGCTATATTCGGGCAAGAAAAAAATGCCAGCAGGGACGTCAGTCGCAGTATTTTCTTTTTTCTGGCAAGAATAGGTCATGTTTGAAATTCGGAACTTCACTTGTGTCTCCACTTTCCAAACATTCGCAAAAAGAAGGAGAAAAAAACAAAAAAAGAGACTTGGCATTTTGATTTGTAGATTGATATTTTAATGATCTTGGTATTAGTATATAACATCAGTTACCAAAAATAATCACGTCTTCTCTGGGTTAAAATTGACATTGGGCCATCTGGATCCCACATGGGAGAGGCTTGTTCAAATTGAATACTGCCAATGAAAATTTTTGACAGATAAACCACTATCAATAGTCATTTGATTATGAAAAACTCATGATTTACTTCAATGAATCTTTCAAATCAGTAACTGCCATTGTTTTTCCGTAGTTTTGTTTATATTGATTTAGACTATTCAAAATTATCTGATTCATAAGAAGTGTTACTCAGACATTGGATGAGTATCTACACCAATTGTTTTAAAAGTTGGATTAAAATGGAGTTGAATTTATTGAACCGTAAATCAATTATATCTTTAGTTTGTATATTTTACAATTTAATCACAATTTAATAATTTAAACTAATTAAATTATAATTCAGAGGTATTATCAACTCGTTGAATTTTTAAAATATTTACTCCCACTTGATGGAATATGTGAGGTGAGATTTAAAAGTCAAAACTAGAAGAAAAAAAAAACTTATCCGTTTGAGATAGATTTGATGAAAAGAAAAGGCAATATTTGAGCAAGAAAAAAAAATGCCTGCAGGGACGTCAGTCGCAGTATTTTCTTTTTTCTGGCAAGAATAGGTCGTGTTTGAAATTCGGAACTTCACTTGTGTCTCCACTTTCCAAACATTCGCAAAAAGAAGGAGAAAAAAACAAAAAAAGAGACTTGGCATTTTGATTTGTAGATTGATATTTTAATGATCTTGGTATTAGTATATAACATCAGTTACCAAAAATAATCACGTCTTCTCTGTGTTAAAATTGACATTGGGCCATCTGGATCCCACATGGGAGAGGCTTGTTCAAATTGAATACTGCTGATGCAGTAAGCATAGGAGTAGGAGACAAAAAGTGATTATATGAGATGGGGAAGGAAATTTATTGGCTGCACCTACTTGGAAGCCGTCCAGATGTTTGATGCGAAAATGACAGAATCCTTGGGAGTGAAGCTTGGTTTGCACTTTCCAGGTAGCATTGGACCTCTGTTTTTGGCAGTTGGAGCCTGGAGGTGGACACTGATTGTTTGGAGGTGGTTCAGTCCTTACAGGGAAATTCAAACCTCTCTACGTACTTTGATCTGGGGATTGCTGATTTGGGAGAGATGGTAACAGGGCAGCACATGCTTTGGCAAAAGTTACTTGGAGACATAGGTGATATGGTTTGGTTAGAGGATTTCCTCTTGATGTATGTAATTTGGCTTTTCTTAATGTACTTTCTGCCCCTGTTGTTGAATGAAAGTTACACGTCAAAAAAGAAAAAAAGAAAAAAAAAAGACTTTGGGCCAAATAATTCTGCTTGATTACTGAAAACTTGAATCAAGCCCCTCTCTTATAATTAAGAGAAGTGTGATTTATTATCAGATTATAGTTTCAATCACATGATTAAAATTTCAAAAGTTGGCAATGTTGGATTTTATATATCAATTCTATAAACATAAATTAATTATAATAACATATTAAACGAATTGATATATATATTTGAATTAAAATTTAACAATTTTTCTACTTGAATAACATTAATTAATCATTAAAATATAAAAATCATTAATATTAGAATATCAACTATGGACAAAACATATGTCAACCAACAGCCAATAATCTTTTTTTCTCCAAAATTGATAGAAGAAGCCTAACCCTTTTAAAAGAAATGTGATTATTAATACTTTCTCAAAGTTGCTATGTATACATTTATTTTTGGCCATGTTAGAGATATATGTGTGTTGTATACGTCTTCACAAGCATTGACCTCTTTCTACAATCTTGTTCCCAATCCTTAATCAAACACCTAAAATGTTGCTGCAAACATTAATGTTATCCGATCCAATTTCAAACTAACTACGCTTCTAGAAGCAATGCGTGCTCATTAATTCATTAACATTATACAGCCAACCCATGCTGTTTCATGTAGCTCTCCACTTTAATTATGAAAGTTTGCGTTTCTGGCAAGGCAGAAGGTTGACGCCTAGCGCTCAAGCCTATAGATTATGTATAGAACAAATAAATATTGTGCAACTTCTCTTTGACTTTTTGCAATTGCGATCTCAACTGCATTATTCAATAATCGGTGGCATGACCACGTTGCAAATTCACGACACTACTATACTTTCTAATTAGTGATACTAGCATCTATGCTTATAATTATAAACTTTACTTCACTGTTGTTCACGTGATTAAAGTGATCCCTTCCCATATATATATTTTTGTGACTTTTTCTCCAATAATAACATTACTTTAAAAGCTTATCATTTTAAAAATAGATATCTCCGTTTTTTGGTCTTTTAGTTTTTCATGACATTATATATATTAATTACATAAGAGATTAATCTTTGTGTCGCATATAATTAATTTCATTTTTAAAAATACTAAGTTTTAATTGATACATTATTTTTGTTAATTGATAATAGAAAGGTTGTTGAATTCAATGAGAATCAAGTTAAAGTGTTTATTGTATAGATAAATAGATTATACAAAATAATAATAAGATAAGATAAAAATACAAAGAGGTTAAAACATTAAAGATAGCAAGTGATAAATTCAAACTAAGTTAAACTAAATCTTAAATAAACTCAACCTAAATCTTAATATAAGATATGTGCTCTATCACCTCCTTTCAACCTAGATGTTGCTACACAAAAGGTCAAGTTTGGATCTTAAAAAATGATGGACTCAGAAGATGAAAAGTATATTAGAGTGTCAATCGAACATCGTGAGGTTCTCACGTCTATGGTCATATCAAGGGAATTTTTAAGAAAATTCTTGGATATGTACTATGATTAAAAGTGATTGAACCTCTTGTCAAGAGACATGTATGTCCAAGGGGAAAGGATCATAGGGAAAGACTCTAGAGTGTTTCCGATAAAGCCACCAAGGCTAAGAGACATTGGAGTTTCTCTGTTGATAAAATCACCAAAGATTCTAGTGGTTGGTATGATGTTAGCCGTTGAAATATTTTTCATGAAACGACTTATTAACTATGTACGAACAAATCTGTCAAACTAGTGCTAATGAAAGTAGTCAGGATTGAGTGAATTCAAATGCATTTTTGGGTTTCAAGTGCTAGGAGTATCAATCCATTCTATAAGTGCATGTATTTCACCACTGATTGAAGTGATGAAGATGGAAAAATATTTGTCATCCTTAAGTTAAACGTCAACCATGATAATCTCTAATACCATGAATACGTTTTGAATAGAAGGGATAGTTGAACTCAATGAGAGTTCGATCAAAATGATTATTATATAAACAAATAAATTATATAAAATAATGATAAGACAAGATAAAAATAAAAAGAGATGAAAATGACTAAAGATAACAAGAGATAAATTTAAATTAAATTAAATTAAATCTTAAATAAACTCAACTTAAATCCTAAGATAAAATATGTGGTTTATCACGTACCTAGTGTGAAATGTGATGTCAATTGAGGCTGGCACTACGAATTTATTTCTTTTTATTCTCGTTGTGTTCTCACACGGAACCTACAGAAAAGTCAAAATTAGTCTGGTAATTAGATTGGAATTTGGAACGAATATATGATTATGAGGCCAATCGATTGATACCGCGTCCTATTAATGCTATTTTCGTTCTATTGACACTTGACAGTATTTCTTCTACGTTTAAATGGGTCTGTATCATATGCTACCAAACTTTGCTTGCGACAAGATTGGATGTTGTTGAGGGTTGAGACTTATCAATCTCATTAGATTTGAGATAGTAGTTTTCAAACATACTGTCCTATATTTTCTTTTCCAATTCTTTTGCTAATGGGAACTTTATTAAATTGATTATGTTAATTAAATTTTATCCACTATAAATGTAAAATTTTATACGTTAAGAAATAAAAAGGCATTACATTTTTAGAATAATTTTTAACGCCAAGAAAAGAATCCTTTTGACTGGAAAGATTCGAGGGAGCAAGTATGCGGGGATGGGCCAAGTAAGTCCTAGGACGTGGACCATCTACATAATGTTGGCTATATTATTCCTCAGCCGATTGTCGTACCTATCTATCCAGAACAAGGAATGATCCACCCAACAATTAATTCTAAAACAAAGGGGTAGTGGCCTAGTGGGTAGATAACTTATGGAAAAAAGCTAGATAGACATCACTTCAAGTTATGTATACCTCACGTGTGGTAGAATCAAAATGGAAGGATGTAAAAAATGAGATAGAATCAAATATAATTAAATGATAAAAATTATACATAGATGAGATAGTGTGAGTAAAAGTATGTGTAGTTAGAATTACTTGTTAAACTTGAGTCTTAAGAGAGTTTCAAATTTAGATTGTCCTTGTGTGTATTTTGTATAAGACTAAATATTTCGTTGAGTAAGATAAACTTTTGAATAGTATTTATACATGAATTATGTCCTTAAGTAAATACTTTATGTTATCGAAGTAGATATGTAGACTTAGTTTACCTTAATATACACGTACGCAAGTGTGGACTTAATCTAATTTTACTTTGAGCTTATCTTTTTTCAGTCCACTTAAAGACTAAAATATCTCTTTGAACTATTGATATAAATCCGTTCAGACTGTTTATTTAGTAAGTTACTTTTGGCTATTTATTTTGTTTCACCAAACAGAACCCAATACACTTGCTTATCAAATTACATTACTTACCTTTTTCCTCTTCTCCTTCGCTACTATGAGTGCACCAGAGAACTATCTTGCACTTTTTGTTACATCTTCTGATGTTAGAATAGGAGGTGTTGTTTAAAGTACGAAGATCATCATGTGAACGAGTTCTTAAGGAGTCTCACGTCTAATCCTAGAAGGTTTTCCATCAAGGTCATTTCATCAAGCATTGCTCTAAGTATAGTAGAGATAAACTCTTAAGGACAGTACTTAACACGATTTGTGGTATACTCGTTCTAATTATTTCTTTGTTCTTGGTGATTCCTCTTGTTGGTATTTTATTCTTCTTCTTCTTGATATTTTAATAGCTAAAATACTAGTATCCACATTTATATTTCCAACATTATTCATAACTTATAGGGAAAATGATTTTTGTCCAACTTAAATACGTCTACCATATATTTATATGTGAGAGATGTCAAATCAGACTGTATGTTACTGTAACTTTTCTGCGAGATACAGAATGAGTTTATGAGAAGATTGGATAAAAGTTTGAATATTTTAGTTGGACGAATAACGCTGCTATAACTTATAGCTCCTTGTTAAAACAGACATATGTAAGAGAACTGATGCTACGGGCTCGGACTCACATATGGTACACAGACCCGAATGCGTGGCTGAAGGAATTTAAAGTAAACAATGTGGACGGGGGAGCATATGTAAAAATAAAACAAAACTTAAAAGGGTGCTACTGATGGCCGTCTATCATAATTATAGCAGTTAACTTCTGCATAACATGTTATAAATAACTGACTGATTTGCTCCAATCAATCGATTGTTGGACAATGTTGTGAACCAATAACAGACTTAACGACATATTTTTTGACTTAAAATTTTAAAGTATTTAAGTGTATAGGTGCTCCCATTTATATAATTCTCATTTAATCCATTTTTTATTAATATAAAATTTCATCACTCACACTTGAATGTCAAACAAATCTCATTTCAGCGTTTGATAGCTTCAATTTCTTACCATGCAGACATGGGTAAACTAATCATGTAATGGGCTGCTTGCGGGCTGACTTTATATTTCTATCATATGCCCCTTTATACAAAGCTCTCAGTATTTAAAATGTGGATAAAAGCACATGTTTATCACAGTTTTGTTAGAAATTTAATTTAATACAATAATAAGGGTAGTAAGGATCACCAAGACCATGATACGATGTAAAGTAACTAGTCTCACCTAAAACAATAAGCATTTAATTAAATAATGGTTTTAACTTAATTTTTCAAACAGTTACAAGCTCTGCATCTTCCTCTATATACTGAATGCCTCCAGTTTGAGTTGAATGCAAAGGTCCAAGGCAAGTTTGGCAGCAGAGACTGCTAGTACAACGGCACTAGGAAGACGACGACACTTCTTGGCAGCGGGAATTGCATTTCATATAGAGAAGGGAGCAACAAAATTCACTTTCAGCGCGAGAGGGGTAGATGGAAGGAACCTGAGCTGCTAAGAAGAAGTGTCTTTGCTAACTCTTCTGAACCTTTTGAAAGCCTGATCATCGAGCAAGAGTAACTTCGTAACATCCTAAGGTTTCTCCTTTTGTTGACATGATTTATTTGGCATTTCCAAGTCCTAGTTGTGTTCTGTTTCTCTTTTCTTTCCGTAAAAATAACAAACTTCATTTTATATTATATAACAATGTAAGTGCGTCTCTATGTATATAATATATATGTATAAATAAGGTTTATTTAAAACAGGAAATATTTCTGAAATAGTCCCAAATTTTGCGGAGTTTACATATTTTAGTATTTTCTTTTGTAACATTATACTACCTGACTAAGATATATTGACCAGTGAAAAGGGATAAGTGTCCCATGTTAATAAACTTACACGTAAAAAATGCCAGAACTTGCTGGTAAACTGATTCTATAAGACTAAACAATGTAAAGCCTATTACTCTCTATCACTCGGTGCTCATCTACTGTAAAGTTCGTCAAATTAGATGCTCATGAAATCATGTTAGGATATGTTCTGATGGAGGAGAATGGAGGGAAAGAGAGGGGAGGAAAAGGTTTTAAGTAAATCTCACCTTTATTTATTGGGGAGTGGTTCCATGAAGTGAAAAAATGCTCATGTTGGGGGAAATATCTATTGTAGTGTCAAATAAATATAAGTAAATATACCAAAAGAATTTGATTATGGTTCGCATGTAGCCAACAATAGCATAAAATGAGTCCAGATATTGTAGTAGCCTAGACCGAAAACAGATGGAAACACAATTTCCAAGATATAACAGCATCACAAAGCATATGCATTGCCAGAAGCACAAAGAAACCACATTAAAGTTTGTGATGCCATGCCATCTATAGCATCTAATATAGACATAGGAACAGCAATAAATCAAAACACGATTATTCATATTGATGGGTATCATAATTCACACACCATTAACAGACAAGAGTTTATCAAGTTTTATATGACATTTCTATGGGGTAATATTGGATGTTGACAAAGTTTTATCCAAACAATGCAAGAAGTCCTAACCTTCATAATAGTATATGATATTCTGCTTGTTTATATAATTTTTTTCTGCTTGACTAAACTTCCTAACCTTTCTTGTATCAAATCCCCAACCAGCCCAAATAAATAAACACCCTCAAACCTTTTATCTCAATTTTGTGAAGTACAGCAAGCTAGTTGTTGCCAGAACATTAGGGGAGAACTAAGCAGCATTAATTGGAGACAAATCACTTGATTATTCCGTATGCAAGTCAACTTCTCATATATAATAATACATCCACCCAAACTCTTACCTACTTTTCATGTATGTTTACAACAGCTTCTGTCAGTAATTCTAAAGTGAATACATCATTCTACATCAACGTGCTCTTTCTCATTTGCAGCACCACCATTGATCCCAGGAACTAGTTCAGTTTCAAAAGACTTAGAAGGCAACCTCTCATATCTGAAACTCGGAAGAAGCTTATGCCGCCCAAATGTCAGAATCTGACGCAGCTTCTCATAGCTCCATCTTTGTTGGGCATAGACTATAAGTGCTAGAATAATTGCAGTCACAGGAATGGCAATATCCCCAAATTTTGAGTAAAAATCCAAACTTCGATTGACAAATTCAGAGTCCTCAGAAATGTATGGATTTGGAACTGGAGCTCGAATGTAATCATATATATGAGGAAGAAGTCTGACCAGAGTGATACCAATAAAATATAGTTTTCTGAGTGGTTTACAATCACTCTGCCAGATTAAGTTCCCAATAATTTGAGGAAACAAGAAAAAGTCTTGGATGAGACCTACATATTCTTCCAATTCTATTACCCAATCCGGCAGTGAATGAGAATGTTCTCCATCAATCAAATATGCCTTTGCTCTAAGAGGCTTCTGACTGGTCTTTGTGGCATGAATTATTAGAACAATTACATATCCAATCAGATGCATGGTGAAGGTACAAAGAAATACCCATTTATCACTGGGGACAAAAAGTGATCCAAGAGGGGTACGTGCTTGCAATCTAATGCGAGACTTCCACACCTTCTGAAGAAGCCGCAGAGTTAGTAGCAATGATACAATCAATAGCAGTTTCACAGTGTAATCAATAACATGGAACCACTCGCTGCTCTCCAGTTCACCAGATGACACATCATAAGACTCAGAAGCCATTCTCTTGAAAAGAGCTTCTGCACCTGTGACCAGAGGAATGCTATAACCAAGAGCTTGAACACCTAGCACAACAAGAGATATATATGGAAGAGAATCCACATCATGCTTTATATAACACAGTTGGCTCAAAATGCAACCAACCGCCAATGTAAGCGTCAAGATGCGAAGAATCCCTTCAACACCTCTTTGTGAGAGGACATCCTCCCGTTGCTTCCTGTATATAATTGGAAAAGTTTGGAGCTTTGTTGTATTAAATCGAAGAGGGTCATCTTGAGTCCTTTGACTTTCTATAGAAATTTTGGCTGTGGGATTGACTAACCACCGAGCTGTAGTTGGAGGGTAAGCTACAACCACCTGAATCAAACAGTCCAGTCCAGCCTCAAGATCATAGCTCTGATATAAGACCTTCCACGATGCTCGCACATCTCTGCAACCAATTAGATACATCTTTCCAACATGTGGGTCATAAAGACCCTCCAGAAAAAGCACAGAAAAATTACCATAAGCTTTTCCAGTGAGACTGAGTTGTGCAGATACATTTATAAGAAGCTGCTTTTCTGTATATTCATCCTTGGCATGATATGGTGTTTCCTGTTCCAATTTTGAACCATTTCGAGCATACCAATAATGCCCAAACAAGGGACCAACAGAGAGAATCTCCATCTGAATGTCAACTCTTGGGGCCTGGACATTATTAGGCATATGATCAGGAAAACCTGAGACATGAAAAGTGAGATCTTCTGAAAGAAGAGACAGACTATCTTGGAATGCCTCATTATCTTCAAGTTTGGGGAATGTTAGCAATGATTTCTGAACGACATTTGTAAAACTGAAGGGCTCATTTTTTTCAAGGACAGTGCCAGCCAAATTAGTTTGAGAGTAACTGTAATTTGGATGGGTGAATTTGAAATAATTCCAGAGCTCTGTAGGTTGCACAAGCTGCTCAAACGATAGAGGAAAGAAGGCACTACTGTTATTAATGGGAGACAAAGTTCCCAAAATAATACTATGTTGCTTTATGGAAAAAGTGGTAGGTATATACAAACAGATCCGAGTATTACAGCTACTATCTTTGGCATCAATAAATCCAAGGCAACCAACCATGCAAAGCTGCCCACTAGAAGACTTCCAGATCCCTTCGGCGGCAAGAGACATGTTGCTGGACCCAGATCTCTTTGCTGCAGTATACCTATTCTCTGATGGAGAAACTGCTCTAAAAACTGTAGATACTCTAGCAGAACCAGTATTACTCTTAGTAGCTGCTTGGTCACAGATAACATCCTGCATATAAAGTTTGACATCTTGAAAGCCTCCATCTGTTAATTTGATTTCTTTATCAGACAAAAAAGGTCCTAATTTACTGCAGAAATCATCTGTGCCATTGCATCTCCAGTTTGATACAACATATAAAGGTTGGTCCCTAGTAATTTCTTCAAGGATTTCACAAAACCTTGCCCCTTTATATACACCAATGCCACCAACATTTGTCATGTTATCTTTATATGGGTATGGATTGCATGCTTTGGATACAATATGTTGTGAGCCAAATGTGTACTTTGCTGACTTGCCCAACTGTGATGATATGTGAACCACATCAAAGTATTTAGGATTTGACTCACGGTTCAAACTTCTTAACTCGCCTCTGATCATCCTGTTTGTTAATGTGAATGTCATGGGATAGCAAAGAACTAGCAGAATTTGATCATCTTCTGACAGAGGTATGTCATCAGGAGTCTTCATCCATTCCCACGGATTGGCATGATCGGCCTCTCGAGTTGGAAGCATAGTGTTCCCTAACAAACACAACACCCTTTCCCCACCATTTTTCTTTGATTCAGTGTAAACCCCTTGAAAGGCAATTGAAAGTTGAGAATGGCTGGACCATAACTCAAAATCAGGATTCCCATCATAGGCATTGTCCACAAAAGTACCATCTCCAGTGATGCCCATCACCATGAAGCCATTGATAGGGACTGACTTCTTCAATCGATGGGCATGATCAACATCTGTTACCCAAAAAGAGACCAACTTTAATGGAGTACGGTCTTCAAACAAGGTCCCAGGAGATTTCCCAGCATCAAATGGCATTATGGGAAATTTACCTGCATCCTGTCTCCAATCCCCATTGACAAAGGAAAGCTCTCCTTTCATACCAGTAACACCACTATATTCAGATCTCAACTCAGATGAAGCAGATAGGACAGATGCACATTGTTTCTGAACTTCACCAATTCGATCATATTTATAGGTTACATGAGAGCTCCTTTCAAAATTATACATACCCTCAGGGAAGTATGAATTTGCAAGACCAATGACCAACATGCCACAAACAGACCAAAGGGCAATAGCTGAAAATGTAAACTTCATGATTCCAACTCACAAAATTCAATCACTTTTTTTCTTGAAAATTTCAGGAAACTAGCATACCCAATTGCCTTTTCTTGTCAAATTTCAATAAGAAACCGAGTTTCATTACATCCACGGCTACCAACATGCAGCCAGTACACAAATCAACCACAGATCACACTCACAAAGAAGATCTAAAAGAAGAAACAATATCATAACAAGTCAAAACTCAAGGTGTAGTCAGAAAGCGAGGCAAAAACAGAACCAGTACATGAAGAACACAAGTGAGAGGACGAACCTGAATAAAGCAGACACAGATCACAGTCCCCTTTTTTTTCTTCCTGTAATTGATGTATGTTAATGGCAACCCAGTTTCAAGAAAGAGTGTTGTAGAAATGGAGAATGATTTGGATTTGGATTTGGAATGTGGATGTTGGTGAGGGGCAAGAAGCAAGAATAGGCTTTAACATAAGCTGAAGAGCGAAGACTTGAAGTAGAAGTAGTAGCTGTCGGTTCTGGTTGGTCTTTCAGATCTAAAAAGTATTTTGCTGCTCCTTTTTTTATTTTACATAAAAAAAAAAAGTTAATAAAGACCCTCGAAATGACGAGGATTTTATCATGTTAGAAAATCCATCCATGTTATTCACTATGATAAAAAGATACAAATTTTGTTATAACCGAACTCATTATTATTCATATAGAATCCATCCATCATATTTTTGTATTTTTCTTTCTCTCCTCACATAACTTCATCGTGTTATTGAGCATAATGAGAGTTTCCTCAACTGAGTTGTTATTTGTTACCCATTTTTTTGGCCTTCAGCTCGTGCAGCTGCACTTCCACATTGTCGTCCTTACATAAGCAATTATGCTCTTAAAATTTAATAATAAATTTAGCTTTTCTATGCCAATCACAAATAATGATAGTTAATGAAAAAATAATAATAACCCTTATAATTAACGTGAAACATGTCAGGTGTATGGTGTAAAAATATTGTCTTACAATGGATGTAACTAAGAATCTCTTATTAATATTTTTACTCTATCATTCAATTATGTTTTACTATATCGTTAAAAGAATTTAACTTTTTGGATAATTATTATTATAATAAAACAATATAAAAATTTTACAGAGTCAATGTAAATTAAAATTAAACGGATTCAAATTTAATACATAATTTTCGTAATGAATTAAACTATTTAAAGTGGGCTCACATAAGATACATCGATCCCACAATGTGTAATAGACTATGTAACGAATAATTCAATCTTTTTTTTTAATGTAAAAATCTCACGATTTACATGCATAATATAAATTTATAATTGTTTAAAACTAAATTTAGAAAAAATTTTATTAAAAGGGAATTCATAAATAACTAATGTACTTATTAAATTTAACATAAACATACATTAACAATTTTGTTTCTCTTTAAATTTCTCTTATGAAGATTACACTCTTTTTTTTAAAAAAAATTACAAGATTTCTTTATAAATTTTGTCTATTTGAACTGTTTATATAACTAATTTTTGTTTGACTATGAGAATACGAAAATTATGCGGTTTTTTAATAAGAGTTATTTCTCTAATATTTAAATTTGCATCATCATCTCAGATGGTCGAAGTTGTTTATTATCTTAACTCTCTCTTTATAGATAAATTTTACACTATTTTATTATAAGATTTCCATCAAAGAATTGAAAAAATATGACATTTGATTGAGAGAACTAAAATGTATACCTACAAAAGATATTGTAACGTTTTAATTAGAGGTGACACTTGTACAAACAAATATATGTTTGTAGAATACATGATAGTGTTGCCCAGTTTACATGAAAGGGGTGTTTGACTCCTTGAAACAGGCATCAAGCTTTAATGATAAACCTTATAGAGGGAGTTTATCCCTTATGCCGTGATTATATCTAGTCTTTAAAAAATGAGCTTTAACCTTATCTCCTTCTATAAGCTCGTGATAATTGACAGTTATCCGGTCTTCTAGGCATTATGAGACCAAAATAACGATCCTTGCCTATTCTTGGGCCAGCGCTTTGGCCATGATGAGCCTGAGCTGAGATCATAGTGCCAAATAGTTTTTAAATGCATAACTTCAATCTACTTAAGCTCTTATAATTTTGTTTAATTAAATATGTGAAGATCATCATCATACAAACAATTTAATGATCTCGTAGTTTAGTGGCGTGTATTTAATCTCAAAGTTTGAAGAATATGCAAAAACCTGAACTCAAATTCTAGTGTCAGAATTTATTATTGTGAATTTATTTTAATGAAAAGTAATATCATTTTCCATAAGAAAAGAGTTTTTTTTTTTGTCTTTGAGCAATTGTTTTACATTTTTTGTGAATAACTTTTACTTCATTATAACTATATTATAAATATTAATTATTTAATGTAATTTTGATTATCATCAATATAAAAAGAAAATGCACATTTATCATGTCAATTATTAATTTTTTTAAAAACTTAAACTGTTAAATAAAAGACTTATAAATAATTTTATATCTAACAAGAAGAATGAAAAATTTAATCACATGTATAGAAAGTAATGCGTAAAATATAACCAATTAACTGTCAAGTGCTCTCCCTTGGATGAGGTGAGGATCTATCGCTTTATTGAGTGTCCATGAGCTTGTGATGTTTAAACTTCTCTCTTTGTTGCCTGATGGATGGATTAATGTCAAAGTGGTCCCTTCCCTTGGTGGTGGAGGTGGTCATGGTGGAAGAAGCTTTGCTTAGCTTTTGGAATTGGTGTGGTGAGTAAAAAGTCGATTTCTCAAACCTTTAAAAAAATTAATGATTTGGGAAACACAATAATCATCATATCTTATCAAACAAGTTAGGTGCCAACTCCAATTCATATCTTAAAGCCTCTTCAGATTTTAATTAAAGCTTTTTAATATCTAATCCATTAAAGGAAACATTTACAATGCTCTTAAATAAAATTGGAGCACCAATGCTCCATTGTACGAATGGCAATGAGGCGAGGCGGGATGGGTAGTGTATTCCCTCGCCCCCGCCTCTATCATAGGTATTTATTTGTGATCTGCATAGGTAGGTATAAGTATTTATGATATCTACATGTAGTTAATAATTTAAAATAAAATTTTAAAATTATAAAAAAATATAAAAAAATAAATTTTAATATCACATACTATAATTTTGTTCAACAATCTAAGATTTTTATAAAATTAAAATAATATTATAAATAATAAATTAAATTCAATTATATTTTGTAATAATCAATTTACATAAATAATTATTACATAAATAGTATATATTTTCTTAACAAATTTTATCATTATAGACTCATTTAATAAAAAATTTATTTTAAAATAATAAATATATATATATATTTTCATCTCATCTCAAAATAAAAAAAATTATAATATATAATATATATTAAATAAAAAATATACATAACAAATTTGTAAATATCCATAGAATAAGTACTATAATTCCTATCCCCGTCCCCATTTATAAAAGGAATACCCATCTTTCGTCCCATCACAGTTAATCCCCACATATCTCCAAATGACAGGTAATTTTACAATCTCTACTCTATTGACTATACCTGCTATTACTAGTTTCTTGACATTTAGTACCAATTTTAAATATTTGTTAAAATGTCCAGTGTTATTCCGACCCCTCCTATTTTTTCATTTTACTCCTTCATGCTTAACAAATGCTTCTGCATAGCTTCCTCTCTGATGCCTAACAGTTGATGGATCCACCTTATAGAAAACTGGTATCACAGCCCTTCCATATATCTTCTTGCATTCGAGTATCTTTGTGAGTTCATACAAACACCACTTTGAAGCATAGTGTTCGGAGAAAATGATGACATAAATCATTTATTCTTCTATTGCTTTGTGTAGTGCTGATGAAACCTCTTCGCCTCTGACAAGTCTGTCATCTATATATGTTTCAATATTCCTGCTGCATAATTCTTTATAAAGATGCCCTGTGAAACCGTCACGGGTGTCCAACCCTCTCAACCTGAGGAAAACATCATGGTTGGTTGGAGGAGGAGACACAACAGTAGAACAAGAACTCCCCGACATTGGAATCAAATTTCTTTCCGGCCTCTATAGTTGGAGACATCATCCAACAGGAAGGGTGCGGCGTGGAACACTGGTTGGTGGACTCGCCTATAAAGCTGTAGTATAATTGGAAATTGGGGTTTTGAATCCCAAACTCAAAAACACCAAAATGATGATAAAGTTAGAATCTTTTTTCCTTTTTTTAATTAAAAAAATAGAATAACCCAACTTCTCATTTTTTATGGCACATATTTTTGCTCTTTCCATGCCCAGTGTTGTTAATGCTAAAGCAAAGCCCCTGTTCATGCTCTTCCCATGCCAATGCAGAGAGAAATGAACAGTAGATAGAAAGCTCTGTTGCAAAGAGATGATGAGATAAAATGATAGTTTTTGTAATGTTTTCAAGAGATTAAAACATAAATAATAAAAATTAAGAGTTTAAGAAATAAATAGTACAAACCTTTTCATTAAGTTGTAGGTGATAATTTTTAACCGTTGATCTAAAATTCACATAAATCAATGATTATAACACATGAAACATTGATATTCAAAAACTCGTTAGAAGTTAGAGGTGGTAAAACGGGTTCAATTCGTTGGGTTAATCCGTCAATCCGTTATGTTTTGACGGGTTGAGTTTAATATTTCAACTCATTTTAATTTTCAACTTCATCATAATCGCTTGCATAACCCGCATGTAAGCGAGACTGGTCAAGTTAGCACGTTGGGTTGAATTTTTTTTAAAAGTATTATAAACAAGTCTTTTTATTTATGTTTGTGATATTTTTATGGGTATAATATTAATTTTATTTTATTTTATTTATTTTTTTAGTCTCTATAAATTATAAATTTTTTATTTTTTAAAAAATTTATGAATTTTTTTTGTATTTTAGATGGGTTAACTTACCAACCCGTCTACTTTTCTCATTTTCTCTTTTATGCGGGTCAACCCGTCAACCCATCCTAAAACGGAGCGGTTGACTCTTCCAACCCATTTTTTAAAATGGGTCAACCCATCTCACCCCATATTTTGGTGGGTTGAAGGCGGGATGAGACAGGTTGACCCATTTTGCCACCTCTATTAGAAGTATTGTAAATATCTTCCTATTAAAATTTAATTTACTTTTTACCTTCTTCAATAAATTAAAGTGTTTGATGTATTTTTCAAATGGGTAATGCTAGAGAGTGTCGGGACGCTCAAATCTCCATTTATCACCAAAATTTTTGTGAGGTCTACATATTTATAGAATGTTAAAACGAAATGAGAAATGTTATTTACTATTTCTGTATTTAGATATTTTTTTATTAATAAAACAGAATAGAATATACGGAGATAGATCAAAAAAGAATGAAATATGTTGATACCCAATTTTGTCCATAAAGTTTTATTTTAGTTGCTCAATCAGGAACTACTTTTTGTGTTAATTGATGCCTAATTGCAATGTTTCTTTTCTTTTTCTTAATTTAATTTAATACAAAAGGAAAACAAAAAAAAAGAAAAGAGAAAAGAAAATAAATAAAAAAGAAGGAAATTTTGCATCAGATAGCTACAGTAGTAGCTGTCATCCCCTCTACGCCCAAAGAATGCAAAGCGGCGAGCCTCAAAGAAATAAAAGAATGCAGCAAGTGGGACCCTTGACATGAAAGAGGAAAGCATCAGGGATGGGGAAGAGTGAGGATGGTGAGACAGGGAAGCAAAGCACAATAATGGAAATTGAGGGAGACAACACAGTTCTCACGGGCAGATATCAAAAACGCCTAAAAGGGCCCTCATTAATAGAACGACTGGTTTTTTTTTATCTGGATTCACTTTCTGAAGAACCCAAAATCACCACCTTCTCATTTTTTCCTGGACCCATTTCAACCACCCTTCAACAATCTCTACCATCTCTTCCCAACCATTAGTACCCCCCCTTCCAACTTGCTTCATCCTTTTTTCCTTCCACACGCCCAACCAAGCTCCACCAACTACAACCACCCAAACACCTTGTCGCCTCTCACCCACCACCGTGACCCAACCTCAAATAACCAACAACCACCATCACCACCATTCCTCACCCACCACCGTGACCCAACCTCAAACAACCAACAACCACCATCACCACCATCCCTCAACCACCACCGTAAAAACCTCAAAACCGTGGCCACCTATTTCTTCTCGTGGCTCCAACCTTTAACTTTCATAACCAAAACCTCATCGCCACCTTCTCCACCAACACACCACTTGATCTCCATAACCGAACCCACCAAAACTCTCCACCTCTCCTCCGCTTCGTCCAAACCCATAACCCACTTCAAACATTACACCCACACCCACCTTCATCAATTAACTCATCACCTTTAACTAATCAACCACGCCAAGAATCAAAGGCCTGAATCGTGACCCCGTCGACCGCATCGTGCACCGTCGCTCCCTTCCTCAACTTGCCGCCGTCGGCTCCGTCGCTCCTCTCCATTGCGGACTGCGTGAACCGCGCGCGCCACCCACTCGTACCGAAATGCGGCCGCGCGAATGACCCACAAGCCCGGTCGCCGCGCCTCCACCCTTCATGTCACCGATCCGCTGGTGGTTCTTTTTCTTTCCCCCTTCCGTTTCGTTCCTCTTGTTTTCTCGCATCCGATTCATCTTTTATTTTTATTTTTTTATTTTTTCTTCTTCTTCTTATGTTTATTTGATTGCTTTTGTTTTGTGTTCATGGGCCAAGCTTTCCACTTTTGACTCGCTTTAACATACAAAAATGTCAAAAAAATGAATTTAAAAAAGAGGGTAAAAATATATTGTGTGTTTATTTATTTTTGTTAGTTTTAGGATTAATCCTTATTTGATAGTGTTTACTTAGTTTAATGACATAAAAATAAATAAAAAATAAAATAAAAGAATAAATAAAAAATAGAAAAAAATCTAAAAATAAAATAAATTTTATTTAAAGTTGTTTGATGTTTATATTTAGTCTTATTTTTATTATTATTTATTTAGATCATAAAAAATTATGTTTGCTTATTTGTTTTTGTGTATTTCTTAAAAATAAAAGATAAAATAAAATAAAATAAAAAAAATCTTTTTATCCATGCAATGACCAATGATGATGATTGAATAATAATGTTATCTTCAATGTCGTTTGAATCATAAGAGTTTATTGAGTAGCCTAGTGCTAACTTGAACCTCGTGCAAGAATGGATTTGTTTTTCAAACAAAATCTCTTTTCAAAAATCTCTTTCTTAATTAAAATCAACTAACTCGCAATCATTTTTAAAGAATTACGTGACTTTGAGTTCTCCATTGCACCAGGAGATACGTAGGAGCAGAAATCCATTTCTGTCAAGTCAAAAAAATAAATTTTCATAATTTGGTTGTTTCTTTTATTTCTTTTCAAAAAAATAAAAAATAAAAAAAATAAATAATTACAAAGTCTTTTGTTTAAAAGGGTTAAAATAAATATATTTGAGATTATTAAAACTTGCACAGCTAACTTAAGGTACCGTTCATGGAAAGGGTAGTGTAGGATGCTAATACCTTCCCTACCTGTAATCGACTCCCGAATCCAAAACTCATTTTCAAAAAGACCAGTTTTCTTAATTAAAGGGTTTTTCTGATGTTTTCCAAATTTAAATAAACATTGGTGGCGACTCCATTGATTTTATATTTTTCGGTCGTCCCGTCGCGATCCCGGTTGCGACAGCTGGCGACTCCACTGGGGACTTTCAGAGAGTCTGGCCTATTGTTGTTAGTTGTGCAAATTTTTAATAATCTTTTTTATTTATTTTTACCCTATTTGTCTTTGTTTTTGTTTTCTTATTTGTTTTGTAAATGTATTTTATTTAGTACATTTATGTAAATATCTGATAGCATTATTCTATGTATATTGTGACTTGTATATATATTTTGTACTTAATTGTTAAAACCCTAGGGTAAACGATTGCTGGCTGGCTGTTGTATATATGTTTTGCTAGTTAGGGGTATTTTTATCTTTTAAGTTTTTGCACAGGTTTTTTATGTTCCTCCACACACGTCACTAATCACTTACCTCACACACTTTTTGGGCTCTATACCCGAGTCTGTGCGAACCCGAGGAGTAGGAGGGGTCTCGACTTTTGTTATTGAGGAGTCTTGTGCTCACTTGACATTTGTTGAGACACCACTCAGATTGTTGCCATTATCATGGACTAGTCATATTGAGAGGGTTCATCCCTACTTGTGATTAATTCATGAATTGGATCCTTATCTTTTGAGATGGGGGCAATCTGGGGACCATGACTTTTTAGAGGTTTAGATCTGTCCTAAAAAAAACCTTGCACTGATAGATTGAGCATAATGACCTCAAAAATTAGAGTCATCCGGCTTCTTAGGTTACATCTGATTAGGACACAAAAGGAGCGTTCTTTTTCTTTATCTGTCTATTCCTCATGTCCTCCATCTTTGCATTCTTTTTAGAAAAATAAATTCAACAAAAAAATGATACATCTTATAGCATTTTCATTTTTCATCTATCTCTCATGTCATTCATTCTTACTTTAAAAAAAAAAGATATATCATTTTGCATTTTCATTACATTCTTAGCATTCATAAAAAAGAAAAAAAAACATCATTTTACATTTTCATGATAATCATTTTATATTTTCATGATAATCCTAGCATCAAAAAGCAAAAAAAATATCATCTTGCATTTTCATAACATTCCTAACAAAAAATATCATTCTCGTATTTTCATAGCATTCTTAGCATTCAAAAATAAAATAAAAATATACATTATCTTGCATTTTCATAGCATTCTTAGCATAAAAAAAGAATCTGATACAAGATCTTGCATTTGCATTTTACATCCCCATAAAAATATCATCTTGCATTTTCATCGCATTCCTGACTCTAAAAAAGGAAAAGAAAGAAAAAGATACATCATTTTGCATTACCATGACATTCATAGCATTCTTTTTAAAAAATAAAAAAAATAAAAAAAATTCATTTGCATAATACTTTGCATGCATGCATGTTGCCAATTTTGTTCAGTCAATGTTGATAATTGCATATTCACATCATGTTTCACCAAGTGAAAAATGGGCACTATAACGAAAAATTGCTTCCGCGACACCCTTTACAGGATCATTCCCAGGCTAAGATCATGGATGAAATAAATCAAACTCAAGAGTTGAAGGATGAGGTGAATCAGCTCAGAGAACAAGTGTCCAAGATGATGGAGATGCTACAGTCCATGGAAAATAGAAGGAGCACAAATGGGAATCCCTCAGTGGCAAATGAAAGACATCCGGCCACACCTCCTCACCTGTTTGGTTTCTCTCCAACCCTGCTGCAATACCAAGGCTTCAATCCTCAAAGAGTTGTGATGCCGTTCACCACTCAACCCTCAGTCACCAGTTCTCAGGAAACCCAGGTGCCACCCTTTCGACCATATGACCTCCTTCCCACCTATGTACCATCATTGACCACCAATCCCCTTGGTAATAGCATGCTAGCAGCGACACCAAATTCAAACCTGTTGAACTTTACCCAAACTCAAGTCACTCGACTGAATGCTAATGAAACCCCGCCAATACAAAGACTCATTCCCTTTCTTCATCCTACCATATGGCTTCCTTCCAAATTTTGTACCACCACAGTTGCCAATTCCCCCCGACCGTGGCATGCTTGCTTTAAACTCATTGAGCACAACTCAACCATATACCCATTACCCAGGTGCCAGTGGAACCCTACTAGCGCAACATTTTGCTCCCACTTTCATGCCTCAATACCCATTGAGTTCTTTTGTTGAAAATCCTCAGTTCAAAGAGAGATGGGAAACTTTGGAAAAGAGATTACGGTCATTGAAAGATCGGTTGTTATGGCCTCAAGGATGCTACTAAGCTTTGTCTAGTCCCTGATGTTGTCATTCCCCCAAAGTTTAAGGTTCCAGATTTTGATAAATATAAGGGGATTACTTGCCCAAGGAATCACTTGACAATGTACATTCGCAAAATGGCTTCACAGGTTCACGATGACAAATTGTTAATCCATTTCTTTCAAGACAGTTTAACTGGGGCAGCGTTGAATTGGTACTCGCATCTTGAGCGTGTCCACATAAGGAGTTTCAAGGATTTAGTTGATGCCTTTGTAAAGTAGTATAAATACAACATTGACATGGCACCAGATAGAATGCAACTGCAAAGCATGTCTAAGAAGGATGCTGAGACTTTCAAGGAATATGCTCAGAGGTGGAGGGAAATGGCTGCACAAGTAGAACCCCCTTTGTCAGAAAAAGAGATGGTTGCTATGTTCACTGATACACTGCACGCGCCATTCTATGATCATATGATTGGAAGTGTGTCAGTGAATTTTTCAGATATCGTGGTAATTGGTAAAATGATTGAAAGGGAAATGGAAAGGGAAGACTGCACCAAATGAATGACGGACAGGCAAGTATGAAGAATGTTGAACCGACTGAGGGTGGACTTCAAGTCGAATGAGTTAAATGGGACTTCAGAAAAACTCATGGATTACAACGGTTACCTAAATAGTAAATCACCAAGCATTGTCAGAGGTTTCTACACATGCCTATCTGCAATAGGAATGAATGCTTACAATGGTTGATCAGGGGTAACCTTAGAAAGTTTGACAAAGTGGTGATTCATTTTTCTAACCATCAAGAATGAACTATACCCTAGAGTTCTTCAGCACTGGGGAATTTCTGAGCGATTGGCATTCTGATTTGTTTATCAAGTTGTTACCATGAAACGATGGTTTAATTGTACTGACCCTATGCTCGATTAAAGTCATTTGGGTTTTTGAACTTATGTGAACTTTCTTGAAGCATTAATGTGATGGATTTGTGTGAATCTCAGTTTGCCTTGTTTTCTTTTCCTATGTTCTTGACACTCTTGTTCTTGCCAGATCTTTCTTGTCTTTATTTTCCTCTCTTTACTTGCCTTCTTTTGGTTCGAATCCCATAGGACTCTCATTCTGAAAAGTTTTTGTGGTCATGAGACTCGTGTGTGTAGGTGTTCTTTGCCAAAAAAATAAAAAAATCAAAAAAATCAAAAAAAGAAAAAAATAAAGGGAGTAAATAAATAATCATTTGGTGTGTATGATCCTTTTGTCTCTAAATTTAAAATGTTTGAAAATGAGCAATCAAGATTTGAAATAAAGATTGGCCATCTTTCTCTATCCTTCACAAGAATTCATCTTTTTATTGTCCTTCGTTGTCCCATTTTGAGCTTGGGAGTTTTCTTCAATAAACCCTGGACAAGGATCACCTCTACAGTAGAGGAAAACACAAAACAAATGTTGATTGTCATGGTGACTATTTTGAAGCATAATGAAAAAGGGAAAATGAAGAAAAGTGAAAGGGGCGGAAAGTAAAAACAGAAAATTTGACAAAGTTCAAGTTTGAACAATAATGGAGAACAAAAAGGAGGGAGAGTAATGAGAGAAAAGTGTGCTTGAATGCGCAAAAGCAATTGACAAAGTTTAAGTTTGAATAAGGATCCTTGGTCCCACTTAACCTTTAAGCACTTGTTTGAGCCTTATACCCTTCTTTTCATAACCCCTAACCTTGGCCACATTACAAGCCTTAAAAAGTCCATTCTGATCGATGAAGGTTTGTTTTCATTTTCACTGACTTTGATTTTGAGACAAAATGTTCATGTCCTGCTGAATTTGCAATCCTTACTCCTTAAAAAAAACAAAAAACTTTTAGGCTGAAAACCCGCAAAGGCGGTCTAAAAAAAAAGATAAGAAAAAAGACTTACACTGGGACAATTTTTCTTCTTTAGCTCGACTTGGCCTCTACTGGGGCAAATCTTTTGATTCAATCTGACTCTACATTGGGGCAAGTCTCTATCCTGTGCAATTCAACTCCAAACTGGGGCAAATCTTGGTTCAATCCGGCTCTACATTGGGGCAAGTCTCTACCCTATTCAATTCGGCTCTAAACTGGGGCAATTTACCTAGTTTTATTTGACCTTACACTGAAAAAAAAATCTCAAGTTCCCCACTGGGACAAACTTTGTTGTCAAATGGCCTACATGGGGCATCTTTGTTCTTAAATGGCATACCTTGAGTCAGATTTTTTTTTTGATACCTTACACATGGGCATATTTTTGTAGATACCTGATAAAACAATGGTCATGATGTCCAGTTATCAAGTAAGGATCAATCACATCCAAACTGGGTAAAAAAAAAAGCAAAAAAAACAAAAACAAAAAAATCTCTTGGCTTCTGCACTATTTCATTTCTTGTGTCTTTATCCTTTGTGAATGTCCTTTGTTTCAAAAAGCTTCTCAGTTGGTAAATCTCTTTCTTGTTGTACTTTTGAATCCATGCATATCTGGTACATAATGCTTCAGGTTGAGTGAACATGAGTACAATAGTACAATTTAACCATCTAATGGTAGCCTATTGTTGAACAACTCAAGCCAAAGGAGCTCTAGAGTTTCAACCGATGAAGGGAATGACATCCTCAATGGCTAATTCATATTGAAGTATGTCCGGTGGAAATAGGAACCTTTGGGGGAAGAAAGTTCCAAGCTTCTACACCGGCCATATCTAATGAAGGGAAATTTGAACAAATTGGCAATGATCCCCTTTGAATATAAGTTTTCCATGAAGCATTTGGTTCAAAACTTTGGCAAAAAAAAAGGTTTTTCTCAAGTACATTCACTTCTTTGGCTCGTGACTCATTGTGCAAATTCTTGGGCTCAAGGCCCACTGCATGAATTTTTAGGTTCAAGGCCCACTGCATAAAGTTTTCTGGCTCGAGGCCCTTTAAGTGTCGATGAGAAAAGAAAAGATGACCAGACAAATCATAAAGGTCAATCAACGAATGTTACTGTTCAATCTCGATCCTGTTGTGGGAAAAGTCCTTAAGGGTTGTGGAACTAAGAGTGACTTAATCAAAGCTCTGAAGTGTAAAAAGAAAAATAAAAAAATAAAAAATAAAATAAAAATTTGTTTACTCAATTTGTTCATGAAAATCCCTACAGTAGGGCATTCATTGCATCATGCATCATTTCTAGCATCACATGCACTGTCCCCAAACATCACATCCATTGCATCATTATGCATCCATTGCATTATGCATCGCCTCTGGCATCACATGCATTGCCCTCTGGTATCACATTCATTGTATCCATTGCATCATGTACCATCTCTGGCATCACATACATTTGCAAAATCATTGTCTTTTAATTTCTGGGTCCCCGTACCCATTATCTTTTAGTTTTTCGGGTCCCCGCACCCATTGTCTTTTAGTTTCTGGGTCTTCGCACCCATTGCTTTTTAGTTTTTGGGTCCCCGCACCCATTGCTTTTTAGTTTTCGGGTCCTCGTACCCATCACTTCCAAAACAAGTCAGGGCCTCGTGCCCATTGCCTTTTTCTTTTTGTCAAGTTTCAGCGGATACCCGACTCCATAAGCTTTGTGTCTTTTCTGCTTTAAGTTTTCTGTCAAGCTTCATCGGACACCCGACTTCGCAAGCTTTGTGTCTTTTCTGTTTAAGTTTTTCTTTTCTGTTAAGCTTCAGCGGATACCCGACTCCGTAAGCTTTTTTCCTTTCTGTTAAGCTTCAGCGGATACCCGACTCCGTAAGCTTTTTATCTTTGTTTGCTTTAAGTTTTCTGTCAAGTTTCAGTGGATACCCAACTCTGTAAGCTTTGTTTAATTTTCTGTCAAGCTTCAGCGGATACCCGACTCCGCAAGCTTTGTGCCTTTTCTGTTTTCAAGCTTCAGCAGGATATCCGACTCCGCAAGCTTTGTGTCTTTTCTGCTTTAAGTTTTCTGTCAAGCTTCAGCGGATACCCGACTCCGTAAGCTTTGTGTCTTTTCTGTTTTCAAGCTTCAACGGATACCCGACTCTGTAAGCTTTTTATCTTTGTTTGCTTTAAGTTTTCTGTCAAGCTTCAGCGGATACCCGACTCCGCAAGCTTTGTGCTTTTTCTGTTTTCAAGCTTCAGCAGGATACCCGACTCCGCAAGCTTTGTGTCTTTTCTGCTTTAAGTTTTCTGTCAAAACAGATACTCCGACTCAAGCTTTGTGCCTTTCTTTGTCAAGCTTCAGCGGATACCCGACCATAAGCTTTTTATCTTTTATCCAGTTTCGACGGATAATTCCGACTCAAAACTTTCTACCTCGTTTAATGTCCATTGCTTTTTCATACAATTTGCTTTTAAAAAAAAAAAAAAAAAAAAAAAAGAAAAAGAAAAGAAAAAGAAGAAAGAAAAGAAAAGAAAAAAAAAAAATTTTATGGACAAAATTAAATCAACTCCTTTGCTTCTCATTTATTTTAAATGCAAAGCAAAGGGGGGCAGCTATTGATACCCAATTTTGTCCATAAAGTTTTATTTTTGTTGCTCAATCAGGAACTACTTTTTGTGTTAATTGATGCCTAATTGCAATGTTTCTTTTCTTTTTCTTAATTTAATTTAATACAAAAGGAAAACAAAAAAAATAAAAGAGAAAATAAAATAAAAAAAAGAAAGAAATTTTGCATCAAATAGCTACAAGAGTAGTCATTCATCCCCTCTACGCCCCAAAAGCGGCAAAGAAGAGCTCTCAAATAGCAGTAATGTGAGCAAGGGACTGCATGACATGAAAGAGGAAAGCATCAGGGATGGGGAAGAGTGAGGATGGTGAGACAGGGAAGCAAAGCACAAAAATGGGAATTGAGGGAGACAACACAGTTCTCACGGGCAGATATCAAAAACGCCTAAAAGGGCCCTCATTAATAGAACGACTGGTTTTTTTTTATCTGGATTCACTTTTTGAAGAACCCAAAATCACCACCTTCTCATTTTTTTCCTGGACCCATTTCAACCACCCTTCAACAATCTCTACCATCTCCTCCCAACCATTAGTACCCCCCCTTCCAACTTGCTTCATCCTTTTTTCCTTCCACACGCCCAACCAAGCTCCACCAACTACAACCACCCAAACACCTTGTCGCCTCACCCACCACCGTGACCCAACCTCAAATAACCAACAACCACCATCACCACCATTCCTCACCCACCACCGTGACCCAACCTCAAACAACCAACAACCACCATCACCACCATCCCTCAACCACCACCGTAAAAAACCTCAAAACCGTGGCCACCTATTTCTTCTCGTGGCTCCAACCTTCAACTTTCATAACCAAAACCTCATCGCCACCTTCTCCACCAACACAGACCACTTGATCTCTATAACCGAACCCACCAAAACTCTCCACCTCTTCTCTCGCTTCGTCCAAACCCATAACCCACTTCAAACATTACGCCCACACCCACCTTCATCAATTAACTTATCACCTTTAACTAATCAACCACGCCAAGAATCAAAGGCCGGAACTGTGACCCCGTCGACCGGCATCAGGCACCGTCACTCCCTTCCCTCAACTTGCCGCTGTCAGCTCCGTTGCTCCTCTCCATTGCAGATCTGCGCAAACCGCGCGCGCCACCCACTCAGACCGTGCAGCTGTCGCGAACAGCCACAAGCCCAGTCGCGCCCTCCACCCTTCATGTCACCGATCTGCTGGTGGTTCTTTTTTCTTTCCCCCCTTCCGTTTCGTTCCTCTTGTTTTCTCATCCAGATTCATCTTTTATTTTTATTTTTTTTTATTTTTTTCTTCTTCTTCTTATGTTTATTTGATTGCTTTTGTTTTGTGTTCATGGGCCAAAGAAATTTCACTTTTGACTCGCTTAACATACAAAAAATGTCAAAAAAATGAATTTAAAAAAGAGGGTAAAAATATGTTGTGTGTTTATTTGTTTTTGTTAGTTTTAGGATTAATCCTTATTTGATAGTGTTTACTTAGTTTAATGACATAAAAATAAATAAAAATAAAATAAAAGAATAAATAAAAAATAGAAAAAATCTAAAAATAAAATAAATTTTATTTAAAGTTGTTTGATGTTTATATTTAGTCTTATTTTTATTATTATTTATTTAGATCATAAAAAATTATGTTTGCTTATTTGTTTTTGTGCATTTCTTAAAAATAAAAGATAAAATAAAAAAAATAAAAAAATCTTTTTATCCATGCAATGACCAATGATGATGATGATTGAATAATGCTATCTTCAATGTCGTTTGAATCATAAGGGTTTATTGAGTAAAATTTAAATTAACTCAACCTCGTGAAGAATGGATTTGTTTTTCAAACAAAATCTCTTTTCAAAAATCTCTTTTTTAATTAAAATCAACCAACTCGCAATCATTTTTAAAGAACTACGTGACTTTGAGTTCTCCATTGCACCAGGAGATACGTAGGAGCGTAAATCTATTTCTGCAAGCCAAAAAATAAATTTTCATAATTTGGTTGTTTCTTTTATTTATTTTCAAAAAAATAAAAAATAAAAATAATAAATAATTACAAAGTCTTTTGTTTAAAAGGGTTAAAATAAATATATTTGAGATTATTAAAACTTGCACAACTAACTTAAGGTACTGTTCATGGAACCGCAGCGATGTAGAGTGCTAATACCCTTCCCTACCAGTAATCGACTCCTAATCCAAAACTCATTTTCAAAAAGACCGCTTTTCCTAATTAAAGGGTTTTTCTGATGTTTTCCCAATTTAAATAAACATTGGTGCGACTCCATTGATTTTATATTTTTCTACGTCCCATCGTGATCCCGGGCCATTTTAATATTTTTTATTTAGAAGTTTCATTAATAGAACGTAACGAAACTTCATTATCTATGTGTTTCTACCATTTCATCTCAATTTTGAGAGAGAACAAAAGTTGGACATTTAAAAAATAATAATAATAATTCTTCATATGTTCTGTTCTCTTTTCATATATTTTAAAACTTTCAAATAAAAAAATTATTTTTTCTCTTTATTCTTTTTTCATTTTCCTCATTATCTACCATTAAAAAATAAAAAATAGTGTAAAGGTATTTTTATGCATTACAGCTCCTACCCCTTATGCAACGCCTCTCTCACCCACTTCAATCATACTTCTATCCATGTATAATTTGGATGTTCTATGATTTCGTGCGAGGTAACAAGGTTTTATTGACCTTGATGACGAGATAGTTACAAAAGCTTAAATAGTGAAACTTTCTTAAAATTTGATAAATTTTATGACAAAATTTTTGTGTTTATTTTTCTCTTCATGTGAGAGAATTTATTCACATAAGAGTTATAATGCTCAAAAATTCTTTTAATAAATAGTATTTTTCATTTTGTTTTGATTTTCTGTAAATAGGTGGGCCTCACAAAAATTTGGGTGACCGACGCAAATTTGAGTATCAAAGCACTCCATAGCATTACCATTCCCAAATTCATGTATAATTAATAATGTCGATGAAAACAACAGATGAGGTTTTTTTTTTTAAACATTTTTATGAATTTTATAATAACTAACAATATTTATATGCACAAAAACTTAAACTGTTAATTTTTTTTAAAATTTTGATAACAAGTACTCTAAGGACACTGATTAATAAAGTCAAAATAGAAAATTTTAAATAAAAATAAAGTATTTAATATATTAAAAATTAAAAAAATATATACATCTAAAACTTTTTATTTTGACTTCCTTAACAAATGAAACCATTTTTTTATCTAACATGTATTAATTCTGCAATTTATTCTTTAAAGTATAACATGTTTTGGAAGTAGTTTTGTTGATTATTTTTCTTCATGTTTGATTTTTTGAGTTAGTTATTTATGGCTAAGCTAAACCTTGTTTTCATTTTTTTTTTACTGTGACCTTGCTGTTATCATTAACTAATATATATTATCTGTCTTAATTTGGAGAAAATGTCAAGTTTATATTTTATCTAGGTGTTTTTAGTTAACTTACTTGTAATGTCAAAATTTGAATTTTGAAGTCGTCACTTTAGAGAGAACTTTATCTGACTACCACTCCTAGCAGCTCAAAAGTTTGTCTCACATTAATGTAATTATCTCACATAATCGTTGTTCTAATTCTTTGAATGAATACCTTCTTTCAGAGAAAAAAAATAGCAAATGACTCAATAGTAGTAGTACAATGCTTAGTAAATCAAATAAAACTATATCATACAGACCCTTAGACTAGGACTAGGTCTCTCATCTCTCGAGTCATCCCAACTAGTGACTTTAGGTCCTATGAGCCTCACTTCCTATATAAGCACACACTAAGAGATACTTCAAGTATATTTACCTTTTTTTGGGGGGGGGTACTACAAGTATGTTTATTTTATCTGCCTATACTTTACTCTCATTTAGCTTTGATTCTAACTTAAGCATTGGAGTGTTTTTGTAGGTATCCTCACTCTGTCTTTAACCAATGGACTACCATGATTGACCAACGTGAAGCTTTCTAACTCAAGTAATCCTAAGACCACCTCATTAGGTAGAGGCCAGAACAAAAACCATTAGTAAGCAATCCTATATATATATATATATATATATATATATATATATATATATATATATATATATATATTGTAACACTCTTAATAATATGTTAACTTGTATATGTTATAGAGGTAGCATAATACTTACTTAATGCATTTGCTTAATTTTGTGACTTTCTGAGTTAGTTTAATCACTTTGCGATAACATTATATATGAAAAATAATTGTTATTGGCTCGAGAAATGACATAAACTGCTTAGTTAATAGAAATAAATATTGAGAATTAACTAAATCTGTTTGGTACTTTTAAGCACACTGTGTAGGTGTTTTAATATCGAATTGGTGAGATAGATATTTAAAAAATTAGGGAAATGATGAAACTAGAATTAAGATGAATCCTAGGATTTTCATCAATACTTTTGGAAGTTAGGAAACTTGATTTAGTGAAATCTAAGTATTCTTAATAGATTGAAAGTTCCAGCAAAATATCTTGGCCATTTTGGTGACTCACGAGTTTCACCACTTTCTTTGACTTTGGTATGAGATATTTCTCTCATTCTCACCTACTCTCTACGTTTGCCAATAGAAAAACAGAAGAGAAAAGAAAAGGGAGAAAACAGAGGAGAAGTAGCATAAAACGAAGGACGAAAAAAGGAAGAAGAAAGAGGAAGAGGTGAAGAGGAAACTTTGAGCTCATTTTTCTTAGACACTAGAGATAGGGGGACCTTGTTTATTGATTCTTTTCCTTCCTTTTCTTCATGTTGCTTCATGAGGTTGCTTGATGAGAAAATGAGCTTGGGTGGGTTATGAGTTTTCCTTGGTTGGTTCTTGTTTTTCTTGGCTTAGTATATGGTGTTTGTGGTTTAGTTTGATCATGATTATGACTTAGAACATGTTTATGTCTTTGTTCTTCCATGAATCTTGAGTTGGAAAATTGGGTTTGAAGGTGGAGCTTTTAATTCATTTTTCATCATGTTAGTGTGTTAAGTAAGGTGTTTGAGAGTTATATCTTGGTTAAGGATCATGGTTGATGTTATAAATCACCTAAAACTTGTGATGGAAGGGTTGAAATCTGGTTTGGAATTGATGAAACAGGAGAAACTTATTTTTGGCCAACTGGCGCCAAGGTGCCAGTGTTGGGTGCCTAAACGCCTAATGACCAGCGTGACAGAGGAGGAATTTCTTATGCACTGGTGCCTAGACGCCTAATGCCCGAAAAATTCTATTGAAGACATGCAAACATGGGTGCCTAAGCGCCTAACATAGGCGCCAGGTCCAAACTCTGCCAGGACATTTGTTTTGTTAAAACGAAGTTCCTTACTTGTGTAGGTCCTTCATGTATGCTTCTTAATGAGTGATGAGACTCTAATAGGAGTATTCATTGAAAAGATGATGAGATAAACTATATTGGCTAACATGCTAATTGTTGTGGTAATTAGTCATTGTTCTCTATGCTTGTGATTGTTGAAGGACGTGATCCTCACATTTGGTGATAATATATGATAGTGTGAGGAGGTAACATATCTTCCTTATTATAGTGATGAGCTGAGGACGGTCTTTCCCACCCTCATTATTCTGGTAGCTAAGGTGAGGAGGGTCATTCCCTCCCTCTTTACTAGATATAATCCTAATTAGAAGATAGTTGAGGAGGGACATTTCCTCACTGTCGGAGGTGATCCTAACCTGTGGATAGCGTGAAGATGGACATTCCCTCCTTATTACGGAATAGTTGAGGAGGACAATTTCCTCACTACTTCTGTTGACTCATGACATATACTCATGACATATCATAGCACTTCTAACTCACATCTCATGAACGCGTTCTTAGGTTATTGCATAGGCATTAACATAAGGCATTTCTAGGCATTATTAGTTGCATGACGATTATATGGACAATTGCTAATTCTAGGCCATAACATATTCATGACATTGTAATTGTATGGGCAATTGCTTATTTTTTAGAATGTTGTGATGATTTGAAGATTTTGTGTGGAAGTGATTTCTATACAAACTTATAATTGAGATTCTATTTCGAGAAAAGAAAGAAAGTTGTTTTGGCTTTTGTCAGCTTTCTAATGTGACTGTGACTTGTGATTTACTTGTTTTTTCTCGAAATATCAAGAATGATTATGATGACATGATTTATTTGTTAAACTACTGATGATTTGAGATTCTCACCCCATGTGTTGTGATTTCTATAATGATTTTAGGGAAGAAGAATTATGGAAAGTAAAATGTGGATAGGAGCTTGGAGCTTAGCCTAGTTTAATTTGTAGCTAGTAATTTCTTTTTGTTTGTATGTTAGCAACATTTTGAAACTTGTATATTTTGTGCCTTGAGAGACCTAGTCTACAAACTTTGTACATATGGTAATTGTGATAAATACAAATGTTGTGTATTATTTATTCTTCACCATACTCATATTTTCCATATATATGTAACTGTTATATTAGAAAAAAAAATTATGTGACAGCATGCCTGAATCTAATTATTGTGCTATAATTATGGTTATACAGTTAGTATTAAATTTGAGATATTACATCAATGAGTGGACCTTTTGAGAATTGGCTTCATTGTATCAGCCTTTTATTTGGTACATTCAAGGTTTTTTTTTTATTTTACAAAGAATATTTTTAATTTAAAAAGTTTAAGTTAAATGGGACTAGAGAGACTTTTCCCATTCAAAAGTCAAGGTAAACCACTAATTTTAATATGAATTTACAGTAAAATTATAAATTGCTTATTAACAAAAGACACTATAAAATTCAAATCAAAATAATACAATTGTCATGAGTGAAAAGTAAACTAGTGAGCCAACTCACATTATTCCTTTTCAAAGATTTGATACATTGATTACAAGCGTGTATAAATTTAAGTAAGTAGATAATAAGCCACAAATTATAAATAAAGTAAAAAATTTGGTAAAATTTAATAATATGTAATTTGTTATTATTTGGGCAACGAAATGGGCAAACAAACAGCCCTGATTTCTTCCATTTCCCCATGAATGGACCTAAAAATCATTATGGCCCAAGGAAAATAATTGGTTAATAGCCCGGGCCCCTCATTGTCAGTGGTACATGACATCAAACAAAATATTATAAATTTCAAATACATTTTTAATAAAGACCAAAATATATGCTTGGAAATTCGGCATTATCCTCCTTTGCACAAGGAAAAAAATATTTGAAAAATAAATGTTTGTGGTTCGTCCCAAAGAAAGAGTTTATGTACATTCATTTTCTATAATTATTATTTTTATATTAATTTAATTTGTGTTTGGATCATTTCGTGTAAATGAGTCAACTAAAAGTAGGTGAATTGCACACAGTGACTAATATTCACAAGATTTTAATATTTTTAAAAAAAATTATTGAGCTTCGTTCCAAGGAAAAAAGGAGGGAAATGCCAGAGTCCTTAAAGCGAACAATGAATTATCAGGTCTCCTAAATATCTTCAGTTAGATCCTATAAACCATGTTCCCCAGTCCACTGGCACACACAAAATATAGTAGTTTGGCAAAATTGAAGTAACACAAAAGGCAGTTACCCTTTATTGACCAAATGGATGGGCTTTATCTATAAATACACATATGAAGTACACTCAATCTGAAACATAACAATAACACAAATACAGCAAGACTCCTTGAGAGGAGGACGGTGGAAGAGAGATATACTCATGAAAGTGAGAAGCTACCACAGATCACAAATTAGGTGATCATTTAAATTTTTAGGGTCATCACCCATTTGCACTTTGCACTCTCTTGGACTACGAAAAGTGCATATCAACTTCAATTTTCAACTATCATAGAACCACTTTCCCTTCAAAAATTAAATGAAATTGTCTAGGCAATCAAGCTAGTTTCCTCATCCAAAGAAGATTTGGTCTTCTTGGATGTGGAAAACCCAAAACCACCACAATCAACCTCCCTCAATTTCAGAAGCAAGTAGAGCACAATGCCAACGAAAAATCCCAGTGCAGCACTGGACCCAGTGAGAGAAACAGCAGCACAAACGAGCATGACAAAGGATTCTTCTTTTGTGTTCATATCCTTAGAGGCCATAGCCAACTCAATCCCAGCAAACAACAAAAGCACTCCAAGAATCCCAATTGGGAACTGACCCAAGATTCTCCCAAAAGAGTTCCCAAAAACCAAAGCAAGCACCAACTTGGCAACTCCAAGGAACACCACAGAAGCACCACTCCTACCCCCAAACCTATACTGCCCAGCTAACCCACCAGCACCATGGCAACAAGGCATAGCACCAAACCAACACCCCACAAAGTTCATAATCCCCACACTCACCGAAACCTTCATAACCGAAGCCTCTCTATCAGGGAACAAGTCCCCAGATAACTTACAAACTGCAATAACGGAATTCAAAATGGACAACGGAATCTGCGGAATCGCCGCACGAAAAAAACCGATTTTTAGATCCTCCCAGGTAATGGGAACCACAGAAATCCTCGAAGGACCGAACCTAAGATCTCGGATTATAGAAGGGTCGCGAAGAAAACAGAGTAACAACCCAAACAAGAACACTATGAGAGCTGAAGGAATAGCTGACAAAACCTTCAACCTCCGGCGAACCCTGTTGCGCCGATCAACAACACCTTGTTCTCGTTCTTGTTCTTGTTCTTGTTCTTCTCCGGCAACATGATCGACGCCGGAGCCGGTGGTGAGGACGAGAAAAAACACGGCGGCGAGAGCAACGATGAGGCCGTCGAGGCCGATCCAGGGTCTCGGAGGACCAGATTTGGAGGTGGCTAAGTCTTGATTGTAGCGAATGTATTTGATGGCGGAGAAGGCGAAGGAGAGGCCTTGTGAGAGTTGAACGCCGCGAACGACGGGGAGAGGGAGGTAGCGGTAGAGGAAGGACATGAGGCCGGTGCAACCGAGGAGGAGGAGGACGGCGGCGACGGAGAGTCCAGCGGCGGATATTTGAGGGATGGTGAGGGGAGGGGACTCGGAGATGGCGACGGCGGCGATGGACTTCATGGGTTGAACTGGCATGGGGAGGCCGAAGAGGAGGCCGGTGGCGATGTTGTAGAGGGCGGTGAAGATAAGGGTGGTGGTGAGGTCTAGGTTGTTGACTAAGGACAGTGCCAACACGATTGGGATGTAAGTGCCTAGGTCTCCCACGGCGCCGGAGAGCTCCGAGGATAGGGTGGTTTTAAGTTTGATCGTGGAGGGGAGGCCAAGGCGGCGCCACCCATTGCGGAGGAGGGGTGTGGTGGTGGTGGTGGACGACATTTCGTTTTGGTCGTTTGAGATGGAGTGTGCCATTGAGTGACTGTGACTCTCAAGTCTCAATGAATAGGTTGGACTTTAAAATGCTCTAATAATAAAGTGATTGGTTTATGCCTAATATGGTGATTCTGATCTGTGAGGTACTGAGGAGTTTTGATTTCTACATCTACTACTGCACTCAGACCGAATTGTGCTGTGTTTTTTTTCCTTTCTTGCTTTTGGATAAATCTAGATTTTTTTAATAATTTTAAATCTTTCTACATAATTTTTTTTATTAATTTTTTTAATTTTTAAATAAAAAATATTAAATATTTTTATATTTTTAAGATATTTAATATATTTACTTTTTCATGAAATATTTTTTTATTTAATATTAAAATAATTATTAAAGAAAACTTTAAGAATATTTTTTAAGTACAGCTGGTTTTTCTTATTGGTGACGGGATGCATGATGTAAGGTACTTGGATTTCAATATCAGTTATTTTTCTTCGGCCAATTGTTTCTTTTCTTCGCTTACTTGTTTTTTACGTAGCATTTTGATGTTTTTTCACCGTTAGAAATTATTAAAATTATTACATATTCTTAAAGTATCTTTTAAAATTATATTTACATTATTTAAATTTTAATATTTTAATATTTATTAATAATAGAACTTATAATTAATTTGCATGTTTATTATTTTTTTAAAAATAAAATTAAAATAATAAAGATATAAATTAATAATAAATCTTATTATTAATAAATATTAAAATTTGAATAGTGTGAACAATTCTATATGACGTATGCAATAATTTCTCCCAAAGTTAGAATGAAGTATGTGTTTCGATTCCATTATAATAATAATTGAAGATTCCGTCATTATTTGCATTTCCTAGGTCTCTATCTTTCCCATGAATGAATTTGTTGTCTAAATAAATGCCTGCACTGAGCTCTAATGCATGTTGATAATACTGAATCTTTGACATATTGCCTAGTTAGGGCCATGAATGATCTAGCAGCAATTGGCTGAGGTTGACTCAGCAAAAAGATAAAAAGGGTTAAAGAGCAAGGGTGAAAAATCAGCGCAAAACCAATGTTTGGTAGATTAAATTTTACTTAAGAGGAAAAAAATAGTACTATTGATGTATTTAGTGCATCAATAATTTACTTTGTTCTCTCTCTAAGTCAAGGGGGTCCTAGTCTGTCATGAATAAATTATAATTTTTTTCGTTGGGAATGTATTTTTAGTCACTAATTAATTTTTTGTGAGATTTGCAAGCCAAAGACTTTGTACAACTATCATTTTTAATATCAATATATCAGTTCTTTGGTTATTATTACACACATGAATTTCCAGATTAAAAAAAACATACATTAATTTAGATATGATATCTTTTAAGTTTCTATTTATTAAAAGACTGGTGCATTGACTGACATTAAGATTATTTGAATTTATTTATTTATTTTTAAAAATTTAAATAAGTAATAAGATGTATTTATAAATTTATTTTTTTATATTAATCTTTAAATCTTTAAATTAATAATAAGATGTAATTACAATTTTATTTTCTTTTTATATTTATCTTTGAATTTTTTATTTAGTAATAAATAATGATAGTTTTAGAAAAATAAAAAATAGATACCAAAATGGGAATCCGTTTATATTGTATTTACACAATTCTTTTTATAATTTTAGACATTATCTTTTATACTACACAATAAAAAAGTTCATACTTTTAATTTAAGATATACAATAATGTATATATATAGGGGAATCAACGTATATCATTGTGAGATTTGATACACTTATAGCACTTAATAACTTTGTATAAAATATAATTTTTATGAATCTAACTGTTGAATTATAATTGTTTATTATCTTGATTATTTGTGTTAAATTTTAAAAAATAAATATTAATGATAATTTAATTAAGTGGTTCATATTTTGATATATATTCAAAAAATATATATTATGTTGATCTTAACGTATGTCAATGAGTCTTAAATAATTTTAAATTAATATAAAATTTTATAAATATGTTCTTTTCGATAAAAGCTTTGAATTCAACGATAATTTTTATTAAAAAATTATTTAATTAAAATTTATTTAATAGTGTAAAAATAATTTTTTTTTACAATGACGTAAGTTGATTCTTTTCCTATATATATAGTTAAAACTTTTTAAAAAGTCCCTATAAAATTGAATGCTTTAACATAATACTATCCTATTTCACTTCATTACTTAAGCAAATCACACTAAATTTTGTAAAATCTACAAAATGCTAACTAATATAATACAAGTGCTCACACGTTATTAATAAATACATGAATTTACATAAAATTCAGTACATTAACTTAGATATAATATCTTTCGAATCTCCATTCATTAATAGATACATTTATTTATTTATATAAAAAATAGATACCTGCATTTATACTAATTTCTTTGTATGAGCTCGGACATAATCTACTATACTACACAATTATAATAATAAATATATTCATATTTTCAATTTAAGCTACAAGAAAAAAAATATTTTTTTCAAAATTAAATGCTCTAACATGTATTATCATATAAAACACTAAAATTCGTAAACTTGATTTATAAAATAATAACAAATAGAATATAATAACTAAATAAAAAATATTTAAAAATTAAAGAATCATATTGATTTTCATTATAAAATAATATTGCCGTGACAAGTGACTCTGCGTGCCTGGGAGAACAATCGCAAACAGATAATTGTCAAATGTCAAAAACCCAAGAATCCTCCACGGCACTACCACTTAACTTAACTATACGTATACGATTAGCAATCCGTTGGGGAGGAGGGGTGTGGTGGTGGTGGTGGACGACATTTCGATTTGGTCGTTGGAGATGGAGTGTGCCATAGAGTGACTGTGACTCTTAATGAAGAGATTGTACTTTTAAAATGCTTTAATAATAAAGTGATTGGTATATGCCTATAAATATGGTGATTCTGATCTGTGAGGTACTGAGGAGTTTTGGTTTCAACATCTACTACTGCACTCAGATCGAATTGTGCTTTGTGTTTCTTTTAGCTTTCTTGCCTTTGGATAGAATCTATAATTTTTTTTGCATTGTATAGTACAGCTGGTTTTCCTTATTGGGGACGGAATGCATGATGTATGGTACTTGAATTTCAATATCAGTAATTTTTCTTCGGCCAATTGTTTCTTTTCTTCGCATGCTTGTTATTTACGTGGCATTTTGATGTTATTTCACGAAAATTATCATGAAGACTTTGTGTGTTGCGATTCCATGATTTCCATTATAATAATCGAAGATTCGGTCGTGATTTGCATTGCCTACGTCTCTATCGTTCCCATGAATGAATTTGTTGCTTAAATAAATGCCTGCACTGAGTGCTAATGCATGTGGATAATATTGAATCTTTGAAATATTGCTTAGTTAGGACCATTAATGATCTAGCAGCAATTGGCTGAGGATGACTCAGCAAAAAGATAAACAGGGTTAAAGAGCAAGGGTGAAAAAACAGTGCAAAACCAAGGTTTGGTAGATTAAATTTTAGTTAAGAGGAAAAAATAGTACTAGTGATGTATTTAGTGCATCAATAATTTACTTTGTTTTCTCTCTAAGTCAAGGGGGTCCTAGTCTGTCATGAATAAATTAGCAAATTTTTTCGCTGCGAAAGATATATATTATACTAATATTTTATATTTATGCGATGTATGAGATAATTAATAAAAAATTTATTTATATATGAAATAATTAATAAAAAATTTATCGATGCAATTATAAAAATATGATTAAAAACCTATTTGTTCATTTATAAGGCATTAATATCAATAATAAAAATAACATATATTATAAAAATTTGAACATAACAGTCAAATAATTAATTTTAGTGTATAAAATATATTGTAAAACTCTTTTCTAAATAAAAAATTATGTTAAATATAAATAATTAGTTGATTTATATTTATTTACATTTCATTTAATTTTTTAATTTTTATTGTAAAATTTTCACCCCATGATTATATATAACTATAATTTCATATCAAATTTTCAAACCTATAGGCTGCAAATATTAGATATATTTTAGATTTCAAATAAGCATTAGATCTTATATCAACGCCTAAATTACACACACCCCAAAACACATGATAATATTTTTAGTATATAGATTTTTAAATCAACTTTAAAAAAATTAACTTAAAATTAACAAAATTTTCAAGTAAGCCTTTTAAATTTTAAATTAATTAATGAACCGTATGGAATCAAGGAAATTATGTCTTCAATTTTTTTTTACAAAGGAAATTGTGTATTTAAAATTGATAAAAAAAGGTCCATCAATAAATTAATTTTGTAAAAGAATAATAAAACATAGGTAAGCCAATCAATAAAACATATGTATCATAGAGAATTGTTTATCGTAAGAGGTGAGATGAGTGAATTTTAATTGTTAAATCTTACATAAATGATCAAAATTAGAACATAAATACATGTGACTTTTTAAAGTGATCACATGACATTTAAGTAATTTTTAATCTTAACCATTTATGTATAGTTGTATAATTAAGATTTACTCATTTCACTTTCTCATAATAAAAACTCTTACTACTATATATATATTTATATATATAGTTAAAACTTTCTAAAAAGTCCCTATAAAATTGAATACTTTAACATATTATCACCCTATTTCACTTCATTACTCAAGCAAATCACAATAAAATTTGCGAACTGCAAAATACTAACTAATATAATGCAAGTGCTCACATGTTATTAATAGATACATGAATTTACATAAAATCCAGTACATGAACTTAGATATGATATCTTTCGAATCTCCATCCATTTAATAGATTCATGTATTTATTCATATAAAAAAATAGATACGTGTATTTATACTAAATTCTTTGCATGAGCTCGGACATAATCTACTATAATACATAGTTATAATAATAAATAAATTCATATTCCCAATTTAAGCTACAAGATTATGATAAAAAAAAATGTACTAATGTACAAATTTAATATATATATATATATATATATATATTCCAAAACTAAATGCTCTAACAGTATTGTCATATAACACACTAAAATTCATAAACTTGATATATAAAATAATAACAAATTGAATATAATAACTAAATAAAAAATATTTAAAAATTAAAGAATCATACTGATTTTCGTTATTAAATAATATCACCGTGACAAGTGGTTCTTGGTACCTGGGAGAACAATCGCAAACAGATAATTGTCAAATGTCAATAACCCAAGAATCCTCCACGGCACTGCCACTTAACTATGCGCGTACGATTAGCCAAATAAATAGGCTACCCTTTTTAAAGAATAACTATGTCTATTAACTCGCATTTGTTTATTTTTGTATGTTAAAAAATGCATATTTAAAGAAAGTTTCAATACAACTTTTTTTAGTGAATTTTTTCATATAAAAAAGAGTTGAGACGTAATGGACTCATGTTGTTTACAGTTTCACTTCAAGTTCATAATGAAAGCAAAAGGTATGATCAATTTTTCATCAAGTTTACTCAGAAATCAAATACATATTTTATTTTTAAAGACGCAATTTATTTTTACTGTACTACCTCAAGATGAGTTTTAATACAATAAAAAAAAGGAAAGAAAACTCTCCCCCTTAAAGGAGACTTTGAAAATACAAAATGTGATCAAACTATGAGAACCCCCTTTATAATATAATAATAGATTTATTTATAATGGTATAGATATAAACTTATTATTTTTAAGTAACATAACATCCTCCTTTTCAAAAAATCTATGCAAGTAGGCTTAATTGTACAAAATTAATATTCATGCTTTTTGTGCATAGGGATAATTCTTTTTTTTATATTGGGAATCACTTAAGCTATAATTTTTACATACATTTAACCAATTCGAGTTATTTGACCTAAATTCAAATCATCATGGTATACAATTACTCTTGTTTAAAACAAACTATTTGTAGAGAGAAATTAGAGCAATATATTTAGTCCAAGGTTTTTTTTTTTTGAGGTAGAACTCCTCTATTTTCACTATCCAATTAATGATGTACGACAATGTTGATTTGTAATGTATGAGCTTTTTTTTTAAAAAAAATTAACTAATTATTCACGCAATTTTAAGTAATGGGTGGTGATTAAGTAAAATCATCTCAACTTTAAGATTCTAACATCTGACATTACAAGTAAAATTCATCTAAAGTCGCAATCTATTTTCATTGCGACTAATTATTATTAGGTAGTATATGAGCTTATTTGACAATGTTTTTAGATATTTATCACTATTTTGACATAAATTTTTTTTTTGTGATTGAAAATAACAAAGGAATTTAGTCTCATGGTTTATAAGAAGAGCTCAAACATAGCGAACAAGAGAAGTGGGTGTAAAAAACTAATTTTTGTGACAACAATACGTGAAAAGTAGAATCTTATTCAAGCTCTCAAATTGATTAAGATAAAAGTTTAATTTTAATTTATTGTCAATATAAAATATTTTTATTATTATTTAATTATATATTATCATGTTATTTAAAATATTTAATTCTCATAATAACAATTATTTAAAATTTGTATATATAATATTAGTTAATGGTATAAAAATATTTGACATGATATTAAAATTAAACTCTTAAGATAATATAAAGGGCATTGATTTGATTTCATACATCAACATTGGCATTACATGAGTCACCAGTCGCCCGAACTAGTAATCCGGGGCCTTGGGCCAAGCTTCCAACTTTGTAAAACTGCAGTTACTCCACCCAGGTCAGGTTCTATATGATGGGGTTTCTCTTTTTGGTAGCTTCTTCTCTTCGAATTGCTGGCCCACAATAACCAAATGATACTGCTACTTTATTCAAACTAGGTTGAAACCAGCGTCATGCACCTAACGGCTTTACCCCACTAAAGATTAACGAAGTTACCCGCAATCTAGGCAAAATCCAAATTTGTAGCATACAGGTTACAGCGTTACAAGCACTTGGGGGGGACAGCATTACAACTTGGCTTTTGTTTTGGAAGTGTACCTTGTGCTAAAAGGGACTTTTTGATTTTCTTTTTTTTTTTCGGGTACTGACATGTTCAAACGAGATTGATTTATTAGGCATCATTTCCTACTTTATGGTTTTCAAATTTTTTCTTGATCTATATTCTATAGTATAATCAATCCACTACAACTGGAACTAATCTTCACCCTCACACATCTTCCTTTTTTTCTTCTTCTTGAATTAAAGGACCATTTTCAATCTCTTGCCCCATCTTTGGGGGTGAGCATCTTATTTCTCAAGGGTATTCTTGGTCCTAAAAAGAAAAAAACATAAAATCAAATGTAGAGTATGACCAAAAAGTCATTGATGTGGTCACGTTTCCATCCCATCTAGCCGTTAACCCAGCTTGACACTCCCACACCCAAATTATTGCGTGTTATCACAGATTTTCAATTAATTTTCGTTTGAAACCTTCAAAATTAAAATCAATTCGACCGTTATGAGCTTCAACATGAACAAAACAGGGTCTCCTCTGTTTCCCTCCCCTGCATCTACCACAACTTCATCAGCAGAAAGAGAAGCGCTACCAACCTAAACCATAATGGCAGAAGAATATGGGTTCTCCCCAGAGGAGTTGACCGTCAATGACAATCTTGGGTACCCAAAAGCCTACGCAAAGCTCTGCCGTGATCGGGGTTTCAGTCCCTATAGCCATGGCCCTCCCTTCACTTACACGCCTTATGCTTTGCAGGAAGATGAGGTAAGCAAATGGATCCATCTCTTTCAACCTTTGCTTGTTTTTATGGAATAGAAGAAAACTTTCAGGGAATATGAGTTCTGGGTCATGCTTATAGAATGACTTGGTTTGCTGGGTAGTGTCAATTCAGTTCAGCTATGTATTTTGAAATCCTTTGTCTTGTTCTTTGAGGTGATGCTTAGGCTGAGAGAGCAAGGGATTTGGATCAGATGTTTCCGATAATCGATCCGAAAGCTAAGCCAACTACCAAGCCTAAGATATTTGTCAATCTCTTGTGGAAGCAACTCAGCCATCTTGGGTAGGCACTTCAATTTAGCAAGAACCAAGTTTTAGACATTTCAATAAGGATAATTCTGATTCTGATGTTTGTCAATCTGCCAAATTTTAGGAATGCTGGCTTTGACCCTGCGGTGATTCGAATAGATGCTTATGGCAATGTCCTGTATTATCATGCGGATTCATCCTCTCCTCTGGCTTGGGACATTGATCACTGGTTTCCTTGTTCAAGTAATATATTATATATTATATCTTTCTCTCTCTTTCCAAAATAAGCCCTTCTAAGATTGAGTATAACAGGTATATCACAGTGTAATTTTGCTTTTAAACATGCAGGGGGAGGATTGACTGTTGTGAGCAATCTGAGGATCCTTCAGCGGCAAGCCTGGAAAAGGAAGAAAAATAAGCTGGAATTCTTAATCCCATGGTGGGATTTCCAATTGGGCATCTCTGTAAACCAGTTTCTGTCCATTTTTGCTTCTTCAAAATCAGACTTCAGGTTTTTTTTTTTTTGTTTTTTCTTTGGTCTCATATTCCATAAAACATCAATTGGGATATGTGATGATATTTGTAGTTGCAAATGACAGGCACAGAGCCTTTTCATTTCTGTTCTCTGAAGGAGAAAATGAAGAGTTGAATGCTTCCCAAATAGTGGATTCTCATTCTTTTCCACAACATTTCTTTGAATTGAAAGAAGAAGTCGGCCTTGCTCCAGCTGCAATCGTAGAATCTCGAAGGGAATCCTATGATACGTTAGCTTTAAGACAACTTGATTACAATAGGAAGACAAGGCCAATGTCTCCTGCAATTGGTTAGTGCATGATAATCAAACCAAGTTTGAATTAGTTAACAATTTAATGCTCTTGATTTGAATATAGAGAAAGAGATTATACATCTGACTAGCCCTCTGGTTGCAAACCTTTGTTGTTTTGCAGTAGCTTCAAGAAAAAGCAAGGGCAATCTTTTGAAAGAAAATGAAGATCCAGAATTTGATAAAAATCCGTACCAAGCGATTGTCATGGCTAGAGATTCCCTAAAACTAAGAGAAGAAAATGCAAGAGTGCAGGCAGAAATACAGAAGCTAGATAATGAAGTGAATGAAATGAAGCTCACAAATGAAGAAGAAAAACTCATTATTCAGGACCTGGAATTGGCGCTAACAAAACGCAGGAGAAAGGCAGAAAAGTGCAGGCGGTTAGCGGAGGCTCAATGTTCTTACAGGACCATGCTAGAGAAGATGATTAGAGACGCTATGCACCAGTAAGAAGACCAGTGAGCAAAACTGAAATGATCACTTTCTTTATGTTTTCTTTGGAGTTTAACAACTAGTTTTCAAATTATTTTTTGTGTAGGACTGTCATTTATAAGGAACAGGTAAGATTGAACCAGGTTGCAACTAATGCACTGATGGCTAGACTTGAAGCACAGAGGGAAATTTGTGATGCTGCAGAGAAAGAGCTTCACAAGAAGTATAAACAAAGAGATGAATTAGAGAAAGAGATAAGACCTGAATGGGAGCAAGGAAGAAAGAGATCCAGAATAGATGACTATTCCACTTTTGAAGAGAGAGACAGCAAACCTGTTCTGTATTTGCCTGGAACCAGGCCAAGAACACCTTTGCGCAAGGAGCTCAGAGTGCTTTTGGAGGAGGAACAAAGGGCATCAGAAGCTGGCTTATCTGCAACCGAAGAAACAAAGCAAGAAGAAAAGGAAGAGGAGCTGAAAATAGCAGCAGATAACATCACAAAAGAGAAACTTGAGAAGCATAACAGATCACTTTTTGTTGCCTTGGAGGAAAAAAACTCAATTGAACACAAACTTCAGAAGCTAGAAATCAGTGAAAGTGAGAGGGATTATGGCATTTTTTCCCCAGTTCTTCAAGAAACACAAACTGAGGAAGATGAAGAAAGCAGGAAGCAACGTGGCAAAGGGAATGTGGAGAAGTGGCTCCAAATGCTTTTAGAGAATAGTCACGAAGACAGGGATCCGCAAGGAACAAACAAAAATGAAACTAGTGAGACTGAAAAAATAATCAAACAGCTGAACCAGAAATACCCAAAAAAGGAGCTGAAGATCTTGAAAGTGTCAGATTCTGACTATAAAGAGAAGCAGCTGCAACTAGTTCAAGACAAGAACGGTTGGACAGAGAAAGATGATAGAATAGAAAATGAAGCTAGAAGTGTTGTTTGGACAGGAACAGGACATAAAAATTACACTGAAGAAGTAGCTTGCTTAGGTGAAGGAAATGGTACCACAAGTTTTGAAGGGATGGAAAGGAAGGAACAGCATAAAAAGGAAAAAAGGCTTGTTAGATCAGAGAGTGCCAGGGCCTTGAGGCGAATTCCATCATCTCCATCTTTGCTTCTGGGGATGAGAAAAGGTATGGACCGCATTGGGAAGAAGCCTATAGCAAGTGGTATTGATGATGGTAGTGGGGATCTTGATGCAGCAAACAGCTTCTTTAGGTCATCCATCAAGACAATCATGAAAGCAGTGAAATTATGAATAGATATCTGAGGCTTTTTTCAATCCTTTTACAAATTTATGAGTGATGCTAGATGAAGAAGTGAGTGAAATTTATTATATATGATAAATAAAAAGAAAAAAAAACAAGTGTGTAAAAATTAGGCATTCTATTGTTTGATTTGTGTACAAGGTTTCTTAACTGTCAAATAAGTGACAACAGCTTGTTGTTTTTACCGCAAGAAGCCGATTTCTCTTTCTTTTACAAAATCTCCTGCTTTGCCTTGTGCTAGAAATTTGAAAATTATCACAAATAAGGCACCAAGTATGCTCCTCTTTTTTACATAATCATGCCATCGCTTTCAAGTTCTCTAATGTCAACAAGTACTTGTAATTTTATTAAAAGTGGATACAAATTACTACAGAGAGAATTTATGAGACAAGCTTTACTAGTAGCACAAATTCCAGGTACATAAACTTTAACAAAAAAATCTAATACACTCTGAAGTAGGTGAAAACATAATTTAATCTTGCATAATAATGAACATTCATGTCATTGAATTAAATATGTTTATTTAGGCGTTTGATAAATATCGGTGCCTATTTGAAATTGAACAATGAGAATTTTGAGTGAGTTTTCTTTGCCATTTATCTATTTATAATAACATGGAAGCTATTTTGAATCCATTGTAGATTTTCTGTTGCACTCACATGGCCAAATTATAGGGATTTATACCTCATTCTCCTGTTTTGTATGTTGACTACTCACTATCTATACCCATATCTATGTGTAAAGATAAATTTGAACGGAACGCTTTGAATGCGTGTTAAAGAAAGTTTTCGGTAGGTGAAGTAATAACGTAATCTATAGAGTATTCAGAATGTCTTAATTTGTTGTAAATACATTTAATTTAATATATTTAATAAATAAATAAACTTTACCATTTTTTTCCATCATTTTTGAAAAAACTCAATCCTTATTATATGTAAATTAATTATTATAAAATATAATTATATTTAATACATAATTTTAAGCTTTTGTTTTGATTTTTTCAATTTTATATTTAATTATTAAATATTCTCTGATGCTCATAAATACTTGTCTTTTTTACAAAAATTATAAAATAAGTACTTATAATTAGTGTGTGGGAAGTATTATTTACTCTGACTTTATCCCATTAATAAAATGAATTTTTTAATACTACACAATAGTAATATATAGGATTCTTAATTAGATATCACGTGAGTACTTTTACTGTTAGTGATGTAAATTAGATGTGAACTTTTAAATACATTATTATATTACCAAAATAAATGAGATATTTTTTCGTTGTACATGTATAACATTATTTTTTATTTTTTTATTTGTTTAGGTTACTGTTCTTCTTGAGTCCAAATTAAGTGAGTAATTTTTTTTCTTTTTTTTTTTAAATCTCCTACGGTAGAAGTCTTACCTATTCCTATTCGTACTTGAATCTCCTTATTTTTTTTTTCTCTATCTCTTCTCAGCATCCCCCAGGCTCCACCCCCACGCCCACCCCCACACCCACCCCCACCCCTACCCCTACCCCTACCCCTACCCCACCCTTCCCATTTACCCCTTCCTATTCTCCTGTTTTCCCAGTCCGTAGCGCCCTTCTCCCACAAAATGAGAGAAGTCATAAAGGGTATGATATTTACAGGGTATGATATATTTCGCAGCCCCTTCCTCGCAGAAATTTAACATAATACAGCCTAAATCAAATGTTCAAAATTTCATATATTTCGCAGCACAACAACAGATCACTCTAATATTTTTTCTCAAAAGGAGATTTCTGCACTAACCATTCCATCTTTTTTACAATTAAGGCACCAAGTATGCTCCTCTTTTTTACATAATCATGCCATCGCTTTCAAGTTCTTTAATGTCAACAAGTACTTGTAATTTTATTAAAAGTGGATACAAATTACTACAGAGAGAATTTATGAGACAAGCTTTACTAGTAACACAAATTCCAGGTACATTAACTATAACAAAAAAATCTAATACATTCTCAAGTAGGTGAAAACATAATTTAATCTTGCATAATAATGAACATTCATGTCATTGAATTAAATATGTTTATTTAGGTGTTTGATAAATATCGGTGCCTATATGAAATTGAACAATGAGAATTTTGAGTAAGTTTTCTTTGCCATATCATACGTGGGAATCTTGAATTTCCTACATCAAAAACCGTTTCATCCTACTATAGTACTAGTATGAAAATACCAAGATACCATCTAAAACTTTATAGATATTAACAGTGCACTACCATGGAATTTACCAAATAAATTACCACTTCCACACAATTATATTTCTATCACTTGTTGGATTGTAGGTTACAATGTAATCTTGGGTCACCGGAGCACCTGATTATTTTTTGGGGCAGGAGGGCTGGGGTAAAAATCGTTGGAAAAAATTATACACTTGTGTCAACAAATAACCTATGTGCAACAGACATCACAGAGTCTGTTATTTTTCTGTATAGCATGTTATGGATGGGGTTGATCAATGATTGATAGGCCCATTAATCACTGTTGTGCAGGATCTCGAAGTTCTAATTTCTTACAATTCTAACTTTCTAATATGATGCTACATATCATACAGTTTTCCTGCTAATCAGGCTGACTCCAATAACCTTCATCCATGCAAGAGCAGATGCCTCCCTTGAAATGGTGAAACTGTTCAGCATCCCTTACAGAAATCTCTCTGCGAACTTCCTTAGAGATAAATTTGAGAGTGTTGTGACAACTTTGGCACATATACAGATTCTTTGTCACCCAAATAGGCATCCCAGGGGCAGTATTAATAAGTCCAAAGGCAATGGCCAGTCTCTCACTGTGTCCACAAAATATATCAGCCTTAGAAGCTTCCATTCTGTCCATATGACTGCTCTCTGGCCCTCCAATACCAGCTTCCTTCATCTTCTCATAAAATCGCTCCAAAACTGCATTTATTTCCTTTATTTGGGGGTGAAAGTTATCATCACTGAGAAAAGCATGCACTGTGCCCTTCACTTCCACCCAGCTGCATCCAGGATCTACTATTAGCCCATTCTGTCTCATCATTTTTCTTACCTTTGCAACCTTGTCCCATTTACCGCTGTCAGCATATAGATTAGACAGAAGAATGTAATATCCGACACTTGATGTATCATCTTGAAAGATATTCTCTGCAGCAAGTTCCCCAAGCTCAACATGATGGTGGATTCTGCATGCATTTAATAAGGCTCCCCAAACTGCTGGATCTGGTTTCATTGGCATTTTCTGAATGAATCCCTGTGCATCTTCCAATTTGCCAGCACGGCCCAGTAAATCAACCACACATGCATAGTGTTTCAGATTAGGAGTAATAGAGTACTTATATTTCATGCTGTTAAAATACTCTAACCCTTCTGCCACCATACCAGATCTGCTGCAAGCACGTAATATGGAGACAAATGTAATTTCATCAGGATCAACATTTGACTCTACCATTCTCTGAAAAAGCTCAATAGCAAGTGCTCCTTTCCCGCGCTCAGCATATCCTGTTAACAAAATGTTCCATGCGGCAACATCATGATCGCCTGAGAAAAATTGTTTCCAGGCATATTCCATTCTTCCACACCTTACATACATGTCCAAAATTGCATTGGGCAGAAAACCATCAAAACTTACTCCAGTTCTCAATGCATGGGCATGGATCTCTTTTCCACATGTCAAAGCTCCTATTCTACCACATGCAGATAGGACAGAAACTAAAGTAACAAAGTTTGGCTTTAGTCTACGAATCATCTCCCTGAAGAAAAACAAAGCTTCAAAACACCGGTTGTTGATCCTAAGACCAAGGATGATAGATGTCCAAGATATAATATTCTTGTCACGAGTATAGTGGAAAACTTCTAAAGCCTTGTCAATGCATTTACACTTAGAATACATGTCAATGAGTGTGTTTGCAACTATAACATAAGAGATGAGCCCTGTCTGCTTGGCCACCTCATGAAGGTTCATCCCCATATCTAAACGGCCTAAACAAGAACAAGCACATAGCACACTGGCTATGGTGATTTCATCAGGTATGATACCTTCCACTTCCATCATTTTATATGTCTCCAGAGCTTTCTGAGGCAGCAAACTATTCTCATAACCTGATATCATTGCAGTCCATGACACCACATCTCTACATTCAGTTCTTGAGAACACTTTTTCAGCTTCCTCAATAAGTCCAACAGATGAGTACATCTGAATTAATGAATTATAAACCGAAGGGTCTCTCCAGAACTCTGTCCTCAGAACATAACCATGAATCTCCCTCCCCAATCTCTCATCACCGAGAAGCTCACACGCAGTAATGACACTGGTCATGGTCATCAAATCTGGATCAAAAGGACGTTCAAGCATCATACAAAACAACCTCAGTCCTTCCAAACACTCACCGTTTTCAAAATACCCAGAAATCATGGCATTCCATGAGATCCGGTCTCTATTAGGCATTTTATCAAACACCAACCTGGCATTTTTTATATCCCCACATTTCACGTACATTGTTATTAATGCATTAATCACATCCACATCTGACTCAAACCCATATCTTATAACATGCACATGAATCTCTCTGCCCATCACCAAGTCAGGCATGCCACCACAAGTCCTCAAAACACAAGGAAAGGTGTACACATCAGGCCTTACACCAACCCACAGCATCCTATGATAGAGGTTCAGTGCCTCATCAAAGAACCCAGCTTTAGCATACCCACCAACCAAAACATTCCAAGAGAACACGTTCCTCTCCTCCATTCTCCCAAACACATACCAAGCATCCACCAAGTTGCCAAACCTCACAAACATGCTCAGAAGGGCATTCCCAAGCTGAAGGCTCAAATGGGTCATGGACTTGGACACATAAGAGTAAACCCGAGAGCCTTCATTTCTTGCACGCTTCCATTCACAGAGGCGTAGTAAAGCAACGTAAGCATCTTCTTCAACAGAAATTTGAAGCTCGTGCATGGAGTCTAAGTAGCTCATAGCATTGTGCAGGTTCCCAAGAAGGCATAGTTGACAAATATCAGAGTTTGGGTTGTGGCTGCTGATAGAGGTGGTGGTGGTGGTGGTGGTGGTGACAGAATTTGAGACCCAAATTTGTTTAGCTTTTCTGAGAGGGGGGTGGAGGGTTTGCAAGTTATGGGAGAAAGTGGAAGTTTTGAGCTTGGAATTGGTTGAAGTGGAAAGAATGGGATGGTCCATTTGAGCATGGATTTGAGAGGATTTTGCAAACGCAGCCATTGGAGTTACAGAGAATGAGAGGCTTTTGGGTGAGGTTTAACGGTTAAAAGCAAGCTCAAGGGAAGGAACGCAACTTTGATTGTGAAGGCAGAGAGCAGAGTAAATTTGGGGGGTGCGTGTTACCATCTCTGTGTCTGTCTCTCTACCTTCCAACCATAACCATAATCTTATCCATAACACCTTCGTAAGTAAGTGCTAAATAGATGAATTTTTAGGTACGTATGTTTTTATTACGATATTTATTTGGTATTTAAATTATTATTTAATATATTATTATTTGATATATATAAAAATATTTTTAAAAATTAATATATTTTCATAATAATTTTTACTATTTTTATACATATTAAATAATAATTTAAATATTTATAATAAATTATATCTAATTAAAAATTACTCGTATTTAGCAAACAATAGTACGATTATTTTCGTATAATGTTTTTGTTTTCAAAAGCTTGCAAGAACTGAAATTTATCTGAAAAAATTATCTATAAAGGATTTGTAAGTATAAAATTTATGTAAAACAGAAAATAATCATTTTTTTTGTAAAACAGAAAATAACTATTTATGTATCCTAACAAGAGTAAAATATGAGGTGAAAACAGAATTCACACAAAATAATTAAATTGACATAATTTTTCCTTTTTTTTGTCATTTTTCATTGAGCATAATCTAAGTAATTGACAGCTTTACAAAATTAAAAGTAGTATTGAAAAAAGAACAAATTTAATCTTACTTAATATAAAAAAATTAAAAACTAAAAATAACATGTGCTTTATTTGTATTTTTTACTTTTTATACTAAATACTAAAAGACAAAAAATTAAAAAAATAACTTTTCATTTTTATTTCACTCTATTTTTTACGGAAAATGATGCTCATACGTCATTTTTTTAAAAATATTACTATTCACACTTTTTGTGGATGATGATGATTAAGTGAGAGAAAATAATAGAAAAAAGTGATGTAATTAATGGTATTGAAAAAGGTGTAAAAAGATGTGTATATACTGTTTGTAATAAGAATATCATTATTGATTTTTCACACTTACCTCCAAGCAAAGCCTGTTGTTATTATTCAAACATGTGTTTTATATTTAAAATCCCCCACCAAAACCAAAATATAAAAAATAAACAATTCTAACTTATATTATTTTTTTCTTTTTTTTATTCCAACAATTGTTCTTCATTTTCTTAAATTATAACTGTATATGAAAAAATGATGTATGAAAATTATTTTTCAAAAATAAATAAACTATGTATACCAGACTCATTACCACCTCATTTAATTTTAATTTTTTTGTTTCCCAACAATTGTTCGGTCATTTGTTAAACTGGCAAATGCTATTATTCACCCCTCAATGATAGGGAGAGTGCATGATGCACTTTTGTTTTTGACTTGCAATAACTCGTTTTATACTCATTTTAAAAGCAATTCTTTAAATAAACATATTTACATTGTAGTCTTTAGAAAAACTGATCGTTTGTAACATATACTCTTTCTTCACGTTGACCCAAAAAAATAGTCCTTATTCACTAATTTTTCGATGATCGATGCCACGTTGTCGACGCTTGGCGCCCAATGCCTTTGCGGTTGGATCCATCCATCGAATCTCCATTTGTTTGAAAGTTTCTATCTAAGTCTATTATATTTTGGCCTCCATTTTTAGACGTCCTCTTGAAAAATCCAGGTAGATGTCGCAAATGTTGTCCTCGATAGAGGACTCACATGACAGGTTGAACGAACTGATATCTATCAATCGCCGACAACCCACCACACACATCTGCCCAAATATGCCTCACCTCCACTAAGATTCGCCGTCAACCTCGAGCCATCGAGAATTGTACTAACATGGATGTTGAAAGGACCAAATTCGCCAGCAGGTCATGTTGAAGGTACCATGGAGGTTGATTAACCCAGATCTGCCTGAGGTTGCTCCAACCAGAACAATGTTGAAGGGTACTAGCCAGAACACGAAGAAGGATTTGAACGAAGGAGTGAGGGAATATTGAGAGGAGAGAGAAAGAAAGTGAGCAAGAAATATTGATTTGAGAGGAGAGAGAATGTTAGGATACAGAAATGGTTATTTTTTGTTTTACAGCTATAAATTAAATTGAGATAGTTAGAGTTAGTTTTAGCTAAGCTAAAATTAGTTAATAGACAGCTGGCATCTTTCGGTTAGTTACTCTAGCCTTGTAATCTTAAGATGTATATAAACTTTGTACCAGTCCAGATTAATGAATGAATTCATTTTGCACAATTTCTCAATATGGTATCAGATTAGAGAATCTTCCGTCGCAAGCATTTCTCTCTGATATTTCCTTCTCCTTCCTCAATTTCTCAGTCTCTCGATCATGGCAAATTCTGAATCCACTGCAATCGATGAATTGCAAAATCCTTTAAGCCCTTACTACCTACATCTTAGTGAAAATCCAGGAACTGTTCTTGTCACACCAGCTTTGACTGGATCGAATTACCACTCATGGAGCCACGCGATGAAATGCACATTGATGACCAAAAACAAGATCAAGTTCATCGAAGGAACACTTCCAATGCCTGCAAAAGATGATCCGAAGTATGATTCATGGCATCGATGCAATAGCATGGTAATTTCTTGATCACACTAACTTGCAAGTGCACGATCGCACAAGTAATCTGATTATAGAGTAAGAGATCGATCCCACGAGGAAAACGTATTTCAAAGTAAAGCTGAGTATTAACCAATAGTCTAGTTAATGCTATCCAAAAGCATTAAATTTATAAATGAATGGTTAAAGAAATATAAAGACTGAAAAGCAATAACTCTAAGATAAATAGAGAAATAAGAATTACTTTTCATTTCCTATTTCAACTAATGAATTGTAATCCTTACAAGCAAAATCAAAGATTGGTTTAGTTAGCTTGAGAATCTAATCTAGTTAAAAGCCTATGTCTAGGTCAATTAACCCTGGTTTCATTTACTCAAATTTCACTAAGTGTCCTTGAGAACCAAGGTAAACTTCACTCATTAATGATCTATTCTCAATCACACATTATACATGGTCAATAGGTATATTAAACCTTATTAACGAAATTGACTCACATAGAACATGTATCAACCACATCATATCCATATTAACAAATCCCTATGTCTAGTTCATTTGTCAATATTAACATCATGCAATTAGTGATCACCAACCACAAGCATTAAACATAGATTGTGATTGAACTCAACTAAACTTCAATATATACTCAAAAGATTACAAATTTCTCAGTATCTATATGAAACTACAAAGTAAATCTTATATACAGCCTAGCTAGCTATGAATCATGAGAGTACAAACATATAAATCATGATCATGCAGCAATATAGAGAGAAAAGAAGAAAGGAAAGGAAGGAAGCTCAATAGATTGTATCCTTTAAGCTTGATTCACCCTCCATAGGAAGGATGACCTCCAACCTTAGCCTTTTCTGCTTCCTCTAGGTCTAAAAAACCAAAAACCAGCAGCTGCTCTCCAAAAATGATGAAAACTCTCGTAGAAATTCGATGCAACTCTATTTATAAGCTGAATAAAACAGGGTCACGCCGCGGCGTCCAACATGTCCCGCCGCGGCGCGCGTGTAATTAGGTCACAGGCGCCTGAGGTGCCTATTCTTCAACGTTGCGGCGCTCCAGCCTCGGATTTTATCTACTAATGCAAGGGAGCGCCGCAGCGCAACCATATCCACGTCGCGGCGTTGAGTGCTGATCTGCACTTTTGAGCTTCTCTTAGGCTTCTTGGTCCAAAGCTGCTTCAACTTCTTCATTTCCATGCTTCTTTTAAGACCTGCCTATATGAGAGAATTTATCAATTCTTTAAATCATGCAAATGTACTCAATTTAATCATAATCTTGAAAGTATTTACTCAGGATCACAATGGAAGTCATCAGAATGAAATCAGCTAGAAATGATGCTAAAACCTTCCATCAATGCTTACAAACAAGGACTAAACTTGCCATAATGCACAGATATAGGGCAATAATAACTTAACTCTACAGAGTTATCAATCACACGTTGTCTTTCTTCTCAGATCGCAGATAGTGTTGTGTATATCGATAATTCCAAGATTCTATGGCATAAACTCAAAGAAAGGTTCACCAAAGGAGATCACTTTCGCATTTTAGATCTGCTTCAGGAAATTCACTCCATCAAACAAGGGGAGATGAGTGTCTCTGATTACTTCACAGATTTGAAAGCTCTTTGGGATGAACTAGAAGCATTGAGGCCAACACCAGAATGTAATTGTGTTGTTCCCTGCAATTGTGGTATGATCGCAACAGTTCAAAAGCTCAAAGACTCTGAGAATGTGATGTGCTTCCTCAAAGATTTAGGAGAATTGTATGGTACTGTTAAAACCCAAATATTGATGATGGATCCTCTTCCATCTATCAATAGGGTTTACTCCTTAGTCTTGCAACAAGAAAGCCAATTAACTGGAGGTAACCATGCTGATGCTAAGTTTCTTTTCAATTCTTCTGATATTCAGGACCAATGGAAAGGACAAGGTAGAGGTAATGGAGCTAATACTAGTAGAGGCAGAGGAAAGCCTACTCATGGCAGAGGGGACAATTCTAGAAAACGATGCACACATTACAACCGATTTGGCCACACCATAGATCAGTGCTATTACAAGCACAAATTCCCCCTGGTTACAAAACCGGAAGCAATCATGCTGTGAGCAGCTTTGTTGTCTCTGATGACAAGGTTGATCCTTCTCCAACTAAGAAGTCTTTGCCCCAAGCAACTCAGAAAGACACCATGAAACAATTAAGTCTTGAACAAGTGCAAGATTTACTCACTTTGCTGCATTAGTCCAAGATCAATTCTCATTCAACTACCCATATTAACACCACCTTAGTTGGTGAGTCATCAACTCAGCAGCAACAACTTACATCCAATTCAGGTAACCCTTTCAACAAATCTTATTTCTGGATACTCGATTTTGGTGCCATCGATCATGTGACACATTCCAAATCCCATTTCGCTCATTTTCATAGCATAAAACCAATCAAGGTAAACCTTCCCAATGGCATGTGCATGACTGCAAAACACTCAGACACAATTTATTTCTCTAATGTTTTTCAGCTTCACAATGTCTTATACATTCCTGAATTTTCATTCAACCTCATTTCAGTAAACCAACTCATTTCCTTTTTACATTGCAATCTAACTTTCTTTGACTCTTCTTGTCATATACAGGATGCTACTTCATTGGAGATGATTGGGCATGCTGAGCTAAAAGGTGGCTTATATCACTTACAACAATCATTCAGTCCCTTTCACTGCTTCTGTAAACAGTTTCATTTCTTTTGTAAACAGTTTCAATTCTAATCATGTTGATTCCAATTTCGATCTATGGCATTCTAGGTTAGGACATCCATCCAATAAAGTTTTGAATCAAATTTGTAATGTTTTTCCTTATGTTAAATACAATAAAGACATTGTATGTGATTCATGTCATTTTGCCAAGCAATACAAATTACCTTTCACTTCTAGTGTTACTGTCACAAAGCATCCTTTTGAACTCATTCACATGGACATTTGGGGGCCATTAAACATTCCCTCTCTTCATGGTCATAGATATTTTCTTACCATAATTGATGACTATTCAAAGCATACATGGTTGTTTTTAATGAAACTCAAATCTGAAACAAGAAAATTGATGCACAACTTCATTGTTTTTATTCAAACTCAGTTCAATGTCACTGTTAAGGCTATAAGATCATATAATGGCACTGAATTTAATTGTCCTGAGTTGTTTGATCATTTTGGAATTGTGCACCAAACCTCATGTGTTGCCACTCCTAAAAAATATCCATTGTTGAGAGAAAGTATAGACATATGCTTAATGTCGCAAGAAGCCTTTTATTCCAAGCTGGTTTACCCAAATTTTTTTGGTCATATGCTGTTAACTATGCCATTCACATTATAAATAGACTTCCCTCCCCCACTCTCAACAATAAATCCCCTTTTGAACTCCTTTTTAATAGTTCTCACACACTTCTTAATCTCAAAGTATTTGGTTCACTGTGTTTTGTTTCCACCTTGGATCAAAACAGATCTAAACTTGCCTCAAGGGCCAAAAAATGCATTTTCTTAGGTTTTAAATTTGGCATTAAAGGGTATATAGTATTTGACATACACACCAGAGAAATTTCTATTTCTCAAAATGTCATCTTTCATGAGCATCTATTTCCCTATATTACATCACACCAAACTTACCCCAATTCCACACAACCTGCCATTCAGTGCGATGATTTTTTATTTGATCCTATTACACACACATCACTTAGTCCACCAAACTAACCTGCTCACACTAATCCTGCCCCAATTCTAGTCACTCTTCCCACTGAATCAAATAATCTCAACCCTATTCCAAATGACACAAATTCAGTCACTCCTAACACTGATATAACTTCTCCAAATCCTAGAAAGTCAGCCAGAACCCGCAGAGCACTTGAATTTCTGAAGGATTATCATTGCCACCTTGCACACTCGGCAGCACCCAGCACATCTCCATCAGAAGGTAAAACTATATATTCTATCTCTTCAGTTCTCTCTTATCAGTCCCTTTCCCCATCATACCTTAAATTTACCTTGGCCATTTCACATATCTCTGAACCAAAACTTACTCACAAGCCATTAAATCTGTTGAAAGGATCAATGTTATTCAAACTGAGTTGAATGCACTTGAATCAAATAATACATGGTCTCTAACTGAATTGCCTCAAGGCAAAGTTCCAGTTGGTTGCAGGTAGGTCTACCGCATTAAACACAAAGCTGATGACTCAATTGAACGTTACAAAGCACGTCATGTTACTAAAGGATACACTCAACAGGAAAGGGTTGACTTCTTAGACACTTTTTCCCCTGTAGCCAAACTTACTACAGTTAGACTTTTGTTTGCTTTAGCTGCTGCCAATGGCTGGATACTTCAATAATTAGATATTGATAATGCTTTCTTACATGGGGACCTTCATGAAGAGGTATATATGTAGCTGCCCCCGGGTTTTACTCCTCCAAAACCAAACCTTGTATGCCGATTGACGAAGTCTCTATATGGTTTAAAACAAGTAAGTTGTCAATGGTTTGCAAAGTTGTCCACTTCTTTGGTTTCTCTCAGTTTCACTCCCTCACAATATGATCACTCTCTCTTCATCAAACAACAAGGCACTTCCATTACAACATTACTAATCTATGTTGATGATGTAATCCTTGCTGGTAATTCTTCCAACGAGATCAACTCTGTTAAGACCTTTTCTGCATAACACTTTTAGAATTAAGGACTTGGGTGACTTGAAATACTTCCTTGGTCTTGAAGTGGCTCGTTCTCACAAGGGCATCCACATTTGTCAACGCAAATACGACCTTGATATCCTCAGTGATATTAGTCTTTTGGCTACAAAACCTTGTACCACTCCTATGATAAAAAATAACAAGCTGTTGTATGACACTACTGCCCCTGCACATGATGCATCTGCGTATAGACGATTGATTGGTCTCCTTCTCTACCTTACAACCACTAGGCCAGATATCAATTTTGCTGTGCAACATCTCAGTCAATTTATGCAATCACCCACCATTCACCATCATGAAGCAGTTACCCGAATTCTGAAATATATAAAAAGTTCCCCAGCCCAGAGATTATTCTTCCCTGCAAACTCTGCCTTACAACTTAAGGGATTCAGCGACTCCGATTGGGCCACATGCTCCACGACACGACTATCCATTACAGGTTATTGTATATTTCTTGGTTCTTCCTTAGTCTCTTGGAAATCCAAGAAATAAACAATAGTCTCTCGTTCCTCATCTGAAACCGAATATCGAGCTTTAGCATCCATTACTTGTGAGTTGCAATGGTTGACTTATTTGCTTAAGGATCTTGCAGTACCTTTCACTACTCCAACTCTACTTTACTGCGATAGTCAATCGGCAAGACACATTACCTCTAATCCAAGCTTTCATGAATGTACGAAACATATTGATATCGACTGTCACATTGAGAGAGAAAAACTCTAATCCATGTTATTTCATTTACTTCCCATTTCATCATCTAATCAGTTGACAAATTGTTTTACAAAACCCCTTGATGCTCCTGCATTTCAACGATTTATCTCCAAGCTGTAAGTGCTCTTAATCCACTCTCCCGCTTGAGGGGAGTGTTAGGATACAAAAAATGATTATTTTTTATTTTATAGCTATAAATTAAATTGAGATAGTTAGAGTTAGTTTTAGCTAAGCTGAAATTAGTTAGTAAACAGTTGGCATCTTTGGGTTAGTTACTCCAGCCTTGTAATCTTAAGATGTATATAAATTTTGTACCAATCTTGATTAATGAATGAATTCATTTTCACAATTTCTCAATAGCGAAAGGACCATTTGCAATTTTTTAAAACTTGCTTAAGAAGTTTTCATTGCTTCGTATAAGTTATTAATTTCTTTTATATGTAAAATGAAAGGTTGAGATGCACCCTTTGCACCGTTTTACTAAGGGTGCATGATAGAAGTCAGCTTGTTTTACCATCATCTTTTTTGTTTCAATAATTACACTTAAAAAATTGTTCTACTTTATAATGCCTAAACAAACTCAATATTTTAAAATTAATTGTTTTATTTACCATCATATTCTACCTTTGATATTACCATGCCAGACATACAATAATCAGGGTATTCCCACAGCTTAATTAAAATTTATTCCAAATACAATAGATTTGATCTGACATTTTTTCTTACAAGTCTAACACCAATAAACGAACTTATACACTACATTAATTTGCTTAATATAACAAACAGAAACTAGAAACTAATATATTTAAGAACAAAACTTGAATCTAATCTTTAAAAAAGAGAACTTTCTCTAATCTCATTTAATTTATTATCATGTATTACTTTTAATTTCATTTAATTAAGTTAATAGATACATGATAATAGATGAAATGAAGTTAAAGAGAATTCTCTCTTCCTAAAATTGGAGCAAGTTATATCTTCAGTGCTTCTCATGTGTTTCATGACGTGGATTTCCTCCACTTGTGAGGAGTCCTACCTTACACCAACCTGATTTTCATGTCCACAGGCGTGTGCCTTCCAAACCCAACTTCCCCTTCAACCTCGTCTTGGATTTTCTCCACCACACCCAACCCCTTGCTAAACGCAGCAGGCATCCAAAACTTCTTCCATTTGAAGAACGTGCCCTTCTTCTTCTCCACCATCCTCTCCATCTGCACTTGCATGCCATTGCACTGGCTTTGAAGCCTGTACACATCTTCCTTCAGCTTCTTTATCTCCATTTGTTGAGCATTTATTTCACGCTTTGAAAGACACCTTGCAGGTGCGTCGAACCCCCCATTTGGGCTCCTCGTGCCACTGATCAAGGACCCACTCCAATCTTGGAGGCGATTGACTTTGGTTTGTTCAGAGAGGAGCACCTGAATGACAGCTCTCACAGGGAAGCGTTCATTTTGAGCTGCATGAAGTGAGGCCTCTGGTGTTAGTTTCCGGCTATCAATCAGCCTGCACAGACCCTTCCTTTCTTCCTTCGACACACCCGGATGTGCCTATTAACACAAAACAATAGTTAAAGAGTTTCAACAACATGCCTAATTTTATGTCACTATAATATATGACGAGAAATAAAGCACAATCATGATTCTTAACATACATTTTGTATCAAGTGCTTAATGCACAAAATACACGGCAAAAGGGTTATATATATGTTTGAATAATAAAATGAAGTTCTAATTATAAACTGGACAAGTGTATTATTCATTTATATAAATATTTGGAAGGACTAAGAAGACAGCTTACATTTAGAGAGATTCTTGATTACACACAATTATACCACGTCATCCTTACATACATTTACAAAAAATTTAAAAAAAAAATGAGATCCTCTAACTCCATTCATCATAAAAAATCGTCTTCTTTTTTTAATATTTTGTGAATGTGTGTAAAATTAATGTGATACAATTGTGTGTAATCAAGAATTTTTCCTACATCTATATACCCGGCGGGTTACTTACTTTTGAAAGGAAACAAACTCTACTTTTAGAGTGGCATGGCAAGAAATTAATAGAACTATACACAGCAGTATAGGATGCATGGAAATGTCAAGCTTTAACATCTATATTAGAGGAGTTTCCTATACTCAAGTAACCAATAAGTTTCATTTCAATCAAACAGTTACACCACCTTTCTTACATGCATCAATATGTGGACAAGAGAAAAGCCAAATGTAGAGAAATTAATGTAGATTACAGCTAGCTGTGAAGAATATTCTCGTGCGGGTAACAACAAATAATCCGGAATGAGCCTATTAATTCATTTTTCTCTTGTTTGTTTCTCTCATTATCTTTTTTCAATTGAATTAGAGAACATAGAACCCTTGAATTACAAAGGAATTAACTCTATTATTTATTAATCAAAATAAAAAAGACATACTTTTAGATAAGTATCAATGGCTCTGTACAACCCATCATCTGTTGCTCTTGCATGGCTTGGAAGAGCTCCCGCGAGAGTGACAAACTCGGACAAGCTCAAATTGGCATCCACAGCAGCTTCAGCGAGGTAGCAATCAACCAACTTGGCCACCTTAACCAAAGCAGCACCACTTTTAGCTCCCTCACTGTCCAAACTTCCAAACCTCTTAACCAACCTAATGACCAGTTCAACATCTAACAGTGTCCCACAAGTGTGACTGAAAGAGGGTATGACAAGCTCTTTCAATGAAGCTTGGTCTAGCTGCCATGAAATGCGCTTCTCAAGCTCTTGTCTATAAGTGGCCTCAACCCCAACCATGTTGGCTGTTCTCAGAAGGCGAAGGAGGAAGTTGCATGGGATGGAATCCTTCTCAGGAGGCAGAACACCCACCAAGGTTTCTACAAAGAACCTCTTCTTCATCCATGACGCTGTGACACTTTCAGGTGATTCTTCGAATTGGGTGAGACCCTTTTCAGCCATGTCACCTGCAGAGAGGTCAGGGAGCCATATGGAGGCATAGTGTGTGATGATGGAACCAATCAAGTGTGCACGAGCGCCTTTGGCCTTGATGCCTGAGAGGGTCTTGACAAAGTAATTCATGTCCAAGATGCATGCATCGTCGAACCAGCATTCAGAGGAGAATTGAGAATGAGAAGGAGATTTTGCTGGCAAATTATTGGATTCTGGGTGGGATTGCTTCTTCATTTGGGTGAGAAGCTCAAGTAGAGTAGAGGGGCAATTGGTTTCTTCCATGGTAGCTGTCTTGGCATATGTTGCATTATAAAGTATGTTAAAAATATCAGATTTTTTCTCTTGGGTTTTGACCTTGTTGTGGAAAGGAGATTTTGTTAAGCAGTTGTAGCTAGGAATGAAGAGGATGGATAAGGCCTGTTGAGATTTGAGAGGAGCAGGACCACTCATACGTACAACTGTTTATTCCCTCTATGCAGTATGTGAAGAACAAAATTAATTATTACACTCTCATACTTGAAATGGACTTGAATAAGACTTGTTTGTTCTCTCTATATATATCTCAAGTATTGTGTAAGTGATTTGGTCCATTTGGACTGGTACCATTTACATGCTAGAATACCATAACAAGGAATCCAATAGGGATAAGCAAAGGAACTGTGGAACTTGTTTGTTTTCATTATAAGGCCATATATACTTATATTACATTATTGTGATCATGGGTTTGTGGTGGTTGATTTGAAAGAAAATCAGGACCTCCAGTGCATAGAATGATGGAAACTAGAAGTGCACGGAAGAAGACTGTAGAAGTTACAGTTTTTATTTTGTTTTTAAAGAGAAAGTTTAGGGAGAGAAAATATTTTCATATTCAAGGTCAGACATGTTACAAGCTTTAACTTTTACAGTTACAGATGACCTATCAACAATGAGTAACGACCACAAGCAAAAATCAAACCCACATCTTTGAATTTAGAAGTAGAAGAAATTTAATAAATGTGAGAAATATAAAAATAAAAATAAAAATCTGGTCGGGGAGCAACACCCGCCATATATACAAGAAGAAGAAATGACAAGGTTATGTAGACAAAGGCCAAAGTTTGTGTATTGCTTAACAAGTCACACTCACTCAACAAGCTCGTGAACTTCCCTACTTGTCGGTTTTGAAGCAGACAACTGAACCTTTGAGTAAAATGGGCCCACTGTATTTATTTTTTGTCCGATACAGCCCAACCCACTAGTTTTCCCAACAATTAGACGTAAGAATATGTTTGAGAGATTCAATGACAGTGGAAGACAATGTCTCATAATAAAATAAAATAGAAATGTGAAGAATGAAATGAAATGAAACATGTTATTTTATTATTTGGTTGTTTAATAAATTTAATGAAGGAGGTGAGGGGAATTCATGACATTCCCTCATTGACCTCTTAATTTAAGGGGACAAAAAACTGAAGTTTTGAGTGGTAAGTAAAGAATAAAGAGTCTTTCCTTGCCATTCTACTCTCTCTTTTTCAAATCACTACCAAACACAATTTTACTTTAATAAGATTAACCTTTTCATTCCTTGTCATTCTCACCCTTATCATTCTTCCAAACCTAACCTAAAATGGTTTAAGTTTTGAAATGATTTTCTGGGGCTGGTAGCAGTTAACCATTCCATGACAAAAAGCTTACTCCTAGCAAAGATAAAATTTGAACATATTGGGCTACATGGGTCTCATAGAGCTCAAAATCAACACGAAGCCCATATAAAGATTTAGCCCGCAGATTTCCCAAACCAAACAGGTAGAGTGAACGAGGTTTTATTGCATTAAGGGCATTTTGTTTTGGTGAGATTAGGGCTGTTTCTTTTCTTAGTCTTTACAAGGCATTTTTTTTTTGTGCATAATTTTCTTTCTTACATATTTCTTTTTCTTTTTTAAAAAAGATTCAGCTTGCTGTTAACTATTGTTTCTTAAAGTGACTTTTGAAATAATTATTTTATATATATATATTTTGAGTGAACGGTTGAGTCCTGCAAAAATAATACAATTACGTAGTTATCAATCCATAACCCTTCCAAGATATATTACAATGATGGATTACAAAAGTTTTTTCCTTCATAGAAAAATAAATGTAGTTCTAAAAACAGTATGCAAATAAGGTAATAAATTGATCTTATCTATTGGGGCAAAAATAAATATTGGGACTTGAACAAACTTATTCTATAACCATAGTAATAACCTACAACAAATAGTTTCACCTAGTAACACTGCTCTCATCAGTTCTACTTATTCTTTCTTTTCTGTCAGGCAATTCAATAGAAAGGACAAGGGACCATATTTTTAAATATTGCGAGGAGTTGAGGCTTCAGATGGACTACTTGAGGAGTCACCTGCTGCTGGATTTAATGGAGAACCACTTGCAAAAGAACCATTTCCACCCTCATTATTATCAGCCACCACTGGTATCTTAACAGCAGCTGCTCTTTCCATCTCTTTCTCAAGTTCTTCCTCCTGACGCAATGCAGTAAACTGGGTATCCAAGGACTTGGCTGCTGATAACCAGGCAAGAACAATCACCAGAAGCACCCCTCCCAGGTATGGAGTTGAATTAGCTAGTGACCCAAAACTTAAGATCATAAATTGCTGAATAAGGGCACCTCCAGACTTCCCCAATGGGTTGCACACAACATCAATGGCTGCCTTCCCTTTAACCTACAGCAAGGAATTTAAAACAAGTTAAATAAAAGTGAATACAGCAGCAAGACTTTTAGGATCTAAAAACAGTTTGAAAAAAGAATTGTAACACAACTTTGCACAGTTACAGCCCATTGGAAGTTTAGCGTAAAGTTAGTGCAGATACAATGGAGTAGCAGATACGGATTCAAACCTTGGTATCCTCGTCCAAGGGTATGTAGGCCATTTCTTTGCAGGGATCAAATAAACTGTACTTAGCACTCTTGCTGAATATGTTCTGCATGGCACCCACATAAACAGCTGCTAGTAGCGGAGTCAATCCAAACTTTGCAAGACCAGGTCCAAGTGGATCTCCAAACAATATAAGAGAAAAGAAACCAACTCCTGTCAAAAGCAGGACTGTAGGTGTGATCTTGGCAGCAACTCCCCATCCATATTTATCAAATATAAATTGGCTTAGAAGCATCATCGAGAATGTGGCAATTCCAGTTGCAGTCGAGAAGTCGCCCATAAAAGAAGAGTACTCATTAGGGCTAGGAAACTGCACAATTTGAAGAGGTTTGGGGGAGACATAGAAAGTACAGTTTAAAATAGCCGGTTATAAATAAAACCAAAACTAAGATAAAAGCAACTTCTTTGCACATTACCTGAGCTTTGAGCTTAGACTTCCATGTAACCTCAACAACATTAATGCTAATTCCATATGCAACCACTAAAGTGGCAAGATCCCTGATATACCTTGAAGATACCAAGAACTTCAAACTCTCCATTGTTCCCATTTTGGGCTTCTCCTGTAAAAATGCATAGTAAGGAAAAATGTAAGTTAACTTATTTCAAATAATCCAAAAAGTCAGAATTGTCATGTGTGACATCAAAAAAGAACAAAGGGGGATAGGACCACATAGCTAGGACAATGTCTTATACACCTGTAAATGAACCAACCATCCCACAGAAATGATAAATCGTTTAAATATTTGATTAAAAATCCAATTTTTTCAAATAAAAAACAACTTTAACAATATATAGGCAGTTGGGTGGGGGGCAGAAAAGGACTGCTGTAGTACTTTGGTTTCACTTGTCTCAGTAACTCAATTAGTAGACACAAGTATGTAGCATTGATAAAAAAATGTGAAAACAATAAACTTGAAATGAGCATGCTTCTGCCTTCCTTGACTATAAAAACTACGTGCACAATAATACAGCTGCCTTTCAAGAGATTACCTTCTTCTTCTTGCTACGTGTAGGAAGAGGAACAAAGTTATTCACCCACCAGTACAGGAAACAGATTGCAAGTCCCATAAGAACAACTATGCTCATCATTGCTTTTAGAGAGATTGCCCAACCATCAACTCCAGGGCCTAAATTCTTCCTCAGATTAGAAAAGTATTTCACCGTTCGGCCAGAGAACACAAGGGCAACATTGGCCCCAAGTCCAAACAATGGATAGAATCGTTTTGCTTCCTCAACAGTAGTTATCTACAGAAAAAACAAGGGCATTAGATTTGCTAAGAAGAAGAAGAAACTCATAAAATCATATACATCTTTCTGCTTTATACTCATTATAATTTCTTCAATCAATCCAATTTACCATGTTTATTGAATAAATCAGTTCAAAATTGGAGAACATAAAAATGGATGCAACATTTTACCCCGCCATCACATTAGCATTCTAATTGTGTGACAGTTAATGCATAGTATTGCAAATGAAACAAGCATCTAACCATCATTAGTGCTTTATTAGTGTCACAAGGACTTCACAACTTGTGTCAATTCTGAAAGTTTTTAACCCAGATTATTATATCTAACATGACTAAAGAATTGCATTGGCCAAAAAGAAAAAGAAAGAATGACTACATGATGCCAGTAAAATACACTCAAGAAAAAAATTATTTTGCTAAGCAAGTCATCTGACAAATGCTTTCCATTTAGCTAAATAAGCCAAGAGACGTAATCCAAGAAAAGAGAAAAACAGAGACAGACTTTAAAAGAAGAGTTTAGTTTCATCATTCTATCTATTGACATACTAATCATATTAATTAATTTACCAGTTCTTTCAAATGGAACAGTAATCAGTATGTATAGTTCTAAACACCTTGTTAAAGAAATAAAAATGCATGATGCAAAAAGTAAAATAATGGGTCATCCTAAGAATATATAATTATTATTGGACCATATGTTAACAAAAAAACATAACAAAAGATTAAAAGTACACAATTACATGAACTCAAATTCAGATTAAGGAGGAGAATCTATAGCATAAAAATAATAGGTCAAATCCAGTGTAGCAACATGTCCATGTTTTCATTCATCTCTTTTCTCAAGTCTCAACAACTAATACAAGTACACTGCTAAGTCAGGACACCAGACATGAAGTATTTAGGAAACCAACAGCATCATCAGCTGAGATTCATCCAACTAATTAAAAGAAAAAATAAAAGCAATGACAAAATATAAGAATTGCGTAATTACATCATGCCAGTGGAATTTGGGACACCATTATTGCTTGACACATCTACATCAAGCCAGTTTTCTGATTCAAACTTCAAACCATTCATGACTCAATATGCCATTTCCATTCATGACTCACTATTATTGCTTGACACATCTACATCAAGCCAGTTTTCTGACTCAAACTTCAAACCATTCATGACTCAATATGCCATTTCCATTCATGAAACTCATTCGGACCAGTCTGACATCAAAAGAACAGGTATGCACACACTCAAAAACAGACCCAAAACTGAAAACTGAATATTGGTTGAAGAACTTTTTTTCCCCTTTTGCTGTTATGAATTCCACTGAGCAGTTTATTGATTAAACATGTTATTGAAGACATACAAGACTAGCGAATCATCAAAATTTGAGCAGCAAACCTAGAGGAACAGGCAGCATAATTAACACAAACATGCAAATCTGAAGAAAATGAATCAAAACCAGCTTACAGATGACAACAAGGAATAGAATCAATAGATGAAAAGTAAAACAATCAACAGCCAATCAAGATGAGCAACCATATCTAAATTTTATCCAACCAGGTTCAAGAAGTATATGGAATATGCTTATGTATGAATAGTAGAATATCCAACAAAGGTAATTAACATGCCATGATTAGAATACCATAATTAAAAATATACCATAAGCTGATACCAAGATATACTATCACAGAATCAAACCAAAAATCAAATAACAAAGTTGGTTCATGAAATAAAATTACCTGATTAGCAAACCCCCAAAACAGCACAGAAATGACCACACTCCCCCACAATTCAGCCATGACATAGAACAAACAGAAGCTCCATATTCTCATAATTGCAAGCGGACCAAGGAACCGGGGGCCAAGGATGTCGAGAAGCTTGTCCGTAAATGCCTGAGGGTGGATATAGTTGCTGAGAGGGTACAAAACAAACCCAAACGCCCCAAAGAAAGCAATGAAGGGGAGAATAACAGTGTAGAAGAGAGCTTGCTTGGACAAAACATTAGCCAATTTTGTGTACAACAACATGAACCCAACAGCCATGGGAAGGTTCACCCATGTTTTGAGAAATGGTATAATCTCAGCACTGCTTCCTCTGGCAGTCACAACCAGCACATCCTTGGTGTCTCTGAGGATGGTGTAGTTGAAGAGGATGCAAAAGAACATCATCCCCAAAGGTATAATCTTCTTGAAGGTGGTAACCTCAATCCCCAAAAACTTTGGTTTCTCAGCCTCAATTTCCCCAAACACTGGTTGCCCATCAGCTGCAGCAGCAGCAGCTTCAGCCCTGCAGATGAATAAATTTTTGTCCTTTTGACCAAAGGAATTAGCCTTTGAGACAAGACAACCATGGAGTTTTTGGAATCCATTGGTAGCAATTAGAGAAGACCCACCAAGGGTTTTGGGCTTTGGTGAGAAAAATCTATGCTTTAAGCCCTGGGATGGGTGTAGAACCCTATTCCTGGGGTTTGTGGGGAGAGAGAGAAGCCCTCTGGTCTGAAGAACAGCCTCCATGTGTCTCCCTTAGGACCCTTGAAGAAAAACCAATGATCTGGTTACTTCAAGAGGAGAACATAAAGAGAGACAAAGACAATAGAGATGGGGATAAAGAGAGATAAGGTGGCTGGTTGCAGATTGGAGAATATTGTTTTCTCCAAAGGAAGAAGAGGTACATACAAATATCTCTTACTTTTATATCTGAGATTAGAGAATCGACCAAACCCTTAAAAGGGTTGAGGAACACGACGAAAAATAAACAAAATAAATAATACAAAATTATTTTTGGAAGAAAAAAAAATGGTGTTTAATTTTAATTTTAATAAGAACAAGAACCTGGTTTATTTCAATCTGTTGACATAGAAACAAAAACAATGAATCTCAGATGAATCCCACAAATGGAATGGAAGTGAGGGTGTGAGTGAACGGGAGTGACAAGGACCGGAGGAAAAAGTGCATGGGAAATGAAATGGTCAAGCAAAGGGAAAAGAGCATCCGTAGGATCTAAAATTTTTAAGCTGATTTCCCAAAATATCCCTCTCTGCCCAATGACCAAAATGCCCTCCAGATATTTTTTTTCACGTTCATAAATCACGATGCATAAATTTTTGATAGTTACATGTGCGATTCAAAAACCTTGGAACGTGAACTAGTCATCAGTCATTCAAGGCTGAATGGCTCATCAACCCCCAACCAAAACCGAAATGCGCTTTGCCTTTGCTGCAAATTGCTCTGCAAGTTGACCTCCCTTGCTTCACTTTCACTAAATCTCTAATTGCTTTGAAAATTTTATTATCAAGCCAATAAACAATCATTAACTAAATGAAACAGTGGTGTGTTTGAGACCGTCAATAAATGTGGATTACTCATTACCTTTTCATTGTGTTTGACAGTTACAATTTGACGTCTATCTTTGTGAGAGCACTGTGCTAGCTAATACTTAACTTATTCATACTTTGACCTGACGTTTCAGGCCAGCTCGTCTTAGTCATCGGTCCACCGTGACGGTAGGACCAACTCATGTTCACGAATAAACACGTGTTATGTTAATACACAAGGGGAATTTAAGGAAAAAAAATGCTAGTCATAGATCGTCTACTATTGGCTATAACGTATCAGCAAATTACATTAAAAAATATACTTTTGCGTTTTGTCAGAGAAATTTATTTTTCATCTCATGATAAAATAGGTACATATATTAAGTTGTTAATTACGAATAGAAATGATGACTAAAATGTAGGTTCTCAAAAACGAGTCTTCACAAAAAATAAATAAAGTTAGAGGGCCAGGTAAAAGTGGGACGTAAAAGCATAGATATTACATATTATACGAAATATTGTTTTAAAAATAATATATGTATATATATAAATAGTGATGTATATAACTCTAACTTAAATCTAAGTACTAAATCAACAAAGACACCATAAGTTCATAATTTAAAGTTCATAAAATATAGACTAAAATCTAAACTACCTTATCCGTTGTTTGATCCTTTGAATGTGAGTATAATCTGGGATGGATCTATTTGTTAGGGAGTGAAAATGCAAATGCATACTTCCACTTCATCTTAAAATTTTTCTTTGATCTTATATAGGTATATATGTATATATATATATTTTTTATATGTATAATTTTGCACCGCTCATATTAAAACTTTTCTTTGATCCTATATAAGATATATGTTTATGTCTTTTTTATTTTTTATGTATAATTTTTACTTTTATATATAGATAAATTAATAAATTTCTAGTGATAAAAAATAAAACTCATAATATTATTTTCATTTTTCAACAAGATCTCACTTAGTTTGATACATGAATATATTTAATATAATATTATTTTTTATTTTTTAATAAGATTTACGTGAGTTTGATACTAATATATTCAAAACACGTAATTGTCTTTTTCTCACCGTTCTTTATCTCTAAACTAGTGATAATAAAAAAATTATTCGCTTCAAACTCACTCACGTATATTTCAATTACATAAATATTTGCCTCCACTGAGCTTAAATTCCTAGGTCCGTCATAATTAAGAGAATAAATAGTCTTGGCGTATCGGCACTACTTGACATTCCAAAATTTTAATCTAAAGTACAGCAAACACTAGCAAACTACAAGAGGGGGGGGGGGGGATGTAGTCGCATATAACAGAGGTGAGAGACTGAAAATTTTGAACTTGTATTATAGTTGTTGATGTTATTTCCAAACAAATGCTAAACTCGATTAAGCTTTGCACAAATTTGACTGAAGATACATAACTCATAAAAATTCAGTGTAATTATCCTTTTTTGTTTTTTAGAGTATCTTATTATTTTATAATTGAGAAATTAATTTTTTAAGATATAGTCGATACTTAAACAAAAAAAAAAATTTTAATAGTATTATTTTTATACATATAAATTTAAGAATCAAATCTAAAACTACATACTTAAAAGACATGAACTCCTTTAAACATTAAATCATAAAACCTTTAACTAAAATTGTGTTTTCAATGAATTTAATGTTCAAAAACGAGTCATGGAATGATTTTACCAAATTTATTTATTATATAACATTTAACAAGCTTTCTAGTTTTCAAATCGTAAAATTGTAGGACTTTAGGTTTTAAAACGAGATTTTAACAACCATACGTTATAACCAAATGTTAAGTTGAGTTTCCAAACAGTGTTTTTTGATAGAAGTGTATCAAATTTGAGACATCACATTGTTAGATATAAAAATTAATAAATCTCCACTTAACAATTTAATTTTTTAAGAGAACTAATGCTTAATATGATATTAGTCTCTTTAACAAAGTGGTTAGAAATTCGATCATTGCCACTTCTATTATTTTAATTAAAGTTAAATTTTCAGCATAACATATAATGGACATATAAGTAGCACTTAACCTGAGTCGCGAACAGGATCGCGGCGAAAAATAGCAACTCAAATGATTTTAGAAAAATGAAAATGGAAATGGAAAATGGAGTCGCCGCCAATTTTATTTTAACTTAGGAAAAATTGGAAAATCTTTCTTTGAAAACGGTCTTTGAAACCAGATTGGATTCGGGAATCGGTTATGCTTAGGGAAGGGTGGAAACTTAATCTCACAGCACCCCTAACACACTCGTCCTAAGACGGTACCTTAGGTTAATTGTACAAATTCTTGATAAATCTCAAATATATTTACTTTACTCCTTTTTATTAAAATAACACTAAAAAAATGATTTGTGAAAATTTAATTTTTGGCTTGACAGAAATGAAATTCTGCTCCTACGTATCCCCTGGTGCAATGGGGAACTCAAAGTTACGTAGTTCTTTATAAAATAAGTGTGGATTAATTGATTTTAATTAAAAAGATTTTTATTTGAAAGCTTAATCCATTCTTGCACGATTCAAGTTAGACTAGCTACTCAATAAACCCTTATGATCCAAAAGATAATGAAGACAAAGATTCGCTATTCAATCATCATCATTGGTCATTGCATGGATTAAAAGATTTTTATTTTATTTTATTTTATTTTATTTTTTTTGTACAGGATTCAAGTTAGCACTAGGCTACTCAATAAATCCTTATGATCCAAAAGATAATGAAGATAGCATTTGCTATTCAATCATTATCATTGGTCATTGCATTGATTAATTTTTTTTTTTTAGAAAATACAAGAACAAACAAGTAAACGTAATTTTCCATGAGCTAAGTAAATACAAAAAAAAAGATTAAATATAACATCTCAAATCAAACAACTTTAAACAAATTTATTTTATTTTTAGATTTTTTTCATTTTTTATTATTCTTTTATAAATTTTTTTCTTTAATCGCAAAATACAATATCAAACATACCATTAGATTAAAGAAACCTTTTACTTATGAACTAATCCTAAATAACACCAGCAATCAAGCTCAAAAATATATTCTTTTGTTTTTATATTTTATTTTTGTATTATTTACCTTTTCATTTTCATTTTTATTTTTTAAGTTTTTTTTTTTTTTATTTTTTAAAACTTCCCTAAGAAAACAAAACAAAACAGAAAAGTAAAAAAAAAAATTTAGCCCATTCACTAAAAAACTTAGCCTAAGCCCATTAAAAAAAACTAAAAAAACTAAAAAAAAAATAAACAAGAGAACAGCAATTTACGAAAAGCAAAAAAAGGAAAGGGTTTTTTACAATAGTTGTAAGTGAGGAAGGAGAGTGCAGGCCGGCGGTTAGGTGGGTGACGACGACGAGTTAAAGGTGGTGCATGGTGGCTGGCCTGGTGCGACGGTGTTGCGCGAACAACGACAATGGAGGAGCGGCTTCGGTGGCTTCTGGTTCTCTGGTGGAGCTGAGTTACAGATGCTGTGCGGGTTCCGATAGGGTGGAGGACAACGATGGCGCAGCTGGTGCGGCAAGGCTCAGGGAGGCTGCTACAGACGGGGAGGCAGCGCACTGTGGAGCTCCGGTTCAGGTGATTCTGTTCCTGTGACACGAAACAGGGATGAAGATGGCTTACTTAGGGAGATTCACGGTTAGATGTTAGTGACTGGGTGATGGGAGGTGGCTACTCGTGGACGGCTAGCAGTGGTGTCATTCTGGTTGCGTGGAGGGAGTGGCTAGAGTGCAGCACGGTGGTGCATGGAAGGATGGTGAGGCTATGGAAGGAGGTGCAGGGGGTTCGCGGTTGGAAGGTTGGGGTGATGTGGCTAGGCTCGCTTGGTAGCTATATGGTGAAGTTGGTGGGCAATGAGGGTGAAGGTTGGACATGACGCATGGTTAATGTAGGTGGAAGATGGTGGGAGTGAAGGTGATGAAGGTTTACGGAGGAAGGGTGGTGTGAGTGAGTCAACTCACCGAGTCACGTGGAGCTTGGGCGAGTTCGTGGTGGTGAAAGGAAATGGGCGTGGAGATGGTGAGGAGTTAAAGGAGATGAGAAGGGTGGCTTGTGGTTGGTTGTTGAAGGTGAAAATAAAGTTGGAGATGAGAGGGTGAGTGAGTCACGTTTGCATGGATGTGCTACGGTGGAGAGGGATGTGGGTTCGGTGGAAGGTGAAGAAGAAGAGGGGTTTGTGGTGAGTGATGGGTAGAGGAAGTTAATGGTGGGGGTGGTTTACGTGGTGTCTCGGTTTGATGGTGGTGATGGGAGGTGTGAATAGTTGGTTAAAAGTGGTGATGGGACGTTGATGATGGAGGTTATGAGATAGGAGTTAAGTTGGGTTGTGTGGAGGAAGATGAGGGGAGGTGTGATAGCAAAGCAAGTTGGTTAGGTGGTTGTTATGGGTGAAGGAAGAAGAGATGAAGATGGTGGGCGATGTGGGGTGGAGTTTATGTGGAAGATGGAGGGAGGTGGCTACGTGAATGGGTTGTGATGAGGAGGGAGAAGAGGTCCAGATGGTGGCTTGTGAATGATGAAGATTTATGGAGGAATAAAATTGTGGAGAAGGAAAAAATATTGGGGGCTTGGGCGAAGATTTTCTTTTTTTTGCAGAGAGAGAAGTAGGTGGCTTGTAGAGAGTTCATGAGCGTCCCCCGAGGAGTAGGTGGTTTGAAGGAGGTGGAATAAAACAACAAGAAAAGGTGCTTGTGTGCCGTGTGATGATGGCTGCAAGATGGCATGGGATAGGAAAGAAAAAAAAAAGAATCAAAGAGTGTTGTGCGTGTACAAAAGAAAGTGGATCAAAACGTGAGTGGTCTCTGAGTGGGTGTGTGTTAGTGGGGTGCGATGAGTGTGTGCTACGTGAAAAGTAAAAGTGAGTGAGTGGAGAGCAAAAGGGTTTATCCCCTGCTGTGAGTGTCTGCTGCAGTAGTGGTGCTGCATGGCTAAAATAAGAAAAGGAACATAGAGCCAAAAAATATATTTGTTTCCTTTCAAAAGTAGAACAAACATGCAGCAAAATATTTTTTTCTTTTTTTTTTACTTTTTTTTATTTTTTATTTTACTTTTTTATTTTACTTTTTCTTTTAGCCCGGTCAAAATTGGGTGTTCACAGTTGCCATTCTTTACTTGTTTCTTATTAGATAAAAAGAAAAATTGTGATTTTCATTTTATCGTCGTAAGAAACCAGTAAAGAAATGAACTCCAATTTTGCCCGGCAATGCATAAGAGGATAAATGCAAAACAAAGTAAGAATAATGATAGGAAGTTAAAATGCATGGAGCCGATGCGCTCAACAGAATTTAAAATGCATGGAATGCGTGGAGCCGATGCGCTCAATAGAAAGTAAAATGCATGGAGCCGATGCGCTCAACGGAAAGTAAAATGACAATGGGCAACTGAGTCCCGAAATTTAAAAGACAATGGGCAACTGAGTCTCGAAATTTAAAAGACAACGGGCAACTGCGTCTCGGAATTTAAATGACAATGGGCAACTGCGTCCCGGAATTTAAATGACAATTGGCAACTAAGTCCCGAAATTTAATTGACAATGGGCAATTGCGTCCCGGAATTTAAATGACAATGGGCAACTGAGTCCCAAAATTTAAATGACAATGGGTAACTGAGTCCCGAAATTTAAATGACAATGTGCAACTGCGTCCCGAAATTTAAATGACAATGGGCAACTGCGTCTCGAAATTTAAATGACAATGGGCAACTGAGTCCCGAAATTTAAAAGACAATGAGCAACTGAGTCCCGAAATTTAAATGGCAATGGGCAACTGCGTCCCGGAATTTAAATGACAATGGGCAACTGAGTCCTGAAATTTAAAAGACAATGGGCAACTGCGTCCCGGAATTTAAATGACAATGGGCAACTGCGTCTCGGAATTTAAATAACAATGGGCAACTGAGTCCTGAAATTTAAAAGACAATGGATAACTGCGTCCCGGAATTTAAATGACAATGGGCAAGCATCTTGATCCAAAAATATTTTTTCTCTTTTTTTTTCATTTTTCACATTTTCTTTTCTTTGTTTTTTTCCTTTGCTTTTCTCTCTCTTTTTGTCTTTTTCTCTTTTTCTTTCTTTTTTTTATTTTATTAAAAGCCCTTTGAACCAATGACGACTTTTGGAAAGCTTTGACCAATCAAAAATCCCTATTCACATGCTTTTGATCGTTGGACCTGATAACCTCGATCATTCTTACTCATCCTTTCTTTCCCTTTTCTTATTTTTTCCTTTTCTTTGTTTTTCACTTTCAACTCTCCTTTTAAGAAATGAGATGATTATCTCTTGTCATGAGCCCTTATTTGACTGAGTCCTTGAGAGGAAATTTTACTCCAGTATTTCGCCTTATCCCTCATCTAGCTGATTCCCTGCAACTGCTTGATAACTCAATCCATGTCTGCGTTGCTACTTCCTTCAACACATCTTCTCCTCAGTCCTTCAAATATATTTTTTTTGCCCCAGTATAGCCAATTGAATGCAAATAAGATTGCCCCTGTGTAGCTGATCAAACGCAATTCAAAATTGTCCCAGTTTGGTGCACCCTTCAAGGCATTTCGGCCAACTTTCTCTCGAGATTTTGCCCATTTATTTGCCCTAACTTTTGCTTAGACCGACCTTTTGGGTTTTTCAGACTACAGGCTCTTTTCCATTTTTTTTTTGCTCTAACTTTTGCTCAGGCCGCCCTTTCAGGTTTTCAAACTAACGAGCTTTTCCTTTCTCTCTTTCTCTCTCTCTCTCTTTCCCCCCCCCCTTTTTTAGGTACCTCCTCTTCCATCAAATGGGATTTTCAAGATCTCTTCAATCTGAATTGTTCATCAGGAGATTATCACTAGATGGTCAAATCATAGTGTTGTACTCATGTTCACCCTACCTAAAGCATTACGTAACAGACACTCATGAACTCAAAAAGTACAACAGAAAAGAAGCGAACAACTTCCAGATTGTTCTTGGAAGATTGACTACGGAAAAAGGGTATTATTTACAAAGGGTAAAGACACAAGAAGTAGAATAGCAATAAAGTCAAAAGATTCTTTTTTTTTTGTCCTAGTATGGAAGTGATTGATCAAGACTCGACAACTGGACATTATGACTCTTATTTTATCAGGTATACAAAAATCTGCCCTCATGTAAGGTATCAAATGAATTTGGCTCAGAGTATGTCATTTGTAAACAAAAATTGCCCCAGTGTAAGTCACGAAGCTACACCAATGTAGGTCAAATTGAACCGAGAGAAATTTACCCCGTCTAGGACTGAATAGGTGCGTAAAACTTCGCCTTAGTGACCCAAAAGATTTGTCCCGATGTAGGTCAAATTGAACTAAGGAGAAACATGCCCCAATATGGGACCAGCTCAGACAGGGTAGCAACTTGCCCAGGTGTAAGTCTATTTTTTTTTCTTTTTCTCTTTTTTTTGATTGATTTTTTTTAGAGCAATGAATTAGGTACTTAGATGAGCATAACGTTTGTCTCAAAATTAAAGTTAATGAAAATGACAACAATCCTTCATTGATCAGAATGGACTTTTTATTTTTTTGGTTTGTAACATGGCCAAGGGTAGGGGTTATGAAAGAAAAGATATAAGGATCAAACAATTGTTTAAGGGTTTGAATGGGACCAAGGATCCTTGTTCAACGTTAAACTTTGTCAATTGCCTTTGTACTTTCAAGTACACTTTTCTCTTACTGCTCCTCATTTCTTCCTTTTTCTTTTCACTTTCTTTCATTCGCCCTTATCATTTTTTTTCTTATCTCTTTTTTTTTGTTTTTTTTTTTTTTTTTTTTTTTCATTACGCTTCAAAATAGCCACCATGACAATCGACCTTTGCTTTGTGTCATCCCCTAGTGTAGGGGTGATCCTTGTTCAGGATTTATTGAAGAAATTTTCAAACTCAAAAAGGACAACGAGAGATAATGAAAAGATGAATTCTTATGAAGGATAGAGAAACATGGCCAATCTTCATTTCAAATCTTGATTGCTCATTTTCAAAAATTTTAATTCAGAGACAAAAGGATAATACACACCAAGTGGTTATTTCCTTGCTCTATTTTTATCTTTCTCTTTTTCTTTTTATTAACTCATTCTTTTTTTTTATTTTTTTGTTTTTTGCAAAGGATACTTGCACACGTGAACTTTATTGACATCTATCAAAATGAGAATTACCAAGAATTGGAGTCCGATAGGCCCCCAAATACGAGGAAGACACTTTAAATAAACAAAAGAACAAAAAAAAATGACCAAAAGACCATGAAAATGACAGGAAACAAGATATTCATGCGAATTTATTACATCAATGCTTCAAGAAAGTTAACATAAGTTCATCATCACTGATTTTTTTTTGGCAACCACTTCAATCAAATCCTCAGATCTCCCATTGTTTAGAGGTTTCAAATTGCTGGAGGATGAGTGACTTCTTCAGAGATGATTATCTTGACTGGTGCGGGGAGTATTTCCCTCTGATGAGGAATGTGCTGCATCATTTTCTTTTCCCAGAGTTATGTTCCTCGCCATTTCCTCCAACCCTACATTGACCTCTTTAGAGGAATCTACATCTTGCCCAGCTTGTATTACCCTTGAAGCGAGTAATCCTTGGCTTCACACCTTAAAATCCCAACAACCCTCATCACAACTTGATTTTTCATTCTGCTTCTCCTCTTCTTTCATAGTTGCAGCTGGTGCAGTGATACTACAACCTACTTTCTCCAGTTCCTTGACTACTTCAGCCATTGGCGCACGCAAGCTTCTGACCTTTCCTATGGGTGATCCTTCCATCTCCCATGCATTTACCTCATCAAGAATTGGGTTGTTGACAACACTAGGCCTAGCTATTTCTTGAATGTCAAATTTCCCATAAGCTATTAGCTTCCTTACTGCAATTTTGAAAGATTCACAATCTTCAATTGAGTGTCCTGGGATGTCCCTGTGGTATTTGCAAGTTAAACTCGGATCATACCATGCTGGGAATGGTGGTTCTAAAGGACGTACAGGACTTCCCGACATGAGGTGAGCATCGAATCGACCTTTGGAATAAGTCTACGTTTGACATGGATAATCTTGGGAAATGAGGTAGGTTTTGAGGATGGAAGCGACCTCGATTTCGGCGATTTGGTTGAGGTCATTGGAGGTTTGGGTAATTTTGTGGAGGTACGGTGGATATCGAATATGAGATGGGTGAGTTGGCACATATGGTGATGGCATGGGGCCATTGTTGGTTTGGAATTGTGGAGTTGGGGTGCTATTTGTGGTTGGAACAAATTGGTGGGAGGGGTAATAAGGAAATGTAGAAGTAGGTGTTTGGTATGGAAAGTGAAGGTTAGGGTTATATGGTGGTTGCTTCCCCACGAATCCGACATTACCGTGGACCTCATTTCGAGTATCCTCTGAAAAACGACACCCTTCTCCGATAAGAAGCACTAGCGGCGCAGTGTTCGAGGTTCTTCCCTCAACAGGAATCTCAATGGTGATCCCAGGGTTTGTCCTTATGGAAGTGATAGTTGGCAGGTGCGGATGTGCCCCAGTCACTCCCATACTTCCAAAGAGCCCTAATCAAGTTGATAGTCTCCCTCATGGCCAACAACATTTCCTCCATTCTTCTCTGAGATTTTGTCATTTCAATCATCATCTCTTTCATCTCATCTACTTGCATGCTCAACTTTCTTCCTTCATCCTCTGGGTTATCAGCAGCCATTCTAGTCCCAGATCTAGGCTTGTGAATTTGGATTGGATTGGTCTCTTCCTTCCTAGGCTCTCTCTGGTTCAAACTAATTTGATTTATTAAAACAAAATAACATTTAACAAAGAATGGGATGAAATGCATGAGATGCACAAAATGAATGAACTTTGAAAACACTTTTTTTATTTTTCTTTCCCTTTTTTTTATGCTATGTCCTGAAAATGCAAGATGCCTTTTTTTTTTTAATGCCAAGGACGCTATGAAAATGCACAATGTTTTTTTTTTTAGAATGCTATGAAAATGTGAGATGCTATATTTTTTTTAATGCAATGTCATGAAAATGCAAGTTTTTTTTTAGAATGTTATGAAAATGCAAGCAATGAATAACTTTTTTTCTTTTCCTTTTTTTTGACGATTTTTTTTATGCAAAAATGAATGATATGAGAAACAGATAAATAAAGAAAAAGTACGCTCCCTTTTTGTGCCCTAGCCAGGTGGAACCTAAGATTTGACAGTCGTTATGTTCAATCTATTAGTGCAAGATTTTTTAGGACAGTCTAATCTTCTAAAAAGTCGTGGTTCCCAGATTACCCTTATCTCAAAAGATAAGGACCCAATTCATGAATTAATCACAAGTAGGGATAAACCCTCTCAATATGACTAGTTCATGATATTAGTAACAATCTGAGTGGTGTCTCAATAAATGTCAAGTGAGCATAAAGTCCCTTAATAACAAAAGTCGAGACCCCTCCTATTCCTTGGCTTCGCACAGACTCGGGTATAGAGCCCAAAAAGTGTGTGAAGTAAGTGATAGTGATGTGTGTGAGGGAGCATACAAACCTATACAAAAATTTAAAAGACCAAAATACCCAAAACCCGCAAAAGCATATATACAATAGCTAGGCAGCAATCATCTATCCCAGGGATTCAACAATTATGCACAACATATTTACAAGTAACAATATACATAAGACAATGTCATCAGATATTTACATGGAACAAAATAAAATAAACTCCATTTACACACAAAAAGAAAACAAATACAAGGATAAAAAGGGTAAAATAAATAAATAAAAATTATTAACAATTTGCACAACTAACAATAACAGGCTTGACTCTCTAAATCTCCCCAGTGGAGTCGCCATCTGTCGCGAACAGGATCGCGGTGAAAAATAGCAACTTAAATGATTTTAGAAAAATAGAAATGGAAATAGAAAATGGAGTCGCCACCAATTTTATTTTAACTTAGGAAAAATTGGAAAACATTTCTTTGAAAACGGTCTTTGAAACCAGATTGGATTCGGTAGTCGGTTATGCTTAGGGAAGGGTGGAAACTTAATCCCACTGCACCCCTAACACACCCGTCCTAAGACGGTACCTTAGGTTAATTGTGCAAATTCTTGATAAATCTCAAATATATTTACTTTACCCCTTTTATTAAAATAACATTAAAAAAATAATTTATGAAAATTTAATTTTTGGCTTGACAGAAATGAAATTCTGCTCCTACGTATCCCCTGGTGCAATGGAGAACTCAAAGTTACGTAGTTCTTTATAAAATAAGTGTGGGCTAATTAATTTTAATTAAAAAGATTTTTATTTGAAAGCGAATCCATTCTTGCACAGGATTCAAGTTAGCACTAGGCTACTCAATAAACCCTTATGATCCAAAAGATAATGAAGACAGCATTCGCTATTCAATCATCATCATTGATCATTGCATGGATTAAAAGATTTTTATTTTTTTTTATTTTTTTATTTTTATTTTTTTTGCACAGGATTCAAGTTAGACTAGACTACTCAATAAATTCTTATGATCCAAAAGAAAATGAAGATAGCATTCGCTATTCAATCATTATCATTGGTCATTGCATTGATTAATTTTTTTTTTTTTTTAGAAAATACAAGAACAAACAAGTAAACGTAATTTTCCATGAGCTAAGTAAATACAAAAAAAAAGATTAAATATAACATCTCAAATCAAACAACTTTAAACAAATTTATTTTATTTTTAGATTTTTTTTATTTTTTATTATTCTTTTATAATTTTTTTTCTTTAATCGCAAAAAAATACAATATCAAACATACCATTAGATTAAAGAAACCTTTTACTTATGAACTAATCCTAAATAACACCAAAGAATCAAGCTCAAAAATATATTCTTTTATTTTTATGTTTTATTTTTGTATTATTTACCTTTTCATTTTCATTTTTATTTTTTAAGTTTTTTTATTTTTTTTTTTTTTTTTAAAACTTCCCTAAGAAAACAAAACAAAACAGAAAAGTAAAAAAAAAAAAAAAAAAATTCAGCCCATTAACTAAAAAAAACTTAGCCTAAGCCCATTAAAAAAATAAGAACTAAAAAAAAAAAAAAACAAGAGAAAAATAGCCATTCGAAAAGCAAAAAAAGGAAAGGGTTTTTTACAATAGTTGTAAGTGAGGAAGGAGAGTGCAGGCCGGCGGTTAGGTGGGTGACGGCGACGAGGTAAAGGTGGTGCGTGGTGGCTGGCCTGGTGCGACGGTGTTGCGCGAACAACGACAATGGAGGAGCGGTTTCAGTGGCTTCTGGTTCTCTGGTGGAGCTGAGTTACAGATGCTGTGCAGGTTCCGATTGGGTAGAGGACGACGATGGCACAGCTGGTGCGGCACGGCTCAGGGAGGCTGCTACAGACGGGGAGGCAGCGCACTGTGGAGCTCCGATTCAGGTGATTCTGTTCCTGTGACACGAAACAGGGATGAAGATGGCTTACTTAGGGAGATTCACGGTTAGATGTTAGTGACTGGGTGATGGGAGGTGGCTACTCATGGACAGCCAAATAGTGGTGTCATTCTGGTTGCGTGGAGGGAGTGGCTAGAGTGCAGCACGGTGGTGCATGGAAGGATGGTGAGGCTATGGAAGGAGGTGCAGGGGTTCGCGGTTGGAAGGTTGGGGTGATGTGCTTAGCTGCTTGGTGGCTATATGGTGAAGTTGGTGGGCAGTGAGGGTGAAGGTTGGACGTGACGCATGGTTAATGTGGGTGGAAGATGGTGAGAGTGAAGGTGATGAAGGTTTACGGAGGAAGGGTGGTGTGAGTGAGTCAACTCGGTGAGTCACGTGGAGCTTGGGCCGAGTTCGTGGTGGTGAAAGGAAGTGGGCGTGGAGATGGTGAGGAGTTGAAGGAGATGAGAATGGTGGCTTGTGGTTAGTTGTTGAAGGTGAAAATGAAGTTGGAGATGAGAGGGTGAGTGAGTCACGTTTGCATGGATGTGCTACGGTGGAGAGGGATGTGGGTTCGGGTGGAAGGTGAAGAAGAAGAGAGGGTTTGTGGTGGTGATGGGTAGAGGAAGTTAATGGTGGGGGTGGTTTACGTGGTGTCTCGGTTTGATGGTGGTGATGGGAGGCTATGAATAGTTAGTTAAAAGTGGTGATGAGAGGTTGATGATGGAGGTTATGAGATGGGAGTTAAGTTGGGTTGTGTGGAGGAAGATGAGGGGAGGTGTGATAGCAAGAGCAAGGTGGTTAGGTGGTTGTTATGGGTGAAGGAAGAAGAGAGATGAAGATGATGGGCTGGCATGTGGGGTGGAGTTCACGTGGAAGATGGAGGGGAGGTGGCTACGTGAATGGGTTGTGATGAGGAGGAGAAGAGGTCCGGATGGTGGCTTGTGAATGATGAAGATTTATGGAGGAATAAAATTGTGGAGAAGGAAAAAATGTTGGGGGCTTGGGCGAAGATTTTCTTTTTTTTTGCAGAGAGAGGAGTAGGTGGCTTGTAGAGAGTTCATGAGCGTCCCCCGAGGAGTAGGTGGTTTGAAGGAGGTGGAATAAAACAACAAGAAAAGGTGCCTGTGTGTCGTGTGATGATGGCTGCAAGATGGCATGGGATAGGAAAGAAAAAAAAAAGAACCAAAGAGTACTGTGCGTGTACAAAAGAAAGTGGATCAAAACTTGAGTGGTCTGTGAGTGGGTGTGTGTTAGTGGGGTGCAGCAGTGTGTGCTACGTGAAAAGTAAAAGTGAGTGAGTGGGGAGCAAAAGGGTTTGTCCCCTGCTGTGAGTGTCTGCTGCAGTAGTGGTGCTGCATGGCTAAAATAAGAAAAGGAACATAGAGCCAAAAAATATATTTGTTTCCTTTCAAAAGTAGAACAAACATGCAGCAAAATGTTTTTTTCTTTTTTTTCTTCTTTTTTCTTGCTTTTTTTATTTTTTATTTTACTTTTTTTTTACTTTTTCTTTTAGCCCGATCAAAATTGGGTGTTCACAACCTATGATGTAAAAAGATAACATTAATCCCACACTCAATAGGATAAACTAAAGGAACAAAATTATAATAATAATAATATCTGCTAGAAGAGTTGAAAACTAACCTGAATCATTCACATACATGTGAGAGAAATATCAGAAGATAGTAGAGAATTTTAAAATATATATAATATAAAAAGAGACCGAACACGTGTGGATGTGTGAGATTTTGGTAGAAATCATGAGTTTAATTTATTGCAAATAAAAAATTATGTATAAAATCAAGAGAATGACCGGATGAGTAAAGTTTTTTTTTTGTATTTTCGGTAAAATAATTGATAACTTATTTTAGGATGAGGACGAAAGATGCCAAACATTTTATTGATTATTAATTATTTTTAAACATTTTATTATAGATTTAGTATTTAATAAATACTTAATAACTTGTTTTGAATACTCAACCATATTGGTCTATCACTTAATCGATTGTCCATAAGATCTGTCTATTTCCACACATAACCAAACTTGGGAATCATGGACAAAATCAAACCAATTGTCAATTTGTCCGAGTCATAGCCAAACCTATCTCTAAAATAGTCCGTGTAAATTCAGGTCGGATCATCCGGATCACACTATAAGTACCTAACTGACCTGTTAGGCATTTCACGCATGACCAAAATATTTAAGGCGATAACGGTCAGTAACTGATGGTCAGGCCGGGAATGGCCATTAACAGGTTGGAGCCTTGATGACCTAGCATAACTTACACCCAACGTTCGAATGTCTTAATGGCTCTATGGCAAACAGGCGCAGGGAATCCAACCTCCTAGTCCTTTTTAAGCTTGGCTTCCAGCCTAAACTAGACATGTTCCGCTTTCACCCAAAACACTTATATTTACCAACTTAACATTTGTTCCTAGCTTGCATACTACCAGCCTAGGTTCACAGTTGCTCTCGTTGTCGCCTTCTTCATAGGCCTTTGACTAGTCTTCCCAGTCCTCTGACCTAAATCTAAGTCACCATCCAGAACATCTGGCACCCACTGTGGGGTAAGGTAAAACTGTCCTACCCCACAACCAACTTGCAAATCACCCACACAATCAACCATGGTCACTACCCGAAACGTCAACAACGAAACAGCGAACCAAGAAAATGCCCAACCTAACAACATTAAAGCCTTGAAGCAGGCCATTCGTAATGTTTAAAGCAGAATTGATCAGATGGCCAATGAGGAGACACAACGTCCAGAACTAGAGAATGAGGTCGAAAGCAGCCATCAAAACACTAAGAATTGGGTCCAAAATACCCCAAGCAGAAATGTTCAGCAATAAACCAACTATCCTCCATCTACTGCAGACCACCCATTTTCTGAATTTATCATGACAGTTCCACTCCCTAAGGGTTTTTGCTTACCGACCGTGGAACATTATGACAAGGCGACCTATCCTTAAGAGCGTCTGACAATGTTTAACTCGATGATGCTTCTGAGTGGTGGGACAAACCTAATAAAATGTAGAGCTTTTTCGACCATCCTAAAAAAATTGGCACTGCTATAATTTTCCACCCTTGAAGTTAGATCCATCAATGATTTCTCGAAACTGTTAGCCAAGTTCCTCACCCATTTTTCTACTAACATGATCCATCAGAAAACTTTGACAAAAACCTGAAGCAAGGACGAAATGAGTCATTTAAGGAGTTGATAAGAAGATTTAGTAAAGAAGCAGTACAAATAAGGGATCTGAACCTTGTTGTGTCCTTGCATGCCATCATGGTCGGTTTGCAACTGCAAGGAAGCAAATGAACTAAGAATCTTTCTAACTCGAGGCCAGGGAAACTAAGGGTAATCCCCATATATCCATCCGCCCAATTTACCAAGACCAACCGAATAGGGGCAGAGGTGCGAATTCAAGAGGAAGGATGATGAATGTAGAAATGTGATTCGACTAATTTGATAGTGATAGCTCGACAACTCCAATTAATCCCCAACCTAAGTATGATGTATATACTCCGCTAACCACCCGATGTGAGCAGATCTTCAAGGAGGTTTACAACACAGGTATTATTCAACCACCCAAGATTGTAGAATCCGCCTAATGTTGATAAGGGCAAGCAATGTTATTATCACAATATGTATGGTCACACAATCGAAAAATGCATCACCCTCAAAGACAAGATTGATAAGTTGATCCAAAGGACACCTTGGAAAGTATGTTTATCTATAAAAAAAAAAGTAGAAGCATGGAATCAAAAGGGCGTGATCAATCTAGAAAAATGAGTTTGTGTCCAAGAGAAAAAGGAAAAACAGTCATGTCAATAACAAAAGCACTACATCAGGTAATAAAGGGCATGATTGATTCAATAGCTAATGGATTCGTATGAAGAGGAAGTTTGAATTCAACCAGAAAATGCCTTCTCAAGGCAGTCATATCTGTAAGCCACCTATTTCGTCTCCAAACTAAACAACATGAATAGGGACCAATAATTTCATTTTTAAACAAAGATTTCGCAAGCTTACACGAAAATTTAGATAATCCAATGATGATTTATGTTGTCCCTGAGAATTACCAGATTAGAAGAGTTCTGGTGGATCAAGGAAGCTCTGCCGACATACTATATATGTTCACTCTCCAGAAACTTCAAATTCTGAAAACATCTTAACCCTTTTTAATGGAAGTCTAGTCGGATTTTTTGGGGAACAGACAATTATAAAAGGGTACATTAAGCTTTAAACAACCTTCAGAACAAACTCCTTACTTAAAAGCATCCCAGTAAAATACTTGGTCATTAATTGTCATACTCCTTACAATGCAATTCTTGGGAGACCATCGCTTAATGCTCTAGGTGTCATAGTCTCAACACCTCACATAACAATGAAATTTCCTATCTCAAAGGATGAGGTAGGACTAGTATATGTAGATCAAAATGAGACAAGAATCTGCTACAATGAGAGCATGGAGCTAAAACCCAGAAACATGATCGATAATGAAAATCAAACCAACAAGCGACCGTTCCATGACGTCAACTTGATCGAGCTTGATCCAAGGGGTAACGTTCAAGATCAACCTCAGCCGACCGATGAATTGTAAACTATCTCTTTGGGTCCAAAACCTGACCAAATAACTCATATTGGGGCCTATTTACCGACTAATGTCAAATAAGAATTAGAAAATCTTTTGAAAAGAAATTAAATTTGTTCACTTGGACTGCTGCTGACATGCCAGGGATTGATCCCGAATTCATTTCACACAAGTTGTCTTTGGATACCAGAGCAAAGCCTGTCGCCTAGAAAAAGAGAAAGTTGGGTGCAGAAAGACATAAAGTTGCAGTAGAGGAGACCAAGAAACTCATAGAAGTTGTATTCATTAGAGAGGTGGAATACACGACCTGGCTATCCAATATAGTAATAGTGAAGAAATCATCAGGAAAATCGAGAATGTGTATAGACTTCACCGACCTTAACAAGGTGCGTCTGAAAGATTCCTACCTGTTTCCCAGCATAGATAGACTGGTTGACGGAGCATCAAGTTACCAGTTTCTCAGTTTTACATATGTGTATTCTGGATACAATCAGATCCGAATGAACCTAGATGATAAAGAGAATATTACTTTCATTATCGAGTTTGGAAACTTTTGTTATAGAGTAATGACTTTCGGTCTGAAGAACGTGGGTGTAACCTATTAGAGATTGATGAACAAGGTGTTCGAGGAACAGATCAATCAGAATATCAAAGTTTATGTAGATGATATGGTAGTCAAGACATTAGTAAATGGAGACCGTTGTTCAGATTTAGCAGAAATTTTCGGTCAGCTCAGAAAGCATAACATGAGACTTAATCCATAGAAGTGTGCTTTTGGTGTCCAGGCCAAAAAAGTTTTGGGTTTTCTTCTCACTAACATGGATATTGAAGTCAACTCAGATAAATGCAAAGCTATTATGGAGATGAGGATTTTAGCCACAATAAAAGAAGTGCAAAGGTTAATGGGAAGAATTGTTGCCTTGTCAAGATTTTTTTCTAGAGCGACCAACCGAGCTCTTCCTTTCTTTCGGTATCTCAAGAATCTGGAAAAATTTTAGTGGACTGAAGATTGTGAGAAGGCTTTCCAGGAACTCAAGCATTTCTTATTCTCTCCACCTATCCTGACCAAGCTAGATCCTGGTGACTAACTTTTCCTTTATATCTCTGTTTTTGACTAAGCTATAAGCTTAGTCTTGGTGAAAGAAGATGGCAAGGAGCAAATACCGATCTATTTTATCAGTAGGGCCTTGCAAGGCCTGGAGATCAAGTACCAAAAAATTGAAAATCTGGCTTTTGCTTTGGTAATAATTGCTCGGAGACTTCAGCATATTTTCAAAGTCATCTTATCACCATTAAAACTGACCAATCTATTAAACAAGTACTCAGAAAAGCCTGAGCTGGTCGGATGAATAATTGCTTGGTCAATCGAGTTGTTTGAGTTTAGAATATAGTACAACCTTGGGGACCGATAAAATCACAAGTACTATCTAACTTTTTAGTTGAATTATCCCCATTGCTTGAATATGATGTGAATAGTAATGCTTGAACTTTATTTGTTAATGGAGCTTCTAACATAAAGGGAAGCGGGGCAGGGATAATTCTCGAGGGACCTAATGAGGTCCTAATCAAGTAATCTTTATGCTTCGACTTTAAAGTAAGAAACAATCAGGCCGAATATGAGGCTCTTGTAGCTGGGCTAAACTTGCCAGCTAAAATGGGAGCAATTTAATTGCAAAGTCAGACTCTCAATTGGTAACAGGATAGGTCAAGGTAGAATACCAGATGAAAAATCCACAACTAACCAAGTACCTTATAAAGGTCCATAATGCTATTAACAAGTTTGAATAGTTCGAGATCCTCCACATCTTGAGAGATTAAAATTCCTGAGCTGATTTATTATCAAAGTTGGCAAGTACTAAGAGACCAGGAAATAATTGATCTATTATTTAAGAAATCATCGAGAAATTAAGCATTGAAGTTGAAGATTCCTTCATCGTCTGCCATGATCTAAACTCTTGGATGAATCCAATCATCAGATATCTGGAGAATGGAGAATTGTCAGCTGACGACAAGAGAGCAAAGAAATTAAGGAAGTCGTCCAGCTACTATATCATGGTTGGAGATGAATTGTTAGAGAAAGGTTTTTTCCTCCCTATTCTGAAATGTATCGATCAAACCTGAACCCAACGAATCATGAGAAAAGTGCATGAAGGAGTTTATGGAAGTCACATAGAAGGTCAGTCGCTGGCTTAAAAATTCTGAAGGTAGGATTCTATTGGCCAACCATGATGACCAACTATTTGATTTACGTTCAAAAATGTGAAAAATGTCAAAGGTTTGCAAACTTACACCGAGCACCACCATAAGAGTTTACACAGTAGAAACCCATTGGTCTTTTTGTAGATGAGGGATCAACTTATTGAGCCTATTTCCCATGGAAGCTGGGCAGCTGAGGTATATTATGGTCACAATAGATTATTTCACTAAATAGATTGAAGTCGAGCCTCTTTCTAGTATCACATCTGTTGATACCCAATTTTGTCCATTTTTTTTATATTACTTAATCAAGGTATGAACACCTAAGTTTGTCCATAAAATTTATTTCTAAACCTTGAAAAAATGAATGAAAATCTAAAAAAAAGAGAAAAAATGAAAAATAAAGATAGTTGAAAAAAACTAAAGTGTCTAAGTCCCACATTGGAGAAACCATGCTCCTTCCCCCTCCCCTCCTCCTATATAAAGGGGTGTTTCTCAATGGTTTGGACATCTAAAAATTTTCACACTTGAGCTTAATACTAAATATAGAGCCCGAGAACTTTAGTATTTTTTTGGGCTTAATACTAAGTATAAGAGCCCGAGACTTTAGTAATTTTTTTTTCTTGCAAGTGAGTTACTTTTCAAGGCTTAATTTGAAGAGAACGTGTGGGGCTTTGTGCAATAACTTCTTTGAGCATAACAATTTTTTTGTTTTTCGCCTTAGAGGTAAGCTTGCTTATTCTATTTATTTATTTTTGGTTTTATTATTTTTATATATATATGTGTTGTTCATTTTAGCTTATTCATTTGTTAGTTTGATTTGCTTATTTATTTATTTATTTATTTATTCATTTTTTGCACATTTAAAAAAAAAAGAAATTATTCATTAAAATTTTATTTAATTGCAATAAATTCAATAATTAGTGGGTGACGTCTCTAGCGTGACGCGAGTTTCACCTATTCAATTATTAATTTGAATAACTGAGTCGCGACGGCTTGTTAATTCAAATTTTTAAAGTTTTTATAAAATCAATCAACCCACAAGTATTTTCTAAAGAACTACGTGACTTTGAATTCTCCATTGCATCAGGGGATACGTAGGAGCAGAAATTCACTTCTGTCAAGCCCAAAAAATAAATTTTCATAATTTGTTTGTTTCTTTTATTTCTTATCAAAAAATATAAAAGAATAAAAGAATAAAAGAAATAAAAATAATTACAAAGTCTTTTTGTTTAAAGGGGTTAAAATAAATATATTTGAGATTATCAAAATTTGCACAACTAACTTAAGGTACCGTTCATGGAACGGGCAGTGTAGGGTGCTAATACCTTCCCTACCTGTAACCGACTCCCGAATCCAAACTTATTTTCAAAAAGACCAGTTTACCTGATTAAAAGGTTTTTCTAATGTTTTCCCAATTTAAATAAACATTGGTGACGACTCCATTGATTTTTCAAATCGAATCATTTTCGGTCGTCCCGTCGCGATCCCGGTTGCGACAGCTGGCGACTCCACTGGGGACACTTAGAGAGTCAGGCCTGTTGTTGTTAGTTGTGCAAATTTTTAATAATCTTTTATTTATTTATTTTACCCTCTTTGTCTTTGTTTTTGTTTTCTTATTTGTTTGTAAATGTATTTTATTTAGTACTTTTATGTAAATATCCGATAGCATGTATATGGTGACTTGTATATATATTTTGTACTTAATTGTTAAAACCCTAGGGTAGACGATTGCTGGCTGGCTGTTGTATATATGTTTTGCAGGTTGGGGGTAGTTTTGTCTTTTAAGTTTTTGTACAGGTTTGTATGCTCCCTACACCCACGACACCTACACGTTTATCACACACATTTGAGTAGGGCCCTATACCCGGGTCTGAGTGAAGCCTAAGTTAGGTAGAGGTTGCGTAGTGTTAGCCATTTTGGATGTACATCCTGTTTGGTTATCGCGAAAACCTCATCTAGAGTGTGCCCTTTTCACGAATTTCCCACACCTAGTGGTTTACCCACTGTTTGTGGTCAACATTCTGAAATGGGACTTAGCTCTAGAGGCCTTTAGAATAATAGAGCCACCAAATGAAAGATCTCACGAATTAGTAAGACCTATAGATCTTTAAGATAAATTCCCTCAAATTTAAGGGAATCCCTAGGACAAAAAGGGAGCGTACATCTTCTTTACCTATCTATTCCTCATATCATTCATTCTTGCATTTTTTAAAAAAATCAATCATAAAAAAAGACAAAAATACATTATCTTACATTTTCATCTCTACCATTTTTTTTCTTTTTAAAACAAAAAAAAAACTTCTTCATCTTTATCCCTCATGTCATCCATTATTGCATTCTTTTTCTAAATAATAATAATAATAAAATGCATTCTCTTGCATTTCATGGCATTCCAAGCATTTAAAAAAAAATAAAAAATACATTATTTTGTATTCTTAGCTTAAAAAAATGAAAAATAAAAATAAATTTTTTTTCTTATCTGCATAAGTAGTCACTACTTCACATACATGCATATCACCAATTTTGTTCAATCAATACTAATAATTGCATATTCACATCATGAGCAGAGAAGTAAACACTATAGTAGGAAAACAGCTTCCACGACACCCTCACAGGACTCGTTCCCAAGCAAAGATCATGGATGAGATGGAGCAAACTCAAGAGTTGAGGGATGAAGTAAACCAGCTTAGGGAGCAAATGTCCAAGATGATGGAAATGTTACAGTCTATGGAGAATAGAAGGAGCACAGATGGGAATCCCTCAGTGACAAATGAAGGACATCCGGTCACACCTCTTTGCCCGCCCGGTTTCGCTGTGTTCCCCCTGCAATACCAAGGCTTTAATCCTCAAGGGATTACAATGCCACTCACCATTTGCCCAAACGGCACCACTCAACCCTCAGTCGCCAGTTCATAGGGAAACCAAGGGGCGTCTTTTCCCCCGTATGGCCTCCCTCCAGGTTATATACCACCACTAGCCACTAGTTCCCCCAATAATGACATGCCAACAGTGTCCCTAACTCCAAATCCCTCAAACTCTTCCCAAAATCAAGCCACTCAGTCAAATGTCAACGAACCCCCGCCAACACAACACCCATACCCTTTCTTCATCCCGCCATATGGTCTCCATCCCAGTTCTGTGCCACCACAAACTGCCAATCCTCCGGACAGCAGCATGCCTGCTTCAAACTCCTTAAGTGTAGCTCAACCACATGCCGGTGGAACCCCACTGGGGCAACATTTTGTTCCCACCTTTATGCCACAATACCCATTGAATTCATCTGTTGAAAATCTCCAGTCCAGGGAGAAGTGGAAAATTCTTGAAGAAAGACTACGAGCCATTGAAGGGGCAAGTGGCTATGGTCTTTTGGATGCCTCAGAGCTCTATCTTGTCCTGGATATGGTGATTCCCCCCAAGTTTAAGGTCCCAGATTTCGACAAATACAGGGGAACTACTTGTCCAAAGAACCACCTAACCATATACATCCGCAAGATGGCCTCGCATGCTCACGATGACAAACTATTAATCCACTTCTTTCAAGACAGCCTAACTGGGGCAGCTTTGAATTGGTACACGCATCTGGAGCGTGGCCATATACGATGTTTCAAAGACTTGACTGACGCTTTCTTGAAGCAATATAAGTATAACATCGATATGGCATCGGATGGACTACAATTGCAGAATATGGCTAAGAAGGATGCTGAGACCTTCAAGGAATATGCTCAGAGGTGGAGAGAAATGGCTGCTCAAGTAGAGCCCTCATTGACGGAAAGAGAAATGGTGGCTACGTTCATTGACACTCTGCAATCACCCTTTTATGACAAAATGATAGGGAGTGTGTCATCAAATTTCTCAAACAAGGTCATTATTGGAGAAAGAGTTGAGGGGGGAATGAGAAGTGGGAAGATCATTAAAAGTTCAACAGGAACATTCAATGCCAAGAGGCCCCCGATGGGAAAGAAAAGAGAGGGAGAAACCCATGCTGTTTCCTTTGACTAGAGAAACTTCACCCGAGAGAGATATAGCCAAACACCTGTGAACCATCAACCATCCTTCCAGACTCCTTTCGCACCTTACCACCCGTACTTTCCCACCACTCCACCGATTCCATATCCCCAGCCGTATCACCCCCATGTCGCCACCGCTTCACATATTCCTCATCCTCAACCTCACCACCCAATGAGGCCTCACCAAACGCCATATCCTAATCAATACCGTACACCCCTACCTTACCGCCTCAACAAGCTCAACCATGGACCCAAAACCCAAACACAAACCAAAGAAGACCACTATATAGCCAAGAAAGGAAACATCTTGACCCAATCCCTATGACTTATACCGAGCTGCTGCCCCAGCTCATCCGTAACTCTCTCTTGGCTCCTTGCCCGATGAAGCCTGTGGAGCCCCATACCCTAAAGGATTTGACCCAAATGCCAAGTGCGACTACCATGCGGGGGCGCAGCCATTCCACGCAGAATTGCGTAACGCCGAAGTTTAAGGTGCAAGACCTAATAGATGCTAAGTGGTTGAATTTCAAGTCAAATACTCTTAGTGTGGGCCACAACCCTTTGCCTAACCATGGGAATCCTACAGTTAATGTTATAGAGAAATGCTCTGCCCAGAAGCTCATAAGACAAGCAAAAGATGTCAAGACCCCCATGAAGGTCATCTTTAAAGAATTGTGTAAATTTGGGATGATGGAAGCCTATATTGAAGAGAAGGGAGGCGACAAAGATGAAATAATGTGCAATCTCCATAGGAATGTGGGGCATTCTATCGAGGAATGTGGTGAGTTCAGACAAATCCTCCAAGACCTAATGGATATGCAATTAGTGCAAATAGGTCATATATGGGACAATGGTGGCATAAACATGGTGGATGAGTGTGTTGTTCCACAATCGCAAGAATGTCAGGAATCCATAAACTCTCGGGTCCCTTCCATTGCAAATCTGACTATCAAACAGTTGGTTATCTATTATACTGAAGCTGCATATGCAACATCCTCTTGTGGCCCGAAACCTATCACCATTCAAGTTCCCAGTCCTTTCCCCTTCAAGGACACTCGAGCCGTGCCATGGAATTATAATGTGCAAGTCCTTAGAAGCAATCTCACGAATGATCAGTCAGAAGTTGCGTCTGGTTCGACTTCTATTGTTACTAATATATCAGGGATTGGGGGAGTGACCCGGAGTGGCCGCATCTACACTCCTGAGGAGCTACGAAAGGACCGAGAAGAAGAAGAAAAGGGGAATCGTAAAGGCAAAGTCAAGATAGGGGAGACTTCCATTGGGAACGAAGCAAAAGAAAAAGAAAGACCGAAAAAGTTGAAGGAGTACAAAAAAGAGGTATCGGATGAAGAAGCTTGTGAGTTCTTGAAGTTTATCAAGCAAAGTGAATATAGAGTGGTAGATCAGCTGAATCGCACCCCTGCAAGGATATCGCTTTTGTCCTTATTGATGAACTCTGAATCGCATAGAAAAGTATTGATGAAAATACTGAATCAGGCTCATGTTTCTCATGACATTACAGCTGACAAGTTAGGTGGTATTATTGGCAACATTACTGCTGATAATTATGTCACTTTCACTGATGATGAGATACCAGCTGAAGGAATGGGGCACAACAAGGCACTGCATATTTCTGTCAAATGTCAAAAGCATATAATGGCTAGAGTGCTCATTGACAATGGTTCCTCCTTGAACGTGTTGCCAAAATCAACCCTGTCCAAGCTGCCTTTTGATGGAAGTTGCATGAAACCAAGTACGATGATAGTAATGGTATTTGACGGCACCAGGAGAGAATTCATGGGGGAGATTGAAGTACCAGTTCAAATTGGTCCTTGCACTTTCAATATACTCTTCCAAGTGATGGACATTATGCCATCCTACAGTTGTCTCTTAGGACGACCATGGATTCATTCTGCTGGAGCTGTGCCTTCTACCTTGCACCAAAAAGTAAAATTCATAGTTGATAATAAGATGATTACTGTCTTTGGTGAAGAGGACCTGCTGGTGAGCAAGCCATTGGACACTCCTTATATTGAAGCGCAGCAGAAAGCTCTTGAAACCGCGTTCCAAGCGCTAGAGATTGTCAATGCCACCTATGTGGAGGAAGGAGCTCAAGGTCTGAAGCCCCGGCTATCTAATGCATCCATGATGATGGCTAAGGTAATGCTTGGAAAAGGATATCAATATGGAAGAGGACTAGGAATGAATGGATAATGCATCATGAAATTCTGGGCACCCTGCGAAAACAAAGACAGATTTGGGTTAGGGTATAAACCCACCAAAGCAGACAAAAGAAGGGTCCTAGAAGAGAAAAAGGAGAGGAGGTTGGCCAGGTTAGAAAATCGAGAGCCTAAAGCTGACGGGATCCCCATCTGTGACATCCGACGAAACTTCCAAAGTGTGGGATTAGTGTTTCTAAACCAAGTGACCGCTATCGAAGACGATCAATCCATCAATCATGGTGTCAACTTGGTGTACCATTACTCCCCAGATGCAGAACTCAACAATTGGGAGAGCGTTGATTTTCCCATGACCTGTGAAATTGATTCAAAGTAATTTTGTAATGCTAATCCTTTAACTCTGCCCAAGGCTTTAGGATAATGTGTTGTGAAGCGGGCTCACATGTTTCTATTTCAATATTTACTATCAATAAATGTATTTTCAGATTATCTTACTATTTCCCCTTTTTCTTTTTTTTAGCTTTTTGCTCGACCATTTCATTAACCTTTATTCATTACCCTTTTTTACTTGTGTTAACACCAATAAATGCAGATCTAAAAGCGATTCTCTTGAAAATGACAGTGCTATGACCCCATTATACGATTTTGACCATCCCGTTAATCATGTTGATGAGGATAATGATGACAATTGGGAACCCTCTCCTGAGCTAATGAGATTAATGGAACAAGAGGTCAAGGAAATTCAACCCCATGAAGAGCCAACTGAACTGATTAATTTGGGGACAGAGGATGATAAAAAAGAAGTTAAAATTGGCACTACCATGAAAGAAGATGAGCGAAGCAAGTTGGTTAAGCTCTTATCTGATTATTGTGATGTTTTTGCCTGGTCGTACCAAGATATGCCTGGCCTAGATGCAAGCATAGTCGAGCACAAATTGCCTTTAGAACCAGAATGTCCTCCGGTCAAGCAAAAGTTGAGACGAATGAAGCCAGAGATGTCATTAAAAATTAGAGAAGAGGTTAAAAAATAGTTTGATGCAGGTTTCCTCGCTGTTGCAAAGTACCCTCAATGGGTTGCTAACATCGTCCCTGTCCCAAAGAAAAATGGGAAGGTGCGAATGTGCGTTGACTATAGAGATTTGAATAGGGCCAGCCCTAAAGACAACTTCCCTCTACCTCACATTGATGTTTTGGTGGACAACACTGCTCAACATGCATTTTTCTCCTTCATGGATAGTTTCTCGGGATACAATCAAATCAAGATGGCACCTGAAGATATGGAGAAGATCACATTCATCACTCTGTGGGGAACTTTTTGCTATAAAGTGATGCCATTTGGATTGAAGAACGCCGGAGCAACTTATCAAAGGGCGATGGTGGCATTGTTCCATGACATGATGCACAAAGAAATAGAAGTTTATGTGGATGACATAATTGCAAAGTCAAAAACAGAAGAAGATCACATAACCGATCTGCAAAAGCTCTTTGAACGATTGAGAAAGTTCAGGCTCAGACTGAATCCTACTAAGTGCACTTTTGGGGTGAAATCAGGCAAGCTCTTGAGGTTTGTGGTTAGCAAGAAAGGGATAGAAGTTGATCCAGACAAAGTTCGAGCAATCATAGAGATGCCAGCTCCTCGCACGGAAAAAGAAGTTCGTGGGTTTTTGGGAATGCTGAACTATATTGCTAGGTTTATATCCCAGTTGACTGCAACATGCGAGCCAATCTTCAAGTTGTTGCGTAAAAACCAGACAGTAGAGTGGAATGAGAATTGTCAGGTAGCATTTGAGAAGATCAAGCAGTATCTGCAAGAACCCCCAGTTTTGGTACCTCCAGTGCCAGGAAGGCCTCTCATCATATACTTGACTATGTTGGATGAATCCATGGGTTGTGTACTGGGACAGCACGATGAAACTGGCAGAGAGGAGCAGGCCATCTATTACTTGAGTAAGAAGTTTACTAACTATGAGGCAAAATACTCATTGTTGGAACGCACATCTGCGCCTTGGCGCGCGCACCACCTAAGTTAAGGCAAGTACATGTTGTGTTACACCACTTGGTTAGTGTCCAAAATGGACTGATCAAGTACATCTTTGAAAAACTCGCCTCACTGGGAGGATTGCACGCCGGCAAGTTTTGCTATCAGAATATGACATTGCCTACGTCACGCAAAAAGCAGTCAAAGGCAGCACTCTGGCAGATTTCTTGGCTAGTCAACCAGTGGAAGATTATGGGTCTATACAGTGTGAGTTCCCTGATGAAGATGTAATGGCTTGGTTTAGAGAAGAAAAACCCTCGGAAAAAGAAAAATGAACTTTGTTGTTCGATGGAGCTTCCAATTCATTAGGGCATGGAGTGGGGGTCATACTGACTTCCCCTGAAAATAATTTCATACCAATTACTGCTAGGTTGTGCTTTGACTGTACAAATAACATAGCTGAGTATGAAGCATGTGCCATGGGAATCCAAGCAGCGGTAGACTCAAAGGCAAAAGTTCTTGAGGTATATGGGGACTCTGCCTTGGTCATCCATCAGCTAAAGGAAGAATGAGAAACTCGAGATGCCAAATTAATCCCTTATCATGCCTACATCAAGGAGTTAATTGAACAACTTGACAAAGTTACATTCCATCATATCACTCGAGAAAATAATCAGTTGGCTGATGCCCTATCCACATTGTCATCAATGTTCAAAGTAAGTCAGGATAGGGACTTGCCGCTTATAAAAATAGAAAGTCGTGACCAACCGGCATATTATCAAATGATAGAAGTGGAACCAGATGGGAAACCGTGGTATCATGACATCAAATGCTTTATCAAGAGCAGAGAGTACCCTCCACATGCTTCAGAAAATGACAAAAGGACCCTCAGAAGACTCGCAATGAGTTTCTTTCTAAATGAGGAAGTGCTTTACAATAGGAACCATGATATGGTGCTGCTAAGATGCGTTGATGCAGCAGAGGCAGAGAAGATCATCAAAGATGTTCATGAAGGTTCTTTTGGAACTCATGTAAATGGGCATGCAATGGCAAGAAAGATACTAAGAGCGGGATACTATTGGTTGACAATGGAGACTGATTGTTTCAACTATGTGAGAAAATGCCATAAATGCCAGACATATGCTGATAGGGTTCATATGCCACCAGCACCTTTGAATATTTTAACAGCACCTTGGCCATTCTCGATATGGGGAATGGATGTCATAGGACCCATTGAACCAAGGGCCTCAAATGGACATCGCTTCATTCTTGTTGCAATTGATTACTTCACAAAATGGGTCGAAACTGCTTCTTATGCGAATGTCACCAGGAGTGTAGTGGTCCGGTTTGTCTAAAGAGAGTTGATTTGTCGTTATGGTTTGCCAAGCAAGATTATTACAGATAATGCCACTAATCTGAATAATAAGATGATGAAAGAGATGTGTGAGAATTTCAAAATTGAGCACCACAATTCCTCACCCTACCGCCCGAAGATGAATGGGGCAGTTGAGGCAGCAAACAAGAATATCAAGAAGATCATCCAGAAGATGGTTGTAACATACAAAGACTGGCACGAAATGCTACCATTTGCACTGCATGGTTATCGCACGTCCGTTCGTACTTCAACTGACGCAACCCCTTTCTCTTTGGTTTATAGAATGGAAGCGGTACTCCCTATGGAAGTGGAAATCTCATCATTAAGGGTGCTGATGGAGACAGGACTAGAAGAAGCCGAATGGGTCCAGACTCGACTTGATCAGTTGAACCTCATTGAAGGAAAGAGATTAACCGCACTATGTCATGGTCAGCTTTACCAGAAGAGAATGATGAAGGCCTATGCGAAAAAGGTGCGTCCTCGACAGTTTCAAGAAGGAGACTTAGTACTCAAAAAGATCCTTCCCATTCAAAGGGATTTTCGAGGAAAATGGACTCCAAACTATGATGGACCTTATGTCGTAAAAAAGGCCTTCTCAGGAGGAGCTTTGATTCTCACAAACATGGATGGCGAAGATCTACCACTTCCCGTAAATTCAAATGCAGTCAAAATGTACTATGCTTAAAAAAAAAGGAAAAGAAAAATGGCCTGCTAGGTTAAAAACTCAGAAGAGCGACTTAGGCAAAAGTTAGGGTTAAAAAATGGTACTTGACACATCCGAAGAAGTGAACATACCTCAAGTCACAAACTGGGGCAGTTTGAGAATATCTGGGCCGAACCGGGGCAGTTTGAATATGCTAAGTCTTATCAGGAGACACTCCCAATATGTAAAAGTTGGGTCAAATCATATTCTTAGAAACAGACAAGGGGATGTTCAAGGTCGCGGACATGGGAAATTAGCACTGATCATCCAAGAGAGCATCACTTGGAGAGTTGGAAAATTCTACCCCAACATTTCTTTTGTAAACCTTTTCAATTCGAAGTCTCATTTGTACTGCCTTTCTTGTACTTTTCCTATCTATAATGATAATCCCTTTTTGTTGCAACCCATTGTTGATTTAATATGCATTTTTATGATAGTTTTATATTGAGATGTGAAACATATGACAATATGGCAAAAGCATTTAGATTTGCTTTAACAATCTCGAAAGGTCATGGGAAACACAATGAAATCCTGACAAGAGTATTGATGAGAAAAGAAAGAATCATCAGGCAAATCATAAGGCCAATCACCGAATGTTACTGTTCAATCTCGATCCTTTGTGGGGAAAGTCTTTAAGGGTTGTGGAATTAAGAGTGACTCAATCAAAGGTTTGAAGAAAAAAGAAACAAAAAAAAATTGCTTACTCAATTGGTTCATGAGGACTCCTACAGTAGGGCATCCATTGCATCATGCATCATTTCTGGCATCACATGCATTGCCCTCAAGCATCACATCCATTGTATCATCATGCATCCATTGCATCATGCCCATCTCTGCCATCACATGCATTTACAAAGTCAACACATTATTTTTTAGTTTCCGGGTCCCCGCACTCATTGTCTTTTAATTCCCGGGTCCCTACACCCATTGTCTTTTAATTCCTGGGTCCCCGCACCCATTGCCTTTTAGTTTTCGGGTCCCCGCACCCATTATCTTTTAGTTTCCGGGTCCCCGCACCCATTGTCTTTTAATTCCCGGGTCCCTGCACCCATTGTTTTTTAATTCCTGGGTCCCCGCACCCATTGCCTTTTAGTTTTCGGGTCCCCGCACCCATTGTCTTTTAAGTTTCTGGGTCCCCGCACCCATTGCCTTTTAGTTTTCGGGTCCCCGCACCCATTGTCTTTTAAGTTTTTAGGGTCCCCGCACCCATTGCCTTTTAGTTTCCGGGTCCCCGCACCCATTGTCTTTTAATTTCTGGGTCCCCGCACCCATTGTCTTTTAATTTCTGGGTCCCCGCACCCATTGTGTTTAGTTTCCGGGTCCCCGCACCCATTGTCTTTTAATTTTCAGGTCCTCGCACCCATTGCCTTTTAGTTTCCGGGTCCCCGCACCCATTGTCTTTTAATTTTCGGACCCCTGCGCCCATTGTCTTTTCCTTTCCGGGTCCCCGTACCCCTTACCTTTAAGCTTCAGCGGATACCCGACTCCGCAAGCTTTTTACCTTTCCTGTTTTTATTTTTGTTACAAAAAAAAATCAAATTTTCATGGACAAAATTGAATCAATTCATTTGCTTTCCATTTAGTTTAAATGTAAAGCAAAGGGGGCAGCTGTTGATACCCAATTTTGTCCATTTTTTTTATATTACTTAATCAAGGTATGAACACCTAAGTTTGTCCATAAAATTTATTTCTAAACCTTGAAAAAATGAATGAAAATCTAAAAAAAAAAAGAGAAAAAATGAAAAATGAAGATAGTTGAAAAAAACTAAAGTGTCTAAGTCCCACATTGGAGAAACCATGCTCCTTCCCCCTCCCCTCCTCCTATATAAAGGGGTGTTTCTCAATGGTTTGGACATCCAAAAATTTTCACACTTGGACTTAATACTAAATATAGAGCCCGAGAACTTTAGTATTTTTTTGGACTTAATACTAAGTATAAGAGCCCGAGACTTTAGTAATTTTTTTTTCTTGCAAGTGAGTTACTTTTCAAGGCTTAATTTGAAGAGAACGCGTGGGGCTTTGTGCAATAACTTCTTTGAGCATAACAATTTTCTTGTTTTTCGCCTTAGAGGTAAGCTTGCTTATTCTATTTATTTATTTTTGGTTTTCTTATTTTTTATATATATGTGTTGTTCATTTTAGCTTATTCATTTGTTAGTTTGATTTGCTTATTTATTTATTTATTTATTTATTCATTTTTTGCACATTTTAAAAAAAAAAAGAAATTATTCATTAAAATTTTATTTAATTGCAATAAATTCAATAATTAGTGGGTGACGTCTCTAGCGTGACGCGAGTTTCACCTATTCAATTATTAATTTGAATAACTGAGTCGCGACGGCTTGTTAATTCAAATTTTTAAAGTTTTTATAAAATCAATCAACCCACAAGTATTTTCTAAAGAACTACGTGACTTTGAATTCCCCATTGCATCAGGGGATACGTAGGAGCAGAAATTCACTTCTGTCAAGTCAAAAAAATAAATTTTCATAATTTGTTTGTTTCTTTTATTTCTTATCAAAAAATATAAAAGAATAAAAGAATAAAAGAAATAAAAATAATTACAAAGTCTTTTTATTTAAAGGGGTTAAAATAAATATATTTGAGATTATCAAAATTTGCACAACTAACTTAAGGTACCGTTCATGGAACGGGCAGTGTAGGGTGCTAATACATTTCCTACCTGTAATCGACTCCCGAATCCAAACTTATTTTCAAAAAGACCAGTTTGCCTGATTAAAAGGTTTTTCTAATGTTTTCCCAATTTAAATAAACATTGGTGACGACTCCATTGATTTTTCAAATCGAATCGTTTTCGGTCGTCCCGTCGCGATCCCGGTTGCGACAACATCAGAAGAGGTAAAAAAGTTTCTTTGGAAAAATATTGTTTGTCAATTTGGTTTACCATTTATAATTGTGACAATGGTACTCAGTTTATCGACAAAAAATTTTGAGGATTCTATGAAAATTATAGAATTAAGCAGGCTTTTACCTCGATCAAACATCCTCAAACGAATGGATTAGTCGAGGTAGCAAACAAGGTCATCTTGACAGGATTAAAGAAAAGGCTAAACCGAGCTAAAGGACTATTGGCTGAAGAGTTATTTAGTGTACTTTGGGCATATCATACAATAGCACACTCTTCAACTCATGAAATCTTTTTCAGGTTAACTTTTGGGGCAGATGCAATGATTCTAGTAAAAATAAGGGAACTAAGTTTTGGGAGACTAGTATTTAGTGAGGAAAATGATGAAGATGCCAGAAAAGCTGACCTTAACTTGTTGGAAGAAAAGAGGAAGATGTTGGTGTATGCCAATTTATTTTGATCGTACTTGCTTACATTGTATTATATTATTTATTTAATACATGAGGTATTTCATTTATTGTGTTATTTATAATAAACATAATAAAATCCTTAGAATAATAAGTTTAATACTATAAGACATCAAGTGGATGACTTGACCGTGAGATCCTATTGGATAGAATCATAACATTATTCTTAAATGTCCCTCATCAAGTATTATTGTTAAATAGGACAACAATAATACATTGAGACTAGTATGTGCGTAGACTGATGGCCACATCTCACGGGTCATAGATATAAGATATCAAGTCTTCACATGGGTACATATTAGAGTAATGATATATTGAACTGACCCATCATGAGAACGTTACATGGATTGTTACGTGAGTGTCATAAGCGATTCTCAAAGTGACAATGGTGTATGTGGTTCTTTGACCTGAAATCACTATGATTCCTACATGAGGAGTTGTATATTTTAATGTCATCAAACATTATCTGTAACAAGGTGATTATAAAGTTAGCTATTAGACATACCGTGAATCATGCAGAGGAATGTGAATGACCTAGATGAGATTTGTACCCTATACATAACAGGAACGATATATTCGGACCTCTTGATTGAGTGAGACTATAAAATTCATTATCATGCTCAAATAAGTCAATATGAGATATTGATCTCATTTATTATTACTAAGTCTACAGGAGTATTAAGAAACGGAAGATTGAACTATACAATGGTGACACATTTCATGTCTTGTATTCAATCTAGATATATTGACAAATAGACTAAACTACACGAAAATATTGATCACGAAAAAGTTATGTCATATCACTGACATTCTCATTACTTGGGTAGCAGCTATGTGTTTCTAGATACCGCTCGCTGCTTGTAATATTAAAATAGGATTTTAATATTACTGCTAACATCATGAGAACCTGTAGGGTCACACACATAGAATAAACTGAATTGGAGTAATGAGAATCCAAGTTGGACTAGGATTCTATCGTGAGCAAAACTCATAACAGATAAGTCTAAGGTTGCACAGCTAGCCTGTTTACTACTCCCACTCGCATAAGGCATTCATTGTTATAAATAGTACTGCTAAGGAGCTGTCAAAACATGGCATCACGAACCCTAGCTGCACCCTAATAGAAATAGTGAGTGAGAGAATAATAGATTTTTCATCTCTTCGCAGCTAGCACTATACTAGAGACGTGGGACTCCAAGATTGCAAACATTGGACATTTGTGAGTCTGTTCGTGTGGATAACGTAAAGGCACTGTCGTTGTTGCGATGTTGGTGACATGCATTAATCATTTTTCATCTGGATTCAAGAGGTAAATTCAAAAAATCACTAATTATAGCCCTTTTTTTTCTCATAGATCCTTGGTGGAAATTATTCTTTTTGCTATGCTTTTTTCCTGTAATTCCCAATAGAAGATTGTACATATACGAGAAGAGTTCGTTAAGGCCCGGGCAACTTAGAAATATAATTCAAAGGTTCGAGTCAGAAAATTCAAGGAATGATACCTGGTCTTACAAAAGATTGAAGAATCTAGGAAGCCTCCTGGAGAAGGGAAGTTGGTTGCGAATTAGGAAGGACCCTTACCGAATTCTTAAAGACTTCAGAGAAAGAGCGTATAAGATTACAAATCTCACGGGAAGAACTCTTCTTAGAACATAGAATGCAGCCTCCCTTTAGAGATATTTTAGCCAAGTTTTTAAATAAGTATTCTACTTATTTGTTTTATGATTTTTTATTGAACATATAAAGGAACTAGGATGTTGTACTCTTTTTCTTTACCAAGATTTTTCCCACTGGGTTTTGCCTGGAAGGTTTAAACAAAGTATATCTTATCATTCCACCAGTAGTAATAATTTTTTATTCAGTTTCTGTTCAAAGTTTTTAGTAGATTGGAAGATACTTACTCAGTCCAACTTGAAAAATCTAATGTCAAGGTCAATCCATGATGTCCAATATATACTCGGCCTAACGCAAAAAAATTCAAGGCAAACAATCCATAATGCCCGATGTATACTCGGCCTAACTCGAAAAAATCTGAGGTCATGGTCAATTCATGATGCCCAACATATACTTGGCCTAGCTCATAAAAATTTAAGGTCTTAGTCAATCTATGATGCCCAACATATACTCAACCCAACTTGGAAAAACGATGCCCAACATATACTTGGCCCAACTTGAAAAAACTGAGGTCATGGTCAATCTATGATGCCTAACATATACTCGGCCTAGCTCGAAAAAATATGAGGTCATGGTCAATCCATGATGCTTAACATATACTCGGCCTAGCTTGAAAAAAATTGAGGTCATGGTCAATCCATGATGCCCAACATATACTCGACTTATACTCGGCCCAACTCGAAAAAATATGAGATCATGGTTAATCCATGATGCCCAACATATACTCGGCTCAAAAAATTTGAGGTGATGGTCAATTCATGATATCCAATGTATACTCGGCCCAGCTCAAAAAAATTTGAGGTCATAGTCAATTCATAATGCCCAATATATACTCGGCTCACTCGAAAAATTTGAAAGTTATACTCAACATGTGCTCAAAAGCTCATCTGATCATACATGAATCAAGTTCATTAACGCCCAATTAACAGTTATACTTGGCAAAGTAAAATTTTTCCAAAATTTATGCGATAATACAAGGACGCAAATAATTTCATATCGGGGATAACCAAGTCTCATAACAAAAAGCAATGGTTGTCATAATAACACCGGCCAACACTGTAAATCAAAAATAGAGATAGAAAGGCATAAAAAAATAAAAAAATATATAATAGTTCAAGCTAAAGCAGAAATAGATTAAACATTTTCTTTCTTTTTAGGCGAATTAACGATCCAGTCATCCATGATATCTTTAAAAGCACCAAACTCTATTAAGCAATCATAAAAAATGACATCCGGATTGAACAATTTGCCATGTTCCAATGCCTCCTCATAACCCGCAGTATGCTGCTCTACTGCCTCCATCTTCAAATCATCCAACTCTACCTCCAGTGATTGAATTCAGTTTGTCGCCTTGTTGAGAGCTTGGTCATGTGCCTCTTTTGCTTAGGAAATTTCTTCTCGAAGGGAGGCCAAATTAGACTTGGCCTTCTCTTTCTTTTCACACTGCTTTTTCTTCAAAAATTCAATTTGCTTCTTTAATTCCTCAGTCTCCTCAGCATGTTGTGCTCAGAGTTTCCCATTTCGAAGTTAGTATTTCCCAGCATCTTTCAGCTTTTATCCCATTGTACTTATATCAGATTCAAGAGCTCTGGAAACACTGGCAGTCTGAAGAGCCTGCACTTCCAGCCATTTACACAATCCGACCGAGCTAACCTTTGCAAATCTTCCCTATTAGAAAAAGAAGTAAAATGGGATTCTAGAAAGTGGTCGAACGGATAATTTGTAAACAAAAATGAAGAGTCATCTGCATGGTCGTTAAAACTTTCAGAGCTTTAATAGCTTTTTGAAATTTTGTGTTCTAGGAAAATTCACCCTGACCTATTCGTTGTCGAGTTGAGGCTGGCGAGCCAACAACTTCGGTCGGTTGAACACGTAGACCTCTCGCCTGTTCATCTAGCATGCTCCCTCTTTTTTGGACCATTAGATCTAATTGTGTGGCTGACGAATCCCCAGTTAGAGGAACCGAGGTTTGCCCATCACCCATAATGTTGAACAGAATTCCACTGGTTGACACTATATCCTTCTTTTTGTTTAGAAACTTCTACAACTCTTTGGCAGATAATCGTTGGGCCATCGAACCTGTAACCCAAAAATTAAGATTAATAATCAGAGTAATGAAAGAAAATCTAAGGTAAAAGAAGTATTGACTTTCAAATATATTTGGTCAGCTCATTTAGGTCGTCCCCAAGCTTATCCAAAATGTCACTTTCCAATAGTGGATTGTTCTGAAAGAGATCAACTAAAGTCTAGTCCTCCAAAGATAAACTCTGATATTCCATAGTCAATATTAAGTTTGGTTCGCTGTGCCAATAAATGGGGAGCTTTTTTATCCTGTACTCATTAAGGAAGAATGAAAGCTCATTTGACCTTGATGAAACTCAAAAAAACTTATTTTTGAACTTCTTGTATAAACTATTAAAGGCACCCGGTAACTTTTTCCGAGGATGGTCGCTAAGGGACACCCAACCACCTTTTCCAGAAGACTTTGACTGAAAAAATGAAAAGAAAATGCCAGTACTTGGCTTTATCCCTAAAAATCTGCTCAAATTTTCAAAGGCCCGAACATATGCCCAACTATTTGGATGCAGTTAGGTAAGAGCCAAGCTGAGCCTCCTAAGGATCGAGCACTGAAATTATGTCAAAGGTAATCAAAGTTTCAACCGAATAAAGAATGTGTCGTACATATACACCTAACTAAGCTTTTCATCCTCGGTCGGAGACATAAATACTATCTCCAAGTCATTACAAGGTCAGCCGAATAAAGAATGTGTCGTATATATATACCCAATCAAGCTCTTCATCCTCGGTCAGAGGCATAAATACTCTCTCTGAGTCATTACAAGGTCGATATACAAAAAGCGTTTCATCTCTATTAGCTGAAATGCTCTCACACTTCCTAAGCATATCTATGTTTGCACAACAATTATAGGCAGAAGCATACTTCTTAACATTAGCATGAACTTATTCATACTTATCCTCGGGCTAAACGCGCAAGACCCTAGCTCCAAGAGTTCGGGCAGAAGCATGGTCCGCCATAGATTGGTCGTCCATAAGCTGATCAGATTCAATGTTACCCACATTTTACCCAGATGGATTAAAATCCAAGGTACATTCATCCTCCCCTATAACATCCTCAACGAAACCACTACCTTCGCCGACCAAAAACCCCAGTTCCCCTAGACCTTTCGCCATCGTCAACCGATGGTGCTCAAGTGTCCACGACAGAAATTCCCCAACAATCATTAGAGAAGCATCACTGTTGCTCTCTGACATGTTATCACTATCTCCCTTGAAAAAATAGAGAGAAAATAAGTTACTTGCCAAAATGAAAAGAATAAGAGATAGAATAAAAAAAATATGAAAGAGTGAAGTACTTGAGAAAATGAAACAGCAATGAATCCTTCCAGCAAGGTCGCACGGCACCAGAATGCTATAGTAAATCCTGAGGCACTGATGAACTCAAAGCTCATGGAAGATGAAAATGGAAGGGAAACTGGATTGAAGAAGATCAAATGGAAAACCCAAAAATGAAGAAGTAGAAACTAGAAGAATATGAAATATGAAGAAGTGGTTTTAGGTATTTGAATGAAAAAATAATAATAATCACCAAGATCCAACGGCTACGAATGGGGCACCTCAAGAGTTTGAAATCATAGTCGTTAACTATATTCGGTGGTTGGAATTTAAAGGCTGCATCCAACAAACAACACATTTCCCCAAAAACCTACTCCATGCTCATTAATGAGAAGTGAATGATGTGACTTTATTCCCAACTAGCGCATGACACGTGACATTTTAACACACAAAACACATCCACACGGAGAACGAAGCGACTCGCAAATATCATTATAGATCCGATCAATCAATATACAAGCACGATTGGTCTTGAGCTTGGCCAACCATACTCTAGTTACCTAAGCTGAGAGGCTATGGACTATATCAGTCCACCATGATCACGAACAGCCTTGAGCTTTACCAACCATACTCTAGTTACCTAAGTTGAGAGGGTGCAGGCCATATTAACCTGACCATGATCGTAATTGGCCTTAAGTTCAAACAACTATTCTTTGGTTACCCAAGCCGAGGGGCTATGGGTCATATTAGCCCACCACTTAACCGATCGTCCATAAGATTGGCCTATTTCCAAGCACAACCAAACTTGGGAGTCATGGACAAAAACCAACTGCTGATTTGTTTAAGCTATAGCCAAGCCCATCTCTAGACCAATCCGTGTAAATCTGGGTCAAATCGTCTGGTCACACTATAAGTACTTGACTGACTCGTTAGGCATTCCACACATGAACGAAATATTTGAGGTAATAGCGGTCAATAGTTGATGGTCAGGCCAAGAATAGCCATCAACTGGTTGGAGCCTTGATGACTAAGCATAACCTACACCCAACATTCAAATGCCTTAATGGATCCATGGCAGACAAGAGCCAGAAGTCCAGCCTCCAGGTCCTTTTTAAGCTTGGCTTTTAGCTTGAGCCAAATATGTTCTGCTTTCACCCGAAACACTTAAGCCTAACAACCTAACATTTGTTCCTAGCTTACATACGACTAGCCTAGGTCCACAATTGCTCTCGTTGTCGCCTTCTTCATAGGCCTTAGATGAGTATTCCTGATCATTCGACCTAGACCCAAATCACCGTCCAGAGCAAATACCAAACTTATTATAGTACAGTAAAAATTCTCCTAAATTTTTAACATCTAGTTTCATGCTAATTCAATTTGTTGTTTAAAGTTCTACCAAGGCCCGGCCCAGTGCTCGCCACCTAGGCACCTCCCAGTTGTTTTCTCCTATAATATGAGAGTTTGAGGGTTTCTCGAATGTGAGGGAGGGTATTGAGAGCACAAAGCTGTGCATGTACAAACTATTTATTTCTTGGGGGGATTTAAACTTTGAATTAGGATATGAGAGGCAGTCATATTGTAAGGTTATGTCATGTTTTAAATTTTAACAAAACTTATAATGATACTTAGAAATGACATATGAATAAAAGATTATTTGCACAATTCGAACTCAACTTTCTATTAACAATGTTTGATTTTACTAATTAAATCTACCTTTAGCTGGGAAACTACGATACTTATTTTATTCTTCCTTCATCTGTAAAAATGATTTTTTTTAATGAAAAAAGTCCATGTTTTGACTCAGAAGTGGAGGTAGGGAACTCCCCCGCTTATTTCCAACTCACTCTGAACCAAACCATTTACTTTCTAATGAGTTCTCATATTGGAATCTCAATAAAATCATTCTTTTGTACCATAACATGTGCATCCTGTGTTTAATTAGGGACACATATTCTTTCATCAGATACTACCATTTACTTTCTAAGAAGTTCTCATATTGGAATCTCAATAAAATCATTCTTTTGTACCATAACATTTGCATCCTGTGTTTAATTAGGGACACATATTCTTTCGTCATATATTATATTAGATTGAGCCAAATCCTATTAAACTTAGAATTTGTTTAGGATAATCAGAAATTTTAATTATTTTAATAATTAATTATTGTATAAATTTTTTTTGTTATAATTAATTATAAAAAAAGTTTTATATTTGGATATGTTAATTAAAAAATAATTTTAAACTAATTTATTTCGTTTGAATTATATAAATAAGAATCGTTTTATGTATTAAATTACTAAAATAAATTAAAATGATTAAAAAATTATTTGACTAATTTATAAAGTTATTTAATTGAGAACAAAATAATATTAAAATCTCAAAATAAAAAATAATCCCATCAGCTTTTTTTGCAAAATGCTCAAACTTTTGCTTCCCTTCCAACAAATTTTTTCTGCCAAAAAAACTATTGATTTTAGGAAGTAAAATGTCCAAACATTTTGCATGTTACGTTCAACAACTTAGAGCATGTTTGAGACAGATTATTTCTGTCCCAACATACGTTCATTTGCCTAAAAAAGTTGTTGCTTGCAACAACAATATATTTGGGTAACGTAAGAAAAAAAATTGACAACTTTTTTCTTGAGAAAAAATGCTATTGAAAAATAAGCAAAACGTTGAGCATTTTATAAAAAAATTATTGGGATTGTTTCTAATAGTAAGATGTAAATACCATTTTGTCTTTAATCAAATAATTTTTTAGTTAATTAAATAATTTTTTTAATTATTTTATATCTATTTTAATAATTTGATACATAAAAATAATTCTTTTTATACCATCTAAAAGAAATGATTAGTTTAAAATCACTTTTCAATAACATATCCAAACATAAAACTTTTTTCTTATAATCAAGTATAACAAAAAAATTATACAATAATCGATTATTGAAATAATCTAATTTTTATAACTATTCTAAACACATACTTAAAACTAAAAAAAAAAATTATTAATTTAACTTTTAAACTGAACTAAATATGCTCTTAATAGTTTTGTCCCCCCCGAGTTATTACCTTTTTACGGTATTATTATTCATTTGCAAGATAAATTACCAATACGCGGAAATTTCGTTAGTATTGAACTTCGTATAAACGGTGGGAACCCAAATTTGTTGCATCCAATATTGGAGTTCAAATTCACAAAGTGGCGTTATAGAGGCATTTGGTTTTGTTTTTCCATTTTTTAAAAATCTTTATATGAAAAACAAATATAATTATGCTAATATCAATATGTAGCTAGTGATAGAGCCACTAGTTCAAAGAATCAGCCTAGTTAATAGTAGTTAGGATAGTTGCAAATTAGTTGAACAATTATGATTTTTTTATCATATTTTTTTTTTTCATATTATTTTTTATACTATTTTTTATATCATTAATTATATTATTTTTTATTTATTTATTATCACTTAATCATAATTATTAAAAAATAAAATAATAAATAATAAAAGATCGTCATTTTCCTTAGTGGAATGGAGTCAACAACTGCAACAAACTATTTGCTGACTAGGACATTAGAGCTAAATCATAAATACTATCTACAGTGTCATAGATGATTCATGATGCTTATTTGGTAATAATATTGACTGTCTAGAGGCTTTTCCATCCTTTGAAATTTGGCTTGTTCTTGTGAGATAGCTCAAGACTTTTCCATCCTTTGAAATTTAGCTTGTTCTTGTGAGATCAAGGCTTTTCCGTCCTTGTTCTCGTGTTTTCATTGAAAGTTGAGGTAGGAAAATAATTATCTATAAGTTGGATTAAGGTAGAATAGTGAGAACTTGTACTTAATAAATGAATAGTAAAATTGTCAAAGAAGAAAAGATTACTACTGAGTCAATGTCAATTGAGTAAGCTATTATGAATATTAATTCTTAAAGGAGTAAGAATATTATGAGTCTCATATTAAATAAATAAATATGTTTAATATATTATTTAAGCCTTAAAATTCTTTCGCATAATAAATTAATCTTTTAAATGTAATTGTTTCTTATGAGTTTAAGTTATAAGAGCATTCACCATTAACTTATGGAATATAGCGAGAGAAAGCATTATTGGAGGGATGGAAATAAAGCAGGATCCAGAAGAAAGATGTACCTCCACTGCACGAATGTTGGGCTTGTGTGTGTCCTGAAATAGCTGTCCCGTCCGTGACACTCTAACTCTAACACAAGTCTTAATAACATGTGGCACTAACCCACTGCCCAAATGGCCCACTGGCCTCTACATTCATTTACGTTTTGAATAATTTTCGGGGAAGAAACAAAAAAAGGTACATGCTCACACATATGCCCATGCCGTGGCCCAACGGGAGTGGAACTTAATCTATGGTCCCCATTACAAACGGTGGGCATGAGTCCACGATCTCATAAGTAGAAACAACCAAAATAAAACATCGCATCCTCACCATCATCTCAAAATATTTTATTCTTGAAACTTGAAAGCTTGGCAAAGGGCTGTCAATTCTGGTCGAGTTACGTTAGGTTAAGTTTAACTAGATATATAGACCCACGCGTTGTGTAGACATTTTGAGAACTGGTTATATAGTTTACTTTCTTATATTGCAACTCTTTCTCTCTATTTTGAAGCTTCAAAATCAGCAATTGAAAAAGATAAAAAGAAAAAAGATGTAGGAAATGATCCAGTTCATTGCTAATGATTAAATGACAAAAAGATAAAAATAAGAGAAATGGGAAAGTTTTGAATTGATGAGGAAGCTCAAGCGTTGTGAAATAATGGAGTAATGAAATTAGTATGTGAAATAATGGTAGAAGAAGAGGAAACAAAATATGTAAGTGTAAAACTTATGAAAGCTATTAATATTTAACATTAATATTTATTAATATATACACTAAACCGACACGATAATTAATAGTTGTTAAGATACTTGAAAGTTCTTAAGGTTTGCACCCACTGGACCATCCTCCAATATTCGTAAAAGACATTTTCATTTCCACTATATTATGCCAATTCATAAAAGAGAATAAAAAACACAATAAAATTACTTAACTAATCTACCTGCTTTGAATTAACCTTGAAAGCTGCTCATAGGGATTGGGTTCACTTTTACTCCAAATAGAAAGTTTTGCTCAATAAAGTCTTGGACCTATTTTGATTGCAAATCTATCACTCAAAAGTTTTTCTTGGAGTTGAGACGCCATTTTTTTCAATGATAGATCCAGCAAGGGAAGCATTGATATATGGACAAATATCCAGGACCTATTTTGATTGCTTTGCCCTATATCTAACCAAATGCAACGTCCAAATGATGTTTTGTAATATAAGATATTTGCATTATATATATATATATATATGATCTTACTCTGATGAAAGAATTGTTTATTATAAGAGGTGAGATGAGTGAATCTTTATCATTGAATCTTACATGAATAGTCAAGATTAGAACATAAATGCATGTGATTTTTTTAAGTGATCACATGACCTTCAAGTAACTTTTAATCTTGACCATCCATAGATGGTTGTATGGTTAAGATTTACTATTCTCACATTCTTACAATAAAAACTCCTTTCACTAAATATGTCTTATATATATATGTGTGTGTGTGTGTGTGTCTCCACATTATACCCTGATTATATCTTTATTGAACGTGAATGAGGTCATGGATGACAAAGGTATTGTTCTGTCCTCTACCCAAGGGGAGGTCGTCAGAGAACCTCAGGTCAGTTGTCTAGTAATTACTCGAGGGAGACGGGGTGGAATACTTGTCAAGGCACTCTGACCGATTAGTCTTGGAGTCAATACCATGATGAAGGCATAGGTAAAGAAAAGTGAACATATCTGGCTTAGGCTGTCAGACCAACTTATATAAAGATTTGGAGGACTGTCTCTCTGGATATCTTCTGTTAAGGTCCTTTAGGATTCTGATCGTTATGTATAGTCATTATAGCGCAAGGCCGTTATGTATAGTTATTATAGCGCGAGACGTTATGTTTGGTCATTATGATAGAAGGCCGTTATGTCTGTTGGTAGGGTATATTAAGCATGTGTTTGTCGAGCCTTTACCCATTTGGGTATAGACGGGTCAAACCTTGCAGAAATAGGCTTAGCTTATAGTCGGATGCCAATTGGGGCAGGACGATCCATAGCCCCCCAACTTGGACAATCAGTGATGATAGCCCAAGTTTGTATTATTAATGTTTATTTTTATCTAAGCTTATGAATCTGGACGATCCACAACCCCCCAACTTGGGCAAATCACAAAGTGAATGGCCAAACTTTTTCGAGCTTTTTGTAATTTTTAAGCTTAGTCCCTAGGTAACCTTCCAAGGTGAGTGGTGTTTGTACATGTATTTTCCTGACCTTAGTTATAAATTTTCTCGACCTGATCCGATCTTGAGTTTTTTCGATTTAGGCCAGTCTTCAAAGGCATCATGGTTTGACCATGACCTCAGATAGCTTCGCATGTCTTCATTTTTTAATGGAAGACTTTGACCTTAGAATTTTTTTCGAGCTTGGCTGACTTCATACATATGGCCTTTTCAATTGGCATCATGGGCTCGGAGCCGGCCTTGGTTCAGGGCTGGCATCATCATCCCAAGTTTTTGGGACCTTCGCTCTGGGCATCGATTCTAGGTTGGCATTGGTTCTAGATTGGCATCAGCTCGTAGGCTGGTTATCCTAGGTTCTCGACCGACTGACATTGGCTCATAGGCCGATTATCCTCGATTTTGGACCAACATCAGCTCGTAGTCCGATTATCCTCGGTCTTTGACCGACATCAGCTCGTAGGCTAGTTTTCTTCAGTCTTTGACCAGCATCAGCTTGCAGGCTAGTTTTCCTCGGTCTTTGACTAGCATCAGCTCTCTGGCTGGTTTTCCTCGGTCTTTGACATTAGCTCGCAAGTTAGTTTTCCTAGGTCTAGCATTAGCTCATAGGGTTAGTTTTCCTGGGGTTGGTTTTCCTCGGTCTTTGACCAGTATCAGCTGGTGGGGCTAGTTTTCCTCGGTCTTTGATCGTCATATGCTCGTAGGGTTGGTTTTCCACTGTCTTAGACTAACATCAACTCGTAGGGCTGGTTTTCCTCAGTCTTTGACAGCCATCAGCTAATAGGGCAAGTTTTCCTCGGTCTTAGACCGACATCAGCTCGTAGGGCTAGTTTTCCTTGGTCTTTAATCGGCATAAGCTCGTAGGCTAGTTAATGGGTCTTCGTATGGAAATTTTCAAGATTTTGTTGGAGGTTTAATCTAACTTGTCTTGATCTTGTCGTGTGAGTAATTCTGATAATAATATACAATTGAAATAATCATAACTAGGTTTCCATACCTCAATAAGGTTGGTTTGTATTAAACTCATGCAAATAAAATCCATACACTTAAAAGGTTCAAATTAAAATAATGAATATATAAAATTATAGAATTTAATGTTATACAAATAAACAACAATAAATTAAGATTAATATAAGTATTCATTAAAGAAATTTTTATCACACTTTAGATGTAAAAACTAGTAAGCAACTAGCCATGAAAGTTGTTCCTAATGATGACTAAAGTCAATATGATATTATGATCAATTTAATGTTATATAATTATTAATAAATTAATGACATTAAATAGAAATTAAAGCAATTAAAGTGACAATTAAGACAATATGATATTATAATCAATTTAATGTTATGTAATTATTAATTAATAAATTAATGACATTAAATAGAAATTAAAGCAATTAAAAATGACAATTAAGACAATATGATATTATAATCAATTTAATGTTATGTAATTATTAATTAATAAATTAATGACATTAAATAGAAATTAAAGTAATGAGAAATGTCAATTAAATCTATTAATAGTGACCGGATTCTCTCAATTAAAGGGAGTAAATATCTATAAATGTATTATCATATAACGGTTATTATTGATGTCATAAATGAGAAAATTGATAAAATTTTAATTAATAACAATAATATAATAAAAAAATAGGCTGGATATGCAAAATGCAACAAGATTAGAGCACATAAGAAAAAAAAATACGTACTAGATTACTGAAAATAGTAACCCTAACCGATAAATAGATTCCAGAAAAACTACTAAAGATAAACATCTAACTTCAAAGAATACAAACTTAAAATTATGAGCGCTAGACTATAAAATCGTACCAAAATTTCGGCCCAAATAACAAAGAAAAAATTTGAGTATAAAGTAACTTGTTGAATAGTGACAACAATTGCAATTTGCAAGAAAGAATGAAAAGAATGAAAAAAAATAAAAATAAAATAAAATACAGGACTAAATATTATATCAAAAAATTCCAAAAAATAACTCTATCTTGGTCGAAACATGGAAAGCATCATTTTAGCAAACCTCTAATGCAACATAAACGTTTACGGGCAAATGCACACTAGTTAAAAGTACAACATAGGTCACGGGTAACACTTTGCGGAAAATGCACACTAGGATTGAGATTCTTAAAAAAAAAAGTAGAGCAAAGTTCAATAATATAACAACCATTTAGATAAAGAAAAAACATTTTATGTGAATTGTCAAATAGGATGAAGAAAAACATGAATCAAGGGAAACTGAAAGGATTTATCCAAAGGTGAGAACTGGTATTAAAACAAAAGTAGCTAGGCAACATCAAAATAGGAATGATATCAAAGCAAAAACAGACAGTCAATTATATATATTACATATTATAAAACTCTATGCATGTATGCAATTTTCGTTTGCTTATATCATCATAATGAGTATGCTTATAACATATAAGAAAGTTTGCGTAACCATTTGGGTACTTCCTATCTCTGGGGTGAAAAAAGTACCATTCTTTCTCACCAAAAATGGCTTTGCCTGGCGGAACCCAGGGATCGAAATTGTACAAGTCCACTTCAGCATGGATTAGCAGAGAAAATTGGTGGCCAGCAACCTTGCGGCATAAATACTGAACTAGAAGCTCCTCGTCGGTGGGGAAAAACCGAAAACCAAGAGGCAAACTAAATTGTGCAAGCAGGTCCTTTTTGGCAACTCTCATTCTTTAAAGTCTACGATGGCAAGACAGTTGAGATGTATGTAATAGCAATGGAAACGTAACTCTTATGATATTCTTGTGGAATGGTAGAGTTTTACCTCGCCTCATAATAAGCGCCAGATGTTTCGTCCTCTATCTGAGAGGAAGTCGCTGGAGAACTCCTAGTCAGTTATTCGGCAAGTATTCGAGGAAGACAGGATGGAATACCTGTTAAGACACTTTGACTGATCAGTCTTGAAGTCAAGACCATATGAAAGTATAGGTAAAGAAAAATAAACATGTCTGACCTGAGCTATTAGGTCGATTTATATAGAGATCCAAATGACTGACTTTCTGGATACTTTCTGTTAAGGTCATTTAAGATTCTGACCGTTATATATAGTCATTATGGCGCAAGACCGTTATGTTTAGTTATTATAGAGTGAGACGTTATATCTGGTTATTATGACATGAGGTCATTATATCTGTTAGTGAGTCGTATTAAGTACGTATTTATCAAGTCATTACCCATTTTAGTATATATAGACTGATCGAATCTTGTAAAAAATTGGCCTAACTTATGATAGATGCTAATTGGGTCAGCACGATTCACAGTCCTCTAACTTGGACAATCAATAATAATAGTCCGAACTTATATTATTAATATTTATTATTATCCAAGTTTATGAATCTCAACGGTCCAGTTATGAAAGTTGAATCAAATTGCAAAATTAATAGTGTTGGTAATGTTGATTGAGCTTATTTTTGCTGCTTATACAATAATCTAAAAACAAAGTCAAACCCTTTATGGGCCCCAATTATTGTCAATCTACAAAGTCACAGGCAGAAAAGTTCTGCATGAACCATTGTAAAGAGTCGACCATTGGATATAAATTTCCTCCTGCCTCTATGCGTGAAATATACTGTAATGCCTGCATGTCAATGTGCAAGGCAAGAGAAATAAACAAAAGTTTCGTAAGATTTTGCAGGGAACATCATACAAAATTAGGCAGCGAGAATCGTGATAAGTGTATGAAGGAATGCCATAACTTGTTTTACCTTGACCATGTTGCATGCTTTCCAAAGGAAGGTGCTTGAGGATATTGTGGAACTCACGTTTGCTTGGAAGGGAAGTACATAGTTGGCATAAGATGAGTGAGCAGTACGTAGGTGTCAACCTGACCACCAATCCTGCTACTTTGCATTTGTCCAATGACATATGGATGTTCATATGATGGGGTAGTATGCTTGCCGGGCTCCCACTCACCATGGGAAAAGTGGCACTTTGCCACAAAATTTACAACTTTCAGTTAGTATTATCCTTGTTACATAATAGGGTTTTAACCACTAACGAAGTAAAGGCATATGTAAAGAAAAATTGAAAAAACACTATTAAATCATAATAATGATAAATAAGGGATTAAGACCATTGACGATATTAATGAAAAGAAAAGTTACTAAATCAATAAAAGAGATAAGAAGGCAGAGTTGAGAAGACATTGCATGAGAAAGTGACAATTCTATTAATGAAAATGATGTTCATACATCATTTTTTTTTTATATATTTTTTAATATATTTTAAATAGATGTAATTAAGTGAAAAAAAATAAAAAAAATATAATAAATAATATTAAAAAATATAAAAAAATATATGTATTATTTGTAATAAAAATATCATTATTATTCTATTAATTTGCTAATGTGGTACTTAAAGAAAAAAGTTTATATGTAAAAAAATAGCTGATGTGGCATATTCTCAATCCGTACTTTAACTTTTACATATTATAAATATAAATTATAAATTATAAATAGATTCACTCGTCCACTGCCATGTATAGGTATTTTGGAAGCCTCATCATAATATATTATGAAGGGTGCATGGCTGATGCCATTTATTTTTCACTCGCCAATGTTTTTTAGTCGGGAATGGCTGAATGCTGCTTGATTACCTTTTTATTTCCATGTTTAGATTTTTTCAAAAGGTGAGTTATTAATAATTACCTTTAAAAACTTTAATTTGTCAAAATCTAAAGCGGAAGGAATTGTACATAGGCCATCAGGTATAAAATTATAAATATTTTCCCGCTCTCCATTCGTTCTCCTCTTCCAGTTGTCCATGTTATCGTATTACCATTGGTCCAATAAATTCCTAGAGGCTGGTGCTTCGATCACGAGCGAGGTGAGTACTTCCTTCATGGGTGCCTTTTTCTGACACGCTCTGATCAGTGATCATAGCATAGGTCATCTTTGATTTTGACTTTTGAGGCCATGGGTGAAGGGTATGGTAAGTAGAGGCTCGAAGTAAATAAGCCATATAGTTTTTATTTAACGGCATTTGCGGGACTCGGTCGAAGACTGTGGTGTCTTGGGATTGGGCTTAAGGTATCATGGCTATCGGGCCCAATAGTGTTTCTAAAAAACACCCTTATATCGCACATGAGCCTTCTTCCAAAATAACTTGTAAATATTCAAAAGAGAAGCCACGTAGTCCAAAAAATAAAAGGAGGAGACACGTCATTTTCTGTATTTACAGTAACATAAGCGTATAAAATATTTATAAATGAGATTTAGAATTATATTAAAAACACATCTCTTAATTTTCCATTTCGTTTGTGAGGTTATTTTAGTTAATCATGACTCATGTGATGTATTTAAAAAGTCATGACTCGTGTGAAAATTTTCCACAAACAAATTTGGACTTTTTAGTTGTACCAATTAAATACAACCATGTGTCTTGTAATATCCACATAATTAATAAATTCTTTTATTATTTATAAAAACATTTAAATTTTAAAATTTATGAAATTGACCCAAGGACCATTTTATAAAATTGAAAGTTATTTACGTCAGTTAACATACTGACGATCCTTAACTAAAAATCTCCTTCCATACTCGTATGAACCCTAATCCCCTTGCCCCATTTTCATCTTCTTCTCACCTGCGGCTTCCGAATTGAACATTCACACAATTTTCGGACCATAACTCCACCCTGTGCCCAAATTGATTGGAGTTCGTTGCTGCACCTCCTTCGTCGTCTTCGAATTCACACACGCACACACACTCTCTCTCTCGCTATGGCGGCAGTCGAAGCTCTCCTTCATACTAGTTATCTCACTGAGGCAGTCAACGACGTCAAGCCCTTCGATGATGTCCAGGTTTCCCTTTTATCCTTTCAAAAATCTGTCTTGTTATTATAAAAAAAAATTAATATGCAACTTGCAATCCTTAACTGGTATGAAGGTTCTGTATTTGTTGGTTTATATCATGCATTTGTTCTATATCTGTTATATTCTTCAGTGTGACGTAATTATTATTATTTTTTTTTGTTTCTGTAATTTGAAGCTTCATAATATGACACAAAGAGACACAATGAAATAGATTTGACACAGAGGCAGTAGCATTTAAGATTTCCCAATCCAAAACTGCCATACTGGTGTTCCCGTAATCATCAAAACAACAAAGTGTCTTGTTTTTATGGATCTTGATAAAAATGAAGGTTTTCCTGAAGCACATCAAATCTGCTGACGTATCTTCATCTTAAATTTGCACATAGTTTCACTTGTCAAATTTGGTTACCAGGCTGAGTTTTGGAAACAAAAATCAGAATTAATAGGATCCCGAAATGTGATCAAGCTTCGAAAAGATTTTAAGGTTTTAGATTTTTAGTTAATAGCTGAATCATTGCACGTGCAGGACATAGTGGCACAAAAAAAATTGAGTTTAAAAAATTGATTTTGGTAAGAATGGTTTTGTAAAAAGCGCATTATCTGTGAAGATAAGACAACCACTTTAGTCTTCATCAGAGTGATATAGTTGAAGCTGCGGCTCTTTAGAAAATTCATTTTCATCCCTCTAACTCCAGATTTTGGAATTACGTTAGTGTTAATAATGGGATGGAACATGTGTGGCCTTGTTTGTGATTTGATTATACTTGTGAGAACAATGATAACATGCAAACAGAACAGAAGGTTTGACATGGCATGTTGACATGTGTACAATTGATTTGTCTTTGATACAAACAGAACAAACTCAATAGCCACTTGTGAAGGGAAAAGGATATAACCTGATAAACAGTACATGGTGAATTAGGGGGGGAAGAGAAGAAGAAAAAGAGTATGAGTATACCTCGATGGTCATAGGGGTAAAGACAAACAAGTTGACCAAATTGAATGCAAAAGAAGAAAGCAAGAAGCCAAGCTGGTATCTTTGAGTTTGTGTAGTGGAGGAACATTTCCAGGGGTGCAGATACCCAAAGGATGCCACTGATATGGCACAACAGATACCCACCGAAGAGAAATATGCGGGAAACATCTTGCTTAGCAGGTTACCGAACTGATGCCGAGGCAGACTCCTATAATTATAATTATAATTATAATTAAAACACAGAGTGATTTGCAGTGCACGAATAAGGAAGGAATGAATGATTTCAACAAATTACAACTAACAATTACAATACAACTTGTTATTAAAAATTGGATAGAAAGTGTAGTGTACTTGAACATGATGATGCCCCTGATAAAGGTGACCCAGAGAGCGGTACCAAAAGCCGTAGAGAAGCTGAGGAGGTGCACCAGTTTGAGGTAGGTGGAGACTTGCCTTGATTTTGATCCCAATGTCTCCGGAGAGAATATCACTCCGATGGCTAAGAAACCCACAACTGCTAAGAATCGACTAAGTCAACCCATCGGACTCCCACTCAGTTCAGTTTGCGTTCTCAGAAGGGATTGAATTGAAAATGAAATTGAAATTGAAATTGAAGAGAGTGTTGTTGAAGGCTTCAAGAAAGGAGCACCTACCTACCCACTTGACTCTTACTTGTTATTACCATTTGCTTTGTTTTTGGATGTGATCAGGTGGAAAATCTGGAAATGCAGCTGAATTGTTTGAAAGGGTATCACAAAGTTTTAAAAGTGAAACATTATACTGAGGCACTGAATGATCTCAATGCTGCCATAGAAGCAGATCCAACCCTTTCAGAAGCATACCTTTTCCTTGCATCAGTTATTCGTCAGTTATGCAGGTGTGGTTGATTTGCAAGTATTTAACGCTCCCCTCCCTTTTTTTTTTGAATCTTAGAGATCATTCCTTGTTAAATTCTGGGTCAAGCTTTTGAAAGTGTTAAATAATATAAATAAAGCACATCTTATTTTGGTTTCCATATTCTGTTTCCTAGGTCAGGTCAAAACAAACTAATATGATGCTTACTAAAGTAAAGTGTATTTCCTCTTGAGCATCTCTTTATACACAATTAGTCTATGCTGTTATTGATTTAATGCTGAGTAGTTAAAAATTATTTGTATATTAGATTTTTCCACTTTTTTTGTATTTGGGGGTGGGGGGATATATCCCAGACCTTCTCATTACCAATCAAGCTTTATGAAAACAGCAGCATTTTTTCCCCCAATCCTTCCTAAAGTGATCAAAGAAACAACTGGAACCCCTAATTTTTGAGATTCTATTGGTTTTCAGAAAATGATCATCGTGCCACTCTTTCCCCTCCTCGCACCCTCTCTCATCTCCCTTCCCCCTTTGCCCCAAAAAAATCTCTCAACTCCTAATTGGAAAGTTATATCATTCGGTGCTTTTTGGCTAATGTAGATATGAGCAATCGAGAGGAGCTACAATAAGTTTCGGAGTTAAAACCGGAGATTCAATTGCGAGAAAGGAGCTCTCTCATTGCATTGCAGGCTCAAAGTGCCTTAGAAACAGCTCAGTCCCTCTATGATTTGGGCAACTTCACCAAATCTTTGGACTATATCGATAAAGTTGTGCTTGTTTTTTCTTGAGCTTGCACGAAGGTAACATTTTTATGCTCTTCCAGTTCCATAAATATCATTTCAGTTTCATGTCTTGGTAGTTACATTATGTAGTGTGAAAGTAAATACCTAAGCATTGGGTTTGGGCTGGGAAATGGTATGTGCAACCAGCATGTTAACTCTATATGCATTATTTTCCACAGGCTAAGCTTCTTAAAGTGAAGTTGTTGATAGCTGATAAAGATTATAAGGGTGCCATTGCTGAGTCCGGGTTTAGTCTCAAGGAAGATAAAAATAATTTAGAGGCATTATTTTCCAGCATATGCCGCATTGCTCATTTCTCTGTTTGTTTAAATTAATATCAATTTCTGCCAAAAAAAAATTAATATCATTTAATGTTGTGCACCTGGTGGTTATAGCCAAAATCCTATTCTATTTTGGTCAGTTGACCTGTCGGAGGTGGTACTGGTAACACATCAGCTTCAAAGCTTTCACTGTATGTTTCAGCGATTATTATACATCTGTAAAGCCCCATCTCTTGTGGATTTCCGCAGTTGTCAAATTCAGCCTAGTGTAAACAGAAAAATATATTTAGAGTTGTTTGAATGTGCATTATTTGTATGGATTATGTGAAGCTATTGTTTGTTATATGATTTTAATGAAGTTCATGTTTATTAACACTTTGTTTGATATTGACTTGGGACACGGTATTGATCTTTTTCTCGGAGATCTGCCTTCATTTATGGATGAGTTTAAAGTTTTGGCAGGTTATTGTTTTTACTTGGAACTTCTATTATCCTCCCATGTGTATCCAGTGGACTATGTACATAAATTATCTTTTCTAATTTTTTTAAAAAAATTTCTCAATAGTTTGCCTTTAATTTGGTTGTTTATGCATTATAGTGGTGTTGTCTAGATAGAGTTGGTTACATAGATCAAATGATGTCATTGTGTTTTATCATAAATCAAATTTGTTTAAACAACAAAGCACAACAAATTTTTATATTTGCAAAACAAGCTTGTTTAGCTACAGCAACATCACTTTGGATCAGAGACATTCATGTGAAACGTCTTCTATTTACATCCTAGGAAAAACACAAAGACACTCAGGGTAAAACATGAAGAACACTCACAACCACCTTGAGGAAGGAGAAAGCCCACAGCATCTTACAAACAATAGTCACTAACTCACAATGGATGCTGGGGAACTAAATCAGTAATGGCAACAATCGTCTTCTGCATCTCTAGCTTATTGGCTCCTACAAGTTTGTCAACTTCTTGTCCATCTTTGAGAAAGAAGAACGTTGGTGTGGCTTTGATGTACTATGAAGTGCTGAAGTCCTGCAACATACTAAACCATGTTCAATAGAGTGTGGTGGTACAAGACATATATATTCTGAATAACAACCAATAGGAGCAAACTACATGATCATCCACCAAACCTTGATCTTTGATAATATATTTCCAAATGGAAAATTCTCTGTCGCCTAGTTCATGTTGACAAAATATGTTTGCTGCAGGATGCACTTGAATTTAATTTATGTTGGTATTTAAGGGAATGCCAGGTAAACTAATATGTTTTACTAAACTTCAATAACAAAATAATAGTATGAAGTGATGATATCTATTGCTTGAATACTTATAGTTAGTTCATCCACGTCAACTAATAAGAACATCATAGATGAGTATTTCTCAGATAACTCGCAATAATATAGTGCAATCATCTTACACGGACCACACCACGTCTACCATTCTAGCTGCACGATTTGTTCTACGACTACACCACAATCTTTCACTTAAGTTCATGATTCACACTTCATTAAACAATAGGTATATATTAAAAGACCATATTTCTTATAGCCTTAGTCATATTTAATAATTAAAGGGTGAATTCTAAACTCTTGGCCAAATGGCCTCAAACCAATTACAAACAAAATTTTAATTTATTTAATCATATAGTTACATGATAAATTTTACAGCAAGCACAAAAAAAATATAGCATAATAACACTGCAGTAACAGTAATAGTGTAGCAGCAAAATAGCAGCAAAAATGGTAGCACAGCAGAATCAACATACAATGGTAATAATACACAGCAAAAAATAGCATACAATAGCTATAATTCACGGTAAAAACAGCATCCATAAGCTACAATTCATTGCAGAAATAGCATACAGCAGTAAATATGCACAGTAATAGCAGAATGAAACAACAACAACAAAATTAATATCATTACAAGCAGTAGCAGAATAAAAAAAATATAACAACATAATAAAATAAAAAATAGAACAGCTGAAATAATCAGAAAATAGAACAGCAAACCCCATTTAAGGGAATGTCAGCTAAACTAATATGTTTTACTAAACTTCAATAACAAAATAATAGTATGAAGTGATAATATCTATTGTTTGAATACTTACAGTTAGTTCATCCACGTCAACTAATAAGAACATCATAGATGAAGATAATGATTGCCTTGTTTAATGATTCTACACACTTCCTTTCTTTGCCTCCATTTAGTGTTCTTTGCACCGGCAGACACCCTATTGGTTCTAATCTGACCACTCCAATCCTTCTTGCGCCCATTTGATAAAGTTCTTGCCAATAATTTCATGACATTGCCATCAGAATGTGATTTTCTTTAATAATGTCATAGTTGACATCTTATTTGGTGCTTAGATTAGCTCGAAGTAAAACTACTGGAAAAATTCTGGAGATGTCATAGTCTCATAGAGTTCGTTTTGTCTTTTGTTTGAGACCATCAAGAAAGACGTGTACCTCTGTGTTTGATCTCTAGATACTCTAAGTTGGAACTTAAAATTACTCATAGCTTTGTCATTTTTGCATCTATTAGCAGACCTTTTGAAAATTTGATGATAGATTGGGCAGCATACTTGTATACTCATTCTGAACTAAGTTTTCACTAGACGCTTCTTTTTTGATCAAACATCTGCAAGCTTTCCAATGCATTTTTTGTTACAATGTCCTTGTCTTTGTTGTATGGTTTTAAAACCAAATCCAACGCTACTCTCATTCTTGTTCCATCATCCACCTAACAATAAATAAATAATAAAGGTTACAATTACTCAATATACATTTAATATATAACGTCTTATGAATTTTAAATAACTAACTTATATGTTGTACGAGTCTGAAAAACTACATTGCATCATCCAATAAGCAACTCAGACTCCGCAGTCATTCCTATAGGGATTTGGCATAACAAATAAATAAATAAATATTTTATTTAAATATACATTTGAAGCAAATAAAAAAACAAACAAACATACGAGTCATCTCTTTGTTGATCAATTCCTTTTGGCTCAACAAGTTTAAAGTCTGAAATTATGGGTCTCTCTGTTATATGGTAATCATAAAAAGAGTTGTCCTGTAGCATTTCCTCCAAGAATAAACCCTGTAAAATGATTAATACAAGGTGAAGTTCGTATGTTAACCTTAATGGATAGGATATTACGTTTGTGAGTGTAATTACCAGTTTTTTAATATTTCTCTTCCTTGAATCATGTTTGTTTAGTAATGGCATTGAGTCCAGCAAAATGAGCTGACCCTTGACCATGTCAATGACTAAGAGAAACCAATGTATGTTGTCCTCATTGACAGGCACAAAAATCTGTAAAAATAGGATTGAAGTAAGGATAATGTGAAATGTAAAAAAACTTATATAAACCAACAAAAAATGACTTATATGCTGAAAATCATTTACCTTTGTTAGATAGTCAACTTTACCCATGAAGGATTGTTTATAGTATCTCATCATGGTTTTTGGTTCTGTGGTCCAATGCAAGGCAAGTTGCTGTAAGAAGCTTCGCCGTTAGTAGTGTTAGTTATTAAATAATTATCTTATATATTAAAAAAAATACAGATGTATTACCGAGAATGTGGTTGGTAAGAACCAAACACTATTATATTTTGACCTTGATCGTTGCTCATAAGTAAGCATACAAGCCACCAAGCTCAGAACCTGTATGACATCCCGGTAAGTGTTGAGAATTGGTAACAATTTTATAATGAAGACCAATATTTTCAAATCTTACATCTTGGTCGACCAATCCCTTCGGCAACAAAGTTTTCAATGTGGATCTGTATCCGAGATATAATGATATAAGTGGTGTAATTAAAACTTCCTTCCTACAAATTCAATTAATAATTAGCTCTTTAAATAGGATGTAAACAATTAAACCATTTTTTAACACAAAATTCATGAGCTTACCCATCAAAAATGTCATTGTTGGTTGTTCCAAAAATATAAGCTGCAATTGCCACCTCTATCTTATTTAAATGCATTGCTTGTGTTGGCCTAAACATTAAAGGCATCCACTACAGCCCCATATACATATGTGTTACTGTATGAAACTATGAAATATATAGTATGTAGGAATCAGATAAAGTATGGACTTACACTTGGAAGATCAATTCCAACCAGTGAGGGTGGGGTGTTCAGATTTGTCGGAGAGTGATAATTTATGTAAAATCCAGTTGGAGAGGATCTAGTTTGGAGAAATTTTCCTGCTGTGTTAAGCTGCTTATTAGGTTTGAAGAGCTTCTTGCGTACTCCTGTACTTTTCTTCATATTGGCCAATTCATCTTTCTTAGTTTCTTTAATAGTTTTACTAGAATTTTGCCCCTTTCGTTGATGTGGATGAGCCTGTGCATCCTTTGGATTTCCTGTCAAGTCGACAACTGGAATTTCTTGCTTTCCTGCTCCATCTTTAGGATACCGAAGTTCTCCACTAATAAAATTGATTACACTCTGATTTGTTAAACTTGAATGCTTTGGTGTTGTATAAGGATTCATCATTAATGAGACTTCAGTTGGAGTTTTGAACCCACTTGCAACAGCACAAAGGTAATTTGGTGAAATTTGGCTAAATACTAGCATGATGTTAGGACTTTGTGTCATAATTATGTTGGTCAAGGCATTCACAACTTGCCTTATGTCTTCCACAGTTGATCCTAATTGATCAACCTTGTCCAACACATTCTGTTTAATAAAATATGTTCACAAAATTTAAAAAAAAAAACCAGTCAATGAAGTTCATATTCCATCTTTGCATCAAACAAAAGTCTCATGTACCATTACCTGATCTTTGCTATTGGCTGCTTCTCATTTTGTTCTTTAAGACCATTTGTCTTCATTGTTATGTGACTTTGTTATGCTGTCATGGTCACTGTGATATATACAAACTCATTAAATAATTTACAAGAAAACAATCATATTAACTATCAAAAAGAACAAAAAGAAATAAGTACAAAAATATGGAGGATTATCATTAAAAGAAGCCACAATGCAGGTATAATATGTCTAGAGTCACAGTTTTTAACTTCTTAAATCTTAAAACTGGATGTAAAGTGATTTTAAACTCTAATAAATAAAAATAAAGCTTAAGAAAACTTCCATAAAAGTGGTGTGCCTGTGTCTTTTATAAGAGACGTTGTCTAAAAGCCAACGAAATGAACATAGGCAAAAAACACTTGGTCTTGTACTCTTGTTGCCCAAAAGTGAACAAGACAGAACAAAGGCTGACATCATGGAGATTTGCAACCATAGGGTTCAAAAACTTTATGCAGAACATAGTGAAAGAGTAGTACAAGCATGCAAACTTATATACAAAGTGAAAAAAATCTTAATTGCAAGGCTGGGATGGGATTATGACAGCAAACCAATTAATAGAGATGGAAACTGCCAATTGAAACAACCCCCATATCCACCGACTGGATGCCACCATGCCTCAAAATGATATGCAAGTGTAGTTGATAGTTCATCATATAGTGACCAGAAAAAGTAACCTGTGTTAATGGCAAGACATATTCCGAAAAGAGAGCTAAAATATTTATTTGATAAACAAGTAATCCAATAAAATATTAGTGCATATTTTGGCCAATACTTGTACAAAATGTGGTTTAGATTCAATGTTCTACACATCTAAACACTGGAGGAGTAACTCAAAATTTTTGCAAAACAGGGAGAACAGAGATTAATCATGTGAATAATATGGAGTTAGCTGATAGCTAACTAACATGCTCCAATTAGCACTCCTTCGAAAATACAACTTAGAAGCCAGAGTTTTCTTCAAATTCCTAGAACTTTGGGTGCTATATCTAAAATAGGATTAGGTGCAAATTTTCTCGCACATAAGAAACAAAGGGAATATGGCTGTTTATTATAAAGACAAGTCTGATCTTGCAAAATTTTATTGAAGAATTCCTCTTTGATATTTAGTTATTTATTTATTTTTATAATGTGTTTTTATCTTTTTAATAGGATACTCTACTGTTATTGAACAATAGTAGAGAATACAGATTCAGCTATACTAGTATCATGTTGGCATCAGATTATAAGAAGCTTCAAGTTAAATGACTCTCTAATAAAAAGAATAAAAAACAACATTTTCACCATTAAAATCATATCAGCTTGCATACAATTGAAACATTAAATATTAGGAGCAATGGTCATATTTCAATAACATTAACAACACTAAAAGGTCTATTTGCGACTCGAGAGAATAAAGAAACACTCATTAATAACTCATAGACTCACATGAAAGCAAAAATACTAAATTGAAACAGAAATTATGTTGTGTGCTTAGTAAATATGCTTCCTTCATGCTTTGAGCGAAATACCCTCTCCCCCCCCCCTTCTTTGCTTGGGTGTTCCACAACGTTTTGACATATTACAATTAACAAACATCCCCTCAAAATAAAGAAAATTACAAAGACCATTCCTTAAAGAGAAAATTAAAGCACCATTATCCGTTGTCATATTAAATTTAAGAACATGTTACATTAAAATTCAAAATAATAGAGGTTCTTGTGATTTACCATTTGGAGGATATCCATGCTTTATCATGCTTGCATACATAAATCTTAAACCACTTTTCACTCTTTTAAAATGATTATCTTTTAAATAAAAAAATGAAATTATTTCATGGCATTTATAAATTTAATGGGTTGTCTATTAAATCACAACCCTTTTATTCAATTTTTTTTATCTTTTTTTTATGCTCATCATAGATCTTGTTCTTTCCTTATCCTTAACAAGTTACTCCATTTCAAATTCAAAAAAAAATATGCATAGAGAAAAATTTCCTTTATTAGGAAAACTACATTGTTGGTTATAGACTCGATTTTGTTTGGGTTGCAGAGAAAAACCTAAGATGCTCCTTCTCGACAAAGCTAATTTTTTTAAAAAAATATAGTAAATTGTTAGTCACGCTCATCCCCTATTCTCATTAGTTATTTCCTACCACCATGCATAGATATATATTGACATCAAAGTGGCATCTATCAACCGTGATATGTTGATTATTGAAATTATCAGAAAATTTGGTTAGCTAATTAAATCTAACCTTGATATTTCAATAGGGACGTTTGTCATCTTCTTTGATTTAAGGGTCACATATGAACTTTGCTCATGGTCTCATGGTTTAGCTCTTAAAACAGGGGATGTGGCTTCATCATTACTTTGTCCACAATGTCCTTCTTTGCTTGGGGTGTTCCATCTCCATCCGTTGCCTCTTCGTCCCATCTGCTGCGTTTTGAGTTTTTTTCCTCTGCCACCCAATGATTAAATAAAATAAAATAAACTTTGTACAACAATAGCGGGCTTGGTTGATGAAAATTTGAGGTTTGTGAAGTAGATGATGGAGGTCATATGGCATTTAATCGACCATTACTCTTTAAAGCCTTCAATTTATTGGTCTATTGATGAGCTCAAAGTACACTATTATCTGGTGATAATGGGGTGGTCGAGGAATTAGTGGAATAACCGTTTGAGTTCATATGAGTATTTCTCAGGTGTGGTTTAGTTTTCATGCCCTAGAAATTTTCCCAACTTAGTGTGGGAAAGCAAATTGCTCATGTTATATTCTCGGTTGGGGTATTTTCGGTGCAAAATGGTTTTTTTATATTGATCTTTAATGTAAAAATAGAATTCACATGTTTACAATGTTTGTATGCATTATAAATTGTTAACCATAGTTAAATTTAAATTTCACTATCATCGTATAAATTTTAAGCATATTTTTAAAACAAAATTTAAAATATATAATTAAATAAAAAAATGAAATTATTTCATGGCTATGGTTTTGTTTTTTTAGTTTAAAATAATGTATTTTTTATTTAATTTGTTACTAATAAAATATAATTTAAAAAATGAAGTTTTTATGAATAAAAAAATCAACAAATGAAATCAAATTTAATCAACGGTCATTAGTTAAAATTTATAGATTAATTAAAAATATTTTTAAGTTTATGCTAATTATTTCTAAAAATGTGAAAGGATAAGGTGACTATATACTCTTTTCCTTTAAAAATAATACTCTTAATTTTAAGACAAAGTTATTTATATTTTTTTCCTTTATTTGCATTTCACAATAAATAGTTGAAGTTTATTAAATATATAATTAATAATTCATTATTTAATGTTAATAATCACAAAAATGTATAAATTTCAAGCAAGTTATGGTTTTTGATTCACATATAAATTGTTCATGCTATACTTTCAATTGGGTTAATTTCACCCTTTGATTTTGTTTGGGTTGCAAAAAGATGATAAGTAAGCCTTTTTAAAAAAAATAAAATAAAATATTTTGCAAGGGTCCTGATTTTTAAGAAAACACGATGACAAAGCTAATTTTTTATAAAAAATATAGTAAATTGAAATTTGAAGTGCAATAGCTGGTCATCACCCCTTTAAGTCTTATTTAGATTTACGTTTGGCCTCGGCTTGGACTTTAAGTCCTCTGGTTGGGTTTTGAAATATGTATGTAACCTTTAAACCCTAATTTGGCTTCAATTTCACTTATTTGAAGATGAAGAAGAAATGAGAGAAAACACCTTTTCATGTTGATTACTTGAGTGAATTATCAAAAAAAAAAAAAGTGGAGTAATTATTGATTTTTACATTAAATAGTTGAAGTCTATTAAATATATAATTAATAATTAATTAAATAATGTTTAAAAATTATCAAAGTATAAATTTCAAGCCAAGTTAGTATTTAAGGGTCACATATGAATTAGTCATGGTATATTCTCATATAGGGCTATAGTTTAGTTTTCATACCCTACGAAAATATTTTCATTATTTTTAATTAAATTGAAAATTGGCCAACTTAGTGTCTTTGGTTCACATATAAATTACTCTTATGTTATATTCTCACAAAAAGAAAATTATTTTGGGGTATTTTCAAGCATAGTGAGGTTTAAGGTTCACATATAGATTGACCATGTTATGGTATCACCGCTTGAGGCTTAGGGTTTAATTCTCATACGCTTAGTCTTGATTCAAGACATAGTGTATTGTAAGGATTTTATTTCTTAAGAAAGCGAGGTTCCTTGCGTTAATTTTTTTAAATAAAATAAAATAAACTTTGTACAACAATAGCGGGCTATCACCCCTTTAAGTCTCATTTAGATTTGCGTTTGGCCTCTGCTTGACTTTAAGTCCTCATGGTTGGGTTTTGAAACATGTATATGACCTTTAAACCCTAACTTGGCTTCAATTTTAGTCACTATTTATAAAAAAAAAAATTAATAAAACAAACTTTGTATCAAGAGAAAACACCTTTTCATGTTGATTACTTGAGTGAATTGTCAAAAAAATAATTATTGATTTTTACATTAAATAGTTGAAGTCTATTAAATATATAATTAATAATTAATTAAATAATGTTTAAAAATTGTCAAAGTATAAATTTCAAAGCCAAATTAGTGTTTAAGGGTCACATATGAATTAGTCATGGTATATTCTCATATACACAGCAAAAAATAGCATACAACAGCTATAATTCACAGTGGTTTAGTTTTCATGCAGAAATAGCTACAAAATATTTTCAGCAAAATGCCAACTTAGTGTCCTTGGTTCACATATAAATTGCTAGCATGTTATATTCTCAGCAGGGGTATTTTCGAAAATAGAGCATAAAAGTGAGAGTTTAAGGTTCACATATATATTGATCATGTTATGGTATCAGTTGAGGCTAGGGTTTAATTCTCATGCGCTACTATTCAACACATAGTTAAACGAATAATCAGTATTTTCTAGTAACATCATTGAGTTTCTCAACTGAAAAATAAATTATCACTGTTACATTTATACTAATATTATACTAGTATTAGTATAATATCAAGTAAACACCATACTCCAACAAACAACATTCTTGCACAGAATTAATAATTGATGCTGTCAATTAAGCAATAAAGAAATTACAGTAGACAAGATTGGTATATTATACTACTTTGTTTTGAATAGAGGAAAGAATTATACATCAGCACTTAGAAACTTGAAAGTAGATATCCTTGCCGAAGAAACAAGGCAAAAAGGTCAATAGAATAGACGACTAGAGCAAATGTTTCAGTTGCACAAATTCTAGTGGAGGGAAAACAATACAACTACTTGGTAAACAAGTGCCTTGCTTATAAAATATGTCCCCAGCACGATCAGCATACATTGTCCTAGCCAAAACTGAACTTTGTGTTCACTAATTCGCAACGCTAATAATGTTCAACTTCTAAAACACAACAGAGAATTAGAGATAGATAACATGAAACACCAAGAACATACCTAATCTTTATTTCGTCTTTCTTCTAGACTAAATTTTGTTCAGAATTTAAAGAACCAGAATTAACTGGATTATTAATTCAATTTCTAAGAATCAACTAAAAATATCAAGTAGCATTTTTTAGACAAGGTTGGTATACATAAAATATTATACTAATGCAACACCTAACATCAATTCTTCTTAGTTATTTGGTCTTCTTGCTGCAATGTAGGCCATAGGTTCCCAACATTTACATTTTGAAAGGCACCTAAATACTGCAACAAGACACTTCATTATAAGCATCAATAAAAAAATAAGTTGATTTACATAATTAAATAGAATAGACATGCATACACAAACCTTAGGAAATAATTCAAGACTAGGATTGTGAGGATATATTGGAACTTGGGGATAAACAGGAACTCCATAATATTGAGGAAAATTTGCCAGCCCTTGCGTAAAGGGACTGTAACCTGGGGTTAGAGTAGGAGGTGCTGCAAGTGAACTTGTTGACATAAGTACTTCTTGATCACCTCTATTCAAACAATTATAGGGCATCAAACTCTGTAACAATCAAAGCTAAGATGTGACTAAATGATTTTTTTAAAAAAAAATAAAGAATATACAAGCATTAAAGGATTCAATTTTAATTACATTGTCCATTCTGTTATGATGCTTGATAATTGTATGCAAAGGATCTGTTTGTGAGTCATCTTTTTGGCACTTACTCTGTCAAAAAATAATAGATTATTACATAATTGATGTACTATTCAATAACACAAAATAACAAATGAAGTTGTGCTTTTGGTAGGTCGCTGTTCTTACATATTCCATTGCCAAATTTTGAGTTGGAGAGGGCACTTTCTTATGTTTTCTCTTCAGAGTGGCTAAACCTTTAACTTCAACAACCTGCGACAAAAGACAAATATGAAACTTTAATGAACTAAACCAAAAATTTTAAATGAATGTAATCAAAGCTGTTTTTTTTATTTAGTGATACATTTTCATTGTGATTTGATGTTTGAATTGAACTGTTCTTCATCATAGGATTGTCATCCAATGACACATCATCCTGCATATTATACAAATAAACAAGTTAACACGCCATTTATTGTAGAAAACTAAGTCATTATATATTGAATGAAAGTAAAATTACATTTTCAACATCTCTTGTGTTTTCATCAGATTCCGAACATGAAATCGACTGAAGAGCATCAGTTTCACCCTCCGACCTAAGTAGCTTCGGACATGTCCTAATTATATGTCCAGTTCTCCTACAATGTGAACACCGTCTTCTCATCCTACCATACTTTTTCTTAGATGGAGCATCTTTTGTCCTAACAATAGTAGGATCACCAACAACCTTTGCTGAATTACTATGATTGCTACTTGGATCAACACTCTTCTCTAACTTAACAGTAAGCTTAAAAACTTCATCTCTGATGTGATTGAAGTCGCCTAAGTTTTTTGCAGCAACATGACACATTCTATTACAAGCAGCAGTTAATGCAGCAAAACGTAGCATAAACATTTTTTTTGAATCACTCTCCTCTGCTACAATTGACGAGATAAAATCGTTCTTAGCACCCTTGGTCCACCGTTTGCAAATTAGACTACTTGGAATTGAATCCATGTGCTCATGCTTCATGCGACAGAAAATATGAGAACAGGGAATACCACGAGATTCAAACAACCGACAATCACACAAGAATTTACACTCTTCTTTATCAAGCATCACCATACACTCAGTCCTTGGGCTGCAGTATCTATTCATCCTGAATTTCACATTGTTACCACTTTCTGATCTCTCAATAACAATCAAAGCACCGGCATCTTCAATCTCTTGTTTAACTTCCTTAAAAATCTGCCTTGTGAAAATTTTAGAAGCTCCAAGCTCAAGTTTGTACAATGCAGATGTTATCACAGGATCAGAATACATTGAATTAAAATCAGCAATCTGCTCGTTATTCCTATAATCTCTCAAACATCGGTCAAAATTGTGTATGAAATCAACAAGGCTATTTTTTTTCTCTACATACCTTTTGACGAATGAGTTAATGCCTTCACACTGTGATGTCGTCCTTATACCAGCAAAGAATTTATCACGCTTATAAGCATGTGCCCACATTCTCCTTGTCTCATATATTTTCTTAATCCACTTGTGCTTAGAAAGCCCATGTTTCTGAATCATCTTCTTCCAATAATCTTTAAACTCCTCCTCACTGAAATTTGAATAAATTGCTCTCTTGAAATCCTCTAAAAACTTACTATTCTTGATGTTTTCACATGCATTATTTTGAAGATGCCAACCGCAAAATCGATGTGATGCATTTGGAAACACATCCTTGATGGCGTCTCTCATTGCACCATCACCATCGGTCACCACTGCCATTGGATGTTTATTAAACATTGCTTCCAAAAATGTTTCTAGCACCCACTTATAGGTCTCAACTTTCTCATCAGCAACCAATGCGGACTCAAAAATTGTGGTATTGCCATGATGATTACACCCAGAAAAAATTACCAATGGCTGGTTGTACTTGTTCTTTTTGTATGTGCTGTCAAAGGCTACAACGTCTCCAAAGCATTGAAAATCAATACGGCTCGCTCCATCCGACCAAAATAAATGTTAGAGTCTACCATCTTCTGTCGTGGTGAACTTCGCAAACAACATTGGATCACTATTCACTTTCCCTTGTAAGTAACTCAAGGCAGCAAATGCATCCCCCCTTCTATCTTAGCCCGCTTGTTCTTGTCAAGGTGGTTGTAAAGATCCTTCTTGTAAAAGCCTAAATTAGCATAACCACCCTTTTGTCCCATCATAAACCCCATTATGTGACAGGTTCTCACACCATATAAATGCATGCTCTCAACTTGAGCTTTATCTACATCAGTGATGCCACGGTATGCTGGAACAAAATGAACAAATTCAGCTGGGGTTAGTTCATGATTGTGTGACTCCTCAAAGGCTACAACTTTCCATTTTGATGTCTTATAATCCAAGTGTACCCGAAACTTAGCAGGACACTTAGTTCGGGTAATTGGTTTATGCTCTCTGATCCTATCTACTCTTGTCAAATGCTTTTTGTTTCTCAATCCCTCTCTATTACATACTAACTGACGCATTACAAATTTTCCCTTCAAATCTCGACTAACATCATCTTTCCTCATGACAAACCCATGACACCTAGCATATGTATGATAGAATTCACAAGCTTCAGATTCGCTTCCAAATTCTAAACCCAATATATCATCCGTTGTCAACTCTATTATTCTTCTATAACGTTCATCTTTATCGTCTCTATTTGTATCCTCATGCAGAATCCCATTATTATTGTCGCCATTATCCGATTCTTCACCTGAAGATCCGTCACATCTCACATCATCAACATCGTTGAAATCAGCATCATCACCCAAATTAACAATTGATTCTTTACCAATGGTATCCATCTACATTCATTTGAAGAAACAAATTCTTCAAAATAATAAAGAGAACGTGAGAAACATGAAAGTGGTGGTATCCATGGTAACTATGTTCACAACACAACCTACCATCCAATTTACAAAACTAACGAAAATAGCAAAATAATTTCTTAAACATAAAACTGTTGCCTTCTAAAAACTCAGTGCATCTAAAAACTCTGCCTTACATGCCATCCCCCTCTTAATTTGCTCAAGAATAAAGAAAATGTGTTCAAGTAAAAAAAACTATTATTTTGCATAAAAGAAAATTAATTATAGATAATAGATAAATAAGTACAATCATAGATGAAGTTATCCTCCTAAAAAAACAAAAAAAAAAATCTAAACAAATAAAGAATCAATTTAATTGTATAAAATCCTATTCTAATGTGGCCGGTGCATACAATTTCAGGGACTAAAGTGAGGGTTTACGCGATGGAGTATTGTGTCCATCAATTGGGTAAATATTTTTTGAGTCTCCTCTAGCACTTATAAATTTTCTGTGATCATTTACGTCCATATTATGCATTATTGTCAGGAATCAACTGGTATATTTTTATTTGTTGATCTGAAAGCATTAATTACTTATTGGAATCATCCCATAAGCATTATGCACTACATCAACTATTACTTTGTTTTTCCAAAGGGATGCCTTAATAGTTTATTCTTAACTACTACAACTTACAACTTAAGATTACTAGATTCAAATATCATTAAGACTAGATAAAGTGAGATTTACGGAAAGCAGAGCAAGCAACTCATATTACGCATCTTCCAATTGATTTTTCTTTTAAAAAAAATAGTACAAAGCTAATACAAAAGAAAGAAAGAAAAATTTCACTTCAATTAATTTGGATTTGAAATCTTATCATAAACACGGGAAGCATGAGTAACTACTAACTAATAATCTATAAAGTTAAACTCAAAATTGAAGCCCAGTGGTGCGAACACGATATATGTAATCAACAATAGAATCATACTTTCTTTCACAGTCTAAAAATAAAATGAAAATAATTATTGAAAGAAACAAAAAGGAATTAGATTCACGGTCCTTCTATCTTTCTATGTTCTTTTGTTTTGTTTTGTTTTTTCCTGCCTTTAAGACTACAATAATCGGCATGTACCTTAAACCTTATATATCTTGACTCGAATTAAGCTCAGCAGATTTGATGTGCTTCAGGAAAACCTTCATTTTTATCAAGATCCATAAAAACAAGACACTTTGTTATTTTGATGATTACGGGAACACCAGTATTGCAGTTTTGGATTGGGAAATCTTAAATGCTACTGCCTCTGTGTCAAATCTATTTCATTGTGTCTCTTTGTGTCATATTATGAAGCTTCAAATTGCAGAAACAAAAAAATAATAATAATAATTGCATCACACTGAAGAATATAACAGATATAGAACAAATGCATGATATAAACCAACAAATACAGAACCTTCATACCAGTTAAGGATTGCAAGTTGCATATTAATTCTCTTCCCCCCCCGTAATTCACCATGTACTGTTTATCAGGTTATATCATTTTCCCCTCACAAGTGGCTATTGAGTTTGTTCTGTTTGTATCAAAGACAAATCAATTGTACACATGTCAACATGCCATGTCAAACCTTCTGTTCTGTTCGCATGTTATCATTGTTCTCACAAGTATAATCAAATCACAACCAAGGCCACACATGTTCCATCCCATTATTAACACTAACGTAATTCCAAAATCTGGAGTTAGAGGGATGAAAATGAATTTTCTAAAGAGCCGCAGCTTCAACTATATCACTCTGATGAAGACTAAAGTGGTTGTCTTATCTTCACAGATAATGCACTTTTTACAAAACCATTCTTACCAAAATCAATTTTTCAAACTCAATTTTTTTTGTGCCACTATGTCCTGCACGTGCAATGATTCAACTATTAACTAAAAGTCTAAAACCTTAAATCTTTAGAAGCTTGATCACATTTCGGGATCCTATTAATTCTGATTTTTGTTTCCAAAACTCACCCTGGTAACCAAATTTGACAAGTGAAACTATGTGCAAATTTAAGATGAAGATACGTCCTTCCCTTAGTTTATGCAGGAGCCGCTGAGATTTGATGTGCTTCAGGAAAACCTTCATTTTTATCAAGATCCATAAAAACAAGACACTTTGTTGTTTTGATGATTACGGAACACCAAGTATGGCGGAAAAGAAAGAGAAGATTTTGGATTGAGAAATCTTAAATGCTACTCTCATATGCCTCTATCTGTGTCAAATCTATTTCATTGTGTCTCTTTGTGTCATATTATGAAGCTTCAAATTGCGTAAACAAAAAAAATAATAATAATAATTGTTCTAGTTAATAGGCTGAACAAGATTCAAACTTAATAATGATGCATCATGCTCAGGGCTAGACTGCGTCTCTTCATTTGTTCAATGAAGAATATAATTCAAGATATGATATAGAACAAATGCATGATATAAACCAATAAATACGGAGAACCTTCATACCATGATTGTTAAGGATTGCAAGTTGCATATTAATTTTTTTTTTTATAATAACAATACATGTGATTTTTGAAAGGATAAAATGGAAACCTGGACATCATCGAAGGGCTTGACGTCAAGATCGTTTGTTGTTTTGATGATTACCCAGTGGCAGTTTTGGATAACTAGTATGAAGAAGCTTCAAAGCTTAATAATAATTGCGTCACACTGAAGAATATAACAGATATAGAACAAATGCATGATATAAACCAACAAATAGCGAGAGAGTGTGTGTGTGCGTGTGTGTTGAATTCGAAGACGACGAAGGAGGTGCGTGTGTGAATTCGAAGACGACGAAGGAGGTGCAGCAACGAACTCCAATCAATTTGGGCACAGGGTGGAGTTATGGTCCAAAAATTGTGTGAATGTTCAATTCGGAAGCCGCAGGTGAGAAGAAGATGAAAATGGGGCAAGGGGATTAGGGTTCATACGAGTATGGAAGGAGATTTTTAGTTAAGGATCGTCAGTATGTTAACTGACGTAAATAACTTTCAATTTTATAAAATGGTCCTTGGGTCAATTTCATAAATTTTAAAATTTAAATGTTTTTATAAATAATAAAAGAATTTATTAATTATGTGGATATTACAAGACACATGGTTGTATTTAATTGGTACAACTAAAAAGGGGTTCTGAACCCTTCCAAGTACAAGGGTATCAGAGAAAGCACCTATTATAAATTAGAGTATTCTTTTGAGAGTAGAACTTTTTATCGTATTTTTCTTTTTACGTGGTCATGTGTCATTTTTTCATTTTTTTTCTCATGTGTGTTTTTATTATTTTAAAAAAGTAATATTTCTTTTTATCTCCTTATTTATCTATTTAATAATTATTTCCTCAATTAAACATATTCTTTTTTACTTTATTATCTTCAATCAAATTTTAAATTTTAAATTTTTATTTTTTAATTAATTTCAATGTAAATAAATTATTACCACTTTTAAAAATAAAATAAAATATCTTAAATTTAAAAAAAAAACTAACAAACTAGTTTTTCTAAATGTGGACACCTGGTGCAAAGAATCCAGTGAATTTGAAAATACGAATAATGTTACTTTATACAGAAAATTTTCATTATATTTCAAATTATAAATAATTCCAATCTGTCCATTCGTTCTCCTGTTCCACTAGTCCATAGTATCATATTACCAGTTTACCATTGGTCCAATAAATTCATGGACGCTGGTTCTTCGATCACAGGTGGGTACTTCCTTCATGGGTGTCTTTTTCTTTTATATATGATTCGATTGAATTGCGCCATGCTCCTTTGCATGGAGAAATTCTTAAATGCTCCCTAAACTTAAGAATTTATCCTCTTGCTTGTCTCACTAGTGAAATGCTCTAATCACAGTATGGGTCATCTCTGATTTTGAGGTCTTAGGTAAAGGGCATAATGAGTTGAGGTTCGTCGTGGGTAGGCCATATAATTTGACGGCATTTGGGGGACTTGGGTGAAGAATGTGGTCTTTTTGGGATTGTGCTTGAGGGGATTGCGGATATTAGGCCTGAGGTTTAGTGTACTTAAAACACCATTGAGGAATGGTTGAAACATATTTTTTATTATTGGATCATATTTTATATTTTTTTTAAAGTGTGAGTTATTTAATATCAAACAAAAAAATGTGACTTGTAATTTGTTAATGAAAAAAAGTTGAGATTTTCTCTTCACTTTTTTTTTTTGTCTTTAACATATTTTCTCTACTTTTTTTCCTTTTTGCAACGTGCAACTTCTTAAGTCACATTTGTTTTTCTTTAAAAACTTTTTTTTATTCACTTGATTACTGAGAGGCTATTTTTTTTTTTTGTCTTTTAATGACTTGTCTTTTTTTTTTTTTCATTTACTTAGCTACATAAGCAATTTTTTTCTTAATTTTTTTAGCAATTTCTTTTTCTTTTTTTATTCACTTGGTGCAGGCCACCTTTTTTTTATCTTTTCAAAAAAAATTGTTTTGATAAAATAAAATAAAATACACCAATAAAAAATATTTTTAAGTAAGTAAATAAGTTACACTTTAAAGAAAGTATAAGATGTAGCTTAATAATAAAAAATGTGTTAAAAAATGTGTGAAATAATATATTTGTAGCATTCATCCAACATAAATATATGGCGGCCTTGTATATATGGTACATGAACCTTCTTCCAAAATGTCTTGTAAATATTCAAAGGAGGTGACATGTCACTTTCCGTATTTCACCCACGTTTAACAGCAGTCGTTGAAATCAGCTTAAACTGGAATGAGATAAGAGCATAAGATTCAAAGGAGATGCCACGTCATTTTCCATATTACACCAACATTCAACTGCAGCTGTTGAAATCAACGTAAACGGGAATGAAATAAGAGTATAAGATTTATAAACGAGATTTAAAATTATATTAAAAACACATCTCTTAATTTTCCATTTCGTTGTAAGGTTAATTCAGCTAATCGCGACTCATGGTGATGTATCATAAAACTCATGACTCGTGAAAACTTCTCCACAAAAATACTTAGATTTTCGTAAGCTATTTTTCTAAATACAGACTTCTGGCCTGGTACAAAGATTCCAATCAAATTTTAAATAGGAATTATGGTACTTATACCAGTGTTGTTTGGGCCAAACTGGATCGATCGGTCCAATCATCTAAACAAGGAATCAGAATTCAATTTAGTTATGGTTTGTTGTCATAACCATTTCTATGGTTAGACCGTGTTAAATCGGCGGTCAAGACCGATCAACAAGCAGGTTGAACTAGAAAAATGACAATTTTGTTGAATCGGCAGTCACAAATTCAATAAAAAAACCTTTTTTTTTTTTTTGATTTTGCTACTCTGAAAGTTCTAATATCGGCCACATATTTACGTGGTTGAAATTGCTAAATTGATGATCCAATAGATGAACCGTTGAAGTTGCTGAAGTTATACAATTTGTTTGTCGTTGTTCATGGTTTTGTAGTTCTCTATGTCCTTTATGCTCACCGTCAACTCGCTGAGCATTTGTCGCCATTCATGGCTTGGGGCTCCTGTTGAGTTGTTGGTGGTGCCTTCCTGGTTTAGAGGTGGATTTGAACAGAGAGTTATAAAAAGATGACTTAATTAATTTTTTAGTCCTGGTAAATATACTAATTTTTAATTTTAGTTCCTACAAAAATTTTGACCCCATTTTGATCTCTTTAAATTTTGAGACAGGTAAAATTAATTATTGTCTTTATCTCATTTCTGTTAAATGCTGAAGTGACAAACAACGCTCTGTGTCAGCTTGTCACTGGGATGACAACTCAATTCATTTATGTCACGTAGATGACAAGTCATCTACTTGGGTCTCATGTCACTTTTTTCTTCCTCCTCATTTCTTCTCCAATGTGCAACAAATCCTCACTTGTAAAGACATTATCATTCTCCCTAACTTGCAGCAAGCCCTAGCTGCAATTCCAACATTGATTCTTCCTCTCTTAACTCATTTTCTTCCTTCTCCACATTTGTTTCCTCATTAATGATCAATTTGTTGTCATTTTTTTGTCCCTCACCCCTGACTTGTAGAGGTCCCTCAAACCCAGAAATCTCATCACTACTTAACAAAGATGAGATAAGGACATGAACTAATTTCACTTGTCTTGAATTTTACAGGTACCAAAATCATATCAAAATATTTTATAGGAACCAAAACCAAAACTCACAATATTTATAGGGATTGAAAATATATTTTAGCAAACCTAAATATGCTTGTATATAAAAATGATTTGTGCTTACTCTCTAGTTTGGATATGTCCAATATGCTTTCTCGGGATTCTTTACACTCTTTGAGGCGAGGTACAACATTTCATATACACGGCCTCAAAGTCTCCTTCGTGATGACATAGTAGGAGTACCCCAAGTTGATGATGAAGATCGCGAAACACTAGCCATAGTAATGTGTAACATCCCAATAATTGCTATCCAAGTATATCATTAAATAAAAGAATAACCAATACTGGACAAGCTACTTCTAGCATACAATAACTAAGCCCATAACATTTATACAAATAATTACAGAGAGCCATGATAACAAAAGTTATATCTATACATCATTGCCTCCAAGGGCACATTGTAATACATAAACTTTCAAAATAACAAGATCTAGCATAAAGTACAAGTTTAGTCAACATCAAGCCTATAATTATACTAATCTTCATTCATCTTCTTCTTCCCTTTCGAAGAACTCGCACATAGATTTATATGGCAATACAATCGGGGTGAGAAATAACATATCTCAGTAGAAGTATTCCAAAACTAGTATATATACATATACATTCAGATAATAAACTCAATTATCAGAAATAACACTTCAATCACAGAAGCAAACTACATCTCCATTTCAGATATATGCAATCGCCCATACAATTGCAATGTCTTGGTTTTATGTCATGATAACAACCGCTCATATAATCATCATGTTATGCCAAATTATGTTTAGTGTTCATGCTTATGCAATAACTTAAATATGTAATGCAAAATGTATGATACCATTTACAAGAACACAGTTCTATGGTAATGTTATGATATGCATAAGTCTTGAACAAAACAGAGGAACCTGGTTCCATAAGCTTTGAACAAATACTAGAAATCCAGTTCCAGCAGTCTTCATCTCGGGTAGTGAGGGAATTGAACCGTCCTCATCAACGCGGCCTTCAACAACAATTACTATGATAGGAAGAATTGGTTACCTACTCATTCAAAATCATATTTGATCACAACAATGATCTTTGTGATAGGAAGGATTGATTACCTTCTCTTTCAAAATCACATTAGATTACCTACAATGAGGACTCAACCTCATCAACATAGTTATGGAACAACAATAATACCAATTACTGTAATAACTAGCATGTCAATTGATTTACGTTCCTAACTACAAACATGAAGTACAATGATGTTAAATACCACAATAATTAATATACCAATTGAATTACATTCACCATATATTCACTTTATTAGATACTCCTATTAGAGTCTCAACACACTTTAGGAAACATATACTAATAATCACATCCAGCCAAGAACTTGAAAACATAAAAAATGACATTTTTGAAGATTCTGGCCCCAGACACGGGCCATGTCTCATTACACGCCACCTGTAATATTCTAATACAGATATCTAGATATATTCTAAATATACAGATATATATAAAGATAACCAGTACTAGAGACGTCACTTCTACTTACTACTTGCTAACATATATCCATAATCACAACTAAGTAATTATAGAAAGCCTTGAGAGAACGCAAAAAACTTAAACTCATACATACATATATACAACACTTGCCACATAAGGGAATATTGTAATACATACTACTTAAAACATACAAAGCAAATATAAACTTATACATAAGTTTTGTCTACTAAAGCATATAAAAATCATACTAGTCTTCATGCTTCGTCTTTATTCCCTTAACAGGGTCTTTACTTGGATTTACATGGAAGAACAATAGGGGTGAGAATTACAATTCTCAGTAAAAGTAATTCCAATACCAGTTAGCTATAACATTGTATAACAAATATAACAATTGATATAACTACTAACATAGGAGTTTCCTCCACTAATCATCATAACTGCACACTACCTTTATAGTGCGATCTAAAACCGATAGCATACATACTATTAAATATAAACAACTACTCATACAACTGTAAATATTAATAGCAACAGACAATGCATATACAACTGTCTGTAAATGTAATGCAAATTATATGCAATATGATTATGGGTTGAAAATTTGGAATACAAACCTTGAAATAGAAGAGCCAACAAGTTGAGTGGTGGAAATGCTCATTCCAAGTCCAAGCTTAAGATCTATAGGAAGTTCTTCTGTGTTGAGGTGTGTGTGAGAGGATGCAGTTGAAATAACTAGGTGGTGGTTGCTGCTGCTACTAATAAATGAGGAGGAAGAACTAGCAGCTTTGTCCATTGTGGAACTAGCTAGATGACAAACGAAGCTGCCACCTTAAGGCCTTAAATAAACAAAGAATAAGACTTCCTCAACTGCTGTGCCACCTCCCATCTTTCTCTTTCTTCCATGTATTTGGTAGACCTAAAATGTTGTCATGGTAGCCGACAAGTACAAGTGTCAATTAGTAAAAAACCAACTCGGTATCTATACTACAACTTTTTTTTTTAATTTCATTGGAATATTTAGTTTAAGCGTCTTTATAAGCAAATTAATTAGAGTGGATGATCTCGAGTGTTTGTGATGCATGTAAAATTGTTACTGTTAAAACACTTTGATTAGTGGAAATTTGAAGGCAATGTTGGAAGTTACTAAAGAGACAAGTGTTAGACAACGCGTGTAGGTAGTAATATACTGAGTCTGCCTTGAGTTTTGAGGGAATGAACTTGGGCTGAAGACAAGTCATGGGCAAATTCAGGTGGACAAGAGAACATTAATATCTGAAACCTTGTACACACAGGTAATATCCATTACTCAATGTTCAATGGATATAATCATCGTGTTGTGCATGAAGGACCTTGGTTACAGAAACCAAATATATATAAAGGAGTAACTCAAGAAAGAACCTAAAAAGCTGCTCATGCAATGTTATGTTTTGAAATACATGCAAAGGTTTATTTTGAAAACCAAGAAGATCATTAGAAACTGGTTCAGTATATTATCCCGTGACGATTGAGGTATCTCCTCATATTCCACATATCCTGACACATGAGAAGTTCGGTGTAAGTCTTGATTCCGAAGAACCTTTTGGACCCCTCTTATCTCTTCTAGCCTCGACAGTAACGAAATGTAAGGGTTATGTCCTTCCTCAATTGAGTCTATTAGACACCCTTCAATCTCTCTTACCCTTCATTAGTGTACATCAAATGATACTTACTAAGATCAATACTATTAGACCATTTTCTTTTACATACATACATATATACATACTTATATCTAAACACAACCTCATCACTTATAACTCTTAAGTGAATCCTATGCAACACTATGTTGCTGAAGTATTAGATATTCGCCTATGTTAAACCATTACTCTTGGTTGCACTAAGGTTCACATAACTTTCACATACAAGTTAGATTAACTAACTAATGTGTAAAAAGCACAGTGCTATAGTTATCTCTTACATAAACACCATCTGAATAATCTTATAGACTCAACCCATCTTACTGAAATAGTCTATCTTAGCTAATGCCTCACTCAACCTTGCTTAAGAAAATAAATGAGCATTTCACTATAACTTTACATACTTAATGAATGTAATAAGCTTACAAGTCAACCTTCATCTTATTGTGTATTCTATAATGCACAAGGTCCCATTTAACTAGAGACTTAATACATAACATCCCCTTTTTGAAACTAAATACACAACTTTATCTCCATTCAAGTGAATCTAACACAAAGTGGTTCTTACTTACAACTCTTTGTTGCTTAAGGTTTTAGGTACTTTTCAAAGATAATCCATTACTCTTGAATATCCTACGATTCATACCTTCATTATCCTTACTAGAGTGAATCATACAATCCATCCTAGTATACTCATCTTTATTGTACCATCTTATCATATCTTGAATGATATCAAATGCAACACTAAGTTACCTAAGGTGCTATGTTCTTACTTAGAGCAAACCACCTCTTTTGAATGCTCAAAGGCTAAGCTTTCTCATTCCTTCTAGGTAATAATTTTCCTCTTGAAAATATCCTCATTTGTATCCTCAAACACTTTAGGAAACATATACTAATGATCTCATACAGCCAAGAACTTGAAAACATCAAAAATGACATTTTTGGAAGATTCTGACCTCAGACACGGGCTATGTCACATTACACGGCCTCCCCCGTGTCTTACTACACAGCCTACCTCGTGTCCTGCTCTGTGAATACTGTTCACGAAATTCCTTTGGTAGAGAGAGACACGACCACCCCCGTGTCCTCGGACACGGGCTGTGTCGTTCAACTAGAAGCATTGCAGTAACTTAGCTTCTGCAGAACTGTGGTACTGTTCTATTGGTTTTTTTCTTAGATTTTGACCCTTTCAATCTAATTTCTAGGTAATCTTAGGTCCCTAATTAGTTTATAAACACTTAGGAATCATTAATCACCAACTGAAACTTCTTAATTTGGATTCAAACTCCAACATCTATCTTATAATACCTAACCCCTCTTTTGGGAATCCAAGGTCCAATTCTTACTCCCATGGATTCTAATGGTTGATCTTGAACCATAAGTGACTAACTTACACTCATTAAGCTCAAACTAACTTAACATAATCATTGGAATCAAGAATTAAGCTAAGAACATAGATTTGGCTCTCTAAATCCTTATTTCCATTCAACAACCCAAATCTCATTCATAAGAATCAAAGAAGAGATTCATGAATAGAAACCCCTTACCTTTTGATTGGATTATCAATCTTCAAGCTCTATGCTTTGATCTTCATCTTCCCTTGGTCTTCCTCTCCTTCTTCTCTTTTTTCTTCTTCCTTTCTCTCTTCTCTTCCTTCGATTCTTTCTTTCTCTGTTTTTTTCTTTCTTTCTTTGCAGTTTCTGCTGCCTGTAATGTTAGAGAGAGAAATGAGATAATGACCATCATGTCCCTTAAGATATTTTGCTAGAATTTCCTTATCTGCTAAGAACACTCGAATTATGCTAATTCAACTTTTTCATATTTCAACAACTTTAGAATAAATCATAATATTCATCTAAATTATTGTTTCATCATTTTTATGATTTTTCATATCTGCTGGTAGTCAATTCGGTATTAAATGCACAATTAGTATGCTTAAAAATATCAAACTAACTCAAATTCTCTTGAAACTTTAACTACTTCTTACTTAACTCATATATGACCTAGAAACAAACTTTCTATATTTATTTCCCTCAACTTTACCTTTAAAGCCATTATCTGAGTCATTTTAAGTTACTTTTCAACTTCTGTGTTGCAACTAAGTGCTTAAACGAACTCAGCTTGCCACAAAACTTTACTGGCATATTAAGCAAGTCATATGCTACCTTTTGTAATCATATACAAGTCTAACATGTTACTAAGGGTATTACACCTCCCGTGTCCTGCTCTGTGAGCACTGTTCACGAATTTCAACTGGCAGAGAGTGACATGACCCCCCGTGTCCTCTGACACGGGCCATGTTTCTCATCCAGAACATTCTGCAGCAAAATCTACAAGTCCAAGTACTGTTCTATTGGAACTTCCTCCTCCTCCAATTACTCAAACTTCACATCCAAGTAATTTCTAATCTTCCACAAAGTTCATTTATACATAGCAACTCTCAATTTCACTTTAATTTCACTCAAAACCATTAATCATGGATAATCACCCAACACAAAACCTAAAACCCCAAATCTCCACTCATAAGGAATTTAAAGTATACAAGGACTGGAAATCTATTTCCATACATCCAACAACTCATTAACAAGTCATCATCAAGTTCTCTAACAAGATTGAAGCCCAAAACACCAAAACAGATTCAACATCCAATTCTCACATCAAGCAATCACAATGAACAAAATGGAGAAAAAGAAAGATGAGCAAGAACAAGGTTTCCTCATACCTCAAACTTCAGAAATTGAAGTCAATCAGTCGTTCCTTTGCAAAATTAAGTTTTATCCCTTGCTTGGTTGATGATCATTCTCCTTTAAATCTTGCTTTCATTTCTCTTTTCCCTTTCCTGTTGCAGCCGTGAAGTGAGAAGTGAGAAATGAGACAAACATCTCATTTTAGCCTTAAATAGGCCAAGTAACATAAACAAAGGGTCGTGCCCTTATATTTTGGTTACTTAAGTGACCACCATTCGCTCGATCAGCTATGAAAGCTTGGATTTAACCAAACTAAGTTTCCTAACTTCCAACAAGTTTAAAATAAATCTTGAGATTCATTAAAAATCTTATTTCACCATTTTCATAATTTTTCATATCAGTTAGGAGTCAATCCGGTATTAAAACATAACCAGTATGCCCCAAAATATCAAACTAACTCCGATTAACCTCAAACTTTAACCACATCTACTTTCACACATTTGTGATATAGAAATAAGTTCTTCACACTTATTTTCATTAACTAAGTAGTTTAAGTCAAAATCGAGGCTGAAAACAGTTATATTTCACACATAGAGCTATAGTAAAGTGATTAAACGTGTTCAGACAATCACAAAAATTAACAGGCATAATGAACTAGTGTTAGACTACCTTCGTAACCATATACAATTCTATCATGCTTTTACAGATGTTACATAATGCCTCTGCAACTCAAGGGTGAGGGACCAAAACTAGCAACAAATTGATCATGAATGATGAAACAAATGTGGGGAAAGAAGAAAACGGGTTGAGGGAGGAATAATTAAGGTTGGAATTGCTGCTGCAAGTGAGGGAGGGAGGGAATGATCTCATCTGTGTAAGTTAGGGCTTGTTGCACATTGAGGAAGAAAATGGGGGAAAGAAGGTCATGTGAGATCAAGGTGGGTGACTTGTCATCTACATGGCATAAATGAGTTGAGTTGTCATTCAAATAGTAAATTGATATGAAATTATTTGTCACTTCACTACTTAACAGAGATGATAAAGATAACGACATATGAACTAATTTTACTTATCTTAAATTTTAAAGGAATAAAAATGAGGTTAAAATTTTTATAAAGATTAAAATAAAAAATAAATATATTTACATGAATTACAAATTTAATTAAGCCTAAAAAGATTGAGAAGGAGGTGGGTTGGGTGAGGATAAGAGACAGAAAAAGAGAGAGAGTTGAGCGGTGGGGTGGGTTGGAGGATAAGTGAGAGGAAAACTTCTGCGGTGGAGTGGGTTGGAGGATAAGTGAGAGGAAAACTTCTTAGGGGAAAGGACGTGGAAAATTTTCTGGATTGGAAAATAAGAGGTCTTTATTTTTTTTTTTCTTTCTTTTGTGGCATTGTTTAGGGGAAGGGAAGTGGGACATTTTCCGAAAACTTTTTCTCTGTTCATTCACTAAGATAACAAGTACTAATTCTGATTATATTTTGAGTTTTATATTATTTTTTAATTATTAATATATTAATATATTATATAAAATTTAAAATATATATTTAATTACTATTAATTCAATTATAATATAATTATAATTAAATTAATAATTAATAAACTAATAATTTTATCAATATAATAATTGATCTGATTTTAAAAACATTAACAATAAAATTTTCCTTACCTACTTCGGACTTTATCAATATCTTACCTACTTATATGAGGTTTGTCCACAACATTTTCTAAAATAATTAGTTGTGGAAACAATTATTTGTATTTTAATGATAAATATATTGACTTTTACAAAAGCCTTTTTTTAATAATTCTTTTAGTAAAAAAAGAAATAGTATTATTATATTAAACTGTTCAACAACAAAAATTTAATATAACTTAATATGAATTTATCAAAAAAATTAAATTTTGAATTATTACGACTAAGATCCAACAATCGATACACCAGTCATGACTGCTAGAAGAAAGCTGCCAAGGCATGTGGAGACTCAGTCCAAATCTTGCATGCTTTATGTCTTTCAGCTTCTGTTTCTGCCAAGAAAATCTATCGCAAATTTGGACTCACATAAAACATGTGCAACAGTTACATCCCAATCCTCAAGACAGGAGAGTTTTGGTCTCAGCATTGTAACAATTAAGGGTGCGCATGGCGGACGGAAGTTAATTTAATCGGGATATGGACTTGAAACTAAGTTTAATATAATTTTTAGGTTATATTTGGATTATATTTTAGGTTGATCTAATTTGGATAGATGTTATTTAATATATTAAAATTTATAATTTTATAAAATTAATATTAAATTATAAATTTTATTAATTTAAAATAAACATTTTTTATATTGATATAATTTATTTTAAAATATATATTATAAAATATTTAATAATTATTTCATATTTTTAAAATTTTATAACTTAATTATACATAATATTTAAATTTATAAATCTTATTTAAATATCAAGTTGATTTAATCTCAATCCGATTACTAATTGAATATAATAAAGTTGAGCCTAGATCTTAAAGTTTGACTCAAAAAAAATATCAAGTTAGGTTAAATCCGACACAACTTGATCATGAACAACTCCAGTACCAATTATATGAAATCTAATATTAAATATTTGGATATTAAATATTAAATACAAATATTTAAGGATAACATATACTTATTGGCAAGTTATATTTGCTATAGGTTGAACAGGTTATTTCAAATTTTATATCTATAATATAAGTTTTTTACTTAATATACAAATATTTAGTACATGTTTAAATTAATCTTTTATTAATCAAAATAAATAATTTATGAATCTTGAAGTTATCACTTTGGGGAGAATTTTACCTAATTATCATGTTTCAAAATTGCATGATCAATTAGTCAAAAATTAAAAAAAAACTCTAAAGATTTTTAGATGAGGACTACAGTTTAAATCTTAAGAAAAATAATTATTAATAGCACTTCTAAAAATTTTTAGAAAGTTTTCTTGTAAAGTAATTTTCTTTTACACTTGATAATAATTAATATTTTTTACTTATTATTATAATTCATAATTAATAGAATAGATAAAGGCAACTTTAGTATTATAGATAATAATCAATAATTAAAATTTTCTTTTACGTTTTATTATAATTAATAATTAATAGAATATTTACAAATCTCAGGGTAATTTTACTTATAATAATAATAATAATAATATTATAATAGTAATAATAATAATATTATTATTATTATTATTATTATTATACTCTCTCTCTCTCCCCCCCCCTCTCTCTATATATATAATTAATAATTAATAGGATCATTAATTGTGAGGGATTTTTACATAAGTATTTGTGGGACTAAAATTTCCCTAAAATGATATGAGCACGGGTTTATATTTGATTTCTTCTCTAACCTTATAATTTAGGAAACTTCGTTGCTGCCTTGTCCCTTCCCTTATAAATAAAATTAGGAGACTCCACATTAAAAACCGCATATATCCAAGACACAGCAAAATCTTCAGAATTCTAAACTAAGGTAGCACATCAAGTAAAGGAGAAGCCATACTATCAATGTCTAAGCAAAGGTATGGTTTTCACTATTCCTTAACCTCCTCTCTATAATAGTGTCTATAAACTATTTCTCTCTGCCCTCCTTATTATTATTATTATTATTATTTTGGGTATGGTTTTTCAGGTTGCAGGGTAAGGTGGCTATTGTTACTGGGGGTGCCAGCGGAATAGGAGCAGAGGCAGTGAGAATATTCGTGGAAAACGGGGCATCCGTAGTCATAGCAGATGTTGAAGACGAATTGGGTCACCAGGTAGCAAGTTCAATTGGGTTAGACAAAGTGAGTTACCGCCACTGTGATGTGAGAGATGAGAAACAAGTTGAGGAAACAGTAGCTTTTGCCTTGGAGAAATATGGCACCTTGGACATCATGTTCAGCAACGCTGGAATTGCAGGCCCTCTGTCTGGCATACTTGACTTTGATCTGAATGCATTTGACAACACCATGGCAGTGAATCTTCGTGGTGCAGGAGCAACTATTAAGCACGCTGCGCGTGTCATGGTGACTAGAAACATACGCGGGTCCATAATTTGCACGGCTAGTGTAGCTGCTTCCATAGGTGGATGTGCTGGTCATGATTACACTGCATCCAAACATGGCCTTCTAGGCCTTGTGCGCTCTGCATGTGGTGAGCTTGGAGCTTTTGGGATCAGAGTCAATTCTATCTCACCTTATGCAATTGCCACACCTCTTGCATGTACAGCGCTCCATATGGACCCAGGTGAAGTTGAAGCTACTGGCCTTGATTTTGCCAATTTGAAAGGAATTACATTGAAGCCTACCCATATTGCCGAAGCTGCTCTGTTTCTTGCTTCTGATGAATCGGTTTATATTAGTGGACAAAACTTGGTGGTGGATGGAGGCTTCTTGGCCGTTAATCGCTGTCTTCCTAGTGTTATTACAAAATAAAAGATCTCATCTGAAATGTACCAAAAAAATAAAATAAATCATGTTGCTCTCCCATATATAGCTTTTGAATAAGCCAATATTATGTGTATCATGTATGGTTTATGTTTGTCTAAAATCTGAGGTTGTTTTTTGAGAGTCAATTCCTGAATCCTTTCCTGATATCAGCATTTCCTCAAAGCCGGTACTCTTATTTTTCTCTATTTTTTACAAAGCAAAATTCCATAGAATTGTATTCAAAACAACCATACCAAATTATTCAGTAATCATTTCTCTCTATAGATATTTATGTTAATTAAGTTGCGGTATAAAATTATTGAAATTTATGAGCTGTGCTACAAATCATTCTAGATGGTAAAAGGCAAGCGAAGGGAGGGTTCCCAATATATTATAAATTGTTCTTGAAACACAATTAATACAGATTTCAGAAAGAATTTTCATTATTGATTTTAAACAATTTTTTTTAGTTAAGATTTTAAATAAATTTATATAAATTTTAAGTCACTAATTTAATATTAAAGAAAAAAAATATCTGGAAGCATGTATTAATTGTACTCTAAAAGTATGCAATAATTTTCTATTATCCATTCTGATCCTACTATTAAGATCATTAGTCATTGAGCCCGTGGTTGTACGAGATCAAATTAAAAGAAAAATAATGTAGAAATATTTTTTCTAAAACTACATTAAATTTTTGTTATGTTTTATACAAGTTGGCAATACAATCTTTATAGAATATATTTTTTTACAAACTTTAAGGTTATTATCTATATTCAAATAGAATGTAAAAATAAGTTGATGTATATAAAAATTGTCAATCACTTTAGCACACTTTGGATGGAATTTGAAATGTTTGCATTTAAAGAGAAATTTGTATTGTTACAAATATTACAATGAGTATTCAATAGTTAATATAACGAGAAAATATCCTTGGAGCCAATACAAAAACTACACTTCACAAGGGTAAATCTACATATTGCAAGTATTCTAAAAGAATTTTAAAAACATATAAAAAGACGTAGAAAATGAAAATATGTACATTATCTCTATAGAGACCAAGATAAAAACTACATTTCGTTACAACTATATTCCAGGGAGAAGCTCCTCGCAATGTGACTGGACAAATACTTTACCAGCAACAATTTTTGTATTTTCACATGACAGAGAAAAACAAAAGCACCTAAATAATCTACTTTATCACCTAAATACTTTCACTCTCTCACAATATAAATTCTTTGCACTAAATATGTCTCATATATATATAAAATATATTAATTTACATTAATATAAATCAAAATCACCCTTACATCAATAAATAATATTTTATTAAATAATTTTTTCACAAAATTTATTATTGAATTGAAAGTTCCTATCACATAAATCATATCTATAAAATTTTATACTAATCCAAAATTATTTAATATTTCATTGACATACATAAAAATTAACGTAATATATCTTTTTGAAATATATGAAAATAATAACCACTTGATTACATTCTTATTGATGTTTAATTTTTTCAATATTTGATACAAATGATCAAGGTGTTAGATGGTTATAATTCAACAGTTAGATTGATAAAAATCACATTTTTTAAAAAGTTATTAAGTGATATAAATATGTTAAGTCTTACACTGATGTAAGTTGATTCCTTGGAGAGGGGTCAATTTACACCGGTGTAAATCAAAACCACCCTTACACCATTGAATAACTTTTTATTGAATATTTTTTTCACAAAAATTTATCATTGGATTAAAAGTTCTTATCACATATATATATAATTTTATATTAATCCAAAATTATTTAATACTTCATTGACATACGTTAAGATTAACGTAATATATACTTTTGAAATATATGAAAATAATAACAACTTGATTACATTCTTATTGATGTTTAATTTTTTCAAGATTTGACACAAATGATTAAGGTGTTGAATAGTTATAATTCAATGGTTAAATTGATAAAAATCATATTTTTTAAGAAGTTATTAAATAGTGTAAATATATTAAGTCTTACACTAGTGTAAGTTGATCCCTTCCCATACATAGGGGAGGGATCAATTTATATTGGTGTAAATCAAAATCATTCTTATACCATTGAATAACTTTTTATTGAATAATTTTCTCACAAAATTTACCATTAAATTGAAAGTTCTTATCACATATATCATATCTATAAAATTTATATTAATCCAAAATTATTTAGTATTTTATTGACATATGTCAAAATTAATGTAATGTATACTTTTGAAATATATGAAAATAAGAACCACTTGATTACATTCTTATTAATATTTAATTTTTTCAAGATTTGATACAAATGATCAAGATATTTGATAGTTATAATTCAACAGTTTGATAATTATATATATGTGGAGTGTATATAACAAGAGGAGTATTTATTGTAAGAGGTGAAAATGGTGAATTTTGACGATTGGATCTTACATGAATGATTAAAATTATAACATAAATGTATAACATCCCAAAGACTAACACTAATGACGTATTCGATTTACACATCAGTAATTAGAATTTGGTACATTACTTATAAATATCCACAAATTTTTGAAATAAATAATTTAATAATATACAAAATATGAACCTTTAGAAGCTTACAATAAATAACATATGAAATGAGTTTCTATACAAAGTTTTCATCATTGTACTTAATATACATATATTGTCCTATTTACAGAAATCTAAGACAACTAACTAAAATATCTCCTCTTGCCTAAACTCTATCTTGCTTCATCTTGCCTGTCCATTGTGAATCATTCTTAGAATTATCATGGAAAGTCACAGATGTAGCGGGTGAGAATCAAACTTCTCAGTAGTTTGTTTAAAACTGTGTCATCACAATAATTTTAGTTATTTTAGGAAAAACCTCATTTTCATTCAAAATATTTATTATTATTATAGGAATGTGGCAAAAGGCCAAATCCATCTCCTTCCTTTTCCCGAAATAGATAGTTAATTTAATTACTATAAAACTCATTTAATTCTTCTAATCAAACACGATATCACAAAGTACTCAAAATACCATTAAATATCAGATTATACCACAAAAACTCCGTTTCAGAAGATTCATCAAAACATAATCAATTTTTCAATTTCAATATATTAAGATGAAAATCTCATCATCAAAATCAAGTTATGAGCTCATAAAATCAATCATTCACTTAATAGTAGTCTGCTTTTAGGTTGGTGCACATCAACCCATCAGTAGCGGTCAATCACACCACTCATAGGACTACTCCAAGTAATTAGACCAATCTCGATCAACCACAATAATGAGGGAATTGTCCGTTTTCATTTCAAGTGGTAAGTAGAGAGAGAATTGTCCATCATCAACTACTTTTGATATGGAGAAAATCATCCGTCCTCACACTATCGATCATCAGAGATAAAAGAAGGTTTGATCTGCTCTCCCCACAATCCAAGATTTAGGATAACCCCAAGTAAAGAGGTTATCCTCTAGTACTTGATGTATAGGGAAGCATGGGTAATAAGGGAGGTCTTCCTCAACCTTAATTACTTTGGTATAGAGAGATTCCTAAATTCTCTCTTACCATTATCCAAAACTTACCCTAATACAAGGCATATCCAAAACCTCACTCGATCTAGTTCCACAAAGGGGATACCCATGACAATCAACTCATTTTTGTCACATCAAATCATCACTTATGCAACATAATGCAAATCTAATTAATCACATCATGGGTATTCAATCATCATGAAATCATTCACATTTGATGGAACAACATCATAGAAATTATTTCTCAAATCATCAATCTCATTTAATTAAATCATGTCATGGCACAAAGCCTCAAATTCCTCAATATGCAATAGTTTGCAAATTCATCAATCAATCCAAAAGTATACTCTATGCATAATTATTTCTCCCGATCTTAGTACACTTAATTAAAATAATGTATAATCATACTTTATATAGCATAATTTATGCTCATCTTCATCTAATGTAATTCAAAATAGCAAAACAATACATTAAAATTTGGTCTTTGAGGAATAAAATCATCAGTTTTTACTCTCTGCCCGCATGGCGCCTAAGCGGTGGGATCTGGGCTCCCAGGCGCTATACACGCGCTCAGGCGCTCAACCGTGAGCGCTCAGGCACTCATCGCGCATCCAGATTTGTGATTCTGGGTTCTAGGCGCTCAGGCGCTAAATTTAGGGTGCCTAATCGCTCATACCAGAAACCAGAATCTTTGTTTTGGTACCAGATCTCAAGCTTCCCAACAAACTCAAAATCATCTATAAATCATCAAAGTTATCATGTTCAAGCATCAAAATCATCATCCAAAATCACAAATCAAAAGTGGGTTCAATACCCCTTTTCAATCTTGAAAATCATCAAGAACCAAGAGAAGAAATCAAATTTTCACATCATGAATCAAATACAAAAAGTTAAATCTTTCATCATCAAACCAGAAATCTCACTCAAAACATCAAGAATCAAATCTTGAAATGTAAAAGAACAAAAGAAAATAGTGAGAAAATCCATCTACCTCAAGCTTGAAGATGAACTTCCACCCTAACTTTTGTCTCTTAATTCTCTTTCTTTCTCCTTCATTTTCTCCTTTTTCCTTTCCCCTTTTTCTCCCCCTGTTTTTCCTCTTCATTTCCCCTGCTGGAGAAGCTTGAGAGAGATCTGAAAGATGAGAAAAATCTCATCTTTTAAAAGATGAGCTCTAAGGGTAAAATGGTCATTTTGTTGAACTTCATATTTATTAAGAACATTTTGATTTTATTAAATCAAGTTTCTTAACATCCAACAAAATTAAAATAAATCTTAGAATTCATCTAAATTATTATTTCATCATTTTCATAATTTTTCATATCTGTCATTCCTCAATCCAGTAGTGAAACACTTCTACAGTGTCCCTAAAAATACCAAACTGACTTCGTTTGTCCTCAAAATTTAACCACATCCTCTTTTCACACATTTGTGATCTATTAATAAAATTTTTCTTATTTATTTCCTTTGATTTAGCATTTATGCTATTTTCATGAGTCAAACTAGTTATTTTGCACGCTCTGTTTTGCGGTAAAGTGCCTAAATTAACTCAAAATATCTCAAAAATCAACAAACATGTTAAACAAGTATTATGGTACCTTATGATCATATACAAGTCCAACATGCTAAAAAGAGAATGTTACAAGACTTTTTCAAGTGGTCACATGACTTTTAAGTAACTTTTAATCTTGACCATTCATGTATAATATGATCAAGATTTACTCCTATCACCCTCTCACAATAAAAATTCATCTCATTAGATATGTATGCATAAATGAACAAGGGTGAATGAATTAGGGCTCAATGGGGGTCATTGTTGAGAAATTGATCTGTGGAAGGTGGTTTCCCATTGTTCAGAGAGAGAGAGAGTACGAGCAGAGAAAGAGAGTGGGAAATGTGTTTGTCTGCTGCGAAAATTTTGTGAAAAAGAGAAAAGAAATAGAGGAAAATGTGTTTGCCTGCCGCATAAATTATATCCTTTTTTCCTAGCCATTGTACTTAATTGCCACTACAAGATAACTTATTAGTGGCTAATAAATATTTGTCGAGAGAATTTCATATAAAAGAAGGAATTACCAGCAATAAGTTAATTGTGGCTAAAGAATGGCCACTAAAAGGGGTTTTTGTTGTAGTAATTCACTCCTATCGCTTCCTATAATAAACACTCATCTCACCAGATATGCTCTTTATATATATATACACTGTTCTGAATGAGGTTCAAATGTATACTTGAATAAAGTCGACAAATGTGGTTTCCTCAGATGCATGGTGGCTGTGACAGTGGTCTGAGAGGGTGGGTACTTGTAAAAAGTACTCTGATGTTCAAGTTAGACCGTGCACAATGTGGGTAGTGTTTGGAATTAGATTGCATACATTTACTGTCTTGTGTGATATTTATTAGAGTGTCTCAATTTATAAGAATCATAATTAAATCTGTATTAAAATGTTGTTAATTAGTATAAGATTCCAATGAGAGTGTTATCTATTATAGCTGATTTCTTTATTTATGAGGGATATAATTGATTTCCTTATCTATGATGAATCTGTGAGAGATTTACTATTCATAAAAAGATATATTTACTTATCTAATAACACTCATAAATATCTGGGATTCAATTCTAGCGGGTCGGGTTGCTCATGAACTGCTAACCTGAAACTCGGTCAAGAATAGTTACTCTCAACCTTGCGCTTATATGTGACGATTGAATATCAAGATATCTGAATTCAATTGGAGCAAACGACACCCATGTGACAAAATGATCTAAGTCATAATATAAATGTTAGATCTCACGATATTTTTACCAGAGGACTAAATATAGTAAAATGCCTCCAGTATTAATAAATAATATTAGAATTCAGAATAGATCACTTTGCATAAAGTCAATACATTATTATATGAGATTCATAGTAAATTATCCCATATAGATTTTATTTGTGAGACCCATCTAATTTTAAAAATAAATTGATATTAAATTAAGATTCATATTTTAAACATATCATTATATCATAACATAAGTATGTAATCCAACTTAATATCTTTTTGAAATGTCACACGTTAATTCAACTTTAAACATTGTACTCTCAACTGCTTTATCAGATATAATAATACGTCATGTGGTAAGAAGATATTAAAAGTCATGATTTAAGTTTCGCACCGTTATAATTATTATTTTAATTTTGACACAAATTTCTTATTTTATTCCTTGTGGCCAAAGTTGAGGAAAGTTTTCTGACGCTTATAAATAGGGGCCATTCAAAAATTGGGTCCTCCTTATCTCCAAACTACAACTTGTTTGAGATGTCCACACGATTGCTGAAATGACTCCACTTAGTACCACTCCCTAATTCAATTAATTTATAATGAAAAACTCTAATAATCATTTTGGTTGGATTGATATTTTTTAAGTGATTGTGTTTCTATTATGGTAATTCTAGCCTAAGGTACAGTTCCATTATTGGCCCCAGTACACATAACCTAGAGAAAGAAAAAGGGGAATCGAGATTCCCAACTTGCCCCTATAATGTTAACTCAGAAGATAAAGGACAAAACAGATTCTTCAGTTCTTGCTTTTTCAACTGAAAAACTGTGCATGATTAAATCATCTTGTATACACGTATGTATAAAAACAAAGGATCCTGTCATCAAACAGGGTAAAGCAAGAAACAGAAAGGGATCAGTCTTAGTTGGACTGCTATAGGTGCCTCAAATATCAATATATAATTATATATCACCCTCACCGAGCTTTTTGAGTTGCCCTTATGTCTCATTTTCATGTTTAAAAAAGTTTGAACCTCCCTTTTGTCTCACACGGTGTAGGGGAAAAAAGGGTCACTTCTTTGGAGGACTTCAAACAAGGAGCACATGGGAGAGATACAACTGAAGAGGAAAAGAAGAATCACCCATGACGTTTATTTGGGCAACCAAATGGAATGGGTTAACCAAGACCCCTGTTTTTCTTCCATTTCCATGAATGGACCTAAAAATCATTATGGCCAAAGGAAAATAATTGGTTAATTGCCCCCATTGCCAGACAAGGCTGTACTGGGTACCTTCACCTTGGTACTTGTTACGTCTTATATGATGTGCTTTGACAATGCAAAATGGAATCCTATTCCATTTTTCATACGGAAAAGAAATTTAAAGAGAGATCCTTTCCCCATAAAGCTTGTAAATTGCAGGTATGTAAATTCCATTTCTAGGCTTCCCTCCCTGTCTCATTCTCTCTTTCTCTCTCTCTCAGAGGCTGGTTATTGGGGTTTGGCAATTCCCTTCAAAGTTCTAAACTAAGCCAAAAGCCATGCACGGTCTTTCCAAATACACCTAAAATTTTACTCTCTTTATTTAACGGAAGAAAAAGAAAAGTTAATAGCAAAATGAAAGGCCCTTTGACAAAGACAGTGTTTTTTTTATGAATAAAATTTATTTTTAACCTTTTTTCTTTAACTTTTTTTTTTGTAATTTCTTTAATCATTCTTTATATATTTATTAATTTAATTAAATAGAATTAGAAGTAATAAATAAATAATAATTAAAGGAGTTAAAAAAATTAAAAAAAAACTTAGAATTAAGTTTTGTTTTTGTTTTTATTCCCAAATGATTATTCTTCACTAGTAAAAAACTGTATCATGCTTGTGTTAAACCAAACTTCCAAAAGATTTTATATGACAGATCGCATATAGATCAAAATTAAATGGAGATTAGGACTCAATCATTTATCATGATTATCAATACCTTTGCAAAGAAAAGTAATTGTACATGAGCTACTAGTAGGTTACACGTGATCCATCTCTGCAGCCCCAGAAAACAATATCAGTTTCACGTGAAACTTTACCTTATTGTCAGAAGCTCCCAGCAATGCAAGTAAATAGGTTCGAGACACCAAAAACAAAATAATCCCTTTATTCATCCAAATAAGATGTAAGCAATTTCTATACTAAATTTTTTTACAAAATCATAATTGAAGAAAATATTCATAACACTTAAAAAGTTAAATATTAAATTTGGAGGTTTTTTTATCAGACTGTCATTATTGATAAAATTATTTATTTAATTATTTTTTTTAAATTATTTATTAAATTATCATTTTTTAAACTATTTATCAAAATATCATTCTTTTAAAACTATATACTAAATTGTTACTTTTTATCCTATGTAACTTTTTTATTATTATCTGTCCAAGGATCGTCAAATAGGATGACGTATCCACGCAGGTTCTGCTAACACGCTTAAGCAGCAACCTACCTACGCGAATGCGCCATCCTACTTGGCGCATCCTGGTTGGCCTAGATAAGAAAAATGTCACCCTTGTTGGTGTAACCCTTGTGATTTTATTTTATTTAATTAAGAGAAATTTTGATATTTATTATAATAAATTATATTTTTAATGAATTTATTTATACCAATATATTTCATTAAAAATATTGCAATTAACATCATATTACTTCATAAATTAAGTGTTATAATTATAATTAACACTTAAAGTATTTAATAAAATTACATCATACAAATTCAAAATCTAAATATTAACAAACCAAAATTATGAAAGTAAGCATTAAAATAATGAATGTTCTTTGCCACTGTTATCTAATGAATTATTTAACGAATATTATCTAATGAATATTATAATTATCAACACCGCCACCTCATTGTACACATGTCCCAACTATCTATGATATGTTACTAAATATTATCTAAAAAACATTATGCTTGTAATTTATAGGCCTTTTTTTTCCGTATGTTACTACACGCTTATGTTAGTAAAAAAATAACATTGTTTGAAACGTTTATTTAGTGAGTAGGATTCGGATCCCAATAATCCCCCTCTCAATTTTTTAGTAATTCGAATTAGTGAAAATTTTGACAGAATTTCTCCTAAATGTTGGACCTCCCCAAAAGCACATGATCCTGTTTAATGCAACCAGTTACCAAGATCTTTAATAAAAACTAAAACTGAGCGGAAAACATATATAATCTAATCTAATAAGGGTACCAAACTCACAATAAGATATTATCAATAGTCTTTTACACAAAATCACTAAATATAATTACATGTCAATGTCAATGAGATGGGCCCGCATCAGAATGCGGTGGCCTGTGAGATGGATCGGAAGAGGGACCTGACTGTGATGGGTATGGTGGGTAACCTGGTGGTGGGTAAGGATATGGTGGGTAACCATGTGGTGGGTAAGGATATGAGGGGTAACCCGGTGGCGGGTATGGATACGGTGTGTAAGGGTATGGTGGGTAATATGCAGGTGGTGGTGAGTGGGGGTATGTAACAGTGGTAGGAGGCTGTGTCGTATGCTGGCTGGTAGAGCTGGAGTCCTCGGGATGTCGAAGTTATGTCCGAGTGCTCGCTAATCCTCTCCTCCGTCTACGTCCTGTTCCCTGTTGACTAGACTCCTCGGGCGGCCCTGAAATGTCATCTGCTGCTGGAGCTAAGCACAGCTGTTCCATTGTAATGCGGTCATGCTCCCGCAATAAGTGTAGGATTTGTGTAGCAGCCTCTCGAGTGACAGTGTCAGTAGTTGAACTGAGCAAATACTCTGCAATGTCTGCCTAATAAACATATATAATTTATGTCATTATACTAAATACAAAATACATATAATCACTAACAAATTGGTAAAGAGCTTACCGCATTCCCAATAGATGTGCTAGTGGAAGCAATCCAACGTCTGGTAATTGTTTTATACCAACGCATGTACTCAGAACGCGAACTAAGGGGTGCGACTAATGAGATTCCCCTAACAAGCTTCTCCCTACGACTATCCTAGGTGGCTATATAAACAGCATGTGTAGCTGACCAATCATCATCATGCTTACTTGCCAGTGTAACCGAGTGCAATCTGTCTGGTTAGAGCGGTCTCCGTGGAATGGGCTGGTCAAGACCAAACTGGTGCATGACGCGGTCTGGCTGGTGCCACTCAACAATGTAGAAACATATGAGAGGGACCACCGCCACAGGCTATGTCCCTACTGACACAAAAAAAGGTGGCAATGTTGCCACCTACTCATCCGTGTATGGTTGCCATATAAACTGAAAAAATGAGATGCACAAAACATTAAGACGACATATGCATAAGTAAATAATTCAAAGGAATGTAAACGAAGACATACCTCATCGTTCTTCAACTGATTAAAGAACTTGCGATAATATGCAAGGACGCCAATCACAGTATCACTCAATACTTTATGTTTGCACCACCTATTTGGTAAATGAAAGTATTACAAACGTAAGTTACAAATATTAACAAAGTATGTCAAGAAAGTAATGTAAAAATATGAAATGAAATAGAAACTTACTCCCATCCTAAGGGACGTAATTGACCACGGTCAGCATTATAAAACACATCAGGCTCAACATGGTCAGCTAGTGTAGGGGCAAGTCGAGGGAATCTGTACCATGCCAGTACTGCAATAAGATGCATGTCCCTCCGATCTCACGTGAGTCATAGTCCATAGCTTTACAAAGCTCTCTATACAGGTACGCCAAAACTGCAGACCCCCAGCTATATGTCCCGGCAATAGCAAAGTCCTCCAACAATGGAAGGAACATCAAGTGCACGAACTTAATCGAATGATCGGGGCATAAGAAACCCCCAAGCAACCGAAGTATGTAATGTCGTGCACGCTGTTGCACGTACTCATCATCATCATCCTCAGTGACTGCAGTAACACTCGGCTGCCACAGGTGTAACATCCCGAAAATTAATAATTTCAGGATAATTGATCATTTTACAATATTTAGGATTTTCTGGAATTTTTCTGGTTTTTTTTCTGAAAAAGTGGAATATTTTAATATTATTTCTCATTTTGCGTGCACACTGGGCAGAGTTGGCAAAACGACTGTAACGCTCCCAAAGTTGGAAAATTTTATTACGAATAGTTATTTTCTAATATTTATGATTTATGTGAATTCTTTCGAATTTTTTTCTAAACGACGAATATTTTAATATATTCCTCGTTTTGCGTTTGTATTGAGCAGAGTCGGGGAAAACGATTGTAATACTTCAAAAATTTGAAAATAATAAGACGAATAGTCGTTTCATAATATTTGTAATTTTTGAGAATTTTTTGATATTTTTTCAAAAATGTTAAATATTTTAATATATTTCTCGTTTTACGTGCACACTGAGCGGAGCCGGAGAAACAAGATGTTTTCTCCGAGAACCTTGAACTATGGACTTGTCGACGGGGGATCTTACTAAACCCGAGATTGGACACAGTTTACGAGGTTTCACTTTTTTTTTCAAGAAATTTAGCAGTCGGAATAATAAAATACTGTGTAAATTTCATCTGTCAGATAAATTAATACTGACTTCTGTCGACTGTAACTATTATCCATTGGATAATAGCATGCATTAGAAATCCTATCACATTATCCTAATGCAATCTACTTTATGTCTAATCCATTCACTTTAATTCAAATTTAATATTAAATAATCAAAGCTTCTTTGAGAAGCTTTGACCAAATAATGACCCAATGCCCTTAGCTTCCTTGGAAGCCAATTTCTCCCCCTCTCTTTTCTCTCTACACGGCTGGAAGCAAGCAGCCCTTGGGCAAGGGAAATTAATTCACTTCATTAATTCCATTCATCTCACAAATTCATAATTAACCAAAAAACACTTTCTCTCTCATTCTTTCTTCTTCTTCCTTCTTCAACATTTTCTCTCCTTCTCTCCACCATTGCTACGGCCAATGACCTCCTTCTTCTTCCCTAATCTTCACAAAAATTTCTTCTAATTACATTTTCTTAATCCCTCCCCATTCTAAACACCTTTTCTTCTTGAAGTTTCTTGAAAATCCTCCATTTTCACCATTATCTCCAAGCTCCAACTTTGAACATTTTGGGTAAGTTTCAAGACCACTCTTCCCTTCTCTTCATTTTCGTGGTTATGGTCTATATGTTGGTCATCCATGCTTCATTTTTTAAGCATTGGAATTGATTTAACAAAGTTGGAATTTCTAGGGTTCTTGGGGGTGCAAATCCGAAAATTTGCAAAGGAGATTTCTTGGTGTTTCTCTTGATTTCTCTCCATTTTCTTCTCATTTTCGTTTTCCTTGGTTACCTATGTGACCAAGGATCATTCTTTTCAAGCTTTAGTTTATAAATATGAGAATTTGACCACTTTATGGTTCTCTTGAAGGTGGAATCCGAAAATTGAAAATCAAGGAACCAAGGAGTTGTTTTCTTGCATTGTCTCTTCTAGGTAAGAGGGAGACTACTCACTTCAACCACTTATGGTGGTGAGGAGACCTTGTATGTGTGTTGATGGAGAAATCCATCCTTGTATACAATTTGTATGCTTGCTTGAATTATAAATTGTGAATGAATTGGTATTCTTGAATTTGATTGACACTTGATTATGCTATTGAATTTGATTGATACTTGATTATGCTCTTGAATGTGTTTGATGTATTAATTGTGCTTGATCATGTTGAGGTTGCTAAATGGAAAATTTGGAGTTTCCTACCTTAACATGGTGCCACGGTTTTGATTAGAAATTAGGGGTGAATATTGGTTTGTTGTATATAATGGTATGTTGGATTTGATTACGTGATTGAAATTGGATTACGTGATTAGAAATGGAAGAAAAATATTTGGGAATCTCTCTTGAAGTGCCATAGTTTTGGGGTGGAATTTAGCTTATTGAGAATAAAATATATGGATTTATCCATAGATTGGAGCTAGTTGGTTCTTGAGTTTGAACCTAGGTCATGAATAGCTAAGAGAGTAATTTTTGGGTTTGATTCAAATCAAGAGGTTTAAGTTAGTGATTAGTGTTTCCTAAGTGTTAATGAACTAGTTAGGAAATTAAAATCACATAGAAAATGATCTTGAATGATTGAAATTGAGAATTGTTTCAAAAGGACCATTTTCGGATTCTGCAGAATCCAGTGAGCAGTCAGCGATGTTTGCTGCATAACTCGAGCTACCGATATCGGAATGACCTGATTCTAGAGCCATTTGAAAGCTAAGACATAAGGCTTCATGTATTAAAAATTTCAGAATTTTAGAGCAAGCCAATCAATACCAGTTTCTGTTTGAACCTACGGCAGATTCTGCAGAAAAAGGTATTCTGGCAGTCAGTAAACCAGATTGCATAATTTCTTGCTCCGATGTCGTATGGACATGAAACCAGTGCCATTTGAAATCTAAGACATTAGGCTTCATGTGATAAAAATTTCAGAATTTTCCCACATATAGTATGTTCCCAGTTTCAATTTAAAGTTAGGTCAAGAAATTTAGGGTTCTTGGTGAGTTAATTTAACAAGTGAATTTAACAAGTGAATAACTTAAATAAATTAGAGGGATGACATGTAGATGATGACTTGAATGGATTTGAGATTTGAGCCATTGTGAGGCCACAGCCTCTAAGGTATTTTTGAGTGTAAGTAGATTTTGATAAATTGGAATCATAAGGAATTAAGAAATTAGGAACCTATGTAATGAAATGGATAATTAATGAGTTGGAAGGATTTAATAAAATCAAGACTTCATAGATCTTAAAGGACTAAGAATGAAAGCATCATAAAATTTAAGGTAATTCTAAGTGAGTGAAGAACATGAGAGTGTGAGGCCTAAGAGCTTACATGAATTGCAAGTTTTGGGAAATTGAATAGCCTTGGAATGTTAAATTGATTTTAAGAATTGATTTTGAACATGAACCTTGAAAATGGAAACAAATACTAAGTTAGGATTCATAATGAACCTAATGACGCATCAATTGAATTGATCCTCGTATTCTGATGTTATGGGTCCATGTGAGTGACCATTTGTATATTGATGCTTATATTGGCCAATTATGGCATATTATGTGATGATTATCATATTTTGAATTATCATCATGACGCATAATATTTTATGCATTGAAATGTCCTATGGACTGTTGTAAGGCCAAGTTGCCTAGGAGATTGAACACACCTTTTGTGCGGGTGCGAATAGACTAGTATAGGTCTTTAATGACCTTGGGGGCGTCGGGGTGCGGGTTCCTCGCAATAGGCGGTTGGTAGCTCTTCTGTCTATGGGGTAGACCGATGCAAACGCACCGACGATCCGGACCGAGACACTGTCCTATATCGCGATCGAGCGCAGACTATCTGTACAATGCCATGATGTGCACGTGAAAAATATATATATATGTTTATATAGCACAAGGCCTCGGCAGCCGAGATACAGTACATGTCTCCTGATCTTTCTCTCCGACTGTTTATGTCTAGCTCCATGGAGTAGGAATTGTGGTGTCATCATGCATTGTGCATCGTTCATGGTTGGTCTCATAAACTGTTGAGCATGAACACCTGTGAATGTGAAGATAACTGTTGTATTTCTGTAAATGATTATCTTATTGTTGTGTTGATTCTTGGAAATACTATTGGGATCTGCTTGCTATTGCTTACTGTTGTTCTACCTTTAATATAAATATCACTATTATTATTGACTCTGATATTTGCTTAGAATTGAATTGATTTTATTATAAATTTTACTATTACTGTTAATGAATATATGAACTGTATTGCTTGGTGGGCACTTTGCGCCGTGCTGTTTTCTTACTGCCAATAATGGTAATGAAGGATGGGTGTCTCACCTCTTTCCTATATTTGTGCATTTCTGTTTTATATTTATATTTGATAAGAGATCGTGAAGAAGATAAAGAGAGACCACACCTTGGTTGATTGGCTTGAGCATCTGGATAAGATTTCTTCGACTACGTAAGAGTGTAGCCGCGTGGAGGCATTGATGCCGTCGTGTCAACTGGGACACTATGCGTTATGTACATATGGGGTTGCGGTTTTGTCTGTGGTAGTGCCCATCCCTGGGTTACTACTTTTCCCCTTTAGTATTTTATCTCCGCTGTATTTGATTGGACTCTGTAATTGTTATATTCTATGTCATTAGTAATTGGTGTAAAATGACCATAAAATATGTATATGTGAGTAATATGATCTTATTTCAATGGTTGTATTATGAGTTAAATATATTTATATTTCATTTGAGGCTCATATTTTCTACTTATGCAAAAGAAAAAAAAAAAATATATACATATATATATATATATATATATAGACTCTTGAGAATTTAAATTACTGTTATTATGACTGTGACACACTTGGATTTAGAAACTGAGATATAATGACGATTATGCTCCGGTTGCTACATCAAGGGGTGTTACAACAGGTATGTCATGTCAATGCGTGCCCCAATTATGAGCGAGGGAGTCTCATCAATCCCTAACAACTGAACACACAAACTGAGCCAATCATCCCTATGGGTAACGCCAAGATCAAAGACCGTCAATGGGAAGACCCGATATCATACTGATATCCTCCAACGTAATGGTGCATTCCCCGGTAGGCATGTGAAATGTATGCGTCTCTGGGCGCCATCTTTCAACCAACGCAGATATCAAGGAGTGATCAATGCTGCAATAGCCCATATGGGCAACTCCCAAGAAGTCAGCCTGCTGTAGATACGGAAGAATCGGAGCAGGGGGGTCCATATGTTTCATCTTCTGAGCATGTCTAACACGTAGGTTCTGGTCCTCATGTCCCTGCCATACATGCTAGGAAACATGGTACTCCTGCAACTTCAAAATCGAGCTGTCTTCTGGTTCGAGATTTACACGGAATGTTATCTGTCAGCTGTATGCCAAATAATAACAACAATTAGTGTTGCAATATGATTACTATAATAAAATATGATATGACCATATGATAACTATACTAAAATATAATATGGAAGAAATGAAGTTAACACTGAGAATCAACTAACATATATAGGGGAATAGTATTTGAATACAACATCATAGATTCGTGATACAAAACAATACAACTCCAAACTACACATGATTGCTAATACAAGATTCTGAAAATGAAAATAAGTCCTAGATCAACTAGATGGTCCCATTTGATGGCCCCACTCCATTATCCCTCAAGGAACTCGATTCAACGGCACGACAAGTGCGAGAATTATGTCCAGGTTGATGGCATATTGTACACGTCTGTCCTGGCCCTGCTTCGCGCCAATCCATTTCATTCCTGAGTCGGGTTGATTTTGGTCAACCTTTAGACCTAAGCAATGCATGTGGTGACACCAAAGTGGTGTCAGGAGCTGCAGGCCACCATGGTTCAGCCCGGATCGGTTCAAAATCAAACTCATAGGCTCTATAAATGCTTTCCATCCTGTAAATCCTATGAACAAGTCGGAATGGGTCAACTGCCACAGAAGCACACGCAGTAATCGCATGCGAGCATGAATAATGTAATGCTTGAAACACCCTACAGTCACACTGCCTTTCTTCCAAGTTTAAAGTATAAGAAAGTCCACCCTGTTGTGTTACAGGGTTAAAAGCCTCTTCAACTATGAACCATGTGTTCCCTCTATTATACCGGCAAACTTGGTGTGAGCTGACCTTTGCCAGGTTGACTCTTTAGTGCTTCAATAAGTCATCACTCCATTCCTGCCCATATGTCATCAATTTCGAATTTGCCTCGTCTTTTCGGTTGACAAAGTATTCTACTAACTTTGTATATGTCAATTGAACCAATGCAGTTATAGGTAGATTTCTGCTACCCTTCAATACTCCGTTAATGCACTCTGACAAATTGGTAATTATATGACCAAATCTGCGGCCACCATCATACGCCAAACTCCATTTTTCTTTTGGAATTCCTTTAATCCAATTTGTCATCTCCGTTGGAACTATCAGCTTCTCTAGCCTAATATCAAACTTTATTGCAATTGGTTCATACCATGATATAATAAATGAATTGGGTTGGTATTAGAACTAAACTATTATTATCATATATTAGAATAAAAGTAAAATATTTAAAGTACCCGTGTTAATAAAAAATCTCTTCAACTCCTTATTCTGAAATTTGGAGTAAAAATTGGAACCAATGTGCCGTATGCAGAAGACATGATATGCATTCAGAGGCTGTCATCCAAGATTTTCATTTGCCATTAATTGTAAAATGCATTGATGTCGATCAGAGATCAAACACAAGCCCTCTTGTTGGGTGACAAGCAATCTCAGGTGGGCTAACAACCAACTCCAAGCATCCTTGGTCCCCCCCTCCACAATGGCAAATGCAATAGGCAGAGATTTTCTATCTCCATCTTGAGCTGTTGCAATCAACAACTTATGATGGTATTTGTCATACAAATGAGTGGCATCAATCTGAACAATGAGCTTACAATATCGGAAGCTAGCCACACATGGTCTAAATGTCTAGAATAATCAACAAAAGACTCTTTTTAAACGATCGAGTCGGTTATTCACAAAACATTCCTCGTCTAGCAACTCCACCACTATGCCTTCCATGTCTCTCTTCATGGCTGCTACCAATCTGGGCAACACCTCGTAAGATTTGTCCCAATCCCTAAAAACATTCACAATAACCAGTTGTTTTGCCTTCCAAGCTTTTCGATATGAAACTTGGTACCCAAATTAGCTTCGAATCCGTTCAACAATTAAGGATACAGGTGCATCAGATTTTGTTCTAACTAACTTTAAAATGTAAGAGCAGATCAAACGAGAGTCCAACTTTCGGTGATCTAATGACATAGATGAGTTTACGTAACTATGAAATCCATTATATTTTGTAATCTGCCACGTATTCGAGCTCTTGCTTTGTATGGCTCTAAGTCTCCAATTACAACTTTCGTCAAAACTAGGGCACTTAGCAGTCAGTCTTCGTGAATCAGAGTCTTCAATCTTGTACTCCTGATGCCTATGAATCGAATATTGTTTGAGGGCTAACTTTACGGAATCTTTTGATGGAAATTGCAAGGCAACATAGACTTCATCATTGATGCTCCAAGTCCCATGACTATCTAATTCAAGCAAGTTATCAGGATTACTCAATGCATCCCAGTTGATTTGAGAAAACTGAGGGCATGGTGGTACAAACACGGATTCAGGTCCTCGAGGCATAAATATGGATTGAGGAGCAACCGACATTGGAATTTGTAAATTTTCTTCGACATCAAAGTTTTCTGCCTTTATGTCAGTGTTTGAATCGTCGCCCTCAGCTACCTGTTCTTCGTCTTCACTTGACTCCCATACTGCATCTCTGATAAGTGAGTTATCAGTTTTAACCATTGTACCACCAATAACAATTATATTGCATGACTCAACTTAATTAGAAGGATCAACTTGAGCTTCGATTTCACCAGGAGCTTCAACATGCTCTTCCTGCCCACTTGTTTCTACCTCCATATACAACTCCATTGACGCCATGTTCGGAGTTTGACAGAAGGAATCTATCATGTACTTTACATCATCACCGTCTTCTATTAGAAGACCTACCCATCTCCACGGATTAAAGTATTGCAGATACCGATAGACAACCTTTGACACATGTTGGTTTGCTTGGAGCCTCAACTTTGAATGGATCTTATTTTTCAACCCATCCAAAGTCATATTAGCTGTGATCACAATAGGCCTAGGAGGAAGACCTTGATACATGACACCCTCTTCACCATCATACATTGTCCCATTGAAGTAAATGTGCACATTCAACGGTTTTGTCATATTAACTCCACTTCTGAATAATAACAATTCAACACATATTTATTTAATATATTAAAAATTAATTACAATATTAATTGGACATATAATAATGTATAAATATATTTATTCAATATAATAATGTATAACAATATATAACAATGTATAACAATATATTACATATATTTATTCAATATATTAAAAATCAATTATAATATTCAATATAATTATTTATGTATAAAAAACTTTCTAAACTCGATTATTTTGAATTAAGTTACATTTACTAATTTAAATCATGTCAAATACTCAAGGAAAAAAATATATCCTATTCGATTACTTACAAAATAATAATCCATACAATTTAGATTACATATCATACAACTCCATTATTTATTAGACAATGAAAATATTAATGTATAATTAACACTAACATAATATATAATAACATTAATTTATAATTAACACTAATATAATAAAAAATCAATCAACAGATAATAAATAAACTATTTAAATATTAAAAGAGATACTTACAGTGTTAAGGAATACGATCTAAATTTGATCACGAATAATGATCCAGACACCACGTTTAGTAAGAATTGAATTCGTTGAGAGAGTTCAGAATGTTTAGAGAGAAGAAATTTGTAGAGAGATAGTGAGAATTTAGAAAATAGTTTGAATGTCACGGATGGAGGAAGGGTTAGGGTATATATATTGAGGTTACGCCACCCTTATTAGCTTATTCTGCTTGGTTACGCTAATAAGGATGACGTTTTCCTTGTCAGCCAATCGAGATGTCTGACAGTAGGATGACGCATCCACGTAGGTTGTTCATGCTAATTCGCCAGCGTATTAGGCGCAACCTACGTGAATCGCATCATCTTACTTTACAGCGTCCCGACATTGGCCGATAATAATAAAAAAAGCCTCGTAAGACAAAATGATGATAGTTTGATATATAGTTTTAAAAAAGTGATATTTGACAAATAATTTTAAAAAAATAATAATTTGATAAATAATTTTAAAAAATAATTTGATAAATAATTTTATTAATAGTAATAATTTGATAAAAAAAACTTAAATTTAGAACATAAAAAAAGTTCCAAACTGAAATTTGAACCATTTAAGGCAAAACCTAAAAGTTATAAGAAAAGTGTTGGGAAACTTCTCCTGTGCACTTAGAATGATTAATTTGTTCTCACATATTATTTGGTAAACATGATATTCACTTTTTTATAAATATTTCAATGTAATTTTATGGTAAAAACTTTTTCTTATCCTTTACACTTTGAATCTTAACTTATTTAAATATTAAAATATCTTTATATAACAATAATATTTTTATTATATTTTTTAATATCACTTTTTATATTATTTTTACATACTATTAATTATATCATTTTTATAACATTTTTTTACTTAATTACAATCATTAAAAATAATAAAAAATGATAAAAACGTGTAATAAAATAAACATTTTCCATCTTCTTAAGTACCTAATCCTTTACTTCAAGACTCAAGAGAGCCGTGACAATGATAAATCTACTATATGCAAGGAGTTCACAGCATTGCCAAGTTTCAGCGTACAGGACAGTACAAAAATCTATTGGAAACAAGTTAATAGACAAATTTTGTATGCTTCAATTACATCATTCAAGTTGACGGAATTTTAGTTAAAAGAAAACATTAATAAAATTTAAAAGCATGAAAATAAAAAAAGCGAAATAAGAAAAAAATCTAAAAAAAAACTTGAAAATAATTTTTAAAAATTAAAAAAATAAGTGTATTTTGGCTTTGCTTTTAAGATAACAGGGAGGAAGAGGGAAAAAATGAAAAATGATTCTGACATGTGGCAGCCACCAAACAGAAGAACAGACTGTGCCTGAGTGGGACCTAAGTTGAGGTGGTGGTGAACTGGTGATGGTGACTGGACTCGGCTCGTATATGAATTTTTGGTCCCTACCACACCAAACCAAGACCAGACCAAAACAGATTACAGTACCAATATCAGTCTGCACCCTAACCGTTACGTTATCGGGGGACTCGCTCTCGCCGCCCCTATGAATGAATCGAAGCCCACACCACACAACTACCCGTTTGTTCATTTATTTTCAAATCGTTCACTCTTCCTTCCTATCCCACATGAGTAATGAGTACATGCAAATATAGATGAATAGTTCAAAAGGCTCATGATCATGCCATGCAATGCAATGCAAACTATATTGTTTTCAATGCTTTATTATTGTATAATCTTAATACTTTATAAGACATTTTTTTTAAGTTATTATAAGTTTGTGAACAATATGCTTTAAAAAAATTACACAAATATTTATTATAAAAATTTATTTAAGTATTATTAATCTTAATCTTTTTGGCTAAATACTTAGGATTTTGTTTTTCTTTTGTAATATTGAAATGCAATTACCATTTGTACCGTGCGGAAAAAAAAGGAAAAAGAAAAACAAGTAAACAACAATCTAGATGGTACATTTTCATCCCAGTTAATATAATTATTAATTATAGTCAAAGCATGCCAACAACTATTACGACAAAACTACTACTACTACAAAAAAATAATGCCAACTACTTACATAGTTTTCAAGTGTAATAATATTGCTTTCCTTTAATTTTAAAAATAAAATCATTTTCCAAATCTTTTGTTAATATTTCGAACTATTATATGATATAAAACATCATGGACATGTTCACCAACACGATGCAATTTTGATCTAAATAAGCCAATTTTGACAGCTAAAAAACAAAGAAAAATAAAGAAAGTAAACGCAGTTTTTGGAATCACCCTTGATATAGATAACCTCATGTAAACTATGCACACCATACAACTCTGAAAACGCTCAGATTTATGGCGTTAAAGTAAAACGACAATGAGTCAATGACAATGATGACTAGTTTGTAGTTGTCCAAACCTTTTGATAGCCATTTAACATGGGTGGCCAAGTACAAGCTACTATCAATCAAATTAAATTGAGACCGTTTCTTGGCTCAAGAAGATCATGCCGTTTGTACCTTGTGCTTCATTAAAATATTGTTAGGCTGATAGGACTTTTCTAATTTCTAGCCGTTTTAATACTGTTGGTTAATTCAATTTCTTTATGCGTATTTTTAAAATTTTATCTCTAGATCCATAAATTTTTTTTTTCTAGTATATAATGTCAAATTATGAAATTGAGTCAAAACTCATTAGATTATGAGGGAAACAAATTTATCAACGTATGTAAATCTAAGTAAAGGAATTTAAATCTTTTAAATATGTAGACTTTGAGAAAATTTAAAAAAATAAGGAAAACATTCTTTTATATATACTTTTAAATTTATACAAAAATATTAATTAATTTTCATTAATTTTATAAAATTAATATTATAGAAAATGAATTATTCAATCTAAAATCAAATATGTCAATTTTTTTAATTTTAAAATATTCTCCACCAAATAATTAAAAAATTAATTTTTCATCAAATGTCGACCCTCCCATTAGGTAAGACTTTTGAATACTAGCACTCTTTTAGGAGTTTAATTTTTCATCTCATCATTAATAATATTTATTTTTAATATTTTATTATATAAAAAATTAATTTTAATAATTGAAATTTTTTCTAATTTTTTTTCAACTGAAGAAGATCTAAATCCTTTTTATATATAGTTCATCTCTAACATTGACTCTTTCATTCAATTGTTAATTTAAAAATGGAAATAATAAAATTTAGAAAAATAAGATTATAATAATAGGTTTAATAATATGATATTGTCATAAGCAAGGCTGAATTGGTAAATTCACAAATAAAGGTCGCCAGGCATGCACCAGGCTGAACCAAGAGTGTCAGATAAATTATTCTAATTAAAGATGGATTTCCTGTCTGCCAACACTGCCACTGCCCAGTGATCCTTCATTAACCAACAAACCAAACAATCCTAAGAAACCTATACACATTATTTAATTTTAGCATATATAATATATAATATAATATATACAACACAATATTACACTTTAAATTTAAATAACGAAACAATAAAAAACCAAAATAAAAAAATGTAAAAGATAGTGAGTAAAAACAGAAAAGAGTGTAACCAAAAAAGAAAAAAGAAAAACAGAAAAGAGAGAGAGAAGAGGAGGAGAAGAAGAAGAAGGAAGACAAAACGAGAAACAGGAAGCCATTCAATTCAAAACTTCTCAACAAAAAAAATCGGAGAGGGCTATTGATCCTTCAAAGTTCAAACCCTCATCTCTCTTCGGTTGTTCCCACCGGAACCCTAGCCAACCGCCACCATCGTCCATGGCGTTATTCTCCGCCACCACGCAATCTTTCCGGTGACCCTGAACTTCCTCTCACCCTTCTTCCCGCCGACGGAAATGGCTCATGAGCCGCCGGCGGAGAACCCAATGTTGATTTCAGCTAGGGTTTCCGTTGGATATCGGATTCGGAGCCCCACGTAATAGATCCCTTTTTTGTAACTAACTAACGGACGATCGTAACCGCCTGACAGCGGAGGTTGTTAGAACTGTTATCGATGGCGAAAGGAGGGCAATGCTTCGAGAAGCTTCGGAGGTGCGTTCGGACGGTATTCTTCGTGGTGGCACTGGTGGCGTCGCTACTGGTGACATCGCTGCCGGTGGTGGTGGCGGTGGTGGACGTGCTAGTGCCTTCCGTCTTGATCTCCAACTTCACGTGCGTCACGTGCTACTCCTTCAAGGAGCATCTGCATCGATACGCTTTCAAGAGCTCCTTGACGGATATTCCTCTCGTTTCCATCATAAGATCCCTCATCATTATCTGTATGCTTCATTCTCTTTCTGTCTCTCCCTTTTTTGGGGGCGTTTTCTTCACTTTTTCGATGTTGCTGGTGTTTCAAGGAATCGTAAAGCGTGCTTCTAATCTTCACTTTATCAGAACAATTGGTTTTTCTCTTCTTTTTGTGCTTCTAACCGTTGTTTTGTTCTTGAAATCATTTCTCATATTCATTTCCAATACAAGCATATGCATAGATTGTGCTGAATATAAAGACAAGAGCTTGTTATTTAGATTACTAATCCTATGTTTTGTTCAGTTGCTTAACTTCAAATTATAAAGTTCAAGTTAATCAGAAATTGCAGGGTAACTTGTTTTAGAAAAATTATATTTTTTAGTTAAATTGAAGTATCAGTATTGGCTTTCTCTGACCCCTTATGGCTAAAATTTCGTTATTATAATCTTGAATGAATTGCCTGTATAGATTCTGTACAAAGGAAAAAAAAAATAGTTGGATTCTCTGCGCATGTTAATTAGTGTATTTCTCATGTTGGACTCGGGCTTATTTTTCTCTCATGATTGCAGGTGTTTATTCCGTTTGTGATGGCCCTGCCATCTCACATGGTCCTTACCTTGGGACTGTGACTCTGTGTTCCTTTCTCTCAATTGTTCTCCTTTCGGTCAAAGCTTGTGTTTTCACTGTAAATTCCCAGATTGAAGCAGAAGCTTCAAGATCCCTCACGAGGCAGAGGCTCCATTTGAAGAAGTCATGGGGAATGCCTGTCTTATTTCTCTCATCAGTTGTGTTTGCACTTGGCCATACTGTGGTTGCTTATAGAACCAGCTGCAGAGCACGGAGAAAGCTCTTGTTTCATCGAGCTGACCCTGAAGCTGTAAGTTTGCAATAGCTATCTAGTCTCTCTGTAATTTCTCAGGCTAGTGCTTAGTATGTTGCTTCTTTAGTTTAAATTCTTTGGAATTAAGCGGTTGTAATATTATCCACCAGCTTACAAGCAAATTTCTGAAATTGGCAACACTTTTACTCTTGACTTTTAAATTTTAACTACTTTGGTGACGTACTTTAATTTATTTATGCCTAATTAAACAGGTTCTATCATGCAAAATTGTTTTCTCTGGCTATCCGAAGGTCCCACGTTCTCCTACTCCTTCTGGGGGGAGAACCCCAAAAAGTGACAGTGAAATGAGGCGCAGGCCTTTTGGGACAGCTCGTGATGAAGAGCTACTGGCCAGATTACTTGCGGACTCAGACAGCTTATTCATTACATACCAAGGGCTTACTCTCCATTACAAGCTCAGCTTGCCTGGTTCACCTCCACATACCTTGTCCTCAATGTCCTGCCCTGACTCAATTTCTAGTCGCAGCTGTTCATCAGTGGGTGGAGGGTTGGCAAAATTTAATAGACATTTGCTAAACACATCTCCGAAAATCCAGCCACAACTATACAGGAGCTATAGCAATCAATTCCATGGCTCATCTCTACATGCTCCTCTATTAGATGGTCCTATATCTTCTCCTGTTATTTCTGAAGATATCCCTGTTTTTCACCTAGATGATATTTGTGAAGAAGATGAAACAAGTAAATTGGATTCTTTATTTTTGGAGCAAAATTTAGAGACTATTGGCCAAGTAGGTATTGTTTTAATACATGGGTTTGGTGGAGGAGTCTTCTCTTGGAGGCATGTGATGGGATCTCTAGCTCGGCAAAGTAATTGCACAATTGCTGCATTTGATAGGCCTGGTTGGGGATTAAGTTCAAGGCCACGTCGAGGGGACTGGGAGGAAAAAGAATTGCGTAATCCTTATAAGCTTGAAAGTCAGGTGATTACTATTTATCATTGGTGTGAGCTGTATTAGAAGACATTTGTTATTTTCTTGTTCCTAGTCTTGATTAAACAAGTATTAAGGCATACCATGCTCATTATCTATGTGGGGTTATGATCATAATGATACCCTCTCGAACAGAGAGTCAACTTCTGGCTTCCAAGGCCAAGAGCTAATTGAATGTTGCATATCTGTTATTGCTGTTAATTTTGCTTTAGTGGTCGGATTAAGAAAGGAAATCATAAGTAAGTTAGGTGTCAAGTTAGTGAACCTTGTAAAGTAGAAGAAAACAAATCAAATAGAGAGGAGACATGCAGCATGAACATTCAATAGGGTAGCCCTTTTTCCTTTCGTTTTTTTATTATTCAATTTGTATTCAATGTCGTAGCTTTTATATAATTAATTTTACTTTAATTTTCAGGTTTTGACCCAGGTTTCATCTGAAATTACATATCTGATGGATTTGGTTTTTCCAGGTTGACCTGCTTTTATCTTTCTGTTCTGAGATTGGATTTTCTTCAGTGGTGCTTATCGGTCATGATGATGGAGGGTTGCTTGCTCTGATGGCTGCACAAAGAGTTCAAACATCAATGAATTCATTCAATGTGAGTATTTCATTTTGCTTGTTTTGTGGTAAGTAGGTAACTTAGTGAATTTGATTTGCCTAATTGTGCTACTGAGCTTTTTGTAAAGGTGTTGAAATTACCTGTACAACTGATCCTAAACTATTGAATTACGAAGTTATTTGATTTATTTTAATAGCAAAGATTCCTCTTAAATTTCCAACTGAACCAAAATATGGGGTTTGAAAATTCAGCAAGAACATAATGTGTATTTGTAGCTCTACTCTTTGTTTTTTTGGTCATATGTGTGATCACGTACATAATTGAATCCTCATCAATGCATGTTTTAATTGAACATTGTTAGTTTGCAATAATTGATGTGCATAATTCAGATTTTATTTACTCTTTTGATCTGTTTTCTGTCAATTCAGGTTACTGTGAAAGGGGTTGTATTGCTAAATGTTAGCTTGTCAAGGGAAATGGTTCCTTCCTTTGCAAGAATCCTTCTGCATACCTCACTTGGAAAGAAGCATTTGGTTCGGCCTCTACTAAGAACGGAAATCACTCAAGTGGTGAATCGGCGTGCATGGTACGATGCTACCAAATTGACCACAGAAGTTTTGAATCTCTATAAGGTATATTTGTACCATAAGCTATATTTACATGATATAAATATGAACTGCTTTGTCCTTTATAAGTTTCTGTCTGCCAAGATAATTGTATGAAATGAACTCAGCAGAATATGTTACTTGGTAATTGGCATAAATGATAATGTAACCTAGATATAAATGCCGTATAATGCGGCTGCAACTTTGTTTTATGATCTTTCTGTCTTTCTTTACTTTCCTTTTTGTTTTGTCATGCTTTTAATTGAGTATCATTTCTGGATTCAGAAAGTTATTGACTTGTGTTACATGTGACTGTTCTTACATGTGCCTAAGGCTCCACTATCTGTTGAAGGATGGGATGAAGCACTTCATGAGATTGGTAAATTGTCATCTGAAACCATCCTTTCAGCAAAAAATGCAGAATCATTGCTACAAGCCATGGAAGACATTCCAGTGTTGGTCATCGCAGGTGCTGAAGATTCCCTTGTCTCTTTGAAATCTTGTCAAGCTATGGCCTCAAAACTTGTAAATTCTGTAAGTATCCTACTTCTAACCCATCTTTTCAGGAGGCGTTTAGCATACAACAACATACAATAGCTCCTTTTACCGCAAATCAGCGGTCCCCCCCGCTCCCAAAATTTTCTTTTATTTTGTCCTTTTTTTTAATTTGGCTGAGTGTTTGTGTAGATCTAAGTATATGTAAATATTACTAGTTAAAATCTGTAAAATTTCTTGTATGTACAGTTATGAATAAAAAAAATAAGAGTGATTTGGTTGGGTCTCTGTGTAGATCTGAGTGTATGTAAATATTATCGGTTAAAATTTGTAAAGTTTCTTGTATGTACATTTCTATATATAAAAAAAAGTAATCTAATTTTCTTATATGTGGATCTGTGTGTGTATAAATATTACTAATTAAAATATATAGGGTTTCCTAAAAGTACAGTATGACAGAAAAAAACAACTTAATGTAAAAAAAGTTACAGGTCATTGATCTCCCCCGTTGATCTATTTTTTCCATAGATCAATGGTGGTTTTTGGTTGTTGCGTGGATACAACAATCAGAGGTTGTTGTATTGAAAACGTTACCATCTTTTCATACATTCTCCATAAAAACTTGTAAATTCTGTATGCAGTAGTTAAAGTCGATTGGAAGTGGAAAATGGATAGAATGAAAATGAGGGATGTGGCTAGACTTGTATCGCGTATCCAAATACCTCGTCAATTCCACTCCTTCAGTTTCCTACTCTCCATTTTCAATTTCCCAAGCATTTGTCATGATATATGATTTTGCCTTATCAAGTTTCCTAATGCTTCTCTTACCATTTCTCATGCAGAGACTGGTTGCAATATCAGGATGTGGCCATCTACCCCACGAAGAGTGTCCAAAGGCATTGCTCGCAGCTATATCACCCTTCATTAGTAGACTTTTGTCTGCATCTGACTCGCAAAGCCAATAGTTCATTTCTTTTAAAGCTGAATATACATAGGTTGTTATCTGTTGTAGGGAGCTTTGATGTTCTCTTCCTTTTGGTTTCTTCTTTCCTTCTCGTTTCTTTTTAAGCAATATTACTTCAAGAGAAAGAGACCGAAGGGCACCTCTTCTCTTGGGTGTTTTTGATGTGCTAGTTTTAGTGGTCTTAACCTGTATCTTCTCCATCTTTTCCCACCTTTCTTTAGCTGTCAATGTTTATGATCGTTTGAGCTGCTTGTGATTTTTCCCACTACAAGAGTGTGGGGAGATGACACACATTTTGTAAATTTATCATCAGATTGAGAATGAATATATTGTAGCTTAGTTTTGTTTCCGGTTGCTGAACACACCCCATTCTTACTTCCAACCTTTTAAAATGCTAATCTCTGCAACGCACGAATCTACATGACTCTTTTAAAATGCTAAAATTTATCATTACAATTTTTTTGGTTAAAATTTATCATTATGATTTTATCTTAATTAAAAATTACAATAATGAATTTAGAACAATTTGTTGAGTTTTTAAAATATTAATTTATATACGTAATTGATAAATATTAAAATTCATGAATTGAAGAAATCCATTGGCTGAAATTATAATTTATAAACTTTATAAATTGATAAACTTTTTTTGTATAAAATTAAAAACATGAGTTCTTGCAGAAAAAAAAAAGGAGTATGAAAGCCTCCACTTTAATCATAATACGAGTTGTATATATTTTTTTATAAATTATTTTAAGAAACTACTGTAAACGTAGCTATAATGTCAATATTTTCTTACTATGATGATGGTGTGGTGTGTAAAAACATTAGCTTCGTGAAAATTAGGTCCAGAGTAATAGCTTGTATAGAAAGTGAAATTTAAAATTTGAAGAAATTTTTTTTTAAAAAAAAATAAGGAGATAAGTGAAGAGACGAAAAGCAAAAGACAGATTCGTACTACATAGGGAGACAGGCTCATCATACACATAGATTATTGCAGTGTGTTCCGAATCATACATAGGGTAATTGTTCTACTTCATACCTCACAGTCACAGAAATTTAAAAGAAATTTCAGCATAGTTTAGGACAAGTTTGGAAGAAATTTTCATATCGACGAATTGGAAACATGCAAAGGCAGAAGAAGAACAGTACATAAGTTCTCCTATTTCTCGTACCCTTTGGAAACATCGGAGGCGAGTCTGGACGCAATAGCCGAGTGGTACATGATGTCGTGGAACGTCGACGTTTCAATGGTCTTCCTCCGCAGCTGTTTTGCCTTCTCTTCCGTGAAGCATCCCCGTGCGAACTTGGATCTGGGTCGGACCATTTCCCGCACGGACTCCGACTCTTGACTCTGCTTCTGCGATGGGTTGGAGCTGGTGATGTAGTCCGGATCCGTGGAAAATCCGAACAACGGAGCCCACCAAGTGGAGGAAACGGGCTTCCGGTTGTTCGGATCGGATTTTCCAGAAGAAGCAGCGGAGGCCCGGACCATGGCGGGTCGGAAAAAGGTGAATGTGGTTGCCATTAGAGAGAGAGAGAGAGAGAGCGTGTGATGGAGTTGGAGAGGTTGCTTTGGAGTTTGGAGAAGGTGATTAAAACTCAGAAACTCATAGTCAGGTGAGCAGAGGGTGGGAAAATTATAGGGTGTGGTGAGAGTCTATGACGAGTTGCAGTACTCTATGCTTGGCGGTATTGTACGATGGGTTGATGAAAAAGGAAGGGTTGTTTGGATCTGAATGTACAATGCATGTAAGCGTGTTGTATAGATTGATTGTGGGGAGTGTAACAGGGGAGTATGATTGTGGATAAGGCAATACACTCCAAGAGGCTGCTGACTGTTCAGCAGTCTATGTTTTGGTTTCACTTTTTTGAGATAGTCAAGCCACTTTTTCGGTGCACTTTTATACGAATAATTGTGTAAATTAATTTGGATAATTCGATTAATTTAATCAATTGAATTAATTAAATTAATTAAATTTAATTTTCATATATTGTTTGATTCTAATAAAATTTAAGTTAAATAATGTTTAATTAGTTTGATTTTTGGATTAAAAATTTTAAATTTAAGAATTGAAACTAAACAAAATTATATATATATATATATATATATAATATCCTCCTAATATAATATATCATAGTAATAAATTAAAGTATATGATATCTAATTTAATTAATCAATTTATATAAATATAATGATTAAATTAAGTGTAAAAGTAAAAAAAAATTAAAGATATTGTAATTTGATTTATTCCAAGTCATAAGTCAAGAACTTTTAAACATTGATCATAAAATATTAACATAATAACTTAATCCAAAAATTTTTATAATACATAACAAATAACAAGTCTAGAAGTATACCCAAAATGTCCATTTAACTTGAAACTAACTTTTTAAAAGTTGTATTGCATGTAGATTATTGTTGTGAAGTAACTTAACAAAAAAAAATTATAATACATTACAAACAACAAGTCTATAAACATATACTATAATTTATCATTAAGGTCATAAAAATTAACTAACTTATGCTCTTATTTATATAGGGATTAACCATTCAGCTAAAAATTTTAAAATAAATAGAGTACCATGCATTAAAGACATTGACTGAGTGTATTATCAGTAGATTAGGACAACGTGTTAAACATATAATTTTAGAATTTGTACTTTGTATTGTGCTTATTGAGATAAGCATGTTTGATTCCTTTTTTAGAGATTTATTTATAGGTTTATTATGTATTTTTTTGTTATGAAAAATTAATTATTTAGTTAATTTTTGTGTAAAAAAATTAGTCAACCGGATCACCCGAACTGAGTCGAACTAATCTGTAGATGTTCGGTTCAGTTTATTTTGAGTTTAGCTATCAAAAAATAAGAAAATCGAATTAAACCAAACCAACTCGATTACACTCCTACAAATGTTGTTATTAGTATTAAAAATTGTTTATTTATACTCTTTGGTAGTTATTCATTTTTTTAAAAAATATAATTGTTATTAATTAATAGATAGGGTGAATAGATAATTGAGAGTGTTGATAACTTCATCCTTTATACGGATATTGATATATATTTTGGGATAAGTGGGTGATTTTCCTTCAAAGTAAATAAGGAAAGACATATTTATCATTAAATTTTAGTGGACTAAAATTTTAATATATTTTAGATAAAATTAAATGTGAATACACCATTATTTACTTATTTATTTTAAAGATAAAATTATTTTAGAATTTTTTTTTACTGATAATTGGGTAAGCTTTCACTATATATATAGGCATAGGTAAAATTTAAATATGTGATAATATGTTTATTCACACATTATTATTTTTGTTTTATTATAATTTTTTTTTTTGTAAATAGTATATTTTACAAAGTATACTACTGTTGTCTGCTTTTGGTTTTTAGGAAAGAAGGTTGGAGATATTCTTATATATTCCGATAATAATACATTATTATGTGTTACATAAATTGTATCTTAATTATTAGGAGATTGTTATGGAACTCATGTAAAATCGTGGGTTCCAAAAGTCATGTTGGCATGATCCAATTAAATAATATTATAAGGACTAAATTATTCTTAATAGGTATTTTATAAATTTAATTATAAATAAACTTTTTCTAAAAATAAAATTATATAATAACACTTTTATTTTAGTTTTGACACTAACAGATGATAACTATTTTGAATCCCTAAAAACAAAACAAATTGGTTAGTCTGACATGAATAACTTTTATTTGTCTGTGATGTTGCAACAGGCATGATTACTTGCTCGATCCGGATGAGCGGGATGAACTGAAAGTTCCCTGCCTCTGAAAGCCCCCAATTGTAGGAAATTTATGAACTAGGTTTCACATTTTTTTTGTTCTTGGAAATTATGCATGGGTTTTGGAACCCAAACTTATGCTTGGGTTCCATAGAATTTTCCAAATTATTACTGATGACTATATTACTCTTATAAAAGAGTGGAGGGGAGGGTGGGAATTATAAAGAATTTTGAAAATAATACTCTTAACAACTGATATTTAATTTAAAACATTAAATATTATTTTAAATTTAATCCAAGACATGTATAATTATATAATAATCAACAAGTTTAATGCAATGATAAGCGAGTTGTACTTTAAAAAAGAGAAGATTAAAATTTAAATCCTAAAAAAATGTCAATAAGAATACCTAATTAAAAATCAAATTATAATTATATATATTTTTATTAATCAGAGTGTAATACTTCCAGAATACATAAAAATTTCTCCATGTGACACACTGCCGCCGAGTGCTAACTTTTGTATTTGAAGGAATTTGGGTTTAAATTAGGTCCAACAAAACAATGGGTTTGATAACATATTTATTTTGTTCATTAATACCAATGTGGTTTTTTAAACGCTCATCACGCTTGTCGACATGCATATCAGTATAACTGTCAAAACGGGCCTGTGCTAGCCCATTCACGCCTAGTCAATTCAGATTAGGTTATTTTTTAATTGAGTTAAATTGGGTTATGTTAGTTTTTGAGTCAGTATTTTCTTAGTCTAATCAACTCCTTTGTAATGTTATCAGGTTAGATTAATTCAAGTTATTTTTAATTTTAGATTAATATTTTACTAATTCTACTCACTTATTTTATCGGACTATTCAAATCACTTTATCAAATTTGACCAATTTTAACTACTCTGTGTATGGGTTACAAGCATGTATAAAGTGGAGGCCTATGTCAGCAATTCTTGGGGGCTATGATCCACCCTACTCTAGAATCTGATAGTCTTGGCTCATCAGCTCCCATCAGAGTCCGTATCTCATGTTTTCTTCGTTAGTTAGTAATGGGCCTGGATACCCTCCAGCCTTAAATAGTCCTACAACAAAATAATCCAAATGGACCTGCAAATAAAAGCTTAATTATGATTTCAGCCCAAATTATAAAGCCCGAATAAAATTAGAATCGTTCATAAGCTTAACCCAGAGATTCCTACAAAATGGCTTAGACATTGACTAACAAGCTATTAATATATTCTTATTTAATTTAAAACATATAAAAATATTAAATAATTTATTTATTAACTACATATGTCTTCTAATAACTAAAGAAACCTTTGGGAGGAGTTACTATTTAAGTATCTAACTATATTTTAAAATATTAATCTCTCACTTATAAGATAGGAGATACTTTAAAAAATAAAAAATAAAAAAATTCTCTTTCATATCTTCTAATTAAATTCTGATAACTCAGCCAAAAAAATAAAAAACCTAAATATTGAGAGAGAAGTTATTGTCTTGGAATTTAATTAGTGAAACAAGGAAGGGACAGAAAATCTGATTTCCTAGAGATTAAAACAAAAAACATGAATCATGAAACTGCAAATTACTCACCGCTAACTACAACTTTCATATTTTTGGTTTGTATTTAGGTATGTGAGACACAAGAAGATCCAACCCTGCCTAATCTATGTATAAAGTAATCATAATATATGATGATATATATAATTACTACTTTGGGCTATTTTTAATATATAAAAATAATCCATTTAACATTTTTAATGCTTGATGTCGTTTTATTTTTTAGCCTTTTCCAAATTCATTGGCGAAAAATGTATTGCAGATCTTCAATTGTTCCAATCCAAACCTACACAGATGCGACCAAAATGAACTAAATTAATACAGAGAAACACATGCAAACATGTTAACTGTTGCCCAATATTTGTACAAAATGCAATTATTCTCAAGCCTGCTCCTAATTCAGTATCATTTGCTTAATACCCAATTTACTAATTTTGTAAAATTTATAGAATTCTAGTCGACCCTCAAACAGCATAGAATAATTATATAAAAAAAATTACCCAATTTACCAATTTCGTAAAAAATTTATAAATTACCTTGAATTGAAAATTGTGACCTATAACCCGAGCAAGGAGGAGGATTCAACTTGTGGCCCACTTATTGATTTTGTTGTCTTAAAGGTTTTGAACTCATTCAGTCAAATTAGAGGTGAATTTTCTCTCTCATTCTCTCATCCTAATTATTGTATCTTCCTGGAACAATAATAAATACGTGTTTACAGATAATTTCTACTATTGATTTAAATTATATTTATATAAATTTTAAATAAAATAACTTAAATTATGGTTAAAGATCATCCATAAATATATATTTATATTTTTTTAGCCGTATATAATAATTTCTTCACTTCCTTATCTGTACACTACACACATTCATAAGCCACAACTCAAATTTTAGCAGAAGTCTGAGAAATTCTTAGGTGGTGCGCTCTGTACCATTCAATGTAAATGTGTGTCTCCTAAGCTCTTTTTCTTTTTCTAGTAAATGTGTCTCCTTTAACATTAAAGAAATACACTACACACATCCATATCTCAAATTTTAGCATATGTGTGAGAAATTCTTAAGGGGTTTTAGATCAATAAATTTATTAGTTTATACTTATTCATTATGTGTCACCTAAATTATAACAATAAAAATGTTATTAAAGTGAGAAACATCAATGATTCATATAGCTGTCACATAATAAATGGTTCTGGACCATCCTGGGCTTAAGACATAACAAGTCTACCGTAGATCTATATAGACCAACTATAAAGCCCATCTATTAGGTAGGCCCATTTCGAAACAACAGGTCTAGGAGAATCCGAGTCAATCCGACCGAGATCCTGTTTGTAGGATCCGACCGGTCTATGCCCCAACAGGAAACGACTTGCTAAACACGTGCTTAATACGATCCCCCAACGATTATTGGTCGACCGGCACCATCATTACCAACGACTGTGAACGGCTTTGCGCCTTAATGACTGAGCATAACGAATTCTAATGCTCGGAGCCTTAAATGGCCTAAACAACATGTATTCGAGGAGTCAGTACTCAAATCATCTATATAAACTGGCCTAATTGCCTAGACCAGACATGTTCCATCTTTATTTAAACACTCATACCGACCATACTTTGCGATCATTATGCTGACCTGCCTAGGTGTCCTTGACTTTACTGTTGTCTCGCCCGTAAGTCTCCAACGACTCCCCTTCTTACCCACCAAAATATACCGATCTAGGTCCCGGTCAATACCCGGAACATCTGGCGCTCACCGTGGGGCTCATGTAAAACTTTTCTACCCCGCAACCAACCAACTTCACCTTCACCACAGTTCTTTCCAACTTCACCTTCACTGAAGTCATCTTTCCAACAAATCATGGCCACTAACAAAAGCAACGTCGACAACGGAATCGACTAAGGAAGTCCTCAGCCTAACCCCATTGAAATGCTGATGCAGGTCATAAGGGATATTCATAGTAGGATCGATCAGATAACTAACAAGGACCAGTAGTGTGTGGAGCCTGAAAGGGAGACTGAAATGAGGCTTGGAGAAAACACTCTGAATAGAGAAGCTCTCTGAATGAGAAGTTATCCTCCTCCGGTCGCTGATCATTTTTTCTCTAATTTCATAATGTCGATTCCCCTGTCAAAAGGATTCTGACTCCTGACCATGGAACTTTATGATGGGACGACCGACCCTCAAGAGTAGCTTATAATGTTTAATTTGATGATGCTCTTGAACGGGGGAACTGAACCGATCAAATGCCAAGCTTTACCGATGACCCTAAAGAAATCAGCGTTACTTTGGTTCTCGAGCCTTGAAGCAGGTCCGATTTATGACTTCACAAAATTGTTAGCAGGACTCACCAGAAGATTTCTGCTAGCCTTATCAACTTGAAACAAGGTTGGGATGAATCACTCAAGGAGTTCATGAGAAGATTTGGTAAGGAAGCAGTTTAGATCAATGATCTCAACCCTGCTGTGTCTCTACATGCTATCATGGTTGGACTGCGACTAGGACCCTTTGCAGATTCTTTGGCCAGAAAATCACTTGTGGATCTAGATGATTTGAGAACTAGGTCTATGAGATACATAAACATAGAGGAGATTGCAACTGTAAGAAGACAAATGGAGCAACAACACTGGGGATCGGAAGTCGGAGGAAATTTGAGTAATCCTCAAATTTCTATCCTACTGAGTTTTCAAGACCGACCATTGGAGGACGAGGAGCAAATCAAAGGGGCAGACCATGAGCGTGGAGGAAAAAACCGACTAATTTGGTCATGCTCCTTGGGTAGCTTTAAGCCATCCACAACCTCGGTACGATGTGTATACGCCGCTGACCACTCGACGGGAGCAAATATTTCGAGAGACCTATAGCACTAGTATTACCTTGCATCCAAAGAGTGCAGAACAGCCGGAGGAGCAGGTCAACGTTGATAAAAGTAAAAGGTGTGATTACCACAAAAGGTATTGGCATACGACTAACGAATGCATTACTTTGAAGGATAAAATCGAACAACTCATTCGAGAGGGCTATCTTGGAAATTATGTCTACCGACGTAGAAGTCGAAGCAGAGAAGCAAGGGAAGGAAACCAATCCAAACAGAGGAGTCCGAGCCCGGAAGAAAAGGGCAAAACAGTCGCAACGACCTTTAACTCCAAAGACCATATGATCAGGGGAGTCATAGATTGAATAGCTGGTGGGTTTGCAGGAGGTGGAAGCTCAAATTCATCTCGAAAAGTGCCATCTCCAAGCTGTAATATCAACAAGAATACGAAGGAAAATTGTCATCCAACTGAAAAGGACCTTTCCGAATCCTGAATGACATCGGAAAGCTTAATACAAAATACAATTATTCTCAAGCCTACTCCTAATTCAGTATCATTTGCTTAATACCCAATTTACCATTTCTGTAAAATTTATAGAATTCTAGCCGACCCTCAAATAGCACAGAATAAATAAAAAGCTTACCGAATTTACCAATTCAATAAAAAAATTTATAGATTACCCTGAATTGGAAATTGTGATCCATAACCCCGGCAAGGAGGAGGATCCAACTTGTGAACCACTTATTGATTCTGTTATCTTGAAGGTTTTGAAGTCACCCAATCAAACCAAAGGTGAATTTTCTCTCTCATTCCCTCTTCCAAATTATTGTATCCTCCTAGAACAATATTAAATACGTGTTTACAGATAATTTCTACTATTGATTTAAATTATATTTATATAAATCTTAAATAAAATAACTTAAATTAAAGTTAAAGATCATCCATAAATATATATTTATATTTTTCTAACAACATATAATAATTTCTTCACTTCCTTTGGTTATTTTGTACACTACACACATTCATAGGTCATAGCTCAAATTCTCATGTGGTGCGCTATGTACCATTCAATGTAAATGTCTGTCTCCTAAGCTCATTTTCTTTTATAGTAAATGTGCCTCCTATAACATTAAAGAAATACACTACACAAATTCATATATCAAAATTTAGCATATGTGTGAGAAATTCTTAAGGGGTTTCAGATCAAGAAATTTATTATTAGTCTATACCTATTCATTATGTGTCACCTAAATTATAACAATAAAAATGTTATTAAAGCATCAATGATTCACATAGCTGTCACACAATAAATTGGTTCACAGTAAGAACTTTTACTTGAAATAATAGTATCTATTGTGTTCACGTACTAAGTTGACTAAATTAGACATTTTGTAATATGGGTGCAGCCAATTTGCTGAAAAATGGAGACTTTGAAGAAGGTCCATATATGTTCCCCACCGAATCTTGGGGGGTTCTGATCCCACCCCACATTGAGGATGCCCACAGTCCATTGCCAGGATAGATGGTTGAGTCTCTCAAGGCTGTGAAATACATTGATTCTGATCACTTTGCTGTGCCTGAGGGAAAAAGAGCCATTGAACTTGTTGCAGGGAGGGAGAGTGCCATTGCACAAGAGGTCATAACAACATTGGCAAGGTTTATGGCCTCACTTTTGCTGTGGTGATGCCAACAATTCATGTGAAGGTTCCATGGTGGTAGAAGCATTTGCGGGCAGAGATACTGTCCAAGTTCCATATCAGTCCAAGGGGAAAGGAGGGTTCATTAGAGGCAAGCTTTGGTTCAAGGCTGTGGCAAGACGCACACGCATCAGGTTCCTAAGCACATTTTACACCATGAACAATGACAACTCTCGTTCACTTTGTGGACCCGTAATAGATGATGTAAGATCGCTTAGTGTTCGTTATCCCAGACGTGCTTGATAAGATATTAAGATTGCATAGCTAGTGCAATCAAATGTCAAAACGAATGTAGTTGATCCATTATTTGAGCATATATATACTACAAGTTTCTTATAATAACAGGAGGTTTACAAAGTTTGATATTCGTGTGGCTATATATTTTCCAATCAAATCATCAAACGCACTGATGAATGAGGTGCATGGATTAATTAGCGAATTTGTTCTAGAAATCTTGAATAATCAAGGATAAGTAGAATAAGGAATGGATAGTTGGATACACTTTTATTCGTGTTCTTTTTTCCCCATAAAGCGCTAATGTTGTGTTCCATTTTAATAAGAAAGTTGCCATCTGAACTTAATATTAATTAATGAATACTAACTTTTATCCATATTATATACAACAACAACCAGGTCGGAGCTAAATCATTTTAGTTGGGTGGCCAAAAAAAAAAAAACCACCATTTATGAAGTGGCCAAGCTTAAGAGTTTTTTTTTTAAAAAAAAATGCATATAAAATAAAGAATATTAAAATATATTTGGGAGATGTTAAATTTTTTCTATGATTTTAAACTTTCATTAATAATTTACATGATATATAAATGATTCTATCTTTATTTTTTAAATATAAATCAATATTTTTATGACAAAAACTATTTTATTTATATTTGTTGAATTTAAAGTATGTAAAAAAATATAATAATAAAATGCAAAAATAAAGTTTTTATGTTTTAAAAATATAATAATAAGTTTAAGAAAAAAAAACTAATTCCGACCAACGAATTAGCCTACCTAACTTGCAGTTTGCATTGGGTCAAGTTAGGTTAACAAATTGTTGGCCGACAACATGTTTAACTAACTCAAAAATTTACTTAACCTGCGTGCCTATCAGATTGTTGTAAATAAGGATATAAATTGGTTCGGATAACTCGACTAATTCGATCAATTCGAACTAAACTAATTAAATTGGTTCGGTTTAGTTTAGGTATATTGATTGGTTCGGGTAAAATTCAAACCAATTAAAACTTAATTGGTTCGGTTCTCAAATTTAAAATTTCAAAACCAAACCAAATTAAACCGAATCAAATCATATATTTATATATTATTATTATTATTATTATTATTATTATTATTATTATTATTATTATTATTATTTATGCTACAACCTTTTTAGCTACTACTTATTATTTTGACTTTTTGTAATACTTTCTCAGCTTCTAACCCCTAAAACGTCGTCTTTGTCTAACGCAGAAGGCCAGAAAACTCCTCTGCCAAAATGTTCGGTTCTGCTCACCGGTACCGCAACTCATCGTAGATTCTGCTCCACCACACCTCAGGCCAGATCTGCTCCACTACAACTCGGGTCGTGCCATTAGTCCAACGCAGAAAGAGACACTAGTGTTTTAACTCTATTAATAATAATTAGTCATGATCTGCATAATTACTAATTTTCTAACTTATTTCATCATCAGTTTCTTAAATAAGTTAGTTGGATTATAAAATTAACTCTAGTCAATATTAGACATAGTATATATTGAAAAATTAAAAAATTAACAATTGTTTGGTGACATTCTCAGCTCATTCAGCAATTGTCTGAACTTGAAAAATTTGTTTTTGGCCAAGAATATTCTATCAGGTGCTATTCCAAAAACTCTTGGAGAGGTGAGAGGCTTGAAAACTTTGGATCTTTCCTCCAACAAACTCTCTGGATCCACTCCTATTGAGTTTCAAAATCTACACGTCCTTCAGCTTTTGAACCTCTCTTATAATAATTTAAAATGAATCATTCCTAGTTGTGAAATTTTCCAAAATCTCTTTGCTGTCCATTTAGAAGGCAATAAAAAACTTTACTTACATTTTGCATGTAAGCCTCATGACCATAGAAGAAGGCATGTTAGACATTACATCATTATAGTCACAGTGGTAATACTGATACTATGTCTGACAATTTACTTGCTACTACACATAAAGAACAGAAAAGTGAAGGTAACAACAACAACATCATCTGAACTTGGAAATTTGGAAACGATGAATTGACTTTAAATGCTCTAGTATTGACTTTAAAAACAATGAATTTCTGGCTCTAGTTTATGAGTACTTAAGTATTGGAAACTTGGAAGATTAGATTAAGGGGAAGAGAAAGCATGCAAACGAAAATGAGTTGAACTTTATGGAGAGACTGAATATAGATATTGATACTGCTTGTACATTAGATTACTTGGACAATGATAGTAAAGTTCCTATTGTGCATTGTGATTTGAAGCCCAACAACATTCTCTTTGATGAAGATATGACTGCAAAGGTTGAAAACTTTAGATTCGCTAAGTTGCTGATTCAAAGTTCGACTAATTAAGTCTTCATTAGCTCCACTCGTCCTTAGGGGTTTAATTGGTTACATATATACCTTCAGGTTAGTAGCCTCACAACTTCCTCTTTAATTGAATAGTAGTTATATGCAACTTGTTAAGTTAAATCTCTTTTGAAATTTTTTTTAACTTATTCAAATATAATTTCTTAATACAAATATCAATATGTTTATTTATTCTCTCTTTATGAACTTTTTGATACATATTTTGAAATATAAAATAATTATTAGTATTCAAATCAATAAGTTTGATTTTATTTTTAAAATTTTTTTCATAGGTTTATTATGTAATTTTTTTAACTATGGAAAGCTAATTATTTAATTGATTTTTATGTTAAAAAAATGATCAACCCGATCATCTAAATTAAATCAATCCATGAATGTTCAGTTCGATTTGATTTGGATTTGACTATCAAAAAATACAAAAATTAAACCAAACAAATCAATTAATTTTGATTGATTCAAATTTATTTTCCCTCATAAACCAAACTAAACTACTCACTTATATCCTTAATTGTAAATGTTGTTTACAAATTTAAAATTACTATTGTTATTGTTAAAACGGTGAATGCACCGAACGGAATATGAAATAGTGCTTATAGAATGAATGCATGAAGAAGTCCCACAGTTTGGAGTAGTAACCACCAATAATTACTTGGCCAAATGCTTGCCAAGCATGAACAAATGCACCATTAGCAATACTAGTGTTTTTTTTTTTTTTGGTTTCCAGGACTTGCACCATTAAGAATACTAACGTTATTCGGTGGATTGTTATTCCAAAGAAAAAATGTTAATCGGTGGATTTTTTGGAGCATGAAATCACTTATCACACATAGACATAGTGATTTTTGAACAACCAAAATATGAATGACTTCTTATACAAACAATTAGTACGAGTAACAGTATGTGGCGTAAAAGACTCACTACGTGGCACGTTAGGGACCGTTACATTTTCCTATCTCCCAACCAGTTCTACGCTACACCACGGGCGCAAACAACATCCTTTATGAAGCCAAAGTTCCACCTTGTCTAACAAGGTAGTTGGTACAACAACTGCAGGCGCACGTTAGAAACGACCACCTCGTATTTCTTTCTGCGAATGGTGCTGGTTCATCTAAAAGGCGCGAACCAAACAAGTTGTTTCAAATCTCTGCAGTTGTCTCTGCGTGCCTCCTTCGTCACTCGCTGCACCAACAACACTTCAATGGCGTCCGGGTCGGGTTCTCTGATGTGGTTCCGGAAGGGTCTTCGGATCCACGACAACCCGGCTCTCGAATTGGCTTCTCAAGGGGCGTCTCATCTTTTCCCTGTGTTCGTCATCGACCCGCATTACATGGAGCCCGACCCGCATGCATTCTCCCCCGGGTCCTCTCGTGCGGGTCTCAACCGCATCAAGTTCTTGCTCGACAGCCTTGTGGACCTTGACCTCAACCTTAAGAACCTTGGCTCTCGACTTTTGATTCTTAAGGGTGACCCTGCCGAGGTTCTCATTCGATGCTTGAAGGAGGTATAATTAATAGTGGATAACGCTCACTTCAAGTTTAAATATGATTCTGTCCACCAACATCCTTGCATTGTTGTATTCTGCCAAAAAGTTTGGAACTTTATTTATTTATTTTGGAACATTATGGGGATTGGCAACTTTTGTGGCTCATAGAGACAAAATTCAAGGTAGTTATTTCTGTTTGTCTTTTCGGTTGATGCAGTGGAATGTAAGAAAGCTATGCTTTGAGTATGACACTGAACCATATTATCAGGCTCTGGATATTAAAGTTAAGGTAAGGTAATGTTTACTTTGACATATTTTGTCTTTTCAATAACCAAGTCCTCAACAGATATGGTCAAGGGGTGTGTTGGTCAATAGTTATTTTTAGAGTTTAAATTTGATGTATTGTTAGTGAAAATCTGTTTACACTCTCATCAAATGATATATTGACATATAATTAGAAGAAGTTAGATTTTTATGTACCAACAAAAAAGTTAGATTTCTTAAGTAGTGGTTATAATCCTCAAACTATTTTAATGATTTGGTAATACATGATTGGATGATAGTTTAAAAATGCTTTATAATGAAAGTGCATCAAAATTAAATCTTATTTTTAATGGGTATTTGTTTTATACATTTGATAACTCGAAGGCAATTTTTGTTTTGTTTTGACAGAACTTTGCACTTGCTGCTGGAATAGAGGTTTGCACTCCTGTGAGTCACACCCTCTTCAATCCCATGGATATTATAGAGAAGGTGAGTTCGAACCTTGAAGAAATTATCTGCATTTTAACTATTTTAACTATTGATTATTTTATGTCATTTTTATTTGTATAAATGAATAGTTTTTGCCCCTACCTTTCTACCGATCAATAATGTACCGTTGAATTCCTAGGTGATTCATTGTTATTGTTTTTATTCTGATTCTATTAATTCATGATCAATTTGTCAATTTTATTGTGCCAATGCCAAAAAAGAATGGAGGGAAGCCACCCCTTAGTTATCAATCATTTATCAAGCTTGCTGGGCAACCGCCGTCCCCTCTCTCAAACAAGCACTCTTCACTTCCTCCAGTTGGTCATCTTGGAAGTTGTGATATTTCTGAAGTTCCAACAGTCAAAGATCTTGGATATGGAGACGCTAGACAGGTGCAGATATAACACATTATATTTTAGATTATATCTCTTCACGAGCACCAAATGAGAGAAGTTACATTCAGGATGAGTTCTCTCCTTTCAAAGGTGGTGAATCAGAAGCGTTAAGAAGGTTGGCAGAATGCATGAAACACAAGGTACTTTCTACTTTTCTAGCATTCAAAATGAAAAGTTGTATTCATTTGGTAGCATGCATTAGTTTCTTATTTTTATGATTTTAGGAGTGGGTGGCAAACTTTGAGAAACCCAACGGTAATCCATCTGCATTTCTCAGGCCGGCAACAACGATTCTATCACCTTACTTGAAAGTGAGTCAAAACCTGTAACGATTGAATTGTTTAACTTGTCCATTTTGCTTGATTGAATTATAAATCACTCTGGAACCTCAGGATCCTTTTTATATTTATTGCTTTTTGTTAATCTCCTTGCAGTTTGGTTGTCTCTCTTCCAGATATTTCTACCAGCACATTCAAGATGTATATAAAACTATGCCGAAGCATACATCACCACCCGTTTCTCTTCAAGGACAGGTAATGCTATTTCCTGAAGTTAGTACTGTATTGTCTTTCAAGCTCTACTTTTAGGAAACTGAAGCTGTTACCTGTTGTTGACATGTGAAGTTGTTGTGGCGAGACTTCTTTTATACGGCAGCTTTTGGGACTCCAAACTTTGATAGGATGAAAGGCAATAGGATATGCAAGCAGGTAATAATAAATGAATGCTAATGTATATTGTTTACCAATATTTAAATTTGATTCAAAAGAAGGGATAAAAAAGGTAAAGAAAGAAATAGATGTTATCTTAAGGTGCTTTGGCTAACACTATTTACTGACAAGAATTGTATATTAGTACATGAAATACTTCCACATCTAAACATAAAGATACGATTAGCTAGCTTATCATGTTTATGCTTAAAGAGTATTTATTTCTATTATACTGCTATGTACTTATATCCTTGTTATGATTGTTGATGTGTTGAATATTTGTCTGACTATGAGCCTGTTCTCAGATTAATACTCTTTGTTAAAAGCAAATGTGTCACCGCTTCCTTAATAATTATAAATGTTGTTTGAAATATATCATTGTAGATTCCTTGGAAGGATGATGATAAACTGCTGGAGGCTTGGAGGGAGGCTAGGACAGGATTTCCTTGGATTGATGCTATCATGGTCCAGGTTTGGGTTTTGACATCCTTTTTCAAATGAAGCAATGAGCAATAGTTGTATTACTTTGAAGCTGCATAGCTGCTCAAATCTAGTCTACTAGGATACTTTTATTGGCCTTCTCACTCAGGAAGTGCATTTGAATCCATCATTTTCTGTTGTAGCTACGCCAATGGGGTTGGATGCATCATCTGGCACGGCATTCTGTTGCGTGTTTTCTAACTCGAGGTGATCTGGTATATGACTTTGATACTTTGAGCATGCTAAATTTTTTATACTATGTTACTCTCTACCAATGTTGTTTGTTTATGCTGACAGTTTGTTCATTGGGAAAAAGGACGTGATGTTTTTGAGAGGCTTCTGATTGATTCAGATTGGGCAATTAATAATGGAAACTGGCTGTGGCTCTCATGTTCATCCTTCTTTTATCAGGTATGAAGTATACCGCGTTACTAGTTCTAAATTTTCAGTGGAAATTGACTAACTTTTTGTTTCAAACCTATAAGTAGGGTCTTTATTGAATCCATAACTCGAAGTCCACAGGGAAACAGATGCTAGATATTTTTGTGATTTTTTAGTTGTTGGGTCATCTAAATTGACACTTCTATTCTTCATCTTAAGTTTTTAAGGTGAATAGTATAATATGATAAATGTCCTGGATTTATGTAAGCTTTCATGCTTTTTTCTGTTAATGCTCTTTGGTGATCCTTTTTGCATATGTTATAGTTTTGGACTTTTGGGCTTTGTTTCTGATGTGCTTTTTAGTAGATTGATTGGTGAAATTTTCAGAGCTTGAATCCTGATTTTTTCACTGACCTTTATCACATGTATTGTCTATCATGACCAGTATAATCGTATTTATTCACCAATTACATTTGGTAAGAAGTATGACCCTAATGGTGATTACATCAGGCATTTTCTCCCTGTCTTAAAAGGTACGTTGAAGTTCCCTCAATTCCATCATGTTTTATCATCTAGTCAATTTTCGTTGGATAAGGTGTTAGAACTGAACTGAACGTATGTGAGCAGATATGCCGAGGGAGTACATTTATGAACCATGGAATGCTCCTCTAAGCATTCAGACCAAAGCAAAGTGCATAATTGGCAAAGACTACCCAATGCCAGGTCAGTTCTGTCATTTAGGTTACTGTCTGTTTCATAGTGCTTTCAACAGTGGGTAATGTGTATCCTGCTGTGTTCAATCCATAGAAATAGGTTTTTTTGAGTTTGTATTTCTTGTGGAAAGTCTGTTATGATGGGCTGCTACATATATTGGAAGATTTCTTTTGTTTTATATTCTACAATTATATGCATGTTAATAGCCGAAAAACAAATAGCTGGAACAAGCTTTAGAACATATTTTTCTGATCAAATTCAACATGTTTTAGTACTGGACTGATTGTATGGGGTTCCATATTATCCCTGCTTATGCTCTATAAATTGTGTTTCAGTTGTTTCTCATGATTCTGCAAGTAAGGAGTGCCGAAGGAAAATGGCCGAGGCATATGCATTGAACAAAGAATTGAATGGTTTGGTTAGTGAAGATGATCTGAAAAATTTGAGAAGGAAATTAGATGAGGGTGAAGAGCAAGAGGCTGTAGCTAAAAGATCTAGGCAACAGCTGATTGGCTGAGCGAAAAATTTACTGTTTTTTTCCCCTTTTTCTGCTGGCATGCTTTATATTGTAGTGCATTATCATGACTTTTTGTAACACACATGTCGATAATGTACTAATGTAGTGGATATATGCGTAATTGCGAACACCTAACAGTTCAAATTGTAGTAGTCAGGAAATGTTGGTGATAACATGAAAAATTGTTGTCTCAATGATATATTCCCCTTTTCGCAAAACGTGACAACATTCCACAACTGCTAATACATCATATGATTATGTATAATATTTTTTACATTGCTTATTCTGAATCTGAATGTGTGCTTGCATGACGGTTTTAGTATCATATAATATATAAAGAAAAATTACATATCTTCTATTCTGATATCTATTATTCTAACATAGAATAATATATTTAAAAATTTATCATTTGATAATTATATTCTTAATATTGATATGTGAATCTATGTATATGTGTCACTATATCTAAATTTAATTTATTATTCATACAAATAATAATAATGATAACTAAGTTTTTTCTCATTAAGTGAGGTTGGTTATATGAATCAAATGATACATTATATCTTATTATAAATTAAGTCTTCATAAATATTTTAAATTTAATTTTTTTAATCATTTCACCTATAATTTTTTTAATCTCATTCTACCTCTAGTTATTGGACTATTCTTCACCTGATTTATTCTTCTTACAGGAACTTCTAAGAGTCTTCTTCTTATATATTCAAATCACCTAAGACGAGATTCTCTCATCTTTTTCACAATAGGTGCTACTCTTATTTTCTCTCTAATGCATTTATTCCTAATCTTATTTTGTCTTGTATGGCCACATATCCCGCGCAACATTTTCATCTCAACGACACTGATCTTATGTTCTTACTGATTTTTTACCGTCCAACATTCAGTATCATACAATAACGCGGATCTTATAGCTATGCGGTAAAATCTATTCTTAAGTTTAAGAGGTATTTTTTTTATCACAAATAACTCTTGAAACACTCTTCCATTTCATTCATTCAGTTTGAATCCTATGATTTACATCTCCTTCTATCTCTCCATCATTTTGTATGATAGATTCAAGATACCTAAACCGTGTGACTTGTGATATGGTATGATCTCCAATTTTTATCGCTAAGTTAGTATTAGCACGCTTCTTATTGAACTTACATTTCATATATTCTGTCTTACTCCTGCTTAGATGGAAGTCATGTTCTTCTAAAATTCGTCTCCATGGCTCTAACTTCTTATTTGTTTCCTCTTTCGACTCTTCAACTAAAACTATATCATTTGCAAAAAGCATGCATTGTGGCACCGACTCTTGGATATGTGCAATAAGCACATCCAAGACCAAGGTAAAAAAATATTGATTCAAAGTTGACCCTTGGTGCAGTTCTTTAGTTATAGGAAAATCTTATGTGACCCCACTTTGTATTCTCACACTAATATTAGCTTCATCATACATATTAATTACATACAAACAAATATAGAAATTTATAATCACATATTAATTACCTTGACATATATACTTTTTCATATTAATTCATATTAAAAAAATTTAAAAAAATTCTCACCTATCTTTAGTTAACCAAGTTATTAATTATTTTTATTGATTATTGATCTTAAAATCTTAAATTTTTCGTAGTTGTCTAATTCTATCTTTGTTATATATGAATTATCACTTTAAATTATTAATTATATTTTTGAATTATTATATTTATTTATATATAATTATTTTATATTATTTACAAAATTTCAATATTTATATCACACAATAGTGAAAATTTTGCATGAAAATATAATAAAATTAATTAGATGTAATTTTTTATGAGGAAATTAAAAATTTATTAAGTGTTTTTTTTAAACTAAGAAAATATAGTAAATTTTTTTGGTATACTCTTAATAATAAGTTGATAAAATATTCAAATAAATAAATACATAATAATAATAATAATAATAATAATAATAATAATAATAATAATATAATCATATATAATATAATATAAAAAAGGTATATGTCTTTATATTTTGACATGTGTCATTCTAAGATATAACAACATGCTTAAAAATCTGCTATGTGGTAAATGCATAGTCTTAATAACTGACATATGACATCTCATGTTATAATTTAAAAGAAAAGAAAGTACACGTGTCTTCACGTCTAAATTTAATTTATTACTCACACATATAAATATAAAAATTTATAATCACATATTAATTATATTAACATATATACCTTTGCATATTAATTTATATTCAAAAAAATTCAAAAAATTATTACCTATCTTTAATTGACTATGTTATTAATTGTTTTTATTAGTAATTGATATTAAAATTTCAAAATTTGTATAGGTGTCTAATTCTATCTATGTTATATATATATTGTCATTCTAAATTAATTAATTATATTATTATAATTATTATATTTATTCATATATAATTATTCTATATTATTTACAAAATTTCAATATCTACAACACACAAAAGTGAAAATTTTGCATGAAAATATAGTAAAATTAATTAGATGTAATTTTATGAGAAAACTAAAAATTTATTAAGTGTTTTTTTTTAAATTAAGAAAATATAGTAAATTTTTTTGGTATATTCTTAATAATAAGTTGATAAAATATTCAAATAAATAAACACATAATATATATATATATATATATATATATATATATATATATATATATATATATATATATATATTATATAAAGAAAATGTACATGCTTTCATATTTTGATATGTGTTATTCTGACATAGAACATATTTAAAAATGGATAAAACTTATGTCTATTTCTTTATGTTCATTACATCCATTCCACAAATCAAGTTATGACATATGTTCATTAATGTTCTATCTCTTACTTTCTTTTTTAAAAAAAAATGCATACATGTCATAACTTGATTGGTTGAATGGATGTAATGGATATAAAGAAATGAACCTAAGTTTTGTTCTTTAAAAAACTATCATGTGATAAATATATAATCCTAGTAAGTGATATGTGACATCTCATGTTGCAATTAAAAAGGAATGTGTACATGTGTCGTCAGGTCTAAATTTAATTTATTATCCACACATACAAATATAGAAATTTATAATCACATATTAATTACCTTAACATATATACATTTGCATATTAATTTATATTCAAAAAAATTCAAAAAATTATTACCTATCTTTTATTAATTATTTTTATAGATGATTGATTTAAAATCTCAAAATTTATGTAGGTGTTTAATATCATATATTTTATATATATATCTTGTCACCTTACCTTAAATTAATTAATTATATTTTCAAATTATTATCTTTATTCATATATAATTATTCTATATTATTTATAAAACTTCAATATATACATCATACTAGAGTGGAAAATTTGTATAAAAATATATTAAATTTAAATGAGGAAACTAAGAATTTATTAACTTTTTTTAACTAAGAAAATATAGTAATTTTTTTTGGTATACTCTTAATAATAAGTTGATAAAACATCCAAATAAATAAACACATAATAATAATAATAATAATAATAATAATAATAATAATAAAATATATAATATATATGTCTTCATATTCTCGATTACATGAAATATTATATTTAAAAATATGTCGTAACAAATATATGATTCAATAACTATCATGTAAAATCTCATGTTGTAACTTAAAAGAAGATGTACATGTATCACATGTCTAAATTAAATTTATTACTTACATATAGAAATATAGAAATTTATAATTACATATTAATTACCTTAACATATATACTTTGCATATTAATTTATATTGAAAAAAATTCAAAAAAATTTCACATATTTTTAGTTGATCACGTTATTAATTATTTTATTGGTGAATGATCTTAAAATCCTAAAATTTTTGTAAGTGTCTAATACCCATATATTTTATATATGTATTGTTACACTAAATTAATTAATTAAAATTTCAAATTACTATATTTATTCATATATAATTATTTTATATTATTTATAAAATTTCAATATATACATCATGCAAGAGTGGAAATTTTGTATGAAAATATAGTAAATTTAATTAAATATAATTTATTATGAAGAAATTAAGAATTTTTAAGTATTTTTTAAACTAAGAAAATATATTAATTTTTTTGGGTATAATCTTAATAATAAATTAATAAAACATCCAAATAAATAAACATATAAAAATTAATATCAAAAGAAAAAAAATATAAAATCAAAAACTTAAAATTATCTAAAACTATATAAACTAATTATTTATTGAGATGTCATATAAAGAAAATATTTATTGAGATGAATTACATGATCCGATTATTATAACATAGAAAGAGTCGATTAATAAAAATAAAAAAATAATTTTAAGTCAATTTTATTATAAATTTTATTAATTATAATTTAATTAAATTCATTTAAACTATTCAAGATGTCATATATCTTAAGTTAAATATATTTTTTATTTATTATAATATTTTTTTAATTTATTCTATACATTGGACGAATATAAAATTACTAGTTGAACTTAAAACAAAACGGCATGTCGTCCTCTTTTGTTTTGGGGGCGGTAGGTGAAGGAGAAAATAAAAAAAGGAAGTTAAGAAATAAGAATCTTCTTTTTGCCGTTTAACCACTATTTCATTAACAATTTAAACAGGTGCCTTAAATTAAATTAACTAGTTAAAATGTCAAAATACAAACTTGAACACGACTGGACAAGATCATATCAGATATAATACATGTAAGCAGTATTATGAATTTCGTGTAAATAGGTGAAAATAGAGCACTAGAAAATGTTCTTGTATCTTTTAGCAAAAATTTAGTGTAAATTATTAAATTACAAGCATGACATATACCCAGACTTGTCAAACGAATTGGTCCAACTTGGCCTGCATCCGAATAATCCATGTATAGGAGATACGTAATATACCAAAGTAGCAAACTCATACAAATGATTCCATCTAGAAGTAATCGACTTGTTTGGTCTATAATAACCCAATCTCATAATTTCTTTTTGGCTACAATAATGGTATTTAAATTACAAAATCTGGCCATTAACCCATTCATTAGTTTTCCAATAATGCTTTGATTTCACTTTCATTTCCAATAGTTTTCATCTCATACACTTAACATAATTATTAAAAAAAATACTATCAATATTTATTTTTGAATCAATAATAAATCAAGTATTCTAAAAATCAATTTTTAACGTTGGATTTGATTTCATTTTCGGTTCATTCATTGGCACGTGCTTAGGGCTCCCTCACGTGCCAACTCAATTCCCTCACACGCTAGTGCTCTCTAGTGAGTAATGACGCTCTACCCTCGTCGCCACCATTTGTTCCAAAAGGAGAGTCACCTCACCACCACTGAGGCACTGACAACAACTCCATCATCTCCAACCATTTCTGAACTCAACAGAGTTAACATTATCTGTGTTCTGTTCAGTCGAAAACGACACCGTCAGCACCAAAGCGGGGCGTGACCTGAGATCAAAGACCATGTGGCGGAGACTCCTCTCTTCTCACCTCAAATCCCTAGCTGCTTCAGCTTCTATTCCCCGATCTGCTTCCGCCGCCACCAGATTCACCCCCGCCGCCACTTCTCCCGGCGTTTCTCCCTCCTCCTCTTTTCTCACCTGCCACTTCTCAACCCAATCCGGTATTTTCTCTCTCTTCCACATCGTGCATTTCTTATTGGGCGGTTCGATTCGTAATTCCATCAATTTGGTGCTGTTTCTTTCTTATTCTTCTTTACAGATGATAAAACTGCGATAAAAAAGAAGGTTGAGGATGTAATGCCAATCGCTACTGGCCACGAGCGCGAGGAGATTCAGGCTGAGCTTGAGGTCACTCTCTTCTTCCCTTTTTAGCTTACTTTATCCTGTTCGAATGCCAAATGGGGTACCTTAAATTCTTTTCTGTGCCCTGATTTCTTAGGCTAAAAATAAGATTTTTGTAATTAGCTTATTTTCTGTTCAGAAAAGCTTATGATCAAAATGTTGAAGAAAGAGCTATTGACAAGAGCTGTTTTTGTATAAAATCAAACAAAACCAAACATGTGCTGCTGAGCAGTTTTGTTGTAGAGTTAGGTGCTTTTTTGCATTTGGAGGGCGATTCTCATTTTTTGTATCTGTTTCTTTTGGTTAGGGAAGGGATATTCTTGAAATAGACCATCCCGTAGGTCCTTTCGGCACAAAGGTTAGTGTTATTACTTCTTTTTTAAATTTGTATGCATACAATGGTTTAATTTTCCTTTCATAGTTTCCCCGAAAAGAATAGAAGAGGAAAACTATAAGAATCACATAGCATTCTGTATCATAACTCATTATTATTATTCTTATTGTTTCTTATTGTTGTTGTTATTATTGGTTGAAGAGTGATTTTCTTTATTTTATTTTCCATTGCATCTCCTGTTCTGCATTTGTGCATGTGCAGTAGTTTTGATTTTGAAAGTGTGGAAAACTTCTAATATGTGTTGCTTCTTGCTTCCTATTTTTCCCTGGTCTACATGTGGTTCTGTCTGCATAACTAGAGCAGGCTTTGTTGTAACTGTTGAAAATTTATTCTTGGGAAATGTTTAGGATGTTAGTATGGCCAAAGTATTCTAATGTGATGCATAAAAGTCTTGATTGTGAAAGAGTATTTCTGCTACTTATAGTGCATATTGTGTCTTTAGAGGCTAGTACCTTCAAAACTCAGAAGCTGTTGATATAACAGCCCGTGGCTCTCAATGTCATCAACCATTGAGTCACTTGATGATAGTCCATGGGTTGATTCTTCATCATTAGTCACATGAGAACATTTTGCTATATGTCTCTGAAGTATGAGCTGTACCTGCTGCACTTAGAGATTCCAAATCATTTATAATGGATTTTTAAGTGTTTGTCAAGAATCAAGATGTTGAAACATTTAATATCTATGCAAAGTGCAACACCCTTAATTGGAATTTTAAATTGCTAACATATTTATAATATCAATATATTTATTAATGTTTTATTATATGTTTGGTGTACTCAATAGCGGCAAAGAAGTGCGAAAGCAGTGATGCATATATTTAGATATTTATATTTTGACCCCATCGATTCTGCATAAAATCAGTTGGCTAATTTTGGATAACCTTTTAATGTTTAACACGGTTACTGATTTGTTTGCTTGAATTGATGGTATCTAAGTATCCATCAAATTGGAATGAAAATAAAAGAAGGAACGTAAATGGATAAATATGTACATATGTCTTGAATTTGGATGCTAACATTATGATCCTCTTTAGAAGCAATTGCCAGCCAACATAAAGATATCCTTACAAAATGTAACCAAGCATGAGGATGTATGTATGATGATGGTGCTAAATTGTTAGTCTATTTGACAAACTGTCATGCTTGATTACCTCGCTATGCTTGGTGAGAAAGATAAAGAGTAAGAATGAGGCTGGAAAGCCAATCTCGGGGCCTCTCATATCGAGGGATCTAATGCCTTTATGTTTTTATTTTTCTCAGATTATGTCAAAACTAGGTTCTTATGATTAGCTTTTTTGGGAAAAAAAAGAGAATTATCTGTTTGGTAAAATTAGCCTTTTATACGAAATTCAATTAAAATAAAAGCTTTTTAAAGCTTTTTTATAATGTCTCTATGATTTTAGCTTATAGATTATTCCTTACATTTTGATATGTAAATACCATTTTATCCTCAATCAAATAATTTTTTTAATCATTCTATACCTATTTTAGTAATTTAATACATAAAAGCGATTCTTTTTTATATCATCCAAACGAATTAGATTAACTTAAAATCACTTTACAGCTAATGCATCCAAACATAAAAATGAATCAATTATAATCGATTATAACAAAAAGCTTTTATACAATAATCGATTACTAAGCATAATCAAATTTTTGCAGTTATCCCAAACACACACTTAATGGCATTCTAAAGCTTCGTAACGTTTTCCCTTTTCATTTTGTATTTGATCAAAAGAGCTATCTGCTTATCTAAGTATTCTGGCTTCTTTCTTTCTTTCCAAAAGGTTCATTCAGATTCACATTGCCGTGATATTAATATATAATGGTTTTGAAGTATGTTTCATCTATATCTACTTTCATTGTTTGTTTTGGTTCATAGGAGGAACCTGCTGTTGTTAAATCTTACTATGATAAAAGGATAGTTGGATGCCCAGGAGGTGAAGGCGGTGAGTGTTCCTTGCCTCTCTTAATGTGTCATTATGTGTGAGCTTCATCACAAGTTGATGAAAAATGCTAGAATTTTGGTTATGGCGTTGAGGAGGTGAACAACTTGTTTTGATTGCAGAGGATGAGCATGATGTTGTCTGGTTTTGGCTGGAGAAAGGCAAGCCTCATGAATGTCCAGTATGCTCACAGTATTTTGTGGTAAGTGGAGAATTGCATTTAGTATCTTTTACACTTACCTAGACAAGTGTGGAGTTAAATGCCATGATATGTAAATATGTAGTTTGAAAATTACCTACGTGTTTGCTTGCACTTGTTCACATTGATTGTCAAGGACCATTGCTTGTTATTGACTGCACAGACTGAGGCTGCTCCTATAAAATATGTTTTGAGAGGCTTTTAGTTCCTTTAACTTTAGTCAATATTTCCCCAACCTGAATGCCTTGACTAGTCTTAACTCTTACGTATGATTATCTGGTGTTGTTGCATGGTTTTGGTGTTTTTAGCTTATTGCTGTTTGAGGTGATTCCTATTTTGGCAAGAACTGACATTCTAAACTAGTTGATGTGAAAGGGAGAGGCTTTCAGTTTTCAGTTCACTATATATTTTTTGAACATTGCTTAGCATTGATTGCCATTCAGAGCCCAGATATTGGTTTAAGTTCGTGTGAACCTGTGCTTTGACCTCTAGAAAACAACTGATAAGTCAAACAACAAATTTTTTGTTAGAATCAATGATTTTATTAGCTGAAGGTCATCTTGAACCAAATCAACTTATTTCCTAGCAGATCAACAAGTTCCTGAAGCATCAATTAACACCCTAGAAAATAGTTTAAAATTCTACTAGAATTTGATTTTTGTTATCTTTTGCTAGTGTCATCAATGCTTTAATGTATCTGTGAGCTGATGGCTGGTTTGGAAGCACCATATAGTGTATGCCTACATTAAATGCCTACATAAAACGTGCTTGTAGCAACTTTTTGTTGATATGGTTGCAAAGGAATTTGTGGAGAATCTAACTTAAAGTAGTGTAGCGCATAGGTTTATTTAAACTAGTGTCATGTGTCCAGCTTTTGCATGAATGAACTGTGACAGTCAGAAGAAACTTCATTTAAATTCTTATCACCTATTTAGAACATTAATTGGATAATAATCAAATGACTGTTTACAAATGGCTAATTATTCTATACCCGTTTTTTTCCCTAACAGCTTGAAGTGGTGGGACCTGGTGGACCACCTGATGGACATGGCGACGATGATCACCATTGATTGCATCCTTCAGTTTTCCTTCTGGAATAAATTCTGGAAAGATGGAGAGACATTGTTTAGCGTACATCAGTCCTTTCAAAATCCTGGGGCCTATGTTTGGTTTTGATTTGTCTATACCTTGTGTTGCAACTTTTGAGATAGAAAGTTTCTGTGATTATTTAGACACAGGCTGCTCATTTGCTTGAGCTATCAAATTCTGTTAGATTATGTTTTGTGCGCTTCGAAATAATTGATGGCAACTTGATTCTTTAATTTGGTTTGAATTCTAGAACCTTAAGCGATTTTTAGCACCTAAACCACAAAAGGGACTAAAGGCATCCCTTTAAAGAATCTTTTGCAGATGAAAGACTATATGAAATGTGTTTGTTTATACCATGGTAAAACGTTCATCTAGCTATGCAACGTCTAGCTTCGCAAGTGTGGATGATGGATTACTAGTACGTAATTAGTCTGGAGTAAGTGAATAATGTGATTAGTAGTTTGATTACACGACCATTGATGTGTATTATTTGATATCTCACACTAAAAAGGTTCAATAAGTTGATTTTTATTTTTATTTTTTTGTTTTTGAGCTGACAAGAAGTTGATAGTTACAAACAGTCTGTATGCCTTAGAAAAATAATAATTATATTATAATAATATAAAAGTAAACTGACATGTCAAATTAATAAATCGCTAAACAATTGTTTCTTCTTTTTTTTTTTTAAGAAATAGTGAAAATGTGAAATCATAAAATTACATTTATAATTCATTATTGCATAAAGAGTGAAATATGTGAAACGAGGTTTTTTTTTTGGTAAAAATACTTGCTTAGGTAATTTTTGATTAAAGTAGTAGTTAGATAAAAATAATAATTAAAGTAGTGATTTCAGTATTTAAGCTCTTTTTATTGCAAATAAAGTTTACTTAGAGTATGTTTGGTTGAGATTATTTTCTAACTAAATTTTTATTGTTTAATAAAATCAATTTCAGTTTTTATATGAAATTCAATACATTATAAAATTTTTTTTTTCATAATCTTTGAAGATTGAAACTTATGATTTTAGTTTATAAATTATTCTTTATACTTTGAGATATAAATATTATTTTGTCCTCAATCAAATAATTTTTTTAATTATTCTATATCTATTTTAATAATTTAATATATTAAAATGATTATTTTTTATATAATCTAAACGCAGATTAATTTAAAATTATTTTTTAACTAACATATCTAAACATAAAATAAATTTTATTATAATTGATTATAACAAAAAAAAATTTTATATAATAATCTATTATTAAAATAATCAAATCAAATTTTTACAAATACCTCAAACATACACTTAAAAGTTAAAATTCGCTTTTTTTATGACTAACTATGTTTTGGTGAGTGAATGCCTCATTTGACAAAAAGTTTCTGAGTCCAATTTAACGTCCCAAAATTAAAATACAGGCCCTAAGATAAAACTGATCTATCCTTATCCATAAATGCAAAGTTGGGTCTTGATGATGGCAAGGGAATCATGTGACCTTCCATAAGAAAAATAAATCTTCAGCCTTGAAACGATAACACTTTATTAAAAAAAACAAATTTTAAAATAAAAAAAGGAAATGATTGTGGTAGGTATTGGAGAGGAATTTATTTCATACCAAATATAGAAATGAGAACACGCAAATAACACATTGTCTTTTTATTTTTTTTATAGAAAAATAAAAGAGAAACTGGGCGGAAGGCCACCAACAAAAAAAGTTAAGTGATGTGTACTTCATATTTACTTATATGACATAATTAAAATAGAATTGTAAAAAAATAATGTGAGATTAAATATAATTAAATGATAAAATTATATAAATATAAGATGATGTGAGTAGAAGTGCATGTTGTTAGAATTCCTGGCCACCAACCTCCCATTTATCCAAAGAGAACAAAATAAATGAAAGAAAAAGTAAACACTGAAAAATACCGAAATGACAACTAAATATTCTTATTTCTTAGGAGGAGTTATCCAAATGCTGTTACCCGTTTCTGCGCCCTTAAAAATGAAAATATAAGCATACTGAGATAATGAAACCAAAATCAAGTAATTGGAATCAGAACAGAATAGATTCGAAGGCTCACTTCACCAACTTCCTAATAATGGGAAAGGAAACAATTTTAGTCACTTTCTTTTCAAATTGAAATTATAAGGCGTGACAAATGTACACAGAGATGAAGGAAATTTCGGACACAGCTTTACCAAATATTATTCCTATAGAAGTGGGTCTGTAATTACGTAAGTTTCGACTCAACCAAATTCATAAAATGTGGATTAAATTAGATTCCCGAGTTAGGCTGAGTTGAAAAAAAATTTAACTCACAATGTGTAGGTCGAGTAGTAGGTTGAAATATATCCAATCCACACAAATCTTACTCACTCACACTATTTTTAGTAAAAAATCATTTAGATGATGAAAAATATATGAAAAAAATAGAGAGTGAAGTTAATGATTATGACAATACGTATAACATGTGGGATGACATTGACTTCGATTGATTAGATTAATTTATTATTTAAATTATGATTACTTTTGTTTAGTTTATTTAAAACTTAATAAAATTTGTTAGTTGTTAATTTATTATATACTTATTAACTTATGTTATTTAATTTATTTGAAATTAAAACTTATTATATTTGAATAAAGTCAATTGAAATTTATATTATTAATTTTTAAATTTTATATTTTATTTTTTTAAAAAATTTTTTTATTAAGAAATGTCAGATCGGATGAGGTTGAGTTGGATTAAACGAAAAAATCTCTTCAATCTCATCTATCCTAGCACACTACTCTGATGAGCGGGTCATATCTAAAAATACTGTTGAACCCACTTGACCCACCCAACAATACTCCTAATTATTCCTTCTAGATGAATCATATTTTCTTCTCTTTACTTTACTGTAGCATATTGTTTCACAAAATCGTGAACTACTACTACAGTACTATTACCTTCCTATATATTTGGTTTCAGAATCAACCGCACTGTACATCTTAATGACAGTGAATTCTGATTATGGGTACTGAGTTTCCTATAATCCTTATTCTTTACTATTCATCTTTCGGCAATAACATGCTTTTGTGGAAGTTGTGGGATTCATTTATCTATTTCACTCACCCCACTTGACTTGGATTCCATGTAAGAATCAGGATATGGGAGAAATAGGAAAAGAAAATCCAAAATTCAAGATTAACTAAAAGGAGGACAGCATAAAATAATTGAAAGTGACTCATGAAATACACGAGAAATACATTTTTAAGAAAATAAATTCTTATATTATACTTTTCTTTTCTTTTTCTTTTCTTTTTTCACTGGAAAGAGAAGCATTCAATAAGGAGGACTCAAAATGTCTATAACTCTATAAGTCAAATTACGAATGTTTCCCGGAGCTTCTCCTAGCCACATACAATCTGGGCTATTAAAAGAAAATTGAAAAAAGATTATCATATATTTTTTAGAATATATGTATTATTGATATCTTTTTAAGAATATCAAATTTAATAAAAAAATATTTTAAAAAATAAATAATATTAAAAAATATAAATATATATATATATATACAATATTAATAATAAAAATATCAAAACTCAATAAAATTCGGCCAGGCCAGAACATGGACTACGCGGTTGCCACCTCTTTTTACATGAGTTTCACTAATTACTGGTTGATTGGATTTTCATTTTGAAATCGGCATCACGTGATCTTAACTAAAGAGAAATACGTGGAGCCGCCGATAAGTCTTAGTTAAATTGGTAAATACGACAATCGTGTGTTGGATTAAATAAAATGAGCTCATGTTTTTAAAATATGTAATTTTAAATTTAATTTTAAAATTTATATATATAAAAATAATATTATTTAAAAAATTATTTAAGTACTTAATTATATTTTTAAAAATTATTTTTTTATTTATTAAGTGAAATATTCTAAAAACCAAAAATTAGTAAATACGATCACGTGAGATCATCCAAAGAAAATGCTTTTATTGAGGATCAAACATGAAGTGGCTATAAAGTATATAAAGTATAGCAATCTATCATGGTCGGTGTTATTACGCATCTATATATATATATATATAATTATTTAATAATAATTTATTAATATTATTTCTTATTTAAAGATTTAATAGATTTTATCTTAATATATATCATTTATTACTTAAATTTTCCTAAAAAATATTATAATTTTTGATATATTTTAAAAAATCTCTTAAACTAATTTCTCAATAAAATATATGAATGAGTTGTATACATAAAAAAAATTAACTAGAGGGAATATTGGTATGAAGCACGCTTTAGTGACAACAAAGTGAATGATTTGATACGAGTAAAGGTAGAATGAACAGATAAAAATAGTGTGTGTGAAAAGATAAAACTTAAAAGTCTAATATTAATATATGAAAAGATAAAACTTAAAATATTAATGTGTGAAAATAGTGAATTGGGACATTAATTATGTGATTGAGCTAACGACTTACTAATTAAACGTTAATCATAAACTATTTTAAAAAATATTATAGATCAGTATCCAAGTCGATCCTATATTTTTTATAAAGATAATTTGAGACGTATTAAAAATTTTAAAAATAATAATTTTTTAATTAGTAATTTTTACACGTGTGTCGTCAATATATATTTTTTCGAATACGCTGTCGACAAATATTTATAGTGAAGTGGCAATCTATCATTTTAAATCTTATTATATTTGGGTGTATAATATATTTTTATTCTACTATAATAATAGTTTTTTTTTTACAAGTTACTTTTTTATATATTGTAAATTTTTATTTTATGTTTTTTTTTCGGCCACTATTATCAACCATTACTTGTTGATAATATTGGCTATACAAATAATTGTTCATTTTTTTAAAATTATATAATTATTAAATAATACCGCTAAAATTATATCAATCTTTATATTTTTTGATAAATATTTATAAAATTCTATATATTTTAACTAATAATATTTACATATAATAATATAATTTTCTCTGATTATAGATTTTAAAAAAATATATTTTTTTTAACGAGAATATTATCGATTTTTAACGATATAAAAAATATTATTAATGTTCATTTGGTAATATTTACACAAGATAATATTTTTTTTAAAAGTATTTTTTTCCTAAAATTATAATTATATTTGTTGAAAAATCTTATAAATTTTAACTAATAATATTTATACAATTATGTAACCTAAAAAAAACTAGAAGTGATGGTGGTGGCAAATGGTTGCCGAATTGCAATTGATCGACAAGCGGTATATAGTAAAAAACGATAATAGTATATATGTAAAAAAAAAAAATATAAAATTAAAAAAAACCTAAAAAAAAAAAAATAAAAAAAAAAACCTACTAAACTAATTTGATCTAAACTATTGATATTTTTTATGATTAAATTAAAAATCAAATAATGTATTATACATTCTCTTTTAAAAAATGTATATTAGAGATCACCATCTATCAAAGTGGCTAACCATAAGGAATGAAATGCAAAGGTTTTAAGACTCTTGAGTATCTCGTAATGAGAAAGGTGTAATGTAAAGATGAAAACATCTCATGATATAAATAAAAAAAAAACAAAATATATCAAAGTGGCTTATCATTTGTATTTGACTTTTAATAATGTTGAGCTCAAACTTTCTCCCTTACGTTTTAAAAAAGTTTTGTATTGTAATTATAAGGGTCCACCGTAACATCACGAAATTTTTTGAAATTTTCATGGCATTCAAAACCTTCTTTTACAGCTGAAGTAATAACTGGATAAATATAATTATGCTTTTCCTATCAAACAAGAGTTGGCTTACCTATTTGTCTTCTACTCACGATAAATATACACTTAAATTCGATTTTAATGATCTTTTATCAATGAGTTATCTGAAAATCTTTTATAAATACTCACCAAATTCAAAAGCCTACATTGACCCTAAATTGAGACAATTATTCCGTCACCTTAAATTTTCCTTTAAAAAAAGAAATTTTTGTGATGAATGGTTATAAATTAATAATTTGTGCATATTCCATCCAGTTGAAGGATTAATAGAACAAGAGTTTAGGATTAATAGAAAAAGAGTTTAAGATCTTATAAAACAAAAGGTACCCCTAATTCCTCCTATAAATAGTACGGTAGTTTTGGGTAAAAGGAAATCCTTTTTGATTTTATTACTCTTATAAATTTCGATCTAAGGTTTTTATTTAGTATGCTTTTTAGGATAAAAATAAAAGGAAATGGTAGGAGGGATGAGTTACATATCTTATTTAGTTACATTTTAACAAAAGAAAGATAATGATTTGAAGAGATAAACCTTCAATTGGTCCCATTATTTTTTCATCATTGCACTTTTGGATAGAAAAAGAAAAGAGAAAGGAAAAGACATAATTTTGTTAATTTCACTGTATATTTACATATATCTTTATTCATTTACATATATTTCAAATATTTTCTTTCATAAAATTAAAAAAAAAAACATTACTTCTGTTCCATTTGAATAATATCAAACAACAAGAATTATATTTTCTCTTCTTTTCATTTCTTTTCTCTGTATACTTTCTTTTCCTTTTCCTTTTATCTTTACCAAACAAAGCCATCAACGAGACAAACAAAACAGGAGCACATGTAGACGTGTGTCACATCGAAGAGATGCCCAATACGCCTAATATTTATACATAAATTGCGGCTGAATTAAACTTTTTATATCTTGGGCGTATGGTAGACTGATTACTCTTTTTTTTATTTCACGTCTCGTCACTAAGATGATAAAATATTTTTTAAAAAAAAATCTCATGTCAACTTTATTTCACTTTTTAAGATTCATAAGTTGTATTATAAAATTTACTTTATACAAATGTATACACAAAAAAAAAAAAAACTTTATACAGAATAGACATCCACTCAATCAAGTACATGGATTTATCAGTTAATAAACAGTTAATAATTTACTTGGAAGTTATATCAGATATTAGGTGAACGATTTGGTTAAATAGTCAAATTAAAAAAATCACATAAAACAGAAATTATTATTTTTAAAATATTATATAAAAATTAATTGATATAAAAATTAATATTAAAAATATAAACAAAAAATATTCTATAAAAAATAATTCCAAACAAATAATAATAATACCTATTATTTAGATAATAATATAAATTAAGAAATTAATAATAATACTTGTAGGAACATATGTTCTAGTATTATTCATAAGAATAATACTCATAACAAGAACTTTTAGATATAGTGTTCAAATATTAAAAGTTACAATTTTTAAGTTTTTATTTTAAAAACAAAAACCGATTACTAAGTTAAAAATTCACACAGAAATAAATATAAAAACCTCAATTAACAAGTAGCAAAAGCATGTCACTCAGCGTGTTTTGTGTAATTTTTTTTAGAAGTTTTAATCACAAACCCTTTTTAAAGGGTATTTAACCTATATCAAGTTCAAAAATTATTAATCATATGTACTACAAAAATAATTAAAGCATTTTTTTCACAAAATAGAATCGGTAACATAGATCAAATAATACTATTATATTTTATCATAAATCAAATCCTTTGATAGACTATATAAGTTTAAATCATTTCTACCAATTTAATCTAAAATTTTTTTTAGCCTTCTTCTTACTCTAATTTATGAGATTATCATCTATCTGTTAACTCTTATAACTAAGGTTTGTATTGGTTTTCTTTTCATATGCCCAAACGTGAGCCCTCTTCTTCTTTAGTGCCTTTCACAATATTTCTATTAACACTCCATTATAAGCCTTTTTCAGGTCAAAAAAAATTATGTATAAATTTTTTTATTTTCTCTTATACTTTTCCGTCAAGCTTCACAAAAGGTATATTACTTTTATGATAGAGCTCACATGTATATGTAAATACGTGAAAAATATTTTTAATATAACTTTATTATTTATAAATAAATTCCAGTGTAAAAAGCAACGAATCTTGATAAATGAAAAACAGTATCAGTGAAGGGGATCATTTTTTTATGTGCCTTTAACATCTTTCCCATCAAGATAAAAAAGGTCTTAGTATACAAAGTTCGTCGTTTTGTCCTAACAAAGCTGGATATCCTCATCCGTTAATTAATCTATACTTACGAGTGACAGAAAGTGAAGCTAGAAATAGGCTTGTTATGGTTCACAAATGTCTACTCAATAGATGAGTACCAGCTTCTTGGCCTACATGAAAGTAATCCAATTAATGCCACAAGCGTAATGTTGAAGTTTTAGAAACTAATCCGTTAATTGTGTTCATTCTTCAAGGAGAGGGAAGTTTTCAATTTGTGTTTACAGATTGTTCTCCTTTTCTTCAAGAAAAGGAATATTTTTCTCAGTGTGCATGCCAGCTTATTGCAAATTAGAGCTCTAAAATATTTGAAAATGGTCACACTCGAGTTGCACTAACTTTAAAATTTTGAAGTTTACACATCTTTTCAATTAGGTACTCAATATATCCCCTGTGCTGTAAAGCTTTGCCTATTTAAGCTGCCTAATCTGCAAGATTACACCCACCATACAGTTCTTTAATCTTCAATAATAAGGTGGTGCCAACAGCATATCTTGTCTGCTTATAAACAAACGCTCCTAGTGGTACTGATGCATTTTTTCCCCCTCGATTTGAAGCTATTCTTTTACTGTATTGAGTGTGGGGCTAGGAAGGAGTTGACAACACAAAAAAAGTTGCTCTAAGTTCTCCCCCTTAGATGAGGAAAATTAAGCACAATTTTTTTTATCTAGGAAGACATTAGGTGCTCAACCATTTATTGGTCATCCAATTAGAATCTGCCATGTCACTCTGTCAGCAACTTACAGCAACTTATTTTAAGTTTCAGTCAACCAGTTTAATATTAATGTTGCTGTTGTTGTGCTAGCACTGTCTTTTATGCAACAACTAAACCTAATATTTAACATCTTTTATGCAATGTAGATCTCCTATATATAGCAATATTTTCCTTAGTGAAATCCCAAATATATTCACTCTGAACTTCCCATCTTTTTCATTCTTTTCAAATCGTTTAGATTTTGTCTAATCAAAAGGTTCAAAGCAAACCAAATTTCTCTGAATTCCAAGTAGAATCTTATAATACTTATATCAACTCTGATATATTTTAAACACAATGTTTAAGTCATAAAAAAAGCATAACATTTATACAGGTTCACCTAACTTCAATTGGGTCCTTGAGAAGAAAGCAATAAAAGTGGAAGGCTTTAACATATTAACAAGATGGAGAAGGCATTGTATATCATCGAAGAAACAAAAAATTGGTTGTGAGGTGGTGGGTTCTTTTTCCGGAGCTTGATTAAATTCCTAGATTGAGTATATCCAATTTGAATTGTTCACACATAAAAGTCCAGAATCTCCATCAATGCAGGCATGGAACTTCAGAAAAGATGGCACCAAAATACAAACCAAAACCAGTTAGTGGAAAGAAGGAAGCACATATAACATTTTAAGATTTCCAAGTAAGCCCAATGAAGCTGCATTTTATAGGTGAACAGACATAGTGGTGTACAATGAATGTACTCATTGACCTATACATAGTGGCTCTGTATACTTCAAATTTATCTTGTTGAGGATGGGATATATGCCAGGTCCACTTTTCACTAGGCAATAAATTACATATTTGCTATTACTGTTGAGAATCAAAGCTGCAAATATCTGCACAACTTGGGGACACAAAAACTGGAAATCAATATATAAACCAAATAAAAGAAGGGCCAGTGGGATGTATCCAAGTTGGAGTCAACTAAAGCCTTTTCTGCCAGACAATAGAAAAGATATGCAGCAATCAGCGCTAATAATTCAGAAATGAGATTTTGTAAACAATGGGCTTGCTTCTATTAAGCTTCTTAAGATTCCTTCTTTTGGCTTAATGTTTTCTATTTTTTATTCTAAAGAAGTTACTAGTATAAAAGTAAGTAATACATGAAAGATTCTAGGATGTTATTTTTCATCTAAATGTGTTTAAGAGCTGCTCAGTTTTTGTTTTGTCACTGTAGTCAAGAGAAGCTCTAGCCTTTGGACTTACGCTGTTTTTTATGAGTATAAACAAACAAAACTTTTCTTCAAGTGGGGTTTGAGCAACTAGGTTTAGGGGCAAACAAGAAAGTAGGAGAGAGGAAGGTTAGAGTAAAAGGCTTACATGCTTTGTCATGTTACTTCTAATTTGAAATCCAGGTTACTAAGCTTAAATGTTATCTCTTAAAGGAGGGGGAAATACCTCTAGAAGCTCCGGTTCTTTTTGATAATTTGAGTACACAACAACAACAACAACAACAACAACCAAGCCTTTTCCACTAGGTGAGGTTGGCTACATGGATCAAACGACGCCATTGTACTCTATCATAAACCAAGTTTTCAGAAATGCTATTCAAATTTACATCTTTTTTAATCGTTTCACCTATAGTCTTTCTTAATCTTCCTCTACTTCTAACTATTGAGCTATTCTCCACTTGATCTACTCTTATTACAGAGGCTTCTAAGGGTCTTCTCCTTACATATCCAAACCACCTAAGGCGATATTCTCCCATCTTTTTTACAATAGGTGCTACCCCTACTTTCTCTCTAATGCATTCATTCCTAATCCTATCTTATCTTGTATGGCCACACATCCAACGCAACATCCTCATCTCCGCGACACTGATCTTATGCTCTTGTTGGCTTTTTATCACCCAACATTCAGTACCATACAACATCGCAGACCTTATAGTTGTGGGGTAAAATTTACCCTTAAACTTGAGAGACACTTTTCTTTCACAAATAACTCTGCCTATGCTGAGCTTTGTTGCAAATTCCTACATAGTCGGTCCCAAACCCAGATAAAAGAGGAGGGTTGTGTTAGGCAAGTCGACAGCTAACGTAACACTTTGTCGAATCTTTATTACATGAATTTGAGTACACAAAAAAAAAAAATTACTTTGAGATTAATGGGCACCCATCAATCATGCAGGAATTCATAAACAAATGATTGTGAAACTGAAAAGATATTTTCTTTTTACAAACTTGGTTATTCCTTCTTGTTTTCAGTAATATTCTTCAGTTGTTGCTGCTGTTTTTCTTTATTTTCTGGCCACTGCCCACAAGCATAGATTCTCTCTCAATGTGCGAGTCCAGAGCAGAGAGAGCACTGTGTTTGTCCTAGCTGTGTGCCTTAGAAATGGATGAATGTGCTTTGCTCTGCTTGGATTCTCTCTGCCCTTAAAAGGTTTCCTGCTTTTGGCTGTCTTTACCTCTCCTTTTCATGGATGCCCTCTAAGATAGGCGGTTCTAGGCACAGTCTATAGCTGGTGCCGCGTGCACACTACACTACATGTACATATCGATGCATACATACACGTTTTATTCCAACTCCACCTTACCCATCTGGGTATAAAAAGGCATCACCATTCTGCATTTTCTTCATTGCAGATCAGAACCTCTTGTTAGTCACTTGACTCACTTCAATAGGTGGGGAGCGCTTTGAATAGTTTGTAACAGCAAAATGAGCCATGCACATTCTCATATGGGCTCTGGTTAGTTCTTTTGCTCATCCTTCCTTGCAGCTTGCATGAACTGTGGATTGTTACCAATTGCAGGAACTTTTTCTTTCTATTAAATGGTTGTGTTGTGTATTTGAAAAGTCATTTTTTATAATCCATGCATCTGTTACTATTTTTGTTGTAGCTTTTTGTATCGTTTAACTGTCATCAACGATAATTTCCTTGGTTAATTTAACTGTGTCATGAATCTTTATATGTCATTTGCAGGTAGTAGAACTGCCCGAAGAACTTTGGAGTTTGGGAAGACACATGTAGTAAGGCCCAAAGGAAAACACCAAGCCACTATAGTTTGGCTGCATGGTCTTGGTGATAATGGTTTGAGGTATGGATGCCATCTCTTATATGTCATCTCTGACAAGAATACTCTTCATCATGAGAAAGAAAGTTAAATATATCAGAGGGATCCAAACTTGGGTTTTCCTGATGTTGAATGTTTTCAGGGTTGAGCTTCTTTCTGTTGAGATTTTTTTTTTCCTTTCTGTTGAGATTCTAAATGGAATAAATTCTGTTGGAAAAAATTGTTAATTTAATTGTTGGAAGTTTGATTTGGAATTGGAAGAGTATATACCAGATTCTCGACTGGGGGACCACAAGATCACTTGTTTATCTACTAAAATGAGCAAGTTGACATGACTTTTGACAGAAGAATATTTATATGCATAGAAACTTATACATTCTAGAATTATTCTTTGAACAGTTTGTTTAGCGTGGTTACAGAAAATACCATTGATTTTGCTCCCTTTTTGTTGGTACAAAGATTTTGATCATTTTAATCCATGGATTTTTATCCAGCAAACCTGTGTTGTCCTAATTGACGTTTGCTATCTTTTTGTTTCTAATCTATGAGACAAACGTAATAAAGATTTTGAGTTTGGTTTTGTTGCAGCTCATCTCAGCTCCTGGAATCCCTTCCACTTCCAAATGTAAGAAATGAACTTAACTATTTTGCTTCTGTACACACACACATATTCTCACTTCATACCTACAATATTTTGATAAATCTCTGGTAGGTACTACTAAATATATGATGTTTCTTATGATGTGATATGGTGCAGATAAAATGGATTTGCCCAACTGCTCCTACCCGTCCTGTAGCGATACTTGGTGGTTTTCCTTGCACTGCATGTAATATTAAAGCCCCCTTGTGTTTCTATTATTTTTAATTAAATCAGCACTGTGTAAACTAACACTTAACTGTCATAAAATAAAATAAAAACCTTACTTCTTATTTAACATTGATCAGGGTTTGATATGGGAGAACTTTCAGAAGATGGTCCAGATGATTGGGAGGGTTTAGATGCCTCAGCAGCACACATTGCCAACTTGTTGTCAACAGAGCCAGCTGATGGTACTTTCAAGGCCAAATAATAATTAGGAGTTACCTAAGTATTTTTCAATTCTGCATGGTCTCATGATAACGTTCCACATGAGATAACCGAATTTTCAGATTTTCTTCATCTATAACCCTCATTCAAGTGAAAATAAAAATTAATAATAATAAAGAAAGAAAAAAGTAATCAAACTCTAATCTGTACTTTGTTGGTCTGTCACCTTGAAGCATATCCAATTTGGGACTTGTAATTGATATTTTGTAGATTCCTTGTGTTGATGAATTTCAATGAGACATCAATTTTTTTGTTGTGACAGTGAAAGTTGGAATTGGAGGCTTCAGTATGGGTGCCGCAATAGCCCTCTACTCTGCAACTTGTTTTGCCATGGGAAGGTATGGAAATAGCATCCCATACCCTGTCAACTTAAGAGCAGTTGTTGGACTAAGTGGCTGGCTTCCAGGATCAAGGTATGATAATATTATTTGTTCTGCATCCAGCAAAAACAAGCAACGCTCCCATCCCTTAAACCATCTTGTATATCTGGTGATCCATGTGGTCACATGCTAAACTCTAATGGTTGCAACCGTGGTTGGCAATTGCTGTTTATGTAGGAGCCTAAGGAACAAGATAGAAGTGTCACATGAAGCAAGAAGGCGAGCTGCTTTATTGCCCATTTTGCTGAGCCATGGAATCAGTACGTATCTATACATCTTATTATATGATGTAAGCCTGTGACATTGTTTCTTTTTATTTGAGAGGCGTGCTTATATTAAATACTATTTTACTGCATCAGACTCTAGCATGCATTAACAAATTTCTAGTTGTTCTCAATATTTTATCGCCATTTTAGTAAAATCCAATCCCGTTAGTCATAGCAGTTCCTTTCCTGGACGTATTGACTTTCAATTATGGGGCAACTCTTCAACAAGCCAATGATTCAGATATACTTTTCATAAAGCATGTACCACTGTTTTATAATCTACCTGAAGTAGATTTATGGTCTGATGTTCCAAAATCCTTTCTACCACTTCATGGATATGTTATATATATTGGTGTCTTTTGCTGCTATCAATAAGCATGTACATACTGCTATGGTTTACGACTTTACGTTAAATAATTCAAATGATGATCTATTTAAGCAGACATATAGCATAGTCGTTAATTGAAGCCTACCTCCAAAATTCATTTTGTAGGTGATGACGTAGTCCTCTACAAATATGGAGAGAAATCAGCCCAATCCTTAAGTTCAGCAGGGTTTCGATATATTACATTCAAATCCTATGATGGGTAACTTCTCTTTTTTTAGCAGATATAACCCAATTCTGAATGGATCATGGATCAGTTAAAGCAATTGTTTCTCCTTTTGGTTTGTCATTTTGTGCAGGCTTGGTCATTACACAGTTCCTAGAGAGATGGATGAGGTGTCCAATTGGCTTAGCTCAAGGCTGGGGCTTGGGGAATCCTCATAAATAACATAGTATCAGTCAAGGCATGCCTGTAGAAGGTACATGGAACAATAACTGGGAAGGTTGAGATGCACATGAACAAGTAGCTAGATCACGGAGCGGTTCACGGGTATATACAATATAGTATAGGATAATTAGTTTTCTGGGTCCCTTTTTGTCATGTTCCTGAAGAATAAAGATCTGAGTGTGTTTTTCAAGTGTTGCTTTCTTTGTATTATTATAGAATCTTGAGACAGGATCGGTTGTACTACTGGAAAGATTTTGTTTTAATTATTGTAACAATACAGGGAACTTAGCTTCTTTATTTCTCAATTTCAGAGGAGAGATTTTATTTTGTACAATGGAAGCATAGAGGTTTGAAGCTATGACCTCCTGCAAACTATCGAAACTCCTCACCAATCACCACTAACACAATTGCTGAATTTTCAGTGTGCCACAGCAACCAACTCCACATGCATACAAGTTTAGTCTTGATTCTTATTTACTTCATAAACAATACATGAACATTAAAGTAAGGCACAAAGAAAAAAATCATAGATAAAAGAATACCCCAAACTTCTTATTTGAAAAATAACATAATATCAGAATTCAAATACAAAGAATTCACATAATGTCATCTTTCAGCAACTCATAGATGATATCAAACAAGTTCTTGCAAACAACCTCTCTTGAATGTGACCTTGGTTGTGCTTTTACTGCTTGGACGTAATATCTTTAAGCTTTTCCTTCAATTCACCATTCTAGATGGATATAAAATGTTATTGAACAGCACAGTACACAATAATAGGCACAAGTAAAAAAGATCAAGTATTTAAACAGGAACTAACCTGGTGCATATTGAGAATAATATCTGATCCCCCAATAAACTCTCCCTTAATGAAAATTTGTGGAAATGTTGGCCAGTTACTGCACAGAAAGAACATGAAGAACACTAGGGTATCATACAAAGATTTTCTTTATCTGTCAATTACTCAACTTTTAAAAGGGAAAAAGTAGTTAAACTTGGAAGCAACTGTACTTCTGGTGCTACCATGCTTGAGACCCAATCAAATATGAGCTCACAGTCATATTACATTAAATGCAAAGACAAAATGACATTTAGCAGCCTTTTGCACAAGTTGCCATAACACATGCACGTATTCCCAGAAACATGCATAGACATGTGTGGGCTGACTAATTTCCAGAGATTTGACATGATTGTGGTTCATATGTTCAGAGACTAGAGGGTTTAACGGAAGAAAAAACAAATAATAACCAGTAAAATTTACTAGGTACTATATTAAAATCAATTGCACTAGATTCACATAAATAAAAAGAAAAGGAGAAAAAATTTTGATCTTCAAACTCAATCTTGATGACCTTCAGTTCATTGACAGGGCACTCATCCATTGAACTCCATAGGCATTAAAGTGTTTTGGTATTTCATTCTACTGAAAACTCTTCATTCATTATCATAAACATTAATTGTAAAACCCCTTCAACTCACCTTGATGCTTGGAAGATCAGCTGATAATTAATGATCAAATATTAATGCTCAAAACAGCACAACCCATTACATAGAATATAGAATAAACGAGAGGACGAGGAAACAAAGCAATCAATAAATTAAGCCCAAAAGGCAAGGCAAGGAAATTTGTGGATGAGTTAGAGAGAGAAAGAATCAATAGAGAGTCAGGAAGTGCATGAAGAAAGATAAAGAGGTTAGGAGTTGGTGACAACAGCTATTTAGTGGACTTGATGGCAGGATTGTTGCCTGCAGTGGCAGGTGAGGAGTTTTGCTCGTTCAAGGAGGAAGCAGAGAGAGAAGGGGCAAAGCGTGTTATAAGTCTTACCCTTTTATGTATAAAAAAAAAAAAGAGTCTTAGCCTTTTGGAATTTGATAATTTGATATTGGGAATTGGAATTTTATTTCTAATTCCAATTCTTAGTCTCAATTCTGAGCTCAATTCCAAATGCCAAACATGGGCCCATGATGACTTCTCAGCCCACCACAATGACAATTTATCATCCATCAAAATTTCTTAGTAAACTATAAACTAAAATTACAGATGATTGATGCTTTTTAATTTGAGTGTCATATATGTAAGATGTTATGAAGAGAGAGTAATAAGACCAGCAAGCATGAAGTTACCTGAAGGCTTTTATAGCACTTTTCAGTTCAGGATCCTCCAAAATGTTTCTAGCACTTATAGAAACATCTGCAATAGCAACATATAATGCTGACTGCAACTCATAGAATTGTTATCAAGTATTGTGAATTCATATTTGTAACGAATTTCTTCTACAACTTAACCATAGAAAAACTACAAGAACAAAAATATCGGCGAAGAGAAAAACTCGATTTGAACTTAGAAGCATAGCATGTAACATAAGCATATAGGTCAATATAATTAAATTCCAGACCAGCAGACATAGACTTCTCTTTATTCTTGCTTCCTTCAGTGTTGTCTTCAAACAACATGTTATTGTTCTTTTATGATGGTGAAGCCAGCTGCCTTCAGCAAATTAATCACCATATTGTTTATAAGAAATGTAATCCTACATCCATTCTGAGTCTAGACTTCATTCTTCTTTTGAATATTCTTGATTACTTGATACCAAAGTCTCATATCTTGAAGGCCTCTCAAATATTGACACTTATACAGCACACCCACACCAAGCATCACAAGTACCAGCACTTGTCCGTGCTGTCTCATGCTCTTTTTTTTTTTTTTTGTATGTGCCATGTCATATTTTCTCATTGTGCCCTTACAACTCACAACACTGTACAAATGATTCTATTCAATTAGATAGGTGCAGAATTTTTTTTTATTTTTTAATTTTTGCTGAAATAGGTGCACAATTTTTGGAACACCGGAAAAGGAACACTTTCACCATGAAGAGACAACTTCAGAACATATAATTTCGTGTGCATAAGTTATGGTTTTAGTACTTACCATGTTGTTTTAAAACTCTAACAGCAAGCGAACTAAATCCACATTGTGGAAAATCAGGCACACCTTTCATGTAAATCATAACAGGATTATCCTTGACATCCTGCACATATTAATCACAGCGAAAAAGAGTTCAAGAACAGATTACTTGCATTATTCAAACTTTAAAAAAAACGTTGTAACATTTTACATGTAAAAGATTCAATTGATATACATTTACCTGCTCGACAATATTTGCCAAAGAAATGCCAGAGCTCTCAAGCTTATTAGATGGCTTGAAGTCGTCATGTGTGTCAGAATCATTTGAGACAGTAGTCGCGTATCTCATGCCATAATGGTAAAAGGAACCATTTAACTGCCAACCATGTTAAAGGAAGACCATTAGAAAAGGAAATTATACTTGCAGTTTGAAGAATTAAAAACTAACCGATAATAGTTAGCACTAATTAACAGAGTAATGCAATGCTATATATATTGCCACCTTCTCGAAAATCAATTTGGGGTAAGTGTGTGAAGCAAAGGATGTACCAGGCATACATAATGCCTAATCATCTGCTTACTTTTACAACGAACCATGAATACAAAGAGAGTAAGACCTAGAAAACTGTTTCCAATATCCCTAAAGTTCTATATATAATATATAAAACACTCATTTACACTAACTTGATTCCAACTTCAATTATTCAACTTCCCAATTGAAAGAAAGAAAAAAAAAAACCTTAACTGTGATTAACGCAGTTCGCCAATTTAGCCAAGATGGATTGAACTCACTAGGAGAAAAATGATAAAACAAACGATACCCATTATTCAGGGTTAAGAAAAGCATGCAACTTTTTATGATTCACATAAATAGATGACAAAACTAGCAATGATTAAACAGCAGCCTTTGTTCGCATAAAAATCAAAGCTTGAAGATCTTACAGGCCTGCTGAGAGAACGAGCTGCGATTCCTTTCAAGAGCATGTTTGACAACGACGTAGCCATTTGAATCCACCAAGGAACAAAAATCTGAATGCACCGAACACTGAGCTTGCCTTTTGAATGCCACCCTCATCGGTCATAGGAAAAGGAAAAGAAAAGAAAAATTAAATAAAAGAGTGAAAGAGTGTACATTTTTGAAAGGTCATAAATGCCCCTGGACAATCTTTTTTATTCCAAAACCCAAAACCCTTTTTCTTCCCCAACTATCCACTCCGCAGCCTCTGCAAAGCAGAGCTCAGAGACGCCATCAAAATCAAAAAGCAGTTCCCTTTGATCGGTTTCCTTTCATATTTTTGTTTGTTTTGTTTAGGTCAGTTTTTAATTTTCATTCTCCTCCCTTACCTTTCTCTTCTTTATTTTCTATTTAATAAATTTCCTTCAAGTTCTTCTGCTTCATTTTCATGTTGTTCTCTTGGAACTTTTTGTGTTTTCTTTGTGTGTGAGTATTGGTTTGCAAATGTTTATTTGTAATGTATAAGTTATAAAGTTGTGTGATTTATTGTATTGGTTTCACAAGTTTGTTATGCTGTTGAACTTTCAGTAATTCTGTGTTTGTTGTGTTACGGTTGACCGACCCAGTTGACTTCTTTGTTTGGATAGCTACAAAGTTCTGATCTTTGCTCAGTGCTGACTGCTTAGGTGCTGTTGCTAGCTCATTGTTTGCCTTTCCAAAATTCTCTGCTTGGAAGAAGGTTGAAGGTTGAAGGTTGACTGAGATGGTGAAGGACAACTTGAAGAAACCTGTTCTCACGGCGTTCACTCCTGATGGCGACTACCTGGCGATTCTGTCTGCCAATGGGACCGCCAAAGTAAACTCACCTTCTTCTCCCCTCCCTGCATCTGATGTTTGGTTGTAGTTTTCTTGAACTATTCAAGGATAAGTGCCTGGTCCAGTGTTGTTAGTTGTTACTGATGAAAGTGATTTTTCTTCCTCATATTTTTTAAAATAGGAAAGAATTTCTTGATTGGAGCATTGTTAAATTAGCATTGTGGCTGTGTTTTAGTGCTTGTGGAGAGCTGTACACATGAGTTTCTTTTTGTCTTTTGGGAATAGAGGAATTCAAAGTTTCCCCTCTTGGGCACTATTTGTGAGCAATTTTTGAAATTAGTCTTTTTTTTTTTTACTTGCCATAACAGTTAACTATTTTTTTGAAATTACGGTTCTTACACAACAGTTAACTCTTACTCTGATGGTTAATAGTCCACAAGTCTTCTTCTTATATGCTTAAGACCGATTTTGCTAAATGGTACCTAATGAGATTGACATGCTGTCAATTGGCGAGCCAAAATAGTGTTCAACGATCAAAATGCATTGCAGTTGCAAATGAGGTTTTGTTGGAATTTTATGTTTTGACTTCCTATGGTCGTTGTGAGGTTGATAATGAAAAAGCATCTTATAATTTTCAGATTTGGAACACCAACAACGGATATTTGTTATCAGAGTGGAAGCCATCAGATGGAGATCATGATATTCGTTATTCTTGTATTGCATGCAGTTTCACTGGAAAAAAGGTAGTATGAATTTTTAGGAAAACTTTTTAATCACTAATGCATTTTTATGCTTGAATCTTACTTTTTCTTCTCTGATGTGGACTGCGCGCTTTTGTAATTAGCATAGAAAAGAACAGGGGACTTGCTTATTAGCTCTTGGCACAGTTGATGGAAGTGTTTTGGCTGTTGATGTTTCCACTGGTGAGAGAAAGTGGACTACTAGCCATCCCGGGTATTGTTGTCAGTTCTTTTTTTTTTTTAATGATAAATTTTCTATTTATTTACATTATAAAGTCTCAAAACATAATGGTGCTTTAGGGTAAGTCTCAAAACATCCCGGGTATTGTAGAATAAAGTAATACTATGCATACAAATGAGTGCTTTTTGGCTGTTTTCCCTCTAATCGCCAAGCATGGTATCTTTTCCATAAGCCACCAATATTTGATTATGTAAAAGTGCTGCTTGACTTTGGTTATCTCAGACAAACTTGAGCTTCTAGCTTAGAAGAGACTCTTTGGTAGACCAAGTGTATATTCAATTTGTGCACTCGACCAATAGAAACATGTTGTTGGTCTGAAAAATCCTGCTTGGGGGGACCCAAATATAAAAATGTCAAACCAATGCCTTTTTCTATTGGTTCCACATACAAATGGCTTGGTACTCATGTCTACCCAAGAATTTTCTCTAGCTAATGAAGCAATGTTTAATCAACTGCACTGGATATTCTCCATGTTCGCTGCTAGATTCTGATTGAACATTTTAATGATTATTTATGACAGCCCTTTCTTCATTTTAACGCATTGGTTTTGTATCATCTGTGCGTGAATGAGGGTATTGGTCAATGTTAAAAAATATATATATTGGAGAGTTTTTTCATTGGCTTACTGATAGAATAAATCTGTGTTGTTCATTTTTATCTATTGTATATATGAATGAACATGTAGTACACAAATTATATACTTCCATCTCAAATTTAAAAGCTTGTTAGTTTCCTTAATATTATCACAAGTGGACATCCATATATTGATTTTTACATTTTGATATGAGGTTAAAATGATAATTAATACCGGTGTGTAATACATTTTTCTTGTCATCATACAGGGGGGTTTGTGGACTTTCATTTGCAAATAAAGGACGTTTTCTTCATGTTGTTGGACATAATGGGATAGCGTCTGAGATTAATACAGAAACAGGAGAGCTTTTAAAAGAGTTTAAAATCTCAAAAAAGTCCATCTCTTCTCTGGCTTTCTCACACGGTGAGTACTAAATCCATTTGGAGCTTGGTCCATCATTATAATTGATCTTCTTACTTGACACTCGTCATTTAACTTATTTTCCAGATGAAAAATATTTAGCTATGTTCAGCACTAAACTACGGGTTATAAGCTGGGAAACTGGGAAAGAGGTTCTTAAGTGCCCTGATGATTTGGTAAACTTCATTACCTATTCTGGATATGAATATTTGTCTTTGCAAGTTCAAAGCATCATCAAATTTTACTTTTATTCCTTAACAGGGAAATATACAATATGTTTCTATATCCAGTGATGCCAAAGCTTTAGTTACATCAGATTTTGAGGGTAAACATCTTCAAGTTTGGAGGTGTGATTTAAATTCTGGAACTATGAGTAGTGGTCCTACACTTCCCATGAGGCATCCTCCCTTAGTTTTTGAATGCCACCATGGCTGCAATGAAGATGATTTAGTTGTCTTGGCAGTTTCGGGTTCAGGTGCAGAGTATATATGGAATTTGAATGCCTCCTCTGAAGATGAGATACGACCAACTAAAATTACCGTGAAGACAAAGAAAGTTGAAATTTACAAGGAAAACAGTGAAAGTTCAAAGAAAAAACGTGCTTCAATTATTGCATCCAGATTACAACCTCTAGGGGAAGACAAACTGATGAAAGCTCTTGTGACTTATGGCTCTGTAGATCATCCACAGTTTAGTGTCTTAAATATTAGCAATTCAGGGGAGAATGTAGTCTTAAATGCGGGAGATGAGATTGATTCTGTTCAGCAGCATGACAGTCCTTCTCAGAAAGGTCTGATATACTATTTATGTTTTTAGGTCTTGCTTCTTACACCCTCCTTTTTGCTTCCTTTTGGGTAAATATTAGGTGCTTAATTCTAATTATTATTATGTTGTCAGAATTACTAAATCTTAAATATGTTTAAATTTATAAGTTTGTTTGTCCCTTACATGTTGTCTAAACTTTTCAAACTCCTATATATGTCCCTCTGACTTGGAACTGGAAGCAGCAGTACCAATGGACAGCAAGAAGGCTAAGAAAAGACAAGCAACATCTGATCCTGATCTTCCAACCACAACAGACAAGGTGGATTTTGGTAAGAATTATAATATTTTAAATTGTTAGTCAGCATTAGTATACTTGTCCCATCTTCACTGATTTTCTTTGTGTTTTGGATCTCATTTTCTTGGTCTTGTGTTGCCATTGAAGTTGAGATTACAGTTTTATTCACGGCCGTCTGTTAACTTGAATTTTGGAAAGTACCTATACTATTGGTGTATGTATGATTTGCACGACAAACTTCTGAACTCACAATAGTTAGTATAGCCTATAGAAATCTGAAAACTCATAAGATAAAAAATTAGTATATTTGTTTCCTCAATATTCATGCTAAGGTCTAAGACACTTAATCTCCTTAAATTCATGCTCTGGTCTAAAAAGACAATTAGGTTTACTAAAATCTATTGCATGTTGATTCATGTACAATTTACTCTTTGGCATGATGAGTAGTAGTACTATCACCATTCTGAGAAATTGCATTCTGGACGAAGTATTGATCTGTATTTCTTGTACTGGTATTTAATGTAGATCTAGGTGAGGCTGCAGATGGAGTCCTTCTTGATGATGATTTGAGTGAGCCAACAATGGGAGAGAAACTTGCCAGTCTCAGTTTGCTGGATGAGAGCAAATCCAGGAGTGATAAAGAGCAAGAATCTTCTGTCCTAGCAAAGCCTCCAAGTGCAGATTCTGTACATGTTTTGCTTAAGCAAGCATTAAATGCTGATGATCGCGCCCTTCTGCTAGATTGCTTGTATACGCAAGATGAGAAGGTTCTCTTTTTCTCCTATTTTTACTGAACTATGTATATATATGAAATTTTGAATGGGAAATTGCCCACTTTCTCAGCCTCTTATATGTTATGCATGATGTAACTCCTTTTGCAGGTTATTAAAAAGTCAATTGCACAGTTAAACCCATCCAACGTCCTCAAACTTCTACACTCTCTCATATCCATTATTGAATCTAGGTAACACATCATAACAATAATTGGGCAATATATATTTAATAAGCCTGGTAGTGTTCTTGTTGAACATTTAACTTATTTGGTATAAGTCTTGCATATGATTGGTCACTTCTTGATTTTAAATTTCTTTCTCTCTTTTTTTTTTGGTTGGGGGGTGTTTATAGATAAAAATATGGTTAACTTTTTAGCTATCAGATTTTGCATCAGCTCCTGATGAACTCTATATATAAGTTATTCTCTCTTTTTCTCTGTTTCAGGGGTGCAATTTTGGCTTGTGCTCTTCCGTGGCTGAAATGCCTACTTCTACATCATGCAAGTGGAATAATGTCCCAGGAATCTTCATTAAAAGCTTTGAACTCTTTGTATCAGGTGAGTTCTATATGATGATTACACTTGAGAAGCACTCCATATGTCACTTGCTCTACCTTTGTCTTCTAAGCTATCATTTATATGTATTTCATATCTTCTTGCTGTGCTTAAGAAAGGAATTTTGTCTTCTATTTAACTGCAACGAAATCGAGCATATGTGTGGATCTGCTACAATATGACAAGGCATCTCCAATGGCATTTAGTGAATTGGTTGGATCTGTTATAATTTCAACAATAGACATAATCTACATTCTTCTATTAGTAATCAATAACAATCTTTGGAGAAGATAATTCTATTTTTATAGAAAGGGTGATCAAGTGCACCAGGCTTCCACCATGGTGGGGTCTGGGACTGGGAGGGTCAAATGTATACAATGAATTCTTCAAGTGGGAAGTTTGCATTATTTAACATCATACTTTTTCTTTTCTTTTTAATATTACATGAGCTGCATTCAGTTGCTAAACACATGGGGGCTAGTACAAAGTCCCTAGAAAAGTTTGTAGAAGATATGACATGCTTGTAGAAGGAGCTTTCACTGTGGATCATGTTTTCTCCCATTGTTCTTTCCTTAATTGATCCGTAATTTTGTGCAGCTGATTGAGTCTAGAGTCTCCACTTTTAAATCTGCCATTCAACTGTCAAGTTGCTTAGACATCCTTTACACAGGGGTAAGCTTCTTTCTTTTGTCTACATGTGATTAGCAGAAGCTGTGATCAATTTGTGCTTATTGGTGGTATCTTTTGAACAGGTTATTGACGAGGAGGTAGATGAAGGTGAAACAGTGCCAGTTATCTATGAGGACAAGGATGATAGTGATGAAGAATCTGAGGATGCCATGGAAACTGACCAAGATAGCAAAGATGAAGAAGAACAATCAGACGAAGCATTTGATGATGTTAGTGACATTGAAGGAAGTGACGATATGATGGGAGAGTGATGATGTCAGTCATGTGCACATGGATTTTTGTTCTTTTCAAAACTGTCATAACATGAAGTCCCAGCTGAGAGCAATTGGTGATGACACTTGTGGTTGAGTTGGCAAAGATTGGTCTTTAATGTATTCATTGTAGTATCTTGGAAGTTCCAGATACCTTTGCTTATGCACACAGCATCAAAATTTTGAAAATTTGAGACTATAGTGTACTGCACAGTCAATCATGTGTTAGAATGTTTAATCTTTGACTACCAATTTGTGTTTATGTTAGACCATATTTTGGCATTATTTTCTCAGCCTGTTTAAGACTTTTCCAGTCAAGCCCATCTATGTTTCGCAGCTTCTTCAACCTCCAGCCTCCATTAACTGTGTCAACATCATTGATATAGACTTATTGTTATTATTTATCCCTTTATTAATGATGATTGTGTATAACTTCAAAGTATTAATGATGAATATATCTCTTAAGTTTTGAGTAATTTTTTAGTTTTGAACATCTATTATGTGTACTAGAAATTATTTTTGGCTACTCCGCACCCATGTAATGTAGAGACGATAGTTTCTAACTTTCTATCACTTCTATAGAGAAACTTATAAACCACCATCCAAATTCTAAAGGTAAATTAAAGGTAACCATTATTTATGAAATTATTTACAAATCAATCATTTTGTGCAGTATTCTATAATTTGTAATCCGGAAAATTTTGATATGATTTATAAGGACAAAGCATTTTACTTTCAAATGTATGCCTTAATATTTGTTGTAATTTGAATAAACTTTTCATGAGTCACTAAAGTGTAATGCACATAAGAAAAACACAAACCAATAAGGGAAAATATCGAGCTATGATTAAAGTTATGACATTACAACATGACCATTTCTGATATACACCCTACTATGCAGGGTGTATGGTGTATCTGGTGCATCTCAACTGTTAATTATGTTGAAAAACATATCAATGATTATGATCAATGATCTGTTACCTGTTATACTATTTACCATTACTATTTATCGTCCCCCCAAAAATACTGTTCACACGCGAAAAAATACTGTGCATGTCGAAAAATATTGTTCATGCCGAAAAAAATAATGTTCAACGTCAGAATTCACATTGTTCTTGTCGGAAAAAATACTGTTTATAGCCAAAAAATTATATTATTCATAGCCGGAGTTATTGTTCACGAAGTTGCTATTTTATTTTTAAGTTGCATAACTGTGTAAAAAATTATCGTTAAAATAATACCAGTTAAAACTATACTAATCTTTATATTTTTTCATAAATAATTGTGCATATTAAAAATTCTACAGATTTTATTATATGTAAATATTACCAGTTAAAATCTGTAGAGTTTTCATTATACACAGTTATTTATGAAAAAATATAAGGACTATTATAATTTTAATCGACATTATTTTTAATTGTATTATTACATAGTTATACACCTTAAAAAAATAAATAGTATAACTTTGAAAAAAGATAGTGGTCGACAGACGATATTGACCGATCGTGAAACGATTCTTGGCAATAAGAATGTTATGATGGTGATGATATGTAAAAATAATAATAAAAAATTAACCCAAAAAAATAAATTAAAAAAACTAACTTGAAAAAAAATTAATTTGAAAAAATATATTATCCTAAAAAAAACTGACTATTTATGATAAAAGATAAAATATATTATACATTCAAAGTTAACAAGGTGTATAATAACACCCGCCTTACAACATAGTAAAAACTAGAAAGTACAAACTCTATACAATAGTACATTCCCTCCCTCTTTCAGATAAAAGAAGGAAGCACAGCTTATTCAAAAAGCATGCTGCGTAAACCATATTAAGAAACACAAATTTCATTCATTGAAATAAAGCAGTGTTTAGTAATCTCTGCGACGGTGGGTTGGGTAATGCTCCTGCTCGTCATCATTCTGTCCCATCCCAAAGGTTTGCTTCACAGCCTCAGCAGCACCCTGGGCCATGCCCTTCACCTTCTCCCCTGTCTGTTGCAGGAACCCACCTGTGTTGTCCTTCTCGGAGTGGCCCGATTCCTTGGTTGACTGGCCCATCTCTGAGGCCTTGTCTCTAGCTGCACCTGTATTCTCTTGGGCCTTCTCCTTTGTAGCTTGGGCTGTCTGCTGGGCCTTGTCCTTTGCAGCCTGGGCCGTCTGCTGGGTCTTGTCCTTTGCAGCCTGGGCCGCCTGCTGGGTCTTGTCCTTTGCAGCCTGAGCCGTCCCCTTAGTCTTTTCCTTTGCTTCTTGGGCCTTCTCCCCGAGATTGCCCATCATCTGGTTGGTCTTTGCCTGATTCATAAACAAATGGCAATTAATCACTCAATCCTTTGTTAAACACTAAACATTTTGACCCAAAATAGAAAGAATATGTAAGACTGTTTTATATGACCAAAAACTTACGAGGTCATTTACTTATGTTGATTTGAATCCTCCTCGAAGATGAAATTATAATGTTATAAGAGAAAAACACATTTTATAGAAAAAATAAAATAAAATACTGTATATGACTGAATAACTGATAGATTCTTACACAAGTAAGAATAAATGTCTGCATAATTGAAATTGCATAAGTAATGGTCAGTTATGTATAGGTAAAAAGTTGTCTTTCTATGAGACTGTCAGAGGATCTACATCCTAATTATGTGTAATGTGAGTTTTTGAGCAATTCATGGTGATGGAATAGGGAAGAACAAACAAGAATGAAGGATTGAGATTGCATGAAAAAGAAATAAAGAATTGTAAGATGTAAGTGAATGATATGATATTTGTTACCTCAGTTCGGCCCTTGGTCTCACCAGCTCTGTAGCTCTGATCATGGGACGCCATCTTTCTTCTTCAAAGGATCTAGTTGGCTGGCTCACTATATAATACAAAGTTTCTCTTTGGGCTATCGCAAGCACTTTTTGTTTGTGATGAGGTTTGAATTGCATTGCATGCGCTATTTATAAGCATTTCATGGGTTGTGATGATTAGCACGTGTCCAATTTCGTGACACGTGTCCGTCACGTGCCGCTCTTAGGCGGTGGATATGAATTTGAGTGCTGTATTCAGAAGTTTAGAAAGATATGGATAGGAGAGGGAATTAGCCTGTAGAATTTTGCCACGTTGCGATCACTTAAATAGTGATATAATGATAATAAGACATTTGTGATTTATGAGGCGAAAAGATAATGAATTCATGACTTATGAGCTAATATACATTTTATTTTTATTTTTCATAAAAGCAAAAACAAAGGTAAAAATAATTAACTTATGCAAATTATGTAAATCCATAATCACTAATTCACTCTTCTGATAAAGATGACTAAAAACAAGGAGAATTTGTGGCAGATAATGACTTGCTACACTAGGTAATGGCTTTAATTTTCTTTGAAAAGTTCCTATCCCCAATTAATCCTTCATCACATGATTCCACCATTGGAGGCCATTTCTAAATTGTTGAAAGAAGTGGACACGCCATAAGCTATAAATTTGAAAAGCATGAAAATGTGACCCATTAGAAAATAGAAACAAGATAGATTTGTGCGTGACAATGGCAAAACGATGCCAGAATATTACACAGGAAACTGGTGAAATCAATGGGCAAGCCCGGGTATGAATCAATTATATACAAGTCATTTGATTATCAATATTTTTGTTTGATACAAAAGAAAATTAAATTAAACTAGAAAGGAGTTCTACATGGAACGTGTAACTCAAAGACAGTTTAAGTACAGCATCAAGAATTAGGAAATTTTGTTTTGTTTCACTTTTTTTTTCTATAACTACAATTTGCATGTGTGTTTTTTCAGATTAGGAAAGATGATATTGAGAACCAAGCGACAACCACAGGTCAATCTGCCCCAAACTCTTCTTCTAAACTTGCTGGGCAAGCCACTGCCTTCCTTCAACAGGCAAGCACATTACTATTAATAGTAACATTATAAAATCATTATTATTCCAGTTCTATCATTGTTAGAATTATTAATTAATTATTATATATATAGCTAGTAGTTGCAGTATTTATTTGAATATATATAACGTGGACAGATTGAATGGAGAAAATTAAACAGAAATAAAAAGAACTATGATCTTAATTCGCCTCATTATGTGCCAGGGCTTAAAGGGATAAGATTTCTCACCTATGATTTGAAAAGTGCTTCCCTTCCTATGATGTTACAAAAAATGGAAAGAAAACACAGAAATAAAATTAGATTAAGAAAGTTAATTAAATAAAAAAAGATTAAGAAAATGTAGTTGAAGATAGGTTAGGATGATTGTAAGCTATTGCATCTCTTAGCTCAATCTATTAACACTTGTTTTAGTTTGAATTATATGAGATATAGACGGGAAAGCAAGTAAAAAGCATTGCACAAGAAGCAACCACGGCAGTTAAGAACACTTTGGGAATGAACAATGAAAGCAGCACCAACAAGCCAGCCAGTGACCCGATTGCTAAGCTTTGAATTCTGCAAGTGCTTGTTCAATGCTTTAAGCCATTTTCTCGGTAGCTAGTATTGCTGACAAGCTTGTTCGCGCGATCGATCACCTGTTACGTTGCGACTCTTTCGATCTTATATGGTCATTTGTACATCAAGTTGTATAATATTAGTGGATTGATTTTGCTAACTCAAATTATCCATCACAGAAAACAAAATTGTCGTTAATTATACTCAATCGTATATTTGTATTGTTAAATGGATTGATTACCACTTAACTAAAAAGTTATAGCTAGCTATTAGTCAGGTGCAATTTTTTTCTACTTAGTTTACTAGCAATTGCTACAGTTCAATCTAACTTAAACTCTACGTATCCTTATCAAGACAGAATGCTGATTTGCAATCAATAATCCCTCTCTTAACATATATCTCTTGCAATTCTTGCCCTGACACACCTATAGTTCAATCTAACTCCAAATAGCTTTTTATTTTCGTTTAAAACAAGTAATTTATTTCTTTTTAGCCCACCTTAATTATTTGTCTGTTTTGATTTTTCTGGCTATAATCGGAGTTTTTTTTTTTTTTTTACACTATAAGTTTCTTGGATATTTTTTACTATTTGGATTTTCTTGTTTTGGCACTATTGTTTAGTGCACAAGGAGATAGGTGAGTTTTAACAATTTTTTTAAGGTTAAAATATAGCTTTGTGCCTTGATCCATGGTTCTTTTTTGGAGCCTATGACAAAAGTGCAATTGCTAGGCCCACCACGTGGTGGATGGATCAATGTTAATCTAGCACATTTTGACTGTAGCATGACATATAGAAAGGAGGAAACAAATAACAATATAGTGTTGTTAGTGTTACATCAAAAGAACAGTCTTGGTCTCTTAAGTTGATGCACCTTAATCGCAACCGTCCTCTACACCAGCATCTCCCACGCATTGTGTTCAGTAAACTCTCACTAAAATTGGGACACCGAATGCTTCGAGATTTTGAAATTTAATTTCTGCAAGTAGTCTGAACTCAAATTGTTCTTTTTACATGACCTCTCTATGCTCATTTTTGTATCTTACTTTGGACTTCATTCACAAGTGTACTAATAATCGGGCAAAAAAGCATTACTCTGATAACAATAAGAAAAAAATTTGTAATGACGATTCCTTTCTCCATATAGAAGTCAAACAATTACCAATGAATTCAGTGTGCTTAACCATTAAGTTAAGTATAAAACCATTAGAGATATATAGATTATCTTCGTAATGAACAATACTCTCTTACAAAATAGAAGAAAAGTGATTTACCAAAGAAAAAACAAAAGAAAGTGAAGAAAAAGTAGATGGGCTATATATAATTATATATTATAACTATTACAAAAGAAGAAACTAATTAAGGATATGGAGTAGTTAGCAGCAATGAGTAATAAACATTTAACTACTATATAATATTTATATATCTTTGCTTGGCAAAAGTACGCACACAATCACACATAGCAGAGGAGAATGCAAATGGCCTTGCATGGAAACGATTCCCAAGGCGAATCGAATCAGCCCACTTCCCTCTTTATTCTTCTTTACAGTTTGCCTCTACTTCCCTTTACCCTTCCCCAAGAGAATGGAGGCCAGATATCTTGGCTCATTCATTCTTACCATTCAAGATAGAGAGATTCTAACTAGAGATACATAGAGATAAAGCTTGGGTTAGTGTGAGAGAAAGAAAGAGAGAATAAAATAGCTCAGCAGCAGCCGCAGCAGTGCTTCAAGCAAGGAATAGGAAAAAGAATACAAAAGATGGTCAAAATGAAACCTCGAAGACTTGTTATTCCATCATCAACTTCACTTATCTTTATTGAAACTCACCATTTGCCTTTTCTTTTCTCTTTTTCCATTTGTTTAATTTTCTTGTCTGTTTTGCTTTCAAAGTTCTAACTTGCTTCCCTGCCTGCACTGATCACCATGTTCTTCACATACGTACCTACGTGATTGCTACAACTATATATATGATACATTTATCTTTTGTATATTTTAGCTGCTGGCAGGTACAGGTCCAAAAATATGTTTCAGTTTCACCTAACTTTTTTTTTTCCTCAAAAATTCTTAACTGTAAAACTAATATGAGATATATACAAAGGATCTCATAATTTTTTTAAATAAAACTTAATTGAATTGTCAGGTAAACTAACATCTCGGAATAATTTTATCACTAACCTTTTACTCATTACCCTTCCTTCCCACTTTTATAAGAGAATAAAAGAATATTCAAATTGTAAAGCAGCAACTATTTTTGAAACACATTGACTGTCAAAACTCTGTTGATTCCCAAAGAGTAATTGACATGAAAGAGACATGGATCCCCTCGTGGATGTTATTGAGATAATTTGTGGGCCGGGTCTATATGATTTTAATGGTACGAATATTCATTACATGGTAACAAATGCTGACTAGGATTCCACATTGTCCAATAACAGGCTGCCAACTTTCTTTTTTATTTTTTTTATTTCTACTGTTGATTTTTCTTTTTGTTGTATACATGGATTCAGTTTGTGGGGTTGCAATTCGAATTTGCTTCATATAACCAAATGATGTGGTCAAAGGGCCTTTCTAGTGTTCATGGTTTATTTGATTGATGAGATCTTTGGACATTGTCTGTTGTGCTATTAGGTTACATGCTCTTTTTGTGGGTCTTTAGTTTGTTGACTTAGCTGTATTGCTAGTTGCTATAGACCATGAGAAAGTGCATGTTAATTTAGTGCTGTGCTATCGTACATCACATAACATATTATAGTACCAAAGTTTATACTTTATAGATAATAGTATAATACTTATATATTGATAGCTTTTAATTTTGAGTATTGTTATTTACAGAATTTGTAAGTTTGATCATGTACAACTGTACAAGATAAGTAGATAACTTCAACTAATTTTAAGTGACTCCATCAGAATTTTTCTTTAAACTCAAGAGCTTTGTGGATTTAAGAGTCACTTTGCTATTACCTTAAATTGAGGGCGAAAAATTTTACAGATGAATTTTTCATGTAAAGGTCATGCTTGAATTTTTCAGTCTCATCTTTAAGATACACTAACTAATCCTCAAAATTCTGAAGTAACATTACTAGCAGATTATTTTAAGAAACCCATAAGCTATAAGCATTCATATTCATGAAACTGACACTAAGTAGCATAATTCTGATACCTTGCTTATAAAAGGACTGTACATCTTTCCATCAATACATTAGTCCTTCTTAAAGGCTAGGGTTTTGGCTTCCAGAGGCCATGTTATTTATGGAAAATGAAAGAGCACGCTTTGAAATTGAATGCTTCTTTAGTGGTTGGAGAAAAAATGAAAGAGGAGGAATACCCACTTCAGTTCAGAGTAGCCCTACCAACCCCCACCCCCTTCCCATGCCTGTGTCTGATTTTGGAGTTAAAGGACAAATTTTTATCCTATATGCACTTTGCATCCATCACCGTACTATTAAAACTTAAAACAAAATGAAGTTGTAGCCCACTGCCAAAGTATATGTTCAAAATTCAAAGTATCCTCTCTTTGGAATTGTAGCACAAATTTCCTTTATCTTTTCCTCCTTTAGAATTCATTGATTCCATTTATCAAGATTGCCACTCAAACAACACTAAAAAGTACTACAACACGGCCCTCCATTTATTCTCTTTTTTCTGTGGTCTCTGCCAGTATATAAACCATCCCCCGTATCACATTTCCTCATCAGTAACTCCTCTTCAGCTTCTGTATCTCTATTAGTTCAAAGTTACTGTGTTATCCTGAGGTTGGTCCTTGTCATTTTCAATTCTACTATCCCCCCCCCCCCAAATTTTTTTTTTCAGTCTTATCTTAATCTTCAAAACCTTTCTATATTATTGTCCAGTAATTAAATCTCAGCGGAGGATCACATTTATTAGTAATGTGATCACTCGGAAATTGTTTTTATAGCTTTCAGAGAAGCTAATCCATAATTAAGTTCTTTTTTTTTGCCCCTATATTATAATAAGCAGAATTTTAGCTAGCAAGCTAGTTCCTAGTACCATGCACAAACACTAGTACATGTGCTGGATAATGTGGCAATAATTATATAGGGAAAATTTCAAGTTTGATTAACAGAAAATTTAGTGTCTTTAGAAATTAGAATAATGATATGACATATTGACAATGTATGAATATTTGATACTTGCTTCATCATTTATACATATAGTCTTTCTGATGGAAACTGCTGAATGCAACAGTAATTTGCAGAGAAGAAAGTGAATATGAGCAGGCCGGGAGACTGGAACTGCAGGTCATGCCAACACCTGAACTTTCAGAGGAGAGACTCTTGCCAACGATGTGGGGATTCAAAATATGGAGACAGAGTTGATTTTGTGGCTTTTGGAGGAAGAGGAGGATCTTCATTTGGGTTGAGTGGGTCAGATGTTCGCCCAGGTGACTGGTATTGTGCTGCTGCTAACTGTGGTGCACACAACTTTGCTAGCCGCTCAAGCTGCTTCAAATGTGGTGCCTTCAAGGATGACTTAGCTGGAGGCTCTAACAGTGACATCTTGCGCTCAAGGGGTTTTGGTGGTGGTGGTGGTGGTGGTGGAAGACCTGGATGGAAATCTGGTGACTGGATATGTAGCAGGTGATTGATTTTATATCTACCATCTTTTGATTATTGCTTCTTTCTGAGGGGACACCTTATGCTTTGCATTTTCATGCTGCCTTTGAAGTTTGAAGAATATGACAAGCAACACAAGCCAAAGGCATTATTGGCATTATAGGAATGAAATGACCATTATTGAGTTCCTCTTTCTTTGACTGCTTTTAAGAGTTGTAATACTTTGAAAACTAGTTGTCCCTCTTGATCCCTCATGCTTAGTGATCTTTCTTTCCCTCTTAAGGGCAAAATATGGTTCACTTCACTACCTATTTAAATAGGTAAAACAGTAGTCTGTCTGTGTGTTTCTTGTCATGACAAAATATGATTTTATTTTTTTCCTTTGAACAGATCAGGATGCAATGAGCACAACTTTGCTAGCAGAATGGAATGTTTTAAATGCAGTGCCCCAAGGGACACGTACTAGAAAGAGATTATCCAAGCAAGAAGACTACATTAATTACTAGAGATGTTGCAAGATTTCTTTATTAATTTCTTTGGGATGTTAAAGACAATGTGAATTCTGAAAAGGTGGTTTAAAAGGCCATGTTACAGAGAAGCTACATCCCATTGGCTCTTTCTCAGATTTACCTCAAGAACTACAGTAATGTTGTTTTGGTGCTTTAAACTATCTTCTTTGGTCGTTGTGTTAGAGAGTTCATTTATTGTATGTTGCGTGGTTTTCTTAAATGAAGATGAATCTCTTTTCTTTTATCATGAGATGAACTAGTACTTCCTAATTGGACGTGTGAGAGGGTGTGATGGGATAATCCATCATATCTGACCCTCCTGGTCATGGAGTGGACCAGGTTTTTCTGTATTATTGAGCAGCAATCAAAGTTAAGCATACATGAGGGTTTATATGGTAAGCCATTTGTTACTATTTTGTAACTCATAAAAACAAAAAGGAACTAGACACAGAGAAGTCTACCAAGCAATCTATTTAACAAGGAACTACCTTTAAACCTTTAGGTTGACCAGAAGAATAATTGAAATAACTTTGAATCAGCATCTCAAACAGTTCAGTTCAACTATGGAAAGAAAACAACAACAAAAAATGACCTATGTAATTCACTTATTAAGTTAAGCACATTTTAAATCGCCAGCATATATATAACCAATAATCTATCCACCTTATTTTTCCATCCATGTAATTTTAAGAAAATTAACACTTTAGCAGAGTACTCATTACTGAGATACATTCCTTAACCTCTTTAAATTTTTTATAAAATATTAACTCCAACTACGTCCTTCTTTCCCTGACTTCACTGCTTAGTTAGCATATTTGAGACACAAATCACATTGGATTCCTTTCACTGAATGTAAAGTATACCTTTAAAAAGGATGCACATTGTGGATTCAAAAGATGAACCCAAGACTGCATAACTATATATGCTTTTATGTAGGACTCTTGTCTTCCTTTCAGGCAAACTTTATGTTAGTGAAGTGTCTCTAATTCTTTTCAGGCAAGCTTTATGTTGGTGAAGTGTCTCCAAATCAAGATTATTACAATTTACATGGCCTTTCTTTTATTACTATTAGTTTGTTATCGTCATTGTTATTATTATTATTATTTTGTTGAAAGTTACATGGCTTATCACTTGGAGGCCCCAAGATGTCCTCCTAGTTGGATGCAGTTCGGTAATAGTGCTGATTATAAAATATTATCCCCTTCAAAATCAAATTATCCTATCAATTCTTAGGTTGAATATGTGTGATTCTTCTTTACAACAAGGGACATTTTCATTGATTAAACAAGTTTTTCCTTTTCTTTTTGGTTCCTCTCTCCTTCACAAGTTAGAACCCATTTATTATTTTCTTTATAGTAATTTATTTCTCTTATTTGAAGAAAAAACTGAATTAACATTTTCAATGATAAATGAAGGAAATGGATTCCATTAGTGAATACAATAGTTTGCATTAAGGAGATACACGATATCAATGAGATTACAGAAGAAGTTGATACAAGAAGAACCACAATACTCACTTCCTATTGCTATGCCTATGTATTATCTCCAGAGGATCTTGCCCATTTGATTGTTGACCGGGCTAAGGCGTCCATTGGATCAATACATTTCTTGAGAAGAGGATCATCTTGGGGCAATAGATCCCGCATATCATCAGAAGCAAGGATTACAGAGTTCACTGCCCTCACCAAAAGGACTTGAAGTGCAATTCTCAATAGATTGCATGCCCCTTGCATGTCCTTTCTGTTCAAAGCTTCAATTGCAGGTATCACTGTATGCTCCATGGTTGCTCTATCAGGCAGTACAACCTCAAACCCCTGCATGTAATTAAAGAAGATGAACAACTATCTACATCTCTACATGTTTGCTAACACAATCCAACATGCTCTTACTCTATGAAATAAATAAGTTCATATGGACTTTATTTAGAAAAAAATAAAGAATAGAAGTTCATGTGGACTTTAACATGAGAATAAAGAAACAGACCAAAATAGTGAAAATACACTAAATAATGATGCACAAGTAAGCATTGCAGAAAAGCAAAAGAATGAGAGAAATAATTGAAAGAATAAATTTTGTCAAGGAATTAACTTGAGCAGTATAGGGAAACACAATGGCAGGGCTGTGTTAACAAAAAATTGCACATGACATGTTAGACATACAAAATTCACTATGAACATGGACAGATGCTGATGGTTTCACACAACAATGCATAGATGTAGCTGTGGTTTAATAAAGATGTACTCTATGTACAATTCTTCCAATATTTTCCTATATTAAACATGACAATGTGCCCAAGAACATTAGCTCAAGCAGCACCAAGTATCTTTGGAGATTACTTGATCCCAGATTTAAATCCCACTGAGGCCGCTTTGCCTCAACTTTAGCTTACCTTTCCCCTCCCTACACTAGGTCTTGGACCTCCCTTGTAACAAAAAGAATGACAACGTAATAATATTATGGAATCAATGGCATTATTCTTTATAAAGGAAAGATATACCAATGAAATTAAACCCGAATCAAAGAAGTAAACAGACGAAGTAGCATTCCATTAAGGTTATGCCAATAATTTCTAAAAGTTTAAGTTATATCAGGGTTAAAGTAATTGCGCCTCATGGTTCATCCTGTTCTGGATAACAAAAGGAAGGATTAAGGGATACAAAAACTTCTCTAATTTTGAGGTCATTTTTGTGTTCAAACTGCCATAAGATGCGAAACAGTACTACTACACTGCTGATTCATATGAACTCCAACAACTAGAGACTAAATATTGTGTTGATCAAAGTTTGAGCAAGAAAACATAATACATATAATAGAGATATAGCCAAGGTATCACAAAACTAGAACCAAACACCTTATTCTAGGGTTTTGGCATATGACAGGTATTGTTCGCGCTTGTCAAATAAAGTTAAGAACATAAACAATATAACAAATTATATACTCATTCCATACTATAGGGCATAAATAAAGTTAGTTCCCAGCAATTTATTTTTTTTGAAAGAAAATATGAACTGCCTTGGAACTTCAATTTTATATCGTCATGATCAAATAATATATGCACAAATCTGTTCAAACTCTAGTAAAACTACTGCAGTTCTTCAATTCTCATAACTCATAAGCAACCAAGAAGAAATCAACAAATTTTAAAAGGAAGTTTATAAAGGTCCGCATCACATAGTGTTCTAAAAAAGTAATACAGTGAAAAAGCCAGGCTTTAAAATTGGGCATTTCTCAGAGCATCTACTTTTTCTTAAGCTGGAGATATGCTGATCACATTTCGCACAGCAAGCTATTAAAAAAATATCACTGCATATTATGTGCTTAGAGAAATTACTTCATTCTGAAGTTTCTCCTGATAAAACCCTGCTGCTAGAGTCGCATTAGTTGCGAGCACTCCAATCCGCAGAGGACTACCTGCTTCAAGTGGCTTTAACTTAGCTTCCTTGAGCTCCTTGGCAAGACACTCTGCCATGTGAAGAAAAGGAACAGAACATCCCTTGGATACTTCTTCGTACCAAGAATGTGATATGTGACAAGGCATCACAGTGCAACGAGCCCCAGAATGCTCAAGAAAAACCCTTTTATTTATAAGATTCTGCACAATTGGGGAAGAATCCAATTTCGAACTTTCTGCTTTACTTGTGCTAGAAACAAAATAACTTCTTTCATAGGACAAAAGCTCCCTATTTAACAAAGGATCAGAGCAAAGTACAAAAGGAGGGGGATTTCCTCCATCTTCAGAACTCAATTTTACAATTTTTCTTAGGAATTTCAGAGTAGCATTAACAGATACCCCTCCAATTATGCCCACACTATTGGCCTGACTGATCAAAGGAGTAGCAGATCCATAAAGCTTCATACCCTCAGAAAATTTGCCACTTTCATCTGCATTTAAAATCATTGAGGATGGAGGTACAGCTTGAACTTGGCAAGACCGTGCCTTACACATGTTTCTAGGTGTATTTACATAGCCTAATGTCAGGGACAGACAACTCAAGCTTTGGAAGGACGTTGTCAAGATGACATGGAACATCTCCAATGTCAAATCCGACCAAGAGAAAGACTTTGGAGTTGGGAGTTCTAAAACTTCACTGAAAATTGAAAATGAAGGACAGTGTACCTTAAAAGTTGCTTACACAGGACATTGGAACTGCAATCCACCTTTGGAACCTAAATAATCTGTAATTCATCTTTCCTGAAAGAACTTACCCTCAAAAAGGGTTTCTTGTCTGTGAAATTTTCTACCCCCCTAACCCCATTTGTGTTCCAGAGTACAGCAAGAAACTCAATGAACAAGAACCATCCCTTGTGCAGACATCTGAGCTCACAACAAACTAGACACACCATGTACTTCTATCCAAGCAAATCAAACCTATAGCTATCTCAAGTCTCAACCCACTGAAAACCCAGGACAGTTCTCTTTTCTCAAATAATAGTCAAAGCGATGGTAAAATCAGCAGAGGTGAAAAGAACAATCTAGACGGTAAGAAAAATAAAAAACTGGATAAATAAACAAGTAGAAGTATATAATCTTCTATTCTAATCATCAAGACCAAGAATTCATTTCGTTTATCAACATCAATTAAAGAGTAAATTTTTAAATCATTGAATGAATTAAAATATTAATAATATAAAATTTAATAAAACATGCGTACATATTTTAATGTCCATGTGTAAAATGCACCCACAATATTTAAATCCATGAAGAATCTTCCTGCTAGAGCACCCACCATCCAACCACTTGAGAAAAACTATGCTAGATTGAACCATTAGAAAGTTACTTCAGATATCATATTTCTTAGTTGCGTTGAGTAGGAATCAGTGAGTTGGGTTGTGTGGGTCAGCAATGTTTTTAGATCTGACTCGCTAATCAAAGTAGTAGGTTAGGTTGAGTTAGGTTGAAGAGATTATTTCGTTTTAACTCGACTTGATCGTTCAAGAGGGAGTTGAGTTGAGTACAATCCGTGAGTTTGATGTGGTTTTTTTATTAATTTTTAAAAAAAAAGTCAAAATATAAAATCTAACAAATTAATATTATAAGTCTCAATCTCAAATAAATTAAACATCATATGTCAATAAGTACATAACAAACTAATAACTAACAAGTCTTACTAAGTATGAAATAAATTGAATAAAGTTAATAATAATTCAAATAACAAATTAGTCTCAAACACATATAATTGCATAACATCTCTACCAACAGTTTGTCTAGAAGGAACTTAGAATTGAGGTTACATAACTTGAGCAAAACTTTTAAAGCCCTCATTTTTTACAAATTTAAATGGAAGCTCATCAATGATAATCATTTTAGCAAGTGCAATCCTACACTCCAAACTTGCTCTTCTTCTTCTCCAGCAATACTACATTCATCGCCTACCCACTTTGCTCATACTCATAGCTCTGCTGCCTCCTTTGTCCCATGTAATTTCCTTGCCCGTAAGGTGCAATTGCACTGTACCCAGCAGCACTCCCTCTTATGCTCCAGATTTACATAAAAAGAGCAGAGGAAGAATGCTTACCTGTTAGGGCTGCGTGGTGCAGAAAACTGAAAAAGCCGCAAGAGGGAAGAAGGACGTGTAGCTGTGTGGTGGTGTGACTAGTTGCAGATAACGGCTGGGAGATCAAGTGGGAGAAGAAGCAATAGTCACTGACTAAAGGCGCAGACGCTGGGAGCTTGGGAGAACGGCTACACTGCGAAGAACTAGTTGCAGAGACTAGTTACAGAGAAGAGAGAACTACTAGCTGCGCTAGGGCCAGTGGAGAATGAGTAGATAGATAGAGTTTTGATGTCTTTTTCTCTTCCCACTTTGGCCTCTATTTGTTACTGTATTTACATGGTCTAGCACTGTTCCTAACTATATCAGAGAGGATGTCTACGAATCTTAAAAACATTTTTCAAGCAAAACGCACACTCTGTTTGGACAACTTTTTTTTTTTTTTAAAAAGATAGGTAAGTTGGGTTGGGTTGGGTTGGATTGGAAGTGTTCCAATTCGTTACCCGACCCACACACTGTAGGTTGAAACATTTTTCAACCCAACCTAACCCGCGAACCCAACCTAACTCACATTTTGTAAGTTGAGTTAGTTCGAAACTCACAAGTTCGTGGATCGACACAATCCGCTGGACACCCGTAGCGCTGAAAAGACCCCCTTTTACCACAATTGCAAATTAAACAAGAACTGCAAATCTGGGTCGGCTCTTGTTCTTGTATTTGGGCCCAGGCCCATCAAGTTGCTGGGCTTCCCTACTTCATTGATGTAAAAACTATTTCATATCTGAGAAAAAGAAATAAGTCCCCAAAAAAAAATCTGAGAAAATAAACTACTATTTTTTCTAGCCAGCAAGAATGGTGACCAGGGGGGAAATAAAGCTGTAGTGAACAAGATGATAGAACTTTGTTATCGTTGTTGTGTTTTATCTCCATTCATTTCGTTATAAATTTAGTGAACAAGATGTTCGAGCTATGTCAAGCTAGCAAAGGTATAGCACACAAGAAGAATTAAAGAAATACCGTTTATTTGTCTCGAAATAACAAATACATATGCTTAACACAAACATAAGAAGTTACAAGAACAATTATATACTAAAAATGGCTTGGGTCGAAAAGGAACCCATATAAATCTTGTGCAGTAATTTATTAGTACATAGAAACTATGTATGCCATATTATAAGTCATATGTGATAGTCTTGCTCATTGAAATCAAGCAGGGTACAATGATGGCGGCTAACGATAATTGCTACAGGCGTCGTAGCAGTTTTGTACGTAGTGTCCTTCGCTATTGAGATCTGTCACGACACAATAATAAAAAGACATATATACAGTTGAAGACATATGAAGAGACAATCATTTCACTCCACCGATGAGCTAATAATCCTCTTTATTTGAATGTTTACATCTATGTTGGGTAAGTTCTTATTATGCCACGAATTATATTTCGTTAAGAAAACAAAGAAAGAAAAACGATTTTTAAGCAACAGGCATTGGGTTGGGAGATCAGTTCAACCATATCTTACTTGAGAAGTCAAAATACTAGAGTACACTTTTTGGCCTAAAACACTTATTTTACAGCTAATCTTTTTTTTAATCATTATTTAACAGCTAATCCAAACATGCACTTCGCGATTCGTATAGCATTTGCACATCTAAAAGCATTAAACCCTTGCAAAGGAGTACAAAAGAGAATATACTAAAAATGCAACATGTATCCAAAGGTTCAAATGTTCAAATGGAAGGCTTAACATTAAGGAAAACTACATATTCCTTAAATGTTAACAATTCTAACGCCAACTTACAATACTCATTTTAGCATTCAACCGAATAACTTTCATCTTATAAAGACAATGCAGTAGTCTATCCGAGGAATTGACTGTCAATTGTCAAATCTGCATGATAAGAGAGAGAATCTGAATTTAATAGGAAGTATACTGCAAGTACTCAAATAATTGGGTAATTGCTAGTTGCAGCCAAAGAAGGTGACGCAGTTCCAACAAATCCATGAATGGTTCCAGCTTCCAGGAGTGCGAAGAACAATTCTAGTTAGCCTTCCCAAATATCTATTGCCACATGCCAACACGACTTTCTGGAAGGTAAAAATTTTGCATTCCAATGGATGCAGACACATAAGATGTTAGAACCCAAAGAAACCAAAGAACTCAAATATGGTCTCATCTACTTCAAGAGCAAATATAAATAAATAAGAGCCAAGCCCACAGGACTTTGGAAATACCTAAAAAAACATACGCATTAGTCAGCACACTAACTTAACTTTAGAAAATGATGATTGAAAACAGAAGATAACCCTGCTGAATGTTGATAACAGATCAAACAACAAAAGCTCAAGAGAATGACAATAGCATCTGCTCTATGTATTAATTTCATCCTTAAAATATATTATAAAAACATCAATTATAGGATGTAAAATCACAATTACCTAACTAGAATGAACTATGAAGTTAAGAGTTGGACACCCGTATTTGAGTCCAAACTGCTTTCCATCGATCAATTGATGTGTTAACTTATATCAAATGCCTCAGAAAATACGGGCTTCTATTGACAGTTCTAAAAATCATTAAATAAAGCAACGAATTCTGCAAATCCTAATTCACCAGAAACTAGGATTATTTAAACAGTAAAAGTTTTTCAAAATTTAAGTCCTATACAGAAACTTCAACAGATTAGCATACACATGCTTGACACAGGCAAATAACATATGGTTTATCATTGCTCCACAAAATTATATCTTGAAATGGCTATCCTGAAATCAGTTTTGTGAGTTTGAAAATGGTTTCCATGAAATTTGTGTGTGTGTCACTGTGTCTGATCTCAGGGTAGCCAAATGCATGAGTCCAGATCCATAATTAAATAAAAAATGAGAACAGCTAACTTGTAAAATTAGCCTATTCTTTTCTATTGTTAGTTCCCTTCTTAGGTTGGGATGATTGGTAATGGAGAGAGAGGGATCTGACAATTAGAAATATCCATATAGAATTCTTGATTCTGCTATCATCCTGAATGCTACGAAATTTCTAGACTAAATTTATCAATTTAATATGTGAATCATGATGGAGTAAACAAATGAATGACAAGATGTTAGCTAGTTTACTGATTAGCCTGTGTTCAGTCTGTTTCCCAGTGCTATTAGTCGTATATCTTTCCAGTCACAACATCCATACAAAGATAATGACAAGATACAATTCTTCTATGTTAGGTCCACTTTGCAAACTATAAACATTTTTAAAATTAATTCGATCTTTGCTGCTATAAATATGCAAGTTTTACTGCAGTTAGGCATGCAGTAAATTCAGTTGGTTATCCTTGTCTATAAGCCTTTAGCCTACAATGTTGTTACATAGTCTGAATAAGCAAAGCTCATAGTGAGTAGAAAAGGGGTATCAAAGTACTGGAACCTAACACAACACTAACACATTAATACCTACACATTAACACATTAACCCAACACCTTTTCTTCTCTCGAAAATTTTCCCAATTAAACAAATCAAATGAAACGGGAGAAAGAAGAAAGCAAGGAAGGCAATAATACCTCAACGAGAGGGAATCATGCCGGTGCTCCTAGCATAAGCAAAGATGCCACCAGCCTCAATCACGGGACCGGCATCGCCGATCGGCTTCAACCGGTACTCCTTGCCGGTGGTGTGGTTGATCAGACGGCTCTCCCCGAGCTCGATCGTCACCACATCGCCGGTCCGGCACTCCTCGCACAGCCTCCCCTCCGATTCCAGCGGGTACACCTCGCCGGTCGCCACCGAGTTCCGGAAGAATATCCTGGCGTACGACTCCGCCACCACTGCAGAGGCACCGGAGGCCCCGAGCGCCACCGGCGCGTGCTCGCGGGAGGAGCCGCAGCCGAAGTTGGCGCCGGCGATGACGATGGCGTACTTGGTCTTGGTCTCGCCGGGCTCGACGAATCGGGTGGCGTAGGAGGCGGGGAGGCCGATGAGGGCGAAGGAGCCGAGTTTTTGGTACTCGTCGGGTTTGGAGGGGACGAGGGTGAGGTACTCGGCGGGGATGATCTGATCGGTGTCGATGTTGTCGCCGACCACGTAGCAGAGGCCATGGAAGGAGGCGGAAGAGGAGGAAGAGGGGGGCGCGTGGGCGCGTGGGATTGAATATGGTGAAGGGGATCGGGGAGAGATGGTGAAGCGTAGGTTTGATGGGTTTGGAGAAGTGGGGAATGAAAGGAAGTGAGAAGAAGAAGGTGGAAGAGAGAAGGAGAGTTTGTGTGAGGAAGAGAAGAAGGTGAGGTTTTGAGGTGCAGTTGCAGAGAACGCCATTGTTGAACTCCGATCTCACACAACAACGTTGTGCTCTGAGGTACTCTGCTCTTCCTTTTTGGTGGCGACGAAGTTGTTCGTATAATGTATATAGCTTCTTAAAACGACGGCGTTTGGAGGTAGCAGCAAATATTGTTAGGTAACGACTTTCGTGTTCTTTTTTTTCTTCTAATTGAGGGGAAGGATTTGAATAATTTGTACACTGTACATAAAAATTTCGGGTGACGAGTTGATTTTTCTTTTTCAAATAGAGACGTACAGATAAATTCCCCTTATTTATAAGAGATTCTTGGATTTAAACTCAAAAGTATATGTTTGCATTTGATTTTTTTTGGTAAATTGTTTGAAATTTATTTAATTTAATAAAATTATAAGAGTTAGTCCCAAGGTTATAAATTAGAATTAATTGTGTGACCATAACAAACAAATTTAATAATACATTGTTGGTAACATTGGTTTTTTTTTATTTAATATCAAGTATTCACTTTAATAGGTTTAATGGAGGTATTCCTTACAAAGGTTCTTAAATGACCTTCTAATGAGTTCAGAAGAAGAGTGGGAGTATAGGAAAAAAAAATTAAAATGAAGAGTAATTACAAAAATTGAATCTCTTTATTTTTTTTTGCATGTTTTTAATTCTTATTAATTAAGCTACCAACACGGGATAATACTGGTTTGATTTTCCTTGAAAGTGTCAAAGTGCAAATTTACCAAATGAATTATAGTGAAATAAGAAACAAGGATTGTCATGAAATTCAATATTTGGAAGTTCAAACAAGAAGTGTACAATTTGAAGATTCAAAGAAATAGAACAAAATCAAGAAGTATAAAATGAAGATTAAAGAGTCCATCGTGTTAAAAAAATTTAAAGAAGAAGAAGAATAGAGATATGAATAGTTGTTACTTTGAAGTTTAAGATGAGATAACTCATACATGCTGATAAGCTTATGTATCTTAAAAATATCAAGCTAGGGATAGAAACAAATCAAGTCGAGTCAGTCGATTACACTTTCAGATCGGACCACGTATTATAAATATCCTTTGAATCACCTATTACCACAAAGCGCTTTTTTTAGTATGACCTGACTTGTTTAAGAAGCTTGACTTGACCTGAAATTTATTTAGAAGTTTGATTTATATTAAGGTTTTTAAATAGGTCAGCAGACCAATACCTTCATATAGGTATCAAATAGGCCTAAACCTTTAAACAGACTTTGAAAGGTCATTGAAAAAAAAAAGAATATAATTTTATAAATAAATATAAACAGGCCGACTTAATAAGCCTAACAGATTTTGCTGAGAGGTCAGGCCTGGCCTATTAAATGAAACAAATTTTTTAAAAAATCTGAGCCTAACTCATTTTCTAAACAGGTCAAGTTAGGTCAGACCTAAAACAAGTCAGGCCACAGGCTCCTGACAGGCTGGCTGACCTATTTTCATTCCTACATCAGGGTATTACATAAAAAACGAGTCAGAACAACTCAAATCTACACCCAACGTATCTTTACAGCATAGCAATGGTTATTTTTCTCAAAATTGATAAATATATCTCCTAGGACCTTTAAGGAACCTTCCTCTTGGTGGAAGAACAAATTAAAATAACGGAAACGAGAAACATTATATCTTTTGAGTTACTTTTTGAAAACTCATATCTTCATTTTAAGGTTGTGATTGAATTAGTTGTGAAAAAAAATTTGTTTCAATAATCAATTTTTTTATTATAATTAATTATGATGAAATTAGTTTTATATTTAAATATGTTAGTTGAAAATTAATTTTAAGATAATTAATTTCATTTGAATGTCTAAAAATAACTTTTATATAATAAATTACTAAAAAAGATATGAAATTATTTGTAATTTTGATAGTTGGGTTTGCTCAACGTACATGGGTGAGAATGGACAAATCTCTTGAATTTTAAATAATTTAAAAGTTTTTCAAAATAATGCTCAACAACTTATTTCCCACTTTTATCAATTTTACCTAAACATCTCAAAAAAACTTTTATCCAAAATATATAAAAAAAATTGTTATAGCAAAATTTAATCTTTACCAAAAACATACATACTAAATATACAAAGGTAGAATATTTTGGGATTGTTGAACACATCTAAAGAACAACCCCCTTCTGCAAAACTGTGAGCTTTGAAGTGTGCTCAAAACCTTTGTGTCATTCTATTCTTATTTACTTGTAACATTGTATCAAGTGAAAAACATAAAGAGAGTGTTCTTCAACTTCGTGAGTGTTTTGCCTTTGTGTGGCTGCTATATTTGGCTTGTGAGAGCTATTTTAAATCTGTGAGTGACTTGTGAAAAAGTTTGAGTGAAACGTTTGCTGTATCTAACTTAGAAGAGGTTATGGAAGATTATACATACATGATTCTAGTGAAAAAAATCTTAACTTGGCTAAAGACTAAATGTAGACTTTACATTGGAGATCGAATTGGTATAGATATTATGGTACAAGCTCTTCTAATCCTTTCCTCTTATCTATTTCAAATTATTTGCTTACTTTATTTTCATAGTTGTTGATTTTTGTGTGATTTTTACTTTATTAATATAATTTTATGATATTTTGGGATTGCGTTACATAAGTTAGCTCATTTTTTACATAAGTTATTTTATCTGTTTTTGTTGAATATCTGCTCATCTTAATGACTTTGAAATTTCTGTGTGAAAACTTAAATTACTCACTAATTTTATGTTAAAATTTTGAAAGTCTTTTTATAAGGTATCTTATTTCATTCATAAACTATCTCATCTTTATGTTAGAATTGTTGGCTAAATATTTTTGCAGGAACCGAAATTTGCTTAGACTTAATTCAAACCCCCTTTTCTCAATTCCTTTTTCAACATCAATAAGAACTCTAAAATAATGTAACCTTGAAAAGTGAACTGATAAATGCATGAAATTAATTATTATTGACACAATGAATGACAATCTGTAGCAAGCAATAACAAAAGAAACACAAATTAAGAACTTGAATACCATGTCCCAGCTCCCATAGGTTTTCAAGTGAATTATTAACAGAGATAATATATGTAATTCTTAAACGGTTTTTGAATTTCTCCTCTTCCTAGCATGTGTGTAAATCACTTATTGGTTGAAATAAGGTTTCCCACATCAACTATATGTGGCAAAAAAAAAAAAAAAACATACAATTAATATAGAGATATACAAATTTCATATATACATGTGTGCAAAGAAATCTTAATACTCACTCCATTCATTCTTATATGTCATTTAAAAAATGACATTAATATTAAAAAATAATTTAATAGTCTTGATTTAAAAAAATTATAAAAGACAATATTACACTTTAAAAAAGAAAAAAATGTAATTGATTAATAAAAGAAGTGATAAGAGAGTGTAAAAAATTGGATGAATAAATATTAAAAAAATTTAGGAGTTAAATAATTAATAAAGTAAGAAAAATAAAAGTAAAATTAGTATAAAATAATTAATTCTGTATTGAAATTTTAAAATGATATTTAATATAAAATACAAAAAAAAATTAAAATAACAGATAAAAAAGAACGGAAGGAGGAAGGAGTTTAATTCTATTACAAATATAAAAATGGTGCGGCTGTGTTTCCTGTTTTATATATTGCCATGCAATAGCCTAACTTGTTTGAAATATTTAAATGAAAATGAGTATATATAATAGAAGTGGGTCAGAATCAGCAAACCCAATTTCAGCCATTTGCTATTTTGCTTCATGGTGAACCCATACGATATTAATAAAGGGCTTTAGGCGGACACGGACTCATAGAAAACCCATGATATATCCAATGACAAGCTTTCATACATAATTCCAAACCTGTATCCCTTTCGTTTCAAGAAATAACAATTTCGGTTGATATAAAAATATCCTTGCCGTTGAGCATTATGTTCACATTCAATAAAAGTGTGATAAAAGTAATTCTCAAATTATAAAATATTTATTTGGTTATTTTAATTTCTCATTTCCTTAAAAAAAAGTAGTCATCTCCCAATCCAAAGGCTTCTTGCTTTAGGATTCAAATAGCCAGACTAAATTTTGTATCTTGTCTTCCTGCCATTTTTGTTTTCTTCTCACCCTGTGTCTTCTTCTTATATGTATATCTTTTCTAATTTTTTTATTTAATATTATTTTCGCAAAGCCCCGAAACACTTACCATGTCCATGTTGTGACATTCTCCTTAAACTATAATTATTAGCTTGTAATTAATCTGACCAATTCTCATCCAATATTGTTCTTGCAAAGGGAATGGATTGCCAACATTCCATGTGTATATCATTAAGCATCATAGATATTTTCAGTCTACAATTCGCTTGACAACTTTCATGGAAAGTTGATGCATGTACTTAAAAATAATAAGCATATATAGCTTTTCGGTCAAAAAAAAAAAATTAATTGCAATTGGAATTGGATTCATGGCTCTCTTATTCATTAAATAGAAGTGGAAAAAGAAAGTTTCACCAAGTAATAAAAAATTATGACAAAAAAAAATGGAAAAAAGATCGATCCTTTCTTTTCTTTACGACGGGGAAGGACTGATTCTTGATTGTGAGATGAATTCAGTTTTTGCTTAACAAACGGAAAAGCTGCCACCTGGACCTAGTTCCAGTTATAAAGGTTGGGTTAAAATTTAAATGAAATGAACACTAAATTGGTATGTTAAGCTCTCATAGAAAATACTGGATTTGCTATTTGAGTTTTGGAAATAAACACCTTTTTGTTTTGATTTAATAAATGCAATGAAAGAACTAAAAGGTGCACAATAAGCTGCATTATGCACTTCCAAAAGAGTTCTGCCAATCCTCTATTCAGAAAAGCAGCAATGAACTTGACAATGAAATTCAGGCGGCTATATATACATATATCTATAACTCATTTTCATTCACGAATAATTAATGCATAAAATTCATGCTGCATATTCTCCACTAGCTAGCCTAAGATTAAGAAGTCTTATATTCCTGTGTTTGCAGTTGCCTTGAACAGCAAGCAAAAGTGCTACCTACCAGTTGGATTCAAGCATCCTAGCTAGTTAAACCATGGATGCATATGCATGCCCTTTTCATTTAGAAACGTTTTGCCTTCACAACGTGCTTTCGAGTGAAGCTACGAATTATCTTTCTGACATCCTTTCTAATGGAGAAGAATGCTGAAGCTAGCGCAATATACATGGCTGGATAGATATGTATACCTTTTGCATGACTGAAACCAGATTTTCCCATAATGAACTCTCTAATTAGACCCCACATCAGAAGAAGTATTCCAAAAAGGCTCATTCTCCCTGGTTTTATCAGACCCATAATTGCTCCTCCCACAGATAAGTAGCTTCCTGCTAGAACCTGCAAGAGGAACCCAAATTGAAAATGAGTGCTAAAGGAAAACCTTCAGGGAATTCATCAATGCTAATAGAGGCATTGTTTTTCAGTTACTAATCAACCTCTAGGCGTTGTAGATCTGATGTGGCAGAGATTGCCCTTGTGTTGAACTTGTTCAACTTTAGCAGATTTCTGTAGCTTGGAATGGTTTTCTCCTTGCAAATAGCCTTTGCAAGAGCTCCTGGGTAGAGAAGAGCCTTCACTATAAAAAGAGGGAAGACCTCACCTGCAATTAACTGAGAGGATGTCACTTCTAGTGGTGTCTTACAGATTCCAATTCTGCATGGAACACTGGGAACCAAATGGGGACTTTGTGAGTATCATCACCACAATAGAAATAGGTGTTTTGAATTATCACTGAAATAGAATTTGAAAGTACTATTCAGAACTTCGTTTCAAGCTTTTGGCGTAAATTATTGCAGGATTAAGAAGAAGTAAAACCCATTAATATGACCCTGTTAGTTAGTGGCACTGCAATTATGAACTCAATTAATGTGATAATTTTCTACATGCCACTTCAATTGTCTGATATGTAGGAGATCGGTTTTGCACTTCTTTTTGTTAGTTCATTGGTTTATGATGCTGTGTTTTATAAATTGCACTTGATCAACACATCAGAAAACTAGTGTACAAAATTAAAAGATATAAATAAGAGGAAACTGGGTTCCTAAATGTTATATCAACCCTAATTTCTGGAATATTTAATTGAAGGTATCTGATTTTAAGATGGTTATAATCCTGTTGTTGACAGAAGATTTAAAAATACTAAAAAGAAAATGACAAGAAGCATTCTTCGGTTATGAACAAAATTGACAAAAAGGCACATTGGATCAACATTCCATGATAAAAAAGATTACTGCAAGACTATGGATTAAAAAAGAAAAAAAGAAAAAAGAGGAACAGAAGAGAGAGGGAAGGGGGGGAGGGGGGCATAGCTTAAAAGAATAAGTACCCTGCTTAACATTTTTCTTGTTCTCACAAACAAGTGTCTTTTTTCATTTCTGCCTTTCTTTTTTCCCAGTTTTATTTGTGCTATCCTCTGGATGATATTATTGATAGACTTGCCTAAAGAACAATGATTGACCAAAAAGCAGAAATAAAAAAGAGATTGAAGGGAAATGATACCTGAAAATGGGAACTTGAAAAATGATGATAACGAAATATATAGAAAAAGCAATAGAGCATATGAGGCTAGCCCATCTCTTAGAAGAAGCCATGGCAGCAAATCTTTGAAAGGACCTTCTAAAAGGTCCCCAATAATGAAATCGACGGGGTAGATGTGGCAAACAGAGGTAACAGTTTGACGAATTCAATTTTTACAATAGATTAAATCGCCTAAAAAATTCCTTTGAATTTTATCTTCTATTTTATTTACAGTTTACAATAGATGGTGAATTATGAGAGTGGGCCATGTAATCCCTTTAAATAATTGATAGGAAATCGTACTGAAAGCAACTAGTTGTAACAAGCGTTTTGGTTTTTCCGCAACTGATGTTTGGTACCCATTTGGTCTGCACTGGGCCACATCAAACTCGTCTGTTTATATTTTTTTTAAATACTGCTAAACTCTTCTGGTAGTAACTGACACTAAAAATTATTATATCCTCGTCAACGAATCTTTCTTTATCTTTAATCAATTGAATCGCGAGAAAGCATGTGACTCCACAATTCCACTGAGAATTCTTTCATTTGGTACAACTTACAAGTTCTTATTCTTATAGAAAATTACATATTTTTTTTGTTAGGCCGATTCGATAAAAAGATAGAATTGGAAAAGTTACGCCCGACATTAGTGTAAGGGTGGGAATTCAACATAATTTTTTATTCGAACAATAGTTATGTCAATTTCTTGAAGGTGATTATATAGAATTTATTTGTAAATTTTGTAGTTTTGGTATGGATAGTCTTTGACTAGAGTTAAGAAATGGATTGATCCAATTGCACACAAGTTGCTCATATATCACTTTTATTTAATATGTATAAGATTAATTTTTCAAATATAATCAAAATAAATTTTTTAACAGTATTATTTTTTAAAATTAGTTGATATTTTATTATAAAAAAATTAGTTGATATTTCGTTGCACCACTTTATTTTAACATATAATATCTTTTCTAAATATAAATAAATATTGACTATTAAATTACAATCCAATTATCTAAAATTTTTTTTTGCATGATTATTAAGATAATTAAGATAATATTACAAGAGTCCATGGTTGAATTAGTTAAATTCACATATGTTATTAAGCAGTGTAAGTATTCAAGACTTACACATGGTAGAAGCGAATCTCTTTCCTTCTTATAATTTGAATCTCATTGCAGTCACTACAAGTCTATAACACATTTTTTTAACACGCAAAGTTGTCTTTCTTGCGTTCTAAGAATCAAGATAAACTTTATCACCTTATCTTTGACTATCTGACTCGGGGATAAGGTTCTAAGCACAGCAGTAATAATGATTTAATTAATTAAGCAATACATATAGCTTTGACAGCAACAACCTGAGCTTTCAAAGTCCTTTTGTTTGTATTAAAATTTATAATTTATAATTACAACTTTAATTTTTTTTAAAAATCTGATATTTACAACTTTAATTTATGACAATTTACTATTTAAAAAAAAATAAAACATAAACAATTTACCTACAGGACTTAAGAATCCTTCATGATGATGCTAAATAGCAGATTAGTAGCTAGCATATATTCTCTCACCCTTTGGATATCTCCGAGAAACATCTTATTTTAGATTTTTATAAGGCAGGGCAGGTACAAAACGGAACGAAGATATTAAATTGGAAAGGCACAAGCTCGCATGTGGTTGAGATGACACAACTCCACATCACATGTGGGTCACACATCCCGATGCAATAATTAGTCTCTAATAATTGAACGATGGCCACCAGTTTTGATGAGAATAATGCTTGTTGGCTTGTTGCACATATATGGTAAGCATAATTAGCAGCAATATGTAAAAAGGTTTTGGTAAGATCAACCGTAAAAAAATGTATAGGTATAATGATACATCATTACTCTTGTGATAATACGTTGTTGTTGGTAAATATATATTGCCATCACCTCTCACTCAAATTGAAACCTTCACCGATGTCTATGTGGAGCAACCTGCCCTTCGATCTCTTAGCCAACATCTTCTCCTTTCTCTCCCCAGACTCCTTAGCAAGAGCTAGATCAGCTTGCAGGAATTGGCATGCATGTGTCAAGGCTTATCCTTTGACCCCAACAAGGTGTGCAACCCAGTCTAAGGCTCAGCCAGCATGGTTCTTGGCCTTGCCAATTCGCAACCACAGAACATGCTGCTATGCTCACAATCCAGTCATGGACAATTGGCACCAGCTCTCCCTCGAGTTCTTACCAGTCCCAGCAGTTCGACCAGTTGCTCCAATTGGGAGCCTCCTCCTGTTGAGGGTCACCAGTTCTACAACGCTCCAACTTGCTCTATGCAACCCCTTTACAAGGCAGTTTAGGTACCTTCCTCGGTTTAACATTTCAAGGACTAACCCTGCTGTGGGAGTTACCATTTTGCAGTCAAACCAGGATGTTCAGTTTCAGTTTCCTCGTTTTAGAGTCTATGTGGCTGGTGGTATGTCGGAGGCAGCACAAGGTGGCGCCACCTATGAAGCCACTGCAGAAATGTATGACTCACATCCTGAGACATGGCAAATTGTGGGGTCCATGCCTGTGGAATTTGCTGTTAGGCTCACGGTTTGGACACCAAATGAGAATGTGTACATCAAGGATACATTGTACTGGATCACCTCAGCAAGGGCCTATAGTGTGATGGGGTTTGATATTAGCGCAAATACATGGAAGGAGCTAGGGGTGCCCATGGCGGAGAGGCTAGAATTTGCCACACTTGTTAGGTGGAATGGGGCATTGGCTTTGGTTGGTGGCACATGTGGTGGGAGTGCTTGCATTTGGGAGCTGAATGAAGGGGACATATGGTGCCTAGCAGATAAGGTGCCAGCTGAATTGGGGTTGAGATTGTTATCAGGGAAGAGAAATTGGGACAGTGTTAAGTGTGTGGGTAGTGAGGATGCTATTTGTTTGTATAGGGACCTTGGTTCTGGAATGGTAGTTTGCAAAAAAGTTGGAGATATGGGTAGATGGGAATGGCATTGGGTTGATGGATGTGGTTACATCAAGGGAAAACAAGTGCACAATTGCCCAATAAGAGGAACACTTATTCACCCAACTCTTGCTTCCTCTCTTATCTTTTAAATGAGAGTCATCTTTTGGTACAAGTTGTAACTATTGGAAATGTGATTGTTAAAGTGTTTCGAGAGAATTAATTTATGTTTGAAAGTAATTTTATAAGAACTTTTGTAGAAAATTACTGAAAAGCTCATTAAATATTATAAAATAAAATGTTACTTTTTTGGTGGCATACTGGCCCATTGCAGGGTTGGTTGGGTCATCAGAATTTATCCCAGCTCTAGAAAAGGATGTTTCTTTCTCTACCAAACATGAGCTTGACCGTACGAAATGCATTCTATATCCAAAAGTAATTTTTTTTTATTTGGTCAACACCAAAAGTAATTCTTAGTTACAGTACAAATAAAAGACTGAGTTTTGTTTAGGGGCCTCCATAGCCCGAATGGTCCTAAGCTCTTAGTGTTTTTTTTCCTCATTGTGCGTCGGCCCACCCATGCACCAAAATAACAACACTGATTTGAATCTCTACCCAAATTTCTGTCTACATTTAGTATTTGAGTTAACGATTTTATAATGGACTCTTAAGCCTTAACAAGCCATAATGAAAAAGAAGCCATAACTTGATAGTTAGACAGACAGAAGAGAATAGAAGAGCGCTGACTAAACCAGGTAACTAGATGGTAGAAAGATAACCATGGTAATGTCCTGAAAAGAACAAATCAACTCAGTGATTTACATAACATGCACAAAGTTCTCGAAACAACATCAAGCCCCATTTTCATGGGCTAAATTATTGATAAAAACATCATATTACCAAATATGAATTATAATTTAGCATAATTAGTACTAACTTCACTAATAATCTTCTCATCTACATTAGTTCTAGGTAAAAATGGTATTAAGAAAATAAGAATATCCGGTCAACCTGTGAGCTCCTCCATTACGCCCGTTGATATCATGAAAATAGAAAAATAAGTTTGCCTTTCAGACTATTTTGCTATGAAAATTTGAGTTATGTTAGTTGCAAATAATGTGCAAATCACATAATTCACATAAAGTGAGGTGAGCCATTGGTTTTGAGGAAGAAAAAGGAGAGAAAGAAGAGAGAAGAAAAGAATTATGTTAATTGATGTTACATAAGTTACGTTAGGAAAATGTTAGCTACAAGACAACTAACCCGTGAGATAGTTGCTCTGCATCAGTTCACTTCAGAAAATGCATTGAATGGCGGACAAAATTGACAGTCTTATCATCACTAAGCACAATGCCTACTCTTATATTATCAAGGACCCTAACTGAAACCGCAGAACAAGATATTAATTCTCAGTTTAGAAACTAGGAGTCTGCTAAAAGCCAAGGAAAGTTGTCAGGCCAAAACACAAAATATTTCCTTATAAATCAATAACCCTCACTGCTGTGTGTAATTATAATTTATAAGCAGTCCAGGCTGTATTTACTGGGCAATGCATTACAGATAGAACATCTTGAGAACATAAATTTAATTATAATGTAATGATTATGTTTGGTTGATTGTATATAGATAGAGATGAAAACAAAGTGGTTGCATAATCCACCTCTAATTTAAGTTTATAGTAACTATGGTTTCACTTTCACCATACTCAAAAAAGCATTACAGGAAACACATGAGTGAGATAGCATAGCATACTCCAATAAAACGGAAGATACTATGGAGAAAAAAGAAGCAGGGAAGGGAAGGGAACCATAACCATATTAATATTATTACCTTATCAAGGACTGAAGCTCAAGGTGACGTTGACTGCATTCTGCAACTATCAAACAGGTCGCTCTACAAGATAACAAATTAAAGCAACAGAGTAAAAATAAAAACAAAAATAAAATTCAATCTGGTTGTTCCCATAATCACATGGAAGGGCGTGGACTGGCCCTTTTCCCCGCTTGCAAGTTGTTTGACAAGCTGGCAAGCTTTTCTCCCATACATGTTCCTAATTCAAAAAACGATCTACTCAAATTGGCAAGTTCGAAGATACATATCTCAGTTGCTACCTTATATGAATGCCTTTTTTTGGGCACAAGCCCATACACTTGATGACAAAACTACAACTAGTCTATTGAAAGCAATGCCCTTAACATCTTCTCTTTAACACAACAGCAATGCAATAGAACCAAGACTTTCAGAATGAGCTTCATTTGCATAGTATATCAGCAACTTTGTTTCCTTCTTTATATATAAGCATTATAGCTTTCAAAATGGGCCGAGTCAACTCGGGTCAGGTCATTTTTGAGTCGAACCACATTGAGTTATATGAATTGTAGGTTAATATTTTATTAGTCTAACTTATTCTTATGTAATATTAATGAGCCGAACTACACTAGGTTAAATTGAATTATTTTAAATTTTGTATTTATTTTTATTAATTTAGCTGGTTTATTTTGTCGAATTATTCGAATCAATCCATCGAATTTGACTCATTTTAGCAGCTATAAATTAAGCATGTTTAAGTTCAATCATCCTTGAATGATTTAGATATTACAAGAGAGCTAATGTTAACGACCAGTGACTGAGTATAATATTATCGGATGATGACAGTCAAAAGCAGAGCTTTTCACCAGACATCAGTTTGATGACACTTTGTGATTTGTGAATCAGTTTTCGAGGATGACATGTATGACTCCCAAATACCAAACAAAGAGTTAAGCCGTGAAACATTCCCAAAACTCCGCCAGTGCATGTGATTTACAGTTAACACACACCCACATGGCCACATTACATCTCTAAGAAGGAACTCCCTCACAAGCTACATCATTGTATATAATATATATGAGTGTATATAGAATATTTGTAGTAACTCTACATAGTTATAAATAAATTTAATAAAGATAGAACAAGTGTAAAAAAACTTAAAAATAAAATAATTGTAGTAGAATTAAGGATTCTTCTGCATATTAATTCTAAGGAGCTGCTTTTGAAATCGTGTCACAAAAACGAATGGTGGTGGTTAACAGGTTAAGAAACCAGCGCGTGCATGAGAAGCAACTCTCCCTGCCAGATCATATACAAGGTTTGATGGTTTAGTGATATTAAATTGAAAATAGAGGATCTGGATTCAGTCCTAGTGTTGAATAAGAGGAGCGTATAAAGGCACAAATAGTTTTAAATATAATTAGGGGAATTCATATCTCATGGTAGCTATGCTTGTAAATGGGTTATCATACGTCAGCTCTTATTTTAAATGAGTTTAACTTATTTTTTAAATATAAGGTTCAAATCTAGACTTTTTATTTAATATAAGCCATTTTTTAATATATAATCTAATATTTTTAAAAGTTTAACCTGTTTTAAAAGTTTACTTAAATATTTATTTTATAATAAAATCTTTAAATAAATTAATGGGATAAATTAATGAACTTAAGTTATTATATAAGTTAACAGGCTTAAGTTTTAAAAAGATTTATATTATTTATAAAATTAATTATATTACATAAATGTTAAAATTTCATAATATATATAAAGTAATAATATATATAATTAAATAGGTCGTCTTATTAGATTTAAAAAGTTTTTTCAAAGGCTTGAAAATTGACTTATTTAATTAAATAGATTTTTTAAAAAGTTTTGATATGATTTTTTTTGTTAAACGAGTTAGACCAAACTAAGTCATAGGCCCCCAACAAGTTATCTGACTTATTTCTATCCCTAATAATAGGTTCTTACATAAAAAAAAACTTGTGAGTTTATCTTTCTCTCCAAGAGGATAATCTCATGACTTGAGAAAATACAAATACCATAATATATGCATAATTGTATACTCATATAGGTTCATCTCATCTTATAGTGGACACCAATAAATCACAAAATGAAAAGGTGGTTGCTCCCTTGTTGGCTAGCTTTTAGTACTTTGAAAGAAAAATTTGTTTCTTCCCCCATAATTATTGCACTTGATTAGACTTTGTCATTTGAGTTTATGTGTGCTGCTAGCGATTACACTATAGGACTTGTTTTAGATCAAAGGAAAAATAAAGTCATGCATGTCATTTATTATGCAAGTAGAGTTTTGAATGAGACACAAATTAACTATGCCACAATTGAAAAGAATTACTTGTTATGTTGTTTGCTTCTGACAAGTTTCACTCTTATTTAGTAGGATCGAAAGTGTACACTAATCATTCAACTCTTAAATATTTTTTAGCAAAACAAGATGTGAAACCTTATCTAATTAGGTAGATTTTGTTGTTGCAGGAGTTTGATTTGGAGATCAAAGACAAGAAGGGAACCGATAGTTTAGTTTATGACCACTTGTCATGAATAGTGCAAGAAGATGGCCAAGAGGATCAACAAATTCTAATTAAAGAGGAATTCCTATATGAGCATTTGTTAGCTATTCATAGTCTTCCATGGTTTGCTATTTTAGCCAACTACAAGGTAGTTAAAATTATTCTAATAGATTTGACATGGTAACAAAGAAAGAAGTTTTTACTTGATGCAACGTTCTTCATTTGGGATGAACCATACCTTTTCAAAAGGTGTGTGGATGGTGTTTTGAGAAGATGTGTCCCAGAAGGAGAGTTTGAGAATATTGTGTGGCATTGTGATAACTTCATGGAATATAGTTATTTGTGTCCTAACCTTGTGATATAAATAATGCTTAGTCCTTGTTTATGAAGCATATTTGGAAGGTTTATTGGTTATATTTGACATATTCTTATTTGGATAACCTTCTATATATTTTTGAGCAAATTGTGCTTAAATGATTAGAGATTAAGTTAATTTGTATCTATTACTTATTTGGTGATTTCTCTATGATAGGAAGGGTTCCAAACAAGATGATATGTGGAGCATGTGAGCTTAAAGTGGAAGAGGAAGCCAAGGTTGTGCACGCCGCGGCGTTGAGGCGCATCATTAGAATTTTCATACTTGAACCCGAGGCGCGAGAGCTGCGGCGCTCACTAATAAGGGCCGAGGCGCTAGTCAACCGACTTAATGCGGGCCTAGGCGCTCACTAGTAGAGGCCGAGGCTCTCGGCGGCAGACTAAGTCTATATATTAGATTTTTCACGTTTTTCTCTTAGTCTTGGCTGCCTTAGCCATTTCATTTTTAGTTTTCTTAATTTTCTCTCTTTAGTTTTAGTTTTTAGGTAGTTTTAGGTTAGAAAGCTTTGGCTAGATCTCCATTGATAGTGGATTGGAGGCTAGGAACAAGGATGAAGGAGAATTCAAGCTTCAGAGACAAATCAATGAGCTTCCTTTCTTTTTTCCCTGTCTCTCTTCTCTTCCTTATCTTTATTGAATATGATTTTACTTGTATTTTCATGTTCATTGTATAGCTGAGCTGTATTTAGGGATATTTTAGATCCTTTTCTATATATATTAATGAGTTGTTATTCTCTGAGTTTGTGTGGATGTTTGGTTTTGTTCTTCCATAATCTATGCTTAATGCTTGCTGTTGGTTGGCTATCAATTGCATGATTCGAATATTGCAAATGAACTAGACATAGGGATTTATTAATATGGATATGGTATGGTTGATGTATGTTCAACTTTTCAGTTGATTCGTTAATAGGATAGAAATATACATATTGGTCATGTATAGTGTGTGATTGAGAATAAATCATTCATGAGTGGAAGTTGCGCTAGCTCTCAAGAAAACTTAATGAGTTGGGCAATTGAAACCAGGGTTGATTGACCTAGACATAGGCTTTTAGCTAAATCAAATTCTCAAGCTAACATAATCAGTGCATTCATGTTAATGAAGGAGATTGCATGTTGTTAGTAGATGTAGGGGGTGAATAAGGATTCCTTGAAATCTAACCTCGTATCTTTATTACTTTCTGTCTTTACTTTCTTTATTTTTATCCATTTTTATGTCCTTGAATAGAATTAATTAAGTTATTGGTTGGTACTTAACTTTAGAAACCTTTATCCTCGTGGGAATGAACTTATACTCTGTATCTGTATTACTTGAGCGATTCGTGCACTTGCGGTTAGCAAATGAATAACACATTTTGACCCTATCAAGTTTTTGACGTCGTTACCGGGAATAAGACTTTCTATATTACTAATATTGACAATAAGTTTGGTTAGTTCTAATTCCAGTTGTATATAATCTATATTTCTTTTATGTCTTGTTTTAGTTTCAATAAAGAAGCCAGATGATTTCAATCATACGATGCCCTTGAAGGAATTCGCGACTCCTGGAAAGGATAACCCTTGAATTAAGTTCTTGAGGACTACTCATCCGCAGCAATTCATTTTGGTGACAAAGTCTTGCCAAGACTTTAAACTAGGTCCTTATTGGGGAGGAAATCCCAAGTTTATGTTATATTCCTACTTTTACTTTGTGCATAAATAAGTAGTATGTTGGGTTTTGCATGTTTGTATATATATGTTCATGTCGATGTTAGTTGTGTTAATATGTTTTTGTTAATATGTTAGCATATATATGTGTTAGTATGTTAGTTTAGTAGTTTGTAACATTTGTTAGTTATGCCTTAGTTATGTTAGTTTTTGTTTGTTTATGTTTTAAGTGTTGTTTGTGTTAGTTTTTATATAGGTTAATATGTTAATTATGTTAGTTTATTGATTTTGTTTGTTTTTAAATTTTAAGTTTGTTTAGGGTATTAAATATATTAATATGTTGATTTTGTGTTTTATTATGTTTGTATTGTACATTTTGTAATTTAGCTTTTTGAACAAGTTTTGCTGCATGACTAGAGACCCATATAAGCTAATTCCAAAGAAGAAAAAGCGTGTTTGTTGTTAAATTTAGCAATTAAACCTCTCACGCCACGGTGCAGGTGCTTGTTTTCTGCAGAATTATGCAGCTTTTTGTCATGTTGCGGCCCAGACATGGGAGCGCCGTGGCGCAAAACCCCTATTTTTGTTTTTTTTTCTGTTATTTTCTCTATTTTTCTGTATTTAGTAATGCTCAGTTCTAGTTAGACTGTTATTTTGAGAGTCTCAAGTACCCTATAAATCATGTTCATTAAGGAAACATTTTATTTTAGTTTGGGGGAGTATATTTACATGTTTTATTACCTTTATGCTTAATGTTAACATGTATTGGTATTTTGAGTATGCAGTGGTGTTAGTCATTATATTTTCATGATTGCATCTTGTTTTGACTATCACTGATGCGCTGTTGATAATATTTTCAATTTTCACATTATGCAAATGATGTTATGCATGCCTGAATTAAAAAAGTTGAATCTATTTGAATGCATGATATGTTGCAAGAATGCTGGTGTTATTATGGTTGTTCATGATATGAAAGGTTGCTATTTGTCCTCTTTTCAGTGAAACCTTATGTGATATTGAAGAATGTGAACCAATTTAGTCACTTTTGATGCATGATTTATATCTCACTTAGATGTAAGTGTAACTTTGAAAATGATAAGAGTGCATGTCTTGAGAATGTTTATAGATGTACATGTGAAAAATTCAATTATCCTAGAAATTGTTTTTGAATTCTCTTGAGGCGAAATCCTAGGTTATGCATGATTGAGGAAAAAATTAGGGCATTGTTTGGACCGATTGAGCCTTAAAAAGTTTATCCTGATATTATGATATCCCTAGGTCCCATTTTAAAGCTTTATACTGTTTGGCCTTATTTGTTTTTCATAACTAGTGTGTTCATTAATCTGTTGCCCATTCTAATGCATGTGAAAGCATGTCATTTATCTTTCTACCATTATTGTTTGTTGAGTACATGATATGCTATTTCTTGAGATGAGTCTGATGATTAGAGGTGTTAATGAATACTCAATTCAAAATAAGCTTGAAGGAACCAGATGCAAAGAAAAGAAAAAAACAAAGTTTTGTAAAATAAAGAAAATCAAAAGAAAGAGAAAGAAAAGAAAAGAACCAAAAAATGAAAAAGCAAAGCAAACCTTAAGTAAAGTAAAGTTTGAAAATTATCAAAAATGGTTCTGGAAAGTTTTATGATCTCACTTTTGAATACCCAGCTAATATCAGTTAATGACTCATGACTTGAAATATCATGTTTATATTTCTCAATGTTTGTGTATCATTTCCTTTCATTTCTTTCGCCCATACTATAGGCCTTACATTACAAGCTATAAAGTCTCTTTTGATCTTCAATCGTGTGTGATTTACATTAGTGGAGAGAGAGTTAATTTACAATCTTATGGATTTTATGAATCATATACATATATGTTTATAAACTTATCTGGATGTGTATGACTTAATTAGGAGAAGTTTATTGTGCATGTTTGTGAAAAATGTGAATTGTATGAAGAGTTGTTTGGATTAATCGCATGTTAAGGATTGTATATAAGTGGAACTGTTTATGGGACATTTGCACTTTTTAAGGAATGTTTCAATCATTATACACTAGTAGTTGGTTTGAAATGAAAAAGAATATTGAAATGATATTTGCTGAATGAATGTTTGATTTGAATTGTTCAGCAGATTTACTTAGTCTTATTTTGTTTTGCTCGAGGACTAGCAAAATGTAAGTTTGGGGTGTGATAACTCCATGGAATGTAGTTATTTGTGTCCTAACCTTGTGATATAAATAATGCTTAGTCCTTATTTATGAAGCATATTTAGAAGGTTTATTAGTTATATTTGACATATTCTTATTTGGATAACCTTCTGTATGTTTTTAGGCAAATTGTGCTTAAATGATTAGAGATTAAGTTAATTTGTATATGTTACTTATTTAGTGATTTCTCTATGATAGGAAGGGTTCCAAACAAGATGATATGTGGAGCATGTGAGCTTAAAGTGAAAAAGGAAGCTAAATTAGCTTTTCAGCAGTCAACGCCGCGGCGCAAGGTTGTGCACGCTGTGGCGTTGAGGCGCATCATCAGAATTTTCATACTTGAAAATGGGGGCCGAGGCGCTCGGCGGCAAACTGAGCCTATATATTAGATTTTTCACGTTTTTCTCTCAGTCTTGGCTGCCTTAGTCATTTCCTTTTTAGTTTTCTTAGTGTTATCTCTTTAGTTTTAGGTTTTAAGTAGTTTTAGGTTAGAAAGCTTTGGCTAGATCTCCATTGATGGTGGATTGGAGGCTAGGAACAAGAATGAAGGAGGATTCAAGTTTCAGAGACAAATCAATGAGCTTCATTTCTCTTTTCCCTTTCTCTTTTCTCTTCCTTATCTTCCTTGGATATGATTTTACTTATATTTTCATGTTCATTGTATAACTGAGTTGTATTTAGGGATATTTTAGATCCTTTTCTATATATATTAATGAGTTGTTATTCTCTGAGTTTGTGTGGATGTTTGGTTTTGTTCTTCCATAATCTATGCTTAATGCTTGCTGTTGGTTGACCATCAATTGCATGATCCGAATATTACAAATGAACTAGACATAAGGATTTGTTAATATGAATATGGTATGGTTAATGTATGTTTGACTTTTCAGTTGATTTGTTAATAGGATAGAAATATACCTATTGGTCATACATAGTGTGTGATTGAGAATAGATCGTTCATGAGTGAAAGTTGCGCTAGCTCTCAAGAAAACTTAGTGAGTTGGGCAATTGAAACCAAAGTTGATTGACCTAGACATAGGCTTTTAACTAAATCAGATTCTCAAGTTAACATAATCAGTGCATTCATGTTAATGAAGGGGGTTGTATATTATTGATAGATGTAGGGGTGAAGAAGGATTCCTTGAAATCTAACCTCGTATCTTTATTACTTTTTGTCTTTACTTTCTTTATTTTTATTTATTTTTATGTCATTGAATAGAATTAATTAAGCTATTAGTTGGTACTTGACTTTGGAAACTTTTATCCTCGTGGGAACGAACTTATACTCTGTATCTGTATTACTTGAGCGATCCGTGCACTTACGGTTAGCAAATGGGCAACACGTTTTGACCCTATCACATTGCCATGGATTTGACTATGGGGCACACTTTAATGGAATAAGAACAGGTACCAAAGTGCCACAAAATGGGTTCTATTGGCTAACTTTATTCAAGGACGCGAGAAACTTTGTTGAGAGGTATGATAAATGTCAGAGAGTTGGAAACATCTCAAGAAAAAATGAAATGCCCCTAAATAATATTCTTGAAGTTGAACTGTATAATGTTTGGGGAATAGATTTTATGAGGTCATTTCCTTCTTCATTTTCCAATCTCTACATCTAGGTAGCTGTAAATTACGTTTCCAAGTAGGTAGAAGTAATCCCCTAGAAAACAAATGATGCACGTGTGGTCAATGGGTTTTTGAAGAAGAATATCTTTGCAAGATTTGGTGTCCCAAAAGCCTTGATCAGTGATGGTGGAAGTCATTTTTGCAATAAACAACTTGAAGCAATGTTGTCCAAGTATGTGGTTTTACACAAAATTATCTCTTCATACCATTCCCAAACTAGTGGGCAAGTGGAAGTGTCAAACCGAGAGCTAAAGAGAATTTTGGAGAAAATGGTCAGTACATCAAGGAATGATTGGTCTAAAAAGATAGATTATGCTTTATGGGTAGGGGTGTTCTTGGATCGGTTTGGATAAGTTTTGAGGCAAAAAACCATCTGATCCAAACAATATAAGTATCATCGATTCAGTTTGGATTGGATGAATTTCAATAACCAAACCGATCCAATCCAAACCGATTTTAATCGGTTTGGATTGGATTGGATAATTCAATTTTTTTCATTCCTAATTTTTGTCTTCTCACCAGAGACAGAGCAGCTTCTGGGATTTTTGTAACATCCATTCCCAATTTTTTATTGGCACAACTTCCACTCCCAATCTATATTATCAATTGAATTGTGCTTCACTTTACATTATTTTCTTTTGCATTCCTAGGTACAAGTAAACAAGTGGATGGAAATGCCATCAATATTATCATTCACAGTGCAAGGAAGAATAAACTCAACAAAGATCAATTTATACTTTCTAGGGAGGTGTTTTAGGGTTTAGTGACAATGATCTAGGTCTAAGTGTTTGCAATATCGCATAAGAGAGAGGGGAGAAAAGTGAAGCAAGTACCTCCAACCAGGGCAGCATAACCAAGAGTGAACTTCTGAGACATTGACAAAGTCATCTTCATCTTGTCTCTCTCCAAATCCGATCCTTCCTCGCCCTTGTTATTATCACCTCCACCGCTTCCGTCTCCTCCACCACCGTCGCTGCCTCTGTCACCAAACCTGTTTTCGGCACCACCACTATTGTCCGAATCGGGATGAGTCACGTCAACGGAAGTGGCCTTGGAGTCAGAAGAGACAACAGCAGCGTACAAGTGTGGATTGGAATGAGAACGGGAAGTGAGGGATTGGAAGCGGCAGGAAGGAGTTAGGGTTAGGGGATTTAGGGGAAGGGGAAGTGTCCTCTCACACTATCACGTCTGTGCCGAAGTGGGGGGAGAATGGGGGATGAGTTTAGTTAGGGATATTTAAGTAATTTTAGGTGTAAAATCAGTTCGGTTCGGTTTGGATCAGTTTCATAAAATTGAACCAAAAATCAAACTGAACCGATCGATTTTTTAAAAAAAAACATCCAAATCAATCCAATTTATTTCGGTTTTTGTCGGTTTTCAATTTTTTTGGATTGATTTTTGATTTTTTTATTGATTTGGATCTGAACACCCCTACTTATGGGCTTATAGGATTGCTTTCAAGACCTCAATTGGTATGTTTTCATACTAGTTGGTATATGGCAAATCATTTCATCTTCATGCGGAGTTAGAGCACAAGGCATTTTGGGAAATTAAGTTCTTGAATTTCAATTCAAAAGAAGCGAGTGAGAAAAGACTATTTCAATTGAATGAATTGGACGAGCTTCGCCTCCAAGCATATAATAGTGATTGATTGTATAAAGAGAGAACCAATCAATAACATGATAAGAAGATTACTTTGAAGAGTTTTGAGTCAAGTTAACAAGTGATTCTTTTCAATTCAAGGCTGAGGTTGTTTCCGAGCAAGTTAAAGGCAATGTGATTTGGACCTTTTGTGGTGAAGGAAGTGACACCATTTGGAGCAATAGAACTCGTGTAACTTGCATCTAAAAGAAGTTTCAAGGTGAACGAACATAGGCTGAAGCACTATTTTGGAGGAGAAGTTGATAGGCAAAAGTCTTATTTGCCTTTATCCCAACCCACCTAAACTTGAAAGAAGTCAAGCTAAAGATTACAAATAATCATTTCTTGAGAGGTAACTCAAGTTTATTATATCATTTTGTCATATCCTTTATTTTTTAACTTAATTTAGTTTATTTGTGGTAAATACTTTTGCTTATTGTAGTTAATTACATGTTAGGTCAAGAAAAATTTGCTTTTATGTTAGTGGCAACTCAATTACATACCTTTGGTGTTTGTTGTTTTTATTTAATCTTTAATGGTTAGTTTGGTTGTTCACTCTTTTGGCATTATATTATGCTCATTTGATTTAGTTGCCTTTGTTAGTTTGTCTTGTTGCTGTTGGTCTTAGTTTATTGTTTAAAAATATAAAGTTTTGAGATATGAAAATTAGGGATTTTGAGAGAAAATTGGTGGAAAATTAATTTAAAAGTTATTGCTTGATGGATTCTTCCTTTCAAATTTGAGTTTTTAGTGAAAATTTTGTGTTGAAAATAGAGTTAGGTTTGAAAAAAATTAGTGGATTGTAAAGGAATTTTCAAGGTAATTCACTGCGATTGGGAGATTAATAGCCTAAAAATCTCAATGCTTCATCGCTAAACATCAGTAAAAACACAATGGTTTTGTTGTCATGGACCGATTAATCGGTCAAGTCACCACCGATGAGTCGCGTCTCACTATCCCATTATGGTCAAGATCGATTAGGCAGACTCTTTCTAGGCGACCAGTCGTGCAATAGTAGCCTTTGTTGCTTAAGACTGATTAATCAGTCATAATTACACTGATTAGTCCCGCAAGCCCTTCCCATTCTAGTTATGATCGATTAATCGGTCCTTTTTTCACCGTGTGCCACTTCACTTAAGTGAAGTTTTCAATTTTTTTATCTCATTCTTCCCCAATTTGTTTATTTCAAATCCCTTACTTTTCTCTCCCGTCTTCATCCAAATCTTTCTCACTCACTCTTCATCCATCTAAACATAACCCAACTTTATTCCTCTATCAAAATCGCACCCAAACCCCACTTTCTTCTTCTCCAATTTGTTGGAAACCCCATTGAAGGACCTATTGGTGAGCTAGGGCTTGAAATTTGGGGAAAAACTATGAAGGCTCAATTTTGTGCTCCCTCAGCCTTCAATCCTCTTTTGTTTAGGTATGAACTCCATTCCTTACTTATTTGAGGTTAGGATTTCGCTTTAAGAGTTGTGGAATTCCTATTTGGGGAATTTGAACACTTTGAGTTATTGGGGTTTTGTAGAGTAACTTATGCTTGGTAACATGATTTTGAACAAATGCTTGGAAAAGTGTTTATGATGATAGAATATGAATTTGATGGGCTGTTGTGGATGAGTTTTTATGCTTTATTTTTTCTTGTGATTTTAAAATGATTGAAGGGTTTCTAAGGAGTAGAGTTTGGAAATATTTATTTGGCTTCCATAAATGAACTGTTTAAGGTAGTTTGAACTTGATTTAACATTGTAAGTGTCTTGACAATTTGTTTGAATACTTGATGGGTGTGGTGGGTTTTGAAGTTTGCCCTAATAGGACCCTCAGTTGGTTATGTTATCCTTGTTGATTTGAATTGAAGAGTTGATTGATTTGAATTTGTTAATTTTTTTTAGAGTGGAATCTTTGAGGTTATAGGACTTACTGAGTTGTTATCCTAGTTAGAGAAAAGCTTGAAATTTTGTTTATGTGGTTTATCTTTAATCAGGAAAAAGACAAGTTAGGACTTTTAACCTTGTCAATTTGCTCACAATATTCTTGCATAATATGCTTTGCGAATGAGGATTTCCTTATCCATGGTCTTATATTTTGGTTGAAATGATCAAGGTTGTGATTGAACATTTGATAGTTTTTTTTTTTTTAGAATTGTAGTCTTGTTAGTAGCTCAATTACAAGCTTGATTTTTCTTATTCTTTTATCCTATTCAAATTGACCCTTGAAAAGTGTTTACATCTTGGAAGTTCATGATTGTAGGCAATGCATCATTAGTTTGTATCTTGCTTAGAATTGTTACTTTATTTTGATTGATGCTAGTATATGTTTGACCGGTGTTGATGCTATGTATTTGAACAACACCATGTTTGCAATTCATATTTGGTCTTAGTTTGTATGCTTTGTGAATAGTTGCTTCTTTTTTTATGCTCAAACTCTTGCTTACAGTGTCGTATGTTAGGTATGTTGAGTTGAATATGAATCTATTGGTTATGGTTGTTCTTTTGTATGAGAGTTATCTCTCTCTTTCTCTCTCTCTCTCTCTCATGAGCCCTAACAAGAAACGAAAAGAGACAGGGGAATCTAGCTCTAAAAAAGTTACTTTTGATGTGCACCATTTCCATACTCCTAAGCACGAGGAGAGATATAAGATGATCATGAGAAAGAATAATATCATTTGAGAAAGAGGGATTAATCTGAAATGCGAGATGTATCGCATAATCAATGAACAAATAAAGAGGAAAAAATGAGAAAAAATTTGTGCAGTGCCTCAACCAAGCTGCCCAACTTTAGTCAATGAGTTTTATACGAGCAATTTAACGAAAATAAGAAGAAAGGACTTCCTTTGATGTATGTTAAAAAATTCACAACTTATGTGAGAGGACGTGAATTGTGATTCAATAAAGATGTATTGAACAATTTGCTTGGTACTAAAGTTGATATAGAATGGGTTAGCGCATTGTAGCTACACTAGATTGATGAACTACGAGTTGGATTGTGAGGCAATACTTCAAGAGTTGTGTAGAGAAGGTGCTGCTTGGGTATGTGATGTTAATGATGTGCCCAAGCATCTAAAGAATATTGACTTGAAGTCCATCCCAAAGGCCTGATGTACCTTTGTGCAAGCTACCCTGCTACCATTGTCGCACCCTGATGAGGTGATTATGAACATGGCTCTTTTAATATATGCCATTGTAACCAATTTGCTAGTGGATGTGGGTAAAGTGATCGCATCCCACATCCACGAATTAGCCCATGTTAACATGGCAAAGTTGACTTATCCCTCCATCATCACAAAACCTTGTTCAAAGTGATCTTGTATTTGAATGATGTAAACTCATTTTCATGCTTAATCCAAGTTTGTATTTGATGATTTAAGTGTTTATTTTTTATCTTAATATTTTTTTTGACTTGGTCTATCTTGATTTGATCTTAAGGTTTATGTATGATTTGAAAAAATATATGTACTTAAATTACTTATTTAAAATAAATAAATAATTTTTTAAATGTTACATCAATAACTTTTATTAAATTTTTAATGGAATATTAATGGAAGAATTAAAATTACTCATTTTATAAAAGTAGACGGATTAAATAGTTTATTTTAAAAATAAAATAGTCAAATCATTTGTTTTGCTAAATAAGGAGATCAAAATTACAATTAAGCCTATATTAATTGAGATGGATAGAATGATGGAAAAAAATTATATTAGATTTTTATAGTTAATGTGTTCATACTTCATATCTCCGTGACCATGACTTCACGTCGTGTTGTAGTTTTGTATATGATTTAAAATTTGTCAATTTCAAATGTTTTCAAAAGGCAACGGAAATAAGTTTTTTTTTAATTAAATGAATTAGTTAAATGTTGACAAACCATAGGCCAGCAAACAGAAAAATATATTTATTCTTTGAAAAGTACATCAACGGTTGAACACAGAATGGGAGTTTTTTTGTGCGGTACAACTTTCAACACATATCACTCCTTAACAACAACTCATTTCAATGATTTCATGATACGTAAATTGGAATTTGGGGACCATATTTGAATGTCAAGTCCTTGCCAATTGAGTCAAATTTAATGGCCCACGGCAAGCCATTAAAAGTTTGATCCATTATTTGAGAAATCTTTTATGTTCATCATAACGTTGATGATGTGATGATGATGATTATGACGATGAAACTTTTATATTAATTTGTTGAAATTTCTATTTTGAATAATTAAAGTTGGTTAACCATATGCTTTCACTTCTTTGTCTTCATCACATGGTGGCTTACCAAATTCTAAGAACATAATTACGAAAGTCATCTCGTAGATGTTTGTGGACCAAACCAAATTTGTGTAACCATTATTGTAATTGATGGACCAACGATTGATTCAGGTTTAATATTTTGGGTCATTTGACTTCATTCTGTTAGCAATTATAGGTTGGAGCTGCCGATTCTCCAAACATAATACGTATTTAAGAAAATAACAATAGATGAATATATAATATGTTGATATGCAATCACAAATTTATATTTTAACTATATATTTCAATTACTTAAATTAGCCTGCAACAAATATTTTTATAGAGTGTGTTTAAAATGTAAAAAAATAAGAAATAATTTGATCTGTAAATTAAATTTAATTAAATCTTATGTTTGAAATATTAAAAAATAAAAAATAATTTGATTTCTAAAATTTTATAGATTTCAATCCTTTTGTTTTAGAAATTCTATCAAATTTGATAAATTTTGTAGAATTTGATTTGATTTGAAATGAATAGACTATTTTATCTTTAATAACTACCTCTAAATACCTTTCATAAAAGTTAAAATATAAAATAATAAAATCAAATCAAATCAATTCTCATTTTAATGAATTCCAAACACAAAATTTAATTTCTAAATCAATTTAATTTTTATTTTTTTAAATTCTAAACATAAAATTTAATTTTTAAATCAAATCAAATCAAATCAAATCATTTTTCATTTTAATTTATTCCAAACATAATCATAAAAAAGTAAATTAATTAAGATGTGTGTAAATTATCTCTAACATTACTTACCTATAAATAAAAAAAGACAGAGACAAATGTGCGTTAGATAAATGAAGACGTTGAAGGGTGTCATTAATGATAAGTCCACTCACATACTTAAAAACTTACATAAAAATATATAATCACTTGTTGAATTAATATATTTTTATATAGGTACTTTACACTCTGTTCAAAATAATTTGACTTTATTTTATTTTATTTTATTTATTTAACAAAATTATTTTACCCTTAAGTTTTATTATGTTAGCACATATATTTTCAGTTTTTTCCTTTTTATGTTTTTTTCTTTTTATATTATGTCTTGTGTTTATATATGAAGCCAACTTTGTTGTATGATATTGCACAACTTAAACAAAATATCATAACTATGAATGTATGTTTCTTTTATAACTTGAATTTAAGTAATTGTCATAATTAAAATTTAAACCGGCAACTATATTCCTACCCATATTACATGCTTGCATATTGCCAAACTATTAACACCTTGGGTTGACTGTGAGTATCTTTAGGACATATATTTCTTTCGTTACTCATTTATTTGATGCATATTAATTATAATGTTTGTAAACTTTATCTTATAGATGAAAAAATGTAGTCAACAAAGCTTATGAGTAGGACTTAAAAATTGGGACAAAGAATTCAAGCTATTTTATAATTTACCTTATTATATGCCAGTACTAGCATAATGGCTAGCGCTACATCCTTATTAATTTGCATTTTAAATTATTTTGTTAAGAAACAAACATAAATAATATTTGAAGTGAATTATAACTATATAATAAAAAATTTGAAGCGTTTAAGAGTAAGAAGTTTTTATAATTTTATCTTTTTATATTTATTTTTTAATTCTTAAATAACTAATAAGATATATTTAAATTTATCCTTTAATATTTTTTAAAATATTTAAATGAATAATTAGTAATAAAAATTTTAAAAGATAAAAAATTTATACCAACATGAGAAATCTCTCTTATCTAGACGATTATAAAGAAAGTTCTCTACTTTAATGTCTAATTATATTTATCTAAGATAATATAGATATAAATAATTAACTTGATGATGTGTGTGTATAAATATTGTAACTCTTTTTGAAAAATTGGTTAGCGACATAGCGTCACAGCGATAAGGACATGAATGCATTATTTGCCTTTCATTTATTATTAATTGATTACGATTACGACGAGGCCATTAGAAGTAGTGCACTATACAGTGTGCACATTCACTTGGTGCCTTGGTGGACCTAACACTCTTAGGACTTAGGTCATGCTCGGTTTCAACAGAGTCACCAAGTTTTTTTTTTTTTTTAATGAAACTAAGATCAAAATTTAAACTATCAATAAAGATCATTTTACACTTCTAAAAAAAATGTAACACTGTTTATATTATTTTTAAAAGATGTGATTAAATAAAATAATAATAAAAAATTATATATAATAAATAATATTAAATAAGATGTAAAAAATATGTATGTATTATTTAATATAAAAATATAAGTGTTGTTAAACTATTTGCCGCACCCAAATTTTTAAAAAAAAAAAAAAAAACCCTATTTGAAACTTGTTTTTTAGTACACAAGTATTTATTATTTACAATTTCATCGTCAAGATATGTGTATAACATTTAGATACTCATAATTCTATTTTTTGTTTTAATTAATTCAAATATTTTGTTTAATATTAAAGGTTTTTATATTATATACTAGTTATTATTTCCATGTGAAGTCCGATATTTGTATATGTATTTTTTTATAAAATTATTCATTTAAAGTTTTATAATATATATGAGGAGGAATTTGAACTAATCATATATAGTTTATTAATTTATTATCAATGACATTTATTGAACTTAAGTTTTAAATATATTATATAAATTATATAAATTAGTGTTTAATATTGTACCTATCTTAACATCATGGAGAGATGAAAATGTCAATTTTTAAATTACTTAAATAATTATTAGTAACATTTATTAACCTCAAGTCAACCTTATATTTTTGACAAACATTTGCACTATTAAAAAGAAATGCAATATTAAAAGGAAAAAAATGCTAAAGGATTAATGGATGTCACTCCTACTTTCTAAAATTATGTTTTATTTATAAATACCAACAGAACTGCACTCAATCGTTATATTGATATTTCTTTTTAACAAAAAGAAGGAGACATCTGAAAATTGAGAAATAAGAGCCCTAACATCCTCCAACTAATATCCAAACTGCTGGAATCATCAACGAGTGAGTGGCTTGCAATCATTTTCAAGTTTCAACGACTATCCCCTACTCCAATGTGAACCTCAAACAATGACACAAAGCTTGAGCTGCGTTTGTTGACAAACTTTGAAGCAGACGAAACGAGAACATTTAAAGTTGTGAGAGCGAATGCTATTATGCACCCATTTTAAGTTATGGTGCAGCATACACGTTTAAAATTACTTGCAATTAGAGGTTGCAAAATACCTTTCCATTTTCAACACCATCTTTTCTGACACACTGGACCACCGCTGAGCCACCGTCAACCCCGCCACCACCGTTAGCTACCTCTTCCATCCACCAAAGATCATGACCATGGTTTTAAATTGCGGTTGCGGTCGTGGTTCTGATCGCGGTTATCGTTCTCGATTCGCGATCATGCATTCGACTTGTTGTGATGCGATTACGCGGTCGTTGCGGTGTGATTTTTTTTTAAGCTTGCACAAAAATATCGTGTCCGATACGGTTTGATACGATCCGATGCGGTCCGATGTGACTCGATGCGATCCTGATGTGGCCGTAATGCAAAAATTTTTTTGTGATTTTTTATCACACCGCAATTGCGGTGTGATGCATGATTAAACTGGCGGTGGCCGCAGAATCAATGATATTATCGGCCGCGTCGCATCAGGTGATGCGATCCACAATTTAAAACTATGATCATGACCGATTCCACCATTGTGCTCCACCGCCTAATCTCACCATAACTAAACTCCATAACACCAACACCTTTTCTGAATTTCCATAATAAATTGTAAATTACCTGCTGCTCTGATAATCGATTCTTCATTTTTATTGTTGGTGCTTTTCTAAGCCAAATCTACGGTTACAACTTCCACATACATGATACACCTTTCCCAGGGTGCATTAAAGAAGCCGCCAGTTGTGACATCTAGTAATCGGTTTTGATATATCCTCTTAATTTTTTTTTAATATTCTTCTTAATATTAAATAAAAAAATATTTAATAAAAAAATATATTTAATATCTTCTAAAACATAAAAATTATTCAATATTACTTTCGTTTAATAATTAAAAAAATTAGTAAAAAAATTATATATAAAAAATTAAAATTATTCATTCATATTTTTACATACTCCAGCCACTTTAACGTAGTTCAACTGAAGTGACTAATTAATTCAACAATTCTAATATTTTTATTCTTTTTTTCACGTTACTTTTTATATTTTTTAATATTATTTATTATATTTTTTTATCATTTTTTTATTAAATCATACACTTTAAAAAATATATATAAATAATACATACACTCCTAAAATAAATATATGATTAACTTTTTTTCTTAATTCAATTATTATTTTAATGTAATAATCATATTAATCCTACATCAAATTTTAAAAATAATTACAATAATTTATAGAAAATGATAATTATTTTTCATTCTTTACTTTTTATGCAGCTAACCTTTATTATTAGTTAGGATTAAGGAGAGAGAAATTTTAAACATACTTCTTCACGTTATTTTTTTTTTTTGGGAGTGGATAGTTCTTCACCTTTAGTGGAAAAGCGCAGTCACAAATATATTATATGATAATTTAGAGATATGTTAATTATTTCAAAATAACATTTAATAGTATATGTATACATATATTAGCATCTCAAGTTTTTTGTTTCTATTTTAAAAGATGAAGAGTCTTAAAAACTTTGAATAACTTGCTACTAATAGAGCGATAATTGATAATTTTAGAATTTTTAAAGAAAATAATATAAGATAAAATTATGAGTTTTTTTAAAGTTTTTGGGTTAGAAGAATCTACCCATATCCCATTTTTTTCCATGGTATGTACTCCACGTGGGAAGACCCAGCAAAACTGACACTCACATGATGAGGCATGTTTGTTTGTGAGTGGGTTGATTCTGTAAATCTCTTTCTTGCCAAGTATGATTTGAATTTGGTTGTGGTGGATTTTTCAATAATGGTAACCGGCATTTTCTTGTTTTGTTTGAAAGAAAATTCAAAAGGTGACAAAGCTCATTTTTTTTTCAAATGAAGCTTGTTTTTTAATTCTGAATTATAAAGGATAAGAAAAAAAATCCGTTCTAATGCGCTTGGGAATCGTTCTTATAATCATCTTAATCCTTACTTATATCACACGAATAATATTAATATATCACTGTGAAGAGGGTGGCAATACTGGCAAAGACAAATACACAGGTTTCCTTTCTTCTTCTTTTTTCAAAAAGAAACCCATAAATACACAGGTTAATTAATTGAGTGGTAATTTCCAGTTGAAACTGCTGCTGAGATTCATCTATATTCGAATGATTCCTCATCCGATTATCTTTTGCTCAATTTCTGATCCAATTTTGTCTCCCAATAAGGTTATCGTCACTGTTAAATCTAAAATTTGATCATCTTCAAGTAAGTCAACGTAATTGTTCACAAATATATTAAAAAATTCCGTATTTATCTTCCAATGTCTATCCAATATTTAATTATGACATAAAATTAAGAGTTAATTGGATTAAAAATTAGAATTTTACTAATAAATATTTTGTAAGTATTTATTAAAATATTTAAAATATTTTTTTGATAAAAATAAGATATATAATAAATTTTTTGTAAACTTTTAATACATTAAATATTTTATTTTTATCAAAAAAAAATTTAACTTTTGTTAACCATGTTCTTAAATCACTTACACTTGTTAGCATAATCTTAAGATAAAACTCCATTTTACTTTCAGCTTATCCTACTTTAAATGACTCTTAATATGTGTTTCATGTTATGGAGGACGGTTATATTTTTTTTAAGATGTGTCTGTGTATTAGATATATATTCGTGTCAAATATATAAAAATACGTATTTGACATAAATATTTTGTGTATTTGAATGTATTTAATTAAAAAAATTATTTTTATTTGCTTGAACACGTCTTGAACATATTTAGAATACGATTTAGATATGAATTATTAATATTTTTTATTAAAAAAAATTATGATTAACGTTCAATACTTCAATTAATAAACTTGTAATTTATCCAAGTTCAATTATATGACTGATGTCCGAAGTTATTATTTTTACATATCATTATTTTAAATTTTATTGTTTCACATATCATTAGTAGACTTTTAAGTTTTATCTTTTTACACACTATTATTTTTATCTACTCATTCTACTTTTTTTTCGTAAATAAATTATCTATTTCTTCGTCATCGAAACTTATCTTATATCACTATTTTCTCTAATTAATTTTTTTAGATGCACTTGTACATATACATGATTAGTTTTATTAAAAATTTTGATTTAATTTTTTTTTAAAAAAATATTAATATATATTATGTTTTATATTTTTTTAAAAAGATTTATTAGGTAATAAATATTAATATATATGATATATATTAAAATATTATAAATTTTTAAATTTATAAAAATAATATTAATGAATTATAAATTTATTTTTTAAAATTTTATAATTATATATATACATAAACTAAATTGTTAATTTATTTGATATTATATATATATATATTGTTTAATTTACTAAATTGTTTAATATCCAAGTTCATGCAAGTTTGTAAAATCATTGCGTCTTAATCAAAACTACGCAATTTCCTTGTTTTTCCACGTGATGTGAATGTGGTACACGCACAGGCACAGCTGTATTAATCGGACAAGCTGCAGACTCTGACATTAATTAAAGAGAAATATTAACAATATGTTTTTTAATATTTCTTTCTACATTTATTTTATTATTAATTTATTTCATAAACTTTAAAAAATATTAATAATATTTCTCTTAATTAAAATAAATATATATGACAAACAGAAAAAATACTTAGAATGTTACTAATATTTCTCTTAATAAAATAAATATTAAAAAATATTACTAATATTTCTCTTAATTAATATATGACAAACAGAAAAAATACTTAGAATGCTCAAGGAAATGATTGAGAAGGGCAGGGATTGTGTGAATGATGAACAAAACCAGGTCAGCAGGGCAGTCCTGCTAGATTAAAAATTAAAACTTGAATCTCACTTTTATTTACTCCTTTCTTTTTTTTAGGTAACCATGCGACTCCTTGAATAATTAATAATAAATTATGTTGTTAAATTTTAATATATTCATGATTTATTGTTTAAATAATATTTCAATAAATTTAAATAGGTAACTCTTTATTAATAATTATCTACCTTCCTCCTTGTCTGTACCAAAAACCTCCTTCGAAACTACACATAATTATTATTATAATATATTGTAGTTTAAAATTAACACAAAAACAAATCCCTCCTCTAATGATATATAAAGAAATAATCACTGCAATCGTAAAAACAAAGATGATCAAAATTAAACTAAAAAATATATATAAAATCCCAAGAGATATTGACTAAGTTTGCTTGATATGACCTTTTCTATTAACCACTTCTCTTCATTTCCTTTACCAATTCTCTCTTCTCTTCCGTTCATTCTCTCTCTTTCTCTCTCTATCATCAATCAATCAATTTATATATAGAGAGAGAGAAGTCATACACATACATTAATACATACATAAAACAAAGTTAGAGAAATTCAGTCATATATATATATATATATATATTGCTTCAAAGCTAGAACTAGAAAGATCCAGATAGCTGAGAGAATTAGGTGTGTGGACATGGCTGGTCTGCAAAGATCTGCAGTGTCTTTCAGGAGGCAGGGTTCATCTGGGTTTGTTTGGGATGACAGGTTCTTATCAGTATCAGGGGAATTGAACCACAAAGACGACGACCAACAACAACAAGAAGAAGACCAGCACCACAACACAACAGCAACGCTTGGACTTGGATCCATCGAGAGAAACCGCTCCAACGGCGGCGGTGGCCGCGCCTACCGGACAGGGAAAGTGTCGCCGGCGATCGAGCCGCCGTCTCCAAAGCTCTCTGCATGTGGGTTCTGCGCCGCTTTTGGAAAAACAAGGGACAAGGGTCAACGGTCAAAGCATCGATCAAGGTAATTCATTGAACCAGTCAACCAATCATTGTTGTGCTTTTTCCGGGGGCGGGAAGCGGTGTTTTCAGGCATCGGAGACGGGATATTCCGGCGGGGGCGAGTAATGTCCACTTTTAGGTCTGGTAGGGTAGGGTGAGTTGAACTCTTGTGGTAAAACAATGATGAATGCTACTAGCTCTCTGTTTCTCTTTTGCGTCTCATGAGTTTTCAAGGTTTTGTTTTTAATTGTCTTGCATTAATATTAATATTTAGATGGAAGAATAGATATCTGGTTTTGTGGCTGATTTGGGTTGTAATTATGTGTATATTTGTTGGGTTCGTGAGGAATTTTGATCTTTGTACAAAGCAGATCTCCAGTGGGATCTTTCACATGATTATGCTTATGCAACTACTATTCAAGCTAGGGATGGGTGCGAAAGTTGCAAAATATACAAGGTTTGGTGGTACTTGAACATGATTGAGTTTGCCCCCAATTTTTTTTTTTTAAATTGTTTTATGAGAGCTCGTCTTAACAGCACAAACTAAAATATTGTATATGATCATATATAATGTGATAAATATGAAGAAATTTAATAAATAATGAAACTCTTTAAGTTTGTAGTTTTTATGAACTGGCTTTTTTATTTTAGCTTCTTTTGCGCCAAGTGATTATGATCCGAGCTGCAGACAGCTGTGCAAGGAAATTTAAGAAAACAAAACTGCAGCACTCTTCAGAACATGACCTCCATCAGAATCACCCCCCATCCTATAAGTTGTTTTGTTTATTGTGCTTATTAGCAAACAGAATGTGTAATGTCAAATTTCATGTGTTGTTTCCTTGTTGATTGATTAATTCTATAATTATCGTATGACAATAGATGAACATTTTTTTAAAAAATTAGAATGTCTCGGCATCACTTAATTATCTCAAACCCTAACCCTTGTTCAATATATTAAAAGCTTAACTACTTGATTATATAAGTTCTGATATAATGTTATAAACTAATTTTTTAAAGGTAAAAGTAAATAAATTTTTTTACATCTCTGACAATACCTATGAAGAACAAACTAGAGATAGCATCTTTTTATGCTGTTGGGTTTGGGAAATGAAAAATTATGCATGCTTCATAACAACCTTTTTCATTTGGGGTGTTTGATGTTTTGGTTAAGAAAAGAAGGAAGGGTTCTATTGGGTCTCACCGCCCACTCATTCTGGAGTCTCCTATATATGCTAATGCCATCCTCTTCATTTTCAACGATTTCCTATTAGTATGCCATCCTTCCTATTTTACACGTTTATGTATTTATGTTTCTCTATCATTAACTTTTATATAATAAATTATTAATAAGTATAGTGACGCAATTGACACTGTTAATTGTTTTATTTATATTTCTTATTCAAATTAAATTTCAATTAATGATATTCTTTTTCTTCAATATATAATTCTATTCAAACTATCTCTTTGGTCAATACATTAAGTTAATTGGTTACTTGTGCGACTCAACTCAAGGGTAAAATAGCAACTGTTAATATTCTATGAAGCATAGATGTTGATATGGACATGAAAATGAGACATGATACAAATATTAAGATACATTAAAATAAAAAATTGTAAAACATAGATATGTCATGTATATATATATAAAATTAAAAAAAAGCATAATTTATAATATGATATATATAAATTTTAAGATTTATAATATTTTGATATATATCATATATGTGTTATTATTTGTTACTTGATAAATTTTTCACAAAAAATATGGAATATCATTTTATTGATTATTTTTCAAAAATTCTTTGAAACCAACTTATTTTAGTAGAATAGTTATATATAAGTATATGTACAACAAAAAAAAAACTAAAGAGAGTATCTAATAATTAACTTTATTTTACTCTTTAACATTGACACGATGGTGGTACAATGACTTAGTCGCGGAGGAAGATAGATAGTTAGATGTAAAGGGTAACTTCATAATAAAAAACATCATTGTCTAGTTATAATAAGTGGTATTAATAATTAAGTTATTGAGTTTAGGTAATGAGTAATTAATAATTGGATATATTATTATTTTTTAAAATTTTTTGTTTTAAATTATAATTAATTTTTTAAAATTTTAAATTAACTGTGTCTCTTGTAATATATATGACATGTCCAATTCAAAATAATAATAAAAACTTTGTTAATCAGATACTTATAAATACATACGATACGCATGTTATATATATGACATTGTATTTCTGAAATAGTATTGTATCCAATATATGGATACAATACCAAAATAATATGTCCGATTTCATATTAATAGCAAAAAGAATCATACCCGAATTTTAATTAGACTGCTCAATGTCGGTGGTGCAGGATCAATAAATCTTACACAGTGTATGAGAGGATTTGATTATTTTTTTAATCGATCTAATAATTGATTTGAATGTTGAAAAATCGAATTTGTCGAAATCAATATTTTTTTTTTTCATTTCCATTGGACATTTTAGAACAAGTAGTGTTCCGCCCACGAGAAAGTGAAGGTTATCATCACTTATGACGTGCTTACGTGATTAGTGATGACTGATTTGTGTTTCTAGGAATCATTGTCAAACATTTCCACTAACTCTCCTAAGGTTTTTATTCTTTTTGAGACGAGAAATTTTATTCTTTGTGGGAATTATCACCATTCTGATTTCCAATAATTACACTTTCAAGTTTTTCCTTTTCCCTATTTGCATTTTACCTTTTTATGATTTTTATTTTTGTAAGTTGAGTGTAGCGTGGCAATAGTCTTCCTTGTCCAATTGGTCATCGACTTATTCATTTTATTTTCAGAAAATTAAATATTACGATATCAATATTTACGTGCTGCATTAAATCATTATTATGATTATTTAATTGGAATTTTTATTTATACATAAATAGTTTGCATTTGAAGCATCATAATGCATATTATTATATGATTACTTATATTTTGGATTTGTTTGTTCTTTATTTTTCAATTTTTTGATACTATTTTTATTTTTATTTTTTTGGTCATGGTGCTACTTGTTTGTTATTTTATTTTTTAGACATTGAATAATGGATGTATTTTCAAACATCGGCGAGCCCATAAAAAGCGTGGCCCACACATATTACCGACATTGCAGCCAAATTGGACCACACATCACTACGTCTACATTACACACCTGTATTTTTATTTTTTATTTTTATTTTAAAGTTCATAAAAAAAAAAAAAGGCAACGCTCTGTTTTACATTTTTACTGTGTAAATGTGTTTGCTCTGCCTAATTTTTTATTATTTTTATTCTCACTTTATGGAAAATCCTCTTTTTTTAACCCTTTTTTTTTACTATTTATGTGAGAATTAAACGTAAAACCTTCACCAAATACAACCTAAATTAATGTGTATTGATTTGAGTTAAAAAAATTAGAGTTCTTTAAGCATGTAATTCATTATTTGATTTATGAATTTATGTTTTTAGAAATAAAATAAAAAAAATATTATTGAAAAAAATTTTTACTTAAATACCTAATTATATTTAAAAAATTAATTTTTTACTTATTTAATAAAAAATATTAAAAAAAAGAACTTAAACTTGAGTTGTGCCAAGTAACTGCTTTGAATTTCGAGATAAAATCAAATTTTCTTTATACTATCATTAATTTTTTTTTTTTTGAAGCGAAGGTTTGCGTAATGTTGGACTGTCTTAGATTTATGTTTTGTTTGTTTCAAGAGAAAATGAGTGGAAAGAAAATGGGAGAAGAGAAAATGAGATGAATATTCCATTTTCTCTCGTTTGGCAATATAGAAAAAATAGAGAAGAGATAAAATTTTACCATGGGACTCACATAAAATATTTTCTCGCCTCTAGTGTGTAGAAAATGAGAGAGATTGTGTGATAGCCATGTTAAATTACCCTTATACCCCATATTCATATCAGAAATGCATTATTCCTTTCCCCATTCGTGTGAGCTCAGAGAACTCTAGCCGAGACCCCCTCCCTCTTCTCTCTTCCCATTCAGCCGTGGGACGTCTTCTACCGTCTCTCGTCCGGAACTACTGCCACTATTGTTGTCTCTCCGCGCATCCAGTCGTGCGGTGTCCTTGCTCCGTGGTTCAGGCTCCGGTCAGATCCAAGCCAGCCGCTCAGCTCCAATCGTGCGACGCTGACGCTGCGTGTCTCCTCCACTGCAGCGTCCTTGCTCCTTCATCGTCGGTCAACTCATATCCAACTGCGGAGCTCAGATCCAGGCCCTCCGCTCAGATCCAACAGTGCCCGCGTCTCTCCTCCGCGTCTCTCAGCCACCAGTTTGCACTTTCTGGTAAGAAAATTCTTTTTTTTCTTCACCCACTTCATTTCATGGTTTATTCAGCAAGTTTTTTCAATTTTTTTTTTTTGAAAATGAAACTATGAAAACGAGTTCTTTTTTTTGTTATTTGTTTTGCTTTGTGAGTCTGTTTGATGATATAATGCTGCATTACTGTTTTGGAGTTTGATTTTTTTTTCCTGAAAATGGGTCATTTATTGTTGCTTCCTTGGTTTTCAAGAGGAGTTGTTTTTTTCTTGGTTTTCTGAGGTTGAAATTTTATAATGTCGTTGTTCCTTTTTTTTTTTGTACGTTGTTGATGTTGTATTAGGGCCGCATCTATCTGAGTTGAATCTTGACAACTGTTCTGACATTGATAATAGACTTCTGTTGGGATGCTTATCCTATGTATATTAAACTTGCTAAATTACTTACAATTATTTGTTAATATCGACTATTTGATTATTGTTTTTGCGTATTGATATCACAATACATACTCAATTTATATATATATATATATATATATATATATATATATATATATAGATATATATGACTTTCCAAAAATATTGAAGAAGTGAATTTTGAAGGTGGCACAGAAGACATAAATGAAGTGGAGTTACAAGTAAAGCGAATGACTAATTTTGCTTTGCCTCCCGAGGTGCAAATCTTAAGTCATATAAGAAAAGAGTTGGATAAGAGGTAACGAATTTGTGCTGTAGTTCTATTATGTTATATTGTGCATGCATTGCATTTGTTACAGTTGTTGTCAAGGTTTAGACTAACTCAAATTACTAACGAAAATCCTGAAAGAGAAAGTAGGCGTTTTCAATTAATGAGGCAACTACTAGAGACAGAAAGATGTCGGGATATCATACGTATGGGCCCTCGAGCATTTATGCATTTATGTGAGAAATTAAGAGCAACCGGTAGAGTAAAAGATTCAATACGCTCTACAGTTGAGGAGCAAGTTGCTAAATTCTTACACATTTTAGGTCATAATGTAAAAAATAGAACCGTCTCTTTCTTCTTCCTTCGTTCGAGGGAGACAACTAGTTGTCACTTTCACAATGTTTTACGTGCTATCATTTCACTAGAGGAAGAGTTTCTTTTGCAACCTTCTGCTAGGGATGTCCCTCCATAAATACTTAGCAATAACAGATTTTATCCTTACTTTAAGGTACTGATTCTTTTATTTACTTATAATTACCCTCAAGCATGTAGTCAACATGGAAGTATATTGCTAACATTTGAAATTATTAACTAAAAAAGGATTGCTTTGGAGCTATAGATGGAACACATATTCACGTGAAGGTATCAAGGGCCAAGGCCCCTCGATTTCATGGAAGAAAAGACTATCCCACCCAAAATGTTTTTGCTGCATGTAATTTTGATATGAAATTCACATATGTGTTACCTGGATGGGAAGGAACAACATTTGATTCAAAAATTTTAAAAAATGCTTTAAGTAAGGAAGATCCACTTAGACTTCCTGAAAGTTAGTGGCACATTAATGTATTTACTAAATATAATATATTAAATTAGGATCAAATTATGTGACATGTTGGTACATAATGTGTATATAATCTTTGTAGGGAAATTCTATCTAGGGGATGGTGGATTTATGCTAAAACGTGGGGTACTTACATCATACAGAGGTGTTCGTTATCATTTGAATGAGTATTCATCGCGCAGGCCACAAAATACTAAAGAACTATTCAATCACCGACATGCTTCACTACGAAATGTTATTGAAAGAACTTTTGGAGTTCTAAAAAAAGATTCCCAATTATAGCTAGTGGCATCGAACCATGTTACTCATTTAAAACCATGATAGACATAGTACATGCTTGTTGTATATTGCATAACTTTTTAATGGGTATTGATATTAATGAGTTCTTGATTGCTGAAGTAGATCGAGAGTTACTAGAACAAGATATAGATAGATCACACCCAGTTTCGCACCAACCACGTGAAGAGGACTATAGGCAAGGAGCAATTTTAAGAGATAACATTGCAGCTGAAATGTGAAATGCTTATCAAGCTTAAGTGTGATTATTAGGTTTAAATGTATACTTTAATGTACCATGTTATAGTTGTTACATGATGTGTATTTAGTGAAGTGTTATGTACTATGTTTACTTTAATAATTAGGTTATGACTTGTAATTTGAATGCTATTATTATATTTGGTTGGTTTAATATTTTGTGTGAATTAAATTTTTATGATTTATGTAATTTGGATATACCTTGTAATTGAAAAGATGATCGTTGTATATTGTTATTTAAGTATCTTTTGAGGTATCGTACAGGTTAAAAGATGACTAAGGGAAAGAAAGTTGATCATCCTTCTAAAGACAATATGCGATAGTCTGATGATATGGACAACGCATTGTTGAATGTATTCATGGAACAATTTACGAAAGGCAATAAACAGGATGGCTCATGGACAACTGAAGCACATGCCAATGTGGTGCAGGTTCTAAGAATAGAAATTGGTCTACACATTACAAAGCAACATATCAAAAATAGAATGAAGACATTGAAAGATCATTTTGCAGAGACATATGATCTATTTAACAGCTTAAGTGGGTTTTCGTGGAGTCCTATAACAAAAAAATTTGAAGCTGAGGAAGAAGTTTGAGAGGATTTCATCAAGGTAATTAAGACATTATTCATTTATTTTTTTTAGGTATTGATATTCATTCAACTTATGAAAGGAAAAATTTATTGTAATTATTTGTCTAAACATATTTTTTTTTCTTCATTCTTAGGATAAACTATATGCAGCAAAATGAAAAAAAAATGTAAATTAAGCATTATGACATACTGAAGGAGATGTTTAGGACTGACAGAGCTACCAGTAAATATACCACAACTGCAAAAGAGAGGCTCCAACAATGGGAAAGGCAAACTATTGATTTAAATGACTCATTTGAAACTGTTGGAAGGTCTGAGGCTAATGTAAATATGGGAAATGACACCCCATACTCTGCTGCCAATTCGGATCAATTCAGTCCTACTTATGGTCAATCTAATCAATTAGGTATGACTTCAACCTCAAGGGGTACAAAGCGTAAAGCTCACTTGGTTGATTTGGTGGACACTCAGTATAAGACGGTTGCTTTGGGAATTAATTCATTAGTTGAAGCTATGAAGGAGGGGAACTATATTTCGGATAAACTACATGAAGTAGCTGAAAGACAAGTTATAGTTGTTGAAAGACAGGTTGAAATTGCTGAGAAAGGACTAACCATCATGCAGCAAAGCAGGCCTTGCCATTATTCTGAATCAGATGTATGAGATTTATTGGCTGATTTGGATGTGTTAGATCCATATCGAGTGTAGTGTTATCGATTTCTTTGTGGAAATGAATAAAAGAAACGAGAACTTTTTGGAGTGCCTCCTGAAATGCGACTAGATGCTCTTTTTCAAATTATGACCGAAGCTGGTATCCGATTTGTGCCGTCGTAAGCCTTTCACCACTAGAATCAAATTATGAACTTTTTGTCAATGTTCAGGGCAATTATTATAGCTTCTTCTCCAAGTTCATGGTTAATTGTTGATAAAATTGCTTTTGAAATATGCCATGTTTTTTGTCTGTAGTACTGTATCAGTTACACTATTAAATATTCAGACCTTTATATTGAGTATTATTTATGTACATGTTCTTATCATGTATCTAATGTGATGATGTTGACATAGTTTTTTGTTGAATGGATATGAGAAGGTTTATAATTTTAACATAGATAAAATACATCCTCTTCCTCTCGAGTATGGTCTTTGTTATCTCCTATTATGTCTTTAGAATCTCCACAACAGGCTCCGGGAATAGGCTCTAAGCTCTCTGAGAAATTTGTTAAAGCACTTTCTTACTTTCGATTATTTACTGCTAAAAGTTGCTTGCAAAGTGAAATAGAAGTTAATTTTCATAGTTTTTACAACAGCTCTCACTTGAAAAAGAAAGGCTTGTGTTTGATTTTGCTCAAAGAAGCCCTATGGACAGTTGTTAAGTCTGATGCAGATATCCAAGATCATTTGGCAAAGGATTTCAGTCGGCTAGTAGGATGTGTATTGGGTATGTTTCTTTCTATACTCCAGCTTTTGCCCTGTTGAAGTTCATGGCTTCTTTGTAGCCTTTTAGGTTCACTTGCTGCAAAGACAATCTGGAGGAAGTTTATCTCGGTGAGGTATTACAAGTATTTTTAATCCTTTTGATATACTGTCACTTTTAACTATCAGTCAAAATAATAAGTCTATAAACTTAAAAAATTTGAGCTATTAGTTTTGCTTTTGAAACGTAATAATTGGTAGTGTCTTATTGACACCACTATTGAGATTTTTTTTATAAAAAATTGTTGAATTATAGTGAATAACAAAAGCCAATTAATGTATTAATATGGGGAAACGCTGATATATACTTGAAGTTTATTGGATGGCTTGTAGTGAGGGTAAGTGAATTGGGGTGTTGGATCCATGGCATGTTCTTTCCCAGGCTGTGTCTGTTGCTTCTGAGGGGGAAATTTCTGTTCACCGGAAGCCATATTCTCACAACAGAGATGCGGAAGTTCTGAGTTTCTGAAAATGTGGTTTAGAAAGTGAGTCTTCAAGTGGCAATGGTGTTTCGGAATGAAAGCAAGATATAAATGGAGATGCTTGTTAAGAATTTTAATGAACAAAGTGGGTGTCGGAAAACATATAGTAGTGGGGAACTTTGCTGATGGCTGCACGTGTGATGGTGATAATGGCATCCATTTTATGTACACTACCAATCCCAACTCATCTTTTTTAAGATAGAAAAAATAGTTTTATAATTAAAAATCCTATTTCAAATTAATTGGTGTCTCAATTTTATTTATTTATTAATGTGTCATAAAATTAATTGATTTTATCGAATTTATAAATTATGGATTAAAGATTTAAACAAATAGCAATAAATAAATTCATTTATTACATTATATGAAGGATATATTAATCATTTTATATGATTCCATTTTCTTTCTTTTCATTTTTCTTTTCAACCAAACAAGAGAAAGAAAAGTTTTTTATTTTCTTTCTCTCCTTTTTTCTTCATCCAAACAACAAGAGAGAAAATATACTTTTCTCTTTATTTACTTTTCTCTCCATTTTCTTTCCTTTCATTTTCTCTCTTCCTATTTTCTCTCCACATCCAAACAAAGGGTTAGTGAGCTGGGTTGATGAATTACCAATTAGTCTGGTTCAAAGAACAAACTGCTTCAAATGCATAATAATAACGATTTAAATGGACCCAAACATATTAATGGGCTTCATGCACATGGCCTAGACAAATGTAGCTCGCATGCAAAAATTTAGATTTAAATGTTTATAAGTAGAAGGGTAGGAAGATTGTGCATTTACTATTATTTGAATAATACTTTTATGTTTTTACCCATAAGGAGTTGGGTATAATAGTAGGCGAACTCTCAAAACGCCACTTGTAGAAATTCTTCACAGGTGGGAAGTAATTTACTTTTAGTTCACGAAGACATTTAAGTAGGCATAAACATGTTAGTTGATACACGAGTGTAAATATTAATGGGGATTACAAAGTGAGGAGCAAAACATGACAGGAAATTATCCTGAAAATTTTAGCACTTTGTCTTTGTATGTCACAAAGGCTATGCACAGATACCCAGAAAACAAGCTCTTGAGGTATTATGTTCCTTCATAGCAACTGTATCTATATTTCACCAAATCACGCAAAGCCCTGATTAAGGACAGATTAGATCAAACAAAACAAACTAAATTGACACAGATACATGCAATAGGGTTCCCGACTGGCAATGGTAAGATTTATTTATGTTATGCGATGCTTATTAGGTTAGTTAAGTGAGTGATAAATTAAGTTGAAAGCAAATCTGTCATGTCAATGCATCAGGTGAATGGGCAAAATTACATTATAGAGAACAAATTGTTGTATATTTTATTAGGAGACAACGTAAAAAATCACGATCAAACAATACAGGCGAGAACAATTTTATCTATGAATCCCCCAAACAGAAGACCGCGATAGCGAGAACAATTAAAATTTTATTAATGTAGTTAACCCAGAAAGAGAATGTTATATTTCAGAAGAGGTGGAGAAATCGTATATATCAAAAATCACAGTCAGAAAATAGTATATACAAAAGGTAAGAAATAGCCGTTCATAAAGTAACGTTAAGTTTGTTAAATTGTTGGAATAATAACATTAGAAAACGAATTTAGTTGTTGAAAACTAATTAGAACATTAGAAACTAATTGGAACGTTAAAACATATTTACCCGTTGGTAAGACCAAGTCAAATACGACCAAGTCAGTTTTGACTTCTTCAAAAATATCATTTTCCTAGTAAGCTCAAAAATTAATTAAATATTTCACAAAATGATTCGGGCCTCATGATATCCAACAAAAAAATCGATGATTTACACCGTCATGAATCTTCCTTTTTTGTCAGACCTCATTTGTTTCTTATAAAGCCCAAAACACATGTTGATTTATAAACTCTTTAAAACTTTGAAGATTAAGCAATATGGGACATAGACTTTTGAAATATCATAACTAAAACAACAACAATCCCCTACATATTTCAAAATTTTAAAGAAATATTTAAGAAAATTTTAAAATAAGATTTTTCCTGGGTTAACACCATGGGTGTAAATGCATTGAATCTGGTGTCTTTTGGATTATGAACCAGACCTAGACGGATGAGACATAACATATAGTGAGTTCGTGAAGTAAACTTCTATGAACCAAAAACACTTTGTGTACATTAAAGGTCTATCAGTCCCACAATTCTCGCCGTCATGCTAATAGAGCTACCTTAATTCATGAGTGCTCTAAAGATACCATAATCTCATACAAACGGCCCCATTGACACTCATATAGGTGATTTCATCAAGTGTATGCTGCAAATCATACACCACCCATAAGGGATATAAAAAATCATTAAAAGCTTTTAAGCTTTATCTTCTAATGCTTGCACATCTCACACCATAGGAAGGGACAAAGTTATTTTGAAAAAACAAGTGACTTGTTTTACCCATATGAACCTTCTTCATGGGATCTCCAATCAAAAGGTTGGGTTACCATCATATTAATTTTAAATTGGCTTAAGTCCTATTCCCTCGATGTTTCATATATTGGTTTCCTCCCAGAGGCTTTGTCGAGGATCGGCCAAGTTCACTTCTCGACTTCACATAATCAATTGATATTGTTCCATCTTTTAGCAACCACATTATGCCTCAAATATGTCTATTTTTACCATTGAATGTCTTATTCTTTGCAATGGCTATTGCCGCTTGACAATCACAATGCATGACACCGATGTTGGTTTTATTCCTAAAGGAATATTTGCCAAGAAGTTTTTAACCACTCATTATTTATAACTCCAAGCTACAAACTACTCCATAGTAGATCTTGCAATTATAGTTTGTTTGGCTGATCTCCAATAATCCACCACTAAGTGTGAATACATAACCACTAGTAGATTTTGTCTCATCTGAATCTGAGATCCAGAGCATCACTATATCCTTCTAATAAAGCGAAAATCCACTATACACTATACCATAGTTCATGGTACCTCTCAAATATCTCATAAGTCTAACAAGTGCAGCCCAGTGATCTTGATTTGGACTTAGAGTATATCGACTCAATCTCTCCACAGCATATGTTATGTCTGGTCTCGAAAAATTCATTAAATGTAATAAACTTCCAATAATTTGGGCATACTCAGATTGAGCAACAGAATCACCTCTATTCTTTTTTAATTGAGAGTTAGAATCATAAGGGGTACTCATTGGTTTCGAGTCATAATGACCAAACTTTCTAAGAGGTTTCTCTACATAATGTTCTTGGGATAGTATTATACTATCACTCTTCCTTATGATCTTGACTCCTAGTATTACACTTACTTTACTCATGTCTTTCATATCAAACTTAGATGTGAGAAAAGATTTTGTTCTTATCACAATATCATTACAAGTACCAAAGATAAGCATGTCATCCACATATAAACATATGATTACACATTCACCATTCATTAATTTAGTGTAAACACATTTATCAACTTCAATAGAAGTAAAACCATCATCAATCAATATTTGATTAAATTTTTCATGCCATTGTTTTGGTGCTTATTTCAAACCATATAAGGATTTGAGAAGTTTACAAACTTTATTTTCTTAACCACGAATTACACATCCTTCAGGTTGTGTCATATAAATTTCTTCCTTTAAATCACCATTTAAGAAAGCAGTTTTAACATCCATTTGGTGAATAACAAGTTTGTAAATTGAAGCCAATGCTATCAAAATCCGAATCGAAGAAATTCTGGTCACAAGAGCAAAGGTATCAAAATAATCAATATTTTGTTTTTGTGTAAAACCTTTTGCTACTAATCTAGCTTTATATTTTTCAATCGAACCATCAGGATTATATTTTCTTTTAAAAATCCATTTGCAACCAATAGATTTTGTTCTAGGAGGTAAGTCAACTAAAGTCCAAGTATTGCATTTTGAAATAGAATCAATTTCGATTTTAATAGCTTCTTTCCAAAATTGAGCATCAGAAGATAAAATAGCTTCAGAAAACGACAAAGGGTCATTTTCAATAAGATAAGTATAAAAATCATTTCCAAAAGATGACATTTTTCTTTGTCTTTTACTCCTTCTCAAATCCTCATATGAATTTTCAAAATAATTTCTTGAAGAAATATTTTCTAAAGAAATATTTTCTAAAGATTGTTTATTTCCAGATTTCAAAGGAAATATATGTTCTAAAAATTCAGTATTTTTAGTTTCCATTATTGTATTATGATCAAGCACATCGCTTCGCAAATCAAGGAACCTATAAGCAGCACTACGTTCAGCGTAACCAATAAACATACAATCAGAAGTTTTAGTTCCTATTTTTCTTTTCTTAGGATCAGGAAGCATTACCTTAAGTAAACACTCCCACACTTTTAAATATTTTAAATTAGACATATAACATTTCCATAATTCATAGGGTGTTTTACTAGTTTTCTTATGAGGTATCCTATTTTGTAAAAAACGTGCAGTTAATAAGGCTTCTCCCAAAGGTTATTCTTTGAAACTAACTAGCATTGCATTCATCATTTCTTTTAAAGTTCTATTTTTTCTTCTAGCTACACCATTAGATTCAGATGAATAAGGGGGAGTTACTTCATGTATTATGCCTTCTTTTTCACAAAATTCATTAAATAAGATATATTCACCACCCCTATCAGATCTAACCTTTTTAATTTTTCTATTTAATTGATTTTCTACTTCTGCCTTATAGGAAACAAATATTTCAAAAGCTTCATCTTTATTTCTAATTAAATAAACCTTAGTGTATCTAGAAAAGTCATCTATAAAGGTCACATAATATTTTTTACCACCTCTAGTCATTGTATTTTTTAAATCTCCTAGATCGGTATGAATTAAACTAAGTAATTCAGATTCACGTTGTTGTACTGAAAGACAAGATTTTTTAGTTAACTTAAATTCAATACAAATATCACATTTATTTAAGCATACATCACTAGTCACAGAAATTAAACCAAGACATCGCATTTTCTTAATATAAGAAATATTAACATGTCCTAATCTAGCATGCCACATATCAACGGAATCAATCAAGTAAGCAGAAGAAGATGCAATTTTATTAATAATTTCAGAAATACTGAGTACAAAAAGTCCTTGATCACTATAGCCCTTTCCCACAAAGACATTATTTTTTGTCATTACTATCTTGTCAGATTCGAATGACACTTTAATCCCAATTTTTCCCAACAATGATATAGAAATCAAATTGGCCTTAATATTAGGCACATGGAGTACATCATTCAAAGCCAAGGTCTTCCCAGATGTGAGCTTTAGAAGAATTTTCCATTTTCCTGAAACTGCAGCAGTTCGAGAATCCCCAAGATACATAAGTTCTTCATCATCCTCTACAGAAGTGTAGGAGGTAAAAGCATCTTTGTTCGCACAAATATTCCTGGTAGCACCAGAGTCTACCACCCATTTGTTCACATTGTTCACAATGTTAATTTGAGAAACGACCGCAGCCACAATATCATCTCCTTCCACCAAATTTGCCTTTGGCTTGGGAGGATTGTCGTTTCTCACTCTATGCTTGCATTGAGGAGCATGATGACCTGACTTTCCACAAACATAGCAAGCACCTTTTCTTTTAAAAGTGGGATTAGTAACTCTAGGAAAGTGATCAGAAGACCATTTGTTATTGTCATACCTTTTTTTCAGTGATTTATTTTAAACCAGATTTGCTCGAGAAGCCAAAGCCTTCGCCCTTGTAGCCTAATACTCTCTTCGGTTGGTGTCTTCAATGATAATGTGCGTGATCAGATCCGAGGGTGACAGTTGCTTGTGCTTGTGCTTCAACTGTTGCTTGTAGTCCTTCCACGATGGAGGCAGCTTCTCGATGAGGAGTTCAGCAACAAATTCATCCGGGAGGGTGATGTTTTCAGCCTTGAGATCCTCCAACAGCTTATGGTATTCATTGATCTGAACTTTGATATCTTTGTCCTCGGTCATCTCCCAGTGGTAGTAGTTGCCAATTACAAATTTCTGTTTCCCGACATCTTCAGCGGTGTACTTTATGGTCATGGAGTCCCATATCTCCTTCGCATCCTTGTAAGAACAGTACACATCGAACAGATCGTTAGAAAGTGTGCTAATAACTGTGTGACGGCATACCTTGTTTGTATGTGTCCAATCATAAATCAATTTTGGATTGGCTGTTGATGGCGGTCTGGGTTCGGTAAGTGTGGAAGCGACTCCGTGCATGTCGAGGATGGTGTGAACACGTTCATGCCACCTTTTGAAGTTTTGGCCACCGAAAAGCTCTATTTTCGAGATATCTGGAAATGGCTTTGCGTAGGTGACTAGAGTTGGAGTCGGCGAAAGAACTGCCTCACCGTTGTTGGGAGCGGGAGTGGAAGCGGGAGCCTGGTTGTTAGCATTGTTGTCAGCCATAGTATAAAATCCTTGAGAATGTTGTATATTTGATTAGGAGACAACGTAGAAAATCACGATCAAACAATAGCCTGGGGCGTGTGAGAGACATTGTCCTCAAGGATTTTATCACACGGGTGTGCGAATCTCCCAGAATTCAACAGGCTCGTCCCGGTGGAGACCGAGGTAGCAGAACAGTAGAGAAATTTTATTATTGTAGTTAACTCAGGAAGAGAATGTTATATTTCAGAAGAGGTGGAGAAATCGTATATATCAAAAACCACAGTCAGAAAATAGTGTATATAAAAGGTAAGAAATAGTCGTTCAGAAAGTAACGTTAAGTTTGTTAAATTGTTGGAATAATAACGTTAGAAAACGAATTTGGTTGTTGAAAACTAATTAGAACGTTAAAAACTAATTGGAACGTTAAAACAGATTTGTCCGTTGGTAAGACTAAGTCAAATACGACCAAGTCAGTTTTGACTTCTTCAAAAACATCATTTTTTTTGTAAGCTCAAAAATTAATTAAATATTTCACAAAATGATTCGAGTCTCATGATATAACGCGCAAGGGGGGGCAAATCAATAATTTGCACTGGCTATGATCCTTCATGCCTATTTTTGTGCGCGCGAACTCACCACCTCATTTATTTCTTACAAAGCTCAAAACACATGTTAATTTATAAACTCTTTAAAATTTTAAAGATTAAGTAATGTGAGACATAGACTTTTGAAATATCTTAACTAAAACAACAACACAAACTAACTAGTTAATAAGTACCGATATTTGGGTCCCCTGTAACTCGTAGTTCTCTGCCTTACCGAATCTTCTGACTCGGGTTAAGATAGGAAAATAATAAATAATTGTTATATTATATTATATCAAATTCTAAAGTTCAAATCCAACAAAAACTCGAACACAAATTTTCCTTTTCAGACGGTAATTCAAGCTTGTCGTTTTCCTTCTCCTACAAAATTACAGATATAAAAATGAAAGGCATCATAAGAGAGAGATGGATAAAAAAACAAGGACATAAATTAGTTATTACATGACAGAGCTACCTTCGCCTTCCATGACCAATACCATCAGTATTCACCAGGAAAGGAGTGACTTCGCCGATACACGATACAGGAAAAAGTAAAAACAAGCTGTTAAAAACGGCCTTCTCTTGCTTTTTTTACAATAATAAAGTAAACAAAAGGCAGCTGAATTGAGGAAGGACATTATATTTTTGTTAAGATAAAAAATAAACAATGAAGATTATTTATTTTTTAGTATTTATCTTTAAAATTTTAAATAAGTAATAAGATCAATTTATAATTTATAATTTTTAAATTTTTAAATTAGTAATAAGATGTAATTTTTTAATTAATAATGATAATTTTGAAAAACAAAAGTTGGATACTAAAATAGGAAATCCCTTTTATATTATTATTATTATTATTATTATTATTATTATTATTATTATTATTATTATAAATCTATCTTCTATCTATCTATAATATATATATAGTAGAAGATAGATTTATTTAAAAATTTAAAGATAAATAAAAAGTATAAGATCATAAATAGATCTTATTATCTACTTAGATATTTAAAGATACCGTTAAAAAAATATTTAAAATAAATTAAGAAAAAATAGACCCAAACAATCTTTATCATTTTTTATCATATAAAGATAAATATAAACAAATAAGATCATAAATATATCTTATTAATTATTTAAATATTAAAAAAAAAAAAGAGGATTCAAACAATCTTCAAGATTATTTATTTTTATCTAAAGGAAAATAAAAAATATACAAAAATAAAATCAAAAGATTATAAAGAATAACAAAATCATATCTTTTTCTGTACAGACCCAAGGCTGAACGCATGCTTACATTATAACTTAATTGAAGCAACTCTCATCAGTTGTACCAACTATTGTTCGTGAATAACAAATTCATATCTAAAACTAACATAAAAACTCATAATACTTTAAGCAATATATTATATATTAGATTATTATACTATAATTTTACCTTCTTTCATCATTAATTAATTAATGAGGCATTATATTTTATATTTTAAATTAAACTAATTTTAATTTAATTTTAATATATTTAATTAATTTAAATTATATTTTAAAAATAAGATAAGATAAGATCATAAAAGTAATAATAAGATCATATATATATATAAAATAAGATCTACATTTTACTAGTACATATAGAATATTATGAATAAAGAGATTGATCAATTTAAAATATCTCCATCTTAAATTTAAAACTCAACCTTAAATTAATTTTCTAAATATTTTGGATCAATCTTGACATATTTTATTTACTTTAAAGCTCACAAAGAAAGGCAGAGCTACTAATAAGAGTTGAGTACAATAGTTAATGATCCTCTCACTGGAAATTCAAAGTTTAAAGTATTAGAGAAGATAATTATTAGGAGGACCTTCTCGACTAATTAATCTCGTAGTAATGCTTGTAAGAATATATCTTGGTCACCAACGTTTGATTAATTTAAGTAATTTAATATTTATTTTTCTTAAGTAAAATCTCGAGTACAAATCTTGTAAATAGCAAAAATTAATTCTAAGAGGGCTTTAACCAGTTCTAAGAGAGTTTTATTACATTTGTAGTATGACCCGACTTAACTCCAGATTAGTCGAGACTTAATACAACTTTTAAATACCAAAAAGGACTCTTGTAAGTTAAGAATCAATGGGACTTAATACTAATATGGATATTGACATGTAATAACAATTGAAATCTTATGTTAAAATTTAGGGTTTCTTGTTTTATTCGGTTATAAGATTGGTTAAGTTGTTACTTTTTAGTTGTACTTTATAATTAACTGTTTGTGGTTTATGGATGAAGATCACTTAGGTTATATTTAGTGCACATGATAGTATAGTATAAGATAAGATGATAGGATAGTATAAGGTATGATAGTATAATTAATAGGATAAGACATAATCCTATCTTTTGTTTGATAACAAAAGGATAAATTAAATATTTTTTTAAGACCAAAATATCCTTTAGCATAAAAGTTAAAATAATTAAAAAATAATAATAATAAAGTTTTATGGTGATGGTGGTGGTGGTAGTGATGGTGGTGATGGTAATGGTGGCGGCGGTGGTGGTGGTGGTGGTGGTGGTGGTGGTGGTGGTGGCAACGGTGGTGGTGGGGGTGGTGGTGGTGGTGAAAGTGACGATAGTGATGGTGGTGGTGGTGGCGGCGGTGGCGGCGGCGGCGGCAACTGGCGGTGGTGGTGGCGACGACGATGTGGTGGTAGCGGCGGTGGTGATGGTGGCGGCGGTGGTGGAGGTGGTGGTGATGGTGGTGGTGGTGGTGGTGGTGGTGGTGGCGGCGGCGATGGTGATGGTGGCGGTGGCGGTGGTGGTGTTGGCGGCATTGGTGGTGGTGGGGCGGTGGTGGTGGTGGTGGCGACGGTGGTGGTGGTGGTAGCGGTAGTGGTGGTGCTAGTGGTGGTGGTGCGACGATACTAATGGTGGCGGTGGTGGTGGTGGCGGCGGCGGTGGTGATGGCGAAGGCGATAGTGGTGGTGGCGGCGGTGGTGATGGTGACGGCGGTGGTGGAGGTAGTGGTGATGGTGATGGTGATGGTGGTGGCGGCGGCGGTGGTGGTGGTGGTGGTGGTGGCGGTGGTGGTGGTGGTGGTGGTGGTGGTGGTGGTGGTGGTGGTGGCGGCGATGGTGATGGTGGCGATGACGGTGGCGGTGGTGGTGTTGGCGGTAGTGGTGGTGGTGGTGGTGGTGGTAGTGACGGCGGTGGTGATGGTGGCGGTGGTGGTGGTGGCAATGGTGGTGGGCAAATGCCGATGGTGGCATCGTGGTGGTAGTTATGGCGGTGGTGGCGGTGGTAGAGGTGGTGGTGATGGTGGTGGTGGTGGTGGTGGTGGTGATTGTGATGGTGTGGTGGTGGTGGTATGCAAAGAAAAGTAATAAAAATGAAATCAGGATAAGATTCAATAGAATTCTATCAATGTCTTATCATTTTTTTGGGAGGATAGAGTTATCACCTAGAATAGGATAAAATGAATTGACCGATTTCATTATCTTATCGCTAAATACACCAAACATTGAATAAGGCACTGATAAGTATTAACTTATATTATCATATATTTTTTATACGATTCACCAAACGTAGCCTTTATATTTTTGGTTTGTTTTTTTTTTTCATTACTTAAATTTTATCAGATAAAGTTAAAGTAATTATAAATTTTATAATAAATAACATATAATTTATTTGTCTATTTAATAAAAATTTAAGTTAAAAAATAGGGAAGATAACAGAAAATGAAAAAGAAGATCATAGACAAAAAATGAACAACTTCAGATGCTCTACCAGTGAGTTCATTCCTCACTCATACAGAAGGGTTTGACTCTGTTGTACAACTTTCCCATTCTGGGTTGACCGAAACTCCAGTCAGATATAAAAGGGTTCTTTCTGTCAGTGATTATGGTGCAAAAGGGCATGGCCTTCATAATGACACCAAGGTAATGATTCAATTCTATGACTTTGAAGTATGCTTTCATCCCTTTTTATATTCGATGATCCTTTCCTTTTCTGCAATAATTTGGCTTTTCCTTTTCTATTTCTTGTCCTTTCTTTCCCAGCATTCAAATGATCAATTTATTGCTTAAAAAGCATCAGGTTTTGAGGTTTTGAGCTTATTTGATATTGTGGGTTCAAATTTTTTTTCCATGATTTGGAAAATGTATTAATTATATTTGTAAATAAGTAAGCATTTCTGGAGATTCTACTGCAACAAGAAGATCAGCATAAGTTAATGCACTGATTTGCTTAAAATACTCAACGGAGAGGCATTGGACAGAGAATACCGGCTGCAGACAGTTCAAACCTGACCAGAAAGAGGGATTTTCCTCTTTTCTAAAATACAAGCAAAGTACTGAGATTCATAACCCGTAAATATTTTGGCCTAGAACAAGAGAATAAATATGAAAAGTACATGTAATGATTGGTTTGTCATGCAGCCCGTCTTCGTATAAAACTACGTAAAAATCTTCTTCTGCAATTGCAAACACAATGCACAGGCACCATGATATTATTAAAACGTCCTTTTGACTTTATTTATTTATCTTTTCAGGCCTTTGATGAGGCTTGGAACATTGCTTGTGCTCAATCTGGACGAATAAATGTAGTGTTTCCACCTGGGAAAACTTTTCTAGTCCATCCAGTTGATATTGTGGGGCCTTGTCGATCTAAGATAACTCTGACGTTATGAACCAAGGGACATCAAATCTCTCAATTAGTTAATTTTAGCATCTACTCTTCCAGTTCATTGGTGATGTCTTTTATGGAAAATGTTTATTTTGTTTTCTTGATTGTTGTTAAATTTATGATAGATCTTAGGTACAATGGTTGCACCAAAAGATCCTGCAGTGTGGCATGATTTAAGTCCGCACAAATGGCTTTACTTCAATGGGGTGAGTCACCTTACTGTACATGGTGGAGGAAGAATCAATGGAATGGGACAGGAATGTTGGGCTAGATCTTACAAGATCAACTCCACAAATGTATTGCAACCTGGCAACCTTAACTTCCATGTTTCCTTGAAATTTAACAATGTGTGTGTTGGACTAAAAGTGACTTCAAAATGTCCCTTGGCAGCCAGGTCGACCTGCTCCAACGGTTAGTGGTGCTTCAGAAAATGGAGCAAAACAGTTTCTTTCCCGGATATGATCTATTATCTGTATCTTCTATCTGCTGAATATGAAGCCACGATTCCACTGCAGGCCATCACTTTTGATAGATGCAAGAATCTGAAAGTCAGAAACCTGATGGTGCTAAATAGCCAAAAAATGCGCATGGCTTTCACTAGCTGTAAGCGGGTTGTTGCATCCAATCTTGAAGTATTAGCGCCTGCTTTCAGCCCTAATACTGATGGAATCCACATTAGTGCAACAAAGGGAATCGAGGTCAAGGATAGCTTAATTGGAACAGGTTGGTTATCCTCAACAAAGTGCAATATCAGCTTTACTTATCTCGAAAGAAATATATGGCTTCTGGGGTACTTATAACATGTCATTTTACTTCAAATAGTTATTGTTATTAATTATTAAATAGTGAGTCATGTTTCAGAAAACATACACACCTAGTGCTAGTAATGGTTAGGATAAGCAGAATGAGATAAGTTAAAATGTCCTTGTATTCCTATAGCAACAATGGGATAAACAGAGTAAATATCTTATTAGTTTTTTGGCTTGTGGAAATGTTTGAATATGATATATATGCATGTCGATTCTTGCATATTTGTTCCTCTATGCATAGCGTTTTACTGATTTCAGACCAAGTCTGATACAAAGTTCAAAAATTAATCATTCTTCCAAGTTGTTAAGAGATATGAAAGAGTAGAATAGAAACAAGTGAAATGCAATGAGTAATGACTACTTTCATTATTGACTTATTTGGAGTTCATGAATAAACTGTTTTCAAGTAATGTCTCAGAATAAAAAACAATGCATCATGTCCAATTTCAGGAGATGACTGCATCTCAATAGTCGGAAATTCTTCACGGGTCAGGATCAGAAACATTTCTTGTGGTCCAGGCCATGGCACAAGGTGAAAGTAAATTTCATTTTCTGTTCACTGAGACATTAAGTAGTATTAATATGTAAACTGATACTGGAATCTATTCTTTAGCATTGGTAGCTTGGGAAAATCAAAAGCATGGGAGAAGGTGCAAGATTTAAATGTTAAAGGAGCTTATCTTTATAACACTAATAATGGGGTGAGGATCAAAACATGGCAGCTAATTTTCTTGATAAATTGTTGCACTTTCTTTTTCTTTATGTCACACACACATGCACAAGTTAATTTGACTTGCCTCAAATCTTCGTTAGGGTGGTGGTGGCGGCATTGCCTCCAAGATCAAATTCCAGAATATCTTGATGGAAAATGTGCCAAATCCAATAATAATAGATCAATATTACTGTGATTCGCCGCATCCATGTAAGAATAAGGTATGAAATGTTTCCAGGTTTTGAAGTGTATAATTTACCAATAAGTGGTAACATTGCAGAGATTGGCTTTCATCAGTTTGTTGTCATTCTTTTGGGGCGAGGGAGGGAGTTGCATGATTTTTTATTAGTTCTGTAATTGATTCTAAAAGTAAATCTGTCTTTGAAGAATATAACAGCTGGTCGCATAATTTGCATTCATCATCATCATTATTATCATAACATACTCCTCTCAATATCCAAGGACGACAGTCCTTGATGTTTCTTTCAAAATTCAATTCAAACAACCCAGAAAGCAGTTGGCTTTTGACTTAGATAGAAACATTTTGTAGTAATTCTACTTGTGCTAAAATATGCTGCAAGAATGTAATGTCCTATATCTGGAAAATATTTATCTTGTACCATGCTTTGGAGGAAAGAATATCTTACTGCTGGAAAGCTCATGGTTCTACTTGGGGTTTGGGATACCCTCCTGCCTGCTTTTCAAGCAGCAACAAGTTCATTAGACAGAAAGTCTGGCTAGAGTCATACACTGCTTTCAATCCATCTGAACAGAGGTATTCTTTATAGAAAAAACTGAATATATGAATGCCTTAATAATTCATAATTATTTGTGGACAATTGTCCAAATGGAAGGCAGAAATGGTGAATATTGTATATAATCCATATAAAACCATATACTTTCCTTCATTCTTTGTGTTGAGTTGATTTCCCTATAATCTATTTTTCATTTGTTAAATTCCAATTATCTGTTTTAAGTCTCTTGTAGTCTATAAATATCACCATAACTAGGTAAAAACAGAGGATTTATAATGAAGTTGTGTGTCTAGAACATGGACTTCTATACCATTTTAATTCATTAGACCAACAAATTTTTCCTCATTTTTGTAGGATGAAACAAGCAAGATCTACGCACAATAGGTATAAGCGTGCATTAGAGCTGACAAAATGAAGTTACATGAATTTCTTATGCCCAAGCAGCCACCAGAATGCTCTAAACAGAGAAACACCCAATGAAAATATACATGTTGATGGGACAAACCCAAATTTTTGTCAGATGCACAATTTAGGGAAAAGCTAGGCACCATCAATATCCAGACTCCAGCATCCACAGCTCAATGAAGTTTTTTTTTTTCTAGTATAAGCTATACATGAAGTAAATTAATCAGAAAAAATAGCATAATGCAATGAAAATTCTTGGCAAAATGATGTAACTGAAAATTACAGGAGATTTACTAATTCTCAAATTTGAGACTAGTTCTAAAATAGTGAATCTGGTCTCCATGTTAGGATCTACAAACATCAGTTTTTCAGTAACATGCATAAGAAACCTGTGTTGATGGCCTAATCAGAGGCAGCTGCAGCCCCAAAACATGGGTTAGCTAGGGCCAAGTTTGGGGCACCCCTGGGCAAGAGGCAGGTTAAGGTTTTCTACAGTTCTGAAAGTTCTAGGTACCATCTTATCAACATACAGAGTTCCATCCAGGTGATCGCACTCATGTTGTAAAATTCGGGCCTGCCAACCAGAAGCAGTTATTTTGATTGGCTCACCATAACGATCCAAACCTGTAACCTCAATGTCAAGGTATCGCTCCACCACTGCTCTAAATCCATCAATGCTGCAAAATGTTATAACAATTAAAGATGTTAATGGTACACTGGATAAAAGGACTGAATATATGTTGTTGCGCACAATATTGCTACATAGATCACAAAATATTAAGCAAGCCAGGATTACAGTTTTTTCCAATGCTGACATTACTATATTGAAAAAGCTATTACCTACATCAATAATCGAGTAATGTCATTTGAGTCCTAACAGGTTGGAAGAAAACGTCACTCAAACGTGGCATATTTACAATAAGAGGACTATACAACATTAAGATATCTCATTATACTGTTGCACATGCTACTTTGAGAACTGCAGCCATGTTCATACATTATCCTCATGGTACTTCAACATTGATAAATTATAATTCACAAATGCTTAAAGTTCAGATCTCCACAAAGCTCATGTAATTGGACATTAAATTATAAAAACAAAACAAATTCAAGTTCACATCAGAATACATAAGGTGAGTAAGCTAGACTTAAGCAATATATCAAACATTCAGACCAGTATTTAAGGAATAGAGCATTCTGGTGATTCCAATGTTTTAAAATTTGAAATCACCTAAGCATATGCAGACAATCACCTTTAGGTTAATTTACAAAACTACTATGTATTCATTACAGGGATGCCAACCAAGAGGTATCACCAAGTTGAGAAACCTTGTTTGTGCAAGAAAGCAAGGATTAATACTCTTTAGCCATTAAGCAAAAAATAATAACCCCTAGCACATCAGCTCTGAAGCAATTGTTTAAATGGAAGCATATATGCACTTATATATGCATTGGGCATATATGCACTTAATAGAACAAGTTAACAGAAAACCATAGATAATGTCAAATTGGTTGCTTCAGTGGCTACACCTTCCTATTATCGGTCTTCTTCATTATTTTTTAAAGTAATTGAGAAAAATTGGGGTATGATCTTGGTCTCGTAAGAAATTTCAAAGGAAATTTAGCCATTACTCATGAAAGGACCTACAGCCTATTGAGAGTCGGGACAGTAAATGTTCAAATTAAGATACGCACAAATGTCTAAGAGTAATAAGAGGTATGCAAAAGCTTCTACTTCTCATCTCAGTTACTGAATTGTTATGAGCACAAACAAGTGATGATAGTCTGGCAAAGCAAGTGTGGTAATACACAAGGAAAAACGAAAAAATCAATTATTGCCACACCTCAAGCACCCTTCAAAAAATAGGGCAGTCCTGTTGCTCTTCTTCTCTAGCTTGGGATTCAGGATCACCTGCCTCAAGAGAACTAATGAATTATGTATCAAAGTAACAGACCTTAAAGGACAAAACTATATATTTCATTTCAATACTCTCATTTTCTGTGCATATGGACATACCAAAAGATCGAAAGGTCGTCTATCTTGAGCTTTGATCTCTTCCTTTGGAGCATAACTAATATATTCTTTTGTATCTTCCAAAACAATTATCTGCATACATGAAAAGACAAAAACACGTATTTTTAATACAGCTGCTCATTGTGTATTAAATGTCCAGAGGAGTTTACCATAATAATCCTCGATGCTTTAAATATTCAGCATATTGTTAAGCAATAAACATTCAGCCAACAATGGGTGAAAATAGGGTGGCTTAGAAAGAATATGGTTTTCACAAGGGGTAAACTTTCAACTCGCAAAAATTTGTAGGGTGGAGCGTAAATGAAATGAGTAGCCTACTTCACTTTGAATTGTCCCACATTATTGTTGTAACCAAGCAAGTATGAAATAATTTCATTCTAAATTTTCTACCTTTTCAAAAGAAGTACACCCTTAAACTATTAGAACTTCAGTTTACATGCAGCTCATCCACCCGTTTTGCTTCTTATTAATTAAAAAAAATGTGATTAAAACATTTAAATAACTTACTTATATGACTTTTTCAATTAACTTGGCTCCCTCAAAATTTTTATTCAAGCTTGGCCACTGATATTTTCACAAATTTCTTTGTAGTAGCTGCTTTCAGTGCGGATACAGTGCATCAAAACTAAAGGGAATTGGAAAGAGAATGGGAACCCAGAAAAGACAAGATTAGCAAGAATGAAAACTGACCCTGAAGGGAATTCCAATCTGGGGAGCTGCTAGACCAACCCCAGGAGCCTTCCTCATGACCCGGATCATATCATCGATTATCTTCTGCACTCTCTCCGACCTTATCTCATTTGGATCAAGTTCCAGGGCAGGTTCATGCAGAACTGGATCACCGGCTTTTACAGTGTCAGGCAAGCTCATCTTTTTGTTATCTGTTCCTGCAAGACCCAAAAACCACCCTGCTCTGACAGTGACGGTGGTAGTTGGAGAAGACGCTGTTGAGCTCAAACTCAAAGATTTGCGGGTGTTCAAGTTCAATGGTGGCTTTGCAATTGCAACTCTGGATAATGGGGTGGCAGTTGAGGGAATAAAGACAGAGTTTTGGGCAACACAAATGGGAATGGAAATGGGAAGCACACGCTGCAACTGCAAGGCCTCCATGGGCTTTAATTTCTCGCTTTTTGCTTTGATCTCTGCAGATTATACATATATCCTCACTATCACAGTATCACTAACTACGATTGAACAGGGAGTGTTATGGATTGGGTTGGGTTGAGTTTATGAAAAGTAGTGGATTGGGTTGAGAAATTTTGTTCGCTCATACCAACCCAGCTAGCTGCGAGTTGAGTACCATGACTACAGCTATAAATGTTTATGATTGAGTAAATTTTAGTGTTAAAAATTAAAATAATTCTCTAGAGAGTATACGATTAATAGCGAATATATCAAAGAGAAATTAATGAATTATTTTGAGAGTGAATGAAGTAAATTTTAAATTATTAAACTATTTATATTTGGTCATGTTTAAAATATAAAATCATCTGTCTTTTTATAATAATAATTTAATTTTTAAATAACTTTTAATTTTATTATTTGTGTAATATTGAATTATTATGATATGATTGACTTATCTCATCTCTTGTAATAAGATATTATTCTCACTTAATAAGCCTATTTTCAAATTATCATATGCAGAAAGCTGAAAGCTTATTAACTTTTGTTACAATTCCCATCGTGTTGGCAGTGACATCCTTCTTTTGTGGTTCGAAGATTTCCCACAAGAAATTCTTACTTTAGCTTCCCATGATGTAATGATTTTGTTTATGTTGAATGAAGTTAGGTTTACTTTATTTATTTATTTATTTTTTAAATATCTTTCTTTTCGGATTGAGATTTTTTTATGGTCATAAAAAAGTTCAAAAATTAGAAAGAATTTTATTGAAAAATTATAATAAAGTGAGTTTGATATTACATTTTGACTACTTTAAAATAATGAATTTATAAATTATTTTACTTATATATTATTCACTTAATCAATTTTTTACCAATATATAATTCTAAAATTTACACTTAAATTTTTCTACCATTTCCTTTGTTACTTGAAGCGGTTTGTTAAGCAATTTGTATACCCTACTATATGCCTATATCTTTTCCTTTTTCGAGGACGTTAGCAGGATATCTATCCATCTACAAAAGATTGGATACGGATAATGATTCGCACCTATCTTGCTTAGGATAGAATCCAAGTCACTTTCAAGAGGCTAAGCCCATATAAAAAATATTTATAATTTGCCATTCAAATTTACTACATAAAAAAAGTTAGGAATAAAAGTTTCTAGATAATAAAATCATAATTTTCAAACTCCATTCATGGATCACATGCTTATGTCTAGATTATATAAAATTGCTTTTATGTCCCGGCCCTCAGCATTTTTCTTTTCAGAATCTTCTATTTGTAAGCTAAATAATAGTAATGGCATCACCAAAGGCAATGAACAATAGAGATCGTAGAATTTTCATGAAGGTACTTTCTATAGGCGTATCAAGTATCAACTATGTAAATAATATAAATTATTAGCCATTAGCGTAGCTTTTTAACATTTTTGGCATTTCTACGACATGGTATAGAGATCTATAACTAATTAAGAACACAGCTTCCATCACCTTTCCAATCAATGCCACGTATGGGCATCATATTCGAATATCTTGTTATTTTATCTCATCTACCGCGAAGAACCTCTGTGGATGCAGTGTACCTATCTCCTCTAATAATAGAAGTTTCGGCATCGTGGTATAGATGCCACGTTCTAAATTATTGTTGATTAGTCTTAAGAATATTTTTAAAGTTGCAGTATTGGCGCTTTAAAGGGTTACTACTCTGAACTCTCCGAGTCCGGTATTCATCATGTCTTAAACCGCACCATGAATTTGAATGGTCTACTGCACATGACACATTCGTGTGGGATAATTGTACGCCAATTGGTGGCTAAGAGTTCCTTCAAAGTTGAAACTTCAAACTTCAAAATCATTGTGTGCACGCGACAAACAGACAAAGTTATGAGTTATTCCTTCTCTATTAAATTTATTATTACAAATTTTGAAAATTCTCCTTCCTAGTGATTAAAAATTGAATTTCTCCTTTCACTTTCCTTAACAATGTAAAAATTTTAAATTAATTTGTTCGTGTGTAAAAAAAAATATATTATCATCATCTTTTGTATCTATTTGGCTAACAAATTTGTAATATTATATATATATAGAGGAGATCCATGTTTTCTAAGTATAAGTCTTAAGACTTATTCTAATCTCTTATTATTAAATTTATTTTTAATTTAATAATTTTAAATAATTTAATTAAATGAATAAAAAAAATAAACTCTCATATTAAAAAAGAGAAAAAGGATAATTTTAAATTAAATTTATTGAAAAAATAAAATTTAATTATTAAGTTTATTTATAGATTTAAAAAATAATATCATGTTGAATATAATTTATAATATTTTTATTTTTTATATATTTTAACTACTAAAAAAATTGGATTCCTTATGTACATGTTTATTACTAGAAATATCACTTAGGCATATAAATATCTCAGGGAGTTTATCATTAATGACTTTATATTCAAAACTAAATTAATCATCAATAATAATAGCATATAAAATCATCATATAATAGTATACAAGAATATTATATTCCCTATCCACGTGTTTATTATTAAAAATTAATTAATAACTTTAAAACTTAGCATATAAATTTATTAAAAATAAATTTTTTATATAAATATCGAACAAGTTGATAGTGAAAATATTGTATAAATGAATTAAATGAATAAAAGTAAACATTTTGTAATTATTTGATTAATATTGTATTATGTCACATCCATGTTATATATATATGTATACGCAATTGTTTGATTAATATACCACCCCTATATCCGGCCGGCTTAGATATTCGATCCGGATATTTTAATTTTTCTTTATTTTTTTTATTTTTTATTTAAATTTTAATAAATATAAAAAAATTAAGTAATAATAGACATATAATTAAATTTAAAATATATTTCATCAAAATTTATCTTATAAATATAATGTATATATTTTGAAATAAACATTATCCTATTTATATGCAATTGTTTGATTAATATACCACCCCTGTATCCGGCCTGCTTAGATATTCTACCGACCTTTTATGCTTGTCACCATCTTTGACTTGAGTTTGAAGGGGAGACCAAGGAGTGGAAGACGACAGGGTGAAAAGTTAGAAACCACATATGCCCTTTTTCTTGCTACTATGTTATCGCTATATAAGGGAGCACATGAGCCTACGAAGCATCCATTCCATTGTAACACAACACAGGCTTTGACATTCAAGAAAGAGAAGCAACAATGAGAAGGAGCTATATCCAACCTTCACGCCACAACCAGCAAGCTTTTCCAGACGAGCACGGAAAGGAAGAGAGCACCATTTTCATAGGGAAGAGAAACCCAGCATCATCACATGGGTCAGAGAAGAAAGAGACCCTTCAGACAAAGAAGCTAGAGAGAAAGCCAACAGAAGACATAAACGCTAGCGCTGATGCCTTCATCAAGAACTTCAGGCAGCATCTGCAGATTCAGAGGCTCCAATGCATAGAGAATCATGAGCAAATGCTTGCAAGGGGACTGTAGCCAATAATATATATATCCTTCTATATAAATACTTGTATTTGGTCTTACGGCTATGCCTACTATATAAGGTTATGTATGTATTATTTATATTGTTTTATCTGTTGTTTCTTTTTCCCTCTTCAAATGCACAAGCATGGTTTGATATATGGGGATAAGAAAAATAAGCATGTAAAATAAGTACACACTCTCTGCCTTTCATTTGGTATATGGCAGCAATATCTTTCGAGAAGGGAAAGTTTTTTTTTTTTAATCGTGTATAAGGTAAAGTTTATATCATTTCTCTATATATACCTTCCTTTTGTGTATTCATATTACCATATGCGTACTTCTTCTTTTTTTAATGATTTTAGATTATCACTAAATTTGTATATCATCTTATCTTTCACATAAGGATCCTCAAGCAAAGTTTATGATTATTCACCCAAAACAAGTTCATGGTTAAGTATTGCTATAGCCCCAAGTAATTAATTGAAAGATGAGAGATCCCTGGCTCCCTGCTTTCAATTGTGGCAAGGAATCTTTCAAACATGGCAATGGCATTGATGATTGATGAATGGTGGGCTTATAACTTCGATCATTTGGTTGTCCACAACCAAACTACAAGTCCTATTTTTATCTTTTTTTTTTTGGTAAACTGCAGGTTCTAATCTAATTGTTCGCAACCATGTAAGCATATCTTAAATTCTTAATTTTGATCAGTTTTTTCTGTTGCACAATCATGGCAACATTTAAATCTTTGTTTTAATTAAATTGACTTTTTTTTTAATCCTGCATATGTCTAGTGAAAGTCTTTTTTCAAAAAAAAAAAACCGAAACCGAACCAAATTGGAATTTTTGAAATAAGAAATTTCTGTATCAACCTAGCTAATTAATTAACATCAATCAACCTTCTCGGTTCGGACTATTTCGATTAAGTTCATTGAGGTGCGTCATTTTTTGCTAAAATTACCGGGGGGGGGGGGGGGGGGTACGTGGACAAAATAAAATTAACGTTTAGTTTTTCTAACCTTTTAATATTATATAGAGGTGTCTCAGTCAACTTTTTCCCCTTATCAACCTAACTTAGGCTGTTCTCCCATCTGTATGTTGATGACTTATTTGGGGTGCCAAAAAAAAAACTCTCTTAATTGGATTTTTTTTTCCAAAGGACGAAAACAATCATCAATCAATGAACATATAATATAAAAAGAAAATCAGGTTTATAAAATTATGACAACTTCATTTTTATTTTGTCATCAATGACTTAATGCAAATTTGAATTTAAATTTTTTTAACTGAAATTTGAATTTGAATTTTATTATTGTTATCTTATTAAAGAAAAATATAATATATAAAAAGAGAATCAGAATTATAACAAGTATCATTTTTACGTTGTGCCCCCAAAATTTTATTACAATTTTGAATTTTAATTTCATTATCATTATCTTAATAAAAAAATACAAATTATTTAACTCCTTATACACCAAATGTGATCTTATGGTTGTTACCAAACACCTCTTTAAGAGCAAATGACCTTGTTATATGCATGGTTGTGACACTTTTATAATCAATCATTTATTTTAACGATATATATATATATATATGTGTGTGTGTATTTTAAAGTGAATTCAGAATGTACTTGAGATAAACATGTGACGGTGTGTGTGTGTGTTTTAAAGTGAATTCAGAATGTACTTGAGATAAGCATGTGACGGTGGTTTTCTCCTTGAGTAGCAGCGGTCGAGCGTGTTGAAACAGGTGGTGAGTACCTGTAAAGGGATTCTAACGCTTAAGTAAGATTGTGCACAAGTAGGATAATATAAAGTGAGTAATTTTATTATACCTAATTAAAGCTACTTGGTCTGGTATTTATAGAACGTGTATAGAATCCTTATACAATCTGTGTTAAATGTAAGTATTTAGGATTAATATTCTGATAAAGATTATATTCTCATTATCATTGGGGTGAATTCTTATAAGTTATGAACTCTTGATACGAAAACTACTTATTAATTTGAGACAATTACGGGTCCTATAATATCATAAGTAGATGATTAACAGTTACAGATATTTAGGGATATATCATCTACACGTATCTAGTAATCTTGATATTATGACCCAAAATTACTCAATGTGCATGGTTCCGAAGTCTGAACTACCTTTAAGGTGTTAGTTACATCGTCCAGGACGAAATCTGATTATATGTGTGTCGAATTGATCCAACTAAACGGGATCTCGAATCATGGTTTAGAATTATATATATATATATAGAGAGAGAGAGAGAGAGAGATCAGCTTACATCATAAGTGTTTTTTCTCTTATACTCATTTTCAACCGTTAGTTTCATTTTCATCTAATAGTTAAGATTATTTTATTAAAGGTAACTATTAGATAACAGTGAAACTAATGGTTAAAAATAAGTGTAAAAAAAAACTTATACTGATATAAATTGATCCTCCTCATATATATATATATATATATATATATATATATATATATATATATATATATATATATATATATATATATATAATATATTTGAAACTATTTTATGTTATCAAATTTCTATATAAACTTGATATATATCTTAAAAAATAAAGATATTTAAGCTAAGATAGGTTTTTACTTAAATTACATAAAATATTATTGTAATAATATTTATAAAAAAATTGAAATATTAATATTTTAAAAAATTTTTTCTATATTTGAACTTGATATTTGATATCTTAAAAAAAACAAGAATAAAAAAATAAATATTTAAATCCTCCTTTTTTTTTTTTGTAAAAATAAAATTTCCATGTTGACTTGAAAGTACATGATTATAATTATAAAAATATTATAAATTTTGTATTTTTTTAATAAAAAATTATAAAAAAATTGAAGATATGTAATATGTTTACAAAAATTATTTTCCTATAATTTGAACTCGCTTTCTCGCCTAGGAGTCCACCTGCCCTTATTGTTGAGAGAAAACGAGAATAAAAAAATTTGATTCCCCTAACTTGGTCATTCGAAATTATCCTCTCTTTTTTTTTTTTTTTTTTGTAAAAATCCAAAATTATCCATGTTGAAACTTGAAACTACAGTACCGCGTATAAATATTTTGTAACATGGTTCGAAATTCGATGCCCCAAATAAAATAGGGAAGGAATGTATATAATTTCTATTAATAAATTATTTCATACTAAAACTAAATTGCCATATCTGAGTCAGCTTATCTGTTTCTTTGCTAATACTGAGTCAGCTTATATATAATTAATAAAATGCATTATTTTTGTTGCATTAAATTATTAATTTAGTGCATATCAGAGACATTAATTTAAGGATTTTATTAAGTGTAACTTAGATCACATGTAAAGAAATTAAAATATAAATTATTAAATAAAAAAATGTTTAATATTTTTAAATTTTAAAATATATTTAATACTTTTTTACTTAAATAATTAAGATGATTTATTGAAGAATAATAAATACTTGTTCCATCCATCTTTATCTATCTAACAATAATAACAACAAAATTTTTTTCATTAGATAGAATCAGTTATATAAATTAGATGATGTCATTAAATTTTATCATAAATCATGTTCACCTTTATCTGTTCATTTAGAAAAAAATAGTATTTTTTTTATCCATGCAATGCGTTGGATAATGAGTAGCATTTGAAATATTAAAATACAATAAAACATATGATAGTTGCACTAAGAAATTTAATAAAAAATTGAACTGAAAAAAAAAATGGGCATAGATCTTAATATGCTCAAAAAATATATGAGTAGGTTTTTTTATTTTCCTTTGGAAATAATTAATAATATTTCTTTAAGTTAAAGTATATTTCTAGTTTTTATACATGATATTTATTTTTAACTTGATCCTTATATGAAATTTTTTTCTCCCTATACAAACAATCATTTTTAATTTAGTTTTCATCGTATGTTATATAATTAAGTGTAAGGATCAAATTAAAAATAAATGTCATGTATAGAGACCAAAAATATAAGTTAAAATATATTTTTGATTCTTATATGTGACATATAATTTCAATTTTTTCCTATATTTTATAGTAATTTGATTCTTATACTCACTATTACATATAGCGGAGACCAAATTGAGAATGATTGTATATATAAGGATTAAATCAAAAGCTTTTTTGGTATAAGGATCAAATTAAAAATGAGCATCAGATGTAGGGACCAAAAATATACTTTAACAATTTCTCTAAAATCATTGTCTATAACAACAAACTTTCCTCCAAACTTTTGTAATAAAATTATAATCAAATAATTTAGGTATATTTTTCATGTAAAATTTTTACTCTCCTAGGTATAAATATTAACATATTTCCATATAAAATCTTTAATCCAATTAAATATAAATATAAATATTTAATTATTGTTGATATATATATATATAGAAGTGTATCTAGTAAGATGAGTATTTATTATAAGAAATAAAATGATTGAATATTGACTATTGAATTTTACATGAATTGTAAAGATTAAAACATGTAACCCCTTTACATAAAATAATAGCTCTAAACATATCTATAATAATATTATCAGTGAATTTACTCCATAAAATTTACAGACAGAAATTAAAATTAAAATAAAAAATATATATAAAAGAAAATAAGTATTGATATAAGATAACACAAAGTTGTAATATACATCTATCAATAACAACAATCAAGTATTTTTCTACTAAGTGGAGTTGGCTAAATGGATCAAACGACGCCATTGTAATACACATCTATAACTTCTTAAATTAAAATCTCACATCACTTGTAATGTTTACTCAAAAGTACATATACACATATTTTTAATGATTATATCCTCCTCCTTTTAAACAAGAGTTTATGCTTAGTCGATCTGAATGGTGATAATCATAATACATCCTGTGCTAGTCTGAAGATACTATGAATAGAGTGAGAATTGAAAATTCTCAGTAAGAAATGAACAATTATAAAAATATTTTCAAACATAGTGAATTTCAACTGTGTAAAATACACAGAAAATCATATGAAAACCAAAGTATAACAAGAGCAACACAATTCTTACATAACAAAATGAATGCTAAATAAATTATACAATACAACCTTATATATTAACATTAGCAAATTCCTTAAATTTCAGCAAACAGGAATCAATTATTGGCAAGTATCAGCTAACATCAGCAAGCAAGTTCCACATCACATGGAATCCACCCATTACTTTTCTTTTTTTTTTCTATGTCTATTTATCACACATTTTACTCGAAGGTCTGCACTTCCATAGGGAATCCACCTCTATCTCTGGTGTTATTTTAACATCGTAACAACAAATTTAGACATACTCACACTAATCAGGCAAGTAACATAAAGAGAAATTCATCTCTCTGCCTCTTAATGATTAGGTGTAAACTTTTCTATGAATCTCTTACTTGTCATCACACACAAATATAAGTAATACAAACAATTCAATATATCACAAATAAATTTATCATAAATAAATTTACAAATAAATCATGAGAATTAAATAAAATTCACAAAACTTAGAATCATTAAATTTAAATGTTAGTTTTTCAAGAGACCAATTATGATTTAAAATTAATTTAATAATTTATCTTATAGTTCATATCACAGTCCATAATTTGTTAGGTTTTCATCATAATCTATATTTTGTCAGGTTTTCATCATGATCCATAGTTTATCCTAATCCTAATAATGCATTCATTGCACAAAAGTCCTTTTGTTACAAATGTCAAAATAAAAGTCATAAATTTGCTCCAAAACCAAAATAAGTATAAGAAGGTTCATATAAATCAAGTACATATATTTATGAGTAAATTACACTTACCTCCCTCCAGATTTGATGATATTATACTCAGTCTCATTCTTTTCTAAAAATGACACTCACCCTCATTAATTGATCAAGTTGCATACTTGTATAAATATTATCAGTTAAAATCTATAGGGTTTTCAACATTCACAGTTATTTATAAAAAAAATATTTTTTTAAAAAAATATCAGCCCTATTCTTTTTTAAAAATGACACTCACCCCTCAATTAATTGATCAAGTTGCATAATTGTATAAATATTATCAATTAAAATCTACAAAATTTTCAGCATTCACAGTTATTTATGAAAAACTATGTATACTAAAAATAATCGTGTATCTTGAAAATTTTGTAGATTTTAATTAATAATATTTATATATAATAATATTTTTTATAAAAAATCTTTACAATTTTCTCTATGTAGGTGTGTAAGGAGTTTTTTAAAAAAATATATACATTTTTTAACTAGTAATGTTATCAAATTTTAACGATAAAAAAATATTATCAAATTTTAATTGGTAATATTTATACATAATAATATTTAAAAAATATTTTTTTTCATAAATAATCGTGAATGTTGAAAATCCTATAGATTTTAACGATAATATTTACACAATTATGTAACCTTATCAATTAATAGGGTGAGTGTCATTTTAAAAAAAATGGATCCGAGTATAATATCATCAAACTTGAAGGAGGTGAGTATAATTTACTCTATATTTATTAACCAATATAATTAAAATATTTATTTAACTTAGGTATTGAGTAATATTTTAATCTTTTTATAATTTATTACATTGATCCTATGAAAAGTTAACATTCAAATTATAATAATTCTAAATTTTGTCAAATATCATAAATATTGTAAAACTAAATAAATATAAAGTTTTTATAACATTATGCGTACATACTACATACTAATTAATTTTAGTGTTTTCATGTAAAATTTTTACCTCCAAACTTGGTGTGGATATTAAAATATTTAAATACTATTATAATTTATCATATATATATGTGAATAAAAAATTACTCAATCAAAAAATAATTAATTAATTTAATTTTCTAAATATGTCGCATAAAAAAATAGCCAAATGTCTTTTTAAAATGAACCTTGGTAAATATTCTAGATCCTAATTAAATTGACATATAAGGTTGAAATGTAATTTATAAAACAAAATTTTATCAAATATATTTGCAAAGAATAATCAAAATATGAGAATAGTCTACTATATAGATCACACAAGCTTTTGTGAAAAATGTTCACATAATGTGCATCAAAGCTTTCGTGCACCTCTACATTCAAAATAATTAAAGAATATATGAGAAATTAAATTAATTACTACTATAAATAAAATAACAAATAAGTTATTAAATAATATTAGACTTTATTATTCAAGAATATCTATAGCACAATAACTGTATAGCTCCTAGTTTTACCATCTCTCTTGAATTTCACTAACTTACCCTTCCTTAACATCTTCAAAAAAAAGGGAGACAACTTATTATCATCATCATTAAATAACTAACAATATGATATAAAACATATCATAAGAACCAAATATCATCATGTATAAATTAAGTAGCAATACTTATTGCGCATTGTATTTCTCCATCTTACATCACATTTAAAAGCAATGAGAAATAATAATTAATTTATAAATATCTTCTCATAAAATATATGCTTATAAATATATCTATTAAAATTTTTCTAATCACTTTTTATTAGTAACAACTATTATAAAATTAAATAGAATATTAAAGTTGAAGAAATTAAAATTTTATTCTTCACAAAATATTTTATGAAAAATAGGATGTTACAATTAGAACATAAATACATGTGACTTTTTTAAATAGTCAAATGACCTTTAAGTAACTTTTAATATTGACCATCCATGTATAGTCAAGATTTACTCCTTTCACTTTCTTATAATAAAAACTCATCTCACTAGATATGCCTTATATATATATATATATATAGCGTATATGGTAAGAGAAATGTTTATTGTATGAGGTGAGAGGAGTGAGTCTTTATCATTAAATCTTACATAAATGGTTAAGATTAGAACATAAATGCATGTAACTTTTTTTAGTGGTCACATGACTTTTAAGTAACTTTCAATTTTGACCATCAATGTATAATTATGATTTAGATTTTTATCTTTAGGAATGATGACGCATAGATTTTTATATTAAAACAATAATTAATTCATAAATATCTTCTTATAAATATCTTCTCATAAATATCTGCGTATAAATATATCTATTTAAAATTTTCTAATCACTTCTTATTAGTAACAACTATTGTAAAGCTAGATAGAATATTCAAGTTGAATAAATTAAAATTTTATACTTCACAAAATATTTTATGAAAAATATGATGTTATAATTAGAACATAAATGCATATAACTTTTTTAAGTGGTCACATGACTTTTAAGTAACTTTTAATTTTAACCATCCACGTATGGTTGTATGGTCAATATTTACTCCTCTTACATTCTCAGAATAAAAATTTCTCTCATTAGATATGTCATATATATATATAACATATCTAGTGAGATGGGTGTTTATTGTATGAGGTGAGATGAGTGAATATTGATCATTGGATCTGACTTGAATGATTAAGATTATAACGCAAATACATGTGACTTTTTTAAGTGATCACATGACTTTTAAGTAACTTTCAATCTTGACCATCCATGTATAGTTGTATAGTCAATATTTACTTCTCTTACTCTTTAATAATAAAAATTTTTCTCACTAGATATGTGATATATATATATATATATATAATATAAATTATAACTTAATTAATTAATTTTAGTGTTTTCATGTAAAATTTTTACCTCCAAACTTGGTATGGATATTAAAATATTTAAATACTATTATAATTTATCATATATATATATATATATATATATATATATATGAATAAAAATTTACTTAATCAAAAAATAATTAATTAATTTAATTTTCTAAATATTTTTCATAAAAAAATAGCCAAATGTCTTTTTTAAATGAACCTTGGTAAATATTCTAAATCCTAATTAAATTGACATATAAGATTGAAATATAATTTATAAAACAAAATTTTATCAAATATATTTGCAAAGAATAGTCAATAGGAGAAAAGTCTATTATATAGACCACATGAGCTTTTTTGAGGAAAATGTTCACATAATGTGCATCAAAGCTTTCGCGCACCTCTACATTGAAAATAATTAAAGAATATATGAGAAATTAAATTAATTACTACTACAAATAAAATAACAAATAAGTTATTAAATAATATAAGACTTTATTATTCAAGTTATCTATAGCACAATAACTATAAAGCTGCTAATTTTACCATATCTCTTAACTCACCCTTCCTTAACATCTTCAAAAGGGGGGAGGGGGGGACAATTTATTACCATCATCATTCAATAACTAACAATATGATATAAAACATATCATAAGAACTAAATATCATCACGTATAAATTAAGTAGAAATATTTGTTGCGCATTGTATTTCCCTATATTATATCACATTTAAAAACATTAAGAATATGACACTAATCAGTAATAATATAAAAAAACTTACAATAAAAAAAATCTTATGACAATTTTAGAAGACTTCAGCAATGACCCAACAAGAAAGTAAATGTAACTAATAAAACCTTAGTAAAAAAATGAAAGAATAAGCACCATTCATCCATGACAACTATTTCAATTGAATCAGGAAACTTAAATTGCTTGAAATTGAAATTTTTTCACAAATGAATAACATCATCACTTTGATACTCTAGATCTTTTGGTCATTACTTATGTTCACATCACCAACAAAATTTGACATGTAGTTGAATTACCAAAATAAGTAAATAAGCTATGGAAATAACTGAAATAAAAAATAAATTAATAATTTTTTCATTCAGAAAACATATAATAGAAAGAGAAAGAAATTACTCTTCAATGCAAGAGTATTTGTGGAAATATCCTTGAGTTGTAAAAAGTCTAAATAACTAAAAGATAAAAGAACTACCCCTATAAATACAGATGTTCCAATGCCTCTAACATAATTAATGTAGACTTATTGTTTGATAAACAAAAATCCAATATTAATTGTATATTTTAATTTTCGCGTAAATCATTGAAAAATTTCAAATATTAATTATGTATATTATTCAATAACATAAATGCAAAAAACAAAAAAACAAAAAAATTGATTTGATATAATATGCTAATACTAACGTAAATCATCATTTAAAAAAAAATCCTATGAAAAATAACTTAAGTAAAATAAGGTATAAGGTATAATATACATATTACATATATTATCTACATTGAGGGAATATTTTATCATTTAATAATTTTGATTTTAAAAAGTAAGAAATCAGTACACTATTGTCACGATAGAAAATTACATATATCAATTTAAATGAAAGAATCGATCAATAATGGATATCAATGTTATGTGGTTTTTTAAAATGATTCTTACAACGTCTTTAGCATTTTAATTAATTAGCATAAATTAATATAATTACTGTGGATAAATTTGATTTGAATTATCATGTACGTTATTATATTATCTTTAATTGAAATAATTAATTGGTGTCAATTATTATAATTAAATTTCATTGTTTTTGGTTGCAAAGAAATTATCTTTAATTGGGACAATTATAATTGTTATTAATATTGAAATTAATAATATATAATAAATTAATAATTAATGATAAGTAATTAATTTATTTATTTACAAATATTTTTTAAACTTTTAAAAATATTAATATTAGAGAAAAATATTACTATATTTATTTGTTACCCAAATTTATTTATCTATTTACAAAATCAATGAGTTATTAATTATTTATTTTTAACTTTATTCTTAGTATTAATAAGTGAGAGATAATATTTTAATAAAATTTTAGTCAGTAAAATGTAATTATTATTCTTTATAATCGAGTATATAATAACTTTATTAATTCGTATATAATAATTTTAATAAATAGATAAAAGTGGATGTAAGAAGTACTTCTTAACTTAGTGTTAAAGACACATGTTACCAAAATCTTTAATTTAATGAATAATGTTGCATCTGTCTAACATACCCTTATTCTCTTACATTTTTCTAATTACTTAAAATAATAATTAAAAAACAATTAAGAACATATTTTTAAAAATTTAAAAACATTTAATACCGCAAAACCTATAGTGAACATGGGTCTTACTTGGGCCCAACAACCGTCGGACGGCCCTTGGGTCCAATAAGTCAGAAGTGAGTCGAGTGTCCAATCCATCCGTTAAGGTCCATGCCCACTGTTGATCAAAAATTCCATGGCCTCTAAGTTGGGTCCCACTCCTCTCAGCTAGACGTACAATTTGGCCAGAATGCATGTCACCTTAACGAGAACACGTCCATGTCTTCTCCTCTAGAGTCAGTAGTAGGAAAATTTCTTATATGCTCGTTAGGATTAACTTTTTCTTCGCATGTTGATCTCCATCATTCATCTTAAAAATGTAAAAGAGAGAAAGAGAATTTCAAAAATAAATGGATGATTAGGATAGAGTGTGGAAGAAGAATTTTTTTTCTCTTGGTGTACAGAATAAGCTCTCCAGTGGTAGACTACTTATGTGTCCCGTCAGCTGCAGCCATAACTGTGATTGGTTGCCTCTAGAACCGTCAAAAATAGGTGAAACTCGATTGGTCGATGTGAATAGTCTGACAAAATGGATGAGTTGAATTAGTAAAATATCAGTTTAAAATTAAAAATAGTTCAAATGAATCGGTCCAAATGGATCAGCCCTGACCCAGCTCATTTACATTAAAAAGAGGCATACTGAACTGATAAAATGTCAACCTAAAACTTACACAGTCCGATATGGGTTAGTAGGGGTGTTCTTGGATCGATTTTGCGGCAAAAAATCATCCGATCCAAGCAAGGTAAGTATCATCGGTTCGGTTTGGATTGGATGAATTCCAATAATCAAACCGATCAAATCCGAACCAATTTTAATCGATTTGGATTGGATTGAATGATTCGATTTTTGTCCAATAATATAATAAAAATGCATTCTAAATAAGAATAATACACAACAACAATATAATTCAAATTCTAAGCTACAAACCATTCATAAAGTCATACAAATCATACAAACAAATAAAATTCAACAATAATTTCAAAGTTCATTAAACAAATAAAATTAAAATGACATTTAACAATTGTAATCTTTCTCGATAAAATTCTGACATCTTAACTTAAAAGGAAGTGAAATGTGTTTTGTCTTACGTGTGTGCTTACCATTGGGCCAATGGGGGGATAGAGTAGGGATATTTAGGTAATTTTAAGTGTAAAATCGGTTTGGATCGATTTTATAAAATTGAACCAAAAACCGATCCGAGCCGTCGATTTTTCAAAAACTTCATCCAAATTAATCCAATCTATTTCGGTTTTCATCGGTTTTTGATTTTTTTGAATCGGTTTTTAGTTTTTTTTTTTATTGGTTTGGATGTGAACACTCTTTTTATGGATTAGCTGGCTAGTTTTGACAACTGCCTCTCTTTAGATCATATAAAAAATAATAATCATGTTATTTGTATAATTTAAAATTGACAATTTTAGAACAATTTTAATAAATGATGAATACTTTTAAGATAAATAGTGATTTTAATTATTTTTGTAATGATTTTTTTCTATTACATGAAATGAGTTGAAATTAAAATTTACTTTATATTATATAAAGATTATCATGTAATAGTTAATTAAATGATAAGAAGTGATCTTTATTACTTATGTGATGAATTTAAATTTTAACTTAATATATGTAATAAAAAAAATATCACATATGCAATTGAAATCACCTTTTATTTTAAAAATATTTACCACTTGTCTGAGTTATTCTAAAATTATCTATTTAGGTTATAGAAAAAACATTTAAAATGGATATTCAAATCAAGGACAAGGTAAGTCTTTTACAATCCACCACCTACTCACTTCATTATCGGAGTGTTTTATGGGTACTACCATTAGTAACTAAGAGTGTTTAAATTTAATTTAAACTGAAAGCTAAACAAACAAACTGAATAAAAATTTTGAAATTCAAATAAAACCTAATAAATCTGGTTTGTTTTTGTTTGCTTTTTTGAAAACTGATTGTATTGGTTCAATTTTCAATTTTAATTTTTAAAAATAATTCAATATAATCTAAACTAATTAATATTTATTGAATTATACCTTTTACTTATAGTAACTATAATTTATCTATAAAAATTATAATTTCTCACACATTTTTTTTTTATTTTATGTGATAAAATATTATTTTAAACATGTAAAATAAATTATTTTTATATTTTATTTATTTTTATTTCTTTTTTTAATAGACTAAATTGATTTTATCACAAAATTTTAAACTTAAAAACTTTTTAATAAAAAACTGATCAAATTCTAACCAATTTAAATCAGTTCAAATTAGTTCGATTTTTTATAATGTAATTAATTCACTCTAATCTAAAAATATGAATTTATTAACATTTTCATTCAAAATAAAGGTTAAAAAAACTTTTTTATTCAAAACCAATATAAATCACACCATGAACACCCTAATCAGTTCCACGGTCGTGGTCAGTAAATCAGAGCTCAAACCAAAAGAACGGAGCTCACGGCCCTGTTAGACTTAAATCAATCAAAACTTAAAAAATATTTAATATTTTTTTTTTTTGACAATTCAATTAGAAGATATAGAATTACTCTTATTTAATATATTTAACATGAATTTTGTTGTCGTAGGACACATGTTAAAGGATGAAAATAATATTTATTATTTTTATTAAATTATAATAATTACTTTAAAAGGAATTATTTTTAAAATCTTAAATATAAGTTATGTTACACAGTCAAAGAAAATTAATCAAGATTTTAACATAATTTAGCTATATTTAAAGGTAGTGAGAGAATGAAACAAAGGTGGGACAACTTATTTATTCAATAGTAAAAAAACATATTAACTCATTATGTCAAAAATTATGACAAAATTTCAATTTCATATATTGAAATTTAAATGCTTAAATTTCTCATTTAATAATTTATTTTTAATTTCTTAACATGTGCTTTAAGAATACACGTTGATAAAACATATTTAACATTTAGATTATTGATTTTTTGGTGAGTAATGCAAGTAATTACTTTATTGTCGTATGACAAATCCGCTTTTATACAACAAATTAAAGTACAATCTCTTAAAAATAGTTTAAAAGACTCTTACAGCCTCTTAACCTATGTTATTATTAGCTTTTTAAAAAAATTAAATTCAAATTATCTTTTTAATTTATTATACATATATCTTTTATAATTTTAAATATTTATTTATTATAATCTATTTTTTATATATTATCTGAATAAATTAATTATACATATTTTTTTTATAATTTTAAATACATTGATTATACATATATTTTAATTCAATTAATTATACATATATTTTTTATAATTAATTATACATATATTTCTCTAAATTTATATTTATTTGAATTCTATCTAAATTTAAAAAAATTATACAGTACGCGAGATACTTGCTAATTAGGTATTTATGATGATCACTCCATGTAAATGTTTGTTTGAGATAGCACGAGTATGTCGATTCGCCACTTTCACCTAATCTTTCTCATGTTATTCTTCCGACGCACATGATTGGTTATTGGTTTGAACTTTGAATTAAAAATTAGCCAGAAGAATTGTTCTTGTTCGTTATATAATCAAACAAATACTATATGAACCTAAACAACTAAACATGGTTGCGACATCTTGCCTAACAATATTATCTTACCAACTGTAGACACTCAGTTGCTTTTCTCATTGAACTTGACAGTATTGTCGTATGGTGAATGATGACTTTATGAAATTAAAATAAAATGAGAATATAATAAAATAAATATTTAATTATTTCAATGTTTGGTATATAATATCATATTTGGTACATAGAAGAGTGATTTCATGTAATAGGAATAGAGTCGAAATAAAATAAAATAAGCTGCAATGGCATGATCATTGCAAGTTCACAGTTTAAAAGGTACTGAATTTGATATCAATAGAATTAAATTCGAAAAAAAATAACTTTTTTATATATAAATTTTTTATAACTTAATAACAGAAAAAGTTGTCGTTTAAAAAGAGCATACACTATTTTTTGTGAGACAAGCTTAAAAATGTACAACTTTTTTATTAAAAACTTCAAACATTTTTTTTTTTTTTTTGTGATATTTTGGATAATATTTATGTTCGATTGTATTATTATGATTTTATATTTTTCTAATATTTACATAATTATTGTTTTTAAAATTTTAACATAATTATTTAAAACTTAATTGCAAGAAGTAGGTTAGGGCTAGATAAAAACAAAATTAGAAATTAGGTAGAATAGACTTATTGGGTAATTATTATTATTCTATAAAATCAATGAGGGTATATTTGAAAATCAAGTTAAATCTTATTTTATGAAATTACCAAGCCTACCTTTCTTTGAAAATGAGGCATGAAATTACCAATTCTAGTTCTATAAAAGAAGTATGTAATGGAATCGCCATTCCATGTTTTTTTCTTTTTCTCCTAACAAATATAAAAAAATGCTTTTTTTCATGGAATAAAGCATGAAATAGAATCATTGTTCCACATATCAATCGTGACAGACAAATTTGATGTAAATCATATAAATATCCATAATTTTAAAATAAAAGTTAATTTTTAAAATATATCTTATATAGGTAATATTTTTTTCTCTTTTCCTCTTATCTATGTAATATGAGTATACATTTTTGGGAGCACTGTTCGTAATTTAACTTTTCACAATTTAATAACAAACATAAAGTTTGTTGCTTGTTAAAAAGTTAATGGATTTAGTAATTGTCAGTTTATAAGTATTAGAAAAAAATTAAATCTTATTCCATAAACCAATTAATTATCAATTTCATCTTTATGTAGAATGAGAAAAAAAAAATATTAGTTAATTATTTGATCGAAGTGCACTTGGTTTAAAGCACATAGTCCTTCCCATTTACTGCCAAGTCATTGTGGGTCACTTCGACTGCAAAATTTACTAAAAGTTGGTGCCCAACCAGAAATTAAAGTAAGAACAGACCAGCAAAGCAAACTCCACTTTGATCAAACACCCAAATAGTTGCAAAAGGAACACGCTGTTTTGATTAGGAACAGCTGGTGAATTGTTTATTATTACAATGGAAACTACTAACTAGACATAAAGAAACAAAATGATGCATTGACAGATAGACAACATGAAAAGAAGCAGTTCCTTCCTCATGATGATATTGAAATATTTAACTCTTCCAATTCCAGTTCCAGTTCCAGTTCCAGTTCCACCACCCAGAATTAAGGCTCACTTCACAATTGGTGGACCATTTTCTGTATCTGTTGCTGCTGATTCTGCATCATCTGAAGGTTCACGCGCGAGCAAGATCTTGCTACCTCACCCACTAAGGGGATCACAGGGAGGCTATCACAATTGCATATCTCAATCATGAACCCATCTGGGTCATGGAAAAACAGCTGATCCACAAGGATCCCACCTTCCTCTACCGTCGCTCTCACGTAATCAATCTCCATCTCCTTCAGCTTCTTCTCCACTGCTCCCATGCTCTCACACTGTACTCAACGTACAAAATTATATATAATAATATCTCATTACCTGAATTGAATCACTTTGTCATTTCATCAAAAACACAAGTCTTTCCCAGTTACTACAAGGCACATATCACTAACAGATGCGTACAAGTAAGTAACTGCAAAACGCTTGTGCAATGAGTTTGTTGTGTGCGTTTGTCTTTTTCTTCCACAACCACGAAAGGGACAGGGAAATAATTCACAACTCGAGACAAATACAAAGTACTAAGTAATAATAGCCAACAATTTTGCACTGAAAGCGTCTATCTTTTTGAACTTTTGTCGCATTTCTATATCTGCATTTATTTATTTTAAAAATCTACGGATTTTTCTTGTGGCACTTAGCTTCCCTGTATTATTTATAAGGTTCTTTTATTTGGTTCTTCCTAGAAACGTTTCCAACTGCGAAACTGAAACAAAGCATTTAATTGTGAAGTTTAAAAGTACACCATAAATGAATGAAAATCTGACCTGGAAAGATATGTGATTATCCTTTGGATTAATTTCCTTCTTCCTTGGCAAGTTCTCTGGCTCCTCTGCTTCTAGCAAATGAATTCCAATCCCGTACCCAAACAGCCTGCACTTAAAGTTACCACATAGATTGTAACAAGAAAAAAAAAAACAGTTACCACATAGATAATCGAAAACCCAGTAAGAAAACCCACCAAAATTTTCTCCCCAGGCAAAGAAAATAACAAGTTTTTGAGCATGTTTCTTTGCCTCTCTAATCTCAAAAAGCCACTTGGGCATCATTTTCAATTGAAAAACCAATAAAATAAAATAAAAGTCTTATTGGTTTGTAAATTGTAATGACCATGTGTGTGAAATTAAATTACCAGGCCCCATCAAAATTAAAAGAGCCGGGCCTCCTGATCGGGAAAAACCCAAGAACATTCTGGTAGAAGTCCATAGATTCTTCCACTGATCTGCATACGAGGGAGATGTGGTTCACAGACTTGAGGTGCAATGGGTTTCCTACACTTTCCTTCATTTTCTCGACAAAATTCCCTCAACCCACCAAGTTGAACAACAAGAAAATGCTAATCCAAAAACCAAATATTAAAACTTTTGCGAACAAAAAATGTGTCCTGGCAGAGCTGAAGATGGAAGAGGTAGAAAAATGAAAGTAAAAGAGCTCACGGAAGCACAACTACAGAGAAATGGGTGCTGCACTATATAGAGGCCAAGAAGGCGCTATCGTGCGCCACGTGTCCGTATATATTGTACGTGTCAGATACGTATTCTCTCTGTCACTTCAACTACACCTTGCTGACTAGGATCATGCCAGACTGTTATGTGGTGGGGCCGGGACACGTTAGCTTAGCTTGCATGTTCAAGATTTATTTTGTTGCGGTGATTCAAGGATAGTAAATATACTCCGTTCCAATTTATTAGCATAATATTATTTTGAATAATTTTAAAATTATTGATATTTAATTTAATAATATTTTATTTTTTAATTTAACAGTGTATATAATTATAAATGATATACGTTATATTTTTATTAAATTAATATAATAGTTTGAGATTATATAAGATTTTTTTTTATCCAAATCATTAGGAGTGAGTTAGTGATAAATTTTTTGAGTAGTTTACGTGATGTTATCGTGTTAGGTTTAAATTTTAATGCTATCATTATAAAAAAAAGGATCATAGTACCCATTCTGTAGATGCTTTTAAATCTATTAAATATATTTTTAATTTAACATATTACATGGATTATTTTGCTTTTCTCTTTTTATTTTAAGATGATATGGAAGTATATATATTTTATTATTGTTTTAAAATAAATTTTTTTTAGTATACAATTCATGGAATAATTAATTATAAAATATAATTAAATTTGATATATTATTCATGATTTTTTTAATTTTGAAAAAAATTATATTATTAAACAAATTTGTGACATATAATGTTAAAATTAATTTTATTTATGTTTTATTTTTTGATTTTTCATATTTTATCTTAAGTTATTAAATATTCACATACATCTGTCAAATTTATAAATAGGTATTCGTAATGAAATGAGAAAACAATCTTAAGTGATTGTGATTGAAATTTAAATGGGAATGGAACCTCTCAATTTTTATATTTAAAATTATTGTAATAATTTTATATTGTACTTTGTACATAAATGTACAATTAGATTGTTTTTTGTGTTAACAAAAATAAAATTCATCTTTCTATAATTTTAAAGGCATGCATGTCCTTACATATAATAAATTCAGAAAAATATCATCTTACCTCATTTTTTTAATATTATTTTTAATACTTAATTAATGATGTATAAATTTATGGTTAATTATATGTATTAGTTAGTTAATGAGTAAATCTATAGTTTAGAATTTGAAACTTGAATTTACTCTTTAATTAATTAATACACGTGATTAACTATGAATTTGTATATCATTAATCAAGTATTGAAAGTGATGTTTAAAAAATGGTGTAAGAATATAGGGGTTGAATAAATTCTCTTGGATAATGCGTCAGCTTCAAACCTAAATAATAAAGGATACTTCCTTCACTATTCACCACTTCAAATATTGATAATTTCGCACCTTTGAAGCTTGAAACATAATCCAGTGGACGTAGATTTTATTCTGGTTTTTTTTTATCATTGTTCTGATTTATTTTTATTTATATTATAAAACTATAATCTCATATTATATAATTCTTCTAAAAAATTGCAATTGATATAAGTTGTACGTATTATTAAACCCTAAATATAACTTTTAAGTATTATAAGTTACAACGTATATTAAAATACCAAGAAAAAATATATAAAGGTGGAATCTTTCTATTTTAAAAACCCACGATTGCCACGTTCCAAGGCAAATCCTTGCGGGTATCAGGTGGTGAGATGTTTCTAGACTCTGCAAGTTTTTGTGTTTAAATAATGCTTTGGGTACCGATTCTAATATACACGTATTGTATATTTTGTGAATTATAGTTATTAATTGCGTTAAAAAATATATTAATAATTATGATAAATGACTTATAATTTATTAATTTATTTTATTTTTTTAATTTTTTAATTATATAAATATTATTAATTAAAATTTATAAAATTTTTAACATGTATAATTATGATTTAAAAAAATATTTTTAAAATAATATTATTATATATAAATATTATTAGTTAAAATTTGATAATATTTTTTATCAGTTAAAATCTTATAATATTACTAGTTAATATATATATATATTAAAAATCCCTTACACACTTACATAGAAAAATTTGTAAAAAATTAAAAAATATATTATTATGTATAAATATTATCAGTTAAAATTTATAAAATTTTCAGTATGCATAATTATTAATAAAAAATATAAAAATTAATATAATTTTAATTAATATTATTTACATAATTATACAACATAAAAAAATAAATAATATAACTTTAAAAAAAGATAATGATGGACTAGTGGTAACGGTGACCGATCAACAATAATATTAATAATAGTGATGATGTGTAAAAAAATATAAAATAAAAAAATAACCTAAAAAATTTATTATTACAAATAAAATAAAAAGTATACCATATGTACTAATATAATAAAGTGTACCATATGTACTAATATAGTAAAGTGTACAGTAATAATGGCCATGCTAAGGGTATACGTTGAAGCGGTGAGGCACGGGACGACCACAGGCAGAGACAGGTAAAATGGGAACAATGGCGGTATGTTTAAACAGTAAAAACGGTGAGTTGTTATTTTTATCTGACGTGGCAAATTATGATTTTGGAGATAGGAAGGAGATAAGAAAATGAAACAAGAGATTTTCATCTATAGTTATATATGAGAGATTATGACATTAAAAATGTAATTTAATTAAGAAATAATAATGACAAAAAAATTGATATGACACATATTAAATAAAAAACAAGGGAAATCTTTTATTAAACATCTAAAAATTTCTTGTTATATATTTGTTAAAATTTGAATTAATTAAATATTAAATATTATAAAATATTTATTAATTTAGTTAATTGTTATTATTTTTATTATTAAACTTTTATGAACATTTGAGCATACCTTAGCTGGGGTATGTAGGCCTTATGTATATGATTACTATATGACAAAAAGGTGGATCGTTAAGTTTTTACTAAGCCCAAGTCTAATGGCATACATATGATCCATCATCTCAAACCTAGCGGTCTAACCTTTATTTTTACACAATAAGGGGATTGCTCAAAATATGTATACTTTTTTTACCTACACTCATATCCCAATGGACCGTAATGGACAATAGATATGAAAACCTATGGCATCAACAAACAATCTAAGACCTTTATTTTTACACATTAAGGAGATTGCTCAAAATATGTTCACTTCTTTACCTATACTCATATCTCAATGGACTGTCATGGACAATAGACATGAAACCCTATGGCATCAACAAGCAATCTAGGACTACCTCCTTAGGTATATGCTAAAACAATAAGTAATGGTGTCAAAACAAGCTGGTCTGCGCGGGTCATGATAAATTTTGGGGCGACCAAGCTTGTTGTATAAGCATTTTGCTAGCCCAGCTCGATCTTATGCGAGCTGCGGGTTGGGCCAGGTCAGCTGTTGGCCTAATTTTTTTTTTAAATCCTTTTATATTTTTAATACTAAATATGTTTTCCTATGTTTCAACACTATGTTTTTCTCTTGCATATTTCAAATACTAACAAACATCAAATACATTTTTTTTTGTAACAAAAATATTAATTTATATTTAAAAAATAAGGGATAAAACTTTTTACATATCATAAAAATTATTAATTAAATAATTAAGCATCAGCCAGTGCAAATTGACCACGTCGGATCAAATTTTATTTTTGCATCAAATTTTTTAACTCACCCTACCTATTTTATTGGCCCATTTGAGTTGGTCCATCAGGCTCATCTCATTTTTACACTCCTAACAATAGGTAAATTCATTTTGTGAATACAAAGAGATACATCTACCCTCATCCTAAATTTATTATCGTTGTCCGATTAAAATCATAAGCCTATGTAAATATAAAAAATTAGGGATTGAGGACAATTTATCTCTTACCACTATTACAGGATAATTAAGTTAGTTTACTTAACTTACTCAGATTAGTTAGAATCTGTTATTTTGTAACTAACTCAGTTAGATTAGTTAGCATCATTTCACTGCTATAAATAGCAGCAACTTGTATAGTTTAACACTTGTATTCATTCTTTGTATTCATTCTTCCGAGTAATGAAGAAGTTTACTCATTTCTCTGCTTGTTCAAATATCAAGATGGTACCAGAGCTCTACTTTAGAGTTTTGGTTGCCTTTCTTTCTCATTTCCTTTTCTTGCATTCTTCTACTGCAATATTCTTCTCTCCTTCGTTATAGCAATGGCTACCCAGAGCTATGCGAATTACTTGACTAATCCTTTAAACCCATACTTCATGCATTCGAATGAAAATCCAGCACTCGTTCTTGTTTCTCCAGTGATGGATGGAAAGAATTATCATGCCTAGGCTAGGGCAATGAAGCTTGCTTTGATGTCGAAGAACAAGCTCCAATTTTTAGATGGAAGCATTGTTCCCCCTGTGACTTCAGATCCGTTGTATTTGCCATGGGTAAGATGTAACACCATGGTCCTTTCTTGGATTCACCATTCCATTTCTCAAAACATCAAGGTGTCTATCTTGTGGATCGATCGAGCATATGAAGTATGAAAAGATTTGAGAAATCGGTTCTCCCATGGGGACATTTTCAAAATTTCAGAAATTCAAGAAGAGCTTTATCGTTTGCACCAAGGGAATCTTGAAGTCTCTGAGTATTTCACCCAAATGAAAACTATGTGGGATGAGGTAGAGAATTTCAAGCCCCTTCCTTACTGTAAGTGTGCCATTTTTTGTTCTTGTGGAGCAGTTATTTGTGCACGAACATATAGATATCAAGAATATGTTACTCGGTTCCTTAGAGGTTTGAATGATCAGTATACACATGTGAGATCCCAAATTATGATAATGGATCCACTACCAGATTTTTCTAAAGCCTTTTCATTAGTCATTCAGTAGGAAAAGCAAATGAATCAACCTTTACTCTCAGATATTGTTGGTGACTCACGGGCTCTTGCCTTGAACACAGATCAGGCAAATAATGGACATAATGGAGGTAATTACCGAAGAGGTGGATTTTCCAACCGAGGGAAAGGAAGAAGTAATGGGGGCAGAGGTAACAAGCTATGTACTCATTGCCACAAAACCAATCACACAGTTGATACCTGCTACTTTAAGCATGGATTTCCCCAGGGTTTTCAGTCCAAAGGCAATAATAGAACAGCCAACATGGCTCTCATTATGGACTCTGATTCTGTTGAGAAATTTGTTCAAGATCATCAACAATCGAGTGTTACTCTTACACAAGAGTAGTATCAAGGCATTCTTGATCTTTTCCAGCATTCCAAACAACTTTCACAACCCAACTCACATGCTGTTAATTATATACATTCTAACACAATGGCCTTAAACACACATACCACTTCTCAACCTAGTAAAATTTTCTCTTCTTGGATTATTGACACAGGAGCTACTGACCATATTACACATAATCCAGAACATCTTGTTGATTGTCACTCTATTAAGCCAATTCATATTACCTTACCTGATGGATCACACGTTACTGCATCTCTATCAAGAACTGTGATTTTATCAAATTCTTTGTCTTTGTTCAATGTTCTTTATGTGCCAAGATTTCATGTTAATCTCATTTCCATTACCAAACTTCTTAAATCCATTTCATGTCACATTATTTTTTATACTGATTTTTGCACAATCTTGTAGAACTCTACCAAGGAGATGATTGGTTCAACTAAGATACAAGATGGATTGTTCGTGTTGAATCCTCCAGAAGTAATGAGTGTTGCTCCTACTGGTTTTGTCTGTAAATCTGTTTGTAACAGTGTTTCTGATTCCATTCTTTGGCATAATAGACTTGGACACTTGTCCCACTCTAGGCACAAATGTGTCTCTACACAATTTCCTTACATTTCTTTCAATAATACAGATTTGCCTTGTGACATATGTCATTTTGCAAAACAAAGAAAATTGCCTCATTTTAGTAGTAACACAAAGTCTAATCAAAATTTTGATTTGCTGCATGCTGATATATGTGGACCATATTCCCACACTTCTTTACTAGGTCACAAATACTTCTTAACTTTGGTAAATAACCATAGTAGATTCACATAGGTCATCTTATGAAATCAAAGGATGAGACCAGAACACACATAATAAATTTCATTTATTACATTGAAACACAATTTCAATTAAAACTAAAGTGTATTAGCAGTGATAATGGAGTTGAATTCTTAATGCATGACTTTTTCAAATCAAAAGGTATAGTCCATCAAAGATCATATGTGGAAATCCCTCAACAAAATGAAATTGTTGAGAAGAAACACCAATATATTTGGAATGTTGCTTGAGCTCTCTCATTTCAAGCTCATCTTCCACACAAATTCTGGAATTTTGCTATCCAACATGAAGTTCATCTAATCAATCAAATTCCCAGTCCTCTCCTCCAAGACAAGTGGCCTTATAAAATCCTTCACAAGATACCACCTACTCTTCTTCACCTTAAGTCTTTTGGTTGTCTAAGCTATGCTAGTACTCTCCAAGCACATAGAATGAAATTTTAACCTAGAGCAAGAAAAATAATTTTTCTTGGATATAAGGAAGGCACCAAAGGATACATCCTCTATGATTTGCAGTCTCACCAACTTATCATATCCAGAAATGTCAGCTTTTATGAGATTGTTTTCCATTTTTCTAGCAACACATCCGAAGCTTCTCCCACTGAAGTCACTTACACACCTTCTCTTAATCCTCCCTCTGTTCTCCTTGAATCTCCCACCGAGGTTGCTCTTGCCACACCTGTTTTGGACACATCTTCTGCCTCAATCTTAGACCCTGTGTCCACTTCAGTGCCTTTGATGAACTCAGATCATCAGCCTGTAAGACAATCTCATAGGGTCAGACATAAATCGAGCTACTTGGAGGACTATCACTGCAATCTATCTTCTACCAGCTACACTAATTCATCTTCAAGTAACCCCTCTTTTCCTCTATCTTCTGTACTGTCATATGCCAATTGTTCCCCTGCATATAAGAATTTTTGCCTCTCAGCCACAATAAACAGTGAACCCAAAACATATAGCCAAGCCTCAAAACATGAATGCTGGCAAAAAGCCATGAATGCTGAAATCACTGCTCTTGAGCATAATAATACTTGATCCATTGTTGACCTTCCTCCTAACAAAGTTCCCATCGGATGTAAATGGGTGTACAAAATTAAGTATCATGTCAATGGTACCATTAAAAGGTATAAAGCTCGCTTAGGGACAAAGGGATACACTCAAATAGAAGGTGTAAACTACTTTGACACCTTTTCTCCAGTTGCAAAACTCATTATAGTCAGAACATTACTTGCTCTAGCTGTTGTTAAGGGTTGGTTTCTTGAGCAGCTGGATGTCAATAACGCTTTCCTCCATAGCGATCTACATAAGGAGGTGTATATGACCCTTCCTCCGGGCATCACAGTGACTACCTCATCTGGCAAAGCATATAAGTTGCACAAATCTCTATATGGCTCGAAACAAGCTAGCATGCAGTGGTATTCTAAACTCTCGACTGCATTACTTTCCCTTGGTTACACACAATCAGTTGCTGATCATTCTCTCTTTGTGAAGGCTTCAGATTCACACTTTACTGCCTTTCTAGTCTATGTAGATGACATCGTGTTGGCAGGAAACCATATGGAGGAAATTACTCGTGTGAAGCAGTACTTGGACAATGGTTTTAAAATCAAGGACTTAGGACCACTTTGATTCTTTTTTGGACTTGAAATAGCTCGATCAAAGGAAGGCATTCTTTTCAATCAACGAAAGTACACCTTGGAATTGCTTGAGGACAGTGTACTTCTTGCAGCCAAACCAGCCTGTACACCCTTTTGTCCTAGTACCAAACTTCAATGTAACAATGGTAAGCCTTTTTCTGATGAATCTGCATACAGATGCCTCATTGGAAGGTTACTTTATCTCACTACCACTCGCCCGGACATTGCCTTTGCAGTACAACAACTTAGTCAGTATGTGTCTAAACCTCTTGAATCTCATTACCAGGCTGCAACCAGAGTCCTTCGTTACCTCAAGGCCTCTCCTGCACAAGGGTTGTTCTTCTCTTCTTCTAGTCCAATGAAACTTTATGGATTCGCAGACTCTGATTGGGCGTGCTGCCCCGGGACTAGAAAGTCCATCACAGGTTATTGTGTCTTCCTCGGGTCATTCCTCATTTCATGGAAATCAAAGAAATAAGGCACTGTGTCCCGTTGTTCCTTAGAAGCTGAGTACAGGGCTCTTGCTAGTCTTACTTGTGAAGTACAGTGGCTGATGTACTTATTCAAGGACCTCCACATCTCATTCGAGGCCCCTGTTTCAGTTTACTGTGACAACCAATCTGCTATCTACCTTGCCCACAATCCCACATTCCATGAAAGAACGAAGCATATCGAGATTGACTACCATGTGATTAGAGAGAAAATTCAAGCTGGCTTGATTCACCTACTTCCTGTTCCATCAACATACCAATTAGCTGATGCATTCACCAAGCCTCTCCATTCAACATCCTTTCACAGTTTCTTGTCTAAGCTTGGCCTGCGTGATCTCCACAATCCCGCTTGTGGGGGGTATTACAGGATAATTAAGTTAGTTTACTTAACTTATTCAGATTAGTTAGAATCTGTTATTTTGTAACTAACTCAGTTAGCACCATTTCACTGCTATAAATAGCAGCATCTTGTATAGTTTAACACTTGTATTCATTCTTCCAAGTAATAAAGAAGTTTACTCATTTCTCCGCTTGTTCAAATATCAAGAACCACAAAAGTTCATAGCAAACACCATATGATGCTTCTTTTATAAACCTAAACTGCTGTTTGGTACAGGTAAGTTTGGAACTCAAACATCTATGAATTATGTTATTAATATGCATGAATAAATTAAGGTAAAGCGTTTCTAGTATATGAAGTTTATTTCAATATGCTGCCTGAATCTCGTGTGAGAATCTTCATTTTTCTACGTTTGACATCAGACAAGGACTTGTGTTAGGAGAGGGGATAGGAAGCATGCGAAATTAAGATCCAACATCTCATGATATTGATATATATTATTATGCTCCAATTTTTAAAATAGGATTGGTACCAATTGAATTTCAAGTTAGTTCTCACATTCCATGGAGCAAATGTACACAACTTGAGTAGTTAGAATGACATATTTAATAAGTTAGTATATATAATTTGAGTAATGATATAAGCACAAATTTATAGTCACACATTATTCACATATTTCAACACAATTTATTGAATAACATCTTGATCTTCCTATAACTTAAAAAAAAATTTTAATGTTTGTTTGAATTAACTTATTTTATGTTTAAAATAATTTATAATAAAAAAGGCTTGGAAAGTAAAAATATGTTTGGTTTGGATTATATTCCCAAACCAACAGTTTTTCTTTTTCTAAAAAGTTTTTTATTATTTATTGTATATTTGGGTAATTTTTTAATAATTTTTACATGAAATTTAATATATTATAATAACTTTTTTCATAAGCTTGAAACTTATGATTTTAGATTCTAAATTATTTTAAAAGTTTTAAGACATAAATATCATTTTGTTCTCAATTAAATAATTTTTTAATCATTTTATATCTCTTTTAATAATTTAATGCATAAAAATAATTTTTTATATTATTCAAATGAAATAAATTATTTTAAAATTATTTTTTAACTAATATATCTAAACATAAAACAAATTTTATTATAATCAATTATATAATAGAGGAGGATCAACTTACACCAACAGTAAGTCTTTTTCTCTTATACTCATTTTTAACCATTAGATCTACTTTCATCTAATGATTACCTTTAATGAAATAATCTCAATCATTAGATGAAAGTAAATCTAACAGTTGAAAATAAGTGTAAGAAAAAAAAAACTTACATTAGATAAAAATGATCCATCCTCTATATAATAACTAATTATTAAAATAATCAAAATTTTCCCAACTAATCCTAACACATGCTAAGTGATTGTTTCCCTTAACATAAGCTAAACCAAATATGTCATTAAATTGTGCATATACATCATATATAATTTTGGAATACTTTTTTTTTGGCTTTTTGATACGTAAAACACCTTTCTAAGGTTTTTCCTCATTTCACTTATAATATCCTAATAATCCAAATTTGAAAAAAAAATTAGTAAGTCAAATTTAAAAAACTTAATTAATTAATACCTTATTTCTTTTTTATAAGTCAAACTTGAAAAGTTCAGTAACACTTTCACTTCCACAATTTTTTTTTTTATCAATGTGTAAAATAGTGCTGCTGTTTGAGCTTTGCTCATACGGTGTAGATATAGATGAATGTGTAAATTTTACTATTCATGTGAAGAGAAAATTATTGTCCCTAACTTGTCCCGACTATACCCAAATTTTTTTGATTCGTAAACATCAAACGTCATATGAAACTTGATATATGAGAGATGACACATGAGAAATATATGAACATACTTCACATTAAAATTCTTTATAACGCAACTCTCAAAGATAACCTATTTTTATGTGCTTTATTATGTTGCATTTTAAATAAAAAAAATTTGGTTGTATTATATTAGAGGCGGATTTTTTTTAAAAAATAATCTTTTTATATTTAGTGAATTGCAAGATATTCGATCATTTAACTTTTTTTTATTATATAATCTTAGTATATATTGGCATTCTCACATTTTAGTTGTACGGACTGTACAGTCTAATCAGTCTAATTAGAAAAATCTTTGACTTATGTATATTTAAATTATAGTTGGTAAATTTAAGTTTGGTTAAAAGTATATTTGTAAAGTTAAGTTTGGTTGAAAGTATGTTTACAAACTTAAGTTTAGTTAAAAGTGAGTTTATAATAACGTAATTTATGTTTAAATTTTTTTATCTCAAAAGTGAGTTAGAGAGTCAAAAGCAATAAAATATTCCTTCTCACCCAACGTGAGTTTGGCTCTGAATCACGTTACAGCAAATGAATATTAGGGGTGATCACGGGTCGGGTCGGATTTGTGGGAGAGAAAAATTCAAACCAATCATGTGGGTTCGGGTCGGGTCGAAAGGAAAAAATTTGAGTAACCCGAACCGAACTAACCCGATTAGAATCAAGTTGGTTCGGGTTGGTTAATCGGGTTGGTCGGGTCACCGGATCGAGTTGTAAGAAAAAAATAAAAAAAATTAAATATAGACAAAACGACATCATTTTATTGGGTCATTGGGTTATTGGGTCGGGTCATTGGGTTATTGGGTCGGGTCATTAGGTCGGGTCACTAAACCTGTTACCCGAACTGATATTCAATGAGTTTGTCAAAATTTATCCAAACCGACCCAATTACCCGAACCAATCCGGATATATGTGGTCGAGTCGAGTCGGGTCGGTCGAGTTGGCAGGTAAGCGGGTCGGGTTATGCATCCCTAATGAATATTGAACATTTTCAAACATATATTCACGCCGTTCAAGAATTGTGAACGTCAATTTGCTGAGGGAAATGGGTATCCAAACATGCACTTAGCCTTTGGCTTATCCGGTTTTTGGTTATAATGAATTTTTTCAACGATCCGATAAAATTTAGGTTTACCTTATTTTTTATTTTGTTTAATATTTTAAATTTTAAAAAGATAACTTGTAAGATTTGAAATGGTATTTAGAAGATTATTTTGATAAAATGTATTTTGTCATTAAATCACACATTCTTGTTAAGTAATGTTCTTAAATTTTTAATTTATATTATTATTTAACAAATTTAATTTTAAAAAATTGAAGCTGAATAATTATTATTACTAATTTAGTTACATTAGTATTTTTTCATATAATGTATCTTTTTAATATAAAATACTTATATATTTTTAAATATTTGTATGAGTTTTTGGGTTCGATTGCTTAACCTGTAGTTAGACAACTAACTCAGGCTTTTGACTGAGTCAACCTTGATAAAGGTTGTACAATTATGTCGGGCACAATTTAACAATGATGGTTATAAGTAATTGCAGTGAAATTTACTCTTTATTTGGTATCATCCAATAAAGAAAAAGGAGAAATTTCTCTTCTTTTATTTAATTTTAATAAGAAAAAAATAAAAAATATATATAAAATAAAGATATATATAAATATATGATAGGATACACAAAAATATTTCTCTATCTTTTCTTTCCATCAATGAGAGAGGGAATGAAAAAATAATAAATCTTACAAAATTATTTTCACTCTAAATCATTTCCTTTACATCCATACATGTCAAATAATGGATAAGCCTCTTCTTCTACTCTTTTCCTTTATTTTTCCTCCTCACATACCAAATAAAGCCTTAATTAACATCTAATTACTAAAAATGCCACTACTTATAAATTTGAAGCCTCCACTCACGAAATGTTTTTTCTATTGAAAGAAATCCACGTATATATTGTGCCGAGATAAATAAAATAAAATTCAGGTAATTAAGTTTGTTTTTATAATTAAAAATTAACTGAAAATCATCATATACACATGTACACGGCGATGATGAGTGCATAAGCAAATTGAAATTAAAAATAATTAAGTTCAAACCAGTACGAAGTACGAACAGTACTTTACGTTATGCATTATTATATGGATGTTAAAAAGTTGTTCAAATGGTCAAATCCCATTACATCGACAACTTTATTTATTTTTTATATTATAGATTAGTAAATTAGTACTTAGAAAGGAACTTATAGTTGTCATTTTCATTTTAAAAGTATATGAATGACGATGGTTCATAACATGAAAAAGTCAATTCTACATCACAGTGAAAATTTATTGTAATTTTAAGTGAATCTTATTTGTAATATTATGAATTTAAAACTTAAAATCATTATTTTAAAGAGAATTATACTTAAATATAATTTAGAACTAAAATTACGTCAACAATTTGTTAATTACACCCAAAAAAGAACAAGAGGAAGTCATGTTGCCTAATTTAATATCATACGCATAAAAAACAACTACACATAGGTGGTGGCTGTTATTATATATATAGTTGTCCCCAACTCCTCATTCCTCAACTTCTCATTTGCATGGTACAGTAGTGTTCCAAACCAAATAATAAGAAGGTTATATGCTAATATGGAGTTTTGCAAGAATCCAAATCCACCTCCTAATGTGATGTTTGGGTAAGAAAAATGACGGAAAGAAGTTTACTTTTTTTATTTTTTGCTTTGTAGTGCCTGAAAGTGATGCTTCCATGCTTTTCCTTGTCAACATGCACTATTACAGATGGTGAATGCTTATCTATATAAGTGTTAAAAAAATACTTATTAACTATGTCTCTTTGATGAGAGTAAAAATAATTTGAATCCTTCAAATATTTAATTTTAAATTTAACCTTAAAATTTATGTATATAAAAATAGAAATAACATCCTTAAAAGAAATTTTTATTTATATAGTTAATTTTACTTCAAAATATTAATCTTTATATGGTGATACTCTAAAAAAAACTTATTAATTGTTGATTTTCATAATTATATTTAATTAAAATCTTACTAACATCAATTAATAAATATTTAATAATTTCAAAGCTACGGATTAAAAAAAATATAAAGTATATATACTAGTAATAATAAAAAAGAGTTCCCGAGTGGTTTCGTAATAGTTAAGGAAAAAACTGAAATGGGAATTCTGTGGGCGACCATGGGTTTGTACTTAAAGATGATGATAAACTAATATTTTTTATAGTAATATTAAATCTTTCTAAACAATCAAGCTTATAATTATTTTAATCATTAATAAAAAATATTAAACTGATAAAAACATTTATAATATCTTATGAACTTGAAAAATATTTAATATTCTCTTTATTTAATATATTAAAAAATTATTATGCTAATTGTTTAAGATGATTTGAAAATTTTCCTTTATATTATATATTATTATTTTAATATAAAATAATTTTTAATTTGAGAGTTATATATATCACTACAAAAAAATTAGAATTTTCGAAAGATAAATCTGTTGCAAATAAGTTAAAATCTACCACAAATTGACACTTTGTAACGGATTTGTGACCAACATAAAAACCTTACTTGCAATATAGTTTACGGCAGATTTTAATTTCTACTACAAATTTGCGACTACTATATATGTTGCAAAGCCACTACAAATCTCTCCAACGATATGTCAATTTTTTGTTGCCAGAGTGCGGTGTTGCGATGGATTTTGAGGCGGATATAGTGGCCACAAATTTGTAACAGATAAATCTGTTGCTAATTTTGTGGTAGATAAATCCAACGCTAATTTTGTTGGGAATTTAATTTTCCTGCTAATTTGAGGTGGATACATCCACCACTAATTTTGAGGCGATGCATCTGTAGCAAATATCTGCGTAAATTTGAGGAGAAAAAATCTGTCCCAAAATTTTTAGAGGAAAAAAAACTTACATTACTGTTTTAATGTTCCAAAAATCTTCAATTACAATGCAAATAGTTTTTACATATATTCAAATCTTCTTGTCAATGCATCTAATTAATTCATAAAATAAATATAACAAATTATATTACTTAAAAAAAGCTTGTCCAAATACAACTTGATCCATAGAAAGTTAAAACTAAAATTAAGTCCACAACTAGGTTCATAAAAATGTTCAAAAGAAATATAACAATCTAAACAACACTCAAACATCAATTTCAATCCATATCCTCATCATTACCGTCATCTTCATGATCATCTTCAATATCCTCATTATCTTCTAATAGTGGTTGTTGCTGGTCTAACTGAGTACCGGTGAATTTTAAATATGTTTTTAATAAATTACCAATTCGTTTATCTTGTTGACGCTGGTATTGTTGAAATCACATTTTTCACTCAGAATCACGTTGTTGGCTCTGTTACTTCATTCGTTGTTGAATTTCCTGAACCCGATCCTCCATCTCCTTAACTTGATCCTCCATCTCCTGTTGCAACTGCTCCTTAACCTGATTAATATATATAAACATAAATTCATCAATTCATTCTATAACTCATCTCCAAACTCACAAAACCTACAACAAGTTTTTCTTTTATGGGATAAAAATTAATTAATCAAAAATACAAAAATAATTATTGAGTTAGTGGGTTGACCTACTCAACCCGCAACTGCAACGAGTTAGGTTAGATTAACAAAATGTTAACTGAAAACATACTTAACTCAATTTGACCTGATCCTGAAAATAACCCAACCCAAAAATAGCTCAACCCACTGTGACCCGGCCCGATCAGTCAGACCAATCCATTTTGCTAGCTCTATGGATTACTTCACTTTAAGCAATGTTAATCAAATTCAAATAGAAATAAAAATCAAAGGTGAGATCCATACTATCAATTCAGATTATTTTTTTTAAAAAAAGGAAATACTATCAATCTTCCACCTCAATAATTATATAAATAAATAGTCTATGATTATAATTTGATTTTCATAAACTATATTTTTCACATTTTTTTAACACAATATTCCTACATAGAAATTGATTTGTAAACTAACTAATAGATTCTATGTACAAGAAATAAACCAATTCTTACGGCCAAATAATAAATAGATAAATGAATAAACCATAATAATGGTTAAAAGTTTATATAAATAAGAATGTAATAACTTGAAAATAAGAGAGGCGAATGGCTGCCACGTCCATTTGGCAGGTGGACAGAGCCTTCATTGTGGACAACCACGTAGCAATTATTCGAACAAAAATCACCGAGATTACTAAGATTAGACTCTTACTGAATCCTCCAAAGCCAGACAGCTAAATCCACCTTTGCCTTATAAAACATACACTAGGCACCCAAATGCCACTGACACATGCGCCTCCCTTCACATGTATATGCAACAAAGAGCGAGTGAGAGAGCAAAGAAAACATAAAGAACAATATGGAGATCATGGATTTAAGGGACATTGGGTTCGATCCTCGTCTGCTGGAGTCTCTCCTTGACCACATATACTACTCCGACGAAAGTGACACCAAGTCCCACCATGCGCCATCTCGTGCCTATGTTCGAGACTCCAAGGCAATGGCAAGCACTTACGCTGATATACTAGATTACCCGAACGCCTACAAGTTCGTGGTGGACCTGCCAGGGCTCATGTCCGACCAGATCAACGTGCAGATACTGGAGTATGATATATTGAGGAAAAGAAAACTGATCATTTTAAGTAGTAAATTAAAATGGAAGCAAAAGGCAATTGTTCAACTCATGGGCACCATTTTAACTTGAAATAAACTAGTTTGGAATAATGATACAATTCTAAAAGGCACAAATATTTTCTTATCAAAAATCAAATTATAAAAAAAAAAATTGCAAGCTGAAAATCATAGGCAACAAAGTCATCTAGCTACTCCTCAAATTCCAATTCCATTATACAATTGTTCAACTCGGGCACCATAAATTTGTTCATCTAGCTTGTGGAAACATTCAACAATCACTCTTCCTGCTGCTTCACTTAGGTTCTTGAATGTTTCTTATTGAATTGGTTTACTTACAAACAACACTCAAATTTACTTGGGTTAACTATTCAATAAACACTTAGGGTATATTTGGATTGGTGATATTAAGTAGAATGAAAGAAAATGAAATGAAATAAAGATATATTCTATTATTTAAGTATGTTAAAAAAAGATGGAATGAGATAGAAGTTGGTGAAATGAATTCTATCTCATCCTACAAAAAATCATCAATTTTCAATTCTCCTTAATTTGGGAGTATGATATGGAATCATTTATTATTATTATTATAATTATGATATTATCGTATCCCACAAAAAATTATCAACTTCCTAAACAATGGAGTGGTAATTTTATTCCATTCCATCTTAAAATATCCAAACAATGAAATGATACTTTTATTCCATTCTATCTGATCATCTCATCTCATCTCATTCCATTCCATTCCATCAATTACTAAATATCTAAACATAACACACACACACACATATATGAAACGTATCTAGTGAAAAAAATATTTATTATAAGAGGTGAGAGAAATGAATATTAACTATTGAATCTTACATGAATAATCCATATTAAAACATAAATGCATGTGACTTTTTTAAATGGTTACATGACTTTTAAGTAATTTTTAATCTTGATCATTCATGTATGATTGTATGGTTAATATTTACTATATTTATATATATATATATATATATATATATATATATATATATATATATATATCATATCCGATGATGAGAGAGTGTTTATTGTAAAAGGTGAGATAAATGAATTGACTATTGATCTTATATGAATGATCAAGATTAGAATATAAATGCATGTGACTTTTTTAAGTGGTCACATGACTTTTGAGTAATTTTTAATCTTGACTATCTATATATGATTGCATGGTCAAGATTTACTTTTATCATCTTTTCATAATAAAAACTTCGTCCACTATATATATATATAAATTTTTTGGGCAAATAAACTCCTTTGGAATAGATATGATAGTCTGACCAATGTCATAATGGTCAAACTTAACGTTCCCCGAATGGAACCAGTGCATATGATATGGGTTGTTTTAACATAGACCCTGTAATCAAAGGTTTGTGGATGGTCCTTTTGACTTTATCCATTACATTAAGTTTTAAAATTTTGTAATTTTACATCAAAGTTTATTTTATTTATTTTTTCCAAATGCCTGCAACTAGTGCTATTTCTACACCAACCCTCCTCTATGACCCACGACAAGAACCTTCAAGCGCTAGAGCTCTCTGCCTGACCATGCCTCGGCACGGTCCAGTGGTGCACGACAGTTGGGTGGTGGTGTGAGGCAGCTTGGGAACGGACGACGTGGTGGAGTAGAGGTGTCGTGCGCGGCTAGGTGCAGATCTGGGTCTGCTACAGCTTAGGCATACGTGCACAGGGATGACAGAGGTGGTGTTGCTCGTGATGGTCTACGGCGAGCTCGTGGTGCGACGTGACGAGGTGGTCGCGAATCTATAGGTGCAAGCGGCTATGACTGAGACGCGACTTGGTGGGTCATTTCTGGGTATGGTGGATGCTAATGACGGTGGCGTGCGGCTACGGTGGGTAGCGCGCGGTGGTGCTAAGCATTTGGGTGGCGGAAGATGTGTGGATCTGGTTCAAGAGGTGATTTACCAACGCTGGCTTGCGACGCTGGCAGAGGAGCTGACACACGGCGGTGGATTTGGTGGTTGGGCTCACGGATCTGATTGTTCTAGTTTAGAGTTGCTAGCGAGAGGGGTGATGGGTGATAGGTTAGGTTGCGGGCTGCACTTGGTTGAAGGTGGTTGCGGGTTATTTGGGCTCTGAGTTGGTGAAAGAAATCTCTGGTTGCTGTGATGGCTTTGGCGGTGCAGGTGGGTTGCCATGGTAGGTCGGTGGTGGTTGGTACGATGGATTTCTAGATGGTGAAACTTGGTCATTTCAAGTGCTTTGATGGAGATTGGGTTCGGTGAAGAGATATGGCAATGGTTTAGGTGAGTTTGAGATTGTTTTGGATGACAGCGCGCCAGATAAGATGGTGATGTAGGTGAGTTGCCGATGGTGGATCGGTAGTAGTGATTCAGAACTGAGTTGGTTAAGCAACATATGAGAGAATAGAAATGAAATTAATATAAAAATCTTATTATTAAATTAAAAAAACTTATATTTTTAGCTGATTACCAAGTAACCAGTAATAATTTATAATCGTCTATCTATTTGTTAATACATTTAACAACCATTAAAAAATGATCATTCATAGACTTTGACTGCCGGTCCTTGTTAAAACGACCTATATGATACAATCGAGTGGCAACTTCTCGTACTTCAAATTAAATCTCACATCGGTTTCTTCCACTTGCAAACTAGACCAGACAATTGAGTTTGATAAAGTTAATTTGAAGCTGCCGATCATCACTTACTTATAAAGTTGAGTTGAGAATTTGGAGGAATGGCCTGATAAATTTACGTTTGACAAAATTTAGTTGATTTCTAATTAGATTTTTATCAATCATTTATATGAAAAAAGTTAATGCTATCAAAATTACTTAATAAAACTTATGAGTAGAACAATTTAAAGGCAACTTTGAGAGCAAAATTGATAATATACTAGTATAATAGTAGAAGAAACTAAAGTTAGTGAGAGCATGTGCTTCTATTATGCATAAGCTGGGTCCCTCTCTTACCATATCAAAAAATTTTAACGATTTCTTAACGAAGTAAGTAGTAAAATTATTTTAATTTTTAATTTAATTTATACGCATTGTTATTATAAAAAAAATTATACTAATATCTAATGATGTATTATTACATAATTTAATAAATTAAAATTTATATAAAATATTAAATTTATTAAATAATGTGATAACATATTATTAAATTATAATATAATTTTTTACACTAAAATTATATCAAAATTAAACTCTTTAATTTTTGAGTCTTTTGTTGAAATCACATGCATGTATATGTTTAATTAATATTGCAATCTCGGTTACATTAAATTATGAAGGCCTTGATTAAGTCACTCCAGAACACGAAGTACATTCTTAGGCAATTATTTGCTTGTTTCACTTATTCATTTGTCTCGATCTGTTATTGTATACATTCTTGTTATTTAAAAAATCATGGACTTGCATTATAAAAAAAATCATGGATTTGTTTAGTTATAATTATATATTGTGCATATATAAAAAAATAATTATATATTGTGATTGCATATAGAGAAACATTGATTCCTTTTATTGTGAGGAAAAAAATGGTTTTAAAGTAGGGATTTGTTAAGCAGAATCTTTCATGTGATTAAGGGAGGCGAGGGTTTGTCCCAGTGTTGAAGGGAGGATCATCAACAATTTCTTTAAAAATAACTATTTCCAAATGTTATTTTTTGTTTTTGGGGGTCTTCAAATAATATTTCTACTTGTTATGAGACTAATATTTAAACGTGAGAGAAATTATTTTATAAACAATTAATCCATATAGATTTTAATTAATTAAAAAGTTAAACCTACTTATTTTAAACGCAAAACAACTACTAATACTGAAATTTATACAAAATTTTTATTTATTTAATAAACAATAATGATGTGTCAATTTTTTGATATACTATACAATTTGTAAACTAAATTTATAGAAAATATTCTCTCTATATATGGATCCCTATATAATGCATAAATTTATCATGAAGACCGTTTAAAAAAAAAAAATCATCATTATGCTATGAATAATATTGAAGATGGATGTCCAAGAGTTACAAAAGTTATAATACACTAACTTAAAAATATTTTATGATTAGTTATATTTTTTAGAGAAAGTAAGTTGTCTATGAATATTGTATTATTTTTCTTTCGTTAAGTTTTTATTTCATTGAATTTTTTTTAATAAAGTTTTAACGAGGCATATTCATTAGAGTATAATCATCTAAGGAAAATTATTGTAAAATATGCATATTTTACATGTAATGGATGACTTATATTCATTAGGTATTAAGGATGATAAATGACCATTAATATGATTTGTAGTTATAACATTTACTATTTGTAATAATAGTATAATTACCCTTACATATTATAAAGAAGTGTAACCTTGTTTTGTTAAGATTTATACATAACAAAGATCTTGGGAATTCATAATTTTCACATATTCATATCATTATGTCAATGTGTACTAACCTTTATTAATGATGAGAATTGGTGCTTCAATATGTAGATCTTGATGAAGATAGAAGCTCATTTCTCTCTCTTCTCATTCTTTTCTCTACGTTCTTTCTTTCTTGATGGTAAACATAAAACGTAAACTATACGGGAGGGAGAGAGGACAGGTTTCTATTTGTTTTTTCATACCTTAACAAAATGCTCCCATCAAGCATTTATAGAGGTTAAGAAATCTCTTCCCAACTGTCATTAACCAATAACCATTTAGCCCTTTATTTATTTATTAAATCACATAATTTGCCACACACACACATGAGACATTTCTTACATTCTCCCACTTGACTCATGTGACAAAGTATCATTTCATGATTTAATAAAATATCAATCATAATGCGCATAAATAAGGCTAAAAGTTTCATACATTGATTGCATTATAAGTCATAGTTAATAATAAGAACTAATGAGAGTCATGACAATTGTATATCATCAAATCGACATAGTTCTTTCCATGTACTACTATATTAGCCTTCTTCCTAACATGACACTTTAATGGGAAGTACATAATATGTCTAACAATAATGTCTTTATCAAAAACCAATCTTGTTTTTAATATTATCATTCATACATGTACACATAAGTTTGAAAACAAAAAAATTTAGAAACTTGTACATTAATGAGCTCAGAGCGTCAAATATACATCAGAACAAGACAATAATGTTCAACTCTCACTAGTAAACATAATGCCCATACTTTTAACATGACTAGTAAATGTTTTGGGTGTTAATCCTTTTGTTAAAGGATCAACAATCATAAGATCAGTGCTAATATGCTCTATTGACACTCTATGTTTCTGAACTTCTTCTTTAATGACAAAGTATTTCAATTTCATATGTTTAGCACCTTTGGAATACTAGTCATTTTTAGAAAAGAAGACAGCTGCGGAATTATCACAGTAAATTTTCAGCGGCCTGGCAATACTGTCGACTACTCCAAACCCTGAAATAAAATTTCGTAGCCATTTAGCCTGAACCATGACTTCAAAGCATGCCACAAATTCAGCTTCCATAGTAGATGTAGCAATGATAGACTACTTTGTACTTTTCCATGAGATAGCTCCTTCAGTTAAAAGGTACAAATAATCAAAAGTGGATTTTCTTGTATCCACACAACTAGCAAAATCTGAATCTAAATATCTGATCACTTCAAGATGATTAGATCTCTTATAAGTAAGCATGTGATCCTTCGTTCCTTGCAAATATCTCAGAACTTTCTTTGCAGCTTTCCAGTGATCTAAACCAAGATTATTCTGGTATCTTCCCAACATTTCAACTGCAAAGCTAATATCTGGTCGGGTACAAGTCTGAGCATACATTAAACTCCTAATAACAGATGCATACAAAATTGCTTCCATCTGTTTCTATTTCAAATCATTCTTTGGACATTGCATGAGATTGAACTTATCTCTTTTCTGAATTAGAACTGGAGATGCTGAGCACTTTTCCATTCTAAATCTCTCTAATACTTTATTTATATATGTTTTATGAGACAAACCCAACAATCATTGTGATCTATCACAGAATATCTCTATCCCAATCACATAGGTTGCCTCACCTATATCTTTCATTTCAAAGTTATTAGAGAGAAAATTCTTAGTCTCACTTAATAGACCAAGATCATTAGTTGCAAGCAAGATATCATCAACATACAGAGCTAGAAAGATAAACTTTCTCCCACTGACCTTCAGATATATACACTGATCAACAATGTTTTCCTTAAATCCAAAGGATACAATAGTATTGACTTCTTAAGTTTACACACCATATGTTCTTTTCCTTCTTCTATGAACCCCATTGGTTGGTCCATATAAACTTCTTCCATCTAAAAAGGTAGTTTTCACATCCATTTGGGGTAACTCTAGATCATAATGAGCCACCAATGCTATAATAATTTTGAGAGAATCTTTCTTAGAAACCGGTGAAAAGGTTTCCTTATAGTCAATGCCATCTTTCTGAGTAAATCCTTTTGCAACTAGTATGGCTTTGTAACGTTCTAAGTTACCATTAGAGTCATGTTTGGTCTTAAAGATCCACTTACAACTAACTCGTTTACAACCTTTTGGTAACTCAACAAGGTCCCAAACCTCATTCTATTCCATAGATTTTAACTCATCTTTCATAGCATCTAGCCATTTATCACCATTATCATTATTCATGGCTTGTGAAAATTTAACTGGGTCATTCTCTATTCCTAAGTCAACTTCAGACTCTTGTAGATATACCATATAATCATCAGAAATAGCTGATCTCCTTTCTCTTTGAGATCTTCTTAATGCTATTTGTTGTGGTTCTTCTACTATAGGCTCATTTACTACAACTTCATTGTGAGTAATGAGATCATTTATTTGTTGTTCTTCATTATTGTTAATCGGTTCAACAACTTAAGGAATAACAACTTTATTAGAGACACAAGTCAAAGGAATTTGCACTCACGATTCTTGAATCTCCACCTTACGTGGTGTTTCACTCCCACTAACTTCACTATTCTCAATGAACTTAGCATTCCCAGTTTCAATAATCCTTGTAGTATGGTTAGGGCAATAAAATCTATACACTTTTGACTTTTCTGGGTAACCAATGAAATAACCACTGATTGTTCTTGCATCCAGCTTCTTTTCTTGTAGGATGTAATATCTAATCTCTGCCTGACAACCCCAAACATGCAGGTGCCTTAGACTAGGTTTCCTTCTAGTCCACAACTCAAAAGGAGTCTTTGAAACTACCATATTAGGAAGCCTATTCAACAAATACATGGCAGTCTTTAGAGCATAAGTCCACAATGAAATGAGTAAAGAAGAATTACTTAACATATTTCTAACCATATCTAGCAAGGTTCTATTTCACCTTTCTAATACACCATTTTGCTGTGGTGTACCCGGTATTGTGTATTGAGCACATATACCACGCTTTTCAATGAATTTAGCAAATGGACTTGGGTGTTGTCCACTTTCATTATATCTTCCATAATACTCACCACCTCTATCAGACCTGATAATTTTCACTGTTCTGTATAATTGTCTCTCTACCTCATTAATATAAATCTCTAAGGCATTTACAGCCTCAGATTTCTCATGCAGCAAATAAACATAACCATAATGTGAATAGTCATCAATGAAGGTGATAAAATATCTTTCTTTATTGAAAGAATTAACATCAAAATGTTCACAAATATCAGTGTGTATAATTTCAAGAAGCTGAGTATTTCTTATGGCTCCTTTCTTTGTGTGTTTTATTTGTTTACCTTTAATACAATCCACACATACATCCAGATCAGTAAAATCTAAATCCGGAAGGATTTCATTCTTTACTAATCTTTCCATTCTTTCTTTGGAAACATGTCCTAAGCGTTTATGCCATAAGTAAGCAGAGCGTTCATTAACTAAGTCACGTTTAGTACTAACATTATGATGCAATGTTAATAGTGTTTCAGTATAAAGAGTATTAAAATTTAACTTATATAATCCATCACATAACATATCATTACCAATTATGTAGTTATGTTTATATAAACTGAAACTACCACTACCAAATTTAAAAGAGTATCCAGCTTTATCAAGTTTGGATAATGAAACTAAATTCCTAGATATACTAGGTACATAAAGAGTTTCACATAAATTCAAATGATATCTAGTGTCGAGGATTAAACGATACGTCCCGACAGCTTTCACTGGAACTCTCATTCTATTGTCTATAAAGACAAACTTTTCATTTGGTGTTGTGGTTTGGGTTGTAAGGAATCCCCGCATCGTATTAAAAATATGAGTTGTACAACTAGAATCAATCCACTAAGTATTATAAGGAATTTCAGCTAAATTTAATTCGAAACATACATAAGCACTAGGTTTACCTTTCTTTTCGAACCAAGCCTTACGTCTTGGACAATCCTTTTAGAAATATCCAGACTTTATACAGAAATAACATTTGTTTTCATTCGATTCCCTTTTGTGGATTTGAGAAGAATAGGCCTCATTGATTTTTAGGAGTCCTTTTCCTTTCTTATCATGTTTCCTACTAGCTTTCTTTCCAGCTCCTTGATGGTTAACATAATTGATGAAATGACTTCCTTGATTCTTGAGTCTGGTTTCCTCCTGAACTAGCATACTGTGCAATTCATGCACATTCCATTTGTCTTTCATGGTGTTATAGTTCATTTGGAAATGATCATACTCAGACGGTAATGAGTTCAAGATGAACTGCACAAGGAAATTTTCATCCACATCCATTCCTAATGACTTAAGTCTTGCTGCAATATTTGTCATCTCAATAATGTGCTCATGCATAGTACAAGAACTATCAAATTTCATGGTGGTCAATGTACTCATCAGTGTCCCAACAAGAAACTCATCAGCAGTTTGAGAGCGCTCTTCCACAAACTTCATCATTTCTTTAGCACTTTCAGTTTTAGGAAGAATTGACTTAATGTTGCTAGCTATACTCATCCGTATATACATTAGACTCAATCTGTTTGACCTTTCCCAGTTTTTATAATGGACATTCTCTTCATCAGTGCTTAAAACAATAATAACATCTGATTTTTCTACTCAAAGAGCGAAATCCAAATCCATTACCCCAAGGTAAAATTGGATTTGCTTATTCCATTCAGAGAAGTTCAGTCCATTAAAAATTGGTACAGATGAGATGTGCGAACGTAAAGCAACAGGTACTACAAGCAATAGAGATTTAAAAACATTAATGCTTTGAGTTACATACTAACATGCTACACAGATTCAGAAAAACATTTTATACAATGTATGTTGATGTTCGCCTTTGGGTAATCCATCAATATACCATATTCAATATAATGATGCTAATAAAAATTACATAATTTAGCAATGATATGTGTACTAACTATAAATATTTATTATCTTTGGATATATAAATAAAACTAACAGTACACTTACACTACCAACATTCATGCTCATTAATTATAAGAACAAATAATCAATCTTTGGGTGATCCTTAACTATCTTATAACAATAAACCTCAATATACCCATAAATAAAAAATATCATGTCATTTATAGTATCCATTCTATATGGATAATTGAGATAAAATCATCTTACATTTAGAATTAAATCAACTTAAAGATTTGACCACTTTGGTGATTAACAAATCTATCATATTTTAATTCCAAAATATAAAAACTTCATAGACATTAGAGGAAATAAAATTTCACATTATCTTTATCAAACACAATGTTATATTCATACAATGCAATGGAATAAACAATTATATCACTGTATCAATTTAACCATACTCATTCAAATGCATAATTCATATGCAGCCAAAAACAATTAGAGAAAGAAAAACTATTAAAACATTGCTACGTTAGTTTGTAAAACTTTAAAAAACAATAAAGTCATTTAAGGCTTTATAGCCTTTTGACTTAAATACATACTTTATAAATTTTATAGCCTTTTGACTTATATGACATATAAGACAAAATTTATTAAATGAATCCTTTTCCTTTCCTGACATTCAAGGCTTTATAGCCTTTTACTTTTATTTTTATTTTTAATTCCTTTTAAAATCTCAAAATCTGAGACGAAGCAGATTTGAGACGAAGTTGAAACATTTCAAAAGACATGTACAGTATAGTTATAGAATCATAAGAGTAAAACATCATAATTTTACATCATAATTTTTCATGTAGTGAAAAACATAATTAAAATCTCAATTTTTTCATGTTTAGAGTTCATACAAATTGGGATAATCAATCATCAGCAATGTAAAATTTTGAATTCCTAAACACATGCTTTGTTACCACATATTAAATTTTTTACATAACAAGGATATTAGGAATTCATAATTTTCACATATTCATATCATTATGTCAATGTGTACTAATATTTATCCATGATGAAAATTGATGCTTCAGTATGTAGATATTGATGAAGGTAGAAACTCCTTTCTCTCTTTTCTCCTTCTCTTCTCTACGTTCTTTCTTTCTTGATGATAAACATAAAACGTAAACTATACGGGAGAGAGAAAGGACAAGTTTCTATTTTTTTTATACCTTAACAAAATACTCCCATCAAGTATTTATAGAGATTAAGAAATCTCTTCTCAACCGTCATCAATCAATAACCATTTAACCCCTCATTTATTTATTAAATCACATAATTTATCATACACACATATGAGACATTTCTTACACGTTTCCTTATTTATGTTTGGAGTCCTGTATAAGAAGTAAAGACATGCTTTCCCATAAAAAAATGAGAAGAAAAAGACTTGATGACATAAGTAATTAATGAAGAACTAGACTTTTAGTAATCATATATTTTTTTATCTTAATTTATTTTTGTCTTCTCTTATATTCCATTTACAAATTATAATTTTTTGATTACAAATGAGGGTCAAGGCGTGGTTTTCTCGGTATCAAGTAAAAGTAATCCTCATTTTTTTTTTAAATGATGATGATTTCAAAATTCGCATTCAAGGTCCAAAATAGGGTCCACGAAGACCCATGGGCATGGCCCAACCCCCTCAATACACCAGAACGCAACAGAAGAAGAACTGGATTTATGGGACATTTCATTGATTAGGGTTTGTTGTTTTGTAGTTGTTGCCTCATCCTCAGCTCACACAGCAATGGAAGCAATCACGGAGGGAGTGAACAACATCAACATCTCCGAATCTTACAAGAAGAATCGCATTCAGGTCTCCAACACCAAAAAGCCCCTCTTTTTCTACGTTAATCTCGCCAAGGTAATCTTATTCCTTTTTATATCTTTCTTTTTCAGCACTCTTGCGGGGTCACATCAGTCCTGGGCACTTGGTTTTTTTTTTTTTCCGTTTTGATATTAAAGTTTGAAACTAGTACACTTTGTTTAATTTTGTTGATACTGTTATTTCCTTATTTTTGCAGAGGTATATGCAACAGCATAATGAGGTTGAGCTCTCAGCACTAGGAATGGGTATCAAATATTGGAACTATATCCCTCTCCTTAATTATTGGCCGTTTGTAATGTGGACTTTTCCTTTTAGCTGGTTTTAGTTTTTTTGAGCTATTACATATATCACTTCAACTTTGTGAGGTTGAGAATTGTGACAAACTGAAGAATGGTATACATAAAAACTTCATTGAACTATAAATGTTACTTTTGGGAGCACAATGTGCATATCAGTCTACATTAAGATGATTTTCTTATGGAAAGTCTTTGTAAATGTTTTAAGGCCTTCGCAGGTTGAACATGTGGTTAAAGTGTTGTTTAGGTTTCTTTGCCTACCGCTGTTTGCCCTGAATATGGGCAGAGTAAAGCTAGTTATACTCTTATTGTGTTAGCCTATTAGGATCTAATATGTTTCTCAAGAAGAAAAAGTTTTATTCTACTAATGGTATCATATGTAAAGAGAAATTAGATTTGAGGATAAAATAATGTAACATTTACATTGAAAAAGTGATTTTTGCTTTTGATTCTGCAGGACAGACTTTTGAAAGAGACTTGAAGTAACTTTTTGGCTGTATGCCATTATTGTTTGTATGGGAACAAAATGGGAATAGTGAAATTTGACACTTAATCTAGACATTATTCATTTGTGTGATGCATTACCCCCATTATTTCCTCCTTAAATTAAACTCATACAAGCGTGTAATATTGAGCTTCTGATCAAAGACGGGTTATGTTTAAGCATGTTGTGGCCTATACCCTTTTTTGCTTAGTTTCAAAGTTTACTAATAATGCTGGATGCAGATCTCCCTTCTTGCTCCCTTTTGAACCCCAAATAAGCTGAAGGTAGCTTAGCTGCATGGGTTTGCTAACATGTAGCATCTTTGTGCTAGGGATAACAACATGAACTTGGAAAATCTGCTTAAGACTTGAGACAAATTGGGTAAGCTATTTGTTGAACCACACTGTATTTTGGAGATGCTGTACTTGGAGACTTGTCTTTGACTAGTGACTACCCTGAAGTCGTACTTCCAAGGGCTCTCCCAAATTAAACTCCTATATATGGTTCCAATATAGGGTTTAAGTATTAATACATTATTACCTAATTTCCCTGGGATAGTAGAGCGATATTTCGAAATTAAAATGGGGAAGAAGATTCAGTATTTCAATATACTTCATGATTTATATATTGAGTCTTTCCTTTGTTGTTTTATCTTTCCCCATCTCTTTCGTTGGTTATGTTTTTCCTATTTCTGATCGCTTTTTTATTTTGTTGTCACAGCTATTGCCACGGTGGTTACTGTTGCTGAAATTTTGAAAAATAACGGGCTTGCTGTTGAAAAGAGTGAGATACTATCTTCTTTTTTTTAGGGAATGAAATGTCTCCCCCTTTCCTCTCTCTTTCTGGTACTCAAATGATTGAACAATCAAATTTGATTCATGACGGAATCTTTATGCAGAAATCATGACATCAACTGTTGACATAAAGGATGATTCTAGAGGTAGACCTGTCCAAAAGGCCAAGGTAAGGGTGGAAATATAATTCTTGCTGACTTTAGAATAGTTAGTCTTAATCCTTCTGAACTATGGCCTTGGATTCTGGTTTATGAATTTCCTTCTAAGTTCCACATGTGATAAATTGTGTTTTAGATTGAAATATTACTTGGGAAGACTGCAAATTTTGATGACTTGATGGCTGCTGCGGCTGCTGAAGATGGTGAAAATGGAGATGGTGAAAATGGAGATGGTGGAGAGCACACTACATGAAGTTCATCAAAATTACATCGGAATCAGGTGAAGATATGTACTCTTTAATGAATTGCATTTTTGTTGTTAGGAGGTAGCGGACAAGCATACAATTCATTATAGACTGACTGACCTGTAATGTTGAACTACATAATTCCTTCATTTCTTTTCCCTATAAAAGTGGCTTTTCGTGTTTTCATTCTTGCTGGGTTCAGTTCATCGTTTTTCGCTGGAGAGGATGCATTGGCGCATTTCATTGCTATATTTTGAACGAGTTTTGGGATAACAAATCATATCCATGGTTTTATATTTAGTGATCACTAACATTGCTAATTGCATAGGGGTAGGTAACAAGGTACCAAGCCTTCGGATCTGTCCAATTTCCTTTTAATAGCTCGGTATGAATCTTGCCGGTAAGTATATATACCACTTGGCAGTAACATTGTAACATTACTGCGAGAAATTAGTGCCTTGGAGCTTTACAACCATTACAGTGACTAAGGTTGTGAAGATTGTTGAGAAATTAGAATGTTAAATTCAAATAACGTTATTATGGAAGCTGATTGGATATTCTTTCGATTTTTAAATGGGCACTTCTTTTTTTATATAGAATTTAAATGTGGACTTCTTCAGTATTAGATTATATATTTGTAGGAATAAAATAATGAGTATGAGTCTGTTTGAAAGTGAGAAAAAAAACGGTTACGAAGTACTGAAAGTAGTTATAAGGTAGGTAAAATAATTGCTGTATACTTATTTTATTATAGATATCATATTTCTCAGAAATAAAATACGCACATCCCTGAAAACTACAAAGTAAAACACACTTGAACAAACTCAGGACATAATGAAGGCTTTTTTACTAAATTGTCACTGTTGGTAAAATTATTTATCAAATTATTATTTTTTTAACTATTTATCAAATTGTCCTTTTTTTTAAAATTATTTATTAAAATGTCACTCTTTATAAATTATATATTAAAATGTTATTCTTTTTGTCTTACGTGAATTTTTTTAATATTATCGGCCATTATAGGATCTTGTACGCGTTAGTTAGGCGATTCCACGTAGGGCTTGCGCCAACACGCTTAGTGCAACTTTGTGAATCGTCGGCCACGTGGCGCATCCTTGGTTGATCTTAGCAAGAAAAACGTCATCTTTGTTGAAATGTAATCCATTGAATTATACATAAAATTAAAATTAAAATTTTTATAAATTATTTAATAAAATTTTGTAAGCATTTATTAATGAGTCCATATTAATTATGGAAGTAAAATATAAAATATAAAATTAAAAAAGTGACAAATTTAATATGTTGGTAATATTTAATATTGTTTTAGTTATTATGAGGATTTATTAATTACATAACATATTTTTTTTTTGTTTTTTTTTAAAAATTTATTGTTTCAATTTATTTTACATTTTAAAAATCAAATGAGGTATTAATTATTTTCTTTTAATTTTATCTTTATTTATGATTTTTGATATTTAAAAAATAATTTAATTAAATGTACGTATATATCTTATTATTGAAGTTATTAAATATATTTATTTATTTTGACACAAATATTTTAAACAACATATAAAAAAGTTAAATGGTATATCCTCTACAGAAGAGGCGATGCTTATAGGTTATATTTGATTAATATAATCTTTAAAATAAATTTCAATGACTTTCCTTTTATTATTAGTTAAATCATAAGAAAAGTTAGTATTGATGATATGAGTATTAAATACTTCCTAAAAAGCCTATTATTGGTCATATCAATTGAATTACTCTTGCATTAATTCAAATAAATAAATGAAATTTTTTGAGTAGGATTCGGATGATAGTGAGTAGGATTCAGATCCCAATAATCTTCTTCCTAAATTTTTAGTAATTTGAATTAGTAAAAATTTCGACAGAGTTTTCTCTAAATGTTGGACCTCCTCAAAAGCTCATGATCCTATTTAATGCAATCAGTTACCAAATTTTTTAATAAAATCTAAAACAGTGCGAAAAACATATATAGTCCAATCTAATAAGGGTACTAAACTTACAAGAATATATTATCAATAGTCTTTTACACAAAATCACTAAATATAATTGCATGTCAATGTCAATGAGATGGGCCCGCATCAGAATGCGGTGGCCTGTGAGATGGTTCGGAAGAGGGACTTGACTATGATAGGTATGGTGGGTAACCTGGTAGTGGGTAAGGATATGGTGGGTAACCCTGTGGTGGGTAAGGATATGAGGGGTAACTCAGTGGCGGGTATGCATACGGTGGGTAAGGGTATGGTGGGTATGGTGGGTAATATGTAGGTGGTGGCTGAGTAGGGGGTATGTAGCAGGTGGTAGGAGGTCGAGTGGGGAGTATGTAGCGGTAGGAGGAGGCCGAGTCGTATGCTGGCTAGTAGAGCTGGAGTCCTCGGGATGTCGAAGTCGTGTCCGAGTGTTCGCCAATCCTCTCCTCCGTCTACGCCGCGTTCCCTGTTGGCTGGACTCTTCGGGCGGCCTTGAAATGTCGTCTGTTGCTGGAGCTGGACGCAGCTGTTCCATTGTAATGCGGTCATGCTCCCGCAATGAGTGTAGGATCTGTGTAGCAGCCTCTCGAGCTACAGTGTCAGTAGTTGAACTGAGCAAATACTCTGTAATGTCCGCTTAATAAATAGATATAATTTATGTCATTATACTGAATACAAAATACATATAGTCACTAAAGAATTGGTAAAGAGCTTACCGCATTCCCAATAGATGCGCTAGTGGGAGCAATCCAACGTCTGGTAATTCTTTTATACCAACGTATGTACTCAGAATGCAAACTGAGGGGTGCGACCAATGGGACTCTCCTAACAAGCTTATTCCTACGACTATCTCAGGTGGCTATATAAACAGCATGTGTAGCTGGCCAATCCTCATCATGCCTACCTGCCAATATAACCGAGTGCAATTTATCTGGCTGGAGCGGTCTCCGTGGAATGAGTTGGTCAAGACCAAACTGGCGCATGACACGGTCTGGTTGGTGCCACTCAACAATATGGAAACATATGAGAGAGACCACTGCCAGTGCTATGTCCCTACCAGCCACACAAAAAGGTGGCAATGTTGCCACTTGCTCATCCGTGTATGATTGCCATATAAATTGAAAAAATGAGATGCACAAAACATTAAGACGGCATATGCATAAGTAAATATCTCAAAGGAATGTAAACGAAGACATACTTCATCGTTCTTCAACTGATCGAAGAACTGACGATAATATGTAAGGACGCCAATCACAATATCACTCAATACTTTATGCTTGTGCCACCTATTTGGTAAATGAAAGTATTGCAAACGTAAGTTAAAATATTAACAAAGTATGTCAACGAAGTAATGTAAAAATACGAAATGAAATAGAAACTTACTTCCATCCTAAAGGACGTAATTGACCACGATCAACATCGTAAAACACATCAGGCTCAGCATGGTCAGCTAGTGAAAGGGCAAGCCGGGAGAATTTGTACCATGCCCAGTACTGCAATAAGATGCATGCCCCTCCGAGCTCGCGTGCGTCATAGTTCGTAGCTTTACAAAGCTCTCTATACAGGTACGCCAAAACTACAGACCCCCAGTTATACGTCCCGGCAACAGCAAAGTCCTCCAACAATGAGAGGAACATCAAGTGCACGAGCTTACCCGAATGATTGGGGCATAAGAAACCCCCAAGCAAGCGAAGTATGTAATGTTGTGCACGTTGTTACACATACTCATCATCATCGTCCTCAATGACTGCAGTAACACTCGGCTGCCACAGGTATGTCATGTCAATGCGTGCCCCAGCTATGAGCGAGGGAGTCTCATAAATCCCTAACAACTGAGCACACAAACTGAGTCAATCATCCCATGCGTAACGCCGCTCGGCGCCATCAATGGGAAGACCCGATATCATTCTGATATCCTCCAATGTAATGGTGCACTCCCCGGTAGGCATGTGAAATGTATGCGTCTCTGGGCGCCATCTCTCAACCAACGCAGAGATCAGGTAGTGATCAATGCTGCAATAGCCCATGTGGGTAACTCCCAAGAAACCAGCCTGCTGTAGATACAGAATAATCGGAGCAGGGGGTCCATATGTTTCGTCTTCTGAGCACGTCTAACACGCAGGTGTCGGTCCTCATGTCCCTGCCATACATGCTGGGAAACATGGTACTCCTGTAACTCCAAAATCAAGTCGTCTGCTACCTGTCTCAGGGTTTACACAATGCCAATGCCATCTCATTTGTATGCCAAATAATAACAACAATTAGTAGGATTCTATGATTACTATAATAAAATATGATATAACCATATGATAACTATACAAAAATATAATATGGAAGAAATGAAGATAACACTGAGAATCAACTAACATATATAGGAGAATAGGTCCTAAATACACATGATTGCTAATACAAGGTTCTGAAAAATGAAAATAGGTCCTAAATCAACTACACGGCCTCAGTTGATGACCCCACACCATCATCCCTCAAGGAACTCGATCCACTGACACGACAAGTGCGAGAATTATGTCCAGGTTGATGGCATCTTGTACACGTCTGTCCTGGCTCTGCTTCGCGCCAATCCATCTCATTCCTAAGTCGGGTTGATTTTGGTCGACCTTTGGATCTAAGCAATGCACGTGGTGGCACCAAAGTGGTGTCGGGAGCCGCAGCCACCATGGTTCACCGGACCGGTTCAAAGTCAAACTCATAGGCTCATAAATGCTTTCCATCTTGTAAACCCTATGAACAAGTGGAATGGGTCAATCCCATCGAAGCACACGCAAAGAATCGCATGCGAGCATGGATAATGCAATGCTTGAAACACCCCACAAACACCGCCTTTCTTCCAGGTTCAAAGTATAAGAAAGTCCACCCCGTTGTGTTACAGGATTAAAAGCCTCTTCAACCATGAACCTTGTGTTCTCTCATTATACCGGCGAACTTGGTGTGAACTGACCTTTGCCGGGTTGACTCTCCGATGCTTCAATAAGTCATCACTCCAGAGTGCATCCGTATGTCATCAATTTCGAATTTGCCTCGTCTTTCGGTTGACAAAGTATTCTACTAACTTCGTATATGTCAATTGAACCAATGCAGCTATAGGTAGATTTCTGCTACCTTTTAACACTCATTAATGCGCTCTGACAAATTGGTAGTCATATGATCGAATCTGCGGCCACCATCATACGCCAAACTCCATTTTTCTTTTGGAATTCCGTTAATCCAATTTGCCATCTCCGAGCTTTAAGCTTCTAAACCTAGCATCAAACTTTATTGCGATTGGTTCATACCCTAATATAACAAATGAATTGGGTTAGTATTAGAACCTAACTATTATTATCGACAAAATTAGAATACAAATAGAAAATGCAAAGTACTTGTATTAATTAAAAATCTTTTCAACTCCTTGTTCTGAAATTTGGAGTTAAAATTGGAACTAATATGTCGTATGCAGAAGACATGATATGCATTCAGAGGTTGCCATCCAAGATTTTCATCTGCCACTGATTGTAAGATGCCTCGATGTCGATCAGAGATCAAACACAAGCCATCTTGTTGGGTGACATGCAATCTCAGGTAGGCTAAGAACCAACTCCAAGCATCCTTGGTCTCCCCCTCCACAATGGCAAATGCAATAAGCAGAGGTTTTCTGTTCCATCTTGAGTTGTTGCAATCAACAACTTATGATTGCCGGTGAGTGGCATCAATCTGAATGATGTGCTTACAATATCGGAAGCCAGCCACACATGGTTTAAATGTCCAGAATAATCGACAAAAGACTCTTTTTGAACGATTGAGTCAGTTATTCACAAAACATTCCTCGTCTTGCAACTCCACCACTGTGCCTTCCATGTCTCTCTTCATGGTTGCTAGCCATCTGGGCAACACTTCATAAAATTTGTCCCAATTCCCAAATACATTCACAATATCCATTTGTTTTGTCTTCCAAGCTTTTCGATATGAAACTTGGTAACCAAATTGGCTTCGAATCCGTTCAATAATTAAGGATACAGGTGCATCGGATTTTGTTCTGACTAACTCCAAAATGTAAGAGCAGATCAAATGAGAGTCCAACTTCCGGTGATCTAATGACATAGATGAGTTTACGCAACTATGAGGTCCATTATATTTTGTAATCTGTCACGTATTCGACCTCTTGCTTTGTGTGGCTCTAAGTCTCCAACTACAACCTTCGTTAAAACTAGGGCACTTGGCAGTCAGTCTTCGTGAATCAGAGTCTTCAATCTTGTACTCTTGATGCCTGTGAATGGAATATTATTTGAGAGCTAACTTCACGAAATCTTTTGATGGAAATTGCAAGCCAACATAGAATTCATCAATCATGCTTCACGTCCCACAACTGTCTAATTCAGGCAAGTTATCAAGATTACTCAACGCATCCCAGTTAATTTGAGAAAACTGAGGGCATGGTGGCACAAACATGGATTCAGGTCCTCGAGGCATAAATATGGATTAAGGAGCAACCGCCAATGGAACTTGTAAATTTTCTTCGGCATCAAAGTTTTCTGCCTCTATATCGGTGCCGAATCGTCGCCCTTAGCTACTTGTTCTTCGTCTTCACTTGACTCCCATACTGCATCTCTGACAAGTGGGTTATCAGGTTCAACTATTGCACCACCAATAACGATCATATTGCATGACTTAACTTGATTAGAAGGACCAACTTAAGCTTCGATTTCACCAGGAGCTTCAACATGCTCTTCCTGCCTACTTGTTTCTACCTCCACATATAACTCCATCGACGCTATGTTTGGAGTTTGACAGAAGGAATCTATTGGAAGCTGGGCGCCATCTCTCAACCAACGCAAAGATCAGGGAGTGATCAATGCTGCAATAGCCCATGTGGGCAACTCCCAAGAAACCAGCCTGCTGTAGATACGGAATAATCGGAGCAGGGGGTCCATATGTTTCGTCTTCGAGCACGTCTAACACGCAGGTGTCGGTCCTCATGTCTCGCCATACATGCTTTGGGAAACATGGTACTCCATAACTCTAAAATCGAGTCATCCTCCTTTTACACGATGTCATCTATATGCCAAATAATAACAATTAGTAGGATTCTATGATTACTATACAAAAATATAATATGGAAGAAATGAATATAACACTGAGAATCAACTAACATATATAGGAGAATAGGTCCTAAATACACATGATTGCTAATATAAGATTCTGAAAAATGAAAATAAGTCCTAAATCAACTACACGGCCCCAGTTGATGACCCCACACCATCATCCCTCAAGGAACTCGATCCACGACACGACAAGTGCGAGAATTATGTCCGGGTTGATGGCATCTTGTACACATCCATCGTCGACCTCGCTTCGCGCCAATCCATCTCATTCCTAAGTCGGGTTGATTTTGGTTGACCTTTGGATCTAAGCAATGCACGTGGTGACACCAAAGTGGTGTCGGGGCTATGAGCCACCATGGTTCGGCCGGGCACGGTTCAAAGTCAAACTCATAGGCTCTATAAATGCTTTCCATCATGTAAACCCTATGAATAAGTCGGAATGAGTCAACTACCACTGAAGCACATGCAGCAATCGCATGCGAGCATGGATAATGCAATGCTTGAAACACCCTACAGTCACAATGCCTTTCTTCCAGGTTCAAAGTATAAGAAAGTTCACCCTGTTGTGTTATAGGATTAAAAGCCTCTTCAACCATGAGCCTTGTGTTCTCTCATTATGCCGTGAACTTGGTGTGAATCGGCCTTTGCCAGGTTGACTCTCCGGTGCTTGATAAGTCATCACTCGAGTTGCCCGGATGTCATCAATTTCGAATTTGCCTCGTCCTTTTGGATTGACAAAGTATTCTACTAACTTCGTATATGTCAATTGAACTAATGCAGTTATAGGTAGATTTCTGCTACCTTTTAACACTCCGTTAATGCGCTCTGACAAATTGGTAGTCATATGACCGAATCTGCGGCCACCATCATACGCCAAACTCCATTTTTCTTTTGGAATCCCGTTAATCCAATTTGCCATCTCCGTTGTGACTTTAAGCTTCTCTAACCTAGCATCAAACTTTATTGCGATTGGTTCATACCCTGATACAACAAATGAATTGGGTTAGTATTAGAACCTAATTATTATTATCGATAAAATTAGAATAAAAATAGAAAATGTAAAGTACCTGTGTTAATCAAAATCTTTTCAACTCCTTGTTCTGAAATTTGGAGTTAAAATTGAAACTAATATGTCGTATGCAGAAGACATGATATGCATTCGGAGGCTGCCATCCAAGATTTTCATTTGCCACTTGATTGTAAGATGCCTCGATGTCGATCGAGATCAAACACAAGCCATCTTGTTGGGTGACATGCAATCTCAAAGTGGGCTAAGAACCAACTCCAAGCATCCTTGGTCTCCTCTCCACAATGGCAAATGCAATAGGCAGAGGTTTTCTGTCTCCATCTTGAGTTGTTGTAATCAACAACTTATGACGGTACTTGCCATACAAATGAGTGGCATCAATCTGAATGATGGACTTACAATATCAGAAGCCAGTCACACATGGTCTAAATGTCCAGAATAATCGACAAAAGACTCTTTTTGAACGATTGAGTCAGTTATTCACAAAACATTCCTCGTCTTGCAACTCCACCACTGTGCCTTCCATGTCTCTCTTCATGGTTGCTAGCCATTTGGGCAACACCTCATAAAATTTGTCTCAATCCCCAAACACATTCACAATAGCCATTTGTTTTGTCTTTCAAGCTTTTCGATATGAAACTTGTTAACCAAATTTGCTTCGAATCCGTTCAATAATTAAGGATACGGGTGCATCGGATTTTGTTCTGACTAACTCCAAAATGTAAGACCAGATCAAATGAGAGTCCAACTTCCGGTGATCTAATGACATAGATGAGTTTACGCAACTATGAGGTCCATTATATTTTGTAATCTGTCACGTATTCGACTTCTTGCTTTGTGTGGCTCTAAGTCTCCAACTACAACATTCGTTAAAACTAGGGCACTTGGCAGTCAGTCTTCGTGAATCAGAGTATTCAATCTTGTACTCTTGATGCCTGTGAATGGAATATTATTTGAGAGCTAACTTCACGGAATCTTTTGATGGAAATTGCAAGCCAACATAGAATTCATCAGTCATGCTTCACGTCCCACAACTGTCTAATTCAGGCAAGTTATCAAGATTACTCAACGCATCCCAATTAATTTGAGAAAATTGAGGGCATGGTGGCACAAACACAGATTCAGGTCTTCAAGGCATAAATATAGATTAAGGAGCAACCGCCAATGGAACTTATAAATTTTCTTCGGCATCAAAGTTTTCTGCCTCTATATCGGTGTCTGAATCGTCGCCCTCAGCTACTTGTTTTTCGTCTTCACTTGACTCCCATACTGCATCTCTGACAAGTGGGTTATCAGGTTCAACTATTGCACTACCAATAACGATCATATTGCATGACTCAACTTGATTAGAAGGACCAACTTGAGCTTCGATTTCACCAGGAGCTTCAACATGCTCTTCCTGCCTACTTGTTTCTACCTCCACATATAACTCCATCGACGCCATGTTCGGAGTTTGACAGAAGGAATCTATCATGTACTTTACATCATTATCGTCTTCTATTGGAAGCCCTACCCATCTCCACGGATTGAAGCATTGCAGACACCGATAGACAACTTTTGACACATGTTGGTTTGCTTGAAGCCTTAACTTTGAATGGATCTTAGTTTTCAACCTATCCAAAGTCATATTGGCTGTGATCACAATAGGCCTAGGAGGAGGACCTCGATACATGACACCCTCTTCACCATCATACATTGTACCATTGAAGTAAATGTACACATTTAGCAGTTTTGTCATGTTAACTCCAATTCTGAACAATAACAATGCAACACATTTATTTAATATATTAAATATCAATTACAATATTAATCGAACATATAATAATGTATAAATATTTATAACAATGTATAATAATGTATTACATATATTTATTTAATATATTAACAATCAATTATAATATTCAATATAGTTATTTATGTAAAAAAAAAATTTCTAAACTCGATCATTTTGAATTATGCAACATTTACTAATGTAAATCATGTCAAGTACTTAAGAAAAGATATATATCCTACTCGATTACCTACAAATTAATGATCCATACAATTTAGACTACATATCATATAACTTCATTATTCATTAGTCAATAAAAATATTAAAGTATAATAATATTAAATTACAATTAATACTAACTTAGTAAAAAATCAATCAACAAATAATAAATAAACTATTTAACTATTGAAAGAGGTACTACGTGGCGCATCCTGGTTGACCTTGGCACTAAAAGAGCCACCCTTGTTGGCGCAACCAAGCACAATAAGCCAACAAGGGTGGCGTAATCCTAGTATATATCACCCACCCCTCTCCCTTCCGTGACATTCAAACCATTTTCTAAATTATCACTATCTCTCTACAAATTTTTTCTCTCTAAACGCTCTGAACTCTCTCAACGAACTCAATTCTTATTAGAAGTGGTGCCTGGATCATTATTTGTGATCAAATTTAGATTGTATTCTTTAACACTGTAAGTACCTCTTTCAATAGTTAAATAGTTTATTTATTATTTGTTGATTGATTTTTTACTAGGTTAGTGTTAATTGTAATTTAATATTATTATACTTTAATATTTTTATTGACTAATGAATAATGAAGTTGTATGATATGTAGTCTAAATTGTATGAATCATTATTTTGTAGGTAATCGAGTAGAGATATATATCTTTTCTTAAGTACTTGACATGATTTACATTAGTAAATGTTGCTTAATTCAAAATGATCGAGTTTAGAATTTTTTTTTACATAAATAATTATATTGAATATTATAATTGATTGTTAATATATTGAATAAATATATGTAATACATTATTATACATATTATAAATATTTATACATTATTATATGTCCGCTTAATATTGTAATTGATTTTTAATATATTAAATAAATGTGTTGAATTGTTATTGTTCGAATTGAGTTAACATGACAAAATCGCTAAATGTGTACATTTACTTCAATAGGTACATGTATGATGGTGAATAGGGTGTCATGTATCGAGTCTTCTCCTCCTGGCCTATTGTGATCACGCACAATATGACTTTGGATAGGTTGAAAATTAAGATCCATTCAAAGTTGAGGCTTCAAGCAAACCAACATGTGTCAAAAGTTGTCTATCGGTGTCCGCAATGCTTCAATCCGTGGAGATGGGTAGGGCTTCCAATAGAAGACGATGATGATGTAAAGTACATGATAGATTCCTTCTGTTAAACTCCGAACATAGCGTCGATGGAGTTATATGTGGAGGTAGAAACAAGTGGGCAGGAAGAGCATGTTGAAGCTCTTGGTGAAATCGAAGTTCAAGTTGGTCCTTCTAATCAAGTTGAGTAATGCAATATGATCGTTGTTGGTGGTGCAATGGTTGAACTTGATAACCCACTTGTCAGAGATGCTTAATGAGAGTCAAGTGAAGACGAAGAACAAGTAGCTGAGGGCGACGATTCAGACACCGACATAGAGGCAGAAAACTTTGATGCCGAAGAAAATTTACAAGTTCCATTGGCGGTTGCTCCTCAATCCATATTTATGCCTCGAGGACCTGAATCCGTGTTTGTGCCACCATGCCCTCAGTTTTCTCAAATTAACTGGGATGCGTTGAGTAATCTTGATAACTTGCCCGAATTAGACAGTTGTGGGACGTGGAGCATGACTGATGAATTCTATGTTGGCTTGCAATTTCCATCAAAAGATTCCGTGAAGTTAGCTCTCAAACAATATTTCATTCACAGGCATCAAGAGTACAAGATTGAAGACTCTGATTCACGAAAACTGACTGCTAAGTGCCTTAGTTTTGACGAAGGTTGTAGTTGGAGACTTAGAACCATACAAAGCAAGAGGTCAATACGTGGCAGATTACAAAATATAATGGACCTCATAGTTGCGTAAACCCATCCATGTCATTAGATCACCGGAAGTTAGACTCTCGTTTGATCTGCTCTTGCATTTTGGAGTTAGTCAGAACAAAACCCGATGCACCCGTATCCTTAATTATTGAACGGATTCGAAGCCAATTTGGTTACCAAGTTTCATATTGAAAGGCTTGGAAGACAAAACAAATGGCTATTGTCAATGTGTTTGGGTATTGAGACAAATGGCTATTGCCCAGATGGCTAGCAGCCATGAAGAGAGACATGGAAAGCACAGTGGTGGAGTTGCAAGACGAGAAATGTTTTGTGAATAACCGACTCGATCGTTCAAAAAGAGTCTTTTGTCGATTATTCTGGACATTTAGACTATGTGTGACTGGCTTTCGATATTGTAAGCCCATCATTCAGATTGATGCCACTCATTTGTATGGCAAGTACCGTCATAAGTTGTTGATTGCAACAACTCAAGATGGAGACAGAAAACCTCTGCCTATTACATTTGCCATTGTGGATGAGGAGACCAAGGATGCTTGGAGTTGGTTCTTAGCCCATCTGAGATTGCATGTCACCCAACAAGAGGGCTTGTGTTTGATTTCTGATCGACATCGAGACATCTTACAATCAGTGGCAAATGAAAATCTTGGATGACAGCCTCCGAATGCATATCATGTCTTCTGCATACGGCATATTTGTTTCAATTTTAACTCCAAATTTCAGAACAAGGAGTTGAAAAGATTTTTGATTAACACAGGTACTTTACATTTTCTATTTTTATTCTAATTTTGTCGATAATAATAGTTAGGTTCTAATACTAACCCAATCCATTTGTTGTATCAGGGTATGAACCAATCGCAATAAAGTTTGATGCTAGGTTAGAGAAGCTTAAAGTCACAACGGAGATGCAAATTGGATTAATGGGATTTCAAAAGAAAAATGGAGTTTGGCGTATGATGGTGGCCGCAGATTCGGTCATATGACTACCAATTTGTCAGAGCGCATTAACGGAGTGTTAAAGGGTAGCAGAAATCTACCTATAACTGCATTGGTTCAATTGACATATACGAAGTTAGTAGAATGCTTTGTCAACCAAAAGGACGAGGCAAATTCGAAATTAATGACATCTGGGCAGCTCTAGAGTGATGACTTATTGAAGCACTGGAGAGTCAACCTGGCAAAGGCCAGTTCACACCAAGTTCGCCAGTACAATAGAGAGAACACAAGGTTCATAGTTGAAGAGGCTTTTAATCCTGTAACACAACAGGGTGGACTTTCTTATACTTTGAACCTCGAAGAAAGGCGGTGTGACTGTGGGGTGTTTCAAGCATTGCATATCCATGCTCGCATGCGATTCTTGCGTGTGCTTCGATGGGCGCTGACCTATTCCGACTTGTTCATAGGGTTTACATGATGGAAAGCATTTATAGAGCCTATGAGTTTGACTTTAAACCCAAGACGGCCGAACCATGGTGGTCTCAGCTCCCGACACCACTTTGGTGCCACCACGTGCATTGCTTAGATCCAAAGGTCGACCAAAATCAACCCGACTTAGGAATGAGATGGATTGGCGCGAAGTAAGGTCGTGGGACGGACGTGTGTGCCAAGATGCCATCAACCTCGGACATAATTCTCGCACTTGTCGTGTCGTAAGGATCGAGTTCCTTGAGGGATGATGGAGTGGGGCCATCAACTGGGGCCGTGTAGTTGATTTAGGACCTATTTTTATTTTTTAGAACCTTGTATTAGCAATCATGTGTATTTAGGACCTATTCTCCTATATATGTTAGTTGATTCTCAGTGTTATCTTCATTTCTTCCATATTATATTTTTGTATAGTAATCATAGAATCCTACTAATTGTTGTTATTATTTGGCATACAGTTGACAGATGACATTCTGTGTAAACCCCAGACTAGAGGACAGCTCGATTTTAGAGTTGCAGGAGTACCATGTTTCCCAGCATGTATGGCAAGGACATGAGGACCGACACCTGCGTGTTAGACGTGCTCAGAAGATGAAACATATAGACCCCCTGCTTCGATTATTCCGTATCTACAGCAGGCTGGTTTCTTGGGAGTTGCCCACATGGGCTATTGCAGCATTGATCAGTCCCTGATCTTTGCGTTGGTTGAGAGATGACGTCCAGAGATGCATACATTTCACATTCCGACCGGGGAGTGCACCATTACGTTGGAGGATATTAGAATGATATCAGGTCTTCTCATTGATGGCGCTGCAGTCACTGGCGTTACGCATAGGGATGACTGGCTCAGTTTGTGTGCTCAGTTGTTAGGGATTGATGAGACTCCCTCGCTTATAGCTGGGGCACGCATTGACATGACATACTTGTGGCAGCCGAGTGTTACTGCAGTCATTGAGGATGATGATGATGAGTACATGCAACAGCATGCACGACATTACATACTTCGCTTGCTTGGGGGTTTCTTATGCCCCGATCATTCGGGTAAGCTCGTGCACTTGATGTTCCTCCCATTGTTGGAGGACTTTGCTGTTGCCGGGACATATAGCTGGGGGTCTGTAGTTTTGACGTACCTGTATAGAGAGCTTTGTAAAGTTACGGATTATGACGCACGCGAGATCGGAGAGACATGCATCTTATTGCAGTACTGGGCATGGTATAGATTCTCCCGGCTTGCCCCTTCACTAGCTGACCATGCTGAGCCTGATGTGTTTTACGATGCTGATCGTGGTAAATTACGTCCCTTAGAATGGGAATAAGTTTCTATTTTATTTCGTATTTTTACATTACTTCTTTGACATACTTTGTTAATATTTTATCTTACGTTTGCAATACTTTCATTTACCAAATAGGTGGCGCAAGCATAAAGTATTGAGTGATACTGTGATTGGCGTCCTTACATATTATCGTCAGTTCTTCGATCAGTTGAAGAACGATGAGGTATGTCTTCGTTTATATTCCTTTGAGATATTTACTTATGCATATGCCGTCTTAATGTTTTGTGCATCTCATTTTTTCAGTTTATATGGCAACCATACACGGATGAGCAAGTGGCAACATTTTTGTGTGGCTGGTAGGGACATAGCACTGGTAGTAGTCTCTCTCATATGTTTTCATATTGTTGAATGGCATCAGCCAGACCGCGTCATGCGCCAGTTTGGTCTTGACCAGCCCATTCCACGGAGACCGCTCCAGCCAGATAGATTGCACTCGGTTACATTTGCAGGTAGGCATGATGAGGATTGGTCAGCTACACATGCTGTTTATATAGCCACCTGGGATAGTCGTAGGGAGAAGCTTGTTAGGGGAGTCCCATTGGTCGCACCCCTCAGTTCGCATTCTGAGTACATGCGTTGATATAAAAGAATTACCAGACGCTGGATTGCTCCTACTAGCGCATCTATTGGGAATGCGATAAGCTCTTTATCAATTTAGTGACTATATGTATTTTGTATTCAGTATAATGACATAAATTATATCTATTTATTAGGCGAACATTGCAGAGTATTTGCTCAGTTCAACTACTGACACTGTCGCTTGAGAGGCTGCTACACAGATCCTACACTCTTTGCGGGAGCATGACCACATTACGATGGAACAGCTGCATCCAGCTCCAGTAGCAAACGACATTTCAGGGCCGCCCGAGGAGTCTAGCCAACAGGGAACGCGGCGTAGACGGAGGAGAGGATTGGCGAGCACTCGGACACGGCTTCAACATCCCGAGGACTCCAGCTCTACTAGCCAGCATATGACTCAACCTCCTACCGCTACTACATCCCCACTCAGCCTCCTACCACTGTTACATACCCCCCTACTCAGCTACCACCTGCATATTACCAACTACATCCACCATACCCTTACCCACCGTATCCATACTCGCCACCGAGTTACCCCTCATATCCTTACCCACCACAGGGGTTACCCACCATATCCTTACCCACCACAGGGTTACCCACCATACCCATCATATTCAGGTCCCTCTTCCGAACCATCTCACAGGCCACCGCATTCTGATGCGGGCCCATCTCATTGACATTGACATGCAATTATATTTAGTGATTTTGTGTAAAAGACTATTGATAATATCTTCTTGTGAGTTTGGTACCCTTATTAGATTGGACTATATATGTTTTTCGCACTGTTTTAGATTTTATTAAATATTTTGGTAACTAGTTGCATTAAACAGGATCATGAGCTTTTGGAGAGGTCCAACATTTAGGGGAAATTTTATCGAAATTTTTACTAATTCAAATTATTAAAAATTTGGGAGGGGATTATTGGGATCTGAATCCTACTCACTATCATCTGAATCCTACTCAAAAAATTTCATTTATTTATTTGAATTAATGCAAGAGTAATTCAATTGATATGACCAATAATAGGTTTTTTTAGGAAGCATTTAATGCCCATATCATCAATATTAACTTTTCTTGTGATTTGACTAATAATAAAAGGAAAGTTATTGAAATTTGTTTTAAGGATTATATTAATCAAATATAACTTATAAGTTATATATCTCTTTTAGAGGATATATCATTTAATTTTTTTATATATTGTTTAAAATATTTGTGTCAAAATAAATAAATATATTCAATAACTTCAATAATAAGATATGTGACGTACATTTGATTAGATTATTTTTTAAATATCAAAAATCATAAATAAAGATAAAATTAAAAGAAAATAATTAATACCTCATTTATTTTTTAAATGAAAAATAAATTGAAACAATAAATTTTTAAAAAATAACAAACAAAAACATGTGTTATGTAATTAATAAATTCTCATAATAACTAAAATAATATTAAATATTACCAACATATTAAATTTGTCACTTTTTTAATTTTATATTTTATATTTTACTTTCGTAATTAGTATGAACTCATTAATAAATGTTTACAAAATTTTATTGAGTAATTTAAATAATTTATAAAAATTTAAATTTAAATTTTATGTATAATTCAATGATTCTGTAACAAGAATGACGTTTTCTTTACAAAGGCCAACCAGGATCGTTAGTACCACGTGACGATCCCAGTTGGTCGATAATATTTAAAAAAGTCACGTAGGACAAAAATGTGACATTTTGGTATATAGTTTTAAAAGAGTGATATTTTAATAAATAATTAAAAAATAATAATTTGATACATAATTTTATCATCAATAATTTTACCATCAGTGACAGTTTAGTAAAAAAATCCATAATAAAGGTGCTCTATTGTGGCAGGTTAATGGTATCTCTCTCTCATGTAAATTACTACAGAGCAAATTAAATTGAAGTCACAATCCTTGTAATATATTATGGAGTCTCTTGATTTATAACTTCCTCAACTCTATTCGTTATAGTAACGTCAAATAATATTTGATCTGGCACATCTTGTATTTAATTTTATTGTATGATTGTAACTCTCGGCAGACTCTCCTGCACTCTTTAAGGAGAAATTATTGTATGTTCTTGGAATACAATCAATACATGTTTCAAGATAGATTTCTTCTATTAATTTTAAATTAGTGACTTAAAATTTATGTAAATTTATTTAAAATCAATGACAAAAATTAATTTTGGAGCATATATTTATTGGGTTTTAGGAGCATGTTAAAATTTCCTCTCAAGTGCTTCAGCGGTACTAGCTTGATGTAGGGAAGGAGGATAGGAAACGGACAAGGGAAGCTGTGGGGTAAGAAGATCATGGCTTTAGGTTTTGGTTACCATTAATGTAACTATCATCATTACGTTGATTAAAAGTTTCACCCAAGAATTTCTTTTCATATTCTATAATTCTAGTTGTTCCAAAATTTGAACTCAACCAATTTTTTTTTTTTAAATGTGAAAACCTACTTAAATGGAAGACAAACTCGTGGTTTATAATTGCTACGCTTTGTTGTAATAGATGATTATTAAAAAATATGGAGACCGCTGAAAATCAGATTCAGAATATCCTTTAAAAGTAATAACTCTTCATGAAAAACAAAAGACGTGGCATTTTGTACAAGGTTTTGCATTTTTGGGGCTACCTCCTGGAGTTTATTCTAATAAATTGTCATAAAATTAGAAAATGCGGCTATTATTAGGATTATTTTTTTTCTCGTGTTAAAGTAAAGAGCCAATGCCAATTTCCTAGAGTCACTTTTTCTTTTAATTTTTTTAGGAGAATATGCGCTTTACCCCCTTGATTTATTACCTTAGTTGCACTTTCCACCCTAATATGTTAAATTAAGCACATTACACCCTTATTTAATACATGTCATTGTAATTTTCTCTTTCCATTCACTTAGCCTTTAATTTTAACAGAGAAAAATGCTCATGTTATGCACATGGCCTTTAGCTAAATTTTACTTTTTACAAAGACAAAAGTGCCCTCCTATCAGATTTTTAAAAAATAAAAAATAAAACCTTTTGACTCGAGATACCTACTGTAAACAAGCTACAAAGCCCTATGCATCCTTCCGTTACCCTACTCTTTCACAATTGAGGCAGAGATTTTGCAATGGCACAAAGCAACCATGAAACTTTGATGATAAAGTCAGGTATGGAGTTCTCAGAATTTTATTAAATTGAATAGATTATTGTACATGAGATCAAGTCATGACAAAATAACAAACATGAAACCAAGGTTTTAAATTTAATCGTCGCTGTCATTACCCATTGGAGCGCTTTCTCATGAATTTCCCTCTTTTCGAATCCTTTCTTTCTTTGAATCAGTTACCTGCATGACTAGATAAACATCAACATAGCCATTATGAATAGGTTGTGAATAGGCTGTAGGAATAGGTCCTTTTTGGAATTCATTCTTTGTTTTTTTCGATTACCCAAGCCCCGACCCCCCTCTCCCCCCCCACACAGACATATCTAGTGAGAAGAGTTTTTATTGCGAGAGGAATAAATCTTAACTATACAATCATATATGGATGGTCAAGATTAAAAGTTATTTGAATGTTATGTAATCACTTAAAAAAGTCACATGCATTTATGTTCTAATCTTAATCATTCATGTAAGATTCAATAGTCAAGATTCACTCATTTCACCTCTTACAATAAACACTCATATCATCAGAGTAAGTTCTTGTATATATATATATATATAGAGTGTATCTGATGAGAAGAGTGTTTATTATAAAAGATAGTATTTATTATAAAAGGTGAGAGGAGTGAATATTTACTATTAGATCTTACATGAATGGTCAAGATTAGAACATAAATGGATGGTCAAGATTAAAAGTTATTTGAAAGTCATGTGATCACTTAAAAAAGTCATATGTATTTATGTTCTAATCTTAGCTATTCATATAAGATTCAATGGTCAAGATTTACTTCTTTCACCTCTTAAAATAAACACTCATCTTATCAGAGTAAGATCTTATATATATATATATATATGGAGTGTATCTGATGAGAAGAGTATTTATTATAAAAGGTGAGAGGAGTGAATCTTGACTATTAGATCTTATCTTACATGAATGGTCAAGATTAGAACATAAATGTATGTGACTTTTTTAAGTGATCACATAATCTTTAAATAACTTTTAATCTTGACCATGTCAAGATTTACTCCTCTCATCCTCTCACAATAAAAACTTTTTTCACTATATATATCTCATATATATATATATATATTTTTTATATATATATATATATATATATATATATTATATATATTGAGAGAGAAGTGAGAGGTGAGAGGAGAGAGGAGAGAATCTTAACCATTGGATCTTACATGAATGGTCAAGATTAAAACATAAATGCATGTGACTTTTTCAAGTGGTCACATGACCTTCAAGTAACTTTTAATCTTGACCATCCATGTATGGTTGTATGGTCAAGATTTATTCCTCTCACCCTCTCACAATAAAAACTCCTCTCACTAGATATGTCCCCTATATATATATATGGAGTGTATCTGGTGAGAGTAATGCTTATTATGAGAGGTGAGAGGAGTGAATCTTGACTATCAGATCTTTCATGAATGGTCAAGATTAGAAGATAAATGCATGTGACTTTTTTAAGTGGTCACATGACCTTTAAGTAACTTTTAATCTTGATCATCCATGCATGATTGTATGGTTAAAATTTACTCCTCTCACCCTCTCACAATAAAAACTCCTCTCACTAGATATGCCCCCATATATATATATATATATATATATAAAGAGATTGTACGAATAGGTTTAATGTCTCAAATAGGAAACTTACAATTTTTTTAATATCTTCATAAATTTTAAATTGTGTTCATTTTGCATAACAATAACTAAATATCAGTAACACAGTATACCATTATAAATTCATCTCCAAAAGGACATCTAACAAACTTTCCTAATAGTACAAAACAAGACATCTATTTCTAACGAATTAAAATCTTGTCACTAGAGAAAAAGATTGTGAAAATAAACCCATACTGTAAAATAATATGCCATACAACTTTATTTTCAATGTTTGATTGTGTACAATGGCAAAATCTGTTTATTTATACTTGTTATATATCATCCACTTTTAATTTATGTTTTCTATTACCACATTGTTTGTTTCATTTTTTATTTGTTTTCTAATTTGTTAGGTTCATTTGCTACACATATAAATTTGGAAGTGCATTATGGCGGGAAGCTAATCAAAAGTGATGTAACTGAGTATAAGGATGACAATGAGGTTAGATTGGATGCAATGGAAGTTAAAGGGCTGAGTTACTTTTAAGTTATTGGACATCCTGGCTAAGTATCAATATTCAAATGGGGATTTATTTTACTACTTGATCCGGTTGTGATTTTAATAATGGGCTGAAACTTTATCATCTGATTCTGACGTGTTATGCATGATTGAGCTGCACAGAGTGTATAGTAGTGACATGGTGTCACATATCTATATAGAAAAAATTTTCAATTAGCCAAAAATGGTCAGATACACCAGGATTAGATGCTACCAAAGGTAAACGTGCACGAGACATGTCCAGATGCTGACATAAATATTGATAGTTACTTTCAAGTTCCAGTTATTAGAGTATAATTATGATGGAGATTATGAGGTTGATAAAGAAGAAAGACATGCTTCAGATGAGGAAAATTGTGATGAAGAGGAGTATTCAGATGATAGTATAATGAGGAACAATCCAAAAGAAGAAATGTGGTGGAAAGAAAGGTTATCAAGTGATGAAGAACTATTCGATGTGCCATCCCAAGAAAATGTAGTTGAGCACCATGCTGAAATAGAAACAAAAGTTGAGAAAATAAAGAAGAAAGCATTGTCAATTGCAATTACCATCCCACAAGATTTCTTAGATGATGATCCTCCTTCAGATATATATAAAAGTGATGAGCTTGTATCTGCTGTTGTGAGCTCAAATGATGAATTCCACAGTCCACATAGGCAGGAGTTCCTGATTTCATAGAGGATAGGGACATGAAAAATGTTGAGTTGAAGGTGGGTCAAAGATTTCCAAATGTAAAGGTGTTTAGATTAACTATTAGGGAGTATAATGTGGTTAATGGGAAAGACATTATGTGGAAGAAGAATGAGCCAGACAAATGCACTGTAGAGTGCAAAAATGCCAATTGCCTTTGGAGAATATATGGGATAAAATTGAAAGGGGAAAACACTTTCCAAGTAAGAAGTTACTACCCAAAGCATACATGTACTAGGGCTTACAAGAATAGTTAAGTGACTTCTAAATAGTTGGCCAAAAAATATTTAGAGGAAATACAAATGAACCCTACTTGGAAAGTGCGATCAATGCTTACAGATATGAAATGCAAAATGAAAACTGATGTGTCAATATACCAGGCATATAGGGCAAAAGCAAAAGCCATAAAGGTAATATTTGGAGAGGCGAAGGATCAATACAAAAAAGTGTGGGACTATGCTGAGGCAATTCGGAAGTTCAATGTTGGTAGTTGTGTGAAAATACATGTGGAGAAACCAATTGAAGACCAGATAGCTATATTCAAAAGAATGTACATGTATTTGAATGCTGTAAAGGTTGGCTTCAAGCAAGGTTGCAGGAGATTCACCGGTCTAGATGGTTGCCATTTGAAATCTTCATTTGGAGGGCAATTGCTTGCTGCTGTTGGAAGGGATGACAATGACAACTTGTATCCAATAGTCATTGCTGCAGTGGAGATTGAAAATAAAGACACTTGGGTTTGGTTTTTGCAGACTCTACTTGATGATATTGGCCATGTTGAAGAGTATGGATGGACATTTATATCAGATAGGCAGAAGTTATATATGAATTTCATTCCTTTATTTCTCTATTTTAATATTATTTTTAACACTTATTTTGCTACCATTTTGTAGGTTCTATTGCCTGCTTTTGAGCAGGTATACCCAGGTGTTGACAATAGAATATGTGTCAGACATTTATATGTTAATTTTAGAGATAATGGGCACAAGGGGCAAGCACTAAAAGACAAATTGTGGCCAGCGGCAACTGTCACTACTCAGAGAGTTTTTAGATGCTGTGCATCAACTTAAAATTAAAGACGCTAATGCAAACAACTATCTTGCTGCTATTGATCCAACTATGTGGAGTAAGGCATATTTAGTCCTCGTTCAAAGTGTGACTTGCTGGTGAATAACCTAAATGAAAGCTTCAACGCTTACATTTTAGAAACTAGAGACAAGCCATTATTGACAATGATGGAGATGATTAGGATTCAATGAAAATATTCCAGTTAAAAAGAGATGGAATGAAAAATTATGGGGGAAACATATGTCCTAAAATACAAGTAAAATTGGAGAAAGCCAAGGAGAAGTCTTTTGATTGAGAAACCATATATGCTGGTGATGGGTGTTACCAAGTGATATATCCTACACCAGATGAAGGGCAATGGGAAGTTACTGGATTTGAGAAAATTGAACCACCAATTGTAAAAAAGCCACCTGGTAGACCTAAGAAGCTAAGAAAGAGGGGTGCAGATGAGCCTAGAAATCCTTTACAAAATTTCAAAGTCTGGCCAGGTCATGAGATGCAGTAATTGTAATCCAACAGGGCATAATTGCAGGAAATGTCCCGACAAGTATGAAAATGCAAAATCTAATAGCAACGGCAAATTTGGAAGAGGCAAGGCAAGTATTCTAACTTTATATCAATATTTAACTTTATGTTGTGCGAGATTGTTTTAATTATTCATTGTTGATACTGATATTATTTTCATTTTTTGTCATTTCTTACAGTCAAATGGAAAAATAAAGCAACAAATAAGTGGTTCTTCACTTAGTCGAGGTAGAGGAAAAGCACTAGCAACAAGCAATGTTGATATTGCAAATGCTTTACAAGAACAAGCAAGAAGGCTAGGAATACTGGAGCCAACCACTTGTGATGGTTCAACCATTAGCTCGGTACAAGAAAGACAAATTCCAATTACTAATTCTGTTTCAAGTGCATGTGTGGTGGTTCCTACTGTGGCTGCAACCATCAAGAGAATGCAGTCCAAAGACAAGAAATTTCTAAATATTCAGAAGCACTAGGCTATTGATATTTATGATCAGATTTCATGTTAATACTTATTTTATTATGCAATTTATACTTAGATGCTAGTTTGGTATTTTGCTTCTATCCTTTCTCAAAATTCTGCAGGATGTAGAAAACTACATTTCATTTTACTATTTTACAGAATCTTGCAAGTTGCAGAAACTCTATTCGCGGATCAATAATGTGGCAAAGTTAAGTTTTGATGTTATGCCATAAGTCCACTCAAAAGTCAGTTTAACAATAATAATGTTATTAATAATATTACCAGGGCAATGGCATCTGACTAAAATTAGCAGGGATCAACCATTATAAGGTCCATGTCTTCAATACCCCTTTGTTTATTATGTAAAGTACTATGGTATCTAGTATTGCTATCTGACTTGATATTTTAGTTTTCTAACACCTTATACAAAGTCACACAATGTTCAATGGCCATCTCAATCTCTTTCCCTTAAGACGTTCCCTTCACCTTCACTTTGCCCTTTTCATTCCTAGTCCGCCAATCCTACCGACATAATTGTTTTCCATGTAATAAAAGCATAATAGGTTATAATGGTATTGGATAACTACTACGTAGAACTTTGGCCACTCAAGAAAGTAGCATTATAATTTAGAATTGTTAAGGACTTGCTACTTGTTTGGCTTAGATTAAAAGAATTAGTTTAGATTTTAAAGTATTATTTTAAAATTTAGTTTAAAAGAATTAGTTTTGTTTAAATAGTGAAGAATTACCTTTAAAATATGTATTTTTTTTTAAATTTTTTTTAAGAGTGTCACAAATATATTTAATTTCATTCATTGCAAAAGCTAAAAAAGAGTGGCTTCACTGCCTTCACATCTTCCTAAAAAAGGAGCAATAACACTAACTATTCCAAAAAGTATTGAACTGATGGAAGTAAATATGAAACATGAATAAATTCAAATAGAGTTTTTTTAGCAGTTGGACTTAGGACCATTTGCTTGATTTAGGAATTTATGATGGCTCGTAAAATATACACAAGGGTCTATAGGAAAGCTAAGATGCTTTCATATCTTACCAAAATCCATCTAATACATGTTCTTTCACCAATCATATAGTTGGGTCCTACACTGTTTTAATTCCTTAAGATTAATTTAAGGTATATAAACAGCACAAAATCATAAAATAGAAATAGAAACAAGCTAAGACTCTAACCAATCAAAAGGCTAACCTGGTAAGGTGCGTGAGTATACTATTAATCATGAATAGAAGAGCAAGCATGGTGCTTGATTTTGAAAAAGAAAACTCTAGAATTGCACTTTCTCATTCCAAGTCCTTGAGTCAGTCAAGCTCCATTTCCTTCCATTTTCTTAGCTTCTTTTGGAAGAGTAGCTGGATGGCAAAAGAAGAAAATAAGAGCAGTTAGATGACATCTACTTGAAATAGCAAGACCCAAAGTCAAAATTAGTGAAGAGCCAGAGAAGCCAAGGAACCATTGCAGAGAAAAATGGTGGAGTTACGAAGTTGACAGTGAATGGTCAAGAAAAAAAAAGTATATAAAGAGATGTTATTAAAGAAAATAATTTTAATAAGAGGGAACACTTTGGTCTTTTAATTAGATTTTTTCTTAGTTAAAGGACATGTGCACAGCATGTGCATTCTACCCTATTAAAATTAACGGCTAAATGGATGAAAAGAAAAAATTGCAATGACATGTATTAAATAAGTGTGTAATGTGTTTAATTAAATATATGAGGGTGGAAAGTGCAACTATGATGATAAATAAGGAAGTAAAGTGTATTTTATTCATTTTTTTATATAATAGAATTCGCATTTTTATACAAAATCATTGGAGGAATTTTTTTATCATATTAATCATTTATTTATCATTGATATTAAATTAGTCATTTATGATAATTAGTATTATTACTTTCATTTTTCAAAGACCAATAATCTGATGCAAAAAAAAAAATGTGGCGTTAAATGATCGATATTACATATATATATTTTTAGGTTTTATTTTCGTTAACTTTCATTAAATCATCCTAATCATATATAGTGGTGTATTATTATTATTATTTATTTTATTTTCGGCTGCTATTATTTCAATTAAACCTAGTTTCTACTTTTTATATCAGAGTTATGGATATATAGTAATAAACTAATATGTGTTGTCACAAGTACGTTTTTTAATTTTTGTTTGTTAAATTTTGAAATAAATAAAAATGCATATCAATAATTAATGTTTGTCCTTAGAATACAAGTTAAAAAATTAAAATGAGATATTTGTTAAAAGGGACTTTGAATGAAAAACAAAAATATTAAACGAAATGTAAATTATTTAATATATTAAAAGCATTTATTTAATCGGTTTCCTTAGAATACTTATTATTAAGACTCTTTAAATAAAAATTAAAAAATTATTAAACAAAAAATAAAAAAATTAATATCTTAAAAATAAAATAAAAATATATATACCTAGTAAAACATGTTAACAAAACTCATAAAAGAAAATAAAATGCTGATTAAAAAAAAATACTTATATTCAGCACTTCTACCGTCGGATGCAAAATTTTTCATTGTGATCATTTTTCTATAATTATTTCATAACAAACATATTGTCTGGTCTCACTTCAATTTCATAAAATTGGCGACAAGAGTCATGGATTATCAACGTAAATTTCATGTCAAATTAATCAATCCTTGCTAGAAGAAACCATTTATTATATTTATATCAACAATTAAATTTGATTCAAATCGATTTTTCTAGCCAGAAGAAGAGTTGTATTTTTAATTTAAAATAAATAAAAATAGAAGATCCAAGATCTATAATGTTGATAGCATTTTTTTCACTCTCATTCCATCCAATCACAATCACAGAGAGAGATCATCTTCATCACCGGTTCTGTGGAAAATCAAATGGTCGTTTTCTCTGTGAAACCCTTGTTCAGCTTTCTTATCGCCACGCTTTCTCTCCTCCTCGTTCTCGCATTGCTATCCCCTCCTTCCCCTTTCTCCCAAAATCGCATCTCTGGGGAACCGCTACTGTACGTTCACAACTTCAATTCCCTCCGTTTTTTTTGGGTTACTTTTGCTGAATAGCCAAAAAGTTTTGAACTTGGGAACTGGGCATCTTCAATTTTGAATTTTCTGATCTATGAATGAATTGGTGTATGCAGAGGGAGGGTGGATATATGGAGTGTTCGGAGACTCGTGGAGTGGAGACCTTGCAATTGGTGGCTACAAAGGCATCAAACAGGTACCTGTTGCTTACAATTAAATGATATTTGTTGCCACGACCTTTCTGCTTTGGAGGTTAAAAATTTGTTATTTTGAATAAACTTTTGCGGTTACTGGATTCATTCAGTGTCTCATAGGGATACCTATAATTGTTCTTAGTAATTAAACTTTTGGAAGTTACTTGGAATAGCTCTACTTGTATTTCAGAAATTCATTAAATAATTGGAGTTTAGGGCTTAAGTTTGGTGTATCATTGTTATTGGAACTTGGAAGTGCAACTCAAGAATTCTGAATTTTGCTAATACAATTGCAATGGATAGGGTCAAGTTGGGTGAGGGTGAGGGTTGCTGATTGGCTTTTTATTTTCTGAATCAACCTTAATTGGCTTTCATTGCAGACAATTGCTTTCGTTTTTTTTTTATTCTTGAAATGGTGCAGCTCTACCATCAGAAACCAATGGATATATCAGAGTGGATTGCTATGGGGGCCTCAATCAGATGCGAAGAGATGTGAGTGCTTGAAGAAAACTCTTGAATTTCAACTTCAGAACCTTAGAAAATGTTTTGCTGCTTTCTTAAAATTGAGATAAGATCTACAATGATTGCAGTTCTGTGATGGTGTGGGCATTGCTCGTCTGTTAAATGCAACCCTTGTCCTGCCAAAGTTTGAAGTGGCTTCATATTGGAACGAAACAAGGTAATTTATCTTTCCATTTCTGTGAACTTGTTCTAATTTGCAATTTTTGTTTGGAAATGATATTTATTGGTTGGTTAGTAAATTACATTGACCTATCATCTGATCTATGTTACTATAAGTTACAACGTTCAGTTATCTTAGTCCTGCTGAAAGGACTTATGAATTCTTGGTTTCATTACAGTGGTTTTGTGGATGTATATGATTTAGACTACTTCATTCAACATATGAATGGCTTTGTCAAAGTTGTCAAAAAGTTACCACCGGCGATTGCATCAAAAGAACCCGTTCGAGTGGATTGTAGCAAACGGAAGGGCCAATTTGATTATGTTGAAAGTGTTCTTCCATCTCTGTTAGAGCACAAATACATTTCAATCACACCAGCAATGTCCCAAAGAAGGGACAGGTATGATTATGTATCTCACTTCTATCTACTACTATGTGATAGCTCACTCATTTTTAGTTTTAAAACCATAAATTAATTGCTCTTAAAATAACAACACCTTGGATATTTTTTATTCAAAGAATTTCATGGTGACTGTGGTTTCTATATGTTCCTTTTTATTTGTTTGTTTTCCCATTTTTTGATATAGGGATTTCACGTTACTATGCCAATGCTTATAATGAGTAAATTTTTAGCATTATCTTTAGTAGAAGTCAATTAATTCCTGACAGCCTTTGTCATCATCCATTATCAAAATTGTCAACAATGGTATGTAGCATATATTATTGCTACGAGCTTGTCCAAAAAGTTTGGTCCACTGCTCATGTATGGTATTTCCTGTTTAATTTTGGCAGAATAATTCGATTGAGTTGTAATTTTTCATGTCTCATGTGACTAATGTTTCTGCAAGCAACTTCAGTCCTCATGAAGCCAAAATAGCTTAAATTAAGAACAAAATAAAAGGAATGTTATTCATGATCCACGAAGAATAAACTGCTGTAGAAAAAGTGGGAGCTATCAAGGCAATGTTTGTTCACCCGCCTGCCTTTGTTTCCCCTTCATTCACAGTTGTAATTGAGTTTGGTAGTTTTTTTTATTTTCTTCTAACTTCGCAGATACCCTTTGTATGCAAAAGCTGCTCTCTGTCAAGCTTGTTACAAGGCATTACGTCTCACCAGATCCTTGGAAATGAAAGCCTCTAAGCTTCTAGATGCAATACCTAAACCCTTTCTGTCTCTTCATCTCCGTTTTGAGCCTGACATGGTTGCTTACAGCCAATGCGAGTACCCCGGCCTTTCTCCTGCCTCCATGAAAGCCATAGAAGCAGCACAAGTTGACAGAAAACCATGGACTGGAGAGTTAGCCCGCATTTGGAGACAGCGGGGGAAGTGTCCCCTTACACCTAATGAGACAGCTTTAATACTTGAAGCTCTTTCCATCTCACCAACCACAAATATATACCTGGCAGCTGGAGATGGTCTGATGGAAATTGAAGGGTTAACAGATACCTACACTAACATATTTACTAAGTCTAGCCTTCTCAGTGGCGAAGACTTCACAAGCATGCATGGCAATACAAAAGCTGCTTTGGATTATCATGTGTCCATTAATAGTGATTCTTATATAGCTACATATTTTGGGAACATGGATAAGATGGTTGCAGCAATGAGAGCTTTCAAAGGGTTGTACAAAACTCTATTTTTGAGCAGAAGAGGTTTTGCAGAATTAACTTCACAGGGTCTGAAGGGAAAGGAGTTGATGCAAGCCCTATGGAAGGTTCACAGAGATGATTTTGTCATGGGAAGAGGCTCTGCTCTGTCTGAGTGTTTTTGCGAATTCAAGTTGTGATTTTGGATCTCGGATTCATCACTTCTAACTTTTGGCATGTTGATTTACTTTTGCTGCAAGTGCAATGCTAGCGTTTCACTTTTCAGGCAGGCACTCCTTAGCTTCTGTCCGCTTGTCTATTCTTTTGAATTGATGCTATGTAATTTTTTTTTAATCCCACTACTAATGAATGTTGGCGTACATTTAGTGTATTGACACGAGTGTCACACAATAGGAAATACCAATCTTGTTATTGATCAAGTTTTGGTTAACACAAGAATTTATTTAGTGCCTTGTCCTTTCTTTATGTTGACAGGTGTTTCGGAAGGTACAGGGAGGAAGGGGCGGGGGCTACGAAAGGGTGTTTGCATGATCATATAAATGGCTTAAACCACCAGAATACCATATATAAAGAGGAGTTTCAAACATCGATCTGACATAGCCAACCCATCAAGGCCTAGAAAGAGGTCAAAAAGTATGAAATTCAACTGATCTGGATTAATTCTTAACAGCACCATACTAATGGTATAATATGACACCGACAAGGGGATGGCATCTGCTGGTATTCTTGGAGGTTAGACCGCAGCCTGATTTAGATTCATCATTTAATCTTTAGAAGTTATCACGAGCAACCCCAAAGCACCAATGAGAATGTACTGCAAGAAAGAAACAGCTTAGCATACTTAATAAGACATATTTTCTGCGAATCAAGATTTAAATCATGCAATTTAAAATGTCATCACTTATCCCATGGTAAAACATCATACGATAACTAATGAATGGCATAGCAAACAAACCTTGATGATAGGTTTTTCGGTCATAATAATTGTCACCCAGCCAACGTAAGGTAAGAACCTGCCATTGACAAATATAAGCGATGGTGACAACAATTGAATATAATAGCAAAAAATATCTTTGTTCCTACCATCTTTCAATCAAACATGCTTCATATTTTCAGAAAACCTTAACGCCTAACTGTAGTTATCACCATAGGCTAAACTGGGATTAACCCTTGGCATAGTGCCTCGTACATCATGATCAAACGCCTGACAAGTGTTGAAATTTTCACTTACTAGTAGCCAAAACACATACACTCAATGTCACATAGCTCCCTCTTGGTTACTACAACATGCACAGAATGGCCTTTTCAACAGGTTAACAAATCAAAGTGGAAAAAGTGTAACTAAAAGAAATGCTATACCCGACAGCTCTACCCATAATGTGGTGCCTGTGCAGCCAAAGCTGACCATGAGCATACAGTAGCCTGTCATTCTCATAATTATTATCCCGTGAGAGATAGCAAAATACATGAAAGGAAAGCACTAGAGTAACAGATTAGCACAAACTGAATGGACAACTAAAACAACATAAATTATGAAATAAAATACTGGAGAAAAGAAAGAACTTCAAATATGTGACTACAGTTAGGTTTTGACTTTCGTGTAATGGAGGACCTGTATCCAGCATTAACAATAATATACTTCTATAACATCATCTAGTCATGAATAAGTCACAACCTTTCGTGAGAACATCAACCTCCCCAGTATCTTGCCTTTCATGTACCTACAAAACAATAAACTATTAAGACTCTCAAATAGGGTAATCTTAATTATCACACACTGCATGATAATAGGTGCAGGTTTCAATAAGCATAAAAAATGTTCAACCTGTGAAAATAATTACGCTTGAGGGAACCGGGCAGTTTCTCTTTAAAATGAAGGATTAGTTCAGGTAATAATAATATCAATCTTATTATCCTCACTTTCTTGATACTCTCCAGTCTCCATAATGTTCCCAGTAGTTGATCAATAATAAAAACACAGAACGAACCAACAATCTTCGTAACTGTGTGCGCTGAATGGTTGTTGGTACATAGATGTATATGTTGCACACAAGTTATATATATGCCCTCATTCAAGTAGGGAGAGGGAGAATATTTTTATCTGTTTTATATGAGACATAATGTATATATAAATGCCTGCAAAAAATTGACAAAATCCAATTAAATCGGCCTTCTGTTCAGCAACTAAGCAGTTTGACTCATTTTTATTCTATGATTTTTTTTTTTTTATGAGAAAGACTGCTTTTTTTTTTTATCATTTAATAACGGTCATCAAAGTACATTATATTCTCTCATTAGAGGGTCTCACATGACTTTGTCATGTAAAGAGAGAGACTGACACAAGTGCACAACCTTGTTTAAGAATAGTGGAGCCCTATGCAGATATTGTGGGTTTCATACACTGTTTTTGTGTGTGTATCTATCTATGCCATGAGAGGATCCAAACCACTTAATCTCAGAGTCACATTTAGTCATAATGCAACTATTGGAATGTATATACCAAATACAGCCAGAGTATTGTGCTTACCTTAATTACACGATGAACAATAGGAATCTCTCGGCCCTAATAAAAACAAGGTAAGTGCAGATAAGAGTGTGTAAGTCAGAAAGTAGTGAGCAGAATATGAAGAAGCAGAAAATAAGTATATCATTAACAAGAACAGATCTCAGAGAGAGTAGTAAGCAATTTAATGTTCATGATACAGTCACACTAGTGTAACAATAATTAGACTTTTATCTAAAGCAGACACAAAAATTACATAAACATATTGGATAAAAGTTATAGCTAAAAAGTCAAATTAAATTTCCAGTGGAGCCTAGTGTAATTAATATTTTCCTCCTTTATTTTTACCCTCATTAATGCATAAAGGATACAGGAAAAGGCGATACTGAATACAGAGAAATTAAAACAAATATAAATTCAGAAGCTCGGCAATGAACAAACCTGTTTGTCTAGAAAGAAGTCACACATAATTATACATATAAATATTTTTAATAGAATATGCTAATACAAATATGAATCAGGGTAGGAAAAGTATAAAGAATAAAACTGAAAGAGAACTTACATCCACATTAAACACAACAATCTCCCCTGCACGAATTGGATCTTTACTCATGTGCAAGAATGAGATGTCCTCCTGCATATGACGGGAAAGACAACATTTGTTAACTGAACAAAGAAACAGTAAAATTGTATGGACAAATTCGAAGCATAAATCTAGAATGAGGGCAATAAAACACAGGGAATACTGTTCATTGAGGAAATTAATAAAAATATTTGATACAGAATTACTGAATCATTCATGCATTAGATTGGATCAACTTACACGCTTGACTCCTGGTTCCATGCTTTCAGAAAGAACAACAACAACAGGAGATTCACTTCCAGTGATGCACATCAATGCCTTCCATATTATCAGTGCGGAAGTAACAATCATGCCTGAGGCAGAACACATAGTGCTTAAGTAAACGCAGGTTATACAGATAAATAAAGAAAACAACACAAATGCATTTGAGCTTAAAAGTAACATCTTTAAGAACGGGTATGATCATGAAGGAAAACTGTAGACAAGGATCATGATCTCAGCTTTATAGCTGTATCAAAGTTTAGCAACACCAAAATATCACTCTATTCAGCCTACTGATTTGTTTAAAAATGTTTTCAATAAGCAAAAGCACCAGTCAGAACAACAATTACAATGCAGAATAATCCCAAACTAAACCACATGAACAGTCACCTCATTAGAGTATGAAATGGTTCAGAAAGCATCAGACTACCAATTTATTGGCAGTAACAACAAAAATGAATATCAGACCAAGTGACAAACAATTTGGAATAAGTGAAGGCAAAATGAATTTAAAAAAAAAATTAGGGTCTCTTGGGAGTTGGTATCCAGCATAATTTGAAATGATCAACACTTCACCTCTATTTATCTCATGCATAGATAAGAAAGAACGCACAAACAGAGGAGAATTCTTTAAAGTTGATAACTATGTTAAGAATTTCATACTTGAGCATTGAGCCTAAGCCCCCTTCCACTTGTACATTAAAAGAGCAATGAACAAACGAAATTACAACAATTCACAAGACTCAGATAAACCCATAAGCTGAAAATTGAAGAAATTTATGCAGTCTAGCACAGTATGGCCCATTATGTTCTTCTTGTAACTAATAATTGGTAAAAATTTCAGTTCAAACTATAGATATAAACAACAAAAAGTTGAGTTTTTTATTCCAAAAATACAATTTTGTTAAACTTGAGAGGTCACCCACATCATTGTAGCTCCTAAATAGAGCTTAAACAGTTTAAAGTCTTCATTTTTTTTCTGGGTTACAGTCACAGTCACGCACAGAGAAAGCGAGTAGAGGAACGAACCGAGACTAACAACCTGTGTGAGGACCTGTCGGATCTGAAGGGATTTGATGGACTTCACACTCTCACCGATCCAACCCATTTTGTTCTTCTCTCTTTTGCTCCGTTTCTCTGCTGTATCAGTTGCTAATACTATGCGATGGCGTATGTCAACTCCTGTCACATAGGATGTTTTTTTTATTAAAATAATATAACGAAATAGGTGAGAATAGAGTTAAAAAAGAAAGAAATAAAATAGAACATATTTTTTTATTTTTTTTATTTAAAAGTTTTATCAGTGGAATGGAACGGAACTTCACTACCAATGTGTTCTTCCTATTTCACCTCAATTTTAAAAGAAATAAAAGTTAAGCATTTGAAGAAAATAAGAGTAAAATGATTTCTCATGTGTTCTATTCTATTTTTATGTATTTTAAAATTCTTAAATAATTTTATATTTAAATATTTTTTCATTAAAAGAACGAATCAAAATATGTGAGAATGGAGTAAAAAGGAAAAAAAAAAAAATAAAACATAGTTCCCATTCTCTTTATTTAGAAGTTTCATTAACGACACGGAATGAAACAGAATTATTCATGTGTTCTTCTCATTTTACCTCAATTTTGAAGGGAACAAAAATTAAACATTTGAGGAAAAAATTAAAGAAATAATTCCTTGTGTGTTCCGTTCCGTTCCCATATATTTTAAAACTCCTAAACAAGAGAAGTTATTTCTATTCTCCTCATTTCTTTTTCATTTTCCTCATTACCTATCATCCAAACATAGTGTAAAAAAAGTTATTTCTGTTCCCCTTATTTTCTTTCCATTCCCCTCATTACATATTATCTAAATATAGTGTTAATTTACTCACCCTTTTCCTTCTTGTCTCCAAGAATTCTTTTTTTTTATTTGACCAATAAAATTAAATAATTGTATTTTCATAATTTTCTTACCATTAACTGATATTAAATCCTAATCCCTAGAATGAAATAATCAAGTTTTGTTTTTTTTTTTTTCAATTTTATATATATTTGGTAATTTCAACTTAATCATCTACATTTTCTTAAAAGAAATTATTTTTGAAGAATTGTCAATTTACACTACCAATTGATGATGTATAACTTTTAAAGTAATTATTATAAGAATAATGATATAATAATATATGATTAATTAATAATGTAAAAAAATTTTACGATGACAATTATCACAATTAAATCCTCCTAATGGAACTCACCAAGTGAAAAAAAAATCATTGAAAGGCTTAGAAAAAGGAAATGATAAAAAAAAGCTAGAGAGTGTCAAAAAGTGAGAAAGGTAGAAACTAGGATAGGGGGAGTAGCGTCATGGAGAAAAGAAGAGAAATGAGTTTTGACTTTTTGAGCTCAATATTAGATGGGTAAATTCTTATAATTTATAAAAAAAAAATTAGTATGTTGTTTATGGTGTTGAGAACTATATTTTGGTATAGTTTTTTTTTGTTATTTCACCTTATTTTTTAGTATATTTATGATACCTATTTTTGTCGAATTTTTTATCTTGTTACTTGGTTGATCTACCTATTTGGTGATATATTGTTGATTGTGATATTTCCTAATGTTATTAGGAAGATTGTTTGTGTATCCATTGATTTATTAGTAAAAGTTTTTTGCTAGATTTGGTCTCGTGATTTTTTCCCTTATACTAAGTGATTTTTCACGTTAAAATTTGTGGTGTCTTTGATATTTATTTTTCTACTATTACTATTGTTGAGATAACTTATTTTGTGCGATTAATATTTTGTCGTGAGAAGTATTTGTAGTGCCTATTTATTTGCACAAGTGGGAGAAAATATTTTTGCTTCCACTTAACTCAGTTTTCTCCAACAAAGTGGTATCTAGAGCTTTGGTTATTTTGATCTGTGCATTTAAATGGAAGAAAGTCAAGGACTAAATATGATTAAATTGAACTCCACAAATTATACACTTTGGAAGGCCCTCGTGGAAGATATGTTATATAGCAAAGACTTGTATGAACTCGTTGAGGGAGACATTGCTCGACCTTGTGATAAATCTTACAATGATTAGAAAAATGATGAATAGAAAAGTTGTTGGGTTGACTAGGCATTAGTTGGACCTTAGTATGTATCCTCATGTTGACAAAGAGACTAATGCCCGTAGTATGTGAAAGAAATTGGTCAAGTTGTATGAGCGAAAGAACGTATAGAATAAATCATTTATGATTTGCAAGTTAGTGAATATGAAATATAAAGAAGAGGATTCAATGGCAGAGCGTCTGAGCAAGTTCCAGGATATTGTGAATAAGCTGGCAACCATAAATATTACATTAGGTGATGAGTTGCAAGCATTTTGTTGCTTAGTTCCTTGCCTGATAGTTGAGAAGTTATGGTTGTTACTTTGACTAACTCAACTCCAAATAGAAAGTTGACATTATCAATGGTAAAAGAGAGCATGTTGAATGAAGAAACCAAAAAGAAAAAGCGTGGTTTGATTGGTACCTCCACTCAGTCAGAAGCACTAGTTGTAGAGTCATGGGGAATGAGTCAAACCAGAAACCCCCATAGATCTGAAAAATCTTACAATCGCAGCAAGTCAAGAAGTAAGTCCAAGACTAAAAAAGAAGAAACTTGTTATCATTGTAGTAAGAAAGAACATTTCAAAAGAAATTGTAGGTTCCTCAAAAGAGAGAAGTCAGGGAAAAGAGACGAAGACAATGAAAAGAGGAATGATAAAGATAGTGTTGCAGTTGCATCTAATAGAGAATTCTTAATTATTTATGATGATAATTCTATGAATCTTGCATGTTATGATTTTAGTTGGGTTGTAGATTCTAGTACCTCATATCATGTCACTCTTAGGCGTGATTTCTTCACATCTTATACTGCTGAAGATTTTAGTATAATAAAGAGGGGGGATGAAATAGTATGCAATATTGTTAGTATGAGAGATGTTTGTCTTGAAACTAGCATTGGATGCAAGCTATAATTGAAGAATGTCAGACATGTTCCTGATATCCATCTTAACTTGTTTCTGTTAAAGCTCTTGACATTGAGGTCTAGCACATTTATTTTGGTGATGGAAAGTGCAAGTTCACCAAAGGGTCACTAGTGGTGGCAAGAGGAGACAATATCACTACTCTCTACAGGATGCCAGGAAAGTTGTGTAAGAAGGAGGTGAATGCAATTGAAGATTCCTCTACCGAGTTATGGCATATGCGTCTAGCCACTTGAGTGAAAAATGACTCAACATCCTTGTTAGGCAGAAATCTCTTCATTTGAGAGGTACACCCTTAAAGACTTGCACTCATTGTTTTGTTGGAAAATAACAGTCTCCTTTCATAGTTCTGGTCCTCATAGGAGGTCACACATTATAGATTTGGTTCATATGTTTGCACTATGAATTGTAGATCTCTTTGTGGTGCTTTATATTTTGTTATCTTTATTGATGATTACTCTAAAAAAAGTGTGAGCTTTTGCTTTGAAATCTAAAAACAAGGTACTCGGTGTCTTCAAGCACTCCTATGCAAGTGTTGAAAGAGAAAAGGGAAGCAAGCGTAAATGTGTTAGAGCAAATAATCGTGGTGAATACAAGGGTTCGATTGAAGAGTATTGTAGAGAACATGGGATCAAGCTTGAGAAAACTGTTCCAAAGATGCCTCAACATAATGGAGTTACAGAGAGAATAAACAGTACCATTAATGACAGAATTAGATGTATGCTCTCTCATGCAAAATTGTTTAAATCCTTTGAGGGTGAAGCAATGAGAGCTGTAGTGGATTTGATCAAGCTCTCCTTCAGTGCCTCTAGATTGTAATGTTCCAGATAGAGCATGAACAAGAAAAAATGTCTTTTATAATCACTTGAGAGTATTTGGCTATAGGGCTTTTGTTCACATTCCAAGAGATGAAAGGTCTAAGCTTGATGGGAAATCTAAACATTGTATTTTCATGGGTTATAGTCTTGAAGAGTTTGGTTATAGACTATTGGATCCGGTTGACAAGAAAATTATTAGAAGCCGAGAAGTGATTTTTTTTTAAGACCAAACCATTGAAGACTTTGAGAAAGCTGAGAAGTTGAAGTCAATTGTTAGAAGTTACATTGATTTTGCACCAGAGCCTCCTACTAGAACCTTTATTGATGGGGGAGATATATAAGTAGATGATGATAACACAGTTGATGAGCCTATACCTTACCATGATGTGTAGTTGAGCAAGTTCCACTTAAACCACCAGTTGAGCCTCAATTGAGAAGATCTATTAGAAAGCATCATCTCCCAGATATATTCTCCACATGAGTATGTGATGATTACTGATGATGGAGAGCCAGAAAACTACCAAGAGGTCATTTCAAATGAGCACAAGGAAGAGTGGTTGAAGGCCATGCAAGAAGAAATGAAATTCTTGCATAAGAATCATACATTTGAGTTAGTGAAGTTGCCTAAGGGCAAGAGAGCACTCAAGAACAAATAGGTGTTCAAATTGAAGACAGAAAATATTATCTCACAACCAAGATACAAAGCACGACTAGTTGTGAAAAACTTTGGTCAAAAGAAAGGTATTGACTTGGAAGAAATCTTCTCACCTATGGTGAAGATGTATTCTACTCGAGTTGTGCTTAGATTGGCAACAAGCTTGAACCTGGAGGTTGAACAACTTGATGTAAAGGTTGCATTTCTTCATGGTGACTTAGACGAAGAACTTTACATGGAATAACCGGAGGGCTTCAAGGTCAAAGAAAACGAGCAGCTTGTGTGCAAATTGAAGAAAAGATTATATGGACTCAAGCAAACACCTAGACAATGTTATAAGAAATTTGATTCTTTTATAAAGGATCATGGGTATAACAAAACAAATTTTGATTATTGTGTGTTTGTTAAGAAATTCTCTAGTGATGATTTTATTATTCTCTTGCTATATGTGGACGATATGTTGATTGTTGGTCATACACTAAGAAAATTGAGAATTTGAAGAAGGAGTTGAGCAAGTCCTTTGCCATGAAGGACTTAGGTTTTGCAAAGCAAATCCTTGACATGAGAATTACTTATGACAAGAAGAATGGAAACTTATGGTTATCTCAGCAGAGATACATTAAGAAGATTTTAGAGAAGTTTGACATAGGTAATTACAATCCTGTTAGTACTTTACTTGCAGGTCATTTCAAGTTGAATTCACAACAATGTCCTACAAGTGAGAAAGACAAATAAGAGATGAAGAAGGTTCCTTATGCATCCACAATTGGTAGCTTGATGTATGTCATGGTATGTACAAGGCCAAATATTGCTCATATTGTTGGTGTTGTTAGTTATTTTCTCTCTAATCCTAGTAAAGAACAATGGTAAGTAGTGAAGTAGATCTTCAAGTATCTTAGAGGTACTTCTAGAGTATGTTTATGCTATGGAAGTGACCAAACTATGTTAGATGGCTACACAGATGCATACATGGTTGGTGATGTTGATTCTAAGAAATATACTTCTAGGTACTTGATGACTTTTGCAGAGGAGCGGTGTCTTGACAATCTAAACTACAAAAATGTGTTGCTTTGCCTATCATGGATGCTGAGTATATTACTATTACTGAAGCTTCTAAAGAACACTTATGGATGCAAAAATCCCTACACGAGTTAGGTCTCAAACAAGAGAAGTTTGTGTTATTCTGTGATAGTCAAAGTGTCATCCATCTTAACAAGAACCCAACTTTTCATTCCAGGTCAAAACACATAGAGGTGCAGTATCATTAGATACAAGAAACGCTAGAGATGAAGTTGTTTTCACTTGACAAGATGCATACTGATGACAATGATTTGGATATGATGACTAAGACCTTGCCTATGACAAAGTTGATTTCATATAAAAAGAAAGCAGGCTTGGTGGAGCAACACCTCCCTACTTAAGTCGGAAAGGGGGTAATTTGTTGGGTGGGTTCCCTCCTCCTAGTGAGACCCAACAAGTGAAAAGTAAAAAAGAAAAGAAAATGAAATGAAAGCCTTTGAAAGGCTTAGAAAAAGGAAACGAAAAAGAAAGCAAATGAGAGTGTGAAAAAGTGAGAAAGATAGAAATAGATAGAGGGGGAGTAGTGTTGTGGAGAAGAGAATAGAGATGAGTTTTGATCTCTTTGAGCTCAACATTAGATGAGTAACCTCTTATCATTTTTTATGAGATTTCAGTATGTTGTTCTTAGTGTTGAGAGTTACACTTTGATTTAGTTTTCTTGTTGTGTCACCTTCTCTTTTGGTAGATTTATAATACAAATTTTTGTGGAGTTTCTATCTTGCTGTTTGGTTGATCTATCTATTTGGTGATGTATTGTTGATTGTGGTATTCCCTAATGTTACTAGAAGGACTGTTTGTGTACTCCATTAATTTATTAGTAAAAAATTTTACTGGAACTTAATCTTGTAATTTTTCTCCTTACACGGAAGGGTTTTTCATATTAAAATTATGATGTTTCTGATATTTATTTTTCTAATATTATTATTATTGAGATAGTTTATTCTATGTAATTGATATTTTGTTGTAAGAAGTATTTGTAATACCTATTTATTTGTAAAGGTAGAGAAAAATATGGTTGCTTCCGCTTAGTTCAATTTTCCCCACAAAATATCATTTTTTATTTATGTAATATGATATAGTTATGCGAGAATATACATATAATACTGGTGCCATTGGAGGCATTGATACAATAAGCCATTTTTTGGTTTTGGCACCATAGAGACACAGAAAATGGGTTAGAAGGAAAACGAAACTAATCAACAAGCAAATTGATTATATATAGATAAAAACTTTATTGTGGTCTTTCACTAATATTTTTATTCTCAATTTCATCTTTCACAAATTAATTTTTACAATTAAATTCCTCACTAATCAAATTGACCTCAATTTAATTCTTCTGTTAATTCACCGTTAACTCGCTATTAGGAAAGAAGATAATATCTTCAAATAATTGTTCTTCCTGCTTATGGTCTAGCATGTATGAATGACTCACGTTATGAAGTGCCTCTTTGGATTTCAATGCTGGAAATACTATATCATCTTTACTAATACTATGAGTCCAATATTAACCCCTCCAAAGGCCAACGAGTGTTATCTGTATTTGAATATTTTTTCATTAAAAGAATGAATGAGAATAAACAAAAATAAAGTAGAAAAAAAATAAAAAATAGAATATAATTTTTATTTTTTTATTTAAAAATTTTATTAATAAAATAAAATGAAATTTCATTATTTATGTATTTCTCTCATTCTTTTTTAATTTTGAGAAGAACAAAAATTAGACATTTAAAGAAAAAAAAATAATTTCTTATGTGTTCTATTTTCTTTTCATGTATTTTAAAACTTTTAAATAAAAAAAATTATTTTTATTTCTCTCATTTTCTTTCTATTCTTCTCATTATCTTATCATCCAAACATATTATTATCTGAGTTCAGACTCAATGCTGTCAGAGTACAAGGGGCACAAGTTTGATTCTCACCCAATGCCACTCCCCTTCACCTTCGCTCTCTCCCTTTGTAGGGCATCCCTAGACCTCACCCAAGTGGTGGGGCTTAAACCTAAAAAAAACCCACAAAGAAAAGACGAAATCTTCCACTTAATTACCGAAGAATTGTCTCTCATCACCATCACTTATCTTTCCAGATTCAACATCTAGATACTTCAAATCTTTGCGTATAGCTTTATGGAATTTAAATAGGTATCAATTGGTCTTTGTGTAGAGCCAACATCATATGAGCTTCCCTCTGTTTCCCATATGAAAAGACTGGAATTAAGAGATGGGGCAAAAGAGCTGTAAGACAAGAAGCGTAAGGACTTGGCTATAGAAAGAGAACTCAGACCCAAATTGTTACTGCTAACTCCTAAACCTGGCACACAACATGGTTGTGTGCATTACAGCTTTGCTTCTGCATACCTTCAGCCTCTAAAGTCTCAGGTACATCTCCATTCTTGTGCGACTCCAATATGTTTTGCTTGACTAATTTTTTGTTTCCATATGATTCAACTAATACTAAGCACAAGATGGTCAAAAAATATTTTCTTTGATATCAGAAAGTCTTTGAGTAGGACAGCAACCTGATGCACCTGAAGACAAACACAGACCTTCATTATGAGCCTTGCAAGCCCAACCACAGAAGACTATGACTAGAGCAGAATCAATTGGATAAAAAATGTGCTATCAGAAGTATCAATTGGAGTTTTGGGAAAGGAAAATAGAGAAAAATGAAAGAAAATGTGGGAAAATGAAAGAAAGAAGAAAGGAAAAATTGAAGAAGAAGCACTACTGGAAAGAGCTCACCTTGATGGATGCCATGTGAATTTTCTTTTCTTCTTTCCTAACAGTGAGTTAACGGAGAGATCAAGTTGAGTCCAATTTTGATTTGTGATGGATTAAATTGCAAACATTAATATGTTACTAGGGATGGCACCCACACAGGGACGGGGAGGGATGACACCCGCACAAGGACGGGGAGGCCGTCTCCGCCTCCCTAATTTCCCCTTATTCCTGCCTTGATCCTTGCTTAGAGCGAAAAGTTCTCCCTGTCTCCGTTTCCTGCACGGAGGCTGAGACCTCGACATTATTTTTAGAAAATCAGAAAAAATCAGAAAAATAAGAAATATATAAAAAATTATAAATAATTTCAATTTAAATTTATAATATCAACAAATTAAAATAATAAGTTATTACTTAATGATATTTTTCTTTTTTAACTTTAAATTAATATAAAAAATAATATAAATATAAATTATTAAAAAGAACAAAGTATTTATATATATAATATAATCATTAAAAATAATTTAATAATTTTTTGATTACAGAAACCTGAAAGGGATACGATTCCCATCCCATTCCTCACATTTGCCTTGAAGAGATTTTTACTCACGTCAGTGAAAATTCCTCAAATTCAATTTTTCAAATGGAGCAGTCCCCGAGATTTCCAAATATAGAGAAATTTGCTATTCCTATATATCTGAGGAACTAAATTGAGAAGGAAAGCATAAATAAGGAAATAAAATAAGATTTTTGTCTATATATATATATATAAACTAAGACAAGCTAATTATAAGCACACATAATTAAAAATGTATTTGAATTAACTTAGTTTATGTAAAAAATAACTTATAATAAAAATTTCTCCAAATTTTTTAAAAAAATAAACAATTATTTAACCTAAATAACCTTAACCAAACATGCTAAAACTATTCGAGAAGATATCATTTTTAAAGGTTGTACAGCAATCCCAAGAGGATCCCGACTTCTAACTTTTAGTGGCTGATCATACATACTCTTTTTAGTGTCAGTTCGATTAAAAGTGGGAAAACAATATTGGTTCTTTGAGACTATGACTGACAATTTAAGTAGAAATCTCAAGTTTAATTTAAAATATGGAAAGAAGAAATCATGTTAAAAAATATTCTCATGCTATCAAAAAGGGTTGTCTTTAGTTTTTTTTTTCCAAGTTTATATGTAAATTCAATCCAAAACATTTATCATAACTCTACTCTTTTCTTTTATTGTTTTAGTTATGATCAAATGATTTTTTTTTTCAATATATAAGTACAAATGTTTCGGCGCTAATGTTGGGTTAGCGTAATTGGTAGAGACACTTGGGCATTTGTGTCAAGGTTAGTGTAAGGATGTCACAAGGATTCCTAGTATACCATTAGTGTACTGAAAGAGTTCGAGGAACTTATCAACTCTTCCATTTCTTTCTTTTTCTTTTGGAAAAAACATCTATCGAGTAAATATAAAGTAACAAATAAGTGCATTAAACATTTTGTACCTGTCTGAAACTGAGACATTATCAATTGCTTTTCGCCTCCCTTTAAAGTGGAATACCAAATAGCTACAGGACCAAAGAACAAATATAATCAAGCCCATGAACATATAGATGTGAAAATTTGGTCCAATGGTTGAACCAAGTCCACTGCCAAAAACAACCCCCAAGTCTTAACGTTTGTAATGCAGGTCTATTCTTCTTCCCCCTAGTTAATGTGAATCAGAGTCAGCTTCACCATCTGAACTCGAATCAAAATCTGAATCTGAATCTGGCCAAGGCTTCTGCATCACCCAACGCCCATGAAGGTTCCCCACTCTTTGTGAGCACTTGAAGCAAGCTTTAACCCCACGGATTTCTAGCCAATCCTCACTGTCTGAATCCCAAAATATGTGATCCCCATTGTCATTGAGTAAGAAGGGTCCCACAGAACTCACATCATTCTGCAACAAGTTGCATGCATACCATTACTAATACACCATTAGAATTTAGAAGCTTAACTTACAAAGAAAACTAAACTAAACTTCTTTTATTAAGAATAAAAAAATAATTTTCCTACTAACCTTTTTGCAAATCCAGTTGCCGCCAATAGTAGCCTTCTTGTGCAGCCAGAAAAGCCCCACAACTTTTACTTCCATCACAGCTACTTCTTCCCCTGCTCGCATAATGTGGCTCCCTCCTCTCCTCAGAATCTTTAAACCACCATATTGTAGGCAATAGGGGTACTTTCATATTTCCCTTCAATTTTACATAATATGCAAAGACAATTTGAATGCTTCAATACATATAGAAGTAACTAACAACCACGTCAAAAGAAAAAAAAAAGTAACTAACAACTATAAAATATATATTATATATATAAAAGAAAGCATGTGATCAGCAAGTCAAGGCACCTACTCTTAAATATACATGATATGGTTTACCATTTTCACCATAGCACCATTCTCTTTGACATATTGAGTCTCCCCAATCTTGTATCTGCTTGTTACAAATTGCACAATCAACTTCTACGTGATAACGGATGTTGTTGTTTGTCCATCCTCCATTTGGCTGCAAGTGACTCAAACCTTCAACTCTGTTGACTGAAACATAAAGAAAGAATGAGGAATGCATTCCGGTTTAGAGGACAAGAAGAGAAGGTTAGCATGCCTAGAAGAAAAAGAAAGGCTTGCTTGTCAAAATGTTTGTTTGATTATATAGAACAGGACCACTCATCCATTGATTCCCAAAATAGAAACTTTTAAGATCTGCACCTGGCACCTGCTTTTTATCTTTGGCCATTTGATATGGATGGAATAATGGCTCTTGAACAGATGAAAGAGAACCATGATGTTGAAAAACTGGCAGCTCTTAAAAGTGCAACAAGGTCTTTTTTTGTTCTTTCTTTATTTTTTTCAAGAAGTTCGAGAGGAGTTTTAAGTTATCCCTAAGCTATCTATAGTCTAAACCCTGCAAGCATTTTAGGAACAACAGATACAATCCCATTTTCACTAAATTTTGGGATGTGATTCGCTACTATGCAGAAGGATTCCCTATAATTTGTATGCTATAACGACTCTTATTATACTGTTATCTGATTTATGTTTACCACATATTTCAACGGTTGCATATAATGAGGTCTCTATCCTCTATCTGCAACAAGCACAAATATCAGCTAATAGTAGACCTAGGAAATTCGGGATCTATATTTCTTTTCCCATCTTTTCTGATTCAATGACTTAATAACATCATACGGTGGCATTTACCATCACCCTGAACCTGTTGTAGCAGGTCATTTTGTTTTGTATTTTTTTTTTAGGTTGGAATCAGAGTTTTTGACTGAAATTGGCAGCCACCAGCCAACCATCAACCCCCAGGACCACCACCAAGCAAACTCCGACCCCCATCTGCCATGAACCACTAAGCAGACTCCTGTGGTGGCCTTGAAATTAAGAATTTAAACTACATTTTTCCTTATAAATTTGTCACAATTGGAAATAGTTTAAAATCTGTTATGTTTCAATTATATAGATTGAAAAATAATTATAATTTTGTTAAATTCTAATTTTATTATAAGATGTATGATTCAGATTTAAAAAGAAATCATCATACTATTGACATAATTTTTAAAAATTAAATAAATATGAATAATTAAATCAAATTTTATTATGAAGGCGAAGGTAGTAATGACAATGTAGGTGACAACATTATCGAAAGTGAGAGGAGCGAGACAATAACAGCAAGAGCAATGGTAACCGTGATGGTCCATCAGACAAGCTTCGTGAAGTTGCAGATTCCAATTATCGAACAGATAGCACCCAAGTCAACATTGGACTAAAGATCCATTTTGAGACATCAAGCTGGTCATACGTTGTCTTATCTACCTTACCTACTACCAATCAACCCCTAATCCGCAACGCTTGCACGATGAATAAGTAGCTCAATAGTTTTCAAATGTTTCATTGCACCAGAATTTCTAAACACGATGAATAAGAATAGGATAGGGACTGGCAGTGGCAACATCATGTAAACCAAAACACTATCCGTCAACTCTTAAGGACAAACGCAGAGTGATCCTGCCAGCCGTTAGAACCTCAAACAAGCAGTGACATCTGAATCTGATCTAACCCCAAAAACCCAATCATAACCAGTTAATCTATTGAATTCAATCTTTAAAACAGTACGAATTATAGCAAGTGCGACAATCAACAAATTAATGACTAACAGTACATTTAAAGCTACGCTGGCTATTTTGAATTTCTATATCTAAATAAATAAACAGAGGATGCAGGAATAAAAAAGAGAATTTAAAAAATAACATCTTATGTTAAATATTCTTCGTTAAATGTAGCGATGCCAACTAGTCCATCCCCAGTCGGCAATAGATCCTTCGCATCCCGCCTCCTAATTGACCCAAAACTTCATCAGTTTGGCACTGCAGAGAATAAAAAAGATGTTACATTTATGAACTACATAAAACTTACTAGAAACCACAAAGCATCTCATCTCATTTGTAAGGTATTAATCAACACAAAACGTTCTGCTTCAGTTTCATGTCTCAAAAGGAATGTTTTAAAGTATTATATACAAACATCAAACTTCCAGTTCTGATAAACTTTTTGCATCTAATCAACTGTTTGAAATCATAAACTAGTAAGCTAAGAGGAAGATCATCTTACTATATGTGGAAGTGTCAATTTGTTCAGGAAGCTCCTTTATATCAACCTCAAACCTTGATTGCACCTGAAATCAGAGTTTAAATATTTGTTAATAAAAGCATTGTATGTAGAAAAGGCCTCTTAATTCCTCCTTCCTTTTCTCAATAGCAGTACAAAAAAAAAGTTACTAATCACCATGAAAGTGGACTTAACCTGATTAAGAACTTCAGAGTCAGTGGTAGAAGACACAAAAGTAATTGCAAGCCCCTTGGTGCCAAATCTACCAGCTCTTCCCACCTATCAATTCAAATGTAAATAAAGTATTAAAAGATGGAGGGAACAGAGGTCAGTTACAAGCATGTAAGCATACCACAAGCCAGAAACCATATAAAAAATAAATAAATAAATAAATCTAATGATATGGATCAAGCAACTACCCTGTGCAGGTAAGTATCAGCAGAATCAGGCATGTCATAGTTGATAACGATATTAACACGTTCTATGTCAATCCCCCTTCCTACTAAATCTGTTGCCACAAGAATCCTTTGCTTCCCTTCTTTGAAGCCCTTGTATCGTTTCAATCTGAAATAGGCAAATGTCATCTGGTCAGGTCAAAAATTATGACTCTGCAATTACTAGTTAAAACTTAAAAGTCCACATCCCAGCAAAAATCATGAAGTAATGACTGAATACAATGGGCTGAATGAAGTCTATATGCAAGTCTGGCCCTTCTCTGGGCTGTGAAAATAAAAATAATAATAAGATCAGGCCAGCCTGACAGTAATGGGGTGGCCTGATTTCAGCCCAAAAGTAATCAGGCTAGCCTAATTTCAACCCAAAAAATAATTAGCTTTGGGTTGCTGACGAGGCCTGAATCAAGTTGGTCCGATTTCAGCTTTGAAAGTAATTGGGCTGGCCAGATTTCATCCCGATTTATAATCGAGCCAAATTAGCCCACCCTCTACTTTGGGTTGGCACTATTGAGGCCCAGACCGATATTTTACTAAGCCAAGGACAGGTGCATTTTGACAGTTCTTTACAGGTAAAAGATTCCGAAGGATCTATCATCCAAGCATCCGGAGTATTAGGATAATTAATTTTCTAAATGGCTATTGATGCAAGATCACGACGCTAATCACAGAAAGGCAACCTCTTACTTAGATTGGCTTTCATAAGTGCTCAATAGATGATCGGGCATCATAGGATCCGAGAATAGTGAAAACTTTGGTTCATGTTACATATGCCAACATGAAATGATGAGATAAGCAACCCCCTCCCCTTGAACAGAGACATCCAGCAAAGAAAACATATACAAAAAAAGACAACCACTAGAAGAATTTAACAAAATGTATTTATAAAATTCCCAAAACCTGAAAAAGATGGTCAACAGAATCATGCATTGATTGAATGTTGAACTTGAACATACAGAAACGTCATAGAAAGCTTGACAACTGAAGATAGACAATGCTAGCAAATCCTAAATCAGCTTACAGCATTAAGAATACATGAAGAATGATGTACATGCCATCAATTTCAAAATAACTTAAAAATACCTTTCTTCCTGTGACATTCCAGAATGTATGCAGATTGATGGGAAGTTGCACTCTACAAGCAACTTGTTCAACTCTGCTGCTCTGCTGACACTTTTGACAAAAATAACCACTTGGTTGAAGTCCAGAGCATCAAGAAGATCATTCAACTTGCGATTCTTCTCTGACTCTTGCAATTTGATGTAGTGCTAAAAATAGGTGACAAATGAGTAGAATTAAGCTAGCGGACAGAGAAATTTAAAAAGAAAAAAATCAATTATCAACAAGAGGAGGATGAAAAAAAGATGTCAACAAAACACACCTGCACAAGACCATGGAGAGTCAATTTGGCCTCATCATCTACATAAATTTCCATAGGCTGAAAGGAAAAAGATCATCAATAAGATGACACAAATATAACATTCATTAAAGAAACAAAATTATAAATTTCATTTATTTTGATTTATAAACAGAACATTTGCAATAACATTTAAAAAATAGCCAAGAATTCAAAATTCATCACAAATATAACCACACAAAAACAAAAATGCCACAAATAACAATAATTTTGATGACATTCAACAAAAAAAAGGGCAACAATGTGATGCAACAATAACAGCAACATGAAAAGGGAAAAATGTGAAGCTACAATAACAGCAACATGAACAATAAGAGGAACAATGAAAACCATCCTCCCATATCTGGTCCGAAAATCACCACATGGATAGAATATTACATCTTGCATAAATTTCTTGCAAACAGGTCGGATCTCTTTGCTGAGTGTAGCTGAAAACATCATCACTTGCTTGTCATGGGGAGTCAATTTGAATATCTCTTGCACATCTCTTCTCATGTCTACAAAGATCAAACAGCAGATATGTTAAGGAATAAGAAAAGCAGAATAAGATATCACGTAGCTTGTAAATTCAAAACCAGACACAACAAAAAAATTTAGAGGGAAGGAGTAAGAGACAGACCAAGTGATTCGAGCATCTTGTCACATTCATCAAGTATAAAATGCCTCACATTCTTTAAACCAAGGTCCTTATCTCTAGCCAGAGCAAGAATCCTCCCAGGTGTTCCAACAACAATATGGGGACATTCACTCTTGAGCAATTCTTTGTGAACTTTGATATTGACACCGCCATAGAAAACAGCAACTTTTATATCAGGAAGATAAGTGCTGAACCTCTCAAATTCATGGCAAATCTGGACAAGTTCAGAAAACAAATGACGCTTTTGCTAAATATACACATGTATACATATGTTTGTCAGTTAGTGTGTATTTCAAACACAAGTAATTCCTTTACATATAGAGACACAAGAGATTAGCAAACGCAATGTTCCAGAATACCAGTTTAGATATGTTACATCCAAATTAAAGCATACATACCTGATAAGCTAGCTCTCTTGTGTGGCAAAGAACAAGAGCTGCAACTTGACCAGGAACAGGATCAATTTGCTGAAGTGTTGAAAGAACAAAAACAGCAGTCTTTCCCATCCCAGATTTTGCTTGGCAAATGACATCCATTCCTAAAATTGCTTGAGGGATGCATTCGTGTTGCACTAATGAAGAAGCAAACAAAATTGTAGTGGACGAATCCTCAGTAAGTATATATGATCTGCCAGATCCTTTTAATGGAAAGGTTTACCAACCAATTTTCGTGATGTATTCATAATATGGTAGTAGTTATTACCTGATAGATTCAGAAAAAAGTAAATATTAGAGATGAATCTGAATAATGAAATGCAAACTGAGATACATAAAAACTAAGAACTAAGGAGATAAACAAACATGAAAGTATGCCCTTGTTCAATGGTTAAAGTTTATATTCAGTGTAATTATTCTTTAGCAGAGGAAGAGTGATAAAAGGACTAAATGTATGTTTGGATTAGCTTATTTTGTGTTCAAAACAGCTTATAATCAAAAGCTTTCTGAGAGAGTTTTTGAAAAATAAGTGATTACTTCCCCAAAAATAATCTTTCCCAAACATGCACTAAATCATACAATGATCAATAAGTCACCCAAACAAATAAAGATAACCTTAAGAAACCAGTGAAAAATTAGTCCAAAGAACTCAACATAGTGCAAAATATATTGAGAAAGCGAACTGAAAGTACAAACATCAAGAGCAATAGCATTGGCATGACTTAAGAGCACAGATAGGCAAGTAATCTAGCATACTAGAAAGAAAAGACAAACTGATCATAACCTGAAACATGACAAGTTTATAGAATATATTTGATGCTATGCCTATATTGAGTCATACAATGACAGCATAGAAAAAAACTTGCCTTCTGAAGGATGCTCAAATCCCGAATCCACAATGGCTCGAAGAAGCTCAGGTTTCAACAGGAAGTCTCGAAATCCCGAACTATGGATCCCAACATAACCCCTGCATCATAAAAGAAAAAATATACACCAAATGATGACCGGTAACCTCAAATCTTGGCTTGAGAACCAAATCAAACAAAATTTTTAATTATTAAGACATTATGTTGATATGTCACAAGAACCTTACAGCCAAACATTAATAAACATATAATATATAATATATATAGTACATGAGACCCTTTCCAATACTCAGGAAACAACAATTTTTTTTTCTCAAAATTCAGCATGACAAGTGATAACAGTTGTTATAACTAGCAAGCCTATGAAGCACTGATACTTGTATCAATATACAGATACAGTATCCTACTAACTTTTACATTTTTAATTATATATGGCATTATATCATGTTTCATCAATTAGAATTGTTATGAATTGGCATTCTTATAATATACATACATACATTACATTATGCTTTTTATTATTCAAACTCGAAAATATATGCCCAGGCAAGGAGCCGTGCTTGAACCAAATTTATTGATGACATGCATGGTTTGTTCTCTAGACAAAACCCGTAAACTAACCATATTAAAAATAAAGAAACAGTTAAATCTACATATACGTTCCCTTAGGCAGCACGAGTTAATGGCAATTGAAGCAATGAGAACTACCATTGCTACTTCTATAGGATATGTCGTTGCTCTCCAAAAACTTAATAATATATTAATATTTAATAGTGGAACAGATGGCAATAATTGAAGGGGACAAAAAAAAAACAATTGTTCAGAAATCAGTTCCAAGCACACAACTTTTTTCTGTTGTGCTCCTTCCACTGACCCAGGAAGTTGAGAAAAGCCAAAAATTCAAAGAGGCACGACAATTTTCCATTGAGAAAAACAACAAAGAAAAATAGCGGATAAGATAAAAGAGGAAGGAACTAACTTCTTGGCGGTTTCAGCAGCGGGTTTGGCAGAGTCGGGGGCCTTTTCATCTTCTTCTTCGTAGTCGATGAGCTCTTCCTCGTATACCTCAGTGTCCTTCAATTCACCCATCCTCTTCCTATTCCTATACACAGCGACGTCTACGATTAGGTTTTTCAGTTTAAGTTGGTGACTCCAAGATTAACAGAGAGTGAATTAGGTTGAACAAAGAGAGATAATAGTAGCTGACCTTCGAGCACGCGTAGATTTAGGGTTTCAAGCCAATTCAAAATAAACCCTAGATCTGAGTGGGTTTTAACAGGAAGAAACAGAAAAGCGATAGCGGAGAAGATATAGCATGTGCAACCACTGAATGGACGAAAATGGCCTTTCAGTTTCAGCTGCTGATACTGGATGATATTATTAATTAATTGATTTCTATTTTTCTATTTTCCCAAACTTTTTCTTTTGAATATACTAAAATAAAAGAAAAATGATGTTCATAAGTCATTTTTTTTATACACTATTTTTTACATTATTTTTTAATAGTTATAATTAAGTAAAAAAAATAATAAAAATTGTGATATGATTAATAATATAAATAGTAGTGTAAAAAGTGATACGATAAAAAAGTGAAGTAAAAAAATCATAGTTAAAAATAAAATGGGTGTACAATAATCTTCCTTTGAATTCAATATTTGAACATTGTTGGATTTGTTATTATTGGTTTATAGAAAATGTTTTAGATTTACGATATCAATATAGGAATCGTATTTATAGTTAAAATTATAAAAAATAAATTATAAATCAATGTGTGTTGATTCGAGTAAAATGAATTTTAGTTTTTTAAACATGTGATTTTGAATTCGATCACAAAATTTATGTATATGAAAATAAAAATGAAAATGAAAATAATACTTTTAAGATGAATCTCTACGTAGATCTTAATTATATTTCAGAGATTAATCTCTCACCTATTGGATGAAAAATACTCTGAAAAATAAAAAATAAAAAGTAAATTATAAAAGCCTTTTTAATATGTAATGTTATTAAGATTTTATTTTAATTTAAAATAAGCTTCTAAGAAGAAAATTTTTAAATAACTTTTTAATGAATATTATATATACACACATATATAGATAAAAAAAATATGAATATAAATTCTTGAGAGCAATATTTAAATTTTTTTTTTTAACTTGTTAACAAAAAACTGTTGCTAAAAAAAGCATTTTTTTGTGAGAAAACATTAAATTTGTACAAATTTAACAAAGGTAATAGTTATTATTATATTCTATAAAAACCAATGAGGATAAGTTGAGAAAACAAAAATTAGATAACATTGCATTGAACATAGAATTTTAACCCCACCCTTATATAGATAAAAAAAATATATGAATATAAATTCTTGAGAGCAATATTTAATTTTTTTTTTTAACTTGTTAACAAAAAACTGTTGCTAAAAAAAGCATTTTTTTGTGAGAAAACATTAAATTTGTACAAATTTAACAAAGGTAATAGTTATTATTATATTCTATAAAAACCAATGAGGATAAGTTGAGAAAACAAAAATTAGATAACATTGCATTGAACATAGAATTTTAACCCCACCCTTCTAATAAGATGGAATGCATTTTTTATCTGAACATGAGAATCTCTCATTCAGTAAAATAAGAATCGAATGGATACATGATTGCCATAGCAAACAATAGTGAAGTGAAAAATAGGCACATTACACAAGGCAGAATCAAGGGCATGCTTTTGAAATGCTACAAAATACAAGTATTTAAAATTGAGAAGATTTTAATACAAATATTGGCCCAGTATAATCCTTCCCTATATCCTGAATAAAAGTTGTTGCAAAGCTCAGACATCTCCGGCACAAATTCAGTTCCTTTCCCATACCCATTTACAAGATGCCAGTGTGAACACACGACTCAAACTAGTCATTGTATTATGACTGGCTCTGGACTTCTCATTCAGAACTCTGTTGGAGGCTTCAACCTTATCAGTCTTTTGATTCTATCTTTTTCTGTATTTTCCAAATATCCCTTCAAAAGATACACAGGGAAGATGTCAAGAGAAGCATCAAGAAGAAATTGCTCCGTGTAACAATGGAAAGCAGAAGTTGCATAAAGTTTGGATTAATGGTGAATGTAGTAAACAGATAACCAAAGGATTCAAGTTTCAGTGGTGTTGTAAGTTTTTTCTTGAATAAGATGGAGTGTTATTAGAATATAAGGAGATGCAAGGGGATTATGATCACCTGCATTTGGGAGAAACAGTACCCTCACTGTTCCTCTCAATCGCAGGGTATCCATATGCCATTAGGGCACCCATCAGCATAGCAGAAGATAATGTCTAACTAATGGGTCTCATCCAAAACAGATGACATCAATCATAATATTTATGCTTTACTAAATGAGCAATGCCTATGATGCATATATCACATGAAAGTCATTAATTGATGAGTTTCAATGGCAAGCAGATTGAACAAACTGACAGAAAATCTTAAAAACTCTAGTTCTCATTATTTAGTATAACTGAAATTGTTCGGCATGCTCCTCACCTTCCATACAATTTCATCCAAACACAAGCAAATTCTTCCATACTTGTCGAGGAAAACGCGCTCACTTGGGGGCTTGCCACATACATCCTTCACAGCTGAAGTTATCACAAAGATCACTTCTGACACTGGAGAAAAGTAAAACATTGGTAAATAGCAGTAGAAACGTAAAGTGCTCGTCAGTTCTTGATTATATACACTTTCCAGCCCTTGGTGAAATAAAGCATGTTCAACAGTGTCACCCACTTTCTTTAATATTTCTATTCTTCTTTTTCTTGGTAAACCAAACAAAAGCGTCCACTAACTATAGAATCCAAGATTTGTCCCTTACCAGTTCACTTGACTGCTAGTTTTTCTACTACTCCATTCTTTGAAAAATAATGTCATAATTCCCTGAAATAGCTAATCTCTCTACTATTAAAATAAAGATAACATGGAGAAAGTTTTCCGGCTCTACTTTTTGTCCTGAAAATTCCGATCTCATCTTAATGTTTGTTAGACAAACTAATAAAAATTACAGGGTTATATATATATATATATATATAAAATTGAAATTCAGTTGTCCAATAATTACACTCCATTTTCTCTCTCCGCATCCCTTATTTTGCTCCACCATTACTTCTCCTCTTAACTGTTAAGAGCCCAAAACCAATCTCGGGGCCCAGATGAGCAGCTGATACCCCAAATGTCACATGGGCCCAAGGTCTGGAAGGTTTATACTAGGAGAAATAGAAGCAATCAGAATTGATTGCTGTGCTGGCAGAGAGAGAAAGAAAAAGAGAGGTTAGTAACCGAATGGTGATTTTCTGTTATTAAGAAGGATGAGCGTGGAGGATGGGGTATCTTTTGGAATCATTTAGTTTGTTATGGATAGAGAGCAATACCTCTCTGTAGGAGCCTAGCTCTGTGGCAATAGGAAATCCTCTTTCCACTGTAATTCCCTTTTAATCAAATAAATTCATGCACCAGTTCTTCCTCTTAATTCATTGACTGTTCTGTTTTTAGTTGTGTTGGTTCTGGTTTGTATCAAACTGGTCTGACCTGCCAGATACCTGAAGGGATCGGCACGATAAGGAGATGTGAAGGGGTGAATGCCACCAAAGAAAAAGGCAGAAAAAGGAGGAGTAATGGAGGCGAAGGTAGCAGCGATGGAGGCTGAGTTAATCAGTGTCAAAACGGCTCTAACAGCGATGCAGAACAAGGCGGATGAAAACCAAGAGACTCTCATGGTGATGCTCGCGAAGTATTTTGACAAGAAACTTCAAACGGAGGAGGAGGAGAGTGGCGAAAATAGTGAAAAACAGAAACGAGGTGAACCAGAGAATAATGACAGGGAAAAAGACTCATCCACAAAAAAGAAGTCCTCGACGTCGGGCCTGAAGAAGTTACAAGGGGAAGCGTTGGAGGAGTTTCGCCAATCGGTAAAAAAAGTGGAGTTACCTGTGTTCGATGGCGATGATCCTGCCGGGTGGATTACTTGAGCAGAGATATATTTTCGGGTGCAAGAGACAAGTCCAGAGATAAGGGTGAATTTAGCACAACTGTGCATGGAAGGACCCACAATCCATTTCTTCAACTCTCTACTCGACGACGACGTAGAGTTGACGTGGGAACAGCTCAAGGTCGAGCTGCTGGAGCGATATGGAGGAATGGGTGAGGGAGACGTCTTCGAGCAACTACCGCTCTCCGTCAAGAAGGAACCGTGGATGAGTATGTCCAAGATTTTGAGCGGTTGACAGCACAAGTGAAGAGACTACCCGATGACCAATATTTCGAGTATTTTCTCCACGGTTTGAAGGACGAAATTAGGGGACAAGTCTGAAGCCTCATCGCCCTTGGTCCTCTATCATGATCTCGTCTGATGAATATAACCCGAGCTGTCGAGAAGGAGTTACGAGGAAGAGAAGGTAACCCGAATCCGTCGCGAGGTATAGGAAACAGGAACGGGTTTGGGCCGGGTACTAATTTTCGGCCCAGTCCCAACAATTTGGACCGCAGCACTGGCTCTGATTAAGTCTTGGTTCGTGGGAATAGGGAAGCCGGACCAAGAGGGGGCAGTATAGCCAAAGGAGGGCAGAGTGGCATGAAGTTGAAGCTGGAAGCCCATGGGGAGCGCAGAAGAGTGGGACAACGAGATAGGGGAATCACCCACTTATCCTACCAAGAGCTCATGGAAAGGAAGCAAAAGGGCCTATGTTATAAATGTGTTGGGCCATTTCACCCACTCCATCAATGCCCAGATAAGCAGTTGAGAATCATGGTGTTGGATGATGTAGAGGAGGGAGACGTAGAGGGCAACATTCTGGCTGTTGAAATGGAAGGGGAGGATGAGGTAGATGGGGAATGCAGTGTCATGAGTCTGGGGAGCTTATTTGTAGGAAAAAGTGGGACATCACAAACCATGAAGCTAAGGGGCAGACTCAAAGGGGTACCAATCCTCATTTTAGTAAGCAGTGGGGCTACCCACAATTTCATCTCCAAGAAACTCGTTGCAAAGATGGGCTAGAAGGTAGAAGACACTCGAGCTATGAAAATTAAATTGGGTGATGGTTACCGAGCAGTAGCTAGAGGCAAATGTCGAGGGGTTGAGCTCGAATTGGAAGAGGTGAAAGTGACAGTGGATACCTTTCTCTTTGACCTGGAGGGTATAGATGTGGTCTTGGGAATCTCTTGGCTGGCAACACGTGGGGAAATGTTAATAGATTGGGGCCGACATGTAATGAAGTTTCAACAAAATGGGTCATGGGTGGAATTAAAAGGAGGACGGGACAACCATACATCCCAGACAGCTTTGCAAAGCTTGTTAGGAAAACCTAAGAGGTTGGTTGAGGGGCTATTTCTATCTACAGAGGTATTCCTGACCAGTAAAATAGAGAAAGGAACTACGATTCGGGAGCTCAATTCCCAGCAACAGAGGCAACTGGGCAAGCTGCTGACCCACTATGTCGCGGTTTACAAGGAACCAAAAGGGTTACCCCCCAGGAGAGGTAAGGAGCATGCCATTCGGCTTTTTGAAGGACAAGGTCCCGTCAATGTGAGGCCCTATCGTTATCCACATCACCACAAAAATGAGATGGAGAGACAAGTGAAGGAGATGCTTGAGTCGGGAATCATAAGGCATAGTCAAAGTGCTTTTTCCAGCCCCGTCATTTTAGTAAAGAAGAAAGATGAGACTTGGAGAATGTGTGTGGACTATCGGGCATTAAACAAGGTAACCGTCCCTGACAAATTTCCTATTCCGGTAATAGACGAACTATTGGAAGAGTTGCATGGTGCTCAATTTTTCTCTAAATTGGATCTCGAGTCCGGTTATCATCAAGTGAGGGTTAAAGAGGAAGATGTGCATAAAACAGCATTTAGAACTCATGCGGGTCATTATGAATATCTAGTGATGCCTTTCGGGTTGATGAATGCACCTTCTACTTTTCAATCTCTAATGAATGAAGTTTTTAGACCCATGTTGAGAAGATTTGTGCTAGTATTTTTTTATGATATATTGGTGTATAGCCCCGATTGGACGACACACATGGAGCATTTGGCAGCGGTCTTAGGGACATTACAGCAACAGTACTTGGTGGCCAACCAAAAGAAATGCCATTTTGCACAGCCCTCTGTGGATTATTTGGGGCATTTGATATCCAAGGAAGAGGTAACTATGGACCCAAACAAAATTAAGAGTGTCCTCTAGTGGCCTATTCCAAAGAATGTTAAGGGAGTAAGGGGATATTTGGGCTTAACTGGATATTATAGAAAATTTATCCAGTATTATGGAAAAATTGCTAGGCCCTTGACCGAGCTTACCAAGAAGGAGGGTTTTAAGTGGAATCCCAAGGCACAGGAAGCATTTGAACTTTTGAATGCAAAGATAACTACAGCCCCTGTTCTTGCTTTACGGATTTCACTAAAGAATTTCTCATTGAGTGTGATGCTTCTGGAAAAGGCATTGGTGCCATTCTCATGCAAAATGGTAGACCCATTGCGTTTTTCAATAAGGCTTTGGGTGAAAGGAGCTTGTCCAAATCGGCCTATGAGAAGGAGCTAATGGCTGTTGCTTTGGCCATTCAACACTGGAGGCCGTACCTATTAGGGAAGCATTTCCCAGTACGAACAGACCAGAAAAGTCTAAAACAATTGTTGCAGCAACGAATTTCTACCATGGAACAGCAGAATTGGGCAGCCAAGTTACTGGGTTACCGGTTTGACATTTTGTATAAACCTGGTCATGAAAATAGGGGAGCAGATGCACTCTCTCGTATGGGGGAGTTGTGCTCCTTGGTGTCTTATCCAATATGGGAAGAAAGTGATCAAGTCCTAGAAGAGGTTCACCAGGATGCTACCTTGGTGAAAATCATTGAAGAATTGAAGAAGGATGAGGGATCCAGGCCGGGATTTTCTTACAAGAGGGGTGTTCTACTCTATGGGGGCAGATTAGTCATCTCTGCTCAGTCAACATGGGTTCCTCGGCTGCTACAAGAATTTCATGCTACTCCTCAAGGGGGGTATTCTGGGTTCCACAGAACTTATAGGAGAATTGCAGCTAATGTGTACTGGGTGGGCATGAAGAGAAGGATCCAGGAATACGTCCGAGCATGCGACGTTTGTCAAAGGCAGAAGTATCTAGCAACATCCCCAGGAGGCTTATTGCAGCCTTTAAACATACCAAAGATGATTTGGGACGAAGTGTCCATGGATTTCATAACTGGCTTGCCGCGCTCTAAAAGGTATGAAGTAATATTTATGGTAGTGGACAGACTGTCTAAATATGGGCATTTCATTCCTTTAAAGCACCCTTATACAGCAAGGACCGTGGCTGAAATTTTTACAAAGGAAGTGGTGAGGTTGCATGGGATTCCCACAGCCATCATCAGTGACCGAGACCCAATTTTTGTGAGTAATTTCTGGAAAGAGCTCTTCAAACTGCAGGGAACGCACCTGAAAATGAGCTCAGCTTACCACCTAGAAACAGATGGACAGTCCGAGGTGGTGAATAGATGTTTGGAGACCTTTTTGAGGTGCTTTATCGCAGATCAACCCAGGACATGGCTACAATGGTTACACTGGGTGGAATGCTGGTACAATACCACTTACCATGAGACTACGGGGGTCACCCCCTTCGAGATAGTCTATGGAAGGAAACCACCCGTGATTACAAGATTCCTACAAGGTGAGACAAGAGTCGAGGTAGTCCAGAGGGACTTAATAAATCGAGATGAAGCTCTCAGACAGCTAAAACAGCACTTGCAGAGAGCTCAAGAGAGAATGAAATGCCAAGCTGACCGAAAGCGGAAGGAAAACAACTTTGCAGTAGGGGAGTGGGTATTTCTCAAGCTGCGGCCCCATAAACAACAGCCGGTAGCCTCAAGAATTAATGCCAAACTTTCAGCAAGGTATTATGGACCCTTTCAAGTGCTGGAACGTCTAGGAGCAGTAAGTTATAAACTCAAACTGCCTGTGTCTTCCAAAATACACCGTGTGTTCCATGTGTCCTTATTAAAGAGGGCTGTTGGACATTATAAGGTGGAGGAGGAGTTGCCACAAGGCATGGAGGGGGACAGTTCAGTTTTGCTTGAGCCTGCAGTTGTGTTAGCAACCAGAACAGTCCACAAGGGTGGAGACTCCATTAACCAATTGTTGATACATTGGAAAGGAAAGCCTGCTGAAGAGGCCACCTGGGAAGACGAGTTCACTATCCAAGGTCAATTTCCAAACTTCAGCCTTGGGGACAAGGCTGAAATTGAAGAAGGCGGCAATGTTAGAGCCCAAAACCAATCTCGGGGCCCAGATGAGCAGCTGATACCCCAAATGTCACATGGGCCCAAGGTCTGGAAGGTTTATACTAGGAGAAATAGAAGCAATCAGAATTGATTGCTGTGCTGGCAGAGAGAGAAAGAAAAAGAGAGGGTAGTAACCTAATGGTGATTTTCTGTTATTAAGAAGGATGAGCGTGGAGGATGGGGTATCTTTTGGAATCATTTAGTTTGTTATGGATAGAGAGCAATAGCTCTCTGTAGGAGCCTAGCTCTGTGGCAGTAGGAAATCCTCTTTCCACTGTAATTCCCTTTTAATCAAATAAATTCATACACCAGTTCTTCCTCTTAATTCATTGACTGTTCTGTTTTTAGTTGTGTTGGTTCTGGTTTGTATCATTAACTCCCACCATTATCTCACCTTTCATGTTTCCCTTTCATCGGAAATAATCTTTTATTTCATATGCACATACATCTATGTGTAACCCAGTTACTAGTAGCAACCGAAATGGAGAAACCCATTCACTAGTGTAATCAGTTGAGGATATTCATGTCAAGACAAAAAGAGCTAGTAGCTCCATTCACATTATCCAAATATCCCCTTCCCCTCAGCCTGCACTTCAATCTCAAAACAAGAGAGCCTATCCCCTGTTAAGCATCAACAGCCGAGATCACTCGTTTCTATACATTAATTTTACTATCAGCAAATATAAAATATTGATTCCATGAATACGTACAGGCAAGTTCATCATACTCATCCTTGCCCACAACATAGATGCTGACATCTCCAAGCACTGTGTATACAATATAAACTGACCTGATACAGATAAACTGTGTAAGTAAAATACTGTAACATCACATAAGAATGAAACAAACAATTTTCTAAAAGCAAGGAATATGAATGAATATTAGTTGGCACTTAGCAGTGGAGCAAAAGATAAAATTTTAGAGAAACTTGTTTCAACTCAAACTTCTGATTGTGATGGTTCTAGTTACTCAAAACTGCTAAACATCATGGAACAAGTTTGCATGTGTGTGGTTTAGCTTCCTCTTCTACAATTAATTTCCAATATTTTCCGTTACCAACTACACTATAATGCTGTTTTGCCAAATATCAGGTCTATTCAGGTATCTGATTTTATTCAGTTAGTTAATCTTTCTTGCATTAAACAATAAAACAGGAGAACTGAGCACAGTCCATCAGAGTTTTCAATTTCATTGACAATGATTCAAATAAAAGGGTTCATCTTCAACAGCCCATGTGGCCATGTTGCTTGTCTGTTACATTCCTAGGAACCAAGGTTTAATCCTCCCTGGCAATTTATATAAGTACATACATACATACATTAGATACATGATACATCACATTTTCAAGGCATGAGATAAGAGTATACTGACTTGTGACAAGCAACTAGGAGCTCTTCGTTTTTGGCGCCCTTAAGATTATCAGCTCCTAGTTTAACCAAGAAAGAACGCCAATGTAGCCGCTCCTCCGCAGGAACTCCATGAAAACTGCAATCATATAAACCATTCAAGCATGACAGCATCAACAAAGGGGTTATTCAATTGTTGTCCAAATACCCAATTAAAGTGGTTCAAGCATATGCAAAGCAGGACTCATAATGCCCCATAATAAATAAATAAGCTTCGTTTACCAAAATAAATCAATAAATAAGCTTAATGTTGCACTGCACGTATGAAAGGTCCTCCCTTTGTGGGGGAATTCCATTTCCAGATGGGGTTAGCTAACTGAGAAAAATGCCCATAAAAAACCAAGTCAAACCTCTTTTGGATCCAATCAAATTATCGCAATTTGATCCACAAAATCCAATTTTTAGATCGCACAATAAGAAAATTGGGCTATTGGAAGCGAATTGGAGACAATGATCAGGTATAACTACAACTGAGAAGCGCCAAGCAAAATTGAGTACTGGAAATGGGAAGAGTAGATAGATCTAAACGCACCGTTCAATGAGGATATTGCCCTCAGCGTTGGCAAACAGCACCGCAAGTATCATCTTGTTCTTTTCTCTGCGTTTGATTCTCTCTCTCTGGCTTTGCTAAGAAGTTCTCGCCCCTGTCCCTGTTCAATGGTTATGGTGCTTAAACCCAGAAAGGACAAGTAGAATTGGTAAGCATCTTAACCCTTTAGAACGATCACGTGAGATCAAATTTTATAGAAGCAACAAGATTTGATAATTCTCGTGTTTCTATGATTTAACGGAACTTGCGGTTCAAATTTATTGTATCTGTGCTGCTATTTCGTGATTAAAAAAAATGATTATGGTGCTTAATTACTAAAATGGCCTGATGTGTTATATTGATTTTTTTTAAAAAAGCTTCTAAACATTCTGAGAAATTTTGGATAAATTTAGTGCATGTTTGGATAGGATTATGATTAGCTTTTTTTGGGAAAAAAGCTGTTTGAATAGTGTTTAATCATGTTTGGTAAAATTAGTTTAGAACTTTTATACGAAATTCAATGTAAAATAAAAGCTTTTAAAGCCTAATTTTTATAATCTTGAAGATTGAAGAACATGATTTTAAACATATATAGATTATTCCTTACATTTTGATATGTAAATACCATTTTATCCTCAATCAAATAATTTTTTTAATCATTCTATACTTATTTTAGTAATTTAATACATAAAAGCGATTCTTTTTATATCATCCAAACCAATTAGATTAACTTAAAATCACTTTACAAATTAATCATCCAAACATAAAAATGAATCAATTATAATCGATTATAACAAAAAGCTTTTATACAATAATCGATTCAAGATAATCAAATTTTTGCAGTTTATCCCAAACACACACTTAATGTACTCAAATTAAATGTATTAGGTTAATTATATTATTAATAAATAAATAATTTTAAATTAATTATTTTAATTAATGATATAATTAACGTTGAGTGTATTAAGTTTATGCACACAACCTTGTATTGTATGTGTTTATGTTTACTATTGGATTTTTATAACATATTAACAGCCCCAGAAGAAACGTCAATGTGTTTACACTAGCCATTACAAAGCATGGTTGGAATGGAAAATGTTTATTTTAAGTGTTACAAAGTGAGTGAAAAATAATGTATCTATCATTTAAATGATTAAGATCACAATATATTTTAAATTAAATTAAAAATAAATATATATTAATTTATTTACTTTACGCACAAACTTATTTTTAAAAAAAATGTGTTTGAATACATTGTATTCTAAATGCTATGGATATGCACTTAAATGAGTTAACCTTATCAGTTTACCTAGTAACTAGAATTCATTGTACAACGGTAATATAAGCGCAAGCCTAGTAGAGAGGTTAAGCAACAGAAGAAATTTTAAGGCATAAACAGGTATCATTTAACACCGGTGGTACGTTGAAGCTGTACTTCCGAAAGATCAAGATGGCCTCACTTCACTTGTGTACTTGCATCTTCCCATTAGCTTCAAAGAAATTGCTAACTATCTCTTCAACATTATCATATGGAGAACAGCTCATACAATGAGACAAACCAATTAGAATCTGCATCATCTGTCTATAGTCCCCACTTGAAGTCAATTTAATCTTCCATGTTCTTGTTTGAGACACAAATGCCATAACCTAAAGAACCTATAAATCTCTACCACATGGGGTTTGTTACTCCAAAATTCATTAATTTCCATTCAAGGATGGGATTGTTCAGTATTACACCTTTTATTATAGAATACAGGTGAATTGCTTTTCCATTTTCCTTTTCCAAGCTTCAACGTCATCCGATAAATTCAGTGTGTGACTAACTTTAATTAAGAAGGAAAATGTGTGAACCATGTTGCCTCGTATATAGGATCAATAACTACACCAACAACACGATGTTCACCGACTTAAGGCATTAAATTGTTCATTTTCCTTGTATGCATCTTTCTTAAATTTCTTTTAGCTAGGGATTAAGGATTTTGTTGCAGGACTGCAAATCAATACCAGTTTAAACTGTACATGCTTCAAAAAATAAAAAACATTTCCTCATATTTTTTCTTTTGTGATGGAGTTTTGACAAAATTTATAGATGCTGGAATGCATATAATCAACTAATCATTTTTAGAACAACTTTAGATTTTAGGATATTCTTAGTCATAATTATTGTCTTTTGACTCTAATTATATTTGTCGGCAGGAATCTTCAATAAGCCTTGAAAGTTCATTATCCAGCCAGATCATGAAATCTTTCACCCGTTCCGTCAGTATCGATTTGAACATGCAAGCTTTTGTCTGTCAAATGGCTTGGTGGTTTATAATAGAACAAAAGCCTTGTCATAGTCAATTATCATATGTTTTGCTATTGTACTTTAGTTAGCAATGTTTCTTTGGTTTCTGACAAATCATCTGCATTAATACCTTGCATATTTCATCCAGTTGTTATATGTGATATAAGAGCATTCATGTCTCAACATAATAACTTTTAAGTTTTTGGGTTTTGTTAAAGGATTCATGTGATATAAAACATGTTAAGCACTCAATAATAAAGATTAAAATAAAAAGAAGTAAACACATTTAATATCTTAAATTTAAAAAAAAAAAAAATCTAATATTTTTTAAAGTAATTAAGATGATTTAATAAAAAAGTAATAAATATATTTTTTTAATTCTTACTCCTTAACAAAACTACAAACTTTAAAGAAAATTAGTTTTTAAAACTTAAGCCGTTGCAGAACTAAGTAAGAATTTCTTCATATCTCTAAACATAAAGTAGACAGGTAAAGACAGGTAGAAGAATTTACAAATGTTTATAGGAACCAAGAGATAATTTCTAATATGCTGATATCTATTAATGAAGTCATAGCTACTCTTGTCGTCTTCCCACTTTTACAACGTACGTATTAGGGGTGTAAGTGGGTGGTTTGGTTTGGTTTTTGAGGGAAAATAAATCCGAACCAATTAAAATTAATTGGTTTGGTTTGGTTCGATTTTTGTATTTTTTGATAGCTAAATCCGAACCAAACCGAACCGAACATCTATGGATTGGTTTGGTTCGGGTGATCGGGTTGACCTTTTTTAATACAAAAATTAACTAAATAATTAGCTTTTCATAAAAAAAATACAAAATAAACTAATAAATTTTTTTCTAGAAATAGAATCAATCTTATTAATTTGAACACTAATAATTTTCATATTTTAGAATGTGCATTAAAAGGTTCATAAAGAGAACAAAGAAACATATTGATATTTGTATTAAGAAATTATATTTAAATAAGTTAAAAAATTATTCAAGATAAATTTAACTTATAAGTTGTATACTACTACTATTCAATTAAGAGAAAGTTGTGATCTACTAACCCTGGAGGTATATATATGTAACCAATTGAACCCTAATGACATAAGTAAAGCTAATGAAGACTTGATTAGTTGAACTTTGAATCAATGAACTCCAAATAATCCAAAGTCTCCAACCTTTGCGGTCATATTTTCATCCAAGAGAATGTTGTTAGATTTCAAATCACAACGCACAATAGAACTTCACTATCATTGTGCAGGTAATCCAATACACAAGAAAGATCAATATCTATATTCAAATTTCTCCATAAGGTTAACTCATTTTCATTTCGTCTGCTTTCTCTTTCCTTAATCTAATCTTCCAAGCTCCCATTACTTAAGATTTCATAAACTAGAGTCGAAATTCATTTTTTTAAAGTCAATACTAGAAAGCATTTAAACTCAATTCATCATTTCTAAGCTTCCAAATTTAGATGATGTTGTTGTTGTTACTTTCAATTTATAATTCTGTTTTTATGTATAGTAGCAAGTAAATTGTTAGACATAAGATCATTGTTACTATCAAAGGCTATGATGATATAATGGTGACATGCTTTCTTCAATGGCATAAGGCTCACATGCAAAATACAAGAAAGTTTTTTATTGCCTTCTAAATGTAGGCAAAGAAAAAGATTTTGGAATACTCCACCATTAAGAATAGTTCCTTCTTCTAAATCATTATAAGATAAGTTCAAAAGTTGAATGACATGTAGATTTTGAAGTTCAATAGAATGGATCCGAGAGAGTTATTTAAAGGAAAGATTCAAAGTTTTCAAGTCTCTCACTTTTCCAAGAGTTTTTAGAATAGCACTTGATAGCATATGCTTGGCGAACTACAATCTTAGGTGTAAATCCGAACATTTTAGCGGAGAAATTTTCTAGCCTTACATGTGTTGAACAAACGACGTTTTAGAAGTTGAAAACTCGAGAAAATATTACAAAAAATAAAGAAAAATAAGTAGTAATCAAAAAATGTTGTAGCATAATTTTTTTTAAAAAAAATATAAATATATGGTTTGGTTTGGTTCGGGTTGGTTGGTTTTGAAATTTCAAATTCGATAACCGAACCAATTAAACTTTAATTGGTTTGGATTTTATCCGAACCAATCAATATACCCAAACCGAACCAAACCAATTTAATTGGTTCGGTTTGGATTAATCGGGTTGGTCAATTATCCGAACCAATTTACACCCCTAGTACGTATGGAAAGACATGAAAATAAAATTGTTCACACCGCTGTTAGTGTGGGTGTTGTTAGGATTGTTTTGGATTGATTTAGGTTGTTTCGAACTCAACTCAATATTTTTTCTGGTCAATGTATTAGATCTGAATTCGGCTTAGTCATCGGATTAATCTGATATTTAAATAAAATATATAAATTTAGATATTATATATAATTAAAGAGGGAGGATCAATTTACACCAGTGTAAGTTTTTTTTTTCTTACACTCATTTTTAACCATTAGATCTACTTTCATCTAATGGTTACCTTTAATGAAATAATCTCAATCATTAGATGAAAGTAGAACTAACAATTGAAAATGGGTGTAAGAGAAAAAAGACTTATACTTTGGTGTAAACTGATCCTCTCCTCATAATTAAATTATAAAATTTTTGAAATAAAATATTAAAATTAAAGTATATTTTATAATATATTTTAAAATAAATAATATTGATATAAATATATAATCATATTATTCCAAAAAATAATTTAAATTAAAAACTTATTATTTATAATTAATTATAAAAAATATAAATTTAAAATAATGAATGACATTTGAGTCAATCTAAAATATGTCTCTTATCTTATTCAAAAATATACCAAATTAAATTTATAGATGTGAAATTTCAATTTAAAATTAATAGGCATTAAGTAGGGTAGCCCAATAAATATATAAATTGCATCCGAAATATTGAAGCAGACGAAGTGAGACTCTTAACACCCCCCTCCACAGATGCCTAGACAGAACAGGCAGAAACAAGCTTAGCGAAGTAGGCGGAAATAAGTCTAACGAAGTAAGTGAAAACAAAGATGGGATATTGGCTCTAATACTATGTTGAAAGAATATTTATTAATATTGTTATTGATTAAATTTTAATTATACAAGTATGATTCGCATTATATAGACTTATGTCAATAACTACTTGTTTATAATAGAGCTAAATTACAGGAAATATATCTGTCATAATATAAGAATCAAACTTGTCCTAATAACAAAAATGAAGAAATAAATTAAATCTGTCCTACGAGATAATCTATGATACTCTAAAATATTTCAAAATACAATAAAATTATTTTGAAATATTTTTCAAAAATTTTAACACACTCTCTCAAGCTAAAATTTCCTAAGATAGAGATAAGGTCAGTGCATCTAGACAGATAGAGATAGGGCCAGTGCATCTGGGACAAAGAGTTGGGGTCAAAACATCTTGGACAAAGAGTCGGACTAGTGTAAGTCATAACCAACATAAGTTTCCATCGGAATGATCGTTGATAGGAAGATAAGTCACCACTAATATGATTCATTCATAGGAGAGGAGACACTACTAGAATGATCATCGGTGGGAAGAAAAGTCACTGGTATGATCTATTAGTGAAAAAAGAATGACATGACAAACATCGACACTGAAGTATATGTAGAGATGAATTTATTCACATTCTCTCCCCCAATGAGGACAGTGGTAGCAATGAAGGCTGACTCTAAACCCAGTGATGAAAACTAGTCTCATCAACAATAAAAGTTGATTGCAACCTAGCGATGAAGGTTGGCTCTAAACCCAACGATGAAAGATGGTCTAATCAGTAATGAAGGTTTATTGCAACGGAAACAACAGATGCTCCGAGATCGGCAGCTCAATCAATAACTCGAGACTTGAAGAGAACACATTAAGACTAAAAAAGAAGTTAAGAGACAACAAAGATAAGGAAAAACAATAAAACTAGATATGGGTTTAAAGGTGATGAATAACAATTCTAATGAGTTCGATGAACTCTACATAACGAAAAAGAGAAACTTTCATCAAGATGGATACCATGTATTTGATACCGTGTGAGATTCCAACTTAAAACCAATTGACATTAAGTGGAATAACCTAATAGATATATAAACTGCATTTGAAATATTGAGGCAGGCGATGTAGGACTCTTAACAGTATAAATAGAACCTATCCCATTGACCTTTAAGGTAAGACGGATAAGTATAATGAGTTAAGTCTTGAGTACTAGTGCTATTAGGCAAAGATGAATATGAATCATAAGTATGAGCAACAGGCATTGCCCTTTTAGAGATCATGAGCTGTGATTTTTATGAAATTATGAGATGCTTGCATTCATGCGCAATTTCATCAAAATTTGACTTTTATTTTTTATGAGATGAGTAATGTTATTTATACATATATATATTCATATTTATTTATATTTTACACAATTTTTATCATTTGATTATAACAAGACACATTTTATTTTCTCGCATACATATATTGATTTTATTATATAGTTAATTGTGAGATAGATATGTATAAAAGTGTGTGTGAGTAACATTTTTTTATAAGAATGTACTTTTGAGTTCTTTGATATTCAAAGAATTCCTAATCAAATTTTTTAATAATTCTCTAAATTACTAAATAAATAAGATATTAAATAGTGTTTATGTTTTTAAAATATTAATTTTTTTAATTATCTAATAGTTTTTATTAATTATTAAAAGAATTATTTAAAAAAAGTTTATTAAGATATAGGTTTTGCTTCTATTCAAACATAGTTTGTTTTTTTAGACCACGAAGTATTTTCATATATTTGGTTCATTTAAACTGTCTATGATATTAATCCCTATTTGATTGTGGGAACAAAAGTTATGCGGTCTTATTACAAAAATTGCTTTAATAAAATTTGAATTTGTATCCTTATCTCATAGAGTCAAGGTGACTTACCACCTTAATCCATCATTTATGAGTGTAGTTTTTCTCTTTTTTATTGTGCTTTCTTCTTGTGAGGTGTAATGACTTTTGGCCTCCTTTCCTGTTGTATGAGTACTCAAACTCGAGCCTTATAAAGAATAGGAATTTTCATTTATCAATAGGAACTGTATGCAAAACTTTTCTTTTTGCAGTGATTTTTTTTATTTCAATGTTCGTATGAAACTTTTTATTTATTTTTGTACATCTAAATATTGATATTGTTTATTCATGTCATAAAGATTCAACAACATTTTACGTTAGCTGTCAATTGCTAAACACAACCCTCCTCTTTTATCCGGGCTTGAGACAAGTTATATAAGGATTTGCAACAAAACTCAGCATAGGCAGAGTTAAGCTTTGGTACACTAGTAATGTAAAATCTAGAAATGAGGTAGATATAATAGTAGATAAGAATTTGAAGAATAATGTTGTGGATGTGAGAATACTCGGAGATAGGATCATAGCATTGAAGTTTGTTGTGAAATTATCAGTGCGTATGCACCTCAAGTAGGGTTAGACAAGTACTACAAGATAAAATTTTGGGAGGATTTAGAAGGTTTAATTCATGGAATACCATTAGGAGAGAAGATTTTTCTAGGAAGGGGACCTAAATGGTCATGTGGGGAGCGAATCTAAGGGGTACGTATAAGGGTTTACATGGGAGTTATGGTCTAGGAGTAGCTAATGTAGAGGGCAAAGCGATTCTAGATTTTTCGGTAGCGTTTGATTTTACAATAGCTAACACTTGTTTTAGGAAGCGGGAAGAACATCTATCACATACAGAAGCAGGGGTTTTTACTCTCAAATTGATTTTTTTTTAATAAAGAAATCTGGTAGAAAGTTTTGCATGGATTGCAAAGTCATTCCTAGAGAAAGCTTGACTACCCAACACAGGGTTTTGGTTATGGATGTATGGGTTAAGATGAGAGTAAGCAAAAATTATCGAGACAGAATCTCAATGGTCAAATGGTGGCAACTAAAGGGAGGAAAACAAATGTTCTTTCAGAGGAGGATTATGGAGGAAGAGATTTGGGAGGTACAAGGGAGTGCTAACGATATGTGGGATAAGATGGCCAAAGGGATTTGGAAGGTAGCAAAAGAGACACTCGGTGAATCAATAGGCATTGGACCTAAAGATAAAGAATCTTGGTGGTAGGACACAAGTGTACAAGATAAGGTTAAGGTTAAAAAGGAATGTTATAAAGCTTGGCACGTATGTACAAACGATGAAAATTGAGAAAAATATAAGGTAGCAAAAAAATATACTAAGAAGGCGGTGAGTGAGGTGAAAGCTAAAGCATTCCACGGGTTATATTAATCTTTGGGCACCAAAGAAGGAAAAAGGAACATTTACAGGTTTGCTAAAAATAGGGAAAGGAAGATAAGAGTCTGGGATAAAGTGAAATGCATTAAGGATGAAGAAGCTAAAGTCTTGGTTACGGAACATGACATTAAGGATCGATGGAATGGTTATTTTCGCAAGTTATTTAATTAGGGACATGGGACTTTAGGGGACTTAGACATTCTAAACACTAGACAAGATAACTAAAATAAAAGCTTTTATCATAGAATTCGAGAGTTTGAGGTAAAAGAAGCATTGAAGAGGATGGACAATGGAAAAGAGGTCGGACTGGATAATATACCTATTGATGTATGGAAGTTCCTAAGAGATAAAGGTATAAGCTAGCTCACAAAGCTGTTTAACAAGATAATGAGATCTAAGAAAATGTCAAATGAATGGAGGAGAAACACTTTAATCTCTATTTATAAGACAATGGAGATATACAAAACTGAATAAATTACAGAGGGATTAAGCTCATGAGTCATACCATGAAGTTATGTGAATGAGTAATTGAATGGAAATTAAGACAAGATACTCATATTTCAGAGAATCAATTTGGTTTTATGTCTGGGAGGTCAACCATAGAAGCAATATATCTTCTACGAAGATTGATGGAGATGTATAGGAGGAAACAAAAATACCTACACATGATTTTTATTGATCTAGAAAAAGCATATGATAGGGTACCAAGAGAGGTCTTGTGGAAGGCTTTGGAGAAGAAAGGAGTTCGTATCGCTTATATTCGAGCAATCCAATATATGTATGATGGGGTTAAAACTAGTGCGAGAACACAAGGTGAAGTCACAGAAGATTTCCCTATAACTATAGGACTACATCAAGAGTCAACTTTTAGTCTATATTTTTTTACCTTGGTCTTGGATATGTTTATTGCGCATATCCAAAAGTTAGTGCCACAATACATATTTTTTGCATATGATATAGTCCTAGTTGGATAGTCTAGAGAGGAAACAAATGAGAAGCTACAACTATGGAGACGAGTTTTGGAAGAACATGGCTTCCGTCTAAACAGGAGTAAGACGGAGTATATGAAATGTAAGTTCAATAAGAAGCATGCTAATGTTAGCTTAACAGTGAAAATTGGAAACCATACTATACCACAAATTATACGGTTTAAGTATCTTGGATCTATCATACAAAATGATGGAGAGATAGAGGAAGATGTAAACCATAGGATTCAAGCTGAATGGATGAAATGGAGGAGTGCTTCAGGAGTTATTTGTGATAGAAAAGTGCCTCTCAAACTTAAGGGTAAATTTTATCGCACAGCTATAAGGCCCGCGATGTTATATGGTACTGAATGTTGAGCAATAAAGAGCCAGCAAGAGCATAATAGATGAGAATGTTGTGATGGATATATGGCCATACAGGATAATATAAGATTAAGAATAAATGCATTAGAGAGAAAGTAGGGGTAACACATTGTGAAAAAGATAGGAAAATCTCGCCTTAGGTAGTTTAAACGTGTAAGGAAAAGACCCTTAGAAGCTCTTGTAAGGAGAGTAGATCAGGTAGATGATAGCACAATAGCTAGAGGTAGAGGGAGATCAAGAAAGATTATAAGTAAAATAATTAAAAAAAATTAGATTTGAATGACATTTCTGAAGACTTGATTTATGATAGTGCATAATGACATCGTTTGATCTATATAACTGACCTCACCTAATGAAAAAATGCTTAGTTGTTATTGTTGTTATACATATTAATAATTAGAGTTGTTAAAATAGGTCAAATTTAATTAATTAGCCTGAATAATCCAACGAAATATGTGGATTAAATTAATAAAATTATATCTTGAATTTATTTTTGCTTGACTTAGCACATCCCAAAGCCGAGCCGGTGCGACATGTTGGCCCGAAATACAACTCAATTTTTAATTAAACAAATTATCACCTGAGAGTATAACACTTTTTTTCATTTTAAAATTTAAAACTCAATTGCCGAGCTCCCTAATTTGTTTGCCGCCCAAAACTAGGTTGTCAAAAATTTATAATTTTCATTAATTCAAATTTTTAAAGGATTATAAACCACAAAAAAATAAAAAATTAAAGATTAAATCCATTACATTTATCTAATAAAAAAAATAGTTGATAAGTTGTTGGGTGACCTACAAGACCCGTAACCTATAATGAGTTGTGTTAGACTAACAAAATGTTAATTCGAAAGTAAAATATAACAAACTTGATTTAATTTGATCCATTTTGACAACTTTAATGGTAATGTGGGCAAAAGTTGAACCAAGATTATTCATGAGAAAGAGACTTAAGACTATCTTTAGAAGGATGTAAATGGAGGGAGTGACAAAGAATAAAATGACCAAACTTAAATAAAGTGTGTTTGAGAGTTATTTAAGATATGTTTGAGAGAATTGAATAGAATGACCAAAGTTAATAAGAGGGAATGGAATAGTAAGAGAGAGACTTTCACTCAGCCTCACATTTGTGTCATTAGGAGTGTTAACGAGAGAATAACATGAATTTCTCTCTCCTCCTTCATTAAATTTATTAAATATTCAAACAATAGAGTGATACATTTTATTCTATTCTATTCACTGTCATTTCATTATAAATCACTCATTTCCTATTCTATGAAACTCTCGGCCTAAAAAACCAAACTCGTATTTACTTATAAAGTCTATAAAGTCATGTTTTCTTAAAGCATTTTCTTACTAATTAATAAAAAATATTAAATAAAAATAGATACATTTAATATATTGGAACATAAAAAATAGAAAAATGCTTGTTATGACAATACTAATTTCGCGAAACTCTAAGAATTACTTATAAATGTGACTAAGATGACTTTTTTTTCTTTTTCTTTTTTAATTAAAGGTTTAAAGATAAAATGCATATAACATGTCATTTGTATGAATTTTTAAAAATTATTTAATAATTAAAATAATTATTAAAAAGATTTATTAAGAGGATATAACATTATTCTTATAATTTTTGTCTTCACTGAAATCATGAATTTATGCAAGGAATGGAACACTACCATGATTCAAAGGTAGTTTTACTACTGAGTAGTTTTTACAGACCACATAAAATTTAACCAATCTAGGTAGTTACACACACTTGGGAAACATTCACTGCCACAAGCACTTTTCCTCACGAGATGAAAGTAGCACTCTCCTACCTGGGACAGACAAACAAATAAAACGAAGTGAAAACTGAAGAGGACTATACATGGGACTTGAAACATCTTCAATGAGCCCCACGTGAAAATAAAAGCACATTCTCTGCGACTGATCTTAATTCCTATTCAGAAGTTCCTCTATCATCTGCAGGGCAATCCTCTGCTCCTCATCCAACCCATTATTGCCTTCCTCTGGTTTTACCTTCTCTGGCATATCAGGTTGAACCTGCAATTCTGAATCAGAAGAAGAAGCTCCTCCTACATTCTTCTTCCTTTCCAACTCAACCTTCATGATCCAGTTTGAGTCAGAACGAGGACCTGCTCGCTTCTGCCACACCCCAATGTGAGAATTCTCAGTGTCAAGCCTTAGGCAAGTGAGGGAAGGTGAAGGGGACTTGCAGCATTTCCTAAGCTTTGCACTGAGAACTGCAGACAATGTTGTGGAAGAGGAAGAAGAAGAAGAAGAAGAATTAGAACTTTGATTTGCCATTGGTTTATCAGCAACTGGGAAGTTTGTTTTGGCATTTCTGCCACTCATCAAAATGGCTGCCTCATCATATGCTCTAGCTGCTTCTTCAGCAGTCTCAAATGTCCCAAGCCACACCCTCCTTTTCCTAGTCAAAAACCACAAATCACATTCAATGCACATTTTTTATGTGGCCTAGTAATCCCATCAAAACCAACTAGTTAATTCAGACACATCAAATGTAAGATACTACAAAGATCTCAAGTAACATCTCTAGATCAATTAACATAATTCAGGGGGCAAGGAATGTACATATCCCATAATTCAAAGAAATAGTACTTTTCTAAATTTGTGGGAGAAGTGAAACAAACAAATAAATGAAAATTTGAGTGATTTGAGTTTGATGAGAATACAATAATGGGTGACGAATCTCAGAAACCCACGAGCCCCAGTGGCGTTGCCTGACACCTCTGAATTTCTTTGATTGCACCATGTTGGTCAGAACTATCCTGTCTTACCAAAGAGGGTGAGAGAGAGAGAGGGAGATAGAGAACGAGGGGTAGAGAGTGTATGGAATTTGTGACAAAGAATGTGGAAGTCATGCTAACTTATAAAGCATTGGGTGATGATGCAGCAATTTAAGGCCACTTCCACACAAAAGTACACGTGACTTTTGGTTTAGTAAGATGTCCACACAGCAAGGATAAACCAAATGACCAAATTGAGTTACCCCCTCTGTACCACTGATGTTGATATCCCATGGAATGCCCTAAACAGTGATAGTTCAAATTAGAGTTAGGTTTACAATTATAGAGTTAAAAAAAAAATTACACAAACTGCTATCTTATTTGGTTAGATTAAAAGTTAGCCATTTCAGTTTTCTTTGTAAGATAATAAAAGATTGAACTTACCACCCCAACTTAAATCTCACTTTACTCTTATTACTTGAGTGACCCATCTAAGTTATCCAGTGCTATGTAGATATAGCAACTGTGATTCCTTGTGAGTTGTGACCTCATAATTTCGTGACTAGTATTAATTTTCAAATTATTGGATGCTTGGCTCGTTAACAGTGACATCACTACCCAAGTTATAACTTCAATGACCGTCAAAGCATATCATAACAAAGGAAGATGAGCATAAGTCATAAATACAGAAGATCTGCAAATCCAAGCGGTAAATCTGCATAAACATTCATTCATGGCGGACTTGACAAAATATATATATATTTTTAAAAAATATATGAACTCAGAATATTGGTTGGCGGCTGTCCCTTTCTAATGTTTCAGTTCAGAATTATGTGGAAGTGACTGTCAATTACATCAATGTGGCAGGCGTTAGTTCCCAACTTTGAAAGTCCTTTTATTCTATATACCAGACTGGCAAACAATAAATCTTAAGAAAAATTCAAAAACGAAACCATTCTGTAATTTTGAATATATATACCACATATCATGTCCCAGTCCCAGATATACAAAACTCAGCACCAGTCCTGTACATATGAAGTGGTTCTCATCAATTTAGTGCGTGACATTTTATGAGTACATAACAGGACAATTTTACCCTTTCAGGGTTAAAGCATATGATTCTAGGTTTTACATCCACTGTAAAGAGTTTTTCTAACTGAGCTAACTTGTTTAGTGCATAATGAAAATGTTCAAATAATCATAAACTTTTTTCAAGGCTGCATTTTCTCCCAAAACAGTATATGAACAAAAGAACACAAAAATACATGTCCAAACCCATTAATCTTTGATGGGGAAAAACCAAAAGTTGGTGTGTTTTAAGTCTGCAGTGTCAAGACTCCGGACCAACCTATATCATGTTCCATTGCAATACTATTGTCATTCCACATCACTTTGTGTATATCAATATGTGTGCACAATTTAGGAGCTATTATAGAAGTCTATGAGAGTTCTAACAAAATTTAGGAAAATATAGTTAAATTTAAATGCTATTAGATGTACAGGTATAAATATGATATTGATTTTTAAGTATGCTATGCATATAGCATAGTTCAGTCATTATTATATATAGATCCACCAAGTATCCCCTTGCTTTCAGTTGCGTATTTTGTTTCAGACTTGTTATTGCTAATTCCATCTTATGCCCAATGTTTAACATTGATCTAATTTCACCTTTTCATGAGTAATCAGTATGAATGTTTCCTTCGAAGGAAAATGAGGTTGAGTCTCCCAAAAGCAATGCAGAGACGTGAGAACGTGCTAGTTTTTCTTAGGAAAATGCTGAACAAATACTTACAACTACTTGTAGAGCCATTAGATTTGCATGGGAATATGTGAAAAAAAAAGTGCTAATGCGATTCTAATACAAATTTAAAGGAAATCACTGTATGAGTAAACTTACTCTTCCTTGAGTATTCTGCAGAGTAATTAAAAACAAAGCCAATAACAAATATGGTCCTTCCAATTTAGGAGATGCTACTGCTAAATAATTACAGATATTTAAATAACAAATATGATTGTTAGTGAAATATTCGTAACAATATTTTACTTGACAATATTTTACTGCTAAATAACAATATTTTAGTGAAATATTCTAATTAAAAAAATGATTGTTAGTTAAATAACAATCATATTTGTTATTTAACTAACAATGACTAAATTGAATATTCGTCATTGTTAGACTAAAAATATTTTACTTGCCTCTTGGCTCTTGAGCTGATAATGTTGGATATATATATATGTTGAATTAATTATATAAAGCTCAAATTGCAAAAATGGCCTAGTTTCAGTTGTAAAAATTCTTATATGCTCTCAATATTCTCGCTTGTCTTTTTATTCTAACCTTGTCGTAACAGAACAGTGGTCCTGTTTCATAAATTGGCATGTTGTATCAAGGTCAGTAGCTCAAAAGGAGTAACTACCTAACAAAGTTGAACTCATAGCGTGAGTGTTTTCACTGTAAGAAAAACTAACAGCTCATCTGATGTAAACATCGAGTGCCATAGTACAAATCCATTGCCTTGTGGTAGCATTATTTATAGTGACATTATAGAAGCTAGCGGGGTTGAACACCCCAAGGTAACGTGCATGCTTCCTCATAGCTACCATGGTATGTGCGAGATCTTTATTACAAGTTGGAATAGCATTACACATGTGCACATTTTGCACATGTAGAAGAGGGGCTTTACTTGAAGGCTCCAAGTTTAACCATTGCTTGTGCTAGCTACTTCTCATCTTTTTAGTGGAGGGGGCTTCACGTTCTGCATCAAGCCATCAACCACCCACCCTGTCATTTTAATGAATAAGCACAGCTCTAGAGATATAGTAACTATGTACAGGTTTAGAATCAATTGTTTTGGGTCATTGGCTTGGTTAGACAACTTTAGCCTAACACTTTGCCTTGTATAAATTTTAATGGGTGATTCGAACAGCTATCTCCCACTACCCACTTTTTAACAATCTGAAGAAAAAAAAAATCTTACAAATTATACTACTCTGCTAATTCTTAACCTTTGTTTTTGCAACCTGGAGAAAGTTATATTGCAATTCTAATATAGGGACCCAGAAGAATCCCAAACCTAATGGTGGGTCAAATGCTCCATTCAATTTCTAACTTGAGTCTTGATTTATAATTGTGTATTAGCTATGGCATCTATTCTTTCCTCTAATGCCTGCCATTTAATTAGCCTTAATTTTGAGCTATGCAGCCCAAGCGATCTCTCTCTCCCAACTTAAATTTGCTATATATTCTTTCGTTAACATTGTGTTGAAGTGTAACCATAAGGTAACCATGGTCCTCCAGCTGTCATATCTATCAATTAACACTTGGTGCAGGTATATAATTAGATGTAATAGCAATAATTAGTAATTGATGACTTATAATTCACAATAATACAAATAGGACAAATCTATGGTGGTATTGGTCTTATTCTTTCAAGTTTCAACGAATATAGGTTAAATTAAATAATTAGAGCCTATGGCTTCTTCTAATTTGAATTTTGGTTCCTATAGTATTTCTCTAATTTTATTATTTTATATTTTGGTTCTTTAAGGACCAATATTAGAGAATAGAGACCAATACTTTAATAAATAAAAACTATATAACGACTAAAATACAAATGAATGAAAAATCTACTAATATAGGGACCAATATTTTAACAATAAAAATTAAAATATAGGGATTAATATAAAAAAACCTATAAAAATTAAAATTCAAATCATATGAAACTGTAGAGATTCATTGTTCACTTTAACCTAATAACTATTATAAACAATGATGCATCCAGAAATTTTAGATAGTGAGACAAATGCAACATACAAGTATTAAAAATATTTTTAATGAAAAAAAATATTAATACAAAATGATAAAAAAAATTAATTTTCCTTTGATGCTGAATGATAATCTTTTCATTATCAATGTTATTTTTCATATTTCTAATTCTATGTATGTATGAGTGATTATGTTAGATAGATTTTAACTTTTTCATTATAAATATATTTATTTATCTATCATATAGAGATAAAGTTAAAAATATAAAAAAAGAATGACACATGACTTTCATAAGTAATAGAAAAGTTTCAAAACTAAATGAGGATATGTGTCCCGCTCATTTTCAAGTTGGTTCGTCTCTATTCATAGGTGACAGCTATTTCAATTGATAAAAGTTTTTTTGTGGTGACTTTTTATTATATAACACATTCGTAAATCTGAAAAATATAAAAAATACTAAATGGTATCTGTAATGATATAGGAGTGAAAATTGTAGCTGATATATTCCATAGGTAAGGTTTCGATATAATAGGTTTGCACAAACCAATTTGAGAATTTTCCATTAAAAAAGTTTTTTTAAGGAAAAAAAAAAACATAAGTAGAAATGGCAAGAGAGAAGAGTTTTTATTTGTTTTTGGTTAAAAAGTGAAAATGGCAAAGGGGAACAAGATGCATAGCAAAAGTTAAAGGATAATGTTATATAAAATATTTTTTTAAAAAACTCACACTCTGACGAAGTTGTTCATATAACAATTCCCTTCATGAAATAGTGGACGGCTAACTCTCAATCCTAAATGGATATGAAGTCCAAACGTTTATTTGGGCTCACCATATTTATGGTCTCTCAGAGTTAGCTATTGGGCACCACTTGTGGCCTTTTTTTTTTACAAAAAGAAAAGGTGTTTTTTCTCCCTTTTTTTAAAAAAAAAAAACCTCTCGTAAGACGTGACCGTTTGGGTGTGAGCATTGCTGTTTGGACCTGACTTGATAGGCCAGTTTGACCGTCAAAATAAAAAATTGGTATCAAATCTAACTTTGATTCAATGATATAATTATTTTCATGGTTAAATTAGGTTGAATGGTCAAGATCAATCAAAACTATGATTGAACCGGATTGAACCTAGTTGAATGGGGTAATTTTAATTGTATGATATTAATTTAAAGTATAAAAAAATTAAATTTAACAATAAATAAATTATATAAAAAAAATTATTCAATTCAACCTAAACCAAAAACTTTTTGGATTCACTTACTAGTCCTACTTTAATAGCAATGGGTGTGAGATTAGTGTCTCTTCGAAGTTCAAGCTTCTCATAGTATGGTATTAGTCACATGTATATGTATTTCACCTAAAATTATCAAAATGGGTCAGTCCAAGGATTGGGTTATTTTCGGAACACTCCACTTCAAGAAATATAAATATCAACTCAACTCACTTCTTTTTAATGTAAACGAATCAGGTTGAGTTAGTTAGTTGCGGATCAACTCATTTGGACCGATTTATTTGAATTATTTTTAATTTTTGACTGACATTTATTAATCTAACCCATCTATCTTATTAAATTATTTGGATTAATTAATTTAATTTGACTCATTTTGACATCTCTAATTTCAGGTAAATTTGCTTTAAAATTCTCCCTTTAAATAAATAAATAATAATAATAATAATAATAATAATAATAATAATAATAATAATAATAATAATAATAATAATAATAATAGATCTCGGTTATTGAAGAAAAAATCAATCATTGATATTATACACATATTTAATAAATTATGGATTTATTAGGATTCTTTTTTTTTATTTTGTCATCAACAATAAGTTAAACCTTCCGTTTAGAGAAGCTAAATTAATTTCTTTTGGGTAAACAAGAAAAGCTTCACCACTTATGTCTACTAACAAGGCACATTTTTAATAACATATCATTCTAAAAAATATTACTCTGGTACTTTTAAAAAAAAAATTAGTATAGAGAGTCAATTATCAGATATTTTATTGACAATTGCTTATATTTAATAAAATTTTAAATATATATCCTTATATAACAAATCAAAGTATATTCTCTTGAGAGTGAGTTATTATTTTATTCTACTCTCACTCATATAATAACACGTATCATTCTTAATTTTTCTTTTTTAAATTTTAAATTCAAATTTTATTTTTTATTTATTATAGATATCTTCCTTATAATTTTATAATATTTTTCTCCTTTAATTTATATTTTTAAATTATATATAAATAAATTAATTTTGTATATCTTTTTTATAATTTTAATATATTTATTTTTAATTTATTTGTTAGAGATTCTGTCTAAATTAAAAAAAAATGCATACTTACTAATTATTATAAAATTATCAATCAATAAATATTTGATAATTCAGTTTGATACTAAACCTATAAATCTACCACAATAACCACGCATGTCACATCTTTTACTAAGTATACTCGAGAAATTATTACATATTTTTAAAATATAATTAATGTATATTTCATGAAAAATTTATATCATTTATTTTAAGTTAATAACCTAAAATTTATATAAATTTATTCAAAATTAATGCTGGAGATTATTATTAAAGCATGCATTAATTATCCTCCTAAAGAATGCAAGAATTTCCGAAGAAGAGATGAAGCAGTTTGACCGTAATTTGATTTCGAGATCCAATACTCTCTTAAGAAGCTTCGTACAATTTGAGCTCTACTTCTTGAGTGAAATTTAATGTATTATTTCTTCTAAAATTAAGTATACAAAATAATTAAATGAATAATTATACAGGATGACATCTCTAATTATTTATACACACTTTTACCTTTAACATCTTTTTTTATAAAATATTTTTATAAAAAATAAATTTTAACTTAACTTTAATATTTTATTTAATTTTATTTTACAATAAATGTTACTAATAAAAAAATTAGATAAAATTTATAATAATGTAATTAAAATTATTGAGAATAACTTTTTAGATAAATTAGATAATAAAATAAAATTTTAAATTTAGTAAATATATTTAGATATTCATAAAAGATATTTATAAAAAAACGTTAAAATATTATAAAAAATATTTATTTACAGATATTTATAAAATAATATTATTTTAATTTAAATATTTAAAATTAATCATTACTTTTAAAAAATATGAAATAAATACTACGTACACTATTTTTCATTGGTGCCACATGCATCATTTGTAGCCACTTCCTGTGGCTATAAATGGGTGACTAGAAACGTAACAGAGTGGAGGAAAAACAAAAGAGTAAAAAGAATTGTGAAAAGAAACAGAGGCAAAGAGTGAGATGCTACGGAAATCGAGAGGGAGAGAACGAGAGAAAGAAAGAGAAAAAGTGGAGTGCGAGAAACCGTGAGAAAATAGGAGAAAAAGAGAGAGTGAAACACAGGAAGGAAAATAAAGAAGACGAAATAGAAAGAAAAAAAGAGAGGAAAAAGTAGAAATTATTTATGAGATAGAAATTGAACTATTTTTAAAAAATAAAATTATTATTTTTAATATGTTTATATGTTTTATTAGTTAATTTATTATTTTAATATTTTATGTATATTATTATTATTATTAAATTTATTATGCATATGTAATGTTATAAAAATTTGATATTTACTTGATTTTGAAATATTTATGATATTTGATAAAATTTAGAATTATTGTAATTTGAGTTTTGATTTTTTCATGGAACCAATATACTAAACTATAAAAATATTAAAATATTACTTAATACCTAAATTAAATAAATATTTTTAATTATATTAAGCAATAAATATGTGTACTTAATTTATATAAACTTTTTTTTATTTACCTTAATTTGTGAGTAATTTTTATGACGTTTATGTTAGACATTTGCAATAAAATAATTTTTGTGCAATGAATGCATTATCAGAATTAGGACAAACTATAGACTATGATGAGGACTGGACAACTATGAATTATGATGAGGACTGAACAACTATGGATTGTGATGTAAACTTTTAAACAAACTATTAAATTAATTTTAAACCATACCTGATCTCTTGAAGAATTGACATTTAAATTTACTGATTCTAAATTTTGTAAATTTTATTTAATAGCCATGATTTTATTTATAGACTTATACATAATGAAATTATCTGTGGTATATTGGTGGTTTGTATTGTTTATGTTTGTGTGTGATGGCAAGCAAGTGATTCATTGAAAAGTTTGCACCTAGCCATTGAAAGGCAGAGAGATGAGTTTCCTTTTATGTTACCTGTCTAGTTAATGTAGCTATATTTGACTTTGTTGTCATGATGTTAAAGTAACACCAAAGATAGGGTGGATTCCCTATGGAAGTGAAGACCCTCGAGTAAAATGTGAGACAAACAGACATGGAAAGAAAAAGAAAAGTAAATGGTGGATTCCCTATGATGAGGAATTTGTTTGCTGATGTTGGTAGATACTTGCTGATAATTGGTACTTATTTGCTGTTATTTGAGGAATTTGATGATATATAAGGTTGTATTGCGTGATTATTTAACATTCGTTCTGTTATGATGGAATTATGTTGTTCTTGTCATACTTTAGTTACCATGTGATTTTTTATGTATTTTACACAACTAAAATTCATTATATGTTTTCAAATATTTTTATAACTGTTCATTTTTTACTACGAATTTCCAAATTATCACTCTATTCATAGTATTTTCAGACTATCACATAATGTATTATGGTCATCATCATTCATATCAACTAAACATGAATTCTTATTCCAAATGAGGAGGACATAATTATTAGAAATATGTGTATATCTATTTCTGAGTAAACATTATGACTAGTATGTGATGTTTGTGAATTTTGCATTACTTTGATGGTCAGTAAATTCAACTTTGATATTATTATTATAGCCATGTTTAGAGCTATTATTTAGTAAGGGAGTTACATTTTTGGTATCAGAGCGTCGATTTATGGCACTAGATAGTTATATCTAAGTATTGAATTTTTGCCTATGTTGAGTTTCTGCATGATAATTGCTCCTATTATTTTATACATGCCATATCGAATTATAACTACATCAACCTTGTAATATTGAGACTAATCACCTCAATATTGAATTGGTCATGACTGTGTAGGACTATATGACATTAGAACACCTGGAAGTACAAAGTTCACAAAATGACACTCTGACAGGGGTATTGAGAATTATTAAAGGATTGACTGTCGTTGTTAGGGCCCAGACAGAGTCAACCAACTTGATTTTACAATGCATGCAGGAAACTCAAGATAGGAACAATAATCACAACCATAATCATCTTAGTGAGAGTAGTGGAAATTCTATCGGCGAAACTCCCGTGATCAACCTAAATTATCAAGGTCTTTTAGAATTTAGGAAAGTCAAACCGCTATCTTTCCATGAAGATTAAGACCCAGCATTAGCTGAAAAATGGGTTATGTAATTAGAAAAGATTTTTACAGTCATGGGATGCACAAATGCACAAAAGGTAGTCTTTGCCACGTACATGCTAGAAGAGGAGGCAAAACATTGGTGGAAAAGTGCTAGGCACTTATTAGAGTCTAGAGGAACTTAGATCACCTGGGAGGTATTTTTAGCCATATTCTTTGATAAGTAATTCCCTAATAATGTAAAAAATGAAAATGAGGCAGAATTCATACAACTTAGACAAGGAAACATGATTATAGGACAATATGTGGCCAAATTTGAAGAGCTTTCCAAATTTTATTCCTACTAGAAAAACAATTTGGATGGCCACTGGAAAGCCACAAAATTTGAGTGAGGTTTAATGCCTGAGATAAGGGAAAATGTGTCAACTTTGAAAATAAAAGATTATGCCATCCTAGTGAATAAATGTAGGATAGCAAAGAAAAGCTATCTAGAGATAGAATTTGAAAGAGAACATCAAAACTTTCTAAAAAGAAAAAAGGTGATAGAGACTCAAAAGAAAAATAATTTTAAGAATGGAGTAAACCAAGGGAAAGATAAACAAGTAAAGGCTGGCGGATTCCCGTCGGTGTGCAACAATTGTGGTAAATCTCATGACTCTAGACCTTGCTATGTGTGTTTTCGATGTAGAAAACCTGAACATTTTGCTAAGGATTGTACCACCGAGAAAATGGTGAACAACCCTATACCTAAACCATAGACTAAAGGAAGTGTATGTGCTCTAAGTGGAAAAGAGGCAAATCAATCCCCCAACATGATTTCATGGTAAATGTTTTCTGAAAAACACTCTCTTAATTGTATTGTTTGATTCCGGAGCTACACACTCCTTTATATCTATTGATTATGTGAAGAAGTTGAATTTGCCTATAACTTCTTTATCTTATGATCTATTAGTTTTAACTCCCATAGGGGGAAAAGTTTCTACTTCTCAAGTTTGTTTAAAATGTCCTATTTTAATTGAAGGAAAAGCTTCCACTTTAAACCTTGTTTGTTTGCCTTTGATTGATATTGATATCATAATTAGAGTGGATTAGTTGTCTACTAATGATATTATCTTAGAGTGTTTCAGAAAATTTGCCTACTTTCCCAATGATCCACCCAAGGAACCAAAATCTACCAATACTCTATTCTTTAATACCACCCAGGCAGAGAAATGTCTCTTAGAAGGAGATCAAGGGTTTCTTCTTTTATTTTTTTCAAATTCAGAGGTTGGACAGGAAATAAACAGCATACCTATAGTAAGAGAATTTTCAAAAGTATTTCCCAAAGAGATAGTGAACCTACCACCTAAAAAAGAAGTTGAATTTTCTATTGACTTAGTTTAGGGAACAGGACATCTATCTTTTGCACCTTATAGAATGTCATCCTTGGAGCTAAGTTCAAGAAACAAATAGAAGAACTACTAGCCAAAGCATTTATTAGGCCCAGTGTATCACCGTGGGATGCATTTGTTCTATTAGTCAATAAGAAAGATGAAAGTATAGATTGTGTGTAGATTATAGACAATTGAACAAAGTCATAATTAAAAACAAGTATTCACTCCCTAAGATAGATGATTTGTTAGATCAATTGTTAAGAGCCACAATCTTTTCAAAGATGGACTTGATATCAGGATGTCATTAGATAAGAGTAAAATTAGAATATGTACCAAAGACAGCCCTCAGGACCAGATATGGGCATTATGAATACCTAGTGATGCCCTTTGAACTTACTAATGCTCCTACAATATTCATAGATTACATGAATAAGTTTTTTAGACTTTACCTTGACCAGTTTGTAGTAGTATTTATAAATGACATACTCATCTATTTTAAGACCAAGAAGGAGCATGAATAGCACCTTAGAACAGTGCTACAAATCCTAAAGGAGAAATAATTGTATTCCAAGTTTAAAAAATATGGATTTTGGTTTAGTAAAGTAAGATTCTTAGGTCATGTCATTACTCAGGGAGGAGTAGCTGTGAATCTTAGTAAAGTTGAAGTAACAGTTCACTGAGAAAGACTAAAGACAATTACTGAGATTATGAGTTTTCTATGATTGGCCAGATATTATAGAAGATTCATTAAGGGATTCTCCCAGCTAATTTTACCTCTGACTAGGTTAACTAGGAAGAATCACCCTTTTGAGTGGGATTCAACTTGTGAAACAAGTTTTCAGGAGTTAAAGAACAGACTTACCTTCACTCCAGTATTAATAATTCTTGATCCTAGACAAAGCTTTGTAGTGTATTGTGATACATCTAAGATGGGTTTAAGATGTGTTTTGACGCAACACGGTAGGGTTGTAGCCTATGCATCTAGACAACTTAGACCGTATGTAGAAAATTACCCAACCCATAACTTAGAATTAGCAACAGTAGTCTTTGCTTTGAAAATTTGGAGACATTACGTATATAGAGTCAAGTTTGAGGTATATAGTGATCATAAGAGTTTAAAGTATTTTTTTGACAAAAAAGAATTAAATATGAGATAACGTAGATGAATTGAGTTCTTAAAGGATTATGATTTTGAATTAAAATACTATGTTGGTAAAGCCAATGTAGTGGCCAATGGTTTGAACAAGAAGTCCTTACACATGTCCCGATGATAATAAAGGAACAAAAGTTGTTAGAAAATTTTAGGGACTTAGAGATTTCAGTGTCCTTGCAACCTCACTGCTTGTATGCTAGTGAAATAAAGATAGAGTGTGATTTAAGAGACAAGTAAGACAAGCCCAAGAAAAGGATGAGTTTTTGCAGTCTCTCAAAAGAAGAATTCTAGTAGAATAACTTGAACATTTTTGCGTTGATGAAAAAGGAGCTATGATGTAAAAAGGAAGGTTATGTGTGCCCAATGATGAAGAATTGAGAAAGAAAATTTAATTTGAGGCACATTGCAGCAAGTACACTATGCATCTTGGTACAACCAAAATGATCAGGATTTTAGGAAACTATTTTGGTGGAATTGGATGAAAAGAGACATAGCTAATTTTGTAGCTAAATGTCTAGTTTTCCAAAAGGTTAAAATAGAACACCAAAAGTATGATGGATTACTGCAACATTTGAATATCTCTAAATGGAAATGGGACAGCATATCAATGGATTTTATATTAGAATTACCTAGGACTTCATCAGGTTATCATGCATCATGGATAATTATTGATAGGTTAACTAAATCTACTCACATTTTGCCTATTAGGATCAGTTGCCCATTGTACAAGTTAGCTCAATATTACATTTAGAAATTGTAAGGTTACATGGTGTACCAACTAGCATAGTTTCAGACAAAGACTCAATATTTACCTCAAAATTTTGGGTAGCCTTGTAACACCCTGAAAATTCTGACTTTAGGGTAAATGACAATTATGTCCCCAATGTACTGCTTTATGCTAGTCTGTATAAAATGTTAGTTTTATTTTTTTAGAGCGAGATGAGTTTAGTAAACTCAATTACTGAAAGACATCATTCGAATATTTTAATTTTTAGAATTTAAGCGTGCGATAAAATAATTTTCGGTATTATTTTATTACTCAAGATAAAACTTGACAGGACCCGATACTATATGTTGGGACCCACGTATAGATTAAAGTAAACAATAAGGAAATTAGAATTTTGGACCAATAGGAACAAGACACCTAGGAGTCAAATTAATAAAGCTAAGTCAACAAAAATGGCTAAGCTAGTTAGATTAGAACTAGAATATTTAATTTAGTTAGTATAGTTACCTTAGAACCTAACTAAATTAATTACTACAACCTTAGTGTAACTAAATAGTGATAACTAGATAGTAATCTAGTTAGGCCTAACTAACTAGAATCCTTAGTATGTAACTAAATCTACATTTAAATATATAACTAATTAATTGGAAGAAACAAATTTAGATGGCTTTTTGCATGGAGAATTCGGCCATGTGGGGAGAGCAACCGAGAAAGCTCTAGATAAATGCTTATTCATCACTCATCAACCAATAGGAAACAAGCTTATCTTGTAAGACCAAATCCTAGCCTTTGAACCATTGGATGGCCTAGATTCATTCTTGAATTTTAACACATGCATTAAGACTTTTTCCTACTCACTTCTACGGCCAACACTCCAAGTAAATGCTCAATTAATTCCTTCATTCTCTCCTTCATTCTCACCGTCCACCATTGGAGACCCAAAGAGGCTATTCGGTCAAGCTTCATTCTCCATCATCCTTCCACTCAAAATTTCTCTTTTCTTGTTTTTCTACTCCTAAACATCACTACAAGACCATCTCTAGTTGGAAGCTTCTTCTATTTCTTCCATTTTCAAGCTTGAAGACCACCTTTGAGAATCCATCTTCAAAGGTAAAATTTCTTGTTTTTCAATTCTATTTTCATTTCTAAGCTTCTAAGCCATGATTGAACCATGGTATTGTTCCTTTTTCCTAGTAGTAGCCTTTATAAAATTTTATTTATTTTCCTAGACTCTAAGGAGGCAAAACCGAAATCACAAGGGAGAGGAAAAGAAGAAATTTTCATCATTTTAGGTAAGAGGAAGACCAAAATTTAATTAAATTAAAGAGTTATTAAGAAATTAAGATTTGATTGAATTTGTAAAATCCATAAGGATTCCTTTATGTGTTGATTTTTATAGCTTTTATTAATTGTTTAAGCTTTGATGTATTGTATATATTATACATTGTTTATGTTTTACATTGTATGTGTTAGATTAGTGTTAGAAATGCATGAGCATTCCAAAGAGTGCAAACCCTAGGTTCGGTCACATTATTGAATGGGAAGAATTAAAGTATTTTACAATGTTGTTAATGAATACTAAATATATTTAGAAACTAATTTGAGTATTGTTAGTATTTATAAAGAATACATAATAATATAAAATATTTTACCGTAATTAGGAAAAATATTTTAAATGGTCTCAGATGATTTGATAATTATTTTTTATAGTTTAGAAGTATTTATGTGAGTAAATCATTGAGAACATGATTTAAAAACTTACACGATTGAGAAAACAAAAAATGTATTTAGCGATTTGAGAATGTGATGTACATTGTGAAAAACGGCAAGATTTTTGAAAACGAAATAAAATTTCTACGTGATTGATGAAAACAATGAGTTTCTGTCGGGCCAAAGTGGTGGATCCGGATGTGTGGACCTTACAAAAGTCGCAAATGTGGGAAGCGTACTGTATTTGAAGATTTTTTGCCATGGAGGGCATTTTAAGTAATTATTTTTGTCATAGAGGACAATTACGTGATTATTTTGCCATTGAGGGTATTTTTGTAAATAAATTAAGTAAGGAGGGTATTTTTGTAAATAATTAAAGTTTGAAGTGTATTTTTGAAATTATTCAAAGTTTGATGGCATTTTTGTAAATAATAGAAGTTAAGAGAGCGTTTTTGTAAATAATGAAGATTTAATGATATTTACGTAAATAATTTGTAAATTTATGGCATTTATATAAATAATTGAAACTTGAGGTATTTTGGTAATTACGTCTGTTCATGCATTGAGTTATGCCAAAATCGAAATTTGGTTTGATTTGATTGACGATGAATAACATCGTGTTGTCGATGTGATAGGCATAGTGTGTTCATTATCATATGAACTTGGAGTTCATAGTGTACACTATTCCATATGTGGATTGAGGTAAATTTTCATATGATGACACACTTATTTATCGACGAAGACTAACCTTAATCAAGTTTTGAGAGGACTATCTGACTCATAGTAGTAAAATTATTTGACGTGTGTCCGGGTTGTGTATTATGCCATTATGTTTATTTTTCGTGGTTATATAGACACAAAGTATTGACATCTGATAAGAATCAATCGGTATAGACACAAAGTATTGAATGATAATAGTGGTCGGGGTAAATATAGATAGACAAAAGGGTGGACAAGTCTGCAATAGGATTAATTTGAAGCAAGACTAATAGAATTCTCACCTCATTCTCTCGATATCCGGGTATGTGTTGTATCTCCATGGAGTAGGAATGAGTCAATTTATACTTTGTCATATTTATTTTAAATTCATTATATTGTGTGATGAATATTTTGAACTGCTATGGGATTTATGTACATTATGGATTTTATTTATGTTAATGTTGTATCATTATTCCATATGTGATATTTATTGGTTATTTTAAGTTGTCTTACCTCTCTATTTGTTGTATATATTGTTTGCTTTGTTTGTTGTATGTATATATATATATTTAGACTATGAAGAAGGGGTTGAAGAACCGAGAGTTGAACAAAGTGAGTACATAGCGTAGAGGAAGAACCACGATCCACATTTTCAAATCAAGACCAAGCCTTAGATCATCTTTAGTGTTAGTAATAGGGTGAGATGTCGACACCGGATTTTTGGGTTTTATCGGTTTGGAATTCCATGGAGGAGGCGACGGTTAGGCGCATCTATGGAGAACGTAATGTGGTTGCTTATACGGGGATTATTACTATGTCTTTACCGAGTCCAGTATCTGTCCCGATTTTGTATCGATTTCTATGTTCGGTTAGAACTACCGTTAGGAGTTCGCCGTCACATCTGGAACGGTCTGTTTCGGACTCCCTATGAGTTTAGTGTTGTGTCTTACACTAGAACACTGCTTTATGCGACCCCTAACTATATTCCGGTCCACGAGCACCCGAGTTCCCGCTCATAGGCGTCATGCGTTTATGTCATTGGAGGAATCATCCAGAATGGTTCTCCAAGTGACTAAAAATGTATGATGTGCACTTGGGTTTGTTATCTTCGATCTTGGGTTGTAAATATAAACCTTTTATGCTTTCTTTTTCTTTTGGTATGTATTTTTATTTGGGTTTGTAAATTATGTGTAAATTATTTGTACAACTTAGGAAAACAAAACTTATGTAAATTTTTGTATATTAGTATCGATGGATATGTTTTTGGATATAATGTATATTGTACAGGTGTCTTGACATTATCTATGTATGTGTGTATAAGAATAATTTTAAGGGTGAAATATCTTGAGGATACAACTTTTATGTTTTCGAAACAAAGTAAGTGTACAAGTTTTATTATTTATTTATATCAAAACCTTATAATTTAATTATTCTCGTTAATCGTTATTTTATTTTAATAATAAATGTGACACCCCCACAAGAGTGTTACAAGCCTTACAAGAAACTTTAGGTACTAAGCTCTGTTTTAGTACATCTTCCACCCTTAGACGGATGGTCAAACTGAAAGAACCATTCACATCTTGGAAGATATGCTTAGAGCTTGTGTGTTATAATTTCAAGGAAGTTAGAATACTCATCTACCATTAATAGAGTCTCATAGAATAACAGTTACCATTCTAGCATAAGAATGACACAATTTGAAGCTCTGTATGGTAGAAAGTGTAGATCACCTTTGTGTTAGTTAGAAACGAGGGAAAAAAGTTTATTAGGACCTGATATAGTACAGTAAACCACAGAAAAAATCAAATTTATTAAAGAAAAATTACTTGCTGCTCAGAGTAGGCAGAAAAGTTATGCTGATCAAAGAATAAGACCTCTGGAATTTGAAGAAGGGGAACACGTTTTCCTCATAGTCACTTATACTACTGGGATTGATAGAACCCTTAAAATCAAAAAGTTAAATTTCAGATTCATTGGTTCATTCCAAATCCATAAAAAAGTAGGATCTGTTGCTTATCAAATTGCACTTCCCCCAAATCTTTCAAATCTTCATGATATCTTTCATGTATCCCAACTCAAAAAATATTGTTTTGACCTTTCACACATCATAGAACATGAAACAATACAAGTAAGAAATGATTTGACTTATGGAACAAAACATGTATGAATCATGGATAGATCTGTCAAACACTTGAGAGGAAAATAAATTTATTTAATTAAAGTGATCTAGGAAGGACTGTCACTAGACGAGGCAACATGAGAACTAGAATATGACATTTAGAAGTCCTATCCAGAGTTATTTCAATCAGGTTAGTGAAATTTGGGGACAAAATTTCTAAAAAGATGGGAGAAATGTAACATATTATTTTTCATAAAATATTTTTATGAAGAATAAAATTTTAATTTAACTTGAATATTTTATTTAGTTTTATTTTACAATATATATTACTAATAAAAGGGGATTAGATAAAATTTATAATAATTTAATTATAATTATTGAGATTGACTTTTTAGAAAAATTAGATAATAGAACAAAATTTTGAATTTAACAAATATATTTAAATATTCATAAAAGATATTTATAAAGAGATATTTATAAGAAAATATTAAAATATTTATATAAAGATATTTATAAAGTAATATTATTTTAATCTAAATATCTAAAATTAATCATTACATTAAAAAAATATGAGATAGGTGCTACGTGCACCATTTTCCATTGGTGCTATATGCACAATTTCCCATTCGTGCTACCTGCACCAATGGTAGCCACTTCCTGTGGCTATAAATGGGTGAGTATAGGGGTGCACACAGGTCGGGTTGGTTCGGGTTTAGGAAAAAAATGTCTAAACTAATTAATTAAAGTCAGGTTGGGTCGAGTCGGTTTTAGGAGAAAAATTCGGGTAACCTGAATCGAACCAACCCGATTATAATCGGGTTGGTTCGGGTCAGGTAATCGAGTAACACATACAGAGGCTATGTCAACAGTTTAGGCTTGAAGTAAGGCTGAGAAGATATATAGCAATAGCATTCGTGATCACAACAGCTCAAAGATATTCTACAACTCCTTTACTGTCTACAGCATCTTCCCTTTCTTCAAATAGCTTGATCACAGACTCAGGACTGGAAAATAATAATAATAATTTTATATCATATTTTTTCAAACAAAATATTCAAATTTTCTTCTATCCTACTTCATTGTGATTTTATGATTTCATTGTGTGCAATGTCAAAGACTCAAACCTGTGCTTGTTGAGTTCAACATATAGAGCACTCTGTCTGGCGGCATCTTGGGGATTTTCGTCGGCCTCTGAAATTAACCTTGCCAAACGCCTCTCTTGCTGCCAAAACGGCCACCAATCTATGAAATCTGAGAAAGCCTTTTCTTCTATCATTGTCCTGGCTATTACTATTCTAGGTCAAACAAATGTGTAATAATGGTGAAGAATTTTGTAGAAGTTGTAACTAAGAACTAAGAAGCAAAGCATCGTACCAAAATGAAATAACGGAGGTGAGCAAGCAGCCAAGCACGAAACGAGAGAGGGAGTGTCGAGAGGAGAGGAGGAGCAACGGCCAACGAATGAGAGAGGGCTGAGTCACTGAGAGCTAGAGATTGAGCAGAGCTACAGAAAGCAGAGGTGGACGGTGGCGTCAGGCGTGGCGCTGTTGCTATGCGCTAAGGGAGTAAGGGTTAGGGGAGGGTTTCTATTTGGGGATTTTTAGTTGCAGAGGGAAAGTGATAGAAACAAAACGAGTGTGTGAAGGTGTGAAATGAAAATGAGAAGTGAGAAAAAAGAAACGAAACAAAGGCTGAAAAGTCTGAAACTGAAGGGCATATAAATTTTTTAACCAAAACAACATCGTTTTCTCGGGTCATCGAGTCGGTTCACTAAACCCATAACCCAAACCAATAACTGGACAAGTTCATTGGGTTTGACCTGAACAGACCCGATTACCTGAACCAACCCAGATATTTTTAATCGAGTTGGGTAGGTTTATTCGAGTTCACAGGTCGAAGAGTCGGGTTGTGCACCTCTAAGTGAGTAAAAACATAACATAGAGGAGGAAAAACAAAAGAGTGAAAGGATTGTGAAAAGAAATAGAGAGAAAGAGTGAGATGTTGCAGAAACCGAGAGGGAGAGAATGAGAGAAATAAAGAGAAAAATTGGAGTACGTGAAACCGTGATAAAAGAGGAAACAGAGAGAAAGAGTGAGATGTTGTAGAAACCGAGAAGGAGAGAATGAGAGAAAGAAAGAGAAAAAGTGGAGTGCGTGAAACCGTGAGAAAAGAGGAAAGAAAGAGAGAAAAAAGAGGAGAAAATAAAGAAAAAAGTAAAAAGTATTTATGAGGTAAGAATTGAATTATCTTTTCAAAAAGTAAAATAATAATTTTTAGTATATTTATATATATTTTATTAGTTAATTTATTATTTTAATATTTTACGTATATTGTTATTCTTGTTAAATTTATTATGCATATGTAATATTATAAAAATTTGATATTTGCTTGACTTTGAAATGTTTATGATATTTTACAAAATTTAGAATTATTATAATTTGAGTGTTAACTCTTTCATGGGACCAATATGATAAACTATAAAAAGATTAAAATATTACTCAAGACCTAAGTTAAATAAATGTTTTTAATTATATTGAGCAATAAATATATGTACTTAATTTATATGGACTTTATTATATTTACTTTGATTTTGGAGTAATTTTATGACCTTCATTTTGGACCTTTGCAATAAAAAGACTTTTGTGTAATGAACGTACTATTAGGATCAGGGCAAACTATGGACTATGACGAAAACTGGACAACTATGGACTATGATAAGGACTGAATAACTATAAACTGTGATGTGAACTTTTAAACGAACTATTAAATTAATTTTAAACCATACTTGGTCCCTTGAAGATTTGACATTTAAATTTAATGATTCTAAGTTTTGTGAATTTTATTTAATAGCGATAATTTTATTTATAAACTTGTATATAATGAAATTATCTATCGTATATTGGTGATTTGTATTGCTTATATTTGTGTGTGATGACAAGCAAGTGATTTATGAAAAAGTTTACACTTAATATTTGAGAGGTAGATAGATGAATTTCCTTTTATGTTACCTACCTGGTTAGTGTGAGTATGTCTGACTTTATTGTTATGATGTTAAAGTAACACCAGAGATAAGGTGAATACTCTATGAAAGTGAAAGTTTTCGAGTAAAATGTAAGACAAGCAAACATGAAAGAAAAAGGAAAGTAAAATGTTGATTTCCTGTGATGAGGAACTTGCTGATATTTAAAGCTGTATTACGTGATTTATTTAGCATTTGTTCTGTTATGCTGAAATTATGTTGTTCTTGTCATACTTTGGTTGTCATGTGATTTTCTGTGTATTTTACATAACTAAAATTCACTATGTGTTTTTAAATATTTTTATAATTATTCATTTCTTACTGAGAATTTCTAAATTCTCATTCTATTTATGGTGTTTTCAGATTAGTACAAAATATATTATGATCATCATCATTCAGATCAACTAAACATAAATTATTGATCTAAAGGAGGAGGATATAATTATTAAAAATATATGTATATTTATTTATGAGTAAATATTATGACTAATGTGTGATGTTAATTTAAAAAGATATAAAAGTATATTACTACTTTGAGTTATCATGTACCCATACCTATTTCCTTTAATATATATATATTTTATTTCAATTTTAATTTTTATCTGTGAATTTTTATAAAGTAAATAAACTGATATTATTATTATAGTCATCTTTAAAGTTATTATTTTAGTAAGAGAGTTGTACTACCAACTAATTATAATTTTATTTTATTTTTCAAAAAAATATGAATAATTAATAAATAATGTAAATAGACAGTTAAAAATACAACTGACTTTACCCAATGATACTCGGATAAAAAAAAAAAAACTTCACCCAATAATACAATATGTTTTTGAAGAAATGTGTGATTCAATTAGAACAAGCACAATTCCTTAATAACATATACTATATTCTCCGAATCACACCATGAACTTAGGAGAATCTAAATAAATGCATTATGGGAATGGATCATTATGGCAGCGGATCCTTTTGGGGGAAAAATGGGGGAGCGTGTATACTAAAATTTTATACACTTTCCGTTTTAAAATATATGTCATTTTAAAGAATAGATTTAATTTTATTTTATTTGTTATTTAAAAAATTAATGAGACATTAATTTTTTTAAAAAACTTTATACTTATTTTTTGATATTTTTATTAAGTAGAATAAAATAAAATATTAATAAAATAATAAAATAATTTAGTCAAATATAATCATATATTTTTTAAATTAAGATACTTAATAACTTTATGAATCTTATATTTTAGAAGGGATGATTTTTTATGTAAATTTTTTATTATTCAACAGTCATATTAATTCTCGATTAATCTTAACTCAAGTTGGATTGAATTAAAAAGGTATAAAGTTGTTTCAATATTAATTTTTTTCATTTATAAAACTCAAATTTAAAGCTCTACTTAAAAAGATAAGTGTCAATTTACTTCAATCAATAAAACATTGTGAATAAAATATTTTCTTTACACTTTGTTTTCTTTCTCCACCGACGAGATGTGCGTAATATCCAACTACATTGAAAAGTTAGACACGAAGTTGAGAGGTCCAGTTTCCTACCGACATGAAGGGCGGCAATTGCGGTTCATGCAATTAACGCCACTTGGTTTTGGCACTAATAGATTTCAATTATTATTACATCTGTTTCATAATATATGTAGTTTTAATCATTTTATTTATAATTTTACAAAATCAAGAGAATATTACTTATTTTTTTCCAATTTTATGCTTGTTTCGAGTGTCTTTACTAAGTAAAATGAAAAATAATATTAATAAATAATTCAATCAAATGTCGTTATATTTTGAAACATATATAAAAAATATTTAATAACATTTTAATCTTTATAAAAACCTTAAATAAAATATATTTTAAAACAAAAAAAAATTAAGTTCAAATTCATAATATGCCAACTTTAATTTATACTTCACTAATTTCTTTTGACACATTAAATTCTACACAATGAAAGGGCTTTCGATTCCCTGAGCTTTCTTTAAGAGAGCCATTTGTTTTAAAGTAATTTTTAAGTAATGTTACTCAAATATATACATTCACATAATCTTATATTTACATAATTTTTACCATATGATTATATTTAGGTTCATCTCATTTTTTTGTACACATACCTTTAATTTTGTCACTTATACAAATGTGAGAGATATAAATATAAAGATGATGTGTAATAAACATTTTTTTCATGATATATCATAAAATTTGATTACATTATTTGACACTTATAAAGATTTTTTTATAAAATATGTAATTTTTAATATAATTTATATAAATTTACATATATTAAATAATAATTAAAATAATTATGATAAATCGCACTTATCTAAAGTTATTTTCCCCTCATTCAAAACCTAACAATGTTATAGATTATTTTTTCAAGAAATAAAAAAAATGAATAAGAAAGGAAATAAAAAATTTATACAGAAAATAATAATGGATTAGTTTGCTCATTAAATTTCTTTTTCCGTATATTGTGATTTGGAGATTGAAATTTGTGGTCTCATCCGAATTATCAAAATTTACAAAAAATATATATTTTAAGTGGATGTTTTTAAGAATAATGGTCTGAACTATACCAAATTTAAATCACTTGATTATTCTAATCTTGTGTAGATTTTTGCGTATTGATGTTCATCTAGCAAGATATTTCTTGATCTTATATAAATTGCTCAGTTTAATCTATAGAATATTTTTTGCACCAATTTTTAGTGAGATAATAAGGTATTTTTATATGCTTAATTCATTTAAATTGTCTATAAAACTAATTTTATTTAACCATAAAAATATAAAAATTATGCAATCTTTTATAAGAATTGCTTCTCTAAACTTGCATCATTATCTGGAGGTCGAAATTACTTACTACAATAGCTCACTTTTTTGTTGCCATTGAATAGAGTGTATCAAACACAAAGATACAAACTTTGAGAGATCAAAGAGTTAGATCGGATCAGAGCTTAAAATACATATTAACCGTGACTATTGCTAGCTATTAATAAAATATTTATTCTCTCAGTTAAATAAAACAGACGTGTTCAAGTTATTGACTTATTTTAATAGGAATTACTAAGGAAATGTATTAAATTAATTGAAAAGAGAAACGGAAATCTTTAATACTATTAATTAGGGATGAAATAATCACTTAGAATGATTACTTAACTAATAAATCAATGCTTTGAATAATTATCTTAAGTAATTATTTGATATTTAATTAATATTAATGCTCTAAACTAATCCTTAACTGAAATTGTTTCCATTTCCATGAGTAATGTCATTGAATCAATTTTTTTAATAAAAAAAATGCTTCACAAAGTATTTATCCAATTGCATTTAACTTTAAACTTTTTTTAATTTATTTATCATATTTTTGTTTACTTTTTATTTATTTGAAGTTTACTTTTTTTTTAATAATTAAACCTGAAGGCAACCACACATGTAATTTGTAAGTAGATGAGAAAAATAAAATTCCCACAAGAGGAAGAAGTCAAATTCAAGGAGGTGACTCTGCATTTCCCATAAAGAGTAATAATTTGCATGCTATGCTAATTGCTTCCTTTTTTAAAAGGAGAGACTCACTCACTGATATCTCCATTGTTGCTGCTCCTTTCTCGGATCTCTCTCTTACCCTTTCCCCCTTTTCTTCTTCTTTTTCTTCTTCACATTCTCTGTACAAGTTAGTCTCTTTCCTCTTCTCTCTGTTTTCACATCCTCTGTTTCTCTTGCTGTGTCCATTCTATTCTGAAATGCTCTTGATTCAATTTTAAATCTTTTGATTCAAGCTGTGATCCGATCTAACTCTTTGATCTCTCAAAGTTTGTATCTTTGTGTGTGATACACTCAAATCCCGCGTTATTTTTTGGTACTTTTCAAGTGTTTTCAGTTGTTTTTACTTGTTTATCTGATCTGATGCAAGATGGGGTTGTGTGAATTTCCATTGTAGGTGAGATATGGCGCAAGTTCTGCTTCATGGGACTCTCCACGCCACCATCTTTGAGGTGGATAAGCTCAAGGCTGGTGGTGGAGGCAATTTTTTCAGCATGGTAAAAAAAAAAAATTATATTTTTGTCTATTTGGATCCATGTTGAATATGGTGATTCAGTTGTGGATCCTGAGTTGCAACATTTTGGATTTTGAACTGTATGTGTTTCCATTTATGTTGAAAATTCTTAAATTGAAGAAATCTCTTGATGGTGGTGGTCCAGTGGATTTAAGCGCAAAGTGGACCCTGCTTCCTTTGAAGGACCAGGGATTCGTTTGATTATATATAAATAAATAAAAAATGATGATTCTGTGATTTATGAGTTATGATGACACTCTTCCTGATAATGTTTTCTACTATTATAAATTGATCATGGGTTTGGATTTCTAAAGGAAACATTTTGGTTTCAACATTTGTAGCAACAAGCCGTTATTTCTAGTGCTGCCAATTGTTTATAATCCTTTGTTTGAATTCTATCTGGAAACGACTTGTGCAGGTATTCAAGAGCTTTTGTCATTAAAATCAGAAAAATGTTAATCTGTTTTAGTATTTGTAGTCAAGGCTTCTAGGACCAAATCTTTATTACGAATTGTAATTGTAATTTAACTAGTTGCTTAACATGAATCAATTTGTAGGTCTTCAGTTGAAATGGCCTTATGTTCATTCAACTGGTATTTTACCTGAATGACCATTAATTTTATCTCATGTGTCCTTTATTACACATATGCTATATTTTATTAAAAATTTGAGTATGCTAGAGCCTTAGTTATTGGATTTTGCTTTAGTGACTTAACTTTATACTTACCAAAGGCTGATGGAATTTTTTTTAAGTGTGGACTGAAATGCATTGCCTTATCTATTAAATATTAATTATTCTTTTTGCAAACCATATTCATTCAATTTTGGACCTTTGCCCCCATCCCCCTCATTTCCCTATCAGTGCAGGCATATTGTTATTGTTGATTATTCATGCATATTCACATACATACATATGCACAGGGTGAAAAGAGAATATTCAATTGCTTTAATTTTGCTTCTTTATTTTCCTTATTCATTATTATTGACTCATTTAACGCTAATTCCTTCTACATATTCTACTATAGATCAAGCAAAACATTGAGGAGACAGTTGGCATTGGAAAAGGAGTTACTAAACTCTATGCAACCATTGATCTGGAGAAGGCAAGAGTGGGAAGGACCAGAATTATAGAAAATGAACAAAATAATCCAAGATGGTACGAGTCATTTCACATTTATTGTGCCCATATGGCTTCAAATATTATATTCACTGTGAAAGATGATAATCCTATTGGGGCAACTTTAATTGGACGAGCATATGTGCCTGTTGGGGAGGTCTTGGATGGTGAGGAAATAGATAGATGGGTTGAAATCTTGGATGAGGATAAAAATCCAATACATGAGGGTTCAAAGATCCATGTGAAGCTGCAATATTTTGATGTCACAAAAGACCGCAACTGGGCTCGAGGCATTAGAAGTCCTAAATTTCCTGGAGTTCCCTATACTTTCTTCTCACAAAGACAAGGATGTAAGGTTTCTCTTTACCAAGATGCACATGTGCCAGATAATTTTATCCCTAAAATACCACTTGCCGGAGGCAAGACTTATGAGCCTCATAGGTGTTGGGAGGATATTTTTGATGCAATCACTAATGCAAAGCACTTAATATACATTACTGGTTGGTCTGTTTATACTGAAATTTCCTTGGTAAGGGATTCTAGGAGGCCAAAGCCTGGGGGAGACACAACACTCGGTGAGCTTCTCAAGAAAAAGGCAAGTGAAGGTATTAGGGTTTTGATGCTTGTTTGGGATGATAGAACATCAGTTGGTTTGTTGAAAAAAGATGGACTAATGGCTACTCATGATGAAGAAACTGAGCAGTTCTTCAATGGCACTGATGTGCACTGTGTTTTATGCCCCCGCAATCCTGATGATGGCGGTAGCATCATTCAGGATTTACAAATTTCTACCATGTTTACTCATCACCAGAAGATTGTGGTGGTGGACAGTGAGTTGCCAAGTGGAGGGTCAGATAAGCGAAGAATTGTGAGTTTTGTTGGGGGTCTTGACCTGTGTGATGGAAGATATGATACAGCCTTCCACTCACTTTTCCGAACCCTAGACACGGCACACCATGATGATTTTCATCAACCTAACATGCCTGGTGCTGATATCACAAAAGGCGGTCCCAGGGAGCCTTGGCACGACATCCACTCCCGGCTTGAAGGATCCATAGCTTGGGATGTTTTGTTTAACTTTGAGCAGAGATGGAGGAAGCAAGGTGGGAAGGATTTACTTGTTCCACTGAGAGAGCTTGAAGATGTCATTATTCCCCCATCCCCAGTAATGTTTCCTGAGGATCATGAGACATGGAATGTTCAGTTATTTAGATCTATTGATGGTGGGGCTGCTTTTGGGTTCCCAGAGACTCCTGAAGATGCTGCCAGAGCTGGGCTTGTTAGTGGGAAGGACAATATCATAGATCGTAGTATTCAAGATGCTTATATTCATGCTATTCGACGTGCTAAGAATTTCATCTATATTGAAAATCAGTATTTCCTTGGAAGCTCTTTTGCCTGGAGTGCTGATGATATTAAGCCCGAAGACATTGGTGCTTTGCATCTAATCCCAAAGGAACTTTCACTTAAGATTGTTAGTAAGATTGAAGCTGGGGAAAGGTTCACTGTGTATGTTGTCGTCCCAATGGCGCCAGAGGGTGTCCCAGAAAGTGCATCAGTTCAGGCAATATTGGACTGGCAAAGGAGAACAATGGAGATGATGTACAAGGACGTTATTCAGGCACTCAGGGCTAAGGGAATCGAGGAAGATCCTCGGAACTATTTGACATTCTTCTGCCTTGGTAATCGGGAGGTGAAGAAACAGGGAGAGTATGAGCCTCAGGAAAAACCAGAAGCTGATTCAGATTATATAAGAGCCCAAGAGGCGCGGCGCTACATGATTTATGTTCATACCAAGATGATGATAGGTAAGTCAGAGAATTAAACTGCCATAGTTTGTGAAAACAATCTTTCAAGCTGGAGCAATCTTACTTGTAAATAATTTAGGTTTTGAAGCCACAATATTGGATCATTTTTTTACCATTATTATTATCACAATTACTCAACTTTTTCTTTCTTTTCTTTGCAGTTGATGACGAATACATAATCATTGGATCTGCCAACATCAACCAGAGATCAATGGATGGTGCCAGGGACTCTGAGATTTGCATGGGTGCTTATCAGCCCTATCATTTGGCTACTAGGCAGCCTGCGCGGGGTCAGATTCATGGTTTCCGCATGGCATTGTGGTATGAGCACCTTGGCATGCTTCATGACTCCTTCCTCCATCCAGATAGTGAAGAATGTGTTAGTAAGGTGAACCAGATTGCTGAAAAGTATTGGGATCTCTATTCTAGTGAGTCATTTGAGCGCGACCTTCCTGGCCACCTGCTCCGCTATCCTGTTGGGATTGCCAGTGAAGGAGATGTCACCGAGCTGCCTGGATTTGAATTCTTCCCTGACACCAAGGCTCGTATTCTTGGCGGCAAAGCTGACTACATGCCCCCAATCCTTACCACTTAGTTTGATTTTCTACTTTGTTCACAAATTTGTGACTGCTTACATCCTAATCTTTGTTTTCATGCTATTTGAAGTGGTGTTATAGTAATAATCTTAATGTAGTATGTGATGTTTTTATTTTTCTGAAGATGGCAATGTCAGATTTTAGTGATCTGATGTTGTTGGCTGCTATGACTTGAGCTGCATAATGGATATAACTGGTTCCAAATCAATGTTTCTTTCTTCTTTTTGGTGTAAACCCCCGGTATCCGGAAGTCAAATTGAGCCACAACTAATCTGGAGTCAAGTCAAGTTAGATCACAAAGGTGTAAAATTTTTTCAGAGTTGAGTTTTTTCATTCACAAGGCTCAAACTCTAGACTATACTTAAAAAGAACAAGTATCGAATCATTTGAACTAACTAAATGTTGGTATCAATGTTTCTTTCTGCCACAATGTGATTGTTGTTTTTCAACCTCTTTTCTGGTTTAAATTATTCTAAGCAAGCTTATATCAAGAATCAACAAGTGCTTCTGTCAGAAAATTTTGAAAGTGGAAGTAAGCAATATATAAATACAAATTAGAAATATTTTTAAAGTCTTAAACACATTATTATCTTTAATTTTAAATGGTATCGGGGGCAAAATTCTTTAAATTGTGAAAACAAGAGTAGCAACAGTACTTGTAGCAATTTGTTTAAATCAGTGGGGGCAGACCTGCCAATGTAGGTCTGTCACCGTGTGGTTCTCTCGGATTCCCCTCTCATGCTGGAAATTTCATCTCAGCAGCCATGTGAACTGTGAACTGTGAAGTCGTACTATTTGATATCATGCATGCATCTAAACAAGGATGGCTCTAAATTGGAGCAAGTATGTTTATCATTAAGCTGAGTTTTGCACATCAAAATCTTGCACACAACTTGTGTACGAGAAAGTTATCAATGTCATGTCCCGTGATACCATTTTGGCAGGGAAGGCTCTAGCAATTTTTAAAAAAAGTTATGCTATATATAGTGTATAACACGTTGTAGATATAACACGTTATATAACCTTTTTCCCCCGGAACCATAATGTATGTTACTGTTAACATGGCTGTCTTAGAAGAATAATGCTTTTGCTCAACCTTTTTTATGTGAAATTTAGATATATAACGTCAAACACTTATGAATGGGTTGCGCTAAGACAGATTTATATGAACAGTATTCCTAACTACAAAATTGCAAGAGTTCTGTTATATTGTTGTCTCTTTTTTTTTTTGTTGCGTACCACGAGTTCTATTTTCCTAGCTTAATGAGAACTTTTACTTTAAAAAAGGGGGGGGGGAAATGAGGAAATACTATATGGGAAGTATTAGATTTGTTTTCTCTTTTTTTTAAAGAAAAAATATACATATATTATGCAGAATTTGTGACTCATTCGTAAAAAAAATGATAAATTTATGTATAGAAAGAACTGAGATTTGGATCTGAATATATAATAATATTATATTATGAGAGAAGAAGACAAATTCTTGTATGTAAGACCCATTTTGATAACATGCGACTGTCTTAGTAGAATTTTCAAATCTAAAATATTATATCTTTCTTAATCTTAAAAAAACAGCATCATACTTACAAAAATGAAATCCCAAAAATCAGAATCATGATGAATGAGATACCAGTATATTGTTAATTTGTTATCAACAATGATATTTGTACATTATCTTCACTATTTTTTTATACAGATTATTTTCACGATATTAATTTTACACTACTTTTTTATAATAAAACATATATATATATATATATATATATATATATATAAATACATCTTTCTATTTTTTTTAAGTAATCTCACTGGATAAATGAAAAATTAATTTTTAAGAGTATAATAGACGTTTAAGGAAAAAAAATTAATGATATTATTTTTATATATATAAATTTTGTAATAAAATATTAGATTATATATTTAAAAAATTCAAATCTTTTCAATTCAGATTAACACATGTACATGTATTCTAACACTTTTTTTAAAAAAAGAACTTCCTAAATAAAATAATTTCTCAAAATGTAAAAATGGTATAATAAATGTGATACGTAACTACCACAACTCTATTGCTATTTGTCCAAGTTTGGTTGGTCAAATTTGTTGGGCTACCCTTCATAAGACTTAAGACTTAAAAAGGTCTTCCCTTTCATTCAACAAAGTCCGAATAATTGAAGGGGGGTGACGTTCAAGAATGAGGGCCTCCCTGTTGACCCCAAAAAAAAAAAGAATGAGGGCCTCCCTGTTATGTGGTCCATTTATATATATAAATTTTTATATACCAATGCATCCATTCCAAACATGTTATGTGGTCCATTTCTGATTTCTTCCTTTGCTGCACGCCATGTGAACGTGATGCTTTGGTACGGTTCTTGAACCATGTTGATCTACTTGGGTGTAAAAATGTATCAAAGTCCGATGATTGGTGTTAGCGTATTTTATATAGTTGTGAAAATTAAATTATTTTAATAATTAATTATTGTATAAATTTTTTTATTATCATTAATTATAAGAAAAAAATTTATAATTGAATATATTAATTAAAAATTAATTTTAAAATAAATTATTTTATTTTAATGATATATAAAAAAATTATTTTTATATATTAAATTATCAAAATATATATAAAATAATTAAAAATTTTATTCAATTGATGACAAAATAATATTTACATATAATTGTTAGGAATAATCTCAACAATTTTTCTTTTAATGCTCAAATTTTAACTTGATGACTATCAGCTTTTTTCTCTTAAAAAAGTTATTGCTTTTTTCTTTTAAGTTTGTCAAACAAGTTAGCTTATTATCTAATAACTTTTTTGTTGAAAAAAAGCTGTTCGAAGGTGAAAATAATTTGAAACAAAAGGCACTAATACGACAAAATATACCAATTGGGTTGAGAAAATTTACTCCAAATATATTTTAGCCTCACTTGAATTGGGTTAATGTTTTATTTTTTATTAATAATTTATATCATATATAAATGATTTTTTTTTTTTAATATAAATTAATATTTATGTTATAAAAATATTTTATTTTATATTTATTAATACTTAAAGTATATAAAAATACCATAATGACAAATTAACTTGGATACTATTTAATTATAATATTAAAAAATATATAATAAATTATAAATATAAAGTTTTTAAATATTAAAAATATAAAAAAAATTGAGACAACCACCTAATTCAAGACTTACATAGAGTTAGACTGAACTAGTAAATTGTCAGTCCATAACTTTTTTTTGACTTGACTTGACTAACTCAAAATTGACTTAGATCAAATGGACTTGTTGTCCTGTTTTGACACCTCTTCATCTACTCATCACTACAGTTCTAATTATTTTTATTCCTCATTAAATTATACTATTAAAGGATGTGTAGCATATATTTTAAAAAGTATATGTGCAAAAATAGTTGAAAAAATGGACTTAATATCTAATAATTACTTTAATTTTTTTTTATTAAAACAGTTGATAAAACAGAAGAAAATTAATGTGTTAAAACATTTAATACATTCATATTTTCTATTTCATTAACAAAAATGTCAAACCTAATGAAAATTTGAGTTTTGCTAATAAGAACTCATAGGATCCAAAAAAATAATTTTTTTCATAAAAAGTAAAGTATTTAATACACTGAAAATTTAAAAAGTTTTAATTTTCATGTAAAACTTCCTCTTTAAAATTGCTTATCAAGTACCATTAATAAGTGCCATAGTATTTAAAAGTTTTGTTAAAGGTACTTATTAAGCAATTCAAAAGAAGAAGTTTTATATGAAAATTAAAACTTTTTAAATTTATAATATATTAAATACTCTACTTTAAAAATAAAGATATAAAAGAATAAGTTTTTATAAAAAATAGAGTATTTAATGCATTTAAAATTTAAAAAGTTATAATTTTCATGTAAAACTTCCTTTTTTGAATTGCTTAACAAGCATTCCCTCTGTTCTTTTTTTTTATTTTTTATCTTTTAAGGTTTTTACATAAGAATTAAGGATACAATTAAATAATATTAAATTAAGTAAAATATAAGTCGACATAATTAAATTATCCTTTCTCATTCTTTTAAGAAATTGTAAAAGTTAATTAATATGTCTAGTTTTTAGGTTTAGTGTGGATAATAAAAGATGAGATAAAATTAAAAAAATTAATTAATATATCTTTAAAATTATCAAATAACAGACAAATTAAAATAAAATAAGTTTTTTAAAAAGATAGATAAAAAAGGAACTGAGAAAGTACCCTTAACAAAACCCTTAAAATTTATAATCTATCTTAATTTTTTAAAAAACATGTAAACTTGAATAATACTACATATAAAACATGTAACTACAATATTTTCAATAATAAATTTAATTTTTATCTATTATCTGTTATTAATATAAATTTTTTTATATTATCACCTAATTATGTATTAACATTTTAAATATATGTTAACACACTATTGGATGAACTTTTAAAAAACATAATACAGATAGTGAATCATTTTATTTTATTTTTTTTGGCCTCTCTAGAAGTCTTATAATATATTTTGGATATATGATGGCGGCAATTAAATTCAAACATATATTTTAGTTTTATTTAAAACTAGCGTATTTACCGATACTACGTATATTTCAATTTGTGTTTTTTATTTTTGTTAAGATAAAAAATAAATAATAACAAAGATTATTCAAATTTTATTTTTATATTTATCTTTAAGAATTTAAATAAATAATGAGATACATTTATAATTTTATCTTTTATATTTATATTTAAATTTTTAAATTAATAGTTAATAGTAATAATTTTGAAAAAACAAAAATTAAACACCAAAATAGGAAATCCCTTTATATATAGAATCTGTTTAATATGAATAATAAGATAAAATTTAATTGTATAAATTTTGATAGATAAGACTTTTGATAATATAAAATTTAATGAGTAAAAATTAAGAATACCAGAATATTTAGAATTATAATATAAAAATTTATATATCAAAACACAATTAAACGTAATCTTATTTTTTAGGCTTATTTAAATTATTTATTATTTTAATATATAAAAAAATTTAATAAATAAATTTAAATAATATAATATTTATATCAAATAATTAATAAAATTATAATATATTATATTAACTTATTTTAAGTAGTCTAATACAAATTATTAAGCAGACCCGTAGTATAGGTAAATATTAATACGATTAATATAAATATTTTTTTTTCATGTCTGTTTGGTGGGGGAAGGGGACTTGATAGAACTTATATTTTTGGGTGATTAATAGAACAGTATTTTTTTTTTTGGTGCTTATTAATAGAACAGTTTTGAAAGAAATAGAAGTATGCCAAATATTTCGAGAACTCATGAAAAACCACGAGTTGGACAAAGTATGTATTTACAAGTTACAACCACAATAATACTCTAGAATTTTATTTATTTTTTTCTTCTTCACCAAACAGTAACACCCTCCCCACTGCAAGAGTTAAATTTGAAATATTCAAGAAAAGAGAAGGAAAAAAAAGAAAAGAATAAAAAATAGAGACAAAAACAGAAACAGCTTCTCTGAACAATCTCTCCCCTGTTCCAACTTGCAACACAAAATCTACATGAAGAATCCAGAAGAAGCCTTAGCCCACGGTGATCAGTGACAGCACGCCATCCTGTGCACTCGATCCCTTAAAATCCCATTATACAGAGCGATTCGGTTCGCTGGCATTCCACGAATTTCCGGGATTTCATTTCTGCAGTTGCTACTTGTTACTCTGTTTTGCTTCCTCTGTTCTTCTTCCCTGATTTCCTCATCACTCTCTCTTGCTTCCTTCACCGTCACATTTTCTGCAAATTTCACTCTCTTCTTAAACTTCTTCCTTTCCCTTTTCTTTTCCTCTGAAAAAAAATCGACACGCGAAATCCACATACTCAGAAAATTTCCTACACAAAGTTAGTTGAAGCAAAAGAGTGTTGAAAAAAAGGGGGGGGGGAAGGAAATCGGTTTACCTGAATATAAGCAAGAGCGTAGGATTTGTTTGTTGGATTGGTGAGAATTGGAATTGGAATTCCAGGAAATTTGAAATGGAGGGGAATTAGTCTTTTGCCTGGAGAAAGCAAGGTAAAGCACAGTGGTTGACACAAGCATAGCTGTGGTCAAAACAAGACCCTGTGAGATGGAAGCCATGTACTGTTCTGAGAACAAAAAACAAAGCAAGAACGTAGTCTTGTGAGAAGAACGAGGAAACAGAGGACTTATGTTGACCATAAGAGGAAGAGCCGTATAAATAATTAATAGAGTCGTGAAAAGAGGTGAGTGAATGAGTGCCTTTGCGACGCTTCACAGGTGGATGGGAAAATATATATCAAAGTAAAATGAAATAAAAAATGGGATAGAAATTTCCAACAATTATGGTAAGATGAAAAAAAAAATAATGGCAGTGGTTGATTGGTTGTTGATGATGTGAGGATAGACGTGAGCATCTAGATGTCCTTGTTGGCTTTGCAATTAAAGCTGGGAGGTTGGAGAGAAAGAGAGGATGAGTGAGAGGATAAATGTAGAATGCTTTAGAAACTAATTAATTTAATAAAAAAATTAATTATTTAAAAATAAAAAATATGGGTATTTAATATTTCTACAAAATTTAATTAATAATATTTTTGTGCTGTATGTGGTTGGGTCAGAGGTCAATTAGCTTATTCTTCTTCTAGAAGAGGAAAATGGTCAGAGAATCGGTCATTCGAACTTGGATTGTTGTGTGAGAAATGGGAGTCCATATAAAAATAAAACACTAAAAGGAGTAGCAGACGACCCAATATTGCATTTGACTTTTTTTACTTTCATTTTATTTTAAGAGTTTTTGCTATTATTTGTTAAAGACGTTAAAAAAAAAAATTTGAAACAAATAAGGTAAATAATAATTTTTTAATTTTTAATACATTAAATATCTTATTTTTATTTGAAAAAATATTTTATTTTTTAATAAATATTTTTAGGATAATTGTTAGTAAAATCTTACTTTAATAATAATACTTTCTCCCTTTACTTTTATCTATTTATTTAAAAATCTTAATTTGTTTAACATTATTTATTCATTTAGAAAATAAGAGAGCATCTATTAGTCTTTTTATAATTTTACCCTCATCTTTTATGGAGTGAGATGGGGAGAGAGAATGTAAAATTAATTAAGATAGTGGAGAAGAAAAAAAATATTAATTAAATAAGAGAAAGAATAATTTAGTCATGTTAAATTATATTTTCTTATCATTTAGCATAGTTAACAACTTTTTAATTTGTATGCATTAATCTTAACGGACAGATAAAAGGAGATAAATTGAGTAATATATAATATTTTATAAATAATAATTGAGTTTAATTTTGATACACTAATAGTGTAATTTTTTTTCATTATTAACTAATTATATATCATTATATGTGTAATTTTTAATGTAATTATTATGACAATTAAATATATTTAATAATATGACAATACATGATTGATTGATAGTGTAAAAAAAAATTTATATTGACTAAAATTTAGTCTAGTTGAGTTCTTAAAATTAGGTCGATGTAATTTTAGAGTTGAGTTTCGGTCACACTTTAGGTCGACCAAGCCCAAACCTGATGTTTCTTGTTATATTAAAACTTATAAATTTTTTAAAAATAATAATAAATTATAATACTTATTGACTTAATACTTTTTGCATTGATACAATTTGTTTTAAAATATATATTGTAAAATATTTCATAATTTTTGTTTCATACTTTTAAAATTTTATGACTTAAATATACATAATATTTAAATTTATATATTTTATTTAAATATTAAGTTAGCTCAATCTTGACTCAATCACTAATCAAGCCATAAGTAAGTTGAGTCTGAGTCTTAAAATTTGGCCCGATAAAAATATTGGGTCAAGTTTGGGTCATCATGAGTACTCTTAACATTAATAATATATTAAAATTAAATTTAAAATAATTTATATTTTTAGCTTAAGTTATAGTTTTTATTTCTTATTTTATATAATGTTACATTATTTCTGTTATAAAATTGTATATGGCTCAATAATTCTGTATGTATTTTTTCAAATATATATATATATTTTATCATTCATATATTAGTACTCAATAAGAAATATAAAAATTCTCATCTTTATTTTTTAATTTGAATCCTATTATTTTGCAAACTTTTCAATAAACTTCATCGCATTATCTAGAATAGTGAACAAATTAATTGAATGAGTGTGAATTGTGACTTTCCCTATAAGCCTGTAACGTACAAAATCATAAATGATCTTCCGTATTCATATGCTTGACATGGAATGTGAGCCTCACAATGTTGCCCTATACTTTGCATCTGGACTTCTATTTTTTTTTTTGGTATTACTGGACTTCTAATTTTAATTTACCCACCAAAATGAATCTTTAAGTAGGTTTTTTTATGGTATTTGAAGGTTTGCTATATTTATAATTTTGATAACTATAAGTTTTGTATTTAAATTTACTCAACAGTATGTACCCAACAAAAAAAAAATCAACAGTCATCCCAAGACTAATAACATTGTCAATTAGATAGGAAACTGCGTGTAGTAAGGGTTATACCATCAAACATGTGAATAGAAATCAATCTCACATTCAAAGAATATGAGAACACCTAATAAAACACCAAAAGTTATAATTTTTTATTTAAAATACCTTAAATTTCTTAAAATTAAATAAGTTTCTTCTATTTTATTACCATTGAATATGAATTCCTAAGTATTAAATAAGGTTCTTTGGATGCTAATGAAAATTAATTTATCTAGTTTACTTTTCACTCATAATAATTATAAGATTGGTTTGAATCTAAATTTTTTTATTTATTTCTTCCGTCCGTTCTTTAATAATTATCTTTTTTAAAAATTTAATTTATTTCAAATTATCCGTTATTTAAGAATATTAAAAAATATTAATTAATTTTTTCAATTTTACTTTCATCTCAACTAAATCTAATAACTTTTCAATTAATTATCTTTTATCAATTCTTAAAATAGTTTTCAAATATCTATTGGATTTACAACAAATACCAACCAACTATCAATGGAGTTAACGGAAAGAATTAATAGAGAGAGAAATAATAGTTTAGTCACATTACATTATATTTCTTTGTATTTAGAGTTTCTTTTTATATATTCTTTGTATTTATAGTTATTTAATTTATTTTTAATCTTTGTATAAAAACTTTAAAAGACAATTATAAAAGAGACAAAGAGAATAAACACTTACTAAAACTGATAGATTGCCTTGAGTTAAAATGAAGAGAACATTTCCTCACTATAAATATTTGAGTTTAAAATCTAATGAATGGTGTATTATTTTAAATTATTTGACTTTGTTATTTTTTAAATAAAGTTATGACTATTTAAACTATTCAGTGCTATAAGAAAAATATGTTATTCATGTCATAAATCATATTTCATGTATCCCAGATTCAGTTCTCACGGGTCTAGGACTTTTGATCGTGGAAGCACCGAGCACAGAATCGACCATTTTGATTTGAAACCTTTTACACGTGTTACGTGAACAAGAACATTAGGACATTAGGTTATTATCCTAACCGTGCAATTGAGTGCAACACGTGTACGTCTAGCACGCGTACACGATACGTAATTATTTTTCATCCTCCATAAATGTAGTATGCGTCTATTTAAATATTAATAAAAGTTATTTAACGAATATAAATAAAAATAAAATATTTAATATATTAAAAATTATAAAAAAAACTTTTTTTTTTTTTTAATACTTAATAAATGTTTTAAATATATTTATTTAAAAATCTAATTCAAATTATGAGTAAATAAGTATAAAGCATAGACACATTATTTTAATATCGTGTTTATGTGTCGAATACATATTTGTGTTGTATATACAATTATACATGTATGACACGCATATAATATGTGTTCATAAGTGTTTGATTAAAAAATATATCTTTTGATTTGGATATGTCAGATATATCGCACAATTTAAAATTAAAAAATAACTTAATTATCATTTAAAATAAAAAAGTAAAAAAATGATAATTCAATTACCAATTACTCATTACTTAGACTCGATTACTCAGTTATTAGTACCATTTATCTTAATCAGATCACAATATCTTTCACTACCAGCCCATCATTCACATCTAGTTATCTACTTCTATCTACGACTAAGTTATTGTGCTACCATCGTGCCAATGGTGGAGAGTAAGATGGAGTTAATCCTTAGATATTCTTTTTAATTAATTTTTGTTGTTGTACATGTATTTGTATATGGTTAATTCTATTAAAATAAATTAGTTTCAAATAAATTTTATAAAATATCAATAGAAATGATATTTCATATTTTTTGTGAGAAGTTTATCAAATAATAAATAATGATACATATAATATATGTTAATATATTATAAATTTTGAACCTTATATATATATATATATATATATATATATATATTATAAATTATGAATATTTTTCTTAAAATTTAATTTATATATATATATATATGGTGTATTTGTATCCAATATTTTTTATTTTAGTGTGTTTCTATGTCATATATTGTATCTGTCTCTATGCCTATACTTAATAAGTAAGGAGTTGTTGGATTCTTAAAATGATGAAATAATTGATTGAGTTTAATTTTAATTTATTGTCACTGAATGATATGATAGAATGAATATTTAAGAATAATATTAATATGACTCTACATATTAGAAATGTAAAAGTTTATTAGGGAATTTTATTTAAAAAAAGTAAATGCTGTAAGAACATGTGCAATATATCCAGATAAAAAAAATAAAATGTGCAACATACTGTTCGAAAATCAATGTAAAATTTTGAAAACAATTTTAAAAATACATAATTTTATGTATTATTATTACAAATCTCGCATTTCAATGTTCTATAATTTTAAATTATCACCCTAATGTGAGTTTGATTTAATGATAGATAAACATGCGATATATAAAAAATATATAAGTGAGAGGATCAATTTATATCAATATAATTCTTTTTTTTTCACTCATTTTCAATCGTTAGTTTCACTTTTATCTAATGATTACGTTTAATGAAATAATATCAACCATTAGATAAAAGTGAAATTAACAGTTAAAAATGAGTGTAAGAGAAAAAATTTATACTAATATAAGTTGATATCTCCTCAATATATAATTACATGTTTGGTAATTAACTATATCAGTTATTTATAGTTAAGATATAAGAAATATCTCTTTGAAAATTGAATTACCTAGTCTCAAAGTGGAAAATTTGCCTTTAATTAAATAAAAACAAAATAGTTAAGATATGCATAAATTGATGCATATACATACTACTAACCACAATTAAAAAAGGTTATGACCTAAAGCTGGCCAAATTATGATACTACATGCAAGGCTTCCAAATCTGAATTAAGCAAATAATATAGTTATATATTAGCAACATATAAAAATAAATAAATAAATAAAGAGATGTATTGGACTAATGGACTTGACATCTCCCCTCTCTTATTTTTGTGCATACCAAAACAATGATAAACATATAAAAGATAAAAGTTCATAAATTAATACTGCAGATGGCATAATGAAGTTATCAGTCCATTGCAATCAATTTTTATATTTTTTCTTTGGTTTTTAAATGTAGGGCAAAGCTAGCTTTAGTTCCTATTTTTTTTTTTAAATAAAAACACCAAGTTGAGCATAAATTGAAAGCTAAACAAGAAAATATCAAATTACACGTGTTGAGAGATACTTTTTTTTTCACTTGAAATTAGCAATCAAAAGATCCCACATAGAATTTGTACTAGATATATATAACATACTCGACTTTCCCGATCTTCCAGCACTAATGAATCCTACCAATTTAGAATGATCTGTACAGGCCAAAATAGAAAAAGAGAAAAGTGCGGAAGGTGGAAAAAAAACTTCGATTACTAACGAGAACGTTAGCAAACGCAGCCATGTATAAGGAAATTAAATATGAACTCGTAGCAGATTATAGGGAGTATATATTCTGACTCCTTTGTGTTTATTATTATTATTATTTTATTAAATAATATTTGATATTGTTTTGATCAATAACTCAAAATAATTTATTTAATAAAAAATTAATAGAATAAAAGTGACAATAAACACTCTTGTCGTTGATCTATTCAAAGAAAGCATAACACACCCATTATGATGAAATGAAAAGAACACATAAATTAGGTTCTGTTTGGGTTTTTTTTAATTAATCTGTTTTCAATAATTATTATAAAAATGTTACATTATATTTATTTTATTTTCTATTTTCAGACTTTTATAGATGAAATATTGAAAATAAAAAAATAAAAAAAGTTGTTTTAGTCACGTTCCCTTATATCTCTTCCCTTCCTAGCTAATTAATCTCGTTCTTTGTTATTACCTTTGGTATAGTGGCTTAAGCTTATATTTCATTACTTATGACTCTCTTCTTGCTCAGAAAAGTCAAGCATTCACCTGTATAGATAAGCTTCGGATCCATGGGAATCCCGTGTTTCTGTTCCTTACCAAATTCAAATAAATATGTTGAAAATGACAAAGCAAAGACGATAGTATTATGAAAGATTTATGTGATATGAGTGACATTTTCAATCCTTTTCACATTTTCAACCCTTTACTTTCCTTCACATAGCATATTATTAGTATCAATAGCTTACACACAATACAAGTTGGGTGTTGCGACTTGTGAGACTATACTTGCTCTGCTGTTATGCTATTACGATCTAAACATCACTGCCATATTAATCCAGAACCAGAAGTAATGTCTACATTGTCTCATAGTCGTAAGTAATACGTACAGGACAAGCTGAAAAGGAGAGACACAAAGAAATAGAGTATAATGATTGATCTATAATAAAAAACAGAATTGGTTTGAAGTTTCCTCCATCTCCATGTAATTTAATGTAACAGGTTTTCTACATAATTTCTGAACAATTGGATAAACCCCGGAAGGTTTGTATCAACAGACATCAATATTAACCAAGGTGAAAAAACAAACAACTGCATGATCCACCCCATCCCAGCATGCCCATGCCCTTGAGCATAGAGTTGATAAAATGGGTCAACCCGTCTCGACCCGTTTCAATCGATTAAAATACGGGATGAAGTGAGTTGACCCGTTTTAAAAAATAAGTTAGAAGAGTTAACCTACTTAACTTTAAGATGGGTTGACTCACATAAAAGATAAAATGAGAAAAAATAAATAAATTAACGGGTTAACAGGTTTAGCTTGTCTAAAAAATAAAAAAATTTATATAAAAAAATCAATAAATACTATAAAATAATAATAATAATTAATAATAATAAAAAATTATAAATCACATATCTAAAATATAATTTTTAAAATAATCTAATTAAATATTTAAACATAAATTATATAACATCAAAGAGTTTTTTATTTATAGTATTATTTTTCATTTTTTTAAAAAAAAGAGTCAACTCATGAGTATTAACTCAACTTCTTTCTTCCCGCTTAACCAGCGAGTTATACGGAGCAGATTATGCGGGTTAAAAAAAAAATATAAGTTCAATCCTTAAGTTTAATCTATAAAAAAATAACGAGTTAGTGAGTTAACTCTACGAGTGAAACTCGTTTTACCACAGGTTTGCCTAAATTATTCCAAATCCTTTTGAACTAATGCACAAAAGCAGGTTATTAAGAAACTCCTACCTGACCAAACTCGACTGCCAAAATGTCAGAGCTGCTACACTATAGGCTCAAAACCTGCAGAGAAGAATCATGCTTATGCTCTTTTTCAATTGTCAGGCACTGGCTTTACCAACTTCCGTTCACTACAATCCAATTTAAACAACACATCCCAGTGGCAGTCTTCAAAACGGCTTAACTCGACTTGAATCTGGCCAATTTTTGGATTAGATCAAATAAAGTTACGTAAATTTTGAATTAGTATTTTATTAATACAATCTATCTCTACGTAATGTTAATGAATCGGACAACAATTCAGACTGAATTAATTCAAATTAATATTTTATTAATTTAATCTATTTATTTTATCGAATTATTCGAATAAATTTAACCTATTTTGACAACCGATCACACAGTTACGTCTCAAGTCAACCATCTCTCTTAGCCAATTGTCACGGATTTTCATGTATGCTAGCTCTTCTCATCCTTGTACCAAGGTGCCCTTCCTCTCCACCATCCTATGAAATATAGATCTGGCGACAAGTTCTCATTGGGATTTTTCAGACCCTGATAAGATCGGGTTACAAAACACTGTTACTGATCTGCATCCCCTTTGATTAGAGGATTCCAGTTATCCCGCAACTGCAGTGCCATTTCAGTTGCATTAACTAAAGTCAGAGCTTCTGTTTCTTCCTCGCCATTTTCTGATTAAATGCAAAGTTTGGTAATCAGTTAAATTGAACAATATATGACTTTATTTGGTAACTTAACAAACAAGTAAATTGAAATTCATATAGTTCGGTGATAACAAAATAAGTTAAATTGAACAATATATGACTTTATTTTTTATGGTACAAAACAATATATGACTTTATTTGGTAACTTAACAAATTAACAAGTAAAATTGAAATTCATATTTTCTTCGTTTAAAGTTACTTGCATTATTACAAGTACATGAAAAACCATTGACAAAACTTATTTTTCTATTATTTCTGGACAAAAAAGCGCTTAATTTAGTTATAAAGTAGTAAATTAAAATGCACACCAAAGAAAAGCAATACATTAAAAATGACAAGTTGGGATCTTGATTCACTTTCGGATTCGCATTTTGTAAGGCTATTTTTCTCCCTTAACGGCAAACGCTACATATTCTATTTTAGGATTGTTGTACAAACCATGGGAGCTAACCGTTAATATTATAATGGTTAAATTAAAACTTTAATAGTATAGTTTTAACTTATTTTTAATTTACTTTTTTTAAAAACCAATTCTTATACTTATAAAAAATTTTAAAATACTCTTTACATATAATTTTTATTATAACATTGTCAATATAATTATTATTAAATATTTTATAGAGATAGAAAAAAATATATAAAATAATACATATCTACCAAGTGAATACCTACTCAAAAGAAATAAATACTTATTAAAATACAGAGTACTTATTGAACGTTTTATAGATAAATAAGTATTTAAAAGAATACTTACTAGACAAAAGAATATTTAATAAATTAACTAATTGACAGTGTTATAACAAAAATTAATTATAAAGATTATTTTAAAAATATTTATAAATGTAAAAATTTAATTAAAAATAAAAAATTATAAGAAACTAATTAGCAACAAATAAAAATTATAAGGAATAAAATTTAATTTAACCTATTATAATATAATAAAGAAAATTTTCGTTTGCGAATAATGTTAATTGGCCATTCGTTGTTACCATGCATTGTTTTTTTAAAATCATGTAATTTAGTAATCTTGTGTCTAATGTGGTCAATTTTATCAATATTTCAGAATGTTCACGAAATTTATTTATTGTAACTAATATGTTAAGAATTTACTATCATTGAATCTCAAATAGTATCTTTGTTAATAAACTCTTTGACCAGTGCAAGCTCACAAAAAAGGAATTAGGAAAGACAAACAGCTAACAAATATCTAATAAAAATGCAATATTACAAAGCAAAACACCAACTAATGCATCTACGTATGCAAATAAAGAAACCATAATTAACATCATACATGCGCCAATTATATTATAAGAATAACAACAATTATATCATTATATAATAATAACAACAACTATAGTTATAATATTGCTGCATAAAATAATCCACTCTTGCGTTATATTATTATTTTCTGTTTCTCCTTTTGGCAGAGAAGAGAAAGAGAGACCGAAGAAGAAGAAGAAGAATCCAAAAGCCATCCCATCTGTGTTTGCACATCAGAAGGGAGGGCTATCGGTTTCAGGATAGGCAAGAGACTACAAAGCTCACAAGGTTCCTTTTTTATGCATTTTCTCTCTCTACATCCAATCCATTTTCTCTCTCTTGTTTTCACAATTCTTTTTTTTTTTTTCCCTTTGCTTTTTGAATTGTTAGGATTGCTCTGGATTTAGGTTTGGTCTTCTTCGTTTCTCTGCAAATTCCTTGTGGCAGATCTAACCAGGCTTTTGGGTGTTTCAGACACTGCATGCATATGGGGTATGTTTTCTGAATCCAACCATAACTGAAGAAAGTTAACTCCTTTTTGTCTTTTTTTCCTTCAATTAACTTTTATGCCTTCATGGGTATCAGTGTCTTTCCTTATATTGATTGATAATCATGTGGTGTGATGATGACTCGGATAATTGTTCCTTTTTTCTCTTGATTTACGGTTGTCTAGAAAATTGATGAAACTGAATCAAGACGGATTATGGATTCCAATGCCAGCATTTCTGTTTTGGAAATAGAGGGTGGGGAGCTGTGTATATGTATTTTTGGATAAATTTGACAATCAATTATCTTAGGATTTTGAATTTGCAGCTATTAAATTGAAGTGTTTGAATTTATGGTGCCTGCTTTAGACAATCATATGATATGATTATAATGCGGTGCATAACAGAAATTAACATGATTGTAACAGAGCAGTGGTTGTGTTGGATGCTATAGAAAGCCCGCACTAACTACTACAGTGGATGTGCCATCAAAAGGGTTGACAAAACAAGGTAAGGCACTGAATAAACCTAGCACATCCGAGGATTTCTGGACCACCAGCACGCATGATATGGACAACAGTGCTGTTCAGTCACAGGGAAGCATCTCATCAACCAGTCTAACAAACCAAACTGTGGTTCCTCACGGTGGTTCTTGCAAAACCAGCAACCCCACTGAATTTGTAAATCATGGTATTTTTCATTGCTTTTATTTTTCATATATTTTATTAAATTTGCATTGGATAGTTTGATATTTTTTTTATAATAAACCTTGAAACATAAAAAAGGGTATAACGTGGCCTTGTGAAAGCATCCATTGCCTATTGGTGGGTTGATTGGCTCCTTTTTAAACAAGACTAAGCTAACACATGGTGTGTGTCTGTTCATGGGGGGGTAAATGATTATAATATTAAGCTGATGTCTCTGTAATGTAGTTACTTTCCACTTCACTATTTCCTTTAAAGGCACTGACCATTTTTTGGTGTACTATGACAAGATATATCCGATGCATGTTGCTGCTCATATATGAAATGTGGTTTGAGTGACATGGTGATTCTATTTAGGTTAAATTGAATTATAAAAGAATCTTCTTTTTTAGGTTTGAATAGTACTGTTCATGTGCTTTCCTTTTGGACCACATACTATTCATTTGTGAATCTTCTTTATGATCTGATATAGGTTATGCTTTTTATTTTCGATTAGGCTTCATGGCAATTTTTAGTCACTTTTACATTTTATCTCTTTATTATATCTTGTTGGCTGTCTATTGTTGTAGCATATGAGATTTTGGAAGGTAAGTTAGTGGTGCAATCATTGGTTATTTTACTTCCAATTGCAATTATGAAAATACTTCTGGTTGCAGGTCTTATTCTCTGGAATCAGACTCGGCAACATTGGGTAGGAAATAAAAGGTCTGAGAACACAACACAACAATTGCGAGAACCTAAATTGAGGTAAATTACATTGTTGGATTAGTGTTATTGGCAGCTTCTTGTTTCTGTAATTTTCTGTTAGGATTACTGCACATCCAGTTTTCTACAAGTTTTATTGCTTCTTTCTCCTTGTCTGGTTTTCGTACGAAACTTATACAAGTTGACATTATGGATATACTGTTATATATTTTCTCTGGACAGTAATATTGGAAGGAGCCTGCTTTTCAACCTTACTTACCAAAGATAGGGAAGAAAAAAAAATCAACTTATTCTATATTAAAACTCATAGCTAAATAATTAGAAAGCCAGTTGTAGCCTTGAAAGGAGAAAAGTGTGTAAATGGCTCCTGTAAATTGAAAGCCATGGTGTGTAAATAGACCCTTGCTGCTACATGGATTACGACTGCCATGCCATAAGGAGCTTAGCTTATTTTTGAATTGTTGGTGTCGTGAATACTGGCATGCTAACTTCTTTCATGTTAGTATCGTGTATAGCAAAATTATTCAAATTGGTCAGTAAGATTCCAAATGTGGCTGATGATCTTTTTTTTTCTTTAGTAATTATGAATTTGTTTTTTGCATCTTGTCAGAACTTATTGTCTGTGCCTTGCCAAAAATTTTTGGCTTTGCAGTTGGAATGCAACATATGAAAGTTTACTGGGGAGCAACAAGCCATTCCGTCAGCCTATCCCTCTTGCTGTAAGTATCTACTTCTAAACCATCATGCAGTTTTAAGTAAAAATTGACTATCTGATGGTTTTGCTTATATCAATACTGATAGGAAATGGTAGATTTTCTTGTGGACATCTGGGAACAGGAGGGCCTGTACGACTGAGCCATTGAAGCTTGAGGAAGTGCCATTTGGTTAGATCCCTGAAATAATTTTAGTTCTTGCTTCTGTATGCTTCTGTAGGAAGAGGAGGATTGGGCATATACTGCAGTTTGTATATCAAAATTGTCACATGCCAATGATGAGGAAATTTTCTCTCCGCAGGCCTTGAGATTATTATACTTTATTTAATTGATTGCCCTGGCTTCTTCTGATATCTGAAGAGGCAAGTTTTGAAAAACTACTCCCTTTGTTGACAGTATGCTGCATGAATGGATGCAACTTTCATTTGCTCTGCCTTTCCGATAAATTAGACTGAAATTATGTAGGATAAATGGTCGATGACAGAGATATGTAATTTCTGATTTGGTTTCATATTCATTAAATAATTCACCTGTGTCTTGGTGAAATCTTTATCTAAATAATATAAAGAAGAATTATGAATGATTTATATCATTGATTTTTTTTTTTAAATGGAAATGGGCTATTTAACTTTTGAGTTCACATGTCAGGTATTTTGGTTTTTACCATTTAATATGTAGTAAAAAACTATACTACCAAAAGTCGAATGATAGGCTCATACTGGCAAGACTTGGAATAATGCTTGGTGCACATCTGCACTAAACATATTACTTCATATATATGTGAGGTGGTAGAATTAAAGTGTGTAAGCAGAAAACATGGTAGGACCTTGTAATCAGATTATGAAAACAAACTATACAGCTGAGGTGATGAATGTAATAATGTATCTGGCTAGCATTATTCCCAGACTTACTGTAACAGTCAAATCCTTTCCTAGACATAACATACCGGGACACCCTTTTCTTTTTTTTTGTGGTTGGGATTTCATTTCTGAGATGTTAAGGCAATATATTTTAATTTGGACAAAAAGACATATCAATTTGGGCCCGGCCTAACACTCGCAAATTTTTCTGGCCCGGACGTAAATTCTCCAAACCCATGTTCCCATGCAAGGCCAGAAGGACCCCACGAGAAAAAGAAAAGATGCTCACAGCTTGGCTTTAGCTTTAATGCAAGTCTCTAGTTCTTTCCCTATAGGACACTGTTGTTAATCGTATCATGTCAATGTCTGAGAAAGAACGAGAACTGTCCAATACTATCACAATTCTCAAATTCCATATGTATCCATTTTGTGATGTGTCCCTCCCTCATATCCTAGAATCTCTTGGAGACTTCTCTAAGCATCCAAAGTCAAGTACCCACCATCCGACATCAACCTCATATCTCTATTTAAGTTGTGTCAGTTCCTTCAATTATCATTCAGCAACATCAGCAGAGACAAACGAACAGAAACATTTTATTTACTTTCCACGTCCTACTTCAACATCAGCAGATGGCTTTGGCACGTTTGGCTTTGAGAAATTTGCAGCAAAAGGTGTCTGCTTCCTCTTCCTTGATGGGCCATGGTGGTGTGCAGAATCAGAGGTGGGGCAATGAGTTCCTGAGAAGGTTTACTACTGCAGCCAGTGATAAGGGGAAATCTGAAGGCACTGAAGTTGCTGTCACGGAAGGCAAAAGGCCTAGGCTCTTCCCCAGGAGGAAGAGCAGAAGATGGCCTTGGCGAAACCATGACCGTGACTTCTCTCCTGCCCTTTATGGTACTCTCTTTCTCTTAAATTTTTCCATGCTTAGTAATCTCACAACCTTCACTTATAGCAAGAGAGTGAAATTAAGTTGTGATTTCAATTCCAAAACCAAAAGGATTCAACTTCCAAATCTTTTATACATTGAAAACCCAATTCTAGAGTCTAGCCCATTGGGCATTAATCCAGTAACATACATTCTTAGTAATGATAGAACATTGACAATATTCAATAATCAATCATTATACATTTTATTTATTTATTTTGTAACACTAAATCAAAGGAATTCACTTTCAAATCTTTTAAAAATTGATAGAATCAAACTGGGTCATTTTATAAAAAAAATTTAAAATTTAAAATTAAAACATAACAAGTTATTAATTTATAAAGAAAAGCCTATTGATGGTCCAAATTGTAATCTTGTTTCTCAATAAGAGGACGTGAAACACAAGCTTACATTTTTTCTGTTTTTCTCGGAATTCTTTCCTTCAGGCTTTGGGAATGCACTGATGCAGGCAACTGAGAACATCAACAGGCTGTTTGAGAATATGAATCTGACACCTTGGTCACTGAGTGGGCGTGTGAAAGAGAAGGACGACCACTACAAACTGCGGTATGACATGCCAGGGATTGCCAAAGAGGACGTGAAGATCAGCATTGATGATGGGGTGTTGACAATAAAGGGAGAGCACAAGGAAGAGAAAGAAGAAGGGGATGATGATGAGTATTGGTCATCAAGTAGCTATGGCTACTGCAATACCAGCTTGATTTTGCCAGATGATGCTAAGGCTGATGAAATTAAGGCAGAGTTGAAGGATGGTGTCCTAACTGTGACCATTCCTAGGACTGAGAAGCCCAAAAAGGATGTGAAGCAAGTGACTGTACATTGATGGGGGGGATTTTATATGAGTGTACTGTGCTGAGGTTGTGAGCTTGAGTTATGAGGTTATGAGCCCAGGGCATTAATAACGTCTGTGTGGTTTTGGACCCAACGAAAAGAAATAAATAAAATTTCTGACCTGTTGTATGAAAATTTCCAATTGAAATTATCTTTTTTTTTCCCCCTGAGAATTCCTCATATTGAGAAAGTCACCACTCACCATTACTTAAAAAATAGGATCGACAACTAACTCATAGCAATGTTACTTCATTTTCCTACTGTTTTATACTTTTATTGTCAGTTTAGCTTTTCCTGCTGTTTTTGTGGTAGATTGTTGAGATATCATCTAGTATTAGTGAATGTTTGGATTTTTGGTGAAGAATTAGTTTTGGATCTCAAGCTTTATTTTGGATATTATTAAAATTAATTTGTCACTAATTTTTGTGTCTACCTTTTCTTTCATTATTCCCATATCTTAGTATTGCCTGACTAGTTAGGCTACACAAGCGTACGTGTCAACAAGTAATATAAAAAAATATTCAAGTATCGTTTTCATGAGAACTGTATTAAAAATTATGTTAATTATTAACCAATTGTTACTTGTTCTTTATTCTAATAAATCAAATTGATTTTGGTAATTAAATGATAAAACAAAATAAATTAACAATTTTAAAATATGATAAAAGTAAACAGAGAATAAATAGTGGGTTGAAAATTTAGGGTCTAATTTCACTTATTATTTTATCTGATTTTATATAATTCTTTCACTATTCTTGATCATAATTTGGTTATGTTAGCCAACGTATTTATGTATTTACAAACCTCTTTCGATGATATTGTAAAATTATGAAATTTAATCAAAACACTATATGTCTATGTGAATTGACAGAATTTTATGCATTGAGAACAAACATCACTATGCATGAATGATAGGCATATTTCTATCCTATTGGCAAATCAATTCATCCATACAATTGAATTAAATTAAACATGCATTTTCTAATTTCAAGGTCCAATATCCAAATTCCTATATTTAGTTCAATGAGTTTACCAAGACAACACAAACAACGACCAATCAAATGTGTACATTAAGCATAGAATTAGAAAAATCATAATCAAAATTATCACAAGAACATGAAAGGATTACAATTAATTTCAAATTACATAATAAGATTCATTAGACCCTAGAAGAGGAAATTAGAACATCATAGTTTCAAAGAAAACAATCTCAAGAAATAACACAGATATCATAGAAAAAATAAAGGGAAGATATAAGGAAGAACTAGGTGTGTTGATGGATGTAGGTGCTGTGTCCAATTTCTTTAATTCTTCATCCATGCCTTGCTTCTCTCTCCAAGATCAATCTCCAGCAACCTTGTGCCTTCCTCTCTCCCAAACCCTCAAAAAATTGATTTTTTCCCTTGAAAAATTCCATCTGATTGCGTCAAAGGCGTTTAAATGCGTAACTTTTCATGCTCACAGAAAGTATCGCGGCACATATTTGTGAGGTACCACAGCACCTAAGTCTCTGGATTATCAGGAAACGTACACAAAGAAGCAGAGGCTGCAACACAAATTGAAAAAGTGTCGTGACACTTAATTTATGAAGTGCCTAAGTACCGAATGTCTTCATCCATCTTCATCCATTGTGAGCTTTTCTTTGCTTCTTTGCAAGCTCTTGAAAGTGAGCAAATACCAAATTAGTCTAACATTCACATAAGAAGCAGATGTGTATTTAAATTTATAAAGATGTATGAATAAGTATTTCCTATATATTTTTAATCAAGGATTGAATAAAAATAGAGTATAACTCAAGGGTCTAGCCTATGAATGCATCGAAAAATACTTGCGTAATAATTCTATTTCACAGAATTATCACTTAGAAGTCTCTTATAATAAAAATAAAAAAATATTTCACAAATAACTTTTTGTAAATACATTTATTCAAAAGTAGTTTTTTTTGGAACCATTAACTCTATAGTGTCCTCTTTTTTGGGCTCTTGATTTAACTTTCTATTGTCCAAACAATAGATAAGAGTAATATTATAGAAATGGGCTTATGGAGGATGGAGCTAGAGCCCAGTTGAACTCGTTGCATGTAACTTTAGAAGTGACCTTGGGCCATCTTCACAGTAAACTGGAAGCACAAGCTCTTTGTCTCCTTCTCCAAACAATTCTTTAAGGTTCCATTTGGCATGAACGATAAGATAAGATTCTATAATATTAGACTTGATAACATTAGATTTGATAGTATAAGATTTAATAGTATAAGATTTAATACATAAGTAAGTTTAAAGATATCAAAATATTTAAAATTATAATAAAAATATTTTATAAAAATTTATATATCAAAATTCAAATCAGACATAATCTTATTTCTTAAAATTTAATAAATTTATCTATTATTTTAATATATAAAAAAATTAATAAATAAATTTATATAATATAATATTTATATTAAATAATTAATAAAATTATAATATATTATATTAATTTATCTTATCAAATTTAATAAATCTTGACAAACTAACCCCAGGTGAAAGAAGGTTAAAAATTGGTGTGTATCATTTATGTTTTTGTTATTTTATTTATTTATTTATTTATTTTTGGGTCACCGTTCTTGTTCCTTTATGAAAGTGTACCGCCAAATCCAAGATATGTCCTGAAAGGCCCAGTGGCCCAGTCTTCCCTGAAATCCGCATACTACGGACACTTTATCTGCTCTATGAAAGTGCATTTTCCTCCCAGAACCCCCCCAGGCCCCTCCTGCTTAGGGATAAGGCGATGAAAGAAGAATGAAAAGACTGGACAATGAAAAGCGAAGTGGAATGGAAGAAATGAGAGAAGGCGTACGGTGATGACGTGATTGTAATGATATGAACAGTAACGAGCGTGTGCAGTGCAGTGCAGGCATGAGAGAGAGAGAGACTTGGTGAAACTGCGGAAGGTCTTACTCTTATCATCTCATCACTCACTCTCTTTACTCTTTTCTCTCAATCCGTACACGTTCAGGTTAGTCGGACCAACAACACTAACCGTCCGATCTGCAAAGAACACAAACAGATTGAGGGCTTTAATCAAGGCCGCTGACCCATATACTTTTTGAAACAACGCCTTAGAATCCATGACCTTGTGTGGGTGTAGTTTTTGGGAGTATTTACATTAATCAAATTATACCATGCAGCATTTATAATCATATATGGCGTTGTATAAAAATTTAAAATTTAAATAATTAAAAATAAAATTATTAAAAAACTTTTCTGAGTAATATTTTAAGATTATTTTAAAATTTCTCCATCTTTTGAAAAATTATGTTTTTTACACATTATTAAAATAATATTAGATATACAATTACACATATTATTTTGTATTTATACAATTTTAATTATCTAACTATAATTGATCTCATGTAATTTTTTATATATCTGCGCTTTTATTTTGTCACATAAATAAATGTGAGATGTGAGAGATTTAATAATTTGTGAGAAGTATTTTCACATTGTCATGTACTGTTATTTGTACACTAATATAGTTATAATTTTTTAATATTTTTCTAATTTGACAAAATAAAGGTATAGAATGTATAAGAATGTTTATTTTTTATTTTATTATCTATAAAAAAGTGTTGTATGAGTGATGTAATGAAAATAGTATGTAAATAAAATTATTGTATTATTGTATAAACATTGCTCATTGATTTTCCAAAACAAATATGCTATCTTTTATGTTATTTGCATAAATGAAATCAACTCAAATTCTACACAAATTCTAACACTATTATTTATTTTTATGAGCACAGGATATGTGTTATGGACTTATGTATTGTGAATGAAAAAATGTGAGTTACACATTTTCATACCTCATATTTTTTAATCTTGAAGTATGTGATATAATTTATATATATATATATATATATATATATATATATATATATATATATATATATATAAATGAGATAGAATTAACTCTAGTTAGTCAGGAAAAAATATGTAGATATAAGATGATATGTATATAAATATGTATGAGTAGTTTAATTGATTGTGAATTTGTGATGCACACTGCTACCAACTTTATTATTTGTTTTCATTTTATCACATTGAAAGTTTAAGGCTTAGTGTATCAAACAGTTGGTAACTCGGTATATCGGTTAATTAAAATTCAGGTAGAAAAGTTAAAAAAGTGAGATTTGATATTGGGTTCAAACAATAACTAATCACTTTACGAATTTATCTGGCATCTTAGAAGGAAAAGCAATGAACTTATTAATACCTCCTCTGCAGGGATTTTCATAGTGATTTTTGAATGCAAACTGCTCATAAGTCTGCTGCCTTCACGATTACTCTGGAAACATTTATAATACTTTTAAAAATTTATTAAACATTTATGTTCTATTAACTTTATTTATTATAACAAATAAAAATATTTGATTCTTATCTACTTTCTCTTTCTAAAAATGTCAATTCTCTCTCTAACTAAATCTCACCATATGTAAGTTGTAGGTAATACATTTTAGAGTAAATTACACTCACCTCCTCTAAGTTTGATGATATTACACTTAATCTCATTCTTTTTTAAAAACCGAGAAAGTATTACAAAAAATAAAGAAAAACGACACTTATCTTTATTATATAAATATATGATTTGGTTTGGTTCTTGATCAAAATTTTAAATCAGAACCGAACCAATTACATAATCATATAAATATTATCAATTATCCAACCAATTTAAAATCTATAAGATTTTTAACATTTATAGTCATTTATGAAAAAAAGTGTATCAAACAGTATTTTTTAAAATATATTATTATGTATAAATATTACGAATTTATCTGGCATCTTAGAAGGAAAAGCAATGAACTTATTAATACCTCCTCTGCAGGGATTTTCATAGTGATTTTTGAATAAACTGCTCATAAGTCTGCTGCCTAATATTTTTTATCGATTAAAATTTAATAATATTACTAATTAAAAAATGTATATATTTTTTCAAAAACTCTCTTACACACTCACCATATGTAGAGGTAAATTATAAAAGTTTTTTTAAATATTATTATATATAAATATTATTAATTAAAATCAGTAAAATATTTAGTATACACAATTATTTTTAGTATACACAATTTTTCATAAATAATTATAAATGTTAAAAAAACTTCTATAAATTTTAATTGATAATATTTACATAATTATGTAATTTGATCAATAAATTGAGAAATAAGTGTTATTTAAAAAAATGAGACTGATATTTTTTTTAAAAAATTGAGAGATATTTTTTTTATAAATAATTATGAATGTTAAAATTTTTTATAAATTTTAAAATTTTATAATATTTATATAATTATATAACTTGATTAATTAATGACAATAAATATTATTTAAAAAAAATAAAATTAAATATAATATCATCAAACTTAAAAAGATAATTATAATTTATTTTACTTTTTAATTATAAATGTAACATTTCTATAAATCAATGATAAAAAAATTAAAATATTCGTGTTCAAAAATATTTTAATAGTATTTTAAACTTTTCGTACTCTATATACTATTTAGCAATAGTACATGCCAGTTTCTTTCTTTGGGAAATGGCGGTTGCTGTTTTCAAAAAGTAGTTGATTCTTCTCTAGTTTGTTCAATGGGGACATTGAAAAAGTTGCTTCATCAGCTAGGGTGGGGTAAAAAGTGAAAATGGATTCAACACTTAAGCGAATTTTCTACATGTAAAGCTTCCCATGTCAGCACCAACAGTACATCTCATCACCCGTCAGATATAGAAGGAAATCGTATTTTGAAATTTGGTAAGTATATTCTTTTCAATTAGTTAGTTAAGCACGTGCATTTACATGTTATTAGGATTTTATTGAGTTATCAGCTACTCATTAAAATCTGAGTCCCACCATTATGAGTTTATATTTGTCAGTATGGCTATTTCATTTGAGGATAGTATATACATAAAACTTGCTGAAAAACAACATAGGGATAACCTCATACGTACCAAAAGCCCTCAGATTGAAAGGGCAATTTCTTCTGGAAGCTTTTTAACAGGTATGACTACTACGCCTATAGCCTATAAGTGACTTCTTCATATGTAAATAGGGATTTACAAAAATTAGCAAAAGAAGAGAAACAAAAAGGGGAACAGGAGTCAAAGACTTCCAACCCTCTACGCAGAAATGGCTAGTTAACTATCCAGAGAGTAAAGTGAGTGACCTTGTTGCTCACTAATTATTTGGCCATTTATAGAAGCAGTCATACACTTGATATCCACTGATACATCATTAATTATGAACTTCTATTTAATACTTAGCGAAATTGTGTAAACAAATGTTAATTCTAGGAAGAATAATTATATATTATCTTAATGAATCCTATTAAATATATTTTAGATTTTTAAACTTAAAACTTTTACCTTCTCATTCAGTATTTACTATTTTAAATGATTATGAAAATGTAGGAGAATATATTAAGAAGAAGATATAACATTACTCATTATGGTGATTTAATGAATGCTATTAGTATGTTTAAATTATAGTTTATAAACTATTATTTGATCTAAAGAAAAAAGAATTTACGTCAACTCAAATAATGATTTTAGACTTAAAATTATGTTCAAACACAAGTGAATCGTAATTAACATATTATTTATGAATAAAACTCTAATTTACATCTCTAAATTAGGATTTGGATTGTACAAAGTACAAACTATAATCCAAATTTCTTAACCAATTGGTGAACTTTTCTTGGAATTCTTGCACTGAATGCAAGACTTTATCACCTAAATTGGTCGCAAACCCCAAAAAAAAGTGAAAAAAATTTACTCTTTTTGATCATTTTTATTTATTTTATTTATTTTTTATCTTAATTTATCTATTATTTGAGAAATTTAAAAATATATTATTTTTTTTTTAATTTTATCTTACGCTTTATTGTTTCTATTAAATTTAATAATTATACATATAAATTAATTTTTATAAATTTTTATACATATTTAATAAAATAAATAATTATGTTAATATATATTTTACTTAATTCAAAGTTATTTAATAATATTCTTAATTTCTATAAAAAACTTTAAAAAACAATAAAAAAGGATTGGAGAAAATATTAACTTCCATCTTTTTTGGTATCAATTAATTTAAGGGTAACTAGGTAATTTGATGACAATAGTAAAGCCAGTGATCAACCCAAGGCAGTGATTGGAAGAGAGGGGGGGGGGTTCACATTTGGTTCTCCTCAGTCAGTCAATATTCACTATCAATCCAAAATCTGTTCACCAAATTCCAAAAAAGACCGAAGCAACACATTTTCACTGTATGAATTTCATTTTGATTGGTGAACAAGGCATGGAATCAGAGCATTGTCTCTCCCACAGGAAACATCCCTCAACTTTGTCCAACACATTTAAAGGTCTTCTTTTCTAGTATCAGATTTCATACACCACACCAATCCCTTTCACTGCCTCCCCATCCTTTCTCCTGTGACTTACATCAGAATCCAACACACGTCAAAGTCCTTCGTAGACTCATCACTGATGGCTCTACCTGGTAGATCCTACCCTCTACATGGTCTCATACTTGTCACTGTGGTTTTCATCTTTTTCCTCTCCTTTCTACCTCCCAAACCAGGTAAAAAGCCCCCATTACCCTAATAGCCTATTTAAGTTAAAAAGTTTTTGATGCTTCTGTTGATAATTGATGTTAGAAATCCAAAACAGGTCTTTCATATATAATTTGATATGATTTTTTTTTTTTTTTTGGGGGGGGTGGTTTATACTCTACAATTATAATCTAGTAATATTCTTTTGTTGTTGTCATCTTCTATATTGTTGTTTGCTTTGGTCTTCCTCTTTCTTACTTTTCTTGTATAGGCTACCGTTTTAGTTTTAATGAACTGCGCGTGTGTTTGAGCAGGTGGATCACTGTTGTTCAACACAACCGAGAGTTTGGAGGATAGCAAAATGGTGATAGGCTCAAAGCCTCCTGCTTGTTTAAACAAGTGCATGAATTGTAGGCCTTGCATGGCTACTCTGGTCGTTCCGAATCACCAAAAAAGTAAGGCTTTCAAAGCGCTATCTCGCGGAGAAGATGATACCTATTACCTCCTTGCTTGGAAATGCAGATGTGGGGATAAGCTGTTTCAACCATGATTGGTAGCACTAATGTACTGTTAATTACCATTAATTCCTATATATATATATGTACAAAGAAAGAGCAGAGAACCCTAGTGCTTCTGTTGGAGCTTCCGTTTGGATATCTCTCTCTTTAAGATGCTAGAAATTAGTGAACGTGCGAGATTAAGTTTGTTTTCATGTGTATCCGCTCTAGAAATATATACATATTAGTCTCAGCTCGGGAGCTTATTGCTTCAGATTTAATTTAATGCAGTTCTTTTTATATGGCAATGTAATTTATTGTCTTTCAAATCTCTAATTACAAATACCTGAACAATTTTGAGCATGAGAAGAAAGAATTTATGGAATCCAACGAAACTGAGAGAAGGTCATTACTCCTGTAGCTGTATGCAGTCCACACAATTGACGACAACAATGCATGTACTGCAAGACAAGTATTAGATCATAATCATGTAACTTAATGCCAATTAAGTAAAACAGTTAATTAATTATTGTAACTGAAAAGATCATAGAAGGGAAGGTAGTTAGAATTAGTTAGTTTGTTATATTATAACAGCTCAAATCTTATAAATACTTGTTTGATTCAATAGAAATTCAGTTTTCATTTTTCACAATTACTGTGATAACAAGCTCAGTGGAGGCCTTGGTAGGAGGGGGGCCGGGGTTCATAATATAAATGCCTGTTAATTTGTTTTGTGTTTGCCCACCCTAAAACAAAACAGGCTATAATTGAGATTTCCCGTATGATAGTGATAGCTTGATGGCCGGATAGATGTCATCACTGCCATATGGAAATTGGAAGTACTATGTGTACGAATTGTATGATGGACCCATTCCAGTTTCCCTGATTTGCCCACTGAACTCTGACCGCCAATATTAGCATTTTATTGGAATTTACAACATGGATTGCGCGCGCAGTATACAATTTCTTAGTAGGTTTCACGTTTGTACATATATAATAAAATAGTGTTTATATTCTTATCATTAATAGATTAATAGTGTATATTTTTATAATATTATTTATTATATTTATTTTTTAATTATTTTTTTACCAAATTTAACATTCTTAAAATTAAATGTCAATAATATGTTCACTTCTAAACAAATTGTAACATTATCTATTTTCATAATAAAACCTTCAAACAAGTAAAAACTATAGTAAAAATGGGCGGCATTCTATTCGGCCATTGAGGCATTAATATGACATTTTGTCGGTTACTTTTTTTCAATGTAAATTAAATGTAAATTTCGGTGGTTTTCAAATTTGAGATTATTTTTAATTCGGGTTGGCAAACACTGCCCATTTTGACGGCTCTAGTAAAAACATTAATATCCATGTGAATTTGAGATACAAACACTGAAACACAGGTTACGTAACTAACAAGGTGATATTTAATATACACTTTTTAAAAGAAGGTATATAATATATCACTAAATTTAAGTTATTAATTTATTTATAAAATAAATTAGTAGTTTAAATTAATTATAGAAAACTTGTTGAGTATATTTCTTTTTTTTTAGGTTTTTTTAGGTTTTTTTAATTTTATATTTTTTTACATACTACTAATATTACTCTCATCGGTTGGCGGTCACTATGCTTGTGCTTGCTAGCTATTATCTGATTACTTCTAATTTTTTTAAGTTATATAATTGTATAAATATTATCAATTAAAATTTATAAGATTTTTCAACAAACACAATTATAATTTTAGGAAAACTAGTCACCTCTAATTTTTTTTAGGTTGTATAATTATATAAATATTATCAATTAAAATTTATAAGATTTTTTAACAAACACAATTATAGTTTTAGAAAAAAATTTAGTATACACAATTATTTATGAAAAAATATAAAAATTGATATAATTTTAACTAATATTATTTATATAGTTGTATAATTTTAAAAAAGTAAATAGTAACCAGTCGAGGTAGCCAATGGTGGTCGGTGGCTAGGCGTGGCCGCTGGCCCGGCGGTGGTCGATAGTAGTTGGTAATGGTAGCCTGAAAAAAAAAAAAAAAATCAGTAAAAAAAAAAAAGAGACAACCTATAAAAAAAAAAATAAAAACCTGCTGTTATAGGTAAAATGCAGGGTGTATTGTACAACCAAACTTGGCAGGGTGCACAATAGCACCCGCCAACTAACAAATGTGTTGTCTAATATACATCACATAAAGAAGGATGTATCATACACTTTAAAAATATAGTCACTGATATATGATTAAAATATATCAATAGTCAAATTTGATGATCTTCTACCTGCACAACAGGTTTTAATCAACATAAAACTTTATCTCGAAACTACCATGAGCTCCGTTCACCATCCCAGAATCACCATGAACTCCGTCGCCAGCCTCCATCGCGCTAGTCGCCATCCAGACCAAAAACCAGCCACAATAACTACCATGCGTAACTAGAAAACTCAGCCACTAGAAAACCCAATTACCTAAAGCCCCAGTCGAAAACCGTGGCTCCCAGCCACCTAGAACCCACGAATCACCAGATCTACCGCCCATGAGCTGCACTGCCAGATTTGCAAGCCATTATAACAACCGAGACCCAAAACCAAACCACTGAGACTGAAACCAAACCACCATCGCAAGACCTCAGCCTCCGCTCCAACCAACATGCGACCGACAAGTCAAGTCCGGAACCACCGCTCTGTTCCACGCCCAGCCACTGCATACCTCTGTCTCAACCAATGACCACCACATAGATCTGCCTCTCACGCAAACAACCACGCAGATATGATGCCAGATCTGCGAACCACTACGTAGATCCACCTCTCACTGACGTCCACAAATCACCACACAGCACCAACCGCGAACGTTGCCTGGGTTCACTCCCACCGTCGCGTCATCGTCCGACTGGGGTGGTGGTAGTGGGGATGGGGTGGTTCTTGTAGTATTTGGGAGTTTTATAAATAAAAAAAATTCAAATTGGCTGACCTGTCACTATAAATCATTTTGAGTGGTGTACCATACACCTTAATTAAGCAGAATGTATAATAACAACCGCCAACTAACAAGATGTAACTCAAATGGTATTTTTTTTTAACTCTACTAAAGATGGAGGTTTGATGTTCGATTTTTATCTTCCAAATCTGGCTTAGCCAGTTTTCACAACTATTTAAAAAATAAAAAACAAACAAACAAAGAAAGAGCAACTATGTTGTGCTACTCTAATTTATTAGGATCAATTCCGGATATCAATGGCGATACGTGCTTCTTATTCTTAGTTAAGAGTGGGATTATTGTAGTAGATTAAATTTTCATCCATTAATATTCGGTGAATCATATGGTACAATTGATACCACAAGTGAGTACAGAGCAGTGACTTGAAGTGCCAAAACAAAATAGTAGGAAAGGATCTGAGTTCGAAGTGGATCTTGCATGTGTAGGATGGTATTGAATCTTGTATCAATACCTTTTTACCCAAGTGAGATGGTACTGACTAGTTAACCGATAGTAGCAATTTTTGGGTCTTGAACTAGGACTACATAATAATTCATGAGCATAAATATATATATCAACCCACGACACCTAGGAGCATAGGACTAGAGCCCATTTGTACATGTCCCAGTCCGAATGGTCATCAAATGAGCCCAAAGATTGACCCATTGGGGTCGACAGTTATTAACCCACCAATACCATACATTATACATGGATCCTATTCCTATATATATAACCCACCCAAAACAGAATCTCAATCATTCATTTGTTTCTTGTACTTGAAATGCCTGCAAGTGCTCTTCTCTGTGTCACCACAACCACCTCTTCCAAGCTCCCTCTCCTGTTCCTCTCCTTCTGCACTCTCTCTCGTCCCCAATCCACTTCCTCCTTCACCTTCTCCTTCCCAATCCCTTCGCACCGTCCATTTCAACCACTATCTTCCAGCTCCGCCGTGCTCCGTCCTGCCAGGTGCCGCGCTGCCACTCCTCCACCACCCCGGACTGACCCCCCTCCCGGAAACGATTCAGGGCAGCTTCAAGGTTTCAACTTTCGAACCTTTTCATCTTAATTGCGTTATTTAAGTTTCATTGAAGTTTATGTTGTGTATTAGAATTTTTTAGTTAGTGTGGTAATTTAAGTTTCTTTTGGTTCGAATTGAAAGGGTTGAGATAAAGTTTGAGGGGGAGTTTAGGTCCATGAAATAAATGATTTTTTTTTTGACTATTTTATTTTTAAGGGAAGATCGATGGTATTCTTTCTCATGATAGTTGTCACCGCCATTAACAATACCACGACCTTTCACTCCTTACTTTGTTGCTGAACTATTTCTGTAACTTTTATCTTCATTGAAATGTTATTATCTTTTTATCATAAATTCTAACTTGTTCTTCATTTCTTTGTTTGATTTAACATCACTTTTTTTTTCTGCTTATTGCCAAATGTTTTGCCTTAGGTTTGTGTTCTACAACGTATCAGGTTTTCCATTGACGATTTTTTTGAAGGGATTTGTTTACTTTCCTGAGAATAAGTTTTAGAAGTTCTCTAGGAAAAAAATAAAAGAATAGGTTTAAGGAAGTCCATAGTCTTTTTATTTTTTGAGAGGATAAGTATTTGGCACATAAAGGGATGGCCAAATTCATTCTGGAAAATAAATTGCAGTTTTTCAAGTGAATAACTAACTATCTAAATCTTTAGGTGTAAGAACCAAAATTAGCTTAGACAAAGCCACTTTATGATGCAAAATTTGTTTGAAATGATCTGTTATCTAGTGTAGCATTGAATTATATTAGATATGGACATATGGTTAGTTTTCCATTGCTCTCTTTTAGAAGTCACTTTATGTTTTGTCAACTATATTTGTATTCTGCCTGTAAAAAAAAACTATATTTATATTCTATTGATCTTTATTCCATTGCAATTTGTTGTCAAGACTCCGGACACGTATAATATGTGCTTTGCTTTATAAAGCCATGTTTGCATAACTCTTGCTCGTTTAATCAATTTTATAATTGTTTTAGAGTATTATTAGGCATAATGATGTCTATATGTGCTTTGCTTTATAAAGCCATGTTTGCATAACTCTTGCTCGTTTAATCAATTTTATAATTGCTTTAGAGTATTATTAGGCATAATGATGTCTATATTTTGTGATATTAATTTTATCACGTGCCCAATTTCTATCATTCGTGTTTTGATTTGGCATTGATGCTTCTATAGCGAGGTGCAGCTTTTGGTATTGACAATACTTTTTGGATTTTTTTGTGGAGCAGATCTTGCTGCATCTTTATCCAAAATTCAAGATAGAGTACAAATCTTCTTTGCTGTTCTTTTCTGGATGTCTCTATTCTTTTGGGCTTCTGCCTGGGATGGGAGGAATAGACCAAACAAGGGATCGAGATTTAGAAGATGAAATTGCAAGCATTTATTTTGTATATATCAAATGATAACTTAGCGGGACAGAATTATACAGCAACAGAAAAAATTATGCAAATGTGCAGAATGAATGTTCTGATTCTCCATAGATTTTCCGCTTTAAAATATCCTGCGTGCTAAGGTCACTCCAGTCAGAGGTAGTTTATGACTAATCACTCTGGTGTCCTTTTCCTTCTTTGTGCTGCATTGGGTTGAAAGATGTTTAAAACTTAAAATATATTCAAATTTTAAATGTCTAGGATTAGTACTGAAGTGAATTTTGGAGTTACTTGTAGTTGTAGGTAGTGGTAGCAGAGGAAACCTAGTAATTTGTTTCTGAAGTCTTTATATTAAGGTTTCTTAGCTTGTTTTATAAACTAAAATCACATGGAACCATAGCTTTATGAACTTTTAAGTCTCACTAGGCACAAATTAAGCACTTATTTCTGGAAGCATTGTAACATTATTGAAGTTATCAATGTAAACTCATGTTCGGTTTGTCCTTATGTATTTATGATGACGGAGATTATGTAAATCAATATTTTGATGTAATTTTATAATGACAAGATAATTGAAGACGGGGGAGGAGAATTGCAGTCACAATTTTATAACGTTTTGACAGGATTATGAAACTCCGAAAATTAAGAGGAACCTCCCTCTCATGTAAGGATTTTTCCAAGCTTCAAACCTCTGCCAACTTTCCATTTTTGTGCTGCATTGAGCCTTGGGTTTTCAGGCTTGCAGCAGGGTGGGAGAGATTGACACGATTTGGTTACATTTCAACTGATTGAGTTTCATTTTTGCTGATATAGTGATATGCAACCAAGGGAAGTAACCAGCTGCATATAGGACAAAGACCACCCCTCATTCTTTTTTTTTTTTTTAAGTGGGCTTACATATGGGCTAAAAAAAATGGGCCTTAAATTAATTAAACTCAAAATTAATTAATTTAATTTTTTTTCATTTTTCTTTTTCCATTTTTTTTGAAACTCGGTCAAAATTGGGTGTTCACAATATTGATAAGAATGATAAGCCAAAACAGGTTGTTCATGGGCACATTAATGTTGAGCCAGAACCTCTTACCAGGGTCACTGATAATGGGGGAGATGTAAATGCAGATGTGGAGAACACAGTTGATGTGCTTGAGCCTCAAGTCAATGAACCAATTGAGCCAATTCCACAAGAACCACCTTTAGAGCCTCAGGTGAGAAGATCTGCAAGAAAGCATCATCCTTCACAGATATATCCTCCACATGAGAATGTGTTGTTGACTGATGGGGGAGAGCCAGAGAGCTATGAAGAAGCTATGTCACATAAGGAGAAGGACAAGTGGTATAAAGCCATGCAAGAAGAGATGAAATCCTTACATGAGAACCATACGTTTGAGTTAGTGAAGCTGCCCCAGGGCACGAGAGCACTTAGGAATAAATGGGTGTTCAAGCTAAAATCAGAGGAGAATTGCTCACAGCCAAGGTACAAGGCAAGGTTGGTTGTGAAAGGCTTCAGTCAGAAGAAAGGAGTTGATTTTGAAGAAATTTTTTCACCTGTGGTCAAGATGTCTTCAATACGAGTTGTGCTTGGTTTAGTAGCTAATTTGAATTTAGAGGTTGAGCAACTTGATGTGAAGACAACTTTCCTCCATGGTGACCTGGAGGAAGAAATTTACATGGAGCAACCTGAAGGTTTTGCAGTCAAAAGCAAAGAGAAGCTTGTCTGCAGATTAAATAAGAACTTGTATGGGCTCAAACAAGCTCCAAGACAGTGGTATAAGAAATTTGATTCCTTCATGATGGATCACAGGTACAGTAAAACTTCTTCTGAACACTGTGTGTTTGTGAAGAAATTTCTTAATGAAAATTTTATTATTCTTTTGCTTTATGTGGATGACATGCTGATTGTTGGCCATGACATTAAAGAGATTCAAAATCTTACAAGAGAGCTGAACAAGTCCTTTGCAATGAAGGATTTGGGCCCTGCAAGGCAAATCCTTGGCATGAAAATTGTTCGTGACAGGAAGAATGGTAAATTGTGGTTATCACAACAAAATTATATTGAGAAGGTATTGGAGAGATTTAATATGGGCAATTTCAAATCTGTTAGTACTCCACTTACAGGTCACTTCAAGTTGAGCCTTGCGCAATGTCCTACAAGTGAGAAAGATAAAGAAGAAATGCAGAAGATTCAGTATGCATCTGCAGTTGGTAGCTTGATGTATGCGATGGTATGTACAAGGCTGAATATTGCTCATGCTGTTGGCATTGTTAGTCGTTTCCTCTCCAATCCTGGTAAAGAGCACTGGCAAGCTGTGAAATGGATACTCAGGTATCTTAGAGGTATTTCTGGAGTCTGTTTATGCTTTGGAAATGGTAAGCCTGTGTTGAATGGTTACACAGATGCAAATATGGCTGGTGATGTGGATTCCAGAAAGTCTACTTCTGGGTATATGATGACTTTTGCAGGTAGAGCAGTGTCATGGTAGTCCAGGTTGCAGAAATGTGTTGCTCTATCCTCTACAAAGGCAGAATATATTGGCATTACAGAAGCTGCTAAGGAATTCTTGTGGATGCAAAAATTCCTATAAGAGTTGGGTCTTTCACAAGAAAAATATGTTTTGTACTGTGATAGTCAAAGTGCAATCCATCTCAGCAAGAACTTGACCTTTCATTCAATGTCTAAGCATATTGAGGTTCGGTATCACTGGATACGGGATGCGCTGGAAATGAAGCAATTATCATTAGAGAAAATCCATATTGATGAGAATGGTTCAGATATGATGACAAAGACTTTATCCACAGGAAAGTTTGCTACTTGCAAAGAGAAAGCGAGTTTGGTTGACTATGGTCCCACTTGATTGGTGAGGGGGAGAATTGTCAGGTGGGTCACCAAAAAGTGGGTCCACACTGACTTTAAATTAAAAAAAAAGGTCATGTTGGCATAGGCCTAAAAGGCCCATTATTTTGATATATTGATGTGTGTGTGTGTGTGTGCCTTTGGTGAGTTGGAAGCCGAGAGAGAGAATTTGAAAGAAAAAAAAAGACGAAAACATCGTAGTGCAGCGAGAAGAAAATAAGGGGAGAAAATTTGTGCTCTTCTATCAGATGTTTAGGAGTACAATTGTGTTCCATTCCTCCTGAATTTTTGATATGTTGATCCTGGTAGTGTGAGCTTTATTTTGGTTTTAATATCTCTCTATTTTTTGTTCTCTCTGTTGCCTGGCTAGATACTCATTGGTGAATTTATTGTGTTGTTATCCACTTTATTGGTGAAGATTAATTTTCTGTTGATCCCTGGTGATTCCAGGAGGACTTGTGGTGTACCCATTAATTTTATTAGTGGAAGAATTTTTTACTGGACTAGGTCCCGTTGATTTTTCCCTCACATTGGGAGTTTTCCCACATTAAAAATCAAGTGTCTGTTGATTTTATTTTTCTGGTCTGTGCATCCTATTATTTGCCTAAAATTATTGTTTGTTACTTGAGAAATTTCCAGGGTCTATTGTTAATTGCACAGGGAGAAAATGTGATCCAGTTTACTTTCACTTATTGTTAATATTTGTTATCTTTTCCCAACACGTAGTTATGATGTATAATATATCTTTTACTTTACCTGCTATTCTAAGTCATGTGACTTATGATTTTTTTTTAATCTAGACATATGATTAATTTTGAATATTTTATTTAAAATCAATTTTATTGTTTCTTGTTTAAATTTTCATTTATTACTTTTTTTAATCTATCTTCACGACTTTATTGCGAATCATTGCAGCATTACATCTTGTCAAAAATCAAACCTCTAGTGACTGGATTACATCTCCGATGATCGAAAAAAAATACTATCATGAGTAATAGCCATGGGACATCAACTATACAACCCAGAAGGAACATCTGTCGGCACTAGGGTAAATGCAAATACAAGCAATAATGTGAATGAAGAGGATGACTCCATGAACGAAAATCAGGAAGGGGAGAAGAATAATGTAGAAGTAACTCGTGAACAGCCGGTGAAGATATTCTTGAACAGCAACTCGGAAAAAGAAAAATTAAGAGATGAGTTGATTGGAAAGATGCAAGAGCAAATTAAAGCCATGCAAGGCCCTAATCCATATGGCTCAGTGGGAATCGATGAACTATTCCCTGAGGTTGAAGTTAATATTCCCAAGGACTTCAAAGTACCAGACTTCTCAAAGTATGATGGAAGCACCAATCCAAAGTTCCATCTGAAGACTTACCTCACCAAGATGGCCATTTGGTCACGGGATCAAAAGTTCTTAATCAATTTCTTCCATGAGAGTCTGACTGGGTCGGCTTTGGAATGGTACATGCAACTTGACCATTCAAATGTTTCTTGCTGGGATGATCTGACGAGTCTATTCTTGGAGCAATATCGATTCAATATCGACACCGCACCTACTCGAGAACAACTAGGGGCAATGCACAAAAAAAAGGACGAAACTTTCAAGCAATACGCTCAAAGATGGAGAATGTTAGCGGCCCAAGTTCAACCACCATTAACTCCATCAGAAATGAGCTCGTATTTTAGGGGGACCCTAGGAGCACCTTTTATTGGGGCGATGGCGGTGCGCGCCTACGAGAGATTTTCGATCTAATTTCAGCTGGAGAAAGGATTGAGAATCTTGCAAAAGCAGGAAAATTACCTACTGGGAATACTGAGAGCAATTTTCCTAAGAAGGCGGCACCAACAAGGAGGCAAGAGCCAGAAGTCAGTTATGTGCGCCAACAAAACTCAAGTTTTCCTCGTAATCCACAACCATACCCTTCTTATCAAGCCCCTTCACCCGCTTTTCCGGCTTACCAGACTTCATACCAAGTTAACAATGTTCCCTCACCACGTCCCGTCTATACCAATCGTCCTCTCGCACCTTAAAATCTGGGAAACCAAGGGTATGTTCGACCCCCGTCGAATCTACCCCCTTTTCCAAAGTTGTCAATCTCCAATGCTGATTTGTTTCAACAGTTGTTTGATGCACATTTGGTTGCATGCGTTCCTTCTCGCCCTATGGTGCCCCCATTTCCAGCCTGGTACAATCCCAATGTAACTTGCAAATTCCATATGGATAACCCAGGACACTCAATTGAGGATTGCGAGGTATTTAAGACCATAGTGAGGAGGTTGATTTCCTGCGAAAAGCTAGATTTTGAAGAGGAGAAGGGACCTAGCATTACTAGCAACCCAATTCCAAATCATGGGAAAGGGATTGTAAACGCATTAGAAAAGGAGAATGAGGGACTTCAAAATGTAGAGGATGTCAAAACTCCTATGAAGTTAATATTCCAAGGTCTTGTCCAAGCAGGCTATTGTTCCTCAGTAGCTTTGGGTGATGTTAATACTGAAGCTCACTGTGAATACCATATAGAGAAGGGGCACGATATTGAAGGTTGTCAGGAGTTTAAGGCTCAGGTGCAAAGATTCATGACTTTGGGGGTAATAGAGGTTACTCAAGCAAGAGGGTTTGTAAAAGAGATAGATGTTGTGGAGCGTCTAGTCCTCAAACTCCCACGTACTAGCGAAGTTCCAGATTCCCAGAAAGTTGTCATAGCGATAAAAAAGCCTACACCTTTTCCTTATAATGATACACACGCTGTGCCTTGGAAGTACGATGTCAAGGTAAAAACACAAAGTAATATAGGACAAACTGCTTCAACCTCTGTTGCTCAGATAGCAGAGCCCGCACAAGCAGTGTCAAGCGTTGTGGGCATAGGAGGGATCACAAGAAGCGGCAGGTGCTATGGGCAAGAAGATAAGACCGGAAAGGAAAAGCGGGCTTCGTAGAAACAAAAGAAGAGGATGAAGAAGAATTCATGAAAATCATGAAGCAAAGTGAGTATGATGTGGTAGAACAACTCGAGAAAGACTCCACTCGGATCTCTATTATCATTCATCATGAATTCGAACCTCATCGCAAAGCAACGCAGAGAGTGTTAAATGAAGCTTATGTGAAGCCGATGTTACCCCAGAAAGCTTAGTGAACATGGTAGACCCAGTAAGGCACATCAATGTGATCCCCTTCTCGGAAGAAGAAGTGGTACGTTCGATAGTAACCCACGTGCTTTGCATATCACTTTGAAATGTCAGGGGTATGTAGTCGCAAAAGTTCTGATTGATGGGGGTTCAGCCTTGAACGTCCTCCCGAAGACAACCTTGTCCCAGCTGGCTATGAGTGTAGAAGACCTTAAGCCTCAAGAAATGACAATGCGAGCCTTCGATGGAAGGAAAAGAGGGATTCTGGGAGAAGTGACCCTTCCACTTGAGATAGGCCCGAGCTGCATCCAAGTGCTGTTTCAAGTAATGGATATTGAGCCTACATATACTATGCTTTTGGGAAGGCCATGGATTCATGCTGCTGGTGTTGTTCCCTCAACCCTGCACCAATGCCTGAAATACATTGAAAATGGATGTCTGGTTACCATCCGGGGAGAGGAAGAAATCTTCTTGATGAAGCCTACTTCGATTGCCTTATGTTGAAAACACAGAGCTGGAGGTGGAAAACTTCCTACACAGTTTCCAGTTGGTAGAATCAAAAGCAGAGAAGGATGAGTCGACTTCTAAAGATGTTCATCAAGTTGTGACTCGCATTATGACCAATAATGGTTACCAAGCCGGAAAAGGTTTAGGAATTCAGCTGCAAGGAACCAAGTCTATGATTACCCTACCGGAGAACAAAAACAGATATGGTCTGGGATATGAGGCACCTTTGGAAGGCATGATGAAGCACAATTTGGTTCTTAGTGAAGGAAAAAGGGAGAATGAAGTGAAAAAGACGATTCCTCATCTGAAGGAGACATTCCCTATCCCTGCAGAGGTTATCAATGGAACCTCCAATCGTCAAGTCCGGCTAATCATTAACAATGTAGAGGAAGACTCCGGAGAAGGCCATGTTATCCAGCCTGCTGACGATTTGGAACCTCTGAACAATTGGCGATCTGAGGCGTTAATGGATGTGATTGTCATAAAGTAATTGTTCGGTCATGATGTTATCTTAGACTTTTGTAATGTTAAATTTATGCTAACTCTTGTCGAAGCTTTAATGTAACGAACTTGTGTGTTTTTCCAGTATGATTCTCTGCTCATGTTATCTTTCATCAAAGTTTCAATGCAATGAACTTGTGTGTTTCTCAGTTGACTCACTGCTTTAGTTCTTTTCTATCTTTGATTTACGTCTTTGCTTAGCCTTGTCCAATTACCATATTTTTTCTTTCTGTGTCCAATCGGGCATAAATAAATTTTCCAGAGATTTGAGTCGGGTAGAGGCATTGTCCCATGAAAGGATACCTGAAAGCTCAAGGATGGATTCCTATTCAATGATGGATATAGATAACTATTACTCAGATGAAGATAGGAACACCACTGAGGAGTTTGCCGAATTGGTAGAGAGGTCGGAAAGAGACTTCAGCCTGGATGAGGAAGAAGTAGAGGTGATCAATATGGGAACTGATGAAGACAGGAAGGAGTTGAGGTTAGTGGACAACCCGGAACGTGAAAGCATGATCAAGTTATTCAGAGATTACATTGATGTATTTGCTTGGTCTTACCGAGATATGCCAGGACTGGATCCAAGCATAGCTTCCCACAAGATTCCGCTATACCCCAATGTTGAAGCGAAAAAGCAGAAATTGAGGAGAATGCACCCTGAAATGTCTTTAAAGATCAAAGAGGAAGTCACCAAGCAATTGGAGGCAGGATTTTTAGAAGTGTCAAGGCACCCAGAATGGGTAGCAAATATCGTGCCCGTCCCGAAGAAAGATGGAAAAGTCAGGATGTGTGTGGACTATAGGGATTTGAATAAAGCTAGCCCTAAAGATAATTTCCCATTGCCTCACATTGATGTCCTCGTCGATAATGCAGCAAGAGGTCATAGATTCTCTTTTATGGATGGTTATTCTGGCTGCAATCAAATTCTTATGGACACGAGTGATAAAGAGAAGACCACATTTGTCACATCATGGGGAACCTTTTGCTACACAGTCATGCCATTCGGATTGAAGAATGCTAGGGCCACCTATCAGCGTGCCATGGTTACTTTGTTCCACAATATGATGCACAAAGAAATTGAGGTATACGTGGATGACATAGTTGCCAAGTCCCAAGAAGGGGAAAATCATGTGGTAGTGTTACAAAAGTTATTTGAAAGACTCAGAAAATACAAGTTGAGGCTAAACCCGGCAAAATGTGTTTTTGGTGCATCGACTGGAAAATTGCTTGGTTTTGTTGTTAGCAAGGAAGGAATCAAAGTGGACCCTGATAAAGTCAGAGCCATACAAGAGATGCCTACTCCTAAGACTGAAAAGGAAGTAAGAGGCTTTCTCGGGAGACTGAATTACATCGCTAGGTTCATAGCCAACCTGACCAGCACTTGTGAGCCAATCTTCAAGCTACTGAAGAAACAACAACCAGGAGAATGAGATGAACAGTGCCAGGACGCTTTTGAGAAGATAAAAACTTACTTGCAAAGTCCTCCTATTTTGGTGCCCCCTACACCTGGTCGTCCTTTAATATTATACCTCACGGTATTGCAGACATCCATGGGAGCAATGCTAGGGCAGTATGATGAAGCGAGAAAAAAAGAACAGGCCATCTACTATTTGAGCAAGAAGTTCAACGAGTGCGAGTCTCGCTACATGACAGTTGAGAAAACATGTTGTGCACTGGCATGGACATCTAGAAGATTGAGGCAATACATGTTGTACTATACTACCTGTCTTATCTCAAGGATGGACCCGGTAAAGTACATATTCGAAAGCCCTCATGTTTCCACACGAGTCTCCAAATGGCAAGTGGTTCTTTCTGAGTTCGACATAAAGCATGTAACTCGAAAATCTATCAAAGGAAGCGTAATTGCAGATCACTTAGCTGAGAACCCACTCAATTACGAGCAACCAGAGATGTCTGATTTTCTGGATGAGGATGTTTTAGCAGTTGAGGAAGAAGAGTCAGATAAAGAGGACGTGTGGAAGATGTTTTTGACGGAGCAGTCAATATGTATGGGAACGGCATAGGTGCAGTGGTCATATCACCAAGTGGGAAGCAATACCCAGTGGCCATCTAGTTAGAGTTCGATTGCACCAATAATGTAGCAGAGTATGAAGCTTGTGCTCAAGGGCTAAATGTTGCAATAGAATTGGGAGTGAAAGAACTACAAGTATATGAAGATTCAGCACTGATAATTTATTAGGTGAACGGGGAATGGCAGACTAAGGACCTCAAGTTGATTCCATACCAGAAATATTTGATGCAATTGATCGAGAAGTTTGAATGGATCACCTTTTCGCACTTGACGCGGGATAAGAACCAGTTCGCAGATGCTCTGGCAACTTTGGTCAGTAATGACCAATCAATATTCATGCTAATGTGCAACCCATCCGAATAAGGGCAGAAAGCGAACCAGTCTATTGTTCTAATGTTGAGGAAGAAGAAGATGGGCAGCCTTGGTTCCATGATATCATGCAGTACATCAATTTCAGAGAATACCCATCAGGGGCAAGTGAGACAGATAAAAAGAGCAACCGTCGACTTTCCATGGCTTTCTTTTTGAATGGGGAAATACTGTACAAAAGAAACTATGATGGCACACTCCTCAGATGCATAGGAGCTAAGGAGGCTCTCACCATCTTAACAGAAGTTCATGAGAGAATATGTGGAACACATGACAATGGTATCATGATGGCTCGTCAGATCCTGCGATATGGTTATTACTGGTCTACTATGGAAGCTGATTGCATAGAATATGTTCGAAAGTGTCATAAATGCCAAGTGTACGCTGATCGCATTAATGCACCACCCGTTCCATTGCATAATATGGTGGCACCCTGGCCTTTTTCAATGTGGGGAATCGATGTTATTGGGCCAATAAACCCAAAAGCTTCCAATGGTCATAGGTTCATCCTAGTAGCAATCAATTATTTCACCAAGTGGGTAGAGGCTGCTTCCTACGCCAAAGTCACTCAAAAGGTTGTCCTTAAATTTTTAAGGGTAAACATCATTTGTCGGTATGGAATTCCAGAGAAGATTATCATAGATAACGGCCCTAATCTCAATAGCACGGAAATCAAGAACCTATGTGAGAGATTTAGGATCAAGCATCACACCGCTCCTTACTGGACCCCGGATGAATCGTGCGGTAGAAGCGACAAATAAGAACATCAAGAAGATAGTAGCCAAAATGGTGGTCAACTACGAGAGAATGGCATGAGATGCTCCCCATGCTCTCCACGCTTATCGCACTAATATCCGATCCAAAGACCTTTGGGCAACACCGTTCTCCTTGGTCTATGGTATGGAAGCAGTCTCCCCCATAGAGGTCGAAATCCCATCTTTAAGAGTGTTGATGGAAGCTGAGTTAGAAGAAGCGGAATGGGTAAAGACTCGATACGAGCAGTTAAACATGATTGAAGAAAAGCGACTAAAAGCTATCTGTCATGGGCAACTATACCAAAGAAGAATGGCAAGAGCTTTCAACAAGAGAGTGCGCCCTAGGGAGTTCCAAGCAGGTGACCTGGTTTTAAAGAAAAAACTTCCAAACCAAGAGGACGCTCGAGGAAAATGGGCACCGAGTTATGAAGGGCCGTATATCGTTAAGAAGGCATTCTCTGGAGGAGCCTTAGTTTTAACAGATATGGACGGAAATGAATTACCAAGACCGACAAATCTTGTGTGAGTCAAAAAGTTCTATGCCTAAAAAAAAAAAAAAAAAAAAAGAAAAAAAAATAGCCCGTTAGGTTGAAAACCCGCAAAGGCAGCCTAAGCAAAAGTTAGGGCATCTAAATTAGGCCAAAAAAAAGAAGAGAGTTTAAAGTCGGCAAAGGCTCTCCTAGAAGATGTCACCTGAAGGGCTCACCCAGACAGCATAAAAGGAGACAAAACTGGGGCAATTTTAAGCAGTGTTGGATGGAAGAGAGCTCGTGTCACAAGTGGTTGTAATATCCATCTGAGAATTAGGACCTATCTAATGAGAAGAAAGGAATCCTAACTGGGGCAATTGCCTGTCACCTTGCGTTTGTGTCATCCTTTTGTACTATTTGCCTTTTCGTGCTTATCAATGAAAATACTTTCCTTTCTTCTCTTTTTATTCTTCATCTTTCTTTGTCATGTTCCTTTCTTTTATATTTGTGAAGTCACACGTATTTATCACAAAATGCTTCGATAAGAGGGAATATAAATTTAGTATCATTGATTTAACAATTTAATGGCAATCCTCTAACTAACAAGTTAGATTAAGAATCAATCAGAAGGTTCAAACGAGAGAAGAAAAGCTCCTGATGCAATCGGCAATGTTAAGAGGGAAACTGTGTGCCTGATGAGCAAACTCAGAAGTAATGTGACTCCATTGTCCGAGGATCCCAAGGAATTTGAAACAAGATGATGAGCCCTAGTTTGCGAGAGCCTATGCCCGGGTTTGATAGATCAAAATTTTCCGAGGAAGCAATTAGAACCAAGTATGCAAGAGAAAGTTTTAGCATAATGTTTTCAATCTTCTGATATGATTTTGAGTTGCAGGAACATACGTTGCAACATCCCTCCATGAGCTGCAAATTTGTGAAAAGTGACGTCTTTGGCTTTTGCGCCAAGCTTCACTGTAAAAGAACAGCAAAACAAGCCCACTGTCTTTTAAATTTTGGGTCAAGCCCACTGTCTTTTAAATTCTGGGTCAAGCCCACTGTCTTTCAAATCCTGGGTCAAGCCCACTGTCTTTTAAATTTTGGGTCAAGCCCACTGTCTTTTAAATTCTGGATCAAGCCCACTGTCTTTCAAGTTCTGGGCCAAGCCCACTGCCTTTTAAATTCCGGGCCAAGCCCACTGTCTTTTAAATTCCGGGTCAAGCCCACTGTCTTTTAAATTCTGGGCCAAGCCCACTGTCTTTTAAATTCGGGTCAAGCCCATTGTCTTTTAAATTAGGGCCAAGCCCATCTTTTTTAAATTAGGGCCAAGCCCATCGTCTTTTAAATTTTTCGGGTCAAACCCATTGTCTTTTAAATTAAGGTCAAACCCATCTTTTTTCAAATTACGGGCCAAGCCCATCGTCTTTTAAATTAAGGGCCAAGCCCACTTGTCCTTTAAATTTTGGGTTAAGCCCACTGTCTTTTAAATTCTGGGCCAAGCCCACTATCTTTTAAATTAGCCCACTGTCTTTTAAATTAGCCCACTGTCTTTTAAATTCTGGGTCAAGCCCACTGTCCTTTAAATTCTGGGTCAAACTCACTGTCGTTTGCTTTTTTTTTTCAGTTGTAAGGTCACCCAAAGTTTTTTTTAAAAAAATTCAGAAAAAAAATGTCAACTGAGCTGTGACAGCTCGTTGACAATGCAGTGACGTCTCTGGCTTTACGCCGAGTTTCACTTGGGTAGGATTGACGATGTTGCGGCAACTCGTAAATCCACGTTTTAGCTCGCTGATTTCCAAGTGGCATCTTTGCCTTGTCTATTCACCTCATCCCACACATTGCCGAACAAAATTTAAGTTCACGTCTTTACTCGTTTCTTCGACGATAACATGAAAGCTACGGTTATTCATAGTATCTACTAAGAAACAAGTAAAGAGGGGCAATTGTGAACACCAATTTTGACCGGGTTTCAAAAAAAATGAAAAATGAAAAATGAAAAAAATTAAATTAATTAATTAAATTAATTAATTTTGAGTTTAATTAATTTAAGGCCCATTTTTTTTAGCCCATATGTAAGCCCACTTAAAAAAAAAAAAAGAATGAGGGGTAATCTTTGTCCCGTATGCAGCTGGTTACTTCCCTTGGTTGCATATCACTATATCAGCAAAAATGAAACTCAATCAGTTGAAATGTAACCAAATCGTGTCAATCTCTCCCACCCTGCTGCAAGCCTGAAAACCCAAGGCTCAATGCAGCACAAAAATGGAAAGTTGGCAGAGGTTTGAAGCTTGGAAGAAATCATAAAGCTAAAGAAAATGCATGAAGAAGGAAACTGAGCTAGAAAAATCAATCAGCACCTAAGCTAGTTGTCCAGAGGTTGGCAGAGGAGTCATTTCGATTTGGCAAAGCAGAAGAAAGATTACAGACACAAGAGGATTTTTTTTTGAATCGACAGAGAGAGGATATATACAAAGAGCATCACACGAAGGGGAGGGCTTTTTTTTTTCTTCGGTAGATACCAAGATCCTCCCATCTTCAACCCATTCAGAAAACAACCATCTTCAATCCCTCTTCATCACCCACAACCGAGTCAACTCAGTGAGTCACCACCATCTCACCTTCAACTCCCAACCACACAACCTCACCCAAACTCCTAACCGTGAACCTCCACACAGCAACCCAAACACCCGAACCGAGACCCACATGTAGCAACGGAGCCATCTGCGCGGTACCGAACCGCACTGTGAACGAGCCCAAAGTCCAGCCACCGCGACAACGAACCACTGTGCTTGAAGACCACCGTCCTCTCTCCTTTGTTTCTGCCAAAATCGTGACCAGCCACCCCTTGACTGTTTCTTCTACCACGCACGAACCCATAGTAGCACCACGAGCTCAAGCCTCCTCCCCATCACCGTGTCCGGATCTGCTCGGACCGTCCCCACCGCGCCGTGCTACTGTCAGCGTCGAGCCAGGTGACTCGTGCCAACCCCGACCAGTGACGTGTACCGTCATCACAGTTCAACCCGGAGCCAGATCTGCTCTGACCCCGTCGGATCCAGTCCGGCACCGGCCACGAACTCGCGCGGCACCGCCTCAAACTGCCAGATCCGCGCCGCGCGAGCCACCTCTCCGCGCCGCCAAGCCACCTCTCCGCACCGAGCGAGTCATCCCTCCGCGTCGCGCAACCGCGTTCACCGCAGGGTCCGATCTCCGGCAACGTCTCGCCATCCTGACCAACGTGGGACTCCGGCCGGCACCTCCATCCCTTCGCGAATCACCGCTCACGCGCCAGCTGCCGGTGTAGATCTGCGGTACATCACCTCCCAGCTTCCATCGTGTGCTTTCTTCTTTTAGAGGAAGAAGAATACCATTCCTCTGCTGATTTCCTTTTGAAAAAGGGAGGTGAGTGTTTAATTGGTTTCTTTTTTGTAATAAAAATGATGGAAACGTGAAAGGAGGGTGTCTGAAAGTGATTTTCCTCTTTGCTTTTTTATTTAATTTAAGGTTTGTTGATTTGTGCTTTTAGTTGGATTACTAATTGGACCAAATTATTTAGATATTATCAATTGGGTTAATGGGCTAAGCTTCTTTTAGTAGGCTGAAAAAAATTCTTTTTTTTTTTTGGATTTGTTTATTTTGTTAAAAAAAATAAAAAAAAAATGATAAAAAATGAGAAAAAATAAAAAAAATAAAATGATAAAAAAATATATTTCAATTTTTTTAAAAAAAATAAATAAAAAATAAATAAAATTAGTGAGTTGTGATAGCTTGTTAATTCTATAATTTTCATAATCATCGAGTTGTAACAAACTTAATGAGAAATGGGTGACGTCTACAGTGCGGCCTTGAGCTTCACTTTATTCAAACTTAATTTGAATAATCGAGTCGCGATGACTTGTTAATTCAAATTTTTAAAATTAAAATCAACCAAACCACAATTATCAAATAAGAACTACGTGACTTTGAGTTCTCATTGCATCTGAGGATACGTAGGAGCAGAATCTTTATTCTGTCAAGCTAAAAAAATAAATTATCACAATTCGGTTATTTCTTTTTTTTAAAAAAAAGAAATAAATAAATAAATAAAAATAAAAAATATAAAATATAAAAAATAGTTACATTGTCTTTTTCCAAAAAGAGATGAGTAAAATAATTTTTTTTTAAGGTTATCAAGAATTTGCACATTTGATTTAAGGTGCAGTCTTAGGGCCAGTGCGTTAGAATGCTGATGGGATTGAGTTTCCACCCTTCCTTAAGCATAACCGATTCCCGAATCCAATTTGGTTTTCAAAGACCTTTTTCTAATAAGGTTTTTCCAATTCTTCCTAATTTAAATAAAATTGGTGGCGACTCCATTTTTTTTTTCTAAAATCACAAAGAGTTGTTATTTTCCGCCGCGATCTCGGTCGCGACAAATATCTTCAATAGTCTGGTCTTCAAGAAAGACAACATCTCGGCTTCTGATAACTTTCTTATCAATTGGATCCCAAAACCTGTAACCAAAATCATCACGACTATAGCCCAAGAAGATACACTATTTAGACTTATCATCAAGCTTGGACCTTTCATCTCTGGGAATGTGAACAAATGCCTTGCAGCCAAACACACGCAGATGATTATATGAAACATCTTTTCCCGCCCATACCCTATCAGGAACATCACCATTAAGAGGAGCAGAAGGAGAAAGATTGATCAAGTCTACTGCAGTTTTCATTGCTTCACCCCAGAAGGTTTTAGACAATTTGGCATGAGAGAGCATGCATTTGATTCTATCATTAATTATGCGGTTCATTCTCTCTGCAAACCCATTGTGTTGTGGAGTCTTTAGAACTGTCTTCTCAAGCTTGATTCCATGGTCCTTACAATACTGCTCAAATGGACCCTTGTATTCACCACCATTATCTGCTCTAACACATTTCAGCAATTTACCTGTTTCTCTTTCCACACTTGCATGAAAGTGCTTGAAGACATCAAGTACCTGGTCTTTGGATTTCAAAACAAAAGCCCACACTTTTCTAGAATGGTCATCAATAAATGTAACAAAATAAGAGTAACCACTAAGGGGTTTAACATCTATAATGCAAACATCAGTGTGAACTAAATCCAAGATATGTGGCCTTCTATGTGGAGGATAAGTACGGAAGAAAACTCTATGTTACTTACCAACAAGATAATGAGAGCAAGTTTTAAGACATGTACCTCTAACAGGAAGCAACTTTTGCCTTGCAAGAGTGTCAAGGCCTTTCTCACTCAAGTGACCCATGCGTTTATGCCATAGCTCTGTAGAGCAATCCTCAATTGCATTCACCTGAGGTGTAGACAACTTTACTGATGTCCAATAAAGAGTATTCTGCTTCACTCCTTTTGCTACCACCAAAGTCCTTTTGGTGCACTTCCATTTACCATCACCAAAAGCATTATGATAGCCATCTTCATCAAGTACCTGTACTGAAATCAAGCTGAGACGCATGTCAGGAATGTGCCTAACATTTTTCAAGTGCAGCTTGCATCCGGCATTAGTCTCTAATCATATTTCTCCAATGCCAGCAACCTTGCTTATCCTTTGATTTCCCATCTTCATTTGCCCGAAATTCCTAGCAGTGTAGGATGTAAAATACTCACGATGAGGTGTAATATGGAATGAGGCAGCAGAATCAACAACTCATTCATAGTCTTGGCATGTGAGATTAATGGAGTCATCATCATAAATAATGACAACTTCACCATTAGATACAACTGCAGTAGTGTCTTTGTCTTTGTCTTCTCTTTTATTATTGCTTCTAGTTCTTGATTTTTCTCGCTTAAGGAACCTGCATTCTTTCATCATGTGTCCCATTTTATTGTAGTGGAAGCACTTGATGTCTTTTCTATTCTTTGACCTTCCTCTTGACTTGTTGTGGTCTTCAGATCTCTGAAAATTTCTATGTTGGCTTCTTCCCCGTGACTCCACAACCAAAGCTTCATTCTGAGTCGAAGAGCTAGCCATACCATGTCCCTTCCTCCTAGTTTCTTCATTCAAGAGACTATCTTTCACCATATTGAAAGTCAACTTTTCATTAGGAGCAGAGTTACTCAGAGATACCATCAGTGTTTCCCAACTGTCTGGTAATGAGCTAAGCAACAACAGTGTAAGCAGTTCATCATCTAGCACAACCTCCATAATATTCAACTGATTCACAACATTCTGAAAACTACTCATATGCTCAGCCACCGAGGACCCATCCCTATATTTCAAGTTTACTAACTTCCGAATCAAGAATGCCTTGTTCTGTGCATTTTTAGACTCAAACAAGTCGCTCAATTTCTTCCACAAGCTGTGGGCACTAGTCTCACTAGATACATGGTGATAAATGCTTTGGTCTATCCATTGTCTGATCATGCCAATAGTCTTCCTGTTTATTCTCTTCCATTATTCATCAGATTTATCTGCTGGTTTAGTATCATCATCCTCAATGGGATCATACAAGTCTTTGCAAAATAGCAAGTCTTTCATTCGAGATTTTCATATTGAGTAATTGGTAGAATCCAATTTAATCATAGTACCAGCAGCATCGCCTTCTCCCATTTTAAGAGCACAAACCAGAGCCCCAACCAAGGAGCTCTCTGATACCAGTTGTTAGGAAAAGATAACAAATATTAACAACAAGCGAAAGCAAACTGGATCACCTTTTCCCCCTGTGCAATTAACAATAGGTTCTGAAAATTTTTCAGGTAACAAACAATAATTTTAGGCAAATAATAGGATGCACAGACCAGAAAAATAAAATCAACAGACACCTGATTTTTAACGTGGAAAAACCCCCAATATGAGGGAAAAATCTACGGGACTTAGTCCAGTAAAAAATTCGTCCACTAATAAAATTAATGGGTACACCACAAGTCCTCCTGGAACCACCAGGGATCAACAGAAAATTAATCTTCACCAATAAGGTAGATAACAACACAATAAATCCACCAATGGGTATCTAGCCACGTAACAGAAGAATAAAAAATAGAGAGATATTAAAACCAAAATAAAACTCACACTACCAGAATCAACATATCAAAAATGCAGGAAGAATGGAACACAATTGTACTCCTAAATATCTGATAGAAGAGCACAAATTTTCTCCCCTTATTTTCTTCTCGCTGCACTACGCTGTTTTCGTCTTTTTTTTCTTTCAAATTCTCTCTCTCGGCTTCCAACTCACCATAGGCACACACACACATCAATATATCAAAATAATGGGCCTTTTAGGCCTATGCCAATGTGACCCTTTGTTTTAAATTTAAAGTCAGCGTGGACCCACTTTTTGGTGACCCACCTGACACTACGGATGGGTGTATTGTAGCACCCGCCCTAGTTTGAGTAGCTTCAAGCTGTTATGAAAATTAATGTTTCTCTTAGTGAATGATATCTTCCCGTTTGGCCTACACAGTGAAGGCCTGAAAATTGAATGGTCGACTAGTATGTTGAGAATTTTTATTTTATTTTTGTTTTGCCTCTGTCAGCTGTTATGGGGAGTTCAAAGAAAAAAAAATAAGTGTCTCTTTTTAGAGTGAACATAACTCATTTATGGATGGATTAAACATCAGTCTTGTGTATACCAAGGAGTTCATATTTTCACACAAAGGCTCGTTGACGCATGTAGATTACTGATGGGAGTAAGTGCCATATGGTTTGCAACATTTCATTTTCATGATGTTACTTCTCAGGAGCAAAGAACGAATACGACATGTTGTTTTCCCTGACGGTAAGCAGTAAAACCAGCGGAAAGTTGAAATGAAATTAGTTGTGTCACCTGAAAGGGCCAATCAAGACTAATTATGTAGAAACTTAATATTCATTATTCACAAAAAGCGTCAAGATTATCTTAGTGCGTTGGCGTGTAATTGTAGTTATCATTGTTTGGATATTTTTTGGAGTTGCTTCTCAGAGCTTGAGGAAAAGATCTCAAGCAGTGATGATCCGGGCGTATACCTTTTACTTGATACTTGGTTACCTAAGTTCTATCCAATTGCTATTATCACATATTGCAAAAATTTGCACATTTTTGTGCTATTATATTTCTTATGGATCCGTGTAGTGTCAATGTTAATGACATTTTTTTAGTGTCAATGTTGTGACATTTTTTTTTCTTAAAAACACAAATATAATCTAATGGTTCTAAACATTTTTCCGTTTCTTTTTGTCTTGTGATTATCTGTGTTCTTCGGCCCCAAAAGTTAGTGAAAAGAAAAAAAAAACGATTGTTTTCATTATGAGCATAACTTGTGCTTCGTTTGGGATTTCATGTCATGCCAACCTTTCAATAACTGTTAATTTTCTCTTGCTTGGTGGCAATACACCGATAAGATTTATACATATAATCACTCAAATTATACATCTTATCACCGCACCACCAAAGTGTGTTGAAACTCCTCGTTCAAATAAATAAATAAAGTGTGATGAAACTCGAAACAAAAACATACAGCGTAAAAATGAATACCCCACGGGGACATACTTTGTGGTGTAATATAAGATTATCACATTAAATCACTTAATATTGTGGCATTAACTATATAGGTTTTTGTTGTTTTAAACTTTAATGATCACATTTAGTTTTTTAGTACTAAACATAATTAGTCTTATACTCGGTGAGCTAGCTAGTACGCACAATGATTGTTCATATGAGTGGTGTGACAAAATAATATAAGAACATTTTATTTCACTAGCTATATATATGAGAATCTCATATCCCATGTCGTCTTCCGCTATCCAGATTCTGTTGAAATAAAGCTTGCTACATTATTAGCAAACGCTATGTGGCAACAAAATATGCCCATAGTTCCCCGAAGCAGGTGTTGATCAATAGTTGGCCTTAGTTGGGGAAGGCTAAGGCGAGATGGCGATACTGCTTCTGTCACTCGCAAAGTTGCAAAACCAATTTGTGGCCGTTTATTTTTGCAGTTTGCAACGACATAGGAATTGCGACGTGGGTCCCCCCTCCCACTCATGTCATGCAATACATTCAAACGTGTCCGCGCCGCATAGGTCGTGTATATTCTGATGCTAATATGCTAATACTGCATTGGCCTTTGGAACATCTAAGTAGTAAGGTCCTGCAATATAAAAAGACTAACTCGTTTCTTACATTTTATTCCATGGCTCAACGTGGGAGGGTTCCCCACTTCCCTTCTCTCACTCTCAATCGCTTTGTTTTCCCAGTCTTTCTCTTTCCTTCCTTTTTTAATTTACTACTTTTCTTTCACTTTTCAGTCCTTAGCTGTCTCTGAAGGTGGTTTCTACTTGCACCATTTCTATATCTAATCCTCACCTCTCTCTCTCAAATCTCATATATTACCCCAATTCCTTGATATTTTTTTTTCATTGTCTCTTTGAACTGCAAAACATGTTACTTAGAAGCTCCTCCGCACCAATTCTAAGTTCATTTCTACCCTATTCCAAAGATTTCTCCCCTGAACTTGAACCCATTCTTCAGCTTCTTAGAACAGCATCAGTTTCATGTCTAAGCCAAAACTTGGCGGAGACAGACCTTCAAACCTCATCAAGTCCTAAGAAAAAACACCGTGTGCCACGTAGTAGTAACCTTCTTAAAAATCAACAGAGTACAAAGATCAAAGAAAAAGATGAAGTGAAAGATCCACAACAAAATACTTACACGAAAGCAAAACCTTCAATTCAAGAACTGTTTTCAAGCTCCGGTTTAGATAAGGGAGTCCCGGATCATGAAGTGTGTGGTGCGGGGAAGAAAGATAGTAGGTTGCAGACTTCAGTGATGGGTGGTGGGATGGGGTGCAATGGTGGTTGCATTTGTGGTGGTTATTATGGCAGTGGAAGAGGCTCAGATGGTGGAAATGGACGAGGGTGGGATTTCTCTGAAGGAAATAATCATGGAAGTGATAGGACGGATGCTTATTACCTGAACATGATAGAAGCAAACCCCAGTGATGCTCTTTTGCTTGGAAATTATGCAAAGTTTTTGAAGGAGGTAACTAAATTTGTATGAATTGTTACTTGAGCTTGATCATGTGTTCTTTCTCTAAACGATGGGAAAATGTAGAAAATGAAACAAAATTTTCAATCCAATGGGTCAGATTATTCACTAACTAGTAAGAAGTTACCAGGCTGGCTAGATTGTGTACTTGGTTGATACATAGAAATGCAAATAATACTATAATATACATCCTCGTCTCTTGAATTTTCAAATTTCTTTCTATGGGTGTTCTGATATTCAATTTGCAAATAGGTTCGTGGAGATTATCCTAAAGCAGAGGAGTATCTTGAAAGGGCGATTTTGGCTAATCCTGGTGATGGTAATATTCTGTCGCTCTATGCGGATTTAATATGGCAAACAGAGAAGAATGCTGATCGAGCTGAAGGATACTTTGATCAAGCCATTCAAAGTGCCCCAGATGATTGGTAAGATATATAATCAACATTGGTTATGGTTTTTTCTTCTTTCTATACATTTTTCTAGTTATTTACAGATTTTGAAGCATGTATAGTGTTAGACGTTTATTTTGTTGCAGAGCCTTAGGTCTAGACAGATAATAAATGAAGTTGGTCCCCCCTCCCCCACCCCCCTTCCATATTAGACGTTCTATGACTTACAAACCCTTAGTTTGTAGAGTTCTAATCTATGTTGTAGTCTCTTGATGATCTGGTATCCAAGAAGATTCTCTCGATATTTTGCTTTATTTTCTGTTTCTGTTTACCAAATAAAAACGGTTTTGTCCTGATTTCTCTAGTTGATAAAACTAATGTATATATTTTATATCTTAATCGTTGGCAGCTATGTCCTGGCTTCATATGCTAAATTCCTTTGGGATGCCGAAGAAGATGAAGAAGATAAAGACTGCCGAAATAAATCTGATCACAGCCATACATATCCAACTGATCTCTTTCATGGAACTAACCATCGCCCTCATTTAACTGCAGCCTCATAAGCCTTACCTCTGTCTCTTAAGTGAAGGTGAACAGGTGGGTAACTTGCATAACAGATGAAGCATATAGTCTCAAACAATCACTCGTGCCCTTTGTTCACCTCTTGGAAGTGGTTACTGGGTGGGATTGGTTTAGTAGAGATGACTGTCTACTGTAAATAGCTTAGACCATAATAAGAGAAAGCAGCTTTCAGTGCCTCTTGTGCTAGTAAGTAGTAAGGCTTCCGCTGATGTATTTATTTGAGAATGTGAAGTTTTTGTATATATGAAGGAAGAATGAGCAGTCCTATATCATATCCTTTAATTGCACTTAATTTCCTAAAATAAGTAATCACCCATGTGCAATGATATATAGGTAATAACTCATTTATATAGGCGTCAGTTGGTGTTACTGCTGTAAAATCTATAGCCTAAAAGGCTGATTCAAAGAGCTAAAACCGTGGTGTAGCATAAGACACATCTTTTGTTTATACTTTTGAGACCATATGGTTTAGAAATCTTTTACTAAAAATCATCTCTTGCTTTTTTTTTTAGTTCATACTTTCAAATCATTCAAACATTAAGATTAAGAAGTATATTGCAATTTTAGAATTAGCCTAAAGTACAATATTACATGCTTTAAAATAATCCAATATAGCTTGTTGATCAAGTTTTAAATCTAGCAGGCTGGCAGGCAATCTCTATTGATCATTGGGTTGAAAGAAGTTCTAAAATCTTTTAACATGAAAGGAAAACGGAAATAAAAAAGCCATAGACAACCACCACAGCATTCGTAATTTCGTATACTCCAACAGGTGATAGGTTTTAATAACATAAACCTATGGCTCCAAATGTACGAGGGGCTTGAATGTTGAAACATATGGCTCTTCTCTGTTATGAATTATGATAGTTTATCTTCGTTGACTGCAACATTTTCTATCCGCTGCCATTGTATGTATGGGTCTCTCTTGTCTTTACTTTCCGTTTCCTTTCACCTGTCAGACTCGGTGATAAGGTGATATTGTGTGTTTGAGAGTGCGTCCTTTTCAAATTGCCTCTTGTCAATATTCCATAAGGAGTTGATGTGACATAGTGTCACTATTAGCATTATTTAGCTTATCAGTGTTATATCTCATGATTGTTTTTTATAAATGTTATTTATGAATGAATTAGACTAACAAAAATTAAGAAAAAAATATAATTTCATGGTTAGATGAAAATGATGATCAATGATTTGATAAAATGTATAAAAATAACAAATAAATTAATATTTCGTGAATCATTTTACTAATATGGATAGTAAACATTTCTCTTATTTAGCCACTTGTTCAATGTACGAACGGTGATGACCACCGACGACTACTGAAATTGGTAAGTTCTATTTTTATTTATTTTTTATTTCCAAGGGTATTCCAATTTGTAAGATTAACTCTTAGACAATGAACAATACGGTTAGTTACTCTCCTCAGATAGCGTGGCTCGTACTTTGTCCTCCCCCGTCTTAATTCTTCAAATGGATATACTAATCCTTCATTTCACACTGTCTTTTGTTTGAATTAGGCTCTTGCCTATCTTCTCGTTGATCATAATAAATTACATTCTTTTTCGAAGAGAAAAGTTATATTCTTAACGGCAGAACTGAACAGATTTTACGTGAGAGTAATATCAGAAAAAAATTCAGAAGATGAGACAAAGTTTACGCTTATGTGGTTCCTATATAAAGAATTGTGTATGCTACACATCTGCACGTGTATATTCTTTTTCTTATATTAGAGAAAACCATCTTTTTTACCAAAAATAAAACAAAACAAATAAAAAAATCTTTTTGTGTGAGTAGTGATAGCTCAACAGGCTCAAAAAAGTCTGCTAATTTTTTTTGCATAATATTTAATACTTTTATGAGTTAATGATTGACGTACTAACAATGAGTGTAAATGAATTGAGTGAAACTGAATATTTGAAATTCAAGTTTGACTTGTAAAAAAAATATACTTCTCAAACTTTGCTCATTTATTTGAATAAATTAAATTTATAATTTTAACTTGATTTGTTTAAAAATATAAAATTTAAGCTTGATTTATTTATCTCATTTATTATTTGATTATTTTCTTTTTCTTTATCAAATCTCTTCTTGAAAGTCAACGTGTGTTAGTTCAAATAGAATAAACTTGAATCCCTTAAACATGTAGTTTTGGGTTCGATCTCAGAATTCATGTGTATGAAAATAACGTCATTATAAGAGATCTTCAAGTAGGCGTTTGATCGTACTTTGGGATATTAGTTTCTCATTATTGGTGATTATATATTCTGAGAAAAAAAATCCCTTCTTGAAGTATTTTTAAACTTTATTAATAATTTATTATTTAATAGACATCTTTATATTAAAAGATGAAGTAAAAATAGAAATAATGTAAAAGGCTCTTTGAAAATTAGATTTAAGTATGTGGTAGATAGTAATGAAATAAAATTATGATTCTCTCAATAGAATTATAATTTACTAAGTAATAGAAATATATAAATTATTATTATCTATACATTTTCTTATATAAAATTACAAAATTTGTGATTGAATATAGATATACACAAGAGCTATTAGTAAGCTTTTAGTATCAAAACTATAAAGTTTGAGTTTGCTTAATTTATATAATCAAGCATAAATTTAAATTTGAGTTTATTTGTTTAGTTAAACAATTGAGCATGATCAAACATTTAATAAGTCGATCTCGAATAGTTATGGATAGTTCAACTCATTTACACATAAAAATAACTTATCTAAAATAAATTTGTCTCAAAAGCAAACAAGTGAAAAAGTATCTTTTCTTATTTTAGTAAAATATATTATAATCGTAATCTACTAAATAATTTAAAAATTAATATACTTTTGATTTTTCCTTTACTTTAGAAGAATTTTTCTTTTACACCCCAGTGCTGCTAACATTAAAAGAAATCATTAGCATTAAAAAAAAGAGTTTGTTTTTTCTTTAAAAATATTCCTTAAGGGAGCCCAACATAATGGCCCGGTTGTTGTTGGCAGTTAGGGGGGCCCAGGAGGCGTTTGCTGTCTCATCTCTCCATTAATTGAAGAGGTTCTGTTAAGTAAGTGGGCATTGCCCCGTAACTCATGTCTACTCTGATGTGGGCTTTTGCTCTACCACTTAATGAAGAAAGTATTTCAGACAAAAACAAAAAACTACTCTCAACAGGATGGCCAAGAATTAAATGTCTACTCTCGACTGCTTTCGAAATTGTGCTCTAATCGTGGTTCACAATCATAACTTTTTAAATATTTAAAAGAAGGATAAGTAGGGGTGTTTAAAGCATGGCTTAAGACAGATTTAGTTTCACTCAATCTTAATTTGATATATTGGTTGGGTTATTTTTTTTATTTGAATTTGATCTAATTATGATTTGATTAATGATCGAATTGAGATTAATTTAACTTAATATTTATATAAAATATACAAAATTAGACGATATGTATAATTAAGTTATAAAATTTTAAAAATATAAAATTAAAATTAAGAAATATTTTATAATATATTTTATGAAACAAAATATATTAATATAAAATAATTATTATATTATGTAAAAATTATTAATTTATATCTAAAATGATTATAATTTTATCATTAAATATTTTTTTAAAAATAAGTTTTAAAACACTGGGCTAAATCAACTCTCGGATGGTGAAAAATAGTAAAACATAAAATTGGGAAGGAGGTTTCAGTAAAAGAAAAAAAAAAAAGAAGGTGAAGAAATTGAAAAAATTATTTATTATTGTTATTTAATAAGAAAATAATTGATTTCAACTCATTTTTATATTTCTATTTTATATATTATATTAATAATAAAAACTTATGGAGTAATGCTACTTTAAATTCGTTTCCATATTTTTATAGTAATTAAGTTTAAAATTAATGTAGAAAATATTATACACATTATTATATTAAAACGAAGGTCATGCGGGTGTCTTCACGAAATAAACTTGATTTTACATTCGTAGTCGCATCTAAATGATGTGTGAATATTATTATTTAACAAGAAAGGAATGTAGATATAATAATTAAGTTTAAAATTAATGTAAAAAATATTATATACTTTATGATAAAACAAAGGTCGTGCAGGTGCCTTCGCGAAATAAACTTGATTTTAAATTTGTAGCCGCACTTAAGTGATATGTGAATATTATTAGGGTTTTGTTAATAAGTATTTTTAAAAAAGTTAAACTAAAAAATTTTAAATGAAAATAAAATAAAAAATATTTTTTTAAATTTTAAATACATTTAATATATTTTTTATTTTATTTTTTAATAAATGACCACGCAAAATTCATATTATCATTATTATTATTTAATAAGAAAGGGATGTGGATGTTGAAATCTGTAATTTTTCGAGTCTATTTAAAACATTAATATATAGTTTTTGTGTAAAAAGAATCAACGGAGTTGTAGGTTAAGCAGCCCCTTTCAAATGATAGTCTAAAAGAGAGAGAGAGAGAGAGAGAGAGAGAGAGAGAGAGAGAGAGAGGAGAGAGAACATATAATGGTAGCGAACAGACACAGTCAAGGAAATGAAGGGTGGAGACGAATGGGAGTGAGGGAACATTCGATTTAGATTCCATTTTTATCCAGCTTAGCTTTGACTTTTCCCACACTCTCAAGTCTGAAAACCTCTTTTTGTAGAAAACAGCGAATGACGTGAGAGGTGAGCGTGGTGGATTTAAAATTAGGAAAAATATTATTATACACTTCTTTTAAAAATATATATATTATTAATATTAATTTTTTTAAATATTAAATTTAATAAAAAAGTGATAAAAAATATAATAAATAATATTAGAAAATATAAAAATTTGTATATATTATTAATAGTAAAAATATTAGAGATATTAAAATTAAAACCATTAACGCTGAGAAAATAAAAGGCATTCACCGCACCGCACGCCTACAGTGATTATATTACATTATATTAACGTGTCTTACTTACCATAATAAAGCAAAATCCATTTGAACTAGTTAGAATTGAAATCTCAATAGATTGAGTCGGTGAGTGAGGGTGAGTCGCGGACCCGAAACGCACATTTGAATTTAGTTAAAGCTCAACAAGGAACGTTATCCGCAACTGCAAACTTTTCACGTGTGAGCGACACTTGCCCCTCTCGCACGTCCCCACCCACCCTCACCCCCACGATTCTCCACAACTTATTTTCAACCAATTTGGTTAATTAATATTTTTTTACACAAATTTCAAATATTCTACTATTGTAAACAAAAAATTCCATGATTACTTACTTCTTTAAATGTAAAATAGTTTAGAAAATAAATTCCATATATAATTTTGAAATATTTTTTTGGTGTAAGTTTATTGGTTGGCACGTGTCAATAATTAGAAAATAAAGTAAACGAGCTTAACTGACAAGGATAATAATAAATAAATTGATTAAAATGAAGGGAAGGGGGAGCGGGACAAAAGTCGATGTTTGATTGGTGGGTTACCAAATGGGCTGAGGCGAGAGGCGGGTGAGTTTATCAAATCCGGATCTGGAATTCAAGTTGATGACGGTTTGAGAGAAAAACCATATCCTAATTCCTAGCTACTGGACAGGCTCACTCTCCAACGGTTTATGCCCTGCCCCCTCCTTCCTTCCTGGTTCCTTGTATTGCAGCAATTTGCATAACAGTTGTCAGTTACAGACACACACAGAGAGAGAGAGAGAGAGAGAGGTTATGGAGGTGCAAATGGAGAAGGAGCCGCAAAGTGGTGGCAAAGATGAGGTGTTATTTGTGGAGCTTCCAGCTCCTCCTGCTTGGAAGAAACTGGTCTCTTCCTCTTCTCATACTCATCCCTCATTTTCTATTTTTTAATTATATTTGTATAATATGTTGATTTTGCTGCACTTCATATTTGCATCTAGATTTTTTGTCCTTTTTTAAAAAAAAAAAAAAGAAAACCTTCTTTCCAATTTCCTTGGTTTTCAATTTCATTATTACCATTATTATGTTGTATCTGTTATTGTGGCTTGATTTCTCACTTTCCCTGCTTCATTTCTGTTACTAACACCACTCTGTCTTTGAATTTCCCCCCTTTTTTAAGTGTAAATTTTGGCAGAATCTGGTGCTAATTTTTGTTTCTAGGGTTTTCCTGAAAAGGGCTTACCTTTCAATTGCAGTAACCTTTGTTTTTCTTTTCTGGAGGTGGCAGTACTCATATCATAATCATAATAATTACCTCAATTCCCAGGAAAATTTGTCTACTTCAGTTTGGGTTTTTTTATACCTTATATTCTCTACCCTGCGAAAATGTAAAGGTATTCTGGACAATTTTCCCTGAAAATACTAGTATATTCTGGGCATGACACTGTAGTAACTAGAAGACAAAGGTTGTTTCTCTACTCCATCCCATGTTTCCATGGATTTGACGTTGCTTTTATTTTATAGTTTTTGGCTTTACGAGACACATCTATGCTTTACTAACAAGTAACAAGTGTCATGGCTTTGAGTTTTTCTGCTTATTATGTAATTGAGAAAATTTTGGTGCGGGATTCTATTCCATTGCTGCACCCTTCCACACTAAATATATAATTTAGCCCACTGGCCCTGCTCTCAGCTTTGAGCTTTTCACTGAACTATGATACACTGGATTCTGGATTGCAACTTTCCATTCCCAAGCTAATAAAACTGTCATGAAATATGCTATGGAAAGTCAAGAGTTTTGGGGGGGGGGGGGAATATCGCTGGCAATTTTGATTGATTGATTTATTATAGGGCACTTTGTTAACTAATGCTATACGGAAAATTATGAATTTTGGAGGAAAATATTCACTGGGAATATTGTCTGACCTATTCTAGACTAGACCGTTTTGTGAACTCATGCTTACTGATTTACTGTTGAGCAGGTCCTTCTGATTTTGTTTAATTAGCTATTATACAAAGGGAAATGATTTATGTACATAAAAAATACACACACCGTATTTACACCGTATGTTTATGTGTGAGAGATGTCAAATTAAATTGTATATGACTGTAGTTTTCTCGCGGGATACAAAATGAGTTTGTGAGTGGATTGAAAAAAAGTTAAGAGTATAAAAATTGGACAAATAACAGGTTGTTTTACAAAAATTTATTTATGTAGTTTGCATTTCCTTTCTCTCTTTCACACCCACCCGGCTGGGGTCAACCACATACATTTATTTTCTTTCTTTTCTGGATGGCTTGGAAGTTGAGTGTGTGTTTGTTCGGATAAATGTTTAGGTTTCACTGTTTTTGAACCCAATTAGTAAGAGGACTATAGATTAGTGCATTGTTGAGCTGTATGTATAAAATTGATAAGGCTTACTGGATTGCTTGTATTCTATATGGAAATTGTTTTTTTATAATGCATTTTTACTTCCGTTCTGCAGTTCTTCCCTAAGAAAGTGGGAACACCGAGAAAAAGTGAGATCATGTTTGTTGCTCCAACTGGGGAGGAGATCAGTTCCAGAAAACAGTTGGAGCAGTACCTAAAGGCTCATCCTGGGAATCCTGGGATATCAGAGTTTGACTGGGGAACTGGTGAGACCCCTAGGCGATCAGCAAGGATTAGTGAGAAGGTCAAATCAACTCCACCATCAGACACTGAGCCTCCAAAGAAACGAACTCGAAAATCATCAGGTTCAAAGAAGGATAACAAAGAAACTGAATCTGCTTCAGAGGAAGGCAAGGCAAAGTCAGCTGCTGAAGAACCCAAGGCTACAGAGGATTTTGAGATGAAAGATGTGGAGGTGCCTAAAGAGGAAGATGCAGATGCTAGCAGAGGAAAAGATATTTCTGGAGAGAAGCAACCTGAATATGAAGATAAAATACAACAAACTGAACAAACCAGGAAGCCTGATGTAGATAAGGAAATAACTTATCCAAATGACACGGTTAATAATAAAACTGATGCAGAGGAAATTAAGAATAGTAATGTGGAAGGGGAAAATGTGACTGCTGAAAAGACTCAAGGGGAAGAAGAAGCATTGGTAGCAGAATCAGGGGAGAAAATTGCTGGAGAAGCTTTGAATGCTGTGGCCACTGAAAAACCCCAAGGGGAGGCACCAATCGAATCGGAAAAAGAAAATGGTGCAGTTAACAATAAGCAGGATAAATCAGGTACTTTGATTCCTGAGGCAAATGGTGGAGCTGAGAAAGAGAATCCCAATGCTGTGCCTCCTTCATCTGTTGAAGAGACGAATGCTAAGAAAGAAATCCCAGTAACTGATGGAAAAAACACCAGTCAAGCTGAGGAGCAAGTCAAGAAAATGGATGCCGAGTTGGTTGACAATGGAAAAGTTATTTGGAGCTGTGTTCAATGAAGTCCCTCAACATTCATCATCTCGTAGTGTCAGCTGCTGAAATGTACTTTACTAATGCCTAGTACCCTTGACTTTTGTAATGCTATCGAAGTTGCTTAGTTATTTTGTGACCTCATGGATGATTGTAGTCTCGTATTCTGTCTAAGATTTGGTTGTATTTAGGAAATTAAACGTGTATCCCTGGTAGATTAGGTCTTTTGATTTTCCATAGAGCAGCTCTGTAGATTGTAGACTTTTGTCACACATTTGTGTTAGGAATTTAAATTTTATTTTGCACGGATCTTTGAGCTCTCTTTTTAAGTTACTGATAGAAGACTTTTTTACCTAAATGTTGGAAATTGAAAATCAATTTCTTACTTAGGTGTAAGTCAAAATTTATTGTGTGTTTGAGATAGTTATAAAAATTTGATTATTTTAATAATTAATTATTATATAAATTTTTTTGTTATAATTGATTATAAGAAAAAAAAATTTATGTTTGGATATGTTAGATTATAAAAAAAAAATTTATGTTTAAATATGTTAATTAAAAAATAATTTTAAGTTAATTTATTTTATTTAGGTATAAAAAAATTTATTTTTATATATCAAATTATTAAAATAAATATAAAATATTTAAAAATTTATTTAATTGATAAAAAATTTATTTAATTGAAAATAAAATAATATTTACATCTAATTCATATAAATATTCCCAACTGTTTTTGTCAATAATGTTCAACCAATAGCTTTTTTAAAAAAGTTGTTCCCGTATCATTTTTAATCCTCAGCTTTTCTTATTTTACTCAAACACATTTCATAACATTTGCAACAGTTGAAAACCAAAACAAAAAAAAACTGTTGGGGGATTGAAATAATTCGATCCAAACACACTATTAATTCTTGAAATAGTGCAAAATAAATAGTAAAATGTAATAAATTATATCACAACTTAAATAATTTGTTATTTTATTTTTTAATAATAAATTGTGTCTCTGAAATATAATTTATTTAATGATAATCTTTTTATTATATTTAAGTAAGTTATATATATTATTCCACGACTTATTTTATAAATTTTTTAAATTAAATTTTGAGTAAATTATGAATGAAAATCATGATTAACTCTTTTTTTTATTATATTTTGGCAAATCATATCTTTTATCTACGACTTATTTTATAATTTTTTATTTAATTAAAATTTGGGTAAGTTGTGGATGGGAACCCAATAATAGGATTAGCGATCATAAGACTTAGAGGCTTATAAGGATTATTATATTCATAAATTTCACTAATATTAGTAATAAGTGAACTACAAAGAGGATCATATGATGATATATGTCAATTTGAGTTAAAAAAAAGGAAAATTTCATATCAATAAAAGTACAAAAGTTGTAATAATAATAAAAATATAATTAACATTCTTAATAATATGATGACATATGCCGATTTGAGTAAAAAAATTCATATCAATAAAAGTACAAAAGTTGTAATAATAAAAAAATATAATTAGCATTCTTAATAAATATTTCTAATAAAGATAATTAAACGAGAATGAGTTTAACAGAAAGTACTAGTGACCGAGAGAACTTGAAAAATAGTTAAATATGAAACAGCAACATAAGGATATGGTAGAATTTATAGACATAAACTTGCCATGGAAAAAAAATAGAAGTTGTGAATTATACAAGGAGTGTAAATAAGTGGTTTGGTTCGGTTCCTGAAAGAAAATAAATCTGAACCAATCAAAATCAATTAGTTCGGTTTAGTTCAGTTTTCGTATTTTTTTATATCCAAATTCAAATTAAACCGAACCGAACATTTACAGATTGGTTTGGTTCAGGTGATTGGGCTAACAATTTTTTTAATACAAAAATAAGGTAATTAATTAGTTTTCCATAGCAAAAAAAAACATAATAAATTTACGAAAAAATTTCAAAAATAGAATCAAACTTATTGATTTTAATACTAATAATTATTTCATGTTTATAAAAGGAAATAAAAACATATATTGATATTTGTATTAAGAAGTTATATTTGAATAAGTTAAAATATTCTTTAAGAGAGATTTAACTTGACAAGTTGTATACTACTACTATTAAATTAAAGAGGAAGTTATGAAACTACTAACTTGGAGGTATATATGTAACTAATTGAACCCCTAAGAACATGAATGGAGCTAATGGAGACTTGATTAGCTGAACTTTGAATCAGCAACCTAACGAATCTAAAGTCTCTAACCTTTGCAGTCATATTTTCATCCAAGAGAATGTTGTTGGACTTCAAATCATAATGCACAATATGAACTTTACTATCATTGTGCAGGTAATTTAATGCACAAGCAGCATCAATATCTATATTTAGTCTCTCCATAAGGTTCAACTCATTTTCGTTTGCATATTTTCTCTTTCTCTTAATTCAATCTTTCAAGCTCCTATTACTTAAGTACTCATAAACTAGAGTCAAAAGTTTATTATTTTTAAAGTCAATACTAGAGCATTTAAAGTCAATTCATCGTTTCCAAGCTTCCAAGTTCATATGATATTGTTGTTGTTACCTTCAATTTTCTGTTCTTTATGTATAGTAGCAAGCAAATTGTCAGACATAGTAGCAAGCAAATTGTCAGACATAGTAGCAAGCAAATTGTCAGACATAGTATCAATGTTACCACTGTGATTATGATGATGTAATGTCTGACATGTCTTCTTTCATGACCATGAGGCTCACATGCAAAATGTAAGCAAAATTTTTTATTGCCTTATAAATGAACAGCGGAGAGATTTTGAAAAATTCCACCACAAGGAATGGTTCCTTCTAAATTATTATAAGAGAGGTTTAAAAGTTGAATGACATGTAGATTTTGAAGTTCAATAGGAATGGATCCAGAGAGTTTGTTAGAGGAAAGATTTGAAGTTTCCAAGCTTCTCACCTCTCCAAGAGTTTTTGAAAAAGCACTTGATAGCATATTCCTAGCCAAAAAAAAATTTTCTAAACTCAAACAATTGCTAAATCAATTGGGGATGTCACTAAAGAATTGTTAATTTTTCAATTTTTCAATATATACTATGCCTAATATTGACTAGAGTTAGTTTTATAATCCAACCAACTTATTTATGAAACTGATGATGAAATAAGTTATAAAATTACCAATTATGCAAACCATGACTAATTATTATTAATAGAATTAAAACACTAGTGTCTCTTTCAGATAAGACTAAACCTCTAATTGTAATAAATAAGTAAATAAATTTGTTAATAAAAATTCACTAACATCATGAAGTACTATGAAACTAAAACATGAGTTCATAATGCTTACTTGAAAATTTTTTGCAGCCCTAGGATCTCCAGGATTTTTATTAGGGTGAGCTATCTTTGCTTGCAAAGGAAAGAAAGGGTAAGCGGGGTAAGAGACATATCACCTCTCATCAAAGTGATAAAAATGTGTTAATTTTTAGGTGGATAAAAAAGAAATGTTAATTCAGGAAAAAAAAAAGAAAAAAGAAAAACATTAACATAAATGTCGTCTTTCACTCTTTCTAAATGTCAAATCCAAAAGTAAGCAGAAGAGAACCATTGTTTCACATTTGTGGTCGGTGAGCTACTGACGCATCGATGGTAATGCGTGTGCTTGGTGGCGAAATCCGAACGTTTGAAGCGAGTTTTTTGACTTTTTGCATTGGACGAATGGCGCGACCCGAGCTGTAGCAGAGCAGATCTGGCCTAAGTTGTGGCGAAGCAGAACCTACGGTGAGCTGCGGTGCTTGAGTGAAGCGAGCGAATCCGAACGTTTTAGCAGAGGAGTTTTCTGGTCTTCTGCGTTAGACGAAGACGACATTTTAGGGATTAAGAATTGAAAAAATATTACAAAAAATAAAAAAAACAAATAGTAACCAAAAAAGCAGTATCATAAATTAAAATAATAATAATATTAAAATATATAAATATATGGTTTGGTTTAATTTGTTTTGGTTTTAAATTTCAAATTCGAGAACTGAATCAATTAAGTTTTAATTAGTTCATATTTTACCTGAATCAATCAATATACTCAAACCAAACCAAACTAAACTAATTTAATTGGTTCAGTTCATATTGATCGGGTTAGTTGGATTATCCGAATTAATTTACACTCCTAATTATATCCATAACTTCATATGAATTTTTTTAAAAAATATATAAGTTGTAATTCACATGCACGACTTATCTAAATTATATAAAAAAATAGATAAATCATGCATGATAAACATAATTTACCCAAACTATAAAAAAAATGCAAATAAACCATATTTTTTAACTACAATTTATTATACATTATTATTCAACTTGAATTATTTTAATAATTAAGTTTTGAGTTATATTTATATAAAAATTTCATTTTCAAAATATACCATTATGTAAAAATACCAAATTCTGTTTAATTAATTATTATATTTATCGTTTTCTTTTCTTGTGAAGACAAATATTCTTTTTTTAAGGATGCGTTCATTATCCTGTATTCAATATTCATCCATCATAAAAACATCCACGTACGTGCATCGGTAAATGATCAACTTTGGGACTTTTACCACTTTCTAGACCTCCAGAGCCAGAAGTTTCAGAATCAAAATTTTCTGTAACATCGTTTCTCATGCTTTTCCAACTCTACAGATGGCGTTATTTTGAGCGTATTTTCATTATCTTCATCTTCCTACAATTGCAGTCTGCTTATATGCGGGAAATTTTTACAATTGGAAGAACCGGGATAGAAATTGGCTGGAATCGTCAGTGAAATGTGTCTTTTAAAGACAGATTTGTCTAACTCTATGTTTAAAATTTTTTTTATCAATGAAACAGAATGAAATAAGTGGAGATGAAACGGAGATAAAAAGAATGAAATAAAACATAATTTTTATTCTCTTTATTTAAAAATTTTATTAAAAAAATAGAACAAAATTTTATTATTTATGTGTTCCTCTTATTTCACCTCAATTTTAAGAGAAATAAAAGTTAAGTATTTAAGAAAAAGAGGAGAAAATAGTTTTTCATATATTCCGTTCATTTTTTATGTATTTTAAAACTCTTAAACAATGAAAGTTATTTCTGTTCTCCTTATTTCATTTCCATTTTTCTCGTTACTTATCATCCAAACATAATGTAAAATATTTTAGTTCATGTGGCACTAATTTTTTTTAGTAAGTACTTGATCTCCAACAAGTGTTATATAAATAATAGTAGTTCTATATAAAAATAGTTTATACGTCAGTATATATTATTAGATTTATCTTCATACTTGTGCAATCTTATATCAAAAAATTTTGCTTACATTTTTTGCAATACAACAACTGTATACACTTATTTTCTCTTTATATATATGTTTTTCATATGTTATTGTCTTGGACCAAAACAAGGAGGCAGCATATGCATTCAATTGTTCTGCAAGAATACTCTACTTGTGCTCTCAAGGTTTCAGAACCCCCTTACCCATGAGGCCACGAAAGGTATTGATGACCCATTTACATATCCTTCATGTCTATCTAGATTGCCCTGCTACGCTAGATACACAGCAAGGAGATGAGAAGTTGAAAACAAGAGTGGAAAGTAATAAAGGTATACTTTAAGGAGGAGTTAAAAGGGTGATGAAAGGAAGAATCTATTCTAAGCCGCTGAAATCATCCTTGTTTTATTTATTGCAATCATCTTTGGTTTAAGGCTAAGAATCTTCCACATATATTTTAGCCATCAAGTTTGGGAAAAGGCTAAGAATCTATAGTTTATGGCATGCCTGGAGGAAAAGTTTTGCATCAGCCTGAGGATTGCATATGATTTCTTTCCCTGATGACGTTACCGTCATTGAATTACATAATACAGGGAAGCACCCACATCCTTTTTACAATTGAAATGCTCTCTCATTCTTAATATGCTCAGACTACAGATGATCTTCTCTTCGTCGAGTTCCTTCTTTCTTTGGCTTCTTCTCATCTTCTCTGTGACATTTTCTCATGGTGTGTATTGCTTTTTCTAAAATTCATGTTTTTCATATTCTTCTCTAAAAATTGGCATGGATGATTCAGAGTAGATGTCTACTTGTTTGCAATGGACATTCTATAATAATATGCATTGAGCAGAGATGTATGTATGGCATTTAGATTTTTACAGTTCCTTTTGCTCGGTAACGTTTTACCATAATAAGTAGAAAAGTTTATGTTATCTTTATGCATTGCGTAACATGGATTTTCTAAGCAAGCTTTCACATTGTTACGTGATGCAGTTTTAGGGGATAAAGCATTTACAGGAACATATGGAGTAAACTACGGTAGGATAGCAGACAATCTGCCTTCCCCACACAGCGTGGTTACACTACTCAAAGCTGCGAAGATTAAGAACATTAGAATATATGATGCTGATCAGCAAGTCCTCAGTGCCTTCAAAGGGTCTGGAATTGATATTGTAGTTGGACTTGGTAATCAATTTCTGAAAGACATAAGTGTGGGCGAGGATCGTGCCATGAATTGGATCAAAGAAAATGTTCAGCCATTTCTTCCAGGAACTAACATTCGTGGAATTGCGGTGGGAAATGAAATCTTGGGAGGCACAGATGTGGAACTCTGGGAAGCTTTGCTGCCTGCTGCTAAAAATGTTTACAGTGCCCTTGATAGGCTTGATTTAACACATGATATTCAGGTGTCAAGTCCACATTCAGAGGCTGTATTTGCTAATTCCTTTCCTCCATCTGCATGCACTTTTAGGGATGATGTTCTCCCATACATGAGGCCTCTCTTGCAGTTCTTCTCACAGATTGGCACTCCTTTCTTCATAAATGCATACCCTTTCTTGGCCTACAAGAATGATCCCCAGCATATTGACATTAACTATGCTCTCTTCAAAAAAAATCCCGGAATTTATGATGCCAAGACTAAACTACACTATGATAACATGTTTGATGCTCAAATTGATGCAGCTTATGCTGCCTTGGAAAAGGTTGGGTTTGACAAGATGGAGGTGATTGTTTCCGAGACTGGTTGGGCTTCTCATGGGGACGAGAATGAAGCTGGAGCAACAGTGAAAAATGCATGGACGTACAATAAAAATTTGCGCAAGCGGCTACTCAAGAAGAAGGGGACCCCTTATAGGCCAAAGATGGTGGTGAGGGCTTATATCTTTGCTTTGTTTAATGAGAATTTGAAGCCTGGCCCAACATCCGAGAGAAACTTTGGATTGTTCAAGCCTGATGGAAGCATTGCATATGATATAGGCTTTACTGGACTTGTATCTTCCTCAACCTCGTCTCTTCTTTCCTTCAAGGTATGGATATGTCGTATACTTCCATTATTGAACATATTTTCTAGGAATTCGGACCTACAAACTTGCCAAAAATAAAATGCACTTTTAATATAGGATCAGTTTTTCCCCCATGTATGCTACTGAGCCTGAGTTCTAGATTTAAATTGGTAACATCTTTTTCATTGGTTTAACTAATGAAACTTTGATTCCAATTAGCTTTTATAAACTTTACAGTTCAGATATTATATGTGAAAGTATTTCTAGTTAGTGTACTATGTTATGTGATAAGAATGCATAAATTATTTGCCATCTTCTCCCCCTGCCATTGATTTTAGTTCTCGAAATGCTTGTTCTTTTATGTTCATTGAGGCATTTACCACGTCTCGATACCCAAATTTTATAATGAACCTTCAAATTCTTAAGTACCCTTTTTCATAGTTTATTGCAGCCATGAATTGTACTAATGCATCAATGTGAATATGAGTTTAAAGAAAATAGGTATATGATTGAGTGATTTACATAAAGAAAACCTGTCAGAAGGCAATCTGTAGCACTCTTGAATCTTGATATCTTTTGTTTCCGTTCACCACTCTAGTAGTACTTTAGAACCTTTGTGATTAGATGTTATCTGAAATATATTAGTTAATCATTAAACTAAAAATCCTCGGCCTAAAATGCGGTTTTACAGCACAAATATCTCTTCATTTGACTACATCTACAGTCATTTCAGCTTTTGTGTGATTAAAGGTCCACACAAGAACTGTATACTTCCAGTTGTGCACCTAAAGGGCAGCTCCAATTTCATGAGAGGTTCATATATACTCAAATATTACGCTATTCTACTAAAAATGTAGAAAAATGATCATTATATACTTCTTTTAAAGGTGTATATACTGGTGACACTCTTAAATTTTAAGAGTATCAGATTTAATGAGAAAAAGTGATAGAAAAAAATAAGTATAATAAATAGTATTAAAATAAATATGAAAAGATGTGTATACACTATTAATGATAAGAACGTGACAATTGAAAAATGTAACATGTGACACTGCATAATCATCCGCGTTGTTGGATTAAATATAAAATATTGTTAAGTCAGATCTGAATGGTTACAAAATTGCCTAAAGTATTACCCAGGGGGTATTTTAGAATTTATCCAATTTCATAAACCATGGCCTCTTATACAGCAATTTCAGGCAATAGCAACAATGACACAAATCCTATTAAGGAAATGTATGTTGTAGTAAATTATAAGCTAGCATCCTTTTTGGTTGAGTAGTTTGTGCTGTACATACGTATAACTACTCTGTTTAACTTTATGTTCTTCCCGTTCCATTTTTCTGACAACTATGCCTTGCAGGGTATTGGGTCTTCATACGTAATGGTTTTTACGAGTTGTGCTTCTCTTCTTCTTCTTGTAGCATTGTAATCGATCATAAGATGGAAGGTACAAGTGAACTCAATGATTCTTGGGATCCTGTAACAATTTTCAGAACTCACAAGCAATTCAATTTGTGGAATTTCCAAAATACAGTTGCGACATCTCAATGTATAGTTGATTAACCTTTGTATTCTTCTTTATTAACACTCACCAATGTACCATAGGCCTAAGTATCCATTCAATCATGTCTCTTGTTGCAGTTGATGATCAAGTATTGATGTTTTTTTTCAACATTTCAGTAGTGTCAAGCTTTACAACAAGAGAATCTATGAAAAAAATAAAAAAACAGAGCAATGTCTTTTATCCAAGATTTGTTTATTTTCATTTATCTCGGAGTAACGTTAATGCCACAACTATACGCTTAAAGAATATAGAACTTGATTTAGCAACGGTATAAAATAAGTGTTGTACTTTTACTTGACCAGAATGACAAAGTTGTGGCACAACCTTTTCACCCTTTATCTAGGCAAAACGTGCTAGTCCTTACAGGGTCCATGCAACGTGTTTGACAGTTTCATCAAGTTTGAAGAAATCAATGGGAAATCAAGAAAATTGAGCCAAGTCCTATTCCACAATTCAAGCACATTGCAATCAGTTGGGGCTAGAATTCCAAGTTAAATGAATGTTGAATTTTCTTATTGGCCCATCGAGTGAATCTTGCATAGACTTGTACTAAGAAAATAATTAAGCTGATAAACCAGAAAAGGAAGATGGAAGATCTATGGTTCAATTAACTCATGATATAAAGAGAATGGCATATTATCACGGATAACATATAACTTTTTGAAATGTATTATGTATTAACTAGCTCAAACTTTTAAATCATGTATGTATAATTACTTTTATGGACAATATTAAACATTGTTAACCAAAGTATTTTCTTGTAATTTATTCAATAATATCTCCAATTATGTTGCTGTCATATGCTTGCAAGAATGTCAAAGAATCACCTTTATGGTCTCCAAACCCGGGTCCATTCAATTGGAAAAGTCTCCTACTCTTTATGATAAATTGATCTACGAAGGCGACCACACACTTCAAGGAAATTTTCAACATATGGGAACCGAGTATGAAATGCACAACAGACTTTGGGTTTCCACTATGAAAATCTCTCTCGGAATTACTAGCATTTGAAATAATAATAATAGAAGATGTACCAATAATAATAATAGAAGCTTACGTATAACAGTTTAACCACTACGCATTACGTTGACTTTCTGAAAAACTAATGAAATTATATTTTTTTTCCTAGTTTTAGAAATTATAACAATATATTTTATTTTAATTTTATTAGACAGATAATTATATTTTTAATTTTAAAACACATATATCCTCTATGCACCTTTCTTATAATTAATTTTAGAAAAATCAACTTAAGAGTCATATTATTTATACAACTCAAAATAAATAATTTTGAAACAACTCAGATAAATAATAAATAATTTTAAGATAAATAATTATTTCAATTAGATAATTTTTTATTAAATATAATAATTAAAATTAAAATTTATTATTTTTACACAGCACATTATTTATTTTAATTTGAGAAATATTTTATCTTCTTACTCAATCTTTATATTAATTTTTTTAATTATTAAATGAAAAAAAGTATTAAATATTTTATATATTTTTAAGATATTAAATATATTTACTTTTTTATTTAATATTTTTAATTTAATATTAAAAAAATTATTAAAAAGAATTTATAAGAATATATAATATTATTCAATTAATTTGCCTGGATGGAAACGAGAGAGTTTCTCTCTCTTTTTAGTTTTTTCAGAGCTACTGAGAAGTGTAAATTCTTTGTTGGCTCCATGACTCCTATTAGAAGATTGGAAGTTAGTAATATTCTTGATTTTTCAGCAGGCAATCTTCCTTTCATCTATCTTGGTGTTCCTATTTTCCAAGGCAAACGAAAGATTATTCATTTGAAGAACATTACAGACAGGATCAAGGCTAAGTTGGCTTCTTGGAAAGGTTCCCTCCTCTCAATTATGGGTAGAGTGCAGCTTGTCAAGTCCATTATCCATGGTATGTTGTTTTACAACTTTCATGTTTACTTCTGGCCCATTTCCTTACTTAAAACTATGGATAAGTGGATTAGGAACTTTATTTGGTCTAGAGATACCTTTTCAAAAAAAGTAGTTACTGTGGCTTGGCATAAGATTTGTTCTCCAGTTGATGCAGGTGGTTTAGGCTTAAGGTCTTTGAGATCTATTAATAATGCAGCTCTGTTGAAACTAAGTTGGGAAATGATTGCTTCAAATAAACCTTGGGCTGCTCTTTTGAGAGTAAGATTTCTCAGGAAAAATTCTCCAGTTGGTCACTATGTCAAGTCCTCTCTCTGCCCTGGGTTGAGGCTTCATTTACAATCTGTTAAAAATGAGAGTAATTTGGCGATGTAGGGAATGGTGAATCTATCTATTTCTGGATCGACATCCGCTCTCTCAAGATTTCTCTTTCTCTGCGGCATTCTCTAAAAGCTACGGTTAATGACTTCATTATGGATAATGCTTGGTCCATTCCTAGTTTTATAGAAGCTAAATTTCATCTGCTGGTTTCTGAAATTAATCACATCCACTTTCCCTTCAATCTGGGTGTGGACTGTTTGCTTTGGAAATGGACTAACAGTGGTATTCTCACCTTTAAAGATGCATTTACTCATCTCAATCTTGATAATCAGACAGTTAGTTAGGGTAAATTGATTTGTAGTTCTTCTATTTCTCTTTCTAAGTCTTTTCTGCTTTGGAGACTCTTGTATAATAAGCTATCTACTGATGAGAATCTGAGATTAAGAGGTGCGATTACTGTCGAGGTTTGTAGCCTATGTGGCAAGTTAGATGAATCCTCGGATCACCTATTCCTTAGATGCACTTTTGCTTCTAAAATCTGGTCTTGGCTCTCAGCAACTCTAAACTGTAATATTGAGCTTTCTTCCTTTGTCTCAACTCTTTCTGTTTGTAACAGAAACTGGTGTTCTCAGATTAAGGACATCATCAAGTCTGCTATCATCCATACTTTCTAGTATATCTGATTTTGCAGAAACCAACTAAGGTTTCACAATAAGGTTATCTCTTCCAATTATGTTATTAACTTGATTTCAGCTGCCTCTTCTCTGTCACAAGCTTTCTGCTGGTTATATCTCAAATTCTATTGATGATTTTAAAATCCTGAAGTTGTTTGCAGTGGAGGATCATATTACTAAATCTCCCAAAATCTTTGAAGTTTGCTGGCTTTCTCCTCTTTGTGGGTGGACCAAGTGTAATTCTAATAGAGCTTCTAGAGATAACCCGGGTCATGCCTCTTGTGGTGGTATTTTCCAGATCTTCATTCTTAACACATCTCTACCTCTCTTAATACTAAATTTACAGCAGCCATAATTGCTTTTGAAATTGCTTTTAAAAGAAGATAGCATAAATTGTGATTGGAATGTGACTCCAAATTAGTAGTGGATGTCTTTTCTAATCTTAACTTAGTACCTTGAAAGTTGAAGAATAGATAAAAAAATTATATTTATTTAACTCAGTTGATGAATTTTAGAATTTCTCACATTTTTAAGGAGGATAATTCTTATGCAGACAAACTAGCTTCTCATGATATTTCTAGTCATTATTTTTTTTGATGGGATACTGCACCTAATTTTATTTGGGAGGACTCTAACCGCAACAGGTCTGATCTCCCAAATTTTAAATTTTCTTAATTGCTTCTTTCTCTACATGGGTTTTGATTTAGCCCCCATGTTTTTTTTCTCTTTCTTTTAATATCATCATGATCTTTTTTCTGTGAAAAAAAGAAGAAGAAGTAAAAGTAGCACTCAAGCTATAATAATTAATAATGCACAATACTTCAAATGAAAAAGGGAAGAAAAAATATAAAGTCAACAAAGAGATAAAGACTTAAATGCTTGTGGCAACATGACTTGGTAGTCTGAGTTTAGTGTCGTAACACGGTACGCACCAGAGTGACTTGCGTGATGGCGAAGGCCATGACCAGCTGCTACCCCGTCAAGGCCGCGTTGAAACTTAATTAGACACCTGAGTTACTCTATGCAGTGTAATTGCACTCAATTCACCTTTCCCTTTTCCTTGTGACTTTGTTTGCCTATATATAGCTTAGCTACGCTCCCCATTCCAAATACTTCAACCAGCCTTGGCATTCATCTTGTCACTTTCATTTGCACTTCATAGTTGCCTGACTTCAATTTATACACAAAATATATATATTATTCAAAGAGTTAAACATGAATAAAATGAGTGCTGATGGAGTTGCTGCTCTTGGAGGAATCGTGGCAATATTAATGCTTGTACATTGCGTAGAGGCAGAGACTGTGCATGTGGTTGGAGACAGCTTGGGTTGGCGAGTTCCACAAGATGCCTCTGCGTACCAAACGTGGGCTTCTAAAAATAATTTTGCGGTTCGAGATATTCTAAGTAAGCAAGCATCATTCCTCTCTTTAATTTTCTTATGTTTCCTATATTACAAACATAATTTGATATATATATACCACTTATCTTTTCATATATGATTTGCATAATTTTATATCACTTGGCTTGGCTACACAAAAAAAAAAAATAATAAATAAAATTAATCCAATTTGGCTTTTTTTCCTTGCGTTGGGTTTGGGTTTTCAGAGTTCAATTTCGAGACAAACCAGCATGATGTAGTTGAAGTGCCAAAAGAGTCGTACGAATCTTGCAGTTCATCTAACTCTATAAATACAACCATCAAGACCGGCCCCACCAACATCACCCTCAACACAGCCGGCGAACATTACTATATTTGCACCTTCGGTCAGCACTGCAACCATGGCCAGAAATTAGCCATCACTGTCGCCGGAGCTTTGCCGCCTTCTACCGCCTCTCCACCAGATGTCACCCCCACCCCACCATCTCCATCTTCTGCACCTACTGCTTTCGCTAGTTTTGCTTTGCTCTTCTTCTCCGCATACATGGGTTTAGCGTTTTAGATAGAGAGTTAATATGATTTGGGGCGCATTTGACCTGCAAATAAATATGTTTTGTGATTGATGTACGCTTTTGTTTTACTTTGATATTTTGTATAAGAGTGTGTAGTATTCTTGAGTACACGTTGATCAATAAATCGTTTCAATTTTTTAAATTTAAATCAAAAGTAAGGATTGATTAGGATTTTAAGTGCTTTGATTTGATGTTATATCTATGAGCAATACCTAATAACCACTCTATGAGATGATATGCTTATTAGTAAAAAATGTTTGACTTAATTTGGTACATTAGAAATGGATACAACGACTTCAACTTTTTTAGTTGTGTTTAATTTGGGGTGTTGGATTGATTTTAAGTGTAGGCTCAAATCAAACTAATGTTAGTTAGTTAAAGCAAACCATCAAAATTAAGAGAAGCTAACAAGTTTATTAATGAAAGCATCTTGCTAAATATATCCAAATTACATGGGAATGGGAATAAAAACGTGAGATTGTCTTGTAATAACATGTAAATTAGATATATTTTGATAATAAATTTAATTTTTGATATAAGCATGTTAAGTCAAATTATGTTAAATTTAAATAATTGAAAAGTAATAAATACAAATTTAAATTATTTTGTCATATTGAAAACTAATTTTTTTCATGATTTAAAATTGTAAACCCTACAAATGAATTAAAGTTTTTCTTCCGTGTGTTGGTGGTCACCCATTTAATAATAAATGGCTGCTCTTCCGCTTTCGGTTTATATAAATGGCTGTTCTTAACTCAATGAATAGTAGTGCATTCATGCTATATTATATAAATGCATAAATAAATTACAATGGTATATTAAAGCAATCAACAAATCATCAAGTTAAAGGAATTTAATAATTGATATTATTATCTTTACAAAGCTCTTATAACATAAATTCATATGGTGATTTCACTCGTAGCATAAAAAATGAGACGATACCAATACATTTTTTATGAGGTTCAATAATTGCTTGCCACGTGAAACATTTTGCTACCTTTTTATTTTCAGTAAAAGATTCACACCTTAAAGTTTGATATTTTAAAAGAATAATAATAGTTTTATACTTTTAAAAGAAATATATTATTATTTATATATTTTTTAAATTGTGATTAAATAAAAAATAAAAAAAATAAATATAATGAATAATATTAAAAAAATAAAAAATATATACATTATTTATAATAAAAATATTAAAATTAATTTTAAAATGACTCGTGTTAAGTAATAGAAGATAATCTCTTTTAATCCCAAATTCAAAACCTATTTTTTTTTTTCTTCGCTATCTATCTTTCCATTCCTTGATTAGACAAGCAAGGTAGTTCGTAAAAACCACCACACATCTCACCTACGAACAAAATTCTAGGTTGGATTGATACTTGGATTTCTGGATTGGTTCGCACATCATTTTCGGGTTGGTTTATTTTTCTTGGTCTTTGATCTCTTTCCTTCTATTGTCTCCATGAATTGGTAGCATAAATTGAGTGCATGTCCGTTGAGACTCACTACAAAGTAGTAGCCCACAACAGAAAAATGGTATCCTTCAAAGATATTCTCATTTGTGTTCGTACTGCAAAAAATTCGCCTATTACCGATGACTATTTTCAGTGAATTTGTACCGATCGGTAATTATTGCATTTTCGACAACTAAATTTATCAAAAAAACATTTCCAGCAATTTAATTTGCCAAAAAAAATTCATAATTTAAATAATTTTTGGTGGATTATTTTATCAAAAATAAAACTAATGGTAGCGCTAATTTTTTATTTTTCAAAAAAAAATCCATCGAGAATATTTTTAAAAATAGAATTTAAATAATTTTTTTAGAAGTATATTATTTTAATTTTTGACAAATTTTTCTGCAAAAATAATCGCTGGAATTTTTTTATAAAACAAACATTATTTTAATTTCCGGTAGATTATCCTCCAAAATAATTTTAGGGTATGTTTGGGATAGTTAAAAAATTTGATTATACTTAATAATCAATTATTGTATAAAATTTTTTTGTTATAATTGATTATAATTGATTTATTTTTATATTTAGATGCATTATAAAACGATTTTAAATTAATCTGATTCGTTTGAATGATATAAAAAAGAATCACTTTTATCGTTAAATTACTAAAATAGAAAATGATTAAAAAAAATTATTTGATTGAGGATAAAATGGTATTTACATATCAAAATGTAAGAAATAATCTATAAGTTAAAATCATAAGCTTCAATCTTCAGCATTATAAAAATTAATTTTAAAAAATTTTTATTTTACATTAAATTTCGTGTAAAAACTGAAACTAAATTTACCAAACATGATTAAATAATGTTACAATAACTTTTTTCTCAAAAAAAGTTAAGGAACATGCAGTTAGTTGTCCAAAGCAACCACTTTTTGGGCAGAATTTATGTTGGAGATAATTTCTAGCGGATATACCCGACGAAACCCCTCTTCCCCTCCCTTTTTCCCCTATCATCTCCCTCATTCACTCTCACTCACCTCATTTCCTTCTTATCTTCTCCTTTCTCTCACGTCACCGCTCTCCCTAACCGCACCCCACCTCTCATCTTCTCTTCTCTCTAACGCCATCGCCCCCACCTTGCCACCACCCCCACTGAAGTCATATGGATGCAGAAGTGCTCAAACGCTTGCTTGACGTCAGGGATGTATGGCTTCCATTTAGGATTGAAGATTTTCCTTCCAATGAGCGTTAGAAAGAAGAGTAGTTGCTCTGAAGTTGGTAGAACAAGTGGGCCAAAGGTATATTGGATTTTAGTGCTTCCCCTATTATAGCCATCAAGTCTTTGGAAAATGAAATCCCCACCTTCCCTTCTTTGTCTTCCTCTTCAAACACACAACGATAAGCTTTGTCATCAGCACCTTTGTGGATTCGAATCACATGGACCAATCTATACTTTGCTCGTTTAGCTTCAGATTTGTGCATTGATAAGAAAATAACAACACCTCCCATTCTGAACAAACAGTTTGGAAGAAGCATGGCTCTCTTGTTGACTTGGTAATAATTAGGGGTAATGATCTATGTGCTCACAACCATAACGCGCAAATAGAGATGAGACCTACACACAATCCATCCCTGAGACAAACTATACAAATAAAAAAAGATTAATTGATATATATATATATTGGTATTATCTTTACTCATTTTTTATTTAAAAATAAGTATATCATTTTCGGTGGATTTATTTGCCGTAAAAAATTTTAAAATCGAGGCTTATTTTTTTCGGCGATATATCGGCCAAAAATTTTTGGCAGATATTCGACTAGAAATTTTTGATAGATATTTGGCTGGAAATTTACCGGCGAATATACTGCCAATATTTATTTGCAGAAAAAAAAATTTGCAAGGGTTTTACCGGCCAACTAAAATCCAATGAAAATCAAAATTTTCAACAGATTTTGACTTATTACCAACAAATATGGCCGCCAGTAATACACAATTTTCTTGCAATGGTGTGAATGGCTAAGTTGTCGCGAATGAGTATGAAACAGACCATTTCATGGAAAATGAGAGTTTTGAGGAAGAAGATGAAAAGGAGACTTCAAAACAAAACCAAATGTAACATGGAAACAAATTCAGACGAGGAGGTGAAGGTAGAAGTTAGTTGAATGGAGGCTTGATTTAGTTAATAGAGAAAATATTTTAGGTTATTTTAAATATCAAACTTTAAGGTGGAGCTTTTATTGGAGTTACATCAAGAATGTACCGGTAACATGATCACATCCACTTCAATTAAGTTGGCATTATGTTCAAAATTTTTCTTTTTCTTGGTATAATTGATGTCACCTAGAGGTAGGTATACAAGCTTGGGCCTGCGGACTAGTCCGTTTAACCTCCAATCTATGCAGGTTAGAAGCAAGAATTTTACAAGTTCGTTTAAACGTAGACTTACGAGCTTGATCCGTTTAACTTACGGGTTATGGTTATGGTCACTGGGTTAGCGAACCAACCCACTAACCCGTGTAACTATTTTTTTATTTTTATTAAAAGGAAATAACTCTTTTAATCTGAAGCCTAATTTGTTCCCAGATGAATGTTGTTGTCAAGGTAATACTGAAAATTAGGCCCAACATGCCCAATAAGCTGTCACACCAATAACTTATCACTCAAGCCCCCTTAAACTAAAACAAATTATTGATTTTGGGTTTCTAGTTTTCATCTTCAATATTCTCTACCTTTTTACAGCCGCCATAGTGAAAACTTGGTGTCGCGAGCTCCAGTATTCGGTCATCGCTGCCTCCACGCCTATGAGAGTTTAAGCCACAGTCACACAAAGACACCATAAGCAGCATCGACCACTGTCACAGTGCCACACTGTGAGCTCGTCGTGATCACCACGAAAGAGGATGATGAAACTCGATCTTCTAGTTTCGTATGTGATTGCATTACTGGTGACTCTATGTTGGGTTCACTGCCGCTAGTGACAGTAGATTCAATTGGATGAAGTTTATGGATTTGATGTTTGGATCTGTATTGATTTATGTTTACAATCATTTTTTGGTTGAAATTTTTGTGATCCAACCTTTGAATTTTTGTAGTTTTATTGGTTTGTTTGTGTTTGGATTTGTATTTGTGATTGGATCTATATTAGTAAGATTGGTTTTGCAGTTTGAGAAAAAGTGAAAAAAAATGAAAAAAAAATGGTAATGATATTTGTGCTCACAACCATGGCGTTCGAATTCGTGAGCTAAGTCAATAAAGATGAGACATGCATTACAACTCATCCACGAGACAAAGTATACAAATTAAATAATATTAATCGATATACATATAAATATATTTTGGTATTATTTTTACTAATTTCTTATTTAAAAATAAATATATCATTTCTGGTGAATTTATCTGCCACAAAAATTTAAAAAACTCGAGATTTTATTTTTATTTTTAAAAACACTCTAACTCCTGTAATTATTATTTTTTATTAAAGTCCTCAAATGAATGGTGCTACCAAAGTAATCCTAAAAATTAGGCCCAACATTATGACCCAATAAGCTATCACACCAATAACCTAACACCCAGGCTCTCTTAAATTAAAACAAATTATTGATTTTGGATTTCTACTTTTCATCTTCAATCTTCTTTACCTCTTCAAATGTCGTCATTACTTCCACGCTAGTGAGAATTTGACGTTGCGAACTCCAGTATTCGGTGATCGTTATCTCCATACCTATGAGAGCGTGAGCCACAATCACATTGAGCCACTGCAAGTAGCACCACTCACCGTCACAACGCCACACTATGAGCTCGTCGTGATCACCACGAGCCGCGGCGAGGACTCGCCACAAAAGAGGACGATGAAACTCGATCTTCTGGTTCATGTGTGATTGCATTGCTGGTGACTCTACGTTGCCGCTAGTGACAATAGATTCAATCGGATGAAGTTTATGGGTTTGATGTTTGGATCTGTATTGGTTTATGTTTACAAGCATTTAAATTTCTGGTTGAAATTTTGTGATCCAGCCTTTGAAAATTTGTAGTTTTATTGATTTGTTTTATGTTTGGATTTGAATTTGTGATTGGATCTGTGTTGGTGAGATTGGTTTCTTTGCATGTATTGTATGCAGTTTGAGAAAAAATGCAAAAAAAAAAAAACAAAGAAAGTTAGTAACAAGTTTTTTTCATAGATATTGTACGTTGTTATAGAAAAAAATGTAGAAAGAAATTGAAAAAAAAAAAAAAGCTCGTTCAAAGAACACGTAGACTAAAGCGATGTGGATATATACTGTTATTTTGTTGACTTATTTAAAATATGGGCCAACTCAGTCAGGTCTGTTGATTATTAATCTTTTGTGGATCAAGTTGGTTTGTATACCTAACTCTAATGTCACCGAATCATATTCTTCATGAGGATCATACACTGATACAAATACATCTCTAATACTTTTTCTATACTACATCATGAAGCTATCCTTTAATAGTCAGAAAAAAAATAAGAAAATCAACGTGGAAGATAAATCACCCAAGAGGAGAAGGTGATGCATTGCAGAGTGACACTACCCCATTTTTTTATTTGAATAGATAAAAAAAATTGTGAGAAAATAAAATAATATGAATTTTAAATTTTCAAATTTTCCTATTTCTTATTTTAAATTTATTTTTTTCTTTTTCCTCTTTTAATTTTGCAACCAGTTCACAAGTTTCATATCCATATGGATCTAAAAGTAATACTGGATGCAAAAGAGTTACGAAGGTTAAACTATTAGAAATACTTGAGTATATTTAATTTTTTAAAATTTTTTAAATATAAATGTTATTATAAAATAAATATAATAGTCTCACAAACAATTAATTCAATTACCTCCAATATCTCAACTTCCCAAGTCTAATTGTGAATTTTTTTGAATAAGCTATTAGTAAAATAAAATAATTTGTAGAAGTGCTAGCAAGAAAATAAAGAGAAATGTAGAAAAAAAATCCCCATTCTTCTTGATTACTTAACTATAATAACGCGTAGAAGGTATTCTAGAAAATATTTGTATATTAGATTCATCAAAATTCTATGCGGATTTTTTTTTCTATGAGTTTTATGTTTGCAATTGTTAAAAGCATTAGTTTTGTTATATTTAGTTAGTTAGGGCTTGTTTTGAAAAATTAAAAATTATAGATTATGTTGATAATTGATTATAATCATTATAATCTAATTTATTTTTATGTTTAGATGTATTAGTTGTAAAGTAATTTTAAACTAATATGATTTGTTTGAATGATATAAAAAGAATTATTTTTATATATTAAATTATTAAAATAGATATAGAATGATTAAAAAAAAGTATTTGATTGAAGACAAAATAATATTTACATATCAAAGTGTAAAAAATAATCTATAAGCTAAAATCATAAGTTTTAATGCATGTTTGGTAGAGATTCTTAACAGTTTTTTTTTGGAAAAAAAGTTGTTTGAATAGTATTTAATCATGTTTGGTAAAATTAGTCTCAGTTTTTACACTAAATTCAATGTAAAATATAAAAGCTTTTTAAAGTGATTTTTATAATCTTTGAAGATTGAAACTTATAATTTTAACTTATAGATTATTCCTTACATTTTGATATGTAAATACCATTTTTGTCTTTAATTTTTTAATCATTCTATACCTATTTTAATAATTTAATACATAAAAGCGATTCTTTTTTATATCAAAATAATTAGATTTTAAAATCGCTTTATAACTAATGCATTCAAACATAAAAATGAATCAATTATAATCGATTATATTTTTATTTAATCGATTCACGATAATCAAATTTTTGCAATATCCCAAACACATCCTTAATCTTTAACTTATGATTATTAGCTATAAAAAAAATTTTTTACATTGAATTTTATGTAAATATTTTTTGAAAAATAATTTTTTATTCAAATATAATAATTATTTCATAAAATAACTTAATTCTCTAAAAATAATTATTTAAAAAATAATTAATCTTTTTTAAACATGCTCTTAGTTAGTTTTTAGTTTAAGTTTTTTTTTTCTTAAGAACCCGGACTGTTTTTCTTTTGGTACTTTTTTTTTTTTACTTGGGCACAAATTGTTTGTTTAATTACTTCATCTTTTTTTTTTTTGTTCAGAAGATTGTAGTTTCTTTGCCACAACAAAAGATCATCGGCCAAACCAAAGCGAAGATACAGAGAAACAGTCCAAGCTACAATCTGACATAAAGTACACACACCAACTACAACACAATAACGTTCTTATCATAAACAGTAAATATATCTTTTTTATATATTTTTTAATATAATTTATTATACTTATTTTTATTATTATTTAATCACACTTGTTTTAAATAGGTGTAAAAAAGAATATGACAAGAAAAATGATGTATCCTTTTCCACTACGAAATGTAATCTAGATACTGAGCTACAGAGATAGATTGCATCATTGCATCACTAGATTGCATCATCAATTACAAGAAAGCCACAAATTGAGATGTGGCATAAAGGCTTGGAGCTAGCAACCGCTTGCCGCTTCGGCAGCGGAGATGAAGTATGAGACCCCGATCTTCATATGGCAACGCGGAATCATCAGAACTGCAGCAGACGATACAACAGTGCACATAGGTATCAACACGCATAACAGGCACGCTCGAAGCTTGCAGAGTTAGGGTATGTTACGATTTTAATAATTAATAAAATTGAATGAAATGAAATGAAATATATAAAATAAGATGAGATAAAAATATTATTTTATTATTTAAATATTTTAAAATAAAATAAAATAAATATATTATTTTATTATTTGTAAAATGAAATAAAATAATAAAAGTTATAATTTTTTTAAATTACTTTTATTATAAATACACTAATTTTAATAAAATCTTACTTATAATTATAATAAAAAAATAATTCTATCTCATACTTTTAAATTAAAAAAAAAAAAAATTAATAATTTTTAATAAAATAAAATAATATTCATCTCATCTACTTCAATCTTATTCTATTATTTTTTAATATAATTAAATAATAAAATATTTTTCATCTCATTTTATTTCATCTTATTCTACTCAATTCACCAATTCACAGCACACGTAGCATTAGTCAAATCTAAACCTTGCTCTTCATGATATTTGGGCAATAAGTCCATCTTTTCAAATGTATGGCCCAATAAAATCTTAGTTATAGACCGTACTAGAAGCCCTCAGGTCTCTTAGACATCAAAACTGGGCCTAATCTGTCAAAATACAAAAACAGGGTCTTTTCCCTCTGATAATTTTCCCGCCCAATGTTTCCCTTTAGCCTTTTTTTTTGTCCCATATCCTTTTATGTCCTTTTCTTTTATCCTGATTGACATTTTTTTTTCTGTACTTTTCCTCTTTTCAAACAAGCCTATGAGAGAAGCTTCATTATCACAAAAGCCTCTTACATACTTCCTTTTCTTTCTCCCTTCTAAATTGAATTCTAATATTCTTTCCTCACTCCTTTTTCTTATATGACTACCAAAATTACAATTTTTTTTTTTAATTTTGTCTGTCTTGCACCGTAGTATCTCTCTTGGTTGAATGCCAGTCTTCATCAATTTTCTCTCCGATGGCAATCTTTCTCTCTGTTGCCGGTAAATGAGGTATGTACGTGACCAAAGTTCAGTATTGTATGACATCTACAATCAATTAGAGTATCAAAGATAGGGTTTGTGATCCCAAATCAATTTCGTACTCTTTCAAGTATCTAATTTGGTCACTTACAATAACAAGTTTATTTTCCCCAGCACTAGCATCATGATCTTCAGCCCTCCGTCTCTGTTGGTTTTCGTTTTCTTCTCTATGGCTTCGTTGAACACCTTCTGTGTTTGTTCATCTCTGTGGGTATGTTGAAGGCAATTTTTCTTCTTTCGTTTTTTGCCTCCAATCCTTCATCTTATTTTGTTTCTTTGCTCATTTATTTTCTGTATAGTTTTTTCATCTCAGATATTACTTTTTTTAAAATCAGTTTCATTGAAGAAGCTCCTCTCTTCGTTCATCTCTCAGGCTTTGATGAAGGTAATTCTTGCATTTTTTCCCTTTAATGTTTCAGATCATTTTATTGCTTGTATTTTTTTTTTTTTTATGATGCCCCTCTCTCCATCTCTCTCTCTCTTTTTTCCCATTTAGTTGTATAAAATTTGAGGATTTCAAGTCAATGTATTTTGACATAGTATTTTTTTTCTTCTGGGTTTCAAGATTTAAAATGATGTCCGATCCGTTCTCTTTTTGTATAATCTAAAATGATCCATTCATATTATGTATAATCTAAAATGAAGCTTTGAAGTCAATAATCCATTCACCTTTTGTATAATTTAAAATGATGTCCCTTGGAAGAGTCAAAGGTTACTTGATAATCTTCTTATGTCGCAGCAAATTATTATTATTATTTTAAATTACATGTTATTTAAATACAAAGTGTATATGCAGAAAGTTCCAACAGGCATATGACAAGTTCACAACTCAACAGAAGCTCCTCCAAGTCCTTTAAACAATGTTTCTTGATTTGGTCTTTCTTTTTTTCTCAATATTCTCTTTTTCATAATGTCATAAATAGGAGTGCTGGAGAATTCTTTTCTTGCTGTAAGAATGTCTACTTTTTCCATCTAGCTCCAGGAGTAACTTTTTTTACTCATTGTTATTGTGAAAGTAGGTTTGCATATGTAAATGAGAATTTTTTTCGTTTCTTAGTTACAGCCAGCAGTTGTTCCATACAAGTGTTTTGAAGCTGACAAGTTCTAAAGAAGCATCAAGGATGTACATCAAATATCAAAACATGGAGGAAGAACTCACGGGGATGTTCAGTTTGTATGTGGATTGTTTCAATACCTTTTTCATTCTTTATAGTTAATTTGGCATTGTTAATTTTTTCTATTGCGATGGCTCAATTCTGTTATTGATGATTAATAAGATAGGTGGAAATTTCTTGGTCCTATTTCCTTTGGGTCTTTTGTGAAACATCATATGCTTTGTTGAATTTTTATTTTTTTCTCAACCTTTTTTATTGTGTTCAGTTTCTTGAAATGGACATGGCCTCTCTGTCTCGTCCTGGCAGCACATACCATCCATGTGATTAAATTTCAGGTGTAAGACAGGTATATCACTCCCTCTTACTTCGTATTAATTTATTATTGATGAATTTATTTTCATTTGTTTTTCTTGGCTTATATGGTTATTGGAACATGATCTGATTCAGTAAGAGAGCTATTGTTGTCTCATGAGGTTAATGCTGAAAAGGTGCCAAAGGTGATTGAATGATGTTTTTAATTCGTGCTTGCTGCTTTAAATTGTTAAACTTATGTGTTTTTGAGTTTGTTATCTGTCTAATATTTTTTACTTTTAACTTGATATATGTGACCAAGATTTTCCTGGCACTCTATTATGATAGGTTTTTTTGGACCGAGAAGTAAAATTTAGTCATATGCATTTTGTTTTGTTTGCCAGTGAGTCAACTGATGTATAATAATCATTATGCAGTTTTCTTTTTGATTAAAACTTCAAGCTTCCAAGTGACTGTAGAAGAGTGTTAATCCTCTTTAATTGCTAATATGTCAGCATGCCTAAATGGACATAGATATTAGCTTTCTTTTTCAGTCTCTATTTGTTCTCTCTTAAAAAAGATTGTTGGGTTAGTGTCTTCAACAATCTTGTGACGTTCATGGACAATGTTGCTAATATGACTGTTCTTTGTTTAGGCTGTTAAGATATTGAGGACTGATTATGAACCCTCATATTTAGATATCCTCTATGCTGAGGGAGAGGTAGTGTGAGGGAGGTTAATGAAATGGAGGATTTGTACTTCCTTCTTCCAAGAGATAAGGTTATAAAAAATAGATGGGATTTTGAAAGAGGAACACATTGCAATAAATTCACTATTTTCAGGATAAAATGAAAATACAATACTTAGGACTGGATTGGGACTTAAAGCTGCGACTTAAAGCTGGGTCAAATGCATATGTTGCCACTGATTATGAGATATGAGTTTGAAAAGAAACTTACTATATGAGCTATAAAGTTGCTACTAAAAATTCGGAGCTGAGAACACTTTTTACTTTATTAGTTACTATTTGTCTTTGTGTGGTAGGAACCTTTTAACTTAGCATATGCAGGGTTGATAAGGACTAAGGAGCAAGTCGAAAAATGGCAGGAAGAAATCAGGATATATTACACTCGATGCCTCAAATGTGCAACATATAGTTAATCTGGTAGGAGGAATAGTAAATATTTTAGTAGTAATCGCAGTCATTAAAATCTGTATCATTTCAATTTGAAGGGATGGCAATTCAAGAACAAAAACAATGTTTCTTGAATTTTGCAAGTGCTGCATGATAAAAATGAGCATGAGTCCAGTACTTTTGAATGCATTTCAACTTTAAGCTTGCCTTTGTTGCTTGAATTCAACTTGCCTTGACCAAGTGCTGAACGGGTTGATATTGAGATGTTCATATGCATGTTATATAGTGTGTGTGTGCGTGTGTTTGTGTGTTTGTTTGTCTATGTATATTTTTAAACAGAATTAGATAAAACAAATCAATACTTGAAACTTAGTGGACCTATAGGAAATTTTGTGTCCATTGACCCTTAAAAGGTAGCTTCACAAGGTATTCCATGTGTGTTAATTACCAGTATTCTTCTGTGTGAGCGTAATTTTTTAATGAAACAAAATGTTTGCATCATTGATATTGTGTTTTCTATTAAAATCAGATGACAAGTTTGGATATGCCTTTATTCAAGCAATTCTTTATGGTCTGTACCTTCTTGCTGGTCATACCACTAGTGATTAGGACTTGAATCTAGATCAAATGCATATGTAGGGATGGCAATGGGGCGGATTAGGGCGCGTTTTTCACTAGCCGTCCTTGCTCCATTCACTCACATGTTGCCCCGCTCCCCGCCCCATTACTCGGCGGGGTTTATTTTTTTGCCCCATACCTAAACCCATAGGGATTTGTCTGCCCTGTCCCTGCCCTACCCTGAATCACACTTTATATGCTGTGAGTCAGTTTTTATTTTTTGTTATAGAGGTAGGCCTAAGCCCAAAAAGAAAAAGAATCAATTTGTTAGAATGATCTGCAGGGCATACGAACCCTTGTAGCATCAGCATAAAGCTTCAAAAACAAAAAAAGGGAGGGGGAAATTCCATAAACCAAGGCCATAGTCATGAGATAAACTCAAATTAGCGAAGTTATTAGCTCTCTGATTGCCTTAATGCATAGTATGTGCTAGATTTTTAGTTTTGATGATGAAAGGTTGATATTTCAGCATGTATTTGATTTAATCAAATTCCCTCATTAGTTGTGAATGTTTTAAATCCTTTAATTAATGTTGCTTATTTGTTTAAATTGTTTTTGAATTTCAAATTGGGGTTGATTAGTTGTTAACATGTGCTAAATTCTTAATTTAGAATGCTCATTATGAGCATGCTTAATTATGGAAAGTTTATTATGATAATGGAGTGTTTTTGTCTACAATATTATGACTAGAATCAATCACTTTTAAGAAGGAAAAAGGCTTCCAACGGCTAGTTTTTTGTGAAGTAGCTGTCATACTAAAATCAAAGAAGACTAGCACCTACTAGGCGAACTAGCAACTACTAAGAGCAAAATAGTAACTACTTTAATTCATTCAAGATCACTTCTCACATGTTTTAAAGTGTCTCTCCTGATTGTTTGCTCATTCTAACAGCCAGCAAAATTAGAAGAGATTCTCACACTATAAATAGGAAGTCTTGGAGAATATCAAGATATACAATTGCCCAAAACAAGAAGTGAGGAAGTAATGCAACCTTGCAATCTCTGTTTTCTTTCCTCTTAGTTGTTTCTAAACTTGAATATCCACTCTAAAGAGAATTCAAAAATCATTGTAGCTCATTAATAAGAGCAATCGCAACCTTTTTGTTTTTGTGAGAAAAAATGGGTGTGAATAGCATTTCTTTGATATAGTTATTCTTCTTCGTGTAGAAGTTGAGGAAGGTTTTGTAGTGTCGTTTAGAAAAAAAAAATCACAGTTACTTTGTTTTGGGGGATAGAAGTAGAGGAACATTTGTCGAAATCCTTGTAAATAACAATTTGACAAGAAGTGAAGAAAATTTTGAGCAATTGTTAGGAGATTGGATGTAGGCCATGCATTGTGGTTAAATTAGGATAAATTTGTTTGTGCAATCTTCTTATTCCTATCTCTTTTTAATTTTCCACATTTATATTATTTGTTTTGCATTTACACAAATTTTAATTTCTAAACTTTCTGTTAATTGAACTCAGAACTAATTCATCTCCCTCTTGGTTCTATTAGCATGACTAAAGACAAACCTTTCATGCAATTTGCTATCACTCAACTTATATATAGTTTAGGGTGAGTAACGGAGCGGGTCACTCTATACCTAGACTTGCCCCTTCTCATACTCAAAGGTAATGTATTTGGGTTTTATTCGAACTCATCTTAAAATTCAATCAATTGTTGACTTACTTGATTCGTTTAAGTCAAGTACAAATCGGGACAAGGTGAGTCAAGTTAAATTGTTATCCCTATGCATATGTTGCCAGTTGGACTACTCCAATTCCAGCCAATTACAATAGTCAAATATTTTCTTTTTCTTAAGACTTTGCAGACTCAAACTTTTGTTTTAACAAACTCAAACCAATCATTTAACCAAGTAGCAAGCTTTATTGTGAGGAGAGGATTAAGCAAATATAATCCTATCAGCTTTGTGGCCGAAGGGGCAAAAAGGAAACTTCTATTGGAGTCGTTATTCTCCTTTAGATATGAGCCTTCATCTCGAAACATTCAAGTAATTGATTTTCAGTTGTAGACCAAATAGTTGATATATTTTATTTTTAGTGTCCTGTGCTTTGTTAATGAAGTGATATTCAATGATTAGTAGAATTTGTAATCAGGCTTTGTTATTGAAATGGTACTCAATGAGCAGTTTTTTTTTTTTTTCAAACACCTTTATTTTTATAGAAGTTCAAAGTCGTATCAATAGGAATCATAAAATAAAAATCAAATTTATGATTTACTTATTTGTATAAAAAAGGAAATTATATACCGTAAAAATTGGATTCAAAATACACATTTTCTTTGAACTTTTGAAGTATTGCAAATACCAACTTAAAATAGAGGGAAGTTTAAAGATTTTTCTTAAACAAAAGAGGGAAATTTATTAAGTAAAATTATGTTATAATAAGTTTTAAAGTTTTTGTTATTTTCTCTGTTTTTAAGAGCTATTGATGATAATATTTGAAAAAAATTAGAACATTATTTAAAATGGTTCTTTTGGTAGACTAAACTTTTCATTTTCTAATTAATTTCAGTGTAAAAAAAATATTACCATATTTAAAATTAAAACTACATATACTTTTTTTTGGTATATAAGACTATGCATGCCAGTGCAAAGCGCGGGGGTACTCACTATTTTACGTGCTCTTGCGACTAGCATGAGGCAACTTTTTAACCTTTTTCCCCCTCTTTTATCTTGTGGTTGGAGGTTAGCTCACCTTGAAAATATCTTGCTACTCTGTTTTACATTTTAAATAAAATAAATCAAAATGAAGAAACAATTAAACAGTCCAAATTTTATTACAAATAACCTGATATCAATTTATTAGATTTGTAAAACCAAAGTTACGTAGGGTGTTGGCAAGCTTTTTTAGACCAGGCTCTTGGTGCGTGGTTTAAGCTATATATACAAGACCTTGTGTAGTTCGCAAACAAGAGAAGTATTTTGGACATCAAATCTAGGAGATTGTGTCATGTACACTTCCTCATGAAGGGTGCCAATAAGAAAGGAATTATTAACATTCGATTGTAGAATATTCTACTGTTTTGACAAGGCAAGGGTATGTATGATTCTAATAGCGGCAATTTTGATTACTAGGGAGAAGGTTTTTGAGTAATCAAATCCAAATTGTTGATGAAATCCTTTGGCAACCGACATCTTGTATTGTTGAATGTTGCCATCTGGATTTTCTTTTATTCTGAAAATCCATTTGCATCCTATGAGTAATTTCCTGTGAGATGCTAAAGGAACTAATGACCAAGTGTGATTTCTCAAAATCAATAGCTAAGGCCTCATACTCTGATTGCATGGCCTGTTTCCAGTGGGATTGACTGAGTGCTTCTTTGACATATTGAGGTTCTGAGTGTGTTAACTTGACTTTGGGTTTCAAAATCCCTCACTTAGACCTTGTTGCCATGGGATGAAGTGAAGATGATGGTACAGGTTGTAAAGATGGTGCAGGGTTTAAGAGAGTTGGCGTTGGACTTGGATTTGTAATGGTGGTGGGATCAGAGGATGTAACTGTATAAGATGGTGCAGAAATATATAGGATCAGCAGAAGCAAGAGCAGGTGAAGGTGATGGGTGGATTGCAGTTGGGAAATTCTCAGGAGAGATAGCTGATGGAGCAGAACTGGATGAGATGGATGATGGATCTGCACTGATCATGAGATTTTGTAGTTGGAAATTGAAATGGAGGCAGATACTGATGAATGGGAGGCTGGAAACAATAGAGGATGCATAGTTTCAGACTATATTGCTAATGCTTCTACATATACTGGTGTTACTGCCAAACAAAAATTAATAAATTTTTATAGGGAATATAACTTTAACATTTTTATAAATTATCACTACAAATTTTAAAATTTTTTTAATTAGTTCTTAAATTTTAATTAATGTCTCAATGAATCTTTATGTTTAATTTGAATTTTTTAATTTATTAATGATGATATTATGTAATAATATTTTATCTGTATTAACATTTTTTGAATTGTTTATTAATTTATTTATTAAAATTTGATTATAAATATATTTTGTTATTACAAAATAAATAAAAATAATTTTTTTAAAATAAATTTGTTTTTATTTATTTTATAAAGAAAAAATATATTTAAAATTAAATTTTAATAAATAAATTAATAACAATTTTTTATTAATATTAATACAAATAAAATAATATTATATAATATTATTGTTAGTAAATCAACGAATTCAAATTAAACATAAGAATTTATTGAAATTTTAATTAAAATTTAGGAATTAATTATAAATATTTTAAAATTTGTGGTGATAATTTACAAAAGAGTCAAAATTTAAAGAATCTCTATATTCTTTTCTCATTTTTATATGCATATTCAACTTTAAACAAAAAAGCAGTGCTCAAACTTTAATTAATCCTTTGTATGTAGATAATCAAATGAGCTTGTGTATCATCGTGGATAACCATCAGATATAAATATTTTGCTGAATATGTGGGTAACTATCAAAATCAAGTTAATGCCCTGCTAACTAATGCCTATCTTACTATACATATAACCCAACAACTCATTGTAGTGACGTAAAAAGGTAAAAATGACAACCAACTTCAACTTAACTAATTGAGAATGACATAAATTATATATGAAATTAGGTCGTATTTTAAAATATTCAGTGATGCACATATATGATGCTTAATTATCAGACAAATAGTTCCTTCTCAAGTACTTGTATCTTTGCTTTACCATTGAAAAGTGTTTATATAAAAACTTATAATATTGTCCCCACAGGTGTGTGATTCTTGATTTTAAAACTTCACTTTTAGAAAAAAGAACAATTAAATATGGGATTGGCTGGTCTGGACTGTATCAGATTAAAGGCAAAATGAGATATCTGTGACTGTCATCATCTACATGATATGAATAATCGATCCTTAAATTGACGAATTGGATCAATTTGTACACGTTTGTGGTAGACAACCTATCAGCATTCTAGACAGATTTTATTTGTTAATAGTGATATATGAAGATTTGCAAATAAGAATTTGATTTCCTTTACAGTTCAGTTCATAGGTCAGCAGATTCTCACACTATTTTTCTCATTTTGTCGCTCTAATTTGGTTACATTCGTTTGTATATTTTTAATGTTTGGTCAATTAAGCTAGGTATTGCTTTCTCCGTTCAAGAGTATACGAAAGTAAAACTATCGATACCTTAATTCATAACATCCTATTTTTATTCCTCAAAAATAAATAACGGTAGTGGACATGTGAAGCACGGCAAAAGTTCTTCCTTTTTGTTTTCTCTGCTTTTTTTTCTTTTTCTTATAGGTCAAAAAGGTGGAAGATCGATCATATTATTCATCCATTTCAAATTATCTCCGCAGAATTTATTCATAGAATAAGTGAGTGAATGCATGAGAGAACAAGCTAGTGCTTTACTTTAGAGAATTTTAAAGTGAGGTGGGCACTATTTCGAAATGGCGGTCAGATTGAAAGAGCCTAAAAATTAAAGCGAAATATGTATTAGAAAATCAGAAAAATCTTTTTCTTTTTAATATGGGATCAAGGTGTTCTAACTGACATTCTTATGAGGTTAAGCCCTAAGCACTTTCGTGATTAAGAAATTTTCTTAATAATTATCTTTTTCTCAATAATTTGTTATCTATAATTTGTCTCTAAATTTTTTTAATAAAATAATAAAATTTATGAGATTATATATGTAAATAATTAAAATAATGTCAAAGTGAGTTATTTTGAATAATTACACCTATTTCACTTTTCTTATATTTTTTCATTTTATAAATTTGCAAACACGTGTGCACCTCTACTCTATTACTAACCAAAAAAAAAACTATTAAATATTTTTCATCTTCATTTTTTGTCTCAAAATATTTCTAAAAAAAATTATAAATTTATTGCTTTTAATAAACTATTAAAATTTCATGCATACATGTATGTGTTTGTTTTGTTTCTAATACATATTATGTGATATATATGTTGATTTAATTTAGATACAAAAATTAAAAGTGAAACTCAAATATTATTTAATTATTAATGGTAGATTATGTAATTTAAAAGTAAAACTATCATTATTTTTTTTTTTGAGCAAAACTATATCACATTCCACTTATTTGAATATTTTGCGTTTTGGACAACTATTCCTAGCGCATGGGCAAGCACGTGATTCTGGTAAAATTACCAAGCCATAATTTTTTCTCCTTTCATTTTTGCTGATTTTTGTTTTGTTTTTTTAAAAATCATATATCAATCAGACGATAAAATAAAATTCTCTAATTTTCTTTTTTTTTTAAAAACTCAGTTGAGCCGGACATGTCAAATACAAGATTAATTATCATGCATGCACGAGTCAGTAATTAAGTCCTCTGCAGACTTGCTATTGTTTAAATGAAGTGGCATAGTGGAATTGCTTTCTTTTTGTCATTTTTCTGAGATTTTCATATAAATTAGGAAATATATCGTATATTGCACTGGGTTTTTTTTAATTTAAAAAAAAATAAATTAAAAAATAAAAAAATATTTAAAGTTATAAAAAATATATGCATAATTAATTTATTCACATAGAATCTAAAAAAGTATAAATCAAAAGATACAAAATATTTAAAATTATTAAAATTATAAAAAAATATGTATAATTAATCAAAAAGATAATTTAAATTAAAAATTAAAAAAAAGTAAAAATAACATGTGTCATTGTTATAAAAAAAGTAATTTAAGAGATTAAAATACTTTTAAGAGAATGTACTCTAATTTATTATATAAGAGTGAATTTTTATAATACAGAGAATGATTACCTTCTCTATATATACAATTTTAATGAATTTAAATAGATGCAGAGAAAAAGTATTGTACACATTTTGTGTGTGTCCCAAGAGTGAGGCTAAGTAAATAATTTATTAATAAATACAATTTAATATATACAGTGAGATAATAATTTTTATGAAATTTATAAAAAATATTATTATAATTAACAAAGGATTCCTGTGTTAACAACTTTAAAATAAATTGATTAACACGAGATATTTTTTGTATTATGTATCTATTTATTCAAACCAATATTGTCATGTACCAACTAATCTTCGCAGGCTTGCTATGATTCAGAAAAGTAATGGCCTTGCATATTTGTCTGTTTTTTTCCCCTGAACACTTCATTTTAAGCATATGCCTTGTGTATTGTTGAATATTAAGAAGTAACTGAAGAAAAGGAAAGACGCGAGAAAGGCAGAGAAACTAAGAGCAAATGATGAACTTTTATTCAGAATTTTTTACTGAAATGTAAAATTGATCCAATTACATAGATGAGATTGGTTTATATACCAGAATAGAAAACTCTCAAATAGTAATAGAATATTAACTGAATTCTAGCAGCTTAACTGAATTGCTAACTAACTCATAAAATTGCTAACCAACTCATTAAGCTAACTCTAACATGCCCCTGTAATAAGAGCCCTCTCCTGAGGCAAACTTGTAACAGTTAGCTTATCTATGAAAAGAAGAAATTTTGGTTGAGCTAAAGGTTTTGTAAGAGCATCAGCAGGTTGATCTTCGGATGAGATATGCTGGATGATCAATTATTGTTGCATAACTTTGTCTCTTATAAAGAACAAATCTAACTCTATATGCTTTGTTCTATTATGCAGTATTAGATTGTGAGATAATAAAACAGTGCTCATATTATCACAATAAATGATAGGTTTGCTCACGTTGACCTGTAACTCAGTAAGCAAAGATTGGATCCAAGTTAGTTTAGTCACAGTGGAGGCTAAACTTCTATATTCAGATTCAGTACTAGACCGAGCCACCACTTGTTGCTTCTTAGACCACCATGATACGAAGTTTCCACCAAAAAATACACATGCACCAGAAGTGGACCTCTTATCATCTAGATCACTTCCCCAATCTGCATCATAGTAACCTTGGAGAGCTAGATGAATAGGTTTTTGTAAATGAAGACCATAACTTATGGTACCATTGAGATACCTGAGAACTCTTTTTACTAATTTCCAATGACTTTCTAACGGCTAATGCATGAATTGACATGCCTTGTTCACTGAATATGACAACTCTAGTCTGGTAATTGTCAAGTACTGAAGGGCACCAACAATGGACCTATACAATGCTAGATTAGAAAAGAAGTCAGTACCATGTTTGGACAGCTTAGTACCAGTGGTCATTGGAGTAGTAACTTTTTTAGCTTTTATCATATTGGCTCGAGTTAATAAATCTCTAACATACTTTGATTGGCTGAGATGAAGGCTGCCATTAAGCAAGGTATGAACCTCAATTCCCAAAAAATAATGAAGAGAACCAAGATCCTTCAAAGTAAACTTATCATTGAGGCTGAGTATTAACTGAGAAATGAAACCAGTGGAGGTACCTGTAAGAAAAATATCATCCACATACACTAGGATATAAGTGCAATTGTCTGTTGTTTTCTTGATAAACAGAGATGGATCACATTTACCAGAAGTAAAGCCAAATTAATGTAAAGTCTGTGCTAGTTTCTCAAACCAAGCTCTTGGAGCTTGTTTGAGACCATAGATAGCTTTATCCAGCTTGCAAACTAATAAACTGTCTGAAGAAACAAAGCCAGGTGGCTGAGTCATAAAGACTTCTTCATGAAGTTGGCCATTGAGAAAGGCATTATTGACATCTAGTTATCTAAGAGACCAACCATGCTGCAATGCTAGAGTTAAGATGATATGAATTGTTGTTGGTTTAACCATAGGGGAGAAGGTTTTTATCTAGTCAAAACTGTATTCTTGATGAAATCCCTTGGTAACAAGTCTTGCCTTGTATTTTTGGATTGATCCATCAGGATTTTCTTTTACTCTGAACACCCATTTACAGCCTATTGGCTTTCTGTTAGGAGGAAGAGACACCAAATGCCATGTATGATTAGCAATTAATGCATTATACTCAGCATGTATAGCTGCAGTCCAATCAGATGACGTAAAAGCTTCTTCAGCAGAGGTAGGAATAATATGAGTTAGATAAACCTTAGGTTTAAAGACACCAGCTTTTACTCAGGTAGTCATGGGATGAGTATTCAAATTAGAGGTAGAACTGGGAAGAACAGGATTAGAATTGGGAAAAACAGAAGAAATAGGTGATGACATGACTAATGCTGAATTATGAGGTGGAAATGTTGATCCTACAGTACCAGTATGAACAGAAGACCTATGGGAGGTAGTAGAACTCGAGGGAATAGAAATATTATGTGAACTGAGTGGTGAATGAGACAAAGGTGATGAGTGAGTAAACTGAGTAGCAACTAGAAGTGGAATAAGAATTGGTGGAGTAGCTGACACAGAAACTGTAGCAGGAGAAGTAAGTTTGGTAAAAGAAGAATGTAGAAGTTTGGTGAATAGAAACAGTAGCTCATTAAATAGAACATCTTTAGAGATGTAAATTCTGTTTGTTTGAAAATAAAGACACTTGTATCCTTTATGAGAAGAACTGTATCCAAGGAATATACATTCAAGACTTCTAAACTGTAACTTATTTAAATTATAAGGTCTGAGATTCGAGTAGCAAGCACATCCAAAGGTTCTCAGAAAGAAATAGTCTGGAGTTTTGTTACAAAGTTTCACATATGGAACTTGACCAGCCAAGGAGGAAGAAGGCAACATATTAATGAGAAATGTTGCTATCTGAAAAACATGATCCCAAAAGGAAAGAGGTAGTGAAGCATGGGCCAATAAAGTAAGTTCAATCTCAGTAATTTATCTGTGCCTTCTCTCAATGACACTATTTTGATGATAAGTATATGAACAAATTAATCTATGATTGACTCCTAGTGAAGTGAGATAAGAAAATAATGGTCTAAACTCACCACCCCAATCACTTTGTACAGCTTTTATTTTATACCCGAACTGAAGTTCAACTGTTTGTTGGTAAAGTTTGAAAGTGGAAAGGGTATCTGACTTGGATTTTAGAAAATACAACCAAGTAAATCTGGTGTGTGCATCACCAATACTTAGATAGTATTTATAACCAGTTGAGGATGCCACAGGGGCAGGACCCCATAAATCCATGAATACCAATTCAAATGGTGTATTATAAGTGGAAGTGGAGAGATGAGAAGAATGTTGATGATTCTTGCTAAGACAACAAGCTTCACAGAAGTCAAAGATTGTTTTATGTGGAACAGATTTGGCACATGACTACAGTACTTGCTGTACAATTTTGGCACTAGGATGGCCTAGTCTATTATGCTAAACAAAAAAGGAAGAACCAGAAGTTGCAGCAGAAGGTGCAGTTTTATTATGAGAATTGGAAGTACATGATACAGTAGCATATGAGACAGCAGCACAATGTGTAACACCCCAAACTTTCTATTTATTAAATAGTAATTTTGACAGTTAACAGAATTCTACTATTTGGTGATTTCTGTGTACTGTAAAATTATTTTGAATATTCTGTCTGTATATTTGATCGTTTTGAGTAATTTGTTCCGTGTCAGGAAAATAATAATTTTTGGGCCAGAAAAATTTACGTAATTTAATTTTTACTATTTAGTCTTAATTAATTTACGTAATCTGATTTGATATTTGTGAATTTTTTAATTTTTGTAATTTTATGTGTGATTTTAAAATTTTTACTGTTTGTGAGCCCCACGAGGTATATGTAGGTCCAGGTGGCTATACATGGGCCCAGGTGGGTCCCGTAAAGTGAAAATTTTTTCACGTATAGAAAAATTTGTACTGTTTAGACGGAGACAGAGGATCTTACTAAACCTACATTCGAAAACAGTTTTAAAAAAAATTCTTTTACTGTATTTTGTACTGTATTTAATGATCGAATGATAAAAATATAATAAATATATTCTTTAATGAGATTATAACAGATAAAAATAAAATTCTATACTGTTAAGTCAATATTGGTGGTTTGGATATCCACCATCGATTTAATTACCGTTGGAGATTTAATCTTGATTTAATCAACGGTGGAGATTTGATCTTAAAAGTAAATAGGATCAATTATAACCGTTGGATGGAAATTAAATCAAGGGTAGAGATTTAGTCTTATAAATGACTATGAACATTATCAACCCTTGGATGTAAAATTAATCAATGGTGGAGATGGATCATTAATGACCATTGGATTTGGATTTAGATCAATGGTGGAGAATTGGTCATAAAAAATGACTACAACCATTTTGGATCCTTGGATGTAAAGTTTGAAGGTGTAATCTTGACCCTTCATTTTGGAGACACATTCAATGGTTAGGATTGCAAGCCAAAAATGATCCAATGGCTCAAATAAAGTCTTCCATCTATAACCTAAACCTAGTAACTATTTTTAATCCAAACCATTCTTTTAATCAATGGCTAGGATGTCTTAAAGTGATGGTTATGAAATTTGTTACATTTGGAGTGCATGAAGAGGGGGGGACGGTTTGGAGAAGCAAGGAAGAAGGGAGACAATTTTGTATAGGCTTTTTAGGCCAAAGAAAAGGATGAAGACAATAGCCAAGTGTCAAGACCATTTCCTATTGATCATTAATGATCATGTTTTTCAAACTTCACTTTACACTTCTCTTCAATGCATGCTAACGCAATATCACTTTGGAAGACCAAGAAAATTCATTTCTACACTTCATATTATCACTTCTTTACCTTTTCCACTTAAGCTTCAAGAACAAACCAAAGAAAACTCCATTCTCCCTCCCAAAAGAAGACCATTCGGTCAAGCACTCTAATTCTCTCCTCCATCACTCTTTAATTTCATACAACCTAGTTTCTTGAATCCTTACCTTATTCTAAACAACTTTCATGTTGAAAACTTTCTCTAAATCTTCCATCTTGAAGGACTTTTACTAAGATCAAGTTCTAGAGTTTTTGTTGGTGAAGTGTAAAGAAACTTCATTTATTCTTTTCTTTTTCATGTTCTAAACCATGTTTGACCCATGGTTCTTCTTATTCAAGCTTGATATACTAATTTTCTTATATTTGTTTCATGTTTAAGAACTTGTGTTGGTGGAGATCTTGTTCAAAACATAAAGCAACAAGCTTTTTGGTAGTTCTTCAAGAGGTAAGAAGGAGATCCATCTCACCAACCAAGCATGGTGATGAGAGATAGTTTTATATTTGGTGGATGGTGAATTCATATGAGGATTCATATCCATGGTCATGTAATAAGTTATGTGTGTTATGTGCTTTGATTATTTTTGCCTATGCTTGATATGCTTTGTATGATTTATTTGTGTATGCATGCTTAGTATGATTTTTATTTGTTTATATGGTATGCTTATAATATGCATGATGATATATGTTGAATATATTATGATGGATGTATGTTGAAATAAGCAAAATTTTGGCTCCAAAGGCCATGGAGGAGGTCACAGTTTTGAACTTCCAAGACTAAAGTTATTATTGAAATTTTTCAAAAACTATGAAGTTCATTTTTAGTCCTTGAACTAAAGTAAATTTCGGATAAGACATCAACCAATTTGGTGTTCACAAAATTATATTTTCATAAATAATAAAATTGAATGATTCGATAAGTAAAGAAAATAAACAAAAGAGTTTGTTTTGTAAAGAGAATGAACACGATTTTTGGAGTTGAGTTTTCATGAATTTATTTTGTGTAGAAACAAGAATGAAATTTATTTAAGTTAGAAGAAAAATATTTCATGATTCCAATGGCCATCTATAAGGTTTTGATAATTTAGAAAAATATTTTGATATTATAAAATATAAGAATTTTCAAATAAGGATTTTTGAAAAGGGAATTAAAGCGTTATCAAGTGAAATTTTCATAAATAAAAGAAAAAGGAGATTGAAGGTGTTGAACTTCAAATTATTTTAAAGAGAATTAATTTTTAGAAGTGATTTAGAAATATAAAAGAAAACATTTGTAACTTAAATTTACTAACGTAGAATTTATTTATTGGGTTTTGGAAAACGTTAGGAAATTTAAAATTGAAATCTGTAGTTAAATCAAGTAAATGTGATTTTGTAAAATTAAATAAATAAAAAGTAATTTTGAGAAAATATATTACGGAAAAGAATTTTTTTTTACTAAGAATAGGAAGAAAAAAAGTAAGAAATTATATTATTGTAAGAAAAGTCTAAAATAATATTTTAAAGTTAAGAAATATTTTACGAAGGGTAAAAACGGTGAAAAATGATTTACGTAACTCAAAAACGTAATTTTTAAATTACGCAATTTGAAAAAATGTTAAAATATTTTTACGCAATTTTTAAGCGTTTAAATATTTTACACGATCGAAATGTTGTAAAAAAAATTGCTATGCGATTTAAAAATGAAAGAATATTTTTACGCATTTTAGAATACAGTAAAAAAATTATTACGCAATTTTTAAACGTAATAGAAATGTTACAAATCGTTGTTTACGTAATAAAATATTACGTGACCGTAAAAACGTGACAAAAATATTTTGTGAATGAGAAAAATACAATAATATAAGGTTCTTTATTAATTATACAAGAAATTTTACAGATTAAAAATCAGTATGTGAATACTGTACAAGAAATTGAGCAATTTGCCTATAATTGGCATAAATCCATTTTACGAACGTAAAATAGTATTTGAACTTTGTATGAAAAATTATGTGATTTACCTTTGGTTGGTAATTGGTGCATTACACATACATTGAAAATGGTCCGATGAACTATATATGGCTAATTGCCTAGGAGAAACATACACCTCTTGAGTGGGTGCGATACGCGTAGTGTAGGTCACTTGTTGACCTTGGAGGAATCGGGGTGCGGGTTGCTCGCAATGGACAGTTGGTAGCTCTTACATCTGCGAATGAGTTAGGCCGATGCAACACAGATGATCCTGGGCCAGAGACATTATTCTTAATCGAGATCGACAAAAGACTGTCGTGTATGTGCTAGATGTGCAAGATATAATTATAGCACTTGGTGCAAGCACGTGGTACCTTGAAACAAATCTTTTCGATCAATTTTTCCGACTTGAGTATTAGCTCCATGGAGTAGGATATTGAGTCTATGTGCGCATGCATGAAACTGAGCATCTATATCTATATTATGGTATTATTGTAATTATTTTGTAATTTAAACAGTGATAGTGGCATGATGGTAATTATTATTTTACACTATGATGATGGCATAATTGTGATCATGATATGATATTTGTGCATGATATGTTGTTTGTATTATCTTTGTGCTATCATGCTGGTATTGACGTAGGTGATCTCACCTCTTTGTATGTATATCTGTATATTGTATTTATAATTGGGTGAAGACGTTGAAAAAGAAATGGTACAAGAAGGAGAAGAGGAACTACTTCTCACATCAGGGAACGCAGAATTCTGACAGTATGACGTCAAGAGCAAGTTTCTTCGGATATGTACTTCTACAATTTCACGGAGGAGCTGGAGAATGGAGGACAAATCCCGATGAGCGATGACTTATTTACGAGTGACTTGATATTTAGTATTAGTAGAAGATCCATTTTTTTGTGTGACTATCTTTGTTCATGTTGAATTTCCTTTGCATATCAGGCGACATTGGGATACTGGAAATTATGTCCCAACGGAAATCAACATAGTATCGTCAGCCCGAACACCTGTCCGTAGGGCTACTCATCATAACGGATTCCTACCTGCTGAGGAACCCGAGGAGGACCCGTCTGAGGAGTCTTCTACTTAGTTAAACTTGGGCAAGTTTGAATTCTGATATAAACTATGTGTGTAATTATTTAAGTGTGTTTATTGTTCTGAGACATGATCTGTAATAAATAAGCCTGACAGCACTTGTGTAATATGTATATGATGCAAATTATGTGTGAAGTTGTTGTATAATAGTTTTATTTTTCGCTAAGTCTATTTTATTGTTATCCATGAAGAAAGAAAAAAAAATTTACAACTCGTATTTTTATCACAACATCCCATTTTATGACTATTGAGGGTATTTTGGGTAATAAAGTAACATAAATGTGACACCCTACGATGGGTGTTACACAATGTGCTTGATTATTAGATGAAAAACAAACAGAAGATGGTAAATTGAAGCTACAATTTCCTTTATAATTTCTGATGTCACTATTACAATTAATAGAACTATCAGTACAAAATGTGTTTACAAACTTTATTGATGAGGAATAAGAACTGAGTGAACAGGAAATAGGAAAAGGAGTTGCTGAAGAACAACTTGAAGTTGAACTCTGCTGACAAGAAACCTGTGGCAGTTGCTGACTTGTAATGCCTGATTGTTGAGGAAAGAACTGAGAAAACTTGTATAAACCATCAGGACCAACAGTACCATGAAGTAAAACTTCATGATTGTCCTGAGATTTGACATAGCAACAGTTAGAATGAAACTCAAAATAGACATTATTGTCATGAGCAAATTGACTAACATTGATAAGATTTTTTAGTAATATTAGGAACATGCAGTAAATTGGTTAAACGAAAGGTAATAGAAGGATTGAAAGGAGATGTAACAAAAGATTCACCAACACTAGCAATTTGCAAACTTGTACCATTGCCTAGTCGTATCTGATCAGATCCAGTGTATGGAGCTTGATGAGTAAAGCTTGATGAATCAGGTGTAACATGAGTTGTGGCACCAGAATCTGGATACCAAGCATCATCATGGACAATAGAAGGTGTAGCAACCATAACATTGACTGAGGAAGGAGGTTTGTGTGGATAAAATGATGTAGTGTTTGGATAGAATTGATGAGGATTGTGAGATGTATGTGGTTGGAACCCTGAAGTAGAAGGTTGAATATTCTGAAATGAATGTGATGTTTGAAATGATGAGGACTGAGGTGGTTGAAAATAGGATGGTTGAAGTGGAGAGAATTTTGAAGATTGAGAAGGTTGAAATCTTGGAGGAGACTGATAATGCTGATATGATTGAAAACCAGAAAATGAAGGTGATGATGGCTGAAAATGTGGATCAAATCTATGCCAACAGGTTAAGGATGCATGACCAGACTTGTGACATAATTGACAAGAAAGGTTTGATCGACCTCTACTTCTACCATCTCTGCCTCGAAATCTTCCACCAAACCGTGCACCTTGATCTGAGGAATTGCCTTTAAAATTGGTGAAATTCACTGAGTAATCACCTTTGAAATCAGAAAATTGAGAAACATCAAAAGGACCTTGTAACTTATTAGTAAGCTGAGGTATGTGCAACCGTGAAACAGATTTATCAGCAGATCCAAGATTAGTCAGATTGACAGAAACTATATCAAAATTAGTAGGCACCATACTTTTTTCAATTCTTGTTTCTTGAAGCAGTAATAAAGATTCAACATCACTTACAGTGTACGGATCTAATCTGGAATTGACCAGAGTGACAAATGTGTTATACTCATAAGGTAAACCATCCAAAATAATTTCAACATATTCTTGAGAACTGATAGGAAGACCAATCGAAACCAGAGAATCAATGAGAGATTTAATAAGGAGCAAGTACTCATTGATTGTTTGAGAACCTTTCTTAGTTGTGCGAAGCTCAACCTTAAATTGCCTAATACGTGCTCTGGTTTGAGTTGTAAAATGTGATTCAATTTGATGCCATACCTGCCAGGAAAACTCACAACCAACAACACGTGTGAGCATGCCTTCTGAAAGAGAAGAAAGAAGCCATGAAAGAAGAAGTTGATCTTGCTGCTCCCATATCTGATACTCAGGTGATACTTTGTGTGAAGCAGCATCTTCAGGAGATCGTAACTTAGGTGATACAGATTCAACACCTTCAATATACTGAAAGAGACTATGACCTTTGATTGCAGCAAGAATTTGTTGTTTCCATAATAGATTATTTTTATCATCTAGCTTTATCGAAATGGAATGATTGAACATAACTTGAGATCTGGCTGTTGAAGTTGTGGAATCCACTGGATCTTCAGCTCTGGATACCACGTTGAATATTAAGAAGTAACTGAAGAAAAGGAAAGACGCGAGAAAGGCAGAGAAACTGAGAGAAAATGAATTGAGAAAATGATGAACTTCTATTTAGAATATTTTACTGAAATGTAAAACTGATCCAATTACAGAGACGAGATTGGTTTATATACCATAATAGAAAACTCTCAAATAGTAACAGAATATTAACTGAATTCTAGCAGCTTAACTGAATTGCTAACTAACTCATAAAATTGCTAACCAACTCATAAAGCTAACTCTAACATATAGAGGTCTATAAATAAGTATTTTATGATATGCGTGACAGCATGAGGATTGAGGACTACCTTCGCTGTACAGTTTAATTAGTGAACTAAAATAAAATATGAAAGAGAAAGAACAATGTGCACTTTTCCCTTATGAATCATTTGTGTGTTGGGTTAGCATGAAACCATGAGCTAATTATTTATTTATTTATTTATTAATAATAACAAAATTAAGTGTCTTTCGAAATTGACTACGTCAAGATTACATATTGATGTTGTTTTACTGTTAATGGTAATCTTGACATTGCCAGATATAAAAGACCCTAATCTTAAGCTGTAAATTGTAATTAGCATTTACGTGTTGTGAAAGAGTTGGCAATTTTTTTAAGTATTTTTTTAGCTAATAAGTGAGACTAATTTCTTAGAGTATAGTCAGACGCTTAAATAGGAATTCTCTCAACTTTGTTATTTTTATACACATAAATTTTAAAATTAAATACTAAATTACATATTTAAGGAATTCGAATTTCTTCTAATCGGACAAACACACATTGGTGAATTGGTAATTTTTTGAAAAGTGAAAATAACTTATATTTTGATTAAATTCTTTTTAGATAAATAATCGTTTATCTTTTAAAAAAATTAATTATAAATTATTTAAATATAAAATAAGCTTATCCAAACATATACATAATTAAGATTAACCTGCTTGAACAATAATTAATCTGGTATCCAAAAAGTACGAAGACACCTCTTCATCTTACCAAAAACATAAGTTGCAATCTAATAATGCCACATTGCAATCATTTTCACTAAGCACTGCAGCTTCACTTAAGCAAAATAGCAAACATTTCATAGTTTTTATTCAATTTATTTCAATGGTTATCGTTAGAAATAGCTAGTACGTCACCTTTCACAATTGCCTTGATATATCATAAAATTTATTATACTCTTGCAACTTGTGGCCAGAAAAAGGGAAAATGGGGAAAACAATTTTATTTGATTGAAGCATATATTGAATTTGAAAGATAGAATTGTACACCATTAACCTTTTAATGGAAGTCACTCAGGCAATGACAAAAAATAAAAAGGCAAATCATAGAGGAGGAAAGCTATGCCCATCTTTATCTTATATGCATATAAAATTTACGAGGATCGTATAGTGAATTGAGAATATCATTATTTTTTTTAGAGAAAAGAGTATAGAAATTTTGACCTTTAATTAATGTCTCAATAGATCTTTATATTTAATTTAGACATATTAATTTACTAACAATAATATTACATGATATTAAAAATTTGAAAATTGTGTTTTCTGTATTTTATTGATACATAATCAAATGGCACAAGAGACTAGGGGTGCACATGGGTCTGACCCGACCCAATGACCCGACCAACCCGACCCAATCCAACTTAACTGGTTCAGGTTAGTTCGAGTAATCGGATCTGTTCAGGTAAAACTCGACCAACCCGTCTATTAATTGGTTCGGGTAACGGGTTCAAGGAGCCGACCCGATGACTCGACTCGATGACCCGGTGACCCGATTAAAATGACATCGTTTTGCCTAACCCGACCACTTAGGGTGCACAACTCGACTAACCTGATTACCAAACCCGCGAACCCGATTACCTAACCCGAACCAACCCGATTCTAATCGGGTTGGTTTGGTTCCGGTTACTTGAATTTTTTTTTTCAAAACCCAACCCAACCCCACCTAGTTGGTTTGAAATTTTTTTACCCATAAACCCGACCCAACCCGACCCGTGATCACCCCTACAAGAGACTCCTTTTATAAAAAGAATGTAGGAGACAAATTGACTACAATTTAGGAAACAAATAGAAAATTATCATAACAAGCTAAACAAAAAATGAAACTAAATATGTACATCATAAACTCTATTTACAACATTAAACATGATTGACTACTAGTTTAATGCTATTGATTCTTAACTTTAATAACAAAGCATTAATACTGATTTAATGTCTTTTAATGTCGCATTAATATTGATTTAATGCCTTATTAAATGTCTACATTAATACTGATTTAATGTCTTTCAATGTCCTGTTAACACTCCCCCTCAAGCTTGCTTAAAAATGTCCTCCATAAACAGTTTGCTTGTTATACTATCAAACAACTTCTTAGGTAGTCCCTTAGTTAAAATGTCTGTGGACTGTTTTGCTGTGGAGACATATGAAATGCAGATTTGTCCACTTTCTATCTTCTCCCTGATGAAGTGTTTATCAACCTCCACATGTTTTGTTCTATCATGTAAGACTGGATTGTGAGTGATGGAGATTGCTAACTTGTTATCACGATACAGTTTTATTAGTGAAAAATTATAGGTTCTTAATTCCTGTAGAATTTATTCAACCCACAATACTTCACATATTCCATGAGTCATTGCTCTAAATTCAGCTTCTGCACTACATCTTGTCACAACATTTTGCTTCTTGCTTCTGTAACTAACCAGATTTCCTCCAACAAAGGTGCAATAGCCTGATGTAGATATTCGATTCGTTACACTTCCAGCCCAATCTGTATCAGTGTAGGCTTTCACTTGTAGGTGTCAACGCCTTTTAAAGAGAAGTCCTCTTCCAGGTGATCCCTTCAAATACTTTAAGATCCTATTTACTGTCTCAAAGTGTTCATGTCAAAATTTAAAACAGGGAGTTCAGTGTTGCTTGGAAGATCAGGTGATTCATTTGTTGGGCCGCCTTCTGGGAGATCCGGTAGATCCTGTGCAAAAATGATAGGTTGATCTCTGCTCTGTTTTAGATTTTTATGGGTATAAACATGAAACTCCTTATTTAACTGTGGTATTTTTTTCATGTTTGGACACCACCTAAGTTTGACACTTGATTTTTCTTACCAGTTTCATTTTCTGGTTCACCTTCTTCAATGAGTAAAATAAGTTTGGGTAGAGGTTCATGCAAAGAAACATTATTATGCAAAAAAATACCTTTACTGTTGTTCTCCCCTTGAAGAGAATTTTTTTGAAAAAAAGTTTAATGTTCCAAGAAGGTAACATCCATGCTGACATGTAATTTTTTGTGTTAAGATCAAAACATTTGTACCCTCTTTGGTGAGGAGAATATCCAATGAAAATGCATTTTTCAGCACTGGGGTCAAGTTTAGACTAAGATATAGAGGGCAAATGCACAAAAGTCATACAACCAAAAAATTTTTAAAGGTAGAATAGCATACAATCTACAAGTTGGAAAAATCATCTTAAAGTTGTCCAAAGAAATGTGATAATTTAACACACGTGTGAGCATCCTATTTATGAGGTATGCTGCTGTCAAGATAGCATCCCCCCACAAGTATTTAGGGATATATCCTTCAAACATAATGGCTCGGGCTACTTCAAGTAGATGTTTATTTTTCGTTTCAACAATGTCATTTTGTTAAGGAGTGTTTGGATATCTAGATTGATGTTGAATGCCTTTGATTAGAAAAAAAATCATTTAGGATTTTATTAAAATACTTAGTGTCATTATCAATTCTTAAAATATTAATCTTTGTATCAAATTAGGTTTCAACCGTGTTTGAAAAAAAATTAAATACATTGGGAACCTCATATTTTTCATGCATTAGATAAATTCAATATAGCTGTGTGTGATCATCAATTAAACTTACAAACCACCGTTTTTCAAACTATGTTATGATTTTCGAAGGACCTCATACATCAATGTGAATTAGCTGAAAGGATTTGGATGCATGATAAGATTGTGAAAGATAAGAGATACAATGATTTTTTGTAAGACACAACTTTCACATTCAAAAGAGGAACAATCAGCATTTCTAAATAATTTTGGAAACAAATGTTTAAGGTATTGAAAGTTATGATGTCCTAGTCTATTATGCTAGAGTATTATTTGAGTTCGTACATATTGAGAACTTATACCACTAAGACCTTGAGCTATTTTATTCTCAGAGTCATCCTCAAAGTAGTAGAGTCCATATATCAGTCTAACACTGTCAATCGTCCTCCCCGAAGTTCGGTACGGAAACACACAAGGAGAGGTTAAAAATTTTACATGACAATTAGAATATTTACAAATTTTACTAATAGCTAGAAAGTTGCAGGATAACTTGGGAACATGTAAGACATTTTTTAAGTCAATAAGTTTAGATAGTGTGATACTGCTTTTACCTGCATTTGGTGAAAAATTACCATATGCAATTCTAATTTTTTCACTTCCAAAACAAGGAAAATAAGTTTTAAACCTAGAACAAAGGCTTGTCATATGATCAGATGTAACTGAATCAATGATTCAAGGTACATACGACTCTTAGGTGCAGGTAAGAGAATTATGAATACTAAAATTACTTGTTTTTGCCTGGTGCTCTAACACCAACTTGAAAAATGTGTTTTCTATATTTTTATTTATACATAATCAAATGGTACAAGAAATTCATTTTATAGAAAGAGTGTAGGAGAAAAACTGACTATAATTCAAGAAACAATTAGAAAACTACCATAACAAGTTAAACAAAGAAGAAAACTAAATATTTACATCATAAACTCTATTTACAGTATTAACACAACATTAAACACGGTTGACTACTAGTTTAATGCTATTGATTCTCAGCTTGAATAACAAGGCATTAATATTGATTTAATGTCTTTCAATATCACATTAATACTAATTTAATGCTTTATTAAATACCTGCATTAATATTAATTTAATGTCTTTTAATATCCTATCGACAATTTTATTTGTATAATATTAATTAAGAATTATTTATTAATTTATGTATTAAAATTTAGTTTTAAATATATTTTTTTTTTATAAATACAAATAAAATATTATTAAATAATATAATCGTTAATGAATTAATAAATTTAAATTAAACAAAAAATTTATTAAGATATTAATTAAAATTTAGAAACTGAATAAATTTTTTTTAAAGTTTATGATAATAATTTACAAAAAGATTAAAATAAAAAAGAAATACATACTCATCCCTTTTTTTTTTGTAAGAGGGTGACCCAGAGAGATGGGCAGGGAGGAACTCTTCTGTTTCCAAACTCCAAAGATTAGTGGGTCAAAATAAACAGAAAAATCTCAAAATGGAACCGAAGAAGCAAGTCCACTTAATCTTCTGTAGAAGGGTGCACTGCAGGCTCCGTGGTTCCGTTATCAAAGTAATCCTCACCGTTAATCTTATCAAGGACCAAGACCAATCCCATGGCGAAGGCCCCATCAAAACCAGGCTTAACGCAAAGCGAGAAAACTTCCTTCCCAAGCATAACGCTTGTGGTGGGGTCCACCTTCCGACGGATCTCAGCCACTAATTCCTTCATGGCGTTGAAAATCTTGCAGCAGCGTTGAGAGAAGCACCCTTCGATCTGGTACTCCACACCGGAGTTATCGTACACCTCCACCGTCACGCTCGTCCGTGACCATCCGATGATCGATGATCTCTTCACGCTGAACATCGCTTTATCACCGTCCATTCTCTCCCCTTTGAACCCTTCCCACCGTTGATGTAGACTCGGCCTCTGCTTTGCAAATACCAACCGTGTTAAATCAATGAGTCGACTCAAAATCAATGAATTGCACACTAAAATCAATGTACATGTCTAAAACACATAAAATACAAAGTTTTAAAATTAAAAATTTAAAAAAAATGGTAATCTTCTGACGTTTTAAGAAGTAGTGATAGTAGAGAAAATGATTGTAATTTTTAAAAAAAAAAAAAAAATCTAGCCTTCTTATGCATAATATAATTCAAAACTGATAATGCAATAATAATGCTTACACACCACAACGTTGATTGTTTGATTTATGAATTAGTGATCAATTATCATATTGTGACAATTGATTAATAGTTTATTAATTAAATAATTTAAATAAATTATTAACTAAAAATTTATATATGGTTAAGTTGAGTAAAATAATATGCAAATCCTGGTACGCAAATATTGTAAGTGTTCAAAGCACAATTGCACGTGGAGGTGCAAAGTACGGACAAACGATCTGATTGGGTGAGTTAACCCGGAAAACCAGAGTTGAGACTCAGCCACTCATGGAAGTGAGAAAGAAAGATGAAGATACCTCAACTCCCTTGGTTGGCAATCTACAATTACACGTTTCAATCTGATTCGCAAACTAGACTCGCTGAGTGGAGTCGGAAACAGAGGAAGATGCAGAAAGAAAGAGAGAAAGAAAGAAAGAAAGAAAGAAAGAAAGAAAGGAATGAAGTAGGAACCTTTCGGCGCAGGGTGAGAAGACAACGGCCGTGGGGATCCATGAGAACAAGCTCGTCCTTGTCGCGAGTGTAGGGTCCATAGGAGTCGACCCGGAAGACGAGTTGGCCGTTGCAATCGTACACAGTGAAGCCATCACCTGCGAAGAACAGAGAGGTTTTGAGCACCGTGAGGTGGGTCTCTTCTTTGAACACATACCCATCTTCCACAACAAACCCCTCCTTCATTCTTTTCTACCAATACGCTTTGATTTCCTCACTAGATGGAATGAATATATATATACAAGTGGAGACTGGAGAGAGTGGGAGAGGGAACTCTTTTACTCTGTCTAAGCTAAGCCTCGCTTTATACATGTGCTGTAAACTTTTTAATGTGAAATGATAATTATTCGTTAGATGGGGTGTGAATAAATTGCGACGAGGAAGGAAGGGTATCATAAGTTAATCTTAAAATCTACATCATCAAAATAGTATGCTGTGCTTTATTTTTCTCCTGTCTAATCACAATCTATGTAGGTCGGTATGCGATCTGCGGACACAAAAAATAGTTAATAGTTTATAAAACGTGGGGTTTGCGTGTGTGGCCTATGGAAATGGATGCTTGGCTAGCTATCTGTAGGGCAGTTTTGTGCACAGAAGTTTTTGACAAACCAAAAAAGAAAAAAATCCACAAAGGTGTTGGGTGATGTGACAGAGTTTTAGTTTAATGAAAAATAATGATCTTATATATTTTTTTAAAATATAAATATTGTGTACATTTTTTTTAAGAATATGTAATTAAAAAAATAAAATAATAAAAATAAATAAATATAATAAATGATATTAGATAAGGTATGAAAAATAATATATATATTATTTGTAATAAAAATATTAGAATTATTAATTTAATAGTTGGTCGTTGAATCAATTTTTTTTTATATTTTATAAAACTTATTATTTAATTTCTGTATAAAAAAGGATTATGTATGTGGACTTCCATTGGGCCCAATTATTTGTGAAAAAATATTGTGTAAAAGATATGCTTCATAAAATTTTGGCGATCAGAATGGGGTCTTGTTTGTCACTCGAATACGTATAACTCGGTTGCTTTTACCAGTGTGGCTGAGTTGTTTGGTTTTGGCTAACTTGGTGCCACTTGTAAGTTGCCTAAACTCCACATGTTTGAGAGATGAGTAATTTTTAAGTAGATATGATTTATTATAAATATTTAAATTATTATTTAACATATATAATATGATAGAGATTATTATAAAATTATATTAATTTTTAATAATATTTTTATATATATTAAATAGTAATTTAAATATCTAAAAAATAATATGATATACCGTGTCCAAGAATTTCTCTTCGGGAAAATACAAGAATTGGAAAATTTCCCAATATCTGTTAGCTGGAGGTTGGATTCTCAGCAAAAGAATGGTCTCGTAGTTTTCTTTATTCGAAAAGTGACAAAAAGATACTAATGCATGGCTTATGTTTTTATCAATGTTAAAAGAAATCCAAAATAAAAGCAGGTGGTACTCGTGAAGGCCCATGACCACCTAGATGGTTTTTTTTTTTTTTTAAATTGTTAAGATCTTAACAATGTGGTCCATATTTGAACCAAAAAGGCGAAAATATCCATGATCTAGTTACAAGTGTTTACACAATAGAAATTTACTCACTCAAGTTAGTCAACACTTTGGGACCCAGGAATAGATAATAAGTATGTAGGTGAAGTTTGGTTTACAACTTAAATTAATTTCCTAACTTCACCAAAATTAGAAATCTATCTTAACCTTACCAAATTAGAATAGAATCTGCATGCTCCAAATGATAAGGACTTTTCTTTATTAAAGATCTCATTAACTTGTCTATTTTAATTCAGATAAAACCAAAATCATATAGAAATTAAAATTTTAAAATTTTAAAAATACTAAACGCATTTATATATTTAAAATGAATAATAATCATTTGTTTTATTATTTAATTTTTTAAAAGTAATTATATCATAAATAATTTAATTGTCATGCATAGTTTTATGGTAAGGTGAAGAAAGGGAAAAAGTAACACATAGTAGTTTTTAGTAGAATCAATATATATTAATTGAAAAAAATGAATACTCATAACTAATGTTTTAAAAATTGAATCAATAAGATTTTTAAATCTTAGTTTGATTAATTTAATTAATTAAATTTGTAATTAAATTATAATTAAACTGTAATTAAATTAAAAAATACTTAAACTGAATATATGACTATTTTATGATCTAATTAATTCAACCAACTGATTCAATTCAATTTTTGAAACATTACTTACAAAGACATCCCATGTCAACTGGTGCGTAACTCCGGGATATACGAAAAAGAATATAGAATGTGAGTGGAAGAGGGAACAAATCCCCTCTAGTAACATATGCAAATGTCAATGTACGGGATGGGATGATGGGAATGCCAATGCCAGCCTTTCTTTCCCAACTCGGCAAGTCTCCACCACCACCACCCAATTCAACATCCCTATCAAAATCCAACCCAAAAATTCAAATTCTAAGCTAAGATAGAAAACTATGATGGAATCGAGCGTGGACGACTATAATTCATTTTACATAAAATCATAAAACACGCAATCTTGGTGAGCTGGGGTGGACCTCTACCACCCTCATCCTCACAACTTGTTAAAAAAGTAATATCACTTATCATCTTCTATGCTTGTTAAAAAAGTAATGTTTCTGGTCATATTCTTCTTTGTCTAGTTCAGTAGATGATTAGTTGAATTGCCAACTGTTCCGGGTACTGACCGAACTTAGATCACTTCGAGACGACTACTGATTCTCGTTTAGAGCGGGTGTCAAGATATCTAAGCAGAAATTAATCATCAATAGGCGGGGTTCTGATAATAGTATGTATCGGGCTAAAAAATGAATGGAACATTATAGATATCAGGAATACCTATCACCGTCAATCAGAACTCCAGTAGTTGAAGACATTCAAAGTCCGAACGTTGGGATTCGATTAATCTATTCCCTAAATGCCGGGTTTATAGCCGTTGGTTACTCACTTGAATCGGTAAGTTCTTGTTACCAATCTGCCGTTATTCATAGATCAGATATATGCCTAAGTATGGAAGTCGGGGATTACGCCAAGTCTGCTATTATGTTGGGCATTACCTTATCGGGCCTACTTTATCGGACCCGACATGGTCCACATTATAGAAGATATGAGCCGAGAGAAGATATAAAAGAATACGAGAATGGTCCATAGCCCCTAGTTCGGCCATATAGAAATATATGTACTATAGCTATCAGACCTTGGTTTAAACGAAGAAAGGTATTCGGCCCAAAAGGTATATCGTATAGAAAGGACGATCTTATAAGAGACCGTCGAGTTGCGATTTTGATCGATTATTAGAGATCAAAAAGACCAACTTCGCTTCTGCAATCCTACTTTGCTCGGGTACATTAGGACTCGTCGTTCAAGGTGCCTCGTGTAACCGTAGTTGTTCTAATGAAAAAGACGTGGGCCACGTGTCATTCATCTATTACTTAAGTGTCGGTTTCATCATTGCACCATTAAAGCAAGCGTACCCGATGGCAATCAAGCAATTGTTGATCTTCATGAAACGTCTTCCCACCATTGATTTTGGCTAGTATCGATCCTGGACGCAAGATTCATCGACGGGTGAAAATACAACTTTTCGTTTTCCTTGACTTTATTACCCTTGATTTGTGGCGGCCTAAACATTATTTAAAAAGCCGCTTCTTCCATTCTCTTCTCATTACTCTTTCAAGTCCAACCGTTAGCTTCTTCCCAAAAAACACTCCACATTTCATCTTCCTCTGTCTTTGCTTTTTTCCGAGAAAATTTTCATTGTTGTGTCTTCCTACATCGCTCATCAAGCGCATTTAATCAAGTTCCTGGGCCGCTTCACTATTTCCTCAAAAGGTTCTCTTGTCACGAAGCTTTCGTATTTCGTCTTCGAAAATGCAGTTACTTCTCTCACCTTTCCCTTTCCTTCTCTGTAAATTGCCTCGATTTAGGATTTTGGGCCGTAAGTAGTAACATGTCGGTTATAGCGATAGTAGTAGTAGCAGTCTTAGGGTGAATCTCCGTGGCCGTTCTAGTCAACACCCAGCAGGCCCACCCACTATCAAAGGAAAAGACATAGTCGACGAAGGAACGCTCGATCTTGAAGGTGGACGTCATCTCAAGATCGAGAGGAGGAATACAAGCGGGTTAAATCTGTTTGTTAAAAATTACTTGCTCGGACTTTAATTCGGCCGAAAGCATACACATCCTCCGAAGATGTATAGTGATGGCATCCAATGGAGATGAGACCAAATTAGTGTGTGTGCCAACATTGCCGGGCACGAAGAGAGGATTTTTATGTCTCCGAGGAAAGAATGATGACCTAGGATGGATTTATATGTATGAAACCTTTTTACCCGCCTCGGACTCGAGTCTACCTTTCTCGGATTTTCAATGTAAAATTGACTAAGTTAAATGTCGCGCCTACCCAACTCCATCCAAATAGATTTGTTAAAGCTTTCAAGTACTACTTCGATTTTTAGGTCGGGAACCAAGTATTAGCGTGTTCTTTTCCCTTTTTCAATGCAAAGGGGTCGGTAAAGGGGTTGGGTATCAATTAACGATCATCCCGTAGAAGACTATTTTACGCCTTGGACTCGTCATACAAGAATTTTAAAAATAAATTTTTTCGGGTGAGTTACTGTTTCCGACCGATCTTTCATTTTCTTGGGCGAATATGGGATAGAGAAATTCCCCTTATCTTGGCGTGCTTGACCCAACTTCCATACGGGGTATAGAGTATAGAAAGTTACCACCCGAAACCGCCAGAATATTGGTCGACTTGTTGGAAAAGCTTCGGTCTTTAATCTTGCTTCCTTGGTAAAGTTTGGAAACAATCCAACGGAATTACCAAAAATAATGCGTAAGTCTTATTTATTTTTACTATTTTGCCGATCTTGGATTACTAATGTATTTAACTACTTTCAATTTCTTTTCGAAAAAAATGGCTCCCAAGATAGCTGTTCGCGAAATGCAACGAAGACTAAAGAAATTGAAGAACGAAGGAGCCTCGGCGGTAGAAAATCTTGACGACATCGTTCCCCGTCCAGAACCAACACCCATTAATCTTCAAAATCTTCGGATACCAACTCGAGGCCGATGATTCGAAACGACGTCGGTCGAAGTCCGGATCAAAGTATGAAACAACACACCGCCTCGACATCATTAGTCGAAGGCTCTTCACGAAACGCGGTCTAAAAACGGCCCTCGAGGGGTTAAGCAATTTCTTCTTTGGAAAAGACAAGTCTTCCCTATGGTCGACCACTTTTCCCTTCGAGTCTTTGATAGATGATCACATTTCTCTTTCGGTCGACAAGGAGCGCAAGGAAAAGGTCGGTGATATTGGGCTAATACGATGGGCGAAGTACAACTTCTTCGGTCCGTTAGTGTACTTCGGTCGAGAGGCGAAATGGCGAAACAAAAAAAGATGTTATCCAATGAGTCTTCTTTTCCGTTCGAAAATGGAAAAAACGACCAAGGCTCATCATCTTTGAAGTCTCGGGCTGAAAAATGAAATAGAAATTTTTAAAGTGAAGGCACAGAATTGATTCTCTTGAATCTTCGGTAAAAACTTACGGAGGAAGAAAAGAAGAACTTTGAAGAAAAGTTGTCGGCGACCTTAAAAGACAAGGAGGAGTCGACCAGAGCTCTTAAAGAAGCCTTGGGAGAGAAAAGTAAGCTATTTCTTGAGTTGGAGGGATTAAAAGACGAGATTACAAACCAAAGAGTCGTGGCTTTGATACTTGCCTCCAACAAGCCAAGCTTTTGAATCTGACGGAGTTTTCGACAATCGCTTGGGGAGATGGGTCCATTCCACAAGGTAGTCGGTGGTCGTATCGTTGAAGATGATGATGAAGAAGAAGAAGAATCTTAAGTATTTCAAGTTTTCAATGTATAACTCTGTCGTTGAAAAGCAATGAATTAACCTTTGACACCGAATGTGCATCTTATGTCTAATGTTTTTTTTTTTTTTTTTTATATCTTAGTGCTTGCTTGACGTTTCTTATAATAATTAATGGCGAACGACTATTCACAAAATCGATAACACGGAAATTTATGCCCTCAAAACATCCTTTAAGTATCTTAAAGAGAATTGATTGAAAATTGCAAAAAGTCTTGTTTTGCCGAAATAAACTTAAATTATTTTTGAAAGTTTGTTTGCATTGGCGATTTTTCCGACTTGACTTCGAAGGTCATTTTCACTATGTGATTATTACAGGCATCGGTGACATTGACCGGATTTGGCTCGAAGGCCAATTCCTTCGGTGACTATGACCGTCATCGGTGACATTGACCGGCTTTGGCTCGAAGGCCATTTTCTTCGGTGACTATGATCGGCATCGGTGACTTTGACCGGATTTGGCTCGACGGCCATTTTCTTCGGTGACTATGACCGGCATCGGTGACTTTGACCGGATTTGGCTCGACGGCCATTTTCTTCGGTGACTATGACCAGAGCATCGGTGACTTTGTCCGGTTGGCTCGACGGCCATTTATATGCAAACTAAGTTTCAAGATGATGATTTTATTTGAGTAAACGAATGAGTCAACGGTAGGCCTCATTAAAACCTTTCGGAAAAAACCCATCGGGAAAAAATCCTGACCAGGAAAAAGAGTGCACTACCTTTAACTTTCCATACAAAGTTTATAAAAGAAAATATAAACAAGAAGAACTTAGCTATAATATCTCCGAAGTGATGCTGAATTCCAAGTTCTAGGAAGCGGACATCCAATGATATCGCCGATCTTATATGCTCCTCCGCCGATATCTTTAAGTATTACGAAAGGTCCCTCCCAATTAGCGATAGCTTTCCTTCTCCGGGCACTCTTCTTACAGGTCTTCGATTTTGCTTGCAGCGACACCAGGTCTCCCTCAACGAATTTTCTTGTTTTCACCTTCCGATTATATTTTCTTTACTGCCCGAACTTTCGCGACTTCTTCCCGAATATGTGCTTATTTCCCTTTCTTCTTCTAATAAATCTAAATCGGCTTTTACGACATTTGCATCATTTTCCTCCTCATTAAATGCGATCTTCTAAAACTCGGTCCTCCGATTTCAAGCTGGGATCATGGCATCCGCCCGAAAGTAAGTCGGAATGGGGTTTCGAGTGTTGGCGACCGTGGTGTAGTGTGATAAGCCCACAAAATGTTCGGAAGTTCTTCGGCCAAAGGCCTTTAGCATGGTTGAGCCTCTTTCGCGGTCAGTAATATAACCTTGTTGGTTTGCTTCGGCTAATCCGTTAGTTTGTGGATGTTCTACCGAGGTGAATACAAATACAAAACTCTCGAATTTTTGTCGTGAATTGTGTTTCATTATCGGATACAATAGAATAGGGTAAACCAAAACGGCATATTATATTTTTCCAAACAAATTTCTTAATTTTTTCGGAAGTTATCTTGGCAAGTGGTTCGGCTTCAATCCATTTTGTAAAATAATCAATGGCAACAATAATGTACCTCGGTTGTCGGTAATTTGTGGGGAAAGGACCTAACAGTCAATTCCCCATCGGCAAAAATGGCCATGGAGTCTCAATCTTTGTGCAATTTTTCGGTGGAGATTTGTGTAAATTGGCGAATTTCGACACTTCTCACATTTCCGAACGTATTCTAGGCAATCATACTTCATAGTAGGCAGTACAATCCCGATCTTAAGACCTTGCACCGCTAACGATCGTCCTCCGATGTGACTACCACGGACTCCCTCATGAACTTCCTCCATAACCGCTTTCGTCGATTTTGATTTATACACTTCAAGAGGGGAGAAAAATCCTCTTTTGAACAATTCTCCTCCTATCATCGTGTAATAACCGGCCGACCTTCGCAATTTCTTAGCTTTCTTTTCATCGGTAAGTCACCATTTTCCAAATACTTGACAATTGGGCTCATCCAGGAACTTATATTGTTGTCGATTGAAAAAATCTCCTCTTCTTCAATATTGGTCGATCAAGCATTTCTTGAATAACGGATCGGTTGTTACCTGGACCTTTTGTCTTTGGCTAATTTTGACAAGAGATCGGCCCTTGCATTCTCGCTTCTCTCGGGATATGAATAATCTCGAATTGTTCAAACTTTTTACGACATCTTGTACTTTAAGTAAATATTTAACTAATTGCGGATCTTTAGTAAGAAATCACCACTTACACGCCGGTTACAGGTTGGGAATCGACTTTGCGATTAACCTAGTAGCCCCATTTCTGCTTTGCCAATGTTAATCCGGCAATGAGTGCCTCATATTCGGCCGATTATTGCTTGGCCCGAAAATTGAATTTCGATGGATTGTTCAATTAAGATTTCGTTCGGGCCTTCGAAATAATCCCCGCTCCACTTCCTTTAACATTCGAGGCTCCATCGACAAAAAGAATCCAAGTATCATTATTCTCATTTTGAGGATAAGGGAAGATAATTCAACCAAAAATCGGATAATACACGGGACTTGATAGGTCCTCTTGGTTGATATTGAATATCAAATTCGACAATTCGACGGACCACGATATCATTCGTCACAAGCTCGGTTTTCGAAGCACTTGTCTGATTGGTTGATCTGTCCTTACGACGACTGAATGACTTTGAAAATATTGTCGGAGCCTCCTAGCCGTTGTGACTAGTGCTAATGCCATCTTTTCGATTTTTTGATACCGACCCTCTGGTCCTTGCAAGACTCGGCTAACGAAATAGATAGGTCGTTGTTCTTTTCCTATTTCTTTCACCAATACAGAACTCAAAGCTTTATCAGAAACAGAAATATATAAATATAAAATATCACCGATTACTGGTTTTGTCAAAATTGGCGGAGTCGCCAAGAAAATTTTCAGTTCGCTGAATGCTCGTTCACATTCCTCCGTCCATTGAAAATTTTTGGTTTTCTTTAGGCATTGAAAAAATGGTAGAGATCGGTCAGTGATTTAGAAAGGAACCTCGAGAGGAAGCTATCCGAATCTGTTAACCTCGCACTTCTTTAATTGTTCTTTGGGCTTCTCATTTCCATTATTGCTCTACATTTCTCGGTTGCTTCTATTCCCCTGTTGGTGAGAAGAAAGCCAAGAAACTTTCTGCTTGAACTCCGAACACACACTTCTCGGGTTTAACTTCATGTTGTACTTTCTCGGTTCGCAAAGCATTCGGACAGGTCGAGCAATGATCCCCACCTTCGGATGTTTTGGCGACCATGTCATCTACATAAACCTCGATGTTTCTTCCTATTTGCTTTTCGAAAATTCTTTCATCACCGTTGATAAGTAGCTCCAAAGGCATTCTTAAGGCCGAAAGCCATCACCACAATAACAAAAATTCCCAAACTCAATGATAAAAGCATTTTTTTTGTTCGTCGTCCGGATGCATTCGAATTTGGTTGTATCCAGTACGCATCCATAAAGCTAAGGAACCGATAACCGAGGCCCCGTCAACTAGTCGGTCTATCTTTGGGAAGAGGATAGGAATCCTTCGGGCAAGCTTTGTTCAAATCGGTGAAGTCTGTACACATTCTCTATTTTCCTGACGACTTTTTACCATAACCACATTCGACAACCACGTGGTATATTCTACCTCCCTTATAAAGCCGGCCTCCAAAAGTTTTTGGGTCTCCTTGGTTGCACCCTTTTTTTTCCGATCCCAGTTTCCTTTTTTCTAGCTCTTGGTTTTACCTTTTCATCTAGGGAGAGTTTATGGGTGATGATTTCTGGATCAATTCCAGGCATATCTGCTGCAGTCCAGGCAAAGATATCAACATTCTTTTTCAATAATTGCTCCAACTCTCTTTTAAGTTCGGTTGGTAAATGAGCCCCGATATATGTTACTTGGCTGGATTTAGGACAATAGTACTTGCTTGCAATTCTTCGATTGGTTGAGGCTGTCTTTTTCATCACTCATGGGTCCGGTTCGGCCATGTTAATGCTATGTATCGGTCGCTTACGGTCGATCTTATGAATCTTTTCATCTTGTCTGGGTCTCAGACTTTCGTTGTAACAAATCTGAGCTTCCTTCGATCTGCGCATGTCTTGTACCGACCTCGGTCTTAGAGGCGGGAATTTCATTGTTAGGTGGGGGTTGAGACGACGGCCCAAAAAGATTTAAGGACGGTCTCCCGAGGATAACATTATAGGGAGTATAGCGATCTATAACCAAGTATCTTACGGGAATGGTTTTAAGTAGAGTACTGTCCCAAAAGTTGTTCTAAGTTCGACGAACCCCTTGACATTTACACTCTCCCGAGAACCCGATCAAAGTTCCATTGAATGGAGTTAAATCGTCTTCGACATCTGCAACCTTCGAAGCGTGGACATGTAAAGAACATCGGCCGAACTTCCTTGATCAACTAGAACTTTCTTTATCTGAAAGTTCCCTGCTATAACAGATATGACCATCGGATCATCCAAGTTTTCGTCCAACCCTGCGTAATCGCTGCTTGAGAAAGAGATGACTGGTCCATCATTGAACTGTTTGTGCTGCACTGGGGAAGGGTAGCTGACCGACATTACTGCTCGGAGATGTCGTTTCCGAGATGAATTGGAACTCCCTCCACCGGCAAACCCCCCTGCAATTGAGTCAATTACCCCTCTGACAGGTTGGTCTCGGTCGTGGGGCTTGTGTCAACTGCCTTTTTCGTCATATCCGGGCTTGTTCCCCTTCGATTGGATTGATCTCTTTCTTTTGCCTCCCTGCTCCGACTCCTGCGGCGATAAACATATTTTCCTAGATGTCCCTCCCGAATAAGTTGCTCGATCCTGTTTTTCAAGCTGATGCACTCCTCGGTTGTATGTCCGAAGGTTTTGTGGAACTCACACCTTTTACTTTTATCCACATTTGATGGTATCTTTTGATCCACATTTTTGGGAGACGGATCAAACCCGTGTTGTATATTTCCTAATATCCGATCTCTTCTAGAATTCAAGGAGTGTATTCATTGAACCAGGGTTGTACTCTATACATATCGTACGTACATTTTCGTATGTCCGATCATTCTTTTGTAAGTATCTACCTCTAATTTCTTTCCCGTCCGTTATATTATCGGTCGTGAATACTTGGTTTGATAGAAATAATGGGATTATTTTTTCCTCTGCGTTACGGTTCGAAAAAATGTTGCTCCATTTGCCTCTGGCGAAAGCGATTTCTTCCATGTTGATGTACCACAGTAGATCTGTTCCTTAACTCGTCCGGATCTAACGGTGGTTTCTGGCCGGGGAATCGCAAATGGTCCGGGCCTCAAGCCCCATGATAGCGTGGAAAAACCTATTGGATTGAGATCTCTTATCTGCGCATGACTTCCTCCCCAAACCTTCTCATGAAATCTTTGAGAGATTCTTCTCGGCCACCTCGAGATTGATTAAGCTTCTTGCGATGTCTTCGATGTGTCACGCTTGTAGAAAAATGGTTAAGAAATTTAACGATAATTCAGAAAAATCGTAAATTGAACTGTTTCAATGCTTGAAAACCAGAGCGGGGCTGATTTTTTTAGAGAGTTGTCGGAAAAGCCAATTTAATTGGGTCCGAGCTTCCATTTAGAAGCATCATAGAGTTGAACATCGTTAGATGTTCCTGTGATCGATCGTCCCATCGTAAAGCTCCATCGTCGGGAGTTTGAATCCCTCCTAAGCGGGATTGACATAATGAAATCGAGAGAAAGGATGATCCGCTCCGGTATGTTATTTATTTGTCTCCTTAGTCATGATTACTCGTTACGGGGATCTTGGTATGTCCTTGAAAATCCACACTTTAATATCTTCTTCTCGGAATTCTCTCCTCTCGTGCTCGCTGCTCAATCCTCTGTTGATCTCTGCTGGTCTCAAAGAATTCGATCAATTCGACCATTAATATCTCGATTGCTTGCGGAGTATCTCCATTGAATTTGAGTGGTTGTTTTCTAGAGTGCTTCCATTCGGACACCGTTTTCATTGCTAGCCATATCGGTCTATAAGGTGTTGGATGTGCCGCGAAAAAATTTGAAGGATCGTGGAGTAGGAAAGTTTTACCTAGCCCCACGGTGGGCGCCGGATGTTCCAGTGCGACCGAACTTAGATCACTTCGAGGACGACCCTATTCTCGTTTCCGAACGGGTGTCAAGATATCTAAGAAACCGGGCTAATCACCAAGACACTAGGATCGTATGACGGGTTTACAAAATAGTATGTATCGGGCTAAAAGAATGGAACATGCACAGCTTAAGTCGCCGGTCAAACTTATATAGATATCAGAATACCTATCACCGATCAATCCGAACTCCAGTAGTTGAAGACATTCAAAGTCCGAACGTTGGGATTCGATTACAATCTATTCCCTAAATGCCGGGTTTATAGCCGTTGGTTACTCACTTGAATCGGTAAGTTCTTGTTACTACTATCTGCCGTTATTCATAGATCCGATATATGCCTAAGTATGGAAGTCGGTAGGATTCTGCCAAGTCTGCTATTATGTTGGGCATTACCTTATCGAGCTTACTTTATCGGACCAGAATGGTCCATGACCCACTTTCATGGCCATATAGAAGATATGAGAAATTGCTATAAGATCTGGACCTAAAAGAATACAGAATGGTCCACCAACTAATCTATTGGATGAAAATCACATAGGGCTTTTTCTAATCATTTATTGTGATTTCCATATAATAAGTTATTTTTATAAAAAAAAATAAATGACACCAATTAAAGTATAATGTGATTAATAATTACATACATTAAAGTAAAGAGTATATAATTTAATTTTGACATACTATAGATACATAACTTTTAACATGTGTCCACAACACATAATTAAATAATTGCGTGAAAAAAGTTATATACTCACATTGGGTCAAAATTATATTATAAAAAAATTATGAATAACAGTGCTATCAACCATGTAACTAATTATCACGTCCAAAAAAAAATGTAATTAATTATAATTGTTTGAGATGCATGATCTTTACTCACGGATCTATTAAGTAGGTGTTTGAAAACAAGTGAACAGCTTATTGATTATATATAAAATAATTTGTCCAGTATAGATTATAGGATTTTGTTAATGTGTTCTTTTTAGAATACAGGCTAAGAAATATTTATTATCCTTCTTTATATTATTCTAATTATTTAAAGAAAAAATATTGAATAAGTTTAAGTTCTTAAAATATTAAATACTTCTCTTAATAATTTTATCTTAATTTCTTAACACATACCAACAAAACCCATTATATTTTTAGCTGTTATTAATGTACATAAGCACTTATTTATGTTTGTGACTAAATTAAATGCACATTTGTAATTTAATATGTCCGTCTTTACAAGCAACCTTCAAATGCTATTACTTCATTCATCCACTCGTAGGTCACTTTAATATACATGTGTGTGAGGTTGAATTCATTTGCGTGTTTGCATCACTGAGAGTAATACGTGCTCAAGTCATCTATGAGAAGATTTTGTTTGGAGGATTAGGACTCTCTAATGCTAGTTGATTCTTTTTGCAAAATCTGTTGTCTAATAATTATGCAGCATGATAATGTTCCATTGTGGACTAAATTTCGCCACATCAAAAGGTTTTACTATTTAGAGCATCATGAAGTTAAGAAGTTGGCGTTTCGTTGTTATAATTTGGTGGGGTGAGAAAAAACGTGTGAATCTAATCTACAGGTCGGGTGGTTGATAATGGGCCTACTTGCTGGGCATTAATAGACACCATCTTTTCCACTTTGTGGCGACATATCATGATCCTTGAAACTCTACTGTGCTACGTTGACCCAAAAAAGAAAACTCCATAGTGCTATGACCAATGGACAAAAAAAGAACTCTACAGTGAGTGGACCAAAAAAAAAATTAAATCACACGAATTCAGATCGTGAAACGCTAAATGAATAGAGAAAATAACAAGTAAGTGGCTGCCGTTTAATTAGCTGGTTTGTAGCATTGCTAAAAAAAATTAAAAAACTCTACTGTATACTCTGTTATACGTGGTTTAGTCTATTCTTTTGTGATGCTTTGTTTTTTTCCCCGTTTCTATGATCGTGGAATGAATAAGACGTCCTCACATATACAATTACACATATATATATACAAAAAGTATCTTAGAAAACAGTCACACCTTAATTCTTTTCTTTTAATATTTTTAATCTCCTTTTTGCATCCTAAATTGCTTTTTGGGCTGGGGCCCTTCTTCCCCAAATGTACACAATCCATTGGTGGCCCAAAAATACCGATGCTGGCAGCATAAGAGATTCATGTGTGGCCTTAAACAAAGTGGGCTTGGATCAATTGTTAGTGAGCCTCATTAGATTTTATTGTTTCTATGTATATAAAATTAAAAGATACAAAATAAAATCACTGGCATGCCTGGTTCATATGGTAATTGTTAGGAAACAATACCATGATGTTCCAGGTTCAAATGCCGGTACATAGAAGAAGAGAAAATGAAGATGAATGAGGTATTCTATAATACCTCTCTTTTGCTTTCATATTTTCCGTGGCATTAGTATTATTTTTTCCAAGAGAGATTCCAGTATTTGTAATAGGAATAAATACCGATGCTGTCAGCGTAAGAGATTCATGTGGCGTTAAGCAAAGTGGGCTTGGATCAATCGCTAGTGAGTCTCATTAGACTATACTGCTTTTATGATCAAAAATGAAAAGATGCAGCAGAAGCTCACTGGCATTCTTGGTCTCTTTGGTAATTGTCGTGAAACAATTCCAAGACGATCCAAGTTCGAATGCCGGTAGAGGGAAAACAATAGACAAAAACGAGGTATTCTATAATATCTCTCTTTTGCTTACATATTTTCCGTATCAATATTGATATTATATATTCTTTACATTTTTTCATATCAAATAATCAATAGTAATATACATATTGTCGTTATTTAATTTACATATTTTCCATATTGATAGTAATATATATTACAAGTAATATCATCTTCAATTAAAATTTACTTTTCATATGACAATTTATAAAATTTCTTGAATATGATGAATCATAACTCATAATTATAGATTACTTTATAAATCGTCATGATATAACAACATCACCACATGTAAATAAAGACCTTATTTGATATCGAACTTTATTTAGATCAAATAAATATTTTGTATTTGTATAATTAATTAATGAACATAGATTCATACGAATAAAATAATATCATTAATTAATTATGCCTCAAAGATATATAAATATATAATATTTTTAGCAATATGCATGTATATTTCTATAGCACTAAGATGATACTTCAAGATTAAGATATTTGTTATTTGTTTTAAATTTAATGACTTAACAACTATTAGTGTACTCAGTGTATAGTTATATGTATAAATAACTTAAGAACTTGTTCTTTATAACTTGATAGACAAAATTCAATTTTCTAAATGTTTGATCTGTAAGCCGAGACAAAGTTTTATTATTCAAATATCTTTCACTTCAAAAAAATTTTATTTAGATCTCTTATAACCTTGAAAAAACTTCAAGTAATTTTAATAACCAACATACATAGCAATTATGCAAAACCAATTACGAGTTTCTTACATAAACACATAAGTAAATAATATATTTAAGAAATTTTGAAATATATATAATGCATATTAACAAACACTAATACTCAATATGAAAGTCTCAATATGATGAGAAAAAGAACATAAATCATTAACATATATAAATTAAGTTCATTAGATGCTATAGATATTTTAAATTTTTTAGGGATTTTTATGTAGATAGTATGTATCAAGATATTCATAACAACAAGTTGTAACAACATCCATTAGAAGTACTCAACTTCTTGTGTATAAACATCCTTAATAGATATCAAAATATAATTACATCAATTCAATAACCTTACATTTTACAAGTTTGTTCAATTCTGCTTACAAAACATTCTTTTATTTTGGTCATTGATATTCTTCGACAATTATAATTTCATGATCCTCATTATTATTCAAAATATTGCACGCTATGCAAATATGTTATCGATATTATTTCTTTTCGATTCCTTCATTTTCCCTATAGAGACATAATTTATTGAGATCTCATCATTTTCATTATTTTCAGGTATTTTAACTTCTTCTAGAGTTTGAACTACTCTTGAAGTTCTGACTATTTCAAGAGTTCTACTTATGTCTTTAATCTCTTTTTCAAGAGTATCATTCTTAGGATTATTTGTCTTCTTAGCAATATTATTTACTCATTCTCTTTCTTAGGCTTTGCCTTTGGAATCGATTGGTTTACCATGCTTCTTACATGTTTTTTACTCATTTGATATTAATTCTAAATGGAGCATTTATAACTGGTATAATATTTATTTATCCTTTTTGTAATAGAAATTGCATTTGACAATTCATTAATTTGCTCTTATTTGCAAATATTTTATCATTTGAATTTTCAGTTCAAATTACCTTGTTCAAGGATCTAAATGATATAATGATGATACATTTCAAGTAATTTTCTTTTTCAACTACTTATTATTTTCCTGTAATGTTGGAAAAATCATTTCATATCCAACATATATTCTCAATTTTTTTTAAAACTCATTTTAATGCAATGTGGTAGAGCATGAGTAACTAACTATATCGCAAACAGAAAAATTTTTATGTACGAAAAATTTGGTTTCAAGCCAAAATCTAATTACATAAGGGAGAACTTATAATTATTTATTGATCTTATACCAACAAGTGCTGAAACGTGTAAAAGACATGCCCCAAGCAAAAAGTTGAGATATTGTTCTCACAATATGTTATTTAGCTATCAATTAGAGGCATTTGAACATAAGCAACAATATGTTCAATATTTTACCAATAATCATATAATAATCACTAAAAGATTGAGAAGTAAATTCACTAGCATTATCAAGACAAATTATATTAATTTGAAAATTTGTGCTCTTAATCAAATAACTTGCATAATCTCACAAACACCAGGTTGTGAGTTGATAATAAGTATACATGTGACCAACTGACTTCTGGTCATAAAATATCTAATGTTACTCATGATTTATGATATAATCCACAAATATCATCTTAAATTCGTTCCAGAAATTTAACAAATTTAACTCTAATTTTAGTTATTAATAGTCTTATAATCAATTTGCATTGAGAACACAATGTATATAAAATCTCATTATATTAAAGAATCTTCTGGTCCTTCAATAATATCGATATGAATTATCAATATTGACTCAGAATAATCTTACTAGTCACATGTCAAATAACAAAATTATTTGGACTAGTAAACTTCTGGTTTACAATAATATAGTAAACTTCTGGTTTACAAGAACATAATAAACTTATGGTTTACAATAATATGTATTTCAATTGCATTGATCATATCTATTTAACTTCTAATGAATAAAGCATAATGTGTAAAATTTTGTTCATTGAGACAACAAAATATAGTAGCTATTCTGGAGACTTGAATTTCTTTTGTAGTACTATATATCAAAATTTACTATTGATATATATATATATATATATATATATATATATATATATATATATATATAAAAATTAGGAACACACATTTTTTCACCAATAAAAATTCTAAGAAATCATACCATACATATTTTATTTTAAATATTGTAAACTAACAAAGTAAGAGAAAATGTATACATGATAATTTTAAATCACATAAAAATAAAATAAATACATATGAAATGACAAATATGAATTACAAGAAAATTATTAGACTACTCAAATCATCAATCATGCGATAAAACTCTTTTCCAAAATATTTAACGAAAATAGACACATCCAAATGCATATTATTTGTAAGACCATTATCAAATGAATGATTCACAAGCAAAATTTTGACATATGACAAGTATGAGCAATGTTCTTTCATACATGATACAACACTAAAGTAATTTTACTTTATTTAATATTCTTATTATTTCTTCTGCTTCATATAATATGTATTATTAGAATAGTTGAAACCATTATGATAATGAATTTTTTGCTAATATCTGCCACAACAATGACCATAACCATGATTTCGGTCGTACCCAAAATTCTAATATGGAGCATTCATTTTAAGAAATGTAGTTCAACTCATCGGGTGACCTTTGTGATTTTTCTTTAATAACTCATTTTTGTGTTTAATCACGATAATGCATAAACTTGATTCAAAATATTTCTTAAAATAATTTTATCATTTTTACTACTACAAAAGCATATTCGAGAGGCATAAAAAGTAGATGATGTTCTCTCTCACATTTCTCTGTTTCAAATTATACTAAGATCAAATAATTTTTTATAAATTCAATCACAGTCTAAAAGTATAGTTCTTTAGGAACTAAACCATAAATCTTTATATAAAATATGATCATAGAAAATCATTGATTTTTCTACAATCCTTTAAGGATGCTTAAATAATAATTTCTTTCAACATTTATCAATAGTAACAAACAAAATATAATAATTGTATTAGTCAAACAAAATTGATAATAAAATTTCTATAGAAGAAACATAAAAATATTTTATAATAAGACTAACATGAAGGAAGGTATAAATAATGTTTAAATTAATCAAAAGAGAGAGATAAGAAGACAAACTCTTTAAATAGAACTTTTAAGTTATTCAAATTATCACTCATATAATAAAATTTCTAATTACTTATTATAAAAGTAAGTATAGAGAATTTAAGAAATAGAGAAGAAACTAGAAAACAAAACATAAAGAACTAAAAAAATAAAGAAGAAATTAGAGAGAAAAGAAATTTTTTTCTTTATTCTTGTGTCACCTACTCAAATATCTTACACCATCTATTTATAAGATCACGATATATATAGAATTACAAACATACTATAATGAAATATAAAAAAGAATAATATATGTTAACTTACACATAATAAATATCTTATAACATTATTATAATTATATAACTTTAATAACTTTTAAATATCGACTCTGAAAAATTATTTGTAACATTCTTTACATTTTTTCCTTTCCGTATATGGGATACATTTTTTCCCAATGGGAATGTAAATAAACTTACCGCACATATGGGATAATTGTCATTCCAAGGTAGCACTGACATTTACACATACTCTCCCCTATCTCACTAATTGAGGAATTCTTTCATACCGTAGGAGTAATATTTTTTCCTCCACACAACATGGCCATCATTTATTTATTGAAGAATCTACTAAGAATTTGTTTGAGAAATATTAATTTTTTTATATTCAACTATTTTTTTTAAAAATTTATTTTTTATAAAAAATTAGTTATATTTAAGTATCTAAATTAATTTGTAAAAAAAATTATTTTCATAAAAATATTATTTTAACATAAAATTTATAGTATGAACTATTTTCATAAAAAACTTTTATTTTTAGATAAATATTTTAATTATAATTTAATAAGAGAAATATTTTTCATAATGACACTAATGACTCTCTATTAAATATTATAAATAAAATAATTTTATATATTTTTTGTAATTTATTATATAAAAATAATTTTTTTATATCATTCAAATGAAATAAATTATTTTAAAATTACTTTTTAACAACATACCCAAATAAAAATAAATTATGATTATAATTTATTTTTATAATAATTAATTATATATATAATTAATTATCAATATAATCTATTTTTTAAACTTTTTCAAATACATTCAATTGTATCTCATCATAATTTTAATAGTGTAAAACACACATAAAAGAATTATTTTTTTTATTTTTTTCTGAGTGTATATAAGAATTTTCTCTCGTACCCATTCATTACTTTATTTTTATTTTCTCTATTTTCAGTGCTGAAACATTTCCCAAGTTGCAAAGTGAAAGAGAGGTACATGAATGTCCATGTAAAAATCTTGTGGTCCAATTAATGCAACTATGCTAAGCCTAGTTCCCCAGCTACGGAATGTTAACTGTACATGAGATGGACTAGACACCGTGGTTCAGTCAGCCGCATTATGCGTCTGTCTGCATGCAGATGCAGTCTTGCTCTCTCTTTGCACTGACCACAGCCGGAAATAGGCTCTGGGGCTTTGGCTTGAATTGTTGTACTTTGGTCAACAATTTGACTAGCAACATCAAATCAAGGTGCCTCAGCTTAAAATAATCACTGTTCTGTGTACTGATTCGATCTACTGAATAGTTTGTCCAATATTAGATTAGATGTTATTTCATGTGGTCATAGCTAGTACTGAAAGCGAGAAGAGACCCATCTTGCTCAGCTCATACCTCATAGGTGAGCTGTGACAATAGCAGGTATAGCTAGGCCCCGGTTTAAGTTTTGAATATATGTGCCGATAGTGCAGTGCAGTCACTTTGAACATATTTGACCGATCTAGATAGATAGATTCTCCGGAGTGACACTATATCGAATTGTTTGGTAGAAAGGAAAGGAGCTATGGGAAACGTTGCAATTGCAATGCATGCAACCTTCCTTGTTTGGTACTTGTACCTCTTACCAGAGAAAGTAAAAGGAAGGGGATTTTACTTCCCTGTGTACACTAGATTGATTGACACGACTCAGTTTTCGATCCCTGGTGTACGAGTTCTCTTACATGGAAAGAGATGTAAGAATCTCTCTTTTAAGGCCAGACAAATTTCTAGTTTCTGTGTAAGAGACGGGATTCCAAAATTGAACTACACGTCATAAGATGAATAATGCTATACGCATATATTAGAGCTGATTTTATATATATATATACTCTAATTGATGTGAAATTTTAAAATGTACATTAAGTATTCTTCTTTTTCTCTATTTTATTATTTTAGATAAAATTTATTTATACTGTTTTATTTGAATCTTATTTTGACAAGTTTTAAAGACATTGACTCGAAGAAGATTCGAATACAAATTAATTCAAACTAAACCGAAACACGTTGACCATTTTTAAAACTATTGATTGCACCCGAAAAATGAAATATAATATTTTCTTTAAGATAAAAACAATTAATTAGTTGAGATTTCTCTTACACCAAGTTACAAAAATGAGGTCATAGTACGCACAAATCTGTTTGTATTTGATTTTTTTTTGGTGTACCACTATATGACTGTATTTCATAGTCCAACTGAATTTTTTGTGTCCAAGTAAAAAATTTTACCTATCATTTTCTATCTTTGTATATTTGTCTTTAAACCAAACAACACAGATAGCCTTGATTCTTAATCCTTTTCATTCCATGCCATCCTTTCTCTCTAGGTAAAATACAAACACAGCACAATTTCTATGAATAGTAAACATGAAAACACTCGCAACTTTCAATAGATTTGATCCACTTTCGTTCAAAAAGTTAACAGGCTTACAGCGAAGCATACTGCAAGAAGAGCATGATGCCACTACGTACATGAGAGAATCCAAAATGCCAGAGGCGTTGATCTCTTTTTTCTATTCCCTACACTACCAACTACAAAAGCTGGGAATAGCTTGGTTTGTCTAAGACCGGAAAGGCGTGCCCTTAGCCTTACAAAACCAGAAAGGAATTAAAAGGGAAAAAAAAAAAACCCTAAAGATATTTTGCGTCATTTCATTTGCTTTATTAATTCTGCACCGGGTACCTCACTCCTGCTGCCAAAGCACGTTGCTGCTCTATCTGCTTCATTACCATGTATTATATACATAAGGCATCATAAATTAACTCCTAAATCTTAATCATAATAATAATAATTTAATAAAACTCAGTATATAACTGGCTAGCCTAATTAGGTGCAATGCAACTTTACTTGGAATAGTTCATGTAATTTGCTCTTGAGATAGCAATATTCATTCTCCAGCATCTCCAACGCTCGCAAGCATCTGCAATTGGGCAAAGATTAAAAAACAGCTGTTAATTATCAATAACAATTAACAAATATAAATAAAATATAAAAATAAGGCTATTTAAATAATCTTTTTACTATTTATAATTGTGCCAATCCAAAATCAGATGTGAGGTATATGATGAACATGAAGCCATTATAAAAATACAGTTGTGTTGGTAATATTATGAACAGAACTTGAGAAAATGAACAGTGCAAAAAAGGATTTACTTTAATGAATGAATAAAGTGTAAAATGTTTAGGAAAAAGGGAGAAAAGGGTGGCAGTGGAGTGTTGCAGAGTAATAAAAAAGTTGCACGAAAGGGGTGGATGGAGGTTGGCACCCACCCAGCACGGTTGTTCTGCTCAGTAGCGGCACGAAAGGCAACGCAAACGTTTCTGACTCTCTTGGCGCCAATGCTGGAGCTGCTACCTATGAACTGATTCAAATGCATTCCCATTTTCTTGTAGTCCGAGAACTCCCTCTCCATCCTGCACTCACACTCACAATATTACTATCATTCATCATTAATCATTAATCAAAATTCAAACCAAACCCATCATTTCTTCATATCCAAAACTTACAATAAAATAACATTACCCAAAATAACATATAGCTATAGTAGCTCAAAACTATAGTAAAGAGAATTCAAAATGCAAATTCAAGGAAAATTAACATAATAAGAAGAAGATAGATTACAGCAATCCTCTGAGATTCCTGAGAAGCTTCTCAGACTCGTGGAAATAAATGTTGACAACCTCGGAGACGAAGTTCGGGGAGGTCTCATCTTGCAGCTGCTGAAGCTGCAAGAATTCCTCATCCAACACACCCTGAAAAATAAAAATACCAAACATGACTTAGGTCATTATTATTATACAACTAATTATAAATGATAATTAACTTACTAACGTTTGTTTACTAAAAAACTTAAAGGTGAAGCAAAAATGCTAGGTACGTAGCATAAAGTCAGAAAGAAGAATAACTATAAGGAGGTAGGAAAGATAGAGTATAGAGATGAGAGGGTAGGTACCAACCTGGTGGAAAAGGAAGGCGAGGAGGCGGTTCATGTCGGCCCACAAGAGGTCCGCACCCAAGCCAAGCATCCACAGAGGGAGACCCGTTTTGGCTGACTCAGGGACTACCTAGCTACTCAACCCACTTACCACAAATTCATCCAAGTTTGAGAGTGGCACTGGCAGCCAATTAATGCAAAGACCAACAAGGACGACTGTGGAGTCTGGAAACTGGAAACTCTCACTCACTCACCACCTTACACCAAAGTTTCTTTGGTTTTTTTTTTCTTGAGGGGTCTGTGTTCCAGGCTTCCAGCTTCTGTTGTTGTCGCGGGAATACCACTAGTATTTAAAGCCTTCCGCCACATTATTTATTCTTCTTCATCTTCCATTAAATTTCAATTTTTTACTTACTGCTAAGTTTTTTGTTTAAAGAAAAAAAAATGGCAAATTACCAAGGTGAGAGTAACATTTTGATTACCAAGGAAAAGGAGTGGGAAAAATGGTGGTGGGGCGTGCAGGTTTTTGGGTTATCGAGGTGAATGTGGGTTATCTACCGGACCATCCTACATCCACGCAGGTGGTGACCTGCTGCCCCCGTCCCCGGTCACTTCGCATGCGCCTGTCCTTTGCAGGTTGGTGCGGCGTTGCAGCCTCACCTCCACCCGACAACTCCCTGCAGCCGGTAACCTGTCAGTCACCACCACTTTAAAATACGAACTACGATACCTGCCCACTTATAGTACAGGTAAATTTTATATAATTTTAATTTAAAAATATTTTTTGAACACATGATATATAATATTAATATTAGTGTAAATGAATGTCATAATATATCATATTTCAAAGTGATACATAATTTGTCAAGGTGAAGAAGATGTCGTACTTTAGATCTTCGAATAACAAAATTCATTTTAATTAGAAGAATATAAAAACTTATTCAATTTTGCATAATAATAACATTAGGTTATATAGTTTACATTATAAGAATACGTCATTCATTGAAAATTAATTATACAATAATTATTTAGCATGAAAAACCATTCAAAGTTCAAACTTCAAGCCCACTAGTCTCCTATAGGTCTTCTCTAGTATTTGTGGTGACAATGGTTCACCCTCTCTGAGAATATGATTCACCTTTCTCATGTATCTCTGTTTTTCTTTCTGTAACCTTTTCCACTTTCCCGAGGAAATAATGGTAAGGTTTAAAAAAAAAAAAACGCTTCCTACAGCTCAGTGAATGTGATGGTGCATTGAAGTCAGGGCTCAGAACAGAGGTAAGGTAACGCCCGTTGAACAAGGCTCTCAGTGACAGGTTGGTGATGGTGAAAAGTTTAGGCCATGGTGGGCACGTGGTGGAATATGGGTAACTTGGATTTTTGTCTGTGTGCGCAACTTTGAATGGGAAGAAACGAAAGCAAGGCCTGAAATCTGAATGGAGAAAAAAGTCCAAGATGAGAAGACTTTTCAAAAGGATTGCCATTGGGGATGGGGCAACTCGACAAGACCATTAATTTAACATGGAAAACGATGTTTATATATATTTTTCATTTTATATTATTTTTTAATAATTATAATTAAGTAAAATAAAAATAATAAGTGACATAATTAATAATATAAAAAATATATAAAAAAGTCATAGTTGATTTAATTTAGCAGCTACTCCGCCGGGAAATGAAGGACAAAATAATATGTTACGCTAATATTTCAAAGGCAAATTTTTACGTATTAAAAATTCATGTATTGATGCGCATATAACGAAAAATAATGTGTTGTAATTTAAAGTGTTCACAAAATTATAATAAACTATTTTATTACCCACTTTTGATAATATGTTATGCTAATATTTGAAAGGCAAATATGTACGTATTAAAAAATCATGTATTGATGCGTACATAACGTAAGATAATGTGTTAATTTCAGGACCAGTTTAATACGAACATGTGATATGTAGATAGATATATTTAAATCTTATCTATGTTAATTTTTGAGAGTTTAGATAATAAAAAATATTTTTATGAATCTACTAATCTCAACGTAAAAGCTTATCTTTAATTAAAGTGAAAAAATAGATTAGCCAAGATATGTACAAGTTGATCTAACTATCTGACAGTAATAAAAATAAAAATGTGTTAATTTAAAGTGTTCACAAAATTAAATAAACTATTTATTATCCACTATTAATGAGAATGCATGCCTTTTAGACCATGCCTTGCATAGAAGAAAGGAAATTAAAAAACAAAACACACACGTATACTAGAACACTAAAGTAAAAGAGATTCTACTAATAGGAACCAGATCCTCTCCTATAACAAGAGATGTCTTGTTTTTTTTTTTCAAATTAAAATTGATACATACTGTATATATTATGTTAAAAAATTACATATATTATATGTGGTATATAAACTTAAATATGTATTTTTAATTAATAATTTTTTTTTTTTTTTTACGAATAGGAGAGGGTCCTGATCTCTACTAATATAATTTTATTTAGTTTTTCTTATTTTTTAAAAAAAAAAGACTATTCTTAAAATATAAATATGAAATAATAGTATATTGAATTATAAAAGAATAATTTAGCTTTGAAAAAAAAATTAAAAAAATTATTAAAAATTTAGTTTTTATAATTTATTAATACACCTAGTATATGGGGATTTTTTTTCAAATTAGAGTTTGAATTAAAAAACTAAGCCTCCTATGCTTTAGGAGCGTTACAATTGGTCATCTAATTACAAAATCAAAATCCCAACTGCAAAAATTAATAAGGAAAGTTGCGTTAAAAATGGAGCACACTAATTTTTCTGTCTCTTACTGTTGTTTTTTTTTTTTGTCTCTTTCTTCAATTTTGAGCGAACCAGTAATGTAGGAGACTATGAGTGAAGAATAGTGTTGTATATTATATAATATTATTTGTATCTAAAAAGACATTATATCAAAAATTTTGTTGCAGAAATCAAGGTACAGTCTAACAATTTTGTATATTATACGTTTCACTCTCTTTAAATATTATTTATAAAAAATATTAATCCTTTAACTTATTTTTTAATAATTTTCTTAATTATTAAATAAAAAATATTAAATATTTTTTATATTTTTAAGATATTAATTATATTTAATTTTTTATTTAATATATTTTTTATTAAATAGTAAAAAATATTAAAAAAATATTTTAAAAAATATAACAAAACTCTTATTTATATACCATTGTTCTTATATATTTGGGTAAATAACATTTTAAAACTTGTGGTTTTATCGGTTATCACTTAATTCTTCTGAATTTTTTTTCATTAAATCCCCTATAAATGTTTTAGATAAAGTGAAAATGCTAACTTTAAGTCTTTAACGTCAATAAAAAAAATGAAAAGTTATGGTTTTGACAGTGACTAATTAATTTAAAATTGTGGCTAAATTAAAAACGGCATGTATCACAATTATTACACATGTGTTATGTGTCAATACATTCATTATATTATGCATTATTTACAAGTCAATAATAACAAAAAGTCTTTACAAGTTAGTGATAATAGATTATCTTCATCAATACATAATTACTGCATAATGTAATAGACAATTATAATGATGCATGTAAATGATAAATAAACAAGATTTATTATTATCTTGCAACATTACATTTTTAATATTGACCAAATCAAGGAGGTGTTTCAAGTGTAGAGATAGTGGTGAAATGTAATTTACAATTTAATTCCGTTTTTAGGCTATTCAAAAAAAAAAAATTAGAGCTTAAAGACATTAAAGTTAATCGAATTTAACATTATCAAATGATATGGATAAAACTATATGGAGATAAATGGTAATTTACCATATATTTTAATGAGTTTTGTTATATTTTTCTAAAACATTTTCTTAATAATTCTTATTTAATAAAAAAAATATTAAACAATTAATATCAAAAATATAAAAAATATTTAATATTTTTTATTTAATAATTAAAAAAATATTAAGTTAGAAAGATTAATAATTTTTCTATTTTAATATACACCTTTCACACGTGCAACTGTTAAATATACACTTTAACCGTACAAAAGTGTGAAAGCAGACCAATCTTGCTAGGTTATGGGTTTACACTTTACATAATACTTTAACTTAAGTAGTTTAATTAATCAAAATAGGAAGCATGTTAATTTGTTTATATTCACCTCGAAATCCTTGCTTGAAAGGCATGCTCTGTACTGACGTAAGCACAATGATTAATTGACTGATGGTTTTATCCATTTATTATGAATAGCACCAAACAATTAAAAAATAATAATTTTAAATTTTTACATAAAATTTTTATTAATTTTTTAGTTATTAATTATTAATTATTAAATAGAGAAAATATTAAATATTTTTTTATATTTTTAAGACATTAAATATATTTATTTTTTATTTAATATTAAGAAAATTATTAGAATAAAATTTTAAGATGATATAACAAAATTCTTTAAAAAATAATTATTATACATTATTAAATTTTTTTATGAATCAAAGTTGTTTATATAGTTAGTATAAAGAGCTTTATATTAATATCTATTAATATTTGAAATTTTTATTTTTATTTTAATTAATAAATAATAATAATTATAAATATTGTTTTATTAAAATATCAATAGATGTTAATATAAAATTATTTTATGTTAACAAAACATATTAATTAAATTATTTTTTATATTATTTTTACATCAATTAATATTATAAATTGTTTTTATTAAACATAAATATTATTTAGTTAATGAATTAATAATCAATTACCTGATAAATTAAAAGCTTATACATCAATATTGATGTAAAAATGCTGTAGAAAAAGTATTGTGTGAATATAAGTGTTGGAAGTTTGAACAATTAATTTTTGGTAATTTTTAATATCTATAATAATCTATGCTCATATATATCATTAATATAATAAAATTTTCAAGAAAATTATCTTTTATCCAAATAATGGTAAATCAAGGAAACACAGACCATAATATTAATTTTGATTTTTTTTATAACACCGATCAAAAGTTTGAGAGTTGGGACCCAATATGGGCCATTTAGTCATCCTTGATACTAATCTCTCTCTCTCTCTCTCTCTATATATATATATATATATTCTTTTTCCTTAGGATAGTTAGCTTTTGAATATCAACCTAATTAAAGTTACCATCTCAGATACAAAGTTACGGTTTTATTAGAGTACATGTTAAAAAATTTAAAATAAAATTTATTAAACAAAAAATATGTATTTATTATATGGAAAATTTAAAAAATATTTAATATTTTTTAATTAATTAAATAAATAATACATATTACTTTTAATTCTTATCATGTCTCTTGATAAGTACACATGAACAAAACTCCAAAAATTACATTGTACTATTAAGTTATTATGGCAATATATACTAATTTTTAAAATGCGTATGCATAAATGAAAGCATGCTTTGTATTGACGTAACCAACTGCCAAGTGCTGATTAAACAAATTAAAAATTTGCCTAATTTGCAGGAAGCACTTTTGAAGGGGATCCTACCAATGTTTTAATTAAAATAGTTAACCATAGTCCATAGACTTCATAATCTTGCTTTTTGCTCCCCCGTGCTTATATACAGTGGCTATTATTCAATTCCAGCATGCAAGCCTTTTGTCTTTCTTCATATGATTATTGTTTCATTCCCCTTATGGCTTTGAAATTCCAAATGTCATGAATAGTACTGTTCTCTTGTTTTGTTCGATAGGAAGCTAAAGTTGAAATAATACTGTTCTTTTATTCTGTTCATTTTCATATAATTGACCCAACTATGAGGTCATTAAGGTATGGTGATTGTTACAAAGGTAATGATGAAAATTTGGTGGTTTCGATGCTCGAGGTTGTTACGTTTATTCTTACTTTTTGAATACCACCCACCCTCTTCTTTTCGATGAATCTGTTAGAATATCAAGTATCAACCAGATTCCACAAACAATAATTAATAACATATATTGCAATTTAGCTCATGAAAGGAAATATATAAAATTGATGTAGAATATCAACAGCTACTTTGTTTTTATTATTCATTATTTCAAAAATATTTGTTAATATAATTATTAATTGATTATAATAAAATAATTATTATAAAAATTTGTTTCGACTATATGTAGAGTGCATGTAATTTTTTTATTATTAGGTAATCCTTGTTGGAGAGACACACTTCCAGTGCAGGATACATTCGAATGAGACCCATCATGTAATTTTAGGACTACTAACTTTTGATGGTTTGTGTATATCATTAGAATAGTTGGACTAACTCTACTTCAAAAGTTGATTCAACGATTAAAAATTGCTTAAGTTATTATAAATGATACTTTATTCATATACTCAACTAATATGAGATTTAACACACCCCTTTACATTTAGGATTGGATATCTAGAATGTAAAGTTTGCAAGACTAAATATTTGTGGATTTTAATGAAATAATCTCAACCATTAGATGAAAGTCATAAAATGAGTATCAAAGTAAATATATATATCAAAGTAAAAATAAAAAATAAAAATAGATGTGTTGAAATCATGTTGTGTGAAGGAGCATTGCCAAATTACCAAAATCTTCGCTGATTAGTGATTACAAAAGAGAAGTGACCGGTTGAGAAACTAAACAAACTGCCCAATGATGTGATTTTGCGGTTCTATGCCTTTATACCTCTGCATTTTTTTTAAACTTAAAATGATAACAATAAATATTGCACTTTATCTTAGCCAAAAGTTGGAGAAATATATTCCATTCTTTGTTTACTTTCAATTTTGAACTTAATAAAAGGAATATCTAAGGAGACCTTGTGCTTGTCTTTGGTAAAAATTGTCATGATAATGTATATGTGTGAATCCTATATTAAAAAAAATCAACAAAAAAAAGTGGTGCTAGACGGAGACTCATTATAAAAGTCCGTCTCATGAATGGCCAAGCCCATAACAAACACCACTTTATGGGCCTCGTAAAGATCTTGGTGACTGAATGGGTGATCCTTAGCCCCAAAAGCCCGAAAGCATAAACAAGCCCAAATAATTTTTCTAAGACTTTAATTTTCAGCTCAAAACAAAAAACGAAAAAAGACAAACCAGTGAGCCGAAAGAAAAACAAAGGACAAACTAAATTAGTTGAATGTTTCTGATTCCCTAAACACGAAAATGAAAAATCCATAGATCCGAAAAGGGAGTAATATTTACATGTACATCTTAGTTCACATTTTTTGGACATTAATAAATGTAATAATACCTAAGTTTAGTATAAAATTTAGAGTTGAATCCATTTAATTATTTCTGCGCAATTTAGATTAATTATTTGAAACTTTCACACCAGTTGTGAAAGTATCATTTTGTAATTTGAAATAGTACCGGTCACAAGAATGTCATGGAAACCTTAATTTAAACAAATAAGCAGGAGACATGAATTAACTGTATTTCGTATGAATGAAAAATAGAAAGTCCTTGTGTCATTTGGTGCGCTGCATTTTTCATAATTCAAAATTCTAAAGTAATAAAATATTAGTAAAATAGTCACTATTGCAATAGTATAATTATAGCTTTTGCTGTAATTATTTAGACATGAAGCATACACTTGGAGCTGTTTGTACAAGTTTGTTCAAGCTTGATACTGCAATGATGCCAAGGGGGTTGCTTCCCCAATCACTATTTTGGACTCCTTTTGATCTACTGGCAGTATTGAAATCCCGCTTAGTTCAAGTGATTTGCTCGAACCAACATTTTATTTTGGTCAAGGTAATTTTCTGTTGTTGAGTTCCAAAGTCTATCTTGAAGAATTTAGTATAAGAAGACGAATAAAAGCAGTAGTTACTGGGGTATCTATCTTATTCTTGTCCTTGCACTCTTACTTTTGAGAACCGCACGTGGAGAATCTTAATCCTCAACAAACATAGGGTGTGTTTGTGATACCCTCGATTATCAGTATAAATTTTTTTGTTATAATTGATTATAATTGATTTATTTTTATGTTTGGATGCATTAATTGTAAAGCGATTTTAAGTTAATCTGATTCGTTTGGATGATATAAAAAGAATCGCTTTTATGCGTTAAATTACTAAAATAGGTATAGAGATTAAAAAAATTATTTGATTGATGATAAAATAGTATTTACATATCAAAATGTAAGAAATAATCTATAAACTAAAATCATAAAAATTTCAATTATAAAAATCACTTTAAAAGTTTTTATTTAACATTAAATTTAGTGTAAAAGCTGAAGCTAATTTTACCAAACATGATTAAACACTGTTACAACAACTTTTTTCTCAAAAAAAGCTAAGCAAAAGCTCTACCAAACATGCACATAGTGTGTTTGATCTTTTCGATCCACCATCAAGCCTCCCTCGTGTAACACATGATAAATCAAAAATGAATTCCAGTAATTTAACTGGATGGTGACGCCAAAAAAGAAAATACCAAAAACATAAATGGTGCACTCAAACTAATTAAAAACATGGACGGTGCACACAACATTTGAAAGACCTAGTCTAATGGTATAAATTTTAAATAAGTGTAAATTTCAATAAATCTCCTACACTTCTCAATAGGTGTGCAAGTAATAAAAATAGGGTGCATTTTCCATGCAACCATATCTCTTTAGCATCTGTACTCAATCGTTTGGTAGAAGATTCCAAATTCTCTACTGCCTTGACGTGGTGGGACCAACACTTCAGAACCACAGAATTTGCGTTCAGCCTTTCATACAGTTTGGAGAAAGCATATGGCTTTCCCGTAAGCGTGGGAAATGTGGAGCAAGTTGCCTTAGTATGAACTATGAAGCATTAGTCATGAGTCATAACTCATAAAAAGAAAAAGGGAGGAGGAAGAAGGGGGTTCGGATAAGAAAGAAATATTCTTCTGTACTTTTATGTATAGTATTATAGTCCCATGTACATAATCAAATCCAAGACTCATGATTCATGAGGGCTGAAGGTAACACTTAAAAGAACAAATTGACTTGCAACTTAAATTGCCTACCAAAAACCGTTGTGCCATCAACAAGTACCTCTCAAATCCGTATCTTTCATTTTATAATTATGGTTTTGAACGAAGAATTGTGTTTCATGTGGCTATTCCATCATTATTCAATGCCATTATTCAATTGCCTACCAAAAACCCTTGTGCCATCAACAAGTACCTCTCAAATCCTTATCTTTCATTTTATAATTATGGTTTTGAACGAAGAATTGTGTTTCATGTGGCTATTCCATCATTATTCAATGCCATTCTTCGCTTCTGACTCTCAGTGGGTACCTTCACGTCAGTGGCCAACCCAATCGCTTGGAGAAATTTCACAACATACCAAGTCATGTCTAGTTCCCACCACTCTAGGCCATGTCGAGCTGAGTACTCAAAAGCATGGTGGTTATTGTGCCAACCCTCACCAAATGCAAGCAACGCCACCCACCTAAGAAAATTTCAGATTTAATCTAAGGATAACATGTGAACTCAACTAAATTATCAAACCATAAATAATTGAAAGACAAAATACCAATTATTTCTGGATAAATCCCTGGTGTTCCAGGCCTGCTTGCCCCACACATGGCAAGCTGAGTTCACCAGCCAAGTTATATGATATACCCAAACAATCCTCATTCCCTGCATTCATGTAACCATTGATGAATAAGCTTCAAGAAAAACTCCCTAGAGCTTTTTTAAGTTTATTATAGGTAAGTGTAAATTAGCATTACATTCTGAGTTCCACTTCCAATGAATGAATTCAGCAGGAAAAGTACAAACTTTTTTCTTTTTTTAAAAAGAAAGAGTAAGTAAAATGAAAGAAATTTGCATACCATTCCCCAGACAAGGAAAGGAAATCCTCCTATGGCATATAGAAGGGCTCCCAAAGCAAGTGGATGGACAATGTAACTGCTTCGGAGAAATCTATAGAAGGATTGCTTCTCTAAATCACCAACATTGTTTGGCTCTCCACACTGCACAATTTTGCAAGTGGATTAAATTAAGATAGTCAGCCTCTCAAGAAGAGAGAGACAAAGTACCAACAAAAGAAAAGATGAGAGATTGATACCCTTTCTATCACAGAATTGGTATCAAAGAGCCAGCTCATATGGCTGAACCAGAAACCTTCAGTGGGGCTATGTGGGTCTCTTTCAGAATCACAGAACTGGTGGTGATACCTATGTGTGCTCACCCAATCAATTGGATTCCCCTGCATACCACAAAACACAAAAAGCCAAAATGATTTTTATTCTTCTATTCAGCCAAAAACCAACGACAGAACCATAAAGAAAGAGACCAAAAAAAAAAATGAAAACAAAAATCCAAAAAAAAAAATTTCATTTCAAGAAGCAAATTGCACCTGAAGAGCCAGAACCCCACAATAGGCAAAGGAATATTCAAGCCATTTGGGAACCTTGAAACTTCTATGAGAAAGATTCCTATGAAAAGACAGTGTGATACCAAAAAGGCCTGTCACAACATAAAGCGCCACAGCCACCCAGAAAGCTGGCCAATTGAATTGGAATGGTGCAAAGAGGCTAAGGACATGCATGGCCAACACAACACCAGCAGTGCCAATATCCAATGAGTTCCATTTCCTCCCAAAGAACACTCTCCTCTCTCTCTTCACCTCCACGTCCGATAACAAAATCCTTCTGTACTTTAAAGGCACCTGCTCCTCTGGCTCCAAAGCTTCTGCAAATGCTGCATTGGCTATCACTCGCAGATTATAGGTAAATGGGTTGTTTTTCAGGGAGAGTTTGCTTGAGTTCGAGTTAAAGTTACCAACTTTAATGGTTCTGGCATTGTGAGAGAAGGACCCAGGACCAATCACGGACCTATTCAACCGTGGAAATTCCCGGTGAACGGTGGTAACGCGGTGGAGAATGGGGTTTTTGGGGTGGGAGGTGATCAGAGCCATGGAGGGAAAGAAAGCTTCTGTTCACCTTTTTTGTTCTCCTTGTGTAAGGCAAAGGCCCTTTGAATTGTGAACTGAACTGAGGCCTTGAAGTTAAAGGTGTTGGGTGGATTTTGATTTTGGGTTTGGGTTTGGGTTTTTATGTTGTGGGGTTGCTTGTGATGTGCAAGTAACGAACCACTTGTGGCGTGGCCGTCATTTGGGAAATTGGGGTTTTATGAAAATGTGGGCTGAAGTTGAAGTAAGTGGAAAGATAAAGAGAATGAGAGGATAAGGCAGTGTTCTCGTGAAGGGTATTGGCCTATGAATGAGATTGGTGAGATTTACAAAATAAGATCCAGATATTTTCAATGCTGAGATAAACCCCTTGTTTTTGCCTTTGTCTTTATTTAGAAATTTAGAAGTAACCGGTGAGGCATAGAGATCTATCTTCTTTTGATATTTTCTCTAAAACCTTGCTTTGAGGTGGTTATTGTTGTCTTGACTGTTGCCACTTATCACATCCCCACACGCACACTGAAAATATCAAATATCTCTTTGCTATTTTATCTATCCATAAACATGTTCAGTTGGTAGATTGAGCTACTACTCTTCTCTCCTCTTTTAGTCATTTGCCATTTTCCAACTCAATAGGGGAAGTGGGAGCAAAGCAAGCAAGCACCAAAAAAGTGTGATACATGGCTGCAACGAATGCGTCAATCTTTGCGTATTCCACGCAACCATGCTTGCCTATGCGGACCGTTTCTAGTAGCATTTCAAACACGCTTGGTTAGTCTCTCGGTCTCTAATACGCGTTTAGCTATGCTCCTCTTTATTTAATTTTTATTGCATCCTTGTCTACAGTATCTTTGCTAGATAGATGGATGCATTAGCTTCTAAACGTTTAGGAAGAGAAAATTATATGAACAGTTCAAATTGACCATGTGAATTATGAACAATTTTTCTTTTTTTTGGTATATAATAATGGACGATTTTATATTTAAAAAAATGTTAGTAATACATTCTTTTAGATACTTTTTAATATTTATTTTATTATTTATCTAAATACAAGTATTGTTAGTATCTCTCAATAATATTTTTAAGTGTATGAAATGAAATAATTATAAAATAAATATTGAAAAAAATGTCTGACAGAATGTAGAATGTGTTATCATCGTTCTTCTTTGTATCTATGTTGACCGTGGTTATCGTTCTGTGAGAGTCTTAGAAGAAAGTTTCTCCACAAAAGTAGGAATCAAAATAAAGTATCATTACATTAACATTGCATGCGAACTTTAATAAAGCTAAAATATGTTCTGTTCTCGCAAATCTTCGCTAACAACCTTATTATCTGGCTTTTGGCAATTCTTTTCCTTGAAGAGGTAAAAGATGAGAATTATTGCTTCTTTATTTTTTGACGAGGAGAATTATTGTTTCTAAATTTATTGGGAAAGAAGTAGCCGTTGGGTTGCTATAATTCATTCAAATTCCATAAGAAGTTTCATATTACAGAATCCCTTGATTGTCAACAGGGAAAGTCTTTTTCTCCAATGAGATTTCTGCATAGGCATTTCCCCTTCTACATCAGAATTTGAATGTCAATTTCTCTTCTCAATAATATCCATATGGCATAGTATCATCCATAAGAATCTTGTAACTTTAGGATTATGGATGGTTAGTGTAAAGGCGCGTGAACTACCTTGCACAAATTGTGCCTGATCCAAGAATGGCTGAACTTCACTTAAATTTCTTGTCACTTGGAACTAGCATATTCTTTTTACCAAAATGCATATTAGAAGAGCTAATAGTCTGAGATTTTTCATATTTAATGTAACACTTCATCATTTCTGATGCAGCCAGTACATTTCTCAATGTTTCATTACCAAGATGCAACCTGATGAAGAAAAGACATGTAAAAGTTAGCAGTAAAATCAGTGCTGCTGCTGCTGTTGCAGCAACTCTGACTGAGGAAATTCAAGAGTATGAATTCCCATTTAATACCATTTTGTTTTTTTTATTCAGTTTGGAGAATTTAATAATGAATGTATGAAAGGGGGATGGAGTTCAAGTTACAGTATCCTTTGTGTTTAAGAATTTTTTTTTTCCCAAGAATTAAGTTATTATTGGGTAACCTTACAATATCTATTATCAATGTTTACAGGTACAAGCTTCCTTCATGGGCTATGTTTGAACTTGGCAGGGCCGCTGTCTACTGGAAAACCATGAATGGCCTCCCTCCTACTTCAGTAAGTATGACAGTACTACATTGAGTTAACTCATTGTCTGTTGCTTAATCACCTTTAGTAAATAATTTTACAAATTTTGGCAGGGAGAAAAGCTTAAAGTTTTCTATAATCCAGTTGCAACTCAACTTGCCCCTAGTGAAGAATTTGGAATTGCTTTTAATGGTAATTTTTGTGACGTTGCTTGGTTGCTCAAAAATGTCATTTTCCATAGCATTTTTAAGGCAAAATATTTGGATTCATCATAAAACAGATATAGAATATACCAAAATGTAATTCAGAATTGGCATGGTATGTCTGGAGTCCTTGAAACAATTTAACAAGGATCATGGAAATTTTATATTTGTGAGATGAGCAACTGAAGTATTGGAAGATGTTGAGCCTCAGGAAACGTTCCATTATACTTCCCGAGGCCTATTCTAATAAAAGAAGTCAATTGGCATTGATCAGCACTAAGTAAGAGATAATGTAATTTTGCCAAATATGTAATTGTTGTAATATTTTGAATATATTGTCCAATTAGATTGTGGAGGTTAATATGTCGTACTTTGTATCTTCATTTTGCTGGTCATTTTTTTTTCCATTGACTTCTAAAATTTTATCGGTTCAGGAGGTTTTAACCAGCCAATTATGTGTGGTGGTGAGCCGAGGGCTATGCTCAGAAAAGATCGAGGCAAAGCTGATTCCCCAATATATACCATTCAAATATGCATTCCTAAGCATGGTAGTATGGTACATTTATTTCTTAATATATTTTGCTGACAAAATCAATGTCTTGTTGTTAACTTCTATTTTTTGTGCAGCTCTGAATTTGATCTTCTCATTTACAAATGGAGTGGACTGGGATGGTCCATATAGGCTGCAGTTTCAAGTTCCCAAGGCTTTGCGGAACAGGCCAATTGAATTCTTTAATGAGGTAAATGGGCTTCTCTTTGAATCTTGCCTCTAGCTTAATATACAAACCATTGTAGCGTAATAATCAAACTCACATTCTTGCTTTTGAAGAAATAAGGAAAAATAAAGACTAAGGTAGAACTGTAAATTAAAGGTCCATATATGTTTGATTGCCTTCAGATTTGATTTTAAAATTACAATTTTTTATTTTCTTCCATTTTGGTGTACTATTCTTGTGGTAGGGCTTGGCAGAGGAACTGAGTAAAGATGGAGCATGTGAGAAAGCAATCTTTCCAGACACAAATATACTTATAACCAGATGTGCTTTGATTGGTAATTTATCAAAAGAAGGGGTGAGTACATTTCTTCAATTCTTGAATGTCTTTGCTCCTTAACTCACTACTTCTCCCTGGAATACAATCAATTTCTAAATCATGGATGAAAACATCCCTGCAGGGTGATCGCTGCAATCTGAATCTTGTTCCAGGATGCACAGATCCTAGCTCGCCCCTGTACGACCCACTAGCCAATGTAGATGATGGATCATGTCCAACTGGCTTTGATTCTGAGTCTGAGGAATAGCATTTTATATATTCATTTCGATCATACATGTTGCTTTGAAGTCCATAAGGCATTGTAAATTCGACTCTTTGCACTGAAAAATGGCAATAGCTGCCCCCTGCCATAGTATTGAATAAACTATGGTCTTGCAAGCTTATAAATCTCTCTCTCTCTCATATTTCTCTATAAGAACGTGTTTCTATTGAAACAGGTTTATGAAAGTGTAATTTGTTTGATAAAAGTACATAATATTACCAAGCTACAATTTACATATCTCATTAAAAATATACATTCAGTTTCATGGTAACATGTTCGATTACGGCTGGCTATTTCTAGTAATGTTTGGGGCTTTGCCATACTTGAATGTAGAGCTTTGAGAAAATGTGCAGTTGGCTGAGTAAAATTGAAGTTAAAACTTAATTTAATATGACATGGCTCATTCCCAAATTGGGTTAGTCCGTTTTAAGTCAAACTTACTTGTTGGTCTTAGATTTAATTATTTTTTGAACTTAATAAATTTCACTTAAGAGGATATTATCATTTTAGAAAAAATAAAATCTAATTGATAATTTAGCTTATTTTTTAATTTATGTCATTTTTTAATTAATTTTTTAGCTAATTATGTAAACCTCCTTAATTTTAACTTTTTTATAAATCAACACCACAAATTTTAAAACTTTTAATTAATCTTTAAACTTTAATAAATGTCATAACATATCCTTTTGTTTAATTTGAATTTATTAATTTATTAACAATGATAATGTATAATAACATCTTCTTTGGATTAATATTTTTTAAACTGTTTATAAATTAAATTTTAATAAATAAATTAAAAAATAGTCACAATAATAATTTATAAAAAGATCAAAATTTAAAAAAAAATTATACTTTTTTTTCTTATTTTTTGATAACTGTCTCAAGGCTTTGTATTAATTAAGTTATCGTTTGATTTTAGGTATGGTACCATGATAATTATTATACTTAAAATAAAATGTCAAACATTTATTTAATATTGATTTTATAATAAATATTTAAAAATAAAAAATTTGTTAATAAATATTTTAAAAATATTTATCAAAGATATTAAAATAAAAAAATATATTTTTAAAATTTTTAATATATTAAATATATTTTTATTTAAATTTTTTATTTTAATATACTAAAGAAATAATAAAGCAATTGTTAGCAAAATCTAAAGAAATTCTAATAAAGCAATTGTTAGCAAAATCTATAAAAATAATCAATAACAATTCTGCACGTAAAATTCATCCTAATGACGTAAAAATCTCGTTGAGGTCTTGCTCGGGGTTCCGAACTTGCCGGTCTGCCGATAGTCTGCCGCGAGAAACGACGACGGTGAGGAATTGGCCGCATTAATAACAATAGTACTGTTAGGGTACAAGTGTTCAACAGCATTGGCACTCACAAAGTCGAAACGAAGCATGTGGCCAAAGAGGAGTGCATGTCCACTACTCTTCAATTCAATTCTCTAATGCGGATGATACATTCGTTGATGGTGGGGACTTCAACGCATGTCAATTTATGCCCCATTCATTATTCAATTCAATTCATTGCAAACAAACGTCGCTTCTGCTCCTCAAAATTCACCCTTCGACCCAATTAAAACAAAAAAAATCGCCCTTTGACCTCTTGCAGCCTCCCTCTCCATTTTTTTACCTTACGTAATTTAAATCTTTAAAATAAACATGTTAATTTAAAATACCCATAATGATATCATGAAAGTCAAAAGTCAAAACACAACGTAATAAACACAATATTTAAGTACAAATCTATGAGTCCAATCTTTTTATTCATGCGTCCGGTTCTGCAGTGAATTCAAACAAGCATGATCTATTTACACACTAATTTCACTACACTATTCTTATACCTGTTAACAATAACAATTTTTTATTAATAACATATATATTATTTGATTAATTGGTATACAAATTTCTAACATATATGATTAACAATATATAATAATTAATAATTTCATTAACCGTACAATATACGTTATTAACAAAAATAAATTTATATTCTTAATTGGTGTAAAAATGACATAGCAAAATTGGTCTGAAACAATCATTTTCCCAAGCCCCTAATTGTCTTTGTATTCTTTCCATTTTGATATTTGTCCGTCAGACCTGTCTTTACGGGCTTAATAATAGGAAACTTGCATTTACAAATATCAAAGAATCACTCAATTAAATTCAAAATTCAAAATTTAATACATTTGAAAAGTTTTTCAGTTATGAATTCCCTACATAATATTTTATAATTTGATGTTACTATCAACCTCCTTTAACACGCACCGCTGTCCACAAAGTGGGTACAACCCCCAGAGCAGTATGAAAAGCGAGCATAGCAAGAGATTCAACAATCAACCCAAACTCCACCCGAAAAAAAAAGAAAGGACTCGGTAAAATAAGAAATAACAAAACTAGTGAAATAAATCAAATTTGAAATTACAAGATAATTGATATTTGAGACTGCTGACATAGTATAGTACCAAAAAAAGAGACTACTAATATGATATCTCTCGTTATCCTTTCAATTTACAGTTTAGATCACATTCTTCATTTTCCTTTTTTTCCCCCTTTTTCATTTCACTTTTGCAATCTCGTTAGCCTTGTCTATTAAACATTTTTTCCCCCATTTTGTTATGTCCATTTTTCTTCATTCAATCAAAGCCTGTTTTGTAATGGAACCATTGGTGGTAAGACCGAGACCATTGGCACTAGCTAATTTCAATTGCCTCTTGCTATCTTCGTACTTGCCAGCTAAAGAATCAAAAAGGATGCCAGCACCCACTCCAACAGCCAAATCGATAGTGTAATGGCCCCTGGTGCCCAGCAACCTCACAGCTTGCAACAAATTGAGCACATCAAATGTCCACGCCAGCTCCCACCTCTGCATCCTCCTCATGTCCAGTGACGCAATCACCGACCCCGCCACATGCCCCGAGAAAAACAAGAAGAACGAAACATTCCCAACCGGGAAGTCCACACCCGAACCCAGAAACCCCTATAATATTCATTCATCATCAAATTAACAAAACAAAACAAAACATCATCAATAACCATAAAAAGAAGCTAAACAATGAAATAAAAAAAAATTGAAACTTTGGTTGAATGGTTAACTAAGTGAATCACCTGAGGCAATGGGAGCTGGGTGGAGTAGCCCAAAATCCCACGACATGTGAACATGAAGAGTGCTGAGATTGTGGATCTTGGGCGTCCTTCAATCAACCACGTCCATAAGATATAACTCGTTTGCATTCCCACAAACACCTACCCATTTCAAAACGCCAAAAAAATGCAGAGATCACAAAAAAGATCAGATTTTGACACCAACCCATTTCCATTTCCTTCAAACACATTCGATCCCGCAATTATCCACAAATAAACCCAGAGATCCGAAATCCAGTTCCATTTTAAAGCACCTCAAAATGTCAAAAACGACATTTTTTTTTCTCAATTCAGATCTGAAGTTGGCGAAGGAGGAAGAAACAAAACGACGTACCGTATTGAGGGCAGCCAAGAGAGTGTTGAGCAGCGGCGACGACTCGAGCAAGCGATGGAGGGAGCGCGTGACGAGGAACCCCACATCGAAGGGCGGCGACGAAGGAGGCACCATGCGGAGCGTGTACTCCACGGCCATGAAGAAGAGAAGCCCCAGAGCGAACAAGCACGGCATCCAATGGTGTGTTGCCACGTGTACAGCGTCGGCGACGGTCCATTTCATGAAGGAAGCCTGAGAGTAGCACAGAGACTTCTTCCCCATGGCCCCACTGAAGGGATCTTCTACCTTAACGCCGTTAGCAGGTTCCGTTTGATGGCTGCGCCTACGCTTGACGGTGGCATCACCAGAGGGAGAGGCGGCGCCACCGTTCATGTCGGTTGAAGGAGAATTTTAGTGTGGAAAGCATGAATGAAGGTCGCGAATGATATAAATCGGAAAATGGTGGTCGTAGTGGCGGAGTTTACAAAGGTTAGGTGAGTGGCGATTAGTTTCTAGATCTTGGACTATTAATATTTTGGAAAAAAATTTGCAGTTTTTTCCTTCTTTTTACATAAAAATTTGCAAAATGGTCATTGGTGATTGATCATGATGGTCGGTGACGTTGGTAATTTATACTCATAAGGAAGGTGTGAGAAGAGATTGGATGGCGTGTTTTTAGGTTTTTGGCACAAAGCTAAATATGGCAGTGGCTATTGGACCATCATATTTTCCCTCTTTGGCTTATATTTTATTTATTTTAAATCCTGGGATAATGATATTGTGACTTCTTTCTTTTTCTTTTTCAAAATGTTTTTCATCAATTACTTTAATTGCAATTTTAAATTATGCTCAATTAAATATAAATAAACAGAAAAAACACAATTAATTAAATCACATGGATACATTACAATTATTTTCTAATTTTACTTATATATATTCCCATTAGCTACAAGAAATAGGTTTAATGACAAAAACGGTATCTTACACTATATATATATATTTTGGGTACAAATCTTACACTATATTTTAAATAAGAAGAGACGTGATTTTGTATTGATATATGATATGATATGATATAATATGATGGCACTGATCTCAGTTAGTTTGGCAATAAATTAAAAAAAGTGAACTATGCATCTATATTATCCTAAAGTTATGACATGTAGTTTCTCTTTACGTAACAAAGAGCGAGGGCCAATACCTCATGGTTAGATTACGTGGATAATTACAACAAAGGGATTTATATCATCAATTTGATGGCCATTGTCACCCAACTCACAGTTTTTCCTTTAAATAAAAAAACTGGATATTTTTTCCCCTATCGTTGTATGCTGACTTCTTTTCATAGAGGCTTGCCATATATTTCGAGTACCAATATTTGTCGTGTAATTTGTTGATATCATGTATCCTATTTTAAGGTTTGACAAATATGCAGCAATTAAGTTTGGGTTATTTTAGTATCCATTTTTTTTTTCTGTTATTTGGTATTTGTAGTATGTTATCAATCATCTCGAGTTTGAAACTTAAAATTTAAATTTGAGAAATATGCAGCAATTAAGTTTGGGTTATTTTTGTACCCATATAATTTTTTTCTTACATTTAGTCTTTATGGTAAGTTATTAATTATTTTATTCACAATTGCCTATAGCAGTTCCCTTCGAGTTTGAAACTTAAAATTTAAATTTGAGAAATATACAGCAATTAAGTTTGGGTTATTTTAGTACTTATTTTTTTTCTTATATTTGGTATTTGTGGCAAGTTATCAATCATTTTGTTCACAATTGCTTATACTAGCTCTCCTTGAGTTTGAAACTTGAAATAAATTTGTAGTTGTTATTGTATGTTTATTTTAACAAACAATTAGCCTGTGCAATGCATGATTTTTTTTAATAAATTTTATGAAAAATTACACTGACCTTCTACGAAGTTTAGCTTAATTACACTTTATACTTCTCTTATTTTAAAAATTACATTAATTTTTTTGAAGGTTTATATTATCATTATACTAATCTCTTTTAAAGTTTATATTATCATTATACTAATTTCTTCTTAATCATTGCACTTACCTCCCTTATAAGGAGTAAGAAAGCAAACAAAATGAGTGTTAGGTGTAATTAGATTAAACATCAGGAGAAGTCAGTGTAATTTTTTCTAAATTTTAATGTATATAAATTATATTTTATTAAAAAAATTGATGTGTATAGATTTAATTAAATAAATTTGATTTGTAATTGATATGGAGGAGAAATATGGTATATAAGAGTAAAAATATAAAATTAACATAAAAAGAATAATTAATGTATAAAAAATATATGTGACACAAGGAAAAAGAGAGTATTATAAAAAAATATTTTACTTTCTTTGAAAAAAGAGTATAATAAAAAAATATCTTATTCTTCATAATGAGTACTCTCATTTATAAGATAGTGATGGATTAAGAATCATTTGAAAATACATTATAGCACATTAAGTTGGTATTAACTGCTTTTAGTTCCTAGTATTTTGCCTTTTTACTGATGTAACAAAAAAGTTCTAGTTATATATCATTGTTATTTTTACTGAAGTTCCAATAATTTCTCATCCATCACCACCAACACTCTTAAAATATGATTTTTTTTTTTTACATAGTTTTCTTTGTTAAAAATTTTAAAATACTCTTTTAATATATGTTCCATTTACAAAATATCTTATGAAAACGCAGCCTTAGCTTAATTTCGAGGGTTTCTAAGAGAGTGCCTTGAAGCAACCGGGTCCGATATGCAAACAAACAAAACAAGGAAACTTACTATGCCATAACATAGGTAATTTATTATTTGTTTAAACAAAGTGCATCTAATATATATTTTTAGTATTATTCACTTGGAAAGTATGGAGGCTTTTTAATGAAAATAATATAATATTGCTAGGGTTGTACGTATGATTTATAAGACACTAGTAGCTTCTTCGTGAATTTCATGAGAAACATTCCCATATATTAATTTAATGACTGTAAATGAATCCAGCCAAAAATCCCAAAAAGAAGTAGAGGATTATACAAATAAGTGATTATGAATGGAATTTTCAACGTTCAATTTGGGGTCTCAAACCCTGCGAGCCAAGATAAAATTTGGGCAGAGTCGGGTCAAATTTATTGTGAGCTAGCATAAAAATTTTGGCCTGGATCGACTCAAATTTGTCGTGGGTTGGTAAATGTTAGTCTAGGGCTTTTTGACTAAAGTAGTATAATTTTATAAATTATTTATTAAATTAAGGTAATTTTAAAATTATTTATTAAATTAGGATTTTTTTTGTCACTTTAGTAAATGATTTTATATTTTATTATTATTTTTTAACACATCATGCAAAGAACAATTTGAAGTTACTTTTTACAAAAAATAAAAAAACAAGATCAAATTACTTTTTTCAAATTTTGTCAGTCACGTCTAACCAAGTTTAAAAAAATTAATTTTAATAATATTTTAATAAAAAATGAAAGAACAACTTAGAATTACTTTTTTCATATAAAGTGACACATGGTTACATGTATCTCACTAGTTATACCAAACTTCTTATTTTTAAACGACGCTAGTCCCCTCCTTCCCAACATATTCATTTTTACTCTTTTATTTTTACTCTATCATTTTCATTGTTACACTTTCTTTCTGGTATTTTTTTTAATCTCTCACATTTCACTCATCTTATTAGTTGAACGTGGACTAGACATGAGCTCATTAAGCATGAAACATTAATCTGATTGAATCTGGAGAGTTAGGTAAGTTTTTTATATTATATTTTAAAATATATATTTTTTAATTTAGGATATTTAATAAATTAGATAAAAAAATTAATAATAAATAAATTAAGGATTTAAATTTAATGTAGATGAATGGTTAGGATTAGAAGTGCTCATCGGTCGGGTTTAACTTACTGAAAAAAATGTTTTTTTACTGTTGAATCGTGTTTGAGTAATTTGATAAAAGGAATTAAAAGCTTTTAATCGTTAAAGGGTGTGCAGTGCGGGATGAAGATGCATATGTTGTCGGATCCTGGGTTGGACAATAATATGCCTGTGTTGGTGAGGAGTGTGCAACGTGGGATGGAGATGCGTATGTAGTGTGGACAATAAAAGCTTTAAATTTATTCCATCAATTTACTCATACACGATTCAACAGTAAAAAAAATTGATTTTTTCAGCAAGTTAAACCTAACCCATGAGTACTCATAATCCTAACAATTCATCTACATATTAATTTATTAATTATTAAAAATATTTTTATCTAATTTCTTAAATAACCTAAATTAAAAAATATATTTTAAAATATAATATAAAACACTTACTTAACTCTCCAGATTCAATTAGATGAATGCTTCATGCTTTATGAGCTCATGTCTGTTCCACGCTCAACTAATAAAGTGGGTGAAATGTGAGAGTTAAAAAAACCACCTGAATGAAAGTGTAACAATGAAAATAATATAATAAAAATGAAAGAGTAAAATTGAGTATGTGGAGAATAAGTGGACTAACGTAGTTTAAAAATGAGAAGTTTGGTAGAACTAGTGGGCTATATGCAACCACATGTCACTTTATGTGGAAAGAGTAATTCTAAGTTGCTCTTTCACTTTTTTTTTTTAAATTATTAAATTTAATTCTTCTGAACTTAATTAGACGTGACTTATAGAACTTGGAAAGAGTAACTTGATATTACTCTTTCACTTTTTGCAAAGTGCAACTTCAAATTGTTCTTTACATAACATGACAAAAAAATAATAAAATATAAGATCCCCTGTGAGCGTATAAAAAAGGATCCCAAATTGGTAAATAATTTTAAAACTAATCTAATTTAATAAATAATTTGCAAAATTGTACTACTTTAGTCAAAATGTCGTTGGTCTAGCCTAACCTTATGCGGGTTAGTCTAGCCTAACCTTATGCGGGCCTTGGTTAGGTTAAGCAACTGTTGGCCAGAATATATATATATATATATATATATAAAAATAATTTTTATTGTGAGAGGGTAGAGGAGTAAATCTAGCCATAAACTATATATCGTTGATGGTCAAGATTAAAAGCCTTGGGTCATGCGTTAAAAAGTCACATGACTTATGTTTTAATCTTAACCATTCATGTAAGATCTAATATATATTCATATATATAATAAGCTCCTCTCACTCTCGATTGATATCTTTTATATATATATATATATATATATATTTAATACTAAAAAATTATAGTCTTATGTTCTATCAATATATTTTTTTTTATATATTTTAAATACTAACAAATATTAAATAAATTTATTTTTTGACACAAATATTAATTTATATTTAAAAAATAAAGATAAAATTATTTATATATCATAAAAATTATTAATTAAATATTAAATTACTGGTTTGGTTTAGTCAAAACTTTTTATCTCAACTTACTTATTTTATCGGACCATTCAAGTTGAACATCGAGCTCTCCCACCTTCAATACCCGGTTTGGCCAGGCTTGAACATATGTTGGACCTCAGCCAAAACTTCCATCGGTTTCAATTTTCAGATGTACCCTTGGGGGCTGTCATGATGGCAATCTAAGACAAAATTGGGGAACTAGAAGGCCGTATGCTTATAAATTTGAGCAACAATAGTATCCAGACCCATTTCGTAATTACACAGAAGCCTGAGTTTTCTTCAAGCCATGGTCCTCAAAGGAAATTCAATGGGCTCAACAACTCAACAACTTAAGTCCAAGTGACGGATTTGATGTCATGAAGTCCTAATTATATTAATTTTGTCAAACATGAATTTGCATGGATGAGGGAACTGTGCCAGAATCACAATTCACGATCACTATTCACTAGGCAGATTACCAAATTTTCGTGGGGCTTCATCTTGATGTGAACTACTCGAAAGGGGCAACGCCGAAAGGCAAAGCATAGGTTTCAAGATTTAGAAAAACCTCATTTCAATGAGGTTGAATCTTGATAGATAATAGGCTAACTAGGTTTGTTCCATTTGACACAAATGGTTTGAAAGGCGAAAACGAATCTTAGGCTATATAAACTAAATATAACTTAATGTTATATCCTCCTATATCTTACTATATATTGGGATAACATAGGAGGATATGTTAAAATGATATAGTTGTGCATCTTGATTAATTGTGAAAAAAATATGTTAAAAAGTTATTATGTGTATAATCAATTTTTTAAAATCATTTATGAAAAAATGATTTATATTTGAATATGTTAATTCATAATTAGTTTTAAAATAAATAATTTTGTTTTGATAGTTTAGAAACATTATTTTTATTTATTAAATTATTGAAAGAGATATAGAATAATTTAAAAAGTTTATTTGATTAGAAGATGAGAAAGATATTTACCTCTTAAAACTTTTAAAATAATCTACAAGTAATAATAAAAATGCTCAAATTATAACATAAAAAATCTTTTTTAATACGAAAAAATAATGAACAATTTTTTTGTTTCTCGAACATAATTAGTTTTGTAGAATTCTTAAAAATAATTATCAAATCCAAACATTCAATATCTTTACTCATAAAATTATTCTATAAACAATTCAGGTCGGTGGTTTGACGCAAATAGTAACATTGGGAATGGTGTGGATGCCACGTTTCATTTTGTTACAGGTTTGTGTGAGACTTTTAGGTCCACTGGTCCTGCTTTAGTTAGTATAGCGCAACATCTTTTAATCACTAAAATTGAAAAATAAATGTTAGTAATATATTTATTTAAATATTTTTAATATTTATTTTATTATTAATTTAACAATAAATATTGTAAATATTTTTAAATATTTTTTAAGTACATAAAAAAATTAATAATAAAATAAACATTAAAAAAAAATCTAACAGCATATGTTATTAAGATTTATGGAGCCGAAAAACAACCACCAAAAAACCCATGCCAACCACGGTTGTCTCATTGGATGCTATTGAAGTTGTTCGAGTGTCTCTGGCAGGTGCAGCACACTTACAATGTCGTTGAGTGGGACTAGCTACTTTCATATAACAAATATTTTTAAGGAAAAGAAAAAAATAAGGGCTTGAGAGGACCGAGGAAGGAAAAAAAAGGAACACAGAATGAAATTGTATTATATAAGGCTGTGTCTTGCATGTATCTTTCCTAGAAACATATCAAAAATTAGCTATCAAGAACTTATTTTAAAAATTAATTTTTTTTCATTCAGTTATTTTTAAAAAAAATTTATTTTATAAAAAATTAATTATGTTTGGGTATCTAAATTAATTTATAAAAGAACTTTTTTTTATAAAAAAATTATTTTAACACAAGTTCATAGTATGAACTATTTTTATAAAAAACTTTATTTTTAGATAATTTTTTTAACTATACTTTAATAAGAAAAATATTTTCTCATAATGACCCTAATGACTCTCCACCAAATATTATAAATAAAATAATTTTATAATTTTTTTATAATTTATTATGTAAAAATAATTTTTTTCACACCATTCAAACAAAATAGATTATTTTAAAATTACTTTTTAATAAATATATTAAATAAAAATAGATTTTGATTATAATTTATTTTTACAATAATTAATTATATATATAATTAATTATCAACATAATTTATTTTTTTTAACTTTTCTAAACACACTCTAAAATGGTAGAAAGTAAGATAAAAAATTATCTAACTATTTGAAATGAAAAAGTAAAACTTGTTGAATAGGTAATATGGTATGTTCTCATTTTCTATTGCCTATACGAGAGAAGCAGCCATCAAGCACCGTGAAGTCTATGATGTGACACCGATTATTGTCGTGAGACAAAGTAGCGGCTAACATTCTTTCACCATTCGCACCATTGGTTTATATTATTAGTTAGAAGCCCTTTTATTATTTATGTTTTGCCCAAAAATCCTTCTAATTCTCTCATTTTTCTCTATTTTTACATCTTGGAGGAAGCAAAAACAATCCCCCATCAAACCAAAGAGACAATAATTCATTCTTTCAATTGTTCTTTTCTCTTTCCTTATCTCTAACTCTACCCCATCTTCGGTAGTAATCATTATTTCCAGTATCCGTCCCATCGAGTCTCTTTCATTCCTCATCATCACTAGAACCTACTTCAATCTCAGGATGGTGCATTTCCTTAGCTTTATCTAGGGGTGGAAACAGAAGCAGGTGCGCTAGGGTCGAACTGCGTAAACAGACTTCTACCAGATCCTAATTATAAGGCCTGGCGCGAAATTTATGATGATGAATTTTTTAAGCCCTCAACTCAAAGCTCCGACGATCAGCTCCCATTCTGAATAGTTTAAATAGCTAACAGCTCATTTTTAAATAAAGCCTCTTTATATGATTAACATACCTACCTTTAAATAGGTCAATATTGCTTACATAAATGCTAACCGACTTACCTTTAAATAAGTCAATATCTTTACATAAATCCTAACAGAAGCAAATAAACCAATCTTCAAAGCCAATGGCCTTTGTTATATTTTAATACTCATATTCTAATTTTATAGATCCACTACTTTCTTACTCTAATTTTTGGTCTATGTGGGACTTTGAGATATACCAAGTTGCTCACTTTCTTACTATAGTCTTTGAGTCCCATTGACCAAAGATCAGAGTAAGAAAATAGTGAGCATCTATTAAAGTAAGGGTGAGTGTTATAGATGTTCTCACTACTTTCTTACTCTAATCTTTAGTCGATGTGGGACTTGGAGATATACTTAAGTTGCTTTCGACTTTCTTACTCTAATCTTTCAAGTCCCACATCGATCAAAGATTAGAGTAAAAAGAAAGGTGAAAGATCTATAAAAGTAAGGAGTGAGTCTAACTTATTATTTTCGTTCTAATAAATATATTACATTAAATATATCAATAAATATGTTATTTCTATTCTAACTTATTAACTTAAGTTTTAATTATTGAATTTTATTACAATTTAATTTAAAATATATTAATATAGTATAATAAATTAATAATTATAATTATAATTTATAATTATTATAATAATATATATTATATTATATATAATTAAATAAAGTAGCCAATCGACCTATCGAGGCTTAAAAGGCCATTAGATGGCCAGTCCAGCTTTTTAGTTAAATAGGCTTTTAAAAAGTCTTGGCTTAGCTTGTTTAGTAAGCAATTTAGGCAAAGCAGCGGTAAGTAGCAGGGCCATAGTACCCCTCGACGAAAGACGACTATTTCCACCCCTAGCTTTATCACATCTCTTAGTCGACACCCACATGAGTTGAGAGAATGGTGGAATCCATTACCATAAGCACGCCTATGGAGCAGAAGAGTTGCCATGGTATCTTCCATGACCACTAGCTCCATCATAATTTAACTGAGATCTACTCTTATCGTTAACTGTTTGTGCGAATGGATTTCACTTCTTTTTCTTCTTCTTTTTTTACAAATGAGTTCACTTTTTTTAATTGGTGTTATTGGATATTTTTTCTTAAAAAAATAAAAGAAAAGTGAACTGGTAACACTTGCAATCACTGGTAAACAAAAAATGCATAGCATAAGTCTCCATTATAGAATATTAATTTCATCTAATTTCTCATACATTTCAAAAGTCTTTTTTTTACCTTATATGCTCTTATGTGTGTCATTTACCTACCAAAGAAAAAAAAAAGATGAGAGATCATGTACTTGCTAGGGATTTAGAACAAAGACTAAAGCTATAGGAGTACTTGAATGCATACTGAGGGCAATAGATCCTCTCATGTGCTTTTTCATATATTCACTAAATCCCATCATCATTTTCAGAAGAGTTGCCATGGTATCTTCCATGACCACTAGCTCCATCATCATTTAACTGATATCTAATCTTGTCGTTAACTGTTTGTGCTAATGAATTTCACTTATTTTCTTCTTCTTCTTCTTTTTTTTTTTTTGACAAATGGGTTCACTTTTTTTAATTGGTGTTATTGGATTTTTTTTTCTTAAAAAAAGAAAAGAAAAGTGAACTGGTAACACTTGCAATCACTGGTAAACAAAAGGTGCATAACATAAGTCTCCATTATAGAATATTAATTTCATCTAATGTCTCATACATTTCAAAAGTTTTTTTTTACCTTATATGCTCTTATGTGTGTCATTTACCCACCAAAGAAAAAAAAGATGATAGATCATGTAATTGCTAGGAATTTAGAACAAAGACTAAAGCTGTAGGAGTACTTGAATGCATACTGAGGGCAATAGATCCTCTCATGTGCTTTTTCATATATTCACTAATGAATCATCTCATGTATTTTTTTACATGATGAAGTCATGTGGATAAGAGAGATAAATACAAATGTTATAAAAAAAATTCATACATTTTGATTGAGTCCCATTAATAAATCTTAGTGAAACTCAATCAAAATATATGAAATTTCTTTTATGAGCTTTGTTATTTTTAAAAAAAATCATTAACGAATGAGGTGTTCTTTAACACTATCATGCTTATGTTAAAACAAACATTTAAAAGAAAAAAATAACTCGTGTGAACGGTCAGTCAATTCATTCATAGATTTTTCATGAAAACATTTTTATGATAAAAATTATTTTTCTTTTTTTATAACTTTTGTATTTATCTCTTTTTTTTACGTGATTTTTTTATATAAAAAAGCACATAAAAGGAGGGAGATTAAAGAAAGTGCGGCAAAATTAATGTATCTCGCCCTCTTTAGTTTGATGTATTTGTTTTAGTCACGTGTGATGGAAATGAATGCTCAAGTAAATTAATGTAACTAGTGTTTCAAGTTGATGCTACAAACTATAAAATCAAGTTTGGAAGTTGTCACCATGAGAAGTAGAGGTCACTTTGAACTTTGAGCTAGCTACCATAACCGACCCCGCTCTGCTGTTACTGCAGTATGCCTATCCCTAAACATAATGAGATTGCATTTTCTTCGTATGGTATGCATCACCTTTAAGTGTTAATCCTACTTTATGTTGTCAATTTAATAAACTATAATTATCATTTAAATTTCACTTATCCATTTTGATAGAATCAAGAGGGAGTGAATTAGTTCTATGAGTTCAATTAATAAAAAATTATAAAATTAAAATCAATTACAAATTAAATGTAAGTAATATTAATGCAAAAAATTAAAAAAAATAGAGATAAGAAGATTGCACAAACGATTTATGCTGATTCACTCACAACGCATGATTTACATCCAGTCCCCTAGTAACTGCCCAACATTTTCTTAATTTCTTGTCGAATTGTTTCTTATAATGATTTCGACAAACTTTTTTCTACTTCTATCCCTAAAACAGAGTAATTGTAGTTTCTTTCTCCCAAGGACACCACCAAACTTTTCTCAACTTCTACCCAAAGAAGAATACTTAGATCAAAAGGAAGCTCCTAGAATGCTACCCACACTTTCTTCTTTTTTCACTAAAACAAGATATTGTTTCTTTTTCAAATGTTCTTATAAATTGAGCTACAACAAAATCACAAATCTCTCTAGAATATATATGTCAATATGAAACTCACAAGAATGATGAAAAATAAAGAATAACAAAGATGCAGTAGTTCTTCTTGATTATGGACAAGTGTGTTGTTTGATCTTCTCCAATAACTTCTCTTTTATAGAAGAAGGATGCCCACTCTAGTTTCTAGCGGTTAGGGGGGGAGTAGAAAGAATAAAGGAGTTGCCTCTTAAATGCATAGATATTGAATCCTGTATAAAAACAAATAATTGCTCATTTTCTATTTAGTAGTTAGTAGTTGCTCTTATAATCAATTTTTTTATCTGATTATACTATGGCAGCAACAGGACATCTAATTTTGAATGTTAGAACTTTATTCTCACTTAATAAGACTTGATCCAATCATAGAGTATAAAAAAACTTGTCTCTAATAGTATAAACATTCTATTCAATATTCTTAATACATCTTCTAATATAAGAATCAATCACATGTTAAAATCCTATCAATCCTAAATTTGAATGTCAAGTATAAAACACATGTTAAAATCTAATTATACTATTTAACCAACATCAAGGGGTTAACCATAATTACAAATATCACAAACTATAATATGACACATGCATCTTCAAATATAAATTTGTCACATGCTCAAAGACTTAATGTTCATTGTGAACATCTAATTTTGACCGGGGTAAAAAAAAAAAAAAAAAAGTATAAAATAAAATAAAAAAAGAAAGAAAAAAAAACAAAAAGAAAAAAAAAAAAAAATCAAAGAAATCAAAAATTGTTATCCATATTTTTTTTTAACCCATCTTTTTAACCCAAATACATAAGCCCAAAAAAAAAAAAAGAAAAAAGAAACAAAAAATAATAAAAAATAAAAATAAAAAATAATAAAATAAAAAATAAAAAAATTTGTTCTTGATTTATTTTTTTCTTATTTGGGTAAAAATCGATGCACACAAGGTTCCTCATCATAAAGACCCACTCACGAGGAGACAACCCTGTTTTGTCCCCCACTCACTGCTGCACCTCACGTTCCCACTCACTGCTGCACTGCTCCCACTCTCCTTCACGTAGCACTGCTCTCACGTTCCCACTCACTGCTGCACACACACCCACTCACTTTCACATACACTCTCACACACTCACTGATCCCAGCATAACAGAAAGAAAGAAGGAGAGATTGAGGCAGAGGGCTTAGAAGAAAGAAGGATAGGCACAAGCTAATAGAAAAAAAAGGGGAGGGGCGCAGAGACAAAAGGTAAGGAGGCTCAGTTTCTTTTTTCTGAGAGAATCATTTGGCAAGAAAAGCTCCAGCTTTCACTATCCTGAAAAAAAAAGATCAACTCATCATCCACCTTTTCAGCACCTCCCCTTCTTCACTCACATAATCATCTTTCCCATTCTTCATCTTCAAACCAATCTCCACTCACTCCTGCCAACTCTGACCACCATTCAAAAAACAGCCCTCACCCATCTCACTTCAGATTTTCTTCGCACCTAAATGCTCGTTTCCTTTCCTGGTTTTAGCTTGCTGGAACAGAGATAAGACTCCTCATCCTCTTCTCTATTTTATTTTTATTCTTTGCCTTGTTGTTTGGTTATATACATGCTTGTTATTGCTTGTTATTGAATGCTGAAGGTTTTCTTTAAGCCAACTCCCTCTCATCTCATTTTCATCACTCACCAAAAAAGGGAGACTTCACTTCCTGGCACCTTCACCACCTCATCTTCATCATATATTTTCACCCTTTTAACACCATCTTCCACGTGAAGCCCACCTCCCCTTCTTCACTCACATAGTCATCTTTCCCAAACTTCCATCTTCTTCCTCATCTCTCCAACCACCCAACCTTCCATCCAATCTCCAACAAAGACACCTTCACCATCTCCATTCTCAACCTCCCAACCCCTCCATTATCACCAAAGATACCCACCAAAGCCTAGCGAATGCCATCTTCCACGTAAAGCTCACCTCCCATCCCATTCTCACCATCTCCCATCTTCTTCCTCATCCCTCCATCAAAACCGTGAAGTCCATCAACCAACACCCCACCTTCATCTTCCACGTAAGACCAAGACAATGACCTCCCTCTCCATCCCACCGAGTCAACTCACTCACCACTAACCTCCATAGCAGCCACCATCTTCCACGCAAAGCTCACCTCCCATCCCATCTCATAAACTTCCATCTTCTTCCTCATCCCCCACCAAAATCGTGACCTACCATGCACCCATCACCACCCACCTCTCCATTCTCACCATCTCCCATCTTCTTCCTCATCCCTCCATCAAAACCGTGAAGCCCATCAACCAACACCCCACCTTCATATTCCACGAAAGACCAAGACAGCAGCCATCTCCCTCTCCATGCACACGTGAACTCCACCATAGCGCCACCATCTTCCACGTGAAGCTCACCTCCCATCACCACCCTTCCATCCTCAACCACCATTCACATGAACCCCTCCACCTTCAAACCCCTCATTCTCACCTCCAAAACCGTGAGCTGCCTCCTAGCCATACCATGCACACGTGAAATACCCCCATGCATACGTGAAGCCACCCTCTCCATGCACACGTGAACTCCACCATAGCAGCCACCATCTTCCACGTGAAGCTCACCTCCCATCACCACCCTTCCATCCTCAACCACCATTCACATGAACCCCTCACCTTCAAACCCCTCATTCTCACCTCCAAAACCGTGAGCTGCCTCCTAGCCATACCATGCACACGTGAAATACCCCCATGCATACGTGAAGCCACCCTCTCCATGCACACGTGAACTCCACCATAGCAGCCACCATCTTCCACGTGAAGCTCACCTCCCATCACCACCCTTCCATCCTCAACCACCATTCACATGAACCCCTCCACCTTCAAACCCCTCATTCTCACCTCCAAAACCGTGAGCTGCCTCCTAGCCATACCATGCACACGTGAAATACCCCCATGCATACGTGAAGCCACCTCTCTCCATCACCTTCCTCAAGCTTTCACCCTCCACCATCATGGCTCCACTGAGTCAACTCAGGTGAGAAGCTTACCACCTTCCTTCTCATCCCTCACAATACTCACCACCACTCCACCGTAGCAGCCACCACGTCCAAGCTCCTCCCCAAACCGTGACCACCACGAAAAGCCGCAACCTCCCTCTTCCCTGCGTTTCTGCTTTCTCTGTTTCTTTTTTTTACGTCGTTTTCATTATTTTTTTTAGTTCATTTACTATTTTTATTATTGTTGGTGTTTTAATGGTTTAGGTTGGGTTGATTATTGGGTTTGGGGTATAATAGGATAAGTAATAATGTTGATTTTGGTGGAATTTATTTTTTTAATATGCATAAAAAATGAAACAAAAAAAAAATATAATAAAAGTATTTGAGTTCTTATTTGATAGTGTTTATTTTATCTAATGATATGCTTTATATTAAGCGTCTTGTGACTAATAGGAAGCCAAAATAAAAAAATAAAAATAATAATAATAATAATAATAATAAAAATCATTAATCAATGCAATGACCATTAATATTGATTGAATAACGGATGTTATCTTTAATGTCGATTGGATCATAAGGATTTATTGAGTATAGTGCTAACTTGAATCCTGTGTAAAATAAAAATAAAAATAATAATAATAAAAATCTTTTAATCCATGCAATGACCAATGATGATGATTGAATAGCGAATGCTATCTTCATTATCTTTCGGATCATAAGGGTTTATTGAGTAGCCTAGTGCTAACTTGAATCCTGTGCAAGAATGAATTCGCTTTCAAATAAAAATCTTGTTTTAATTAAAATCAATTAACCCACACTTGTTTTATAAAGAACTACGTAACTTTGAGTTCCTCATTGCACCAAGGGATACGTAGGAGCAGAATTTCATTTCTGTCAAGCCAAAATTAAATTTTCATAATTTTGTGATTTTTTATAAATAGTTACAATGTTTTGTAAAAAGGGTAAAGTAAATATTTCCAAGGATTATTAATAATTTACACAATTAACCTAAGGTACCGTCTTAGGATGGGTGTGTTAGGGGTGCAGTGGGATTAAGTTTCCACCCTTCCCTAAGCATAACCGACTCCCGAATCCAATCTGGTTTCAAAGACCATTTTCAAAGAGAAGTTTTCCAATTTTCCAAATTCAAATAAAATTGGTGGCGACTCTATTTTCCTATTTCCATAGTTTAAAATCCTTTGAGTTGCTATTTTCCCGCCGCGATCCCGGTCGCGACATTCATAATCAAAACTTAAAAACCAAACACATTTGTTTAAGAAACGATGTCCACAAATATTTGAATTAATTGTGATTACAGGATGCTCATAAAAATTCATGTTAAAAAAAATTCAATCCCTCATTGTAAGGCAATATGGATAAAGTAAATTCCATCTATTTTTCTTCTTTGACGGCCTGACCCCCTGGGTCAGGGTGGTTATCTCGAATAGTACTACATAGTATATACTATTTTTGCATGACACAAATAAAATGACAGTTATATAAATTTTCGGGGGCTGCCTCTGTTATCTCCTATGCCATGGGCTAAAAGAAGTGGAATTACCCCTCTTGGCTAACGTTATAAAGTGAGTCGAAAGAGGATGGAAAATAAAAGATGTATTTTTTAGGTAGTGAGCAATTCTGTTAATTTCACTTCAATTGACCAAGCAAATGCACTTGTGGTTTTACCTCCAAAGTACTTATAAATGTGAGGTGTTTTCCTATAAGGACTTGGGAGCTTGTTGGTCTCTCCTATATCGAACTTCTTCCTTCACATGTTAGTTTTACAAACTATTTCTCTACACTCAACAGGCTAATCTAGTGGAAGTTCATTCCTCGTGTGTAAGCAGAAAAAAGAAATATTGTTGACCAATCTGCACCAGCTGGTGTTAGTGTGTCGCTGTCTCTATAGGCTTCCACAATCTGATCATGGGAATGGCCTGCTGAAACTCCAGTTGAGAATGAGAGATGACCTTTTCAGAGGCATTTTTAGTAGTTCAGCAGTAGGTTGCTCATATCCTAGACATTGGAAATACCCAGCTCTGAAAATCCTTTTATATATTTTGAAAGTTGAAACCATATTTGGAACTTGATCCTATAAGATTTTGATATTTTTTGTGTCAATGATTTCCAGAACATATAGAATAGAACCTCTAAACTGGGGTGCAGATAATTTTTTTTGCTAGATGAGCTATGTTGTATATAAGGTAAAAGTGTTTTTTATGAAGTAAAAGAATTTTTTTCAAGTCTCGATCTTCTTTTACCTTAAGATCATTTTTGAATTTTGACGTATTTAATTATTTGGTTTTGATCTGCAGTATTAATTCTAAAATGATATAAGCACGACGGGGTCCTTGGCTCTTTTTATTTTGTTGCAAAAAGTCTGCTATCCCCACCAGCCAAAGCAACCAGTTCAGAGAATTTTGTCTTAAAGGGCACGGGAAAACCACTTGCAGCTTCCTCTGACATCAATCATTGAATCATCGATGGGACAACCTAATAAGGAAAATCATATTTATATAGGACTATATACTATTGTTGCAACCGTCCCGAAGGACGCTGTGAAAAATAAAAAGAACAAAGAGGAAAAGATCTCGGGATGTTAGGAGTCGCTACCAATCACTTTATCCATTGAATGAAATGGTGCAATTGGACACCTAAGAGATGGTCTACGTTTCAGAGTTCGTGATTCGGGGGTTGATTACGAGTAGGGAATGTGTTAGCACCCTACACCATCCGTTCTAAGAACGGTTACCTATTTAGTCTAATATTATTCGCAAGGTTAATTAAATTGATTCTTTATTTTAAAAAAAGAATTATTTTGTTTTTATTTTGATATGTTCCATTTTGTTGAGCATGTTATCAAAGATAATAAATGACTAAGACATGAAATGAGTGGTTAAATTGTCATTATTTTGGAACAAATTCTAAGTGTACAACATATTACATGAGAGTGGTGAATTAAAAAAAAGTGTTAATTTCACAAAAAAAAATTTAAAATATTTATTTTTGATGGGATAAAATGATTTCAAATGAATTTTTGTAAAGAAAGAAAAAAAAGATTATTTTTGAAAAAAAAAGACAAGAATTTTTCTTTTGAACTCATCACAATCATAATGTTGAGACTATACGAAATTGTTCACTTTTATTTGAATATTTTATTTTACAAAAAGAAAGATTTTATTTTGGTTTAAAAAAAAGTATTTTAGTTTACGAAATTATTTTAATTTTATGTGGGGATTAGACCTTATCAGCGCTATTGACAAAATCCAATATAAAGCCTCAAGATTATCGAAAAGAGTATATTTGATCGGTACTCCGATCCTCTCCCAATTTTTTCATTGTCGACCATTTTAAATTGTTTGATTAATACATTAATACAAAAAAATGGGTGTTAAATTAAGATACAAGTAACATATACCTCAAATTAGTAAATATATGTCAATCCAAAAGAATAAATAAATAAATAAAATTGAAATTGAAATTTAAAATGACTAAAGATTCAAGCCAAAAAAAGGAAGACCCAAATTTATTTTTTACTTAAGCCCAAATGAATGATAAAAATAAAATAAAAAATAAAAATAAAAATACAAACAAACCAAAAAAAAAGGGAGAGAGCAAACTTACCTCCAAGACGTATAAAAATGCTATGCTCAAAGAAGTCTACACAGAGCCTCACGCATTCTCTTCAAATTAAACCTTGAAAAGTAACTCACTTGCAAGGAGGAAAAAAAATTACTAAAGTCTCGGACTCTTATACTTAGTATTAAGCCCAAGTAAAAAAATTTACTAAAGTTCTTGGGCTCTTATACTTAATATTAAGTCCAAATGTAAAAAACTTTTTTGGATGATCAAAACAAATGACAACCACCCTTATATATAGGAGGAAGGGAGGGAGAAGGAGCATGACTTCTCCAATGTGGGACTTAGACACTTTATTTTTTTCAAATTTTTTCCTTTTTTTCATTTTTTCATTTTATTTTTTTAGATTTTTTCAAGGTTTAGAAATTAATTTTATGGACAAAATTGAGTATTCATACCTTGAATAAGTAACAAAAATTAAAATTTTATGGACAAAATTGGGTATCAACAGTTGCCCCAATTTGCTTTGCATTTAAATGAAATAAAAAGCGAAGGAATTGATTCAATTTTGTCCATGAAAATTTTGATTTTTCCTTTTTTAGAATGTGTAGATTAATGCAAAAATACAATAGACAGTAAAAACAAAAAAGGCACAAAGCTTGCAGAGTCAGGTATCCACCGAAACTTGATTGAAAACTTAAAACAAAAAGACACAAAACTTGCAGAGTCAGGTATCCGCCGAAACTTGACAGAAAGGTAAAAAGCTTGCAGAGTCGGGTATCTGCCAAAACTTGATAGAAAATTAAAAATAGAAAAGGCACAAAGCTTACGGAGTCGGGTATCCACCGAAACTTGATAGAAAACTTAAAATAGAAAAGGCACAAAGCTTGCAGAGTCGGGTATCTGTCAAAGCTTGATAAAAAATAAAGTAAGAAGCTTACGGAGTCAGGTGTCCGTTGAAACTTAACAAAAAACAAGGTAAAAAACCTACGGAGTCAGGTATCCGTTGAAACTTAACAAAAACTTAAAGACAATGGGTACAGGGACCCGAAAACATAAAACAATGGGTGCAGGGACCCAGAAACGAAAATAGCAAGAATAAATGGGTGTGGGTCCCCATAAAAGGTAAAAAACTTGCGGAGTTAGGTATCTACTGAACCTTAACAAAAAAACTTAAAGACAATGGGTACGGGAACCCAAAAAGGTAAAAAGCTTGTAGAGTCAAGTATCCGCTGAAGCTAAACAAACAAAAAAAAAAAAAATTAAAGGCAACGGGTACTAGGACCCGAAAACATAAAACAATTGGTACGAGGACCCGAAAGGTAAAAAGTTTGCGGAGTCAGGTATCCACCGAAACTTAACAAAAACAAGGTAAAAAGCTTACAGAGTTGGATATCTGTTGAAACTTAACAAAAACAAGGTAAGAAGCTTACGGAGTCGAGTATCCGTTGAAACTTAACAAAAACAGGGTAAGAAGCTTATGGAATCGGGTATCTGTTGAAGCTTAACAAAAATAAGGTAAGAAGCTTACGGAGTCGGGTATCCATTGAAACTTAGCAAAAAAACTTAAAGGCAATGGGTACAGGGACCCAAAAACAACGGGTACGGGGACCCAGAAAAGTTAAAGCAAGAAGAGATGGGTGCAGGTACCCATAAAAGGCAAAAAACTTGCGGAGTCAGGTATTCGCTGAACCTTAACAAAAAAACTTAAAGGCAATGGGTATAGGGACCCAAAAAGGTAAAAAGCTTGCGGAGTCAGGTATCTGCTGAAACTTAACAAAAATAAGATAAGAAGCTTACGGAGTCGGGTATCCGTTGAAGCTTAGCAAAAACTTTAAAACAATGGGTACGGGGACCCGAAAACAAAATGTAATGGACATAAGGCTCTGATTTGACTGAAAATAGCAAGTTGGACCTTTGTAGGTCAAGGCTAGCAAAATGAAATAGTGCACTATGCATGCTTCAAATGTATGACAGTATGAAAAACTCTTTTTTTGCTTTTCTTTTTTTTTGTCTTTTTTTTGTGTGTCCCCACAACCCTTGAGGACATGATTGCAATCATTTTCAAATATGAACTGGAATAAGATTTATTGGCATCCTTTCATTTGTCTGTTCAGCCAATGGTTGAAATGTCCAACCGGGATGATTCTTAAGGTGTGCATTAGATGTGATAGTGACCTGACTATCCTTTCTTTTCTCATCAACACTCTTATCGGGATTTCATTGTATTTCCCATGACCTTTCAAGTAAATCTAAATGCTTTTGCAATATTGGCACATGTTTCACATCTCAATATAAGTCTATCATGAGAAATGCATCAACAATAGGTTGCAGCGAAAAGGGGTTATCCTTATGGAAAGGAAAAGTATAGGAAAAGTGTCGCGACCAGGATCGCGGCGAAAAATAACAACTCAAAGATTTTAGAAAATGAAAATGGAGTCGCCACCAATTTTATTTAAATTAGGAAAAATTGGAAAACCTTTATTTGAAAATGGTCTTTGGAACCAGATTGGATTCGGGAGTCGATTATGGATAGGGAAGGGCGGAAACTTAATCCCACAGCACCCCTAACACATCCATTCTAAAACGGTACCTTAAATTGATTGTGTAGAATTTTATAACATTTGAAAATATTTGTTTTATCATTTTAGAAAAGAATAGATAAATAAAAAATTTTAAAAGAAAGAAAAAGATTTTATGAATCATCGAGTTGTCACAACTTAAATGATTCCAAAAAAAGAGATTAACAAACTGTCACAACTCAGCTAATCCGATTTTATAATTTCTCAACAAAAACCAACAAATAAAGAAGAAAAAAAAATAAAAAATAAATATGATAAACAAAGCTAACGAAAAAAAAAAAAAAAAACATGTAACAAGTTAAAGAAATCCAAATAAATCCTAAGATAATTTTTTTATTGTCACTATTATTACTATTTAGATGTATTAAATTTATAGATATAGCTCACGAAAAAAAAAAAACATAACTATTTGTTATTTATCTATGCTACCCAAACTCAAAAGAAGGCCTTGGATCACAAAAAAAATATAACGATGAAGCCCAACCAATGAGAACCATTTTCTTTTATTATACTTTTTGTTATAAGTTCCCTTTTTTAAAACATACATGCTACTAAAAAAATAAAATAAAAAAAGGAAGCAGAAAACAGAGGCTCGTAGCCTCTGATAAGGAGGAAAAAAAAAAAGAGGCTTTCAGTCTCTGAAGGGGGAAAACGAAAACGTGAGGTATCGTGTTGGGGGTGTTGAGATCCGACGGTCGATTGGGAGGATCTGGTTTCTGGGGTCCGACAGTCGGTGCGAGGAAGGATCTGGGTTTGAGGTCCGTCGGTCGGTTGGGAAGGGTCTGGTTTCTGAGGTCCGTCGGTCGGTTGGGAAGGGTCTGGTTTCTAAGGTCCGACAGTCGGTGCGAGGAAGGATCTGGTGTTGAGGTCCGACGGTCGGTGAGGGGAAAGATCTGGCTTCTGTGAGGTCCGACGGTCGGTGAGGGGAAGGATCTGGTTTTGTGAGATTCGACGGTCGGTGAGGGGAAGGGTCTGGATTTTGTGAGGTTCGACGGTCAGTGAGGGCTTCTGAGGTCCGACGGTCGGTGAGGATTCCGAGGTCCGACGGTCTGGTAGGGGAAGGGTCCGCTTCGTGAGATCGACGGTCGGTGAGGGCTTCCGAGGTCCGATGGTCGGTGAGGGGAAGGGTCCGACTTCGTGAGATCGACGGTCGGTGAGGCTTCCGAGGTCCGACGGTCGGTGAGGGGAAGGGTCCGCTTCGTGAGATTCGACGGTCGGTGAGGGCTTCTGAGGTCCGACGGTCAGTTCTGAGGTAATGGGTTGTGGTGAGGTTGGTTACGGAAGTTGAAGATGGTTGACGCTATGGAGGTGCAACCATGATGGTGGCCACTGTTTGGAGGCTTAGAGGTGAGGATGAGTTGTTAGGGGAATGGTGAAGGTTGGTATGGGTTTACATGGGGGCCCGAAGTAGTTGGTTAGGATGGTGATTCTCGGAAGGTAGGTGTTTAGGAGGTTGAAGGGAGATGGAAGATGGTTGATGGTTTGATGAGTGAGGGTGGTGAGAGATGGAAGTTCACGGTTGAGGGGTTTGGAAGATTGAGGGGTAATGGGTGAAGGTAGGTTTTTGGATGAATGGTGGCAGAGGGTTGGCTTGGGGGTGTGATGAAGATTGTGGTTGCTGGTAGGTGAGAATCAGAACATGAATATAGAGAAAGACAGAATGCAGAAACTTAGATGCAACAGCAATGGTGGAAGTCCATGCATAAGAGAAAAAGACAAAACAAAATACCTCCATGCTTCAGGAAAACACTTGGAAAATTTCTTTCTATTCAGTTCTTTTTCTTTACAATTTCACTTCTCACTTTCTCTCAATACCTAGTTTTCTCACCAGTAGCAAGTAATAGCTTTTTGATTAGTAAGAGAAACTGTAAACTTAAGAAATCTCCGAACCAAAAAAAGGACTCCCATTTTATTTACATTGTCCCCTTTTATAGGCATAAAGAGATTCTGGCTTGGTATGCCCGAGCGTCGATTGTGCAGTCTCTTTCTATCCCCCTCTTCTTTGCTTGCTTCATTTCCTTTGTCATGGACAGCTTAGGTAGCAGAGCATTGGTCATTTTCAATTTCCAGTTTGATGAACCTTCCCTATTTTTTGACTCTGCACTCCCTCTAGCTGGCTTCCTCTTACTATATTCAAAAATTGTTTTGAGCCTTGGTTGTGAGAAATCAGAATGTCAAGTCTTTCTCAACTCCATTTTTGGCTTTCAACGCTGCTTCCCCTTCTTTGGTCAACTTGTGTAGCAGCATATAGCAGAGCCTTGGTCATTGTTCCCTTTCCTGTTTGATGAATCCTTCTTGTTTTTTGTTTACCCTGTGCCCTCATCTGCTTGCCTTTGCATAGTGTCACAAGAGGTGCAGCTATTCCATCTCCTTATTAGTGTTTCATTTTCAAAATCTCTAGCCTCACTCTTCTGCCTTTCTTCTGCTATCACCAGAATGTTCATTTCGTCCTTTTGCTCTTGGCTTGGTTTGCTTGCCTGCTTGTTTGTCTCTTTCAATTGTGTTGAAGTTTTTTTTTTCAAGTGTTTGGGTCATTGCTGCTATGTTGGTTCCTTTTCTTTGTTGCTCTTTTTTTTTTTAGAAACTTTAAACAAAATGGGCCAAAGTAGCTAAAGGACTAGAACATATTCTCTATTGGGCTATACTTGATCTGGATTAGAAATTAAAGAAATGAGGGTGATTAATAAATATTATTTTTATTTTATTTATTTATTTATTTTTTTAAGTTCTAAGGATCCGGACAAAATTGAGCGTTCACAGTTGCCCCTCTTTACTTGTTTCTTACTAGGGACTATGAACAACCGTAGTTTTCATGTTATCGTCGTAAGAAACGAGTAAAGACGTGAACTTAAATTTTGTCCGGCAATGTGTGGGATGAGGTGAGTGGACAAGGCAAAGACACCGCCTGGAAACTAGCAAGCTAAAACATGGATTTATGAGTTGTCGCAACATCGTTAATCCTACCAAAATGAAACTCCTCAGTAAAGCGAGACGTCATCGCATTGTCAACGGTATCACAATTGATTGACATTTATTGACTACAAATTTTTTTTTTTTTGAATTTTAAAAGACCTTGGGTGACTTTATTACTGGAAATGGTAAAAGATAGTGGGCTTGGCCCGAAATTTAAAAGACAGTGGGCTTGGCCCGAAATTTAAAAGGCAGTGAGCTTGGCCCATAATTTAAAAGACAACGGGCTTGACCCAGAAATTAAAAGACAGCCGGCTTGACCCAGAATTTAAAAGACAGTGGGCTTGACCCGAAATTTAAAGGATAGTGGGCTTGGCCCATAATTTAAAAGACAGTGGGTTTGGCCCAAAATTTAAAAAAAGTGGGCTTAGCCCAGAAATTAAAAGACAGTGAGTTTGGCCCAGAAATTAAAAGCCAGTGGGCTTAACCCAAATTTTTTTTAAAAAAAAAATAGTGGTCTTGGCCCAGAATTTAAAGACAGTGGGCTTGACCCAGAATTTAAAAGACAGTGGGCTTAACCCATAATTTAAAAGACAACGGGCTTGACCCAGAAATTAAAAGACAGTGGGTTTGGCCCAGAATTTAAAAGACAGTGGGCTTGACCGATAATTTAGAGGACAATGGGCTTGGCCCATAATTTAAAAGACAGTGGGCTTGACCCAGAATTTTAAAAAAAGTGGGCTAGGCCCGGAATTTAAAAGACAGTGGGCTTGGCCCAGAAATTTAAAGACAGTGGGCTTAGCCCAAATTTTTTAAAAAAAATAGTGGGCTTGGCCCAAAATTTAAAGACAGTGAGTTTGGCCCAGAATTTAAAAGACAGTGGACTTGACCCATAATTTAAAAGACAATGGGTTTGACCCGGAATTTAAAGACAGTGGGCTTGGCCCATAAAGATTTTTTTTGTTTCGCTGTTCTTTTATAGTGAAGCTTGGCGCAAAAGCCAAAGACGTCACTTTTCACAAATTTGCAGCTCATGGAGGGATGTTGCAACGTATATTCCTGCAACTCAAAATCATATCAAAAGATTGAAAACATTATGCCAAAACCTTTCTCTTGCATACCTGATTCTAATTGCTTCCTCAAAAAATTTTTGATCTATCAAACCCAGGAGTAGGCTCTCGCAAACTAGGGCTCATTAACTTGTTTCGAGTTCCTTGGGATCCTCGGACACTAGAGTTACTTTACTTCTGAGTTTGCTCATCAGGTACATAGTTTCCCTCTTAACATTGCGAATCGCATTGGGAGCTTTTCTTGCTTCGTTTGAACCTTCTGATTCATTATTGATCTAACTCATTAGTTAGAGGATTGCCATCAAATTGCTAAATCAATGGTACTGAATTTATATTCCCTCTTATCGAAGCATTTTGTGATAAACATGTGTGACTTCACAAATATAAAAGAAAGGAACATGACAAAGAAAGATAAAGAATAAAAGAGAAGAAAGGAAAGTATTTTCATTGATTTGAGTGTTCACAAGCATGTAAAGGCAAATAGTACAAAAGGATGATACAAAGGTAAGGTAACAAACAATCGCCCCAGTTAGGATTCCTTTCTTCTCATTAGATAGGTCCTAATTCTCAGATGGATATTACAACCACCAGTGACACGAGCTCTCTTCCATCAATCACCACTTAAAATTGCCCCAATTTTGTCTTCCATCGCCACTTAAAAATGCCCCAATTTTTTTTTGTCTCCTTTTATACTGTCTGGGTGAGCCCTTCAGGTGACATCTCCTAGGAAAGCCTCTGCCGACTTTAAACTTTTTGCCTAATTTAGATGCCCTAACTTTTGCTTAGGCCGCCCTTGCGGGTTTTCAACCTAACGGGCTATTTTCTTTTTCTCTTTTTTTTTCAGGCATAAAACTTTTTGATTGCATCAGCATTTGTCAGTCTTGGCAATTCATTTCCGTCCATATCTGTTAAAACTAAGGCTCCTCTAGAGAATGCCTTCTTAACGATATACGGTCCTTCATAACTTGGTGCCCATTTTCCTCGGGCATCCTCTTGGTTTGGAAGTTTTTTCTTTAAAACCAGGTCACCTGCTTGGAACTCCCTAGGGCGCACTTTCTTGTTGAAAGCTCTTGCAATTCTTCTTTGGTATAGTTGCCCATGACAGATAGCTTTTAATCGCTTTTCTTCAATCATGTTTAACTGCTCGTACTGAGTCTTTACCCATTCAGCTTCTTCTAACTCGGCTTCCATCAACACTCTTAAAGACGGGATTTCGACCTCTATGGGAGAAACTGCTTCCATACCATAAACCAAGGAGAACGGTGTTGCCCCAGTGCTGGATCAGATATTAGTGCGATAAGCGTGGAGAGCATAGGGGAGCATCTCATGCCATTCTCTGTAATTGACCACCATTTTGGCTACTATTTTCTTGATGTTCTTATTTGCTGCTTCTACTGCACCATTCATTTGGGGTCTGTAAGGAGCAGAATTGTGATGCTTGATCCTAAATCTCTCGCATAGATTCTTGATTTCTACACTATTGAGGTTAGAGGCATTATCTGTGATAATCCTTTCTAGAATTCCATACCGACAAATGATGTTTACCCTTAAGAATTTAAGGACAACCTTTTAAGTGACTTTGGTATAGGAAGCAGCATCTACCCACTTGGTGAAATAATCAATTGCTACCAGGATAAACCTATGGCCATTGGAAGCTTTCGGGTTTATTGGCCCAATAACATCGATTCCCCACATTGAAAAAGGCCAGGGTGCCACCATATTATGCAATGGAACGGGTGGTGCATTGATGCGATTAGCGTACGCTTGGCATTTATGACACTTTCGAACATATTCTATGCAATCAGCTTCCATAGTGGACCAGTAATAACCATATCGTAGGATCTGACGAGCCATCATGATACCATTGGCATGCGTTCCGCATATTCCCTCATGAACTTCTGTTAAGATGGTGAGAGCCTCCTTAGCTTCTATACATCTGAGGAGTGTGTCATCATAGTTTCTTTTGTATAGTATTTCCCTGTTCAAAAAGAAAGCCATGGAAAGCCGACAGATGCTCTTTTTGTCTGTCTCATTTGCCCCTGATGGGTATTCTCTGAACTTGATGTACTGCATGATGTCATGGAACTAGGGCTGACCATCTTCTTCTTCCTCAACATTAGAACAATAAACTGGTTCGCTTTCTGCCCTTATTCGGATAGGTTGCACATTAGCATGAATACTCAGATTGGTCATTACAGCCAAAGTTGCTAGAGCATCTGCGAACTGATTCTTATCCCGAGTTAAGTGCGAAAAGGTGATCTATTCAAACTTCTCGATCAACTGCATCAAATATTTCTGGTATGGAATCAACTTGGGGTCCCTAGTCTGTCATTCCCCGTTCACTTGATAAATTATCAGTGCTGAATCTCCATATACTTGTAGTTCTTTCACTCCCAATTCTATTGCAACCTTTAACCCTTGAGCACAAGCTTCATACTCTGCAACATTATTGGTGCAATCGAACTCTAACTTGATGGCCACTGGGTATTGCTTCCTACTTGGTGATGTGATCACTGCACCTATGCCATTCCCATACATATTGACTGCTCCGTCAAAAAACATCTTCCACATGTCCTCTTTATCTGACTCTTCTTCTTCAACTGCTAAAACATCCTCATCAGGAAAATCAGACGTCACAGGTTACTTGTAATCGAGTGGGTTCTCAGCTAAGTGATCTACAATTACGCTCCCTTTGATAGATTTTCGAGTTATGTGCTTTATGTCGAACTCAGAAAGAACCACTTGCCACTTGGAGACTCGTGTGGAAACATGAGGGCTTTCGAATATGTACTTTATCGGGTCCATTCTTGAGATAAGCCAAGTAGTATAGTACAACATGTACTGCCTCAACCTTCTAGACGTCCATGCCAGTGCACAACATATTTTCTCAATTGTCATGTAGTGAGACTCGCACTCATTAAACTTCTTGCTCAAATAGTAGATGGCCTGTTCTTTTTTTCTCGTTTCATCATGCTGCCCTAGCATTGCTCCCATGGATGTCTGCAATACCATGAGGTATAATATCAAGGGACGACCAGGTGTAGGTGGCACCAAAATAGGAGGACTTTGTAAGTAAGTTTTTATCTTCTCAAAAGCTTCCTGACAGTGTTCATCCCATTCTCCTGGTTGTTGTTTCTTTAGTAGCTTGAAGATTGGCTCGCAAGTGCTAGTCAGGTTAGCTATGAACCTAGCGATGTAATTCAGTCTCCTGAGAAAGCTTCTTACCTCCTTTTCAGTCTTGGGAGCAGGCATCTCTTGTATTGCTTTGACTTTATCAGGGTCCACTTTGATTCCTTCCTTGCTAACGACAAAACCAAGCAATTTTCCAGTCGACGCACTAAATACACATTTTGTCGGGTTTAGTCTCAACTTGTATTTTCTGAGTCTTTCAAATAACCTTTGCAACACTACCACATGGCTTTCCCCTTCTTTGGACTTAGTAACTATGTCATCCACGTATACCTCAATTTCTTTATGCATCATATCGTGGAATAAAGCAACCATGGCAAGCTGATAGGTGGCCCCAACATTCTTCAATCCGAAGGGCATGACTGTGTAACAAAAGGTTCCCCATGATGTGACAAATGTGGTCTTCTCTTTATCACTTGTGTCCATAAGAATTTGATTGTAACCAGAATAACCATCCATAAAAGAGAATCTATGCCCTCTTGCTGCATTATCAACAAGGACGTCAATGTGAGGCAATGGAAAATTATCTTTAGGGCTCGCTTTATTCAAATCCCCATAGTCCACACACATCCTGACTTTTCCATCTTTCTTCGGAACGGGGATGATATTTGCTACCCATTCTGGGTGCCTTGATACTTCTAAAAAACCCGCCTCCAATTGCTTGGTGACTTCCTCTTTGATCTTTAAAGACATTTCAGGGTGCATTCTCCTCAATTTCTGCTTTTTCGCCTCAACATTGGGGTATAACGGAATCTTGTGGGAAGCTATGCTCGGATCCAGCCCTGGCATATCTTGGTAGGACCAAGCAAAAACATCCATGTAGTCTCTGAATAACTTGATCATGCTTTCACGTTCCGGGTTATCCACTAACCTCAACTCCTTCTTGTCTTCATCGGTTCCCATATTGATCACCTCTACTTCTTCCTCATCCAGGCTGAAGTCACTTTCCGACCTTTCTACCAATTTGGCAAACTCCTCAGTGGCGTTCCTATCTTCATCTGAGTCATAGTTATCTATATCCATCATTGAATAGGAATCCATCCTTGAGCTTTCAGGCATCCTTTCATGTGACAATGCCTCTACCAGACCCAAGTCCCTGGAAGATTTATTTATGCCTGATTGGAAACAGAAAGAGAATATGGTAATTGGACTAGGCTAAGCAAAGACGTAAATCAAAGATAGAAAAGAACTAAAGCAGTGAATCAACTGAGAAACACACAAGTTCATTGCATTGAAACTTTGATGAAAGATAACATAAGCAGAGAATCATACAGGAAAAACACACAAGTTTGTTACATTAAAGCTTCGACAAGAGTTAGCATAAATTCAGCATTACAAAAGTCTAAGATAACATCACGACTAAACAATTACTTGATGACAATCACATCCATTAATGCCTCAAATCGCCAATTGTTCAGAGGTTTCAAATCGACAGTAGGCTGGATAACATGGTCTTCTCCGGCGTCTTCGTCTACATTGTTAATGATCAGCCGGACTTGATGATTGGAGGTTCTATTGATAACCTCTGCAAGGATGGGGAATGTCTCCTTCAGATAAGGAATCGTCTTTTTCACTTCATTCTCCCTTTTTCCTTCACTGAGAACCAAGTTGTGCTTCATCATGCCTTCCAAAGGTGCGTCATATCCCAAACCATATCTATTTTTGTTCTCTGACAGGGTGATCATAGACTTGGTTCCTTGCAGCTGAATTCCTAAACCTTTTTCGGCTTGGTAACCATTATTGGTCATAATGCGAGTCACAACTTGATGAACATCTTTAGAGGACGACTCATCCTTCTTTGCCTTCGATTCCACTAACTGGAAACTGTGTAGGAAGTTTTCCACCTCCAGCTCTGTGTTTTCAACATAAGGCACTGAAGTAGGCTTCATCAGTAAGATTTCTTCCTCTCCTCGAATAGTAACCAAACATCAATTTTCAATGTATATCAGGCATTGGTGCAGGGTCGAGGGAACAACACCAGCAGCGTGGATCCATGGCCTTCCTAGAAGCATAGTATATGTAGGCTCAATATCCATTACTTGAAACAACACTTGGAAGCAGCTCGGGCCTATCTCAAGTGGAAGGGTCACTTCTCCCAGAATTCCTCTTTTCCTTCCATCGAAGGCCCGCACTGTCATTTCTTGAGGCCTAAGGTCTTTTACACTCATAGCCAGCTGGGACAAGGTTATCCTCGGGAGGACGTTCAAGGCAGAACCCCCATCAATCAGAACTTTTGCGACTACATACCCTTAACATTTCAACGTGATATGTAAAGCACGTGGGTTATTCCCTATTGAATGTACCACTTCTTCTTCCGAGAAAGGGATCACATTGATGTGCCTTATTGGGTCTACCATGTTCACTAAGCTTTCTGGGGTAACATCCGGCTTCACATAGTCTTCATTTAACACTCTCTGCAGTGCTTTGCGATGAGGTTCAGAATTCATGATGAGTGACAATAGAGAGATCCGAGTTGGAGTTTTTCTGAGCTGTTCTACCACATCATACTCACTTTGCTTCATGATTTTTAGGAATTCTTCTTCATCATCTTCTTTTGTTTCTATAAAGCCTACTTTTCCTTTCCTGGTCTTATCTTCTTGCCCATAGCACCTGCCGCTTCTTGTGATCCCTCTTATGCCCACGACGCTTGACACTGTTTGTGCGGGCTATGCCATCTGGGCAATAGAGGTTGAAGCGGTTTGTCCTATATTACTTTGTGTCTTTACCTTGACATCATACTTCCAAGGCACAGCATGTGTATCACTATAGGGAAAAGGTGTAGGCTTCTTTATCGCTATGACAACTTTTCAGGAATCTAGAACTTCACTAGTACGCGGGAGTTTGAGGACTAGACGCTCCACAATATCTATCTCTTTTGTGAACCCTCTTGCTTGAGTAACATCTATTACCCCCAAAGCCATGAATCTTTGCACTCGAGCCTTAAACTCTTGACAACCTTCAATATCGTGCCCCTTCTCTATATGGTATTCACAATAAGCTTCAGTATCATATTCAATCCCTACATCACCCAAGGCTACTGAGGAACAATAGCCTGCTTGGACAAGACCTTGGAATATTAACTTCATAGGAGTTTTGACCTCTGCTACATTTTGAAGTCCTTCATTCTCCTTTTCTAATGCATTTACAATCCCCTTCCCTTGATTTGGAATTGGGTTGCTAGTAATGCTAGGTCCCTTCTCTTCTTCAAAGTCTAGCTTTCCGCAGGAAATCAATCTCCTCACTATGGTTTTAAATACCTCGCAATCTTCAATTGAGTGTCCTGGGTTATCCATATGGAACTTGCAAGTTACGTTGGGATTATACCAGGTTGGAAATGGGGGCACCATAGGGCGAGAAGGAACGCATGCAACCAAATGTGCATCGAACAACTGTTGAAACAAATCAGCATTGGAGATTGGCAACTTTGGAAAAGGGGGTAGATTCGACGGGGGTCGAGCATACCCTTGGTTTCTTGGATTTCGAGGTGCGGGAGGACGATTGGTATAGACGGGACGTGGTGAAGGAACATTATTAACTTGGTATGAAGTCTGGTAAGCCGGAAAAACGGGTGAAGGGGCTTGATAGGAAGGGTATGGTTGTGGGTTACGAGGGAAACATAAGTTTTGTTGATGCACATAACTGACTTCTGGTTATTTCTTCCTTGTTGGTGCCACCTTCTTAGAAAAATTGCTCTCTGTATTTCCAGTAGGTACTTTTCTTGCTTTTGTAAGGTTCTCAATCTTTTCTCCAGCCGAAATTAGATCAGAAAAATCTCTATAGGCAGCACCTGCCATCAGCCCAATAAAAGGTGCTCCTAGGGTCCCCATAAAGTATGAGCTCATTTCTGATGGAGTCAAAGGTGGTTGAACTTGGGCTGCTAACATTCTCCATCTTTGAGCGTATTGCTTGAAAGTTTCATCATTCTTTTTCTGCATTGACCCTAGTTGTTCTCGGGTAAGTGCGGTGTCGATATTGAATCGATATTGCTCCAAGAATAGACTCGTCAAATCATCCCAACAAGAAATCTTTGAATGGTCAAGTTGCATGTACCATTCCAAAGCCGACCCAGTCAGGCTTTCATGGAAGAAATTGATTAAGAACTTTTGATCCCGTGACCAAATGGCCATTTTGGTGATGTAATCTTCAGATGGAACTTTGTATTGGTGCTCCCATCATACTTTGAGAAGTCTGGTACTTTGAAGTCTTTGGGAATATTGACTTCAACCTCAGGGAACAGTTCATCGATTCCCACTGAGCCATACAGATTAGGGCCTTGCATGGTTTTAATTTGCTCTTGCATCTTTCCAATCAATTCATCTCTTAATTTTTCTTTTTCTAGTTCTTTGTTCAGAATATTTTCACCTACTTGCTTCATGAGTTACTTCTACATTATTTTTCTCCCCTTAATGATTTTCGTTCATGGAATCACCCTCTTCATTCATATTGTTGTTTGCATTTGCATTTACCCTAGTGCCGACGGATGTTCCATTTGTTGTTCTAAGGGTCTCAGTTAACTGTCTCAGTAAATCTTCGACCCTTGATTGTCCTTCTGCCATTGTATTGATTCTTTCTCTCATTTCATCCATCTCTTGACTTAAGTTTCTTTCTGAGTTTGACATCTCTTGCAGCCTAGTTTGCGATCTAGTTCTGTAGGCCCGGGTTTGTGCAATCTGCGTTTTCCGAGGACGAGCAATGGTTCAAAGTTTTTACTTGAAAATTTTAGAAGATCAGTGATTATGTTCATTATTTGTTAGAGGACCGTTAGTGATTTTGCACCAAGTAAATTTGAAATGAGCATCTTTGATATTGTTTGTTGTGACTATTACCCAGAACGTCTCGTTCAAAAGTATTAAGTCTCTAGTGAAATATGGGATAGAAATCCCATATTCTTTTTTTATCAAAGATATTCACTGTCAAATCTTGGTTGAGTTCTAACGGTTCTCTAACAAATCTGCCTCGGGAAGGACAAAAGATTAGAGTATTGCAAAGAAAACATGGTGCAAGGATGCAAAGTATGATTTCTTTTTTTTTTTTATAAATGCAATGACAGATAAATTTAGGGATAACGAAAAGGTACGCTCCCTAAGGATCTATAAGGCTGTCTAACTCGTGAGAACTTTCATTGGGTGGCTCTACTATTCTAAAGGCCTCTAGAGCTAAGTCCCATATTAGAATGTTGACCACAAATAGTGGGTAAACCACTAGGTGCGGGACATTCATGAAAAAGGTACGCTCTAGATGAGGTTTTCGTGATAACCAAACAGGATGTACATCCAAAATGGCTACCACTACGCAACCTCTACCTAACTTAAGATTCACTCAGACCCGGGTATAGGGCCCCACTCGAATATGTGTGATAAACGTGTAGGTATAGTGTGTGTAAGGAGCATACAAACCTTCATAATTCTAGAGACTACTCACATCCTGCAAAACAACACGAACACAAACAAGATTCCCAAAATCTTCTATCCTAAGGTTTGCATGATAAAATAGAATCACAGTTAAGGTGATCAATAAACAATTTAAATAAAATAGAAAAATAAAACAAAAATAAAGCAAAAACAAAAGGAGTAAAACAAACATATAAAAGTTACAAAATTTGCACCATCAACTTTCAAAGACTTGACTATCAAATGTCCCCAGTGGAGTCGCCATTTGTCGCGACCGGGATCGCGACAAAAAATAACAACTCTTGTGGCTTTAGAAAATGAAAATGGAGTCGCCACCAATTTTATTTAAATTAGGAAAAATTGGAAAACCTTTCTTTGAAAATGGTCTTTGGAACCAGATTAGATTCGGGAGTCGGTTATGGATAGGAAAGGGCGGAAACTTAATCCTACAGCACCCCTAACACATCCGTTCTAAAATGGTACCTTAAATTGATTATGCAGAATTTTATAACATTTGAAAATATTTGTTTTATCATTTTAGAAAAGAATAGATAAATAAAAAATTTTAAAAGAAAGAAAAAGATTTTATGAATCATCGAGTTGTCACAACTTAAATGATTCCAAAAAAGAGATTAACAAGTCATCACAAATTTCAAATAATCCGATTTTATAATTTCTCAACAAAAACCAACAAATAAAGAAGAAAAAAAAAATATGATAAACAAAGCTAACGAAAAAAAAGAAAAAAACATGTAACAAGTTAAAGAAATCCAAATAAATCATAAGATGATTTTTTTTATTGTCACTATTATTACTATTTAGATGTATTAAATTTATAGATATAGCTCACGAAAAAAAAAACATAACTATTGTTATTTATCTATGCTACCCAAACTCAAAAGAAGGCCTTGGATCACAAAAAATATATAACCATGAAGCCCAACCCAGCAGAACCCTTTTCTTTTATTATACTTTTTGTTATAAGTTCCCCTTTTTTAAAACATACATGCTACTAAAAAAAATAAAATAAAAAAAGGAAGCAGAAAACAGAGGCTCGTAGCCTCTGATAAGGAGGAAAAAAAACAAAGAGGCTTTCAGTCTCTGATGAGGGAAAACGAAAATGTGAGGTATCGTGTTGGGGGTGTTGAGATCCAACGGTCGGTTGGAAGGATCTGGTTTCTGGGGTCCGACAGTCGGTGCGAGGAAAGATCTGGGTTTGAGGTCCGTCGGTCGGTTGGGAAGGGTCTGGTTTCTGAGGTCCTTCAGTTGGTTGGGAATGGTCTGGTTTCTTAGGTCTGACAGTCGGTGAGAGGAAGGATCTGGTGTTGAGGTCCGACGGTCGGTGAGGGGAAAGATCTGGCTTCTGTGAGGTCCGACGGTCGGTGAGGGATTCTGAGGTTCGATGGTCGGTGAGGGGAAGAGTCTGGCTTCTGTGAGATTCGACGGTCGGTGAGGGCTTCTGAGGTCCAACGGTCAGTGAGGGGAAGAGTCTGGCTTCTGTGAGATTCGACGGTCGGTGAGGGCTTCTAAGGTCCGACAGTCGGTTCTGCGGTCCGACGGTCGATTATGAGGTAATGGGTTATGGTGAGGTTGGTTGCGGAAGTTGAAGATGGGTGAGGCTATGGAGGTGCAACCATGATGGTGGCCACTGTTTGGAGACTTGGAGGTGAGGATGAGTTGTTGGGGAGTGGTGAAGGTTGGTATGGGTTTACATGGGGGCCCGGAAGTAGTTGGTTAGGATGGTGATTCTGGAAGGTAGGTGTTTAGGAGGTTGAAGGGAGATGGAAGATGGTTGATGGTTTGATGAGTGAGGGTGGTGAGAGATGGAAGTTCACGGTTGAGGGGTTTGGAAGATTGAGGGAAGATTGAGGGGTAATGGGTGAAGGTAGGTTTTGGATGAATGGTGGCAGAGGGTTAGCTTGGGGGTGTGATGAAGGTTGTGGTTGCTGGTAGGTGAGAATCAGAACATGAATATAGAGAAAGACAGAATGCAGAAACTTAGATGCAACAGCAATGGTGGAAGTCCATGCATAAGAGAAAAAGACAAAACAAAATACCTCCGTGCTTCAGGAAAACACTTGGAAAATTTCTTTCTATTCAGTTCTTTTTCTTTATAATTTCACTTCTCACTTTCTCTCAATACCCAGTTTTCTCACCAGTAGCAAGTAATAGCTTTTTGATTAGTAAAAGAAACTGTAAACTAAAGAAATCTCTGAACCAAAAAAAGAACCCCCATTTTATTTACATTGTCCCCTTTTATAGGCATAAAGAGATTCTGGCTTGGTATGCCCGAGCGTCGATTGTGCAGTCTCTTTCTATCCCCCTCTTCTTTGCTTGCTTCACTTCCTTTTTCATAGACAGCTTAGGTAGCAGAGCATTGGTCATTTTCAATTTCCAGTTTGATGAACCTTCCCTGTTTTTTGACTCTGCACTCCCTCTAGCTAGCTTCCTCTTACTATATTCAAAAATTGTTTTGAGCCTTGGTTGTGAGAAATCAGAATGTCAAGTCTTTCTCAACTCCATTTTTGGCTTTCAACGTTGCTTCCCCTTCTTTGGTCAACTTGTGTAGCAGCATATAGCAGAGCCTTGGTCATTGTTCCCTTTCCTGTTTGATGAATCCTTCATGTTTTTTGTTTACCCTGTGCCCTCATCTGCTTGCTTTTGCATAGTATCACAGGAGGTGCAGCTATTCCATCTCCTTATTAGTGTTTCATTTTCAAAATCTCTAGCCTCACTCTTCTGCCTTTCTTCTGCTATCACCAGAATGTTCATTTCGTCCTTTTGCTCTTGGCTTGGTTTGCTTGCCTGCTTGTTTGTCTCTTTCAATTGCGTTGAAGTTTTTTTTTTCAAGTGTTTGGGCCATTGCTGCTACGTTGGTTCCTTTTCTTTGTTGTTCTTTTTTTTTTTTAGAAACTTTAAACAAAATGGGCCAAAGTAGCTAAAGGACAAGAACATATTCTCTATTGGGCTATACTTGATCTGGATTAGAAATTAAAGAAATGAGGGTGATTAATAAATATTATTTTTATTTTATTTATTTATTTTTTTTAAGTTCTAAGGATCCGAACAAAATTGGGCGTTCACAAAAAGTAATTCAAAAGGGATTAGAATTGAAAGGTTTACAAGAGAAATGTTTGGGTGGAGTTTTCCAACTCTTCCAGTGGTGCTCTCTATGATGCTCAGTGCTAATTTCCCATGTATGCAACCTTGAACACCCCTTTCGTCACGTTTCCAAGAATATGATTTGACCCAGTTTTCACGCATTGAGAGCTTTTCATGACAAGACTTCATATATTCAAACTGCCCCAGTTCGACCCAAGTCTTCGTGTATCGAAGCATTTGATGACAAATTCAGACTGCCCCAATTTGGCCTTAATGAACTCAAACTGCCCTAGTTTGTGACTTGAGGCAACTCCACTTCTTTGGATTTGACCTTAACTTTTGCCTAGGTCACTCTTTTTGAGTTTTCAACCTAGCAGGTCGCCTTAACTTTTACCTAGGTCGCCTTTTCAGGTTTTCAGCCTAGCGAGCCACTTTTCTTTTTTTCTTTCTTTTTTCTTTTTTTTAATGTAGGAGCAAGGAATTGAAAACTCAGAAGAGCATGAACCTTTTGTCTCAGAATTAAAGTTAATGAAAATGAAAACAACCCTTCATTGATCAGAATGGACTTTTTGAGGCTTGTAACGTGACTAAGGTTAAGGGTTATGAAAGAAAGGATATAAGGTTCAAACAAGTGTTTAAGGGTTGAATGAGAATAAAGATCTTTAACAAACTTTGTCAATTGTTTTTGGCATTGTCAAGAACACTAAAACTTTTCCTTTACTTTTCCTTTTTCATTTCATCATTTGCCTATCTTCTTCTTTTCTTTTTTCTTCTTTTTTTTCTTCTAACCCCTAGTGTAGAGGTGATCCTTATCTGAGGTTCTTTAAAGAAAATTTTCAAGCTCAAAAGGAGGTAACAATACAAATTGTGAAGGATAGAGAAAGATAGTCAATCTTCATTTTCAAATCATGATTGTTTATTTTCAAAACTTTTATTTTGAGACCAAAAGTTAATGCACAAGTGATTACTTATTTGTTCCTTTTCAAAAATCCTGCTTCCAATTGCTTGATGACTTCCTCCTTTTATTTTAGGGTACATTCTCCTCAATTTCTGCTTCTTCGCCTTAGTATTGGGGTATAACAGAATTTTGTGGGAAGCTAAGCTCGAATCTATTCTTGGTACAACCATGCGGAAGTGACACAATAATCACATCAGAGCTTAACCAATGCTTTACTCATCTTTTTTCATGGAAGTGCCAATTTTAACCTTTTTCATTTTCATCCTCTGCCCCTGAATTAATCACTTCTGTTAACTCTTTGTGGGTTGACTTTCTTTAGCCTTTTTGTTCCATTAATCTTATTAGCTTAGGAGAGGGTTCCCAATTGTCACTATTATCTTTTTTAATGGGATGGTCAAAATCATATAATGGGGTCATAGCACTGTCATTTTCAAGAGAATCACTTTCAGATCCATACAAGTAAAAAGGTAATGAATGAAGGTTAATGTGATGGTTGGACAGAAACTAAAAGAATGGCAAGAAAATACATTTATTGATAATAAATATTGAAAAAGAAACATGTGAGCCTATTTTCTCAATCATATCTTCCTAAAGCCTTGGGCAGAGCTATAGGATTACAAAATTACTTTGCATTAATCTCAAAAGTCATGGGAAAATTGATGATCTCCTAATTGTTGAGCTCTGCATCTGGGGAACAAGGGCACACCAGATTGACACCATAATTGATAGGTTGATCGTCCTCGATAGCGGTCACTGCACTTCAAAAGCTTTATCGAATGTCATAGATGAGGATCCCCTCAGCTTTAGGTTCTCGATTTTCCAATCGGGCCAGCCACTTCTTTTTTTTCTCTTCCATTATCCTCTCTTGTCGGCCTTGATGGGTTTGTATTTGGGTTTTGGGTCTATGGTTGGGCTAGTTGAGATGGCATGGTAGCGAATGTTTGGTTTGGGATGAGAGGTTATGTATGATAATGGATCATTGGGTAATAAGGTTGAGGGTATAGAGCTTGGGAGGCATTAGTAATGTATGGGTTGTAAGGCATGCAGGGAGATTGGAAGGATGACTGAGGGTTAATTGGTGCTTGGCTAGGTTTTCCTTGGGCAAAACTTCTCTGATCAGAAGTAATAGCATGTGCTTCTTCTTCTTTTTTTCTTCTTTGTTGGGGGCCTCTTGGCACTAATTGTTACCAAGTGGTCTCAATACTCAAGAGGGGGGTGAATTGAGTAAGTAAAACAAGTTCGTAAATCTTTCGCAAATCGTTTGATAACTAATTTTTGTTGAAGCTATTGAATTATTAGAGATAAAAGGATAGATGAGATATACACTTTTTGTTAGCCATGGCAACCATTACCCAAGAGGGGGGGTGAATTGGGTGATGACTAGTTTTAATGCAACTTTGACAAATTATGCATTTTGAATAACTCAATTAATAAATGCAGCGGAATAAGTCTAATAAATGTACAACTATTGAGGATTACTCAAATACAACTTGGAATATATGATGAACTAAGTGAATAAGCTAGATATCAAGTTGTAACAATCAAAACATCAAGATATGCAATAAATAAATATATTCTACCAAATACTGAATTTAAAGAGTATAGGGAAGAGAGAATCAAACTCAAGAATTTATTCTGTTCACCACTAACCACTTGTGGCCTACATCCAGTCCCCAAGCTTAACTTGAGATTTTCTTCACTATCTCCTAGACTTTACGGGTGCTAGAAAAACCTTTGTACATACAAGAGCACTCCTCACACCTTGGGATACCTCACCCTTGTGCTAGAGCCTCCAATTATTCAAGCTTCACAGGTGCTTGATGACCTTTACAATGAAGAGCACTCACAACACCTTTGGGATACCTCACCCTTTGTGTTTGAGTCTCACTATAAGGGATACCTCACCCTTTTCTCTCTTGAGGGATACCTCACCCTCTTACAATGATTTCAAGATGAAGAGAAAGAATAGAAACTCTCACAAGAGTGGATATACAACTTGAAGAACAAAGTAGATGATAGAAAACTCTCTCAAGAGTAGATAATACAAGTTGAAGCTCAATGGGTATAAAGGATTTACACACTTAGCTCAAAACAAAGAATTTGGAGAAAAAGATGATGAATTTCGTTTTCAATGTTCAAGGGTAATTTTTAGAATGTTCTCCAACTTATTTTTGATGCCCAAACACTTTTATTTATAGCCCAATGAGTTTTAGAGCCGTTGGAGGTGTTTAGAAATGATTTTCTATGAAAACTAGCCGTTTATAGCCGTTAGAAACGTTCCTGGGCACTTTGTAATCGATTACAAACTTCATGTAATCGATTACAAGCTTCTGGCACTTTGTAATCGATTATAAGCTTCATGTAATCGATTACAAGCTTTCTGCACTTTGTAATCGATTACATACTCAGTAATCGATTACACACTTTTCTGTTAACGTTGTAATCGATTACATGACTTGTGTAATCGATTACACCATTTCTGGTTTTCAAAACCGACTTTAAAAGGTCATAACTTCTTCATTTCTTATCCAATTAAAGAAAATGACCATTCATTGGAAAGCTCTTTGAGTCTACTTTCATATGAAAGAGGTTTCATAACAAAACTCAAAGTATTTTGAAAGATATGATCAAAATAGTAACCAAAGGTCATATTTTCAAAACTCAAACTTTAATTGGTCATAACTTTTTCATTTCTTATCTATTTAAAGCAAATGACCAGTCATTGGAAAGATCTTTGAGTCTATTTTCAAATGAGATAAGTTTCAAAGTAAAACTCAAAGTATTTTAAAAGTTATGATCAAAAGAGTAAGTATATGTCAGTTTTGCAAAACACAAACTTGACAATTTTTCATAGATTTGAAATACCACCAAGACTAGCTTTCCAAAAATAGTTTGTTGGGCATTTAAACATTTTAGAAACACTTATAAATATGTTTAAAACTTGTTTGAGCTTAGTGTGATTCCTTTTTACCTTTACACAAGATCTAAGTCCTATAAGCTAAGCTTGAAGATGTTGGACTAGATCTTTTACCACCATCACTTCTTGATGTAATCCAAGCTTCCAAAGAAAATCTTCTCTTCAAAACTTGCAAATGCTTGGAACATCTTTTCATTTTCATTCTCCTTGAGTTGAGCATAATTGTGATCTTTTGCTTTCTTGTTGCAATGCTTACTCTTGGTACTTGGACTATCCTATAAAGTATTGCTCACTTAACCAAACATAGTTAGTCCAAATTCATAACTCAATATCTTCATATGCATGATTCATAAATGTATAACTCTAGTTAGTCTAACATGCATACAAGACTTTCATAGACATATCCAATATTAATTCATTTAAAACTCATATAACATATTATTGGATATATTATATGATGAATGTTACATATATCTTATTGCATGATTATTAAGTGAAATATAATTAGATAAAGTACATAATCATGCATGATATAATATTTCTCATTAAACACATTTATGTAACATGATCAATATTCTTTTGTGATGCATTTGTTATCTATAAAGCACAACTATAAAGCATAAGCATCATTCTTTTTGTTTTGTATTTGTCATCATCAAAACTTACCATATTAAATCATTGGGGCAAACCTATTTCCACAATCTCCCCCTTTTTGATGATGACAAATCACTAAAGAAAAATATGTTGAGCAATATAGAAGAATAGATATTCATGTAAGCATATCAAATAATTAAGCACAAGAACATATTTTTCTTTCCAATTTTCTCTCCCCCTATTTGACATCAACAAAAAGGCTTAGGAAGGAAAGATAATAATTTTCTCTCCCCTTATAGATAAAACTCATGCTGTCAAAAAGGGTAGGATCATCAAAACCATAAACTTCTTCAAGTTATTCAACTCATCACTATCTCTCCTTATTTAATTATATACCTAATTCAAGAAAGGAGAGATGAAATAAGTATGCTTTCAAGATATAAAAGATTATTCATGCAATACTTGTCATATTTTGGTATTTCAACATTTAGCATATGATAGCAATAAGCTTAAGAAATTATGTCTAACATATAATATCTTGCATACCACATCATAAATAAGTACCACTTGATATCACTTGATAGGAGATACAAAATATTCATGTAAGATCATGGAATTAAGGTTTTTAAATAAAAGATCATACAACTTATCACATATGAAGCATTTCTCAATGAAAGAATTAAAAGATATGAAATTTAAGAATGTTTACCTTCTTTCATTGATAGAGGAAAAAAAAGAACAAGAGATGATCTTTGTTGACATATTGATAGTATTAACAATAAAATATTTCATGTCAAATAAAGATGTAAGTCAAGAGATATAAGCAATAATCTAAGAGTTAGGCTCCCCCTCAAAATATGCATATTATCAAGATATAAAGCATAATATATGCATGCCAAGACCATGTAAGTGCATTACCAAAAAGCAAGGCAAAGATATATATATTCTTAATCTCTCAATCAAAAATCATTTTAAAACTTCTCCCCTTTCAAAAAGAATTTTATAATAACACATTACATTTCCAAAAGTATTTTAGAAGGGTAGAAGGGTTTTATATTAAAACTACATATTCCTTGAAAATGATTAAACTCAAGTCAAAAGAGCATTTGAAAGTTCATCTCTTCTTTTTCTCATTAAAAAAGAGCCTTGAAAAGATAAAACACTTTTGAAGAACAAGGCTTATCTTTTGAAGTATCAAGATGAGCTCTATAGAACATTTCAAAAGATCTATTTAGAAACTTAAGCATTCTCTCAAGATTTAATAACATTTTTCAAAGCAAAAGAAGAGAATACTACATTTATAGCACAAATCAAATGATTTCCAAATTTTCAAGACAAATATGAGGTGAAAATACTTTCAAGTTCTTAAGACAAGTTCAAAAGATTCTCAAAGATATAAAATTTTAAAAGTTTTTTTTTTTTCAAATATAATAGGAGATTTTGCCTTAAAAATTTTTTTTTTTTAAATCAAATAAGAAATTCTTTTCAAAAAGCATGATTCTCATAAATTTTATACCATTAAGAAACTATAGATCAAGAGAATCATAGATGTCAAGCATTCATCATGATGAAATATGCTATAGAGATCAAAGCATGTATAGACTAATATCATTCACCCTATATGCAATGACAAAATTAGCAAGTTCATATCCAATTAAGTACTTTGTCAATGCTAAGCATACTTCTCATGTAAGGAAGGCATCTAATCATTTAAGATCAATTTATCAATAAGTATTATATAATCCATAGCATATAAAATACCGCAATAGTTTAGGGATAGAGATACTTATTGGGTTAGATAGAAAGTGATGCTCCTTTAGAATGTTCTTCATTTATAGGTCCTTGTACTTTCTTCCATTGAGTATTTCATTCCATTGCACTTGAAGAAAGTCTCCTCATGTTCCTCTTCCTTCAACATTTCTCATTTATCCACATATGCTTGACATTTCAATATTTGATGACTATATTTCAAAAGTTCTCAAAAAAAGGTTAGCATCCAATATCATTTAAACTTATTTACAAACATAATTTAGGTTGATATAAAATGTAAAACATGTACCACATTATCAACCATGAATTGTTAGCTCTAAAGAGAACAAAAGAATGATATATGCACTTGAATCCAAAAGCATAGTTTGAGCATTTTCAAGGCAAGATTCAAGTTTATCAAGAAACACATGATCAACATCAAAACTTATATAAGCATTTTGGGGCAAACAATGATCATGTAAGGCATGTAATATCAAGTAAGGAATTTTAGTATGTACACATGCCAATCAACAACAAGAAATCTCTTATTGTAGTGAAAGAATTGAAAAACCATGGAACTATAACTTTTGAATATTTATGATTCATTTCAAGATATACTTCATTAAAAAAAATATTGAAGTTCAAAGATAAGTTCAAGAAACAAAAAAAATCATTTACTTCTTGTTTTTAAAATATGAACATATCAAGCAATTTCAAACAAGAAGACAAATAACTTTTAACTATCTAATCTCTAAGTAAGCATATAAGCAAATTGAGCATCAAAGAGAAAGGATTAGAACTACTTATGAGCATGTGAAATTTTCATATTTGAATAAGGAGAAATGGTCACAAGCTCAAGAATAAAGATATTGCCATAACATGTCATTCCAAGCAAAATGTGTGCATATCTAACATGTTAGTATATATAAAAATATTTTTAAAATATAGTGCTAGAAAAGCACAACTTAAGGCATGATAAGGCATAAAAACAAATCTTTACTTATCCAACTATTACATGATATACAATTTAAAGTATAAGTAAGGATAAGAGATTGATATCACCAAAAGTGTACTCTTTGAGTTTTTGTAAGTGACTCCAACTTCTATGCCTCAAGGCCCTTGAGAATGTTGTGGTTCTCCATGTCTTTCTTTTTATGTTTTTCATCATTTTTGGAGAACTTGGACCATTTTAAGTTTTCCCAACCTCAAGTAGCATGGTTGTTTTTCACTTCATTTGCATGCTTGAACTAATGATCACCCTACAACATAATTTAAAGCAATTTCTTTGGTATCCACTAATTTTGGATCCGTAGGGGTTAGTCATTGATCATTAATCCATTATGCTTTTATAGATATCAAATTTTTTATAGTATGTAATTTGAGCATAGCAAATGTAAACAATCAATTACCATTAAGCTCATAGCCAATAATATGCATGCTTTCATGATATATAGACAATTTTGAGTGAAAATGGTCATTCCAAAGACTTAAAACCATTTTTAAAGCTCATGTAATCGATTACAATATGTGTGTAATCGATTACCAATTCTCTGAATCCATGTAATCGATTACATGTTTGGTGTAATCGACACCAACTTTCTGGAACCTTGTAATCGACACAGGGTTGGTGTAATCGATTACATGAGTTCTGGAAACATTGTAATCGATTACATAGTATGTGTAATCGATTACACGCTCTCGACTTTGCTTGGAACGCTTGGCAGAGCTTCATGTCGACACAGAGGTCTTGTAATCGACACAAGCTTGTCAATTCAGCTTTTTGCACTTCAAACAAGAAGTGGTCTCAACTCAAAGCTTTCAAATTAATTCCAAAACTTTCCAAAACAATTCCAAGCATCATGTAAGTATAAAAACTGACCAGTTCTTGATCCAAAGCTCACATTTATGCAAAAACTACAAATGATGCAGAAAATTATAACTTTATGCAGCAAGAGTTATGATTTATCCAATATGCCAAGTTCTAAGATATTTTTATCAAATGTGCTACTTCAAACAAGAAGTGAACTTATCTAGCATATTATCACAAGTAGAAATGTATAGAAAATTTAAAATATAGAAAGCATCCATAGTCATAGAATACCTTATTATCAAGAGATATGCAAGGTAGTGAGTAAAGGGTGTAACAATAATATAATCATGTGCTATATATAATATTCAAATTTTACCAAGTACACATGATTCAAATAATCACTTAAGGCCTACAAGGAATATACCTCAAATTCATTGACTTTACAAGTGAATGTGCATAAGAGGTAGAAACTTTTGATACCTTAGCCTTAGTGATCAAGGAAACTCCTTTCCTTACCCATTGCTTCTCTTTTGGTGTTTTGAACTTTGCAAGTTCCACATTTTGTACTTGAGAAGCTTTGGTTGAAGTCATCTTCCTTCTTTGATCAATTAGTCCATCCTTTTGAGAAGTTTTCTGCATAATTGAAACACTAGGAGGACTTTTTGGTACCCACTTTATCTTGGGTCCTTCAATGTTAGTACTAGAACCTTTAAGACCTTTAGGAACCCATATCATATTATTTCTCATATAAGAATTTCTTCTATAATTGCATAAATGAGAAATATGTCCTAAATGACCACAAAAATTACAAATAATTGAATTTAATGATGACTTGGTCCTTTGAAGATCATTTTTGAAAAACATAAGCCTTTTGTTGTTTTTATATTCTATGTCATTTTTGCCACAAGCCTTACTTGAATTTCCATGTGAAATAGTATCAATTGCATTCTTATTAACACACATGGATTGTAAGCAAATAGAATCATTAGCTTTGGCAAATTCAGAAAATAAGTCCTCAACTTGATTTTCTAAATCAATGCACTTTTCACAAGAAGTTGAGGTTTCAAATTTCAAAGGCATTTCCTCATTGAGAAAAATATATTCATTTTTCAAAGTCTCAATTTCAATTTCAATAGAGGAAATGTTTTCCAAACAAGATGAGTTTTTCTTTTCTAAATTCAACAAGCCATCATACAATTCATCATATGCACATTGTAGCTTATCATAGGAAGGACCATAATCAAGATAGGCATTATTTACCTCAAGGTTCTTTGGAGTCAAGTGGGAGGTTGTCACAATTTCTTGCACTAATGACTCTTCAAGGGAATCACCATCTTCCTCATTGTTGTCCATCAAGAATTTGAGAATATCTTCCTTCTCAATTTTATTTTGCTTTGCCTCTTCTTCAAATTGAGCACCATCATCACTAAGAGGCATTGAACTCATTTTCTTGCTTTGAACATGTTCTTGAGGACATTTTTCAACATTGTCTTCCTTTAAAGACTTTTGCTCTTCTTGCTCTCTATATACAACTTTATGTACAAAATCATTGTTAGCAAGATAAAAATTATCAAGAGCATCCCATATATCTTTAGCATTAGAGCAACTCTTAATTTTAGCATAAGCATCATCATTTAAACCACTTCTCAATATTTGCATTGCTCTAATATTCAATGAAAAACATTTCTTATCATAGTCATTCCAAGTTTGTTTTGATTTGCATGTAAATCCATCAAGCATAATATCCCACAAATCAATATCAATAGATTGCATATAAATTTCCATTCTAGCTTTCCAATAACGAAATTCGCACCATCAAAGAATGGTGGTTTATTAATTTCAAAACCATTCATTTTGAAAAGCTTTTAATGGTTGCCAAACAAACAAAGATCTTTAACTCCAAGTCATTAAGCTTTTACCGAGCACGATTCTCTCGATACCACTTGTTAGCCATGGCAACCATTACCCAAGAGGGGGTGAATTGGGTGATGACTAGTTTTAATGCAACTTTGACAAATTATGCATTTTGAATAACTCAATTAATAAATGCAGCGGAATAAGTCTAATAAATGTACAACTATTGAGGATTACTCAAATACAACTTGGAATATATGATGAACTAAGTGAATAAGCTAGATATCAAGTTGTAACAATCAAAACATCAAGATATGCAATAAATAAATATATTCTACCAAATACTGAATTTAAAGAGTATAGGGAAGAGAGAATCAAACTCAAGAATTTATTCTGGTTCACCACTAACCACTTGTGGCCTACATCCAATCCCCAAGCTTAACTTGAGATTTTCTTCACTATCTCCTAGACTTTACTGGTGCTAGAAAAACCTTTGTACATACAAGAGCACTCCTCACACCTTGGGATACCTCACCCTTGTGCTAGAGCCTCCAATTATTCAAGCTTCACAGGTGCTTGATGACCTTTACAATGAAGAGCACTCACAACACCTTTGGGATACCTCACCCTTTGTGTTTGAGTCTCACTATAAGGGATACCTCACCCTTTTCTCTCTTGAGGGATACCTCACCCTCTTACAATGATTTCAAGATGAAGAGAAAGAATAGAAACTCTCACAAGAGTGGATATACAACTTGAAGAACAAAGTAGATGATAGAAAACTCTCTCAAGAGTAGATAATACAAGTTGAAGCTCAATGGGTATAAAGGATTTACACACTTAGCTCAAAACAAAGAATTTGGAGAAAAAGATGATGAATTTCGTTTTCAATGTTCAAGGGTAATTTTTAGAATGTTCTCCAACTTATTTTTGATGCCCAAACACTTTTATTTATAGCCCAATGAGTTTTAGAGCCGTTGGAGGTGTTTAGAAATGATTTTCTATGAAAACTAGCCGCTTTATAGCCGTTAGAAACGTTCCTGGCACTTTGTAATCGATTACAAACTTCATGTAATCGACATAAGCTTTCTCGGCACTTTGTAATCGATTACAAGCTTCATGTAATCGATTACAAGCTTTCTGGGCACTTTGTAATCGATTACATACTCAGTGTAATCGATTACACAAATTTCAATTAACGTTGTAATCGATTACATGACTTGTGTAATCGATTACACCATTTCTGGTTTTCAAAACCGACTTTAAAAGGTCATAACTTCTTCATTTCTTATCCAATTAAAGAAAATGACCATTCATTGGAAAGCTCTTTGAGTCTACTTTCATATGAAAGAGGTTTCATAACAAAACTCAAAGTATTTTGAAAGATATGATCAAAATAGTAACCAAAGGTCATATTTTCAAAACTCAAACTTTAATTGGTCATAACTTTTTCATTTCTTATCTATTTAAAGCAAATGACCAGTCATTGGAAAGATCTTTGAGTCTATTTTCAAATGAGATAAGTTTCAAAGTAAAACTCAAAGTATTTTAAAAGTTATGATCAAAAGAGTAAGTATATGTCAGTTTTGCAAAACACAAACTTGACAATTTTTCATAGATTTGAAATACCACCAAGACTAGCTTTCCAAAAATAGTTTGTTGGGCATTTAAACATTTTAGAAACACTTATAAATATGTTTAAAACTTGTTTGAGCTTAGTGTGATTCCTTTTTACCTTTACACAAGATCTAAGTCCTATAAGCTAAGCTTGAAGATGTTGGACTAGATCTTTTACCACCATCACTTCTTGATGTAATCCAAGCTTCCAAAGAAAATCTTCTCTTCAAAACTTGCAAATGCTTGGAACATCTTTTCATTTTCATTCTCCTTGAGTTGAGCATAATTGTGATCTTTTGCTTTCTTGTTGCAATGCTTACTCTTGGTACTTGGACTATCCTATAAAGTATTGCTCACTTAACCAAACATAGTTAGTCCAAATTCATAACTCAATATCTTCATATGCATGATTCATAAATGTATAACTCTAGTTAGTCTAACATGCATACAAGACTTTCATAGACATATCCAATATTAATTCATTTAAAACTCATATAACATATTATTGGATATATTATATGATGAATGTTACATATATCTTATTGCATGATTATTAAGTGAAATATAATTAGATAAAGTACATAATCATGCATGATATAATATTTCTCATTAAACACATTTATGTAACATGATCAATATTCTTTTGTGATGCATTTGTTATCTATAAAGCACAACTATAAAGCATAAGCATCATTCTTTTTGTTTTGTATTTGTCATCATCAAAACTTACCATATTAAATCATTGGGGCAAACCTATTTCCACACTTTTACTTATAAATGTGATAGCCAAAGGAGACAATATTCAAGCAATTCAATAAAACAGTGCACAGAATAAAGAGAAGGGTTTAGAGAAAACAAACACAATGGTTTATCCTGGTTCGATCACTAATCCACTTGTGATCTACGTCCAGTCCCCAAGCAACAACTTGAGATTTTTCACTATATCTTCAAGTTTCAATGGGTGCTTGACAACCACTACAACCTTGAGCACTCAATGCTTTGGGATACCTCACCCTTATGCTTGAGCCTCTATTTTCCAAGGGATACCTCACCCTTTTATAGTTTGGAGGGATGCCTCACCCTCTCTAGAGATTATACAAAGATTGAATAGGTAGAAACTCTCTTCAAAGAGCAAATAATACAACTGGAAATTCAATGGGTATATGATTCACGGTTTACGCTCAGAAACAGAGTATTAACGGAGGAAAATATGAAAACTCGTTTTTAATGCTCAACCAAGGTTTTTCAGATTGATTGTCTAACCCCCATAAATGCCCAACAACTTCTATTTATAAGTCATTGAAGTTTAGAGCCGTTGGGAGGTGGTTGGAGCATTTAATGATACATAACTATCCGTTAATTTCTTTTCGAAAGCTCTCTTATTCGAATAAGAGAATTCTTATTCGAATAAGGCTTTAAATAGCACAGGCGTGTTTTCCTCTGTAATGTGTTATTCGAATAACATCTTGGTTATTCGAATAACCACTTAAATGCATGGCTTCTGGGAAAACATGTTATTCGAATAACATTCATGTTATTCGAATAACTCATTCGAATAATTGATTTTCTGAGTTCTCGTTATTCGAATAACACCATCGTTATTCGAATAACCAATTAAACATGGTTTTGTTAAAACGCTTGTTATTTGAATAACAACACTATTATTCGAATAACCATTTGAACATGGTTTTCTGAAACGCTTGTTATTCGAATAACAACTTTGTTATTCGAATAACCATTTAATAAAATGATTTCCTGGAGATGTGTTATTCGAATAACACTTTGTTATTCGAATAACTTATTCGTGCCAAAATATTTTTTGAATCATTTATTCGAATAACACAGGGCTTATTCGAATAAATCCTTTCCTGAAAGATTATTTAGAATCTCTGACTTGTGTTATTCGAATAAGGAACCCCTTATTCGAATAATACATGTGAAAAATAGGTTTCATGCCTTTTTAAATGTTGCTTTTGATTCCATATGATCTTGTAAGCTTATGGACACGAGATGATTGATTCTTTGGAAGTTAAAAACCATATTGAAGCCTTGAAAACTTGTGTGCTATTTCGAAACATAAGATTGAGCTATTTGTTAATCTTTATATACCTTTACAAAATGATTGAAGTCTTAAAAGCTATACTTGATGGTCTTAATACTCTTGGACTTGATCTTGCAACATCTTTAAGTTTGTTATCATTAAAACACATTCTTTATGAGATACATGTCAGTCACATTCTCCCCCTTTTTGATGATGACAAACAACTATTGAGAAAAGAGTTAGTTCATTTGTAAATTGAAAATCACAAGATTTAATCAAGGAGACTTACTCCCTCTCTAGTTTGTAAGAGGAGCATAAATTATCAGAGACAAGCGCAGCTCCCCCTTTCTTTTGGAGTCTCTTGATCCTTTTCAGATTAGTCTTTCAGATCTGTCTTTTCTCAACACAATCTCCAAAACCAAAAATTGTCAGAAGTGATTATCTTTATCTTTAAGTGCAAATTAACAGGGTTAACTTTAACTTTTAGCTTGTTTTTGTTCTTCTTTCCCTTTTGTCATAATCAAAAAGATGGGGCAAGACATGCATATACCCAGTATTCACAAACATGCTTTTATAGTATTTAACGAACACTTTGTAAGGCAAGAACAGGCTCAGAGAGTGCGAAGTCAGCAAGGAAGCTAAATTATACTTTATTCAATTATAGCAATCATGGCCAAGAATAAACAAGTGCAGATATAGGCAGCCAAATATACATCAAAAACAGAAAAAAGGATCTAAAAACTAAGTTCCTATGATAAAAAATAAGTGTCTGGTGGAGGAGGAGGTGAGTCTGGTGCAGGGGCAGGAGGTGCAACTCGTAGGGCAAAGAATCTGCTTCAACACCTTCTATTCTGTCAAGAGAATAGAAAAGGTGTGTTCCATGTAAGCACGATTGTCGAGCAGAGTGGTCATAAAGCCTTCCAGGGTTACTGGAGCAGGAGCAGGGGCTTCAGTAGGCTGATCAGCAGGAACAAGGACATCTACAATGTCTTCGTCTACTGCAGCTTCTTCCAGCTCATCAGGGTATACCCACCCTCCAATATTGTCCGGAACTATCTTCATTTTCTTCAGAGTACATTCCCCAAAGATGTTGAAATGGTTCAGTTCCATTGTCCGTTCAGTCTGTCTGAGCAGGGAGTATTTCTTAAGAAAGACTGAGATAATGAGAACATATAGCAGGTCAGAATTCTTGGTGGTCTTGACCTTCATCATGTATTTTTCAATGAAATTTGGCCAGTTGATCTTCCAATTTTTCTTCAGTACCCAGAGAAGAAAAATGTCATCTTCAGTCAGATAAGCGTAGTTACCTCCACGAGGAGCGAGAATGTGCGCGTATGAGTAGTGAAGCAGCCTTTCTTGGCTTTTCAGCATCCCACTCTTTAGACCAACCTTGGACCCAACTGTTCCAGGCTTCACCAGTAGTGACACAACTTCTTCTCTTCTGTATGCCTTCACGTAGGGCCTGCTATCTGGTTCCACTGCAGCACCCATGGCGTCTAATTTGAAGAACAACATCCAATCAGCTGGAGTGATAATTATTTCCTGGTCCTTTACTTCAGAGATGAGATTAGGACCGTCCATCTTTAGGTTGCAGTAAAAAATTTTCACCAAATCTGGGAAAATGGAGTCCTTGTAGCTACAGAGATCGAGCACGCCCTGATGGGAGAGATCATCAAGGAAATCAAATCCTCCATCGTCCTCAAAGAACTGACGATCCATGTATTTAGGTTGAATGACATCTCTGGTCCAGAATTCTTCCCTGAAGCGCTTGAGATCATCATTATTGGATGAAAGTCTTCAAAGATCAATGGGGTTGTTGGTGGGAGCGGTTTTGCTACGTGGGCGTTTGGAAGAGGAGGCCATGGTGGAATTTTGGTTGGTTATGGAGAGAAGGAGGAGATGGATGGACACGAAGAAGAGAAAGCAGAGAAGGGGGAAAAAGCATATGAAATGACAGAGGAGGCTCGTGAACTCCTTTTATAATTCCCGTATTATTCGAATAACAATGGTGTTATTCGAATAACAAAGTGGTTCCTGAAGCGTCTTGGCTCACTGCCAAGCGTTATTCGAATAACAATATTGTTATTCGAATAACAGCGTAGTAGCTTATGAGTTTGGGGAATTTTGCCAAGCGTTATTCGAATAACATACTTTGTTATTCGAATAACATAAAAATAGTTGTTGCCACTGACATGCTTTATTCGAATAACCAGTTGAAATTACGTTGTGATAACACATTCTGTGAGGTGTTATTCGAATAAGGGAATCCTTATTCGAATAATATAAGCGTGTTAGAAAAAATAACTGGGCTTTGCTGGCAGGTTTTATTCGAATAAAGGGCTTCTTATTCGAATAGGGCATAGAATAAAAGACAATTTTATGCATCAATTTGTGGATGATCAATTTTGCTATCATTTATTAGGTTCAGAGACATGCCAGTTTAATTCCAAATAACATATAATCAACCTTAAATCATTCAAATCATTCCAGAACATCTTAAATCAATTCAAATCATTATACAAGCATATAATCTAATCATATTATGTTTCAAATTACTCAATTTTGCAAGAATACTATTTTTACCAAGAATTTCACCCTTTTTGATGAAATTGTGAGGTTGTTGAGTTACTTGGGAATCTTGAACATGAGGGAGCACCTGCAAGGCAACTTAGGGGAAATCTCTGACGCTCAAGTTAGTATTGGATTCAAATATGATTAATAGCTCAGAAATTATGCATCAAAATGGCATGATTATGCAGAAAGCAACATGATTTGATTTTTAGGATTATGTAGTAAAAAGTCAATTTATCCAAGATTGATCCAAAATACCAAGTTCATTTCTTATATAGAAAAATGCTTCTTTTGCTAAGGGTTTAGTGAAAATGTCAGCTAGTTGCTTAGTGGTTTCAACAAATTCAAGCATATAATCACCCTTTTGAACATGGTCTCTAATGAAATGATGTCTTATTTCAATATGTTTAGTCCTAGAATGCAAAATGGAATTTTTGGACAGATTTATTGCACTAGTATTATCACATCTTATGGGGATGTGATCAAGCTCAAGACCATAGTCCAAGAGTTGTTGTTTCATCCAAAGGATTTGAGAACAAGAACTCCCAGCTGCAACATATTTAGCTTCAGCTGTAGACAATGCCACACTATTTTGCTTCTTGCTATGCCAGGAAACTAGTGAGCTTCCAAGCAAGTGGCATGTCCCACTAGTACTCTTTCTATCCATTTTGCATCCAGCAAAATCAGAATCAGAATACCCAATAAGGCTACATGAGGCACTTTTAGGGTACCATAAACCCATTTGTGATGTGCCTATTAGATATTTCATTATTCTTTTAACAACATTTAGGTGTGATTCTTTAGGATTAACTTGATATCTAGCATACATGCATACACTAAACATTATATCAGGCCTACTTGCAGTGAGATAAAGAAGTGAGCCAATTATACCTCTATATTTCGTAATTTCTACTGATTTACCTCCTTCATCCTTGTCTAAATAGCAAGAGGTGCTCATAGGAGTAGCTATATGCTTGGCATTGTCCATTCCAAACTTCTTGAGCAACTCCTTGCAATACTTGGATTGGCTTATGAACGTTCCTTCTCTTGTTTGCTTGATTTGGAGACCAAGAAAAAAGTTGAGCTCACCCATCATGGACATTTCAAACTCACTTTGCATAATATTTGAAAATTCTTTACAAAGAGAGTTGTTAGTAACTCCAAATATAATATCATAAACATAGATTTGAACTAGAAGTATGTCATGCATTTTATGTTTTATAAAAAGGGTAGTGTCAACTTTGCCTCTAGAAAAACCTTTTTCTAAAAGGAATTTGCTCAACCTTTCATACCAAGCTCTAGGAGCTTGTTTTAAGTCATACAAGGTCTTTTTCAGTTTAAAAACATGGTTGGACATTTCAAAATCCTCAAAACCAGAAGCTTGTTCCACATACACCTCTTCTTGTATAAAACCATTTAAAAAGACACTTTTGACATCCATTTGATAGAGTTTGAAATCCATGATGCAAGCATATGCAAGTAACATTCTAATGGCCTCTAACCTAGCTACTGGAGCATAAGTTTCTTCATAGTCTATGCCTTCTTCTTGATTATATCCCTTAGCTACAAGCCTAGCTTTGTTTCTTATTATTAAGCCCGTTTCATCAAGTTTGTTCCTAAAGACCCATTTGTTGCCAATTATAGGATGATCATTGGGCCTTGGAACTAATTCCCAAACTTGATTTCTCTCAAATTGGTTTAGTTCTTCTTGCATGGCCAAGATCCAATGCTCATCATTAATGACCTCATTTATGTCTTTAGGTTCAACTTGAGAGACAAATGCTAGGTGATTACATGCATCTCTAAGTGAGTTTCAAGTGATTATCCCTTTTGATACATCACCAATCACCTTGTCGAGAAAATGATATCTTGAAGTCCTCCATTCCTTGGGTAGATCCAAGATTTTTGAATCTTTTTGCCATGAGTGATCAAGGAGGCTCTCTTCTTGCTTCTTGGACTCTTTCTCTTGATTTTCCAAGTGTGTTTTTGCCAAGATTTTTGCAACATCATCAACAAGCTCCTTTTTCGGCTCATTTGGGTTAGTTTCATCAAATGCAATATGTATGGACTCTTCTATGGTCATAGTTCGTTTATTATAGACTCTAAAGGTCTTACTATGTATAGAATAACCAATGAATATTCCCTCATCAATTTTTGCATTAAACTTCTCTAAGTTATCCTTTCCATTATTCAAAACAAAGCATTTACATCCAAAGACATGAAAATGTGACACATTTGGCTTTCTTCCTTTGTACAATTCATATGGGGTTTTCTTTAAAATTGGCCTTATTAGGACTCTATTCATAACATAACAAGCGGTGTTAACCGCATCCGCCCAAAAGTATTTAGGAAGGTTGGCCTCATTGAGCATAGTTCTTGCCATTTCCTCTAAAAATCGATTTTTCCTTTCTACAACACCATTTTGTTGTGGTGTTCTAGAGGCAGAAAAATTATGCTCAATGCCATGTTCATCACAAAAAGTTTCAAATTCATGATTTTCAAACTCACCACCATGGTCACTTCTTATGGATGCAATACAAAAACCTTTTTCATTTTGGATAACTTTGGCAAGCTTTTTAAATTATTGAAAAGCATCATTTTTGTAGGCTAAGAATAATGTCCATGTAAACCTAGAAAAATCATCCACAATCACTAATGCATAGTAATTTCCACCAAAGCTCATAGTTCTAGAGGGACCAAAAAGATCCATGTGCAAAAGTTGTAAAGGTTTAGAAATTGAAATTATGTTTTTAGCTTTAAAAGAGACTTTTACTTGTTTTTCCTTTTGACATGCATCACAAAGTTTGTCTTTTTCAAATTTGAGCTTTGGAAGATCAATTACTAGTTCTTTAGAAACCAATTTGTTTAAGTGATCCATGTGAATGTGAGCAATTCTTCTATGCTATAACCATGAATCATTTTCTTTACTCATAAAGCATTTAGCATCATTTGAGGAGATATCATCGAGACTAATCATATATATATTATTGACCCTATGACCAACAAACTTAACTTGCTTATCATCATTTCCCTCAATTATGCAACAAGAGGAATCAAATATAACTTTATTGCCTTTATCACATAGTTGACTAATGCTAAGTAAATTATGTTTAAGTCCTTCAACTAGCAAAACATTATCAATATATGATGAAGGGATCTTACCGACTTTGCCAATTCCAAGAATCTTCCCTTTGTTGTTATCACCATATGTGACATGACCATGTTTCTTGTGGGTAAGGGAAGAGAACTTGGAGCTATCACCGGTCATGTGCTTGGAGCAACCACTATCAAGATACCAACTTGAGCTCTTGGTCTTCAAGCACACCTACAACACACATTCAAATTTTAACCTTTGGTACCTAAATTGTTTTGGGTCATTGTGTGTTAGAATTAGGTATGGTGCCTTTAGGAACCCAAACCCTTTTGATTCCAACCTTGGTGTTTATGTTCTTTCTAACATTGCAAGTGGATGCACTATACCCTTTCTTACCATAATGAAAACATTTGACAAAGGGACTACTTGAAGTTTTTGAGGAAACAAAGAAGTTCTTATAAGACTTTTGATGGTTGTTTGGATTAAATCCCAAACCGGCTATTTGAAAAACACATTTTTATCTCCCTAACAACACATTTAAGTTGTCTGTTCCAAAAGTAAATTTTGCAAAAGTGTTATTCAAATCTTCAATTTCTTTTTCAAATGCTTTGCATGATGAACAAGGTAATGATGTGGATGTATTATCATGTGAGGAACAAGTCATGCATAATGAATTAGCATTAATGAGTCCTAAGGTCTCATTTTCAATTTTGAGCTGATTTATCTCCTTGGTTAAAATAGAGACTTTGTTTGCTAATAAAGAGATTATTTTATTGGAAGATAAAACCATTTTTGTGAGCCTCAATGATTCATCATGCAATTCTTGAAAGGCATCTTGCAATTCATCATAAGAGGGTGGAGATTCTAGGTTAGAAGAGGTTACCTCGGTGTCGCTTTCTCCACTTTCCTCTCCTTGAGCCATGAGACAAAGATGGGCTTCTTCATTCTCCGAATCGTCGGAAGAGCTTAAGTCATTGTCCTCCCAAGCTATATATGCTCTTTTTCCTTTCTTTTCCTTGGAGGGCATTTTCTCAAATTTCTCCACCTTCTTGAGATATATAGGACACTCCATTTTCATGTGTCCCGATTTTCCGCATTCATAGCATTTTGGAGGAGTAGATGGTCATTCTCCTTTGTGATATGCTTTCTTTTGAGGAAATAGTGGTCTTCTTTGAAATCCCTTTTTCTTTAGGAATCTTTCAAACTTTCTCACAAGGAGACTAAGATTCTCCTCACTTAGCTCAATATTTTCAGCACCCTCTTCACCATCTTCATCATCATCTTCAATTATGGAAGAGGTGGCTTTGAGTACAATTCCCTTCTTCTTTTTATCATGCTCTTCACTTTGATTGAGTCTATTTAGTTCCAGCTCATGTTCTTGAAGCTTTTCAAATAGGGTGGCTAGAGATATTGTTGATAAATCTCTTGATTCCGCAATAGCCGTTACTTTGGGTTCCAATTCCTGCTTAGACATCTCAAGACTTTGTTAATAAGATCCTAATTAGGAAATGTCTTTTCCAATGAGATAAGATGATTAACAATGTGAGTAAATCTCTTTTGCATATCTTGAATACTCTCACCTTGGTTCATTCTAAATAATTCGTATTCATGAGTAAGAGTGTTTATTCGAGATCGTTTTACCTCACTAGTACCTTCATGAGTTACTTGTAGAGTATCCCACATTTCTTTTGCGGTCTTGCAATTTGACACCCTAAAGAATTCATCATACCCCAAGGATGTGGTGATGATGTTCTTGGCTCTCAAATTGTATTGAACCTTCTTTTTATCATCATCGGTCCATTCATTTCTAGGTGTATTAATTTTCACACCATCTTTAGTTTGTGTTGGGACAAAATCACCATTTTCAACGGCGTCCCATACATCTAAGTCAATAGCTTCAATGAAAATTTTCATCATTTCTTTCCAATAGGTATAACCATCCCCATTGAAATAAGGAGGTCTATTTATAGAAGAACCTTCATTTGAAAAACTATTTGAAGCCATCACTTCTCTTGAAGCTGCTAAGCTCTTTATACAAGAGTCTAGCTCTGATACCACTTGTTACCAAGTGGCCTCAATACTCAAGAGGGGGGGTGAATTGAGTAAGTAAAACAAGTTCGCAAATCTTTTACAAATCGTTTGATAACCAATTTTCATTGAAGCTATTGAATAATTAGAGATAAAAGGATAGATGAGATATACACTTTTACTTATAAATGTGACAGCCAAAGGAGACAATATTCAAGCAATTCACTAAAACAGTGCACAGAATAAAGAGAAGGGTTTAGAGAAAACAAACACAATGGTTTATCCTGGTTCGATCACCAATCTATTTGTGATCTACGTCCAGTCCCCAAGCAACAACTTGAGATTTTTCACTATATCTTCAAGTTTCAATGAGTGCTTAACAACCACTACTACCTTGACCACTCAATACTTTGGGATACCTCACCCTTATGCTTGAGCCTTTATTTTCCAAGGGATACCTCACCCTTTTACAGTTTGGAGGGATGCCTCACCCTCTCTAGAGATTATACAAAGATTGAATAGGTAAAAACTCTCTTCAAAGAGCAAATAATACAACTGGAAATTCAATGGGTATATGATTCACGGTTTACGCTCAGAAACAGAGTATTAACGGAGGAAAAGATAAAAACTCGTTTTTAATACTCAACCAAGGTTTTTCAGATTGATTGTCTAACCCCTATAAATGCCCAACAACTTCTATTTATAAGTCATTGAAGTTTAGAGCCGTTGGGAGGTAGTTGGATCATTTAATGATACATAACTATCCGTTAATTTTTATTTCTGAAAAGCTCTCTTATTCGAATAAGGCTTTAAATAGCACAGGCGTCTTTTCCTCTGTAATGTGTTATTCGAATAACATATTGGTTATTCGAATAACCACTTAAATGCATGGCTTCTGGGAAAACATGTTATTCGAATAACATTCATATTATTCGAATAACTCACTCGAATAATTGATTTTCTGAGTTCTCGTTATTCGAATAACACCATCGTTATTCGAATAACCAATTAAACATGGTTTTGTTAAAACGCTTGTTATTCGAATAACAACACTGTTATTCGAATAACCATTTAAACATGGTTTTGCTGAAACGCTTGTTATTCGAATAACAACTCTGTTATTCGAATAACCATTTAATAAAATGATTTCCTGGAGATGTGTTATTCGTGCCAAAACATTTTTTGAATCATTTATTCGAATAACACAGAGCTTATTCGAATAAATCCTTTCCTGAAAGATTATTTGGAATCTCTGACTTGTGTTATTCGAATAAGGAACCCCTTATTCAAATAATACATGTGAAAAACAGGTTTCATGCCTTTTTAAATGTTGCTTTTGATTCCATATGATCTTGTAAGCTTATGGACACGAGATAATTGATTCTTTGGAAGTTAAAAACCATATTGAAGCCTTGAAAACTTGTGTGCTATTTCGAAACGTAAGATTGAGCTATTTGTGAATCTTTATATACCTTTACAAAATGATTGAAGTCCTAAAAGCTATACTTGATGGTCTTGATACTCTTGGACTTGATCTTGCAACATCTTTAAGTTTGTTATCATTAAAACACATTCTTTATGAGATACATGCCAGTCACACTAATCATCCCTATTGAACTTTCAGTGATCTTCCCACTTCTCATTCCTCCCTCAACTCTTTCTCCAATGATGACTATGTCCGAGAAATTTGATGACACACTCCCTATCATCTTGTCATAGAAGGGAGATTGGAGAGTATCGATGAATGTAGCCACCATTTCTTTTTTTGTCAATGGGGGTTCAACCTGAGTAGCTATCTCTCTCCACTGCTGAGCATATTCCTTAAAGGTTTCAAGTTCCTTTTTAATCATATTCTACAATTGCAGTCTATCTGGTGCCATATCGATGTTGTATTTATATTGTCTCAAGAAAGCATCGGCCAAGTCCTTGAAACATCGAATATGGGTACGTTCAAGGTGTGTATACCAGTTAGACGCTGCCCCAGCTAAGCTATCTTGGAAGAAATAGATCAACAACTTGTCATCATGAGCATGCGAGGCCATTTTACGAATATACATGGTCAGATGGTTCTTTGGGCAAGTAGTCCCCTTATATTTGTCGAAATCTGGGACTTTAAATTTCAGGGGGATCACTACATTTGGGACAAGGCAGAGTTCTAAGGCATTTACAAGGCCATAGCTACTTGCTCCTTCTATAGCTCGTAGTCTCTCTTCAAGAACATCTAGTTTTTCCTTGGATTGAAGGCCTTCGATTGAAGGATTCAGCAGAGAAGTACTAGCAATCTTATAGGGGGAAAATTGTGGCATGCAAAAAAGAGGTTGGGCCGAAGTTGAGCTTTGTGGCCCTGAAGTAGGTATTATCAATGATGAGCCGCTCTCAGAAGGGTTGGTAATTTGTGACGGCATAAAACCAGGGGGAAGGCCATAAGGTGGAATGAAAACAGGGTATTGAGGAATCTCACTGGTATTTGGCTGAGATCCTTGGGTAGTGTTTGGAGGGTTTGAAGTTGTTGTGCCCTCGGGAGTATTGGTGGCTAATGATGGCACATAACCAGGTGGAAGGCCATATGGTGGGAATGGAGATGCATGCATTTGTTGATGATTGATAACAGGGCTTTGTGCAGAATTATTTGAGTAGATTGTGAGTGTCATCATGGCCCCTTGAGAGGTGACGCTAGGATATTGCCAAGGAATTGACGTAAGGTCAGGCAGGTGAGCAAGCGTGACCGAAGGATCATCATTTGCCCTTGAAGGAGTCCCCTCTGTGTTCTTCGTTCTTTCCAAAGCTTACAGAACTTCCAATACTTTGACCATTTGTTCATTTAGATGGCTTACTTCACTTCTCAACTCTTCTTGTGACTGCCCTAGTTCATCTATATCTTTTGATTGAGAGCGAGTCCTATATGGGTGTCGTAGAGACAGTTTTTTTATATTATTATGAATATAATAAAAAAATGCAAACATAAGCACACTATAACAAGAGTAAAATTATGCATGCGGAGACATGGTCCTAAGCTTGGTACCTGTCCTAAAAGATGGGTTTTATGTACCATGGTAGCTCTAAGATTATTTCAACAAGTGATGACTTTAGTTCTAGACCCCTATCAAACAAAAGGTCCCCAAATTACCCTTTGCTGTTTCCAACACTTTGGCTAGCAAGAGTCCTCTATCCTCACCCATGATAGGTTACAAGTAGGGGTGGAAACAGGCCAGGCCAGGCTAGGCTTTGCCTTAAACAGGCTGTTAGGGTCAAAACGTGTTGTCCATTTGCTAACCGCAAGTGCACGGGTCGCACAAGTAATACAGTTACAGAGTAAGAGATCGTTCCCACGAGGATAAGTTTATTTCCAATGCTAAGTATTAACCGATAGCTTACCTAATTCTATTCAAGAACATAAAAATGGATAAAAGTAAAGAAAGTAAAGACATAAAGCAATAAGGATAAATGGTTAGAGTTTAGGGAAATCCTTCTTCACGCTTTACATCAACTAACAACATGCAATCTTCTTCATAAATATGAATGCAATGATTAGGTTAGCTTGAGAATCTACATTAGCTAAACGCCTATGTCTAGGTCATCTAACCATGGTGTCATTTGCCCAACTCTCTAAGTGTCCTTGAGAGCTAACACAAAATCCACTCTTTAAGGTCTATTCTCAACCATGTGCTATGCATGGCTAAGAGGTATATGTCTATCCCATTAGCGAATCAACTCATCCCGCCATTGGAATAGAATCGAACATGCATCAACCATACATACGATCTCAAACCCAAATCCCTATGTCTAGGTTCATTAGATTTTATCAAATCACTCAAATGTTAGCCAAACACTCAAGAGCATTAAGCATAATATGATTGAACAAAATCAAAGATCCACACAAACTCAGAAAAGAACAAATCATTAATATTAATAAAAGGATTCAAAGTCATCCCTAAATAAAGCTCAGCTATACAATGAACATGAGAACAAATTACAAAATACATGTTCAAGAAATGAGGAAGAGAAAAGAGAAAAGGAGAAAGCTTATGGATTTCGCCATTGAAGCTCGGATCCTCCTCCAAAGGAAAGAGGGCTTCCATCCTTAGCTCCCCAAGCTCCATCTCCACCTCCAATGGAGGTTTACCCGCAGCCTCTAACCCATAAAACTAAAAACCTAAAACCTAAGAGAGAGAAACTGAGAGAGGGCGAGAGAGGGCGTGAAAAATAGAATAAATAGGCTCAGCTCGCCGACGCGCGCCGCGGCGTGCACATTCCCACGCCTCGGCGTGGAGCTGTCTGTCTTGTAAGTATGTGGCTGGCTGAGACCCTCACGCCGCGGCGTGGACATTTCCACGCCTCAGCGTGGAACTCTGGAATGCTTCCTTGGCTTCTTTCCTCCAATGCTGGGCCTTGGCTTGCATCAATTTGTCTCTTTTGAGCCTTTCCTGCATTAGATAAGGCACCAAGTTAAATATAATTGTAAATTAACTTAATCAATCAACAAATATGCACAAATTACTCAAAAACATAAAGAAAGATCTCAAAATGGATTTCCACAAATATAAGCATAAAACCTCCAAATATGCTTAAGATCAAGGACTAAGCATGCCATGAAGCACAAATATGGGGCATAAATAACTACATTTCATGAAGTTATCACAGGCTTGGCCTGTATCTCAATTATAAGACCTAAGCCTGGCTTGAGCCTGTAATAGGTCAATTTTTAAGGCCTGATCTGGCCTTTTTAAAAGCCTAGCTTGGCCTGAAAGCCTATTTAAAGGCCTACTTTGCAATAAGACCTTTAAATAGGCTAATAAACCTACCTTTAAATAGGCCAATAGGCCTTTACATAAATTAATAGACTTACCTTTAAATAGGTCAACATGTCTTATATAGGCTAACGGACCTACCTTTAAATAAGTCAATATGCCTTTACATAAGTTAACAAACCTAAGCATTGAAATAAGCCAACGGACCTACTCAAAGCCAATAGGCTTTTGTTATAATTCAACACTCACCTTCTAATTTTATAGATGCTCACTACTTTCTTACTCTAGTCTTTGGTCGATGTGGGACTTGAAGATATACCAAGTTGCTCACTTTCTTATTCTAGTGTTTCAAGTCCCACATCGACCAAAGATCAGAGTAAGAAAATAGTGAGCATCTATAAAAGTAAGAGGTGAGTGTTATAGATATTCACTACTTTCTTACTCTAGTCTTTGGTCGATGTGAGACTTAGAGATATGCCAAGTCAAGTTGCTCACTTTCTTACTCTAGTCTTTCAAGTCCCACATCGATCAAAGATCAGAGTAAGAAAGTAGTGAGCATCTATAAAAGTAAAGAGTGAGTGTTAACTTATTATTTTCATTCTAATAAATATATTACGTTAAATATATTAATAAATATGTTATTTCTATTCTAACTTACTAACTTAAGTTTTTATTATTGACTTTTATTAAAATTTAATTAAAAATATATATTAATATATTATAATAAATTAATAATTATAATTATAATTTGTAATTATTATAATAATATATATTATATTATATATAATTAAATAGGTCGTCGGCTCACTACCAGGCTTAAAAGGCCTATTAGATGGCCGAGGCTGACCTTTTTAGTTAAACAAAGCTTTTAAAAAGCCTTGGCCTAACTTGTTTAGTAAACAAAGCTAGGCCAGTCAGTCTCAGCGAGCAAAGCCATAGGCCCTTGACGGGCAGCCTGACCTATTTCCACCCCTAGTTACAAGCGGAAAGAGTTCAATTTGAGTGAAGAGTTTTCATGTGCCTGTTCGGAGACCAAAGGTCTCTCAAAGCAACACTACTTCACCCTCTATCTAAGCCTACAAGGTACCGAGTTCGAGTATAGAGCTTGTGTGAGCGAGGAAACATGCAAACGAATTTATTCACAATGCAGAAGTATAATACATGTAATGCAAACAAAACAAAAAAAAGTGCAACAATATGAAACAGATAAACAAACGAAACAAAAATGGACCAACATAATCAAAGAGCAAATAACATGAGATTAAAACAAGGCTTAACCTTCTATGTCCCCAGCGGAGTCGCCAGCTGTCGCAACCGTCCCGAAGGGTGCCGCGAAAATAAAAAGAACAAGGAGGAAAAGACCTCGGGGTGTTGGGAGTCGCCACCAATTGCTTTATCCATTGAATGGAATGGTGCAATTGGACACCTAAGAGATGGTCTACGTTTTAGAGTTCGTGATTCAGGGGTTGATTACGAGTAGGGAAGATGTTAGCACCCTACACCGTCCGTTCTAAAAACGGTTACCTATTTAGTCTAATATTATTCGCAAGGTTAATTAAATTGGTCCTTTATTAAAAAAAAGAATTTTTTATTTTTATTTTGATATGTCTCATTTTGTCGAGCATGTTATCAAAGATAATAAATGACTAATATATGGAATGAGTGGCTAAATTGTCATTATTTTAGAACAAATTCTAAGTGTACAACATATTACATGAGAGTGGTGAATTAAAAAAAAGTGTTAATTTCGCAAGAAAAAAATTTCAAAATATTTATTTTTGATGGGATAAAATGATTTTAAATGAATTTTTACAAAGAAAGAAAAAAATATTATTTTTGCAAAAAAAAGACAAAAGAATTTTTCTTTTTAACTCACCACGGACATAATGTTGAGACTGTATGAAATTGTTTACTTTTATTTGAATATTTTATTTTACAAAAAGAAAGATTTTATTTTGGTTTAAAAAAAGTATTTTAGTTTATGAAATTATTTTAATTTTATGTGGGGATTAGACCTTATCAGCACTCCTGACAAAATCCAATATAAAGCATCAAGATTATCGGAAAGAGTATATTTGATCGGTGCTCCGATCCTCTCCCAATTTTTTCATCGTCGGCCATTTTAAATTGTTTGATTAATACATTAATACAAAAAAATGAGTGTTAAATTAAGATACAAGTAATATATACCTCAAATTAGTAAATACATGTCAATCCAAAAGAATAAATAAAATTGAAATTAAAATTTAAAATGACTAAAGATTCAAGCCAAAAAAAAAGGATGACCCAAATTTATTTTTTACTTAAGTTCAAATGAAAGATAAAAGTAAAATAAAAAATAAAAATAAAAATACAAACAAACTAAAAAAAAAAAAAAAAGGAGAGAGCAAACTTACCTCCAAGACGTATAAAAATGTTATGCTCAAAGAAGTCTACATAGAGCCTCACGCGTTCTCTTCAAATTAAACATTGAAAAGCAACCCACTTGCAATGAAGAAAAAAAATTACTAAAATCTCGGGCTCTTATACTTAATATTAAGCTTAAATAAAAATATTTATTAAAGTTCTCGGGCTCTTATACTTAGTATTAAGCCCAAATATGAAAAAAAATTTAGATGATCAAAACAAATGACAACCACTCCTATATATAGGAGGAAAAGAGAGAGAAGAAGCATGACTTTTTTAATGTGGGACTTAGACACTTTATTTTTTTTAAAATTTTTTTATTTTATTTTTTAAATTTTTTTCAAGGTTTAGAAATTAATTTTATGGACAAAATTAAGTATTCATACATTGATTAAATAATAAAAATAAAAATTTTATAGATAAAATTAGGTATCAATAATTATTATGCTGATAAGTATGCAATTGCATAAAACCTACAAAACCATGTCAAACTCTCTTCCCAATTCCATGTAGCCAAACTATAGAGTATTAGAACCATTTTGGTTACAGCTTTTTAACAATTAATTACAGTATCATCTATTAGCCAAAAGCAAAAAGCAAACCAAAAAGATTATAGCATACCAAATTTCAATGTGGAAAACAAAAAACTTTTTGTCTTTCACGTCGTCATATTTACCTTCTTATGGGTGTTTGTATTTTTTTTCACACAGGCGCATAGGAATTCCCTCTCCACACTAATAGAATATGGGTTTTTCTTTTCATTATTAAAAAGGAGCAAATTCCTGACGGTTGAACGCGTTGTAGATTCTATAATTTAAAATATTTTGAAGAATTATTTACAGTATGCAAACTGTCATTATATTTTGTTAAGGAAAAGTTCATTTGTGTTGTTCAACCCTTACCTGTATATCCATAACGGATGTTAATTAACTCACCAACAAAATATGTTAAATTAATAAATATGGGCAGTGACAAACAGTGTGGCATTGCTGCCAAAACTAACCGTTTTTTTTATGCTTATCCATCGATCTAAAGTTCTAAACAGCGATGCAGAACAAAGACAATTATTAATATCCCTTGACTTTACCCCGCATGATGGAAAACCTCAGCTAACAAGACAATATGTTGTGACAACTAAATTAATATCTAATAAAGATCCATAAGAAAAAATTTAGTGTCTCTTTAATTCTTGAAATTGAATATGAAATTGAGTATGAAATTAGAATTTAATCTCTTAATTCAATTTTTATATTTAGAAATTTAAAATTAAAATTATAATTTTATAATCTAATTTTATGAAATTAAAAAATAATTAAGTTAAATATTTTTTAATTCTTAGCCTATACCTTAAGAATTATTAATTTCATAACTTAAAAATTAAACACATTCTCTCTCTCACATTTATTTATAAACAATCATATTTATTGAAATTTTATATTTATATAAAAAATATTACAATAGTTATTTATTTTTAAAAAAATTCATGAAAATTTTTTTATGAAAAAATGACTATTATATTATAAAAATATTATTGTACGAATATTTTTATTAATTTTAATTTTTATAAATAATTTTTTAATATTTTAGATCATATATTTAAATAATAAAATTGTAATTAAATTTAAAATTATAATTTTTTATCTTAATTTTTTGACAACCCAAATATAAAATTTAATATTTTAGATCAATTTTAATTTTGAAAGAATTGAAATTGACCTACCCTTTTAGTATAGAAGGTAATATTGTTTGCTCAACCATTGTTGTAAGAAAACCAATAGATTCACAGTTAAAAAGGACTAAAAACAAACATATAAAATAGGTCAAAATAGGACATTAGAAAAAAAAAGGCTCAAAATAGAAGGAAATAAAAGGGAGCAAAAGAAGCACAGAAAAGGAATCACCCTTCACATGCGTGTTCTGGTTTCTTCTGGCCGGACCAAACCTTGGCAGCCCTCAATTGACTTCTAGTTGGCTTGAAGCCTTGAACTACCCTCTCTCTATCTACAACTAATAATAAGTGCTCATTTGACACAGGTAGTAATAAAATAATTGGGCCATATATGACAGAGGCTGTAAAAACTAGCACAGCAAATTTATACTACTAAGAATGGGGGGGGGGGGGGGGACAGAATCTGTATGGCTATGGCTGATTATATCCAGGGAAAAGATGGACAATAATATATTGGAGACATTGATTTCTTGTTCAAAAGCTTGTAATGCAAACCAAAAACAAAATTCTCATCCAATATTAATGATTATATTAAAGAAGATTACATCAGTATCTAATGTGATAAGAATAATTTATTCCACTCGAATAACCATAACCATTTCTACAGAAAGAAAAGAATGAGCTTTGCAAAGCATCAAAGAAAAGGAGTTCAAAAGACATTTGAGATAATTTGTCTTATGCCTGCTTTTCCTTTTAGTACTTCGAAATTCAAATTCAAACTAGAAAGAGGAACTTATTATAAAGTATAAGAGGACCATGATATAAGGGCTTGTTGCTTATTATATTTGTTGATCATGTTCCATCCTAATCCAATTCACTATTTTTGTTTATTAAATCCATTTATCTTGTCTCACATATGGAACTTTTTTTTTTGGTAGAGTCTCACATAAGGAACTTTTACTATGATTTTATTTTTGTTAAGAGCATCGTTTATATAAAAAAAAAAAAACATGTTAAGAGCACCAACAATAATATAGTAGTAAGTTTTTAACCATTCACCACTCTTTACGAAACACGCAGACATTACAACATACCATAAATTGCCATTTATTAGTCAATTAATTTCCCAAAAAAACAAAATTTAAATGTTAAATGAAAATTTTTGTCCTAATAAATTACATTTATTTTTAATTTAATCGTTATATATATATATATTTAAATTAATCTTCACATTTATAATTTTTTTTAAAATAGTCTATGATGCTAATTTTCTATTTTAACAACTTTAATTTAGTCTCTACTAAATATTTAGTAAAGAAAAAGAATATATAAAAAGTATTTTATGAATAAATAAGTATTTACTCAAAACAAATAAATATCTACTACAATAAATGAGAACATTATTTGAAGTTTTACAAAGAAAATGAGCATTTAAAGTTTAAAGAAATTATTGTTAGATAAAGAAATACTTATTTTATTAGCAAATAAATATTGTTATAACAGTATTATAATAAAAGTTAATGGTAAATATTATTTTAAAATGTGAGAATTAAAAATAAGTATAATCTATAGAGATCAAAATTATAATTTAACCAAATTTAAAAGGAGAGAAATCAAGTTATATTGATATAAGTTAAAGTTTTTCGTATATTATTTAATAAATTTTTATTAAATAACTTTTTTATTAAATTTATTATTACATTGAAAACTTTTATCATATAAATTATATATATAAAATTTTATATTAATTTAAAATTATTTAATACTTTATTAATATATGTTAATATTAGTGTAATATATTCTTTTAAAATACATAAAAATAAGAAACATTTAATTATATTTTTATTAAAATTTAATTCTTTTAAAATTTAACACATATAACTAAAATATCAAATAATTATAATTTAATAATTAAGTGAATAAAAATTACATTCTATAAAATATTATTAGATGAGATCATAATACAAAGTCCTACACCATATAAACCCAATTTAACGTGATACCTTCCCAATTTAAAAATAGAGAATGGGCCCACGTGTGTTATTTTGAAATTTGCGAGCAGCTGGACTTCAGCTTGACAAGGAAGATGAAGAATGAAGACTTAGCTGATACACCTCTTCATGTGCAACATCGAACAAATAACTCTCTAACCTTTTTGTTTTTCCGGGTTTTCCGAGACCACAACATTCCCATAACATCAGTTTTTGCGAAAGCATGCTTTCATTTGGCATCTCATAATTCCTGTCTGTCATCTCTTTCTGCCGTTCATTTGGCTTCACGCTGAAACGAGCTAGGCAGAAAAGAGAATATCGAAAAGAGACAGCCTTCGTAGTGGAGAATCAACAAGAACACTCGATTTGGTTTGGTGGGTCGATTTCAAGTTTGGATTTTGTTCACTTTTCTAGGATTGATTGAGACGGTAGAGGGTGCAGAGAAGTCAGAGAGAGAGAGAGAGAGAGAAGGTGGGGCTAATTGGTGGAAAAGGTTATGGCTTTTTGGTTTTGTTGCGGAAATGGTGCGGATCGGTACGAGAATAATTCATGAATCTCTAGTTAAAAATAACTGTTCATTGTTATCTGTTTCTTTTGCTTTATTAATTTTATTTTTGTTTTGGATAAGATATTTGTGTAGTATGACTTCAAGGTTGTGCCTTTTTTTTTTTGCTTTAATTTTTGAAGAAAATGAATATTAGAGAGGGTTTTAGATTCTGGGTTTAGCTCAGATTCCAGGGATTAGCAAAGTTAGTCTTGAGTAAGAAGAATCTATAGTGGGTTAGTTTGTCTTACCCGAGAAATAATTGAGCACGTGTGTTTTTGTAACTTAAGAGTAGTTAGCTTAAGTTAGTTAGTCTTAACAGAAATTAGTTAGTTAGTTTCATTTCGTTTTTCTCTTTCTGCTCTTGTATAAATACCTGTAATCTTTAGTAGGTTCATTCAATGAAAGCATAAGCTTCAAATCATTTTTCATCTTCTCTGGTTCTTGCTTCAGTTCATTTTCTCTCCTTTTTGGCAAGTCTTGCACGATAGCAAGATTGCATTGTGTTGTTCTGGTTCTACCAGAAGATCTCGTTATTTTCTTTCTCTGATTCTTAGTTTCTACATGGTATCAGAGCTCTGATTATCAGAGCTCTGCTACTGTTGGTGCGCGATGACTGAAACGACTTCAAGATCGGGAGGTTCGAACAATTCGAATCGAATTTCTGGAGGTTCGAATGAAGATCCTCAAAATTCGCCGTATTTTGTTCATGCATCAGAGAATCCATCACTGGTTCTTGTTTCCCCAGTTCTGGATGATCGAAATTATCATCAATGGGTTAGATCCATGAAGATGAGTCTTATTGCAAAGAACAAATTAGGTTTTGTGGATGGCACCATTCTGAGTCCATCGAAGACAGATCCTACTTTTCCTATATGGCAAAAGGCCAATAATCTTGTTCAATCGTGGATATTGAGATCCGTTTCGCCTCAAATTGCAAGAAGTATTTTGTCGGCTAACAGTGCTCAAGAAGCATGGAAGAAACTGAAAATTAGGTTTTCTCAAGGTGACTTGTTCAGAATTTCTGACATTGAAGATGCGATCATAGCCCTCAAGCAAGGTGAGCTTTCAGTCACTAATTACTTTACTGAATTAAGGATTCTATGGGATGAACTAGAGGATTATAGGCCTCTTCCCAAATGCACTTGTGCTGTGAAATGCTCGTGTAGTGCTCTTGTGGATGTTGAGAACTTCAGAACTCAAGATCAGGTTATCAGGTTCTTGAAAGGGCTGAATGATTCTTTCAGCACTGTGAAGACTCAAATCATGTTGATGGATCCACTTCCCTCATTGGACAAGGTGTTCTCACTGGTTGTCCAACAGGAAAGGCAACTAGTTGGTTATGATGTAGAACCAAGACTAATTGCTGCTGTGGGAAGAGGAGATGGTTTTGGCCGTGGCTTTGGAAGAGGTAGTGGTGAATTGATGAAATATAATGGTGGCAGAGGTGCAAATAGTGGGAAAGTTTGTACTTACTGTGGAAAAAATGGTCACACTGTTGACAGCTGCTATAGGAAACATGGATTTCCACCCAACTTCAGAGACAGGTCAATTCAGTGGCCTCTAATAATGATGATGAAAAGGATGAAACAGATCAAGGGAATAATATCCTGAAAGAAGAGAGTACCAATTCTGTGTTTGGCTTGTCTGCTGAGCAGTATGAAGGCTTAGTAAAGCTACTCCAACAATCTCAAATCCAACTTGTTACTCATTCATCAAACCATGTAAGCACCATCATGTCTTCAACATCATCAGTGCATCACCCATGCTTTGATCAAGGTATATCTCATTCTCCTCATATTGTTTCTACTTGGATTCTAGATAGTGGAGCTACAGATCACATATGTTCTTGTATTTCCTACTATACTTCTTATCATAAAATTAGACCTATTAGAGTTAAACTTCCTAATGGCAATGAAATATTGACCTGCTACTCAGGCACAATACATTTCTCCGAAAATTTTGTTCTGCACAATGTGCTCTATATACCAAGTTTCTCATATAATCTCCTGTCCATTACAAAACTAACCTCATTTTTGCCTTATACTCTGTGATTTGATTCTGATTCCTGTATCATTCGGACAGAGTTTCCTTGAAGAGGATTGGTACAACTAAGGTTCAAGGTGGACTTTATGTTTTGAGGATGCCTCTTTGCTTTGTACTAGCTCGTTGGACTTGTAATTGTCATTATAAATTCCATTACCATACCCTTACCTAGTATATGGCATTTTAGGTTAGCTCACCCTTCCATTGATTGTATCAATACCTTACACTCATGTATACCATATGTTACCCTTAGCAAAAGTTACATTTGTGATATATGTCACTTAGCTAAACAAAAGAAGTTACCCTTTTCTGTAAGCACTTCAAAATCAATAAAATGTTTTGACTTAATTCATGTTGACATATGGGGCCCTTTTCCAACTCCATCCATTCATGGACATAAATATTTCTTAACCATTGTAGATGATTTTTCTAGATACACTTGGATATTGTTGATGAAACATAAAGGAGAAACTTCACAATTTTTGCAAAACTTTGTTGCTTTGATTGAAAGACAATTTAATACTAAAATCAAAACTATCAGAAGTGACAATGGTCCTGAGTTTTTAATGACTGACTTTTATGCTAAAACTGGAATCATTCATCAAACTACTTGTACTTATACTCCACAACAAAATGGAGTTGTGGAGAGAAAGCACCAACACATTTTAAATGTAGCTAGAGCTCTGATGATTCAAAGTTTTTACCAAAGATATTGGTCTTATGCTGTGATACATGCAGTACATATCATTAATTTGCTTCCAACTCCTCTGTTGCATAAACATTCACCACATGAAAAACTTTTCAAAAAACTGCCAGACCTAACTCATCTCAAGGTCTTTGGGTGCTTATGTTTTGCTAATGTTGCTTCTGCACCCAAGACCAAATTGGATCCCAAGGCTTGCAAATGCATTTTTCTGGGTTACAAGCTTGGCACCAAGGGTTTTATAGTATTAAATCTGAAAACAAGAGAATTAACAGTGTCACGAAATGTAACTTTTCATGAATCCATCTTTCCCCTTTCACAATCTTCTTCATCTCCCATTATCTTCCCCTTTCCTACTTTTGACATGCATAATTCTGCAGCATATGAAGATGTTCTGCATTTTCCACAAACACAACCTGCACCAATTTCCACCAATTCACTACCATCAGATGCTGCAGCAACCCCTCATGAACCTTCATCTTCCATCACTTTCCACAACAATTCACCTATTTCAACCGAACCATCACCTTCCATATCATTCAATCCCCAAGAAGAACAACCAAGAAGATCTAGTAGAGCAAGGAAAGCACCATCTTATCTGCAGGACTATCACTGCAGACTTGCAACCACCACAGCTGTCACCAATTCTTCTACTAGTATCTCTTCTCCTGTTGATTCTTCTAATAATATTCCTTATCCTATTAATTCTTATTTATCTTATCATGCTTTATCTCCTACTTACAAAGCTTCTGTATTGTCTATGACTACTGAGGTTGAACCATCTACTTACAATCAAGCCATCAAACATGATTGTTGGAGATAAGCTATACAAGCTGAATTACAAGCTCTGGCAGCAAATCAAACATGGATATTGACTGATCTTCCAAAAGGTAAAGTTCCCATTGGTTGCAAATGGGTGTTCAAGATCAAATACAAGGCCAATGGTTCCATTGAGAGACACAAAGCACGGCTCGTGGCTAAAGGATACACACAGACCGAAGGAATTGATTATCTAGATACATTCTCTCCGGTTGCAAAAATGACAACAGTTAGGCTCATCTTATCCTTAGCCTCCGTTCATGGCTGGTTCCTCAAACAATTGGATGTAAACAACGCGTTTTTACATGGCGATTTGATTGAAGAAGTGTACATGAGTTTGCCTCCTGGTCTTACACATACTCATCCCAAGCAAGTATGCAAATTACAAAAGTCTCTCTATGGCCTTAAACAGGCCAGCCGACAGTGGTTTGCCAAGCTCTCTTCATTCCTAATTGCTTCAGGGTACTCACAATCCAAAAGTGATTACTCTCTCTTTGTCAAGAAGAAAGGTTCATCATTTACAGCATTGCTTGTTTATGTAGATGATGTTATCTTAACTGGGAATGACTGTACTGAGATTGACACAATTAAGACAGCCCTAGACTTCACCTTCAAGATCAAGGATCTAGGTGATCTAAAGTTTTTCTTAGGGCTCGAGGTGGCCAGGAATTCCACTGGAATTGTTGTAAATCAACGTAAGTATGCTTTAGAGCTTATCTCAGATGCTGGTTTATTGGCTTGTAAGCCAGCCAATTCACCTATGGACACCAAAATCAGATTACATCAAGATGATGCCCCCCTTTTTGAAGATGTTCAGGGTTATAGGAGGCTTGTTGGCAGATTGTTGTACTTAACAACAACCCGTCCTGACATCACTTTTGCTGCTTCAACAGCTTTCACAATTTTTGGCCAAACCCACTACTTCTCACCATGCTGCAGCCTTGAGGGTGTTGCGATATCTGAAAAGTTGTCCTGGCCTTGGTTTACACTTTCCAGTTAATTCCATAATTCAACTGAAGGCTTATAGTGATAGTGACTGGGCTACATGCCCCGACACTAGAAGATCAATTACAGGCTATTGCATCTTCCTTGGTACCTCTCTCATTTCTTGGAAATCCAAGAAACAAACTACGGTTTCTAGAAGTTCTTGTGAGGCTGAATATAGAGCCATGGCTGCCACCACCTGTGAATTACAATGGCTGTCCTATCTTTTGCAAGATTTGCATGTTTCATTCATTTCCCCGGCATTACTTTATTGTGACAATCAGTCCGCTATGCACATTGCAGCGAATCCCGTTTTTCACGAAAGGACTAAGCACATAGAACTTGATTGCCACATTGTCAGGGAACACTCAACCAACGGCTTGCTCAAATTGCTCCCGGTTCCCTCAGCAATGCAGCTAGCTGACATTCTAACCAAGCCCCTTCCTTCTTCTACATTCCAAGAAGTTCATTCCAAGCTGGGTCTCCTCAACATTTGTGGACCTCCAGCTTGCGGGGGGGTCTTACCCGAGAAATAATTGAGCACGTGTGTTTTTGTAACTTAAGAGTAGTTAGCTTAAGTTAGTTAGTCTTAACAGAAATTAGTTAGTTAGTTTCATTTCGTTTTTCTCTTTCTGCTCTTGTATAAATACCTGTAATCTTTAGTAGGTTCATTCAATGAAAGCATAAGCTTCAAATCATTTTTCATCTTCTCTGGTTCTTGCTTCAGTTCATTTTCTCTCCTTTTTGGCAAGTCTTGCACGATAGCAAGATTGCATTGTGTTGTTCTGGTTCTACCAGAAGATCTCGTTATTTTCTTTCTCTGATTCTTAGTTTCTACAGTTTGTTAGGTATAACTCATAGAGGCAAAATAGAGAGAGAAGATTTGAGTGTACTGTTATGACTAAATTGACAACTTATACATGATTAATTGTTCTGGTTCTGGGCATACCAAAGTGCCTGTTTCATTGATCCTGTACGTGGTGATTTCTTAAAGTACATTTTTTAGATTCAATTTTTTTCCCCAATGCATAATTGTCTCTATTCATGCAGCAAAAAACGAGGGAAAGAACAACCTACATGGCGGGTGTTTTCTTTAAAAGAATTACAGTCTGCTACAAATAATTTCAACTATGACAACAAGCTTGGAGAAGGGGGCTTCGGCAGTGTGTACTGGGGCCAACTATGGGATGGATCGCACGTAGGACTACACTTTCTTTATTATAGTAGTTGCTGTTGTTGTTGTTGTTATTATTATTATTTTGCATCTTATCAAATCAGCTGCAGTCTATACCTTTATGTTTATCCTTGATCATTCTAGTTGTGGTTGCTAATTCATGCTGAGTAGTTCTAATAGTTAATTTAACACAATAGCATGTGTACTGATTTTACTTGTCTTACATATTGCTTTTAGCCATAGATATCAATTTATTTTACCGCTAAAAAATTTCAATTTTCAAAGAAGATGCCGATCCTTTATTCGGATTCTGGCTTTACCGTGAGTTTCAGTCAGCTTGAAATAAAAATGTATTTAGATCTTCTGGGCTACTCCGTATTAGTCCAGTCCGTCCATATCAACTATTCCCATGAAAATATGTGTATTTTGTGAGTCTGTTAAGACAAAACGGTCAAGAGTTTTATGGAAGTAGTATTAATTGGATTATTGAAATGACAAAATGTTGCTTATCAGTCATCAAAAAATCAGATCACCCTAGTTGTCTTACCTTCATTCTGAAAACTTATATAGTGAACTCAGTGAAAAACATATAGGTGGAAGGGGCTTAGTTTAGTTCTACCTTCTAATCTAGTGTTACATTTGCTTTAACAATATCTTCTTATTTTGCCCTCTTTCGTATTGAAAGTGTTATTACTTAACAATCAGTAGCCAAAGAAGCAATCATGATTAATATTTGCAAATATGTTCTAGCAAAGTATAAACTATAAAAGCATTGATACTTCAACACTGTTAGAAGATATTAGGATTATTAGTTTTAGTGTTAGTGGGCTTGGGCTTGTACACCTAAGTATTAGTGTAAGTAGGAGTACTAGGTTATGAAATTGTATCACATTTTATTTCTATCAATAATATTCTTAGTCTATTATTGTTTAGCTGTCTTTCTCTCTTTTCCTCTCCCTAATCCTAAACCTGTAATTCTTCAACATGCTATCAGAGCGGTACCATCCATCTTGAGGAGATTTTCTCCCTTTCGCTGTTTCGAGTTCATGGAACTCGGTTGTATATTCTCTCTGTTAAGAGTCCCACATCGCCTGCCTCAATATTTTGGGTGCGGTTTATATATTTGTTGGGCTACTCCACTTAATATCAATTGGTTTTAGGTTGGAATATCACATGGTATCAGAGCTTGTTTCTGCCTACTTTGCTAGGCTTGTTTCCGCCTATTCTGTCCAGACATCTGATGAGGGGGGTGTTAAGAGTCTCACATCGCCTGCCTCAATATTTCGGGTGCGGTTTATATATCTGTTGGGCCACTCCACTTAATATAAATTGGTTTTAAGTTGAAATCTCACACTCTCCTTTACATTTTGTCTCGTGTTTCCTTTCTTGTTAGCTTTGTTTAAAAAAAAAATTTGGAGAAGTTGTTTCACGCCTGAAGGCTTGCGCAGCCCACTATTGCTGCTTCAAGTTTCAGATGACTTAGGGGTAGTCGCCGGCGAGGTTTAGCCCGACCAATGGTGGGAGGATGACCAGTGGTGGTTGGGTTGCCGGCAGTTTTCCGGCAAGGTTGGGTTTTGCACGTTTCGCACAGTTCACAGGTTTTGAAGCTACACCCAGCCTCAACGGCAATGGGTGTTTGATTTTCCGGCAAGTATAGCTTCGATCGACAACCATAAGGGGTTGCCGATGACTGGAGCTCCGGTGAAGGCTCTGGCGAGCAGGTTTTTAGTGCTGTTTGGTATGGTTTTGGTGCGATTTTAGTTGCTTCTTTGAAGCCCAGGTCTGTTTGGTGCAATTTTCAGGCCGGTTTGGTGGTTTTCCTTGTCGTTTGTGGTGTTTTATCAGGTCGGGTTCATGAGGTTTTGCTTGGGTTTTAGTGTTTTCTTCTAGGTTGGCTTCCTGTTGGTTGGTGCTGGTGTTTTCCTACCTAATTTTAGTGATTTTGCTGATTTTTTGGTGGCTTTTGGTGCTAGTTCATACTGCAGAATGGGGTGCGATGGTTATTGGACTGAGACAGAGAAACTCATGTTGTGGGGTGGTCTCTAAGGTTGTGTGTGTAGTGGGTTGATGTTATTTGGTATTTTCTCACATCTTTGATGTGCTCAGTGATGTTTGGTTGCTGTTTTTGAAAGTTTTGAAGGACAACATTTGTTGGGTTGCTTATTCTAAGAGCTGTTTGAGATGGTGGAATTCTATGATCTTTTGTTGCAGGTATTGATTTTCTTGTTTCATGAATTGATTGTTTGAGAATAGCTCTTGATTTGTGGATGTGCGGTGTTTTGTGATCGTTGGCTATTCTTCCATCCTTCTTCTTCTATGCACGACCAAGGGTGTTGTGGGCTGGTTCTCTCTTTTCTTCTTCTATGTGCGGCCAAGGGTGCCGTGGACTGGTTCCCTATTTTCTTCTTCTATGCACGACCAAGGATGCCATGGGCAGTGTTTCTGGCGACCAGGTGTATCGCGGCCGGCTAGCAAGGTGCAACCATGGGTGTTGTAGGTCTGGGAGCAGGAGTGATCCCAGTAACTTGTGGTTTTGGCCAGCCAGAAAGGTGTGACCAAGGGTGTCGCAGGTATGGGAGTAGGAGTTTCCCTGTTTCTCTTTTCTTATCTTATCTTTTGGCTTCTCTTCTATTTGTAATTCCTGGAGATCTGGAGGTGGTCGCTGTTTGGAGACTAGTTGTGTCAACCAGTGTTTAAGGAGGAATAGCAAAGTTCATCATTGTCAATCCACGCGATGCTGCAACCAGCGCAACAATACTTGAGGAGTTTACGTCGATGGTGTCTGGCAGCATTTAGTCAGTGGCAATGGTGTTTTGGTTTATTGTTGTTTTGCCTATGTTTCGAATTGTTTGGTTCTTGATTTGACTCTATTTGGTTCTGTTTGAGACTTTGGAGTAATTTTACATGGTTTGTGCTATTTGGAGATTATTATTCATGGTTTCTTTCTTTTGATGTCAAGGGTTTATGGATTGAAGACTTTGGACACTAGTAAAGGACCCCATTTGTGTTATTGGGTGGTATAATACCCGACTCAGTGTTTCGAAGACCCGGTTGGAGGTCGTTGCTGGGTGGTATGATACCCAACTCAGTGTTTTGGAGACTAGTTTGAAGGTCGAGGGGAGGTCGAGGAGACCATTGAGGAGAAAAGTCGAAGACTCTAGAATAGGTCTCACTTTCTTGGGACGTGTGCCGAGGAGAAGCAAGGAAGCTATTTGCCAAGGACGTTGCCAAGACTTTGTTATTCAGGGGGAGCACTAGTTTCCTTAGTTATTTGTTGAGATCAGTTGAGTTTTAAATGTTGGTGTTGTTCTTTGTTTTCAGTTTATGTTCTTTGTTCGAGGTGACCACTGAGGAGAAAAGTCGAAGACTCTAGAATAGGTCTCATTTGCTTGAGACTTGTGCCAAGGAGAAGCAAGGAAGCTATCTGCCAAGGATGTTGACAAGGCTTTGTTATTTAGGGGGAGCACTAGTTTCCGTAGTTATTTGTTGAGATCGGTTGAGTTTTAAATGTTGGCATTGTTCTTTGTTTTCAGTTTATGCCTTTATGAGTCTTTTACTTGTAACAAGCTTAGCTTTAGTAAGCTTAAGCTTGAGGGGGAGTGTTAGAAGATATTAGGGTTATTAGTCTTAGTGTTAGTGAGCTTGGGCTTGTACACCTAAGTATTAGTATAAATAAGAGTACTAGGTTATAGAATTGTATCACATCTTATTTCTATCAATAATATTCTTAGTCTATTATTGTTTAGCCGTCTTTCTCTCTTTTTCTTTCTCTAATCCTAAACCCGTAATTCTTCAACAAGCACAAAAAAGTTTGTGGCTCTCTTATATATTATGGAACAGAGTAGAGTTCATTAGTGGCATCATTTGTAAATGACATAGGTAAAAGATTGTACAAATCCCCTTTCTCTTTGTCAAATATTATGGCCATTTCACATTCTTAATGGCTTTGTGGGGTCTGCTTTGATTGTTTGAAACATCTCACAAAATTTTCTATATCTTTCTCAATCTTGCATGACAATTAGTAACAATGATTCTTTCATTGATGCTGCAAAGGATCAGACTGTGAGGGATCTTTGAAGAATAATATTTTTCTTTCAATCAAATTAGCCCCCAGTGGCTTCTATTTTCTGTTGCAGCAATTCTTCAATGAGTACACCAGTTTTCTTATCATGAGCCTAAATAGTACGATGCCTTGCTGTTGATGTGCACTTTTACATTTCATTCTTAGTCCTAGACTCCTAGCATTGGACTGAGATAGCCATTGATTGTATCTTATGGAAGAGTTTGATTTCTGTTCCTTAATGGATGGTTCTTTACACTTGTAAGATTTGATTTGACCTTGTCATGTGATTTATAAAGAATATGATCAGAAGTTTCAGGTGCTAATGCTGCAAAAACCTCTTATCTAAACATTTTAGCTAGCACTTGTGAATTGAAGCTGTTGAAAATATGTGGATGGCTGACAAATAGCATAGCTGTATTACCATTTTCCTGTTTCAAAAATCTCGCCATTCTATATTCATGTATGATCCCTATAAAATAAATTGCATTTTGATCGGTGTACACATGCAGATTGCAGTGAAAAGATTGAAAGTTTGGAGCAACAAAGCAGAGATGGAATTTGCTGTCGAAGTTGAAGTATTGGCAAGAGTACGACACAAGAATCTTCTTAGTCTACGTGGCTATTGTGCTGAGGGACAGGAACGGTTAATTGTATATGACTATATGCCGAATTTGAGCCTGCTCTCTCATCTTCATGGACAGCACTCGGCAGAATGCCTTCTTGATTGGAATCGACGGATGAATATTGCAATTGGGTCTGCTGAGGGAATAGTGTGAGTACTAACCTGACTTTCCTTATGAGCTTCTGCCACAATCATTACATTACATTATTCCTAAATTTTATTACTTTCAGATATCTTCACCACCAAGCAACACCACATATCATCCACAGAGATATTAAAGCAAGCAATGTGTTGCTGGATTCAGATTTCCAGGCCCGGGTTGCTGATTTTGGTTTTGCTAAGTTGATCCCTGATGGGGCAACACATGTGACTACAAAAGTTAAGGGTACCCTGGGCTACCTTGCACCAGAATATGCTATGTTAGGTAAAGCAAATGAGAGTTGTGATGTCTACAGTTTTGGTATTCTCCTTCTAGAACTCGCCAGTGGCAAAAAACCAATTGAAAAGCTTAGTTCCACAGTGAAGCGATCAATAGTTGATTGGGCACTGCCATTGGTTTGTGAGAAGAAATTTAGTGAACTTGCTGATCCGAGACTAAATGGTAACTATGTTGAGGAAGAGCTTAAAAGAGTTATCTTTGTTGCACTGATATGTGCTCAGAGTCAACCTGAGAAGCGACCCACCATGCTTGATGTGGTAGAGCTACTGAAGGGTGAATCTAAAGATAAATTCTCTCAGATAGAGAATAGTGAAATGTTTAGAAGCCCTCCAGCTGTAGAATACAATGATGGGACATCAGTGGCTGAAGACAGTTCAGACTTCATCTCAGAAGAAAAAGAATTAAAACATGAGTTGAAAGAGAATACTGGGCTATGAATGATACCCCCCCAAAAAAAAAGGCCACACTATGAGCTTGATATGTTAAATACAGGTTGTGAAGTTTTCAGGAATTATTGCAGTTTGTTATTATTGCAATTTGAAAGGCAACTCTGGGTGCCCATTTATTAGAGCAGCAGGGGCATGATTGCCGCATGCATGAATTTACGAGTGCTTGGGGTTTGTTCGTTTGTATAGTGTTTTTTACCCCTTGGGGTTGTCAGTTTGAGAGCTACGTCATGTTTCACCCTCCTTGTTACTATGCAATTGAACTTGGGCAAACTTAGCCATAATCAGAAATTGTCAATATTTACTCAAGATTTTTCTTGCAAAAGCTTGAGCTTCACTCAACTCTCGAGCTCTAGCTACATTAAGATTATTTTGTTAGTTGTTACACTACTAATCAAAATGGCGAATCAAACTCAATTAAAACAAATCAAACGAGTACATACAGGAGTTGGTATAATTTATTTCTAAAATAATTTATAATTTGCTCAAGTCAAGAAAAGTTAAGAACATTAAGCATTTATTTTTTCTGGGCTATTAACACAATAATGATTAATGAATTCAAACTTAATGCTGGGTACTCGTAATTCTGTGAAATATTTACAATGCTGTAAATTTAATACCGTTGTCGCAAGAACCCTAGGATGTGCAACCATTAGGTAACACTATTCTTACAAATTTAAAAGGTCAGAGCTATTAAAGGACCTGCCACTAGTTATATCTCAGCGTAAACTACATATTTGTATCTCAAGAGAATGAATCCTCTCGATCTCCCTCAGCAATTGTCTTTCCTTCCTCCATATTGCTGAACTCCAAGAAATGAGTTGGTCTGTGGTCCTCGTGGTAATACTCCCTAGGCATCTCAAGCTTCACTCCAAACTTCATCCCTGACGCATGTCTCACCCCCATGAAGTTGTAATTCCATGGACCATTATAAGGAACCTAACAAATTGAAGCCAGCAAACCATTAAAACTTAAAACAATCACTAAGCTAACGGAAAAAAATCCTCATGATTTTAACACGATATATGATTATTTTCCAATCATATACAAGATCAACAAACAAGATAAATTCAGGCAGGCGGGAAATCTTTACCATGTAGAAACCAAGGAAGCGATCACTAAGGAGCATCTGAACCTTGTCATAATGAGTAGGAAGGTAACCATGCAGATTGCTTCCCGTATCCTTATTGACTCGTCCCCATTCATAACCAGATTGAGCGAGCTTGTAAGCAGTTAATGAACAGGAACCTGGTGTGAAACTGCAAGTCAAGATAATACATTTCTCACCATTCCATTGCTTATTGTTCTCTAAGATCTTAGTATGTGAGGTGAGATCCTGCAATATTCATTTTCAGGTGAGACAATTTACCATGGATCATAAATATAGTCTACTTCCCAGAAAGAACTTCACTGTTTCTTAATTAGAAATTAAAAGCAAAAGAACAATGCAATTACAATAAATTGAGCAAAAACCTGAGGTGATAACTGAGGAAGTTCATTTGGTTGAGTATGCATCCATCCCAAAGGCTCCAAATCATTCAAGAAATCATGCTGTGGAAAAGCTGAAGGGATATGGACTTGTTGATGAGTCCCCCATTGTGGTGGCATCGCAATGCAACGAATTTCTTTAACCTGAGGATTGTCACGAGGACTTATGCCATACAAGTATCCAGCAATTTGTTTTTGAAGATCTGCTATGCAGATAAACTTTTTCAAAATGTTCTTTGGCATAATATAGGTGCACCCAGTGTCCTGCGCCACAAACCCAATATTAGCACATGACAGGAGGTGTAACATGATTGCCAGAAATGAAGAGCATACAATGCAAACCTTTATATCCTCAGAGTTCACGTATATATGGTTTACATGGAGGTACAGATTTGTGGCTGATATTGCTCTGACACGCCAGTCAGTCTTAGAACCAAAAGCAGCTTCCTCATATGGACTAGTGGTGGTTACTATGAGTTCTTCACCGTGAACATTGGTGATCTTTGTGGTCTTTGTTGTTACAGCTGTCACCTGATTTGCTTCATGCGCCTGCAAAATAGTAAACACAGAACAACTCTAGTAAATAATTCAAGGATAAGATGGCAGGAAAAATCAAGTCAATGAAAAAAAAGAGTGAAAAAAAAAAGATAGGAAGAGAAAAATAGTATTGAATTCTATGTCTCCTGGAAGCAGCAAGAAAACTATCATAACCTGTTTCTCAATCTGTGCAATCTGTTGCGCCTGTTGAGAAGGTGGAGTAATCTCAGCTCCAAGTATAATGTCACGAATCTCAGACTGGTTCAGGGCTGAAGTATTCACATTGTTCTTGGCATAACCTGAAAGTATAAGATCTCTTAATGTAACCTCCACCTGTTAGTGCATTATGCTTAGGTTATGAATACCAAGAAAAAACATTAAGCTGCAGAATCAGGACTATGTACAAGTCTACCAAGAAATAACATAGGCAGTCTATACACAATCATTATAAATACAGATGAATTTTTTAGGGGAAAAAGTTTGAAACAGATTTTTATCGAAAGGATTGTTATATGACTACCCCTCTAGTCTCAATAACTTATCTCTAGTGATACTCGAGGTGGTGTAGCAACAAGTTCGAAAACCTTAAACATTGTACTTACTACAGAAAGATGTAAAATATCAGAAAAACTTAAATTCTTAAACTAAAACCCAGGGATGAAAATTTTCATTCTCAAACTAGAAAATGAAAATTACCTTCATCCACTGGTCATCACTGAGAGAAGGCCAGATGTGATGAGGTTAAGTGATGATTGTGTTGTCAGGCTTTAGTAACATCTTTGCCTTCTCATTATTCACATGAAGTACACCGAGAATCAGAATCAGCCCGGAGAATGCAGTGTACGATGAAATACTCTTCAGCCAGTCATCATAAATGTTGAACAAAACCATCTGTGGTTCTGCGGCCTTCAAAATAAGATCCCCAAATTTCTCAATTTTCAAGCATGCCTGGAAAGGAAGCTGCAGCTCACTTCCTTTAATAACAATGTTGGGGAAGTCCAGTAAGTGAACCTCCAATGGATCCAACATTCTTTTACGAGTGACAATAATTTGCTTCGGCTGTTCTTTTACAGGCAAAGACCGTACAAGAGCAGCAACTTGTTCTGCTGTTTTCCACTTGGCCAACTGGCCAAGACGCTTCTGACCAGCCCATACACTTGTATGAATAACCTGCAAGGTAAGGTATTGATAAATGTCAGGAAAACCCCGGTTGGGAGGAGAGCAGGCAAACAAACCTTAAGAAACAACTGGCCAGTGCTTGGATTGAGAATGAATATGGCACCATTGATGGGTTTCGTTGTAAGATTTCCTTCAAAAGTATTATGGATTGTAACACGATACACATTAGTGTCATCAACAAACCATATTATTTGGTTGCTGAATATCTCTCCATAGTTTTGAGAAGACAAATATGGTTCTGTGGGCTCAGATGAATACAACTGCAAACCTTTCCTTAGTCGCTCTCTCAACGCATATAATGCAGGATTTGACTGCACATGCACAATATTATTATTAAAACAACTATATGTTACGTAATTCAAGAAATAACATATTTAGACTTACACCATATCCACCTGAGCTTAGGGGAGATGGTTGATGTGGATGGGGGTATGGGTTTAGAACAAGTTGTAGCAACAACTTTGTAAAATATCGTAATGATTTATAATTTTTTTTGGTATAAAAAAATAGTTTAGGGGGAGCTACTCCTTTCCAAGGCCAAGACATGCTACAAGTCTGAGCGAAGGATTACAGTGGTACTTATAAATCGCCAACCAAGGGTTATTGTATCAGCTTGAATGATTTATGATTTTATAACATGACTTTTGATGTATAATTATATTACCTTCATGATCTTATTCATGGCCTGCTGAAGCAGTGGCTTTGACAGTTTGACCGTGGGAACCAGTTGCCAAATGCAGATTGCAAGTTATAAGCCAAATCAATGCCAATCATTACCCCTGCATGAAAGCAATGATTTGGTCAACTCTGCATATAATAACATATAAAGGAGCAGAGGAAACTGATAGAGATGTACCAGTAGGAGATGGATATATAGGCATATTATCTGTTGTGTAATCCATAAATTTGGCCCGTGTGTAACGCTCAATATTATGAGAGTCATAATCACCACATCATCAATCCAGTACTTATTGTCTGCCTTCTGATAAAAAACATTCTTAGATTCAGCCACAAGACTAGGCTTTGACATTGGCCATCTATGCGCAGCAAAGAGAAGAATGTCTGCACAAGAGCTGTTCATTTTGTAGCTTTTCCTTGGATGGATGGTTTCCTTCTAGACAGTTTTAATCTCCAAAGCATCCAATTCCTGATCTAAAACCTGACAGAGATCCATGACAACACTCTCGTGGATCTTCTGCCACAAGTGAGCTCTGAATGTCTGAATAAGTGATATCTTCAAGGTTGGTATTTTCCCATGCATGAAAATACCAGTCAGATCTAGCTGCACTTGAAAACCTATGTAAACATTGGCTCGATTTATGGTTGGTGACCACCAAAGAGTAAACCTACGGTTGGGTATCTGGTTGAGACCAGATCTCTGAGCATTGGTTAGCTTCTTATACTTTATAGATTCTTCAAACCCTGATGCCTTTTCCCAGAAGAGACCTTCCCAAGTTGGAAAACTGAAAGTAAAAAATAATAGAAGGTCAATTACAATTTTTTTCCACTGTAGACACAATAGCAAGAGCTAAATACTGAAGACTAATACCAACACTGTATTTGATGCTTCCTAGAACCTCTAATGATCTAATATTTGGGGAAATGATGGTCTACAGCATCACAATGGACTGGCCCTCACTGGCATCCCATATACCTTGCAAATTGTTTATACCCTGACACCATTTGTAAACAAAAAGTGGAGGTGGCTCTGAATCTGCTGGCTTGATCCAATTGGGAAAGCGATGCGCTTGTCATTTTCTCACCACAGATACTGATCAAGATAAGCATCTGTAATCTTCTCAAGTGGCTTTATCTCGTAAACTGGAATCAAGTAGCTATACAAATCTATAAACTCTATTCCAACCTGCCAAAAACAAAAACAAAATTATTCTTGTCTTGTGCCAGTAATGAACATCCTAAAGCTACCTAATTTTTAATTAAATATAAACATACTTCTTTGAAAGCACGCTGAGTGAAAAGATGACGCTTGATTCGTGATAAAGCCTCATGTGGATTGTCATACGCTTGCTCAATCAGCCACAACTCTTCTCTCTACAGTTGATTTAACCTCACCTCAGCACTGTAGGATTCTTTCAACCTCTCAAGTGCAAGGATAAGCAACTTCGTATCATGCTTGTATGATAAAGGTGGAAATGGAATACAGGAGAACTTCCTTGATTCCAGCCAATGTACTGTAGTTGTATAGATGGCAACAGCTTCTTCCGGAGTAGCGTATGAACCATCTTTCAAATAATTGTGTTGACATTCCTGCAACATCGATAAATGGGAAAAGAGACTTACAGAAAATTAACAAAGAATAAGACAACTCTAAAAACAACTCAGAACAATTCTTCGAAAATAGTGAGTCAATAAAAATTCAAATAATTATAAAGAACACTAAATGCACCTGCTCTGCTTTCAGCCAGAAGCGTGTCAAATCTTCCAAGATTCTTACGACAAACAGTTTTATCCACAGTTGCACCTCTTCTTATACGCTCACGATTATAATGAACATCATTTGTCCACTGGTCTGCTCTTGATTTCACATAATGAAGGATTATATTCTGAATGGGAACTGGCAGACCAGGAACCTATACATTGCTAAAGTAAGGAAATCAACAATAGCACAGCAAACCAAGTTCAAATGAGGCCAATATATATATATATATATATAAGAAGGAAACCTTGGGCCTTTATGGTTTCTATTCTCGAAATTTTTTTTTGGTTTCTAAAGAAACACTAAAATTTGTTTAGGAATGTAGTTTTGCTCTTGTATTGGAAACTGTTTTTTCAAATTGTTGATTTGGAAACAAAAACTCAGAACTTTAACATGTTCTCAAAAACTACTCGTGTTTTTCGGTTTTCACAGTAGCAATTGAGCCAACCCTCATTGGAAGCCTTGCATGTATTTTATACTTTACAATTACACCTGCAATCCAATCAGTCTTGAATTCAAAATCAAATACCCATTTACCTTCCAAGGAATATTTGCTTTCCAGCAGTGCCAAGCCTCACTCAGATGCTGCAATATAGTTCTTGCTTTCTTCAGCTCTATCCCCTCTACCAAAATCCACAGCCAGGTCCCTTTCCAACAGGCCTGGTGTTAAAGCGATAGTAAATCAAGTGCTTCAAGTCCTTGCACATTCTTATTTGTCGCATAAGCCTGTACTTGTACCGATACATACCAGTCAACTGACCAACATGTGAAAAAGTATATTGAAGGCCATCAGCCAGTTGGAAAGCATCCACATTACCTAAACAGAACTGGATATTGGCATCCACCACAAGATGTGTTAAACAAAGGATTTCACGACAAAGATGAAAAGCATTACCAAGCCGTGATTTCTTCCGTTCTTTTGTAGTCAGAGTCTTGACAGGCTTTAGATTGAAATTATAATCAAGGTGAAGATAGTTCAAGTTTTTCCTGTGTATCAACAGATTCAACATGTTATATCCCTGCCTACAAACTTGAAGACCTGCCTCAACCCAATCAAGTTCCGTGGTTTGAAAACACTTGGTTTCTCGGAGAGATCGGAGTAAGTTCTTTTTTTGAGCTTTAGGAGGTCTATGATGCAGCTCATTAAACACAAAACATTTCAGCAACGTTTGATAACTAACCCAAACTTTAACCGGATATGATGGAGGGCTGTTGGAAAAAATAAAAATAAAAGGTTAATTTTCATATCATGGAAAATGAGAAGACCGTATGAATATGATTAACCAATGAAAGACTAAGACTCACTAGGAAGCATGGCATGTCATGTCAGTGAGGGAGGTTGCAACTTACCATGCTCCTTATACCATTCTGACACAAGAGGAATATCTTGTGCCTGCCTCATGTGACCAGATCACATGTTAAAAGGGGCAAGGAGCAAACAGAAGGGAGATTTCAGCAGCTGTGGTGTCTGTATAAAGTTGCGTATCTTTAAGTAAAGGTTCCACACCATCTGGCAATATCCAATCATCATCATCATCCTCCTCGTCATAAATTCTCTTCTCATGCCGCTCCTTGTTAGCACTGGTTATTGGGTGTATCAAGGGATCATAATAAAATGCAGATAGATCAGGATCTTCAGTTTTTATGTACATGATCATGGGAGTATGGTACACACAAAGCTTCACTTTGCGAGGCCTATTGTTGTAGATATGAGGAAATGCAATTTATAATGAGTTTATTAATGTCATTAAACTCATTCCAGTCCTCATCTCCCTTCTCCATGTCACGGTACAGGGGCTTAAACTTAGGGCCACCTATGGAGTATAAGTAACGGAGTCAGAAAGATAAACATAGTTTTGCATTTCCAAGTTAGCATTAGGTTATAAACAACAAATTATCTGTTATGCCTTCCAAAGTTCATCACATTCTGCATTGCCATGTTGTTTCATAATTACCAAGTCTCTAACTTGATGTGGTCGTAATAAATAAATTTCTACTTATAAAACAGTTAATAGCAAATTTATTTATTTATTTTTTAATGTAACTTAGAAATATAATTACACAGTATAGTATAGCAGACTTTATAATTTATAGCAATCAATATAAAAAATAATACAATAAATTTATATTTTATTAATCAATATAAAAAATAATATAAAAAATGTCAACAATGTCAACAAATTGTGATTGCTTCAAATTTCCGACAAGAATTGTCGCTGACTCCTACTCTCGTATGACTATAACCAACGCTCCTACAAGCACGTGGAAATATATACCTTACCCCACCGTTTCTGTCTTCTCCCTTCTTGTGGCACTGCACGGCACTGTGTAATATCTATCTATAATCCCCCAACTTTCCACACTTTTCTTCGGAACTCCAACAACACAGAACCTAGCCCTCACGAAAACCCTTCCTGTTCCAAAGGTTCTTTATTCTTTATCTTTTTCGGAAACCCTAACCATATCTATCTATCTATCTCCCTCTTTTCTTCTCTTCGGATTTAATTGCTATTTGTGGGAATCAATCAAGGGCAGGGGGGGTCAATCAAGACGCAGAAGAACGATTGATTGAATTTTTGTAGGTAGCATTGAACGATGTCTGCTGCTGTGTGCGGAAGCAAGAGATCTTTCTTCGAAGAACTCCCCCCTTCCCCGCCACTCTCCAAGAGGCTTCGTTGTTCCTCCTCCACCTCCCCGATTTGTTTTCCTCCTCCTTTTCTCATCGACCACCTTCGCCCTCTTTTTCCTCACATGGATGACTTGGTATTTATTTTCTATTATTTCATTTTTTTGGTTTTTTCTTGTTTTTAATTTCAAGTAAAACAGAAAATGTATTTTAATTTTTTTTTTCTGGTGGTGATTCAATAGTTCGATGCCTGGTTCGTTTTGATTTGAGATTTATCTATTCCCAGGATTTGTTATTTATTTTTTCTTTAATTTTTGTTTTCCTCGTCAAAACAAAAGCATGGGGCTTCGGCTAATGATGATAAAATGTTGAGCAACCCCGATTATTTACTATTTTACTAATCTTTGAAAGAGGGTAATTGCTGGTTTATAAATCATCTTCTTGAGGCATACTAACTTGTTCCTTGTTATATGAGTCATTTATTTGTGATGTTATGGGTTGATGCTCTTCAAAAGTTGCGTATGGATTTGCATAGTCGATAGATGACTCTCTTCATTTTGTTTTACTTTTACCCCATATCTCTTATCAGTTGATATTTTACCTTTCAGGTTCTTGAGAGAGCTCTCCAAGAATGTGGCAATGATCTAGATGCTGCCATCAAGAGACTGAACGAGCTTTGCTTGGGAACTGCCGATGCAAATTCTGGAACTGCTGAACAATCAGAGGTTAATGTTAATGTGCATACAGGTATGGTTGACATCTGCAATAAAATGTTTAGTAAACTAAAATTGTTTAGGAGAAGAAAATTCTGCGTTTACATATTCTCCAATAGGATATTTTACCTATTATTCACCTTATGATGCATAGTACTAGTGTAACTACTCTTCTCTTGTGACCTGGACAAGGTTAAAGGATAGGGAGCTGATTTGAATAAGTTGTCAACAAGTTTTAATCATGAAAGCAACTGAGAAATTGACATATTTCTGAGAAACTTTGCAGGTAATTTGGAAGATGATGGGAATGCTTCTGCTTCTGGGAATCAGCCTGCTTTGAACAACCTTCCTGCAGATGGAGCAGAATGGGTTGACTTTTTCGTTAGAGATATGATGGTTGCTACTAGTGTTGACGATGCTAGAGCCCGTGCTGCTAGAATGCTGGAGGTTCTAGAGAAATCAATCAGTGCACGTGCAAGTGCTGAGGCAACAAATGTTCTTCAAAAGGTATTCATGCTAGAATATTTAAGATTCATGTTAAACAACCAGTCTCTGATGTCTTGCGTGTCACTAAGTGAATGTTCTTTGTGAGGAGTAACATAATTGCTTGGCATATATTGGCAATAGATTATTGAAGTAGCAGTTGGACGATGTTGGGTCTTTCAAGACTGGATTGTTTGAGGAAGAGTGTACTGTAGACTTAAGCTTAGGATGTTTCATCCTAATTTTTTATTCTAATATCTTCTCGTCGTTGTTGGTGTAATGATTGTATGTGTTTTTTTTTTTTTTAAATTCACGTGCTTATATGTGAAGATAACAATGGGGGGGGGGGAGAGGATGCAGCTTACAATGCTTAGACATTCTTCTTTGAATAAAACATGTAATGTATATTGAGGGCATTAGTGTCTGATTATCAGAGTGCCAGGTTTCAGCTGGTCCATAATTTTTGTGATGCACAGTTGACCTCTCTATGCATGTATATAGTTGAATGATTTCGGAATAATTGTGTAGCTTTTCCTCCCCCGCCTCCCTGTTTCCCTTGGTTGAGCTTGTAAAATAATTGTCCTAAGATGTTCTCATTTTCAGGAAAATTTGATGCTGAAGGAGCAAATTGAAGTGTTGATGAAGGAGAAAAATTCTTTTAAAAATGCTTTTAGAATTCAGCATGAACGTATTTCTGATTATGAGGATAAGAACCAAGAGTTGCAGCATTTGAAGCAGTTGGTGTCTCAATACCAGGAGCAGATCAGAACTCTTGAGGTATGAATCAACTTTATCCCTGTTTTGTTCACAGTCACACAATTCACCTTTTGAGCGAAAGGTTTCAGTATTTCTCATAATTTGGTTTTAAAAATAAATAAAAAAGGTTGAAAATTCAGATATAATCTACTTAAATTTTAAATCCCCTCCCCTTGTAAAATGGAATTGAAAGGAAGGAAATGATGTGATTGCATAAATTGTAGAAGTGACTTAATTTTGATGATCATGGATATTTATGGTCAATTCCTGAAGAACATTGTTGCTAGGATACTGATAGCTGGAAATGCATCCAATGACCTTGCACTTGCTGTCATGTACTCCTTTCCGTGGGGTTAAGAGTTATTCTAGTATCTACAGGTTTACAAGTTAGTGTTGGAGGTTTCCGTTCTCTGATCATTTCCCAATTTCCTCCCTTTTGCCGTACTCCCAACTCTACTTTGGTAGAAAAGGGGGAGGGGCCAATGCTGCAATTATTGCATCTCAACATAAGAAATTAATTTACGTACTAAAGTTGGTCCATTGTTAAATTCAGACAAACAGATTAGTAGGGAAATGGTGGATAAAAAAATCAAAGACCATCAACCCCCCTTCCCTCAAAAAACAAGATCTAAGATTAAGCTTTTGCAGATTAAAAATTGTTTTTGTGCAGATTGATGAATTCTGTGTCTATGGGTTTGTTGGCAGGTGAATAATTATGCTTTGGCAATGCATTTGAAGCAGGCTCAACAGAGCAACCCCTTTTCTGGGCGTTTCCCTCCTGATGTCTTCTAACGGAATCCATGTGTAGAATGTCATAATAAAGGCAGCAAATATCTGCATCAGTTAATTAATTATGTTTTATCCCCAAAAAAGTCAAACAATGTTATAGTTTGCGTAGCTTCTGTTGGTCAAGGCATGGTTTCTGTTCCTATAGTTCGGGGGTGAATCTATCCTATCAACCCGGTGTAGAATTTGACATTATAAGTAAGATTATTTGTCAATTAATTCAATTATCTATAATCATTTCCCCATTTTGTCATTTTTTTTTGGCATTTACCATTTAGTGTTATTGTTACTACTGAGTACTTAGAATGTTCAAGATCAGTTTGGTACCGTCACAATTGACTACTATTGAACGAAGTTTGATATTAGTTAGTAGAATTAAAATGTACCAAGATATAATATGTAAAAACTAAAGTATATAACTTAATCTTTTCGCTTGTTTATTGTTCGATTGTATAACACGACATATGATAAAAGATTTAATTGAACAAATATTAATATAATTTTGAAAAAAAATCAAAATTTCTATTTTTAAGATCAATCAAAAAATGAATGTTAGAAATTAGGGCTATGTACGGGTCCGGTTAGTTTGGGTTTAGGAAAAAAAATTCAAATTAATTAGTTGAGGTCAGGTTAAGTAAGGTTGGGTTAAATTTTTTTTTTTTTAAGTAACCCGAACGGAGCTAACTCGATATGTTAACGGGTTGATTCGAGTCAGGTAGTCGCGTTAAAAACTCTCACTTACCAAAAGCCCAAACAATCCCTTGAATACCAACAGATTGACACTTGAAGGTAGATCTCTGCACGCCAAAGACGGTCAAGATGGTGATGAAGAGGAGTAGAAAAATGGCCACGAACTCTACTACCCGGCTCTGTAGAAGGACCACGAGGTGAGCTCAGAAGGCTCAAACAATGGCGTCGGTGGCAACTCTTAGTAATCCTTGGATTCATCTTGGCTCTGAGTCGCTTGTCCCAATGGGCTGCTTCTCAGGGAACTTGTTGGCTCCCAATGAAACATCCTGCTCCTTCCCCTCCATGTCTTGGCTTCTTCTTTTGCTTGTTTTCTTTGATTCTTCTGTGTCTTTCTCTTGTGCTAGTGGGGAGTGAGAGTAGCTAAGGTGCAGATTTATCTCATCAACCACCTCTATCTACCTAAAAATGATGTCTAGCCTCCATCCACCTCAAACCTGCCACTCCAATTGGCACCCAGATCTGGCCACTGCGAACCAACCACTAGCCCTTGTCGCTGTCCACTGCGACCCACGATCCAAAACCATCGCGAACCAAGCACCAATCCTCGTAGCTTGTAACCGTCGTGCTCCACCTCGATCCACAACCCTATGCAACCTGTCTTCACTGAAACGAGAGGAGATTGGTGGTCACGAACCTGTCACCAGTGAGAGAAAATTGAGATTGAGACATGAGAACAACAACATGGCGCTTAGGGAAATAGTTCCCAATTTGGTATCATCAAAGGCACTAAGGCAAGAGTTGCAGAAAAGAGGAATTGAGGAGAAATTGAGAAAATGAGTGAGAAAGTAAAAACGAAGGTAATATTTACCAAAACGATGTCGTTTTATTCAAGTAGTCATGTCATCGGGTCAGGTCATCGGGTTTGTAACACCCCAACTTTTGATATAATTACAATATAGTCCTGAAATGTACTGTTTTGTGAATTCTGTGAGCAGTAAATTAAATTTGATTGTTCAAAGTGAGTGTACTTGATTTTGTATGTGATTTACTCCGAGTCGGAAATAATAATTTTTTGGCCGAAAAATCTTATTTTAATTAATTGGAGTGGGAGATCTTACTAAACCAAATTGATTGATATATATATTAATCTCGTAATTTTAGGATTTAAGCGTGTAATAAAATAATTTTATATTATTATAATATTATTTTATATTACAAGATTTTCTTGTCTCAAAAATAGTAAAAATCTACCTTCGGTTTGACCACGGATCTTTAAAAGTATCTTGTGGGACCCGCATTTAGGAAAAACAATCAATGTCTTGTTGGACAAATTCTAACCAATGAGAAGCAAGTCAACGAAAGTGGCTTGACTTTTTAAACCAATAAGAATGAGTCAACGAAGGGAAGCGTAGACTTTGATTTGAATGGTTGGATGAAGACTTAGTTAGGAAGCCTTTAACCTTAGCCGATTGATCTAATCAATGGTGAGATTAGAATGCTAGTTTTATGACCAATTGATATCTACCTTAGATGTAATCTATGGCTAGGAATTAAAGATGAATCAATGGTTAGAATTAAGTCAAAAATAGTAGGCTTGAATTTGGTTAGTAGCTAATTAAGCTTAATTTGACTAATCTAATTACCTAATTAGCAAACTAAGTGAACTAGTTTAATTCTTAATTAATTATAATCTAAATACTAATTAGATATCCTAATATTGATTAGAGGTTATAATATATGCTAAAATATATTAAACTAATTAGTTATACTATTAGTATGTGAATTAAGATTGATTATGATAATTAACCTAACTAATTACCTAATTAATTAGCATATAATTAGGAGTAAAAATGGAAAACAATTAAACCCTTAAAATGCAAAGGAGCCACACGGTTTAGGCAGCAGCCTTGAGAGGCTTGGTGGCTAAGTTCTACTAGCTTCTTGAACTCTCCAAATTGTCATAAACCATGTGCACCACCATGTGCATTCAATTGGATATTTATCTAGCAAATTCAAACACTCAACCTCACCACTACACACTCACGGTAGCAGCCCCTCCCATTTCCCTCTCAATATTTATTTCACACTTATCCTAAATTAAGCTTTATATTTTCTCTCCAAAAACTACCAAGAACCAAGCACACTTTTTCTTCTCTTTCTTTCTCCCTATTCGGCCAAGACCTCAAACCCACACCAACCAACTTCTATAATTTTACCTCTTAGCTTTTCTTAAACCCAAATCTTATTCTAAACACTTTTTATTCACAAAGTTTTTCCAAAAAAACTACTCTATCTTGTCCAAAATCCAACCTTTTGCTTACTTTTCTAAGGGTAAGTCTTGATTCTATGGTTCAAAATTTGATTTCTAATTTTTCTAACCATGATTGTTCCATGGTTTTTCAATATTGAACCTTGTATGTGTTTTTACTAATTGTTTAAGAATTTTAGGGATTTGTTTGGGAGATTTCACGAAATTTCAAAGAAAGAAGAAAACTAACTGATTAATTGTCTTCAAGAGGTAAGAGGGAGATTTAATCTCATCAACCCTAAGTGGTGATGGGAAAATGGATTTGATTGTGTATGAAGAATCCATAAGGATTCGATTTGTTTGATTGTTTATGATTTTTATTATTTTTGTGATTGTTTAAATACTTTCCTATTTGTGATTTATTTTGTCATGCATGATTATAGTTTTTATTATTTTTGTTATGCATGTGTATGACTTTAAATATATTGTATGTATATTATATGTGATTATATAATTGCATGTGTCTATAATTGTATAATTATTAAAGTAGGATGTGAATAACATGTAACGATTTGCATGAGTGTTCCAAAGAACACGAGAATGAGGCTCTGCCTTACACCAAAATAGAGAACCAAAATGTTCTCAATTTTCTAAATCAATGAGTTAATGAATCTAGGTAAAATAATAATTTAAAAATGATTTTGATTAATTATGGCCAACATGCCGCTTAATGTATAATTGAATATCATTTTATTTTTGATTTTGGCCAATATGCCATTTTATTTTCTAAGATAGGTTAAGTAATGGATTTACTAAACAAATTGATTCCAATGAATCATTGAGAAAATAAAAAGAATAAATTCAGTTCTAGAATTTTAACTTAGCAGAATTTAGTTTAAGTAAGAACTAAATCAAACGCTTGAAAAATACTAACGTAAAGCTCATTTTATAAATTTTGAAGCACGTTAGCAAGTTTTAAAGCATAATTATTAGGTAAAAATAAAATGAAACTATATTTAGTAGAAAACTTCAAAAATACCTTATACTAATTTTACAGGTAAAATGCTGTCAAAATTTACTAAAATCAGGCGAATAAAATGAAAAGATTCCATACTATATTTAGAACACAAGAAAAATACTCTACGTATTTTAAATGTACAATATATAGTTTTGCATATTCTTAAAATAATAATTTTAAGCTATTCGGTTAAGAAAATGAATTAAAAATCTTACGCGATTGAGAAAATGATTTAAAAACATTTTGTGATATTTAAAAATGTCAAAAATATATTTACGCAATTTTAAAACGTTTGTGAAAACAACGAGATTGCGAAAATGCGATAAAATTCCTACGCGATTGAAAGATACAGTGAGTTTTGCTGTCGGGCCAAAGTGGTGGACCCGGACATGTTGTGGTGTAGTACTGTCAGGTGGGACGTACTATACTTTGGTATTTTGTGACTAAGGGTATTTTTGTAATTTTTTATAATTATGGTAAAATTTGGATAATAATGGTATTTTTGTAATTTTAGATCATGTTTAGAATGTTGTGTCAATTTGATTGATAATTGACGATTGATTGATGAGGCGAATTACACCGTGTTTTGGTGTGATAGGTGTAGTGTGGTTCATTTATGAACTTGAAGGCATTAGTGTGCGGAGAATCCCATATGAGGACAGTGGTAGCACCTCTGGGCCGTGGTAACGGGCAACACACTAATGATCTTGACAAATACTATTCTTAATCGGAATTTTGAGGGGACTATTAAGTACTATGCCTATGGTACACGATGTTTGACTTTGTGTCTTTGCTACACGATGTTTGAATTTGTGGACTATAGACACAAAGATTGACAAATACAATAGTTTGGTTGGGCACCATAAAGTATTATTAGTTTCTATTTGGATCATTCTCTCGATATTCGTGTTTAGCTCCATGGGTAGGAACGAGTCGGTGTGTGTTCATGCATTATCTGCATTTTACTTGTTCATGCATCATCGGCCTTTCTTGTTTACCATATTCTCAGATAAAATGTATGATGTATTGCTTTAATATATATATATATATATATATATATATATATATATATATATATATATATATATATATATATATTCTAGGATATAATGATATATGTTATTTTAATATATGTTGCTTTGATATATTATGCATGATATGTAGGTATATGTATCTTAATATTTGTTGTATTGTCGTTTTCTCTATTGCCATGCAGGTAATGATGTTGATTGTCTCACCTCTCTATATGTTTTCCGGATATTATTATATTATTTTCGTAAAGAGTTGAGGATGAAGAGGATCAGCCTCTTGAGATCTGATGATCCGGACGAGCGACAATAGGCGAGCTATACGAGGAAGAGGAGCGGGTAGATCACACTGATCATCAAGACTGATCTTGAGATCATGGCGTTGCCAGGATTCTTCGGGTTTGTGAGACTTGAGTTTCACGGAGGTTCTGAAGCCTGGCGTATGCGAGTGGATAGAGGGACAGTTGTATATGTGGGACGTTTGACTGTGTCCCTATGTAGAGAATATGATGGAGATGTCATATTCACTACTATGTTATATTTGCATTTAGAGTTGCCACTGACTCTTAGGCGTTATTGGCAGGGAATATTCCATGCGCCTAGTGAGCTCAGTAGCGAGTCTACGGCCCGGACTCGTGTCCGTAGAACTATGGGACCTCCAGGAGCTCTGACTTTCGAGGATCTTTCTGAGGATGATCCATTGGAGGGTTAGAGAGCTCTGAGGTGCACTTGGGCAATACTATGTCTTAGTTTTATGTTGTCTTTTTACTGCTTTGTTACATACTTGTAGTTGTAAAATTATGTGTGTATTAAAGAAGAATTATATGTATATTATAGCGTGATTATACTTTGTTTAATTTTGTGTCCTGTGTTATTTTATTTAATGTTATAAGTATAAAATAGAAAAAAAATTTACTACTAATATTATCTATGTACGAAATATTTTATAACTTGGGTAAAAGTCTTATTGAATTTTATTTCATGCATCATAAATGTGACATCCCCACAAGGGTGTTACATTAGTTGGTATCAGAACCCAAGTTAGAGTCTTTTGGGTTTGTGGGTAGGTTTGTCTTGTTTGTGCTGTGTGAATCTCTGATGTTGAACACAGAGATATGTTTCGGTTTCTGAAAGGAAACAATTTTTTTTTGTGCGAAATCGCTACGTTTAGTTCGTTGTGTGTCGATTTTGTTTATCTTTGAAGAAAGATAATGGAATGTTACGAACATGAGCGTGTGGACGCAAAACGTGATGAAGATCGTATAACTGCAGTTCGAAGTATGATGCGAAAAGTGATTGAAGTAGCAGTACAATAGAGACAGATGATCGCTCAGCAGTAGGAACTGATAATTGAACTTCATAGCTTATTAGGTTTGGAGCAGCCATCGGATGCGAGGAGCTGTAACTTAGAATCTTCGATAATCCAAAATAGAAGGAAGCGTAAGATCAATCGTTTTTAGCGAAAGTCGTATGTGCAACCACCAGGGAAGCAACAACGAACAAAGAAAGGAAGTACTAGTGGCAATAATTTTTGTCAGACTGTGGCATCACCAACGAAGTGTGGAAAGCTTGAACACTTATTCAAAGAGCGTGATCAGCTGAAGATGGAAACTTCCGTTAGTAATACATGTGTTTCAAAATCTCAAAACGAAGAAAGAGCCGATGCAAGGAGTGTAATGAGAACGTTCAAATACAAAAACTTAAGAAGCGAGAAAGTTGTGCCATAGAGGGTAATCTTAAAACTGTGCTGTATAATTCACGAGGTAACCCATTCTCTTGTGATCTGTGACTGTGTGAATCTTTTGGAGTTATCTGTGTTTTACTCATTTTCGTAATGTTACTTCAACTTCTAAACTTGCTATTACTACTTGAGCCTATTTAAAACTATCAAATTATTATCAGAGTTTGAAACATTTTATTAATCTGGTTTGTCTATTTCTTTCTCAAATAGTCTGAGTAAATCAATTTGATTTATCCGTGCCTTTATTATAGAGTGATCTGAGTATTTCTATTCTTCTTGTTGAACTTGTTGTTTATACTCAAGTTTTCTAATTCTACCCTATGTCTATTGAATATCAAATCTTTTCTGTTAATTTGACTTGTTTATCTAAAACAACATTTATTTGAGATTCTGATTTTTAAATGAATTGGTTATTTTTCAACTATATCCTACTAGATTGTTGCAAAGCAATTTTATTGTTTCCTTGACCTGAGATTTTTGGAGTTGAATCCAGAAAGTTCATTTCTAAAATTATTGGACTATGTTCATTTCGAAATCTATTAGACCATCTCAAATTCTTTGTTGGACTAATCTAGTAACCTACTGAATAGTCTTATTATTTTTCCTTATAACCTTCATAGTATCTTTCATGTATTTCAATTAAGAAGGATTATTCTTGATCCAACTTATGTCATAGTATCAAATACAGTGCAATTAGAAGAAAACTTGATCTATGAGACATTTTCTGTTAAGATTAAAAATAAGCAAATAGAACAACTTCTCTTGATGAAGAAAATGTGGAATGATGCGACGATAGGGGAACTAGAAAACCAAATGAAGGAAATCACTTTGTTTGCTCCAAGATCGATTTGTGTCTTTGGTTATTATCGATTCGAGTAAAGGTAGAGAATGTTCCAAGACAGTTTTTCAGATGCGTTGCAGGAACTATGTATATTTAGTACTACCGTTCGATGTAAGAAATATTTTGGCAGTGTTCACGAACTATATAAATAGGATCTTTCTTTCTCATCTAGGCAAATTTGTCATTATTGGCAATATTTTGACCTATTCTCAAAATTCAAAGGAACATGCTGAAGATCTTAATGCAGTTCTTCAATTTCTGAAGAAGAAGGAAAATGAGTTATGCGTGAAATTGGTCAAATGCAAAATTCTGCTATAAAAAGTTCAACTCGTGGATTTAGATTGAGTGTTAAAATCAAATAGAAAGGTGGTGGCGTATACTTCAAGGCAATGGAACGTGCGTGAGAAGAATTATTCAATTTACGTTTTAGGATACACGATAGTCGTTTTGTAAGAAAAATCTGAAGATGTTTTCTTTCTTATAAAATTCACAATAATTTCAAAGGCTTGAAGTACCTGTTCAACCAAGAAGGGCTTGGATATCAGGAAGAGACGAATAGTTAGAATTTTCAAAGGACTTGTTGAGATGAATTTCTACCATTAATAGAGTTCATATACAACGATAGTTTCGTTCGAGCATAGGGATGATACCCTGTGAGGCATTATATGGGAGACGCTGTAGAATGCCATTGTTGGTATCATACTGTGGAAAGTAGTATTGTAGGACCCAAGTTTGTGCAGCAGACAATTGAGAAAGTGAAGATGATTCGAGACAAGATGAGGACAACTCAGACGCGGCAAAATAGTTATGCTGATAAAAGACGAAGACTGCTTGAATTTGAAGAAGGTGATCATGTGTTTCTACGTATGACCCTTATGACTGGAGTTGAACAAGCAATTAAGTCGAGGAAACTCACTCTAAAGTTTATCGAGCCGTATCAGATACTTCATCGATAGATCCGATAGCTTATCAGATTTCACTACCACCATTCTTATCGAATCTTCGTAATGTATTTCACGTATCACAACTACGGAATATATTTCTGATCTGATTCATGTCATCGAACCAGACATCGTATAACTAAAGGAGAATTTAACCTATGAGACGTTTCCAGTCAAGATTGAAGATCGAAGGACAAAGCAACTTCGAGGAAGGGATATCGCATTAGTTAAAGTAGTTTAGAACGATGTAGTGGCAGAGCCACATGGGAGCTAGAAGATAGGATGAGGGAGCAATACTCTCAATTGTTTTGATGTATGATGAATTTCGGGGACGAAATTCTTTTTAGTATGGGAGAGTTGTAACACCCCAACTTTTGGGATAATTACAATATAGTCCCGAAATGTACTATTTTGTGAATTCTGTGAGCAGTAAATTAAATTTGACTATTCCATGAGTGTACTTGACTGTTGTATGTGATTTACTCTGAGCCAGGAAAATAATAATTTTCTGACCGAAAAAATCTTATTTTAATTAATTGGAGCTGAGGGATCTTACTAAACCCAATTCTGATTGATATATATATTAATCTCGTAATTTTTAGAATTTAACTGTGCAATAAAATAATTTTATATTATTATAATATTCTTTTATATTATAGTACCTACTGTCTAAAAAATAGTAAAAATTTGCTTCGGTTTGACCACGGATCTTTAAAAGTACTGTGGGACCCGCATTTAGGAAAAACAGTCAACTGTGCTGACTGGACAAATTCTAGCCAATGAGAGCAAGTCAACGAAAGTGGCTTGACTTTTTAAACCAATAAGAATGAGTCAACGAAGGGAGCATAGACTTTGATTTGGACCGTTGGATGAAGACTTAGTTAGGAAGCCTTTAACCTTAGCCGTTGATCTAATCAATGGTGAGATTAGAATGCTAGTTTTATGACCAATTGATATCTACCTTAGATGTAATCTATGGCTAGGAATTAAAGATGAATCAATTGTTAGAATTAAGTCAAAAATAGTAGGCTTGAATTTGGTTAGTAGCTAATTAAGCTTAATTTGACTAATCTAATTACCTAATTAGCAAACTAAATGAACTAGTTTAGTTCTTAATTAATTATAATCTAAATACTAATTAGATATCCTAATATTGATTAGAGGTTATAATATATGCTAAAATATATTAAACTAATTAGTTATACTATTAGTATGTGAATTAAGATTGATTAGGATAATTAACCTAACTAATTACCTAATTAATTAGCATATAATTAGGAGTAAATGGAAAACAATTAAACCCTTAAAATGCAAAGGAGCCACACGGTTTGGGCAGCAGCCTTGAGAGGCTTGGTGGCTAAGTTCTACTAGCTTCTTGAACTCTCCAAATTGTCATAAACCATGTGAAAACTAAATCAAACGCTTGAAAAATACTAACGTAAAGCTCATTTTATAAATTTTGAAGCACGTTAGCAAGTTTCAAAGCGTAATTATTAGGTAAAAATAAAATAAAACTATATTTAGTAGAAAACTTCAAAAATACCTTATACTGATTTTACAGGCAAAATGCTGTCGAAATTTACTAAAATCAGGCGAATAAAATGAAAAGATTCCATACTATATTTAGAACACAAGAAAAATATTCTACGTATTTTAAATGTACAATATATAGTTTTGCACATTCTTAAAATAATAATTTTAAGCTATTCGGTTAAGAAAATGAATTAAAAATCTTACGCGATTGAGAAAATGATTTAAGAACATTTTGTGATATTTAAAAATGTCAAAAATATATTTACGCAATTTTAAAACGTTTGTGAAAACAACGAGATTATGAAAATGCGATAAAATTCCTACGTGATTGAAAGATACAGTGAGTTTTGCTGTCGGGTCAAAGTGGTGGACCCGGACATGTTGTGGTGTAGTATTGTCAGTGGGACGTACTATACTTTGGTATTTTGTGACTAAGGGTATTTTTGTAATTTTTTGTAATTATGGTAAAATTTGGATAATAATGGTATTTTTGTAATTTTAGATCATGTTTAGAGTGTTGTGTCAATTTGATTGATAATTGGCGATTGATTGATGAGGCGAATTACACCGTGTTTTGGTGTGATAGGCATAGTGTGGTTCATTTATGAACTTGAAGGCATTAGTGTGCGGAGAATCCCATATGAGGACAGTGGTAGCACCTCTGGGCGTGGTAACAGGCAACACACTAATGATCTTGACAAAGCACTATTCTTAATCGGAATCTTGAGGGGACTATTAAGTACTATGCTGTGGTACACGATATTTGAATGTGTGTCTTTAACTACATGATGTTTGGATTGTGGACTATAGACACAAAGATTGGACAAAGTGCAATAGTTTGGTTGGGCGGCCATAAAGTATTATTAGTTTCTATTCGGATCATTCTCTCAGATATCCATGTTTAGCTCCATGGAGTAGGAACGAGTCAGTGTGTGTTCATGCATTATTTGCATTTTACTGTTCATGCATCATCTGCACTTTAATGTTTACCATATTCTGTGATAAAATGTATGATGTATTGCTTTAATATATATATATATATATATTCTAGGATATAATGATATATGTTATTTTAATATATGTTGCTTTGATATATTATGCATGATATGTAGGTATATGTATCTTAATATTTGTTGTATTGTCGTTTTCTCTATTGCCATGCGGGTAATGGTGTTGATTGTCTCACCTCTCTATATGTTTTCTGGATATTATTATATTATTTTCGTAAAGAGTTGCGGAAGAAGAGGATCAGCCTCTTGAGATACAGTATCCAGACGAACGACAGCCGGGCGAGCTATACGAGGAAGAGGAGCGGGTAGATCACACTGATCATCAAGACTGATCTTGAGATCATGGCGTTGCCAGGATTCTTCGGGTTTGTGAGACTTGAGTTTCACGGAGGTTCTGAAGCCTGGCGTATGCGAGTGGATAGAGGGACAATTGTATATGTGGGACGTTTGACTGTGTCCCTATGTAGAGAATATGATGGAGATGTCATATTCACTACTATGTTATATTTGCATTTAGAGTTGCCACTGACTCTTTGGCGTTATTGGCAGGGAATATTCCATGCGCCTAGTGAGCTCAGTAGCGAGTCTACGGCCCGGACTCGTGTCCGTAGAACTATGGGGCCTCCAGGAGCTCTGACTTTCGAGGATCTTTTTGAGGATGATCCATTGGAGGGTTAGAGAGCTCTGAGGTGCACTTGGGCAATACTATGTCTTAGTTTTATGTTGTCTTTTTACTGTTTTGTTACATACTTGTAGTTGTAAAATTATGTGTGTATTAAAGAAGAATTATATGTATATTATGGCGTGATTATACTTTGTTTAATTTTGTGTCCTGTGTTATTTTATTTAATGTTATAAGTATAAAATAGAAAAAAAATTTACTACTAATATTATCTATGTACGAAATATTTTATAACTTGGGTAAGAGTCTTATTGAATTTTATTTCATGCATCATAAATGTGACATCCCCACAAGGGTGTTACATTAGTTGGTATCAGAACCCAAGTTAGAGTCTTTTGGGTTTGTGGGTAGGTTTGTCTTGTTTGTGCTGTGTGAATCTCTGATGTTGAACACAGAGATATGTTTCGGTTTCTGAAAGGAAACAATTTTTTTTTTGTGCGAAATCGCTACGTTTAGTTCGTTGTGTGTCGATTTTGTTTATCTTTGAAGAAAGATAATGGAACGTTACGAACATGAGCGTGTGGACGCAAAACGTGATGAAGATCGTATAACCGCAGTTCGAAGTATGATGCGAAAAGTGATTGAAGTAGCAGTACAATAGAGACAGATGATCGCTCAGCAGTAGGAACTGATAATTGAACTTCATAGCTTATTAGGTTTGGAGCAGCCATCGGATGCGAGGAGCTGTAACTTAGAATCTTCGATAATCCAAAATAGAAGGAAGCGTAAGATCAATCGTTTTTAGCGAAAGTCGTATGTGCAACCACCAGGGAAGCAACAACGAACAAAGAAAGGAAATACTAGTGGCAACAATTTTTGTCAGACTGTGGCATCACCAACGAAGTGTGGAAAGCTTGAACACTTATTCAAAGAGCGTGATCAGCTGAAGATGGAAACTTCCGTTAGTAATACATGTGTTTCAAAATCTCAAAACGAAGAAAGAGCCGATGCAAGGAGTGTAATGAGAACGTTCAAATACAAAAACTTAAGAAGCGAGAAAGTTGTGCCATAGAGGGTAATCTTAAAACTGTGCTGTATAATTCACGAGGTAACCCATTCTCTTGTGATCTGTGACTGTGTGAATCTTTTGGAGTTATCTGTGTTTTACTCATTTTCGTAATGTTACTTCAACTTCTAAACTTGCTATTACTACTTGAGCCTATTTAAAACTATCAAATTATTATCAGAGTTTGAAACATTTTATTAATCTGGTTTGTCTATTTCTTTCTCAAATAGTCTGAGTAAATCAATTTGATTTATCCGTGCCTTTATTATAGAGTGATCTGAGTATTTCTATTCTTCTTGTTGAACTTGTTGTTTATACTCAAGTTTTCTAATTCTACCCTATGTCTATTGAATATCAAATCTTTTCTGTTAATTTGACTTGTTTATCTAAAACAACATTTATTTGAGATTCTGATTTTTAAATGAATTGGTTATTTTTCAACTATATCCTACTAGATTGTTGCAAAACAATTTTATTGTTTCCTTGACCTGAGATTTTTGGAGTTGAATCCAGAAAGTTCATTTCTAAAATTATTGGACTATGTTCATTTCAAATCTATTAGACCATCTCAAATTCTTTGTTGGACTAATCTAGTAACCTACTGAATAGTCTTATTATTTTTCCTTATAACCTTCATAGTATCTTTCATGTATTTCAATTAAGAAGGATTATTCTTGATCCAACTTATGTCATAGTATCAAATACAGTGCAATTAGAAGAAAACTTGATCTATGAGACATTTTATATTAAGATTAAAAATAAGCAAATAGAACAACTTCTCTTGATGAAGAAAATCTGGAATGATGCGACGATAGGGGAACTAGAAAACCAAATGAAGGAAATCACTGTTTGCTCCAAGATCGATTTGTGTGCTGGTTATTATTAGATTCGAGTAAAGGTAGAGAATGTTCCAAGACAGTTTTTCAGATGCGTTGCAGGAACTATGTATATTTAGTACTACCGTTCGATGTAAGAAATATTTTGGCGGTGTTCACGAACTATATAAATAGGATCTTTCTTTCTCATCTAGGCAAATTTGTCATTATTGGCAATATTTTGACCTATTCTCAAAATTCAAAGGAACATGCTGAAGATCTTAATGCAGTTCTTCAATTTCTGAAGAAGAAGGAAAATGAGTTATGCGTGAAATTGGTCAAATGCAAAATTCTGCTATAAAAAGTTCAACTCGTGGATTTAGATTGAGTGTTAAAATCAAATAGAAAGGTGGTGGCGTATACTTCAAGGCAATGGAACATGCGTGAGAAGAATTATTCGATTTACGTTTTAGGATACGCGATAGTCGTTTTGTAAGAAAAATCTGAAGATGTTTTCTTTCTTATAAAATTCACAATAATTTCAAAGGCTTGAAGTACCTGTTCAACCAAGAAGGGCTTGGATATCAGGAAGAGACGAATAGTTAGAATTTTCAAAGGACTTGTTGAGATGAATTTCTACCATTAATAGAGTTCATATACAACGATAGTTTTGTTCGAGCATAGGGATGACACTCTGTGAGGCATTATATGGGAGACGCTGTAGAATGCCATTGCGTTGGTATCATACTGTGGAAAGTAGTATTATAGGACCCAAGTTTGTGCAGCAGACAATTGAGAAAGTGAAGATGATTCGAGACAAGATGAGGACAACTCAGACGCGGCAAAATAGTTATGCTGATAAAAGACGAAGACTGCTTGAATTTGAAGAAGGTGATCATGTGTTTCTACGTATGACCCTTATGACTGGAGTTGAACAAGCAATTAAGTCGAGGAAACTCACTCTGAAGTTTATCGAGCCGTATCAGATACTTCATCGATAGATCCGATAGCTTATCAGATTTCACTACCACCATTCTTATCGAATCTTCGTAATGTATTTCACGTATCACAACTACGGAATATATTTCTGATCTGATTCATGTCATCGAACCAGACATCGTATAACTAAAGGAGAATTTAACCTATGAGACGTTTCCAGTCAAGATTGAAGATCGAAGGACAAAGCAACTTCGAGGAAGGGATATCGCATTAGTTAAAGTAGTTTAGAACGATGTAGTGGCAGAGCCACATGGGAGCTAGAAGATAGGATGAGGGAGCAATACTCTCAATTGTTTTGATGTATGATAAATTTCGGGGACGAAATTCTTTTTAGTAGGGGAGAGTTGTAACACCCCAACTTTTGGGATAATTACAATATAGTCCCGAAATGTACTGTTTTGTGAATTCTGTGAGCAGTAAATTAAATTTGACTGTTCCGTGAGTGTACTTGACTGTTGTATGTGATTTACTCCGAGCCAGGGAAATAATAATTTTAAAGTAAAAAAATCTTATTTTAATTAATTGAGGTGGGGATCTTACTAAATCCAATTGATTGACATATATATTAATCTCGTAATTTTTAGGATTTAACTTGTGCAATAAAATAATTTTATATTATTATAATATTCTTTTATATTATAGTACCTACTGTCTAAAAAATAGTAAAAATTTGCTTCGGTTTGACTACGGATCTTTAAAAGTACTGTGGGACCCGCGTTTAGGAAAAGCAGTTAATTGTGCTGACTGGACAAATTCTAGCCAATGAGAGCAAGTCAACCAAAGTGGCTTGACTTTTTAAACCAATAAGAATGAGTCAACGAAGGGAGCATAGACTTTGATTTGGACCGTTGGATGAAGACTTAGTTAGGAAGCCTTTAACCTTAGCCGTTGATCTAATCAATGGTGAGATTAGAATGCTAGTTTTATGACCAATTGATATCTACCTTAGATGTAATCTATGGCTAGGAATTAAAGATGAATCAATTGTTAGAATTAAGTCAAAAATAGTAGGCTTGAATTTGGTTAGTAGCTAATTAAGCTTAATTTGACTAATCTAATTACCTAATTAGCAAACTAAATGAACTAGTTTAGTTCTTAATTAATTATAATCTAAATACTAATTAGATATCCTAATATTGATTAGAGGTTATAATATATGCTAAAATATATTAAACTAATTAGTTATACTATTAGTATGTGAATTAAGATTGATTAGGATAATTAACCTAACTAATTACCTAATTAATTAGCATATAATTAGGAGTAAATGGAAAACAATTAAACCCTTAAAATGCAAAGGAGCCACACGGTTTGGGCAGCAGCCTTGAGAGGCTTGGTGGCTAAGTTCTACTAGCTTCTTGAACTCTCCAAATTGTCATAAACCATGTGCACCACCATGTGCATTCAATTGGATATTTATCTAGCAAATTCAAACACTCAACCTCACCACTACACACTCACGGCAGCAGCCCCTCCCATTTCCCTCTCAATATTTATTTCACACTTATCCTAAATTAAGCTTTCTATTTTCTCTCTAAAAACTACCAAGAACCAAGCACACTTTTTCTTCTCTTTCTTTCTCTTTATTCGGCCAAGACCTCAAGCCCACACCAACCAACTTCTATAATTTTACCTCTTAGCTTTTCTTAAACCCAAATCCTATTCTAAACACTTTTTATTCACAAAGTTTTTCCAAAAAAACTACTCTATCTTGTCCAAAATCCAACCCTTTGCTTACTTTTCTAAGGGTAAGTCTTGATTCTATGGTTCAAAATTTGATTTCTAATTTTTCTAACCATGATTGTTCCATGGTTTTTCAATATTGATCCTTGTATGTGTTTTTACTAATTGTTTAAGAATTTTAGGGATTTGTTTGGGAGATTTCACGAAATTTCAAAGAAAGGAGGAAACTAACCGATTAATTGTCTTCAAGAGGTAAGAGAGAGATTTAATCTCATCAACCCTAAGTGGTGATGGGAAAATGGATTTGATTGTGTATGAAGAATCCATAAGGATTCGATTTGTGTGATTGTTTATGATTTTTATTATTTTTGTGATTGTTTAAATGCTTTCCTATTTGTGATTTATTTTGCCATGCATGATTATAGTTTTTATTATTTTTGTTATGCATGTTTATGACTTTAAATATATTGTATGTATATTATATGTGATTATATAATTGCATGTGTCTATAATTGTATAATTATTAAAGTAGGATGTGAATAACATGTAACGATTTGCATGAGTGTTCCAAAGAACACAGAATGAGGCTCACGACCTTACACCAAAAATAGAGAATCAAAATGTTCTCAGCAATTTTCTAAATCAATGAGTTAATGAATCTAGGTAAAATAATAAGTTAAAAATGATTTTGATTAATTATGGCCAACATGCCAGTTAGTGTATAATTGAATATCATTTTATTTTTGATTTTGGCCAATATGCCATTTTATTTTCTAAGATAGGTTAGGTAATGGATTTACTAAACAAATCGATTCCAATGAATCATTGAGAAAATAAAAGGAATAAATTCAGTTTTAGAATTTTAACTTAGCAGAATTTAGTTTAAGTAAGAACTAAATCAAACGCTTGAAAAATACTAACGTAAAGCTCATTTTATAAATTTTGAAGCACGTTAGCAAGTTTCAAAGCGTAATTATTAGGTAAAAATAAAATAAAACTATATTTAGTAGAAAACTTCAAAAATACCTTATACTGATTTTACAGGCAAAATCTTTGTCAAAATTTACTAAAATCAGGCGAATAAAATGAAAAGATTCCATATTATATTTAGAACACAAGAAAAATACTCTACGTATTTTAAATGTACAATATATAGTTTTGCACATTCTTAAAATAATAATTTTAAGCTATTCGGTTAAGAAAATGAATTAAAAATCTTACGCGATTGAGAAAATGATTTAAAAACATTTTGTGGTATTTAAAAATGTCAAAAATATATTTACGCAATTTTAAAACGTTTGTGAAAACAACGAGATTGTGAAAACGCGATAAAATTCCTACGCGATTGAAAGATACAATGAGTTTTGCTGTCGGGTCAAAGTGGTGGACCCGGACATGTTGTGGTGTAGTACTGTCAGGTGGGACGTACTATAATTTGGTATTTTTTGACTAAGGGCATTTTTGTAATTTTTTGTAATTATGGTAAAATTTGGATAATAATGGTATTTTTGTAATTTTAGATCATGTTTAGAGTGTTGTGTCAATTTGATTGATAATTGGCGATTAATTGATGAGGTGAATTACACCGTGTTTTGGTGTGATAGGCGTAGTGTGGTTCATTTATGAACTTAAAGGCATTAGTGTGCGGAGAATCCCATATGAGGACAGTGGTAGCACCTCTGGGCCGTGGTAACGGGCAACACACTAATGATCTTGACAAGCACTATTCTTAATCGAAATCTTGAGAGGACTATTAAGTACTATGCCTGTGGTACATGATGTTTAGACGTGTCTTCTTCACGATGTTTGGGCTTTGTGGACTATAGACACAAAGATTGGACAAATGCAATAGTTTGGTTGGGCGATCATAAAGTATTATTAGTTTCTATTCGGATCATTCTCTCGGATATCCGTGTTTAGCTCCATGGAGTAGGAACGAGTCGGTGTGTGTTCATGCATTATCGTATTTTAATTTCATTCATGCATCATACGCACTTTCTTGTTTACCATATTATGTGATAAAATGTATGATGTATTGCTTTAATATATATATATATATATATTCTAGGATATAATGATATATGTTATTTTAATATATGTTGCTTTGATATATTATGCATGATATGTAGGTATATGTATCTTAATATTTGTTGTATTGTCGTTTTCTCTATTGCCATGCGGGTAATGGTGTTGATTGTCTCACCTCTCTATATGTTTTCTAGATATTATTATATTATTTTTGTAAAGAGTTGAGGAAGAAGAGGATCGGCCTCTTGAGATACAAGATTCTTCGGACGGCGATAGCCGGGCGAGCTATACGAGGAAGAGGAGCGGGTAGATCACACTGATCATCAAGACTGATCTTGAGATCATGGCGTTGCCAGGATTCTTCGGGTTTGTGAGACTTGAGTTTCACGAAGGTTATGAAGCCTGGCGTATGCGAGTGGATAGAGGGACAGTTGTATATGTGGGACGTTTGACTGTGTCCCTATGTAGAGAATATGATGGAGATGTCATATTCACTACTATGTTATATTTACATTTAGAGTTGCCACTGACTCTTAGGCGTTATTGGCAGGGAATATTCCATGCACCTAGTGAGCTTAGTAGCGAGTCTACGGCCTGGACTCGTGTCCGTAGAACTATGGGACCTCCAGGAGCTCTGACTTTCGAGGATCTTTCTGAGGATGATCCATCGGAGGGTTAGAGAGCTCTGAGGTGCACTTGGGCAATACTATGTCTTAGTTTTATGTTGTCTTTTTACTGCTTTGTTACGTACTTGTAGTTGTAAAATTATGTGTGTATTAAAGAAGAATTATATGTATATTATGGCGTGATTATACTTTGTTTAATTTTGTGTCCTGTGTTATTTTATTTAATGTTATAAGTATAAAATAGAAAAAAAATTTACTACTAATATTATCTATGTACGAAATATTTTATAACTTGGGTAAGAATCTTATTGAATTTTATTTCATGCATCATAAATGTGACATCCCCACAAGGGTGTTACAGGATTAGTTTCTTGAACTCGTTATCCGAACTAATAAATAGTCGGATTGATCGGATTCTACCCGAACAGATCCGATGACTCGAACTAACCTGAATATTTTATATTGGATTGATCGAGTTATTGGATCATTGGGTCAGGTTGGGTAACCTTATTAGAAATGATAATATCCATTGTTGGATAAAGTTTGATTGATTACAGTCGTTTGGAGTCGCTGAATCAGTGTTGGCTAGCCTTGCATCTTTCCAAGAGGCTTGAGGTTGGCTCACAAGCTCTGTGCAGACACCTATGGCTTCAGGTGGGTGGCAAAAACCGAGTCCAGATTTCTACAAAGTTAATGTTGACTATGCAGCATCAGAAAATGACCAAACCTATGGCAAACATGGTAACTTCATGGCTGGTATGGCTAAAAGGGGTGGTGGAAAAATCCATCCGAATAGAGGGGAGCTAATAACAGCTAGAGAAAGCCTCCTATTTGCATGCGATATTGGGCGCAGGAAAATATTCCTTGAAGGAGATGCGCAAAGGGGTGATTAGAAACAAAAAGGATAGCTCAGAAGACTTGTCCTATGATGGGGCAATTCTGCAAGGCATCTTCTTGCATGCGTTTTTGGTTCGACTGTTTTGATTGTGGTTACGTCTCTTGAGTTTGTAATAAAGCAGCTGACTTGTTGGCTTGCTATGCTAAGTTGAGTTGCTCTTGTATATGGATCGAGATCCTGGTGATTGTTTAGTCCTGATCCTTATTTCTATATTCGGTCTTAATAATATATACATCTTCAAATTTTTAAAAATTAGTAGCCTTTATCTTTGAACAAATCTTTGAATAAATTGATTTTTCTTTTTTTTCGTCTCCTAATATTGCAAGAGTCTTTTGAGAAACGAAGCATAAATTTGAATATTGGCAATATAATATTTCATATAAATTGGGAAATAATGTAACGGTATCTCATTATCATAAAAAAATATAACGGTATCTCAAATAATCGAGAAATATTATAATATTATATATCATATCATATACAATATATAATTAGGAAAATAATGCATTAATATATCTTAAATTAATTTTATTATATTATACTTTTCTTTTTGTATTAATTTCTTAATTGTAGAGGGTTCATTTAATATATTTTTCTTTAATTTTGTTCCAAATTAAATCTTAAATAGAGTTTTAACTAATCAGAATCAATTTTTTTATTAATGAGGATATTTATTTTTTTATTTTATTTTGTTATTATATTATTTTCTTGATGATGATTGATTTTCTAATTAATTAATTTTTTAATTAATATTTTGTATCAGCACGTGTTGTATTTTTTATTTAGAATTTTTTTATTAATCAATATCAATATTTTTAAATTAATTTAATCTTAAATTATCAGGAGTTCATTAAGAATTTTATTCTTTGATTTTGCTGCAAATTAAATCTTAAATTGATGTTGTTATATTATACAAAAATTAATTTTATTATATTATATATTATTTTCTTAAGGTTTTTTCCTTTTTGTTTATTCTTAAAGAGTTAAGAGACGGGATTCTCATATTTCAGTTCAGGTACCACACTCCACACGCAAGTTAAGGTTTGACTCCCTTTTTAATAATGCTCAACATTTATTTTTTTTTTAAAAAGTTAATGGTGAGAATAATTTTTTCATCAACATAGGTCCGGTAAATTATCTAAAATTTAGCTGTAGCAAGTAGCAATTTTTTTTTATGACAAACCAACCTATGTTAATGACAGAAATAATTCGTCTCAAATGTATTCTTACTCTTATATTTATATAACTTTAATATTTTATATTATTTTTATACTAATTAATGAAATATAAATTTATAATTAATTATATATAAGTTAATTAATTAATTAATTAATACATATCATTTTTATTAATTAATTAATATATATAATTAATTATAAATTTATACTTTTATTAAATAGTATAAAAAATAATATAAAAAAAGTAACTATTACCTAAGTTTTCTCTTTTTTTTTTTTTTGATACCCCACACAGACACAGTCCGGTCTGCTTTGAGGTACCAAAAATGGTAAACAAAAACAAGCGCTCCCTCTTGTTCATCTTCTTTGATTAGAAAAACAAAAACAAAAAACATCTTCAGTTATCAAACACCGTCGTATCGTCCACATTCAATGGCCCTTGTATCTCTCTCTCTTCTCCCTTCTCTGTTCCCACCCTCTTCTTCATCTTGCTTCTGTGGTGGGGTCCATCTTCGCTCCCACAAGAACTTCGTGTCTATCGTTTCACCTTCTCCTCTTTCTTCTTTCACCTCAAACTCAAAACTCCATGACAGTGGCAGGCGCTTTGCAACGGTGTTGGTTGCTGCTGCTTCCGGAGATTACTATGCTACTCTCGGAGTCCCCAAATCTGCTTCCGGCAAGGAAATCAAAGCTGCTTATCGAAAGTTAGCTCGCCAGGTATCCCCTTTTCTTCACTCTGAAATTTTATTTATTTATTTTTGAAATTTAATTTGGAAGCTAATGCTAAAGTCTGTGGCACCAAATTTTTAAAGGCACAAGTAGTAAAGTATAAAACTATTTAATATTTTGAAAAGGACTTCAAGTGGGTATTCACTTTTTCAATGCAAACGGTTTTATTAATTACTTGGCTTGTTGTTAGAACTAGAACTACGCACTTAAAGTTTTAAAAATCTTTAGTGTTTTCTCTCTACTCTCTAGTACCATCCTGATGTGAACAAGGAACCTGGAGCAACTGAAAAGTTCAAAGAGATTAGTGCTGCATATGAGGTATGCACCAGAAATACTGTACTGACTGTTAGTTAAGCCTTCTTTACTGGGCTAGTGTAGTTTTATTTTTTATTTTTTATTTTTCCAGTTCTGTAATTTATAGCAATCAATAGTATAAGTTGTATGGTAGTTGTTACACCCTGCTAGGTTAGTGAACATGTTTAAAATTGCTTGCTTTATTCCCAAAAAATGCCATGAATCTGTATCTTAATTATGTCATTGAATTCATATTTCTTTTTAATTATATTTATGATATCATCTTTTGAATTCTGAAGTACAACATTGTCAGGTGCTATCAGATGATAAAAAGAGGGCTTTGTACGATCAATATGGCGAGGCTGGAGTTAAGAGTGCAGTGGGAGGAGGATCGAGTGCCTATACGGTATTCAATATGATTTTATTTTGTTCATTTTGCTTAATATGTAAATTTAGGGAGAAATACGTATTTGGAAGTATGAAAAAACTTGCTTGTAAGGAGAATCAGTGGTTAATATGCCAATACACATGTCTTCTTTTTGGGCACAGTTTTACATGCCAATTTTGAGTAGTTGTTTTCCTCGATCTACTCTTCTTTTACTGCTTCTCTAAGGTTAATTTATATTTAATGATGTCTGTTCTTGCAGACTAATCCATTTGATTTGTTTGAGACATTTTTCGGGCCAAGTATGGGTGGTTTCCCTGGCATGGATCCAACTGGTTTTGGAACACGTCGACGTAGTACTGTTACTAAGGGTCAAGACATCCGGTGAGTTATGGTGTGATTAGTAGGGTATTTTTCTTTTGGCCATTTTAGTTGGGTGATTGGTTACTATGTTTAGCTACATAAAATAGATACTACCTGTAACTTTGGACATTATTTAATTTGAGATTTTAAAATTATATCTTCTCATTTCAATGCTATGATTGGAAGATGTGAATTGACAATTCCACATATGAAAACATTACAGCCTCCAAACTTTTAATGAGAGTTTACTGGAATTTAGAGCTGACATTTCATTAAAATATCAACAGTTATGATATCTCCTTGAAGTTTTCTGAGGCAATTTTTGGAGTAGAGAAAGAATTTGAGCTTTCCCATATGGAAACCTGTGAAGTTTGTAATGGTACTGGAGCCAAGATAGGCTCCAAGATGAGAGTATGTTCAACTTGTGGTGGGAGGGGTCAGGTGATGAGGACTGAACAAACACCTTTTGGGTTGTTCTCACAGGTAATTTGAGTTATTTTCCTGATGGATCTGGATATTATCACTCTTAATTTTGTATGGTGTGCTGATGTGAAGAAAAAGAAACAACTACTCTTCAAGTTTGGTGACTGGATTGGAGCTTGGATATTTTTTCCTACTGACTTAATTTCACCTTGCATCTTGGGTGTAATTCTGTGATGTAATTGATTGCCAGTCTAGTAGTTCCTGACTTCCCATGAAGAATGTTTGTTGAATGTGGAGTGTAATATTAATACTTTTCTGTAGAAGTTTGTACAGCTCACTTGGGAAACCTCTGTTGAGAAATTGACTTATATTTATAATTAACTGATTACGTATTAGATGCTATGCATACTGTGCAGAACAAAAGTGAAATGGTTTGTTGTAGTAAGAAATTTGATATTCTAGCTTGCGTCTTTCAACAAACTTTCTACATTGTGCAGACATTCTGCTTGTTTTTTATACTTAAAATTTTTATGAATTCTTGACACTTCCTCATATGCACGGCACCATTGTCGCCAGCAAAAATATTCTCCTGTGAGAAAAGTGGATCAAATGGAAGATTTGTCCAATTGAAAGTGGTAGCGGAAGACCTAAGTAAACATTTGGAGAAACCATGAAAAACGAATTTGCTCTAAGTGGTTTAATTGAAATTTTGGATTTTCATTCAGCTCAATGTCTTCAATTGATCCATGTAGCCAACTCCACTTAGTGGGATAAGGCTTGGTTGTTGTTGTTGTTATTGTTGACACTTCCTCAAGTTATGTTTGGGAATGGTTGACTTATCTTTTAATCAATTGCATACCTTACTTCACCTTCATTTTGTGCCCGTAATTTATTACATAAATTGGTTATGGTGTTCTGAACCATTTACAGTTTAAAACCTTTTGTACCTTTTTTCTGCTTGAGACTAATATTCTAATCTCTTTTTCAATAATAGGTTTCAGTATGTCTAAACTGTGGAGGGAATGGTGAAGTCATATCTGATTATTGCAGTAAGTGCAGAGGTGAAGAGCGTATACGGGTTAAGAAAAGTATTAAAGTGAAAGTTCCTCCTGGGGTTAGCTCAGGCAGTATTCTGCGAGTTGCTGGGGAGGGTGATGCTGGACCAAGAGGGTATGCCATATTTATATTTCTATCTGGTCTTCAACTTCTCACTACGAAAGTCTTTGGCCAATTCTTGGCTTCAGAAGTTCTGGTCTTTTAAGTGAGAATTTGTCTCATTTGGAAGTATGGGCAAAAGGAGTTGGACATAGAATTTAAGTTTGCTGACCTTCTAGCTAAATGGGGTTCCAGCCTTACTTCTTGGGAGGAATGGTCTGATCCTCCTCAGGGTTTAATCTGCCTGCTTTTTTTTTTTCCTGATCTTTCTGGTGTTGCTTTCTGTAGGGCTTAGCCCCTTTTTTCTTTCTTTTGTGCCAAAAAAAAAAAGAGGAGTTTGACACAAGTATTTATCAATCTTGAAAATTTTTAAAAGAATATGAAAGGCATATAGAGATAAGAAAATATTTCATAGGATCTCTGTTATTTAGTTAAAGTAGGAAATCACATTGTATCTTTCCAAGTTTCTTTCCAACAACAACAACAACCAAGCCTTTTCCCACTAGGTGGGGTCGGCTACATGGATCAAACGACGCCATTGTGCCCTATCATAAACCAAGTTTTCAGATATGTTATACAAATCTAAATCTTTTTTAATCGTTTCATCTATAGTCTTTCTTGGTCTTCCTCTACCTCTAGCTATTGGGCTATTATCTACCTGATCTACTCTTCTTACAGGGGCTTCTAAGGGTCTTCTCCTTACATGTCCAAACCACCTAAGGCGAGATTCTCCCATCTTTTTCATAATAGGTGTTACCCCTACTTTCTCTCTAATGCATTCATTCCTAATCCTATCTTGTCTTGTATGGCCATACATCCAACGCAACATCCTCATCTCCGCAACACTGATCTTATGTTCTTGTTGGCTTTTTACCGCCCAACATCCACTACCATACAACATCGCGAGCCTTATAGCTGTACGGTAAAATTTACCCTTAAACTTGAAAGGCACTTTTTTATCACAAATAACTCCTGAAGCACTCTTCCATTTCATCCATTTAACTTGAATCCTATGGTTTACATCTCCCTCTATCTCTCCATCATTTTGTATGATAGATCCAAGGTACCTAAATTGTGTGACTTGTGGTATTGTATGATCTCCAACTTTCACCGCTAAGCTAGTATTAACACGCTTTTTACTGAACTTACATTTCATATACTCCGTCTTACTCCTACTTAGACGAAGGCCATGTTCTTCCAAAGTTCGTCTCCATAACTCTAACTTCTCATTTGTTTTCTCTCTCAACTCTCTAACTAAAACTATATCATCTGTAAAAAGCATGCATTGTGGCACTGGCTCTTGGATATGCACAGTAAGCACATCCAAGACCAAGGTAAAAAGATATGGACTCAAAGCTGACCCTTGGTGCAGTCCTATAGTTATAGGGAAGTCTTCTGTGGCCCCACCCTGTGTTCTCACACTAGTTTTAACCCCATCATACATATCTTGGATTGCTCGAATATAGGCGATACGAATTCCTTTTTTCTCCAAAGCCTTCCACAGGACCTCTCTCGGTACCCTATCGTAGGCTTTTTCCAGATCAATGAAAACCATGTGTAGGTCTTTTTGCTTCCTCCGATACCTCTCCATTAATTTTCGTAGAAGATAGATTGCTTTCATGGTTGACCTCCCAGGCATAAAACCAAATTAATTCTCTGAAATATGAGTCTCTTGTCTGAATCTCCGTTCAATTACTCTTTCTCATAACTTCATGGTATGACTCATGAGCTTAATTCCTCTGTAATTTGCACAGTTTTGTATATCTCCCTTATTCTTATAAATAGGGATTAAAGTGTTTCTCCTCCATTCGTTTGACATTTTCTTAGATCTCATTATCTCGTTAAACAGCTTTGTGATCCAACTTACACCTTTCTCTCCTAGGCACTTCCATACCTCAATAGGTATATTATCCGGTTCGACCGTTTTTCCATTATCTATCCTCTTCAATGCTTCTTTTACCTCAAACTTCCTGATTCTACGGTAAAAGGTGTTGTTTTGGTCCTCCTCTCTCTAGTGTTTAGAATGTCCGAGTCCTCTAATGTCTCACGTTCCTCATTAAATAACTTGTGAAAATAACCTTTCCATCGATCCTTAATGTCTTGTTCCGTAACCAAGACTTTACCCTCTTCATCCTTAATGCATTTCACTTGATCCAAGTCTCTTGTCTTCCTTTCCCTATTTTTAGCAAGCCTGTAGATATTCCTTTCTCTGTCTTTGGTGCCCAACAGAAAAGACATAATAATTTGCCATGTTTTACTTGTGGTTTATTAGCTGAAGTATATATTTGTGTTATTGTGCATGTGAATTCAGACCATATGACTGCTCAAGTACATGATTTAGAAGCAGCTGTTGATTTTCTTGTTGTAGCAGGGGCCCTCCGGGAGATCTTTATGTTTATCTTGATGTGGAGGAGATACCAGGCATTCAAAGAGATGGCATTAATCTCTGCTCAACAATATCAATCAGTTATCTAGATGCCATACTAGGGGCAGTTGTCAAGGTAAATTGTTTTAGTCGGTATTCATGCTTGTAACTTGGGTTGTGTTTTGTTTTGTTTGTTTAGATTTTTTTCTTAATATATATAATACGACATTTCTTATCTTCACTTATGTTCAATGTACAAAATAGATTTCTGAGTTTCAGAAAATATAAAATTGAAGATTTATGCTGGTCATATGTGCCGTACTTTTTCATCCACTTAAATGTTTGGCATGTAAGCATCTTTGAAGCTGCTATTGTAATCATATGTGCTAAATGGTGCTTTCAGATTGGGTTATTACCTTTATATATGTTTTATTCTCTAAACTTAACATTAGGATGTGTCTAAATATTGAAGAATTTGGACTGTCGTACTGTGTGACTAGTCTATTTTTGTTCTTTCTTAAATGTTCCCCAATATTCCGTTTTGGGCCTTTCCTTAAGTGAAATGTTTTATTCAATAGTAATACTATATCTGCTCATGAAATGGAAATGAAATGATAGTTATATTCATACCTTCCATGTGATGGAAGCTATGACATGATATAGTAATATGGTGGAGTAACTTCCTCTCCTATTTTATATTTTGGCTCTTGAATTAACTAGTTGGAGAAGACTTTGTCGTTACACTTGCAAGCATTTATAATTTTTATTTATTTATTTCACCAGTCACATGACTTTAAAACAGTCAGGACTGATGTTCCCGATCCTTTTTTTTTTTCCATACATATTTGTCTAATGAGATTTTGTACAACTGAATAAAATCTGCCGCTTTTTGATAAATAAAATAAATGTACCTCTTGTGCATTTGGCAATAATGAGCCCCTTTTTATATTTTTCCATGGGATTTTATCCTTTTGTATTGTTGAATGTAAGATTTGATATTAACCGGATATTTAATTTCTTTTCTCTTTGCCATTTTTTTATGTCAATGCTGATGTTGTTACCTAATTCCATCAATCATTTAATTTTTGGCACCTAAACAGGTGAAGACAGTTGAAGGCATTTCTGAACTACAAATACCTTCTGGTACCCAACCTGGAGATGTCCTTGTCCTTGCAAGGAAAGGTGTACCGAAATTAAACAAACCATCAATACGTGGTGACCACTTATTTACAGCTAAAGTTACAATACCTAAACGTATCAGGTAATGGGGATTTTTAAATAAATGTTTTATATTTGCTCCCTCCCTCTCTCTCATTTTGTATTGTTTTCTGTCTATATCTTGTGAATCTGTTAGTTTGATATTAATTCGCCTCTGCTTTGCATCTTCAGTACAAAGGAACGTGAGTTGCTTGAAAAACTTTCTTTGCTAGGCGACACAATGAGCAGCCGTTCAAAATCCCGTCCTAGAACTCGCTCTTCTAGTAGGTGATTTATTTATTATTTGCAACTTATATGTGTTCTTTTCTTTTTTTCAACAATCTATACAAACTATTTTTGGCATATTGAATCTGTCAAAAACATGCCATTATGTTAGGTCTTTTAGCCACATTTGCAAGTTGTAATAGACAAATTTTTGTAAGGCAATGAGAAGACTGTAGATATTTGAGTTGTGAACCATGATGTTTCCTTTCTGCAGAAGGAAGTACCGAAGGTCCTGCAGCTCAAAGTGCTGAAAGTCCAACAGCAACAGTTGCAGAACAAACTGAACAACCAGAAGACCAAAATGACATATGGAAGAAATTAAAGGAAATTGCTGGGTAATAATTTTCTCTTATTTAGTGTCACGACCCATCCTAGGCCATGACCGGCGCACAAACTAGTGATACTCAGTACTCAACTAGCTTGGCGAGCCTAACCATACAACCTCAATTAAAGAAAAATAATTTGTAATGTAAATTAGGGCCATTAAAAATCTGACAGAGTCTCCTCTAAAAATTGAGCAAACCACATAGTTCATTAAGACCTGGTCAGCAATATATACCCATATCCATCACTAACATAAGCATCTAGAATCAATCCTAAGAACAAGATGAGCCAGTTATATAGAAGGAATATATCAAGACTGTTCGTTTACATATATATACATCAAAAGAAGGAAATAAACATTATCTCCTATAGCTGCAAAATACTGGAGTCGTCAGGTAACACTAGCCATCAACGTCAATGAAGGCCTACCAAAATACAAATACTCCTGGGCAGAATAGTAAATCCCAAGAATCCCCTACTCAACAGCCTGCAAATCTGAAGGGGGAAAAAGAAAGAAAGGGGTGAGTCACATAGACTCAGTGAGGGCATAAAAATGAACAAGAAAGGGAAGTAAATAAGAGTCAAAAATATTTAAACTTTGCAAGATAACTCAATACACAAAAATCAAATAAATGAGACCGATAAATAAAATCTCACCACATGTTTTCCTTTCCAGTAATAAATTTACAATCGTAAAGGAATTCAACTATACTTATCAAATCTCCTCTCAGATCTTAAAACAAAATCTCTACATTCATTTTATACACAATAGCCGTTACATCTCTTCGCCACGGCAGGCGGAACATTTGCCGTTATATCTCTTCGCCACTGCAAGCGGATCACACACCGTTATATCTCTTCGCCACGGCAGGCGGAACATTCGCCGTTATATCTCTTCGCCACGGCAGGCGGAACACTCGCCGTTATATCTCTTCGCCACGGCAGGCGGAATTTTAACACTCAACATTTATAACTCAATCCTTATAACCAAGATTCACAATCATCCAAGATTAACTGAAAGATTTTGTTTCCCCATAATATAAAGTTTGAGGCTATAACCAAAACTATTAGAATAAATATAAATACATGCCGAGAAGTCTAAATTTTAACATATATTACAGTGTAAATTATCCACTCACAGTATGAAGAACTAATTCAATCGGTTCCTACGGCACTCGGAGGAGCAAGCTGTGTAGTGCCCACTGAATCTGACCATAAACAAGCATTTTGACAAGTCAAGATAAATGTAAAGTTACCCACTAGCTATTAGGAATTTAGAACACAATTATCATAAATAAATAAAATAACTACACTATAATTACAAATTTACAATTGATAAAACTCTAAAAATTTCATTTAAAGTTGAACTAACAAAGGGGTAAAGAGATTAGTTAAAATCCCTAATTTTAGGGTTTAGGTTTTTTTTTTTAAGAATCTCATAAGAGAAGAAAAAAAATCAATATATGACTTTCCCATTACCACTTACTAAAACCAGCCTTCCACATTCTTAGATTTCTACTTCAAAGCCCAAAAATATGCTCATCTACTATTTTATTTGAGATAACAAAGCTTGAGGGAAATGAGATTTGGTACAAAGCAAACAAAAAAAAAATAAAATGGTAGAAACTTACCTTAAGCTCTTGGTGCAAGTGGATGCAAGGATTTGGTGTTAAAATGGAGAAAAGATGAAAATTTGGTGGAGAAAGGGGAAGAGACGAGAAACGTCTCTGTTTCTCGTTCTTCCTCCGGTTTAAATCTTTGATCTGTTTTTTTTTTTACTCATATAGGCCAAATGACCAAAATATCTCCTATAAGAAAATTTATTTCCAACCTTATCCCTCCTCTAACATCAGCGTCGTCACATTTAGTTTTCTTGTTACTTACCTTTTGATATTTTGTTTTCATCAATGTATACTATAGAGAGGTGCCTTCAATTTTTCGTAAGTTAAAAAATAGGTTTGAGAATAGGTTATATTCTAAAGCTATTTTTCCAAGTAAGAACTGATTCAAAGCACAAGAGTCTCTTCACATTTAGTTGATACATCAGAACTGAGATTATGGCTATCTTGTTGGTGCTATTTAATAAATGTTTCAGCTCTCAGGCCCCTCACAAATGCTGAACTTGCAGGTCTGTGGCAAATGGAGCTTTCAAGTGGCTGAAAGATAATCTTTAGTTCCATGGGTTTATTAGGTGGTCCAGAGTCTCCGGGAAGCAGTTTATCTAATTGAGGCTAGAGTTTTTATGATTTCAGTAGCAGCTGGAAGGGAGGGATTATGCAGACATCGTTTTCAAATGCTTTCACTGAATTGTTTGCATTACACAGCAAAATCAAACAAGAAGTCATGCATATTCTTTTATTTGTTTTACTCGTAAATTTTGGCAAAAGACAATTTGTACAGAATCACTTGTTTGAGGATCTTCAAATTGTACTCCATGAGCAGGCTGTGCTAGAGAAAGCTCTAGAATTTATCTGATAGGAAGTTTAAGCTCTATTTCAGTGAATTGTCGAAAATTATTTGTTATTGAGTGAATCCTAATGTTTATTTTAGATGAAATTTTAAATTCATAAATCCTTTTTTAGAAATGCCAATTCTTTTCAAATTCATCTTCTCCATTATTTGCATAGCTGCTATCTTCTATCATAATACTTGGCTTTGTTCTCTGATATAGGCCAGTACAGAAATAGAATTTCCGAAAAAATTCAACAAAAGTGAAAAGTAAGAATTGATTTAATTTAAAGTGAATTGTGATTATAACTTAGTGAATATATTTTTGCTCACTTTAAAGGAGTATTATCCGGGTTTTATCCTAGTTTAGATAACTTGTTAATTTGATGGTTTGGCGAAACTAAAAGATATAATCAAGTTTGAGACTAATGTTTGCTTGATCAAGATAAATTGTCGTGTCTGGCAACTACATTGACTTCTCGAGCTAGTACCCCAATTGAAGTCTTAAAATTATGTAGAAATTATCCAGCTTGTATGATACATGTGCAACCACAGATTCAAATAAAATGCGTTACCCATGTAGAGGACCTTCCAATTAATAGAAAGACTGGAGCATTTACTTTTTGAAATAACAACCCCTTAATAAACTCGGATGCAAAGGTTTTAACCTAATCATTGATAGAGCTGAATTAAAATTGATGTGGATTTTTTTTTCAAATGGCAAGAGTATTTTTGGATCAATTTTTTCGTCAATCGAAATTAAATTTCTTCTTAAACAATCTTAAAAACATACATTTAACATTAGTTTAGTGTATTTATGGGACCGAAAAAAAAAAGGAATGATGGAAATAAATCTTGTGTAAAATTTATGAGAAAGGATGAGTGTGTGAATATCATCATTATTAGGGGAATTAGTTTTTATAATTGCTAGCTTAATATTTACATATAAATAATGAACACCACATCTTCTTAATCATGTCAATCTCTTTGAATTAATTTATGTGAATCTATCTATTTATTTTTCAAATAAGTTCTTTATATTTATTAATGGTATAAGGAGTTTTTACGATATGTTTATAATGAGAGTATTACATTCAGTCCAATAAAAATATAATTGAATTATATAATCATATAATTTACTAGATTAATTAAAAATATTATTTAGTAAACTTTAAATTATAGTTTAATAATAAAAATATTATTCTCAGAGTATTTTAGAATCTCTTTATGTTTAGATGATGCAGAATTCAAACTGGTTTCATCTTCATGCTTGGTAAAGTTTTTAATTGAAGTATGTACAACAGAATTGTGGTCTCAAACCATGTTTTAAATGAAAATAAAAACGAATTACTTTTACATTGGGTTGAAAATGTTTATGTAAAATTATTACTTTGGAGTAAAAAAATATATATCTTTTGTTAATATGTATTATTAGGACATATGTTAAAGAATAAAAATAAAAAATATAAGTATTTAATGTTTTGAAAAATTAAAAATATTTAAAATTTTTTATTTAAATAATTTAGATAAATAATAAATACTATTTTAATTTTTTAACTCGTACCCTAAAGATATACATTAATAAAATCCAAAAAACAATTTCAAATGCAAGTGTCAAAACATAAATCAATTCATTTTAAATCTACTTTTAACTATAATCAAATTAACAAAATCAAATTCACTAAAAATTAATTTTGCAAAATCAAATCCAAACAAAATTTCCGTAGGTATGAAAAAAAAAACATAGATAACGAAATAATGACAAGATTAACGTAAGAATCTGTATAGAAAGGGGATATTTCCCATAACGCTCCGCTTCTTTCACCGGCGGCGAAGGAAGCTTCCTTGAAACCCTAAAATTCACAACTTCATTTGCGGAATCGATCTCAGCTCAAGCAATTACAATTAGCAGGCAAGATGGTTCTAGCACAGTTAGGTGGGAGCATTTCACGTGCTCTCCAGCAGATGAGCAATGCCACCATCATCGACGAGAAGGTCCTCAATGATTGCCTCAACGAAATCACTCGAGCTCTTCTCCAAGCCGATGTCCAATTCAAGCTCGTCCGTGACATGCAGACCAATATTAAGAAGATTGTCAATCTCGATGATCTCGCTGCTGGTCACAACAAACGCAGGATCATTCAGCAAGTACCCTTTTCTTTTCCCATTTTCTTTTTTCTTTTTTTCCCCCCAATTTGTAGCAAAGTTTTAAACTTTTTTTTTATTGGAAATAGAAATACTATAGTCCCTGTTTTTTATATTGGATCTTAGAAACCAAGTGTGAGTGATGTCGTAGTCTGCATTAGAGATAGAGAGGCTTATGGGGAACAATTCAAATACTATAGTGCAGTTTGATGCATTTTGTGGCTTGAGTAGTTCATTTAGAAGGAAGACATAGTGTCCCATTTATCTCTCTTTTGCTCATGAATGCTAAAACTTGTTTTACTCAACAAAATTCAACCTCAAATTTTGGAATAAATGGGAGTCTCAGACTAATTGCTTAAATCTCTATCTGACGCAGTAGGGATGAATTGCATGTTTATACGTTAAATGGTTTGAATTTCTTGTTACTTTTTTTCTTTTATTTGTGTGGTTTAATGCGCAGTTGGGCCGAGGTTTTGTCATGACTTCTTATTATCTTCTCTGCAATCATTTGATTCTAGGCTGTGTTTAATGAACTCTGCAAAATCCTGGATCCTGGGAAGCCCTCTTTCACTCCCAAAAAAGGAAAAACAAGTGTTGTCATGTTTGTTGGTTTACAAGGTTTGTTCCTTATTAAATAAGTTTACCTGCTGGTTGTTTATATTATGCTTTTATGTTCAATTGACACAAATGGTACTCGGATGTAAATTAACCATCCCAAAGCATGTATACCAAATTTTATACATAAGATTTATACGTTATCCTTGGCAACATGTGGCTTTCCTTATCTTTTTGTTGTTTGTCCTTCTTAAAGAAAAAAAAACATTTACACTTATTGATGGATGCTTATATATGAATGAATTCAGGATCTGGAAAAACCACAACGTGTACAAAATATGCATATTATCATCAAAAGAAAGGCTGGAAGCCGGCTCTAGTATGTGCAGATACATTTAGGGCTGGTGCATTTGATCAGTTGAAGCAAAATGCCACTAAAGCTAAGATCCCTTTCTATGGAAGGTACTCACTGCCATTTGTTACAGGTTAATATTGTATGTAAACTCAGAATCTGGTACCAGTACTGTTGCCTTATTCATTGCCTATGATCTTAATGCTTAAGTAATTATTCTGTTGCCATGCCCCATTCCTCTGCAGCTATATGGAGTCAGATCCTGTGAAAATTGCAGTGGAAGGTGTTGACAGATTCAAGAAAGAAAACTGTGACCTTATAATTGTTGACACCAGTGGGCGGCACAAACAGGAAGCTGCTCTTTTTGAAGAAATGCGCCAAGTTTCAGAAGCAACGGTATTTTCTTTGGATACTGTTTGCATTAATGTTTGTTTCCAAAAGCCAATAATTCCTAATATATTTTCTTTGGACTATTCAGAAACCAGATCTTGTTATATTTGTTATGGATAGCAGTATCGGTCAGGCTGCTTTTGATCAGGCTCAAGCTTTTAAACTGAGTGTTGCAGTTGGAGCTGTAATTATCACTAAAATGGATGGCCATGCAAAGGGTGGTGGTGCTCTTAGTGCGTAAGTGTTACCAGGATAATTGTATTATATTTATATGATTTAATATCAACTTGTGTAAATATGATGTGTTTGTGCATGTGTGCATGTGTCATGGTTTGAATACTTAGTCTTATTAATTTTGTATGTTCAGTGTTGCAGCAACAAAGAGTCCTGTCATATTCATTGGAACTGGAGAGCACATGGATGAATTTGAAGTTTTTGATGTTAAACCGTTTGTCAGTCGTCTATTAGGTGTGTACTTTTTGGTTTTTGTCTTGACATTTGAATTTTAGGCTATGCCCCTCTTTTTTCAAGTATATGCTATGGATGTGCAAGTTCCCTTAAATATTAATCTTTAGTCATGTCAAATGACTTTTGAACTAGGCATGGGTGATTGGTCTGGGTTCATGGACAAAATTCATGAAGTTGTTCCTATGGATCAACAGCCTGAACTGCTTCAAAAGCTCTCAGAAGGAAACTTCACCTTGAGGATTATGTATGAGCAGTTTCAAAACCTACTTAAAATGGGTCCTATCAGCCAGGTTGCCTCCCTATCATGTTTTATTGAATTTATTATATATACACATAAAAATTACTTTTGATGCACTATACAGATACTAGTGACTGCTTGGTTCCTGTGTAATGCGGGGCTGTTCTTTTTTTCGTTCTTTCTTTCTTTTTTTATTTTTTTGTGTGACTAATTTCTTGGTTGAAATTAGTCACAAAAATAAAAATAAAAATAAATAAAAAAAAGGCTTGGTGGTTGTTGTTGTTGTTGACTAATTTCTTGGTTGATTTATGTAGGTCTTTTCTATGCTTCCAGGATTTAGTGCTGAATTAATGCCAAAGGGCCGTGAGAAGGAAAGTCAAGCAAAAATTAAGCGTTACATGACAATGATGGACTCAATGACAAACGAAGGCAAGCATTAGAAATTGGTTTTTTTTGGCTTTTTGCGAGGATCAACTTTATGTATACTATTCATTGTTCCCATTGAAATAGGACACTTTCACCTGCTAACCTTTAATTGCTATTATGTTTTAGAGTTGGATAGTTCAAACCCAAAGCTCATGAATGAGTCACGTATAATGCGAATAGCTCGAGGTTCTGGTCGTCAAGTTAGGGAAGTAATGGAGATGTTGGAAGAGTACAAACGTCTTGCAAAGATATGGAGCAAAATGAAAGGGCTTAAAATGCCAAAGAAGGGTGAAATGAGTGCCTTATCCCGAAATATGAATGCCCAGCAGATGAGCAAAGTCCTCCCTCCACAAATGCTAAAGCAAATTGGAGGCATGGGTGGATTACAAAGCTTGATGAAGCAAATGGGATCTGCTAAAGACATGATGGGAATGTTTGGTGGTGGTGATAAGTAGATTCACTTGGGCTTATCAGCTGAGGATTGTTTCTGACACGGACTACATTCCTTTTTATGCTTCATAAGAGCCAGATTCATCATTGCGCAAATTTTGCAGTTCACCTTGTATTCGGATGTGCTGTTGACCATTATGCAGAAACCTCAGTGGGTGGAATAGTTCTTTTTAATTTTACCTTAGCAGTATTTTTCCTGTAAAACTAAAATCCTTTTTCTCCTTTTTCTGTATATTTATTAGTCTTCAAATAGCAGCCAAAGCAATTCTATTGTGAATCAGAATTTTCCTTGATCAGAGTAACATTAAAAACAAATTCTATATTGCTTTTCAAATCTTATTTTCTTCTTACCCAGCTATCATACTTCTGATGGATTTTAGTTAATTTTCTACCATGTTCTAATGTTACCTATTTCATTGTATTTAGTAGAGTCATATTCAAAACAATATTAAAGTTTGATAGTAAAGGGGATTTGGCAAGTGTGGCTTCTCCAAAATATTAGTATAGAAAATTAATATAATTTTGGAAAATAAAAAACTTTTTAATTAAATAAATTCAAGAACAGTGGTTTCCAAGGAATCGATAATCTATCTATATTTATTTGAACTATTATATAATTGAGATTCCTCATTTTTGTATGCTGTCGGTTCAATGATGTGGTGTCACATCAATTAGAGTTATATTTCAAGCTTCTTTAATAATTTAACAATAAATGATTAAATTATAGTTTAAAAAAGTTATAATGCATCTAAATTAAATATTTATTTTCTTTCTAAAACTATCATTATTAACTACTTATTTAAAATATTAAAAGGATAAAATTATAAATGCTTATTACTATTACTTATTTAAATTTAAAATTTTAAAAATGAATATATAAAAATAAGATTGTAACATTTATTACTTTCCAATTACATCTGTGTTTAAATATTTTCTCAACATTTTATTTTATAATTATAATTTATTTTAACATTCTTCATTGTTATTAATTTCTTTACCTTAACAAATTTTTTTTTGAAAAAATGTATTGACATGCATGTAATGTCAATGAATAAATTACTTATTACAAAACAAATCTATTTTAGTATTGAATTTTCTTTTTTCAAAATGTCATTATTTCTCATTTAAATATAAATATGAAAAATTATTATTACTCGAAAGTTAATTTGTTTTCAAAAACCTCATTATTATTATTCTTTTATTATTATCTTAACTGAAAATAAAAATAGAGGTGGATTACGCTAGGATATATATGCTCATTAACCCTATTTTTTTTTTTTTTGGTATTAGAAAATCCAGTTGATTTATTATGCAGTATTGAAGTGAGAAGTTTGAACCCTTGATTGGCTCTTTCCTTCAGCCGCGCCCGGACACACCTCTACTCAATCGTTGCCCAGCGAGCTCGGTACCGCCTTCTCTCTCTCTCTCTCTCTCTCTCTCTATATATATATATATATATATATAATCAGTCACTTGTGTTGTGTTGGTTCTCCACTCTGAATTTGGCTCCAAATTTTTGGTTATTTGCAGTCTCACTACGCTTTCTCTCTCTTTCGCCGCCGTGTATTCGTTGCATGTGCTGTTCTTAGAAGCCACAACTCTCTCACTTTTCTAAAGGTTCTCTCTCTCTCTTTGGTGTTTAAATGTAGTGCTACTCGTTAACTGATTCAAGTCCTTTTTTTTTGTGGGGGGGGGGGGGGGGGGGTTGTACTAACTGTTGTGTGTTATTACTTATTTATCGTTTCCTTATTTATGTTTGATCCCTAAACCCACCCTATTTGTGATTTGAACTAATATCTCCATTTTACTCAAAAATATTTTCTAATTTTTGTGATTGCCTGTGTCAACTCAACAGTATGCATTCTCTCCCCTGTGATGTTAATTAAGTGACTTAAAAAATCATATTCAGTGAAACTTTTGCTTATCTATGCTTCATGATTTTTGTTACTTTTTCCAAAAGATAAACTAAACCATCTTTCCCCCCCTTCTCCCCCTTGAAAGCCGTTATTGTTTGCTCTGCGTATGATGCCAATATATGTTTAGGGAGTTCCAAGTACAAATATGAAGGGACTGAAAATAAGAAAGTGCATGCCCACTTTTCAAATTGATTATTAAATATTATTTGCTTCTTGAGGAAGAACTAAAATGAATGAGTTGCTAGTTTCTCAATATCTTTCCTGTAATGAACTGTATTATCTTTGATACTATTGGTAGATTTTTCACATGATGATTTTCAATTTACATGATGAAGTTGAACCTTGCTTTAAAACTCAAGGCTGTCCCACAAATTTAGAGGTCTGGGTTATTTGTTTTTCATTATATTTTTCTTGTTACTTATATATTGTTACCAGAGTTAGTCCTTGGCAGCTGAAGTTCTATGGCTTTTTAAATTCTTACTCTTAGCTTGATCAATTTGTTATCTATGTTTTGTATAAATAATTCTTAGCCTGCTTTGTTAATATATGAGTTCAGCCGCTTATTGATGCCCTTCTAATGTTCCATTCTTTTTGTTTTGTAGGATTACACCTGCTTTCATGGAGTTTGATACTTGTGTTACCCCTATTAATAACAATGAGAAACCTGATTCAGGATCACAACCCAATAAGCGTAAGAGAAAGAAGTCTATCGTGTGGGAATACTTCACAGTGGAAACTGTTGGAGCTGGTTGTACCAGGGCTTACTGTAAACAGTGCAGAAAATCATTCTCTTATATATCTGGTTCAAAACTAGCTGGCACAAGCCATCTGAAAAGACACATTACTTTGGGAATCTGTCAAGTAATTCGGCAGAAAAATCAACAAAGCTCATATCCCAAAACTGGTGGTTCACAAGATACTGCCAATCCACCCAAGAAACGGACAAGAGCAACACCTGGGTTTGTTGGTAATGGTATCTCATTTGATCAGGAGCGTTGCAACCATGACATCGCTAAAATGATTATTTTACATGATTATCCACTTCATATTGTGGAACACCAAGGTTTCATTGATTTTGTGCGGACTCTTCAACCCCAGTTCAATCCACTATGTTTTAATTCTGTTGAAAGGGATTGTGTTGCTATGTACCTCAGAGAGAAGCAAAACATGTTGAATCTTATCAATGGGATTCCTGGACGAGTCAACCTCTCATTGGACTTATGGACTTCAAACCAGGCAATGGGCTATGTCTTTGTTCGAGGACACTTCATTGATGGTGATTGGAGCTTACATCATCCTATTCTCAATGTTATTATGGTACCGTTTCCTGATTCTGATGATTCATTAAATCAAACTATAGTGACTTGCCTATCTGATTGGCATTTGGAGGGTCGGCTATTTACCCTTGCACTCGATAAATCCTTCTCAAGTGAGACTGTGATGGGAAATCTGAGAGGCTTTCTTTCTGTTAAGAACCCTGTGATTCTCAATGGTCAGTTATTAAACCAGAATTGTTATGCTCGTGTTCTTAGTCGCCTTGCACTAGATGCACTACGGGTAATGAGAGAAACTATTGTCAAAGTTCGTGAGAGTGTGAAGTACGTGAAATCTTCAGAATCTCATGAAGAGGAGTTTTTCAAGCTGAAGCAACAACTACAAGTTCCTTGTATGAAGGACCTTTTAATTGATGATCAGAGTAAATGGGACACAACTTATCATATGCTTGTTGCTGCCTGTGAGTTAAAGGAAGTCTTTGCTTGTTTTGATACCTTTGATCCTGATTACAAAATGACTCTAACAATGGATGATTGGAAGCAGGTTGAAACTCTTTGTACATATTTGAAGTATTTGTATGATGCAGCTAACATTTTAACTGCCCAACCATACCCAACTGCAAACTCAATTTTTCTTGAAGTGTCAAAACTTCAGGTGGAGTTAACTTGTGCGGCCTTCAGCAAGGATCCTTTCCTTAGTAGTTTGATTATGCCTTTGCATGAGAAGTTTGATCAATATTGGAGAGAAAGCTGCCTCATCTTAGCAATTGCTGTAGCTTTGGACCCGAGGCATAAAATGAAACTTGTGGAATTCACCTTTGCTAAGATATTTGGTGAGAATGCTGAGCCATGGATAAGAATAGTTGAGGATGGTCTTCGTGAACTATTCATTGAATATAACATCCAAATGCTTCCTTTTACAGCAACAAATGGGGATGAAGGGGATGAGGTTATGATAAAGACAGAGCTATGTCAAGAAGGGTCACTTGATGATTCTCTTTTTGTTGTTGAAGATGGACTTTCCGACTATGAATTTTATATATCTGATTTTACAGGTAACCAGCAATTTAAGTCAGAGTTGGATGAGTATCTGGAAGAAACTCTGCTGCCCATGGTACAAGAATTTGATATTCTGAGCTGGTGGAGAGTAAACGGATTGAGGTACCCAACATTGTCTAGAATTGCATCTGATATTTTGTCTATACCTGTATCCACTCTGTCTGCAGATTCTGTTTTTGACACACAAATTAGAAAAATGGGTAGCCACCGGAGTTCATTAGGCTCCCTGACTCTTGAGGCCCTTATTTGTGCCAAGGAATGGTTCCAATATGAATCCTTACCTATAGATGTTTCAAATGCACTTGTGAAAATGGAATTTCAGGTATAAGTTTCTTCATGTAGGGATAGATCTACATTTTCAAGTAGCTTTTAGGTATATTGAAGTTTTGAAACCGAGATTCAGGTCAATTATTTTGTGTGATTAATTGTCAGATTTTTTGTTACATGTTTATAGTATTAGATTGATTATATTGGAACTTCATCTTTTGGCCAAAACAACCCTCGGGGAAAAAAGTGATTGTATTCATACATTCAATGAAAAACCTGAAAGATTCATAGTTTCAATGAAAAACCAGAAAGATTTTTATTTCTCTGTGATAGGCATTGGCCTACTGTATTCTCTACTGATTTGATGGGTGTGCGTGCTTAGTAGAAGAGAAAATGGCATGCTTCATCTAAAATAGTCTCAAACTCAAACTAATCCAAATTATTTTTTCTTTTTTAATGAAGAAAGTGAACAAAGGTTGTTTCTGAAATATTGTCAAACTTTCATAATGGCCAAAGCAAATTGCTTCAATTCTTTTTTTTTTTTTAACTTTTTACAGAATTTTTATTTTATTTAATAATGTAACATGGACGTAGCTCAAGTAACAAAAATTCTTATGAAAGGGGAGGAATTTTTTATTATTATTAAAAGATATCAATTGATATTTTTATTTTAGACTAAATTACATTAATTCCATGAAGTTTTATGAAATTACATTCTTTCTCATTAAGTAACATCATCTATTAAAATAGTATCGGATATTGTACTTACTGCATGTTTGGAAACCCGTTTCCCTCAGCAAACTAATGTTTAGAATTTTTGAATGGTGTGAAATTATGTTTGGATATTTTTACTTTTCATTTGCTTCGACATGATTCATAGCCAAACTTACGTTGGCTGAAAGACAATAAAATTTAACTTTTGCATTAAAATTATTGTCTAATTCACTTTTAAGAGAAAATTTTTTAAACATAAATTACATTATTGTAAATTTATTTTTAATTAAATTTAAGTTTATAAATACAGTTTTAATCAAACTTAAATTTATCAACTCTAATTTAAATGCACACTTAAAAGTCAACAACTAATCATGTTTTGTTGTTAATAACTTTACTAACTTTATGAGCTTGATGATAAAATCTAAGTCGTTCATCACCAAATTTTGCCCATTGATAACTACAAATCTTGTAATTGTTGCATCTCCAAAATTATTGGAATTGATGGCATCAACATGGGTCAAAGCATTATGAGAGTCATAATCTTAAGCATTGGGAGTGAGGATGATCGAATATGAGCCCTTACTAGTTGTATTAACACAACCGATGACTAAATCAAATGAGAAATATTACTTTTAAGTTATAATATTTCCTGCACATGACATCAATCAATATCATTTTTTTTTCTCCTTTCTTTTTCTTTCTCTTTTTCTTCATCAAAATTAATGACTTCACTTTATTTGAGTTATGTGAGTGGTACATTATGTGCAACTAACATAACTTTAATCAAATTTACGTTTTTGGCAATTTGTGATTAATTTAAAGTCTACACGAAATCATGTTCACCACTCAACATTTAATAGAAGTTATTAGACACTAAACAATGCAGAGAGAATAGAAGCAAGAATTGTTGTCACCAAGTATGAGCAATATTTTTTTATGAACAATTTGTATTTTGTTATAAGGCTTACACAAATTGTAAAGTTATAAAAAATAAACTACAATTAATTGTTGGGGTTAAGTAGAATATTCTATGACATCTTTATTTAAGATAGATCAACGGGTAGAATGTAATTTTGGCAATAAAATAGAATAGTGCTATTTCATAAAACTTGGAGGGGTCCCAATGTAATTTACTCTGTATTTTAATTAGTTTTACTATTAGAATAGTTTTTGTAAAATATTTATTAATAGAAATGTAAAAATAAGATTAGATGTTTGTATTTTTGTATAAGACTTGTTGATTTATACAGTATACACATACATATATTATTTTCAAACCATTTGTTTTAAAACTATTGATGTAACCATTTCTTTTGAATTTAGATTCTCTCATATTGTTGAATAATATGTAATGGTCATACTAGAGAAAAAGATACAATTTCTTTTAAATATAATTAATAGAAGACTTCTACAATACTCACATCATATGTAGGAGTATCAATACTTTAATTTGACTTGTTATAGCAGAGTTTTTTTTTTAGAATGTTATTATTATGTGTATAAATATTTTCAATTGAAATCTATAAGGTTTTCTTATGCAAGTATATATGACAAAAAAAAAAAAAGACTTATCCCAATTTTTGTAAGTGAGTTTAAGTGTGTATAAATATTACTAGTTAAAATATATAAAAAAAACTTTATACATATATATAAATCATACCTGTTACCTATTCAACAACTAACAGGTTGTAAATCTCACTCATTCATTTTTTATTATTATATCAATAATAATAAGCACATGCAGAGGCGGAGCCAAGTAGGAGTGTTTTGAAAATAAAAATTAAGTACAATTAGTAAAAAAAAATAAAATTTAAGTGTGCCTAAATATAATGTTATCCCCCCTTATACCCTTTAAAGTTTATACCTAATAAATTGTTTTTCCAATTCCCATCTTTCTAATTAGCAAATGTCAAATGTCGTAAACAGTAAATCCCAATTCTAATTTAAATAGCAATTAGAAGAGAAAATTGATTCAATTTGCTAAATTCTACCCATGTGATTTTCTCCCACTAATTTGATAGTTCTTGAAAATCAATTGGTTACATATATTATCAATGTGCAAAATAGTGATGATTTCTCAAATTTAAAAGGAATTTGCAGACAGAGAAACTAGTTAAAACTGTGAAACATCTTGTTTATCCATTAGTGTATTCATTTATGAAGTTAACATTAATTTTACCTCTTGTTACATCAACTATTGAAAGAACATTATTTGATATGAAGATTGTGAAGGATTGACTAAGAAATCAAATAAGAGATGATTAGATGAATGATTCCTTGATCACTTACATTGACAATGATATATTTATTAGCATTGACAAGGAGTGTGCTGTTCACAGGAATTCAAAACATGAGAATCAAAGACAATTGTAGAAGGTAAGTTTTTTATTCACTTGACAAAAATTAATTTTGTTTATCTTTTATAGATGTTATGATGTAATTAATAAATTTATAGTATAAATTTTTATAACTATTTGTCTTTCCTTAATCTTCGGGACCTGGCTCCGCCACTGAGCACATGTAAAAATTTTGAGCACCAATCCTCGCTCCTCAAATGTGAGTATCTAAGACAAGCGCTAATTAATGGAAACCCTATAACTAATCATGCTCTATCTTACATGATAAAATTTATGACTATCTCATGTTACATTGAGAGGAACCAAACTCTTTTCCCTCCACTGCTTCCCGTATCGGAGGATTCTAAAATGTTAACTTGGATTCTAAAATGCTCACTTCAATACTCTATTGTTTTGATCGTTGACAACCGGTCATTTAGTTTTAACTTATATTGTATTGAGAGTTTTAAAAATTGCAATGTAGTCCTCCATGTTTATGACATTAACAGCATTATGAAAGTATAAATTTTCGCCATTTTTTCTTTCAGAAATTCAGTGCACGATTTGTTCACTGTCTAGTAACCACCAACGCAAAACAAAATCACAACTATAAATACATTTTAATTAATATTAATGCATAATGAAATCAACGGTTTGCCACTTAGAATGCGTCATTCTATTGAATTAAATCAAATAAAAAAATAAACAAAAAAACTCATTCATCAAATCATCTTTCACAAGTCACATACTATATTCACAAGGAAAATTATCATCTTACCACTAACAGTTACCACTAGGTAGAAGTGGCAAAACGGGTTCAATTCGTTGGGTTAACCCGTCAATCCATCATTTTTTGGCAGATCAGGTTCAAGATTTCAACCCATTTTTATTTTTCAACCTGTATAACCCGCCTCGCATAACTCGCGGGTTAAGGGGAGCAGAGGCGGGTTGGTTCGTTGGGTTGAATTTTCTTTTTAAAGTGTTATAAATAAGTTTTTTTATTTGTATTTGTGGTATTTTTATGGATATGATATTTATTTTTTTATTTTTTAGTCTCTATAAACTATAATTTTTTAAAAAAAAAAATTTATGGATTTTTTTGTTTTTTTTTTACATTTTTTTTGTTTTTTAGGTGGATTAGGCGGGTTGACCCATCAACTCATCCTAAAACGGGGTGGGTTGGCTCTTCCAACTCATTTCCTAAAACGGGCTAACCTGCCCTGCCCCATATTTTGGCGGGTTGAAGACGGGGCGAGTTGACCCGTTTTGCCACCTTTACCACTAGGGATGGAAATAGGTCAGATTGTATGTTAAGGGCTTATAGCCTGGCCTGACTGAGGCCTGGCCTGGCCTAACCTATTCACTAAACAAGTTAGGCAAATACCTTTTTAAAAATATGTTTAACTAAAAAGATTAGGCCTCAGGCTATCTAATAGGCATTTTAAACTTAATAGTAGGCCGACCTATTTAATTATATATAATATAATATATATTATTATAATAATATAAATTATAATTATAATTATTATAATATATTAATATATTTTTTAATTAAATTTTAATAAAAGCCAAGAATCTAAAACTTAAGTTAGTAAGTTAGAATAGAAATAACATATTTATTAATATATTTAATGTAATATATTTATTAGAATGAAAATAATAAGTTAACATTCACCTCTTATTTTTATAGATGCTCACTACTTTCTTATTCTGATCTTTGGTCGATGTGTGACTTGAAAGATTAGAGTAAGAAAGTGAGTAACTTGGTATATCTCCAAGTCCCACATCGACCAAAAACTAGAGTAAGAAAGTGGTGAGTATATATAAAATTATAAGGTGAGTGTTAAATTATAACAAAAGCCTATTGGCTTTGAGTAGGCCCGTTGGCTTATTTCAAAGTTTAGGTCTGTTAGCCTATATAAAGGCATATTGACTTATTTAAAGGTAGGTCTGTTAGTCTATATATATAAGGCATGTTGACCTATTTAAAGGTAGGTCTGTTAGCCTATGTAAATGCCTATTAGCCTATGTAAAGGCCTATTAGCCTATGTAAAGGTCTGTTAGCCTATTTAAAAGTAAGTCTGTTAGCCTATTTAAAGGTCTCATTGCAAAGTAGGCCTTTAAATAGGCTTTCAGGACAGGTCAGACTTTTAAAAAGGTTAGGTCAAACCTTAAAAATTGGCCTATTACAGGTTCACAGGCCAAACTCAGGCTGTATAATTGGGATACGAGTTAGGCCTGTTTAAACCAAAGTCTGGTCTGGCCTGCCCTGTTTCCACCCCTAGTTACCACACCTATTTTAACACCACTTGCCATGTCAGCTTTTATTTTTTTAAAAAATCTTTCCTTTTTCATTTCTTTTCCCATCTTCCCTTTCATTTCTCTTCCTTCCAATTATCTCATCTTTATCTCTCATCTTTGTCGTGCAACTCCGTCTGACAAACCATTGGCTCCGTCGTCGGAAGTCAACCATTTCTCTACTGTTTCCCTCAGTTTAGTTCCTAGTTAAGTCTTTTATTCATTTTGATTTCATTGGCAGATTCTATGAGCACACTGTTAGTTTTTTATATTTTCTTTTTCCTGGGAGTCAAATGGGAAATATGGCTAATGTGGATTTATTGGGGGGGAAACCCACTTGGAAGTTAGTGTCTCACTCTTACAGCTGCAGATACCTTCCCTCATAATGTGGCTTTCCTATGTTAGGTGCCTTCTAGAGTTCCTTGACAGTACAAGTCTCACTCAATTCACGTTCTTGGCTTTTATGTGTTGCATTTTGTTAAATGTTGAGCCTTCAAGAGGGTTTTTTTGGTTTTTATCGGAGCAACTAGGACTTTGGGACTGTGTTTTTTATTTATTTTCTTTCATGGGATTCCAAATCTGAGTCCTTATCATGATGTGTATGTGTACTAGAAAAGTTTGATGAAGTTGGTGCCTTGAGTCCTTGCTCTGTGTATATCTATCTATATATATTGATATACTTGTGTTATTGGGTGTGTGAAGTGTGAATCTGTATCCAATCCACCACAGTGGAAATGGCACATGATTTGTAGTTTTCCAATTGGTGGACTAAGGATGCACAGAAAGGAACACTAGTGGTGGTGAAAATGGAGAACACCAATTGCCAGCATTAAAGTTGTATAACTTGTTTTAGAACATTAGATGACCCTAAGTGCAAGATTGAGTAGCTATTTCTTTACTAGAAACTTCAAAATTTGGCATATGATTTGTAATTATTGTGCATGAATTTGGCACATTACTCTAATTTTTTTTCCCTCTTTACTACTCGCTATTTCTTTACTAGAAACTTCAGAATTTGGCACATGATTTATGGTTGCTTACTCACTTGGTGTGCATCATGTCTTGCTAGAAAAGCAACATATAAGGTCGAAATAGTGTTGAAGTGCTTTCATGTTGATTAGCACACTACTTCCCTATTGATTGTTGATTGCTTGTGTTTGTTGACTCTATTGCTTATCATGCCACTTTTTGTAGACCATTTTTAGCTCTTGGTTAACGAAGTATAAATTTATGGTTAGTGACGTGTATTGGATGGTTAACGACTTAACCATTGACCACAAATCTACCCATTAACCAACATATACACGTTATTAACCACAAATTTCTACCTCGTTAACCAAGAGCAAAAAATGCTGTAAAATAATAGTGACATTTTGTCCTTTTTTCTAATCCAAACCTTAACACTTCTACTCCTTTCTCTTTACTATAACTCTAACTCATACATAATGTGGAAGAACATGTCTTACAGTCATTCTGAAAATTCTGTTGACCATTGATATTTATAATGCTTTCCATCACTTGCTGAATTTTTGGATGGTAACATGAGTTTTGCATGTGCAGGTTAGTGAAATTGGAAATAGTTGCTTCCATGGAGAATGAAAATACTGTCAATGATGGTGGGGTGTTAGATGATGTTGGTGACGGTGTTGAATGCATTGAAGAAGCAAATGAAGCTGAGTTAATTGTGAGTGACAGCTTCAATGACCAATTTGAACCTTGTGAGCCTGCAGCAGGCATTATATTTCCTTCGGTGGTTGCCATTAAGTCATTTTATCGACAATATGCTAATGCAAAGGGATTCGATTTCATCATTAGAAATTCAAGAAAAGGAAATGATGGAGAGTTAAAATACTTCATTCTAATATGTTCACAAGGAGGGAAATGTGTGTCAACAGTACCAAATGATTTGAATACATATCCAACAATCAAGAATAACTGTCAAGCGAAGATAATTGTTGTTTTGAATAAAAATGAACTTTGGTACATAAAGAAAACTGTACTTGACCATTATCATGATCTTAGCCCTGTGAAGGCAAGGATGTTCCACGGGAACAGAAACATCAGCATGCACATGAAGAGAATAATATAGATCGACAATGAAGTAGGCGTGAGGCTGAACAAGACCTTCCGTTCTCATGTTCATGATGTAGGAGGGTATGATAATTTATCATTTGTTGAACGAGATGTGAGAAACTATGTTGGGAGGGAAAGATGTGCAATTGGGAAGGAGGGTGGTGATAAGGCTCTAAGGAGTTATTTTTCATAGATGCAAGAATAGAATAATAATTTCTTCTATTCTATAGATTTGGATGATGATTTTCATGTGAAGAACGTTTTTTGGGTTGATGTAAGAAGTAGAGTTGCATACGAATCATTTGGAGCTATTGTGACATTTGACACAACCTATTTGACAAATAGGTATGACATGCTATTTGCTCCATTCGTTGGTGTGAATCATCATGGGCAATCAATTTTGCTAGGATGTGGTTTACTATCTACCAAAGACACTAATTCGTTTGTATGACTGTTCAAATCTTGGCTTAATTGTATGTCAAGAAAGGCTTTAAACGGTATTATCACTGATCAATGCAACGCCATGAAAAATGCAATCCAGATAGTGTTTCCTGTGGAAATAAGTTTGCCCCAATAGTTTAATATGTTAAGTTTTGATGATGACAAATATAAGACAAAAAGAATGATGCTTATACTTGATAAATGTGCTTAATAGATGACAAATGCATTACAAAAAAATATTGATCATGTTACATAAATGTGCTTAATGAGATATATTGTATCATGCATGATTATGTACTTTATCTAGTTATATTTTATTTAATAATCATGCAATGAGATATGTGTAACTTTCTTCATAAAATATATCTAATAATACTTTATATGAGTTATAATGAACTAATAGTGGATTTAACTCTATTTAAATGAAAATGTGCAAAGTGATCTTTGTTGCATCTTATATAGAGATATCCATTAGTAATTGATAAATATCTTATTTGGATGTGTCTAGGAAAGTCTTATATACATGTTAGACTAACTAGAGTTATACATTTATGAATCATGAATATGAAGATATTGAGTTATGAATTTGGACTAACTATATTTGTTTTAAGTGGGTAATACTTTGTAGGATTATCCAAGTACCAAGAGTGAGCACTGCAACAAGAAAGCAAAAGATCATAACTATGCTCAACTCAAGAAGAATGAGAATGATAAGATGTTTCAAATATTTGCAAGATTTGAAGAGAAGAAACTTTTGGAAGCTTGGATTACATCAAGAAACCTAAAGACTAGAATTGATGATGGCAAGATCAAATCCAAGTTCTTCAAGAATAGTTTATAGGACTTAGATCTTATGTAAAGGTAAATGATAATCACACTAAGCTCAAATATGTTTTAACATCTTTAAAAGTGTTTTTTACATTCTAAAATGCCCAACAAACATGTTTTGAAAAGTTAGTCTTGGTAGTAATTCAAATCTATGAAAAATAGTCAAGTTTGTGTTTTATAAAACTGACCTTTAGTTACTCTTTTAATCATAACTTTCAAAATATTTTAAGTTTTGTTCAAAAACTTGTTTCATATGAAAATAGACTCAAAGATCTTTCCAATGAGTGGCTATTTGCTTTAAACGGATAAGAAACGAAGAAGTTATGATCATTTAAAGTCAATTTTCAAAATCAGAGTGCAATAACCGATCATAGATTTTCCATAACCAACTATTTACCAAGTCAATAGCGTTTTTCATGTTCTTAAAGCTCCTAACCGATTAGGCAATTCACCTAACCGGTTATTGTGAAAGTTAGGAGCATTTTTCATGTTTTTAAAGCTCCTAACCGATTAGGCAATTCACCTAATCGGTTAATGTAAAAGATAAGAGCATTTTTCATGATTTTTAAAGCTCCTAACCGATTAGTCAATTCACCTAATCAGTTAGTGTAAAAGTTAGGAGTGTTTTCATGTTTTTATAAAAAAAATCCTAATCGATTAGGCATATCCCCTAACCAGTTATTGTGAAAGTCAGGAGCTAATTTTTTGAGGCTCTTAACCAATTAAAATAATCTCCTAACCGATTATTTGGGCAACTAGAAAACATGCACAACAGCTCTATTTTGAGTATTTATTACTCTTAACCACCACCAACGACTCTCAAATGCATTGGGCTATAAATACAAGTATTTGGGCATCAAAGAAATGTTTGAAAACAATATGAAAATCATCCTTGAACATTAAATTCGTGTTTCACTATCTCTTTCTCCAATCCTCTGTTTTTTAACTTAAAAGTATGAAACCTTAATACCCATAGAGCTTCAATTTGTATTATCCACTCTTGAGAGAGTTTCAATTCATCTATACTCTGTGTAAACTATAAAAGATGATGAGGTATCCCTCAAAGTTGTAAGAGTGAGGTATCCCTTGAATTTGAGACTCAAGTACAAAGGGTGAGGTATCTCAAGGTATGTTAAGTGCTCCACTTTGTAAAAGTTTTCAAGTACCTGTTCAAGCTTGAAGGTTTAGTGAAAAATCTTGGGTGGTTCACTTGAGGACTGGACGTAGGCCACAAGTGGTTGGTGGCTAAACCAAGATAAATCTTTGTGTTTGCTCTTCTCAACTCTATCTTTTAAATTTGTATTTTAACTATATATGCTTGAATTGAATTTGATATCTAACTTATTTGCTTGATTTATCCTTTAACCCAAGTTGTATTTGAGTAATCCTTAATAGTTGTGCCTTTGTTATGCATATTCTGTTGCATTTATTAATTGAATGATTCAAAATGTTTAATTTCTTAATGTTATTCTAAAATTTTGTAATCATCCAATTCACTCCCCTCTTTGGTGATAGTTGTCATGGCTAACATTTTCTACTACTCTCCATCGATGGTGCTTATGGCATATCATGAAAAAAATCCCAGAGAAATTGAAAGGTTATAGTGAATATAATAGTATGAAGGATGCAATGAAAAATGCAATTTATGATTCCTTGACAGAGGCTGAATTTGAAAGAAAGTCGGTTACTTTCGTCCAACAATGTAGCCTACAAGATAATGAATGGTTGAGTGGGTTGTATAATGAGCGATATAAATAAGTCCTAATCTTTTTTAAGAAAGATTTTTAGGCTGGAATGTCAACGACTCAGAAAAGCGAGAGCATTAATGCATTTTTTGATGGGTATATAAACTCAACAACTCTACAGCAATTTGTAACGCAGTATGATAATGCTCTCCACGATAAGGCAGAAAAGGAATATGAGGCAGATTATCGATCATTTAACAGCATTATTACATGTGGGTCGAATTCTATTATTGGGAGGCAATTCCAATGTGAGTATACTTATGCGAAGTTTAACGAGGTTCAAGCTGAATTTAGAGGTAAAATGAATTGTTCTATTTGTATTAAGTGTGTTGAGAATGGAATTTGTACTTATGATGTGTTAGAGGAGATGGTAGTAGTTGGAAGTCCGAAGGAAAGAACAATTGATGTGGTATTTAATCGCGACAATCATGATGTTAGATGCAAATGCTTGTTGTTTGAGTTTAAATGTATTGTTTGTATACATTCCCTTGCCGTTCTTGCGCAAGAAAGGGCGAAGGAAGTGCCTTCGAAATATATTTTGCCAAGATGGAGTAAAAATATAAGAAGGAAACATGCATACATCAAAAGTAGTTATGATGTGAAACAGTTGCAACCTCAAATGCAAAGATTTGATAATTTATTGAAAGAGTTTTATGAGGTTGTCGAAGTTGCTGCGAAGTGTGACGATGCTAGTGATTTTTTTATCCAAACATTGTGTGCATGTAAAGGCAAGGTGTAGTCGATTGCTACATCGAACCACAATAATGTCACACGTCATAAAGGTCAAGACAACACATGCAATGTGATTACCACTGGCAGTAGTCAAACCAATGAGTCATCGAGTGAGATTCATAGTCCATTACGTGTAGCATGTAAAGGTCGCCCTCAATCAAATAGGAAAGTATCAAAAGTTGACCAAATTGTGGGGGAAAAGAGAAAGACAACACATCAAAATCCACACATGTTCACAATTGATGTGAGTGCATTTGGATATATTTTATTTGTGTATAGAACAACTGTGTAATGTTACCTCTTTTGAAAAAAGTGCATATATTCTTAAATGTGTTTTTAACTTATTTCTGTTGGTTTATGTAGGAGTGTATTGAGGGAATCATGAGTCAGATTAATGGAAACAAGTTATATGTATGCTCATCTATGCAAATTATGACTCCTAGAGAACAAGATGATGATTGTACCGTGGTGTGTGTATGCACGAAAATTAAATTTAAATTGTAATTAGTGTTGAAGTGATTGTTATGTTTCAGGGTAGTATTGATGGAGTCATTCTTATGTGTAAACTTTTATAAGAATTTATAATTTAACTTTGGTTATATTCTTCCCTTACAGTCAACAGCTGTTGACCTCAACACAAATGTTGATGTTTATAAAGATAGTTGTTGGACTTCACAACTGGTAAAAAGTCCAACACAAAGTGTTGTATCATTACTTGAAGATTTTCAACATGATGTCACTAGTGGGCCAAAGGTATGTGAAGCATATGCTAAATTTTAGGTTCTATAAGTGATTATAGTTGACTTATTTAAATGTTTTTTTTTAGGATGCTAGTAGTGAGGTTCCATATATGAATTTTGTCATGAGTAGTTATTCCAAACAATTTGAAGAAACACAGGACGAGGGACATTGACGTTGTACTTAACTCTTTTAATTAATTATAATTTTAACAGTTTTTATTTGGGTTAATGTTTAGTTTGAAAGACTAAGGCAATTGACTTTGGTGTTGCAGGTTTATGGGGCAACTATCGATTTCCTGTAATAAGTTCAAAGGTTAGTGCTAGCAGTAATCAGTATGTTTTGGCAATTTCTGCTAAGAAACGTGGTGGTGGCAAAATGTGAACTGTAATGATATAGCAATATGTTAAATCTATTTATTATTTCAAACATTTATTTTGTTGCAAGTAAAAGCAACCTACCTAGGTATTTTTTTGGAATAAGTTGTTTGTGTAGTTTAATGAATGACATAGTACTTATAATGCGTACATAATTAAATAAGGTTATGTAAATGGTCAAATAGAATTCTTTTTCAGTACATGTTTATAAAGTATCTAATAAAAATTGTACATGTATGAAGCACAATAATATCTTGTGGTACATGTTATGTGAATGTATTTGTTTGGTTATTTTTGTTTGATTAGTAATGCATTTTGATTTTTAAACCAATATTACCCATTCCAAGATCAATTCAATGTTGATTACGCACGTCATGAATATTGAGGACAAGTATATAAAGAGTTGGCCTGGTCATGAGCCCATTACCCATTCTTTGTAGACAATTAACCAATTTCTATAGGTCATTAATCACTTTTTTTGTTCTTGATTTACCAGCTATTTTCGTGCTTATGAAAAAGTTGGTTAATAAAGAACAAAAAAATGGTTAATGACCTACAGAAGTTGGTTAACGGGATAAAGACTGGAGGTTAAATATTTGTACATGCCCATTAACCAACTTACATAGGTCATTACTCACAATTTTATTCTATATTAACCAACTTTTTTGCAAGCGTGTAAACAAAGTTGGGTAATGAATAACAAAAAAGTGATTGATGACCTATAGAAGTTAGTTAATGGGTATGCACAAATATGCAACCCTTCCAACCTATACCTTGTTAACCAACTTCTATAAGTCATTAATCACTTTTTTGTTCTTCATCAATCAACTTTTTTCACAAGTATAGAAACAAAGTTAGTTAATGAAGAACAAAAAAGTGGTTAATGATTTACAGAAGTTGATTAATGGGCATATACAAAATGCAACCCTTCTAGCCTTTACTCCGTTAACTAACTTTTGTAAGTCATTAACCACTTTTTTGTTCTTTATTAACCAACTTTTTTCACAAGCATAGAAACAAAGTTGGTTAATCAAGAACAAAAAAAATAGTTAATGACTTATAAAAGTTGGTTAATGGGCATGCACAAAGGTAATCCTTCCAGTTTTTACCTCGTGAACCAAATTCTCTAGATTATTAACCACTTTTTTGTTTTTCATTAACCAACTTTTTTCACAAGCGTAGAAACAAAGTTGGTTAATGACGAACAAAAAGTGGTTAATGATCTATAGAAGTTGGTTAATAAGCATGCACGAAGGCAGCCCTTCCAGCCTGTACCTGGTTAACCAAATTCTCTAGGTCATTAACTACTTTTTGGTTCTTCATTAACCAGATATTTTTATAAGCGTAGAAATAAAGTTGGTTAATCAAGAACAAAAAAAGTGGTTAATGACCTATCGAAGTTGATTAATGGGCATGCACAAAGGCAACCCTTCCAGCCTTTACCTCGTTAACCAAATTCTTTAGGTCATTAACCACTTTTTTTGTTCTTCATTAACCAGATATTTTTACTACCGTAGGAAAAAAAGTGAGAATGATTATTTTTCAGTTTCATTTTTCAAGCACAACCATATATTTTTCAATTTCATTTTTCATTGTTACATGAAAACTCAAATCCAATACTAGTGTAAAAACTAAATTCAACATTGTCAAGTTCATGGCATCAATTAGAGAAGCATCAACTCTTTGAAACTCCTCAAAGGAGGCACCTCCACCCAAAAAATCAAACATTCTACGCTCAAATATATGGGATCAACCTATAATCACATTACAAAGTTCACATCCTAATATCTATTAACCATCAGTCAACTCGTTACATCTGGGTATTCTTCTTCTTCCTAAGCTGATATACATATGGGGTTCGAGTGGACGCACTTTCCACGCGGCTCCTCGGTTGGAGTTTTGCTCGCGTGGCAATGTTCGATGGTGGCTTATCAGTGGTAACAGCCTCAACATTAGCTTCAACCCGGACATTATTTTCATCTGTGTAATAACTGACCTCAAGTTAGATGTTAAACAATTATGTATATATATAAGACAATTGAGGCAGTGGAAAAAAGGTTTGCACAATTACCTGCATCATTCTCTTGAGGTAGGCTTACCAATGATTCACCTGAAAATGAATGTCGATATTTACAAATTCCCACAAAACAGAGATATGGTGAATGTACCCTTCTAAAATTTACCATTATTGTATTTGTATCATTTAAAATCACTTACTTCCCCATTCCACTATATAATATATAGCAATTTAATTTTTTAAATCTTTCATACACTTAAATCTTAGAGCTTGCAGTCACAATAGCATATATAAGAAAAGCACAAGTCAACTTAAAATTTGTAGACATTAAGTCATCTGTAATCTCAAATAAAGGTTACTATAAAAGGCATATGATAATTCAAACAATGGATAAAAACTAACGTAATAACCACGCAATTCTAACGTTAATCAAACATTCTTCACCATCATTCCGAGTAGCAGTATGGCTGTGAAGCCGTGGGCTTCCCACTGTCAAGGGTGATGCATGACCAGGCCTTTGCTGAGAACCAGCTTCATACCCTTCATTGTCACCATGGAAAGGCGTCATAAATGCATCACTTTGTTGATGTATGTTTTCAAGATGATGCATGGCAACAGATGAAGTTGACGGCGTCGCCGCTAGACGCTGAAACACTATTTGTTTTAACATACTTAGTTCTTGCTTGAGAAAGGAAATTCTCTCCTCAAACTGCCTATTCTCCGCCACCAGCCGGCGATGTTCACTAGCATGGTCTTCCATATCAAAAGACTTTGCTCGATCATGCCCAAATTGGGGTTGTGCCTCCTCCAATGCTTCTCTGAGTATTTCAAACTGCATCTCTTCGGTCATTGCAGCCATATCCTCGGTTATCTGCTAATGCACAAAACACACCAGATGCATAAATATCAAATGTTGATGGAATATTAGCATTCAAAAATTTGTTTCTTGTCAAACATTTTACTGGAAAACTAATTCAACCATGCTTACCAAATTGTGTCAAAATGCCCGATCAATCTTGTCCTTGTTGCTCCCTACGTTTTTTCAACTCAAAAATCGTGGAAAAGGAAACATTCAGAGGCTATTGTCCCACATGGACAGGTGGTCTAAAAGCCCAAATCTACACCAAGCAATTGCCAGATTTAAGTACATAGTTTTACTAAGAATGTTAATATAGATATATGCCTATAAAATTTATGCATGGGAAAAAATTATTACGATTTTACAAATATTATAATATACACCTGAAGGATAGTTGTACATCATGTTATGTGTCTTTGGCTTGAATTCTCACCTATTTTCACAACAGAAGCAGCTACGCTTAAACTATCGACCAAGAAATCATATACTACTAAACCCCAGCAGTAATTACCAAGAGCACCCAAGTTATCTAACATTTTAATCATATCACCTCCCTATTCTTGGAAAATAGAACACGCCAAATGCAAGGAGTATGTACAATCTACAAAAATCATCCACCTGATGGTCACCTCGATATGCATGAAGCAGTTGGACAAATTTTATCAACGGTGATAGCTTTACCCCTAAACAAACACAATGTTTGACATTCCCCTCCATCGTCAGCTTGGACACGTTCACCTCTGATGCGCAGTCCAAGCACAGAACATACATCGATGGGATTAAAATCGACTACCCGACTTCTAACTCTGAACCCCTACTTTGGTCGTCCCATCGGCAAGCTAATTCACACAGTAGTATACCAGAGATTTGCAAATTGCCTGGCATATTTACAAGCGCTTTGAATGGAGTGACCTCAATTTGGGTTCTTTACGTAGTAGACAAATTGTTGTTAATGTCAACCAACAAATTGGGTACACAGACATGCCTCAAACGTAACTGAAAAGTGTGACAATAAAGTTCATGTTATTAATAATTAAATAGCATTCATGCAAATAGTAAAAGATGTTCATGTGTTCTATACATTTTGTTTGTTTGAACTTGTTGACCCCTCATTCCTTCTTAATGGTGTCATACTCCAATTTTTTATTTAGGTAACACTTTATAAATGAAACAACAGCACCTGCAAAATGATGGAAATCATTTTAGATATCAATGGTCGCAAGATTTTTCAGAGTGACTGTAAGTCATGTTATAGGTCATATCATCTATCTTGAAAACAAGTTCGTGTATATGTGATATGATAATAATAATGACAATCCTTTCTCTCAAAGGTCTAGATCATCTAAATTAGTGCTTGAGTAAAAACAATAAGACCATGTGCCCAGTTTTACACTGTTAAAAGGTTGAAAATGGCTCATTCAAATTGCAATATTCACAAGATACAAGCTTGTTATGCAGAGCATTAAGCAAGAAGGCAATAGTCCCAGACTCCTTAACAAACAGTGTCACAGTGGGATGCAATGCAATGCAAGGAGCAAATAAGATGTCTGGGACTATTGCCTTCTTGCTCAATGTTCTGCCTAACAAGCTTGTATCTTGTGAATATTGCAATTTGAATGAGTCATTTTCAACCTTTTAATAGTGTAAGACTGGGCTCATGATCTTATTGTTTCTACTCTAGGAATAATTCAATTGATCTAGACCTTTAGGAGAAAAGATTGTCATTATTATTGTCACATCACATATACATGAACTTGCTTTTAGGATAGATGATATGACCTATAACATGACTTACAGTCACTCTGAAAAATCTTTTGACTATTGATATCTAAAATGTTTTTCATCATTTTGCAGGTGCTGTTATTTCATTTATAAAGTGTGTTACCTAAATAAAAAAATGGAGCACGACACCATCAAGAAAGAATTAGAGGTCAACAAGTTCAAACAAGCAAAATGTATAGAACACATGAATTGCTTTTACTATTTGCATGACTGTTATTTATTTATTACTAACATGAACTTTATTGTTACACTTTTCAGTTACGTTTGAGGCATGCCAGTGTACCCAATTTGTTGGTTGACATTAACAATAATTTGTCTAGTACGCCGAATTTAGGCTACTCCATTCAAAATGCTTGTAAATATACCAGGCAATTTGTAAATCTCTAGCATACTACTGTGAAAATTAGCTTACCGATGGGATGACCAAAATAGGGGGTTCAGAGTTAGAAGTCGAGTGATCGATTTTAATCCCATCGATGTATGTTCTACGCTTAGATTGCGCATTGGAGGTGAACGTGTCCAAGCTGACAATGGAGGGGAATGTCAAACATTGTGTTTGTTTGGGGGGTGAAGCTGTCACCGTTGATAAAATTTGTCCAACTGCTTCATGCGTATCGAGATGATCATCAGGTGGATGATTTTTGTAGACTGTACATACTCCTTGCATTTGGCGTGTTCTATTTTCCAAGAACAGGGAGATATGTGTATGGTGACATGATTAAAATGTTAGATGACTTGGGTGCTCTTGGTAATTACTGCTAGGGTTTAGCAGTATATGATTTCTTGGTTGATAGTTTAAGCGTAGCTGCTTCTGTTGTGAAAATGGGTGAGAATTCAAGCCAAAGACACATAACATGATGTGCAACTATCCTTTAGGTGTATATTATAATATTTGTAAAATCGTAGTAATTTTTTTCCATGCATAAATTTTATAGGCATATATCTATATTAACATTCCTAGTAAAACTATGTACTTAAATCTGACAATTGCTTAGTGTAGATTTGGGCTTTAGACCACTTGTCCATGTGGGACAATAACCCTTGAATGTTTCCTTTTCTGCGATTTCTAAATTAGAAAAACATGGGGAGCAACAAGGACAAGATTGATCGGGCATTTCAACATAATTTGGTAAGTATGGTTGAATTAGTTTTCCTATAACATGTTTGGCAAGAAACAAATTTTTGAATGTTAGTATTCCGTCAACATTTGATATTTGTGCATCTGGTGTGTTTTGCGCATTAGCAGATAATCAAGGATATGGCTGCAACGACCGAAAAGATGTAGTTTGAAATACTCAGAGAAGCATTGGAGGAGGCACAACCCCAGTTTGGGCATGATTGAGCAATGTCTTTTGATATGGAGGACCATGCTAGTGAACATTGTCATTACTGTATGCGAGAATAGGCAGTTTGAGGAGAAATTTCCTTTATCGAGCAAGAACTGAGTATGTTGAAACAAATAGTGCTTCAGCGTCCAGCGGCGGCACCGTCAACTTCAATTGCTGCCATGCATCATCATGAAAGCATACACGACAAAGTGATGCATTTGTGACGCCTTTCCATGGTGACAATGAAGGGTATGAACCCGGTTCTCAGCAAAGGCCTGGTCGTGCATCACCCTTAAGAGTGGGAAGCCCACGGCTTCACAGCTATACTGCTGCTCGGAGTGATGGTGAGGAATGTTTGATTAACGTTAGAATTGCGTGGTTATTTAATAACACTGTATTTTATACATTTTATAATCCTCTCACTAGGTTTCTTAAGGTTCAATTAGGCTTAATTAAGTTAATTTTGACACATTTTATGATTTTAAGCCGAATTGAACAATTAAATAAATTATTGCATAAATTAACCGTAATTATCTCTTTGACAATGTTTAGTAAACTGGCTATAATTTGAGTTACAAATATCTAATTGATGTGATTTTGGTCTTGTAGGAAAGCTAAGACAATTCCCTACAACTTTCATGTTGAACACTTTTTCGGAATCGGACTCCTTGGAGGTGATATTGAGCTTTTAAGTCAGAATAGAGAATTAAACCGAGTCTAAATACTGCAAGAATTGGACCATATCTTGAGTTTTAGGCATGATTTTGGACTGAAACTAAAGCCATTTTAAAGCAAATATTCAGCCTACAACTTTCATGAAGACCACTTCTCTCAAAAATAAAAAGATGACTGACACACTACAGTATATTTACTCAATTATTATTTAAAAAAAAATAAAAAAAGAAAAGAGAAACGTAATCCATGACGTTTCATTCAGGTTACTGTGCATTGCATAGTAACCTTCCAATTGCCTATAAATAGGCATTGCATTTGCAATTGAGAAGCACAATTCCAGGGGGGAAGACGCTGCTGGGGAGAGGCTTTTGGGCGTGTCCTGCCTCTCTCCTCGCCTCCTCCAATTTTGTTTCTCTTTTTTTCTCTTTTCTAGTTTATGTGTAAATAAGTTCCACTATTTGGGTTAAAGTGTGAAGCTTTTGGTAATAAAATAAGGTTAGATTTATTCCTCTCTTATGCTTTAATGATTTATTTTTCTAGTATTCTTTATATGAATTATATTTTGATTCTGATAATTTAAAATCACGGGTGACAGACGGGAATACTCCATCCTTATAAAGTGGAGTTCTTGATTTATTGTAGACAAGATTTTAGCACAGTGAATGCTTTAACTCATTTACAAGTGGAAGTAATAATTAAAAAAATCATAGTATAATTACGCATATTATTTTAATAGACTTTTAACGTTGTATTTTCTGATTGGAACCTTCATGTTGCAAGGATTCTAATTGAGTTATAAAAGGAATTAATCATACTTTTACTTTATTTACCAAGAGTGGATCTTTTTACCCAAGTAAATAATTTTTATCGTAGTAACAAAATATTTACTTCACCTTAATCTTCAACAATTCCCTGTGGATCGACCTCGGACTCACCGAGAAATTTATTACTTAAGATAACCTGCACTTGGGTTTACAATGCAACATTACTATGTTAGTTTTTATCCCTTATTTGAATTATCATATGCCTTTTATAGTAACCTTCATTTGAGATTACAGAGGACTTAATGTCTACAAATTTTATGCTGACTTGTACTTTTCTTATATATGTTATTGTGACTGCAAGCTTTAAGATTTAAGTGCATGAAAGATTTACAAAAAATTAAATTGCTATCTATTATATAGTGGAATTGGGAAGTAAGTGACTTTAGATAATACAAATACAATAATGGTAAATGTTAGAAGAGTACACTCATCATATCTCTGTTTTGTGGGAATTTGTAAATATCGACATTCTTTTCAGGTGAATCATTGGTAAGTCTGCCTCAAGAGAATGATGCAGGTAATTGTGTAAACCTTTTTTTCACTACCTCAATTGCCTTATATATACATAATTGCTTAACATCTAACTTGAGGTCAGTTGTTACACAGATGGAAATAATATCCGGACTGAAGCTAATGTTGAGGCTGTTAAAGTTGTTACCACCGATAAGCCACCATCGAACATTGCCACGCGAGCAAAACTTCAACCGAGGAGCCGTGTGGAAAGTGCGTCCACTCGAACTCTATATGTATATCAGCTTAGGAAGGGGAAGAACACCCAGATGTAACGAGTTGACTGATGGTTAATAGATATTAGGATGTGAACTTTGTAATATGATTATAGGTTGATCTCATATATTTGTGCGTAAAATGTTTGATTTTTTGGGTGGAGGTGCCTCCTTTGAAGAGTTTCAAAGAGTTGATGCTTCTTTAATTAATGTCGTGAACTCGACAATGTTAAATTTAGTTTTTACAATAGTATTGGATTTGGGTTTTCATGTAACAATGAAAAATGAAACTGAAAAATATATGGTTGTGGTTGAAAAATGAAATTGAAAAATAATCATTCTCACTTTTTTCCTACAGCAGTAAAAATATCTGGTTAATGAAGAACAAAAAAGTAGCTAATGACCTAGAGAATTTGGTTAACCAGGTAAAGGCTAGAAAGGTTGCCTTTGTGCATGCCCGTTAACCAACTTTTATAGGTCATTAACCACTTTTTGTTCTTGATTAACCAACTTTATTTCTACGCTTGTAAAAATATCTAGTTAATGAAAAACAAAAAAGTGGTTAATGAATTAGAGAATTTGGTTAACTAGGTAAAGGCTGGAAGGGTTGCCTTTGTGCATGCCCATTAACCAACTTCTATAGGTCATTAACCATTTTTTGTTCTTGATTAACTAACTTTGTTTCTACGCTTGTGAAAAAAGTTAGTTAATGAAGAACAAAAAAGTGGTTAATGACATAGAGAATTTGGTTAACCAGGTAAAGGCTGGAATGGTTGCCTTTGTGCATGCCCATTAACCAACTTTTATAAGTCATTAACCACTTTTTGTTCTTAATTAACCAACTTTATTTCTACACTTGTGAAAAAAGTTGGTTAAAGAACAAAAAAGTAATTAATGACCTACAGAAGTTGATTAACGGGCTAAAGGCTAGAAGGGTTGCATTTTGTACAAGCTCATTAACCAACTTTTGTAGGTCATTAACCAATTTTTTGTTCTTCATTAACCAACTTTGTTTCTACGCTTATAAAAAAGTTAATTAATGAAGAACAAAAAAGTTGTTAATGACCTACAGAAGTTAGTTAATGGGGTAAAGGCTAGAAGGGTTACATTTTGTACATGCCCATTAACCAATTTCTGTACGTCATTAACCATTTTTTTATTCTTCATTAACTAACTTTGTTTTTACGCTTGTGAAAAAAATTGGTTAATGAATAACAAAAAAAATGGTTAATAACTTACAGAAATTGGTTAACAGGGTAAAGGCTGAAAGAGTTGCATAGTTGTGCATGTCCATTAACTAACTTCCATGGGTCATCAATCACTTTTTTGTTATTCATTACCCAACTTTGTTTACACGCTTGCAAAAAAAGTTAGTTAATGTAGAACAAAATTGTGAGTAATGATCTATGTAAGTTGGTTAATTGGTATGTACAAATATTTAACCTCCAATATTTATCTCGTTAACCAACTTCTGTAAGTCATTAATCACTTTTTTTTTCATTAATCAACTTTTTCACAAACGTGAAAACAGCTAGTAAATCAAGAATAAAAAAATAATTAATGACTTATAAAAATTAGTTAATTGTCTACAAAGAATGGGTAATAGGCTCATGACCAAGTCAACTCTTTATATACTTGTCATCAGTATTCATGGCATGTGTAATCGACATTGAACTGAATAAATCTAAGTAGGTCCCCCCCCAATAAATCCACATTTGACTCTATAGAAAGTATCTGCAATTGTAAGAGTGTGACACTAACTTTCAAGTGGGGTAATAAATCCACATTAGTCATATTTTTCATTTAACTCCCAAGAAAAAGAAAATATAAAAAATTAATAGTATGCTCATAAAATCTGTCAGTGAAATCAAAATAAATAAAAGACTTAATTAGGAATTATACCTGAGGGAAATAATAGAGAAATGGTTGACTTTCAGCGACGGAAACGACAGCTTATCAGACAGAGCTACGTGACAAAGATGAGAGATAAAGATGAGAGAATTGGAAGGAGGAGAAATGAAAAGGAAAAATAGAGAGAAATGAGTGAGAGAAGAGGGGAAAAGAAATGAAAGGGAAAAATAGAGAGAAATGAGTGAGAGAAGAGGGGAAAAGAAATGAAAAAAGAAAGATTTTCTTTTTTTAAAAATAAAAGTTGATATGATAAGTAGTGTTAAAATAGGTGTGGTAAATGTTCCCCGCAAGACGATAATTATCCTTACTCTTATTTCCATTCCCATGGAGAAATAATTATCAAAACCCTCAACTCAACGAAAAATAATAATAATAGCACAACCCTACCTCAGGCACTACTTGGATGACAAAACAGTGCGCTAGGTGCTTCAATGCCAGAGATGAGTATTGAACCGATGACCGGATGAAACTGAAAGTGCCCGAAAACTATGGTATGAGTAGTGAACTGGCCGCCGGATGAAATTCTGTCAATACGCACATCTTGGTTTGCCGTCAATTCTAGGTTTGTTGTCTTTGTTGGTGGCAGCTCATGGGATCCCGGTTCTGTCTCATGGCGAAGACAGCGGGGACTGTGCCGGAACCAGTGGCAGCGATGATGAATCTAGATCTGTAGAATCTTGAATCCAGATCTTGAAGTTCTTTTTGGTTGAATTTAAAGAAAAAAATCGAAGTTTTAGATCTGGATGAAATCCACCACCTTTTCTCCCAAATATACCTCTAAAGAAAAGATTCAAAAGAAATAATTATTATTAAAAAAAGAAGAAATTTAGTTAGATCAGGAAGAAAAAGCTTGACCTGTCGATTGTGCTTGACGGCAGCGATGTTGGAGACGCATGGCGGGGACTGTGCCGGAGCTGATGGCAGATGTTGATGAAGGGCTCCTACAGTGAACGGCGGTGGCAAGAGAGAGGGGGAAGCTAGAGAGGTGGACCCAACTTTGCAATTAAATTTTATAAAGGGACTATCTTTTCATTTGAGATAATTTTACCAGCTTAACTGATTATAGGTGACAAATCTCATCCTTTCAATTTTCTACTCTTAAGTCAACGGTAAATGCTTTAGTAAGCATCGATGCTCACTAAAATTAAGTAAGCATTGAAGACAGACCCTCCCATATCCGCCCTCCAAGTCCACGAGCCAGTTCTTTCATTTGCCTCAAATTGCTTTGTTCTTTTTTTTTTCGACTAACTTTCATTAATTGAGAAAGAAAGAAATAGTCTGCTTACATAAGAAAAACTGGTACAATAAAACTTAATCAGAGGTTAAGTGTGCATGTTTGTTTCATTAGATTAGTTTTTTTTAAAAAGTGTTGTAATAGTATTTAATTATATTTCATAAAATTAATTTTAGTTTTTACACAAAATTTAATGTAAAATAAAAAAATTTAAAATTAATTTTATAATATTAAATATTAAAACTTATAATATTAATTTATAAATTATTTCGTATATTTTGAAATATAAATATCATTTTATTTTTAATTAAATATTTTTTTAATTATTTTATATTTATTTTAGTAATTTAATACATAAAAATAATTTTTTATATTATTCAAATAAATCAAATAATTTAAAATTATTTTTTAACTAATACATCTAAATATAAAAATAAATTAATTATAATCAATTATAATAAAAAAATTATACAATAATCAATTACTAAATATAATCAAATTTTTGTAACTTTTTTAAACAAAACTTAAGATTCACTGTCAACAAAAAACTACACAGCAAAAAAATTGTTTTGCCTAAAACCGCTTTGTTGGAAGTAGGGATGGCAATTTTATCCGTCTCGTCACAGATTCATGCGGTAATACTTATGACGAGGCGGATAATACCTGTCAAATTCTCCCATGCGGATATAAATATCCGCTTTAATATTATCTCCGTTTAATAAACGGACGAGAAAGAGGGTGGTTCTTCTCAGATCTATGTAGATTCTAAAAAATTTTATATAAATATTTTATATAAAATTATTAAAAAACTTAATTATATAAATTAAAATATTGTAAAGTTATATAAATTAAAAATATTTTAGGTATTTGACATTATTTTTAAATTAAATTGTGTTGATAAATTTTAAAAAATTATAGTATTATATTTTTTTTATTTTTCATTTTTTTATTTATTTTTTTGAATTTTTTTGAAATTTTTTTATAATTTATTAGATACCTACGGATATCCGCGAATCACCATTTACCCACAAAAAAAGATAAATAAATACTCACATAAATATAAAAACAGAGACGAAAGCGGATATTATTCGTATTATTCGCAGGGGACGGGGAGCTAGTACCGTCTCCGACCCCCCCATTGCCATCCCTAGTTGGAAGTAGGAGAAATGATAAACATGAAAGAAAGACTAACCAAAGTTTCAATTTCAATCTTGCACAATATTCTGTTGGACCCACCAACAAAACGACATTGTGAGGGAACAGCCCAACGACGCACTCCGCTCTGTTCCTTTTCTCCATCCTTGCTGGGTTGGATCTTATATTCAAACTATGGTTGTCTTGTCTTGTTGGATAAGGTAGAATCATGAAGGGGCATAAATGGATCGTTATGACAACATTGATCTTACAGTTACAGATGATGTATTGGGAGATTCTAATGCTGGTATAGGTGACATGTCTCCCCTGCTTTGTTTCCCGACTCAAATGTATCTTTCACCTGCAAGCTTGACACTTTTACTTTCCTTGTTCCTCAAGAGAATGATTTCTAAGGCTCCTGCTACCCCAGTTAAATGTTCTTCCCACTGTGACCTCCACTGCTTTGGAGAATCTCCAATCTCTTCGCTTGAAAGGTGCAAGTCCATGAACCAGCTCATGCAAATTCACTCGCAGACAATCAAAATGGGTCTCTCTTCAGACCCCGTATTTCGAAATAGAGTTATAGCCTTCTGTTGTACCCAGGAATCAGGGGATATGGACTATGCTCATCAGTTGTTTGATACAATTCCAGGCCCAAGGGTGTTCATTTGGAATACCATGATCAAGGGCTATTCTAGGATAAAGTGTCCTGAGAATGGAGTTTCTATGTATCTAGAAATGCTAGACAATAGCATCAAGCCTGACTGTTTTACATTTCCATTCTTGTTGAAGGGATTTAAGAATGATTTGGCTTTGCGGTATGGGAAAGTGTTACTTAACCATGCAGTGAAACATGGGTTTGATTCTAATTTGTTTGTTCAAAAGGCTTTCATACATATGTTTTCCTTGTGTGGGCTGGTGGATATGGCTCACAAGGTTTTTGATATGGGTGATGCATGGGAAGTGGTTACCTGGAATGTAATGATATCTGGGTATAACAGAGTTAAGAGATTTCATAAATCAAAGAAGCTTTTTGTTGAGATGGAGAACAAAGGAGTATCACCCAACTCAATTACTCTAGTTTTGATGCTTTCAGCATGCTCCAAATTGAAGGATTTAGATTGGGGCAGGTACATTTATAAGTACATCAAAGAAGGTATTGTTGAACTTAATCTCATATTGGAAAATGCCTTAATTGATATGTTTGCAGCTTGTGGAGAAATGGATGTTGCACAAGGTATTTTTGACAATATGAAGACTCGAGATGTAATTTCTTGGACTTCCATTGTTACCGGGTTTGCCAATACTGGTCAAGTTGATTTAGCTCGGAAGTATTTTGATCAAATGCCAGCAAGAGATTATGTTTCATGGACTGCCATGATTGATGGGTACCTTAGAATGAACCGTTTCAGGGAGGTTTTGGCACTTTTCCGTGAGATGCAAATATCAAATGTAAAACCTGATGAATTCACCATGGTTAGCGTTCTAACCGCCTGTGCGCATCTGGGAGCACTTGAACTAGGGGAGTGGGTAAAGACTTACATTGACAAAAACAGTATTAAAAATGATACTTTTGTTGGGAATGCTCTAATAGACATGTACGTTAAATGTGGGAATGTTGAGAAAGCTAGAAAAATATTTAAGGAAATGCAGCAGAAAGACAAATTTACCTGGACAGCAATGATAGTTGGTCTTGCCATTAATAGCCACGGTGAAGAAGCTCTTACTATGTTTTCAAATATGATTGAAGCTTCAGTTACACCAGATGAGATAACCTATCTTGGTGTCCTGTGTGCATGTACACACGCAGGCATGGTAGAGAAAGGAAGAAAGTTTTTGGCTAGCATGACCATCCAACATGGAATTAAGCCCAATGTGACACATTATGGATGCATGGTTGACCTCCTTGGTCGAGCTGGGCATTTAAAAGAAGCCCTTGAAGTCATTGTTAATATGCCTGTGAAACCAAATTCAATTGTTTGGGGATCTCTTCTTGGTGCTTGTAGAGTCCACAAAAATGTGGAACTGGCTGAAATGGCAGCTAAACAAATTCTTGAGTTAGAGCCTGAAAATGGGGCTGTTTATGTCCTGTTATGTAATATATATGCTGCCTGCAAGAGATGGGAAAATTTGCGTGAAGTCAGGAAAATGATGATGGAGAGGGGAATTAAGAAAACACCCGGTTGCAGTTTGATGGAATTGAATGGCATTGTCTATGAATTTGTTGCTGGGGACCAGTCACATCCTCAATCTAAAGAGATATATGCAAAGTTAGAAAACATGATGCAAGGCTTGAAATATGCAGGGTATTCACCTGATACATCAGAGGTTTTCCTTGATATAGGGGAAGAGGATAAGGAGACTGCACTCTACCGGCATAGCGAGAAGTTGGCTATTGCCTATGCCATTATTAGCTCAGGGCCTGGAGTAACCATAAGAATAGTGAAGAACCTCAGAATGTGTGTGGATTGTCACCATATGGCAAAGCTGGTGTCAGAGGCTTACAGTAGGGAACTAATAGTTAGGGATAGAACCAGATTCCATCATTTCAGGCGTGGTTCATGTTCATGTAATAATTTCTGGTAAACATTTTAGCAAATATAAAGATCCTAGAAGAGTAGCCACAAGTAGCAAAGTTCTAACTTATATTGAAATATATATTTCTTATTTCCTTGCTTAGGCAAGCCATATGTCAATTTAGATCTTCATTTAATCATTATAGAAATTGAATTCTCTTGTGTTACATGCATTTTATTACTTGCTAAGGTCAAGACCACATGCTAATCTTGATGGAGCTATTCTATAAACAATGATAGAGGTTCCATTGCCAAATCTGAAGGGCTTTAATCTGCAATATTAGGAGCTACTTAATGTACATAAACAAGTCGCCACACTCTTGGATTACTTGTCAGATTAAGTCAAGAAACCAACGACAAGGATGTGGCCAGTAGGCCATTTGTGCAATAAAATTAAAGATAACCAAAACTTTTCTGTGTTATCATCACACAAACATTTTCTCTGTAAAGCAGAACCATAAATGTTGAATATATGTGCATGAGATTTTATCCCAGCAATTGTGATACACATTATCTTTATCAACTCGACTTTTTCTCTAACTAAATTCAGGTGATTACTTTCATAAAGTCATTCATTCATAGACGAAATAAACGGCTAAATGCTAGTGGCCAAGGCGAATAAAAGTTGAGTAGACAGAACATGATCAACTGAATCTCTATGCTCAGGAAACCAAAAAGAATTTACAGTGACAGCCTGCAGTGAATAGTTCAAAACTTCAAACAGAACCTTGGTCAAGTACAGGAAGCCCGCAATGCAAAGCTAATTGATTTAAATTTAATCTTCAAATAGATACTTAATAAAATTACTCAATTTATATTCATAATTTATTTCTCTCTTTAATGTATAAAAACTAAATAATTTATATTTAAAAAGTTTCAGAAGAGACAAAAAAAAGTTAAAAATAGTGAGCAATGATAATTATTATTGGAATATTTTGTCATCAAAATAATATTAACGATAGAGAAAACAATTTTCAAAATATTAAACACTTCGTTACTAATATCTCGTCTACTTTTGACCAGACTAAAAAATTAGATTAATCAAAATGTACTTAAGTTAGTTAAAACACCACCTAAAAGTAATAAAAAAAAAGTCACTTGGTAATTAATTTAAAGTTTTTTTGATAATATTAAATGTTTCTTAATAAGCACCTAATCCTTTTTATAGATGTAGAAATGTGGAGCAGAGAGAGCCATACTTTTTATTTATTTTAGATTTAAAAAAATGATGGAGACAAGATATTAGATATATGCCATATCTTCTTAGGTGGAAATGTATGAGGACTACGTTGAAGTAGGGACATCAACCGCAATATATGAAGCAACAACAAACAAACAAACAAACAAAAAAGAAAAAAAAGAAAAAAAAGTAGCCAGTTTTGTTCGTTATGTTCAAGTTGAACCGTTGAAGCTCTTTGTCTTCCAACAATTCCAAGTCACACCCTCTTCTCACCTCTGCCACTGATCATATACCCAACAACAATGGCGTTTTCTGCTATGTTCTCTCCCACTCTCAACCTTGCCATTTCTTCCACTACCTACTGTTATAGAAGAAGAACATCAACCACAACCAGAGTGACTGTTAGAGCTAGCTCCACAGAGAAGGGTGAAGCCAATGACCAAGATGCCCCGGCATTCAACCCTTTTGGGTTCGTCACTGACAACCCATCAAGCCGAAGCGCTATTCAACTGCCTGAAAACCCTGCTGAGGATGGCAATGTTGGCCAAATGCTCTATGTAACCCTTGTTTCCATCCTCCTTTTACTCATTGGTTTTGTTAATTGTTTTCTACCTTTTTTTGTTTATGCATGATAGTTCTGCAACTATATATGTGTTGTTTGTGCATGTGTATAGTGCCCTTACTATTATATTGTGTCTGATTCTGAATTAGTGATGATATATATTATTCATTAATTGGGAGTGTTGTAATACTTTTGTGATTTGTGTGTTGTTCCTAGAGGATAGAAGACAAGGGCAAGGAATTCGGGTCATACGTTAAATCTGGGAAATTAAGATGGTTTGTGAGGGAAACTGGTATAATTATTATTATTATTTCTTTGCTGAGAAATATGTTTTCATTTTCAAGTTTAAGAAAATGGTTTGGAAAAATATATTTGAAACTTTTTTCTTCTCCTTATTTGCAGGATCAGCTGAAAGCAGACGAGGAACAATTGTCTTCCTTCACGGGGCCCCAACGCAATCTTTTAGCTATCGAGTTGTTATGTCTCAGGTTTATCTTGCTATGTTGGTCCTCCTCCTATTTTTCAGCCCAACAAGGGGAAAGAAAAATAATAAAGTGAAAATCATGACAAGAGAGAAAGAGTCATATACAATACAATCTATGGAATAAACAAACCTCCTAACCAACTACTTTCTATTCATGATCTCTTCTAGAGACATGATCTTTTGAGCTGAAGAAAGATTTTGACCATCTGACATATGCCAATTCTCAAAGCCCTTAAACTCATGAGTAGCCAAATAATGATCTATTGTTAATTGCTAACTAGAACACCTACCAATCTACTTAAGCAACTCAAGCAATCTTAGAGGACTTATTCTTCCCTTCTTTCTTCAGATCATCAGCAAGCGAAAAGATGTTTCTCCAATAAATTTTTGAATATTCTTTTTGTTCTGGCTTTATATTGTCACTTTACCTTCATTACACGTCTTGTAACATCTAATAATTGATGCTACATCGTTTCTAGAGTTACTATTTCAATTTTGATTCTACATCTGTTCATTGATTATTAATATTTATTTTTATTTTCTTTCTCTTAAACAGTTGGCAGATGCAGGGTTCCATTGCTTTGCACCTGACTGGATAGGATTTGGTTTCAGTGACAAACCACAGCCAGGATATGGTTTTGATTACACAGGTTTTATTATTAATGAACTTATATCATGATCAATTTTTCCTTATGAAACCTCATACCTATAAATATTCTTTCAATTCTTATAGAAAAGGAGTTCCATGACGCATTGGATAAACTGCTTGAGGTGTTAGGGGTCAAATCTCCCTTTTTCCTAGTTGTTCAGGTATCTAAAGCATGAAGAGTGCAATCTGTGGTAGCATTTCTCGTATTGAAACTTAAGTGAATTGACTGAAATAATGTAATACATTTACATATGCGTCATTGGGATACTTCATTTACAAAGAAGTATACACTCTAGTTGCATTTAAGTTTTGTTAACTCCTTACTAAATACTGTGTCTAACATATGGTCACACTTCTCCTTAAGGGATTTCTTGTAGGTTCATATGGACTAACTTGGGCCCTGAAGAACTCAAGCAAGATATCAAAGCTAGCAATACTGAACAGTCCATTAACAGTTTCATCTCTCATTCCTGGACTTTTTCAGAAGCTAAGGTTTGGTTTTTATAGTACCAATGAATGCATCGCTAAACTTATTGGCTAAATCTGTAATATAGTTTTCTAGATGTATCTCTTGATTTTATTCATTTGAAGGCTATGTACAAGCACTGTGTTCACTTCCAACAGAGATTATAAATAACAAAAATTTCTTGAAGATCATAATGTGGGTCCAATAGCTGAATATTCCCTCAAGGCTTCAACTAAAGAACGCCCTCATTCCTGTTGCATTGAAATGACTATAAATCCTTAAATGAAGTTAGTTAGTTGAGAGTGGAACATGGATCCTCTGTTGCGTTCCTATATAGACCTATAACCTTGGTCACACCGTCTGCAATCATGTACTCTCTTAATGACAAGAGTCCAAAAACTTTATCCATCCTGAAAATTTTAGTTTAGTCAATTTCACGACATAATTGTTCTCCAGCAATGTGGTCTCTTCATTCCTGCGGAGTGTTATCTGCACAAAGTTGATAGTGTCTGCATCACTAATGGATTTTGATGTCATCATATTCCTGATGGATGATGTCATTGCCAATGGGAGCCTGATGGTTTAAGGGAATAAGTCATCACATTTTTGTAGTTGAATGATGTGTGGCTGTTAATTATGCTCTACATGTCACTGCACAGCTTAATTTAATCCTTCTTTTGTCTTTTAGAACATGTTAATTGTTTGATCCTGATTCTTATATTATATTCACTCCCTTGATTCCTTTTCTTTCCTTTCTAGAATTCCTCTATATGGTGAATTTACATGCCAGAATGCTGTTATGGCTGAGCGGTTTATTGAAGCAGGTAGCCCGTATGTATCCAAAAGTGTACTTGACTATTGGCTAGTAATTTTATGAATTGAAAGTTGTAACCTGCAACTTATAATGTCATTTTCACTGTACTAAACAATTATTGTATAACTTGCAATTCAGATTGAAGTAAACAATTTAATTAGCTTAGACAAATAAATTAACAATTTTGCATCTCTATCTTGCCCTTCCTATGTCTTTCTTTATAAATATGTTGCTCCTGTACTGTAAACCAAGGAAAGTTCATACTAGGTATAAGCTATCTGCAGTTTTGTTCTGTTCCTTCATTTATTGCATTGCGCGAAAACATGGAGTGCATGGAGCATACAGCATACATAGTCATTGTTGTTTTCACCATCCCATTGGAGGTTTTCATGTTAAAGCATTAAAATATGATTAGGCTGGAGATAATACCTCCTCAGACTCAAATTATAACTTATTTGGGGTTTGCTCTAATAGTACATTATTTTGCAGTTACGTCTTAAAAAATGAAAAAGCTGATGTGTACCGGCTACCTTATTTGGCAAGCGGTGGACCTGGATTTGGTTAGTGCCATTCTTTTGATGGTTTACTATTTCTGCATTTATTCATTTTCAAAATATAATAAAAAAATTGTTGATAGAACCTATGTTATATGTTAAATACAGGTATAGAGGAAAAATTACTCGGCGCCAATTTCATGTTTATATCAATGAAAAATTATTATTGCAGTTTCTTATATCCTTCTGTATCTGTACCCATGCAAACTAGCCCTCAACTATATCTAATGAAAACATATTTGATATATTCAGTTCATTCACTAGAAAATCCGTTGTTTATTCATGATAACTTTATGTAATGAACGTGAGCAAAAACTAATTTTTGTTGTTGGGTTTCAGCTCTACTTGAAGCTTCAAGAAAAGCTAATTTCAAAGGTACTTTCAGAGAAATAGTAGAAGGATTTGCAACTGAGAGGTATATTTACTGAATTTGAGCCCTCAAAAACTCAAAATTAATGAATGTTTTTGGAATTGATAAGCTGTACTTGATAGTTGATAGAGAAGACTGGGGAACACAACACCTAGATGGTAATAGTAACCCTCACACAAGAATGTAGTCTACTGACAGTTATATGCTTCGAAATTGGAATTTTTTTTAGTGTAAGTGGCATATACAGTTTATACTACTCATTTTGAACATTTGATTTTGCACAAGTATCATAATACGGATAACTAAATCCTCTTATTAGATAATCCTTGTAGAAACTTATCCAGTTTTTTATTGTCAATGTAACTTTTTTCCTGTGTTTCTATTTTTTTAATCTAATTCAAGATCAAGTCATGTTTCAAAGATTTTAAATTTATTAGTTATGTAGCAAAATATTGAATATGCTATTCTTGTTCCCCAACCCTTGGTTTCCTTCCCTAGTTCAATCCTGCATCTGTTCCTGCTGTTACTAACTTTACAAACATTGGCTTGACTTGCCAAAGTTTTTGACATGAATTTTGGTTAGTAGAGAAAGCATATTTTCCATCATTGTTTATGCCATGAATTCAGTGTTCAATGTCCTACTCCAATTTGTGGGAAGGCCATGGAAAAGCAAAATCCTAACTTTAACCTGAAGTGATAAATGGGTTTGTAATTTGTACTTCAGATGGGATAAACCGGTGATACTTGCATGGGGATTATCAGACAAGTACCTTCCCCAGTCTGTGGCAGAGGAGTTTCAGAAAGGAAATCCAGCACACATCAAGCTTAAATTGATAGAAGGAGCTGGGCATATGCCACAAGAGGACTGGTGAGTAACTTCAACATAGGACTCACTCAAGTGCATAGTACAATGTTTCATGCAACCTCTTAAAAAATTACCCTTACTTTTGACAGGCCTGAGAAAGTTGTTGGTGCTTTGAAAATGTTCTTCTGATTTCAACAGCTGACTGACCCTGCAGGCATCCAGGTGCTTATTTGAACGGAAGAGCATTTCTGAGTTTTTCCTTAAATTGTAAATTTAATGTCGTAAATTTTTACACTGGTCAATTAATAAATTATAGCTTTGTTGAAATGAATCTGTTTTTTTTTCCATTTCCTAATAGAAAATTAAATAACCTATTGAGAGAGCTTTAGCAGAAATGACCGCGATTATTATCCACTATTTTTTTTTATAAAAAAAGGAAAGATGTAGAGACAAACACAAGTTTTAGAGAAGTGTGAATACCAACCTTTTCTTTCTTTAGAGTGATGGGATGAGAAGTGATGCTCCTGCCAATCAAACACAGACATTCTACCAACCATTTCCACACCTTAACAGCCAAGTGTGTAACAAAACAGTGTGGTAAGAAATAGCCTTATCTAAATGATGCGAGTGACCCATGGATGCCCTTTCCTTTTCCATCAAAGAATCAAATGACATTGAAACTTGGTTGCAAAGTAATGGTTGCGATGATAATGTAATGAGATAAGAACTTAGTGAAAGGAAGGTAGCACAAGAAAAGAAGAAATAAAAGATAAATTAATATTTCTTTCACTTTCTTACCACATCACGGGATAAAGAATATGAAGAAATACCAATTAATCAATTATTTTTGTAATAAGAATCTTTTACTATAATTTTAACCTATCAATCAATCAACTCTTGGTGCCTTGTATTCAGCTAAAATTTAAAAAAAAATGGAGATATAAAATCTTTTAATAATTTATTATTAAGTGATTAGTGTTACTTGTGATGTTATTTTGGAATTAATATTAATACAACGTGAATGTAAAAAAATTGCACTTTCATCTAATTATATATTGTCAAATTATTAAAAAAATTAATTGTCACAATAATTATTTAAGACATCTAACTCTTTTAATGATATGCTAACACCTCATTAATTAATAGTATAAAAACATTTATACTAATTATATATTAAATTTGAACTCTATTATTTATCACTAGCATGCATTATTCCATGATATTGGGGGAAAAGAAAATCTGAGACAAAGGCTTTTAAGTATTCGTCAAAAGACATCATAAGAAAAGGGGTTGATCTTAAAATTCAATGAAAGGTTTTCCTGAAAATATAGAAAAAAAAATTGGGAGAATTGTGCAAGTGAAAAAATGGTGAACGTAATTAGGAAATTGTATATTTTTCATTGCAATTAGGAAATTATATTAAAAAACTGTCTTATGATTCTACAAATCGCATTGACAATAACTTTTTTTAGTTTATATTATTTGTTCAATATTTAAAAATATTTGTTAGAATCTTAATCTAAGTTATTGGAAAAACCATAAATCAGCTTACTTAAGGTTAAATATTTGACAAAATTATACATGTATTCTCTATTTTGTTTTGAGGTTACACAATTTCTTTATGTTATAAGAAAGGTCCAAATGCTTAGCTCGAGCTCGATATAATTTATTTTTTTATAAAAAAAAAAGAGTATTATTAGACTACAAGATTATTGACTTTCTAATTACATAATAAATTTTTTCGGTGAAAAATGTCATATAAAGTTATAAATAGGAGAATTTTATATAATTTAAGAAACTTCAAATGTGTTTATTTTGTGCTAAATTTAACTAAAACACACTACTCTATGTGATTTTTCTCATTGACTCTAAATTATATGTATTTTAAAATTAGAAGGATTTTTAATAATCTTACCAGATTTTTAGGAAGTTAAGTATTGTCTTAAATGAAGATGTTAGTTAGCTCAACTGGTAAAATCTTATGTAATTAATATTAATTCTCGCTTTTACTTATTTGCGAACGTTGCCTTCCTAGTTGAAATCTATAGAGAAATTTTACTTATTTTCTATATTATAATAATATAAAAAATGAATATACATAACTTTAAAAAACTTTGACTTTTTAAACCATGTAATATCATGTAATATATGATATAATATAATATATGATATCATATAATATATAATATTATATTATAATATTATATAATATCATGTGTCTTTTAAGTTAACAACTAAATACTTAACTTATTGATATGTAGTAAGTAAAATAATTAAAATTTTGTCACGTGTCATCTCGATATAATATTTTTTTTTTATGTGTAAACAAATGTAATAACTATCACATGCAAAAAATATATATATATAATAAATTAATAAAAAATAGTAAATCAAACATCTCCAATAAATATATATATAAAATAAAAAATACAAAGAAAATAAATCACTATGACAGCTAAATTAATTAAATAAATAAAGCTAAATAAAATTAAAAAAATAAAACTAAATGATTTTAATCATTTACAAACATTTTCTTTTATCTCCAACCTCATATTTTTAAGTTCTAGTTAGCCTTTCATGTTAATAGAAATAAATAATTTTCATTCCTTCTTTCATATTAGTGTAACACAATAACTTATCACAAATTGAGTTTCATTGTTTCTCAAATTGAATCAGTGTCTTTGTTGATATAACTCAAATTGAGAACTTTAAGTCATTTTCTCCTTTGATTTAAAATTTCATTGTAATTCAAATTGAGGCAGTGTCTTTGTTGATATTTCAGTGGTCATGCTTCATCCATTTTTATATCAGTGTCAATGGAGTTACGGCAATCAAGTACCATTTGTCTCTACATAACAATTGGTTTTTCCTTTATTTATAGATGAAAATATCATATTCAAATGCCCTAAAAAAAATTGAATTATTTCCAATCCACTTCCAAAAAAAAAAAATTTAATGCATTTAATAAAGAAGAAAATACTGTGATTAGTTGATTTCTTTTTTTATTTTTTTTGTCTAAATTAAAACAAAGAGTATTGATTGACAATTTGAACCTAAATTGATTTAGGTGAAATGTTTGTCTAAATTATTATTAAATATGAAAATAGAAATGTATTAAGTGAAATGTTTTATGATTTGTATTATAATTGATTGATTGATAATAAGGTTACTTACTGCTATTAATCTAAACAAAATTGAATTGATTTTCATTTCTTTTAAATATGATAATTTTTTTGTGATTTTCATATCTAATTATATCAATTATGTTACTTTCAATTTTCAATATTATGTTTAAAGTATAATCTATTTAAATTTTCTTGCTATAATCAATATAATTTTTTATAATTGTTATCTATGTTAAATATCTTCAATGTATATCTATGTTTTCCTATTTTTAAAAGTTTAACAAATATTTGTAAATAAATTAATTAAAATAATAATTAATTACTTATTATTAATTATTAATTGATTAGATATTATTAATTTCAACATTAATAACAATTATAATTGACCCAATCAAAAATAATTTCATTGCAACAAAAAACACTGAAATTTAATGACACCAATTAATTATTTCACTTAAAGACAATATAATAACGTAAATAATAATTCAAATCAAATTTATCCATAGTAATTATATTAATTGATACCAATCAATTAAAATACTAAAGATGTGTAACAATCATTGTAAAAAACCACACAAAACATTGATATTCATCATTGAATGATTCCTTCATTTAAAATTTATATGTGCAATTTTCTATTGTGACAATAGTGTATTGATTTTTTACTTTTTAAAAACAGAATTATTAAATGATAAAATATTCCCTCAACGTAAATAATATATGTACTATGTACCTTATACCTTATTTTACTTAAGTTATTTTTCATATGATTTTATGATTTTTTTAAAAATGATGGATTACGTTAGTATTAGCATATTATATCAAATCAAATTTTTTTTTTTTGCATTTATGTTATTAAATAGTATACCTAATTAATATTTGAAATTCTTTAATGATTTACACGAAATTAAAATCTACAATTAATATTGTATTTTTTATCAAACAGTAATTCCACATTAGTTATGTTAGAGGTATTGGAACATTAGTATTTATAGTGGTAGTTTTTCATCTTATTTACTTATTTAGACTTTTCAAAACTTGAGGATATATCTACAAATATTCCTGCACTGTTTGAAGAATAATTTCTTTCTCTTTCTATTATACGCTTTTAAATGAAAATTTTGATAATTTATTTTTTATTTCAATTATCTTTATATCTTATTTATTTATTTTGGTAATTCGACTACACATATGATTTTGTTAATGATATAAATATGAGTAATAACCAAAAGATCTAGAATATCAAAGTAATGATATTATTCGTTTGTAGAAAAATTTCAATTTCAAGCAATCTGAACTTCCTGATTCAATTGAAATAGTTGTTATGGATAAAGGATATTTATTTTTCCATTCTTTTACTAAGGTTTTAGTAGTTACTTTTTACTTTCATGTTTGGTTATTCTAGAAGTCTTCTAAGGTTGTCATAAGTTTTTTTTCCCCTTATTATTAGGTTGTTTTATACTATTAACGGATACTGTCATATTCTCACTATTTTTAAATGTGATGTAGGATGGAAGATACAATGCGCAATAAGTATTCCTATTTAATTTATATGTGATGATATTTGGTTCTTATGACATATTTTATATCATATTATTAGTTATTAAATGGTGATGTTAACAAATTGTTCCTTCCCCTTTTGAAGATGTTAAGGAAGGGTGAGTTAGTGGAATTCAAGAGATATGATAAAGCTAACAAATGTACAGTTATTTTGCTGTAGATAATCTTGAATAATAATGTCTTATATTATTTAACAACTTATTTGTTATTTTATTAGTAGTACTAATTTAATATCTCATATATTCTTTAATTATTTTGAATGTAGAGATGCACGAAAGCTTTGATACACATCATGAAAACATGTTCTACAAAAGTTCATGTGATCTATATAGTAGACTATTCTCCTATCGACTATTCTTTGTAAATATATTTGATAAAATTTTCTTTTATAAATTAGATTTCAACCTTATATGTCAATTTAATTAGGATCCAGAATATTTACCAAGGATCATTTTAAAAGGGCATTTAGCTATTGTTTTTTATGCAACATATTTAGAAAAAAAATTTGATTGAGTATATATATTTATATATATTGGTAAAAAATATTTGAATATTTTATTTATATTTAATTGAATTAAAGATTTTATATGGAAATATGTTAATATCTATTCTTAGGAGAGTGAAAATTGTATATGAAAATATATCTAAATTAATTGAGATATAATTTATTATTGTAAAACTAATTAACTAATTATATAGTTTTAAATAATCTTTATTCATATATATAACTTTATAGTATTTTGATATTTTAATTTGTACATCGCACTGGATTAAAAAATCTACATGAAAGTATAATAAAAAAATAAATTGAATACAATTCATTTGAGAAACTAAATTATTTGATTATAATTTTATTTCAAAAAAGCTGGAGGAAAGTTTGTTGTTCTAGACAATAATTTTAGAGAAATTGTTAAAATATATTCTTGGTCTCTACATGTGATGCTTATTTTCAATTTGATCTCTATCCAAAAAAAGAAAAAAGCTTTTGAATTAGTCTTTATAGGTATAATCATTCTCAATTTGGTATCCATTATATGCAATAATGAGTATAATGACTGAATTACTATGAAATATAAGGACTAAATTAAAATTATGTATCATATATAAGGATAAAAAATATATTTATATTTTAACCTATATTTTTTATCCCTATATATAACACTTACTTTTAATTTAATATTTACACTTAACTATATAACAGATAGTGAAAATTAAATTAAAAATAATTATATGTATATGGATTAAATTAAAAACCTTTTTCATACAAGGTCAAATTAAAAATAAATATAATGCATAAAGGCCAAAAATATATTTTAACTTAAAGAAATATTGTTAATTATTTCAAGAGAAAAATAAAGAAACGTATTCATATATATATATATATATAGCATATTTAGGATCTAAGCTAAAAAAATTTAAGTTTAAATTTTTATTAAATTTCTTAATGTAGGTATCATATATTTTATTGTATTTTAAATGCTACTCATTAATCTAATCATCACACGGTAGAAAATACTAGTCTATTAAATTTCTCAATCAAACTATCATAAGAAAAGGGAAGACAAAAAAAAAAAAAAAACTCTTTTGTTGAGTTAGGAGAATTACAAATTACAACTGAGATATCAGAAACAAAATTAGGAGGGAAAGTGTGGGTATTTATTGCGTTATATAAGGAAAAAAAAATCTAAAAAGCAAGTCTAGTTAATATATGACTAAAAAATGTTAATGATTTTTTTTGGTAAAGTAAAAAATATCAATGATAAGTTTTGATTAAGTCACTCAATCAGCTAATGATTGATTTAACTTGAAAGGGTGGAAATTAAAGTACAAATTTAATTATTGATGCCAATTGCCAAACGATATTTTATGAGTATGGGGTCTATAAGATGGGAACGTTTACGGTACTCTAAATTTTTTGGAAGTATCGATATTCTATCATTAGATACAGTTGATTTATTATTAAAATAAATCAACGATTTTAATTTATTACTTATAATTTACATAATAAATAATATATATAATATTTACTATACATATAAGAAATTTTAAAACTTTTAATTATTAATATTTATTTAGAGAGAAACAAATATATATACAAATAATTTAGGCTTAACTCTATTTTTTATTATAAATAAAAAATAAACTGTTTCTATAATATATAAAATAATTTTATATTTAAATTAAATAAATTAAATGCATTTAAATTAAACAAATAACGAGATGATAAATTTTTATTTTTTTATGTATGGTCTATAAGTTTTTATTGATACTCGTAACATGCTGTCTCATTAGAGTCACGTGATTTTCCTTCTCAATTTATTTATTTTTTAATAAACGGAGCGATAAGTCAAACTTGAATTATATTTTCAAAGAAAAAGTTGACCAATAATTAAATTTGGCATTAAATCTCCGACTCAACACTCTACAGTGTACTACTACAAAAATTTCTAACACTGTAATAGTATAAATATTTAAAATTTGATCCATCCCAAAAAAAAATCTAAAATTTGAATGCACTGCAATTAATATTACAAATTTTAAAATATCTTAATCCACTAACAAAAAATGAGTTCTCATAGTAAAAAAAAAAAGTGAATTTTGGCTAATAGATAAAAAAAACCTGAGAAAACGGATGTTAATATTTATAATTAGTATTGACATTTTGGTTATATAATGTCACAACATTTAACAAATATCTTTTTGGTATAATGAAAAAATGGAAAAAGAAAATAAAAAAGAAGTTTTCTAACTAAAACTAATTAGGAGTGTCAAAATAAATCAAACTAGATGTGTCAACTAGAATAACTCGAAAAAATATGAGAGTTGAGCTAATAAAATTGAAGCAAAACCAAATTTTAACTTGTAATAGGCCAACCTAATAGATATTAATTTTATTAAAGGAATTAAATAAAAATTTTAAAGAACAGAGTTCTGATTATAGGTTTGGAAAATTAGAAATATAAAAGGGCTATGAAAAAATAGAAAAAAAGAAGAATAATTAGTGGTGTGATACACAACCTTTGTCCTTAGCCTAAGCCTCCCTATAATTACCCAATTTTTCTTCTCTCATACAAAAGTTGAGGTCTTGCTTTTATAGTACAAGTAAGACCTTTTCAAATTACACTTACTGAACTACAATTTATTAAGCACAACTTATGAGAATACAACTTATTAGAAACAACTCTTAATTTTATCGTTCATTCCTTTTATTCTTTCCTTTCCTTTTATAGACATGCATTAATGACTTATCAATACCCACTCCAATAAGCTCCACTTTGTCCCCAAGGTGAAGGTGCAAGTAATGGACCTATAACAATTACAACAAAATACCACCAGGGTCCCATAGCTTGAAACATTCAGACCAATTTACGCTTGAAGCATAAAAACCTCCACCTAAGTCCCATTAACTTCCTCCAATTCCCTTAAGATCTTCCATACAGTCTTCCATAAGGGGCAACATAATATCATCAAGAGGCAGAATTTCCACAATCTTTTCTACAACAAAAATCCTATAGCTTATAGTCTTTCCGGACTCATACAACTTTGGAACAAATTAGTTGCTATGAAATAATGCTTCCACTGTTGTTTCCTCAGTGACAATGGACCTAACATTCCTCAAAATATTCTCAAATATTGATTTTGATATTGGAAAAATATTAAAGCACATAGCAAGTGGATTTCTACTATATAGAACCTTAAGTGGGGGTTGTTTAGCAATATTAATAGAGTTTATATTGAGCCAAAATGCTTCCCCACTCAGCCAATCCAACCCCGACATCATATCAATTTCTCCCAGATCAAATAAGAAAAAGTTATGGATTATCTTACTGTCCTGTACTTTTATCAACCCTCTATTAATTAATAGTTGTAACGGTTCTTCCTTCATCAGTTCTAGTTTTTTCTATTTTTCATTGTTTCTCCTTTCCGAATTCATTACCGGCAGTTAGATTAGTTTGAAACACCACCCTATATGTTGTTGCTTTTGTGATTCAGCATTTGTAGTTTGCTAGAAACCACCTTCTCTATAGCTACTTCTGGTCAACTCTGCTGGCTAGCCTTCTATGACGCTGATTTTTAGTTATAAGAAAGTTGTTGGTGTTGTTGAACCATTCCTCTCAACTTAGGTTTGCAAATTGGGTCGGGACCCAATATATAATGAAGTGGTTCTGATGGGTTGGGTCATTTTTGAATGAAACACATTCTGTTTTTGTAAATATGATTCCAACATTCTTTTCTTAAGAGCCAAATTCATTTCCTCTATTATTTGGGCTCGGTCCAATAGGTTAGAAGAATACCCTAACTGGTATAATTCAAGTTCTGCCCTTCTTCATTTTTTCACCCTTTTCATGATGGTGCCTTGGCCTTGTTGACCCTCCTCAAGCGTTCAACACCTTGGCTGTTCGTTGATGTGATACATGGACCCCCATTCTTTCCTAGTGCGATATACTTCACTTAGATCCTCCACCGCATGCTTGGACCACCACTATGATGGAGATCTAGAGACTATCTCAGGCTACTTCTCTGCTCTCTTCACCATTTTAAGGGTGCTTCTCAGTAGCCACACCAGCTAGGTGCTTCTCAACTCAACCGTCGATCCTCCATCTTTTCTGACAAGGTTATTTGAAACCTCCTCAACAGTCCCCAATGAAATGCCGGCTAAGTCACCACTCTCATCCTTAGTTCCCACCATTAGAACTAGTTCAACGCCCACCAACCATTGTCTTAGCTACCTTATCTACTTATGGCATTTAGTTGATCTCAAAGTATTGTTTCACCCATAAAGATCATCTCCTGTGAAATATGGCATCTCCAGCCGCCTCACACGATTTTCCCTTTTGCTGTCTCTACTGGTTCCTCCACCATGAGCACTTCCCCCTCCTTTTGGGCTTTCATACCCATTTCGTACTGCTTCAGCGATATGCTCTGTCATTGTCCTCATCATCTCCTAAAATCGTTGTTCAATGGACTCCTAAATAGAGCTCTAAATTCTATCTATTCATTGTTCCACTGCTTTCATTATGCTCTCTATACGTGTAGATACCATTCATATGCTCCCTAAATCGGGATCTCTGATACTAGTTGATAGGTACTAATTTTATTAAAGGAATTAAATAGGAACTTCAAGGAGATAACTCTGATTACAGATCTAAAAAACTAAAAATGTGAAGGGACTATAAAAAAACAGAGAAAAGGAAGAACAATTAGAGGTGCGATACACAACCTTTGCCCTTGGCCTAAGCCTCCCCAAGATTACTCAAACTTTCCTCTCCAATACAAAGATTGAGGTCTTGCTTTTATAGTACAAGTAAGACCTTTCTAAACTACAATTATTGAACTATAACTTCCTAGACACAACTTACTAGAGTTCAATTTATTAGAAACAACTCTTAATTCTACTATTTATGCTACCATCTATTCTGTCATCCACTATGTCGTCCGTTTCATTTATTCTTTATTTTCCTTTTATAGACATGTGTTAATGACTTATCAATATCCGCCCCAATAAGCTCCACCTTGTCCCTAAGGTGAAGGTGCAAGCAATGGACCTGTAACAACTGCAACAAAATACCACCAAGGTCCCATAGCTTGAAATATTTGGACCAATTTATGCTTGAAGCATAAAAACCTCCATATGAGTCCCATTGACTTCCTCCAATTCCCTTCAGATCTTCCATAAAGGGTAACATAATATTATCAAGGGGTAGAATTTCCACAATCTTTTTTACAACAAAAATCTTATAGCTCATAGTCTTTTTAGGATGGGCTCGGTTGGTGTGCAAGTCCAAAAAATGTGAAAATTAATTATTAGTATTATTGAGTTTCTTTTTTTTTTAACTTTACTAAAATACTATTTTTAAAATAAAATTATATTCATTTTAAGTAACAATTAATTTAAAATCTTTCCATACAAATAATTTAAGTCTTTTAATACATATTAATCAAATAAATTATTTAAAATTAACATTTTTAAAATCTAACTATTAGAATTAAAAAGAATTAAAAGAAAAAGAAGCGAGCTAGCATGCAAATTAGAATAACTCATAGCATGTAAAAGGTTGAGTTAGACCAACATTTTACTAATTCAAAGTAAATTTGGCCTGTAACAGACTGATCCAAAATCTGGCTCGGCACTCAGCGGGCCAGCCCAAAGGCCTAGATTGACACTAGACACACCTATATCCTTTCAGATAGAAGGTGTTGTGGTTTCATTCAAGACATGTTGAAGCTTGTGTTGCTCTCATCTTGACAAGAACGTTCTGCTGTGCACCATACATTTTGGAAGCTGCACATATGCTCCTTGTTTTTACATAATATATAGGAGGTTTTCACCAATATTTACTAGCGAAATGACAATTACACCCTAATTGGGTCACCACCTGCCATGATATTCACCCCCATATTCATTCTCGCCACCATCCTACCTCTTTCCATGGCCATTAGGTTGTTCTCATTTAACACTATATGCAAATCATCCTCACTGTCACTATCCCAATTATCATCACCCTCACATCTCTCATTGATTCCTCAGGAAGCTTCAGCACTATCGCCAATGGACACTGGCACCATTCTATAGTCCAGGAATAACAAGCTCAAAACCCACACTATCAATTCCATTGTTGATGTCCTCCTCCTTTATATCAATTTTGACATCTTTATCCATCAAATCAACATGTTCATCAAAATCTGATTCCTTAGCATAGTTCAAATTCGACAAACTCGCATCTACGAATTCCCTTTCCCTGTGTTGTTCACCTGGTTGCTCTTGTTTCTAGACTTGGCCATGGATGGTTTATGGGGTAGAACTCGGGACAGTAGCTTGGAGTAGAGAGTCAGAGAGACAGAGATCCAATCTCATAAACTTAGAGCAAAAATTACAACTAGTCATAGCCATGAATACAGACGTGGAAAAGACTCAGTCTTAGTGTCATTGTCTATGTTTATCCTCTACCTCACTGTTCCTTATCACATTGGACAATGGCCTCAGTTTTGACGAGGATTTTCTAGTGAAGGCCAATAAAAAGATTTTTCAAAACAAAAGAAAAATATAATTTATGTGACTTTCTTTTCCAAGTAGCAATTGTTTATTTAAAATTGTTAATTGAGTTTAACCTAACTTTCAACCAGATCAATACCTGAAACGCATGGTGAATCCATGCACCTCATAAACAGGAGGTGCATGTAGGACGAAACCCATATTGACATAGAGTCACTGCAAAAGTAGGATAAAGGTTGAAAGAAATATCAAGAGAAAGTAGAAACACAGAGACATTTAATATGCTCCTGAAATTTTTTTGAGCATGCATGCTCTACACTTAGGAGCCATTTATTTTGAGGAGATTTAGATCTATGACTGAGAATAAAGAAGATGAACCAGTACAACAAGTTATTAAAAGAAAAGTGTAAATTATAAAGTTTGTCCTTCAAAAATCTCACAATTATGTGTACTGCAAAAAATTCCTTCTATTCGCATCCATCTTTGTAGAGTTGTCAGGAATTTGTCTAGCTCCTCTAGATCATATCTGTTTAGTCGATGTCTTAAATATAAGATTGGTAGACATTTTAGGAAAAATTGCATTTAGACTGGTTCCCCCTGGTGCCGGAGCAAAGGAAGGACTTAGAGCCAAGGCATTGTAGATCGGCAGCACCGGTGGAGCCCCGACCAGAACCAGTGAGGGTTTCTTCAAGTGGTGGGTTTAAGGAACTACTTTTGGAGCTCCCTTCTGCAGCACCGTCGCGATCACACGGAGGTTGCGCCGCCGGTTAAAATCCTCCCGCACAGATCGAGGGATGAGTAACTGCTGGATGCCACGGATGACACCGTCGGGTCGGATAACGTCGTCGGGATGAAGGATGGCAGCAGAGTCAACGGTTTGTGGCCGAAGGGGTTGGTGTTCAAATGCAGGTGGTGGTCAAGGGAGAGGGTGGAGTGAATGATGACGACAGAAGCATTGGCGGGAGCCAACGGTGGTAGGTGATTTAGGTGGGGATAATGTAGGACATGAGGAGGGTCTAGAGGGAGTTAAGGTTGCGGGGTTCGATATTAGTGGAGGAATACGAGGTAACCACTAAGACTTCAAGGTAGAAAGCCCTGAAAATAACACCTATGATGAGAACTCAGCCATAACCACAGGAGATAGCCAACTTCTTGAGCCTCTTATAGCCACAACAAGCGAACATGGGAAAAAACAAGCCAACAAAGAGGTCAAGGATTTTCAAATTGTGATTGTTGATAAAAAAAAGAGAGAGGAAGAAACAATTGGCACTCAAGAAGAGTTTCAACAAAATAGGGACAAGCACACCAAGGTCGAAGGCAGAGGAAAAAGGATAAGGATGCCTGCTCTGTTCGGGGAATAATATAAGGAATGAGTCATTTTGTAATTTTATAAATTATTTATTGAAAAATAATTAATCCTCCTAACTCATCTTCTTAATATTCTTCCTAATTGTTAAATGAAGAAAGTATTGAATGCTTTTTATATTTTCAAAATATTGGTTGTATTTAATTTTTTATTTAATATTTTCTTTATTAAGTAGTAGGAAAATTATTAGGAGGATGCTTTAGGAGGATATAGCAAAACTCTTATTTATTATATTTAAAAGGACTATGATTGTAATTAAAAATAATTACCAATGTGACCTATTATAGGAGTATCACATAATTCATATTAACCATTGATCTATCTTTTGACAAAATTAATGATAAAAGTCCTACATGCTAAAAAAAATTTAAAGAATATATTAAAGGTTTACCTAGAATACTAGCAAAGTAAAGTAGTCGTATATCATGTAATGCATAAAGTACATTCACAAATACATATTTTGTTAAAGTCAATTGGTCTCTCCACGTAAAAAAATTTAAAATAAAAAAGTCAATTATTCTCTAGGTCACTCTATATATATTTTTAATTAATTTTTAAAATAAAGTTTACTTGTTGAAATTTGTACGTGTTTAATTGTTTATTTCACATATATAAATTTTTTTTTTAAAACTGTTTATCTTTATATTTGTTTCGGTTTGGCAGTACAATTTGTGTATAGATTTTCGTTAATTTTTTAATTTGGACGGTAATCATTCAAGTCAAATTTGTACCAAAACAAAAAATTCAAGTCAAATAAACGTTAATTACTCTAAGGCAATGACTTTTGGAAAGAGTTGGTTGTCACCTTAATTTTCCGAAGTACATGAACTTGAACTTGAAGTTGAAGGTAGGGAGCAGATAAATAGAGAGTAGAGCCGAAGTGATTGACTACATAGTAAATGCAAGGACTAGCAACCAGTAACAAGATGACAAGCTTGGGGTTTAGTAATGGACTTGGCCCTGAGATTCTGTGTATTGCGAAACGATCCATGTCAACGGTCCGTGATTACTCCTCACTGGGGGAAAAACTGAAGGCCCAAACATGTGATAAAACAAAAATGCATCTGCCACACTATTCTTTGCCACGTGGCAAATCATCAACTGTCCGTTTCCCCTTACCACTGCCCTGTTTTGTCTTTAGTCTTAGGCTCGGCGCATGGGCTCCTCTAGCTACCTTGTAAGGTTCTTCACATGGTTCCACTCACTCCACATATAAAGAGAGAGAGAAAGAAACAGAGAGGGCTATCAGCTTATTAGCAACAAGGAGAGGCCAAGATTGCTCACAAATCTTGGAAAGGTTGAAGACCCTTATCCTATCTTCTTCAATACAATTTACAATATATCATACACTTTTCAGCAACATAAATTTACTCTCATCTCTCACATATAAAGTCTTTCTCTTCATTCTCTTTCTTCCCTTTTTTTTTTCTTTTTCTTTTTCCCTCAAGTTCATCCTTCACTCATTGATTGTTTTCTCTTCCGGGTACCTCTATCAGCAATCAAATTGGGATTGTTAATGATTTTCTGAAGTGGATTTTGTGAACTTTCTGTCCATAATTACCTTTTGTTCTGTGTCAGCAAAAGGGAAAAGAAATGGCCCCAAGATCAGGGAAAGGGAAATCAAATAAAGCTAAGGCAGAGAAGAAGAAAAAGGAAGAGAAAGGTTACACTCTTTTTCACTTGAGAGATAAAATATCAGATTTTAATGTCTTCTCTTTTTGCTCTAAACAATCTAACTAAAGTTGTTTCTTCTGTGTTTTTAGCTGTAGCACCTTCTCTTGTTGATATCACTGTGATCACTCCATGTGATTTACAGCTTGTCTTGAAGGTACATATTTTATTTCATATTCCCCAAAATTGTTGTATTTAATTACTAAATAATCAAATGTGGTTTAGTATCACTAACTATCTGTCTGATGAAATTTTTCCCAAGGGTATCTCTACTGATAAGATACTTGATGTAAGAAGGCTATTGGCTGTGAAGGTGGAGACATGCCATTTTACAAACTATTCTTTATCTCATGAGGTTGGCATTTTTTTAGTTCAATTGAGTAATTTTGCATTATAATTATTTAATCATTAATTTATTTCGTATATGCCAAATTATGCACCTTTCTTTATTCTCTGCTTACAGCTAGTCAACTAATTCAATGTTCTTCCTCCGCTAGGTTAAAGGTCAGAGACTAAATGACAGAGTGGAGGTTGTTACCCTAAAGCCATGTCTTCTAAGAATGGTTGAAGGTAGGTTTAGCCTGCATACTTGTCATTCAGCATCAACCACCATTTTTGTCTCATTTGCATTTGCATTTAGTTTAATCTATCATTTTTAGGTATATTTTCGCAACTGTAGTGAACTTTATTGTTTTTTACAAAAAGGCCAATTAGCAGAATTAAAAAAAAAAAAGAGGCCGATAAGCTTTTAGCTTTTAAGGGGTGGAGTACAAATGATTCATTGAAGAAAAATAAACCCCGTATTTCTTTCTTATTTATTTTTAATGCTGATTGAATAGCTTAGGGGGGGTGTTTGTGTATATAAATAATGAAGGTTGTGTTGAGTCCTGAGTAGTTATGGTGTTGTACCATTTAGGTAGTAGTCAATGCTGCCCTCTCGAGATTTGGTATCTTTAGAAGCTTAAAGTAGAAGCAAGTAAAGCACCTAAAAAAAACAGTTGTAGAAGCAAGAGACTTTTGAGATGGGAAAACCAACAAGTTTCTATGGATTCTCTTGCTGTAAAACTCTAATTGTCTTCGGTCACTAATTTCAAAGTATCTAAACCGTCGTTTGATTAATTACAATGGTGTTTGTGAAGATTGTCTCCTCCCTAAATCACGTGAGTGGGCACGACTATTATTAACTTATCATTTCATGCATATCTTATTTTATTTGGCCAGTATTTCGTGCATATCCAAGATAATCTCTTGTTCCATAGACGGAAAGATTTATTTATACTTTTAGATATTTAGTGTATGTTTGGGAATCCATGCTTGCAGCTGCTAATGTGAGTTTTTAATTTTTGACCGGTGTGTATTTTTGTTTGGCTAATTCATGTTTTTATTTGGTTCAATAGAATTTTAGTCTCTAACTTAAGTTTGGAGCAAAGCAAGAAAATATTATTTTTGAGTTATAATTTTATCCGTTGATAATTTTTATCTCTTATATTTATTTTGTCAAATTCACTTTTAAGATAAAAGTTTTTAAATATAAATTATGTTATTATAAACTCACTTTTAATTAAATTTAAATTTACAAACATACTTTTAATCAAATTTAAGTTTACCAACTCTAATTCAAATACACACTTAGTCATTTGCAATGGCCATTTGTCAAAAAGACATGTGAGTAACATGACATGACTTAGAAGTTATGGTTATGAAGTGCTCTTTAATGTATTCCATCTTGGAGTAGACACAATACGGTTGCTCCGTGGAAGACTTCTGAAGAATGACTCATTGGCTAATCCCTTGACTCAGAATTTCAAAACCAAATATGAAGAGGAATGGTTTTTTCTTTTTTTTAAAAGAACATTTTGTAATTACTCGTATCCTTTTGTTTTTCAAAATAATAATAATAATAATAATAATAATAATAATAATAATAACACATTTGATCCCTAGGTAAATTTTGTGGGAAGACGGCATGAGTCATAACTGTCCTATCTCTTTTTTTGTGAATGTCCCACAAAAATAATAACACATTTTATGTCAAAATAAAATTACCATTTTTTGGGCGCTAGTAGTACATAGAAAGCATGGGTGGTTATTGTTCGAGTGCTTCGGACAAAACTAATTTCTAATACTCAAAGTCGCTATTTAAATATTTCATGTTTCTAATAAATTATAGAATTAAAACCTTTTTCAATTTTTATACCTTTTTTATAATGTGACTAATACAAGTGAAAACCACATTAATGCTTCAAAACATATATTACGTCTCTACTTATTGCTGCGATACCATATTTATATCTTCATTCTTAGAATTTTTTTGAAAAATAGAAATATTTAATATTTTTTAAACTTTCAATGTCGTTGATATTTTAATTATGTGTGATACACGCATCGGATTCGCCGATTATTTGTTGTCATTTATTGATGTTGCATCTTGGTGGAAATACCAACTCCCCCTCCCCCACCGGTTTTTGTCTTCTAGCCATCGCCATCCCCTTTTTATAGGCTTATTATTATTTGACTTTTGTTAAGCACTTATTTATTGTTTTTTTTATATACACATATATCACATCTATTTATAACACCTGTTTATTGCATGCAACTTGTATAATTAATTCAATAATATATTTCTTATAAAAAAGTTTGTTTAACGAGTGTTCTAAGAGTGTACTTATTAAAGAATTAAGAAAATTGTGAACTTAAACAATTTTATTTTTATTAAATATAGTGGAGAATTAGAATCTATAATTACCAATGTTAAAAAAATTGGATAGGACTAGTCAGTTCAACTAAAAAAATTAATGAATCGATTACAAGTTTGATTTAATTAAATCACAAAATTGCCTAATTCAAAAATCAGTCAAGAACTGGTCGAACTAGGCAAGAATCAATAAAATTAGTAATAAACCAATTTGAATTATTTTTAAAAAAATATAAAATCTTTTTTTTTAAATCAATAAATTTTTAATTCATTCAAAAATAAATTTTAAACTAAATAAATGCTCATTGTCAAGTTACAAAGACTCGTATATAAGGTCTAAAAAAGTTATAAGAAAGTTTGTCTCCCTTATGACTTTATGTAAGTTATATGTTTGATTGTTCTACTCACTATTTTATGTGAAACTTATAAGTGTAGTCTCATATTAATTTTTATATATATTGTATATTTAGATGTTTCACTTATTGTATAATGTGACTTTGAAGTATTAAGTAATATAATGTGCAATATTAATATATTAGTTTATTACTTAATATATAAAATAATATTAAAAAAATTAATTATTGTCAGTTTGATTACAATTCGTCAAACTAATGAATAGTGAACCAATATTTTTACCAGTTCAAACAGTACTTTTCTAATATATAACCAATTATTTTGTTTTATTTATTTATTGGTTGGTTGATGCCAGAGGATTACACAGAGGAAGCCCAGGCAGTTGCACACTTGCGGAGGCTGTTGGACATAATGGCCTGCACAACCAGGTTCGGGAAGCCCAAACGAGGCTTCTCAAGCCCAGATTCTAAGCCCAAGAAAAATGGCAAGGGCCAACATCAGAATAAGACCGGTTTGAGCCCACCTGTGACTCCCAGTGGTGAACCCCGGGTCGGGTTATCGTCGTCGGATCCGCCCGCATCGCCGATCTCGGATAGCGTGGGCATGGTGGCCATTCACCCGACGCCCAAGCTCTCGGAGTTCTACGAGTTCTTCTCCTTCTCTCACCTCTCTCCCCCGATTCTACGTGGGTATCTCTTTCTCTTCATGCATGCTTTTTGTTAAGCCTCTGTTTGGCTGTGGATACAAATTACAAATCTTCTCAAGCTTAATTAATAAAAATGGGCAACGGAGATTATGGTTCTGAGGAAGGAAAGTTTTGATTTTGGTCACATGGGTATTTATGTATTTTGCAGATTTGAAGAGATGTGAACTGAAGAATGAAGATGATAGGCGCAAAGGAGATTACTTTCAGCTTCAGGTTGTAGCTTTGTTTTTTTTTTTGGCCTTGTTATATTTCTTATAATTTTGACCTTTGTTTGTTACTCTTGCCTCATTTTGTTTCCTTTGTATATCTGTCGAATGTCTTAACTTGTGTTCGGATTTTTTTTATTAAAGGAACGAAATGAAATAAGTGGAGATAAACGAAAAGAAAAGGAAAAGAATAAAACATAATTATATAATTATTATTCTTTTTGTTTAGAAGTTTCATTAACGGAACGAAATAAAATTTCATTATCATGTGTTCCTTTCGTTCTTTCTCAATTTTAAAGAGAACAAAAGTTAGACATTTAAAAAAAAAAGAAAAGAAATAATTTTTTATATATTCTGTTTCGTTCTGTTTTTATATATTGTAAAGTTTTTAAATAAAAAAACTTATTTTTCTTCTCTTCATTTTTTTTTTCTTTCTTCTCATTGCTTATCTTTCAAACACAGTATTAAAGGTATATTTGGGAATGTAGATTTTGGAAAGAAAAAGAAGGAATGATTTATTCTGTGTTGAGTAAACTTTATTTATATTTGAAATTTTTAAAAAATAAAAGAATAAAATAAAAAATTATTATATAATTTTTTAATATTTTTTATTTATTTTTATAAATATTTAACAATTTATTTAATTTAAAAATAAAAAATAAATATTTCTTTTCTTTTCTCTCCTCAATCAATACATACCCTAAATAAAGATGTGAAAATGTTATTGGTGCATGCAGGTTAAAATCAGTAATGGGAAGGTAATAGAAGTGGTTGCTTCAGAGAAAGGTTTTTACACTGTAGGAAAGCAGTCTCTGCAGAGCCACACTTTGGTTGATCTTCTGCAACAGCTCAGTCGAGGTTTTGCTAACGTACGTTGATATTTGCACGTTACTTTCTTTTTCGTATAATTTTTTTGTACTACCGTTTAAGATTTTGTTTATGGACTAGTGGTCCAATTTGAGTGTGGGTCCTACGTAGAAAATTGATATAAAAGGTGGTGTAACAAAAAAAAATTGGCCAAAAATTATTTCCCAATATTGTAGTTATGAAATCTGTTATGTATATTTTTCCTGGTAAAATGATTTTCATACATAATTTTTCTTCCCATATCTCTTTTCACACTTATTTTAAATGCGTGTGATTAAGTGAGAGAAAGTGATAAAGAAAAATAAATATGATAAATGATATTAAAAAATATAAAAAAAATTATATGTATTATTTGTGATAAAAATATCATTGTTATTTTTCTTGTTTCCATTTCATAGTCATATCCATAAACTTATGAATGGCCACATAGCACAGTAAAAGTAATATAAGACAACCATTTGAGATGATATCATCCAGTACTGAAATATTTTCACTTTCTTACATATTTTCAAACTGCACGATTGTTTTATGTTAACGGTCTATAATATTTTAATCAAACACCACTTTTTGAACTTTAATTTCTTGGTCGATTTTATTTTTTTTATTTCCTTGTGAATTAGTAGCTAGTTTTTTTTGTAAGGTTATTTCTCCAGCAAATTACTTCCAGATTTTGGCTTTCATTCCTTGTCCACTGCATTGAAAGGCTATCAGAAAATACTAACGTATTAATATGTCACAGTTTTATCTCAAGCAAGTAGTTTAGTGTTTTCTCTTGTGACTCTAACAAATGACTGATTAATGCAGGCATATGGATTGTTGATGAAAGGATTTTTGGATCATAATAAGGTTCACTTTACATCATCTGATTTGATTATTTTCTTTTCTTTTAATAAATATGTGCTTTACTAAAGACTTAGCTCATTCAGTTTGGCAATCTTCCATATGGATTCCGAGCAAATACATGGCTTGTCCCTCCTTCTGTTGCTGAGTCTCCTTCAAACTTTCCTGCCTTACCTGCTGAGGATGAAAACTGGGGTGGTAATGGCGGTGGTCAAGGTAGAAATGGTGAATACGATCTTAGACCATGGGCTACATATTTTGCAATATTGGCTTCTATTCCTTGCAAAACTGAGGAGGAGAGGGTGGTCAGAGATAGAAAAGCTTTTTTGCTTCACAGTCAATTTGTTGATACCTCAATATTTAAGGCTGTTGGGGCTATACAGAATGTCATGGGGTCCAAGTCAAATTTGAAGAATGAATTGAATTCTTCTTCAGGTTCAATTCTGTATGAAGATCACGTAGGAGACTTATCCATTGTAGTCAAACGTGATATCCAAGATGGAAATATAAAGTATGATTTAATATCTAATGAATCCTGTCTGCGTAAGGAGGATGCTCAGAAGAATTTAATCAAAGGGTTGACTGCAGATGAAAGTGTAATTGTTCATGTAAGTCATAATCCCATGTCTTGTAAGGTTATAGATGTATATGCATATTAGAGCTAGGTGTGTATAACATATATATGTTCGTAGATACTAGATAGATGTGGAAGTCACTACATCATTAGATAATATAATCAGTCTACTTTCATCTCTCTTTGTTTTTGTCATTGTGCCAAAAATCAGTCTATCTTCCTTTCAGGCATCCTTGTTCCATGTAGCACTCTCAATATTGGTGTCTAAATCTCATTTCTATAATCCAGATTGGTGGAGCCAATTTGTCTTTGTGACGCATGCCTGAATTGCATCTACTCTTAGTCCGCGGAAAATCTAGAATTGAGTGTTAAATTGGCTTTGAACTTGAGTGCTCAAAGCTTTTTATAACATATAAGATAAAAGTTTTTCTTCCCCTTGTTGAGAAGCCCAAAATTTTTTGCAGGATACTTGCTCTTTGGCTGTCGTCGTTGTACACCACTGTGGATATACTGCAACAGTAAGGGTTGTTGGTAACTTGAACATGAGGAAGCCTACAGATCAAGATATTGAAATAGATGACCAGCCAGACGGAGGGGTGAATGCTCTTAACATCAACAGGTTTGAATGATAAGCTATTCTGCCGGTTATTATCTGTGGATGATCTTATGATCCTTGCACTTCTAGATCACATATCATGTTAAGCAAAACATGGCAATTTAAGCACTTCCATCCATATAGATTAATAGCAAACATATGATTCGGGCCACTTTTTTACATAATGTGCTCCGGGTGGAGCTATGCTACTTTGTTAGGGGATGTCCCCAAAAAAATTCTAAAATTTCAGAATCTTATTTTGGTTTCTTCGTTTCTTTTCATATTGGTCCCTTAAATCTTGGAATTCTCTCTATTTTTAAAAACATTCCAAGGCCCAAAAAAAAAAAAAAACAAACAGAATCAAAGTAAATAAGCTGCAGATTTTGGGTCATCTTTGAAATAAACGATCCTATGATCTATACAGTTTGAGGCTACTGCTTAACAAGTCTGGAGCTGAGCCATCAGAAGGGACTTTATCTTCCCTATCAAATTTGGATGACTTAGATGCTTCTAAATATCTTGTTCGGAAGGTGGTTCAAGAATGCTTGGAAAAGATAAAGGAGGAGCCAGGTGTTTCAAAAAGGTCTATTCGATGGGAACTTGGTTCCTGTTGGATGCAACATCTGCAAAAACAAGAAACTTCAACCGATAACAGTACCAAAAACAAAGAAGATGGCAATGACGTTGAGCAAGCTGTTAAAGGTCTTGGAAAGCAATTCAAATTTTTGAAGAGGAGGGAAAAGAAAACAAGTAGTATAGATGGTACAGATTCTAGGGAGCAAAATGACTCTAGACTGGGAAACGTGATTGTGGGTACTGATAAAGTTGAGCCAAACAACGATGACTTTAATAGCTCTACTGAATTGGAGAAATTACTTTCTAAAGAAGCATTTTTGCGTCTCAAAGAATCTGGAACTGGTCTTCATCTAAAGGTTTGTGGAATATTTTGACTGATACTTCCTGTTGGTATATTCTCGTGTTGCTTTTTTTTTCCTGTCTGAAAATCATCGTTATTTTGTTACATTTCTTGTGATTATTATCATTTTCCAATTTTTAAATTGTTTATTAGTTGATTTATTCTATATTTTAGCTTTTGTTATATTGCTATGTTTATGATGTTATATCTTCATATTTTTCACAACTACCATTTCAATTAGTTTCTTCTTGCAACAGTCAGTGGATGAACTTATCAACATGGCACACAAGTTTTATGATGAAATTGCCTTGCCAAAGCTGGTAATATTACATTTATCCACGGATTCTACACTTTTATGAATAACATGAAGTTTGTAGACGTGGCTTAAGAACTGAATTTATTACTTTTTTAGGTTACAGACTTTGGATCGCTTGAACTTTCTCCAGTTGATGGTCGTACATTAACTGACTTTATGCATTTAAGAGGATTACAGATGCGATCTTTAGGTGAAGTGGTGAGAATATTTTTCTCTCTTTCCTTGCTTCCTCTATATACTTATTTGCAAACTGAGGATGACCCTTCTGGATCCAACAGTGTTCCTTCTATCTCTAAAGCATCTCTTTGATTGAATGTTAGCATGTTCCAACCATTCTACTGCTTGAAAGCTTCTATTTCAATCTAAATTCCATGGCCAGTTAAACTAGTTTGGGTAATATAGTTTGCTCTTGTTGGTTTTTGTTAGATATAAAAACATTAATGTGCTTCAACCAAACAGAGCCTTTATGACCAAGTGGTCAACAGTTCAATCCTTGCTTCAATTATTCTTTTAATAAAAAGTTGAATTTCAGCTTAAGTTTTTGGGACAGTTAATTCTTGACCATTCTAATTTCTTGTATGAATCAGGTTAAACTTGCAGTGAATCTTCCACACATACAATCCCTTTGTATTCATGAGATGATTACTCGAGCTTTCAAGCATCTACTTAAAGCAGTTATTGCCTCTGTTAACAATGTAGCAGACTTATCTCCAGTCATTGCATCAACACTGAATTTCTTACTTGGAGGGTGTCGAATGAAAGAAAATGACCAAATTTTGGGTGAAGACCATCATCTCAGAATTCAGTGGTTACGTATATTTTTGTCCAAAAGATTTGGATGGATATTAAATGATGAATTTCAACATTTGAGGAAGTTATCGATTCTCAGAGGGCTCTGTCACAAGGTATCACCAGTTGGACTTCTTATTCTACTCTTTTTATGTGCATCATTTATTAATTGCATATGTTAATTGTTTTCCCAGGTTGGATTGGAATTGTTCCCTAGAGATTATGACATGGAATCCCCCAAGCCCTTTGGGAAATATGATATTATCAGCCTGGTTCCTGTTTGCAAGGTGGTATTCTGTTTATTTATCAGCCCCCAAGCCAAATCTATGTATGATTCAATAAACATCATCTTATTGAACCATTTACCAGCTAGTTCATATTTTAATCAACAGTATGTAGGGTGTTCTTCAATAGATGGACGGAATTTATTGGAATCATCTAAAATTGCTCTTGATAAAGGAAAGCTTGACGATGCTGTAAATTATGGAACAAAGGTACCAGTCACTTTGTTTAGTCTCTGCATGAAGCATCATTCTATATTTACTTATAAATATGGCGCAGTATTTGACCTTACTATCATATTGCAGGCATTAGCAAAGATGATGGTTATTTGTGGTCCCTATCATCGAACTACTGCAAGTGCGTACAGTCTTCTAGCTGTGGTTCTCTACCATACTGGAGATTTTAACCAGGTAAAGAATCTTTCAGATTTACGCCTCAGCTATTGTAGGCATTTGAGATATTTATGGATAATTTCTCCTGATACTTAGTTTAAACAAAGCCATATAAAAAATACTGTTTCTTTTGTCCTAAGTTCCTATGGGAAAGATAAGAAAGAAAGAAAGAAAAAAGGGAAAAACGTGTTTCAGACTTGCTGAACCTACATATGATAATGAATCAATGGTTTTACTTTTATGCATGGTCTTGAGGAACCTAATTATTCAAATGTGCTAATGTGTGGACCTGTGTTGTGTCTTTACATAGTGGATGGTAGAATGTTGAGAATTTATATTAAATTTTGATTATACTTTATTTAGGCCACCATATATCAGCAAAAGGCTTTGGATATAAATGAGAGGGAGCTTGGGCTTGACCATCCTGACACAATGAAAAGCTATGGGGATCTTTCTGTCTTTTATTATCGTCTGCAACACATTGAGTTGGCTCTGAAGTAAGTTAAACTGACTTTGTCTGTTGAATTGGTTTAGTCACCTATGTCATAACTTTCTGTTTATTGTTCTGAAAATGCTATTCTTTTGTAATACTATTCAATACCTTGTCAACGGGGGTTACTGAAGTTGGTGGTTTGCCTTGGCCTTGGAATGGGGAGAACCTTCCCTCACCCGAAACTTTTATGTACCATAAAAAGAAAAGATCCAATACCTTAATCCCATCACCACCTGTAAACTACCTGATTATTTCATTTGCTTAAGTTATCCTGACACAATTGCTGTTCACTACTTGCCACTGTTTTACCCTTCTCATTGAACTTAATGTATCTTTTGACAGGTATGTCAACCGTGCTCTATTCCTTCTTCATTTTACATGTGGGTTGTCTCATCCAAACACAGCTGCAACATATATAAATGTGGCTATGATGGAAGAGGGCATGGGAAATGTTCATGTGGCGCTCAGATACTTACATGAAGCTCTGAAATGTAACAAAAGATTGTTAGGAGCAGATCATATACAGGTCCCTCTCTCTCTCTCTACCCGACCCCCTAACCCCTTCCCCCACGGCTGGAACAGTGTTCTATACATTGTCATTGTTTTTCATGTTGTAGACTGCCGCAAGCTATCATGCCATAGCCATTGCTCTTTCATTGATGGAAGCATATTCTCTGAGTGTGCAACATGAGCAAACTACACTTAAGATACTTCAAGCAAAGCTTGGATCAGAAGATCTTCGTACACAGGTCATAACCTTTCTTATGGTATTACTAGTATATGTCAAAGAAGCTGCAGTTGGATATCTGTCATGGATTTAACTAGGGATTGCCCTAATATGGGGGTTGATAGATGGTATTGGTTAGTATTGCCATTTCTTTAAAGTTTTTTCACTACTGCAGGATGCTGCTGCATGGCTTGAATATTTTGAATCAAAAGCCATAGAGCAGCAAGAAGCAGCTAAAAATGGAACTCCAAAGCCAGATGCTTCCATTGCAAGTAAAGGTCACCTTAGGTACTGACATGGTATCCCCGTATTACTATGTTTCAAGTAGTTTTATGTTTCAGGGTACAAAAATATTTGACTTTTTTCATGCAGTGTGTCAGATCTCCTGGATTTTATTAGTCCTGATCGCGAATCAAAAGGAAATGATGCTCAGAGGAAACAGCGGCGTGCAAAGGTGGGCAAATATTTTCTGGTTGTTGTTTATTTCAAAAACAACTACATACCTTTTTCCTTTGTGGGCTTGCTTGTATCCAACGGATTCAGTAGTTACGTGATCAAATTTATACTATGTTCTCATGATATTCTCCGGTATCCTATGCTTTTCTCCTGAATAAATACCTCTTGTTCCAGCCTCATTACCCCTATGCCTTCTTTAACTACTAGCCTTAAGAGAAACATCCGACTATGTTCCAAAGAATGAAAGTTTTTTTTTCAACTTTTCCTTTATTAAAGTCAAGTTTGAATGGCATTCAGCCTGTTACATTCTTTTGGAGTTAGCTTATAGTTCTAGGTGAAGTTCTATGAGAGTTTGATAAGTTTCAAATCAGATGGATTTGTGGAAACTTTTTACATTATGTTACCTCATTATGTATTTGACATGTGTTGCTTTTATTTGTGATTTTTCAGATACTCACAGTAAGTGATAGCAACCGTCAAGAACATGATGATGCAATAGCTGATGAGGACATTCTCTTTGATGACTCAAAAGATGCTAAAAGTATGGTAGAAGGCAATACAGATGAAACAAATGGCACACTTGATTCTGAAGAACTGAAAGAAAGTGATTTCACCAAGTACAGGCCTGTGACAAGTGAAGCTGTTGACGAGACATCATCTGATGAAGGTTGGCAAGAAGCCAGTTCAAAAGGGCGGTCAGGAAACACTGCTAATCGCAAGTTTGGACGGAGACGACGACCTCTTGTATCAAAGCTCAGCATTAACAGTACTGATAATTACACTTTTAGAGAAGACAGTTACAGGAATGACATTACTTCACCACCACAAAAAGGATCTCCGAAAGTCATTTCCGCCATGTTATCTCCATCTAGACAATCAAAAGCTCAAAAATTGACTTTGAATGAGGATTCTGTTAATCTTCCAACAAAAGCTTCTGTGTCCAAAATTTCCTCTACTCCAGCATCTCTAAGTTCTTTGGCTTCAAAGTCTATATCTTACAAAGAAGTGGCTCTGGCACCACCAGGTACAGTTTTAAAGCCATTGTTGGAGAAAGCTGAGATGGGTAGGGTAAAGGCTGAAAATGAGATGCGCAGCAGTCCACCTGTGATATCAATAAATGAAGGTACCTGCCAAAGTTCCATAGTTGATACAGTTTCCCAGCATGATGAAATAGAGGGAACTCATGAAATTGATCCTCAACAAGAAAATTCTGCATCAGAACTTGATAAGGTTTCCCTTGCTTCTGATCAGGCAAAACCAATAGAAACAAATAGTAGTAAGCTTTCAGCTGCAGCCAAACCGTTCAATCCAGGAACGTTGTCCATGTCTCACCATTTAAATTCAGTTTCCATCACAAGCATACATGATGCAAATGTTAGTCAAGGCGTGCTTGTGGAGTCCGTCCTTCCACCTGCTGCTGCTAGGGTCCCTTGTGGGCCTAGATCACCTCTATATTATAGAACCAACTATACCTTTCGCATGAAACATGGTTTCACAAAATGCCATACCTCTATGAGGGAAAGAAGTGAATTTGGGGCTACAAGAATCATGAATCCACATGCACCTGAGTTTGTTCCTAGAATTGCTTCTCAGATAGAAACCAGTGATGCCAATGTTTCCAGTGGGCATAACTCTTTGTCTGAAGTAGGCAGGGTAGAAAAAAATAAGCTAGATGAAAAATTTGTCGAAGTGAAGGATAGCATTTCTGAATCTGAGAAGTCAGAGATAGGAAGGCAGATATTGCTCAGTTTACTTGTGAAATCTGTTCGGCAAAATATTGATTCTGTGGGTGAATCTAAGGTTAGTGAAGGAAAGCATGAGAACTTGGAAAATTCTTCTGATGCAATAGCCAAAGACAGTGCCATAATAAAAATTATGTCTGGGAATGAAGAAGAGAATAAGATGGTTCCTCATTCCAGTGATAGTCAAGAGCAAGAAAAAGTAGATGCAACTAGGAAAAAGAATGGAGATGGAGAAGGATTTATAGTTGTCACAAAGAGGAGAAAAAGCAGGCAGAAGATCACAAATGGAGTTACAAGATTGTACAACCAGCAGTCCATCTGTGCTTCAGTTCGTTGAATAGAGTTATGAAATGAATCACCAGTGCTCCAATATTTTGTCTGTCTATCTGAGTGCATGTCTGGCCAAAGCTCTTGACATCATATTGTTAACAGTACATAACCCGTGGCATAGAATTTTGGTCATTAAATCCATTTGGTTTTTTGTTTATATCAGATGTTTATTCGCGGTTTGTTTATTCTCCATTTTGTCCTCACACTTGGAGAGTTTGTTTTATCAATAAAAAGCTACATGGAAAATTCATTTTAGTATTACAATTGTGTTTTTGTGGCGATGATGGGTTCTAATCTGGGATTGAACGGTAGCTGCTTGCACTTCCTTCTTGCTAGCTGAACATAGAAACCTTACACTTGACTTGATGATCTTTTTTCATTCTCATTTGGGCTCTTTTAAGGAGACTAAGCGTAGCCTGTGTCTTGCTGGGTTTTGGTAATATCCATGAACCATTCCACATGGTTCTGCTATGAGAGTGGCCCAAATCATGACCAATTTAATTCCCTGAGTACAAGGAGATGGAGGACTCTCTAGTCTTTACTATAGTGAACCTTATAAACTACTGTTAATTCTGACCCAAAAAAAATTAACCGTCAACAGTTCAACATAAATTTTAATTTTAAAATATATCTTCTGATGTGTTGAAGAATTCTGCATTTCTTATCAGCTGGCTAAAAAATTTCGAGGTTATGAATATCCATGACTTAAGGTTGACGAATCATTCAACTTGTTACAACTCAAGCATCAATGTGGGACGTAACAGAACTTGGCCATCAATCAAGACAGATTACCCTGACTGCCCATTTTGTTTTCCAATTTGAGTTTCTCATCTTCTGATGACATCTTGCAGTTATTCTTCTTTCTCAAGTTTCAAAATCTTAGTTCAAAAACAGAGTATCTTTGTTGAATATTATCTGCAAATATAGCAGATATATACACTAGAAATCAACCCAAATTTTGTGAACTAGCTTAAGGGTATTATCAGTTCCTTTACTGGACTCCAATGCCTGAGGGACCCTTGTGGGTAGTACCATGCACCAAACCAATTCCAAAATAAAACTCAACAATAGTGAATGAACCCCATTTTGAAGATTATGATAGTTAACCAAATCAATGATGTCATGTATATTGCTATTTATACTCGAAGTGGAAAGGAAGGAGATAGATTAATGCACTACGGTTGATTTCTGTTGCTCTTTCTGGATTAGACAGGAGTTGAATAGCACATTAGGGCATAATTCCACTTCAATCAATTAGGAAGATATTTAAACAATTTGCCAAATAAAGTTGAGGCACATCACGTCTGAGTGGGTTATAACCACTGCATAGTGGAATAGCTTGAAGGTGAAAACACAGAGCAATCATTATGATTATCATGGTGCATCATATCAGTTTGTGACTTTTTGATGGTGGGTTCTCGTAAATATTGTTTGTCAAAATAGAGAGGATCAAAAAGGGCCAAAGTTATTGGAGGATTAACTTCTTTATATTTTATATTAGATGCTATGTACTTTTCTTTGTTGGATTCTAGGAGATACGCTTATTTAATTATTCAATCGCTAACAAAGCCACAAAATTCGCGCAAGATTATTGTGAAACGATGTGTACAACATTTAAACAGAATTTGATTGGAATATGATTTCGTTATCATCGTTTAATAAAGGTTAAAATATAAGGAATCTTTTTCAACTATAAGTTAATTGGTAAAAAAATATGATTCAAAAGTCAACAATTTTATTCTCTAAACTTACCAAACCTTACAAATTAACTTTTTGTTGAGGTATTTAGCACATGTACAAAGAGTTGAATTTATACTACTCTACATAGTTTGCTAAATTCAAGAGATCAAATGGCTAAGTTTTAAACCACGCATAGGGTGGAGGTGGTTACGTGCATTTTAATTAGCCTTTACTAAAGTATATATATTGTCCAATTAGAGACATGAAAAACTAGAAGTTGGAATAAATATATCGTAAATCATATGCTTTGTGGTTTCAATAAAGATCTTTGAATTACTCATCTCGGATGATTGGCTGCACTAAACTAAGTCAAAATGTGCTGGTGCCTATTCTCTGCTTTGAGCATCCAAGTCAAAATGTGTCAAAGATAATTTCCAGGCCCCATATTATATAATTTGGGAAAGAAGAGTGAAAAAAATTACTACAATTTTCTATTCTTACATGTTGTAGCAAAAACATTAGTAGTTGAACGTAAAGTTACAAGAAGATTAGTTAGTTGGGTAGATATCACTTGTCTTTATTTTTTGTCTTTTTTTTTTATTTTTTTACTTAAATTTTTGATAAGTGTAAAATAAATTAAATTAAAAAAAATATGTAATTAAGTTTAGAATATTTGTCAGAATTTAAATAAGGAGATAAGAAAAGAGACAAAAAATAAAGACAAATGATCTTCATCCTAATTAGTTTAGTTCAAACTCAACAAAACTACCACGATTTTTAATCAAATTCAAAAAATTATGTCATCCTCTCCAATTACTAGGGATGACAATTTTACTACTCATGAGATAATAAAATGAGGGGGTAATACAAATTTCTCTATGGGATATAAATACTGTTTAGTGTTATCCCCGTTTAATAAACGGGACGGGGCGAGGATTCAATCATGTATCAAAAAAAAATTTATATAAATATTTTATATAAAATTATAAAAAACTTAATTATATAAATTAAAATATTATAAAGTTATATAAATCAAAAGTATTTTAAGTGTTTGGCATTATTTTTAGATTAAGTTGTGTTGGACAAATTTTGAAAAATTATAATATTATATTTTTTTATTTTTTATTTTTTATTTTATTTTTTTGATTTTTTAAATTTTTTTACAATTTATTAGTGCAAGTAGATATCCGCGAATACGATTTTTAAAAAGATAAACAATCTTGCGCACGGATATGGAGGCGGGAGCGGGAGCAGAGACAAATATTATTCGCGGGAAAATTACGTCCCATCCCTACCAATTACTTTGAGGGAAATGCATGACTAAAAGTAAAATTCATACTTCTAATTATGATTAAACAACTTCGTAATTGAAGTACCCTGAGAAGAGCAACTTGTGATATAAGGTAAATAATAACACTAGGGTTGTATGCATGCATCTATGAGACTGTTTTACTGATTTGATCACTAGTAGGACCCTAAATTATGAAATATTACCCACACAATCAGAGAAAGAATATGGTTCAAGGATTGTTTTCTCTGTTAGAGGTTGATACTATATCACAATCTAAGTGAAGAGAAAAGTCGATTTGTCTAATATGTTGATCTCATTATCAGTTCAACCCGCCCAAATCGTGTTAGAATAACAAAGATCATAACTTTTGCATTACCTTTCTAGCCCAAACGGATAAAAGCAGGTGACCTGAAATTGTATGCAATAATCAGAAATTTAGGGGAAGTAAATATGTCTCTTTCAAACAATAATATGAGCTTTTCGATATCTGTCTCCTAATTTTTTAATGCAATACAAAGTCAACAGTGCCATTATCGTTGAGAAGAGTTTTCCACTTTTGCTGTCCACCTTCGTTGTATGTTATTATTATTTTTTTCTTTGTCTACCAGATAACGGAATAATTTTTACTATAATTATAATTGTGTGATGTAAATACTTTATTTAAATTAAAAAGAACTCTAACAAAAAAAAAAACTTCGCTCAGCAAGAAGCAGTAATATATCCTACAACTGTTTTTTACAAGAAAAACAGGATTTCAGACAAAATCATGGATATTTGACAAAATGTATATAACAAATGGGTCGATATTTCGTGGGTCATTTTTACAAATTTTAGTTCGGGTAGTTGAGCATTTCTCATTTGTATTTGTGCATGGTAGTAAATGCAATAGTTGTTATGTCTCATATGTAAGTCAAAAGAATAACGTTATTTTATTATTATTATACAAAAAAAAATTAAAAATGATAGTTACACATATTATTTGGGATGTGTTGAATTTGAATTTTTTTGAATAAATTAAAACAGAATCCAGAATATTATCTGTTGAGTTGTAAGTAAATATATGAGAAAATATAAATAAAATATATATCGAAATAATTTTTCTTTTTTTATCTCATATATCAATGTTTGAACCATCATAGTTCAGAGTACTACATTTTCAATAGTCACATGGTATTTGTAAACTAGGAAACAGAAAATGCAGTTAAGCATTCAAACATATACCCGTTGGCAGGGGGAGAGCCAAATTATTAATGTGAGGTATTTAATTCCTGTTTCAAAATTTTGTTCTCACGTCAAACGCACCCTTTAAAATTCAACGGGTGCCGTAATTAATAAATAATAACTTCTTTGTCTTCAATTTATTGCATTGCACAGTACTGCAAAATTTAGAATTTGGTTTACACCACATTGAGAGAAAGAGTGTATTCAATGTGTAACTTTGCCTAGATGGAATTTTTTTAGGTCAAAAGGTCTTTTTTTTTTTGGTGGAATCAAAAGGACTTAATTGCTTCCCACCAATGAGTATTTGATTAATTTTTATCCAATAAAAGCTTTTCAGCTAAAAAGCTCTCTTTTGTAATATTTTAATTATAAACCTTTTTAAATATAAAATAAGCTACTCTAAACACGTTAATATATTGAAAAAATGTTAATTTTTCTATCTCTGTAGAGTAAATAAATACGGTTTAAGTTTCAATAGAAGTAATTAACCATAACTGATCTGCAGAGATAGTGTGAGCACATGGGAAAGAACACCCATTTTCCTTTGTATTCTTACATAAGACACCAAAAGTTGGTGGTGCAATGATCGTGAAATGGACACTCGTAATGATTGTGTAGTTTAACTAAACGAGAGACCTTATACCTTGCTCCTATAAAATTAGTTTAGCGTAGTAAATGCATATTATGGGATGAAAATGAAATGATAAGAACTTAATAATTTTTAAATTTTGCTACAGTCAAAGTGGAACAAAATTACCTTAAATGAATTTTAGAATAAGAACAAATGGGGTTAAATTAGCTAGTAAAACATCCATCTTGAAAAAATTTGTTTGAGATCTCTTATAAGAGAGTTCGCTAATATAAGATGTAAAATTTAAAATAGTGGTTGATAAATTCAGTAATGTAAATAAGTGTAAACACACTATATAATAAATAAATAAAAGGAAGAAAAAAAGAAAAGAAGTTAAGACCTAAGACTCGAGACACGTAGAAAATTATTTTTCTAGTTGTTCATGATTAAGATTTACGATTAGCTGCTTATCAAAGGGATGCCTATTTGTAGGACTTACCCTTTTATTTATTTGGGTACATGTAAGACTTGTTTATTGAAGGTATAAACTGAATTTTGATTGATGAAACTCTCTTTCGTAAAAAAGTGAGAAACACTTGTAAGCTTCTGACGTACTATAAGAGTAGCATTAGGTTAGGATGAAAAAATCTCTTTATATTTGAAGATATTAGCATAGATGGTAAGGATTAGAATATGAATTATTTTTTTTTCGAAAATATTAGAGCAAGGAGAAAAATTCTTTCAAGACAAATTTGAGGATAGGAATAGGAATTATATCTCTTATCTTGCGGGTCTTCATCTTTAAAAAATTATTAAATTATCTTTGATTATATATATATTTTGTTATTTTTAATAATTTTTATTTAAATTATTTTTATATTAATTTAAAATTTAAAAATAAAAAAATAACACTAGTTAGTAATTATTTGTTATTTTAATTTATTGATCTTGTAGACTTAAATTAATTTTTTTTGTGAGGTGAGAAAGCAAAACAAAAAATGAAACTATTTATAACTTTTTATATTTTTTATTTTTCTAATTTTTCAAAATAATTTTGAGGTCCTCGCCTCCTCGCGGGAAATAGGAATAGGGAGAATTTTTTCTTTAAGACGAGAATCAAGAGCAGAGACAAATAAAAATTGGGGAGGTAGTGATGCAAAACATGTAGCAGCTGATTATACAGAGCGAGTCGATCGTCAAAAGTCCAAACGTTTGGCCCAACTTTAATTGTGCGTAACTTTTGAATAACTATTATTATATATCTACGAAAAGCCCACAAAGAGAGCGTCAATGTGGCAACTAAGCATTGAGGTCGTTTTAGGCCCAAAAATGTTGTTTAAGCATTGTTTTTGGCCAATTTTCTATTTTTGCTTAATTTTTGTCATTTATTTTTGTAATTTGTGCCTTTAATTAGGATTTAACCACTTTTAAATACTGTTATTTTGCAGTCTTTATCATCACATTTTGAATAAGAAATTCTCCAAATTTTATTTCAACCTTGTGTTGTTGTTTTTATGCTTTACCCGCTGTGTCAGTTGGCATCACAGAAAGGTTCGATGGCCGGTAGCATAACCAAAGTAAGCAGTGGTTCTCTTGACGATGCTAAAAGGATTAAGACCCCTGCAGATTAGGGGGAAGTGTTGAGGGCTTTGGAGCAGAGGTTCGATCAGTCTGAGGGAATATTCAATCGAATGGAAGGACGCTTTGACGATTTAATCAACCAACTTTATACTTTGGGAATAAACGCAAACAAAGATTGGGATGGCAATGGAAGAACGTACTCGAGATGATACGACTCATAGACGGCCCGTCAACATACCTGGTCCTACACATGGACATAGACGCGAGGTCTACCTTGAAAAGTTTGAGGTGGATAAAGAGTACGATGACGAGTCGTTGAGAAATAATGAATATGGGAGACAAGATTGTGATAGCGATAACAACGAATTCATATTGAAGGTAGATATCCCTAACTTTAATGGCAATTTAAATATGGAAGAATTTTTGGATTGGTTAGTAAACATAGACAGGTTCTTTGAATATATGGACATTCCAGAAAACTGGAGGGTGAAGCTTGTTGCATGTAGGCTGAAAGGTGGAGTTTCGGCTTGGTGGGAGAGATTGCAGTCCAGAACAAGACGTAAAGGAAAAGCACCACTAAGGACCTAGTACAGAATGAGGCAGTTGCTGATCAATGGTTTTCTGCCTCCGAATTATGAGTAGATCTTGTTTCAGCAATATTAGAGGTGCCAATGAAGTTTGTCCACGAGTATACTACAAAATTCATAAGACTAGAAAAGAGGAATGATCTAATGGAGACAAAAGGACAACATGTGGCGACATACCTAGATGGACAAAAGCCAGCTATCAGGGACAGAATTAGTGTACAAGTGGTGCAATCCTTCTCAGAAGTGAAGGACATGACTTTGAGGGCCGAATTAATTCTGCAAGAGAATAGTATTCCAAATTACTCTCGAAGGACCTATATTGTTGATTCTTACAGGGCAGCCAGTGATAGAGGCAAAACCATTAATGACAGCCCTACACACATTGATCGTTATAAGGAGAAAAAGGCCATGAGAAAACAGAATGTTCCAGAAGCAAATGAGGCACCGAAGGCGTCAAATCCCTATGAAAACCAATCTCGGAGAAATGTTTCAAGTGCAATCAACTTGGTCGCAGGTCCAATGACTATCGATTCAGTAAGATAATCAATGTGGTGGAACGAGAAGAAGAGGATGATGGGGTTGAGTGCAACCCAAATAGGGACAAAAATGACTTTGAGGGAGAAGCTGATGATGATGGACAGAGTTATATGGTGAGGAAGTTGATGTTGACACCAAAGCAAGAAGATCAAACCCAGCAACATCAACTTTTTCAGACCGGGTGCACTATAACAAATCGATTGTTTATTGTAATTATCGATAGTGGTATATGCAAGAATATTATAGGCAAAGATGTTGTGGAGAGCCTGGTCCTCAAGATAGAGAAGTATCCCAACCCGTACATCATCGATTGGATTAAAGCAGTTAAGAAAATTCAAGATACCGAACATTGTTAGGTACCTTTTTCTATTGGTAAATACAAGGATGAGGTATATTTTGATATTGCCATATAGATGCTTGTCACTTGTTGTTAAGTAGACCTTGGCAGTTTGATGTTGCAACTCAACATAATGGGAGAGAGAATACCTATAATATGGAGAAAGATAGCGTGAAGTTCCATTTACTATCCATGAAGAGAAATTCCAAAACCAAAGCTTCTAAAGTGGAGGGGCGAAATTTCTTAACAATCACTCATTTTGGGCATGAGATGGAGTCTGGTATCAAGAAGTCCAAGGAGGTGCACGCCTTAATCCTGAAACAGGTGCTGACAATTGAGCAGGGACCAAACAAAGTCGAGTTTCCAGAGGCAGTGAAAGTCGTTAGTCGAAAAGTTCAGTAAGGCGATGCCGAAAGAAGTGCTTGACGACTTACCTCCCATGAGGGATATATAGTACAAGATCAATTTGATTCTTGGAGCAAACCTACCGAATTTATCTCATTACAGGATGAGCCCTGAAGAAGAGTGAGATTTTGAAGATGCATGTGGAGGAGTTATTGCCCAAGGGTCATATTCGAGAAAGTATGAGCTCATGTGCGTGCTCGACTGTACTGACATCGAAGAAATATGGGAGTTAGAGGATGTACGTGGATAGTCATGCCATCAACAAAATTACAGTTGGTTATCAGTTTCTAATTCTCAGGCTGGATGACATGGTTGATAGGTTGCACAGTGCTAAGGTATTTTCGAAGATTGGCCTTCATAGTGGGTGTCATCAAATCTGGATCAAACTTAGTGATGAATAGAAGACAACCTTCAAAATTAAAGAGGGTCTATATGAGTATCTGGTAATACCATTCTGACTTATCAATGCTCCTAGCATGTTTATGAGGTTGATGAATCAGGTATTAACCTTTTAATGGCAAGTTTGTGGTCATGTACTTTGATGATATACTTATTTATAGTAAGACCAAAGATGAACATATGTTGCATTTGGAAGAAGTATTAATAGCTTTGCTGAAAAACAAGTTATATGTGAATTTGAAAAAATGCAGTTTCATGACCAACAAGCTACTATTCCTAGGCTATGTAGCCAGTGTAGATGGAATCTAAGTGGATGAGGAGAAGGTTTATGCCATCAAATAATAGCCTACCCTAAAAATAGTAACTGAAGTAAGAAGTTTCTATATTTACAGATGTTTTATTGGGAATTTTAGTACTATTACAACCCATATTACAGAGTGTTTGAAGAAAGGGAAGTTTTAGTATAGTGAAGAAGTCGCTACCAATTTTACTATTCTGAAAGAGAAACTCTGCATTGCTCTTATTTTGGCATTACCTGACATTGACACTCTATTTGAAGTTTAGTGTGATGTCAGTGGTGTGGGAATAGGTGATGTTCTTTCTCAAATGAAGAAACTAGTGGCTTACTTTAGTGAGAAACTCAGTGATGCCAAATGTAAATAGACCACTTATGACAAAGAGTTTTATTCTATTGTGCGTGCTTTGAAGACATAGGAGCATTTCTTGGTTAGTCGAGACTCGAGAGTTTATTCTGTATTCAGATTATGATGCTTTGAAGTATCTAAATAGTCAAAAACGAAATAGTAATGATATGCATACCAGGTGGTCCCAGCTCTTGCATAAGTTCCCTTATAAATTGGTGCATAAAGCTAGAGTGTAGAACAAAGTAGTAGATGTATTGAGCAAGCGTGTAGATTTGCTAGTTAGTATGCAGAAGGAAGTTGTAGGGTTTGATGTAGTACATTAGTTGTATGAAACTGATGAAGACTTCCGTGATGTTTGGCAGAAGTGTGTGGCCAACTAATCCCTTGATGATTTCTATATACACAATGGCTTTCTTATGCTAGGCAATCAACTTTGCATTCCTAAGTCCTTGTTAAGGGCGTTAGAGAATTGCATGTTGGAGGTCTTGCAGGTCACCTAGGCCTTGACAAGATAATTATTGTTGTTGGAGACAAATTCTATTGGCCACACTTGAGGAGAAATGTAGCCAGATTTATGCAAAGATGTTATATTTGCCAAACCACTAAAAGGCAATCACAAAATGTTGGTTTATATATGCCTTTGCTTGTTCTAGAAAACATTTAGGATGATTTATCTATTGGATTTTGTGTTAGATTTGCCTCGAACATAAAGGGGGGTGAATTTTGTTTTTGTTATTGTTAACAGGTTCTCCAAGATGACGCACTTTATTTCTCGCAAGAAGACATCAGATGCAAATAGAATAGCCAAAAAAATTTTAAGAAGGTTGCTCATTTGCATAGTGTGCCTAAAACTATCACATCAGATCGAGATAGTAAGTTCCTTGGTCATTTCTGGAGGACTTTATAGAAGATGTTTGATTCATCTTTGAATTACAACAGCATCGCTCATCCTCAAACAAATGGTTGGACTAAAGTTGTAAACAAGACTCTTGGCAATCTAATTTGTAGCATTTGTGAAGACAGGCCAAAACAGTGGGATCTGACATTAGCTCAAGTAGAATTTGCTTACAATATCACTATTCACAGTGCCACGGGAAAATCTCAATTCTTTATTGTGTACACAAAGTTGCCACAACATGCTCTTGATCTGATTAAGTTGCCTAAAGCATCAGGAGTTAGTGTAGCTGCAAAAAACTTATCTAATCAATGGTAGGACATCCAGGTTGAGGTGAGGCAGAAGTTAGAACAAGCCAATGTTAGATACAAGCAGGCAACGGACCAACACCACAAAAAACAGGTTTTTGCCATTAGGGATCAAGTAATGGTGTTTCTACGAAGGGAGTGATTTCCTATTGGAACCTACAATAAGCTGCAACTTAGGAAGTATGGGTCATACTAGATTCTGAAGAAGATCAATGATAATGCTTATGTTTTTGGATTGCCAAATGCTATGGGAATATCTAAAATACTTAATGTGGCAGATATTTATCCATTCCATTCATCAGATAAGCCTTTGTACCCAGATATCCTCAGTAACTTGAGGTCGAGTTTTTCCCAAATAAGGGGGACTGACACAGAACGTGTAGCAGGTGACTATATGGAGCGGGTTGATCGTCAGAAGCCTAAACGGTTGACATAACTTTAATTGGGCGTAACTTTTGAATAATTATTATTATATATCAACGAAAAGCCTACGAATAGAGTGTCGACGTAGCAACTGAGCAAAGCTCAGTTGAGGTCGTTTCAGGCCTCAAAAATGTTGTTTAAGCACTATTTTTGTCCTTTTTTCTATTTTCACTTAATTTTTGTCATTTATTTTTGTAGTTTTCCCATCTAATTAGGGTTTAGCCACCTTTAAATATCGGTATTTTGCAGTCTTTATCATCATATTTTGAATAAGAATTTCTTCAAATTTCGTTTCAACCTTGTGTTGTTATTTTTATGCTTTACTCACTGCGTTAGGCAGGGACGAGTAGTGAACCCTACCTAGGTGCTATATGAGCTACAACCTACAAAATATAGGCTTTTGTTTTTGGTTCGAGATGGTACAAAATCTTTCAGCCTAATCTAGAAATGAACCATACTTAAATTTTTTTGAAAGGAAAACAAAAACGAGTATCATCTAACTGCTTTGGCCAGCCACTTATCCATTATGGGATTCAAAATGCATTAGGATTATAGGAGCATGTAGTCTAATAGTAAAATGTATTTTATTACAAGTATTTTACTCACAAAGGTGGGTGGAGGTGGTAAATGACCTCCAATGACGTAAGTTTAAATCATAGGAAAACAATTATTGTAAAAAGATCATATAATCATCATGCTCCCACAGTCAGATAGGAATTAGTCTTATAAATAATTCAAATAAACTAAACTTATGAGAATAGCTAATAATCTAAAAATATATATATTAATTGTACAAATATTTAAATACAAATTCCTCTCAAAATATGAGATGGTATACATCAAGAAGAGAAAAAAAATTAATTGATGTGATTAATAAATATTACATTATCACCTCATCATATCATATATGAAAAATTTGTACGCAATTTATTTGTTTGTGTAGGTAACATTTTTCAATGCATTAGGACACTATATTTTGGATGGTTTTTAATCATGTTTGATTGACACAAGCCACGAGAACGCATTCCGGCTTAACAAAATGCACTTTAGGTGTAATAAATTATTGACTTATTTAAATCACAGTTAAATATATTTATAAAAAAATATTTATTTTAACATGTATTTTTTATATATAAGATTTTAGTTGAATTTATTTTAAAAAATAAAATTTTTTCCCACAATAATTTAGTTTTAAAGAAAAAGATAAATAACCCAGCTGACTTTGTCCCGAAAGACGACTGGATAATATAAAAACGTAAATTCGCAATAATGGATCCTACATTTAAAATATGTCTACTCCTTGATTTATGCAATCCGGGTTTTTTAGGGGTTACATTTTCGAGTTGTGTAGCGATTTTCCTTTAAGAGTTTTGTTTTAGAGTATTTATTAAAGAAATTAAAATAAATTTTTTTAGATAAAAATAAGAAATAATAATTTTTTAATTTTTAATATATTGAATGTCATGTTTTAGCAAAACCCCTCTTTTAATATATATCAAAAGATATTAGGCATATTTGGTTCAACTTGTTTTACAAGAAATAATTACTTATTTTTTAAAAATTAAATTATTTTAAACACAAAATAAACTAATCTAAATACATATTAAATATATTATTTTTGATAATCAAGCAAATAAACAAGTTGTTTTCAGCACGCCCGTGTAACTTCAATAAACCAGCACTTTGATGGACTCTATTTTGGTTAAAATCAGCTTATGTTTCTAAGAGATGGTGTCATCTATGTCTACACTAATATAGAATCAATACTCTTGAACTCTCTCATCTTCATTAAATATCAAAAGGCTAAAAATACATTTCACCAAACTCAGTCTTTTGAAGATATTTTTTTTAAATTAATAAATTAAGTACATAGGCCAATTTCTTACACTCCCGCTTCTTATTTTTATGGACATTTTATTATTTCTATCATATTAAATTAAATTTTGTATAGATTTTCAAAAATTATTATACCGTCATGCATTAAAACAAAAATATATATTTCTAAAAGAAAAACTTGCATAAATTTAATGCACCTAAATTAAGTCCACCTAAATTATTAAATTATCATTAATTAAATACTTAATAAAAAATTAATTGTGATAGTTAATAATTAATTAGTAACAGTGGGTTTGTGCAAATTTCTCTATTTTGAGTTGTGTTTTTAGGTTAAACTATTAATTGTATCTTAAAATTGCAGTATTAAATTCTTAGCCTGGCATATACGTAAGAAAAAGCCATTCAAAAATCAAACTGCAAATCCCTTGATCTCAAATTAAAGACTCCAAAGTAGTAATATCAGACACGTAACCAAAATAATAATTAAAAAAAATAGTAATATCAGACATAAATCAGTACCTGCTACTATAAACCAAGTTTCTTAACGTGGAAACAAGAGTCACACTACTACAGTTACACATCCACAAAGTGTCTCCACAAGATAGAAGAGTACATGTACAACTCTATTATAGGAAAGGAAAACAAAAAAGAAAACAAAAAATATTTTTTTTTTTAAAAAAGCCAATCAAACTAGCAATAAATTAGTTAATTAATAACAGTCGTAAAATTAAAAAAAAAAAAATGAAATCCCTCAAAATAATAATAATAATAACACTTGAATATACTTAAAGGTAAAAACAATAACATGATAAATAACAAGAGTTGGTTAGGAGTGGGAAAAGGGAAGGAAGGAAGAAGAAGAATTGGTATGATTGTGATTGTGATTGTGATTATGAGAAGGAGAATGCAAAGGGAAGAGGGGCAATAGTTCAGGAGGTTGAGAGGCTCTTGGAGTAATGAGTGGGCTTGGGTGCAAATAGAACCCTTTCTCAGCTATTGCTCGCTGCTCTTCCTCTTCCACTACTTCCCGGGGTGACCTCGGTGTTCGTGGGCTTCCACGCGCCAACACCTCCAATGGTGACACTGGCGAAGCCATCACATTCACCATCTCACCCATCAACAACGCTCCTCTGCTTCGAAGGTACGAACAAGAAGATGAAGAAGGTGAAAGACTCGTACTCATACTCATATTCATACTCATGCTGTTGTTGTTGTTGAACATGATCGTGGGTCTCTCTGAAACGCCGATGTTCAGCTCCAGCTTCTTCGCGCGCCGCTCGTGGAGCTTGAAGTTTGGTTTTTTGGGGCCTATTGTTTCCGCGGTGGCGGTGGGTCTGTGGGTTTGGGCTGCCAGACGCGACGGCAGAGTCAGGGGGAGTTTCTGAGTTGATGGGTCTTCCGATGCTCCGGTTAGCTTCTGGACCACCGCCCGGAAGTTTGATGGGTCCGCTTGCACGAAGGTCGTGTTCGGTGTTGTCGGGTCGGATCCGTATGTCGGTGAGTGGAGGCTGGTGGAACTGGAGTTGGAAGCCATGAGTTAGAGAGAAAGAGAGAGAGAGAGATTATTGATAATTCTTGAGAGTTTGTGGGTTGAAGAGGAAGCGGGAAGAAAGGAATGAAATGTGGGTTTTTATACTCCAACAAGGAAAGAGAGAGAGAGAAAGAGAGATTTCTTTCAGGTTCGGAGATGGGGTTGCTTTGCTTTATGGGGTGGCGTGTGGTGGAAGTGTCAGATATACGGAGAGATTAAAAAAAAAAGAGAGAGAGTCTCAAGTCAGAAGAAGGAGGAACTAATAATTCATATTTCATGTAGTTTATCATGTGGACATGTAATTACTGCTTCAACGCTCTGATTTACTATTGTCAATATTGGATCCCACCTTTGACTACGTAAGTTGTAACCGCTACTGTTACAAATGAAAAGCGTAAATGAAAACTTTGGCCACGTAATAATAATGGAGCTTTATTAGGAGCCTTTCTTTCTCTCCCAGCTTTTTAAAAAAAATGGGGGAACTTTCTCATGAGTGGAACTCAATATCTTTCTTTTATCCTTGTAAGTAAAAATTCATTATCATGAGGTTAAGCTTTAATGTGAGTATTGTTCAAGTTTACTGCAATAGTCCCATGAAAGCTTGTTATAAACTAATTCAAAAAGAGAAAGAAAGAAACCCGCCGGATGAAATTATGGTCTACTCTTACAGTAATGCACATGAAGGCAAGTCCAAGGTGGTCACATATTTGTAGTTTCATTCATAATTTCGTATGCATGAATCATGATTGCTACAGATACACAAAGACATGATGGAAAGTCTCACTAATGCAATAACAACAAATAGCAATGACCAAGGGGTTTTTTACTTTTGTTTACTTGATGTGTAATCAATGAGGAGTGAAATTAGTGAAAATCGAAGGTGGTCCAGTTTGAATTTGAAAAAGGAGCAATGCATGAGGCTAAGCTGGCATTGAATGATGAATCATGCGGGGTCAGCGGAGCATTGAAACAAGAAACAAGGTACTTAGAGAGAGAAAGAACGACTATTTGCATTGCAGAGCACGGTCTGAGTTTGGTCAGAGTCTCAGAAAACCTTATGTGCCTTGTGATTCTTGTCTTTCTTTTTTTTTTCCATTATTTTTATTATTTGTGTGCACATCTAATAGACGTGGCAGGGTAAATTTTCAATTGCTTTCTCTTTCTGTGTATTTTCCTTTTCCTTAGTTTGCGTGAGGAATTGCACTTTGACATTCGGGAAAAGTTGTCTCAGGGCTTCCTTTTTGGCTTGGTTCGTTGCAGTTTCTTTGCTTTACTCTTTCTTTCTTCGTTTTGGATTGCTTTGCTGGTAGATCTGATTTTTCTGTACGTTGTGTCCCTTTTTGACATGTTTAGTTTCTTGCTTGCCTTTACAGGAGTCTTCCCACTTTCTTCTTGTTTTCAACTAGTTTACCTTTCACATGAATGAAACACAAGATAGATAGTGATGCAACTTCAAATATTTACGACGACCAAAGGCGGTGCACTTAATTAGAAGCACCTGTATTTTTGGCTCCTTCTATCATTAATTAACTTATCTATATAGCTATCTATGTATGAAGCATTCAAGTAATAGAATTTTTTTTGGTACATATTTCAGTAATAGGATTTACTACGCTATAAATCAGAGGTTCTTAACTGAGGAAAATATATAAGCGTACTTTTTTTTGTAGTAATGTTATATGTACGTTTAAAAATGTACACATTTTGTTTGGTAAGAATTAGAAATATGTACTTGCATCTCACTTTTCATCCTTTATCTCCCATCTCCTTTTCTCAGACCTCTCCACCAGGTCCACCGATTGAGTCCAAAGTTTTATCTTTAAAAAAATGTATATATTTCTTTGAGAGAAGGTTAATATAGACAGATTAAGAAGAAGTTTATTTATTAACTTGTGATTTATAAGATTTATATATAGATTTGAGTATACAAAAATTATTAATTAAAATTTATAAATTTTTTGTATGTATAATTATTTAAAATAATAATAATTTAATTAAATTTATGTAAAATTTAAATATTATTAATTAAAATCTGTAAATATCTAAATTTTTAATTTAAATCATTGATTTATTTTAATAATAAATTAATAACTAATTTATACTTAATCTGAGTGGTACGATTTCATTTCTCACATATCCCTCCTCAACATTAACAATATTAAGAATAAAAAGAAAAAACAGAAAGAAAAGAAAATAGATGATAGTAATAAAAGATATGAGAATTTTTTTTTAATTGTGGCTAAATAACTGAAATTCCACGGGATTCTTCCAAGTTTTAACTATTTGTTTCAGTAAGAATAGTACTCGCACATAGCTGTTATTATGTTGTAATTCAAACTAATCGTTGTGTGGTTGGTGTTACTTTCTTAGTATTGAGAGAGAAGCATGATTTTCGTTAGGGTATTCGTTGAGTAAGTTAGGTGAATATAGAAATGTTTTTGGATATGACTTGTTTATCAGAGTAGTTGATTGAGTTGGGTTAGGTTGAGTTGGGTTAAGAATATTTTTTTATCTAATTTGATCCAACCTGACATGTTTAAGAGTGGGTTGAGTTAAGTAGAACTTGTGCGTTTGATATGTTTTTCTTTAACAAAATATTTTTAAAAAAAAGTCAAAATAGAAAATCTAACAAATTAACATCATAAATCTCAATTTCAAATATAATAGATATCAATCTAACAAATTAATATAATAAGTCTTAATCTCAAACATAATAGGTCTCAATCTAATAAATTAATATTATAAGTTTCAATCGACCTTACTCAAGTATAATAGGTCTCAATATCAAATAAACTAAATATCATAAGTCAATGAGTGCATAACAAATTAACAAATAACAAGTCTAAGTCTGGAATAAACTAAATAAAATTAATCATAACTCAAATGACAAGTTAGTCAAACTAATCGAAATAAGTGTCATCACACATGTCATATGTATTGACATAATTATTAACTTCATTCTCAATTTTTTTCATATACTCTTTATTATCTAAATGACTTTTTACTTAAAAAAAAAGTGGGTGGGTGGGTGGGTGGGTGGGGTTTGTGCAGGTTGAATGTGTTCTAACCCGCTACCCGACTCACACATTGCGAGTTGAAGTATTTTCAACTCAACCAAACCTACGAACCCAACTCAATTCATAATTTATGGGTTAGGTTGGGTCGATACCGCGAGTTCAAGAGTTAACTCGACCCACTAAACACCCTTAATTTTCGCAACCATATCATATCAGTCAGTCAAATTTAAAAAATTGAGAATTGATCCAATCAATTTTAAAAAATTGGGATTTTCAAAAATTGATCTTGAACTGGTCACAGATTACAAAATTGAACTTGTATTTTTTTTGTTTGAAAAAATATAATTTACTCATCGTTTAAAACTCTCAATTTATCCAATGTGAGATAATTAAGAACTTGTAATGCAATAATTTTTTAGTTTTAATTTATAATGAGAAACTTCACATCTTATCCTTTTACTTATTCCATCTGGAACTAGTATATTTTAGAAAATTATTCTAATATTTATATAATACTTTTAGTTTAATATTTATTTACATGATAAATGAATTTAATTATGTTAATAATAAATTTCAATAATTTTCTTTGATATTAATTATACAATTAAGATATGTATATTATATTTTATATATATATATATATCGACCCGATTGAACCTCAAAATCTTGATCCTCATTCTTTTTTATTTTGAAAACATTGCTTAGAAGTACATATATATGTGTGTGTATTTTTGTTGTGGTTACATAGTATTCAGGTCATCTTGCATGTACTTTGAGTAATTCACCTCCTCGATCCAATTAAAGTTGTTACAAGTCATCTAAATTAGGATTAGAAGATTTATAAAGATATTTTTTATAATTTAATCCTAAAAAATTAGAGTACATAAGATTTAAATCTATGATTGTGTATCTACTCATATATTATATGCTTGTTCACCACTAATTAAGTCAACCCCTTACAATTATATATTTGTGTGTTAAATTTTAATAAGTTCATTTTTTTCATTGTTGATCTACATCATAATATAATAAAACTTGCGTCTTCATCAATCTCATCCAGTATTTTGTAATCAATTACTACTTTCTTGTACATAATTGAAAAATTTCGAGAAAAGAGTACAACGTGGGTGTGCTTGGAAAATTAGTAGAAAATTACTTTTGATAATATTAAATTTTTTAAGATTTTATTTTGGAAGAATTAACTTTTTGAATGTTAGTTTCAAATAATTTTATAAAAATGAGTTTCGTTCGAATAGTGTTTGGTAAAATTATTTTTGTATGTAAAATCATCAAAATAAACTATAATTTTTTTAAATATTATAAATAACAAAAAAATTATAAAATTATGTAAAAAAAAAAAAGCTAAATGCTTAAATTCTTACAAATTCTTACTTATGCCTAACAATTGTTTACTTTGTTCGAAATAAAAAAAAAAGTATTCTATCAGCTTCAACCAAACTCTATATGCAATGCATTTTGCTTGGAAAAGTTAGTGAATGTTTGGTCCAGACGTTTGTGCTGTGGTTAAGGGGATAATTGAATCTTTTATTTGGTACACTAAATTAATTTTTGAATTTGGGAAATAACATAAGCATGTTATCCGGGTAATAGTTAACAATCAGCTACACGGCAAACAAACTACTTGATAATTAAGCTGGTATATCTTGGTTTTATACAGCTTCAGGCCCCGCCAATGAGTTCTATTTTCACCTATCCTGCTTACGACATTATTTGTATCTCGCATCTGTAAGAATCACCTCTTAATACAGTTTTTTAATACCTGATCAATACAGTTTGGTTAGAGATCTATATGGAGAGTGGAAAGATGGATAGCCTTACGGTCATTGTCATGGGAAATGCCATGCGGTGGGAACCATACATCTCTTTCTCTAATGAGTGGCTGTAATTAAATTAGTAAAAGATGAAGATCATGAGTTCTATCACAAGCATTTGCACAATAGACACTACAATAAAAAAAATTAGTAGAAATTTTGCAATGCAATGCGCTTTTTTCCTTTTTTAAGTAAATGTTTTTTTTTTTAAATTTTATTGAGTAAACTGTGGAAGCAACATATTTCTTTCTTTTACTCCTTTATAAGTGCTTTTCAACCTTTAACCCTTTATGTATAAGTAGTTGATTTTAGGTTAAGCGCCACTGCGCCAACATGTTTAGGCACTGCTTATATAGCCTAACAACTGATTACTCAAGTCAGAAAATATATACTTTTTTTTTTCTTTGTTTCTTATTATAAAACTTAAACAACTTGATTAGGCTACTTGCGAGATAACTGACCAAGACAGAGAAGGAACCTTTTACCGGCCGGGTAATCTTCCTAGACATATAGTTCAAACCCCCCCCCCCCCACACACACACTCTTGTTTTTCCCTCGTTGTCTATGTAATGTAACTTCATATAGCCACCTTTATGAGAAACTACAATCCACAATTGCACCATCATGAGATTGAACAGAACTTCTTATCCAAACCCCAAAATATATTCATATATACACACAGGCGGTCAGTTTAATTAGACTTCAGACTTCAGTATTTAAGTTCAACTTCAGGAAAGGATAAGGTGCCAAGAATATATGCTTCATTAATATTAGTAACGCAATTGAGCAAATTACCAAACAAAGAATATGAGAGAATAAGCTGTCCTGTATTTTTCTGAAAACTGCATGTGATTCAACCTACCTTATCTAAGTAGCTATGCACATAAACGAACTCATTAATTAAACACCGACCACGTGTACGTTTCACAACCTTCAGATTATTTGATCTGGTCGTTTGGATTTTCTGATCGATGGCCCACTTTGAGAAACTTTTGCTAATGCTTAAATTAAGTAAGCAACATATTAATTATTCATAAGCTAAAACAATGCCCGAAGAATTCAAGAAATTGACAAAATTAATAGTACTCTTCTTTTTGTAGTCAAAAAGGCTACTTATAGAAAACCATCGTTTTCATTTCCATTCAGAGTGTGAATGATGCCAAGGGAACATTCAATCATAAGAGCCGTCTGTGGAGGACACTATGATTGCCAAAGAAGACTAGGTAACTAGGGAAATGTGGAGTAGTGTGTTAACTAATTGAGATACCCTAATTCGATTTAACACTTTAATTACATTCTTGCCAAACAACCCACTAGATTGAATTAACAATTAAAGTGATTTTAGGATGTGAACTAATATAAACAATTATAGACAATTTGATGAACTAGTTTTATACTTGTTTTCTATTATATGCTCTTACTGGATGACTTTTGCTTTGGGGACAAGTGTTGTGTGTCTAAGACAATGCATAAAATCATGGGTTTTTGGATTTTAATAGACTGATAACGAATGAAAGATTAACATTTAAGGATAAGGCGACGTGAAAGATGTATTTTCATATTTGAATTGCGTATGGTTGATAATTTAATTCTTGCGGTAGATGATTAAAAGCATCTTTCTAGAGTTTTTCAAGGTGAAGTCGTGAAGGATGACCTAAACCTATATAATATATACTTCAGATCGCAGAAATTGGTAAGAAGTAGTGCTATAGGGTTAAACAAAAATCAAAGCTTGCTATATGTAAGTATATGATATGACAGCCCAATTTGATAAGGTCTCATAATTTTTTTTGTTTGTAATTAACGTGGTATTTTTATAGTGAGATTAAACTGTTATTTAATAACTCATAAAATATATAAATATCACTACTCTTATTGTATGTGGAATGTGGTTGATATCTTTGGGATACAATAGTAGGTCAAAGGTGTTTATAAAAGGGGGGGGGAATAGTCCAAGAGTCTAAGAGCCTTAGTTTTAGTGACACTAAATTTCTTTAGAGACTACTTCTCTTAAAAAAATAATCATCATACATCATTTTTCATCTTACAATATTATTCACCAAACACATCGTCACTTACCCAACTAAAACCAAGCCCACCTTTTTGAAGGGTTATAATTAAGTGAGAGAAAGTGATAAAAAACCCGCCATCGACCGGCGCGAATCGCGTAATATAATTAATAGTATGAAAACTTCCTCGATAAGTATAAAAAAGGAGTATTGTAAGAAAAAAAGGAGTAATGAATTTATGTTGGAGACGCCAAAACAACGAGGGTGTAGGGATGAGTGGGTAATTTTGGAGCAAAACCCCCCAATTTGGGGGAACTGAAATGAGAGATTTTGGAAGACATCCCAAATTCCCCCTGTCCCTTACCTCTTATTTTTTAAACTCAAATCATGCGAAACTCCTTTGCCTTCATTTTAGCTTGTTTCCTCCTCCCTACACTAGATCATAGACCTCATTTATAACATAACTCAAATCAAAACTGCTGATTTTAGCTTGTTTCCTCCTCCCTACACTAGATCATAGACCTCATTTAAACAAGTAACCATAAAGGAATGTAGTTTAGTTCAAACCCAAGTATAGTGGTTTTTTGCCAAAAGATGCCCCAAACAGACTTGGTAACTCTTGTTTTTTTGGGTACATAAACTGCCCAAGGCCCAAGGCTTGCTGGCTCTATAACTAGTTTTTAGGCATGGACCTAGACGAGTAAGACGACCTAACTTTCTAGTTGCTAATGGCGATTATTATTATTGGACATCTCTAATGGCGATTGGAAATCGAAAAAAAACTCATTTTTTGGGCCTATGCCTCTTCCGTCAAACTCCAACGCTTAACAATAATGCGGCCCAAATAAATATTGAAAAGCAAATAACATGAACAAAACATTAACTTTCATTATAAATCAACAAATTAAAAAAAAAAACCTCAATTCCTAATTAGAGATTAATCCCATTCTCGCACACAAGATTTATGTTCGTGTCTTCAATACAAATTCAATCCTTATTTATGAAAACAATATAAAAATATGGTGTACGTTCTAAAACCTTGACTCTTCACATCATAAGCTAATTTTTCTATATCTTGTCTGCAAATAAACAGGACATTAAATAGTATACTAGAAATAAAGGAAGTCAGGTCTTCTGAAAATACTGATCATTGATGCAAACTATTATCAGTTTTGGATTTATTTACGTATATATAAATATAATATAGTTTTGGTCTAATTTATCAGTGTGAATGCCGAAACTTCGCAGCCTTTAGAATTTCTCTCTGCATAGAGGATGGTAGCCTCCACACAAGTGAAAGAAACAAGCAACAATCAGAGTAATAATTAAAATAGAAGAAACTTCCAAACTTCAATTGTCTTTAACTAATTGAGATAAGAAATCAAGTCTCCTACGTGCTACTCAAGGCTTTATAAAATTGATCTGGTGAAATTAAGTAGAGATTTCAGATTTGATTCTATTGTAAACACAATCAAATAAATGAATTGCGATTCCTGATATTCCTCACACTTATATATTATCCATTCGTTGCCACTAATGAAGCAGAAGAAAAAAGAACACAGTTTTTAGTTATCGTAAATACAACTAAATTTAAATACTTCATCAAATTATTTTATGTAATATTATTCTAAGTACCCACCAACTGCATATCACAAAATATATTATTCCACTATAGTGTAGCGTCTTTCTGAAAATATAATATTCAAATACCATGATGTGATATTCAATTATTTTAAAGTAAGTACCGAACCATTTAGAATTGCAATATTTGAATTTTAAAAAGTTATTAATCAATTATTTTGTTCTTATATTAATATTTTCTTAAAATTATAATTTAATATGACATAATATTCAATTATTTTGTATATTAAAATTTTCATTTACTTTTAATATAAAAAATTTATTTCACTTTTAAAATTTAAACTAAGTGTGTCATTATTTAAAAAAATAAAAATAAAAATCGAAATATACCGTGCAAGACACGACCTATCTTACTGAGAAGCAAATAAATGAAAGAAAGAAATTGTGAAAGTTGAAAAAGTCAGAGGTTTTCGGTTGTGTAGAGGACAAAGCAAAATCAAAAGTCAATGGCAAGGTCAATAGTATGAATGTATAGGGGTCCACGTCGCGAACTTCTATCTACTTTCCTTCAACCGAACCTTAGCTTTCCTTGCCCACCTTACCCTTATAATCATTTCATTTCTTTCTTTCTTTCTTTTTTAGTTTCCTTTTTTTAATTAGACATAAATCAGGGCTATTACAAAGTACTATATATTATCCATTCTTTGCCACTTACATGAAGCAGAAGGGGAAAGAACACAGTTATTTAGTTACAGTAAATATAACTAAATGGAGAGGCCCTTTGTCAAATATCGCTTGCTAATTGTTGTTGTTTTGTTTCTTATGCAGGAATTAGAAGGGTGTTTGGAAAAAGAAAGGTTAGGTCTGTTAGAGCTCAAGACCTTCTTGAATTCAAACAGCAGCAATGACTACGATAAGCTTCCATCATGGGTTGATGACACACAGGCTGACTGTTGTGTTTGGGAGCGTGTCAAGTGCAATCATACCACAACACATGTCATGGATCTCTTGCTTGGAGATGTTACAAGCTATACTCAAGTTCTGAATTTTTCGTTTCTTCGTCCTTTCCAGCAATTAGTACGTCTTGACTTATCAGCTAACTATTTTGATGGTTGGGTTGACATTGAAGGCATCTTAATTATGATTAAGCTTTCAGTTTTGCAATGAACTTTCATATTTTGAACTGGCTACATAGGTACAATTGATAAAGGTAAATAATTTAGTTCCATGATTCTAGGACTTAGCTTTAGGTAGCTTTGTTTTATATCTCAAATATATTTTTATCTTATCTTATCATTATTATGTAATCTCTTTACTTATATAATAAATACTTTAGCTTGACTTCTATTAAATTTAACTGGCCTTTACTCAAAACATCTTTAGTAATAGCTAATAAGTGTCAATGAAAACAAATATTGACAGGGCTCTGTGAAATGAAGAATCTGCAGGAATTGGATCTAAGCAGAAATAGGATGAGTGGACGTTTTCCTCAGTGCCTTAGCCACTTGACAGACCTCAGAGTACTTGATTTGTCATCAAATAATTTGAATGGAAATGTTCCATCTTTCATCAATAGTCTCAAGTCTCTTGAATATCTGTCTCTCTTTGATAATAACTTTGAGGGATTTTTCTCATTCAGTTATTTGACTAATCATTCTAAACTTGAGGTTTTCCTATTGTCATCAACAACAAAGAACTTGCGTGTGGAAACAGAAAGTCCATCATGGCTCCCCACGTTCCAATTGAAAGTCCTCCAACTTCGAAATTGCAATTTGAATTCAAAGAGAAATGGGGCTATTCCCAGTTTTCTACTTTATCAGCATGAGCTACGAATAATTGACCTTTCTCACAACAAGCTAGCTGGAGACTTCCCCTCTTGGCTCTTACAAAATAACACAAAGTTGGAGACCTTGTATTTGATGAACAACTCATTCACAGGAACTCTGCAGCTTCCCACCTTCAAACATGGTTTGCTTGACCTACAAGTTTCAAATAACAAGATTGGTGGTCAACTCCCAGACAATATAGGTGACATCTTTTCAACTCTATTTCATGTAAACCTATCTAGGAATTGTTTTGAGGGCATCCTTCCATCTTCCATGGGTGAAATGCAAACAATACGGACGCTGGACTTATCCAACAACAACTTCTCTGGAGAGCTTACTAGACACTTGTTCTCCAATTGGACCTCATTGTTTATACTGAGGCTATCTCACAACAGTTTCCATGGACCTGTTATTCCAGTGTTTTCAAAATTAACAAGATTGCGATGGTTGTATCTGAATTACAACTCCTTTAGTGGAGAAATTGAAGATGGAGTATCAAACAAATCTTCTTTATATGCCTTGGACATATCAAACAACATGTTATCTGGCAGGATTCCTAGATGGATTATCAACTTCAGAGAACTTGCGGTTCTTTTACTGTCAAAGAATCATTTAGAAGGTGACATCCCTGATGAGCTTTGCAATCTATCTTCCCTCAACCACTTAGACCTTTCCGAAAATAGTTTATCAGGGTCTTTGCCTTCTTGCTTCAATAATTTTTCATACATGAGTTTCTTGTATTTGCAAAAGAATGCTCTGGAAGGTTATATGCCATATGCTTTGTCTGAACTCACCGAATTAGCATCACTTGACCTAAGGGACAACAATTTTTTTGGAAATATTCCACATTGGATCAACAAGCTTTCAAAATTGAGAGTGCTTTTACTTGCAGGGAATAAACTAACAGGTACAATTCCTATCCAGATGTGCCAACTAGAGCATATCAAAATTATGGATCTTTCGCATAATTGGCTTACTGGAGCAATACCTTCATGCTTTAAGAATATATCATTTCAAATGGCGGAAAATAAAAGTACTGGCGGCGCATCAAAAGCTATGGGGTTTTACTCAAATGATACAATTCAGTATTTTGCTAGCACTGCATTTTCCATATTTCTATTGTATGAAATTTGGTTCTTCCCAGGCGATACCTTCCACACTTTCTACAACTGCTCTTTGAGCTTGAACCATCTTGTTGGTGACGAATACATGATATCTTATGAACAAGTTGAAGTGGAGTTCAGAACAAAGAGTTATTATCTCACTTACAAGGGAAATAACCTGGACTTGATGACCGGATTGGATTTGTCAAGTAATGAATTGAGTGGTAGCATACCACCAGAGATTGGGGAACTAAGAGAAATTTTTGCCTTGAATCTTTCACATAATCTATTTTCAGGATCTATACCCGAAAGCTTTTCCAATTTGATAAATATTGAGAGTTTAGACCTGTCCTACAATAATTTAAGTGGTGCAATACCTCCTTATCTAACTGACTTGTACTCTTTAGCCATCTTTAATGTCTCTTACAACAACTTGTCTGGGACAGTTCCTACCACATGGCAGTTTGCAAACTTTGATGAGAACAACTATAGAGGTAATTCAAATCTTTGTGGATTGACTATCAATATAAGCTGCAGCAGCACCATCTCTCCCCCACCAGCACCTGCAAACCACACAGCAGAAAATCAGACTGCAATTGACATGGGGTCCTTCTATTGGAGTTTTGTTGCATCTTATGTCACAGTGGTCATTGGGTTGGCAGCAATTCTTTGGATCAATTCTCATTGGTGCAGGGCTTGGTTTCATTTTGTTGATTTGTGTATATTCTATTGCTTCTCAAGGTGTTTAAGGAATGCTTTCCACAAGTGATCCAGCTACAGATAGGAAGAACCTTGCACTGTACTAATATTGCATATTTGATTGAAGTATGATTTGATTTAGTTGCCTATTTTTAGCACCTCAATTATTTTTATTTTTCTCTTATTTCCTTGCCATGGCATAATTTCTTCCCTTTGCTACAAGAATTTACTTTTTCGTTTCCTTGTTTCTGGTACATGAGTTGTTTACAAAAGACATCCATGCAAAAGACATTAAACTGTAAAGGAAGACATTAAACTGTAGTGGAGGTCGAAATATTGAGTATGGAAACCTTACGAATGGTATAATGAGTACGAAGATACGATGGACAAGCAAACACACATAAGATATAGACCGAAAATCGGATCACGAGAGAATTTTTTTTTTTTAAATTTCAAACACAGGTAATATAGTATGAAACATTATCTTTTACACACCTTACCAAAAAAAAAATTATCTTTTACATAAAATTTTAATTCAAGAGAAAATCATGTTAAAAAAATTTATATTTCTTCTAACGTCTTTTTAAAAACTCAGTATAGATCTCTTTTTTTTTTTTCGGTCAACAAGCTTTTATTAATGAGAAACAAAGGCAAAAACTTGCGTACATTAGAAAAACTGATAAAACAGAACTTTTGATCGAAAAACAAGTTAACACGTAAGATTATCAATCAACTAGAAAAACTGCACAGCTATAAGACCACCAAAACAACAACGAATTGCATCTCAATATAAATCTTAGAAACAAGAAATTGTTTATAATTTTGATAATATTGTCCTTTTCTGGTCCATTTGATGTTGGGCCCATTAATTAAGCCTGTTTGTTGGGCAAGCCCCCGAAAGGCTGGAATAGGCGCATCTTCTTAGTTCTCACTCAAAAAACAAGTCCTCAATCAAAAAGTCAAAATAATGTTAGTATCATAACTTTTTATTATATACTTATCATATGTCAAATAATTAATACAAAATAAGAATAGTTTTATTTTTCTATAACTATAAAATTACGGATTAATTCTGTTCTTTCTAGAATTATGTTTTGAATCCTTATGACAATATATTTGTGATATCACGTAAAAGCTAACTTTTTCTTCTTTTAGAATGATAAAAACTAATTTTGATTCCGCATGAATTTGGAAATCTAACTACGTAAGATTGCACATATTTATGTATTATTTATTCATAAATTATATTTACATTTTTTTCCAAATGATTAACTGAGGTCATTTTTAAGTTCATCAATGATTTAGATTCAACACATATCTTCTCATATAATATGTAGTGTGCTTGATGTTATGAGTTTGGCTCTACCACTTTATTTTTTTTAAATTCCGCAAACCCTTTTCCTTTTTCTATTTCTTAAGTCATATCAAACATTTTGGTTACTAATGAACGTATGGATAGTTCATGAGAGTTAGTTCATCTGCTACGATTGAATATGTCAATAAAATATAGAGTTTGAATTCATTTATTAAGTACTAAATTATGACTGAAACTTGTGACATGTCTTGACACTTAAGATAAAACAATTTCACATTATCCTATTTATTTTCTTAAAATTATAGATAAGATACTTTGTCTTTTCTAGAAGATCTTGTGATTTATAAATTAAACTTGCTGAAATTTTCAAAGTAAAAGTCGTCCACCCATTTTAAGACCTTTTTGTTTTTTGTTTTTTTGACTTTTATCATCATTAACCACTTTGGAAAATGTCATCGTTAATGATGTATTTGGAAAAGCAGACTTACCAATTTTTCGCCCACCCACTTCGTTAGTGCCATTATTGTCGGTAACATCATCTATCTTAGTAAGACCAGTTCCATTAATCTGTGAAAAAGTATATATTAATTGAGGTTCACTTACTTGAGGGTCAAAAAGGTTTTTATTGAAAACCCCCAAGTAGACAACTCACTGACTGAATGAGTCATTTTGGGTATAAAATATTATTGAAAGTAGAAGTATATATGTATGACAATAACATAGATATATAACAGGTTTTAATGCAAGATCATCAGAGCATGAGCTACATTTTTGCCACTAATGAATGTATATCTTCCTGGCTAATTATGTATAATTATATGTAGGTTAAGCTTATTTGAAGCTTTGAAACTAAATTATAACTACACGATGGGTTTATATTTGAAGTACTTGTTCCGGGCTCTGATGCTTTTGGTTCTGATTAATGAGACTAAAGGGTGCTTGGAAGAAGAAAGGAAGGGTCTGCTAGCATTCAAGGCCTTCCTTGAATTCAATGGAGAGGATGCAGATTATCGTCTTTCTTCTTGGGTTAATGATAGAGAGAGCGAGTGTTGCAATTGGGAGAGAGTCACGTGCGACTCCTCCACAGGACACGTGACTGAACTCTCTCTCAATTTGACAAGACAGACATCCTTGCATGGTAACACAGTGTGGCTTCTTAATTTGACTCTCTTTCAACCTTTCAAGAACCTGAAGATTCTTAATTTGTCCTCCAATAGATTGAATGGTTGGACTCAGAATGGAGGTAACGATACTCAGCTCCTTATTAGAACTAATTTTCACAATTTTGTTTTATTTTCTTTTCTTCTCCTCCTAATTTCCCATGCATCAATCATATGTATTAGTACTAAAATGATGACACCTCATTGTGTTAAGTGTTCAAACAATAGGTTTGGACTACTTTCCAAGATTGAAGATGCTGGAGACATTAGATCTTAGCAACAACAACCTCAACGAAAGTGTCATAAGATCATTGGCTTCACTCTACTCACTCAAGAATCTAAACGTTGCAGTAAATCAGCTAGGAGGATCCCTTCCTGTCCAAGGCATGACTAATTTTTGTATTTATCTTCATAATATTATAATTTATAAACATTTTAACACTTACTCTTTGATTATTTTTTTTGTCGCAGAATTGTCGGTTTTCAGAAACTTGGAGATGTTGAATCTAAGCTTTAATGGGCTTAATGGCTCCCTAATAATGGCAGGTTCAAACAAAGATTTATCTTGTTAAATTCCTGGCATCATGAAATCTTCTTTTAACTTAATCAGTGCTGATCATTTATTTGTATACTAGTCTAGTCCTACTGATTTTCAACAAAGTTTATTTTAGAGTCCAAAAGTTTGTCAAGATTGAAAAGATTGAAGACCTTAGATATCAGCTTTAACGAGTTTGATACTAGCATCATACAGTCCTTGAGTCCACTCATCTCCCTCAAAAATTTGTTTCTAACTGGCAATCAGTTGGAAGGACCATTGCCGATCAAAGGTATTTAAATTTTTTGTTTCTTCAATTATTCTTTATAGAATCTACAATTGCTTTATAATTCTCACTTTTATTTTCCATACAGAATTATCGGTTTTCGAGAACTTGGAGATGCTAGATTTAAGTAACAACGGACTAAATGTCCCCTTGAGAATGCAAGGTAGTGATTGCCATGAGCATTTATCTTTTTATATGTCAACCAGAGAGATTTATAGTATACTTAATTCACATGATATACCAAAAAAAGAAGATAAAGGGAATTCTAAATTCTGAAAAGCATTTGCATGAACACTAAAAATTAGTAGCAAGATTTTTCTTTCAGTAGCTCTTTTAATAAGTGATTGATAGTGAGAAAGTTATAATAGTTATCTCTTCTCTTTGGGGTGAAATTTCTTTATTCTGTTGTTAGATTCGACATATCTGTCAAAGCTGAGGAAGCTAAAGACTGTAGATTTCAGTTTAAACTACTTAGACAAGGAAATATTAAGGCCTTTGGGTGCTCTTCCAGCTCTTAAGACTCTCTACCTCCACTACAACACAATGGAAGGGCATCTCTCTGACAAAGGTAAACGCTACTTTCAATTATGCACCTTCAAATTAATGATATACCTGTACTATTTGAATCTTGAACTTTATGATATATCAAGTGATTTTTATGATATTTATAATGTGTCACTTGAAAATTTGGTACAGCTTTGTCTGGTCTGAGAAACTTGGAAGTACTAATGTTGCGAGGATGTGGCCTCAATGGAACACTGCCAAATGAAGGTCAGAAAATTCATCAAAAAAAGCAAAGTTACTTATCTAAACAGTTATTCATGGTTTCATACTTATAGTTTTTAATGTGCCTTGGTTTTCCTGATGCATTAATTTAAAACCAAATAATTCACTAGTGATTATGTATTGAAAGGCACTCTGATTGAACAGAGTTTTGTCTCCTTTTTTTCCACCTGAATTCCGTTATATTCATTAGTGATAAGAGAACTGCTTGTACGGGAATAACTGACTGATCCTGGTATTTGCTAAGAAAATCAAATTAAAAGAAAAAAATAAGAAAAGCTAAGGGAGAAATTCAAACCTTTACGAGGGGACTGACAATTTTTTTTAAAAAAAAAATCTGTATTATCCTGTGTTCATGATTAGAGATACATTGTTATACTTATTGCCACATTTGCTCCTTTATTTTTAATTTTTATTATAGGGCTATGTGCTTTGAAGAACCTCCTTATGCTAGATCTCAGTGGAAATAAATTGAGAGGGGCCATACCTCCCTGCATTGGCAACTTGACTTCTCTTCGAGCTCTAGATCTCTCAAGTAATCAGCTAAGTGAGAACATATCATCCTCCATCTTTGCTAGCCTTACATCCCTTGAGTACCTTTCTCTTTCTGGCAACTACTTTGGAGGCTTATTCCTGTTGAGCTCCTTTGCTAATCTTTCAAAACTTGAGGTACTAACACTAGCAATGCATGGAAATAGATTTCAAGTTGAGACAGAGAACCCTCCCTGGTTTCCTTCATTTCAGTTAAAGGTTCTCCACATGCCCAACTGTAGTGTAAATACACACAAGAGTACTATTCCCAGCTTTCTTTTCTACCAACATGACCTAATAAACATTGATCTCTCACGTAATCAGTTGGTTGGTATGTTCCCCAACTGGTTGTTACACAATAATTCGCAATTAGAAGTGATGGTTTTGAATGATAACTCATTCACAGGATCTTTTGAACTGCCAACTGATCCAAATAAACGCATGTACCAGTTACATAGATGACACATATCAAGCAACAAAATTGGGGGTCAGCTTCCACAAGACATTGGATTCTTCCTTCCAAATATTGAGTCTCTAGATATGTCAACCAATGCATTTCATGGCAGTATTCCTTCTTCATTTGGGCATATGTCACGCTTGATGATACTGGATTTGGCCAACAACAATTTTTCCGGTGAAGTTCCAAGACATTTGCTCTCAAATTGCACGTCTTTAGTGGTTTTGAGATTATCAAATAACAGTCTGCATGGTCAATTATTTCCTAGTTATTGGAACCTGACTTCTATGAGGGTACTAACTCTAGATAATAACTACATCAGTGGAACAATGCAAGATGGTCTTCTAAGTAGCCCTGAGTTATTTGGTTTAGATATCTCTGACAACCAGTTTTCAGGTGCCCTTCCCAGTTGGCTTGCTTATCTTCAACAGCTCTATGTGCTGAGTATGTCTGGGAATAACTTTGAAGGAGAGATTCCACATGACTAGTGCAAACTTAACCTTGAATTCATAAACCTCTCTCAGAATAAACTATCAGGGTACATTCCTTCTTGCTTAAATAAGCCAAGTTTAAAGTCCATTCATCTGCAAGGAAATAAGCTAGTTGGATCAATACCAGAAGCATTTTCCAGAAGGTCCAACTTAGTGACACTTGATTTGAGGGATAACCAGTTGTCTGGAGATATTCCAAATTGGATATACCAGCTTCGCCATTTGAAAGTCCTATTGTTGGCGGCAAATCATTTTGAAGGTCGCCTTCCTCAGCAATTATGCCTACTTCAGGAACTCAATGTTGTAGACCTTTCACATAATATCTTCAGAGGTTCCATACCTCTATGCTTCAGTAATGTGTCTTTTGGACAGAAAGAAGTTAGTTTACGAAATCGGGGTAAAACATTTATGACAATACCAATTTGTTTGGGGTTTCCTGCACGTTCTGCTGATATATATAACTATGCTCAGTTTGATTTGGGCCAATTTCCTCAAGACCCTTCTTACATAACATATGAATCAGGAGGGCATGAAGTGGTGGAGTTCACAACAAAAAGTAGATCCTTTTCTTATGAAGGAAGCATTCTTGATTACATGTCTGGATTAGACTTGTCATGCAACCAGCTTTCTGGGGAGATCCCAGAGCAAATAGGAGATCTAATTGGAATTCGTGCCTTGAACTTGTCAAGAAACTACTTCAATGGTTCCATCCCACCAAGTCTTTCTAAGTTAGTAAATGTCGAGAGCTTAGACCTTTCATATAACAACCTGAGTGGTGAAATCCCTTCTCAACTAGATCAACTGCACTCTTTGGCTATATTCAATGTATCTTATAATCATCTATCCGGTTCGGCACCTAGCAAGGGACAGTTTGCAACGTTTGATGAAAGCAGCTGTATAGGCAATCCTGACCTTCGTTGGACACTTGTGAATGACAGGAACACAGGCACTGAAGTACCACCAGCCCCAAGTGTCAACCATGAAGATGATGATACTGCAATAGAAATGGTGTCTTTCTATTGGAGTTTTTGTACATCTTATGTCATGGTATTGTTGGCACTAGTAACAGTCTTTTGCATAAACCCTTATTGGAAAGCTTCATGGTTTCGTTTCATTGATAGATGTGTTCATGCGTGCTTTCATTGGCTTCTGAAAGATGACTTGTGCTAGAGATATTATTTTTGCTTCTTGGATAAGCAGTAGAAAGCACCTGATCACTTTGTTATAGCACTAAACATGTACTTTCTTCGAATAAAATTACACTTTCTGCCTTTCCAATTTCTTGTGATTTCTCCTGTATAATATAAATGGGTATCAAATGAGCATAGGTACATCTTCCCACTTTAACAGCAAAATTCTGACGCATTGACCAATAAATGTTTAACAAATACCGTTAGGTTGTTGATTTTATGGGGGACTGAGTATGAGAAAATCAAGTCATAATGTCATAGTATCATGGAAACAAGGCCTTCCCTCAAAGTTCATCTTTTTTCTACATTGACTTGAATCAGTTGGTTAGTAATGATTGTATTACACAATACTGTCACACAAAACTCAATCACATAAGCTGTTGTATCTGGCATAAATCTGCGTGCAAATAGATGGATTGCACACTACGAAAAAAACACAATAGTTTTACTCAAAACTGGCTGTATCATATACGAACATAAAAGGCGTCAATGAAGAGCTTAAAGTTGTTGACAGCAAATCGGGCCAGATATTTGGTAAGCCTCAAACTTGTTCTTACTTTTGTTGTTGTTGAACAACGACATCAATGGAACAATGCAGGAAGGCCTAACTAATCCTAATGCCTTAGGCATATCGAACAAATAAGCTATCATGTAGGGGTAGCCTTCTCAGAATTACAGGCGCCATAGGCATACAATTACAGTATTACTATGCAATAACTTTGATGGTCCAATACTTAAAAGACCTCTGCAGACTTGATGAATTTCTCCTATAATTGCTTCTCAGGTCCAATACCTTCCCTCTGTTTTACCATGACAAATAAGAGTGTTGTTGGTTTAATACCGAAAAGATTATCAAGAAGCACCCACTCGTGATTCTTTATTTTTCCTTCTCCAAATGCAAAGAAAAGAAGGAACTAAATATATAAAAAAAAGGTCAAATTTATTTGATAATTAACATATATTAACATAATTATTCATTTCATTTTAGTCACTATGGCTAACCGTTGTCACTAGAAAAAGATACAACGATGTAACCAGAAGTGGAGGACATAAAATATAAAATAAAGATCAACTGACAGACTTGCGAAAAGACCTTCAAAGAGTAAGATCAGCTAAGTCAAAAGTTCTAGTAACAGCTTTGCACCAAGAGTCCACTTTCTTTTTCCTCACTTCATCAGTCATCATTGGACGGAAAACATTAGCATTCTTCATCTTGTCCCCAGAATCGAAAATATAATCTTCTTTCCAAACCCCAACAGCTAATCCAGCAGCAAAGGCTGCTCCACGTGCTGTTGTCTCTATGTCAGCAGGTCTAATCACAGGACCTCCCATCAAATCTGCCTGTAGAACATTATTAACAAAAAATTTATCAGTTATGTGAAAAGTAACAAAACTTTTTAAATCATAACATCTTTCCACATTTTAATTAAGCACTGATGCAGAACACTTGTCCACTTGATCCCAAACTACTATAACATGTGCACCAACCTATTAACATAAACATTTTCAATAACTAACAACATATATCAGCTCCACAAAAGCAAGTAAGCAAATGTTAGCAGTTCCATTAAAGACAGAGCGACACCAAATCTAACATTTTCAGGGCGAATCACCCAATACAGACATCTATTCATATGAAAGGCAAGGTTTACAGAACTTGAATGAAAAATATTAATACTAAAGGCAAGGTTTATCAGTTATGTGAAAAGTAACAAAACTTTTTAAATCATAACATCTTTCCACATTTTAATTAAGCACTGATGCAGAACACTTGTCCACTTGATCCCAAACTACTATAACATGTGCACCAACCTATTAACATAAACATTTTCAATAACTAACAACATATATCAGCTCCCCAAAAGCAAGTAAGCAAATGTTAGCAGTTCCATTAAAGACAGAGCGACACCAAATCTAACATTTTCAGGGCGAATCACCCAATACAGACATCTATTCATATGAAAGGCAAGGTTTACAGAACTTGAATGAAAAATATTAATACTAAAGAAGCATTACAAACCAGAAATCATATAATTTTAGGGCAAAAAGAACTAGAACATGACAATTAACCCCCACAAATATATAGAATCAGATGGAAGAGGGAGTTTCAGAATAGAAAGAATGCAATTAGTCCAAAAGGCCAAACCTGAATCTGCATCAATAGGTTGTTAGCAGTTGCCCCACCATCCACTCTGAGCAAAAACCCATCTTTATTGGATTCAACTCTCCCTGCGTCTTTGTGCATTGAATCCAAGACATCTTTCACTTGAAAAGCCATGCTCTCAAGCACAGCTCGGGCAATGTGAGCCTTGCTTGTAAACCTTGTTATTCCAATACAAACCCCACGAGCATCTTCACGCCAATGTGGAGCAAACAATCCATTAAAAGCTGGAACAAAGTAAAGGCCACCCGTGGATTCAACCTGGGATGCCAGATCCTCTATCTCCTTAGCAGTAGAAATCATCCCAACACTGTCTCTAAGCCACTGCACTGCAGCTCCAGCAATAGCAACTGATCCTTCCAGTGCATAACTGGTTGGAACTTCCCGGCCAAGCTTGAAGGCTATAGTGGTTAGAAGACCATGTTTTGACTGAACTATCTCTTCACCGGTATTTAGTAGTATGAAAGCACCTGTGCCATAAGTGCTTTTAGCCTCCCCTTTACCACATGCTTGTCCCAGCATTGCTGCATGTTGATCCCCTAAACATCCTGAAATAGGGATACCGGCGATTGGCCATCCAGCAGCAATGTTTCCTATAATTTCAGAATTACTGACAATTTTAGGCAAAATTTCAGCAGGGATTCCAAGGGTCTTTAAGGTAGTTGCATCCCAGTCAAGGGTTTTTAGATTCATCAGCATTGTCCTGGATGCATTTGAAACATCAGTAACATGCAGTCCTCCCTTAACTCCACCAGTTAAATTCCATATCAACCAAGTGTCTATGGTTCCAAACAGGGCATCCTTTTTCTTTATAGCCTCCCTGACCGCGTCCACATTTTCCATCATCCACAACAGTTTCACAGCACTAAAATATGTGCTTATAGGCAAACCACAACTCTCCACAAAATGGCTTCTACCACCGGATAACTCCTTTTCCAATCTCCTGTTTCAAAACGATCCAATAACATCTATCACATTCCTGACGATGATGAACAAACAATACAATGGCAAAAAGACAACAAGAATGAAGAGTGACCAACTTTAAGTATGGATAGATACGCATAGGATAGGTCCATTCCATATAAACAATCAGAATATCTAACAAACAAACAGGTGCCTATCAATTGAAAATAATTAACTTTAAATGAAATGACCTACAAACCATGACCTGCTGAGCATGTTTGAAATGTAAAAAAAAAAAGACAAATGATTTGATTTGTAAATCAAATCTTGTGTTTAGAATGTTAAAAAATAAGAAATAATTTAATTTTTAAAATTCTATTGATTTCAATTCTTTTAATTTATAAATTCTATCAAATTTCATCAAATTTGTTAGAATTTAATTTGATAAAGATAGACTATTTTACCTTTACAAACAACTTCTAACTATTTCTGAATGTAAATTAATAAAATTAAATTAAATCAATTTTTATTTTAATAGATTATAAACCTAAGAAAATATTTTACAAATTAATTCAAATCAAATTAATTGATTCCAAATACAACAAATAAAAGTGTTAAGATTTATACCCAAAATGATTTGTAAATGAATTGAATTCTTGAACTAATACCATTTTTTTATATACAAGGATTGGTTTGTTTATATATGAAAAAGAAATGAATTCCTTTGTTTTAAGGATTGAGAAAGGAAGCAAAGGAGGACCTGCAAACAGCAGTGGTGCGAGCATCCATCCAAACAATGGCGTTGTAAAGAGGAGCACCAGTGGATTTGCTCCAAACGAGAGTGGTCTCCCTCTGATTGGTGAGACCAATAGCCTTCAATCCCTTATCCACGTTGAACCCATCAGCCGTAGCCTTGTCCACAGCCTTAGCAACACACACCTTCACGCTCTCCAAGATCTCCATGGGATCATGCTCCACCCATCTACCATCACACGTCAACACAACACAACATGGAATCAAAAACCAAAAAAAAACCCAGAAATATTTTCCAGAAAAGAATGAAACTTTAAAGATGGGTAGGCATGTTTTGCTTACCCTGCTTGTGGGTAGAACTGAGTGAACTCGACCTGGTGAGATCCGACAGAGCGAGCTGAGCTGTCGTAGATGATGAACCTGCTGCTGCTGGTTCCTTGGTCAATTGCGCCAATGAAGACATCCTCTTTCGCCATGTTTCTGATTTTGAGTCTCTCTCTTTTGGTTCTTCTTCTTCTTCTTCTTTGGTTGAGACGACGACGAAAATGATGTTGTTGGGTAGGGTTGGGTAGGTTGTTGGTCAAGGGGATTGGAGACCTTATAGTACTGCCTCCGTGATATATTTATCACAGTTAATGCCGTTTCCTCGGGAATGCCGATGCTAATCCTTCTTTTTTGCGTAATGGATGATCACTGAATAAAACAAAGCTTATCCATCCATATATAAATATATCCCAGTCCCAATCTTATGCGAAATTCTTATCCTATTATATGGGAGTTGCTATGGTTAGCTGCCAAGGTTAGTAGGTTTCAAATAGAATAATGTTTTTCTCTGAAAAAAAAATCAAGTAGAATAATATTAAATATAAATATTCTCACTAACATATATTGATTTAAATAAAAAAAAAAAATTGAACCCTTTAAATATATGATTATAAATTTAATTTCAAAATTTATATATATTAAAATAATTTTCTTTAGTATTATATGAAAAGATTTCTTCAGTTCTCCAAACTCCAATATGCTTCTTCCAAGTGGAATATACTTGGAAGATAATAATGCAGAAACTACTTGGGGTTTTATAATTTTTTGAGAGCCATCGAGAGTTTTAATCCACAACATATACAAATCCTTGTTTAGCCAAATAGATGATCAATTAATAAAGTTTATCCATATATAGTCCCAGTCTCACATGAAATTATAGAATTCAAGTTTATATGAAGAAGATCACCTTATTTTTTCAGTGAGCTGTTGTGAAATGAGTTTCTAGTTTTTGTTCTTTCCCCCGAAATAACTTGAGTTCCCAATTCGTTGACCGGTTTTATAATTTATTGCATAGTCTAAATTGTTTGTTGTGTGATTTTATGGAGAAATTATTGTATATGTTCTTAGAGTATTAGGTAATATTGTACTTATATCACTCATATTTTGACATTTTAATTTTTATTAATAGTGAATTTATTATTAATTTATATATTTATTATTCTAACTTTATTTTTATTTTTTTAAAATATTAAATAATAAATATATAAATTAGTGATGGATTTTATCTTTAATAAAATCAAAATCTAAAATATCAAAATGTGAATGCTGTGAAAAAAATTCTACGCGACACTCTTCATTTTTTTTTCCTCTAAACAGTGGGATTAAATGGAGAAATGTGGATCATTTAAAACTTAACATTTTTATGTTTTTGGAGCGATAAGGTTTTAATTTCATTAATTATATCTAATATGAATTTTCTTTCGTTTGTGGGAGGGGATTAATTAATTGTACAAATTGAGCATATAATTTAAGATTAATATATATTAAAAATCCTATTTATATTACTTTCTAATATGCGTAAGTAATATTTGTAGTGGTTATCAGTAATCACTTAACAGCACTTGGTTAGTTTGGATTAGAGAAATAAATAAAAAAGAAAAAAATAAAAAGAAATGATATTTTAGTTATTATTTTTATTTTGACTTTCAATGTTCCAAGCGGAAATTTCGTTAGAAGGATCCAATCAAAATCAGAAGATACTTCTAGTCAAAATTTAAAAAAATAATAATACTAATAATAAAAATAAAAATCAGAAGGATACTTTTGTGGGAAATGAATTGAATGCCGTTACGGCTCCGTAGTTGTTGGTGGACGATATTCAACGACCACGTGAATTGCCACATAATCCCAATTTTTTATATAATTTTTTACATTAATTAATAAAATATAAATTTGTAATTAATTATGCATATAAATTAATTTATAAATATTTTATTAATTAATTAATACATATAATTTTAGTAATTAATTAACACATATAATTAATTATAAATTTATATTTTATTAATTAATATTAAAAGTGATATAAAATAATAATAAAATTATTATTTTTTATTGTCATAATATCTCGTCCTTATTAGTAGAAAACAAGGCCCTGGATGGTCCAACGTCCTCCAGCAGTTGGATGTTCAAAAAGAAAGATGGACGGCTTGGAACAAACATATCATCTATTGTTGGAGCTTGCTTTGGAATTTTCCCAGATTGGTCTCACTCTACTGACCTGGTTCTGAGAACGCCATAGTCCATAATAGGGCATCAAAATGTCATTAAAGTCAAATCTCTTCTTGTTATTTTGGTCATCTGCTCATTATTCCAACAACAAGGTGACGACGCCATTTAAATAGAAGCGTCAAATTAACACATCTTACCATAAAACACAAGTGTAAAACTGAGGGATACTTCATGTCTAAACCAAGCAGATCTAGTTTGGATTTAATAACAGGGACTTCCCTGCAATTACAGGTGTAAAACGACCCTCATGGTAAAAAATACAAAACCAGCTGTGACCGATAATTATTGAGGACCGTAGACGGATCCCAACTCAGGGAGTCCACCATAACAGCCACCAGAAAACAAAACCTTATCCATAGTCAAAGTAGTTGACCTTCAACCCTTTAACCATTCGCAATGCGCACCCACCGCTCTCGTGGATCTCACGGGCTACGCTTTTTTCCCCCCCTCTTTTTATTGTTCATTTATTATTACTATTATTTGATACAAGGTTGCTTACTTGTTTCGGCCTTTCATGTCATGCAATCCATCAACCTACTTTGATAATTTACCCCCATTTATATTTTACTAAAGTTTGATTTGAAACTGAGCTTGAAATTTGCAAGACCATTCGAATATTACTGATAAAACCTTGTATTATTACTTACATAAATGTTAACAACACACTTTTTATTATATTTTTTAATATATTTTTATTTATTAAGTCATGTTATATATTAAAAAATATATTTAATTTTAATTAATATATAATTAACTTAATTAATATATAATTAAATTTATATTTATATTTTAATATATAACGTGACTTAATAAAAAAATATATTAAAAAATGTGATAAAAAAATATGTTATTAAACTCCTCGTACTACTTATAAATCATTGAAATAATTAGGGAGGTACAAGTTTTAACTAATCAAATTGATGAAATCGAGTTAGTTTGACTTTAAACGTTAATATGTCTAATTTGGTTTGGTTTACTTGTTTATCTTTATTGATTTGGTTCAGAAAATCTACCAACTTGGACCAACTAAATTCATTGAAAGTCTTAAAAAAATAAAGCATTTTTTTAATATATCCACAAGGCTCGTATCATACAGTGCTTACTTGTTTGGATCAATATCTATACCTAAGCCTCAATTTTAGACTTTGACAACTTATTTACTTGAACTTTAAACATTGAATAATTTACAATTTTTTTCTGAATATTTTAATTATAATGTATCACAAGTTCTATACATTTTTACTTTTCAATGTTAAGAAGTGTTTGGCTTTAAAAAAAAATGAACATAATAACATATTTGGCCTTAACAATATAAAAGATGATTAATAAAAATAATAAATTACTAAATGCCTAGAGTTTAACTGTGCAGTTTGCTAAAATTAAATTTTCAAGAGGTTTTCATAAACAAAATTGAAGAGGAATATATGCTGTCTTTTTCCCCCCTCTTTGGTCCAATAAAATCAATGCTTCGGAAAGCTTAGAGCTTAGAGGGCGTGTTTTTTTTTTTTTTGGGGAGACTGAACTTAGATGGCACTTTAAGTCATACAATGGGCTCATGCCCCAAAATAAACTTGAGCCATCTCTTTAATGGACCATTCAACTTTTTTGATTGAATCACTATGGATTTCAAAGCCCACTAAGCTTAGGTTCATGTTTGTTGGGACGGGGGATATAAATTTGGGTTTCATTAGACAACTCATCAAGTGACACATTAATTCTATTGTCTTTCCTAAAAGAAAAACATATTAAATTTAAAAAGCCTAAATATTGTTTAAAATAAATCACCTGTTTGTCTATTTGTTTGTCTTTGATGTTAGGAATGAAATTTTGTTCTCTGTCATCATGTGGATTGTAGAGGACTAGCATAAGATTTTGAGTTATAAAAAATAAAGGATCTTAGTATGTTAGTTTTGAGTGAAAATGAAAGTAAAAAGAGGGGTGATTGGACTCATTCCTTATATGGTATGTAAAAGGAAGAGATTTTGATAGATATATTTTTTTATGAGACTCATATATTTTGTGTCTTTTAGGATATGTTTGGTGTGACATTTAAGAGTGGAAAAAGAAAAGGGAGAAAATCTTCTTTTCTTATTTGGTATCAACCTACTGGTGGAAATAAAGAGATTCTTTTTATTTCTTTGAGCCTTATATTATTCTTTAAGTAAATTACATTCATCTCCTTTTAAGTTTGATGATATGACACTTAACTTCATTATTTCTCAAAAGTAACACACTCTCTAATTGATCAAGTTACATAATTATGTAAATATTATCGATTAAAATCTATAAGATTTTTAGTATTTACAATTATTTATAAAAATAATATATATTTTTTAAAAAAATATTATTGTGTATAAGTATTACTAGTTAAAATTTGTAATATTTTTTTATCGGTTAAAATCGATAACATTACCGAGTTATATATATATATTTAAAAACTCCTTACACACACACACTGAGAAAAAAGCTGTAAGGGTTTTTTGTTAAAAATTTATTATTATATATAAATATTATCGATTAAAATCTATAAGATTTATAATATGCATAATTATTGTTATTTATGAAAAAATATAAAGACGATACATATTATAATCTATTCTAATAGGTATTAGTCAACTTAATCAATTGGGGGGAGTGTTATTTTTAGAAAAGAATGGGGTTGAGTGTCATATCATCAAACTTAGAGGGAGGTGAGTGTAATTTACTCTTATTATTTCTTTCCCAATTTGGAAGGAATAGGAGGGAAATAAAATTTCTTTCTCACTTTACTTACTTTACCCATTTTATCTATTTTATTAAATGAAGGGCAATAAAATAATTTAATATTTACTTACATATATTTCTGTTGTTTTTCATTGGATGATACCAAATAAAATGAATGATAATTCTTTCACTTCTCTCTTCTTTTATTTTCTATTGCATCCGATTCTTTTCATTTCTCCTCATAATACCAAACAAATAAAATAAAGGAAAACAAGAAATATCATAGAACAGAAAAGATAATAGAGGAAGGGAGAAGTGGAGGACTTAATATTCATGTTGTCTGCTATCATTCAATCATTAAGGAAAAGAATGAAAATGGATGTAAATAAATGTCAAATTATTTTATTATCTTCTATCTAGTAAAATTGATTTATATGAAAGACTTATACATCTTTATTTGTATATCTACCTACCATTAGCAAACAATTATTCTAATTAGTGTGAAGTACACAATCACAATCAAAAGAGTGCCTACTAGCAAAATGTACTAGTACGATATGAAGATATGAATAAAACAGAAAGCATTCAAATTAGGTTTGATCTTTCCCTATGAAGGATTGCATATAATTCCACAATTTAATTATAATCACCTTCAATGTGTTTCAAGATTTGAACCAGTTATTGCAAGTTTCATCTTTTTCTGACAGTTTTGAGCATTATACAAAGTTTTGATTACTAACGATGAACTTCAACACAAGATTCAAAAGAATAGCCTCGAAAGTAGCAAAAGTAAAAATTGAAGGAACGCAAGATTCTGAAGTCAAGAAAATTAGGGCTTTGGAGAAGATAGTCACTACAAGTAAGGCATTGCTCAGTGAAATCAAACAAGATTTGAGGGGTTTGGGTCGCCAGGGAAGACATTGCCACAATGGCTATAAGACAATGAAGAAGAAACTGAACCTTTGTTCGAACATCAATGGAAGCACCTAAATGACCTTAGGTCGAAAGTGATTCACATTGGGATTGAGCTCTTGCAGTTGCTGGTGCATTTCATGTTTTCTTTGGTTGTAAGTGAAAATGAAGTAACGCTTGCAAATTTGCAAATCCAATATCAATAGCATAATTCCCAATAAATGAATGGTTGCTAAAAAATCTGTCATTGTGATGAATGTTGCAAGTAAGGGTGGAAATAGGCTAGGTTAGACTAGGTTTTACCTAAATTGGCCAAAGCTTGTTTTTTAATGTGTTGGCCTGAACTTGGTGTATTACTTGTCATAAGGTTTTTTTTTTTTAGATTCGACCTGACTTGTTTATGAAAACATAGAAATCTGACATGATCTAAAAGTCTGTTTAAAAACCTACATTACATGAAGGTCTTCATATAAATTAAGAAACTTAAACTTTTTAATTTTATAACCTTTGACAAATTATTATATTTTATATAAAATAAATATGTTATACAAATATATAATTAGTAAATTATATAAGTATTATAAATTCTTAATTATATATATAAAATATTAAAGAATAAGTGACTTGGCTGGCCAAATAGGTTTTTTCAAAAACTCAAGCTTTAGTTTACATAGTTAAATGAGTCTTTCAAAAAGCCTAAGTCTGACATGTTTGCTAAAAAGGTAAGGCCTATGTAAGGTAGAAATAATGTTTTTTTACTAAACTGCCATTAATTAGTGGTAAAGTTATTTATCAAATTATCATACTTTTGAATCTATATATCAAACTGTCACACTTTTGACCACATTGGCATTTTTTATTATTTACAATTACGCAAACATGGATGGCATTACTTATGTGAAAATGTCATATCGCTCGGCATTATCCACGTAATAGCACTAATACCTCTGGCGTTTCCCATTTAATAACGCCACACATGTTGGCATTATCCACGTAATAACATCATTCGTTTTGGCATATATAACGTCTTTCCCTCCACTCCTCACAAGAATTACAACGGAAGCCGTGAGCCTTCTTGGTAGAAGTAGGATCTTCTATATACGCATAGAAAAAAAGGTTTCTGTTGCTTAGAAATGTGTTGACCAAGTCATATAGAGCAGTTACTTGGCCCTCACCGAGCCATTAAGCCTAAAAAGAAAGGCCTCCACCATAACAATATGCAGGGAGAAGGGGAATACCTTTAAAAATTTGGAAAAGAAATGAAAGATGATTCTAAAAAGGGACATGACCCTCAACATGTTCATTAAAAGCATAAATGGGCCACCCTCTGGAAAAGAAGCCAGAAAATAAAACAAAAGAACAAGTGACAACCTCACTGCAAACATTCCCTATTTATAAAGGTGAACCAATTGCATATTCGAAGCCATGTTTAATTGTTCTTCCTCTGTGATTGGCCACAAAGGCAGTGAGTAGTTGGAAAACGAAGTAGAAAATTGCTATTGTCTTTAAAGTGGTTTTAATTCCTAATAAATTCAAAGCAACGGTTCTCAAATCTGCACAAATTGCTATAAATCGATGGGACATTAGTTCCTTAAGAGTAATAAAGTTACTATTTTCCTTCAAGTAGTAATCCACAAAGAGACTACGGAGGAACAAGTGGGACATTAGCTTGCAAATATCGAACCACGGATCCTAATAAGTATGTGGACTCCTAAATACAACAATTTGAAGTATTGCCACTGAGCTCGAGCGTCGGACCCATCTCGATGAATTATACAACTGAGTCGCTAAGTGTAAAGTGAACACTGAGATTGAGCGTTGGACCCATCTCGGCTCTACAAAGGCTAAAATTCGACTAAGTATTAAAATAAAACAAAAAATGCTCGGTTCGAGACTTGTCCAAATACATCAATAAAACCCTTCACAGGGGGCAATGAAAAACAATTAAGTTAGACATTAGAAAGTTGGGCTTGAATATTTTGAAGTCGCCACCGCCGCCTCTGACCGCACCGCCTCAATCTGCATCTCCTCAACCTGCGCCACCTCAGTTTGCACCGCCTTGGCCACGACAACCCTAGCCTCTTCTCGCCCAGCCTTTGGTGTAACCTCTATCCCTCCTCCGCCATCCACCCTTCAATCAGCTTGATCATTTGGGGCAGCTACTGGAATAGCCATATCCACAATTTGGCCATTACGGACCTCCCTTAATGCACCGACCCCATCCTCATTAAGACTGGGGTTAAGAAGATGGAGTTGGTTAAGGGTATTCTCAAACGATTCCTCCACGGGCTTTGACCAGTCATCTACCATTTGGGTAAGTTCTTCATTCAACCTAATCTCGATCTGCCGCAAAAGCTCACATTAAACCTGAACACCGACGAGGATGGACTCAGTTGAGGCTAAGTTCTCCTTCAATGCATACTCCCGAGCCATCGCTTCGCTAAGATGGACTCGGAGTGAGTTCATCTCAACAACTTGAGTCTGGAGAGAAGTGACCACGACAACATTTGCGGTAAGGCAAACGACCTCAGCCCAGAGCCTGTCCATCTCAGAGTCACGCGACTTTAGCTCTTTGTCAACTTGGGCTAACTGCTCGTCATTCTGGTTACCTCAATGGCAGCCTGGGCTAGCTGCCTATCTTTTGGGTAATCTTCAGCATAAGTTTTTGCTTTTCACCTCGAAAGGTATTAAGCACCCCCTCTAAGGTAGTAACCTCCCGGACAGACTCCCAAACCTCCTCCATAAATCGAAGGAAAGAGATAATGTGCAAACCTCAGAGTTGAGCCTCACGGAGGAGCTCCATCATGTCATGCTCAATCAAGACGTCGATCTCGGCGGGGCTCAACAAGATACCATCAATAAAATTGGCAGGATCAGCCTCCCCAGTCCACACTGACCCGACTGGAAAGCGGAGTGGAGCCCCCTCAGGCCTTGAACTAGTTGGGACCTCGAACACCTCAAGCTCCTCTGAAATGCCCTCAATGGCTGACCTTTTTTCCCTGGCATCCTTGCTGCTCTTTGGCTACCTTTTCTGTGGTCACAACGGCGGAACAGGAGAACTCTATTCAGCATCTTGGACCTCGGTGTTCAAGGGAGGTGGGGAGATCACCACGATTGCAGGAACATGGACCGCATTTCTTGAAGGTGTGGGAACAGCAACAGTCACCCTTTGAGCATTCATTAGGGCCTGAGGACCAAACGCCCCACCACTCCTAGCTACCAACCTCTTAGCTAGGCATTGGAGTTCGGTGTGTGGAGCTATGCTTTTTGCAAAAGAACAAAAAATGTTATAACACTTAGACAAATACTAAGTGCAAGAAGATAAGTGCAAAAGGAAAAATATGCATGATGAGATACCTAGTAAGGCCTTTACAGAATCAGGCTCATCCAAGATATCCTTGCAACATATGACCCCCTTTTTGGTCCAGTTAATCAAGAAGTGCACGACCATGCCTCGGGAGGAGAGATCTTTGACATTGAAGTCTCTATCTCTTCATTACTCTGCTCCTAACCAGCTTCGATCTAGTATAGATAAAGGCATGGTTGGCCCTTCGAGGTGACGAAAAAAAGTGTCAACCCTAAAGACCCTTCTATCATAAAAAAGCCACTCTTAATAGGGCTTGAAAACTTTGCGCCCACTCTGCGCCTATAGGGTGACCTACCTCTTGATTCAGTCACCCCCAGAGGTCGAAAGTCGGGAGAAAAGATAGAAGAAGGACTTGATCGATATGGCCACTCAAAGACCCGACACATAAGCTAAAATGTTCGGACAAATCCCTAAGCATTTAGATATAGTTGAGTAGGCGCCACTCACAAATGATTAAGGACGCACATCTCGAACTCGGTGAATGGCAGTTGTACCCCGATCTGAGTGAAGAAAACCTCATACATATACATGAAGTGTCGGCCTTCTATACGAATCGAACACAACCTTTCTTCCTCTACTGGGTGTCATATTACAAATTCCCAGTCTCTAAGTCCTTCCATAATGAGCTATAAATATTATTGTTTGTTGTAAGCATCTTGGGCTGTCTCTATTTTGGAAGGGGTGCCTAAAACTTCTCGATTCTTCTACTAATATATGCTTGTGTCCAACGAAAAGACGAATCCCCTCTATTCCCCAGGTGCAACCCTCCGAGTTCATGTCATACTTACACAGGACGCACTCGAGTTAGACTCTGAAGATTCACTAAAGTCTCTTAACATCATCAAAAACTCGAAGAGCGAACGAGCATATCCATGCTTGACCAACTTTAAATGACATAACAAACTTGTAGCCATATCAAAATATCAAAAGTGCCCGCAAACCACCATAGCCATGCCAATGATACAGGGATTTAACCCATAACGGTTTAAAGGTATAATATAATTAGAGGGTGCACAATAATGAATATTAACCAATAAGAAAGATTGCATAAAGCAATAGATTTCTTGAAAAGATTTATCGAACAATTTTTTTATATTTTTTTAAATTTTAAACATTGTTCTCAAAATAAATTATCCAAACGTATTTTTTGTTTTATTGTTTCTTAGGGCTGTTTTGAGAATATATTGCCCAAACAGGTTTATTTTAATTTTTTGATCAATAAATCTGATTGTGAATAAGGATATTAAAATAGGTTAAATGAGATGAGTTGATTCGAATAATTTGATAAAATAAACAAATTAAACTAGTAAAATGTTAATTTAAAATTTATATAATCCGAATAGACTGAGTCCGAATGGACCGAACTAGTCTATTTTTTTAACATTATATAAAATTAAATGAGTTGAATTAAACTAATAAAATTTTAATTCAAAACTAATATAACTCGAATGGACGAATCCAAAAATGATCCCGACTACGAATGAACCGACCTGAAAGAACCGGCCCCTTTTCACACAAGTATTTCTTTTGTAAATTGATCTCAAAGAACAATATAACAAAAATAGATCCAAACAGGGTCCTCAGCCTTGGACGCACAGCACAGCCATAGGCAGCAGCTTTGCTTCACCCTTTCTCAGAGACTCAGGCACAGAACAGAGATACCGGACGCTGTCAGTCATAGCGCACAAACGCCAGTCGCAGCCGCAAGTCAGCTTCCTTTCTAACGGCACGTGGCAAAGAAGGCAGAGCAGCGTGGAGATCAGATCGACACTGCTGTTGTTGAAGAAGATGGCTGCAGCAGATTCAGATTCAAGGAAACGCACTTTGGAGGCTTTGGAGAGAAGATTTGCTGTTGCCAAAGCCGAGCTTCTCCTCAAACAAAAGAAAACCAAAAACACTGTCATCAACAAAGTCGAAGATGCCAAACCACCTATTCATGCAACTTCTACTTCTAATGATTCTTCCCCCCATTTATGTCGTCCATCATCAGACACACTCAAGATTGGTAATTTAATTTCACTGTCGAATGAATGTTTCACTCACATATGTTTGTTATTTTTCTCTACTATCCTGAATAATACTTTATGTTTAGTTAGAGGGTATGTAGCACCGATACGTAAAAAATGGTCACCGTACCCGTATTTGGATACTTTTAGATATTCTTCATCTATGTATCTTTCATTTATTTTTTGAAATTTTATCATATCATCGTAACATATCCGTGTCGTATCATATCCATGTCCTGAATCTGTATCCGTGCTTCCTAACTTAGAGCTGTGTTCCTGTCTTAGGAAGTATTGTATCTTCTCACCTTGTGTTTTACGTATTTGACATTTAGCTAATACTTATTTTTATTTTGCCCCCTTTTAGGGAATTTCAGTTTCTCTGGTCATGCCACATTGCAAGGTACTACACGCTCTAAGTCATACTATACTACCCATTGGTATATAAGAGTCTTTTCTTTTCTATTTTATTGATTTTGATTTCTTTGAATGTATTGTGCGAATTATATTATTAAATTTATAATTCCAATTTATGTGGACAAAATTAAGTTAATATTTATTTGCAGATCTTGAAGAAGGTGGTCCAGCACATGCCCAACTTTCTCTGCCTGTAAACGAACATCTGCTCACTACTAATGACAAGGTATTTCTTTGCTTGGAACTCATGTCATGGCCAAGAATAAAAAGCCAAATTCAAGCATTTTACGATCAAGTTTTCCCTTATAATTCCTTAAAGTCAATAATTAATCTCCTCTGAAGTCTTAACACTAAAAAACAATCATTGATGCAAAGAGTAATTTCTGGATCTTAAAAGTGACCTTTTGACCTATTAACAACCATGGAAAGCTGCAATATGAAGGTCCCTATCTAACCAAAATGTTGAAGTTTCTTTATCTTCAGTTTTTAAAGACATATATTTTTCCCATTACTTAGCAAAACTGTTGAAGTTTCTTTATCCTCAGATTTCAAAGATGATATACTTCCCTATTTTTTTTTTCTCTACACTGGCTTGTATTCTGCAGTTTTCTGCTGAAAGAGGAAGTTCAATTGATAGTATATTGCACGAGCTTCTTCAGAAGGGAGATTCAGCCCAAAAGTACATGCAAGGATCTAGAAGCATGAAAATTGACAACTGGATCCTTCTTGATAGCTATGTACAAGGACGTGCGCTCGCTTCTGGTTCTCAAACTAGGGCTTTGACAATTCATTCAAAACGCTCTAAGAAACGCATGTCTATGAAACAACATAAAAAGCATGGATCATTAGATCTTCCTCAAGAGTTCCATAAGTAAGTTTAATGTCTCTAAACTACACTTCTTGGGAGCCTGTTGATTCTTATTATTATTGCTCTAGCTCTGTGGTTGTGATAGTGTATCTTGTTGTTTTGAGGAATCTTTTCATTTCACTTGTTGTTTGGGGATTCTTAGTTTCATGCTAGGGACAAATAATATTTTATACAACTTGTTTTATTTTAAATGGTAACTTTTATTTACAGTGATATTCTTTTCGTTCCATAATAAATGTTCACTTTGATTACAGATTCGATATTTTCAAGCCAATGCATGAAATGTGGAAAGACTATATAATGCAGCTTCTTAAATCCACTGGGTACTTCTTTTCTTCTTTGCTATTAATGGATTTCACAGTTTATTAGCTTCAAGTTGTCCAGCAAGGAGAGGAAGAAAAGTTGATTCTAATCGTTTATACTTTTATTCTCTTATGGCTTTTATAACCATGAACCTGGTCAATATTCCAGGAAAAATCAGTTGGCTCAATGTCTCCTTGGTGCAGATCTACATGGTGCTATTGTTTTAGGTTTGAACACACTTTTTTTTTTTTACTTTTCAATGAGTTATGAAAACCAACGATAATCTTACTATCAGTAATGCCAAAAAAGTTGTTATACCTAGTCCTGTTATTCTCACTTTTGAGCTGGTCAATGTATTACTACGTATTAGTATGTTGGCTATAAGGACAGTTATTTTGTCATTGATTGGGTATTACATTTATTTCCCCAAAGCTGCCTTGTCTGTATTTCATTCATGTGCATTGAAAGGTGTGTTAAAATTGCTTTTGCTGTTGAACTTGAATCGTCAAAGCCTATTCTTTGTGTTCTTAGGAAGAGCATATGATGTTGAGTAGAAGCAATTGCATGCAATCATTATGTTTATATTATGGCAATAAGTTTGATAACAAAGATGAGCTGCTGATTGGTTCAGGCTACAGACCAAGTGCTAGGTCTTCCTTTCCAATAAAGGATCCCTGAATAAAAACCCTCCCTTTCTCTCCCCTGCCTCTGGGATCCCCAAGTAGCCTACATAACCTTTTTCATTTTCATTACATCCGTAATTAAAAATAAGTTGCTAGAACTTGTATAGAATGTGTTTTAGGCCTTTAAGTTGATCAAATTTTTAAAGAAGCATTTCTCTGATAAGTGTTGTTTGATATTAGTATATTGAAAATTTTCTAAATCAAAACTCGTGGTCGATAGTTCAATATACTTGATCTTTTCAATTTATTCAAGAGTTGGGCTTTTAAGACTCCCACAAAATAATAATATTTTAGCCTCTATACTATATAGTTATCTACTTGTTATAACTGACTGTACTACACCCATCTTTGTTTTGCAGTTGTGGAGTGTAAAATAACCCATTTTACTGGAATTTGTGGCATCATGGTTTGGGAAACTACAGAAGCGTTTGGGATAATTACTGAAGATAATAAATTCCGAGGTAATCCTTTCACTATTCAAAAATAGAAACTGTTCTAGTCCTATCAGATTCATAGCTGTTATTCCTGTATTTGATAAGTATTAATGCATATATTATATGAATATACACGTGTTTATGCTTTTCTTAAATTTTACTAGCGATTGCTGTGCACGTTTGATAATTAATTAATTAAGAGGAATTTGCACTTGTGTTTTGAAACTTTTAACCAAATTTAAACAGGAATGATTTTTAAATTTTTATTCAAATTAAAGAGGAACAATGACAAACAGTCAATGCATTCAGTTTCGTTTAAAATGAAACTTGTAAAAACACAGAAAAATGCAACTTCTAAGTTTGAATGACACGAGAAATTTCTGAATTGGTTAACTTTTAAGGGTGCATTTGGATAAGCTTTTTAAAAAAATGATTATAAAATAGTGTAAATAATTGACTTTTTTTAGAGATTTTTATGAAAAGTAGAAGTTGTTTTGCGTTTGGATACAATTATAAAAAGTATTGTTTATTTTCTCTCTCTTCTATTGCTTATCTCCATAATTGATTATTTTGATAAACAACTCATTCCTGCATTTTAGATTCTGCTTTTTTTCAAAATCTTATCCAAACATATGTTTATGTTTTAGAATTGCTTTTTTTAATGAAAAAAACACTTTTCTTGTAAAAAAAGCACAAACAAATGCCCTCTAAGGCTGAGATTCTTGTTGAGTCCTGTTAGATTGTCCCTTTAGGTTATGTCCTTAGTATTGTGTAGGAAAATCTCAGAAGTTTTTCCCACACAAAATCACATTTGCTGCTGATAATAGGTTTTGTACAAGATCTGAAGCTGTTTTAAAGTAAAACATTTCTGTATTTCTAATTTAACATTGAAAATTGATTTTTGATTCTTTTTTCTTCGAAACAACACCGAAGCAAAACAATGTCACTCACAGCAGTTTCTAAATTACATTTCAAGGAGAATGTTAATCTACTCATCTTTGTGTGGAGGGTAGAATCCTCCATAGTTTTAGTTAGATCAAAAACCCATTTTCTGTCTTTCTACAGCCAATTAAAATTGTTGGATATTCGAGTAATGCTGTCATAAAACAAATTTCCACTTTTACTAAGAAAATTAAATGGGTTTTGACTTGCTTTCAGATGTCCTCTCTCTCATGTACTGAGAATTCCTAAGAGGTTCATCTGTGTCTCGCACAATATTGTGAATGAGTTGATTAAGAATTAGGAACCTTTTACCATCACAAATACTGGGATCTGTTGGATAAAGTTTAAGTTGTGATAATTTATCTGTTTCTGGGATCTCTCTCTCTTTTCTTTAATTTATCTGTTTCAAACTTGTGATGACCAAATACGTCCTTTCTATTTGGTAACTTGCAGTTGTTCCCAAAAAGGGTTCTGTATTTGTGCTCCAAGTTGATTGCTGGAAAGTAACTCTGCACGGAGATAAACTCGGTTCAAGAAAGGTTGGATTATGATATTAGTAGTGATCCTTCAATTGTAGGTAACACCTTCATCCTACTTAAGGCCTTTTCTATCAGCTTTTGATGATGATACTTCATCTTCTTATTGATTGAACCTTGTTATTGTCATCTTGTGGTTTCTATAATCTCACTATTCTAAGATTTTACAACGATTTTCTTACTGTTAAGATGAACAGAATGCCCATATATTGCTTTTGCATTTAGAAAGTTTTTAAAGTAGTCTATGGGAGAGAGGGAAAATGTTTGAATGCTGAATTAGTATCAGTGGTAGCAGAAGGCAGTTGCTTAAAAATTAGTTATTGGCAGGAAGGTAAACAACAATGACCTTGACTGTATGTAGGGGCATTGTAATTTGTATAACCACCATGATGCATTTGCTAGCATTTTTACTATGGTCCTTGGGGCCCTTAAACTTGTACCAAAGCAATAGAAGTATTGGTGTTTGATGCTAGTTCTGTAGCTTCTCTCACCAAGCTGAGAGCCCTTGGCACTGCTGGTGTTATACTAGAAGGGTACAATAGATAAGTCTCATTGTGGACTTTGGTCCAACTAGCCACAAGGTTGCTCCTTTTTGTCTTGGGAATTTGAGAGTTCGGACTAGGGGCCGAACATCTTAGTGGCAGGCAAGGGCGGCCTCCACCCCAATTTTTTTTTTTTTTTCGTAATGATATGTGTATAGAACTTTTTTTTCACATAGCCCTTACACACATAAAATAAGTGGTTGAGAAATTGAGTTAAGTGTAAAGTAATTAATGAAAATTTCTCAACTAATCGTTTCATGTGTAGGAAGATTATTTGAGAGAAGATTTATGTACATCTATCATTACTCTTTTTTAATACTAGTATACTAAGGATAGAAAATTAATCGGGACATATTCGTATTAACTCACATGCCAACTAATTGTCACATAATCCTAATATTTTTCAATGAGGTTCTCTCTCCCATAATTTAATTTTCACTCTACTCACTTGAGGTAGTCACCTACTCACCTCCTTAGTAATAAAAGATTGCTTGACATTACTCCGTTGTTTTCTTTCTCTTAATTTCTTCAACTTAATGTTATATCATTTGTCAATTTTTTCTAAAATTGATAATACTACCAGAATAGAAAAATTAATTTATGACTAAGAGCTTCTTTGGGAAAGATTAATTCTTTCCCATTTAACTATTTTTTTGAAAAAAAAATATTTTAAAAAAAATCAGTTATGTTTGGGTATCTAGATTAATTTGTAAAAAAGTTTTTATTTTTATAAAAAAGTTGTTTTAGCACAAGCTCATAGTATGGATTGTTTTCATAAAAAACTTTTATTTTTAGATGTATTTTTTTAACTATGCTTTAATGAGAGAAGCATTTCCCATAATGACCCCAATGGCTCTCCACCAAATATTATAAACAAAATAACTTTATACATTTTTTCGTAATTTACTATGTAAAAATAATTTTTTTCGCACAATCCAAACGAAATAGATTATCTTAAAATCACTTTTCAACAAACATACCAAAATAAAAACAGATTCTGATTATAATCGATTTTTACAATAATCGATTATACATATAATCGATTAACAGCATAATCTATTTTTTTCAGCTTTTCCAAACACACTCTAAATATACTAATCTATGATTCTTATTTGCTAGTTATTGTAGGAGACTAGTGATAGATTTATGGTTTAATTAACTTTTTAGTCCTTGTAAATATACCTAGTTTTGGATTTGGTCCCTATAAAATTTTTGACTTCATTTTAATCCTTTTAAATTTCAAGTCATGTGAAATTAGTCTTTAAAAAGGGTGTACGACAGGACTAATTTTATTTGTCTTGAAATTTAAAAGGACCAAAATGAGGTCAAAAATTTTATAAAGACTAAAACTAGAAATGAGTATATTTACAGGGATTAAAAAGTTAATTAAGCTTAGATTTATTTTGAAAAAATATATATAGAGTTAAACATAATGTAATGAATATTTTTTTTAAAAGAAATATTGAAAGGAGAGTTGAAACTTGACTTAAAATTTTTGCTCCTCCAAATTTTATGTCAAGTTTTGCCACTGGTTCAGACCTTTACTGTATGATTATTTCATTGATATGTTGGCACTTTATGGTTTGGAAACTGTTAATTGCCCCAGGATTTACTGATTTGCGTGTGTAGAATATCCATTTGCATGCATGTGTCTACAATCATCTGTGTTCAGGAGGTTAATGAAACCTTGGGGGCATGGGGTGGGAGTGATGTAATTTCTTTTAAACCACACGTTGTTGAAAAAGAAAAAAAAATGCCATACCACAGACAGAAGAAGCTTTTTTGCTTTTTTTTTTTTAATTTAAAATGACTTAAACTCCTCCTATGTTCAGTTCATGAGATATTTGTATTTCCTTTGAAACTTCTACAGTGGATCAAGTTGACAAGTATCTTAGGTTTTCATCTTTAATTTTGATTGATGTGCATTAATACAATTAAATCTGACTTTTGCAACTTATAATTTCCGGTTACATTCTGACATAAATTGACAAAAATCTTGTGGATATTTTTGTAGTGGGAGGCTTGACATGAAAAAAGTCACTATCAACTGCTGGAGTCTGGATTTGAGGCAAGATATTCGTTTTGACATGAATATTTCATGTTGACATCTTGAAGCAAGTTGACCACGAAGGGGTGAATGCAAAATGTTAAGCCATCAGTCTCAGCAGTCAGCTCGGGTAGATACGTTACAACGAGTCCAAAGACCATCTTATGTTGAGCATTCTGCTTCGCACTCTGCCCTCAAAAGACCATCTTCTGGCTTTGGAGCCCCTGCTGTTCAGTTGGAAGAGCAGGGGTAATGTTTCTTTCTTCCTCAAAAACTCAAGTGACTCAAAGTAAGTCTCACACAATTTTTAACTTGTGAGCCCCACCTGTTTAGAGGGAAAATTAGAGAACATTACCGCTGCTGTTCCAGCTAAGGGGATATTGATCCCCATTTTTTTCCATTTGCCATGCAAATGAATTTGGAATTTTTTTCTATAAAAAAAAAAGGGGATTTTCTAGTGATAGAAGCTGGGAGTTGAATTATTTGAAGACCGTGACACGTAACCTCCTATTTTATGAGTGAGGATATGCTACTTAATAGAGATTTTGACGTGGTTCCGTTCTGTACAAGCTGAATCTATGCGGGATTGTTCAGTTGTTTACCTTTGTGATATTGTACCGAATTCCAGAAAATGTTTATATTTGGATACTTGGTTTATCATTAAAAATTCCTCAGGAAATATGAATTAGAAAACACTGAAAAAAAATATAATTAATGAATGTAATAATTCAATATGACATGAGTACACGCGCATAATTTTGTAAAGAAGCATAAATCAGATAGAGTTATACACTTGATTATACAATGATATTTTTATACTTAGAGCTGTGTGTCCAGTTACAATTTTTTTTTTGAATTGTAGATTTTGTACAAAAATTTTATGTATATTGGTTATTTAGAAGAATATTTTGTATTTGGATTAATTATTTTATTTTTTGATATTTTATTTATGTTTTAGTTTAATTAGTTATTATAAACATTATTTTTTATCTATTTTTTCGTTAAAAAAAGTTAGGTAATGAAGCATAATCTTTTGGTCATGATTAAGAGAAACTTTCATCAACATATTACTTTCAGCAAGACACTACTTTTTATTTATGTGTTGTTCAATATCATCTTATTTTTTTCTAACAATAAGTTTTTATGGTTGGTGAGATAAAATTAAAATTAACTTTTGTATTTATGTAATGTGTGAATTTTTTCATATTTATTTTTCAAATATAATTTATCAAAAAAAGCAATAAAGTTTACCTTTTGTCATTTTATATATTTTAAATCTATTAATTTGAGTAGTCTAATTTTTATAATTAAAAATAATTTATAGTAACTATAATTAAAATAATCTTAAATATTAAATTAACGAACACAGAAAATAAATTAAAAATACCGCACGGCTCTCCAGCTAGTTATGTAACAAATGAGGGTTAATTTTTATGTCAACACTCAACCGAATGATGTTTAGTTTGGCGACAGCTACATTGACAGGATGTTTGGGAGCAGACAAGAAGGACGATGCAACTTTGAAAGTTAAAAATCGTGTATATAAATATAAATATTAATGTAATTGCAATACCAAAAAAATATATATATATCATTGAGCCGGAAGCCAATATATTTTGTTGTTTATTTTAAGATTGATGAGATGACTTTTATTATAGGTACCAAACTAAATTCCATTTTTAACAAGAAGTAAATTTAATCTTTACGTTCACTCAACCCAATATGATAGCTAAAAAAGTTTTATGAATTAATATATGTGGTGAAACCAGCATATTAACAATAAACAAATAAATTTAGCATTGAAATAGTTAACAATAAAGTAGACTTTGTACTTTACCTATAATATTAGTTATTTGAATTTTGAAATTATTATTTTAGAGAATATTTTATTTAACCACTACTTCTGACTCTAAATTATTTAAGTAATAGGTTAAAAAAAAAGTTAACAAAATAAGACTTGCATAAATATTGAATTTCAACAACAAAATAAAAAAAAAAACCTATAATTAAGACTTAAGCATGTTAGAAGGCAATCAAATTTTTTTTTAAAAAAAGAGGATATATGTTTAGTTTATGTATAATTAAAATTAAAAGTTTATAACACAGCAAAAAAAAATAAAAAAATAAAGTTTATAAGAAGAATTTAAAAAAAAGACTAAAGTAATAAATAAGTCATGTGAGTTTAAATGAAGTGGGACTCGTTCTATTATTTTTATTCAAGCAATTTTGACGTAAAAGAGTTTAGATTTTCAACTTTTTTCATTATTCATATAAATTTTTGGGCATGATATATTTGGAAAACTCAAAATCTTAATGTTGCTGATATTGTCATATCAAATATAAGATTATGAATTTTCCATATATTATACTTTATATCCAAATATTATGTAAACAAATTTTAAATTATTTTAAAAACTAAAATAATCACATGCCAAATTCATCCCAAAATTTACATTTGAATTTTACCTGTGACTAACTTAATGGGAATCTTTTTCTTTATCAATTTCAGACAAAAGCGTCTTGATATTTTTTCAAATGCTACATTATTATTTTTCTCCTAATCTTTTTTTTAAAGTTTAATAATTATTAAAAAGGAATTTGATAGTCATAATATTTGGGAAAGATGTTGACATGGAGAAAAACAGAGAAACAGACGAATGGATTATAAACTTAGAGTATGTTTGGGAAAAATTAATTTTTTTTAAACAATTATTTTTTGAGGATTAAACTGTTTTGTGAAATAATTATTATGTTTGGGTAAAAAAATTATTTTCTAAAAACTTTTACACAAAATTCAATGTAAACATTTTTTTTTTTTTACAACTAATAATCATAAGCTAAAGATTAAAACTTATAGATTATTTCTTATATTTTGATATGTAAATACTATTTTGTCCTCAATCAAATATTTTTTTAATCATTTTAGACTTATTTTAGTAATTTAATGTATAAAATCGATTCTTTTTTATATCATCTAAATGAATCATATTAGTTTAAAATCGCTTTATAACTAATACATCTAAACATAAAAATGAATCAATTATATTTCATAACATTATGATAAAATATTTTGAAACATCTATAATCTATTCTTTCGTATTCATGGTAACAAATAGCTAATAATAATTAAAAAATTATTACAATAATATATAAAAAATATTAAAATGTAATTTTTAATGGTAAATACTAAATACTTCCTCAATACATATTTCTACAAATACCTAGCTACAGCGGTAAAACACATATCAATACACGCTTTGCTTTAACTTCTTAGGACTTGTTTGAAAAAGTTAAAAATTATAAATTATGCTGATAATCAATTATTGTTATAATCGATTCATTTTTATATTTAGATGCATTAGCGTAAAATGATTTTAAGCTAATAGATTTGTTTGGATGATATAAAAAAGAATCACTTTTATGTATTAAATTACTAAAATAGGTATAGAATGATTAAAAAAATTATTTGATTGAAGACAAAATAGTATTTACATATCAAAGTGTAAGAAATAATCTATAAGCTAAAATCATAAGCTTCAATCTTTAGCTTATGATTATTAGCTGAAAAAAGTTTTTATTTTGCATTAAATTTCGTGTAAAAACTTTTTTAAAAAATAATCTTTTTACCCAAACATAATAATTATTTCACAAAACAGCTTAATCCTCCAAAAACAGTTGTTTAGGAAAGTTTTAATCTTTCCCAAACATGCTCTCAGTCACCCAAAATGGGGAAGATTATCAGATGTTAAGGTGTGTTTTTGTATTGCAATTTGTGACAAAGTAGTAGTACAGTTTTGGTTTGTTTGTTGCGACATTGACATTTGGGAGCGAGGGAGTGCCCTAGTGTTGGGAGTGAAAATAAATAATTTGGCTATTCGACGGCTAGATGATGATGTTGGAAGAATCTTCTAAGTATTGAGCCGACGGAAGTGTCGAATGGTTAGAAGACCCAATGCAACCACTAGATATTGATGTCAGACAAGTAGTTTAATCCGACAGAAGGGTTGCATTTCTAAGAGGTTGAACCGACGAAGAATGTTAAAATGGTTAGAAGTTGGTTCTGTCGGGAAATCAGGAAAATTTTAGTGGCATAACTCATCATGTACGTGTCAAAATCCTAGAATGTCAGTTATTTTTGTAATTTGTCTATAAATATCAGCATTCACAATGTAAAAAGAGAGGTTATTTGCTGATACATAATCTTAAAATCTCACCCGAGCATATTAACGGATTTTGATCCAAGTATGCTTTCCCTTTTCATTTCAAGTCATTTCATTTAATGCAATATTCTTTTAAATTCCTTTACTTTTCAGTCTTGTTCTTTAAATTTCTTTACATGCTTTTCTTTAATGCTTTCATTTAATTTTCTGCATTTAAACTTCTTGTTCAGTCTCTTTATTTCTTTACTTTTCAAAGCTTTCCTTTACAAACTTTTGTTTATTTCTTTAAACGTGCATTAAAGCTTCTTTTATTTTAAGTTAATTTTCAAAACTTACGAGATTACCACATAACTCTGAACTCATATTCGTTTGATAAATAATTATTTGTTTGTTGGAATTTCTTTTAACCTATTGACTAAAATTTCACTTAAACAAATTGGCACGCCCAGTGGGACGAGTTCAGAGTAACTTGTAGTGTCACAAGAAATGGTTTTATGCGTTTGAGAAATGGAAGATTTATCTACTCTTCTCAAAATACGCAAACCATGAGTCATGTAAGTAGCCAGACATCGGATATACCTTCGAAAACCGTCGCTAATATGATGCTATAACAACAGGTGCTCTCCGGTGTAATCCAGTAGTAGAACAGGTGTTGCCTGGAATGACTTAACCATCGCCAAATCAACCAAGTAACTAAAGCATAATAAATTCAAATTCAAGGTTTGTGCCCTAATATGGGTTGCCACCCAATTATGTTCCTCCTGTGATGGCACAAATGGGACTTGGCTCCACTTTGGCCAATATTGTCGGCCAATCAGTGGCTTCACAAGGCCAACCACAGATAAGTTTGGTCTTAGCAAGTTTTAATGGCCAGGGAGTAGGGGTTGCGGGTACAAGCAATTCAACTCTCTTTCGATAGGAGAGATTGAATTTGGGACCAGTTTTCCCAAATATGTCGAGAGATACTCCTCAGAATATAACAGGGCCAACCATGAATTCTTTGGCTAGCTTTCGCCAACAAATGGATGAAAGCAACCATGAAATGATGCATATGTTTACTCAGCAAATGGGTGTTGTGATTACGCCAATCATGAAAAATACAAATAATGCTTGTAGTGTATTGGCCCAACAAATGGCAAGGCTAAATCAAGCCTTGGGAATAGGCGAATTGGCCAATGAAAATGTACAAGGAACCCAGCTTGGGATGAATAGAGAAATGGTTACACCTCATGCAAATGTGGGGCAAAATTAATAAAACTTATATCAACGTAGGCAAAATGATCAACCATGTTTGGAATATGGTAATGTCCATATGCTCCGTCGAGGTGATGAGGATCAAATTGCTAGAAATGATATAGCCATGAGATTGTTTTGACAGAATCTTGGGGGGCACCAAGTGGCTGAACAAAATGTAAATCAAGTAGTGGAACAAGTGCTGAATAGGTTCGGGTTTAATGTTGGATATGCCAACCAACCCTATTTTGTTTCAGCATTTCCTGAATGAGTACAACAAGCAGAGTTGTCCAGAGGAATTAAAATTCCTAAACTTTCTAAGTTTACAGGAGAGAGTGGGAAATCAATCGTCGAACATATTGTACGGTATACGATAGAAATAGGGGAGTTGGCCACTATTGAAGGCCTTAAAATGAGATTCTTCCCAAGTTCCCTTACACAAAATGCTTTTTCCTAGTTCTCGACATTGAGACCAAACTCAGTCCATTCCTAGGCTCAGTTAGAAAGAAGTTTTCATGATCAAATTTTTAGAGGATATTTGAAGGTGGGACTTACAGATATCTTCAATATCAAAAGAATGTACAATGAAACTGTGGATGATTATCTTGCTAGGTTTCGACAAATGAGAAGTAGATGTTTTACTCCTATACCTAAATTCGAAATAGTAAAGATTGCAGCATGTGGCTTAGATTATTACATAAGGAAAAAATTAGTGAATCAACATTTAGTTGATCTTGCCCAATTAAGTGAGAAGGTTAGGCAAATAGAGCAATTGAAAGTTAAAAAGATTCAAAAGCAAAAAAGATTTCTTAAAAGAGAGAATGTGACATTTGTCAGATTAGACAAATCTGACAATGAGACTGAAGATAGTAATGATGAGTTCGAAGTTAACATTGCTGAACTTTAGAATGGTCCCCCTTATGTTTGTCAGGCTCTGCAGCCTACAAGAAATAAGGAGAAAATGAGTTATGTCAATAGAAAAACATATACATTCGATGTAACAAAAACCGATAAAATCGTTGATTTGTTACTAAAAGATAAACAAATTAAACTGTCGGAAGGTCATAGGTTGTTAAAACTTGATGAAATAAAAGACCAAAAATATTGTAAGTTTCATAATAATTTCAGTCATGTTACTAATGAATGTATTCGTTTCAGATATATAATCCAAAAAGCAATAATGGATGGGCGTTTGAAGTTTGTCGACAAGCCTAAAGCAGAAATGAAGGTTGATACAGATCCGTTTCAGGCTAGAATATCTTGTGTTGATCATCAGGTTCCTTTGAATGTTAGGATGCTCAACATAAGGGATTTGCAAGGGTTTGACATCGACACAGAGGATGCACTCGACATCTATCTGAAGCCAGAAGAATCTCTTGAAGCATTTCTTGAGAGAAAGAAAGAAAGGGGCAAGGTAAGATTATGCCCAAGGTGTAATGCAGTTTATGATGAAATTGCTGCAAAGAAAGCTGCTGAAGGACAGGTGAGAATCCCACAGGGTAAGAAGAAGGTTTTCGACAAGAAAACCTGAAGCCCATAAAAGCCTTTTCATGCTCCAAGGTCAAGGCCAGTCTATACGCCTAGGTCTAACATGAATGGTTGGTTAGTGGAACCACATGAGTCTGTGGGAAGCAGAGGTCATGTCGGGTCAGTTAAGACCAGAGTGCCACCTGCCAATATTGCCATAGATAAGTGGGTAAAAAATTCTGTAATGGCAAGTCACACGTATTTTCGACGAAATGTGACTACTAGGAAGAATAAATTTTGAAGGGATCAACCTTTTTGGAATGAAGATTACAAAAATAGTAGAATTGATCAAGGTAAAACTATAACTGGCCAGGATATAGCAGAGCCGTCAAAGTCTCTTCCAATGTCGAAAAGTAAGAAAAGGAGACTGCAGAGATTAAGACAAGCACAAAAGAAGAGAGACATGATTGAAGGAATAGTGATCAAGGAACAGCCCACAAAAACAGGTTGTCTGGTGGTCAAAAACAAGCCAATAACAAACCAGAATCAGAATGAAGATGATAGGAAGTTGAAAAGTATTGTTACAAAAGAATTCATAGATACAGGGAGATCATTTTCAAAGGAGCCGACAACAAATGCAGTTAGACGGTTTGACATGGATGATAAGCTTCGACAAGAAAAGTTGGAAGAGATAACAAAAAAAAAGTAAGCAAGTCCAAAGGCCTATTCTAAACAAAACTAAAAGGAAATGGCCGATTGGATTGATAGCAGTAGAAGAAGAGGTAAGGAAAAATAATTTACCAGTCGAGAAAGATAAAGAAATGATTAGGTCAAAAGAAGAAATCAGGAAAGTCCTAGAGGATCCTGATCAAGATGTTGAGTGGAGGAAGAAAGTGCTCGATATAAATAAAGAAAGAGAAAGATTGGAAAAACCTGATTGCCAAGATATGGACTTTATGATTGATGAAGTTATTAAGGCCTTAAATGATCCAGAAGATCTTTTAGGCATTGGTGATGATGAGCAATTCGACATGGACATCAACTTGGATGAAAATTTGGAAGACATCCTAACGGCTATGGAGAGTAACTTGCCGTCAGAAGATTACTTCAGGATTGGAAGATATAGAAGTGATGAAAAGTTGTCTGATGAGGAAGAATTCCTGAAGTTAATGAGTGTAAATTTAATTTCAGTGTTGCCTGCAGAATTCGAAAGATATCACGAGATTGAATACACTAGGAAAAATGAAGAATATCTGGATGACCTGGATGATCACTGGCTTCTTTTTCAGGATAACATGGTAACGGTGTTCGATAACACAGCGCAGCTTGAGAAACCGACAGAAGAGCAAAAGGCTCATCTATGACCGTTACACATCAAGGCTCTATTAGAAGGAAAGTCCACCAATAGAGTTTTGATAGACGGGGGGGAGCTATTAATTTGATCCCAAGGGCGATGCTCAAGAAACTTGGGAAAGATAAGTCTGATTTGATGTCGACCAACATGATTGTCACTAACTTCAGTAGTAAAACCTCCCCGTCAGACAGAGTAGTGATGCTGAAAGTACAAGTCGGATCTATTGCAAGGTCAACGTTGTTCGTGGTTATTCCAACAAAATTAATAAACAATTTGGCTATTCGACGGCTAGATGATGATGTTGGAAGAATCTTCCAAGTATTGAGCCGACGGAAGTGCCGAATGGTTAGAAGACCCAATGCAGCCACTAGATATTGATGTCAGACAAGTAGTTTAATCCGACAGAAGGGTTGCATTTTCAAGAGATTGAACCGACGAAGAATGTTAAAATGGTTAAAAGTTGATTATGTCAGGAAATTGGAGAAATTTTAGTGGCATAACTGCCATGTACGTGTCAAAATCTTAGGATGTCAGTTATTTTTGTAATTTGTCTATAAATATCAGCATTCACAATGTAAAAAGGGAGGTTATTTGCTGATACATAATCCTAAAATCTCACCCGAGTAGATTAACGGATTTTAATCCAAGTATGCCTTCCCTTTTCATTTCAAGTCATTTAATTTAATGCAATGTTCTTTTAAATTCCTTTACTTTTCAGTCTTGTTCTTTAAATTTCTTTACATGCTTTCTTTTAATGCTTTCCTTTAATTTTCTACATTTAAACTTCTTATTCAGTCTCTTTATTTCTTTACTTTTCAAAGCTTTCCTTTACTAAATTTTGTTTATTTCTTTAAACGTGCATTAAAGCTTCTTTTATTTTAAGTTAATTTTTAAAATCTACGAGATTACCACATAATTCTGAACTCATATTTGTTTGATAAATAATTATTTGTTTGTTAGAATTTCTTTTGACCTATTGACCAAAATTCCACTTAAACACCTAGCATCTGCGCGAAGTCGCAAATCGTGATTGTGGAGGAGCAACTGAGAAAGTTGTTTCCATCTCTCTAGCTTTCCGATTTCAAGGCTGCGTTGCTAGGCTCACCCTTCAACGGTATGCTTTTGTTTCCATTTACTTTGTTGATATGGTTTTTGCTTTCTACTGTGGTCTACTCCATCATATCATATGTATTCGAAATCCTGGTTTATGGTACTTTAATTAATTCCCTTAGATACTCTGTTTCTGCTGAATACCATGCTGTGCTTTGTAATATGCTCTGTTTTCATTTTCAATTCATTGATGTGCCAATATATTTGTTGTGCTTAATTGCTTTGAAGCAGTCTATCCTTATATTGAATATGTGTAGTGTGCTTCTTGAATGAATTTGTCTTCTGGTCTAGAGTTTAAGAATACTGTGTGTTTGCAGAATGTTACCATAACCATTACTAACACATGGATGTGAGTTTATAGGAGAGGAGAAAGCAATGTATAAGGGAAAGCATAAATCAAGGAAATAAGATTATGAGGTGAAAGAAGGGGATTCTAAGAGGAGTCACCGTGATCGAGATCGTGATAGAAATTATGGGAAGAAGAGGCACAGGGATAGGGAGAAGAGGGATCGCGAGAGCCAGCGATATGAGAGAGAGAAGAGTAATGATTCTGAAGACAAGATTAACATATTAGACATTAATGAGGCTAAATAAGATTTTTAATAGATGTCTCTATAAGTAATAACCTACCTAGGAAAATGTTTGATTTTTGTTATTGTTGATGTCTTTATAATTAATATATTAGACATTAATTAATGTATTATGTGTAATTTATATATTATAATTGTTATTTTAATTAATTATTGGTTAATTTAAAATAAATTTATTTATTATTAATTAAAATGAATTTAATTTTGATTGAGATAAAATTTAAATAAACAATATACATTAGTTAAATATTTTTTATAAATAATTCCTATAATAATAAAATCAAATAGAATTTAATTATTGTTGATATGTTCAATTATAATATATTTGCACAACTAAATAAAAAATTTGTAACTAATATCCTAATCAAAAAAGCCAAAAAATAAATAAATTTAAGGAGTATTTGAAAACAGTTGTGAAAATTTGATTATTTTAATAATCGATTATTATTATAATTGATTATAATAAAATCAATTTTAGATTTGGATATGTTAGGTTAAAAGTAATTTTAAACTAATCTGTTTTCGTTTGAATGGTAAAAAATCACTTTTATGTATTAAATTACTAAAATAAGTATAAAATAATTAAAAAAAAAATATTTGATTAAGAAAAAATAATATTTATATCTCGAAGTGTAAAAATATTCTATTATCTAAAATTATAAGTTTCAATCCTCGATATTATAAAAAAATTTATAATGCATTGAATTTTGTACAAAAATTGAAATTAATTTTATTAAACATGATTGAACAGTAAAAAATATTTTTTTTTTGAAAAAAAAAGTTGTTGGTAACATATTAAATCTGTTGCCAAACATGCACTTAATACATTAAGGAGTAATAATGGTTATTATTGTTGATTGTTAGATAAATATTTTCTTGGTGTCAATTTTTTTTTCTAAAGCTCATTAACGATGAGTTACAGAAATTGCTAGAAAATAAATTATTGGGTGTAATTATTGTAATAAATTAATACAATAAATTCAAAATTTAAATATTGATTAGCATATTTTTATAGAAATAAATTTATTTGTTTTTATTTTAATATGCATGAATTCAAATAAGATTTTTGATTGTCTGCCTTCATAATTAATGTATTATGCATTAATTAATGTTTTATAAGTCATTTAAATATTACAATTGTTATTTAAATTAATTGTTGGTTTAATTTAAAATAAATATAAATTTATTAATTAGAATCAATTTTATTTTGAATGAGATAAAATTTTAATGAATTATACACCACTAACAATGTTATCAAACTAATAATAGGTAATATTAGGCAAAAATAAGGAAGATTTTTTTTAATTTTAAATTATTCAACCTTAAAAATTACTCATAATCAATGCAAAAATATGAAATATTATTTATTTTAATCTAAAATACTAATAACATATTTGATCTTGAATATGAAATATTGAAAATGTTTGAATAAAGTATTAACTCTCCTAATTTTACATCAAATTAGGTTTTGTCTTACAAATATTATAAGTATTAGATGATGATGATGAACAAGTATTACTCATCAATCAACATTATATATATATATATATATAAATACATGCATAAAATTATGTGATGTGTCAATCCTAGTTGTCAACACATGCTTTGGTTTTTAAGGATTAAAATGGTAATTACTTAAAGTTATGGACTAATATTATTAGTGTTTATAATTTCAAAGATTGAAGTGATAGTTTAGTCTATATTAATTTAACAAACATGTACATTTCTTATTTAAGAGACCCTTGCATTACAATTGTTATTGAATTCACATTAGTGAATTCTTCTATCAGCATTTTGCTTTCATATAATATTATTATTGTCTTAATAAATAAAGTTAAAGTATAATATTTCATCCTCATATTTAATAGAACATACACCTCTTATTATATTTACTAATAATAAGTTCTGGTAGTGTTATTCTCTATATTACTATAAAAAATACTCGTCAAATTTTTTAGATTAATGTAACGTTATATTTAAATTAAAATAATATACTTCTAATTCAAGTATTATATATATATATATATATATAGTTTTAGGTTATTATATATATATATATATATATATTTTAAAATTAAATTTTAAAAATATTTTTTAATAATAAATTTATATTTTATTTACAATTTAATATATCATTATTTAAAAATATTATAATTTTTCTTTTAATATTATTCCATGTATCATACGCTCTAATTTTGGCTATAATATAAAGTATAAATACATTTAAGCATATATCTAATGAGAAAAATTTTATTATAAAAAAATAAAAAGAATAAATTTTGACCATATAATTATATATAAATAATTAAAATTAAAAATTATTTAAAAATTATATAATTATTTAAAAAAGTCACATATATTTATATTTTAATCTTAATCATTCATATAAGATTTAATGATTAAAATTTATTTTTTTTCACCAATTACAACCATAATTATTAGACACTAAATGTGTATTTGATTCTACAATTGATAAATTTAAATTTAATTAAAAGTGTGTTTATAAATTTTAATTTAGTTAAAAGTAAGTATATAATAATTTGTAAACTTTAATTTAGTTAAAAGTAAGTTTATAATAACATAATTTATGTTTGAAAACTTTTATCTCAAAAGTTAATTTGACAAAATGAATGATATTTGGATAAAAGATTAAAATTACTTTTAAAGTAAGATTGAAGAGAAAAATATTTTCTAACGAATTTTTATCCAATAAAAAAATAAAAAAATTTTACTTTCACTCTAACACACTTTTTAAAATATTTTTTATTAAACTCAATTGAAAAATAAAAATGTTAAAAATGATTTCACACTCTTTGAAAACTCCAAAATATGTTTCGGTTTGCTAAAGCAAACCAAACACACACTAACACTATAAAACCAGTGCATAGAAATAAGGTCAGTTTCAATTCAAAGAGAAAGGCCCAGAGAAAGAAAAGCGAAGCGAGGGTTGCAAGCTGCGTTCAGTCCATGGAGTTGGAGCAAGGTAAGCAAGGAGCAGAGCTCCTCCTCCTTGGCCATCCATCGTCTCATGAACCTAACAACACCACTACATTTACTACTACTACTTGCAGCAATAGTAGCAGGCCGAAGCCGAAGGCTACACCAAAGCGTTTCGTGAAGAGCCAAATCCCCGATTCAATCCTCAACGACTCCGCACTCAACGCCGCCATCTCCATTCTCCCTTCCAACTACAACTTCGAGGTCCACAAATCCGTCTGGCGCGTCCTCTCCACCGGCGCCAAGCGCGTCGCCCTCCAGTTCCCCGAGGGTCTCCTCATGTATTCCCTCATACTCTCCGACATCTTCACCACCTTCGCCAATGTCTCTCACTGCTTCGTCCTCGGCGACGTCACCTACGGCGCCTGTTGCATTGACGACTTCTCCGCTGTCGCACTCGGCGCCGATCTCCTCATTCACTACGGTCACAGCTGCCTTGTACCCATTGATTCCACCACCATTCCCTGCCTCTACGTCTTTGTCGATATCAAAATCAACGTTGATCATTTCGTTGATACGCTCAGGTTAAACCTTCAATCATTCGCCAAAAACCTCGTACTTGCTGGTACGATACAGTTTGCATCTGCAATTCGGGCGGCGAAGCCTGAATTGGAGAAATTAGGGTTTAGGGTCTTGATCCCGCAATCGAAGCCGCTGTCGGCGGGTGAAGTTCTTGGCTGCACTGCACCCAAGGTGTCGTCGTCGAAATTGTTTGATGATAACAAGGGTGAAACTGAAACTGAAACTGTTTTGGTGTTTGTAGCGGATGGAAGGTTTCACCTTGAGGCGTTCATGATAGCAAATCCGGGGATTAAGGCCTTCAGGTATGACCCGTATATGGGGAAGTTGTTTCTGGAGGAATATGATCATGTGGGTATGAAACAATCGAGGAAAAATGCGATTTTGAAAGCGAGGGAAGCTCGGAATTGGGGTGTTGTTTTGGGGACTTTGGGTAGGCAAGGGAATCCAAAGATTTTGGAGAGGTTGGAGAAGAAGATGAGGGAGAAAGGGTTCAACTACACTGTGGTTTTAATGTCTGAGATAAGCCCTGGGAGGATTGCTCTGTTTGAAGACTCTCTAGATGCTTGGATTCAGATTGCTTGTCCTCGATTATCAATTGATTGGGGTGATGCTTTTGTGAAACCAGTTCTTACTCCGTTTGAGGCAGAGATTGCCCTAGGACTAATACCTGGTTGGTGGGAAAAAACTGTGGTGCCAAAGCCAAAGCCAAAGCAGAGTTGTGAAGATGATGTTCTAGTTCTAGGTTGCAAGAAGAGTGATTCATGCTGTGAGTGTAGCTCTCGAGATGCAGAGGGAACGAAAGATTTTGGTGGAGATTATCCAATGGACTACTATGCTCAAGATGGTGGGGAGTGGAATTCTTCTTATGTGAACAAGTCCTCTCGTCCTGCAAGGAGAATTTCTGTATCATCTTCATCTGTTGCTAATAGTGCCATTTCCCAACAGTCTTAAATTTGCTTGGTTATACTACGGTTACGCCCCTTTCTACAAATTATTGTTTTGTTATTAGCTTTTCCTCTTTTTAAGTTAATTTTTGTTCTTTTGGTACCGCAATGAATGTTGTTGGATCTGTTGCTTTATTAATGCAGCTTCTTAAATCCACTGGGTACTTCTTTTCTTCTTTGCTATTAATGGATTTCACAGTTTATTAGCTTCAAGTTGTCCAGCAAGGAGAGGAAGAAAAGTTGATTCTAATCGTTTATACTTTTATTCTCTTATGGCTTTTATAACCATGAACCTGCTCAATATTCCAGGAAAAATCAGTTGGCTCAATGTCTTCTTGGTGCAGATCTACATGGTGCTATTGTTTTAGGTTTCAGCACGCTTTTTTTTTTTTAAAACTTTTCAATGAGTTATGAAAACCAACAATAATCTTACTATCAGTAATGCCAAAAAAGTTTTTATACCTAGTCCTGTTATTCTCACTTTTGAGCTGGTCAATGTATTACTACGTTTTAGTATGTTGGCTATAAGGACAGTTATTTTGTCATTGATTGGGTATTACATTTATTTCCCCAACTCTGCCTTGTCTGTATTTCGTTCATGTGCATTGAAAGGTGTGTTAAAATTGCTTTTGCTGTTGAACTTGAATCGTCAAAGCCTATTCTTTGTGTTCTTAGGAAGAGCATATGATGTTGAGTAGAAGCAATTGCATGCAATCATTATGTTTATATTATGGCAATAAGTTTGATAATAAAGATGAGCTGCTGATCGGTTCAGGCTACAGACCAAGTGCTGGGTCTTCCTCTCCAATAAAGGATCCCTGAATAAAAACCCTCCCTTTCTCTCCCCTGCCTCTGGGATCCCCAAGTAGCCTACATGACCTTTTTCATTTTCATTACATCCGGCATTAAAAATAAGTTGCTAGAACTTGTATAGAATGTGTTTTAGGCCTTTAAGTTGATCAAATTTTTAAAGAAGCATTTCTCTGATAAGTGTTGTTTGATATTAGTATATTGAAAATTTTCAAAATCAAAACTCCTGGTCGATAGTTCAATATACTTGATCTTTTCAATTTATTCAAGAGTTGGGCTTTTAAGATTCCCACAAAATAATAATATTTTAGCCTCTATCCTATATAGTTATCTGCATGTTATAACTGACTGTACTGCACCCATCTTTGTTTTGCAGTTGTGGAGTGTAAAATAACCCATTTTACTGGAATTTGTGGCATCATGGTTCGTGAAACTACAGAAGCGTTTGGGATAATTACTGAAGATAATAAATTCCGAGGTAATCCTTTCACTATTCAAAAATAGAAACTGTTCTATTCCTATCAGATTCATAGCTGTTATTCCTGTATTTGATAAGTATTAATGCATATATTATATGAATGTACACGTGTTTATGCTTTTCTTAAATTTTACTAGTGATTGCTGTGCACGTTTGATAATTAATTAATTAAGAGGAATTTGCACTTGTGTTTTGAAACTTTTAACTAAATTTAAACAGGAATGATTTTTAAATTTTTATTCAAATTAAAGAGGAACAATGACAAACAGTCAATGCATTCAGTTTCATTTAAAATGAAACTTGTAAAAACACAGAAAAATGCAACTTCTAAGTTTGAATGACACGAGAAATTTCTGATTTGGTTAACTTTTAAGAGTGCGTTTGGATAAGCTTTTAAAAAAAGTGATTATAAGATAGTATAAATAATTGACTTTTTTTAGAGATTTTTATAAAAAGTAGAAGTTGTTTTACGTTTGGATACAATTATGAAAAGTATTGTTTATTTTCTCTCTCTTCTATTTCATGTCTCCATAATTGATTATTTTGATAGGCAACTCATTCCTGTGTTTTAGATTCTGTTTTTTTTTCAAAATCTTATATCCAAACATATGTCTATGTTTTAGAATTGCATTTTTTAATGGAAAAAACACTTTTCTTGTAAAAAATGCACAAACAAATGCACTCTAAGGCTGAGATTCTTGTTGAGTCCTGTTAGATTGTCCCTTTAGGTTATGTCCTTAGTATTGTGTAGGAAAATCTCAGAAGTTTTTCCCACACAAAATCAGATTTGCTGCTGATAATAGGTTTTGTACAAGATCTGAAGCTGTTTTAAAGTAAAACATTTCTGTATTTCTAATTTAACATTGAAAATTGATTTTTGATTCTTTTTTCTTCGAAACAACGCCGAAGCAAAACAATGTCACTCACAGCAGTTTCTAAATTACATTTCAAGGAGAATGTTAATCTACTCACCTTTGTGTGGAGGGTAGAATCCTCCATAGTTTTAGTTAGACCAAAAACCCATTTTCTGTCTTTCAACAGTCAATTAAAATTGTTGGATATTCGAGTAATGCTGTCATAAAACAAATTTCCACTTTTACTAAGAAAATTAAATGGGTTTTGACTTACTTTCAGATGTACTCTCTCTCTCTCTCTCATGTACTGAGAATTCCTAAGAGGTTCATCTGTGTCTCGCACAATATTGTGAATGAGTTGATTAAGAATTAGGAACCTTTTACCATCACAAATTCTGAGATCTGTTGGCTAAAGTGTAAGTTGTGATAATTTATCTGTTTCTGGGATCTCTCTCTCTTTTCTTTAATTTATCTGTTTCAAACTTGTGATGACCAAATACATCCTCTCTATTTGGTAACTAGCAGTTGTTCCCAAAAGGGTTTTGTATTTGTGCTTCAAGTTGATTGCTGGAAAGTAACTCTGCACGGAGATAAACTTGGTTCAAGAAAGGTTGGATTATGATATTAGTAGTGATCCTTCAATTGTAGGTAACACCTTCATCCTACTTAAGGCCTTTTCTATCAGCTTTTGATGATGATACTTCATCTTCTTATTGATTGAACCTTGTTATTGTCATCTTGTGGTTTCTATAATCTCACTATTCTAAGATTTTACAACGATTTTCTTACTGTTAAGATGAACAGAATGCCCATATAATGCTTTTGCATTTAGAAAGTCTTTAAAGTAGTCTATGGGAGAGAGGGAAAATGTTTGAATGCTGAATTAGTATCAGTGGTAGCAGAAGGCAGTTGCTTAAAAATTCGTTATTGGCAAGAAGGTAAACAACAATGACCTTGACTGTATGTAGGGGCATTGTAATTTGTATAACCACCATGATGCATTTGCTAGCATTTTTACTATGGTCCTTGGGGCCCTTAAACTTGTACCAAAGCAATAGAAGTATTGGTGTTTGATGCTAGTTCTGTAGCTTCTCTCACCAAGCTGAGAGCCCTTGGCACTGCTGGTGTTATCCTAGAATGGTACAATAGATAAGTCTCATTGTGGACTTTGGTCCAACTAGCCACAAGGTTGCTCTTTTTCTGTCTTGGGAATTTGACACTTCAGAGTTCGGACTAGGGGCGGAACAAGCTTAGGGGCAGGGGTCAGGGGCGGATCCCCCCCAATTTCATTTTTTTTTCATAAACCAAGTTTTCGTAATGATATATGTATAGAACTTTTTTTTCACATAGCCCTTACACACATAAAATAAGTGGTTGAGAAATTGAGTTAAGTGTAAAGTAATTAATGAAAATTTCTCAACTACTCGTTTCATGTGTAGGAAGATTATTTGAGAGAAGATTTATGTACAATGTCTATCATTACTCTTTGTTGGCTTTTTTTTAATACTAGTATACTAAGGATAGAAAATTAATTGGGACATATTTGTATTAACTCACATGCCAACCAATTGTCACATAATCCTAATATTTTTCAATGAGGTTCTCTCTCCCATAATTTATTTTTCACTCTACTCACTTGAGGTAGTCACCTACTCGCCTCCTTAGTGATAAAAGATTACTTGACATTACTCTGTTGTTTTCTTTCTCTTAATTTCTTCAACTTAGTGTTGTATCATTTGTCAATTGTTTCTAAAATTGATAATACTACAAGAATAGAAAAATTAATTTATGACTAAATATACTAATCTATGATTCTTATTTGCTAGTTATTGTAGGCGACTAGTGATAGATTTATGGTTTACTGAACTTTTTAGTCCTTGTAAATATACTCATTTTTGGATTTGGTCCCTATAAAATTTTTTACTCCATTTTGGTCCTTTTAAATTTTAAGACAGGTGAAATTAGTCTTTAAAAAGGATGTACGACATGACTAATTTTACTTGTTTTGAAATTTAAAGGGACCAAAATGAGGTCAATAGGTACTAAAACCAGAAATGAGTATATTTACAAAGACTAAAAAGTTAATTAAGCCTAGATTTATTTTGAAAAAAAAAATAGTTAAATGTAATGTAATTAATAATTTATTTAATGATGCAAAGGTTTAATATCTCTGCTTGTGTTATGACTTGCATATGTTCTCGTGTTATACCATTAAAATAACTTCTTTGTGAAGGCAGGTACAGAAGGCTATAGCTTTTGCAAGGAAAGCACACCGTGGCCAAATGCGGAAGACAGGAGACCCTTATTTACCACACTGTATCCATACAGGAAGAATTTTGGCAATGTTGGTTCCATCAAGTGGTAAACGAGTATGAACTCCTCTGATTACTTATAAAAATTAAAGCTTCAAAGTGACTGAATTTGTTATCTGCATTACATATATTTGATTTACGTTCTGGAAAATAAGAAGGCATTGGCTGACTCCTCCTGCATTCCATGTCAAAACATGTTTCCATTTAACTGTTCCTTTGTTTGAGATCTTAATACTCTTTGTTTCAGGCTGTCGACACAGTCGTGGCTGGTATTTTACATGACGTGGTTGATGACATTTGCCAAAGTCTGCAGGACATTGAGGCAGAGTTTGGGGATGCTGTGGTCAAGTTGGTAGCTGGTGTTTCAAGGTTAAGTTATAGAAATCAGGTATCATAAAGAGTAAAGAATGTCTTTCTAATGCATTTTTATCTTGAAGGAGGTGGCACATTATAGTTTGCCATCTTTAGCTAATTGTTAGATTTCAATTTGCTGCGCACTTGATAGAGGATGAAATAAAGATGATAGTTTTATATGTTGCTAGAGATATAAAGTATTTGTATGCCTTCACCTGACAACTTAAACTTTTGCGTTGTATTGGTCCTTGACATGGTACAAGGTATTAATATTTTTATCTTGACATGGTATTAGAGCCTTTATTGCATAGTTGTCTGAAGTTCAATTCTTGTTGCTGCATTCTTCATAATTAAGTAAATTTCAATACAAGGTACAGATGTACAGTGAACCTGTAAACCATTTCCGAGTATGCACCTAATAGCTTAAGTTTTTAGGAGAGTTAGTGTCTGACATTTATCACATAACTATGATGTAATGCCTTAATAATTTGTTACTATGTGGTAGATTTTGGTGATGGCATGTATACTGCTGTTTCATCATTTTTGCATATTAGATGCTTGTAACTCAATTCTCCTAACAACTCTGTTGAGTATCCACTGTTTTCTTTAATTACCCTATTATATAATAACTACATTATCTTTTGCAGCTGTTACGCAGACATCGAAGGGTAAATGTGAACCAGGGTGTCCTTGGCCAAGAAGAGGTATATATAGAATCTGTATTTGATACATGCGTCAATTAGCTACTGAGACTCTTGAGTATACTTTGGTGTTATGTTAGTAATCAGTAACCAAATATAAAGAAACGAATGTCTGCCTAACATAGGTTTAAACAATGCAAACATCAATAAGTGAAGTGCAGAATGTATCATATTCTCCTCTTGCCGAATTATGGATATTTGATACTTTTCCTTGTAGAAGCTAGACGATGGTTCAAATTTATATAGAATCTGTTTAATTTTATGACTCTAATCTTACACAAGAGAACTTGATGCGACAACTTTTTGTTTCTGTCATTATAATGCATCTGGTCGTTGGTCAAGAAAATATTTACTATATGCCTTTTGAGATTTGTAAAATATATAATATATTGGGCAGTGGAATTAGCAGCGGAAAATTTTCTGATGTGTTGCATTCGTAATCAACTAGGCAAGAAATTTACGAGTGATGTTTTTGGGAATGGTTGATGATCCACGTGTTGTACTCATCAAGCTTGCAGATCGTCTTCACAACATGAGAACTATGTACTGGCTCTGATCTTCTTCAATTTTTTTGCACCTAATTAATGGTGGTCTTTTTTATTTTGCCTTTTTTGTCCTTCATTTTAGACCCGTTATTCTGTCAAGATGAAGGAAATATTTTTAATCTTATAGGCTTTCTAGATCCTTTATTGTTATTAGTCGTGAAAGTTTACTTCCTTGGTATAGCAGAGCAGCCATCTTTAACCAATGACCTATAAGCCATACGGTGCTTTTAACTTTTTGGCTAAACAGTTTACAATTTTAGGTATATTGCATAGGTCATTTTATTGGGTGACAATCTCTGCTTTGTAGCTATGCTCTGCCATTGCAAAAGGCTCAAGCTGTTGCAGAGGAGACCTTAATTATTTGGTGTTCACTTGCTTCAAGATTGGGTCTGTGGGCGTTGAAAGCTGACTTGGAAAATCTATGCTTTACTGTTCTTCAGGTCTTCTAATAGCTTCTATGTTTCTTTTGCTTTGAGAGTCATCAATTATATTGATGTAATGATGTGAGAAATTGAGGAACATAGAACAGACAGACAAACATTTTAAAAACAGTAAGGTTGTGATTGGATGTAGTATTTTAAAATTCAAGAGAATTTAAAATGTTAAGAAATGAAATTGTTTCATTTAAATTCTCTTCATTTATAAAATTTTTTATTTGGATAAAGTAATTAAATTTTCAAGCATTTTAAATTTTTTTGTTTGGGTAAAGTAATTAAATTTTTTTCATTTATAATTTTTTATTTTATTAAAAACAAGTATTGTTATTAAGAATATTTAAAATTTGGTTTGACTTAAAATTAATTGGGATGAATTTGATCATTTGATTTTTATTAATTAAATTTGATATATTTTCAAATTAAATTTGAGTCACATTTTTTATTTACTTAATTTGATTAGATATCATAATATTTTAAAAATTAATAAATTATATAATTTAATTGTAATGAAAATAAAATGAGATGATATAAATTTAAATATAATATCATCTAATATAAATTGGATTAGGAAAAAAAATAAAGTAACAATTCCAAGCCTCCAAATTAGAAGAGCAGGATTTGCAATAAGTGAGAGATGACGGGGTTTTGCCTCTTTGTAAAGATATTGTTTCTTTCTATGATTTTTAATGTTACTTTTCCTATCCCTGTATGTTTCAATATCCTAGGTTCCCTTATCTATTTATTTTTTTAAATTCCAGCTTCAAGTCTGAGAATGAGAGGATAAAATGCTTAGCTTCCTAAGTGGTGGGCTCAATGAAAAGAGGGTTGCTTACATCCGTGTAGCTTAGATAGACATCATGTAGATGGAATCGATCAAAGCTTACACTGATACACTTTTTGGCAACTGCTACATATACAGTGGAAGCAACATTGAAGGAAAGGAAACTTCATTAGAACATACACCTGCTAACCATCTGTTATTTAAGGTACTTGCAAATGAAGTTAGACTTATATGAGAAGCTGATTTAGTTAAGCACCCAAGCATTAGGTTCTCTCCAACCAACAATAGCATCTTTCAAGATACATATTAGAAATGAGAAAATTAACTATTTTTAGCAACCTATTTTTAAAATCAACTAGTACACATTCCATCTCCAAATTCCAAGCAAAGTAACTTCTCATATCTTCTTTTTTATCCTCAATGTTGCTTTCTGTCATCTTTCTTTTTTCTTTTTTCTTGCTTCTTCCTTTAGATGACTCCATAATAGTTACTAAATCAAAAAATGCACAACCTGACCACAATCAGGGGTTTCTAAGTTTAGAAAGGAAAAAAATTACAATGAACATGTAAAACAAACAAAAATACATATGGCTACCATCTAATCACCTAGTTCATATAAATTGATCAAAATAACAAATGGATAGAATTTAATTCAAATAAGAAAGCCACAACCATAAGATAATTATGAGGCTCAATTATAAGTTACTATTTAAATAACCAATTTTTTCAGCTTAACAATTAAAAAATTGTTGAACAATAGGTTAAGTATTATCTCAATTTTTTTTAGCTTAGCTTCAAGAGCTGCTTTGCTATTTTTCCCAGGCAGCAGCAGCAAAAAAGAGCCACTTTGACTGATAAACTACCAAACATGATTAACAGATAGAATGCATCAAGAATTTCAAGCCCATTTCAAAATGATCATGTATCAACAAAATACATGCACAAATATAGATAAATACATACTACAGCCAGGTAGGTACTAACAAGAAGAAGATTTAGATTGCAATGTGAATATAGAGTCAAACAATGCATAGCCTAGAACAGATCAACAATATAATAATGATGTTGTTTAAGTAGAGGAAGCAAAAGTATTATAGAATTGTCCATCTTGAAACGCTATTTCTAATGTTACAAGATCCGTAAACATTGAATCTGAATGCAACAATTCATTCCATAGAACAGGGTTTCAACCATTCAAACTAATGAGGGAAAAAATAATTTTTTTTCTTCAATGTGCTTCTTCCAGGCATATTGGAGAATAATATAAAATAAATAAATGTAAGCATGCCCACATGAAATAAAATTTGAAAGAAATCAGAATCTCCACATATGGATTCTTCAAGAATAGGTACAAGCAACAATTTTGGTGGTGTCTAAGAAGTGGTGGTTGATTATTATGGGGATTCTAGAAGTGGTTGATTATTACATATAGATTCAAAAAACCTTAACTTTCAATTATTCTCTTCTTTCTTGATTAATATGGGGATTGATTATCTGATGAGCTAAATACTCAAGTTTAATTACTTGCAAGTTAATTCCTCTTCCCTGTTTTTCTGAAGTTTGATTGAAAAAGGTGAAACAAGGATATGTATGATACTGTGAAGGCTTGACCGAATCTGGTAACCTCAATGGGGTTAAAGTGTTTTAAGTATTGTATAAATGTTCATTCCTTTTCCCTTCCCTGTAATTGCTTGAACCGAATGAAAGGGAAAAAAATGGAAAAGCAATTTGAGAGTCAATACGTGGACTTGGTGCTTGAGTGATAAGGAGAAAAAATGCAGATAAGTAAAACTGAAAATTGAACTTTAAAAATGTAGATGGTTGAATCTTGAAATATGTTGGCTATGTTATTTGTGGATTAAATGAGACGATGTTTTTGAGTATGTGACGGTAACCTCATGATTTTTGAGTATGTGACGATGTTTTGGATTGATACCAAAACGTGAGGAACTTTGTTACCCCATAACCCTTTGCTTTGGAAAGAATAAACCTATTCCTTGATTCTTTGTTCAAGGCCGCAACTGTTTACATGGAAGGGAGTAAAAGAATGATTTCATGAGCCATGACAGAAAACAAATCATTCATTGACTCTAGCACCTCTTAATAACTCATGGATAGCTAATAGCTATTACATTACCTTATTACAAAACCTTACAATAAATGTAAAGAAAGAACAAGATTGAACTATTGTATGTATCCATATTCCATACCATTCATTAAAATCACCTGAACTTACAAATTAACAATGCTAGACAGTATTATATATAAATTGAAAATTGAATATTAAAACAGAAAAATACTAAGTGATAGCTAAATGAATGTAGATTTTGCAAAGCAAATAGAAAAATATGTTTACCAAGATTACAAAAAAAAGAGGTAAGATCAAATAGAGAAAATGGTTCATCTACTCCAAGTTCTCATAGAACAATAGCATTTAATGGTAGATGTGCTTGCAGGGAAACTCATGAAAGCTGCTAACTACAAAAGCTGCTAACTACAATCCTTATAATTTGGTATAACTATACAATTGGTGATGTGCAAAAGCTGCTAACTACAAAAGCACATCTACCACTACAAATCATTATAATTTGGTATAGCTATATAATGGGTGATGTCCAAAAGATTGGCAAAGTACAAAAGCTATACAAACCAATGTTTGAAAAACTAGACTAAACATCAAACTAGAAAGGATAGTAGCATTTACAGACATTTGTTTTAGCACAAAAGCAAAGAACTACAACTACAGCATAACAGTTTCACTAGGATAGTAAATGAAAATAAAAAAAAAAACCCACAAAAAATAGAAAACTACACCACCCTCTACAAATGTACTGAAAATCACAAAAACAATCACATAATACTAGAGAGAGCTTACTAGAGAAATGATATAAATCAAAGCAAGAACCAAATGTAATAGCTGCCATACACAAAACCAAGAAGAAGATTCAAAATGAAAATCAACATATTCAAAGGTGATGAAAGTGTAATTTATGTAACTAGCGTTCGTACAAAGTGTACAGATCGTGTTCACATAACACCAAAGGGGCGGCTCTGATTCTTGGGAACGATTGTGGATGGAGGTGCCGCGGTGGTGGGTTGGGTTCGAGATGGGTGGCACGTGGTGGATCTGGGGGCGACGATGGTGGCGTGCGGCGCGGAAGGAAGCAGCGGTGGTCGCGGTTGGGGTTCGCTGAGAAGAGTAGATCAAGAGTGAAGAAAAGTGAGATCGAACTATGGAGGTTGAGAAAGTGAGATTGAGTTATGGAGGTTCAGAAGAGCGAGCTTCAGCCATGGAAGATTGAGCTTTGCGACTGAGACGGGAGAGAAGGGAGAGAACGAGGCAAAACAAGAGATACATGGAATTTTAGAAATTCCATCTCTTTACGTGGGAATTGAAATTCTTTTTTTTTTAACTAATGAAATACTCTCTTAAAATACTTGGAATTTTTAAAATGATTTTATAAATATCTAAACAAGTTATTTTATCACAAATTATTTTAAATCTCCTATAAAAATACATTCTCTTTTTAAAATACTCTATCTAAACATACCCTAAGATTATTCTTTTATAATTTTTTATTCAAAAACCCGAGCATTTTTATGCTTTTTAAGAGTTTTGTTACTAATGATAAAAAAAAAGGGGAATGTCACTGAGCGGCTAGACGCTTGAGCCTTTTGTGCCTTACACTATGTTTAGATGATAGGTAATGAGAAGAACGAAAAGGGAATGAGGGGAACAGAAATAACTTCTTTTGTTTGAGAGTTTTAAAATACATGGGAAGGGAACGGAACACATGAGGAATCATTTCCCCTCTCTTCTCCTCAAATGTCCAATTTTTGTTCCCTCCAAAATTGAGGTGGAATGGAGAGAACACATAGGTAACTCCGTTCCATTCCATTAATGAAACTTCCAAATAAAATGAATGAAAATTATGTTTCATTCCTTTCCTTTCCTTTCCGCTCCATCCCCATATATTCCATTCTGTTCCGTTAATGAAAAAACACTCAAACACAGTGTTAAGTAACGAAATTTTCTAGATATGTGTAAGTTTTATTTGAGTAAAGGTCATTTCTAATATACACCCTTCAAATGAGAGTGTATCATACACCTCATAATCTAAGCTATTGATTTATTCATAAAATAAACCTATGACTTAGATTAATTATAGGAAACTTGCTAAGCAAGTTTTCTTTTTCTTTTTTTAATTTTTTTAATGTTATATTTTTTTACATATTACCACCACCATTGTATCGAATCGCTGCAGACCACCACCTAGGTCACCTCTAATTTTTTAAAATTGTATAATTATATAAATATTATCGTTAAAATTTATAAGATTTTTCAAAAAATACAATTATAATTTTAAGAAACTCGATCACCTCCAATTTTTTAAAGTTGTATAATCGTATAAATATTATCAATTAAAATTTATAAAAATTTTCAACAATAATAGTTTTAGAAAAAAATTTCAATATTTACAGTTATTTATGAAAAAATATAAAGACTGACTAATATTTTAACTGGTATTATTTATAGAGCTGTGTAATTTTAAAATATGTAAACAATACTTTTCGACATAAATAATATCCCTTTTCCGACATAAACAAGATATATAAATAGTATTTTTTTCAAAGTAAACAAAGTTTTTTCAATCTACTCACGTTTGTTCAAAAAAAAACCTAGGTAAAATTCAAGAAAGATATAATCTGTGGCTTAATATGACGTACTTATAACAAACACCTTGAATAAATATTATAAAAAAAACTTAACAACACTGTAAACGCTCGAGAGTTTATGCGGGCTCGGGCGTTTGCTATCACACCAAAAAAAAAACAAAAACAAAAATGAGTTCTGTTACTTACCCATTAAATCCTTACCGACTTTTCATCACACCTATCCTTTTTTTTTTCTCTCTCTCCCACTTTTCCCATAACATGCACGTTTCACATGGGATTTTATGAGCTCTGTGTGGTTTCTTGCTCTTTGCAAGAAACTTTCTCCTACTTTTAATTTGACAAACATGTCAAAAGTTCATGAACAAGTTTGCGAGAAATTAAAAGCAGGGCTGCAGTGAGATCTATAATCTCATGCCTCCAATACAAGCACATAGCTCCAAGAGATACAAAATGGAAACTTTGCTCTGATTTAAATAAGTCAGAAATAAAGTAACTAGGAGTGGGCTAATGGTGAGGGGGTTTGGGTAATTTGTATAAGGTCATAGGTTTAAACTTCAGTGTCACCATTGTATCAAAAAATAATGACAAAAAATAAATGCTCCAGCTCAAAGGATAATCAAACCTGTGATTAGAGCACTATTCAATAGCGAAGGTCCTCAGCATTAGGAGATCAACAGTGCCAATCACGAGAAAACATCTGAATCTATGAGCTCATCAGAGTTAATGGATTTAACACACACAATAACCACTAAGGCTATGCATTAGCAATTGACTCAGAATTTGTTTCTGATTAACTACATCTTTGAAACCATGTCAATGGTCATATCATCACTAATATCAACCTCAGCCATTACTTCATCCTTGTCAGCTACCAGAGGCGCAATTCCATTTTCTGGACTATTTGACTGCTGCTGCTTTTCACTTGTTTTCTCTTGGTCATCTGGCTCTTGCACTGTTGTTTGTGGGTATGGATCAGAGCAGATTGTCAATGTAGATGTAACCAACAAGTTCTACAGAGGAAAACACCAGACAAAAGCTGAGAGAATAAGATTACCATAGAAGAAATATTTAAACAAAATATCTTTAATTCATGTACCAAACAGAATAATGAATCCTTCACGACTCTCAAATACAGGATTTTTACTTTTATTAAGTCTTAGCATAACAAATTCGAACAAAATTGGGCATACGAAATTATAAGAGTACCTTTTCAAGAGCTAAAGCAAGCTTGGAAAGATTTGGATAAATGCTTTTTGCATCCAATAGGATCTGTTCAATGGAATATCAGACAAGGCAATAATATTCTTAAAATGATAACGGAAATGGCATACATAAAAAGTGGAATATTAACACAACTCTCCTTTAGTGGAAAATTTCAAAGAGCTAATAGTGGAAAATTAACAATGAAGCAAGATTGAGAGTATCAATGGATGCACATTAGTGCATAAGCAGCATTGTTCACATTTTGTTTTTAGTTTTCATGCCACAAATGGACATTAATGCTGGAATATAATAATGCACAACCAACAAAAGAAACAGACTTACCTCACAAAGCCTTTGCAAGTTAAAAGGAGGGCCTTCAACGAAGCAAGAAAGTGCTGCAATTCAGTAAAGCATGCCAAAACAATTTAGTGGAGCAAGAAAACAAAAACAACATAATATAATATTAGCAATAAGAGAAGAGATCATCCTTTCAGTTGGGGGATTCTTGCAAGCTTCATAATGAAGGGAGATTGAGTTGGGTCTTAGAAATTTGGTGTCTGACAACATTGCTGTAGCGGCTAAAATGCTATAACACTTTCCTTTGGAGCCTAATTCATTATGGCACCAGGTAAAACAACAACCAAACTTTATCCTACCAAGTAGGGTCAGCTACATGAATCAATTGATGCCATTATGGCTCTAGGTAATTTAGAGCAAATTTGACCTAAATCATAATGGGTGGGATGCCAATCATACAGAAATATATGAATGTTACATACTTGTAACCTAGGTGCGTCATGATCCATGTTCACGTTCTTAATTCATATGATACGACCCACGAAATTTTGAATAAAAATCTATGACACTAATGGTAGGACACCATACCTTAGTCCAATCTGTTAACCAGCGCAGAGTAGGACTGTCCCAAGGAAGCATATTGCCCGTCGCTTGTCATTTTTGCCTCAGGATACTCTGAAAAGAAGTATGAGGTAAGAATACTAAAATTCCAATAAACTATAACCTCTAAGAACCAAGACAAAATAGTAGCAAACATATAAGAACAGAACCAACACAAGAATGCATACCTCCCCGTACCTGCTTCAGCTGAAAGGATAGTATGCTCTTCAAGTTATGCCAGTCATGCCTGTTATTCAAAAAATAAACCACATAAGCATGCATTTCAAATACAGTACAGATGTAGTAGGCAGGCCCAGTGAAGCAAGCAAATAAGTAATGATGAAATTAATTCAAAGTGGGCATTAACTAGTAACAGTAGCCAGGAATGGATGCATACCGGAATCTCCCAGTAGATGCAATATCTTGTAGTATCCGTATATCTTGTTCCCTTGAGATATCACCATACTTTTCTTGTTCGGTGTGTCTACAAAATCTCAAGTGATTTAGAAGTGCAGATATTAATATTACTAGTTTCCTATAAAACCAAACCCTTATCTATCTATCACTTCCACATATACGTACCTGTGACGAGTGCGATTTAAATCATTAGTATCAGCATTTGTAAAGGAATGTTTGGTAAAGTTAAAAATTATAGATTATGTTGATAATTGATTATTGTTATAATTGATTATAATAGATTATTGTTATATTTAATTATAATTAATTTATTTTTATGTTTGAATGTATTAGTTGTAAAGTGATTTTAAATTAATATAATTTATTTAAATGATATAAAAAAAATTATTTTTATGTATTAAATTATTAAAATAAATATAGAATAATTAAAAAATATTTGATTATGACAAAATAGTATTTACATATCAAAGTGTAAAAAATAATTTATAAGTTAAAATTATAATTTTTTAATTTTCAGCTTATGATTATTAATTGTAAAAAAAAATTTTTACATTAAATTTCATATAAAAAATTTTAAAAAATAATTTTTTATCAAAATATAATAATTATTTTACAAAAATAATTTAATCTTCTAAAAATAATTATTTAAAAAAGAATTAATTTTTTTCAAACATGTTCTGGGTGAATTTTCATTTGATTGCATCTCCATTTTTGGATACAGCTTAGGCACATATATTCACTCTTTAATTCAGATTTGAGAACCTTCTTCTGCTTCCGCTTCTCTTCTGCTAACTGCTATGCCCACCAAATTTCCTCATCTCTCCTCTCGTTTCCACTCTGCCTCAGCCCCAGGTTGGGGACCTGAAAACTGCCAGCGAAGCTACTCACTCTTTACAAGAAGCTGCTGGACTCACTTGTCCATGCAGTGATTTTTTCTCTCTCTTAGGACTTGTTTAAAAAAGTTAAAAATTATAGGTTATGTTGATTTATTTTTATGTTTAGATACATTAGTTGTAAAGTAATTTTAAGTTAATATAATTTATTTAGATGATATAAAAAAATTATTTTTATGTATTAAATTTTAATATAGATATAAAATAATTAAAAAAATTATTTAATTGAGGATAAAATAGTATTTACATATCAAAGCGTAAGAAATAATTTATAAATTAAAATCATAAGTTTCAATCTTTAGCTTATAATTATTAGTTGAAAAAAGCTTTTATTTTGCATTGAATTTTGTGTAAAAAAAATTTTAGAAAATAATTTTTTTACCCAAACATAATAATTATTTCACAAAACAGTTTAATCCTCAAAAAATAGTTGAATGGGAAAGATTTAATATTTCCCAAACATGCTCTTAGGGCTTGTTTGGGAAAGTCAAAAGTTATAGATTATACTGATAATCGATTATTGTTATAATCGATTATAATCGATTCATTTTTATGTTTGTATGCATTAGCTGTAAAGTGATTTTAAACTAATATGATTTATTTAGATGATATAAAAAAGAATCGCTTTTATGTATTAAATTATTAAAATAGTATAGAATGATTAAAAAATTTATTTGATTGAGAACAAAATAGTATTTACATATCAAAGTGTAAGAAATAATTTATAAGCTAAAATCATAAGTTTCAATCTTTAACTTACGATTATTAGTTGAAAAAAGCTTTTATTTTGCATTGAATTTTGTGTAAACTTTTTTAAAAAATAATCTTTTTACCCAAACATAATAATTATTTTACAAAAAATAATTTAATCCTCTAAAAATAGTTGTTTGGAAAAGATTTAATTTTTCCCAAACATGCTTTTAGTGGGTGGATGAATTGGGTTGAATTGAATTGACCCAATTAAACTTATTTTTATTTAGATTATTAATTATAAAAACAATTAAAACAAATAATCGTAATGATAATAATAATTATGAAAATAATGATACTATTAATAAAAGGAATAGCAAGTCTTTGGTGTCCAAATTCATTTTTCCATATTTGCCATTAGTTTTAATTTTTCCCCAACTTTACATAAGGATATAATTTTATTACTACTTATGAAGCACAAACACAGACACAAACATAGATATGTGACGCGACACGGACACAGATACGAGAAGACACTAAATTCAAATAATTATAAAATACGAACACGGCATATATATATATATATAAGGGAGGATCAACTTAAAATGTAAGTCTTTTTATATTATATTTTCATATCTATATTATATAAATAATATCATTATGAAAGTATATAACGATAAAATAAGTGTATAGAAACTATATATCCTCCTCTATATATATATATATATAATTGTAAAATTTAAGAAAAAAATTATAATTTATAATATCATTTCTATAAGTTTAAAAATTTATTATATATTAATATATATCATATATATGTCAATATTTACTATCTAATAAGTTTTTTCTTAAAAATATGAACCATAATTTCTATTAACATTTGAAAAAGAATCTCCTAAACTAACTTCTTTTAATAGAACTAATCATGTACAAGTATATGTGAATAAAAAAATAAAGGGAATATTAGTGTGAGACAAGTTTTGGTGACGATGAACTAGACGGCTTGATACTAGCAGAGGTAGAAGGAGCAGATGAAAATAGTAGTGTGTAAAAAAATAAAACTTAAAATACGGGTATGTGAAAATAGTGGCTTAGGATGTCAGTCATGTGATTGGGCTTGAGTGAGTTACGGGCTTATTAATTGAACGTTAGTCATGAAAACTAATTTTTTAAAAAAATATATTAATAGGTCGTATCCAAACGTGTTCGAGACGTGTCCAAGTGTGTCCGAATCTTGTCCAAACTAAAAAAAATATTTTTTAATTGAACACATTCAGACGCGCAGAACACATGTGTCATACGAGTGTCTTCATATGTCTGACACAGACATGTATCCGACACACGGACATGCCTAAAAAATGGTGCGTCCATACTTCATAGATTACTACCTAACTTTAACTATGCCACGTTCAATAAGTGAAAGTAAAAAAAAAAATTACCCTACATTTAGACGTTCTATACAATTTCCCCCCTCTCCTCACTCAAAAGTTACAACTCCTAATTTCCTTCTCTCATCTTCCGAAATTTCATTCCTAACAAAGTGAATGTGCAAAATCTTCCTTCTTTGCAAAGGTTAAATTGGAGAATGGAGGAGTAGAAAGGGCTAGAAATTGAAGTGTGTGGGTGTGAACACATTATAAAATATGTGGATTGATACACATGTAACTAGTTCATTATTGTGGGAAAAAAAAGTTTCATGAATAAGATTCCTTGCTTATGATTATGATTTTAATAAACTTTGAAAAAATTAAGAAAAGCCATTACATATCAACTGGAGAAGAGAATTTCAATTTGGCTAGTACGATCTTGGTCCTTGGCATTAATTATTCTCCTTTGTCAAGCTAAATATGCTTGCGATCTTCTTGTCAAAGCCAACATGCTAAGTTGTAGGTTAACCTCTTCGAATTTCTCTTTGTTAAGATTTATTATTACAAAATACAAGTCTCATTGGACTCCTTTTAGGACAACCTGTGAAGACTTTACATCTTTGTTCATGTGAACTGAAAGACTGAAATTGCGTAATTTAGTTAGTTCTTATAGTGCTAGTTTTGTGAGTTGTCTTGCTATGATATTTCCTTTTCTCATGTGAGCAATGCACAATTTTGAAATGATATTTTATTGTTTCTATAACTTCCTCTGGTGTTTCAATTGCTCTTTTTATTTTAGGGACAAAGCAAGTGATTGACAATTATAAATTATTGTTTAACTTAGAAGATAACAAGCAGTGTAAGCACTCTATCTAATAAAATAATTTGATATTCACCTTATTTTTTGACTCTTTCAGCTTGGTTAATTGCCCAAAAGAGAATGACAAAGCCAACACAATTTATACTTCGCTTGTGTGTGGTGGGGATCACCCTATATGTGAACTAGAAAAATTGAGTCTACCAGAAGTCAAATTGATCTATCAAAATTATATAACCAAAATGATAAAAAGTATTAGCCTATTAAGTGAACTCTTTTGCTACAATTGAGATTACAATCAAAACTAAAATCATCAAAATTTTGAGAGTGACATATAAGTCTTTGAACTGAGGAAAGTAAATAGGGACAAAACCAAGGTTTGGACCTACAACAATTAAAAAATTAAAAAATTGTACCACATCCCAAGTGGTAAACATAACTGTAACATGTTGTTACAGTTATTCAGTCATCATTCTGAGTTTCACCAGCTGCCATGTAAGCAATGCATAACTTTGAAATGATATCTTACTATTTCTATAACTTCCTCTGATGTCTCAATTGCTCTTTTTTTTGGGGGGGATAAAGCAAGTGATTGACAATTATAAATTATTATTTAATTTAGAAGACAACAAGCAGTGTAAGCACTCTACCTAATAAAATAATTCAGTATCCACACTATTTTTTAGTTCTTTCAGCTTGGTTATTTGCCCAAAAGAGAAGGACAAACCCAACAATACTTCACTTGTGTGGTGGGGACACCCTATATGTGAACTAGATAATTTGAGTCTACCAGAAATGAAATTGATCTATTAAAATTATATAAACAAAATGATAGAAAGTATTAGCCTATTACGTGAACTCTTTTACAAAAATTGAGATTACAATCAAAACTAAAATCATCAAAATTTTGAGAGTGACATACAAGTCTCTGAACTGAGGAAAGCAAATAGGGACAAACCAAGGTTTGGACCTACAATAATTAAAGAATAAAAAATTTGAACCACATCACAAGTGGTAAACATAACTGGAATATGTTGTTACAGTTATCCAATCATCATTCTGAGTTTCACCAGGTGTCATGTAAGCAATGCATAGCTTTGAAATGATATCTTACTGTTCTATAACTTCGGCTGATGTCTCAATTGCTCTTTTTGTTTTTGGGACAAAGCAAGTGATTGACAATTATAAACTATTGTTTAATTTAGAAGACAACAAGAAGTATAAGCACTCCGCCTAATAAAATAATTCGGTATCCATACTATTTTTTGGCTTTTTCATCTTGGTTATTTGCCCAAAAGAGAAGGACAAACCCAACACAATTTATACTTCTCTTGTGTGTGGTGGGGAACACCCTATACTTGAACTAGAAAATTTGAGTCTACCAGATGTGAAATTGATTTATCAAAATTATATTTAACCAAAATGATAGAAGGTATTAGCCTATTAAGTGAACTCTTTTGCAACAATTGAGATTACAATCAAAACTAAAATCATCAAAATTTTGATAATGACATACAAGTCTTTGAACTAATTAAAGCAAATAGGGACAAACCAAGGTTTGGATCTACAACTATTAAAGAATAAAAAAACGTGTACCACATCCCAAGTGGTAAACATAATTGTAATATGTTGTTACAGTTATTCAATCATCATTTTGAGTTTCACCAACTGTCATGTGAGCAATGCACAACTTTGAAATGATATATTATTGTTTCTATAACTTTCTCTGATGTCTCAATTGCTCTTTTTTGTTTGGGGACAAAGCAGGTGATTGACAATTATAAATTATTGTTTAATTTAAAAGACAACAAACAGTATAAGCACTCTCGAGCCCGCTTAATAAAATAATTCGGTATCCACACTATTTTTTTTTTGGCTTTATTCAGCTTGATTATTTGCCCAAAAGAGAAGGACAAACCCAACACAATTTATACTTCACTTATGTGCTGGAAGACACCCTATACGTGAACTAGATAATTTGAGTCTACCATAAGTAAAATTGATCTATCAATTTTTTTGACTAAATCACTATGGATTTCAAAGCCCATTAAACTTAGGTTCATGTTTGTTGGGATGAGGGATATGAATATGGGTTTCGTTAGACAACTAATCAAGCTACATATTAATTCTATTGTCTTCCCTAAAAGAAAAACATACTAAATTCAAAAAGCCCTAAATATTGTTTAAAATATATAAATCACTTGTTTGTCTATTTGTTTGTCTTTGATGTTACGAATGAAATTTCGTTCTCTGTAATCATGTGGATTTTAGAGGACTAACAGAAGATTTTGAGTTATGAAAAACAAAGGATCTAATTGGTATATCAATTTTGATCGTGGAAAGAAAAGGAAGAAGAATAGTGTTTGAACTCATTCCTTATTTGGTATATAGAAAGAATCAGATTTGGATAGATTATATTTTTTTATGGGACTCACATATTTTGTACCTTTTGGATATGTTTGGTATGGTATTTAAGGGTAGAAAGAAAATGGAGAGATTTCTCTTCCCTTATTTGGTATCAACTTAAGAGTGGAAATGAAAAGATTCCTTTCTTTTCTTTGAGCCTTATATTATTCTTTCCTTCTCAATTTGGAAGGATTAGGAGGGAAATGAAATTTCTTTCCCGCTTTACTCACTTTACTTACTTTACCCATATTACCCATTTTATCAAATGAAGGGTAATAAAATAATTTAATATTTATTTGCATATATTTCCCTTCTTTTCCATTAGATGATACTCAAAAAAGGTGAATGATAATTCTTTCACTTCTCCCTTCGTTTCTTTTCTTTTCTATTGCATTCCATTCTTTTCATTTTTCCTCATAATACCAAACAAAGAAAATAAAGGAAAATAATAGATATCATAGAAAAGAAAAGATAACAGAGGAAGGGAGAAGTGGAGGACTTGATATTCATCTTGTTTAGTATCATTCAATCATCAAGGAAAAGAATCAAAATGGATGTAAATAAATGTCAAATTACTTTATTACCTTTCATCTAGTAAAATTGATTTATATGAAAGACTTTTCCATCTTTATTTATCTACCCATTAGCAAACAATTATTCTAATTAGTGTAAAGTACACAATCACAATCAAAAGAGTGGCCTACTAACAAAATGTACTAGTAAGATATGAAGATATGAATAGAACAAAAAGTATTCAAATTCGTTCTGATCTTCCCTTATGAAGGATTGCATATAATTCCACAATTTAATTATAATCACCTTCAATGTGTTTTAAGATTTGAACTAGTTATTACAAGTTTCATCTTTTTTTGGCAGTTTTGAGCATTGTATAGAGTTTCGATTACTAATGATGAACCTCGACACAAGATTCGAACGATTAGCCTCGAAAGTAGCAAAAGCATAAATTGAAGGAATCTAAGATTCTGAAATCAAGAAAAATTAGGGCTCTGGAGAAGATAGTCACTACAAGCAAGGCATTGCTCAGTGAAATCAAACAAGATTGGAGGGGTTTGGATCGACAGGGAAGACACTGCCACCATGGCTATAAGACAATGAAGAAACTAAACCTTTGCTCGAACATCAATGGAAGCACCTAAATGACCTTAGGTCGAAAGTGATTCACACTAAGATTGAGCTCTTGTAGTTGCTGGTGCATTTCATGTTTTCTTTGGCTGTAAGTGAAAATGAAGTAAAGCTTGCAAATTTGCAAATCCAATATCAATAGCATAATTCCCAATAAATGCATGGTTGCTAAAAAAATTGTCATTGTGATGAATATTGCAAGTAGGGATGGAAATGAGCTGGGTTAGGTTAGGCTTTACCTAAATTGGCCTAAACTTGTTTTTTAATGTGTCGGCCTGAGTCTGGCTTATTACCTTTCATAATTTTTTTTTTTAGGTTTGACCTAACTTATTTATGAAAATATAGAAGCCTAGCCTAGTTCGAAAACCTGTTTAAAGATCTACATTATATTAAAGCCTTCATATAGACTAAAAAATTCAAGCCTTTTAATTTTATAACATTTGATAAATTATTATATTTTATATAAAATAAATATGTTATACTAATATATAATTGATAAATTATATAAGTATTACAAATTCTTAATTATATATATAAATATTAAAGAAATAGGTCAACCTACGACCAAATATGTTTTTTCAAAAACTCAAAGCCTTAGTTTATATAATTAAATGAGCCTTTCAAAAAGCCTAAGCTTGACATGTTTGCTAAAAGGCTAGGCCTATGTAGACTAGAAATAGGCTAAGTTATAAACCTTTAATGAGTCGCTTGGTCTATTCGTACCCCTAATTGCAAAGGACATACAATGAGGAATGAAATTGAATGTTCTATTGGCGCTAGGCACCATTGAGGAGGAAGAATTGTTGGATGCCAATATTATGATGTTCTTTGAAGTTATTCTTAATTTGGATTCTATTATGAGCACTCTCATTGTTTTGCACCATATTGCTTGTTTTAGGAATTGTGAGAGTACTCGTAATAGAATCCAAATTAAGAATAACTTCAAAGAACATCATAATATTGGCATCGAATAGTTCTTCCTCCTCAATGGTCCTTTGCACCAATTGAACATTCAGTTTTATCCATGATAGCATGTCCCTTGCAACAATTCATCATAATTAGAAAATTTTGAGCAACCATGCATTTCTCAGAAATTTTGCTCTCGATATTGGATTGCAAGCTTTGCTTCCTTTCCAGTTACAACTAAAGAAAACATGAAATGCACTAGCAAACGGTGAGAGCTCAATCTCAGTGTGAATCACTTTGGACCCAAGGTCATTCAGGTGCTTCCATTGACGCTTAAACAAGGGTACTGTTTCATCATTGTCTTGGAGCCATTATGGTAGTATCTACCCTGGCAACCTAAACCCAAACCTAGACCCTTCCAGTTCTTATTTGATTTTATCGAACTATGTGTTGCTTGTAGCGAATAGATTCTCCATAGCCCTAATTTTCTTCACTTCAAAAGCTTGGGTTCCTTCAGTTTCTGCTTTCATTACCTTTGAGGATAATCGTCCCAACATTGTGTCAAGGATCATTGTCTGTAACAGAAATTCTATATAGTGCTCAAAATTGGCCTAACAACACAGTGCAAAGTGATTCACCAACCCAGTGCTCAACTCTGTCTTCGATGCATGCTTCTGGTTAAGCCAAAAGTTTCTAGCATTTCTTCAGTTTCTTTAACCCCTCCTTCATCGATCATATTGAGGATCCCTTTGAGTTTTGAAATCGAAACACCTTCCATTACTTACAAATACGAGAGAGAGAGAGAGAGAGAGAGAGAGAGAGAGAGAGAGAGAGAGAGAGAGTTTAGTGAAAGAGAGCAAAGAATTGATGGTACCTTATATATTCGAATTCATATTTTTTTTTATGTAGTTGTGAGGCCTAGGGACAGCACACCTTAGGGTGCCACCTTTCTTCCAACTTATATTCCCTTATATTTAGAATTTCTTATACTCTGGGAAATCACAAAAGATAAAAATTTTGTTCCTATTAAATGAAGTGTTTTTAGTCATAATTAATGAGTATAATTAGCATATGGACAAAATTTAAATAAATTTTTTAAGTATTTATAGTATTTTTTAATAGAAATATGATATATATATATATATATATATATATTTAAAATTCATTAATAAAATCATTAAAAAAGATAATAAAATAACTAAAACATAAAACATATATTATATTTTTATTAAAGAATATGACATATGTCACATTTTTATTTAAAAAAAATACTACAAATACTTAAAGAAGTTTACCGAACCTTGACATATCTGGATTCTGGAGGGTACTAATAAGCTTGTTTATTTGTTCTGCTGATTTATACTCAATAGGCGCATGAGATGAAATGATGAATAAACCACGTCCGTTTGGGGAAAAAAAGATACATGAAAATGCTAGCGCGATCGCAAAGTGTTTTTTTTTTTTTTTTGTAGCTTTGAAGGTTTTATGGACATTAATATACTTCTGAAAAAAGAAATTGATGATGAATATATAATCAGTTTTACTTAACTGAATTTTTAACATTGAAAAAATAAAACAATATAGCCAAAAGGATAAAAAAATAAAAATGACAAAATATCATTAAAAAAAACCGAGTTTTCATTGATATTCAAGGCAAAGACTTATGAGATTCTTCTTCTTTCTATATTTTGCTTTTTCTTTTTAGAAAAGGGGTGTAAATTAGTTTAGATAATCGATCAACCTGATCAATTCAAACTAAACTAATTAAATTAGTTTGGTTTGGTTTGGGTATATTGATTGATTCGGGTAAAATCCAAACCAATTAAAGCTTAATTGGTTCGGTTCTTAGATTTAAAATTTTAAAACCGAACCAAACCGAACCAAACTAAACCATATTTTTATATATTTTATTTTTTAAAAAAATTATGCTCAATATTTTTTGGCTACTACTTATTTTTTGATTTTTTGTAATACTTTCTCAGTTTTCAACCCCTAAAACATCGTTTTCGTTCAACACAGAAGACTATAAAACTTCTCTCCAAAATATTCTTATGCTCACCTAAACTCTTGAGCTTCTAGTCGAATATGCTATCAGATATTATTCCAAAAACTCTTGGAGAGGTGAGAGACTTGAAAACTTTGGATCTTTCCTTCAACCAACTCTCTGCATCCATTCCTATTGAACTTCAAAATCTACATGTCATTCAGCTTTTGAACCTCTCTTATAAAGATTTAGAAGGAATCATTCCTAATGGTAGAATTTTTCAAAATCTTTATGTTTTCCATTTAGAAGGCAATAAAAAACTTTGCTTGTATTTTGCATGTTAGCCTCATGGTCATGGAAGAAGGCATGTCAGACATTACATCATCATAACCACAGTGGTAACACTGATACTATATCTGACAATTTGCTTGCTACTATACATAAATAACAAAAAAGTAAAAGTAACAGCAACAACATTATCTAAACTTGGAAGTTTGGAAACGATGAATTGACTTTAAATGTTCTAATATTGACTTTAAAAACAATGAATTTCTAGCTCTAGTTTATGAGTACTTAAGTAATGGGAGTTTGGAAGATTGGATTAAGGGGAAGAGAAAGCATGCAAGTGAAAATGAGTTGAACCTTATTGAGAGACTGAATATAGATATTGATGCTCCTTGTGCATTGGATTACCTGCACAATGATAGTGAAGTTCCTATTGTACATTGTGATTTGAAGCCCAACAACATTCTCTTGGATGAAAATATGACTGCAAAGGTTGGAGAATTTGGATTCGTTAAGTTGCTGATTCAAAGTTCAACTAATCAAGTCTCCATTAGCTCCACTTATATCCTTAAGGGTTCAATTAGTTACTTATATACCTCCAAGTTAGTAACCTCACAACTTTCTCTTCATTGAATAATAATAATATACAACTTGCCAAGTTAAATCTCTCTTAAATTTTTTTTTAATTTATTCAAATATAATTTCTTAATACAAATATCAACATGTTTCTTTGTTCACTCTTTATGAACCTTTTAATACATATTATGAAACATGAAATAATTATTAGTGTTAAAATCAATAAGTTTGATTCTATTTTTAAATTTTTTTTCATAGATTTATTATGTATTTCTTTTTATAAAAAGCTAATTATTTAGTTAATTTTTATATTAAATGAATGGCTAACTTAGATCACCCGAACCAAACCAATTCATAGATGTTCTTTTTGGTTCTTTTTATCAAAAATACGAAAATCGAACCAAACCAAACTAATTGATTTTGATTGGTTCAAATTTATTTTTCCTCAAAAACCAAACCAAACCACTCACTTACACTCCTATTTTAGAATATACTTTTATTTTTTTATTTTTTTTGGTACATTGCTTTTCATCTTTTGTTATTATTTTGTTCACTCCCTTATCTTTTTCTTCAAATGGACTCCAGTGCTTGACCCTGTCCGAAAAAGCGGAAAGTGTATAAAATCTTGCTGTAGAATGCACCTGCAGGCTAGAAAAGCATAAAGATGGGGATTCCGGATTAGTGATCCAAAACTCTGTTTATAACGAATTTCTTTTTCATCTAAAATTTTAGAAAGTTTATCCTCAACTATTTCTTCACTTTGCTAATAACTATAAAGGTTGGATTAAGATGGTAAATAATCTTGAGTCACTAAGATGAGAATGCAAGTTTAAATATGAAAGAAATAATTTTTGTGAAAAAATTGTATAATTTCGATACTCATAGTTAAACAAATATTTAATTTTATAGGTGATTCAAATAAAGTGAATATGTGAAATTTCTAATAGTCTAAAAATATATATATATATATATATATATTTTTTTTTTACTTTGCTAATAGGTTGACAGTAAATAAAAACATTAATAACATATTTAATGTCACTGATAATAACCGTTAAAAACTAAAGCGCATTTAATGTCACGAAGCGAAGAAAACTTAAATGTGCAATTTTTTTGGTACATAACTTTAATATGTAAACAATTTTTTTAGTTGACTTTAATATGCAAATTTAATAGCTACATTATTTAATGGTAATTTTTAATATTTAATTTTATACAATACAATTAAGTTAAATATACTAACTGCTATATATTATAATATTGTATGCTAACAAATGTTCAATGATATCTATAAATATATAAATATATATATGGATTAATTAATTAATTATATATTATATTTAATAATTTATTTTTGTATATAAATATTGTGAAATATTTTGGAATTATTAAAAGTAGAAAGACTTTTTTTTTTCAAATAGACTATTTTTGGTGTAGTGTTAACCATGATCTCAGAAAACAATACAATTAACACTACTTTTTTTAACGTTATAATAGATAAAAAAACATAGGAAAAAATTAACATACAAAAACAAAGATGATTTTTTTTAGGAATGACATATAAAAAGGTATTATAAACACCACATAAAAAAATAATAAGGTATTATAAACTCATTTAATTGAAACTAGTTTAATAATAATACATTTGATGGGTGTTTAGATATGCATTGTTTGCTACCAGTGTTATATACTATGGGAAAAAAAAAATAAAGTGAGGTTATCTTTAAAATAAAAAAATAAGAGTGCATCTACCATTTATTTAATTTAAAACACATCATGATCCTAATTAGTAAGATTTAATGGTGGATATATTTTTATAATTACTCACTTAAGAGGCATACATACTTTAAAAAAGCCTTATCCAAATATTATATAATGACTTCACTGATGATTAGGGGTGAATATATGTTAGGATAAATTTTGTCTAAATAATTTCAGGTTTGTTTTATAAAATGTCAGTTTATACTTGATTTATTACCTATCGTAAGTTTTTTGTATTTTTGGCTCAATTTAGCCTATTAATAAAAATATAAAATGATAAAAGCATAACTTGACCAAAAGTCTATTTAAAACCTATATTACATAAATGTCTTCATATATATTAACAAACTTAAACTTTTTTTATATGAAAAAGAAACATAAAATTTTTTAATTTTTAAATAAATATAACATTTAATGAAATTATCATATTTTATATAAAATAAACATATTATACGTACTAATATATAATTAGTAAATTATGTAAGTAATATATATAAGCGTATTTAGTGAGAATAATGTTTATTATAATATGTGAGATGAGTGAATCTTGACTATTAAATTTTATATGAATAATTAATATTAAAATATAAATATATGTGACTTTTTTAAGTAGCACATGACCTTTAAGTAACTTTTAATCTTGATCATTTATGTATAATTGTATGATCAAGATTTACTCCTTTTATCCCTCACAATAAAAACTCATCTTACTAGATATGTCTCTTATATATATGTGTGCCTGACTAGTAGGCCCAATAGGTTTTTTAAAAAAACTAAAGTTTTAGTTTACATAGTTAAATAAATCTTTTTAAAATTTTAAATTTGACTTATTTGATAAATAGGTTAGGTCTATGTAGATAAGAAATATGCTAAGCAATAGGCTTCTAATGAGCTGATAGACCTATTCATACCCTTATTGATGATGAAATTCACCCTATATAATAAATTTAAGTATACTCTCTTGAGAGTAACTTAATCTCTTAAGTTATTTTATTTAAGAATGACACATATCATTCTTAATATTTTTTTGTTTAAATTTTAAATTCAAATTATTATTTTAAATTAATTATACATATTTTTTTATAATTTTAAATATATTTTTTCTTTTAGTTTATTTTTTAAATTTTTTAATAAATTAATTATGGATATATTTTTATTTTAAATATTTTTTATATATATTTATTTAAATTCTATATAGATTAAAAAAACACACACACAATACACGTGATACTTTCTACTAAAAATAAAATCTAAAATCAAATTCTGTCTAAATTAGGAAAAAAGAATATAGCTAAGTTCCTTTTTATTTTAGTACAAGCAATTATTTTTATAATTTCAAATTAAAAATAGTGATTAAGTAAAATTATCCCTAAAGTAAAACCAAGTTCTCTTTGGAAACATGGCCATTTTTAATATACATCTTTTAAAAGAGAGTGTATCATACATTTCATAATCTAAGCCATTGATTTATTCAAAAAATAAATCAATAACTTAGATCAATTACAAGAAACCAAATTTAAGTAAGTTTCTTTTTTTTTTTAGATTTTTTTTTCAATTTTTTAGTATTATATTATTTTTTACATACCACCACCACCATTGACATCTTACGCTACTTGCCAACTACCACCTTGCTACTTTTAATTTTTTTAAATTGTATAAGCGTATAAATATTATTAGTTAAAATTTATAATTTTTTTAAAAACACAGTTATAATTTTAAGAAACTTGATCACTTTCAATTTTTTAAGTTGTATAATTGTATAAATATCATCGCTTAAAATTTATAATATTTTTTAACAAGAATAGTTTTAGAAAAATTTTTAGTATACTGCTTATTTATGAAAAAATATAAAGACCGATGATATAATTTTAATTAATATTATTTACTGAAATTGTGTAATTTTAAAATATGTAAATAATATTCTTTTCTCGATATGAACAATATTTTTTGATATGAACAATATTTTTTTGCATGAATAATATTTTTTGATATAAATAATGTTTTTTCTGATATTAATAATATTTTTTTGTATAAATAATATTTTTTTTGGTATTAATAATTTTTTTGGTATGAATAATATTTTTCTTGGTATAAATAGTATTTTTTTTATATAAATAATATTTTTAGTGTAAACAGTGCTTCTAGCCTAACATGAACAGTATATAATTTCTGAAAAAAAAAGTAATCTTGTCAAAAAAAAATTTTACTATTGTAGGTAAAAATTAAGGATGTATCATATACCCAAATTTGACTTCGTGTAAATTAGTAAGCGCCTGGAAACATAAAAGCAAATCAACGCAGAGAAAAAAACTTGATATTTTGTAACAAAAAAAAAAGTTGATATTTTATGGTACTCATGTATTATCTCTCATGAGATTTTTCTTTCATTTCATCGTACTATAAAATGGAAAAAAATTACGAATACATCTGACGTACAAAATTTTCGAACAGTTGTTAACAATCATACACATATGAGTGCAAGGCAGAGGCAAGATAGAAATATCATCTATTTTTTAAAAATAAAGTTTTCGACAGGTGGATATTCTTATCATCCTGATATTAACAAGTCACCAACTAAATACTACTCATCACAATCTCCATCAAGAAGGGAAAAAGATAAAAAATAAAATAGGGCAGGGGTAGCTTTCCTCTGGAGGTGGGTTTGTGACTTGCATGCTATGTTCTGTTGAATCTGTTTCACTTTCATACTTCCATTACCATTAGAGCCCAATCAAGTGCAGGTGCAAGAAGGTGTGAACGTCTTGATCATCATTAACTGGAGTTAAAGAGCCAACCTGGAATCTTGGATTTGAGCGACCAAATGCCAAAATGGCGACCAAGCAGCCTTGGAAGCTGACGCTTGAGATGAAAGGCCTGTCCTTTCTAAGAAGAGCCAGAGATACCTTTTGTTCTTCAAGTACTTGAGAATATTTTCTAATTGTACTTGCACCTCTACATTTCTTTTTCATTACTCCTATATTTTTGTTTTCATATTTTGTATCACTCTCTGTCCTCAGCACTTAAAAGATTTTTAATTAAAAGATAAAATAAATTCTGATATGAGGTGGTGAGAATAGAGTGAAATTTAGAAAAATAAATTTTTCATTAAAATTTGATTCGAATATATTTTTAAAGAAATTGACAAACAGGGTTAAGAGCATATTTGAATTAGATTAATTTATAAAAAAAATTATTTTTTCAAAAATTCTTTCAATAAATAGATGTTTGGTAATGCTTAATTAAAAAAAAATCACTTATTTTTTAATTTTTTTCAAAAAACTTTCAATTATAAATTATTTTGAAGACAAAATAAACTATTTCAAATATGCATTAATATTACTTAAATTGTGGCTAGGGGTGGAAATAGGTCAGGTCAGGTCAGATTTTGTCTTAAATAGACCTGACCTGTATCTCAATTATAAGGCCTGAACTTGGCCTATGAGTCTGTAATAGGCCAATTTTTAAGGCATAACCTGACATTTTTAAAAGTCTAGCCCAACCTGAAAGTCTATTTAAAGGTTTATTTTGCAATAAGACCTTTAAATAGACTAAAAGACCTACCTTTAAATAGGCCAATAGGCCTTTACATAAATTAACAGACTTATTTTTAAATAGATCAACATGTCTTACATAGGCTAATAGATTTACCTTTAAATAAGTCAATATACCTTTACATAAGCTAACAGACCTAAACCTTGAAATAAGCCGACGGGCCTACTCAAAGCTAATAGGCATTTGTTATAATTTAACACACCTTCTAATTTTATAGATGCTCACTACTTTTTTACTCTAGTCTTTGGTCGATATGAGACTTGGAGATATACCGAGTTGTTCACTTTCTTACTCTAGTCTTTCAAGTCTCACGTCGACCAAAGATCAGAGTAAGAAAATAGTGAGTATCTATAAAAGTAAGAGGTGAGTGTTATAAATATTCACTACTTTTTTACTCTAATCTTTGGTCGATGTGGGACTTAGAGATATGCCAAGTCAAGTTGCTCACTTTCTTACTCTAGTCTTTCAAGTCCCACATCGATCAAAGATCAGAGCAAAAAAGTAGTGAACATCTATAAAAGTAAGGAGTGAGTGTTAACTTATTATTTTCATTCTAATAAATATATTACGTTAAATATATTAATAAATATGTTATTTCTATTCTAACTTACTAACTTAAGTTTTTATTATTGACTTTTATTAAAATTTAATTAAAAAATATATTAATATATTATAATAAATTAATAATTATAATTATAATTTATAATTATTATAACAATATATATTATATTATATATAATTAAATAGGTCGGTTTACCTACTGAAACTTAAAAGGCCTATTAGATGACTTACCGACTTTTTTTTAATTAAATAGACTTTTAAAAAAGCGTTTTTTAACTTTGTTTAAGAACCATGGTTAAATGTAAGCCATCATCTCAAAAGGCAAATCATAAGCTCCTGACGGGTAACCTGACCTATTTTCACCCCTAATTGTGGCTCATAGCGTACTTAGAAAATAAAAGCTCATTAACTAAAATTAAACCATGCCATTACACGTAAATTTGTATGTAATTATGTATATTGCTTACATTGAAATGGAAATTTGCTTTTAGATTCTACACTTTCAATATTTATTTTTTGTTTTTTTAAATAATTTTTTAGAGAATAAGGCTATTAACATTCTCAAATTTATATTAATACTTTTAACAAATCAATTTATAATTTAAAATTATTTCATAAAATTATAAAAAGTTAATAAAGATAGTGAATAGACAATTAAAAATAACAATAGCTTCATTTCATTTTTAAATTTCTAATATAATTCCCATTCATTAATCTTATCCACGAAAAGATATCTTGAAAAAAAAAAATCCATGAAAAGATAATAAATTAATAATTATTTATATTGAATTTTGTTAAATTTTTTAAAATTTTTTCTTAATAATTATCATAATATTAAATAAATAAAGTATTTAATAAAAAATAAATATATTTAATATCTTAAAAATATAAAAAATATTTAATTTTTTTATTTAATAATTAAGAGGATTAATAATAAAATTGTTTAAAAAAATTTAGAATTATTCATTTATATTATAATGTACGGCTTAATTCCTTGAAAAAAGGTATTCATAATGTGTACTGAAACCGAAAATAAAGAAGGGGCATTTAATTGATTGAAAATTCAATGACCGAATTAATTTGGTGTCGCCCAATAACACATCAACCATAGTTTTTGACTTTTTGTTTATGAATTCATCCATGCAAAGTAAAAACACAGTTAATATTCTGTTGGATATAAAACGGATAACCATATATCCATTAATACATTATTTATCGTAGTATATGATTTCCATTAATCTTTTCTTGATTATAAATAATCCTTACAAAATAGTAGTAAGTTGGGTGGTATATTATTACATAATAATAACTTATAGAGAAGGTGAAGTGCTGAACATAATGCTATGTTTGTCATGCAAATAATTGGTGGAAATGAAAGGAAGAGGGAAATGAAAAGTGATGCTCAATTGTTTGATAGAGATAAAAACAATGAAAAGGAAGAGAAAATGATGTGTAGAGTTTTTATGGTCCTACGAAATTCTATATCTCCTGTTTTTGGGGCAAATTAGTAAAATATTTTTAGAATATTATTTTAGATAAGTTTATAACTGTTTATATTTAATTTAAATTTAAATTTAACAAATTATATGATTATATAATTTTATGTGTCATTTTTTTATTATAACAAAGTATTAATCAGTATTTAATAATTTCTCTTTTTTAAGATGATTGAAAATTAAAGAAAGAAAGTAAGGACATGAGTACGACTTTTCATCAATCTAAATATTATCAAAATAAGTTTTATTATATTTTTTAATATTTTTTTATTTCATAAAAAATATTAAATAAAAAACAAATATAATTAATATTTTAAGAATATAAAAAAGAAGTGTTAGAATATATTTTTTTTATTATTTTAATATACTCTCTTTTTTATTAAATTACATCACATATTAAAATATATAATTAAATTTAATTATACGTTAATTGAGTTAATTACATATTAATTAAGATTGAATGTCTATTTTAATATGTGATATTACCTAATAAAATAGAATGTATTAAAAGAAGTGTGATAGAGAATATATTTATAAATTTATCATATAAAAATATTTAATACTTTTTCTTTTTAATTATTAGAATGATTATTAAAAAGAAGAGATAAAATAATTTAAAATTATTCTATTAACATATATTTCTTTTTTTTATTGACCAAACTAAAAAAATCTCTAATTTTTTTCATTGATAATACCAAATATGACAAATAATAACTCCTCTATTTTTTTATTTCTTTTCTTTTCTTTCTTATTATATTCATTTTTTTTTTTATTTCTTATAATACCAATAAAAGCCTAAAACATTATTGAAATTGAAAGTTAAAAATCAAAATAAAAGGAAAAACAAAACGATAGTTATCGGATAGGATAGGATGTTTTGCACGTTATTCAAGACAAGCTACGTCAGCGTCACCAAAGCCGTTCCTGAAGAAAACTTCCAGAATATCCTCTCTCAACTACAATTTACGCACCTTCACAAATCCCAATCCTCTGCTACCACGTACATCGAAACCACCAATCACGCCCCGTCCACTCTTCCTTATAAATCATCACCGACACCATCAACGTCCAACGTTTCCTCGAATCCCTGGTCCCACTTACTACTTAACGCATATAGAATATTCCTCCAGTACCATGAATGCGCGTGCACGCGCATTATTTCAACACTCCCGCCTTAAGTTCATTCCTTTCTTTATCCACCATTAGATGGTTGCGTATCTCGAGGGAACAATCCGACGGTGATGAATTCGGGTACAACTTAACCTTTAGACATCGAATGTACCCTAACACTCTCTCGCCCAATATAAATGTCCACATGCCTTGCCCCACTCGAGCTCACTTCACACTCTCTCTGTGACTGTGACACTGTCTCTGTTCCGGCGAAGGTTGTGTATCTGCTGTTGAGGTTACCAGCGGCGTTAGGTTTCCGGCAAGGATGGGAGGGGCTGTGCTGTCGGAGCTTGCGACGGAGATAGTGGTGCCTGTGTGCGCCGTTGTCGGGATCGTGTTCTCGTTGGTGCAGTGGTTCCTGGTTTCGCGCGTTAAGCTCACGCCGGAACGGCATGGTTCATCGCCGCGCAACAACAAGAATGGCTATGGGGATTACCTGATTGAGGAAGAAGAAGGTATCAACGACCACAGCGTCGTCGTCAAATGCGCTGAAATACAGAGCGCTATCTCCGAAGGTGAGCCTTTAGATCTCAAGATCTACCTGAGATCTGGTTATGCGTTTCTGTGTTTTCTAATTTTGGAATGCCGAAATTTCGAACATGTCGTTTTTCGTAATGATGTTTCGTGTTTGTGTTAAACTGAAGCCTTGTTTTTTTTTTGCATTAAGCAGGGCTTGTTTGGCTTTAGTTTTCTCAGATTTCAAATATGTTATTCTTATTCTTAAGAAGCTCTTTTCTTCGTTTTAGTTCCGTTAATTGAAACAAATTTATATATGAAGTTTCTGGCTTTTCGTTCATGTTCGGATATTTTTCATGGATATTTCATTGGCTTTATTCACTTCAGTCAGGGCTTTGAAAGCAAAAGCTTGTTAACTCTTTCTTTTGGATTTTACGCGATCGTTTCCTTTGCCGTCTTGGTTGTAGTAACGATTATTAATTATATTCCTGAATTTTTGGGCTTGAATGCTGCTAGCGATTCATATTAACAGTAAATACTCTATACTTGCTACCACCCTTTATAACTGTATTTTAAGGTTTTTTTACCAAGATTAATGATAAAATTAATTAGACAAACCTGTATTATTATTATTATTATTAGGAGGAGGAGGAGGAGTATCCAGTATATTATTATCCAGTGTTACTACATTTATTATTGTTAACTTTATTATTAAAAAAATTATAATTATGGCATACCTAGTACTGATGAGACTCACCATTCTCTTTACTATCGCTTGATATCGTACTGCAAGTTGTTTTGTTTTCAACAATTATGGATCCTAAATTGAACTTTATCTAGATGCCTGTATAATTAGTTTAAATTACAATAATAAAATTGACTATTTAGTTCTTTAATCCAGAATGCTGATACTGAAAGTACTTCCTTTAATTTTCAGCATGGCATGTGGTATACTGGTAGTTTACCTGGTACCTTGCTAATGTACCTAGTCAGTGTCTGGGATGGACATTTTGGACTATGTTAGAGAGCCTCTTTTTTTTGGTAAATTGTTAGAGACCCTCTTCATAGTTATAATTTTCTATTTTTTAAGTTTTTGGGGATTGGTGGTGGACATACAATACAAGATAAAATTAAGAATGAATACATTAGGGAGAAAGTAGGGGTAGCTTATAATTATAATTTTCTATCTTTTAAGTTTTTGGGGACTCGTGGACATACAATACAAGATAGGAATAAGAATGAATGCATTAGGGAGAAAGTAGGAGTAGCATTTATAGAAAAAAAATGATAGAATCTCGTTTTATGTGATTTGGTTATGTGAGGAGAAGACCGTTAGAAGCTCCAGTAAGAAGAGCAGATCAGGTGGAGGATAGTCAAATCGTTAAGAGTTAGAGGGAGACTGAGAAAAATTATAAGTGAAACCATTAAAAAAGACTTAGATTTAAATGGCCTTTTTTAGGACATGGTTTATGACAACATACATTGGCGTCGTTTTATCTATGTAGTCGACTCCACTTAATGGAAAATACTTTGTTGTTGTTGTAAGTGTCCGGGGATTCAATACCTAGAACACATGCACTAGTTTATGTTTCTCTTCTCTTAATGTATGTCCTTTAGCCTTAGCTTGTAAGCATTGGCCATGAACAATGATTTATAAATTCAATCAAATAATGTTATTCTTGTACTTACATGTTGTGCATGGATTTGTAGGTGCAACGTCATTTCTTTTCACTGAATATCAATATGTGGGGATCTTCATGGCTGCTTTTGCAATTCTAATCTTCCTTTTCCTGGGCTCCGTGGAAAGCTTCAGTACCAAGAGCCAGCCTTGCACATATGATAAGAGCAGGCTATGCAAGCCAGCCCTTGCAACTGCATTGTTTAGCACTGTATCTTTCTTGCTTGGTGCTTTAACTTCAGTCCTATCTGGTTATCTTGGGATGAAAATTGCAACCTATGCCAATGCAAGGACAACATTGGAAGCAAGAAAGGGAGTCGGGAAGGCTTTTATTACTGCATTTAGGTCTGGTGCAGTGATGGGTTTCCTTCTTGCAGCAAATGGTCTTTTGGTGCTCTACATCGCCATCAATCTTTTCAAGCTCTATTATGGTGATGATTGGGAAGGTCTTTTTGAGGCTATAACTGGTTATGGTTTGGGTGGATCTTCCATGGCTCTGTTTGGGAGAGTCGGTGGTGGTATCTATACCAAGGCTGCTGATGTTGGTGCTGATCTGGTTGGAAAAGTTGAAAGAAATATTCCAGAGGATGATCCAAGAAACCCAGCTGTAAGTTACATTTTCCCCCTTTCTACTTCCTCCCCTTCCTCTATCAAAAAACAAATGATTGAAGAATGGATGCATTTACATGACTATTCCAGCCTCTATTTTACGAGCTTGTAATGGTATTGACTATTGAGCCCTTTCCATGGTTGCATCAGGTGATTGCTGACAATGTTGGTGATAATGTTGGAGATATTGCTGGGATGGGTTCTGATCTTTTTGGCTCATATGCTGAATCATCTTGTGCTGCCTTAGTTGTTGCTTCCATTTCCTCATTTGGAATCAACCACGAGTTCACTGCCATGTTATATCCCCTACTCATCAGTTCTATGGGCATTCTTGTCTGTTTGATTACTACTCTCTTTGCAACTGATTTCTTTGAGATCAAGGCTGTCAATGAAATTGAACCAGCATTAAAGAAGCAGCTTATCATCTCTACAGTACTCATGACTGTTGGAATTGCAATTATTAGTTGGCTTGCTCTGCCATCATCCTTCACAATTTTCAACTTTGGGGTTCAGAAAGAAGTGAAGAGCTGGTAAGATATAATTGTTCAATGTTTACAACACTCAATTTTGCATGCCATGTTTTGAAGTTTTTGACCTGTGTCATTTCTGTCTAGATACTTCCTTAGTTCTTTTAGCAAAACACAATAGGTTGGGTTTTTATTTAAATTTTAGCCATATTTTTGGAAAATCATTGAGTTTGGTGTCTTCATTTCATGATGATCAACTAATATTTCAGTTGTTTTTGTTTCCTTGATCGTGGATAACAATTGAAATCCAGCTACTAACATGGTTGAAATTCCCAGGCAGCTGTTCCTATGTGTGGGTGTTGGTCTCTGGGCTGGACTTATTATTGGGTTTGTGACTGAATATTATACAAGCAATGCTTACAGGTAGCTGAATGTTAACAAAGTTGTACAATCTTTCCTTTCTTGCTGTCTTAATGGTTTTAACCAACCTTATTACTGATTGCTTTCAGCCCTGTTCAAGATGTTGCTGATTCCTGCCGGACTGGAGCTGCAACCAATGTCATCTTTGGTCTTGCTCTTGGATACAAATCTGTCATTATTCCTATTTTTGCCATTGCAATCAGCATTTTTGTGAGTTTCAGTTTTGCTGCAATGTATGGTATTGCTGTGGCTGCCCTCGGGATGCTGAGCACCATTTCTACTGGGTTGGCTATTGATGCCTATGGGCCCATCAGTGACAATGCGGGAGGTATTGCTGAGATGGCAGGCATGAGCCATCGTATCCGTGAGAGAACCGATGCCCTTGATGCTGCTGGCAACACTACTGCTGCTATTGGCAAGGTACTTTGATGTTCTTATTGTGGTTGTTTACCCTTTATGTCTGAGCAGCCCATCAAATTTTGTTGTTCAAATGGTGTGGCTACATAGATTGCTGTGCCAAAATATAAATGTGAAGAGATCTATTATGTGAAGTAATTTGAGTGTGATCAGAGACTTGATTGCTTTCCCCAAGCCTTGTGCTGAAATGTACCTCTACAAAATCAGAGCTTTAGTCTTTCTTTCTCTTAAAATTGGTCAAAAAGCTTCTAAATTTTAATGATATTGGTTGCTTTCTTTCCTGTGATCATGATCATGGAATATGAACCTAAAGTTACAACAAATTATGCTTCTCTAATATGTATTTATTTTTTATTTTACTCTCTTTCTTGTGCTAGGGATTTGCTATTGGGTCTGCTTCGCTAGTGTCGTTGGCCCTGTTTGGTGCCTTTGCCAGCAGGGCAGGAATTTCAACTGTTGATGTCTTGACTCCCAAGGTCTTTATTGGACTCATAGTTGGTGCGATGCTTCCTTACTGGTTTTCTGCCATGACCATGAAGAGTGTAGGAAGTGCAGCTTTGAAGATGGTTGAGGAGGTTCGTAGGCAGTTCAACACCATTCCAGGACTCATGGAGGGTCATGCCAAGCCTGATTATGCTACCTGCGTCAAGATTTCTACTGACGCATCCATCAAAGAGATGATTCCTCCAGGTGCCCTTGTTATGCTCACACCACTCATAGTTGGTACCTTCTTTGGTGTGGAAACTCTTTCAGGTGTTCTTGCTGGCTCTCTAGTTTCTGGTGTGCAGGTAATACTGTTTGCTCTGACTACATTTTGTGAAGTTTGACTAAAAGTATTGCATTATGTCAAGTTTGCTGAATCTTGTTCTTCCACATTGGTTTTCATTAGATCGCAATATCAGCATCCAACACTGGTGGTGCCTGGGATAATGCTAAGAAGTACATTGAGGTAATAATTTTAACTGGCGCTTTCGACGTATACTTTTTTGTTATAGGATTGTGTTTTTGGTTTTTGTTGATTGATGAAATTCCTTGTGGATTTCAAATTTTAGGCCGGTGCGTCTGAGCATGCAAGGACCTTAGGCCCGAAAGGATCTGAACCACACAAGGCAGCTGTTATTGGCGATACCATTGGAGACCCTCTTAAGGATACTTCGGGCCCTTCACTCAACATCCTTATTAAGCTCATGGCGGTTGAGTCTCTTGTCTTTGCTCCATTTTTCGCCACCCATGGCGGCCTGCTTTTCAAGTTCTTTTGAGGGGATGGGACACATTCGGGGGTAGAGGTTTCCTTCAGTTAATCCTATTTTTGTCGGAGCCTTCAGGCATTTTTCGTTGTATTGTATCAATAGCCTCTCCACCTTTAGGTAGCTCTTCAATTATGAGAACTAGAAATTTGTTACAAAAACTAGTTTTTTACCAAAATGAATGTTCAATTAACAATTTGTAATTTGTTAAGGAAGTCAAAATAGAAGTTTTTGATGAAAATAAGGTATTTAATGTATTGAAAATTGAAAAAAATTAATTATTTATCTTGTTTTCATAAAGAAAAATTATTTTAACTTTTTAAGCAAAATCTTTGGAATTTTTGCTTTCAATGTTTTAGAACATAGGGAAACATTAAAGATAAGCAGGTTAAAATAAAAGGATTTTTTAGGGATGCTGGATAATGAATTCAAAATAAAAAATTTTATATGAAAAGTAAAGTTTTTTAATTTTTAATATATTAAATACACTATTTTCATAATTTTTTAAAATTTTTAATAAGTGTCTTTAAAATATTTTTTTTTAAATCTTAAAAAAATGCTAGTTGCACGTCAAGTTGCTTCGATTAAATTTTATGAACCTACAACGCAGCTAAGTCTGTGTGGCCCAACGAAATTTTATGAATGTATTGATGCCTCCATTTGAACTGAGTCTCGTGTGGGGTTTATTCGGACTTCATAACAACAATAGTATCATTATAATGGAATCCAAGGTAGTAACTTTACCTTTATGACTTGTAAGAATTTAGTATTGTGTGTATTTCAAAGTCGGATCTCTACACTACTTTTTTTTTCTCCTTAAGCTTGGTATTATCAACAGAACTACGGAACTTTGTGAAAGTGGAAGAGTTGAGAATAAAACATAATCTAGTCTTGAAGTGCCATACAGGAAATTCGCATGCTTACACATACAATAAATCTCAGTGATTGTGGCGACCGTAATCGCGGTAGGAGTGATGAAAAATAAAATAAAATATTAGGAGTCGTTATTAATTTTATTTGAAATAAAAAAAATTAAAAAACTTAAAAAAATTTGATCTTTGAAATAAGATTGAATTTGAGAGTCGATTATGCATAGAGAAAGATAAAGATTTAATCTCATAGTACCCCTAATACATCTGTCTTGAGACGGTTACCTTAAGTCAGTTGTACAATTTTTAATAACTCTTGAAAGTATTTATTAAAAGTATTTATTTTACCTCTTTTTAAAATATAAAAAATTAGCAAATAAATTATAAAAATTTAATTTTGGTTTGACAGAATAGAGATTATGCTTCTACGAATCCTCGGATGCAGTGAGGAACTCAAAGTCACGTAGTTCTTTTTAAAAAAAAAATAAGTGTGGGTTGGTTGATTTTTTTAAAAAAAATTAATTTCTCAATTTAAAAATTTAAATTAACAAGTCGTTGCGACTCAATTAATCAAATTAAAGTTTGAATAGATGAAGTTCGGCGTCATGCTAAAGACGTCACTCGTTGAATCATCAAGTTATCACAACTTAGATGATTATAAAATTATAAGATCAATAAGTTGTCACAACTCAATTAATCCTATTTTATTCTTCAAAAGGGTATAAATATTTTATTTTTTATCTCTTATGTTTTTTTCTTTAAATAATTTAAATCATCAAGCTGTCACAACTCAGATGATTATAAAGTTTTAAGATTTACAAGTTGTCACAACTTAATTAATCTTATTTTATTCTTTTCTTAAGCTGTTCAATTATTTTATATTTTTTTACTAGACTTAACAAAGCATTTTAAAATTATCTAACTAAATAACTTTAGCCCAAACAACTGTGACCCATGAAGAATAAAACAAACAAACAAAATGACTCAAGCCTAAATAACTCTAACCCACAAAAAAGGGAAGAAAAAAAATATATATCAAAGACAAAAAACAAAAAGGCCTTCAGCAACTTTTAAAAAAAATTAATAAGAAAACAAATGGAGGAGTCGCATTCTGAGAGAGAAACAAAAGAGAAGTTTCAGAAAACGAAATGGAGGAGGGGCAAACCACTAGCAAAACGGAGATGACAGTGACTTCGGTGTGGGGCGTGGGTTACAGCCATGCAGCGCGGTGCTGGTGCCGGGTCTCGGTGGTGGTTCGTGCAAGTGGAGGCGCGGGTCGCGGTCCGGTTGGTGCTGTTGGTCGGGGTCGCGACGTAACGGTACCGTGATGGAGCTCGACGGAACAGCTGTGCGGCTCGATTTTATGGGTGGCTTGCGGAGTACTGGTGCGGTTTGCGGAGGAATGCGGGGGCGTGACGCAGAAGAGCTCGTGGTGCGGCGGTCAGCAGGGTGGAGGCGTGTGGAGGAGCTCGGTGCCCTTGGATATGCGACGTAGCTGGGTGGATCTGCGACGTGGACGGATCTGCGACGCGGCAGAGGCGCAACCCGGTGGTCAAAAATAGCCGTGACAGCGACAACAGAAACAACAGCGGTAGACGGTGGTTCCTGGCTTAGTGGCTGAGGCGTGAAATTTTAGTGGTAAGGGAAAACAAATAGGTGAGGTTTCAGTGGTGATGTGGGCTCTGTTTTTGGGTCTAGGGGGAGTGGGGTAAGGCGACGAAGGTGGTGGCTTTTATGGGTTTAGCAGGGAAATGAGGCGGCGATGAGGGGTGTTTTACGGTTTCAATGGTGGTGGTGAGATTGAAGAGGTGAAGGTGAGATGGTTCTTGGTAAAATAGGTGTGGTGATGGGTTTAGTGGTGGTCACGGTTTGGAAGTTGTGGTGAATGAGTGAGGGATGATGAGGATGAAGGGCAGAAGCTGTGAGTTGTTGAAGGGTAGATGGAGGTTGATGGTTATGAAGATGGTGAAGATTATGTGATTATGGAGATTGATGGTGGCTGTGTAGAGGTGATGAGTTAACTGGGTGAAAGTTGGAAGGGGTGGTCACGGTTTGGATGAGTTGTGATGGAGGGGGTGATGGTGAAGATTATGAAAGAGTGGTGTGTTTGAAGGTTCGAAAATGATGATTCTGAGATTGGAGAGTTGATGATGGAGATAACAGAGGATCGAAGTTGAAAGGAGGTGGAGATGGTGAAAGTTATGTAATGGTCTGGGTTATTAGTTGCTAGCAGCAAGGCATAATGGAGTGGATGAGTGTTGTGTGATAATGCCCAAAGAAAGGTGATGTATAATGGAGTAGGTGTTAGCCGTGTGATAATGCTAAAAGAAAGTGAATGCATAATGGAGTGGGTGTGTTGTAGTGTATTAGCGGTGAATGCATAACGGAGTGCCAAAAAAAATAAAAAAAACAAAAAAAATAAAACAAAACACATAAGACAAGAGAAAGAAAATGATAAAAGTTCTATGTTTTTTTATTTTTTTTAATTTAATTTTTTTAATTAATGTTTCGGATAAAATTGGGTGTTCACAGTTGTCCATCTTTACTTGTTTCTTACTAGATACTATGAATAATCATAATTTTTTACATTATCGTTGTAAGAAACGAGTAAAGATGTGAACTTAAATTTTGTCCGACAATGCATGGAATGATATGAAAAGATGAATACGTTAATTGAAAAACAACAGGTTGATTAGCGAATTAACAAGCTATTGCAGGAGTGTTAATCCTACCAAGGTGAAGCTCAACGTAAAGCTAGAGACGTCACCACCTCGTCAATAAGCTGTCGCAACTCAATTGACATTTATTGACTAAAAAGAATTTATTAAAAGAAAGGGGAACCTAAATGACATTGAGTGACTTTGAAATGTAAAAGAAACAGTGGGCTTGACCTAGAATTTAAAAGACAATGGACTTTGGCCTGAAATTTAAAAGACAGTGGGCTTGGTCCAGAATTTCAAAGACAATGAGCTTGACTTGAAAATTAAAAGACATTGAGTATATGGTGTCCCCAAATTTAAAAGACATTGCGCATCTGGTGTCCTAAAATTTAAAAGATATTGAGCATCTGGCGTCCCGAAATTTAAAAGATATTGGGCATCTGGTGTCCCGAAATTTAAAAGACAATGGGCTTGAATTTAGGGGCTTGGCGAATTTAAAAAAAGAAAGACAATTTAAAGACATGAGCTTGGCCGAATTTGAAATTTAAAGAAGACAATGAAATTTAAAAGATAGTGAACAAAGGCTTGGCTTGACCCAAATTTAAATGAAAAAAGACAAAGAGGCTTAAACGAATTTAAAAATAATGGGCTTGACTTAAATTTAATTTAAATGACAATGGGCTTGAATGACGAAATACGCTTTAAAAGACAATGGGCTTTTGGCTTTACTTTTTGCTTTCCTTTTTCCTTTCCTTTTTTTTTCTTTTTTTTTAATTTAAATAATAGTGGGTTTGGCCTTCAATTTAAATGGCAATGGGCTTGGCCAATGAAGATTTTTTAAAAATCTTGTAAAAGTTTCTTTGAACCACGGTTTGGCCTAGCAAATTTCCTTGGGATCTTCGAAAACATTGCGGGCATGGGAGCTTTTCTTGCCTCGTTTAAACTTTAAATATTCTTGATGATGGGAGGATTGCCAACAAATTTTAAATTAATGATATTGAATTTATATTCCTCTTATCGAAGCAAATAAACATATGCACAAGTGAAAAGAACATGACAAAGAATTAGATGAAGAATAAAAGAGAAATTTAAAATGACATGTAAAGGCACGGTAAAACGATTGAAAGGAAGGGATTCCTTTGTTCTCATTAGATAGGTCCTAATTATTACAATTATTGACCACCACAAAATCATTTGAAAAAATTTAGATGCCAACTTTTGAAAATTTGAAATAAACAAGGTTTTGACTTGGCCTAAATTTGAAAAAATTTATGGAAGCTTGGCCTTTTACTAAATTTAAAAGATAGTGGGCTTGGCCTAAATTTAAATGATAGTGGAACATGATTTTAAAAGGAGGGAAATTTAATTTAAATAAATAAGAAATTATATCGCTTAAGTCAACACGCCGGTTAACTGTTAAAAAATTTAATGAAACATAATAATCATCTGGCAAAAGATTAAAAGTGGATAGTGGGCTTGGCCAAATTTAAATGATAGTGGGCTTGAAAAAGAATTTAAAGAAAAATCCATGATTTAGTCTTAACTAGAAATGCTTCAAAATTTAATTAGTTAACTTAAATTTAAGTTTAAATGACAATGGGTTTTCATGCACTTAAATTTAAGTTTAAATGAAACAAAGACAATTGGTCAGGTGATGCTTCGAAGCGAATGACAAGAGGTAATGCGCTCGAAATTAGAAAACACATTTTTTTTTTAAAGCATTATTTTTGTTTTTGTTTTTGTTTTTGTTTGATCTTTATTTGTTTTTTTTCTTTTGCTTTCCTTTTTCCTTTCCTTTTTTTTCTCTTTTTTTATCTTTTTTTTTTAATTTTTTAAAGTAATATGACAATGTGATCAAAAGTTAAATGACATGAAACCTTCCTATGTTTTCTTTTTTTTCTCCTTTTTTTGTTTTTTGTACACATCATTAGGCCATGGACCTGTAAAAAAATTTTTAGTCATCAAGTCAATGACTTAGATTTTTTTAAAACTATCTTGTAAAAGTTTCTTTGAACCACGCGCTTCCTCGAGAAAGCTTATGCAACTAAACCCAGGTGCAGGCTCTAGCAAACTAGGGCTTATCAACTTGTTTCAATTTCCTTGGGATCTTCGGACATTGGGGTAATTTTACTTTTGATTTTGCTCATCAGGCACACAGTCTCCCTCTTAACATTGCAGATTGCATTGGGAGCTTTTCTTGCCTCGTTTAAACTTTTTAACTCATTCTTGATCTAACTTGTTAGTTAGAGGATTGCCATTAAATTATTAAATTAATGATATTGAATTTATATTCCCTCTTATCGAAGCATTTTGTAATAAACATATGTGATTTCACAAGTATAAAAGAAAAGAACATGACAAAGAATGATGAAGAATAAAAGAGAAGAAAAGAAAGTATTTTCATTGATTTGAATGTTCACAAGCATGTAAAGGCACGGTAAAAAGACGATACAAAGACAAAGTGAAAGGCAATTGCCCCAGTTAGGATTCCTTTGTTCTCATTAGATAGGTCCTAATTCTCAGATGGATATTACAATTATTGACCACCAGTGACACGAATTCTCTTCCATCGATCACTGCTTAAATTTGCTCCAGTTTTGTCAGTATCATTCACCACTTAAAATTGCCCCAGTTTTTTTTTTTTTGTTTCCTTTTAAGCTCCTTGGGTGAGCCTTTTCGGGTGACATCTCCTAGGAGAGCCTTTGCCGACTTTAAACTTTTTACCTAATTTAGATGCCCTAACTTTTGCCTAGGCTGCCCTTGCATGTTTTCAACCTAACGGGTTCTCTTTTTTTTGTTAAGCATAGAACTTTTTAACTGCATCAGCATTCGTCGGTCTTGACAATTCATTGCCATCCATATATGTCAAAATTAAGGCTCCTCCGGAGAATGCTTGCTTAATGACATAAGGCCCCTCATAACTCGGTGCCCATTTGCCTCGGGCATCCTCTTGGTTTGGAAGTTTTTTCTTTAAAACCAAGTCACCTGCTTGAAACTCCCTAGGGCATACTTTCTTGTTGAAAGTTATTGCCATTCTTCTTTGGTATAGTTGTCAATGACAAATGGCTTTTAATTGTTTTTCTTCAATAATATTTAACTGCTGATGCACACTTTTTAATTGTCGCATTTGCAAACTCAAGTGCAGGTTGTCTCAAGTAATAAATTTCTCGGTGAGTCCGAGGTCGATCCACAGGGAATTGTTGAAGATTAAGGTGAAGTAAATATTTTGTGACTACGGTAAAAATTATTTACTTGGGTAAAAAGATCCACTCTTGGTAAATAAAGGAAATATAAAATTAATTCTTTTTATAACTCAATTAGAATCCTCGCAACATTGAGGTTCCAATTGAAAAATACAACATTAAAAGTCCATTAAAATAATATACGTAATTATATTATGTTTCCTTTAATCATCTATTAATACCACCACTCATAAATGGGATCAAGCATTCACTGTGCCAATATTTTGTCTACAATAAATCAAGATCTCCACTTTACAAGGAGAGTTTCTAATACCAACACTTGTAAATGGGTTAAAGCATTCATTGTGCCAATCTCTTATTTACAACAAATCAAGAACTCCACTTTTCAAGGAGGGTTTCTAAATTGATTGAAAACAAAATATAATACGAAATAATATACGTAATTATATTATATTTCCTTTAATTATTACCACCACTTGTAAATGGGTTAAAGCATTTACTGTGCCAATATTTTGTCTACAATAAATCAAGAATTCTTCTTCACAAGGGTAGTTTCTAAATTATTAGAAATAAAATATAACACGCATAATAACTACTTAAAAATATAAATCATTAAAGCACAAAAGAGGAATAAATCTAACCTTATTTTATTACCAAGAGCTTCACACTTTGACCCAAGTAGACTAAAATTTATTTACACATAAACTAAAAAAGAGAAAAAGAGAAAGAGAAGAGAAAAGAAAAGTGAAGGGAGGAGGAAGAGAGCCTGGGCACTGCCCAGAATCCCCTCTGTCTCTCCCCCCCGAATGTGAATTGCAAATGACATTGAAGCCTATTTATAGGCAATTGGAATATATGTAGCTTGCAATTTGAATTGCAATTTGGAGCTACAGTAGCTACACGTCAGAAACTTAACGATTAAGTTTCTGACGTTTTATTTTATAATTTATTTTTTTCAATATTTTAATAATTGAGTAAATGTACATCCGTGTGTCCAGTTTTCTTCATTTTTTAGAGAAGTGGTCTTAATGAAAGTTGTAGACCTGAATATTTTCTTTAAAATGGCTTTAGTTTGAGTCCAATATCATGCCTAGAACTCAAGATATGATCCAATTACTGCAAAGTGTTTAGACACGATTTCAGCTCCTCTGTTTTGACTTCAAAGCCCAATATCACCTCCAAGGAGTCCGATTCTGGAAAAGTGTTCAACATCAAAGTTGTAGGGAATTGTCTAAGCTTTCCTACAAGACCAAAATCACATCAATCAGATATTTGCAACTCAAGTTATAGCCAGTTTACTAAACACTTCCAAAGAGATAATTAAGGCTAATTTATACAATAATTTATTTAATGATCCAATAAGGTCCAATATCATAAAATGTGTCAAAACTAACTTACTTAAGCTAATTTGAACCTTAAGAAGCCTAGTGAGAGGATTATAAAATGTATAAAATACAGTGTTATCAAATTCTCCCATACTTAACTTTTGCACTCCTAGGCAAAACACAAAAGATAAAAACTAGGGAATAAAGAAAAATAACACAGACTGAAAAGTTAAAAACTCTAAAGGATTTAATGACTCAAGAAGAGCAACTAGACAATCAAGGATCAAAACATTCATGCGGTAACATGTCTTCATATCTCAAACCATCGAGCAAGGAAACTTCAATTGAAAAGCATGAGTCAAGAATAATAGATCTTCACAAGATTCACTCTCAATCCCTTAAGTGTTTAAAAGGTAGGTATTTCACTCAATTCAACCCATGAAAATTGCACTGTCATAAGCTTGCTTATCTTCTTCTTCTCCACTACTCAGAACATATGCACACACAAATCATGATGACTTTATTCAAGGTTGTAATGGGGTCAAGGTAAAGGAGAATGTAATATAGATATGACAAGTTAAATATCAAAGAGAATAAAAGAGCATGAAAGCTGAGTTCAATTAACAAGCGTGAAAGTTTATCCCAACTCCACCTAATACAAATTCCCTTTACATATTCTTTTCCTTTCCTTTATTGCCTTGTTGACCCTCTTTTCCTTTTTACAAATTTTTTTTTGATTTTTTTGATTTTTTTCTTCTTTTTTTTGCAAAAATAACATTATATATACATTTTTTTAACCATTCTGCACACACACCCCCACACTTGTTCAAGAACCCATCGAATGACAAAGCTAATGTTCTCTTATTCCCTAAGGTTAGGTAAGAACATAGTTTTTCATTTAAGGCACATAATGAGTTCGAAACAAAGAATGGTCAAATAAGCTCAAATGGGTTAAGCAAGGGGAAATAGGCCATTTCCAATGCTTTACGTTGGCAGAAATTAGAGAATTTTCAATAAGTCATAAGAGTGTTTGATATCATATTGAGACAATATGCTACTAAGCAAGCCTGGCTATTTGATTAAAGTAGCTATTTCAAGAAAAATGCCTCAATCATATTTATGTATGCATATGAAAATGTAGTCTAAAAAAGAATCAAAGCAAGTTCTAGAATAACAATTCCATGAGTGAAATTCACACAAGAAAGAAGAGAATGGTACAAATGTTCAATCCATTCATCAATAGACTCAAAATCTCACAAGGCATAATTCTATCATTCTCAGTCCACCAATTCAACATCCATAACCAAGCATGTGAATTTTAAGAAAGAAGACAATTTACTCAATCATGCTAATTTTCCTGAATTTGAATTACTACTTCCACACAAACTAGTTGTCTACCCCAATCTAGATGCGTCTCAAGAGTAAAATTACCTTCACAGCAAAATTTACTCCTTACTCTGCCATCCTTAAATGGTTTAGCTGTTAGAATATTGTTGACAAACATATAAACACAACAAATATAAACACACTTTCAAATTATTATTTTTTAAGCATTTTTTTACACAACTCTACACACGACAAACATAAACACACTTATTAATTTTTTTTTATATTTTTTTACACAACTAGTCACACAACTATCATTCCCCCAACCAGATCACAACATTGTCCTCAATGTTAAAAAATAGAAAGAAAAAAGATAGAAGATAGTACCTGTTACCGCAATTATTGAAAAGAGAAACCTCACACAAATATAAATAGAAACAAAGTACGATGAACAAAACCAAAGCTTGCAATTATTTAAACAATTGGAGTGTCTGAACTGGCTTGCTTTTCTTACTGCTTTCCACAACATTTCTTTCTGACTAATTTATCTGAGCTGCTACTGGATCAGGGCTGTCATAAGAAGAAGATATACAAGAAAATATATACATATAGTTGTGATTGTGACGCACATCTTCCTCTAGTTTTACGTCTAGTAACGGCTTAAATGCCTTCTATGAGTCGAGGATAAGCTTCCCATCCATTTTTCTTATAAATTGACAAACAGGGTCTTTTTGAGTCAAATTCCCAAGACTGTAATGCGCTTACTTGCCTTTGAAGAGATTCCACAAATTAATAAATTCACATTGCACAAATTCATAAGAATGCGTCTCAAGAGTCAAAAAGATTTCACCTAATGACTCCTTACTCAGGCCATTCTTTAATGAAAAATATTTTATCTTTTTTATTTGCAGAAGCCATCCACAAAGAACAATTTCGCTTGTTACAAGAAAAATTGCCAATTTTGGCAAACCAAGACATGAAATTAAAAATTCATCAAAAAAAAAATCATTGATAGGTGTGATTTAAAAAAAAATGAGCCTATTGTAAGTATGGACAAAATATTTTTGGCTCATTTTGAATTCTTGAAGCAACAAAATCCACCGTATCAACCTAGGTTTACAAAAACTTGTTGAGAAAATCGATGAGTGACCAAGAGGTCAAAATTAAGTTGACACTTAAAAGGAAAAGGAAAAACAAACACTAAGACACATAATTAAAATAGAAAACAAAGATTTTTTTTAAATGAAAACACATGAAATTAGAATACTAGGGATCAGACTTCACTTGATTCAATAATCTATCATAGACAATAGAGTAGTTTTGAGACTTTCCTTCTAATCAATTTCTAATCATTCAATTGATGGGGAGAATCAATAATTTAAAAACATTTAAAGGCATGACTTTTACTCTATGGATTCTCATGGAAAAATACCACAATTCTCCCACACAACCTATAACCTCCATTCCTAGATGATTATAAATCATGACACTTTATTATTTATGGTCTAAGTCATATGCAAACCTTTCGGGTTCTACATACACCCACTAGATCAATTTATGAGTGGCCAATTCATAAAAGCATTATGAACCATAATAAGCACTCAAATTGAGTAGAAAAGAAATTAATTAAAATTTTAATCTTAATACATGTCGATTGAATCAAGTTACGTTTTCACCCTAAAAATACACAAAACAAAAGAGAAAAAAGTAAGAAAAATAAAAATATATACAAAAATGTGGTATAAACCAGTCACCAAATAATATTTACAAAGGTGTGGAATAAACCAACCACCAAATAAAAATTAAAAATGGTGTGGTAGAAACCAACCACAAAAAATATAGATTAAAAATTGGTGTGGTAGAAACCAACCACCAAATATATATATATATATATATATAAATAAATATTTATATATATATGGGGTATAAATAAATATTTACAAGCATGGGGTATAAACCGACCACCAAAAAAAAAAAAAAATAACATACAAAAAATAAAATGTGAAAAGTAAATTACGAGAAAAGTAAAAGGAGAGTTTCCCCATCAAGTTAGTATGTACAAAAAAAGGGAGAGATTTCCCCCATAAAGTTAATATGTACAGAAAATAAAAGGGAGAATTACTCTCACTGTACAGAAATTAAAAGGAAAAATTATCCCCACTGAGTTAATATGTACAAAGAAAATAAAAGGGAAAGGTTCCCCCACTAAATTAGTATATACAGAAAATAAAATGGAGAATTACCCCCACTATACAGAAATTAAAAGGGAGAATTAACCCTACTGAATTAGTATATACAAAAAAATAAAAGGCTTAACTTTTTTATTTCATTTTATTTCATTTTTTAATTATTTTTTTGGTTTTTTTTTGGGTGGTCACGGGTGTGACCACCTTCTCTTTTTTTTTTTTTTTTTTTTTTTTTTTAATTTTTGATTTTTTTAATATATAAACTTTTTTTACTTTTTACTTTTTTTACTTTTTTATTATTAACACTATTCACACATTTTTTAAATTTTTTATTATTATTATTATTATTTAATATTTATTTTTTAAATTTTTTTACTATTTATACTATTCACACTATTTTATTATTCACGCTATTCATTTAAATTTATTTTTTTATTTTTATTTTTTTATTTTTTTACTATTCATACTATTCATGTTACTATTCACACACTATTCATATACTATTCACGCATTATTCACGCACTATTTACACTTTTTACTATGTATAAAAATATTTACACAAAAAATTTATTCTTCAAATCAAATTCCCAGAATCTGGCTAAAAACTTGATCTGTGACTTTTTAATTGTTGCATTTACAAACCCAAGTGCAGGTTGTCTCAAGTAATAAATTTCTCGGTGAGTCCGAGGTCGATTCACAGGGAATTGTTGAAGATTAAGGTGAAGTAAATATTTTGTGACAACGGTAAAAATTATTTACTTGGGTAAAAAGATCCACTCTTGGTAAATAAAGGAAAAGTAAGATTAATTCCTTTTATACCGCAATTAGAATCCTCGCAACATGGAAGTTCCAATTGGAAAATACAATGTTAAAAGTCCATTAAAATAATATACGTAATTATATTATGTTTCCTTTAATCATCTGTTAATACCACCACTCATAAATGGGATCAAGTATTCACTGTGCTAATATTTTGTCTACAATAAATCAAGATCTCCACTTTACAAGGAGAGTTTCTAACACCAACACTTGTAAATGGGTTAAAGCATTCATTGTGCCAATCTCTTATTTACAACAAATCAATAACTCCACTTTACAAGGAGGGTTTCTAAATTGATTGGAAACAAAATATAATACGAAATAATATACGTAATTATATTATATTTCCTTCAATTATTACCACCACTTGTAAATGGGTTAAAGCATTTACTGTGCTAATATTTTGTCTACAATAAATCAAGAACTCTTCTTTACAAGGGTAGTTTCTAAATTATCAGAAACAAAATATAACACGCATAATAACTACTTAAAAATATAAATCATTAAAGCACAAAAGAGGAATAAATCTAACTTTATTTTATTACCAAGAGCTTCACACTTTGACCTAAGTAGACTAAAACTTATTTACACATAAACTAGAAAAAGAAAAAGAGAAAGAGAAGAAAAAGAAAAGTGAAGGGAGGAGGAAGAGAGCACAGGCACTTTGCCCGAATCCCCTCTGTCTCTCCCCCGAATGTGAATTGCAAATGACATTGAAGCCTATTTATAGGCAATTGGAATTACTGTAGCTTGCAATTTGAATTGCAATTTGGACCTACAGTAGCTATACGTCAGAAACTTAACGATTAAGTTTCTAACGTTTTATTTTATTATTATTTTTTAATATTTTAATAATTGAGTAAATGGACATCTGTGTGTCCAGTTTTCTTCATTTTTGATAGAAGTGGTCTTCATGAAAGTTGTAGGCCTGAATATTTGCTTTAAAATGGCTTTGGTTTGAGTCCAAAATCATGCCTAGAACTCAAGATATGATCCAATTACTGCAAAGTGTTTAGACCCGATTTCAGCTCTCTATTTTGACTTCAAAGCCCAATATCACCTCTAAGGAGTCCGATTCTGGAAAAGTGTTCAACATCAAAGTTGTAGGGAATTGTCTAAGCTTTCCTACAAGACCAAAATCACATCAATCAGATATTTGTAACTCAAGTTATAACCAGTTTACTAAACACTTCCAAAGAGATAATTAGGCTAATTTATACAATAATTTATTTAATGATCCAATAAGGTCCAATATCATAAAATGTGTCAAAATTAACTTACTTAAGCTAATTTGAACCTTAAGAAGCCTAGTAAGAGGATTATAAAATATATAAAATACAGTGTTATCAACTGCTCATACCGAGTCTTTACCCATTCTGCCTCTTCTAACTCAGCTTCCATCAACACTCTTAAAGATGAGATTTTGAACTCTATGGGGGAAACCGCTTCCATGCCATAAACTAAGGAAAATAGTGTTACCTCAGTGCTAGATCGAATATTAGTGGGATAAGCGTGAAGAGCATAGGGAAGCATCTCATGCAATTCCCTGTAGCTGACCACCATTTTGGCTACTATCTTCTTAATATTTTTGTTTGTTGCTTCTACCGCACCGTTCATTCTGGGGTCTGTAAGGAGTAGAATTGTTATGCTTGATTTTGAACCTCTCACACAGACTCTTAATTTTTGTGCTATTAAGATTAGTGACATTATCTGTGATAATCCTTTCTGGAATTCCATATCTACATATGATGTTTGCCCTAAAAAACTTAAGAATAACTTTTTGAGTAACCTTGGCATAGGAAGTGGCCTCTACCCATTTTGTGAAGTAATCAATTACTACCAGGATAAACCTATAGCCATTGGAAGCTTTTGAATTTATTGGCCCAATAACATCGATTCCCCATATTGAAAAAGGCTAGGGTGCCACCATATTATGTAATGGGACGGGTGGTGCATTAATGCGGTTAGAGTATGCTTGGCATTTATGACATCTTTGGACATATTCTATGTAGTCAGCTTCCATAGTGGACCAGTAATAACCACATCGTAGGATTTGATGAGCCATCATGATACAGTTGGCATGTGTTCCACAGATTCCCTCATGAACTTCTGTTAAGATGGTGAGAGCCTCTGTAGCTTCTACACATCTGAGGAGTATGCCATCATAGTTCCTTTTGTACAATATTTTCCCATTCAAAAAGAAAGCCATGGAAAGCCGGCAGATGGTCTTTTTGTTTGTCTCATTTGCCCCTGATGGATACTTTCTAAACTTAATGTATTGCTTGATATCATGGTACCAGGGCTGGCCATCTTCTTCTTCCTCAACATTAGAACAATAAACTGGTTCACTTTCTACCCTCACTCAGATGGGCTGCACATTAGCATGAACATATAGGTTAGTTATTACAGGTAAAGTGGCCAGAGCATCTATGAATTGGTTCTTATCTCGAGTTAAGTGCAAAAAGGTGATCCCTTCAAACTTCTCGATCAACTGCATCAGATACTTCTGATATGGAATCAACTTTGGATCCTTAGTCTGTCATTCCCTATTCACTTAGTAAATTATCAGTACTGAATCTCCATATACTTGTAGTTCTTTCACTCTTAATTCTATTGCAACTTTTAATCCTTGAGCACACGCCTCATATTTTACAACATTATTAGTGCAATCAAACTCTAACTTGATGGAGACAGGGTATTGCTTCCCACTTAGTGAGGTGACCACTGCTCTACGCTGCTCCCATACATGTTGACTGCTCCATCAAAGTACATTTTCCATGTGTCTTCTTCGTCTGACTCTTCTTTTTCGACTGCTAAAATATTTCCATTAGGGAATTCAGAAGTCACAGATTGCTTGTAATCGAGTGGATTCTCAGCTAAGTGATCTGTAATTATGCTCTATTTGATAGATTTCTGAGTCATGTTCTCTATATCGAACTCTGAAAGAACCACTTACCACTTGGAGACTCGTGTGAAAACATGAGGGCTTTCGAATATGTACTTTATTGGGTCCATTCTTGAGATTAGCCAAGTTGTATAATACAACATGTACTGCTATAACCTTTTTGACGTCCATGCTAGTGCACAATATGTCTTCTTGATTGCCATGTAGCGGGACTCACAATCATTGAACTTCTTGCTCAAGTAGTAGATGGCCTGTTCTTTCTTTCTTGTTTCATCATGCTGCCCTAACATTGCTCTCATGGATGTCTGTAATACCCTGAGGTACAATATCAAAGGACGACTAGGTGTAGGTGGTACCAAAATATGAGGACTTTGTAAGTTAGCTTTTATTTTCTCAAAAGCTTCTTGACAGTGTTCATCCCATTCTCCTGGTTGTTGTTTCTTTAGCAACTTGAAGATTAGCTCATAGGTACTAGTCAAATTAGCTATGAACCTAGCGATGTAATTCAATCTCCCGAGAAAGCTTCTTACCTCCTTTTCGGTTTTGGGAATAGGCGTCTCTTGTATTGCTTTAACTTTGTCAAGGTCCACTTTGATTCCTTCCTTGCTAACAACAAAACTAAGCAGTTTTCTAGTCGATGCACTAAAAATACATTTCACCGGGTTTAGTCTTAACTTGTACTTTCTGAGTCTTTCATACAACTTTTGCAACACTACCACATGGCTTTCCCCTTCTTTGGACTTGGCAACTATGTCATCTATGTATACCTCAATTTTTTTATGCATCATATCGTGGAACAAAGCAACTATGCCACGCTGATAACCAGCATTCTTCAATCCGAATAGCATAACTTTGTAACAAAAAGTTCCCCATGCCGTGATGAATGCGATTTTCTCTTTATCATTTGTATCCATAGGAATCTGATTGTAACCAGAATAGCCATCCATGAAAAAGAATCTATTATCTCTTACTGCGTTATCGATAATGACATCAATGTGAGACAATGAGAAATCATCTTTAGGGCTACCTTTATTCAAATCCCTATAATCCACACACATCCTGACTTTTCCATCCTTCTTCGGAACAAGGACGATATTTGCTACACATTCTGAGTGCCTGGATACTTCCAAAAATCTGGCTTCTAATTACTTGGTGACTTCCTCTTTGATCTTTAAAGACATTTCATGATGCATTCTCCTTAATTTATGCATTTTCGCCTCAGCATTGGGATATAGTGGAATTTTGTGGGAAGCTATGCTCAGATCCAGCCCTAGCATATCTCGATAAGACCAAGCAAAGACATTCATGTAATCTCTGAATAACTTGATCATGCTTTCTCGCTCTGGGTTATCCATTAACCTTAACTCTTTCTTGTCTTCATCAGTTCCCATATTGATCACCTCCACTTCTTCATTCAGGCTGAATTCTCTTTTCGACCTTTCTACTAATTTGGAAGACTCCTCAGTGGCGTTCCCACCTTCATCTAAGTCATAGTTATCTATATCCATCATTGAATGAGAATCCATCCTTGAGCTTTTAGGAATCTTTTCATGGGACAAGGTCCCCACAAGACTCAAATCCCTGGAAGATTTTATTTTATCGTATTGGAAAATATTGACGGAAGGAAAATATGGTAAATGGATAAGGCTAAGAAAAGACAAGTTAATGATAGAAAAGAAATAGAACAGTGAAATCAACTGAGAAACACGCAACTTTATTGCATTGAAACTTCAATAAAAAAGTGACACGAACAGTGAATCATACTGTTGAGGGTCAAACGTGTTGCCCTTTTTACTAACCACAAGTGCACGGGTCGCACAAGTAATACAGATACAGAGTAAGAGATCGTTCCCACGAGGATATTTGTTATAAAGCTAAATACTAACCAATAGCTTAATCAATTCTAGACAAGGACATAAAAATAGGAAAATAATAATCTAAAACTAAATTAACCTACAAAAGCTATAAACTTAAAAGTGGTTAGGTTTCAGGAAATCCTTCTTCACCCTCTACATTTATCAACAACATGCAATTCCCCTCATAAGCACTAATGCATTAATTAGGTTAGCTTGAGAATCTTCATTAGTCAAAAGCCTATGTCTAGGTCAATCAACCATGGTTTCAATTGCCCAACTCACTAAGTTTCCTTGAGAGCCAGTGCAACTTCCACTCATGAACGATCTATTCTCAATCACACACTATACATGGTTAATAGGTATATTTCTATCCTATTAACGAATCAACTCATCCAAGCCAATTGAACTCGCCGAACATGTATCAACCACACCATATCCATATCAACAAATCCCTATGTCTAGTTCATTTGCCAATATTATGATCATGTAATTGAGGCCAACCAATAACAAGCATTAAGCACAGATAATGATTGAACCATAATCAAACATCTACACAAACTCAGAGAAAAACACATCATTAATATATATAAAAGGATCCAAAATATTCCTAAAACATAGCTTAGCTATACAAAAGATAAGGAAGATAAGAGAGAAAGGGAAAAGAGAGGAAAAAGCTCATTGATTTGTCTCTGAAGCTTGAATCCTCCTTCAATCCTTTGATCCTGGCCTCCAATCCACCATCCATGAAGATCTAGCCAAGCTATCTAACCTAAAACTAACCTAAACTAACTAAACTAACAAAACATAAAAAGATAGAGATGGCCAAATGGCCAAAACTCAGAAAAACAGAGAGAAAACGGAGAGAGAAGGGAGAGTCTTAGAGAAAAACATGTAAAAATCTATTTATAAGCTCAAGAAATTCACGCCGCAGCGGCCACATATGCGCAGCCCGCGCTGCCCAATGGGTCGGTCTATGTACCGCCGCAACGTTCACTTCACCACGTCGCGGCGCTCTTGCCCCGGTCCAAGTATGACCAGGTGAAAATCTCGTTGCGCCGCGTATGCTGCATTCTTGCTCTTAAGCCGCGACGTTGCTTCTTTGAATGCCAATTTGGCCTCCTCTTCCTCTTTAAGCTCAATTGCTCCATATTTAACCTTGTTTGGAGCCCCTCCTATCATAGAGAAAACACCAAATCAATAACATATATAAATCTACTCAATCCATAATCATTAAAGCTTAGTTTTGCATAATAATATATCAGAAAGGCTTATAATCAGAATATGACAAATATAAGTCCAAAATCCTCTAATATGCATTATAAACAAGGACCTAGCATTCATTTTAGCACAAGGATAGGACACAAATAACTGCATTCTATGTAGCTATCACATACTAAAGAAAAACACATAAGTTCATTACATTAAAGCTTCGATAAGAGTTAACATGAATAATGACTAAACAATTACTTTGTGGCAATCACATCAATTAACGTCTCAGATCGCCAATTGTCCAGAGGTTTCGAGTTGTTGGAAGGCTGAATAATATGGTCTTCCCCTAAGTCTTCCTCTACATAGTTAATGATTAGCCGAACTTAAGGATTGGAGGTTCCATTGATAACTTCAGCAGGGACGGGGAATGTTTCCTTCAGATGAGGAATAGTCTTTTTCACGTCATTCTCTTTTTTCTTCTCATTGAGAGCTAAGCCCTGCTTCATCATGACTTCTAAAAATGCCTCATATCCCATACCATATTTACTCTTGTTCTCCAGTAGGGTGATTGTAGACTTGGTTCCTTGCAGCTGAACTCCTAAACCTTTCCCGACTTGATAACCATTCTTTGTCATTATACGATTCATAATTTGATGAACATCTTTAGATGATGTCTCATCCTTCTCTGCTTTGGATTCTACTAACTGAAAATTGTGTAAGAAGTTCTCCACCTCCATACCTGTGTTTTCAACATAAGGCGCTGAAGTAGGCTTCATCAGTAAGATTTCTTCTTCCCCTCGAATGGTAACCAAGCACCCATTGTTAATGTATTTTAAGCATTAGTGCAGGGTTGAGGGAACAACATTGATAGCATGGATCCATGATCTTCCTAAAACCATAGTATATGTTGGCTCAATATCCATTACTTGAAACAACACTTGGAAGCAGCTCGGGCCTATCTCAAGTGGAAGGGTCATTTATCCCAGAATTCCTTTTTTCATTCCATTAAAAGCTTGCACTGTCATTTCTTGAGGCCTAAGGTTTTCTACATTTATAGTCAGCTGGGACAAGGTTGTCCTTGGGAGGACGTTCAAGGCAGAACTCCCATCAATCAAAACCTTCGCGACTACATACCCTTGGCATTTCAAAGTGATATACAAAGCACGTGAGTTATTCTCTATTGAACGTACCACTTCTTCCTCCGAGAAAGGGATCACGTTGATGTGCCTTACTGAGTCTACCATGTTCACTAAGCTTTCTGGGGCATCCGGCTTCACATAGGCTTCATTTAACACTCTCTGCAGTGCTTTGCGATGAGGTTCAGAATTCATGATGAGTGACAATAAAGAGATCTGAGCTGGAGTTTTTCTAAGCTGTTCTACCATATCATACTCACTTTGCTTCATGATTTTTAGGAATTCTTCTTCTTCATCTTCTTTTGTTTCTATGAAGCCTGTTTTTCCTTTCCCGGTCTTATCTTCTTGCCCATAGCACCTGCTGCTTCTTGTGATCCCTCCTATGCCCATGACATTTGACACTGTTTGCGCGGGCTCTGCTATCTGAGCAATAAGGGTTGAAGTAGTTTGTCCTATATTACTTTGTGTCTTTACCTTGACATCATACTTCCAAGGCACAACATGTGTATCACTATAGGGAAAAAGTGTGGGCTTCTTTATCGCTATGGCAACTTTCCAAGAATCTGGGACTTCACTAGTACGTGGGAGTTTGAGGACTAGACGCTCCACACTATCTATCTATTTTGTGAACCCTCTTACTTGAGTAACATCTATTACACCTAAAGTCATGAATCTTTGCACCCGAGCCTTAAACTCCTAACAACCCTCAATATCGTGTCCCTTCTCTATATGGTATCCACAATAAGCTTCGGTATCATATTCATCACCTAAGGCTACTAAGAAATAGTAGCCTACTTGGACCAGATCTTGGAATATTAACTTCATAGGATTTTTGACATCTGCTACATTTTGAACTCCTTCATTCTCCCTTTCTAATGCGTTTATAGTTCCCTTCCCATGATTTGGAATTAGGTTGCTGGTAATGCTAGGTCCCTTTTCCTCTTCAAAGGCTAGCTTTTCGCAGGAAATCAATCTCCTCACTATGGTTTTAAATACCTCGCAATCTTCGATTGAGTGTCTTGGATTATCCATATGGAACTTGCAAGTTACGTTGGGATTGTACCAGGCTAGAAATGGGGGCACCATGGGGCGAGAAGGAACACATGCGACCAAATGTGCATCGAACAACTACTGAAACAAATCAGCATTGGAGATTGACAACTTTGGAAAATAGGGTAAATTCAACGAAGGTCGAGCATACCCTTAGTTTCCTGGATTTCGAGGTGCAGGAGGATGATTGGTATAGACGGGATGAGTTGAGACATATGGGCATGGCGAGGGAACATTGTTAACTTGGTATGAAGTTTGGTGAGCTGGATAAGCGGGTGAAGGAGCTTGATAAGAGGGTATGGTCGTGGATTATGAGGAAAACATGAGTTTTGTTGATGCACATGACTGACTTCTGGTTCTTTCTTCCTTGTTGGTGCCACATTCTTAGGAAAATTGCTCTCTGTACTTCCAGTAGGTAATTTTTCTGCTTTTGCAAGATTCTCAATCCTTTCTCTAGCTGAAATTAGGTCAGAAAAATCTCTGTAGGCAGCACCTGCCATCAGTCCAATAAAAGGTGCTCCTAGGGTCCCCATAAAGTACGAGCTCATTTCTGATGGAGTTAATGGTGGTTGAACTTGGGCTACTAACATTCTCCATTTTTTAGTGTACTGCTTGAAAGTTTCATCATTTTTTTTTGCATTGCCCCTAGTTGTTCTCGGGTAGGTGCGGTGTCGATATTAAATCGATATTGCCCCAAGAATAGACTTGTCAGATCATCCCAACAAGAAATCTTTGAATGGTCAAGTTGCATGTACCATTCCAAAGTTAGCCCAGTTAAGCTTTCATGAAAGAAATTGATTAGGAATTTTTGATCCCATGACTAAATGGCTATTTTAGTAATATAGGTCTTTAAATGAAACTTTGGATTGGTGCTTCCGTCGCACTTTGAGAAGTCTGGAATTTTGAAGTCCTTAGGGATATTAACTTCAACCTCCGGGCACAGTTCATTGATTCCCACCTGACCATATAAATTGGGGCCTTGAATGGCTTTAATTTGCTCTTACATCTTTCCAATCAATTCATCTCTTAATTTTTCTTTTTCTGAGTTATTGTTCAGGAATATTTTCACTGGCTGCTCATGAGTGACTTCTGCATTGTTATTCTCCCCTTCAGGATTTCTGTTCATGGAATCATCCTCTTCATTGACATTGTCGTTTACATTTGCATTTACTCTAATGTCGACAGAGGCTCCATTTGTTATTCTAAGGGTCTCAGTTAACCGTCTCAGTAAATCTTTGACCCTTAATTGTCCTTTGGCCATTGCGTTGATTCTTCCCCTCATTTCATCTATCTCTTGATCCAAGTTTCTTTTCGAGTTCGACATCTCTTGCAGCCTAGTTTGCGACCTTGTTTCGTAGGTTCAGGTTCGTGCGATCTACATTTTTCGAGGATGAGCAATGGTTCAAAGCTTTTTTTTTTAACCTAAAAATTATAAAGTTTAAATTATCATTTTTCAAAAGAGCAATAATTGCGTTAATTATTTGTTAAAGGACTGTTAGTGTTTTTATGCTAATGGATTTGAAATGAGTATCTTTGATCTTTGCTTGTTGTGACTATTACCCAGAACGTCTTGTTCAAAAATATTAAGTCTCAAGTGAAATATGAGATCAGAAAATGAGTGTCGAAATAAGCATACTTCATTCATTCAACTGAAAAGATATGATGACCAAAATACATTGCTTCTTAGCTGAATACATCACGACCTAGCTGAATAAGACTATTCCTTATCTGAATACGCCTTGGCTATCTGTTTCATTTGCCCTATAAGGTCCTTACAGTACTCGATGAAATCACTAATTTCTACAAGTGTCTCAAAAGGATTGACTATCTTATCGGCCTTCATCAAATGATACAGAGTATCCGCAATAGCCGAGTTAGCTAAACATGCTAACTTTGCAAAGCGACTCATCCAAAAATTAGCTTCTTCCTTTCATCCACTGATGTCCCTTTTTTATTTTTCCACCTAATCCATCAATTCTTTTATTTTTTCCTGCTCTTGTTGTAATATTACCTCATATTTTGTAACCGCCTCTTTCATGTGGAGCTTCTTATTTTTAATCACATCTTCATATCGCTCAGATGCCATTTCCATCTGCTGCCTCATTTCTTCCACCAGTTGCATCGCATTACTCTGGGTTAGGGATGGCAACGGGCGGGGCGGGGGACGGGTAGTAGCCCCCGTCCCCCGCCCCCGCGAATAATATCCGCCCCCGCCCCCGCCTCCATATCCGTGCGGGTACCCGTTTATCTTTTCCCGCGGGTAAACGGTATCCGCGGATATCCGCGGGTACCCAATAAATTGTAAAAAAATTCAAAAAAATAAAAATAAAATAAAATAAAAAAATAAAAATGAAGAAAAAGTATAATACTATAATTTTTTAAAATTTGTCTAACACAACTTAATTTAAAAATAATACCAAACACCTAAAATACTTTTTATTTATATAACTTTACAATATTTTAATTTATATAATTAAATTTTTTAATAATTTTATATAAAATATTTATATAAAATTTTTACGGGTACTCATGTAGTGCGGGGGAGCTACCTCCGCCCATACCGTTTATTAAACGGGGATAATATTAAACGGGCATTTATATCTGCGGGGGGAATTTGAAGGGTATTACCCTCCCCCGTCACGGGTATTACCTGCGGGTATCCGTGGGGGTGGGTAAAATTGTCATCCCTACTTTGGGTTAACCCAGCATTCTCGAGTTGCTCCCTAAGTTGTTGGTTTTTAGCCATAGCTCTATCTCTTTCTTGCTTTCGAAGCCCTAATTCCTTGTTTGATGCCCCCAGACAATGCTTAGTCTTCAGCATATAATCATATTCCATCTTCATCTTTTTGTTAGTCCCTTCGAGAGTGTGGTCCTTCTCAGCATTTTCTCGCTTTAAGACCGCATATGCCTGTCGGGTTTTTCTCAACTCAGCTTCCATTTTCTTCTTTTCCTCTTCTATATTTGTGAACCTTGTTTTCATTTCTTCATTTTCAATCAAGACCGAAGCTTAAGATTCACCAGCCAAAGGGATTGCCGGGGTCTTGAATGGTAACTTGATTTCCTGAACTCTGTCCTTAACCCACTAGCGATAATCTTCCTTGGCTGCATAACTTCTAACTCCCAATTCTTTTCCTTTTTGGATAACTTTGTCCCAAGCACTTCAGACCTCCTGAAGTGATTCAGTATTTTCTGTATCCATATAGTAAAGAACAAAAGAGGTTATTTGGACTTCCGCAGGTGGTCCCATCATAGGATAACCGAGTTGTCACTGTACCAAGACTGGATTGTAATTAATACATCCTCGTGTACCTATGAGGGTCACACTTGGAAATCTTTCACACTGGTAGATGATAGTTTCTACATTTTTCCACCGTGGATACCATCTGATCTATTTTTCATCCAATTTCGCTAAATGGTCTGCCCATTCACTGTTGCTCTTAGTCTTCAGTTAGTACATATTGAAGTCAGCAATAGGGCACTTTGCTTTGTATGATCTATTGAAAACATAAGTTATGAGCCAAACATATAACATTGGCAAGCAACAAAGGATTCTCTTGCCATTCTTTTAGTGACAAAAGTTCAGGGTACAATAAAACATTTACGAGAATGGCTGAGACTGGGTTGTTGGTGTTAAACTTGCTAGCAAGGAACACATTAATTGTTGCATAATCCACATAATTATCAATATTAGGGAACAAAACTGTGTCGTAAATGGTGAGGGCTAGCACATCTATGAAAGCATCTCAATCTCCACTTTTGGCTAAGTGATGCATCTGTCCTTCAAGGTATTCTCTTGAAAACCCTTTGGTTCCATTCCTATTTTGCTGCGCGCCTCGAAGGTCTCTTGCATGCACTTTCAAAATGTTTGCTACAGTTTGGATGGATGCATAATGTTTCATATAAAAATATGACTTTTTACCTTCCAATGGCAAACCTAGGATCTGCTCAAATTCTTTGAGAATGGGAGCTAGTTGGAAATCTTGAAAAATGAAACATCTAAGAGGTGGGTCATACTATTGGGCCACTGCGGTGATTGCTTCCACTTGCATATTCACCTCTAATAGATCCAGAACCTTTCCATACTTTGCTGCAAATGTCAAACGCTGAGTCTTCTTCTACATTCGTCCTATAACTACTAGGCTTTCAGTGTTAACTTTATTAGCCTTGAGTCACAGAATCTTTTTTAAGCTTGCATCCTTGTGATCTGATCCCATATTCTTTTTTACCAAAGATATTCACTGTCAAATCTTGATTGAGTTTTAACAGTTCTCTAACAAATCTGCCTCAAGAAGGACAAAGAGATTAGAGTATTACAAAGAAAACATGGTGCAAGGATGCAAAGTATGCTTTTTTTAATAAAAAAATGAATGCAATGATGGATAAATTTAAGGATAACGAAAATGTACGCTCCCTTTATGCCTTAAATGATTGCCTTAAATTTGAGGAGTTTTATCCTGAGGATCTATGAGTCTTTCTGATTTATGAGAACTTTCATTTGATGGTTCTACTATTCTAAAGGTCTCTAGAGCTAGGTCCCATTTCAGAATGTTAACCACAAATAATGGGTAAACCATTATGTGTGGGACATTCATGAAAAATGTACACTCTAGATGAGGTTTTTGCAATAACCAAACAGGATGTACATCCAAAATGGCTATCACTATGTAACCTCTACCTAACTTAGGCTTCACTTAGACCCGGGTGTAGGGCTCCACTCGAATGTATGTGAGAAGCGTGTAAGTACAGTGTGTGTAGGGAGTATACAAACCTTCATAATTCTAAAGACTACCTTCATCCTGCAAAATAGAACAAACACAAAATAAAATTCCAAAAAAATCCTCTATCCCAAGGTTTGCATAATAAAATAAAATCATAGTTAAAAATAATTAATAAACAAATTAAACAAAATAGAAAAACAAAACAAAAACAAAAAGGATAAACAAACATATAAATGTCACAAGAATTGCACAACCAACATACAAAGGCATGACTCTCAAAAATTCCTAGTGGAGTCGCCATCTGTCGCGACCGTGATCTCCATGAAAGCGACGAAAAATAAAATAAATTATTAGGAGTCGCCACCAATTTTATTTGAAATAGAAAAAATTGGAAAACCTAAGAAAAAAAGTTTTGGTCTTTGAAACAAGATTGGATTCGAGAGTCGATTATGCATAGGAAAGAGTGAAGATTTAACCCCACAGCACCCCTAATGCATCCGTCTTGAGACGGTTACCTTAAGTCAGTTGTGCAATTTTTAATAACTCTTGAAAATATTTCTTTTATCCCTTTTTAAAACATAAAAAATTTAGTAAATAAATTATAAAAATTTAATTTTGACTTGACAGAATAGAGATTTTGCTCCTACGTATCCTCAAATGCAGTGAGGAACTCAAAGTCACGTAGTTCTTTTTAAAAAAAAATAAGTGTGGGTTGGTTGATTTTTTTAAAAAAAATAATTTCTCAATTTAAAAATTTAAATTAACAAGTCTTCGCGACTCGTTTAATCAAATTAAGGTTTGGATAGGTGAAACTCGGCGTCACGCTAGAGATGTCACTCATTGAATCATCAAGTTATCACAACTTAAATGATTATAAAATTATAGGATCAATAAGTTATCACAACCTAATTAATCCTATTTTATTCTTCAAAAGGGTTTAAATATTTTATATTTTTATCTCTTATGTTTTTTTTCTTTAAATAATTTAAATCATCAAGCTATCACAACTCAGATGATTATAAAGTTTCAGGATTAACAAGCTGTTACAACTCAGTTAATCTTATTTTATTCTTTTATTAAAAGGTTCAATTACTTTATATTTTTATCATCACTTTTTTTATATTTTTTTTACTAGGCTTAACAAAGCATTTTAAAATTATCTAACTAAATAGCTTTAGCTCAAACAACTGTGACCCAAGAAGAACAAAACAAACAAACAAAATAACTCAAGCCTAAATAACTCTAACCCACAAAAAAAGAAGAAGAAGAAAAATATATATCAAAGACAAAAAACAAAATGGCCATCAACAACTTTAAAAAAAATAATAATAAGAAAACAAATGGGGGAGTCACATTCTGAGAGAGAAACAAAAGAGAAGTTTCAGAAAACGAAATGGAGGAGGGGCAAACCACTAGCAAAATGGAGATGGTGGTGACTTCGGTGTGGGGCGTGGGTTACGGCTGTGCAGCACGATGCTGGTGCCGGGTCTCGGTGGTGGTTCGTGCGGGTGGAGGCGAGGGTCGCTGTCGGGTTAGTGCTGTTGGTCGGGGTCGCGACATAACGGTATCGCGATGGAGCTCGACAGACCCGCTGTGTGGCTCGGTTTGATGGGTGGCTTGTGGAGTACTGGTACGCTTCGCGGAGGAATGCGGGGGCGTGATGCGGAAGAGCTAGTGGTGCGGCAGTCAGCAGGGTGAAGGCGCGTGGAGGAGCTCGTGGTGCAGCGGTCAGCAAGGTGGAGGCGCGTGGAGGACGACGGTGGCCTCGGATCTGCGACGTAGCTGGGTGGATCTACGACGTGGACGGATCTACAACGTGGCAGAGGCGCAACCCGGTGATCGAAAATAACAGTGACAGCACAGTGGAAACAGCAGCGGCAGACGGTGGCTCCGGGCTTAGTGGCTGAGGCAGGAAATTTTAGTGGTAAGGGAAAACAAATAGGTGATGTTTCAGTGGTGATGTGGGCTCTATTTTTGGGTCTAGACTCTAGGGGGAGTGGGGTAAGGTGACGAAGGTGGTGGCTTTGATGGGTTTGGCAGGGCAGTGAGGCAGTGATGAGGGGTGTTTTATAGTTTCAATGGTGGTGGTGAGATTGAAGAGGTGAATGTGAGATGGTTCTTGGTAAAATAGGTATAGTGATGGGTTTAGTGGTGGTCACGGTATGGAAGTTGTGGTGGATGAGTGAGGGATGATGAGGATGAAGGGTAGAAGCCGTGAGTTGTTGAAGGGTAGATGGAGGTTGATGGTTATGAAGATGGTGAAGATGAGGTGATTATGGAGATTAATAGTGGGCTGCGTAGACGTTATGAGTTAACCGGGTGAAGGTCGGAATGGGTGGTCATGGTTTGGATGAGTTATGATGGAGGGGTGGATGATTATGATGGAGGGGGTGATGGTGAAGATTATGAAAGAGTGGTGTGTTTGAAGGTTCAAAAATGATGATTCGAGAGTGGAGAGTTGATGATGGAGATAGCAGAGGATCGAAGTTGAAGGGAGGTGGAGATGGTGAAAGTTATGTAATGGTCTGGGTTATTAGTTGCTAGCAGGAAGGTGATTATGCATAATGGAGTGGGTGGATGCTGTGTGATAATGCCAAAAGAAAGGTGATATATAATGGAGTGGGTGTGTGCTGTGCGATAATGGTAAAAGAAAGTGAATGCATAATGGAGTGGGTGTGTTGTAGTGTATTAGCGGTGAATGCATAATGGAGTGCAAAAAAACAAAAACAAAACACATAAGACAAGAGAAAGAAAATGATAAAAGTTCCACCTTTTTTTATTTTTTATTTGTTTTAATTTAATTTTTTTATTAATATCTCAGACAAAATTGGGTGTTCACAGTGATGCATATATTAATTAGTACATGATTGTCAATCTCATTGTCTATATTAATTTCCTTCTATCCATAACAGAGGCTTATTCATTTTCTTTCTCATGAACTCATGAAGTATAGATATTGACGACAATCTAAAATATTTATAATATTTATTTAGGTCTATTATTGGATTCCGAACTTCACCTCCAAATCATACAGTTGTGCATTATATTTCTAAACCATCTTCATGAATGATTAACCAGTAACCACTTCAGTCCAACATTATTGTTTCACTCTAAAATCTAAAACCTTTACCACGTGGTTGGCCAGACATGTCTTAACTCTAACCTGTCCAAACTTATGCCAATTCATGGGGATATAAAACATTATAAATCATGTAAGACCATGAGCAAAACAACAAAAATTGTCACTAACAAGTAACAACTAGTTTTGCTGGCATTTGGTTCATAGCCAATCTCTAGGAAACCAAATGTTTGAGGCTTTAAGCTTCGGATAGGTAAATGCAATATAGGAAACCCAATGTATGTAAACTTTAAGTTTCAAAAGTATTTTCTTTTATTTCTTTTGTTTTTCTACTGCTAATTTAGGAGTTGAAATCGTAATTCATTAGACATTATCAAGCATTATCGACATATAACCTTAACGGTTATTGAAGGTTGACTCCTCTCAAGATGTAACCTCAAAGTTTACATACAATTATATAATACTTAAAATTGATAAATAATGAAATATCATGTGAAAAAATAGTCTCATGAATCATGATTATGATGCATAATATGGACAGAAGAAATCATAATAAGATTTGTGCTAGTAGAGACTAGTCTTTTCAAGAGTTAATAATAATGTTAAGTTGTCATCACATTTTGACAAAATTTATGACAAAAAATTATGACATCTAGTATTTATCAATAAAAATCACAAAACGCCATGAAATGGCATAAATCTCTTGTCATCATGTTTATTACTTTATCTTGTCAATGTTATCTATGCTTTTTGGTATGTACATTGATCATAATGAATGAAATTTTAAGTTTACCATGTTAATCAAATAATTTAATTTAACAATAAATTATGTTGGTATGCTTCATCTAGATGTGGGTATATAGGTCTAGGTCCGCAGACCGGTCCACATAACTTGTGATTCACAGTTTAAAACTTGACAAAATGTTGATCCGTTTAGACACAAGTTTATTGGCCTAATTCGTTTCAATTCGTAATTAAATGAGTTTTTGTCCGCAAATTCGGGTCTGATTTTTTTTTAAAGATTACACAATTAGGCCAATTGTACCTACTTGCCCAACTAAATTAAAAAGATCTATCTCAGTGAAACACTCATTTTTTGTTCTCTTCATTCTCACTTCACTCAGACACTCACTTGTCACTCTCTCCTCTGTCTTTCGTGCCCTATGCCTATCTACCGTCACTTAATCATCTCTCACTCTTGCCAGCCGCTGCTCTCTTCGCCACCACTGCGTCTTGGGAGACGAGGCCACCACTGCGAGACCAAACCACCACTTGCGAGCTATGAGCCTATCGCCGCTCAATCATCTCTCACTCTCGCCGGCCACTACTCTCTCCGCCACCACTGTGTCTTAGGAGACGAGGTCACCACTGAGTTCGGGATGAGACCTCCACAATGAGACCAAGCCTCCACTTGCGAGCTGCGACCACTTGTGAGTTGCAACTTGCGACTACGAGGTATGAATATGAGATTTTCCTATTGTGTTTCTTTTGATCTAGTGGCTTCATTTAGATCTGTGGTTTCTTTTGATAAGGCCGCAGTCTGCGAAGCCACCACTGCGGGTCTGCAACAAGGCTACCCATTGGCCACTGTAACCACTTACAATCTGCGACTGCGATGTATGATTTTCCTCTGTTTCTTTTAATTTGTGGCTGTTTTGGTGCTTGGTCTTTTGATTTTCCTCATTATGATTTTGATTTGGTGGCTGGTCTGAGATGCAAATTGTGCCTGATATGTGGTTGTTTTTATTGCTACATACAACTGTGTGAGATTTGTTTTGATAATTTAAGAGTGTTATTTGATTATATATGTTTTGTTATTTGATGATATTTGCTGATTTGTTTGGTCTCAGACTCTCAGTCTCTCATATTTGTTTGATGATTTATTTGCTCTCTCTGTTAAGAGTTATTAGTTGATATATGTTCTGATTAGTGATTGCTCATGTATGTATTTTGTCTGTTTGATTTGTTCTAGCTATTTGAATAATTAAAATCTTGATGTGTTGCAATATTGGAAGGACAATAAACATCGATTTCCAGATCTTGCATTGATGGCTTGTGATGTTTTAAGCATACCAATAACAATTGTTGCTTTGGAATTAGCATTTAGTATTAGTTCGGCTTTTTTTACCAAACTATCATTAGTGTCAAAATTATTTATCAAAATATCAATCTTTTGAAACTAAATATCAAATTGTCACCTTTTTGTCCAACATGACATTTTTTAATAATTTCTGGTCCACGTAGGATGCGTCAAGGCGTAATTCACGTGGATGCGCTACCCTGTTTAGCGCATCCTATGTGGACACGCCATCTATGATGTCGTTTTTACAAAGAACACGTCAACAATCACTACAAGAAATTAAGAAAACAGCGAGGGAAATTTCCCTCGCTAATCCCTCTCTAATCCCTCGCTAATATTATCAGCGAGGGATTAGAGAGGATTAGCGTAGGAAATTTTCCTCGCTTTTTTCATCGCTAATTAGCGAGGAAAGTATTCCCTCTCTAATCCGTCTCTAGAAAATTTATTTCCCTCGCTAATTCCTCTCTAATCCCTCGCTAAAATTCCCTCGCAAAATGGCGATGGAATTTCCCTCGCTAAATTATTTACTAATTTTGTCAATTTCCCTCGCTATTCCCTATTCCCTATTCCCTCGCTATTAATTCCGTCTCTATTCCCTCGCTAATCCCTCTCTAAATTCCCTCGCTAATCAGTCGCTAATGGCTTGTAGTATTCAGTCGCTATTTCCTCGCTAAATTTTCCCACGCCATTTCCTCGCTATTCCCTCGCTAAACCCTCGCTATTCCCTCGCTAATATTTTACTCGCTAATCCCTCGCTAATCCCTCTCTATTTACAGTGTGAGTTTTCTGTCGCTAATCCCTCGCTAATGACCTAAATTTTTTTTAATAACCTATTCATATATATAACTTTCCCTAAAACCTGCATATTAAACCACAATCCAGTAAACAACAATCCAATAATTATTAAATGCTAGAACAAAAAACTTATACAAAATAATCCAATAATATAGTTAAAAGTTATTATACAAATAATCAATCAATATAGTTGAAAGTTATACAAATGTAACAATAAGAATAAAAAATGGTAATCAGTCTAAATTATCTTCGTCTTCGTCTTCATCTTCGTCTTCCTCTCGACCCTCTCTGCCTAAATCTTGCGATGGTGGTTGTGGAACATTTGTTGATCCGATCGTAGATAGAAACGATTGGAAGGGTGCCAACATAGGGACAAGTTGACTTTGGACAAACGAAGCCATCGCTGCAGCCATTGCTGTGTTTACAGCTTCAGATATGTCTTGCGTCAATGGTGTAGAGTGGGAAGGACCCACAACCGAGGAGGATGAAGCTGGTCTAGTGTTATTACCAATGTGCAAGCTGTTACCTATGCCATGCACACGTCCCTTCTTGTTGAGACCCGCCGCATCCAACCAGTCCTCTGGGTCAACCATAGGGTGAGAGGAAGAGTTTTCTCCATATTTTTGTGTCATTGCGGTGTCATATGACTCCTAAAAATAACAAAACAAGAAAAATATTAACAAAAAAATGAATAATCTAAAATATATATGATCATTTGAATACGAACAAGACACTTACAATAAAATTCCTCGAACGCAGCTGAAACATAGCTTCCGTCTTTCTTCTTATGAACTTTTGCATACAAATCTCTGTAAGAAAGCCAGAATGCTTTAACTCTGCCTCCTGTAATCGCATATGGAAGAATATTATATAATAAAAACATATCCAAAGTAAGGTAATCCCTCTAAAATACTATGTCATACTCAAGATAGGCAAATAACTCAAGTAATTACAACATGTTCATACACAGATGCTTATCATTAAAACTTTAAATGAGGAAGTTATATTACCATCTTACTCTTGTGTTGACCAAAGCTTATCGACCCGCCTGTATGCTTCAAGGCATCGAGTATGGCTACCTGTTCCTCCGGTATTTCTGCGGACCTCATCATCCATTTATCTGTCACCAAATGTCGACCAGGTCATCCCATACTTCCGTCCTCATTCCTCTAGGCCCATGGCCCTTAATATCAGCCAAGTTATTTGAATTTGCCCGCTCAAAGGCCTTATCTCGTGCTTTGTTCAAATGGTCTGGATAACGGTCCAAGATAGTCCTTTCCCAGACAGTTCTCGCCATGCTGCGATCAGCATCAGATGTGAACCGATGCTTAGCCTACACAAATGATAAGTATGTATATTTATTTTTCAATAAACGTATAATATATAATTCTATAGAAACACAATTACTTACTATAAAGTCAGTAAATAGTATTTCCTTCATCTCAGCTGGATAACCTCGCCACGTACTAGCCGGAACAGGCATCCGTGTCATGACATTGTACATAATGTCACGTGTCACCCTCGACGGTAGAAACCTCCTCCTGTAAGTACAATAAGATAATGTTAGTTATCTGAAAGTAAATACATGTAATAAAAGATAATATGTAACTAGTACTTACGGTTCAGGGACAGGCGCCACATATATAAGTTCTCTGCTATCTGTTTCTACATTGGATTCTCCACATGAAGGCACCATATTCGGGCCGCTAGTGGGTGGGTCAGCAGGGGGTGGCATAGAAATCGGCCGGGTCGGGTAAGGGGTGGGACGGTTCCGATGCGCCTCCAATGGTCAATGGACTAGACGCTGGTAGGCCTGCACTAGTCGATGGGCCAGTAGCTGAAGTTGCACCTAATATAATTATATATAAAAAAACACGTATATATTACATTTATATAAACCACGAGTTAATAATAATTAAAAAGATTATCCTACGTATACCGGAGAGAGTGAAATCTTTGTCTTGGTGGAGAATCATAGGTAGATGCACCATTACGGCCTCTCCCACCGATCAAGCGTCCAAAGACCTCTACCTCGAATGGTCATGATGGATATCTGCATAAAGAAACATAATGAAACATGACGAGTTAAGAAATTATATGTCAATAAAAACCTCAAAATATAATAATGATATTCAGTGTAAATACCATTAACGAAAATTATTGAACAAGCTTCAATTTTAACCACTTGAGTCTGAAGCAACAGATTCCTCATCTTCATCTGAGAATTCATTAATTTCATTATTTTCGTTGTCATCAATGAACTCATCATCAACCAGATCATCCATTGGATAATGTATATCACGTATGTTAACTTCTTCCATTTGGGCATGTGCATCAAACAAGGAGATTGTTTCATTATTATCACAGGATTGTGTGTTCCAATGGATCCATCATCTTGGTAATAATCAGTGGCAGTTAAGTCATTCAATTCATCACCTTCCTCATTCAATGTCTCAGCCACAAAGAGTTTTGCTCTGACCTTGCATGCTGCCCACCATTCACCACTAACTCTATTCCCGCTTTGTGGGTATCTTGTATAGTACACTTGTTGTGCTTGTTCGGATAAGACGAATGACTCATTTGAGTGAAGTCTTGATTTATGCTTTATGTCAACCAAACCATATCTCTCATCAACATGAACTCCATTTATCGGGTCAAACCAATGACATTGTAAAAGAAATACTTTGTTTTGATTTCCTACATATGACAGTTCCAATATATCTTCAATGATGCCATAATAGTCAAAGTCATTCTCACCATATATACTACCTCTAACACATACGCCACTATTCATGGTAGCTTTATTTTGTCCGTACACCTTGGTATGAAATCTGTACCCATCAACTATTAAGCCACAGTAAGAAGTCACGGACTTGGATGGACCGTAACTTATCCCTCATATCATTTGATCCTCGACTTGGCCTATATTAACCTGTATCATTACATAGATGGTAGATAGTTGTAACATCTAGCATAATGCGCATTGACTTTAATATAATAGATCACTATTATGGATAAAAGGACTCACTAGATGTTTTAGCCACCTACTGAAGTCCTTATCCCGAGCTTCCAATATTTGATCATCAGTTATATTAGGATCTGTATCCCTTAACGAATCCTCGAATTGTCTAATGAATACAATAATTAATATTTAGCATAAATTTAACACATTATAACAAATTCATTAGATAGAGAGTAAACTTACTGGAGATAAGGTTCTACTTCTCCATAATTTACAAGCACATATGTCTCAGCAATCTGAAGTTCCACATCCGTCAAGAATCTATTTCGATCTCTCTCGATAGGACGACATGGATGCTTAAAAACAGACAATCGTTCATTAATTATTTCTTCCCCACCGTCGTCATTCCGAGGAACTTGAGTGCGCCTGGTCTATAGGTGGGGATCGAAATACATGGAAGCAAAATTAGAAATTTCTTCTAAAATATACGCTTCACAAATAGATCCTTCAACTTTCGCCTTATTTCGGACCTTTCTTTTCAAGTACAGCATACACCTCTCAAAGGGGTACATCCACCTGTAATGCACTAGTCCTCCAACCTTAGCTTCATAAGGGAGATGCACGACTAGATGTTCCATCACGTCAAAGAATGCTGGAGGGAAAATTTTCTCTAACTTGTAAATTGTTTCAATGATAGAAAGCTCTGCATTCTCCATGGTGGAAGCACGAATTTCAGTTGCGCAAACTTCTTTAAAGAACAAGCTTAGTTCTGTTAACGGTCCCCATATAGGCTTTGGCAAGATATCACGAAATGCCAGAGGAATTAACCTTTGCATAAAAACATGACAATCGTGACTTTTCATTCCATATATCTTCCCGCCATCTACATTGATGCAACGTGCGATATTCGACGCATACCCATAGGGAAATTTCAACTGTTTTATCCACTCACACACCATCCTTCTTTTATTGGCATCCAAGACATACGTCGCCTTTGGTTTTTTACACTTGCCATTGTCAACTGTTAGCTCCAAGGTAGGACGTTTGCATATTATCTTCAAATCTTCTTTTGCATTTGCATTGTCTTTTGTCTTGCCCTTTATGTCCATGACAGTGTTGAAGATATTATCAAACACGTTCTTCTCAACATGCATAACATCTAAATTATGTCGTATTAGATTAGTCGACCAATAAGGCAATTCCCAGAATATGCTCTTCTTCACCCAATTATGGTGTATACCAAAGCTATCTTGTTTTTGTTTACCTGAATTCAAGCCAAAAATAATTTCCTTAAGTTGAGTCACTCTATTCAAGACATCTGTCCCACTCATCCGTTGCGGTGGATTCGATTTTTTCACTGTTGATCTCTTAAAAGAGTTTCGATCACGGCGAAATGGATGATCAAAGGGCAAAAATTGGCGATGACAATCAAACCAACAACATTTCCTACCATGCTTCAACACAAATGACTTACTGTGATTCATACAAAGCGGACAAGAAAGTTTTTCATGAGTGCTCCACCCAGACAGCATTCCATAGGCTGGAAAGTCACTTATTGTCCACAACAAAGCCACTTTCATATCGAAATTTTGCTTCTTCCAAGCATCATAAGTTTGCACCCCATCATCCCACAATATCTTCAGATCGTCAATTAGGGGTCTAAGATATACATCTAAACTTTTACCAAGTGACTTTGGTCCAGGAATTACTAAAGTGAGGATTATGTATTCCCTTGTCATACACATACTTGGAGGTAGATTGTACGGTGTGACAAAAACAAGCCAACATGAATATGGTGTGGCTGAACCGCTGAATGGATTAAAACCGTCTGTACACAGGCCAAGCCTAACATTTCGAGCATCTAGGGCAAATGTAGGATGGGTAGCGTCAAATCGTTTCCAAGCCTCAGCATCAGCTGGATGCCTGATCACTGATTCATCTTGACGCACTCCATCCGCATGCCAAGTCATATACTGTGCAATGTTTTTGGACATAAACAGACGTTGGAGTCTTGGCATAATGGGAAAATATCGCAACACTGAGTGCGGCACATCCTTCTCATTCGATGAACGTCTGGCCTTCGGTTTGAATCGTGGGTGTCCACATACTAAGCAAACTGAGTAGAGTCTCTTGTCACTGTATTCTTTGTAATACAACATACACTGATTAAGACATGCATCAATCTTCTCATATCCTAATCCCAGCTCACGAACCATTCTCTTCGATTTGTAGAAGTTTTCGGGTAATCTTTCAGGCTCTGGAAGCATGCTCTTAATTATGACAATCATTCTATCATAACAACTCTCACTCATGTTAAACTCCGACTTCAAGTTCAAAAGTTGAGTTACAGCTGATAATTTCGTGTGCTTATGGCAACCATCCCATAAAGGTTCGTCAGCGTCTCTTAGAAAGTCATAAAACTTCGCAGCTGACGCATTTGGATCCTTTTCTAAATCTTGAGCCTCTGGATTTAATCTATCACCTGCGACATCCATAACCATATCCACATATGGATTCCTAGGCTCCACTTCATCATCATGGACAATGGATGTTGAGCCGCTATCTCCCCATATGTCCTCACCATAAATAGTCCAATTTACATAACCGTCCACAAATCCGTACTTATACAGATGTTGTTCTACCCTAAATACCTCCCTCCAAGCATGATTCTTACATCTAGCACATGGACAAAGGATGCGATTTAATGCATCACTAACTGTCGGATCTCCTTGAGCAACCCTAATGAAATCATCAACTCCATCCTTGAATTCTTCACTTACATAGCCGGTAGGATCATTTCTTCGTAACATCCAACTTCGATCGGGTCTCATGATTGCTGAAATTGGTTTAGCACATTAATAGAAATCCTTATATCAACTGATCCTTCTTAACATGGTATGGCCTTATCCCATTCGGTAAGAAACTTTTTCAACACTTGGTTAATAGTTATTCCTTAAATCTCATATTTTATATTTGAAAAATTTCATGAATTTTCCCATTGGTCTCCAAGTGCATGACTATAACGCAGTGAGATCTACCACATTTAAGTATATACCCAGAGAACAAAAGGAAATGTAGTAGACCGAAATTTCAACAAGTATAAGAAATGAGATTTAAATAATAACTATTAACTAAGTGAAGGAAAATTTTCTTACCAAATTGTCTCACTTGGACAATTCAAGATTCAATACAACGAGCAGTACGAACAATAAGTATGTGTGCTCATTCATATTGAATCTCAAACGGGAAACTAAGGTTTTGCTCAAATCTTCACTCGAATAAGAAAATAAAACTTTAAGCATATGTTAAAGCACAATTAAAAGTTAAATCAGACCAATATTCTTAACACATAATTCGTTAGAAATTCATAACTTTTATTTTTAACATCCAAGATTTGACGTCATATTTAGATAGTCCTAAATGTACCTCATAGGAGAGAAAAACATAAATAAAATCTAAGTTTTCACTAGCCACAATGATTGCTGCTATGCGACCTGACATAGACAACATTGATGAATATGTTAGGAACACTACTGCTAGAGCTTTCAGTGTTGTTGCCTCTGCTCCTTGGTATACCTGCACTCTTACCCTTCTTGAAGGTTGTTTGTAAGAGTAAGAAATCATGGCAAGCTCGGCACTTAATCGAATTAAGATTGTGCAATGATTGAGAAGGTGAAGCAAAGTTATGTAAAGAATTGGAAGCCCTATACACAAGTTGCTATACTAAAGAAGTCATGATCATTCGATTCGTGAATTTCACGCTTTGATGAAGAAATAAACCAAGTTGTTACAATGTGGTGAAGCAATGTGTAACACCCTCAGTATCATGTTAGGCTTGTAAGCGGTTACAAAGGTATTCTAATACTTGATTAAATGAATCCTAGTATTTATTTTATAGTTGTTGGGAAGTTGAAAAACTTGAATTAGTATAATTCAAGTGTGATGTTGCATATAAAAGTTCTAACACTGGAACTTAAGTTTCGATTTTTCCCTTAACCCACGACCCCCAGCAGAAAACAAAAAAAGAATAAAATAGAACGAAAACAGAGAAACGAAGGGGAGAAAGAGAGAAAGGAGAAGAAATGAAGGGAAGAGGAAAAGAAAAAGAGCAAGGCTCAAAGGTTGGTCATCACCTAAAGGTAGGAGATTTCTATTCTTTTTCTCTCTTTGTTCTTTTGAATGGGGGTTAGAGATTTGGAATGAAAAACTGGATTTGGAGAGCAAAATCCTAGCTCTTAGCTTGATTATTGCTTCGAAGAATTAAGTTAGGATAATTTTAGTCTAATAAGTATTAGATAGTCATTTATAGCTCAAACCAACCATTTTGGTTCATGATAGAGAATCTTGGAAATGGATTGGAGAAAAATGAGAATTAGGTTGTGATTGATTGACTTTGATCATAATCTAAGTTTAATGAGTTAGATACTAGTTAGAATCCAGGATTTGAGGATAAGAACTTGGTTAGAAACCAAGATTATGCAATACCCGAATTTGTAGAATCGGACAAGCACCCGAATAGCTGTGATGTTTGTCGCATAACTTGAGCTACAGACATCGGAATGAAATGAATTTTATGTCATTTTAAAGCTAAGACATAGGGCTACATGTGGTTAAAATTTCAGCATTTTACACAAAGCCAAACAGTACCAGTTTCGGTATGAATCCAATGCGATTCGAGAAAATGCATTCGCAGCCATAAACTTGATTGCATAACTTCCTGCTCCGGTGTCCGTTTCCCATGAAACCAAAGGCATTTTAAAGGTAACATGTAAGGTTCTTGCCTGCAAAATTTCATAATTTTCCTGGGTGTATTTTGTTCCCAGTTTCAGTTTAAAGTAAGGGCAGAAATGGGTAAACCAGTGGATTCCCTATTTGTGCTTCTGTACAATGTCGAATAACTTTAGATACGCTTATCCAAATGAGGTGAGGTTTGCAGCATTTGAAAGATATAAGAGAGATCTATATTCCCATAAAATTTCAGGATTTTATGAGTTAAGATGCATATTTGGCGCAATCTTAAAAATCAGTCTTTTTAGGCAAATTTTGGAGGTATTTTGGGATAGTTTGAATCCTAGAAATACTAGTAACTCCTTTAATAGTTAAAGCTGAGTTAGATAGGCAAGTTTTGTGGTAAATACTTTACTCTCTCAATAAGTTGAGCTGAAATGGGGTAGTAACAAGAGTGAATTGGTTCCCTTAAGCAAGTGAGGTTGAGCCTAGTGAGTTGGTTCTCTCAAGTAAGTGAGGTTGAGCCTAGTGAGTTGGTTCTCTCTAGTAAGTGAGGTTGAGCCTATTGAGTTGGTTCCCTTAAGCAAGTGAGGCCAAACCTAGAGTTGGTTCCCTACAGGTCGAATCTAAAGTTAGGCATCTTTAGAAAATAGATTATTAATTAAGAACTTTAACTGATTACTGAAGAACTCTAATCGGTTAGAGAGATAATTATGCTTAGAGGTGAAAAACCTTTGGGGAGGTTTGGGAATGTGATTTTCAGTTGTTGTATGCAACATTATGCAGAAAACCAGTGATTATGACTCCCTTAAAACCAGAAAAATGAGCTATCCTGACAGCTGATAATGTTTGTCGCATAACTTGAGCTACAAACATTGGAATGACATGAATTTTGGCACAATTTTAAAGCTAAGACATAGGACTACGTGGGGTAAAAATTTCAGAATTTTACACAAAGTCAAATAGTACCAGTTTTGGTTTGAATCCAAAGCGGATATTCTCAAAAATGCATTCTCGGCAGAAGAAACTGATTGCATAACTTCCTGCTTCCGGTGTCCGTTTCCCATTAAACCAGAGGCATTTTAAAGCTAACATGTAAGGCTTCTTGCCTACAAAATTTCATAATTTTCTTGGGTGTATTTTGTTCCCAGGTTTCATTTAAAGTCAGGGTAAAAATGAGTAAACCAGTGAATTCCCTATTTTTGCTTCTGTACAATGTCGCATAACTTTAGATACGCTTATCCAAATGAGGTGAGGTTTGCGGCATTGGAAAGATGTAAAAGAGATCTATCTTTCCATCAAATTACAGAATTTTATGAGTTAAGATGCATATTTGGCGCAATCTTGAAAATCAGCCTTTTTAGGCAAGTTTTGGAGGTATTTTGGGCTGGTTTGAATCCTACAAATACTAGTAACTCCTTTAATAGTTAAAGTTAACTTAGATAGACAAGTTTTGTGGTAAATACTTTACTCTCTCCATAAGTTTTACGAGACATTCTCATTATGTCATGTAAGTGACATATAATCCTAAAGATACAAACACCTTCACAATGCATCTCTTGATTGCAACATAAAGGTATACATGTGTTTTTATGATTAACTTATGAAGCAATGCAATGAATAAGGATGAAACTAACCTTGACTTAAGAAGACTCCAGATGAATCAAGACTCAGGAACAAATGTTGCACTTGCAACAAAAATGCCTTTACCAAGTTTAGATAGCAGAAAGAACAAGAAAGGCAACAAGAACCTGCACCCATAGCATACAATCAAATAACATTTTACATATCCACATCTTTCAAATCAGGTTCAAAGTTATGATCTAAATACGAGCATTTCAGCAAGGAACTCAAATCTAAACATAAATAAGAGAAACAAAATCATAGCATTAAGCCCCTTTGCCTGCACAGTAACTCTGTCTGAGTGGCTCAAGGAACTACGAACATATTAAGATTATCTATAAGATTTACTAGGTGTACTAGATGCACATCTTGATTAATTCATGTATAAGAGTTTACTAAAAATAATGCGTATTCATTTTGTCAATCATGATTTGTTATATCTGATTTCATATTTAAAACAAAGTATTAAATCATGCAATTTTGGAACTCTTGAAATAAAATGAAAAGGGCCAATGATATGAATGTGCAAAAAAAGGCAAGAGAAACTCAATAAGGCCAACAAAGTTGACAGTTAATGGTAACATAAAATCTAATAATTAACATTCCTAATCTTTTCCAAAAACATCACCAAAGAAGATCCAATACAAATAACTTAGCACACATTATATATATTCTAACACTTTAACAATTTTATGAAGTGAATGGTTATTATTATTATTTATCAAGTATGAATTGAATTATTTTAGCATAGAGGTAAAAGCATTTACTTATAACAATATTTAAGTATACATAGTTATATGACCACTAGTAACTATAATGCAATTTTTAATTTTTAATTAACTTTAAAGTCTGAGCATTAAAACAACAACTTTTTGGGGTATCTTTTTTCCTTTTTTTTTAAATAAAATTTGATTAAATAATATCAATATCTAAGCATCCCCCGTAAATATACCTTATTACAATATCTAATGCATGTAACGTCACTACGATTTTCTTTTTACCTTTTGTAATGCATGTCGTGAAACTAAATATAATCAAAACAATGAAGCAAAATGTAAACTTATGTAACATAACCACATCAACGAAAAGCATTCATGAATCTATTAAACACTATAACTAGTAGCAATTACAAGCTGTCCTAATAAGGATATACTATTACTATAAAATTAAAATCCAAATCTTCCAAAGAACCATCAGTCTTGACTTCCATTTTTCACATTTATATTGGAACTTGGTGGCTAAGTACATAGTTTTACCTTTTGGAAGAGAGCATTTTCCTCCCTCTCGTAAATATGTATTCTGATTTAGTATATTATTATACTTTCAGGCTTTCTCTTTCTACTTTCTGTAAACATTCTCTTTGCTGGTCCATGTGAATGGTTATTGCAAAATGGCACCAATAAAGAAATGGGAAGAGGGAGATGCATCATTAGTAGTATATTAATATACATAAACCCAAACCCAATTATATATTAAAAATTCTTTTGGAGGAAAAGTATTTAAAAGAACAAAGCACAAGACCGTACATAAAAATATTAGAAAATATTAAAGGAGGGGTCGAATAGAAGAGTTGATATTGATAGATGAAAACAACAAAACAAAGAGAAATACATTTGTTGCTGAAATACGATTCAGGAAGAGCTTTCATGGTAGAGAAAAGGGTCTAGACTAGAGAGCAATTTTTTTAAAAAAGTTTGACTTTTAAGCTTGCTATTTTCCAGTGGTGATAGGAATCATGTGGACATCTATGTCAGATCCAAGACTGCCCAAAACAAAACTGATAATCCATTTCAACCCCCAATTAAACCATTACCATATTTTGGAGTAGATATATTATTATATATGTCTTGTGGGCTATAGGTTTTTACCACCACTAGGCTAGTTACACTAGCAATGGACTGTAATAATTTGTTTATACAATTGTTCAAAATTCTATTTTGAAATTATTATAATGTCAAATTATACTTTTCAACATCTTATCAAAGCCATTTTCAAGTGAACAAAAGTGTGACTTGTATTGGAACTAATTTATCTCAACCATCTATATTCAATATTAACTAATTTATCTCAACCACAACCCACGTTTTCTTTCCTCCATCTTCCTCTCCCCATTATAAGCCAACTCTACACTCTAGTTTCAGTCTCACTTTGCCAACACAACACATTACGCACACACACAAAGCAACACTAACACCATATACGAGAGACTAAAACTTGTAACAATGAGTTATGTCTGCTGGAATTTATAAAATAATTTGCACCCAATTAAAGATGAAGCAAAGATACTGTAGTAAAGTGTAGAGTACAAAAAATAATATATCCAAAATTAATATTGTATTCAATTACTTGTATAGCACTCAGTAAATTAGCAAGGAATCCTTCCTATATCTTCAAATCCTACCTAAGGTAAAAAATAAAAAGATCAAAGTTATTGGCTCAACTAGGAAAGTGGCTGTACACCATTAGTATTATACAAGAAGAGATAAAATTAAGCCAAACCACCAATATGTTATGCATTACTCGGATAAACAAAACATAGTAGATATAGACATGCTTCATGCAAGCACAAGAAAAGTCAGCAGCATAGAAGCAGTTGTGTAGATTCTTAAACAGACAATTGGGCAATTAAGAGTTAAGACAAAAGCTATCTCGTTTTGAACTGAAAGAGTTCAGGAAAGTTTGTTGGGAATACTCAACATCATAACATAATCAAGGAACCCTGAGATTTTCGTTTCAACTCTGGTACCATTTTCACAATGCTAGGAATGAAATCATTTTAAAAGTTCAATGAAAGGAAGTAACAATTTATTGCCTTAAATTATATAGAGAACAAATCAGAGGTTTTGTAAACACTAAGAAACATGTTAGAAAATTTTAAAAAAAAATTGAGAGAGGAAAGGTCTCAATACAGAGTAGGAAAACCCAAATGCAAATATCATAAAATAGATTATTTAGAGGTAAGATCGAATGTTAAGTAACAAATCAGTTTTCTATACAAAGACATATAATGCAGAGGAGGAAAATAAGAATTTCCATTCCGTGGTGAGCAAAATATGGAAACTGAAATGAACATAGCATAGCATAGTACAATACCAAACGTTGAAGTATCTGAGAATAATTTTAGGCATGAACATCAAGTTTCCAACTCTTATTCTTTGACACATTTTCCTCAGCTACTAGATAGTGTTTGTGGTACTAAATAGTATAATCTAAATCCTAAACTTGGTGCTTGGGATGCAAAGCAAAATCCACATTTGAACTGACCCAAAACAAACATGTAGTGTCAATTTCATTACGAACACCCTGGGAACCCATAAACACTTGCATCGGTGAACAGGGAAGAGAAGCAACAACGATTTTGCAAGACAAATTCTCCCGGCCTTGTTAAGTAACTTACCCATCAACCCCAATATGCGAATTGATGTACAAATTACGAGAGAAGAAGAAGAAAAGGGAGAAAGCGAGCATACATGAGACTGCGGTTGCGTGCGAGGTGCGACTAAGAGGGAGAGCAAGCACACGAGGGGGTTGGGTCAAGAAGGAGGCAACGAGAGTGAGAGGGAGAGCGCAAGTAAGAGGGAATATGAAAGTGAGAGGGCTCTGCGATGTGGGGGTTTTGCTGCACAGAGAGGGAGAGGGCTAGAGACTGAGAGGGAGAGGGAGAGCACGAGAGAGAGTGAAAGGGAAAAAGAAAGTGAGGGTCAGAGAGGGAGCGGGAATAAGTAAAAATTTAGCGAGGGTAACTTATCCTCGCAATTCTCTCGCTAATTTTAACAAGGGAAAATATCCCTCGCAATTCCCTCACTAATTTAACTAAGTTTTAACTATGCTTTTAGCGAGGAAAATTATCCCTCACAATTCCCTCGCTAATTTTAGCGATAAAAAATTTCCCTCTCTATTCCATCGCTAATTTTAACGAAGGAAAATATTCCTCGCCATTCCCTCGCTATTAACTGCCTAATTTCCCCTCAGAATTATTTTTTCAATTTCAGCGAAGGCTAAAATATCCCTCTCTAATCCCTCGTAATTCCCTCGCTAATTAGCGAGGGATTAGCGACGTAAATTTTTCATCACAGAATTCCCTGGCTAAAACGCGAATTTCTTGTAGTGAATGTTGGCACAACAAGGGCAAATACGTCATTTTGCTTGGCGCAACAAGGTTATATATTCTTCCCCTTATGCTCCATCTGTGCTATTCTCATCATTTTCTCAATTCTCACACTCTTTCTACAATTTTTTTATCTCTACACTCTCTCAACTCTTTATCACCTAATTCATTTGGCAGTTGCTGCTAGAAGTGGTGTCTGGGTATCATATTTGATCATATTTAGATATTATTCCTTATATGTAAGTATTTATTATAACGTTTGAATTTTTTTTTTGTTTATGATTTGTAGGCTATTTTTTTATTATATTAATGTTAACTATATATTTATGTTATTTTATACGTATTTAGAGGTTTTACGAGGTCGAATTATATATTCATCAGCATGACATGTGTGAAAATTATGTCCAAGTTGATGACATCTTATACACGTTTGTCCTGACCATGCTTTACGTCAATCTATTTTCTTTCCCGAGTTAGTTTGATTTTGGTCGACTTTTAGATCTAAGCAATGCACGATCAAGCATCAAAGTTATAATTAACATTAATATAATAAAAAAGCCAACAAATCATAAACAAAAAAATTCAAACATTATAATAAATACTTACATATAAGGAATAATATCTGAATATGATCAAACAGGAGATCCAAACACCACTTCTAGTAGCAACTGCCAAATGAATTAAGTTATAAAGAGTTTAGAGAGAAAAAATTTATAGAGAGGGAGTCAGAATTGAAAAAATGATGAGAATAGCATGGATGGAGCATGAGGGGAAGAATATATAGCCTTGTTGCGTCAAGTAAAATGACATTTTTACCCTTATTGCGCCAACCTTGTTGGCGTGTTCTTTGTAAAAACACCATCATAGATGATGCATCCTACGTGGATCAGAAATTATTAAAAAATATCACGTTAGATAAAAAAGTGATAATTTGGTATATAGTTTCAAAAGAATGACATTTTGAAAAATAGTTTAAAAAAACAGCATTTTGATAAATAGTTTTACCACTAATGATAGTTTGGTAAAAAATTCATATTGGTTCTCGTGTTCTCAATAAATACCAAAGTTTCCTCCTTCCTTAAAAATGTGCAAGCCTTGATATGTACAAAAAATTGGTTGCTAGGCTTTGATACGCAAGGTAAATACTACAATTTATGACTTTAAGTTATATTTAGCTTTTTTAATTAATAAATGTGTTTTTAATTTTTTTTACCTCATGTTGTGAGTTGTAAGAAATGATGAAAATCAAAATGTGGTGGTTGAGACAAAGGACAAGGTTGATCCCAAAAATCCAATAATGTTTCAAATGCCATTATGGAAGAAGATGAATAATTGTACTTGGTTTGGTTGTATTTGAAACTTTTATTTGGTATTTGATGTATTTTGACTTTGGTTGTTGACTTCTTGGTACATTTAACTTGCTTTGTTGTTGTTGGTTGTATTTGGTAGTATTTGGACACTAGGATTTGGTTGATGTTGAGACTTTTATGTACTTGAGATTTGAGACATTTTAGTATTTGATTCAATCATTTAGGTCTTTGAACTTCTAATCAATTTAGTATGATATGATGATTGATGAAAATTAGTATATGACATATTTTAGTTTTTTGCATAACAGGACAATCATAACTTGCTTTACATTATTTCATTAAAAATGACATTTTTGAGTTAAATTTAATAGGAAAGTTGGATTTCAATTTTTTCTAAACGATATTTTAAAAAATTGTGTATTATTTTTTTTTGTAATATGTCGTTTAAAAGTCAATAAAAAAGTGCAAGTCGTGGACTGGTTTGCAGTTCAATGAGGGGCTAGGGCGAACCACCAAAATGTTGGTCCATTTATTTTACAGACTGGTCCACACCCAGTTTGCCTAATTGTGATCTATTGCGGATTGAGCCGATGCGGACTGGGCCAGTCTGCATACCCACTTCTAGTTTTGTCAATGTCGGTGGACAAGATCATGTTATAAACATTCAATGGTAATAGTATTGCAAGAGTGATTTATGCAACATATGCTTCGTTGTAGAGGGAAAGACGCTATTATTTGATTAAGTTTTTAGAACATTAATATTTGAAAGTTAGAGGAAGTCATGGGTAAGTACGAACATAGACAAGAGGAGCTTGTTATTATGGACTCATTATGTTTGGATTTATGGATGTATTATTTTTTTTTTTACAAGATCTATATGTAGATCTAGGTATATGTAAATATTATTAGTTGAAATCTGTAAATTTTTTGTATGTATAATTATTCATAAAAAAGAGTAATTTAATTAAATTTGTGTATAAATTTGAGTATTATTAATTAAAATTTGTAGAATTTTAAGTAATTAATTTTAGTTGTTGATTTTTTTATTGATAAATCAATTATTTATTATATAGATCATATATTTTTAGGTCTATATTAGACAAATGCTAGACAGAAGTCTAAAAATACTATTTTATTGCTTGACATACTTTTTTATTACTACTTTCAAATTTGTGTTGGGTGAACAAAAAAACAAAGATTTTCTTAGGTCTTCTATACAAGGCTGAAATGATTATAGATCAACGTGGTATGTTATTTCACAATAAGTGCAATATCTCAAGTCTCTTAATTCAAAAAATTCAACACATTCTGCGAGACATATGTAATTATCTATTTTTTATTTTATTTTTAATTCAACATATATAACTATCTTCAATTATCTAATTTAGGTAAAAGAAATCATGTATTTAATCTATCGGATAAAGTTTCTCTAGAGTGAGGATCCTTGTAAAGTGAGTAAATAAGTTCACATCCTCTAAAGTGAAGATCCTTGTAAAGTAAGCAAGTAAGTTCATATCAACCATTGATAGATAGACTCACATCAACCATCAATAATTGATGTAGACTTACTTACTCACTTTACAAAGATTTTCACTTTAAAAAATATTTGTTCTAACCTACTAACACATCATGTGATGTAAACAAATAGCACGCGACAACACGGAGATAATTAAACTTAATTATGAGTGTGATGTTAATAGTTAGTAAATCTACATTTAATTTTTGCTAGTATTATTATAAACCCTAACTTCTCTTCATGGAAAAACCATTTTCCTTTAATATTATGTTAATATGTACAAAGATCACGATAAAAATGAATCAAATTGAATTAAGTCTTGTTTATGCTCGACTCAATAAAAAGTCAATCTCATCTTATTAACTTAAGTTTAAGTAAATGAGTATTTATTAGGGAAAGTTTAATTTAGCAGTTGATTGTATAATTCTCTATGATTTGACTTAATGGAATTTCATTTGTTTATAATTGTTATACATTCTCAATATGAAGGGTGGAAGGTGGAGATATAAACAAATGTGTGCTGGAAAGCATACCTACCTTCTAAAATATCAATATATTTACGAGCCATATAAAATAGTTGTACATATCTTTAAGCAATTTTTTAGAGTTCTTTTGATGCTTAATTGTTCTTTCTTCACGTTTCCGTCATGCCAAACCAGTAACCCATTTCTGAAATTGCAACATTCAGTGGCGGTGGTGGGAAGAAGACCCAGACCCAGACCCGGACCCAGAAGCATGGTGGTGGGTATATGAGCATGGAGGCTGGTGTTGGAGTGATGGGTACCAAGTTGGGAATGATGAGCTATTTCGAACCGAATGGAGAGGTTGTTCCGGTTACAGTTGTGGGTTTCAAAGAGGGCAACATTGTCACCCAGATTAAGACCGACGCTACCGATGGCTACAATGCCGTTCAGGTGGGTTACCAAAGGGTCAGGGATCGTAAATTAACCAAACCCGAAATGGGTCATCTTGCAAAAGGTGGGTGCCATTCCCATGCGCCATCTCCAGGAGTTTCGTCTTCAAACCGAGGATGGGTTTGAGCCTAACCAACGCCTTATCTTGGATGAGATTTTCAAGGAGGGCTATCTTGTTGATGTCTCCGGCACCACCATTGGCAAGGGTTTCCAAGGTTTTTTTTTTTTTTTATGCTTAATTGTTCTTTTCAAGGATATATTTTATTCTTGAGTGAGTATGTCTATTGTCACTCCTCTTTAACTAATTTTTTTTTTAAATGTCATTTATTAAATATATAATTGAATCTAACATATTTAACAATTATTAAAAGATATTTTAAGAAAATGATAAAAAAAAATTATTAGGACAAGAGTGGCAATAGAAACTATCTTTTTAAGCCCTTAAGTTTAAATTTGTAACTTGATTATATATATATATATAAGATTTTACTCAGGTGAGAGGAGTGTTTATTATGAGAAGTGAGAGGAATGAATCTTGACTATTGAATCTTTATGAATGGTCAAGATTAGAAGATAAATGCATGTGATTTTTTAAGTGATCGCATGACGACCTCAATGCTTTTAATCTTGTCCATATATAATATAGTTGTATATTTATTCTCTCTCACTCTCTCACAATAAAAACTCCTCTCACTAGATATACTCTATATATATATATATATATATATATATAAAAGAAGATCAACTTATATCAGATAACTTTTTTCTTAAATTTTCCCATTAAATCTATTTTCATCTAATGGTTATTTTTAATGAAATAATCTCAATCATTAGATAAAAGTAAAACTAACGATTGAAAATAAATGTAAGAGAAAAAAAATTTACACTAATATAAACTAATCGCTCCTCTGTATATATATAATTCACAAACTAATAAATTGAATACGTGAACAAGCCAAAAAAAATTTCATTAAATTGTTAACGAATTAAGTCTCAAGGCGCTGAGCTTATTGTTAGTCGTAATAAAATAGTCCCATTCCTTTTTTTTTTTTGGGTCAGAAAATAGTCCCATTCTTTAAAAGATGGATATCACATCTGTTAAAGTGGATTTCAACAGTAACCCGACCTAACTTCCACTATTTTAGTGGGTTGGACTAAGCATTTTTCGGCTCACAACAAATATGTTTTGTTGACTAAGCTCACTTAAAAAAAAAACTGAGAGACAACACAGCCCATTTTGTCCCTTGATGATGGCTCAATAATCAGACTGATCCACTAACTAGTCCTTGTAGCTCAGAGACCCACCCAGCCCATTGCCCATTTGCCCCTATCCATGTGATCGGCATCGCAAGCACATCAGGCAGAGGCAGCCCTTGCCCTTCCCCTTTGATCGACGGCGCTCCACCCACTCAGTCAACGCCTCAAGTACTCGCACGATTTGCTCTATACATTTCCAAATACAACTCTTCACCTTACCATTCAAAAATAAAATCATCGCCACAAGTACGTGTATGCAGTTAAGCATGTTGTTATACTGTTAATGTGCTTTTCATCTCATTGCCTTTTTCATGTCTTATTAATAAACAAAGTTCTTTTCAATTTAGTCTCGATTCATGCATGCATGTATTTTTGTTTGTGATTCAATTCGAGCTTTTCTCTATTTTATTTATTTTATTATTACTTTTTTTTAGGGACCTGAGCAGTGATGGCTTTGGGAACGGTGACTAGACGGTTGGGGAATAAACTCATGCCCTTGTTATCTTCCACTTCCACTCTACAATTACATTCACATGCCACCAGTTTTGGTTGGTTTTCACTTTCGATTCTCTGCATTAAAATTTTTAATTTTTAGAATAAAAAAAAATGATGTTGACTAATTTTTTGTTGTTTATTGTTTATAATAATAATAATACTTTGATCACATTTCAACATTCAGGATTCAAAGAAGTAAGAGAAGAAGAGAAGGCCCAAATGGTTGGTAATGTCTTCACAAATGTTGCTGCTAATTACGATCTTATGAATGATCTCATGAGTGCTGGATTACATAGATTGTGGAAGGATAGGTTACATTCCATTCTCACTCTTCTATCATCATTTCCTTTATTTGATTGAATCATATTGCCTTCTCCTAAATCTGTATTTTCTGCTCAACTCCTCAGACTAGTTTCCAAGCTGAATCCTTTTCCTGGAATGAAGCATCTTGATGTCGCTGGTGGCACAGGTCACCTTCCTTCTCACTCTATTTTATACCATGTTTCTGTTCTGTGTATAAGCTTCAAAAGATTAGTATGTTACAGTCTAGCTAAATTTATATGAAAGAGATATATATATATAATTATATATATAGGATCTATATATATATATATATATAGGATCTTACTCAGTAGAGGAGTGAATCTTATTGATCTTTCAAATGGAGGTGCATTTTTTTAAGTTCATTACCTTTAAGTAACTTTTAATACTTGACAGAGCAAAAATTCCTCTCACTAGCTACTTCACAGAGTAAGTTGTCTACCTGCTCCAAGTTTGCTGATTCTTCTAGCTATTTTATCCTTTTTTTTTTCTTAAAACATTTTAATTTGGAGCCAACTGTTCCACTTTTGAACACCTGATGGGCAGTGTCTAATGTTCTTCTTTTTGCATATCTGAGTACTAACAACACAAGAGGCAGTTGTTTCTTTGGGATTTGATTGCTGGGTTTTGTTCAGCAATATGTTGCTGGGTGATAGAAGTCATAAAGTGAACTTGACTTTATCAAATTTTTGGCATCAAAAGGCACATCACGGTCATAGAGTGGTATTTTAAGTTTTTAAGTAAGCTGTATGTGCTTCATGTACATAAAGCTTGCTTCTTAGTAATATTTCTTGTTAATATGGAGAGAAATAAAGTGATATTACTGCTACATACCATCATTAATAAGCTTAATTTATGTGCAATAATATATGTTTTTATATTAAGCTTAACATTTCTTGATTTTACAGGGGATGTTGCTTTTAGAATCTTAGAGAACATAAAAAGAGTTAAGCAGAGAGGACTTCGAGATGTTTTTGAAGATACATTAAAGGCAGAAACTCAAATATATGTATGTGACATTAACCCTAACATGTTAAATGTTGGCAAACAGCGGGCCTTGGAGAAAGGTACATGAGAATGCCTTAAAATGTCATCATTTAGTTCAAATATTTTCTGTGTGAATTTTTTCTGGTTGTTTGGCGTGAATATTTTCTGTGCCTTAAAAGGACTTTCGTTTAATATATCTTGTGTTTGTTAGGAGTGAATATTTTCTGCTTATAATAATAGGTTTTGGAGAAGATGGTTCCCTTATATGGGTGGAGGGAAATGCTGAAAGCTTGAGTTTCCAAAATGATTCAATGGATGGTTACACTATTGCATTTGGGATAAGGAATGTTACACACATAGAGAGAGTTCTTACTGAAGCTCATAGGTAGGCTTGCACTTTTTTAAAAGATTGTTGTAACTTGTACGCCTTAGCAGCTGATGGCAATCAATTGAAATGTGTGGTGAATCACTGTTAAATTTATCATTTTTTTAATAGGGTGTTGAAACGCGGAGGCAGGTTCCTTTGCCTTGAACTGAGCCATGTTGGTATTCCTATATTTAAAGAATTGTAAGTATCATTTGCTCTATTTTACAAGAATGATGCATATTGGCGGTTGATGTTTGAGAAAGAAATCAAAGAATATAGAGACTGATATTCTGATTATATGCATGCTAATCACATTTGAGAAAGAAAATACAACTAGACTATAATATTTAAGTAATAAACATCTGACCCTATAATTTGTATACCTTTTACAGATAACATAATACAAAGTTTACATAGAATTTTCTCCTTTCCTCTTTTTACTTTCATACTTAAAATTTTGGATAAGAGAATAGTGGATTAATAAAAAGAAACAAGATAATGTATATATAGGGGGAGGATAAGAAATCCTCCTAAAAAGAGAAAAGAAAAGAAAACGGTGAGCCAAAATGGCTCAAAAATACAAGCTTTGCATATCTGTAATAAAAACTACTTTGAAACAGCCATGAGCAGAGCACTATAGAGAAGATATAATAAACACAATCCTATCTCATGACAAAGAGATACCCTTGAAAATACAGGCATTCCTTGCCAACCTAATCTACCCATGAACTACATAAACTGTACACTGCCAAAGAATCATAGCCTCCTTTCATACTTAAATTTAACCTTTAATTTGATGTTACTCTTCTTCTCTTGCAGGTATGACTATTATTCTTTCTCAGTTATTCCATCCATGGGAGAGCTGGTTGCTGGTGATCGGGAATCCTATCAGTACTTAGTTGAGAGTATCCGGCGTTTCCCTTCCCAGGTTATCATACTCCCATCTATTGGTAGCTATCCATATTCTTACTTCTTTTTGGCTTGAAAAGAACATGATTGGTAGGGCTTGCATTTGCTAATCGATAGGTGCTTCTCAAGATGGCTGGACACAGTTTGCGGTCACCCTGTCAAGTGTGTTAGGGAAAAATGTGAACCAAATTTTGAGTCAGGATTCTGAGGAAGATGAGTCCTAAGCCAATGGGTCGATGTGACTATTCTCAATGTTATATATAATATAATTGATGCCCAAAAGTAGCAAGCAAATAAAGGCTTTGCTTATTAATGTGCTGCTAATTGACTGCAGAAAGCTCAAGAGGACATATCTGCTGCATATATCTTGAGTCGATGAAATCTTATTTTTCATTAATCTCCCTCTACACATTGAGGACTCACCCTTTATACTGTCAATTATAAAGCCAAAAACATTAAATATGCAAATTCTATTCACATAATAATTGGCATTTTACTCTGCATTGTTGTCTGTTCTCTACTCTGTGGAGCTTTATCTTAAATTTTGGAAAATTTGCTTATGTAAGCTTGTTTGCCTGGCATCATAATAATCATTGTACAGAAACTTCTCCAATAAAAATACTAATGTCAAGGAGGCTTGCTTCTGAGATATCTACCTGAGTTATCCTCTTCTATGTTGACTAATCTATTGTAATCGATGGATTGCAGGGGAAATTTGCTTCGATGATTGTGGATGCAGGATTCCAGAAAGTAGAGTACGAGAATCTAGTTGGGGGAGTGGTTGCCATCCATTCAGGCCTGAAAATCTGATATTATATTTTATGAACTTTACTCTCAAGTATCTAATAATTTATGCATCTTTCTGAACTGTCTATAGGCATGGAGATCAAGTGTGATCTTGTTACAACTCGCAGAGAAGAGTTGAGTTTGTTAGAATGTGTTCTGTAATTTCTGCCGTTATATTTGGCGTTTTCAATTCTTTTACCTAGACTAGATAAATTTTTTGAAAGATGTATATAACTCTTATAAGAAGTGTAAATATAGTTATATTTTTTACTGAAAAATAAATACATTTTATTCATTATTATTATTTTTATACATAAGTTGATCGTTGCACTTATTGTCAAATGATCAAACTGATTGTTTTTTCCAAAAAAAAAAAGCATGAGATCTGTATATTCGAAATTTATTTTACATATACACATAATAACCAATTTGATTATTCATTTTGAACGAATGGAGTGACTGCTCGAGTTAAAGTTAGTAGAGTGCTCAGTTTTTTTTTTTTTTAAATATGTCTATCAGTAGTTAACTTATTATTATATATTTACATAATATTACTCACTCGAAGGTTTTAGTTATCTTTTGAAAAATAAAGTCAACTGCACTAGTAATTGTATTAAGCTCAACTGTGTTTGTGTTTTACGAAGTAATAAGCTCAACTTTACTATGATATATTAAATATTTAAATTTTACAATTTAAAATTTGTAAAAGATTATGGGATTTACTCAAGTAAGGTGAAATTAGAATCTATGATATAATGTATAGAGGTGATGCCATGATTGTTAATTAATTAATAATTGTCCGCATAATCTATTATCTATTACTAATATAATGGTGATATCAGGTTTTGGTATTCACATTTTTTTTTCTTTCATATTTGTCTTTATTTACATGCCTTTACAAATCTTTACATAGGGATAAAATTATACATTTATCAACATTAACTAACCCACTTTTTTAGTAGTTACTATTCTCCCTTTCAATGTTTTCTCTTCACATTCTTAGTAGTTAGTTATTCATATAAATCAAATTAGTTTTTTTATTACAAAAACTAGCCCAAAAATTCAATTAAAAGATAATAATAAATAATAGATTAAAATATAATCATATATCTAATAAATAAATATATATATTTTTATCTTTACCTACAATAATAAATATATTAACTCATAATACATTTATATAAATGAAAAATAACAAATAAAAATGCAGATTAACAGTCAGGTAATGACTAGTAAATTAGTGACTGTGAATCCATTAAGTCATAAAGTAATTAAGTAATTTATAATGATTAAGAATTTTGTTATATTCTCTTAAAAAAATTTATTTAATAATTTTTTTAATATTAAATAAAAAATATTTGATAAAAAAATTAATGTATTTAATATCTTAAAAATATAAAAAATATTTAATATTTTTTATTTAATAATTAAAAAAATTAATAAAAAATTATGTAAAAAAATTTAAAATTATTCAATGATGAAACACAAATGGGGACAAAGATCACGTCATTGCGTGCACAAAGTTCCCAAGGCGACCGAGTGGGGTCCCCACGTGCCTCCTCCAAATGGATAAAGTCAAGATAATCCTCCCTCTCTCTCTCCTCGATTCCTTGCCTTCCCTTCTTATCCAAGTCTCCAACCTCACTTCGAACCTACCATATTCTCTACGTGTCTTACACTAGTTGTTCCGGATCTAGGCTCGGCTACGGGCCACGTAGCACTTTCTCGCCCCACCCACCCTCACCCACCAGCACCACACTTTCCCTGCACTCACTCCCACATTTTCACTTGTTTGGGTTCTCACCTTCACCGCACTGCAGAGACTGCAAGGGCAAGAGCCTTCGGTGATCTCTTCGCTTCTTCTTCTTTTTCCATCTACCGATCGAGCTTACCATCGATCATGTCAGGGTACAGTTACTTCCTCACCTTTATTTTTTATTCTTTATTTTCTGCTTTTTTATCACCGTTCGCTTCACAGTTTCGATAATCGTCTTTCATTTTTGTGTTCATTTTTCTCTGAAAATCTTGTTCCTCGTTGTTCGAAGAAAATCGGTGGAGTTTGGAGCCTCTACGTTTTGATCATCGCTTGTAACTTGTATATATGATGCTGTTTTTTTTTTAATTACTTGTTTATTTAATTGTTATTTCTAGCGGCAGTGTTCTGAGCTCGTTTATTTTTATGAGGATGAATCCATTTTTCATTAGGTTTTGCATATGGATGTGCTTTTTTTGGCGCATAGTTGTTTTCTACTTTTTCCTGTCAACTTGATGCATCTGTGCTTTATTTATGGCTCATGGATTGTTTCATATGCATTTGACTTCCTGCATCATGCGCTGGTAGTTATGATTATGGTGCGGTTGCTGATATTTTTTAGCTGATTCAGAAGTTTTGATATTTGGCTATAGTGGATGACGTTAATGTTGCAAATTTTGAACTGTTGATGGTTTCAAAAGAAGTCAATTCCAGAATGATCAAGTCTGCTGAAAACTTATTCAGCTGTACTCTTGCGTTTTATTTTTTTTTACAGGGTGAAGTTGATTGCATATGTTCATTTTTGGTTATTGAATGGATTACACTAGTGTTCTGCTGCAGTTTTTATGACATATATTGATTACGAGATATTTCCTGGATGGGGGGAGCGTGTTCTAGGAAGCAAGACCGGGATAATGAAGACAGTCCTCGTAGGGGACTTTCAGGAAGATTTTGCAAAAGTGGGAGCTTGAAATGGTGGACATCCTCATTTTCTTATCCTTCTGTAGATATCCATTTACGAAAAGGAGAATGTCCATCGCTGTTGGACTTGTGCATCCAGAAAATAAATGAGGTACTTCTCAAACAAAATGTTTGCTTTGTCCACACTCTATATTTTGATCTAATCACTGCAATCTTTATTCAACAGGAGATTGATAGATATAACACATTTTCTATGCTACCGCGGGATATAAGTCAACAAGTTTTTAATAAATTGGTTTACTCCCAACGTCTAACTGGTGTTTCCCTCGAAGCTTTTCGAGATTGTGCTCTCCAGGTAAATCATTTTAAATCAATTCTGGACCTGGTTAATTATGTGTTCTTGATCTAAATTGATAGAGTTCTTATTGCTTTTTTGACAGGATCTTTACTTGGGAGAATATGCTGGTGTTAATGATGCTTGGATGGATGTCATCTCATCACAGGGTCCATCTTTACTTTCTTTAGATCTTTCTGGGTCTATTGTCACTGATTTTGGGCTGACTTACCTTAAAGATTGTGAAAATCTCATTTCCTTGAATCTAAATTACTGTGACCAAATATCAGATTATGGACTGGAGTGCATCAGTGGTATTCTTTCTTTTTCTGCATTTGAGTCTTTGTTATGGAATCACAGTCTATGCATCTGCAGTTATTCATTTATTTCCTATATTTGGCACTTGGGTGTTGGTCCCTTGGCATTTTTCTTATATATTTTATTCATCTGAAAAAAAAAAATCTCTTACCAATATCTTTGGGTAAACTGTGTATATGCATTGGTGTGTAAGTGGGTGTACATACTGCCTTATTTCACTTGACTTGATAACTTATTAATAGATAGTCTAGCATACTCATGCTGCCAGTTTGTACAAATATCTCTTTTATGCCGATAACTACAACATCTTTTCTTGGAAAAATTTCAAAATAGGAATTCTTAGTAAAAAAGATTTTCATTTTAAGAACATTGACCATTCAAGTGATCAAATCAATGTGTTTACTCATTAATCACTATTTGAATATCATTAACCACTTGGGGTGGTTAATTTCCTAAATTGGAAATATTTTTACCTAGAATTTCTCGTGTAGTTTTCTCTATCTATTTTTTTTTGTCAAATTTATTTCCTATTGGCACACCTGTTTCTAATTTACTTTTCAGTTAATATTGAAAAATATGCAATTGGAAATGTTAAGCAGATCATCTGCATGAACTATGACATTTCATTTTGTTCTATTTTTACTGTAATTTTCTGCATTTTAATATATCATATGACATAATTCCAAAGAATGAAGTTCTGCATAGTGCAGTTGAAATGATTGTTTTCCCACCATTGAGGTTTCTTGCAAAGAATGGAATTGTTTACAACGTCCACCCATCAATTAATCAAATTCGACATAACGAACTCTGCATAGTCTGGTTGAAATGATTTTTATGCATATAATGTGTAATATGTTTTATATCATTGTTTTTGTTCACCTCTCTGTCATCTGTCTTAGACTTATTTTTTTATTGGTTACATCACATTTTTCAAAGTCTTCCATGTAGTGTTGATATTCATGCGATATTACTTACGGCCAGAGGCTTTGTCCATATGTTGCTTTTACCTGAAGGTTTACAACAACTGTAATAAATTATTCCAGGTCTGTCAAACTTGACAAGTTTGAGTTTTAGAAGAAACGATTCAATATCTGCTGAAGGAATGAGTACGTTTTCTGGTCTTGTTAACTTGGTCAAGTTGGATTTGGAGAGATGTCCTGGGATTCATGGAGGCCTTGTTCATCTTCAAGGTTGGTTCTTAAATATAATTTTGTTTGAAAAGTAAAACTTATCTAGCCAGTGTTCTTTGGTGCACGTGCACTACCCCAGTTATTATACAACATTAAAAAGATTTTTGAAATTTCTAGCTGCTAAACTTGTTTAGCTCTGAAGGGTGTTAATATATCCCATGCTGTTGTATCATTGTCTATGTCAGTTGTTAGTTGTTTCAACTTACAAGTGGCATTGTGCTGTCAACGAAGTGGAATTTAATTTACAGAGCACCCAAGTGGAGTAATCTTTTTTGAGCAACCTTCTGCCTTTGAACTTGCCGAGTACTTTGGATAGCTAAAATAAGGAATCAATAGCTGACAACACTTTTTCTCCTAGTATTAGTTGTTTTACAATTATAATTATGTATTGGTGATACAGGGTAAAAACTCTTTAAACTAAATGAGACAATTAAAGAAATAAGGGTTGGGCAAATGACATCAGAATACCATCAGAAAGGGGCTGGTTTTCTGGTTAAATGACCAGGGAAAAGATAGGAGAACTTTTTTAGAAACATGAACCTGAATACTTATTACACTCATAAAATCCTTTTCTATGGAATAAGGTATTCCAGCCCTAAAAATAGGTTTAATCTATATTATTCATGTAACTAAGCAGAACTCACATAAAAGGATAATAAAAAGATGAAGGAATTCTATTGCAGTATTTGTGCTACTGTAGCATGAATAGCCAACCAAAATTGATTTCCATGCAATTTCAATCCAATAGTTTGGTCCATTTCAGGTTTAACCAAGTTGGAATCTCTCAATATAAAGTGGTGTAATTGTATAACAGATGCTGATATGAAGCCTCTATCAGGTTTGTTGCATCTTGCTTCCTTTCGATCATAGTAGCTGAAAATTTTACTGAAGTTTAATTGTCTAGACTTTCTGTTCTACCATGGATTACTTCCTGTTCGGATTATTGTATCCTCTTTCCAAGGAATTACACATGTTTTATTGCAAGATTTTTTTGTTTTACCTAATGATATGAGATGTACTATACTAGTCGATGTAGTTTCTATCAAGTAATGGTTCATTGTCTCATTGCACTATGACAAATGTTGGTAGGTTTTACAAAAGATGTCTTATCTATATAGCGTGCAGGTTTACTTGCATAAATTTTTTTGCTCTGTGCCTGTTGCTATTACTTTTGAAGGTTTTTTTCTTTGGTCTTCATTGGGTGTTATATAACCAAAAGAGAATAAATGCAATTATCTTCTGTCAAGGATTTACCCTCCTAAAAGCATAAGCTGGTGGATGGAAACCTATGAATAGTTTTATATCTCTAACACGCCTGCTTTGGGTTTGAAGTGTGGACAATGCATGGGTTCATTGCTAAAATTCAATTTAATTATGAAGAATGGGGGTGGCAAGTATCAAATTCTTGACCAATTGGTCATAGAGGCTTTGATGCCATGTCATAAACCAACTCTCCTAAAAGCTTAAGCCAGAAGGTTTAAGCCCAAGAATGGTTTTATATCTTTGGAAAAGAACATGTTGCAAAAGCTATTTTGACAACCATGTAATTGTTGTTGTGCCCTTGTGTGTATAGAAGTATAATCATTGCCGTCTTAGCAGACACATGGTTCAATAATTAACAGTATAATTTATTTAATTCAATTTGCTTCCAGAGCTTGCAAGCTTGAAAAGTCTAGAGATTTCTTGCAGTAAAGTCACCGATTTTGGAATCAGTTTTCTAAAAGGTACTGTGCCTTGCCTTGTATTATTGTGTTGTTTCAGAGCAATAGGGATTATATGATTATCTTTTGCCTGGTACTCTTATAGGTTTTTGTGTTCAGAAAGGTTTATATTGTTCTGTAATAATTCGTGCCTATGATATTTTTCTCTATTGGATTGTGAAGCTTGAAACAGATAGGTTCAACCTAGCATTTTCATCTTCTTCAAGTGATTATTGATGTTTTGTGCTGGCAACCACGTTTGTGTGTAACAAGATTTCTTGAACTGAGTTATCAATAAATGGTGCACAGGAATGTATAGCGCTGTATACAATTATCAACTAATCATTTTTAAGATTAGATGTTTGATTTTGAAGGTCGATTCAGTTTAGTTTTTCTTGTCTCTTTTTTTTTTATTTTTTTTAAAATTCAGTTAGATATTCAATCTTAATTGTGCTTCATTTTTAAAATATAGACTCTAGTAACATAAAAGCCAGAGTGCAGTTGTGAAAATTCATTCTTAGATAATCTGTTTCTCTGATGATGTAATATTTTTTATTTATCCTTCTGAAGTTGATATTGTTAAGTTGGTTTGTAGACAAGTTGTACTGTCAAGTGTACATCCCATTACCAATGTACTAGTGTCTCAGCTTACCTGTTTAAAGGAAATTTTGAGTTTCATCATTTCATATTCATCTTCCTTTCATCCATTTTCAATATTTTCTTGGTTCATTTCAGGATTACAAAAGCTTGCCTTGTTGAATTTGGAAGGGTGCCTTGTAACAGCTGCATGCTTGGATTCTCTTGCAGGTTGAATTCCTTCAAAGACTTTTATGCTTATTCTGTTAGTTTTGTTATGATTATACTTTGGCTTACTAGCACTAACTATTTGTTAGAATATAATCTTGGTTATTGGCCCATGAATGCTTTAAGCTCGAAGCTGAAATACTGTGTTTATTAGGATGCCTTCAGCATATCTCCCAGCAGATTGTGTTTGAGCAAGGAAAGGTCACCAATTGTGAAACTTTAGAAAGAAAAATATGGGGTGGAGGAACGTGATTTGAACCAAACAATCAAAGATTTATATGGCTTTATTTGTTATTTATTTTTTTTAAAAAAATTCAGGTGGGGGAGTATGGGATTCAGACCTTGATGTCTTTAAAAAAGGAACCTGAATTTTGTTTCCAATAATGTCAACGCCGTAGTCACCTTTTTGCTTTATCCAGTAGCTTTGAGGTTCTAATATGTTGTGTCTACTTGACCCATTTAAAAGGAGGAGGTGTCAACTGAATATTATTATATAAACACATTTTTTTGAACCAACTGCTATTAGTTTTATTATTATCGGTGAACTTTGTTTGTTGGATGTAAAAAGTTTAACTTCAGTATGTCTTTCAAGTGTATAATGACTTAGTGAGACTGAACTACCCATTCAAGTTTTGATTTGATGTTATTATGTTTCCTGCCAGAGCTTCCTGCACTGTCAAACTTGAATCTCAATAGATGCAATCTTTCTGATGATGGATGTGAAAAGTTTTCACGTAAGTTGTTAAGACTTGTATAGCTGCTTCTTTCAGGCTGTAATTTTATTTTATTTATTATAATATGCTTATTGGGTTTTACTTTTTGGCACCATAAGAATTATTGGGGGCACTACATTTGTAGCATTACTTTCTTCTTCTTTTTTTTTTTTGCAGGACTGGAAAATTTGAAAGTGATAAACTTGGGATTTAATGACATAACAGATGCATGTTTAGCACACTTGAAAGGTGATTTGAAATATTGACCCAATTCTCTCTCTCTCTCTTTATTTTCCTCCGCTTCCTCCCTCCACCCTTAATTCATCCAGGACTACTGTGATGATTATAAACCATCTATAAACTAGAGACTAAAGTAGGCAGACACCTGTATTTGTTCTCTGTTTAAAATGTAAGTTTTACATGCCATTCAGGCAGCTGATGGGCAAAATCTAACTTTTTCCATGACTGCAAGATGTGGAATCATCGTAATATAATGAGAAATGCTAAAAAACACGTTACAATTCTTGTCCCAAATTATGTGGCAGTCCAATTCAATACTTCTAAATCATCAATTAAATGTTAAAAAATTACAATTATAAAAATAAATAAGAAAGAACATTATTCAAAATCAAAGTTAACCTGATTTGATATAGATATAATATTTATTTTTTTTTGTCTTAACCATACCTTTTTAAATTGGATAGATGATGTGGTATGGCTGACTTGGAATGTCATCATTTGGAACAATAATTTTGGAACAACTTTTGGGACATTTAGCATTACTCTAATTTAATGGCTCTTTGTACCAAGTCTACCTTTCTAGTAATAATATATATGCACACTAATCTCTAGTTCAAAAAATATTCTTACCATCTCTTGGAGTTTCAAGATTATAGTCTTGCTTGCAGTTATTGTTGTTGACATAACTTATTGAGTACACACACTATTAACTTCTGTGTGCAGAATATTCCTGTACAATGAACAAATATCACAGAAAAAAGTAAAGTCGTTTTGCTAGGGCAGAATAAAGATATGTAGTATATTTGAAAGAGAATGGTTGTATATAACAAAACTCACGTATTTTTTCAAGCAGGATTGACAAAGTTGGAGAGCTTGAACCTTGATTCTTGTAGGATTGGTGATGAAGGATTGGTCAACTTGGCAGGTAGATGTTTGAATTTCCTCCCCTTTCCTTGTCTCGTAGTGATTACTTTCTGGATGAAAATGTTGCCTAAAATTTTGGGAAAAGAAAATGAAAAGAAGTAAACACCTTTTCTTTATCTTCTTGGCATAATAGGTTGCAAATGATTAATTTGAAGAATTGGTTGTGTTGCATGTGATTTGTCATTGGAAATGCATATTTCTGTCTTAAGGGAAAGTGTGACTCACATTTTCTTCTCAATGCATTTAGGCCATAGGCAATTGAACTGCTTGGAATTGTCTGATACAGAAGTTGGAAACAATGGGCTACACCATTTATCAGGTTAGATACGCCAGTTCCTTTTTACTTTCAGAGTTTGTGTGCTTTTTAGAGTAACTTCTGCTCGGACTTTCAATGTTATATGGGTTTGGATATTTCAGCCATTTTGAGAGATATTTTAACATACTAAAATTATCTCTGATCATTGTTCCTATTGTATCTCATCTGATTTGTGCATTTAGGGCTAATTCCCTATCTCAGATTGTGTGTTTTGGGTTGCATTCCTTCTTGTTGAAGTTAGCTTTATCCCTTTTTACATCTGAATGTTCTGGCAAACTGCTGATGTTATCATAAGCTAATCTCTTGACATGGTTGACTGCTGAATAGAACTTGTCAGTTAGAGATACGACATTCTTTGAATTGTAGAAGTTAGTTGATTGATACTACATTCGGAGTATTATATGCATGAGATAGTGATGTAGAATTCTGACTATCTTCACCATGGACTCTAGTTTGCTATTTTGATTATTTTGTTATTCTATTTTTTGTAGGATTGTCTAGTCTGGAGAAAATAAATCTGTCGTTCACCGTGGTTAGTGATAGTGGTTTAAGGAAATTGTGTGGACTCTCATCTCTGAAGTCACTTAATTTGGATGCTCACCAAGTTACTGATGCTGGACTGGCAACCCTTACAAGTATGTGTTCCTATGACAAAAATTACAATTCAAAGAATGGTTTGTTTATTTCTGTTTTGTACATGAGCTCTAATTCTGTTCAATCTGATTGGTTTGCAACTATTTTTTTTTTAATTCATTACCATTAAGTTCAGCTAGTCTTTCCTTGAGTTTCCCATAGCTTCTTTACTTTTCCAAAACATTAATTTCATTATTTTTTTAAAAAAATCTTAAGGTATTCTGGCTCTTTGGTTCTGTAAGTTCAAAGCTTAAATGTTGCAGCATGCATCATTCTGAATTTGCTGATGCAGGTTTGACTGGGCTTACTGACCTGGATCTGTTTGGCGCTCGAATCACCGATTTTGGAACAAACTATTTGAAAAGTATGCAATATGTCACTAATATTAGTTTCCTACAACTATCCCAAGAGATTTCAATTTCACATGTCTGGAAGCTGAAATATGATTATTTGTGGATATGTAGTCTACCTTTTTCCAACAATGTGGTTTTCTTATATCTTTTGGCCTTTTGTTTTTGTTTCTTGCCTTTATATAAGAAACAGAGGTATGTCTGGTTATACTGTTACAGTTAATTGCATGAACTTGATTTTATCTGAAATGTAATTAGAAATTGCTTGTCTCTTAATTGGCAAGGCTTAGTTTACAGGAAATGTAATTGTTTTGGCTCATAAGTCTGATCTGATCACTAAATCTCAATTTGACCACTGTAATTTTTTGTTTGTCCTCTCTACCTCTCTCTCCCAGTCATGATTTGTTAGTCTCTCATGTAAAACGATTATGCACCTGCTGAACTGATATTCACAGTAAATTTGGCAAACCTATTTTGTCAAACAAGGTCCAAAAACAATCTTAATTCCCTTCTTGGTCTGCTCTATGAAGCACGGGTACTTCATAATGACTGCCGCACCCGTGTCGGATACGTATCCGTACTAGATACTTAGATACTTGATAAATGTTAGTTTAATTTTTTAATAAAAGTCATATTCCCGTACCATACCCGTGTCGTACTGATACCCGTACCCATATCCGTGCATCATACTCTGCTGTAATCTGTAGAATTAACTACATGTTGGTGTTAGTTCTTTGATTGAGCCCATTTCAGTAATAATTGGAATTCACTATTTTGTTAACTGTGCTATTGTGAGACAGAATTTAAGAACCTGAGGTCCCTGGAAATATGTGGTGGAGGATTGACTGATGCTGGTGTGAAAAATATCAAAGAGCTTTCTTCTCTGATGTGCTTAAATTTATCGCAAAACTGCAACCTTACGGACAAAACCCTGGAGTTAATTTCTGGTATTTCTGAAGACCTTTGTTTTGTTTGAGAAACACATGGTCTCATTTTGTGTACTTTGTTTTCCTCTTGACCAAGTTGAAAACCTAAATAACCACACGAGCAAATAAAAATGAAAAGGAAGTTGTAGGGCTTGGATTATAGATTGAACTTGAACTGATGTTTTTCTTTTCAAAGGGTGTCTACTTGTGAAAGTCCTATAGTGCATCACTTAATTGGCTACTCAAGGTGCTTCTAGTTGAAAAATGTATAATGGTTCATTTGAATTTATACAGTTGGGATGTAAGTTTTTTGGTTCTGCTGAAAGGTTGAATTAAATTAGGTGACCAATTACTCAATTCCAAGTTAACGAAAAATATCTAAAATCCACTCCAATTTATGTCAGGGTTGGTCCATGATTGTCTTTATTTCTTATGATATTTCCTTCTTATGAATCTTTTATCAAAAAATCAAACATGCGCACATTCATTGTGATATGCAAGGGCAACGTTATAACACACAAGAATGCAATGCTATAGCCGAGTGGTTGGTCTAACCTCCTGATCCTGGGTTATTCATTTTGTCACAAAATCCTAGTGAGCTGAGTTATCTGCTTTTTACTGATGCTTTCTGGGTCCCTTTGACCCGAGCTGTTAAAGTGTAGTTCTTCTGTATTTTGTTTAGGCTTGTTGCCCTTCATTCACCAAAAAATTGTTGTTTCTTTTTTTTTTTTGGGTAACATGCTTCCTGTTCTTTTACAATCAATGTTGTGCTGACATTACTGGATGGTGGACATTTCTGATTCTTCATGGAAAGCGGGGCTATCCAAATGTCTGTTGTTTTCTTTGTCATAATGCTTGGTTCTCACTCCTCAATTGTCAAGCGCAGGACCGTAGCTGTCTAGAGTCTCTAGACGTAATGGTCCTGAGAATCATACCTGCAATAAATTTCCCGTACTTTTTGTTGGTGTTTGTACATAAGAAAATATCAAACGGTTTGCATTTATTGCCTTGGTTAAGAGTTGTGAAACTTAGGTGCTTGTAATTATCTCTGTACTCATGTTTATGCACACAATTTCAGGGCTTTCTGGGTTGATTTCTTTGAATGTCTCAAATTCTCGTATCACCCATGCTGGACTGCAGCATTTGAAAACACTCAAGAACTTGAGGTCTCTGACATTGGAGTCCTGTAAGGTGACAGCAAATGACATTAAGAAACTTCAATCAACATATCTCCCGAATCTGGTAAGCTTTCGGCCAGAGTAGTTAGCTAGGGAGGTATTCTGATATGTAGATGTTCTAATGTGTATATATATAAGATGTACTGACATATGTTAAAGAAACATGGGAAGACAACCTCAAATTGTACATAGGCTAATTGCTTCATGAAAGGTGTGAATTGCCTCTGCGTGGTGCAATGCTTTCTTTTATTTTTTTTATATTTATGATGTAATCGGGTGATGCTAGTGTGTGTTTGGTACACCTTTAAAATTTGAAGGTGAAAAATTGGGGAATAAACCTTTTACGAGCATATGTGAATAGATTAATAATTCTTCCTGTTTGGTATGTTTAAAAAAGAGGAAGCAACCTTTGATCTGTTAAAACTCTATGTGTTTTGTTCACGCAAATTCTTATGTTAAAAGACTTGTATTTATTTCATCTATAATTATTTAAATCACACAACATTCAAAAAATAAAATCGACTTCGTTATCTACACCGTACCAAAAAATAAACTCCGAATTTCTCTTTTCGTTAATGATGGTAAGCCAGAAGGCCAGAACTTTCTTATTGTAATTTATATATTCTTATATTATACAGTATATATATTTTATTTAATATTATTTATTATACATATTTTTATTTATTTTTATTTAATTACACTTATTAAAAGGGATATAAATAATATTTATATTCTTTTTTAAGAGTGTAAGATGATAATTTTTTTTTTTATTTCACTATGGAGTCGTCCAAATTAAGCAAATATTTTCGGTCCGCCAAAATAAATCTTTACGTACAATGTCTTATAAAACTCGTTTTTACACGTGCTTCAAAATATCACCACCTGTGCCCCCTTTAACTACATGATAATATAGTGCGATTGCGATATTAAGGGATAAATAAAAACCTAATTGCCCCATTTAAAACATTTGCTTCAGCAAAGGAAAGGTTGCAATATATAATGATCTTATATTTTATATATTTTTTAGTTTAGCATATGAAATCTGATAATTAGTTACAATCTAGCAGATTGATATTTAAAAATATTTTTATGAGCAGTTATTGAGGAGTGTATTTTTTTTTACCAATATTATTTGTACATTATTTTTCATGTAATTACATCATAATGTTTTTCACGTAATAACGTCACGCATGTTGACGTTACTAGTGAATAACGTCTCATTACTTGTGAAGTTCTCCTTGCCTTCTCTTTCAAAGGACGATGATATTTACATGCAGCAATATGCACAGTCATATATACTTAGATTGACAGTGTTTATTATTTCTTAATCATTCTGATAAATATGTGTACATATGTTTCTCCATCTATTGGAAGACTTTACCATTGTTGGGACACACAGTTGGAGATCTGCGGTCTTAGCATACTTATATACGGAGCTATACAAAGTCACAAACTACAACGCGCACAAAATTGGAGGTGCTTGCATTTTGTTTCAATATTTCATATACAGTATTGTAGTGGCTATGTAATAGCGTTAATGTGTTACGCGTTATTTCCTAAATAACGCCAACACGTATGACGTAATTACGTGAAAAACGTCAGTAACGCTGACACTATTACGTGGATAGCGTCATCTCTGTATACATACTTGTGCACACTGCTACACGTAAATATCATCATCGTCCTCTAAAAGATAAGAAAATGAGAGTTTCACGAGTTAACGTAAAAAACACCAACACGTGTGACGTGATTACGTAAAAAACACCAACATTGCTAGTATTTTTACGTGGATAACATCATTTCTGTTGGCATTTTTCATATAATTACGTCATACATATTGATATAAATGTAAAAAATAAAATAATTCATATAAGTAAAATGTATGATAATTTAGTATATAATTTTATAAGTATAATAATTTGATAAATAATTTTATCACTAATGACAGTTTAGTAAAAAAATTCGGTGAATTCAAATGGTGTAACATGCACCATAATTAGCATACAGCATAACTTAACAAGGTATATAGTAGCATTAGCCAATTTCTTATTCCGGAAATTGAAAAAGAAAAAGTTTGGGTCAATAGACAAAATACGAGACGTTTGCTGATCTGAACGTGGACCCTGCCTGTGTGGGTCACACAAGTGACAACCCTGGCTATGAACGTGGACCGCACCAGTGTGAAAAGAATGTAAGCGGGGTCCCAGGGTCCAAAGATTGCAAGCATATAATTCTGCAGACACCAAACTGTCTAGAAAAATACCATGACAACAGTCATGGAAGATTCCTGGCGACAATAAGAATAGGAAGAAGACTCCATCCACAAATTTAAAACTGACAAAATAAAAATAAAAATAAAAATAAAAGTGAAGAGGTTATATTTTGATATTTAATGTGCCAACGGCTCAAGCCTGCAACATTTTCTTTTTGGTGCATAGACTGCAATAGTAAATAAAAATTAAAATCACACGTAAAAACATCAAGAGATTTATTTAACTACCAATTATAGCACAGCAATAGTGAACATTTTAAAGAAAGCCACAGAAGGTAACAAAACGAATTTTTTTTTCTTGAATTTTTCTTCGTGGGTGAGAAAGCTTTGCTTTTAAATCTCATAAAGCAAATAACTTATGCTAATCCTGAACCAAATGGTTAAAATCTACAGCTTTGCAACCTCTCTTCAGTAAACATAATGTCATGAGTCACTAAGTGCACCATTGCAAAATTATATATTTATATAGATAATATGGGAGCGTTAGGGAAGATAAATCAAGATTAGCCTAATAACAAAAGGCAATAAGTTAGGATCAACCAATCTAACTAAAAAGCCAGAAGCAGCTTGGAAGTACTCAAAAGAACATCTACATCTGTGGCATTAAACTTGAAAGAATTTTTCACATCTATAAGCAAATTACAATGTGGTTTTGGTTTCAAGCAAATGGGTTGCTCCAATGCTCTGGTATGATGTGATTGTGCTAGTCCAGACAACATGATGGATCTAGAGAGTAGTTGGATCAACTGATTTGGAGAGTGCCCTGCATTAACTTTTTTAAGTACAAACCTAGTTCTTGAAATAGCCAGCAAGCCAAGTATGTAAAAGAAAACTTGTCTTGGCTGACATGGATCATCTTTGGGCTTGATCTGAAGAAGGTCCAACTGAAGTAGCTGCCACATTGCTTGTTGACCCATTCTCAATCGGAGGAGGCACACCCCACTTGCCTTCAGACTCAAGGGGCTCAAAGACATGAACTCCTCCATCCGACAGTCCTACAGCAAACTGATTTGGTTCTTGTGGATGTGCCGTGATTACAAGTGGTTGTACGTTGGAACTGCTGCATAAAAACAGACAATGTTAGTATTCAACAAAAAGTACTACATGAAAGATTATAAACATAAAACAATAAAATTCTAAATTTAGAATGATCCAGGATAACTTCATAAAAAATGACTAAATTATTTGCAATGGCACAATTTGATTCACTTCAGATTCATTCCCTTCCAATTTGGATACAATTATTGATATTAAAACATACTAGACATTTTTCTTTGACTCCCTTCCCCATATACAGGTGGTGCTTTCTGCATACATATAAACTTGAAGCATTAAAAGAAAATAAATTCATCCAGTGTGAAATTAGTTTTGTAGCTCGTTAAAAATTAAAATTGAAATAGCCATTAATAACATGGAATGGAACCAGTACCATGCCAGGTGAGACAAAACATCTCTAAACAAGGGATTACCTGACGCTTGCAGGAAGATAAGCAGAAGGATTGATACGACAACGTAATCGGAGGTTTGAAGCACTAAATACACAGACTGTTGCGTCTAAAAAGCTGGCATATATCAGCTGGCTATCACATGAGAAAGTTGCATGTGATATTGGTGCAGCAGAATCTCGTGGGAACCACTACAATTCAAGCTATTGATCAGATAACAATTAAAAAAGAAATTATTCAAACACACTGAACTCAATGAGCTAACCTGCTTTAGACCTTCCAGTTTTGTTGCTTCATAAATGGCAAGCTGAGTTTCATGTACAACCAAGAACTGTATCTGATCCTGATGAAACTGTACACGGGTATCTGCCTGTGCTGGTGGAGTCCTCCCAGGAGGAAGCTGCAAGAATCTAGTCTTCTGCTTTTCCCATCCATCAGTATTCCACACACAAATCTGCACAATAAACAAAGCTCAAAGACAACTCTCCATATCATAAATACGAAAATTGCATTGCCATGGCATGCTCAAAGACGAAAATTGCATTGGCAATGGCATGCTCAAAGGGGGTCTATATTTGATAAAACCGGTTAAAGATTCAAAACTAAAAGTTCTGTTAATGCAATTTAATCATAGCAAAGCCAAGATTCTAGAGACAGATCTACACTTGGCAATTATTACCTGAGCATCTGCCCCAGATGAAACTAGCACATTCAATACATGAGAGAAAGCAAGACCAGTTATTCTTTTAGTATGGCCTTTGAGTTTACTTTTAACCTGCAAAAAGAACTCTGCATAAACACCAAATATCTCAAATCACAAGTGAGTAGAAACTGTTTGCAGACAGCACTGTTACCTCATCAACACGGACATTATATATCTGTACAGAGGAATCATCCATGCCTATAGCAATAATATTATTATCCTGAGGATGGAAAGCAAGAAAGGTTGCTGCAGGTGGCGGAGGCATGAAAGTTGTCATTGTCTGCACTTAGCCAAGAAGACTGAAATTGGTTAATTGGCGTAAATGCAAAACATAGTCTTGTATAATGACTAGGCGTCATAGTTCACCTTAAAAGTCATCATATTGAACAGAGATATCTTCCCTCCTGATGCGGACATTACGTAAGAATCATTTTTGGATAGAGCAAAGCAAGGTACAGCATCCTCAGGATTGTTATCAGCAATGTCATTAGTCATCAGGATGCCACTTGATGGTTGCCACAACTGAGGTTGAATGCTGGCAGTGGCCTACAGGATGAAATATCAACATAAAAACAGTATAATTCCTATTTCCAATTTATGAATAGAGAATAAAAGTAGTCTGACAGAAGTAACTTCACATGTTCTCACACCTTGCCAGATGAATTGCGGTCATTTCGCTGCCATTTCCAGAGCAGGTGAATGGCATTTGATGCTAATGCCAAAATAGCATTACCTGAATTTGTATATATCAACCTTGATATCTGTCAAGATCAGAACAATTTCATTCCTGGAGAGGGGTGCAGTAGAGAAACTTTGCAAGAAGGAAGTTCAAGGGCACTAATACAGTAACCCTGCTTAAGTATAAACAAATAAAGCTCATAATTGTCCAATTTTTTTCTACTTTTTTTTTAGCGACATTCAGGGATTAAAATTATTTTATATGAAATGATTAAGGATTCATAGATATTTCACTATTTTAATTTTTATGCCAAAGCACTTCCATGAGATAATGTAATGAGACATTAGCATAAATGACTCATAAATCACAGATAAGCTAGTAAAAATGAGATTAAAAAAACAGCATGCAAATCGAGTTTAACTGCTTCAGCTCCTACACTTATGCACGAAGACACAGAAACCATATGCTATCTAAGAGATCATACAAACTGTAATCACGAGTTTTGCGAATAAGAGATTTTACATTGGATGGGCCAGCTTTTCCTAAGAATGTACAGTAAATAGAAGCAGGAAAATCACCAATCCTCCTCATTTGCAAAAAGATAAGTCTGTAAGATGAGAGGTTCTTGTATACTCCAAGAGCATTGCACCAGTCCAATGAAAGTCTAACATGTGGCACTTAAAACCATACACGCCGTTGAATCAAAAATAAAGTATTATTAAATTAAATTGAACGGTTATAAAACCTCAGAGTAATACTCTGGGAGTACTTCAGAATTTCTCCTGTAATATACTCATGTTACCAGGTAATTATAGTGAAAAATCATCACTGTGGGCTACTTGGCTTTGATATAAAACAACGGTAAACCACCAAGACTTTTGCGGAAAGAGGAGCTTCTAGTCCATGCAGTTACAAACATCAAAGGCTGGCATATGAACAAGGAAAATACATGCAGACACATACACACAGCTCTTTTTGTTGACCAAATAAAGCCCAGTTTGTTGAGAAAGGCAAAGTTGCAATCCGATTTGATTACTAAAATTTCTATGGGAGGGTATTTGATAAATTTGTGAAGGTAAGCAAATCACATACCTTGGTTACTCTTACATTCTCTGGTAGCTTCAAGGATCTACATTGAGATGGTTCATTGAATTCAGTGAGCTTCCATATCTTTGACTTGTCATTGGATTCTTCACTTATTCTAGGTTTAATATCACCCAAGCTTCGGGCATCCCCATTCTGATGAGATGAAATTGACATGTAGTTAAGTAAGAGTTGCACATTGTGCAACAAAATAAACATTAAAATACAAAAAGCTACAAGTAACATGCTAGTAAATGACAAGTCCCATTGATATGAGGACAGGACCACTAACCATTCCAGCAATTGCTACTACAGATGAGGCCCTCTCTGCAAGTGCAGCGCTAGTTGCAGCGGCGGCAGAAATTGGATTTATTGTAGCCTGCCACAAACATCATATGTTAGATTAGGTCTTCCTAATAAGAGGCAAGGAAAGTATAACATCTATAAGTCTACCTTTGCCATGGCTTCTGATGTTCTTGATGTATCATATAAAGAATTCTCTAATGTACGCAACAAACGAATACCATCTCCATTGGCTAAAATTTTAATTCCATTCTCATTTGCAGAGACAGCTAAAAGAGTTCCATCCTTGTTGAATCGGATTCGTGGGCTTGCCTAAAGTTCAGATCAGGCAACAATTAGCAAATATTATTTCCAGAGACTAGCTGCTCAATTTGCAATAAAATACCGAACTTACAGGGAGACCCCCATCAGCATCAACAGTTGTCAAAAGCTGAACATTGTCCATATCCCAGAATTTAATGGAGAAATCATCACCGGCAGCCAAAAATCGATTTTTGGTAGTGTCAAATTGCACAACACCCAAAGATCGCTTACGAAATCCTTGATAAGTCCTTTTCACAGCTCCTTCACTTTCATTCCACTCAACAATAGAGGATTCCCCGTCTTTGCTTGTCCCACATGAAAAGAGCCTATAGTATACATTCATAGCCAAGAACATTTGAACATAAAGCGATGAAAATAGAAAGTATAATTCAACTATGCAGCAAGATTCAGCACAATACAAGTAGCCATGGTTGAGAATATGGACCTTGTACCATCAGCGCTATAAGCCATGGTTGTGCACCACCGACCAGGAGCATCATAATCAACTCGAGATCCCAAATTGTCATACAACCATGCTTTTATCTTTCCATCTAATGCAGTTGAAAAGGTGAACTACAACATCACAACAGAAAGAGTATCAGCAAGAAAATCGACCAGAAAAAAAATGGCGAAAGCTTTTCTTTGGGGCTATACTAATATAGCTAAAGGAATCATACGAACAAACTCAATTAACATTCTCCTCAAAGGTATCAAAGTCAATTTCTACCTGAATGTTCTCTTTATAATGCGGGCATAGAGAATAAACTGGAGCCTCATGACCTTCAAAAGTATACTGCTTTGCACCCGTAGCAGCATCCCACACCTTAAATTACATAACTTAGTTAGAAACATATATACTCTCCTCCACTTCAGTAAACAAGCTCATGCATTGACAAACTTACCTTAATGGTCTTATCATCACCACAGGTTATCACGCATAGTTGCTTATTTGGGTGCGAAAATGCCAGATCATTTACTCCACCAACATGAGCATCAATCTAGATAATAGGTTCGTAAGTTAATTATAAAAATGCATATATTATATATGTATGTATATATATAAATGTATATGTGTGTGTACCTCTAGGTGCTGTCGTACTTCATCCCCGCCATGGTAAGAGTATATCTGAACAATGTGCCTTGAGTAAGCAACTCCTGTTCATCAAACAAACCCAAGACATTAGTGATTAGTTTAGTTGACATCTGAAAGTATATATTATATCATTGTATCATACATTGAAGAATTCAAAAACTCTCAACTTACCAAATAAAGCACCATCAGGACCCCAAATCACACGGTTGACAGAAACACCTGGATCTTTGACAAGAGCAGCCTGAATTGACCATTATTAGTTTTCTCTTCAGTCATTGCAAAGTTACAAGTCTCAGGGTTTAGTACAAATTTTCATCAAGAACATGAATGTGTAAAGGCAAAGAGACAACCTGAAATGGCATTGAACACGCACTAAGATCCCAGACTTTGAAGTTCCTCAAGACCAACCGCTCCCTAGAACCCACCTCCCACAAAGCAATGTCCCCCACATTCGTACCAACTGACATTGCATCAAGAAAAACTCAGTCAATTGGCAATTTGATAGTAAATACACACAATTTAAAAAAAAAAATCAACAGTGAGGCCTTAGAAGGGCGGCAGACCAAGAAGTAAAGACTGTTGAACTGGATGAAAATCCATGCTCATAGGAGATGAACCCTGATTAAGAGTTCGCATGACAGTCTTCGGTAAGTCATCAGGTGCATTAAAAGCCTGACCATGACCATGACCATGACCTGGGAATGTTGCTGACAACACATTAACAGGTAGATTTACCTGCACAAAGTGATGGATGATCAATAGCAGAAATGTGAAGGGTCAAAACTTGCATATGCCTAGGTATGAGTTGCTAGTGATGTGTCCATAAGTGATACCAGATTACCTCATCTGACATTCCCATTGGCCTTGTTCTCTTAGCAACATGATCTGAGTCTCCGGATGGGTAGTCAATAGAAGGATTAGTTGGAGGGGTCCTAGGATGCTTCAAAGCAGCTTAACAAGGCAATGAAACATGTCAGAAGTCAAAGATCAAACTAGACATAGCCAATGAGATCTTAGATTGACTAGTCAACTAAACATAAAGAGTTGAAGAATAACAGAAATCGAAAGAGTGTATTACCGGGGATTGATGGAGCACCAAGACCTATAGCTCCTCCTCCAGAGACTGCAGCATGTGCTACAGTGGTAGGATTTGACATCCAACCAGCCAGGGGTGTTGGCACTGGAGCTGGAGTAGGTTGAAAAGGCTGTAAACATGAAGCACAGCAAAGTTCAGCACCAAAATAAGAACCAAAAGACAACAGAGACATATTATATGATGCCTATGATACCAAAAGAAGGTGGATAATAAGTTCAGTGGCCCACCCCATGTGCACCAAGAGGAGGAAATCCTCCAGCCTTTGGTAAGGATCCTAGTAACGGATTATTAGCAGGTGAAGGAGCTCGTGCACCATTTGGCTGTCCACACGAATGATCCACAAAAAGAGTTTTTATATCAGGATTTGGCCGCGGATTTTTACAAAGTTGATGCTGCCAATTCAAGCTGTAATTTATTTTAAAAAACAGAAAAAGGGAAAGACAATCAGTTCTTTGTTAATAGAAGATAACCTAATCAGTTGTTAGAAGAGTATCTTCAGTGCAAAACCTAGCACCACAACATAATAATGATCAAAGATGCATTGAAGCAGACACTGCACAGCCAAATATTGCAACACATCCTACTGGATACGGATTCTAATAGTCTATTTACAAAATTACAACTAGCAATTGATGAAACGAATCTTATCGTAGATTTAAAAATAAATAAACAAATAAATACATGGGAGTTAAATGATTGGATAAGAATAACATGGTGCATGCATAAACCAATAAACACAGAAATCTAAAGCTGGCAGTTGGCAGTTGGCAGGCGATCTCCTTCAATTGTAAATAAAGATACCAAATGCAATCTTATGGCCATAATGTACCAGAAAGTTATCTCACATACAAAGTACAAGCTTTTGTTTTATATTGAGAAATCAGTATGCTTGGACTTTGGAAAAATTACCTTTGATTAATGAGAGTCCGTAACCTTGAGTTTTTAAGGTTGGGAAATTGCAATTTGTCACGAAATAAGGGATTTGCTTCAATGAGCTTTTTGAGCTCAACCAACATGATTGCTCGTGCCGACTTTGTATCACCATACTTAGACAATTGTTCATTTTCCCTATAGTAACAGAATCTCATTGGCTGCATCTTACAGAAATTTTACACTGGAAACCAAGGTAAAAATTTATATCCGTACCTAAAATTCTCCAATGTCAAAAGCTGAGTGATTTCCTTGAACAGTTCTTCGTTAAATGTAGCAAACACTTTCAAATCCTTCACTAATATTTCTACAGCCTTGGACCGGTCATGCCTACCAAAATTTAAAACAGTTCAACTTAAGTTCCATGCTAGAACTACAATGCTGAGAGTCAACAGAATCTAACTAACTGTGAACTTGTTGTGAGCTTACTTATCTAATGCCTCCAGATACTTCTGCTTCCTTATCTCGAAAAATATCTTCATAGAATATCTATTATCATCTACTTTTGTGAAACCAGAGAGGTATTTTTCAACCTCATCCCAATTGCCATTGTGCACTTCATCCTCAAAATACTTCATGTTAAAGAAAAATCCAGACTCTTGTTCAAGCCTATTAATTTAAAAATTACCATAAAAAAAGAAATTAATTAATGTGGTAAATAAATAAATAAATACCAGAAATATAACAAAAATAATTTAACAAAATAACAAACTAGCCCCACTTATGAACAGTCTCTTTGAACTTTTCCTCATCCAGAAACTGCAAGATCAGGAACACCAATTCCCTACTGAGAGACGACATGGTAACTGCCTCCTCTTCGATTAAATACGCACTAAAATGAGCAACAGTGAACTAGATCTGCAAAAATAAATAAATAAATAAATAAATATTCATTTTTTTAATTCAGAAAGTTAGAGAAATTGCAGCAAGGTCAGCTAGAAATAACTGAAAAATCATCGTAAATGAAATCATTTGACTATAGAAGCATTTATGGAAGAAAACCTTCCATATTTGCAAAATTAAAAGCGATGCAGTTTTGGGGGAAAAAACGAAGAAAAATGAAAACAATTTGACTCTCTATCTATCTATCCCAGATGATAAAAATAAATAAAAAACAGCTTTAATCCATACGGGAATCCAAGATGCATGAAGAAAAAAGTGTAAAAATAAAATAAAATAAAGAGAAGAAATTAAAAAAAAAGTGTAAATTAAAAAATAAGCAGAAAAAGCTACAGACTTTAAAGCAACAGATTCGGAAACTTGAAAGAGAGAGAAGCTGAAAGCTCTCACCTTCAAAGCTAATACCACATGGGAAGGAAAGGAACAAACAAGGGTCCGAATATGGAACCCCCCCACAAGAGGAGAGAGTCACCCCAAAGCTTTCTCTCTCTTCACAGAAATGGACTATTATCCTCACTCTCTCTCTCTCTCTAGAAACTACAAATATATTTATAGGACACTTGAACTTGCAGAAATAGGCGAATTTTATATAGGAGGCGACAGATAGAGGAGATGATAAGCCCGTGTTCTTATCAACGAAAGGTTATCGCATGGATGATAAGCCCTTTGGGAAGTCGAAGTACTTATATTACAAGTGCAGTTAATTGCGGGACCCACTAAGCCGGCTTCGGTTTTGTCTAAACAATCGGCTCGGAATCTCGAGCTCACAGCTGTCCTTCAGCTCATAGCAAAACTAGACCCATGAGAAGTCTTCCTGTGCTGACGCAACATAGACCAGTTCTATGATATGCACCGTTGGATTATATCTACACTCTAAGGAGATGATGATGTGGCAGATCGCACGTTCGAGCTGGAAGAAAGAAGAGTTGAGAAAAGGAGTGGATAGTTGCTGAGAAAGCGACTTTTACTGGGTTGAGATCCCCCCGGTAACGACAAAGTTTCTCGGAGGGGACCCCGTATCGTTTGGCCTCGGAGTTTGAGGAATATTACGATGCCTGCCATCACGAGATGCATGGCACTTGTGGTATCACGTGATATATACAGTTATGATTGCGATATGATATGAGATGTTTGCTTTATTCCAAATACAGCGAGATATATCGCGAGATGGAGGTTAATAAAGTAAGTGAAGTGAATTAAATGTGTGGTCAGAGTGGTGTGTAGGTTATTGTCCCTGTCAGGTGTGTACGTCTGTCTGTTCTCGTTCACGTACCAATAAGAATAATGCTATTAGTTTGTAAAAAAAATAAAATGCTAACGATATATTTTTATTGACTTTTTTAATTTTTATTTTATTATTAATTTAATTCATATACTTAAAAAATTATTAGAAAAAATTATTAACATATATTTTTAGATTAGTAATAAAAAAATTATTATTAAAATAATTATTTTAAAAAATTGTAGTACGAACATTTCTAAAAAATCATGCTATTAACACAATGATTGCAATTTGATTTGAATATCTTATAAGTTAAAAAGAGAATTAATTTAAATAAAATTATTTACATTAGTTTGAATTAGATTAAAGAAATTTTATTTAAAAAATTAAATTAATTCAAATTGATTTAATTAATTTAGATTGGTTTAATTGGTATGTGATAAAAAAAATAAGTTTAGAATTTTATAAGTTAAAAGTAATTTAATCTAATAGAAGAAATAAAAATAAAAGAAAATAAAGAATAAAAAAGTTATTTAATATCTTTAAAATAATATTTAATTATATAAAGTAAAAAAAATATATTAAAAATTAGAGTTATTATAAGTAAAATTGTAAAAAATATAAATTTAATAATAAATAAATATATTATAAATATTAATTAATTTGAAGTAGATTGATTGGTTTTGATACAAATTCAATCCAATTGATTTTTAAAAAATTAAATTAAAAAAATCAAATTTATTTGATTCTGGTTAAATTTTAATTTTTTAGTACGATTTTCAACAGGGCCGTACCCACTTTGGTTGGTTTGGGTCCAGATGCTCCCATTAAAAAAAATCATCACTATATATATAATACATCATTTTTATCTCACAAAACTTTGAGAAAATTTTACTTAAATATAAAGTTAATTAAATAAATTTTAATAAACTATTATCAATTTATCTTTTTCAAACTTTGTCTAATTTCATTCACATAATGCTAAATTATTAATTGATTCTCTACTTGCATAGAGTCATATTTATGTGCATAACCATTAACTAATTTTAAATGATTTATAGGTAAATTTTTCTTAAATAAATAACACTTATACACATCAAAAATAAAAATAATAATTACATTAATATTATATATTAAAAAAGCACAATAAATATCATAACTTTTAAATAAAAATTATTCGTCTAATAGAATAGAATGGTTTACTTTCACTAATAAAAATTTCTCGGTCTGTCATTGATTTTCAATTTGATTTTTTATTTGAATTAGATTTAAATAACCCTATATACACTTCACTTTATATTTATACACTTTTAATAACCAATTACATTTGTTTCTATGTATTTTTTATTCACCTATCCATTATTTGAATCTACCACCTTATATAAATGTAAGGTGATATATTTTAGTAATACTGTGTACCAAGCATTATTCTACCAATAAAATGCAAGAATCTAAATAGGTATCCATTTTTCAATTTTTGTTTAAATAAAATTATTATAAATAATATTGTACAGATATAAAAGTAAAGATTATATCTATGGCAAATCTTTTAACTAATGGAAATATCCAGAAACAAATAAGATTATTTTTTACATTTTTAACAATCATATATATATATATATATATATATATATATATATAAAGAGAGAGAGAGAGAGAGAGTATGGCCATTAAAAATGACATGTTCATATTGGGGGATCACACAAATCCATCTATAGGATGGCCCCTCTATAATCGTCTCTATCAACAGAGCTTAAAATAATTATGGCACAGGCGGAAGAGCTCATTGATGCTAAACAATTTGGAAATGCCTCCCGCCCCCACCGTACTCTCTTGTTTTCTTACCTCCTTCCAAACACAGCAACATAATAAGTGCTTTTGTTTTCTTAATTTTTTTTTCTAGAATAATGTTAATTCATACAAGTTTGTCATTAACTTGTTAATATCTACGGCATTAGTTAAGGAATAATTAATAGTCTCTATTATTAAATAATCTTAGTTACATAAAAAATAAAGTAATAAATACTTTTTAAAATTTTATTATATTAAATACTTTTCATTTCATTTAATATTTTTTATTTTTGTTAACAAATTTTCTTTATATCTTAATGCTATTTTTTAATTCCATTTACGAAAGAAAGAATAAGTGAAGTTGAAAACTTGATAAAGGGCAAAGAAAAAAAAAAAGGAATAGAAAAGGAAGGTAATTCAAAGACAAATGTTATATGATTATATTCTTTTAATAAATTCTTTTATATATTTATAATTATTTAAAATATAAAGTATTGAATGAGAAAGTAAAAATATTTAATGTTTTTTAGTAATTAAGAAAATATTTACAAAATTAAAAGATATTGTTCAAAACAAGATTCTGAGAGTTACCTGAGAAGGTAAGCGATAGTTGATTCTTCTGTGGCATAGTAGCAACGATTTGAGGAGCGAGGGGTGGATACTTAGAAAAGACACTCTGAAACTTAAATCAGTGGCAGTTCGAGGAGGATATTGTGTAATGGGATTAATGCGTACATTTGTCCTCTTGTTGAGCCTTTATATAGGGACGTATGAGCGTGTAAAATGTGTAGGGCTTTGAGTGTATTAGTGCATATTGTGCTCTGATCCCCTGCAATGCAAGAAATTATTGTTCTGTGTGGTTTGTCCCCTCCTTTTGAATGGAGTGGTGTCTCCTATTTTCTGTCGGAGAGGGGATATGCTTAGTGGACGAGTAACTCTCTGTGCATCGCACATTTGAGGGACAGCATGGCAAGTCAGGTTGCTCCAGTTTTATGGGCTAGTAACTGGTCCAGAACAGTTGCCCCCAGCTTGGCGCTTGGATGAAACAACTAAGTGTCAAGATACATATTCAACTAGGGCACACGACAGACAATGGATAAAGGGATCCGAGTCATAGTGCTCTATCCTGGATCTCGCGATGTTCTCTCAAATGGTTGAGGTCCGTGATGTATCATGGTGAAAATTCAGGATATGTGAGTAAGGTCGGAGTTTGGGTTAGATCGCTCTACTTACGTCATCACACTGAGGTGCGAAGTAGATAGTTAGTTGCCCCCATTATAAACCGAGTTTGTTGTGGTTCATTCTTAGGCTGACATATGGGGTGTCGTCTCACTACCGAGTTTGTTGAAAGTTCGGTGTTCGACTTTCTTGTCTCTTTGTGGTATCATGCGTCATTTTCATTTTGAACATTCTGAACCTTGTCCTTTCGATTGCCTTCATTTAGAAGCGATGTGACACATGATTGAGGGGTAATTGAGGCTACTGTTTTGGATTTGTAACGCCATGATGGGCCGCTTTTGAGTTTCAAAAAGTGGACGTCATGATGAGTTGTTTCGAATGAAACGTCTCGTCTGCCTTGAAATGGCATGCCTTTCCCCTAAAGGTAGCGGTTAAGTGGTGACTCTCCATGCCTATAAATAGGGGTAAAGTGGAGTTTTCTTCATTCTTTGCCCCAAATCTGCTTTCCAAACTTTATTACTCGAGATTTCTCCCTCTGGTGATTTTCTCGCAATTGTTGATGTTTCAAGGCTTCTTCAGTGTCTTTTCGCTGCTCAGTGCCCTTCCTCTTCGAAACTCAAGGTACTCCCCACCTTCATCTTTTCTATTTTTGCCCTTTTCTTTAAACCCTTAGTGGGAGACATTATTGGGTAGTGAGGAGTTAGTATAGCATTTTCACCTATCAATGGGGTTTTCAAGTATCTGGCAACGTTAGGAGATTTGAGTGATTCTTCGGGGTCTAACTTGGGCGCGTCCTGTGTAACATCCTCCCTAATATATATGAGTCTTAGTTTATGGTTATAGATATATAGAAATATTAGTTTGAGTTAGTTATGCATTTTTGACTAACATAGAGGACTAAAATGTCTAAAGAGGTATAAACTACCCTAAAGTCAAACAAACTTATCTTTATCATCTTTCTTTCCACCGTCTTTGACCTTAAGACATAGATATCTCACTTTTTTCTTATTTCACACGACTCTTAGCAGCAGAAAAAAGAGAAACAGATAGAGATAGGAAGTATACGAGAAAACAAAAGAAGAGATAAGAAATAGAGAAAAGAGAGAACTAGAGAACGTGAAACAAAGAAAGGAAAGAAGAGGAAGAAGAACCAAAGGAAGAACCAGAAAGTAAAATCGAACACCATCTTTAGGGAGTTGAGGTAGGAGTTGTTGTGTTTGTTGCTATGTTGTATCGTTTTCTTCTGGTCTAAAATTGGCAAGGAATGGACAACATGGAGTTTTTCATAATACTCAAAGAAAATTATGATTCTGTGTATTAAGTTATATGTATTTGATGAGATTTGAGTATACATGTGTTTGAATATGTATAAGCATGAATACATCTACAAGAACTTGATGACTTTTTCACGATTTTACTACATGACTTTATGGATATAAAAATGTTGTTTTGAAGTACCAGAAGACATTTCTGCAGTGTTCCATTCGAATAGGCCAAGAAGCTACTCGAATAGAACATTACAAAATGTTCCAGATTTGTTGTGTCAGCTATTTGAGATTGCATGATTTCGATGATAAACTGAGTATACTAAGTGATCAATTCGAATGACATGACTTTCGAGACTGATCAAATAGACTAATTGAGTTATTCGATCGACATAATTCAAAAGAGCACTGTTAGAGCTAATCAAATAGACTAAGTGTGCTATTCGATTAGTAAGATTTCGATGTTAATCAAAAGATTATGATAGTTATTTGAATGGATATTTTTTATGATGATCAAATAAGCTAAGAGAACTATTTGAAAAGACTATTTCAGAATGTTATTAAGGCTAATCGAATAAACTAAGAGAGTTATTTGAATGACATGTTTTCGATTCTAATCGAAAGAGAATAAACTACTTTTTTTAAAGGTATGAGGAACTGTTTTTCGATGTTGTTCAAAAAAAGGGCTTAGAGAGCTGATCGAACAATAGAATTCAAAATGACTTTTAACATTTCATCACATTAACGTGTGGCTGAAGAGTGAAAAAGCACTCAGCCCAAGTCAAAGTAGCGTACGGGGCACTTTGTCAAAATGATGACATTGCATAAGTATGTCGAAGTAGCGTACAGGGTACTTTGACAAGACATGACATTTCATAAACATCATCATATTACATTTCATGAGCATCAACATTGATCATTTCATGATCATCAATACATAATTGCATATGAGATGCTATCCATGTGTATGGAATTGTATTGAATTGTCATATTGTTATGCTACTGATAATTTTTGAATTCTGACCCCTTTGTTTGTATGTTAATTTACAGATTAAAATCAAAATCTATCCAAGGAAGAAAAGTGAAGTTGTAGCTTCGAATAAGACTTTTATTTTCGATTTGTATATGTTGTATATATGCAATAAAGACCAAGTTTGTTTTCTAACACTTTTTGACGTATTGTGTATAAATTTGATATTTCAGTAAAGAATCGAAATTATGTTTTGTAAAGAATCAAACTTCTCAGTTATGTATTTATGTTGTATAAATCGAATGATAATTACTTCGATTACTATCCTTCGAGGTTTTATTTTTTGACTCTATTCAAATTTATATTTTTGATTTGTATAGTTATTACAAAGCTTTTACGATGTTTAAAAGTAACGACTCTAATCCTGTTTATTAAGTATATTTTGAATATATTGTAAAAACTCGAATTAGGACGTTACATTATGGTATCAAAGCAGTTCATTCTATTGAGTTGGAGTATGGATTGACTATGCTTTGGCAGGTTTTGAAAATTCTATTTTATGTTGTACATTTTCTTGTCTCGAAGTGAGATGTATGAATAGAATTACATGACATCCTTTGGAATGGATGTTAATAGTTACTGTCACACTATTACATGATATTGAGACTGATCAACTCAATATATATTAATTATGGCACCTCCAAGGTGTACCCAAAGAAATAGGGAATTTGCCAATGAAAATGTGGCAGATATGATGGAAGTTTTTCGACAAATGGCAGATACGATGAGATCACAAACTGATATCACCAATAGAGTGCTTGAAAGAATGAAGGCACATCCACCTCCATAGCTAGTCGAAGATGCAGCAGTTGTGAGAAACCAAAATTTTCACAATTTTTCTGTATTTAGCAAAGTAGATCCTCCATCTTTCAGGGGAGAATATGATCCAGTAAAGGCTGAAGAATAGTTAAGAGAATTACAAAAAATCTTTGCGCTGATAGATTGCACAGACGATCAGAAGATTTCCTTTGTTACCTATATGTTAAAGGGAGAGGCAGAGTATTGATGGACTAGTGTTAGAAGATTAATGGAATTAGTAGGAAGTCAGGAACTTAGGTCACATGAGAAGTGTTTCGATTAACCTTTTTGGATAAATACTTCCCAAAGAATTTGCAAGAAGATAAAGAAATCAAATTTTTAAAGCTCGGGCAAGGGAATATGTCAGTTGGGCAGTATGAAGCTAATTTCGAAGAACTGTCGAAGTTCTCCTCCTAGTTTTGATACAATCCAGATGAGAACTGAAAGTGTGTTAAGTTTGAATCTGGTCTTCAATATGACATAAAAAGAACAATAAAGCCCTTTCAAAATTAGGGATTTTTCTTTTTTAGTGAATAAGTGTAATATTATAGAATCTAGTTACTCTAAATTTCAATTAGAGTAGAGGTCACAAAGTTTCCTAAAAAGGAAGAGGTCGAATGATAGGATTGATGAGGATGCTTCTCAGCCCAAGTTCCCACAGGATAAAGGAAAACAAATTTAGAACGAAACTAGGGGACCACAATGTGTAAAATGTGGGAGTTATCATTGCAAATTGGACATGATAGAATGTTACACTTATGGTAGGATATGACATTATGCTAGGAATTGTCCTCAGAGAATAGGAGAAAATCCTAATCCAGACCCAACACCACAAGGAGAGTTTATATCTTGAGAGGCAAAGAGGCAATCCAGTTTTCTGATTCAGAACAAGGTGAGTACATAACATGAGATTAATTTCTTAAAGAATACTTATAAAATGAGTAATAGGATTTTCTTATGAATCTTAATTGTTTGAAGAGTAGGAAATGGAATGAGGATTAACGAACTATGTTTTTATAATTTTGTTTCCTTAGAACTTCTCATATTAGATAACTAAATTTTGAGGACAAAATTTTAAAAAAAAGGAGGAAAATGTAACATCATCCCTAATATATATAAGTCTTTGTTTATGGTTATAGATTTATAGTAATATTAGTATGAGTTAGTTAAGCATTTTTTACTAACATAGAGGACTAAAATGTCTAAAGAGGTATAAACTACCCTAAAGTCAAACAAAGGTATCTTTACCATATTTCTTTCCACCATCTTTGACCTTAAAGCATAAATATCTCACTTTTTCAGGGATCAAAACCAAAAAGTGTCATATTTTTAGGGATTAAAAATATATTAAGTCATTATTTTTTGTGTAAATTACTCGATATTCAAAAATTGTATTAGTCTTAGATTAATCTAGAATCGAGTTAGGTTGAACCACAAATATATAAAATTCTTCTAGTACTAATTTTTTTGTTCATAAGATTCAAATTTAAGATTTTACTTAAAAAAATAAATGTCAAATAACTTGAACCAATTAAGCATTAGTTTAATATATTTATAATCGTTGTGAGTGTGACAAATTAGGGTTTTTTACCAATATACCCTTAGTGACAAATTTATTTATCAAATTGTCATCATTTTGAAACTATTTATCAAAATATTGTCGTTTTTGCGACGCTATAATTTTTTATTCTTTTTTATTCCACGTAGGATACGCTAGAGGAGATGGAGCTTCTAACTAGGATACGCCAATACATGTGGTGCATCCAACGTGGATACGCCAGCACAAGTGGTGTTTTCAACGTAGTAAAGCCGAACGCGATGGCGTTTACACATAGAAAACGCCATGCGTGTTGGCGTATCCACATTAGATGTGTCACGCGTGTTGGCATACCCCAGTTACCACTTTGTATCTCCACCTCTCCTCTCCCTCTCATGGCCACTTCTCTCATTTATCAAAATTTTACATTCTCTCTAGATTTTTTCTCTCTCTAAACTCTCTCACAAACTCTCCTTTGATTATAACTTGTGAGAAAGACATTTTCTAATCATATATGTATGTATTTTTATCATTAGATTATTATTATTGTTATATTTATTGCTGAATATTTTTATTGTTAGAATTATTGTTTATTTTTTGGGTTTTTATATTAATTGTGTATTGTATATTTGTTTTCTTGTTAGAATTATTGATTATTATTATGTATTGTATATTTGTTTTATTGTTAGCTAGTAGGTTTTTCGAATTCGTTTGTACAAAAATTAATAGTTTGAATATTATTAGGGTTTTTATTATTTTTTTGTTGTTTTCAATTGATTAAAATTGTGGGTTTATTGAAATTGAAATTAGTCGGGTATAAAATAAAATTGTTTCAGTTAACACATGTGTTGATTGATTTCATATGTATTGTGTTGTTATTATTCAGAAGTTTAAGATGACCAAACACCTTGTTATTCTCATTTACTACAATGGGAGAATGTATGAAGGTAAAGAGGGTCTAATGTCTGAAGGTTCTCATCCTAAGTCTATCATAATTCAACGTGATACGATTTTTGAGCTTCTAAAAAGGAGAATTCATTTAAAATTAAGGCTCCAAGAAAATCAAGTTGTGTCCAGTGTTGTGTATAGATTTTCACAATGGAGTAATGTACTGAAATGGATAGCACTTCCATTAGAAGATGATGAAGATGTTGCTTGCATAATTGATTGCTTTGATCAGCATCTTAACTTAACTTCCATGGAGTTGTATGTCGAGACAGAAACGAGTGAGCACAATGAGCATGTTGAAGCTCCTTCTGAAACAGGGCTACAAGCTAGTCCTTCTAATCTTGTTGAATCATCGTACCCTATCAACCTTCAATTCTCTATGACACATGCTCCTGTCCTAGTACAATCTCAAGAAGTTAGTACATTTACAATGCCTGAAGAGAGCTCATTTAGGTTGAACTTTGAAATCGATAACCCACTTATGACAGATCCATTATCTGACACAAGTGATGATAAAGAGGCATTCAACCTTATAACACAGCAGTGTGGAGTTAAATATTCTATAAACCTTCAAGAAGGCACGTGTGACTGTAGCCTGTTTCAAGCATTACATTTCCCTTACTCTCATACAATAGCAGCATGTTCTTTTAAAACACTTGACGCTTTTCAATATGTGCATAGTATTTACAGAATGCATACTTTGTACAAAGCTTATGAGGTTAATTGGGGAATCATTAAGGATGAACCATGGTGGCCACCAGCTCCGGCAATTACTTTGGTACCCGATTGTCAATTGCTTAGATCTAAAGATCAATCTAAATCAACTCGACTTAAAAATGAGATGGATTGACGCGAACTAGAACCGGGATAAAGATGTAAAAATGTGAAGAATTTGGACATAACTCTTGTAATTGTCGTCGTAGTGGATTGACTTCCTTGAGGAATAACCAATGAGGGTCATCTACTTGATTAGGGCATAATTTGATAATCATTGTATTATAATCATTGTATTTTTATCTAATGATAAAAATACTTACATATATGATCAGAAAATGTATTTCTCACAAGTTACAGCCAAAAGAGAGTTTAGGAGAGAGTTTAGAGAGAGAAAAATCTAGAGAGAATGTGAAAATTTGAGAAATGGCCATGAGAGGGAGAGGAGAGGTGGAGATATAAAGTGGTAACTAGGATACGCCAACACTGGTAGCGCATCCAATGTGGATACACCAACACGCGTGGCATTTTTTACGTGTAAACGCTATCACGTTCGTCTTTACCACGTGGAAAACTTCACTCGTGTTGGCGTATCCACGTTGGATGTGCCACGCGTGTTGGCATATTCCACTTAAAAGCTCCATCTCCTCTAGCGTATCTTACGTGGAACCAAAAAAAATAAAAAATTTCAGCGTGACAAAAAATAGTGACATTTTGATTAATAATTTAAAAAAAAGATGACAATTTGATAAATAAATTTGTCACTGATGGCATATTAGTAAAAAAGCCAACATATTAGTTTTGGTACTTTGGAGTTTTTTTAGACATGGCCTGCACAAAGGGCTGCCTGAGCGAAACCAATTTTGTGGACCACTAAATGACTTTGAATATCAACTTCTGCTCAAACCGACCACGTGCATCTTGCACACAATTTTTATTCGTTTACTTAGTACTTAGGAGGGAGATGGATACAAAATAAAATACAAATAACGTTAAATATTAAATGTATAAATATTATTAAGTACATTGATATTTGTACAAATTTTTTTACATCAAAACTTTATACTATTTTTCTTTGGATAAACAAATGAGAAAAACATATTTCCTAAATTTTTTTCACTTAAACACTAAGAGTTTGGTAACTCTATAAATTGATCTAGAACTATTTAAGATAAATAAATAAAAAAAGTTCAAGTTATTTTATAACTAATTCTATTTTTTTTAAATTTTGGTCAAAATTTATCTTTGTTATAAATTTTAAAATTTAAATATTGAGATAAAAATAAAACATGATACCAAATAAATAAACAAATAAAAAGGATGAGAAATATGTTTAAAAAATATGAGAGAAAGTGTTAAAAAAGTTGGATTAGAAAAAAAAATTAACTTTGAAATAATTTTTTTAAGAACTAGTTTAGATGAGAACCATTTTTTAAAAATTTAAGTAATTACCAAATATCTTATATTTAAAAACTAGTTTCGTTGTACTTAGATATATAGTTTTTAGAAGTTCTCAAATACCTTTTTATTTTGAGATCACGAGGTATCCAAATAGGTTCGACCTATTTAAATTAAATGGGAGTAACCCTGATTTAACTGCAGGAGCATGGAGTTGCTTATCATCTCGACTAAGGGTGTCAAAACAAGTCGGCTCGACCTATTTGGGCCTTGGCCAACTAATTTTTGGGCTAGGTCAGAAATGTTGTGGGCTGGTAATTTGCTGGCACAGCTCGATCCTATGTGGGTTATGGGTTGGGCTGGCTCGTTGGCCCGTACCATACTTTTTTTATTTAGTTATCAATACTTAAAAAAAATTATTCTTATGTTTCAACTTTTTTTTGCATAGTTTAAATTCTATCAAACATTAAAAATATTAATTTACATTAAAAATAAGAATAAAATCTTTATATATCATATAAATTATATAATAATACCATAATTTAAAATTAAACATCGAGCTCGCAGACTGGCTTATGTCTGGCCAGACCAAAGTCAGGCCAACTTAATCGAGCCAAATTCCATTTTCGCATCAATTTTTTTAGTCCAGCCCGTCTGACTCAGCCCATTTGACACCTCTAACATCGACTCACCTTTTGTGGGTTCAAACACCCCCTTTTAATATAAGAAAAAACTGTACAAATAACATTTTTCATTTATTAATTGTGGTTTGCTTACTTAATCCACCTTTCTTTCATAATAATTACTTATTTGAGTTTGAATTTAGGAATTTTATTAATAGGTGATTGATATAATCTTACAGGGATAATGCTCCTCTAAAGTGAGCATGTCTCTAAAGTGAACAAGTAAGATTGTATTCACCATTAAGTTTTAGTGGGTCAAAATCACAATGTACTTTAGATTAAATGTGTATTTGGTTCAGTTATGAAAACATTGATTATTTCAATTATGAAAACTTTGATTATTTCAATAATTAATTATTGTATAATCGATTATAATAGAATCAGTTTTATGTTTGAATATATCAGTTGAAAAGTGATTTTAAAATAATATGTTTTATTTAGATGGTATACAACTATTATTTTTATGTATTAAATTACCAAATGAGATATAAAATGATTAAAAAATTTATTTGATTGAGGATAAAATGGTATTTACATTTCAAAGCTTTTGGAATAATCTATAATTTAGAATCATAATTTTAAAGTTTCAAGCTTATGAAATAAAGTTGTTATAATGCATTGAATTTCTTACAAAAATTGAAGTAAAATTACTCAAACAAGCATGAACAGTAATAAAAAGCTTTTGAGCTAAAAAAAAAACTTTTGGTTTGGGAAATAATCTCAACCAAACATGCACTAAAACTAGTAGTTGATACATCATTACTTACTTGTTTTAGAAACAAATTCATTTTAGAGGAACTTTTTCTATCTTATTGTAACTTTTTCTCACCCTAATTTTAAAAAAAAAATGCTATCCTTATATTGTTAATAAGTATGCTCCATTTAAATTTTAAACTATTTTAAACAGTGATAATTAGTGTGATTTAATTATTATTATATTAAAAGTAGGCTAATTAGACATTACTTCCACACATACATATCTGAGATATGTTTACATGACATAACCGAATATTGGTGTATAAAAAATGAGAATGATCTAGTTACAATTAAATAATAAAAATTATATAAATATGACATATGTATGTATAATATTATTGTTTGTTCTATGTATAACACCTTTTTCTCTCTCAATGTGTGTTTATGTGATTTTTACAAATATAATTAAACAACTTCAATGTGTATTTATTACAAGTAATACTCCAATTATCTACCACAACTACCTACGGGTCTCGTAAGCAAAAATGTCAGTTGATAGGTTTAACAGTAAAGATGCTTATACATATGGTAACCTCACAAATCTTTAATTTTATACATGCTATTGCTACCGAGACTATATTTAGTACACATGATAATATAGTATAAGATAAGATGATAAAATAATATAAAGTATGATATTATAATTAATAGAATAAGACATAATCCTATCTTTTATTTGATAACAAAAAGATAAATTAGCTATTGTATAATATATTTTTTTAAAATCAAAATATCATTTAGCATAAAAATTGAAATAATTAGAAAATAAAAAAAAAAAAAACCTTATGGTGGTGGTGGCGGCACAATGGTGGTGGTGGTGATGGTGGGGCGGCGGCGGCAGCAGCAGGTGGTGGTGGTAGCGGTGGTGGTAGTGGTGGTGGTGGTGGTGGGGGTGGGGGTGGTGGTGTTGGTGGTGGTGGTGGTGGTGGTGGCGGCGGCGGTGGTGGTGGTGGTGGTGGTGGTGGTGACGATGGTGGTGGTGGTGGTGATGGCGGTGGTGGCGATGATGGTGGCGGTGGTGGTGTCGATGGTGGTGGTGGCGGTGGCGGTGGCGGTGGTGGCGATGATGGTGGCGGTGGTGGTGACGATGGTGGTGGTGGCGGTGGCGGTGATGGCGTGTGATGGTGGTGGTAGCGGTGGTGATGGTGACGGTGATGGCGGTGGTGGTGGTGGCGGTGGCGGTGGCGGTGGTGGAGGTGGTGGTGGTGGCGGCGGGGGGTGGCGGTGGTGGCGGTGGTGGTGGTGGTGGTGGTGGTGGCGCAAGAGAGAAGAGTGATAAAAATGAAATTGAGGATAATATTAGAATAGAAATCCTATCATGTCTTATCATGTACTAGGGGAGGGGATAGAGTTATCAGCTTAGAATAGGATAAAATGACTTGACCTGATTTCATTAAACTATCAGTTGAATGTACCAAATATTGAATAAGATCTGATAGTATTAGTTTATACTATCATATATTCTTTATACGATGCACCAAACGTAGCCTGAGTGTACATCCCCCAAAAAAAATCCGAATCTGTTAAATTATCGGAATTATTGCAGCAGGTTACACATGTATGAGTACTCCCATCTATTTTATTAGCATGGTATATATATAACCACACACAAAAAAAAAATCCGAATCTGTTAAATCATTGGAAATTATTGCAGCTGGTTACACATGTATGAGTAATCTCATTTATTTTATTGTGTGTGTATATATATATATATTTAATTCAGTCTAAATTTAAATTTAAATTTATTTATTTAGTTAAATAAATAAATTTGACTAATGAGTCAATTTCGAATAATTTATAAATAATTTAACTCTTTATACTTTTATTATTGGATAATATTAATTTAAATTTATCTAAAGAGCATCATAAAGACAATTGTTAAGAAATAAAAATAAATAATACATATTAAATGAAAGGTTTTAACTTTTAACGTGTATTCTTAGAACACATGTTAGGATCAAAAATAGAAATTATTAAATAAAAGTACAAGTATTTAATATTTTAAAAATTTAAAAAGTATTTAATAAATTTTTAAGTCATTTTAAAAAAGTAATAAATGCTATTTTGATTCTTTAATATGTACCTTAAAAGAGATATGTTAACAAAACCCTTAATGAAAAGTAAAGCATTTAAAGCATTACAAATTTAAAAAGCTTAACTTTTTATTCAATACTTTCTATTTTTATTCCTCAAATCCCTATTAATTTTATTATAATTAATTTAGACGGTCCTGATAATTAAATTCACATTAAATTTTGTAAAGCATTTATGAGGATTAACAAAATATGTGCAAGTAATGATGGATCTTACTTATAGGGTTGAGAGGGCAGCATCCTCAAATTTTTTCAAACCATTTTGAACTTTTAGCTCTCATGACACAATGGTTAAATAAGGACACCATAAAAGTCAAAGGCGCCACTGGCAAATATTATTATTCTAGGTTTTAATTTATTTTAAATAAAAATACTAATTTATGAACTTACAGATAAAGATATATAATTAATAAAATTTGACATGTAACGTTTTATATTTTTTCACAAAGAAGATCAAAAGGCTGATGAAGGAAGGAGAGAGAAAGAAAGAAAAAGACTAAGGACGAAGATATAGTTTTTTTTTTTTTTGATAGGCAAAAGAAACTTAAATAAAAAGAGTATAAGGGGTACTCCAACCCTTACAAAGAAAATCAGCAGAGTTAATTAAGGGCATGAAAACATCCCAAAGGATTTACACACCAATTAGCAAAAGAAAAACTTAAATTTTTACCTTCCCTATAAATAAGCCACCTCCAAGAGACGAACTTAATATGAGCAACCACAGCAGTGCAATCTGCAATAGCACCTCGAAATACAATTTTATTTCGCAGCAACCAAAGGCACCACACAACAGCACACCAAACAAGATATCTAACTTTCCGCACCTTCTTGCCTCTTAAAAGCGCACCATGCTGTAAGAAATGATTAACACCATCTCTGTGAAAAACTCCATCAAAACCCAACCAAGCATAAATTAAGGACCATACTTTATATGAAAAGGAACAAGAGATGAACAAGTGACTAACAGATTCACACTGAGAAAAACAGAATACACAACAATTTGCATAAGGATCCGAAATTATGCCCCTGCGATGCAACAGCTCTCTTGTAGGTAAGCGCTCCAGAATTAATCTCCAAACAAAAACAATCACCTTAGACGAGATTGCACCCAACCAAAGCTCTTTATAAAACTTGACAAGATTATGGTCCAAAGAGGTAGAACAAAACGAATTCAATAAGTGCAAATATGTTGACTTCACACTAAAAGAATTTGAATTATCCAACAACCACACCCATTTATCTCTACCTTCCTTTTGGGGTGCAATAGAAGACACCAAAATTTGAAGATCGTGTAGAAGTTCTTCCTCCCAAGCAAACAAGGGCCTCCTCCACTGCCAAATCCAAACCCACCTATCATCACACCAAGCACCAGAGTTTACCACTGACACATTGGTGTTTTCAGCAACCTGAAAAAGTCTCGGAAAGCAATCTTTTAGAGAGGAAACGCCCAACCAAATATCATTCCAAAAACTTATATCAGAACCCGTTCCAAGTTTAAGGCGAACTGCATCCGAGAACCAAAAAGGCCTAGTAATCCTACCCAAATCTAACGAAACTAGATCCTTCCACCACAAGGAAGAATGCTGAGAACCTGAAGGGGTGATTAAACATCCCTTAGTAAGAGGGCCGTATTTGTGAGACAACAATTTGTACCAAAGAGCATTATGGTCAACCAAGCAACGCCATTTCCATTTAGTCAGGAGACTGATATTAAACAATTCAAGGTTCTTTACCCCTAAACCACCAAGCTTCTTAGGCAAGCATACTTTATCCCAGCTAACCCAATGTACTTTTTGTGTTTCACTAGAACCTCCCCACAAAAAATTCCTTTGGATGCAAATCAAAGTGCTCAACACTTTCTTTGGAGCTTTATAAAAAGAGAAAAAGTAAAGGGGCAAGCTAGACAAAACAGAATTTATTAAGGTGATTCTGCCTCCCAATGAAAGAAAGCGCTATTTCCATAAGGATAATCTCTTCTTCATAGATTCCACCACCAGGGACCAAGTTGTGCATCTCCTTGGGTTAACTCTGACCGGGATACCAAGAAAATTAAAAGGAATGCTCCCAACACAGCAAGATAAGAAATTAGAAGCAGCTGACAGAAAGTAATCATCGACATTCAAACTAAAAAGATTACTTTTGGAAAAATTCACCCTTAGTCCGGAAACAAGTTCAAAACTTCTCAAGATCGTTTTAATACTCCACAAAGAGTCCCAAGAGGCCTCGCACAACAAAATGGTATCATCTGCATACTGGAGAATAGGAAAAGAAAGCTCCTGGCTAACTTTATACCCCTGAAAAAGGTTCAGACCCACAGCTTTTCCTACCAATCCCGACAATCCCTCAGCTGCGATAAGAAAAAGAAAAGGAGCTAGAGGATCGCCTTGTCTAAGGCCCTTCTTAACATCAAAATCATTTGTGGGGCTTCCATTCACAATAACCGAAACTGAACTAGAGAAAATGCATGCCTTTATCCACCTTCTCCACTTAACACTAAAACCCAACCGAACCAGCATGTATTCCAAAAATTTCCAGTTAACTGAGTCATATGCTTTTTCGAAGTCAACCTTTAGAAGAAGACAACGATCTTTCCTCCTTTTTGCCAAGTCGATAATCTCATTAACAGTCAAAACCCCGTCAAGAATCTGCCTGTTTGGAAGGAAAGTAGATTGGCAAGGAGAGATAACCTTACCCAGAACTCTTTTCAATCTTGATGCCAACAACTTTGAAATAATTTTATACAAACAACCAATAAGGGAAATAGGTCTATATTCAAGTAAAGATTGGGGGTGATCCTTTTTGGGAATAAGGGCCAAGAAAGAAGCAGTTATAGCTTTTGGCAAGAAAGCATTTGAGTGGAATTCCTGAATAAAAGCACACACCTCATCCTTCAGCAAATCCCAACAAGATTTAATGAAATTAAAGTTGAAACCATCAGGCCCAGGACTTTTATTTTCATCACAACTCCACACAGCCTCTTTAATCTCTTCATATGTAAATCGGGCGGTAAGAACACTATTATCCTCATCTGAAATCTGCAAGAAAGGAATACCGTCCAAGGTAGGTCTACTAAAATTATGTTCAGAAAAGGAAAGAAGAAAGGACGAAGATATAGTTAGATGCAAGGCATATCTAAACGAAAACTAGCATACGGATCACTGGTCTCCTGAAGTTGGCAAAAGGCAGAAGAGTGCAAGTAGTACCAATTTAGCAAGATAGTGAGCACTCCGCATAAGATTCCCTTATTTCAGAACATGATCCAAAGATACTTCCCAACTAATGAGACCTCCACAGAATCAAACTTAAGAAGATTATTCCTATTATCATGTATGTATCCAGCGTCCCAAGCAAACATGAAACCTATTCAAATAGATGTTTGTTCTGTAAGCATATTAGTAGCCTGGCCAACATTACCATAAAAACCCAAAATCCCTCTACTATCAGTGTCATATGCAGCAAACCACCACAAATCAAGCGGTCAAGCCGGGGTTACCCAACAAGGAACCATCCACATTAACTTTTATGAAGGATTCTAAAGGAGAGTTACAATTACAAAATGTGAATATTGCTTTAAAAAAGAAAAAAGCACTCAGACTTGGGCTTAAGAGATATAAATGATGACATTTTAGTATCTAGATTACATAAAAATCTTAGATGCTATATTTTGTTCCATTGAATTCTGCATCCAATTTTAAATACTTTTCAAGAGATTCAATCGTATGATCAAATAATAAAATAAAAATCTCATACTAACGAAATAAAAATAAACTCGTTAAATATAATAATGTGTTGTAATTAATCAACGGAATTTAGTCCATATATATGCATTATTCTGAACAAAGTATTTCGTAGAGCAATAATTTATTATATCTGTATGGTAAAATTTCATAAATTAACATTCCATTATACTGAAATTTAGAACACCTCATCTAATCAAGATTAAATTTAAGGATACATACCCCTTAAAAACATTACACATAATACCCATGTAACATGTTGAATATTCCCAAACTCATTGTTCTAGACCAGTATCCGGATCTAGACTCAATATGAGTGGTCCACCTTGGCTGGGCTGGCCCCTTGCGGCACAATCCTTATGAGTTACTACTTGCCCACCAAGTTAAGTTCTATATTTTAACAGAATTTTTCTTTAATGATGATATATATTTTGAGATTTTATCCCCTCATAACTTTCAATCATAATTATATCTAAATAGTATTTCTTTAGATATTGTTGACCTTGTAAGCAAATTTATTTTTATAAATATAAGGTTAAACCACTCAAATATGTATTTACTCTTATAAAAGTCTAACTTAAATTTTGATATACCTTATAGGTACACCACTCTCTCTTCGCACTGCTGCACAAAGAAGAAACCACTATCTTCAACATTCAACAATCAATTGAAAATGTAATCAAATACGTACATCTCTGATCTCAATTCTAAACACTCATAATAGATGAAATAATAATATGAGCTTCATAAAAATATTAAATTATCTATTCAACTCATTTTACAACACTAAATATACCAATTAATAAGAGCATAAATCCAAAATAATTCTAACATGTCTGATGTCTCACTTGTCACTGTTCGCATTTATCTTCGCTTTACAGATGCCGATGTACATGCCTGCCCAAGTTTATAACTATTTAATAATTATGACAGTCAATAAATATACATTTTATAGCCATGTTATTACTTATAAATTTACATTTAAAAAAAAATATATCCCAAATGATAATCGTTACAGTACGTTACTAGGTTTGTGTTACTGATCGATGTTGATCAATAAAATTATTGAATTAATAATTACATAACTTTTAAATTAAACCTACAGTGAGATTATATTGTACTCAAATATAAACAGCCTGTCTAATAATAAACCGTAGGCATATGATCATTACGCTTAATTGTGCAACTTTCTTTTCCCATGCAAGATCATAATGCAAACCCGCCCATGGAATCGGAGTTTCCGTTACATTTTGTACAGAGGAAATATATATATATAAGACTTGCTGAGACCATGGACCACTTGCATGCAATGCAGCTAGCAAACCAATGGCAGTCTCAATCTCAATGACAAGGAAACAGTGCTCTCGGTCGCCTATCAATTTTGGTAAATTAGTGTAACAAATCCCCAGAAAAACAAAAAAATCACTAACCGTTCTCTTTTAACTTTCTAGCTGAGTCTTGACGACGAATTATGCATGCTTTATTATACATTTATTTTAATCGGACCTTGACATTTATCATAACGTTAAGACATCTATCAGATTGGGCTGCTGAAAAGTATGAAAGGGGAAGAGTTAAAAGTAATAGAAAAACACCAAACAGCTTGGATGGATTTATCCCGAAACTGACTGTATGTATCATATATGTAATGAGGTGGGTTGATCTATTGCTTTTGTTAACTATATATTGGTTGTTCAGTTTATAAAGCTTCCAGTAATTTTATGTGGTGTTATTAACATGAGTCTAATTTTATTTTGACTGTTTCTATCTTACTCTTAACTGCATCTTTTACTTTCATGTACGTACTTTTCATTAAAGAATTTTGTTTTATTTTTAATATTACATATTATTACATTGATATGCAAATTATTTTTAACTTATAGTTTGACCCTTTTAATTGTTTTCTTTAATATTCTAATTTTTTTGATTTTATATTTCTCTCTCTTTATGAGTACATTTGTGCGCGACACCAAGGTCTGGCTTAATTGGACTAGTTGTCATAGTCAAGATGCCCACCATGACTAGCTGTTCATGTTTGAATAGATTATTATAATGTAGATAACACAGGCAGGCTCCTCCTACGCAAAATGGTTCAAAAGGGAAAAGAACAAATACCATCTCGCCTAAAAAATTGAAAAATCACTCGACAGAGACAAAAACAAGGCGCTATGCTTTTATCGCAAGCACATTATATATATATATATATATTGATGTCTTCACAATTCACATAGTTAATGATATCAGTATTATAATAATATAATCCATTTCTAGATTTCTACTTGTTCACTGGTCACATTATCGCACGTCTAAAAAACATCTAAAAAATCATTGTGTTTGAAGATGGCAATTCCAAGATAAACAAACAACAAAAATGTTGAAATAACAATTTTGGATAAGACTTCATAAGTAAATTTCTTTTTAAATTGAGTAAGTAAAGTATATTTGTTATCAAATTTTAATAGATTAATATCACAATATATTTTAAATAAAATACATTTTTATTTATTCAATTTAAAAATAAACTTAATTTAAAAAAAATTATCACAAGGATAAGCTAGAAGCCGAAGCTGACACGGAACACTGCATGAGTGCAGTACATCTCATCCTAGTGCAAGAAGAAAAAATGTTTTTCTTACAATTAAAATACTTATAACTTTTGTTCATCGTATTTAAATGCAAGATAAATATTAAATTGTATTATATGTAATTATAATATTTTTATGAAATACAGTATAAATTTAATAATGAATTAAAAAAATTTGAACAAATAACGAGACTGGTGCAAGAAGATTGCTTAAAAGATGTATGGCCATCTGAAGATTACTTTCTTAAGTTTCTTTGTATAGGAGTGGATAATCATGACCCGTTAATTTTGAGAGGTCTCTAATACTATCCACGATTAATATTCCTACATGATGGAGATTGCACTCCATGTTAATGTTATTGATGGCGAAGAGTGAATCCGCTCGCTTGGTAACGTTTAGCATAGCCATACAACAAGCAGGGAACAACCCCTATTCACCGTTAATCTATGGGGAAAATAGATCAATGGTGGGTATTAATGACTTGGAACTTTGAGTACAGGTCATTTTTGTTTACAATAAGTAAGTGCACATATAAATTTTTTTACTGATTTTATTAATCATATTTACATACATATCGAAGGAAAGATATAAGAAACTTAGATCAATCACTCTTTATTATTATTATTATTTTACATAGATAGTTATATATACAAAAAATATTATAAATTTTAATTGATAATATTTATATATATTTAAACTCATACATAAAACTTGAATCAAATTTTTTTATTATAAATAATTATATATACAAATTTTTTTATAAATTTTAATTTATAATTTTACCGGCACAATAATAATTTAAAAAAAAAACTTTAAACTGATTTAAAGATAAAATTTGTCGTTGTCCGATATGCATGTCCCATCCAACACTAGCTCCATGATATATGCCCTATAGCACTATTATCAAAATCGAACTAGTTTTAAGTTTGGCAATAAAGTTCACAAAGAGTATACAATCTACCAATTCTCAAACCACAAGAAGAAATTTTAGGAAGGGAAAAGTTGTAGCTCAAAGTATGCCATAAATCTGAATTAAAAATTATAATAATACTTAGACATAAAGGGTGTTAATTAATTACTTCAGTATTATTTTTTTTAGGGTTTAGTCTAAAATATGTTGTCAAATATTTTACTAACTGTTACTTATATTTAATATATTTTCAAACATTTGTTATAAAATTAATTAATAAATATTTAATAACAATTTGAATATCAAACCTATCTTAATACTATAACAATATTTACATTTGAAAACTAATGTTTTAATTGGAAGTCAAGTAACTAATAAAATTATATCGAACAGTTATACAAAAATGTTAAAATATATTTTTATCTCTATATGTGATAACTATTTTTAATTTGACCTCTATATGAAAAATATTTTAATTTAGTCATTATATATATTTTTTCAATTTTATCCCAATTGTTTATTGTTATTATAATATCGTAAGTATAAGGACTAGTTTAGTGTGTAATATAAGAATCAAATTATAAATAAATGTTATATATAAGAACTAAAAAATATATTTTAACTCATATATTTTTTCCTTAAATATAATATTTATTTTTAATTTAGTCTATATACTTATTGTATTATAACTCTATTAGATTATATTATAATAAAAATAAATGACAAAAATCAAATTAAAAATAATTATATATATATAAAATAAATTAAAAACTTTTTTATATACAGGATCATACTAAAAATAAGTGTTACGCATAAGGATAATATTTAAAAAATAAAAAATAAAAGTCAATTGTCCAATCAAAGTTTAGTAATTTACTACTATTTTGGCGCATCCTATAAGAAAATCACACGCCACTTCTCACACTTTATGAACGATTGAGACAGAATAATTTTATAGATATGCGTGCACCTTTCATAAAGTTCCTTTCTTTTTTGGGTACATTAAAGTTAAATTTTTAGCATGAAAAATTTGTGCAGATATATAATTGGATGATGGTATTTTTTTTACATGATCATGTTACCTATTTGTAACTGGAAAGACCTTTTATTTTATTTATGGAAAATGTTTTTCCTCATCTTTAATACAATATTTATGTGAGATATCATGTCTTATATAAATATGTGGTTAAATACTATCATATATTATATATAAAATTAGAATACTTTATATAAATGTGAATAATATATCATTTAGATATTGTATTTTAAGTGTTTAAATAATAAAATTATTTATTTGTACCTAAAAATCTTTCATGTAATATATTAATGAGATGAGTTCACTTAGATATACCCTAACCTAATATCAATATGATATTTTGATTGGGTTAATCTTTTGAACTTAGACCTTATCAGTTTTTAGTCTAATTAATGATTAGGTTGAAACTCAATTAATTTGATATTTAAATAAAATATATAAATTTAGATATTATACATAATTAAATTATAAAAATTTCAAAAAATTTATTATATTTTTTTTTGCAATAAAAAACTAAAATAATGAATAATATAGAATATAGATGAGGATTTATAGTTCTAAAAAGAATTGTGAAACAACTCGTCCCGTAAAAAAAATTATTACATGAAAAAAAAACTAATGACATATCATAAACACGAACTATTTCAATATAATTTTTAAACAATATATATAATCGTGTTATGAAAAAGGTATATATATTATCATGTTATGAGAAAAGCATTAATTTAAATAAAAAGATTTGACTATTCATTATTAATTGTAAAAAATATAAATTTTAAAATATTATATAATATCAAGTTGAATTAGCCAACTTGAAATGAGAGCCTAACCCAAACTATAATGCAATTGGTCAAATTTTTAAAATTTTAACCCATTTCAATTAACTCCATACAGGTGTGTATGAGTTTGAAATTTTTTAAAAGCACCTTATAATTAAAGTTAAACTAATGTCTGTCCACAAATTAGTCATTACCTTTTTCTTTTGGTAGATAATTAGTCATTATCATTATCTTAAAAAAGGAGAAAAGAAGTTGACGTTAATTAATGTTTTAATAGTATTATTTAAAAGGTCTATTATCTTTATTTTATTTTTAATTTGATTTCTTATCTTTTATTTTTATCAAATTTTATTCTTTATCTTACAAATTATCAATGTAATTTTTCATTACGATTCCATTACAAACTATAATGAAAATAATTATATGATACTAACAGTGATAACGTGACGATAATGTACTAGTTATGTGAATATGATATGACATCATTAATTTATGACATGTCATCCTTACTGTTAGTGGGATAACGAAATCGTGACGAAAGATTATATTAAATGATAATTTGTAAAATAATTGATTAAATTGACAAAAATAAAAGATAAGAAACTAAATTAATAAAAAAATAAAAAAAATTAAAATGCCTATTTTGCCTATTTAAAATTAATAATATTATTTAATAAATTTTGTAATTGTTAAAAAATGATATCAAATAATTTTAAAACTTTTAAAATATGAGTTTAATTTTGATATATTATCAGATGTAAAGGTAATTGTTAAAATAGTTAAATATTTATAATAATGTATCAATATATAATTAGTTAATAATATAAAATAATTTACACTAATAGTACATCATAATTAAATCCTTAAAATATTACATTTTTTTATTTTCATTTAATACAGTGAAAACAGTAGTTAACAAATGTATGTATAAAAATCAACATATGTTAATACGAGTAGAAGGAGATCAAGTCATTTAAATATATAATTCTAGATTCAATATTGAGATTCATATATATATATAACATAATTAAAAAGATCTTTGTTTAAATATTTGACTTTATTTTAAAAAATTAATTTCTCACATATTATCAAAAAATATTATAAAAAATTAAAAAAAATAGTTTTATATTCTTACTGTTAATAATATATACATCTCTTTTTATATTCCTCTTAATATTATTTATCATATTTATTTTTTTATTATTTTCTTTTACTAAATTTAACACTCTTAAAAATAATGTTAACAATTTATACATCTTTAAAAAAATGTATGATAATATTTTTTTTTTTAAAATGTCTGTATAAAATGAAAGTGCATTTGATTCTTTCAAACTGTATAATAAAAAATTATAAATATCATTTTTTTTAAATATACAACAAATTTATGATAGGCGAAATAGAAATAAAATCAAGGACGTTATGAAGTCAGATCTATCTTCTTTTGTTTCTTTTTTTTTTTTTGTACTGGAGAAGTCAGATCTATCTTTAATTCTATCAAGAGCGTGGAATGCACGCACCATAGGGGTGACAATAGTGATGAGTTTGGATATCTGTTCATGATGCGTCGCTTTCAAAATGTATTAGCAATAATTTTAATCACTAAAAACTCTTTGTTTTTTTTTATGACCAAAAGGAGTCAATCCTTTTGTTCGGTCACCACATGAGATGACAGTACCGATCACCAGATCCGATATTTTGTCAATCTTTTCCAATACCTTGATAAATCACGATATCTATATGAAGTCGCTAGAAATTTCTTTTCGTGAATATTGAATAAGAGAGGTCCATAATTTGTTTTTTCGTTCTCTTTTCGGATAAGGATGATTTCCTTTCCTATCTATATATGGTAAAATAAAATTTCCTTAAAAGAGAAGTAATATCATTAGTAACTATTAAATATAATATTATTTTAAAGATAATTAATTACACTAATAGTTACCACTTTATGAATAAATAAGAAATTTTTAAATATGAACTCATTATGAATAAAATTGTAGGATATATTATATAGAAATATATAAGTTACATAGGTTTACATGAGTCATAGAAATTTTCTATAAATCATGGTTCGTGTATAGGATGATATATTAAAAAGAAATAAAAATATATCCAATCATATTCACAAAGAGTGAGTCGAGATGATAAATAAAATCAATTCTCTAAGATAAAGATACAAGTTTAAATTTTATGAAAATAAATATTATAAAGAGATTACATAACTTTAATGTTTTTACTATTAAATAAGATTTAATTTCATGATGAATTTAAATAGGTCAAACTTGTAATGATACATTGCAGTCTCAAAAAATAATAATTAAATTACAAAATAAATACAATTTACATAATATTTTACCTTGTGATGTAACTCGAGTGGTTGGAGTTTGTGACATAATTCTATCTATCTAACTCTGTCCTCTCTCCTAGCGTAACTAAGAGATCACCCAGGGAATTAGGAGACTGCTCGATTGAGTTTCCCTGTGTGAGATCTAGATATTCACACAAAAAAGAAGAAGAAGCAAAAAGCCCTAAAAAGGTCACAAGATTTGAATGGGTGAAGTAGCCGTTTATTTATTAATAACAAACCAAACAACTTAGTAATAAAATTTGGTGTTTTGCATGGGGATTAACTTATACTTGAATGATACCGACTCACTGCAATGCTAAACCAAGATGTGCTCAAATGTATTTGATAGTAAAATTTAGAAAAATAAGTGCTGGATACATAATCATGTGTATACAATAAGTATCTATACCTGATAAGATAAGATATGTATATAATATAAATATGACAATCATTTAAAAGTAAAAAAATATTTTATGTACATCAAAATACATATATTATATTTATATCATATGTTAATATAAAAAAATATCAAATAATTATATATATAAGCGTAATATTTTCACGATATATAAAATAATTTTGTAATAGATTATATAAATTTAAATATATTTTAATTAAACGAATAACAAAACTGTTAAAAGCAAATATTCAAGCATACCTTTAAAGCCATAAACCATTTTTTTTTAAAACCTTGTTTTTTTTTTTAGTTGAAGGACCCACCAAATTAAAAATTCAACCAATCACCACTTGAGCACATAACAGCAGCATCCTTAAGAGTATCCATGCATCATAATTTCAAGATGGCACTTTATTTATTTATTTATTAGGAGGGGGACAGTTGCTCTCTCTCCCGTGTGTGAGTGTATATGTATATATTTCACTCTCCACGATCACGTAAGATATATAGTTTACTCCCAATCACTCTTAGTTTTCCTTTTCACTTCGAAGTTCGAACTTACTTTCTTCTAAACTAGTCTCTAGCTACATCTGGTAGTTCCTAATGACGATCCCCAATTTCCTAATGACAGAAGATTACATGGGCATCTCAATTCCCAATCCCTAACTTGTGTGTTTTCTTTTTCTTTCTTCAATTTTAGTGTTTATGTGTCATTTAGTAATTACTTCTAAAATTGATCACACTACAAGAACAAGAAAAACTAATTTATGACTAATATATTTCATTTATAATTTTCATTTTATAATTATTGTGAAAGATCAGCGATAAATTTATCTTTTAAAAAATATACTTGAACATAAAATAATTAATTATTTTTTTAAGAAGAAAACAGGAAGAGAGTTGGCTAAAATTTTATATAAACTTGGGCTTAGGGATAGTAAAATCTCTTTATATTTTGGGATTCTGGTAAGCACTGTTCCATTCAGGGATTGAATTTGGAAATTTTTTCTTTCTAAAGATGAGGATAGGGATATAAATTTCTTCGAGATAGATTTGGAGATGGAGAGAGGGATCAAATTTCTTGTCCCTTAGAATTCTATTTTCGATAAATTATTAGGTTATTTTTAATTATTATATCATATATATATATATATATAAATATTTTGTCTCTTTTATTAATTTTTATTTATTTTATTTTTATATTAATTTAAAATTTAAAAAGTATAAAAGATATCAATTGATAGTTACTTATTATTTTAATTTATTAATGTTATATACTTAACGGGTGATTGAGAAAGATTATTTTTACCCCTAACATATGTTATGATTTTAAAATATAAATTATTATTTATATTTTGATATATAAATATTATTTTATGTTTAATTAAATAATATTTTTAATTATTTTATATTTATTTTAATAATTTAATATATAAAAATAATTATTTTATATCATTTAAAAAAATAAATTAATTTAAAATTATTTTTTAATTAATATATTTAAATATAAAATTAATTATATTATAATTAATTATAACAAAAAAATTTATATAATAATTAATTATTAAAATAATTAAAATTTTATAATTATTTCAAACACACAATTAAATTAAAACTGTTTCTAATTATATATATTTCTGATTTTTTATAATTTTGGGGCCTCCACAAGTTCCCATAAGAAATTGGTAAACGGGACTGGAGAGAAAATATCCTGAGACAGGAATCGAGGACGGAGACAGAAAAACAAGGAGCGCCTCTGCGCCGGTGTCGTCCCTGTTCGGCCACTAATATGACGCCTAATTAAATTATAATCCGCCACGTTCTGGTTATTTATTAATTTTATAATACTTTTTTACGTCATATATTAATTAAGTTTTATTTTGGGTATGCTTTAGTCTTTACCCTCATCCCTCCCTTGTCCTTTTCTATCCTCATATCGGACAATAAATGTCGCAATCAACCTTGGCAAGTTGGTCATGTAAAACAAATGCATAGTGTTGAAATTGGAGTGGACTACTAGTTAGTAGTTAGTAGTTACTGGAAATTTAGCAGTGCACTTTGTTCGTTTCCTTGTCGATATATATATATATATATACGTTTTTACTCATACGAAGAGAAGTATTTATTATGAATGATAAAAAGAGTGAATCTTAATTATTGAATTTTTTATGAATAGTTAAAATTAGAATATAAATATATGTAATTTTTTAAGTGGTCACATGACTTTTAAGTAATTTTTAATATTACTATTCATGTATAATTATATGATCAAAATTTATTTCTTACAATAAAAATTATTCTCACTATATATGTCCATATATATATATATATATATATATATATATATAGACATATCTAATGAAAAGAGTTTTTATTATGAGAGGATGAGAGGAATAAATTTTGATCATACAACTATATATGGATAGTCAATATTAAAAGTTACTTGAAGATCATGTGATTACTTAAAAAAGTCACATATATTTATGTTCTAATTTTAATCATTTATAAAAAATTTAATAGTCAAAATTTATTTCTTTCACCTTTCACAATAAACACTTTTCTCACCTAAATAACATCCTATATATATATTCTTCTGAGCTTTGCTATTTATCTCGAAAATATTTTTGTGCAATCTGTGTTACGAATCAAAGGTGGCGGACAGTTAAGGCCATTCTCTTCTATTTCAATTAACATTTATTTTTTAAAAAAGAAAAAAAAATTGAAAGTTGGTATACATAACACATTTAACGAAAAGGTTTTCGTGTGATTCATCATTACTCTTTCTTTTTCTTTCTTAACTTTCCAAATAATAATTAACTTGCGGGCACGAACCTGTTGCATTTAAATGCTTGTTAATCCATTAAAAATATATGGTGATTAGGATCAGGTTAATACTTCAACGAAAAATGCATGTTAACCGTACAGTTTCACATGTTAGATAGGTGAAAAATGCGATTTGCACATTTATTATGATTCATATCTATCATATATGGGGATATGTAATAAAATTGTAAAGTATGTATGTAAAAATTAAAATATAATTATAATCAAATAATAAAAATTATATAAAGATTAAATAACATATGTATAAATTTATGAGTGGTATTATTCTAACTAAGTTGTTGGTTTGGTGATACTCTGCCAACTAATATCAGTAATATGTATATCTCCAGTTTCAAACTAGCACTTAATTATAATGCGTAGTAGGTAGCAACCCTTTGTTGTACGTGGCACTCTCACTGTTGCCAATGGCGATGAAGTTATAGCTAAAGAGGAAATAAAGGGAGAAAGAAACTAAATAAAAGAGCAGTGGCGGAAGATTGATAGGGCATTAATGTTTTTTTCTTCTTCTTTTTTAAATAAAAAATCTAGTTCTTCTTATTGAATCATGGTTAAACTCATCTTTACACATCGTAGCACACACATTAGCTCATTTAAAATAGATAGTCCGTCAATATTCGCTTCTTTGAGGTTATATTTAGTGTAAAGAATAAAATTGTATGGAATAAAAATAAGAATAGGAATGAGAATTAAAAAATTAGGATGAGAAATATATTTTAATTTTACAGCTTGGTACGATTTGAACACACACAGATATATATATACATATATATATATATATATATATATATATATATATATATATATATATATATATATATATATTGCACTTTTAAAAATAATGTTTAAGATTAATTTTTTTATACCAAAAATCATGATAACATTTTTTTATCAATTTTAATAATATTATTTTACTTTCATAGACAAGAGTAGAAGTTTTTATTATATCCTTCAAATGCAGGTGTACAAAGTTTGAATGCTAGATTTAGGTTATATGAAGTTAAATAAGTTAGGGTTCGATAGATTATTGAATTATAATATTTATCAATTTTATAAATTAAACAATGGTATATTAGGTTAAGAAATATGAAATCATACTCCACAAAAATATAGAATCTCATACCCTCATTTTGTTTGGAGAAATAAAATTTCACAAATTTGTGAAATATAATTTGAAATAAAAATGTTAATTATTCTATATTTATTTTCATTAACAAATACAAGAATCATCTTATTCCATAATTGAATGAGTCTCTTATTCTCACTTTGGTACAAACATTGGGATTAAATTGAATATATGATAATTTTGATGACATAAATACCCAATTTATGAATTTACTACCTCTTTTTTTTAACCGAATGCCAATTTTCAAATTATTATTTTAAAAAATATTTTTAAAATGTCTATATTTCAAATTGCACTCTGTTGTTATCAAAGGCACTTGGCTCAAAATGTAGAATGTATGAAATAATGTAAAATTAAAATAAAATTATTGTTTTTAAAAATATTTTCTTATATCAAGTTAATTGCTATCATTTAATATTTTGAGTCTTGTAAATGTAGACTTGTAAAAATAATAAAATTCCTAATATTATTATAAGAAAAAAAATAAGAATATCCTTCAAATAAATGTCTTAAGTTCCATTTTTATATATATAAAAAAATTATACACTACTAGAAGTGCTCCAATTTTTTTGAGAAATGACTATTTATTTAAGAGTAAAAACTCATATTTAAATGAAATTTAAAACTAAGTATGTATATATTTTTTTTGTTGAAATGATTTATTTAAAACAAAATATATAAGATATATATTTATATTTAAGTATGGTAAAAATTATTTAATTTTGCCCCCTCAAAATTCTATTTCAAGTTTCGCCACTGATAAAGACGATCAAAATGGTGGATGATAGAGCAGGCGGGGGTGACTGCCACATAAAAAAAATTTCTAGCAATTTTTATAGTTGTACTCCAACAACAAATGCTGTGTGATGCTCTCTCATAAATAAAACTTTACCATAGAAAGTATACATAGATGAGAATATCATTTCTCATATAATTTATGTTTATGCTAAAGATGGTTGGTGCAAAGAACTTTTCTCAATATCCAAAGAATCTACTACAGACATATTTATTTTTGTATTCTTTTTTCTGGCAATTCTCCTCTATCAGTTAATGCCTGGAGAATTTTTTAAATGTTTTTGGAGTAACAAATTTTTCATGCTCTGTGTCATTAAATGAGTATTATATTAATTTTATAAGTTATTATTATTTTTTAATTTAACTATAATTTTAATGTTATATCTAATTTGTCACCTATTCAACAATATAGAATAAAATTTTTCTCTTAGTCTAAAAACACATAAGGTGGAGTTTAATTTATTTTCTGTTTTTATTTTTTGTTGATATATTTTTATTAATAATTATAAAAATACTATATTATTTTTTACTTTGCTGTTGTTTTCATGATTTCATATTTTTTCACAAAATCTTGAAAATAAGAAATAAAATAAAAATAATGTAACGTTTTTATAATTATTAATTAAAATATATCAATTAAAAATAAAAACAAAAACAAACCAAACACTCTCAAAGAATCTATCAATATTAACATGTAAGAGGTTAATCTCATGTACACGTGTCGTAGGATGAGTTAGGATGAATATAGCTTGACTTAAACCTAATATGATATTTTGATTGGATATTTTTTTGAATTTGAACTTGAATTGGCCATAGCCCAATAATGATTGTAACAATTTGATATACAAATATAATGTATAAATTTAAATATTATATTTAATTAAATCATAATAAAATTATAAAGGTCGAAAGTTAATACAAAAATATATTTTTATAATATATTTTAAAATAAATAATATTAATAATATAAATATATTATCATAATATATAATTTTTTTAATTTAAATTAATAAATTTTATTATTTATAATTAATTATAAAAAGTGTACCCAAAAACAAACAGAGTGCAATTTCTAAAACCAAAATCTATTAAATTAGCTACGAGTTGAACTAAGTAAGAGAGACTGAGTCTAAAACACTACGTCCTAAATTCTCACGTCATTTTCGAAGGACCACCACACCAGAACGCTATAATTCAGTTCACCAACCATCTCCCTGTCGTCTGTACAATAATGACATTGCGACTGCGTTTTACAAGTCAAACAATTCCGCAATGAAAAATGATATTTTCACATATTTAAGAAAATTGCATTTCTCACATTTTGTCAAATGAATTAATTCCCATCAAATAAAAGTAAAGAGCAGTGATAGTTGGAGAAAAAGTCAAATTTAACCAATGTGTGACGAATGTATATCAAATTGTTTGTGCAAATAACATAATTTTTTTGCGAATGCCATTACACGATCTCATTTTCTCTTTTATTTTCTACTTATAAATATTCCTTAAATAAAACTATTCATACAATTTTATAATTACAACTAAATATAGCTCTACGTATAATTGCACTCCAGTCTAAATTATTATACTTAGGCTGAATTCTTAATACTCCAAATAAATTGATGTATTTTATTGACAGATTATTTTTTATAATATTAATTAATGCAATTAACATTTAACATTAAAAAGTTAATTTTAATAAACATGTATCTTTAATTTTTTACATAAATATTAAAATACTTTTTAAAAAAATATTATTTTAACTTTTTTTTACAATTGAATTCAAATTTATACTTAAGTACATGTTGTATAAAATATTAATTTAAGTGAAAGGGACTTAAATCCTTTAAATATGTGATCTTAATTTCAATCTTAAAATATTCATATATATAAAAATAATATTATTAAGAATTATATTTTGAAATATTAGTCTTTTATATATTAGATTAGAGATAATCTAAAATAAAGGATGATATATTGTTTAGGAAAATTTTCACTTTAGTTGTGATTTACTAGGTGGTTTTTTGTAGTAGAAATATTTGAAAAAATGAAAAATAGGTTTTTGACATTTCCTTTAAAAATTTTATGTTTATTCTGATTGAAATATTCTCTTATTATAGTATACCTAGAATATTTCATTTTTATTAAAGCCGTTGGTCTGGGCTCACTGATTGTTTGATGAATATTGAATTCAACCTATTATCTTTCAGGTTGATGTTGAGCTTCCTGCTTCCATACGTGTCGACATCGTTCTAAACTTCGTCACTGTTTACGTTACATGTTTATGAAACAAAGTTGCGTAGAAATAAAGAAAAGAAAAATCCCGGTTACATCACAACTTTATCATATCATATCTTAGAAAACAGATAAAAGGAATCTATCAGTCAATTTCATTCGAATATTATATGCATATTTTTTTCTAATCTTTTATTTCTTAGTGGAGGTAGAAATCAATTCATGAATCATGCTCTTATTAAAAAGAACTTATCACTTAAATTATTTAACGCTTTTATATATTATAATTATTGAAATTAAAAAACAAATTCAAAATCCATACCGAATATAAACGAAAATTTTCCTAAAATTTATTTAGTAAAAGAAATATTGTTTATTTCTATATACGTTTTTCATAAAAATAATTATTATCACAAATATACTTTTTGCTCAATTTTTTTATTTATTTAAATTAGTTAAATAACCAAGTGGAAATGTGGACTGGCTAAGTTAGTATATATTGTATATGTAATTTTTAGTCTATTTTAAATGATTTTATGCTCAATTATTTGAGCTTAACGATCCTAAACCTAAAGTGATATACACTAAAGTGATATACATTATTAATGTAAAAATATATATATTAATATTTATTAATATTTTGACATTTTTATTTTTATTTTAATTAATAAAAAATAATAAATATTAAATTATTAAATATCAATAAGTATCAATATAATTTTTATACTAATTATACATATCAATTAAATTCATTATTTGTGACCTTAGTAACATCGACGTGTCCAAGTACTATGTTGATTAATATTTCCAAAATATTACGTACTTGTAATATTATATATATTATTTTATATTTACATAATTTGTATTATTTAATTATTATAACTAATTTTACTTTTATATATAAATAATTTTACATTCATATTAATTATTTATATATATTTATATTTTAATTTTATTATTATATGTGACAAATAAAGAAAGAAAGTGATGAATAATAACGTATTTAATACTGTTTTTTGTCATTTTGTTTGGTAATAAATGTCAGCAAATTGAACTAACAAAACAAGATATCATGGGATGGCTGCAAAATAGCGCGATAAAGCACGATACGGTGCCGGTGCGTGAAAAAATCGTGGCCGACTCCAGCTTTTGCTTTGTGTGGCGTACATAGAATGCGATGTCAGCTGGCATGCCAGATAAAGTGTACGAACATAGTTTAATGGAATTATTTTATATTTGTTTAATGATACTATGGTACCATTAATTCTTTTTAAAAAAATACTGTCTTTTGCACATCATCATATGTTTTAATTGATGTAAATGAAAGGGGTTTAAATTTCTTAGACTATACTCGAGAATTTCATAGAGGTAAGAATGAAGTGTTTTATAATGGAATAAAATAATTTTTTTATTTGAATGTTTAATAAATTTAATAAAAAAATTTATATTATCTTTTTTATCACCTAATTTGAAGGGATGAAAAAGTAAAATTTTGAATGACAAGCATCATTTCATTTCTTTCTATTAAATAACTCTCAAATATATTTGTTTAAGTTCACCATTTTATTGTCTGTTATTTTTTCTTTTTTTATTTTTTAATAGAGACTTAAGTATATAGTTTTGAATTTATACATATATATATATATATAAAGATAACATCATTTGAAAAAGTTCTCATTTAAAAGTTGACAGTATTTTAAAAAATTAATTTATCACATATTAGATAGAAACTATTATGAAAAAATATGTTTAAATTTCATTATTTTTTAGAAAATAATTAATTTTTATTTTTAAAAGGAAAAATTAGGAAATTTTTTTATTACAATTTGTTTTGAATATAAAGTTAATTAATTAAAAAATACAGTAAGTTACACATTTCTCATGTCATGTATCAGTGGCCAAATTAATGTGTAGAGGTCCATAAAAGAAAAATTTTAGACACAAACAAATCATATTATATTTATATAATTTTTATCATTTAATTATAACAAAAATTACCTTATTTTTTTATATATTTACACTTTAATTATGTCATATAAACAAATACCAAAAAATTGAGAATATGAGCAATGTGTAATTAATATTTTTCTCATAAAAATGAGGTAAGATAATGTGTAATGAGATAGTAAAAATTATATAAATATGAAGTGATGTATATAAAAAATATATATATGTAAAATTATTTTTTAAAAGGATTTTTTATTTAAATAAGTTGTTAAATATTTATTATTTGATATTTATAAATTATTACAATAAAATTTATTGTTTATAAATGTCTTAAGAATGTTTTTTCTTTTCTCGGTGTGATTATTGCAAGAATTTTATTTTAAAAAGAAAGAAAAGAAGAAATTTGTTCCTTTTTAAGAAATAGCTTACCACAACTAAACCTTATGCTCGTTGATGTTTTATTTGTAATAAAAGGCCTCATTTTTTTCTATTCACTTTACTTTTTTTTTCTATGACAGTTTAATTTATATTGCTCTCATACTTAATCTTTAAGACACATTATAATTTGACTTTAGGCTATAAAATATGTCAAGTCGCCCCTGACCTTATCAAATATTTTTTGTTTTAATTTGTTTTTTGCCACGGCATTTTTTTTTTTAAGGCCATTTGACTTATGATTTGAACTAACCCTTATGATCCTTTTGGATTATAATATTATTAGTTTCTTGGTTTTTCCTTCGTCACCAGGCACCCCCACCTACCATTGATGTACGAAATAAACTTTCTTCAACAGCATTATTTATCTAATCAAAATATTTTAATTTTTATTTAATTTTCTCATAAATTTATTTTGTATCCCATAAAAAAATTACAATAATATACAGTTTAATTTAACATCTCTCTTACATAAATCTATAATATAAATATGATGTACATATTTTAATTGTACAATAAATATTATCCAACTTTCTTTCAATGAAACATCTTTTGAATGGAAAACTATTACCTGCATTTTTACACTTTTTCATAATATGTTATATCTTATTAAATGAAAATTAAATTATAAATGAATATATCATTGACGAAATAAACTTCTTTGAATGACACATCTTTTGAATGGAAAACTATAAAATCTGCATTTTTGCACTTTTTTCATAATATTTTATATCTCATTAAATGAAAATTAAATTAAAATGAATGTGGTATATATAATAGGACAGCGCTAATAAGTGCTCGAGTATATAAACACTTAAGCCTTTGCTGTCCTTTTTTTTTGTCAACTTATGAACACATCATAAAACTTTGAGGTGATCCAAAGGTAAAAAGTCACTAGTGGATAAACGTTCGAGTGTGCTGTAGTATAATCCTATATAATAAGATAGATTTGTGAGAATCATCATTTCTATTTCTATTTCGAGCTATCAACATATCTTAGACTTATATTATCCTCTTTGTCAACTTTCAAGGTGCGCGTGAGTGTAGGATCAGTATTTAGTTTAGGAATTTATTAACGGATATGTTAAGGATACTGAAAGAATTTTAAAAAAAATATATAGTAAAATTGGAAAGGGAGAAAATGTTTAAAATTAAGATTTAAAAAGAAATTGTTTAAAATTCAACTAGAATTCGTATTTAAATTCCTTTTTTTAAAATGAGAAGTTAAAAATGGCATATATAATTCTTTGATGGAAAGTAGTATAAGTAGATTAAGCTACTCTCAAGTAAAAATATTCTAATTTAATATAGAGTGGTTGATTAAAAATAAAATAAAATATAAAGTATTTAATACATTAGTAACTTAAAATGTATTTATTATTTTATTTTTAAATAATTAAAATATTTAATAAAAATATAAAATAATCATTAACCAATACATGTTCTTAGAACACTTATTAACAAGACCCTTAGTTTTATTTTTTTTCCTTTTATGATAGATGTGCAAGCATTTTAAGTTAATGCATTATATTTAGGGAAAACTTTAAAAAAAATTATTGTATTATACGCGATGTGCACTTTGATTATGTTACTTTAAAAATGTGCAAAATAGACCATTTACTTTGCGAATTGTGAACGGTGCTACAAAATGATAACAAACGCTAGTTTTTAGATGAAAATGCGTACTTGCAATGCACGTGCATGTCTCAAGCTTTGAGTGCCAAACATTGTCTTCTTCTTCCTGTCGCGACCGTAAACGCGGCGGAATAGCAACTTAAATTAAAAAATTAGGAGTTGCCACCAATTTTATTTTTTATTAGGAAAAATTGAAAAACAAAAAAAAAAGTCTTTGAAATCAGATTAAATTCGGGAGTCGGTTATGTGTAGGGAAGGGTGGAAACTTAATCCCACAGCACTCCTAACACATTCGTCCTAAGACGGTACCTTAAATTAATTATACAAATTCTTAATAATCTTTGAAAATATTTGTTTTACCCTTTTTGTAAAAAAAATATGAAATAAACAAATAAATTATGAAAATTTAATTTTTGGCTTGACAGAATAGAAATTCTACTCCTACGTATCCTCAGGTGCAATGAGTAACTCAAAGTCACGTATTTTTTTAGAAAATAATTGTGGTTGATTGATTTTAATTAAAATTTATAATTAAAATTTATAAAAATTTGAATTAAGAGGTCGTCGCGACTCCGTCAATCAAATCAAAGTTTGAATAGGTGAAACTCCCGTCACGCTAGAGATGTCACCCATTGGTTATCAAATTTGTTACAAAATTTTTATTGAAAAATTATCTAAAAAAATGACTGATTTTATTTTTAATTATTTAAAAAAAATTGATTTAACAAGTCGTCGCGACTCAGTTAATCAAATTGAGGATTGAATAGGTGAAACTCGTGTCACGCTAGAGATATTACCCATTATTCATCAAGTTTATTATGAAAAAAAATATTTATCAATTAGTAATTTATTAATTAGTAATTTATTTTATAAAAATAATACAAAATAATAATAATAATAATAATAATAATAATTTAAACCATCAAGTCATCATGAACTCGGATGATTACAAAATATAATGGTTAGCAAGCTGTCGCAACTCAGATAACCTATTTTATTTTTTAGTTTTTTAAGAAAAGAATTGCAAAATTAGTATAAACAGATCAATAATATAATAAACATACAAAAGAAAACTACGTCCTCAAAGAAAATAAAACATCCTTTAAAAAAAAAAGATCAAAATGCATTTTTTTTGTATGAGCACCTAAAGATTCAAATAAGAGAACAACTTTAGTGTAAAAAAATGGTTAGCCTAAAAACAAAATAAAGCCCAAATGCAAATTAAGGCTTAGAAAAAAATAATATCAGAAACGCAAAAGCAATACCAGAAACATAAAATAGAAGGAGAAAATGGTTGCAAATACAACAAGGGCAAGGAGCATGGGTGAGAAAGTAGTACAACAACAATGGGTGGCAGAGGTTCCTGAGTGGTAAGGTGTTGCAGGTTCTGATTGTGCTGAATCTGGTGGTTTTACGACGTTTTTGTGGTGATGGGTCTTTAGTAGGGCTGTGTTTTAGAATGAAAAGAAGAAAGAAAAAAAATGGCTGCGATAGGCAGAAGTGAATACGTATGAAGGCTGAAAGTCAGTGAGTTTCTGAGTGTCCTTTCTGTGTATGAGTTATGTGGCTTTATAGGAGGGGATTAGGTTGAAGAGTTTGAGTTAAAATGTGATTAGAAATTTGTTTAGGATAAGTGATGAGGTTTGTTTAGGATAAGTGATGCAGTCTATTGAGGATGAATTATGGTTGGTTTAGGATAAATGTTTAGACATTAGGATGATTGATGGAGTTTGTTTAGGATAAGTGCTTAAATGTTAAGATAACTGATGGGATTTGCTTAGGATAAGTGTTGGCATATGGGTTGTGAGTTAATGCGTTGAATCACATATTATAGGTTAATGGATTAGTTTAGGGGTTAATGGACCAATGGGTTGAAAGATGAGTATTTTTTTTTTTTTTACAAAATACTCTGGACAAAATTGGGTGTTCACAATTGCTCCTTTTTACTTGTTTCTTACTAGATAAAAAGAATAACCATAGTTTTTCATTTTATCATGGTAAGGAACGAGTAAAGACATGAACTCGAATTTTATTCGGGAGTAACAAAAACAAAACAATGCAAAGAACGATGCACTCAATGACATAAACTTAAATGACAGGGAGCCGATGCGCTCAAACGTAAAAGACAGGAGTCGATGCGCTAAAAAATAAATGCCAAGAAATTAAAATACATGGAGCTGATGTGCTAACACAAAAAAAAGGACAGAAATTTAAAATGCATGGTGCTGATGTGCTCAAAAGAATTAAAAGACAATGGGCAACTGAGTCCCAAAATTTAAATGACAATGGGCAACTTAGTCCCAAAATTTAAATGATAATGGGCAACTGAGTCTCAAAATTTAAAAGACAATGGGCAACTGAGTCCCGAAACTTAAAAGACAATGGGCAACTGAGTCCCGAAATTTAAATAACAATGGGCAACTGAGTTCCGAAATTTAAAAGATAATGGGTAACAGAGTCTTGAAATTTAAAAAAATAATGGGCAACTGAGTCCCAAAATTTAAATGACAATGGGCAACTGAGTCCCGAAACTTAAAAGACAATGGGTAACTGAGTCCCGAAATTAAAAGACAATGGGCAACTGAGTCCCGAAATTAAAAAATAATAGACGACTGAGTCCCGAAATTTAAATGACAACGGGCAACTGAGTCCCAAAATTTAAATGACAATGGGCAACTGAGTCCCAGAATTTAAAAGATAATGGGCAACTGAGTCCCAGAATTTAAATGACAATGGGCAACTGAGTCCCGAAATTTAAAAAACAATAGGCAACTGAGTCCTAAAATTTAAAAGATAATGGGCAACTGAGCCCCGAAATTTAAATGACAATGAACAACTGAGTCTTGAAATTTAAATGACAATGGGCAACTGCGGCCCGAAAAGATCTTCTTTTTCTTTTATTATTTTTCTCTCTCTTTTCTCTTTTTTCTTTTCCTTTCTTTTTTTCTTCTCTTTTTTATTTTTCCTTTCTCTTTTCTCTTTTTTCTTCTTTTTCTCTCTCTCTTTTTCTCTTTTTTTTTTCTTTCTTTTCCTTTTTCTTTCCTTTTTTATTTTTTCTTATTTTTTAAATTTTATTTTAAAAAAATCATTTGAACCAAGGACGACTTTGGAAAGTTTTGACCAATCAAACCACTCGTTCACGTACTTTAGCCCGTTGGACCTGATAACTTCGGTCCTCATCCTTTCTTTCCTTTTTCTTCTTCTTTCTCTTTCCTTGTTTGCGACTCTCAACTCTCCTTTTGAGAAATGAAATGATCATCTCTTGTCATGAATCCTTGCTTGGCTGAGTCCTTGAGAGAAAATTTTACTCCAGTATTTAACTTTGTCTCTCATCTAATTGATTCCCTGCAACTGCTTGATTACTCATATCTTCTCTTTAATCCTTCAAAAATTTGCCCCAGTATGGCCAATTGAATAAAATTGCCCCAGTTTGGTGAACTTTTCAAGGGGCTTCAGGCCATCTTCCTATTTATTTGCCTCAGCTTTTGCTTAAACTGCCCTTTCGGATTTTCAGTCTAACGGGCTCTTTTTTCCTTTTTGCTTAGGTACCTCTTGTTTCTAAATTATCTCTTGGGATATCATTTTTCCTTTAAATTGGAACTTCTAAATTCTTTTCAGTTTGAATTGTTCATTAAGGGATTACCATTAGATGGTTAAATCATAATGTTGTACTCATGTTTACCTTACCTGAAGCATTACGTAACAGATAGACATGGATTCAAAAATACAATAGAACAAGAATTGACTATGCAAATTGACTATGAATACAACGGTACCTTAAATTAATTATACAAATTCTTAATAATCTTTGAAAATATTTGTTTTACCCCTTTTGTAAAAAAAATGAAATAAACAAATAAATTATGAAAATTTAATTTTTGACTTGACAGAATAGAAATTCTGTTCCTACGTATCATCAGGTGCAATGAGGAACTTAAAGTCACGTAGTTCTTTAGAAAATAATTGTGGGTTGATTGATTTTAATTAAAATTTATAATTATAATTTTTATAAAAATTTGAATTAACAGGTCGTCGCGATTCCGTTAATCAAATCAAAGTTTGAATAGGTGAAGTTCGCGTCACGCTAGAGACGTCACCCATTGGTTATCAAATTTGTTACAAATTTTTTTTTGAAAAATTATCTAAAAAAATGGCTGATTTTATTTTTAATTATTTAAAAAAAATTGATTTAACAAGTCGTCGCGACTCGGTTAATCAAATTAAGGATTAAATAGGTAAAATTAAGCGTCACGCTAGAGATGTCACCCATTATTCATCAAGTTTATTATGAAAAATATATATTTATCAATTAGTAATTTATTTTATAAAAATCTGAATACAAAATAATAATAATAATAATAATAATAATAATAATAATAATAATAATTAAACCAATTAATAATAATTTGAACCATTAAATTTGTCACAACTCGGATGATTACAAAATACAAAGGTTAGCAAGTTTATCATGACTCAGGTAACCCATTTTATTCTTTATTTTTTTAAGAAAAGAATTGTAAAATTAGTATAAATAGATCAATAATATAATAAACATATAAAAGAAAACTAAGTCCACAAAGAAAATAAAACATCCTTTAAAAAAAAAAGATCAAAATGCATTTTTTTTTTGTATCAACACTTAAAGATTCAAATAAGAGAACAACTTTAGTGTAAAAAAATGGTTAGCCCAAAAACAAAATAAAGCCCAAATGCAAATTAAGGCTTAGAAAAAAATAAAATCAGAAATTCAAAAACAATACCAGAAACATAAAATGGAAGGAGAAAATGGTTGCAAATGCAACAAGGGCAAGGAGCATGGGTGAGAAAGTGGTATGACAACTAGGGGTGGCAGAGGTTCCTGAGTGGTAAGGTGTTGCAGGTTTTGATTGTGCCGAATTTGGTGGTTTTACGGCATTTCTGTGGTGATGGGTCTTTAGCAGGGTTGTGTTTTAGAATGAAAAGAAGAAGGAAAAAAAATGGCTGCGATATGCAAAAGTGTATACTATGAAGGCTGAAAGTCAGTGAGTTTCTGAGTGTCCTTTCTGTGTATGAGTTATGTGGCTTTATAGGAGGGGATAAGGTTGAAGAGTTTGAGTTAAAATGTGATTAAAAGTTTGTTTAGGATAAGTGATGGAGTTTGTTTAGGATAAGTGATGCAGTTTATTGAGGATGAATTATAGTTGGTTTAGGATAGTTAGGATAAGTGTTTAGGAATTAGGATGATTGATGAAGTTTGTTTAGGATAAGTGCTTAAGGGTTAGGATAATTGATGGGATTTGTTTAGGATAAGTGCTGGAATATGGGTTGTGGGTTAATGAGTTGGATCATGGATTATGGGTTAATGGATTGGTTTTGGAGTTAATGGGCCAATGGGTTGAAAGATGAGTATTTTTTTTTTTTTACAAAATGTCTCGGACAAAATTGGATGTTCACACTTCCTCTCACCTAATTCTAAACCCTAGAACTCCATAATTTAATTGCTTGAGCAACATTGAACAACATCATCGTCCTCACCAAAAAATACATTTAGATCTGATCAAAACCTCCATTGTGATTTGCAGCGCACAAGCAAGGAGACGAGCTCCTTCTTCTTCCTCGAGACGCTGCAATGTAGCTATGGAGGAAATACATTGTGGATTTTGATTGCACTCATTAAAACAACCACCAATCTTGCCAAATTTCATGCAAAAATGAACCAACAACAAGAATAGAGGAAGCCCACGATGGTTCGAGAGAAAAACCTGCCACTTTCATGGTAATTTGCAGCGACTCAGGAGAGGCAGATCTGCCATTTAATGGCAGATAACCAAGCTCCACTGTGATCCAGCCCCTTCGTCCTTGATTTGTGCACGATTTTAACTTAGAATATTCAAGCAACCCAAAAACAAGGCAGATCCAACATCATTGAAAAATTGAAACATCTGTTTTATGTGTTCTTATTAGTTCAAAAAATACTAGTTTGAAAATACACTAGTGCGTATAGTATAAAGGTTTTTTTTTTGAAGTTTTCCCTTATATTTATATTGATAACGTAGGTAAAGAAAAAAAAAAGATAACGAGTTGTAGCTTACTTAATACTATCATCAATTTTTATAATTGAAATATAATAATATTAGTGTGTGTTGGTTTGTCTGGAGATTCATTACCCCACAAATTTACTACTTTTCATAGCTTTATTTTTACTTAGGGTATCGTCCCTACATAAAATGAAAAGGGTTAAGTTGTGTTATCCTATACCCAAGGTAAATACAATCAAGGATAGAATAATAGTGTTTGAGAGCTCTTAGACAAGCAAGTCGAAGGAGGAAGAAGATCTAGTGAGTAAAAGCATAAAAAATGTTAAAAATGTAAGGGGAATCCCATGAAGGTAAGGTTGATATGGAAGTGGTAGATTTGGATGAGTCTAAGAGCACAAAAAAGAATATCATGTTAGATGTGTCTTTAGTGCAAAATCCAAATAGCACCTCCCAATTTTTATACGAAGGAGCTGTGCTTAGGAGAGATGGTGTTGAAGATATGGATCCAGTAGAGATAGCCAAACTTGTTGTAAAGGATTTTACAGCTAAAGATTTAGTGGAGGAAAAAGGTGATGGGGTGGTTACTACTCCCTTTGAAGCCAAACCTCATATTGTCCTTAGAAGAATACAAAGAATGGTGCAAAGACTAGAGTTATATGTTGATTGTAAAACTTTTAGGGAAAATATTGGCTATTCGTGTTGTCTATTCTTGGCTTCAGATAACTTGGTCGAAAAAAAGGTAGTGTTAGAGTCTTGGACTTAAACGAGGATTTTTTATAGTTCGTTTCTCGAATGAAGGGGATTATAAGCATGCCTTGTTTGAGGGTCTTTGGATGGTAACGGATCACTACTTACTTGTTCAAAGATGGCGTCCTTTGGTTAAGCCAATGGATAAAAAGGTGGAGAATATTGTTGTTTGGGTTCAGATCCAAGATTTGCTAGTGGAGCTTTATAATAAAAAATTTATTTGGCGTGTCAGTTCAAAGCTTGGAAGCATGTTAAAGATAGATGAGAAAACTTCCATTCATTCTAGAGGGAGATTTGCTAGAATTTGTGTTGAAATTGACTTGTGTAGGTAGTTGATGCCTGATTTTACAGCTCTTGGACAAGATTTTAAAATGGATTATGAAGGTCTTCACTTAATTTGTTTTAAGTATGGAAGATACAGGCATAAGCAAGACTCTTATGTTGATTTCTCCTTTATGGCTAACTAGTAACCGCCAGCGTTTCAAGCTCTCATTAAGGATGCTACGAGAACCTTGGAGGTCCAGGCTGCAATGAGTAACGCAATTCATGGGGTTTTAAATTCAAATTCTGAGAACATTAATGATGTGATCATTTTGAATCAGGATAATTTGGATATGAGTACAGAGAAAATTAAGGAATCTTGCTTTGGACCTTGGATGGTTGTTAAGAGGCAATCAAGGCATTGTTATGGGCAGGATCATATAAAGACCCAATGAGGTGAGAATGTTGTGCATGAAAATCATGCAAAATCAATTAGAAAATTTGAGTTTTAAATGTAATTGAAGATAGCATTAACGTTGAGGCTAAGGATCCAACAAATGTGCTAGCTAAGAATGTAGAGATGCCCAGCCCAATTAATTCTCCAACTAAGGAAGCTATATTACTTTGCCTATCCGACCAAAAATGAGTAGCTTCTAGTAAGGGCTCATACTCTAAGAAACCACCTAAACAAGGCTTGTCTTTAGGAGTTTAAAACACCCAAAAATTGAAGAAGGCTATCAAGCCAGTTCATTTTAATGTGCAGATTAAAAATATAACATCTTTGTTAAGGGAGGAAAATAGTATGGACCCATCCTATGTGGCTAAGAAAGAAGCTCATGATGATAAGCTCGTATAAGACTTGGTTTGTCGTGCTTAGACTGACACTTGAAACAAGCATAAGGATGGTCATTATGTGGAGATTGTCTTTGGTTCGCAAGTTTTCTTGCCTTCAACTCAAGATCTGGACTTTCTGCAAGCTTTTGATGAAGGTAAGATTACTGATCCCAAATCTAAAAAGCCTCCTAATATATGCCAATGGGATAAAGGGGATGAAGTGGAAGATATTTCTAGTTTGCCAGATGAGCATTATAAAAAACGGTTGGTTCGTGAAATGGCTAGTCCCTAAGTTATTGATTGAGTGTGGTTGCTCTATTTTTTCTCCTTTTTTTTAGTTATAATGAATTTTGTTATATGGAATTGTAGAGAGGTTGGTGGTCATGGTTTTATGGGTTTGATCAGAGATATGGTGATCAGGTATCAGGCCAGATTTTTTATTCTTTTAGAAATTCACATAAGTGGCGCTAGAGTTGATAATATTGTTCAAAATTTAGGTTTTGATGGTATTCATATGGAGCATGTAGTGGGACATTCTAGTGGGATCTAGTGTTTGTGGTTTTCAGATACTTGGTCAATTAGAATTATCTATTCTCACTGACAACTAGTTCATATAGAGGTTGCTAGAGGCAATGAAGATCCTTGGGTTTTCTTTGTTGTTTATAGAAGTCCTCAAGTGGGTCCTAGGAAAGAACTATGTAATTTACTTAATGGTATTACTGCTTCTGTCCATGAGGGTGCTTGGTGTGTAGCAGGGGACTTTAACACTACTCTTAATGCTGAGGACTCTAGTGAAGGAAATATTGGAAGTGTTGATTCTTTGAGGTTTCAGAATTGTCTGTTATCTTGTGGTTTATGTGAATTTGGGTTCAATGGACAAAATTATACTTGGCAAAGAGGATCTACTAGGAAAAAACTTGACAGGGCCATTGGTAACCTTGAATGGAGTAATAGGTTTGAATATGCCAATATTAAGCATTTACCAAGATTGAAGTCTGATTATGTTCCCTTTCTTTTCTATTTTAAGGATATGAACGGATTTGGCCGTCACCAAAGATCCTTTCACTTTTTGGGTCCTTGGCTTTTGCATGAAACCTTTCCAAATTTAGTTAGCAATGCTTGGAGTAATGATATTCCCCTACTGGCTAATATCAATGAATTCATTTCCAAGGTTAAAGTTTGGAACAAAAAGGTGTTTTGAGATATTTTTAAGAGGAAAAATCGTATCCTGTTACGGTTAGAAGGGATTTATAATAAGCTATCTACTTAAGGGAACCCCTTCCTTGAGAAGCTTTAAAAGGAATTATGGGCTGATTATGAAAATATTTTCAGGTAAGAGGAATTACTGTGGAAGCAAAGGTCTAGATGTAAATGGATTCAACATGGCAACAAAAATACAAGTTAATTTCATGGCCTTGCTAAAGCTTGTAAAAGAAGGGATCGTATTGCTAGCCTTAAAACGGATGATGGTGTTCTTAATTCTTATCACGGATAATGATTAATTAGAATCTACAAGAGTTGATTTTTATAAAAATATATACTTAAATGATGGAAACTTTTATCGCTCTCCTTTTGAGAGGTTGTTTTCCTGCTCTTTCAACTTCGGAGTCTCTAATGTTGCAGGTGAGGTTTCTATGGATGAGGTTAAGTGTACTTTGTTTGCTATAGGGGGTCTTAAAGCCCCTAGCTCGGATGGCTTACATGCATTCTTCTTCCAATCTCAATGGGAAGTAGTTAAACTTTCCTTGCTTAATTGGGTCAGAGATGTTTTAGGGAGCCTAAATTGATCAAAGATGCTAACTAGACGTTGATATCCCTTATTTTGAAAGTAAAAGTTCCTGATCATATGAAGCTTTTTCGCCCAATTAGCTTATACAACATTTGCTACAAATTGGTTACCAAGCTGATTGCTTCTAGGCTGAAGAGTGTTATGGGTAAACTTGTAGAACCAATTCAGTGCAGTTTTGTTCCAGGAAGGCAGAGCTTGGATAACATCTTGATTGTACAAGAAGTGGTTCATTCCATAAGGACCAAGAAAGGGAGATCAATATTTATGGCAATTAAGATCGACCTAGAGAAGGCTTATGATAGGCTGAAGTAGGAGTTTGAAAAGGATACTCTTATTGATATTGGTATTCTAGATATTTTGGTGTTTCTTATATGGGTATATATCTCTTCCTCATCTATGCATCTTCTCTAGAACAGTAATAAATCTTCTAGTTTCTTTTTTACTAGAGGTTTGAGGCAGAGAAACCTTTTATCTCCTTACTTCTTTGTTCTTTGTATAAAAAGATTGTCTCAACTCATCAATAGGGCTATGGAGGACACTATTTGGGAGTTAATTTTCCTTTTTAGGCGTGGTTTGAGACTCTCACACTTATGCTTTTGCAAATGATATTATTCTTTTTGCGAAGGCAAAAACGAATAATTTAGGTTGTTCAGGATGTTCTTCAAACTTTTTGTGTAAGTTCAAAGAAGAAGGTGAATTTTGATAAATCCAACATTTATTTCTCTAGAAATGTTCATTTTTCCAGGAAACATGAGCTTAGTTAGGCTTTTGGCATCATGCTTACAAGTTATCTTGGTAAATATCTAGGGGTTCTCTTATTGCATGAGAGGACCTCTAGGCATACTTACAAGTATATTATAGACAATGTCTTATCTAGATTAAACAATTGGCGAGCAAGTACTCTATTTCTTACAGAGAAAACAATTCTAGCCTAGAGTGTAGTTGCCACTATCCCTTCGTACTCAATATAGATTGCCTTGCTGCCTATGGGTGTTTGTGATTAGGTTGATAAGACTGTTAGAAATTTTGTTTGGGGAGCCTCTGAAAATGATCACAAATTGCATCTTGTTAGTTGGAATGATCTTTGCAAGTCTAAACTAAATGGTGGTATGGGATTTCGTCAGTCTCGTAGTTTGAATTTAGCTTATATGATGAAGCTTAATTAGGAGATGATTCATAGGCAGGATGCCCATTGGGTTAGAGTTGTTCGTGCCAAATATGGAAGTGGATCTGACCTCATTCCAATAGTTCTTCGAAAATCTAATTCCTCCCAAGCTTGGAGGGGTTTAGTTTTAACCTAGAATTTGTTTCATTAGAACCTTGTATAAAGGATTGGTGAAGGGGATCAGTTGCATTTTTGGTTTGATAATTGGTTACTAGGTGTGAGTGAGCTTGCTGATTTTGCTACCTACAATATGATTGATCTATATATTAATGATACTGTGGCTGAATTTACAGTTAATGGTTATTGGAGTTTTGGTAAGCAGTCTTTGGATCTTCCTTAGGATTTTTGTGAGATAATCCTTGCTCATTTGGCCCCTTCTCTAAATGCTCCGAATGTCTCTGTTGCTTGACTTCCGACCGAGAATGGTAAGTTTTCCATTAAATCTGCTTATGATGTGTGCTCAAACAGATTGGAAGGTAATGGTGTTCGTCTCTTTGAATTGATATGGAGCTTAAAAGCTCCTCTAAAGGTTAAGGTCTTTTATGTGGCTCTCTAGAAATAATGCTTTGCAAGCTAATGATTTTAAGAGTAGTAGACATATTGTTGATTCTGCTTTATGTTTTGTATATGGTATGATAGATGAAACTACGTTGCATGCCTTAGAGATTATGAAGCTGTTAGAAGGACTTAGACACGTCTAGTTAGAGCTAATTATCACAATATATTCTTTGGGTTTGATTTATATGATTGGTTGAATACTAATCTTAAGGGAGACTTTGGTAGACCTTTCAACATTCACTAGAATTTGTTATTTACCACTACATATCAATTTTTCTGGCAGCAAAGGAACAAATTCCTTTTTAATGGTCTTAGAGACATAACTTCCTCTTGGATTCATAAAATTTGTAATCTTGCTTTGGAGTATCAAGTGGCTTTGACTACTAGGGACTTGTGTTATAACAAAGTTTCTATTGCTAATCAACTGTTAGTGTCTTGGAATTCTCCTCCTTCGAGTTGGGTTAAATGGAATGTGGATGGCTCTTTTTGTAGTGGTAATCAAATTGCCACTTGTGGGGAAATAGCTAGAATGAGTTTGGTGGTTTTCTACACAATTTTTTGGCTAATCTTGGGAACATGTCCATAACAACGGCAAAGCTTCATAATATTCTTTATGGTTTGACCTTAGCTCGTACTATGGGGGTGTTGAGGTTAGTGCTTGAAACGAACTCCAGAAGTGCCCTTTATCTTATTCACTCTATTTTGGATTCTTAGCACCTGTGTGCTAACATTAATTGTTGCTCGAATTAAAAGGCTACTATACTGGCAAGTTGATGTTTATTATACGTATAGGGAGGGAAATTTTTGTGTCGATATTATGGCTAAGCATGGCCATAAGCTTCCCCTTGGTTTGCATTATTTTGCTGTTGTTCCTTATTTTTTATCCTTTTCTTTGCTAACTAATGCTGGTAAGGTTTCTTTTGTTCGTAATGTTGTTGTGTAGTTTTTTTTTTTAGGCTTAATGCCTCGTTGTCTATAGAAAAAAAAATCCTATACCCAGGGTAGAGGTTAACAAATAAATAATAATAATTATTTTTCATTAAATCATCTTAATTACTTAAAGAATAAAGTAATAAATGTCTTTAAGATTTTTAAGATATTAAATATTTGAGTTTTTCTATAGAGTTTAATTTTGATGCATAAGCAATGTAATTTTTTTTGCACTATCAACTAATCATATATTATTATATGTGTGACTTTTGAGGTAATTATTATGAAAATCAAATACTTTTAATAATGTGGAAGTGAATAATTGGATGACAATGTAAAGAACTTTTACACGATAGTACATTCAAATTAAATCATTTCGTATATCTTTTTAAACCATCTTCTTAATACTTAATAAATAAAATATTAAATAAAAAAATAAATGCATTCAATATCTTAAAAATTTAAAAAGCATTCAATAATTTTTTTATTTGATAATTAAAAGGACTATTATTAGAAGAATTGATTAAAAAGATTTATAATTATTCTAAATATTTATACTTTCCATGTTAGCAGTTTATGTTTTTGATTGCGTAACATCAAAACCCTTAAAGTTTAATCCTCCACTATATTAAATATCCCCATCTTATACCCAGGTATTTACATCTTCTGATTCATAAAAAAATAAATTATATTTATATATTTCACCAAAAAAAATTGCTTTATATATGTATTAATCTAATTAATATGTGATTTGTTAACTCTCACTTTTTTGTTTAATCTCTTAATAACTTTAAAATAAAAACGTATTAAAATTAAATGTCTAACAATAGCAAACAACTAATATCATCAACCAGCACTTTCTTAAAGCACTAAATATGCCAACTGCTCGTGTACAAATTACTATGTTATTCAAGCAGAGAAGAAAAGTGTAGGTATGGAGAACTTTATTTCCTTTGTTTTTTGTGTGCAGAAAATGTGAGATGAATGAATTGAGATCCTTTCTTATTAGTAAAAAGTAGAAAAAAATTCTGTTGTTTAAAAACATATGTTTTTACACATATTATATATTGTATATATAATTTTTGTTTTTACTTTTTATTATACATATTGCATGTAATATATGTGTTTCTGATCAACAAATCCTCTCATGTAACATGAGAATATCCTATCCCGAGATGAATAGTGTATGCATATGACTTGTATCATAAAGGTCATATGGCAAGAACCTTCGCAACGGTAAAATAATAAACTCTCTACATGAATTAAAGTCAAAAGAAGCGATTAGTGAACTCATGTACTTATATCTTATATCTCTATTTATTTTGATATATTTTAATTATTTCATGATTATATATTTTTCTTTTTTCAAAACTTGCGATTATTTTATGTTTATTTTTCTTTATCATTTTGACTACGATATAACAGCACATATGACATGTAACCTATTTATGGAAACATAAAAAGTTTACATATGATTTTCTCTTATGAGAACAGTTAGTGCATTTGGCTTAAAATAAATCCTTGCATGAGTTCTCTTTCTTCGTTGTGTCAAAAGCTCAAAGTAGTCCAGCACGTGGTTCAGCAGACTAGTACCTTGAATTTTCTTATATATATAGCAACAGAATGTAGATTTATGTTGAGGAATAGCAATAGAATGTAGATTTATGTTGAGGAATTTCCATCTCTCAGGCTTTCAATTTTCAATCACAACTTTTTCAATCGATCTTTACGAGGGGTGTTTAATTTGTTTTTTATTTTTATTTTTAAGTGATGAATTTTTACTAATAATTATAAAAATATTATATTTTTTATTTTTGTAAATAAAATAAAATATTTATAATTATTAATAAAAACATATCAATTAAAAATAAAAACAAAAAATAAACCAAACAGGTCTTAAAGTTGTGTTTGGTTTAATAAAATATTTTCTGTTTTTATTTCGTGATTTCATTTTTTAAAAATGATTTTCATTTTTAAATTTTCAAATTTTAAAAAACATGTTTGATTTGATTTAGTGTTTCTATTTTCAGAAAATGAAAATAATGAAAATGAATTTTGTTTTAACCATTTTCTTTAAACCTTAATATATTTAGTTGTGTTTTAGTTAATGAAAACATAATAAATTATAAACTCATATATATATAATTGTATAAATCCTTAATAATATTAAAGTTTTTTGGCACAATAATAATATTAAATTTCTTGTATTGTTCATTAAAAAAAAACAAATAGTTGAACCAAATAAGTAATTAACTAATGCTATTTGTTAAATACAACTTATAGCAGCCTAATTTAATTAGTATCCCATGGTATAAATTAATTTGTTTAATTTATCTAGAATTATTGATTATTTATGTGGAGTAACTACTACTTAAAATTTGTGTTAATTATTTCTCTCCTCTTTATCATGCTTTCCCACATAATACGAGAACGTTGGCATCCATTTTAAAGTTGCGTTTGGTAGATAAGATAAGGAAGACTTAATAGTATTAGTTAATACTATTAGGCTTTGTCAGATATTAGGTAATTTAATATGATAATATAATCAAATCAAGTCAAATTTTTTTATTATCATATTATGACCTGATTATTCTATCATCTCTCTCACTCCCTGATTAGGCCTGATAGGATATCTCCTCTCATCCTATCTCTCAACTTCATCCTTCTCGATCCAAGCTTATCCTTCTCTGCTAAGAACCTCATCCCCACCACCAGGAACAACCATCGTCCCTCTCCTTCCCCGGCCAACAAACCCCTCCACCACCATCGATTCACCATAGCTCGTTGCCTCCCTTGTGTGTCGTCCAAGCTAGCAACACCAGTCACTACCAAATCTCCACTGGTGACCAACCACAGCACCGTTTTGTGACGAATCTGGGTTGAGGGCGCGATTGGTGGTTGCGCATCTCTAGTGACAAGAGCGACGTTTTGGTTCGTGGGTGCGGCTAAGATGGGCGATTCTATGTAGTTAGTGCGTGGCGGATCTGATGGTGCTACTCGCGGTGGGCGACAACGGCTCTGTAATCGAAACAGGGGGGCAGACCAGTGGCTCTGTGTGGGTGGGTGACGCAGATCTGGGTAGTGGTCGCGATGGTGCGCGGTGGTTATAGGACGACTTAGTTGCTATTGCTTGATGTGGGGGAAGATGGTGACCTCGCATTCTGTTCTAGGTTGGTTATGGTGTTAACTGATGGTTTATGGTTATTGTACGATGATGACGAGTTTGCTGTATTTGGGTTGGTGATGCGACTGTGTGATTGTGGATATTCGGGGTTTGGTGTGTTTGAGTTGATATTTGCTGGAGAAGATGGTGAGGAAGGTAAAGAATAATATAGTCATAGTAGATAGTTATATATACTATCAAGTTATTTATACTATTTGTATCAAATGTTTATTAGTATAAGAGCTTATTAGTCGTTTATACTATCAAACTTTATCCTATTATTTAATATTATCATATTTTATATATACACCAAACGCAGCATAAGATTCCGGTTGCATTGTCTTTTTCTCTTGTTTTCTTTTCAATTTCTTTAATTTTCTCTTTATGCCCCTCTCATTTTCTCGAGCAAATTAATACAATTGCACTTTCTTTTTGTTTTTTTGTTTTTGAATCCAACCATCAGATTTCTCAGATTTATTTTTTTCTCTCTCCGATTCTATCAGCTTCTATCCATTAGAAAGCTCACTTTATCAATCAATTTTCTTTGCATCTTCACATTTGAATCGTTTTCTCATTGCCACCGTTCAAGCTAATTCAACATTTTGGCCTTCTACTCGTAATAAACCTCCACTGTGCACGATGAATGTAACTTAACATGGAAAAAGAATAATTAGGAAAATAAAAAAGGATACAAAACCTTTCCCCCTCCCATCAACCCCTGCCCCAGAAAAAAGAAAAAAAGGAAGCAATTAAATGGGAAAAGTGTAGAAAGATCACTAGCTTTTTTCACTGGGAGGAGTAAATAGATCCAAGTTCGCTCGTTAGCCTTCTTTATGTGAATCATCACCAAACCTTCTTTTTTTTTTTACGGTTTCTTGCACAGCTTTCTTGTTTCAGATCTCTTCTTCAGATTTGTTGTTGGCGTTATTTTCAAATCTCTGCTGCTCGATTCATTTTCCAATTATTGAATTTGTGATTTGTATCAACCTATGGTGGTTGATCCGATTTTGGTGTGGTGAGCATGGAAGACGTCCTCTGTTGTAGTGAGAAATGTTGCCAATCTTGGTGCTCTGTTTGTGGTTGTCAATTTGGTTTGTCGATCTTGGAGGGATGAAAAAGATGCATATTCACCTAATCTGGGATGAAGAAGATGCACAACGGATGAGGGCTTTGAAAGTGAAAGTAAATGGATAGGGTCTATGTCAATTAGGATGAGAAATAACAAGCTTCAGTTGATTTCAAAATTGCCTCCACGTTTTGAACCACTGTTTCTTTTTTCTGAACTTACTCTACTGGAAACGTCGAAAATGTCTATTTCTTGTTTTCAACTTTTAGCTCATTTTAAGAAATATTTTCAAAAAATGTTTTCACTAATATCTAAGCAAAAGTATTTTCAAACTTGTTTTATGTTTTTATTGAAAATGACAATAGGAAACATGCAAACCAAACGGGCCGTGAGTTTTTCAATTCATTTCTCCTTTCCTAGATCATCAGATTCATCCCAACATTGTTTTGATCTTTCTTATCTATCAAATTTATTGAATGTTAATTTCATAATAAATGTTTGTAATTCTATTAAATGAATCAACAAAATGCTTGACAAGTATCATAGCAAGAAGAAAAGGATAGATAACATAACAATCCCCAATTATGTAACATCTCTAAAAAGGAAATCTTTTGATGAAGGCGGGCATTTATGATTAGGATGAAAGTGGTTGATGATGATTTTGAAATTCACATTGTTAATTATCCAATTGTTGTTGTTGGGCCTAGTAATGGTTCTGGGACACATGAGGTTGTGTTCAATCGGACCACGATGATTATAGGGACAGGGATTAAGGCCCTCCCTGCCATCATGAATGTTCTTGGAATGGTTTTCGGTATTGTAATGATAATTTTGATGGAATTTTTTTTCAGAAATTAGTGTGGAATTGTAAGTGCGTTTTTCAGTTTTGTTCATAGAATACTAGTATGGGAGGTTGTTCAACCTGCCATGGGAATGTCGGAAAGGATTTTATCTGAAATCTGTATTATAATTATATATCGTGAACAATGCTGGTGTTTTGGTGGTTTACTTGATAATCATGGGGATGTTATGTCTGGTTGTGTTTAGTGCTCTTCATTTGGGGTTTTTGATCGGTTAACGGGAAATGGGTTTTGGGAATCCGAGAAAGCATGATGTAGAGAATCAAGAGACCCAAAACTCACAAGAATTTCACATGAAAAATTGATAATCTGTTTATTCATAATTTGTAAAGAAGATATTAATATGAATTACTCTAAAGGTATTTATAACCTTACAGTGAACAAGTAGCCAAATCCTAACCAAACACTAAAATTAAAATAGAGATAGAATATCAGAAGATAAAGTAAAAATTCTAACTAAATCATCTAAAGAAAATAGCATGCTTATTTAAAGATAAAATGAAATTTTAAATTATCATGCTCAATTCTATATCATTTTTTTGGGGGGCTAGGCCCCATTGGAGTTAGGGGAGACCCATAGTAAGGTGGTGGGATCTAAGGGTGTTCCACCAGCCCTAAGGCAAGGGGAGGGGGATAAAGGGGAGTGCCAGAAAGAATAATTTTTTCTGAAATTTTCATTTGACAAGAATATGTGAATAAAGAGATAAACATCAAGACCTTAAGTAGTAGAGTCTTCTTAAATTTTGTAAGACTGTGTTAGTCTTTATATCTATTTCTCTCTTCGTGTGACAAGATCATGTGACACATAAGTGGATCCATTCTTGGAAGTGCATATTGGGAGATTGATCCCCTTGTTCTCCATAATATTAAGGTATGCCAATCACTGAGCTACAAGCTCTTGTACCCTCACTTTGTTCATGGGAGAAGATTGATTCATTTAGCTTGACTTCAGCTGAGCTCCTGCTGTTGTGTTTGTTCTTGTTGCTTTAATTAAGCTTGTTGAAGGACGGATTCATGCTCCAACGATGAGTCCTGATTTTTGCTAAATAAAAGGTCATCTTGAATTTGCTTTGATGATTCCAATCATGACCAATGCATATGTTTGCCATGTTAATGTGCAACCACTATACAATGAGTTTGAAGGGTGGGTGGTGTCCTCAGGAGATACAGAGTCTGATGTGCTGACTAATTTTGATCAGGATCTAAGAATTCGTTTTAGCTCTGCCTTAGACAATATTTGGCTACTTTTCCATTTAAACTATATATACCATGCACATTTCCGTGATTTATCAAAACTCGATGTTTCAGTATTTGATCTACCAACTTTTTTTTCCCTCTGGACAGTGCTCGTTAATACCTCAAGTAACACTTTTCAGATGTACATTTGAACTTTTTCTTCGACATAAGCTCTGCCTATTATTTTTCGTTTAAAGTTCTAACTGAAGGCACTTCCTCTTTGGCTAGTTATATAATATATGTTTTTATGAATCGAATTTTTATATTTGATCAAGGAAATAAAACAGGAGTACTCAGCACGCAGAACAAACACCAGAACAATAGACTAAACACTACAACAACACATTACATAAGAACATTATCCTAATACACACCTGTAAAATTCTCTTATTAACAGTATTGCATTTGAAGCAGAAAAATAGCAAGAACAAAGTGCTTAACATTAGCACTGATTTGAGCATAAATTTGATCTCCGTGGACATCACTGACTTAAAATACTTTTACTTAATTTGCTACATCTTTCGTTTCATTTTGAATTATGGCTGATCCCTTGTTTTCTCTTTTGGGATCTGTGTCATACAGTCCAATAGCATCAGCACCTACCACGTTCAGAAAAAGCTGCAATAATTATTAATTATATTCTTATTCTGAGAGTGTTGTGTATTGATTTCTTTTACTCATTATATCAGACTCCAGTGCATGATATGAGCTGCAGTTTGTAGCGTAAGCATCTGATCTTGCGGTTCCCACAATCACATGCATACATATCCTGTCTTATTAATTGTTTTTCCTTAAGCTCTCAAGCAATTCTAAAATTTTCAAAACCATCAGAGTAGCCATACCAACATAGACTTGTCTGGCCTCTACCCCCCGACCTAACCATCATGAGAAAAGCATCCTATGCTATTTGATATTGACCTACCTCAACCTGCCCTAACCAACAACCCACATATGAAGTAAACCAAACTCATTCTAAATTTTTTATGGTTAGACTTTGGGATAATTAGAGTGAAAGATTGGCCAATCAAGTTAATAATAATATTAATAAGAATCAACTGGCCTAATACTTGTTGTTTGATGATGATATTAACACGGGTTGATCGTTAACTCTCCCTTAAGCTTGGGATTGGGTAGTGAAATAATGGAATCCTGAACATTTGATCCATCAATGGCATTTTCAAGCTGAGCTCGGAGAGTACTTATCATCAAGTGCTACCCTACTTTATTAAGTCCAACTAAGTGCAAATCTCATTTGCTTACTTTTGGTAGGGTTTATATAAGAGGAAACTCCCAATTTGGTTTTTGAAAGTTTTTGAAACATTAATTTAGTCTTTAAAAGATTAATACAACAACAACAACAACTAAGCTTTTTTCCATTAGGTGGGGTCAGCTACATGGATCAAACGACGCCATTGTGCCCTATCATAAACCAAGTCTTCAAATATGCTATTCAGATCTAAATCTTTTTTAATCGTTTCACCTATAGTATTTCTTGGTCTTCCTCTACTTCTAGCTATTGAGTTATTATCTACTTGATCTACTCTTCTTACAGGGGCTTCTAAGGGTCTTCTCCTTACATGTCCAAGCCACTTAAGGCGAGATTCTCCCATCTTTTCCACAATAGGTGCTACCCCTACTTTCTTTCTAATGCATTCATTCCTAATCCTATCTAGTCTTGTATGACCACACATCCAACGCAACATCCTCATCTCCGCAACACTGATCTTATGCTCTTGTTGGCTTTTTACCACCAAACATTCAGTACCATACAACATCGCAGGCCCAATAGCTGTGCGGTAAAATTTACCCTTAAGCTTGAGAGGCACTTTTCTATCACAAATAACTCCTGAAACACTCCTCCATTTCATCCATCCAACTTGAATCCTATGGTTTACATCTCCCTCTATCTCTCCATCATTTTGTATGATAGATTCAAGGTACCTAAACTGTGTGACTTGTGGTATTGTATGATCTCCAACTTTCACCGCTAAGCTATCATTAACACGCCTCTTATTGAACTTACATTTCATATACTCCGTCTTACTCCTACTTAGACGAAGGCCATGTTTTTCCAAAGTTTGTCTCCATAGCTCTGGCTTCTTATTTGTTTCCTCTCTCGACTCTCTAACTAAGACTATATCATCTATAAAAAGCATGCATTGTGACACCGGCTCTTGGATATGCACAGTAAGCACATCCAAGACCAAGGTAAAAAGATATGGACTCAAAGCTGACCCTTGGTACAGTCCTATAGTTATAGGAAAATCTTCTGTAGCCCTATCCTGTGTTCTCACACTAGTTTTAGCCCCATCATACATATCTTGGATTGCTCAAATATAGGCGATACGAACTCCTTTCTTCTCCAAAGCCTTCCACAAGACCTCTCTCGGTACCCTATCGTAGGCTTTTTCCAAATCAATGAAAATCATGTGTAGGTCTTTTTGCTTCCTCCGATACATCTCCATTAATCTTCGTAGAAGATAGATTGCTTCCATGGTTGACTTCCCAGGCATAAAACCAAATTGATTCTCTGAAATATGAGTCTCTTATCTTAATCTCCGTTCAATTACTCTTTCCCATAACTTCATGGTATGACTCATGAGCTTAATTTCTCTGTAATTTGCACAGTTTTGTATATCTCCCTTATTCTTATAAATAGGGATTAAAGTGCTTCTCCTCCATTCGTTTGGCATTTTCTTAGACCTCATTATCTCGTTAAACAGCTTTGTGATCCAACTTATACATTTCTCTCCTAGGCACTTCCATACCTCAATAGGTATATTATCCGGTCCGACCGTTTTTTCATTATTCATCCTCTTCAATACTTCTTTTACCTTAAACTCCCTGATTCTACGATAAAAAGTTTTATTTTGGTCATCATCTCTAGTGTTTAGAATGTCCGAGTCCCCTAATGTCCCATGTTCCTCATTAAATAACTTGTGAAAATAACTCTTCCATCGATCTTTAATGTCTTGTTTCGTAACCAAGACTTTACCCTCTTCATCCTTAATGCATTTCACTTGATCCAAGTCTCTTGTCTTCATTTCTCTACTTTTAGCAAGCCTGTATATATTCCTTTCTCCGTCTTTGGTGCCCAACAATTGATATAACCCGTTGAACGCTTTAGTTTTCGCCTCGCTCACCGCCTTCTTAGTATCTTTTTTAGCTGCTTTATATTTTTTTTCAATTTTCATCATTTTTACATATGTGCCAAGCTTTATAACATTCCCTTTTAACCTTAACTTTATCTTGTACACTTGTGTCCCACCACCAAGATTCTTTATCCTTGAGTCCGAAGCCTCTTGATTCACCGAGTGTCTCTTTTGTTACCTTTCTAATCCCTTCAGCCATCTCGTCCCACATATCATTAGCACTCCCTTGTACTTCCCAAAATTCTTTCTCCATAATCCTCCTCTGAAAGGGCATTTGTTTTTCTCCCTTTAATTGCCACCATTTGATCCTTGGCTCTTTACTCGATAATTTTTCCTTACTCTCATCTTGACCCGTACATCCATAATCAAAATCCTGTGTTGGGTAGTCAAGCTCTCTCCAAAGATGACTTTGCAGTCCATGCAAAGCTTTCTATCAAATTTTCTTATTAAAAAGAAATCAATTTGAGAACAAAAACTCTCGCTTCTGTATGTGATCAGAGTCTTTAAAAGATTAATAACAAAAAAAAATCCTCACATGATGATTTTTGGTCATTACATGACATTAATTTAGTCCCTACCAACAGTTACTTTTAGTCTATTTTGATGTAAAAAAATATCTTTTTGAGAACCAAATTGATATATTAATCTTTTGAGTATCAAAATGAAATTTACTTACTTAAATTATGAAGGAAAGGGATGCATTATTCCTGAAAAAAAAAGTATGGGATGTATTATAGCTAATGGTATGATACAACAATGAATTTAAAACACAAATAGCTGAAAATGGAGTTAAGTTGGTTTCATCTTGTGTTGGCGCAAAAAGCAGATAATTTTATGCCCTTTTCCCCCTTATCGATGTCATTAATTTGGTATCAATTTTAGAATTGTTATTATCTGACAAAAATAATAATGCGAACAACTCTCTTGTGTTCTCTCAATTACATTAGTATTTGTATAAAAGTTTACTTATTATATGATGTATGTGGGGAGAAATAAATGAAGTAACATGGCTTAGCCCATTTATGTGATTATGTCATGCAACATTAATTTACAAGAGAGTTGCTTTAAAGATGAGTTCTCACACATCACGTGATTCACGTGGCCCATATTTTATGGCCGTATCATTCCTTGCTGCGATGCTAGTAGTGATATACAGAATATGTTCGCACACAAATTATCAACTGTTCTATAGTTTCTAACTTGAGTTCCTTTTATGCAACATTTTCAAGTTCTCTACAAGATTGAAGCTTGGAATAAATAATAACATTCCTTTGGAATTTGCATGCGTATTCATAATATAATGAAGTAACAAATAATCATTTCTTAACCATCTTTGCTTGGTTTTGTGTTAATAAAAAATGGATTAGATTTGCAAAGCTGATGCTTAACACTTGTTGATACCCATAAACTCAATTATGATGTCCACAAACAAACACACCTTTACCAACCAAATGCAATTAATTAATTATTATTTTCTCTTAAAAATAACTCAAACATAACTAGAGACTAACTGCTCATCAATACTCATATTCTTACTTTGATTTTGTAATTATGCATTATTTGTTTTTCTCAAGGCAGAGGAACCACAAATCCATTTGCTTACGCAATTTGCATCGTGTTCTAATGATACCGTGCACACAGTTGTGACAAGTTTCTCATTATTATATGGTTTTACATGCAATTCAAATTTGTACGTATCGTTATCTTTGTCTTCAATTAATTAGGTTGATACACAAACATTATTCTCAATTTGGCTGGTCCTTTGAACCAGACAGCTAAAAAGCCAAAAAAAATCGATTGCTTTCATGAGCAGCAAGTGCCATATAACTAATTAACATGGAGTGTTGTGAGATCTAAACCTTGATTAATTTAAGCGAGTCACAATTAATTCCTGCACTTTTTCACTCATGTTTGCATTAAAAACCTCAAATCCTGCTTCAATAAAAAAAAATGATATGATGATTCAACAAAAAGTTGACCTACTTAACTTGAAGCCTAATAATTGTCTTAAACAAAGCGTGTAAAAAAAAACTGAAATAAAATCTAAATTATTATCAAGTGACTCATAAAGAAAGAGTGTACGTATAAAATTAAATGTGTGAGAGTATCATCACTCTTCTGAATGTTAATTCACATGGGAATAGTACTATGTTCAATTTGTGTCCGTGAACCTGTATTGATTCAAATTCTAATAGATAGGAGCATGTGAAGGTAAAGGAAAATTGGGACACGAATAAATTATAAAACTATCTTTTAGTGCCTTGGGAGACAATGGATAGTGTTTGAGCCATTTACTAAGCGTTGTGACAAGCTCTTCTGATTTAGGGAAAAAGTGACTTGTCATGTAGCCAAAACATGTTATGTATTACTTTTTGTTCCTATTTTCAGCTTCACTTTTATTTTGGAGAAAGTAGCATTAACTTCTGAAAGTTTATGAAATAACTATGATTTTGGGGAAAAAAAAATTGGTAGAAGAAAAAAAAAAGCACCTCACATGGCGACCGACACTGATGTCTGAAAGTAATAAGCTTGGGTGGCCAAAACATGGTCATTTTCTGAGGTTAATTCCCTGAAATTGAAAGCACTATTCACATATAGGTTCATTACTTAAATTGGATGCTCATAGCATTTTTTTTAAGAAGTTAAGAATAAGAATTCCTCTTGACTAAAGAAAGAAAATAGTACTGAAGAATGCCTTTGTCCCTAATCCCTATATATGGAAACAGACAGATATTTTCAGCAGTATAATTTTAGGCTCATTGTGATATAAAGGAGAGCAAAATCTAATAACTGCCCTGGTGGCATGGTGCTTGAGAATGCATCTCTGGCGTTAGAGCTTTCTTATCATCGTTTAGTATTATATGACAGTATGATATTGCTGATGAGAAAAATATCATCACTATTGCAAATTTAGACCTTTGACATTTGCAAGAGTTCAAACGTGCAAACTAATCAGACATTACATTGTGCTCAACTAAATACAAAAAACGTATAGATTTGAGGCTAATTGGGTGGTGATGGCACACAAAACCAAAGTCAATCTAATATAACAAGTCAAATCATCCCGGATAATGATAAGTATTTCCCAAACTTTTACTTCTCTCCCTTTTTTTATTTTTATTTTTTTCTGAAGTGTCTCGAGATAAAACAGACTCCAATACTGATATCAAATTAAGCTTTTGTAAGTGATTGTTCCGGTAAGATTAAGTAATTAATTCATTATAGTTAGTGTTTCCTTAATCTATCAAAATATATATTTTTCTTTTTTAACTTCTCTCTCCCCCTTATTGTTTGCCTCAAGTAGGATTTAATCCGAGTTATAAGTCGAGGAAATTGTACTAGTATGTTATCCACTTTTTCCACAAGCAAAGTGCAACAAGTTTCAGAAGTTATGGGAGATCAATCAATCATATGTAATTCATTTGATATAGCAAAAGGATGGAAGGCCTTGCTTTTTGTTTAATCAAGAGCCCCTATCAAAGTGTCACTGATGTACAGAATGCCTGAATGGGTTGCCATACACCAAGTTTTAATTCTTGCATTTGCTACTTTACTCTCAACTATTTGCACCAAACAAGTAGTGGGTGGCCCCACAATTCCCTAGCCGTGATTGATGGCATTACATTTCAAGAAATTCATATTCTTAGTTCTCACTCACTCCTCAAAGTTTGATCACACTTGGGCTATTTTTGGAGGGAACATGAACATGGGTTACATACCCCACACACATACACCATTGCTTACTTTTTCTTTAGTCACTCTCAAGATTCAACTAATGACCAATTTTACAAAAGCATATAGTCACCCCATAAAGTCTAAGTCACTCCTCAGACTTTAACCACTCTCTTTTCAGTTTCTCTTTACCAATCACCCCTTCTTTATATATATATAAAATATCAATCTTGAAGTTGAAGGTCATACTCATACATAACACACAGTCACAAACACATTCCTTCAACTCAGCAACCATGGATTGGTTCTCCTGGCTTTCCAAAACTGGCCTTGAGCCCTCCCTAGTGTATGAGTATGGCCTTGCTTTTGCTCACAATGAGCTTGAAGAAGAAGACATAGTTTACTTCAACCATGAGTTTCTCCAAAGCATGGGAATCTCCATAGCTAAGCACAGGCTAGAAATTCTCAAGCTTGCTAAGAAAGAGAAGGGAAAGAGGCCACGCCCAGTGGCAAGGCTCATGGTGGCCATCAAGAAAACAAAGAGGTGTTTAACTGATTACATTCGGAGATTGATTCGCTGCGAAGAATCAGCACTTGTTGTGGTGCCATCATCAAGGCCTAGTGGTTATGGGACAAGATGGAAGAGTGGTGTGATGAAAAGGAACAAGAAGTTGATGGTGTCTAAGCAAGAGAGGCTGTTGCTCACAAATGGAAGTCCTACAGTGGTGCCTGCACTGCCTGGTCTTGATGGTTTTTCAAGTCCAATGGTGTACCATTTCCAGAAGGAGGAAAAGTTGGAAGGAGATGGTGATGGGTACTGGTCAGCCGCTGTTGAAGAGATCAGGTGGGATACCATGTTCCAGGATCTAAAGCCAAACTGATTTTTTTAATTCTTAACTTTTCATTGGGGTTTTTTCTATCCCTGATTTTAAATTAGTTGGTGAGAGATGGGTTTTTTGGGTTCTTCCACCAGAGAGATTTGAATGTGTTTCTCAAGAGTTTTGTTGCTCTTTTTTTTCCATTAGTGGTGTGGGTCACGCGGATGGGTAACTTTAACACCTGTCTGTTTCAGTAATGAGATTGTCTCCTTTGCTTTTGCGTGTTCATGTCCTTTTAGCTTTGATAGGGGGAAAAAATTTGCATCAGATTAGCGTATTTATGGGGAGAGAATGATTGAGGTAGATGATTAGTTTCTATAGTAACTTTGAAGCCCAAATTGTTGGGCTTGAGTCTGCTTGACTTGAGTTTATGCATTGTACTGTCTTATGTTATGGTTGACAATATACATTAACAGATCAGTATATTTAATAAGTTAATACTACCTTGGCATTCATGTTTTTAAATTCTCGAGCCTTTCGCCCAATCAGATCAACAAATGATTATTATACTTGTTTTAACTAGAAGAGCCCTGCAACATGCAGAATAAGGGAAAAGATGGAATTGCCCCCGGCCCTAGACATGTGACAAGATGATGTCCATTTATTTACTCAAAGTAGTAATTGTAGATTCTGACTTCTAAGCTTAACAATAACAAACTCAAGCAAACAAGAGTATCCGCAAAAGTTTATGAAACTAAAAAGAACCAAGCAAATGAGATAAGGAATATAGTCATGACTGCTTTACAGAGGCTGAGGCATCAAAATTCAGCTTATAGCAATCATAAGCCTTCCAGAGGGGAGAGGGAAAACAATTTTACAGTTTACTACTCCCATTGTATCAATACTACTTCCATGGCAATATTTAGTACTTTATAGGATCATTTTTTGGGTTAACATTGTACTTAAAACACTTACGACATGAAAACTCATGAACACTGAAATCTCACTTCCAAGGAGTTGTGAGATTTACTGTGTCCACTGGTTTAGTCTAGTTAGGTTTCATTAGCTTTTTGGCATACTCTTGTTAAGCCATTGATTTAACGTGTCCAAGTACTACTGCTACTAGGAATAATTGACCCCATTATGTAAATGGGTTAGATGCAAAAAGAATGAGTATGCAATAAAGATCTCACTACAAAAAGGGTGCATATACATAATAGCTGTGAGAAAAAGCTTGTCGTATATATTTCCATTTTTTCGCCCATATGAAAGCTACTAACGTTAGGAAAATTACCGATTTGTGATGTTACCAGACAAATGGACCCTCCATTGGTGAGTTCTAATTAAGACTTTTTTTTTTATTTTGCATCTAATTAAAACTATTTTGATCATGTACTTTAGTAACTTTTTGATACATGATTAAAAATTTGTAACTTCATCTTTATCTTGTACTGAAATTACAAAAAAATGAGTATGATTAAAAGATAAAAGTAAGGCTACTGATTTAACTTTGTTTTAAAAAATTGAGATATATACAAAATAATTTAACCTTTTTTCAGCAGGATAAAATAGCCCTCTCCTTTGTATATGTTATCCTTCTAGAGGCGATGGAGTGTGGGACAAAGGGAAAATAAAAACTATCTTCTATGGCAGTCCTATCCTGTGACTGCAACTCTACAATTTAGTTTTCGCACATGCAATGTATGGGAATGATTAGGTCGTAGCATACAAACATTATCCATTATATTTGGCCTAAAAGACGAAGGTTTACCATACAAAATATTTATGGGTTTAGGTGTACCTCAAGTAACTCAAATCTCTTTATTTGGAGATTGACTTTGAATCGCATTCAGGCTACTTTGCTGCACTTTAGCATACCTACTTGCCCCCACCTAGTTTTGGACCTTATTTGTAATTAAAAAAAAAATTTAAAAATGATATCCTTTGCATTTCTTTGGGGCTACCTTACGGTTATGAACAAGCCCTTCGGCAATAGCACACTTCTTACTATGTACACAACCAGAAACATGTATTTTCTACTTAATAGTTAATAGGCGATTATGCATTCCACTAAAACGGGCTAAGCATGACTAATTACCTTGATAAATACAAAAACATGCCACGGAGTATCCAAATTGACAAACTTCAAGTTACCATCCCCCCCAAAAAAAAAAAATTTTTTTTTGACAAACTTCATGGTATGTTACTTCATAACTAAGCTTTTATCTGCATCCAATAACTGTTCATTCATAACAACAGAATGTTTGGCAACTTCTAGACAAAAACAAAAAGGTCTGCATGGAACAGCAAGGATCATTATGCAGAGGTCAAGCAATCCTCCCAAGTCCCATACTTAGAGCTGAAGCTTCCTCCACCACTCTGTTGTGCATGCTCAGAAATAACTCCACGAGCACAAACATCCCAAGTCCTTGCTATCTCCCCAAGGGACATAGGCTGTGATAGAGAACGTAAGGATATGCTAAACCTTGACTTTGCCTTCACTGAAAGATCTTCATTCTCCTTACTGTCAGAACAGAATGACAGATGCAATAACACTTTGCATTAGAAACAGCAGATTTCTCAGCAAATATAAGATACACTACGGACAGGGTGAAAAGTGAGACATGCATTGTATAGATCAGCTCTGTTTGGAAGGGAAAAATAAAACATTTCAGAGGACAATTAAGACTAAAAATGCCAAGTCTCACTAGCACGTGTATGGATGTATCATCAGGTTCCTCCATTGGCTCTTCTTTTTTTTTTGGTTTCCTAGAGTATCTCTCCACTCGATAAGTGAGAGATTAATCTCTTGAGACACGGTTAGGCGCCTAAAGAGGAACCCCTCATAATAGTGTTAATTCCATACACATGAATCTTGAGATCGAATCCAAAACTACATACTTAAGAGACCTAAGTCCCTTGTACTCTGACCAACACATGTTGGTCCATTGGCTCTTTATTTACTCAAGGCAAAACTTCTTTTGCCATCTTCCATGTTCTATTCAAAATCATATATGCACTTTAAAGAGGAAAATCAAAGTTTTCAGCAGTAGAGGATGGCATTTGAGGCAGTTATTTTCTAAGTTAAGCAATTGTTCTTTCCGCTACATATCAAACCATAAATAAAACATAAATTGGCTTAGTCCTTAATACGTTTTTCTTTTCCTCGTGATTATAATGGCCCATTTCAGAATTTTAATCAATAAAACCAGAAGAAAACTAAGGGAGAAGAGGAAAAAAGGAATCTACCATAAAACAAAATTGAACTGATGACATTCAAAACTACAGGCTTAAATATTTGGAAAGCAACCAAGCAAATAACTTCAACAGATGTCTAAAGTCTAAACCATAACACTTTTAGATTCCGTGCATAATTTCCATATCTTAACATATGCAGAAAATCCTAGCTTAATAAATATTAATGCATAAGAGTGAGTAAATGACTTAACAGCCGAATAGAGAAGTGACAATGCATAAGAGTGAGTAAATGACTTAACAGCTGAATAGAGAAGTGATCTGGTACATCAATAAAAGCATATCGATACTGAACAATATTAAGAAGTACCCTTCAGGCTCAGTTTGGTACAGGGGCAAAAATGGGAGTGAAAAATTCATGGATGAGTTTTCAATATAATTCTACAAAAAAATAAAAAAATAAAAAATTATCCATCAATTTTCACCTTCACTTTTAACACCATACCAAACATACCATCAGCCTTAAATACTCTACTCAGTCTGATAAAATCATACAAATATTTCATGTGTAAAATAACTTTAGGGTCATAGTCACTATGAAGTTTTGCAAGACAAACATTAGATTTCTCCTTTCTGTTGATAACAGCAAGCAAAGCACCTACGTGTCATGATCATTGACGGTTTGGGGAAAATACATATTTTTTGCTTAAAACAATAATAAGATAAGAGATGCCAAAATGCTCATTATCTCACCTGGATTCAACTGGAAACTTGTCTAGGAATATGGGAGAACAATTAGGATAATTTGCAGGGACGAGCAAACGCAGGGGTTGAATTGGTGACTGCATGATAGTAAAACATGAATAAGGCTAACAAAAGAAAATAAAAAGAATATGGTTTAAAAGTTGTTGCAATTGGGAAAACTGGGAGCCCACCATCTGCACTGAAGCATATTGGGATTTCAAGCTTGGACTGAGAGCCACAGCACTAAAAGAACATTTGACAACGGTCCCTTCTGCCCCTTCAGCAGCAGCAGCAGCGGCAGCCGTTGGGTCAATATCTTCATCACTTATGTCTACTACTGTGTCAATAAGTTGGTGATTAATCTCCCTTATTTCTTCAAAAAGGGCATGATTAGCCTGCCATATAAGTCACATAAGTTCCTTATGAGAAATCAATAACCAATATAGCAGACAAATTAAACACTAACTCGAGAAAAATCCAGAAATTATACAATGGTTTCCTAGCAATAGTAACTTTAGAAGTGTTTTAAAACCTATTATCTGATGAACCATCACGCTCTAATGAAACAGATTTTAGTAGGTACCCAGATCACCTAAAATTCTCATCAACATATGATGAATCCAATGGACTGTCCACATCAATAACTTAAAGACCTAAAATTATGTACATAAGAGAGTTGCTCATACCAAAATAGGTTTTAAGGTTTTAAGCTCATGTCATTCTTGATCATTGTTATTAAGAATTGGAGAGGATAAAGACCATATGTAAACACAAGACAGATATTAATCAAAATAATTAAATACAAACAACAACATGCATCAGCCTAACCAGTAAATAATGGTTGTTTTGTTGTACTATTACTATTATAATTGTTTATCTTGATTGGTTGTTATTGTCATTATTTTACAAATTACTATATCATTAGTTACATTTGATAAAATTAGGAGCATATGTTTAGGGAGAAAGTTGGAGTAACACCTATTGGGAAGAAGATGACAAAAACTTGCCTAAGATGGTTTTATCATGTGAGGAGAAGACCAATAGAAGCTCTAGTAGAAAAGTGGATCAAATGAAAGATAGTCTGATTAAAAGGGGTATAGGAAGACGAAGAAAACTTCCGCAGAAACCATTAGAAAATACCTTACTCTAAATGGATTTATTGAAATTTTGGTTTTTGATAGAGGCATAGATCCCAATAACATCAACATCATTTGATCCAAGGAGCTGATCCCACCGAGTGGGTTGTTGTTGAATCTTTAAAAGACTGTTTTATACTTAATTAAACAGGTCCAATTACAACAAAAAATAATTCTAATTCAGTAATTACTGTCTCAAATCTTTGACTAAACAACCACAGAGCATTGTCGCAAATACAAAAGAACAAACTATACAAATTCTTTTTTTTTTCCTCCCCGTTTCCTATGTGTTTAAGATACTGATGGATGCAAAGAACTTATGCTTCTGTAGAATAGTAAGTACACATCAGTTCAAATATCCCACCCCATCCCTTGTGTTGTGCTATGCTGCTACTGTTAGGGGTGCTTGTAGTTCAGGCATCAAAATCTGTCATGTGGTTAATACCGTTAGCTGGAAATTGCTAGTGCATTTTGAAATATAACTTCTAAATGAATTCTAAGTTCTGTGTCCACTGTCTAAATGAGAACATGAAATTGCACTTTTCTACACCCTTCTAAATTCAACTTTTTTTTAGGGTTCAGGTCTTTACAGTCAGATAAAAAAACACTTGAACTTTTAGTTGGGCAATGCAGTATATCGAATGAAAAGGGTGCAGGAGTAATGTAGATAACATGTTAATGCATCTATAATCCATGTGTACAAGCCCATTTAGAAATCACAAGGTCCAGCCAACAACAAAAAAGCATTGACAGTAAAAGATATCAATTACAAAATAAAATGTAACAGTTAAAAACATAACATAATTTAGTACCTCAATCTTTGGCTTCTTGACATTAGATGTTGCAGTTGACTCTAGATCAGAAGCCTCTAAAGCAGTTAACTGCTTGATATTGTCATTCATGCTACCAGCAGATGATACAACATTCAAGGGTATGGCACTGGTGTAGCGCTTCATCCTCTTAATTCCATTGGTACCATCTTGGGTAATGAAATTTCTAGCCTGAAGACGACAATTAGTCATGGAAACCAAATCCTCACCAACAGCAGCTCTGGATCCATTACCTGGAGCTGATCCTGCAATCCTGTCATTCATGCTGACAACTGAACCAATATCACTGACAGCGGCACTTAATGTTTTTGGTGACATTGAATTCACCTGGAATCATGATTTAGACATAAATTCGTCATCTATAACTCCAAACATAAAACAGTAGAATAATTAAGGAAACCTATCTCTGTAACTTATTTGTTATATCAGTAAAGAACTTGTAGGCATAAGATCAGGCTAGCTTAAGATCAGCTTGCTTGACTAACCGCTTTAATTAGGCGTTCAATAGGCTGCTCTGTAACAGTTGACTTCCCAGAAGTGGCTGCTAAAGCATTACCATGAGCACCATCCGGACCACTGAACTCTGCCAGTAAAGGAGAGGCTGATATCCCAGGAGTCCCAATGGCAAGGGATTGAGCTGGTGCTGCTGCACCCCCTGTTTGTTGATGTCCAATATTTGCAGCATTTGATACTGAGGAAAAACCAGGAATGGGCTTCTCAGAATCTCCTGGCATAGGAGATGGAGCCAAGGGAGGTGAAGGAGTGGGGGCCACAAAAGGTGAGTTAGAAGATTGCAGAGGAGTTGCAACTTTTGTTAGAGACGAAAGATGACTTTGTTGGTCAACCTGGGGAGATGAATGTTGTGGAATCTGAGGAGATGCAGCCTGAAGGAGTTGGGGTGAGGAAACAGGAAATGGACCCCCTTGTTTCAACTGTTGATGGGGATAAGCTGAGTGTTGACCAGAGGTAAGATGTTGCTGAAAGACCCCTGGCTTAACACCCATTCCTTGCCGCACTTTCATATCTATATCGTTCATTTGGTGAAGCTGAGGCATTTGATGTGTCTGCAATTGTGCAGACAGCTGTTGCTTTGCTGGCTGGTGTAATTGCTGCTGCTGCTGTAGGATCTGCTGCCTCTGCAATAATTGTCTCTGCTGATATTGTTGTTTTAATTGTTGATTCTGCAGCATCTGCTGCTCCTGCTGATGTTTCAGTTGCTGTTGAAGCATACTGGAACCTGACTGGAGGGTATTTAGATTTGGCTGGATCACATTTACCCCGCCTTGCGATGACAAGGAATTGATGTTAGTCTGTTGAGTACTAACAGGGTTTTGTTGAAGGGAGCTCACTGGAACCTGCTGCAGGGAGTTCATAGAATTTCCTTGTCCAGAATCTAAATTAGTACCAGGCTGCAAAGAATTAATCATATTCTGCTGTGCTGTCGATACACCAGACATAGAATTGTGCTGCAAGCTTGCAATATTATTCTGCTGCATTGTTGCTACAGAACCTTGTAAATTTGTTGGCTGCAACTGAGAGTTTATTGGAGTTTCATGAGACTGTACTTGAGTAACTTGGGATTGTGGCTGTGACATGGAGTGCATATGAGGTGGAGGAAGCTGTCCTAGCTGCAGTGAAGACATGCCTTTCCTAGGCCTATTTGTACTTATGAGATTTATAATCTGCTTCTCATATGATCCCAATTTTTCCTTGAAATTAGGTGAAATGTTGTTCTTGGGAACCTGTAGGAATGTTATTATACGCTCCAACATCGTTTTAAATACCCTCAGCTTTTCAAGCTGCTCTGACTTTGGTTGTTGGGGAAGAGAGTCATGCTGATAGAGAAAAGCAGATATAGGATTAAATACAGTAAAAGCAGATAAATTAATAAGATTTAAGAAGTATTTAATACCCTCCATTAACTATTATTTAATGAATAAATCCTCCTAATTATATAAAAAATAAAGTATTAAATACATTTTGAGTTCCAAGATATTAAATGCTTCTAAATTATCATTTAATACTTTATATTTTAATTCCTGCATCACCCATAAATTATAAGCAAACACATAGGCAATAAAGCGCTTTCTTTCAGAATGGGGTGAAGGCTTGTTAGTATCTACTGCTTAGCACAGGCTGCAAATTCCAGTGTTTACCACAATAATTGCAATGGAAAAGGCTGATTTATCAATTGCAGCTGTTAAAATTGGCAAGTCAAAAAAGAATTGTAAACATACCTGCTGAAGTTTAGTAGCAATTTTCTGGTACATTTCATTCAACTCTGGCAAGTAGCTTTCTTTCATGGTTTGGATCTGTAGGTTGAAATCAGCAGAATCAAATAATCAAAACATTAGTAACCTTGAGGTCTCTCAAGCAAGCACATCTGTATCACTGTTGCATTAATACTCATGAAGATGATAACAAGTTCTTTTCTTCTCTTTATTTTTTTTCTATTGTAAGGCATCATAAATTGCAAATTTCACTTTCATGCTTAAATTGAGAGGATGTCTAAACCATGCATGGGTGTGTACCCATGACTACGATTATTGATTAGAAAACTGAGCCACTTAAAGGTCAACAAACAATAACACCAGCTTGCACTGAAGCAATACCATTCATATCAATACAGCATCGGATTAATAATTACAAAGAGCCCTTCTTAATGGCAGCACCTAATAGGGGATAAAAAGGGTAGCAATAAAAAAATTCACTGTTGACATAAAACTCACTTTATTTTTTGTTGTCAAACATCAGTAGTTTCCACAGCTGCAGTACACATCTTTTCATATGTTATGCTAAGGATGGGTATCGCTCATTTAAACATTGCACAGAATGGATAAAAGATTTCATACCAATGAGTATTAAAAAAAAAAGATTTCATGATTTTTCCTCTAAGACTAATGAAGAGTTCATGTTGCTACTATCACGTAAAATCCTAACAACAAAAGCCATCATATAACTCTTCTTTATTTTACTTCGTGGTTTGCTTGATTAATTTCTGTTGTCGAAGCAAACTTTAGTGAGGAAAGAAAAAGTGATAAGAAAAATGGCATAGTACCTTTTGGTACACTTCTTCTTGCCAATCCACCCCACTTGGTTGTGCAGTCTGTGCTGTAGAATCCAGAGAGGCTACAACACACATGAGCATACAAGGCTCAGAAAATGCATAAGAGGACTTGACATTTGCTATTAGAGCCATTAACTCAAAAAAAATAATGACAATGAGAGAAACGCATAGATGCAAGTAGATACTTGTTGATGTTTCTGGAAGAGCTCTTTGAGATTGATATAACTGTTTCTGTTGATCAAGAACATTTTGCTGTAGAAGTAAGGACCCTGATGCTTGAAGTCTTTGCTGCATATCTCGTTGCAAGGGATTTGGCTGCTGTTGCAAACCCAATTGCTGTTGCAACTGTGCAGGCTGAGTGTGAATCTGTGGCATCACTTGTTGCTGTGCAGCCTGTGGCTGTGACTGCTGCGCTTGAGATGGTAGCAAATTTGATGCATTTTGTTGTGACTGTTGCTGCATTGGGACCTTTGGTTGTTGCAGCATGTGTGCAGAGTGATGGCTTGTTTGCATGCCTGGGTTGCCAGATTCAGGTCCAAGCAACTGTTGCTGCTGTAACCCAGGGGCATTATTTCCAAACTGTTGTTGATGTATATTGGCTAGGTTGTTTTGTTGATTAATTAACTGTTGCTGTTGCTGTCGCTGTTGCAGGTTTGTAAGATTATTCTGCTGTGCAAGCAACCTCTGTGGTTGCTGTATATCACCAACATTGTTCGGTGGCCCAAGCATCTGAGCATGTTGCATGTTTGTTGCATTTGACTGCGGCCCCATAAGCTGCTGCTGCTGCTGTTGCTGTTGTGCAGGCAACATCGGCTGTTGAGTCATTGGTGTTTGTTGCTGATGAACAATAGAAGTCTGTTGTTGCTGGTGCCTGATAACTTGAGGATGTTGCTGAAGCATGGACTGTGTTGACTGTTGAACATTATTAGACTGCTGATTCTGCTGAAGGCTAGATAGAGAAGGTGTCTGCATCATGGAAGGCTGCATAACAGATGACGTTTGCATAACAGATTGCTGAGAAGATTGCAACTGATTTGGTTGCAGAAGGTTCTGCTGTTGTTGCTGCTGGATCTGAGATTGCAACTGGAGCTTATGCTTCAAAAACTGCTGTTGGTAAAGATACTGCTGTGGATTCTGTGATTGTTGCTGTTGGGGAACAACCTGCTGCCTTCCTGGCATTTGTCTCTGAGAACCAGGAAATATATTTTGTATGTTGGAATTCTGGCCAATAGTGCTCCCCACTGAATTTTGCCCAGGTATACTCTGTATGTTGGAATTCTGGCCAATATTTTGGTTGGGAGTCTGGGCTAGACTAGATACAGGTGGAAGGTTAGGTTGAGCTGCAATGTTATTTTGAATGTTTTGAGACAGAAGCTGTTGACGTGACTGGGGCTGATTAGGCAAAGGAATAGAATGTTGCTGCCCAGGATTATGAACTTGAGGCTGCAAAACAAGTCCTATGAAAAAAATTGGTTGCCTAAGTGAGAAGGGGCAAAAAAGAAATATGGATCACAAAATATGATATGCATTTGGATTTTAACAACACGTGGAAAAGGTCAATGTAAAAATTCAAAAGAAAGAAATAAAAGAAGGCAAAGGACAAGGATAGTATGAATGGCCAATGGAGTAAAAACTTGATTCATTTATGATATTTCAAGCAATAGGATACTATATAGTCCCAACAGCATAAGCTGACAAATATGAACAACTCAGAAAGTCAAATTTATTACTAAAAGGACGGGATAACAAGATTTAATCAAACATTTCAATACATACATAGGATTTGCCACTTTGGTACCTCATCAGAATACTATCACCAAACCAATGCTAACCTTGATCGGGAGGTTTATTGCTAGGGCCAACTTGATTTGATGGCATATTGTTGGCCATGGTGTTCTGCGATTTAGTCTCCATTGTAAGCATCTTCAAAGATATTTTCCGTAGATAATCAGACTGAACAAAGGAACACCAATGCCACATTAAACCATCAAACTTCCATATCATATAAGTTTGCATGGGTAACCATATATAAAAATGGAGTCTATTCAATCTTCATAATGAATGTACCTGGCTTGTTGCAGCAGTAAAAATCTTCTCTTCAAACCTTTGAGCAATCTTCCGAAGTTCAAGTAATCCCTCTGGACCAGAAACAGGAAGATGTTTTTTTAATGTGTCCATTCTGCAAAATGAAAAACAATAGTTTCATAATTAGATAGTGCAAGTGACCGAGATGTTAAAAACATGGGACAATCCTTAAAAGACAGAACATGACTAGCTGTAAAAAGTCCATGAGATCATCAGAGAAATCTCCATAACATCCCCCCCCCCCAAAAAAAACCTAAAAAAAGAAGAAGAAAGACAGCAGAATTAATAGGCTGCAGAGATGGTCTTGATTACATCTCAGTCTCCTCTCAGGACATAAGAAATCCAGCTACTATATCTTTCCACCAAATGTCTCTAAATATCTATCTGCGCCAACACCCGTGAAAGAAAAGAAATAGCATAACATCATATCGAAGCTAAATACACAATCCTAAACCAGTATACTCAAAAGACATAGATTTCTGTTTGATTATAATGGCACTACCCTCCAACCAAATACTCCAAATTCTTACGAAGATATCACACTGCAAAAATAAGCCTCGTTCTCCCTCCTCTTTCCAAATCTCTAAGATAAATGAACAACAAGTGCCCCACATTCAAAGGACAGACCCAAGGATCACCAATGATACAAAAAGTATTCCAAATTATTCTCACATATTATGCAATGCAACACCAAATGATTGGCAAACTTTAAAATTATATATGTTAATGTTTAAGTTCAACACCCAATTATGGTCATTTCCTGCTCACCCATCCAAGAAGTATGGCAGCACTAACATGCTAAAGCTCATGCAAGGAACTTGAATACAATATTAAAAATCAATATTCAGCAGTGATTCAAATAAATTACATTCATTAGGCAAACGAGAATGAATAGATTTAAATATGGTTCTTCACATATCAAATAGAATTTTGAGCACAAGTTGAATAATTTATATGTATTAGACATTTATGCAGAAAGGTGCTATTGTCAGTTTTAGTTCTTCCACCAAACATGTATTTTTATTTTTCTTGTATAAAATTGCTTCTATATGACAAATAAAAGAAACCTTTTGGAAATGTTGTCAATTTATGGATTAATTAATTGTTTAATAATTTTCTTTTGATATGCAACTACTAGTAAAAAACTATTCAAATAGTATCAGTCATACATTATTGAAACTGAAGCTTACATTTTGTTGACAATTCTTTGGCGCGAATCAGGCATGAGTTGAGCTCTCCAATCACTTGTATCCATAGAGGGTTCAGTGCCTTGATTAGGTCTCCAATTATTGGAATCCATCGAATTTATATTAACTGAAGCACACCAAAAAAGAACATATAAAGGGAAACATATAAAGAACATTCTAATCAAATCAGATTCTAAACGGAAACATATAAAGGGGGCATGGCATATATATGTACAAGAGACATTATATGTCTCTAGCGTTGCTATGGCATGCTATTAACAAGCACACCAAAGAACTACAAGCATAAAGTGTTGCCATCCTTGCTCCTTCAAAAATATTTAAATTCAATCAACAAGAACTGCTCTACACTCAAAGGACACACTCAATATTCACCCAAAACTCCAAACAACTTATTCCAAACAAAATTGGCATCAGTACAATGTAAAAACAAGTGGGCAGCTGTTTCTGAACTACAACCACACAAAACAAAGACAAACAACTTCTTTTGGTATATGAAGATGTAGCATATCATTTGTATTAATTAATCTTACTAAGAACCATTGTCCACACAAAAGATTTGACCATTCAAGTAGAACTGGATTACCAAAGAAGCTTAGCAAGAAAAAAACTTGCTTCAATTGAAGACTTGGGAAGAAATTGAAAGAAAGACTTCAAGGAATGAACATCAGCATAAACAAGGGACCAAACCTTCTTATTCAAATTGGAGGATATGCGGGAAGTGTCAAAGAAGTGCAGAAGAGACTGCAAGTCATAAGACCCTCTATAAAAGGAATGCTTATAAATTATCTAAAATGTGATAAATATTAAAATTTAATAAATTTTATTCTTAACATCACTGTTTAAAGTTATCGGAGTGACAACATGCTGCGTTGATGTCTGATACATGTTAGACGGAGAAGTAGTTAAAGGCGAAAGGTGCCCTTAAGGCGCTAGGGGGTTTTAACTCGTTGAGTCGAGTGGTGCCAAAAAGCACATGCCATACTAAAGAAAAGGCATTAACATTAGAAAAAGAAAATGGTACAATATTTGACTATTTTGCATTGATTTTCCATATAAATTAACTACTCAAGCATAACATTCATAGTAAATATAATGTTCAATTTACAAAGCCCTAAGCTGCTTGCTGATAAGAATCCCCAAGGCCGACAACTAGTTACTCTTTTAACATTCTGACTATTTTACCCCCCTTTAGCATCACAGTTGCCAAGTTAGATGGCAGAGATTTTACTGTTAGCGCCTAGAGGCGTTGACCTTTTCTAGCACTAAGAGGCGCTGACTCTTTCTAGCGCCTCGCTTCAATGCCTTAGTCACACCATATGGTGCCTTTGACTGCACGTCATTGAGTTACACTTATGCCCAAAAACTAAAGTTTAACATTTGAGATAAAGATAACTCCAAAACAAGAGTTGCACAACGGAATTTCATTTCTTATGGCAAATATTGACATTTTTTATCCCAAAAAAACAAAATCCTCCAAGAACAAAACGATAGCTGATTTAAACACCATGTTGTACTTTAACAGAGTTGCTCTCAAGTAATTAAGTTCTATACTAAAGAATAAAATGCCTATTGTATCTGTTTTTCTTCATGTTAAAAAACAAAAAAAAATTCTGTCTTTTCCTCTACTCCCACGTTTTTTCCTCAACCAATTCCTGAAACCCTAGCTTCCTCACTAGGGTTCCTGCTCTGAATCTATTATACTCCAAACCCTAAACCCTCAATGGATATTCTCTGTTACATATTTTTAGAAAAAAAAAATGGCATTGAAAATTTTATACTTGTCAGAAGTTACAATTCCTTTGAAAGAACTAGAGTTTCACGTCCCGATCCTTCCAAAGATCCCTTTTTTCTATCTCTGCCTTTAAACAAATTAGCCAAAATAAAAAAGAAAATTAATTTATTCATCCAATCGAATAAATTAAAAACTGGAAAGAGAGAAAACGACGAAAACAATAGATGCTACCGTCGCGATACACGATGAGAACGAAGCTGAGGAGCGTCGAAGGCGGAGAAGGGACTCGTCCGGTGGGTCACGGTGGCCCGTGGAGGAGCCTTTGAGGATTTGCCTCCGTATCAGAGCTTAGCTTGTGATTTCTGCAGCCGAATTCATAAAGCTAAGCTTCTATGTATTCCGAGTTACTCCACCTCGGTCAATAAGAATATATTATATTATTATTATTATTATATAATAAAGATTTTGTGCCCTTGAAATAGACGTTAAAAAGAATAAAAAAAATTATTAAATAAAAAGTAAAAATATTTATTATTCTAAAAATTCAAAAGCATTTAAATCTAAAAATAAAATTCAAACGCATTTAATATTTTTAAGTGATTAATAATAATAAATGTTATTTATATTCTTTAATATATACTTTAAAAGTACACGATAACAAAAGTATAAAATCTATAATGAAATTTAAATTAAATTTAAACCATTCATAATACTATTTGGAGATAATTGTTTTTAGAATTTCAACTTAAAAAGGCATTAATATTTAAAAGGATAGGTATCTAATATATTTTTCATGAGTTTAATTTCGATTAGTTAAGTTTTCAATCCATATACTTTTCATTTTACTCTTTCCTTTTTTAATTAATTTGTTTAATTTATTAATTTATTAATTGCATTTAATGTAATTTTTATAGTAAATTTCTATTCTAATCATTTTGTTAAATTATTTCTTGTGATTGTGAGGTTTTTTCAATTTAATAATATCACATTAAAGATTATTCCGTCGAATAAACATTAAAGATTGTTTCCTTCAAATAATCTTGAATATGAGTTTTATGTACACAGACTCTATTTTCTTAACTGAAGTACAAAATCTCTTCCATTCAAAAGTAGTGAGTTATAAGGTCTCGCAATAAGAGACTAACTTACATAAGAGTACGAAGAAAGTGTGAAAGGAAGTTCGCAATTTTAATAGGAAGACTTCAAAACCTCCTAAGGAGGAAAAATAGACGCGTAATGCTCTGCAAAAAAGTTTTGATTCAAAAGAGTCTCCTAAGAAATCTTATGTTGAGGCACTTATGTGCTTTGAGGATTATTTAATCTTGGAGGAGGATGATATTAAGGAGGTTAGCGAAGATGATGACATAAAGGGGTACAATGAACAAACTGTGCGAAAGGAAGAATCCGTATGATCACTATCAAGATCGATGAAAAAGGTTGTCGTAATGTTATCTTGCATAATACAAAGAACAAGCGGTTGTGCAAACCATGGAGATTAACTTTAATTGTTAAACTTCTAGGCAGATGTATAGATTTTAGCGCTTTGAAGAGGAAGCTCGAGGGTGTGTGAGCAAAAAGTGGATCCATTCAACTTATTGATGTGGGTAATGATTTTTTCTTTGTCAAATTCAAGGACAAAAATGACTATGAATTTGCTTTAACAAGGGGATATTGACTTGTTTTTTTTATCACTACTTGCCTGGTAGAACTTTGAAGCCTTAGTTCAAGCTCTTTGCTACACGAATTAATAAAATAACAGCATGGGTAAGGTTGCCAAGCTTGGCAATTGAATTCTATGACAAAAAAATTCTATAGAAGGTGGATAGCCTTATTGGAAAAACCTTAAAAGTCGATCTCAATACAACTTAGTTAAATCCAGACAAAAACATTAGGGGCCCGTTTGGTACGCAAAATAGGATAAAACTTAATTGTATTAGACCTGATAGTATAAGGTTTGATAAATTTTTAATACTATCTAGTGTTTAGTACAACATTGTATAAGATATTGTGTTGGTGGCAGAGGACGAGGACGATGCAGCGATTGGGCGGTTTAGGTTTGCAGGGGTGGTGTTGTTGATAGTGGGAAGGATGGGGAAATGGGGATGGGGTACGGTGGCTGGACAACGGCTTGGGGACACTGAGTTCGGTGGGTTGCTGTGGTTGGGGTTGCGGTGGTGTGCGACAAAGAAGGCAGCCAATGTTTTTGGGAGGCGAGTTACAGGGACAAACGACGACTAGCCAACGTGGGTGGCGCGGAACATGGGTATGGTTGGTGATTCTTGACGGCGGCTGGGTAAGAGAAAAGACACGGTGGAGGGCGTCGGCCTTGGTGGCAAGCACAGAGGAGGGACGCTTGGGAGAAGACGCGCAACGACGTGGTGTTGGCGTGGCAAATTTGGGGTTGACAGCAGTAATGGCTATGGATTTTAGGTTCTGGTATGGTTGTTTTGGTTCTTGTTGGGTTTAGGTACTTGGCTATGGTGATTTCTGTTGTATTACCTATTGATGGTGCATTGCTATTGACAGGTTCTTGGTGAGCTTTATTTCGCGCCAGAAAATGTAGAGGCACAGTGGTGGTTTGTAGGTTGGGTGAGAGTTAAGGTTTGAAGAGATTCACCAAGTGTTTGATGATTTGTTCTTGAAAGGAAATAAGTTAATCAGGTCTAATCTCACCCCCCAAAACCTAATTAAGTTATACGTTATTTTAATGTATAAGAGAAATATGTTGGATCAGCTTATAAAATACTGTGATCGCACCAAAAAACTGATAAAGTCATAATATATTGTATAAACTTATACAATCAGGCTTTATACGTCGTGCTAAACATATCTAGAAATTTGTGTTTAGCTTGATTTGGATAACCTATTTTGGCTTAGTACAAACTAGATGGTGAGGCCATGCGTATTGAATATGAAGGCATACACACGGTATTCTTCAATTATGGTACATATGGCCATGCAAAAAGAAAAGTGTCCTTTGAGAGGAGGTCCCCATAATAGTGTAGTGGTGCCAGGTTCTGATGAAGGCAATTTGTTACCAAATATTACTGCAAAGGAATGTGAGGAGGTTAATGAAGAGGATAAGTAATTTGGGATGAAGATGACCTGTATTCATTTCCTATCCCCTTTCCTATCCTTCCACTTAAATTATGCAGAGTGGAAAAGAAAAAATAAAAAAAAAGAAACATGTAATTAAGTTTAGAACACTTAATAGAATTTAAGTGGGGAGACAGAAAAAGGAACAAAAAATGAGAAAATGTGATCTTCATCCGCCAATTTGAGCAATGGATGATGGTTAAACAACATCCTCGCTCAAACCCTAATCTAGTCACAATGCTAATGTTGTAGGCAATAATAATGGTGTTGTTGTTAGTGATAAAGAGCAAATATTGGTAGAGATTGATTACATTAAGAATTAAATTATTAAATAACAATGATTAAGAGAAACAACAAGATCAGTTTGCGGAGTAGAATATAGAAAACAATCTTGGTAGAAATCTACTATGAATGGAAATCAATCAAATCAAGATACCAAGGGGGAATTTATTACTGGAAGTCAATTGAGGAAAGAATGAAAAAAGACAGCCATTAATTAGGAAGATTGGCATGTGGATACTCATCATGTAAGTGAAGGAAAAAACAAAAGCCATGATGTGTCGGTCAATAAGGTTTAGCAACAAGAGGTAAAATTGAATAAACAAGGAAGAATCTCTAGTGAGAGGGGCCACAAAAGACTATAACTCAAGACCCTTTCAAGGACGGAGTGACCAGTTCACGTATAATGGATAAGACAGTGATACGAAGGAGAATATAAGTAGGGTGAACGGGGTGCAAAGCCCAAAACCACCTAATATAGTAAGGAAAAATGATCATTATACATCATTTTTTCGCCTACATTATTATTCACGCCCTTTTTAAAGAATTGTGATTAAATGAGAGAAAATGATAAGAAAAAAGTGATATAAATAATGGTATGGAGATATATATATATATATATATATATATATATATATATATATATATATATATAAAAGTAATATGAGAGAAAAAAGTGATAAGAAAATCATAACTCTATAGTAAGTCACAACATGTGGACAACTATCCAACATGTACAAGATGATATGGAAGATATGCAAGTTGCATGTATCGAGGGTGTTAACGTGGAACCCCTTGGAGATGCCATGCAGGTGGTTTGATGAGTTTCCTAATTTTTTAGTGTTTGTTATGATAATTCTTTCTTAGAATTTATAGAAAGGTGTTGGAAAGGGTTTTGCCAGAGCCCTTGAGAGATTCGGTTAGAGTTCATAAACCCACTTTTGTTGCTATACAAGAACCTAGATGCAGTGGTGTTAAAGCAAAACATCATTCGCAATTTGGGCTTCTATTATTTTTTTTAAAGATCGTTGAGGCCCTGGGATTTTACTTTCATGGAAGGATGATCAAATTAAGGTCATAAAGATTGAGGTGCATGATCAATTTTTACATGTGGAGGTTGTGGAAGGTACGCATAAACCATGACTTCTTATAGTCTAGTTCAAGAGAGAATGAAAGGAGAGATTGCTAGAATAAACTTCTCACTATGCCCCACATTGTCAGCGTCAGTTGGCTATTTGTCGAGGATTTTAATGAGATAGCAGATTTAAGTGAGAAAAAAGGGACTGCTGCTATGGACACAAGACATTGTGATTGCTTTCCAAGTTAGATTAATGGCTGCAACCTTAATTATATGGGTTATGTTGGCTCAAAATTCACATGGATTGGTCTCAAATGGCATAATTTGGATAGGGTTTTCAAAAGTCTGGATCAAGCTTTAAGATTGGAGAGTTAAGTTCGGGGAACATATTGTTAAAGTGCTGCCTCATACTCAAGTGAATCACCATGCTGTATTGATAACTAATCTTGGTAGAAACTCTAGCATCTTTAACCAATCATTCAAGTTTGAAGCGGCATGGTTAGTTCATGATAAATTTAAGAAGTTTATGGAGGTCAATTGGAACAAGAGTTAGAGCCTTTCAATATCAACATTTACAACTTCATAATTATAATTATATTCATCTTTGATTTAATTTAAAGTGTATTATAATTTTAACTCACTAAATGATTTTATGGTAGATACAATATTATTTACTAACTTTGAGGACTAATTTATTTTAAAGGAACATTTTATTTTTTAAGCATTCATTGTTCTTTATATACTAAAATATAGTTAGCATAAAAAATCGTGTAATCTATTATGGTAATGGTTTTGAATAAATGAATTTTTGTGATATGATTTTAAATAAATGAATTAAGCAAATAAATAATAGTTTTAATATTAGAATGTCATGACTAATTTACAATTAGTATCTCAAAATCTCAATTTATATTATAAAAATTATATTGATTATAAAAAATTAAAATAAAAACACTTGTTATATATCCTGCTACAATTAGAAGAAAGTATAAAATTTCTCACTTTTCACTACACAAAATACAACATCATCGTATACTAGAGAATAACCTTAATTAAAGAAGCTAAGAATTAACTTTGGATAGAGAACAAACTATTTTAGCCTAAAGAATAACATCATAGTGGCTCTGAACGTTGGATAATCAAGTGGAGGGTTCAGGCTGTAGGTCCAAGTTATGAATACAAGTTTCATTAGTCCATGATTATAATTAATAAATTCATAATAATTAAAGTTGATGATAGTGCAATTAGCTCTCTAATGGTCTTTTTCTGATTGAACCTCAACATGTGTTCTTGTGAGCTTCTTAGAAGATATTTGAAACCGTCTCTCTCTAACAAACACTACCCATAAAATCACAGAAAACAAAACTGCAATTGAAATCAACACCAAGCCAACGAAGACCTGAGTGCTGTATCGTCTTAACAACAGGCAACTTTCCGTACTGAAATGAGCAAAGGTTTCTACAACAAAGGAGCAATCTACCATGCTAGCCAGGAATGGACCATGTTGATGCAGTGTGTCACTCATGTTGATAGCCATTATCATCTGGTTGTAGAGGGAAGGAGTCAATCTTCCCATGGTAATGCAGAGACCAGATGGTGAAGTATTGCACAAAAAACTTTGGTATGCCTGGCCATTAAAAAGCATGATGATTACTTATACCATACTCTAGCATGAAAAAATAAAATGTTATTCAGCAGAAGAAAAAAACAGAAGCTAGAAGAGGAAGTATGTTTTATTCACCAAAATAATCACTAATATCACAAGCATGATCAGAGAGCTACATAAACTGTTTTAGCTTACTTTCTTATGCGCCAAAAATAGCTTATGTATGCAAAAAGTCCGGTATATTGGATGTTGTAAAACAATTTTAAATTTGTGTAAATACATAAACGCATTATTTGGAATGTTGGCACTTATGTTCACAGTAAAAAAAAAGGCAAGAAAATTATTCCCAAGTCAAGTGTGTATTGAAATTTTTAATAAGAAAGTTATTTTTAATGCAAAACTCTATATTTTCTAAACCTTGCATGAAGTTTTAGCAGAAATTTTGTAAAGATTCAAAATGGTGGTTTAATTTTTGAAGCAAACTTACCGTGGGTGCACTCTTTAAGTCCACTTCAAAGGGATCACATGTTCGTTCAGTCAAGTTAGGAAAAAATGGATTGCAAAGGAGGGGCATGAATGGTTCAAATTGATTGTAGTAGATATCTTGTATAAAAGGAGGCACATTGGCGTTGGCCACATTAATCACAAATGCATTAACTAAATTAACCATTTGGAACGAGGTGTTTCTGGTTATGTCCAAGGTTCTTTGGGTTGTTGCCTCATCTATGCAAGGAAGAAGTTTTTGCTCAGAGTTGTATATGATTACGTGGGTGCTAAAGCCAATCTTGCATCACTGGAAATGGAAAATAAAGAAAAGAACCGAATCAACTATACAGATTGAGTCTGGGCTAGACTAGATACAGGTGGAAGGTTAGGTTGAGGTGCAATGTTATTTTGAATGTTTTGAGACAGAAGCTGTTGACGTGGCTGGGGCTGATTAGGCAAAGGAATAGAATGTTGCTGCCCAGGATTATGAACTTGAGGCTGCAAAACAAGTCCTATGAAAAAAATTGGTTGCTTAAGTGAGAAGGGGCAAAAAAGAAATATGGATCACAATATATGATATGCATTTGGATTTTAACAACACGTGGAAAAGGTCAATGTAAAAATTCAAAAGAAAGAAATAAAAGAAGGCAAAGGACAAGGATAGTATGAATGGCCAATGGAGTAAAAACTTGATTCATTTATGATATTTCAAGCAATAGGACACTATATAGTCCCAACAGCATAAGCTGACAAATATGAACAACTCAGAAAGTCAAATTTATTACTAAAAGGACGGGATGACAAGATTTAATCAAACATTTCAATACATACATAGGATTTGCCACTTTGGTACCTCATCAGAATACTATCACCAAACCAATGCTAACCTTGATCGGGAGGTTTATTGCTAGGGCCAACTTGATTTGATGGCATATTGTTGGCCATGGTGTTCTGCGATTTAGTCTCCATTGTAAGCATCTTCAAAGATATTTTCCGTAGATAATCAGACTGAACAAAGGAACACCAATGCCACATTAAACCATCAAACTTCCATATCATATAAGTTTGCATGGGTAACCATATATAAAAATGGAGTCTATTCAATCTTCATAATGAATGTACCTGGCTTGTTGCAGCAGTAAAAATCTTCTCTTCAAACCTTTGAGCAATCTTCCGAAGTTCAAGTAATCCCTCTGGACCAGAAACAGGAAGATGTTTTTTTAATGTGTCCATTCTGCAAAATGAAAAACAATAGTTTCATAATTAGATAGTGCAAGTGACCGAGATGTTAAAAACATGGGACAATCCTTAAAAGACAGAACATGACTAGCTGTAAAAAGTCCATGAGATCATCAGAGAAATCTCCATAAACCCCCCCCCCAAAAAAAAACCTAAAAAAGAAGAAGAAAGAAAGACAGCAGAATTAATAGGCTGCAGAGATGGTCTTGATTACATCTCAGTCTCCTCTCAGGATATTAGAAATCCAGCTACTATATCTTTCCACCAAATGTCTCTAAATATCTATTGGCACCAACACCCGTGAAAGAAAAGAAATAGCATAACATCATATCAGAGCCAAATACACAATCCTAAACCAGTATACTCAAAAGACATAGATTTCTGTTTGATTATAATGGCACTACCCTCCAACCAAATACTCCAAATTCTTACGAAAATATCACACTGCAAAAATAAGCCTCGTTCTCCCTCCTCTTTCCAAATCTCTAAGATAAATGAACAAAAAGTGCCCCACATTCAAAGGACAGACCCAAGGCTCACCAACGATACAAAAAGTACTCCAAATTATTCTCACATATTATGCAATGCAACACCAAATGATTGGCAAACTTTAAAATTATATATGTTAATGTTTAAGTTCAACACCCAATTATGGTCATTTCCTGCTCACCCATCCAAGAAGTATGGCAGCACTAACATGCTAAAGCTCATGCAAGGAACTTGAATACAATATTAAAAATCAATATTCAGCAGTGATTCAAATAAATAACATTCATTAGGCAAACGACAATGAATAAATTTAAATATGGTTCTTCAAATATCAAATAAAATTTTGAGCACAAGTTGAATAATTTATATGTATTAGACAATTATACAGAATGGTGCTATTGTCAGTTTTAGTTCTTCCATCAAACATGTATTTTTATTTTTCTTGTATAAAATTGCTTCTATATGACAAATAAAAGAAACCTTTTGGAAATGTTGTCAATTTATGGATTAATTAATTGTTTAATAATTTTCTTTTGATATGCAACAACTAGTAAAAAACTATTCAAATAGTATCAGTCATACATTATTGAAACTGAAGCTTACATTTTGTTGACAACTCTTTGGCGCGATTCAGGCATGAGTGGAGCTCTCCAATCACTTGTATCTATAGAGGGTTCAGTGCCTTGATTAGGTCTCCAATTATTGGAATCCATCGAATTTATATTAACTGAAGCACACCAAAAAAGAACATATAAAGGGAAACATATAAAGGACATTCTAATCAAATCAGATTCTAAACGGAAACATATAAAGGGGGCATGGCATATATATGTACAAGAGACATTATATGTCTCTAGCGTTGCTATGGCATGCTATTAACAAGCACACCAAAGAACTACAAGCATAAAGTGTTGCCATCCTTGCTCCTTCAAAATATTTAAATTCAATCAACAAGAACTGCTCTACACTCAAAGGACACACTCAATATTAACCCAAAACTCCAAACAACTTATTCCAAACAAAATTGGCATCACTACAATGTAAAAACAAGTGGGCAGCTGTTTCTGAACTACAACCACACAAAACAAAGACAAACAAATTCCTTTGGGATATGAAGATGTAGCATATCATTTGTATTAATCTTACTAAGAACCATTGTCCACACAAAAGATTTGACCATTCAAGTAGAACTGGATTACCAAAGAAGCTTAGCAAGAAAAAAACTTGCTTCAATTGAAGACTTGGAAAGAAATTGAAAGAAAGACTTAAAGGAATGAACATCAGCATAAACAAGGGATCAAACCTTCTTATTCAAATTGGAGGATATGCGGGAAGTGTCAAAGAAGTGCAGAAGAGACTGCAAGTCATAAGACCCTCTATAAAAGGAATGCTTATAAATTATCTAAAATGTGATAAATATTAAAATTTAATAAATTTTATTCTTAACATCACTCTTTAAAGTTATTGGAGTGACAACATGTTGCATTGATGTCTGATACATGTTAGACGGAGAAGTAGTTAAAGGCGAAAGGTGCCCTTAAGGCGCGAGGGGGTTTTAACTCGTTGAGTCGAGTGGTGCCAAAAAGCACATGCCATACTAAAGAAAAGGCATTAACATTAGAAAAAGAAAATGGTACAATATTTGACTATTTTGCATTGATTTTCCATATAAATTAACTACTCAAGCATAACATTCATAGTAAATATAATGTTCAATTTACAAAGCCCTAAGCTGCTTGCTGGTAAGAATCCCCAAGGCCGACAACTAGTTACTCTTTTAACATTCTGACTATTTTACCCCCCTTTAGCATCACAGTTGCCAAGTTAGATGGCAGAGATTTTACTGTTAGTGCCTAGAGGCATTGACCTTTTCTAGCACTAAGAGGCGCTGACTCTTTCTAGCGCCTCGCCTCAATGCCTTAGTCACACCATATGGTGCCTTTGACTGCACGTCATTGAGTTACACCTATGCCCAAAAACTAAAGTTTAAGATTTGAGATAAAGATAACTCCAAAACAAGAGTTGCACAACGGAATTTCATTTCTTATGGCAAATATTGACATTTTTTATCCCAAAAAAACAAAATCCTCCAAGAACAAAATGATAGCTGATTTAAACACCATGTTGTACTTTAACAGAGTTGCTCACTTGCTCTCAAGTGATTAAGTTCTATAATAAAGAATAAAATGCCTATTGTATCTGTTTTTCTTCATGTTAAAAAAAAAAAAATTCTGTCTTTTCCTCTACTCCCACGTTTTTTCCTTAACCAATTCCTGAAACTCTAGCTTCCTCACTAGGGTTCCTGCTCTGAATCTATTATACTCCAAACCCTAAACCCTCAATGGATATTCTCTGTTACATATTTTTAGAAAAAAAAAAATGGCATTGAAAATTTTATACTTGTCAGAAGTTACAATTCCGTTGAAAGAACTAGAGTTTTACGTCCCGATCCTTCCAAAGACCCCTTTTTTCTATCTCTGCCTTTAAACAAATTAGCCAAAATAAAAAAAAAATTAATTTATTCATCCAATCGAATAAATTAAAAACTGGAAAGAGAGAAAACGACGAAAACAATAGATGCTACCGTCGCGATACACGATGACAGCGAAGCTGAGGAGCGTCGAAGGCGGAGAAGGGACTCGTCCGGTGGGTCACGGTGGCCCGTGGAGGAGCCTTTGAGGATTTGCCTCCGTATCAGAGCTTAGCTTGTGATTTCTGCAGCCGAATTCATAAAGCTCAGCTTCTATGTATTCCGAGCTACTCCACCTCGGTCAATAAGAATTTATTATATTATTATTATTATTATTATATAATAAAGATTTTGTGCCCTTGAAATAGACGTTAAAAAGAATAAAAAAATTATTAAATAAAAAGTAAAAATATTTATTATTCTAAAAATTCAAAAGCATTTAAATCTAAAAATAAAATTCAAACGCATTTAATATTTTTAAGTGATTAATAATAATAAATGTTATTTATATTCTTTAATATATACTTTAAAAGTCCACGATAACAAAAGTATAAAATCTATAATGAAATTTAAATTAAATTTAAACCATTCAGAATACTATTTGGAGATAATTGTTTTTAGAATTTCAACTTAAAAAAGGCATTAAAATTTAAAAGGATAGGTATCTAATATATTTTTCATGAGTTTAATTTCGATTAGTTAAGTTTTCAATCCATATACTTTTCATTTTACTCTTTCCTTTTTTAATTAATTTGTTTAATTTATTAATTTATTAATTACATTTAATGTAATTTTTATAGTAAATTTCTATTCTAATCATTTTGTTAAATTATTTCTTGTGATTGTGAGGTTTTTTCAATTTAATAATATCACATTAAAGATTATTCCGTCGAATAAACATTAAAGATTGTTTCCTTCGAATAATCTTGAATATGAGTTTTATGTACACAGACTCTATTTTCTTAACTGAAGTACAAAATCTCTTCCATTTAAAAGTAGTGAGTTACAAAGTCTCGCAATAAGAGACTAACTTACATAAGAGTATGAAGAAAATGTGAAAGGAAGTTCGTAATTTTAATGGGAAGACTTCAAAACCTCCTAAGGAGGAAAATTAGACGCATGATGCTCTGCAAAAAAGTCTTGATTCAAAAGAGTCTCCTAAGAAATCTTATGTTGAGGCACTTATGTGCTTTGAGGATTATTTAATCTTGGAGGAGGATGATATTAAGGAGGTTAGCGTAGATGATTACATGAAGGGGTACAATGAACAAACTGTGCGAAAGGAAGAATCCATATGATCACTATCAAGATCGATGAAAAAGGTTGTCATAATGTTATCTTGCATAATACAAAGAACAAGCGGTTGTGCAAACCATGGAGATTAACTTTAATTGTTAAACTTCTAGGCAGATGTATAGATTTTAGCGCTTTGAAGAGGAAGCTCGAGGGTGTGTGAGCAAAAAGTGGATCCATTCAACTTATTGATGTGGGTAATGCTTTTTTCTTTGTCAAATTCAAGGCCGAAAATGACTATGAATTTGCTTTAACAAGGGGATATTGACTTGTTTTTCTTTATCACTACTTGCCTGTTAGAACTTGGAAGCCTTAGTTCAAGCTCTTTGCTACACGAATTAATAAAATAACAGCATGGGTAAGGTTGCCAAGCTTGGCAATGGAATTCTATGACAAAAAAATTCTATAGAAGGTGGATAGCCTTATTGGAAAAACCTTAAAAGTCGATCTCAATACAACTTAGTTAAATCGAGACAAAAACATTAGGGACCGTTTGGTACGCAGAATAGGATAAAACTTAATTGTATTAGACTAGATACAGGTGGAAGGTTAGGTTGAGCTGCAATGTTATTTTGAATGTTTTGAGACAGAAGCTGTTGACGTGGCTGGGGCTGATTAGGCAAAGGAATAGAATGTTGCTGCCCAGGATTATGAACTTGAGGCTGCAAAACAAGTCCTATGAAAAAAATTGGTTGCCTAAGTGAGAAGGGGCAAAAAAGAAATATGGATCACAAAATATGATATGCATTTGGATTTTAACAACACGTGGAAAAGGTCAATGTAAAAATTCAAAAGAAAGAAATAAAAGAAGGCAAAGGACAAGGATAGTATGAATGGCCAATGGAGTAAAAACTTGATTCATTTATGATATTTCAAGCAATAGGACACTATATAGTCCCAACAGCATAAGCTGACAAATATGAACAACTCAGAAAGTCAAATTTATTACTAAAAGGACGGGATGACAAGATTTAATCAAACATTTCAATACATACATAGGATTTGCCACTTTGGTACCTCATCAGAATACTATCACCAAACCAATGCTAACCTTGATCGGGAGGTTTATTGCTAGGGCCAACTTGATTTGATGGCATATTGTTGGCCATGGTGTTCTGCGATTTAGTCTCCATTGTAAGCATCTTCAAAGATATTTTCTGTAGATAATCAGACTGAACAAAGGAACACCAATGCCACATTAAACCATCAAACTTCCATATCATATAAGTTTGCATGGGTAACCATATATAAAAATGGAGTCTATTCAATCTTCATAATGAATGTACCTGGCTTATTGCAGCAGTAAAAATCTTCTCTTCAAACCTTTGAGCAATCTTCCGAAGTTCAAGTAATCCCTCTGGACCAGAAGCAGGAAGATGTTTTTTTAATATGTCCATTCTGCAAAATGAAAAACAATAGTTTCATAATTAGATAGTGCAAATGACCGAGATGTGAAAAACATGGGACAATCCTTAAAAGACAGAACATGACTAGCTGTAAAAAGTCCATGAGATCATCAGAGAAATCTCCATAACCCCCCCCCCCCCCAAAAAAAAACCTAAAAAAAGAAGAAGAAAGACAGCAGAATTAATAGGCTGCAGAGATGGTCTTGATTACATCTCAGTCTCCTCTCAGGATATTAGAAATCCAGCTACTATATCTTTCCACCAAATGTCTCTAAATATCTATCTGCGCCAACACCCGTGAAAGAAAAGAAATAGCATAACATCATATCGGAGCTAAATACACAATCCTAAACCAGTATACTCAAAAGACATAGATTTCTGTTTGATTATAATGGCACTACCCTCCAACCAAATACTCCAAATTCTTATGAAGATATCACACTGCAAAAATAAGCCTCGTTCTCCCTCCTCTTTCCAAATCTCTAAGATAAATGAACAACAAGTGCCCCACATTCAAAGGACAGACCCAAGGATCACCAATGATACAAAAAGTACTCCAAATTATTCTCACATATTATGCAATGCAACACCAAATGATTGGCAAACTTTAAAATTATATATGTTAATGTTTAAGTTCAACACCCAATTATGGTCATTTCCTGCTCATCCATCCAAGAAGTATGGCAGCACTAACATGCTAAAGCTCAAGCAAGGAACTTGAATACAATATTAAAAATCAATATTCAGCAGTGATTCAAATAAATTACATTCATTAGGCAAACGAGAATGAATAGATTTAAATATGGTTCTTCACATATCAAATAGAATTTTGAGCACAAGTTGAATAATTTATATGTATTAGACAATTATACAGAATGGTGCTATTGTCAGTTTTAGTTCTTCCACCAAACATGTATTTTTATTTTTCTTGTATAAAATTGCTTCTATATGACAAATAAAAGAAACCTTTTGGAAATGTTGTCAATTTATGGATTAATTAATTGTTTAATAATTTTCTTTTGATATGCAACTACTAGTAAAAAACTATTCAAATAGTATCAGTCATACATTATTGAAACTGAAGCTTACATTTTGTTGACAATTCTTTGGCGCGAATCAGGCATGAGTTGAGCTCTCCAATCACTTGTATCCATAGAGGGTTCAGTGCCTTGATTAGGTCTCCAATTATTGGAATCCATCGAATTTATATTAACTGAAGCACACCAAAAAAGAACATATAAAGGGAAACATATAAAGAACATTCTAATCAAATCAGATTCTAAACGGAAACATATAAAGGGGGCATATATATGTACAAGAGACATTATATGTCTCTAGCGTTGCTATGGCATGCTATTAACAAGGACACCAAAGAACTACAAGCATAAAGTGTTGCCATCCTTGCTCCTTCAAAAATATTTAAATTTAATCAACAAGAACTGCTCTACACTCAAAGGACACACTCAATATTCACCCAAAACTCCAAACAACTTATTCCAAACAAAATTGGCATCAGTACAATGTAAAAACAAGTGGGCAGCTGTTTCTGAACTACAACCACACAAAACAAAGACAAACAACTTCCTTTGGTATATGAAGATGTAGCATATCATTTGTATTAATTAATCTTACTAAGAACCATTGTCCACACAAAAGATTTGACCATTCAAGTAGAACTGGATTTCCAAAGAAGCTTAGCAAGAAAAAAACTTGCTTCAATTGAAGACTTGGGAAGAAATTGAAAGAAAGACTTCAAGGAATGAACATCAGCATAAACAAGGGACCAAACCTTCTTATTCAAATTGGAGGATATGCGGGAAGTGTCAAAGAAGTGCAGAAGAGACTGCAAGTCATAAGACCCTCTATAAAAGGAATGCTTATAAATTATCTAAAATGTGATAAATATTAAAATTTAATAAATTTTATTCTTAACATCACTGTTTAAAGTTATTGGAGTGACAACATATAGTGTTGATGTCTCATACAAGTTAGATGGAGAAGTAGTTAAAGGCGAAAGGTGCCCTTAAGGCGCGAGGGGGTTTTAACACGTTGAGTCGAGAGTTGCCAAAAAGCACATGCCAAACTAAAGAAAAGGCATTAACATTAGAAAAAGAAAATGGTACAATATTTGACTATTTTGCATTGATTTCCCATATAAATTAACTACTCAAGCATAACATTCATAGTAAATATAATGTTCAATTTTCAAAGCCCTAAGCTGCTTGCTGATAAGAATTCCCAAGGCTGACAACTAGTTACTCTTTTAACATTCTGACTATTTTACCCCCCTTTAGCATCACAGTTGCCAAGTTAGATGGCAGAGATTTTACTGTTAGCGCCTAGAGGCGTTGACCTTTTCTAGCACTAAGAGGCGCTGACTCTTTCTAGCGCCTCGCCTCAATGCCTTAGTCACACCATATGGTGCCTTTGACTGCACGTCATTGAGTTACACTTATGCCCAAAAACTAAAGTTTAAGATTTGAGATAAAGATAACTCCAAAACAAGAGATGCACAACGGAATTTCATTTCTTATGGCAAATATTGACATTTTTTATCCCAAAAAAACAAAATCCTCCAAGAACAAAATGATAGCTGATTTAAACACCATGTTGTACTTTAACAGAGTTGCTCTCAAGTGATTAAGTTCCATAATAAAGAATAAAATGCCTATTGTATCTGTTTTTCTTCATGTTAAAAAAAAAAAAAATTCTGTCTTTTCCTCTACTCCCACGTTTTTTCCTTAACCAATTCCTAAAACCCTAGCTTCCTCACTAGGGTTCCTGCTCTGAATCTATTATACTCCAAACCCTAAACCCTCAATGGATATTCTCTGTTACATATTTTTAGAAAAAAAAAATGGCATTGAAAATTTTATACTTGTCAGAAGTTACAATTCCGTTGAAAGAACTAGAGTTTTACGTCCCGATCCTTCCAAAGACCCCTTTTTTCTATCTCTGCCTTTAAACAAATTAGCCAAAATAAAAAAGAAAATTAATTTATTCATCCAATCGAATAAATTAAAAACTGGAAAGAGAGAAAACGACGAAAACAATAGATGCTACCGTCGCGATACACGATGACAGCGAAGCTGAGGAGCGTCGAAGGCGGAGAAGGGACTCGTCCGGTGGGTCACGGTGGCCCGTGGAGGAGCCTTTGAGGATTTGCCTCCGTATCAGAGCTTAGCTTGTGATTTCTGCAGCCGAATTCATAAAGCTCAGCTTCTATGTATTCCGAGCTACTCCACCTCGGTCAATAAGAATTTATTATATTATTATTATTATTATTATATATAATAAAGATTTTGTGCCCTTGAAATAGACGTTAAAAAGAATAAAAAAAATTATTAAATAAAAAGTAAAAATATTTATTATTCTAAAAATTCAAAAGCATTTAAATCTAAAAATAAAATTCAAACGCATTTAATATTTTTAAGTGATTAATAATAATAAATGTTATTTATATTCTTTAATATATACTTTAAAAGTACACGATAACAAAAGTATAAAATCTATAATGAAATTTAAATTAAATTTAAACCATTCAGAATACTATTTGGAGATAATTGTTTTTAGAATTTCAACTTAAAAAAGGCATTAAAATTTAAAAGGATAGGTATCTAATATATTTTTCATGAGTTTAATTTCGATTAGTTAAGTTTTCAATCCATATACTTTTCATTTTACTCTTTCCTTTTTTAATTAATTTGTTTAATTTATTAATTTATTAATTGCATTTAATGTAATTTTTATAGTAAATTTCTATTCTAATCATTTTGTTAAATTATTTCTTGTGATTGTGAGGTTTTTTCAATTTAATAATATCACATTAAAGATTATTCCGTCGAATAAACATTAAAGATTATTTCTTTCGAATAATCTTGAATATGAGTTTTATGTACAGAGACTCTATTTTCTTAACTGAAGTACAAAATCTCTTCCATTCAAAAGTAATGAGTTACAAGGTCTCGCAATAAGAGACTAACTTACATAAGAGTACAAAGAAAATGTGATTGGAAGTTCGCAATTTTAATGGGAAGACTTCAAAACCTCTTAAGGAGGAAAAATAGACGCATGATGCTCTGCAAAAAAGTCTTGATTCAAAAGAGTCTCCTAAGAAATCTTATGTGCTTTGAGGATTATTTAATCTTGGAGGAGGATGATATTAAGGAGGTTAGCGAAGATGATGACATGAAGGGGTACAATGAACAAACTGTGCGAAAGGAAGAATCCATATGATCACTATCAAGATCGATGAAAAAGGTTGTCATAATGTTATCTTGCATAATACAAAGAACAAGCGGTTGTGCAAACCATGGAGATTAACTTTAATTGTTAAACTTCAAGGCAGATGTATAGATTTTAGCGCTTTGAGGAGGAAGCTCGAGGGTGTGTGAACAAAAAGTGGATCCATTCAACTTATTGATGTGGGTAATGATTTTTTCTTTGTCAAATTCAAGGACGAAAATGACTATGAATTTGCTTTAACAAGGGGATATTGACTTGTTTTTCTTTATCACTACTTGCCTGTTAGAACTTGGAAGCCTTAGTTCAAGCTCTTTGCTACATGAATTAATAAAATAACAGCATGGGTAAGGTTGCCAAGCTTGGCAATGGAATTCTATGACAAAAAAATTCTATAGAAGGTGGATAGCCTTATTGGAAAAACCTTAAAAGTCGATCTCAATACAACTTAGTTAAATCGAGACAAAAACATTAGGGACCGTTTGGTACGCAGAATAGGATAAAACTTAATTGTATTAGACATGATAATATAAGGTTTGATAAATTTTTAATACTATCTAGTGTTTAGTACAACATTGTATAAGATACTGTGTTGGTGGCAGAGGATAAGGATGATGCAGCGATTGGGCAGTTTAGGTTTGCATGAGCGATGTTGCTGACAATGGGAAGGGTGGCGAAATGGGGATGGGGTACGGTGGCTGGACAACGGCTTGGGGACACTGAGTTCGGTGGGTTGCTGTGGTTGGGGTTGCGGTGGTGTGCGACAAAGAAGGCGGCCAACGTTTTTGGGATGCGAGTTGCCTGGACAAACGACGACTAGCCAACGTGGGTGGCGCGAAACATGGGTATGGTTGGTGATTCTTGACGACAGCTGGGTAAGAGAAAAAACACGGTGGAGGGCGTCGGCTTTGGTGGCACGCACAGAGGAGGGACGCTTGGGGGAAAACGCGCAATGATGTGGTGTTGGCGTGGCAAATTTGGGGTTGACGACAGTAATGGCTATGGATTTTAGGTTCTGGTATGATGGTTTTGGTTCTTGTTGGGTTTAGCTACTTGGCTGTGGTGATTTCTGTTCTATTACCTGTTGATGGTGCATTGCTATTGACAGGTTCTTGGTGAGCTTTAGTTTCGCGCCAGAAAATGCAGAGGCACAGTGGTGGTTTGTAGGTTGGGTGAGAGTTAAGGTTTGAAGAGATTCACCAAGTGTTTGATGGTTTGTTCTTGAAAGGAAATAAGTTAATCAGGTCTAATCCCACCCCCCAAAACCTAATTAAGTTATACGTTATTTTAATGTATAAGAGAAATATGTTGGATCAACTTATACAATACTGTGATTGCACCAAACAACTGATAAAGTCATAATGTATTGTATAAACTTATACAATCAAGCTTTATACGTCGTGCTAAATGTATCTAGAAATTTGTGTTTAGCTTGATTTGGATAACCTCTTTTGGCTTAGTACAAACTAGATGGTGAGGCCATGCGTATTGAATATGAAGGCATACACACGGTATTCTTCAATTATGGTACATATGGCCATGCAAAAAGAAAAGTGTCCTTTGAGAGGAGGTCCCTCATAATAGTGTAGTGGTGCCAGGTTCTGATGAAGGCAATTTGTTACCAAATATTACTGCAAAGGAATGTGAGGAGGTTAATGAAGAGGATAAGTAATTTGGGATGAAGATGACCTGTATTCATTTCCTATCCCCTTTCCTATCCTTCCACTTAAATTATGTAGAGTGGAAAAGAAAAAAGAAAAAAAAGGGAACATGTAATTAAGTTTAGAACATTTGATAGAATTTAAGTGGGGAGACAGAAAAAAGGACAAAAAAATGAGAAAATGTGATCTTCATCCGCCAATTTGAGCAATGGATGATGGTTAAACAACATCCTCGCTCAAACCTAATCTAGTCACAATGCTAATGTTGTAGGCAATAATAATGGTGTTGTTGTTAGTGATAAAGAGCAAATATTGGTAGAGATTGATTACATTAAGAATTAAATTATTAAATAACAATGATTAAGAAAAAACAAGATCAGTTTGCGGAGTAGAATATAGAAGACAATCTTGGTAGAAATCTACTATGAATGAAAATCAATCAAATCAAGATACCAAGGGGGAATTTATTACTAGTCAATTGAGGAAAGAATGAAAAAAGATAGTCATTAATTAGGAAGATTGGCATATGGATACTCATCATGTAAGTGAAGGAAAAACAAAAGCCATGATATGTCGGTCAATAAGGTTAAGCAACAATAGGTAAAATTGAATAGACAAGGAAGAATCTCTAGTGAGAGGAGTCACAAAAGACTATAACTCAAGAGCCTTTTAACGAAGGAGTGACCAGTTCACGTATAATGGATAAGACAGTGATACGAAGGAGAATATAAGTAGGGTGAACAGGGTCCAAAGCCCAAAACCACCTAATATAGTAAGGAAAAATGATCATTATACATCATTTTTTCGCCTACATTATTATTCACGCCCTTTTTAAAGAATTGTGATTAAGTGAGAGAAAATGATAAAAAAAAGTGATATAAATAATGGTATGGATATATATATATATATATATATATATATATATATATATATATATATATATATATATATAAAAGTAATGATAAAAAAATAATAAAAAAATCACAACTCTATAATAAGCCACAACATGTGGACAACTATCCACCATGTACAAGATGATACGGAAGATATGCAAGTTGCTTGTATCGAGGGTGTTAACGTGGAACCCCTTGGAGATGCCATGCAGGTGGTTTGATAAGTTTCCTAATTTTTTAGCATTTGTTATGATAATTCTTTCTTAGAATTTATAGAAGGGTGCTGGAAAGGGTTTTGGCAGAGCCCTTGAGAGATTCAGTTAGGGTTTATAAACCTACTTTTGTTGCTATACAGGAACCTAGATGTAGTGGTGTTAAAGCAAAACATCATTCGCAATTTGGGCATGTATTATTTTTTTTTAAAGATCGTTGAGGCCCTGTGATTTGACTTTCATGGAAGGATGATCAAATTAAGGTCATAAAGATTGAGGTGCATGATCAATTTTTACATGTGGAGGTTGTGGAAGGTACGCATGAACAATGGCTTCTTATAGTCTAGTTCAAGAGAGAATGAAAGAAGAGATTATTAGAATAGACTTCTCAGTATGCCCCATATTGTCAGGGCAGTTGGCTATTTGTCAGGGATTTTAATGATATAGCAGATTTAAGTGAGAAAAAAGGTGCTGCTGCTATGGACACAAGACATTGTGATAGCTTTGCAGGTTAGATTTATGACTGCAACCTTATTTATATGGGTTATGTTGGCTCGAAATTCACATGGATTGGTCTCAAATGGAATAATTTGATAGGGTGTTTTCAAAAGTCTGGATCAAGCTTTAAGTAATATGTATTGGAGAGTTAAGTTCGGGGAACATATTGTTTAAGTGCTGCCTCATACTCAATTGAATCACCATCCTGTATTGATAACTAATCTTGGTAGAAACTCTAGCATCTTTAACCAACCATTCATGTTTGAAGCGGCATGGTTAGTTCATGATAAATTTAAGGAGTTTATGGACGTCAATTGAAACAAGAGTGAGAGCCTTTCAATGTCAACATTTACAACTTCATAACTATAAGTATATTCACATTTGATTTAATTTAAAGTATATCGTAATTTTAACTCACTAATTGATTTTAAGATAGATACGGTCTTTTTTACTAGCTTTACGGACAAATTTATTTTAAAGAAACATTTTTTTTAAAGTCTTCATTGTCCTTTATATACTAAAATATAGTTAGCATAAAAAATCGTGTAATCTATTATGATAATGGTTTTAAATCAATGAATTTTTGTGATATGATTTTAAATAAATGAATTAAACAAATAAATAATAGTTTTAATATTAGAATGTCATGACTAATTTACATTCAGTATCTCAAATCTCAATTTGTATTATAAAAAATTAAAATAAAAACCCTTGTTATATGTCCTGCTACAATTAGAAGAAAGTATAAAATTTCTCACTTTTCACTACACAAAATACAACATCATTGTATCCTAAAGAATAACCTTAATTAAAGAAGCTATGAATTAACTTTGGATAGAGAACAAACTATTTTAGCCTAAAGAATAACATCATAGTGGCTCTGAACGTTGGATAATCAAGTGGAGGGTTCAGGGTGTAGGTTCAAGTTATGAATACAAGTTTCATTAGTCCATGGTTATAATTAATAAATTCATAATAATTAAAGTTTATGATAGTGCAATTAGCTCTCTAATAGTCTTTTTCTGATTGAACCTTAACATGTGTTCTTCTGAGCTTCTTAGAAGATATTTGAAACCGTCTTTCTCTAACAAACACTACCCATAAAATCACAAAAAACAAAACTGCAATTGAAATCAACACCAAGCCAATGAAGACCTGAGTGCTGTATGTCTTAACAACAGGCAACCTTCCTTACTGAAATGAGCAAAGGTTTCTACAACAAAGGAGCAATCTACCATGCTAGCCAGGAATGGACCATGTTGATGCAATGTGTCACTCATGTTGGTAGCCATCATCATCTGGCAGTAGAGGGAAGGAGTCAATCTTCCCATGCTAATGCAGAGACCAGATGATGAAGTATTGCACACAAAACTTTGGTATGCCTGGCCATTAAAAAGCATGATGATTACTTATATCATACTCTAGCTTTAAAAAATAAAATGTTATTCAGCAGAAGAAAAGAACGGAAGCTAGAAGAGGAAGTATATTTTTTTCACCAAAATAGTCACCAATATCACAAGCATGATCAGAGAGCTACATAAACTGTTTAGCTTACTTTCTTATGAGCCAAAAATAGCTTATGTATGCAAAAAGCTGGTACATTAGATGTTGTAAAACAATTTTAAATTTGTATTAATACTTAAATGCGTTATTTGGAATATTGGCACTTGAGTTCACAGTAAAAAAAAAAGGCAAGAAAGTTATTCCCAAGTCAAGCGTGTATTGAAATTTTTAATAAGAAAGTTATTTTTAATGCAAAACTCTCTATACTTTCTAAACATTGCATGAAGTTTTAGCAGAAATTTTGTGAAGATTCAAAATGGTGGTTTAATTTTTGAAGCAAACTTACCGTGGGTGCACTCTTTATTTCTTTAAGTCCACTTCAAAGGGATCACATGTTCCTTCAGTCAAGTTAGGAAAAAATGGATTGCACAGGAGGGGCATGAATGGATCAGATTGATTGTAGTAGATATCTTGTATAAAAGGAGGCACATTGGCGTTGGCCACATTAATCACAAATGCATTAACTACATTAACCATTTGGAACGAGGTGTTTCTGGTTATGTCCAAGGTTCTTTGGGTTGTTGCCTCATCTATGCAAGGAAGAAGTTTTTGCTTAGAGTTGTATATGATCACGTGGGTGCTAAAGCCAATCCTGCATCACTGGAAATGGAAAATAAAGAAAAGAACCGAATCAACTATACAGATTGAAGCTTAATAGGATTTTAGTTTGAAGTTTGAACCTCTGAATTTAACTTGTGTAATATACTAATGCTTATTGAACACTTTGGTAAGTATTGAAGTAGACAATTTAGATTGTATTGGTATACAGCAACTTAGATCTTGTCATAATTTGGTTCATGGTTGTCAAATAGCACAAAGTTTTTCCCAAACATAAAGAGATTTCGGAAAGATAAGATACCATTGTAGCCATACTGTTACCTAAATCTCAAAAGCCTACAAATTATGAGGAAACACGGTTCATGTGTGAGTTACGTTAATTGATGGAACTTACTCTTGAACAATTAAAGATATATCGCACAATATAAAAGTGACTCTGACAAGGATCCACCATATGAAGTGCAAGCTACAGTGATTTTATTTTGGATTAGAATAAAAAAACCACAAAAAAAAGATAAAACAAGGAAAAAAGATAAAACAAGGAAAAAAAATGAAAACTTGGAAGATTAGATAATCAATTCAAGAACAGAATAAAAAATAAACAAATAGAATTGAGTCACGTACATATAGACGATCAATTTCCAGCCAAAAATTGAGATTACTGCAATGAATAATTAAGACAATATTGTGAGCCAAAGGCATTCTTTATTCAAAGGAAATAATCATATAGGATCTAATATACTTACTGAAGCCAACAACTGACAAGATAAGCATTAGAGCACTAACTGGGACAAGGCTATGGCTTCTGGAGTTGATAAACATCAGTTCAGTAAGTTGAGTCCAATTCATAAATCCAAGCTTAATGAAAAAACAAATAAAGTAGGATTCACTCACACAACATTCAAGAGTTTGGTTGAGGTTTTTGCTATTTCCTCATATTGGCTCTTAATATTTGCAGTTTGATTGGACAATCTTTCAACCTTTCCAATGCTTCGCTTCATATGGAAGAGAATATTGACCTACTATGTTCTTAGCCGCAGCAAGATTGCTCAATACATTATGAACAATATCAACTACTTTATTTGCTCTAGTGACAAGGAGAACCGATACGTTGCTTGCAGTACTTTGGAAGTTCCCCTGTCCAATGTAAAGGAAAATGCCTTCAATTATGAAATATTGAAGTGAACACTAACATGGATTCAAACATGCTTTTACTACTCCAAAGATCTATACAAAAAATGGGAAGGGAAAGGGGACCTACATTGTCATGATCAAGAAGACTGAGAGAATGATAAGAGATAATGTATAAGCCTTTTCAAGAGTAATCTGTCCTAGACTTGTTCCTGCCGCAGCCACAGCAATGGCAGCAAGCTATCATGGTGAAGCATATTCCCACAGTGAAACACCAAAGGGCAGCAATGACTAACAGAGGAGCACTAGAAAAAGCAACAGACAACACCAAAACCATATTGTAGGAAGTGAAACAAAAGATAGGTTTATCAGGAAACAACCAAAAAATGTAAAGAAGAAACAAGAAAAAATGCATAAGGGAAGACTAAATATTTTAACTTGCACAAAAATTACAACATGTGAGAAGTAGTCTAACCTATGCACATATCATTTGGTGTAATATCCGAAGGAGTAAAGTATGAAGAATAGAAGTTAAGGATGAAGAGACTACTGGGTAGTTGTTTGGCTGGAACAAATGATAATAGCAATATAGCATATCAATCATCATTAACAAATGGTTCTTCAGAAGGCGCGGAAAAAAAAAAAAGGAAATGCAAAATGCAAGAAGACTTTATAGAGAATTGTCCTATAACTTGCCTAATTAACCTTTATCTTGTTAGAGCTATAATAAAATCATTTATGTTTCTTTACTTATTAGTTTAAGTTTTTGAAAATGTTAGTTTATTACATGGTATAAGAGTCTAGCACATGGTAAAAATGACTCTGTGAATTGCCCACCTTTCTATCCCATAAGGCTCTTGCGTGAAGGACGTGTTAGAGGTATAATAAAGTCATTTATGTACTTTTACTTAATAATTTAACCTTTTGAGAGAGTTGTTTCATAACATCTTTGGAGAATTTGTTTAAAGTATTATGCAAGTTGTGTATTGCCAAAGCAGTTAAATGTTTTTTACCCCTTCTTCTTTTAACAAAAGTAAACTTCAGAAGAATTCAAACCTGCTGTAATTTAACTAAAATGCAAAGAAGTACGTGTTTATGGCTTTTCAAACATATTAACTTGTAGGAAAATCAGATTGCATGTAGTAGGAAAAATAAGAAGCTCACACCAAAATATAATGTTTATTGGTAATATCCCATCCATCCTCATAGTAGCTGAAATCGCTACTAGGGTCAATCCTGCGTGTTCTTTCTGCAGCTAATGGCAATGTTGAGTTATTTGCTAATGGCAGTGTTGAGTTATTTGTAAGTGTAGAATTTGCTTGCTGCAACTATCCCGCTATATTACTCCATGAAATGGTAGTATTATATCTCCAATTATGAATCCTATGATAAACAAAACATTTTCCAAATTAACCAAAATCATCATTTAGAAAACAACATGAAAGTAACAGAAGTGAGAAGTGAGAATTAAGAACCAAACTCTCTACATTTAAATGGGAATAATATAATTAAAACCCGTTTTAGAAGACTTAAAAAATAAAATTATAAGTAATTTTAATATCTTCAAAAAAATTGAACCTTTTAGGAATCCATAATTGTCTACATGGTAGGGAGAAAACAAGGTCCACGAAACGACAACAAAAATTGAAAGGAGAAGAGATGTGTAAAGAGTAGTTAATAAAGTGAGTTAGTTAGCTTTAGTTAGAATCTGTTAGTATCAGTTAGGTTCTGTTATTTTCGGTTACAGCAGTTACAGTTGGTAGCTTTGCTTTCTTCTGTTATACATAGTTAGAATACTATGTATATATATCAGATAGATAGCTTTCTCTAGTTATTACGATTCAATTCATATTTCAATATACAGAGTATATTCATTTCTTCTATTTGTTCTTCCTCTCTCTGTGTTTCTTATCTTTCTGCTCAGATACCTTTATGGTATCAGAGCTCCAGCGATCAATAATGGAAGGAAGTTCTGCTATGTCTTCCTCTTCACGCTTCACTGTGCACACGTTTTCAAATCCTGTTTCTATCAAATTAGATGAGGGTAATTTTCTACCCTGGAGGCAGCAAGCACTTACAACAATCAAGGGTTTCAAGTTGCAAAAATTTATCGAAGAATCTGGAAGTATGCCAATCAAGTATGCGAATACAGAAGATGAAGCCAAAGGTATTATCAGTGAGGATTTCTTGAACTGGGAACAACAAGATCAGCTCTTGCTGTCATGGCTACTTTCATCAATGTCAGAAACTTTGACCACACGAATGGTTGGGTGTGATTATTCCTTCCAAGTATGGAAAAATCTTGAAGTGTTCTTTGCTTCACAGACAAGAGCAAAGGTAAAGCAATTGAAATTGCATCTAAAAAATGTAAAGAAAGTATCTGGAATAGGAGATTATCTACTCACAATAAAAAAGATTACAGACACTCTTGCAGCAGTTGGTTCTCCGATAGGTACAACTGATTACATTGATGTAGTTTTTGATGGATTACCTGATGAATATGATGGTTTTATTACTTCTGCTATGACAAGATCTGAACCTTTTTCAATTCCTGAACTTGAGGCTCAATTAATGGCTCAAGAAGAAAGATTAGAAAAGAATAAGAAATCTGTCAATGATGCTTTTTCAATGCAAGCAATGCAAGTTAATCTGCCTCAGCATCAACATTTTCAAGGTCAGAGAGCTTCTGGACCTAACAGATATCAGTCTTTTGTTCATAATCGAGGCAGGTTCTATGGAAACTATAGAGGTAGAGGTCGTTTTCAGAGAGGAGGTTTTAGAGGTAAACAAATTAATAAACCACAGTGTCAACTATGTAGAAAATATGGTCATCAAGCATTAAATTGTTTTTACAGATTTGATGAGCAATATGCAGGGCCAAGTTTCAATCATATGCAGTTTTCTAGTTCATCACAAGGACAAGTTTCTAGTCCTTCTCAACACTTAGCTGAGCCAAGGTTTGTTGGTAATCAGCATGCATCTATGTCTGCTATGATGGCAGCACCGAAAACACTTTTTGATCTTGCTTGGTATCCTGATTCAGGAGCAACAAACCACTTGACACCAGTTTCTGATAATCTGATGACTGGTTCAAGTTACAATGGTGATAATAGAATTAAAATGGCCAATGGAGCAACAGTTAGTATTCAAAACATTGGTAACTCCTTTTTCTTTTCTCCAAATTCTATCAAACTACTGTTCTTACATAATTTGTTACATGTCCCTCACATTTTCAAAAATTTGTTAAGTGTTTCTTAATTTGCCAAAGATAATAAAGTTTATTTTGAGTTTCATTCTGATCATTGTTGTGTCAAATCTCAGGCCACCAATCAAATTCTCTTGGAAGGGAAGCTTAGAAATGGTCTATATGCATTTGACAATATTCAGATATCCTCTTCACCTTTTAAATAGTCTTTTCCTTGTAATTCAGTTTCCAATTCGTGTACTGTGAATTCTAGTTCATGTAATTCAGTTTCTGTTGATTCAAATTTCTCACTTTGGCATGCTAGATTAGGTCATGCCTCACCTAAAATTGTACATTCTGTATTGAGACATTATAATATTCCTATCACTCATAATAAAGTTCCTTTTGTGTGTGAATCTTGTTGTATGGGTAAGTCACATAAATTGCCCTTTGATTCTTCTGATTCTACATATATACAGCCACTAGAACTCATTTTCTCTGACATATGGGGACCTTCACCTATTCCATCTTCTAATGGTAGTCGGTACTACATTCATTTTATAGATGCCTATTCCAAATTTACTTGGATATATTTGCTGCACAATAAATCTGAGGCTCTTACCACATTTGTTCACTTTAAAACTATGATTGAATTACAACTTGGTCTTAAAATCAAGGCTTTTCAATCTGATGGAGGTAAAGAGTATACTATTTTTTTCAAAATATCTTCAATCTCAAGGTATCATACATAGAATTAGTTGCCCCTACACTCATGAGCAGAATGGCTCTGCAGAAAGGAAACATAGACACATCACAGAGATGGGTCTAACACTTTTAGTCAATGCATCAATGTCTCAAAACTACTGGGGTGAAGCTTTTCTGGCTGCAACTTACCTCATCAATAGATTACCAACTCTTAATCTTCATAGCATGTCTCCTCTTGAAGTTTTGTTTTATCATCCACCAAATTATCATTTTTTTAGAACTTTTGGTTGTGCTTGTTATCCATATTTGAGACCTTATAATCAGTTTAAAATTGATTTTCGATCTCAGCAGTGTGTCTTTATTGGCTATAGTGGAAAACATAAGGGTTACTTGTGTTTGGCCTCTAATGGAAAAGTTTTTGTGTCTAGGCATGTTCTATTTGATGAGTCTCAGTTTCCATTTAAAAATCCTGGTTCTACATTTCTTAATTCGAAACTCTCAGTGTCTGGTAATTTTACTCCTTGTGCCTCTCCTTCTATTCCTCTTGTTCATATTCCTGCCCACACTTCTTCCAGTGTTTCACATACTACTGATGCTCTTCCTCAGTCTGAGCCATTACATTCTGCTCCTGTTATTTCTGATGAGCAATCTCCTGTTGTTCTTCCTGGTCAAGATGCATTACAGATACTTCCTGCTTCGGTTTCAGTTCAAAATCAACATCCTATGGTCACTAGAGCTAAAGCTGGTATTCAAAAGCCTAAAATTTTTCTAGCTGTTGCTGCTAATTCTGACACAGAACCTAAGTCAGTCTCTGTAGCTTTATCATGTCCATCTTGGAAAACAGCTATGGATCAGGAATATCATGCTCTCATACAGAACAACACTTGGTCATTAGTATCTCTACCTCCTGGCCGAACAACTATAGGCTGTAAATGGGTTTTCAAAGTAAAAAGAAATCCTGATGGAAGTGTGAATAAGCACAAGGCTAGGCTGGTTGCGAAGGGTTTTCACCAACAAGAGGGGTTTGATTTTTTTGAGACATTCAGTCCAGTTGTGAAGCCTAGTACTACTGTGAGAACAGTGCTCACCATTGCTCTCTTTAAGGGATGGTCTCTCAGGCAGATTGATATCAATAATGCTTTTTTGAATGAGGATCTAGCTGAGGAAGTCTATATGTCTCAACCTCAAGATTATGTACAAGTTGATAATTCCTTGGTTAGTAAGCTGCATAAAGCAATCTATGGACTCAAGCAAGCCCCTCGGGCTTGGTTTGAGAAGCTTCAATCTACTCTTCTCCACCTTGGCTTCAATTCTGCCATTTGTGATACTTCTCTCTTCATGAAGTTTGCAACTGATTATACTATCCTAGTTTTAGTATATGTTGATGACATAATCATTACAAGTAGTTCCTCTCAAGCTGTTACTGATCTCATTGCAATCCTCAATACATATTTTCCTCTTAAGGATCTTGGTGATCTCAATTTTTTTTTAGGCATTGAAGTTAATCCTACTGCTACAGGTGGTATTCATCTCTCCCAAACCAAATATATTAAGGACCTCCTTATTAAGGCCAATATGACTGCTGCTAAGTCAATGCCCACTCCTATGATTTCCGGTCTGAAACTCACAGCAGAAGGTTCTGATTCATATCCAAATCCTTCTTTATATAGGTCCATCGTGGGTGGACTTCAGTATGTGACTATTACAAGACCTGAGCTTGCATATTCAGTGAATAAAGTTTGTCAATATATGCATAGCCCTCAGTCCTCCCATTGGCAAGCAGTCAAGCGAATTCTGCGATATCTCAGTGGCACACTTCAGTTTGGCTTAGTTCTGTCCAAATCATCTAATTTTCATCTCTCAGCCTTCTGTGATTCTGATTGGGGATCTGATATTGATGACCGACGATCTACTTCAGGCTATTGTGTTTATCTTGACAATAATCTCATCTCATGGTCTTCCAAGAAGCAGCATGTTGTCTCTCGATCAAGCACTGAGGCTGAGTATCGTAGTTTGGCTGCAGTGGTTGCTGAAATAACTTGGCTCAAGTCCCTTCTAACTGAATTGCATATTCCTGTGACACAGACTCCTACAATTTATTGTGACAATCTTAGTGCCGTTCTACTTGCTGCGAATCCTATCCTTCATTCTCGGACAAAACATTTTGAGCTAGACTTATATTTTGTTTGAGAGAAAATTCAGCAGCAACAGATTTCAGTCCATCATATTCCTTCTCAAGAGCAAACAGCTGATGTTTTAACCAAACCAATTTCAGCAATACCGTTTCAGTTATGTAGGTACAAACTCAGAGTTCAAGATTACTCCACTCTGAGTTTGCAGGGGGGTGTAAAGAGTAGTTAATAAAGTGAGTTAGTTAGCTTTAGTTAGAATCTGTTAGTATCAGTTAGGTTCTGTTATTTTCGGTTACAGCAGTTACAGTTGGTAGCTTTGCTTTCTTCTGTTATACATAGTTAGAATACTATGTATATATATCAGATAGATAGCTTTCTCTGTTATTACGATTCAATTCATATTTCAATATACAGAGTATATTCATTTCTTCTATTTGTTCTTCCTCTCTCTGTGTTTCTTATCTTTGTGCTCAGATACCTTTAAGATGGATTGATGTTGATAGGTTGAGATGGGTCATTGTGTCTCAAAACTATATGGCCAATGCGATGGTGATGTGGGAGCTTCCCAATCGTATTATTTGTGCCACAATTGCAATTGAGATGCTCATATAATGAAGTTTGGTGTGTTGAGTTTATGGCAATACTTTAGGAGGGTCTGCTAATTGAAATGTCTCATGGTATTAAAGATGTTTCCCATTAGGGAGAAGGAGATGTTGTGTTAAGGAAAAGTGGACAAGGAAAGCAGAAAGAACATGAGAGAGACCGTTTTCTGAACAAGTCAACTATATTTATCAGCAAAATTCAAAATTCTTTAGGTCTTAAGTTTCGTAAAGACCTAGTCCAATCCACGGACGTGGATTTTGACTACCATAAATGACGTATAATTTATATTGCCGGTTAAAATTATTGGACAGAAGAAGAACGTTAGGGTATTATAAATAATACTATCACCAATTTCATAAGATATATTAGATTTAGACTTATAGTGTTATCTAGATTCACATTAAAATATTAGAAAAATATATAAATATAAAATTATAAATCATTATTCTAAAAAATTAATTGATACTACTTTAAGTATAATGTGATAATTCAATAGTTAGACGTAATGAAAGTGAATTGTGATTCTAAGTAAATTTTATTTGTAATCTTAAGGATTTGAATTTTAAAATTATTATTTTGAAAAGAATTTTACCTACCTACTATTTACGATCTAAAATTACGTAAACAATTTGTTGAACAAAGATAAAAAGGATGAGGCGTGATGTTTTGGGAAATTTGATCTTCCAATAAAATACTTCACTTTCCTTCACATTTGCTTACACATTCCAAAAATAAAAAAAGAATTCAGTTTCATTTTTTTTTAAAAAATATTGATATTGATAAGTAATGCTACTTATATGTAGAGATTTTTTTACACACTCTTTACATTTTATGTAAATCATTAGATATAAACTGAGCTTCACTTTAACTTTTTAAAACTAGAATAGCTTAGATTGTATACAAGTCCACACGTGTACAACTTAGAAAACACGGATACGTTATTTTACTGGCGTGTTCGCGTGTCGGACACGTGTCTGACACAGACACATGATGACACCTACACGATACGCATGTCTCACATGTCCGAATGTGTCTAATTAAAAAAATTATTTTTTTAGCTCGGATACGGCTTGGATACGGCCAGGACACATCGAGGACACGGTCAGGACATATCGCGAATACGGTCAGGACACATTGCAGACATATATTGGACACAACTCATTAAAATTTAAAAAAAAATTATTGTATGACAGTGTACTAATATCACAGCCCACAAACCCAATATCACCCGACTCACCCTCAGGAAAAATCTTCTATTCTTCCTCAATACATTGTGTTCATTGTGTGCTAATGGTTCAAGTTTCAAGTGAGTTTCACTCTAGTCTGGTGGTTCAATTTTTAATTATTGTTGATTTCTTTTCTAGTTATAAATGAAGATACTTGTGTTATCATTGAGAAGTTGTGTTTGAAATATTTATAATATATATATGTTGTGTCCGTGTCCTAAAATTTTTGAATTTGATGTGTCCCTATATCCGTATCTGTGTCATGTCTCGTGTCCATGTCCGTTTCCGTGCTTCATAGTGTACAACCATCATTGTCTAATATGATTAATTAATTAGGAGAAAGTTTTTCATTTTTTACGAGCTAGTTTTCTTAGTTATACCAAAAAAAAGTTTTGGCATTTGTACATCACACTTATTATGTTATTTTTACATTTTTTTATTTAAATAAAAATAGAAAAAATGTGTTAAAATATGTATTTTTCTTATTTTATTAGTTAAAAAAATGATGCATTAAAAAAAAGTTATACATAAGTAACATGATCATTCTAAAAATTACAGCACCATGCATGTTGAGAAAGAATCCAAATACGGCAAATCGACGATATAATGATGACAAGCACTTAACCAAGTACCTATACGCTTAATCATTATGGTTCGCCATTAACCGAAAGAATACCATGCAATATATTATAAGAGAAAAAATTTATTTTAAAGTGAATTTGTATATAAAATAAGTAAGTAATAATGTATTTATTTTTAAATTATTTAATAAATTAAAATTATGATTTACTTTAAATTAAATTAAATGTAAATAATAGATATATCATTCTTTGTTCTCTTTATATTCAAACTTATATTAAAAGAGTATTTTTCTACTATTAATGTAGTTCTCATTCATATTTATTGTTTCACAGAAGAAATTTAACTGAAGAGAAATTAATCATATTTGTTATTATAGTTAGAGTATAGTTAATGTGTAATTAATATTAATTAGAGTTAATTAAATTAGTGTGCTAAATAAATAAGTTGATTACAGTTAATTATTCTCACTTATATTATATAAACTATATGATTTACTTGTTACATATACTTTTTAGCATTTAGTAAAATCTCAATTAATGAATTTTCTTCATTTTTTTCCCTTTCAACCATATTTTCCAACAATATTGAATACATCAATCACTAGTGTCAATAAAGACAACTTGAAAACCATCACAACATGCAGATAAACATATTTTAAACTTGAAAAATTTTAAGTGGGTTTGGTCTAACACATTATCATTTAAGTATTTAAATTATTATTTAATATATATAAAAATATTATTAATGATTGATATAATTTTATAATAGTCTCCACTATATTACACATATAAAATAATAATTTAAATGTATATAATGAACCATACACACTTAAGAATTAGTCTTTAAACCATAACAACCGGCAAATCCAATAGTGACACATTCAACAAACAACCAACACCAGAATCTGAATTTGGGTTATTAGAGGCTCCATAATACTTGACTGACATGCATCAATCACTTGGTAGTGTCGCGCGGAAAAAACGACTACAAGTACAGACAGGGCAGAAGGTTTGCAAGGTCATCAAGAGCAAGAGCAACATGGTAACTAGGAACTTCAAACACTGCCATGAACTAAACACGTAAACCTTCATGAATTTCCATACTTGGACCTTCATTGTACCATTATAATACTTGTTATTTGTTAACATCTTCAATGACCTTATCCAAAGATGGCACCGTACGTTGTCAACCTCAAGGACTTGCTTATCCCATTCCACAGATTAGCCACCTCTTCATCACTCTTCAAGTGGCTCAGAACAATCCCTTTTTCTCTAAGAATCTTTTCATCCTCCTGTGTCTATAATCCTATTTCATCAATTCAGTGCAACGGTTTATAACCAAGGGCCCTGATGCCACTGATGCTTCATATGCAACCAAGTTTCTCAGGAAAACTTCAGTATTGACGTCTAAACCTATTGTTGGAAGGTAAAATGTGCATGTTATTGCGTCAAAACTAATGCTTGATATGCATCCATTGGTGGGTAAGTTTCACAGAAGGAATAGTGATTTCCTCCACCAAGGGTGGCTTGCTCATGAGACTTCGAACTTGAATTCCCATTTCCTTCTTTATCTTGAGAGAAAAAGAAGTATTCAAGAGGTTGTTTTAGAACTTTTAACTCCATGAAGGTTGGATATGATTGTCCAAGGCAACTTAACAATGAATTTCAGAGGTCTAGATTATAGCACCTTTCTGATTAAATTTACCAGCCCTTTGTTTAATTTTGAAAGCAGCTTCCAGAGTTCACAAAGGAATTTCTTGACATTTCCTGAGTCCGCGGTTGATTCTTCATTTCCTTCCTTGTCTTCCTCTTGTTGATACTCAACTTCAATTATATCAGGCTGTTGTTCCAATTTGGGCTTGGGCACAATCATGTCATACAAGAAATCTAGCAGATGAGCACACTCTGAGACTTGAATATTGGATACTCCTCCATCATGTTGAAAGGAGAAAGCTCTTTAAACAATCCTACAAACATCAAGATCAGCATGTCATCTGCAGTTTCTAGTGATGAGAATTTGAACTCCAGCATCTTTCTCAACACAAATAATGGGATTTGATTCTCAAGCATTACAACGTCCCTCAAAATTGCATTATGATCTGATTTCCTCCCAGCATAGTCTACCAAGTGAGACATGCTGGAATTAGCTTTAGGTACCTTTGTTCCTTCTTGCATGGCATAAGCATGAAGTAACTCAAGTAAGAATGAGGCATCAATTGCCATCATCCACACCGATGTTTCGCCAGTTGAAATCCAAGTACTTGTGGTAGCTTGCTCGAATCCCTTGCTCCAACTTCGTCAATTGGTCAATAAATTATCAAACTTGAGGCTTTGTAGTTGTTTCTGGAATCTTTTTGCTGCTGCAAGCTTATACCTCTGCATGTCATACAGCTCTGGACGCCAATATAATGGTAAGGAACCTGTTAAGGGACATAAGAATCTGGATCACTAGCCATAAGGAGCTTGGGCACGTTGAAGATGGATATATACAGCAAATTCGCCATTGTCCTCAAGCTCTTCTTCAAGGGTTTTACAGATGTGAATGACCCATCGAAGCTCATCAAAGGTTGACATAGAGTCATTAGACATGGGGGATCTAAGAGAAGACACGCATGATATTGTTTGAAAAACTAACTGCAGAAAATGGAAGTTTTGAATCTTTGATGTTATATTTACTTAAAAGGGAGTTGGGACTTAATTAGGAGGATGATGCCTTTATTAGCACCACTAATGTGCTTTATTTGATCACTTTCCATTTAACAATGAGGAATGCGCTTCTCATGCTTAATTAAGAAAGTACATCGTCATTCACAAGCAAGATTAAAAATGGCATTCTTTGAATTAGAAGTAATCTTTACTCGTAAGCGTGAACATAGGTTAAACGCGCTTTTTGTACAATGTAATACAGTAATAATAACTTGCCCAAGAGATTAGATACAGGAGTAAAGTACACGCTGTTTGTTCGGAATGCTAATAATAAGAGCTTGCAAGTTTTGTTCTTTTCCTTGGCTTAAACAGCTACGTAATAAACACCTTAACCCACCCCTTCCATACAGTAGAATAAACAAAAAATGTCAAGTTTGTTTTCTCTTAACCTTTCTTTAGTTTTATTAATAGCACATATTCTCTGACAAGAAAAAAAGGTAAATATAGCAAACGAGTTTATAGTTGAATTTCCAACTACCTAAATCATTAAAACGTGAGTATGACGTTGATGTCAAAGTTCGATCCTTTACTAACTCATTTTATTTTCCTACGGAAGTGCTTTTACTTATAATGTAATAAAATTTAAGAAAGGAGAAATTAAGTTCCCACTTTACCATACCTGCTTTCATATAAATATATATAAGCTGGCTTATGGACGATAACTCCTAAGTAAAGGATCCATTTCATGACAAAACCCTTGATGAGCAGCGGTTCACCAGTTATTTCTTTATCTAAAGAAATGTTGTTCACTTGAATTATATCTTGGTTCTTCTCGCTCAGCTCAATGTTTCAGAAGGGAGAGAGAATTAAAAAAAACATGGTAAAACGTCAACATATGCCACCTTTGACTAGGAAAAGGGAGACATTGGCTGACCAAATAAGGATGATCAATTAATGGAAGACAGTGATTGATATTTTACACTACGATTATTATAACAATCTCCACAAAGCCGTTTTTGGTGCGAAGTTGAATAAAATTAAAAAAACCAGTAATGTAATATCTATTATATACCTACTGCACTACTGCAGTCTCATACATGCGTTTTAGTTGGCTAGTACCAAATTAGAAACTAGATTAATTTGCTAAGTCTTTTTAACTGAATCAAATGTAAAGGACATTGAATCAGCTTCAAAATGAAATCCTAGTTAGCTATGTGAGTTCTCCTTATCTAGGGCATTACATTTATCTAAGTTAACCAAGTTTAAATCTTATATTCAAATGCAATTAGTTGTTTAATCATATTCTATTGGTTGATTTATCCTCTTATCCTTTTTACAATACTTGCATATTTACACACATAGTCAAGAAATACAATTAAGCTTTTTCCACAGGCTTTAAGTTTCCGCTGTAACTCTGATACCTAAATAGAAAAGGAGCAGTAGAAATTAACCGTGGATCCCTGCCTATATATACAACAGACAGAGTTGTGCAAGTAATAATAATAAAGCTAATTAAGGCTTATCGAACTACTCGCACACGAGCACTTGAAAGATAGATTCATGGTATTCACCATCGTTCTCCACCTCTTCATGAAAGCTTGATTTTGAGTCATTTGATATTGTGGAAATACATCATACATGTATCATGTTGTTAGAGAAACTAGCTAGGTCCATATTATTACTACCATTAATAATTATAACTTCGTTTGGTAGCTGCCAATTAAACAATGAAAAATGTTTTTCTTATGCTTTCAAAAAATTCAAATATTCTGTATTATAATTTTATATTGCTGTTCGTAACTGCAATTACAATCACAATATTACAATTTTAATAATTTCTACAACCACATCATGACTGTAATTATAATAAATGCAATATAATCATAATCACAATTTAAAATCATGTTATGCATTATTAATATTACCATTCTTTGAGGTTACCTTGCCTCGATCCTAAATACAAAGTGTTATACCATGCAGCGTTGTTAGACTGCACACTTTATTTAGTCAAAAGTTTTTCTTTGACAAGCAAAATAACTTGTGACTACCCCAACTTTCTAATAAAAATAATATTTTTTCTTAATGAGTATATTTGAGTATAACTCTCCAAAACCAAGCGTCATTTTCATGATAAAGCTGCTGAGTTTATCTTTCTGAAAGCCATAATCACCGTGTGAACATAAAATTGAAACATAACTAAACTTCTACATCTAAAAACTTCTATATAAAATTGATACATGACTCTTCATGCGTGCTCATGCACTGGATCATAGCCTAGGAGCGTTTAGTTGTTAGTTATTCAGTTTGTTACAGTTTTGTATACGTGGCATGCAGCCACTGGTAGTAGTAGTTTCTTTAGTGTGTATATATGTATAGCTACAAAGCTAACTCTGTACTTAGTTTTCCTAATCAATCAATGAATTCTCTCAGTTGTAAGAGCTTTTGCTAACATTCTGTTTTCCTTTCACTTTTAGAAATGATGGGATGGAGGCAGTGTTCTGATTCGGTTTGATCACCAGGAGTCTACAGATGGTTTTTACATTTTACAGACATTATAACAGGCGCCCTTTCTCATTAATTTCTTCATTTACTGTACTTGTTAGATGAATTCAAAAGTATTCAATCATTGCTTAGGACTCTTTAGAAATTTGTTTCGCTGTTCATGCTGTTGCCAAGGCCATATATATGTTGCTCTTTCTATATATAGGTGGAGGTTTGTCGTCTTCTTTTCACATTAGATGTGCAGCACACAGGCTCAATTGAACATGCTCAAGCATCCAATGCTAGTTCAAATTCAACTGAGCAGCCTATTACATGTGAACTCTCTGCCTTGGTATGGTCCCTTTTATTAACTTGTATTCACGTTTCTGTTTGTTAAGGGTATTAAGTATAATAATATAAATATAATATAATGACGACAAAATGTCTTCTGTAAGATAGATTTCAAGAATCTGAGTCACTCTAGCAGAGCGATTAGATAAAGACACAGGTCGTATTCTTACAATTATATATGCAATCATTCTTTCCATTGTCGCGTATTTCAAAATGGCCAGATTCTTCTTGTCGTGTAAGTGGCTTCATTGTCTTTGTGTTTCTGTGCATGGATGAGGATATTACTGGGCATGCTCGGGAGCAAAGGGTTGACTGTACTTTTTGGGTTGCTTTGGGGGTTGGGGTGTTGACGAGAAATTCTCGCATAGTCTTAAAGTAAAATAAATATATATTATCTCCATCATTTTTTTTTTCCAGAAACCTGGCTCTTTTAATTTATAATTAATTTTAGCTGGGATTACTTGATTAGTTTGACAGCAAGAGTTGATTATTGAATTTTGGTGTATTAGTTAAGTTTTGAGTTTTTTTAAAGAATTCAAAATAGGATGTTTTGTATGAAAGGTAGAATTTTTTTAATTTTTAATTTATTAAATACGTTATTTTTTATGAAAAATTTCTTATTTTATATCTTTAACAAGTATTTTTAATCTTAAGTTACTTTTCAATATTTTCTTATTAGAATTCCAGAAGAAACATGGTTGGGGACCAAATACATTAAGAAAAAAAGGGAAAGTACTGTGACAAAACAAGGATCGAAGAACCAAATTTTCTTACCTGACACAGCCAACAAACTCACATAAACTCATATCATGATTTTAAATTATGGTTACGGTTGCAGTTGTGATTATATTATGTTTATCACAATTGTGAACAATTATGAAAAAATGCAATCGGTGCAAGTGGAATTACTATCATAATGCGATTGCAGAGACCACTAAAATCGTAATATTATGACTGCAATTACGGTCACATATCACAATTTAAAACCATGACACATATTCAAAGGTTTTGTCATTTATTTAAAAAATAATAATATTACAAATGAAAAAACTTAGGTTAGGATACTATTTATCTACCTTTCTTTTTTAGCCTCTTTGAATCAAAGGTGGAAAAGCTATTTTCCTCAGCAAAGATTGATGACTATCAACTTATAAAACAACACTCTTACTATTGTGTTAATGAAAGTATGATAAATTTTAATATACTCCTAGAGTATAATAAATGCATATTTTCAAAAAAGATTTCTATCATTAATTTTAAATAAACTTATATAAATTTTAAGTTATTAATTTAAAATGAATGGTATAAATTATCCTGGAGCATATATATATTGTACTCCAAAAGCATGCAATTAGAGGTGCCCATGGACTAGCTTGGGTCGAGTTTAACCTAACCTGAATGCGATCTAATATTTTCATTAGGCTAAACTTTTAGAACAAAACTAGACTTGGTCATGAACCAATTAATAAGAGGGTCAGGATTGACCCAACCGATTAGGAGTGCACAACCCGACCCGTCGACCCTCGAACTCGAATAACACGACCCGACCCGATTAAAAATATCCGGATTGGTTCGGATAATCAGGTCTATTCAGGTCAAATCCGATGAACCCATCCAAGTATCGATTTTGGTTACAGGTTTAGTGAACCGACCCGATAACTCGAGAAAACGACGTTGTTTTGGTTAAAAATTTTATATGCCTTTCAGTTTCAGACTTTCAGCCTTTGTTTCGTTTCTTCTTTCTCACTTCTCATTTTCATTTCATGACCTCACACACTCATTTTATTTCTGTCACTTTCCCTCTGCAACCAAAAATCCCCAAATAGAAACCCTCCCCTAACCCTTACTCCCTTAGCACATAGCGGCAGCGCCACGCCTGATGCCATCGTCCACCTCTGCTCTCTGCTATTCTGCTCAATCTCCAGCTCTCAGCGACTCAGCCCTCTCTCACTCTTTGGTCGTTTCTCCTCCTCTCCTCTCGGCACTTCCTCTCTCATTTCGTGCTTAGCTGCTTGCTCACCTTCGTTATTTCGTTTTGGTACGATGCTTTGCTCCTTAGTTCTTAGTTACAACTTCTACAAAATTCTTCACCATTATCACACATTTGTTTGACCTAGAATAGTAATAGTCAAGACAAGGATTTCGTAGATTGGTGGCTATTTTGGTAGCAGGAGAGGCGTTTGGCAAGGTTAATTTCAGAGGCCGACAAAAATTATCAAGATGCCGCCAAACAGAGTGCTCTATATGCTGAACTCAACAAGCACAGGTTTGAGTCTTTGACATTGTACACAAGGAAATCACAAAATCACAATGAAGTAAGATAGAAGAAAATTTGAATATGCTATTTGAAAAAATATGATATAAAATTATTATTACTATTAATTTCCAGTCCTGAGTCTGTGATCAAGCGATTTGAAGAAAGGGAAGATGTTGTAGACAATAGAGGAGTTGCAGAATATCTTCAAGCTGTTGTGGTCACCAATGTTATTTCTATATATCTTTCAAATGAGGAATCTGGAAAGCCTGCTAAACTTCCTACCCTGGTAATACTCACTTTGTCTATTTGACTTTCTTCTTTTAAAAGAAAAATTATTTTTTCTTCTAAATTGCTCATTTTTCATTAGCAGAGGAGTAAAATAGGCATCTTTGTCGCGTTGATATGTGTTAGAATACTTATTTTGTTCTAGATCACTGTTGTATTATATATCCTTGTCCTGACTATTACTATTCTAGAGTCTTGTGATGTGAAATTAACATAGCTGGTTTCTTGAATGTTTCCAGCGTGAAACAGAACCAGGAAAATAGAAAAGATGATCCAACATATTGAGAAGGGAAGTAAAACTTGACGGTGGAGGGTGATAATTAATGTGCACTTGAGAAGCATTGGACCTAGGCTTAGAGCTTGTGATTATGCCATTTTGGGTGTTCTCGGCCTTACTTCAGGCCTAAACTGTTGAGATAGCCTCTGCATGTGTTACTCGACTACCCGACTTGAACCAACCCGATTATAATCGAGTTGGTTCGATTCAGGTTACTCGAATTTTTATCCCTAAAATCGACCTTATCCAACCCAACTTTAAATAATTGGTTTAGACCTTTTTTTCCCTAAACTCGAACTAACACGACCTGTGTGCACCCCTACAACTGACATTTAGATAAAATGTATAAATTTAAATATTATGTATAACTAACTCATAAAATTTTAAAACTATGAAACAAAAATTATAATATGTTTTACGATATATATTTTGAAATAAATTATATCAACAAAAAAATATTAATTTAAGTCAATAAATTTTATAATTTATTATTAATATTCATAAAATTATAAGTTTCAATAAATATTAGGTCAGATTAAACCAATACAAAGTGTCACCTGAACCCAACCCAAAAAATATTTCAGACTTAATTTTAAAAATTCAATCCCATCAAATTAAGTTCAAACCGGGCCACAAGCACCCTACATGCAATAATTTGATTAATTTCTCGTTGAAGTCCACCCTCTTCTTTATTATTTTTCTATTTCAAAAATATTTTTAAATTTTTTCTTCATGTTTTATGCACTAACAGGTGTTTTTTTTTTCTAGTATATAAGACAAAGGCAACAATACTGGTACTGGATCTCAATTGGGGAATATTCGTAACATTCGGGAATGAAAAATGTTATTTTCCACTTACTTTTTATCTCACATAAAGTAGAAAAAATTTATTTGAGAAAGTGGGTTGGGCGTTGACAATCAAGTCGTAACTATGAAAAATATAGAATAATTTTAACCATTAATATGTGAACAATGATATTAAAACTTAAAAGTAACTTATCTTTATTACTATTTTTGTTAAAAAAAAATTATAGTGAGATGAGGATGTTATTCAGTGGCTTTCATATGAGTACATATGAGAGGAAGAGAATAGCTTTTCAAAATTAATTAACAGCAATTTTTCCTATCTGTTCTCCATCAGCAAATCCACCCGCCATCCCACCACTATGATGAAGTCCAACACGGATGTTCAGTTGCATATGATATATGATAATACTCGGCTCCCTTACATTGAGATATAATGTCTTGTATAAATGTCTATATCAAATATTCAAAAAACATTTTTGTTTCGATAATACGAGAAGGATAAGTTTATTTATTTATTACAAATATTTTCAAGTTGAACTCAAATTTGCTATCAATCTTGAGCCTGGTTGGCTAGGCATTCAGAAAATCTTTTTTATTTACAAAACTGTACAGATACATACATTCGACTATTGGTAATTTTTAAGGCGGACTATTTACCACTGATCAACCATAAAATTTATCAGAAGTTTAGTATATTTATAAATTAATCTTTTGATTTATTTAAAAAAGTCCTATATTTATTGAAATTTTCATTTTAACCTCATCCCACCACCGATACCATCTCTCTCCGGCCCCCATGTCCCTTCCCTCTGCTTCGCTCATTCCTCCGCCAACCACTACCACCAGGACGACCACGTCCTCCGTTGGCTCCTCCGCCCTCCGCCCTCCACTAAAACACCAGCACCTGAAACATCAATGTTGAAAATATTCAACATGTGTAGGCTCATATATGCATCTAATAATATTGTATAGCTATTTTAAAAGTATAGTCCAAAATTAATTGTGATGTAACAAGGTTAAAGTTGGACTAAGGAGTATTAAACTATCATGAAACTTTATATGTAGATATCATTAGGTGATTTCTAATTTAATGAGGGGCCAACTTAAAAATAAAAGAAATATTATAATAACTGATTATTGTCAGTTATTATAAAGAGATTATGGTTTCCATTTGAACGTATCGTTTAGTTTCTCAATATAACCTTTCTACAGAAAAAACACACCAAAATACGTATCAAGTGGAAGATCTTCAAACCCTCATATCTCTTTGAAGAATTACTATGGATCAAGGTACGCCTCCGCTTTTGTGTTCCTCTTACATACATCTTTCTCTTTGAATCTAAGTGGAAAATAGTTAAATTTTTTGGCCTTGATCTATATTGAGATTTGATGTTTATCTGTATGAATATTTCAACAATTGAAATCAACAAGTGGTATCAGAGCCATCTCCTTTTTTGGATTCTTTGAGAATTTTCAGATTTTAAACTTTTGGGAAAAAGTTTGCTATATTAGGGTTATAAAGTTTTCTGAATTTACTCATATGAAAGTTACGGTTCTAGTGGTTTCACGTTAATTTGTTACGGTTTGAAAGAAATTTCCTTTACGATGAATCAAATTTCATTTGAAATTTCCTTTCCGTCATGTGAAAATTCCTTTATGAAAGAAATTTGTTACGTGAAATTTCCATCACGTGAAATCACCCAATCTATTATTGATTTTTGAGGCTTTACTTTGCTTTCAAGTATATATGAAGAATTGATTGGATATAAACATGCCATTGCTTACGTTTGTCTGGATATGAAATATATATGCAGAATTGATTGGGTCATTGCTTATGTTTGTCTGGATATGATATATATATATGATATATTGATATATACTGTTCATCTTTTTGATATATATTGATATAGATTGTTTGGATATGAATATATATATATACCGGATCAAGTATATATATATATATTGATTGGATCAATTTGTGGGCGTTGAGCCCATGGACAAAGGCAATGATATTTTTTTGTGTGCATCTAATGACTTGTTAAGTTTGTCTAACATTTAAAAGAATTAATTAAAACAAGATGTCGTCAAAGTGAACTCTCTTGTGTAGATTAGTTTATTGAGAATGTTAAGATGTTTTTGTGTATGTGAATTCATGCGGGTATTGGTTAGTCCAAAGGAAGGCTAATATTTGGCCGAATTGCATATACATTTGTGGTGATAAATATGTGAAAATTGTAAGGTTTCCATGTGCATAATAAGTTGATCCAAAGATAAACTCATTGTTTGACTGGAGTTATTTTCAATATTTGATCACTACACTAAGAGTACCACTTACAATTAATATTACTGTCCAAAGACTTGATATTAATGTTGTACTAGGCATCTTGAGATGCATCCAATAATTGTTTAAATTTGACAGTCATATTTAGTTTATGATGTGAGCATGTTTATTTATTTCGATTAAATTCTCTGTACAGTTATTGCATCTGCTGCTACTATATTTGAAAACACAAATAACATTCCCATGCTTAATGAGACCAACTTCAAGATTAGAAAGGGAATGTGTTAATTATTCTTGGCTGCATAGATTTAGATCTTGCGCTAAGGACGAAGCAGCCCATCCCTCTTACAGATGAAAGTTCTTCTAAAGCCAGAAGGTACTTTGAGAAGTAGGACCGCTCTAACCGCATGAGTCTAATGATCATAAAGCGTAGCATTTCGGAAGCTTTTCGAGGCGCAGCATCTGAAGAGGTAACTCTGGCTAAAGATTTCCTTGATGAGATTAAAAAATGCTTTGCCAAAAATGATAAGGCGGAAACAAGCACGCTTTTAGCTAGCTTGACTTCCATGAGGTATCAAGGCAAGGGAAATATAAGGGAGTATATCATCAAATGTCTCATATTGCTTGTAAACTTAAGGCACTAAAGCTCGATTTGTCTAAGGACTTACTCGTGCATTTAGTATTGAATTCTTTTCCTGCACAATTTGGTCAATTCAAGGTCAGTTATAACTACCAAAAGGAGAAATAGACTCTCAATGAGCTCATTTCATATGGTGTGCAAGAAGAGGAAAAGATGAAACATAAGAAATTTGATAGTGCTCATCTGGCTATTAACTCAAAAGATAAGGGCAAGAAAAGAAAGAAAGATGAAGCTACTAAGTGTCCAACACAAAAGAAAGCTAAAGAAAGCACAGAATGATGTTTCTTTTGTGGAAAGCCTGGACACGTGAAGAAAGAATGTCCGAGGTATCATGCTTGGCGTGCCAAGAAAGGTATGTGCTTTACTTTAGTCTGTTCTGAGGTAAATTTAGCTTCAGTGCCTAGAAACACTTGGTCGTTGGATTCTGGTGCTACTACTCACATCAGTGTTTCCATGCAGGGTTGCTTGAGCTATCGAAGGCCAAGTGATGTTGAAAAATGCATTTTTGTGGGCGATGGAAAATTGGTGGAAGTCGAGACGATAGTGCATTTTAGGTTATTATTAGGAATTGGTTATTATTTGGATTTGAAAGACACTTTTGTTGTACTGTCTTTTAGACGGAATTTGGTTTTGGTTTCTTTATTGGACAAATCTGGTTATTATTATTCTTTTGGAGCCAATCAGTTTAGTTTTTCTTTAAATTTAAATATTGTTGGTACTAGTTCGTTACGTTTTTATGATAACCTATATTTGCTTGAAGTTATTGCATCATATAATGAAACCTTGCATGTGGAATCACATGGTACTAAAAGAAAGCTAAATAATGAAAAATAGACAAAATTATGGCACAAGCGTTTGAGTCATATATCCAAATCAAGAATAGAAAGACTTGTGTCAGAAGGTATTTTAGATTCACTTGACTTCTCAGATTTAGATGTCTGTGTTGAGTGTATCAAAGGAAAACAAACCAAACAAAAGAGATTATGTGTCAATAGATCTTCAGACATCTTAGAATTGATACATACGAATATTTGCAGACCATTCAGACGTCTTGGAATTGATACATAGACGACTACTCACGCTATGGGTACTTATATCTCATTCATGAGAAATCAAAGTCGTTGGACATGTTCAAAGCTTTCAAGGCTGAAGTTGAAAATCAACTTGGCAAGAAAATTAAGTGTATCAGGTCTGACCATGGTGGTGAATATTACGGTAGATATGACAGTTCAGGAGAACAACGTCCAGGACCATTTGCTAACTTCCTGAAGGAATGTGGAATCGTCCCACAGTATACCATGCCGGGTTCACCTAGCATGAATGGTATAGCTGAGAGACGAAACAGAACTCTTAAGGATATGGTAAGAAGTATGATCAGTTAATCCACCTTACTAGAATCACTCTGGGGAGAAGCAACAAAGACAACAACTTATATCTTGAATAGAGTACTAACTAAAGCGGTTGCCAAAACACCTTATGAGCTTTGGACAGGCTGAAAGCCTAGTCTAAAGCACTTTCACATTTGGGGATGTCCATCTGAGGCTCGGCCTTATAGGCTAAATGAAAAGAAATTGGACTCAAAAACAGTGAGCAGCTACTTTATAGGTTACTCTGAGCGATCTAGGGGCTATAAGTTTTATGATCCCACAATCAAGTCAATTTTTGAAATAGAAAATGCAACATTTTTTGAGGAAGTTGAGTTTGGGGGGAGAAATAAGGTTAGGGACATTGACTTTGAGGAGGAACTGATTCTGATTCCTACTACTACTACTTTTGACAGTGTACAAGTTTTAATACCTATACCTGTCATTGATCAAGAATCAGTTTTGGAGCCTCAACAAGATAATGCTGAACAACTCCCCAATCAAGTTCTAGTAATTATTCTTGAAGAACAAACTCAACAACCTCAAGAGCCAATGCCATTAAGGAGATCCACAAGAGATAGGAGAAATGCTATTTCAGATTATTATATAGTATTCCTCCAAGAACATGAGGATGCTGATGGCTTAGTGGAAGATGATCTAATCAATATCCATCAAGCTATGCAGGATTCTAACTCTCAAAAGTGGATAGATGCCATGAATGAGGAGTATAAGTCTATGTAAGATAATCAAGTTTGGGATCTAGTCCCATTACATGAAGGAAAGAAGCTCATTGGTTGCAAATGGATATTTAAAACCAAATGGATTCTAAAGGTAATGTGGAAAGATATAAGGCTCGTCTTGTAGCTAAAGGCTTTACTCAAAAGGAAGGCATTGATTTTAAAAAGACTTTCTCTCTGGTTTCTTCGAAAGACTCTTTTAGGACTATAATGGCTTTTGTTGCACATTTTGATCTTGAATTACATCAGATGGATGTTAAGACAACGTTTCTTAATGGAGACATTGATGAAACAATATATATGGTGCAACCAGAAAAATTTGTGTTTGGAGACCCAAAGAACATGGTTTGCAAATTAAAGAAATCCATCTATGGACTCAAGCAGGCTTCCCATCAATGGTACTACAAGTTTCATCAGGTAGTTGTCTCATTTGGTTTTGAGACAAATGCTGTTGAGGATTGTGTGTATCACAAGTTCAGTGAGAGTAAGTTTATATTCTTGATTTTTTATGTTGATGACATACTACTTGCCACTAATGATAAGAACATGTTGCACGAAACTAAGACATTTCTATCAAAGAGTTTTGATATGAAAGACCTTGGTGAAACATCTTTTGTATTAGGAATCCAGATACGTCGTGATCGCTCTCAGACTATTCTTGGATTATCACAAAAGAGCTACATAGAAAAGGTTCTTAAGCGATATGACATGCAAGAATGTAGACCAATAGACACCCCTATCACTAAGGGAGACAAGTTCAGTCTCAATTAGTGCCCAAAGAATGACCTTGAAGTTAAAGAAATGCAGAAGATTCCTTATGCCTCACTTGTTGGGAGTCTAATGTAGTCTAATGTATGCATCATAGTTTACACGATCACCGGAAAGCATAGTGGTTTTGAGATATTTACAAAGAACTAAGGACTACATGCTCACATACAAGAGGTCAGATCATTTGGAGATCATTGGGTATTCAGATTATGACTATGTTGGATGTTACGACAGTAGGAGATCTACATCAGGCTACATTTTTTTGTTGGCTAAAGGAGCTATTTCCTGGAAAAGTGTCAAACAAACACTCATAGCTTCCTCCACTATGGCAACAGAATTTGTAGCATGTCTTGAGGCATCCAACCATGAATTATGGCTGTGAAACTTTGTCACTGGGCTGCGCATTGTGAGTGGTATTGAAATACCACTAAAGTTGTATTGTGACAATAACTCAGCAGTTCAATATTCCAACAACAACAGGAGCTCATCTCGTTCAAAGTTTATTGACATAAAGTTCCTGGTTGTGAAGGAAAGGATACAGAGTGGACAGATTTCTATAGAGCACATTGGGACAAATTCTATGATTACGGATCTGCTTACTAGGGGATTGACACCCAAAGTTTTTCATGAGCACATTACTCATATGAGTGTTTTATCATATGAGGATACTGTGGTTTAGTGGGAGTTTGTAATTGTCTATGTTTTGTTGCTCTTTTTTGTACTTTAGACATGTTTTGTGTATTTAGATATTTTCTGCAGAAATATAGTATTTAGTTCATTCGCACTCTGTTTTATTAAGTTAAACTTTGATCTCAATAAAGTTTAAAGTAGGACTAGTTGGAAATAAACATGTTTAGATCACATTACATGTAATTTCCATGCTACGCATCCATGATTGATCTATGTCATTTGGTTGTATTGGTATATGTGACTACTGATGGATTTAGTTACGCTAAATGTAACGAAAGTTCCTTTAATCCTATATCAATGTAGTCAATGGGCGAGATTGTTAGGAATACCCCATTATGTGATAACAATATTTAAGCGTATAAGGTGTATACATTTATAAGGTAACATATGTAGCCCAAGTGGGAGATTGTTGAAAATATTCAACATATGTGGGCTCACATATGTATCTAATAATATTGTATGGCTATCTTAAAAGTATAGTCCAAAATTAATTGTGATCTAACAAGGTTAAAGTTGAACTAAGGGGTATTAAATTGTCATGGAACTTTATGTGTAGATATCATTAGGTGATTTCTAATTTGATGAGGGCCAAATTAGAAATAAAAGAAATATTATAATAACTGATTATTGTCAGTTATTATAACAGGGGTTATGGTCCCCATTTGAACGTATCGTTTGGTTTCTTAATGTAACATTTCTACAGAAAAAACACACCAAAATACGTATCAAGTGGAAGATCTTCAAACCCTCATATCTCTTTGAAGAATTGTTATGGATCAAGGTACGCTTCCGCTCTTGTGTTCCTCTTACATCTTTCTCTTTGAATCTAAGTGGAGAATGATTAAATCTTTTGAACTTGATCTATATTGAGATTTGATGTTTATCTATATGAATATTTCAAGAATTGAAATTCAACAATCAACCCCACAACAAACCAAAACCAAACTCATCTAAGCAGCAAACCACAAGAACATATTGCCAAACAAACCAAAGAAATGCAAACAACACAAGGCATAGAATTCAAACCCCAAATCGATCTCAAACAACCCGGAGCTGGCTGACCACCAAACGGACCCCCAACCTTCCAATCTTACCACTATCGAACCATCCAAACCAAAACCATCAGATCCACCCCCTCACACTGCGACGAGCTAGCACCATTCCCGCTATAATCCGCTGATAGGTTTTGGTGAGAAACAGCGTCAGAATGGATCTCTAAGATTCTGCTGCGGTGGTGGAGTCGCCGTTATGTTCCACCGACGGGGGCGGGGCCATAAAGCAAGAGAAACAGATCAATCGAGGTGGTTGCAGATTTTTCACCGGTGAGTTTTGGTGATCGGTGTTGAAAAGGGAGAAAGATAGGGATTGTTGTTATGTTCTCTCAGGGAAATATAAGAATAAAGAGGAGAGAGAGAGAGAGAGATGGGATGAAAGGAAGGGTCGAGAAGGTACTGCGTTACATCTTATGTCGAGAAAGTTTCGCGGGGACAGTGGTCAGGCGGCGATGGAGTTAGTGGTTCCATTAGGTTACTTCGACAGTCTTGTGAACTTTGGCCAGAAAAAAAAATGGTAGAATAAGCCATGGAGGAAGAGAGAAGTGTAGGGAGCTACGAAGCAAGATAAGAGTACATGATAAATTCAAAAAATTATAGGATACGATTATATATATATATATATATATATATATATATATATATATATATATATATATATATATATATATAATGGGAGGGATCAAGTTACACCAGTGTAAGTTAAAATCATTCTTACACTATTGAATATTTTTTTATTGAATAATTTTCTCACTAAATCTACCATTGGATTGAAAGTTCCTATCATATAGATCATATCTATAAAATTTTACATTAATCCAAAATCGTTTAGTACTTTATTGATATATGTTAAGATTAACGTAATATATACTTTTGAAATATGGCATATATCAATGAAATACTAAACGAATTTGGATTAATGTAAAATTTTATAGATATGATCTATATGATAGGAACTTTCAATCCAATGGTAGATTTAGTGAGAAAATTATTCAATAAAAAATATTCAATGTTGTAAGAATGACTTTGACTTACACCTAGTAATAACTTGATCCCTCCCTATATATAATATGAAAGTAAAGTAAAGAATTTAGTTAATATATATGTAATTACAAAATTTTAAAAAATTATAATTCATTAATATCATTTTTATAAATTTAAAGATTTATAATATTTTAATATATATCATATGTATCAATATTTGTTATTTAGTAAGTTCATCTTAAAAAATATAGAGTAAAATTTTCTATTGATATTTTTTAAAAAATCTCATAAATCAACTTTTCCTAATAGAATTAATCATGTATAAGTATATGTACATAAAAAAATTAACTAGAGAGAACATTGGTGTGAGGCAAGCTTTAGAGACATGAAGTAGACAATAGACTAAAGACGACAGAGGTAGAAAAGAATGTATGAAAATAGTGGTGTGTGAAAAGATAAAACTTAAAAGTCTAACAGTGGCGTGTGAAAAGATAAAACTTAAAATATTAGTATGTAAAAATAGTGACTTGAGACGTCAGTCATGTGATTGTGCTTGGGTGAGTTACGGGCTTACTAATTGAACGTTAGTCATGGAAACTAATATGTTTTTAAAAAAAATATTAATGAGTCGTATCCAAGTCTTGTCTTAGACGTATTCAAATGTGTCCAAGACGTGTCTAAACTAAAAATAATAATTTTTTTAATCAGACATGCAGAACACATGTATCATACGAGTATCTTCATGTGTCTGACACGCGAACACATCTCAAAAACGACGTGTCCGTACTTCATAGGTGGGTTGGAGTTTAGATGATAGGTTCATAACTTTATCCTAGATGAATAAAAATGAGGAATGATTTGACTTGATTTGATTTAGAAATCAAATTTTGTGTCTAAAACTTAAAAAAAAAAGGATTTGAATTGATTTAGAAATCAAATTTTGTATTTGTAAATTATTAAAATGAGAATTGATTTGATTTAATTATATTATTTTACATTTTAACCTTATGAGAAGTAGTTAAAAGTAATTACTAAAAATAAAATAATCTATTTATTTCAAATCAAATTAAATTCTAATAAATCCTATTAAATTTAATGAAATTTTTAAAATAAAAAAATAAAATTCATAAAATTTTAAAAATTAAATTATTTTTTATTTTTTAATATTTTAAATATAAAATTTAATTAAATTTAATTTATAAATTAAATTATTTTTTATTTTTTTATATTCCAAACATACTCAAACAGATCTAAGACCACTCTCTTTTTTGGTGACAACAGCGCTGCAGTGGAACTGGGAGGGAGTAACCTTTTTTACGATTTTTTAAGATTTTACTTGTAATTATTAACTTTAAGTTATTCTTCTTTAACCGTTAATTTAATTTTTATAGCATCTAATGATTATATTTAGATGATTTACTGCTAATCAAGTGATCCATGTTATAGGCTGTTTTATTCTTAAAAAAAAAAAAACCTTTTTGTATGCATCCATCGCATGTCATGCGGACCCATGACATTGGAAAGTTTTGTATAAGATTAGGAATAGGAATTAGGAATATAACATTGGAAAAATTATTAGATATAAGTACGAACAATTATAGGTATTAAATTTATTTATTTAGCTTAGGTAAAAACATTTTTTTATTAGTATGTGTATTTATAATATAATCTATACAACTTTATATATGTTAAATAATTTTTTTATTAATATGTTAAATAATAATTTGGGTGTTTATAATAAAAAATATTATTTATTATTTATTATTTTTTAGAACATAAATAAATAAGGATAAGATAATAAATATGTGAGTGATGAATCTCATTATTAATTAAGACTAAAATATTAAAATTTAAATAAAATAAACATAATTTCACGTCACACTTTAAAAATATACAATAAATTTTTATATAATAAATTATGCTTAACTAAGAATTACTCGTATAATATCATGCAAATAATTATTACTCTGACCAATGCTCAAATCTAGAACCATAGGAAGATCGACTATAAAGGAATCGTTCATTTTTCGTTAGTTTCCTTTCTTCTCTTATGTTTTTGCCTCAGCTCAGAGCCACTAGTTGAAGATGATTCACTTGATATGTGAAAGACACTAGTGAAGTTGTCCGTGCAATGCACAGACAACTATTAAATTCTGCATATCAAGCTAAATATTATATATATTTGTAGATAGAATTTCTTTCTTAGTGTTAAATAACTGAATTCCTAATCCCGTGATGAAGCAATGGGCAATGACCATATCTAATACATGGATGACAAAGGTAGGGTTTTATTACAACATGCAATATCCATAGCATGCGGCAACTAAGGTCCAATACATAAATCCCTTGATATTTGATAATGGTATTTATTTAATATGAGAGTAATTTTTAAGTGGACATGATCTATTACGTCATCATTTAAGTACTCAAATTATTATTTGATATTTGTAAAAATATTATTAATAATTAATATAATTTTATAACGATTCCTATTATCTTATATATATCAAATAATAATTTAAATATTTATGATGGATCGTATCCACCTAAGAATTTCTCTTAATATGATAAACCAGGCTACCACCTCAATATGCCATCAATACCATTTCTTTGTTAAACTCACATTTAAAACTTAAGGTTTTTTTACCAAACTGTCACTGTTGTTAAAATTATTTACTAAATTATTATTATTTTTAAATTATTTATCAAAATATCATTTTTTAAACTATTTATCAAAATGTCACTATTTTAAAATTATATACTAAAATATCACACTTTTATCCTACGTAGCTTTTGTCCTACGTATCTTATGTGGATTACACCAACAGGATTGGCGTAATTCACGTGAGATGCGCCACCCAATTTGACATATCTTACGTGGATGTACCATCCTATATAATATTTTTTACATGAATACGTCATATAGGATGATATTTTTTAGTTAAAAACATCAACACATGACATTTTTTACGTAGATAAAAAAATAAAAAAATATCATATTGCGTGTACTACGGCACTTAACCCATTCTATGTGAATCTTGCACTCTTCTCAAAAATACATATATTTCATATGCTTATTAAAAAATGCATCACAACGTTAAAAGATATTATTATTAATTTATTTATTTATAAATCAAGTGTTTATTTTTAATCTATAAAATAATTAATATGAGATTTTAATATTAATAAAATAAAATAAATAAGTAAAACAATAAAAAAATTTATTTATATGAGATTTTAGTATCAATAAGACAAATTAACTTTTGTTTACTTCTGTGGACCTTCTGAACCTCAGGGGCAAGATAATACAGTGAAGGTACGATTCCTTTCTAATTATATAGTGACTCATGTACCTGCACGACTTGCATATACAGATTCTAAATTTATTATTGTACTTCCTAATTATCAATTTAAAAATTCAAAAACTATCATGACGTACCTGTACTTTTTAATTATCAGTTTAAAAATTCAAAAACTATCATGATGTACTTCCTATGCTGAGATGAGAGGACATGACCTACTTCCTATGTTTATAGGTCAATTTTCAAAGTAACATTAGTAATTGTTCTCTATAAAATATCGAGTGAATTTATGTAGTGATGAGTTTTTGCCTAGTGCGCATTCTGCAACACAAAAAAGATAGTAAACAAGGTGGGGGAGGCAGACGAGAAGATTCGTAGGATTGAGGGAACAGTAGTTTCATCATCTTCCTTCGTGTTACACAAAGGTGTGTTTTCTTTCAGTTACTCCACGTACTTTGCTCCTGCTTCCCAATACAACCATGGATGATGTGAATGTATTTTGCATAGCTGTTTAAGCGTAATAATGATAGTTTTTGAATTGCCAAGCAATAATAGCCACGGAAGTAAACAAAAGTTACTTTTCCTTATTAACACTAAAGTCCCACATTGAAAAAAAATTTATTATTGTCTTACTTATTTATTTTATCTTACTAATATCAAAATCTCATGTCAAATACTTTATAAATCAAAATAAACACTTAATTTATAAATAAGTTAATTAATAATAATATCTTCTAATATTATGATATATTTTCTAGTAAGTATATAAAATATATGTATCTTTAGAAAGAATACGAGATACACGTAAATAAGTTAAGTGTTTTAGTACATACAATGTGATATTTTTTTATTTTTTATCTACATGAAAAACGTCATAACGCCATATGTATTGACATTTTTAACTAAACAACGACATCTTACATAGCGTATTTATATAAAAAACGTCATATAAGATGACGCATCTTGCGTGACTCCAAAAAAAAATCACGTAAGACAAAAGTGTAATATTTTAGTATATAATTTTAAAACAATGATATTTTAATAAATAATTAAAAATAATATTTTAATAAATAATTTAAAAAATAATAATTTAATAAATAATTTTATCAACAATGAAAGTTTAATAAAAAATTCAAAACTTAATAAGTTCCTCATTCCCTATTGCAGTTGATAGGAACAACACATATGCATAGGATTACCTGATAACTTAGTAATTTTAAAATTACTCAATCTAAAAATAATATTAGATACTTTGGTCTATGAAGTACACAGTTGTACATGGTTTTTGCATTCTTTTGAACATTGTAATACTTAGAATGCATCGAATCATATGCAGGTTTAGTCTTTTTTATTTATTTATCTGCAGGTTTGGTCTTTCGTTTTGATTTGAACACGAAGTTTTTTATTTACCAATTAATCAAGTTTTTTTTTGTTTTTTTCCTTCTCACGTGGTCACAACTATTACAGGTTCTGATATATACCAATATTAGGAATAGCCTCCTTCCCCCGCATCCTTTTTCGATATTATAGGGACATATCTTTTAACAATAAAGGGTTATGGTCTAAATAATCAACTTGCTATCAACTAAATTTAAAAAAAAAATATAGATCAATTTAGAAGACTACATGGCATATACAAATAAATGACAGATCTGGACTTAGTTCGTTTCTAGGTAAATCTGTTTCTCTACAAAGCATTAGTCTATTTCTTCCTTGCCAAACAGAATGAAACTTATATTTTTTACTGGAATTTATATGACATTGTAAAATCAGGAATTTAGATGCGTTTTTCTAAACAAAGATATATACTAAAATCATACATCATATACAGAGGATGAAGTGCAAAAACAAAGGAACATGGGAAGTTTTCCACCCCATCTGAGAAATGTATAGAGTATTAAATATATCCACTTCATTAACAGAAGATAAAAATTACAGATGCAAAATTCAGAAACCGAAATCTACCCTATGTAAAGTTGTGCGATGCTAACATATTGGACCAAGAAGTCTATCAAGGAAATTAATCAGTTTTTGACAGCGTTCAAAATTGCCAGCCATTAGATGTTGAATAATATATCAGATACCATCTGGGAAAAAAATATATCAGATACCACCAGGGGAAAAAACCACTCTGAACACGTTTTCTTGCCCATGCACCTTGAATAAGTGAATAATATCCACTTCCTTCAAAACCATTTGAACGACATATTCCATCCCCCATGGCGAAGACAAACTTTGTGAGTCAATGCATCCACAGCCAAAAACTAAACCTTATGCTTTCTTAAATCATTCTAAATTTCCAATAGTGCATTTGATCGAAATGGGCTGACACACTGCTAGACAAAAGATGGAGGGATAGTCTTAGAAAGGGAAAAAAATAAAAAAAAAATAAAAAATGATATATATATATATATATATATATATATATAAAAGATTGCTGACCTCTATAATGTAAAAATTAACAACTTCCTCATTGTGTTTTAAACGAACACCCACATGTTTCTTTTAAAAATAATTTAAACTAATTAATATTTTAGTAATTTAAACTTTTATAATAGAATCTGACCTTTAATATTGTTTTGATCTAATGAATCAAATTAATCTATTTAATGAAGAAAAAGAATTAAGAAGACAAATTTTAATGTCGAAAGAAAGTGGTTGACTTCAAATTTAATGAAGATAGAGAAGCTGACTTTATTAGTAAGTCTAATTATTGATTTTTAATTATTAAATTTTATATACAAATATCTTACAGTGTTTAATATTTACAACTTTTTTACCAGTTTTAATACTTACGAATTTATTTAATAAATAAAACATAAAAAAGGTTAAAAAAAGAAGATACAGCACACAAAATAATTAAAAATTGCAATTTTTTATTAAAAAAATTGGACATGTTAATGTAAACAATGAACACATTCATTACAAAAAAATCAATGAACACATTGAAAATTGTAGTTTACATAAAATATTTAAAAGCTATCATGAAATATAATTTCAAAAAACAAATTCTAATGTAATTTTTATTTTTATTTTAGTTGCATTTTAAATTTTTCAAGTAAACAATTTTTTATATAAAATGATTAAATTTTTTATTTTTTTATCTTTTTTATTTAATGAAAAGTGTTAAATTTTCTCTCGTCATTAAAACCTATATTAGTATTCTCTTTCTTCATAATATGATAATGATAAGTTACTAAAATATCTTTAAAATTAAGTTATTTTTAAAAGAAATATGTGAGCCTTTTTGTCCAAAATAAAATGTGAAAATTGCTAAACTCCACATGAATGTATAGAGATTTTATATATATATATAAAACATATATATATATATATATTTTGATATATATATATATAAGATTAAAAGTTACTTAAAAGGTTTTGTGACTATTTAAAGAAATCACATGCATTTATATTCTAATTCTGACTATTCATGTAAGATTTAATAATCAAGATTCACTCATCTCACCTATTATAATAAACGCTCTTCTCATCTCTTACGCTCCATATATATATATATATATATATATATATATATAAAAAAAAGAGTGTTTATTGTGAGTTAAAAGGTTTTCTTGACCATTAAATCTTACATTAATGGTCAAGATTCAAATGCATGCATTATGTTTAAATGGTCACATGACTTTTAAGTAACTTTAATCTTAACCATCTATGTATGGTCATGGTCAAGATTTACTCCTCTCACAATAAAAACTTTTCTCACTAGATATGTCATATATATATATATATATATATATATAGATGGAGGATCAACTATACTGAAAGTAAGTCTTTTTTTCTCTTACATTCATTTTCAACCGTTAGTTTCACTTTCATCTAATGGTTACCTTTAATAAAATAATCTCAACCATTAGATGAAAGTGAAATTAACGTTTGAAAATGAGTATAAGAGAAAAAAGACTTACACCGATTAAATTGATCCTCCTCATATATATATATATATATATATATATGAAGAGGGATTAATTTACACCAATGTAAGTCTTTTTTCTCTTACACTCATTTTTAATCGTTAGTTTCACTTTCATTTAATGGTTACCTTTAATCAAATAATCACAACCATTAGATGAAAGTGGAATTAACGGTTGAAAATAAGTGTAAGAGAAAAAATACTTATACTAATATAAGCTGATCTCTCCTCATATATATATATAAAAGCCGAACACAACTTCGGCATATAATACAATCTCAAGAACCTCACATACCAATATAACCCAGCTACAAATTTCAAAATTATACTACAGTTCACTAGGAGAGCAATAAAATCCATTCTACTTCAATACTAAGTTCTGCTACGCTCCCTTAGGAAGCACCTTGAATTTTAGCAGCAGAATTCATAGCTATATCCTGATTCTATCACACAGCAATGCCATGGCCTCCATAACCCTGACCACCATAATGGCTTCCATTGGAATCAGTCCTCCACTGTGAGATCCCAAGGAATTAAATTAGAGATAGATTTCAATAAAAGTTTTGCTATATCTTCTTAAAAGACCCTCCTAATAATTATCCTAATATTAAATAAAAAAAATTTAATGAAAAAGTAAATACATTTAATGTCTTGAAAACATAAAAAATATTCAATACTTTATTCATTTAGTAATTAAGAGGATTAATAGGAGAATTGTGTAGGAAGATTTAGAATTATTCTTTGAATAATGAAAAGTGCATCCAAAAGTTTCTTTTTCATTTCCTTTTTTATAAAATTGGGACCCTTATGTGGTTGGTTCTGATTTTGGAGAATTAATATATAAGATAATTGATTAAGAATACTATTTCAGCCAGTCCTGGAAAGTGTGAGAATTCATTTTCAAGCCTTCAAAATCTAAATCTAAAGTGGAAAGGAATTAAAAAGTATATATGCTAATTAACAACTCTTCCTAGCAACTAATTTGATGTGGGAGGTATGAAACTTAAAAATTTTGTAAAATAATAGGGGCATACAAGTAGAAGAAGTAAGTGATAATAGAAGATATATAACAAACTATGATAACTGATGGACTGTAATGATGTCTATACTTCTTACCATAAAAAATAATAGTTTCATAGATTTAGTGCACAAAATCATCAAATTGATCACATTTGAGAAAAGAATGAGACTCATAACCAATTTTCTCATTAGCTAGTCAAAGGTAAAAATATTAAAAAATGAAGTGATTTCACAAAAAAAGGTAGAACAAACTCATGCTTATTTCCTATACTGCAACCCCAAGAAAGACACACTATCTACTTCCCAATTACTGTCCCATTTAATGTCTGAATTGCTTCTTCAGCATTCTTTCTATAATAGAGACATTAGAAGGCATAAAATATAGTTAATGCACCCAGGAAAAACTGCGACACTACTAATGACAATGACAACAGCAATCACAATCATAACATTATATGCAATAGTCCTCAGAAATTTGCTTTGATATCCTTATTCTTATATGATTTTAAAAGCATTAAAAGTTGGCATATAATAGAGAATTCTTTACTCAAGAACACGTATGCCAATTTTCATTTCCCAAACCATACCCTGCACTGCCGCAGCACTATCATGTAAGTTATAATTTATGTCTTTCTTAAGGGACACCACAAGAGTACCTGTCAGCAAATTGAACAAAATCACACCCTTTACCCACTGGAATTTTCACAGAGACAACCTCAAGAATGGTTGCTTGAGATCCTCATCACTGATATGAGAATCAAGCCCTACAACAAATATCTGTAACAAAGATCGGCTTTTGAGATATCAAAAGAAGCAAGGCAATTAACAGGTATAAAAACTTAAAAAAGCAAACTCACTATTGTGTTGTTAAAAAGCCCTTCAAACTGGGAACCTTGAGCAACAACATCATTAGATGAGTGTCCACCATCCAACACCATGGCCGGTTTAAGGAATACAAAATAAGATTTTGAAGTTTCTATTAGAACCATAATATATCATATAATGCATTCCAATGATAATAACCTTCTGGTGTTATAAACATAAACAGCAAGCCTAGCAATATATACATTTTAAAATGATGAACAATGAATATTACTGTTTGGTTATGTATTCAAGCTTCTAAATTGTGAAAGATGTCTGCACATATAGATTATTGAAATTCAATAATAATCTTGTAGAAACCCAGTAATCCAGGGTGGCAATCTAAACCCTTTAAAAGGGAAAATAGCTTCAGCAGTGATTAGGATGCCACGCAGATTATAACCCAAAGCTCAAAAGTAATTCAAGCATATTCGGGAAGAGATGAAACTTAGCGACTGTGAATGAGGAACACTCCAGAATGAGCTGCACTCAGAGCAAGTATGGCTCACAAACATTCACAATCGCAAGAAAAAATGCACTCTTTTAAGAGTTGCACAATTGATTTAATAATTAATATTATTAAAGAGTAATATGGATCCAGAATTTAACATTGCAAAGCAACCAATTGTAACCAATAGTTCATATTGGTCTAAGCTTACACAGTAATTGAGCATAAAAAAAAAAAAACAGTACTTCTGGCTTGCATTTGATTTTAGCTCATAATTTTACTCAATGATGATAAATAAGATCCATAGCTCAATGGTGAAGTCACATAATATTCTCATTTCAGAATTACATTAATTCATTGTAAGGTAAATCTATAGTCAAGAAGAATCAAAACTACTTCAATTGAAATGGCTAACCTGTATGGAAGGATTAAGAAAATCCTCCATGGAAGCAGCTAGTGCTTGTGAGTGGTAACACCCTTTGACGATAATGAAATTGCAAATCTGAATGCCCACCTCACACGAGTGTATTGATCGTGAAAGTAGTTCAACACCAGTCCCACCACTTGCTCCAAAAATTTTGACCTGCACTGCTGTAACTGGTAGCTGAAGGGAAATTGCAAAAAAAAATAGAATATATCTAAGATAAAATTTTGAATATATAATAAAACCAATAAGAGGAACATTCAACAGTATGACAAAAAAAAAATAGAAGTTGTTTTGTGAGGTTGATAGGGAAGTAAAAAGAAGAAAGATAGAGAAATAAGTTGGGTGAAGAACCCATTGCCACACTCCTCTATTACCATCGGACACCAAATCGTAATTAGGCAAACAAACAAACATTTTAAATTTGAAAAATAAAATAAAATAATAATAAAAAAAAGGAGTGGAATCTCACCCCTATACAGATAAAATCAACGTCCCCATCTGAGGCTCACTCAAGCACGCTACCAGGACCTAATCTTCCTATCCTATACCCTAAAATTTTCAACAGCTGCAATGCTTAAGCTTTGCACACAGGAAATATCCAAAATATCTCCATTGGCTCCATAAATGACACGTGTATATGAATAAGAATATATACAATAACAATTACATTTCAATAATTATATGTGATACAGATATAGATATAAATTTCCTTCCGTAAATTTCATTAGACAAGAACAGCTCTTATACCGTCATCCCACCCCCTAGTCAAACCATGTGATTTGTAACCTGTACATTTTAAGAATGTGTCAAGTAGCAGTTCTCGATTAGTTGGACGCATGCACAACCATGACATACACCAAACCAACTTCCCAATAAAAAATAGATTTTTTTGTGCTAATAATAAAGACGATTGGCAGGTTTGGTGTCTAACTTTTAATAAATGCTTTTTTTTTTAATAAAGGTTATATGCAAGTTTGGTGTCTAACTTCTAGTTTACCAAATCCGTCCTTGGTATCCAACTTTTTATTGTCTAAAATGCCATTTACATTTACTCAATCTATTACTCAAACGAGTGCTCTCCATCTGGGCTGAAGCCCATGCGACAAAAAAGAATAACATTTACTCTATTAATTTGCTGTCAAACACACAAATTAAAGAGGTAAAAGTTTTAAATAATAATAAAAAACTGCTATACCTCACCCACGTTTTTATCTATAACCGTTTTATTAAACTGTTGTTCTACCTCATGTCAAAAAACTGCTCTTCTAGTTTTGTTATTTCACATACTAATATAGTCATACATTATTGTATCATTTAATAATTTAATATGTGGTGAATACTTTCGTTTGGTATGTTATAATAATGAAATATGTAATTTTATTGTAATATATAATTAAATAAAAATATTTGCATATATTATAATTAGATAACAAAAATAAAAATTGTAGATTAATAGGTACGTTAGTGTTTGTTAATCTACTACTACTACTAATAATAATAATAATAATAATCCCCCAACCTAATAAAAGGAAAAAACGGTATATTTAACCTTCTCTTCTAGGTCCGTTATTCTATCATCTGTGAGCTAAAGCTCTTTTCTAGTTTTCTCTCTAGGAAAAGGCAAAAAAATAAATAAATAAATAAAACAAACCCACCCAATGATTTATAAAACCTTTGAACGAATTTTTCATTTACTTGAGTAATTGAGTTCAAGTAAAGGAAATTCTTTGCATCATAATCAGAAAGGAGAGGAAATGAATATCCTTAAAAGTAAAACTGCCAAACACCCAATAAAGCAGCTGAAATTCCATTAATTTATGAGTAAGAGTAGTCAGTTTAACCTGACGTGAATGTGATTCAATATTTTTATTAGGTTAAATTTTAAAACTTTAGACCTAATTTGACATGGTTTAATTAATGATTAGGTCAAGATCAGACTAATTCAATATTCAGATAAAATTTACAAATTTGAATATTATATATAATTAAATCATAAAATTTTAAAAGCATAAAATAAAAATTATAAAATATTTTATAATATATATTTTAAAACAAATTATATTAATATAAAAAATAGTAATTTAAGCCAATGAATTTTATAATTTGTTATTAATTTTTATAAAATTATAAGTTTTAAAATAATAATTAATGTCGAGTTTGGTTAAGCCGACTTAAAAATTACATTAGACCTAATTTTAAGAATCCAACTAAACTAAATTAATTTTTAACCAGACCATAAGCACCCCTAAGTAAGAGTGCAGTCTTCTTCTATAGCTGGGAAAAGAAATCAAAAGCTAGAGCTAAATAACAGTAAATGATCCTTTGCAGTACTTTATCCCCTGCAGTAGTAGAGAGAGACATAAAAATGAAAGAAAAATTAATCTGTATTAAAAAATTGAAAAACTCATTTGGTTGTTTCCTTAATTCTCTCACTTACTACACGCTATGCAATTCTTTAAGAACTTTAAAAGATCCTATTCCTTAAAGAACCTATATATACTTGCAATGTTATTGCAAGTTTGTGACACAAAAAGGACCAACAGTATCAATTTATAGAAAACACAATTGATTTAAATCTTATTAGGCTCTCAAACATTTACATGGCAAGGAGATCTACTTTTTATCTAGATCTTAGAAATCTGGTAACCATTATAATTGCTAAAACATCATTTAATGGACTCACAAACCTTGAATCGAGGTGGTAAACAACTTTAATTTCTAAGATAAGGATGCACGTTTAAATTTTAAAGAAATAATTCTTATGAAAATACTACATAACTTTGGTGCTTTAGTGATCAAACGTGAATTAGTCTTATAAATAATTTAAATGAATCAAACTTGTAGAGATATCTTATAGTCTTATAAAAAAAAATATCATTTCCTGGAGCTTAAAATTCATGGGGATTTGATATTCAAAAGAAATAAATAAAGGATAAATGCATACCTATCCTCAAACTCAAGTATCTTTGCCTTCCAAATCTCCTCTATGCTTTACATTGGCGCTAAAGAGTGTCGGTCTCCCTTCTATCATTCAGGGAAATAAGTCTGAGACTTTCGAAAGTATAAGCAACAAGGTGATGCATTGGATAATAAGATGGAGTGGAAGATAATTACTCTCAACTATGAAGTGGGAAGTCTTAATCAAATGAGTAGCTAGCTTGGCCATCCCTTGTTGAGAATTGCTGTAGTATTATGATGGATATGATATTTATAGTGTTAGAAAAAGGAAAGTCTAAAATTTTGAAGAGATTTGAAACGATAGACTAAATGAGGAACAATAATGGATATTAGACATTATGTCTTAACAAACAATCTTAAGGTAGTATATTCATGAATCACATCACTTATAATGTTCTCATTTTGTCTATTCCTAATCAATGTAGAGTTGGAAACTCACACTTAAATTCTCAACAATATCCACCTCAAGTGTGAGTACACACAAGAACATTACACACAAAGGACAAATCACCATCAAGTAAAGTAATGGTTAACAATCTTGTCTCAAAATTGTCTTTTTTCTCTAATAGCAGCATCAAATCATGAGAACACCAACAACTGTAATAAAGATACTAACCCAAATCGAACCAATAACTCTGATATCATTTGTTAAAAATAGAGTAACACAGTTAACAATTTTGTTCCAAAGTTGGTTTTTTTTCTCTAATAGTAACATCAAATCATGCGAATACCAATAACTGTAATAAAGATATTCGTCCAAATCGAACTAACGACTCTAATACCACTTATTAGAGATAGAAGAGTTCAAAATACTAAGAAGATTTGAAATAGTGGACTTACAGAAGAACAATAGAATGGATATTACATTTTAACTTAAAGCCTTAAGACAATGAATTCATTGGTGATATATTAAACAATGTGAGGTTTAAAATTCACACTTAAATTTTTAACATATAATGAGTTGTCAAATATTTATTAAATATTAATTTTATAATTAATTTTTAAAATTTTATTAAATATAATTAATAATTAATAAAATATTTTACAATTCGAAATAGACGAAAAAATAAAGAAGGTTCTAGAGTAATGCTGTTCAGCGGTTTTAAATTGTTGCAACTTGCAAAGCTTATGTGATGACTTGCACAAGTTTTGATGCAAGACTACGGTTGGTGTGGGTCTTTGAAGAATCACAGGAAAATACGTACACTAAATGAGATAGGAGAAATTGTGTTCCCAAGAAAATATGTGGCTTAGATTTCAAAGATTTATGAGCATTCAACTCTTTTTATGCTTGGTAGGTAAGGAAGAAGATTACTCATGAGTCATGTCTATTTTACAAGGTTTACAAGCATACGTATCTTGCTGCCTGTTAGAGAGAAAGGATAGTGGAAGTTAACTTTAGTATGATATATTCTGTTATAATCTGAGCGGGTGCTATTATGCACCTTTCTTATTTTGGGTGTATTATACATTTTTAATTTTTATTTGTTACAATAAATTTTTTTTGGGCAAGTTGTTTTTTTAGAACATGCACTATTTACATCAGAGGTACTATTTATATCAAGAAAAATATTACACATCAGAAAAAATACTATTTACATAAAAAAAATTACTATTTATCACCGTCGGTGTTACTGTTTACCAGTATGTGTATATAAATAATTGTATATACTAAAAATCTTACAATATATATAAAATATTATCAATTAAAATTTATAAAGTTTTTGATATACGCATAGTTGTTTATTAAAAATTAAGAGATTGATACTGATTTTAATTAGTATTATTTTAAATGATATTATTTACACGATTCGTAAATAATACCAATTAAAATTATATCATTCAATCTTTATATTTTTTATAAATAATCAGCATACTTGAATTTTTTTTTAAAATTATTACTTGTTGAAAAATTTTATAAATTTTAACTCGATAATATTTATACGCTTATACAACTTAAAAAAATTAGAAGTGATCTGATTTCCTAAAATTATAACTCGTTTTTTTTTTAAAATATTATAAATTTTAACTAATAATATTTATATAATTATATAATTTTAAAAAATTAAAAGTGACCGATGGTAGTCGACAAACAGTGTAATCGATGACAATAGTGGTAGTAGTATGTAAAAAAAATATAACACTAAAAAAACTAAAAAAAAATCTTTAAAAAAGGAAACCTGCTTAGCAGGTTTTCTGTAATTGATCTAAGCCATTGATTTATTTTATGAATAAATCAATGACTTAGATTATGAGATGTATGATAGTAGGGGTGTAAGTGAGTGATTTGGTTCGGGTTTTGGGGAAAAATAAATCCAAACCAATCAAAATTAATTAGTTCAGTTTGGTTCGTTTTTTTATTTTTTGATAGCCAAATCTGAACCGAACCGAACCAAACATCTATGGTTTGGTTTGGTTCGGGTGATCGGGTTGACCATTATTTTTTTAACACAAAAATTAACTAAATAACTATACATGTAATACAGAAAAGTACAAATAATGTATCTAAAATTTCAAATAATATTAGAACATAGACTAATATTTGCTCTTCCATCAGACAATGAACATTCAATTTTAAGTTGAGTTACACGATCATTGGTCTTTGAGATTTCCTATTTATATCAAATCCAAAATGCTAAAATTGTGAGAAAAGAAAACTTTCTAGTAGACGATAGAAAAATAAAATATAATGAGCAGAACAGCTAAAGATAATGGAACCAGAAATAAGATAACAATTATCAAATATCACACTCCGACCAAATATATGCAACAATGCCATAATATATTCCTAAAAACCTGTCTCGGGTAATCAGCACATAATGTCAAAATCAACAAAGGAGAAGCAACAACACTTAAAATGAATAACATTATATAGATTATTGTTTTCAGACACATTAAACAGGCACATACATTTTCTTCAGTTCTCTATCTTTTTGAACTGTTAAAGAAAAGAATATTATCTAACGATGTAGAAAGATCTATATTGTAGTCTGCCCTTCTTAAGTCAATTAAGCGTCTCCTGCCCAACAGCTGTGAGCAATAAACATAGTACAAGAAATCAAAATACCTTCACAGCAACAATGGAACAACATAATCAACACATCAATCAAAAGTCCCTGCTCATACAAATTACATTTTTTTCCACAAGGAAAGTATTGAAGGGCTAGGCTGTATTGCACGGAATTGGGCATTCTTGGACATTTCAGGTACAGAACATATTTTTGGATATAAAATTTCAGCCTGAATATATTTTTGGATACAAAGTCCCACCAAATTACATGGATGAGCTACTAATTAATCAGAAGCACAAACAACTAAAAGTGGAGAAAAATGATGAGATAACACTTTTAGATATTATAATTGTTTACCATATCTCACTTTTAGATAACACTGACTTTAGAAAAAAATATAGATAAATGAAAAGACTCTTGTTCTTCACAAACACACTAAGAAATTGGCGCTGAATTTAACCCGCTTTGATACCAATATGATGTTAAAAACACATAATCTCACCAAATATTTATTCTCTCACACACACTCAGAGTCACGCAACTTACAAGAGAGGAAAAGAAATATTACAAATTCTATTTGATTTCACTTGTTATTACACGGTACATGAGCAGGACTTTTATAGGCTAAAATGCTTAATTTAAAAAAACATAATGATGAAGTAACATTAATTAATGAAGCGGTGCAGCATTGATCAAAAACAATTTGATCTCTTCATTCTTTAAGACTCCCTTGATGACATGTGGTAAATGAAGGACAGCAGTAGCTACGTTTTTGTAAGTTCCTTGGCTAACTTTGACACTTCTATAGCAAGTGCAGGTGACAATCAACTTGAATTTAGGAGTTGGATAGTGATGTAACATCTAGAGCATTGTTACAATATCTAGAGCATTGTTACAAAAGGAGGCAATTAGGTTGCACAAAAATGATGAGGAAAGAAACAATAAGGAAAAGTACGAACTATCTTATGACTTAATTAAAAAAGCACAGGGAGGAGGAAAAGGAGCTATTGGGGGTAAATGAGCTACTGGGGGTGCAAATGTTAATCGCCACCCTCGTCGATATGTAAACTCAGCAACATCATTATTGTCTTGGATGTCAACTGTGTTTATGAGCAGGGGATTTCAAAACAAAACAGAAAGACATGAACAGAAGCAGAAATCAAAACAGAAGCAGAGGATTTCAACTGGGCAAGACATGAAGTTGAAAGAGATCAAACCTTGGGGCTTCTTAGATGAATAGAGGTAGAAAGCACCAACACCAACGACTACAAGAGCCACGACCACACCTACGAGTGGTGCATGCTCGAGAGAGAAAGAGTGCACAAAGACTTCCGACGAGCTGAGCAGCGTCAGCGGCGAGGGGCGACGGTGAACCGAGCAGCGGCAGCGACGAGCGATGGCAGGTGAGGTAGAGGGTGAGTTTGGGTTGGGTTAGGGACTTAGGGTTCAGATTTGGGAAAATTGGAAAAGGCACGGTTTTGGCCTTTTTTGGATATCGGAGACAGATCCTCACATTTTATCAAATAGCAATTAAGTGTGTACAGTGTTGGTTCAGGTGGTTCTTCGGGTTTAAAATTCTAAATTCGAGAACCGAACCAATTAAGTTCTCATTGGTTCGGATTTTACCCGAACCAATTAAAATACTCAAACCAAACCAAACCAACTTAATTGGTTCGGTTCGGGTTGGTCGGTTTGGTCAGGTTATCCGAACCAATTTACACCCCTATATGATAAACCCTCCTTTGGAGGGTGTATCTTAGAAATGGCCTGTAATCAGTTAGTAGTTACTATAATTTGTTATCAGTTACTGATAATATAACAACTATATATAGCTGAATGTACTGGCCGTATAGTGTGATGAATTCATTTTCTATTCCATTCAGATTTCTCAGCATTCTATCTCTCTTTGTTCATCTCTTATTTCCTTTTCTCACTTGAGGTCTGATACCTTTATGGTATCAAAGCCCAAGGTTCGATCATGGAAGAACTCAGTTCTGGTTCTTCATCTTCCATCACATTCATGCTCCAAACATTTTCTAATCTAGTTTCATTCAAATTGGACGAATCAAATTTCTTGCCATGGAAAAACAAGCATTAGCTACTATCAGAGGTTTCAAGTTACACAAATTCATCACTGGATCCAGAGGTATGCCTTAGAAATTTGTAACTCCAAAAAATGAAGTTCAGTCAAGAATCAGTAATGATTTTCTTAACTGGGAAGCACAAGACCAGTTACTATTATCTTGGTTACTTTCTTCCATGTCAGAGGGACTAACTACAAGAATGGTAGGTTGTGATCATTCTTATGAAGTTTGGCAAAAGCTTGAAGTGTTCTTCACATCACAGATCAGAGCAAAAGTGAAACAACTCATACTTCAACTCAAGAATGTAAAGAAAACCACCGAGGTCAATGAGTATCTCTTGAGCATCAAGAAGATTATTAATACATTAGCAGCTGTTGGTGCACCTGTTGACATTATAGATTACATTGAGATCATATTTGATGGTTTACCAGAAGAATATGATGGTTTCATCACTTTAGTCATGTCCAGATCTGAGCAACATTCCATTGTTGAGATTGAATCATTACTGATGGCTCAAGAAGAAAGAATTGAAAAGCACATAAAGAATTCTAAATCCTTCAATCCACAAGTGAATCTTGCACAACAAAAGAACTTCAGAGATAAGAGAAGCTTTGGTAATGGTAATAATCATTTTTACCAGAATAGTCAGTTTCAAAATAATGGTTAACATCAGAATGGTGGTAATGGTGCTATTCAGAATTTTGGTCAGTTCTAGGGTTAGTTTAGAGGTGGCTTTGGAAGATTTAGAGGCAGAGGAAGGTTTTATCGAGGAGGTGGTAGAGGATCAGTCAAATGCCAAGTTTATGAAAAAAATGGTCACTGATAAGTTAGAATTTTATGCTTTTGATTTATATGTTTATGCTTTTGATTTTAGGATTTTATTTTACTTTTGTTTTATTTTACTACCATTTTGCTTTGTTTTGGTAATAGGTGGAAAATAAGAAAGAGTTGAATGGAAACATAAGGAATTGTGACTCACTAGTATTGGGGATTACACCTATATTTCGTGTGGCAAGAATGCAACAATTCAAGTTCTAACCAGAGAGAATTATGGCCCGCTAGTAATGGCCATTATGGCCATAATTCGTGGAGAATTCAGAATTAAGAAGCCAACCAAAAAGAATTATGGCAAGGTAGTAATGGCCATTGTGGCCATAATTTGTGCAACTAGAATTTCAAGAAGCTAACCAGAAAGAATTATAGTCAGGCAGTAATGGCCATTGTGGCCGTATGTAATTCGTGCAACTAGAATTTGAAGAAGCTAACCAGAAAGAATTATGGCCAGGCAGTAATGGCCATTATGGCCATAATTCATGCAACCAAAATTTGAAGGGCCAACCAGAATGAATTACTACCTGCCAGTAATTGCCATTACGGCCATAATTTGGATCAGTTTCGTAACAGCCCATTTATTTCTAAAGGATCCAAAGAGGTATTGTAATGGGGTGTAAATGGGGTTGTAATAGGCTATAAAAGGAGTGGTTTTCTGATAGGAAAGAGAACGGAAAAAAATATGTTCTCTTATCTCCCATTCTTAGATAAAATTAGTTCTCTTGCTCTTTGTTTTTCGGTAGCAGTTCTTGCAACCTTGTTGGAATTTTATGCAAGCTGATTAAGAATTTCTTTTCTTCTCCTTTATTATCTATCTCTTTCCTTTTCTTATATCCTCAATGTTTCAATTATATTTGGTTGTTTCTATTATGAATATGAGTGAGTAATTATCTAATCTTGGGATTGTGGGTATTCTAATGAAGGGTTGTTGCTATTTCTGATTTTTTTTATGGGTGTTGATCTTTTTAATTCAACCTTAGTGTTTTTTCTGTTTGCAAATATATGGTCTATGTTTGCATGATTTCAGATATTAAGCGAAAAACCGAATGGTGAAGTTTGGTATTAGAGCTATAAGATTGAACAAGGGGATTGAATCATGAAAATAGATTTTATTCTCTTGAGGTTGTGACAAATATTTGTTCTTAATGAGTTTTTGCTAATGAAAACAAGTCGTTTGAAAGAAGGCAATAATTACATTTGCTTATTTTACCTTTAAAAATCAAGCATCCATAGCATTAGGAAAATTCGTTTTAAGTGTCAATCGTCATTATGAAGAACCATAATCCCAAGAGCTTATTTTCTCTGCTATTAAATCAAATCTTTATTCGATTTTCCAACAACTTACCATTTTAAATACAATTTTAGTTTAGCTAATCACCATTGTGATAAGAAACTGGTAATCAATACTAAGTCTCTGTGGGAACGATATTTTATTATGTGATACAACTGTGCGCTTGCGGTAGGCATCAGTCACACAAGTTGGAATTATCACCATAGATTTGATCAGCAATATCCAGCACCTAATTCTACTGGTGCTCATTCACCTCATTTATACATGACCCAAGCATTTAGTTTTATTCTTAATTCTTCCAATTCTCAAATGTTGGCAATGTTAGCTACACCTGAAACTCTTTATTATCATGCTTAGTATCCAGATTCTGGTGCCACAAATCACCTTACCCCAGAATCTGAGAATCTCATGACAAAAGCAGTTTATAGTGGTGATAACACTATAAAAATGGCAAATGGTGCTGGCCTGCAGATCCAGCATGTTGGTAATTCTCAATTCTCACTACCTCATTGTTCTTGTCTCTTTTTCTCATGTTGGTGATTAGAGATAATTGGATAGATGAGATAAACACTTTTACTTATAAATGTGATAGCCAAAGGAGATAATATTCAAGTAATTCAATAAAACAGTGCACAAAATAAAGAGAAGGGTTTAGAGAAAACAAACACAATGGTTTATCTTGATTCGATCACCAATCCACTTGTGATCTACGTCCAGTCCCTAAGTAACAACTTGAGATTTTCCACTATATCTTCAAGGTTCAATGGGTGCTTAACAACCACTACAACCTTGAGCACTTAACACTTTGGGATACCTCACCCTTATGCTTGAGCCTCTATTTTCCGAGGGATACCTCACCCTTTTACAGTTTGGAGGGATACCTCACCCTCTTTAGAGATTATACAAAGATTGAATAGGTAGAAATTCTCTTCAAAGAGCAAATAATAACTGGAAATTCAATGGGTATATGATTCACGGTTTACGCTCAGAAACAGAGTATTAACGGAGGAAAAGATGAAAACTCATTTTTAATGCTCAACCAAGGTTTTTTCAGATTGATTGTCTAACTCCCATAAATGCCCAACAACTTCTATTTATAAGTCATTGAAGTTTAGAGCCGTTGGGAGGTGGTTGGAGCATTTAATGATACGTAACTATCCATTAATTTCTGTTTCTGGAAAGCTCTCTTATTCAAATAAGAGAATTCTTATTCAAATAAGGCTTTAAATAGCACAAGCGTGTTTTCCTCTGTAATGTGTTATTCAAATAACATCTTGGTTATTCGAATAACCACTTAAATGTATGGCTTCTGGGAAAACATGTTATTCGAATAACATTCATGTTATTCGAATAACTCATTCGAATATTTGATTTCCTGAGTTCTCGTTATTCGAATAACAACATTGTTATTCAAATAACCATTTAAACATGGTTTTGCTGAAAGGCTTGTTATTCGAATAACAACTCTGTTATTCGAATAACCATTTAATAAAATGATTTCTTGGAGATGTGTTATTCGAATAACACTTTGTTATTCGAATAACTTATTCATGCCAAAACGTTTTTTGAACCATTTATTCGAATAGCACAGAGCTTATTCAAATAAATCTTTTCCTGAAAGATTATTTGGAATCCTTGACTTGTGTTATTCGAATAACAAACTCCTTATTCGAATAATACATGCGAAAAACATGTTTTATGCCTTTTTAAATGTTGCTCTTGATTCCATATGATCTTTTAGGCTTATGAACACGAGATGGTTTATTCTTTGGAAGTTAAAAACCATATTGAAGCCTTGAAAACTTGTGTGCTATTTCGAAATGTAAGATTGAGCTATTTGTGAATTTTTATATATACCTTTACAAAATGATTGAAGTCCTAAAAGCTATACTTGATGGTCTTGAGACTCTTGGACTTGATCTTGCAACATCTTTAAGTTTGTTATCATTAAAACACATTATTTATGAGATACATGCCAATCACACTTTCAAAACAAACAATGAGCCTTTCAAGGTTGGACTTTCTTTTTTAAAATTTTGGGCATCATAATTAATTTAATTATTATTTATTATAACTGCACTAGTTAATGTGCCTCTATCTCATCCATGATTAATATAACTATTTAAAATACGTGTCAAATTTTTTTTAGTGGGCCAACCCATGGGTGGGTCAGGGCTAGCCCATTAAATAAGTGAGTCAAATTTAAAAAAAAATTGTTGTGGGCTAGCCCTAGCCCACTTGGCCCTATGAGCTTTTGGTCTTGTGGGCTATTTTATCTTGTGGGCTTTTTTGCCCTAACCCACATGGTTTAGGGCTTGATAGCCACTAGTCCACTTGACCTTATGAGCTTTTGGTCTTGTGGGCTATTTTATCTTGTGGGCTTTTTTGCCCTAACCCACATGGTTTAGGGCTTGATAGGGTGGGCTGGACTTTTATGATAGCTCTAAGACTTGTGTAGTGATTCTAAATTTTTTTCTAGATATACTTGGTAGAGATTAATCAATAGAAGTTTTTTTTTAGTAAAATATTGATTGACAGAATGATTTAGTTGGCTTTAATGTTATCATTTATTTATATTTTTAGATGTTTTCTTGTCTATAACATATCTAGAACTACTGCAAGTTAGAGTATGTACTACTTGAGATTATTGAATTTCTACTAAGGTTTATTTTGTAGGAGATACTGTATATATGCTCATTGCAAATGATGCTTTGTTTCCTACAAGTTATTAGAGTTATCATGAGATCCATTTCTACAACTATGCCTGAAGTGTTTCCCCTATGAAATTTGTTTAATACCTTTATTTGTCACTATAATTCAACTATCAAACTTGCTAAATAGGCCATTATTGTGCAATATGCAATTTTCTTAAGGTGCAAGCTCCCTTTGCCCTTGGAGCATAGGCACAAAGGCAAGGCACTACCATTTAGTTTCTCACTTTTTCTAGTACTTGGATAATTATAATGATTGATGATTTATTGTGATTTTTGGTAAATTTTGATTTTAGATAATTATATGCATAGGAAACTAGATTTTTTTTTTTATAAAATGAAGGCGTTTAGTTGTGACAAATCCCAACTAGATGCCTAATTTTTTTAATATTTTTTAAAATATTAGAGATGAAATTTTTTCATCTCTATTAAAGAACTGAGACGAATCTTATAACTGAACATCGACAAAATTTTAAAATTTAGAGACGAAAAAAATTTGTCTCTAAATTAGAGATGAAATTAAATTTTCCATCTCTAACAATCAGAGACGCCACTTTTAGAGATAGATCAATTTTCGTCTCTAGTTCCATCTCTAAATATTTAGAGACAAAATTTTACACATTTAGAGTCAGAATTTTTTTGTCTCTAAATCTAATTTTTTTAGTAGTGTATAAGAGTAGGAGAGTAAATTAACTGAATTATTCGTGAACTATTTGAGCTCGGTTCATTAAATACTCATGAAGTTAATTTGTTTAACTAGCTAAACAAACAAACTCAAGCCTTAATTAATTTAAGCTTGATTATATAAATGAGTCAAATCTAAACTTTATGATCTCGACATTAAAATTTACAAGCTCGTGAACAACTTAATTATATATATATATATATGAGGAGGAATTAGTTTACACCAGTGTAAGTTTTTTTTCTCTTACACTTATTTTTAACTGTTAGATCTACTTTCATATAATGATTGAGATTATTTCATTATAACCATTAGATAAAAGTAGATCTATAAAAATATATAGAGAAAAAAACTTACTTACACTATATGATCCTCCCTCATATATATATATATATATATGATGGTAGAAATTAATATAGTTCATAAAAAATGTAAGATTGTTAAAGTTATTTATTTTAATAAGTATTTATAAAAGGTTAACAACAAGTATATACAATATTTATCAACATGCTCCATCTCTATACACAAAAGAAGAAGGCCATTTGCATTATGGAAATATGTTGAACATTTTTATATAAATGTTAAAGTTTATTTTGAAATTTCTTTTTGCAATAGTGAAATAGTATAATTTTTTATCATTTTATGTGATGAATTATGAAAAAAAAAGTCTTAATTTCTATTTTTATTTCATCTTTTACTATAAAAATATTTACTAATTATTAGCTTAATAAATTAAAAATATAATTTAAAGAGAAATTTGATAAAATAAAACAAAATAATTAAGGCATAAATGAACTGATTCCAAACTTTTATATTTTTAAATAAGTAAAGCTCAAACTTTAAATTTAACTCATTTAAATAAATAAGTCAAGATTAAGTAATTTATTTTTTTCACAAATTAAATTTGAATTTCAAATACTTAATTTGATTCAACTTATTTATACATTTATACAAGAGATTGAGTGAGTCGATTCTTTCAAAAAATAGTATAACAAAATAGTACGGACACAGTCAATTGACTATGATGTTGTTCTTAATTACGAAAAATATTTGTGTAGATGTTATTTATATAATTTGTATAAATTATACTAATTAATAAGTAATATATTATTATTTTTAATATAAAATAATTATATGACATAAAAATTATATAATTATTGAAGTACTAATTAATTTAGTCTATATAACTGTATAAACAAATTTTATATAAATATTTCTAATTAATTAGATAGACTTCTGCACTCTATATTCCCGGGATCATTAAAAATGGATCTTCTATAGTCTATGGAAACCATTTGAAAAGCTCAAGAGCTTCATATGACAGCTCCTTCATAACGAGTTGCGTGTTAGGGATAATTTACAGCAATGCATGAGCTTTCTTTGTAACTACGATAAGCAAACATCTAGGATTGGGTTATTATGTCTAGCCAGAATATTTTAAGTTGATTTTTCAACTTATGGTCAAAGGTCAATGACTTTTCTGCGGATTCTATAATCAATCGGTGGTCCAATGTTTGTCCTAGAATACTGCAATTTAGATTCCTGATTAAGTGATAAGTAATTACGAAAGAGCTTATCCATCCGTTTTTGTCCATATGGAGAAGCTGGAAAAGAAAGAATGATATCCGTTTGTGGGTGGTCTATTCACATTTCATTTTAAATGCTTTAAACTTTAATGACTTTTATTATTTTATATATTTAATAACTCAAATTTTTTACTATTTATACTTAATTATCTATACATTTAAATTGAAAATTTTATTAAATTTATTATTAAAATTTTATTATTAAAAAATTTCTTAACTCAAACTTGTTACTATTCATATAAAATTTTAGTTATATATTTACACTTTACATATTTAAAATATACTTTTTTTACTTTATCTTTAGCTATTATTCACTAAAATATAACTTCGGCAATACTTTAAAATATTGTTTAAAACCGAAAGTGTCTTGAAGTTACATTCAACAGTTTATATTTGAATAAATATATAAAAATAAATATTTTCAATTTTATTCTCAAAATTACATTCAACGCTTTTATAGATAAAATATTTTTTTGTTGCTATAGAAAATAAAGAGATACGACTAAAGCTTAAGGAGTAAGACATCTATACAATCCCAAGCAGTAACGTACGGGCCTATCTTAGGGGAGGGCATTCCAAAAGCAAGAGGTGATCATTTGTTAGACCACCTATAATAATAAAAAATGATTTTAATTTAACTTTTGTAATATACATGAATCAATTATAAAAAAAATGCACTGTTCAAGAATTTAAGTAACAGTTATAAATAAATATTAATATAATTCACAACTTTAAGAAAAATTGTTATTACACTTGAAAATTTACTAATATTTTTTTTTCAAGTAGATAGACAAATTTAAAAAATTTATCATTTCTCTGATTGATAATTTGATATATTTAACAATTTTTTATAATAATTTTTTTATTTTTAATGTTATATTTATCTTGAAGATTTTTTAGAAGTCTTGTTACCTTTTATTTGAAATATATTCTAATTAATATTAACAAAAAAACTAAAATAATCAAATATGTATATATTAAATTTCTAAACTACAAATATAAAGTAAAAGCATAAATAATAAGATGTTTGAATAAAATATTTTTGCATAAAAATTTTTAACTAATAAATTAAATATATTTTAGATTTAAATTGCAAATAGTTAGTATAAGTAATAGAATATTTAAATTAAATAGATAAATTTATGAAGGTCATTTTAATTTGATAATCAAATTTTTAAATAATTAATAGAATGTGTGAATAGGAAAAAGAAGTGCTAATAGCTCCACTACGGTTTTAATGAGAAAGTAGAAAACTAATTAAAGATGTCTTCAAACGTTTTGCAAGATTCCATTGAGTTTAGAGAAGCAATTGGTTTGATTTTTAAGAGCTGATACGGAGCCTAGCAAGATACATCGCGTGAAGACATAAAATGAATGAGTCCTGACTCGAATAGGCTCCACAGTCACTATATATCTTTTCAAATGTGCATTATAACTGAATGCATATTTCTTGAATGTTTGGTGATGGATTTCTTTCATCATGCTAAAAATTTGATGCTACAACGTTAATTTTCAAACTGCAATTAGATATGTATATTTATTTTTCGCTGTACGTAACAAAGTCATTTGTCAGGTCTACTTTGAAAGGGCCCCAGGTCTAAATGTGAAGAGCCTTTGACAGGTGGGTAAGACAATGTGGCCAACTGTCTTTCTAATTTAGTGATGGGTGTACAATAAAATAAAATTTAACTCCAATCTTTAATTTTAATCTTTAGTTTTAATCTCATTTAATTTTTTATATATGTATATTAATTCCATTAAATGAAATTAATAATAAATAAAAAATAGATTAAATAAAATTAGAGTCAAAGTTTAAATGTTAAAATTAAGTTTTATTTGTATTGGATTGACAAGCGGTTGTGAATTCTGATATGGTCGCCGTGGTTGGTTGTCGGTCCTATTTTCATTCTGATTCAGATCTACTCAGCATCATTAGTTTTTGCTTTCCATTTAGAGCCAGATGACAAATTGCAACAAACCTCAAATTTTCATGCTGACCAGTATGTATACCCGTACCCATCCCCATCCCCATCCCCATCCCCATCCCCGTATCATGACTAGTTGGTAAATGCTAAAATGTAAAACTAAATTTTTAAAAAAAAAAAAAGCACCAAACCAAAGTGACCAAACCAAACTATCTCCTATGTCCCCATCTTACTTTCCTTACCTTGTAATGAATTTAGTACTAGATAACATGGAACACGCGAACCACGCTCAACCTCTCCGATTCGTCCCGCCAAGTCGCTCGATGCATGACACGTGTAAACGGAAGGATTGAACCGTGAAGATGCAAGTTGCATGTTTGGCGAGTATAATAATAAGGATATAGCTATTGCTTTCTTGAAACTTTATCACTCACTAACTACTTGTCCATGCCTTCTTCTAATTCTTCCATGCTGCTTTGTGTATTTCTATATATTTTATATGTTTGTGCAGCGCAGTGCTCCACACTCCACACCCTGTACCCTCATCTGCTCCTCACTCTAGAACCCCAGATCGAGTCTCCATTTCTTTTTACTCTTACAGACACTTCATAATAACCCCACTACTTATCCATATCCATTCATTTTCCCTCACTTTATATAGTATTCTAACCCCAGAACAAGGTTATACTCGTCAATTAATGGAGGGGTCAGGGGAAAATTGGCCTTCTGATTCTGATTTGGTAAAAGCAACACAGTACTCACTACTTCTATAGTACATAACTACATATGCTATATATATGATTATGAATTATGATCATCTCGTGTCGTGTGTGTGTGCGTGTTGCTTATAGTATATCTAACTTCCTCTTCTTTGGTGTTTTCATTTATTGTTGTACATAGGAAGTGGGTGATGACGTCAATGATTTCTGTTTTGATGATGAAGAATTCCCTGGTGATGGTGAGAACCATTCTTTTGCTGAGACTGTAGATCCCATGATGGGCGAGACCGACAGAAAGCGGAGGCAGCGGGAACTCACTGAGAGATTGCTTGCACTTTCAGCCACCATCCCTGGCTTGAAGAAGAAAGTTAGTTACTTTAATTAACACTCTCAAATGATTGATTTAATCTCTTGCATGTTTTATCCGTGTTAGTTATTACTTAAAATTCGACTATGAAATTGCTTTTTTTTTTTTTCAAAGTAATTCGATTATACCTATATATGTCCCTTCCATGTTGTCAGAATTGTACTTATCTCTACTTTTTGCTTTTGAAATTATATCGATCTCCTTCACCTATTCAATTTTGTATTTGAAAATACCTCAAATTGAAGGTATTGACGTTAGAGGTCAATATTATTTCTTCTGAAACATAATAAACTAAAGAGAGTAATTTAAGCAAAGGGATTCATGAAATGAAGTTAATGTGATTCGGTGCTTATTTTATTATATATTAAAAGATACTTTTGTCTTATTATCTTAATCTTTTTTTTTCACAAAATATCTTTACATTTTTTGAGTGTAAAACTAATTCTCATTTAAGGGCACATGATATATAGGGTAGCCTTGGCCACATGTGCTTTTGATGAGATTCGAACTTATATATTGCAGATAAAGTTTATCCACATAAAACTAAATTACTAACCCGTGGCTGATATATTAATTCCTTTAATAATATAGTAAACGTAGAATGTAAAACTATTTGAGAAATCTTTTGAAACAAACAATCGACATCCAAACATTACATTATAGGTTTCTTCTTTTTCTTAGAAGCCATTTAAGATCTAATCTAAACAGTTCTCAGATAGATTTGCATACTTGCCTTTTTTTTTTTTTTTTAACATGATTGTTGCATACTTTACGTTTAAGCATTGTTTTAGGGTTTAGACCAACAAAAATATAATAGAAATTATTATTGATTGAAAAAGACGTATATCGATATACTCTTTAAGCTTTGGTCCATTTATCAACATCATTTATTGTAACTTCTTATACCCACGGCACTAAAGCCCTCCAAAATTGAGCATTAAATTTGACTTAATTTCAAAATTTAAAGTTCAAATTAACTTTTAAATTATTTTTTTATTTTCCATGCATATTTATCAGTTTTTTGTTGATAAAAGATTTAAGAGGTGGATAGGTAGATCACAACTAAGGCGATGGACTGCAATTTGTGGATGTCTTTGTATTTTTTAGTGGATAAACGAAGCAAAAAGCTCGAAACAAAAGCAAAACAAATCAAAAGTACATATGTAATCATCTATCAAACATAGTGCTTTCATCAATATCTGCAACCCATGGGATTTGCATGAGCAACGGCAGTTGCTGTTGAGATCGAGCACCAGCCAATGACCATGCTTGGTCGGTGCAGAGGAAATCTGAAACCAATTAACATAAAGAATAATCACAAGAATGAGTCGGACACTAACTTTAACTCAAAATCTTAAGACAATAGATTTATAGGTTTAATTAGTTATAAAATTTTCACTTTGTCAATTCCTTAACAATGTAAGACATATTTTATTTACATATACACTTAGAACCACATTTGAATTCCCAATACTAAATCATATCATATTAATAACGAATAGCAAATTAAAGTGATATTCCATCTTAAAGTGATTCATTATCACGTGCAAGTTAAGATCTTATGGGTCTTAACATTTTTAAATTTTATAAAAATAGAATTTTCTTATTTTCATTTATATATTAATCAATACTTATAACAGATATTATTTATTATTTATTTGATACATTATATGAATTTTATAAAATAATTAAACATTTTTATATTGACATGGGCAATATCACTGATGAATTGGTCTTAATATTTTGATTTTGAATACAAAACCCAGATTAAAAGAAAATGGAAAACATAAAAATAAAATGTTCTATATATAGTTGCTTTATAAGTCAATAAGTCATGAATAAATTAAAATCTTTCTATAATGTGTAGATGGACAATACTTCCATCCTGGACAAAGCTAGCAACTATGTGAAACAACTTCAAGAACGTGTAAGAGAGCTAGAACAACAAGTTGAACCTCACAATAGTAGCAACAAGGGCACCAGCTCTTGTGAAGTGAACTCTGATAACTACTATGAACCAAATGACATTCTTCCCCAGGTCAGAGCAAGAGTCTTACAGAAGGAAGTACTCATCATAATCCATTGTGAGAATCAAAAGGGCATTATGCTCAAAATACTGTCCCAGCTTGAAAATCTTCATCTCTCAGTAGTCAATAGCAGTGGCTTGCCATTTGGGAAATCCACTCTTGACATCACCATTATTGCTCAGGTACACAACGATTAATATAATATCATTTTATAAATGAATATGCTAAGAGACCAAAACTTCAAATCAGTCCAAGATCATTGATTAATATTAAAATGTAGATTATATTGTCCTCTCTTAAGATTTAAAACTTATAAATTATTCCTTGATGATCTAATTATTCTAAATCTTATATGTTTTGTTTAATTTTTTTAAAATGCATGTACTTTTTTTTTACAAAATTTACGTACAACATAATATTCAAAATTAACAAAGATTTTCCTAAGCTTTGCAAATAGTACGTGAATGTAATTTATTCTTAGCCAATGATTTTTGCTAGTTAATTGCATACATGTATATAATGATGGGTAATATAAAACTTTGACTTGCCATATTATGCTACAGATGGGTGATGGATACAACATGACAGTGGATGAACTAGTGAAAAGCCTGAGATTAGCGATATTGACACAATAGCCTGTGCTAGTGTGCGTATAAAACAAGTGCAGTACTAATTCTGTTTCTAAGAGCTCCAAAGTGCCATATATAATTCCTGTTGTGGTATATCATTACTGTACGTGGAGACCCATATTATTTGCAACAATTAATATTTGCTATCTTATTCAAAAAGTGCCACCATATGATTTGGTGTGAAGTTCCGATTGTAGATTCGGCAGAAATAGCAACTCTACTCTAATTAGGATTAATATACAATATGTATTTTCAATATAATGTTTATATTGAAATCCTTGAAATGATATCAAAGATGAAAAATAGGCATGCATATATTTTTAAAAGGTGTACCTTTTAGTTTTATATATATATATATACTTTTTAAGCTTAAAGTAGCTTATTGGTTGAAATTCTAATTTATAAAAAAATTGATTAATTTTTCATGAAATACATAAAAAATACTTATTATACATTTTTTATTTTTATTATATAATTTTTAAAATCTTTTCTCTGAAATAGTTGAATAAGAATGACTAATATATATATATATATATATATATATAAGTCAGCTATCTACTAAAAGCACTTTTGTCGTTCGAGCAGTGATTAATCACATACTCAAAATAAATGAAAATACTTCGTAATCTTTAAAAAAAAAAAAAAAAGACAAACAATAGTGAAAATCACTTTTAAATCACTTTTATGAATATTAATTCTTTTATTTTTTAATGTTTTTATTTTAATTTTTTGATATTCAAAAGTAGTATTTGATTCAAACTAATTCAAATTTTAACCAGTTTATATCACAAAAGTATAAAATTTTATTAACATTAATTTTTTCTTTTACAAAATTTAAATTTAAGATCTTGTTAAAATAAAAAAATGTCAAATCATTTAAATCAACCAAGTATAATTATTTTTTAATGTTTTTACTAACATGTTGATTGTTTCTTTCAGAGGAGCATATATAAATTTGTTATTGATATAATTTTTAAATTTTTTACTTTTATATATCTCGCAATAAAATTCTAGTTTGACCTAAAACACACTTTTTGTTGGGTTTAAACTTTTAATACAAGAGAAGTTGTTTTTCCTTGTTTGTCCTTTTGTCAATATTATTCTTGTGAATTTTAACTACAAAAATATTTTCTTTAATTTATTATTATTGTTATTTTAAATTATTATTATAATTAGTATAATTTTTATATTCTTATCATAAATAATATATATATTTTTTTCATATTCTATTTAATATTATTTATTATATTTATTTTTTATTATTTTTTTTCTCAATTACATACTTTTAAAATATATATATATAATATTTACATTTTTTTTTAAAATTATAGGTGATTATTTTCCTAATTAGTAGGTACAAGAGAAGTTTAAATTAAAACGGATAACTGTCATAAACTGTCGGATGATTGTATGTGGCATCTTACGAGACATTCTTACATGCTTTGGAATTTGGATTTACTTCCTAGGGTATTGGCCCTTTCTTCTGTTTTACTTTTACCAAAACAAAATAAATAAAACTGACAAAGGATAACCAGTAACATAAGGTCCAGCTAAAGTAACGGCCAATGACAAATAATTATCCAGAGCTACTTCCAAGACAGGGCATACAAAAGCACAATGCTCGGCATGAGTAAATTAAGCTAACAAATAAGATAAGAGTCTAGTTCAATTTTGCAGGTTACTATTCGTGATAGTTATACGGACCAAATTTAGTTAAGAAACTCGTGACTTGGGTTTTAGGTTGATATAGTTAATTTATTGAACTATTTTTTTAATCGATTTGATCAAATCTAAATTGACTTGAGTGATACAGTTGTCAACTCAATCAAGTTGATCCGGATTAGTTAAATTATTTTTACAGAAATTAAATAAAATTTAATTTTTAAGATTTTAATATCATATTTAAATGTCTTTATTATAAAGTACATTATATCACTAGATTATATATGTTTTCATTAAATATTATTTTTAATTTTTTAATTTAATTTGTAATTTATAGATTATTATCATTACTTGTTTAAAATTATTTTTTTATCTAATATTTTTTAATATAATATATTTTATATCAAGTAAATTTTTATATAATATTTTTAAAAATATATTTATTTCTTTAGTCGAATTTTTCGATTCGATCAATTGACTCACAATTAAACTGTTGACCTGACATTCTGATCGAATCAACCTCTATTTCGAGTTATATAATTATGCTATTTGTAATTTTAGCCAAATAATTTTTTTAATTTTTGTAGTCGAGTTTTAACTTTTAAGGTCTTAGAGTTTAGCTAGATTAGCCACACCATATCCTATCCTATTGATTGTTTGGAGAAGCCAATTACCTACTAATTAATTCATACATTCTCTAATTAGTGATTTTATTAGAATAATTGAATGTAACTCATATGTTCTCTAATTAGATTATCACAACTTGTTTGAAAGTATTTTTTCGTGTAATATTTTTTTAAAAATATTCACTTCTTTGTTTATGTTTTATAGTTCGACCAATTGACCCACAGTTAAACGGTTTACCTAGCCTTCTGACTAAATCAACTTTCATTCCAAGTTATGCAAGTATATTATTTGTAGTTTCAGCCAAATAAAAATTTTCTGATTTTTGTAGTCTAGTTTTAACTTTTAAGGCCCTAGAGTTCAGCTAATTAAATTAGCTTAACCACCTATCATATTGATTGTTTGTAGAAGCCAATTACCTATTGATTCATATGTTCTCTAATTAGTGATTTTATTAGAATAATTGAACCTAATTCTACTCTAAAAATTAAATTAAAAAAAAAGAGTTACCTGAATTATTATAAGGAGTGTTATGCTCATATACCTATACGATATGCACTTAATAAACTCCTCAGGCAACTGAAGGGCTTGGTTCATTTTTGTTTGGCTGATTCATCAGTATTGGGTGTTTCTCTTTCCAGCATAGCTACGCGGCGTCCATTTGACATGAATCACTTTCTTATTTGGGCCAGACAAGTGATTCTCAGTGAGGTAGAGATATTCAAGGCTCTGGCTATATTCCAAAGCTGTAAATGGTAATGATCAAAGAATATACAATGTAAGAAACATGAATGAAATAAGAATTTGAGAAAAACCCCAACAGTGTGCCTGTTAGGATTTTATATAAGTACATTTATGGTTTGTGTAAAGAAAACAGAATTATATTAGGACCGAACCAACCTATGATTTGAAGCTTCCGAAAGTCCGCAGCAAGGTGCATGGCGTGAATATCGTATAATAGAGGGGGGGAAAGGATATCTACCGTGGTGCCGTTTCATGATAATGTTAATGTAATTAATGAAAGTTTGGCAACAGAAACAGGAGAAGACATCGTTATGCCACAGAAGTCGAGTTAGAATTTTCCTCCCAGGTGAAGGTACCTAATACCTTTCTCCACGCTTATACACAGATATAGTAGTTGTGATGTAGCAGGTTCGGTATGAACTTCATTCTTTTATTGGAACTCAACAACATATTGCATTGTCTTATCTCCTATGAGATGACCGTAGTGCACTCCTTCCAACTATTAGCACGTTAATTTTCCGTGTTAATCATGTATCCGAATCTTTGAGCCCTCTCAAAAATCATCTGATTTCTTTTCTACAAAATCTGATTCAGGATAAGTATTATCAGAACCGTGAATTTATATATATATAGTTCTTCAAAATGAGTCTCTAATTGCTGAAACCATGTATAACTGACTGAGGTTGGATCAAATCTGTTCACATGATAAGTCTCTGAAGCAAATTAACCAGAATATTGCCCTTGCGAATGGACATTGTATAAATAACCTATTCATTGTTTCTTCTTTCTTTCCACATATTTGATAATCCTAGTCTGGCGAAAGAACAACCTTGACGCAACATCTCTAAAATTTCGTTAGTGTGAGCATTGATATTCATAGTTTCCAAACAGACTTCTCCAAGCCAAAACTGAATATCCAAACAACACCCATTTCTACTATATTACGCAGGCTTTGAAATTTCCACTCGCTCTGTGGGTACCCAAGTTGCATGCGACAAGTTTAAAACACGCATTGCTATAGGGTGGGGTGGGTACATATTTTGGTTAATGCATTTCATCCTGTTTCGCACTCTGCATATTAATAGACATAATGTTTAATTTAATTATTAATTAAGTTAATTATATTAACTAATTTTTATTAATTTAATACTTATCTTAAACATATTTTTTAATTTATGTGAGATGAATGATTAATTTTAAAATTATGATTAAATATTATATAAACTTAATGTAAAATATTTATAGATGTGGGGTGGGGAAGGGCAAAGCAGATGTGGATTTAAATATTTTTATTGCGGGACGGTTGTTGGTTTCAATCTTAAAGGTGCGGGGCGGGATCAAGTTGAATAAAAACCCGCCCCTACTAGCTCCATTGCCGAGCCTAATATTTCTTTGTCTTGGAAAACTTGTTTAACTGTAAGTGGTAGAGTCAGACTCCAGGAGTTAGAAGGATCACTAATAATTATAAAAGTCAATGATATAGATCTATTAGAATCTTCATGAATATAAAAAAGATAAATAACAACTAACTAATGTCAATTGAATTTTTCTTTTTAAAAATACCTTCTATAATTGTCTTTTATAGGATCTCATTTTCTGAAATCGTTGAATAATAAGTTCCTTGTTAATGCTAATTAATATATCATTTTTAATATAAATGATCAAACAATCACTTGTCCAATCATCTTCAATTTGATTTATGAAAGTAAAAATATAAGAAATATGCTATCTTAAGTGAAAAACAATAATAGAAACAAACAAAAAGAGCAATTACACAATAAATAAAATTTTTATCACTTTTTAAAATAAAAATAAAAGTTTTATACTCAAAAGTATGAATGGAAATCTTAACAAGTACTTATGGCAAAAAAAGAAGAAGAAGAAGAAGAAGAAAGAGTTGATGGCCGATTGAGGAACGAAACTTAGGAGGGTCTCTTGTTAAATATTGCGGAGTTGCTGTTGTAGGCTTCCAGCGAATTAGGATTTGAGAATTTGAGAAATATTCTATCTATCAAGTTAAAGAACACAGGGAGTAAATTTATTTTTACCGGCAGTAAGTCTTTTGAGTTATGTTTTAATACTTATTATTTTTTTATTTTAAGATTTCAGGGGCCTGTGCTCCCCCTCATATATACGTGTCTGTGTCTCCACCACTGCTAACCGTCATTTTCCTCTCATACTAGCATGTGAAGTATTCCTTCATCAAGCACGCTTGTATCCTTTACATTAAAGATTAATTCCTTTATTTTGTATTACAATGAAATAGGCTTAAAAGAATATATCTAGAATACTTAAGAATTTAGATATCTTGAAATTTTTGGAATTCAACTTTTTCATGAGTTTTGCGTTTTAAACTCAGCAGCCAAGATATCGAGATATCTTAGGCGGCGTTTGATTTATTTTTATTTTTTATTTTTATTTTTAATTAATATGTTTTTATTAATATTTATAAAAATATTATTTTATTTTTAGATTTCTTATTTTTAAATTTTGTAAAAGAAATAATAAAAATAAAAAAATTATTTTTATTATTTCTTTTATATAAATTTAAAAAATAAATGAAAATAATATAATATTTTTATAATTATTATTGAAAATATATTCCCTAAAATTTCCACCGTACTAAACATTATTCACTGAAAACTAGGCATTATAACACTTATTTCCATCATTCAAACATTCTTCCTTCTTTAAATCCAAATGTCACATAATCTCGCCTAAATTGGAAACTTAAGAGACGATGAACAAGAGCTGGTAATATTTATTGGAAGTGTGTTTTATTAACCACACTTGATTCTATTTACTTGGGATTTACAGTTAACCTCATGGGTGTCCACGGGTCGGGTTGAACCCATGAACTCGCGAGTTTTGACCCAACCCATTCTGGTTGGGTGAGTTGAGTCGAGGTGAAAAATTTTCGCGGGTTGGGTTGGGTTGAAAAATCTTCGACCCACAGTATGTGGGTCGGGTAACGGGTTGAAATACTCCCAACCCACACAACCCAACCCAACCCATTATTTTTTTTTAAGTGGTCAAGAGACTGACAGAAAAAGTTTTAAAAATATCTTAACTTTGTAATGTAAATATCAGGAGGATGATTTAGAGGATGATGTTGATGTCTTTGATATTCTGACATAGTGAAGCCTAAATGTCCATGGTGGCATTTTAGGATATTTTCTCCTCATTTTCGTGTTGTTTCAATCAAGTTTAAGTGTAGGCATTGTAGTATTACTTTCAAAGTGAACAACGAAAATAAGTTCATAAGATTTTCTACAAGATCTGAGTGTAAAAAAACAATTGATAAATTAGATGATAAATAGTATATGAAAAAATAGAGAGTGAAATCAATGATTATGTTGTCCATAATTCATGTGACATGCGTGATGATACTGACTCTGATTAATTAGACTAATTTGTTATTTGAGTTATGACTAGTTTTGTTTAATTTATTCAAGATTTAGTAAGACTTATTAGTTGTTAATTTGTTATGCACTTATTGACTTATGACGTTTAGTTTATTTAATATTGAGATTTATGGTATTAATTTGTTAGATTTTGTATTTCGACTTTTTTTCAAGATTTTTGTTTTAAAATATTAGACCCACGGGTTCGATCCAACCCAACCCACTCTTGAGCGAGTCGGGTCAGGTCGGGTCGAGCGAAAAAAATTTCATGATCGGGTCGGGTTGGGTTGGGTCGAGCGAAAATTTTTTTTTGAACGGGTTGGGTCCAAAAATGAGCTAAACCCACCCAACCCAACCCACGGACACCCCTAGTTAACCTACTATGAGTAAGTATTCAAATAACCAAGCTTTTGAAAATTTTAATTAACCAATTTGCTCCAACACAATGAATATCATGAACAATAAGTCCCAGGTTGTAATATTATTACCCTACTCTAATTTAAACATGTATCTATTAAATTTTAAGTTTTTTTATTTTATATATTTACAATAGTTTTGCAATAATATTGCCAAATACTATCTTATTGACATTACCGAGAAACACAGCAACTTTTGAAAAGCTATCCCATTCTCAAACGGGCTAAAGTATAACAACCCTATTCCAATGAGGTAAGGAAAATAGGATTCTACATGTTAGACTTTGCCTTAAAAGAACCCAGTCTGATTTTTGACCTGATTTTCAAACATAAAGTTTAATTTGGACCTCTTACTTGACATAGAATTTTTTTATTTTTTATATTGTTTTCTAATCTAACTTAAAAATAAGGTTGTCAAAATAGATGACACCAACAGATCAACCCAAATAAGTTAATAATTCATCAAAATGTGCTGGTTAGCTCCACAAATTTGAAGATCAAATATATTTTGTCCTTTCCGGCCCTCAAGTCCAAAAAACTCCAAAATAAACCACTAAAATTATTAAGCTTTTATTTTTTATGTTTACTAAAATTTCATTTTAAAACAAGCATCCGTCTATTTTTAGTAACAATTAACTTAAAATCTTTTGATACAAATTAATTTAAATCTTTTAATACAAATTAATTAAATAAATTATTTGAAATTAATATTTTTAGATTCTAATTATATAAATAAAAAAAGAAATACGGGCTAGTAAAAAGACTAAAATAACCCACAACTCACATAGAGTCAAGCTGGACCAACAATTTATTAATCCAAACTATACTTTGTTTGATCTAGCCTGGTATGCCCAACCTTAATTGACACCCCTACTTGAAAAATCTATTTAAAAATCTCATTTGCATTAAGATCATAAAATAGGCAACGATTTAGGATCTTATTGTGAAAGAAAAAGAAGAGCAAATTCTAATTATTAGATTGAACTAGCTTTGGCCAAATTGACACTCCTACCTCAAAGCTTATTTAAAAGCATAAGGCTTTTAAATAGGTGAAGGGCTTACTATCTTATTGTGAGTATAACCATCTAATCTTATATAGATGATGGGATTACAAATTACTTAAAAGTTACATCATCACTTAAAATATTATTTTGATGACCTAAAGCCCAACTTATTTAATTAAATAGGTCAAGGTCATAAACCCCTTGCTAGCTATTTGGTATATTTCTACCTATTTCCGATCTTTTGGATATCAACAATCAATATATATATATATATATATATATATATATATATATATATATATATATATCAAGACATGCATGACACGTAGACATTTTCTTGTCTATCATTTGGAAACTATCGAAGAAATTGAATATATGGTTTACACAATGTCATTCAATGCCCTTACAACATATAGTTCACGCTCACGCATATAGGAGCATATCAATTTCACTAATAAGAGTAACGGGGTATGACAACCCATTCATTCAAGTATTATGATCAAAGTGTATTCCCAAATATGGCATGACGTTACTACCGGCTATAGAGAGATGGAGACTTCCAAGCTGGGACAATATTTTGGGCAGAATGCCCTTTTGTTTCCCACAGTGAATTTTGATGAGTACATCCTTTCCTTAAGACAATTGCTTTAACGCCAGGGAGTGTTTCATCGGGTCTATGGCATCCATTTGAGTTCGTTTCACAGGAAGTAGTACCTTCGTAATGTAGAGACGAGATCTTGATATGGCTATTCCTGCTTTTCCAATGCTTTTATTGATTTCTTCTTCTATCTCTTTTACACGTTCTTGACGTTGTTTCACGTAATTGATAGCTTCGCTAAGTACATGGGCCTTGTCCATCTATATACACTTAGATATACTTCTTATTCACGTCATAAAACACGTATACATTTTTTATAATTGAAAATTTAATAAATAGCATATGATTGATCTGCCTATTAAAATTATGGCATTTAATTTTTGTATCACATTAAAAATATCCAAAGCATCTTGGTGATTGATAAGCGATCTTTTTTCATATTAAATTTTGATTGATCAGTCGTTTGCTCAGTATATAATATGCACTAAACAATGTTATATGCATAATCCTTTTATCTCATCATTATTCCACTATTTTCTTTTTGGGTAATAAAATTAAAAAAAAACTCACTTTCTAATCTACATTGTGTCCTTTTCTTCTTTCTTTTTTTTTTTCCAAACAAGTAGGTGTAACAAAAAGTATCTATCTATCTATAATTTATCTATCTATAATTCTAATATAAAAGTTCTTCCACTAAATCTGTCACATAACATTTTTTCTAAATTTAAATTTTTTTAATACTTTTTAATTGTAACTTGATTTTGATTTCTTTTTTACTTTCCATTCCTCTTCTTTATATCTTTTATGAGACTCTTCATTTCTTTATTATATATCTTCCATGAATTTTCATTTTTCAATTTTTCAAATTTTCATTTTCTATTTTTTTAAAAATAGCTATCAAAATGTGTTAATTCATTAGCAAATTATAAAAATAAGTGCTTTATTACATATTTTAATCTTAAATATAGAAAAATAAAAATATGCATTAGTAAAATTCCTTTTAAATACTTCTTTTTTTACATATTTATAAATCATATTATCTTTTAATGTTAATCTTGCAAGTTATAATGATAAGAATATTTGAATAATATTTATAATTTTATTTAATTTTATATATTTTATTGCTAATATAATTCTTTTTATTTAAACGAATAATATTAGAATAAGATGCATCTAAATTTTTATAAATAATAAATGTGCATATAAGATAACATAATAAATAGAGAACTTGCTTATTATATGATGTGAAGAATTTTCATCCATATTAAAGTTTTTTCAAAGCAACAAAATTATCAATAATTTTTAATATTTTATTAATATTATATTATATATATATATATTATAAAATTAACTTGAGTTTGATAGATATATTAATGACTTAAATTTAATAAATTTAATTAATGATTTTTTAAGTAATAAATATATACATGCATTTAGACTTGAATTCAATAAATGTTATTGATAATCCTTTAAGAAGTGTTCTTATATTATTTAATTAAACAAAAAAAAAATTTTACCATTTACATCTTCAATCACACCTTCATATGAATCAAAGATAAATTTGAAAAATATATTGAGATAGAAATTTTGTTAGGCTCCTAAAATATCCAACCAATATGTTTTATTTTGATAATAGATGAGATAGAATGGAAGAAAAACTATAAGAAATGAATATTCTCCCTATTTGAGAGTTTAAAAATTTATATAGAAATAAGAGTGTAAGGTCTAAGAATGGAACTGTGAGAAAAACTATATCTCTTAATGTGAATATAAAATTATAATAGATTTTGTTGAGTTTGATACTTTTTCATTAAACATTAATACAAATTTGAAATACATATTATGACTTAACTATTTTATGGAAGTAGAAAATGTAATTTATTTTGTTATTTTTACAAGGTTTTTCCATTATTTCAATATATATGGATAATATTAACATGATAAAAGAAAAATATATTGTCTAGGAAGAAATTTTTAAATTAAAGTATAACACTTTAATATTTTTAAAATAAATTTTAATATTTTATTTATTAATATATATAATAATTAAAATTAAATCAGCCAACTTAATATTATTGTTCATAAACATTAAATAATTAATACTATAAATGTAATATCTACTACAAATCCATGCATCGCAGAGTATAAAAGTTAGTAGGAATAAAATACTCTAACATATTCTCTATTTACTTGATTTTTTTATATACTCTCTCTCTATTTTCAAAAGTTACACAAAATTTTCTTAATATTTACGCATAAACTCTTTATATTTTGAAAAAACATTACACATATATTCAATTAAGCACAATAAGTTTAAAATTAGTTAACAAAGTCATTAGTCAACCATAATGACATTGAAATGATATTTTTACCTTTAATTTCATCAATATTACTTATAATACTAAATGATTTTTGCTTGAAATGATACTTTAACCTTAATTTTCTATCCTTAATGGCACTTTTACCCTTAATTTCATCTATATTACATGCAGCACCAATGAAGTTGAGGATATAAATGTCATTTTATGGTCATTAATGGTTAACTAATGATTCTATTAATTAATTTTAAGCTTATTGCGTTTAATTAGATTTATGTATAGCATTTTTTTTTATAAAACATAATGGTATTTATGAAAGTATTAAGAAAATTTTGTGTAACTTTTAAAAATAGAAAAGGATATGTAAAAAATTAAACAAATAGAAGGAATGTTAAAATATTTTATTCAAACTATAAAAATAGGAAAATTCTTATGTAGAAACATCTTACCATCGACACCCAAATTAATATTTAAAATGTATAAAGACATTTTTTAGAGACATAAATTTTTACTATAATTTCCAATATCTTTATGCATGTTAAATGTTAACTTAAGTATTTTATATTTATGTAAGAATTTCTCTTAAAGTTCTCACTTAAAAGGAGTAATGTACAAGAATCATTTCCCATGTGCATTTATGTTAGTGATGATCCTTGGCATCTCTATGCAAAGTCGCTAACTATATCTTAATTTTTTAAATCTGACCCACATTCAGTATAAAGGATGAAAATCAAATCCTGTCATGAAACAAGGAATGCACATCACTTGAGCGATATATAGACCAAGACGAACCTTCTTCAAGCCGGGTATAGTGGCTGAAAGTGCTATGACCTTCTTTGTGAGTTCCTATCTCCTTTTTCTCTCGAACATTATGTGATCTAGTGTTTCAGAGGGGCTTCTATTCTTCTTCGTTCCTTTGCTAGCCCTTGATGATGACAAAGGCAAAGAAACTGTGTGTGCAGTGACTGCCCAATTGGGATCGATAGGCCTCTTCCCTAGTTGGTGATAATGAAGCAGTGGAGTTCTCGAAAGACAGTATATAGGTTTTTGGAGACGAGGCAGGTTTTTTCCAAGCATGTTCATAACTGTCGACCTGTGGGTTTGTTTGTTCAAAGAATAAACCGCCCACGGTGACAGTAGTGGTGGCAGTGGCAAGGATGGGGCCTGCCACAGGGACAGGCGGTCTTGTGGCTGCTGCAGAATATCTCTGAGGAACTCTTCTTCTAAGTAGTTATCGCGCCAACAATTGACGTGATCATCCATTTTCTAGGATTTGGACAGAGTAATATTGAAAATTAAGAATAAATTATCACTATAAGTAATAAGCATACTTATATAGTTGGCAAGGATGACCATCATACTCTAAAGTCTAAAGAATAATATATAGTTGATAACGTGGTCAAAGTTTAATTATTACCAATTAAATCGGACAACCAGTCCCTCCGTCAGTCCTCCACCACTGTTGGATTTCAATGGAGTTGAGATTACGTCCCATTGGATTTGGAAAATGATGTTTTAATATTATTTTTTATCATATTTTTTAATAATTATAATTAAGTGAAAAAATATAAAAAAAATAATTTAAAATATAATATATAAAAATATAATAAAAAAATCAGAATTGATAGCAACTTATGGATAGATGATTAGTGTTGTCAAGCACAGTTGCACAAGGAAGAAGGCACTTTGTCTTATGACTTAGAAGGTGTGGGCTTAAATGCAAGTGTGATGCATGTGCGGAAAAAGGAATGGACACAGGAAACTCCTCATAAAAAAAAATGAGATAGTTATTTATGTCACAACTTTTCCCATTCATCAAATTTCATCGTAACAATTTAAGCTTTTGGGTATGACCATCAAAACGGGTTGGTCCAATTCATTCGGGTTGAGTTGGATTAGGTTTAGGTCGAGTCATATTATTTTAAAACCGGATCAAATTGAGTTATATGAGTTTTAAGTTAGTATTTTATTAGCATGTTCTGTTCTTATGTAATATTAACGGACTAGTTTGATCTGTTGCAAGTCAACTCATTCGAATTAGATTAATTCAAATTATATTTAATTTTATATTTATTTTTATTATCTTAATTTACTTATTTTGTCAGACTATTAATTCAAACCGACCCATCAGATTTAATTCATTTTGACGATTCTACTTTTGGGACAATGGATTGTTAACTAAGACTAATCGATTTTTCTGTGCAAGTTTATAACACAAGCGGTGGTTATATAGTTATATTTGCACGGAGGCTTAGTGAAAGAAAGCATCACAAAGTTAAAGGGAAAGCATTGATGAGTAGGAGAAAAAGAAAGAAAGAAAAACAGGTTAAAATAAGAATTTTATGAGTCTATGAAGAATCTTTATATGTGACAATAACATTACTCTAAAATAATTGCTATAGCAGTCTCAAAAAGATGCAAGCGTAACACATTAATTTACTGCATGATAAACATCATGGATTAGAAGCAAAATTGGTTTACCAAAATACATTAAAAGTCATACTGCTCTTAGCTATTGATATATACATTTAACAACATTATATCGAGTACAAATTATCTCAAAAGAAAATAAAGTATAATATACACGTTCAAAATTCAAATGAATCCCACACACACACACACATATATAGACATGATGTTTCAAAATGTTTCAAGTGACACTCAGAAAACGACAATGAGTGAAGACGACATGATTCTTCAATGAGAAATTAATGTTCCATTTTTCTTGTGCTTTCTTTGGCCATATATGGAATTTTGCAAATAACTCTATCTAGCAGGTTCTGTATGGATTGGTTCGACTCATAACTGGCTTAGTAATATTCGTACAAAAGCACGTTCTTTACGCTCTTTCTTCTTCTTCTTCTTCTTCTTTTTGTTTTATTTCTTGTATCTTCTTGCTCTTTCTAATTCCATGATATTTTTGTTTTTTAGCAGGTTGCTTGTTCCTATCTGCAATTATACCGCAGCCTGAAAAAATGTGGTCCTGGAAACTGAAATTGCAAGCCTTTCTATTTTTTTTTCCATATTTTTTAATCGTATTTTGTATTTAATATTGTATGATTAAAATTTACTAACATTACTTTTTGCATAAAAATAATAATAGGAAAAAGTAGATAAATTAAAGTGTTCGTTATCTTATTAATTTGATCTAACATGCTTCCTTACCATATTATTTTTGGATAACTAGGAAATGCTCCAAAATAGTGTATCCGTATAACTATGATTTGTTCATGATTAGTATGTTAATTTCACATTATATATATGGGGTTTACTATGGTGCGTCATTGCAAAAATTATACGTTGTGTATCATTTTAATACAATTTTGAAGAAGGTTACAATAGTTTTAAATAAAATTATAAGAATTTTGATGGATTAGTTACATACATTATGAAGTTAAAGTTTAATTATTTGTAACTTTTTAAACTTCATAATATTGTAATTTAATTCAAAGAAGTTATAACTTTTCTTTCAAAATTGTTGGAGACGTATATATGCATATTTATGGAAATGTTAGTATCATTCACTTTTTTATTTAGACAAAATGTACTTTTGCCTTTATCTAATATACTTAAATGACAATTCCTTTAAATCCTTCTTGAAGGTAATCCATTATCAATGAGTGTTAGACATGGTGGTAAGCGAGAGAAAGATGAGGTTAACATAAGAGAAATTAATAGTTATTGTGAGACTAATTTAATAGAAAATTAACTATTAATCCTTCCTACTACTATTAACCTTTTTTTTTTTTTTTGTACCTAGTCTGTGGTACAATTGATTTCAGTAGCAGCATTGCGACACAGCATCCCTGGAAAGGACCAGATCCTCACCTTCTAGTAGGTAATAGGAGACTGTCCTGTTTAACCAATTCATACATTTTCATTAAACTTTAATCAATGATCTAAGTTATAACACATAATCACCTTTATAAAATTCACTGTTTCATTAATTTTATTTTTCAATCTTTTCACTAAGAAATTCTTAGATTGACACAGTTTATCACATTATTTTTAATTATTCAAATTATTATTTGATATATATAAAAATATATTTATACATTAGTGCATTTATATTATAGTTCTTATAATTTTACACATGTCAAATAATATTATGAGTACCTATAATTGAACATATCTAACTAAAATTACTCTTTTTCAATAAATTTATTTTCTTCTCTAAGTGCTGCGGTTGTCATGGCATCTTGCTTAACCCCACTCCGCCGATTACTCCTTCACAATCTACACTTGTTTTTTTTTTTTTTTTGCTGTGAATATACACTTGCAATCCATTAAAGTCCATTTTGTGTTGGAGGGTCTATGGCTGACATGTATTTCCATCATGCATTTCTATATACCCCTTTCTCCATCACCTTTGCACCAATTATATCTTCTTAATAACTAAAAACTCAGGCGAAGAATGTTATCAATCTCTACCAAACACTTGCTTGATGACTTCTGTTTTAAATTTATGTTGAGATTGAGAGCAAATGGAGCATGATTTTCTTCTATCGATTTCAGTACAACAAATATTCGTAAATGCTTAAACGCTTTAACCTCATGGTCAGAAAAGCTCATCGCCAAATTAAGTGGGTATGAAATTAGAGCCTCAAAGCAAAGTAACACAAGCCCTGAAGAAGGAGTAATGTTACTATAGTAGTGTAATGCATTATTCGGCCTTTGATTGTCTTACAATATGGCCTATGCAAATGGAGTCTTCTATTGGTTGGTTGTCTCTAATGGTTCGGTAGGCGGTGACTATTGGTTTTCTTATTGATTATTTAAAACCTCTCCACGCCTCTCTTTCTCTTGGTCTCTATTGGTACTGTCCATTGGCCCTTGTCCCCTGCAAGGAGAATTGACAAGATGGTTTTGTGGGAGTAATTGGCGTGGACCTGGGGCAAGCAAGATGCCATGAGATCTGCAGCACCTAGATACAAGAAAATCGAGTTAATGAAAAGATGAAAAATAAAGTTGCTATCCTCATATAACCAAGCTGGGAACTGTGAACCGTATGGACCTATGAAATAATCAGTCGATGGATCGTTTGGACCTAAAACATAATAGGCTTATCCCAGCGAAAGTGAACCATGCCAAACCAACCATATAAGCGAATATTTGTGCGCCATTTTGAATCGCTAAGCCCAAGAAGATTTGGGTTAACCTAACTATTGTCTCATTAGTTAAATCTGAGTTACCTATTCTCGAATGAGTAACAGTTTTATATACACAGGTGCTGAATCTGACCCACCAATATCGTCAATAACTCAGTGCCATGATGACCAGGCATAATACACGCCCAATGTCTATAATCCTTAATAGCTTGAGTAGACAGACGTCAAGGGATCAATCCTCCAGAACCCTAATTAAACCGGCCTGACATCATATGCTAGGTATGTTCCGCTTTTCTTCCCAAACACTTGAGCTTATCAACCTAGCATATGATCCTAGCTTTTGTCTAACTAGCCTAGGTCCACGGTTGTCCTTGTCGTCACCCTCTTCGTAGGTCTTCGGTGAGCCTCCCTAGTCCTCCGACCTAGGTCCTGGTCACCGTCCAGAACAACTTCCAATATATTTCTTGTACCGGCATTCATAACTGAAAGAAATCTTCAAATCAAATCTCAATCCACAATCAAAATTGCTAAACAAATCTTCTAATCAAATTTTTGAACTTGCATCGTCGTTATATGAAATATGTCACTTGACCACCATGTCAAGAAGACTTTCAATAAACCTGCTGCCAACATAATGAGACACGCCATCTAACTCAATATTGTCTGGCAAACTTGTAGCTTTGATACTACTTGATAGGAGAATACCACATCCCTGTCTTTACAAACATGTATAAATATTAGTAATTAAGAAAAATATCGTAGAATAAATTACGCACACAATTTAACATGATTCTGCCAAATATCCATGCATTCAAAAAAGAGTCAAATTTACTATCCCATAATACAACTTTTACACAATAAAGTTATAAACACTCTCACAATACAACTTTTGTAGACAAAGTTTCAAATCCTTCCAATACAAGAGAACAAAGTTGCAATTCTTCCACTGCAACATTACTCAGAATTTTCATCTCCTTCATTCTTATAACCCTTACAATTCTTCAATACAGGTATTTATAGTTCATCCTTCCTAGTTTGCTATTATAAACAAATCTTACATATCTCTAACACGTCTTTTAAATATATCAAATCTCTAACAAATATTTTAAATATTTTCACATATCTTTCAAACCTTTACAAATTTGTCACATATCTTTTACAAATCATTTAAATCTACTAATATAATAAGAAATTATTGATATAAATCTTTAATAAAATTAGGGTCAAACTCAATAAGCTGGTAAGAATCCCAAAAACAAATCAATTCTCTAGATTTGAGAATTGATTTTTTTTTAAAAAAAAGCAAATGTGTTTATTTTATTGAATATTTGGGATAATCATGAAAACTTGATTATTTCAATAATCAATTATTGTATAAAAGTTTTTTTATTATAATTGATTATAATAAAATCAAATTTTATGTTTGGATATGTTAACTAAAAAATGATTTTAAGCTAATCTGTTTCATTTAGATTATATAAAAAAGAATCACTTTTATGCATTAAATTATCAAAATAGGTATAGAATGATTAAAAAAGTTATTTAATTGAGAACAAAATAGTATTTATGTCTCATAGTTTAATGAATAATTTATAATTTAGAATCATAAGTTTTAGTATGTGTTTAGAAAAAGCTGTGAAAACTTGATTATTTCAATAATCGATTATTATATAATTTTTTTGTTATAATCGATTCATTTTTTTATGTTTGGATACATTAGCTGAAAAGTGATTTAAAACTAATCTGATTCGTTCGGATGATATAAAAAAATTAATTTTATGCATTAAATTACTAAAATAGGTATAAAATGATTAAAAAAGTTATTTGATTGAGGACAAAATGGGATTTATATCTCAAAGTGTAAGGAATAATTTATAAGTTAGAATCATGAGTTTCAATCTTCAGCATTATAAAAATTAACTTTAAAAAACTTTTATTTTGCATTAAATTTCGTGTAAAAACTTAAACTAATTTTGCTAAGCATGATTAAACATTGTTATAACAATTTTTTTCCAAAAAAAAAGCTAATTTAATTTTTATCAAACACACTCTTAGTATGTGCTTGATATAGCTGAAAAAACTTGATTATTATATAAAACCTTTTTGTTATAATCGATTATAATTAAATCAGTTTTATGTTTGGATATGTTAGCTGAGAAGCGTTTTTAACCTAATCTATTTCGTTTGGATGGTATAAAAAAATTATTTTTATATATTAAATTACTAAAATATGTATAGAATGATTAAAATAATTATTTGATTGAGAACAAAATGATATTCACATCTCAAAGTGTAAGAAATAATTTACAAATTAAAATAATAAATTTCAATCTTTAATATTATGAAAAAAATTTATAATACATTAAATTTTGTATAAAAATTAAAGTTAATTTTATCAAATATATATGTTATAACACTGTTAAAATAAATTTAAAAAAATTATTTTAGTAGTGAAAAAAATTGAAACAAACATGTACTTATTCTTTAATATTATAAAAAAATTATAATATATTAAATTTCATATAAAAATTAAAACTAATTTTACTAAATATATAAAAATACTCTTACAACAACTTTTTCTTCTAAAGAAATTGTTGAGAACGAATTTAATTGTTGCCAAGTATGTTCTTAGAAATCTGATTTATGCACCTAAACTAGATTTTGAGGATGTGCAAATTTAAGAAAAAAGAAAAAAGCACCAAATAATGCTCATATTGATTGAACTTTTGAAATGGTTGTGATAGTGAATAGTTAGTAAATGGGTGGGTTTAATATGAACCTTCTAGTCAAAGGTCCATGATAGGACCTTTGACTTTACCTATCACTGTAGGTAAAAATTAGTATTGTCTTTATATCCTTCAATGATTTTTATTTAGACATTAGTCCCTCGTTGGTTTTTCTAATTTGTTTCGTTTTGGTTAGTCTGGTCTCATTTGCTTGGAGCTGGACACTGACGAGGTTGAGTGGGTCTTGCCAAATCCCACCATTTCAGTGGGACACCGACGAGGTGAATAATTTTTGCGGGGTTTTGATCGAAGCTGATTTGAAGAACAGAGTTGATCTGCATTTGGTGGTGTTGCTTCCCCTCCATCTCCACCAACTGTGGATTCAATTGACAGACAGGTAAGTTCTTGTCCCAGAATTGATCTGCACAAGTAGGGGTTATGGAGGATTGGGTTTATATAGTGATTAGGTTAACTATTTTCTATTCAGTTCATTACTGGTTCACTCCTAAAACCCAAACCTCTTTAGAAATCATTCTACAACCAACCCTCAATCCCTCCCTCACGTTTCTGATATGAGTTTTCAGAACCCTAACCCCCAAATTAATAATCCCAAATCAATAATCCTAACCCCAAATCGAGCACCACGATCTTGAACGCCAATTTGCGTAACTACGTAACTACGCTGCATAACATATTTTCTTCTTTATAGGTTGATCTGCATCTTAATCTTTCTGCTTCTTCTTCGATTTGTGTAACTTGTTATTGCTGCATATCCTGATAGAGGTACCTTATTTGTCGCCCAAAAAAAAATCTTCAATCTTCTTGTTTTATCTTGCCCAAAAAATCTTGAGTTTAAGTGTTGCTTTGCCTAGGCGTCTCTTAAATATATACAAATATTTAAGAGAATTACATTAAGAGAATGTATGTTGATATAGATATAAATATATACAAATATGTCAGTCTTAAAATTTTGCCATTCTTCATGTTTAAATTGCTATCAAACTTGGGTTGGCATACTAAAACAATGGTTGTGTTTTGTTGAGAAGAAATTTATTGATGTCTGTTCAATATATGGGCTTACAGCCTATGCATTTTGGCTTACAGCCTATGCATCAACTGAGAGACAAAACTATAAGATAAAGACTTAAAAAGTTTATCCTATAAAAGGTGGCATGACTAGATCATTCGATTCAATGGAGTTATGTACGGAAATAATTTATTCATACAATATAAGTATAGAAACAGATAGGGAGATATTAGTGAGATAATTAATCTTTAGCATTACAAAGCTTACAACTCAAGATAGCTTGTAATTTAACGAGAATCATTTACTACATAAGGACATGGTTTATCCAACTAATTCCATCTCCATAGCATAGGTGGTAATGCCATCAATCCTTTATCAGGGAAAAAATAATAGTGATAACATCACAATTTGTTAGATACACAATAGAAGAAAAGCCATCACAAGGCGAGTTGTGATTCATTATTCATGAACAGAACACTATATTGATTAGTCACCTAAAATACGCAAGTGTTATTAACACAAAACTAGAAGGTTCTATAGGCTCAAATTTTCTCTTTATTCACCACTAATAGGACTATTGCCATTAGCCGAGTGCTCGTAGGAGAATTCGAGGTCAGCTGGAACAAATTTAGTCAAGGGAACAGAATTTTTGAAAATACCAACATTGATATGGGTGGGATATAAGAGGGTGACGTGAATCGTCGGCATTCCAAATCCCAACATTTGAACGGAGATATTAGAGATTGCCAACACTTTGTTTCATGCAAATAATCCTCTTCAGTCAGAGAATTGTAGAAGGAAAGCTTCACATAATGATACTTTTTCTTTATGTTGGTGCTTGAATACTACTAAGTAATAAGATCCTTCATGGTGGCAATGAAGTTACACGATAAACCAAAATGAAATCACCAGGCTACTCCTGAAACTAGCCACTTCAAGAGAGTCCAGTAGATGGTTGAATCCTAATGTAGTGATGTTGGGTTTCATATCTAGATAGCCCACTCCCATAATGAACTACAAAACTTAAATATGATATAATATGGTCATTTGAATCCAAAGAGTTGTAGAAACTACTAAAAAAAACTGATTCATTTAAGAAGCATATGAAGAATAATGCAATTCCATACAAACAAATCTTGAGACCCAAAATTTCCCTAGCTATTTTCAATTGTTAGCCAAACCAAATATCTACTTTATCATATTTCCATCGAAACTCTATGGTCCTATTCAGTTTATCAACACTCAAGAATTGGAGGAAAAATAATCTTTATGTTGTATTAATATGCTAAGCAAGGCAATTGACAGCCCTGAGATCACCTTGAACTCGACAATGTCCCATCCATGACATACTTCCTGCTTTCTCATATCTCAATTCATGGCAGCATGTTTTGAAATTTACTCTGCTGCTTTGTGCTAAATCTTGAGTTTGGTCAAAAAAATTTTATGACTCGATAAAATTAAAATTGGGGGTTGAACCTCTGTTCTAACTACTGGTATGATTGCTAGTTAGGTGATAGAATTCATGAATGATGTTTTGGTTATGTTTATGCTCCCTAGGCTTGATGCATGTCATGGAAATGGGAAAAAAAACTCATAATTTGTTGCTGAATGAAGTGAAAACAGGGGCATGGACTTTAATTAGAGTTGTAAAACATTGAAAGAGAGAATTCAAGGATAGATGAGCTCCTGGATAGATTTTATTTTGATGTTATTTAATTTTCTGATTTTAACATGTTGGTTAATGAAGAGTTATGGACTTACAGGTGGTACACCTTTGAAATTCTGTTCTAAATTGAAAATTAAAGTAACTAAAATTCCCAGTAGATTTCTTTCACTTGTTTAATTGTTGAACACTTGTATTTTATTTGATTTTATAGATGGCAATATTTGATTTTATATGTTATATTATTTATAAATAAGGTCCTGTTTTTAGCATGATTTTATATGTTATCTTATTTGTTCAAGTCCTGTTTTCTTTAATCTATTGTTGCTATTTAGTCACTCCTTTAATCTGATGTTTGCAGCCGATGATTTTAGCTCCTTGGTTCTGTTTCCTTTTCTTTTGGGTTATTGGTAATGGTGGCTGTGTTTTTAGCCATCGTTAATGGTAACTCTTTTGGCATATTCGCTATGAACTTGAAATTCAAGCACAAAATTTTTATTGTTGCTGGTTGTCTAATTTTTATTTTTCCTTTTCTACTTGGATTTTCCTCTCATATACTGCACAACTCTCTGTAAGCAGTTAAAATCTCACCATTTTATATATTTTAGAACTCTTGAATAATTCACAAGTACCCATAATTAGGATTTAAATGTTTGTTAGATATTGACAAAGTAGTCCATGGAAGATTATTTGGTACACTGAGCAAAAGAAACTTGAATGTTTCAATATAATTTTAGGAGGTTAAGTTACGGAAAAGCATGGGAGAATTTAATGTCCATTTTGTAGTTTATACTTCATTCTTGTTGTTTGTTGTATCTCTGACAGTGTGTTAAGGCTTATTTTGAGGCCAATAAAATGAAACTGAACCTTGTGGTTATGAGCAACTTGTCTTTATTCCAGATTCTTATAATTTTACATAAAATTTGAATGTGCATTTGGCCTTACCTGTTTAATTGGTAAGATAACTTGTGTTAGTGTGATTTTCTTCCCCTTTAAACCAACCAAGTGTGTTCAGGAAATCTAGCTGAAATTTACTGTCCAATCAAGGGTTTGTTGATTAGAGTGTGAATTACATTTTTCTTTATAAGTTAATATCAATTTGCACTTTGCAGTCATTTGGCAGAACTAATTTGATTGTATAGAACTATCCTTCTGTATTGTTCCATAATAGCATCTACTGGCCTCAAATGGAGAGTGTCCTCTGCTAGAGTTGGTCATCCATTTGTAAACCACGTCTCCAAAGTTTCTAGTGGGTGGCCATACCAGTCCACTTCTGTTGTTTACTGCCCATTTGATAGTTTCCAAGGACGATCACTTGAGAGTGGCAAATTTTGGGAGAAATGACGTGGTATCACCTGTAAACGACATGTGAATGTTTAACTGGGATGGAGTAATAAAAAAAGAAACGATAATAGCGGTAAGAAACACAAACCAATGGTCCCCTAATGGTTTCCCACTCCATCACAGCTACAAAGGAAGGGAAGGTAGATTCACTGTAGTAGAGCAAGGCTTCTGTGATTGCATTTGTGGATTCTACAATGGGAGATATGAACATTATGGCATAATATAATGAAAAGTATTCTCCAATTTGACAATGGCTTAATGTAAAACAAGAAACAAATGCACATCACCAGTTAATGGCAGGTCATTGTTATATATTGAATAAAACGAGTCGTCGCTGTTGGATGCACAATTGTGATTCTTGTTGAGTGATTCATTTTCCATCATTTGTTAACACTCAACAAAGAACAACGAACCCTTTGCATATGGGTGCAGTAATTTATAGGGCTGTAAGGGACGTTCATGTTAAAACTTTGGAACACTGCAAAAAATGGTGGTCTTGATTTTTAAATTTCTAGTATGTGGCATTTATAATGATAACTTGGATCTACGTACATGGATATATTCATTCATTGCAGCAAGTGCATTATTCATCAACCTATATGTTAGGGCAATTTGAATTTTTCATTATTCAAATGTGTATAGTAAACATTCCAGAGGCTAATGTATAATTATTTATTATGCAAGATTTATTAGAATGAAGCTATATGGTATTGTCAAAGAAAAGTAATAAAAAAATGTTTTATATTTTTATGTCAATTATGTTAAATTTTTTGATAACTAAATTTTTTGATATTGAGACGTTATTGATATGTCAAATGTTTTATATTAATGCTAATTTTGACTGAGTTATTATGTGATTTTTTAAGAGAAAAATAAAAAATATCCTGATTAATTTTGTTAAAAAAAATTACATTATAATAAATAACAAATCATACGAGAAAAAGTTAGATGCAAATTCTGAGTATGCATCAGTAAATGCTTGCAACTTGTGGGATTCAAGGTCCAAGACAATGATAGGTTCATAAAATTGAATCCATGAAGCACCAGCTATCTTAAGATCAGCCACAACCTCCCTGAGTTTATAGTTATAAGCAAGTTAGAGAAATAACATGATTATATACAGAGCAAAAAATAATAACCGTACATAAGTTAAAATTCTTACTTGTAGATAGCAAAGACCTTTGGGAGAAGAGAGAGGAGGGAAAAGGATTCCTCAACACCCTTGGCAGGTTTGGAGAGCAACAAGTATGATACATCGCCAATAAGGACAGAACGGTATCGACTCCAAGCTACAAGAGAAATTAAACTTTCAATGACAATGTTGATATCGATAAACACATGAAAAAAGCTAAGAATTAAGCTTTAATCATAATGAGCCACACATGGCAACCTTTGGACACAACTGCCATGAACATAACACTTCCCTGTCCATCACTTGCTTTGGCACAATAAATGAGAAGGAAATGTTTCTCATCCAGGCTTTTATTTCCCGGATGGGCCCTGATAGACTTCCTATTGTTGTTATAAGGTTGTTATTTTAATTTTTATTCTATTTAAAATAAATATTTGAAATTTAGATGACTTGTTAGAGAAGAGTCGCTGCATCCGGGCTTTATAGCTCAGGGATGTATAGCATCGCTCAAATGAGAAATCCACAACAAAGAGCAAATTAACACAATCATTTATAATAAGCTAGCCAACACTCTGATATCTTTTGAAGATCGGTGGATTGAAGTATGTTCCCTAATATCATTATTGTCTCCAACTTCCATGAAACATTCATCCCTTAGCTACATGGTAAGCACAACAAAGAGCATTTAATATGTTCCCAAAATAAGCCAGATATGAATTACATGAGTTTTCTAAGCATAACATAAGTTCATATATCTAAAGTGACTGTGATTCATATATAGGTTTATATGGACGCCATGTAGGTAACTAGCTAAAAGATGTGCTGCAAATAGCAAGATATTCTAAACAAATAAATGACTATGTTGACAACTCTCGCAAAACTGCACCCACAGACCACACAGAAAAGGACTCTATCAATATATACTAACTGCAGCATCAGGAAGATAGAAAAACAAATATATAACAATAAGGACAACAGAAGAAAAAGAAAATGTTAGAGATATGAAATCAAAATAAGTCATGTGCTTTATCCTGATAGCTTAGGCTTTTAGTATGATTAGTTCCTAGACATGGTATCAAAGAGCACAATGTAGTCCAAGGCCTGTGCTTTATTCATCCTTCAAACTCAAAGGAATTTCATATGAGGGGTCCTATTAAAGATATAAATTGAGCTTAACCGGTTAAAATTGTTGTTTCCACAATAGAAATCAACTCTAAGCTTTATATAAGGTAGCTCATTTAAGTTGGAAGAAATCTGTTTTAGTTTAGTCTGCTTTAGCACCATGCATCTTTGTGAAAGGTAATATTTACAATAAAAACTGTGTTAAATGGTCAACGAAGCAAGGTTGAACTATTCAATTAGAATGCAACTCAACTAAGAAAAGAACAAAAATAAAATTGCAAGGCACTACAGAAAGGCATTTTAAAACAATTCAAGCAAATCAACACATGTAAAAGTGCTCACACGCGGCACTTAAGGCTTTGTTTGCAGGAAAATAAAGTAGAGGAAAACCATATTTAGCTGCCAATATTTCTATGATAAATATTTAAATTTCAGTCAAGTTGACTGATTAATATGAAGACATTGTCAGGATTTTGAGACAACTAACAAGAAGAAATTTCAAACAAATGAATCATGAAGGCATTCAATCACATACATAACAACCTATTAGTGAATTTAGAAAGTAACCCAGTTGGATAATCTAAGCAAGGGGCAAACAGATGAATTGGCGTAATAGATGCAATGGACAAAAACACAAAGTGGAAACCCAAAAAAACCCTCCACCAATGCCAGTGTCAACCGTTACTTCATCTGAATCCAATTTACTCGGCACCTTAAGCATAAATCATGAAATGGGGGAGAAGCAAAAACACTCTAAATAGGAAAAAGTGAAGAACTTGCATATTGTATTTAGAGAAAAAAGACAACAAAAGAAGCAAAGCATTCCAATGAATCACGCACTCGAAGCACAAAAATTCGTACCCTTTCAAGAGTAGATCCAGTGGGCGATATTGCCAACGACGTGGCTGATATCCACAAGCTACCTTCAGATCTTTGGGGGTTTACGTATTAACAAACCAAAGAGTGCAGATTAGTTCTTATGCCTCGCTGCTGGTGGAGCTCGCGATCCTCTGAGCCATACATACTTCTCGTCAACTCTTTAGCAAGGCCAGGAAGGGTTGTCACAATAATTTCATTTCTATTAAGGGTCGTTTTGAAATATTTCACTTCTGCTGTTTACCTAATTGATAGTTAACCAGTAATTTATTTGTAGCCGTCCATTTCATATTCAATGAATCAAATGGCCCATAAAACAAGGACCATGGATGGACCCTTGACCAACGGGTTCATATTAAAACGACCCTTAGTAAATGACTAATGGATCTAAAAGTGTAACAGGTGGCGGAGCATATGAAATTTTGTGACTATATATCTAAACAAGGCGTTGAAGTCATTTACTGCTCTCTTTTATAGCTCGTGGGCCAGGTCAATTTATTTATGTAATTCTTATATTTTTATTTTAAATAGTACATATATTTTTTTATATCTTATTTAATATTATTTATTTTTTATTAATTTTTTTACTTAATTATACTTATTAAAATAAATAAAAATAATCTTACACATTTAAAAAGAATGTAAGACAAACATTTTTCTTATTTCTGCGTCTCTTTAGTCTCAGTCTTTGACCATGAGTTGTCTCCGCGATGGAGACTTGGCAGAATTTTTAATTTTAAAAAAATTACTGTAAATATGGATATTGAAATTTGAAACGTGTTATGACTCTCTAGACATAAGAATTTTAATGTAAATTATTTGGATTTCACTCCACTAAAATACAGTGCATTTTAAAACATAAAGTACAGAATTTTAATTATTAATAAAAATTAAAAATTTAAGATTTATAAAATATATATATATTTATATTACATATTATATATGTACAATAATTTTTTTAAATTTTGTAATATTTAAAATTTATATATATTTTACTCTCTAAATTGTAGAATGTACTTTAGAGAAGTAAAATAAAAAATATTCAATTTTGCTAAGACTTATAGGAATGTGTAGAAGAGATTTGACTCTGAAATTATAGAGCAATATTGTAAGCGAAAAGCTGAAGGCCAATGATGAACCTGAACCCATAGCTCTAATACATCGTAATTACAAATTCGATACCACATCAATCGGAGCGGTACGCTTTGTCGGGTTATATAATATTTTTTCCATATTATAATCTTATTATCCTAATTTCGTGTCTTTTGCTTAGATCATATTAATTTTTTGAAACCAAATAATAAGAGAATAAATAATTATATATACTTAAACTAGTAGCTTATTTTTATTTTTTAGGCGAATTACTTAGTACTTGAATTCTCTCTTGTGGGTTGATATAACCATTGTATAGGTCAAATAAAATAGAAATCACCATCAACTAATTTGTGTTTATTTCTTTAGCATTAAAAGCTAAGCAAACATTAAAGTATAAAATTTAAGTTTATTTTTTTATATTTTATTATATTAATTAAATTATGATATATGTTTATTAATATTTTTTTTATTTTTTTTAAAATACATATATATATCATAACTTAATTAATAGAATAAATATAATAAATATAAAAAATATACCTAAATTTTGTCAAACATTAAATATGTGTACAGGAGAAAAACAAAAATAATAGCGTGATTAAAAGTAAGTTATTAATAAAAGAGAAAATAGAGAGGAAATTCTCTTTAATAATTAATAACATTTTTTATTTTTAATGACGTTCATAATTTTTTTGTTGATTAATTTATACTCTTTACATAAAAATTCAGAGTCATAAAATACATATACCTTCTAAAGCTTAATGGTTTTGTGAAATAGACATAGGCAGCTGGCAAGGCCTATGCTGTGCTAGCGTCTATGACATCACGAGTGAAAAATCAAGAATATTTAAACTCTACTTAGATAAATTACACACATCAAAATTAAAAACACATTAACTTGCTGAATTTTCATTGATAAATTAACAAGTAAAGATGAAATTTTGTACATCTAATTAAGACTTTATGCAAAGCCATAAATACTATAAAATAAATAGCATAAATGGGAATAAGTTCTCGATCGTTTTAATGTAACTTATTTCTGAATCTAATGTTCAGTCCCTACTCCCCACCCCCCGGGCAAAAAAAAAAAAATGTTAATCGTATTCGTCCCTTCTCATGTGCATATACGAAGATCAAGAGCACATCACGATTCATAACTTGATAGTTTGAAAACATCATTCAATGAAGTATACATATTTACCTTCAAGTTTATTTATGTACCCTTCATTAATATCACTGCTTACCCCACCTGCCATGCACCAAACAACCCACGCAAGTATCATTACTATTGAAGTTTGAAAGGAAAGTTTGTACAAACAAAAAAGTTTGAAAGGAAAAGTGAATCAAGGACACAGGGTATCTTCCTTTAGTGTAAGTGGCGATCTATTCCTATATACATTGTTTTTAAAATCGGTTTAACGGGATCGGTTGAATCATAATCAATCATTCTATTAGTTTTAATTTACTTAAAAAATTAGATAAACAATTAAATTATCAAAAAAATTAAAAAAATCAAAAAATTAATGAAAGATAGTGAAATGATTGATTGAATCGGTTGATTATTACTTTAAAATTTAAATTGATTTTTTTAAAAAAATTATACAGTTATAATATAAGTAATTTAATTATCGATTGAACCGATTGGACTATAAATCACTCACTTTATTGCTTCGATGAATTTTAAAAACATTGCATATAAGTACTTTTTCTTTTAAATATTTTCATCTTTCTTCCAGTAAATAAGTAATGCGAAAAGGGAAGAATAATAATGACATGATAACATAAGACATAAGGTTAATTGGAAATTTACAGATTATGTGCTTTGACATACCAATTTGACTTGGTATTTGAAGCACTTTGAATTGTCATTTCCATGGGTTTATATGGAATAAATTTTGAACTAGGGGATGTAATAAACTTGGAAGACACACCAAAAAAACTCAAACAATCACCATACAAGCTGTTAAACATCAGTCTGATTATGTGTACAAGTAAAACTTAAACTCTTGTTTGTTTTAAGTGACCATTCGTGCTATACAAAATACTCTTTCTGCTGGACCATGTCCCATGTCGTAGTGTTAAATTTGGACTTTACTTTTGTCAAATTTAAAGGATTTATCCAAAAATTCGGAAGAGATGCTCCTGCTCTCTCATGCTTTTGCACGCTAAAAATTTGAGAACACAGTAAAGCTTCTGAATTCCTTTATTAATTGTGATAGCTTAAACAGTTTTACCCTACAAACATCAAATTGAAGTACAAGAAAGAACATTTTCAAATTTCGTATAGAATATACTCACTTCAGATAAAACATTATCCCCTACTTTTAGGACAAATAAATATTGTCATGTTTCCGATCAATCAATTCAGAACCCTTAAAATCATATATAGCCATATCAGAAACCCATCAGAAAAAATCAAAGAAGTATAATAAAAGTGAAACAATTTGCACGATAGAAAAGCTTCTAAATTTCATGGCGATACCTCAGATTTTTGTCACGGTAGTGTGCATATGGCTGCTAGTGCTTGCCTGAGTGCTTAACATTTAAGTCATTAACAATAAGAAAAAGATTAAGACAGAGGAAAGTATCCAAAAAATTAACACACTTCAGGTCTGCAAGGCTTATATACTTCACGAAGGAACAATGAAAAGCATTTTCAATAAACATTCAGTTAAAGTACAAATAATTATCCGAGATGTATGTGCTGAATATAAGGGTTTAGAAAAATTAAGTTACAACGAAACTTTAAAATATCGGTTTAGTATGTACAAATATGTCTTTAGACTCTTTACATATTTAATATTAATATTTTCATATATTCATTTTTATCAACATATGAAAGAGACGTGTCGGTGTCACTCAATAAAGAACATCTTGGAGAGAAGAAGACAAGACACCAGAAAAAAAGGTGAGGCACTCGAAGCCGAAATGGTTAAAAAGGAAAACCATATTCAAAACCAGACTGCAGGATGGTCTGGCTATGTCACATGAACGACGAACTCGGACGATAGGGACTCTGCTTATTCGCTTTAGAAATTCACAACCGAACAAAATAGTACTATAGTTGAGTTGTGTTACGTACATTACATGAAACACATCCACTCCGGAGGGCCACCAGCACTTTATCTTGATATATATTATATATACAGCAGAGCAGACGTGCACTGTGCAGGTCACAGCACAAAAACAGACTAGATGGGTACTACTTAGAGAGGAGAGCAGAATTTTTCATATACTCTCATAGTTAAGATTAAATTATATAATAAAATATTATATATAATTATATATATCGGATTAAATTTAAAATATTATATAATAAACTTTTAATCAAATCTCAACTATTAGGTATAATACTCCAAGAGTACTTGAGAAATTTTCACAGAGGGATCTAACGATTGTAATGAAATTTTCGACTTTTGACATTTAGGAATTATATATGAAACAAGGAAATTTTATAAGTCTCAAGTAGAACCTATGCATGAAAATTCATCTTGTGATAGTGCGGTATATATTATTTGTGATCTCATCATATCACTTTTATTCTGTTATTTTTAATTGATAGAAAAATATCAATAGTACTTACCATTATACCATTATATACATAAAGCACACATTAATAATAGAATAATATTATTGATAATCACATATTTTATATATTAATAAATACTTATTTTTAGTCATTTACACTCTCCATGTACTTAATTGATTGAGCTTAGTTATGTTTTGTAAGTTTGGACTTAAATTGGACTTAATTAATTTTTTTAGCATTATTGAGATCATACATTATTTCTGTATTTTGGCCATATCTTGAGTTTTATATGTCTAAAAATTATGCATCTTACTTTGTAGGAAAGATAAGAGAGAACTCTACAACTTTCATGAGAGCTACAGGGAAAAGTCGGACATTTAGTAGAGCTAATTGGGTTTGGAAGTCAGAACATGAGTTTTGTGATTGGAGCCTGAATAGTGTGCACTAATCAGGCCATAACTTGAGTTGTAGGAACTGTCTTAGCCTGCAACTTTGGCATTTAAAAGTTAAGACCCAAATCTACAACTTTTATGAGAACACAAGAGGAAATTCGGATGGCTTGGAGGTCATATTGAGCTTGAAAGTCAGAACAGAGGAGTTGTAGCTGGGCTTGAATAATGTGCAGTAATCAGGGCATATCTCGGGCACTGTAGGAACTGAAATGGGCTGAAATTTTGGCATCTGAAAGTTAAGATCCATATCTACAACTTTTATAAAGACCACTTGACGAGAATTTGATGCATGCCATGAGTTTAGCATTAAATGATTTCGGAGACAAGAATCTCTATAATATTTCACTCATCAAATTACTATTTGGCATTTTTCACTCATTTGCCCACTCATCCACTCACTTATTAATCAACCCCTTATCATTTTGTATCCCTCATCCTCTATAAAAGGGAGCCTTGGCTGATCATTTGAGAATCTTGGTTTAGATATCAAGATCATGCTATTGTGTTATTTGTTTCTCTTGTTGTAATTTTCTTTTGTTCTAAATTGAAGTTATGTTCATCATCTTCTTCTTCTCTTTTTCTTTCTTCTTGTCTATGAGTAACTAATTTTCATTTTACTTGAGTGAAATGGTGAAGCTTTTAGTAATAAATTAATGTTAGATTAATTTCTTTCTTGTACTTAAATGATATATTATCAAGTGTAAAAGTGATCACGGGTCGGGTCGGGTCGGGTTTGGGGAGAAAAAAATCCAAACCAATTAAGTAAGGTCGGGTCGGGTTTAAGTTTTTTTTTTAGTAACCCGAACCGAACTAACCCGATTGTAATCGGATTGGTTCGAGTTGGGTAATCGAGTTGGTCGAGTTGGTCGGATTACCGGGTCGGGTTATGAAAATTGAATAAAATAATAGTTGAATTTAGGCAAAACGACGTCATTTCACGAGTCATCGGGTCGGTCACTCAAAACCCATAATCCGAACCAATGAGAGATCGGGTTTAATCGGATCAACCCGAACACCCGAACCAACCCGGATATTTGTAATCGGGTCGGGTCGGTCGGGTCCGCCGGTCATCGGTTCAGGTTGATCACCACTAATCAAGTGGTCATTATATGTGTTGTATTTTATTTCCAATCAATTTAAAAACTCTCCTTATAAAGTGGAGATCTTAATTCATTGTAGATAATAGGTTGGCACAATAAATGCTTGAGCCCATTTATAAGTGGTGGTGTTAATAAATAATTAAAGAAATCATTATATAACTATGTAAATAATTTTAAATGAACTTTGAATATTGTATTTTCTGATTAGAACCTCCATTATGCATGGATTCTAATTGAGTTATAAAAAGAATTAATTTTGTCCTTAATTTACTTACCAAGAGTGAATCTCCTAACCCAAGTAAATCTTTTTTTTTTGTGACCAAGTTTTATCACCTTTATTGTTATGACAAAATATTTTTTTTACGTCAATAAATTTTTTCTTCATCAACTCCCTGTAGATAGACCTCAGACTCCTGAGAATTTATTACTTGAAACAATCTGTACTTAGATTTGTAACTTATAATTCACATCAAGTTTTTGGCGCCGTTACCAGGGACTTGATTTGAAGAACAAATTTATTTTGTATATATATATATATATCCCTGTGAATCGTATATACATATTTTTTCTACTCTTTTAATTTTTTTTCTTTGTACATACTAACTTACTAATTTAGTGTGAGAAACTCTCTCTTCTCCCTCTATAATATTTAATCATTAATAAAATAATCTTTCTTCTTCTCTTCTCTTTCGTCAACCTAGCCTGGTGGGACTCTCGCTCCTCTCGGTTTTCATATTTTAAATTTACTTTCTACACTTTACTTTCTGTATTTTAGTTTATGCACTTTATTTTTGTATGTTACTATCTGTATTTTATTTTCTACACTTTAAATCTAACTTTCTAACTTATTAACTTACTAACCTAATTATTAATTTTCTAACTATCTAACTTTTTACTTTATCAGGTGACTAACTTTTTATTTTATCAGCTTACTAACTTACTACTTGTTAATATTTATTTGGTGGCTGATTTATACCACATCTTTGTTAATATTTAACGGTAGGTTTATACCGCCTACTTGTACATGTTCTTTTCTATTTTAACTCACTTGTGTATTTTATGCTTAATTGGTATCGTGATTTAAATTCTAGTCGTTTGGTTAAAGTTAATCCTTGTACTTTATATATTGATTTGTTTGAATCACAGTTACACATATTAAACACAATGGCTAAAAATGAAAGTGTACATGATGAATATGAAAATCAACCATTGCAAACTATGCATGAATATTTGCAACCATCTCAAAATTCTAGTTCATCATGTTTTATCTTTCCACTCAATGCTAACAATTTTAGATTTAAGTCAAGTATGATTTTATTACTTCCTAATTTCCATAGTTTAGAATCTGAAAACTCATATTTACATTTAAAAGAATTTGAAGAAGTATGTACCGTTTTTAATGACCAAACTTGCACTAAAGAGATTGTTAAGCTTAAATTATTTCCTTTTTCTTTGAAAGATAAAGTAAAAACTTGGCTTAACGCTTTGAAATCAAGATCAATTGACACATGGCAAGAAATGCAATGTGAGTTTTTAAAGAAATTTTTTTTAGCACATAAAATCAATGCTTTGAAAAGATAAATCCAAAATTTTTTCCAAAATTCAAATGAAGCATATTTTCAAAGTTGGGAACGTTTTAAAGATTTGTTGAATTCTTGCCCACATCATAGTTTTGAAAAATAGCGCACTATAAGCTTCTTTTATGAAGGGTTAACACCTGAAACCAAACAATTTGTGGAAGCAATGTGCAATGGTGAGTTTCTTGATAAAGAACATGAAGAAGCTTTAGACTATTTAGACCATTTGGCTGAAAATTCTCAATCTTGGCATGATACTAATCCTTCTGAAAATTTAATTAGATATAACATTGTAAATGCTAGTAAAAGAAAATGTCATCTTAGTCAAGAAGAAGATCTAAATGCTAGGTTTGCTAGTTTGGCTAGAAAGGTTGAAGCCATAGAATCAGGGAAAGTAAAAGAAATCAAATCTGTGTAAAATAAAGAAATTTGTAGCATTTGTGATTAATTAGGACACTCAACAAATGAATGTTCAAAAATTTATATTTTTAAAGAAGTTGTGCATGAGCAAGTAAATGCAATGACCAATTTTAAAAAGTCATTCACTTCTTCTTTTTCAGATTCATACAATCTAGGATGGAGAAATCACCTGAACTTCAGTTGGAGGACTAATAATCAGGCACAATTTATGCAGCCACCACCTCCTCAAACACAGCAGGATTCACAAAATTCTCAAGGATATGCACCTTATGTCCCACCATATAAGAAAAACCTTGAAGGAACATTGTATGCATTCATGAAAAAGTAAGAGACCATTAATAACCAAAACACTCAAGTCATAATTGATATAAAAGACACTCTTACTAAATTTTCTACTGCACTCGCTATTCACGAAAAAGGAAAATTTTCTTCTCAACCTCAACTGAATCCCAATGGTCAGTACAGCCTAAATGAGGGTAGTTCAGAAAGTCAACAAATAGATTAAGTCAAGTCAGTGATAATTCTTAGGAGTGAAAAGGTTGTTGAAAAATAAATTCCTGAACCTTGTGAGAAAGATGATGAATCAATTCCTAAAGATAAGGAATGAGATGATAAGCCACCTGGCCAAAAGGAGACCAAACTCTCACCTTCACCCTCATATCCTTAAGCATTAAACAATTCAAGTAAAGTGAACCATAACAGTAAAATTTATGAAATCTTTAAACATGTGAAGGTCAATATTCCTCTGTTAGATGCTATCAAACAGATTCCCTATTATACTAAATTTTTGAAGGACTTGTGCACTGTTAAAAGGAAACTAAATGTGAAAAAAATGCATTTTTGGCTGAACAGGTAAGCTCTATTCTTTAGAACAATAATGCGTTGAAACATAAAGATCCTGGTTGTCCTACAGTTTCATGCATTATTGGGGAACATAAAATTAGTTTTACTTGATTTTGGTGCTAGTGTTAATTTGCTTCTATATTCAATTTATCAGCAACTCAACCTGGGTGAGTTAAAACTAACTTCTGTAACTCTTCTACATGCTGATAGATAAATTAAAATTCCAAAAGGAATAGTGGAAGATGTGTTGGTACAAGTTGATAAATTCATATATCCTGTGGATTTTATTGTCTTGGAAACTGAACTTATGGATAATAGTAGTAAGTCAATTCTTGTTATTTTAAGTCGCCCATTTTTAGCAACATCTACTGCTTTGATAAATTACAGAAATGGAGTGGTGAAGCTAACATTTAGAAATATGACACTGGAGCTTAATGTTTTTAATATGTGCAAGCAACCACAAGAAGTTTATGATGAAAAGGAAAAAGTTGAAAGGATTAAGGCCATTATATATAATCATCTTCAAATCAAGAGTTTTTTTTACCCATTAGAAATTTGTTTAATTAATTCATTTGATTCAAGTATGCAATTAGATAATGATATTTCTGAAGTATGCTCTTTGCTTGACTGTACATAGGTAATGGAATACAAATGATGAAAGCCAAGATTCGAAGAGCTAAAACCCATGAATGATGATACCCATGAAGAAGTATCCACATTGGAACTAAAATCATTAACTGCTGGGTTGAAGTACATATTTTTGGGAAGAATAAAGCTTTCCAGTGATAATTTTCCCACCCTGACCAAAGAACAAAAAGGTATGTTGATAGAAGTACTTAAAAGGCATAAAAGTGCAATTGGATGGACATTAAAGGACATAAAAGGCATTAATCTATTAATTTGTACAAATAGAATATATTTAGATGATATTACTAAAACATCTCAACAACCTCAAAGAAGATTAAATTCATACATGAAAGAGGTAGTTAGAGCTAAAGTTCTCAAATTACTTGATGTTGGAATTATCTACCCCATCTCTGATAGCTAGTGGGTAAGCCGTACATAAGTTGTGCCTAAGAAATCTGGAATAACAGTGGTTGAAAATGAAAAAGGTGAATTAATACCTACCTAAGTATCATCCAGTTGGCGTATGTGTATTGATTTAGAAAATTGAATGCAGCCACTAGAAAAGATCATTTTCCCTTGTCATTTCTTGATCAGATTCTGGAAAAAGTAGCAGGATATCCCTACTATTATTTTCTTGATGGTTATTCAGGGTATAATCAAATATCAATTGCATTATAGGGTCAAGAAAAGACCATTTTTACGTGCCCCTTTGACACTTTTGCATATAGAAGAATGCCTTTTGGCCTTTGTAATGCTTCAATAACTTTTTAAAGATGCATTCTAAGTATTTTCAGTGACATGATTGAGCATTATTTAGAGGTTTTCATGGATGACTTAATAGTTTTTGGAAATTTTTTTAAAAATTGTCTTGATAATTTAGAAAAAGTTCTTAAAAGATGCGAAGAAAAATAATTTGTGTTAAACTGAAAAAAATGTCATTACATGGTTACTTCATGAATAGTGTTAGGTCATGTGATATCTTCTAAGGGAATTGAAGTTGATAAGGCCAAAATTGAATTAATTGCTCATTTGCCTTCCCCAAAAATAGTTAGATAAGTTTATTCCTTTTTAGGACATGCAAGATTTTACAGAAGATTCATTAAGGACTTTAGTATCATATCTAAACCATTATGTAATCTTCTGACAAAAGATGTACCATTTGATTGGACTCAAGATTGCCAGAAATATTTTAAAAAATTAATCAATTTTTTGACATCTGCTCCTATCATGCAATCCCCTGACTGGTCTTTACCTTTTGAGTTAATATGTGATACTAGTGATTTTGTTTTTAGTGCTATTTTAGGTCAGAGAAAGGAAGGCAAGCCTCATGTAATTTATTACGTAAGTCGAACTTTGAATAGTGCACAAGTGAATTACAACACTACTGAAAAAGAATAATGTGCTGTAATTTTTGCATTAGACAAATTTTGAACTTATTTAATTAGTTCTTCTACTATTATTTTCATCGATCATGCTGCTGTTAAATATTTAATGTCTAAGCAGGATGCCAAACCTAGGTTGATATGGTGGATCTTGTTGCTTCAAGAATTTAACATCACAATAAAAGATAAGAAAGGAGCCAAAAATGTTGTTGCAGATTATTTGTCCAGACTTACAATAGGCTCATCTTTTGATAACACACCTATCAATGATTTTTTCCAGATGAATTTTTATTTTTTGTCAATTCTATGCCTTGGTTTGCTAACATTGTTAATTTTCTTGTAACAGATAAGATGTCACCTCAATGGACGCACCAAGATAGAAAAAAGTTTTTGATTGAGGTGAAAATTTTCTATTGGGATAACCCATATTTGTCCAAATATTGTCCCGATCAAATCTTTTAGAGATGTGTACCCGACAGTGAGGTAAGTAGTGTCATTAAATTTTGTCATTTAGAAGCATGTGGAGGTTATTTTTCTTCAAAGAAAATAGTTGCAAAAATCTTGCAGTATAGATTTTATTGGCCCACTTTATTTAAGGACAGCTATACTTTTTGCAAAAGTTGTGAAAATTATCAAAAATTGAGTTTCATTTCTAAACGAGACATGATGCCTTTGAACTCTATCATTGTCATTGAAATTTTTGATTGTTGGAGAATTGATTTCATGAATCCATTTCCATCATCATTTAGATTTGTGTATATTTTGGTTGCAGTTGATTATGTCTCAAAATGGATTGAGGCGATTCCATGTCGACACAATGATTATAAAACTATTCTTAAATTTTTAAAAGAAAATATTTTGAGTCAATTTAAAATCCCTCAAGCTATCATCAGTGATGGAAGAACACATTTTTGCAATAAACCATTTGAATTCTTAATAAAAAAATATGGCATTACTCACAAAATTGCCACCCCTTATCATCCTCAGATAAGTGGACAAGTAAAATTAGCAAATAAGGAGATTAAATAAATTTTGAAAAAAATAGTTAACCCAAATCGTAAAAATTAGTCTTTAAGGCTAAACGATGCACTTTGGGCTTACCGTACTGCTTTCAAAACATCTTTAGACATGTCACCCTATTAGTTATTCTATGAAAAATATTGTCATTTGCCTATAGAATTGGAGCATAAAGCATTTTAGGTCATTAAAGCTTTCAACTCAAATCCTGATGATGCTTGCAATTTACTCAAATTGCAATTGAATGAACTTGAGGAATTGAGAAATGATGTATATGAAAACTCAAAAATTTATAAAGTTAGAATAAAAGTTTTTTATGACAAATTAATTTTGAGAAAATCTTTTGAAGTTGGTCAAAAAGTTCTGCTTTATAATTCTCGTCTTCACCTATTTCTTGAAAAATTGAGATCTAGGTGGAGTGGCTCTTTTATTATCAAACATATGTATCCTCATAGGGCCATAGACATTGAGAACCATAAGAATAGTAATGTATTTAAGGTCAATGGATAAAGACTCAAACCATTTCTGAAAAATCAAGTTGTTGAGATAGAATTCATCTCTCTTTCTAATCTATGTTATGAGTAGAATTTATTTTAATTTTATTGCTTTCTTTTTGCAGTTCTTTGCGTTCCCGATTAAGTGGTGGATAACGATACTCCGTGACTCTCAAGTCGGTTTGTTTGTCAATTTCCCTTAATAACTGATTCCTTCTCCTTTTAAAATGGATGTCATTCTCTCGAATTTAAGAAAGCATTTTCCTTCTCTTCCTCAAAATGCTCTAACAAAAATCTACAAAGTTAGGTATGAAAGACTGAGACTGTTAATGCACAAGGGCATCTCAGAAGATACATGATGGATAATCAAAGCAAAGGTTCGTTTAGCTGATGAATCTTCAAATTCATTTGTCCCATACATGTCGGATCTCGGTAAAAGTTCGTATTCTAAAAGGAGAAGAGCGAAAAGAATGCAAGTTTGTCACAAATGTGCACGATGAAATTGTAATACGCGATGTCGTTCTTTGGGAATGGTTTCTGCAAATCGAGAAGATAAAATATACTTTATTAAGAATAGACTGAGTAAGGAGTCATTAGATGATATCTTACTGACTCTTGAGACGCATTCTTGTAGAGTTGTGCATCGTGAACTTCTTAATTTGTGGAATCTCTTCAGGGACGAGCAAAAGCGTTACAGTCTTGGGAATCTGACTCAAAAAGACCATGTTTGCCAATTCATAAGAAAATTGAATGGGAAGCTTATCCTCGACTTATAGAAGGCGTTTAAGCCGTTACTGGACGTAAAACCAGAGGAAGATGTGAGCCACAATCAAACAAGAAATATATATATATATATATATATATATCATATATATATATATATATATATATATATATATATATATATATATATATATATATATATATATATATATCTTATTCATCTCTTAAAAAAATGAAAAAAATGTAAAAAATAAAAAAAATGTAAAAAAAAAAAAGAGAAAAAAAAAAATGAAAAAAATAATATAAAAAAGAGGACGATCGAATGAATACCATGTTCTTAATTGAGTGTGAAGCCTCTACCAGTGGCAGACCATTCATTGACTTGGGTGGACCTTTGCACGCTGGTCCGTAAATAAGATTCGTGTGTCATGCTCTGTAAAGAGACGTTCTCAGTATCCCAAAGTTTACCTTTTAGGCAAGCTAAGATGATGGGCAACTAGAAGTGCCCCGTGTTAGTATACTCGCATGACTATGCAACTGAGCTGGATCCTGTGATTTCATGTCATGGGCTATCTAGCGACCTCTCACTAGCTGTGGTAGTTGGTAGTAGCTATCAGATTTACGCACTTTAATTAGTTATGTCGTAACTTAATCCAAAATATCCCACAAGCGAGAAGGAGAAGAATTCCAAGATTGGCTGAGCCGTCTTGGTATTACTGCACTCATGATGCACAGTATAAAGATACGTCATGAAAATCGTACATAAAAGTATGTCATCATTTATTATTATAATTTTATTTTTGTATGATTTTGTTGTATTTTGGTTTTGGATAGACGATCATTTGGGCGGAGTCCTTCAGGGGTTTCTAAACTTTTTTACTCTGATGGTTTTCTTGAAGTCTAAAAAAAATAAAAAATATATAAAAAAACAAAAAAAAATTGTGTTTCTTAATTTTAAACTTTTCTAACAACAGCCAACTTACTCATATAGGTGCTATCATTACCTTTTTTCATTCTCTTTCCTATTTAAGCACTTCATTTTCTTCACTTTCCTCTAACTCATAATCATTCAAAGGGAATGTGAGTATAGAAAATAAGGAAACTTCTGTTCGTAGACTTATCAATATTTGTGTATTTTGTGGGTCAAGTTATGAGAATGATTTAGAGTTTGTAAATGCAGCAAACACTATTGGTCGAACACTAGCTGCAAGGAACATTCGTGTAGTATATGGGGGAGGTAGCATTGGATTAATGAGGGCTGTATCAATTTTTGCACATCTAAGAGACGGTCAAGTTTTAGGCATCATTCCTTAACCTTTCACTCGAAGGAACATCATCGGAAAGACAATTGAGTTAGAACTTCAAGTATCATCTATGCATGGACAAATGAGGATAATGCTTGAAAACTCTGATGCATTCATTGCCTTACCAGGTGATTTTGGTACTTTGAAATAAGTTTTTCAAATTATCTCTTAGGCCCAACTGAACATCCACCATAAACCCATAGGTTTGTTGAATGTTAATAATTTCTTTAATAATTTGTTATCTTTTGTTGACCATACTGTGGAACAGAACTTTATCACACCTTCGGCAAGATGACTCCTTATATCTGCTTTCACTATTGATGAATTGATTAATAAATTACAAACTTTTGTTTATGAACCTGAACTAGTAATAGCTCAGATAGATTAATCAGAAGGAAGCAGCAATGGAGGCAGCAAGGAACATGAATGTGATCTGACACTTCATTTATAACTTTCCTTTACCTTTGGTTTTATTCATCATACTTTGTTTTTGTTTAAATTTGTGTAAGGTTTCTCTTTTCAGTGATTGCAATAATAGGTACTATCTTCTATCCTTTACCTATCTATATTTTGATATTGAGGACAATGTTTTGATTTGGTTGGGGGAAAGGATAGTTGTGTGAGAAAAAAACTAAAAAAAAAAAAGGAAGTGTGTTTATATGTTTGTCAGCAACTTACTAACAGCAAAATTAATTAAGGATGACAAAGTAAAGAGTAAATTATGCCCTTGAGGTAAATTTGCTCTTGAGACGCATCAAAATTGGTGGCAGAGTAAGGAGTAATTAGGTAGATAACTATGTTGTGTGGAAGTAGCAATTCAAATTCAGGAAACATAGCATGATTGAGTAAATTGTCTTCTTTCTTAAAAATCACATGCTTGGTTATGAATGTTGAATTAGTGGACTGAGAATTATAGAAATATGTTTTGTAAGATTTTGAGCCTATTGATGAATGGATTGAATATTTGCACCATTCTTTTCTTTCTTGTGTGATTTTCACTCATAGGATTATTACTCTAGAACTTGTTTTGACTCTATTTGAGGCTACATTTTCACATGCATACATAAATATGATTGAGACATTTTTCTTGAAATAACTACTTTAACCAAATAGCCAAGAATGATTGGCGCACAAATAGGCAGCCTTGCTCAGCAACATATTGTCTCAATATGATATCAAGCACTCTTATGACTTATTGGAAATTCTCTAATTCCTGCCAACGTAAGGCATTGGAAATGACCTATTTCCCCTTACTTGACCCCTTTGAGCTTATTTGACCATTCTTTGTTTCGAGCTCATTATGTACCTTAAATGAAAAATCATATTCTTACCTGACCTTAGAGAATAAGAGAACATTAGCTTTGTCATTGGATAAGTTCTTGAACAAGTGCGCGGGTGTGTGTGCAGAATGGTTGAAAAAAATGTTTAATTAAAAAAAATGTATATGTATTATGTTCACCTTGTAAAAAAAAAATCATCAAAAAAAATGTGTAAAGAAGGGCCAACAAAACAATAAAGGAAAGGAAAAGAATATGTAAAGGGAATTTGTATTAGGTAGAGTTGGGATGAACTTTCATGCTTGTTAATTGAACTCAGCTCTCACACTCTTTTATTCTCTTTGGTATTTAATTTGTCATATCTATATTACCTCCTCTTTTATCTTGACCCCATTACAACCTTAAATAAAGTCCTCATGATTTGTGTGTGCGTGTGTTCTGAGTAGTGGAGTAGTAAAAAATAAGCAAGTTTATGGTAGTGCAATTTTCATGGATTGAATTGAGTGAAATACCCACCTTTTAAACACTTGAGGAATTAAGAGTGAATCTTGTGAAGATCTATCATTCTTGACTCATGCTTTTCAATTGAAGTTTCCTTACTTGATGGTTTGAGATGTGAAGAAACGTTACCTCATAAATACTTTGATCCTTTGAATCTTTGGTTGCTCTTCATTCTTATAAACTTTTACATTCTTAAATATTATTAGAAATTGAGTCTTTTAAAGTATTTAGCTTTTGAGTCTGTGTTTTTTTCCTAGTTTTGGTCCTATGTGTTTTGCCCAAAAGTGCAAAAGGCTAAGTGTGAGAGAATTTAATAATCACATATTTTATACATTAATAAACCCTCATTTTTTGTTATTTACACTCCCCATGTACTTAATTGATTGAGCTTGGTTATGTTTTGTAAGTTTGGACTCAAATTGGGCTTAATTGATTTTTTTTAGCATTATTGAGATCTTACATTATTTCTGTATTTTTGCCATATCTTGAGTTCTATATGTCTAAAAATTATGTATCTTACCTTGTAGGAAAATAAGAGAGAACTCTACAACTTTCATGAAGAGCTCCAGGAAAAAATCGAACATCTAGTGGAGCTAATTGGGCTTGGAAATCAAAACACGAGTTTTGTGATTGGAACCTGAAAAGTGTGCAGTAATCAGGCCATAACTCGAGCTTTAGGAACTGCCTTAGGCTAAACTTTGGCATTTGAAAGTTAAGACCCAAATTTATAACTTTCATGAAGAACACAAGAGGAAATTCGGATGGCTTGGAGGTCATATTGGGCTTGAAAGTTAGAACAGAGGAGTTGTAGCTGTGCTTGAATAGTGTGTAGTAATCAAGGCATATCTCGGGCTGTAGGAACTGAAATAGGCTGAAATTTTGGCATCTGAAAGTTAAGATCTATATCTACAACTTTCATAAAGACCACTTGACGAGAATCTGATGCATGCTATGAGTTCAGCATTGAATGATTTCGAAGACAAAAATCTCTATAATTTTTCACTCATCAAATTACTATTTAGCATTTTCCACTCATTCACCCACCCATCCACTCACTTATTAATCAGCCCCTTGTCATTTTGTATCCCTCATCCTCTATAAAAGGGAGCTTTGGTTGATTATTTGAGAATCTTGGTTTAGATATCAAGATCATACTATTGTGTTATTTGTTTCTCTTGTTGTAATTTTCTTTTGTTCTAAATTGAAGTTATGTTCATCTTCTTCTTCTTCTCTCTTTCTTTCTTTTTGTTTATGAGTAATTAATTTTCATTTTACTTGGGTGAAAGGGTGAAGCTTTTGGTAATAAATTAAAGTTAGATTAATTTCTTTCTTGTACTTAAATGATATATTATCAAGTGGTCATTATATGTGTTATATTTTGTTTCTAATTAATTTAGAAATCATCCTTGTAAAGTAGAGATCTTGATTCATTGTAGATAAGAGATTGACACAATAAATGCTTGAACTCAATTATAAGTGGTGATGTTAATAAATAATTAAAAGAATCATAATATAACTACGTAAATAATTTTAAATAAACTTTGAATGTTGTATTTTCTGATTAGAACTTCCATTATGCGTGGATTTTAATTGAGTTATAAAAAGATTTAATATTGTCCTTAATTTACGTACTAAGAGTGGATCTCCTAACACAAGTAAATATTTTTTTATTTGTGACCAAATTTTATCACCTTTATTGTTGTGATAAAATATTTTCCTTACGTCAATAAATTTTTTCTTCATTAATTTCCTATGGATCGACCTCGGACTCCTAAAAATTTATTACTTGAAATAACTTACACTTGAGTTTATAATTTATAATTCATATCAATTGTGATACATTTGATTGGCAATTCCTTTTTGTTTAAAAATACCTAGTATATAGATATTTTCATTGTAAGATTTTAAATTTAAAAAATAATCTTCTGAGAAAGAAATAAGTTAATAATGTATAATTTAGTTGCATAAGTTAGGTTAGCCCCTTAAGTTTTCATTATTAGATATTTTTATAGATTTTAAATATAATAAAATAAGTCGAAGCAAGACATGTTATATGTGCTCAAATTCTCTAACTTTTAATATGAAAAATCCCCATGAGTCCAGATGCATGGGGACCAGACGAAGCCTGGAATGTGTGGGGTGGGTCCAACAATTCTTTAACCATTATTTTATTTAAATTAAGAGTATATAATACACGACATTAAAAAGTTAAAGGCAGGCCATAGCTGTAAAAAATTGGTATAATTAGAATTTAAATTTATAATTATATGTTTATTCATATATTACATATTTATTTATTCGTTAAGTCAATTTATTGGAGTTTTTAAGTTTTAATATTTATATCTATGATATTAAATATGATTTAATGATTATTCTTCATAATTTGTGTGTGTGGGTACATTGAACAATTGTCACAATGCAACCAAATATGCTTTATTCAGTTAAAAGATTGAGTAATTATTGATTTTTTTTTTAACATAACCAGAAAAGAGTAGGCAAAGTGATGGTGATACTATAGTTGTACAACTTGAATAGAGGTTAATTCTGCCATAAGGTTAAGTTAACGGATCAACAATTTAATTATAGGCTAAGCGGTTGAAATTGAAAATCTGATAAAAATATATCTTTTTCAAAAAAAGGCTATATAAAAAAAGTATTTTATATAAAAATAATATATAAAAAATATATATCATATAAAAAAATATTAATAATGTAATTAAATAAATAACAATAATTATCTAACTCTAATTTTTTAAAATTAAATTAATTAAATAATAATATAAATTAAAAATTAAAAAAATTAATTAATTAGAACATGTGGTCTGAATACATTTCATGTAGAACAAATTATGATTATGCGTCACCCTATATGTTATTTAAAATTAAAATATCAAAATAAATATAAAATACACATAATTCCACGTGGCTCTGAAGCACGCAATAATTTCTGCCTTGTCTTTATATACATCCCAAACTCCAGTACCCCACCCCATCACCATCGGGCAAAAGCGGAGGCAGCTTTTGTTCGTCATGACAGAGTCTCTTATTTGATTAATAGATGCTCAGCGATCCAACGGTAGAGATAAAACTGCACGTTAATTTAGCCACGGAAAATGCTTAATGCAAATCCCGAACCTTACATTACTTCACATCCGTATCAAGAAGTGAAATGGGAGCATAAGTATATAAAAATTAAAGTAAAATTAATTATAATTATATAATAAAAAGAATATAAATATAAAATGATGTGTATGTTTAATATTAAGAAAATGACATTTATGTATAATATTTTTATATTATTTTACATTTTATTTCTTTGAAAAATAGAAGATTAAGAGAGACAAAATGTTAAAATAAATATTTTTTATTTAAAAAAGTGATATAAAAATAATATAAAAAATTATAAAAATTATATAGAATATCATTAATAATTTTTTAATTAAACTAAAATTACAATCTCTACAAAATTACTTCCTTTAATCTTTGTTTGGATGATAAAAATTAAAAAATCAGAAGATTAAAAATTGTATTTTCTTATAAAATTAAAAACTTTTTAAAATTAAAAAAGAAAAAAAATCAATTATATAAAATGACTAATATACCTTTCATATAAAGAAGGGGTTTGGGTAGGGGTAAAATGGTCAAACTTATCACATTCTCTTCTGTTTTCTCGCATCTAAAAGAAAAACCTCAAAATAGAATACGGACCGCCAAACAGAAGAAAATAGAATATTCTTACCATTTTCTCTCCTCTCATTTTCTCTCCTTCCATTTTCTCTTAAACAAACAAAGGGTTAAACTTAAACTCACCTCCTCAACAGATCCGTTGTGGGTATATCACCTTTGTGACTATATCATTACTCATTCTTTACCCACCATATGTCCTGTCTCCTTTCGTCTTTACTCTTCATCCAATCATCCACACACACATATCCCCACCCACACCAAGCTTGGTCAAGAATCCTAGAAGCACCGAGAAAAACAGAACCGCAGTTCTTTCACTTTCTGATATGGAGGACTCATGGGAAAACTGGCTCCCTCATTTGGTAACTATTATTCATTTTTGATAATATTGCTGTACATTCCCACTATTATCAGTTCTTTAGAATCATGATATGTGATTTATATCCTTTACTTACTTGGTAATTTGGTGTTTTCAATGTGTTAAAGGGAATGATGAATGGCGATGCTGCCACATCCTTTGAAGAGATCATAAGCTTCAATGGTCAGTGCTCTTCCGATAGCTTCAATGGTGTACCAGCTCCTATGTGGCCAAAATACTCTTCTTTGAAGAGCAACAAAGAGGAATTAGGAAGTTGTTGTTCGGCTCATATGACCTCGAAAAGGGCTCTAGGAAACCATGAGTTGGAGGCAAGGGAGAACACAGGACCAAAGAAGGGCAGAAGCTCGTATGAGGCACAAAATCACATAATGTCAGAGAGAAAAAGGAGACAGGAAATGGCGGAGAAATTCATTGCACTGTCAGCTACTGTACCAGGCTTGAAGAAGGTATGTTCTCCACTGGCACCGCTCAATTATGGTGAATGGCGTGTTATTAATTAAATTTGACAACTTTAGTGAGCATTAATGACCTCAGCTGAAGTTGACATTTCAAAACCGAAACCCAAAATCAACAAAGAATTTAGTGCGGTTGGCAACAAATTAAGAATAGCTCGCTTGTAATGGTTAGTGTGTTCGGTAGAGATTAAATTTTGTTTTACAAAGTTTTTTTTTTTTGGGAATAAAGGTTTTTTATTTATTTTAGTATTGTTTGACTAAAATTAATTATAGTATAAAAGCGTTTTTATTTTAAGCTTGATTGTGAACATTATGATAAGAAACTTTTATATTATTTTTCTTCAAAAATTGATTATATAATTTTTTACTAAAGTAATCTTAAAATATTAAATATTATATAATATAAATAAGGCATTTCACATTTTTTAGTCATTTAATAAATAAAAATAATTTTTTATATAATTTAAACAAAACAAATTATCTTAAATTCATTTTTTAATTAACATATCTAAATATAAAACAATTTTGTCATTATCAATTATAAAATAAATTGATTACACTCCTAATCGATTATTGAAATAATATTTGTTTTATAATTAATCCAAAACACACTTTTAATGTACTTTTAATTACAATTTTTTAGGTTATATATAATTTTTTTTTAAAATATTACAAAGGTATACAAAATTGTGTGTGGGTAAATATTCAAAAAATATAATTTTGATTATCATTAGCACAAATTTAAATAACAAGATTATGTGAGTAAATACTAAAATTTGTGCAGCAATGTGCTCCTTAGAATCTCCTTCTCTTAGCCTTTGTTTTGTTGAGGAAAGAAAATGAAAAGAAAGAAAATGGAAAGAAAAAAAATGAAGAGAGGGAAAAATGGGTAAAAAAGTACATTTTCTCTTTACATGTTTGAATGAAGAGAAAAATGAATAAAAAGAAAATGAGAATTTTGTAAAAAGATTAAAAAGAAAAAATTATAATTATGTTAAATGACATATGTATTTTATTGTAATGATATACAAATATATATCTTACTATTTAAGTTCTAAACGTTTTTTATAAATTACATAAAAAATTATAATAAATATTAATTGTAAAGCTTAATTTAATAACTTCCAAATTATAAAATTTGATTTAAACTTGTTTATTCAATAAAAAATCGTAATTATGTATTTGTAATAATATAGTATTTTCAATATATAAGCTTAATATAAAATATTTTTTTATATATAAAACCCCTTAACCAGCCCCACCCCTCACTCACCCCCCCCCCCCCCTCATTCCTTCTCTCTCTCCATTTCTTTCTTCTCCCATCCCCACGGTCCCACCCCATTCTTATCTCTTATGAATATTTCTTATAGCATCCCCACACTTTACCCACCTCTTCTCTGAACTAATTGCTATTTGGGGTTAATTTTATTTTGATTTTACAGTTAAATAGTCATTATTATCGTAGAGAACTCACCTTCTCCACACCCTCTCTATCTCCAAGATTGTTCCCAATACTGTCTGTTATGGAGAACTCACCATCTCTAAGCCCAAATCATCAGCTCATCCCCTTCTCAGAGTTGGAACAGCTCAACTTCATGGTAAAAATTTTCTACACATTTATGCTAAAACATCACATATCCATAAAAAAGAGATAAATCAAAGATATAAATGTCTTTTTAATAGTTTTCTCTCATCCTCACCCGTTTTTTTCGCATGAAGGAGTAGAAAATATTTTGGTAGGCCTCACAGAAAGTTTTTCCTTTCCTCCTTGTTTTCTCTCTTCAACCAAATGAGGAAAAGTACAAAATCATCTCATTTTCTCTCATATCATTTTCTCCCCTTGTTTTCCTTATCTACTATACCAAAAAAAAAGAATGATATCTCTTTCGCTCTCTATATATAAAATAAGAGATTTCCTAACAAGTGCCCATGATATTTGTTAATGAATCAAAAATAGAAAATTTTATTGAAAAGTAAAACTTTTGAATTTTCAATGTATTAAATGCATTACTTTCAATAAAAAAATTTACTTTTGATTCCATAACAAGTGTCCAGAAAAACTCATAAAATAAAAGTTGTTATATTTATCTAAAACATCTTCTTATTAATCCTCTTGTTCTGAACGGAGTTCAAATGATTACCTTAACGCGGTTGATGAATGTGGTTTCCTTCGTTGCACGGTAGCAGCGATGGTGGTGCGTGAAGTGAGTACCTACAAAAGACACTCCAACGCTTAAGTTAAATCGTACATGAGATGAGCAGTATTTGGAATTAGATATATACATTTGTTATCTTGTGTAGTATTTATAGGAGAGTCATGATAGATAAGGATCATGATTAAATCTATGCTAAATGTTGTTAATAAAGATAAGAATATATTAAGATAATTATATCTTATAACCGAATTATCTATTTATGAGAGATTTTATGAGAGATTTACTCCTTATAAATAGATATATTTACTTATTTAGGTCCGTTTAGATAATGGAATTGAAATTAAAACATAAAATTTTAATTTTAATTCTAATTTTTCCGTAATTAGAATTGGTCCGAATCTTAAATTTTATATTTGAGGTTGTTAAAAATTAAGATAAAAATTATAATTCTAAATTTAATTATAATTTTATTATTTAAATATATGATCTAAAATATTAAAAAATTATTTACAAAAAATAAAATTAATAAAAATATTCATACAATAATATTTTATAATATAATAGTCATTTGTTTTTCATAAAGAAATTTTTCATGAATTTTTTAGAAAAAAATAGTTATTATAATAATTTTTATATAAATATAAAAATAATATTATATATAAATATAGAATCTCAATAAATATGATTGTTCACATAAATAAATGTGGAGAGAAAGATAGTTTAATTTTTAAGTTATGAAATTAGTAATTTTTAAAGTATAAGTTAAAAATTGAGAAAAACTTAATTTAATTATTTTTCAATTTTATAGAATTGGTTTATGAATTACAATTTCAATTCTAAATAGTATTATAAACATAAAAATTAGAATTAAAAGGTCTAATTACAATTCCAAACTTTAATTCCATACTCAATTAGTGTTTATAAATATCTGAAATCTAATTATAGTAGGTCGGATTACTCCTGAACTACTAAGTTAGATCTCAAATTCAAAACACCTCTTAATACTTAATAAAGCAAATATTAAATAAAAAATAAATATATTTAATATCTTAAAATATAAAAATAATTAATATTTTTTATTTAATAATTAAAAATGTGTTAAGAAGATATAGAATTATTCATAAAATAATGCTATATACACACTTAGATATAAACATTCTAATCCTACTATCTAATTCTTGATGCGGGATATGTATAAGCCGTGATGGTGTGTAACTACCTAATTCTCTATGCAGGTTACAAAATTACTTTTTGCACATCATTCATCAAGAAACATACCACTTACATATTATATGTGACGGAATCATAATATAGATATGTAAAAAAAGAGAGTTTAGATTAGCTTTAATTAAATAATAATAAAAATTATACAAATATAAAATAATATGTAAAATTAATTTGTGTAACCAGCTGTAAAATATCTACTCAAGAGAAACTAAATTATTGGATACAGCATATTCACATTTCCTAGAAAAACCAAAATTTAAAACCAACTTTTAGACGTACCAAAAAAGAAAAAAAACAACTTTTAGTATTTATATTTTTGCATTTTGATCTGGGGTCAATGTACACATATAGATAGACAAGGCCTCTGTACTTCAAGAAGCAATTAATTACGTGAAACAACTTCAAGAACGCATAGCAATGCTGGAAAAAGAGACTAACAAGGTAAGTATGAAGTCATTGATCATCAAGAAATCACACCTTTATTCCGCGTCATGTGAAACAAACTCTAATGATTACAATGGAGCCAATGAAGTGCTCCCTGAAGTCGAAGCAAGAGGCTTAGAGAAGGAAGTACTCATTAGAATCCATTGTGAGAAGCGAAAGGGCATCATTCTCAAGATATTGGCCCTACTAGAAAATATTCATCTCTCTATAACCAGTAGCAGCATATTGCCATTTGGAAACTCTACTCTCAACATTATCATTATTGCTCAGGTAAACCATATATATTATATTTCCATTTTCTCAAGCAATATGATATGATTGAAATTCAAATCTACTATTAATAGTATTATATATATCATCCAATTCAAAACTAATTGTATGTTTGTATGATGCATAATTATTTGAAATTCTAAAATATTGCTCGAAGTATTTTGCAGATGAGCGAGAAGTACAACTTGACAGTGAACGATTTGGTGAAGACCTTGAAACAGGATCTTTTGAAGTTGTATGACATGCAACTGTGATCTATGCTAGTGTATCATACGAGTTCTAATCCTTGTTTATCGAGTTGGAAGTTCTTATTGTTTGAGGAGGTAGCTGTTCTTTTCTTTCTTTCTGTTTTTTTGGCCGGGGGGGGGGGGGGCAGTACAACAGTAACAATTAACAACACCGATGGCAGAGGATGGAACGAAGAAAAACTGCCCAAATTAACTGGATTCAAAGCTAGGTGTGCTGGAAAAGAGGTCTCTAATCCTACTATTCGACCAGGGCTTAATGGCGTTTACTTTGTTTTCGTGTTTCACATCAATAAAACGAAATTACGACTGTGTTTGGTTTGAGTTTATTGATTCAAATGCATACCCAAGTTTAAGTTTTAAATTTAAATAAAAGGTCTATATACATAAGATTACTTGGGTTGCGTAAGATATGTGTCTATACAATTTCCACCTTTTTTTTTTCTTATGTCTTGATATTGATACTTCATGGCCAACTGCGGCTTGGCTATCATTAATTGGAAATGGTTGATATGATGCACACGATACGCATAAAATCCTAATAATTACGTCAAGTTCAATGTTAAATGGAAAAAAAAACAAAAATTAAAAAAAAATTATACGTAACACTTTATATAGATTTATACAAATAAATACTAATATAATTTATGCAGAATATAATATTATTATCATTTTTAGTATATTTTCTTTTCAGCCTAGCTATTTTTGTTTATAGAAGATGTGTTTTGCAAGAAACAACTGTAAATACCAAACATGCACACCGTACATACAAAATGAATGGATTTGAATTTTAAAATAATTTATGAATAAGTAAATATTTATTAATTATTAATTAATAAATAATTAATAATTAATAAATATTTACTTGTCTATAAATTATTTTAGAGAATCTTCCTCCAAAGTGAATAATGTTGAAAACAACTGTGACTTCAACTTTAAAACTAGCCAACTCAAGGGCAAAAAAAATAAAATAAAATTCAACTCAGTCACCATTAAATCACAGAATATTGGTCCTGATGTAATGTGTTCTTATCTTTTAGGATACCTTTTTTTTTTTTCGGTCTGCTCCATTTAGAATGCTGTAAAAGCCACATCCTTTTGATTATGGCAAAATCTATGAAATACACACGGGACATGATATAAATAAGAATATAAAAATACATTAAATTTAAAAAATTGTAAAACAAAGATGTCGTGTGTATATATATATATATATATATATATATATATATATATATATATATATATATATATATTAAAGTAAATTAAAAAATTTGATTTATATATATAATTATAAAATTTAAGAAAAAATATTTATAATTTATTAATATTATTTCTATAAATTTAAATATTTATAATATTTTAATATATGTTATATGTGAGAATATTTGTTATTTAGTAAATTTTTAAAAAAATATATAAAGCATAATTTCTATTGATATTTTTTTTAAAAAATTTAAATTAACTTTTCCTATAATAGAACTAACTATGTACAAGTATATATACATTAAAAAAAATTTAATTATAGAGAACATTGGTGTGAGGTAAGTTTCGATGACGATGAAGTGGACGACTTAGTATGAGTAGAAGTAGAAAAAATACATAAAAATAGTGGTATAAGAAAAGATAAAATTTAAAAGTTTAATAATGACATGTGAAAAGGTAAAATTTAAAATACTGATATATGAAAATAGTAATTTGAAACGTCAGTCATGTGATTGAATTTGAGTATGTTACAGGTGTTGGAGTCCAGCTCATAAGTGGAGTTGGCGGCTTTCTTTATTTATGGCCATAATTGATCTTGGTAGTTTTTGTGGTTGCAAATTCACCTCATGGAGTTGGTAATTTGTGTGGCTACAATTTGAAGGAGATTTTGTGGCTGAAATTTGAGGAAGACATCTATATATAGATGCATCATCTTCATTCCCAAAACACACCAAGAGAAGAAGGAGTGGGAAGTGGGAAATCCTTTGTAGAGGAGGGAGTGATAAAATACAGAGTAACATTCTGAGTCCTTGTAATAGAGAGAGTGTGTAAGACTCTTTTTTTTGGGCAATGTGTATTTTTAGAGTGTTGATAACTCTGTGAAAGATTATTGTGAGTTGTACAAATTTTCTCATAGTGAAATCTTTGGTTGTCTTTGACAACAGAAGTGGTTTTTCTCCGGTTTGAGAGTTTTCCACTATAAATTCTTGTGTCTTTGTGTGATTGGTGTTTTCTTCCTGTGTGCTCACCCAAACTTGTTTCCGCATAACGGTTCTGCTGGGGGTTATCTTTTGTTGTTTTCATAATAGCTGGTCTTCATTTCCCAACAGTGGCATCGTAGTGTTGGTTATGCGATGATGTCGATTTTTTGAAAATTCTTAGTATGCTCTGTGGTTGCAACTTTGATTGATCTTCCACATCAGAAAAGAATTATGGTACTGTGAAATTGGATGTCTAGGAAAAGTTCTGGCTAAGGAAAGATTTGGTATTTAAGTGTGTCCATTTGTGGCCTACCTCTCTTTCCTGGGAACTTACCTGGTGTACTATTCACATAATCCTACTGAAAATTTCTGTTCGTGTACAAGATGCAGACCATGAAGTTTGGGATTGAAAAGTTTGACGGGAGGATGAATTTTGGCTTGTGGTAAATACAAGTCAAGGATATCTTGATCCAATCTGGACTACACAAAGCATTGAAAGGAAAACCTATCTCTGTTTCAGGTAAAGATCTCGAGAAAGATTCCAGCAAAGATTCTGACAAAGGCTCTGGTGGAACCAGTACATCTGGTATACGCGATGAAGATTGGGAGGATCTGGATCTGAAAGCGGCAAGTACCATACGATTATGCTTGGCTAAAAATGTCCTTGCAAATGTGCAAGGAACTTTGACAACCAAGGAACTCTGGGAGAAGCTTGAGGAGATGTACCAAACAAAGGATGTCTCCAACCGAGTGTATTTGAAAGAACAATTTCATATGCTACGAATGAGCGAAGGTACAATAATGTCAGATCATTTGAGCGTTCTCAATGGGATTGTCTCTGAACTGGAAGCACTGGGAGTACAAATGGATGATGAAGATAAGGCTTTAAGGCTTATTTGGTCTCTTCCATCATCTTATGAACATATGAAGCTGATTTTAATTCATGGGAAGGAGAAGATATTCTTTTCTAAAGTTACTGGCAAACTTCTTTCAGAAGAGAGAAGGCTGAGTGGTGGAAAGTTTTCTATGCCTGAAAGCTTAGTGTTGGCAGCTGAAAATAAGAAGAAGAAGAAGAAGAAGAAGAACTCCAAAAAAGGAAATCTTGTATGCTGGGGGTGCGGGCAAGCAGGGCATCTTAAAAGAAATTGCCCAAAAAGAGGAGCAGGTTCGGCAAATTGCTCGAAAGATAACGTAAATAGTGTTTCTCTTGCCTCGGTGGGAGATGAATATGATGGTCCCATATGATGTTTGTTAAAAGCATGAAGATCCTTTGGCTTGGCCGCTAATGCCAGCATAAAGGATGTGTTCTATTTGCGGGTTCCACATTTACGTACGGGCACTGGTTTTGTAGTTGTGCAGGGTGCGTGGTGGAAATATATGTCGATGGCAGATAAAACTTCCGAAAAAGCAAAACATGGAAGTTACACCATAATTTTTTCTACAAGTTTTTTCGACATGTGCCAAAAAGAAAAAAAAATCTTGAAATTTGTTGATTTCAAGTGTATATGTTCTTATGGTGGAGCATGGTAATTATCAGTTTTGATAATTATGACTGGCGGTATAGTCAGTGTTTGGCAAGGCATCCAGATGAGGGGGTGCATGGTATTCTCGGTAGGGGGTGCTCGATTTTCTCTACATAAGGTTTGGGCATTTGATAAGAAAATGCAGGCCACCTCCCTTATGTTGGAGGGGGTGATTTGTTGGAGTCCAACTCATAAGTGGAGTTGGTGGCTTTCTTTATTTGTGGCCATAATTGATTTTGATAGTTTTTGTGGTTGCAAATTCACCTCATGGAGTTGGTAATTTGTGTGGCTACAATTTGAAGGAGATTTTGTGGCTGAAATTTGAGGAAGACATCTATATATAGATGCATCATTTTCATTCCCAAAACACACCAAGAGAAGAAGGAGTGGGAAGTGAGAAATCCTTTGTAGAAGAGAGAGTGATAAAATACGAATAACATTCTCGAGTCCTTGTAATAGAGAGAGTGTGTAAGACTCTTTTTTTTTTGGGCAATGTGTATTTTTAGAGTGTTGATAACTCTGTGAAAGATTATTGTGAGTTGTACAAATTTTCTCATAGTGAAATCTTTTGTTGTCTTTGACAACAGAAGTGGTTTTTCTCCGGTTTGGGAGTTTTCTACTATAAATTCTTGTGTCTTTGTATGATTGGTGTTTTCTTCCGTCTTCACCCAAACTTGTTTCCGCATAACTATCTTCAAGGGTTATCTTTTGTTGTTTTCATAACAACTGATCTTGATTTCCCAACAACAGGTTTATTAATTGAATATTAGTAATAAAAATTAATATTTTTTTAAAAAATATTAATAAGTCAAATATCAAATTATATCCTAAATATGTTCAAACGTAATTAAGATATATTCAAGATGTGTTTAAACTAAAAATAATAATATTTTTAATCAAATATATTTAGATATGTAAAATATATGTATCATATTAATATCCTGATATATCTAATATGAATACATATTCAATACATAAATATATCTCTAAAACAGCGTATTTGTGCTTGCAAAACTAAGAAAACCCAATAGACTGCAAGGGAGACTACAGTCTTATCTTTATATAAAAAAAAAAAGCAAAAATATTAAGATTACCATACAACTAAGGACATCTCACCGGATCTAGAAGAGGCGGTTCAAGTGAGAAATTTGAACTCCATGATTGAGATAATTTTATAATGTCAAGAATTCTAGTCTGTGTGAAAACATTTACGGAGAGGGATAGTTTGATGAATACCCCAGACCAAATTATATAAAACAAAATATAAAAAAATGTTAACATAGCCAAACAAACCTTTCATATAATAATGCGGGTTGCGTTGGTGTCATATTTTGTCCTTTGTCCTCTTTTAATCACCCACAAATAAATTTAAAAGTCGCATTCAAACTGCTCTATAATATATTTGTTTTGGGGTGCGAGCTCAATACTTAAAATGCTCTTCACATTTTTATATATTCAAATGTTAAATTTCTAAATTTTATTTAAAAAATTTAATTGAAAAACAGGTGTTTGATTATTAACGAAGTGTTTATACGTCAATTCATTGTTGAAGTAATTAACGGTCCCACAGTAATTGCACAAATTGATGTTTGTGTGTCGAAATCACTTCGGAGTGGTAAATGGTCCCTCCAACTCCAAGAGTTTGATATTTAACGATGGTCATGGTTATCAGTTCCATCATCCATGGTTGTTAATGGACAAGAATTTCTAAATGGACAAATCTGTTGGGTCCAGAAAAGCACAGTTGTCGAGCGGCATAGTTCTAAAATTTGAGAGAAAAAGTAGACTACGTAATGAAATTACTGGGACGAGTTTCCAAATATGGCTAAGTTACCGTTATTTAATTTTTCAATTAACGGGGCATCCTCTATTAAGGAAGATGACGCACTAGTACCACAAATTAGTTTGGAGTGATCTTCAGTCAGTACCACCCATTAGATCCATTCCTTTATGGTGGGCCTTCCTCCACAATAAATTCTTTTGTATTCTTGAAGTAGTACATTCAATGTTTTAAAAACGTTGACAAAAAAAAAAGTTATAAAAACAAAATATGTAAATAGTATAATTATACCTATTATTAGATTAACTTTAAACTATTGCATTATAAAATTAAATCAAATCTTAATCATTGAGAATATTAGTCTCATAGCACTTGATTTTTTTATAAGGATATTTTAAAATAAATAAATAAATATATATTCACTCTTTAATTATTTAATAAATTAAAATCTCAATATATCTATTAAATTAATAATTAATATATTTTTATTTATTCATTAAAAAAATTTCATTTTCCTATAACCTTTTCAAAAGATTTTCTTCTTCCACAATTATTAATTAATTTTGTTGTCAAAGTCACCTTATGCTTGTGCACACATACAGGCAGACCACATACACACACACACTCTTCTATATATATAAGGTGTATATTTAATGAGAAAAAATTTTATCATGAGAAGGTAAGAAAAATAAATCTTGACCATACAATTATACATAGATAGTCAAGATTAAAAGTCACATGCATTTATCTTCTAATCTTGATCATTCATAAAAGATCCAATGATCAAGATTCACTTCTCTCATCTCTTATAATAAATATTCCTCTTACCAGATACATTTCCTATACATTTCCTAAGCATAGACCCTTATTTCAAAGGAGGAGGATATAATTATTAGAAATATGTGTATATGTACTTCTGAGTAAACATTACGACTAGTGTGAGATTTTAGTTTGAAAAGTTATATATGTATATTACAAATTTGTTTTATCCTGTATCGATACTTATTTCCTTTTATATATATTATTTGATTTTAATCTCTGCCTTTAAATTTTTATGGAGTAAATTCACTGATAATATTATTATGGATATGTTTAGAGTTATTATTTTAGTTAGGAGGTTACAGTTAGCATATTTACATGGTCTAACGCTATTCTTAGCTATATCAGAGAGAATATTTACGAACCTTAAAAATATTTTTCAAGCAAAATGTACACTCTTTCTGACCCATTTTTTTTTTAAAAAGGTTGGGTTGGGTTGGAAGTGTTTTAACCCGCTACCCGACCCACACAAGTTCATAGGTTGACCTGACCTATATATATTTGAAGCATGAAGGGTATGTGTAGGGGTATCCAACGGGTCAGGTCGACCTATGAACTTGTGTGGGTCGGGTAGCGGGTTGAAACACTTCCAACCCAACCCAACCTTTTTTAAAAAAAAATAGGTCAAAAAGAGTGTACATTTTGCTTGAAAAATATTTTTAAGGTTCGTAAATATTCTCTCTGATATAACTAAGAATAGCGTTAGACCATGTAAATATGCTAACTGTAACCCCTTAACTAAAATAATAACTCTAAACATATCCATAATAATATTATCAGTGAATTTACTCCATAAAAATTTAAAGGCAGAGATTAAAATCAAATAATATATATAAAAAGAAATAAGTATCGATACAGGATAAAACAAATTTGTAATATACATATATAACTTTTCAAACTAAAATCTCACACTAGTTGTAATGTTTACTCAGAAGTACATATACACATATTTCTAATAATTATATCCTCCTCCTTTGAAATAAGGGTTTATGCTTAGTCGATCCGAATGGTGATGACCATAATACATCCTGAGCTAGTCTAAAAATACCATGAATCTTGTGAGAATTAAAAATTCTCAATAAGAAATGAACAGTTATAAAAATATTTAAAAACACATGGTGAATTTCAGTTGTGTAAGATACACAGAAAATCACATGGCAACCAAAGTATAACAAGAATAACATAACAGAACTAACAAGCAAGTTCCTCCAATATCAACAAACAAGTACCAATTATAAGTGTCTTCCACCATCAGCAAGCAAGTTCCTCGTCATAGGGAATCCACCCTTTACTTTCCTTTTTCTTTCCATGTCTGCTTGTCTCACATTTTACTCGAAGGCCTTCACTTCCATAGGGAATCCACCCTACTCTGGTGTTACTTTAACATCGTGACAACAAAGTCAGACATACCCACACTAACCAGGCAGGTAACATAAAAGGAAATTCATTCATCTGCCTCTCAATAATTAGGTGCAAACTTTTCTATGAATCACTTGCTTGTCATCACACACAACATAAGCAATACAAAATACTAATATATCACAAATAAATTCATCATATAAATAAATCATGGCAATTTAAATAAAACTCATAAAACTTAGAATCATTAAATTTAAATGTCAATTCTTCAAGGGATCAAATATAGTTTAAAATTAATTTAGTAATTGTTTTAAAAGTTCACGTCACAGTCCATAGTTGTTCAATCCTCATCATAGTCCATATTTGTCCAATCATCATCATGATCCATAGTTTGTCCTGGTCCTGATAGTGTAGTCTTTGCACAAAAGTTCTTTTATTGCAAAGGTCAAAATAAAGGTCATGAAATTACTCCCAAGCTAAGGTAAATATAAGTCAGAATAAAGGTCATAAAATTAATCTCAAGTTAAGGTAAATATAAGAAAGTCAATGTAAATTAAGTACATATATTTATTGCTCAATATAATTAAAAATATATTTTAACTTAAATCTTGAATGATATTTTAATTTATTATATTGGTCCCATAAAAGAGTTAATATTCAAATTATAATAATTCTAAATTTTATCAAATATCATAAATATTTCAAAGCTAAGCAAATATCAAATTTTCATAACATTATATGTGCATAATAAATTTAACAAGAATAATAATATGCACAAAATATTTCAAAATAATAAATTAACTAATAAAACATATAAACATACATGAAGTCATGATTTTATTTTTGAAAAGAAAGTTCAGTTCATACATCTTACAAAAATTTTCTCTTTTCTTCTCTCTTCCTTTTGTTCATTCTTTCTCGATTCTCACCGTTTCCTTCTCTTTTCCTTCTCTTTCTTCTCTTTCTTTCTTTCTCTTTCTTCTCTTTCTCTTTTTATCTCTTTCTCTTCTCTCGGTTTACGTTTGCTTTGATATTCTCTTTCTTCCCTTTCTTTTTCTTTCTTCTCTTTCTTTTTCTTTCTTTCTCTTTCTTTTCTTTATTTTTCTCTCTTTTCTCTTCTCTCGATTTACGTTTGGTGCTATTGTATCAAGCACGTCACTTGCTTCTTTCTCCTGATTATTGTTGCTAACGTTTAGCCCTCCCCAATTTATAGTCATTTGTTTGTGGTGCACGTTGCACCACGTTACACCTATAAATTTTTTTATAAAGTAATGATTAGTTTTAGATTTTTATATTAAAATACTAATTAATTAATAAATATCTTCTTATAATTATCTCTTCATAAATATATTTTTTTCATGAATATATTAACTAAAATACTTTTAATCTTTATTGCTAAGATTGAATGTTAACTTTTATTTCAATAAATTCCTATTTCTAATTTCATAAACTATTACCAATTAAATTCTCATAAACTTTATCTAATCTCCTTTGATCAGTATCAATTATTGTAAAATAAAACCAAATATAACGTTTGAGTTAAAATTTTATTCTTCACAAAAATATTTTATGAAAAATAGGATACTACATTTATTCCCTCCTTTTAAGAATTTTGTCCCCAAAATTTACTAACCTGATCAAAATAACTTTGGATAAGACTTCTGCATACCATCTTCTAATTCTCATGTTGCCTTTTCTGGTGATAGTCATTTCCAGATCACTTTAACTAAAGAAATTTCTTTTCCTCTCAAGTGTTTGAAAAATCTATCCATGATTCGTACAGGTTTTGTGCTATAAGTCAAATAATCTCTTACTTGTATTGTTTCATGTTCTATGATGTGTGAAAGGTCAAAAAAGTATTTTCTGAGTTGGGATACATGAAAGACATAATGAAGATTTGAAAGATTTGGGGGAAGTACAATTTGATAGGCAACAGGTCCTATCTTTTTAAGTATTTGGAATGGACCAATGAATCTGGAATTCAACTTTTTAGCTTTAAGGGTTCTGTCAATCCTAGTAGTAAGAGTGACTCTGAGAAAAACATGTTCCCCTACTTCAAATTCCAGCAGTCTTCTTCTTTGATTAGCATAATTTTTCTGTCTACTCTGAGCTGCAAATAATTTTTCTTTCATAAATTTAATCTTTTATGTGGTTTACTGCACTATATCAGGTCCTAATAAACTCTTTTCTCCTGTTTCTAACCAACACAAATGTGATCTACACTTTCTACCATACAGAGCTTCAAATGGTGTCATTCCTATGCTGAAATGATAACTGTTATTACAGATAAACTCTATTAATGGTAGATGGGTATTCCAACTTCCTTGAAATTCTAACACATAGGCTCTAAACATATCTTCCAATGTCTGAATGGTTCTTTCAGTTTGACCATCTGTTTGAGGATGGTAAGATATACTAAAATGGAGTTTAGTGCCTAAAGCCTCTTGTAAGGCTACCCAGAATTTTAAGGTAAATCTTGGGTCTCTATCTAAAACTATGCTAGTTGGTACACCATGTAACCTTACAATTTTCCTAATGTAATCCTGAGCTAACTTGTACAATGGGCAATTGATCCTAATAGGCAAAATATGGGTAGACTTAGTTAACCAGTCAACAATTACCCATGCTGCATCATAACCTGATGGAGTCCTAGGTAATCCTAACACAAAATCCATTGATATACTATCTCATTTCCATTCAGGGATATTCAAGGGTTACAGTAATCCAGTAGACTTCTGGTGTTCTATTTTAACCTTTTGGCAAATTAGACATTCAGCTACAAAACTGGCTATGTCTCTTTTCATCCCATTCCACCAAAATAATTTCCTAAGATCCTAATACATTTTGGTTGTACCAAGATGTATAGTATACTTACTGCAATATAACTCAGATAAAATCTTCTTTCTAAATTCTTTATCATTGGGCACATGTAATCTTTCTTTGTACATCATAACCCCTTTTTTCATCAATATGAAAATGTTCAAGTTGTTCTATTAGAATTCTTCTTTTGAGAGACTGCAAAAACTCATCATTTTCTTGAGCTTGTCTTACTTGGTCTCTTAAATCATAGTTTATTATTAGTTTACTGGCATACAAGCAGTGAGGTTGCAATGACACAGAAATCTTCAAGTCCCTAAAATCTTCTAACAACTTTTGTTCCTTTATCATCATTGAGGACATGTGCAAGGATTTCCTGCTCAAGGCATCGACCACTACGTTGGCTTTACCAACATGATATTTCAATTCAAAATCATAGTCCTTTAAAAACTCAATTCATCTACGTTGTCTTATATTTAACTCCTTTTGATCAAAAGATACTTTAAACTCTTATGATCACTATATACCTCAAACTTGACTCCATATAGATAATGCCTCCAAATTTTCAAAGCAAAGACACTGCTACTAATTCTAAGTCATGAGTTGAGTAATTTTCTTCATACGGTCTAAGTTTTCTGGATACAAAGGCTACAACTCTATCGTGTTGCATTAAAACACATTCCAAACCCTTCTTAGATGCATCACAATACACTACAAAGCTTTGTCTAGGATCAGGAATTATTAAGACTGGAGTGGAGGTAAGTCTGTTCTTTAACTCCTGAAAACTTGCTTCACAAGCTGAATCCCACTCAAAAGGGTGATTCTTTCTAGTTAACCTAGTCAAAGGTAAAACTAGCTGGGAGAATCCCTTAATGAATCTCCTATAATATTCGGCCAATCTCAGAAAACTCTTAATCTCAGTAATTATCTTTGGATTTTCCCAGTGACCTATTACTTCAACATTACTAGGATCCACAGTTATTATTTTCTGATTAATCACATGACCTAAGAATTTTACTTCACTCAACCAGAATTCACACTTTTCTAACTTAGCATACAACTATTTCTCCTTTAGGATTTGTAGCACGGTTCTAAGGTATTGTTCATGCTCCTTCTTAGTCTTAGAATAGATGAGTATGTCATTTATAACGACTACTACAAATTGGTCAAGGTAAGGTCTAAAAATCATATTCATATAATCTATTAATATTGCTGGAGCATTAGTAAGTCCACAAGGCATCACAAGGTATTCATAGTGCCCGTATTTAGTCCTAAAGGTGTGTTTGGATGCATACTTTTGAAGATTTATTTTGATGATAACAAACGTGAAGAATAAATGAAGATGATAAATAGACCAAGTCCAAGTTCATATTTGATTAGCATTAGGACTTAGGATCTATTGTACGGAGCTCACATTGATATCTCTTTATTTTTAATCAAAAAGATAAAGGTTGTTTTTAAACTTAGTTTTCAAAACGTTTTTTAACTGAGTTATTCGAATAGAACCCAGTCTATTCGAATAAACCCTTTTACGAGACTCTGTGTTTTAAGTTTTATTCGAATAGCATGACCTTTTATCCGAATAAATGAGGTTTTTCAGAACTGTGCTTTAAGTGAGTTATTCGAATAACTCATACGTTATTAGAATAAATTCATTCTGTCTGAACTTCTTTTAAACTACGTTATTCGAATAGCTAAGCTGTTATTCGAATAACCCCTCATTTTCAGAACTCTAGTTTTAATAGAGTTATTCGAATAACAGGTTGGTTATTCGAATAACCCATTTCAGACGAGCCTTTAAATTGGTTTCAAGAACAGTGTTATTCGAATAACCTATTAAGTTATTCGAATAAACACGTTTGAATACGCAGTCTGATATGGAAACTTTCAAACGTTTTAATTTGGATAAATTTGTTTTAAATGCTCTTAATTATACCCAACGACTAATTCATCTGTTTTTCCCTATAAATAGCAAGCTTGGGTCACGAATTTTATTGCCCATAATTCTGAACTATTTTTTGATTACTCTGATTTGTGAAAACTATTTTCTACGCTCTTCTTGATTAAAAACTTTGAGATATTTCTGTGAGAGCTCCTTTAGCACTTCAATTTGTATTACTTACTCTGAGTGAGAGTTTCTCTTCATCTATTTTTCTGATATTCTGTATCGAGGGTGAGGTATCCCTCAAGGTTTGTATAAGGGTGAGGAGGTATCCTTGTAGGTGAGACTTTAGCACAAGGGTGAGAGTGTCACTTGTGTGTGAAAAGTGCTCTATTTTGTAACGGTAGCAAGCACCTATTGAAGCTTGTATACTTAGTGAAAAATCTCGGCTTTCGAGGACTGGACGTAGACCACAAGTGAGTTAGTGGTCGAACTAGGATAAATATTGTGCCTGCTTCTCTTTTCCCTAATCTCTTTATTTTATGCAATTTAATTTACTGCACATTTATTTTTTGCTGCTCTTTATTGTTTCTTTTCTTCTTTTTGTTCCTTCTGTGCATTTATTTATTAAGCTTTTAATATTTGTCTTAATTTTAAAAAGAGGTTTTGTGAAAAAGTTTTATACTCAATTCACTCCCCCTCTTAAGTACTGGAAGCCACTTGGTAACAAGTGGTATCAGAGCTAGACTCTTGTATAAAGAGCTTAGCAGCTTCAAGAGAACATGGCTTCTTCAAATGGTTTTTCAAAAGGATCTTTCATAAACCGACCACCCTTTTTCAATGGGGATGGTTATGCATATTGGAAGGAAAGAATAAAAATCTTCATCGAAACTATTGACCTAGATGTATGGGATGCTGTCGAAAACGGCGCTTTTATACCCACACATGAGGTCGATGGTGTAAGGACCGAAACACTATGAAATAAATGGTCTGATGAAGACAAAAGAAAAGTTCAATTTAATTTAAAAGCTAAAAATATTATTACTACTGCTTTGGGATATGATGAGTTTTTTAGAATTTCAAATTGTAAAACTACTAAAGAAATGTGGGACACTTTGTAAGTTACCCATGAGGGTGCTAGTGAAGTTAAGAGGTCGAGAATCAATTCTCTAACTTGTGAATATGAACTATTCAGAATGAACCAAGGAGAAAGCATTCAAGAAATGCAAAAGAGGTTCACCCACATAGTTAATCATCTTGCATCTTTAGCAAAAAATTTTCTAACGAAGATTTGATTAACAAAATTTTGAGATGTCTTAGCAAGATTTGGCAACCCAAAGTAACAGCCATATCAGAATCAAGGGATTTGTCCACAATGACTTTAGCTACCTTCTTTGAAAAACTTCATGAGCACGAATTGGAACTGAGCAGATTAAGTCAAAGCGAAGAGAACGATACAAAGAAAAAAGGAATAGCGCTCAAAGCCACTTCATCAACATTCGACAATAATGATGAAGAAAATGAAGAAAGCTCAGAGAACATCAAGGTAAGTGAAGAAAATCTGAGTTTGTTGGTTAAAATGTTTGGTAAATTTCTCAGGAAAAAGGGAACGCAAAGAAGACCTCCCTTCCCTCCGAAAAAGACACATTTCAAAGGCGAAGGAGCTTCATTGACTCTAACTTGCTATGAATGTGGCAAACCTGGTCACATAAAAATGGAGTGCCTAGTTTATCAAAAGAAGAAGGAGAAATTTGAAAAGAAGCCCTTCAAGGAAAGAAAAGGAAGAAAAGCTTACATAGGGTGGGATGAAAACGACATGGACTCAACTAACAACTCAGATAGCGAAGAAGCTCAACTGTGTCTTATGGCAAAAGGAGATGAAGAAGAAAGTGAAAACGAGGTAAGTTCCAATACTACTTTGTTGCCTTCTTACGATGAGTTACAAGATGCCTTTGAGGAACTACATGAAGAATCTTTAAAATTCACAAAGATTATTTCCTCTTCTAAGAAAACAATTTCTTCTTTAGAAAATCAAATTCTTGTTTTAAATAAAGAAATAGAAGAATTGAAAATCGAAAATGAAACTTTAGGAATCATTGATGCATGCACAAATCATTCTTCACATGCTTCTACTTCTTCATCTTGTTCTTCATGTCATATACTTGAAAAAGAAATCGAAGACCTAAAGAACACTCTTTCTAAATTCACCTTTGGAAGGGATAACTTAAATATTTTGTTAGGAAGACAAAGAGTGGTTTTTCAAAAAGTTGGGATAGGTTATAACCCGAAAAATCAACAAAAACTCTATAAAAATTTCTTTGTGCATTCTAGTGTTTCAAGTAGTCCTTTTATTAAATGTTTTTACTGTGGAAGAAAAGGACATAGTGCTTCAACATGTGATGCAAGGAAAAACATAAATACAAAAGTTGGGACAAAAATGGTTTGGGTTCCCAAGGGTACTATACCCAAAACTGACACACAAGGACCCAAGAAAGTTTGGGTACCAAAAGTTAAAAACTAAACTTGTGTTGTAGGTGTGCTTGAAAGCTAGGAGTTCAAATTGGTATCTTGATAGCGGTTGTTCCAAGCACATGACCGGGGACGACTCAAAATTCACCATGCTTATTCCAAAGAATCATGGACACGTCACTTATGGTGATAACAATAAAGGAAAAATCCTTGGAATCGGTAAAGTCGGTAAGAACCCTAACTCCTCTATTGAAAATGTGCTGCTTGTTGAAGGTTTGAAACATAACTTGCTTAGAATTAGCCAATTATGTGATAAAGGAAATAAAGTGATATTTGATTCAAACTGTTGCATAATTGAAGATAAAAATGACAAGCATGTTAAATTCATTGGTCATTGAGTAAACAACATCTATATGATTAGTCTTAATGATATATCTTCAAATGATGTGAAATGCCTTTTAAGTAAGAATGATGATTCATGGCTATGGCATAGGAGAATTACACACATTCACATGGATCACTTAAAGAAGTTGGTCTCTAAAGAGCTAGTAATTGGACTACCCAAGCTTAATTTTATAAAAGATAAATTATGTGATACATGTCAAAAGGGTAAACAAATAAATGTCTCTTTTAAAGCAAAAAATATAGTTTCAACTACTAGACCTTTACAACTTTTGCACATGGATCTGTTTGGACCTTCTAGAACTATGAGCTTTGGTGGGAATTACTATGCTTTAGTGATTGTGGATGATTTTTCTAGGTTTACATGGACTTTATTTCTTGCAAATAAAAATGATGCATTTCTAACTTTTAAAAGACTTGCCAAAGTTATTCAAAATGAAAAAGGTTTTCAAATCTCTTCTATAAGAAGTGATCACGGTGGCGAATTTGAAAACATTATTTTTGAAAATTATTGTAATGAACATGGCATTAATCATAATTTCTCTGCCCCTAGAACTCCGCAACAAAACGGAGTTGTAGAAAGGAAAAATCGTTCTTTAGAAGAAATGGCGAGAACTATGCTTAATGAGGCTACTCTTCCTAAATACTTTTGGGCGGATGCTGTAAGTACAACTTGTTATGTAATGAACCGGGCCCTTATAAGGCCTATTTTAAAGAAAACCCCATATGAGTTGTATAAGGGAAGAAAGCTAAATGTCTCATACTTTCATGTGTTTGGTTACAAATGTTTTGTTTTAAATAATGGAAAAGATAATTTAGGCAAGTTTGATGCTAAGTCTGATGAAGGTATATTTCTTGGCTATTCAAATCATAGTAAAGATTTTCGTATATATAATAAGAGAACTATGACTATTGAAGAATCTATACATGATGCATTTGATGAAACTGACCCAAGTGGATCGAGAAAGGATATTGTTGTTGATTATGTTGCAGAAATCTTGGCGGAAACACATTTGGACAGTAAAGAAAAGGAAATCAAGGAGAAAGAGGATGAATAAAGACAAGAAGATTTGCAAGCTTTGGAACTTCCCAAAGAATGGCGAACTTCAAAATATCACTCCCTTGATCAAATTATCGGTGATGTATCTAAAGGTGTAAGTACTCGTAACTCCCTTAGAAATGCTTGTAATCACTTAGCTTTTGTTTCTCAAATTGAACCTAAGGATTTAATTGAAGCTTTTGATGATGAACATTGGATCTTAGCTATGCATGAGAAATTAAATCAGTTTGAAAGAAATCAAGTTTGGGAATTAGTTGTTAGACCTAATAATCACCCTATAATTGGAACTAAATGGGTTTTTAGAAACAAACTTGACGAAAATGGGTTAATAACTAGAAACAAGGCTAGATTGGTTACTAAAGGGTATAATCAAGAAGAAGGAATAGATTATGAAGAAACCTATGCACCTGTAGCTAGATTAGAAGCTATTAGAATGTTACTTGCTTATGCTTGCATCATGGATTTCAAATTATATCAAATGGATGTCAAGAGTGCTTTTCTAAATGATTTTATTCAAGAGGAGGTATACGTTGAACAACCTCTGGGTTTTAAAAATCATGAACTACCCAACCATGTTTTTAAACTTAAAAAGGCTTTATATGGTTTAAAGCAAGCTCCTAGAGCTTGGTATGAAAGGTTGAGTAAGTTTCTTTTAGAAAATGGTTTTTCAAGAGGAAAAGTCGATACTACCCTTTTTATTAAAAATAAAAAGCATGACATTTTTCTTGTGCAAGTATATGTGGATGATATTATCTTCGGTGCTACTAATGAATCCCTTTGCAAAGAATTTGCTAAGTCAATGCAGAATGAATTTGAAATGTCAATGATGGGAGAATTGAATTTCTTCCTTGGACTTCAAATCAAACAAACGGACGAAGGGACTTTCATAAGTCAAACCAAATACTGCAAGGAATTGCTCAAGAGGTTCAAAATGGAAAACGCTAAACATATGGCCACTCCGATGGGTACGTTTTGCTACTTGGACAAAGATGAAATAGGTAAATCAGTAGAAATAACGAAATATAGAGGTATGATTAGATTTCTCCTTTATCTTACTTCTAGTAAGCCAGATATTATGTTTAGTGTATGCATGTGTGCTAGATATCAGGCAAACCCTAAGGAACCTCACTTAAGTGCTGTTAAACGAATAATGAAATACCTAGTAGACACTTCACAAATGAGCTTGTGGTACCCTAAGGGTGCCTCTTGTAGCCTAATAGGCTATTCTGACTCTGATTTTGCTGGGTGCAAATTGGACAGAAAAAGTACTAGTGGGACATGCCACTTGCTTGGTAGTTCTTTAGTTTCTTGGCATAGTAAGAAACAAAATAGTGTGGCTTTGTCTACCGTTGAGGCTGAATATGTTGTAGCCGGGAGTTGTTGTGCTCAAATCCTATGGATGAAGCAACAACTCTTAGACTACGGTCTTCAGCTTGATCACATCCCGATAAGATGTGATAACACTAGTGCAATAAATATCTCTAAGAATCTCATACTGCATTCCAGAATAAAGCATATAGAGATAAGACATCACTTTATCAGAGATCATGTACAAAAATGGGATTGCATTCTTGAGTTTGTTGAAACATTTAAGCAACTTGTAGATATCTTCACTAAACCCTTAGCTAAAAAAGCTTTCTTTTATATTCGAGGAGAATTGGGCATAATTGATCAATCAATATTTAATTTACATGTTTTATTGCTGAATATTATCACATGGAATTATGCTTTAAATTTCATGAACGTATATTTTTCTGTTAGATTTATTCGAATAAACAAACCTGTATTCGAATAAACCTCTTTACTGCTTGTTAAAATGTGTGTTGAACATCAGCCTTATTCGAATAGAACTCAGTTTATTCGAATAAACTGATTCCTCTATTGAATCCTGTGTGTTTTTCTTCTCTGTCTATTCGAATAATCAGAGTCCCTCTTCTATCAGGTTCTGTTCTTGGTTTCTGTCTATTCGAATAACACCTTCCCTATTCGAATAACCAGAGGCCTTCGTTTATCAGTGTTTCTCTCGCCTACCTTATTCGAATAATCCCCAGGTTATTCGAATAACTCGAACCTCTTTCTATCGTGTTGACTGATTGGCCTCAGTCTATTCGAATAACTCCCATAGTTATTCGAATAAACCATGTCAGATAGCCAAAACGCTTGGCTTTCCTAGTTGTTTTATTCGAATAGAACCCTTCCTATTCGAATAAACCCTAGTCAAGTTTCACTGTGTTCGGGTTCTGCGTGCACTGTTCGGCTTTCCAAAGAAGGTTTATTCGAATAAACCCATATTTATTCGAATAAACACGAGTTTCTTTAAATAAACCCTGCGCGCCCAAACATCTCCACCTTCTCTGCTCTTCAAGCTTCCTTGCTTCTGCCTCTTAAACCTTTTCACCCCTCGTTTTTCACTCTCTCTCACCTCCTTCCTCCATGGCCTCCTCTTCTAGCAAGCGTCCTCGCACGAAGAATGCTCCAGGCACCAACCCTCTTGATCTAAGAAGGCTCTCCTCCAATGAAGAGCATCGTGCACTCTTCATCTCGCACTTCTAGGAGTGAAACTTAGTTCAACCCAAGTACCTGGACCTCTCTTTCTTCCAGCAGCATCACAGCTTCGACTTCCTGACTCTGCTGCAAAACCAGGGAGTTCTTCGTTTTTGCTCTCACCGGGCCACCATTTATCTAGTTTTGGTGAAGATGTTCTTCTGCAATCTGGCTTTCGATGGCCAGAATCTTCTCTCTGAGGTATGTGATCAGAACATTATGATCACATCGCTGGACTGGTTGACTTTGTTCGGGCTACAGTTCTCTGGCGTACTTGTTGAAGATGGTGACACCCCGTTTCTTGAAGAGTTCAACAAGCTTTAGGTGGTTGAAGACCTGGTGAAGCCTGGCCTAGCCCTGCCTGACAAGGGTCTTAAGGGTGGAATGCTGAAGAGCCAAGATAGGCTTCTGCATTACGCCTATGCTCACATCCTGGCTCCTCGCGGTGGAAACTACGCCTACCTCAGCGAGGAAGATGTCTTCATGCTGTGGTTTCTGAAGAATGGCCATCAGATCAACTGGCCTGTGTTCATCATAAGGCACATGATGAGGGCCAAGGGCAATGAGAAATCTGACTTACCTTATGGCATTCTTGTCACTACCTTGCTGAGCAAGTATCCTCAGGTCTTGGAGACTGAGCGAGCCATTGCTCTGACTCACCACAATGTCTTTGGAGCGCTCACACCTTACGGAAAATGAAGATGATCCAAACCGATGAAGGCTGGGTGTACCCAGATGAGGTCGCTGAGGAAGAGCTTGACCCTGCTGATGTACCTGCTGCTGCTCCTGCTCCTGTCACTTTGGAACAAATCATGGCCACCTTGTAGGATAACCGAGCTTACATGGAACATACCTTCTCTATTCTATTTGATAGAATAGAAGGCGTTGAACGTGAGGTTGCTGCCCTTCGATCTACTTCACCTGCTCCTGCACCAGCTTCTTCACCACCACCTCCGAATGCTTACTTCTAAGAACTTTAGTTCTTAGGCATTGAATGTGCTTTGACTTCATGTTATCTTTTTCTGACTTGTGTATTTGACTCTCTTTTATTATTAATGAATAAATAATATTTCCTGTTGATCTTTTGATATGAGTATGTTTCCTTTTATGCACTTTGATATATGTTTATGAGACTTACCCCTCCTTTTTGCTCATGACAAAAGGGGGAGAAATATTTGATCATTTGACTTTAATTGAGAAAAAATAGGTAAATTTAAAATGAGATTGGATTCAATTTGAAAGGGGGAGCTGTGCACATATCTGATATACATTACCTCTTATAATTAAAGAGGGAGAGTAAGCTTTTATACCTTTTTGTGAATTCCAATTATATGCACTAATGTTTTTCTCTTTGATAGTCTCATTGATAGTTTATCATCATCAAAAAGGGCGAGAATGTGTTTGGATGCATACTTTTGAAGACTTGTTTTGATGATAACAAACGTGAAGAATAAATGAAGATGATAAATAGACCAAGTCCAAGTTCATATTTGATTAGCATTAGGACTTAGGATCTATTGTACGGAGCTCACATTGATATCTCTTTGTTTTTAATCAAAAAGATAAAGCTTGTTTTTAAACTTAGTTTTCAAAACGTTTTTGAACTGAGTTATTTGAATAGAACCCAGTCTATTCGAATAAACCATTTTACGAGACTCTGTGTTTTAAGTTTTATTCGAATAGCATGGCATTTTATCTGAATAAATGAGGTTTTTCAGAACTGTGCTTTAAGTGAGTTATTCGAATAACTCATACATTATTCGAATAAATCCATTCTGTCTGAACTTCTTTTAAACTACGTTATTCGAATAGATAAGCTGTTATTCGAATAACCCCTCATTTTTCAGAACTCTGATTTTAATAGAGTTATTCGAATAACAGGTTGGTTATTCGAATAACCCATTTCAGACGAGCCTTTAAATTGGTTTCAGGAACAGTGTTATTCGAATAACTTGTTAAGTTATTCGAATAAACACATTTGAATATGCAGTCTGATATGGAAACTTTCAAACGTTTTAATTCGGATAAATTTGTTTTAAATGCTCTTAATTATACCCAACGGCTAATTCATCTGTTTTTCCCTATAAATAGCAAGCTTGGGTCACGAATTTCACAGCCTATAATTCTGAACTATTTTCTGATTACTCTGATTTGTGAAAACTATTTTCTACGCTCTTCTTGATTAAAAACTTTGAGATATTTCTGTAAGAGCTCCTTTAGCACTTCAATTTGTATTACTTACTCTGAGTGAGAGTTTCTCTTCATCTATTTTTCTGATATTCTGTATCGAGGGTGAGGTATCCCTCAAGGTTTGTATAAGGGTGAGGTATTCCTGCAGGCTGAGACTTTAGCACAAGGGTAGAGTGTCCCTGTGTGTGAAAAGTGCTCTATTTTGTAACGGTAGCAAGCATGTATTGAAGCTTGTATACTTAGTGAAAAATCTCGGCTTTCGAGGACTGGACATAGACCACAAGTGAGTTAGTGGTCGAACCAGGATAAATACTGTGTCTGCTTTTCTTTTCCCTAATCTCTTTATTTTATGCAGTTTAATTTACTGCACATTTATTTTTTGCTGCTCTTTATTGTTTCTTTTCTTCTTCTTGTTCCTTCATGCATTTATTTATTAAGCTTTTAATATTTATCTAAATTTTAAAAAGAGGTTTTGCGAAAAAGTTTTATACTCAATTCACCCCCCCTCTTGAGTACTGGAAGCCACTTGGTAACAAAAGGTTGTCTTGAGTACATCATCTGGTTTTACTCTTATCTGATGATACCTTGATCTCAAGTCTATCTTTGAGAAGACTGTGGTTCCTAACAGTTGATCCAATAGATCATTTATCATTTATTCTAGGGAGTAGATACTTGTTTTTAATTGTGACTTTGTTCAATTGCCTATAATCTACACATAATCTCATAATCCCGTCTTTCTTCTTGACTAATAAAACAGGTGCACCCTACGGTGATACACTGGGCCTGATAAATCCTTTGGCTAACAGTTACTCTATTTGTTTCTTAAGTTCACTTAACTCCAAAGGAGACATTCTATAAGGTGTAAAAGATAGAGGTCCTGTTCTCGGAACTAAGTCAATGGAAAATTCAACTTCTCTTTCAGGTGGTAGGTTCACTATCTCTTTAGGAAATACTTCTGGGAATTCTTACTATAGGTATGCTATTTATTTCCTACCCAACCTCTGAATTTGAAGAAAACAAATGAAGAAACTCTTGATCTCCTTCTACGAGGCACTTCTCTGCTTGAGTGGCATTAAGGAATAGGGTATTGGTATATTTTGGTTCCTTGGGTGGATCATTGGGAAAATAGACAAGTTTTCTGGAACATTCTAAGATAATATCATTAGTAGACAACCAATCCATTCTAATTATGATATCAATACCAATCAAAGGCAACAAACAAGGTTCAAAGTGGAAGCTTTTCCTTCAATTAGAATAGGACATTTTAAACAAGCTTGAGAAGTATAAACTTTTCCCCCGGTGGGAGTTGAAACTAATAGATCATAATAAGACAAGGAAGTTATAGGCAAATTTAACTTCTTCACACAATTAATATATATAAAGGAATGTGTAGCTCCTGAATCAAATAATGTAATTAAGAGAGTATTTTTAAGAAAACATTTACTTTGAATCATGTTGGGAGATTGATTTGCCTCTTCTCTACTTAGAGCGAATACTCTTCCTTTAGTCTGTGGTCTGGGTACTGGATTATTCACCATTTTCTCGGTGGTACAATCCTTGGTGAAATGTCCTGGTTTTCCGCATCGGAAACACACATAGTAAGGTCTAGGGCCATGAGATTTCCCACACTTATTGCACACAAGTGGAAGTCCGCCAAATTTCATTTGCTTATTTTTCCCAGGGTTTACTCCATTATTTAAATTATTTTTCTTTTGAGCTTCTACCACCCTTTTTCTTTTAAGAAAGTTCTGACGTTCTCTTTCAAATTCCATCTCTATATAGCTATTTTCTACTATCCTATATTGGTTTACTAGAGTGGCATAATCCTTTATTTCTAGGGTAGACACCTTCTCCCTTATTTCAGGCCTCAAACCCCACTCAAATTTGGTAGCTTTCCAGTGGCCATCAGGATTGTTTTTCAAGTAGGAAGAAACTTTGTAAAGTTCTTCAAATTTGGCCACATATTGCCCTATAGTCATGTTTCCGTGTCTAAGTTGTATGAATTCTATCTCTTTTTCATTTTTTACATTATTAGGGAAGTACTTATCAAAGAATGTGGCTAAAAATACCTCCCAAGTGATTTCAATTCCTTTAGACTTTAATAAGTGTCTAGCACGTTTCCATTAGTGTTCTGCCTCCCCTTCTAGCATGTAGGTGGCAAAAATTACCTTTTGTGCATTTATGCTTTCCATGACTGTAAAAATATTTTCTAGTTGCATAACCCACTTTTCAGCTAGTGGTGGGTCATAATCTCTATGAAAAGATGACGGTTTGGCTTTCTTAAATTCTGAAAGATCTTGATAATTTAGGTTGGTCACAGAAGTTTCTCTGGTAGAATTTCCACTGCCCTCATCAGGATGATTATGATTGTGATTATTGTTCCTATCTTAAGTTTCCTGCATGCGTTGCAGAATCAGGTTGGTTGACTCTGTCTTGGCCCTGACAGCGTCATCCAATCCTTTCATGACTCCCAATATTCATGTCAAACTATCATTTTGTGAACTCTATACTTCTGGGAGTTCTTATGCCATATAGTCCTACACTGCCATGAACAATTCAATATTGAGGTGATCAGTCTCAATATTTGCAAAGTTAATGTAGTTATAATTTTATATGGCATGTATAAAATAATAAGAGTAGATATCATGCAGAAACTCAACATAGGCAAAAATTCAATACATAGATATAATTTTTTAGTGTCAAAAATCGAAGCTCTAATACCATAAATGTAACCCCCTAACTAAAATAATAACTCTAAACATATTCATAATAATATTATCAGTGAATTTACTCCATAAAAATTTAAAGATAGAGATTAAAATAAAAAAATATAAATATATATGAAAGGAAATAAGTATCGATACAGGATAAAACAAAGTTGTAATATACATATATAACTTTTGAAACTAAAACTTCACATCAGTCGTAATGTTTACTCAAAAGTACATACACACATATTTCTAATAATTATATCCTCCTCTTTTGAAACAATGGTCTATGCTTAGTCGATCTGAATGGTGATGACCATAATACATCCTAAGCTAGTCTAAAAACACCATAAATCGAGTGAAAATTAAAAATTCTCAGTAGGAAATGAACAGTTATAAAAATATTCAAAAACACATGATAAATTTCAGTTGTGTAAGATACACAAAAAATCACATGACAACTAAAGTATAACAAGAACAACATAACAGAACTAACAAGCAAGTTCCTCAAATATAAACAAACAAGTACCAATTATAAATGTCTTCTATCATCAGCAAGCAAGTTCTTCGTTATAGGGAATCCATCCTTTACTTTTTCTTTTTCTTTCTATGTCTACTTGTCTCACATTTTACTCGAAGGCCTTCACTTCTATAGGAAATCCACCCTATCTATGGTGTTACTTTAACATCGTGACAACAAAGTGATAACACTATATTTTATACATTTTTAATCCTCTCACTAGGCTTCAGAAGGTTCAATTAGGCTTAATTAAGTTGATTTTGACAAATTTTATGATTTCGAGCCGAATTGGATAATTAAATAAATTATTACATAAATTAGCCTTAATTATTTCTTTGAAAGTGTTTAGTAAATTGGTTATAACTTGAGTTGTAAATATCTGATTGATGTGATTTTAGTCTTCTAGGAAAGCTAAGACAATTCCCTACAACTTTCATGAAGAATACAAAACTCAGATCGGACTCCTTGGATGTGATATTGAGCTTTAAAGTCAAAACAGAAGAGTTGAAAATGGGTCTAAACACTCTGCAGTAATTGGACCATATCTTGAGTTCTAGGCATGATTTTGGACTAAAACGAAAGCCATTTTAAAGCAAATATTCAGGACTACAACTTTCATGAAGACCACTTCTCTCAAAAATGAAAAAATGACTGGACGCATGGCTGTGCATTTGCTCAATTATCATTTAAAAAAAAGAAAAAAAATATAATAAAACATCATTGATTATGTAGGAAAACTTAACAATTAAGTTTCACTATTCATGTTACTATGCATTGCACAGTAATATGAATTTGCCTATAAATAGCCAATTGCATTCAGGAGATGTACACATTCGGGGAGGGGAAATTCTGAGAAATTTCCTCCTCCTTCCAATTTTCTTTCTCTCTCTTTTTCTTTTTTTCTCTCTTAGTTTATGTGTAAATAATTTTTCTTCTACTTGGGTCAAAGTGTGAAGCTCTTGGTAATAAAATAAGGTTAGATTTATTCCTCTCTTGTGCTTTAATGATTTATTTTTCTAGTATTCTTTATACGTATTATATTTTGATTCTGATAATTTAAAATTCCGGGTGACAGACGAGAATACTCCATCCTTATAAAGATGAGTTCTTGATTTATTGTAGATAAAATTTTAGTACAGTGAATGCTTTAACCCATTTAGAAGTGGTAGTAATAATTAAAGGAATCATAGTATAACTACGTATATTATTTTAATGGACTTTTAACGTTATATTTCCCGATTGGAACCTCCATGTTGCGAGGATTCTAATTGAGTTATAAAAGAAATTAATCTTACTTTTACTTTATTTACCAAGAGTGGATCTTTTTACCCAAGTAAATAATTTTTACCGTAATAACAAAATATTTGCTTCACTTTAATCTTCAACAATTCCCTGTTGATTGACCTCGGACTTACCGAGAAATTTATTACTTGAGATAACTTGCACTTGGGTTTACAAATGCGACAATTAAAAAGTATACATCAAGTTTTTGGCGCCGTTGTCGGGGACTTGTTTTGAAGAATAAATTTCTACTGTAAATATTTTTGTACATAGTAAAAAGTGAATAGTGTGTGAATAGTGCATAAATAGTGTGTGAATAGTGTGAATAATAAAAAAAATTGAGTGAATAGTATTTAAAAAAATGATAATAATAATGGAAGTGGGGATAACATTGTCCCTGTTGAAAAAATGAAAAAGAAAGGTGGTTACGGGTGAGACCACCCAAAAAAAAAAACCAAAAAACCAAAAAAAAATTTAATTGGGGACAAGGCTGTCCCCCATGAAAGAAATGAAAAAGAAAGGTGGTCACGGGTGTGACCACCTAAAAAAAAAAAAAAAAAAATGAAAATAATAAATAATAAAAAAAAAATAAAAAATAAAAAATATATAAAAAAAGTTAAGCTTTTTATTTTCTTGTACATACTAACAGTAAGGGAAACTTTTCCTTTTATTTTTTGTACATATTAACAGTGGAGGTAATTCTCTCTTTTTAATTTCTGTACAGTAGAGGTAATTTTTCCTTTTATTTTCTTGTACATATTAACAGTGAGGGAAACTCTCCCTTTTATTTTTTGTACATATTAACAATAGGGGTAATTCTCCCTTTTAATTTCTGTACAGTGGGGGTAATTCTTCCTTTTATTTTCTGTACATACTAACTTTGTGGGGGAAATCTCTCACTTTTATTTTTTTGTACATACTAACTGTGGGGGAAACTTTCCTTTTTACTTTTTGTAATTTACTTTTCATATTTTATTTTTGTATGTTATTTTTTTTTTTTGTGGTTGGTTCATACCACACATTTGTTATTTTTTTATTTGGTGGTTGGTTTTTACCACACCATTTTTAATTTTTATTTGGTAGTTGGTTTATACCACATCCGTGTAAATATTTATTTGGTGGTTGGTTTAATACCACACCTTTGTTTATATTTTTCTTTATTTGGTAGTTGGTCTTATTCTACATCTTTGTTAATATTTAATGGCAGTTTATACCACCTATTTTTTAATATTTTTTTATCATGACAGGTTTATACCGCCTACTTGTAAATATATTTATAAAAAAAAAAGAGTTGAGTTTTGTATAAATTTTTATTTTATTTTCTTATTTCTTTTTCTCTTTTAATCAAGTGAAGTTCGATCATTAGTATTTTAATTTCGTGTGTCTTAGTGTTTGTTTTTTTTTTCTTTAATCACTTTGACAATATGGTGCACTTGTCGAATCTCTCAACAAGTTTTTGCAAACTTAGGTTAATATGGTGGGTTTTGTTGCTTTAAAAAATCAAAAGGTTGTTGCATATCATTTGTCCATACTTAGGCTCACCTTTTTGATATCCCACCTATCAAAGAATCTCTTCAGGGACTAGTAAGTGCACTATAGTCTTGGGAATCTGACTCAAAAAGACTCTGTTTGTCAATTTATAAGAAAATTAGATGGGAAGCTTATCCCCGACTCATAGAAGGCATTTAAGCCGTTATTGGACGTAAAACCAGAAGAAGATGTGAGTCACAATCACAACTACATGTATATATTTTCTTGTATATCTTCTTCTTATGACAGCCTTGATCTAGTAGCAGTTCAGATAGATTAGTCAGAAAAAAATGTTGCGGGGAGCAGTAAGAAAAGCAAGTCAGTTCAAATATTCCAATTGTTTAAATAATTACAAGATTTGGTTTTGTTCATCGTACTTTGTTTCTAGTTATATTTGTGTGAGGTTTCTCTTTTCAGTAATTGCGGTAACAGGTATTATCTTCTTTCCTTACCTATCTATTTTATTTTAACATTGAGGACAATGTTGTGATCTGGTTGGGGGGAAAGATAGTTGTGTAAATAGTTGTGTGAATAATTGTGTAAAAAAAATATTTCAAAAAAATTATTTGAAAAAAAAATTTAGGAAGTGTGTTTATTAATATGTTTGTCGTATTTATATGTTTGTCAATAATTTTCTAACCTAAACTAATTAAGGATGACAGAGTAATGAGTAAATTTTGCTGTGATTGTAATTTTACTCTTAAGACGCATCTAGATTAGGGTAGAGAGCTATTTTGTGTGGAAGTAGCAAATGGATTCAAGGAAATTTGCATGATTGAGTAAATTGTCTTCTTTCTTAAACATCACATGCTTAGTTATGGATGTTAAAATTTTTGTGGATTGAGAAAGATGGATATACGCCTTGTGAGATTTTGAGCTTATAAATGAATGGATTGAACATCTGTACCATTTTCTTCTTTCTTGTGTGATTTTTTTTCTCATGGAATTGTTACTCTAAAACTTGCTTTGATTCTTTTTTAGGCTACATTTTCACATGCATACATAAACATGATTGAGACATTTTCTTTCTTGAATTAATTACTTTGACCAAATAGCCAACCTTGCATATTTTCCTTTGCTTAACCTCTTTGAGCTTATTTGACCATTCTTTGTTTCGAACTCATTATGTGTCTTAAATGAAAAACCATGTTTTAACTCAGTCTTAGGGAATAAAAGAGCATTGACTTTGTTATCTGATGAGTTTCTTAAATAAGTGTGGGGGTATGTGTGCAAGTATTTCTTAAAAAAAAAAAGAGCTGGCCAGCGAATTCTTAGAAATAATAGGAATAGAAGGAGAATGTTCAAGCCTAACAATGAATTCAACCTACTTATTGATTTTTAACGAAACATTAGTCAAATATTGGTCAATGCCCTTTATGAAAAAAAAAACAAACAGAGAAAGAATTAAGAAAATCTTGGGAATGTTAGACTGAATGTTCTCAAACATATTCTCCACTCTAACTGTAATATAATGCTCTTTTATTCTCTTTGGTATTTAACTTGTCATATCCATATTACCTTCTCCTTTATCTTGACCCTATTATAACCTTGAATAAAATTCTCATGATTTGTGTGTGCATGTGTTATGAGTAGTGGAGAAGTAGAAAATAAGCAAGCTTATGGTAGTGTAATTTTCATAGGTTGAATTAAGTGAAATACCTACCTTTTAAACACTTGAAGGATTGAGAGTGAATTTTGTGAAGATCTATCATTCTTGATTCATTCTTTTCAACTAAAGTTTCCTTATTTGTTGGTTAGAGATGCAAAGAAATGTTACCTCATGAATGTTTTGATCCCTTGATTGTCTAGTTGCTCTTCTTGAGTCATTAAATCCTTTAGAGTTTTTAGTTTTAGAGTCTGTGTCATTTTTCTTTGTTCCCTAATTTTTATCTTTTGTATTTTGCCCAGGAGTGTAAAAATTAAGTGTGAGGGAATTTGATAACACTGTATTTTATACATTTTGTAATCCTCTCACTAGGCTTCTTAAGGTTCAATTAGGCTTAATTAAGTTGATTTTGACACATTTTATGATTTTGAGTCGAATTAGACAATTAAATAAATTATTACATAAATTAGCCTTAATTATCTCTTTAGAAGTGTTTAGTAAATTGGTTATAACTTGAGTTGCAAATATCTGATTGATGTGATTTTAGTCTTGTAGGAAAGCTAAGACAATTCCCTACAACTTTTATGAAGAATACAAAACTCAGATCGGACTCCTTGGATGTGATATTGAGCTTTAAAGTCAAAACAGAAGAGCTGAAAATAGGTCTAAACACTCTGCAGTAATTGGACCATATCTTGAGTTCTAGGCATGAGTTTGGACTCAAATCGAAGCCATTTTAAAGCAAATATTTAGGCCTACAACTTTCATGAAGACCACTTCTCTCAAAAATGAAAAAATGACTAGATGCACGGCTGTGCATTTGCTCAATTATCATTTAAAAAAAGAAAAAAAATATAATAAAACGTCATTGATTATGTAAGAAAACTTAACAATTAAGTTTCACTATTCATGTTACTATACATTGCACAGTAATATGAATTTGCCTATAAATAGGCAATTGCATTCAGGAGATGTACACATTCGGGGAGGGAAAATTCTAAGGAATTTCCTCCTCCCTCCAGTTTCCTTTCTCTCTCTTTTTCTTTTTTTTTCTCTTTTAATTTATGTGTAAATAAATTTTCTTCTACTTAGGTCAAAGTGTGAAACTCTTGGTAATAAAATAAGGTTAGATTTATTCCTCTCTTGTACTTTAATGATTTATTTTTTTAGTATTCTTTATATGTATTATATTTTGATTCTGATAATTTAAAATCCCGGGTGACAGACGGGAATACTCTATCCTTGTAAAGAAAAGTTCTTGATTTATTGTAGACAAGATTTTGACACAGTGAATACTTTAACCCATTTACAAGTGGTAGTAATAATTAAAGGAATCATAGTATAACTACGTATATTATTTTAATGGACTTTTAACGTTATATTTTTCGATTGGAACCTCCATGTTGCGAGGATTCTAATTAAGTTATAAAAGAAATTAATCTTACTTTTACTTTATTTACCAAGAGTGGATCTTTTTACCTAAGTAAATAATTATTACCATAATAACAAAATATTTACTTCACCTTAATATTCAACAATTCCCTGTGGATCGACCTCGGACTCACCGAGAAATTTATTACTTGAGATAACCTACACTTGGGTTTGTAAATGCGACAATTAAAAAATGTGCATCACAAAGTCAGACATACCTATACTAACCAGGCAAGTAAAATAAAAGGAAATTCATTCATCTGCCTCTCAACAGTTAGGTGCAAACTTTTCTGTGAATCACTTTCTTGCCATTACACACAAACATAAGCAATATAAAATACTAATATATCACAAATAAATTCATCATATAAATAAATCATGACAATTTAAATAAAACTCACAAAACTTAGAATCATTAAATTTAAATGTCAATTCTTCAAGGGACCAAATATAGTTTAAAATTAATTTAATAATTCTTTTAAAAATCCACGTCATAGTTCATAGTTGTTCAGTCCTCATCATAGTCCATATTTGTCCAATCATCATCATGGTCCATAGTTTGTCTTGGTCCTAATAGTGCATTCTTTGCACAATAGTTCTTTTATTGCAAAAGTCAAAATAAAAGTCATGAAATTACTCCCAAGTCAAGGTAAATATAAGTCATAATAAAGGTTATAAAATTACTCCTAAGCTAAGGTAAATATAAGAAAGTCAATGTAAATCAATTACATATATTTATTGCTCAATATAATTAAAAATATATTTTTAACTTAAACCTTGAGTGATATTTTAATTTATTATATTAGTCTCATAAAAGAGTTAACATTCAAATTATAATAATTCTAAATTTTATCAAATATCATAAATATTTCAAAGCTAAGCATATATCAAATTTTCATAACATTACATGTGCATAATAAATTTATCAAGAATAATAATATGCACAAAATATTTTAAAATAATAAATTAACTAATAAAACATATAAACATACAGGAAGCCATGATTTTATTTGACAAGAAAGTTCAGTTTCTACCTCTTGCAAAAAATTTCTCTTTCCTTCTCTCTCCCTTTTGTTCATTCTTTATCGGTTCTCACCATTTCTTTCTTCTCTTTCTCTTTCTTTTCTTTCTTTTTTTCCATCTCTTTCTCTTCTCTCGGTTTATGTTTGTTGATATTCTCTTTCTTCCCTTTCTTTTTCTTTGTCTTTTTCTTCTCTTTCTTTCTCTTTTTTCTCTTTCTTTTTCTCTTTCTTTCTCTTCTCTCGGTTTACGTTTGGTGCTATTGTATCAACACCTCACTTACTTCTTTCTCCTGATTCTTGTTACTAACGTTTAGCTCCCTCCCCAATTTCTAGTCGTTTGTGTGGTGCACGTTGTACCTATAATTTTTTTAATTATAAGTAATGATTAGTTTTAGATTTTTATATTAAAATAATAATTAATTAATAAATATCTTTTTATAATTATCTCTTTATAAATATTTTTTTCATGAATATATTAATTAAAATACTTTTAATCTTTATTGCTAAGATTGAATGTTAAATTTTATTTGAATAAATTCCTATTTCTAATTTCATAAACTATTACTAATTAAATTCTTACAAACTTTATCTAATCTCCTTTGATCAGTATCAATTATTGTGAAATAAAACCAAATATAACATTTGAGTTAAAATTTTATTCTTTACAAAAATATTTTATGAAAAATAAGATATTACACTAATAAATAGAGGCCAAAGTGGGAAGAAAAAAAGACATCAAAACTCTATCTATCTACTTCCTCTCCACTGGCCCCAGCGCAGCTAGTAGTTATCTCTCCTTTACAACTAGTCTTTGTAACTAGTTCTTCGCAATGCAGCCCTTCTCCTAAGCTCCCAGCGTTTGCACCTTGAGTTAGTGATCATTGCTTCTTCTCCTACCCGATCTCTCAGTCCCAGCGATTGTGCTATCGTTGTGAGTCTATGACTATTGCTTCTTCTCCCACTCGATCTCTTAGCCGTTCTCTGGAACTAGTCACGCCACCACACAGCCACGCGTTCCTCTTCCCTCTTGTGGCTTTTTCAATTTTCTGCATCGCGCAACCCCAGCGGGTAAGCCTTCTTCCTCTGTTCTTTTCATGTAAATCTGGAACATAAGAGAGAGTGCTACTGGGTACAGTGCAGCTACGTCGTATGAGCAAGGAAGCTACATGGGGCAGAGCAGGCAGCAGAGCTATGGGTACGAGTAGAGTAGGCAGGCGATGAATGTAGTATCGCTAAAGAAGAAGAAAAGCAAGCTTGGAGTGTAGGATTACTTAAAATGATTATCATTGATGAGCTTCCATTTAAATTTGTTACAAATAGAGGCTTTAGAAGTTTTGCTCAAGTTATACAACCTCAATTCCAAGTTCCTTCTAGACAAATTGTTCGCAGAGATGTTATGAAATTATATGTGTTTGAGACTAATTTGTTATTTGAGTTATGATTAATTTTGTTTAATTTATTTCGGACTTAATAAGACTTATTAGTTGTTAGTTTGTTATGCATTTATTAACTTATGATGTTTAGTTTATTTGAGACTGAGACTTATGATATTAATTTGTTAGATTTTGTATTTTAACTTTTTTTTTAGGAATTTTTTTTTTAAAAATATGTCAGGCTCACGGGTTCGATCTAACCTAACTAACTCTTGAGAGAGTCGGATTGAGCAAAAAAATTCTTTTCGACCCAATCCAACTCAACTCACTGCTTTAGTGAGCGGGTTGAGTCCAAAAATACTGTTTAACTCACCTAACCCAACTCACGAACACCCCTAAGTATGTGTATAGAAGTTGACTTGACGGGAGTAAGAAAGGTAAAACTAAAACAAAATTAAAAGCAGTCCTGGGACTTTAACCCAGCCTCAGTCACTACAAAAAACGCGCTAGATTGCGGCGGTTTTTTTGTGGGAGTTTTCAAACTCCGCAAATTAACACTATTATGGTCTGTTCACGGTTACTCTTTTTAAATGTAAATGGGCTGACACTACTCGAGATAGAGGGTATAAAAAGGATCCTTAGAATTTTAATTGTGTTAATTTTGATAGACTAATTCATACTGGTGAACATGAAGACCACGAACCTTATATCGAGGCATCTCAAGCACAGATGGTGTACTATGTAGATGATGTGGTTAATAAAGGATGGAGTGTTGTTGTACATTTGAAGCCAAGAGATTTGTATGAAATGGGAGAAGAAGTAGAAGATGAAGTATATGAGAATGAGCCATACAAGGAGCAAGAACTTGAGCAATTTTTTGGCCCTATTGATGAATATATGCAATTGGCTACAGACCATCTCAACGATGATGTAGTTAATGCAAATGTTCCTACTAACTTGGCAACAGATGCACACACGTTTGATTAAAAATGTGATCATATAGTGTTGGTAATTTAGCAATATGGTGCTTTACCTCAAGGTAATGGTTTTACATAATTAAAGCTATGATTATTTTATTTATTTTTCTTTAATGCATATTTAGGAATACGATTGTAAACATTTCAATTACATTTCATTTCTAAATGTCTTTATTTTCTCATGAATATGCAGTCATGACAAAGAGTAAACGTTTTCAGAATCCGAAGTCAGCACCTCAACCACAATGCCATGCCTATCCTCCAACACGGGCTCTGTACATTCTTCACCATCAATTCATACTCAGCCAGAAACTCCTATTGAGACCCCATCAGCTCATGCCCCACCACATGATCTAGTAAATCCTTTATCGATAATTCAAGTCCCCCCACATGCTCCAGTAAATTCTGCACCAACAGTTGAAATCCCAGAACAAGTTCCAACTCAGCCTTTTAATTCAACATCATCTTCACGTTGTGCTGGACGTGAGTCAACACAGCATTGGACTGTGGAGGCGATAGGTATATGCATTATATGTTTATGGTTGAGTAACTTTGAGATTATATAACATTGGTAACTTTGTGAAGTTTTTATTTTTAATTTTTTTTGTTGACTTATTTTCTTGTTAAAGACTCAGAAGGAGCTATAAAGAAAATTAAGCTCAAGGTTAAGGAAGTCAACAACTTATGTAGTGGGGAACGCATTATTGTGAACTTTGATGAGTACGACGCAGCATATGGTGAAGCACAAGGCCTACTTGCTGGATATTGTGGAACATTGGCAACAGATTGCAAGTTGTTTCCAATTCACTTTGAGAGGTGGTCAGCAACATTTCCTATACCTACACCTAAAGATTACTTTAACAATTGTTTTGAAACAATCATAAAGGTATAAACATAATTACACATATCTTTTTGTTGGTACTAGATTTCATGGTTACATGTAAATGCATAACTAACCTTATTTTGTTTTTTATTTGAAGCCTCGATTTTGATTTAGGACTACTGAACGCATTACAAAACGATATTGCAATGCTAGTATCAGGGATAAATGGGCTGCACATAGGCAAAAATTGTGGAATGATTTCTATGACACATCCATGACAAGAGATGAAATCATAAGTAATGTGCCAAGAGGTATAGAGAGAGATCAATGGGTTGCTTTTGTTCATTATCGTCTAAAGCCATCAACACAAGTAAGATATTGTACTTTGATCAGTTTATTGTTGTTATAATTCATTTCTATATGAATATTTAATTGCTTTGTTTATAGTAGCTTTGTAGAGAGTTTTATGTGAGAGAGTTTTATGAGGTTATCATTGTATCTTTGTTGTTTGGTGTGAAAAACAGTGTATTTTCTTTTCAATTCATGAGTTTCTTGATATTGCTTGTACTTTTTTCTTATATTATATAGATTATGACTTATTACACAATTATACAATTATGATGTTTTCTCCTTTTAAACTCTATCTCTAACATCCTATTTAGCCCTCTACAATTATATTTACATTACGAACAGTATTTTACTTGAGCCCTTAGGTTATCAACGTTTGGCTTAGCTCAAGTACTACTCTGCCAGGTAATGAGTAAGAGTAGTTCCCTTGGTTGTTGTTGTTTGTTACACTCAGTTTGTAATGGGAAAAGGTAATAAAAGGAAAAGCATAGTGCCACTGCCATGTAATGTTACATGAGTTTGAGAAGGATGAGAGTCACGTGAGGTGGCACGCGGGGAATGGTTAGTAGAGAGAGAAAGAGAAGGTAATGGTATTGTTGTGGTTATGTTGGGGTGGTGGTAGAGTTGGTGATGCCATTGACATGGAATGGGATTCATTGAATAAGAAGTAAATGTGACTATGTTGAGCAGGTTGTTTAGGATTAGGAGGTCTGTGTCTTTGTCTTTTTTTCCCACAACATGGACACATTCCAAATTTGTTGATTTGCTTCTTGGATATGTTAGGGACCTATTTTCATACATTGTTCTTTATTTCCAGTTTATTATAGCAAAAAAAGTAATTAATTAGATCTATAAAAAATTTGTATGAAAAGCTCATCAAGAATTCTTTTTAATTATTAAGCTATTGTAAAGTAACTCATAAAATTTTATTTATGCAGTTGAAAGTAATCCACCTGACAAAAAAACTTTATTTGTTGTGTGTCAAATTGGAAGCATGAAATGAGGAGAGTGCTTTCTGTTTTAGAGCGTCTTTCATTTTACAATTACTTTCGATTTTATAATTTGGAAGAAAATAAATATTCTCCACTTAATTTCCTACCCACCACCTCGTTAAGCTATTATATATTTTTGTGAGAAATTTATTTATTTTTTAAATGCATTGCATCTTTGGGTTAAGACTGCATACCAAAAAAATATAGGACAAACTGGAATTCATATGTTATAATTATTATTATGATGTATTGCATCTTTTGGTTGGCACTTGGCAGTGTTTTAAGTTAGGTGAGTGGGTGTGGTACGGCTAGCTAGGTGATGTCTTTTATTAATCCTGTTAGTGTTTCCTCCTAACATATTCAAGGTTTATTTAGTCTTTTTCTTTAGTTCTGAAAGTGATCTTAATTTCTTGTCCCTGTAAGAATCTTTTTCACTAGTGTATATATATTCCATTTCTGGTTTTCTCTTTGGAGTATGGAGTGACATGTATTCGAAGCACGTGGTGCAGGAACAGATCTTCAAAGTTCAAACTAGTGCACACTTTTCCCATTTCTCAGTGAAATATGATAATAGAATCCTGATTCATAGCTTTACTCACAGTATTTGATTCTTCTATGTCAATAGAGTACAAGAAATAAGGAGCTCAGAATATTATAAATCAAAATCAAAATTGTATGCTAACATTATTAATGTCGTTTATTATTTCAGTCAGGTGATGCTTCAAATGAACCTACTACTCCATTGGATGCAAGAAGATCATCTGGTAGTAGCAACACAAACCACCAATAGCATATTTAGTGTTAATTTTTTATGTTCATTTATTGTGGCATTACTTTAGATTAAGGATTTTAAGTTGTAAGTTTACGTTACAATGGATGAATTTATTTAGTTTATTATGGATTCAAACTCGTGTTGTTTGTTACTATGAATATTTTTAATGTAATTTGATTTACATTTATATTAGCAATTTGTTATAATTAATTATTTTGATTGGACATCCTAAATGTTATTATAAATAAAAATTTAATACGTACTAAATCTTTCTTTTAAAAAAAGTTTCATTAAATAAATAAGAAAGTAAAAGATGTTGTTTACAATAATTAAATAGCGGCGGTTTTCAACCTCCGCAATTTTTTGATAAACAAAATCAAGAACATAGATAGTGGAGGTTTAAAACCGTTGAATTAAAACAAACCGCCGCAATTTTTTTAATAAATAGATTCAGATAGTGGAAGTTAAAAATTGTAAAATTTTAAAACAAAATTAAAATCGCAGTCAAATTAATCATTGGTAAATGCAATTTTTTAAAATGCAAGAATGGAATTTTGGAGGTTAAAAACCTCCAAGAATCTCAGTAATATAAGCGTTTTTTGTAGTGAGTGTTAATGTAGTATTAATTAGTTACATAAACAACACTTGAAAAGTTAAATATACAGTCATTAGATTAAATATATTTATGCATAAAAATTATGTGATATTAATAAACTTATAATTAAAATATTATAGTGCAAACAAAATGGTGTGAACTTTTAATGTAAAATAATATATATATATATATAAAATATTTCTGTATTCGTTTTACACTATATATGATAGGAGAGAAGTGAATTCTTTCCATTCCATATTATACGTGTGATCAAGAATAGAATATATAAAGACAAAAGTTTAAACTGTTTACAAATTAATGATAATGAAATCTTTTTATGATTAATGATAGAACTAGAAACAAATTCTTTTTGTTGACGAACACAAAAAGCACCACGCATATCATATAGCGCTAAAACATGTCTGTTCCGTACTTAACAAGTGTTGCTTTTATTATCCCCGTTCACCACATGCCCCCATGCTAAGTGGTCGAGGCGTTTTTGTTTTTGTTTATTTTGTAAGTATTATGCTCTTTCATTGTGTTTTCATCCGTAATAGATTTTATTCCATTCTTTTGTACACATCTACTGTTTATTTCAACAAAAAAAATCTATACTTTTTTGTTTTATCTTTTAGATAGATAGATTTCAATTTGTGTGTCGTTTTGTAGAAAGTATTATTGATACATAAATAATATTTTTATCATAAATAATATATATATATCTCTTTTTACATCATTTTTAATGTCATTTAATATACTTATTTTTCTTATCAATTTCTCTCACTTAATCACATTCACTCAAAAAGATGTGAAAAATAATATTTCATATAAAATGATGTAAGACAATTATTTTTGTTATTGATAGGGCAGTATTAATCAGTAGTGTCTTTAAAGTAGTACTATTTAAAAAGTATGATTTTTTTAATAAATAATATTATTAAATAAATTTTCTTAATACTTAAATAAGAAAATATTAATTTTAAATATTTTTATTTAATAATTTTTTATTCAATTCTGTAATTTAATATTTTTTTATTTTTAACTCTTTAATGTGTCTTCTAAATACACTCGTTAATAAATTCATATTAATATAATTGAAAGTAAATGTTTTAAATATTTATAAAAGAGTAATTATAAATCTTCTTAATTAGTTTTGTTAATTTTTTCTTAATCATAAAATAAAAAATTAAATACTTTTAATGTTTTAAAAGAACGAAATGTATATAATTTTTCATTTAGTATTTTATTTATTAATAATTAAAAGAATTATTAAACAATATTTTAAGAGATAAATTTTTGCTAACAAATACTTATAAAATACTTGTTAAAGATATTAAAATAAAAAAATTTGAATAAAAAAAGATAAAATTTAATTTTTTTTATTTTAATATTTTTAACACACTTGTTAACAAAACCTCCTTTCAAAAAATATAGCAAAAAGTTGTTTCTTTCAATTTATAACATTTTTTTCACGTTATTTTTTTTTTATATTATTTTTACACTACTTTTTATACTATTAATTATATCACTTTTTTATTATTATTTTATTTAATTATAATTATTAAAAAATAGTATAAATAGTAGTGTCGTAAGGAAAAATGAATATAACATTATTGATTCCTTTATTAGATTCGATCTGCCGTATCGATAAAAGGTGGAGGAAGCGCCTATTTCTTTCGGATTATTATTATCGTCCAACACATTTTTTCAACAAAAAAGTTGGTAGGTGTAGAAGCAATCATATTTGGGTGCAAAGAAAAAATAATTCAGTCTTTTTTCATGTGAAAAAGATGTTGATAGAAAAATAGAAATTTGAGCATTATTTTAAAAAATTATTAAGATTATTTTTAATAGTGATATTTAAATATTATTTTATTTTTAATTAAATAATTTTTTAATTAATTAAATAATTTTTTAATTATTTTATATCTATTTTAATAATTTGATATATGAAAATAATTATTTTTTATACTATTTAAATAAAATAAATTAACTTAAAATTATTTTTTAACAATATATCTAAATATAAAACTTTTTTATAATCAATTATAATAAAAAAATTATATAATAATTAATTATTAAAATAATAAATTTTTATGATCATCCTAAACACGCACTAAATTGTATAAACATGAAAATGGTAACACTAAATGCCAAAAATTAAAGAACATTAATTATGTGGCCAAATTACAAAAGAGAGAATGTCAGACACCGATCCACCCATGTGAGGCTCTTAATTTCTAATGTGCATAAATCCCTACGAACACAGCAATGTGAACTCAGCCTGGGACCACCATGATTTTTTAGGAGTATTGATGTGATCATCGAGCATTAGTTTATGAAATACTGCATCATCTTCTACCAACTACTAATCAAACTGATTTAATTTTATAGATTATTTATATAAAATCATTAATTTGAATATATATATATATATATATATATATATATATATATAAGAGCATAATAAAAAATATTATGAGATAATAAGAAAAATAAATCTTAATTATATAATTATATATAAATGATTAAAATTAAAAAATATTTAAAAATTATATAATCACTTAAAAAAATATACATATTTATATTTTAATCATGATAATTTATATAAAATTTAATAATTAAAATTTACTTTTTTACATTTTACAATAAATACTCTTATGCTCTTTTTATATATATAATTTTACTGTGTTTTACAATATATATATATAATTTGCTGTGTCAAAATCAGGGCAATTTTTTTTAGTACAAGGCAATTCATCTTTTAAGTGGGTTATATAATTTACTCGAGAAAGTCAGATTAATTATGAGAAATTTTAATTCAAGGAAATTACTGCACTTATATATTTTTTTCTATACTTCACTTATAATTAGTTGAAGAGATTCTTGTATAAATTTAAAAAGCTTAATTAAATATATTAAATTAATCATATCATTAATTATGATATATTATAATAATTAATTATTAATTATAATAATTATTTATTAATTAATATTATAATTGACTTAATATATCCAACTCAAGTATTTTAAATTTATATAAAAATATTTCAATTAGTTGTAAGTTACAACTCCTGATTGGGTTGTCTCCCAATGTCCTATACCTTAGAGAAAGTGAGAAATTTAAAGAGACAATAAGAGAGAAATAGAAACAAACAAAGAAATACATAACCGATAGAGAATTTTCTTTGTGTGTGTGTTTTTTATTATGTACTAAAAAAAAAGATAAGAGAGATAGAGAGAAAGCCACTAACGGATTCTCACAAGAGCTTAAGATGTTGAGTGAAAATATATGAATGTCTTTCATTTATTATATCTCTTACACATTTTTTTTTATGTAAGAGCCTTTTTGGACTTGAAGCTTAGATAATATATAAGTCCATATTTATCATGTATTAAATTTTAATTTTTATTTAGAAGAATGAAAGTAGTAAGAATTAAACTCTAAAACATTTAATCATAAAGACTCTAGTATCATGTTATAAATTATTACTCCTAAAAAATTAAATTGTTAGATGAAGGTATATAAATGACTTATATATATATATATATATATATATATATATATATATATATATATAGTGTATCTGTTATATATATAATGTATTTTATGATAAAAATATTTATTGTAAGAGGTGAAAAGAATAAATTTTAGCTATTAGATCTTGCATGAATTATCAATATTAGAACATAAATGCATATGACCTTTTTAAGTAGTCAATAACTTTTAAGTAATTTTTAATCTTGATCATCTATGTATAGTTATATAGTCAAAATTTATTCTTCTTATTTTTTTTCACAATAAAAATTATTATCACTAAATACACACACACACACACACACACACACACACACACATATATATATATATATATATATATATTGAGTTTTGTTATATCCTCTTAAAATATTATCTTAGTACCTAATAAAAAAATTATTAAATAAAAAATTAAATGCAATTAATATTTTGGAAATATAAAAAACATTCAATACTTTTTTTATTTAGTAATTAGGAGAATTATTAAGAGGATGAATTAGGAAAATTAATTATTTTTCATATATATTTAGTACAAAGAATATTAGAAACACACTCTCTATTATATTTCTTTTAACATATTTCTTTTTATTAGATCACGTCATACATTAAACATACACTTAATTTTAATTAATGTATAATTAACTTAATTAATATATAATTAACTCAATTAATATATAACTAAATTTGAACATATATTTTAATATGTGACATAACTCAATAAAAAATATATATTAAAAAATATAATAAAAAATATATTTTTAACACTTCTCGATTTGGTGAATAGGATGGCCAGCGTCCCATTTATTGTATCCTTTAACATTCATAGGAAAATGTCCTGCTCCTTTTTAAATAAAAAAAGTGACAATCATTTTATAGTCCGTGGGTTCAACTGTGGAAACGAATAATTGCAATATTTTTTTTTAATAATGATCATTTTACACTCTTAAAATGAAGCATAACACTATTTATATTATTTTTAAGAGATATGATTGAGTGAGAGAAAATGATAAAAAAATATATACATAATAAATAGTATTCAATGAGATATCAAAAAAGGTGTATACACTATTTGATGTAAAAATATAAGTATTATTTTTTTAGGTATGTTTAATTCAATTTATTTTAAAAAAGTAATTGTTTATCTTTTGAATTTTTTTAAAAATTTAATTATAAATTATTTTAAATATAAAATAAACTAATTCAAAAGAAACTACATAGCAAATGCAGGTTGGCTTAGTTGGTTTAATAGACAGAGATGAAGGCTCATTATTCTTCGAGTGATGGGTTCAAATGTCATTTTGTTCATAAATTTCGCTTGGTAGTCATAATTTTTTAGGGATATTTCCTAGTGCTTGGGCTTATGGGTAAGTAACTTTCATGTGAGAAAATCCTTTTGAGTGAGGATTTTGCAAGCAATATTTGAATGGACCTTTATCTATCTTTCAAGATCTCAATCATGTCACTTGATACCCTCACCAATAATATTAAAGTAAATAGGTATACCGTTTTTTCTTTAAAAAAAAAAAGAAAAGACATGCATGCTGTTTAAAAGTTTGAATAAAAAGGTACTATATAATTACGCAACCATATAAAAGAGATTGGGTAAAATTTAAACTGTTTTTACAAGTTCTACATAAGATTTTTTAATTTTACATGTGAAAAGGGATAGTATTATAGAGATAATGTGTAAAGAGATCAAGTGACATAAAATTTTTAGGGACGTGGGGCAAAAGCCCATCTCAAGTAACATAATTATTATGAAGAATTAGTTTATGAAGTACATATATAAATAATGATATAAATTTACAATAATTAAAAGTAGAATACTCCATTCATTTTAAAATACCTATTATTTAAGGTAGAGCTATTTAAGAATTAAGAAAATTATTAAATATTCTTAATTATAGAAAACTATATCTACTTTCATTTGATTAAATTAACTTTATTAAAACACACAAAATATTATTACTCTATTATATTCTTTATCTTATTTTATGTATTAGAAATGTTAAAAGATAAAGATAAAACTTTTAAAAATAATTAATATATTTTTTAAAATAATAAAAAAATTTGTAAAAAAAAAAAAATTTCAAGGCAACAAACATTTTTATACAGAGGGATTACATACTATATAAAAGATAAATTTTGTTCAATTTGACTATTACATTTATAGCAACGTCAAGATTGTGTTTTTTCACTTACCAATACCATTAATCGATTTTTTTAAAAAAATAAATTTATCTCTTAAATAAATAAAAATGTATATCTTTAAATTATTTACAACAACAATCAAGTTTTTTTCTACTAGGTAAGATCAGTTACATGGATCAAATGATGTCACTGTACCTTATCATAAACTAAGAATTTAGAAATGTCATTTAAATTTAAATCTTTTTTTATAGTTTCACCTATAATTTTTTTTGCCTCTACTTCTAGCTATTGGGCTATTATCCACCTGATATACTATTCTTACAGGAATTTCTAAGAATCTTATCTTTACATGTCCAAACCACCTAAGACGAGATTCTCTTATCTTTTTTCACAATAGGTGCTACTCGTACTTTCTCTCTAATGTATTCATTCGTAATCCTATCTTATCTTGTATTGTCACACATCCAGCGCAATATTCTCATCTCTGCGACACTAATCTTATGCTTTTATTAACTTTTTACCGCCCAATATTTAGTAAAAAGCCAATAAAAGCATAAGATCAGTGTCACGGAGATAAGAATATTACGCTAGATGTGTGGTCATACAAGATAAGATAAGATTAGGAATGAATGTATTAGAGAAAAAGTAGGAGTAGTACCTATTGTAGAAAAGATGAGAGAATATCAACTTAAGTGATTTGGACATGTAAAGAGAAAAACCTTAGAAGTTCCTGTAAGAAGAATAGATCATGTGAAAAATAGTCTAATAGTTAGAAGTAAAAAAAAAAAAAAAAATTATAGGTAAAATGATTAAAAAAGATTTAAATTTAAATAATATATCTTTAAATTATTTAATAAATTAAAGAGTAAATTACACTCACCCTCCTCCAAGTTTTATGATATTATAATCAACTCTATTCTTTTCTAAAAATAACACTCACCTTTATTAATTGATCAAGTTGCATAATTATGTAAATATTATCGCTTAAAATCTATAGGATTTTCAAAGATTCACAGATTATTTATGAAAAAAAATATTTTTTAAAAAATATTATTATGTATAAATATTACGAGTTAAAATCTGTAATATTTTTTTATCAGCTTAAAATTTGATAACATTACTAATTAAAAATGTATATATTTTTTCAAAAACTCCTTACACACCCACACAGAAAAATTGTAAAAGTTTTTTTTTAAAAAAATATTATTATATATAAATATTACTAATTAAAATCAGAATGTTTTCAAGATATCTGCTGCTTATTTTTAGTATACTGCTGAGCTTTTTCATAAATAACTCAGAATGTTGAAAACTCTATAAATTTTAACGATAATATTTACACATTATGTAATTTATCAATTAATTAAGAATGAGTGTCATTTTTAAAAAGAATGCGGCTGATATATTTTTTTAAAAAATATTTTTTATAAATAATTATAAATACTTTAAAATTCTATAAATTTTAATTGATAATATTTATACAATTATATAACTTGATCAATTAATAAGGATAAATGTCATTTTAAAAAAAATAAAGTTAAATGTAATATTATCAAATATGAAGAAAGATAATTATAATTTACTCTAAATTAAAATTTATATATTTTATCAAATTAAAATTAAATATATTTTATTTATTCATTTTAAAGTAACCTTATCCTAAATAATCTTCAAGCAGTGTTAGTCAGGCTTAAACACGACCCTCCACCTCTTGAATTTGCATAGAAACGCAGACTAAAAGTTGAATTTTTTTAAATAAGTGTGTTCTATGTAAATATTTAAATTATTATTTAATATATATAATATGATAAAAATTATTATAAAATTATATTAATTTTTAATAATATTTTTATATATATTAAATAATAATTTAAATACTTAAAAAATAATGTGATAAAATATATTTACCTGCGAATTTCTCCTAAACGTTAACAAAGTTAAAAAAAAAAAAATAGTGAATTCTCTCATGTGTGCACTGCTTCTTGAACTTAGCACTACTCTCTATGTGGCTGTCCCATCACCCATGGTCCCACATAGTAACTTTACCTCTGTTCAATATCTGTTATCCAACGGCTGAAATTAAAGCTGCATGAAAAACGAGTTATTTCTTGTCGTATCCGCTACCTACATTTTGCATACCCCTTAACTTAAAGGCTATTAATTAGTATTGTTATTCCAGCTGCAGAAATCCAAATAACACCATAGAGCCCACTTTCTAAATTCTAATGGAGGAGTCTTGGGAGAATTGGCATCTTCATAAGGTAACACTATCGTACTCTAATAATTTGTTCGATCACCATTTTATGTATCACTATAATAACTGTGTTACTCATAATCTGGTGTTTTCAATGAATTGTTGTAGGAAATGGATCGTGATGAGGATTTCATAGATAATTGCCACACTGATGATGACGAGTTCCTTAGAGACATCCTGCAGCAGCAGCCAGCTTTCTCTTCTGAAAGTGAAAGTGATCACTCCTTTCATGCTTCTAATAATTCCATTGCCGCCGCCACCGTTGTTGCCGCCACAGACGGCGGTGTTATTTTATCCTCTGAAGAGATGACAGGGTTGGAGATGAGGGCTGAGAACCTGGTAAAACGTAACAGCTCCAACTCCATAGAGTGTCAGCATGGTGATGCTGCTTCCAAAAGGCCCCGTCACTCGTCGTCTCCAAGGACATACATTCTGTCTTTCGATGACTCAATTATGATACCAGTTACCCCTGAACCTTGCCTTAGTTATGACCAATTATTAGGCAGCGACGGAACACGTTCTTCTAATTCGACTTTGCCTTCAAAACGAACCTTGGGAACCCTAAACCCTGAACCAACACCAAGGCCCAAACAAGGACCAAAGAAGGGTAGAAGCTCTTCTCAGACTATGGATCACATAATGGCAGAGAGAAAAAGGAGACAGGAACTCACAGAGAGGTTCGTAGCGCTTTCAGCCACCATTCCTGGCTTGAACAAGGTAATTATTAATTAATTCAATTTGATATTGGGATGACTTTCTGATACTGTATACTTTATGGGGTTATCAATGTCCCATATGACTTTCTGATACACCACTCAGCCAAAAACAACGTGGCACTGTTAAAATCACAACAAGTTGGCAAAAAAAGCAAGGGACCCAGTCCCACTAGAGAGAATGAAATGATGTCTAATTGTAAAATTCTAATGTGTAGACGGACAAGGCATCTATACTTCGAGCAGCTATCGATTACGTGAAACAACTTCAAGAACGTGTACAGGAACTAGAAAAACAAGACAAAAAGAGGGGTGCAGAGTCAGTGATATTCATCAAGAAATCCAATCTATGTGCAAATGTAGACACTCACACCACCTCCAGCGAAACAAGCTCTGATGATTGTGGCACCCTCCCTGAGATTGAAGCAAGAGTGTTGGGGAAGGAGGTGCTCATTGTGATCCACTGTGAGAAAGAAAATGGCATTGAGCTCAAAATACTGGACCAGCTTGAAAATCTTCATCTCTGTATCACCTGTAGCAGTGTCTTGCCATTTGGGAATTCCGCTTTAGGCATTACTATTATCGCTCAGGTATATATGCATCGATAATCAAAGCTTCATGTTCTACTCAATAATTTTTACTATATATGTGTATGGCAATTAACTTGAATTTATATACCACTCTATATATATTGCAGATGGGTGACGCGTACAAAATGACAGTGAATGATCTAGTGAAAAACCTTAGACAAGTGCTCTTCAAGTCACAAATTGCCTGCAACAGTGATCCGTACTAGTGTATCAAACAACAAGTTGTAATGTATATATGATGGATTTCGAAATTTTGAATTCGTTGCTCTTTCTGAGTTTAGTTCGTTTTCGTGTTCATAACATCTATAATAATAAACAAAAAGAATTGTTTGGGATGAATTTGTTCTACGCATTTAGATACTTTGATATCTTAATCTTAGTATTTGAAGAGGAAAGTTCTTTTTACGAAGTTGTCATAAATCAATCGGCCCCGTTATTCATCCAACTTTTATACTTTAATTTTTTTTCAACTCATTCACAAATTTATACTGTATCTTACAAAATATTACAGTTACATATAATTTAGTTTAATATTTCTCTCTCACACAAAAATACAATAAATGAAAGTTGAAAGATATTTGATTGGATGAAAAATATTTTCCTAAATCAATATAAGATAGACATATATGATCCCAATTAATTATAGAGTTGGACATGGCGTTAAGGAATTGTATATATCAATCGTGATAGATGGGAGCCACAATGAGTTTGACGTACATTGTGGATTATTACTAAGTAATTGTCAATTGATATAAATTGTCTGTAGATCTTACACGATGAAGTTAATCTTAAATGATCAAGTCCACTTTGCTGTTTTCATAAACGTCAACAGGCTGGGTTTTTTAATGTATAAGCTATAAAATCGAATTATCCACACTGCGCTAGCTAAAATCATCATATTTAACGAGACAAAAAGTACACATGGATACCTTAGGATTCTAGTTTATGAGAATTAACGATGACTAAGTGGGTGTACCCCCTATTAGAAAAAATATATATATGTTAAATTGGGGTCACACATGTAATAATTAAATGTGTTAAGTCATTATTTAATTAGCCAAAATCAAAGTGGTCTATTTGGATTAAAGTGTTATGGCTAAGGGTATAATTGTCATGAAAAATATTATGTAGATACCAAAAGTCTTATTTCTATTTTTATGATGGGTCGAAACAGAAATAAGAAAAGTATAAGAGTCATGACTTATCATGAAAGGGTATGAACTCAAAGAGACATTATTCTTCATGAAAGGACATGTGCTTCTTATAAATATAAGAGGTTATGGTCCTCAATTGTAGAACAAAAATATATTCTTTATCTTCATCCCATCAAAAGAGGAACTAAGACCCTGAAGAATTCTATAATTGGAAAATCACTACTATGTCGAGAAGATCATCCCTTCCCTCAAGTTCTCATGGACTCTTCAAGTACGCTTCCGCATTTGTTAATAATCATCTTGAATTGACATGGGATTATAGATAGAATTCAATTTTGGATTTGTGCTTGTTGATTGAGAATTAGAAACATGTTATTAGGCATAAATAATTAAGTCTAACAAGTGGTATCAAAGCCACCCATGATCAATTCATCTATGATTTAAGGAATTTACGGTTTATAGTTTCAACAATGGAGTTTTCAAGTTTTTTTGATATATTCGTTCTTGATCTTTCATGATTGAAATTTTGGTTTTCGGCCTTTTACACTATTTTAAACCATGACTGTTGCGGTTAATTTGTTATGTGTGTGCCAATTTAACAGGTCACAAATAATTACATTTGATGGCCGATTGATTTTAAATAACGTAAACAAATTCCTTTTGGAATTGAATGATGGAATGTGCTCACTGGTTTTAATCTACGCATAACAGTTTTATCGTTAACTTATTATTTAGTTAGCAATTAAGATTATCGCAGTTTGAAACCTTTTTTTTTTTAATTTCAAGTCACGTTTTCTCTCTTCTTTGCGTCTCTTAAATGCTATTGGGTATTTTGCACATCTCCATTACGATTTGAAACCATTTGTCTCCTCTGCTATTGTACTTCTTCAATTTATTATTTTATTATCACTTTCCCACTTCTAATTTAAGTGGAGATATGAATGTTAGCGAGAGATTATTGGAATATCAAACAGTGGCGGCGGTATTTCAATATTCAATCTAGTTTTCAAATTATTTTTGGGTCAGACATATTATTGTACATGTGATTGAATATATCATAAATAAATAAATAAAATTAATTTTCAGATTAAGTGTTCAATCAATATTCAAATAATTGGTTATATTTTTTGGATTATATAATTGTTTAACATTTTAAGTGAACCAATTAAAACAAGAAGTCGCCAAAGTGACCTCTCTTGTGTAGATTGCTCATGAAAAATGTTGAATGTTAGTGTGTATGTATATCCATGCGAGTATTAGTCGGCCCAAAGGAAGGTTAATATTTGACCGAATTACATACACACTTGTGATGGTAAACATGGGATAATTATAAGGTTATATATACATGTGAATGATAAATCAATCCAAAGATGGGTTTATTATTTGACATGCATTATTGTCAATGTTTGATCATTACAACAAGAGTACCACTAGCAATTAATATTACTGTCCAAAGACTTGATATTAATGTTGCACTAGGTATCTTGAGATGGGCTACACTATTATTTGAATTTGTTGATGATTGAATTTTGATTATGATGTGAGTATATTTATGTTATTTATTTTGTTCTCTTTACAGCTACTATTGCTATTGTATCTGCTAACCGAAATTCGGTTCTGGTCCTTAATGGTACCAACTTTAAGGACTGGAAAGAGAACATTTTAATTGTTCTTGGCTGCATGGATCTTGACCTTGCACTAAGGATAGAGCAACCCCCGTCTCCTACAGACTCCAGTACCTCTGAAGAGAGGAAAAATTATGAGAAGTGGGACTGCTCCAATCGCATGAGTCTCATGATCATCAAGCGTGGCATTCCTGAGGCATTTAAGGGTACAATATCCGAAGGGATAACAAGTGCCAAAGAATTCCTTGCCGAAATTGAGAAGCGCTTTGCCAAAAGCGATAAGGCAGAAACAAGCACACTCCTTCAAAGCTTGATTTCTATGAAGTATAAAGGCAAAGGAAACGCAAGGGAGTATATTATGGAAATGTCTAATATTGCTTCTAAGCTTAAGGTTCTAAAGCTTGAGTTGTCAGATGACTTACTCATGCATTTGGTGTTAATATCTATTCCTGCACAATTTAGTCAATTTAAGATCAGTTACAATTGTCAAAAGGAGAAATGGTTTCTTAACGAGCTCATTTCATATTGTGTGTAAGAGGAAGAGAGGATGGAGCAAGAAAGGACAGAAAGTGCTCACTTGGCAAGCACCTCTAAGGATAAAGGCAAAAAGAGGAAAAATAAGGCTACTAAGAATGAAACTGCTGAAGGTCCAGCACAAAAGAAGCAAAATAACGATGACGACAGTTGCTTCTTCTGTGGCACGACTGAACATGTCAAGAAGGAATGTACCAAGTATCATGTCTAGCGTGCAAAGAAAGGTATGTTCCTTACTTTGGTCTGTTCTTAGGTAAATTTAGTTTCAGTACCTAGAAATACTTGGTGGTTAGATTCTAGTGCTACTACTAACATCAGTGTTTCAATGTAGGGTTTCCTGAGTTATCAAAGGGCAAATGATACTGAAAGACGCATTTATGTGGGAGATGGCAAGTCGGTTAAAGTAGAGGCAATAGGGCATTTTAGGTTGTTGTTAAGTAAATGTTATTATTTGGATTTAATGGATACTTTTGTTGTACCATCGTTTAGACGAAATTTGGTTTCTGTTTCTTGGTTGGACAAATTTGGTTATCATTGTTCATTTAGAAATAATCAATTCAGTTAATCTATTAATTCAAATGTTGTTGGAACTGGTACTCTTATGGTGTATGACAATCTATATTTGCTTGATACTGTTGCTTCTTATAATGAAACCTTAAATGTGGAATCGCGTGGTACTAAGCGTAAAGTTGATAATGCGAATTTAGGAGCATTATGGCACAGGCGCCTAGGTCACATCTCTAGAAATAGAGTTGAGCGACTTGTGTCAGATGGGGTCCTGGATTCCATTGACTTTACAGACTTTAATGTCTGTGTTAAGTGCATTAAGGGCAAACAGACTAAACAAAAGAAATTGGATGCATATAGAGCTACAGCTGTCTTAGAATTGATACATATGGACATTTGTAGGCCATTTCTAACACCATCTTGGAATGATCAACAATATTTTATATCGTTCATAGACGATTATTCTAGATATGCATACTTATTTCTTATACATGAGAAGTCCCAATCATTGGATGTCCATTTAAGGCTGAAGTTGAAAACCAATGCAATAAAAGAATTAAGAGAGTCAAATCTAACCATGGTGGTGAATATTATGGTAGATATGACGGTTCAAGTGAACAATGTCCGGGACTATTTGCCAAATACCTAGAGGAATGTGAGATCGTCCCATATTACACCATGCCAGGGTCACTTAGCATGGATGGTGTAGCTGAAAGACGAAATCGAACTCTTAAGGATATGGTAAGAAGTATGATATGTCATTCTAACTTACTGAGTCACTTTGGGGAGAGGCATTAAAGATTGCAGCTTACATTCTGAATAGAGTGTCAACTATAGCAGTTACCAAAACACCTTATGAGCTTTGGACAGGTCGAAAGCCTAGTCTAAGTCACTTTTATGTATGGGGATGTTCGACTGAGGCAAGGCCTTATAAGCTAAATGAAAGGAAATTGGAACCTCGAACAGTGAGCAACTACTTTATTGGCTATTCTGAGCAATCCAGGGGCTATAAGTTTTATGATCCCAAATTGAAGACAAATTTTGAGACGAGAACTACCACGTTCTTTGAGGATATTGAGTTTAGGGGGAGAAATAAGGTTAGAGACTTTGTCTTTGAGGAAGAATCAGTTTCAATTCCAGAACTGATTCATACAGTTGCTTCTGATGAAGCAAGTCCGAAACTTTACAAGACATCATTGTTCAAACTCCCATTCAAGATGAATTAGTTGTTTCTGAAGGACAAACTCAACATCTTGAAGAACTTGTGCATCAAGAACCAGTGCTTCAAGAGCCAGTACCTATGCGACGATCCATTAGAGAAAGAAGAAGTGCTATTCTAGATGATTACATAGTGTTTCTCCAGGAACATAAGGAAAATAATGGTATGATGAAAAATGATCCAATCAACTTCCGTCAAGCCATGCATGATTCCAACTCAGAAAAGTGGATTGAAGTAATGAATGAGGAGTATAAGTCCATGCAAGATAATAAGGTTTGGGAACTTGTCCCATTACCAGAAGGTGCAAAACTCATTGGTTGCAAATGGATATTTAAGACCAAATGGGATTCCAAAGGTAATGTAGAGAGGTATAAAGCTCGTCTTGTAGCCAAAGGCTATACTCAAAAGGAAGGGATTAACTTTAAAGAGACTTTCTCTTTAGTTTCATCGAATGACTCTTTTAGGACAATCATGGCTCTTGTTGCACATTATGATTTGGAGCTTCATCAGATGGATGTCAAGACGACATTTCTCAATGGCAACATTGACGAAACAATCTATATGGTGCAGCCAAAAAACTCTGTGTCAGGAGACCCAAAGAAGATGGTTTGCAAACTGACAAAATCCATCTATGGGCTAAAACAAGCATCTCGTCAGTGGTACCACAAATTTCATCAAGTAATTCTTTCATTTGTGATGCACACTTTTCTTGACCAAGTCTACAAACTTGATACGAGATTAATTGTTGCATTGTGAACCCAAGTGCAGGATGTCTCAAGTAATAAATTTCTCGGGAGTCCGAGGTTGATCCACAGGAAATTGTTGAAGATTAATTAAGGTGAAGTAAATATTTTGTTACTACGGTAAAAATTATTTACTTGGATAAAAAGATCCACTCTTGGTAAATAAAGTAAAAGTAAGATTAATTCATTTTTATAACTCAATTAGAATCCACACATAAAGGAGGTTCCAATCGAAAAATATAACGTTAAAAGTCCATTACGTAGTTATATTATGTTTCCTTTAATTATTACCACCACTTATAAATGGGTTAAAGCATTTACTGTGCCAATATTTTGTCTATAATAAATCAAGAACTCCTCTTTACAAGAGTAGTTTCTAAATTATCAGAAACAAAATATAACACATATAATAACTACTAGAAAGATGAATCATTAAAGCACAATAGAGGAATAAATCTAACCTTATTTATTACCAAGAGCTTCACACTTTGACCCAAGTAGACTGAAACTTATTTACACATAGACTAAAAGAAAGAAAAAGAGAAAAAAAGAGAGAAAGGAAATTGGAGGGAGGAGGAAATTCCTCAGAATTCCCCCTCCTCCCAATGTACCTATTCATTCTGAAATGAATTACCTATTTATAGGCAAATTCAAGGTTACTGTGCAATGCACAGTAACTTGCATAGTAAAACTTAACGATTAAGTTTTAAACGTCATCAATGATGTTTTTTTTTAATAATAATTGACCAAACATGTACAACCGTGTCTCCTACTTTTTTCATTTTTGAGAGAAGTTGTCTTCGTGAAAGTTGTAGGTCTGGATCTTAACTTTAAAATGACTTTCGTTTGAGTCCAAAATCATTCCTAGAACTCAAGATATGGTCCAATTATTGCAGAGTATTTAGACTCGATTTCAACTCATCTGTTCTGACTTGCAAGCCCAATATCACCTCCAAGGAGTCCGATCTGAGTTTTGTGTTTTTCATGAAAGTTGTAGGGAATTGTCTAAGCTTTCCTACAAGACCAAAATCACATCAATCAGATATTTGAAACTCAAGTTATAGCTAATTTACTAAATACTGCCAAAGAGATAATTAAGGCTAATTTATGTAATAATTTGTTTAATGATCCAATAAGGTTCAATATCATAAAATGTATCAAAACCAATTTAATTAAACATAATTGAACCTTAAGAAGCCTAGTGAGAGGATTATAAAATGTATAAAATACAGTGTTATCAATTTGGTTTTGAGATGAATGCTGTTGACGATTGTGTGTATCACAAATTCAATGGGAGCAAGTACATTTTCTTGGTATTGTATATTGATGACATACTGCTTGCCACTGATGATATAGGCATATTGCACGAAACCAAGAGATTTCTATCAAGAAATTTCGAGATGAAAGATCTTAATGACGCCTCCTTTGTATTAGGTATCCAGATCCATCAGGACCGATCTCAGGGCACTCTAGGATTGTCACAGATGAGCTATATCGATAAGGTGCTCAAAAAGTTTGGCATGCAGGATTACAAACCAGGAGATACCGCAGTCGCTAAGGGAGACAAATTTAGTCTCAGTCAGTTCCCAAAAGAAAACCTTGAGATTCAGGAGATGCAGAAGATTCCCTATGCATCGGCAGTAAGAAGTCTAATGTATGCTCAAGTTTGTACGCGTTCGAATATAGCGTACATTGTTGGAGTGTTAGGCAGATACTTAAGCAATCCAGGAATGGATCATTGTAAAGCAGCCAAAAGGGTTATGAGGTATTTGAAGAGAACAAGGGATTATATGCTCACATATAGAAGGTCAGACCATTTGGAGATCATTGGGTATTCTGACTCTAATTTTATCAGATGCCAAGATAATAGAAGATCCACTTCAGGCTATATTTATCTGTTGGCTAGTGGTGCAGTTTCTTAGCGTAGTGCCAAGCAAACTCTTGTTGCTTCGTCCACTATGGCAGTAGAGTTTGTAGCATGTTATGAGGCATCAAATCATGGGATTTAGCTGAAGAACTTTGTCACTGGGCTGTGAATTGTAAAAGGAATTGAAAGATCGCTTAAGTTATATTGTGACAACAAATCAGCCATTTTATACTCCAATAACAATAGGAGCTCGACCAAGTCAAAACACATCGACATCAAGTTCCTAGTTGTCAAGGAAAGGGTACAGAGTGGACAGATTTCCATAGAACACTTAGGGACAAACTCCATGATAGCAGACCCTCTTACAAAGGGCCTTCCACCCAAGGTCTTTCATGAGCACACTGCTCACATGGGTGTCTTACAGTTTGAGGATTCTTTGGTTTAGTGGGAGTTAGTCATTGATGTAATTTGTGTTATATGTTTGGTATTATATTTGTATACTTTTGTATTTGGATATTTTTCTGATCAGAAATAAAGTTTGGTATTCAGTTTATTACACTTTGTACGATAATATCTTTAAATGATCTTACTAAAGTAAAGTAGGACCAGTTGAAAATCGACATGTACAGATCACCTTCATGTGATTTTCATGCTGCACATTTCATGATTGATCTATGTCATTTGGTTGTGTTAATATTAGTGATCATCGATGGGTTCAATTATGATTGATATAACAAAAGCCGCTTTGGTCCTATATTTATATAACTAATGGACGAGATTGTTCAGATATGCCCTATGATTATGATGGCAAAGTTTTGAGCTCATAAAGTCTAACACATTTATAAGGATACATATGTGGCCTAGTGAGAGATTGTTAGAAAAAATATGTATATGCTAAATTGGAGCCACACATGTAATAATTAAATGTGTCAAGCCATTATTTAATTGGCCAAAATCAAAGTGGTCTATTTGGATTAAAGTGTTATGGTTAAGGGTATAATTGTCATGAAAAATATTGTGTAGATACCAAAAGTCTTATTTCTATTTTTATGATGGGCCGAAATAGAAATAAGAAAAGTATAAGAGTCATGACTTATCATGAAAGGGTATGAATTCAAATAGACATTACTCTTCATGAAAGTGCATGTGCTTCTTATAAATATAAGGGGTTATGGTTTCTAATTGTAGAACAAGAACATATTCCTTATCTTCATCCCATCAAAAGAGGAACTAAGGTCCTGAAGAATTTTACAATTGGAAGATTACTACTCTGTCGAGAAGATCATCCCTTCCCTCAAGTTCTCATGGACTCTTCAAGTACGCATCCGTATTTATTAATCATCTTGAATTGGCATGAGATTATAGATAGAATTTGGTTTTAGATTTGTGTTTGTTGACTAAGAATTAGAAACATGTTATTAGGCACAAATAATTAAGTCCAACACCCCCCAAAAAAAAAGAAAAAAAACCGATGACTAAGTGGGAAAGCTAATGATTGTTAGGGAAAATGATCAACTTATTTAACACGTTTGTTAGTTACCCCCGATACCTCGGTTAGAGTAATGATTCTTTAGCACAAGAAAATTCACGGGAAATAAAGCAGAAATCAACTATTGAAAGGCAATAAATTTGAGTGCGAAGTATTAAGGACAATGCTGAGCTGTTAACAAACGTGCCCAGTAAAAAGAAATCAAAGAGATAAAAGCCAGCATGTGTTTGATGGGAGTAAAAAAAAAAAGGAAAGCTTAACCAATTTAGTATATCTATTACACTTACAAATTAAATTCTCATTTAAAGTAATTAGTTAACTTAATTTAAGAGAAAGTATAATTTTTTATCTTAATTTTACTTTTAAATTTCATTTTGTTCCTATTATTTTATTTTACTTTCGTCTCAAATCTTTTTAAATCTCACTAAATTCCTCCTAATCACTAACACCATTAAAAATAGATTTAGATTATCTCGTGTTAATCAATAACATGAGAGAGTCATATTAGAGAGAAAAAATATAATTTTTTAAATATAACTAGTGAGCCTTATAATTAATCATGGTAAGTCTTTATATAATAAAATTTATACATATCTTTTTCTAACATGATGATGATCATATTACATGAGAGGATCCCAATCCATTAAAAATGGTAATGGAATTTGTTGACATGTATGTGGATAATTAAGGCTATGTTTGGATTGGTGGTATTGAGTTGGATGGGATGAGATAGAGATAGGTTCCATTATTTAGTTGTGTTAAAAAATGATGGAATGGGATGAGAGTGGGTGGGATGGATGGATCCCATCCCATCCCATCCCACCACAAACCATTAATTTTATTCCCCTCAATTTGGGGAGTATGGGATGGAATCATGTTTTTAATTATAATTATAATTAGGATTTTACTACATAAACCTTATACTCTAAAATTAGTGTGTTTGAAATAAGGGCAATTTAAGAAAAATAAAGTTATAATTCTTACCATTCAATTCACTTCCCAAACAATAGAATAGTATCTTTACTCCATTCCATCCTAAAATATCCAAACAATGGAATGGTACTTTTATCCCATTCCATTCCATCTCATCTCATTCCATCCCATTCCATTCCATCAAAATATTATATATCCAAACATACCCTAAGTGCACAATTTACATGTCCAGCTTTTTTTTTCTTGGAATTAGTGGTTAAAATTAATTTGATGAGTTTTGAAAAGATTTAAAATATAAATGAAATAATATAGTTATAGAATAAAAATGAAATTTAAAACAAAATTAAGGGATATAAGGTAAAATATTCCTAAAACGAATTTTATGTATAATTTTTTACTTATACATAGAAGTTCAAAAAAGAAAATGATATATAAAATTCGTTATAGAAACTTTTTTACATTTTTTCCCTTAACTTTAATTGCTTCATGCTTTGTTTTTAGCCCATAATTATATTACTTTATTTTCATCTCACCGCTTTTCAAAAACCACAAAATTTGTCTTAATCACTATTTCAAAAAAAAAAAATCAAGCTAGATGTGCCAATTGTAACATCCTATTTTTCATAAAATATTTTTAATCCAAACATTTTATTTAGTTTTATTTTACAATAATTGTTACTAAAAAAAGGAGATTAGGTAAAGTTTATAAGAATTTAATAAGAAATAGTTTATGAAATTAGAAATAAGAATTTATTGGAATAAAAATTTACATTTAATTTTAGTATCCGTTTGGCTTCTGGAATTGAGCATGAAATTAGAGTTTAGAATTAAAATTAGACCTCTTAATTCTAATTTTTATGTTTGGAATGTCATTTAGAATTGGAATTGTAATTCCATAAATTAATTCCATGGAATTGAAAAATAACTAAGTTAAGTCTTTCTCAATTCTTAGCCTATATCTTAAGAATTACTAATTTCATAACTTAAAAATTAAACTTTTCTCTCTCTCACATTTATTTATGAACAATCATATTTATTGAGATTTTATATTTATATAAAAAATTAATTTTATATTTATATAAAAATTATTATAATAGCTATTTTTTCTTAAAAAATTCATGAAAATTTTATTTATGAAAAAAATGACTATTATATTATAAAAATATTATTGTATGAATATTTTTATTAATTTTAATTTTTGTAAATAATTTTTTAATGTTTTAGATCATATCTTTAAACAATAAAATTATAATTAAATTTAGAATTATAATTTTTTATCTTAATTATTTGACAACCTCAAATATAGAATTTAATATTCTAAACTAATTCTAATTCTAAAAGAATTGGAATTAAAATTAAAATTTTATATTTTAATTCCAATTCCATTATCCAAACTACCATTAGTAATAAATATTAGAAGTATATATTTTAAAAAATATTTGTAAAAATATATTTATAAGAAAATATTTATGAATTAATTATTATTATTATATAAAATCTATCTTAAATATTTTTAATGTAATCATTACTTAAAAAATATCTAGATAATAAATTTTTACTTAATTAGAAAAAAGAGAAGTGTTACATTGCACTTGGAAAATGAGTGCAACACACCCATTAACATCAACTATATGACATCATCAGCCATTCCATTTGGCTATAAAAGGAGGGGTTAGAAATAACACTTGGAAAATGAGTGCAACACACTCAAACATCAACTATATGACATCATCAGCCATTCCATTTGGCTATAAAAGAGAAATAAAGGTAAGTAGTTAAGTTTGACGGTATGAAATTGAGAGAGAGAGAGAGAGAAAGGAAAAAAAAAGAAAGAAAGGAAGTAGTGTGCGTGTGGTACTGTGAAACAAATGAGAAAGAGAGAAAGAAAGAAGGGAAAAGAGCGAGAGAGAAAGAGAAGAAAAAAAGAAGAAATAAGAAGAGAAAAGAAAAAAGAAAAAAAAAGAAAGTTTATAAGAGGTAGGATTTGAATTCTTTTTTTAAAAAATAAAATCACGGCTTTTAGTATATTTATATATTTTATTAGTTAATTTATTATTTTAATATTTTATGTATATTATTATTTTTATTAAATTTATTATGTATATAATGTTATGAAAATTTGATATTTGCTTAACTTTAAAATATTTATGATATTTGTCAAAATTTAGAATTATTATAATTTAAATATTGACTCTTTCATGAAATCAATATAATAAATTAAAATATCATTCAAGACTTAAGTTAAATAAATAGTTTAATTATATTGGGTAAAAAATATATACACTTGATTTGCATGAGTTTTCTTATATTTACCTTAGTTTGGAAGCAATTTTATGACTTTTATTCTGACTTATATTTACCTTCGCTTTAGAGAAATTTTATTATCTTTATTCTAACATTTGTAATAAAAGAACTTTTGTGCAATAAATGCACTATCAAGATCAAGATAAACTATGGACCATGATGATGATTTGACAATTATGGACTATGATGAGAACTGAACAACTATGGACTATGACGTAAATTTTTAAAAGAATTATTAAATTAATTTTAAACCATATTTGGTCCATTAAAGAATTGACATTTAAATTTAATGATTCTAAGTTTTGTGAGTTTTATTTAATTACCGTGATTTAGTGCGTATTTGGGATAGCTGTGAAAACTAAATTATTTCAATAATCGATATTGTATAAAAGCTTTTTGTTATAATCGATTATAAGAAAAAAGTTTTATGTTTAGATATATTAGCTTAAAAGTGATTTTAAACTAATCTGTTTCATTTGGATGATATAAAAAAGAATCACTTTATACATTAAATTACCAAAATAAGTATAGAATAATTAAAAAATTATTTGATTGATTAAAAAAATTATTTGATTGAGGACAAAATGGTATTTACATATCACTGTTGGGAATAATGCCAACAACTTTTTTAAAAATAGCTCACCCAACAGATGGTGTTCCAACAGCTTTTTCTAAACAAATAAAGCTGTTAGATTTTTTAGGAACGGAAACCAAATACATTGGCTAAATACTCAATAGCTTTTTTGTAGGAAAAAAAACTATTGGATGGGTAAAAGAATCTCATCCAAACACACTCTTATTTATATGATGAATTTATTTGTGATATATTGGTGGTTTGTATTGCTCATGTTTGTGAGTGTGATGGCAAGCAAGTGATTCATGAAAAAAATTGCGCCTAATCGTTGAAAGTTAGAGGGATGAATTTCCTTTTTTTGTTATCTGTCTGGTTAGTGTGGGTATGTCTGACTTTGTTGTCATGATGTTTAAGTAACACTAGAGATAGAGTGGATTTCCTATGGAAGTGAAGACCTTCGAGTAAAATGTGAGACAAGCAGACATGGAAAGAAAAAGAAAAGTAAATGATGGATACCCTGTGATGAGGAACTTGCTTGCTGATGGTTGCAGATACTTGTTGATATTTAGTACTTGTTTAATGATATTTGAGGAACTTGTTGATGTTAATATATAAAGCTGTGTTGCGTGATTTATTTAGCACTCGTTCTGTTATGCAGGAATTGTGTTGTTCTTGTCATACTTTGGTTGCCATGTGATTTTTTGTGTATTTTACATAGTTGAAATTCACGATGTGTTTTCCAATATTTTTATAACTGTTCATTTCCTGCTGAAGATTTTCAATTCTCACTTTATTCATAGTGTTTTCAGACTAGCACAAGATGTATTATGGTCATCACCATTCAGATCGACTAAGCATAGATTCTTGTTCCAAAGGAGGAAGATATAATTATTAGAAATATGTGTATATGTACTTCAGAGTAAACATTATGAATGGTGTGAGATTTTAATTTACAAAGTTATTGATGTGTATTATAACTTTGTGTTGTCCTCGTATCGATACTTATTTTTTTTTATATTTTTTTTATTTCGATTTTAATTTCTTTCTTTAAATTTTCATGGAGCAAATTCACTAATAATATTATTATGAATATGTTTAGAGCGATTATTTTAGTAAGGGGGTCACATTTTTGGTATCAGAGCATTGATTTCTGGTGCTAGAAAATTGTATCTATGTGTTGAATTTTTACCTATGTTAGTTTCTGCATGATGATTGCTCTTATTATTTTATACATGTCATATAGAATTATAACTACATTAACCTTGCATATTGAGACTGATCACCTCAATATTGAATTGTTCATGGCTATGTAGGACTATATGGCATCAGAACACCCAGAAGTACAGAGTTCACAAAATGATACTCTGAAAGGGATATTGGGAGTCATAAAAGGATTGATTGACGCTATCAGGACCCAGACAGAGTCAACCAACCTGATTTTATAACATATATAGGAAACTCAAGATAGGAACAATAACCACAACCATAACCATCCTGGTGAAGGTAGTGGAAATTCTACCGGGAAAATTTATGTAACCAACCTAAGTTATCAAGGTCTTTCAGAATTTAAGAAAGCCAAACCGCCATTTTTTTATGGAGATTATGACCTAGCACTTGTTGAAAAATGGGTCATGCAACTAGAAAAGATTTTTACAGTCATGGGATGAACAAATGTACAAAAGATAGTCTTCGCCACCTACATGCTATAAGGGGAGGTAGAGCACTGGTGGAAAGGTGCTAGGCACTTGCTAGAGTCTAGAGGAACTGAGATTACCTGGGAGGTATTTTTAGCCACATTCTTTGATAAGTACTTTCCTGATAATATAAAAAATTAAAAAAAAGGCATAATTCATACAACTTAGACAGGGAAACATGACTATATGACAGTAAGTGGCTAAATTTGAAGAGCTTTCCAAATTTTCTTCTTACTTGAAAATCAATCCTGATGGCCACTGGAAAGCCACAAAATTTGAGTGGGGTTTGAGGCCAGAGATAAGGGAAAATGTGTCAACTTTGAAAATAAAAGGTTATGGCACTCTAGTGAGCAAATGCAAGATAGCAAAGAAAAACTATCTAGAGATGGAATTTGAAAAAGAACGTCAGAACTTTTGAAAAAGAAAAAGGTGGTAGAAGCTCAAAAGAAAAATAATTTTAAGAACGAAGTAAACTATGGAAAAGATAAGCAAGTGAAGACTGACGGACTTCCACCTGTGTGCAATAAGTGTGGGAAATTTCATGGCTCTAGACCTTGCTATGTGTTTTTTTGATGTGGAAAACCAAGACATTTTACCAAGGATTGTACTACCGAGAAGATGGTGAACAACCCTGTACCCAGACCATAGACTAAAGGAAGAGTATTCGCTCTAAGTGGAGAAATGGCAAATCAATCTCCCAACATGATTCAAGGTAAATATTTTCTTAAAAACACTCTCTTAATTGCATTGTTTGATTCAGGAGCTACACATTCCTTTATATCTATTGATGGTGTGAAGAAGTTGAATTTGCCTATAACTTCCTTGTTTTATGATCTGTTAGTTTCAACTCCCACAGGGGGAAAAGTTTCTACTTCTCAAGCTTGTTTAAAATGTCCTATTTTAATTGAAGGAAAAGCTTCCACTTTGAACCTTGTTTGTTTGCCTTTGATTGGTATTGATATCATAATTGTAATGGACTGGTTATCTATTAATGATATTATCTTAGACTATTCTAGAAAACTTGCCTCATTTCCTAATGATCCACCCAAGGAACCAAAATCTACCAATACCCTATTCCTTAAAGCCACTCAGGAAGAGAAGTGTCTTTTAGAAGGAGATCAAAGGTTTCTTTTTTTGTTTTCTCCAAATTCAGAGGTTGAGTAGGAAATAAACAATATACTTATAGTAAAAGAATTTCCAGAAGTGTTTCCAAAGAGATAGTGAACCTACCACCTGAAAGGGAACTTGAATTTTCCATTGACCTAGTTCCGGGAACAGGAGCTTTATCTTTTGCACCTTATAGAATGTCCTATTTGGAACTAAGTGAACTCAAGAAACAAATAAAGGATCTGTTAGCCAAAGGATTTATCAGGCCTAGTGTGTCACCGTGGGGTGCACCTATTTTATTAGTTAAGAAGAAAGATGGAAGCATGAGGTTATGTGTAGATTATAGGCAATTGAACAAAGTCACAATTAAAAACAAGTACCAACTTCCTAGAATAGATGACTTATTGGATCACTTATTAGGAGTCACAGTCTTCTCAAAAATAGACTTGAGATCGGGGTATCATCAAATAAGAGTAAAACCAAAAGATGTACCTAAGACAGCATTTAGGACTAGATATAGGCATTATGAATACCTTGTGATGTCCTTTGAACTTACTAATGCTCCTGCAATATTCATGGATTACATGAATAATATTTTTAGACCTTACCTTAACCAGTTTGTATTAGTCTTTATAGATGACATACTCATCTATTCTAAGACTAAGAAGGAGCATGAATAGCACTTTAGAACAGTGCCACAAATCCTAAAAGAGAAACAGTTGTATACCAAGTTAGAAAAGTGTGAATTCTGGTTGAGTGAAGTAAAATTCTTAAGTCATGTGATTACTCAGGGAGGAGTAACTGTGGATCCTAGTAAAGTTGAAGCAGTAGTTCACTGGGAAAGGCCAAAGACAGTTATTGAGATTAGGAGTTTTCTGGGATTGGCCGAATATTATAGAAAATTCATTAATGGATTCTCCCAACTAGTTTTACCTCTGACCAAATTAACTAGAAAGAATCATCCTTTTGAGTGGGATTCAGCTTGTGAAGCAAGTTTTCAGGAGTTAAAGAACAGACTTACCTTCATTTCAATCTTAATAATTCCTGATCCTAGACAAAACTTTGTAGTGTATTGTGATGCATCTAAGAAAGGTTTGGGATGTATTTTGATGCAATATGGTAGAGTTGTAGCCTATGCATCCAAACAACTTAGACCGTATGAAGAAAATTACCTAACCCATGATTTAGAATTAGCAGCAGTAGTCTTTGCTTTGAAAATTTGGAGGCATTACCAATATGGAGTCAAATTTGAGGTATATAGTGATCATAAGAGTTTAAAATATCTTTTTGACCAAAAGGAGTTAAATATGAGACAATGTAGATGGATTGAGTTCTTAAAGGACTGTGATTTTGAATTAAAATATCATGTTAGTAAAGCCAATGTAGTGGCTGATGCCTTAAGCAGGAAATCCTTGCACATGTCCTCGATGATAATAAGGGAACAAAAGTTATTAGAAAATTTTAGGGACTTGAAGATTTCAGTGTCCTTGCAACCTCACTGCTTGTATGCTAGTGAACTAAGAATAAAATGTGATTTAAGAGATCAAGTAAGACAAGCTCAAGAAAATGATGAGTTTTTGCAGTCCCTCAAAAGAAGAATTTTAGTAGAATAACTTGAACATTTTTAGTTGATGAAAAAGGGGCTATAACGTACGAAGAAAGATTATGTGTGCCCAATGATGAAGAATTTAGAAAGAAAATTTTATCTAAGGTACATTGCAGTAAGTACACTATGCACCTTGGTACCACCAAAATGTATCAGGATCTAAGAAAATTGTTTTGGTGGAATGAAATGAAAAGAAACATAATTAGTTTTGTAGCTAAATGTCTAGTTTGCCAAAAGGTTAAAATAGAACACCAAAAGTCTGTTGGATTACTACAGCCCTTGAATATCCCTGAATAGAAATGGGACAGTATATCAATAGATTTTGTGTTAGGATTACCTAGGACTCCATCAGGTTATGATGCAGCATGGGTAATTGTTGACAGGTTAACTAAGTCTGCTCACATTTTGCCTATTAGAATAAGTTACCCATTGTACAAGTTAGCTCAAGATTACATTCAAAAAATTGTAAGGTTTCATGGTGTATCAACTAACATAGTTTCAGATAGAGACCCAAGATTTACCTCAAAATTCTGGGTAGCCTTACAAGAAGCTTTAGGTACTAAGCTCTGTTTTAGTATATCTTACCACTATCAGACATATGTTCAAATTGAAAGAACTATTCAGACTTTGGAAGATATGCTTAAAGCATATGTGCTAGAATTTCAAGGAAGTTGGAATACCCATCTACCATTAATAGAGTTTGTCTATAATAACAGTTACAATTCTAGCATAGGAATGACACCATTTGAAGCTCTATATAGTAGAAAGTGTAGATCACCTTTGTGTTGGTTAGAAACGAGGGAGAAGAGCTTGTTAGGACCTGATATAGTACAACAAACCACAGAAAAGATCAAATTTATCAAAGAAAAATTACTTGCTGCTTAGAGTAAATAGAAAAGTTATACTGATCAAAGAAGTAGACTTTTGGAATTTGAAGAAGAAGAACATGTTTTCCTCATAGTCATTTCTACTACTAGGATTGGCGGAACCCTTAAATCCAAAAAGTTGAATTCCAGATTCATTGGTCCAAATCCTTAAAAAAATAGGACATGTTGCTTATCAAATTGCACTTCCCCCAAATCTTTCAAACCTTCATGATGTCTTTTATGTATCCCAACTCAGAAAATATTGTTTTGACACTTCACACATCATAGAACATGAAACAATGCAAGTAAGAGATGATTTGACTTATAGAACAAATTACACTACAAGAAATTCACAAATTAGTGAAGGAAATTTCCCTCGCTAATCCCTCGCAAAATATGTTTGCTAGGGATTAGCGAGGGACAAGTTTGTCAATTTTTTTCATCGCTAAGTAGTGACAGAATGTATTCCCTCGCTAATTCATCGCTAAATATAAGAAATTTCCTCACTAATCCATCCCTAATCCCTCACAATTTTTTATAAAATGGTGCCTGTATTCCCTCACAAATAAGTGAGGGAATTACCGTCGCAGATCTGTTGCTAAAATTTGGAAACCCGCACCAATTTTTGACCAAAATTCCTCGCTATAGTTTGGAAATCCCTGCTAATTCTGGATCTAATACAACTAAAATCCCTCGTTATTCTCTCGCAAATCTCTTACTAATTTCCCTCATTAATCCCTTATTAATATGTATATATGTTTTTCTCGCTAATCCCTCGCAAATCAATATTTTTTGTCAATTTTAAAATAATATAAAAGACATAATTTTTAATATCCAAAATATAGTTGTATGAATAACTTAATCAAGATAGAAATTCAAAAATAAATTTATGAAAATCAACAAAATTATTATACAAATAATCCAAAATAAATCTACTAATGATTCAAAGTTATAAGTTATATAAATAGTTCAAAGTTATTATACAAATAGTTCGTAAAATGTCATACAAAACAAGAAAAGAATAGGTAATTAGTCTAAGTTTTCTTGTCATTGTCATCCTTCGACCCTCCCCAGCTGCTTAACATTGTGATGGTGCTTGTGGAGCAAGATTTGCTGATTGGACCGTAGATTGGATGAAAGCCAACATAGGGACTAGTTGAGTCTGGACAAAGGAAGTCATCGCTGTTGCCACTGCTGCATTTACAGCTTCAATTATGTCCTGTGTCAAAGGTGTAGAGTAGGAAGGACCCGCAACTTCAGTTATGTCCTTTGATTGACATCCAAGACATATGTTGCCTTTGATTTTTTACATTTTCCATTCTCAACTATTAGCTCCAATGTGGGACGTTTGCATATTATCTTCAAATCTTCTCTTGCATTTGCATTATCCTTTATCTTGCCTTTTTTTGTCCATGACAATGTTAAAGATATTATCAAATACGTTCTTCTCGACATGCATAACATCTAAATTATGTCATAGTAGATTAGTGGATTAATAAGGCAATTCCTAGAATATGCTCTTCTTCACCCAATTATGATGTATACCAAAGCCATCTTGTTTTTATTTACCTGATTTCAAGTCAAAAATGACTTTTTTAAGTTAAGTCACTCTATTGCAGACATTTGTCCTACTCATCCGTGACGGTGGATTAGATCTTTCCACTATTGATTTCTTAAAAGAGTTTCGATCACGTCGAAATGGATGTTCAAAAGGTAGAAATTGACGATGACAATCAAACCAGTAACATTTCCTGCCGTGCTTTAATACAAATGACTTACTGTGATTCATATAAAGCGGACAAGAAAGTTTTCCATGAGTACTCCACTTAAACAGCATTCCATAGGCTGGAAAGTCACTTATTGTCCATAATAAAGCCGTTTTCATATTGAAATTTTACTTTTTTCAGGCATCATAAGTGTGCACCTCATCGTGCCACAATATCTTTAGATCGTCAATTAGGGGTCTAACATAGACATCTAAACTTTTACTTGATGACTTTGGTCCAAGAATCACAAGAGTAAGGAATATGTATTCCCTTCTCATACATATACTTAGGGGTAGATTGTACCATGTGACAAAAATAGAACAATATGAATATGGTGTGGCTGAACCGCTAAAATGATTAAAATCGTCTGTATAAAGGCCAACCCTAACATTTCAAGCCTCTAGCGCAAATGTTGAATGGGTAGCATCAAATTGTTTCCAAGCCTCAGCATCAGCTGGATGCATGATCACTAATTCATCTTGACGCACTCCATCAGCATGCTAACTCATATATTGTGCAGTGTTTTTGGACATAAACAGACGTTGGACTCTAGGAATAATGAGAAAATATTGCAACACTGAGTGCGACACATCCTTCTTATTTGATGAGCGTCTCGCCTTCAGTTTGACTCATGGGTGTCCACACACTAAGCAAACTGAGTAGAATCTCTTGTCACTGTATTCTTTGTAATACAACATGTAATGATTAAGACACACATCTATCTTCTGATATCCTAATCCCAACTCACGAACTATTCTCTTCGATTTGTAAAAGTTTTCAGGTAACCTTTCAGGCTCTAGAAGCATGCTCTTAATTATGACAATCATTCTATCATAACAACTCTCACTCATATTGAACTCTGACTTTAAGTTCAAAAGTTGAGTTACAGCTAAAAATTTCGTGTGCTTATGGCAACCATCCCATAAAGGCTCGTCAGCGTCTCTTAGCAAGTTATAAAACTTTAAAGCTGACGAATTTGGATCCTCTTCTAAATCTTGAGCTTCTAGATTTAATCTATCACCTGCGGCATCTATAACCATATCCACATATGGATTCCTACCCTCCATAGGATTATCATGGACAATGGATGTTGAGCCGCTATCCCCCCATCTGACTTCACCCTGAATGGTCCAATTTATATAACCATCCACAAATTCATACTTATAAAAATGTTGTTCTACATCAAATGACTCTCTCCAAACATGGTTCTTACATCTAACACATGGACAAAGGATGCGACTTAATACCTCAGTAACCATCGGGTCTCCTTGAGCAAGCTTAATGAAATCATCAACTCCATTCATGAATTCTTCACTTACATAACCAGTAGGATCATTTCTTCGTAACATCCAACTTCGACCAGGTCTCATGATTGTTGAAATTGGTTTAGTACATTAATACAATCATTTCCAAAAATAAATAGAAGAAAAAGTTTCTTCCCAAATTGAAGAAACTAAGGTTCCTTAAATCTTCTATCTCCTTCTTGACATGGTATGACCATATCCTATTCGATAAGAAACATTTTTCACACTTGATTAATAGTTATTCTTTAAATCTCATATTTATACTTAATGAAATTTCGGTAGCTTTTCTCATTGGTCTCCAGTATACGACTTGAACACAATGAGATCTACCGCGTTTAAGTATGCACCTAGAGAACAAAAGGAAATGTAGTAGACCGAAATTTCAACAAGTATAAGATATGAAACTTAAAGAATAACTATTAATCAAGTGAAGAAAAAATTTCTTGCCAAATTGTCCCACTTAGACAATTCAAGATTCAATACAATGAGCGGTACCTTCACAGGGTATGCGTGCTCATTAATATTGAATTTCATACGGAAGACTAAGGTTTTGCACAAATTTTTACTCGAATAAGAAAATAAAACTTTAACCATATGAGACAAATTTACCCTAAGTACTTGAAATTCAAGTTCACAGGGTATATATGCCAAAAGAGTTACCAATAGCGGTGGCTAAAAACATAGCCACTGTTACCAATAAACCAAAAGAAAAGGAAACAGAGCAATAAGCTAAAAACAACATAAGTAAAGTTTGGTGACGATAAAAAGTATGCATACTATCTCAAAAAGTAAACTTGTGGACCCTCTCAAGACCCTCTTAAGAGTATTGATTACTTTGTTTATGTGGAACTCAACAAAGTTTATGGATACTACCATTTGTCTTTTCCTTTTTAATTTCACAAAAGTTTGTACTTCTAATTATCCTATCTCCATAGGATACATCACCTTTATGTTAATGTGTATGTGAGAGAGTGAGAGAGAAAGAATACTTACTTTCACTAATTTTTGTAATGAAATCTTCAACAGTGGGGAGAAACATTCATAAACATAATCCTAAAGCCTAAACAACCATTCATTCAACAACAGCAAGAGTAAAATTCAAAGAGATTAGTGATTTAATTAATATATAGCCAAGGCAGCTTGTGTCATATACTCATTTTAAACTAGGATGCTAAAATGTGGAGAGCTTACCAATTCAATTAATATATCAAGGATACTATTTGATAAGAAGCTTAGCCTAAGAGTTACAAAAAATGGTTCTGTATAACTTGAAGGGTTCTTGTGGTGGTTCGGCTATATGGGATGATGAGATGGTGGCCAGTAACTCAGCTATGTTGATGAAACTATGGTTCTAGTCTTATTATGGGAACAGGGGTTCACGAATTTGGTGTGGCTTGTGGCTCTATTAATTCTTGGTGGTGGTCGATAGGGTTTTTGAGTTTCTATTCTTAGAGTTGGTTGTTGTTATGGGTGTTGATTTAGGATGGTGGGTTCTTTGATTGTCGTTTGGTTTGAGTTTGGTTGATGAGGATGCCATGTTTGTTGATTGTTTTGTATGTAGAAGATCCTAATTTGCTGGTGCTATGATTTGGAGTTGTGTTTTGTTTTTAGGTTCTGGAAAAAGGGTATGAAATCGTAGCAGAGATTTTTGTTTCTCTTTTTTTTCTTCAGCTTGATGTTTCTGGTCCATACCATTTAAGTTCTTTATTGTTTGTGTGCAGGTGAGTACATCTGATCAGGATACAATTTTCAAGTAGCAAATCAACACAAAACATGCCCAAATATCATTCCATATTGCATTAACAAGGGTTTAAAATTTGAAACAAAAATGAAAGTGGGGAGAGTTCTTACTTGCAAAGAGAATGAGATGAGCAAGTTGTTGTTTCCCTCTCCTACTTCTCCACTCTTACTCTTTCTCACACTTGAGTCTTCAAGCTTAACTGGGAAGATTAAACATACTCATGATCATAAGAATAATAGCAGATAAAGCAGATGCAATAAAAATGGATGGTACACATTTTCAAGTCATGAGGAAAACAAAATCAAATAGATTCCATGCGTGGCATAGATTAAATGAACAAATTCCTAAGCAGGAATGTTAGTGAGAAAGTTATAAAAAAAAGTTTAATATGTATCTAAAGCAGTGGAGGTAAAAAAATGCAACACATAGCAAGCAATAATAGAAATAAAAAGGTAGGAAAAAGCAAAACATTTCAAATGAATCAATATGAGGACAACTGGACAGCATTCTTGCAAGCATTTTGGAAAGTTCTTTTGGTGACCTTAGATGTGTATCATATATAATGAGTACTGTACTTTATGCTTCCCTAAGTATATGGGTTCTAGGATATAGTAGCATATCAATGTTGCAAATATTACTCTTACATAAAAACATATGAACAACACAAAATTCATTAGTCAGAAAGGAAATGACACTCATGACTCATATAGTAAGACCAGAAAGCACAACACTTTTCAAGCTTGTAGCCCTAGTTTTCCATGTTTTAAGGCACACGCATGCTTATGTATACACACACAAAATCAATATGCATATATAATAACAAAAAGTGAAAGAGACAACCCAATAAACCACGACATGCTTTCTTTCACTAAAGTGCTACATTCAGAAGTCTAAATTATCAAAAATAAGTCAAGAAGTAACGGTTTCCAATGTGGACTAAAATATATATGTTCATTGATGATGCGATGTCGTACTCACCTCAAAATAGACTAGGATTTAAATGGAATATAGCATAGTGCATAACCTAGGTCATCTCCCAAGGATTAATTCAGATTTCTCAAGCATATTAGAAGTTGTCAATAAGTAAGGGGGTTTTGTTCATCAAGTAACAGAGTACAAATTTAACAGTAATTAGGAATAAATTCAAAACTGGAAACACCAATTCAAGGTCTTCAATTCAAGTGGCAAAGTAAATTATAGTTCAAAGAGAGTAAAATTATTTATGCAATTACCTCTATTAATTCGAATTCAATTAGATAATCACCTAGAATTTGATCAACTAAAACAGAATCACAATCGCAATTCTTGATTAAGATTGAATTAAACACAATTTTGAATTAACATAGATTATCAATCGATGATCTATTCTCCATTAAATTCAGATTAATCAATCTAAATCTATCTTCAATATACGAAAATATAATCATAAATCAATTGAATAAGGAGAAGAGGAGAGAACACAATCAGAAATCACAATTAAACAAAAGAACTCAAAACTCTAACCACAATCATTGAATTCCTTGGATTGATTGGATCTTTAGCCTTCCATGGCCATCACCATTGAAAAGATACAGATCAGAGAAAAGAGAAAAATGAAAATAGAGAAAACGAAAAGAGAAGAAAAAGGGTTTCTTGATTCAAATCGTAAAACTCAAAAATAAGGATTCAAAAAGAGGTTCCTTTTCGTATTCTGCCTTAACCTATTTGTAACTGAAAATCATTCTATAATTCCTAATCTACCCCTGGCCCAAACTGTAGCCCTCTGAATAAGCTTTTTAGAGACATATAATTTGTCTTATTTGGTTTAAATTGAGAGAGTTAAGCCCAAATCAGTGAGGGAAGGTCCAAGCTTTATGATAGCAACAGCGTCCTAACTTTGAGGCTCAATTTTGCCTTGAATTCAGCTGAATTAGAAAAACTGTATTAGACGCAAAATTGTGTATCTTCATCTCAGCTTTCAAAGGACACCTAGATCATCCAAATATGACATTTATAGCCCAAGATATGGCCTGTACAAGACAGAAAGGTCAAAATGAGTTAAATTCTAAAAATTAATAAATCTTTTACAACTAAGCTCAATGAGGCCCAATCATCTAAAACTCACCCACAAACATAATATTGGATATAATTATCATCAATTAGGCCAAATATAAAGTAATAATGAATGCCTCAAAATTGATTGATCATTCATAGAAGAGAATCAACCAAGATAAATAACTATTATAAGCCACCAAATGATTCATGATTCCAACTGATACTTGAGTCATTCATAGAATAGTCAATTTATAGCTGACAACAATTACAATTTGTTGAAGAACATTTAGATTTAAGTACTAAATACCATTTAACAAAAATGAGATTTTATATATATATATATATAACCTAGACAATTTGCTCTGACTTCAAATAGAAGGACAACCAAATTTATATTCAAAACACCTAATAAAGAAATATGTAAGGACATAAGGAAAATGGGTAAACACAATTTAGAAACATTGTCTCAGCATGTGTGTAATTACAAAATGAACATCATAACAGACACATAAGAAAGCACATAACATAAGGGAGAAATTTAAAGTTAACCATATAATATTATTGATCAAGGAGCAATTTTGAATTAAAAATAAATACCTTCAGCACAAGGGGCCTTTCGGGTAGTGATGCGAAGAACCTTAGTGGGAATCCTCATAGGCCCCTTGATCTTGAGTTACTTGTCCTTAGCACCACGAACCAAACCAAACCATTTGGGCCGTTGAGTTCCTGAGTCCACAATTAGAGTAGCTGCAAACAAAGATTTGAAACAACCCATAGCACAAAGAGTGAGCAAAGAGTGATAGGGGAAAAGTAACATTTGAGAAGAGAAAAGAAAACACGGCACACCTTCTATAACTACTCTGAATGGAGAAAACAATATCTTTAGCTGCTCCTTTGTAGTGAAAAATGATAATCCTGAGAAATGAAGAAATGCTCAAAGGTTAAGGCTTTCAAAATTTCAACGTTACATAAATTGGGTAAAGAAAAAACAAACCCAACTACTGACAAACAACCTTGTCCCGTTTCTTTGGTCTCTGTCATGAAGTAATTTGGCTCAATTTCTAGTGGTTCCAGTGTGAAGGAACGGGTGGGAGAAAGAAGAAAATTAAAGAAGAAAAATGGAAGAAGGCTTACCGAGTGGTTGCGTCGCTGTGGTTGTGGCTGCATGGTGGCATCGCTGCCACGCTCGTCACTCGCGCTGCTATGGCTGTGCCTTGCATCGCTATAGAAGGAGGGGAAGGGGGAAGGGTGCAAATTCCAGATCTCTTCTTTCTGACTTTCTTACTTTCTAAACCCTAACTTTGCCAAGTTTTTTCTTTTCTTTATTTATGAGGTTTTGCGAGAAATTTGTGGCGGACATATCCGTCGCTAAAATTTTTACAGGTTAGCAAGGGATATTTCCCTCGCTAATCTATTAGCGGGTGAATTTTTTTAGCGAGGGAAACTTTCTATCGCAAATCCCTCACTAATCACTAGTTTTTTTAGCGAGGAAAATTTTCCATTGCAAATCTCTCGCTAATCATTAGTTTTTTCAACCTTGAATATGTTTTTGGAATTTAGCGAGGGCTAAATTTTCCCTCGCTAATCCCTCTCTAATTAGCGAGGGATTAGCGATGAAAATATCCCTCGCTAAATAGCGAATTTCTTGTAGTGAAAACCTGTACGAATCATGGATAAATCTGTTAAACACTTGAGAGGAAAAGAAATTCCTTTAGTTAAAATGATATGGGAAGGACAGTCACTGGAAGAAGAAACATGAGAATTAGGAGATGACATCCAGAAATCCTATCCAGAATTATTTCAATCAGGTTAGTGAATTGTGGGGACAAAAGTCTCAAAAGAAGGGAAAAAATGCAACATTTTATTTTTCATAAAATAATTTTAACCTGAACATTTTATTTGGTTTTATTCTACAATAGTTGTTACTAATCAAAGGAGATTAGATAAAGTTTATAAGAATTTAATTGGTAATAGTTTATGAAATTAGAAATAGGAATTCATTGGAGTAAAAATTTACATTTAATCTTAGCAATAAAGATTAAAAGTACTTAAATAGATATATTAAAAAAATTTATGAAAAGATATTTATAAGAAGATATTTATGAATTAATTATTATTTTTATATAAAAATCTATCCTAAATATCTTTAATGTAATCATTACTTAAAAAATATCTAGATAATAAATTATTACTTAATAAAAAGAAGAGAGAGAGAGAGAGAGAGAGGTGCTACGTTGCACCTGGAGAATGGGTGCAACACACCCATTAACATCATCTACATGACATCATCACCATTCCATTTGGCTATAGAAGAGGGTTGGGATAGAAATAGAGGTGCGAGAGAAATAGAGAGAGAGAGAGAGAAAAGTAGAGAGAAAAAGAGAAAAAAAGAAGAAGAAAGAGGAAAAGAAAAGAGAAAAAAAAAGAAAGTTTTTACGAGGTAGGATCTGAATTCTCTTTTTAAAATTAAAATCATGGCTTTGAGTATATTTATATATTTTATTAATTTATTTATTATTTTAATATTTTATACATATTGTTATTCTTATTAAATTTATTATGCATATGTAATGTTATGAAAACTTGATATTTGCTTAACTTTGAAATATTTATGATATTTGCCAAGATTTAGAATTATTATAATTTAAATATTGACTCTTTCAAGGGACCAATACAATAAATTAAAATATTACTCAAGACTTAATGTCGTGACCAGGATCGCGGTGAAAAATAGCAACTCATGAGATTTTAAAAAAAGAAAATGAAGTCGCCACTAATTTTATTTAAATTAAAAAAAATTAGAAAACCTTTCTTTGAAAATGGTCTTTGGATCCAGATTGGATTCGGGAGTCGGTTGTGGATAAGGAAGTGTGAAAACTTAATCACACAGCACCCCTAACACACCCGTTCTAAATGGTACCTTAAGTTAATTGTGTAAATTCTTAACAATTCGTGAAAATATTTGTTTTATAAACTTTTTTCAAAAAAAGGAATAGATAGATAAAAAATTTTAAAGAAGAACAAAAGATATTATGAATCATCGAGCTGTCACAACTTAAATGATTCCAAAAAAGAGATTAGCAAACTGTCACAGCTCAGCTAATCCGATTTTATAACTTCTCAACAACGTTTAAATATTTTATTTTTCCTAAAAAAAAACAACAGCTAAAGAAAGAAGAAAAATAATAATAAATATGATAAACAAAGCTAACGAAGAAAAGAAAAAGAAAATGTAACAAGTGACGAAATCCAAATAAATCCTAAGATGATTTTTTTAATTATCACTATTATTACTATTTAGATGTATTAAATTTATAGAAAAGCTCACGAAAAAAAAACATAACTATTGTTATTTATCTATACTACCCAAACTCAAAAGAAGGCCTTGGAACTCAAAAAAATTAAAATAACCATGAAGCCCAACCTAGCAGAACCCTTTTCTTTTGTTATACTTTTTGTTATAAATTCCCTTTTCAGAATATACATGCTACTTTTAAAAAAATTAAAAAAAAAAAAAACTAAAAGCAGAAAACAGGGGCTCGTAACCTCTGATAAGGAGAGAAAAAAAACAAAGAGGCTTTCAGCCTCTGAAGTGAGAAAACGAAAAAAAGAGGTATCGTGTTAGGAGGGATCTGGTGTTGAGGTCCGATAGTCGGTTGGGAAGGATTTGGTGTTGATGTTCGATGGTCGGTTGGGAAGGATTTGGTATTGATGTCCGACGGTCGGTTGGGAAGGGTCTGGTTTCTGAGGTCCGACGGTCGGTGATGAGAAGAATCTAGCTTCTGTGAGGTCCGACGGTTGGTGAGGAGGGATCTGGTTTTGTGAGGTTTGACGGTCGGTGAGGGAAAGGATCTGGCTTCTGTGAGGTTCGACGGTCGGTGAGGGAAAGGATCTGGCTTCTGTGAGGTTCGACGGTCGGTGAGGGGAATGATCTGGCTTCTGTGAGGTCCAACGGTAGGTGAGGAGGGATCTGGTTTTGTGAGGTTCGACAGTCGGTGAGGGGAATGATCAGGCTTCTGTGAGGTCCGACGGTCGGTGAGGAGAGGGATCTGGCTTCTGTGAGGTTCGACGGTCGGAGAGAGAGGATCCGCTTCGTGAGGTCCGACGGTCGGTTGGGAGTTCTAGTTTTGCGAGATCCAACGGTCGGTGCGGGGGTTCTGGTTTTGTGAGGTCCGACGGTCGGTGCTGTTTGGGTGATGGAGATTTTTTAGAGTGTATTCAGTTAGGTTTGGAAGGTTGAAGGTGGTGGCAGAGGGTTGGCTTGGGGGTGTGATGAAGATTGTGGTTGCTGGTATGCAGGTGATTAGGGGAAAAGTGGTGGTTTCTGAAGGGTCTTTTAAGAGGATGGGGGTGTGAACGCGTGTGCTTGTGAGGGTATGAGAACCAGCACGAGAACAAAAGAAAACAATATGGAAAAAAATCAACAATCCTAACTATTCAGATGCAAGCAATAATGATAAAAGTCAAGATGCATAAGGAAAGAGCGAAACAATATACCTCTAAGAGCTTCAAAAAATCTGAAAGTTTCTTTCTATTCAATTCTTTCTTTTTACAATCTCACTTCTCACTTTTTCTCAATACCCAGTTTTCTCACCAGTAGCAAACAGTAGCTGTAAGTAAGTTCAAAGTTTCTAACTAGGAAGGAAAAACGTAAACAAAGAAAATTCCCCCCTAAAAAAAAAAGAACTGAACCCCTTTTCTTTACATTGTTCCCCTTTATATATGCACTCAGAATTTCTGGCTTGGTGTGCATGAGAAATAGATCATGCAGTCCCTTTCCATCCCCCTTTTCTTGCTTCATCTCTTATAAGTAAACTATCCAAATTTCCTTTTTTTATGGACAGCTTAGGTAGCAACGTATAGCAGAGCATTGGTCATTTTTCAATTTCCAGTTTGATGAACCTTCCCTGTTTTTTGACTCTGCACTCCCTCTAGTTGGCTTGGGCAGCACGAGATTGTGCCATCCCTGTCGGCTCTCTGTTTTTGGCTTTAAAACTTGCTTCCTTTTTTCTCTTTTCCTGCCCTATCCCGTTTTGTGTATCTCGTGGTTCAACGCCGCAAGAGTTGCATCGTGACAAGCACTGCGCATCAAAGGCAAAGGTAGTGTAAAGAGTTGCATCGAGGCAAGCAGACTCCTTCACTATTTGATGCTTCATTCCTCTGTTCCACGTCTCTCTTCCTCTCAATATCTCTTGCTTTTCCTTTTTGTTCATCCCGCTGCGCCGACTTGCGAAGATTGGTGGTCTACGCCGCTACCACCCCTTTTTGTCTTTCTTTGTTTGTTTCCTTTTTTATTTATTGTTTTGCATTCAACTTGCATGTCTTTTGTCTTCTTCTTTTCGGCTTTGTTTGTTTCTCGCAACGATGGCCTCCTCTTTTTTTCTTCGAAACTTCAAACAAAAAAAAGGGCCAAAGTAGCTAAATGGACCAGAACTTACTTTTTATTGGGCTATACTTGATCTGGATAAGAAATTAAAGAAATGAGTGTAATTAATAAATATTATTTTTATTTTATTTATCATTCTATTTTTTAAGTTCTAAGGGTCCGGACAAAATTGGGTGTTCACAGTTGCCCCTATTTACTTGTTTCTTACTAGGGACTGTGAACAACCGTAGTTTTCATGTTATCGTCGTAAGAAACGAGTAAAGACGTGAACTTAAATTTTGTCCGACAATGTGTGGGGTGAGGTGAATGGACAAGGCAAAGATGCCGCTTGGAAACCAGCGAGCTAAAACGTGGATTTATAAGTTGTCGCAACATCGTTAATCCTACCAAGGTGAAACTTAGCGTAAAGCCATAGACATCACTGAATTGTCAACAAGCTGTCACAGCTCAGTTGACATTTATTGATTAAAAAGGATTTTTTTTTAATTTTAAAAGACCTTGGGTGACTTTATGACTGAAAATAGTAAAAGACGGTGGCCTTGGCCCGGAACTTAAAAGACAGCGGGCTTGGCCCGAAATTTAAAAAATACGGTGAGCTTGGCCCAGAATTTAAAAGATAGTGTGCTTGGCCCAGAATTTTAAAAGACAGTGGGCTTGGCCCAGAATTCAAAAGATAGTGGGTTTGGCCCAGAAAATTTTAAAAGACAGTGGACTTGGCCCAGAATTTTAAAGACAGTGGGCTTGGCCCAGAATTTAATACACAGTGGGCTTGGCCTAGAAAATTTTAAAAGACAGTGGGCTTAGCCCAAAATTTAAAAGACAATGGGTTAGCCCAGAAAATTTTAAAAGACAGTGGGTTTGGCCCAGAATTTAAAAGACAGTGGGCTTGGCCCAGAATTTTAAAAGACAATGGGCTTGGCCCAGAAATTAAAGGACAGTGGGCTTGGCCCATAATTCAAAAGACGGTGGGCTTAACCCAGAATATAAAAGACAGTGGGCTTGGCCCGGAGTTTAAAAGACAGTGGGCTTGACTGGAATATTAAAAGACAGTGGGCTTGGCCCCGAATTTAAAAGACAATGGGCTTGACCCCGAATTTAAAAGACAGTGGGCTTGACCCAAAATTTAAAAGACAATAGGCTTGGCCCAGAAATTTAAAAGGATAGTGGGCTTGGCCTAGAAAGATTTTTGTTTCTGCTGTTCTTTTACAGTGAAGCTTGGCGCAAAAGCCAAAGACGTCACTTTTCACAATTTTGTAGCTTATGGCAAGATGTTGCAATATTCATTCATGCAACTCAAAAATCATATCAAAAGATTGAAAACATTATGCCAAAACCTTTCTCTTGCATACCCGATTCTAATTGCTTCTTCGGAAAATTTTGATCTATTAAACCCGGGCGTAGGCTCTCTCAAACCAGGGCTTATCAACTTATTTCGAGTCCCTTGGGATCCTCAGACACTAGAGTTACTTTACTTCTGAGTTTGCTCATCAGGTACATAGTTTCCCTCTTAACATTGCGAATCGCATTGGGAGCTTTTCTTGCCTCGTTTGAACCTTCTGATTCATTCTTGATCTAACTCATTAGTTAGAGGATTGCCATTAAATTGCTAAATCAATGATACTGAATTTATATTCCCTCTTATCGTAGCATTTTGTGATAAACACGTGTGACTTCACAAATATAAAAGAAAGGAACATGACAAAGAAAGATGAAGAATAAAAAAGAAGAAATGAAAGTATTTTCATTGATTTGAGTGTTCACAAGCATGAAAAGACAAATAGTACAAAAGGATGATACAAAGGCAAGGTGACAGACAATTACCCCAGTTAGGATTCCTTTCTTCTCATTAGATAGGTCCTAATTCTCAGATGAATATTACAACCGCCAGTGACATGAGCTCTCCCCTATCAATCACCGCTTAAAATTTGCCCCAGCTTTGTCTTCCATCACCATTTAAAATTGCCCCAGTTTTTTTTTTGTCTCCTTTTATGCTGTTTGGGTGACAGTTTTTTTTTTATGCTGTCTGGGTGAGCCCTTCAGGTGACATCTCCTAGGAGAGCTTTTGCCGACTTTAAACTTTTTGCCTCATTTAGATGCCCTAACTTTTGCTTAGGCCGCCCTTGCGGGTTTTCAACCTAACGGGCTATTTTTTTTTTCCTTCCCTTTTTTTTTAGGCATAGAACTTTTTGACTGCATCAGCATTTGTCGGTCTTGGCAATTCATTTTCGTCCATATCTGTTAAAACTAAGGCCCCTCCAGAGAATACCTTCTTAACGATATACGGCCCTTTATAACTCGGTGCCCATTTTCCTCGGGCGTCCTCTTGGTTTGGAAGTTTTTTCTTTAAAACCAGGTCACCTGCTTGGAACTCCCTAGGGTGCACTTTCTTGTTGAAAGCTCTTGTCATTCTTCTTTGGTATAGTTGCCCATGACAGATAGCTTTTAATCACTTTTCTTCAATCATGTTTAACTGCTCATACCGAGTCTTTACCCATTCAGCTTCTTCTAACTTGGCTTCCATCAACACTCCTAAGGATGGGATTTCGACCTCTATGAGGGAGACTGCTTCCATACCATAGACTAAGGAGAACGGTGTTGCCCCAGTGCTGGATCGGATATTAGTGCGATAAGCGTGGAGAGCATAGGGGAGCATCTCATGCCATTCTCTATAGTTGACCACCATTTTAGCTACTATCTTCTTGATGTTCTTATTTGCTGCTTCTACTGCACCATTCATCTGGGTTCTGTAAGGAGCAGAATTATGATGCTTGATCCTAAACCTCTCGCATAGATTCTTGATTTCTGCACTATTGAGGTTAGGGGCATTATCTGTGATAATTCTCTCTGGAATTCCATACCGACAAATGATGTTTACCCTTAAAAATTTAAGGACAACCTTTTGAGTGACTTTGGCATAGGAAGCAGCCTCTACCCATTTGGTGAAATAATCAATTGCTACCAGGATAAACCTATGGCCATTGGAAGCTTTCGGGTTTATTGGCCTAATAACATCGATTCCCCACATTGAAAAAGGCCAGGGTGCCACCATATTATGCAATGGAACAGGTGGTGCATTAATGCGATCAGCGTACGCTTGGCATTTATGACACTTTCGAACATATTCTATGCAATCAGCTTCCATAGTGGACTAGTAATAACCATATCGTAGGATCTGACGAGCCATCATGATACCATTGGCATGCGTTTCGCATATTCCCTCATGAACTTCTGTTAAGATGGTGAGAGCCTCCTTAGCTTCTATACATCTGAGGAGTGTGCCATCATAATTTCTTTTGTACAATATTTCCCCATTCAAAAAGAAAGCCATGGAAAGCCGACGGATGCTCTTTTTGTCTGTCTCATTTGCCCCTGATGGGTATTCTGTGAACTTGATGTACTGCATGATATCATGGAATCAGGGCTGCCCATCTTCTTCTTCCTCAACATTAGAACAATAGACTGGTTCACTTTCTACCCTTATTCGGATGGGTTGCACATTAGCATGAATATTCAGATTGGTCATTACAGCCAAAGTTGCCAAAGCATATGCAAACTGGTTCTTTTCCCGAGTCAAGTGCGAAAAGGTGATCTCTTCAAACTTCTCGATCAACTGCATCAAATATTTCTGGTATGGAATCAACTCGGGGTCCTTAGTTTGCCATTCCCCGTTCACTTGATAAATTATCAGTGCTGAATCTCCATATACTTGTAGTTCTTTTACTCCCAATTCTATTGCAACCTTTAACCCTTGAGTACAAGCTTCATACTCTGCAACATTATTGGTGCAATCGAACTCTAACTTGATGGCCACTGGGTATTGCTTCCCACTTGGTGATGTGACCACTGCACCTATGCCATTCCCATACATATTGATTGCTCCGTCAAAAAACATCTTCCACATGTCCTCTTCATCTGACTCTTATTCTTCAACTGCTAAAACATCCTCATCAGGAAAATCAAAAGTCATAGGTTACTTGTAATTGAGTGGGTTCTCAGCTAAGTGATCTGCAATTACACTCCCTTTGATAGATTTTTGAGTTATGTGCTTTATGTCGAACTCAGAAAGAACCACCTGCCACTTGGAGACTCGTGTGGAAACATGAGGACTTTCGAATATGTACTTTATCGGGTCCATCCTTGAGATAAGCCAAGTAGTATAGTACAACATGTACTGCCTCAACCTTCTAGACGTCCATGCCGATTACAACATGTTTTCTCAATTGTCATGTAGCGAGACTCGCACTCATTGAACTTCTTGCTCAAATAGTAGATGGCCTGTTCTTTTTTTCTTGTTTCATCATGCTGCCCTAGCATTGCTCCCATGAATGTCTGCAATACCGTGAGGTATAATATCAAGGGACGACCAGGTGTAGGTGGCACCAAAATAGGAGGACTTTGCAAGTAAGTTTTTATCTTCTCAAAAGCTTCCTGACAGTGTTCATCTCATTCTCCTGGTTGTTGTTTCTTTAGTAGCTTGAAGATTGGCTTGCAAGTGCTAGTCAGGTTGGCTATGAACCTAGCGATGTAATTCAGTCTCTCGAGAAAGCTTCTTACCTCCTTTTCAGTCTTGGGAGCAGGCATCTCTTGTATTGCTTTGACTTTATCAGGGTCCACTTTGATTCCTTCCTTGCTAACGACAAAACCAAGCAATTTTCCAGTCGACGCACCAAAAACACACTTTGTCGGGTTTAGTCTCAACTTGTATTTTCTGAGTCTTTCAAATAACCTTTGCAACACTACCACATGGCTTTCCCCTTCTTTGGACTTAGCAACTATATCATCCACGTATACCTCAATTTCTTTGTGCATCATATCGTGGAACAAAGCAACCATGGCACGTTGATAGGTGGCCCCAGCATTCTTCAATCCGAATGGAATGAATGTGTAACAAAAGGTTCCCCATGATATGACAAATGTGGTCTTCTCTTTATCACTCGTGTCCATAAGAATTTGATTGTAACCAGAATAACCATCCATGAAAGAGAATCTATGACCTCTTGCTGCATTATCAACAAGGACATCAATGTGAGGCAATGGGAAATTATCTTTGGGACTAGCTTTATTCAAATCCCTATAGTCCACACACATCCTGACTTTTTCATCTTTCTTCGGAACGGGAACGATATTTGCTACCCATTCTGGGTGCCTTGATACTTCTAAAAATCCAGCCTCCAATTGCTTGGTGACTTCTTCTTTGATCTTTAAAGACATTTCAGGGTGCATTCTCCTCAATTTCTGTTTTTTCGCCTCAACATTGGGGTATCTTGTGGGAAGTTATGCTCAGATCCAGCCCTGGCATATCTCGGTAGGACCAAGCAAATACATCCATATAGTCTCTGAATAACTTGATCATGCTTTCACATTCTGAGTTATCCACTAACCTCAACTCCTTCTTGTCTTCATTGGTTCCCATATTGATCACCTCTACCTCTTCCTCATCCAGGCTAAAGTCTCTTTCCGACCTTTCTACTAATTTGGCAAACTCCTCAGTGGCGTTCCTATCTTCATCTGAGTCATAGTTATCTATATCCATCATTGAATAGGAGTCCATCCTTGAGCTTTCAGGCATCCTTTCATAGGACAATGCCTCTACCAGACCCAAGTCCCTAGAAGATTTATTTATGCCCGATTGGAAACAGAAAGAAAATATGGTAATTGGACAAGGCTAAGCAAAAGGCGTAAATCAAAGACAAAAAAGAACTAAAGCAGTGAATCAACTGAGAAACACACAAGTTCATTGCATTAAAACTTTGATGAAAGATAACATGAGCAGAGAATCATACTGGAAAAACACACAAATTCGTTATATTAAAGCTTCGACAAGAGTTAGCATAAATTCAGCATTACAAAAGTCTAAGATAATATCATGACTAAACAATTACTTTATGACAATCACATCCATTAACGCCTCAGATTGCCAATTGTTCAGAGGTTTCAAATTGACAGCAGGCTGGATAACATGGTTTTCTCCGGAGTCTTCATCTACATTGTTAATGATTAGCCGGACCTGATGATTTGAGGTTCTATTTATAACCTCGGCAGGGGTGGGGAATGTCTCCTTCAGATGAGGAATCGTCTTTTTCACTTCATTCTCCCTTTTTCCTTCATTGAGAACCAAATTGTGCTTCATCATGCCTTCCAAAGGTGCTTCATATCCCAGACTATATCTATTTTTGTTTTCTGGCAGGGTGATCATAGACTTGGTTCCTTGCAGCTGGATTCCTAAACCTTTTCCGGCTTGGTAACCATTATTGGTCATAATGCGAGTCACAACTTGATGAACATCTTTAGAGGACGACTCATCCTTCTTTGCCTTCGATTCCACTAACTGGAAACTGTGTAGGAAGTTTTCCACCTCCAGCTCTGTGTTTTCAACATAAGGCACTCGAAGTAGGCTTCATCAAGAAGATTTCTTCCTCTCCTCGAATGGTAACCAGACATCCATTTTCAATGTATTTCAGGCATTGGTGCAGGGTTGAGGGAACAACACCAGCAGGGTGGATCCATGGTCTTCCTAAAAGCATAGTATATGTAGGCTCAATATCCATTACTTGAAACAGTACTTGGAAGCAGCTCGGGCCTATCTCAAGTGGAAGGGTTACTTCTCCCAGAATTCCTCTTTTCCTTCCATCGAAGGCCCGCACTGTCATTTCTTGAGGCTTAAGGTCTTCTACGCTCATAGCCAGCTGGGACAAGGTTGTCCTTGGGAGGACGTTCAAGGCAGAACCCCCATCAATCAGAACTTTTGCGACTACATACCCCTGACATTTCAACGTGATATGCAAAGCACATGGGTTATTCCCTATTGAATGTACCACTTCTTCTTCTGAGAAGGGGATCACATTGATGTGCCTTACTAGGTCTACCATGTTCACTAAGCTTTCTGGGGTAACATCCGGCTTCACATAAGCTTCATTTAACACTCTCTACAGTGCTTTGCGATGAGGTTCAGAATTCATAATGAGTAACAATAGAGAGATCCGAGCTGGAGTTTTTCTGAGCTGCTCTACCACATCATACTCACTTTGCTTCATGATTTTTAGGAATTCTTCATCATCATCTTCTTTTGTTTCTATGAAGCCTGCTTTTCCTTTCCCGGTCTTATCTTCTTGCCCATAGCACCTGCCACTTCTTGTGATCCCTCTTATGCCCACGATGCTTGACACTGCTTGTGCGGGCTCTGCGGTTTGGGCAATAGAGGTTGAAGTGGTTTGTCCTATATTACTTTGTGTCTTTACCTTGACATCATACTTCCAAGGCACAGCATGTGTATCACTATAGGGAAAAGGTGTCGGCTTCTTTATTGCTATGACAACTTTCTGAGAATCTGGAACTTCACTAGTACGCGGGAGTTTGAGGACTAGACGCTCCACAATATCTATCTCTTTTGTGAACCCTCTTACTTGAGCAACATCTATTACCCCCAAAGCCATGAATCTTTGCACCCGAGCCTTAAACTCCTGACAACTTTCAATATTGTGCCCCTTCTCTATATGGTATTCACAATAAGCTTCAGTATCATATTCAAACCCTACATCACCCAAGGCTACTGAGGAATAATAGCCTCCTTGGACAAGACCTTGGAATATTAACTTCATAGGAGTTTTGACATCTGCTATATTTTGAAGTCCTTCATTCTCCTTTTCTATTGCGTTTACAATCCCCTTCCCATGATTTGGAATTGGATTGCTAGTAATGCTAGGTCCCTTCTCCTCTTCAAAGTCTAGCTTTCCGCAAGAAATCAATTTCCTCACTATGGTTTTAAATACCTCGCAATCTTCAATTGAGTGTCCTGGGTTATCCATATGAAACTTGCAAGTTAAGTTGTGATTATACCAGGATGGAAATGGGGGCACCATAGGGCGAGAAGGAATGCATGCAACCAAATGTGCATCGAACAACTGTTGAAACAAATTAGCATTGGAGATTGGCAACTTTGGAAAATGGGGTAGATTTGACGGGGGTCAAGCATACCCTTGGTTTCCTGGATTTCGAGGTGTAGGAGGACGATTAGTATAGACGGGACATGGTGAAGGAACATTATTAACTTGGTATGAAGTCTGGTAAGCTGGAAAAGCGGGTGAAGAGGCTTGATAAGAAGGGTATGGTTGTGGGTTACGAGGGAAACATGAGTTTTGTTGATGCACATAACTGACTTCTGGTTCTTTCTTCCTTGTTAGTGCCACCTTCTTAGGAAAATTGCTCTCTGTATTTCCAGTAGGTAATTTTCCTGCTTTTGCAAGGTTCTTAATCCTTTCTCCAGCCAAAATTAGATCAGAAAAATCTCTCAGTAGGCAAAGACTCGCCATCGCCCCAATAAAAGTGCTCCTAGGGTCCCCATAAAGTATGAGCTCATTTCTGATGGAGTCAAAGGTGGTTGAACTTGGGCTGCTAACATTCTCCATCTTTGAGCGTATTGCTTGAAAGTTTCATCATTCTTTTTCTGCATTGACCCTAGTTGTTCTCGGGTAGGTGCGGTGTCGATATTGAATCGATATTGCTCCAAGAATAGACTCGTCAAATCATCCCAACAAGAAATCTTTGAATGGTCAAGTTGCATGTACCATTCCAAAGCCGACCCAGTCAGGCTCTCATGGAAGAAATTGATTAAGAACTTTTGATCCCGTGACCAAATGGCCATTTTGGTGATGCAAGTCTTTAGATGGAACTTTGGATTGGTGCTCCTATCATACTTTGAGAAGTCTGGTACTTTGAAGTCTTTGGGAATATTGACTTCAACCTCAGGGAACAGTTCATCGATTTCTACTGAGCCATACAGATTAGGGCCTTGCATGGCTTTAATTTGCTTTTGCATCTTTCCAATCAATTCATCTCTCATTTTTTCTTTTTCGGAGTTGCTGTTCAGGAATATTTTCACCGGCTGTTCATGAGTTACTTCTACATTATTTTTCTCCCCTTCATGATTTTCGTTCATGGAATCACCCTCTTCATTGTTGTTTGCATTTGCATTTATCCTAGTGCCGATAGATGTTCCATTTGTTGTTCTAAGGGTCTCAGTTAACTGTCTCAGTAAATCCTCGACCCTTGATTGTCCTTCTGCCATTGTATTGATTCTTTTTCTCATTTCATTCATCTCTTGACTTAAGTTTCTTTCTGAGTTTGACATCTCTTGCAGCCTAGTTTGCGATCTAGTTCTGTAGGCCCGGATTTGTGCAATCTACGTTTTTCGAGAACGAGCAATGGTTCACGTTTTTACCTAAAAATTTTAGAAGATCAGTGATTATGTTCATTATTTGTTAGAGGATCGTTAGTGATTTTGCACCAAATAAATTTGAAATGAGTATCTTTGATATTGTTTGTTGTGACTATTACCCAGAACGTCTCGTTCAAAAGTATTAAGTCTCCAGTGAAATATGGGATAGAAAAAAGAGTACCGACACAAGCGTACTTCATTCATTCAACTGAAAAGATATAACAATACATTGCTTCTTAGATGAATACATCATGACCTAGCCGAAAGAAACTATTCCCTATTTGAATAGGCGTTAGCCATCTGTTTCATCTGCCCTATAAGGTTCTTACAGTACTCAATGAAATCACTGATTTCTACCAGTGTTTCAAAAAGATTGACCATCTGACCAGCTTTCTTCAAATGATATGGAGTATCCGCAATTGTCGAATTAGTCAAACATGCCAATTTTGTAAAGCGACTCATCCAAAAATGAACTTCCTCTTTCCATCCATCGATGTCCCCTTTTTGTTGTTCCACCTGATCCATCAGTTTTTTCATATTTTCCTGTCCTTATTGCAATGTTGCCTCATATTTTGCAACTGTCTCTTTCATGGGTAGCTTCTTATCTTTTATCATATCTTCATATCGCTTAGATGCCACTCCTATCTGCTGCCTCATTTCTTCTACCAGCCGCATTGCATTGTTCTGGGTTACTTTGGCACTCTTGAGCTGCTCCCTAAGCTGTTGGTTTTCAGTCATGGCCCTGTCCCTTTCTTGCCTGCGGAGCCCTAATTCCTTGTTTACTGCCCCCAAACACTGTTTGGTTTGTAGCATGTAATCACGTTATGCCTTCATCTTTTTATTAGCCCCTTCAAGAGTGTGGTCCTTTTCAGCATTTTCTCGCTTCAAGGCCGCACATGCCTAGCGGGTCTCTCTCAAATTGGCTTCCATTTTTCCCTTTTCCTCTTCCATTTTCACAAACCTTGCTCTTATTTCTTTCATCTCTTCATTCTCGATCACGACCGAGGCTGAAGGTTCACCAACCATAGGGGTTGCTGGGGTCCTGAATGGTAACTTGATTTCTTGAACTCTATCCTTAACCCATTGGCGATAATCTTCCTTGGCTGCACAACTTCTGACTCCCAATTCTTTTCCTTTTCGGATGACTTTGTCCCAAGCACTTCGGACCTTCTGAAGTGATTCAGGGTCTTCCGTATCTATATAGTAAAGAACAAAAGAGGTCTTTCCATCGAGGATACCATCTTATCTGCTTTTCTTCCAATTTCGCCAAGTGGTCCGCCCATTCGCGGCTGTTCTTGATCTTCAACTGGTACAGGTTAAAGTCAGCGATAGGGCACTCCGCTTTGTATGATCTATTGAAAACATGAGCTGTGAGCCAAACATACAACACCGGCAAGCAACAGAGGACTTTTTTACCATTCCTTTCGTGACAAAAGTTTAGGGTAGAGTAAACATCTGTGAGAATGGTTGGGACAGGGTTGTCGGTGTGGAATTTGAAGACAAGGAACACATCAATTGCTGCATAATCCACGTAATCATCAATATTAGGGAACAAGACTGTGCCGTAAATGGTGAGGGCTAGCACATCCATGAAAGCCTCCCAATCTCCACTTTTTGCTAAGTGATGCATCTGTCCTTCAAGGTACTCTCTTGAAAACCCTTTGGTTCCATTCCTATTCTGCTGCACACCTTGGAGGTCTCTTGCGTGCACTTTCAAAACGTTTGCTACAGTTTGGATGGATGCATAGTATCCCTTATAAAAGTATGGCCTTTTACCTTCCAATGATAAACCTAGGATTTGCTCGAATTCTTCCAGAGTGGGAGCTAGTTGGAAATCCTGAAAAGTGAAACATCTGAGAGGAGGGTCATAATATTGGGCCACTGCGGTGATTGCTTCCGCTTGCACATTCACCTCTAACAGATCTAAAATCTTTCCATACTTTGCTGCGAATGTCAAACGTTGAGTCTTCTTCAACATTCATCCCATAACCACTAGGCTTTCAGTGTGAACTTTATTAGCCTTGAGTCGCAGAGTCTTTTTCAAGCTTGCATCCTTGTGATCTGATCCCATATTCCTTTTATCAAAGATACTCACTGTCAAATCTTGGTTGAGTTCTAACAGTTCTCTAACAAATCTGCCTCAGGAAAGACAAAAGATTAGAGTATTGCAAAGAAAATATGGTGTAAGGATGCAAAGTACGATTTCTTTTTTTTTTATATAAAAAATGCAATGACATATAAATTTAAGGATAACGAAAAGGTACGCTCCCTTTGTGCCCTGAAGGACTGCCTTAAATTTGAGGAGTTCTACCCTAAGGATCTATGAGGCTGTCTAATTCGTAAGAACTTTCATTGGGTGGCTCTACTATTCTAAAGGCCTCTAGAGCTAAGTCCCATATCAGAATGTTGATCACAAATAGTGGGTAAACCACTAGGTGCGAGACATTCATGAAAAAGGTACGCTCTAGATGAGATTTTTGCGATAACCAAACAGGATGTATATCCAAAATGGCTACCACTACGCAACATCTACCTAACTTAAGATTCACTCAGACCCGGGTATAGGGCCCCACTCGAATGTGTGTGATAAACGTGTAGGTGTAATGTGTGTAGGGAGCATACAAACCTTCATAATTCTATAGACTACTCACATCTTGCAAAACAACACGAACACAAACAAGATTCCCAAAATCTTCTATCCTAAGGTTTGCATGATAAAATAGAATCACAGTTAAGGTGATCAATAAACAATTTAAATAAAATAGAAAAATTAAAACAAAAATAAAGCAAAAACAAAAGGAGTAAAACAAACATATAAAAGTTACAAAATTTGCACAATCAACTTTCAAAGGCTTGACTCTCAAATGTCCCCAGTGGAGTCGCCATCTGTCGCGACCGGGATCGCGGTGAAAAATAGCAACTCATGAGATTTTAAAAAAAGAAAATGAAGTCACCATCAATTTTATTTAAATTAGGAAAAATTGGAAAACCTTTCTTTGAAAATGGTCTTTGGAACCAGATTGGATTTGGGAGTCGATTGTGGATAAGGAAGGGTGGAAACTTAATCCCACAGCACCCCTAACACACCCGTTCTAAATGGTACCTCAAATTAATTGTGTAAATTCTTAACAATTTGTGAAAATATTTGTTTTATCATTCTTTTTCAAAAAAAGGAATAGATAGATAAAAAAATTTAAAGAAGAACAAAAGATTTTATGAATCATCGAGTTGTCACAACTTAAATGATTCCAAAAAAGAGATTAGCAAACTATCACAGCTCAGCTAATCCGATTTTATAACTTCTCAACAATGTTTAAATATTTTATTTTTCCTAAAAAAAATAACAGCTAAAGAAAGAAGAAAAATAATAATAATAAATATGATAAACAAAGCTAACGAAGAAAAGAAAAAGAAAATGTAACAAGTGACGAAATCCAAATAAATCCTAAGATGATTTTTTTAATTATCACTATTATTACTATTTAGATGTATTAAATTTATAGAAAAGCTCACGAAAAAAAAAACATAACTATTGTTATTTATCTATACTGCCCAAACTCAAAAGAAGGCCTTGGAACTCAAAAAAAGTAAAATAACCATGAAGCCCAACCTAGCAGAACCCTTTTCTTTTGTTATAATTTTTGTTATAAATTCCCTTTTCAGAATATACATGCTACTTTTAAAAAAATAGAATAATAAAAAAAGCGAGAAGCGAAAAAACAGTGGCTCGTAGCCTCGATAAGGAGAGAAAAAAAAAAGAGGCTTTCACCTCTGAAGTGAGAAAACGAAAAAAAGAGGTATCGTGTTAAGAGGGATCTGGTGTTGAGGTCCGACGGTCGGTTGGGAAGGATTTGGTGTTGATGTCCGACGGTCGGTTGGGAAGGGTCTGGTTCCTGAGGTCCGACGGTCGTTTGGGAAGAATCTGGTGTTGAGGTCCGACGGTCGGTTGGGAAGGATTTGGTGTTGATGTCCGACGGTCGGTTGGGAAGGGTCTGGTTTTTGAGGTCCGACGGTCGGTGAGGAGAAGGATCTGGCTTCTGTGAGGTCCGACGGTCGGTGAGGAGGGATCTGGTTTTGTGAGGTTCGACGGTCGGTGAGGGGAAGGATCTGGCTTCTGTGAGGTCCGACGGTCGGTGAGGAGGGATCCGGTTTTGTGAAGTTCGACGGTCGGTGAGGGGAATGATCAGGCTTCTGTGAGGTCCGACGGTCGGTGAGGAGAGGGATCTGGCTTCTGTGAGGTCCGACGGTCGGTGAGGAGAGGGATCTGGCTTCTGTGGTCCGACGGTCAGTTGGGAGTTCTAGTTTTGCGAGATCCGACGGTCGGTGCGGGGGGTTCTGGTTTTGTGAGGTCCGACGGTCGGTGCTGTTTGGGTGATGGAGATTTTTTAGAGTGTACTCGGTTAGGTTTGGAAGGTTGAAGGTGGTGGCAAAGGGTTGGCTTGGGGTGTGATAAAGATTGTGGTTGCTGGTATACAGGTGATGAGGGGAAAAGTGGTGGTTTCTAATGGGTCTTTTAAGAGGATGGGGGTGTCAACGCGTGTGCTTGTGAGGGTATGAGAACCAGCACGAGAACAAAAGAAAACAATATGGAAAAAAATCAACAATCCTAACCATTCAGATGCAGGCAATAATGACAAAAGTCAAGATGCATAAGGAAAGAGCGAAACAATATACCTCTGAGAGCTTAAAAAAAACTGAAAGTTTCTTTCTATTCAATTCTTTCTTTTTATAATCTCACTTCTCACTTTTTCTCAATACCCAGTTTTCTCACCAGTAGCAAACAGTAGTTGTAAGTGAGTTCAAAGTTTCTAACTAGGAAGAAAAAACATAAACAAAGAAAATTCCCCCCTCAAAAAAAAGAATTGAACCCATTTTCTTTACATTGTTCCTCTTTATATAGGCACTCAGAATTTCTGGCTTGGCGTGCATGAGAAATAGATCGTGCAGTCCCTTTCCATCCCTCTTTTCTTACTTCATCTCTTATAAGTAAACTATCCAAATTTCCCTTTTTTATGGACAGCTTAGGTAGCAACGTATAGCAGAGCATTGGTCATTTTTCAATTTCCAGTTTGATGAACCTTCCCTGTTTTTTGACTCTGCACTCCCTCTAGTTGGCTTGGGCAGCACGAGATTGTGCCATCCCTGTCGGCTCTCTGTTTTTGGCTTTAAAACTTGCTTCCTTTTTTCTCTTTTCCTGCCCTATCCCGTTTGTGTATCTGTGGTTCAACGCCGCAAGAGTTGCATCAGTGGACAAGCACCGCAAAGAGTGCATCAAAGGCGATAGTGCAAGAGTTGCATCAGAGGTAGCAGCTCCTTCACCATTTGATGCTTTATTCCTCTATTCCACGTCTCTCTTCCTCCCAATATCTGTTGCTTTTTCGTTTTGTTCATCCTGCTACTGCTGACTTGCGAAGATTGGTGGTCTACGCTGCTACCACCCCTTTTTGTCTTTCTTTTGTTTGTTTCCTTTTTTTATTTATTATTTTGCATTCAACTTGCATGTCTTTTGTCTTCTTCTTTCTGGCTTTGTTTGCTTCTGCAATGATGGCCTCCTCTTTTTTTTCTTCAGAAAATTCAAACAAAAAGGGCCAAAGTAGCTAAATAGACCAGAACTTACTTTTTATTGGGCTATACTTGATCTGGATTAGAAATTAAAGAAATGAGTGTAATTAATAAATATTATTTTTATTTTATTTATCATTTTATTTTTTAAGTTCTAAGGGTCCGGACAAAATTGGGTGTTCACACTTAAGTTAAATAAATATTTTAATTATATTGGATAATATATATATGTACTTGATTTACATGAGTTTTCTTATATTTACGTTGGCTTAGAAGCAATTTCATGACCTTTATTTTAACTTATATTTACCTTGGCTTGAGAGCAATTTTATGACCTTTATTCTGACCTTTGCAATAAAAGAATTTTGTGCAATGAATGCACTATCAGGATTAGGACAAACTATGGATCATGATGATGACCTGACAATTATGGACTATGATGAGGACTGAACAACTATGGACTGTGACATGGACTTTTAGAAGAATTATTAAATTAATTTTAAACCATATTTGATTCATTAAAGAATTGACATTTAAATTTAATGATAAGTTTTGTAAGTTTTATTTAATTGTCATGATTTATTTATATGATGAATTTATTGTTGGTGTATGCCCTAGAGGCCGATACTTTTTCTATATTTACATAAATTCTATTATGCTTATTTTAATATATAAGGCATTTCATTTATTGTGTTCTTTTTGATAAACATAATAAAGTTCTTAGAATAGTAAGTTTGATGTCATAGGACGTCAAGTGGATGACTTGATCGTGAGATCCTTTTTTGTTACAACACTATTCTTAAATGTCCCTAGTCAAGTATTATTGTTAACTAGGACAACAATAATGTATTGAGACTAGTATGTGCATAGACTGATGACCATATCTCACAGGTCATGGATATGAGATATCAAGTCTTCACATGGGTACATATTAGAGTAATGAAGTACTGGACTGACCCACCATGAGAACGCTACATGGATCGTTACGTGAGTGTTATAAGCGATTCTCATAGTGACCTGAAATCACTATGATTCCTACATGAGAAGTTATGTGTTTTAATGCCATCAAATGTCATCTGTAATAAGGTGATTATAAAGTTAGTTATTGGACATACCGCGAATCATGCAGAGGGATGTGAGTGACCTAGATGGGATTTGTCACTCCTACATAACAGGAGCGATATCTTCGGGCCCCCTGATTAAGTGAGATTGTGAAATGCATGGCCATGCTTAAATGAGTCAATATGAGATATTGATCTCATTTTGTTGTTACAAAGTCTACTCGAGTATCAGTAAATGAAAGATTGGACTATACAAGGGTGACGCATTCCATGTCTTGTGTTCAATCTAGATATCTTGACAAAAGAACTAAACAACACGGAAACATTGGCCATGGAGAGGTTATGTCAAATCACTGACATTCTTATTACTTGGGTAGCAGTGATGTGTTGCTAGATACCACTCACTACTTGTAATATTAAAATGAGAATTTAATATTACTGCTAACGTAATGAGAACCTGCAGGGTCACACACATAGAGCAGACTAAAATTGGAGCAATGGATCCAAGTTGGACTCGGATTCAAATATGGGCCAGACTCATACCGATGGGTCTAGGGTTGCCTGACTTACCTTCTTCTTGCTCACACTCACTTAAGGCAGTCATTATTATAAATAATACTGCTAAGGGGGTTGCTAAGAGACGCAATTCAGAACCCTAGCCGCACCTACAGAAAAGTGAGTGAGTGAGCGACAGGTTTCTTCGCTTCTTTTCGTAACTAGCACTGTGTGAGAGACGTGAGGCTCCTCTTGTGGATGTTGGATGTTCGTGAGTCTGTTCGTGTGGATACCGCAGAGACATCGTTTCTATTACGGTGTTGGTGATTCACGTCCTTCCTTTTGATCACGTTTCGAGAGGTAAATAATTTAAAAACTCGGATTATGACTTTTCGCATGGATCTTCGGTGGGAAATCCCTGTTTTTTTGTTGCGTGATGTAACCGCAATTCCTAACATTTATTTGTGATATATTAGTGGTTTGTATTGCTTATGTTTGTGTGTGATGATAAGCAAATGATTCATAGAAAAGTTTACACCTAACCGTTGAGAGGCAGATGAGTGGATTTCCTTTTTTGTTACCTGTCTGGTTAGTGTGATTATGTCTGGCTTTGTTATCATGATGCTTAAGTAACACCAGAGATAAGGTGGATTCCCTATGGAAGTGAAGACCTTCGAGTAAAATGTGAGACAAACAGACATGGAAAGAAAAGGAAAAGTAAATGGTGGATACCCTATGATGAGGAACTTATTTTCTGATAGTTGCTGATACTTGCTGATATTCAACACTTGTTTACTGATATTTGAGAAACTTGTTGATGTTAATATATAAGGCTGTATTGTGTGATTTATTTAGCATTCATTCTGTTATGCGGGAATTGTGTTGTTCTTGTCATACTTTAGTTGCTTGTCATACTTTAGTTGCCATATGATTTTTTGTGTATTTTACACAGCTGAAATTCACCATATGTTTTCTAATATTTTCATAACAGTTCATTTCTTACTGAAAATTTTCAATTCTCACTCTATTCATAGTGTTTTGAGACTAGCATAGGATGTATTATGGTTATCACCATCCAGATCGACTAAGCATAAATTCTTATTTCAAAGGAGGATAATATAATTATTAGAAATATGTATATATGTACTTTTAAGTAAACATTATGAATGGTGTGAGATTTTAGTTTACAAATTTATAGATGTGTATTATAAATTTATGTTGTCTTGTATTGATACTTATTGGCCTTTATATATTTTTACTTTGATTTTAATTAATTTTTGTCTTTAAATTTTTATAGAGTAAATTCAATTGATAACATTATTATGAATATATTTAGAGTTATTATTTTAGTAAAGGATTACACCAATTGTGTATTTATGTCCAGACAAGATGTCATGTTAGCATATTCTTTTAACAACTTAACAATTAATAGTGTTAGTTAATAGACATTTAAGTAGTAACATGGTTAGACATGCAAATGTTGCAATCTGAGTTCACTCAAAGATGCAAATACAAAGAAATCACCAGGAGTATACTTTTTAAAATTTATTCGAAAGTAGCCATACGAAGTTTCAACTACAGACCAGCACATGCACAATAACTCAGAATATAGATGAAAAAAAAGTTGAGAAATTAAGTTATTATTAGTTTTTAAATTTAATTTAAATGCATTGTTAGTTAATTAATCATGTATCGTTACATTATAAAAAATGTTTGACTATCGCAATAAATATCTCAAAAGTTATATATATAATAATGTAATAATTAATTGATGGTGTAAGATAATACTTTAAAATTAAACTCTATTTTTTAATTTTTTTAACAGTTAATCAAAATAATTGTAAAACTAAGAAGGGAATATGCTTACTATCTAGGGGTGTAAATTGGTTCGGATAATCGATCAACCCGATTAAACCAAACCAAACCAATTAAATTGGTTCGATTTAGTTTGAATATATTGATTGGTTCGGGTAAAATCCAAACCAATTAAAGTTTAATTGGTTCGGTTCTCGGATTTGAAATTTCAAAACCGAACTAACTCGAACCAAACCAAACCATATATTTATATATTTTATTTTTTTTTTAAAATTATGCTACAACATTTTTTGGCTACTACTTGTTTTTCTTTATTTTTTGTAATACTTTCTCAGCTTTCAACTCCTAAAACGTCGTTTTCGTTCAACACAGAAGGTTAGAAAACTCCTCTGCCAAAATGTTTGATTCTGCTCACCGACACTACAGTTCTAGCTAGACATATGCTATCATGTGCTATTCTAAAAACTCTTGGAGAGGTGAGGGACTTGAAAACTTTGGATCTTTCTTTTAACCAATTCTCTGGATTCATTCCTATTGAATTTCAACATTTACATGTCATTCAACTTTTGAACCTTTCTTATAATGATTTAGAAGGAACCATTCCTAATGATGGAGTTTTCCAAAAGCTTTCTGTTGTCCATTTAGAAGGTAATAAAAAACTTTGCTTGTATTTTGCATGTGAACCTCATGGCCATGAAAGAAGGCATGTCAGACATTACATCATCATAGCCACAGTGGTAACACTGATATTATGTCTAACAATTTGCTTGCTACTTGTCGCGACCGGGATCGCGGCGGGAAATATAGCAACTCGAATGGATTTTTGAAATATGAAAATGGAAAATGGAGTCGCCACCAATTTTATTTTCAACTTAGGAAAAATTGGAAAACCTTTTATTTGGAAATGGTCTTTGGAACCAGATCGGATTCGGGAGTCGGTTATGCTTAGGGAAGGGTGAAAACTTAATCCCACTGCACCCCTAACGCACCCGTCCTAAGACGGTACCTTGGATTAATTGTGTAAATTCTTAATAATCCTTTGAAATATTTATTTTACCCATTTTTACAAAAAAAAACATTATAACTATTTACAAAAAGCGAAACCACAAAATTATGAAAATTTAATTTGGGCTTGACAGAAATGAAATTCTGCTCCTACGTATCCCCTGGTGCAATGGGGAATTCAAAGTTACGTAGTTCTTTATAAAATAAGTGTGGGTTGGTTGATTTTATTTAAAAAAGATTTTATTTGAAAGCGAATCCATTTTTTTGCACAGGATTCAAGTTAGCACTAGGCTACTCAATAAACCCTTATGATCCAAAAGATAATGAAGATAGCATCCGCTATTCAATCATCATCATTGGTCATTGCATGGATTAAAAAAAAAATTATTTGCTATTTTTATATTCTTTTACCCCCTTTTTTTTGCCAAAAAATGTATCATTATTGCCTTAATATGAAATGGGCAGCAGCCCACGAGATTCAAACTCAAATCCCAAAAGACAATCAACAATTCAAATTTAAAAAAAGAGATTGAAACCTTGAGCACCAATAACAGAGGACGTTTGGGGAAGGATTTGGAAATTGGTTCGACGGTCGGTTTAGGGAGATTGAGTGATTCTGTTTTCGAGTTCGACAGTCGGTGGGGATAAGGATGGGATGAATTCGACGGTCGGTTGGAAAGGGGTGATTCTGTTTTGGAGTTTGACAGTCGGTTGGGGGTAAGGATGGGATGGATTCGACGGTCGGTTGGGAAGGGGTGATGGATTCGACGGTCGGTTGCAATTGATGAAGATGGTGGTCACGTTTTTGGGGTCCGATGGTCGGATGGGACGGAGTTTGGTTGATGGTGTGAAGGTTTGGATGGGTTGTCGGTCGGGGGTAGTAGGCGGTGTGGTTCGACGGTCGAGTGAGGTGAAGGTGAATTCGTGAAGTTGGTTGAAGGTCACAATGGTGCGGTTCGACGGTCGAGTGAGGTGAAGGTCACTGATGTAGTTCGACAGTCGGTAGAGGGAATGATGGTATTTTGTGAAGTGGGTTGAGGGTCCAATGGTGTGGTTCGACGGTCGAATGAAGTGGAGGTGGGCATTGTGAAGGGGTTGAGGGTCACAATGGTGTGGTTCGACGGTCGAGTGAGGTGAAGGTCAGTGATGTAGTTCGACGGTTGGTAGAGGGAATGATGGTATTTTGTGAAGTGGGTTGAGGGTCCAATGGTGTGGTTCGTGGGGTCCGACGGTCGGTTAAAGGTATGATGGATCCGGTGCTTGGGTTCGACGGTCGGAAAGGAATGATGGTGTTTCGTGAAGTTATTGAAGGTGGTGGTTACGGTTTTACGGAGGTGAAGATGAATTCTTTGGTGGTTTGAGAAATGTGATGCGAGAAGGGGAGGAGTGCCAGTGTGCGTATGGTGCTCATGGTTAAAAAGAAAAAGAAAAGAAGATGGACAACATAACGAACCAGCCAGTATCCAAGCATGCATTTGAACATTACATTTTTACTCACAACAGTGCAAGGATAGTGATGAAAAAAAAAAGGCTTACCTCTTCCGCGCTACCAATAACATACTCAACTCAAAAAGAATCAAAAATCCCTTTCGTTCCCAGCAGCCTCCCCAGTATTCTTATTTTTTTTTCTTTTTTTTTTAGCTACCACCAGGGATCAACCCAACATCATCAATCTCCTTTCCTTGGCTGAAGATGGGATATGATGAAGGATGGTGAAATGGAAGGTTCTTGGTGTGACTCTTCCCTTTGTCGTTAGACTGTGGAAGAAGGTGATGGGGTAGAAGGTTAATGATGGCGATGGTGGTTGTTGGTACGTAGGTGACGAGGGGTGGAGTATTGAGAATGGAGATGAAAGTGTTGGTGTTGATGAAGGGTGTTGGGATGACCGAGATGTTGCTGCTGGTTTTGGAGGTTTATGGTGATCAAGGTTGTAACAAAATGGAATGTGCTTTTGGGGCTAATGAAGGGTGTCGTGTCAGGTTCCACTAGATGAAGTTGGATGGAAGGTGAGGTTTTTGAGCAGAAAACCTGTGCCAGCCCCCTCTTTTTTTTTCTGTATATATCTCAGCTGACAGTTTTCTTCCTTTTTCTTTCTTTCGTCAACCACTCCGCATTGAGCCCCCCTCCTTCATCTATCAGAGCCTCTTTTTTCTTTCAATCCCCTCAGCCATCCTCTCTTCCCTACCTGCTCACCCAGTGCATTTAATGCACTATTATTTTATCATTTTTTCTTTTACGTGCAAAGAATGCCCCCTTTCAATTTTTTTTTTTTTGGACGAGATCGGTGTTCCCCTCCTTCTTCTTCTTTTTTTTTTTTAGTAGTAGCAGGGCACCGCAATTGGGCCTAAGAAAATAAATTCTCTTACTCTTCATTTTTTGTTTTTTATTTTTTTATTTTTTGTTTTTTTGTTTTTTGTTTTTTGTTTTTTTTTGTTTTTATTTTTTTAAATAAATAAAATCAAAACCCCTAGATCAAAATATGGTGTTCACAGATTGCCTCTTTACTTGTTTCTTATCGAGAATATGAATAACCACAGTTTTTTATAATTTCGTAATAAGGAACGAGTAAAGATATGAACTCATATTTAGTCCAAAAATACACACGATGATACAAAAAAAAAAGAAAAAACAAAACAATGCAAGAATAATGAACCGCAAAGAGCTGATGCGCTCAAAGGAAAGTAAAATGCATGGAGCCGATGCGCTCAACAGAAATTAAAATGCATGGAGAATTGACAGAAATTAAAATGCAGGGAGCCAATGCGCTCAACAGAAATTAAAATGCAGGGAGCCGATGCGCTCAACAGAAATTAAAATGCATGGAGCCAATGCGCTCAAAGAATTGACAGAAATTAAAATGCAGGGAGCCGATGCGCTCAACAGAAATTAAAATGCATGGAGCCGATGCGCTCAACAGAATTTAAAATGCATGGAGCCGATGCGCTCAACAGAATTTTAAAATGCATGGAGAATTGACAGAAATTAAAATGCATGGAGCCGATGCGCTCAACAGAATTTAAAATGCATGGAGCCGATGCGCTCAACAGAATTTTAAAATGCATGGAGCCAATGCGCTCAACAGAATTTAAAATGCATGGAGCCGATGCGCTCACAGAATTGACAGAAATTAAAATGCAGGGAGCCGATGCGCTCAAAGAATTGACAGAAATTAAAATGCATGGAGCCGTCGCTCAACGTAAATTAGAATGCGAGGAGGCGATCGCTCAATGAATTTAAAATGCATGGAGCCGATGCGCTCAACGAAATTTTAAAATGCATGGAGCCGATGCGCTCAACAGAATTTAAAATGCATGGAGCCGATGCGCTCAACAGAATTTTAAAATGCATGGAGCCGATGCGCTCAACAGAATTTAAAATGCATGGAGCCGATGCGCTCAAAGAATTGACAGAAATTAAAATGCATGGAGCCGATGCGCTCACAGAATTGACAGAAATTAAAATGCAGGGAGCCGATGCGCTCAACAGAAATTAAAATGCATGGAGCCGATGCGCTCAAAGAATTGACAGAAATTAAAATGCATGGAGCCGATGCGCTCAACAGAAATTAGAATGCAGGGAGCCGATGCGCTCAACAGAATTTAAAATGCATGGAGCCGATGCGCTCAACAGAACTTAAAATGCATAGAGCCGATGCGCTCAAAGAAATGACAGAAATTAAAATGCACGGTGGGCAACTGAGTCCCAGAATTTAAAAGACAAACGGGCTGCTGTGCCCCCGAAAAATAGATATTCAAAAAGGCAAGGTATCTTGATCCCCAAGGATTTTTTTCTCTCTTTTTCTCATTTTCCTCATTTTCTTTTCTTTGTTTTTATTTCTTTTCTCTTTTTATTTCTTTTCTCTTTTCATTAGAAGTCCTTTGAACCAACGGCGAATTTTGGAAAGCTTAAACCAATCAAAACCCCTGTTCACATGTTTTTGCTTGTTGGACCTGATAACTTCAATCATTCTTGCTCATCCTTTCTTCCCTTTTTCTTCTTCTTTCTCTTTCTTTGTTTTCCACTTTCAACTCTCCTTTCAAGGAATGGGATGAACCATTGCTTGACTGACTCCTCGAGAGAAAATTTTGCCCCAGTGTTTAACTTTATCTCTCATCCAGTTGATTCCCCGCAACTGCTTGATAACTCAATCACTGTCTCTGTTGCTACTTCCTTCAACATAACTTCTCCTTAATCCTTCAAAAATTTTGCCCCAGTATGGCCAACTGAATACAAACAAAATTGCCCCTGTGTAGCTGATCAAACGCAATTCAAAATTGCCCCAGTTTGGGTGCACCCTTCAAGGTGTTTCAGATCAACTTTCCTTGAGATTTTGCCTATTTATTTGCCCTAAATTTTGCTTAGACCAACCTTTCAGGTTTTCAGACTAACGGGCTCTTTTTCATTTTTTCTTTTGCTCTAACTTTTGCTTAGGCCGTCCTTTCGGGTTTTCAACCTAACGAGCTTTTCCTTCTTATTCTTCTCTTTTTTTTTCTTTTCTTTTTTTCGGGTGCCTCCTCTTCCATCAAATGGGACCCTCCAAGATCTCTTCAATCTGAATTGCTCAGTAGGAGATTACCATTAGATGGTCAAATCATAGTGTTGTACTCATGTTCACCTTACCTGAAGCATTACGTAACTGACACTCATGAACTCAAAAAGTACAACAGAAAAGAAGCGAACCACTTCCAAATTGTTCTTGGAAGCTTGACTATGGAAAATGGTACTATTTACAAAGGGTAAAGACACAAGAAATAGAATAACAAGAAAGAAATTTTTTTTTTTACCCCAGTATGGACGTGATTGATCCTGACTCGACAACTGGACACCATGACCATTTTTTCATCAGGTATATACAAAAATCTACCCTCATGTAGGGTATCAAAGGAATTTGGCTTAGAGTATGTCATTTGTGAACAAAAATTATCCCAGTGTGAGTCACGAAGCTACACCAATTTGGGGCAAATTGAACCAAGAGAAATTTGCCCCAGTCTAGGACTGAATAGGGCAGAAACTCGCCCTAGTGACCCAAAAGATTTGTCCCGATGTAGGTCAAAATGAACTAAGAAGAAACATGCCCCAATATGGGACCAGCTCAGACAGGGTAGCAACTTGCCCAGGTGTAAGCCTCTCTTTTCTTTTTCTTTTTTTATTTATTTTTTTTATGAATCTTTTTAGAACAATGAATTAGGTACTTAGATGAGCATAACATTTGTCTCAAAATTAAAGTTAGTGAAAATGACAACAATCCTTCATTGATCAGAATGGACTTTTTGAGGCTTGTAACATGGCCAAGGGTATGGGTTATGAAAGGAAAGATATAAGGCTCAAACAAGTGTTTAAGGGTTTGAATGGGACCAAGGATCCTTGTTCAAAGTTAAACTTTGTCAATTGCCTTTGTACTTTCAAGCACACTTTTCTCTTACTGCTCTTCATTTCTTCTTTTTTTTCTTTTCACTTTCTTTCATTCGCCTTTGTCATGACTTATTTTTATGTCATTTTTTTTTCTTATCTCCTTTTTGGTTTTTTTTTTTGCTTCAAAATAGCCACCATGACAATCAACCTTTACTTTATGTCATCCCCTAGGGGTGATCCTTGTCCAGGGTTTATTGAAAAAATTTTCAAGCTCAAAAGGACAACGAAAGATAATGAATTCTGATGAAGGATAGAGAAACACAGCCAATCTTCATTTCAAATCTTAATTGCTCATTTTCAAAAACTTTAATTCAGAGACAAAAGGATGATACACACCAAGTGATTACTTCTTTGCTCCATTTTATTTTTCTTTTTTTTCTTCTTTTTTTTTATCTTTTATTTTTTGTTTTTTTTTTTTGTTTAGGCAAAGGATACTTGTACACGTGAACTTTATTGACATCTATCAAAATGAGAATTACCAAGAATTGGAGTCTGATGGGCCCCCAAATACGAGGAAGACACTTTGAAGAAGTAAAAGAGAAGTAAATATCAAGAAAGACACTGAAAATGAAAGGAAACAGGATATTCATGCGAATTTATTACATCAATGCTTCAAGAAAGTTAACATAAGTTCATCATCACTGATTTTTTTTTTTTTGGCAACCACTTCAATCAAATCCTAGATCTCCCATTGTTCAGAGGTTTTCAGTTGATGGAGGGCGAATAGTGTAGGCAGGGTAAGATGGTGGGTTTCCAATTTTGGCTTTGCATGTAGCTCACTTTTGATTCCTTTCCCTTAGAGGAAAAATTCATTCTTGAAACTACTTTCATCATTGCCAGTTGGCAATTTTCCTGCTTTTACCAAAATTTCAATCCTCTCCCCAGCTGCCATTAACTCAGCAAAGTCTAGATAAACGGCGCCTGTCATTATCTCAATATAAGGAGCTCCCAAAGTCCCTAGAAAATACGAGCACATTTCTGTCAATGTCAACGGTGGTTGCACTTGTGCTGCGAGAGCTCTCCATCTTTGGGCATATTGCTTGAAGGCTTCCTCATCTTCCTTTTGCATTGAGCTCAAATGTTCCCGGGTAGGAGCTGTATCCAGGTTGAACTTGTATTGATCCATGAATAGATCAGCCAATTCCGTCCAGCGAGAAATCTTAAAGCGGTCTAATTGCAGATACCACTCTAAAGCGGGGCCTGTAAGACTCTCGTGGAAAAAGCTAACGAGTAACTTATCATCCCTGGACCAAACAGCCATCTTGGTTCCATAACTAATCAAATGAAACCAAGGGTTACCACTCCCGTCATACTTGGTAAAATGAGGAATCTTGAAGTCTTTAGGGATTACGACCTTCACGGTAGGACACAGCTCTTCTATTCTAAACGATCCATAAGCACTGGGGCCCTTGATCGCTTTGATTTGCTCTTCCATCCTTTCTTTCCATTCTTCTTCCATCCTATCCTTCTGAATTGCCGCATGACCACTCCCAGTAGGAAATCCCGTTGTCACTGGGATGGACATACATCGTTGTTCCCAGGTGAATTCAGCATTACCATGAACCTCATTTCGAGTATCCTCTGAAGATCGATACCCTTCCCCGATAGGAATTACTAGCGGTGCGGTATCCAAGGTTCTTCCTACAACAGGCATCTCAGTGGTCATTCCGGGGTTTGTCCTCATTGAAGTGATCGTTGGCAGGCGCGAATGTGCCCCAGTCACTCTTGTGCTTCCAGTAGCCCCAATCAAGGCGAGAGTCTCTCTCATGGACAACACCATTTCCTCCATTCTTCTCATAGACTCCGTCACTTCATCCATCCTCCCTTTAATCTCATCAACTTCCATACTCAGGTTTCTCCCTTCCTCGGGGTTATTAGCAGCCATTCTGGTCTGAGATCTAGGATTGCGAATTTGAGTTTGATTGGTCTTTTCCTTCCTAGGCTCTCTGGTTCAAACCAAATCGACTTATTAAAACAAAATAACATTTAACAAAGAACAGGATGAAATGCATGAGATGCACAAAATGAATGAACTTTGAAAACACTTTTTCATTTTTTTTTCTCTTTTTTTTTATGCTATGTCATGAAAATGCAAGATGATTTATTAAAACAAAATAGCATTTAACAAAGAATAGGATGAAATGCATGAGATGCACAAAATGAATGAACTTTGAAAACACTTTTTCATTTTTTCTTTCCTCTTTTTTTTTATGCTATGTCATGAAAATGCAAGATGATTTATTAAAACAAAATAGCATTTAACAAAGAATAGGATGAAATGTATGAGATGCACAAAATGAATGAACTTTGAAAACACATTTTTTTTTATTTTTCTTCCCGTCTTTTTTTTTTTAAGAAAAAAATGCAATGTCATGAAAATGCAAGATGCTTTTTTTTTTTTTTGAATGCTAGGGATGCTATGAAGATGCATGATTTTTTTTTTATTTTATGTCAAGGATGCCGTGAAAATGCATGATGATTTTTTTGAAATGCAATGCCATGAAAATGCAAGTTTTTTCCTTTTTTTTGCTTTTGCTAGGGATGCTATGAAGATGCATGATTTTTTTTTTATATGCAATGTCGTGAAAATGTATGATCTCTTTTTTTTTTTATAATACTAAGCATGTTTATGAAAATGCAAGCAATGAATAACTTCTTTTTTATTCTTTTCTTTTTGATTTTTTAAATACAAGAATGAATGATATGAGAAATAAATAAAGAAAGAAAAAGAAGTACGCTCCCTTTTGTGCCCTAGTCAAGTGGAACCTATATGTTCAATCTATCAGTGCAAGATTTTTCAGGACAGTCAAAACTTCTAAAAAGTCATGGTTCCCAGATTGCCCTTATCTCGAAAGACAAAGACCCAAATCATGAATTAATCACAAGTAGGGATAAACCCTCTCAATATGATTAGTTCATGATATTAGTAACAATCTGAGTGGCGTTTCAACAAATGTCAAGTGAGCATAAAATCCCTCAATAAAAAAAGTCGAGACTCCTCCTATTCCTCGGCTTCGCACAGACTCGGGTATAGAGCCCAAAAAGTGTGTGAGGTAAGTGATAGTGATGTGTGTGAAGGAGCATACAAACCTGTACAAAAATTTAAAAAGATAAAACTGCCCTAACCTGCAGAAAAACATATATACGGCAGCCAGCCAGCAATCATCTGTCCTAGGGTTTCAACAATTATGCACAACATATTTACAGGTAACTATATACATAAGATAATGCCATCAGATATTTACATAGAACAAAATAAATAAAATCCATTTACAAACAAAAAGAAAAACAAAAATAAGGATAAAAAGGGTAAAGTAAATAAATAAAAACTATTAACAATTTGCACAATTAATTAACAAAAATTCGACTCTCCAAATATCCCCAGTGGAGTCGCCATCTGTCGCGACCGGGATCGCGGCGGGAAATATAGCAACTCGAATGGATTTTTGAAATATGAAAATGGAAAATGGAGTCGCCACCAATTTTATTTTTAACTTAGGAAAAATTGGAAAACCTTTTATTTGGAAATGGTCTTTGGAACCAGATCGGATTCGGGAGTCGGTTATGCTTAGGGAAGGGTGAAAACTTAATCCCACTGCACCCCTAACGCACCCGTCCTAAGACGGTACCTTGGATTAATTGTGCAAATTCTTAATAATCCTTTGAAATATTTATTTTACCCTTTTTTACAAAAAAAAAACATTATAACTATTTACAAAAAGTGAAACCACAAAATTATGAAAATTTAATTTGGGCTTGACAGAAATGAAATTCTGCTCCTACGTATCCCCTGGTGCAATGGGGAACTCAAAGTTACGTAGTTCTTTATAAAATAAGTGTGGGTTGGTTTATTTTATTTAAAAAAGATTTTATTTGAAAGCGAATCCATTTTTTTGCACAGGATTCAAGTTAGCACTAGGCTACTCAATAAACCCTTATGATCCAAAAGATAATGAAGATAGCATCCGCTATTCAATCATCATCATTGGTCATTGCATGGATTAAAAGCTTTTTTTTTATTTGCTATTTTTATATTCTTTTACCCCTTTTTTTGCCAAAAAATGTATCATTATTGCCTTAATATGAAATGGGCAAAGAAATTTCACGAGATTCAAACTCAAATCCCAAAAGACAATCAACAATTCAAATTTAAAAAAATAGATTGAAACCTTGAGCACCAATAACAGAGGACGTTTGGGGAAGGATTTGGAAATTGGTTCGACGGTCGGTTTAGGGAGATTGAGTGATTCTGTTTTCGAGTTCGACAGTCGGTGGGGATAAGGATGGGATGAATTCGACGGTCGGTTGGAAAGGGGTGATTCTGTTTTGGAGTTTGACAGTCGGTTGGGGGTAAGGATGGGATGGATTCGACGGTCGGTTGCAATTGATGAAGATGGTGGTCACAGTTTTTTGGGGTCCGACGGTCGGATGGGACGGAGTTTAGTTGATGGTGTGAAGGTTTGGATGGGTTGTCGGTGAGGGGGTAGTAGCTGGTGTGGTTCGACGGTCGAGTGAGGTGAAGATGAATTCTGTGAAGTTGGTTGAAGGTCACAATGGTGTGCGGTTCGACGGTCGAGTGAGGTGAAGGTCACCGATGTAGTTCGACGGTCGGTAGAGGAATGATGGTATTTTGTGAAGTGGGTTGAGGGTCCAATGGTGTGGTTCGACGGTCGAATGAAGGGGTTGAGGTCACAATGGTGTGGTTCGACGGTCGGTAGAGGAATGATGGTATTTTGTGAAGTGGGTTGAGGGTCCAATGGTGTGGTTCGTGGGGTCCGATGGTCGGTTAAAGGTATGATGGATCCGGTGCTTGGGTTCGACGGTCGGAAAGGGAATGATGGTGTTTCGTGAAGTTATTGAAGGTGGTGGTTACGGTTTTCTGGAGGTGAAGATGAATTCTTTGGTGGTTTGAGAAATGTGATGTAGAAGGGGAGGAGTGCCAGTGTGCGTATGGTGCTCATGGTTAAAAAGAAAAAGAAAAGAAGATGGACAACATAACGAACCAGCCAGTATCCAAGCATGCATTTGAACATTACATTTTTACTCACAACAGTGCAAGGATAGTGATGAAAAAAAAAAAGGCTTACCTCTTCCGTGCTACCAATAACACACTCAACTCAAAAGGAATCAAAAATCCCTTTCGTTCCAAGCAGCCTCCCCAGTATTCTTGTTTTTTTTTTCTTTTTTTTTCAGCTACCACCAGGGATCAACCCAACATCATCAATCTCCTTTCCTTGGCTGAAGATGGGATATGATGAAGGATGGTGAAATGGAAGGTTCTTGGTGTGACTCTTCCCTTTGCCGTTAGACTGTGGAAGAAGGTGATGGGATAGAAGGCTAATGATGGCGATGGTGGTTGTTGGTACGTAGGTGACGAGGGGTGGAGTATTGAGAATGGAGATGAAAGTGTTGGTGTTGATGAAGGGTGTTGGGATGACCGAGATGTTGCTGCTGGTTTTGGAGGTTTATGGTGATCAAGGTTGTAACAAAATGGAATGTGCTTTTGGGGCTAATGAAGGGTGTCGTGTCGTTCCGGCCTACGAAGTTGGATGGAAGGTGAGGTTTTTGAGCGAAAAACCCGTGCCTCTTTTTTTTTTTTTTTGTATATATCTCAAATGACGCTTTCTTCCTTTTTCTTTCTTTCGTCAATCACTCCGCATTGAGCCCCCTCCTTTCATCTATCGAGCCTCTTTCTTCTTTCAATCCCCTCACCATCCTCTCTTCCCTACACTGCTTCTCCCAAAGCATTTAATGCACTATTATTTTATCATTTTTTTCTTTTACGTGCAAAGCAATGCCCCCCCCCCCTTTCAATTTTTTTTTTTTTGGATGAGATCGGTGTTCCCTCCTCCTTCTTCTTTTTTTTTTTTTAGTAGTAGCAGGCCTGCAATTGGGCCTAAGAAAATAAATTCTCTTACTCTTCATTTTTTGTTTTTTGTTTTTTTGTTTTTTTGTTTTCTTTGTTTTTATTTTTTTTTAAATAAATAAAATCAAAACCCCGGTCAAAATATGGTGTTCACACTATTATACATAAAGAACAAAAAAGTGAAAGTAACAGCAACAACATCATCTAAACTTGGAAGCTTGGAAATGATGAATTGACTTTAAATGCTCTAGTATTGACTTTAAAAAAAATAAATTTCTGGCTCTAGTTTATGAGTACTGAAGTAATGGGAGCTTGGAAGATTGGATTAAGGGGAAGAGAAAACATGCAAATGAAAATGAGTTGAACCTTATGGAGAGACTGAATATAGATATTGATGCTGCTTGTGCATTGGATTACCTGCACAATGATAGTGAACTTCCTATTGTGCATTGTGATTTGAAGCCTAACAACATTCTATTGGATGAAAATATGACTGCAAAGGTTGGAGACTTTGGATTCGTTAGGTTGCTGATTCAAAGTGCAACTAATCAAGTCTTCATTAGCTTCACTCATGTCATTAAGAGTTCAATTGGTTACATATATACCTCCAGGTTAGTAGCCTCACAACTTTCTCTTAATTGAATAGTAGTAGTATACAGCTTGTCAAGTTAAATATCTCTTGAAAACTTTTTTAACTTATTCAAATATAATTTCTTAATACAAATATCAATATGTTTCTTTGTTCCCTCTTTATGAACCTTTTAATACATATTTTAAAATATGAAATAATTATTAGTGTTCAAATTAATAAGATTGATTCCATTTCTAGAAATTTTATCATTAGTTTATTTTGTATTTTTTTATGAAAAGCTAATTATTTAGTTAATTTTTGTATTAAAAAAAGGCCAACCCAATCACCCGAACCAAACCAATCCATAGATATTCGGTTCGGTTTGGTTCGGATTTGGCTATTAAAAAATACGAAAACCGAACCAAATCAAACCAATTGATTTTGATTGGTTCAGATTTATTTTTCCTCAAAAACCAAACTAAACCACCCACTTACACCCTTATTACTATCAATCATTGTTATTTGAGAAAACCTATTAAGCATTATGCACAGCTGAGTTAAAAGAAAGGAATATGATAGGCTTTAAACAAGGGGGAAAAACGATAATACAAATCTCTACTTGCTCCTCTCGCAAAACCCGGCACAATAATTCCTTTGACCAAAAAAACTACCTAGCTTGTTCCATTTTTTCTGTTACATGCTCTCAACTGATAAATTGCTTCCTAGATGCTAGGAATTGAGATTTATTGTTATTATTATTATTATGAGATTTTCCCACAACTACTTTCTCACGCCTTCAAACCCATAACATTACAGAGATTCTTCGCTTAAGTTTGTTTACTACAACCACCCCTTATAAATAGATGCTAGGAAAGGGGATTGTTTTTGTTATACGATTTCTTGAAGAAAAATACTTGCTAACTAAAATCTCTTCCATTTAGCTCTACATATCTAGGGTGCATGTTCCCTTAAGTTCCTTAAAGTTTTTATTATTTTAATTCATGGTCAGCTTTTGAGTTATAACACTTCTTTCTAGCATGCATGTTTCCTAACTGCATATTTCTTATCAGTTATCACAATATCCTATCTGTAATCGAGATAAGATAAAACAAGTGTAATCTAACTCCTATACAAATAGTTGCCACTTCAATAAAGATATTAGCCTTTCTCTTTCAATATATCTTCTACATATATATTCCGGGGGTGATAAAACACACTCCTTCCTGTTCCTGGAAATTCTTATGGCCGCCACCAACACCAATTCATCTTCTTCGCTAACCACGAATTCCACCACCTCTTCAGAATCTTCACCGCTCATCCCCATCATTCCTTGCAAATTTCTTACATCCGAAACTATTAGGTGAAACTCTAGATTTTCACCATCCATCTCCTTTGGTGATCCTTGCTTATCCCAGTAGTTAAAACTTTGCTTGGATCGATGGTAAGAGATGGAGATCAATCTGTTGATATATGTATCTGCTGAAGGCGAAAGTCATCTTCGACTCCTTCAATGACATTGGCAATCCTATTAAGGAAGAAGACTTGGTGTTGCAAATTTTAGATGGCCTGACTCCTGAATTTAATATAGTGCTAATCAGTCTTTCTTCTGTACTCCATTGACCTACATTGTGGAGTTGCGTTGCGTACTACCCTTTATTTGTAGGATGATGAACACTTAGGTCAATTTCAGAAAAACCATATCAAATTCTGAACCTACTATAATGGTTGCAAAACAACATTAACGCTTCAAAGCTTCCTCTAATGAGTAACGACAATACCAACTGTGCTTTCACAGCTTCTCAATTTCTTGAACCATCTCACACCATATGGTATCCTGACATCGGTGAATCCACCCACATGACATGCACAGCAGGTTATCTCCCATCCTGTTCTCATATTCTGGCACAAACACAGTTTGGGTGGATAATGACTCCTATTACACATATTAGTACCTCTACTATGTGTATAACACCTTCCACATTCAAATTAATTATACTCATGTTTCATATTGATATGCTATGCACTTATTAAGATCAATTTGAGTTTTCATATTAGAGATTGACTTACTAATTTGTCATTTGCAAATATTTTAATCAAGAATGCTGTGAAGAGCAAGAAATAAAAATGCTATTAGGGCATTCCAGGTTTGGGTAAACCCACATTCAGTTTGCTCAGGCAGTCACAATACGTCGTTTTAATGCTCTTCAATACAGCATAACCATTTCCTACTCCTCCAATTTATAGCACACTAGGAAATATATAAATTTGACCTATCCATCTTTACTGTTATAAAAGAAATTAAACACCGTTCATGGCTAGCTCTTTCACAATTTGTATTTAAATAAATAAATATATATATATATATGAGTAATTATTAAAACTGTTCACATTTAATTTCCTTACTTCTTAAGCAGTTTTTCCAGTTTCTACAAGAACTTAAAATTTCAATTCATGTATACGGTCTTTCCTTCACTTCTCATAACAATGACATAGTAATTATTCAAACTTTTATTAGTAAAGGTTAAAATTAGAAAAGATAATTTGGAAGCAAGATTAAAAAGTTTAATTATAAAAACACTCAGAATGTACGTACCAAAAAAAAAACTCTCAGAATGTGAACTTAGTTTATCGATCAATATAAGATATTAGGATATTGTAATAAAGAACAAGAATAAATTTATGTAAAGTAAAAAATCATTTTTATTTTGATGCCGCAAACAAAGAAAAGAAAATTCATTACAAAAAAGCAATGACTCTCCAAAACTTCCAAACCCTTTAACTAGAATTCGTGGACCTTTTTTTTTTCAATACCAAATGCCGATTATATTAATTATAAGGCATCAGCGTTAACATCAAAGAGAAAGCTCCTTATTCACAAATAACTTGAAGACGTTAATTTACCAAACTGAGCAAGCCTATCTGCTGGGGTATTTGCAACCCTTAGAAGTTCGAACTAGATCCTTCAATGCTGAAACTGAGCAATCATCTGCAGAATGTAGTATAAGATAGTGCCATAATTGATTTGACAGTATCATGAAACCGTTACTCACACCATTCAACAATTGTAGTAGATTCTCCTTCATGAATAACATGAGAATAACCTAATTCCAGAGCCAAGATCACACCATCACATCCAGAACTTTTGGATCATCAAACTCCTCGTTTGATACTCTGGCATGGATCACTGTTGTACTTCAGGTGACTCCAAGAGAGCCAGCCTCAGGTTTTTCACTAGATCATTTATTGTTACGTTGAATTTGTCACCCATCTGCAGTAAATTAAGTTATAGCATTTTGCAAAATCATAATAATGTTCTTTATACATGACATGTATACAGTTATGTTTGAACAAAAATCTAATTGGATGATCATAATTGTTCGTGGATCAGTGACATGAATTATTGGAATGTTACCATTCCTTCGAAGACTGATGCTATATTGTTGTGTACCTGAGCAATAATGCTGATGTCAAGAGTAGAATTCCCAAACGGCAAGGCACTATTGCTGATTGTGGAGAGCTCAAGACTTTTAAGATGGGCCAATATTTTGAGCACAATGCCACTTTGTTTCTTGCAGTGGATTCGGATGAGCACGTCCTTTTTCAAGACTCTTGCTTCCACTGTAGGGAGTGCTTCTTTGGTTCTATAGCAATCATCAGTCATTGCACCAGAGGTGGCTGTGCCTTTGTCAGTTGCGAGGTGGGATTTCTGAATGAATGACACTGACTCTACATTTATCTTCTTGCTTTGTTCTTCTAGCTCTCTTACACGTTGTTGAAGTTGTTTCACATGAGTGATTGCTTCGCTAAGTATGGTGGCCTTGTCAATCTAGACTTCATAAACCATTTTGTTATTGAGTTACAAGTTAAATAATATCATATAAGAAATTTAAAGTTTTTGTTTTTCACCTTTTCTTAAAATATGTATTCATCTTGCTCATCTAGATTGTGAATTTTAAGTCTTATATAAAATCACATGAAATCAAACAATTTCAAATTCCACGTGGTATATTACTAATGAAATAAAAAGAAACAATGAAAAGGAAGAAAATTAACATTTTAAAAACAAATTGCATTTTCTATAAATTTCTCTTTTTAGAGATTTTTTATACATTTAATTTGTAGCAATGTGTAGACTGAACTTAACTCAAATTTTTATAATAGTATTGAATGCCGTTATCCTATGGCAAATCAATTTAACTTATATAGATGAAGTTGAATAATTAATAGAAATCAAATTAAATTAACTGAACTTCAAAGGGATAAATCATTGATAGACACCACATTAGCATGCAATTATTCCAATGTGTATAAAAGATGTACCATCATCACTTACTAACCTTCTTCAAGCCAGGTATAGTGGCTGAAAGTGCAATAAATCTCTCTGTCAGTTCCCGTCTCCTTTTTCTCTCTGCCATAATGTGGTCTAGCGTCTTTGTTGAGCTTCTAACCTTCCTTGTAATTGTTTGGTTGACCCTTGGTTCCACCTCATGTTTTTCTCCTGAGGGAGGACGTGCGCCACCACTGCCTACTTGCTCATGGTAGGGCTGTTTTCCACCGTAGGTTTCGCGGGTAGCCGCAACAACGATGGAGTCATCAAAAGACAAAATATAGGCCGTTGGGGAGGTGGCAGTGACAGGTTTTTGTGGGGCATGTTGGGAGAAGATGGAGTTGGAGCTGTTGCTCTTGATCAGAAGGTTGCCAGTGCCACGCATGTTGTTGGCGATGGTGGTGCCACCTTCAGCAGCGGCAGCTGAGTTATTTTGATTCGTGGGAGAAAGACTTTCACTGTCAGAAGAGAAAGCTGGCTGATGCATGATCTCTCGAAAGATCTGATCTTCATCATCGAATGAGTCAATCTTGTGGCGTTGGTTGAAGAAATCATCATCTTGCATTTCCTATACCACAATTCAAATTAAAACACCAATCTATATACATAAAACTTGATCATATATATTAACTTATCATATGCTCTAATCTAAAGAATATATATATATATATAGATGCTGTGTGAGTCAGAGTGTATGTGGTTAATTAGTTACCAATACATCAGAGAACCAGTTCTGGCATGGCTCCCCCATTGGCAATGAAATGGAGAAGATAGAAACTACAGGGACTTGGTTGTGTTGAATATGGATTGGGTTTTAGGCAGAGGCAAGTAGAATGATGTATGATAAATGGAAATATGGAGGAAGATAGAGAAAACAAAAAAACTCGTTGAACATGCAACTTTTGTTTCCACCGTTAGATTTGATTTTACGCGTTGTGCATATCATTGGGAAATTATTAAGGGCCAGGACCACAATGGTGGACCAGTGACGTTACGTACCATCCCTTTCTAGTTTCTACGAACACCAAATTGGCAATTTTTGTGCAAACTTGATGGATATAAATAAAAGACTAGAAGTTAGTTTATTTTCTCTCATTCCTTCAAAACTTTTTTTTAAAAAAATTTTTTTAGTACCATATTTTTATAGTGTCCTGTACATTGTATTTTTTGACAGCTGTGGCTCCTATATATGTACATCTAATGACCCTCTCATATTATTTATATTTTTATAATAAGTGTCGGCTCAAATTCTGAGATCAAATATTATCGACTAAAATGTTGGGAATTAAATTTTTTTTAAAAAATGAGAAGAGGAAGTTTTAACTTTTAAAGGTAGATACCAACCCCATCACAACGGATGAAATTATTGTTTTCTCTTTTTTTTTTAAGACAAAATCATATATTAACTTAAAAAATAAACCAGTACAAAGTCTGGACAGAAAGCCTGCCCACGGGCCGAATTTCCGGAGACCAAACTAAGCAATCAATGTGCTACCAATTACATTCCTACAGGATACACAATCAATCCCTCTGCATCATGTGTTGGAGAATGAAGACATGGACCGTGTCAGAAAAGCCTTCCTCCTCTGTCCTCTCGGTTATGCATTTGCATGTTTGTGAAACAAAATGTTATTTTTTTAAACACATGGCATAGATACTCACTCGGATCATCATATTTTAATATGAGATATCGTATATTATATTAAAATAAATATTATATATAAATGTGAACACTAGATATGAGAACTAAAATAAAATCTTTTATCGTAGAATTTGAAAGTTTGAAATAAAAGAAGCATTGAAAAGGATGGACAATGGAAAAGCAGTCGGACTAAATAATATACCTATTGAGGTATGGAAGTGCCTAGGAGAGAAAGGTATAAGTTGAATCACAAAACTGTTTAACAAGATAATGAGATCTAAGAATATGTCAAACAAATGGAGGATAAATACTTTAATCCCTATTTATAAAAACAAGGGAGATATACAAAAATTGTAAATTACGTAAATTAATATTATTTAAGTCATACCATGTAAATTATGAAAAAGTAATTGAAAAGATTAAGATAAGAGACTCATATTTCAGAGAATCAATTTGGTTTTATGCCTGAGAGGTCAACTATGGAAGTAATCTATCTTCTACGAAGATTAATGGAGAGGTATCGGAGGAAGCAAAAAGACCTACACATGGTTTTCATTGATTTGGAAAAATCCTATGATAGGGTACTGCGAGAGGTCCTGTGGAAGGTTTTGGAGAAGAAAAGAGTTTGTATCGCCTATATTCGAGCAATTCAAGATATGTATGATAGGGTTAAAACTAGTGTGAGAACACAGGGTGGGGTCACAGAAGATTTTCCTATAACTATAGGACTACACCAATGGTCAACTTTGAGTCCATATCTTTTTATCTTGGTCTTGGATGTGTTTACTGCGTGTATCCAAGAGCCGGTGTCACAATGCATGCTTTTTGTAGATGATATAGTTTTAGTTGGAGAGTCAACAGAAGAAACAAATGGAAAACTAGAGTTATGGAGACGTGCTTTGGAAGAACATGACCTTCCTCTAAGTTGGAGTAAGATGGAGTATATGGAATGTAAGTTCAGTAAGAGGCGTGATAATGCTAGCTTAGTGGTGAAAATTGGAGATCATACAATGCTACAAGTCACACAGTTTAGGTACATTGAATCTATCATACAAAATGATGGAGAGATAGAGGAAGATGTAAACCATAGGATTCAAGCTAGATAGATGAAATGAATGAGTGCTTCAAGAGTTATTTATAATAGAAAAGTATTTCTCAAGCTTAAGGGTAAATTTTACCGCACAACTATAAGACTCGCGATGTTGTATGACACTGAATGTTAGGCGGTAAAAAGTCAACAAGAGCATAAGATCAGTGTCACAAAGATGAGGATGTTGCGTTGGATGTGTAGTCATACAAGACAAGATAGGATTAGGAATGAATATATTAGAGAAAAAGTAGGGGTAACACCTATTGTGAAAAAGATGAGAGAATCTCGCATTAAGTGATTTGGACATGTAAGGAGAAGACCCTTAGAAACCCCTGTAAGAAGAGTAGATCAGGTAGATAATAACTCAATAGTTAGAAGTAGAGGAAGACCAAAAAAGACTATAGGTGAAACGATTAAAAAAGATTTAGATCTGAATAGTATCTCTGAAGACTTGGTTTATGATAGGATACAATAACATCGTTTGATCCATATAACCGATCCTACCTAATAACAAAAGACTTGATTGTTGTTGTTATTATTTATTATATATAAATGTGAATAAAATATTATTTAAATATTAAATTCTAAATGTTAAAATAACATAACTCTCTCTTTGTGATACCATGGCCACAAGAATGAACACAACGTCATTTCAGTCTTACGAAGTTGAGCCGTGCATGTATATGTGTAAGGTGTCCATGTGTTTTCCTGTTTCTTGTCAAACTCGGATGTGAACATAACAATATTTTTGAAGCACGAAAAACAACTCAAACTTTTATGGAGCAATTATTCACTGTTCCAAAGCAGCATTACAATTCACATTACTGTTCAATGAAAAAGTAATAAAATCATCGAGATTTTGTCCTCTTGTTATGTAGAAGGTGGCTTGCCGTGTCCTTTTCACATTCACATCTATCTTCTACATATGAAACTTTCATGGCAAACAAGCATCGATAGATATTTCAATTTACTATCCAAGGAATTTTTTTTTTCTTTGAGAGTAAGAAGGTTCTCTTATTTTGTATCAATAAAGATATATATATCATCTCAATTATAATAATACAAATTTAATTGAAATTATAGGAAGTGATGACCCATATAATTAAAGAAGTACACATTTAATGATATATAAAATAAGAAATGTTCTTTTTTTAAAAAAATTGTTAACTAGTGTTTCAATATTTGTTAAAAAAATAAACAAAAAATTTTATATAAAAAATAAAATATTTTTAATTTTCAATATATGAAATATTTTATTTTTATTAAAAAAATTATTTTAACTTTAACAAGTGCTGACTCACACATTTTCTAATCTACACTATAAAAAAATGTGTTATTTTGAGATATTTCTTTTTCATTTTGTAGCAGTTTTCAACTCCCACTAATTAAATTCCGGCAATTTTTAAAAATGTTGTATTTACGTTTTTCGCAACATATTGCAGTGATTTTTCAACAACCCCCACAACAGTGATTAATTTGTGATGGTGTTAAACCTCCACAATTTACGGTAGTTGTTATTCAATTTGTGGCGATTTTTAGTCTCAACTATCTAGTTGCCTGATTCTATTTACCAAAAAATTACAGAGATTTAAAACCATCGCTATTGGACATTTTTTACTTTCTTGATATTTAAAACTGCTACAATTCATCTGATGAATTTTTTAAAAAAAAAGATTTACTGCATATTTAATTTTTGATTTTAATAACGTTTAGGATGCATAATCAAAACAATTAATTTTATAAAAATGATGATATAAATGTTAATCAAATTACAATAAAAATATTCATAGTAATATAATCATCACAAGTTTGAATCCATAATAAGCTAAATAAATTCATCTCTTGTAACCTAAACTTACAACTTAAAATTCATCCTACAGTAAGGCCACAATAAATGAACATAAAAAATCAACACTAAATATGTTGTTGGTGGTTTGTGTTGCTACCACCAAATGATCTTCTTGCATCCAATGGAGTAGTAGGTTCACTTGAAATATCACCTGACTAAAATAATAAAAGACATTTGGTAAGAAATTACAAAGAGATAAAGAAAGAGAGAGAGTGAGAGATAGACAGATGTAAATATCTTTGTAAAACTAATAGCCATCATTTTTGTCTCACATCAACCACAGCATGGAAACAATCATATTACACTTCTGTCATAACCTCAATGTTGATATTCTCACTAAGTGGCCATGAGCCCAAAACAGAGATGTCAAGTGAGGAAAAACAATAACAAGACTAATTATTGTCCAAAAAGAAGAAAAGAAAACAAAATAGAGCCAAACAACAAAAAATATGCAACCCATATCATCTTTCTCACCCAATGACCTTGGCTAAACCATCATCAAAATCATACTGTGACTTAAAACTCTTAATTCACATTTCAAAATAGTAAAAGAAATCCCTTTGATTAATTTTGACCAACTAATGACTCCAATCACCTAACACTTATCTAAATCAAACAACAGCGCACTTAAGGCAACTAGAAACAGATCACAAAGTTTATTCCTAACTTTATCTAAAATTACATTCACAAAGCAAACAAGTATAGAGAGAACTTAAAAGTGAAAATTGTAACTAACTTGAAAAAAAAAATTAGAGTGAATGAGTGATGAAAGATAACTCACTTCAAAGCAAGCAAGGGAAGATAGATCAATTTGTTGATTCCACTTGTGAATCTGAAACAGCTAACCAAAAGAAAGGAAGATAGAATTACCCAATAAAAATACAAACTAAAATATCTTCATGTAGACAATATTGATACAAACTGACTTATAATAGCACTATTAGTATTTTCAAGACACCAACTTTATTTACAAGACATTTAACCATAACACACATCATACTTCATCTACTTAGCTATGAGTAAATTCAGTGATTCCAGTTAAAAAACAAAAAGCAAACTGAAAATTAAATTAAGCATGCATTTCAATCACAGCAATTAAGATCACTTAAACATATGGAGCAACCATAATCTTCATGGATTCACTCAGGGAATGTAAAAAAACAGGGCAGAAATACTAATGCATGTAGAAAATTAAGACTTCACTAAAAATTTTAAAAAAACTAAAACAACAAAAAAACAAAAAGCACCCGTGAAAATCCAAAACCAAACCCAAATCCCTTTTCACCCCACCACTTTGGTAAGATGACTATCAAACTTAAGCCATGATTATTTCTTGTCATTCAACAATAATACATTGTTGTCCTACTACCACTACAGTGAGCTCAAGAAAAAAAACATGCATTAATAGGTTTACTTATCTCTCCTAGCTAATGGAAAATTTGTCTTCAAATATTTATTTAATCTATCACCCTTAGACCCAACAACCTGGGGTTTCCTTTAGCCTTATGGATATCTCAGGCTTGCATTGAAATAGGAATCAAAGGAGGAGAATCTAGCTTCAGAAATAGGAAAGTCCAATGATGATGATGATGATGATGACATCATAATAATAATAATAATAATAATAATAGTTGTGGTTGTTGTTTGGTGATAGATGAAGAAGAAGAAGAAGAAGAACATGCAGAAAGAGAAAATAATAAACAACAAGCACTTGTTTGGTTCAACCAGCTAAGGCATGGTCTAATTCACCCACAACCTATTCATTAAGAGAATCTAATCAAAGCCTCAAAGTCCAACACATCCATAACTAGAATCAGTATCAATATTCTATACATCCATTCAAGCCTTTTCTCAAAGAGATTAGGCAATTGCAAACCCCAAACCCAAAACAAAGAGATTCATAAACTAAAAAAAAAAACAAATCAATATTTGTATTCAACAACCATTCAAACCTTTTCTCAAATGAATTAAGCGTGGTCTAATTCACCCAAAACTTGTTCATTAAGAATCTAATCAAAGCCTCAAAGTCTAACACATCCATAACCAGAATCATTATGCTATACAGTCATTCAAGCCTTTTCTCAAACAGATTGTATGCATTAGGGAAGGGTATTTATCAAAACAACTATCAACAGAAAGGGTACAATCAGTCAAGCCATTCCAGAATCAATGTAATACAATTACCCACTATTATCAAAACAAATATCAAACTTAAGCCACCATTTACAATAAAATCACTTAACTCATTTCTTGAACATGAAAATCTAGAGAAAAAAGTAAAGGACAAAAATATAAAAATAAAAACAAAATTACCCCTGGTTCGCTCTTGTGATTGAGAACAATCGAGATGCAGATCACACGTTTTTGTTCCTCTTTCCTTCCAATCTCAGTTTCATGACATGACATGAAACTATGAATCAAGGTTAGAATGAAGAACCATACCTAACAATAGAGGGAGACGTGAGATCTGGGGCTCATGTGTAGGTGACGTGGAACAGAGGCAGGGGCTAGTGTTGGCCGGATCCAGGTGGAGGCGTGACGGTGGCGTGGGTTTCATGGTGGTTGGACAGAGGCTGCAGGTTTAGGTCATGGTTGCATGCAGTGCGTCACAGATTTGGACCTGCGACAACGAGAACAAATGGGGTTTTGCAATGTGGGTTTCAAATGGTAGAGTGGTTTCAAATGCGAGGTTCAACTGTGGGTTTCAAATGGTGAAGAGGTTTCACGGCAGCGATGTACTGCAGCAAGATTGAGAGGTAGATAGCGAGAGGGTGAGAGGGAGAGCGTGCACGCGAGAGAGAGAGAGAGAGGGAGAGGTTGAGAGAGTGAGAGGGAAAAAAATAAAGGAAATATAAAAATCAACTTTTTTAATTTGCGGGAGTTAATAACTTTCACTAAAAGGCAAAAAAACTCTCATAATTTATAGCATTTGATAACTTCTACAAAAAAACCCCTGCAAAAAAATCTCACCATTTAACATTTTTTGTAGTGCTTCCTTATCCCCCACCCTATTTTCACTTGCGTTCATGCAAACTCTAAATTAAAAGTAGTGGTCTATTAAAAGCCTACAACCTAGTTTACTTTTGACTTAGTTTGGTTTAACCTATTTAACATATCTATCCAACTGTATAGGTACGTAACATGACGTCAAAAGCTCCCTGAATTGAAATTTTTTGTTAAATTACGCATAGATCCTTAATTAAGTGCTATGATATTCTCTTGAAGTGGAATAGCACATTTTAATATTTAAAAATAATATATGATAATTATATTATTAAAATAAAAAATATATTTGTAATTTTTATAAATAATTATGAGTGATATAAAACATTCATGTTGAGGTTTAAATATTTATTTTATTTTTTTAAGGGATCAAATATCAAGTTTATATATAATATTTTAAAAATATCCAAAAAAAATTGAAAAAGTACTTTGAACTTTAAGAATTGCAGTTACTACTAACTCTCTTGACTTTATCTATGTATATTATAATATAGTTTGATAATGTTTGAACAACAATATTTTTTTATTCTATAAAGAAATATCTCAAAAATGTTTATATATATATATATATAAAAGATAATAATAATGAAATTCAAATTCAAATTTGTAATAGCAAATGGTGACACAATCTTAAAATAACACTTATAATAAAGAATCTTGAAATAACTTGCATTTTCGTTTAATGTTTTTGAAAATAAAAAATATTAAAATTCAAATTATATTGATGGCATGCATAACTTAAAATGACAATTGACAAATTCTTTTACATTTTTCTTTAATTTTTTAATAAAATAATAATAAAATTTAAATTCAAATAATATTTGTGACACAACCTAAAACTACCACTTGTTAGAATATAATCTTCAAACTTGTGCATAGATGCTTAATTAGGTGTCATTGTTTTCTCTTGAATGTTTTTGTCATGTCCTACATGCTTAATTGATTTGGAAAGTTAATTCATCTTATCTGTGTCTTCCCTTATTGTAAAAAAGCTTATGTTTATTATGCTAACATTTATTGCTTTGTTTTGTGAATGTAAAACAGTGGAATATGTTTAAGAATTTTCTCCATTTTACTAAAATTTATTAGCTTTTTTTTTTAGAGGTAAAATTTATTAGCTTAAAGACTAAATAACACTTCATGATTTTTCGTCTACTTTTTGGCCTCAACACTTCAACTTTGGATCCGTCCTGCGTAAGCCTCTAAAAAAAGTATTTGATCTAACATACTGGACTATTTATTTATATAATTAAAAATTATAATACTCATATAATTTATTAAATATTTATAAAATTTAATTTGACATACAAAACAATAATTTTGTTAACACTAATTTTAGGTCTATTTGAAACCTAAAAATCCTAAACTTATTTGCCTATTTGAAGACTTTTATGTGCCTTTAAATATACTGAGACTATATTTTTATATTTTTATAAAATGGTCGAGCTGAGTAGGAAAAAAAGGGATTTATAGATTCTATAATGTGAAGAATACACTTTAGAAAATAATATTGCACAGATAATAACTATTAATGAGAAAATTAAATGAATAGATTTACACATCTATGTTATGTTATTTAGATGTTTATGTTTTATACAAGTTTAAACTGTTGATAATAAATTAATAGTTATTAATATTACAGTTTATTCTTTAAAGTACATTCTTTAATTTAAAAAAATTAAATAAAAATAAAAACAAAAACCTATAATAAATAATAAGCCAATTAAAACTATTATTTTGCGAAGCAAGTTTTGACTTATTTAAGGTAAAACTTAACCTAATTTATTTTCATTCCTACTCATCATCGAATGCTAACCGTTGGGTCAAGACCCAATGGGAATTCCTCAACCACATGCAATGTAGTGCGGCTTGAATTAGTGAGACGCAATATTCTGCATGATGGATTTGATCCACACGTTGATAAGCCCTTGAAAGATAGTTTCCAGCATAAGACCATTTTTTATGGAGGAAGCTTAATTATATTTCTTGCAAGTGTTGTAACAATGTAAGTATGTAGATGAAAACTGACAGAGATTTAGAAGGTATTTGGTTTTTTTTTTTCAGTTGATATATTTTTATTGATAATTAATTATAAAAATGTAACTTATTTTCATTCTAATTCATATTTTCAAAATTTTGGAAAAGAAATAAAATTTAAAAGACAAAATGAAAATAAAGTAATATTTCTATCATTATTAATAAAAATATATAAACTCAAAGAAAATAAAAAACAAATCAAACACATCATTAATTAGCTTTAGATAAACAAAGTCAAGTGAATACATGTGTACGTGGCAACTTACCTATAACTTAAAAATTAATAGGAAAACAGAAAATTAAGAACATAAGCTCATATATATATATATATATATATTAGGGAGATCCATTTACATCTAGTATAAGTAAAAAAAAGACTTACATCTAATTTTTTATCATTAAATTTATTTTAATCTAATAATTTTAAATCATCTAATTAAATTATGAGAGATAATAATAAACACTCACATTAAAAAAAACCACTTGAGAGAATAAAGAAATGTGATTTTAATGAAAAAATAAATTTTAATTATTAAGTCTATTTATTAACTTAAAAATGATATAATATTGAATATAATTTATAATATTTTTATTTTTATTTAGTATAGGTTATTTTTATTTAAAAAGTTGATAGTTAATTTTTTCCTATTAACTTATTTTAAAATATAATAAATTAATACATTATATAAAAACAAAAATATAATAAATAGTTAATTATTTAATATAATTTATAATATTTTTGTTTTTATTTAGTTATAAGTTAATAAAGTATAACTAATTTTTAAAATTATATTTTAAAAATTATATTTTAAGAAACTTTGGAGTCATTGTCTTCTTATATTAATATGTCGATAATTTTACAATTACATGTCTAAACTCATCCATCATTTACAAAGCTAATCAATTAAACTAATCAATAACAAATGGTTTGGATCAACTTTTTTATAATTTTTTTAATTTGGTCATTTTTATATTTTGTTAATAAAAAAATATAAAAGACGTAATTTGCTTTACATTTAGGTGTTAGTGGAAGATCTGAGTCGAACATAACATTTAGTAAAAAAGATAATTCTTTACCATTTTGTTAATGATCGAGAAAAAAAAAGAGCCTAATGCTCTCCGGACAAATTAATTTGAATTATTTTATTTACTAAAATACTTCATTTTTTAATTTGTTAAAATAAATACACTTTCAAATAATATGTTTCAATTTTAATCTTTCCAGCTTCTAAGGTTGAAAGACTTGGTAAGCATATTGACGTATATTCAACCATACTGAAAATAGCAGTGTAATTAAGGGATGATGCATCTCTTCATGATTCACCAAGAAAAAAAAAGGAAATCATCGGTTTTTCTAACCCTCCAAAACCTTAAATGGTTCCTCAAGTAATCATAAAAATTTACGTCTTTATCTGTTTATTTAATCAAATTCTTTCAAATCATTTTGATAATTTTCATTTAAACATGTGTTCACGGTGAGCCACCCGAACCCCATGCATCTGTTTACTAAATATTTTTATTTAGTATAAAAGTTGATAGTTAATTTTTATTAACTAATTTTAAAATATAATAAATTAATACATTATATAAAAATAAAAATATTATAAATTATATTCAATATTATATTATTTTTTAAGTTAATAAATAGATTTAATAACTAAAACTTATTTATTCATTAAAATCACAATTCATTAGTCTCTCTCCTTTTTTAATATGAGTGTTTATTATTCTCTATTCTTCATTTTTAATTAGATAATTTAGAACTATTAGATTAAAAAATTAGTGAATTTAATAATAAAAAATTAAGTGTAAATTTTTTTGCTTACATTAAGTATAAATGGATCAATCTCATATATATATATATATATAATATTTTCATAAATATTATTTTGAGATTAATTTTCGTACACTATTACGATTAACAGATTCTCTTAATAATTATCTTTTTTAAGATTTGAATTTTAATCCTCTCCTTAAAAATATAATTCACTTAACACGGCATAAAATCCTTGTTGATACATAAGCTGATATTTAAACAGGTATGAATGAAGTCAAAGGAAAATCCACATTACCTTCTTTTGGCGCGAAAACTTGCAAGAGAACAATTAGGCAACAAAACCACTTGAGCAGCTAAAACTGCTCGATCCCTTTTTTTTGTTTTTTCTGGTCTGAGCGATCCGATTGTAAGGCAATAAAAGCAACGTTCAAAGAGGTGTACAAGTCATGGGTTTGCATCATGACTTGGGTTCTTTTTACAATTAACCTTTATTCATTGATCAATATACAATTTATATAAATATGTCCATATGGTTTTATTTTAGTTTTTTGTCATTCCATTTGTATGATTAAAACTGACAAACCAACCGTACTAGGTTGGGCTTGGGCTTCGGTTCCTGTTTGGAGCAACAAAACAGGTCTGTTGTTGTGGGTACAATTTTATTACTCCGTTTGCTTTCTGAATTCAACAACCAATAAAATGCTTTATTTTTTAGGAAAAATTGCTTTATTTTTCAGGAAAAAATTAAATTGCACGCGGCAAAAGATTCCCGAGATTGCCCGGATATTGTTGGAAAAATGGGGCAAAAATAGGTTACGTGGGAACCATCTTTTAGATTTCATTGCCGTAGCCTTTGTTATTCTTATCTCTCTAGCAATGCTTTTTAATATGAAAATAAAAAGTAAAAATTGCTTTGAACGCTTCAATTCGCCCGTCCCATTCTTTCTTATAAAAATGCTGTATAGGTGCCGTTAGGATTTAGATATATTTGGGGCAATCTTTTAAAAATCAGACTAAATTAGTCGATTGAATCGTTGGACTATGGATCAATCATATTTTTTATTTGAATGTTTTCTAGTTTAATTATAATTTAATCATGATTTAATCACAAATTTAATCAGTTAAATTAATTAAATTATGACTAAGAGATCTTATCAATTCAATTTCTGATATGATTTTTAAAACATTAATTTAGGATTTGATTTTATTTGGTTTTGAAAGAAAAAGTTGTTCCAACCAAATCGATCAATTTTTTTATAATGAGAATTGCTCAGTTTGTTTATAATTAAAAAATCAAATCCAATCAAATCGATTTTAATTAATTTATTCGGCTTGAACTAAATGAATTTTTGTGAAACTCACTTTTTAAAAATAAATTCAAGTATAACTAAAACTTTTTTTTCTTTCTATAAGCTAATAGATTTTTACAAAAGATAATTTAATCAATTTAGATTAATTTTTATTTTCTTATTTTTGACTTAGATTGATTTTTTTTTTTCAGTTATAAACACGTGCAGTTTGGAGATATGTTCAGTAGTTAATTATATTTGCAATTTTGGTTAAATTATATCATTATTTAGTTAAAAAAGTTATACAAATATTTATCTCAAACCGCATCTAGGAGCCATTTTCAGCCTTCAATTTTAATCTTTCCAGCTTTCAAGGTTGGAATAAAAAGGTAAGCATATTGACGTCATATTCAACATACTATTAAGAAGTATGGGCTGCAGTTGGGTTGAATGGATTACTATGGATCGTTTGATGAAGGATAAATCATTTGACGAAGGATAAAGATGATCATACATCTTATTTAGAGGTATAAGTATTATACACATTTTTTTTAAAAATATGTGATTAAAAATTATCGAAAAGTAAAATAAAAAAAATAAGTATGATAAATAGTATTAGATGAAGTATGAAAATAAATATATGTATTATTTGTGATAAGAATATTAGAGTTGTTTGATGAAATGGTTGGAGGAAAATATACAGAAAATAATGCCCTTGATGAGAAACATGGCAATGACAAGAATTAAAAAAAAAAAAATCCTCCGTGCATCACTAACTAAAATCAAGGAGTTGCTGTAATTTAATTAATTCAATGCCAGTGATGCTGAATTGCTTTAAGCACGAGAGAAATTGTCAGGAGTCCCAATCCCCCTTCCCCACATCGTTGAATAACATAAACTACTTTATTGTCTTTTATCAGTTTTATGGCCTAGTATGAACAACAGAGGTAGATGATTGTGTAAAAGCCAAATTAAAACCCAAAATTGATGTTTTTCTTTTCTTTTCAAATTGAGAAAATTGACTAGTGAAAAATCTAATTAAATACTCCTTCCATTATTTTTTATGTATTACTTTTTAAACTCATTTTGTTTCAAATTATTTGTTACTTTAAAGTATAAAATATTTATTGCTTTTAATTTTACCCTTATTTATTACTATTTCATCTGACACATTGATACTATTCTAGAATATTAAGAAAGAGAAATTTAACGACAATTTTGTTAAATATAAGTTTTTCTTTTTAAAATTTAGGTCATTTAATAAGTTTCTTAATTAATGTGTTTAAACCTTAAACAATTATTATTTAAGAATGGAAAGAATAAAATTCAAAACCAAAAATAAAAATCACCACTAAAAGATACTTTTTTTTTTGTCACGGCAACTCTCTAGAACACCACGACTAAAGTGTATTCTTTTAGTTTTGAATAACTAATTAAAAATACAGGCACGATAATGTAAAATAAATAAATAAAAAGAAATTATTTTGTAATTTTCTTTTAAAACAATATTTATTTGTAATTTGTAATTAAGTTTATAAAAAACCCATCTTTCACTTAATCCATGTGTTGTTATTTTATTTATCCACATTAGTATAGGTTCAGTACCCATGATATCCATATTTTACATGGATACCATATCAACCCCAATCATATTAGACACAACTTCGCTACAAGAACCAAAATTCTTGAATTATCTAATCTATAGACCATGTAATTACATTCATCAGTAAACATTTCTATAATGTAGGAGGAGAAGGGCCCCAAAGAATCTTGGACAACGAAGAAACCTGTGAAAGAAAGAATGGAACTTTGCCTGATGTGTAAGGACCTCTACACTACCCTCAGCATCATCATGAAACAAAAAATAATTTCCAGTGATTTTGACTAGGTGGGGAAAGTAAATGGTTTAGCACCTAAAATGACATTAGCACAACCTAAATGGTTAGGACGGATGTGTTAGATCTTATTAGGCGTACTGCGAGCAATGATCTCGGTCTATCTAACTTATAAGTATGCAGAATATCAATGGACATCTGATTCTTTATTAACTTATTTCAGGTATGACATCGGAGTTGAAATCCTTCTCTGCAGGCAGATTTAGATCAGGCAGCGAGAAAGAAGCTTCTTGCTTACTAAACTCTTGTTTGGAAGAAGCGCTTGCTGCACAGACAGGTGGTTCGTCATCAAGAACCTTGTCTTTGACTGTTTGTGGTGAGAGTGAGAGTGAGAGTGACTTAGATGGATGACAATGTGCCTCCACAAGCTGAGGTGGGTCGACGACAGCTTTCCCGGACACTAGAGAGGTTGCAGCTATTTTAAAAGTCTGTGGTGACACCAAATCAAGCTGTTACAAGAGGTCAAGGCATAATTAGATTCTAATGCATCATATAATTGTGTCTATAACCATTCAGTTCAAGAAGTAGTAAGGAGAGATTTCGAACTTTGGAATGTAACAGAGAGTCAGAGAGCACTAATTAATTTTAGACACGTCAACTAGGAATATTAGTATATTACAGGTCTTATAAAAGCTGGAGGAACAAGATGGTCACCTTCATTCTCTTTAAGTTTTCATTTCTGGCTCTATGTTTCTCAACAGTGAGAAGCAAGGCTGCAAGTTCCTGTTAAAAAATTCAAAACAAAAACAAACAATAAGAAATATATCTCCAAGCAGAAGGGTCTATAGTCTATATATACACGTGTGAAACCAATATATATATATATATATATATGAAAACTAGTACAACAAATAATACATTTTTCAAATCTCTCCTTTCTTTCAACAGCAAATTCTCCTCCTCTTTTAGTTCAGCTAAAGTCTGCAAACAGGATAAAAGTTGAAAGCATTAAGATATTAAGCAGGTAATTGAAGACACAACATATCCTTACATGAACGCACATATACAGACAAGGAGAAAAACATTTCATCTTTTAACCATAAATATGATGAAATTATTTTCATTGTTAACTGTAATGCCAGGAAACAACTGAAACAAAGGCTGTACAAATAGATTAACTAGTTCTGATGCAGTTTTGTTTGCTGATAATATTATAACTCCCATATGTGCCTTTACTACTTGCACTGAGAATTAGCAACTATACAAATATAGACATGCACAAAAAATGTTTATATTTACCCTTTTTCTTCTTGACCTTTTGGCAGTGGCAGTTTCACTTTGATCACCAACCTGAAAGACACCAAATATAGGAGAGTTTAGATATTCATCACATTAAACTAAACTCTTGAAAAAAATATGGACCAAAAGAACATGATAATATGATACTTGATCTCATTTTTCGGTTGAACACCTATTCATCTTTGAACAGGCACTAAATCAAACAGTAACATTGCTTTGAGAACATTGTGGATTACCATTCCATGACAAATGAAAATCAGAGACAAGAAAGCTGCAAGACAGTCATGAGAAATCCTTTTTATAGGCATATTACTGTTCAAATTCTAAAATGAATAAACAAATATACAGTAAGAATTAGCTCAATATAAGATCTCTCCTCCTTTCACCAAGACTAATTAGAGATAGAAGAACTATAAACTACTTACATATAAGGGCCAAATCAAGAGACGATGCAATTATTCATTTTAAATTTAATTACACTGATTATTTAGCCTTTCTTACTTATCAATAGCATTAGCATTACACTATGAATTATGATCCTTACTTATAATTCTCATAAAAATCCCGTCGCACAATGGAGATGGAAATTAGTAAAAACGAAGAGGGCTGGGGATGGGGTTTGACAGGGAAGACAAAACTTCCTCCGAAGGCCAAAGATGTTTTAGGACACTATTAAAGCAGACTTCGGTACTCAACATATCATCAATGATAAATATGAGGGAATTTGCTAATGAATGCCCTTTGGACATTATTAGTGAATAACAAATAGAAAGTTTGAATAAAAGTAAAATGTTTAATACATTAAAAAATTTAAAAAAAATTATTACTTTCTTATTTTAAGTAATTAAAAACATTTAGATTTTATTAAATATTCATTAATTAATGCCCTTAGGCACTGTTAATAAAACTTTAAATATATAATTTCTCAAATATATAATAATACCAACCAGTTAAAATTGGCATCTCTGTGTGCAGACCACGGTACTCGTTGTACCATATTCTATGGTAATGTCATATCTACCGTGCTCTGCTATGTTCCGTACTATCACGTAAATCCCACTAACCTCTTAAGATGTCAATCATATCTAAAATAAATACATCACCCACTCTACCGGCACGAACTCCTAGTGACAATAATAATAAAAATACTCTTCACATCATGACCATTCACAAAAGAAATAGCTATGTGCCAAAAAATAATGGGTAATGCTAATGCATGAAACACACAGTGACACAGACACCCCTCACGCCCCAATCTCAATTAAAATGTGTTCGAAAGGAATAGCTGAAGACATATAAACACCAATAAGCAACGGGCCAGCTTAAGTAGCTTCGTGTCATTAATTTGGTGACAACGTTTTCCCCTCTTGGGAGCTACCAAATAGTCTCTATCCATTGACATTCAAGCGAGAAAAAGCCCTTTTTTCTCCAAGACTCCAAGCCTCCAACTTCATTTTCCTTTTCCTTTCTAGGTGGTTTGGTTGCATGCATCACATCTTCAGTTCTTGTCTATCATTAATTAAAAACAAAAAATAAAGTAATTCACCAAAAACGAAAAGGTAAATGCAAAGCTACTTCATTTCTTTTGGTTAGACCATCTTCGTTTCAATCCCGAATAAAATATAGAGAAATTGATGCATGTTTATGTATTAGTAATAAATGCATCACCCAAAAAGATATTAAGATATTTACAAATCATTATTTACTTTTATTTTATATAATTCATTTAAAAATATTACAGTTACAAAAATATATAATAATTTAATTTTTTTATATTAATATATAATATAAATATAATATACATATACATAAAATATTTTCCTATTTGCTATGATGGAAATCTTCATCAAACATACGTTTATTACTCTTTCAAAAATACGGTATAATTTCTCATAAAATATAGCAAAATAATTTGACCGAAGATTCTCATCTTTTGGACCCTACTATTACCATGTATAAAAAGACCATGCTATCCTTTGGAATAAGGATAGCCAATTAAAAACTTGCCCAACTAGCACCAAAACAAAAATAAAATAAAATTGCACACCCACTTTTGACTCTCGCCATTGTACTAACTACTATCTTATGATTATGATCTGAGGTTATCATCTTTCCCGGAATTACAAGGGTTGCGATCAGGCTGTCATGCAGAGACAACGAAACAGAGATTCCTCATCCGGTACAGTAATAATTTTACAATTAAAAATTAAATAATAATTAAACAGCTTGTTTTAAATTAAATAACCAATCTTTTTATTTTCTTGAAGCTATAGTTATTCCAGGGAATTATGATTATGAATGAATGAAATAAGAAGGAAATAGATGACAACGCAAACACCCAAAAAGTACAAAACCACTACCCACAACACCATACTACACGGCACAAGAAAAGCAGGTGGGGCACGAGTGTGATATTACGGAACTGCCCTGGCACTCGTTCGCCGTTCGCAGCATGTCCCTTTCCACTCACCCCACCCAACTGCGGTGTCTTGAATGCGACATGCAGTAAAATAATACTTCATGTGTTCGGTTAACAAATGCATTAAAGAAATTAAAATAGAAATTTTTTAATAAAAAAATAATTAATATATTAGAAATTGAAAAAGTTATAGAACATTTGTTAACAAAAACTCATATTTTATGTTGTAAAAACCAAAAAAGGAAAGGAACATATGTGAAGAGACGAAAATGCCCTCGCAAGAAGTGGCGAGGAAAAAACGCGACAAGAGTCGTAAGATGAATCTTGGGGAAGGAACGATACACGTTTACACGACGGCGCCGGAGATCAGAGACGAGGGAGAGGCAACAACCAGGCGAGTGAAATGACGGAGCTAGCCCCGGGGGTAAAAGTGTAAATATCGCAGTTCCTAAATGGCATGTCCGTCCAATCAGAAAAAAAGCTCAAAAGCTGTCAGAGTCAGACTACAAACAAAGAACCAGAAAAAGAGAGTTTCCTACTGGTGTTCAACCGCAGCACGCGCGCCGCACGATAATGCGTCAGACACGCCGGTCACCGGAAAAAAAACAAGAAACGGACCGAAATATTAAACCGGAAAAAAAAGAAAGGAGGACAAGCACACCTTAGATCTTGAGGTATCGACCGGTCTAATTGGGCGGCTGGACTCTTCGTGGCCGTCGACAGCGCCGCCGCCGCTTGCGGAAGTGGCGGCACTCCAGGAGAGCGGCGTGGTGGGGCTGGCTCTGGTGGGATCGGCTTTCTTGTGAGCAGCAGCAGCGGGCCTGGAGCGGGGCTGACGCACGGTCCAGTGGAGGTGAAGACAGAGAGAGGCGTGTTTATTGGAAGGAGGCGGCGGCGGGAGGGATTGGCGGAGGCGGAGGAGGAGGTGAGCGACGTGGGAGTCGTCGGCCATGGCCATCTTGAGCCACGGGTCGTCGTCGTCGGACATGATGAACTCTGAGGGTAAGTAGTGGCGAAGAAGAAGGAGGAGAGGAAAATCTTCTTGTGTGGGGGCGTGGGAGTGGGAATGTTATGTTAACATTAACAATAACATTGGCGAATCGGAAGGAGTGGAAGAAGGTTTTATATATATATATATATATATATATATATATATTGTGGTGTGGAGGGTCTTCTTTGTTGACAAACCTAGGGGTGGGGTGGGATTTCGCTGCCTGGTCCAACCTTTGTTTTACACGCCAATCCTCAACTCGTTGTAAGGGTGATTTTTACTTACACATAAATGTATTATATTATTTTTATATATTTATAAAAAATTAAAAAAAAAATTTAATTTATTTATGATAAAAAATTATATATTTTTTTATTCTTTATATAAATATATATAAAAATAATGTGATTTTCTTTTCCAATTTCTTTTTTCTTTTTCATTGGCCACACGTATTATATTGTTAATTTGTTATTATTTTTAGCAAACAAAATCTAAAGTAAATAACAACGATTGCTTTCCACTCGTGGCATCTACTTCTGTGATCTGAATGGATTATGTAATTAAAGCTACATTGTACCTCGTATAATCTATTTAGATTTTATTTTTATACACTGTATTTTATAAAAATATCTATACAGAGCGAAATTTGATTTAAGAAAAAAGGAAGTTACCTTATTTTAAGGTTAAGTGTTTTTTTTTTCCGAGACTTTTTCACACTTATCTTTTCGAAGTGAAATTAGCTTATGTGTGATTGACAAATTTTGTTAAATTTGCCAACCAATCAATAGCAAGTTCATGTGAAATCCTTTTTTTCCTTTTTTTTTATTGGATATTTCTACAATATTTGTGTGTGAGACCAATTTTAATTTTAATGTCAAATTATATAACCACAAGGAATTGCCAATAAATTTTAAATTTCTACATTACAAGTAAAATTTACCTACATAAAATCTTTTTTTTTTAATCCATAATTGCATATAATATACTAAGTTTGTGCTGAATACTAATGACTATGGATCCTCAACAATTTTTACAAAACTGCAAGAGATTTTAGCCTTCAATGAACTCGTTGTCATCATTGATCATGTAACTCTTCAAGTCCTTTCAATTTGCAAGAACGATTTGATCTGAAACTACACTTGCAATTTTAAAATTGTAGAGGATGATACTTATCCTAATTAGGGTTTCAAATGTATAATTATGCTCTTATCCTGATTAGAGTTTCACAAGTAAAATTATCTCAACTATTTATGTATTTGTACTAAGCCATGTTTTCAGCGACGGGCCCAGGTTATATAGAGCATGGTCATGTGCCTTCAGTGACTTTTTAGTCTTATATATTACTAGTTTATTAGTTTTGCCTCAATTTTGTTATCTCAACTATTTATGTATTTGTACTAAGCCATAAAGTTTGTTAAGTAATTTTGATGCCATTAAATTTTTCATATAAAGGATATATAAAATCTTGATAAGAATTCCACCAACTTTTATCCCACGTGAGAGTTTATTAAATTATCTCTCTAAAATCTCAATTCCTATGTTCATTGCCCCACTATTCAAAATTTTTTGGTCCATCCTTGCATGTTTCACTTAAGGCATGCATTAACATATATATATATATATATATATATATATATATATATATATATATCATTTATTTTTAGTTGTCGTTTGAATTTTTTTATATTCTATATTAGATATCATTTTAAAATTTTAATGCATAATTAATTAATTATTTTATACCATTTTTATTTGTATTTTTTCTCACTCTGTTAATTATTTAATTATTAGAATATCTCAATATTTATTCATCTAATTTTTATATATTTTTTATCATATTTTTTATTGACCAATCACATTCTTTCTTTTTCAATTAATGAGACAAAGGGTAATATTGTCTTTTATGATTTTTTTCTTAAAATTAAGACTACTAAATTGTTTCCTTAATACTAGTGTCATTTTCTTAAACCACAAAATAAAAAGGAATGGATGAAGTGTATATATAGTAACTTATAATTATAAACTTTAATAAAAAGGACAATAATAAACTCCAACATTAATAAGGAGAGAAAATAGATAAATATAATTTTAATGAAGAAAGATTTTAATTATTGAGTCTCATTATTTTTTTAATGAAATTGACTCTAATAATTAATTTAAAAATTATATAATTAAAAAATTACGAGTCTAATATTCATAATAAATTTTAATTTTTAGTATTTTGATTCAACTGTTAGATCTTAAACATATAAAAAGGTTCTTAATCTAACGTGTTATGCATTTATTTATATTATTAAAATTATAATGCTATTTAAATAATTGTAATATATAATACTTTTTAATTTTATTAAAAAAATGGTAATGTGCAATTATTTCTTTTTTCGTACAATGATAGTAACGAAGCTTAAACTTGTGATGTTTAAGTAAATCACCCAAACCTCTCATCACACATGATTATAATTTCGAGATAAACAAAACTTGTACCAAAAGAATATGTTAACAAAATTAAATTAATCCAAGTGTGTGTTTGGATGAAGGATTTTGAGGAAGGGAAATAATTTCTTAGAAGAATTTAAAATTCTTAAGCATGAAATGTTTTGTTTGGATATTTAATAGAATTATTTTAAAAATTTTAAGATATTTTAACAGGATATTCTAATACCAAAAAATAAAGAATTCAAAATTTTTCCTCTACAAGTAGAATTGTGAAAATCCTTCATTCTTTCTCCCTTTTACCATTGTCAGCCCACACCAAAAATTCAATCGTCCTCCGCTACTCACCATGGTGGCGATGCCGCCCCTCTCTAACCCTGAACTGGATCACGTCGCCGTCATTCGGGAGCCACCACAACCTCCATCCTTGCACCACCCAAATAGCCATCTTCCTCCACCGAACCACCTCCACCTAAGTCGCCACAAGTCACCACCTCTGCCATAGTCAGCATCGCCCTCACCCTGTTGAACCCTAACCGCGTTGCCATCCTCACCAGACCCAACATCATTGCGTGCCTCTGTCGTTGTTGTCGAACTTGGACCGTGCTGCTACACCTCACCTGCCACGCCATCCTCGCGCCATTGGTATTCCTGCTGTTAGTCTCGCTCCACCTCCGTTCAGCCACTATCCTGGCTGCACCATTCAGTGACTTTTAAGTCTAGATTCAAATCCATTTTTCTATTTTTTATTTTATTTTTATTATGTTTTGCAAAATTTATAATGAAAATGTAAATTTATAATAAAAAATTGTAAATGAAAAATATTTAATTATTTTGTCCAAACAAAAAATTTAAAATGTTAAAAATTAAATTACTTCATCCAAATAAAAAAATTACAAATAAAAATAATTTAAATAATGTAATTAAATTCTCTAACATTTAAATTCTCTTAAATTTTGAAATACTTTATCTAAATACAACTTAAATAAAATTGAGAGCAGTGTTAATGTTAATGGAATAAATATATACTCCTTAGCCCAAAATTACAAAAAAATGTACTTCTGAGACTAATTATACACAAATTTATTTATTTTATCAAATAACATTTTCAAAAAGAAGGAGGAAAAAACAACTCCAGCAACGGCAAATTCATACACCGATGCAAAAAGAAAAGGCTCCTTTTCTATTAAACAAAAATATTTTTTGTTTTTGTTACATTCCATTGCCGATGCCATTGCCAGAATAATAATTAACTACCTCTCTCCATCAATTTTATATTTCTCTCTTCAATTTCATAATTTTTTTTAAGTATCACAATTTAATAAGTAAAAGATTAATCTCTTATATTATAATCAAACACCTAAACAAAAAATTCTCTCAATAATATTATTTTTATATATATAAATCTTATAATTAAATCTAATAATACTTATTTAAAAAACCCAAATCTATTGTATTTAGACTCACACACATTACTTCAATTTCATAATTTATTTGAACGTGTTAAAAACAAAAAAACAAAAACAAAAATTCAATTTTCCATTTTCTGTTGTTCATCTTAATCGTCGTTTCTGCGCAGTGCGTATTAATTAACAGTAAATAAATTCAGCCGCTTTCACTTTCAGTTGACTGAGCAGCAGCTCTAACTAAAACCCTAACCTTCCAAAACCCCCTCTTTCTCCATCGTCCGCCATGGCCCTCCTTCTCCAGTTCAGAACCACAACCAAATCCAACACCTTCACAAACCCTTCCTTGCTCCACCGCCTCTTCTCTACCTCCAACTCCGGCGACGATGGCGATCAACCTCCCACCAATTCCGATTCTCCCTTCTCTTCCTATTTCAGAGACGTCAAGGACAGCCTCAAACAACAACAACCCTCTACTCCATCACCGCCCAGAAGCTCCCCAACCTTTTCCTTCACTGCTTCCTCCAAACAAACTTCCCTCGAAGAGATCCGACGGAACCTATCCGAGTTCCGCCGCCGGACCTCCGTGCCTCCGCCCGGTGACCCGTCGTCGTCGCAGGAGATCTCGTTTCAGGAGCTCTACCAGCGAAAAGTGTTCCAAAAACCGGACGAATCGACGGGAGATGCCGATTCGGGACCTGCAAAGCCCGGCGGCAAATTCTCTTTGGACGCGATTCGCGAAAGCTTGCGGCATATTGGGGCTTCGCAGGGTGGCGCCGATCGCAGGGGCGTGGATCGAATGTCGTTGCCGGCATTCAAAGATGCATTGAAATTGAGGCCTTCGGATTCCGCCTCGTCGACGGTGATCGGCGGCACTAGTGCGTTGCCGGAGTCGGTTTTCGGCAGGGAGATGAGGGAGAAGAAAGAGGAGGATGGCTCCTCGGCGGCGATGGAGACGATGTTTGTGAAGATGTATGGGTACGCGGAATTGGGAGAGAAATTGAGGAAGTTGAGGCCTCAGGAAAAAGGGAAAGAGTGGTTTTCTCTTGGGGAATTGAATGAGAGGTTGATGAGGTTGAGGGAGATGGAGGAGAGGGAGTCTCTGTCAACCATCAAAGGGGGTTTCTTTAACGATGTGAGACAGAGTTTGATGCGCTTGCAGGTTTCTGGTGATGAGAAGGCAAAGAAAACTTCACGTCAGTAACAAGTTCATTTTTTTTTTGGGGGGGGGCTTTAATAGAACTTCAAATGTCCCTGAATCGTTAACAATTTGATGTGAATCAATTCGAGTTCTTCTATATACATTATAACATCTGTGTTCATGTAGTAGTGCTAATATGACATAATTTCATTTGAAATAAATAACTAATGGTATGAATTTTGCAGTGCAGAGACTCGATATGTTGAGCCATTTGGGTGGGACTCCAACCTACTTGCTGGAGCCTCCTAAAGAGCATCTTGTTGAAAAGGTAAATATGGTTTGCTTTGGTCTGTTTTATTATATATAATTTTGATTTGATTTGTTGTCTCTCCTTCCTGGCTGGTGATGTGAACCTTCATTTTATTTTTACAACTTGCAACATTACATATTTATAGCAACAATTTTCAAATGTCAAATCCTATGTTTATATATTCATTGTTCTTTGTTTTCTCTATATTGGCGTAATCTTAAATACTGCTAATTCTAGTCAATATTGAACCAATGCACAGACATTAATATATTGAAGCCATTATTACTGTGTCTTTTTAATGAAGTGATTCAAGCCTCTGATGTTGTCATTCATCAAGTTATTGACTAACACCTAACTATTATTGGATTGCTGTTGGCCCGTCACAGTTTTACATGTGGTACTTTTAGTTCTAGGATTGCTGATTGTTGGTGTCATGTACTTCAGTATTTGAAATCTGCAGGTTGTTTGATATTATTGAACGAACCTGTTGATGTCTGAGTCGTTTTATTTCAAATGTCCATAGCTTATCATGTAGTATTGTTAATGGTGCTAACTAAATTGATACCCTAATATTGGCACGTTATGTTTATTCCAGTACTTTCATCCAGATAATATGTCCTCGGCAGAAAAGTTGAAAATTGAACTTGCAAAGGTTAGAGATGAGTTTAAAATGTCAGAGTCGGATTGTGGATCTGCACGTATTCAAGGTAAAGGAAATTATTCATTAACTGATTTATGCAATGTTTGATAAATAAGAAGGGGAATAGGTTTGCTTTACTTATCTACCTTCCAAATGTGGAACAGTGTGTGGGTTACATATTGCAATATAGGTCTGGGTGAAAGTTGCGGTGATAATTTCGTATGTGTCTTGCTGATGCTTATGACTATAGTAATAGGAACTTGTTAAGGAAATAATACTATCCCACTGATTTTATGCAGTTGCACAACTTACAACTAAGATTAAGCATCTATCATCAGTTCTACACAAGAAGGTGAGTTGCCTCTTTGTATGTCATTTTTCTTAAATATATTATCCCATTTGAGGGTCAATGACTGGAAATAGCCTACAAAACTCATCAATAGAAGATTTGTATGGTCAACCAGTTGATGTGCAGACATTGTTACCAGATAGTGTCTACTTTGTTTATGAAAGACCATTTTATTTTGTCATATGCTTTTTTCAAATCTAGTTTGAAGGTGCCGTTTCAATTTTCTTTCTCTAGTGTTCATGGAGTGTAAGACTTATTGTTTTCTAACAACTTTTACAACAACAATGACAACAATCAAAGTCTTTTCCTACTAGGTGGAGTCGACTACATGGATCAAATTTTACTGTGTTCTATCAAAAACCAAATCTTCCGATAGGCCATTTAGGTCTAAATCATTTCTAATGGTTTCACCTAAAGTTTTCTTGATTTTCCTCTCCTAATTAATGGACTTTATCAAATCTTTTCTAACAGCTTTTATTAAAAAGAAAAATTAAAAATTTCTTCTGGTTGCAGGATATTTGAATGGATGCTTCTATTAGGAAGGAACGGGTTTTGAAAAGTTGTAATCAACTAACTCTTAATGCAGTCTGCTAAAAGAGGAGTCATAGCCTTATGATTTTATAAATATTGGAAGGATAACACGTCCATAATGTGTAACCATAGTTGGATTTTCTTTCATTCAGGTTAGAACTTTGATTTATAACCTTTAAAACCATGTGAGTTAACAAATGCTTGCACTGTTTTCTATCAAAACACCCCCCACCTAAAATGTATTTTAATATTTTTGTAAAATGCAATTTGAATTGATTTCATCTGTGGCTCTGGAGCTATATATGGTGCTGTCTTATATTAAACTGTATGTATGTTCAGTTATAGGTAAAAGCAGATGCTTTATATAAAGCCTCCATACCATGTTTATTCAGATGTTGGAAGTTGTAATTTCCTGTGTTGTCTGAGCGTTCCATTTGTTTTACTTGGTGAACACTCTGATTTTGTAGCTCCATTTGATCCCTAGTGCAGTGCAAATTTATGACTTCTGTTAACAAAATTTTGAATATGGCCTTGGATAGAATTTTGAATTGGTGACTGCATACCGTGCTCATTTGAGCTTAGGTTTTTTTTTCCCTCTCTCCCAATTATGTTTTATGTTCTTTGTTTTACGTTGCTGCTGTCTATGTAATGTGACCAGCCTGTCCTAGTGTACGACATAATTGCCCTTATCACTAGTCCTTTGAGTTATTCCCTGTCAAATAAAGCAAATTCTTATATACACCCAATCTATATTTACTTTGTGAACTTAATGGTTGAGATCTGTTCTATGCAGTGTGACTCGGTGATTTTTATGTAGGGTTAGATGGTTGGAATATGGCAACTGCCATAGCATTACTATTTTATCTCTGATTCAATTCATTCTATGATGCTTTAGGATGTGCATTCTCGTAAAGGCCTGGTAGCAATGGTTCAGAGGAGAAAAAGATTACTGAAATACCTCAGAAGAACTGACTGGGATTCCTATTGTTTTGTTATTTCTAAGCTAGGTCTACGTGATAATCCAGATCATAGTTACAAAATTCGGACCGGTAGATCGAGTCAGGCGTAGAGTCACTTGTCTGGTGGTCGGATGAAAAAAAACCCCAACATAAACAAATTGGGGGAAAAAAAAACTAACAACCCAACCGGGTTGATGGAAACTGGCTGGGCAGACCGGGTTTATCCAGTCCGACTAGCCAGGTCAATCGGGGTTTGACTGGTCAAGTGGCTGAGTCACCGTTTTTCCAGTCTTGTTTTTACAACTCATGATCCAGATATCAATTATTGAAGAAATGCATTAGTCCATTTTTCTTTTTCTGTATGAAGATAAGATTAATATTATGGTCATCCCATTATTTTATTTTTATCAGTTTTCGGTTTAATTAATGACAATTGTTTAGTTTCCTGTACATTGTTTATTTTGTATTTTTGGTTGTCTTTTCCACTAGAATTGTTTCATAATGGAAAACTGATAATTAGGTTAGCAAAGAATTCTGTTTCGATTTAGTTATCATATTTTTTATAGGATCACCGCTTATTATTTTACTAAGCACCCTCAATTTTGTAATTAGATAATAGCATAATGATTTTAAGTGGAGTACTTTTCCTGTTATAATTGAGTTAGGAATCTAGGGAAGTGGGAGTCCATATTATAATTTCTACAGTTAGTTTTTGTGTTTGGTTTTCTCTGTCTTTTTAAATTTATGCTAAAATTTAAGTTTTTAGAAAGAAAAAAAAGGGGTTTAACACTAACTAGTAATTTGCAATTATAATTGCATAGGGATAAATAAATTCTTTTTGGAAAACTTGTGCAAAAATGAACTTAGCGTAAGAATCAACTTCTGCGGATCTACTTCATCTGCGACCTGAAGAAAAGCCGGGGCTGACAGCGAAATATTTTGTTACGCAGTACAAGGCACAAACTAGATCACTATTTAGGACCCAAAAAAACAGTGAGGCATCTATTATTTTTAATGAATTCTTCAACTCTTTTTGTGAGTAATTCTTAAAACATTTTTGTTTTTGACTAAATATAACTTGTCCGTAAATGGGATATAACTTTCTTTTCTCCTAAAGTTTTCACCCAAAAAAAAAAAGTTATCTCATGTTAGTAATGTATATGGGCATGTGTGAGAACTAACAGGTTGATACAATTTTATAATTCATTATGCTATATGATTAAACTAATTTGACTATTAAATTATACTTGAGATAAGTAATATATGGATGAGGCTAAAAAAAAGTATTCTTTGACACATATTAGAGTTGGTATAAGCACACAAAAATGTAAAGCTATATGATTAAACTTTTTGGTGTAAAATTTCAAGATTGGTATAAGCACACTATTTTTTGTTGTAAAATTTCCAACATTCAGAAGTTGTATTGAGTCTCGACTAATTTACAGTTGAATAAGATCACACCACAAAAATGTAAAGCTCTCATAACACTATTTGATAACATTTTTGTAGAATATATGATTCAATTAATTTAATCATTAAATCATACTTTGCTGTTATTATAAATTTGCATACCAAATTTTATATAATTTACATAGCTATAAATATGTAATCAAGCAGTAAACATTGTGATTTGTTTGAAAAATATATTGTTTGTTAATTTAAATATAAATTAATAGATTACAAAGTTATCTTAAATCAGTGCAAAATTTTACAAGTATGATAGGCAGGGTTATTTGATGGGTGAGTTGGGTTGGTTTTGCGGTATTTTTGAACCTCACTCGCTCATTAAATTAATGAATTTTAAACTAGTTGATTGAGTTAGGTCAAAACAGTACTTTTAACATACATTGGAAATTTTTTTCTCTTGCTAAAATAATTATTGAACTATGAAATTGAAAATTAATTATACATAACACATATTAATAAAAAATTACATATGTTTCAAATAAACTAAAATGTCAATGCCAGAACCAATCCCACAAAAAGTTGGCTTATACACAAATATAATAAATATCAAATGAGATAAATAAACATAATAAGTCTTTAGTGAAGTTAATATAAATTTGAAATAAATTAAAGTAAAATTAGTTAATAAGTCATATTAAAAGTTATAAAATATCACATAACAAATCAAATTTAAGTCAATTAAAGTCAATATTATTAACATATAATATATGAATTAAGTCTCAAAAGTTATAACTATTTATTCAACTAAAGTTTTCAAATTTTTGGATTAACATATTTTTTTCATCTAACATATTCTTTGTCATCTATGCAATCCACTAAATTTTTATCACAATAGTCTATTGGATGACTCATGAGTTTCTCATCAATATTGTCTTCATACTCTTAATATAACTACAATACATATACCTAAACTTAATTAACACTATAAAAAAGGTCAAAAAAAATACTTAAAATATCATAATAATTAAATAACTTTTATAACAAAAAGGTTATTTGAGTGATTTGACATTTTATAAACTCATTATTCAACCCATATATTTTGAATTATAGTATTTTTCAATTCAATGCAACGTCTGGTACCTCAATTCAATCCACATTTGTGAGTTGGATTTAGCTAAAACACGTGAATTCGTTGCTTGATATGCTGGACACCTTTAATGATAGGTGTGATATAATTTTTTTTATACATAATTTAAATTTTTAATTAATAGTGTGTGATTGATTTTGATTCGTACAATCTAATTTAACACTAATAGTATTTCTCGAATTTGACTTAGAATTCATCCTGCGGTCCAAAGTCAAAGAGAGAATGATAAAATACTAAGGTCTTCTGCAATTTATTTATTTATTTATTAGTGATGATCACGTTATGCATTTATGAGAACAGCAATAAAAATATATCTCTCGTATAGTAAAAAATAAATTAATAAAGATACATTTTTGTGATTCTTTTTTTTTCGTGAAATGCTATTCGTGAAAATGAGCATGACTCCTTTGATTTGGGGTAGAAAATAGAAATGATTGATTTTCATATAAACCAAGGTGAATGAAGCTTTCATATTAAACTATCCACATCTGCTGCATACGTAAGCTTTCATGTGATAAAAGAGTGAGATCCGTTTGATATATATGATAGTATAGTATAAGATAAAATAATAAAATAATATAAAATATGAATGAAGATAAGACCTAATTTTATATTTTAATAACAAAAGAATAAAAATTATCTGATTGTCTAACATCTTTTTACATACCAAAATACTCTTTAACATAAAACTCAAAATAATTTAAAAAAAAAAGGCTTCATTTATGAAACAAACTTCACCAATGGTGGAAGCTAGTTCCCAAACCTAAGCTTTTGATCAAAAAAAGAAAAATGAGAAAAAACTAATGGAACTTGTTGGTTTACACCCACTCATCAAAACAGATCCAGATCCACTCATCGAACCAAACCCACTCCTTGCTAGTGTTGCACCCACTCATCAAACTAGATCTGGTCCTGTTCATGCAAGTAGTCATCATTAACAGTAGATATTAGACAAGCAGCAAAGGTCATCGACATTAATGGTCAAACAAGGGTTTTTGGCGACACTCACGCAACAACATTTTTGTTACATGTGATGGCATTTTGAAAATAAAATATGATTGTGATTTTAAGTGGATTATGCATGCTTCTCATCTTAATATCTTTCCTTACTTATTTTAATGAAATTTACTTTTTTTTGTAGTTCTTTCTTTTTCATTATAAAATAAAATATATATATATATATATATATACTTATATAAATTCTATATATATATCATGAGTAACTATTAAATTAATAGGTATTTGTGGGTTCTGTGAACAAAAAAATTACAGTGCTATTATAGAATTAAAAGAAAAATAAAATTGAATACCCTTTCTATAATTTTCAAGAACCGAATTGTTTTTAAAACAAAGATAAGTTAAATGTTAAGATTTTAGAAATAATTTCATAATTGTCAAGCAAATGAATGAGAATTAGGTTGAGTTTGGATAACCTTTAAAAAAAGTAATTTTAAGATAATAAAAAAATATTTTCCTCCTTTTTCTTATTTCTAATTTTCTTTAAAAATAGTTTATCCAAATTTCTTAGAAAAAATAGAAAAATTAATTTTTTAAATTTTATTTATTTTAAGAATCTTATTCCAACAATTAAAAATATTTGAGAAGTTTTCATAAAAGAAATAAAATTTTGCTTAAGACAGTAGTTAAAGATATTAAAATAAAAAAATTTAGATGAAAATAAGATATTTAATGAATTAAAAATTAAAAAATTTATTTTTTATTTAAAAGTTTTTATTTTAATATCTTTAACTGATACGCTTAATAAAATTCAAAATAATATTTTTCCTGAAAAAAAAAAAGAGAAAAATATACAAGAAAAGCACCCTAGATAAATATATTTTTAGCCGCACTAAAGGTTTTGCTCCAACATGTTCTTTGTGACTTTGCTCAAAAAGGAATAGTACAATATTTTTTTGTCTTGACCTGAGGGGGAAGAAGGATTCGGGAACTCGCTTCAGATAAGGAAATGGCAGCTTCTGCAGCAAAAAAGGTATGCATAACTGGGGCTGGAGGATTTGTAGCGTCTTGGCTTGTTAAGCTCCTCCTTTCTAAGGGATACATTGTTCATGGAACTGTCAGACAACCTGGTACTTTTCATTTCCTCTTTCTCTCTCCCATCATCCCTTGTTTTTCATTAAACTCATTTAACCAAGATTTTATTAATCTTTGGATAAGACCCTTTTGAATTACTGCAAAAACTGAATCCAAAAAAGTATTCTTTTTTAAGTCTCATTCACTCTTTTGATTGAGGATGGTAATTATTATGCTATTTGGAATGCATGAATGTTATGTTTTCCATAGAAATGTTCAGGATGATGTTGTTATAGTTTTTTTTTTTTTTTTTTTAATTTTTGGTATACGGTATAGTTATTTTTTCCTTCTCATTCTTTTGAAAAAAAAGTGCTGTGATTCGTATATGTCTGACCAGGTAATCAGAAATATGATCACTTGCTGAAACTCGAGAGAGCTTCTGAGAATCTTACACTCTTCAAGGCAGATCTCTTAAGTTACAAATCTGTTTACTCAGCAATTGTTGGATGCAGTGCAGTTTTCCATGTTGCTAGCCCTGTACCCTCAACAACTGTATCCAATCCTGAGGCAAGCATCTACTTCTATAACATGCAATTCATTGCTTTTATAACAACATATATTTGGAATCTTTTCTGCTTTGCAAACTAGTTTGATATATTTATGTCATTCTCATTTTCTAACCTACGCCTTTATCCTGACAGACATCAATAAGTATAAGGATTTAGTTTATTTCATCAATGTCATCAAAATTGTTCCAAACTCATTTTGAAATTCATATATATTTGAGACTTCATTTAATCAATGCCATAGTATTTTTGTGACATGATTAAGTCTTAGAACTTTTTTCTTTTAATCCATGGTGTATAGATCCTTTTGTTGGAGTCCAGCTCATAAGTGGAGTTGGTGGCTTTCTTTATTTGTGGCCATAATTGATCTTGGTAGTTTTTGTGGTTGCAAATTCACCTCATGGAGTTGGTAATTTGTGTGGCTACAATTTGAAGGAGATTTTGTGGCTGAAATTTGAGGAAGACATCTATATATAAATGCATCATCTTCATTCCCAAAACACACTAAGAGAAGAAGAAGTGGGAAGTGGGAAATCCTTTGTAGAGGAGGGAGTGATAAAATACAGAATAACATTCTGAGTCCTTGTAATAGAGAGAGTGTGTAAGACTCTTTTTTTGGGCAAGGTGTATTTTTAGAGTGTTGATAACTCTGTGAAAGATTATTGTGAGTTGTACAAATTTTCTCATAGTGAAATCTTTGGTTGTCTTTGACAACAGAAGTGGTTTTTCTCCGGTTTGGGAGTTTTTCCACTATAAATTCTTGTGTCTTTGTGTGATTGGTGTTTTCTTCCTGTGTGCTCACCCAAACTTATTTCTGCATAACGGTTTTGCTGGGGGTTATCTTTTGTTGTTTTCATAACAACTGGTCTTGATTTCCCAACAGTGGCATCAGAGCTGTTGGTTGCGACAGTGTCAGATTTTTTCAGGAAATTCGTAGTATGCTCTGTGGTTGCAACTTTGATTGATCTTCCACATCAGAAAAGAATTATGGTAGTGTGAAAGTGGATGTCTAGGAAAAGTTCTGGCTAAGGAAAGATTTGATATTTAAGTGTGTCCATTTGTGGCCTACCTCTCTTTCCTGGGAACTTACCTGGTGTACTATTCACATAATCCTACTGAAAATTTCTGTTCGTGTACAAGATGCAGACCATGAAGTTTGGGATTGAAAAGTTTGACGGGAGGATGAATTTTGGCTTGTGGCAAATACAAGTCAAGGATATCTTGATCCAATCTGGACTACACAAAGCATTGAAAGGAAAACTCATCTCTGTTTCAGGTAAAGATCCCGAGAAAGATTCCAGCAAAGATTCTGACAAAGGCTCTGGTGGAACCAGTACATCTGGTATGAGCGATGAAGATTGGGAGGATCTGGATCTGAAAGCGGCAAGTACCATACGATTATGCTTGGCTAAAAATGTTCTTGCAAATGTGCAAGGAACTTTGACAACCAAGGAACTCTGGGAGAAGCTCGAGGAGATGTACCAAACAAAGGGTGTCTCCAACCGAGTGTATTTGAAAAAACAATTTCATACGCTGCGAATGAGCGAAGGTACAACAATGTCAGATCATTTGAGCGTTCTCAATGGGATTGTCTCTGAACTAGAAGCACTGGGAGTACAAATGGATGATGAAGATAAGGCTTTAAGGCTTATCTGGTCTCTTCCATCATCTTATGAACATATGAAGCCGATTTTAATTCATGGGAAGGAGAAGATATTCTTTTCTAAAGTTACTAGCAAACTTCTTTCAGAAGAGAGAAGGCTGAGTGGTGGAAAGTTTTCTATGCCTGAAAGCTCAGTGTTGGTAGCTGAAAATAAGAACTCCACAAAAGGAAATCTTGTATGTTGGGGGTGCAGGCAAGCAGGGCACCTTAAAAGAAATTACCCAAAAAGAGGAGCAGGTTACGCAAATTGCTCGAAAGATAACGTAAATAGTGTTTCTCTTGCCTCGGTGGGAGATGAATATGATGATCCCATATGATGTTTGTTAAAAGCATGAAGATCCTTAGGCTTGGCCGCTAATGCCAGCATAAAGGATGTGTTCTATTTACGGGTTCCATATTTACATACGGGCACTGGTTTTGCAGTTGTGCAGGGTGCGTGGTGGAAATATATGTCGATGGCAGATGAAACTTCCGGAAAAGCAAAACATGGAAGTTGCACCATAATTTTTTCTGCAAGTTTTTTCGACATGTGCCGAAAAGAAAAAAAAATCTTGAAATTTGTTGATTTCAAGTGTATATGTTCTTATGGTGGAGCATGGTAATTATCAGTTTTGATAATTATGACTGGCGGTATAGTCAGTGTTTGGCAAGGCATCCAGATGAGGGGGTGCATGGTATTCTCGGTAGGGGGTGCTCGATTTTCTCTACATAAGGTTTGGGCATTTGATAAGAAAATGCAGGCCACCTCCCTTATGGCTGGAGGGGGTGATTTGTTGGAGTCCAGCTCATAAGTGGAGTTGGTGGCTTTCTTTATTTGTGGCCATAATTGATCTTGGTAGTTTTTGTGGTTGCAAATTCATCTCATGGAGTTGGTAATTTGTGTGGCTACAATTTGAAGGAGATTTTGTGGCTGAAATTTGAGGAAGACATCTATATATAGATGCATCATCTTCATTCCCAAAACACACCAAGAGAAGAAGGAGTGGGAAGTGGGAAATCCTTTGTAGAGGAGGGAGTGATAAAATACATAATAACATTCTGAGTCCTTGTAATAGAGAGAGTGTGTAAGACTCTTTTTTTGGGCAAGGTGTATTTTTAGAGTGTTGATAACTCTGTGAAAGATTATTGTGAGTTGTACAAATTTTCTCATAGTGAAATCTTTGGTTGTCTTTGACAACAGAAGTGGTTTTTCTCCAGTTTGGGAGTTTTTTCACTATAAATTCTTGTGTCTTTGTGTGATTGGTGTTTTCTTCCTGTGTGCTCACCCAAACTTGTTTCCGCATAACGGTTTTGCTGGGGGTTATCTTTTGTTGTTTTCATAACAACTGGTCTTGATTTCCCAACACCTTTGTTTCTGAAATTCATGTAGGTGATATCATTACTTCAGTGTGGAGTTCCTATCTGAAGTGAACCTGACTTCCAAAACTCATTTAATCAGTGGAATTTAGTTGTGTTTTTTGAGAAAACTCTTATGGTTATGGAGTTAATATTGTGTTTATAGTCTTATTTATCCAATTTTAATACTACGAGTTTGGTTTCAGTTGGGTGCCTTTGTTAGGAGTATGTAAGGTGTACAATTGACACTCTAGATTTTCTTTTTGGATCACTGATGTTAGTAGACGTAAAATTCTGCAGGTAGAAGTCATTGAGCCTGCTGTGAAGGGAACTATAAACGTACTTGAAGCTTGTCTTGAAGCTAAAGTGGAACGAGTTGTCTTTGTATCTTCTGTAGCTGCTATTTTCATGAACCCCAATTTGCCCAATGATAAAGTGATTGATGAGTCCTGTTGGTCTGATAAAGAGTACTGCAGGAAAACTAAGGTCTATAAAATTTTATTACATATGTGGTTATGATATGGATTTGTTATTGCCTCATTGGTCTTATCCTAGGATAGTAGCATTGTGTTTCATTAGGCATACTAAACTCATGTTTCACATATGATCCAGAACTGGTATTGTTTGTCCAAGACACAAGCAGAGGAGCAGGCCCTGGACTTTGCAAAAAGAACTGGGCTTGCTGTAGTAAGCATTTGTCCTACCCTTGTGTTGGGGCCAATTTTACAGTCAATTACGGTTAATGCAAGTAGCTTGGTTCTCCTCAAACTTTTAAAAGGTGCCTACTAATCCCTTGTCAATTATTCTTCTTACAATGTACCAATTTACCAACAGTGCAATGCTAGTTAAAATGCCTCGTTGTTTTACATGATAATCACATACTTTCCATACATAACATCTTTGGTCATGTGAAAGTGGTGTAAAATTTTTGGTGTGAAAAACAGTTGGCCTTTTCAATTTATATGATACTGGTATCATGTCTGGTCATCACGATTATGCCCTTATGGTGATTTTGCTCTGCATCACTTGCTTGCTTGCCCCATATACTTAAACTAATGCGATATATTTTATTTGATTTGTAATTGTTAAGTGTTAATATAGTTCTCAAAAATAAAAAAAAAGGAAGAAGAAGAAGAAAATATTTTTCACGCTATTGGGCTTGTCTTTCTTGTTTATCTGAAACTGAAGGTTGTGAGTCGTTGGAGAATAAGCTTAGATGGATAGTAGATGTACGAGATCTAGCTGATGCAATACTTTTGGCTTATGAGAAGCTCGAGGCAGAAGGGAGATACATATGTACTTCACAAACTATCAAGTCAAATGATTTGGTGGAGAAATTAAAGAGTATATATCCCAACTACAACTACCCTGCAAAGTAAGCTTCAATTGCCCATGGTCTATAAACCAAGTGCTATCCTAAATGTCTTGACTCTTATTTTGGATTTGATGCACCAGTCTAGCCATCTTATTTATGACCAATAGCTCCGGCTCCTGCTGATATATAGTATTTCATAGTTACATGCTTAACCATAAGTTTCATTATTGGCAGCTTTATTGAGGTGGATGGTTATAGAAGCTTGAGCTTAGAGAAACTGCAAAGGTTGGGTTGGAGATCCAGACCATTGGAGGAAACACTCATTGATTCTGTTGAGAGCTATAGGCAGGCTGGGCTCCTGGAATCAAAATAAATGTGGTTTGTTATTCATCATCTCCCTTTATTGGGATGCTGGGCTCCTGGAATCAAAATAAATGTGACTTGTTATTTAGCATCTCCCTATTGGAAGGGATTTGTGAATGTCTTTCAGTTGCTACCATGTGCTTGTACTGGATGATCGGTTGATCACTGTAATTGTATTGTATGTGACCAATGATTGCTTTTAATTTCGGGATTTCCATTCCAAAGATGGAAGGCCAGTATGTAAGCAAAATCATGAGAAGATTAAATGAAATTAAAATATCGATAAAATGCTTATTTGTTGAAGACATGATTTCTTGAGGTTTAGAAATTGATGCACTTATCCAATGTCTTGCAAAACTCGTGAATAGGCTAAAGCTTCCCTTGCAATTCACATTCCCTTACACAACTCTCAATGGGACAAGTTATGAAGTCTCTGGATTACTGTGAATGCAAAGGAGATTTAACCTAAATAAGATAACCGTAGTGCCCTCCCATCATAGGCCTATGAGATAAGGTCTACACTATAACTAGCCCATGTTAAACTAATAAGTTGACTACAAATGCATTTCCATATAGATAATGAATTAGCTTGTTTTTAGTAAAATTAAAAGCCACAATTGATTGTAGTCCACAAGAATTATTAGGAATTATTAGATAATTCTAACATTCTTTCACTTTGACAAAATTAATTGTGTAACTTTAATTTGAAAAACATTTGTTTGAAAACAACTCTCGGGTTATTGACGTAATTTTGTAATGTGGCCACATTTTAAGAAAAACACATGATCCAATATGTGATATCTAAATATGACTCCATCCAACTAAAGTCAAGTAACATCGAATTATACCGACCATTACATCCCTTGTTGATGTAAAACCAATTCATGGTTACAAACATCACCGATTCCGTCGACTAGTCATTAGTGTAGAATGTAGCAAGAAAATATCATGCTAATGTGATCCAACAGCTATACTACTACTTTCTTTGTCAGTCCTTACAATTTCGCTCAAAATGCTCTTAAATCCAGAGAAATTGTATGGTTCATCAAGAATCATTGTTCCTTAGCTCCAACTTCTTGTCAACCATGGGCATAGTGGTTCTAACGACACCGAGCTTTAAAATTTCGCAATTGATACACACAAATATATACATAAAGAGATATAATAATAAAATTAATGTATGATCAATTGCTCAAAATAAAAATACATATTGACCAAACACTTAAAAAAAGTCCAAAACAAAGGTTCAACATGATAAGAAGAAAATAACATAAATCTCAACATACTTTTTATATACCACGTGCCTAAGTCCTTTGGTTAATGGATTAGCTAACATGGAATCTGTGTCAATGTGTTCAACTATTATATCTTTGTTCTTCATAAAATCCCTAATAGTCAAATACTTTAATTCTAAGTACTTAGAACCATTAGTAGTTTTATTATTTTTATTGTAAAACATTGCAACTTTGTTATCACAATAAATCCTCAATGGCTTAGCAATGGAATCCACAATACGAAGTCCTGTCACCAAATTTCTCAACCAAATAGCATGAGTAGCAGTAACATAACAAGCAATAAACTCTGCTTGCATAGTAGAAGAGATAATTAGAGTTTGTTTCTTACTTTTCCAAGATATCACATCCTCGACCAGCATAAAAACATAGCCATAAGTCAACTTCCTAACATCAGGGCATCCAACAATATCTGAATCAGTATACCATATTATCTCAAAGTTGTCAACTTTCTTATATACAAGCATATAATCTTTGGTTTTCTGCAAGTACCTTATCATTTTCTTGGTAGTAGTCCAATGATCATTCCTAAGATTAGATTGGTATCTACCCAAAACATCAACTATGAAACAATTGTTAGGCCTAATGTACACCTGAGCATACATCAAACTCCCTAATGCACTATCGAAAGGTTTATCCTTCATCTCTGCTCTCTCAAGCTCATTTTTAGTACATTGATCTTTGTTAAATTTGTCACCTTTGACAACTGGAACATCTCTAGGCTTATAGTTCTACATATTAAATCTCTCAAGGACTCAATCAATGTAAGCCCTTTGAGATAACCCAAGCACACATCGAGATCTATCTTTATGAATCCTGATTCCCAACACAAAAGATGTTCCACCAAGATCTTTCATGTCAAAGAACCTTGTCAACATATGCTTGGTCTCATGAAGTAAACCAAGGTCATTGCTAGTAAGTAATATATCATCCACATATAACATAAGGAAAATGAATTTGCTCCTATTGACCTTAAGATATATGCAATGATCAACCTTATTTTCTTCAAAACCCAAAGAAGTCACTACCTCATCAAATTTTAAGTATCATTGTCGAGAAGCCTGTTTCAAATCATAAATGAACTTTTTCAATATACAAACCAAGTGTTCATTACCATTTGCTTGAAAATCCTCAGGTTGATGCATGTACACCACCACACTAAGATCACCATTCAAAAAAGTTATCTTAACATCCATCTAGTGCAACTCTAAATCAAAGTGAGCTATAAGTGCCATAAAAATTCTAAAGGAAACTTTAGTTGACACGAGTGAAAAGGTCTCATTAAAGTCAATGTCCTCTTTTTGAGTAAAGCCATTAGCCATAAGTCTAGCTTTATATTTTTCAATCTTACCCTTTGAGCCTTTCTTTATTTTAAAGATCCATTTTTCGATTGGCCTACAACATTTCGGTAATTCAACAAGCTCTCATACCTTAATATTGTTAGCCATAAATTGCATTTCTTCATTCATAGCATCTATCTATATATTGAACTGAGGACAATAAATAACTTCTTGATAATTCTTGGGGTTAATAACATCTCGATATCATAACCATCCTCACTTAGATAAACCATAAAGTCATCAGAAATGACAAGTCGCTTCTGTCTAACTGACCTCCTAATAGGAATTTGCTTAACTGACTCAGTAGGTTAGGGAACCTCAACCATAGCAAGAGGATCAATCACATTATCAATAGGAGGACAATTAACTATATTTTCAACTGGAATCTTTACTCTAACGAGAGTAGCAAATGAGATGCTATTACAAAAAATAAGCAAAGGCAAAGAAACAGTCTCATAGAAATCAACACCAGTGTTATCAGATGGAACAAACAGGGTCTGCCACATCAAGTTCCAAAAACTTAACATATAAAGACTCCACAATTCTAGTACCCTTGTCAGGACAATAGAACTTGTATCCTTTTGCATGATCTGAATATCCAATGAAAAAGTAATGAGTAGTTTTGGGGTCTATCTTTTTTTTCAAAGGGATTATAAATCTTAACTTCTGCCAGGCAACCCTAAACACGATAATGGTTTAAACTATGTTTTCTACCTATCCAAAGTTCAAAATGTGCTTTTGGGATGCATTTATTGGAAACTCTATTAAGTATGCAAAAGGTTGTTTTCAAGGCTTCACCCCATTGAAGTTCTAGCAAATTACATTTACTCATCATACTCCTCATCATATCTTTCAGTGTGCGGTTATACCTTTCGGCCACACCATTATGTTCAAGACTACCAGACATGGTGTATTGTAGAACAACTCCATAATCTTGCAAGTATTTAGCAAATGGTTCTATATGTTGTACTGTGACATCATATATACCATAATACTCTCCACCACGGTCAAATCTCACTATCTTGATAACCTTTCCTAATTGCATTTCCACTCATTCTTTAAAACCTTGAATTTATCAAATGTATTAGATTTTTCTTTAATCAAATAAAGATAACCAAATCGGAAAAAGTCATCAATGAAAGTGATAGAAACTTGTCACCAGAAATAGTAGGAGAAAGAAGCCCTCTAATGTCTATGTGAATGATTTCTAAAAGACTTGAACTTTTGGTTGCACCTTCATTTTTAGTCTTAGTGAATATCACACAAGTCTCCAAAATATCAAAGTCTAAGGAAGGTAAAATATTATCTTTAATTAACCTTTCAACATGTTCCTTAGGAATATGACCTAAACGCTTATGCCATAATAAATAGGATTTTTCCTTAATTTTAGGCATTTTAACAACAACATTCTCAACATTTAAATATGAAGAAGCATTATCAAAAATCAAAGATAATTTATACAAACTATCAATCAAAGAACCATAACCAATAACTTGAGATCAGTTCAACATCAAATTTAGTTTTCCACACCAAAATCACCAAAAGTAAAATGAAATCTAAGTTTATCCAAACAAGAAACAGAAATCAAATTCCTCCTAAAACAAGCTCATATCTTGTTGCTAAAACTAAGCTAACATCTCCCACTGATTCCACCATTACTTCAAGATCATTTCCTATCTTCAACTTGCTTTATCTCAAACTTGGTTTTCTTAAGTTTCTGAACCTCTATAAAGACACAACAATATGAGTTGTAGGACTACTATCAAGCCACTAAGAATCAATAGGAACATCAACTAAGTTAGACTCAAAATAACAAAAACTAAAGGATTACTTTCATATTTCTACTTGTTTTCTAACCAAGCCTTGAATCTACCACAATCATTCTTTTTATGCCCCTTACTCTTATAATAGAAACACCAGACACTTCTCTTGAAGGCAGCTAGATTATGACCTCCTACATTGTGGTGTTGATTGTTACTTGGTTTCCTTAAGTCCTGATTTTTATTAAGAGCACTAAATGAATCCTTCTTGTGTTTTTGATTACCCTTACCAGAATGAGGTTTACCACGAAAAGTCAAGAGGGCTAGATTACTCGTTTCTTTCTTCAGTTTCTCTTCCCCAACCACACACTTGGTAATAAGGTTATTAATAGTCCATTTTTCACCGAATGTGTTATAGGCAGTTTTAATTTGTGTAAATTCAACGAGCAGACAATTTAAGGCATGTGGGACAAAAAAATTTTCATTCATGTCTATGTCATGGGCTCTCAATTTGGTTTGGAAGTGAACCATCTTCAAAATAAATTCCTTACACCCCAAATGTTGTCATATCTCATGTCTGTTAATTGTTTCATTAGATATCCAGACTTAGCATTATCAGACACTTTGTGTCTCTTACCCAACTCAATGAGAAATTCTTTAGCATTGAGGTTTCTGGTAAGCCACTCAGCAGATGTTCAGAGATGGTCCTCATAATGGCAATTAGACTAAGATGCTTAGATCTTTCTCATTTAGCTAAAAGTTCTCTTTGCTCAGTTGTACTTCCCTTACTAGGATCATCAAACTTATTTTCACGTAGTTCCAAGTCAAGGTCAACAATTCTTAAAGAGAAATCCAAATCTTGCTTCCATTTGTTATAATTTGATCCAGTCAAAATTTCTATTGAAGTAGAATAGTTGTTCATGAATATAACTATTAAGACAAAACAGGAATGCATTAGAATAAATAATTAGGACAAGATATAGCTCCAAATTAAATCAATTTATTATTATGAGGCCAACATAATACCAAACATTCCCTTTTAGGCAGAATATGAAACTAAGGTCGCAACCATGGTCAAAACCTCAAATGAGTTAATCAGTGAACATACACTGGGTTCAAGAATCCATCCTCTTTGAGCAAACAAACCTTCTAGACCAATGCACCTCAAATAACGTCATCCATAAAGCTTAAGATGAGTTAATCAACGACCATACACTAGGTTTGAAAACCTATCCCCTTTGGGCAGACAAATCTCCTAGACCAATGCACTCCCCAACAACTTCATCCTTATATCAACTTCCAATTACAACACACAAGAACCCTCTTTAGCCAGGTAATTGCATGCAATAACCAGAAACATTCCTCAAATTAAAAAGAACTTCCACAAACCAATACAAGTAATCCCACTTTTGTGATCATCACCTATAATAATTCATGAAAATTCTTGCATAGGAATCTCTTGCTCAAAAAATCATGACACAGTCCAAAAGAAGGTGTAGATATAGACAACACTCATATTGTTCATGAATTTAATTTAACAGTTCCCAAAATTTTTGCACTTAAACAATTCAAATGGAAGCATATAACTTAACAAATAGGTATTTTTAAGCATACAATTTAGGCATAGTGTACACATTTTATAACAAAAAATAAGGAGAGCGAGCATCTTGAAAAGATTCTAAACATGATAAAATCATTTTTTAGTATATTATTTTACTAAGTATCAGCTAGAAAAATAATTAAATATTCAATATAATTTGATATTTTTTACAAAAAATATTCACAGCAGTGAAAAAAACATAAAACACATACCAAAATATTGGATTTAGAGAATGTAACATGATACAATAAGCAGAACTGAAAAATTCAATTTGTACATTTCACACTCTTTCTCATTCTTTAGGCTGCGAGTGGGCATGCACAAGAGGCAGTTCATCTTTAACCTTTGGCGAGTTGACCCGCTGGCAAAAAATCGAGTTTCTCCATTAGAGCTTGATTCGAGCTCGTTCTAAGGAGTTTCACACGCGATTTTCACAGGTTTCTCACCCAGAATTTCAATTCGAAAACATTGAGGCCAAAAGCCCCAAATTTTATGATGTTCTCGTGGCTTAAAACCTAATTTGCAGGTGACCCACGAAATGGAATGTACAATTTCATAGATAACCATGAAATACCAAAAATTTGATGCAATTAATTCATCCTTATTTGTATAACTACAAATTAGATCATGATACAAAAGATTTTTGAACCATTATAAGTAATTATTAATCGAATTGCAAATCAGGTACTAATTTATTAAAATTTATATGATTGAAAAATCAAGAATATGCACATAAAAATAGAAAGAAATTCAAACTCAAATCATATAATCATGTCTAATCAAATATTACCGAGTCCTAAATCATATAATCTTAGCTCTGATATCAAATGTAAGCAAAAATATGAGAAGATTACGTGAAATTAGAACATCGATAAAATACTTACTTGTTGAAGACAAGATTTCTTTAGGCTTAGGAATTGACGTGTTGATCCAATGTCCTGCAAAACTCGTGAAAAGGCTAGAGCTTCCTTTGCAATTCACACTCTTTTACACAAATCTCATTAATGAGGCAAGTTGTGCAGTCTCTGTGTCACCATAAATGGAGAGGAGATCTAGCATAAATAATCTAACCCTAGTGCCCTCCCATCATGAGCTTATGGTCTAAGGGTCACACTATAACCCACATTAATCAAACCTGCAGAAGTTTAACCCATACTACATGGATCACTTAAATTAATAAGTGAGTTACAAATGCATCCTCATATGAATTATAAATTAGCCTGTTTTTAGCAAAACTAAAAGTTACAATTGATTGTAGTCCACAAAAATTATTAGATAATTTTAACATAGTATTCTTAAATATTGAGCTTGTCAATGTTTCAAACTTGAATCTGCTTTCCAATGAAGAAGAATATCAAGTCTTCTGCTAAAAATTTCAAGGTTTATGGCTTTCTGATTTGGAATGGCAACGTGTTTGGAAATTCTGGAATTCTTCTCTTGGACACTGATGAATCTGCATAATATGTCGATTTATAGGTTAAAAAGGGGTTGTGGTTATGTGAATTTTTAATAAAAGTTGTTGATTTTAGATTTAGGATCAGTGTAAATAAATCTCACATCAATTGTCCCCACTTATGGTAATTTTCTTGGATTGGACTAACTTTGGAAAACCATCCTTTATCGGAATTCAAGACCATCAAGTTCATGCTCAGCGCAGATCCCCCATACTCAGCGCAAAATGATGATTTCGATTCTGACTTCCACATGCTCAGCGTGGATTTTTCATACTCAGCGCAAAAGGATGAATTCATTACTGACTTTCGCATGCTCAGCGCAAATCTCCCATGCTTAGCGCAAAAGGACGATTTCGATTCTGACTTTCGCATGCTTAGCGCAAATGGGAAATTTTCATTTCTGACCTATTTGCGCTCAGCGTGGATTTCTTATGTTGAGCGCAAACGGTTATTTCTGACACTTTTAAATAGGATGTCAGCTTATTTTTACGGGATTCTTCTGATTTTTCTGGGCACAAATTGGAGGATTCTCAGAGAGTCTTGAGATCTATTAGTGTTCAAGTGCTTTTGGAAAGAAGATTTGAAGATCCAATGCAATCCTCATCCATTTTCTCTTCTTCTTCTTCTTCTACTTTTCTCAATTTCATCATATGTAACTAAACTCTACAGGTTAGAGTAGGATGAATTTTAGTTCAAATCTTGTGTACTTGTTCTGATCTTGAATTCAATGATGATTCATAGTAATTGAGTAAATTCTTCTACTCTTAATGCTTTCCTTGACTGACCATCATTGGAATTGTTCTTGTGACTTGATTGTTCAATTGGAAAATTGACATTAGGTTAGATCTGAAGAAATTTACCATGAATTACATGATCTTAGGAATAGGATATGAAATTTATGCATTTGTATGAATTCTTATGCTTATTGCTTGGTTTGAATTGAGAGCACCTAAGAGATTAGGGTTCTTAGTTAAGACTAAATGGATTATTTGCCAAGGAATTGAGGATAATCTGAATTTGTGAATTTGAATGTCAATTGCTTGAGTTTAAATTGAATTCAGAACAAAATTAAGGTATAAGAGGAGAGCTAAGAGGATTATGAACTCTAACCGATTTTATTCTAAAAATCTCAATTCACTTGTGTTGTTTGATTCTAAGATAATTCATTTCATACTTTCAGCAAGATTTATAATTCATCATTGATTTTACTTACTTCAATCCTAAGTTCTACCGCAACTCTTGACTCAAATATATGTTATTCATTGGTTCAATTAGTGATTTCTTAGTATATGTTAGTAATTGACACACAATCCTCGTGGGATCGACAACCTTATTCACTCTTTATTACTTATACGATTTGGTATATTTGCCAATTTATTAACAAGTTTTTGACGCCGTTGCCGGGGATTGTATTTCAATATCAACAAGACTATAGGAATTATAAATTGGACATTTATCTATTTTATTTTTTGTTTAGATTTTTGTTCTTAATTTTCTATAGAAATTCTTACATTGTGTTTTGTTTTTGTGTTGTTGTGCATGCGAGGAAAAGCATCAGGTGAACTGTTATACGATCCCGAAGTAGAAAAGACCGCAAGAAAAAATAGAAAGAAAACAAGAGAAAGAAAGCAGCAGAAGAAGAGTTTGGAAAAAGGAAATTCATCAACATCACAAGTTCAAGTAGAAGTAGTCATGGGCGATAACTTGGGAACAGAGTCCTTTTAGGAGATTATAACAATGCTACGGACAATAGAAATCTATCAAGCATTGTTAGACCACCAGTGGCAGCCAATAACTTTGAAATCAAACCAGCTCTTTTGCAAATTGTAGCCTAAAACCAGTTTGGAGGAGCTGAGGTAGAAGATCCTAACTTTCACATCTCAAATTTTCTTGAAATTTATAATACACTCAAGATAAATGGAGTTACTGAGGATGCAATACGATTGAGGTTATTTCCATTTTCGCTTAGAGATAGAGCCAAAGCTTGGCTCCAATCTCAACCAAGGGGTAGCATTACAACTTGGGAGGATTTAGAAGCAAGATTTTAGTCAAGATACTTTCCTCCATCTCGGTTTGTCAAGATGAGAGGAGAAATCACTAGCTTTAGCCAAAAGGAAGGGGAAACATTATATGAAGCTTGGGAGCGTTTCAAAGAGCTGCTAAGGAAGTGCCCCAACCATGGATTCGATGATTTACAGCAATTACAAATTTTCTGCAATGGGTTGAGGCCAGCCACTAAGTTAATGTTAGATGCTTCCGAAGGAGGTTCGATGAATACGAAGACTGCAGAAGAGGCTCAAAGTTTGATTGAAGCCATGGCATCGAATGAATATCTAATGCATCATGATAGAGAATTTTCGGGAAGGAAAGGAATGTTGGAGCTTGACTCACAAAGTGCACTCTTGGCACAAAACAAACTTATGACTCAGCAATTAGAGGCATTAACAAAACAGATTCAAAACATGAGTTTTGGTCAAGTCCAACCACAACAAGTTATGAGGTGTGACTTTTGTGGAGGGGAGCATGATAATGGGAAGTGTGAAGCCACCCCAAATTCTCAAGAGGAGGTGAACTACATAGGGAATTATGGAAGACAAAGCAATAATCAATTCTCCAATACCTACAATCAAGGGTGGAGGAATCATCCAAATTTCTCATGGAAGCAAGAAGGCCTTCAATCTAGTAAACCACCACCACCACATCCTCCATAAGATCTAATTACTGTTTTGGAGACTACTTTGGCACAATTCATCCAAGTCTCTCAATCTAACTACAAGAACACCGAGTCATCTATCAAGAATTTAGAAAACCAGATTGGACAGCTTGCAAAACAGCTTGCAGAACAATCCAGTAGCAATTTTTTAGCAAATACGCAAATTAATCCCAAGGAACATTGCAAAGTCATTACATTAAGGAGTGGGAAGATTGTTGAACCAGTTGTTAGGGAGTTGATAGAGGAGAAAGAGCAAGGTGTTGAAGACTTGATAGTGGAAGAGGATCAACCAAAATCAGTGGGACAAGAAGACAACAAAATAGACAAAGACAAGAAGTTGAAGTTAGCTAATGAGGACTCCATCTTGAGGAAAACAAAGAGCCAATTATTGAAAGAAGACAACAAGCCTCAAGAGATCCCTCCCTATGTTAAACTGCCATATCCATATTTGGGGAAGAAAAAGGACAAAGAAGAACAATTTGCTCTATTCCTTAACATTTTTAAAAGATTACAGATTAATATTCCTTTTGCCAAGGCATTAGAGCAAATGCCTACCTATGCCAAATTCATGAAGGAACTCCTCACCAAGAAAAGGAAGTTGAAGGAAGATGGGACGGTCGCCTTGACAGAAGAATGCAGTGCGATTTTACAGCAGAAGTTACCTCCAAAGCTCACTGACCCCGGTAGTTTCATTATCCCTTGCACTATCGGGAACATAACTATCGGGAAGGCCCTTTGTGACTTAGGGGCAAGCATCAATCTTATGCCTTTGTCTATTTTAAAGAAGTTAGGAGTGGATGAGGTGAAGCCTACTCGCATGGCACTTCAACTAGCAGACCGGTCCATTAAACACCCTTATGGAATCATAGAGGATGTATTGGTAAAGATAGATAAGTTCATCTTCCCAGCTGACTTTGTCATTCTAGACATGGAGGAGGATTCGGAGATACCACTTATCTTAGGGAGACCTTTCCTAGCCACTGGTCGTGCTTTAATAGATGTCCAACAAGGACAGCTACGGCTTAGAGTTCAAAATGAGGAGATCACTTTCAATGTTTTTGAGGCTATGCATTACCCAAGTGATAAAGGCCAATGTTTTCAAATGGATATGGTTGATGTAATGGTCAAGGAAGTCTTGGGACAGCAGCAACCTTTTACTGCTCTTGAGAAGGTAATGGTTAATTCTATTGAAAACCTTTGTGCTGAGGAAGAGAAGGAAGTAGAAGAATGTATACAGAATTTGGAGGCTCAATAAGTTCAGTTGGCTGTTGATACCAAGAAGGAAAAGCTAAAGAGAGATGAAGTACAGGAGAAGTCCAAGTTAGAGCTCAAGCTGTAACACCCTGGCTCTGATACCAACTAATGTAACACCCTAGCTCTTATACCAACTAATGTAACACCCTAGCTAGGGCATCACATTTCTGACTTCCGACTCATAATCTGAAAATAAGTTCGCACAAAGTTTGAGTTATAAAAGATGGGTTTCAGAATTTCTTTTTTACTGAAACGTAAATTTACTGAAAATATTAGGTAATATTGAAAATCATATTTCAACTATTCATTATACAATATTGACACCAATTAATATCACAATTTAAAGAGAAATATAAAATTAACAGACTTATTTTTTTTCTTTTGTGATTCTAAACCCCATGACGGTCCTACTTAATAGCACGGTACAACACTAACGGAAAACTTTAACATACTTATTCCTTTTTCGTCCATCTTGATGCATCGACACATCTGTTCCTTTGTCAACACTGCACATCTTCGAGTCCTGAATGTCCACTCCTTATTGTTGTCACCAATCTCAAAGTATTTATCGCCCGTTATGTCTAAGACAACTCGATCCTTCTATTGTTTAATTTTAACAATACAAACACAGCAAAACAACATAACAAAGAGGTGAGATCACCTACACCAATACCAATATGGTAGCACAGAGATAACACACAGCCAACAATATCATACAGATAGATCATACCATAATCATGTTATCAGCATTATCATCATCATCATCCAAGTATTCATAACAATCGTTATATCCAATATTCCTCAATTAATATATCACACAGATATAAATGTTCAGATTATACATATGCACAAAGACTCATTTTATCAAAAACAACTCCATGGAGATTTTTACAATTTCGAGAAGAATGCTCTGGTTAATTGTCAGCCTTAGCCCAAAGATAATCTCCCAGTCGTTGAAAAGAATCGTGTTCTTGTCGGGTATCGTCAATGCGTTACAACGAATCTTTGCATCGCCAAGTGGCAAGTGGTACTTGGTCAGTCCAGGTCGACCATGCCACTGCGCTTCTCGGCGCCCCAGATCCATCATAGACCTCACTATCAATTCTCATTCCCTCTTCAACCACAAGGGTCATAATAGCTATTAGCTATATTTTATACAATGCACGAATATATCAGTGCAAGTCCAACCCCAAAGGGCCAAATCTTTTCAATTTCATTTGTTCAATTTATATCATATGCTTCAACGCATACTTTTTCAATGCATGTATAATGCACCAAATCCATTCACAGGCATCTCTTTTCAATGCATACAAAATGCACCAAATACCAGTCATAGGCAAAACACGTCATTTTCTCATACAGTATTCATACACTGGTTCAACGGTAATTATACTATATTTTCAACACGAAATCATGTTATCATGTTTTCATAGTTATAAAACACTTTCGCCGTGTTTTCACAAAATTGCGTAACATTTCCATTATGTTTTTACAATTCCAAAATGTTTCTGCTACATTTTCAAAATTCTGAAATGTTTCTGTTATATTTTCACAATTACGTAAAAATATTCTATCATTATTTAATTACGTAGTAATTTTTCAACAGTAGTTCAAATTAGGTAAAATATTTAAACGTAATTCAAATGACTTAAAATGTTTCAACGCATCTCCAATCGCGTAATAATATTTTATCATATTTCAAATCGCGTAAAAATATTTTACTATATTTTCAAACACTTAGAAATATTTTACTTGTATTTCAAACCACGTACTTTAAAAATTACGTTTTTAAGATCGTAAAATATTTTTCAACATTTTACAATTACGTAAAATATTCCTCAATATTCCAAACATTATTTTGGACTTAAATAAATCAATCTTCATTTCAAGAAATCCTTTTCCAAAATATAATTCACAAAATCACTTTTCCATTGATATAAATCAGCGTTTCAAAACTTAGCGTTTTCAACGTCTTCAAAACTCAAAAATAAGTTATCGTTAGTAAATTTTCAAAATACCATTATATTCTCCATTTTTCCAAATCATTTCCAAATCAACCTTCCTCAAAATAATATAACTTTCTACTTCATTTAATATATCTTCTTATTCAAGAAAATCCTTTTTCATAGTATATTTCACAAATTCACAATTCCATTGAATTAAATCAATGTTTCTAACTTTAAAAATTACCAATGCTTTCCAAAATCCAACGGGATTTTAATAAATTCTTTTTAAAACAAATTGAGGCTCACTTGCAACCTCTCTTTTTCATTTACATAAAAATTCATTTCTCAAGTCTTTAAAATACTCGATTCCTTTTCAATTTTTTTGTATTAAATTAATTATATTTCCACTTGGAGAATCACTTTGTTTCATCAAAATCAATGCATTACTATTTGAAAAATTATCAAAACATTTTTCCTTTTAAATTGATATGGTTTTACACAAACAAAATCATTAAAGTTTTATTTTCAAAACCAAAGTACCGATTGGTCATAAAACAAACTCATTTGTTCAAATTCATTTTCACTTTCTTTGCAAATCCTTTTTCATTCTTAGTCAAAATTTTTTTCCTTAATATATATTTTCTCAAAATCACTTTTTATTAATCTAGTCCTACAAAATCATATTGAGTTGATTTAATTATTGTTTCTTAACTTTAAATTTTCTAACGTTTTCCAAAACCCAAATAAATTCTTCGTGAGTAAATTTAAGTTACAAACATTTTCTTTTATATTTCTAAATCACTTCTAAAAATTGATTCTTTTTAAATTAATTTGAAGTTCAATACTTTCAATCTTCTTTTTTTTTTATGAAAATTCCACTTCACTTAATTTATAACACTTAATTCCCTTTTCAAAAATCCTTATTTGAAAATTCTTGTATTTCATAGCATCAAAATATTTTTTTAAATTATCAAAACCTTATAGATGGTCATTGGAACCATGAAATATTTTTCTTCTAACTTAAATAAATTCCATTCTTGTTTCTACACAAAATAAATTAATAAAATTTCATTCTAAAATTTGTGTTCATGTTTTCTTAAAAAAAAACAAACCTTTAGTTCATTTTCCATACTCCTCAAATCAATCCAATTTTATTCTTCCATAAACATATTAATTTGTAAACACCTATTTTGAGGTGTCTTGGCCGAAATTCTCATTGTTCTAGGGATCAAAATTTAATTTCCTTATTCTTGAAAATTTTCAACATTGACCCTCATCAAGGGCATCAAAACCGTAGCTCTTCCTTGGCCATTGGAACCAAGATCAATTTTCTTTCCATCCACACATCATGGCATACATATATATATTTCATCATAAATATCACAAACATGTCATATACTCATAATGCATATTATAAGTATACTATCAAAGCCATAAAATCATGCAAAGCATATTAAGCATAGACAAAATAATTAAGGCATAAGAAAATAAAGCAAAGCTCATAAACACACAATTAATTATTACATGACCATGGATTGGAATTCTCACATGAATTTACAATTCATCAAATATAAGACCATCTCTCACCACCATAATTGGTTGGTGAGATTGATCTCCCTCTTACCTCTTGAAGATCCTCAAAGCTTCTTGATTTTGCTTCTCTTTCCAAGTCCTTCACCACCAAGGGCTTCTCAAATTCAAAACAAAATACATAGAAATTAGTATACTAAGCTTGATTAAGAGGAACCATGGATCAAACATGGTTTAGATCATGAAAAAGAAGAGAAGAAATGAAGTCTTCTTACACTTCACCTTAAAAACTCAATAACTTGGCTCTTGAAGAAAGTCCATGAAGATGAATGATTTTGAGAAAGTCTCCAACATGAAAATTGCTTAGAATATCATGTAGATTCAAGATCTATGGTTGGATGAAATTAAAAGTGATGGGTGGTGCTTTTGGTGGTCATGGCCGAACCATTTGGTGAGAAAATGAAGGAAAATGGTTATTTTGTGTTCTTGGCTTGGTTGAGTGATGAAGATGAATGATTTAGAGAAAGTCTCCAACATGAAAGTTGCTTAGAATATTATGTAGATTCAAGATCTATGGTTGGATTAAATTAAACAAACCATGGAACAATCATGGCTTAGAAAATCATAAACATGAATTTAAACCATAAAAACCAAAGTTTATCTCTAGGAAAGTAAGGTAAAAGTGGGATTTTGAAACACTTAGAGTGGGATTTTGGGAAAACTTTCTAAATGAAAAGTGTTTAGAATGGTGTTTAGCTTTAGAAGATGAAAGATGATGAGAGTGAAAATTATAGGTGATGGATAGTGTATTTGGGTGTAGAGACCGAACCAATGGAGAGAAAATGGAAGGAAAAATGGTTGCTTGATTCTTGGGATTTTGAGAGAATAAGATGGAGGCTTTTTGGTGAAGTAGAAAAATGAATATGGAGAGTGTGACCAAAGGTGCTGCTGTCGTGGGAGTGAAAGAATGGAGAGATATGAATTCATTTGGCATAATTGAAGGCTATCACATGATCGCATAAAGTCTTCCACTTTGTCATCTTTTTTTCTTTGGCCTAAAAAGGCTATACAAGCATGTCTAAACATGTCTCCTCCTTCCTAACACTCCAAAACCGTCCCCCCTTCATCATTCACTCCAAAGTTATCATAATTACTTGCTAATTGATTAGTTAATTCATTAGATTAAGTTTCCTAATCAATCTTAACTAATTTTCTAATTACATAACTAATTAATTAGATATATTATTTCATATATTATAATCTCTAATTAAAATTAGGATATCTAATTAAGAATTAGATTATAACAATTTAACATTTAATTTAGTTTACTTGGCTTGTTAATTAGGCCATTATTTGAAGCATTTCTAGCCATTGATTAATTCAATGGTTAGGATTTAGGTAGACTTTTGATTTAGAAGACTAAATCTAAGTCATTAGATCCTTCTCCTTTAAATTCTAGCCATTAGATGTGTCTCCAAAATAAATGGTCAAGATTGCTTCTTCTTACTTTTAATCCAAGTCATAATTAGTCTTTCTTACTTTTTAAGACCAAATCTCCACCCTTGATTAATTCTTCATCCAATGGTCATAAATGGTCTTTGTCACTTTTTAAGACCAAATCTCCACCCTTGATCAACTCTAAATCCAATGGTTGTAAATGGTCACTTTATATAATTAATTTTATACCGTTGATTAAATCTACGGTTGATATTGAAGCTTGCCTAATTAAGTTTATTCTCACACCATTGATTAAATCAATGGTGATTATCCAATGCTTCTTTATTAAGTTTATTTCTTAACCGTTAATTAAATCAATGGTAGATATCTAAACCACCAGTGTTGACTTAAGCAATATAATTTCTATTTTTATCTACTAAAAATCCCACGAAAGAATATATTTACTGTATTTTTATCTTTCGATAAATAAATACAGTACAAAATAAATTTTCTAAAACTGTTTCCGGATTCAGGTTTAGTAAGATCCCCTATCTCCATCTAAACAGTACAAATTTTTCTATGCGTAGAAAATTTTTTCACTTTGCGGGACCCACCTGAGCTCACGTAAGGTCACCTGGGCCCACAAATACCTCGTGGGGCCCACAAATAGAAAAAAAATTCAAAATTACACATAAAATCACAAAAATTAGAAAATGCACAAATATCAAATCAGATTACGTAAAATAATTACCTAATGGTAAAAATTAAATTACGTAAAGTTTTCCCTGGCCTAAAAATTTTTATTTTCCTGACACGGAGTAAATCACTCAAAACGATCAAATACGCTGACGGAATAAACAAAATAATTTTACAGTATCCAGAAATTACTAAACAGTAAAATTCTGTTAACTGTCAAAATTACTATTTAAGATATAGGAAATTTGGGGTGTTACACAAGCCACTCCCTCCACACTTGAAATATGTTTTTCTTGGCAATAATGATGAAAATCCTGTCATAGTGAGCAATGAGTTGTCTAAGTTGGAGGAAGAGAAACTTGTAAGGGTACTTAGAGAACACAAGACAGCTATAGGGTGGTCCATTTCAGACTTGAAAGGCATTAGTCCCTCATTTTGCATGCATAAAATTTTGCTTGAAGGAGAATTTAAACCAGTAGTGCAACCCCAAAGGAGGTTAAATCCTACAATGAAAGAGGTTGTGAGGAACGAAGTGCTGAAAGTTCTTAAAGCAGGGATGATATACCCTATTTCGGATAGTGCGTAGGTAAGTCCGGTTCAAGTGGTACCAAAGAAAAGAGGGATGTTAGTTGTTAAAAATGAAAAAATGAGCTCATTCCTACACGTACAGTCACGGGTTGGCGCATGTGTATAGACTATCGTAAACTCAACCAAGCCACTCGGAAGGATCATTTCCCACTGCCATTTATGGATTAAATGCTAGAGAGGCTAGCTGGTCAAGCTTTCTACTGCTTTCTAGATGGTTATTCCGGATATAACCAAATTGCGGTTAATCCAGAAGATCAAGAGAAGACAGCTTTTACATATCCATTTAGGATCTACGCCTATCGTCGGATGCCATTCGGATTGTGTAATGCACCAACCACGTTTCAAAGGTGTATGCTTTCTATTTTTTCTGATATGATTAAAAAATCAATAGAAGTTTTTATGGATGACTTTTCTATTTTTGGTTCATCTTTTGATTTATGCCTTACTAACTTAGCTGCTAAATTGCAAAGGTGTGTAGAGACCAACCTGGTTTTAAACTGGAAAAAGTGTCATTTTATGGTACATGAGGGGATTGTCCCTGGTCACAAAATTTCAGCTAAGGGAATTGAGGTAGATAGAGCAAAGATAGAAGTCATAGAGAAGCTACCACCACTAGCGAATGTTAAAGGAGTCCGAAATTTTCTTGGACATGCCGAGTTTAATAGACGTTTCATTAAAGATTTTTCCAAAATTGCTAAACCCTTGTGTGTCTTGCTTAATATGGATTGCCTTTTTGAATTTACTACTGAATGTTTGCATGCTTTTACTGTTTTGAAAGAGAAATTAATCACTGCACCCATCATTGTTGCACTGGATTGGAATTTACCATTTGAATTAATGTGTGATGCTAGTGATTTTGCAGTTGGAGCTGTGTTAGGACAGAGAAAAGAGAGATTCTTTCACGCTATTTACTATGCAAGTAGAGTGTTGAATGAAAATCAGATTAACTATGCAACAACTGAGAAGGAACTACTTGCAATAATGTTTGCATTAGAAAAGTTTAGATCTTATCTCATTGGGTCTAAAGTCATAGTGTTTACTGACCATTCGGCTATAAAATACTTGCTGACTAAGGTTAATTCCAAGTCACGATTGATTAGTTGGATCTTACTTTTGCAGGAGTTTGACTTGGAAATCAAAGACAAGAAGGGTAGTGAAAATGTCGTAGCAGACCACTTGTCTAGACTTGAAGGAAATGACTCAAGAGCAGAGGAAAATGATATTCAAGCAGAGTTCCCTGATGAAAAACTGTTCATGGTGAAGGAGAGACCTTGGTTTGCTGATATGGCGAATTTTAAGGCAGCAAATATTATTCCGGAGGACCTTACATGGCAGCAAAGAAAGAAATTTTTCAAGGACACGAACTACTTCATATGGGATGATCCATTTTTGTTCAAGTGGTGTCCGGATGATTTACTTAGAAGGTGTGTTGCTTATGATGAAGCACAAAGCATTTTGTGGCATTGCCATGGGTCACCTTATGGAGGACACTATAATGGAGATAGAACTGCAGTGAAAGTGTTGCAATGTGGATTTTACTGGCCCACACTTTTCAAAGATTCTCACAAATTTGTGCAGTAATGTGATAGATGCCAAAGAAATGGAGGGATATCAAAGAGAAATGAAATGCCACTCAATAGCATTTTAGAGGTAGAGTTGTTTAACTATTAGGGAATCTATTTTATGGGACCATTCCCATCATCCTTTTCAAACCAATACATCCTTGTAGCAGTGGATTATGTCTCTAAGTGGGTGGAGGCCATAGCATCACCTGCCAATGATGCTCACACAGTTATGAAATTCCTCAAGAAAAATATTTTTGTTAGATTTGGAGTGCCTCGTGTATTAATTAGTGATGGGGGCAAACACTTTTGCAATAATTGCTTGCAAAGTTTATTAACCAAATATAATGTGCGACACAAAGTGGAAACTCCATATCATCCACAAACAAGTGGATAGGTTGAGGTTTCCAACAGAGAGATTAAAAAGATCTTGGAAAAAACTGTTACAAGTTCAAGAAAAGATTGGTCGAGGAAATTAGATGATGTATTGTGGGCGCATAGAACTGCATACAAGACCCCTTTGGGCTTGTCTCCATACCAATTAGTTTATGGCAAGTCATGCCATTTACCTGTGGAGCTTGAACATAAAGCATATTGGGCTATCAAATTCCTAAATTTTGATTCAACATTGGCCGGTGAGAAGAGGTTGGATCAACTGCATAAGATGGATGAGATGCGATTGTTGGCATATGAAAATGCATAAATCTATAAACAAAAGGTAAAAGCCTATCATGACAAGCACATTGTCAAAAGGACTTTTCACCCTGGCCAATAAGTCTTATTGTTCAATTCAAGGTTGAAACTCTTCCCAGGAAAGCTGAAGTCTAAATGGTCTGGCCCATTCACTGTTAAGGATGTAGCATCACATGGAGCAATTGAAGTTGAAGACCATATATCCAAGAGATCATTCAAAGTGAATGGACAACGCTTAAAGCCTTATTTTGGAGGCGATATTGAGAGGGCAAGGGCATCTCTCAATTTGAGTGACCCTTGATGAACATTCAGGTGTCAAGCTAATGACGTTAAAGAAGCGCTACTTAGGAGGCAACCCAATTTCTTTTATGTTTTTGCATTCGTTCATTAATTTCTTTTTAGTGTAGTTGTGTTGGATGTAACTTGGTTAACTTCTGCAAGTTTAATACAATTCATTTTTGTTTCAGGAAGTATCCTTTATGTTGTTCAAGTTGAGTAAAGAAAGAAAAAAAAAAGAAAAAAAAACTCAAGGATGGCACCAAAGCATCTCAGGTATTCTGCAGATTTTTCACAGATCAAGGTTTCATGCTGAGCGCCAAGCCCTCATGTTGAGCGTAATTGATGAGGTCAGCCACTGACTTCATCATGCTGAGCGTATCAAGAGCATGCTGAGCGCAAGTTGTCCCTAGAGCTATTGATCGAAATATGCTGAGCGCTATGATCTCATGTTGAGCGTAATTGAAGAGGTCAGCCACTGACTTCATCATGCTGAGCGTATCAGGAGCATGCTGAGCACAATTCGGATTTCTTGTTACTGACTTAGTTATGCTGAGCGGGACGTGGTCACGTTGAGCGTAATCTCAGTTTTTAAAAACCCCTTGAAATGAATTGTTCATTGAGCGTGCTTTCATGTTCTTTTGCTCTAAATTTCAAATCTTTGTTCTGCATTCCTCCCTTCCAAGCTTTGTGTTCATCTATGGTTTTCCTTAAGTTTTCTTTCTTTAGGTAGTCATAATACCTCCCCACTTCAGGTATGTCTCCTTCTCCTCTCTCTCTCTTTTATTTCATTTTTTTTCGGTTGCTTGTTTTAACTCGGGATTTTGTTTTCATTCTTGGCTAAGATAGGAATTTTGGTGGTGCATTTCGATTTTGGCTATATTGGTACATATCAGTAGCTTGTTGTATGCATCAGGGAGGGCGTTCTATCATTGAACTAAAATTTTCTTTTAATTAGGTGATGTGCACCCCAAGCGCTTGACAGAATGCCCAAATGTGCATAACTTTTGATGTCTGAGCAGGAGCTGATGTCTGAGCAAGAGCTGATGCACTTACTAAATTTTGATGGTTGTGCACAGGCAGAGCAGCAGGGTGATCTCGGGACAGCCACCCCCATTTTGGAGGAGCCAGGGGAACCAGAGTTAAAGAAGTTCATCGATGGTTTGCTTTGACAGAGGGAAGTTTCTTTCCCTTACTCATATTTCTGTTCATATTTTTGTTGGGACATGGTTGGGTGATATATTTTTGGATGCATGTCATTTTATTAGTTTTGCATGGGTGTATATCAATCATTCATTGTCTATGAACTCCTTGTTTAGTTCTTTTTGAGACCTTGTGCAGTTTGTGGCTGCATAACATGATTCTTTCACTGCTTCCTTGTTGGAATGTGCACCAATTGGGTAATTTATGTTGGTATTGACTATGACATTTACTGGTTGTGATTGTTTTCTTGCTACACTCAATTACCTGTAAGGCTTTGAGCTTAAACAGATGCATTTTCATTCATGTGTGTTTCATTCATCACTTGCATGTTTTCTTCAGAACTTGACTTAGTTCTTAATCACTTTTGTTTTTCTTGGGCACACACATATGATTGAGGCAGTTTTTCTTCAATTACCCTCAGGGTCAAATAAGCCTCCCTTGCCTTCATTCCCTTGCTTTGCCCAATTGAGTTGTTTACCCATTTTTTGTTATACTTAGCTTATTACAAGCCCAGACCGTAAAACAAAGTTGTCCTTTCCTAATTAGGATTAAGCGATCCAATTTGATTTATGAGACTCTGGCTCTTGCATTAAGTTTGGGTTTATGTTCATTGCTTGAGGACAAGCACGATTTTTAAGTTTAGGGTGGAGGTAGTGCATAAACAAAACAAATATACAGGGATGGTGTACAAAACAAAAAAAAGAAACAAAAAAATGGTGTATAAAGAAAAATAAAAAAAAAAGAAAAAATATGTGTATACAATAAAAAAGAAACAAAAGAAAATCCCAAAAGAAAATCCCAATGACAAAAAAAAGGGAAAAAAAAAGAAGAGCAAGAATGGCACAAATCAAAAGAAAATGTGGGATTGAATAAAGTTGGGAGTGAAAAAAAAACAAAAAAAATGTTTGTAAATAAGGACAAGTTCAAAAGAAAGGAAATCTCATTGATTGGATCCTTTAATTCTAATTAGAGTTAGCTTAGATCCTTCAATGTACCTACCTTCACCTTAGCCTTATTACAACCCAAAGAAAGACCTCTTGATGTGTGTTGTTCTAGAAAGTACAATTGTTATTTGAGAATTTTGTCAAGCCTATGGTAGAAAATTGCATGATAATGATAATGTTAGAGAGTAAACAGACCCTAGACAGTTGAGTGGGAGTGAAACACATAATCTGGTGAGGAGTGTGAAAATGAGTCAATCACATTTGGGAAAGTCAAGGTCCAACGCTCTCTTGAATTACCACAATTGGGAATCATGACCTCAAGGGAGTAAGTGCATGGGTTGTGTGATGCATGTTACATTGTGTGCATTGATCAAGACTTGAGCTTAGCATGGATGGATTGGTGTGAGGTGAAACTGACCCTTGAGAATTCAACCCGATCCCTGTGTGATTCTAGTTGTTTGCTTGGGGACAAGCAAAATTTCTAAGTTTGGGGTTGTTGTATCTGCATAATATGTAGATTTATAGGTTAAAAAGGGGTTGTGGTTATGTGAATTTTTAATAGAAGTTGTTGATTTTAGATTTAGGATCAGTGTAAATAAATCTCACATCAATTGTCCTCACTTATGGTAATTTTCTTGGATTGGACTAACTTTGGAAAACCATTCTTTATAGGAATTCAAGACCATCAAGTTCATGCTCAGCGCAGATCCCCCATGCTCAGTGCAAAAGGATGATTTCGATTCTGACTTCCACATGCTCAGCGTGGATTTTTCATGCTCAGCGCAAAAGGATGAATTCATTATTGACTTTCGCATGCTCAGCGCAGATCTCCCATGCTCAGCGCGAAAGGACGATTTCGATTCTGACTTTCGCATGCTCAGCACAAATGGGAAATTTTCATTTCTGACCTATTTGCGCTCAGCGTGGATTTCTTATGCTGAGCGCAAACAGTTATTTCTGACACTTTTAAATAGGATGTCAGCTCATTTTTACGGGATTCTTCTGATTTTTCTGGGTACAAATTGGAGGATTCTCAAAGAGTCTTGAGATCTATTAGTGTTCAAGTGCTTTTGGAAAGAAGATTTGAAGATCCAATGCAATCCTCATCTAATTTCTCTTCTTCTTCTTCTACTTTTCTCAATTTCATCATATGTAACTAAACTCTACAGGTTAGAATAGGATGAATTTTAGTTCAAATATTGTGTACTTGTTCTAATCTTGAATTCAATGATGATTCATAGTAATTGAGTAAATTCTTCTACTCTTAATGCTTTCCTTGACTGGCCATCATTGGAATTGTTCTTGTGACTTGATTGTTCAATTGGAAAATTGACATTAGGTTAGATCTGAAGAAATTTACCATGAATTACATGATCTTAGGAATAGGATATGGAATTTATGCATTTGTATGAATTTTTATGCCTATTGCTTGGTTTGAATTGAGAGCATCTAAGGGATTAGGGTTCTTAGTTAAGACTAAAGGGATTATTTGCCAAAGAATTGGGGATAATCTGAATTTGTGAATTTGAATGTCAATTGCTTGAGTTTAAATTGAATTCAGAATAGAATTAAGGCATAAGAGGAGAGCTAAGAGGATTCCGAACTCTAACCAATTTTATTCTAAAAATCTCAATTCACTTGTGTTGTTTGATTCTAGGATAATTTATTTCATACTTTCAGCAAGATTTATAATTCATCATTGATTTTACTTACTCCAATCCTAAGTTTTACTGTAACTCTTGACTCAAATACATGTTATTCATTAGTTCAATTAGTGATTTCTTAGTTTATATTGGTAATTGACACACAATCCTCATGGGATCGACAATCTTATTCACTCTTTATTACTTGTACGATTTGGTATACTTGTCAATTCATTAACAGACACCTTGAGACTAGTCTAACAAAAGGATATTGCTTTCGGTATTATATGCTTGCTTGAGCAAGTGGAAAGTAAGAAAGTGAAAAGTAAAGAAAAAATAATTTTCAACCAAGAGTGAAGTCATGTGAAGATGAGATGGAAGTCATGTGAAGATGAGATGGATTTTAATTTTCAACCAAGAAAATTTTGGAGCTATCACTTGCGGTATATGGAAGTTGAAATGAAAAAAGGATCCACTTTTTTTTTTGTTTATATAGTTTAAAGGAACAATTGGCCTCATATAATGTCTAACAGTTTATTACCAATCAGAATTGCAAATTGGGCACTCAATTTAGTTATTTAAGTACATCAACTGATTTCTTGCTTCATATGAATTCCATCTCAATGAAATTTACAGGCCTTTCACTAAGTTTACTAGTTCCACTTCCAATAAGATAAGCTAGTATATTGCAAAAATCATAGTTTCTAACAATCAATTGTTCTCGAGACTATGGATTAGTAAAAGAAAATTGAACATCACATTAGTCTTAGGAAAATTCTTAACTAAAATGAACTGACAATCTAGTCTAGCTGACTTATGCGATCATTAATTTTCTTAAAAATTTCAAATATTATTATAAAAAGAAAATAAGAAATTATTTGTAATCAAAGATAATTTATTATAGTCTTTATTTTCTATACTTCATTGATGGAGTTCTAAATTTTATATAAACACTTTTTTTAACATATTTTCTTTAAAAATAAATGTGTTCTTATCTTTAAAGTAATTTACTTATACTAAAGACAAAACATATGTAAAATTTCAAGGGTTGCATATCGATTTTCTTTTATAATTAACTAGCTACAATAACAAGAATAAAATTTAGTATCTTACTCTCTCACAATGAAATAGCAAGAGTAAATTAATCATAGAAAAAACTTCCTTCAACTTAAGTTTACGTGTAATTTAGAAACCTTCCAAAAAAGAGTTTGACAGGGAGACTCAAAAGCAAATGATTTTAAAAAAAAAAATTTTAATTTTAGCCTTTTCATTTTATATGATACTGGTATCATGTTTGGTCATCACGATTATGCCCTTATGGTGATTTTGCTCTGCATACTTGCTTGCTTGCCCCATATACTTAAACTGATGCCATATATTTTATTTGATTTATAATTGTTAAGTGTCAATATATAGTTCTAACAAAAATAAAATAAAATAAGAAGAAGAAAATATTTTTCACGTTATTGGGCTTGTATTTCTTGTTTATCTGAAACTGAAGGTTGCAAGCGAGTCGATGGAGAAAAAGAGATCTTGCTTATGAGAAGCCTGAGGCAGAAGGGAGATACAAATGTACTGTACGGACGCGTTTAGGATACAACAACCTCAATACAACACCCATTTTTACCGTCAACCATGAGTTTTATCTTCTTTTTTTTACTTTTTTTTATTTGATTAGGTGTAGGTGCAGATTCATATATATATACATATATATATATATTATTAATTGAAATATGTAAAAAAAAAATTATATGTATAATTATTTATTAAAAAAAGTGATTTAAATTAAATAAATTTGAATATTATAAATTTAAACTAAGATTTTAATTTTTTAATATAATTATTTATAAAATATAATTTAACTTTCTTATCTGTTACTCTTAGTATGTATAAATATTATTAATTAAAATATATAAAAAAAATTATATATATAATTACCTATGACAATTGGAAAGAAACTTACCTATATTCAAAGCTATAAATTATCAATCAGCACCGTTGATATGGTTTTTTCAAATGTCAATGATGATTTTTTGTAGTAGTCTGGAGTATTAAAAATTTAAAATCGGACCCGTCCGTACTTCACACCCTATCAAGACAAACGATTTGATGGAGAAAATGAAGAGTATATATCCCAACTACAGCTACCCTATAAAGTAAGCTTCAATTGCCCATATGGTCTATAAATTAAAGGAAAATTTTCAAGTAGTAGCCTAAATTCTTGACTCTTATTTTGGATTTGATGCACCAGTCTAGCCATCTTATTTATGACCAATAGCTCCTGTTACTGCTGATATATTGTACTTCATAGTTACATGCTTAAAAATAAGTGTAAGTTTGTTTGTACTTTCTTTTATAAAAAAAGTGTTTTTTGTTAAAAACAATAATTTTGAAATATGAATATTTATTTGAATAAGATTTTTTTAAAAAGTAATAAAAAACAAAAATAAGTTGTTTATCTCAATAATCAATTATAAAAAAATGTAATAAAGAGATAGAAAATAAGTTATATTTTATAATTATATTAAACATATAATTTTTATTTCCATAAAAATATTTAAAAACTAATTATTTATCTTTATTAACTTTTTTAAAAAAATATATAATAATATTTATCATATAATTACTTTTTTTAAGCTTACTCAAAGACATCATAAGTTTCATCATTGGCAGCATTATTGAGGTGGATGATTACAGAAGATTGAGTTCAGAGAAGCTGCAAAGGTTGGGTTGGAGATACAGGCCATTGGAGGAAACACACTCATTGATTCTGTTGAGAGCTATCGGGAGGCTGGGCTCCTGGAATCAAAATAAATTTGGTTTGTTATTTATCACCTCCCTCTATTGGGAGGCTGGGCTTCTGGAATCAAAATAAATGTGACTAGTTATTTAGCATCTCCCTTTTGGAAGGGATTTGTGAATGTCTTTTAATTGCTACCATGTGCTTGTGCTGGATGATCGGTTGATCACAGTAATTGGATTGTATGTGACCAATGCTTTAATTTCAAACATGGAAGGAGTATTCTTAAATATTGTAGTTGTCAAACTTGAATCTGCTTAAAAAGAACATCACCCGTCCGTTTATATGGCTTTCACGCCATGTTTGGAAATTCTTGATCAAACCTTGAGACAAACGATTTGATGCTTGTTTGAGCAAGTGATAAGTAAGAAAGTGAAAAAAGAAAAAATAATTTTCGACCAAGAAAAATATGGAGCTATCAGTTTCGGTATATGAAAGTTGAAATGAAAAAAGGATCCTCTTTTTTTTTTGGTTTATATAGTTTTAAGGAACAATTGGCCTTATGTAACGTCTAACGGTTTATTACCAATCAGAATTGCAAATTGGACACTCAATTTAGTTATTTAAGTATGTCATAAAACAAGTGTTATCCTTCCCAAATTTTAGGCTTTCCATATTTTAGGTAAGATTACTGCATGCAAAAATCAAAGTTTTTAACAATCAATTGTTCTCGAGACTCTGGATTAGTATGACCAATAGTCTTACCTGATGTGACAATTTAGCTGACTTAAGCGATCATCAATTTTCTTAAAAATTTCAAATATTATTATAAAAAGAAATAAAGAAATTATTTGTAATCAAAGATAATTTATTATGGTCCTTATTTTCTATACTTCATTGATGGAGTTTAAAATTTTACATAGACCCTTTTTTCAATATATTTTCTTTAAAAATAAATGTGTTTTTATCTTGAAAGTTTTACTTATACTAAAGACAAAACATATGTAGAATTTCAAGGGTTGCATATCAATTTTCTTTTATAATTAACTAGCTACAAGAATAAAATTTAATATCTTTCTCTCTCACAATGAAATGGCAAGAGTAAATTAATCATACAAATAACTTCCTTCAACTTAAATTTACGTGTAATTTAGAAATTCCTTCCAAAAACGAGTATGGCATGAGACTCAAAAGCAAATGATTTTTTTTTAACAACAATAATCAAATCATTTCTCACTGGATGAGGTCGGTTACATGGATCAAACGATGTCATTATATCTTATCATAAATCAAGTCATAAGAAATGTCATACAAATCTAAATTTTCTTTAATCGTTTCACCTATAATTTTTATTAGTATCCATCTACCTTTAACTATTGGGTTATCTTTTACCTAATCTACTCTTCTTACAGAGACTTCTAAGAGTATTCTCCGTACATGTCCAAACCACCTAAGGTGAGATTCTCTCATATTTTTCTTAATAGGTCCTTCCCTTACTTTCTCTTTAATGTATTTATTCCTAATCCTATCTTGTCTTGTATGGTCACATATCCAGCGCAACATCCTCATCTCAACGACATTGATCTTATGATCTTACTGGCTTTTTACTACCTAATATTTAATACCATACAACATTGCAAGTCTTATAGTTGTGCAGTAAAATTTATCATTAAGCTTGAGAGACATTTTTTTAGCACAAAAAATAATTCTTGAAACACTCCTCTATTTCATCCATCCAACTTGAATTCTATGATTTACATCTCCCTTTATTTCTCCATCATTTTATATGATAGATCTAAAATACTTAACTGTGTGACTTGTAGTATGGTATAATATCCAATTTTCACCGCTAAGCTAGTATTAGCATGCTTCTTACTGAACTTACATTCCATATTATCCAGTCCGATCGTTTTTCCATTATTCATCTTCTTCAAAGCTTCTTTTATCTCAAACTCCCGAATTCTACGATAAAAAAGTTTTATTTTGGTCCTCATTTCTAGTGTTTAGAATATCCGAATCTTCTAATGTCATATGTCCCTCATTAAATAACTTGTGAAAATAATTCTTCCATCGATCCTTGATGTCTTATTCCGTAACCAAAATTTTATCCTCTTCATCTTTAATGCATTTCACTTGATCCAAATATCTTGTTTTCCTTTCCTTACTTTTAGCAAGCCTGTGAATATTCATATCTCCTTCTTTGGTGTTCAAAGATTGATATAACTCGTTGAACGCTTTATCTTTCAAAATGATTTTTTTAAAGTGGTATACTTTCAATGTTTATACCATGGTTCTAAAAATTGAATCGGACTAATCAGTTCAACTGGTCGAATCAAGAATCGCCCATTTCGTCGGTCTATTCATCACCTTAAAACCATTATGATCCAAAATTGCAAACCAGTCTCAAACCAATAGAACCGTTCAACCTAAAATTGGTTCACACTTCACACATTTGAGTAGCCAGTCCCCTCCTCCATTTTACTGAAGATTTGCCTACATGTCGCTGCTGATCGTCTTCTAGTCGCGGTTGCCACAAGTTCATCTATACCCCAACCCTGTAGCAGAGAACAGAAGCAAAAAGGAAGAAATTGCAAACCATGAATCTAGCGATGTTTTTTCGCTCGTAGAGCTAGAAAGTTATAAAGCTCAAGTGATTTTTGAGGAAGAGAAAGAAAGAAGTTAGAACCACAATGGTCACGTGGAGAATTCTAATGTGGTCCACCCTGGGTGATCCATGAATGGACTAAGTGCATATTAGTCATTAATTTATTGTTAAAATAAATTAATGATTGAGATTAAAAAGATTAGATTCAACTAATAACACTCAGATTCGTACATAAATTTAGTTAGGTCATTTTTTTTAATGAATAAGTGTACATATAAGAAACTTACAGATTTCAATTGATAATATTTACATATACTCAAATCTACATATAAATACTGTCAGATAAAAAAAATAATTCTTTTATAAACTACTTTTCAAGTAGCCCATAATAATCTTCTTCCAGTCATGGTATCGTTTCTATGCACCAGACCTTTAGGGTATGTTTTGATGAAGAATTTTAAAGAAAAAGAAAAAGGAAACTTTATTTTTTATTTCTAAATTAATAAATTATAAAATATTTATAAAAATATAAAAATAATTAAAAATTATAAAAATCATTTTTTATTTTATTCTTTTATTTAAAAAAATATCAAATAATAAAAATATTTACTTACACTTGATAGGTAATGAGGGAACAGAAAGGAAATCTCAAATAATAAAAATATATTTAAAATTGAGGTTAAAATAATTCCATTCCGTTAATAAAACTTACAAATAAAGAGAATAAAAATTATATTTTATTATATTTCTTTCCTTTACGTTCCATTCACACTTATTCCGTTCTGTTACTTTAATGAAAAAATATCTAGAATTAAAAAAAAAATTATCCCTTTACTTCACAACCTTAACTCCACCACCAATCACATCCTTAGCTGGAAACAAAGGGAGAGAACAGAGGGAGAGAGAAAAAAATGTTCAAGACTCTAAAGACTCTTTGAAGAAATGTTATGATGAAGATGGGTCATCTCACCTACTCCCAATGATAATATTATTAAATTACACAATTTAATATATTTGCTTTTTTTTGTATTAATACGGGGCCTAGGCCCAAATATATTTACCTTTTAATCTGACATTAGTACATATATTTAAAATTTGATTTTTGTTTACTCATAAAAATTCAGAACTATACACGTTAGTTGTTAACTCACAGAAGTTGATTTTTGTCTATTAAATTATACATGTTAATTGTTATTTTTTATTATATTTATTTATTCTATTGATATTTATAATTAATATTTTATTAATATATAATTATATACATAATATTATATTTCAATTTGACCACAATTCAATTAAAAATTTAATTATCAAATCGTAAATCAATTTTTTTATTAATTTAATAATCGATCTGATTTGCACAACTTTTGTTTATCAATCATCAAATCATTATAATAAGAAGTTTAACTATTATAACTATAACAAAAGTTGTGTAACATTTTTAAATATTTGTGATATTGTATTTTAATAAAAATATATAATATGTATTATTTTTTACACGTTATATGTGAAAATTTTAAAAGAAATGATTAGGTATTTAAATAGCTAAAAGACAATACACTGTGGCTAAAAAATTTAATTTTTTAAATAATATGTAAACACATTTAAACTTTTTTTTTTTTTTTGAATAAGTAGAAACACTCCGGTTGAAATCTAAGGAAGAATCCGGAAATGGCATGTGAGAAGATCGAACAACCCAACAGATAAATTGATTTGATTTTAGATTAGATCATAATAGATAAATTTAAAATAAATTATTAATTTATTTAATATTTGTTATAAAATATTTAATATTATTTAATTTATTCATAATTTAATTTAATAGATAGATATTCAATTCATTCATTAATTTATTTTAATAGATTAAATGAATGAATATTTAACTTACTTATTTAAAAAAATATTTTGTTTTTCTAAAAATTTTTTCTCTCTAAAATATGTTTCACTGTCTAAAAATTTTTATTCTCTCTTAAAAATATTTATCTTTTAAAAATTTTCATTATCTCTTTAAAAATTTTCTCTCTCTCTAAATTTTTTTTCTTTCTAAAAATTTCATTCTCTCTCTATAAAAAATATTTGTCTCTTTAAAAATTTCTTTTTAAAATTTTTCTCTTCTTTTAAAAAATTTCTCTCTCTAAAATATTGTATTCTCTCTAAATCATATATTAATTATATAGTTAATTAATAATTAATATATGATTTGAGCAAAAGGAAAATTTTATTTAGACAACGACCAAGCATGTTGTGGACTGTGGAGGAATGTCATTGTTATTTAGCCCCTTGGTGCATGAGATTCATCAGTTGGCGCGAGCTTGGGAGGTAAAAAATAAAATAAAAATAAAAAAGCAAAAAGTTATTAATATATTCCCTCAGTTACATTAATAACAAAAACTTCTTTAAATAAAGTCAAATAAAAAAATGTTAATCTAATAAACAACAATCAATCCCCTCGGTAGTACTAGCTTGGTGAGGGACTGAGGGTTGAGTCCGAAATCCGAATTCAGTGTGGGAAGCCCTACGATCCAACCAAAACTTGTTAAGCGCAATTCGTATCGGGAATATGATTCTACACTATAATCTATAGTAGTATATTATCATATTATTTAAGAAATGAAATACAGTGAAGTGAATTGAGAATTTGATTATCAATGAAGTGCCGATCCGTGGCGTGCATATGGTGAGGCACCCCCGATTCTAAAATTTTTTTCTCTCTAAATCATATATTAATTATTTTATTTGGAATTAGGTTTTCGGCATTAGACTTTTGTCTTAGAACTGAGCATGATATGTGGTATGAACATGAAAAAGTTAAGATGTTTTAATTCAAAAAAAATATCAAATATATTAGATATTGATTAAATTAATTTTTAATTAAATATTTATTGAATATCTAATGTATATTTTTATTAAATTAATATTTATTTATAATTAAATTAAATTTAATAAAAATATATTATTTTAATTAAATTAATTAAATTAATTTTAATATAAATAAATTAAAAATTAATAAATTTTATTACCAAGAGGTACCATATCACTGGTCAAAAAAGCAAGTGATCCGTTCTTTATTAGAAATGATGTCATATGCTAAATAATGTACATTCTCCTTAATTTATTAAGAATGGTGCAGAGAGGTTCAGGCTGCAACTTTTGCATCAAACATAATTATACTCATGGAAAAATAATACACTAATATAAAATTCTTATCTAAATTTAAAATATTATAATTAAGTGTATTAAGTCAATTAAAATTTAATATTTTTATTAATTTTTATAAAATTACTTATATAACACAAAAATTCACAAAATATTAAATTTAAATTGACTAGTACACTCTATATCCTTGTTTATTCAGAATTGAGGAGTACCAGAATACACAGACAATGCTTGCAACGTACTTCATCATAAGAATGCTATCAAGAGTGATGTTTTTTGTACATAATTTTCTATACAATATATTTTATGCTATTTCTTTTTTAATAATAAAACAATATAAATACACTTTTCAAAATACATTTTATTTCTTTCTTTTTTTTTCCTAACGATGAAGGTGCAACCCAAAAAGTGTGAAAAGAAGATAAGCATGAATCGTTTTCCTGCCATCAACGCACACAGGATTCTTCAATACTGGCAGGTACAGCACTAACAAACATGACAAGATCCAAATCACATTGAGTTTCCTTTGCTTCTCATCAGTAATTAACACCAACACCAGAAGGTGAGATTATTTTTCTCAATGACGGCCTTGAAAACGCCACCCAATCAACAAAATCATCATGCACCAAACCACAATTCTTTAAATTTAACTCTCTCAATGCTCTGCAGTTTTCTACTACTTCCCTCACCCCCTTTGCTGTAACATCACTACAACTCTGGATGTTCAGAACTACTAGTCCACAACACCTCCTTGAGATTATTGACAGTACTTCATCATCAATTCTTGACCCTGACAAGTTCAACACCTGCAGTTGGGAAACTTCAAAGTCTATCTCAAATAGCTTCACTCCTGTATAGGCTAAGCTTAAATGCCTTATCTCACAGCATCTTTTTAAAACCTCAACAACACATTCTCCAGAGATACCCTCACAAGCGTTTAAGTCAAGAAGCTGTAAACTGGGGCAAATGGAAGCAAATTTGATCAAACTTGCATCACCTAGTAAGACATTATCACCCAAATACACAGTTTTTACTTGAGGGTTGACAACAAAATCCTGCAAAGAATCTTCCTGCCCTTCTACCCCGAGATATGTTCTCACCATTTGGATCTCACTAAGCAAAGGACAATTTCTTGTGAGTGTGAAAAAGGTTGAATTGGTCAGCTGGCAACAACCACTAAGGTTTATAGAGGTTAAATTATGAAGAAACATAGATAACTTGCAGATACATTGATCCCTTAGAAAATCAGCTTTCCGAAGATCTAAGCATTGAACAGATTGACACTTGGATAACACATAAGAGATTCCTGCAAATGTACAGTTGCAACAGTCTTGGAGGACAAGCTTCTTCAGCAGAAGGCCACCACCTTCTGCAACTGAAAAGAGCAACTCATCCGAGATAAAAGAATTTGACAAATCAATAGCAGTTAAGCTTTTCAAACTCCTGAGTGAATCAATCAAATCTAAGTTAATGGGTATAGGTATCAAACCAGGTCCATGTATTCTTTTCTTTTCAATGTTAAAGGAGATGGAAGTCAATCTGGGTCTAAGGCGGATTGCAGAAGCAATGCCTGATTGGGTTAATTTAAAACATGTGAAGAATGAAATTTCTTCCATTGACCTACAGTTTTGGCATAGAGGGATAAGGGATTTATCAGTGATTAAGTAATTACCAGAAAGGTTAATCTTGCGTAGGTTCTCAAGCATGGAAGACAGCCTTAGTACCCCAAAATCTGATGCTTGAGAATTCAATGGAAAGCTAATATCAAGCTCCTGAAGAAGTGGGAAACAATAAGCTATGACTACCAGATGGCTATCATGCAGAGAGCCTATGTTTGAGCAGATCAAGACCCTCAAATTTATCATCTTTGAACCAAGTTCTCGCAACCCATCAACGGGAAGTGTTCTCTGATTGGAAAGATTAAGCAAATCAAGGTCCAACCCAGATTGTGAAATTTGATGAAGCAAGCCTTCCAGGTCGCCACTGAAGTGGCTAAGGTCTAAGATTTTGAGCCTTGAAAACCTTAAGAATAGCTGAGGAAGGAGTAGAATTGTTGGATCAAATATTGTGAGAGAGAATCGAAGCCGGTTTGAAATGGAAAGGAACTGCTTGCAGACCATAGATACAGACTCCAAGTTAAGGCCTTGGCCAAGGAACCCGAAGACCAATTCCCAGCATTCTTCAGGAAAATCTACAGATTCCACTGACATCTTGATCTTCACCTATCAAGTAAAAAGAAACAAGACTGCTAGCAGAACAAGTTTGGAACTTCTAGCAACAGGGATAACCTCAAAAGTGAGTGCAATTGGTACAAGTGATCAAGTGACAATATATCAACAAATTTCAATGGCTTAATGATTTCAATGTAGATCAATATATCTAGAGATCTCAATGGCTTAATGATTTATCAACAAACCGAACCTTCAGTGTATATTTAACAAGTTGAGGGAGTGTCAAAAAGTGCAGGTCGTCAATCTTGGATTATGGTCAGAACGGCCGCCAGGCTGATCAAATCAAGTAAATTGAATGAAGCTTTAGAAGAAGCCATATTTTTGACTAGTGCCCGTCGAAGTTATGAAACTCTAGAAAGTCTTTTGCTTGTTAGGTAGGCATCTGGTATAGTGATCTGTAATTTTCACTTTTCAGGCTTTTACTTTTCATACAACTTTTTTCATTGCTGTGTTGAGCTAAGAAACACTCCAGCTCATAAATGTTCAAATTTCATTTGAACAATTATAAAATAACTGTTAGTTACATGGAACTCAAGCCCTACTCACAAAAATAAAATTGCCATCCTTCAGACATTTCCGTTATTACATCTACACGTATTGTATTGATGCAGTTCAGGCACTGTATTAATGTAGTGTGAACTGTGAAGAGCTCGTGTATTTCTAAGCATTACCCTTTCGTTGCTTTCATTGTAAGTTAGTGACATTATCACCTATCTAACCATGGATTTCGTATGAATGTGGAATGCCCGACTTCCCTGGATACAAGAATATTCAATTCATCCAGGGTTAAGGAGCACGAAGTATCCCCTTCTTCCAAAATCAGGCATTATTTACATAAAGTAATTTAAATAAAAAACTTCCATTAGCGTAAAGTAATTTTAAAAAGGAAAACACACAGCTAGCATTTTAATTCGAACTTTTTAACTTAAATGTTGCAAGTTAAAAATCAATTTCTCACTTAAGTGTAAGTTAAAATTTAATTCTTGAAAGAGTATAAAGTGAATAGTAAAATGTAAGTAATCGTATCTCTCAAGTATGACTTATACTTAAATATATATATTTTTTAATATTTTAATAATAAGACATGACTTATTTAATTATAATTTTTTAAATTATATTTAAGTAAATCGTACTTTCCATCCATGATTTACTTTATAATTTTTTAATTAAATTTTGATAAATCATGGATGGAAATCACGATATCCTTTTTTATTATATATTTAGATATCTATGACTTATTTTATATATATATATTTGGGTAAGTTGTAGATGGGAAGTACAACTTACCCTTTTTTTTAAATGAATTCATATTAGGATTTGTAATATAATAATAAGTCAATTTTTTAAGCTAATTGATTAACTTAAAAGGAAAATAATTTATAGGAAAAATAAAGTTAAAAGAATTATACAAGATATTTTATAAGAAAAATAAACAAATTTATTATTCATCACTTGGATCATTTTTATGCAACGATTTGATAACACAAAGGTTTTTTTCTTATGCATGGTGGTTGAACCATTCGTTCTTATTCAACTCTTTGTATTCGACCTTCTCTTATTCTTACTTTGCCGCCTCTTGCTCTTGATCTTTGCTGTTGTGGCGCAAGGTCCTCATCATTGCTTACATGTTCAATGTCCTTGTAATTGATATTTTGTGAAGGCATGGAAGGATGATAATCTGAAACTTCTAAAGACACAATAGGCAGATAAGCTGAAACCATCAGTGTGGCTACGAATGCTGAGAATGAAGTGTTTAAATGGGCAACAACATTGATGGTGGTGATTGAAAAAGTTGAGAAGTGGAAGCAACATGGTGGGATGATGATGGATGTTGATATACCTCAAAGTCTTGGGAAACATATACACATCTTCATGTGCTTGTGTTTGATATGTCTGCAGTTGTTCATCAACATCTACCCTTTGACATGGTCGCGCACGTCATCTTTGTCTTTTAGGCTCCTGCTCAGGTATAGTAAAATGTTGTGTAGAAGCGGCCTCCTTATGTACGGTTGAGAAGGCTAGTGGATGGATATGTTGCAAGGCATTCACCATATCATTGCTAACCCAATTAATGGTGTGTATAGTTTGCAAGGGGTTTTGGATGGTGTTTGAAGAGAATATATAACCCTGAATTGCTTGACAAAAAGAATACTGAAATAAAATTTCATTATGTTGTTAGTGATACTTGATGTTAACATAATAGTGTTATAGTTACAAAAAATTAAAAAATGAAAGAATGATCATACTGCGCCACTAGAATATGCACCCTCACGAGAGATATATCGTCGGGTGCAACGTAAGTACCACTGTATATACTCTAAGTTGTCATGTAAATAATTAGTATATGCATTGGCTTGAATGAGTTAGTTATAACGGTCCCCCCACAAGTCAATCCATTGGCGATGACGATTGGGCTAGTATACTTCCTCTTTACCTCTCATATCAATGTTGTGAAGGGTATCAAAATTGAATGGGTCTACAGTAATGCATTGTTGCAATCCAAATTGTCGCATGACCTGATCTGCAGGGTGCCATTCAACAGTGGCAAAACATATCAGTGGCACCATTGCACGAGCAACTTGAGGGACAACATGAATATTTAACCGCATCATTTCAGGTGTGGTATATGATGTCCATATAAACTGGTAAAGATATGTAATTGTTAATTTTCAAATATTATCTAATAATATTGTTCAAAGAATATAGAAAATAGTAAAGTAGATTAACTTCATCAATATGCAAATAGTCTAAAATTAACTGTATGATGTTTGCAGCATGGTCAGGTATAAAGGTTGTGCTCCTGGGTTGACACCACATGTTACACACACACACACATATAGATTATATATATATATTATCAGAGTTAAAGCATGGAGTAAAACAATAATTATTTCTAACAAAAAAATTATTTAATTTATGATTATACCTGCTGGCAAAAGGACAGATAAGTCTAACTTATACCAATCATCAGATAATGCTTATAGACGTGGTGCGATTCGAGGAATGCGATCCCACACCCATGCTTGAAGAAGTAACAAGCATCCTCCAATGTCAAATTGTTTATCATTGATAGCATGGTGCAAGTGTTGGTACAAACAAGCCAGAACAGCTGATCCCCAACTATAATTTGCAACTACAAATAAATCTTCCAATTGAGGAAGATACATCAAGTGAACTTGAGATTCTGATGTATCTGACATCAGAATCCTCTAATCATTCGCAAAATATATGCTCTCGCATGTTGTTCAATGACAACATGATGAGTAGCATTAGGCGGAAGTTTAGTGAACCGTTTTAGTGAATGAGTTATGAATGTGGTACTGCGTAATTGCATTGACTATTGCTTGTTTTGATTCAAATTGCATGCCAACCTATAAATCATTATTTACATTCACATTGCTTCCTCTCCTAATTCCATAATCATCAAGAAATTTAGGAACATGCATTGCCTGCAAATTAATATTAGATAAAAAGGAGGATGGGGTAGCATAAGTTATAGTGGTAGATTCACCCATGCCTATCTCGCCTGCTCTGTTGCCATCATATCCTTCCTCATACTCCTCATCTTCACTAAAATTACTTACATTATCTCTCTTATAACTAGAGTTATGTTATCTAGATCATATAATGTTGTTGAATGAATATTTACCCCACAAGCAGGGTTAGCGATCATAGGATTCAAAGGCCTGTAAAGATCATTATATTTATAAATATAACCAACATCAGTAACAAATGAACTATGAGGAGGGTCATATGATGACATTTGTCAATTTAAATAAAATAAGAAAAGGAAAGAAAACTTCATATCAATAAGCGTACAAAAGTTTTAATAATGAAAAAGTATAATTAACCTTCTTAATAAATACCTCTATTAGAGAGAATTAAACGAGAATCAATCGAGTTTAATACAAAATATCAATGATAGAGAGAACTTAAAAAATAATTAAATATGAAGTAGCAGCGGAAGAAGATGGTGGAATTTATAGGAACAAACCCTTAATAGAAGTCATGGATGACAACCACAACTTCATATGACATTTAAAAAAAATTAAAATCGTGGATGACATTCAGGATTTCATATGAGATTTTTTTAAAAAAAAAAAGATAAGTCGTAGCTTACAAGTACGACTTAACTTAAAAAAAATGTAAGCCGTGTAAGAAAAGCAAGACTTATCCAAAATATAATAAAAAAATGAAAGTAAGTTATGCTTCTCATGTACAATTTATTATACATTATTATTAAACTTACACTATTTTAAAAATTAAATTTTAACCTACACCTATATAAAAAGAGAGGGGATCCATTTACACCTAGTGTAAGTAAAAAGACTTACACCCAATCTCTTACCATTAAATTTATTTTAATCTAATAGTTCTAAATCATCTAAGTAAATGATGAGAGAGAATAATAAATACTCACATTAAAAATGATAGAGAATTAATAAATGTGATTTTAATGAAGAAATAAATTTTAGTTATTAAGTCTATTTATTAACTTAAAAATGATATAATATTGAATATAATTCATAATATTTTTATTTTTATTTTTATATTATGTATTAATTTATTATATTTAAAATTAGTTAAAAAAATTAACTATCAACTTTTATATTAAATAAAAATATTTAGTAAACACTACATACGACATGTTTAAATAGAAATTATCAAAATAAATTAAAAGTGTTGGATTAAATAAGGTAGATAATATATGGTTTATAATTATTTGGAGACTATTTAAAAGTTTGAAAGTGTATTTATTTTAACAAATTAAAAAAATTAAGAATTTTAGTAAATAAAAGGATTCAAACTAATTTACTCGAGAGAGCATTATGCTCTTTTTTTTCCTCGATCATGAACAAATGATAAAGAATTAACATTTTTATTAAATGTTATGTTAGACTCAGATCTTTCGCTAACACACCTAAAAGCAAAGTAAATTACGTTAAATATTTTTTTTATTAGAAAAATATAAAAATGACCAAATTAAAAAAAAAGAGGCATCCAAACCATTTGTTTATTGGTGACAGCGGAGTTCTGCAAGTGATCAATGAGTTTGGACATGTACTTGTAAAATTATCTGACATATTAATATAAGAAGGCAATGACTCCAAAGATTCTTAAAATATAATTTTTAAAATATAAATTTAAAAATTAGTTGTACTTTATTAACTTATAACTAAATAAAAACAAAATATTATAAATTATATTAAATAATTAACTATTTATTATATTTTTGTTTTTATATAATGTATTAATTTATTATATTTTAAAATAAGTTAATAAAAACTAACTATCAACTTTTTATACTAAATAAAAATAACTTAAACTAAATAAAAACAAAAATATTATAAATTATATTCAAGATTATATCATTTTTTAAGTTAATAAATAGACTTAATAACTAAATTTTATTTCTTCATTAAAATCACATTTATTAATTTTGTTTCCTTTTTAATGTGAATATTTATTATTCTCTCTCATCATTTAATTAGATAATTTAAAATTATTAGATTAAAATGAATTTAATGACAAGAGATTGAGTGTAAGTCTTTTTACTTACACTAAGTGTAAATAGATCCTCTCCCATACATGGAGGATTCAAAAGCATGGGCCTTGGCCCCCTTTCTCATTAATTTCTTTTAAGTATTAATAATTTAATTAAATTTTTTAAAAAATAAAAAATAATTATATTAGTTTTTTATAAAATTAATACTTATTATATTAACACTCTTATTTAAAAAGTATATACATATATATGATTTTATATATTGTTATTACACTCTAATATCTTTCTTTATTTACAAAATTATATATACATCTCCTATTTTATGTACCAATATTATATAAAGTCTCATTGAAAATATAAAATAAGAAAAGTATGAGTAATTTCTCAAACAAAAATAGTATCAATATTATAACAACTAGTCTAAAAGAGGTCAAGAAATTATATCAAAGAAAAAAAAATAATGAAATTAAAAGAGATTAGACTTAATATGTATTTGACTTAATTCACGATTATTTTATATATATTGATATTACAATTTCAACTCATTTTTTTATTAATTTTTAATTTTTATATAATAAATCTACTATTTCTTTTCACTTTTAGTTTCATTATCTTTTCTTTTTTAAAATATATATATATTTTTTAATTTTACTTATAAATTATGATGTAAATGATAACTACTTTTGTGATACATTTAATATCTAATATAATTTTTTTTTTTTTTCACTTTATTCATAAATATTTTTATATAATGAAAAAAAATTCTTCTAAAGTGAATAAATAAGAATATATTTATTCTTAGTTTAAAATAGTATATTTTGATCTTAATTTATTAAATAATTTAAAGATAAATATATCTTTATTTGTTAATTTTAATTTTTTTATATTTAATAATATGATTAATGATTTTCGAATTCCTTCATTGAATATTTTCTGAATCCGTCCCTGCTCCCATATAAAAAATTCATTTTCAAAATGCATCATTTTAGTAAAAAAAACCCTTTTAATTCATTTTGATGTCAATATTTAATATTTATCGGAAGATGGAGTGCAAGTACTCTAGCTGCAGGAGGATAGACGATCACTTTCTAGTCCTGTGGCAAAATGTAGAACGTCTATTTTGGCAGCTTGGCAAGAATTCCGATTCAACAAAAAGCTAAGGGGAATAATATAAAAGAAAGAAAATATAAATTTGTTAGAAGGACCAATGTAACTGCTTAATATATAAGTTTGGTCATCATAAAAGACTCATAATTATGCTGAACCATTACAGTGCATTTGGAATTCTGTATGTTTCTGCACATATATACACACATTTGCAGCAAATCACTTTTCAAAAGTGTGTTTAATGTTTAGACTCTCATTTAAAAGGAGTTCGATTACACCACAAAATATAAAACGAAAAATTTAATGTGAGTGCTAGTTGAGTTGTTGCACCGTATCCCTGGTGCTATTTGCATTTGTTTGTAGGCTACGCAATTTTATCTCACTCCACGGGTATCAACCCATAAGGAGTGGATTTAAAAAACGGGTTTAAAATCTGCTTTGCTGTCGAGTGAGATAGGGTGGATGTAAATTTTAGTCAACGCATCTTGGCCTATCTTGCACCTTACATATTAATGAATATTAAATTTAATTTAACTATAAATTAAGTTAATTATATTAATTAAATTTTATTAATTTAACATTTATTTAGAATATATTTTTTAATTTATATGAGATAAATAATTAATTTTAAGATTGTGATTAAATATTATATAAACTTAGTATAAAATATTCATAAGTGTGGGACGAGTGTGAGTTTTACTATTTTTCTTATAAGACAAATGTGAATTTTAATTTTAAGGGTGCGGAATAAGGTCGGGTTAAGTAAAAATTCACTCCATTGTCAAGCCCATTTGTTTGATTTGTTATTTCTTATAAAAAATAATATTTTAGTCAAAAACTGTGCTGGGAAGGGGGGAGGAATTACCCGTGCGGGTGTAAACGAGTTGAGCCACGTAAGCTCAAGCTTAGCTTGTGAAAACAAAGATTATTCAAATTTGACTTATTTATTTAAAAGAACTCGATTTAAAGTTTGGACTTGCCTTGTTTATAAAATATAAAGTTTGAACTTGATTTATTTAGCTCGTTTATAGCTTTATTTTTTATTTTTCTTTCTTTTGTCAAATCTCTTTTTGAAATATTTAAGTATATTAATTTAGTATTTAGCAAACATCTTTATGATATAAGATAGAGTAAAAAAATAAAAAAAAAAGTGAGATTCAAACTTAAAACCAATTGACATTAAGTAAAGTGACTCAACCGATATATAAATCGCACTCGAAAGATTGAGGCAGGCGATGTGAGACTCTTAATACCCTCCTCTATAGATGTTTGGATGGAACATGCGAACCTAGTGAAGTAGGCGACGAAGATGGAATCTTGGCTACAATACTATGTGAAATTTTAACCTAAAACTACTTGACATTAAGTGGAGTGACCCAACAGATATATAAACCACACCTGATAGATTGAGGCAGGTGATGCGAGACTCTTAACAAAAAATAAAAACTTTTTTATCCATAATCTATTATATAAAAAACTCATAACCTTCTTTTAGAAACTAGTTAGTAATAATGACAAATAAATCATTATTATCTATATCTTATCTTATTTAAAATTACAATTTTTTGTGATTTAATTTTACTGTCTATACAAAATAAATAAGTAATATATATACACATACATATATGAGATATTCACGAATTTTTAATATCAAATCAATAAAGTTTGAATTTTGCTCATTTATATAATCGAGCCTTAATTTAAGTTTGATCTTATTTATTTAGTTAAAAAAATAAACTTGATTACAAGTCGGTTCGAATAGTTCATGAATAACTTAACTAATTAAAACCCTTATGCTAGTGAAGGAATGGACTTTTTAGGAGGAGATGGGGTGTTGGGGTGGGATAAATTATTTAATTTAGTTTTTTTTTTAAATTAAGATGTTTTTAAAATTAGATAAAATTAGAATGTAAAGAATAAATTAATAAATGGTTATGATTTTGTAAAAATGAAGTGCTTAAATTTAATCATGTCACTTTTTTGTTAGTGACTTAACGGAAGATAGAATGAAGGATTTATTGGTACAATTGCTATAATTTAAGGATTAATAAAAATATTAAATTTCATGCTACTTAATTTGTAAACATATCAAAGTTTAGGATGTCTCATTATACTTGTCCCTAAAATGAATAATGAAACTATTTTTAATAATGTAGAAGAATCTAAGTAATATCATAGTTTTATGACTCGGATCGACCTAAACAGTCGAATCAAAAAACCTGCAACTCGATTTTTAGATTGGTCTAATTCTTGCTTATTACAAGTTTTCACAATAAACCGCTCAAACCTAGGCAAACTACCTAGATAAGTTGACTCTGTTGACTCGATTTTATCTCTTTTAATTAAAACTTAAAAAATATAATTTATAAGATTTAAACTAAGTTCTTAATATTCTTTATCATCAACTATATTCTGTCACTATAACATATATTCTTATAAAGTAATGTATCTAATTTTTTATTTTTATTATTATCCACCTATTAAGTTATTACCATCACTAGTTTAGAATTTTATTTCATATAATATTTTTTATTTAAAATTTTAATATATATTTTAATATAAAATAATTTTTTCATATAATAATTTTTATAAAAAAATTAATCAAATTTTTCAATTCAACCGCTTTACTCTTAATCAGACCGTTAACCCAACCTTTTCACCAAGTCCACCTCCAGTCTAGGTTATGTAAGTATGAGTAAAATAATTCAAGGTGTAGCGAAGAAAAGCAATCCAATTCGAACTTGTATATAACACCCAACTGCTCTAGGGAAATGCACAAACTGATAAGTAAATCAGTTTCATTATTTGTCTAACTAAAATACATCAAATTTTATCTAATTCATTCACAAAATTATTTTATATGTCATGAGAATACTACAGTCATATATAAGATGATTTAACATCTCTCTTACGTTACGATACAATATAAATACGGTTTCCATATTCTGATATATATAAAACATTTCCCTAAGCAAATACAACAAATGTAAATTGATATATTCTCTAACTATATTTCTCGGAGTAGTAACTCGAGGAAACGAAAACATCTTGCATTTCAGATTCAGAAAGCAATTCCAGAACCTCTCACTACATTACATACTAGGAAACAAGGCACCCATGACGCAAGAAGAGTTCCCTCTGGCTCTCACTAAGACGAAATCGAGGGGGAGCCATTATCTTTCTCAATGATGGCCTCGAAAATACCATCCAAGCAACAAAATCAGCAGCCACTTTATGACAACCCTTCAAATTGATCTCTCTCAGTTGTGTGCAGTTTTCTACCACCTGCTTCACTCCCTTGGCTGTGATATCAGAACAATTTTCCATGTCCAGATGTAGTAGCCTACAACAACTCTTTGAGATTAAAGAGAGAGCATCATCATCAACTCCCGACAGTGACAAATTCAACACCTCCAATTTGTTAACTTCAAAGTTCATCCCAAATAGCTTCACTTGTAAACAGGAGGCTAAGCTCAAATGCGTGATCTTACAACATCTCTTTAAAACTTCAACAACACCTTCAGATATGCCCCTGCAAGAGCTTAAGTCAAGCAGCTCCAAATTGGGGCAAATGGAAGCAAGTATTTTAATACTTTCATCCCTCAACCATGAATTGCGAGCCAAATGGAGAGACTTCACTTGAGAGTTCACAAAAAAATCCACCAAAGGATTCTCTATCCCCTTTAACCCAATATCTGTTTCCTCCATTCTGATCTCACTGAGCAAAGGACAGTTCCTGGTGAGTGAAAAGAAAGTTGAATCGGTGAGCAGCCTACAACCACTAAGGTTTATAGACATCAAATTACCAAGAAACACAGATAACTCGCTTATAAGCTGATCATCCAGAAACTCAGCATTCTGAAGATCCAAGTGTTGAACAAGTTGACATTTTGACAACAAACAAGAGATTCCAGCATAACTATAGTTGCAACAACCTTGGAGAACAAGCTTCCTCAAGGGAAGACCTGCCTCTGCAACAGAGCAGAGCAACTCATCCGAGATATACGAATATGACAAATCAATACAAGTCAAGCTTTTCAAACTCACCAACGAAGCAATGAAATCTGAAGCAACATTGGATCTTCCAAAATCCCCAGACCCTAAATTGCTAACGGAGAAAGAAGCCAAATTGGGTCTCTCCCGGATCGCAGAAGCAATACCAGCTTGGGTTATGAAGTCGCAACCAAAAATTACGACTTGTTCGAGAAACTCGCAGTTCTTGCACAAATTGAAGAGTGATGAGTTGTTAATGAAGTAATTACCAGAGAGATTAACCTTGCGGAGTTTGGGAAGGGCCAAAGACAATGCCGTTACGCCAAAATCAGACACGGGACCAGTGAAATTGTTGGAATTTTTGTAGTCAATTACGGAGATGTTATCAACGTCTTTGGGGAAACTGATGTCGAGTTGTTCGAGGAAGGGGAAACAATCGGCGATGAGAAGCAGATCGGCGTTTTTGAGAGAACCCATGTTGGAACAGCTCAGAGACTTCAAAGTTGTCATCTTTTTGGCCAACGCTCGCAACCCATCAGCGGGGATTGTTGGGTGGTTGGAGAGATTGAGCGAATCGAGGACCAACGCGGATCGTGAGATATGGTGGAGAAGCGCGTGGAGGTCGCCGCGGAAGCGCGTGAGGTCGAGGGATTTGAGGGTGGGGAACCTGTACATGAGGTGAGGGAGGAGGGGGAGTGTTGGGTCGCATATTGTGAGGGAGAATCGGAGGCGGTTGGTGATGGAAAGGAATTGCTTGGAGACGAGGGAGAGAGGGTGCAGGTAACGGTGGTGGTTGAGGAATCTGAACACTGATTCCCAGCATTCGTCGGGTAAATGTAAATCTGCTGACATTGTTTCTGAGATGAAATTGAAAGCTCAAATACTCAGATTCAGACAAGGGTTGGACTCGGAGGACATGATAAATTGAGAATTGCAAGTTTATGGTTCCAAACTTCTACCAATCTACACTTTTTGTACGAGCTTTTTTCATAAGGTGGTGTTTTGGAATCGGAATGATTAAAAATTAAAAATTAGAAATCATTTGATTTAATTTAATGTATGAATTATTTTAAAAATTATTATTATTTATTTGTTTAGAAATTAAATTTTATATTTAAAAGATATTAAAAATAAATTAATTTCATTTAATTTTATTATTTTATATTTTTATTCTTGTAAAATAATTTTTTATTCTAAAAATAAAATAATTTGTCTATTTTAAATCAAATAAAATTCTAATATATCACATTATATTTGAAAAGATTCTCTAAATATAAATAATTAAAATTTTAGAAATTATAAAAATTAAAATAATTTTTTATTTATAAACCTTCTAAACACAAAATTTAATTCATAACTTAAATCAAATTATTTTTTTAACCTGCTAAAATATTTTATTAATCCTAATTATCTTTTTCCTTAAAGTGTTTTATCTCTTCTTTATGATACTTTGATTCTTTCTTTTAAGTGTTTGTTTAATCAATCTTGATAATTTTACTCATTTTTTAATCACACCATTTTTTATATCACATAAAATTAATTAATGAAATATAAATTTATAATTAATGATGTATAGAAGTTAATTAATAAATACATAAAAAGTTAATTAATAAAATATAAAAAAGTAATTAATGATATATATAAATTGATTAACAAGTCAAGTTAAAAGATTACATATTTTTATATATTCATTAACTAATAATTTATATTTTATTAATTAATTTTAATGTGATATTATAAAAGTGTAAATATTATTTGAAATAAGATGATTATTATTCTTGTTTAATAGCAGCTGCTATTCTTATCCTTCGACGACAATTCTTTTCCTTTTTTAAGTGTTTTTTCCAATGATGGCAACTCTCTTCTTTTTTGTTTTGTTTTGTTTTTTTAATATTTTTCAATATAATTGTCAAATTTATTAGATTTCTTATCTTTGGAATAGACATGAAGAGTTTAGTTTTAAGTTTCTCAAATTTGTATAATGTTATAATGAATATGAATCTTTTAATTTTATTTTTTATGTCAGTATCATGCTTTGACCTTTTATAATAATAAGACAAATATTTAAATTTAATAAGATAAGTAGAGACATAATACACTCTTCATATGATACTTTATGTATTGATCATTAAAATGAAAGATACGTTATTATTGATAGTATACGGACTAACAACAAAGCTACAAAACTACGTCATAAATTAGTTTTGAATAAAAATTATATCTACTCTTTTTTTAATGGATCTATTATTTTTACTGAAATTGTTATTGTTGTCTTGAATAAATTTAGTTTATAATATAAAAAATCATATATTTTTTTTAACATTCTAAATATACTCTAAAGTTATTATTGAATTTGAAAATTCGAATTCAAATTCGAATTTTAAAAACAGAGGAGCCTTAACCAACCACCAACGTTTCACTTTCAAAAACAGTACTTTTTAAAAAAAATATTAAACTTACTTTTCTTTTGAATGTCTTCACGACTCACTAGTTGCCATAATTTATAAGCACTTTATTATTTATTTAATTAAAATATATTTAATTTATTTATAAAATTATTTTATGTATTACAAGAATACTATAATCATTTATAGAATAATTTAATATCTCTTTATATTAATATATAATATAAATATAATATATATATTCTAATATACATAAAACATTAATTTCCTATTTACAAGAAAAGTGATTTTCTTTTCAATACTTTTCGTTCGGCTAATTTCGTTGCAATATGACCTACCCATATAATTTAGTGAGAGAAATTTTTATTGTGAAAGAAGTAAATTTTAATTATACAATCATATATAGATGGTCAAGATTAAAAGTTATTTGAAAGTCATGTGATCACTTAAAAAAGTCACATGCATTTATATTCTAATATTAATCATTTATAAAAAATTCAATGGTCAAGATTCACTCATCTCACCTCTCATAATAAATATTTCTCTCACCTGAGTAAGATCTTATATATATATTAGTTATTTTATCCTTTTTTTGTGTGAAAATCTTAGTATTTTTGTTTCGTATAAGAAATTCTATTGAAAATATAAGAGTAGAAAAAAAAAAACGCAATATGAAATCTTCACATGTGCATCACCGTGTTTGTTTTACCTTTCTTTCCTTTTTTTTTTCTTTTTCTCTTTTCCATCTATGGCTCCTAATAACTCTGTAACTATCTATGTTTAAAATGTCAGTCCAAAATATAATTACTTATTGAGAAATTTCTAAGTATACATTGCTTACGGAAATTTTTAAGGTCTGTTTAGTATCACGAAGGAAAAGAAAAAAAATATATAAAAAAAAGAGTCAATTTGATATTATGGAGAAAAAGAAAATGAAAAAATATAATAGAAAAAAAAAAAAGAAAGAAAGAGAGTGAGGGAGTTATCACTTTCCTTATTTGCTATCATTATTAAAAAAAAAAAAGGGTTTTTTTTTTTTTTTTTGGTTTCATTAAAGAAAAAAATAGAAATTATGTAAATAAATATCAAATTATTTTATTATCTTTTATCTAATAAAATTGTTTTAAATAAAAGACTAATAAAAAAGGATAAAGTAGGAAAAAATTTTGTGAGCCCCACAAAAATGCTTCCCTACCTTTCTCTTCTCTCCCTTTTCATCTAAGATGGGTTGAATACAAAATAAGGTAAGAGCAATGAAAATTTCTTCCATCTTTTTCCTTTGCTTTCTTCCCTTAAATTAATACCAAATAAGGGATCAATACATTCCTTACCCATCTTCCTTTCCTTTTCACCCAAATTTTGTATACCGAATACACCCTAAAGTAAAGAAGGGAGAAGTATAGAAGTTATCACCTCCTTGTTTGGTATCATTCAATGAAAAAAAAATAGATATTTTCCTTCCTTTGTTTGATTTCATTAAGAAAACGGAAGGAAATATATGTAAATGAATAAAAATGTATGTAAATATATAGTGGGGGCTTATCAAAACACTTCTTTTTTTCTTTTTTTTCCTTCCAAAGGGAGAGGATAAAAAAAGGTAGGACTCACGGAAATGTGATCCTTTCAAATCCTTTCATTTGCCTCCACAAATGCATACCAAATAAGGTATAACCCCCTTCCTCTACCATCATCCTTTCCTTTCCCTCCTCTAAGTTCATACCAAACAAAGACTTAAGTGTTCCCTAGGTAAAATTTCTTTTGTTTGTATCATTAAATATGTACTATTGTCTATTACTATTATTTAGTTTAACTATATTATTAATGTTATAACTAAAGTGTAACACATAATAGAATAGAGTAGAAAAAAACTTCTTCCTCAAATAACACTCTAGAATATCTAGCTCTTAAACTTTGTTTGGTATGAAGGAGGGGAAAGGAAAGGAAGGAATATAACAAAAAAGAAAAAGGAAAGGATGAGAGAAGTGAAAGAGTTATTATTTCCCTTATTTCTTAACACCCAATGGAAATGAATGGATGTTTTCCCTTTCTGCTTTTGTTTGGTTTATCAAAGAAAAGAATGTAAATGTATGTTAATAGTATTGATATAGATAAAAACATGTGAGACCCATTCATTTTTTTTTCTTTTCATTTCCAATCCTCCTAATAAGAGAAGGATGAAAATTTGTGAAACCCATAAATTTTTCATGGATCGGTATTCTCTCCTGATAGTGTTAGTACAAAACATGAGAGAATTCTATTAATTTAAAACACATATTTTTACATATACTACATGCGATATGTGTAACTTTTTTTTTAACTTTTCATTACACATTGTAACTTTTTTTTTAACTTTTCATTACACATACCGCATGTCATATGTGTGTTTTTTACTAACATATCCTCTCCTATTAGGATCCTAATCCATTTTTCATTTATCCAAATCTTTTCTCTTCCACCCTCAATACAATACCGAAAAAGAAATGATGTCTGATCAATTTTCATTTTCCTTTTCTTTCTTAGCATACCAAACAGACTATTATATAAGAAACAGACTATTATAGTACCAAAGAATCTCACATTGCCTATCATAGAGAATTTATTAAATAGTAGTATTTGACATGTGTTTAGAGATATAACATTTTTATCATAATACATGCAACTTTAATTTACACATATTTAATGTTAATTGGAGTAGGTATATTGAATACTTAAGAATTTGTCTTGCCATTGATACTGAGCTAATTAACATGTTTCTTTTCATGTTAACATCATTTTTATCTTGTAATGCAAGTTACATTGAGTTTCCAACTTCCAACATTAATTTTGAACCACCACACTAAGGAGAAAGTAGTCATTCGAAACCCAAATCAACCTGACCAACTCGAAAAACACAATTCAATTTGATGGGTTGGTTTGTCAGGTTGAATTCTTTAAACTTCGAGAGTTGAAATTTTAATTTTAATTAAAACACAAGGAAAAGTAGAAAAATTCCTGATTATATTTAAGCACACGGAAGCATATAAAGCAGAGTGAAGAAGGACTCAGTTTCTAAAGGGAGGCGAATCATCAGACGGTGGCGGCAACAATACTAGTGGCGATGGCGGCTCTTCCCATGGCTCAGGAACAAAGCTCTCCGGTGCCGGCGGCGTGAAGACAAACGGAAACTCAGGAACCACCGGTGGCGCCAAGAAAATATCAGGTGTCAGTGGCATAGTAAAAGCCGGTGGTTCCTGTGGCAACTCAGGAACAGGAACCAATGGTGGCCCCAAGAAAATATCAGGTGTCTCTGGCATTGTAAAAGCCGGTGGAGTTGACAGAAATGGGGTTGGTTCTTGTGGATTGTCTGGGAGTTCCGGGGGAGGAAACAAAATGTCTGGCGGTGCAGTTGGGGTTGATAGGAGAGGTGGTGATGAAAATGAGAATGGATCTTCCGGTGGTAGTAACGGAAGCTGTGGTGGTTCAGGTGGTGTCCAAAACATGGGGACAAGTGGCGGTGGTGGAATAAAGATGTCTGGTAACTGTGGTGGAGGATCAGTGATAATGGGTGGTGATAGCCATGGAAATGTTGGTATTTGTGGTATGGGAGGAGGAAGGACAAGGGTGGTGGAATTATCAATGGTGGTAGGGATGGGGATGGTGGTGGTGGTGATGGAACTAGTGGCGGAGATGGTGGTGGTAATGACGCCAAAGGGGGCGGAGAAGTAGCGGGTGGTAATGGGCAGCAGGGTGAAGCAGGGGGTGGTAATGGGCAGCAGGGTGCAGCAGGCGGTGGTGGGCAGGGTGGTGGAGGTGAGGGTGGCGGTGGCGGTGGCGATGGGCAGGGTGAAGATGGCGGTGGTGGAGGGATAACTAGTGGTGGAGGAGAATATTGCACTAGAGGAGGTGGAGATGGAATTCTTGGTGTGTAAGTTATTGGTGGAGGAGATGCTACTACTAGGGGTGGCAGTGGTGGGGGCTTCCGGCTAGGAGATATTGGTGTTGGTGTTTGATCAAATGGGTTGTCTGGGCAAGGAAAGGTAGGGAAAGGCCATTGTCCACATGTTCCAAATAGATATAGGTAACATGGGTCGCAGTTTGATCCTCTTGTCTTTCTTCCTCCACTGCTTCTGCTTCTGCTGCTTGGGCGCCTTCTGCTTCTAGGTCTTCTAGATCCTCTCAATTCTTCTTCTTGTTTGTGTTGGTGGGGAGGGGTTCTAGTTTCTGCAAAACGCTCTGTGAGTAAAAGAAGTGCCAGTAGAGCTGTAGTCACTATATTTGCTTTCATTTCTGTTGCATATGTTTCTTATGTCTTGGTCATCTTTGGGTCTGCGTAGTTGACATTGTCAAACTTCAAGGTGTTTGCTGTCTATATAGTAGTTAGTAGATCAGTTGTGCTATTTGCAGCCACACTATTTACATATTTAATGATTGATAGATAGATAATTACTGCTTAAAGTGATTAACGTGTATTATCTCATGATTGAAAATATTAATTAACATGTAAATAATTGATGATATGCTTGTATCACTATGAAATACGGACATGCTATTTTTATGATGTATGTACGTGTCAGATATGTATTTGTGTCAGATACATGAAAACACTCATATAATACATGTGTTTTATGTATTTGAATATGTCTAATTAAAAAAATTATTTTTTTAGTTTGGACACATATTAGACACATGTGAACACATTTCAGACACGTTTGAACATGTCTAAAATATGACTTGGACACGCTACTATTAGACTTTTAAATTTTTTCTTTTCATACACCACTATTTTTATCTACTCATTTTACCTCTGCTCGTACCAAGTCGTCTACTTCGTCGTCACCGAAACTTGCATCATACTAATATTTTCTCTAATTAATTTTTTTTATATGCACATGTATTTGTACTTGATTAGTTCTATTAGTAGAAGTTGATTTAAGAGATTATTTAAAAAAAGTTAATAAAATTATGGTCTATATTTTTTAAGAGGGACTTATTAAGTAATAAATATTAGTACATATAATATATATTAAGATATTATAAATCTTCAAATTTATAAAAATAATATTAATGAATTATAAATTTTTTTTTTAAATTTTGTAATTATATATATATATATATATATGTCTGTATCTTATTATTTTTTAAATTTAATATATCTTCATATCTATGTTCATTTATCTATATTTATACTTTATAGATATTATATAATGATTCAATCACTAATTATTTATACATCAATTAATATCCCAGTCACTGCATAACATATTACATAACATATGATGATCACAAGTTATTTATACCTACATTACTAGGTGTGTAAATAATGTGAAAAAAAATATGCAAGTAGACTCTTTTTTAGTAGATACAGACACATTTACATGGTTACTACTAATATAATATATATTTTCCACTATTTTTTTTAAATTTTTTTGGTAATCACTATTTTAGTTTACTGTATGTATCAATCTGCGTAGAAGGCTTAAATGCAGCGTGTACATTTAGACAAGAAGTAAATACTACTAAAGTGAAAAGAACATGAGCATGGCCAGCTAAAATTACGCATTTTAATTGATCTGCATTGACATCTGTTGTGCCATCAACCATGCGCTCTATTTCATTGACACACATACACGCAATCAAACATGGGCCTTTCTTCTATTCTTTTCCTTTTGTATTGACCCGAGACTTGCAGGAGCTGATTGCTGTTGGGCAGAGCAGCTAGGTAGTGAATATTAATGGAAGGAAGGGCTGCCTAGTTGTACGTGCCAACTCAACAAATTTGAGTCTCCGCTACTTCACTATTTCTCTTCGGTGCTATTGTATTTGTTACTCAGGCCGTTGTTAATATACACATTACTATCTTAGATTGTATTATATATATTATTTATTTTACTTGTAATAATAAGTTTTTTATCAAATTTGTTTTAGTTTTATATTTTTTTTTATACATCACCATTGTTATTGTTATCATCGGCCATCATTCACCGTCGGCCAGCTACCATACATCATTGTTGACTGGCCATTGTCTGTTGTCACTAGAAGTGTGAGTGATTTGGTTTGATTTTTGAGAAAAAATAAATTTGAACCAATCAAAATCAATTGGTTTAATTTAGTTCAATTTTTGTATTTTTCGATAGCCAATTTGAATTGAACCGAATTGAACATCTATGAATTAGTTTGGTTCGGGTGATCAGATTGACCATTTTTTTCATACAAAAATTAACTAAATAATTAATTTTTCATAACAAAAAAAAATACATAATAAACTTATGAAAAAAAATTTAGAAATAGAATCAAACTTATTGATTTGAACACTAATAATTATTTCATGTTTCAGAATGTGTATTAAAAGGTTTATAAAGAGGGAACAAAGAAACAGATTGATATTTGTATTAAGAAATTATATTTTAATAAGTTAAAAAAACTCTTCAAGAGAGATTTAACTTGGCAAATTGTATACTACTATTATTCAATTAAGAGAAAGTTATGAGGCTACTAACCTGGATGTATATATGTAACTAATTAAACCTCTAAGGACATGAGTGGAACTAATGGAGACTTGATTAGTTAAACTTTGAATCAGCAACCTAGCGATTCCAAAGTTTCCAACCTTTGCAGTCATATTTTCATCCAATAGAATGTTGTTAGGCTTCAAATCACAATGCACAATAGAAACTTCACTATCATTGTGCAGGTAATCCAATGCACAAGTAACATCAATATCTATATTTAATTTCTCCATAAGGTTCAACTCATTTTCATTTGTATGTTTTCTATTCCCCTTAATCCAATCTTCCAAGCTCTCATTACTTAAGTAATCATAAACTAGAGTCAGAAATTCATTGTTTTTAAAGTTAATGTTACAGCATTTAAAGTCAATTCATTGTTTCCAAGCTTCTAAGTTTAGATGATGTTGTTGCTGTTATTTTTACTTTTCTGTTCTTTATGTATAGTAGTAAGTAAATTGTCAGACATAGTATGAGTGTTACCACTGTGGCTATGATGATGTAATGTCTGACATGCCTTCTTCCATGGCCATTAGGCTCACATACAAAATGCAAACAAAGTTTTTTATTACCTTCTAAATTGACAACAGAAAGATTTTGGAAACTCCACCATTAAAAATGGTTCCTTCTAAATCATTATAAGAGAGGTTCAAAAGTTGAATGACATGCAGATTTTGAAGTTCAATAGGAATGAATCCAGAGAGTTGGTTGAAGGAAAGATTCAAAGTTTTCAAGTCTCTCACATCTCCAAGAGTTTTTGGAATAGCACCTGATAGTATATTCTTGGTCAGAACTGCAGTGCCGGTGAGCAGAACCGAATATTTTGGCAAAGGAGTTTTTTAGTCTTCTGTGTTAAACAAAAATGACGTTTTAGGAGTTGAAAACTGAGAAAGTATTACAAAAAATCAAAAAACAAGTAGTAGCAAAAAAATGTTGTAGCATAATTTTTTTTAAATAAAATATATAAATATATGGTTTGGTTTGGTTCAGTTTGGTTGGTTTTGAAATTTCAAATCTGATAACCGAACCAATTAATTGGTTCGATTTTATCTAAACCAATCAATATACCCAAATCAAACCGAATCAATATAATTAGTTTGGTTTGGATTGATCGGGTTGGTCGGTTATCCGAACCAATTTACACCCCTAGTTGCCACCATTTTTTAAAGTTATATTGTTTTTTTTTTTAATTTGTATAACTATGTAAATAATACAAGTTTAAATTATATTAATATTTATATTTTTTCATAAATAACTATACATATTAAAAACTCTATAAATTTTAACGATAACATTTATACACAATAATATTTTTTTAAAAAGGACTCTTTATAGTTTTTCTCGTGTGAGTGTATAAAGGATTTTTAAAATTATATATATATATTTTTAACTGGTAATGTTATTAAATTTTAATTGATAAAAAAATTACCAGATTTTAACTAGTAATATTTATATACAATAATATATTTTTTAAAAATATTTTTTTTTCTTAAAATCATAACTATGCATGCTAAAAACTTTATAAATTTTAATCTGTTAATATTTATACAGTTGTATAACTAAAAAAAAAATAATGAATCAGCAAGTTATAGGTCATTCATCATAACTATTGATGTATTTTTTAACACAATTAACGACTATGATTCACAAGATGTATTATTGAAGGGTATATATTAGACAAAACCTTGTTACTCATGCCCGAAAAAATGCAATTCTAACTTGTAAGCATCCCAGTCCCTTAAATAAATTTATGACCCTTTGCGTGTCAAATCCTTATACAAAGTATTTGCATGCATAGAAGCTTAGAAGCGCTCATGAGTTAAGAGAGGGAGAAATACTTGTTCGAGATAGAGGTGGCAAAATAGGTTAATTCATCTCGTCTCACCCTCAACTCACCAAAATATAGGACGGGGTGAGTTGGTTTGTTTTGATAAATGGGTTAGAAGAGTCAATCCACTCTATTTCAAAATAGGTTAGCGGGCTGGCGGTCTAGTTTGCCTAAATGAGAAAATGAGAAAAATTGAACGGGTTGGTGGGTTAACCTACCTAACTGCCTAAAAAAATGTATAAAAAAACAAAAAATATCATACAAATTTAAAAATAGAAAAATTACAATTTGTAGAAACTAAAACAATAAAAATAAAAACTAAAATTAGTATCACACTTATAAAAAACCACAAATACAAAGTAAAGTGTAGCACTTAAAAAGGGAAAAATGAAAAATAACTCGACAGGTCAACCCGTGTTCGACTCGTCTAACCCGCAGGTTAGGTGGAGGCGGGTTAAACGGGTTAAAAATTAAAAATAAGTTGAAACATGTAACCTAATTCGTTATTTTTTTGGGGTTAGCGAACTGGTCCAACGGATTAGACCTATTTTATTAGCTCTAGTTCGAGATAAGTTATGTAAATTAGATTAGCCAATAATTAACACATTAATATTTTTAAAATAAAATAATTCTGTTATACAAAATCTTATGCAATTATACAAATATTAATTAGTCTAATCTACATAATTATACTGGCAAGTCTACACAAGTAGAGGAGTGGCTTTGCACAGCTTGCAAAATTTGACTTTTGTTGTTCAACAACAAAAGTTGACTGAACCAGTAAAGAAATGAGTAAAGAATACGGCCATGGTTTTCTCAGAAATTTATGACAGTCCAAACGGTAAAGGAAAATTTTTTGTATACTTCTAGAGGTTTATGATTATTGATTTTGAAAAGGAAAAGAGAAAGAATGAGAGTGAAAAGGAAAATGAGTAGTTGTGATGTTGTATGTAGAAAGAAAATTCTTTCTCTAAGAATATCTCAACAAAAAAAGCCCAATTCTTATCCTCGTTACAAAGCCGAAATCATTCTAGCAGGCCATTATAGATGAAAGTACCTTTCAAAAGAGGAAGCGTTTGTCATACTTCATGAAGTATGGTACTTCACTCAATCTATGGTTTGGAAGGCTCTTTCAATTTTTTTTTTTGTTGCATTTCCATTTTCCCCCCTTCAATCAGAGTTTCATGAGTATGGGAAACGACTTCTTCAAAAGATGAATCATATACCATGATTTTAGATGAAAGTACCTTTTAAAAGATAAATCATATACCATGACAAATTTTCACATTGAATAGGCATGAATGATTTTACTCTTTTTTTTTTCTTAATTTCTTCCCCAATATTTAAGTAGGAAAAGCTATTTCAAGCTGCACATTCTATGAGCATGACATAGATAGTCTAATTTAGTATCGGCATTTTGAGGAATAACAACTTGATTAGAACGAGTTCAACACTTTAGTTTTATGTAATTTTCTGCCGAGAAAACAATATACCATTGCCACTTAGGATACCAGTAACAATGCTAAAAGAGATTTCAATATGAAGTCAAATAACACTTCATAAGCAAAGTCATTTGGTCTCTACCCAATATTGGATTGTCTTGCACAATCTCAAAGTACTGGATTATTTCAAAGCCCATGCATCTTCCAAATCCAAATGAGGTATAGAAAATAAAGGAGTTGACAACCCTCCTATTTTCTTACTTACAACTATATCTTCCAAGAGGACTTGCTTCATTCAAACAGTGTAATGCTGCTGAATGGTCTCAATGTCAAGTCCCTTGAGTTTCACTACGGACTCAACATGCCCCTTCAGTGTGTGAAGCTCCCTCAGCCTATAAAACAAATAGATCATATTGGTTTTAGTTGAGCTTTAAATAAGAAAAATTGCAGATAAGCATTCAATGGACATTACCTTGCAATCTCAGCACGTTTCCTAGCCTGTTCTGCGATTTCAGACAATTCCCTGTAGTTGTTCTTTTCATTCAATATCTGCTGTGTCTCTGGAGGATTCAGTCCATGTAGCGAGCGTTGAGCTGTAGCCCATTGTGCTTCACGCTCTTCCCTTCCATAATCCTTCTTTGTTGTGAAAGCAGTCTGCATCATAGAACACAAAAGAGCATATTGTCAAAGAGATACAGATTAGCCATTTATATCATTCCGTTAAGTACACAACATTGAAATGGCACCTTGTTCTCGGTAATATTATTCCATGCCTTGCCACTGAGTGCATATCGGATGATGAATTTAAGAATATCCAAGGGGATGTAGAAAACGATGCTGTAGAGCCAAATGACACCTGCCCAACCCCAACCAATTCCTTTTATCTTTGCAAAGCCCCACTTTGCATAGACAGCTATGATTGTGGCAATCTAAGATAAATAATTATTATTCAGAAAAACAAATACAAAAGTTGAGTAATTTGTTATATATCCAAGAGAAACAATATTTGCAAATCAAACCTATTTATTATAACTCACCAGCTGTGCTATGATAAAGGCGATGACAAGTAAGAAACCAGGGCGTTCAACGAAAGACCAGCTCCTTGAGCGAGTAACAAAGATGAGAGCCTGACTTACAATACTCACTTGAAGGTAAACAGCTGCTGTGAGCTCATCCTTGTTATGCCTGATAGATCTGACTCCAAATTTGTCCTGCCAATAATTTTTGTACTTTTGGTTAAGCCTGAAATAATTTTTTAACAGTTTTTTTTTTTCTGAAATCTTCTTAAGAAAAAGCTTTATTCTTACCGAGAAAATATCAGATCCATGAGCACCCCAGAAGAAGATAACAGTCATGATAGCAAGATAGGCACCAAGCACTATGCCTGTGGCAAAAATCTCATTCAACTTCCATGAATCTGGCACGGGAGATGGCTTCACCCTGTCCTTGGAAATGGTCATAATTGTCCCATCATTTAGTATGGCAATGATCAAAACCATAAATGGTGAGAAATCAAATTTCCAGATAAGAGCTAGCAGCAGAAAGCCCAGCACGATTCGGATTGTTATAGAAACAGCATAAATGGTGTAGTTCTTCATTCTCTGGAAAATGGCTCTGCTTGTCAAGACTGCACTCACAATCACACTCAAACCAGGCTCTGTCAGGACTATGTCAGATGCACTTCGAGCTGCATCGGTTGCATCAGCCACTGCAATTCCAATATCTGCCTTTTTCAGGGCAGGAGCATCATTCACACCATCTCCAGTCATCCCACATATGTGTTTTCTATCTTGGAGTCTCTTCACAATCTCGTATTTGTGCTCTGCAATTGACATAAATTATTAATTGAATAACGATTTTTGAAGTTATTCATAACAAAATTATGTCTCAATTTAATGAAGTAAAATCCTCCTTTAAAATTAAGAGAATGTTTCAGATTGTTCCTAGAAATAATTGCAGCAAGTTATTATTGGGGGATTATTATTCATAGTTAAAATAACAGGAGAATAGTACCCCCAAAAAAAAGGAGGTCATGTTAAAAAGAGAGGAAGGCTCGTAGTAAGTTTTACTGTTTTAATGTAACTAATAGATCCATTACTAATCATGGTGTGTCGTTCTATAGTTAAAATTTTGTTTACCTTTCTCTAATGGGATGGTCCTATTAACATGATGATCCTATTAAGGGAGAGGATCTATAACCTATTTTATCCGGATTGAACTATTAAGATCACCAATGTAACGCACGTCACATAAATTTTATGAAGAATACTGCACACTTATATGCATATTATCTCATATTTATATAATTTTTATTATTTGATTATAATGTGTCTCGCATGAACTTTACATGTTTGCGTTCTTCTACCACCTAGATAGATATGTGAGCAATGTGCTAAGAAAGTGTTTGCAACAAACATTTTTCTTTTATAGACTGTTGAAGATATATCTATTTACCAGGAAAGACGCCAGCAAAGCCATCAGCTTTTTCAATAAGCTCATCAACTGGAAGCCCAGCAATAGACTCATCCTTGTGCTCGCCAAGGAGGGAGGAAGAAGGGTACATGTTACTTCCCATGCCAAGCCTGCGACCAGTCTCCTTGCCAATAGCTAGCTGATCACCTGTAATCATCTTAACGTTCACTCCAAGATGGAGAGCACGGCGAATTGTCTCTGCACTGTCATGCCTAGGTGGGTCAAAGAGAGGCAAGAGACCCACAAACTGCCATGGTCCTCCTGGACTCTCCTTGTTCTTCTCTGGAACTTCCTGGTAGTAGATAATTAGTCACCAAACTAACTTTAGTTTGACTCATCATTTCTGGAAAGATCAAAACATTTGCGGGCACAAAGAACCACAACTCACTTGTTTGGCAACAGCAAGGGAACGGAGACCACGTTCAGCAAATTTATCAATAATGGAATGAGCTTTCTTCTTCACATCTTCCCGGAGATTGCAGAGAGCTATTATCTGGCAAGAAATTCAATATGAGCTACATAAGTGATGGACATTGTACAATGAAACAAGAGACATCAATCATGTGCACTAAAAGATCTATTTACCTGCTCTGGTGCCCCTTTGCTTACTCGGTGCCACTTGCCCTGAGCGTCTATGTATGTTATGGCTGTACGCTTGTCCACTGGATTAAAGGGCAGGAAATGCACCTCTGTAATGCCATCTCTGGCCTGCAACAACAAGAGAAAGCTGTCAAGGCAGTTATAATCTATCAAAGACCAAAGTAATCATGATAATTAAAAACTTTGATATGCTCGTTAAGAGAGCCACCCTAGGAGATTTTTCAAGGTTAAAACCGATGCCATCCACTAAGCCAACAAGAGATCTTTATGCATGTAAAATCTGACTTTTTCTTGTATCATATGTGGGTGTTGCTCAACATGCTCATACCCCGAAACTTAGCCATGTATCCTACTTCATGTCGTGATCAAGATATATAGAAGAGTTCTATAGAAGGAAAGGGAAGTATGGAGATCTTATAAGCGATATGATTGCCTTTGTTTCATTTTTTCACCCACAGTTTTAAGGAGATACCAAACTGCCTCTAAAGGTGATGCTCTGAACTGAACCTCTTTGAAAATTTATATTCCAAATTTATTCCTTGTTTGTGCTCCAGATCCTGGTAATTGCTCCTAAGGTACGTAGGCAAGCAAGCATATATATCATCGGGAAGAAATTACAAACCTCCTTTGGGTCACCCAACATTCCAACAATGCAAGCATCAATAGCATCTTGATTCTCTACCCTAGATGCCCTAGCTCCAAGCAAAATTACAGTGTCCTTGTCAGTATCTTTTGTAAAAACCTGCAATATCGACAAATCACTTCCATGATTAGTAAATCAGAAAGAGTTCTAAACAATTGACCATCCTTTCATTGACCAATTCTTCTAAAACCTTAAGCTATTAGGTGAAGGATCATAAATAATTTTATATCTAACAATCCAAAATCAAAATTTAATAGTTGAACATTAAATTGATGAATCCAAATTCAGATATCAATAATCAATTTAAAAATCATTTGTTTGTGATCTGCTTACCTCAACCAAACCTTTGTCTACAGTGAGCTTGTTCAGCGTTAGAGTGCCAGTCTTGTCACTGCATAAAACATCCATCCCAGCCATCTCCTCAATGGCTGTCATCCTCTTGGTGATAGCACCTTGCTGGGACAGCCGATGGGAACCAATAGCCATTGTTACTGACAAGACTGTTGGCATGGCAATGGGAATCCCTCCAATGAGAAGCACCAAGAGATTGTCAATTCCACTCCTATAAGGTCGGCGCTGAATTGGGTACATGACAATAATCTCTATGATCATGCCCACAGCAATTGAGCAAATGCAGAAGTTACCAATAGCTGTCAACACCTGACCAAGTCAAAACCATCAAATGCGCATCAGACAAGTTGAATACTCTACCCTGCCCTTGTAAAATTTGCTTGGACAGTTAGTTCAAAGATTTTCACAACATTGTAATAGAGAAGAGCAAGAGATAGTACCTTTTGAAAGTGCCCTACTTGGTTAGTGCTGTCCACCAAGTGAGCAGCCTTACCAAAGAAGGTGTGTACCCCAGTAGCAATTACAACAGCCTCAATCTCTCCCTGCTTTACTGTGGATCCAGAGAAGACTTCATCACCTGGATTCTTTGAAACAGGCAGCGATTCACCAGTAAGTGCAGACTGATCGATCTTGAGTGGATCTCCATCCAAGAGACGAGCATCAGCTGGGACTATGTCTCCTAATTTGATGCTGATGATATCTCCTGGTACCAATATAGCAGCCTCCTCCTCAATCCACTTCCCGTCTCTTAGAACCTGCCATCCATTCAAACAGAATCAATGTAAAACATGTCAAGCCCACCTATATGTGGATAGCAGCAGGAACAAGACCTTGGCTTTTGTGGTTGTGGCAATTATACCTTGGTTTTGGGAGCAAGACCTGCCATAAGTGCTGCAGCAGCATTGCCTGCGTTGTTTTCTTCTATAAAACTAATGGTGGAGTTGATAACAAGCAATGCCAGTATTCCCACAAAGTCCTGCCAATCTGGTGGCTTGCCCTTTATGTTTCAAGAAGGATGCAAATGAGAATGAAAAATGAGTTAAAAAGCACAAAAATAAGCAAATAGTATAATATTGCAGGAGGTTTTTTTTCTTTTTTCTTTTTTGGTTCCCTTTTGCTGATTTTCTTTCTTGTGATCAAATGCATGCATAGAGTTAAGAGTTGTTACCCCTCCATTTGCCAATGCAATGGCCATGATAGCAGCCGCTTCCATAACCCATGACAGAGGGTTCCACATAAAGCCCAAGAATTTCAGCACCTTGCTTTCCTGTTTTCAAAATTGTTTGGCAATGCTTAGTAATTAATTAATTGGTTAGCATCACCCTCTCTAAACTAACACGAGTTGAAGATAGATCATGTTATGCAGTAATCCAAATAGCAACTAGCTAGATAGAGATCAATTCATTGCCTTCTTTTCTTCCAACTTGTTGGGCCCAAAAAGTTGCAGTCTCTTTTGGCCTTCCTCATTTGTCAGACCCTCCTTCGTACATTTCAATTGTTCAAAAACTTGGTCCACAGGTATTTTCTCCTGCAACACAAGCACGTATACATCACACATCCCTATCAACTTAGCAAACTTTTAGATCAAAATAGAGCTCATAATACAAGGGATGTAACAAATAGGATTTAAGCTGAATATATGAAATGAATAAATGCTTAAGGGTGTAATTTATGATTGCAAGATGCCTATCAAACTCACAGGAAAGTTCTATTAGACAATAAGACCAGCAATGCTCAGTGGTATAAAATATTGGTAATAGAATGCCAACCAGAGCAACAAATAAGTGTAGTGGAAATGTGAGTGTTTCTGTAGATAAGTGAACATAAATAAAAAGATAAAATAAAAAAACAAATATTGAAAAAGTTGATGTAACACCTGTTGAATAGAAAAGGATACAAACTAACCATTTCATCATGCATCATGTAAGGAGAAGATCAATAAAGGCTCTAATAAAATAAAAGAAAAAAAAATTAATTTACATCCTTTAACTTTGCACGATGTGCAGTTTCATAAAAGTACAAATGGTCTTCAAACTTTACAATATGTGCGAAATGGTCCTTTGATTCACATCCATCCAAAATTTGACAAAATCTTTACGTGCCACATGTTCGGTCATAATCTTCGTTGTTAGGTGATTTGCATGTGATTATTTCCGTCAACTTTTGGACTAGCGTTAATCATAAGAATCATTTTGCATATGTCATCTTGCACATTTTTAAAGTCTGAAGATTAAATTATACGTCATGGTAAAAGTTAAAATGTGTAAATTAGATTTTTCCCTAAAAGATAATCCAACCAAAGAGATAAAGGAATCCTGAAAATTTTGTGAAGAGCAACTAAATAGACTTGTTGGAATTTTGGTTTTTAATAGACCATGATAACATTTGTATCTTATGAGAAAATATTTGATTGTTGGTATAATAGTGATATAATGAGTTTTACGACGTAAATAATTGGTAATCAGAATCAGAAATCAAAGCGGCAGTAGATTGAAACGCAATTGATGAGAGTTCAAGGCAGGATCAGAAATCTTCACGTTTTCAATAGAAATCAATCATGATCAGAGCAACTTCTCACAAACTTTCGAATCTTTATATATATAGAGCAGCCGCTTATTAGAAAGACGCAAAACAGCGGCGCATGAATTTCTAAATGATGAGAATGAATATATAAACAAAATGAAACAAAGCGAAAGGTGAAAAGAAAAACTGACAAGATCGATGTTCTCCTTCTTCAGTTCTTCGAGGCTTCCCATCGCTGATTAGCAGAGAGAGAGAGAGAAGAGAGAGAGAAGAGGTTCCTTCCTCCCTTCAGAAAAAGCGCTGCAACTCCAACTGCATCTCTGACTCTGAAACCTGCTTATATATATGACACCACATTAACGCAATGAATGATATTGATGCGTGCATGTATGGTAGAGTTTCCTGTGTTTTTTCCTCTATAAGACTAAATCCCAAAAATAATAATAATATAAAAAAAGAAAAACACACTGGGAGCAGTGGTTCACTCACCTGAGTGTGGATAGTGGTTTGGTTCATTCACAAGGAAGGTAAAGACTTGGACTTAGGGGGTCTCTCATTGAATGTAAAAATATAAAGTTGCCTCCTTTTATAGGAAAGGATTCCAAGATTCCATATTCCAAAATAGGCGAAGCAGCGGGAGCCGTGGATGGCCCCGGTCATTCGCCACTGCTTGTTTGTTATTCCCTTCTCTTCATATTTGGCACGCATTTGTACTTCTCCTTTTTTACTCCATTCTGTTACTTACCATATCTCATTCGTAGATTAGATAACAACGCAAAAATATACCCTGATTTCGTTATTTGTTTTTTTCTCACGTGCCTAACATGCTCCAATAACCATAATTAAATCATTTTTTCTTTTTCTTTTCTTTTTTTATATGTCTATCGTTCCTGATATTTGCTCACCCTTGCTTCACTTGATATTTTTGAGAGAAAGTAGCCAATCTGTTTTTTTTTTTCTATATATATATTTTTTATATTCAATTTTATTCAAGTCCAAAGGCTGTGAGAATACCGTTAGAGACCTCCCAAAAAAAAAAAACTCTAGTTTATGTAATTATTTTACGACAATAATATTACTATATTTTTCATTAATTTGTTAAATGTTAGATTTGGCAAAAACTCTTTATCAAGAAAAAGATTTGGCTAAAATTATTATTTTAATAATTATTAATATTTTCTTATTTTGATTTGTATTGATATAGAATATATATATATATATATATATGTTTAATTTTTTTTATAGAAAATTAATAATATAGTATTTATTTATTTTTATATAAAAAGTATTTATTTCTTGTTAAATGAGGAGAGTACGGAGCTAATTGCCAAGTAAATTATTGTGTACGGTGTATTTGCCAATGGCCATAATCTACTTCTATTGTGACCGGTTATGATTAGGTAAATTATTATGGATGGTTTAAATTTAAAAAAAAATTATTAGGTACTTTTAGTATTTATATTGAAAAATTGATTGAGTTGTAAAAATAATAAATATATAGTTTTATAAGAGCCTGCGGTGTCTTTATAACAAATCCTCAAAGGATTAGGTCAGAATATAGGAACGATAATAAAATAGTTGAGAGATAAAAAAAGATTGAGACTTTTCATATATATTAACCTATAATCTTATGTGATAGTATATTTTATCTCTTCTCTTTCATGAATATAAACATGTAATATTTTTATTATTTTTCTTAAAATAATATGTAAATAAAAGATTCATTTCTCAACTTTAATATTAACCTATAGTTATAGAAAATTCTTAAAAAAGGATTAAGACTTTACATATATATATATATATATATATATATATATATATATATATATATTAACCTATAATCTGATTTGATAATATATTTTATCTCTTCTTATTCATGAATATAAACATGTAATATTTTTATGTTTTTTCTTTAAAAAATATGTAAATAGAAGATTCATTTCTCAACTTTAAATTTTTCTCATAATTATACCATTTAGTAGTTAATAACAAATAGTGGAATAACAATTCTAGATGCACCTTAAATGGTGCTTAGAATATATTTGGAATCAAATATCATATAAATTGATTTAATTTATAAATGGAATTATTTTTATAGTTATAAAATAAGAATTAACTTGATTTAGAATTTTTTTAATTTTAGTTTGGTATAAATAAAAATTCACTTAAATTTAGTTAGATTTTGTTTTGAATGAGTTTCAGATAATTACTTGAATAATGTTGATGAATGTGATTTTCTTTGATGCACGGTGGTGCATGATGGGTGTGGGTACTTGCGAAAGACACTCAAACGATCAAGTTAGATCATGCATAAGGTGGGTAGAGTGTTTGAAATTAGATGTATGCATTTATAACCTTGTGTAGTATTTATAGGAGCATCTTAATATATAAGAATCATGTTTAAATCTGCATTAAATGTTGTTAATTAGAATAAAAATCTAGTAAAATTATTATCTCTTATAACTGTCTTATCTATTTATGAGGGATATAATTGATTTCTCTATTTATAAAGATTCTATTATAGATTTAATTATCATAAATAGGCATATTTACTTATCTAATAGAACTCATAAATATCTGTGATCCAATTCTAGCAGACCGGGTTGCTTCTAAATCTTTAACATGGAACCCGGTCTAGAACAATTGTCCCCAAATTGGCACTTAAATGTGACAGCTGAGAGTCAAGATATCCGAGATTATCAGGAGCAAACAGAACACATGAGACAAAAGGATCCAGGTCATGACATAGATGTTGGATCTCGCGATATCTTTTCAAAGGCCCAAGTCTATGATTAAAACCAGGATGTCCCCAGTATTGATGAATTATGTCAGGATCCAATATAGATCATTTTGCCTTTAAGTCATTTCACCGCTATCTGGGATTCGTGATGAATTGCCCCCGTACCAATTCTAGTTGTTTGACCCATTTTATTTTGAAAATAATTTGAACATAAAACTGTAATCCATATTATGATTTTATCATAATATCATGGTATTAGTCAGTGATCCGACTTGGATATCCTCCTACCATGTCATGCGTCATTTCAACTTTGAATGTTGTCTTTTCAACTGCTATGTCAAGTACACTCTACCACGTGGCTAAAAAGTATTAGAAGCTGCCTTTGGGTTTCGTACCACCGTGATTACTATTTCAAATTTAATGTGAATTTTCCATTTTATCCCTTCTTATGGAAACCGTTAGGGGTCGTGGCTGTAGATAAGAGTGATGGGAAAACCCCTCACTTTTCTCAGCTCTCTTCTCCAGCAAGTTCAGGCGATTTTCGGCAAGCACAAGTGGCGGTTCTTGGTAGTTTTTGACTCCTTTCAAGCTTTTTCTTCACTTATTCTCAAGGTATTATCTTTTTCCACTCTCTTTTCCTTCTAAAAACTTCATGATGAGGGTGAGAATGTCACAAAACAGTGATGGAGTAAGTAGTTACTTAGAAATTCTAAGTGCTCTATCATCTCTGTCGCCTTAAGCACGATGGAGATGTTCTTTTTATGGTGGAGGTTCTGATAGAGGTCTAAGGCTACTATTTAGGATGGAGGTGCTGGAAATGATACGAAATGTGGATCGTGCTAGGGAACTTGTAAAGCAAAGATCAACACGTCTATTCTCCGTACTCATAAAGGAGTTAGAGAATCGTAATGAAACCTCTTCTAATTTTGACACGAGTACGACCTCTGTAGGTAAAGTTAGTAATACGGAGATGGGACATCAGAGAGCATCTACATCAAAAGTAAGGGAGTACATTTTCCTAGGAAACGTTAGTTTATACCAATGGGTTGACTGAGAAGTCCTGGGTACTCTTTCAAGTGTTGAGACGTTGGAGGATGCCAATGCTAAGCAAGGATATTTACACCTCACCGAAGATCATGGTGAATATATAATTCGGGCTCCATCAGACCAAGAAATGGTCTAATCCACGAGAACAGAAGGCAACCACTTCATTTATATGTACGACACGTTGTTTACCCTCATTGGAATCTGGCTTTCATTTTTTGAATTCGAGATCGGAGTCCTCAACCACTTACATGTAGAGCTCCAACTCAGCTACACACAAATGCATGGTGTTTCATCAAGACTTTCGAACTTATCTGCAAAACCTTCAAATGACTATACTCCATAGGATCATTTTTTTCTTCTTCACCCAGTTTTCACCCTTTGGGAACATTTTCCAAAAGGGGTGGATTACCTTGTGCACAAGGAGGGCGTAAGATATTCAAATCATACTAGGAATGCTTCAAAAAATTTAAGAAGGATTTCTTCATAATAGAAGGAGCTCCAAGATTAACGCATTTTTTTATTACTCTAAAAGGCGAACCAAGGTTGTTCTTATACTGGACACAGGCAATGTAGGATCAGAGTTTAGAAGAAATAGAGTCTCTGATGCCATTACTGACAGAAAGTGAGGCTGACGTCCTCAACTTCTCAGTTGAGTGGGTGGGTAAAAACGGGGGCATTTATTGTAAATATGTCCTGGATAAGCCCTCCGATTTAATAAGATCGTTCTTAGGTATCTTATCTAAAATATATTTAATTGACTTGTATTTCATAATTTCTTCTAAGTGTTGTAACATGTTTGTTTCTTATTTACAGAAAGCATGGCGCCTCTTGGTGGGCTCGAAGCTCTCGCCTTACGTTTAGCCAAACGAAAAGCTAGGGCCTCGAGATCCAGATCTCAACCCTTGGTCACTATTCTTCCTTCTCAACTCGCTACATAGGAGGTGGACTATGGATCACCTACTCAACCTCTTTGGCCTCGGAAGAGGAAGGGGGATGGCCGATGGGAGTAGAGAGGGAAACGACCGATGATCGAGGCTGCTCCCCTCGATCTCACTGTTGACCAAGAGACTGAAGTCCCGGACGGTTCCTGATAGTTGTCAAGACTATTAAATTAAATCAATTTATAAATTGTTTCACCAAAATACTTGTAGTATAAGACACAACTGAGTCGAGCTCTTGGATCATTCTAATCAAGCAACCAAAATAAGAGGTTAACATGGAGAAAAAAGGTTACAAAATTAATTAACATAAAGTAATTAAAAATTATAACCAAAATTAAGCAAACAACTAATTCAAGAAAATCAAATAATCTTGAATTTAATCCATCATTGATCACTAGGAATCCATTCAATTGCTAATTAGATTTTGGTCTTAGATCACATCAAAAAGCCTTAAGATGATCCATGAATTCTCTATTAGATAAACATCCATAATTTAATTAATCAAGGTTAAACGAATTAAGCACTCATCTAATCTTAAATTAATCTAAAACTTAGAATTTAACTAAGCTTAGCAAACAACATCCAAGAAGCCTTTGATGCATTGTTTTGTCTTTGTAATCCTCATTAAATACGTGGTAATTATATAATTATCACATCAACATCCAAATCAAATTAAGCAATTTAATTCAGATTTAACAAAATCAAAGAAGAACTTGATTAACAAGTAAAAGATAAACTTGATCAACAAGTAAAAGATAAACTTAATCCACAAGAAAAAGATAAACTTGATCAATAAGTAAAAAAGAAACTTGATTAGCAATTAAATGTAAAACAATCAAAACAAGATCTTAGAATTAAGTATCAAGATTGTCAATACTTATGATTGATTTAAAAGGGTCTAGCCCTCCATGCATGAAAGGGAAAAATAGAAAAGAAAGAAAACTAGAGAGAAATGAGAAGAAGAAAGATGAAGAGTAGAAACGCAAGCAAGAACAATTAGGAGAAAATTAGGGTTGAGTTTCATGGTTGTAGTTGTTACTTAAATAACTATCTCTAAAATTAAAAATCTAACTTTGCCTTCAGCTTAGGGTTAATCCTCTTCCTTTTAGCTTTAATTGGACACTTAATTTGCATAATTTGTGCTTAGGATGAGAGAGTTGTGCCCAAAACATTATTAACAACTCTCTAAATTTGTCTGCCGATTTCAAAGGGTAAAAACACCATTAAAATGTCACAATTTTGATAAGTGGCCTCATAAAAAATATATATGTCGTTGCTTTCAAATGACATAAGTTTCAAGTTCATATCACACCTACGACCTAAATTATGGTCTAATCTTTGCACGTCATCTAGGTTCTAGTGATAACATTTCTGTTCTGACTTCGTAGCCCAATATAACCCTCTAGACATCTGATTCAACCTTTGAGTTCTTCATCAAAGTTATAGATATTTCTTTGAGCTTTCTTACAAGGTAAAATTCATAATTTTTAAATGTCCAAAACTCAAATTATGCCTAAAATACAGAAACAATGTAAATTTTTTAATAATGCTGAAAAATATAATTAAGTCCAATTTGAACTCAAATTTATAAAATGTGGCCAAAATAAATTAATTAAGCATATAAGAGGTCTCCTAAATATGAGGGTTAACTAATATATAAAAATTATGTTTATCAGTGTCTTTTTACAATTGTTAGAATGTCAGTTCCGGGCAGAGGGGCCGATCTTAGGCGGATCATTGACATTGTCCTTTTGATCCAGGCTAACCAGGACATCCTGATTGAGCAAAACTTGATTGAGATCATCTAGGATGCCCAGGTGCGGGCTTTGCATAATGCTTCCATTCTCTGCTTTCTAGAGTCTGCTTTTGAGTCTGTTCATTAGACTTAATAGTTGGAAAATGAGTTGGACGCCCTTCAGGGTGAAAGGAATAAGCTTGAGTTGACCATTGCAAAAAAAAAAAGACGAGTAGCTTAACCAACTCAATGAAGAGCTCAATTTGCATAGAGCATAGATAACCGGACTCTAGGCCAAAATTATGGAAGGTGTTGCTCGGGAAAATAATTTAAATGATCAAATGTCTTCAGCCAAGTCCACTTTAACTGTGCTCCGAGCTAAGAATGAGATTCTCAGGCAATCGTAGACCAAGCTAAAAAGTGATATTCTATATCTTAAAGATGAATAGGCTAACTTGATGGACGAATCCTTCTCTAATGCTCTCACTCAACTGTGCCTGATAAATCTGGACCTCGTTGTTGAAGGGACCGATTTGTGGAAGGTGGTCTGTGATGGTTGCATTGTGGACGCCATCCCCAAGGCCACTTTGATTAGTCGGGTTCCTGCAACAAATGACGATGAAGAGGAATGTGATGGAAGCTCGGAGGGTGGCCCAATAGAGGAGGCCGAGGTGGAGGTTATCGACTAAAGGGAATGATAATCACATATTTTATACATTGATAAACCCTCAATTTTAGTCATTTACACTCTCTATGTACTTAATTGATTGAGCTTGGTTATGTTTTGTAGGTTTGAACTCAAATTAGACTTAATTAATTTTTTCAGCATGATTTACGTCTTACACTGTTTCTATATTTTGGCCATATCTTGAGTTTAGAATGTATGAAAATTATGTATTTTACCTTGTTGGAAAGATAAGGAAGACCTATACAACTTTCATGAAGAGCTCGAGGTCAAAGTCAGACATCTAGTGGAATTAATTGGGCTTGGAATTCAGAATACGAGTTTTGTGATTGGAACCTGAATAGTGTGCAGTAATCAGAGCATAACTCGGGCTGTAAGATCTGGATTGGGCTGAAATTTTGTTATCTACAAATTAAGACTCATATAAACAACTTTCATGAGAACACAAGACTAAAATCAAACCCCTTGGAGGTTATATTAGGCTTGGAAGTCAAAACAGAGAAGCTGTAACTGGGCCTGAATACTGTGTAGTAATTGGGTCATATCTTGGGATATAGGTGACTTTTTGAGGTGATTCTGATGGCATTTGAAAGTTAAGAACAAGGCCTACAATTTTAATGAAGAATACTTAGTAAAAAAATGACGAATGCAATGACTTCAGAGTTGAATGATTTTAGAGACATACAATCTCCATAATTTTTCACTCATCAAAAGTTATTTGGCATTTTTCACTCATTTTTCACTCATCCACTCACTCATGAATCAGTCCACTTATCATTTTGTATCCCTAATCCTCTATAAATGGGAGCCTTGGCAGATCATTGAAGGTGTTAGGTGTTAGGTAGCAAAATAATACTATTTTTGTTTCTTATTTTTCTTGTAGTAGTTTTCTTGTGTTCTAAATTGAAGTCATCTTCATCATCATCATCTTCTTCTTCTCTCTTTCTTTCTTATTGTTTATGAGTAACTAAGTTTAATTTTACTTGGGTGAAATGGTGAAACTCTTGGTAATGAAATAAGATTACATTCATTTCTTTCTTGTGCTTAAATGATATATTTTTAAGTAGTCATTATACGTGTTGTATTTTGTTTCTAATCAATTTAGAAACCCTCATTGTAAAGTGGAGATCTTGATTCATTGTAGATAAGAGGTTGACACAATAAATATTTGAACTCATTTATAAGTGGTGGTGTTAATAAATAATTAAAGGAATTATAATATAATTACGTATATAATTTTTAATGAACTTTGATTGTTGTATTTTTCGATTGGAACCTCCATTATGTGTGGATTCTAATTGAGTTATAAAAAAAATTAATTTTGTCCTTATTTTATTTGCCAAGAGTAGATCTCCTAACCCAAGTAAATCTTTTTTTATTTGTGACCAAGTTTTATCACTTTTATTATTGTGACAAAATATTTTCCTTACGTCAAATAATTTTTTCTTCATTAATTCCCTGTGGATCGACCTCGGACTCCCGAGAATTTATTACTTGAAACAACCTACACTTGGGTTTGTAACTTTTAATCCGCATCAGGGAGCCCACCCCGAATGCCTGATCTTCATTATATTTCTTTTTATTTTGCCCCTTGTGTAGGGTTAATTTCATTTGTAAATGGACAAGTATCGGGTTTCAGGCATTTTTTAACCTTAGCACTTAGAATATTTTGTTATATATTCTTATTGCTTGTTTTTCTTTTTCTTAACTAAGATAGGTCCAATGCTCGATCTCAATGATTCTCTTTAACACTTAGTGAATGCTTTTGTTTCTTCTAGCTGAGGTGGGTCCAATGCTATATCTCAGTGGATTTCTCATTTGACACTTAATGAATTTTTCTAGTTTAGTTGTACAATAGCCCGTCTTCCGAGTTTCGCTCAAGTTGTTCATCAATATTGTTTCTTGTTTTTGTTAAAGTTCCTGACACTTAGTCAAATTTTTAAGTGTGAAACTCTGGAATAGGATTTTGACACAGAAACCTCTTAGAATGGTATCCTTTATAGACCACGACAAACGTTATTGCTATATCCTGAGCAATAGTCTGCTACTTTTAACCTCTTTAAACATTTTTTAGGCTTATAGGTTAAGGTTAGGCTTATTAGGGTACGAGTTAAAACTCTTGAATTCGCTCCTTGAACTCGGAGACTGGTCAAGTGAATTTCCCTTTTTTACCTTCATTTACGCATCAGAATATTTGATCCTAATTGGACCATCCTTGGACCTCTCCAATGTGGGATAACCTTGGGGTTGCTATAGTTGTAGATGCATAAAATAACTAAGTACTGGAAATACAATCATCGATTTATTTATGTCGGAACTTGTCAAAATAAGAATTAAAGACATTTAACTATAATACTTTCTAAGTTTATCAGCATTCCAAAAATTCTTGATGGTTTCGTCAAAGAGAGTTTTCAGAGTATATGCTCATGTGTTTGTCTTGGACGTGATCCTGTATAGTCCTTCCCAATCAGGAGCTAATTTCTCATCTTTTGTATTTTTTTCCTCTGATATCCACTTTTCATAGAACGAGGTCACCAGAAACAAACTTTCGTGGTATCATTTTGGAATTTAGTTGAGGGACTTTATGGCCAAGTGGGGTGTAGAGATCACAGTCCCAAAAGCATTGAGTGAAGGGCAACTTAGTATGACATTATAGGCTGAGGGACAATCTACCGCAAGAAATTTGACTTTAAGTGTTTTGAAAAGGGAATCCTTCCCTAAAGTCAAATAGGTATCGATGTATCCCACCAAGGTAATTTTATCTCCAATGAACCTAATCAACTCACTGGTATACGGGATCAGTTCTTTCTTTGATAGACCAAGCTTCTCAAATAGATCTAGGAACATAATGTTAGTTGAGCTTCTCTAATCAACAAATATACGATGGACCTCGGCATTGGTTATTATTTTTGAGATCACCATGGGGTCATTGTGGTTTAGGATAATGGAACCGTAATCTTCATCAGTAAATGAAATCGACAATGTCTTCCTCACTCTATTGTCTATCTTATATCATGAGTGGGATGCTACGCTCAACATGGCCCAAAGTGCTTTTTTCCTTTCATTCTCTGATTCACTGTCACCCACAAAGCCCCCTAAAATAGTGTTAATTTTTCAGGTTACTTTCGCATAACAATGATCGTTGTCCATATTAGGGTTATCTCGAGGTTGTGCCTTTTCTTGATTCTGGGTGTTATCTCGGGATGGGCCTGCTCCAATATTTTCATTCCTCACGGGTGAGTGTCTTCTCTAGTATGGTGGAGATGAGCTTCTCAGAAGACTATAACTTCACTTTCTATAATTTTGTCCTCCCCTCTAATTGTCATTTTGGAATTGACACACATATTTGCTTAGATGACCATCCTAGATCAAGGAATCAATATCGTCTTAAAGGTTGATGCAGTCCTTAGTATTATGCACATGACCTTCATGAAATGCATAATGCTTGGACTTATCTTTTTGTGCATGTTAAAAGGAAAGGTCTTTGCACATCTATGAACTCCGTATTCATCATTTCTTGGTAGATCTAAGTCTGAGGTATGTTGAGGGGGGTGTAACTCTCATACTTCCCTTTTAACGGTGGTTTCAAATTCCGATTTTGCTGTGCAGCTTGTCCTAGTTTAGGCTTGACATCTTCTCTTTTCTCTTGATGTTTCCTAGCCCAAAAAATGTCCTTCGTATTAATATATTTTTCAGCTCCAACCCGGAAATCGTCCATATTCTTGGGCTCTTTTCTGGAAAGAGAAAAGGAAAATAGCTCAGGGCGGAGTCCTTCCTTCATGTAATGTAATCCAAGTCTTTCATCTCAATCATGAATATTCACCACTTCTTTATTGAACCGAGATATAAAGTCTTAGAGATATTCTTCCTTTCCTTGATTAATATGGGAAATACATGAAATTGATTTCAGTTGCACCTTATTAGTGATTAAGTGCAGCAAAAATCTCGAAGACAAGTCTTCCCAATTAACAATGAATTTAGGAGTTAATATAGTGAATCATCTTACGATAATTTTTTCCAAAGAAAGAGGAAAAGCATGACACATGAGTGGATCATCTCCTCCAGGAAATAGTAAAGTTGAGACATAGGCATCTAGGTGTTCTTGAGGATTAGTGGTCCTATCATAGATGTCAATATTAGTTGGATACTTGAAATGCTTAGGGATCTCGTAGATCATCAATTCATAAGAGAAAGGTTGGTTTTGCTTAACTAACTTCCTCCATCCTAAATCTCGCTTTCTATTTCCATGAGCTGCATTCTCGTCTCTCTGACTGATTTCTACGATCCTTGAGTATTCTAGATTATATACCTCACTGCAGGTTGGTTCCCTCCTGTTTTCTCGATTTCGGTGGGGAACCTGGTTCTTGTCCTCCTTATCTTGGTTAGTAGCTTGTTCCAGTTATGGATTCGTTCATCCTGAAATCTAACTAGAGAAACAAGCTCCTCCCTAGATAGCTCTAGGAGATCAGACTCGCCTTTGTGGGATCGAACTTCGTCATTATTCACCAGTTCTCCCAAGTGCTGTAAAGATGATATCCATTGCCTGGTATCTCCTGACGGGGTTCCTTGTAGGTCAAGTCGTTGCGTCGCTAGAACACTCCGGGACTGAGGGGAGAGATTTTCTCCAATATGCAAAGTCTCTTCTCTGTCTTGCCTAGGTTTCGATTAGGCAGCAATTGGCTCTTGGGTGGGAACAAATGCAGGACAGCGGCCAGAAGAAGGTTGATTCTGAGTGGTAGAAACGTGATTTAGCCTTGTATTGACCATGATGGTGGTAATCAAGGACGTACCTAAGGGGGGCGGACATGGGCCTTAGCCCTCCTTTTTTCATTAATTTTGTTAAAATAGTAATAATTTAATTTAATTTATTAAAAGATAAAAAGATAATTACATTATTTTTTATAAAATTAGTATTTATTATATTGACACTCTTATTTAAAAATTATACTACATCCCTAATTTTATATATTGTTATCATACTTCAACATCCTTATTTGTTTATGAAATTACATATTCCTCTCATACTTTATGTACAAACATTACACAAAGTCTCATTAAAAATATAAAGTAAGAGAGGTATGAGTAATTTTTCAAACAAAAAGAGTGTCAATATTATAAGCACTAATCTCAGAGAAGATCAGTATAATTATATGATGATCACATATTTGATACATTAATAAGCTTTCATTCTTAGTCATTTACACTCTCTATGTACTTAATTGATTGAGTTTTATTATGTTTTGTAAGTTTGGAATAAAATTGGACTTAATTGAATTTTTTAGCATGATTCATATCTTACATTATTTCTGTATTTGGGCCATATCTTGGGCTGTAGGTGGTCTTTGGAGGTGATTCTAGTGGCATTTGAAAGATAAGAGAGAATTCTACAACTTTCAAGAATACCTTAAAGGCCCAATCACACGTGTAGATAACTCAAATTGGGGTTGAAGCAAGAACCAGAGTGCTTTTCCTGATAGCTTAACCTACATGTACTGTTCATCATAGTTTTTGGGCTAGAGGTTGTCAAATGGGCTGAAATTTGGATACTGAATATTTAAGACCAATATCTACAACTTTCATGTTGAACACTTTTCCAGAATCGGACTCCTTGAAGGTGATATTAGGCTTGGAAGTTAGAACAGAGGAGTTGTGACTGGGCCTGGGCAGTGTTCAGTAATTTGAATGTATCTGGAGTTATAGATATGATATTGGACTCAAACTAAAGCCATTTGAAAGCTAAATCCAGGTCTACAACTTTCATGAAGACCACTTGGTTCAAAAATGACGAATGCAATGACTTCAGAGCTGCATGATTTCGGAGATAAGGAATCTCCATAATTTCCCACTCACCTAAAGTCATTTGGCATTTTCCACTCATCCAACCACTAATGACTCAGCCCCCTTATCATTTTGTATCTCTAATCCTCTATAAAAGGGGGCCTTGGCAGATCATTAAGGGTGTTAGGTGTTAGTTACCAAAATGATGTCATTTTGTTACTAGGTTTTCTTGTAGTAATTTTCCTTTGTTCTAAATTAAAGTCATGTTCTTCTTCTTCTTCTTCTTCTTCTTCTTCTTCTTCTTCTCTCTTTCTTTCTTCTTATCTATGAGTAACTAAGTTTCATTTTACTTGGGTGAAATGGTGAAACTCTTGGTAATAAAGTAAGATTAGATTTATTCTTCTCTTGTGCTTAAATGATTTATATTTTCTAGTAACCATTATACGTATTATAATTTATTTATTATAATTTAGAAACCATTTTTGTAAAGAGGAGTTCTTGATTTGTTGTAGACAAAATATTAGCACAATGAATGCTTTAACCCATTTATAAGTGGTGGTAATATTTTTAGGAAACATAATATAATTACGTATATTATTTTAATTGGACTTTTAATGTTGTATTTTTCGATTGGAACCTCCATGTTACGAGGATTCTAATTGAGTTATAAAAGGAATTAATCTTACCTTTATTTTATTTACCAAGAGTGAATCTTTTTACCCAAATAAATAATTTTAATTGTAGTAACAAAATATTCACTTCACCTTAATTAATCTTCAATAATTCCCTGTGGATCGACATCGGACTCCCGAGAAATTTATTACTTGAGACAACCTGCACTTGGGTTTGCAAATGCGACAATTGAAAATTGTGCATCAAGTTTTTGGCGCCATTGCCGGGAAATTGATTTGAAGACTGCATTTCTAGTGTAAAAATTTTGTATATATACTAACATACTAACTAGTGGGGGAACTTCTCCCTTTTTAATTTCTGTGTATACTAACTTGTGGGGAAAACTCTCCCTAATTTCTCTATAATCTTTAATTATTAATGAAATAATCTTTCTTCTTCTCTCCTCTCTCGCTGGAACAAAAAATCGGCTTGCTGATTCTCTAGTTTTCATATTTTAAATTTACTTTCTGCACTTTATTTTACGTATTTTAATTTACATGCGATTGGGGTATTCTCCATTTTATTTTCTTGTACATATTAACTTAGTGGGGATAACTCTCTCTTTTATTTTTTTGTACTTTATTTTTTGTATTTATTTTCTATTATTTTTTTTGTTATTTATTTTCTCGTCATTTATTTATTTTTTTTTGTTTACTAACTTACTAACTATCTAACTTTTTACTTTATTAGCTATATAACTTTTTACTTTTTCTGCTTCTTACATTTTAATTTATCTGTATACTAACTTTTTAATTTTTATGCTTATTAACTTATTTGGTAGTTGATTTATACCACACCTTTGTTAATATTTAATAGACAATTTATACTGCTAGCTTGTACATTTTATTTTTTTTACTGTAAGTTACTTGTTTATGCTTAATTGGTATCGTGATTTAAATTATGGTCGTTTGGTTAGAGTTAATTCAGGTACTTTACATATTGATTTGTTTGAATCACAATCATACACATTAAGCACAATGGCTGAAAACGAAAGTGTGCATGATGAACATGAAAATCAACCGTTGCGAACTATGCGTGAGTATTTGCAACCATCTTGAAATTCTAGTCCATCATGTTTTATCTTTCCACTCAATGCCAACAATTTTAGATTCAAGCCAAGTATGATTTCTTTACTTCCTAATTTTCATGGTTTAGAATCTGAAAGTCCATATTTACATTTAAAAGAATTTGAGGAAGTACGTACCGCTTTTCATGATCAAACTTGCACTGAAGAGGTTGTTAAGCTTAAACTGTTTCCTTTTTTTTTGAAAGATAAAGCAAAAACTTGACTTAACACTTTGAAACCAAGATCAATTAGCACATGGCAAGAAATGCAATGTGAGTTTTTGAATAAATTTTTTCCAACACATAAAACCAATGCTTTGAAAAGACAAATCTAAAATTTTTCTCAAAATTCCAATGAAGCATATTTTCAAAGTTAGGAACGTTTTAAAGATTTGTTGAATTCTTGCCCACATCATGGTTTTGAAAAATGGCGTACTATAAGCTTCTTTTATGAAGGGTTAACACCCGAAACCAAATAATTTGTGGAAACAATGTGCAATGGTGAATTTCTTGATAAAGAACCTGAAGAAGCTTTAGACTATTTAGACCATTTGGCTGAAAATTCTAAATCTTGGCATAGTACTAATCTTTCTGAAAATTCAATTAGATTTAACCTTACAAATGCTAATAAAGAAAAATATCATCTTAGTCAAGAAGAAGATCTAAATGCAAGGTTTGCTAGTTTGGCTAGAAAGATTGAAGCTATGGAATCAGGGAAAGTAAAAGAAATCAAATCTGTGCAAAATGAAGAAATTTGTGGCATTTGTGATGAATTAGGACACTCAACAAATGAATGTCCAAAAGTTCCTGTTTTTAAAGAAGTTGTGCATGAGCAAGTAAATGCAATGAATAATTTTAAAAAGCCATTCACTTCTTCTTTTTCAGATACATACAATCCGGGATGGAGAAATCACTCGAACTTCAGTTGGAGGAATAGCAACCAGTCACAATTCATGCAACCACCACCTCCTCAGGCACAGCAAGATTCTCAAAATCCTCAAGGATATGCACCTTATGTCCCACCATATAGGAAAAACCTTGAAGGAACATTGCATGCATTCATGGAAAAACAAGAGGTCATTAATAACCACAACAATCAAACCATGATTGACATAAAAGACACTCTTGCTAAACTTTCTTCTGTACTTGCTATTCATGAGAAAGGAAAGTTTCCCTCTCAACCTCAACCAAATCCCAAGGGTCAGTTTAGCCTAAATGAGGATAGTTCAGAAAGTTAAAAAATAGATCAAGTCAACTCAGTGATAACTCTTAGGAGTGGAAAGGTTGTTGAAAAACAAATTCCTGAACTTTTTTAGAAAGATGATGAGTCAATTCCCAAAGATGAGGAAGGAGTTGATCAGCCACCTAGCCAAAAGGAGATCAAACCCTCGTCTTCACTCCATTTCCTCAAGCATTAAACAATTCAAGTAAAGTGAATCATAACAGTGATATTTTTGAAATCTTTAAACAAGTAAATGTCAATATTCCTCTGTTAGATGCTATCAAGCAGATTCCTTGTTATGCCAATTTTTTGAAAGACTTGTGCACTGTTAAAAGGAAACATAATGTGAAAAAGAATGCATTTTTGACAGAACAGGCAAGCTCCATTATTCAAAACAATAATGAGTTGAAATATAAAGACCCTGGTTGTCCTACAGTTTCATGCATTATTGGTGAACATAAAATTGAACGAGCTTTACTTGATCTTGGTGCTAGTGTTAATTTGCTTCCATATTCAGTTTATCAGCAACTCAACCTTGGTGAGTTAAAACTAACTTCTGTAACTCTTTTACTTGCTGATAGATCAATTAAAATTCCAAAAAGAATAGTAGAAAATGTGTTGGTACAAGTTGATAAATTCATATATCCTGTGAATTTTATTGTCTTGAAACTCAACCTATGGTTGATAGTTCTAAGTCAGTTCTTATTATTTTGGGTCGCCCGTTTTTAGCAACATCTAATGCTTTGATAAATTGCAGAAATAGAGTGGTGAAGCTAACTTTTGAAAATATGACACTGGAGCTTAATGTTTTCAACATGTGCAAGCAACCACATGAAGTTTATGATGAAAAAGAAGAGATTGAAAGGATTGAGGCCATTATAGATGATCATCTTCAAATCAGGAGTTCTTTTGACCCATTAGAAATCTATTTAATTAATTCATTTGAATCAGCTACACAATTAGATGATGATATTTCTGAAATATGCTCTTTGCTTGACTATACACAGGAAATGGAATACAAAGCATGGAAGCCAAGATTCAAAGAGCTAAAATCCATGAATGATGATGCCCATGAAGAAGTACCCACAATGGAGCTGAAGTCATTACCTGATGGGTTGAAGTACACATTTTTGTGAGAAGAACAAAGCTCTCCAGCGGTAATTTCCTCATCCCTGACCAAAGAACAAGAAGGTAAGTTGATCGAAGTACTTAAAAGGCATAAAAGTGCAATTGGATGGACATTAAAGGATGTAAAAGGCATTAATCCACTAATCTGTACACATAGAATACATTTAGAGGATAATGCTAAAACATCTCAACAACCTCAAAGAAGATTAAATCCACACATGAAAGAGGTAGTTAGAGCTGAAGTTCTTAAATTACTTGATGTTGGAATTATCTATCCTATCTCGATAGCAGTGGGTAAGCCCTACACAAGTTGTACCTAAGAAATCTGGAATAACAGTGGTTGAAAATGAAAAAGGAGAATTAATACCTACCCGAGTCTCATCTAGTTGGCGTATGTGTATTGATTTCAGAAAATTGAATGCAGCCACTAGAAAAGACCATTTCCCTTTGCCATTTCTTGATCAGATTCTAGAAAGAGTAGCAGGACATCCCTACTATTGTTTTCTTGATGGTTATTTAGGGTATAATCAAATACCAATTGTATTAGAGGACCAAGAAAAGACCACTTTTACTTGCCCCTTTAGCACTTTTTCATATAGAAGAATGTCTTTTGGTCTTTGTAATGCTCCGATAACTTTTCAAAGATGCATGCTAAGTATTTTCAGTGACATGATTGAGCATTATTTAGAGGTTTTCATGGATGATCTGATAGTTTTTGGAAATTCTTTTGAAAATTGTCTTGATAATTTGGAAAATGTTCTTAAAAGATGCGAAGAAAAAGAATTTGTGTTAAATTGGGAAAAATGTCATTACATGGTTACCTCAGGAATAGTGTTAGGTCATGTGATATCTTCTAAGGGAATTGAAGTTGATAAGGCCAAAGTTGAATTAATTGCTCATTTGCCTTTCCCAAAAACAGTCAGAGAAGTTCGTTCCTTTTTAGGACATGCAGGATTTTACAGAAGATTTGTAAAGGACTTTAGTGTCATATCTAGACCTTTATGTAATCTTCTAACAAAAGATACATCATTTGATTGGACTCAAGATTGTCAGAAATCTTTTGAAAAATTAATCGGTCTTTTGACTTCTCGCTCCTATCATAATCTCCTGACCGGTCTTTGCCTTTTGAGTTGATGTGTGATGCTAGTGATTTTGCTTTGTTGATCTTTGTTTTAGGCCAAAGAAAGGAAGGTAAGCCTCATGTAATTTATTACGCAAGTCGAACTTTGAATAGTGCACAAATAAATTACACCACTACTGAAAAAGAACTACTTGCTGTAATTTTTGCATTGGACAAATTTTGATCTTATTTAATTGGTTCGTCCACTTGTTGTTTTCACTTGATCATCTTTGTTGTTAGATATTTAATGTCTAAACAGGATGCCAAACCTAGATTGATCTGATACAAAGGATCTTGTTGCTTCAAGAATTCAACATCACAATAAAAGACAAGAAAGGAGCTAAAAATGTTGTTGCAGATCATTTGTCAAGGCTGACAACAAATCATCTTTTGATAGCACACCTATCAATGATTCTTTTCTCGATGAATTTTTATTTTCTATCAATTCCATGCCTTGGTTTGCTAACATTGTCAATTTTCTTGTACAGGTAAGATGCCGCCTCAGTGGACACACCAAGATAGAAAAAAGTTTTTGATTGAGGTGAAAAATTTCTTTTGGGATGACCCATATTTATTCAAATATTGTCCTAATCAAATTTTTCGGAGATGTGTACCTGACAATGAGGTAAGTAGTGTCATTAAATTTTTTCATTCAGAAGCATGTGGATGTCATTTTTCTTCAAAGAAAACGGCTGCGAAAATCTTGCAGTGTGGATTTTATTGGCCCACTTTATTCAAGGACAATTATACTTTTTGCAAAAGTTGTGAAAGTTGTCAAAAATTGGGGTCCATTTCTAAAAGAAATATGATGCCTTTGAACCCTATCATTGTCATTGAAATTTTTGATTGTTGGGGAATTAATTTCATGGGTCCATTTCCATCATCTTTTGGATTTGTGTACATTTTGGTTGCAGTTGATTATGTCTCAAAATGGATTGAGGCGATTCCATGTCAGCACAATGATCATAAAACTGTTCTAAAATTTTTAAAAGAAAATGTTTTGAGTCGATTTGGAATTCATCGAGCTATCATCAGTGATGGGAGAACATATTTTTGCAATAAACCATTTGAATCCTTAATGAAGAAATATTGCATTACCTACAAAATTGCAACCCCTTATCATCCTCAGACAATTGGATAAGTTGAATTGGTAAATAGGGAGATTAAATAAATTTTGGAAAAAATAGTTAACCCAAATCGTAAAGATTGGTCTTTAAGACTAAACGATGCACTTTGGGCTTACCGTACTGCTTTTAAAACATCTTTGGGCATGTCTCCCTATCGATTAGTTTATGAAAAACCTTATCATTTACCTGTAGAATTGGAGCATAAAGCATTTTGGGCCATTAAAGCTTTTAACTTAAGTTTTGATGATGCTTCCAAGTTACGCAAATTGCAATTGAATGAACTTGAGGAATTAAGAAATGATGCATATGAAAACTCAGATTTATAAAGTTAGAATAAAAACTTTTCATGACAAATCAATTTTGAGAAAAACTTTTGAAATTGGTCAAAAAGTTCTGCTTTATAATTCTCGTCTTCATCTATTCCCTGGAAAATTGAGATCTAGGTGGATTGGTCCTTATATTGTCAAACATGTGTATTCTTATGGGGCCATAGACATTGAGAATCCTAGGAATGGTATTGTATTTAAGGTCAATGGGCAAAGATTCAAACCATTTCTAGAACATCAAGTTGTTGAGGTAGAATCCATTTCTCTTTCTAATCCTTGTTATGAGTAGAATTTATTTTAATGTTGTTTCTTTCTTTTTGCAGTTCTTTGTGTTCCCGGTTAAATGACGGATAACGGTACTCCATGACTCTCAAGTCGGTTTATTTTTCAGTTTTCCATGATAACTGATTTCTTCTCCTTTTAAAATGGATGTCATTCTCTCAACTCTAAGAAAACATTTTCCTTCTCTCCCTCTAAATGCTCTAACAAAAGTCTATGAAGCTAGGTGTGAAAGATTGAGATTGTTAATGTATAAAGGCATCCCAAAAGATATATGCTGGATAATCGAAGCAAAGGTTTGTTTAGCTAGTGAATCTTCAGATTCATTTGTCCCATACATGCCTGGTCTCGGTAAAAGTTCATTTTCAAAAAGGAGAAGAGCAAAAAGAATAAAAATTTATTACAAGTGTGCACGATGGAATTGTAACACGCGATGTCGCCCTTTGGGGATTGTTTCCGTAAACAGAGAAGATAAAATATTCTTCATTAAGAATGGACTGAGTAAGGAGTCATTAGATAATATCTTATTGACTCTTGAAATGCATTCTTGTGGAATTGTGCAGCGTGAACTTCTTAGTTTGTGGAATCCCTTCAGAGACGAGCAAGAGCGTTATAGTCTTGGGAATCTGACTCAAAAAGACCCTGTTTGCCAATTTATAAGAAAATTGGATGGGAAGCTTATCCTTGACTCATAGAAGGCGTTTAAGCCGTTTCTGGACGTGAAACCAGAGGAAGATGTGAGCCACAATCACACAACATGTATATATTATCTTGTACATCTTCAAAAGAAAAAAAAAGAAAAAAAAAAGAAAAAAAAAAAAAAAAAAGAAGAAAAAATGGAAAAAAATGGAAAAAAATGAAATAATTTAAATTAAATAAAAAAGTAGAAACTTTGATTGTACTTGGTCTTTAATTAGATTAGGAGCCCCCCGGTGGAGTGGCGGACCGTTATTGACTCGGGTGGACCTTTCGCACGCCGATCGATAAATAAGATTCGTGTGTCATGCTCTATATAGAGAGCGCGCAAGCATTCCTGTGTTTTAACCAAAGGCTCGCTTTTTCTAGTGTGACAATGCTTCGAGTGAATCCTGTGATTTAATGCCATGGGTTCTTCGGCGACCTTTCACCGGTGGTCGTTGGTGGTAGGCGTCGATTTACGCACTTTAATTAGTGGCGTTGTAGCTCAATCCAAAATATCCCACAAGCGGGAGGGAGAAGAATGCCCAGATTGGCTGAGCCGTCTTGGTATTACTGCACTCATGATGCGCAGTATAAAGATCTGCCATGAAACCTGTATATAAAGGTATGTAATCATTTGTTATTATTATTTTATCTTTGTATGATTTTGTTGAATTTTGATTTTGGACAGACGATCCTTTGGATGGGATCCTTCGGGGGTTTCTAGACTTCTTTACCCTAATGATTTTCTTGAAGTAAAAAAAAAACAAAAAAAACAAAAAAAACAAAAACAAAACAAAAAAAAATTACTATTATTATTATTTTTAAAATTTCAAACTTTTCTGACACTAGTCAACCTACCTGTATAGGAGTTATTATTACTTTTTCTATTCTCTTCCCTATTTAAACACTCCATTTTCTTCACTTTCCTGCAACTCATAATCATTCAAAGAGAGTGTGAGTGTAGAAATGGAGGAAGCTTCTTCTTCTGTTGGTAGATTTGTCAGTATCTGTGTATTTTGTGGGACAAGTTATGGGAAGGGCTTAGAGTTTGTAAACGCAGCAAGCACTGTTGGTAGAACACTTGCTGCGAGGAACATTCGTATCGTATATGGGGGAGGTAGCATTGGGTTAATGGGGGCTGTATCACTTTTTGCACATATAAGAGGTGGTCAAGTTTTGGGTGTCATTCCTGAACCTTTAACTCGAAGGAACATCGTTGGAAAGACAATTGGACTGGAAATTCAGGTATCATCTATGCATGGACGAATGAAGGTGATGCTTGAAAACTCTGATGCATTCATTGTCTTACCTGGTGGTTTTGGTACTTTGGAAGAAGTCTTTCAAGTTGTCTCTTGGGCCCAATTGAACATCCACCATAAACCCATAGGTTTGTTGAATGTTAATAATTTCTTTGATAATTTATTATCTTTTGTTGACCATGCTGTGGAACAGAAATTTGTCACACCTTCTGCAAGACGACTCCTTATCTCTATTTCTACTGTTGATGAGTTGATTGATAAATTAAAAGCTTTTGTTTATGAACCTGATCCAGTAACAGTTCAGATAGATTGGTCCAAAGGAAGCGGTGAAGGAAGTGGTGAAGGAAACAAAATGAAAAGAAAGCCAGTCAAGACACTCCAACTATTTAAATAATTACAAGCTTTGATTTATTTATTGTATTTTGTTTTTATTTAAATTTGTGTGAGATTTTTCTTTTCAGTAATTGCAGCAACAGGTAATATATTCTATCCTTTTTCCTATCTATGTTTTGACATTAAGGACAATGTTGTGATCAATTGGTTGTGAAAAAAAAAAACTAAAAAATATAGGAGTGTGTTTGTTAATATGTTTGTTGTGTTTGTCATCAATTTATTAACAACAAAAGTAATTAGGGATGGCAGAGTAAAGAGTAAATTATTTACTCTTGAGACGCATCAAAAATTGATGGCAGAGGAAGGAGTAATTGGGGTAGTAACTAGTTTTTGTGGAAGTAGCAATTCAAATTCAGGGAAATTTGCATGATTGAGTAAATTGTCTTTTTTCTTAAACTTCACATGCTTAGTTATGGATGTTGAATTGGTGGACTGAGAATGATAGAATTATGCCTTATGAGATTTTGAGTCTATTGATGAATGGATTGAACATTTGTACCATTCTCTTCTTTCTTGTGTGAATTTCACTCATGGAATTGTTACTTTAGAACTTACTTTAATTCTTTTTGAGACTACATTTTCATATGCATATATAAATATGATTGAGACATTTTTCTTGAAATAGCTACTTTAATCAAATGATCAGCCTTGTTTAGCAGCATGTTGTCTCAATATGATATCAAGTACTCTTATGACTTCTTAGAAATTCTCTGATTCTTGCCAACATAAAGCATTAGAAATGACCTATTTCCCCTTACTTAATCCCTTTGAGCTTATTTGACTATTCTTTGTTTCGAACTCATTATATGCCTTAAATGAAAAATCATGTTCTTACTTGACCTTAGGGAATAAGAGAATATTAGTTTTGTCATTCGATGAGTTCTTGAACAGGTGTGGGGGTGTGTGTGCAGAATGGTTAAAAAAATGTATATATAATGTTCTTTTTGTAAAAAAATCAAAAAAATAAAAAAAAAAAAAATCAATCAAAAAAAATTTGTAAAAAGAAGAGGGTCAACAAGGTAATAAAGGAAAGGAAAAGAATATGTAAAGGGAATTTGTATTAGGTGGAGCTGGGATGAATTTTCATACTTGTTAATTGAACTCAGCTCTCATGTTCTTTTATTCTCTGGTGTTTAACTTGTCATATCCATATTACCTCCTCCTTTACCTTGACCCCATTACAACCTTGAATAAAGTCCTCATGATTTGTGTGTGCATGTGCTTTGAGTAGTGGAGAAGTAGAAGATAAGCAAGCTTATGGTAGTGTAATTTTCATGGGTTGAATTGAGTGAAATACCTACTTTTTAAACACTTGAGGGATTGAAAGTGAATCTTGTGAAAATCTATCATTCTTGACTCATGCTTTTCAATTGAAATATCCTTATTTGTTGATTTGAGAAGTGAAGATATGTTACCTCATGAATGTTTTGATTACTTGAATGATTGATTGCTCTTCATTTTTAAATATTATTAGAAATTGAGTCTTTTAGAGTGTTTAGCTTTTGAGTCTGTTTCGTTTTTTTTTTTGTGAGTGGTCTTATGTGTTTTGCTCAGAAGTACAAAAAGTTAAGTGTGGGGGAATTTGATGATCACATATTTGATACATTAATAATCTTTCATTCTTAGTCATTTACACTCTCTATGTACTTAATTGATTGAGTTTTATTATGTTTTGTAAGTTTGGACTAAAATTGGACTTAATTGAATTTTTCAGCATGATTCATATCTTACACTATTTCTGTATTTGGGCCATATCTTGGGCTGTAGGTGGTCTTTGGAGGTGATTCTAGTGGCATTTGAAAGATAAGAGAGAATTCTACAACTTTCAAGAATACCTCAAAGACCCAATCACATGAGTAGATAACTCAAATTGGGGTTGAAGCAAGAACCAGAGTGCTTTTCCTGATAGCTTAACCTACATGTACTGTTCATCACAGTTTTCGGGCTAGAGGTTGTCAAATGGGCTGAAATTTGGATGCTGAATAATTAAGACCAATATCTACAACTTTCATGTTGAACACTTTTCCAGAATCAGACTCCTTAAAGGTGATATTGGGCTTGGAAGTCAGAACAGAGGAGCTGTGACTGGGCCTGGGCAATGTTCAGTAATTTGAACGTATCTGGAGTTATAAATATGATATTGGACTCAAACCAAAGCCATTTGAAAGCTAAGATCCAGGCCTACAACTTTCATGAGACCACTTGGTTAAAAAATGACGAATGCAATGACTTCAGAGCTGCATGATTTCAGAGATAATGAATCTCCATAATTTCTCACTCACCTAAAGTCATTTGGCATTTTCCACTCATTTTCCACTCATCCAACCACTAATGACTCAGCCCCCTTGTCATTTTGTATCTCTAATCCTCTATAAAATGGGGCCTTGGCAGATTATTAAGGGTGTTAGGTGTTAGTTACCAAAATGATGCCATTTTATTACTAGGTTTTCTTGTAGTAATTTTCCTTTGTTATAAATTAAAGTAATGTTCTTCTTCTTCTTCTTCTTCTTCTTCTTCTTTCTTTCTTTCTTTCTTCTTATCTATGAGTAACTAAGTTTCATTTTACTTGGGTGAAAGGGTGAAGTTCTTAGTAATAAAGTAAAGTTAGATTTATTCCTCTCTTGTGCTTAAATGATTTATATTTTTTAGTAACCATTATACGTATTATAATTTGTTTCTTATAATTTAGAAATCATTTTTGTAAAGAGGAGTTCTTAATTTATTGTAAACAAAATATTAACACAATGAATACTTTAACCCATTTATAAGTGGTGGTAATATTTTTAGGAAACATAATATAATTACGTATATTATTTTAATTGGACTTTTAATGTTGTATTTTTCGATTGGAACCTCCATGTTGCGAGGATTCTAATTGAGTTATAAAAGGAATTAATCTTACCTTTATTTTATTTATCAAGAGTGAATCTTTTTACCTAAGTAAATAATTTTAATTGTAGTAATAAAATATTCACTTCACATTAATTAATCTTCAACAATTCCCTGTGGATCGACCTCGGACTCCCGAGAAATTTATTACTTGAGATAACTTGTACTTGGGTTTGCAAATGCGACAATTGAAAATTGTGCATCATTATACCAAAGATAAAAATGATAAAGTTAAAAGAACTTATGCTTGATGTGTATTTAACATGTGATTTATGATTATTTTATATACATTGATATTATAATTTCAACTTATCTTTCTATTAATTTTTAATCTTTATATAATAAATCTACTAATGCCTCTCACTTTTAGTTTCACTTTTTTCCATTATATAAATATAAATATAAGAAAAATAGTCTTTTAAAGTGAGTAAATAAGAATATATTTATCCTTAATTTAAAATAATACATTTTGATCTTAACTCACTAAATAATTTAAGGGTGAATATATGTTTATTTGTTAACTTTAATTTTTTTATTTAATAATATAATTCATGATTTTCGGTCCATTCACTAAATATTTTCTACATCCATCCTTGGTGGTAATAAGAATTGAAGTTTATCATTTTTTTACAGATGACACCAATGTTCTAAATGAATTTTGAGAATCACCTTAATAAGATTAATGAAGGTGATTTCTTTTGATATACAGTGGTTGCGAAAATGATCACGATGGGTGAAAGATCATAAAGCGACTTCGACGCTTTAGGCCGTCACAGCATAGTGAGTAGAGTTTTTGAAATTAAATATATACATTTATAATTTTGTGTGATATTTATAGGAGTGTCTTAATATATAAGAATTATATTTAAATCAGTATTAAATGTTATTAATTAGGATAAGAATCTAATAAAATTATTATCTTATAATTGTCTCATCTATTTATGAGAGATATATTAATTTCTCTATTTATGAAAAATTTTATTAGAGATTTATTACACATAAATAAATATATTTATTTATCTAATAACACTTATAAATATTTAAAATCTAATTCTAACTATTGAAATTGCTCCTAAATCCGTGAAATGCTACACGAAGAGGCATTAGCCGCGCTAACAAGTTTGTGTTTAATTTACCCCTGGTTATATTGTCTATAGCGGCATGCGTTCAATGGAGTCACCTCATTGGTGAGGTATTTCACAAATACATTTCATGATATATAGCAGTTCTCTTGATTTATTTTAAATTCTAATTGTTTGAATTGACAATCTTAACCTTATTAATTTAGTCATTTAAGATAGTATAGTAAAGATAAAATAAAAAAATTTAGAATGTTGACTACTTTACTCAATTTTAATATACAATTAATGTTTTGTACCCATATAATGGATGAGATAAATTAAAAAAAATTATAAAAAAAAATACTTAACCTAGAGATATAATATTATAGATGGTTTAGATGAAATTAATTAAGTTATAATTAGTGAAATCTATAGTAGAATTCATTCAAAACTATTTTTTTGTTTTTGTTAATTGATTATTCCCATGTTATGATAACTAGATTATATAGTTCTCTCAATAAATATTTCTTTTATATGATCTTTCAATAAATAATTAGTTTATATAGTTTAAAAAAATTAATTTTTGATTCTATAGAGAAGGTACATGCCTTCATATTCAAATATGTGTCATTTTGATATGAAACAACATGTTTAAAAATTTATCAAGTGACAAATATATGATTCCAATAATTGACATGTAACATTTCACATTACAATTTAAAAAGAAGATGCACATGTGTCACCATGATTAAATTAAATTTATTGCTCATGCATACAAATGTAAAAATTCATAATCACGTCATACTAATTACCTTAACATATATACCTATATATATTAATTCATATTCAAAAAAATTCAAAAAGAAAATCTCACATATATTTAGTTAACCATGTTATCAATTATTTTTGTTTAGTAATTGATCTTAAAATCTTAAAATTTTTGTAAGTATTTGATATTATCTATGTTATATATGTATCTTGTCACTTAAATTAATTATATTTTTAAATTACTATATTAATTCATATATAATTATTCTATATTATTTACAAAACTTCAATATATGCATCACATGAGAGTGAAAATTTTGCATGAAAATATAATAAAATTAATTAAATATAATTTATTATGAGAAAATTAAGAATTTATTAATTATTTTTTTAAACTACGAAAATATTCAAAACTAACAATTAATAACGTGGTTAACTAAAAATAGGTGAGAATTTTTTAAATTTTTTAATATAAATTAATATGTAAATGTATATATGTCAAAGTAATTAATATGTGATTATGAATTTTTATATTTGTATGCATAAGCAATAAATTTAATTTAATCCAGATGACGACACATGTATACTTTACTTTTAAATTGTAACATGACATGTCACATATCAGTTATTGGGATCATGTATTTGTCACATGTCAAATTTTTAAACTTATTATTTCATGTCATAATGACACATATCAAAATATGAAGACATATACTTTCTCTTTATATATTAATTATATAATTATATTATATGATTATATGATGATTATATGATTTGGGTGTTTTATCAACTTATAGTTAAGTGTATACCAAAAAAATTATTATATTTTATTTGTTTAGAAAAACACTTAATAAATTCTTAGTTTCTACATAATAAATTATATTTAATTAATTTTACTATATTTTAATGTAAAATTTTCACTCTTGTGTGATGTATATATTAAAGTTTTGTAAATAATATATAATAATTAAATACGAATAAATATAGTAATTTGAAAATATAATTAATTTAGGTGATAATACATATACTACAAATATAGTATTAGATACCTACGAAAATTTTAGAATTTTAAGATCAATCACTAATAAAAACAATTAATAACGTGGTCAACTGAAAATAGGTGATACTTTTTTAAATTTTTTTGGATATGAATTAATATGCAAAGAAATATATATCAAGGCAATTAATATGTGATTATGAATTTTTATATTTGTATGCGTGAGAAATAAATTTAATTTAATCTTGGCGACACAAGTGCATCTTTCTTTTAAATTATAACATGAGATGTCATATGTCAGTTATTGAGATAATGTATTTGACACAAGGCAGATTTTTAAACATGTTGTTCCATGTTAAATAACACATGTCAGAATATGAAGACATGTATCTTCTTTTATATATTATTATTATATATGATTATATGATGATTATATTATATGATTATATGATTTGAATGTTTTATCAACTTATTGTTAAGAGTGTGCCAAAAAATTTTACTATATTTTATTTGTTTTAAAAAAATACTTAATAAATTATATTTAATTAATTTTACTATATTTTCATGCAAAATTTTTACTCTTATGTGATATATATATTGAAGTTTTGTAAATATAATTAATTTATGTGACAAGACATATACTACGAGATGGTATCGTATACCTATGAAAATTTTAGGATTTTAAGATTAATCACTAATAAAAATAATTAATAACATGGTCAACTAAAGAAGGTGAGAATTTTTTGAATTTTTTTAGATATGAATTAATATACAGATGTATATATGTCAATGTAATTAATATGTGATTATGAATTTCAATATTTATATGCATGAGAAATAAATTTAATTTAATCCTGACGACACATGTGCACATTTCTTTTAAATTGCGCCACATGTTAGTAATTAGGATAATGTATTTGCAACAAAGCAGATTTTTAAACATGTTATTCTATGTTAGAATATGAAGATGACTTCTTAAACATGTTCTTCTTCTTCTTCTTAAACATGTTGTTCCATGTCACTTCTTCTTCTTATTCTTAAACATGTTGTTCCATGTCAGAATATGAAGACTTCTTCTTCTTCTTCACTATTAGGGTTATATTGAAGTTTTGTAAATATAATTAATTTATGTGACTGTACATATACTACAGAGATGGTATCAGATACCTACGAAAATTTTGAAATTTTAAGATTAATCACTAATCAAAATAATTAATAACATGATCAACTAAATAAGGTGAGAATTTTTTGAATTTTTTAGATATTAATTAATATGCAAATGTATATATGTCAATGTAATTAATATGTGATTATGAATTTCAATATTTATATGCATGAGAAATAAATTTTATTCAATCTGATGACACATGATTATGAATTTCAATATTTATATGCGTGAAGAAGGTGAGAATTTTTTGAATTTTTTTAGATATGAATTAATATGTAAATGTATATATGTCAATGTAATTAATATGTGATTATGAATTTTAATATTTATATGCGTGAGAAATAAATTTAATTTAATTGACCACATGATTATGAATTTCAATATTTATATACGTGAGAAATAAATTTAATTTAATCATGACACATGTGCACTTCTTAAACATGTTGTTCCATGTCAGAATATGAAGACTTCTTCTTCACTATTATTATTATTATTATTATTATTATTATTATTATTATTATTATTATTATTATTATTTGAGTGTTTTATCAACTTATTGTTAAGAGTATACCAAAAAATTTACTATATTTTCTTTGTTTAAAAAACACTTAATAAATTCTTAGTTTCTCAAAATAAATTACATTTAATTAATTTTACTATATTTTCATACAAAATTTTCACTTCTTATGTGATGTATATATTGAAGTTTTATAAATAATATATAATGATTATATATAAATAAATATAGTAATTTGAAAATATAATTAATTTAGGTGACAATATATATATATACAATAAAGATGATATCGATATACCTACGAAAATTTTGAGATTTTAAGTTCAATCATTAATAAAAATAATTAATAACATGATCAACTAAAGATAGGTAAGAATTTTTTGAATTTTCTTGAATATGAATTAATATGCAAAGATATATATGTTAAGGTAATTAATATGTGATTATAAATTTGTATATTTGTATACATGAGCATAAAGTTTAATTAATCCTGATGACATATGTGCACCTTCTTTTTAATTAAATTGTAATATGAGATGTCACATGTCAGTTATTGAGATTATGTATCTGTTACTTGACAAATTTTTAAACATATTATTCTGTATCAAAATGACACATCAAAATATAAAAACATGTACCATCTCTTTATATATTATATGATAATTAGATCAACTATTTTTTTGCAATGTTTTTTAAAGAGTGCTCATCATTCTTTCAGTTAATTTTGAATATGACATAAGTCAAAAACTCATTTAAAATATTTTTTTAAAATTATGTATAAAGAGATAATGAATATAAGAGATTTAGCGTATTTTTATTTTCTTTAATTTTTATTTTACAATTTTAGATTATTTTAGTTTATATATAACTTGAATCAACATAAATCATAATAAAAAGAAGATAACAATTCAGCTTATATATTTGACCGAATCAAACCCAATTTTTAAGTTTATAAAGAATTTGTTGATTTTCCAAAACTAATTTTTAACAAATTATATCAAATTTTCGAGAGTTGAAATGCTAAAACAATTTTAAGATACCATATATAACAATATAAAACTCACTCGACGTAGGAGGGGGGATCAGAATGTGCTAGTGAGACTGGACCGTTTTCTTGCAAATCCCTTGTGGTGTAATCTATGGCAGAGAGCAAAAGTAACTCGCTTTCATCCCATTCTAGTCACTGTCCAGTTCGTATTGATTTGGAAGGGGATCAACCAAAGCAGCCAGAATATAATAGGTCTAAGCCATTTTGCTTCCAAAAAATGTGACTATCCTATAATAATTGCGACAATGTTATTAAGGATGCATGGCTTGGTGGTTATGAGAGCCAATCGGTACAAGGAGTGGCATCAAGAATGGAACGTATTAGTGAGACTGGTGTCTTGGAACAAGTTAACGTTTGGCCACGTTGGGAAACGTATAAAAGAGCTTCAAAATGACCTTCAATTATCTTACAGTAACCAAATCGAGGACGCAACTGCAAGGATAAGATGTTAGAATTTTTATACGAAATACCATAAATCATATTATAATTTTATAAAATTTAAATTAATTAAATGTTAAAATTATTAGAATATTTTTTTTTAATTTAAATTGCATTGTGATCAATATTATTATTAGACTTGTTATTATTAAAACACTACTTACATGTAGATTTTATTTATTAGTCTAATATATGAGTTTATTATAGTGAATATTTTTAATTCATTTTAGTTATTCTATATATATAAAGAGATGTTTTTATTCCTAATCACTCTAATGAATACAGTTGTTTTATTAATATTAACGTGTGAACGGCTACTGTGATATATAAATAGTATCTCTCTCTAGTTGACATCGTTTTTAAAAGTTTCAATTATAACAATATCATCGATACTTTTTTAAAATAATCCTATAACTCATTATATATTTTTGAGTATATCATAAATTTGAGATTAATATAAAAAAAACATCAAAATAAAGTTTAATGGCTTGTTGGAAAAGGAAGAAATGATGTGGCGCCAAAGATCCTGAGTGAGATGGCCCAAAGAAGAGGATAAGAATACTAAATACTTTTATGAGCGAGCTTCTGATAGGCTTAGGAAAAACATTATCAAGAAGATTCAAAATGAAAATGGACAATCGCAATGTGATCATGAACAAAAGGAGAGGATAGCAAAGAATTATTTTACCAACCTTTCTGAAACATCCGAGGGCATTGGAGGGAGTGGAGAACAAGGTGACAAATGATATGAATGAATTCCTTAGCAGTTTTTCAGTGGGGAGGCCGATCACTCGTACAATGGCTCCATCTTAAACGACATTTGGCTCATTTCCTCCTATTTCCATCGCTTTGATTGTTGTTTTGTTCCTCGTTGTTGCAACTCAGTAGTTGATAGCCTTACCACCCATGCAAAGACTTGTGATCATGGGACGTGGATAGACTCAACCCCTGATTTTAGTGTAAACTTGCTGTATTTGGTTTTAGTATTTGAATAAATTAGTGCGTGTTTAGATTAGAGTTGGTAAATTTAAGTTTGATTGAAAGTGAGTTTGTAAACTTAAATTTAATTAAAAGTAAATTTGTAATAACATGATTTATGTTTAAAAATTTTATGTTAAAAGTGAATTTGATAAAATAAATATAAGAGATAAAAATTACTAACGGATAAAATTATAACTCAAAAATAAAATTTTCTTATTTTACTCCAAATGTCAGTCGGAGAATAAAAATCTGTTGAAACAAATGAAAACGTGAATTAGCCAAACAAAAATACACACCGATCGAGGATAGAAAACTCAAGTTTACAGCTGAAAACGGATTCCCAAACATACACTTAATCTCTTTCATTAGAAAAGAAAAACGATTTCTATCAGTGATTCAACCTATTACCTAGTCTTCTAGAATTTTAGAGAATCCTAAATTATGCTCTAGTATTCTAGAATTTTTAAGATAGCATTGCAGCATATTATCATTAAAAAAAAAAAAAGCATTGCAGCAGATCACTTCAAGAAAGTTAAGCATTTGAATATAAATCAGCAAATTTCGGTTTTTTTGGTCTGAAAATGCAAAATCTGCGTGGTACACCCTCAGTCCCTCACCACTGCGTGGCTCCACGACTGATACTATTTCACATCACACTCATTGGGCGCACCCGGGTAATGGAATAGCTGCCAGACCCAAACAATAATCTTTGATGAATGTTAGCTCAAACGGCCAGGTATGGAAATTGCATAGAAGAATTGGCCCAATTATCTAGTCACTCTTGTCCAAGGGCCCAAAAGTAATTTTCACTTATTCTTTTTTCAATCTGTTTGTTCTCATGAAAAAGAACTTGATAATAAAAAAAATTAATAAAGAATTTTAAAAAAATATTATCGGGTAAAATATTTTCAACTTATAAAAATGCTTGATTTTTAAAAAATTTCTAATGTTTGGTTTATTGAATAAATTAAATAAGGTATCTTTTTTTTTACAATTTAATGAGTTGTGAAATTTTTTTTCTTTGACTTTTACCTCAAATGTTGGAAAGTTTTTTTTTTGAAAAAAATACTTCTTTTTTCTTGTGCAAAATACTACTGCTTCTTTTTTAACCAAACATTAAAAAAAATTCACACACAAATAAAAAAAGTTTAATTTTAATATATTGTGAGTGTCAACAAATTTTACACTATCATTAAAAGATGTGTTACCACATCATTTAATGAGTTTTGACATCTCAAGTAAATTTTAACTCATTAAATAGAATAATGCTATTAGCACTACCAAATGTCTATTCACACTCTTTATTAACTAATGAATTTTCTTTTTTTCTTTTAAAAAAATTATGAGTGACTAATGAAGAGTATAATGGGGAGTGCCAATAACAACATCCCATTAAATAATGTAACAATATATTATTAGATGATAGTATTTTTTTTTTACTCTGAGAGTATATGAAAATTAAATTCAATACAAAAACTACAAAAGTTGAAAAACATGTTTCCCCTATATGATCCCCTTTTGAGACCACAATGTCTTATAAACTCATGCTTCTATTTCATGAGTTTAATTTTGATGTATTATTAGTATAAATTTTTTTATACCATCAGTTAATTATATATTATCATAATTATGACTTTTAAAATAATTATTATAAGAGTTAAATATTATTTATGACTTAACAATATATGATTAAATGACACTATAAAATACTTTCACACACATTAGTATTCAAATTAAATTCTTCTAGGATTTAGCTTGCTAAGGGCAAACTGAGTAAAGATTTTAAATGATTACAAAAAGCAAAACCTGCAAAGCTACATCGTTTAGGAAATTGCAACATGTCCTATCTCATTAACGTGGTACTTAGCCCATGAAAAAAGTCTCCTTTGCTAAGAACTACCATAGCTTATGAGTTTTTTTTTTCCGTTTCTGAAATACTATAATTTTTGAGTTTAAATTGGGTATAGAATATAATTTGTTCACCTATTTTACACAGCACTTCAATTATTAGCTTAGGGTATTAACAATGGGTCCCATGTGATTATGTTAATCAGAGGCATGTGACAATAACACCCTTGTGGTTCAACGTACCTGGTATCAGATGTCAATTTCCAATACTCAGTAGCTAATGCTTTTGTTGGAATTCTCTTGAGCTACCGCCAATAATTCTTACATTGTCCATGTCATGGGATGAGAAATGGAGACCAGTGATCAGAAAGAGACCAAAATCAGAACCTTAGCAGTTGCAATGCTAGAGCCCTTAACCCATGTGAATTTGGGATTTTTATATGGACGGCATGGTTACCTGTGTGAAGGAACGGAGAAGCAGAAGGAGGACTGAAAAGGAAGCATTCATGACGTCCCATGTGTCTTGTATGTCTCTCTGCATTCGTGTGACTGAGCAAGAGAGAGAGAGCAATCTAGAGAAGTAAACGTAGTTACATTAAATCTTTGAAGCAGACGTTGTTTTGCTCTCTTTGGGTAGTTTCACTTAAATTTGGGAAATGAAGATTTTTGCTATGCCCACGAGATCCTATATCCCAAACTGAAATTTTAAGTGTGATTATTCTTATTATAAGCTTGTGGTTATTTAAATGACTTTTAAAAAAATTTCGGGCAATAACTGAACCTAGAAAATATGAAAATGTAAACAAGGATTTGATAAATTTTGAATTACGTCATTTGTTAATTTATTAATCATAAATTAAGTAGAAAAGAGTTAATAGATAAATTAATCTTGGTCTTTTTAGGAAAAAAGAAAACCAAGTAAATATTTTCAAAAAGGCATAAATTAATGGTAACTGTTTACATATTTTTTAATTTTGTAGTTTTTTTTTTGTACATTAGAGAAATATTATTTTATACCTATAAACTGCATGTTAAATTTATGCTATATGAGGTGGATCCTCTCATATTAAATTTTTACATTATAAAATTGTGTGGAAAAAGAGATAAATATAAAGACTTTAAAGAGTGAGGTCCTCTTAAAGTTTGTGAGACTCAATATTAGATTCTTTGTGGAAAATATTTTTTGTCTAACCCAAATATGATAGATGTATATTCACCGTATATTCATATGAGATAGATATTAAATCAAACTGTATGTAATTGTAGCATTTTCACAAGATACAAAATAAGTTTGTGAATGAGTTAAAAAAATTAGAATATAAAAATTAGACGAATAATAAAATTGTTCTTTGTGTCTATCTTTTTTCTTTATATGACCTTATTTTTATATGCCTTTAAAATGCACACTCAATATTATGGAATCTAGTCCATGCCTTAAAAAAAAGCGTAAATAAGATTTTGATCCTTATAATTTTAATTCATTTGAATTTTTATCCTTATAATTTATTTTTTAGATATTAGTCTCTATATTTTTATTTATTTGGGTTTTGGTCTCTGAGAGACTAATAATTTAATAATTTAAAATCATAATGATCAATCATTTATGAAAAATAAGAATTAATACTTTAATAAGTAGAAATTATAAGGACCGAAATTCAAATACATGAAAAATATGAAGACCAATTTATTAATGGTAGGACCCAAAACTCATATTAGTGAAAATATAAAGATCGATACAAAAAAATAAAATATAGGGACAAAATTCCAAATCGATAAAAATTATTGGCAACAAAATCTTATTGGAAAAAACGAAAAAAAAAAAGAGAGAGAGAGAAGAAGAAGAACAGAGGATGAAAGAAGACCGAAATCAGAAACTGGATAGTTGCAATCAGCTGATAGTAGACCCAACCCACTGGCAAACACAAGACTATAAGCTAATAAGACCTGAGAGCATGTGAATTTGAGAGTTTCCTATTTGTATAACATGGTTTCCCATGTGAATAAATGGAGAAGGAGAAAAACTGAAAAAGAACTGAAAGGGAAACATGCATAACATCCCATGTGTGCCTTTGTGTGCATGTCTCTCTTAGTAAATGCGTACAAGGTATATAGAGAGAATGTGGTTCTAATCCTGGCTCGTACTGTGCCGACATAAATGTACTTTCAATGTTCTCAAAGAACATAAATGTCATAAAATTATTTGGTTCCTTGAACCAAAAATTGGAAGAGTGCATAAACTCTAGTTGGATAGTTTGTTCACCTAAAAATGAAGACTCCCAAACAAGGTGGTTGGGGCAAGTAGTAAGCGGCTTGTAACTTCAGGAGGCATACGTGTGATCGAATCCTGCTGAAGCTATCATCTTCTTGGAGAGCGTTTCTCTTATGCATGACCCAGCTCGGGAATTAGGCTTCTCTACCTAACATTTTTTGTACCAAAAAAGAAATGAAGACTCCCTTTTTGAGATCAAGAATAATTCAGATTTGATGGCACCCATTTTTCCAATGATGTTGTACCACTGAAATTTACTCTTTTAGGCTTCAATTGTTTGTCACCTATGTTGTTTCAACTAGAGTTCCTCCGTTTTACTATCACTTATATGTTTCAGGCCAAACCAGCCTATTGCTTAGCATCCTAGTTAGCTTAATTAAGACAGAAATATGACATAGTTTTATGGTATCCTTGCTATAAAGAGATTATTCAACTACTCTGATATATGGTTTTCATTGTCATGTCATTTGGCTTATCAAATTTGTGCTTTTAAATGGTTGTGGGGGACAAAATCAATTACAAGATAGATAAATAATCATTAAGCATGAGGATAGAATAGTGGAATTCGTTGTGCCACCCACCTTTCCAAAAATTTAAACTCAAAATGTTAAATCAACATAGTAGTAGAAAATGATGAAGTAGATTTTATGATTATAACAGCCGTTGTTTTCACCACATGAACATATTTCACATGCAAAAAGAGCTCACTGAGAACATTGAACCCAATTTGGTTTATGGTGGACAAGAACAAACATGAAAACATTCAGGAGCCCAATTTTGGCCTCCACAGTATTAAGATCAAAATCTTGTCTGGGTTCTTTTCTTTCTCTCTCTCTCTTTCTTTTTCGTGCTTTTGTTTTTCTAGTTGTTCTAGCTTTGTGGCTTATGTTTTTAACCTTAACCTCAAAAATTAGTGAAGTTCGATCTTCCATTAGTTGATACTCAAGCGCTTCATCCATATATGCTTGGACAAAATTAGGTACAAGAGAATCTCATATATAGCTAGAAAATGTGCACTTTATCGCAATGTATGATCACCAGCTACAATGTTTGACATTACTTTATCTTATCTCTGATATTCCTCTGTACGCATTTGCTGTGAGAAATCATATTATATGACTTGAGCATGATTGCAAAGGCAAGGGACATACGGGTCCGCAATGTTGGAAACAAACAAGGTCGTGATTGTAAGCATGGAGGACACTTCCCATGCACATAATTAAAGTTGCTAGCTGAACAACTATTACATTTCCAAAGTGACTGACAAAGTTCCCAATTTATTTATTTATATTTTGGAGAAAAGAGAAGAAATGCGAGAGGAGACATCATGTATGTTCGTTTGCATCATGCGGACTGTAAGTCTAGGCTATTTGATCACAAAGAAATTTTGTTTGAACAATAGATTTTGAAAATTCAATTTTTTAAGAACAATGGTCTGAAAAAGAGTAAACAATGTGATGCAATCTTTTGATATTTGCTAAAATGATAGAGATCCTTTATGCTTAAATCGGAGAAAAATTAAAAGTGGTATCTACTTAATTGATTAAGTATCATGTGTAACTTGTGACTTTAAGAATTTGAAATACAATATTGTCTTTGCTAACCATATGGTTTAAGAAAAAGAGATGATTCTCGTTGAATATGCAACTCACGTAGATGAAAAAAGAAATTTCCACCGTTATAAAATTGCACAGATTTTAACACTAATGGCAAATAAAATATAATCAGACGCTTGATGAAATGTGCATAAAATTAAAAGGAGTTGAGTACGTGGATTGTGAATGGATATGTCTTGTGGTTAGTGAGCAAAAATGAGTATGTGGGTCAAAAAAGTTATGCTTTTACAGAAAACAAAGGATCGAGGATAGAAGGATACTTCAAAAGAGAATAGAAAAGGTCGTCTGGTCTGTTATCAACTAGAAAAAGCAAGCTAGAAAACAATAGGAATGTATTGTTAAAGAAGTAATGCTTCATCACGATCCCTCCAAATTGGTCATAATTGGCAGTATCTGTGTACACATTACCTTGGATGCAACACCAAGGGATTGACTTCATGTTTGGACAATAAACACTGTGTGATCATTTTTTTCAAACTGTTGCCTGCTGTGTTTCCATCTCTCCCTTCTCATCATGGCCCGTGGTGCCTAGTTACTGTTGATTCCAGCGCCTGCTACTGCCAAAATGGAGGCTTTATGACAACAATGTGCTAACCATGTGTGAAGTAATTTGCCTTTACCTTGGCAGTACAATGGTTAAAGTTTGTCAGATGAAGTACCCACTTTCTGTGTTTTTCCACATTTGCTTTGTAATAAATAGATGTCTGATGAATTTGACTACTAACATGATTAGCCCCATTTTCTTCTTCTTCTTTTTTTCCCATGTTATTGTCTTTCTTGACATATAATCCAAAGTTTGTCTGTATAATAATGATAATAAACAAGGTATAAACAAATAAAAGCTGAGGATATCATGTCATATCTAACACAGACAGAGGTCCCACAACCATGCTGCCTTTCTGAATAATTTTGGGCAAATTTCAGTAATACCAAATATAAACAAAAACAGAAACTGGAAAATTGTATTCTTTTGACACTAATTCTATATCATAGTCCATCATATGCACGATTTGGCTTTTGCATGATTGGCTACATTCTGGTTCCACATGGTTGTCCACTAATTGGTGAAGTGATTGAAACTCAAGGTGACTCTCCTGTGGTACTAAAACTTATACTTTTATTACATGATGAATTAGTACCACCACCACAAAAAAAAAAGGTTTACATTGGCCAATGGAGAATACTACATTGTAGAGTCTAAGCTGAGCCAACAGAGCAAAGCTCAATTGAGCCATAATCAAGCAATTCCTGTATCATCTGCTCTATGTGATCATCTTCAAGAACTGGCTGAAATTGTTGCTGGGCAACTTCAACTTGGCCTTCCACGCCAACCCAATTATTCCCTTCTAGCCATCTCTTCTCTGGCCATCTAAAACCACTCTCAGCGCTTGTTCCAGCAATGGCATTGCCAGCGACAAATGGATTGGACCTGTGTGATGCTTGAGGCTCTTTCTGTGCTGGTTTCTGCTTGGCCATTTGAAGGGAAAGGGAGGCCATGTGACACTTGTGTAGCTTGGCTGTCAAAGTGGCAGAGAGAAGCTTAGATGAAGATGATTGTGGCCCATTGGGGTTGTATGGGAAATTGGTGCGTGCTTTTGGACCGCACATGAGCCTAGCTGCTTCATCATATGCTCTTGCTGCATCTTCTGCCGTTTCAAAGGTTCCTAACCATATTCTAGTCTTCCTGTAGTCCAGAAAAACATTTCAATTTTCATCAGCACCCAAAACTCCAAAGTTTCATAATCAAATCAAGTGCATATAATAATGTAGTTAATTACTTTAACTACATCAAGGAGCCTTCATAAGTGAAATTAATGCAAAACATTAAGAGGGGAGAATTGTGTTATCAAAAAAATTATTCTTTCTAGTAAAGAAAAACTCAAGTTCATGTGCTATGAACACTTAAACAGGCTTGGTACAATAAAGGGCTAGAGGGGAAAGTGAATTACAATAAAGGGTGGCGAATTTCAGAGACCCAAGAGCCCCAGTGCCTCTGGCGGACACCTCGATAGCGTTGTTGGGGTCTAGCCATGATGATGAGGAAAAGAGAAACTTCCAAGTTGAAAACTAAAACGTGTTTGTGAAGTGTCTTTGAGAAAGAGAAACAGAGAAGAAAGGTGTCTGAACTCTGAAGTGAAGTGTAAGCGTAGTGAAGGAGAAGGAGCTAGCCTACATTTATATAAGGGTCTTTTTGCGGCCTTCTCTATCAATTTATAAATGGACCCGCACACGTTTTACCCCTTTCTTTTATGTTGTTTCCCAATTTCCCCTTTTCCAAGTGAGGTAATTTTTCATTATTTTCATTTTCATTTTCATTTTTTTAACTGTTTTTTATTTTCATATTTTTTATAAACATTAATCTTGATTTTCTGATCACATTTTTTTCATATCATTTTTTACACGATTTTACATATAATTGAGATCAACATTCACATATCAACATTTTCTTTCACTTAATCACAACCATTAAAAAATAATTATAAAAAATAATGTTACATCATCATTTTCCTATAAACATTGGGGGATCCTTAAACTTCACTTCTTCTTACACTTCAATTCTAACTAGTTGCAATCAGGTTCTCCGTATGTTCTCAACTGGACTAATCTTTTCCATGACTGGTTCTTCAAATTTGGTAACCAAATCACTAATGGATGGAGTTATTGCCCTCTAATATACTTATTCACACTCTCTACTTTTCAATTTTATTTGTACTTTCTAAATTTATTTTTATGTAAGATTTCCTTTCAACAAAAGTCAAAATCATTCTTTTTCCATTGTAGTTACTTATCCATATTCCAATTTAGTTACAACTAATTTATAATCTTTATTCAATTTATTTAGTTTATGCTTTTGTGAAAATTCACAAATATTTTGGTTTCTTTATTTGTTTTAATTTTTTATTATATATGTAATATTTTAATAATGTAATAAAAACAATATTTTATACTTTTATTATTATATATATATATATATATATATATATATATATATTAGATAATTTTACTTATTATAAAACCTTCTTTTGTCACAATTATTTTTTGAAATAACAGTAAAAAATGAAAACTAACTCATTGAAATATATATAAAAATTTCTATTCAATTTAATAAAAAAATAGACGGCCAAGTGCAATTGTAGAAAATCAACTTTTTCTTTCAAAGTATTTGAATATTTTCTTCTTTATATACTAAAAATGTAAATATGTTTTAAACATCAAAACTATTTACAAATATGTTTGAAACCATCTCCATATTCATTCTTATTCAAAAGGTATTAATAAACGGGACCAAATGATAGAAAAATTAGTTTACAAATATCGATAAATAATCACAACAATAACATAAACAAAATGATGAATAATCAGCTCTAAAATGAATAATCATTAGAATTTAAAGTAAATTATCATTTTGGTCTAAAATTTATTATTACTTTTTTAAATTGTGATTCCCCCTAAAAGTCATCAATAGAAAAGCAATTAATGGTCTAACGATTTAAACTTATATTATAGCTCAAGTAAAAAGGTCGTATTTAAAATTTGTGAACAATAATTCTTTTCTTCCTTTTTTATTTCATTACTTTTAACTCATTCACCAAATAATGCTTTTACTTTACTATAGCAATATAACATCGCAACAAGGACAATCCTTTAACTCTTATGCTTTTGTGGAGATTACCTGACAAGTAAATTTTTTTTTTATAGAATAAGATAATAAACAATGGAGGAAAATGAAAAAAAAAATGAATATTTTTTAACTTGATATGATAACATTATTTTTTGAAACTGATTATAACTCAAATATTGTTGTAATATTACAATTTTTAAGTTAAGTTTAGCTAACTAATTAATTTAGAATGTGTGGATAGGCAACTACAATATAAAAAAATAATTTTAAATTTTGTTAAGAAAAAAAATTTAAATAAGGGCATATTTGGAAAGTACAATTAAAGTTGAAAAATACGGAGTGTGAATAGACATATTCGAGTGCCAATAGCCCCACTTGTCACTAGTATATTTCTATGATAGTAACCAAATCACTTGTTTTGAGTGTGCTTTATGACAATCCCTTTCTATCTTTGCTCACAGGCATATTTAAGATCATGGAAATTGATATCATGTCATAAATCTTCTCTTAAACATTTTGGTAAAGACACATAAATGACTTTATTATATCTTTAACATCATTAAACAACTAAATCTTATTAGATTATAATTAGATTAATCTTTGCTTTCTGTAGTAATTGTTACAAAGTCTTCACCGCTAAATATACAAGTAATACATATACTTTTTTTTTTTCGTTTATTGCCATCATTTTATATAAAACTAAATAGTTAACTTGGTAATGCTTATGACATTACCATATGTCCTCCAACTGAGTTGTAATCGGATTCTTTATATGTCCTCATTTGAGTCGGTCTTTTTTATGATTGGTTCTTTAAATTTAGTAGTTAGTCATTAGTATATTTATATGATAGTCACTTAATCACTTATTTTATATGAGTTTTATAGCAATCTCTTTTTTTCTTTGCTCACAGGCCTGTCTAAAATAATTGAAATTTTAATATCATATCATAAATCATCTTTTAAGCTTTTTGATAAAGGCACATGAAAAGCTTTATTACGTCTTTAAATTCATAAACAAATGAATCGTATTGGATTAATATTTACTTCATGTAGAAGTGATTATTACAAAGCCTTCACTGCTAATTATAGAACTAATACATATTTTATTTTTTATTTATAGCCATCACTTTAAAACTAACAGTTAACTTGGTCATGTCCAAAGGACTAGTTAGCTTTTCCTCACTTGTCAGTCACACATGGTTGTGAGTTAGTTGTTAGTGAGTACTTACAGGTAAGTAGGATGCTGATTTGAAATTGATAGTTAATTGTAAAAAATATTTAAGAGAAGTAAGAAAACGCTACAATACCATGGGCTTACGAGAAATGTTAAGACATTGTCTTTTAGAGAAGGAAATACGTACTTAAACTTCATAATGAGATGTGCCTTTTAAGGTTAGGGCATATCCTATCTTAAGGTAGGGACTATTAATATATAATCACTAGTTCAAAGTTACTAAAGCCTTCATTCCTCATCTATAAATAGTCTCATGATTCTCCACTATGTGGTAGAGTATCAGCAAATTATTTGGTAATTGGTAGAATATTAACTATTAAGTAAATGTATATGGGAGTTAAACCCAAATTTACACTTTGCTAGCTCTTTGACTTAATTTCAGTGTCACATACATGTCGTCTATTTGCGTATACAGCGCATCACATTCCCAAAAATCAGCATGCAATTAGTTATAAGTAGACAAATTTTTAGATGTTATTGGAGTAAAAAATTTCTTTTGCTTAGTATTATTAAGTGCATGATACATCAATTATAACATTAAAAATGTAATTAAAATAAAAAATAATAATTACTCAAAGTTGATGTATCATATATTTAATAGTATAAAGTAAAAAAGATTTATTACTATGAAAACACCTAAATATCGCTCTTAAGATATAGACAATGATGATGTCCAAATTAAGGAGTATAACCAGGTTGGCAGTTTAACAATAATTTTTACAATGGTCTTCACAAGTGGTTCATGTATAATTTCATAAGCATATGAGATTCGTCCCTGATTTTCAATATGACGTCTAGAGGAAGTTGGATGTTTGTATATTATTGAAGATGGTAGTGGACATAGCTACGTGGCTCACATCACGGCTTTCATAACAGGGGAAACCGTCCCATATGCCACGTTGCATGGTGAAGACAAAAACCCATATTCCATGTAAAAGTAATGATATATGTACATAAATTTTCTTTCACGTAATTTTTATGCACTTGAAATAAGCGGTTAAGAATTTTGAATTAGGTGTAAATTAATGGATACAAATTTCTCAACAATTCATTTTATGTGTGTAAAGAATATGTGAGAAAATTTATGAGCATGTATACCTACTCATGTAATTTTTAAGCCATCCTCTGTTTGTGTGTGTGTGTGTGTTGGGGGCTTGTAGGGTAATAACTACTGTATTTGACCTCATATTACTTCGTTGCATTAGGCAATCCAAGTTAGCAACATTGATTTTGACATGAATGTGGTACCCATCTTCTTTCCCTCGTTCTCTCGAGGATTAGGTCAGCCTCACATGCCAAGGAAGTTTGGTCTTGCTACCCCAAGCAAATATGAGGCTTATCTACTCCATAAAACATGTTGTGTGAAACTTGAGGTAAGGTGCTATGTTACATCATATCCACCCAGAACAGCTTGCGTGAGATAGGCATGCATGCACGCAATTATTTTTTTATTTTAAAAGATCGTAGATTAGTTTAGTATAGCTTGTTCCTTAATTTAATGAAAAAAAATCACCATACATCTCATTTAGAGGTGTATATACTATTGACACCAATTTTAAGGATGTCAAATTTAGTAAGAGAAAATGATAGAAAAAAGTAAGTATGTTGAATGATATTGAGAAGAATGTGAAAAGAAGTATATACACTGTTAATAGTAAAAATATCAAAACTGTAATTTAATTCCCCCCACCCTTTTTTAAAAGTAACAATAAAAATTTGGATTTATTTGTATTTTTAAAAAATGTTTATACTGACATATGCATGCTTTTGTTATCCAGATATAAAATAAATAGTTGCATATTTTCATAAAATTAATTACAATAAATTATTATTTACATTTTCTTTTTGGTGAGTATGAGTTAGATCATTAACTTTTAAAGGAAGCTGTTGAAAACAATACAAGAAATGTATCAAGCTAAATCTTGAAGTTAGAAACAATCGCATTGTCGGGAACAAAATTTTAGTAATTGAGTATTGGACGTTTTATAATTTTGAAGTTGCGAATTTGTTTAGAAAAAGAACCTCAAATTTAAATCTTATTAAATCCAACTAAAATAGGATTCATGAAAACCGGTTACCAGACTAAAAAAACAAAATCGGTTATATACCTTTTTTGCGATCCAAATTATTAATAAAAAAGAAAAGAAAGAAAGATGTTTCACCTTTTAGAAACTCCAAGAAGTATAGCATAACTGCAATGAACTTCCATAGACTCTGTGTTTTTGTGTTTGCCTAATTTTATAGTGATTTTCGAGAATGCTATAACGTACATATGTATGTAAATTTTTTAGATGTATTTACCATCAATGTTGACTAATATAGTTTTTAGGTATATAATCTTTGATAAGGTATTTTTAGTATTATTGCTCTGAGAATATCCTTTTGAGTATTGTCGTGACTATAAAGTTCTCTTAACAATTATCTTTTTTAGAATTTGAATTATAATCTTCTCTTTAAGAATGTGACTCATTTATCATTATATTCAACTCCTTATTTATTTTATGTCTAATCTAGTGATAAATATCCCTAATAAGTGATGTGTTTAAATCACAGAAAACTTTATATTCTTTTTTGTTTTGTTTTGTTTTTTATGCAGGCAGAGTCAATATGATTATCAGTCTTTTTCTAAAAACAAATAAAAAAATTTGGTTCTGAAAGACAATAAAAATTCTAAGTTATTCTACTTACGCCTCTCAGATAGTGATGGGATCCCTAAGAAGAATGAAAGGGCATTATAATATAATTAGCTGGATAAACTAGTTTTGGAGCCACATATATCAAGTCATCGCTTACTTGTGTCTGTCAATCGTTGACATGGTAAATGCTGATCCATAGACTTGGTAAATGCCTTTTGTCAAGCTTAGCTGAAAGCTTTGCATATACAATAGTAGAATTTTCAGATTAATTAACGCTAAACTTTATTCTATCATTTACTCTCATTATTAAAAAAACTTTTTAAAAAAAGTGGGTTCACAAGAGTAGAAAAGAGACCAAAAAAAAAAAGTAGCCGGCACTAGGTAGAGTATACATACATATTATACACATGCAATACAATCATACATTTTATAAAATTACATTTCATAAAAATGACTGATAAAAGTCTAGTAAGAATATGGTGAACATTGCTTTTAACTGGCATGACTATATTATTTAAGCGCAAAGCACAACTTTTATTTTGTACATCGTGTCTTTTTTTTCCATTAATAAATTGAGAAAGAATAAAACAGATCGACTCTATGGTTGCTATAAATTTCAATGTTCCAAAAATGACTCACGTTGAATAAAATGAACGACTAATTAATGGTTCTAGATTATTAATTCTTTTAAAGATGAGAATTATTCCATATTTGCTTTTGCTGTTTTGATTTCTATAGTATATGTTAGTAGACATACATTTTGATACATATACATCGCTTCAATACCTAGTATTTTGCTATTACGTGCTTGTGGTCAATAGTACTGCGTTTAGTTATGCTCTTCTATAACGGACTTTCCCATAATTAATGTGGATGTTAGTTGTTGCCTGTACTTTGGGGAGTAGTCTTGGGACTGCTTGACGACGTTGGAGAGCTCTGCATCAATCGGTTAGAACAGTCCATCGATCGGAGATGAGGTGAGGGCACTTGCAAAATACAAGGTAGATTTGAGTGAAAATGATGATAAGAATGTAAGCAGAGAATTAAACATACATGTGCATTTTTTAGTGTGTATTTAAAAGAAAAATGATTATTTTATATTTTTTAAAAAGAGTGTAAATATTATTTATATTTTTTTTTAAAATGTGATTGAATAAAAATAATAATAATAATATATAATAAATTATATTAAATAAAATGTAAAAAAATATATATATTATTTAATATAAGAATATAAAAAAATTAATACTTAAATAAAGGTTGAGGCTCCTGGGTTGGTATGAGTGGTAAAGGTCAAGGTCCTAAGCTTCGCTTTTTCTATAGGCACGAGCTCAAGTCCTGACGTCATTTAAATCTCATGTTGGTGGACAATCCTCCCTTGGAAAGTCCCCTGACATCCAGATGCTGGTTGAGTAGTTTTATGTAAAAAGGTGACTTATTGTAAGTACCCTAAGGTAATATCCTCTGGGTAGGACCTCTACTTGTCCTTCAAGATTCCAGGCATGCTAATGATGCCTTACCCAATAGCATTGGTTGTACCTCTCATTACCATCGAGATATTATTAGATGAGTATAAATGTAACACATCATATTTAGATATATTTACAAAAAGTTAAAAAGAGATGATAGTTTGATCTCATTAAATTTATTCATCACTCATCACATTATCTCTCTCTAATTTTTTATAAATATACTTAAATATGATGTGTTACAAAAATAAATCTCATTACCATCAACCTTCTGTACCAAAAATAAAAAAGTGATGAGACACCTGGGACCTAAGGCATAGGTCATGTGCGTGTTATTGACTTGAGCTCGTTAAGGACACAGTGGTCCATGAGTTAATTTAAATTGTGATATATATATTTAAATATATATATATATATATATATATATATATATATCATATTAAGTTAACAAATTTATGACAATAACAATTGACATAATGGATAAAGGTAGATTGCATCAATTATGTTGGCCGGAGCTTGAAACTTACCTTAGAGGCCTGCTTGATCGAAGATCCTAAGCTATCTCCAACCTTAAATTTTTCTTCACTTTTTAACAAAGTTAACAAATTAGTAACTTAATTGACACCAATACTTCTTAATTTTTATGTATAAATGATTTATTTATTTACATTGTATTTCTAAATGAGAATTTATTGCTGCTTCAGATTAAATCAAAAAGGGATTAAATAATTTGATCATATATATATATATACTTTTATATTTCCGAATTGAAAATCTAAACAAATGTCTACTATTGATTATAAAATTAAATCTCGCCTTCATAAAAGGAATTGAAGAGTAAAAGAATTAATTCCTACTGAACCAATAAAAAACAGATATTATATATGAGCCCCAAATTAAACCTTCTAATCGTGTCATTGATCCAAACGCTCATGAGTAAGGAGACATATTTTACAGAAAGAATTTAATAGATGTAGACATAAAAGGTTTTATGCAGCGGGGCTTTGAATTATACGCTTTGTGAGACGCATGTCTCTTATATTGTTTTTAAAGCGAAGAATATTAAGCCAATGATCAGTTATATACGCAAAGCAAAATGTTTAGTAGAATATGAGCCAATTTGATGACCCATTCCATAGAATTATGTATTATGTATTTTCAACTTCAGGCTTTTTGATACGGTCATTGGCTATATCCAAGGGACATATATTTTGCATGATAGCTACTACTGTTTTGTCCTGATCATCTGCATAATGTATTTTCTTATTTAATTATTTATTTGACTTTGTTTATTTTCTATATAATAATATAAAGTAACGTGGCTTTTGAGTGAACAGAACACGTGCACTTTCCAACCCCGTTCGATCTTATCTATTTATTATTATCATAATCATAATGCTATAAGGCTCTTCCATTTGTAAGGCAACTGATTAATGCATTATTTTGTATTTCGATCGAATTGCATCAATACAAACAAATACCTAGTAGTACTAATTAAGATTAATAACTACAATTATAATAATATCAAATGATCGAACAACATTCACGAAGTTTCATTAATGATGAGGTCTCCTTGGTTTTCAATAGTGTGTTAATGCATACAATTTTTAATCACTAGTCTAGAAGGCAAGTATCTGCCTGGTGAACCAACATATATAGCACAAGTAGTAAATGATAATAATTAATGTTTTAATCACTAAAACAATAACCTAAAGAAAATATTAGAGCAAATGGGAATGGTAGTGCAAAATTTGAAGATTCATTGTCATTGGCTTTTGTTAACCAAAGATTAGTTCAACTTATTATCAATTTGTTTAACTTCACTGTCCAAAGCATTTAATTGCAGTCTATCACGTTCACTCTCTTCCTCCTTAATTTCAATCGTCTGAGTTATGATTCTTGCAAATAGTATAATTACTATATACTTCTTTTTTTATGATTATGAAAATTAACTAATTAAGCAACCATGTTGAATTATGAGAAACATCCAATATATATGATGCAGTGAGGAGAGGGCAGAAGAGATTCTCTTTTTCCAACACTTATTATAGTAATAAATTACACTGTAGAGACTTCCCTATTTAGTCTCCGAATCCATCTTCTAAGGTGTTCTAAAATAAATATCTTAATGAAAGAACACAAAAGCTATAGCCAGCCCTTTCTGCAACTGAATGAGAGGTAATATTATACTATGAAGACCGGTAAATAGCCCTTTTTGGTTAGTGTGTCTTAATTAGTGTTCATAGCGCCTAAATAAATCACGGTTATAAGCCTCTATTCGTGTTGGGGTTTAAGGATAGTGGAAAGTTACCTAAGCTTTACTAATAGACCCTCCATGAATTATTATATACTTATGCAACAAATGGGGTTTACTGACGAGTAAACCCCCACTTTAGTCCTTGAAATTATATGCATTGGTCACATTAGTCTCTTAATTTTTAAAACTAACAACTTAGTTCTTGAAAACTCAAAACGTTAGTCACGTTAGTCTCTACATCTTTTTTCGTCAGTTAAACTTGACGGACATGCATGCGTGGCACGTTAAGTGTCATGTTGGACGCTGACGTGATTCCTACCTCCCCCAAAACAATGCAGTTTCACGTTTGCACCAAAATACAAAGCTCTCTTCAATTGAAATGACACTGTATTGGCCCTAAACCGTCTTCCCCCACCCCCACCCCAATTGAATTATATTACAGTAACTTAGGGCACTTAATTCCCTTCTGCAAACCTAGAAAGAACAACCCCAAATTCATAACTTAGGTTGGCAAGGCTAAGAGATAATGGGTGGTGGAAACCCATCCCAATTCGCATCATCAAAAATTGAAGGAAGCAGGAGTGGGAGTACAGGTTCCATACCCAATTCGTCTCGTTACAAGGGAGGAAAGGATAGTGGTGGGGTTTGCCTTTGTGTCTGACACTGGTGGTAAGAAGATCCAAAATCATGGCTAACCTTGGTAGACCATTCTATGGCTACCCTAACTACAAGGCAAAGGTAAGAGTTTGAGTGAACTAGAAGGTAAGAGTTTGAGTGAACTAGAGCTGTTAGGATGAGCACTATTGGTTTTATTTTTTATTTGTAATGTGAACTATGTTGTATATGTGATGGTTTGCAGAATGATGATCATTGTAACTATTTTTGCTGAGTTCATAATGGGGCAGAAGATAATGGAATTGGGACTGCCACTGAACCTGGTAGTAGGGCTGCTACAAGTGAGAATCAAGAATGGAGATTGAATGTTGCTAGGAAGATTGGAAGCTTAGAAGCAGAAGTTAGGATGTTAAGATATTGTGTAATTGGCCAGTATATTATGATGCTGGTTTTTATTATAATGTGGGGCTTAGTTTGTTTAGAAAAGTAGGTAATTAGATTTGGAATGTGTAATGGTGATGTTGTGTTATTAGTTTGAGGAATTAGGTAATTGTGATATTGTATAATTGACCATTTGGCCGTTGTGATATAATGAAATGAATGAAAATTGATGCTCATTGATCTCCCTTGAATTGATGTTCAACCCGATTTGTGGTTCTCAATTTTGAAATTTTAATTCTTCAAAATTATATGTAATGATTGTTCTATTATTGTTGACTCTCAAAATTATTTGTTTGAAAATAATATGTGTAGTTGTATGCATAAAAAACAACACGCAATCTCCATATAATATGACTTGCGGCTGGAAGTAAATATTGGCTATTTTTATGGCCATGTTATGATCATGTAGCTTAAATATTGGTAAGTAGATATTGGCTATTTATATGGCCAGTAGCCTTTTTGTCTAGCAAATATGTATTCATTTTTAAAAATAAATATGCATGATTAGAATTTTGGAGGTGCAAGAAGCCCTGAATCAGATGCTACTTTATTGAATACATCACTTACAGAATCAAAGTAGTGATTACCTTTTTGAAAATTTCTTGACACCAGGTACAAAAAAAGAAACACATAAGATGATAGCGGCCGGCCTTAACAGGATATTCTGCAATGGTCATGTGAACTATGGACACAGTAAGAACTTGTGCTGAAGAACAGAACCATTATTCAGAATCCTGCATCTCGACTAAACAAATCCTGCATCTAACATTTATATTTTAGGTCCTTCTTTTAAAATCATACAGAATGACCATCTCAACTTCTATAACTTCCTAGAAAAATGTTACAAACTCAACTTTGATAACAGCTTCAAATTATTTAAATGCACAGAGACTCAGAGATCAAGGACATTATGCATAATGTTTAAATCCAGCAAGAATATTACTTAACCAGATGGACATTTATATAAGAAGCAAGCAACAAGTCTATTATCTTTCAAATAATCTCCATAAAGATTTAAAAAGAGTATCCTGTAATCTTCAGTAGAATTAAAAAATTGTAACACCAACCATTTGTTAGTCTCCAAATTTATTTGGTTAAAAAAATAATAAAATACAATATTAATAAAGGTCTAGTATGAATCTACATAATCACTTATTTTCGAAAACATAAATACATAATCATTTGTGCACTAATGAACAATACTGTAAACACATCCAATTGTGTAAAACTTCTATATTGATCATTTGCAAAAAATATTTCCAATGCCCAAATGGATCATCAGCCTTTACAAGTATATTTCAAAAAGGACCAAATCCTTTTAAGACCTATACAGCCTTTACAGCCAACTATCATCATTTATATTATAAGCCCTACACATCATCTAAGAGGGACAAATCTTCAATTCGTCTTCATTGGTGGGGCACCTCTAAGACCAGGAGTTGGTATGAACCTTGTGAATCTTGTTGTTGTACTCTCACTTGCTACTGCCAATGTTTCTGCACTTGCAGGTGTTGGACCAAGTCTTACTTCAGCACTTGCTGCTGATATAATGGTAGGTGGATGCAGTGGCCTTAAACCAGATGGTCTAGGTAGACCTGGCAAAACTACGAGGTAGGGTGGGTTGACCCATTTTGATAAATAGATTGGAAGAACCAACTTACCCCATTTTAGGATGGGTCGACAAGTTAGCCCGCATAAAAGATAAAATAGAAAAAAGTAAGCGGGTTGACGGGTCAACCCGTTTAACCTGCCTAAATATATATATAAAACCAAAAAATACTATAAAAAATTTAAAAAATAATAAACAATAATAGTAAAAAATTACAAACCACATATCTAAAAATAATTTTTAAAATAACCTAATTAAATATTCAAATATAAATTATATAACATCAAATAACTTTTCATATGTGGTATCACTTGTCAAAAAAAAAAATAAAGAGCGATTCGGCCAACCCAAAGGTTAAGCGGCTACGCGGTTTAAAAAATTATGAGTTTAATCATTGAACCCAACCCACCAAAAAATGACAGGTTGACGGGTTAACCCAACGAGTTGGATCCGTTTTGCCAGTTCTAGGTCTGGGTCTGATAGGGAGTTTGTACCTGATTCCCTGCAGGAAAATACAAGTACACAAGTCAAACAAAATACAAGTAAATCAACAGTACAAGCAAGTGAATCAAAGGAAGAGCAATACACAGGATGGGAAGGTTGAGAAGAACTTTGACAAATTGGAGATTGAGACTATGGCTAAGAACATTGCTCCATATGAGACTATGTTAGATCTATCTCCTCAGCCTCAAATGTTGGCCCATGCTCATTACTTACCCCAGCCTCAGCCTTAGTAGTTGCTGAAGCCCTATGCTATTACTTGCCCCAGCCCCAGCCTCAGTGCTTGGACCATCCCTAGAAGCATTTCCTTTTTTCTGTCTTTTGGGTTTAGGGACTCCTTGGGCTTTGCATCTTTTGCTGTTATGCCCTGAACCACCACACCTATAGCAAGTGAAGTCAGGGTACACTCGCTTCAATTTGTGTGGGTTTTGGTTGACATCTTCCTCTTTTCCATCTTTTCTTCTCTGGTTTTTTGGCCTTCGGGTATGCCTCTTTATTGGTGGTAGAACAGGCTTAGGGTGTGGCGTGTGCTCCCAATACCTTTGGCCGGTCAATGGTTTGACAAAATAGTTATATGTTGCATGCTAAGCACCCATTGTTAGCCAAGCATGACAATAGTCTTCAGGTTTGTGATTGACATGTGCTATTACAGCAACAACATGTATGCATGGTAAACCTACCACAACACATTTAACCAGTTGAAGTAAGTGAATAAATAAATATTAACTAAAATTTAAAAAATTAAACTAATCTAAATAAGTTTGACTAATACCTGTGAGTTACCAGAACCTACAGGTGCATGTGTGTTTGTTTAAATCAACATCCACATTGCCTTGGTAACCTTGCACCTCAAATCTATGGTGGTTCTGGTCACTAGTCCAAATAGGAGTCCATTTGTTACTTTCCCTTTTCTCTTTGTCCAACCTACTTTGTTGTAAAAGAGCTAAGGTCCCTTTATACCTTGCCAACTTCAGCTTATTTGCAGTCATGGTCTTCATTATATAGCACTTTATCTCCTCTGTCATGATTAAGATTAGCTTGTCCCTCATCTTCACAATCTTTGCATTGAAAACTTCACATGCATTGTTGCAGATCTTGTCAAATTTAAGGTATTCAAAGAAGTAAGCCTTTGTCTATGCTTTCTTAGGCCATTTAGCTAGATACTCCTTTGCTTTCTCATTCACCTTTTTCACACTCTCTATGTTTGCATTAAACTCACTCATAGTGGTTGATCGTGCACACTCTCATATCATACTCCTTAACTCCTTGTCTTTTCACATGTTAGTGAAATTCCTCCACAGATGCCAAACACAGAACCTGTGAAGCACTCCAGGCATCACCTTTTGCATTACTGGTATCAGGCCCTGAAAACAAAATACTTCATATTAGTCCCTAACACATAGACAACTAATTCATATTAGCCCCTGACACATACACAACTAATTCATATTGGTCCCTAATATATAGACAACTAATTCATATTAGTCCCTAACATATAGACAACTAATTCATATTAGTCCCTGCGAATGAGGTTACCTTCTGCATGTCTGAAATGAAGTTCCAGCCATGTTCTCTGTAGTCCCCTAAGTCTTCATATAACAGTGTCAGGAACCACTTCCAATTGGCTTTATTCTCTACATCCACGATGGCATAGGCAATGACAAAAATGTCATTGTTGGCATCTTGTCCAACAGCTGACAAAATTTAACCACCAAAATAGCCTTTCATAAAAGCTCCATCCAAGCCAATTTAGGGCCTACAACTAGCCTTAAAACCTAGTCTGCAAGCTTCCAAGCAAACATAGAACTTTTCAAATTGTGATGGGGAATTGGGAATTTCGACGACACCCAACTTCATAGTAAAACCAGGGTTGCTCCTCAACAGCTCTGCAAAATAATCCCATAGCCTTCCATATTGCTCTATCTCATTCCCTTTCCACGACTTTCCTTACCTCCTTCAAAGCTCTATATATTTTGGTATCATTCAAATGTACCTCACACTTGACTTTCATGAAATCAAAGGCTTCCTTATGGGTAAGAGTGGCTGTTTTCTAAGTTTTCTAACCAGCTTCCCAACAACCCACTTCCTGCTGACCTGAGAATTCTTGAACCCCCTACTGCAGCTATGCTCGTCATTGAAAATCATGATCTGGAAACTATTGGTGACATTACTCCATGCACAATAGATAACCCATGTGCAGTTGTCATTTTTACACTTGGCTCTAGCTCTCAGCTTATCATTCTTCACCTACTTAATCTCTCTACCTAACTTAACTGTGTAGTCCTTAACCCTCTGCTTGAATACCTCTAAAGTCACAAACTCTATTCCAAGCTCCAACCTGACATATCTAAATCCAGCACCTTCACTGAACTGAGGGTATACTTCTTCGGTAGTTTCCTCATCATCAGAAGTAACTGGAGTTTTTATGTATTCAGACTTCCAACTATAATCAGAATTTTCACATGCTTCTTCAGTGACCCCAATATTTAGTCCATAGCTTTGCTTGTGTCCTAAACCCTCCCTACAGGTGCATCAGAGTCGGTTGCTTCATCAAAATCTGCAAATGCATCATACCCAAAGCAAACTTGATGAATAAATCACTAACTTGAAAACTTGAAAACAAAAATATTATGAAGCAGTAAATGGATTGGATCATTAACTCTCTATTAAGGGAACTATTAGTATTTATAAAATATTTTAGTACATACATATGATGGAGAATTACTAGAATCTATAAAATATAATACCTTATAGCTAGTAAAGTAAAAAAGTGCAAGTAATGGCATTATACCTAAAGGTGCATCACTATCAAAGTCACTTTCTTCATCACCAGGGACAGGTGTAGTTTTCTTCCTGGACCTTTTTGGTGCAACATTGGCTGTCTTCTTCTTCATAATAAGTTTTGAACCCTTTTATTCTTCTTCTTCAAAAGACTAGCAATAGGCTCATCGTCATCCTCATCAATAGCAAAAAGAGGAGGCCTATAAGGGCTATCCTCTGCACTTTCATAATCATCACTAGAGGAACTTGAAGTAAGAGTGTCATTAACTATACCTTCAGCTGTATGCTGTTCTTGTTAAGGGTCACTTGTTGGTTGGGATTGGACTTCCTCTGGAATATGTGTCTCAGGTTGGGTCTCATTGCCATCATTTGGTGGCTTCTCATCAGGGAATGACACAATTTTAAGGTCAATAATTATGGGGTGTTCATAGTACAAGTGAACAACCCCATTGTTCATCCTTGAAGCCTTAACCATTTGTAGAAGATCAAAATCTGTCTTCATGTCCATTAAACCATTTTCTAGTTCTTTACCAAGCATCAGCCAATAGTAGTTGTCCACCTTATAATAACCAATTTGTTTAGAAAATTTTGTTAAACTAAAGACATCCAATATATCATCATCAACTTCAGGCCACCACTCTTCTCCACCCCCATGATAAGAAACTTTACCTCCAATTTCTTTAACAAAATAACCATCATGATGGAACACAAGTATAACTGTATAAATAGATACACACAACAAAACATAACTTATTAAACACTTATACATGTGTACTGTATATTTATAAAAAAAATGTTGTGTGTTATGGGTAAATGTAAAAGTTCAAAAACATGCAAGGGAACTACGTTGTGTGCTGTAGGTAAATGTAAAAGTTCAAAATCATGTAATGTAGGGGAACTACATTGTGTGCTGTGGGTAAATGTAAAAGTTCAAAAACATGCAAGACAGGACCACACACAAGGGGATCACACGCAGCAACAATGGAAGACAAGCAGGGGACCACACTGGTATAGAAGACAAGTAGGAGACCACACTGGTATAGAAGACAAGCAGGACGACATTGAACTTAGGACACCCTCCACCTCTAATACAAGACCAACGTACACTGCCTAACACGCAGCAACAATTTACATGTCTCTCTACAAGCAGGACGACATAAGGGGACCGCATTGCAGCAAAACTAGAAGACAAACAGGACCACAACACTAACAAAAAGAAAACAGTGACCACAATGACCACTCAACACAGGGAATATTTGGAGTTTAGGGTACATACCTTTGTGAAGCTCGAATCCCATGAGGAAGATGACGAATTCAACGTTGTTGAGGAGCCTTAAGAGCAAAACGAGGTTGATTGTAGAGAGAAATCTAGTGAAATGTTGGGAATTTGGGATTATAATACAAATTAGGAACTTAGGGTTTTACTCAGTCATATCACATTGCAATTGGGGGGAATCTGATAAATTTCCTTCCACCTCCAATACGGTGTCGTTTCAATTGAAGGAAGCTTTATATTTTGGTGTAAACACGAAATTGCGTCATTTTTGGGGAGGTAGGAACCATGTCAGCGTCTAACATGGCACTTAGCGTGTCAAGCGTGCGTGTCCATCAAGTTTAACTGACGGGAAAAAATGCAGAGACTAATGTGACTGGCATTTTAAGTTTTCAAGGACTAAGTTATCAATTTTAAAAATTAAGGGACTAATATGACCGGTGCATATAATTTCAGAAACTAAAATGAGAGTTTACTCATTTGCAGACCAACTTTAGTATCTTAACATGGTATCAAGATACTCGCATTTATTCTTTTTCATTTAAGATCAAAGGGTTCTTGCATAACATGAATTAGAACATTTGTCATAACCGAGGCATTTTGCAATTAACGGTCAGAGAGGAATCGCACTTAAGAGGAACTGACATATGTAGTGAAAAGGTTCATGGAGAGCTGCAGTAAGCCATGAATCATAGGCACTGTATGTAAATGTATGTAGGGTCTATAGAACTTATGACCCTATCCAACCTTTGTAAGTTTCTTTTCTATAAGGGAAAAAGAAAGTGAAAATTAATACACGTCCATCAACTATCTGTTATCTTGATTTCAATTTAAGATTTTTTATAATATATAAAAATTAAAATTCTTAGAAAAACATAAAATTTACTACATATGACAGATATAGATCGATCCGTCCACCTATCTTCGTGAACTCAATTAACTAAAAAAATTCCACATAATCATGATAATTGAAAGGCTAAATAATTTTTAATCATCTTCCCCCAAACAAAGAAAGGAAACTTAAAACTTTAGCAATAGATTTGTTGGTAATCCAATTTAGCATCCTTCCCGATTTAGAAAAATAATAATCTATAATATTAATATATTGTTTGAAAGAATAATCGGTATGCAAATTTACGAAGGATTCAATTTCCATTTATTACAATTAATATGGATGTGATTTATTACAATTAATAATTATGTTCCAGAAATATGAAATAATTTGTCATAGAAATATGAATGTGATTTTTAATGTCATGTCTCACTAACTGTGTACTAAATTAGAGTATATCTATTTGAGAGTCCGTTATTTTCTTATTTTACATTTTTTTTAAATGATGTGTCATTCTTCATTTTATTTTTCTTTAAAGAATGACGCGTCATTCTTAACTTCTTTTTTTTTTGTAATTTTAAATTTCAATTTTCTTTTAACCAATTATACTTTTTTAATATATATTTTATCTGAAAGTTTAGCTGAAGTAAAAGGACATGCACGGATACTCACTAGTTTTATTAAGAAAAACTAAACGTGGTCATTTTATTTTCCTGGACATCGGTTAACAAACCTGTTAATTGGTTTCTTTTACTTTTATTTTATTCTTCACTTCAAGTTCTAGTTCTAGATGGCCATAAAGTGATTTGAGTGCTAGCAGTCAGCGACCAAGCGAAAAGGTAAAGATTACGCGTGCTTTTAGAATCATAAGAAATCCGAAGCAGTGATCATTTTCAATGAAGAGAAACTTTACGTGGCATTATATGTTCCTTTCTTCATATCTACTCAAAGATGACTAGTGCAAACACTTTGATTATCCTCCATCCATGCACGCATTAGAAATTTAGAAAGTCCTATAGAAGAATTTGCGGGTGATTTCTGAATCATCAACTTGGAGTGGGCCACAAGCGACACTTAATCTCAAGAGAATTAGTCATTTCTCCTTTAGTGGGGTTCACTTTCACATGCTCAACTCTCCCTTAAAACTTGTGAGCTTAAAATATAATGAGAAGGAACCTAAAAGTTATCTAAGATATTAAGAGGCATGCATGTGTCACACACTTTCGTTCCACCACCTACTCATTTCGTTTCTCTCGGTGTTAAAAGATCCTAACAGGAATTATACATGCTAAATTACCAACTCTAATTTTCTCTTTTGGCCAAACATACACAGACACAGCTTCAAAGGTTGTTTAAGTTTGCTACGAATGAATACATAAACATGTCACGTTATGGCCAAAACATAAGCATGATATGATATCATATTAACGATGATGACATTCTCTTGCGTCTTTTCTCTATCTATAAAAGAAAGAAGAGTCCATCGCCAAAAAAAAAAAAATCATCCATCATGATCCATCCAGATTAATTGAAAAAGATATCAGCATCTATTGAATCTGTACATGTGATAATAGAGCAGCAACATAACCCTAAATCATCAAACCAGTAGAACCGCAAAGTAGAAAAATGGGCAAACCTAAGAAAGAAAATTTTAAATCGGAGACCAAAGTATGAGGTAACAATCTTTTCATTTTCCCCATTTTTTTTAGTGACTGAAAAAAGAAGGAACAATTTAGCTGTTGCCCCAAAACATTGAATGACCGATCTGTTGATTCCAGTTACAAAGCCCTTCGATGAATGCACAAAATCACAAAGGACCTTTAACACGAAGTTTCACTTTCTACCCGTTGCTCCAGCTCGTGGTTTACCTTTAACCTCAGACTCCTGCTTGAGAAAAAAGGTTACTTCTATACTCTCAATCTTGTTGAATGGAAAAAATGGAAAGGAAGCAATAAAATAATAACTAGTCAATCCCGTGTATGAATCATTATGATAAACAAAGGAATGAAGTAATGAAGCATCCCTCAACTTACTTTTTGTTTTTCTGGTACCCCTCTGAAAAGCCGGTAAATGAAAAGACTTATAATAAAATTTTATGAACAAGAATATCATTATTCCTTTTCTTCTATTAAAAAAAATATTATTCCTTTTCTTCTATTTAAGATATATAAACACCAAAAAAGAATACCATTACTGTCCATCCCATTCTGTTTCCATCCCATTTTGTTTCATTCCTTAATAACTAACATCTCTTTTGATTTCATTCAGTTTCACGTATCTAAAGGAGTTGTTATACTAGTTCATAGGAAGATTATTCAACAATTTAAACACGTATGTATGCACCAGTGTACCTGTGGTAAGTGCAAGAAAATGTAGCTCTTCGCTGTAGCTGGATTGTGATTTTCTGCACCCTTGCTCCAATCATAGCAGACCTAAAGGCATGCAAAAGGTTTCAGTACCAACTTACCGGCAATTGAATGGAAGGGTCACATCAACATGTTAGCCAAAAGAAAAAGCAAGCAAATATTGGAAATTTCATAGCCTAACTGGAATCAACTAATCACAACCTGCGTTGCATATGCATTAAACTTGCCAGTTTAACCCGAACATCTAATCCGAGTTGCTGGATGTGATTTAGGCAACTCATTTCATACTCCATGTTTTCAATTATAGTTAGCTGTCTTTATGCATAAAGATGCATGTATTCTCAACAAAGTCCTTGAATGTTTAAATTCAACAATTTAGCTTTTTTAGTTTTCATTAATTGTCAACATCTCATCTTTCTGCTGACATAAATTTTAGCAGCATATAATCTGTTGGCTTAAAAAAATAAAATTGATATGAATTATACATATTGAACATTAAATTTATTAATTTAAATTCAAGGAATGAATTAAGCATTTGAGTATACCTTCTAGGGAGCATCACCATCATATTAACTAACTCTCAATCTCCTCTAATTAATAAAACAAAAAAAATCGACTAGGACAAGCACGGAACATGAGGTACAGAGGGGAAGGGGGGATCCATTTTAAAGAATGATAATTTCATAAAATTGGGCAAAATTGATATGTACGAATAAAGATTTTGAAAATATTCTGATGATTGTTATATAACTAGAAACTGTAAGCACATATACTTACCTGGTTATTTGATGATAGTGTAACTTGCATTATTTATTGTCAACATTTTGAGAAGCATCATCAAATGTTTGCCCCCATAGTATAATATTTAACACCAAAAACAGCAGACAGTTGGATATCGTATTACATGTTTGTTTATTTGATATAGAGAGAGAAGGGGGTAAGACTTAAATTAAGGAGGCAAAATTACACATATCATACAGATTTTACACACTAACAAATGTAGGTTTCCTTATTTAAGGAAGAATAGAATATGAAATGGAGAAGCAAAAATATATAAAACTGCATAGCTATGGTTTGTGAAAACACCAGCATGAGACATACCGCATAAGCAAATATGGAACCATCATTGTTGAATGTACTGCAAGGTATGGGCTGACTACACCTTTGCATAGCCTGCAAAACACATTCACGTGTTATAACTTATAACTTACAAGTAAAATGACAATAAAAACAAATAAGTCAAAAAGATAACTGAAGGTGGATAGAAGACAATATATTACTTTCAAGATCTTGATACTTGATCAATAAAGTAATCAGGGCTCTAAGAACCCAAAAAGAAACACAAACATCCAAATCTGAAACTGAAAAGGATTCATCCTTCCATTTTCCTGTAAGTGATAACAGGCAAATTAGAGACCAAGTGTCCCCATCCTTAAAAAAATACTAGCAAAGGGGGGGGGGGGGGGGGGGGACAATAATATCTTGTTAGTGACGGGGCACATGTTTGTGTTCAGCCATACATACTGATGGATCCGTCCTACCATGACATAAAGGTGCAACAACTTTCATTTTATAAGAAAAAAAGAATTACGAGTGTATTTTGGAAATTCCAGAGATCAGTTTCAGCAAAAGGAAGGACAAGTGAGAGGAAGAGTTTTAGAGAAAAGCATGAACCTTGAGTCTTTGTTTACTGTCCTTATCCCAGAAATTAAAAGCACCATCAGATCCAGCAGTTGCAAAAGTGTGATGTATCTGAATGCAAAGACATCAAATAAGATCTTACACAAGAATATTAAATCAACAACTCTCAAAATGAAATTTAACTGATTTTGATATTATATGGTGTATTACCGGATGGAAATTTAAGGAATTGACCGAATATATCTCATTATTCTCTCTGTGACATTTGAAAGTAAAATTCTTGCTTTGTTGTGCATCATCCAGGTGATGTACTCCAACCCTTCCCTCTATTGAGCCAACCTACATAGAAACAGCATAGTCAATACTAAATAATGTGAACAACAACAACAACAACAACAACAATGCCTTTTCTCACTAGGTGGGGTCAACTACATGGATCAAACGACGCCATTGTACCCTATCATAAACCAAGTTTTCAAAAATGTCATACAAATCTAAATTTTTTTTAATCGTTTCACCTATAATCTTTCTTGGTCTCCCTCTACCTCTAGCTATTGGGTTATTATCCACCTAATCTACTCTTCTTACAGGAGCTCCTAAGAGTCTTCTCCTTACATGTCAAAACCATCTAAGGCAAGATTCTCCCATCTTTTTCACAATAAGTGTTATCCCTACTTTCTCTTTAATGCATTCATTTTTAATCCTATCTTGTCTTGTATAACCACACATCCAGCGCAACATCCTCATCTCAACAACACTGGTCTTATGCTCTTGCTGGCTTTTTACGCCCAACATTCAATACCATACAACATCGCAAGTCTTATAGTTGTACGGTAAAATTTACCCTTAAGCTTGAGAGACACTTTTTTATCACAAATAACTCCTGAAACACTCTTCCATTTCATCCATCCAACTTAAATCCTATGGTTTACATCTCCCTCTATCTCTCTGTCATTTTGTATGATAGATCCAAGATACCTAAACCATGTGACTTGTAGTATGGTATGGTCTCCAATTTTCACCGCTACGCTAGTATTAGCACGCTTCTTACTGAACTGACATCTCATATACTTCGTCTTACTCCTGCTTAAATGCAAGTCATGTTCTTCCAAAGCTCATTTCCATAACTCTAACTTCCCATTTGTTTCCTCTCTCGACTCTCCAACTAAGACTATATCATCTGTAAAAAACATGCATTGTGGCACCGGCTCTTAGATATGCACAGTAAGCACATCCAAGACCAAGGTAAAAAGATAAGGACTCAAAGTTGACCATTGGTGCAGTCCTATAGTTATAGGGAAATCTTCTGTGACCCCACTTATGTTCTCAAATTAGTTTTAGCCTCATCATACATATCTTGAATTACTCGAATATAAGCGATACGAACTCCTTCTCCAGAGCATTCCACAAGACCTCTCTCGGTACCCTATCATAGGTTTTTTCCAGATCAATGAAAATCATGTGTAAGTTTGTTTGCTTCCTCCAATACTGCTCCATCAATCTTCGTAGAAGATAGATTGCTTCCATGGTTGACCTCTCAGACATAAAACCAAATTGATTCTCTGAAATATGAGTCTCTTGTCTTAATCTTCGTTCAATTACTCTTTCTCATAACTTTATGGTATGACTGATGAGCTTAATCCCTCTATAATTTGCATAGTTCTGTATATCTCCCTTGTTCTTATAAATAGGGATTAAAGTGCTTCTCCTCCATTCATTTAGCATTTTCTTAGACCTCATTATCTCGTTAAACAACTTTGTGAACTAGCTTATACCTTTATCTCCTAGGCACTTCCATACCTCAATAGGTATATTATCCGGTCCGACCGCTTTTCCATTATCCATCCTCTTCAAAGCTTCTTTTACCTTAAACTCCTGAATTTTACGATAAAAGATTTTATTTTGACTCTCCTCTCTAATGTTTAGAATGTCGGAGTCTCCTAGAGTCACATGTCCCTTATTAAATAACTTGTGAAAATAACTCTTCCATCGATCCTTGATGTCTTGTTCCGTAACCAAAACTTTACCCTCTTCATCCTTAATGCATTTCACTTGGTCCAAGTCTTTTATCTTCCTTTCCCTACTTTTAGTAAGCTTGTAAATATTCATTTCTCCGTCTTTGGTGCCCAAAGATTGATATAACCCGTTGAACGCTTTATCTTTCGCCTCGCTCACTGCCTTCTTAGTATCTTTTTTAGCTGCCTTATATTTTTCCCAATTTTCATCGTTTTTACACACGTGTCAAGCTTTATAACATTCCCTTTAAACCTTAACCTTATCTTGTACACTTGTGTCCCACCACCAAGATTCATTATCCTTGGGTCCAAAGCCTCTTGATTCACCAAGTATCTCTTTTGCTACCTTCCTAACCCTTTTAGCCATCTCGTCCCACATATCATTAGCACTCCCTTGTACCTCTCAAATCTCTTCCTTCATAATCCTCCTCTGAAAGATCATTTGTTTTCCTCCCTTTAGTTGCCACCATTTGATCATTGGGACTCTGTCTCGACAAATTCTCCTTACTCTCATCTTATCCCGTACATCCATAACAAAAACCTTGTGTTGGGTAGTCAAGTTCTATCCAGCAATGACTTTGCAATCCATCCAAAACGTAATGTTTTCAGTGAATATACAGCAAGGATTTGAAAAATGGTGATAATAATAACACCAAGAAAACAGCAAAGAGAATATAAGTGACAAAGAAAACTGTTCAAATTGAAAGAACAGATAAAATTGATGGTGTCTGAGTTTGAATATGTACAGAACAAATCTGGCAAAGGAAAACAAGGACATAGAATTCAATTTGCAGTATCTCTAAGGTTATATACTTATATCTTAATAAATAAGGCCTTAACATTGTCATCTGATAGATGTCATTCAAAATCCTTCTAGCAAATGATGCATTGATAACCCAGTTGTCTAAATGCTTAATGTACATGTACCAATAGACTATCCTCAAGCTGTAGAGGCTCTTTGCAGTATGGACATATAAGCCCCAAACCAAGTAGAGAATCGCCCCACATCACAGCAATAATGAAATTAAATAAAGTAAAAGGGCAACAAATAAGACTTGTATGAGTGTATTTGAATGTAAGTGAGAAGTGAATACATACCAAAAAACCTTGTTGATCTGGAAAAGCAGCAACACATCTTGTCTGATACTTTAGGGGTGATATGATTCTTTTGTACTCAGTCTGTTGGGATTCCAACACAGATTAGAAGGCAAACATATAATATTGGCACTTATAGAAATCAATCGCTCCTCAAATATTAATATGTAATCAGTGCTCCTTAATTTTTCCTCATTAAAATCATGGAAAACCAGAAATAGTATAAAAAGTGCAATATGTAATATATAACCATAATAGAAAACAAAAAACAATGATTAATGAGGACATTCATATTCAGCTCGGGTTGCATCTTCCAAGAGTTCATTTTAAATTTTCTAAATTCTCTGTAATAAGCAGCTATGTGATAAATTCTGTATTTTCTCTTATTTGCTGGCTCCTTAAAGAGATACAATGTAACCCCCATGGTGTAAATATGTAATATAATTTTATTTATTAAAGTAAAAAGAAAAACACAGTTATCAAGACATTTAGAGTACCAAGTTAAATTTAACATACTGCATTCCTGGTACTGAACAATTTTACTGATCCCTTATTTATTTATTTATTTATTAGTTCTTGACGCTCAAAACAGAAGGGAGGGATCCTTCAGCCTTGTATTCTATAGGGTTTTTCCTAGGAGTGATGCTATTGATTAAAGTTCAGAAGATTTGGATCCAGTTCCTGTAAAGTGCATTGTGCACTTTAGAGTTTAGAGAAAGTGCAAGTGGTAATTGTTGAATAGAAGATCTAGGGATTTGTCCCAAAACCATAGTTTATTATCCAAATTCTTATATTTTACAAAAATATAAACTGCTGATTATGCTTGCATGGAGCAAAAGCAGATAATGCAGATTTTACATGATCTTGCAAAATTATAAACTAGCACCCATGTTACTCAAATCGGATACTAATAAAAGAATTTCTAGTTGAAATTTCATCTCCTGAGTATAAAAATCATAATTTACATTACAGCACCGACCTATTGCTTACAAGGCCACAAGCAACAAAAACACTGTGAAAAATTATTTTAGAAAGAATAAAATATCACCTGAGGATTCTGCAAGTTGAAGACAATCAGATTTCTATCTGCAGTTCCCACAACCATCAGAGGATGTTTCACTGTCATTGAATAACAGCGATCAGGGAGTTGTTGAGTATGCACTGGATTTGACTGCCTAGTATCCCAATACCTAAAAATAAATAAAATCAGGCATAAAATAGTTTATGAAGTAGCTAAAACTACAATGGAAGCCACACACGGATACCAAGAAATGGAATTAGAACAGAAAATGCATTTTTCTGACCAAAATACTAGACGTTTTCATAGCAGCTGTCACAGTGTCACCCAAAGAGACAACCATAAACTTCTTAAAGTGAAAAACAAATGAAGGAAAACAGCTCATTTGTGAAAGCTTCCTTTTCAGCAATTTATAAAAAAACGGAAACCAAGTGAAAATAAACTGTTCCAAATGAAGCCACCTATTCTGACTTATACTTTTTTAGATAGGATGTTATAATTGCAATTCTATGTATTACGCTGCCTATCCATTAACATAAGCACACTACAATACATCAGAATTGAGCACGTATTAAATAAAAAAGGCCACCTTACCTATATCTATATGTTAATGGAAATTTGTGGTCCAAACAGATGTAGTTTCTGTAACCCTAACACAAGGATAAATTTTTCACATGATCATGGAATACGTTACTTTTTTCCTGTGTAATTTATACACATATTAGCTACTGCATTATAGTGTTATGTGCTTTTACTTTTTACACAGTGTTGTCTACTCTCTAAAATAAAGTTCATCTGCATTGGGCCCTAACTCATATATGCTAGAAAAGACACAAATAGTAAATGCAATCACAATCTGAATTCACATCGTTAACATTCAGAAACAAAGCTAACCACCAAATAACTTGGACTCTTTTATACTGTAAATGAAGAAAAAGAATTGTATATGCATACTTAATGGTTTTATCCCAGCTTCCTGTGGCTAAAAGATTCATCTCAGGTATCCATGCGATCTCTTTGATGGGAGCATCGTGCATGGCAACAGTCATTGGTTGTCCACCAGACGTAAGCGGCCACATCTTAACCTGCTTGTCACAGCCTCCAGAAAAAACTGTTGTTCCATCATCCTTCCAAGTGGAGCACAAAACCTTAAACAATAAAACAGACACTAGGTTAAAAAGTACAACCAATGCCACTTCAGTTTCAAAGAATAATAATAATAATCCTTTTTTTTTTCAATTAAATGTGTTGAAATTGATTACTGGTTGGTCGTGAGAAATTGAAGCCTTGGGTGTACTGGTGATACCAGTCGCATTCCTTGCTATCTCCCAACACCGAACCTAAAAAAAAAAAAAGGAACAAATTGTGAATCACAAGTTTCTTTGTCACTTGACGTTTTGATCAAGTCATGAATTAATTAAATGCAATACAAAAGAAAGAAAGAAAGAAAGAGATGGCAATGAAACCTGGTTGTCCCATGAAGTAGCGACGAGGAAATTGGCCTTAGGACTGAAAGAAAGACTTGACACAGAATCAGCAGGTGGCTGGGTTACCTGAAAATTGCAGGTTTGATTGATGTCAATCCAAATAGGCCTCCAATCCCACATTAATAGCATAAATAGATATAGATATAGATAATGAAAACAAACAAATAGAGCCAGAACCAAATATGGCTCCCACATTAACATTAAGATTAGGTTAAATTCCAGAGTCAAGAATGTACGTACATAAGTTGAGACTTGAGAATGACAAGTAATGAATGAAATATACCTCGTAAGATTTGTTGGGATTTGTATTTGCGGCCCCGAAAGTCGACATTTTGATCAAACCCCAAATCACAGATTAAATCAAAGAGAGAGAGAGAGCGCGCTGAGTAAGGGGACGAGAGAGAGGGAAAGGAAGAGGTTTTGTGTTAAAACACACAAGAAAAGAAGGTGAAGGCGTTGTGCTTTGGTCTAGTGTAGCACAGGCTCATAGGTTTAAGGCTTTACCCGTTTGGATGTTTTTTTGTTTATTAACTGGAACGTAACTTAGCGGCATAGATAGAATGTGCTCATCAATTTCCATTATCAAAAACTGAATTAACTTACATGAAAGTTAATTACTCAAAATTAACTAAAACTAATAAAATTAACTAGAAAAGAATTGAATTAATATAGCTTATTCTCTTTGTTTGTTTGAAGTTTCATTAACTTGAACTTTGTCCCATCGAATGAATAGAAACAACTAATTATCCACAAGATTTTGTTCGATATTCATTCCCCTCAATTTTAACATCACAAGTGGAAGAAGAAATGCCACTGAATGTGATGCTTGATCTTCAAGTTAGGCAAAAATTGATTTGAGGAAGAGGAGAAACCATTAATATCGAGAGTGTGTGTGGCGATTGCATGTGCGAGGTGGGTTGGTGATTGTAGATATTGACGCTCGTTTCGTTTGTACGCATTTTAAAACTCCCAAATAAGGGAAGTTATTTCTGTTCCCCCCATTCCCTTTCCGTTCTCCTCATTACCTATCATCCAAACATAGTGTTAATTTATTTAAGCGGAGTGTTTTTGCGTCTAAAATACGGTGGGTCTCACTCAAAGTAACGGTGTCCTTGACTCAGAATAATAATAAGAGGGCTTTGCTAGATATATAAGAATAATAATAAGTTAGTTATGTGATAAAAGATTGATTATGCCCACAACCATTATATCTATTTTTATTTTAATAATAAAATTAACTATTTTCATTCCTAAATATATGCATTTTAAGTCAAATTTCGATAAATTATAAATAATTTGTTTATGATCGTTTTAATAAACTACTAGTATTATCAAAGTACGTAAAGAATGAGATGTGATATTCCTAGCGGCATTTTAACAAGTGCTGCGCTAATTGTTTGAGAAGTTGGCCGATAGTACAACCCTATGTGAATGGGCGCTTGTGTCAAAAGTATACCTAATAATGTAGAGATTAAGTATCGTGTCTCATTATGAAATGATGGTACAATTACGTTGAGAATCATCGGTTGACAGATTTGAAGATATTAAAAAATGTTTGTTGATGATGATATAAAATGGAAATATAAAATGGAAAAGATATCAGCATCATTTGAATCTAGACATGTGATAAAAGAGCAGCAACCTAACCCTAGATCATCAAACCAGTAGAATCGCAAAGTAGAAAAATGGGCAAACCTAGGAAAGAAATTTTTAAATCTGAGCCCAAAGTATGAGTAACAATCTTTTCACTTTCCCCACTTCTTTTAGTGACTGAAAGAAGAAGGAACAATTTAGTTGTTGCACCAAAACATTGAATGACCGATCTGTTGATTCCAGTTTCAAATCCCTTCAATGAATGCACCAAATCACAAAGGACCTTTAACACGAAGTTTCACTTTCTACCCGTTGCTCCAGCTCGTGGCTTACCTTTAACCTCAGATTCCTGCTCACATGAGAAAAAAGGTTACTCCTAAACTCTCAAGCTTGTCGAATGGAAAAAATGGAAAGGAAACAATACAAGAATAACTAGTCAATCCCGTGTACGAATCATTATGATAAACAAAGGAATGAAGTAAAAAAAATAAAACAAATGAAGCATCCCTCAACTTGCTTTTTGTTTCTTTGGTACCCTCTGAAAAGCCGGTAAATCAGGATATGATGAGAAGACTTATAATAAAATTTTGAGGATACATTCATTTTGATCGTCCACAAATGACGTCTTTCTCGATTTGGTCCTTGGTAGATTGATTTTATCAATTAAGAACCTATCTATTAAAAGATTTTCCAATGTTGTCCTTCCATCCAATTGTTATTAACACTGTTAAATGAAGATGCTGACATATCAATGCCATATTGAGGACAATCTTGGAGAAGCTAAGGTAGTCACCGTCCATTTTCCATCCAATATCTGTCATATGCATCGTTGTGTTGCTGGCTAAGGCCGTGAGCTGCATCCCGGAGTTTCATTTCATGCTGGACACCTTATGTGCGCGAGGGTACGACCCCTTCTGCGATACCATTGTCATTTCCGATCTGCAATTCAACCTTCTCTTATACCAGAACCAGGGAGACGAAACCAACAACTCACACTCCTTCACGTTCTTCAAACCTGTTGACGCTTCTTTCCTCACCCTCAACATGGCCCAAACGGCGTCATCCTACACCAACACCATCTGCTTCCATGTCATCCCTCCCCGCCTCTCCGTCGCCTAACTCCGCCTCCTCCTTGACTACACGCTCCCCACTCTTCCCCCCCCCTCCCTCCCTCCCTCCCTCCCTCCATCCCTCCCCAGAACACTGCCTTGACGTCACACGACACCATGCCTTCTCCGTTAGCAGCGTCGACATCGTTTTCCCCAGCTTATTTTACAGTTGCGACATCGCTGTTCATGGCCCTGCCTCTAAACAGTAGCCATAGGATTTGTAGTTTTGTTTTCTATGTATCAAACGAATGAGAATAGCCTGTGGAATTTATTTTTGATATTTTATCGATCCTCTTGCATTGTCAATGGAGCAGAAGAGGGAAAATTGACAAAGAAGAAAGCATTTCTCAGGTTAATCAATTACTGAGTTACTTGATTAATTACTTGTTTATTGATGTATTATTATATATCAAATGCCAACTCCAAGTATTGTATAAACCTAATCGAAGTAAGGCTGAGGGCTGAGGCAGAATTCAAATTGCTGTGGAGAGGATTTGGGGGTCTCTGAAAACGAAAGATTCTTGCTGTGAACTGTTATGACATCTTACACAGGTTCCTTGATCCTTTTTAAACTTTTCTTTTAAAATGTTTTTTGTTTATAAAAATTATTTTAAATGACATATCAAAGCCATATTGGCAAAAATTATTATACATCATTAGCATGGTGGAAGAAAACTGAACATTTCAGCATCTCTTTCTAACGGTGTTAATGGCTATTGGATGGAAGGATAACATTGAATTTTTTTTGAATTGATAGGTGCTTAATTGAAAAAATCAATCTACGAAGGACCAAATTAAGAAAGAAGTGAATTATGAAGGACCAAAATGAGGGTTTACTCTAAAATTTTATAAACAAGTATGTCATTATTTAATCATTATTCCTTTTCTTCTATTAAAAAAAATATATTCCTTTTCCTTTCTTAAGATATAAATACACCAAAATAGAATACCATTATTGTCCTTCCCATTCTGTTTCATTCCTTAATAACTTCCATCTCTTTTGATTTCATTTAGTTTCACACACCCAAAGGAGTTGTTGTAATATGTTCGTAGGAAGATTATTCAACAATTTAAACACGTATGAAAGCACGAGTGTACCTGTAGTAAGTGCAAGAAAATGTAGCTCTTCGCTGTAGCTGGATTGTGATTTTCTGCACCCTTGCTCCAATCATAGCAGACGTACAAACATGCAAAAGGTTCCAATACCAAATTACCGGCAATTGAATGAAAGGGTCACATCAACATGTCAGCAAAAAGCAAGCAAATTTTATTTAAGTACTTTAAAAGCAAGTTCACGGAGAATCAAATATTGCAAAGTTCTTCCCCTAACTGGAATCAACTAATCCCAACCTGCAATGCATATGCATTAAACTATGACAGTTTAACCCAAACATCTAATCTGAGTGGCTGGATGTGATTTAGACAACTAATTTCATACTCGTTGTTTTCAATTATAGTTAGCTGTCTTTATGCTTAAAGATGCATGCATTCTCAACAAAGTCCTTGAATGTTTAAATTCATCAATTTAAAATTTTTAATTTTCAATAATTGTTAATATCTCATCTTTCTGCAAACATAAATTTTAGCGGAATACATAATCTGTTGGCTTAAAAATATAAAATTGATATGAATTATACACATTGAACATTCAATTTATTAATTTAAATTCAAAGACTGAATTAAGCATATTTGAGTGTACCTTCTAGGGAGCATCATATTTACTAACCCTCAATCTCCTCTAATTAATAAAACAAAAAAACCGACTAGGACAAGCACGGAACATGAGGTACAGAGGGGAAAGGGGGGGATCCATTTTAAAGAATTCGATAACAAGCATGATATTTTCACAAAATGCGGCCAAATTAATATGTATGAGTAATGATTTTGGAAATATTCTGATGATTGTTATATAACTAGAAACTGTAAGCACATATATATGAAATTCTTTACCTGGTTATTTGATTATAGAATTTATAGTGTAACTTGCATTATTTATTGTCAACATTTTGAGAAGCATCATCAAAAGTTTCCCCCCATAGTATAATATTTAACATCAGAAACAGTACAGTTGGATATTGTATTACATGTTTGTATATTCAATATTTGTCAATTGTCATGCATGCGCAAAGAATTCGTGTATGTGTGCTACCGTGCGCGCGCGCGCGCGCGAGAGAGAGAGAGAGAGAGAGAGAGAGAGAGAGAGAGAGAATGAGGTAAGACTTAAATTAAGGAGGTAAAATTACGCATGTCATACAGAAATTTTATACGCCAACAAATGTAGGTTTCTTATTTTAAGGAAGAATGGATTATGAAATGGAGAAGCAAAAATATATAAAACTACATAGCTATGGTTTGTGAAAACATCAATATGAGACTTACCGCATAAGCAAATATGGAACCATCATTGTTGAATGTACTGCAAGGTATGGGTTGACTACACCTTTGCATAGCCTGCAAAACACATTCACATGTTATAAGTAAAATGACAATAACAACAAGTACTTCAAAAAGATACTGAAGTGAAGGTGGACATAGAAGACAATATATTACTTTCAAGATCTTGATAAATGATCGATACAGTAATCAGGGCTCTAAGAACCCAAAAAAGAAACACAAACATCCAAATCTGATATTGAAAAGGATTCATCCTTCCATTTTCCTGCAAGTGATAACAGGCAAATTAGAGACTAAGTGTCCCCATCCTTAAAAAAATACTAGCAAGGGGGGGGGGGACAATAATATCTTGTTAGTGACAGGGCACATGTTTGTGTTCAGCCATACATACTGATGGATCCGTCCTACCATGACATAAAGGTGCAACAACTTTCATTTTATAAGAAAAAAAGAATTATGAGTGTATTTTTGGAAATTCCAGAGATCAGTTTCAGCAAAAGGAAGGACAAGTGAGAGGAAGAGTTTTAGAGAAAAGCATGAACCTTGAGTCTCTGTTTACTGTCCTTATCCCAGAAATTAAAAGCACCATCAGATCCAGCAGTTGCAAAAGTGTGATGTATCTGAATGCAAAGACATCAAATAAGATCTTACACAAGAATATTAAATCAACAACTTTAAAAATGAAATTTAACTGATTTTGATATTATATGGTGTATTACCGGATGGAAATTTAACGATTTAACCGAATATATCTCGTTATTCTCTCAGTGGTATTTGAAAGTAAAATTCTTGCTTTCTTGTGCATCATCCAGGTGATGTACTCCAACCCTTCCCTCTATTGAGGCAACCTACAGAGAAACAGCATAGTCAATACTGAATAATGTCAGCAATTTAAATTTTTGGAGCCCAAAACGTAATGTTTTCAGTGAATATACAGCAAGGATTTGACCAATAATGATAACACCAAGAAAACAACAAAGAGCAGATTAGTGACAAAGGAAACTGTTCAAATTGAAATAACAGACAGAATTGATGATGCCTGAGTTTGTATATGTACAAAACAAATCTGGCAAAGGAAAACAAGGACATATAATTCAATTTGCAATACTATAAGGTTATATCTCAATAAATAATGCCTCAGCATTGTCATCTGACAGATGTCAGTTCAAAATCCTTCTAGCAAATGATGCATTGGTAACCCAGTTGTCTAAATGCTTAATGTAGATGTACCAATAGAGCATCCTCCAACTGTAGAAGCTCATTGCAGCATGGACATATAAGCCCCAAACCAAGAGGAGAATTGCCCCACATCACAGCAATAATGAAATTAAATAAAGTAAAAGGGCAACAAATAAGACTTGTATGAGTGTATTTGAATGTAAGTGCGAAGTGAATACATACCAAAAAACCTTGTTGATCTGGAAAAGCAGCAACACATCTTGTCTGATACTTCAGGGGTGATTCGATTCTATTGTACTCAGTCTGTTGGGATTTCAACAAAGATTAGAAGACAAACATATAATATTGACACTTATTGAAATCAATTGCTCCTCAAATATTAATATGAAATCAGTGCTCCTTAATTTTTCCTCATTAAAATCATGGAAAACCAGAAATAGTAGAAAAAGTGAAATATAAATAAATCATGTGCCCAGTAAACTTAGATAAAGTACTAAAAGGTTTCTAATATATAACCATAATAGAAAACTAAAAACAATGATTAATGAGGACATTCATATTCAGTTTGGGTTGCATCTTCCAAGAGTTCATTTTAAATTTTCCCAATTCTCTGTAATAAGCAGTTATGTGATAAATTCTGTATTTTTTCTTATTTGCTGGCTCCTTAAAGAGATACAATGTAACCCCCATGGTGTAAATATTTAATATAATATTATTTATCAGAGAAAAAAGAAAAACACGGTTATCAAGACATTTAGCGTACCAAGTTAAATCTAACATATTGCATTCCTGGTACTGAACAATTTTACTGATCTCTTATTTATTTATTTATTTGTTCTTGACACTCAAAAAAGAAGGGGGGGATCCTTCAGCCTTCTATTCTTTAGGGTTTTTCCTAGGAGCTATGCTACAGATTAAAGTTCAGAAGATCTGGATCCAGTTCCTGCAAAGTGCATTGTGCACTTTAGAGTTTAGAGAAAGTGCAAGTAGTAGTTGTTGAAGAGAAAATCTAGAGATTGTCACAAAACCATAGTTTGTTATCCAAATTCTCATATTTTACAAAAATATACACCGCTGATTACGCTTGCATGGAGCAAAACCAGATAATGCAGATTTCACATGATCTTGCAAAATTATAAACTAGCACCCATGTTACTCAAATTGGATACTAATAATAGAATTTCCAGTTGAAATTTCATCTCCTAAGTATAAAATCATAATTTACATTACGGCACCGACCTATTGCTTACAAGGCTACAAGCAACAAAAGCACGATGAAAAATTATTTTAGAAAGAATAAAATATCACCTGAGGATTCTGCAAGTTGAATACAATCAGATTTCTATCTGCAATTCCCACAACCATCAGAGGATGTTTCACTGTCATTGCATAACAGCGATCAGGAAGTTGTTGGGTATGCACTGGATTTGACTGCCTAGTATCCCAATACCTAAAAATAAAGAAAATAAAGCATAAAATAGTTTATGAAGTAGCTAAAACTTTAATGGAAGCCACCACACAGATACCAAGAGAAATAATTAGAACAGAAAATGCATTTTTTTGACCAAAATACTAGAAGTTCTCATAGCAACTGTCAGTGTCACCCAAAGAGACAATCATAACTTCTTCAAGAGAAAAACAAAGGAAGAAAACAGCTCACTTGTGAAAGTTTTGCTTTCGGCAATTTATGAAAAAAACAGAAACAAAGTGAAAATAAACTGTTCCAAATGAAGCCACCTATTCTAGGCTATACTTTTTTAGATAGGATATTATAAGTGTAATTCTTTTTTTTTTTTTTTGATCTGATTATAAGTGTAATCTATGTATTATGCTGCCTATCAATTAACATAAAAGCACACTACAATATATCAGAATTAAGCACACATTAAATAAAAATAAAAAAGGCCACCTTACTTGTATGTTTATATGTTAATGGAAATGTGTGGCCTTAAAAGAAGTAGTTTCTGCGACCCTGACACAAGTACACAACCATAAACTTTTTACATGATCATGGAATGTGATATTTTTTTTTTCTTGCTTAATATATCCACATATTAGCTATTGCATTATATGTTATGTGATTTTACATTTTACAGTGTTGTCTACTCTCTAAACTAATGTTCATCTGCATTGGGCCCTGACTCATATATGCTAGAAAAGACACAATAGTAAATGCAATCACAATTTCAATTCACTTTGTTAACATGCAAAAAAAAAGCTAACCAGCAAATAACTAAATAACTAGGACTCTTCTGAAGAAAAAGAATCAAAAAGCATACTTGAGAGTCTTATCACAGCTTCCTGTGGCTAAAAGATTCATCTCCGGTATCCATGCAATCTCTTTGATGGCAGCATCTTGCATGACAACAGTCATTGGTTGTCCACCAGACATATGCGGCCACATCTTAACCTGCTTGTGACAGCCTCCAGAAAAAAACTGTCGTTGCATCATCCTTCCAAGTAGAGCACAAAACCTTAAACAATAAAACAGACACTAGGTTAAAAAGTACAACCAATGCTACTTCAGTTTCAAAGAATAATAATCCTTTTTCTCAATAAAATGTGTTGAAATTGATTACTGGTTGGTCATGAGAAATTGAAGCCTTGGGTGTACTGGTGACACCAGTCCTATTGCTTGCTATCTCCCAACACCGAACCTACAAAAAAGACAGGAACAAATTGTGTATCAAGTTTTTGTCACTTGACCTCCCATCCCACATAAATAGCATAAATAGATATAGATATAGATAATCAAGACAAATAAATAAAGCCTGAACCAAATATGGCTACCACATTAGAGGAAAGATAGAACATCAAAGGCAGAATATCTAGAGATAATCTAAATCTACTATCATTGGCATCAATGGCGAGCAAAGGGGGAGCACCGTTCTGAAACTTCCAGAAAGAGGAAAGACTTGAAGTAACCTCAAAAAACATCTTCTGAAATCCGGCGAGGACGTGTCCGACCAGTTTCCGGCATTGACATGGATCCACTTAAATAGAAGACAACAAACTAACACAGACACAACATGAATTTGAGCAACGGCAAGAGATCCATGTCAACGCCTAGTTCAAGTTCACCCCTGAAATCCGGCAACTCCGTCTCCAACCAATTTCCAGTGGGTCTTCGGGCACTGGAGGTGGATGATGACCCCACCTGCCTTACGATCCTTGAGAGCATGCTACGAGCTTGCCTCTATAATTGGAAATTCACCCTCTTTCTCTCTCTTCAACTTCGTTTTGCTGATTTGGGTGATGAATTAGTAACCACAACAACAACCAAAAAAGCAACTTTACCTTCTTTTCAACGTTTATGTGCATATAGATACAACACCTAGCCTGATTTTTCATTTTTCATTTTTACCCACTTCATTTCTATCCTATGAACCACGTGCACGATTGTATCGTAATTGCGTGTTAGACACGTGTTTATATCACATGTAACGATGGAAATAGGTTAGGTCATATTAGACTTTGTTTTAAAATGATCTTGATCAGATCTTAATTATAAGCGCCCTCAATCGCCTATGAGCCATAATAGGCCGATTTTAAGGCCGACACTTTTTAAAAGCTGCTTTTAATCTAAAAATCTATTTAAAGGTCTACTTTGTAATGAGCGCCTTTAAATAGCTAACAAACTTACTTTTAAATAAGCCAATGACCTTTACATAAATTAATGACCTACTTTTAAATAGGTTAACATGCCTTACATAAATTAATGAGACCTACCTTTAAATAAGTCAATATCTTTACATGTAAAATTATGCGCTAAGCCTCAAATAAGTCAACGGACCTATTCAAAGCCAATAGATAGCCTTTGTTATAATTTAACACTCACCTTCTAATTTTATAGATGTTCACTACTTTCGTTTCATTCTTTGGTCGATCGGACTTGAAGATATACTGTTGCTTCACTTTCTTACTCTAATCTTTCAAGTCCCACATTGAAAAGATCGTAGTAAGAAAAAATAAATATATCTATAATAGTAAGGGTGAGTGTTATAGATGCTCACTACTTTCTTACTGCTACATCTTTGGTCGATGTGGGACTTGGAGATATACCAAGTTGCTCACTTTCTTATTCTAATCTTTTAAGTCCCACATCGATCAAATATCGTAGAAGAAAGTAGTGAACATCTATAAAAATAAAGGTGTGGTGTTAATTTATTATTTTTATTCTAATAAATATATTACGTAAAATATATTAATAAATAAATATGTTATTTCTATTCTAACTTACTAACTTAAGTTTTAATTATTGATTTTTATTAAAATTTAATTAAAAAATATATTAATATATTATAATAAATTAATAATTATAATTATAATTTATAATTATTATAATTATATTATATATAATTAAATAGGTCAGTACCTCTGAAACTTAAAATGCCTTTATTAGATGGCCGAGACCGACCTTTCTAATTAAACAGACTTTTAAAAAATTTTACTACTTAACTTGTTTAGTAAATAAAGTCAGTCAGTCAGTTCTCAGTAGAGCCAGTAGCAGCATAATATCGTATTGCGCACGGCAAAAATTTCAAATTTATTTCCACCCCTAATCACATGCATAGAAATACTCTTATATGATATATATATTTTATATATTAAAATGTGTTCAAGTAAGAAGATATTTTTTTAATTTAAACGTGTTTCACACACACTTAACACATCTCAAACATACTTCACACTTCATTTCTATCCAACAAAGCACGCAAATGCTGTTGTTGTGAGGTATACGCTTATTAGATGCTTGTCTATATTAGATATATAAATATACTCATACAATATACATATTTTATGTATTTGAATATGTTTAATTTACAAAATTATTTTTTAATTTGAATATAGTTTAGACATATTTAAATACATTTTAGACACACTTAAATATATTTAGGACATGACTTAAATATGTCATTATTAAACTTTTAAATTTTATCTTTTTATACACTACTATTTTTATATATTCATACTAAGTCATTCACTTCATCATCATCGAAACTTGTCTCATACTAATATTCTATCTCGATTAATATTTTTAAATATACATGTATTTATATATGATTAATTATATTATGATAAGTTAGTTTACTTAGATTTTTTAAAAACGTCAATAGAAATTATGTTTTATATTTTTTAATATGTACTTATTAGATAGTAAATATTAGTATATATAACATATATTAAGATATTATAAATCTTTAAATTTATAAAAATAATACTAATAAATCATAAATTTTTTCTTAAATTTTATAATTATATATATATATAATAAATTAGTTTCTCCAAATGTCACAATAACCTTTTGATGAATTTAGCGTATATTTAAACGCCGAGTTATCTGTTGTTTTTTTTTAAATATAGACAAAAGAATCAAAGACACAAACAAAGCAAACTAACTAAAACTACACCTATAAAATAAAAATAAAAATAAGAGAGGAACACCCAAAAAAAGAAAGCGGCTGATCAAACATAATGAACCAAGATCAATACTATGGCCATATAATATCTCAATTAGGAATAAATATAATAATATCTCATATAATTGTAAGCATTGTAATATTATTATCTTATGTAATTAAAAGATAATGCAACAATATATTATGAATTAATTTTTTTGGTATATATTATGAATTAATTTTAGTAGATATATGTTGTACCGAAAAAAATGTAGTAGATATATATTTTTTATATTGATTCATTGATTATCAGAAGTTATTTCAGGATCTTCTTTAATTTGGAATTAAATTAAGTTCTAAATTAATTTCTAATTAATCAAAGTCAATATTCATCCATAGAAATATTAATTCATTAACTTTATTGCATTATATTTTTCTATTTAGTATTAATTCTTTAATTTCATTAAAATATATTTTTCCTGCTCAATGTTAAACCTCGTGATTTAAAAACCACAATCTCCCTAATTATTATTATTCATCAACGAACATTTTTCATCTTAAACGATGCAGAGTTAAGTTAAAGTGAAACACTCAAAAAAGAAAAAAGAAAAAAAAAAGTGGCATCTGATTTTCAAGAGTCTAGGGGAATGCTTGCCACACCCCACGATCAGAGTCTAGATATCCATCCTAATTAAGTTCACTTCAGCTTCAACAAACACTCCTAAATATTCCCTTTTCTTCACTTGCTGATATGGTTGAATTTTAATCTGAAAAACCCGTGCATCCTCATGTATTTGAGAAATGCAAATGCAAACTCAGAGCTTCAAGGTAAGATCAAGACCACTGCTTCCTGCTTCACAACCCCCATGATTTGAGCCAAGTGTTGTCTCTTTCATCCCCTCCTGGTCTTTCTCTTCAAAAAATATATAGAAAGGTTTATGATCTGGTCCACATGATTCTGAACATGGGTAGGAACTACAAATCCTCCAATCTATCCTATAAAATTTAAAAGCAAGAAACAAAAGGGACATTGAGCTAGTTAAGGAAGTCTATATAAAAAAGTAAGAATATTGGACCTTCTGAGAATAGCTTGCAACTTACTTGCGTAAATTGGTAAGGAAGCACATTGCCCTTGGAAAGTTCACCTTAAAACAAATACATAGGAGGTGAAGGGAATGCAAGAGTATCAACTGATAGGAAGTTTGCATGACCTGGCATCCCATTGTCAGAATTGAACTTTATATTGTTGAGCTTCAAAGGGCTACCCCATTTTGCATCCCTAAGAAAGACAATGAGAGTATTTGGTAACACAACAACCAACTAGAAGCTGAGAAGGCAGAAGTTGGTGACAGATCACGTTTTGAAATGGATTTAGAGGGTACTTGAGATAGGCACGTGACGAAAGTTTTCTCCTTGAGCAGCAACAACTAAGCATATTGAAACAGGAGGTGGGTACCTACAAAAGGCACTCCAACACTCAAGTTAAATTATACACATAGTAGGCAGTCTATCTATTAAAGGAGATGCATACCTTTAAAACTTAACATAACATTTATAAGGGCAATTTAGGATGCGTGCAATATGTATTAAATGCAGTTATTTATGATTAGAATCTGTTAGGGATTGTGATCTATTTTAACTAATTTTCTTATTTATGTGGGATATGATTAGTTTTCATATTCATCAAGGATACTTGAGAGATTTATTCCTAATAAATAGGTAGATATACTCATCAAGATAACGTATTGTGAACATCCAATTTTGTCCGGACCAAAAATAATAAATAAATAAAAAATAATAGTTATGGATGACCAATAAAAAATAATAATAAAAATTAATTAAATTAAAATTGGTTAACTCTATTAATCAATAATAAAAGTAATGAAAATAAATAAAAGAAGGTATGCAAAAAAAAAAAAAAAAGAGGTTTGGGCTTGATCCATTGGGCTCACTCGCCTACCCTGGATCCAACCCATGACCCGATCCAACCCGTGACCGAATTCACCCATGACCCGGATACATTACTCTTCTTCCTCCAAAACCTAGCAGCCCCCTTCCCCCTACCTACAAACTCTTCTCTCCCTCTCTAGCCCCATGGTGCCGCAACCTCTCCACGCCCTAGCACTGCGGCACACACGATTAGCCCACGAGATTTCCATATGCGGTAGACTAGCAAGATTGAGAGAGAGAAGCCATGCGAGCAGCTGGGAGTATACACGAAAAGGGAAAGACCCAAGCTTGTCCGGGCTCTCTCGCCACGCACAAGGCTCGACGTCCTGCTCGCCTCTCTGCATTTTTGGGCGAACCACATGACACAAGAAGGAAAGGCAGTCGAGCTGGGAGGAAGAAACACATGGATCAGAGAGACGAAACACGAAAGGGGAAATCAAGATGAGACCCAAGCTTCGTCAACTCCTGCAACATGAGGCAAGTCCTGCGTTTGAAGCTACGGGACGACCCGAGGAAAGCCCTCCTGCAGAAGGAAATTTTTTTTTTCTCTATAAATACAAAGAACGAAAATGAGAGAAGGGTTGGTTGGGGAGAAGTTCTTTTGGTGAGAGTCTTAGAAAACTTGTAATAGGGAATTTGAGAGAGGTAGAACTGATCAGAATAACTCCTATTCTCAACAATTTGGAAGGATTTCCATTCGGTAATTTTTATTTTTTTTTATTTTCGTTTTTTTTACTATTATTGTATTGAAGATCTTGAATAACATAGAAATCCTCTTGTTTTGGTTCTTGACTGATTCTGCGTGGAGCCTAATTTTGGTGATTGATGTATAAATTCTTTCCTTTAATTTAGTTTCCATTTTTGTTGCTCTCTATCTGTTTGTTAAAATGACTAGGCCAACTTGTTAAAAAAATGAGTCTTGATTTCCTCTTAATAATGGGTGATGAATTCGCATATGGTCTTGCCATGGTTCTAGGGGTAACAATTCTATTTTCCCTTTGTCAGAATTCATTTCACAGGAAATGGCTGAGTTGTTTGACTAATATGCCTGCCTAGTCATAGTTTCTTTTAGTAATGATGGTGAACCTGATGCTATCTGCTTGTGATGCTATCTGCTTGACAATGTGTGCTGTGCATTTATTTTCAGTAAATTGATAAGAAGCATATGTCTGCGAACGTTTGTTTCAAATCCCTTACTATGGTTTCTCTCATTCTGTTTCCTTTTAGTTGGATCTTCACCCTTGTACTTTGTTCAAAAGAGTAACTCTAGGTTGATACAAAAGGAAGTTGTTTTAGCTTGTTATGTGAGTAATGCATTACAGAATTGAAGCTTATAGCTTCTTGGTGTAGAACATTCAGAAACTGACTTGGGTTAAACATCTTTGTCTTATTTTAATGGCACAATAATCATTGCACGAAATTGCAATCTTAGGGGTTGGGCTAGTAAGATGAGTTGATGGTTGTGCACTACCCAATTAATGAAAATTTTCTGCTTGATAATGTGCTCTGGATTCATTGAAGTCTCATCAAAGCTGATCCTCTGTTTTTCCTTTTTCCTATATATATATATATATATATTTGGGATGCTTTAGATCTTCTCCGGTCAATGTTATTTGGTAGTTGGTTTTTTTGAAATACCCATGCTCTAAATGTGTACCCGATGAGTGATCAAGAATTCTGCAGATATGAATCATAGCATTGTTACACGATCTAACTCCTCATTTTTCTTTATTAACTTGTTAGTGTAGGATTTCTCGTTGTTTCCATCAACAAGCCTTTTTTTTTACTTACCCATATATATACATGTATATACGCACACGTCAATTCGCGTTGGTTTTTTGTCATTAGCCTTTTTGTCTTGACCATCAGCAAGCATTTTTTACTTGCCTATATATATATATATATATATATATATCAATTCACGTTTTTTTTGTCATGGACCCTTTTTTTTTTTTTTTTTGTTCATTTATCTATTGAAATTTTTTTTTTTTACTTTATGAACATTTAATTTTGTTCGAGTCTTTTTATTCCGAATAAAACGAGATTAGTTTGAATCATTAACCGTGATAGTTTGTTAATCTTATAATTTTTTTCTAAATCATTTAAGTTGTGACAACTCGATGATTTTTTTTTATTTTTTATTTTTTATTTATAATTCATCTACTTTTTTTTTTTTTATGAAAGTGATAAAACAAATATTTTTAAAAGTTATGAAATTTTGCGCAATCAATTTAAGGTACCGTTTTATAAACGGGTGTGTTGGGTGTTGTGGGATTAAGTTTTCACCCTTCCCCATTCATAACCGACTCCCGAATCCAATCTAGTTCCAAAGACCGTTTTCAAAGGAAGGTTTTTCCATTTTTTTTCCTAATTTAAATAAAATTGGTGGCGACTCCCTTTTTCTTTTTTAAAAATCACTCGAGTTGCTATCATCCGCCGCGATCTTGGTCGCGACAGATGGCGACTCCACTGGGGACATTTGAGAGTCAAGCCTTTGAAAGTTGATTGTGCAAATTTTGTAACTTTTATATGTTTGTTTTACTCCTTTTGTTTTTGCGTTAATTTTGTTTTGTTTTTCTATTGTTTATTGATCACCTTAACTGTAGTTCTATTTTATCATGCAAACCTTAGGATAGAAGATTTTTGGGAATCTTGTTTTGTGTTCATGTTGTTTTGCAGGATGTAAATAGTCTCTAGGATTATGAAGGTTTGTATGCTCCCTACACACACTGCACCTACACGTTTATCACACACATTCGAGTGGGGCCCTATACCCGGGTCTGAGTGAATCTTAAGTTAGGTAGAGGTTGCGTAGTGGTAGCCATTTTGGATGTACATCCTGTTTGGTTATTGCGAAAACCTCATCTAGAGCGTACATTTTTCATGAATGTCCCGCATCTGGTGGTTTACCCACTATTTGTGGTCAACATTCTGATATGGGACTTAGCTCTAGAGGCCTTTAGAATAGTAGAGCCACCCAAGGAAAGTTCTCACGAATTAGACAACTTTATAGATCTTTAAGGTAGAACTCCATAAATTTAAGGCAGTCCTTTAGGGCACAAAGGGAGCGTACCTTTTCGTTGTCTTTGATTTTATTTGGCATTGCATTAAAAAAAAATCATACTTTGCATCTTTGCACCATGTTTCTTTGCAATACCCTAATCTTTTGTCTTTCCTGAGACAGCTTTGTTAGAGAACCGTTAGAACTCAACCAAGATTTGAAAGTGAGTATCTTTGATAAAAGAAATATGGGATCGATCGAAGGATGCAAGCTTGAAGAAGACTCTGCGACTCAAGGCTAATAAAGTTCACACTGAAAGCCTAGTGGTTATGGGACGAATGTTGAAGAAGACTCAACGTTTGACATTTTGCAAAGAAAAGTATGGGAAGGTTCTCGGATCTGTTAGAGGTGAATGTGCAAGTGGAAGCGATCACTGCAGTGGCCCAATACTATGATCCTCCTCTCAGATGTTTCACTTTTCAGGATTTCCAACTAGCTCCCACTCTCGAAGAATTCGAGCAAATCCTAGGTTTGTCATTGGAAGGTAAAAGGCCATACTTTTATAAAGGACACTATGCATCCATCCAAACTGTGGCGAACATTTTGAAAGTGCACGCAAGAGACCTTCAAGATGTGCAGCAGAATAGGAACGGAACCAAAGGGTTTTCAAGGGAATACCTTGAAGGACAGATGCGTCACTTAGCAAAAAGTGAAGATTGGGAGTCTTTCATGGACGTGCTAGCCCTCACCATCTACGGCACAGTCTTGTTCCCTAATATTGATGATTACGTGGATTATGCAAGCAATCGATGTGTTCCTTGCCTGCAAATTCCACACGACAACCCCGTCCCACTTCTCGCAGATGTTTACTCTACCCCGAGCTTTTGTCACGAAAGGAATGGTAAAAGAGTCCTCTCGTTGCTTGCCGGTGTTGTATGTTTGGCTCACACCTCATGTTTTCAATAGATCATACAAAGCGGAGTGCCCTATCGCTGACTTTAACCTGTACCAATTGAAGGTTAAGAACAAGCCGCGAATGGGCGGACCACTTGGCGAGATTGGAAGAAAAGCAAATAAGATGGTATCCTCGATGGAAAGATGTAGAAGCTATCATCTACCGGTGCGGAAGGTTTCCAAACGTACCCTCATGGGTACACGAGGATGTATTAATTACAATCCACCCTTGGCACAGCGACAACTCGGTTATCCTATGATGGGGCCACCTGCAGAAGCCCGAATAACCTCTTTTGTTCTTTACTATATAGATACGGAAGACACTGATTCGCTTCGGGAGGTCCGAAGTGCTTGGGACAAGGTCATCCGAAAAGGAAAAGAACTGGGAGTCAGAAGTTGTGCAGCCAAGGAAGATTATCGCCAATGGGTTAAGGACAGAGTTCAAGAAATCAAATTGCCATTCAAGATCCCGGCAGCCCCTATGGTTGGTGAACCTTCAGCCTCGGTTGTGATCGAGAATGAAGAAATGAAAGAAATGAGACCAAGGTTTATGAAAATGGAAGAGGAAAAGAGAAAAATGGAAACCGAGTTGAGAGAGAGATTCGCAGCATGTGCGGCCTTGAAGCGAGAAAATGCCGAAAAGGACCACACTATCAAGAGGCTAATAAAAAGATGAAGGCCGAACGTGATTACATGCTAAAAACCAAACAAAGTGTCTGGGGCAAAGAAACAAGGAATTAGGGCTCCGCAGACAAGAAAGGGACAGGGGCCATGGTGAAAGTCAACAAATTGAGGGAGCAGCCAAGAGTGCCAAAATAACCTGCAATAATGCAATGCGCCTAGTAGAAGAAATGAAGCAACAGATGGAAGTGGCATCTAAGCGATATGAAGATATGATAAAAGATAAGAAGCTACACATGAAAGAGACAGTTGCAAAATATGAGGTAGCATTACAACAAGGACAGAAAATATGAAAAAACTGATGGATCGTGGAACAACAAAAAGGGGACATCAATGGATGGAAGGAGGAAGTTCATTTTTGGATGAGTCGCTTTTCAAAATTGGCATGTTTGGCTAATGCGGCAATTGCGGATACCCCATATCATTTGAAGAAAGCTGATCAGATGGTTAAACCTTTTGAAACACCTAGTAGAAATCAGTGGTTTCATTGAGTATTATAAGAACCTTGTAGGGTAGATGAAACGAATGGCTAAGGCCTATTCAGATAAGGAATAGTTTCTTTCGCCTAGGTCATGATGTATTCATCTAAGAAGCAATGTATCGTTATATCTCTTCAATTGAATGAATGAAGTACGCTTGTGTCGGCATTTTTTTTTTTCTATCCCATATTTCACTGGAGACTTAATACTTTTGAACGAGACGTTCTGGGTAATAGTCACAACAAACAATATCAAAGATACTCATTTCAAATTTATTTGGCGCAAATGCACTAACGGTCCTCTAACAAATAATGAACATAATCACTGATCTTCTAAATTTTTCGGTAAAAACTTTGAATCATTGCTCGTCCTCTAAAAACGCAGATTGCACAAACCCGGCCTACGTAACTAGATCGCAAACTAGGCTACAAGAGATGTCGAACTCGTAAAGAAACTTAAGTCAAGAGATGGATGAAATGAGAGAAAGGATCAATACAATGGCGTATGGCAATCAAGGGTCGAGGATTTACCGAGACAAGTTAACCGAGACCCTTATAGCAACAAATGGAACATCTGTCGGCACTAGGGTAAACGCAAATGCAAGCAACAATGTAAATGAAGAAAATGATTCCATGAACGAAAATCGTGGAAGAGGAGAATAATAATGTAGAAGTAACTCGTGAATGTACTATGAAGATATTCTGAACGAATTCGGAAAAAAAAGAAAAACTAAGAGATGAGTTGATTGGAAAGATGCAAGAACAAATTAAAGCCATGCAAGGCCCTAACCCATATGGCTCGGTGGGAATCGATGAACTGTTCCCTGAGGTTGAAGTTAATATTCCCAAGGACTTCAAAATACCAGACTTTTCAAAGTATGATGGGAGCACCAATCCAAAATTCCATCTGAAGACTTACCTCACCAAAATGGCCATTTGGTCACGGGATCAAAAGTTCTTGATCAATTTCTTCCATGAGAGCCTGACTGGGTCGGCTTTAGAATGGTACATGCAACTTGACCATTCAAAGGTTTCTTGCTGGGATGATTTGACGAGTCTATTCTTGGAGCAATATCGATTCAATATCGATACCGCACCTACCCGAGAACAGTTAGGGTCAATGCGAGAAAGGAATGACGAAGCTTTCAAGCAATACGCTCAAAGATGGAGAATGTTAGCGGCCCAAGTCCAACCACCATTGACTCCATCAGAAATGAGCTCGTACTTTATGGGAACCCTAGGAGCACCTTTTATTGGGCTGATGGCGCCGCCTACATAGATTTTTCTGATCTAATTTCGGCTGGAGAAAGGATCGAGAACCTCGCAAAAGCAGGGAAGTTACCTGCGGGAAATATAGAGAACAATTTTCCTAAGAAGGTGGCACCAACAAGGAAGAAAGAGCCAGAAGTCAGTTATGTGCGTCAGCAAAACCCGAGTTTTCCTCGTAATCCACAACCATACCCTTCTTATCAAGCCCCTTCACCCGCTTTACCGGCTTACCAGGCTTCATACCAAGTTAACAATGTTCCCTCACCACGTCCCGTCTATACCAATCATCCTCCCGCACCTCGAAATCCAGGAAACCAAGGGTATGCTAGACCCCCGTCGAATTTACCCCCTTTTCCAAAGTTGCCAATCTCCAATGCTGATTTGTTTCAACAGTTGTTTGATGCACATTTGGTTGCATGCATTCCTTCTCGCCCTATGGTGCCCCCATTCCCAGCCTGGTACAATCCCAATGTAACTTGCAGGTTCCACATGGATAATCCAGGACATTCAATTGAAGATTGCGAGGTATTTAAGAACATAGTGAGGAGGTTGATTTCCTGCGGAAAGCTGGACTTCGAAGAGGAGAAGGGACCTAGCATCACTAGCAACCCAATTCCAAATCATGGGAAAGGGATTGTAAATGCATTAGAAAAGGAGAGTGAGGGACTTCAAAATGTAGAGGATGTCAAAACTCCTATGAAGTTAATATTCCAAGGCCTTGTCCGAGCAGGGCACTCTTGTTCCTCCGTAGCCTTGGGTGATGTTAATATTGAAGCTCACTGTGAATACCACATAGAAAAGGGACACGATATTGAAAGTTGTCGGAGTTCAAGGCTCAGTGCAAAGGTTCATGGCTTTGGGGGTAATAGATGTTACCCAAGCAAGAGGGTTCGCAAAAGAGGTAGATGTTGTGGAACGTCTAGTCCTCAAACTCCCGCGTACTAGTCAAGTTCCAGATTCCCAAAAAGTTGTCATAGCGATAAAGAAGCCTACACCTTTTCCCTATAGTGATACACATGCTGTACCTTGGAAGTATGATGTCAAAGTAAAGACGCAAAATAATATAGGACAAACTGCTTCAACCTCTATTGCCCAGACCGCAGAGCCCGCACAAGCAGTGTCGAGCGTCGTGGGCACAGGAGGGATCACAAGAAGTGGCGGTGTTACGGGCAAGAAGATAAGACCTGGAAAGGAAAAGCAGTGCTTTGTAGAAACAAAAGAAGATGATGAAGAAGAATTCCTAAAAATCATGAAGCAAAGTGAGTATGATGTGGTAGAACAACTCAAAAAAACTCCACTCTGGATCTCTCTATTGTCACTCATCTTGAGTTCCGAACCTCATCGCAAAGCACTTATAGAGAGTGTTAAATGAAGCTTATGTGAAGCCGGATGTTACCCCGTAAAGCTTAGTGAACATGGTAGACCCGAAGAAAGCACACCAATGTGATCCCTTCTGAGGAAGAAGTGGTACGTTCGATAGGGAATAACCCACGTGCTTTGCATATCACTTTGAAATGTCGTGGGTATGTAGTCGCAAAAGTTCGATTGATGGGGGTTCACCTTGAACGTCCTCCCAAAGACAACCTTGTCCCACCAAGGCTATGAGTGTAGAAGACCTTAAGCCTCAAGAAATGACAAGGCGAGCCTTCGATAGAAGGAAAAGAGGAATTCGGGAGAGGTGACCCTTCCACTCGAGATAGGCCCGAGCCGCTTCCAAGTGCTTTTTCAAGTAATGGATATTGAGCCTACATATACTATGCTTTTGGGAAGGCCATGGATTCACGCCGCCGGTGTCGTTCCTCAACCTTGCACCAATGCCCGAAATACATTGAAAATGGATGTCCGGGTTACCATCCGGGGAGAGGAAGAAATCTTACCGATGAAGCCTACTTCGCCTTATGTTGAAAACACAGAGGAAATGGAAGTGGAAAACTTCCTACACAGTTTCCAGTTGGTGGAATCAAAAGCGAGAGAAAGATGAGTCAACTTCTAAAGATGTTCATCAAGTTGTGACTCGCATTATGACCAATAATGGTTACCAAGCCGGAAAAGGTTTAGGAATTCAGCTGCAAGGAACCAAGTCTATGATTACCCTGCCGGAGAACAAAAACAGATATGGTCTGGGATATGAGGCACCTTTGGAAGGCATGATGAAGCACAATTTGGTTCTCAATGAAGGAGAAAGGGAGAATGAAGCGAAAAAGGCGATTCCTCATCTGAAGGAGACATTCCCCATCCCTACCGAGGTTATCAATGGAACCTCCAATCGTCAAGTCCGACTAATCATTAACAATGTAGAGGAAGACTCCGGAAAAGGCCATGTTATCCAGCCCGCTGACGATTTGGAACCTTTGAACAATTGGCGATCTGAGGCGTTAATGGATGTGATTGTCATAAAGTAATTGTTTGGTCATGATGTTATCTTAGATTTTTGTAATGTTGAATTTATGCTAACTCTTGTCGAAGCTTTAAAGTGATGAACTTGTGTGTTTTCCAAAGATAATTCTCTCGCTTCATGTTATCCTTCATCAAAGTTTCAATGCAATGAACTTGTGTGTTTCTCAGTTGACTCACTGTTTTAATTCTTTTCTATCTTTGATTTACGTCTTTGCTTAGTCTTGTCCAATTACCATATTTTCTTTCTGTTTCCAATCGGGCACAAATAAATCTTCTAGGGATTTGGGTCTGGTAGAGGCATTGCCCCATGAAGGGATACCCGAAAGCTCAAGGATGGATTCCTATTCAATGATAGATATAGATGACTCATGACTCGGATGAAGACGTAAACGCCACCGAGGAGTTTGCCAAATTGGTAGAAAGGTCGGAAAGAGACTTCACTGATGAGGAAGAAGTAGAGGTGATCAATATGGGAACCAATGAAGACAAGAAGGAGTTGAGGTTGGTGGATAACCCAGAACGTGAAAGCATGATCAAGTTATTCGGAGACTACATGGATGTATTTGCTTGGTCTTACCGAGATATGCCAGGGCTGGATCCAAGCATAGCTTCCCACAAGATTCCGCTATACCCCAATGTTGTGGCGAAAAAGCAGAAATTGAGGAGAATGCACCCTGAAATGTCCTTAAAGATCAAAGAGGAAGTCACCAAGCAATTGGAGGCAGGATTTTTAGAAGTTTCAAGGCACCCAGAATGGGTAGCAAATATCGTCCCTGTTCCAAAGAAAGATGGAAAAGTCAGGATGTGTGTGGACTATAGGGATTTGAATAAAGCTAGCCCTAAAGATAATTTCCCCTTACCTCACATTGATGTCCTTGTCGATAATGCAGCAAGAGGTCATAGATTCTCTTTCATGGATGGTTATTCGTTACAATCAAATTCTTATGGACACAAGTGATAAAGAGAAGACCACATTTGTCACATCATGGGAACCTTTTGTTATACAGTCATGCCATTCGGATTGAAGAATGCTGGGGCCACCTATCAGCGTGCCATGGTTGCTTTGTTCCACGATATGATGCACAAAGAAATTGAGGTGTACGTGGATGACATAGTTGCTAAGTCCCAAGAAGGGGAAAGCCATGTGGTAGTGTTACAAAAGTTGTTTGAAAGACTCAGAAAATACAAGTTGAGGCTAAACCCTAAGAAAATGTGTTTTTGGTGCGTCGACTGGAAAATTGCTTGGTTTTGTTGTTAGCAAGGAAGGAATCAAAGTGGACCCTGATAAAGTCAAAGCCATACAAGAGATGCCTGCTCCCAAAACTGAAAAGGAAGTAAGAGGTTTTCTCGGGAGACTGAATTACATCGCTAGGTTCATAGCCAACCCTGACCAGCACTTGTGAGCCAATCTTCAAGCTACTAAGAAACAACAACCAAGAGAATGGGATGAACAAAGGTCATGAAGCTTTTGAGAAGATAAAAACTTACTTACAAAGTCCTCCTATTTTGGTGCCACCTACACCTGGTCGTCCTTTGATATTATACCTCACGGTATTGCAGACATCCATGGGAGCAATGCTAGGGCAAGATGATGAAACGAGAAAAAAGAACAGCCATCTACTATTTGAGCAAGAAGTTCAATGAGTGCGAGTCTCGCTACATGGCAGTTGAGAAAACATGTTGTGCACTGGCATGGACATCTAGAAGGCTGAGGCAGTACATGTTGTACTATACTACTTGGCTTATCTCAAGGATGGACCCGATAAAGTACATATTCGAAAGCCCTCATGTTTCCACGCGAGTCTCCAAATGGCAAGTAGTCCTTTCTGAGTTCGACATAAAGCATGTAACTCGAAAATCAATCAAAGGGAGCATAATTGCAGATCACTTAGCTGAGAATCCACTCAATTATAAGCAACCTGTGACGTCTGATTTTCCTGATGAGGATGTTTTAGCAGTTGAAGAAGAAGAGTCAGATAAAGAGGACGTGTGGAAGATGTTTTTTGATGGAGCAGTCAATATGTATGGGAACGGCATAGGTGCAGTGGTCATATCACCAAGTGGGAAGCAATACCCAGTGGCCATCAAGTTAGAGTTCGATTGCACCAATAATGTAGCTGAGTATGAAGCTTGTGCTCAAGGGCTAAATGTTGCAATAGAATTGGGAGTGAAAGAACTACAAGTATATGGAGATTCAGCACTGATAATCTATCAAGTGAACGGGGAATGGCAGACTAAGGACCCCAAGTTGATTCCATACTAGAAATATTTGATGCAGTTGATCGAGAAGTTCGAATGGATCACCTTTTCGCACTTGACTAGGGATAAGAACCAGTTCGCAGATGCTCTGGCAACTTTGGCTGTAATGACCAATCTGAATATTCATGCTAATATGCAACCCATCCGAATAAGGGCAGAAAGCGAACCAGTCTATTGTTCTAATGTTGAGGAAGAAGAAGATGGGCAGCCTGGTTCCATGATATCATGCAAGATATCAAGTTCGTAGAATACCCATCGGGGCAAGTGAGACGATAAAAAGAGCATCCGTCGGCTTTCCATGGTTTTCTTTTTGAATGGGAAATCATGTACAAAAGAAACTATGATGGCACACTCCTCGATGCATAGGAGCTAAGCGAGGCTCTCACCATCTTAACGAAGTTCATGAGGGAATATGCGGAACACATGCCAATGGTATCATGATGGCTCGTCGATCCTGCGATATGGTTATTACCGGGTCCACTATGGAAGCCGATTGCATAGAATATGTTCGAAAGTGTCATAAATGCCAAGTGTAAGTCGATCGCATCAACGCACCACCCGTCCCATTGCATAATATGGTGGCACCCCGGCCTTTTTCAATGTGGGAATCAATGTTATTGGGCCAATAAACCCGAAAGCTTCTAATGGCCACAGGTTTATCCCGGTAGCAATTGATTATTTCACCAAGTGGGTAGAGGCGCTTCTCCCTACGCCAAAGTCACTCAAAAGGTTGTCCTTAAATTTTTAAGGGTAAACATCATTTGTCGGTATGGAATTCCGAGAGGATTATCACGGATAACGGCCCTAATCTCAATAGCACGTAAATCAAGAATTTATGTGAGAGATTTAGGATCAAGCATCACACCGCTCCCACGCACCCCGGATGAATGGTGCGGTATAAAGCGAAAATAAGAACATCAAGAAGATAGTAGTCAAAATGGTGGTCAACTACAGAGAATGGCATGAGATGCTCCCCTATGCTCTCCACGCTTATCGCACTAATATCCGATCCAGCACTGGGGCAACACCGTTCTCCTTGGTCTATGGTATGGAAGCGCCTCCCCGTAGAGGTTGAAATCTCATCTTTAAGGGTGTTGATGGAAGCGAGTTAGAAGAAGCGAGAATGGGTAAAGACTCTCAGACGAGCAGTTAAACATGATTGAAGAAAAGCGATTGAAAGCTATCTCGTCATGGACAACTATACCAAAGGAGAATGGCGAGAGCCTTCAACAAGAAAGTGCGCCCTAGGGAGTTCCAAGCAGGTGACCTGGTTTTAAAGAAAAAACTTCCAAACCAAGAGGACGCTCGAGGAAAATGGGCACCGAGTTATGAAGAACCGTACATCGTTAAGAAGGCATTCTCTGGTGGAGCCTTAGTTTTAACGGATATGGACGGAAATGAATTGCCAAGACCGACAAATGCTGATGCAGTCAAAAAGTTCTATGCCTAAAACAAAAAAAAAAAAAAAGAAAAAAGAAAATAACCCGTTAGGGTGAAAACTCATGCGCAGTGCACTAAGCAAAAGTTAGGGCATTTACAAAAAAAAAAAAAAAAAAAAAGCGGGGCAATTTTAAGTGGTGATGGAAGACAAAATCGGGGCAATTTTAAGCGGTGGTGGATGGAAGAGAGCTCGTGTCACAAGTGGTTGTAATATCCATCCGAGAATTAGGACCTATCTAATGAGAAGAAAGGAATCCTAACTCGGGGCAATTGTCCGCCACCTTACCTTTGTATCATCCTTTTGTACTATTTGCCTTTTCGTGCTTGTGAACATCCAAATCAATGAAAATACTTTCCTTTCTTTTATTGTCCATCTTTCTTTTGTCATGTTCCTTTCTTTTTTTATATTTGTGAAGTCACACGTGTTTATCACAAAATGCTTCGATAAGAGGGAATATAAATTCAAGATCATTGATCTAACAATTTAATGGCAAATTCCTCTAACTAACGAGTTTAGATCAAGAATGAATCGAAGATTCAAATAAGGCAAGAAAAGCTCCCAATGCGATTCACAATGTTGAGAGAGGAACTATGTGCCTGATGAGCCAACTCAGAAGTAAAGTGACTCCAGTGTCCGAGGATCCCAACGAACTCGAAACAAGTTGATGAGCCCTAGTTTGCGAGAGCCTACGCCCGGGTTTGATAGATCAAAATTTTTCGAGGAAGCAATCGAATTGCGGGTATGCAAGTGAAAAGTTTTGGCATAATGTTTTCAGTCTTTTGATATGATTTTGAGTTGCAGGAAAGTACGTTGCAACATCCCTCCATGAGCTGCAAATTTGTGAAAAGTGACGTCTTCGGCTTTTGCGCCAAGCTTCACTGTAAAAAAATAGCAAAAAAAAAAATCATTTCTGGGCCAAGCCCACTGTCTTTTAAATTCCGGGTCAAGCCCATTGTCTTTTAAATTTGGGCCAAGCCCATTGTCTTTTAAATTTTGGGCCAAGCCCATTGTCTTTTAAATTCGGGCCAAGCCCACTGTCTTTTAAATTTTGGGCCAAGCCCATTGTCTTTCAAATTCCGGGCCAAGCCCATTGTCTTTTAAATTTGGGCCAAGCCCATTGTCTTTTAAATTTCGGGCCAAGCCCATTGTCTTTTAAATTTCGGGTCAAGCCCATTGTCTTTTAAATTTCGCCAAGCCCATTGTCTTTTAAATTTCGGTCAAGCCCATTGTCTTTTAAATTCAAGCCAAGCCCATTGTCTTTTAAATTTTGGGCCAAGCCCATTGTCTTTAAATTTGGGCCAAGCCCATTGTCTTTTAAATTTCGGGCCAAGCCCATTGTCTTTTAAATTTCGGGCCAAAGCCCACTGTCTTTTAAATTAGGCCAAGCCCATCGTCTTTAAATTTCGCCAAGCCCATCGTGTTTTTTAAATTAGGCCAAGCCCATTGTCTTTTAAATTTGGGCCAAGCCCATTGTCTTTTAAATTTGGGCCAAGCCCATTGTCTTTTAAACTTCGCCAAGCCCATTGTCTTTAAATTTCGGGCCAAGCCCATTGTCTTTTAAACTTCGGGCCAAGCCCACTGTCTTTTAAATTTCTGGGCCAAGCCCACTGTCTTTTAAATTCCGGGCCAAGCCCACTGTCTTTTAAATTTCGGGCCAAGCCCATTGTCTTTTAAATTTCGGGCCAAGCCCACTGTCTTTTAAATCTTGGGTCAAGCCCACTGTCTTTTAAATTTGGGCCAAGCCCACTGTCTCTTACCATTTCCAGTCATAAAGTCACCCAAGGTCATTAAAAAAAAAAACTTTTTTTTAATCAATCAACGTCAACTGAGCTGTGACAGCTTGTTGACCATGCAGTGACGTCTCTGGCTTTACGCTGAGTTTCACCTTGGTAGGATTAACGATGTTGCGACAACTCGTAAATCCATGTTTTAGCTCGCTGGTGTTCAATCGGCGTCTTTGCCTTGTCCATTCACATCATCTCATACTTTATCGAACAAAATTTAAGTTCACGTCTTTACTCGTTTCTTACAACAATAATAAGGAAAACTATGGGTATTCTTAGTATTTAGTAAGAAACAAGTAAAGAGGGGCAACTGTGAACATCCAATTTTGTCCGAACCAAAAATAATAAATAAATAAAAAATAATAGTTATGGATGACCAATAAAAAAAATAATAATAAAAATTAATTAAATTAAAATTGGTTAACTCTATTAATCAATAATAAAAGTAATGAAAATAAATAAAAGAAGGTATGCAAAAAAAAAAAAAAAAAAGAGGTTTGGGCTTGATCCATTGGGCTCACTCGCCTACCCGGATCCAACCCATGACCCGGATCCAACCCGTGACCCGAATTCACCCATGACCCAGATACATTACTCTTCTTCCTCCAAAACCTAGCAGCCCCCTTCCCCTACCTACATAACTCGCTTCTCTCCTCTCTAGCCCCATGGTCTGCAACCTCTCCACGCCCTAGCACTCATGCAAAGCACACGTATTAGCCCACGAGATTTCCATATGCGGGTAGACTAGCAAGATTGAGAGAGAGAGGCGTGTCGGGAGCGATGGGAGTATACACGAAAAGGGAAAGACCCAAGCTTGTCCGGGCTCGCCACGCACAAGGCTCGACGTCCCGCTCGCCTCTCTCGCATTTTTGGGCGAACCACATGACACAAGAAGGAAAGGCAGTCGAGCTGGGAGGAAGAAACACATGGATCAGAGAGACGAAACACGAAAGGGGAAATCAAGATGAGACCCAAGCTTCGTCAACTCCTGCAACATGAGGCAAGTCCTGCGTTTGAAGCTACGGGACGACCCGAGGAAAGCCCTCCTGCAGAAGGAAATTTTTTTCTCTATAAATACAAAGAACGAAAATCGAGAGAAGGGGTTGGTTGGGAGAAGTTCTTTTGGTGAGAGTCTTAGAAAACTTGTAATAGGGAATTTGAGAGAGGTAGAACTGATCAGAATAACTCCTATTCTCAACAATTTGGAAGGATTCCCATTCGGTAATTTTTATTTTTTTTTATTTTCATTTTTTTTTACTATTATTGTATTGAAGATCTTGAATAACATAGAAATCCTCTTGTTTTGGTTCTTGACTGATTCTGCGTGGAGCCTAATTTTGGTGATTGATGTATAAATTCTTTCCTTTAATTTAGTTTCCATTTTTATTGCTCTCTATCTGTTTGTTAAAATGACTAGGCCAACTTGTTAAAAAAATGAGTCTTGATTTCCTCTTAATAATGGGTGATGAATTCGCATATGGTCTTGCCATGGTTCTAGGGTAACAATTCTATTTTCCCTTTGTCAGAATTCATTTCACAGAAATGGCTGAGTTGTTTGACTAATATGCCTGCCTAGTCATAGTTTCTTTTAGTAATGATGGTGAACCTGATGCTATCTGCTTGTGATGCTATCTGCTTGACAATGTGTGCTGTGCATTTATTTTCAGTAAATTGATAAGAAGCATATGTCTGCGAACGTTTGTTTCAAATCCCTTACTATGGTTTCTCTCATTCTGTTTCCTTTTAGTTGGATCTTCACCCTTGTACTTTGTTCAAAAGAGTAACTCTAGGTTGATACAAAAGGAAGTTGTTTTAGCTTGTTATGTGAGTAATGCATTACAGAATTGAAGCTTATAGCTTGCTGGTGTAGAACATTCAGAAACTGACTTGGATTAAACATCTTTGTCTTATTTTAATGGCACAATAATCATTGCACGAAATTGCAATCTTAGGGGTTGGGCTAGTAAGATGAGTTGATGGTTGTGCACTACCCAATTAATGAAAATTTTCTGCTTGATAATGTGCTCGGATTCATTGAAGTCTCGTCAAAGCTGATCCTCTGTCTTTTCCTTTTTCCTATATATATATATATATATTTGGGATGCTTTAGATCTTCTCCGGTCAATGTTAATTGGTAGTTGGTTTTTTTTTTTGAAATATCCATGCTCTACATGTGTACCCGATGAGCTGATCAAGAATTCTGCAGATATGAATCATAGCATTGTTACACGATCTAACTCCTCATTTTTCTGTTATTAACTTGTTAGTGTAGGATTTCTCGTTGTTTCCATCAACAAGCCTTTTTTTACTTACCCATATATATACATGTATATACGCACACGTCAATTCGCGTTGGTTTTTTGTCATTAGCCTTTTTGTCTTGACCATCAGCAAGCATTTTTTACTTGCCTATATATATATATATATATATATATATATATATATATATATATATATATATATATATGCGTCAATTCACGTTTTTTTTGTCATGGACCCTTTTTTTTTTGTTCATTTATCTATTGAAATTTTTTTTTTACTTTATGAACATTTAATTTTGTTCGAGTCTTTTTATTCCGAATAAAACGAGATTAGCTGAACTGTGACAGTTTGTTAATCTTATATTTTTTTTTAAATCATTTAAGTTGTGACAACTCGATGATTTTTTTTTATTTTTTATTTATAATTCATCTACTTTTTTTTATGAAAGTGATAAAACAAATATTTTTAAAAGTTATGAAATTTTGCGCAATCAATTTAAGGTACCATTTTATAAACGGGTGTGTTGGGGGTGTTGTGGGATTAAGTTTCCACCCTTCCCCATTCATAACCGACTCCCGAATCCAATCTGGTTCCAAAGACCGTTTTCAAAGGAAGGTTTTTCCATTTTTTCCTAATTTAAATAAAATTGGTGGCGACTCCCTTTTTCTTTTTTAAAAATCACTCGAGTTGCTATCATCCGCCGCGATCTTGGTCGCGACACGTATAGTAGTATCTGACTATTATACAGGTGGGTCGGGTTGCTCCTGACTGATAACCCAAAATCTCAGGTCAAAACAGTTACCCCCAACTTAGCGCTTAGATGGGACAGCTAAGTGTCAAGGTACTCATGTTTAGTAGGAGCACACAGCACGCAGTGAACAAAGGGATCCAAGTTAGACTTAATGTCAAATCTCACAATGTTTTCAAAATGGTCGAGGTCCGTGATATATCATAGTATTCCTCCGGGGTTGACGTGTAAGGCCGGGGTCTGAGTCGGATCGTTCTGCTTACATTGTCATTCCGCTGTCCAAGGTGTGTCATACATTGCCCCCATGTGTTCGGGGGGTCTCGACCATACGTTGAGTGAATTCCTGTCGAGGTGTCAATGATATACTCCAGTTGAGTGTGTGTCGGATTGACCCGTGGGATAAGATTCAGAATCATGGTCCGTATTGGGTTCAACGCCCATTGTGTTTCTTTTCACAACCATTTTATGGACTTGAGAATATTTTCAATCGAGGGGAAACCATGCCCAGGGTCCATTACTATTCGCTTTGGTATTTAGGATCCCTCGTGACTTTGGTGTAGAAACCTTTTGGTATTTAGGATCCCTCGTGACTTTGGTGTAGAAACCTTGTCCGGGGTTCATTACCATTCAATTTGGTATTTAGAATCCTCTGTGACTTCGGCATAAGTGAAACCTTGTCCGAGGTTCGTCATCAACTATTTGAGCGTTTAGGATCCCTATTAGAACTTAGGCATAAAAGAAACCTTGTCTAGGATCCGTCACCAACTATTTGGGCGTTTAGGATCCCTCATAGGACTTAGGCATAAAAGAAACCTTGTCCGGGGTACTATTTGGGCTTTTAGGATCCCTCGTAGGACTTAGGTATAAAAGAAACCTTGTCCAGAGTCCGTCACCAACTATTTGGGTGTTTAGGATCCCTCTTAGGACTTAGGCATAAAAGAAACTTTATCCAGGGTCCATCACCAATTGGGCATTTAGGATCCCTCATGACTTTGGTTTAAGTGGTCCTTGCCGAGGTCTTTTATGTTTATGGTTTAGTGCACAAATTTTTCCAAAATTTGAGATTTTTCTACTACACAACCTATTTAATGTAAGACAACTATCGGCGGGTACCGTAATGGCTTATGCATGGATTTTACTATCCATGCTGCCAATAACCAAATGATGGTTTTAGCCAAGTGTCGTGATTTTTGCGAGTTGTGACCAACCCGCTGAGAAGGGTTTGGTGGGTTACCCTCTTAACCTGGAACGTAAGGCACTAACTGATCCCATTGGTGGCTCCCTGTTTGACCGTCTAAGGTGCGGCTCATATGGGCACAAGTTAAGACCATTGAATGTGCTACTTGTCCCTAAATGGTGGTCAAGTGAATTTCCCTGTTTGGCCGTCTTGTATAATTGATCCTCTTCGAACCTTGACTCCTCGGACCTCGTTAGGGTGTGGTAACTTTGTGGGTTATGTCAGGCCAAAGAATTTGTAAACTCAGGGTCGCAACCGAGATACTAGCTTAGATAATGTTGAGCCAAAATAATAAATATTCGAGGAAGTCGTCCGTGTTTGTTGTGTGGGATGATCCATATGGATTCTAGCTCTTCAATCTAGAAAATGGTTAAAACCATGATTGAGGGCTAAGATAAGGTCTCTTGGACCACCGAACAGTTGTTCCCCAGGCTCTTCGTGCTGGCCAACTTGGATAGCAAGTCGGGCCTTGAGTTTTGTTCTCGGGGAATGTGCTCCACCTGAACCGTTCGAAAGCTCTTAAGGAGCCCTCGTACCTTTGCTAGGTATATCTGCAAAAGGGGTTCTTTAGCCTGGTAGTCACCCTGGATCTGGGATGTCACGAGCTAGAAGTCAGTGCAAAGTGTGATCCTTGTTGCATCCAATTCCTTAGTCATTATCAATCCAGCAATGCATGCTTCATACTCTGCCTGGTTGTTCGAAGTAGGGAACTCAAACTTTAGAGAGCTTTCAATTGTCATGCCTTCTGAATTTTCGTGGATTACCCCGACGCCACTTCCCTAGGGTTGGAGGATCAGTCAATGAACACTGTCCACGACACTTCCACAGGGCCACTAGGGTCTGATGTAAGTTCAGTAATGAAGTCTAAGAGTGCTTGTGTCTTTATTGCTAGTATGGCCTCGTATGAGATTCTAAACTCATAAAGCTCGATGGACCAAGCAATCATCATCATTGCCTTAGTCTCTTAACTGTGATGACTAGGGCAAGCGCGACCTTCTCGATCTTCTGATAACGAAACTCGGGGTCTTGCAACACCTTACTCATGAAATAGACTAGCTTCTGGCTTTCGGTCGTTTCCTAAATAAGTACTAAACTGATGGCTTCTTCATAAACAGAAAGGTATATATACAAAGTCTCTCTAGGTTTCAGTCTGGTTAAGATAGAGAGAGATAATAACATATTCTTGAGATATGTGAAGACATCTTCACACTCCTGGGTCCACTCAAAACTCATCCCTATTTTTTAACAGTTTAAAGAGGGGAAGGGATTTGTGAGCAGCTTTAGTGAGTAAGCGTGTGTGAACACCATATTTTGACCGGATTTTTTAATTCATTTCTTTTTTAAAAAAAAGAGTAAAAATTAAAAAATAATAATAATAAAAATAAAAAAATTAAAGAATTGTTGTCCATATTTTTAGCTCATCTTTCTAACCCAAATACATAAGCCCACAAAAAAAAAATAATAATAATAATAATAAAACAAAAATAAAAATAAAAAAAAAAAAAAAAATAAAAAAAAATTGTTGTTGATTTGTTTTTCTTATTTTGGTAAAAAATGGTTTTTTTTCTTTTCTGGTCCATTGTCTTTTTCCTGTTTTGGGCAGACATTTTTCACATACCACTCACGTCCTCACCTGCACTGCTGCGCACACACACCCACCACTCATGTCCTCACCTGCACTGCAACACCCACTCATATACACTCATTGCAGCATAACAAAAAAGCAGAAAAGGGAGATTGAGGGAGGGAGCTGAAAGGAAAAAAAAAGAGAAGAACGGATAGACAAAGGGATATAAAAGCTAAAAGGAGTTTTGGTTGGCGGGGGACAGATATATTTTTTCGGCTGATCTCTTGTGGCAGCTTGGAAGAAATAAAAAGAGAGTAAGAAGAACAGAGAATTGGGGTAAATTTTCTGAGGAGAACATTTGAAGTGCAAGAAAAGAGAAGAGAAATGTTAGTATTTGAATTGAAATCTGAAATTTCTTTTGATTTTCTTGAAGCTTCAAAGTAAGAATCCCTGTCTTTTTTTTAGTTCCACCATGAAATGGACTTTATTTTCATTTGATTCTGGTTGATCTGAGCCTTTCAAAGTGACATTTTGTTCATCCACTCACACACTTTTTTTTGAAAATACCACACAGTAGAGGAATAAAAGAGGAACTCATGTTTAAAAAAAGGCTGAGTGTCTTTGGTTTCTGGTTTTTGGTTAAGGGAAATCATGGAGAGTGAAACTATGAGAGAATGAGCTATAAAAAAAAAAAGAGGGGGGCCCTGAGTGAGAAGGGGTATATTTTGAGAAGGAGAAACGAAATATTTCAGGAATTTTGGGGAATCAGATCCACATACAAAACCTCAAATCCATTCTCTGTTCAACTTCAACTATCCATACCCATTCCCCAACGTTCCATAACCATCATCCCACCTCACCTCTCACCACACTCCACCCTTCATCTCCCATCACCAAGCATCCAACCTCATTCTCTCTAACTCTTCTTAGCATAATTACAACACATTCCATAATACTCCACATTCTGCACTAGCTACTTATCTCAGCTGCTCTTAACATACCCAAAAAGCCTCTTCTTTCTTCTTCTTCTTCTTCCAACTTCCAAAATGCATTACCAAACCGCAGCAACCATCCTTCACCCAGAAACCAGCCTACACCTCTTTATTACTTCACCCCAAACACCATCGCAACCCTCACCACCGTGAAGACCATCTTCAACCCGTAAAGCCTCACCAAACCATCCCTCCATCACAACACCATTCACGCCCCACACACAAAATACCATCTTTAACACCCTCCAACGCCGCCCAATCCCCCGAATCGCCGCGAAACAGAGCACCACGGCAACGGCCCCCCCTTCGCACCGCCCTCTCCTCATCCCCCACTTCGCACCCACCGTCATCCCCAACACTACCGCGCCACACCCAACACGCACCACCATCCCCCCACCTCCATCAAACCGTAACAGCCACCACGGTTGCCGTCCCCTCTTCCGGATAAAATAAAAATAATAATAATAAATAATAAAAAATGTGACTCATCCCATTCGTCAACCTTCCAAGCCACGAGCCCGTGAACCATCGTTTCAACCAGATCCTGCCCAAATCCGCGAGTCCGCGCCAACCCATATCCACCGGAGTTCATCCTCCTCCGCCGCTCCTCACCGTTCACGTCGCGTCGTCCTCCATGCGTCGCCGCCCAGTCCGCTAGTCGAATAGCCATTACCGGCTCCACACGCACCACGGTGCTTTCCTTGACGGAGTCACGCACTTCACGAGCTGCTGAGCAGCTTCCTTTCAAGCTTTATATCTTCCCCCACTTTTTTACGTTCTTGGAAAGCCATGTTCCTTCTTATTTTCATTTGATTTGATCTTTTTTTTAGTGCATGCTACTTGCCTATACTTGATGCAGTATTATATTGTTTGTGGGTTGCTTGGAGTTGGACTCCGTGGGAAGTTGGGCTCAGATTATTAAAATGAGGCAAAATTGGGCTTTGGGTTGGGGTATGAAAGTGATTTAGTGGTTTTGATTTGCTTATGATGTTTCAGTTGGACCAAAATTAGATGAGTTTGTCAAAAAATTATGAGTAAAGAAAATGATAAATAAAAAGGAGATAAAAAATAAAAAAACATCGTAGATTTCTCTTATTAGTTTTTATTTAGATTTTATTTACCTTATTGTGTGATTCATGTTTATTTTACCTACCAATGTGTTTATCTTAATCATGTCACTAACTTCGTATTTTCTTGGTTGTTGACCCCTTTTTTTATATTAAAAAATAATGGAAGCATGTTAAGAAAATAAAATGGGATTAACTGAGTTGCGACAGCTCGTTAGTCTTATTTTTTTATTTATATTTTTTTTATAATCATCTGAGTCGTGATAACTTGATGATTCAAATGTTTTTTTAAAATAAAATAAATCGCTAATTGATAATTTTTTTTTAAAAAAAATTATAATAAAAATTTTCGTAACAAACTTGATGTGTAATAGGTGACATCTCTAGCGTGACGCGAGTTTCACCTATTCAAACACTAATTTGATTAGCAGAGAATCGCGACGACAATTAATTTAAATTTTTATAAAATAAAAATTAAATTTAAAAAAATATAAAATCAATAAAAATTTCATTTAATTGTAATAAATTTAATGATTAGTGGTGACGTCTCTAAGCATGACCTCAGAGTTTCACCTATTCAAATCTTAATTTGATTAACTGAGTCGCGACGACTTGTTAATTAAATTTTTTAAAATTAATTTTATTATTGTTATTAAAATCAACCAACCCACACTTATTTTTAAAGAACTACGTGACTTTGAGTTCCTCATTGCACCTGAGGATACGTAGGAGTAGAATCTTTATTCTGTCAAGCCAAAAATTAAAATTTCACAAATTATTTGATTTTTTTAGTGTTGTTTTAATAAAAAGGGGTAAAGTAAATATATTTAAGATTATCAAGAATTTGCACAATTGACTTAAGGTACCGTCTTAGGACGGGTGCGTTAGGGGTACTGTGGGATTAAGTTTTCACCCTTCCCTAAGCATAATCGACTCCCGAATCCAATCTGGTTTTCAAATACCATTTTCCAATAAGGGTTTTCCAATTTTTCCTAATTTAAATAAAATTGGTGGTGACTCCATTTTTATTTTCTAAAATCCCGAAAGTTGTTATTTTTCGCCGCGATCCACGGTCGCGACAGCGTGTGAAAGCCGCAATCTGCCCTATAAGTTGTTGAACCTCTTTTACATTTCGGGGGCTGTGCATGTTGAGCACCTCTTGACATTTTATCTGGATTTGCCTCAATCTCGCGATGAGTCAACACGAAGCCCAAGAACTTCCCGGCTCGGACCCCGAATGCACATTTTTGTGTGTTAAGTCTCATGTTGTGCCTTCTAACTTCTACAAATACCTCTTCGAGGTCAGTTGTGTGGGATCTGGACTCCGGGATCTTAACAATCATATCGTCAATGTATACTTCAAGCATTCTCCCCACTTGACTCTCAAAGACTCTATTCATCATACGCTGATAGGTGGCTCCTGCATTCTTTAAGCCAAAGGGCATGACCTTGTAGCAGTAGCTTGCCTTCTCGGTGATGAAAGTGGTTTTATCTTCATTTCTGAGGTACATCGGGATCTAATTATACCCAGAGTAGGCATCCATAAAGGATAGTAGTCAGAAGCCGAATGAGTTGTCAACCAACTTGTCAACGTTGGGGAGAGGGTATGGATCTTTAGGGCATATGCCTTATTCAGGTCCGTGTAGTCCACACACATCCTTCACTTTTCATTTGACTTTTTCACTGGGACCACATTAGAGAGCCATGTGGTGTAAGAGATCTCCCTGATAAATCCAGCACTGAGTAGTTCTTTGACTTACTCCTCAATGATTTATTGTCTTTCAGGGCCGACTTTCCTCTTCTTCTGGGAGATCGGTTTTGCATCCCTTTTGATAGATAAATGATGGCAGATGAAAGTGGGGTCAAGTCTAGACATGTTGGAGGACATCTATGCAAATAGGCCTTTATTTCGTTGAAGGAGCTCTATCAGCTGGCGTTTCTCCCGCTCTTCCAGATTTGCGCCTATTTTTGTGACTTGATCAGGCTTGTCACCTAGTTGAAGTGAAAGTAGTTCTCCTTCTAGCTAGAGTCTGGTGCCCCGAATTTATTCTCTGACATCCAGTTTGGTCATAAGGATGTTAACTTGATCCATAACCGGGCTAGACGTACATGCTCTTGCTTTCCTAAGAGTTCTATAGATTTTGAGGCTTTCATTATAACACTTACGTGCTGCGATTTGATCGCCCTTAACCATGACCACCTCATTGTTTTTGTTAATGAATTTCATAGCCAGTTAGGCGATGGATACTACAGTGGCAATATCGTTCAGGGTAGGTCGCCCTAGAATAATGTTGTAAGCAAACGGGCAGTTCACGACCAAATATCTGACTTTGACCGTTCTGTAGGCCTTGTTGTCCCTGAAGGTTAAGAATGTTTCAAAATAGCCTACCGAGGTGATTTTTTCTCCAGAGAACCCAGTGAGTTCGCCCTCATGGGGGGTTAAGGCGAATATGGGAGACTCCAACTTTTCGAAAGCGTCCATGAACATTATGTCTGCTGTGCTACCATAGTCTACAAAAATACACCAGATTTCAGCGCTAGATATTATTCTGGAGATAACAAATGGATCATCGTGATCCCAGACAATATCATCATAGTCTTTAGCGATGAAAGAGATCTGTGACTCTTCCCTATCATCAACACGAGGCCTGCGTGTAGAGCCAAAAATGCTCAATACCGTAGTCCATAGTGCTTTCTTCCGAGAATTACTGGATTGACCTCCTCCTGCAAATCCTCCAGAGATAGTACTGACTAATCGATTTATTCTGTTGGGCCCGTTCTAAGTATCCCAGTTCCGAGTCTAGGATTTTCTGACAAGGCTGCGTGTCCTCCTCCTTTGGCGTGGAGTCAGACTTCACCGGGGGCTGCGGCTACGTCTTCGCTCTCTTTGTCTTCTGGGATTGTCATTGTTTTAGATCCTAACAATATACTTCTGTAGTCATCCTTCCTTAATTAAGGATTCAATGACATCTCGGAGCCGGTAACATTCTTCTGTTTCGTGGCCATAGCTTTTATGCCACTTATAGTGCTTGGAGTGTTCCTTCGCCTTTTACAGAGGTAGTGGCCTTTTAATATTTCAAAACTCGGTCTGAAACACTTTTTTGAGAATTGTTTCTCGTGGAGTGTTCAGAGGAGTGTAGTTAGAATATTTAAGTCAGTAAGCATCGCCTTTGGAGGAATTTAGAGGTTGGTTAGAGTTTCAGTTATTTTTCTAGTGAGTGGGCTCACCTTTTTCCAAAGTCTCTTTATCCTTGATAGTTTCCTCTAGTTCAATGTATTTCGCGGAGCGAGCATGGAACTCATTCATAGTCTCCACCTTCTTCTTTGCTAAGGACTAGAAGAAGTCAAAATTAGTCCAGAGGCCATTTTGGGCATAGTGAAGGGTGATCCGATCATCCGGACTGGCTACACGAGCAAGGACGTTGCTGAACCTCTTGATATATTCGCGAAGGGACTCATTGCTCCCTTGGCGAATCCCGGAAAGGAAGTTAACCTACTTGAGCTACTTCTTAGCGGTGGTGTAGTGCGACAGGAAGCATTGCATGAGATCATCCCATCCGACAACAGACCTCGGTTGTAAGGTGGAGAACCAACGGAGAGCGCCCTTCTTTAAGAAGAGGGGGAAAGCACGGCATAGCAATTCTGGGGATCCCCCATGGAACTGCATAGAGTGAATGTAGGTGTCGAGATGCTCCTGGGGGTCTATCGTACCATCTATTGTTCAAAAAGATTGGAAGGGGGCTTGAAGCCTCTAGGGATCCTATATGCCATTAGTTCATTCGAGAGGGGCTGCTATTGGATACCAGGAATTGGGGTGTTGTTTCAGACAACATGACTATCTTCGTCGCGTGGTGGCCTCCTCTAGTTGTTAACCGCATTCCGTCTCCCGTGGTCGTTCCCCACGTGCACTGGTCGTTCTAGCTCATTGAGCCAACGACGTTGGTTGTCAAGCTGGCAGTGTTGCTCATCAAGCTGTTGCATTTGTTGGGCTACCAGTTTTTGGAGGTGGTTTCTAGTCATCTCGGAACGGGCAAGGACTCGGCTAGAAGCGCGATCAGTAGCATCGTTGTTCGAAGGGCCTGGGTGTGATTACACTGGACCCTTGGACACTTGAACAACATTGTTGGCTCTTTCTCCAGGGCGGGTAAGCCTATCCATGACAGACCTTCTGGGCGACGTATGTGGATTTTCATCGGAAAGTGAAGTCTCATGTCCGTCGCGCAGTCATTCTGAGACATGTGTCTGGTTGCAGGTGGTGGAGCTGGATGAGGAGGGGCTGCGATGCTGGCTCCTATCTCTGTTTCACAGGAGGTTGCGCAGCATCCCTCTTTGAGGGTTAGCGTGTGTTCACCATGATTGTATGAGATTAGAAGTTTATCGAATTCTCACAGACAGTACCAATATTTTGAAGTGGATTCAAAACATTAAAAATATTTGACTCTCATAACAATTATATCAAAACTTACACATATAGTTATGTGAGATTGGTTGATAGTATAAAAAATTTTATATTGACAATACATCAAAATTAAACTCTAATTTTTAAATATTTTTTTCTCAATGCTAAACCTTGTGATTTGAAAACTATAATCTCCCTAATTACTACTATTTATCAAAGCATGAAAACGATGTTATATTCTCCAACACATCTAATAGAAGAACAAGAAAACTTGTTTGTTCTATCAACAATAAAGAAGGACAGTGTATTAAAAAAATATAGCTTATAGCATTAAAGTTTACTTATCACATGGACAATATTATGATTTTCTACCCTTTATTACACCGGTTGTGCTTTTCATTAACTATAATATTATATTTATTGCTTTTCATTTTGATATTTAGCAAAATAACAGTAGTAATATATTCTAAGTTAATTTTATTTTATATATATTGTATTTATTCCTTGATTATGATGAGTTTATTCAAAATATTATTCTGTAGTTTTGTCTCAAATTAAAATCTAAATTAGTTTTTTAATCAATCAAAATCAATATTCATTAATGGAGATATTAATTCATTAATTTTATTATTTCTTTGCAGTTTTAATTTCTCATTTTTTGAAATATATTTGTTCCATGTTAGCCAAAGTTGCTTCTTCTCCTCACTTGCAAGATTTCTCCCAGTTTAATCTTTCACATATTTTCACGCGATTCTGCACAGACATAGTTATACACTCATACTTTATTAACTGTATAAAGTTGACAAACTTAGTATTGCTTTTTCACATCTTTCTCCATGTGCCAAATGGAAGAATGTTCACATCTTTCAACTACATATTACCATTGAGGATTGTGATGGAAGTGGCATCAACCTTAACTAAGTTATGGAAGTGCGAATTTGATCTTTGGATTGGTTAATTGGTGGACAACTTTGAGTTAAGTTTTTAGTGGAGTTAAACTTATCTCCACACTCCTTTGGGAGTAAAATTGGTGGTGAGCCGTAAATTCAGAGCATGAATTTTCGAATAATGTCTCTGACAAGTAGATGGGGTTCGCCATTGTTGTATAAGTCCAAGCTACTATTTTAATTTTTTTTTAAATTATTTTAAAATGAATAAATAAAAATATATCTATTATTTATTTGATTTAAAGTATATTATTATCTTAATTAATTAAATAATTTAAAGATAGATATCTTTATTTACTTGTTATATAAATAAATTTTCTTTAGATGAATCTTATCAGTGTTCACAAATTAGCGGCATATAAAACTAATTTAATCTATTTGTGATAGAAAAATGAAACTTGCTATTGTTAAAGCAAAACCGGGCTACGTTGGTGCTCTATAAACCGAGTTCCATAGCACAACTCTTTGTAATATTGGGTAGAGGTGTGGGCTATATCCATTATCCAAGGATTATTTGGCAATTAATTTTGGGCAATAATAACTGTACAAACTTATTTCCAAGGATTTATAATAAAATTAGAATAACATTTGTATAATGTATGAGATTATAAAAAAATTAAATATTTAACAATAATATATAATAATTATTTTAATAATATAAAAATATTTTTATAATTTTCTTAAGTGATTATGAATGATATAAAAATTTCACGGTAAAATTCAAATATTTATTTTATTTTGTTGAGGACGTCAAATACAAAGTTTATATATAATATTTTGATAATATTTTAAAAATTTCAAAAATTATTAAAAAAGAGTTTTGACCTTTAGGGATTGCGACCAATATTAACTTATTTGACTTCATTTCTGTATATTATAGTTAGGGGTGTTCGTAAGATGGGTTGAGGCGAGTTTACTTTGACTCGAACTCAACCTGATATTTTGATTAGACCAATTTTTTGGACCTTAACTCAACCCGATCATGAGTTAACAAATGATTAGGTCAAACTGAGTTGACTCGATAATAAAATAAATTACACAAATATAGACATTTATATAGTTAAGTCACAAAATTTTAGAAGAAATAAACTAAAAGTATGTGACATTTTATAATATATATTTCGAAATAGTTCATATTAACAAAAATATATTATAATGTTATGCAAAAAGTATTAATTTACGTAAGAAAGTTTTATCATTTATCACTAATTGTCAAAAAATTATAAGTTTTAAGGTATTCTGTAATATCGGGTTGGGTTAGGACAACGCGAAACATGATTCTAACCTGACTCAAAAACACATCGAGTCCAATTCCTAGAATCCAAACCCATCCAAATTAATTTCGGACTAAGACGAGTCATTGGGGCATGTAGGATTTTGAACACTCTTAATTATAGTATAGTTTGACACCATAACAAAAATATTTTTATTTTATAAAAAATATCTCAAAAGAGTTTTCATATATATATATATATATATATATATATATATATATATATATAATAAGATAATAATGATGAAATTCAAATTTAAATTATATTTGTGGCACATTCTAAAAATGATATTTTACAATTTCTTTTTACATTTTCCTTTAATTATTTTTAATAAGATAATATTAAAATTCAAATAACATTGATACTATACAACCTAAGCTATCACTGGACTCTCTTTTTATATATTATATTAATTGATTGATTATATATTGCTTATTTTGAATAAAGATTTGTGAGTAAGTCTACAGTCATATATATGTTTGAATATTATATAGTTACGTTAATTTTTTAGGATCAAAATATAAATAATATCTTTGTGAATCTATTAATTCTGATGTGGATGACTTGCCTTTAACAGGATCAAGAAAATATATTAATTGAGATACACACAAATTAACCTAAATACTACCTAACTGGTAACTACAATTCCAAAAGATAATAATAACAATAAAAAGATTGCTTATTAAAGAAGAGTTTATGTATTGAAACTCAAACCATACAATTATTATAGCTTATGAGCCGAAGGTTAATCACGAAAGCTAACCTTTGTTGGCACTTCTTACATGCTCTCATGTAAACTATTTAATAACACCATGATCTCATATTTTTTAAATGGCCCAATGCGCTTATATCATGTATATAATTTGTGCAAGAAAAAATACTAGAAAGTCAAAATTTTTGACAGAATGTAGTATATTTATTAACTTTTGATGAATGGGAAGTTCCTATCATTTCATTTCATCCAACATCCACTCGTATATTTTGCCAAATATTCTAGCTATTATTATGACTGTATAACATTACTCTTTGTGCAAGTATCTTTTATATATATATATATATATACGAAATTGGAATTTATTAACCTGAAAGTTTCGAGCTCAAAAAAGAACAAAGGAAAGTTGGTGACTCCTCAAGCCATAACATTGGGCCATTATCTTTGGCATAGTTACCTAAGGAATCAGCAACTTTGTTACATAATCTTGGAACATAAGACTAATCAAAAGCCAAAAAATGCAAAACAAAAAATGTCTCGTAAAATGTGACCAATGTAAGATAAATCAATGGAATCTTGCCTAATACTATTATACACGGCTTGCGCATCTCCTTCCAGAATAATCTGCCTGCAACCTATTTCCCAAGCAACAGATAGTCATTCTCTTGCTGCTAAAAATTCACCCATATTTGCAAGGACTGAACCTTGCTTCAACCATGATTTAGCAGCTACAAAATTTCCATTCTAGTCCCGAATAATAGCACCCAACCCATAAGTGGATCTCTCATCAAATAAAGCAAAATCAACATTAACCTTATACATCAGATGAGGTGGAGTCTGCCATTTGTTGGTGTGATTCCCATGACTCGGTGATAGGTTCAAGAAGTCTTCCTTTGCTAAATGATATGCTTGCCATTTAGAGAAAGCAAGACAAGCCACATGTGCCGCACTTCTGTTGTATTTTCCTTGCCATCTCAAATTCCTCTAGTACCAGCATTCATATTGTTAGATTATAACTTAAAATTAATTGGCATTAAGAGGAGTGGCCCAACAGATATATAAATCGCATATGAGATTCTTAACATCCCCCTCTACAGATGCCTGACGGAACAGGCGAGCCTAACAGAATAGGCGACACAGAAAGATGAGATCTTGACTCTGATACCAACTTGAAAGAGACAGAATATTTCTCTTCTTTCTCTCCATCTTCTCTCTCTACGCTAGCTTCGAACCGAGCACTTGATGGATGGAAAACTATGTTCCAGACCAACAAGCCACTCGGGAAACCGGCATTGTAGATATAGTTTTATTCACATTCTCCTCCTCAATGAAAGCCAGCTAAACTTAAGCTTGTTACAAGTAGAAAAATCCATAAAGGCATAAACTGAAAAACAAATAACATAGGAAACTAGTACTCCCCCTGAATAACAAAACCTTGGCAACATCTGCAGACAGTTCCTTGCTTCTCATCGGCACATGTCCCAAGCAAATGAGACCTATTTTGGAGTCTTCGACTTTTCTCCTTAGTAGCCCCTCGACCTCCAAGCTAGTCTCCAAAACACTGACACAAATGAGGTCCTTTACTAGTGTTCAAAGTCAGATTCGGGTCTGATTGAAGGCAGCAATGAAGGTTGCTAAAATCCCAGCAATGAAGGCTGGTTCTAAACCCAGCAATGAAGGCTGGTCCAATCAACAATGAAGGCTAATTGCAGTGGAAACAACATAGGCTCCCAAATCGCTTTTACGATCCTGGTTACGAGGTGAAGGCAAAGAATGAAGGCCAGAATCCTTCTAAACCCAAAGAATGAAGGTGGTTCGATCAGCAATAAAGGCTGATTGTAGCGGAAATAACAGAGACTCCCAGATCGGAAGCTCTGATACCAACTTGAAAGAAATATAATATTTCTGAATATTATTTATTCTTCATTATAGTTTAATACTGATCAACAAAAAAAGAGCAAAAAGTTGGAGATAAATAAACATGAGAGAATATACAAAAGAGTTCCATAGAACTCAAGTCAGAAGAAAAGGCAAACTTTTCAGTGGATGGTACCTCTCTCCCATGTTGAAAGAGAGGATAGAGAAAAACTTATGAAGAAATTGTTATTACTTGTATCTTATATCTTATATATTGTACATGTATGATTTACATTATATAGACTTTATGTCAATAACTACTTGCCTAGAATAGAGCTAAATTATAGTTTATCCTAATACAAGAATAAATCATTCTAATTAAATAAGGAAACAAATCAAAAAATATAATAATAAATAAAAAATAAATCCTAAAAGATCAACTATGATACTCTAAAATATTTTAAAGTATAAAAAGGATATTTTTAAGATATTCTAACATATACCATAACAATGCCAATTGTTGAATGGCCTCCTCATTTTTGTCCAGCCACACACGTTCCATACGTTGCAACCATGTAGAGCCATCACCTGCTAAACTCAGCTGCTGATGACGATGGGACATAGCTGTCACCATGAATTGGAAATCACTAAAAATATGTTGAACATCTTCGGATGGATGGTTACAAAAATAACAGCCACCAGAAACAACAACTCCTCTTTGAAAAAGACAGGTTTTAACAGGAAGTAGATTCCTGCGGACCCTCCATACAAAGACTCTCACTTTGGGTGGAATCTTGAGTTTCCAAATCCTTTTCCAAAGCTTGTTTGCATTCCTCAGGTCCTGCAGTTTTTCATAACCAGGAACACCATTAAATCTCCTTTCCTCCATGATTCTATTCCATGCCACTTTATATGCACTTCTCACTGAAAAATTCCCTAATGCACACCCATAAAGCTCTAGAATATCACGAATCACCAAGCAATCCTATGTAGCAGCTCTAGAAAAAGTGATACTGTCATCAACAAAAAACAAGTGAGACACCATAGGAGCAAATCTGCACACCCTTAAACCCCTTAAACTGAGTCTAAATTCAGCTTGATACAAAAGAGAAGAGAGATTTGGAGCAAAGAAAAAATAGATATGGAGAGAGTGGGTAGCCTTGTCTAAGGCCTCTCTCAGACTGGAAATAGGAGGTAGGAAATCCATTAATCAAAATAGAGTAGGAAACTGTTGAAACACAATTCATTACCAGATTCACCCAGTGCTCAGGAAAACCAACCTTCTTCACAATAGCCTCCAAGACAGCTCATTCAACCCAATCATATGCTTTGTTCATGTCTAATTTCATAGCTAAGTGTCCTTCATGACCAGATCTCTTGCTTTTTAGAACATGAATCAGCATCAAGACATTATCCGTGATATATCGATTCTGCACAAATGCACGCTGAGATTTTGAAATCAAAAAAGGAAGAACCACCCTCAATCTATTGGCCTGAATCTTAGTAATAATCTTGTAAAAAACATTTCATAATGATATTGGTCAAAATTGAGACATCATTTCTGGATTTTGAGTCTTTGGAATCAAAACAATAGAAGTCTCATCATCATCAAATCATTCACCCTGAAAACTGAATCAGGAACTGACCTCCATAAAGCCTCCCTGAGTTGTAACCGAGTAAAAGTAGAGGTGGCAAAAAGCACCCTTTCAGAACTGAATCCACAGTTCCTATTGACTCTCCTATTATAAATAAAAATTCTTTGATGTTATATAATTTATGTTTGAATATTTAATTAGCCAATTTTAAAAATTATATTTTAGATATGGGATTTTTTTTATTTTTTAGACGTTGGACCCATTTGGAATAAAGCCTCCCTGACTTGTAACCGAGTAAAAGGCATAGAAAGAAACTGAATTCTTTCCTCATCCAGACAATTAAACTGACCACATTTTTCGCATCTAGGGTCCCTGGTCCACATTTTTCAAACCTGTACGGCCTCTGTTTTCTTTTCCTTTTTTTCTTCTGAATTCTGTTTTTCTTCACCATCAACAGCCAGGACTAACGGCAAGTGATCTGAGTGAGAAGAAACTAGGTGATTTACCTGAGCATTTGGGAACTTTAACACCCAATCCGTATTACCCAAGAAACGATCGATCTAGCCAGACTTGGACATTGTCATCCCCTTTTCTACCATTTATTCTACGTAAACCTATAACTCCACAGATCCTTACTCAATGAAGGGAAAACCTCACAGGAATGTGAGACAAAGCTTTCTTCTGATCAAACTAGCGCCGCCATACAGGGTACGAGGAAACTTGCACAGAACCCTAGAGATCAGAGAAAGACATGTTTGTGCAAGCATCTTTTCACATTAAATTTTATTTGAGTGATGACATTTACACAAATTTATCCTTATTTTCACGTACTCTTCACATAATCCCACTACAACCAATTATTCTATTGTATCTTTTTTCCAGAATGATCCAAATTATCTCACGTATAAAAATTTTTGAATACTTGACTTTTTGCAAACTACTTAATGCGTGTTTGGGTAGGTAATTATTATAATAATTGATTATTATATAAATTTTTATTATTATAATTAATTATAAAAAAATTGTTTCATTTAGATATTTTATTTAAAAAATAATTTTATATTAATTATTTTATTTAAATAATATAAAAAATTTATTTTTATGTATTAAATTATTAAAATAAATATAAAATAATTAAAAAATATTTAATTAAAAACAAAATAATATTTATATATTAAAATATAAAATAATTTCAACAATTTATTTTTAAAATACTTAAATAATAATTTTTTTAAAAAAATTTTACCGTACAATCTTTTAACCTCAACAACTTTTCTTCAGTTATTCCTCAACAACTTTTCTTTAATTATCTAAATACATTGCAATAGCCAACTAACAACTTTTATGAAGAAAAAAAAACTATTGGATACCAAAAAAATATGAAACAAACAGCCCCTTAACCTATTGCCTATCACTAATAGCCCACATCATTCACCTATGTAGAAAGTTTTTTTGAAAGATAAAAATAAACTATTTTTTTATTAAAAAATTAGAGTAGTAACTCCCTCTCTGCATCAGTATGTGCTAATGTAGCTGTCATAAAAAGTCAAATGTAAAGGACAAAGTACGCAATGAACTACATAAGAGAAAATCCGTGGGGGGGTAAGAAATTCTTAATATATAATTACTCAAACCTTCGTTTATTAGATACATATATAAAAAGTTGGTCAAAATGATAAATACTTTCACACTTTAAAATAAAAATGAGTTTAAATATTAGATAAATACTTTTAGAAATTTTTTATAATTCTCATATTTTTACAATTAAATAAAAATTAATTTCATAAATTATTCAAATAAATAATCCTCAAATATATGTAAATTTTGTATATGATCGCAATACTTTTACACAATTTAATATATGAAAAAATATTCTTTAAATAAATGTAAATTTTTCCTATCACCTACCATGCTTTATTTACACATATTTAAGTGGCTATGACAAGAAATTCCTAGCTAAGAGTTTCTCTGCATAAGATTAAGATAGCTATCGATCCCAATCCCAATTATAAAGCTCAGTTCTGCGTTCAACGTCATCATCCCCAGCCTCTTTCCGAGAAGAAGAAGAAAACGTGCTCTCTCTCTCTCTCTCTCAATTTGGCGCGTTCTGCTGCAGGGTTTCGGGCGACGACGATTCTTCGCTTGCTCGGTTGATTCGAATCGTTCTCTCTGGATTTCTTATTGAAGATGCGACGCTCTGCATCCAAAAAGACGGGTCAATCCAATTCCACTCCTTCCGTCAATTCCTCCGCCGCCGATCTCTTTCGCTCCGGTATTGTTTTTCATTCCAATTTATCACCATATCCCATTTCCATTTTCCAATTTATTTCCCTTTTTTTTTCATTAATTGATGTTAAAGCTTGTTGCTTTGGGCTGCGGCCATGCTTGTTCTTTAACTTATTTTTTCCTTTTTATTCTCTAATAATTGAAATCGTGATCATTTAATGATTTGATCACGGTTGTTTTCTTCTTTTTCTTATGGTCATGTTAAAGTTGATTTTTTTTTTCTAAAAATTTTTTTGGTCAGCCCTGCTTGTTGATGCCTGCAAACTGCAAACTACTCAAGGTCGTTTTAAATTTTCAGTGAAAAGATTATATTTTTATTGAAATTTCCTATTATAATTCTGTGGGGTTGGGTGATTGTGGTAGCTGGCAGGGAGAGGATTAGTGGCATGGGAGCTTCCCGAGCATAAAGAAGTTGTTGGATCTTGAGAAAATCATATTTTCCCTGTAAATTATCGAGTCAATTTAGCACTTCTTTTAGCGAAGACTGATAGATGATCAAACTCTTGATTCTTGAGGCATGGATAGCATAGGCTCCATGAATCTGATTGTCGTAGAAGTTTAAGCTCGTATTCTTAAGAGGAAGGCTAGTAATGGTTTTTATTATCTTAACACCAAGGTAGTATAAAATTATTTAGCTATAAAATCCTTTAATCATTTTTTCTCTTCTATAAATTCTTAAAAGAAAAATTGACATATTATTGTCATGATTATCTTCTGTCAATAACAGAAATCACATAAGTTTTATGACAAGTCACAACTGAGTGAAAACTCAAAATGATTAAACACAATACCAATATTGCTTTATATTTTGACCTTTTGCTTAAGATATGTTGTAAACTTATGGTGGAAGATCACATTATTACGCTTTTTCTGTGTATTTGTAGGTCTTATCTTTACTGTAGCCTGTAGTGCGCTGGTAGTCTTAGCTTACCTTTACTGTAGTATACATGGACCTTATTTATCATTTTTTTTCCTCTTTATTTATTCTGGTGGTGGAGATTTTGATATGATTGAAACGGTGATATGGCAAGGCTTTCATGTTATTTTAACATTGGATAATCATGCAAAGGGAATCTTCTTTTATGACTACACTTACCATTTGCGGGAAAGTCAGAAAATTGAGATTCTTATGAAAAAAATTTTGTGGCGTCCACCCTGAGGGTGTCAAAAGCAGGACATATTGTATCTACTTGGATTGGTATCATATGGAACATGGAAATTACATGTCTCTGAACTTGCTTATATGTATTTTTAAGCATATTGTTTATCATTACCTGTTTGTTCTTGTATTTTTTTTTGTCTCTATTATAGATTAGTGTTTACGCCATTATTCAAACATAATCGGACTATTATGTAGCAAGCACTATTGCAGTGGGCAATTAATTATTCAATGTTCTGATCATATCATATCAACATAAATTTTCAGCTTCAAGTAAAGCAAGCTCAAAGGAATCGGAACGAATTGATAGTCTATTTTATTCATATGCCAATGGGTCTTCTGGGTTGATTGAGTAAGTATGCTTCATCCAAGAATATGTTAATTTCTGCAATTCAATATGTATAAACCAAATTATATTATGCTGTTGTCATTCTTAATTCAAATTTCAAACCTAGGACACAGATATATGGGCAAAGAGCATTCAATCAATGGTTACTTGCTGCTGTAAATGAACTGTTATAGCTCATTTAATATAGCTAGGTGAGTTTCATAATTAGTACCTAGCAGGTCTGATAGAGGTATATGTATGAAGAAAATGCCAATAGGACCCTACTCCTGTTACTGAAGTACTCTTAAGGCTGCATTTGGTCCACTTGATAATATAAAAGACCTGATAATATAAGGTAAAATAGGATAAAGCCTAATAGTATAAAGGTGTTGATAAGCTCTTATACTATTAGGCATTTGGTGCACATAGTATAAGCAACCGGATAGTATATATGACTATCTACCATGACTATACTACCCTTAAGCTTCTCCACCATGACCATCTCCTTTGGCATCTCACCTAATTCCTTGCAGTAACACTCTGAGCCTGAACCTAATCCGCCCCTCACTTCCCACAATTTCAGCCCCTTTCATGTTCTTCGCGTCCCCTACCAGCCTGCCATATCAAACAGTAGCATAGGGTTCCAGTGATGGACAGTCACGTATGGTGCCAATGACGAACAGCCATCTTTCATCACGTACATCATGTTCCCGACGAAGGTGATGGATAGTCACCTGATAAAACATGATAATATTAGCTTATACATCAGATCATCCATCCTCCATATACAGTGCACCAAATGCAGCCTTAGGTGTCAACCCCATGAGAAAGATAGGGTGACATGACACTTGCTGTTTAAGACATCAATCATGCATGTAAATAGGAAACAAAAGAAAATAAAATATCAGATGAAGAAGAGTTAAATGTGTTTATAAAGCCTGAAAGTGATAGAAAGTAATTCTTGGTGTATAAGTGACTTTTTTTTATGTACATACTAGGTAAATGAGTCCATGAACATCTGTTTACAATTTGAAAGTAGGTTTCTTTATCTTTTAATAAACTTTGGATACAGCCCAGAAGGAATTGAAACACTTTGTGCTGATATGGAGGTGGATCATACTGATGTGAGGATCTTGATGCTTGCGTGGTAAGCTACAGTGCTACACTTAATTGTCCTTTAATACCATAGTCTTATATCTTTATTTGTGTTTGGAGTTGATGAAGACAAAATGTAACAGGAAAATGAGAGCTGAGGAGCAAGGATATTTTACCTTGGTAAGAGACAAATTTTCATATGTATATTATCAAGTCCATTGTTCATAATACTTCTTTTCGAATTATTTCAATTTTGAAAAAAAAGAATACAAACACACGTATTGGAAAATACCGAAATCTTGGTACTATCATTGTTTCCCTGTCCTAATACTTAAATCACTTAGTATTTAACCCTAAATATTTGTAGGATGAGTGGAGGAGAGGCTTGAAAGCACTAAGGGCTGATACAGTAAGTAAATTGAAGAAGGCACTTCCAGACCTAGACAAAGAGGTATAATTATTTAAGTGATACTCTTTATGGCAATCATTACTTATTGATGGCGGAAATATTTTATAAGTTACTAACTTTTTTAATTTGACATCTAATGTAAAGGTCAGGAGACCATCAAATTTTTCAGATTTCTATTCTTATGCTTTCCAATATTGTTTAACAGGTACAAAATGATGTGATTTTGTGTAAATTAATTTAAACCATTTTTTTTCTTTTCCCTTTTTCATTCAATATATGTCCTATATCTAATTTTTCTAATTTTGTCAGAGGAGAAACAGAAAAGCATTGATATAGAGAGCATTTGCCAATTACTTACTCTTGTTTTGGGTTCAACATTTCCAGCCCAAGTTAACTTATTTGTGGAATATTTGAAGGTGAGTTATATATTTTACGTTGTTGTTTTAGTTCTTACTAATAATTCTTACATGTTTTTATTATTTATGGCAGACTCAAAATGATTACAAGGTCATAAACATGGATCAATGGATGGGATTTTTTCGGTTTTGCAATGAGGTAGCCACTTTTTCTACTACTTCTAGATTGTTTTTATGATAATTATCAAGAGGGAGATATTTCTTAGCCTTTTGTCACACAAAGTATTCATTTTATAGTCGTTTGGTTAATCTCTTGCTACCTGTTGATGCACTCATCTCTTACAGCACTGTTTGCTTTTCACAGAAGCACATAAGATGAATACATACCTATTATAGCCCATTAATATCTTAACCGTTTGCTTTTCTGTGGATCCATTTTTTTTAATCTAACTGACTTGCAACTTCCTATCTCTTCACAGATAAGTTTTCCGACGCTTAATGACTATGATCCAGAACTTGCCTGGCCCTTGATCCTGGACAATTTTGTTGAATGGGTGCGAGAAATGCAAAATTAATCTGATATCTTTCAGCTGCCTGATTCTCTGCAAACTGCAATCATTGGTATGTGTTCATGAAACGATGTTTTACCATTTTGTGTATTTCTCTTATTTTTGTGGCTTTTCAAACTCTTACTGATTGATTTGTTGGCAGCACTCTAACTTATGCTGATTGATTTGTTCGCAGCACTCCTTCAAGTAAGGGAAACTGTCGGACTACTAAATCAGATAGATGCCTTGTGGCTCCTTTTATTGTCCATGACAAGTTCTTGTTCTTCTGTTGGCCCAGTTTGTTATTTTGGGCATTCTAAACATAAACCATTGTCACTTCTATTTAAATTTCCATTTTATGCTATAGAGGCAGTTGAGGTTAGATACAAGCTTGTACTTTTTTTATCAATGCCAATGCCAACATCATCTATCCTATTCCTATTATTCACTTTAGGAGCTTTTATTGAACTGAATTCAGTGGAACTATTTCTATATTGTCATAATTGCATATTATTTTATTGACTGTTTTTTCTCCCCTATTAGAGTGTGGGTTTTACGTACATGAGTAACTTTTGCGCTTCCTTAACCTCTACATTCTTGATGAAAGTGATATTTGATCTCACGTTCCTTAACCTCTGCATTCTTGATGAAAGTGATATTTGATCTCAAGTTCTTAAATTGCCTCAAGTCTTTTAACGTCAATTAAATTATTTTGTCGTTTAACACCAGCATACTCTATTTAACTTAACATTTAGAGGACAATTTACTGTATGAGTTGGAACTGTCAACATATTACACACATGTTTAAAGTTCACATCTCAATTTATTGGGATTTGTATCCGTTCTTGTCATATGATTAGATTGAAATGAGTTTTCTTATTCATGGATTCATTTAGGTTATTAAGTATAGTAGTTATATTTAAAATTATTTGTGCCTTTATCTTTTTAACAAGATCCTATTCTGTTAATTAATTATATGAGAGAACATAGATCCAACTTAATGGAAGTAAAATGTTCGACTTATACCGAAAAAAAAAATGTTCAATTTCTTTCTGTTGAGGCTGTGTTGCTAATGCTAAGAAATCTTCGTGGCTTTACTTCCTTAAACATCAGTTATCTTCTTGTTCTTAGCCATGCAATTTTTTGTTAGAAAAAAAAAGGAAAAAAAATTGAAAACTGTGTGTTGCTACTTGCTACATTGTCTCCATTATTGCTAGTCAAAAGTAGTTGTTCTAACATCCAGCTTTGTTGACTCTAATAGTGCCTAAGGAGAGAAAAGTGTAAATGTCCAAATAGCAAAAGTCATTACCCGAAAAAGAAAATGAAGTATAGGGACAGACTTTGACAGAAAATGACAGCACCAATCTTCCAAAGTCCCTGTCTCTCTACATTATGATTTATGCATCTCAGCATGTGTGCAACCGAGGATGAATCAGGGCGATTGTCATTAATTCATCAGCATTTACGTCTTCGACACAATGAAAAAGATGATGTCTGCTAGCAAAGACTGTCAATGGGTCCTTCATTATTAGATCACACGACAATTTCGTATATCAACATGTGAAAATATATTTGCATATATTAAGGTCATCTGCATTTTGAACATGATTTATGAATCCAAAAATTACTTTTTTTTAATTGTTAAAGAATGTTTAGGAGGAGGGTAGATTATCCTATTCCAAAGTGATAGCTTGCACAAGCCTTAGCAAGCAATATGTTATCTTATCAGTTGAGTCATCTATTTTTAAGGTTCGTTTGTTATGATAGATATGATAAAATTTGATAATATTAAATTTAATAGTATAATGTCTAATAATATAAAATTTAATAGTATAATGTTTAATGTGTAAGAGTTTGTGATATTAGAATATTTAGAATTATAATAAAAAAATTTTATAAAATTTTATAAATCAAAACTCAATCGTGCCTAATATCACTTTTCAAGACTTGATTAAGTTATTTATTATTTTAATATATAAGAAGAGTTTGATGAATAAATTTATACAATACAATATTTATATAAATAATTGACAAAAATTATAATGTATTGTATTAATTTATCTTATCAGACTTAATACAACATATCAAAGAGACCTGACTGACGAACAACCATGCTTAAGAAAAAAAAAGATTTATCCTCATGGCCAAAAAATATAATTTTTGCTTTTGTTTGAGAGTAACCAACTTATTCGAGGAGCATAAAATTCTTACTAAATTGCAGCTCACTCCTCCGATTTTGCTTTATAAATCAATTCATATTTAGGGTTTGAAAAAATGCACATGGTCACCTAAATTTCATATTTTGTGCGAAAAGTATCATTTATTAACAAAATTATTAATTATTAAATATCTAACGAAATTGTTATATAGCAAAAAAAAAATTAATAGAGAAATTATAAATAAAATCTTAATTATGTTAGCTATTCATTTAAATATGTTTTTCTTTAATTATAATAATATCAAAGGTTAAAATACTTTTTCTGTCAATAAATTTTTCATTATTTTTATCTCATTTGTCATTTTCCTCTTAATAAACGGATGGTGTGTTTCCTACGAAATATAAAATTTAGAAGATCAATTATAAATTTTTAAACATTAAGTTCTAATTCACACGTAAATCATAGTTAAGAAATGTAAGATACAATCATTCAATTTTTAAAAAAATCTCCATCTCAAAGTACAGGACCGTGTGTTCAAAGTACATTTTATACAGATGTGATTGTAAAATATTCAATTTAAGTTCATTTTATATGTATGTGATTCTAAAATATTCAATTTTCAATCCAATTACTTGTATAAGTATCTAGTGTCAATTTTAAAGGAATATTACTTCAAGAAAGTAGAAGAATTTCTCCTTTTCAAGACATATATACAAAGTGAACGTCAGGATTCCTGTTAAAATGGTAGTTTTAACTTGCAAGAACTAGGGTGTCTACAAATTGAACATCCCTTTTTTTTTCCAAAGCAATATTACAATAAAAGCAGTATGAGCTCCGGGATTCCTGCCATGGTTTTTTATATCTTTATGAGCTCATTGGATGAAAAGAATGAAGAATAACAAAATTTTAAATTGAAAATCCAATCTGTTGCTTTTCTTCGTTAGAGCAACTTCTGTAATTGGACAAAACAAAAAAAGTGGAAAAAAATATAAATTTTTCAGATATTGGACATCAAGATGAAGAAGATCCAACAATCAAAGGAGAAGATGGAGGAAGGGCACGTCTGCTTCTACTCCTTCCCCTGCGCACTCCGGAGCTAGAAGCAGGGGAAGATGAGGAAGAGGATGTTGAATTTGAAGCAGTAAGCTTGTTGGACTCACTTGTTAATGCTTGCTTCTCTCCTTCACATTGCTTGTCTTCTATTCTGTGATGCCTGACTTTAGTTGAGCTCAAAGTCACAGGAAGAACACAATTGCACAAAAAACCTGCAATAAAATAAGCCAACCAACCCACATCGATCAGGTCAACTTAATTCAATTTCAATTTCAAAACCTTAGCACAAAAGTTAATAAAATAAAATTAAGAAAAATAATTGCCTCTTCCTTATTTTTCTATATGTTAAACTAATTAATTCCAAACTTTGTTTACCTCAAATATTGCCACGAAGAACATCTACATATACAGTTGGGAAAAATAACAGTGTGGCAGATGACTAATATTGTTGTTATTGTCATTATCATTTAATTTTCCATAACAATTATCATGACATGGGGGTGCTACTTACAGATGAATCAATACGATATCAAAGTAATTTCTTCTTTTTTTTTTTTTCCTTCCCATCATCAACAAAATACATTCAACAATTTTGATGCCATGTGGATGATTTTTAACATTGTATGTCCCGTATTAATTTTATTACAGTTGCAGATACAATCATTTCACCAAAGATCAAGAGCTACATACTATCAATTTTCAATAAGCAAGCAAGAAAATCTAAGGTGAAGAAGCAGAGCAAAAACAGAAGCTAAAAATACTGTATTGATTGTATTGCAGTAGTGCGTTACCAATTCTGGCAAGACGATTGACCCAACTGGGAATAGGATTTCCAGTGAGCCTAACACAAGCATCGTTGCAGAAATGGTTGCAGTTCTTGGTGATCAAATTGTAGGCATTCCCTCTGTACTCAGCAGCAAGCTCTTCCATCACACCCCTTACCTCACGGGGCCCCATATCCGTCTTCCCAATCAGTATGGTCTTCCTGAACCTGAAGCCTTCGCACCTCTTCGGTTCCCCTTCGAATATCCCCGTCGACGCGTATTCGTGAGCCCCAAACGCGTACTCGACACCGTGAACTGAACCCAAAAATCCAATTTTTCCCAAAAAAAAAAAAAAAAGAACGAAACCCATTATCAGTTTTCTCTCATAGATCGTAGATCTGAAGTGGGTTTTTGTAAAGATTCAAATTTGAACAAGAATGGGTTGAGAAAAAATGAGGAACCTTGCACGCCGGAATGGTACACTCCGAGGCCGAACCAGTAAGCGTAACCGTTGATGGGTGTCAGATCGTACACGTTCAGGTACACCGGCACCGATCCCGAACCGATGACGCCGTTTCGGGAGGTCTTCCTGCACAGCATTCTGCGGCGTCGTTTTCCCTCAGTTACAACAACAGCTTCTTCATCTGTTTCATGTGGAAGAAGCAGAGCTCAGTGGCAAACGAAGGTGGAGTGGGTTTTTTCCCTCAAAGTTTTCAAAGTTGTTTACTTTTCCCAATTGGGTATTTGAGTTTTGAAAAAAAAAATTGAGAACAAGAAGAAGAAGAGAATGAGATGCTTCGTGAGCTAGATAACGGGTTCCACCGGCGGTTGGTGTTGCCGGTGCGTTTATGTCATAATTCAGAGCATAGTGGGTGTTACATCACATGTATATCTGTATTTATAAATCGGGGTTTTGTACATGAATGGCCTCTGATTTGGAGCAAAATTACGGTTCTGCCTGAACATGAGCTGGTCTCGGATGTAGGATCTGATTTTTTGGAAAAATAAAAAATAAAAACTCTTAGGAAAAGTAACGTTTGCTCATAATTATGGTGTCTGGGTGGGGTTTCATTTTATGTATATAATATTATGAACTGTGATTAGTGGAGTTTTGATTTTAAAGTAAAGAAAAGAGAGGGTGATGATGATTTTGGGGGGAAAGGGAAGTGGGGTTCAAACATATGATAGTGGGTTTAGTTAACATTTTTTTGGATTAAAGAATTTTAATTAGGATAATAACAAGCTTAATCCCTTTTTTGGAATCTACCCTTCTACCCAGAGTCAAGTAAGTGAACAATATAGAAAAGACACTGACTTTGACCTAATAAAGTAGTACAGGAGTACTGGTAGTTAATTAGGCCTCTCTTATCCTTGTGTTGTTTATGGATGATGATAATCATGCAAATATAGACTTTAACTTGTGCCCTCACGTGGGTGTGGTAAATAATGACACAAACAAATTCTAATCTTATGTGGTTGAGACTGGTGACATCAATTTTTAAAAAGAAATGAGATATTCCACGACCGGTTTTGGGGCCATCAAATTATAAAGTTATGTAAAGGTTCTCTAGTTGGAATAGTAAATTGGGAAAGAATGTATACCAAAAGAAAAAAAACTGAAGATGAAATTGTCCTTAAACTCAATATATATATATATATATATATATATTGACTAAGTATTTCTCAATTTTTTTTGTTTTAATATTTTTTTATCTTTGACCAATTACTTGTCAATTTATTTCTTTGTCTTTCTTTCATTTCTTTTGTTGTTTTTAATCAAGTATTTCTACAAGTATTACTTGAGATAAAGTGTGTGTTTGGGATAATTATGAAAATTTAATTATTTTAATAATTAATTATTGATAAAAAAATTTTTATAATTGATTATAATCAATTTATTTTTATATTTAAATATGTTAGTTAAAAATAAATTTAAGTTAATATAATTCGTTTATATATATAAAAATTGTAGTTATGTATTAAATTATTAAAATATGTATAAAATAATTAAAAAAGTTATTTGATTGATAATAAAATAATATTTACATATCAAAGTGTAATGAATAATTTATAAATTATAATTATAAATTTTAATTTTTAACATTATAAAAAAAGTTTTAAAATTTTTTTATAATACATTAAATTTCATATAAAAATTAAAATTAATTTTATCAAATATGTGAAGAATATTTGTTCAAATAGTTTTTTTACTAAAAAAATTGTTTGAAGCTTATACAAACGAGCTCTAACTCTTGTTGTCTTTGATCAATTTATTCTCTTAATTTACCTTTTTTGTTGTCTTTTCACTTTGCGAAACCTTTTCTAATAATTGCTTTTTTTAGAATTTTTGAACTTTTGATTTTTTTTAAATAAAACTTACTTATCACTAAACTTAATTTTTGTTGGCAACTTATTTATTTACTTTATTTGAATATATTCAAATGGATGAAGGTGATTTATATAATTTGACTTGATTTTGCTAATGTTTGAAGAAATTATTCATGCCCATTTTGTAGTTTATTTTGGAGTTACTAATAAATTGGGGTAGACATTTCATATTTCGATTTCTAAAACCATTTGTATAAGGGAAAAGGCTTTTATAAAAGTCAGTTTACGTAAGTAAGACTATATTTATATTTAAATTATTTAATTAGTTTAAATCTCTATATATTTTATCAAATTAAATGAATAAATACACTTTAACTACTCACTTTAGATAACCTTATCCTTATATTTTTTCATTTTTATTTTCTCCTGAATTGTACATTCAAATGTTATCTCTAATGTTTTCAGACTCATATCAGTCATTGAACTGATAAAAATTGAAGTTTAAGGTTTTGAAGATCAATCAAAATTAGACCGGTGTTGAATCGAAGTTTTATGTATATACATACATATATATATATATATATATATATATATATATAATATATGTAAGTGTATAAATAAAACTAAGAAAAAATATTTAAATGTATTTTAACATAATTAACTTTATTTATCACATAATTAAGAAAAAAAGACTTAATTTTTGTTATAAATAAAGAACTAAATAATTAGTAGAGTTTTAAAAAAATTTAAAAAAATTGTCCGATTCAACTATCACGGGTCGACTGGTTCAGGACTGATTTTTTCAATTCTTTACCAATTTTTCATTCCAATCAATCGGCTAGTTCTGGAAACTATGATTATCTCTATCATTCTCCCTACAAAATCATTTTCCATTAGTGATTTTTTTTAAAGGCCTACATTGTTGATTGCATTGTTCTTTATCTAAAAGTTTAGATTCCACTTGTTCAAATATTAGAGAATATAATTATTAGAATGACATCTTAGTCACAATAATTCTTAGGGTTAGTCTCATAATAAATTTTATAGAAATACTTGTTCAATGATATTACAAAGAAATATTTTAGACTTGACATTACAAGGTTTTTTTTTTATATTGCGGTAAGATAGTGTTTGGATTATAACTTATATGTATTTTAATTAATTCATCTCCTCGGTTCAATTTATGTCATATAAATAAAAATTTATGTCATATAAATATTATATTATTACACAATTAATTTTAAAATATACGTGTCATCCTTAATAGAATAATTTATTTAGATAGAGATATCAAATCCCTCTCTCAACCGTCATTCTTCTTCTCATATTTTTTTGTGTATTACCAGAGAAAGATTTTTATCTATGCGTCTTGATGGACTACTCGTCCAAACCATATGGATTTAATGGTGGCCAAAAAAGGTAAGTAACAAAGGTACTGCCTCTTGAAGATACGAAGTTCAGTAGTTCATAATGCTTTCTCCACCTAAGTATGCTACAGCTTAAATTTCTTACATCTTCATATTAACTAAGTGAATGCAAAGATCTGATATAGTAGTTTAAAGATAGGAGGATTTGTATCAATGCATATTGGTTGGAGTAAAAGATGTTTAAATTTTTTAAATATGGAGTTTGGAGTTCAATCTTAAAATTGATGTGTATGTAAATAATACAATTAGAAGAAGTCTATACTTAAGTGTCTGATTATATCTTAAAAAATTAATCTCTTATTTGTCAGGTAATGAGATATTATAAAAAAAAATAAGAGGGTATGTTGTCACTCTAGTTGTTTAGTGTCACATAAATGACATTATTTTAGTTTTAAAAAAGAGGCCTTAACGGGCCCAGTCCACTGAAGCTTTGGGCCGGTTATTCTCACAAATGGAAGATCCGAGTTTTCAATTTGAAGCTTGGAGTTGACCAAAAACAAAAAAAGAGAGAATTTTCAATTTGAAGTTTTGAACTAAGCTTCGGCTTCAAACCAAAAAAACAAAAAACAAACTAAGCTTCCGCTTCAGGTTGAGGAGTGAGGTGTTAGCTGTGGACGTTTTGGACAAAGAAGAGGGGGGTCCCTATGTTTGGCGCCCGAGGAAGTTGGTTGCGCTTCTCGGAGCGATTCAAGTTTGTTCCAACACGATCATTCTGCACCAACAACAACAACGCCAAAACCACTTCAACTTCAACCAATCCTGCGAAGAACAACGACATGATCGCCGATGAAAGGTATCGGAAGCTGGATAATCTCGACATGATGACTGCCGCTAAGATCCTCTTCACTGACCCCCCAAAGAAGAAGAATTTTGGGTGGGTATCCCTTTTGCTCTCTCGGGCATTTCGTCGAACACCTTCATTTCACTGTTTGCTTATTTGTTCCCTTCGAAATGGGAACCAAAATCTGATATTAATCATTAATCCTATACTATCTCTCCACTTTACTAGCTAGCTCTACGTGCATCTTTTTTTTGTTAGCACATTTATTCATGTCTATGATGCACAAATATAGGTACAAGTATCAGATACGACACAAGTATAGTACAGAGATACGATTTTTGTTAAAAAATTAAATTAATATTTATCAAATATTCAAGTATCTGATATGAATATGAATGCGTATTCAATACGGGTACAGCAGACATTATGAAATACTCCTGCTTCATAGGTTCATGTCCATGTTGATGCTTGCTTTACTCAATTAGAATTAGAATAGTGTTTGTGTTAATAGCTGGAAGAAAATTCTTACTTTGCATCTCTGTCTTTCTTTCTTTCTTGGTCAGGACTGATTTCCATCTTGTACAACTTTTTTTTGCCTGCTTGCCTTCCTTGGGTATCATGCTCACCCTTTTAAGTTTTTCTTCCATCATTTTTTCAAAAACATTCTACTGCTAGTGCTAACATCCAAATAAGTTCTTTCCTGCCACAGCTGTATATTTGGTGGCACAGTATGCTCGTTATGAAATGAGAAAAATGGAGGCGGTACGTTTTCTTTCCCTTTGTACTGATAATATATTGTAATATATGAGTGAAGTTTTCCAGGATCATATAAATTTTGGTAGGAAGGATGCCTGTGATCTTATGTCTCTTCATATTCACACTATTTCAATTCGCGGCTCCGTCTAAATGCACTGTATGGAGCTCTTTAGAAATGGAACTTTATGTATGATAAGCTAATAAGACTTATATAGACTTTCAGTATTATGATCCATTTCTTTGTCCTGGATAGACATTGATTCTGTATAAATCTTATCCTTGATACTTCATACATTCTGCAGTTATTTGTTGTGGCAGAATTGTGGAATTGTAGGATGAGAAATAATGAGAGATATGGTGTGTTACTTATTTACTATTTCCTAGATTATATTCTATTTTCTTGTTGGTACTTCATAAACAAAAGTTGTGGATTTTTATCTGGATATCCATTTGACCTTGTAATTATGCTTTTAAATATTTGGAGGAATGGTAACCCATTTTTTGGGTTGATTTTCCCTCCTGATAATGGCTTTTCTCCAAATCAATTCATAGGAAGTGGAGCAGAAAAGGAAGCAGAAGGAAGAAGAGGAAGCGAAGCAGCAGGAAGAAGAGGAAGCGAAGCAAAAAGAAAAAGAAATGGAATTAAATCCCCCTGAGGAAAAGGAAGAAAAATCTGATTCCCAGCTTTTGGAGGTGAAAGTGAGACTTGACAAACTTGAAGAGGCTGTGAAGGAGATTGTTGTTGAAACAAAGAAACAATCAAGCAGCAACCTACCCAAAAATCAGGTAACTGACGCTGAGAAAAAACAACTAAATTCTTCTGCACCAAGTGACACAAGTAACGGTTCAGCATCAAATAAAGCTGTAGAGGTAGACCGTTTTGGTAAGCATAATTCTCTCAAGCCAAAGCCAGAATTAGGTGAAGAGAGAAAGGGTTCAATAGCAACTCCAAATTCTTCTCTTCAGGACCCGAAAGGCCAGAATCAAGGTGGAGGGGCTTCTTAAGATACCAGGATCTTAAGAAAATTTTGAAGTCATTGTACATAATTGATCAGAAGTCGTAGAGCTGTTTATTGAAATTTTTCTTAAGAAATGAATAGTTATTTAATCACGTTCCACAAATTACCAAACCTGTCAAGCCCTTCCTCTATGGGAAAGATTTTTTAAGTTCTGTTGGAAAGCAAGATTTAAATGAGAAAGAAATCTTTGGTGCATCAGTTTAATTGCTATAGGCGGAAACTTGAAAGCAATTCCTAGCTGGGCTTTATGCTGCCTGCAACTATGTAAGAATCCAGTAAATTAATAGATTTTTTACAGGTCATTGTCATTTTGAATGTCTTTGGTAGTAAAATTTGGATGCATCATGTGTGGCATCTCCCTTCGAAGGGGCTGGCTGGATTTTGACTGAAAATCATGGTACTCTTGATCAGGCAGTTCACTTTGCTTATTTCCCACGGATGATGTAATGTAAATCCAAAAACTAACTAATATAGATAGTTTTGGGTGATATTTTATACTTTTCCATTTTGTACACACTACACGTGCATGGAATCAAATGATTATCCTAAGAATCCTTGAACTTACAAGTTCGCAGATCACAGAATACGTGCTTTTTAAACGCACTTCAAGGAAGAACCGTCTGAATTTTTAAATTCTTCCACATATGTACAAATATATGAATTTTTTTTGACATGAAATATTTACAAATATAAAATTATTAAACCAAAAAGTAGAGTTTTATGTTATGATATTCACGGTGAACCTTTTCTACTGTGAAGTCTGAACATGAAATGTGAAATTGTGAACAACACATATTTGAAGTGTTAGCTTTGGCATAAAAGTTAAGGAACCCTCTTGTTTTCTTGAGTTTTTCTAGTCAACTCACCTTTATCTTTTAAAAGTGAATGCATATCTTCTCACTTCTACGCCCTTGATGGGCATTTTTCATTAATCACCTCCAGATATTTGGAAGGACCAAGGAAAACTTAGATGGGACTTGCTAAATTGCTAATCATAATATTTTTGCGCAAGTACTGTTAAGCACTTGTATGGTTAATGTAGTTCGAGTGGTTAACGGGTACTCAGAAGTAAACAGCTCATCACCCTTAAAATTTGGTACACCAGTATATTTTCATGGTATACCAGTAGCAGTATCTTAGATTCCTGAGTCTGATACTTGTATTTGGTGCACTGGCAAAAGATTACACTGGCTTTCAAGATATTTTCTTGGCATCCAATATCAATAATTGCTGGTATTGTTTTTGACCTTTTGAAAAATTTGAGCATCTTACATCCTTGAGTAGAAGTCGTACCAATTTTCATTAATTATACCACTCCAATACTATTTAAATGTAGGATATACTTCAATTATCCTACCAACATAGGTATGTTATTTAGATATATACTGTATACCCCTGTTTTGAGTACAGAGATTATACATAATCAACTTTAAAACTTGTATCTCATCTCGAATAGAAAATCGAATCAAATTTTTTTAGGAAAAAAAAAAGTCCTCATAGAGAGAAATCATTTTAGTCTATACTGTATGAAGTTATAATGTTATATCGAAATCCACACTCATTAGCGACGTCTATAAAAAAACATGCACCAGAAAACAGGCATAATTATTGGTTTTTTTTGTTTACTCGAAGAAAAATAACCCATCAAAGTTCTTTTCCATGTAAATTTTTCATATTTGGATTTTTTTTTCAAAATCACAATGTAAAAAAGACAGACATAGATTCTCAAATTGCAGGTCTGTCCAAAATTTATTTTAAATTAACAGATTCAATTTTATCTTTTCTAACCAAACATTTAAATATTAAATGAAACTTTCTCTTTTCTTAGTTTAATAAATCAATAGTTAATAATAACCTTGATTAATTCAAGTGGTTCGACACTTATTCTTTTTAAGTAAGATATTGAGTTTGAGTATTATGAATAAGAAAAATTAATGTTAAGAGAACTTTACACTTTTGTGATCCGACTCGATTCCAGATTAATTAAAACTCAATGCGACCTCTAGATTCTATAGGAATATGTAATGTAAGTATTAAGAGTTGTACACTAATTTATCAAAATATTAGTGAAAGGGTAGAATTTCTTTACAATAGTTGCACATGTACCAAATAAATAAAAAAGGTAGTTGCTCTAGTGCAGCCTAAAAGTGTTAACCACCAGTAGTATCTCATAATCTCTTAATGTTATTTTAACACATAAATAAATAAGTCTAAATCATCAATCTATATAACAGGAGTATTTTGTAAATTTTTATTTACTGGACTTCCTTTAAGAGTTGTTTTGCAAATTTTTTTAAAATAAAAACATGTTACCCCTGTATGCAATTATAATTTAAAAATGTATATGATATCCATAATATACTCTCCCAATCATTTTCTTTGCTCAAACTTCAAAAATCAAAGAATCCTAAATAGCACAACTTTCCATATTGTATTGCACATGATAAGATTATATTGCAAACGATATTTATAGTTTCCTAGATATAAATATTGTATTGCATACAATATTTATAGTCTCCTAGGGTTAAATAGTTTGTTAAGTAACACAATTCTCTATATTATATTGCACACAATATTTATAAAAATATGTTAATCAAAATGTAGTAAGTTGTGAATAATGGTACAATATTTGAAGTTTAAGGAAAAATAGATTTAAACTAATTTTATATGATAAATATTAACTGATGTCGTGAATTTGTTATATCTAGCTTTAAGTTTGTAAGATGTGAATTATGAGATTTAAAATATTTTCATTTTCTAAATGGTAATTTAATTTTAGATCAAAAAATAAATAAATGGTAAATTAATTTAAAGAATTTTCCTTTTTAAAAATAAAACGTTTGCTGAGACAAACAAAAAGAGTCCCTCTATTTTTTTTTTATATTTCTTTAGAAAATTTATTTTATTCTAATTTATCTGTTATTTAAGAATTTTAAGGATGTATTAATTAATTATTTTCAATTTTACCCTATCATTTATTATTTTCACTAAATTTAATAACTACACATATTAATTAATTTCTACATTTTCTTAAAAGAGTGAGAAAAAGTAATTTAGGCATGACAACTTATATTTTACTTAATTTGAGATTATTTAATGGTATCTTTAATTCTTGTATAAAAACTTTAAAAGATAAATAAATAAAAAATGATAGGAGTACATAAGAGTTTTATTATATTTTCTTAAAAGTTTTTTTAATAATTCTTCTAATACTAAGTAAAGAAAATATATTAGGAGAGTGAGTATAGGATCATTTGATTTATGAGGTTTAAACAAACAGAATGATTGAGAGGATATATTAAAGATATTATATACATTTTAAATTATAATTGTATATAGGATAACATGTTTTATTTTTTTACAAAAATTTACAAAATAACTCTTAAAGAGAATTTAACAAATAAAATTTTATAAAATATCCTTATTACATAAATTGATAATTTTAACTTATTTGTTTATGTGTTAAAATAATATTAAAAGATTGTGGGATGTTAATGGTGACACATACTTTTTTGTTGTACCATATAAAATACAAATAAAAAAATAGTTGCACAAGTTGCAATAAAAGTTAAAAAAATTAATATTTCTTAATTTTGTTTTGGGCTGTTTCTTTCTGCTGTTTCTTTCTGCTTTCTGGTTCCGGGCTTCTGGCATTTGATAAACCCTTGCCTCTAAAACCCTGCACTTGTGTTTGGTTCAATGGCCGCACGCGTGTTCCGTTCCCTGAGAAAAACCCTAACCCATCAACAACAATTATGTAAATTTCCCCAGCTAGCCCGAAGAAGTTACACATCGGACATGCGCAAATCAGCTTTCGAAGGAAACATTTTGAGACTCCTCCGCCGCGAGATACAGTACGAGCTCCAATCTTCTCCTCCCAACCAGGTCTTTCCTTTACCCACTCAAATGCCTCTCACTTCATAATCATGTAATTTTCCCCCCTTTTTTTTTTTTGGTAATTCGTGGTTGTGTGTGTAAATGGGTTTTGATCAAGGGAAAAAGGGTAATCGCGATTTACTTTGTTATTGATAGAATGTTGGAAAAGATAAGGACTTATAATATAATGAGCTCAAACGTGATTTTGAGTATTAAGTTGTGGGCAAAAGCTATCATTTTTAGCTTCTACCTAAAAATCAGGTTTGACACCTCCAAAAAGCTTAGCCAAACGCACTTTTACTGTTCTTAAACACTGGATGTTGTAATGGAAATCAGCATATGAGATTTGATTTCTTTCTAATAGGGATGGTGTTCTGTCCTGAACTCTGAGGTAAGAGTGAGTACCTTGATGAGGATGAACTTCACTCCAGCTGGGGAGTTGGGTATCTGCAAAGACATTCTAATGTTCAAGTAAGCTAGGGCTTAGTGGATGAAGTATGAGGAGAAGATCTTTACCATGAAGTTACAGTGTCCTATTTATATGAGGGGGAGTTACGTAGGTACCATCTGATGAAGAGGGGTAGGAAGTTCATTTCAGCGGGGGTAGGAAACTTTCCAGCACTTTCCTTGCCTGGAGTTGACCTTCCCTGTGTCCTTTGGCAGGGGACATTCCTTTTATCCCTTGTATAAGATCATTATCCTCACTGAGAGTGGGCTTGGTCCGATAAGGCCCAAATCCTAGTATAGAAAAGATGGTTACCTTTTATATGAATGAAGCTGCAATCTTTTCTTTTTCTTTTTTTTTATATAATTTTTTTGGCAAGCAACATCATTTGGGGAATTTTTCCACCTTTCTTTAGGTGGATTTGGTAAAGTTATACTTTTGAACATGAATACTTAGGTGGCTGTTCTTGTTTTTCAGCCTATTACCAAGTTTGATTCCTTTATGGTGGATGGCCGACCTGGGGAGCGATGGATTAGATTGAAAAGACAATTTGCAGATGAAGATATTAAAGTTGAAGTCACCATGTTTGACGGAGCTGTTCCTGCTCCAAGTGCAGGTGCAAGTGGTGGTGTAGCCACTGCGGACGATATGCAGCTACACATTACCTTAATTGTCAGCATCTCCAAGGGAGGAGGTGGTGGCGTCCTGGAAATCATGTGCTCTGCTTGGCCAGACAGTATAGAGATAAATAGGCTGTTCATACGTGCAAATAAGAAGATGCTAGCTGAGCCCTATGCTGGTCCTGAATTCAAGTAGGTTTACCCACTTATTTCTACTACTGATTGTTAAATTAGAACTTTAGATGATAGCTAGATTTAGAAGCGTGTTTACACCTTTTGCTGTTGGTTCTTGACAGGGAATTGGATGAAGAGTTGCAAGATAGCCTTTATGATTTCTTGGAAGTAAGGGGTATAAATGATGAACTTGCCATTTTCTTGCATGAGTACATGAAAAATAAGGATAAAGCAGAGTTCATAAGATGGATGGAGAAGGTTAAGTGTTTTATTGAAAGGAAATAATAGGATTGAAGTTTCAATGATCTAGATGAGATATGCCATTACATCATATCTCTATGTATTTTGGTACTGAAGTCTTAATATTAGCATCTATACATTTTTGTTGACCACTTCTTTAGATTCATGGTTGGTGTTGGTGGAAAGTGTATGACCTGGATAGGAAATGATGGCCATATTGTATTTGGAGTTTTTGCTGCGGATCCCCCTCTCCCCCAGAAAAAGAAAGAAAACATAAGACAGTGTTACCGCATCTTTAATGATACATGTTTATTCACTTTTATGGTTCATGAGATCTGGCTTACATATAGATGAACAGTGACTGGTAATGTGCAGTGACCAGTGTTATCAGAATCGCTCGAATCGCGATTCGATTCTCACGATACGTCACGATTCTCCCTCCCAACGATACAGATCGTTTGCTGTATTGTTTTCGTCTCAGAATCGCACTGCAATTCAACTGATTCGCAGTGGAATTGCAAGAATCGCGAATCTGCAACGGTTCGTGCGATTCTCGCAGAGACGATCGGGTCGCGCAGGAGCAGGACATGTCGCGTAGGAGCTGGACGGGCCGTGCAGGAGCAGAACGGGTCGCGCAAAGGAAACGGGTCGCGAAAGAAGAACGGATTGCGCGAAGAAGGAGAACGGGTCGCGCGCAAAACGGGTTGGGTTTAGCGCGACCCGGTTCTGAAAAATCCAATTTTTTAGTGGTTTTTTTGCAAATTTTTTTATGGGTAGGGAGGGAAAGTGTCGAATATTTCCCTCCCATCAATCCCCAACAATAATATTAAGAAAGATTGACATAAAACTTGGTCCCCACTCTCGGCCACTCTCCCCATTAAGTTTATATTGGTTTATATCTACAATGATGATCATTGATATTAAATATTGGTTTATATTTCAATTTATTGGCTATGTAGTGAGTTTTTTGACTTCAAAATATTAATATCTACATGTTTTTTATATTTCTTTATGTGAAAATACATTTTATGTTATTTTTAATTATTAGTCATGAATCTTACGATTCATAATACGATTCGATTCATAATTTAAAAAATAGGTCTTCTGATTCACGATTCGAATCTCGATTTGACAACCTTGGCACTAACAATTGATGAGTAGTAGCCAACAGCTGAATAATAGCTGTGATTATAAGTGGCGAGCAGCATGTGGTAGATATTTGCTTAAAGGTAGTGTGTGGGTAGTTTGAGCTTGTTTCAAAATAATGGCTTAGCAGATATTACTTATATATATATTCTTGAAGTGTCATTTTCCCTCCAAGTGCTGCACCGAACAACCTCATTTATTCATAATTCTTTCTTGTCATAGAATTATGTATCTCCTGCAATATTTGAAGTAGTGATTTATTGAACTGAGCAAACTGAGAATAGAGGGAAAGGAGAGAATGAACCTTGTGCTTTGGATTTTTATTAACCAAAAAATGAATCAGCCAAAAAAATTGATTTACACACTTGAGCTTAGCTCTAAATATAGATCTGGACCTCAACTAACTTAACCAACTTCACATAAACTAACTTAACCAACTCCAACTGTCATAACTAATTTGTAACTGCTTAACTTCCTTTAACTAAACCAACTCTGTAATACTCCCCCTCAAGTTGGGAGGAAAATGCTTAGGACACCCAACTTGGAGATAAGATGGTGAAAGAGAGTCTTTGGCAAAGCTTTTGTTAAAGGATCAGCAAGTTGTTGCTGAGTTTTAACATGGACAAGGTTCAAAAAACTGGATTGAACATGCTCACGGATGAAGTGGCAGTCAATATCAACATGCTTGGAGCGTTCATGTGAGGTAGGGTTGCTGGCCAATTGAATGGCAGATTTGCTGTCACAAAAAACCATTGTGGAAGAAGTGGTAACTTCAAAAGTACGCAGCACTTGTTTAAGCCATAGGAGTTCGGTTGTCAAGGCTGCTAAGGCTCGGTATTCAGCTTCAGCTAATGATCTTGCTACAGTTGGTTGTTTTTTTGACTTCCAAGCGATTAGTGCATCCCCTAAAAATATGCAATAGCCAGTGGTGGACCTTCGTGTGGTGATGCAGCTTCCCCAATCAGCATCCACATATGCTGTTAACCGAAGAGAGGAAGTGGAAGGAAAAAGAATACCTTGTCCTGGAGTCGCTTTTAGATATATGCACAAAGATGTAAATGAGGTGTTCGAGGGGCGAACATAAATCATAGCCGATTGACAAAGAAAAGTGATATCGGGTCTAGAAATTGTTAGATACATTAGGCGCCCAATCAACCTTCTGTACATGGTAATATCATGGAGGGCATCTCCAGTAGTGTTGTCCAAAATAATGTTTGGGTCCATCGGAATAGCAGCGGGCTTAGAACCAGTGAAACCAGTATCATGCAACAACTAAAGGATGTACTTGCGTTGACAAAGATGAATGCCCTTATTGGATTTGGCAATTTCAAGACCCAAAAAATACTTCAAGTCCCCAAGTACTTTGAGTTTAAAATGACTTTCCAACATGACTTGCACTTTATGTATGTCGTTGTTGTTGGGACCAGCCACCAAAATATCATCAACATAGACTAATAAGAGAACCAAATTGGAACCAGACCCCATCGAGAAGAGTGAATGATCAGCTGATGACTGGATGAAACCGAGTGTGACCAAAGTCGAGCTGAATTTCTGGAACCATTGTCGTGAAGCTTGTCTTAGGCCATAAAGGGACTTGTGTAATCGACAAACCATGTTCTCCCCCTCAATAGGATACCCTTTTGGAGGCTGCATATAAACTTCCTCACTAAGTTCACCATTAAGAAATGCGTTATTAATGTCCAATTGCAGAAAGTGCCATTTATGTTGTGCTGCTAGGGCTAGAAGAATTCTCACAGTTGTGAGTTTGGCAACCGGGGAAAATGTGTCCATGAAATCAATGCCCGCCTGTTGAGTAAAACCCTGAGCTACAAGTCGCGCCTTATATCTGTCCACTGAGCCATCTGCTCTATATTTAACTTTGTAGATCCAGCGGCATCCCATTGCCTTTTTGCCTGGAGGAAGTGGTTGGATGGACCAAGTGCAATTGGCCTCCAATGCTGCTATTTCTTCTGCCATAGCTTTTTTCCATTCAGAGAACTTAATGGCTTGATGAAAGAATTGTGGTTCAAAAATGTGGGATACTTGGAAGATATGCTCAGACACAAATCCGAAGCACCTGGTTTCATCAAGTGTTTTTTTCTGCACGTTTTTTGCTTGAAGAATTACTTCTTCACGATCTCTGTTTCGATCACGATCTCTGTTTCGATCCTGTGTTCTTCGTTGATTCGATTTGCCTTTTCTTGCTTCAATCATGGAAGATCAATCTCATCCTTTCTACCTTCATCCGTCTGATAGTCCAGGCCTTCAACTTGTTTCACAGCCTCTCACTGCGGATAATTTTTCTTCATGGCGCAGAGCGATGACCATGGCTCTCATTGCCAAGAACAAGATTGGATTCGTCGATGGAACTATCGAACCGGTGCCTGACACTGATCCTCAATATCGGTTATGGCTTCGTAACAACAACATCGTCTATTCTTGGTTACTGAATTCAGTTTCCCAAGAAATCACAGCTAGTGTGATTCATTCTTCAACTGCAGCTGAGTTCTGGAAAGATCTACATGATCGCTTTCAGCAGCGAAATGGTCCACGTGTGTTTCAATTGAAACGCAATTTGGTGATGTGCACTCAAGTTTCTTTAACTGTGACTCAGTATTTCACAAAGCTTAAAGGAATTTGGGACGAATTGAGTGAATATCGTCCAATCAATCGTTGTATTTGTGGTGGAAATCAAGAACTTCTGCAGTATATTCAGAATGAGTATGTTTTCACATTTCTCATGGGACTTAATGAGAGTTTTAGTCACATTAGAGGACAAATTCTGCTCACTGATCCTCTTCCTCCTATTTCACATGTGTATTCTTTGATGATTCAAGAGGAAAAACAGCGAGAAGTTGGTGGTAGTAATGGCACTGTTGACTCGCAACTTGCCTTTGCAGTGCAAACATCTCAAAAGTCCTCCAAGAAGGACAAAGATAGGCCTCTTTGCTCCCACTGTGGCATTCTTGGTCATGTTAAAGAGAAATGTTTCAAGCTTCACGGTTATCCACCGGGCTACAAGAAAGGGAAAGGTTTTCAAAGTTCCAACCGTGTAAATCAAGTTGCTGATGAGCAGTTTCCAACTGCACCAGATTCAGTCCTAAATCATCAACAATACCAGCAAATGATCACATTCTTGCAAACTCAGATGGCTCGAGCTGCAATACAAGAAACTGATCCAATGGACAATTCGAGTATTGGTATGAGTTTTTCTTTCCATGACACTCATTCAAATATAAGTAGTCTATCTTGGATAATTGACTCTGGAGCAACATGTCATATCTGTCATTCTTTAGAGTTATTCACCTCTTATACAAAAGTGCAAAAACGATTTGTATTGTTACCAAATAATTCTAGAGTTGCTGGGATTGCTATAGGAAATGTCACCTTATCACCTAGTCTTACTCTTAAAAATGTGCTTTATATTCCTATTTTTCACATCAACATCATTTCTGTCAGTTCCTTGTTGAAAGATGCTCAATATGCATTATCTTTCACTGATGATGCCTTCTTGATCCAGGACATTCCAGGGCAGAGGGTGATTGGCAAGGGTAGTCTTACTCAAGGCCTCTACACACTCACACCCAAGTCTATATGTTTTTCTGATACTGTAAACAATTGTAATACTATAAACAATTGTAATAAAGTACACAATAATGCAGCCAACTTGTGGCATGCACGATTAGGTCACTTGTCTGACAAAGTGCTCAAACTTGTTAGCAATCAAATTCCTTTTGCCTTACCTTCTTCGTTCTCTTCTCATGATTGCTCTATATGTCCTTTATCCAAAATGCATAGATTACCTATTACTGCTCATAATAATTACTCACAACATCCATTTGACTTGGTGCACTGTGATACTTGGGGTCCTTTCCATCATCCAACCTATGATGGAGAGAGATTCTTTCTTACAATGGTAGATGATTGCACGCGGTTTACTTGGATACATATGCTCAGACACAAATCCGAAGCACCTGGTTTCATCAAGTGTTTTTTTCAGTTTGCAAAAACTCAGTTCTAGACAGATGTGAAATCTATTAGAACAGATAATGCTAAAGAGTTGAACTTGTCCCAGTTCTTGCAAAGCATGGGTGCCACACATCAATTCTCTTGTCCATTTCGGCCAGAACAAAACTCAATGGTTGAACGCAAGCATCAACACCTACTTAATGTTGCTCGGGCCCTCATGTTTCAGTCTAAAGTTCCCTTGCAGTATTGGGGAGAGTGCATTGCTGCAGCTGTGTTTATCATCAACAGAACCCCTTCTGTCAACCTTGCAAACTCTGCATCTCCTTATGAATTGCTCTTTGGCAAAGCACCTGATTATTCCATGTTCCGGTCTTTTGGGTGTTTGAGTTATGTGTCCACAATTCCAGCACATAGATCCAAGTTTGAAGCTAGGTCCATTCCATGTGTCTTCATGGGTTACCCACCTGGGGTCAAAGGATATAAATTGTTGGATCCCCAATCTAATAGATTCATTATTTCCAGATACGTTCGTTTCCATGAAAATGTGTTCCCCTTTCATCAAATTGCTGCTAATCCACCTATTCATGACATCTTTGCAGACACTGTCATTCCAAAACCATTGCCTGACATAGAACCTCCTCCACCAAATATTCCAGCACCTTTGCCTACTAACCCAACACCAAATGTTTCCCCTGCTGCTCCAATTACTCAAACACAAAATTCACCAATCCATACCCGACGATCCACACGAACCATTCGACCACCCACTTATCTTAATGACTATCAATGCCATGTCCAATATCCGATTCAAAAACACCTCACTTATTCACATCTTTCACCTAAATACTGAGACTTCATAACTAATTTGTAACTGCTTAACTTCCTTTAACTAAACCAACTCTGTAATATGATTTAATATGTTCGATCACTACTGGTGTTCAAACACTCAAAAAGATTGTGAAGTGGTTGGAATATGTTGGCTCTAGTTTTGGAACTTACTTTGCTGCATTATGATGATATTAACAAAGACATGATTAATTAGTTGAAAATAAAGGACCTGATACCATAGATTTCTCTCTGCCGATTCAATTTTGGGACAAGATATGCATTCATGTTAATATGCAGGCTTTGTCAATCAATATAATTAGTCTGAGGGTGACTTGGTCAGATGGCTGAGTCACTAATAAAACTGTTTTTTGTTCCGGTCACTGTGTTTAAGTTTGATTGAAAAACAGTCAAACCCTTAATAAACCGGATTGGTCAAGTGGCTGAATCACAGGTTTTCTAATCTGACCGGTGCTATAACTACGCTTGTTAATGCTAGTTATGCGTATCAACTATCAACATTAGAGCCCGTGCGGCTGTGCCAGTGCATTTCAAAGCACGACTACAACCGAAGGCAGGCATTGGCATAGTTTCGCTCAGTGCTCACCACGCGGCTCCGTGCCATTGGCATATAGCTGGAATAACAATTAACAAGTATTTGTAAATAGTTCATTTGGTTGTCAAGGTACTTAAGGTGGAAAGTTGGTTTCGTAAATCTCTTCACTTTTTCTCCGTTATGTTTTAAATTTCGTACGGTTTCATTATATAATTATGATCTAGATAAGGTCTCTCTAACGAAATAATTCTTTTTTCTCTTTTTAATGAAATAATCGATGGTTTTTTATCTCTTAAAATCTTTTATGTTACAATATACTAGAACTAAACTACCCTATATCAAATGACACGTAACCTTAGAGGAATAAACAAGCATGAATCAATCATGTAGAGCTTTGGTGTATAGGAGATGTATATACAAGATATGTCAAGTCATTATACGGCAAGATAATCGGTCCTTCCTATAGGTAATAGGTTCATATAATAGTTGTCTGGTTGAACAACTTTTAGAAGGTCCAGTTAAAGTCAAATGAAAATTTTTGCCTGGGAAAAAAATATCTTTTAAATACACTTATTACACTGCTTGCTTCTTGTTAAATCTATTTATCTATTTTTTATTATTATTATAATCTATAAATTCAGGCTCGTGAATGCCAAGTCAGGCTCTTGAGCTTCCTATGAATGCCAAGGCAGCTCTTCCTTACCTTTCTCCTAAGGCCATGTCATCATACACCTCATCACTTCTCTATTAAATCACCACATCAGCAATTTGTTAACACTCTCACAATCTCACCTCATGACTTTTTGGTTTTCTTCTTCATCACTTATCTTATTCGTTATTCGTTTTTGTTTTTTTTTTGGTAATTTATTCGTTATTCGTTTTACCAGCAACAGTGGCTAACCGTTCACTTTCTCCCATTTGTTATACCACTGTCTCATTCACTTTCTCATTTAAAGAATATAGACCATTTACTGTTGAGCAATCAGTTGAGAAATGATAATATTAAAAGACATTTCTTTTCTACAAAATTGACAGTTAATATTCAATTTTACCATTAAGAGCTATACAAAGCGTTATATTTTTATCGTCTAAAGCAGTTCAGTAGACATCTAATGCACTCTAATATTGTCAATTTGTCATACACTAATGGTGTCCACGTATTCCGACCATGCCTTTGAACCTCTCAACCTGCCCAAACACATGAAAAAATCCTTGGCAGAGGCACAAAGGACTCACAAATTACATATCTCGCTGCCCAAATTTGTACTCGAAAGTTTTTATTTTTGGTCTTGGATGTTACTAGTGTTTGAAGTTTGACTTTAGGATATAGTTGATAAGCGGGATGAATGGATGATTATGCAAAAGATGACGATGGGTATAAGGAAATTTTGAACAAGGAGAGCCCTCTTTTTTTTTTGCGGCTATGTAAGTATTTTGTAGCATCTTATTTCTATTAGTCTTTGTTGTGCTATTTTTTGTGATTTCATATGTTGAGAGTGGCATGGATATGGTGACGATGAGCCAAGGGACAATGTGGCAAGATTTTATAAATGGTTTGGTAAGTTTGAATTGATATTCGGTAATGATGAGTCCTACATTATCTGTAAGTGGTGAAGAAGTGAGCACTTCTGATGTTTCTTACTCTGTTGGAAGCAGACACTTTAAAGGAGGATTTCACTTGAGCAAAGTGAATTTGGTTTGTAAAAGGTTGGAAGCGTGGTCAGTGAAATTGAAGGTGAAAGCATGGTTGACAGAATAAAAAGACAAGTTGATCGTGGCAGGAAAGTTATGAGTACTTTGCATAAAGAGTAAGAGGAAGAAACAAACGCTTTTGTGGTTGCTACAATCAAGCATTATCCATGACCACTAGCTGTAGGGAGGGAAAAAAAGAAAAGAAAAGAGAAAACCACAACACTACATATGGAAGCCATGCAGTTCTCATATGATATGGAAGCTTTCTAAAAAGTTAATGACCTTCTTGCTGTAAAGGAGAAAGAGATGCAAAACTTGGAAGCAGAGCTTGAGTTTTATGGGAAGAAACTCCTTGATGAATTAGTGCTATAAAACGTGATGGAGAGAAACTTACATGTGATGGTGAAAGATATTGGATTAGATCATTCACAATCTACTTGCATTAAAAATTATTGGAAAGTCAGTTATTGAAAATCCTAATATCTTTGACAAAGATGAAGGGATACACGTCTTCGGAGGAAAAAATTATCCAACCTGTGAGAAGAGAAGTTCATTATTGGAGTTTCAAGATGTAGAAGCTAGACAAGTTTATTTTATTTTATCTTTTTTGTCCTGAATATTCATCAATCTCATGAAAACTTCCTAAATTCTGAAAATGCTGATAAGGCGTCCAAATAAACTAGATAGTTAGACAAAAATCTTTCAAAGCAAGACTCTCTTTCTTCTCTGAAATTATATTTATATGATATGGGTGATGATTCCTCATCCAAGAAACTTTCAATTTGCAATGAATATGGGAAACTTGAGTACGGTGCAATATTGATTTAGCTTTTGTTAGAAGTTTGATTTCATATTTTATCGAAAAGTTCCAGGTGCTTCAGGCAGACCAAAATTTTCTTAAGCATATCATCAAACTTATTGAGTAATGGAGATGAAGGACTTACAAATTATTAAAGAAATAGTTGATCACCTATAACAACTACGTAGGATTGGGATAAGAGAACTTGATCAACATGTTGCTTGAGGCTGTATCTTTTAAAGGCAGTAGTTACAGCTAAACCATTAGGCAATAAATCAAACCATCTTTTCTTTTTATTTTTTTTCCCTTTTTTGAAAACATAATTTGCTCAACCAAAAAAGTAGAAGATAATTTCTTAATTGAGCATTAGGTAGGTAATTGTTCTATTTTGACTTGATAGTGTATGGAATTTAAGCAATTATAAATGAGAAAACCCTTTTTTTTCATATTTTAGAAATATTTTACATAAGAAATTATGAATCTTAATTTTTTTAGCGGTGCCTGCGCAAAGCACGGGTTTACATCTAGTTGAAATTAAAGATGCAGACATTATCACAGATCTATTGCATAAGGTATTGTTGAACCATAAAATTTGCTATTGTTGGGAGAGTCGTAAACTCACAATAGTACTTCAGGGTAGGTCTGATATTAGTCTGATAGTAATGCTTATGAGATATATTGATCAAATAAAAATGAATAAAACAACTATAGAAGTTGCCTTATAAGAGCTACTAGCAAGATTGAAGTGGTGCACTCGTCAACAAGGTATTCAGAACTATAATAACATTGCGTGTTTCATTAAAAATAAAGTGATTATGACTTAAACTATTTTGGTGAAAGGGAAATAAACCAAATAATTATTAAAATCTATTATCTGATATGCTACTGATTTGATAAAGGGCATACATACAAACAGTGATGCCAAAGTAAAAGTAGAATGATAAGAATAGAAAAGAACAAACATTCACTGTTGTCTAGCCTAACTGAGATGTTGATGTCAATTCAAATTTCATATCCTATCTTTTATTGAAGATGAGGACAGACAATCTCCAATTGATTATCATATAAGATCTTGATGAACAAGTCGCAGTTTTTGCTTCAAAATGTTACCAAATCTAGGCAAAATGATAGCTCCACATGTTCCATTGTATTGGTTCATTTGTGTTTCTTTCTTGGTTGAGAGGCAAAATGAAAAGGTATTTAATATTTTATTGGACGAATGGTGAAGACTGAGGTATGCCACCACAAGTAAAATAGACAGCCTAACCGAAGTGCTACACTTGCCAAAAAGAAAGCCAAAACTCGGAATCCATGTCTGGAGACATCACAGATCTTACTGTCGCTTCAGCATATCCCCTGTTAGTGTGAGATTACTATGATATTTAACTGTCATAATGACTAGATTTTCTGTTGTTTTTGCACCTTAATTCCATCATAATACTTATGTTTCATGATTAAAATGAGATTAGTGTAAACATCAGGCGGATATGGACCTACAAATATGTGGGTCCTCCTTCAGAAATCCTTAGGTAAGAAATCAAGGTAATCAAGATTCAAGATTTTAATCAATAATATTTTTTTTTTTAAAATGATGTGATGGCAGAGCTGAGTGCCAGTGTGTGGCTTACTTTCACATGGCTTGCCTCACCTACTTCTTTGATCCCAATAGAGATGGTCTATTTCTCCAACTGCAGGTGGGTCAAAGTAGGAGTCACTGAGATAATCACAACCGTTGAAATTATGTGCATTTTGGTGGACCAATCTTCCTAAAGAATTTTTTTTAAAAAAATGAACAGTCACTAGCATTCAAATTTCTACAGAGTGTGGACCTTTGTCACCCAAAATATGAGACACATAAACCTTGATCCAAGCAGTCCCAGGTTGGCATTAAGTACGTTGTCAAATATAACTACAATCAAAGACAATTCCCTTGGATATCCTTATTTTTTCCTTGTAAGAAGGGAAACTTCAATAACTACATATTATTAGAGTTCTCAATTCTGGGACTAGAAGATTCTCGGTATCCAAAATTAGGATAGCACACAACTAAGTAGAAGCTTGACCAAAATATATTTAATTTATCAGTAGTCAAGTGAAATCAGCTCTCTTCTACCTGCCCTGTTGGTTCTTTCCTAATCTAATATATGGTACTGGCTTATGCTTTTGGATGAATCTATCACATGCAGACCCTTCAATTTTTATCATTGTCAAATCAATTCTAGAACAGCTAAAAGCATTGAAGAATTGCCTCCGAAATTAATTGAGAAAGTTTGGCTGCATTTAGTTTCGAAGTTTACCTAACTTCCCTACCAAGTGTATAAGCTTTTGGCAATAAAGAGAGTTTAAGTTGCTTATTTATGCTATTACAAAGCAATTTAAAGCTTGATGTAAGTCTTAACTTCGAAATAAATCCATGAAGAACTATTATTTATCACAAATTAAAGCAAATAATATCAAAATACAACCTCTGGTAAGTAGCCAAAATGCATTTACAGCTGCTAGAACAAGAGATACATGAGGATAAAAGAAGTAAAAAGTAAAAAAGTGAAAAGGTCTTAGCCAATGAGAAAAGAAAATTAAACTGGGGTATGGCATGTTGGAGGGGGACTACTTAGAGCTTGAGGGACAAGTCAAGCTTCTGCAACTTCTCTTGTTTAGACTTCAAATGGCTAATGCTACCAAACCAGTAACCTCCAAATCCCTCAGTCACCAGCCTTGTAGAAAACTTCCCTAACCTTGGAATACCACCAACCAAGGATGACTCAGTTTCTGCCCCAACATGAAAATTGCCAGAATTAAGCTTCCCAATTGCCGGTTGTGAATCCAAAAGCTGCTTCTGCCACCCATTTTGGCCATGGGAACGGCACAAACCAAAAAAGGGTGTTTGATAAGAAGGTTTGTTAATCATAGAATGCACCTGAATTCCAAGTGATCTGTTATACAAACCATGTGAAGGCAGGGAAGCCATGCTGGAGTACCTGTGTCCAAAATCTACAGAAACTGCAGCACCAGCTTTGTATCCTCTTCTTGCCAAAGTTCTTTCACGTTTGTGTGCATTCTGGTGTCCCCCAAGTGCCTGGGAACTATAAAACTTTCTTTGACAATAGTTGCATGAGAAAATCCTGGGCTCCAGTTCATTACCATGACTAGATTCTGAGGAGTTCTCAAATAAATTTGTATCTAAACAATTGAGGAGGTTGAGTTCTGGCTTTGAGTTATCACCTGAATCCTTGCTAGAGAGACTTAGATCCAGTAGAAGATAAGGAGCTGAGTCATGTGGGTGTTTTTGATCTTTCATCTCTGTGTGTTTCTTTTCTGTTTGGGTATCCATTGAAGGTTTTGGGCATGGCAAATGCAGAGTCTCTGAAAATGAGATGATGTTCAAATTTTCAGATGGACATGGACATGGCTCTGACCTTTGAAGGTCCATATGGCAAGAAATATGCAAAGAAAGATTAACTTTGTATTGGTTATGAATGTTTGGTTAAGCAGCAAGAAAGATGAAGTTTGTAAAAGATGTAACAACAACAAAATGCTCTGTGCTATGTATAGAAGTAGATAGCACTATTTTACAGTTACAAGGTCTTAATATAGCAAGACCTAAAAATTAAGACATTCGCTTGTGTTAGAGAGAGAGAGAGAGAGAGAGAGAGAGAATTGTGTTGCATACCAGTTTGATTGGAACTTAAGAGGAGCACCCACGTACAACTTGCTAGTGCATACCCCATTGAATGCTTCTTCTTTTTTTTCCATCAACTTTTATTTGTCTTCTTCCCACTTGTCTCTTTACATTTCTGGTCATAATGTCTGCCTTGTATTGGTATATTCATGTATTTAGGTTATGACAGGTTAAAAATCCAAGATAAGACCAATAGCCTGCTTTTGAATTTCAGAATAATGTATAATTGTAGAATGGACCTGTCTTGTAAAAGGTGTGGTATTCTAAATTTCTTAACCATGTTGGTGGATTTCCAGTATCTTCGCAGAAACTCTTATGTCCTTGTCCTGCATTATTGTTTGCTTCCACTAAATTTATTAGTAACATGATATTTACACGTTACTTTTGTAGTGTAAAATTTATATCATTTTAATCCTTGCATAGGAAATTAGGAATTGATTCAATTCTTGTGTGAGACCAACTACATGTGCGAATCCTGCGAAGCTATTAATCTCCTTTAAAAAAGGTGATAAATAAAAAACGTAAAAAAAATCATTATCCTATATTTTAATGTATTATATATGATAGATTATTATTCAAAGAAAAATATAAGTTGAAGTCATCATAGTTATCATGATAACTAGCTCTTAGGATAGAGTTTAAATCTTTTGTGTATTCTATATTAGCATCTTCAATCAATAAACTGTCTCTTTACTTTTCTACACAGTATTAGATACCAAAAACGATCCAAGGCCTTCTTTGCTTGACGTTCTTATCGCTAACCTCAATATGTAATCTATGCAGGGCTTTCTCTTTCTGTACTTGTCACCATTCTTCTCTTGAACCCTCTACAAAAAAACAAGCAACCAAAGAACCGAATTGGCTCAAAGCCATGCAAAAAGAATATGCTGCCCTCACTGCCAATTAGACTTGGTGTCACCACCTCCAATGTCAATTTAGTAGGGTCATATAGTGGATGTTTTAAACATAACTTAGCTCGTTTGGTTGCTCAGTGATTTTCATAAAAATATGGGATTCACTGTCACCAAACTTTCTTATCTGTCGTTCGACCAACCACTATCCGAATTGTGCACTGCTCTCCTTAGCTTGTGCAAAGAATTGACAAATAAGACAACTAAATGTCACAAGTGTTTTTCTTTGTGGGTTCCTTCAAAAGATTGTCAATATGCAACAGCCAGAGATTCATATAAACAGTAACTATGCAATAATGGCAGTTTGGTTACTTGATCTCTTAAAACTTGTTGCATATGATTTCAAATAACTATTTAATAAAAATTCACCGAAAAAAACATAAATTATAAACTCAGGACAAGGAGTAATAAGAATGAAGCCAAAAATTAAAAAAAAAAAAAAGAAGTGTAAATAAATCATTTCATAATTTCTGGTCATGTTGTACCCAGGAAAAGGTCTGTGGCGTCAAACTTTCTCTTATGCTGATTGCTGCATAGTGCATAGTAATATCTTTGTCAGGGTTGTACATTATATGCCTTTTTCTGTCCCCTATGATTTATACTGAATTATACATCAGATGTCCAATTAAATAGATTACTCGAGCTTTCTTAGAAGACAAATGTTTTTTTACACACTACTTGATTCACATCTGTTTTATATTTTATCTCACAATAATAAAGTATTATTGAACTAAATTTATAAAAATCTTTTTCCAATATTGTATATTAATAGTAAAAACAAGAGATGTAAAGGTGGTTAGCAAAAACTAGTGTACATATATCATTTCTATTCTTGCAATACCACTAACTACCAATATCACTTATTTCTCTGGTTTACAGAGTAACAAACTCACCCTTAATCATGATATATGTTCCTGTTGAAATTTGGATTCAACTATAAATTGGGGGTTTCTACTGTCCTACATTACCGTGCTTTTACTCCTGGAGATCTCATAGTTGATATGCATCATAAACTATGGTAAGTTTAATAGTATTATCCGGAGCAATTACCTTTTCATAGTTGGGTATGGGTCCTTTCTTATGCTTTTTCCTTGATATTTTGGTTAAGATGATAATGCTTTCTGTCTCAACACTTAATAATTGAAGCCTATTCTAGGAATTTCAGAAGGCAGTTTGATGTCCTTTCTTCGACTAGTAAAGCGTGACATGAAAAATTGCCATCTAGAGGCAACCAATCCCAACTTTCTCCTCTGGCTTCATCTATCATTCATGTTCTCTATTATATCATATCATCAGTTTGCTTCTTGTGTCCCACACTACATGTGGCATGATTCCATAGAGCAGTTTAATTTAATTTCCAAAACACCCCCACATAAATTGGACATTCCCTCCCCTCCCTCTTTCTCTTTCTGAAGTTGAATTATTAACCGTCTCTCTCTTTCAAGTAAAACTGCTATTTGTTCGTAAGTGTATTAGCTAGGTTTAGGTGACAGTTGAATTTGCCATGGCAAATGTTAGGTAAGTTTCCACAACTATAAAGCTAAACTAGTGTAGGTTTTGTCTTGTACCACATCTTCATATGAAGTCTAGGCGTAAATCAAGCAATAATCAATTTCTAATATTCTCCAAGTACCAGGGAAAATTGCTAATCATCTAATCTTACAATCCTAGGAGTAAAAGAGGTCCCCCCCTGCCACCCTTTTCTCTCTTCTATCCTTTCCCTTTCCCAAGGGTTGGAGCCTTTTTGCTTGCAACCTCATTTTATTGTGATTGTGACAACAACCAACACGAAGTGTTGGACACAAGCAACTGAGGCCGCACGGTTGGCTTGCAAAAACACATGCTGTGATACCTAGCAAAGAATTCTTTGACATTTGATGGATAAGTAATAACTTTTGGTATTGTTTAACTCTTCTGCTTGTGTTTACGTTGGCTTGGAATCAAATCCATGACAAGAAAGGATAGTGACTAGAAAAGGATATCTTCTTGTCTGCCTCAGATAAGAAAAGCACTAAGGGTATTATCACGCAGTTAAAATTACAGAAACATTAACAGAATTCAAAATCCACTACAATCTACTAGCCTACAACTTTTCTTCAATTTTTTATACTTATGAAGATCAATTCTTAAATTAATTGTACTTGTGTGCTTGTTTATGCATGTTGCTCTAATTGGAGCCCTTAAACAGTTCTTTTGAACGATAAATCTGATATGAAATTGTTTCTTTCATTTGGAATAAGTACTTTTGTCGTGTTGCACATTAGCCATGGAGATTGTGACATGTGGCCAACAAGTACATGTAGAGCTGAGTTAGTGTGATTAGGATCTAATAATTATCACTGTTGAACTATTTTAAGATTGGGATCTAATAATTCTCACTGTTAAACTATTTTAACTCTGATTCTTAAAATATAAGGGTAATGTTTTTCGTATAATCAAAATATATACATCGTATTTATATCATAGATTTATGTGAGAGAAATATTAAATTAGATTGTATATTACTATAATTTTTTTGCGAGATACAGAATGAGTTTGTGAGAGAGTTGAATGAAAGTTAAAATATTTTAATTGACAAATAATATCATTGTATGTATAATGTATAATAATATATATATATATACACGCATACACACATAAGGATATGTTACCAAAAATATAAAAAATGATAATTTTGCAAATTTATTGAATTTATAGATTATGTATTCTTTCTATACATGATAGTATAGAAAATTAAAAAATAATATAATATTTGAAGTCTTTATGTATATAAAGTAACCTAAAACATATGGCCTTTTGATCAATTTGTCTTTAGAGGCAAAATTATTTATTGAATTGCTATCGTTTTGAAACATATTATTAGAATGCGCTACTTTTAATCACATTGGTATTTTTTTTATTATTTCCGTTTCACGTAGATAGCGCAGGAAGAGATGACGCTATTGATAAGGAAGCGCCAAAGCGCTTGACGCTATCCACATGATAACGCCAACACACGTGGCGTTATCCACGTGGTAATGCCAAGCGTAATAACGTTACCACGTGGATAATGCCACGCGTGTTACCGTTATCACGTGGATAGCGTCAAGCACTTTGACGCTTCCCTATTGCACGTCCTATTTACACAACTCTTCCCTCCTCCCATAGGTCAAGTTTCTCATTTCTCATATTTTTACCTTTTTTCTAGACTTTTTCTCTCACTAAACTCTCTCCAAAACCCTCTGTTGACTGTTGCTTGTGGGTTGACACAATTGAATCATCATATATATAAGTATTTTTATTCATCGTTAGATTAATTTTGTTGTTATTATTATTGTTGAATATTTATATTGATAGAATTATTGCTTAATTTTTTAGGTTTTTTATATTAACTGTGTATTGTATGTTTTTTATGGATTGATAGTTTTTTTTAGTTAGGATGTTTTTGAAATTTGTTCAATATAAAAAGTCATAATAGTTTGAATATTATAAAATTTGTATAAATTGTTTTCAATTTTGAAACATACACAGGTGGTGATTATGTAATTTTGTTGTTGTTTTCAATTGATTAAAATTGTGATTTTATTGAAATTGAAATTAATAGTGTACAAAAAAAATTTCTTATGAAAATTAATAGTATGGATTCATTGTTTTGGGTAGCAATTTTGTTTTAGTTGACACATGTGTTGATTGATTTCATACTTGTTGTGTTGTTATTATTCAGAAATTTAAGATGACAAAACACATTATTGTTCTCATTTACTACAATGGGAGAATGTATGAAGATGAAGAGGATTTAATGTATGATGGTCCTCGTTCTAAGTCTATCGTGATTCAACGGGATACGACTTTTGAGGCTCTGAAAAGGAGAATTTATTTAAAATTAAGGCTCCAAGAAAATCAAGGTGTGTCCAGTGTTGTGTATAGATTCCCACAATGGAGCAATGTACTGAGATGGATAGGTCTTCCATTAGAAGAAGATGAAAACGTTGCTTGCATGATAGATTGCTTTGATTAACATCCGAACTTAACTTGCATGGAGTTGTATGTCGAGACAGAAACGAGTGAGCACAATGAGCATGTTGGAGCTCATTCTAAAACAGAGTTACAAGCTGGTCCTTTTAACTTGTTGAATTATTGTACCTTATCAACACTCAAGTCTCTATGGCACATGCTGCTGTCTTAGTACAATCTCAGGAGGTTGGTACATCTACAATGCCTGAAGGGAGATCATCTGAAATCAACTGGGGTATGCTGAGTACACCTGATAATATGTCTGAATTAGATTCTCGTGGTATTTGGAGGCCAGAGGAAGAATTACATATTAAGTTGTAATTTCCTTCTAAAGATGCTGTCAAGTTGGCCCTAAAATATTATTCTATTAGTAGACATCAGAACTACAAGGTTGAGAATTCGGATACACAGAGGCTAACTGTTAGGTGTCCCAGATATGCTGATGGTTGTAATTAGAGGGTCAGGGCAATTCAAAGCAAGAAATCAAACATGTGACAAATACAAAATACAATGGACCTCACAGTTGTGTCAATCTAGCTATGTCACAAGATCATCAGAAGTTAGACTCTCTTATGATTTGTTCGTGCATTCTGGAGATGGTTAAGCAAAAACCTGATGTGCCTGTATGCTTGATTATTGAAAGGGTTCGAAGTCAATTCGGATATGACGTGTCCTATCGAAAAGCATGGAAGGAAAAACAAATTGTCATTGTGAAGGTATTTGGAGACTAAGATAAATATTATGTTGTGTTGCTTAGATGGTTACTTGTCATGCAAAGAGACATGCTAGGCACAGTGGTGGAAATGCAAACCGTTGAGTATGTTGAGCACAATAGAGTTGACCATTCAAAATAAATGTTTTTTCGCTTATTTTGGACATTCAAACCATGTGTTGTTGGATTCTAATATTGCAAGTCCATTATTCAAACTGACGGTATCCATTTGTATGGTCAATATCGTCATAAACTATTAATTGCAACAACACAAGATGGCGATAGAAAACCTCTGCCAATTGCATTTGTTATTGTTGAAGGAGAAACAAAGGATGCTTGGAGTTAGTTCTTAGCCTTGATTCGACGACATGTCACACAACAACAGGGCCTGTGCTTGATATCTGACCGATATCAAGGCATCCTACAGTCAGTGGCGAATCCACATCCAGGATGGCAACCACCACATGCACATCATGTTTTCTGCATACGGCACATAGCCAACAATTTTAACAGCGTCTTCCGCAATCTGGCCCTAAAAAAATATCTGATTAACATAGGTAGTTTAAATTTTCAAGTTATATTTAAGTTTATTATACTACTTGCTATTTGGCCAATTTAGTTGCTAACACTAACTCATTCAATATTTTTATATCAGGGTACGAACCAATTGCATACAAATTTGAGGTTAGGTTGGAAAAGTTGAAAACTACTCTCGAAATGACAAATTGGATTAATTCAATTCCAAAAGAAAAATGGAGTTTAGCATATGATGGTGGTCACAGATTTAGGCATATGACCACGAACTTGTCCGAGTGTATGAATGAAGTGTTGAAAGGTGGCAGAAACCTACCAATAACTACATTGGTTCAGATGACATATTACAAATTGGTAGAGTACTTTGTTAATAGAAAGGATGAGGCAAACGAGAAACTTGTTGATGGGGCAGATTGAACTGATGATTTTATAAAAAGTTAGAATGTCAACCTACTCAAGGCAAGCTCTCACCAAGTCCGTCGATTTGATATACAGTCATCTAGATTTTTGGTCGAAGAGGCATTCAACCCTATAACACAGCAAGGTGGAGTTAAATGGGAAGTAAACCTTCAACAAGGCACTTATGACTGTGGCCTGTTTCAAGCATTGCATTTTCTTTGCTCTCATACAATAGCAGCATGTTCTTCTAAGACACTTGACGATTTTCAATATGTGCATAGTATTTACAGAATGTGTACTTTATACACAGATTATGAGGTAGATTGGGGAATCATTAAGGATGAACCATGGTGGCCACCAGCTTCGTCGATTACATTAGTGCCTGATCGTCAATTGCTCAGATCTAAAGGTCGACCCAAGTCAACTCGACTTAGAAATGAGATGGATTGGCGTGAACCAAGACTAAGACAAAGATGTAAAAAATATGGTGAACCTGAACATAATTCTCATAGTTGTCGGCGTGGTAGGTCGACTTCCTTGAGGAATGACTAAGAAGGGTCATCTACTTGATTAGGATATAAACATAATCATTGTATTTGGTCATATATGACTATCAGTGTGTAATTTGATAATCTACTTATGTATGAATTTCAAGGATGATAATTTCTATTTGATTATTTATGTTTAACATTATTCTTACATATGCTTTTACAAGTGTCTTCTAATTTGTATTTTTTTAACATTATACACTCATGTTTAATATATATATTCTTCTTATAGTATGTCTTACCATTTGAAGAATTACCCATTATTCTTGTTGTTTGCCTAATTACAGCGTGAGACATGACATTTCACTTATACCTAGGCCTAGAGGACCCTTCAGTACTAGAGTTGCAGGAGTTTTAACTTTCACAACATATATGGCAAGGAAAGGAGGATCGTCACTTGCGTGTTAGACGTGCTCATAAATTCAGGCATATGGACCCAGATGCATGGATGCTTCCGTATCTATAATAGGCTAGTTTCATGGGTGTTGCCCACATAGAATATTGCACGATTGATCACTCCTTGATTACGACATTGGTTGAGAGATGACGTCCCGAGACACATACATTCCATATGCCTACTGGAGAGTGTATTATCACATTGGAGGATATAGGTATCCTCTCGGGGCTTCTTATTGACGGCGATGCAGTTACTGGTCATACTCACTGTCGCGATTAGATGCACTTATATGTCGACTTGTTAGGTTTGTAGCCGGATGCGTCACAGTTATCAGGTGCATGTGTTGATATGTCGTGGTTTTGGAGCAGATTTTGCAAACAACTTACGCAAGACGATGATGATATTTACTAGGGGTAATCAACCCGAACCAACGACCCGAAAACCCGATCAACTCGACCCGACCCAATTACAAATATCCATGTTGGTTCGGGTATTCGGGTCAGTTCAGGTCGACCCAATTAAACCCGACTTCTTATTAGTTCAGATTACAGGTTTAAGTGACCGACCCGATGACCCGTAAAACGACGTCATTTTGTTTAAATTCAATCATTATTTTATTTAATTTCCATAACCCGACTCGGTAACCCGACCAACCCGACCAACCCGATTACCCAACCCGAACCAACTCGATTACAAATCGGATTGGTTCGGTTCGGGGTACTCGAAAAAAATCGCAAACTCGACCCAACCTTACTTAATTGGTTTGAATTTTTTTCTCCCCAAACCCGACCCGACCTGACCCGTGATTACCCCTAATATTTACGTGATACAGTGTGCACGAGCATATATACTTAGGTTGATTGGGGGTTTGTTATTTCCTTATCATTCTGGTAGATATGTGCACATAATGTTCCTTTCCTTTTTGGAAGACTTTATCATTGTTGGGACATACAGTTGGGGATTTATGGTCTTAGCGTACTTATATAGGAAGCTTTGCAAAGCCACAGACTACAACGTGCATGAAATTGGGGGTGCTTGCATATTGTTACAGTATTAGGCATGACACAGATTTTCTCGTCTTGTCCCTACACTGGTAGATGATACTAATTCTAACATTTTGGCTGCCTATGTTGCTGATCGTAGTGACCTACGTCTACTGGGATTTCAGTAAGTTTCTCAATATATCATTTGTTTATATTTTAGTTTGTTATACATACTACTTGTGTTGACAATATATGACTTTAACATTTAAATAGGTGGTATAAACATAAGGCGTTGAATGAAACCCCAATGGGGGTGCTTCTGTATTATCACCGGTTCTTTGATCAATTGAAGAGTGATGAGGTCAATATTTTCTTACATTAATTTAAATAAGTTACCATGTCTTGCTTTCTAATTCTTTATACATATTATTTTGCAGATTACATGACAGTCCTATACAGATGAGATTATGGTGTCCCTACCAGCTTTTTGTGTCGCTGGTATAGACATAATACTGGCAGGAATTCATCTCATTTTTTTCACATTATTGAGTGGCACAAGGTAGATAGGGTGATGCGTCAGTTTGGTTTGGACCAACCAATACTAAGGAGACCACACCAACCTAACGATTTGCACTCAATAACATTGGCGGGAAGACATGATGAGGATTGGCAAAATATGCACCTTGTACACATAGCCATCTGGGACATTCGAAGGGAAAAGTATGTTACTGGGAGGCCATTGGAAGCTCCCCTAACTGCGCATTCTAAGTACATGCACTGGTACAAAAGAATTATCAGACGTTAGATTTCTCATATTAGTGCATACTTTGGGTTTGTGGTAAGCTATCTATTCAACCCGGTTATGCTTTTTGCTAGATGTATATTGCATTGATGATGACATGTGTTATATCTGTCTCTTAGGCTGACATTGTAGAGAACGTCCATGCTTCGACTAGGAACCCATATTCAGGATTTAGTATGGCTAGCCTTCTATATTCCATGGAGGAGATTTTATCTTTAGTGAAGGAGCATGATCGCATTACATTGGAGCAACTTCGTCCAGCTCCTCCTGTAGATGACATTCCAAGACCACCCGAGCAGTCTGACGAACAGAGGACGCGCCGTAGAAGAAGGACAGGGTTAACGAGTACTCGGTCATGACTTTGACATTCAGAGGCCTTTGATTCTTTAGGTGTGCCTAACACTCAGCCCCCAACCTCTACTACTGCTACTTATCCACCATCTCAACCACCACCTCTATCTTGCCCATTATATCCAGCTTATTCACCACATACAGGTTACCCACCATCTACAGGATATCCACCACATACTTACCCTTACCCACCATATCTTATGACATTTACCTTTACACCATCATTTTCATACCCACCATATATGAGTTGCCCATCATATCCTTACCCATTACAGTCAGGACCTTCTTTCGATCCTTCTCACAGACCACCACATTCTGACCCTGGCCCTTCTCATTGATATGATCATCACACTTAGATTAATTTATCTACCTTTTATTATATTTGCTTAATCTGGGATGACTGTATGTGTATGTACTTATATTTCTGTTATGCATCTTGTGCTTTGTTGATTTGGAAATCAAAATATATATGGATATATTTCATTATATAGGATAAAGTACTTTTGAGAACGTTCAATTTTTATAGGCTGCTATTCTAGCCCATGAACCGGTCATTACCCTAGTTTTGAGTGGTTACAAATTCATCATACGTAGGGATGGAAATAGGCCAGTCAGCCTGTCAGGGGCCTGTGGCCTGGCCTGTTTTAGGCCTAGTTTGGCCTGACCTATTTAAAAAATAAGTTAAGTTCAGGCCTTTTTAAAAGCTTGTTTTATTTAATAAGATAGACCTGACCTCTCAGCAAAGCCTGTTAGGCTTATTAAACCAACCTGTTTATACTTATTTATGAATATATTAAAAAAATTTGAATTTATGTTCAAAGTAAGGATAAAACTCAATAACAAATGGTCATATAGACACTCTACTAACCACTAAGATATGCTTAGTTATTGTAGTTATAATTACATATTTTATAGTTTTATATTTACATAATTACATTATATCATTTTTGTTAACTCCTCCTACTGTTTTACAGATTCAACCAGACCATTTCCTTTTCCTACTTCCTAAATCTCAAGTCTCCTCAGTCGTTCCTCTCAGTCGCCGCCTCACCCTCTCGCGCTTCCCTTCCTCCAACCGCATCTCCTTCGTCGTCGCCCCCAACCACGCCGTCCACGATGCCTTCCACGACCACCGCCTCTCTTGGACCCACCACGTCGACACCGTCCAGGAATCTCTCGACGAGAAGCGCAGCTTCACCCTCCGCCTCCCCAAGTGCCATCGCCACGCGCTCCTCTCCCCTTACCTCGCCCACGTTACCTCACACGTCGAGGAGTTCGAACGCGTCTCCGGCTCTTCACCAACAACATCGGATCCAGGATCCTTAGAAATTTCTACCAGGTAAGAACATGAACACCACAGATGTTCCCATTTTTGTGATAACTAATTGATCTCTAATTATTATGGTGAAACATGAACACCACAGATGTAGAGATCTGTCTTCACTTTTGGCATTTTTGTATATATTACGTTTATTGTTTGAAGATCCACAAATCCAGTCATAAATAAATTCAAGGGTTTCCATTTGGATCTGCGTAATGAAGACATCCCTTTTTCAATTTTCTTCAACAAAAACATGTGAAATGACATAGAGAAAAGAATTAGACATATCAATGAATTAGAACAAAAGGAACAAAAAAGGTATACTAATACTAGTGTTGGCGTTATCATGTGAATAGCGTCAAACGCTTGGACGCTTCCCTATTGATAGCGTCATCTCTTCTGGCGCTATTTATGTGGAACAAAAAAAAAATACCGATGTGGCCAAAAGTGTGGCATTCTCATAATATGTTTTTAAACAATAACAATTCGATAAATAATTTTACCTCTAAGAACAAAATGGTCAAAAACCCTAAAATATATATTCCAAATCACGAGGAGTGAGTTACTAACGAAGAATTCAAATGATTTGTAAAAAATTATAAGTTTAATAATAATGTGTTTCACTAAAAAGAAAGACTATGATTTGTGTGAAAGAATATTTGCATGATGGATCCTTTAGGTGAAAAACTTAAAATCATTGTTGTTGATACTAGTCAATGGAACATCAGAATATGCATTGATGGCTGGAGATAAAGATGTAATGGGAAAAGTATTCACTTGCTTTTAAAGTTCTCTGCTTGTCAATTGTGCAGAATACCCAAATGCATTTTCTCAATTACTTTTGCATTTGCTTGGCCGAATTTGATCCAAAATCCCATTATAAGATCTCCTTGCTTGTTTTTGTTTATTTTGTATGAATCAGTGTTCTAAAAGTAATCAGGAGGGATTCAAGAATTTGCCCCTCAGTATACGTGACCACTTTTCTCAACTACTAAAGTCAGATGCAAATCACAATACTATGTGCTCCAAGGAAGTGTTTATATCAATATGACAGAAGAAGAGAGACAGGTAGACACGTGTTCATGGTTCATTAGTCATTAGTCATCATATTGCTACAAATTGAGTCAGGATTTTTATTTTTAAATTTTTTACAAAAGAGATCTAAGATCTAGTGTGAAAAGGAGAAAAGTAAGCTAAAGTGGAGGCAAAGCAGCCTCAGTAGAATTTGAAACCAAGAGCCAATGATGTCACTTAGGTTAAGCCTTATGTAACACCAATATTTCAAAATATTTACTATATCAGTATCTGATACATACTTCAATACTTATAACTACTTTTTATTTATATCTTTCAATTTTTTTTAAAATTTTTACTGTATTTATATATCAATGTGGTGTCATATTCATGTTCTGTATCTATATTTGTGCTTCCTTAGTTAAGACTGTTCGCCAAGTCACAAAGTTATATGTAAGAATTTCTCATTTATACTTGTTAATGATGATAATTCCTATCAAGCCAACATGTAAAGCTTACCTCTCCAAAATCTTGCCTTTTTTTTGGCGCTTATTTGTGTGCGCTAACATGTTAGGTTTTGCGAACGTTTTTTACTTTTGTGGAGATATATTTTCCCACACTAGAAATTCCAACCCACAAAATGGGGCTCCGATGCCTGGCTATTGTGGATCATGTAACGGCGTTTTAGGCCTATGTAAATATTATGCAGTTTCTCCAAGGACTTGCGAAGTACTGTATATAAAAAGCCTGACAACCCAATGTAACAAGTCTGATTGGAGTAGGCACTTGCTGAGGACATAGGAACTAGTTGAGTTGCTAAAGACATTTTTAGAAGCACAGTTACATTTACGGGTGACTAGATTATATCACATTTAGAACAATAATAGTGGAGTTACGAAGGGAACCAATTCTGTCACAACAATATTGATAAAGCTTTTCCTTTCCCATCTATACCACTCACTGACGTTTATTTGATATTTTTTCCACTTTCTACATGCTACGATCTATGATATCGGAACCAAGAAGTAGAACGATATGTATTTTTTTTTTAATTTCTGATCTTTACTCGGCATTGCTTCTGATACAAGGTTAAACATTCAAATGAACAATACACTACCCCAGAAAATGTCCTTTCAGCATGGCACAAACTACTAAGCCCAATACACAAGGAGCATACAACAGTTTAAATACAAGCTGAGCACCCACCAAAGCAAAAACAGCCTCATTTGGTTAGCCAGTAGAAGAAAATGAGAAATGTGCATACGGATGCAACAAGGGAAAGTATAATGGTATCCATTGACTTTTTTCGCTTTATTGCAGAAAGTATGTTATTTACCTGCAACATTATTAAAAGTGGTACATTAAACAGCAGAACTCCAAACAACATCCATGTAGACTAAAAACTTCAGAACCAAAAACTAAGGTAGCAACATCTTTCAGCAGATAATCCATTCTCGTGAAATATGAAATTTATCATCATATTTCACGTATAAATTAACATCCTTATTCAATGTCCTTTTTTTCTCAGAGGGGATTGGGGAGGGTTGTACTCCTTATTCATTCTCGTAAGACAACTCAGGATGTAAATGGTATTCTTAATGATAGGAGTCATACCGTTGGGAGGCGACTGCTCACATTGCTGAGCTTTGAATTGATGCCACCAAAAGTTGAACGCTGGAAGACAAGTGCACCAAGTGTTGCTTGTGCTTGTGAAATAACAGAGTCCATCTGCAGCACAATAATAAGCAGAACAGTTCAAAACAAGACTACCCCAGTTGAAGACCAGAAGCAGAAAGAATTTAAAATTAAAATAAAAGGCTTGTTGGAAAAGCAGTTCTTTATGCTTGACATGTGCCCTAGATGAAAGGCATGCTGTTTACCATTTCTTGCAGATGAAATTCCAAGAATGGCTTAAACATACTATAAGGTTTTTATTCTAATATTCCAGATTCCACTAGTAATCCACCCAAAGAACAAGATTTTTGTTTAATGGGGCTCAAAACAGTTTCTTCCAATCTAACACTTAAACTCACTATATCAATCTACCAATCAAAGATTAAAAAAAAAAAAATTCTTGAGCACAGTTCACTATCCCAAGAATACAACCTTGTTATTAGTTTCTTTACCTTAGGCCTCAAGTCTCCTCCCTATAGAAATCTTAACCCCTGGAGTTGTGTTTTAATAACTAATAATATAAACTGCTATCCTGAAAGTTTTAACAAGACATTCACCCCATTCTCATGGCTCAACCCCCTTCACCCTAGCATCAAACATTATTATAATTTTTTCTAAACCATAATAGGTTAGCTAATACAAATCTGTTATGCTTACACATGACTTGTAAGTTACAAAGCCCATAGCCCAGCTAAAGAAAAATTAGACAATATCCAAATCAGATATATGTTATGACCAAAAAAGAAAAGTTTGAATAAGGTTCATGTATAATATAATATAAGTAAAGCATTCCACAGGGAATATCTGGATAAAAAAGAAAGAGAACAGCACTTTATATCAGAAAAGTAAAGTAATTGCTGACCTGTCCTGTACTTCGGCTGATAGATGCATGCTCTTTTAGGAGTGTAAGCTGTTCAGAACCTGCACCCTCTTCCAAGTCTAATCTTGTCCGATCAAATTCTTTAAAATCCTCTAGCAGTGAAGCATGTTCCTGCTTAGCTCGAAGACTAGAGCGAAGACGATAAAACTCCTGCAGTTCAATTACGTCTAATCTTAGTTTTAAAAGGTTGAAGACATAAAGTAATTAACCAAAAAAAATTTTCTTTAAAAAAAAAATTACCAAGCAAATAGAAAAGTAGACTTGATGCCAAAGATCTAAAAGTAAATTACAAAAATAATAAATAATAAGACTTAGAAAATCTGTATCAACTAGCCTATATTATAAGACTCTGAAAAAGAAATTGGGATTCAAAATTGGGGGTGGGGGCAGGGGGAGGGGGGGGGGATTCAATCACAAGTTTAAGGTTATAGCAGAAAATCATGCGGATGACATTTACCACCAGTTTTTCATATCTTCCGGCAATTAAAAGAGGATTAGTTTTACACCATTCACTTATAAATTCATTTGGCAAAACTACCTACAATATTTACTTCCCAGTAATGGAAGTGAAGAAGTTAAATTTATTTATATCAAAATCCTCAGTTGTCAGAATAAACCATTGGCACCAGGGTGCATGAAATATTTATCCCTTATTTGCAGACGGAAAGCAATTCAAAATAATCAAAGCACCATAAAAGGCATAGGCTCACATGAAATGATATAGGGCAACTCATGCTCTCACTATAGAATACCTGGGTGAGGTCTTGAAGAATTTCTTGGTGTCTAGTCAAAGTATGAGAAACCATTTCTGACCCACCAGATGATACCCAAGCTTGCATCTGTGAGTTTACTTGTTGGAGTTGCTTTAATAATTGCTCAATCCAAGATTCTAGATCACTCTCTGCAGCGTCAGCTTTTGTAGAAACATTAGTAGAGACCAATTTACGATAAGAATTCATCCGCTCATCTAGCTGAGCTTCAAGTTTTCTCGCCTGCAAAAGATTGGGAAAAAAATTTCTGCAATCAATAATTTGGCTAAGAAAACAAAAAATATGTATAAACTAGGGAACCACAAAGGATGACAAAAACAACTTGAATGAATGCATCCTTCAAGACACTCGATATATATAAAATTTCACAAGTTTTTTTTTTTTCATTTTTGCCATTATTACTATGATGATTATGTTAGGGAAGAGAAACCAAGTTAGAAACAGGCCAAAGGACACCTAATTGGCAATCTAAATTGTTCAATATATTACCCACTCTTCCATGATGGGGGAACTTAATGTCCCAAAAAATAATATATATATATATATATATATATAGAGAGAGAGAGAGAGAGAGAGAGAGTTTTGGTGGGAGGAATATTTATTGTAAGAGTTGAGAGAAGTAAATCTTGACCATGCATGGTTTTATATATATATATGAGTTGCATGCTTGAAGATTGTAAAAGTCTAACAGAACAAGTCAATACAACTAAAATCCCATCTTTCCATCTGTAATCCAGCAAATTCTTATGCTACCAAAAATCGGGACGGTTTCCATCTGTATTGTAACAAAGTTACCATTCCACCCTGCGTAGACTGTATGGATATAGAAGGTCAGACAAATATCAAGAAGCCTATCTAAAGAAATCCACTGATTTTAATTGTCTGTACCATTCATCGCCAAAATGTATACACAGAAACCAAATGCAAGATTTGTTACAGCTTACAACTTAACTATTAAGTCACTCGAAATCACTTCATGTTTTCTAAAGAGTTTCTATTCATCATTTGTGCTCCCATTTTGTAAATCAAGAAAAAATATCCCTACAGCTACACCATCTATCACCTGGTTATCACAGAACCTTTCGTTACTAATTACAATAACCCTGGGAGGGGGGGAGGGGGTTAAGAAGAGCTAACAAACACATCTATTCATCTGACTCACATTCATTCTCTGTGCAGATCACCATGCAGAGAACCTAATTTCCTAATCAAATTAGGTATGCTTCTAACCTGCCCGACCTATATCAAATGAACCTAAATCTAGGAACAAAATTCTCATCCAAAGCATTTCAAATCTTCACAATTCAATCCCTTAGCAATTTAAAACTGAAAACAAACTGAAAATCAGAACGTGTGCCATTGTGAATCACACATTACAAAGCAAGCGTTGCTCCCGCCACAAATGATCACGATCCACCACCAGAACATGAGTTTCTAACCTCAATTCATCAAATTAAGTTCCCCTTACCACTTAAAAAATATGTTTTTTCACTAACAACCAAGTTCAAGGCACAGACAGCAAAAGGGTAGAAGCTGATCCTATGAATTCCCAATCACCGACAAAATAAAGAAACCCCAGATAGAAAAATCGAAATCCAATAGCACATACCCATATCATTTGCTTCATTTACAGATAACGAAAAGCATAATCTAGCAAAAGAAAACATAAACATAAGGAGGAGGAGAAGAATTGGAACCTGTTTGCGAAGGGCATCCCACGAACTAGGCACCTCCATGGATGAGAAACAAAACAAAGATCGTAAATCGAAACTTTTAAACAAATCCTTGTGAAATGTGAATGATGCTGATGCTGTTCTTGGTTTTGGTTGTTTGGCGATGAAGACAGGCCGTCTGCTCCCACGGGACAGACGACTTGACAAATAATTGCTTCCTCCCTTGTTTTCTTTCCTCTTTTTGATGTTTTTTTTTTCTAAAAAAAAAGGAATAAGGCAGAATTTTAGATCCAACTGAGTGCATTCCTTTCTTAGAGAAGGCGTGTGTTGAGAAATGTTTATGAGCAACAAAATGCATATTATATCTTATATGACATTTTCTTTTTAACTATAGATAGTTGATATTGGAAATTGTAAAAATTTCATCTAGTACGTGACTTATATATGCTGGTGACGGCAAATGATAATGGTAAAAATTTGATCTTAGATCCTTACATTTGCTTATAAAGAATTTTATTAACTAAATTAATTTGCAACTTCTATGACATAAATTGATAGTTCGAAAGCACTAAAGTAATATTTCTTGTATTAAGGTCAGTTCGTGTTTTGATTTGTTTAATTAACTAGCACGGGAACTAGTTGAAGAAAAAGCCCAGCAATGTAATAGGTTTGATAGGAGTAGGCATTTGTTGAGTGTGTTTGGAATGTAAAAAATAAAAAAATAATTTAATTTATAAATTAAATTTAATTAAATTTTGTGTTTAAAATATTAAAAAATAAAAATAATTAAATTTTTAAATTCTATAAATTTCATTTTTATTATTTTAAAAATTTATTAAATTTAATAAAATTTATTAAAATTTGATTTGATTTAAAATAATATATATATATATATATATATACACATGCACACTTACATATTAAAAACGCACGCTGACTTAATGCTGATGTTGAAAATAATTAATTGCAGGTAGATATTATTTCCATCAATTTCTCAACAAAGTTGCCCGTAAGATTGAAGCAGCCTATGGTTAAATCAGCTGCTCAGGTTTGCTGTTGGCTTTTTTTTTTTTTTTTCCAAATGAAACGGAGCAAGTGGCGAATTTTTATAAGATTTAAATTAATTAACATGCGCCTTGATGGTGCATTTTGAAGTCACATGCTCTAATCTTATTACAAATAATATCCAAATAAGGAGATAATTGATTTCCAATGCTAAGGTAATACCTATGTCTCTAAATATATCTCTTTTTTTTTTCTCCTATGGCGTGAATGCATTGAAAGATTTTCATTACTTGATTCTTTGATTCTTTACTTCTCGTAATTGCATTTTTTTTTAATATTGTTGTAAGTAATGTATGGATGACTCTTTATCAAATTTGTCATATGAGTCTTAAGTAAACTTACTTTCACATTCAAGCATGTTGTTGTTAGTTAAATTAAAGGACGTGAACGAGAAGTTTGACATATTGTCTCTTGGTAGACCCACCCACCCATCCGCCTGCTCATCATACAAATAAGATAAGAAGTTTCATTTACAGGCACATAGAGAATGAGCCCATTTCCAATAGGGGTATATGGTAAGCTCACATAATAGAACTGTAGAAGCAATAAAATTGTCAAGTTCTAACACACATTTGTACAATGTATATTTGGTAAGATGGTTCTCATTTTGATTAAGGTGAGTTGGTAACGGTTACTTCTGTGTTTTGAAATTTGAAGTGTGATAAGTATTGGTTGTTAAAGTTTTGAGGGATGATAAGTCTGCTTTGTGTTTCGCCAATCAAGAAAGATTTTGTGGTTTGAAATTAGTTTATTTTATAGAGTGCCTATTGATGAAGGGGATATGTGCAGGATGCACCTTTTGTATTATAAGTCAGAGACCCAGAATAGGTTGATTAGCAATTGTGTAAGCTTAAGTACAAATCTGTCAAGCATGTCTACACAAACCTGTGCTAGGTTCGGTAATGTTATTGAATCAGCTTATACATTGATTGTGTTAAGCTAAAAGCAAGTATGAATTTGTCAACTGCTAAAGGTAGGTAAAGAGATTCCTTTTGGACTGAAAGTGGAAGGAACCAATTAGTTTCTGCTGATACAGAAGGAATAGTTTGTTCTGGTTTACAATTCCTTCTGTCTTACTATTAGAACTCTGTTTCTGGGTTCTATTTTCCTATTAGAATAGGATTTTATGATCCTCATTTCTATTGTTAGACCCTCATTTGCTACTAGGTAAGATTTATGATTTTGACAACCTTGTTTGTGATTAAACTATTAAGACATGTGCAAACTTACATACTGGTTAAACATGTAGTTGTTGATGGATTGGACTCGGGGAAGAAACATTGTATTTTCAAGTGCTGCTCCTTCTGTGAATGAGCTTTGAGGGCCTCGTGATGTTGCAAACTTCTTGTCATTATTGGGGCTCTCCTTGGAGCGAGCTAAAGCAGCTGTTTCTAAAAACTGTAGGCATGGAAATTTGCTAAAATCCTTTAATGTGTATGGTTCTTCGGGATCAATGTTTTAAGATATCTTGAATATCAATGGTTTGCAGGATTCTTTTAGCCAATTCTTTAATAAAAACGATTTTACAAAGAGGCAATAAGAGTAGAAGTTTTATCATCAGATGCAGCATCTCATTCTAGGGAAGCTTGGTATCAAGAGTTACTAAAGTGGGATCCTATCACCAATGATGGTGACATCCTGTTGGATGACTTGGCAAAGTCTTTTTCAGCCTCCTGTAAAGCATTGAAAACTGCAAAAGCCATTGACTTTGTTTCAGTGGTCGACAGCATTCCATTTCATGGTTTTCAAGTCGAGGATTTCTTACCTGCAAGTAATGCTGTCCAAGTAAATCAGTCGACACCAGTACTTAACAACTCAACTGAGCAGCCCAACAGGCTTGATGTTTGTCCATACAAAGTGGAACTACTGAAGCTTTCAATTCTAAGGAAGAGATAGATACTCTAACTAATTAATATTAAGTGAAGTGATGTAAGTAGGCAGGAGAAGCCAGACGGAGTAGTAGGTGACAAAAATGAAATATTATCTATGATATTATATGAGATTCTAACTTAAAATCAATTGACATTACATAGAATGACTTAACAAATATATAAATCACACTTAAAATATTAAGGAAAACTATGTGAGACTCTTAACATCACAGAGTTAGAACTCAAAAATTTTATTGATTCATATGTCGATTGCATCCCGATTGATGCAAAAGCACATGATTGACAATCAGACTTGTGCATCTCAACTAATGCATTGGATACTGTAATACCATATGAGAATATGAAAGATGCATATAATGGCTCCAAGGCTTCTGTCATGTATGTTTGATACATAGAATCGATATTTAATTATTTATAGAATATGAATGAGAATAGATTAATCATTTTATGTATTTATTATGTATAATTATAATTATAATTATATTAATTTCATCTACCAAATATAAAATACGTAATGAAATAAAATAAAATCTATTCCATTTTTTAGTAAACCAAACGTTGGAATAAGAATGATTATTTCATGATTAACCAAATAAAAAAAAGGAATGATTATTTTATTCCAAGGTATTCTATAATAAGTGTTATTATTATTATTATTATTATTTTTTCATTTTTGATAAAGATCGGTCCTTTTTTTTTCTGATTTCATAAAAATTGATTGTCTGTATGGAACTTACCCACTATATCGACCTTATATAGACGATGCCAGACTTTTTAGGCATTGTCAGGATCTCCAATAGCTTAGCCAAAATCAAATAGTTCCTCGTGTTCTTGGACTGTTAAGGATCTTCAATTGCTTAGCCAAATCAAATAGTCCCTATACAACACATCGATCCTCAAATAGTTAAACATTCAAAATCAAACATTTTATTATTGTGCTTTTAATATTTTGGGTAGTGTTAATTGCACCTGACATATCTCACATTCCTCAAAACTTTATCAATAGCTTTGTGGATGAAAGTATAGTTTTATAGATCGAATCGGTCACCAGTGAAATTCACAACTTAGATTTTAGGTTAGTATAGTTAATTTATTAAATTATTTTTCTAATCAATTTAATCAAATTTGGATTAACTTAGATGACTTGGTGGTTATCCTGATTGATCTGAGTTGGCCAATATTTTTTTTTACAGAAAAAATAAAAAATATAATTTTTAAGATTTAAACACTAGATTTAAATATCTTTTTATAAAATATATTTTATTATTACACCATATATGTTTCTATTAAATATTATTATCAATTTTTTAATTTATTACGTAACTAATAAATCATTATCATTGTTTGTTTAAAAATATTTTTTTCATGTAGTATTTTTTGTTTAATATTTTTTAATATAATATATTTTATATCAAATAAATTTTTTATAATATTTTTTTAAAAAATATTGACTTCTTTTTTTAAAATTTTTGATTCGATCAATTGAGTTGAGATGCCATCATGTCGTTGATCCAATAATTTGACTTTCTATCCAAATCAACCACCGATGTAAATTATACAACTAGAAATGAAAGGAAGAAAGAGAAGCAACGGTAGTAATATTACCTTATTATTATTATTTTAATATGTTGTACTATTAAATTTACCCTCGTCAATATGCACAATGTCAAATAAAAAACATTTTACAAAAATCTATATGCAATTCAATAATTCTGCACATTTACTACGATTGAATAATTAATTATTTATTTAAATTTGTAATCTTTAAAAGAGTAATACTAAACATATTTATATGTATATTTTTTATATTTGTACAAATTTTAACATTTAATTATAATTAAGTTCATCTTATTATATATATATATATTAATTCTGTTACATAAATAAATATATATAATAATATAATTGATGTGTATTTAGTATTTTTTCGTTAAAATAACAGTTTACTAATGGTAGCAATGGAAAGTTATCTTTCCATTAAGAACATGTTTGAAAAAGATTAAATCTTTTTCAAGCAGCTGTTTTTGGAGAATTAAACTATTTTGTGAAATAATTATTATGTTTAGGTAAAATGATTATTTTTTAAAAAAGTTTTTATACGAAATTCAATGTAAAATAAAAAAAAAATTTTTCAGCTAATAATCATAAACTAAAGATTGGAGCTTATGATTTTAACTTATAAATTATTTCTTACATTTTAATATGTAAATATTATTTTACCCTCACCAAATAATTCTTTTAATCATTCTATACTTATTTTAGTAATTTAATGCATAAAAACAATTCTTTTTTATATTATCCAAACGAATCATATTAGCTTAAAATCGCTTTCCAGCTAATGCATCTAAACATAAAAATAAATCGATTATAATTAATTATAACAATAATTGATTATCAACATAATCTTTAATTTTCAGCTTTCCCAAACAAATCTTTAAGTAAAAGAGCCTTACATGAAGGTAAATAGCTGTATGTGAAGGGTTTCCGTAGAACAGTTGTATTCGAGGTTGTTAGTAACTTAACCCGTGCAGAATAGTTATCTACACTTCTCTTCTCGCAAAATTCTCTGCTTAATAGCTTGGAAATTAGTATCCTCAAGGCTAACTCATTCCGTAACCGATCCGGTGATCATCACTTTATGTCAACAAGAAACGCATTATCATTTGACCACGCAAGAAGCAATGGTCAACCTCACTCAGACGCTCTATTTATATGCCAGCCCTCAGCTACCCAAAGGTATGACATTCTTCATCCCTTCGTAAAACCTTATAATATCACTTTTCTTGGTATTTTAAGTGTTTTCTGCATGTATTTCCGTACTCTCTCTTGTTCATGGTTGATCGAGAATAGAACACATTAAGGTAGGCTAAAGCAATATTTAACCCATCATTTTATTTTTTTGAAAAATTATAAGTTAATCCTAATTTTATAATTCATTTATATATATATATATATAAATTTAAATATGTATTTTATCTAACTAAAAAAGTGAAGGATGTTAACTTTAATTTTACAAAAAAATAGACAATTAACATCTTCATATATATATATATATATATATATAATATATATATTAAACACTTACACTATTTAATAACTTTTTATAAATATTGAATTTTGCCAATTTAATATGTTTTCCAAAATATATGTAAATGTCATTTGTTAGATTAGATACCTACAAATGTTTGATTGATCTCAAATTTGATAGTTATGATCGTTATGAAAATATCACATGATTCAATCTAACACTTGAATTGAAAGTTCTAATGAGGTAAATCATTAAATTTTGTTTTCTAAAATATAAATATAATATGTTTTATAAAAATATAAATAAATATCAACCATTAAATTATACACTTTTGAGTATCTGATTTATTTTAAATTTTGTATGAATAAAAATAAGATAATATCACATGATTCAATGAATAGCTTAACTAAATTCGCATTCTACAAAGGACTTACTCCCAACGTAAGTGATCCCGTTCCTATATATTTATTGTTTGACAACCTATTTATTTGGCACATTGTTTTGTTTCTCTTTAACTTTTCTATTTGTTTTGCATCCATTTTCTTTGGTATTTGGTGAATTGCGTGTCACAAATCCACTGCTCAAATATAACGCGTTCCAAATTACTGTCCATTATATGTGAATTATTGTCACATGACAATAGTTCACAAGAGCTCTTAAATAAAATTATATTTTTAAAAAAAAGAAGAAGAAGACTATAATACGTGCATAATGTACAAAACAGCACTCATTTTTTCTCGGATATTTTACGCAATTGAGACAATCTTATTAACACAGATATCTAATATGTGCATGTACCAAACACCACTCATTTTTACTTGCTTTCCACAATATCTATATTAGCATACACAAATATATATCCTGTCGTTGACATTCTAAGGTCTGATTATGGGAGATGAGTCAACTTCTGAAGCTCCCAGGATTTGAAGCGGCCTTTGCCTGGGGGTTATCATCTTCATCTGGAAGCTTGACAGCAGTGTAGGCACCTGCCCCACCTAGAGCTCCAAGTATGGGAGCTATGAGATACACCCATATGGCTTTGTAGTTGTTTGCAGCAATTGCTGGGCCTAGTGTTCTTACTGGGTTCATTGAACCTCCTGATGCTGGCCTGTAATACAGGGTGAAGTAAATGTTTAGGTACTGATGTGATGACAATCTACTTTGTATGCTAATTTGTTGAAAATTTTCTCGTAAAAATCCTTCTGAACCAAGGTCATGGTGGGAACAATGCTAACATGAAGGAATGGAGTGAACAACACTTCTTTCTTTTTCACACCTTGTCAGGGCATATTTTTCCTTCTTATCTCAACTTACTTATTTTGTAATCCAGTTGAAAGGGGACCATATATTAAAAACTAACCATATAATAATAGCAACCCCTCTCCCTCCCCGGGTGCATCGATTTTAGTTTAGCCATCTGATCATAACGCACCCCAAGATGTGCTAAAATGTTCACCCTGGAGAGACGCGATCAAACTACTCAATAATTTTCAAAAGATTGAAGCTTGTATACCAAGATTAATTAAAAAAATATCAAAATTCACATAAAAAATAACTAGATATATATTTGTATATATTATATAAAATGTACAAAATTTGAATTGTTGAAAAAAAATTAAAAAAATATGTCAGCATTCCATAAATATGCATAAGAAACGTTACTTAACAACCATCCCACCAAAGATAACTTAATTAATATTGATGTTCCTAGTGACCCATGCGCTTGTAATAATGTTTTTCCTTTCTTTTATGGGGACAAACCCTGAGCAATAATTGTTAATACTGTAGTAGATTTGACTTTGAATAGTGTGTTGGGATGGAACTCGATCGTACAGTTAACAAACGAACTGTACTAGGTGCAGTTTTAAATGTAAAGGTTGAAATTTATTATGTTGTATTTATAGTGTTTTTTTTTTTTACTATAAAATAAAGCATTTTTAAAGGTTGAGATTATATGCAGTTTTTCTCATCTGTAGGCGATATGAATCCGAGTTGGGACATACCCGGCTATGAGTATGTTGAGCATGACAGTGGCTCCTACCGCGATTCCCGCAAGCTCTCCAACCTGCAGCATAATAACACGCCAAATCAATAACAAGGGGATTTATCATCATAATCTATACATGTAGACAGGTCCTCTTAGTATATATCATATGTATATATCCAGCTTTGTGCTTATTATCTGGTGCAACTAGCAAGATTCCAAATCCCATCTGGTTTTAAATCGCAGATACAGCCTTATCTCATTGCAATGCAAAACATGTTCACAAACAATGTCGTGGGGCCAAAATTATTAAAATAAATAATAATTAAAAATAATTTTATTTTCTCAAACAAAATGCATAAATTTATTTAGGATCACATCAAAATTAAATTTATATATGATCAATTATTACTTGTTTACATAAATTTACATATAATCTAATGACTTTACACATTATTTTTTTCTATATATAAAAAAGTTGTTTATCTAATTTTTTATTTAAAGAAATGTAGAGACCAAAATAAGAATTTTTTTTTAAAAAATATATAAGTTAAACAAAAAATTTTATAAACTACTAATTAAATGTTGAATCAGTGGGGGAATCAAGGCTGCCCCCACTTCCCTGTTTATCGGGGACAAAAACTACTTAAAGCTTTCTGTTTGGTTCGTATAAGGAGGATATGATAAGATATAAGTTAATACTTATCGAGACTTTATCGAGACGTTTGGTATGTCAATTTTTGATAGGATAATCAATCCCACAAAAACCTTTTACTCTAATAAGATAACACTATCCTCCTTATGATACGTGATATAACCGATAAGATTTTCCTCCTCCACCACTACCCTCCACTTTTAATATTATTAAATTCGTAATTATTATTATTATTATTATTAAATTCGTAATTATTATTATTATTATTAAATTTGTAATTATTATTATTATTATTAAATTCATAATAATTATTATTATATTCCTAATTTATTATTATTATTATTATTATTATTATTATTAAATTCGTAATTATTATTATTATTATAATTATATTCTTATTATTAATATTATTAAATTCGTAATTATTATTATTATTATTAAATTCGTAAGTATTATTATTATTATTAAATTAGTAATTATTATTATAATTATATTCGAAATTATTATTAATATTATTAAATTCGTAATTATTATTATTATGATTATTAAATTCGTAATTATTATTATTATTATTAAATTAGTAATTATTATTATAATTATATTCAAAATTATTAATAATATTATTAAATTCGTAATTATTATTATTATTATTAAATTAGTAATTATTATTATTATTAAATTAGTAATTATTATTATAATTATATTCAAAATTATTAATAATATTATTAAATTCTTAATTATTATTATTATTAAATTCGTAGTTATTATTATTATTAAATTCGTAATTATTATTATTATTATTATTTCATTAGTAGTTTAACAAGCAAAAGGTGATGGTAAAAAATGTTAAGGATAATATAGTCATAGTAAATAATTATATATACTATCAAGTTATTTATACTAAATGTCAATGCTTGATAAGATAAGATTTCATCACTTGTTTATACTTTTCGAACTTATCCTATTCTCACGCTTTATACTTTATCAAAGCTAAACGCACTTTTAGATTTCTTTTTCATTGATTCTCGTTTCTATAGCAACCATAGCCTTTATCATTTTTTGGCTCAAGTGGCACCGCCCCTCCTCCTGCTGCCTGCTTGCCTGGGTTGACTCTATTTGAGTAATGACATTTGTAGAAGAGATAACCAATTATTTGGCTCAACTATTGATGAAATTTATTTATTTATTATATATTTGCTCATATAACCGATATATGACATCACATGACATGGCCTCTGTCATAAATGTTATTTCATTCGTTTTAATATCTGCAACAATTTTTTTATACATATACATCTCTAGGAACTAGAAATTAAGGAAAAGAAAACAAAAAAAAAATAATAATCTTATCTAACCATAAATTAACTCGAGATAATTTAATTTAATGAACAAATAAGGATTCAATATAACCAATTAAACCTCATGAGCATGTGAAAAAAGATTATGTTGAAGGAACAGGCCAACACTTGCATCATCACAATTAATAATGAAATATTTTATGCCGAACTTTTTTTAATAAAAGAGATATAAATACACAAAAACTAAATTTTGAATAAGATAATAACTTATCTATACCACTAATTAAAGTGGTCAAGTTATGCATGTATTAATTTTATTGTGACAATATCAATGCTGGGGTTTTATGGGGAAATATTATTGCACATTATCATTTTTTAAATATCTTACTTACACTTGTTTGGAAAAAAAACATAAAAAATATGTATTAAGAAATATGTTTATCTTATTTTATTATTTTAAAAAATAATATAAAAATAATATAATAAAAAGAGTGATACTATTTGTCACGATAGCTTTTTACAAAAAAAAAAACTTGACTCCAACACTTTCTCTCCAACTCTTCCTTTCAATCCCTTTAATCACTCTCTATTTATTACTTCTAACTCTACTTAATTAAACTAATAGATACAAAAAAGATGATTAAAGAGATTGGAGGAAAATATTAAAGGGAAAGGAGTTGGAATCAAGTTTTATTTTTTCACAAAATGATTCACGAAGGCATAATACACATGTGTAATTAAAATATAATAAGTTTAAAAAAGAGAAAAAAAAAACAGACTACTTCACTAAAATATAGTATATATGGCCTATTTTTTGTTATGTCGGATAGCATTGGCATCAAGCATTATTATTCGAATAAAAATCATTTTATATTCTTTTTACGAACGTAGGATTGTTGATACTATTTTTTAAGGGTATTGATTAAATGAAAAAAATAAAAAAAATGTATGATTAATAATATTAGAATAAATGTAAAAAATAATGTGAAAAAAAAAATAAAATCAGAGTTTTATTACTCTAATAAAAAATGGTGTATAAATGACATTTTTAAAGTTTCTTTTATGTTTTATTTTTGGTACGTGCACGAACCAGGAGCTTGATGCACCTACGTAGGGAGGCAACATGAAATTATTGTTATTATTATATAGTCTACTTCATTGGAAACGAGACTTGCAGGGCATGACGGCCGCCTATTTTCATTGACTCACGATCTTTGGAAATTTAAAACTAATAATAATAAAACATCCTATCTAAGAGATATATCCTAGTATTAGATGCACCAAAGCATATAAAAAGCAAGAAATAAACAAATAACGTCTTTGGAGTTTATATCACTGCCCCCAAAATTGGTAAACATATATTTATTCTAGAAAAGAGTATGCAATTTCTTTAATTTTTTATAAATTATTATCATAATTTTTAAATTTTTTAAATTAATTTTTAAATTAATTTTTAAATTTTAATTAATATCTCAATAAATTTTTTTAATTTGAATCTATTATTTAATTAACGATGATATTATATAATAATATCTTATTTGTATTTGTAAGAAAAAAATATATTTAAAATTAAATTTTAATAAATTAATTAATAAATAATTTTAATTAATATTAATATAAATAAAATATTATTATATAATAATATTATTAATAAATTTAAATTAAATATAAAGATCTAATGAGATATTAATTAAAATTTTAAAATTAATTAAACAAATTTTAAAATTTGTAATAATAATTTAGTTTAAATAATCTCTATACTTTTTCCAATTTATTCTTTTCTCTCCTTTTACTCTCTCTCTCTCTCTAATTAGCCTTTGTCGATCTCAAAATCATCCTTTTCAGACTTCAATTCAACTGATTTGGTTAATACTTAATAGACTAAAGTTCTTAATATTTAGAATAAAATACTCACAGCTCTTGTGTCGGTGGCCACTGCAGTGACAACGAACATGAGATTAAAGCTGATAATGAACTCTAAAGCAAAAGCTTGGCCATATCCTACTGTAGGAACCGTGACTCCACCGCTCATGAAGGGGTGATAAACCCCCTTGAGAGCAAATGCAGCACATATAGATGCCATAACTTGTGCACCAATATACATAGGCACCTGCAATTAATTCAAAATAAATTAAAATCCTTTAATAACGAAAGCACTAGTTCTTCTACGTAGTGAACAGCATAGAGAGCAAGGGGAAAAAAAGGCAAAAGCTTTTATACATTCTTCCAAGGGAAGTGCTTTAATGCAGCAAAGGAAATGGTGACAGCAGGGTTGAGATGAGCACCGGAGATGTGGCCAGTGGAGAGGATGATGACCATGACAGCAAGACCAGTAGTGGCAGCACATCCAATCAGAGTCTCTGACCCATTTGTCTTTTGGTTCACTATAGCTGCGGCTGTCCCAGCAAACATAAGAATGAACGTGCCTATAAACTCAGCTCCAACCTGGTTTTGGAATCAACCCAATAACATTAACACATCAAGGAAAAATGGGTCCGCATTGTTTACCAATTTCTTCACAGAAAAACTGGTCTTTTTGGTTTTTCATTTTGCTAGAGAAAAGAGCTTAGCTCACAATGGAAAGTTGGAAACATAGTGTAATTTTTATCTTGGTATATTTTTTTTGTCTGTATTTCTATGTTGTTGTTTTTTTAGATACCTTTCTTGCAAGAGGGACAGGAGGGGGTGGCAAAGAGCAAGAAACTTTGGGTAAGGCTCCATCTTCTAAGGTCCATTCTTCAACATTGAAACACTTGCAATTCTTGAGGAGGAACTTCTTACCAATACCATTCCCAGTTCTCTCAGACCTGAACCCACCAAAAAGAGGAGCACCAGGAGTCCCTGGTGTTGCAGGTGTAGAAGGTACTGATGGGATTTCTTCATTGTCCATCTCTCTCTCTCTCTCTCTACAGACACGCTGAAATAAAGTAGATCAAGACAAGAAAAACCGAAAAAAAAGGAGTAGAGAGAGAAAGGGCCTCGAGATTGATGTTGCAATTGTTTGTCTCTTTGTGAATTGAGGTGAGAGTGCATAAACTGTGAGTTATATATATAGGAGAGGTGTAGTTGACTTACAGAATCCGAATGGAAGAGAGAGAAATGACATTAGTGGTTGAAACTCATGGCAATGGGAAAAGAAAAGAAAAGATCAGATAGCTGTTGCTTTGGAAGTGGGCGGTGGGACACTGCAGGGAGCCTTGAATATGGGACTTCCTAAGGAAAGAGGCTTGGGCATCAATCATGGCTTTCTATACTTTCCCATATCTACCATCAACTCTGCCTTCAATTTTTCATATACCTTTTGTTCTTGGCCGTCCCTTTTTTCTCCTTGCCTTCCTTCACTTATGTGACAGACCATTCCCCTCACTCAATTTAACTGCCTGTCTCAGGCTCTCAGCAATCAATCTAAATGAAACAGCCAGCTAAGTAGGATTGAACTTGCCGGGAGGAGTTATTTCTTTTTAATTTTTTTAATTTATTGTTATGTGTTTATTTTTTATTATTTATTTATATTATTTAATTAAATTAATAAAGACATATTAATAAATTAAAAGAGTTGGAAGAAAATAATTTTTTCAGAATTAGAGCTAAATTTTTTTCAGCTAAGTATCTTATTAGTACCATTTTATGAGCTTGATTGAACGTGTTATTAACTTATTTTGGATAAAAAAGATTTTTAAAAAAAATAAATACTTTTTACATTTTTTAGCATATTTGAATTAGTTTTTAAAAAAATAGACAAAACACTATAAAAGGTATCAATTATGTTTTTTTTATAAAATAGATTGTTTTGCATTTTGAAAAAAAAAAATTTTTTTACGGCATAAATAAATTGTTTAAGGATTATAAAAAAATTAAATATTATATCTAAATATAAAATAGATTTTATTTTCATAAAAAAAAAAATTAAAAAATATAAAAAAAATCATCCAAACCAGCTTATGTAAGTATTAATTAAGCATCATATGACTTTCTGTGTATAGCATGGTTGGAAGTCACTACTATGTGCTGACTAATGGGTCAGTAAGTTAACTGAAATAAAAAAAAAAAAAAAAAAATTCATCAATGTAATTTTACTTTTAGAGTTTTACCCCTCTTTTAAGAGTTAATTTTCTAGGCAACTGTCATTGAGATATTCCAGTAATTGCCTACTGAGTATCCTAATCTTGATGTGTCAAATTTGTTATTAAAACTAGGTGAGGTGGAGTTTATAATAGAGACATTAACTTAATCAGTTGCAAAAATAAAAATAAAAATAATAAGAGTTATTTTTCGCCCATAATATTTTGTCTAAAAGCCCCCAATGCAATTTTTTTCTTAATATATCAGAATTAGTTAACCATCTCCACCAATCAATCACATAAAATATATTATTCTACCAGGCAGTAAGAATTTCAGTTGTGGCCAAATATTTAAATAGTTTTATTTTTTATTTATTTTTCGGATATTGAAGTAGTATATGAATTAGTACCAAAAGTTATGCATAAATGTAAGTACACTAAAAAAGTCCTAGGTTCAATTTTTGCCGTTAAACTTTCATATATATAAGTGATTGATAAATATTGCATAAATTTTTATAAAAATTTATGACATGTCTTAACTTTAAAATAAGACGACTTTTCCTTATCTAAACTTCTCTTCATCGGGAAAAAAAAAAATTATGCATGAATGTATGCAGCACATTAAATACGAAGTTACACTTGCAACCGAATTTTAAAATTTTTCCTATACATTAAGCTCCTCTCCCTCTAGTTTGTGAAATAACAAAGACTTCCCTTACGAAGTTAACGTAGAATAGGAGGTCTAGCGGATCACTTCTTTATCATTCTACACGATTTAGGGGATTATTAAATGACTCTGCCCTCTAAAAAGGTTTGAATGTCTATAGGAGTAGGACGATTCCTATACACGATTCAGGGGATTATTAAATAACACATGATTGATTATTCTTCTTAAAGTATTCAAATGAATAAGTGTCTTCATAAATGTTCTTGTTAGTAATCATATATAAATGTTCTTCCTAATAATGAAAGTGAAGTAATGAGGGGGAATGAAAGACAGAGGAATAAAAAAAATTGTTCATCCCTTCTCATTACTTCACTTCATCACTAGGAAGAACATTTATATATGATTACTAGCAAGAACATTTATTAAGGCACTTCTTAATTTGAATACTTTAGGGAAAGTAATCAATTATGTGTTATTTAATAATCTCATAAATCATCTATAGGAATCGTCCTACTCCTATAGACATCCATACTTTTTAGAGGGAACAGTAATTAATTATAATACTCTTTATTAATAGAATGGGAAATTGCCTGGAGGGAGGGGAGGGGAGAGGAGGTATTGGACATGATAATTACTTAGATGAATAATTTAATATTCATCAGTGATATTATTTGTCCAAATCTTCATTCCATTTTTTTTATGTAGTGCGACAGTATATATTATTATTATTTATTAAATTTCACTTTTTTTAAACACTCTTATATTTTCTATCTTCAATGCACACTATTTACTGCTAAACTTGGTAGAACATTCAAAGCCAAAGAAAGTTACACTGTATTATGCGCGGCAATGTATATGTTCCTACTTTAGTTAGAATGTCATAGCCAAAGGGTTTAATAGAAAGCTGTTCTGAGATGTACCAAACAAATCATGTCATTTGTTTAATTTTTATACATTTAATTTTTTTAAATTTATTCATAAATTTATTTTATATTTTATAAAAATGTTATAATTGTATATAAATTAATATAATATCTCTCTCATATTAATATAATATAAATATAATACGCGTATAAAATTTATATCCAAAACATTTCAAAAAAAAAAGTTGTTCTGATTTCTCTCGTGGGTACACATGTTTCTATTTGTGCGTGCGTGTGCGTGTATATATATATATATATATATATAATATAATATAATATACTACTCTACTGCATGCATTTAGGAAAGCTCCTGTAAAATGCTGCTGCAGAATATGTTCTTCTGTAAGGGTATTGTGAGTGGTAAAATAGCTGTTGAATATTACTATTTATATTGTTGTTATCTAGTTTTATTCATTTAATAATGTATGGGTGGAAAAGATACCATTTCTTCAAAAGTATTGCAAATGACTGTGGGGAGAGAATACTGGTTATAAAAATACATATTTTTTATTATATATTACATGTAGTATACGCAATGAAAAGAAAAGAAAATTATATATATCACATGTGATATATAAAAAAATATATTTTTGACTAACAAAATCTTTTTTCTATTTTTAGTTAACAGGATAAAATATCTATTAGGAGAAACACTAGCATCATTGCTCGTTCATATTAAACATATCTACAGTGAATGATATGAGTGCAATAGAACTTTATTTTGATGAATGGGTGCGGATAGAATTATTAAAAAAAATTACTTTTTTTGGCAAAACAAACATACTCATTTAAAGGTGGAGGAAAAAATTATACCAAAAAATAAAGGTGGAGAAAAAGAGGAATAAAGGTTTTTACTTAGGAGTAGAAATATGCCCGATAGCTATTAGGAGCATTTGACTTAACCTATTTTTAGTATATAGGTCTAATCTTTGTAATAAATATGATAAATTTTTATTTATTGAAAGATTTATTTAATTATGTAAGTTAAAATTTAAATTTTTAAAAAAGTTTATTTAGTTTACTAACTTAGCTTATTTATTTAATATTTATATATATAATTAAGAATTTATAATATATATATAATTTATTAATTATATGTTAGCATAATATATTTATTTTATATAGAATATAATAATTTTATTAAATATTATATCTATTTAAATATTAAAAAATTTAAATTTCTTAACTTATATAAAAACTTTTTATAATATAAGTCTCTAAAAATATTTTTATATTAAGTTAAATTTTTATATTTTTATAAATAAATTAAGTTAAACTCAAGAAAAATATATAATAAATAATAAGTCAAATTCAAATTAACACATTATAAAATAAACAGAAATCTATTTAAGTAAAGAATAACTTAACCCATTTCTATCCTTAATTGTAAAATGCAATTTGCAAAATTGATGTATACAACAAATACAACAGGTTGGGTGGGCCGGGGGGATTATCGTTGCGCCTGCTAAAGAATCAGCATAGGGAACAGTGAGATTAATGTCTGAACTATATTTTGCAAAGTGAAACATCAAATCATATAGGGGTAGAGGAGGAGACCCTATACGTGTCCTCAAGGAAGCATGATAGAAGGTGGCACAAATTCTTTGTGATTTGAACATCTGTGGTTATCTTCCTCCCTCAGCTCCTTTTGACTCTCAGATTGAATTATCATCAGGAGAACTCTCTCGGATTACTGTACTTGTCATATCGAAAGTTGACAATACAATTGACAACCAATATTAGTTTGGATTTAAGTTACACATTGATGGTTGAGAGACTTCCACAACAGCTTAATTGGATGAACATTGAACATTGAACAAAACAAAATGTGATGGAATGGGATAATAAGGAAGAAAGAGATGGCTATAATTAATTCTTTAATTATTACCTTCTTTGTGTGTTTCACAACAAAATGAAATTGGACACTAAAGGGAAGATAGTGTATGGGTCGAGGAGAGGTAAACTGTAGTCATTCTATTCATTGTTCCACCAACTGGAGTGTGAAAAAGATTTTAGCCACAGGCATGCTTTAAAGGTAGGTAATTGGAAGATACCCTCCCAAAAATGAAGAGGATACAAAGAGAATGCAATGCATTTGGATGTTGAATGGTGGGACTCCAGCAAATAATGAAATAAAAAGGGTCAAAATTAGTTGGCATTTTGTATCATTTCGTCCTCCACTTAGTCCACTCTGCATCAATTGGTCAACTTACTTCAAATATAGAATTCTTCTTGCACAAGTTACATATTAGGTTGTTTTAATTTATGAGAAACGTTTTAAATGTTTCAAAAAAAAAATAGAGTATGGAAGCTTCACATTCTTTCACCGTTGATTTTATGAGAGAATTAATTAATGGCTCTTGTGTTAGACCGAAAACCTTGTTAGGAAGTAATCAATAATTAATCTCTTCTTTTTTTCTCTCTCAAATTCTTTTTTTTTTCTTCTTCAGAGCTACCTTCCACTCCAACAACACTCATGGCAGAAATTCCCATTGCAACTCAGAATTACTAAGCTATAGACAAACCCCCAACCTCCACGGCCAACCACAATTCTAATCCCCTAAAGAGCAGCTAACAAACCAACTACCATTGACAGCCCATGAACCAAACCTCAATTGGAACCCCATGTCACCATCACTAGTTAAGCACAAATCACTGAGCTCCTCATGAACCACCACCGCTCATTACCACCACCAACCACCTCACCATTACCATCAAACCCAAGCTGCACAACCGCTCTACCGCTAACAGACTAGAGCAGACTCGTTGATGAACTTGCAAAAAATTCATATTTTTACGGTTCAAAATCTTAGGTTTTCATCCTCTTTTAATTTTTTTGATTTAATTTTATTCTCAAGTTTTATTATATTTTTATTATTTTAATTGTGTTCTTATTACGTGTTTTTATGTATTTTTTTTGTAGATAATTGCATATGAAAAAAGACTGGGCATTTGAGGAGTAGAAAAGAATAAGAAAATTAATTCAGAAGCTCAGCGCTTGAGTGCTGGGCCCTCATCGCTTGAGCGCGCAACATGCGCTAGAGGATTCCTATTTTAGTGGGCCAATGGCTGAGCACTGAACAAGGAGCGCTTGAGCGCTAATTGCGTATGCTGCATCGTGACCTTAGTGGGCCAGCGCCTGAGTGCTGAAAGATGAGCGCCTGAGCGCTGAACGCGTAATAGCAGCGTGAATTTCTTATAAAAAAGAAAGTCTTGCCAAACTCTACACACTCTTTGACACTTTTTACACACTCTTATACACTTGGACAGAACGCAGCAGTCATCAAGAGACACAAATCCTAATGTGGTGTGGGCGCAATTAGGATTGAAGATTAGAAATTTTCTTCAACCTTTCTACCTTTCTACAATGGAGTTTGTCATATTCTTCTCTTTGTGTTCTTCTTTTTCCATGTGTAACTAATTTCCCATTGTTAGGGGGATGATGGATCTTGTTCTTGGATGATGTAACTTTCTTTTATAGGTTTAATTTATGTTTCTATTTCATGATTTACGTGTTTATCTCTATTCTTAATGTTTTTTTAAATATGACCAATTTGGGAGTGATCTTTTGGGTTTATGTATGATTTGAAAAAATTTACATGAACCTAGAACTTGTGATAAACACATAACTTCTGCAATCGTTAGGAATAGACGTTGTGGGTTATGTGGTCTTTCTTTTAATTCCCTCGTTCTTGATAATGTCTTTCTAATTGGGGTTAGACTAAGGGATTAGTTAATTCCAATCAGTGTAAGAGGATTAATATACTAAGGGATTGAGTATTAATTAATTTTGAGAATTGACCATAAATCATTGAAATAGAACATAATTAAACCAATATTTGAATATACAATTAAAAAGTTTGAAGTGAAGTCTGACCCCTAACCTTTTCATATCACAGTTTTTCAACTCAACCCAATTAATTAAATTTGGCTTTTGTTATTTTTGTTTATTCTTTCTTTTTATTGTTTTTACCAACTCACTTTTTGTTAGCTTAAATATTGTTATTTTTAGTGAATTTAGTAATTAATAACTTAATCCTTATGTGACGATACTCTACTCACTCTTTATTACTTTTGTCGATTTGGTACACTTGCCAATATCTACAAGTTTTTGGCGCCATTGTCGGGATTATTGTTATTAATATTAAATAGTAGTTGAAAAGACACTAATTTGAGCATTTTTTAATTGTTTAATTTTATTTTTAATTGTTTAAATTTTCTTTTATTTTTAGATAATTGTTTTTCTTATTTAATTTTATTTTTAATTTGTTTCTTTTATTTTTTTGTTTTCTTTGTTTATTTTTATTATTTATTTATTTTTATTTTTAATTTCCTTCTTTACTTCACTCTAGTTTGTTTGTCTGTTTGTTTATGTAATGTTCTCTAGAGTCAGAAGAATTACTTTTTGATCCAGAGATAGAGAGAACTACTAGAGCAATCAAGAAAGCAGTTAGAGAGAGGAATAGGCTTGAAGAAGTTGAGCAAAAGATGGCAGAAATCGTTGTAACTGCAGAGCGAAGACGTACATTGACTGACTATGCTACCTCATCTGCTGAGAATATTTCTACCAGTATTGTGCGTCCTGCTATTCAGGCCAATAATTTTGAGATTAAACCAGCACTTCTACAAATTTCTGCAGGTGCAAGACCGGTTGGGGGAGGCCATGCAGAATATCCAAACTTGCATATTGTGAATTTCTTGCAGCTCTGCGATACTTTTAAGTATAATAGTGTTACTGATGATGCCATTAGATTACGACTGTTCCCATTTTCTCTCAGAGATAAAGCTAAGAGCTGGCTACAAGTCCAGCCACAAGGGAGCATTTTTACTTGGGAGGATCTGATTAGCAAATTTTTGACTCGATACTTTCCTCCATCAGTGTTGTGAAAATGAGGGGTGAGATTGCTTGTTTCACTCAAAATCAATGAGAATCTCTTTATGAAGCATGGGAGAGATTCAAGGAGCTATTAAGGAGATGTCCTCATCATGCATTTGAAGTTTGGCAGCAGGTGCAGATTTTCTATAATGGTTTGAATCATCCTACCAGGGCTATGGTAGATGCATCTGCAGGTGAATCTTTGAATACTAAGACTCCTGAAGAAGCTCAAGAATTGTTTGAAACTATGGCCACCATTGAATATCAGTTGCTTAGTGGGAGAGCAGTTGTTAGACAAAGAGTGATGGAACTTGGTACTCTCGATGCCTTACTTGCTCAAAATAAAAGTATTTCTCAACAGTTGACCAACCTGACTAAGCAAGTTGAAAGTATTAATGATCACATATTTGATACATTAATAAGCCTTCATTTTTAGTCATTTACACTCTCCATGTACTTAATTGATTGATTTTGATTATGTTTTGTAAGTTTGGACTCAAATTGGACTTAATTGAATTTTTCAGCATAATTTACGTCTTACGTTATTTCTGTATTTGGGCTATATCTTGGGATGTAGGTGGTCAAATGAGGTGAATTTGATGGAATTTTAAAGATAAGAGAGAGCTCTATAACTTTCATGAAGACCTCAAAGTCCCAATCACACGAATAGATAACTCAAATTGGGGTTGAATCAAGAACTAGAGTGCTGTTCCTGATAGCTTGACCTATATATACTATTCATGCTATTTTTCAGGCTAGAGGTTGTCAAATGGGCTGAAATTTTGATGATGAATAGTTGAGACCTATATCTACAACTTTCATGTTGAACACTTTTCCAGAATCGGACTCCTTGAAGGTGATATTGGGCTTGGAAGTCAGAACAGAGGAGCTATGACTGGGCCTGAGCAGTGTGCAGTAATTTGAACGTATCTGGAGTTATAAAAATGATATTAGACTTAAACCAAAGCCATTTGAAAGCTAAGATCTAGGCCTACAACTTTCATGAAGATCACTTGGTTCAAAAATGACGAATTCAATGACTTCAGAGTTGCATGATTTCGGAGACAAGGAATCTCCATAATTTTCCACTCACCAAAAGTCATTTGGCATTTTTCACTCATTTTCCACTCATCCACCCATTAATGACTCACCCCCTTATCATTTTGTATCTCTAATCTTCTATAAAAGGGGGCCTTGGCAGATCATTGAGTGTGTTAGGTATTAATTACTAAAATGATGCCATTTTGTTACTAGATTTTCTTGTAGTAATTTTTCTTTGTTCTAAATTAAAGTCATGTTCTTCTTCTTCTTCTTCTTCTTCTTCTCTCTTTCTTTCTTCTTATCTATGAGTAATTAAGTTTCATTTTACTTGGGTGAAAGGATGAAACTCTTGATAATAAAGTAAGGTTAGATTTATTCTTTTCTTATGCTTAAATGATTTATATTTTCTAGTAACCATTATACGTGATTATAATTTGTTTCTTATAATTTAGAAATCATCTTTGTAAAGAGGAGTTCTTGATTTGTTGTAGACAAAATATTGGCACAATGAATGCTTTAACCCATTTATAAGTAGTGGTAATATTTTTAGGAAACATAATATAATTACGTATATTATTTTAAATGGACTTTTAATGTTGTATTTTCTAATTGGAACCTCCATGTCATGAGAATTTAATTGAGTTATAAAAAAAATTAATCTTACATTTACTTTATTTACCAAGAGTGGATCTTTTAATCCAAGTAAATAATTTTTACCGTAGTAATAAAATATTTAATTCACCTTAATTAATATTCAACAATTCCCTGTGGATCGGCCACGGACTCCTGAGAAATTTATTACTTGAGACAACCTGCACTTGGGTTCGCAATGCAACAATTAATCTCGCATCAAGTTTGTAAACTTGTTTGAAACTAAAAAGTGTGCATCAAGTTTTTGGCGCCAATCGGGGAACTTGATTTGAAGAACAAATTTCTCAATAAATATTTTGTATATATTTTCTACTCTTTTAATTTTTTTTCTTTTGTACATACTAACTTAGTGGGAGAACCTCTCCCTTTTATTTTCTTTATACATATTAACTTAGTGGGAAAAACTCTCCCTTTTATTTTACGCACTAACTTAGTGGGAGAACCTCTCCCTTTTATTTTTTTTTGTACTTTACTAACTTAGTGGGAGAATCTCTCCCTTTTATTTTTTTAATTTTTAATCATTAATGAAATAATCTTTCTTCTTTTTCTTCTCTCTCACGGAGAAAAAAAACGGCTCACCGATTCTCCGGTTTTCATATTTTAAATTTACTTTCTGTACTTTATTTTTTGCATTTTAATTTCTCGTACGGTGGGGGTAATTCTCCTTTTATTTTATTGTACATATTAACTTAGTGGGGTAACTCTCCTTTTATTTTTTATTTTTTGTACTTTACTTTTTGTATTTTATTACTAACTTACTAACTATCTAACTTTTTACTTTATCAGCTATCTAACTTTTTAATTTACTTGCTTCTAACATTTTAATTTATCTGTATACCAACTTTTTAATTTTTCTATTTATTAACTTATTTGGTGGTTGGTTTATACCACACCTTTGTTAATATTTAATGGACGATTTATACTGCTAGCTTGTACATTTTATTTTATATTTTAAGTTACTTGTTTATGCTTAATTGGTATCGCGATTCAAATTCTAGTCGTTTTGTTAAAGTTTATCCTAGTACTTTATATATTGATTTGTCTGGATCACAATCACACACATGAAATACAATGGCTGAAAATGAAAGTGTGCATGATGAACATGAAAATTAACTGTTGCGAACCATGCATACATATAATCCGGGATGGAGAAATCACCCGAACTTCAGTTGGAGGACCAACAATCACGCATAATTTATGCAACCACCACCTCCTCAGGCACAACAGGGCTCTCAAAATTCTGAAGGATATGCACTTTTTGCCCCACCATATAGGAATAACCTTGAAGAAATATTGCATGCATTCATGGAAAAGCAAGATACCATTTTTAATCAAAACACTCAAATCATGATTGACATAAAAGACACTCTTACTAAACTTTCTTCTGCACTCACCATTCATGAGAAAGAAAAATTTCATTCTCAACCTCAACTAAATCCCAATGATCAATATAGTCTAAATGATGGTAATTCAGAAAACCAACAAATAGATCAAGTCAAGTCAGTGGTAACCCTTAGGAATAGAAAGGTTGTTGAAGAAAGTAAGGAGATAAAGAGTCAAGTGGTGTAGTGTGGAATGCGATTGAAAATTAATATTAAAAACAGTTGCCAAGTTCCACCAAAAATATAAAAAACCTTGCAACCAGTTGTAGTAAGCAAGGGTCGATCCACAGAGAACCAATTCAATTAACACTATCAATCTAATTCCTAAATTAAACTCTGATGAAAAATAAGTAGTAAAAGTAAAAGGGGGTTTTGTTGATTAAAACTAAAAAGAGAAATTAAACTTAAACTAAAACAGTAAACAAAATTGAATTATCAAGTTAAAGATATTGGTTAAGAGATGGAATCCACCACTAGATTTATATGATTATGCTAACTTACATACCCTTTATACCAACATGATCAATTATGTTCTTATGCAATTGCGAGATAAATCTCATGTCTTCCTTAAGTTTCGCTTAATTCAGCAACCGCTCAAATCAAATCCTAACCATTAGTTATTTGTAAAGCAACCGCTTTTACACCTACCTAATGATTGCATTAAGAATTAGAAAACCAATCACACTAAGATCTAATCACACACCGGGATTAAATTACTTAGATCATATGTCTCACTAGTCATACTACCGCAAATCACAAGATAGCAATCCTAGTTTTACCACATTCGCAGTTTGGCAAGAATATAAAAACTTTTATATTGATTTATGAACAAAACATATGAATAAAAATATAATTGTATTGATATAAAGAGGTATGCAAGATTCACATAATCAAAACTAGAGTTTCATCCTCCCTTAACCAATCAAGAAGTTTAGCCACACATGGCAAATTCAAAAACGAAGAAGAATTAAAAGAAAACATTGTTCGAACAAAAGAAGAAAAGAAAAACTAAAGATCAAACTAGTTTCCAAGGCTTGAGAGTGATTGATCTTTGATCGCTCAATCCGAGTCTCCAATCCTCGATCGAATCCTTCCCTTCTTGGTCTTTGTGTTTCTCTTAGTTTCCTTCACGCTCTCTACGTCCGTAATACCTTCAAGGGTTCTAAGTCACCCTATTTATAGGTTTGGGAACCTAATTTAATCATTAAAGCACGAAATTAACTTCCTCGGTGCGACGACACGGCCGTGTCCTACTACACGGCCAACCCGTGTCCGATTCGAGCTAATTTTTCAGCTATTCCAAGGTCGAAGGAACACGGCTACCCCGTATTTATTGACACGGGCCGTGTTATCGGTCAAGGCTTCAAATCATCCTTCCTTGTGAAGTCGAGGCGTACACGGCCTACCCCGTATTTATTGACACGGCCGTGTTGATCAAAACTTTCCAGCCTTCAAAGTCGAATGACACACGGCCTACCCCGTGTCAATTGACACGGCCGTGTTGATCACTTTCTTCGAATTCAAAGATTGATTCTTCATGAATGCTCTTCTTCCTTTACTTCTAGAGGTTGATATTGATTCCCTTAAGTCTCTTAACTCTCTTCTCAACAACTTTCAATACCAATGGAATCCATCACTCATAGATCTCCGAAAAACACAATATGTTTATGAGTGTCTATAATCTCATTTAAGCAAAGTTTCACAATAAACATCCAGAGACAACTCTAAATCGAAACTTGACTAAATGTCAAATTAAACACATTTAGAATCCAATTAGATTAAACAAAGAACATTCAAGAGCTGAAATTATTAACAGATCAAATACCCCACACTTAACCTTTTGCACTCCTGGGCAAAAACATAAAACCAAGCACATGCTTCCCAAAAAGTAACAAAAGTATTGAACAATGAGCAAAAATCTTTACACATCAGCTTCTTTCAAGGAATCTAAGCATTCAGAATTCCCTCTCTCAACAATCCAGATCAAAGAAGTCGTCTATCCAAAATCGTGGTTAAGCCAACATAATAAATTCTCACGGATGTACTCCGCTTTCACTCAAGTATTTTGGCTTGTATTTACTCTCAACCAACTCATGAAAACATGCCTTACCATAGGCTTGACAAGCCTCTACTTCTCCACCACCTAAATCACATGCACACAAAGATCAAAAGGTCTTTAATCAGGTTGTAATGGGGTCAAGGTCAAGGTAAGATATATCAAGGATAAACACAAGCTTAGACCATCTAAATAGAAGAGCCAAGGGGAATAAAAACCAAACACTTTTGTACAATTATCCCAACACTTTTCAATCCATCTTCATCTTTTACTTGACTTTCTCCATTTATCAACCAACTTATCATTTTTTTTTGAATAAAAACATAATTAAAACAGTGTAATCACCCCCACACTTATTCAAACACAATTCCCAACATAATTATTAAGCTCTTCTACTCCCTAAGGTAGGGTAGCAATGGTTTTTCACTATTAGGCTTGTATTGAGCTATAATAAAAAAGAAAGGAATATAATTCAGGCTCAAAGGGGTGAAACAATGGATCAAAGTACAAGGCTAGCTATTTGGCCAAGGTCGAAAGAAAGAAATGCCTTTATCATCTCAAAATGTGCAAAGTGATCATTTGCAACTTTAAAGAGAGTCAAATCAAGTTCAAAAATATATAATCACAAGTGGAATCACACGACAAAGAACAAAAGTGACTTAAAATTAGTCATTCATATTTAGGCCCAAAAACTCACTAGGTTCAAATTTTATCAAATTCTCAAAACCCTTTCAATTTTCAAAACCTCTTAGTGCAAATTTAGAAGCAAGAAAGTCAACTCCTTTAGGCTTAAAAACCCGTCCCAATTAAAAATCAATCACTTGCTCATTGCTCAATATACTCTAAAAACCGCTAGAAAAAACATGCACCACCGGATATGCCATTAAGATCGGGATGTGCAATGAGGCTCAAACCCAACTTCCCCCCACACTTAAAACAGACAGGTGTCCTCAATGTCAAAGCATACACAACAGAGAAAATGAATCCAAGTAAATAGACAAAGTATATGCGAAGAAATGAAGTATTGCATCATGAAACTCGGTTCAAGACAAAAGAGTAACAATAGTAATCGAACAATGTACAATAAACCATCAAAATGAAGGACACAAATTCAAAAGAAAATGAAAATACATCGGGAAGGGAGGGGGAGATGAAAAATGCCAAGCAAAAGGTCAAGCTTGCCATCAATGGCATCCATTCGGCGATCACGTGCGACCTCCATAGCCGAAAACGATCCTCTGGCGCGCCGAAAGCGAGCAAGATGGTCCGGTTCCAAGCAATCAATACGGGCCAAGATAACATCACAAGAAGCGGCACCAGTCGAGTGAAAGGGCCCGCATCACCAAAGAAACACACGGGGGAGGAGAGACAAAGAATATCCTCACGTGGCTCGGGTCCTGATCAACTCTAGGCAAGGCAAAACTCCATCGGCGTCAAGCAAGACGAGAGCACCATTTAGACGAGTGCGAGCTTCATAGCCACCAAAATGGCCCCATCAATAGCACTGGGACCACGAACCTTCCTCTTCCACCAAATCCAAATACTCAAAGTGATCAAGCAATAGTAGTTACATACCCTCCCAACACAATACGACCACCTAAAGTGGTCCCGACATGATGAAACGACATGAGAGCCAATACCCCCCATTAACAGCACTCCTCAATCATACAATGCAAGAAAAACAACTCAGAACGGCTAATCGTCCCTTGACTCTCCCCCCGACCACACAGAGTATTAGCTAACCATTTCTGAATATAGCGATGGGTAGGGGACCTAAGCTGAGAGGCTTTAGACATCTTAGGATCATAGTTATCAGACTCAGGCACAGTGAGGGCAGACCACACATGATTAGCATTAAAATCACGGGGTAACATATTTTTCCCCTCAGGAAAACCAAAAATAACTCGAAACATATGAATATCAATGGAATGAGAGTTACCTAGCAACCTAAAGGTGATTTCCCCAGGCCATCTAGTTTGATCAGACAGAGGGTAAAGCTTACGATTAAAACTAGAAACAAACTCCCTAGTCAATGCAGCAAAAGTAGGCTTCTGTAACAATGCAAAATCAACCCAACCAATTCTTCCTAACAGAGCAAACACCTCATCATATAACCCTATAGCCCTAAGGGTATCTACGTCTAAAAAGCGAGTGGGAACCACTACCTTTCTGTCGATGGGGTTGACTGGCACCTGAGGGGGTGATGGAGACCGAGCACGTCTAGAGCCAGCACGATGGGGATGAAGCGAACATGACGACAGCCGGAATGGGTCTTGACACGCTTTTTAGGACCCATCAAGAGAAAAAACAGAAGAAAGGAGAGAATGTGGTGGTGGGTAGAGGGTGAAATCAGAAAAATTAGGGAGAGTAGATAGAGAAACTGCGCGTGAAAGAGGGGGAGATGATGGAATACGGTGGAGAAGGATGAAATACGGTGGAGAGGGAGAATGTGTGTGGGAAGAGGTGGTAATGAAGAAAAAATGGTGAAGAAAGGAGGAAAATGGTGGTGGTTGGTGGTGGGTAAGAAAAAATTGAAGGGGAGATGGAGGTGGTGCACAGAGAGGGAAGAAGAGAAGAGGAAATTGGGGGAGAAAACCCTAAATTAGGGTTTAAATGAGGCGCCGGTACGAGTACACGGCCGTGTCATATGACACGCCCAACCCGTGTACTACTGCTCTCGAGTAATAAGTGCGCAATACAACACGGCCGTGTCAAATCACACGGCCCACCCCGTGTACTTCTCTCGGAAAACAGGGGGTTCGATAGTCGGACCACACGGCCGTGTCATATGACACGGCCATACCCGTGTACCTCTCTCGGAATCTGCACAAAATCCTATCCTCGAAAACACGGGCCGTGTCATATGACACGGCCCTCCCCCGTGTAGATTTCTGCAGAATGGGCCGCTCATTATTTAGACACGGGCCGTGTCATATGACACGGCCCACCCCGTGTGGATGGTCGACTTACACGATGCGCTCTAAACTTTTCCTCGGACTACATACACTCAACAAACCATGAACTTAAGTAATCAAACTAAAAACGAGCAAATCCAAACACAAATATCGAAGGAAACAGATATCAAGCAAGAAACACTTAAGAATAGGCTAAACTAAGAAACTAAACAATGTAAAGAGAAAGGAAAAAGAAAGCAAATTTGATTGGGTTGCCTCCCAATAAGCGCTTGGTTTATTGTCTTCACCAGACATTGTGGTGCTCCTCGGATTCTTCATAAGATGGATAGAGAAGATGCATGTTTTCAACCTCTCGCATTCTCCTAAGTTCATGGTAAGGCTTGAGACGGTGCCCATTAACCTTGAATGCCTTGCCAGAGGCTTCGTTCATGATCTCCACTGCACCAGAAGAAAAAATAGTTGTTACTACAAATAGGCCAATCCATTTAGAACGTAACTTACCTGGAAATAATTTGAGTTTGGATTGGTATAGCAACACTTTTTGGCCTTGGTGGAAACTTTTCCTCGAAATCATTTGGTCATGAAATGCTTTGGCTTTGGCCTTATAAATGAGGGCACTCTCAAAGGCCTCATTCCTCAATTCTTCTAACTCCTGAATTTGGAGTTTTCTCTGCTTGCCAGCACCTTCCAAGTTCAAGTTAACTTGCTTGATAGCCCAGTAAGACCGATGTTCTAGCTCCACTGGCAAGTGACAGGGCTTCCCATAAACCAATCGGAATGGGGACATACCAATAGGGGTCTTGTATGCCGTCCGATAAGCCCATAAGGCATCAGCAAGTCTAGTACTCCAATCCTTGCGCGTGGGATTCACAGTTTATTCAAGGATGGACTTGATCTCCCTATTGGATACCTCGGTTTGGCTATTCGTCTGAGGATGGTAAGAAGTAGAGGTCTGGTGCACTACACCATATTTCTTCAAAAGGGATTCAAAGATTCTGTTGCAAAAATGTGTCCCTTGGTCACTAATGATGGCTCTGGGAGTACCAAACCTGGAAAAGATAAAGGACTTCACAAAATCCACAACAGTCTTAGAATCATCGATTTAGTGGCTTTAGCTTCCACCCATTTGGAAACATAATCCACAACTAAAAGAATATAGGAGAAACCAAAAGAAGGAGGAAACGGTCCCATGAAGTCAATGCCCCAAACATCAAAAACTTCCACAAAGATTATGGGAGTTTGAGGCATTTGATTTCGTGGACCAATATTACCTCGTTCTCTCCGACAAATGGCCACATGACTTACGTAAATCATAAGCATCTTTAAAGATGGTAGGCCAATAGAAACCACTGTCAAGCACTTTGTTGGCTGTCCTCTTTATGCCGAAATGTCCTCCACATGCATAAGTATGGCAAAAAGATAGAACGGAGTGAGTCTCTGAATCCGGGATACATCTCCGAATCACTTGATCCGCGCAATGCTTCCAAAGGTAAGGATCATCCCAAATGTAATACTTGCAATCACTCCTCAGCTTATCTCGCTGTGCTTTGTTCAAGCCTACCGGAAAGTCTTTGGTGACCAAGTAATTGGCAATATATGTATACCACAGAATAGTGGTAGCGATAGCCATTAAATGCTCATCCGGAAAGCTCTCTGGTATAAGTATGTCCTCCTCTTCACCACCAACCTCGCTCAAATGGTCCCGCCACCAAGTTTTCGCTCCTTTTTTGTCTTTAATTTCCAAGTCAAACTCTTGAGCAACAGTAATCCATCGAGCAATCGTGGCTTCGCTTCTTTCTTTGCCAAGAGGTACTTCAATGCCGCATGATCGAAAAAAACAATTACTTTAGAGCCAATTAAATATGATCGAAATTTCTCTAAAGCAAAAACAACGGCAAGAAGTTCTTTCTCGGTTGTAGAGTAATTCATTGAGCATCATTTAGGGTCCTTGATGCATAGTAAATAGCATAAGGAACCCTATCAACTCGTCCTAAGACAACCCCTACCGCAAAGTCACTCGCATCACACATTAATTCGAATGGAAGCTCCCAATTTGGCGGCCTAATGATAGGTGCCTCGACCATCAACTCCTTAAGGGTGAGGAAAGCCTTTATACACTTCTCATTAAACCGAAATGGAACATCTTTTTGGAGAAGTGTGCAGGGGTGCTTGATATCTTGGAGAAATCCTTGATGAAGCGCCGATAGAAACCTGCCATGACCAAGAAAAGAACGAATATCCCGCACACTAGTGGGTGGGGGTAATGAACGTACAAGCTCTACCTTAGCTTTATCAACTTCAATGCCCCTAGCAGAGATTACATGACCTAATACAATACCTTCTTCTACCATGAAATGACATTTTTTCCAATTTAAAACAAGGTTTGTGTCAATGCATCTCTTCAAAACCAAAGTCAAATGGTCCAAACATTTCTCAAAGCCATTCCCAAATACACTAAAGTCATCCATGAAGACCTCAATGATATTCTCTATGTAATCAGAAAAAAGACTCACCATACATCTCTGAAAAGTCCCTGGTGCATTGCAGACAAATCCAAAAGGCATTCGCCTATAAGCAAAGGTGCCAAAAGGACAAGTGAAAGTGGTCTTGTCCCGATCTTTCTGAGCAATAGCAATCTGGTTATAACCGAAAATCCATCTAAGAAACAATAATGAGAATGACCAAATTAATCTTTCTAACATTTGATCAATAAAAGGTAAAGGAAAGTGGTCTTTTCTCGGTGGCGACATTCAATTTTCTATAGTCTATACAAACACGCCACCCCGTCTGCGTAATCTAGTGGGAATAAGCTCATTCTCGCATTTCTCACCACGGTAATGCCGATTTCTTTGGTACTACTTGACCGGGCTTACCCACTTGTTTGTCCGAAATGGGGTAGATAACCCCACACTTAAGAGCTTCAAGATCTCCTTCTTCACAACATCCATCATCTGGGGATTCAACCTCCTCTCGTGGTTCTCTTACTGGTTTAGCCCCTCCTCCATTAAGATTTGATGCATGCAAATGGAGGGGCTAATACCTCTGATGTCCGCAATAGTCCACCCAATGGCTGTCTTGTGTTCTTTCAACACAGAAATCAAGCTCTCCTCTTGCTCCTTGGTGAGAGATTTAGCAATTATTACCGGGAGTGTCTCCTTCTCACCCAGAAAAATGTATTTCAAATGGGAGGGCAGCTCCTTCAATTCCAGCTCGGGTGCCTGCACAACAGAAGGTTTAGGTACATCAGTAGTAAAAGGTAATTCAACATATGATACCTCATGCCCTTCTGAGGTGGAAGAGACTGTATGGAAGGCTGCCACCACTTCATTAACCTCTTCGCTCCATGGTTCTCCTTGGTCATCCTTCGTTGAATCCTGAAAATCTAAACTGCGAGTCATAACTGTATCAAGGACATCAAATTGATCAGACTCAAGAACAGTAAAAATTAAAGATTCCAAGATATCAAAAGAGTCAATAACACAAGCAGAGTGCACATCACTCGGGTATCTCATGGCTTCAAAGATGTTGAATCTAATCAACTCTCCATCAAATTCCATAGTCAATGTTCCCGAATGCACATCAATTTTAGTTCTAGGCAGTCTTGAGGAAAGGCCTCCCCAACAGAATGGGGGCAGAGTTGGGAGATTTGTCCTCCTCCATATCCAGCACATAAAAATCTGCCGGAAACACAAGTTCATTGACCTGCACCAAAACATCCTCAACCACCCCCTTAGGGTATGCATTAGACCTGTCTGCCAGTTGAATGATAACTCCAGTAGGTTCTAAAGGTCCTAGATGTAAAGATGCATAAATAGAAAAGGGCATAACATTAATGGATGCACCTAAGTCTAGCATGGCCCTCTCAAACCTGGCATTACCGATAGTGCATGGTATAGTAAATGTGCCAGGATCTTTACATTTAGTTGGGAGTTTCCTATTAAAAACAGCTGAAACATTTGCTCCCACTTGGACTCGTTCATTACCTTTCAACTTCCTTTTGTTAGTGCATAACTCCTTTAAGAATTTAATATATCTAGGCACTTGCTTTATGGCATCTAACAGAGGAATGTTAACTTCAACTTTCCTAAAAGTCTCTAAGATTTCTTTTTCCGCTTCCTCTTTTTTATTTTTAACCAACCTGCTCGGAAAAGGAGCCTTAGTGACATATTTAGGACATGGGTCAGAAACACTTACCTTAGGGGTCTTAGAATTGAGCCCCTCCTCATCTACCTCCTCAGAATTTTGAGCTTTATTTTCAGTGGTACTGGGAAGATGTGGGTCCTTCAAGTGTCTTCCCACTTCGCAAGGTGACAAAGACTAGCATTTTCTCTTGGGTTCACCTCTCGTCGCGAGGAAGTTTCCTGAAATCGACTCGCACCTTATTGATCTCGAGCCAACTGTCCCACTTGGTTCTGCAAAGTACTGATAGTGGCCCTTGTTTCTTGCTGAAACTGAATATTGCTAGTGGCCATTTGCCTCACTAGATCCTCCAATGAAGGTTCAGGTTGCCTAGGGGCCTGAACTTGTGGTTGCCTTGGAGGAAAAGGTGCTTGCCTTTGCTGAAACCCTGGAGGACCATAGGCTTGGGGTTGCGCTTGAGCTTGAGGCTGCTTTGCATAGCTAAAGTTGGGATGATCTTTCCACCCCGGATTATATGTGTTAGAGTAGGGGTTGTAATTCTTGGATGGAGCAGAAAATCCCCCCACTGCCTTGGCCTCTTCATTTGTGTCTTCTTGTAAAGTGGGACACATATCAGTGGGATGTCCTGAAGAGCAACAAATTCCACATGCCTGTACTGGTGCTTTCCCAGTGTCCATCAGCTTCTGAATCATGGTAGTCAAATGTGTCATTTGGTTCTGCAGACTAGTAGTGTCAGCCTCTTTAACTGCTTCTCACTCTGTATCATTCCGAGTAAAGAATTGTTGAGTGTTCGCACCATTCTAGATATCGATTTCGGCTTCTCGAGGAGTTTTATCAACTAGGGCTCCTCCACCGGCAAAGATCAATCATGTTACGGTCCATTCCTAGCAAACCTTCATAGAAATATCAGTATCGAAGTCGTTCACTAATTTGGTGCCGAGAGGCGCCTAGCACACAATCTCTTGAATCTTTCCCAAGACTCATGAAGTGATTCCCCATGTCTTTGTTGGATCCCGCAAATTTCTTTTCTCGATTGTTGCGGCCTTTGATGCGAGGAAGTATCTGTCTAGGAAAGCTCGAGCCATATCCCGCCATGTCCGAATCGACCCGGTGGCAAATAGTACAACCACTCCTTTGCGAGTCCTTTAGGGAAAACGGAAAAGCTCTCAGCTTGACTTACTCAACTGAAATTCCCGCGGGCTTCATGCTAGAACATACAACATGAATTTCCTTCGATGCTTGTTAGGGTCCTCTCCGGCTAGTCCATTAAAAGATGGCAACAGATGAATCAGTCCAGATTTCAATTCAAATGCCTCTTCATTCTCAGGAATTTCTATGCACAAAGGTTGTTGGTCTAAGTCCGGAGCACCCAACATCCTCAATGTATTTTCTGCCATCACTTCTTCAGGCGGCTCAGATATCTCAGATGCCGCAGAGCTGGAAAGATCTACGTGACGGGCAGCTTCAACGTCAGCAGGTGTGAATTGCGAGCTGATTTGTTCAAAGTAATGTCTCAGATTTCTCAATTGCTCGTTCACCTCTTCACCGGACATGAACACCTGCAAGATAGTTGAAAAGAACAAATAAACTATTAAAATTAAAACAAAAATAGAGAGAAAAATAGGAAACAAATTAATAGCGCAATTAGAAGATCAGTTCCCCGGCAACGGCGCCAAAATTTGGTGTAGTGTGGAATGCGATTGAAAATTAATATTAAAAACAGTTGCCAAGTTCCACCAAAAATATAAAAAACCTTGCAACCAGTTGTAGTAAGCAAGGGTCGATCCACAGAGAACCAATTCAATTAACACTATCAATCTAATTCCTAAATTAAACTCTGATGAAAAATAAGTAGTAAAAGTAAAAAGGGGTTTTGTTGATTAAAACTAAAAAGAGAAATTAAACTTAAACCAAAACAGTAAACACAAATTGAATTATCAAGTTAAAGATATTGGTTAAGAGATGGAATCCACCACTAGATTTATATGATTATGCTAACTTACATACCCTTTATACCAACATGATCAATTATGTTCTTATGCAATTGCGAGATAAATCTCATGTCTTCCTTAAGTTTCGCTTAATTCAGCAACCATTCAAATCAAATCCTAACCATTAGTTATTTGTAAAGCAACCGCTCTTACACCTACCTAATGATTGCATTAAGAATTAGAAAACCAATCACACTAAGATCTAATCACACACCGGGATTAAATTACTTAGATCATATGTCTCACTAGTCATACTACCGCAAATCACATAGATAAGCAATCCTAGTTTTACCACATTCGCGCTTGGCAAGAATATAAAAACCTTTATATTGATTTATGAACAGAAACATATGAATAAAAACATAATTGTATTGATATAAAGAGGTATGCAAGATTCACATAATCAAAACTAGAGTTTCATCCTCCCTTAACCAATCAAGAAGTTTAGCCACACATGGCAAATTCAAAAATAGAAGAAGAATTAAAAGAAAACATTGTTCAGAACAAAAGAAGAAAAGAAAAACTAAAGATCAAACTAGTTTCCAAGGCTTGAGAGTGATTGATCTTTGATCGCTCGAATCCGAGTCTCCAATCCTCGATCGAATCCTTCCCCTTCTTGGTCTTTGTGTTTCTCTTAGTTTCCTTCACGTCTCTCTACGTCCAGAATACCTTCAAGGGTTCTAAGTCACCCTATTTATAGGTTTGGGAACCTAATTTAATCATCAAAGCACGAAATTAACTTCCTGGTGCGACGACACGGGCCGTGTCCTACTACACGGCCCAACCCGTGTCTGATTCTGGAGCTAATTTTTCAGCTATTCCAAGGTCAGAAGGGAACACGGCCTACCCCGTATTTATTGACACGGGCCGTGTTATCGGTCAAGGCTTCAAATCATCCTTCCTTGTGAAGTCAGAGGCGTACACGGCCTACCCCGTATTTATTGACACGGGCCGTGTTGATCAAAACTTTCCAGTCTTCAAAGTCAGAATGACACACGCCTACCCCAGTCAATTGACACGGCCGTGTTGATCACTTTCTTCGAATTCAGCATTGATTCTTCATGAATGCTCTTCTTCCTTTGCTTCTAGAGGTTGATATTGATTCCCTTAAGTCTCTTAACTCTCTTCTCAACAGCTCAATACCAATGGAATCCATCACTCATAGATCTCCTGAAAATCACAATATGTTTATGAGTGTCTATAATCTCATTTAAGCAAAGTTTCACAATAAACATCCAGAGACAACTCTAAATCAGAAACTTGACTAAATGTCAGCAATTAAACACATTTAGAATCCAATTAGATTAAACAAAGAACATTCAAGAGCTGAAATTATTAACAGATCACCAAGTGTCCAAAGTGATGAACTTCTTAAGTGTGAATGAGCTAGAGGATGTGGAAAAGAATCAAGATAGTAGTGATGCTGAGCTACCCAAGGAACCTGAGGTGACAAAAAGTCTTGTTAAGTCAGAAAATGATGACGAGGGCCACCAGACATACATGATTGACTCAATCATGGATAGGGGAGTTTCTACAACCTATGATTTTAATCCCCTTGAGAATTTTCTTGTCAATTCTGAGTTTGATTCTATCAGTAATCCCTCTAATGTAGTTGATATTTCTACTATTTTTGATAAAACTCAAGATCATGACACTCAGGCATGGCAACCAAAGTTTAAGGAGTTTCTTAAGAAAGGTTGGAGCATTACTGATAAAAAAAAGTGTTCGTCCCTTAGTCTATTCTTATAAAATTAATTTGGAAGAAGGTAAATGGTCAGCGGTTGAAGCTATAACTTAAGTTGAAGAATTCAGATGTAGCAGAGACTTTGGTAGATGATCCTGTCTACCAAAGCTGAGGTAAGTTTTTAGTATTTCGTGTTTTTATTGAGTCGGCTTAAGTGCCTTTCAAATTTCAGAGCCTTTGTATAGGGATGTAAATAGTATCGGCCAACAAAAAAAAATTATAAAACAAAAGAACCAAAAAAAAAAATATTTGCATGCTTGTTTATTTCATTTTTTTTGTCATTGCTAACCATTGTCAAGATGTAGTTATTCTCTTCTCATCTAAGCATTTCGGGTATGTGACTTCTCCCCATTACTTTATTTAATTTTATCTCAATAATTTCTTTGATGTATATTGATGATTATTTCTTCAGTCTGAATTTAATTGTTAACATTGAGGATAATGTTGTGATCTGGTTGGGGGAAAGGATAATTGTGTAAAAAAAAACTAAAAAAAAAATTTAGGAAGTGTGTATATTAATATATTTGTTGTGTTTATGTGTTTGTCAGTAATTTACTAAACCAATTAAGGATGACAGAGTAAAGAGTAAATTTTACTCTTGAGACGCATCTTAGTTGGGATAGACAACTAGTTTGTGTAGAAGTAGCAATTCAAATTCAGGAAAATCTGCATGATTGAGTTAATTGTCTTCTTTCTTAAAAATCACATGCTTGGTTATGGATGTTGAATTAGTGGACTGAAATTGATAGAATTATGCCTTGTGAGATTTTGAGCTTATTGATGAATGGATTGAACATTTGTACCATTCTCTTCTTTCTTGTGTGAATTTCACTCATGAAATTGTTGCTCTAAAACTTGCTTTGATTCTTTTTGAGACTACATTTTCATATGCATACATAAATACAACTGAAGCATTTTTCTTGAAATAGCTACTTTAATCAAATAGTCAGCCTTGTTTAGCAGCATGTTGTCTCAATATGATATCAAGTATTCTTATGACTTCTTGAAAATTCTCTGATTCCTGCCAACATAAAGCATTAGAAATGACCTATTTTCCCTTGCTTAACCCCTTTGAGCTTATTTGACTATTCTTTGTTTCGAACTCATTATGTGCCTTAAATGAAAAATCATGTTCTTACTTGACCTTAGGGAATAAGAGAACATTAGTTTTGTCATTCGATGAGTTATTGAACAAGTGTGGGGGTGTGTGTGCATAATGGTTTAAAAAAATGTATATATGATGTTCTTTTAAAAAAAATAAAAAAAATCAATCAAAAAAAATGTAAAAAGAAGAGGGTCAACAAGGTAATAAAGGAAAGGAAAAGAATATGTAAAGATAATTTGTATTAGGTGGATTTGGGATGAACTTTAACTCAACTCTCATGCTCTTTTATTCTCTGGTATTTAACTTGTCATATCCATATTACTTCCTCCTTTACCTTGACCCCATTACAACCTTGAATAAAGTCTTCATGATTTGTGTGTGCATGTGTTCTGAGTAGTGGAGAAGTAGAAGATAAACAAGCTTATGGTAGTGCAATTTTCATGAGTTAAATTGAGTGAAATACCTACCTTTTAAACACTTGAAGGATTGAGAGTGAATCTTGTGAAGATTTATCATTCTTGACTCATGCTTTTCAATTGAAGTTTCCTTACTTGTTGGTTTGAGATGTGAAAATATGTTACCTCATGAATGTTTTGATTACTTGAATGATTGGTTGCTCTTCATTTTTAAATATTATTAGAAATTAAGTCTTTTAGAGTGTTTAACTTTTGAGTCTGTTTCATTTTTTTTAGTTTTGGTCTTGTGTGTTTTGCCCAGGAGTGCAAAAAGCTAAATGTAGGAGAATTTGATGATCACATATTTGATACATTAATAAGCCTTCATTTTTAGTCATTTACACTCTCTATGTACTTAATTGATTGATTTTGATTATGTTTTGTAAGTTTGGACTCAAATTGGACATAATTGAATTTTTCAGCATAATTTACGTCTTACGTTATTTCTGTATTTGGGCTATATCTTGGGATGTAGGTGGTCAAATGAGGTGAATTTGATGGAATTTTAAAGATAAAAGAGAGTTCTATAACTTTTATGAAGATCTCAAAGGCCAATCACACGAGTAGATAACTCAAATTGGGGTTGAAGCAAGAACTAGAGTGTTGTTCCTGATAGTTTGACCTATGTGTACTGTTCATACCATTTTTCAGGCTAGAGGTTGTCAAATGGGCTAAAATTTTGATGATGAATATTTAAGACCTATATCTACAACTTTCATGTTGAACACTTTTTCAGAATCGGACTCCTTGAAGGTGATATTGGGCTTGGAAGTCAGAACAGAGGAGCAGTGACTGGGCCTAAGCAGTGTGCAGTAATTTGAACGTATCTGGAGTTATAAAAATGATATTGGACTCAAATTAAAGCCATTTGAACCAGCCCTACAACTTTCATGAAGACCACTTGGTTCAAAAATGACGAATGCAATGACTTCAGAGTTACATGATTTCGGAAACAAGGAATCTCCATAATTTTCCACTCACCAAAAGTCATTTGGCATTTTTCACTCATTTTCTACTCATCCACCCACTAATGACTCACCTCCCTTGTCATTTTGTATCTCTAATCTTCTATAAAAGGGGGCCTTGGCAGATCATTAAGTATGTTAGGTGTTAGTTACTAAAATGATGTCATTTTGTAACTAGGTTTTCTTATAGTAATTTTTCTTTGTTCTAAATTAAAGTCATATTATTATTATTATTATTATTCTTCTTCTTCTTCTTCTTCTTCTTCTCTCTTTCTTTCTTCTTATCTATGAGTAACTAAGTTTCATTTTACTTGGGTGAAAGGGTGAAGCTCTTGGTAATAAAGTAATATTAGATTTATTCTTCTCTTGTGCTTAAATGATTTATATTTTCTAGTAACCATTATACGTATTATAATTTGTTTCTTATAATTTAGAAACCATCTTTGTAAAGAGGAGTTCTTGATTTGTTGTAGATAAAATATTAGCACAATGAATGCTTTAACTCATTTATAAGTGGTGGTAATATTTTTAGGAAACATAATATAATTACGTATATTATTTTAAATAGACTTTTAATGTTGTATTTTTCGATTGGAACCTCCATGTTGCAAGAATTCTAATTGAGTTATAAAAGAAATTAATTTTATCTTTACTTTATTTACTAAGAGTGAATCTTTTAACCCAAGTAAATAATTTTTATCATAGTAATAAAATATTTACTTCACCTTAATTAATCTTCAACAATTCCCTGTGGATCGACCTCGGACTCCCGAGAAATTTATTACTTGAAACAACCTGCACTTGGGTTCGCAATGTAATAATTAATCCCGCATCAAGTTGGTAGACTTGTTTGAAACTAAAAAGTGTGCATCAAGTATACAGGTAAATTCTGTGAACCATCAAAGGTTAATTTGTGACTTCTGTGGAAGTAACCATACAAATGGTGGATGTGAGGCAAGTAATTCTAGTTTCAGTTCTCAAGAACAGGTCAATTATATGGGTAATCCTTCCAAACCTTAGGGTACTTCATTTTCAAATACATATAATCCAGGGTGGAGGAATCATCCCAATTTTTATTGGAGCAATCAAACAGTGCCATTGAATCCTCAACCAAAGAAGAAGTCTCATTTTGAGATTGCACTTGAGAAACTCTCTGTACAGATTTCTGCTTTTGTGCAACAGATTTCTACTTTTATGGAGGAAACAAGGGTAAATTTTCAAAATCAATGAGTTGTGATTAAAAATTTAGAGAATCAAGTGGGGCAGATAGCAAAATAGCTTCAAGAAAGACCTCCAGGCGCCTTCCCAAGTGATACTGTTGTCAATTCAAAGGAACAATGTCATGCAATTACACTGAGAAGCGGTAAGACTTTGGATGGACCAGTTAAGGAAATTGATGTTCCTGTTGCAGATGTCCAATATTAAAAGTGCTGTAATGAAGAAGTTAAAGAGTAGCAACCAAAGTGGCAGAGGAAGAATAAGGAATGTGAGAAGAAAATAGTTGATCCTTCACTTTATGCTAAACTTCCTTATCCTCAAAGATTCAGGAAGGAGATTCAAGAAAAGCAGTTTTTCAAGTTCTTACAAGTTTTCAAAAAACTGCATATTAACATTCCTTTTGCTGAGGCATTTGAGCAGATGCCCTCTTATGCAAGGTTCATGAAAGATTTACTCTTGAGGAAAAGGAAGTTAAAAGAAGATGAGATTGTGGCACTTTCTGAGGAGTGCAGTGCTATAATTCAGAGAAAATTGTCACCTAAATTGAAAGATCTAGGTAGTTTCATTATTTCTTGCACCATTGGCAAACTGACTATTGAGAAAGCTCTATGTAATTTAGGAGCTAACATCAATTTAATGCCATTGTCAATTCTCCGCAAGCTTGAGATTGATAAAGTGAAGCCAACTACAATGTCTCTTCAACTAGCTGATCGGTCAATTAAACATCCATATGGTATAGTGAAAGATTTGCTAGTGAAGGTTGACAAGTTTATTTTCCCAGCTGATTTTGTGATTTTGGATATGGATGAGGATGCTGATATTCCTCTGATTCTTGGAAGACCATTCTTGGCTACTTCAGGAGCGTTGATTGAAGTACCTAGAGGAGAGCTTATTTTGAGGGTGGATGGAGATCAGGTGACTATTAATGTTTTTGATAAATCTGCATCAACATCAGATCTCTATGCCCCTGTTAAATGCATTCAAGACAAGCCTCTACAGGCTTTGGCTAGTAAGAGCTCTTCATCATCAATCAATCCTGATTTTCCTACTCCCAAGATGGTTGACGAAAAGGAGAAAGGACCTCATCTTTCTAAAAGTGCTGCAATTGAAAAATATCCTCCAGCTTCCACTGATATATTGCAGATTGATTCCAGAGGTAGTGACAGAGTATGGAGGCAAAGAGCTGATAAGAGAAAAATATCATTCTACTTCTCTTACTTCAAGCCACCTTGACTAGTTGAAAAGGCAACGTCGAGCTAATGACGTTAAACAAGCGCTTTTTGGGAGGCAACTCAAATTTTCTCTCTTTTTATCTTTTATTTTTGTTTTTGTTTTTATTTTTTTATTTGTTATTTTGCTGACTAATATTTTTTTTTCTATTTTTGTTTTGAAGGTAGTGTTTAGTCGACTTAAGTGCCTCCCTGAGTTCGGAGTCTTTGTAGGGGGATGTATATAGTTGTCGGCCGTCAAAAAGAGTTTTTCTTGCATTTAATTCATTTTGTTATTTATTCTTTTTGTTTTTATTTTGTCATCATCATCCCTTTTGTGTTTTGAGTTATTTTGTGCATTCCGTTGTGTTGAATTGAATATCCAATGATTGTTTGAATTGTGGATTGATTTGATTTCTTGGGATAGCACATGATAATTTATGAGTTGCATTTATCTCTATTGTTTCAATTGTATATGGATGTTCTTCCCATCTTTATGATTGATAGACCTTGGATTATACATGCATGTCAAGCTTAGAGAAAGTTTATGAGATTGTATGTGTGTAGATGATTTGCATCTAGAAGTTATGTGGTTCTCTCTTGAGGCGAAATCCTATGCAGGGCATGATTAAGGGAATGATAAGGGCTTTCTTTGGACCGTTTGAGTCTTTCAAGCTAACCTGTGACACAGTTTATCTTTAGGTCCCTTTTGCAGTCTTGCTATTGTTTGTTCTTTATTTCTTTTCTTTATCCACATTTTCTCTTTCCCATACCCATAAACAAATTTTCCCTCTTACATAACTTTTGTTGAGTGCATATCTTGTATTATTATTTTATAAGTCTTTGTAATTTTTGTGTATGAAGTTTTGTAGAGCTGAAAAATTTCAAAAAAAAAAGAAAAAAATTTAAAAAAAAAGAAAAGAAGAGAAATCTACCCAAAGTATTACAAAGAAATAAGTTTAGGGGTGAAGGTCATTGAAAAAGAAAAAGAAAAGAAAGAAAGAAAGTGAATGTTGTGTTGATTCTTTTGCTCCTTTTTGCACTTGTTCAGTATTTTGAGGCTTGAATTATGAAATTTACATGATTTTGTATCTCAACTTTTGTTTTCATTTTCCTACCACTTCTTTCTTAACCTATACCATTAACTTTACATTACAAGCTTATAAAGTCCCTTTTGATCCTTGGTTGTGTGTTGTTTACATTAGTGGAGAGAGAGATGAAAAATAACCCTATGGATGTGGGTTTGATGTGCATTTGTAGTTTTATAAACTCATTTGGGCTTATACTCTATGAGGAGATTGAGTCTTTCATTCATGTTTTTGGGAAGTCATTTGTGCATAAGAGTTGCATGTGAGAGACGATGTGATAATTGGATTGTTCATGTGTGACACTTTGAAATTAGATTATGAATTAGTTTTTGAGGATATGAATGATTTTTTATACCCGGTAATGCCATGTTTGAGTCTGTTTTGAGTTTTAATTTATTTTATTTTGTTTTGTTTTTCTTTTACTTGAGGACAAGCAAAAGATTAAGTTTGGGGAGTGATGAACCTGCAAAAAATTCATATTTTTACGGTTCAAAATCTTGGATTTTCATCTTCTTTTAATCTTTTTGATTTAATTTTGTTCTCAAAATTTATTATGTTTTTATTATTTTAATTGTGTTCTTATTATGTATTTTTATGTATTTTTTTGTAGGTAATTGCATATGGAAAAAGACTGGGCATTTGAGGAGCAGAAAAGAATTAGAAAATTAATTCAGAAGCCCAGCGCTTGAGCGCTGGGCCCTCACCGCTTGAACGCGCAATGTGCGCTGGAGGATTCCTGTTTTAGTGGGCCAGCGCCTAAGCGCTGAACAAGGAGTGCTTGAGCGCTGATTGCGTATGCTGCACCGTGACTTTAGTGGGCCAGCGCCTGAGCGCTGAATGCCTAACAACAACGTGAATTTCTTATAAAAAAGAAAGTCTTGCCGAACTCTACACACTCTTTGATACTTTTTACACACTCTTATACATTTGGACAGAACGTAACAGTCATCAAGAGGCATAAATCTTAATGTAGTGTGAGCACAATTAGGATTGAAGATTAGAGATTTTCTTCAACCTTTCCACCTTTCTACAATGGAGTTTGTCATATTCTTCCCTTTGTGTTCTTCTTTTTTCATGTGTAACTAATTTTCCATTGTTAGGGGGATGATGTAATTTTCTTTTATGGGTTTAATTTATGTTTCTATTTCATGATTTACGTGTTTATCTCTATTCTTAATGCTTTTCTAAATCTAGCCAATTTGGGAATGATCTTTTGAGTTTATGTATGATTTGAAAAAATTTGCATGAACCTAAAACTTGTGATAAACACTATAACTTCTGTAATCGCTAGGAATAGACGTTGTGGGTTATGTGCTCTTTTTTTTAATTTCCTCGTTCTTGATAATGTCTTTCTAATTGGGGTTAGACTAAGGGATTAGTTAATTCCAATCAGTGTATGATGATTAATATACTAAGGGATTCGGTATTAATTAATTTTGGGAATTGACCATAAATCATTGAAATAGAACATAATTAAACCAATATTTGAATATGCAATTAAAAAGTTCAAGTGAAGTCTGACCCCTAATCTTTTCATATCATTATTTTCTAACTCAACCCAATTAATTAAATTTAGCTTTTGTTATTTTTGTTTATTCTTTCTTTTTATTATTTTTACCAACTCACTTTTTGTTAGCTTAAATATTGTTATTTTTGATGAATTTAGTAATTAATATCTTCATCCTCGTGGGACGATACTCTACTCACTCTTTATTACTTTTGTCGATTTGGTACACTTGTACCCTATAGCCAAACACCCATAACCATCAGCCATGAACCTAGGACCATCACCATCCACTACGACTGCTAGTCAGAACCCAAACATGCAGTCATGCCCCTGTCAATTTCAACAATGCAACTTTTGATCCGTTTCCAAATTGGTCTAGCAAGTGATTGAATTAGATTGACCCAAATTGAACAATACATTTTATTGGTTTTCAATGCTGAAATTTTACTAATATTCGAAATTGATTTAAATGGAATTGATCGAAATCCATCTAATATGAAAGCTTTAGGTTCTTAATTTAATTATTTTAAGTGCAGAACCATTTGTAGGTTCATCCACGTCTTGGGTCATTGGTGTGTCGAAGTTGGAGCTTTGGTTCAACCATGGAGGTTCTGGGTGTGTTGATGTCGAGGCTGTAACTTGGTGGGCTACCGGCCATAAAGGTTGTGGGTGTTCGTTGGTATGATATGACCTCCCTGTTGGCTTCACAACCATGCAATTTTGAATATCAACCAACACCGCGCCACCATTTACTGTTAGTCGACCTGGTATGGTGGAGAAGTTGAGCGAGGAGAGTGACTGGCAGTGCAAGAACAAGGTGGTGTGACGCCAGAGAGCACTGTTGCCACTGGACAAGCCTAACGTGGTAGAGGTCCGACCAAGGGAGAGGAGGAGACGCCCACTTCGCTGCCTACTTCTTTACTTCATGGCTAGCTCTAGAACAGGGTGTACCAAGGACTGATAAGCAAAACTCAAAACATATAGACTAAAACCAGTTTTTACATTTAACTAACCGATCATTGCAAGTAAAGTAAACAGTGCATGAATGCTCAAAAAAATTTTAAGAACATTATAAACGTTTCCTAATTTATGCCCTACCTTTTCTTCTATTTTTTTTCTTTCATGGCTTCAATCATGTACTCACTTTAATTTGAGCTAATTATATTTTGAATCCTAAAGTAGATTGGGCCAAAGAAGCCATCTTAGGTGTAGGAAAACAAATATTAGCACTTTTGGATATTTTCAGACAGCTTTATACTTACAAAAGGAATATCTAATTACTAGATACTAGTGCAATACATATGCCAAAAAAAGAGATGAGTTTGATGGCGAGGCAAATTCATTATTATAACCCAAATTTCCTTGAAATGGGATTTCATTCAACATATTTGAAGTGCTAATAAAGTTAAACCAGAAAGAAAACTCTTCACATTTCATCATATCTGTCAAGATGGCTCATATAGAGCACTTTTCTTCTATTTTTTTACTTGTTGAAGGAAATCTCAATGTCATTCTTAGCCAATTATGAGTTTTTTAGAGTATGTTAGAAGACTACCTTTTACTCCCTTGTACAAGAGGGGAAAAAAAGGATTAGTTTTGAACTTCTGATTACTCCACGCTTTGCTTCCTCATAAATTACTTTGAAATGTATATGGCCGAGAAGGAAGAAGTTTAAGTAGCATTGCCAGTCTGTGGTTCAAAGGGTTGTCTTCCATACTCACATTTGAGGAGTGAGTATCGGTGTTTACAATTTTTACATGTGTTAATCAACGTTGATATAATAAAAAAATTAATGAATAGGTGAGATTTATAATAAGCAGCCTATTGACTATTGAGCAAGGTATGGATCATATGTACATACAAATTTTTTATAAATTTTAATTAATAATATTTATACACACACTTAGATTCACACACATAAATTAGGATTCATTCTCTTTTTTGTCATAAATATTATACATATAAATTTTTTTATAAATTTCAACCGTCAATATTTATACACATTATAATAAAATTTTTAAAAAAATATCATAACAAGTCAATTATGTGAGTACCTATAATCACACATATGATGTGAGTATTGTAAATAAGTCCATGGTTCAAGTGGCTGAAGCTAAAAGATGGAGAAGTCTACAATACTCACTTTTAAAGGAGTGAGCATGGATGCTCATTTTATCTCATACCATTGATAAATAGTTTTAAAATTGAATGGCTGAGATGAGTTATGGAAAACTTGAAGAAGAGGTTAAGATATAATAATAATAACAACAATTAAGTTTTTTTCCTATTAAGTAGAATCAGCTACATAGATCAAATGATAAAAGTAGAGGTTAAAATAAAATGAGAAAATTACAAAATTCAGTCCCTATAATAAAACATAGAACACCATAAGGATCAACACTTGCACCACCATTCTCTACCATGTGAAATCAAACCTCCTCAGCATCTCAACCAATTGATCCCACCATTACCTTGGCAAATGTAATGGAAAATCTCATTGAACCCTCCACCAACGAACCCTCCATCGGTAACAGGTGAAACGAGGAAAAGGACCCATGCACATGGTTCAGTTCTTTTTCTTCCAGTTTCCTTCGATGGTGGCTTCAGAGACTCCATCCGAGCCATTAGTTGATGGAGCTTGCAAGGTGACAACAATGGAAGGGAAGGTCTTCAAACAGATCTTCAAGCAACAAATTTAATAAGGATTAAAAAACAAAAAATCAAAATATAAGGTTTAAAACTTTAAATAATAAAAAACAAAAATAACCGGTTGCAAAACTGGTAATTACAACTTTGTTCTTTGGAGCATGTTAAACGCTTAGAGTTGCCTACACACCTGTCCTTTCTAGTAACAGCTTCTCCAAAATATGGTGGTTTTTACTTTTCATTACTGCTCCTTTCAGACACTGAAAGAACTATTAGCGTGTGAACAAAAGAAATAATTTATATTATTCAGCCCTGAGAATACTTTGCTTGTGTATTGTGTTTGTGGTAATTGATTAGCAAAGAAAACAATAAGCTATAACAATGTGGCAGAGATTGATCATTTTGTATACTAACGAATCATAAGAGAGTTAAACAAATTAATTATAGGATTCTTGGACAAGGTCTTTCTCAACTTTATATTGCATCATTGTGCATACTGATTATGTAGGATCATTGGCCAAGTCACTTATCATGTAGTGATTTGTTATTGTCACTCAAATTCAAAGGAATAGAAGCTTTTCTTCTCTTTTTGTTTCCTTTGTATTTGAAAAATGGAAGATTCCAAATAAAACGAAAGATAACCCGTGTTGGGAAAAAATCAATTAAATAAGAAAAAGCAGCACAAAGGAGAAGGTGAGGCAAATAATGTCGATAACAGAACTTTCAGAAATGGAGAGCATGATTTACCAAAAAAGAAAAAAGAAAAAAAGAAATGGAGAGCATGATTACGTTAAGTGCAGTTCATATTGGTTTTGTTGGTAGGCATTAAACAAAGTTTGGGTTGATTAAAACTAAGAAAAGGCAAGAGCTAATGGGTTGTTGTATATTGAAGCCTACCCTGGATGTGTACTTGACTAGTTTAGTTGTGTATGGTTTGCCCACTGATCAGTTATCACCGAAAAGAAAAGAAGGGGAAAAAATTTAAAAAATAAATAACACACCCTCAAAGAAAGAGGAAAGCTGCCATTGGCTATTTCCCAAGTTGGTCGTATTCTTTCGGTATTAAAATATGGCATATACGAACTTGATAGCAGAAGCTTTTGTTGTATACATTATCTAGTAAATAAATAAAAATTAAATTATGACTATAATTTATATTCATTTTTAATTTAGTTTAATTTTATATATATTTTTAAATTAGTTCTCATACATAATAATATTTTTAAAATTGTCATTATCGTTAACTATGATATAATATATTAAGTATAATATTATCATCGGTTACTAACAACATTAAGTATTTCTTTATCTAATAAAAACTATTTTACATGTTCTTTTTTTATGTAAAATGTTCAATAAGTGCTCATTTTTTTTAAATAGATGTTTTTTTGTTTAATAGGTGTTCATTTATATGTTCTTTTTCATTTTGTAAAATGTCCAATATGGACTAACTTGATAATGTTATAACAAAAATTGATGGTATGAACTATTTTCAAAATGTTTATAAGAATAAAAATTGATTTGAAAAAAATTATAAAGATTAAATTAAAATAAATGAAAACTATAAAGACTAAACTTTTAATTTAATCATAAATAGATAATAAATATTGTATTAAAAGATAAGTATTTAAGTTTAAATTGTATTATGTTGGATCAAGTTACAGTTGATGATAAAAGAGTAACTTTATTTGTACTAAAAAAATGTAATTTTATTTTCTTAAAGTTTATCACAACTACATCAAACATTAAGGGATGCATCTATTATAGGTGTGGTGAGTCAAGATATTAAGTCCACAAATCTTAAAGGAAAAGCTGATAAAATAGAGCCAGTAATATGTATTGAAGGGGAATTATTAAAACACATGTTGTTCTCAAAGGAAATTAATTAATTTTCTCAACCAAATATTGTCATATTCAGGATCAACTTCAACTTGCACGATCGGTATAAAATTGGACTTTTGAATCTAAATATTCCTTTTATTTGCATAAAATGATAAATGACGTTTTTTATTTAAAAAAAACTAAAATGACAAACAACAATGCTATTTACATATGTTTACATATATATTATTTCATATTTACACAATTTTTATCATTTATTTATAAATGTTCCCATTAGAATTTTATATATCTTCACTCTAATTCATTCACCTCACTAATATGCACCAAGCATTTTCCAATTACAAAGTGGTAGATGGACTTATAAATAACAACTCATTGTATATTGCTTGGCAAAGAGAGGCTGGGGTCCATAGCGAAGTTAGAAATATTTATTATAATATTTTTGAAAAGAAAAAGGTATGACCTATTTTTTATGAGAAAGAAAATTTATTATAATCGAAGTCTAACGACATTTACAAATCAGAAAAGATGTATTTGATCTAAAAAATATAAACAAATAAATACAATTTATCATCTAAACTAATCAATAATATGTAGATTTATTCTTTATTCGAAAATTATCGATGTCTAAATATTTTTCATAACTGAGACCAACATAAAAAAAATATTACAACTTAAAAAATGCATTACATATTCTTTCAAAATAGATCTGAAATTCTTTTCTACTTACAAAACTATCAAGATACAACAAAATACATGACCTTATCTGGATTGTTTTAATGTAAATTGCAAAACTAAAGTAGATTGTAATAAGTTAGACTCTTTGATCTTAGTGTGACAAAATGACCTAGGTCGCAGTCACGTTGTTAGTGCTATTAATCACTAAAAAAAATCGTTGCTAGCTAAAATATCACCATTGCTTTACATGTTTTCTTTTTGCTTTGGTTGGTATAATTTATTTAGAAGGAAAAGAGGGGTTACAATGTTGTCATATTGACTTTCCCTTATTTAATATCATATTTATAAAAGAAAGGAATGGAGAGGGGGTGGATTTACTTTATGTGAAACCTACTAAAAATGACACTATTAGCAATCCCTTCATCATTGAATGAATCGGGAGAGAGATAAGAAAAAGACAAATAATATTTATTATTTTATCATTTCTTTTTAGATTTTGACTAATTATTTTATTAACAAAAAATATGAAAATATGTTTTTATTATCTTTCCTTTTTTTTTCTCTTTACTAATATCAAATAAAGTAAAGACTAGCTCTTTTCCTTTCTATCTCCCATCCTTTATCTAAATATTAACATCTTTTATTTCCTTTTCTTTCTCTTATAATAAACCAAACAAAATCATGTGATTGGGAAGAAAATCTATTGAATAAAATTTTGGTGCAAAAAAAATACTTAACAATTACCATTACCTAATTGGGACAGAGACAATGACATGTGTTTTTTTTTTTTTTTTAAATTAATGAGGACATGTGATTGTTTGTCTAAATATATAGTATACCGATCAGACTTTTTAAAAATAAGTTTGAGTATAAAGTAAATAAGTAATAGTGTATATATTTTTAATTTATTTAATAAGTTAAGATTAATATACTTTAAAATAAATCAAATATATATATACTCTTACTTATTTATTTTGATAATTTTTTTTAGTAGTATACTCACACAAGTAGCAAGGCATGTTGTCTTAAATGGTCTTACCTTAGTTTTTTGGGCCTTTTTTTATATGGGTTATCGCTTGATCAACTGCCCCAGCCCATCCAATTATTGATGTTGAAGACGGTCCAATCATATTGCATGCAATGAAAGTCAAAGTCATGAGTTTTTCCATTTTCCAATTTTCTTGACCTTTTTGAGTGTTGAGCATTCCAACTCTGACATGACATTCTTCGAGGATAACGTTATTAATATATTTTTTATCACATTTTTTTAATCACATAATTTTTTATTAAATCACATTATATATTAAAATAATAAGATAAAAATTAAGTGAAGTAACTCAGGTGATTATAATATTGTTTTTTAATAAAAATATAATACATATTTTATTTTTTAATAAAAATATAATATGTATATTAATTTTAATTATTTAATTATTATTTTTTAAATTTTTATTGATAAATTATAAAAAATATATATATCATATTTTTTATTAAAAAGTATTATAATCACTTAAAAAACTTTTATTTAAATTTTTTTAAAATAATATTCATTATCAATCAGTGTGTTATTAATTTAATTAATATATAATTAAAATTGAGTGATATATAATTAAATTTAAATATTATTTTAATATATAACATACGACTTAATAATAGGTAATATCGAAAAATTTTTAATTACACACAAATAACATATAATTTTATACATATTTATAAAAAATTAAAGTGATAATAATTTTTTGTGATGAATAATTTAATAGAATCTATTTTTTTTTTTTTTTTTAATTTTTTTGATCTATCTTATATAAAGATGAAATATTATATCTGTATACACATAAAAATATCTCTATAATGTGTTTAAAAGAATGTGTTGCTACCACTCCTCTTCTTCTATTCATTAATGCTAGTAATGATCATACACAGCTGGGTACTCAGTTTCACTCCGTTATAAGCCATGATCATTGGTCTACAAATAGTACCTAACATTTCTCTATTTGACTCTGTTATCTTCAACCAACAGTAACAGAGAGGTTCTTGTGGAACCCGTGGAGCGCCAACACAGGGGATAATCTCTCTCCGGGATTATTAGGGCTTTCAAATTTCATTTTCCTTTTTACCATTCACATTTCACTGAGCTAAGGGAAAGCAGTGACCATCTCTCTCTCTCTCTTTCTCTGTTTGTGCTGCACTCATCTCAAGGTAAGTTCACGTTCTTTCTATCTCTACTCATTTTGTTCTCGAAAACGATCATCTCTGAGCCTCACAAAGGCGCCGAGATTTTTCTGCGTTGAAAATGATGTAATTCGATGTATGATTTGTCGAATATCGTGTTTATTTTCGTTTTTCCGATTAGTTGCGTCTACTAGGAGCTGCATTGTTGGAAAATCTTCCTTGTTTGCTAACAAAATGAGATCAACGTTGTGTCCGATTAAGGGATTTGGTGAATATGGTATATGATATTACCAAAAAAATTTGTTAATAACTCAATAAATGGCGGATTAACTGAGAAAACAGGCAACTTAGACTTAGAAACTTTAGATACTAACTTCCGTGACTGATACTGAGATTAAGAAAAAGTCTAACGCATGATTGTTGTGTTGTTTGAAGTTTCTGTCAGGTTAGTCACAAACCTGTGTTGCTAATGATGTAATTTTCTGGCTTTCGTGATGGGGTTAATGTTATGTCAATTTTGATTAAGTATACAAAGTAGGAGTAAGAATAGAATTATATGGACTTGAAAATTAACCTAAACAAAAGTTGACTTGTGCAAGTGAGACATGGTAAAACATGGGAACGACGGCAATTTCTTATTCTCCAAGCTCCTACCTTTTGCCCACTATTTGTGATATTGACTTTCATTTTATGTCATGGGTTCTGTTAATTTGTGATATGTGATTTTAAGTTTTGAGTGCCTCTGTGTTCGGAACTCTATCTGTTTTAAATATCTTATGAATACTTTTTATTGTTACTTCTCCTGTGTCCCTAACTTAGCTTTTGTATTATCTTGATATCTTTTAGTCAATAAATCCAGTTTCAACTTGGGCATGACAGGAGTTGGCAAATGATGCACAGATTCTTAAATCATTTCAGAGAAATTCTTACGTACACTTAGAGCATCAAAGTTGGGTGCAATAGACCACAATATTAATTAATAGATAACTATCATAGTTAATTAATAGATAACTTCAATTAACTTGATTAATTAATGTTATGATTAACCTAATGTACCCAACTTGAATACTCTAGGATTATGTAAGAATTTTTCAATCATTTCAAGCATTGTAGTTAGAATTTTTCCATGCATAGGCTGTCTTTAATTGGGGGAAGGGGTGGAGGTTTAGACAGTAATTGGCGAAAATTGAATTGCCAGATGCAATTGCTTTTTGCCCACTATTCGTGATATTGACTATCATTTTATGTCATGAGTTCTGTTAATTTGTGATATGTGATTTTAAGTTTTGAGTGCCTCTATGTTTGAAAATCTATCTGTTATGGTACTTTCTATCTGTTTTATTAATTGTTAGCTCTCCATTCTTTCATGTCCTCTATCTATATTTTATTATGCTTCCTCCTAGATTTAACTAGTCATTCTTCCAATCAGCAGCAGTCTGTTTTTTAACATTTACTAGTTATTTATTCACATCACATGTAGTTGTCCTTGTGTGAGAATGTCATGTAATTGATTCTATATCTTTGTAAAGGAACCTTGCCATTTTGCTTTAAGGTTCTAAATTTGTATACTACACACATATTATGCACCTTCAACGGATTGTTTTGCTTTGGAGGGTATCATATCCTCCCTCCTAGGTGCACCCCTCTCTCTCTCTCTCTATTATATAGTTTTTCTATGAAAATATTATATTGTGCACCTTCCTAGGGGATGCTTCTATTTACCACCTTTTGTGGTGTGCTTCTTTGAATTTGTTCTATATCTGCAACAATGGAGAAAAATTTCTCTACAATGTAAACTTTGTTGTGGGCCCAATGCATGAGATGGGACTCCTTGGGTAGTGTCTTGGGGAGGAGCTTGCTGCACTCCATTTGTTAGTTATTGAATAGTGAGTGGGAAGTCAGAGTTTCCCATATTTATAGAGAAGGCAATTGATGTGCAGACTTTTTAGCCAATCTAAGTTATGAGCTGCAGCCTGGTCTCACTGTGTTTCAAGTGCCTCTGTCTGGAATTAGCCAGCTGTTGCTATCTGATGTTATGGGAGTTTCTACTCGTAGATTAGTTTCCTTGTAAACTCTTTTTTGGGCTTAGGCCCCATTTTTCCCACCCAAAAAAAACTTTGCTATTCAGAACTACCATTCTGAATACTAAATTGTCAATGACAAGTTTTGTTTACTTTTTCTTAACAACCATTTTTTAACATGTTCATACTCTGTGAAACTGTCTTTTGTTTTCATGCATTTTTTAATAGTTTTCTGAGTTTTAAAATTTAACCTTTGTTCTGTTATTTCCTTTCTTTTGTATTACAATTATATGTAACTATTTATCATTGATTAATATACTTGTTATAAATTAACAGTGAAAAAAGATGCTAAACTCAGTAGCCTGAGTTTTACTGATAACATTCATATGGATATCACAATATGAATTAAATGTTGATCCATGGAAATTGCATTCATTCACTGTCCATGTTGTGCTTAATGCTAATTGAATGGTCTATGGTGGAGATATGATTCTCTCCTTTGGAAATATAAAGCCCTGGTCTCATGGTAGATTGTTTTTATATTTTTTGAGTTTAAGCTTTTATCTACTTAAACAATTGAATTTTCATCATAATTTATACCAAAAGAAGTAAACACTGCCATTTATTCCAAATATTATGCATACACTGAGGGACTGCTGGACTATTTGCTACTCTTGCTGTTTCTTTCTGGTTCTATACTCATTGCATGAAGATGTGGGTGTGTCAAATTGTAACAGCATGTGCCAAGGCAGACTGTTGTTTGCTTGGCACTCAATAGTATTATTTTTTCACTGTTTTCTTGATTTATTTTGGTGCAATACTATTAATGAGCATTTCCTAAGTTATTTTATGCGAGTTTTTGCTTTGATGATTTCTGGAATCTTTTTCCCCATCAAATTATACACAACCTTTCTTCCTGAACTAATGTTGTATTTGTATACAGAGCTTCAATGGACTACAGCTCCGAAGATGAGTCAGATATCAGTGAATCTGAGATTGATGACTACGCTGAGAAACCATACGAACAGTTAAAGGCTGGGAAGTACAAGGTTAAACATTTAAATGGCACTCTTAGATGTCCTTTCTGTGCTGGGAAGAAGAAACAAGAATACAAATATAACGAGTTATTTCAACATGCATCAGGAGTGGGTAAGGGTTCTGCTAATAGAAGTGCAAAACAAAAGGCGAATCACCTTGCTCTGGCAAAGTATATGGAGACTGACCTAGCCAGTGAAGCAGAGCAAATCCAGCGCCCAGCTTTACCCCAAGCTGTCAATCAACCTCTACAGCAAGATGAACTTTATGTCTGGCCCTGGACGGGCATAATTGTTAACATACAGAGTAAATCGCATGATTCTAGATATTGGTTGAAGGAATTCGCGAAATACAGACCAATAGATGTTCATATCTTCTTGAATGATGGAGACCTGATTGGTCAAGCTGTAATGGACTTCAATAACGACTGGAATGGTTTCATGAATGCAAGTGAGTTTGAGAAATCATTTGAAACTGCACATCATGGTAAAAAGGATTGGAATTCAAGGAAGTTGCAGGCAGGCTCAAACATTTATGGATGGGTTGCACGGGAAGATGATTATGAATGTGAAGGGCCAATAGGGGAATACCTCCGCAAGAAAGGAAGGTTGAGGACAGTTTCTGATATTGTTCAAGAAGCATCTGAAAGCAGAAATAGTATTGTGGCAAACCTAGCTAATGAAATTGATATTACAAATGAAAACCTCAACAAAATGCAGTACAAGTACAATGAGAAGACTATGTCCTTGAGTAGGATGCTTGAGGAGAAAGACAAGCTACACAGTGCTTTTGTCGAAGGTTTGTCTACTTTCTGTAGATAGCATCTGATTTTTCCTGCTTTCATGTATTAATCCATGTGTTTGAAATGTAACTATGTATGCTTTACTAATCTGAAATACATTATTGTATGCTAATGAACACAGAAGAGTAGAAAAGCTGCGTTAAAGGAAATACTACAAAATTGTTTTATTTGTTTTTCAGAATCAAGGAATATGCAGCGTAGAGCTCGTAACGAGGTACGGAGGATCTTGGAAGAACAAGAAAATCTGAGTAGTGAATTGGAGGAAAAAAAGCGGAAGCTTGATTTCTGGAGCAGAGATCTAAACAAACGTGAGGTACTAACTGATCAAGAGAGGCAGAAACTTGAAGAGGACAAGAAGAAGGTAATGTATATTACATTTTTTGGCTATTAGTATTTGCACATTTTAAAAGATTTTTTCTACCCTTGATCGTACTTGCTTGTCTATAATTGTCCTTGCAAACTTTTGTACCTGCTTGTCTTGGTCTGTTACTTATATTATTGGTTGCTATTGATTTCAGCTAAGTTTTTATTTTGACCCTATCAACTCCCTTTAAATAAAAATCCCCATTCCAGGGGCCTTTCACCATTTGTGAATTGGACCTAAAGTCGATATTGCCAAATTTATAGCCTCCGTTCATTGTGAGGAAATATCAATTTATAAAAGTGGTTTCAGTTGTAATTACGTCATTCAGTGAGGTTGATAATTAGTAAAAAGGGCTGGTATATTCATATGTTATATATAACATTAAACTCTGCGGAGCCAATGTTAATTTTCGAAAAAAGTTTTTTTTCATCCTATAGACAACCCCGAGAAGATGCGTTACCTGATATCTCACTTTCCATCCTTTTCATGCTTGAGGTGCCATTATACTCTGAAATCATTAGCATTTATGATGTGCTTGTACAGGATTCTAATATAATCTCTTTGTCCTTCTAGAAAGATTTGAGGAATGAATCACTCCTGTTGGCTTCAAAGGAGCAGAAGATAGCTGATGAGAATGTCTTAAGGCTTGTTGAGGAGCAAAAGGTTTACCTTCTATTTAGTGTCTCGGTTATGAGAAGACATTGTAGCATATGTTTTTTATGACTTAATTCTTATACATTGTGAATGTCTTCGGCTGATGTGGATCTCAAAATTTCCAGAGAGAGAAAGAGGAGGCCTTGAAAAAGATAATTCAGTTGGAAAAACAGCTAGATGCCAAACAGAAGTTGGAAATGGAAATTGAAGAGTTAAAAGGGAAATTGCAAGTTATGAAGCATCTTGGAGATGAAGATGATGCAGCGGTCCAGAATAAGATGAAAGAAATGAATGATGAATTGCAAGAAAAAAGAGAAAATTTGGAGAGTATGGAGAGCATGAATCTAACCCTCATTGTCAAGGAGCGCCAGAGCAATGATGAACTACAGCAAGCTCGTAGAGAATTAATAGAGGTACGATCTCATTTCCTTTCTCTCTAATAATTTCTTTCTCTATTGAAAAAAAAATTACATAATACATACACTTAGTTGCTTTTTTTAAACCTAACCCTTCATAGATTCTTGAAGATAACCAGCTAACAAGTAATTGCTTCTATGCATGCATCTACTCATACTAAGCTGTAAACATATTTGCAAGACTATTCTCTTTTGCTTTCTGTTAGAAAATCAGAATTTTGATATTCTGTTATTGTGTTAGGAGTAGATTGTGGAGACTGAAGTTTATCCTTTCTTTTATTTCTAATGTTTTAGGGGTTACAAGATATGCTGAATGCTCCTCGAACTAATATTGGGCTCAAGAGAATGGGAGAGCTTGAAGACAAGGTCTTTGTGAATGTTTGCAAGAAAAGATTTCCTCTTGAAGAAGCTGGGACAAAGGGTTTTGAGCTTTGCTCTTTGTGGCAGGAGAACGTCAAGAATTCAGCCTGGCATCCATTTAAAGTGATCAAAGTTGATGATAAACCAGAGGCATGTCCTCAGAATATACCATCAAGACATGCTTTGTGTGTTCATACTGTAGTTATGCCTTTCATTTGGTTCGGTTGACATGGTTACTTGTATATGTTCTGTTCACACATTGCTTTATATGTTTTCTTGTCCCAAAAAAAAAATAAGGTTTATTGTTAGTAATATTATCATTTGTTGTTAAGTTACGGACATGGCATGGCATTGGTAAAAGTCCTGCATTGAACCGTCTGACTTTTTTGAGCTCCTGATCAAGTTAGTTTCATTAATACTTCCAGAGCAGAGAAATAGTATAATACTGAACATAAAAAATGATGTTGCATTGATACAGGAAATTATAGATGAGGAAGATGAGAAGTTACAAAGTCTCAAGCAGGAATGGGGAGATGAGATACATTCAGCTGTTGTTACAGCCTTGAAAGAATTAAATGAATACAATGCAAGTGGCGGGTATACTGTTAATGAGCTATGGAACTTCAAGGAAAAAAGGAAGGCTACATTGAAAGAAGTTATCAGTTATATTGTGGATCATATCAAGCCACTTAAGCGTAGGAGAACATAAGGCAAAAGGTTAGTGTTTCAGACTTTTAGTGTTTCAGACTTTCAGTTGAGTTCTTGTTGAGCAGTGCTTTGAGAGTTGAGTGGTTGATTAATGAGCACAGATTGATATTCGTGTGATGGCTTCACTGAATAACATATACTACATGCCTACTGACTATGTGGATGGTTTATGTTTTGAAGTGTCTAAATGCGATTGCTATCATCGTGATATAGAATTAGGAAAGAAAAAATGAAAGAAAAAGAACTCGGTTTCGATCTATATGCACATGTAACAACTTTTAGACTCTTGTCAGATGCAGTAATAAATAATTTAGGTTCATATTGAACATTGTTTACTATTATTAAATGAGTTTTTTTTAATTATTCAATATCCTAATACAGTATTTAAATTTGAAGCATTAATTTATTCTAAAATTTATATATGAAGTGATTGAGTCCCATAAATGAGTTGAGTCGGTGACTAGGATCAAGTTATCTACAGAAATAAGCTTATAGTTTGACATTGATGACAATCCCTTTTCCCTAATCTTTGCACATTATGTTGGTTCTTATGATGTTATCTGTTTTATTCAATCTCTGCATCAATAGGTTTTTGGTTTGTTAGCAGTTGGGTATAATATAAAATATACCTATTCATTATGAATAATTTTAGAAGCAGAAGATGAAAATAAAATAGTGATGACTGAAAGAATTGACTATATCATTTTTTTTTTCAGAAAGAAATGAAACTCTGATAAATTGACCACTGGATTTCTAACTGACCCAGATACGTATTTCAGTTCAGTTATATATATCTGTTGAAATTTGAATGAATGTTCTATCTTGAAATTTCAGAGTAAGGCTTTGCAGGAGAGAATCTTAAAAGGAAGATCGAAAGTATATGACCTTTTATCGTTTGCTTGTATAAGCTATAAGAAACAAGCTGCAGGAGTTGAATATGAAACATTTCCACAATTGTCATCAATTATGGATATGAACATTTGTAATATGAAAAATTCATTTCTAGAATTTCACTCGCTACTTTCCATGAATCAATTATTATCTTGGAAGTTGTCTCTGCTTATTTTTTGTCAATGGAACTAATTTAAGGTTGATTTTGTTATATATAAAATTAAAAAACCATAGCTTGAAGAGACAGAATTAAAGAGAATAAGCATTAGAGATTTAGAGTATCCTCTTTTTTCGTAATTTCTTTAGTGAAAAAAAAAGTCATAACTTGGGAGAGAAATTATTGTAGATACTAAACAGTTATAACGTAAAGCTGAGAGAAATTATTGTAGATACTAAACAATTATAACGTAAAGCTACAAAACTAAACCAGTTTATTAAGACCATTTATGTCAAATCATTCTACTTCGTACCTGTCCAGTTCTTGTTTTTGAGAGGATCAAGTTACATGTGTGTTTGATAGGTACTAGAAAATGAAGAATAGAAAATGGATAGAATCACTGATATATTGATAAATCTCTAGTTGATATCAAGCTGATATCAATTCCAGTAATGCTGTAACAGTTTCTAGGAATGCAGAAAAAAAAAAATAAGGATGAGCAAATTAAAGAGTGCCCAATTCACTCTCAAGTCCAAGCCAAATTCTAGCCTATCATTCCCTCTAGCCAATACCCCTCAGCACTCACCCACTAACAGAATTACGTGGAATCAACTTTCCTTCCACTACCATTGCCACATCAGTAGTTAGTTGCAAACATTGTAGTTCCCATTTTCCTCACCCTCTCGGCCCACACCCATTCTATTTTGGTCTTTCTTTCTCACATAAACCCTAGTGATTTTAGGAGGAGCTCTATCAACACTCTCCCCCTCAAGACACACCTTGTCCACAAGGTGGAAGTTTGGAAACTGCTCTTTGATGGTGGATAAAGCTTCTCAAGAGTTCTCAAAATATGGCAAATTGTGCCATTTGATTAGAAGTTCTGTTTCTCCTTTTGAATTAGTGCAGACAGCAAGTGTTTCAGCTAGTTGAACCTTCAATTCTCAATCATCGGCTAAAAATGAAAGTAGAGGAAAAATAATTGCAACTTGGTGAAAGGCTGTGAAATTTTCCTTAAAGAAATTAAGCACTAGTTTTATGGGACAGAGCATCTTCTTCCCCCACCAACTCAGCAATTGGTCTCCAGTCAACTTCTCTATCTGGTCAGAATATTTTAGTTTGGGGTCAGCCTCCTCATAGTGGACCACGTCTGGCAATTTAGGCGGTGGTGAAGGCCTTGCTGGATTGCACGATGTCTGTTGCTCTGTTTTGCACGCACTAAACAGAGGGTGGATAACATTGGATGTTGTTGAAACACTCCCCTCAGCTTCAGTTTGCGAATTGTAGTGGTTTTAATGGGCTGGCTCGTTGCTTAATGAGACTCATTTTTTAGCTTTAAATGTGATCCCACCTTGTCTTTTTTTAAAATTGTTTTTCTGTCATCAATGAGTTGGACCTGGCCCATTGAGTCTAGAAAATAATTTCCTATTTCAGAATTCCAGTGCTTCTCCCCACAGACTTGGGCTGGGCCCATTAGATAAAAAAATAAGCTCAGTTGGCATAATTTCAATTCTGTCCCTCCTTCTTCATGCCCCTCCTTCACGCCACTTCTGGTGTGAGATTGTGGGACTGCAACCATTGTTGCCTGCACCTCAACCACATCTGTCCTAGCAGCTGCCATACAAGGAAATGGGTCTGGCGGTGGAAGCTTAGCCTGCATGTGCGAGAAACCGAACTCAGTTGCAGTAGCTGACTCATCCATCTCCAAGGAAGAATCGAAGTTTGGTGGTTTCAGCAGCTCCGCCAGTGGTGGTAGGTTGATCTCGATGGCCGTCGCATGATCCTTCCACCTCTGCTCCATCATTGCACTACCCACAAGGAGAATGTGCCTCTCTGCCTTAACCTCCTCTTCGTTACCCAGAGGACGATAGTCGTAGCCCAAATCCACCTCTTTGCTTTCGCTCTATTTATCCCTCTATGTCTTGCAATCGCTAAAGTGGTATTCCTCCACCGTCACGACCACATCAGATTGCTGTTGCGACTTCACCTCAAACTCGATCTCTAGCTTCTCCAATGGTTCTAGTTCTGTTTCACGATCTCTGGATTGCGATTCTGAAAGTTGAATCGAGCCCACTTGACTACCATGCTTCTTGCCTTCACTACCCTCCTCATCTTGGTGATTGGGTGTACGCCGGCGTTGGAATCGTCCCCGGGTGTAGCCTCGGTTGCTCCCTTTTAGCAGTCGCTTGATGTCGTTCAAGTGCGACAAGGTTTCGTTTCTCCATTCTTGAAAGCTCTTCTCCAGATTCCACTCTTGACTCCATTGCAGCTCGCGTAGTCACCATCCACAGCTCCCAGATTCGGGAGCTTTGATACCAGTTGATAGGTACCAGAAAATGAAGAACAGAAAATGGATAGAACACTGATATATTGATAAATCTCTGGTTGATATCAAGCTAATATCAATTCCAGTAATGCTGTAACAGCTTCTAGGAATGCAAAAAAAAAAAAAAAAAACAATGATGAGCAAATTAGAGAGTGCCCAATTCTCTCTCAAGTCCAAGCTAAATTTCAGCCTAGCCTTCCCTCTAGCCAATACCCCTCAGATATACTCACCCACTAACAGAATCACGTGGAATCGGCTTTCCCTCCACTACCACTGCCACATCAGTAGTTAGTTACAAACATTGTGGTTCCCATGTTCCTCAACCTCTCGCCCACACCCATTTTATTTTGGCCTTTCTTTCTCACATAAACCTATGAAAACGAGTATAATGTTCTTCGTACCAAAATGAAAACACCAGCAGAGCTACGCCACCTTTTCTCCCTATGCACTAGGAAATGTATAAACATGTATGTCTAATGACCCAATAAATTGTTAACTCAAGCAGCAAACCTATGTAGCCATAGCTGTTCTAGAGTAGAAATCTCAAGTAATTAACTTAATGTAAGCCGTTGCTCAACAACGGGGGAAACTGCAAGCATCAAACATAATGCAAGCCAAATGCTTTACCTCCTCTTCCATCAAATGCAAAAATTCTTACAAAATAGTTATCAGTTGCCATTCTAATTTTGATATACACCAATGACTGAGTGGGAAGTATATACGTATAGCAGCATGGTTTTTCCTTTTTTTAAATAAAAATAATAAATAAATAAAAAGGGATGGTCAAGCTCCTTTTAAGTTATATATCAGCTAAGAGACCAAGAAAACAAAACTGAAGAAAAGGATAATATTTGAAAGGCCCCCAACCAAGAAAACTGAAGATAATATTTGCAAGGGAAGTGCTGACACCAAAAATTGCTCATAAACGAATGCGCTGGCTCTCAACAATCAAGTTATTAGGGAGCAGAAAGAAAAAGCAAGGAGTTGACAGTCTAGGACTCCCTCAGTGTATGCACAATATTTGCAATAAATGGCAGTGTTTACTTCTTTTGGTAAAAAAACGTCGATTTTTTATGATGAAAATTCAAATGTTTAAGTAGATAAAAGCTTAAACTCAAAAATATAAAAACAATCTAACATGAGACCAGGGCTTCATATTTTGAAAGGAGAGAATCGTACCTCCACCATAGACCATTCTATTAGCATTAAAGCACAACATGGACAGTGAATGAATGCAATTTCCATGGATCAACATTTAACTCATATATTGTGATATCCATATGAATGTTATCAGTAAAACTCACAAGCTACTGAGTTTGGCATCTGTTTTCACTGTTAATTTATAACAAGTATATTAATCAATGATAAATAATTACATATAATTGTAATACAAAAGAATGGAAATAACAGAACAAAGATTAAATTTTAAAACTGAGAAAACTAATAAAAAAAGTATGAAAACAAAAGACAGTTTTATAGAGTATGAACAGGTTAAAAAAATGGTTGTTAAGAAAAAATAAACAGAACTTGTCATTGACAATATAATATTCAGAATTGTAGTTCTGAATAGCAAATTTTTTTGTTGGTGGAAAAAAGGGGGCCTAAGCCCAAAAAAGAGTTTACATGGAAACTAATCTAGGAGTAGATACTCCCATAACATCAGATAGCAACAGCTGGCTAATTCCAGACAGAGACACTTGAAACACAGTGAGACAAGGCTGCAGCTCACAACTTAGATTGGCTAAAAAGTCTGCACATCGATTGCCTTCTCTATAAATATGGAAAACTCTGACTTCCCACTCACTATTCAATAACTGACGAATGGAGTGCAGCAAGCTCCTCCCCAAGACACTACCCAAGGAGTCCCATCTCATTCATTGGCCACTACAGCAAAGTTTACATTGTAGAGGAATTTTTCTCAATTGTAGTAGAAAGAGAACAAATTCAAAGAAGCACACCACAAAAGGTGGCAAATAGAAGCATCCCCTAGGAAGGTGCATAATATAATATTTTCATAAAAGGAAAAAAACTATAATAGAGAGACAGAGAGAGAGAGGGTGCACCTAGGAGGGAGGATAAGATATCCTCCAAAGCAAAACAAATTGTTGAAGGTGCATAATATGTCCGCAGTATACAAATTTAGAACATTTAAGCAAAATGGCAAGGCTCCTTTATAAAGATATAGAATGAATTACATGACATTCTCACACAAGAAAAAACTACATGTGAATAAATAACTAGTAAATGTTAAAGAACAGACTTCCGCTGATTGGAAGAATGACTAGTTAAATCTAAGAGGAAGCATAATAAAATATAAATAGAGGACATGAAAGAATGCAGAACTAACAATTAATTAAACAGATAGAAAGTAACATGACAGATAGAGTCTCGAACATAAAGGTACTCAAAATTTAAAATCACATCACAAATTAACAGAACCCATGACATAAAATGACAGTCAATATCACAAATACCGGGCAAAAAGCAATTGCATCTGGCAATTCAATTTCCGCCAATTACTGTCTAAACCTCCACCCCTTCCCCCAATTTAAGGCAGCCTATGCATGGAAAAATTCTAACTACAATGCTTGAAATGATTGAGAAATTCTTACATAAATCTAGAATATTCAAGTTTGGTACACTAGACTAATCATAACATTAATTAATCAAGTTAATTAAAGTTATCTATTAATTAACTATGATAGTTATTTATTAATTAATCTTGTGATTGGTCAACTGCACCTAACTTGGATGCTCAAAGTGGTATGCAAGAATTTCTCTGAAATAATCTAAGAACCTGTGCATCATTTGCCAACTCCTGTCATGCCCAAGTTGAAACTGGATTCATTGACTAGAGATAATACAAAAGCTAAGTTAGGGACAGAAGAAGTAACAATAAAAAGCATTCATAAGATAAGACACTTAATGGCAAACGTTTACATAGAAGATGTTGGTATTCACCAGATATACAGCAGGTCAAACAAATAGAGTTCTACCGACTTCTTAACAAATTTTTTTTTATTTCTTCTAATTTCTTTTTTTTTTCTTTTTTTCTCAATGAGAAGCACTCTGTCCATTTTCAACACCTAAGCCGTACAAGACACCAGCATATCTCTCCAAAGAGCCAATAAAGAAATTCTCTTTCAACTTCCTGAATGTACAAGATGTGAGCAAACTATCCGAACCAGCCTGATGACAAATCCCAATCCTCTCTACCTCCAACAACTCTGCAAGCTTGTTCAACCCTCCATGAAGGCTGTTGCAAAATTTCATGAGATGCTTAATGTCATACACAGTTGGAAAATACATGTTGATGAGGTTAAAGAACCCCACTTGGGTATCAGGTAAATTCTGACAAGTCAAGAGCTTTAGCAAGTACCCAAAATCATAGCCACTATGGAAAGTAACCCAGTGAACACTATCATTCAACACAATCCCAGATGACATCAACAGCTCACCAAAACGCTTTGCATCAATCCCCATCTCGTTGTTCTTGTTGAAATCAATGCCACTCTGTCGCAACAGCTCGATCGAATCGTTGGCGAAAACATCTTCGTTCACATTGAATTCGCGGAAATTGAATTGCCAGATGCAGTGCTTGTTGGTGCCGCACGTGGGTAGGTTCCCTTGCTCGTCGGAGAAGGTGAGACCCAATTGGATCAGCTTGAGCATGTCCACGTTGTCCTTTAGGGTTTGGTAATGGTAATCGTAGCTGTTCTTGAAATTCCCCACGGGTCGAAGAACGATTCCTGGAAATTCTGTGTCCATCGCGACGTACGGGTAATCGTCCACGATTTCCCGAATCAAGGCGAATTCTTCTTCCAGGTTATCGCTCCACACCTCGCGAATATGGATCGAATCGCTTTTCGGCAAAAGCGGCATTCCTCGGAACTGAATTTTACCATATACTCCACCAGATCTGTTAACTACCCACGAAAATTAGTACAATATCATGCAAATGCACATCAAGGATCTCGAATTTATGATTAAAAAAATGAAATTCTTAAAAATTACATTAAGCAAAATGGGGGAAAACGAAAAAAGGAAGAAATGGAATCTGACCTTAGGTCGAAGAAAGAGGACAGGCTCGGAACTTGGAATTAGAAATCGAGGGAAAAATTGGAACTTGTTGAGAGGGAACAGAGAAAATGAAGGAGGGAGAAGGAAGAGATTTGTGGGGTATGAAATCTCTCCCCCTTCTAGGGTTTTTTTATTTTTTATTTTTTTGATTTTTGGGAATGAAATGGGGGGAAGAGGAGAAGTGGGCTAATGAGAAAGGGGAAGATATTTTGGTCAAAATTAGTGGTGGGATTGGTTTTTTTGCTTCTTCGGTCGTATAATTTGTTTTGCTTTCACTATTTTTTTTTTGGGGGGGGAAAGTCTTATTGTGGAAGAATCTGTTTTGTTTGTTTCCTGAGAAACGAAATCTTAATCTAGAAAGGGAGAGAAAGAGAAAGGGCCTTGGTTTTTGAGGTTTTCAAGTTTAACACGCTGTTTAGATTTTACCCTTCTCTTCTCTATTTCACTTTCCACCTTCCCTTCTTCACCACGAGAAAATGTTTTGTAATACCACAAAACCCCAAAAAATTAGGAAAAACCAAGAGAACACAGAACAAAGCAAACGATAGACAGGTATGAAAAACGACACTCCAACCGATTTTACATTGGTTTAAGAAACTTGGCTATCGAAACTCACAGATGTTATTGAAATATATTTATTTCAAATTTTACTATGGAAACATTAATGTTTTTGTAAATTATGTCACCACATATAATAAGCGAAAAATGAATAAAGTTAATAATGTTTTTAATATGTGTTAATGCTGTGAACATTGAACAACACAAATTAGTTGTGGACATATTTAAATGAAACTAAAGAGGTATAACACGTTAAAAAAAACAGGTGTAAAGAAAATATGATTAGAGAGAAAAATGCGTTTCATTTTCACTTCCAATTTTTTATTTTAAATTAGATTTTGTTAATATGTATTTTAAGAGTACAGTTAAAGATTGAAAACAATATTTATTATTTTTTTAATTTTTAAGATAATAAATGTTTTTTGGGTTTAGGCATGTTAGTGAAAAAAATGAAGACGTTATTGGGCCTAGGGATAGTAACCTTCAAATAATATCCGCTCATATTTTTTTTATATTCGTATGCGGATATTTAATCTTTTTTTACAAGGTAAACATGATATTCACTGAATAAATTATAAAAAAATTCAAAAAAATAAAATAAAATAAAATAAAAAAATGAAAGATGAAAAAAATGTATAAAACTATAATTTTTTAAAATTTATTCAACACAACTTAATCTAAAAATAATGTCAAATACCTAAAATACTTTTGATTTATATAACTTTATAATATTTTAATTTATATAATTAAATTTTTTTAATAATTTTATATAAAATATTTATATAAATTTTTTATGGGTATCTAGATACGGGGGAACCACCTTGCCCCCGCCCGCGCCCCTGTTTATTAAACGAGAATAACATAAAATAAGTATTTATATTACACAAAAAAAATTGATGAATATTACTTACTCTCATCACGAGTATTATCCGTGGAGACGGAAAAAATTGTCATCTCAATTTGGGCCCCAAAATCAAGAAAGTTTAATGTTGGGAGCTAGGGTTCTCTTATAAACCCTTTCTTCTTCGGCTCTTCGTTTCGCCTCGCAAGCTTACAGTTGCTGATTTCGGTGGTATTGTCTTCATTTTCAAGGTCATCCCTCAATTTCTCTATCTATGAATTCCTTCAGTTTTCTTCAATGGATTGAACTGTTCCATTTCTCATACAATGATTGAGGTCGTTTTTCCTTTTAAACATCACTGAATAGTGAGTGCAGTTCGAATCATACGTTTGCAGTTTTAATCGTGGTGAATTTTATTTTTTTTTTGGGTTTATGGTGGAAGATATTTGATTCCCTATTTCAAAAGGCATTCGTTGTTGCACCGATTTTGGATATTTGGTGAATGGTGATTCCCAAATTTTATTTTGACATATGTCAATGCTGCAGCTGGGAAGTTGGCAATTTCACAATTGCCCTTGCCCAAGTAGTTTAATAACTAAAAGTTTTTTTTTAAGAGAAAAAAGAGGTAAAGCCTTTTTATTAATGTCTGAAAACTGAATGCTGCCTCATAGCACAAGATCTAAATTTGTTGTTGTTTTTGTTTGTGCAGGAAGGAGAGCTTGTTTTTTTTTTCAAATCAACAAGGAAAATGTCAGGGTATGATCATTTTGCTTTCATGGTTAATTGGTAATATGATTGGTTATGTATGCTATGCTGTTGTTTGGAACCACTTCTATTGCCATTGCATGACCTTTAGGGTGAAAATTTTGGTAGAGAGGATTTATTGTTTAAATTACAAATTGCAAAGTTAATAGGGGCCTGTGAGTATAGTTATTGTTGTTATTCCTATTATGAAGTCAGTGTGTTACCATCTGCCCGTCAATTTAACTTGATTGGTTAGAAAATTGGATTTCAAAGCCCTACAGGAAAACTAATCTTATGTGTTACATTACATATTTATCAACATATGAAAATGATTACCCTATAGGCTGTTAGTAAAAGTTGTCATTCTTCTGTTTGTGTGTTATGGTTTGTTGTTATCCATGACAAAGTAGCAATTCTTCTATGAGTTCCTCTATTCATTATATTTTTCCTCTGCAGTGAAGAAGGTGTTGTTGCAGCTGAGCCAGCTGCTTCAATTCCAGGTGAGCCAATGGACATCATGACTGCCTTACAGCTTGTGCTCAGAAAATCACTGGCTTATGGTGGCCTTGCACGAGGCCTCCACGAAGCTGCAAAATTGATTGAGAAGCACGCTGCACAGCTTTGTGTTCTTGCAGAAGATTGTGACCAACCTGACTATGTTAAACTCGTCAAGGCCCTTTGTGCAGAGCACAATGTTAGCCTGCTGACAGTTCCAAGTGCAAAGAAACTTGGAGAGTGGGCTGGTGTAAGTGTCATTGGCTGTAAACCATGTTACTTTCAAACCTGTGTGGAACTCATTTACTCTCAAATTTCGCTGGTCATTATTGAATATTGATTGTTCTTAATTTATTTATACTTCCAAATCTTTCTCCTGATAGTCATTTTATTACATTGTTTTCTTGTATTAATTCTGGCATGCCTTCTCGCTGCAGTTGTGCAAGATTGATTCAGAAGGAAAAGCTAGGAAGGTAACTGGTTGCTCCTGTGTGGTTGTCAAGGTATGAAGTGTATAGAAATGGAATTGTTTGTTATAGTGTTTTGCCTTGCTTTATCGTTGTTTAACTATTGGCTGCTTACAGGATTTCGGGGAGGAACACGAAGCCTATAATGTTGTTCTGCAGCATGTGAAATCTCACTGAGTTGCAAGATGCATAGATTTTGTGGGTTTCACTTTTCAATTTGGAGTTATTCCATGAGAATGAATTTTGCCTTGTATCTGGAGTATCTCTGCCTAGGGATTTTGGTTGTTTAATATGACTATGCCTCGTTCCCTTTGTTGCTGTTACTCTAGTTAAATTACATACTTTCGTTTCACAATGATATGATTTAATGAAGGGGAAATTAGCAGATAAGAACTTCTGTTATTTGATTTGCTTATTTCTTCTGTGGCTATGTGGTTTCACTACAGTCTGCTGTGTTATAAAGTGTTCTATGTTGTACTTGATATATGGATGCAATACTAAGTCTAGAGACGTCAATTTCTACCTCTACTTTTCTCCTTACTTTGTCGCAGATACTAAGCATGTCGAGGTGTGATGTTAAAAAATAGTGTTGGTTGGGATAGGGAAAAAGTAAGTGTGTTGGTGGTGGTAGTCGCATGGTTGTTAAGATTGGCCTGTTGAGTAAATTGTCCCTCGAATCAAATTAACCAGATTAGAATAATCTGAGTCATTTATAAAAGGGGAACTCAATGTGTAATTCAAGTGTAACAGCCCTCATTGATGGCTTAGTTGGACATCTTTGAGACTTAGTTCGAGATCGTGTCGGCAGAGTGACTGGAGGAGAGATAGAGAGGTTAGAAGGAAAAGTACAGCTCAACATAATTTCCTTTGACGACCACGGTTTTTGTTCAGCGTAATTTATTTAAAAAAAGCACATACACACACCTACAACTTGAACGACGTGCAATTTGCTACAATTGAGTAGGTGATGCAGGAAACATGTTATGATTATGTTATCATTATGAATGGAAGGCTTGGTGTGAAAAGTGTTATATTTTAAAAATAATAAAGTTTTACATTAGTTGAAAGTAAGATTTTAAAAAAATTTATATATTAACTTATGTTTTGGGCTTTGATAAATAACAAAATAAATGGTGGGTTTGCATGCATAAAATTTGAGTTGAAGGTTTGTGGTTAGTGTAAATTTTCTATTTCCCCCCTCACATGCATGTTATAACATGAGACCAAATCTTTTGTTAATAATTTAATTTATTTTTTGAGCTTATTTGAAAATGAATTTTTTAAAGAGGTTAAAATTGACTTGGTCTTTCAATGTTCAGATTTGTTTATTATCGTGCAAATCTATTTTACAACGTACATATTTTTAACGGGCAAAATTCTTAACGTTGTATATTCTGATTTTTAAAAATATCGTCCTCTTTTATATTATTACCTTTTTCTCAACTTTTCTACTCTTCTTCTCTTACTTTATTGAGTTACATATACTTTGTCTTCTTATCTTGAGCAGATTTTTTATTATACCAAAATAATCTTTGACTTTGTTTACACGCCTCAAGTTAACTATTTTTCTATTTAATTCTAATTGTTATATTTTTATTACAAACAAGACATACACTCTTTTTCACACTTAATGATTATATTTTTTTTATACCAAAATAATATTTGAAATCAGTGTTTTACATGTCTCAAAAGAAGTTACACTGATTATTTTTTATTTAATTCTTATTACAAGTCACGATGAACAACAAGGCTAACTTATACATAATTGCATAGTTCATACCAATGTACTGAAAATCAGACTTGATGTAACAAACATATAGTGGGAAAGCATTCTACCACTTAGCCAATTGGCTTTGTTGGTCATATTGTTGAACTTATTTTATTATATTACTTCCACACATTTTAAAACCAAATTGACATTTAGACTATTTTGGTTCAGTTAAAATTAGTCAAAACCTATTTGAAATGACTAGCTTAACTGGTTCAACCAATCGATTATAAAATTATTACTCAATATTTTTCCATATCTCTCACAACTCATTATACATTTTATATTGTTGCATGTAAATTATTTTAATAACGTCATTCGATTTGACCCATGATTTATAAGGTTGAACCTGAACCAAGCATTTTAACATCATAAATTCAATATTGAAGGGATTTTTTTGGTACAGATTTTAAACCAATTTTAATGCAATAAAGGAAATATCATTGCTTTTGTATAGAGAATAGAGATAAAACGTAAGAAATATTTAAATATTTATATTATATAGTGTAAGATATATTTAATTACTACAATAATTTTATCAGTAATATTGTAAAGAGTTCTAAAGAGGCGTAAAGAAAATATGATTAGAGAGAAAAATGTTAAGAAAACACATAGGAGAGAATAATTGGTTGTTAATTATTTTTATTAACGTAATATTTGTATTATTTATCTTTTACTAACTTATATGGAGAGAATAAATTGTTTTTTCCTTTTATTTATCAATAATTTTTGGGCTTAGGACCAATGAACTATAACTTAAATGGTATTTTCCAGTCTCACTAAAGATATAGGTCTAGGGTTCGATTCACAACTCCAAATTTAACAAAGTTAGTCAAAACAAAAAAGATTTTGGGCTTAGGCCCTCGTTAGCAAATAATAAAACAAAATTTTGAAGACCTTGATTGGACCCAGTTTCGCACATGAGGCCCAAATCAGGAAATTGAATGTAGGGAGCTAGGGTTCTCCTAGTATAAGACGTTTCTTCCGCTTCGTTTCAACTCGTAAGCTCAAGTTAACTCATTTCAGCGGCAGCGGCGGCATTGTGTTTAGCTTCAAGGTCACATCGCACTTTCTCTATCTATGAATTTGTTTAATGTTCTTTTGCTATTCATTTCTTCAATCTGCAGTTCAGTCTTTTTTCGTTTAAACATCACTGAATAGTGAGTACAGTTCAAATCACATGCTTGTAGTTTTAATCGTGGGGATTTTTTTTAAATATTTTTTTGGGGTTTATTGTGAAAGATATTTATTTTTATATTTAGAAAGGCATTTGTTGTTGCACCCATTCCCGACCATGACCGATTTTGAAATTTTGGGGATTCCCCAATTTGATTTCAACATATGTCAATGATGCAGCTGGGAAGTGGCCAATTTCATAATTGTCATTGCCCAAGTAGTTTAATAACTTTATTAAAAAAAACGCTAAAGCCTTTATATGAGTTTCTGAATGCTGCCTTATTGCACAAGATCTGATTTTTTTTTTTTTTGGGTTATTTTTGTTTGTGCAGGAAGCAGAGATTGTCTTTTGAAATCAACAAGGAAAATGTCAGGGTACGATCATTTTTGCTTTCATGCGTGATTGTAATATGATTGGTTCTGCTATGCTTTTGTTTGGAGCTCTTACCTTTATGGTGAAAATTTTGGTAGAGAGGATTTTTTTGTTTAAATTACAAATTACAATGTCAATAGGGGCCTCTGAGTGTAGTTATTGTTGTTATTTATATTATGAAATTAGTGGCTATTATAATCTCGTCAATTTAACTTGATTGGTTAGAGAATTGGATTTGGAAGCCCTACAGGAAAACTAATCTTGTGTATTACATAATTTACATTACATATTTATCAACGTATCAGAATGATTCTTTTATAGGCTGCTATTTAAAAGGATTCCTCATTCTTCTGTTTGTGTATTCTGGTCATTATCTCTGTTCAATAGCTTATCCTTGACAAAGTAGCAATTCTTCTATGCTTTCCTTTATTCATTATATTTTTCCTCTGCAGTGAAGAAGTTGTTGTTGCAGCTGAGCCAGCTGCTTCAATTCCAGGTGAGCCAATGGACATCATGACTGCCTTACAGCTTGTGCTCAGAAAATCACTGGCTTATGGTGGCCTTGCACGAGGCCTTCATGAAGGTGCAAAAGTGATTGAGAAGCATGCCGCACAGCTTTGTGTTCTGGCAGAAGATTGTGACCAACCTGACTATGTTAAACTCGTCAAGGCCCTTTGTGCAGAGCACAATGTTAGCCTGCTGACAGTTCCAAGTGCAAAGACACTTGGAGAGTGGGCTGGTGTAAGTGTCATTGACTGTAAACCATATTACTTTCGTACCTCCATGGAATTCATTTACTTAAATTTTGCTGGTCAATATCGAATATTGAATATTCTTTATTTATACTTCCAAATCTTTTTCTTGATAGTCATTTTTTTACATGGTTTTCTTGTAATAATTCTGGCGGGCCTTCTCCTTGCAGTTGTGCAAGATTGATTCAGAAGGAAAAGCTAGGAAGGTAACTGGTTGCTCCTGCGTGGTTGTCAAGGTATGAACTGTATAGAAATGGAAATATTTGTTATTGTGTTTTGCCTTGCTTTATCATTGTTTAACTATTGGCTGCTTACAGGATTTCGGGGAGGAACACGAAGCCTATAATGTTGTTTTGCAGCATGTGAAATCTCACTGAGTTGCAAGATTCAAAGTTTTTTTGGGTTTCACTTTTCAATTTGGAGTTATTACATGGGAATGAATTTTGCCTCTTATCTGGAGTATCTGCCTAGGGATTTTGATTGTTTAATATGACTATGCCTCATTTGCGTTGCTGTTACTCTAATTTAATTACATACTTTTGTTTCTCTATGATACCTCTGCATTAAATTGTTCATCGAAGAAGGGAAAATTAGCAGATAAGAATTTGACTGTTATTTGATTTGCCTTAAGTCATTTCTTGCTTAGCTTGTGATAATTTAGTTTGACTGCACCCCGTTGTGCTATGAAGTGATCTATGTTGTGCATGATATATGGATGCAGTACTAAGGTTAGAGACGTCAATTTTTACCTCTACTTTTCACCTTCTTCGCTGCCACTAGGCTTGTCTAGGTGTGATACGAAAAGCTAGTGTAGGTTGGGATATGCAAAGTGTGTTGGTGGTGCATGGTTGTTGAGATTGGCCTGTTGAGTAACTTGTGCCTTGAACAAAATCAATCAGATGTGAATAACCTGAGCCATTTATAAAAAGAAAACTCAATTGTGTGTGCATCTCAAGTGTAACAGCCCTCTTAGATCGATGATGTAAGTTGGACATCTTTGAGACGCGAGTTGAGATCATGTAGGCAAACTGACGGTGTGATGAAGGTGCAAGTTTGAATAGTGCTATCTTAACAGCTTGAATGCGTAATAATCCTAAAGTTCTAGTTCTAGAGTTAAAAAAGATTACTTATATAAATGGAAAAAATTCCAACCTATTTAACTTAATTTAGTTTAAAGTGTATTATGATTTTAACTTATTAAAATTTAATGATTGAGACATTTTTATTTTAAAGATAAATTTGTTTTAAAATAATTTTTACCTTTAACTGTAATGTGATGTTGTGATAATATTAATTAAATATTTGTATATTTGAATTTCCTAGTTTTCTGTAGAGATCAATTTAGCGATGTTGGACGTGACCGAATTTATTCTAAGTTTCATCAATTATAGTGAGGAAAAAAATGGTATTCTTAGCTATCAGGTGCATGATGATTCGTGAACGAGGTTTGTGTACAAGACGATATTAACCAGGAAATAGAGAGTCGTTGGGGGAAATTTTTGAATAATGCTATGTATATATTTACACATATATTATTTTACATTTACATGGGGTCATGGGTGATGTACAATAAGCATTTTCTAAAAAATTATAGCAAATTGAAATTTAATGTCAAGTGCCCCTCTGGCCATCCTATAGGTTATGAAGGCAGAATAGTGGAATACTACAAAAATGCATTGTCTATACTATCAGGTTTATGTGTATAAGCTAGTAAGAAGAAAGTACAGATACTCAACAGAGATTCCTTTAACGAAGACGATTTTTATTCAGGGTAAATTATTTTTTTTTAGAAAAAAACCATGCACCTTCAACTTGAACCACGGGCAATTTGCTACAATTGGATAGGTGATGAAGTAAATTTGATATGATTATGTTATCAATGTGAATGGATGGCTACTGGAAGGCTAAGTTTGCATAATTGCATAGTTAATAGAGTTTTTTTTTTATGAAAAAAAAATTAGGATAGAAGTGGATTTTAAGGGAACAACATGTCAAAAGTCTCAGCAAGAATTTACTTACAAATGATCTTTCAATGAAAAACTATCAGCAAGAATCCAATCCAAGATGATCCTACCAATTGAATTAACTCTTATTGACACATGGTTGTTAGAGATAAATTGTTACAATTAGGAGTTTTAAGACATAAGTTATATAGCTAAGTCGAATATTAAATTTTTAATAGTTATTCCTTCTTTTATGTTAAGATTGAGAAGACTGAAAAAGAGAAGTTACGAGGCAAGGGACCACCACAGGAAATTATTACGTGCTTAAGAAGTAAAAGAAATCTTTCACTTTAGGATATTGGATGCAAGAAAATTAAACATATGTATCTCAAATTTAACGTTATTTCTACACGCTTATCTTACGTTCAGCGTCTTTGAAAAAGATATTTCACTTTCTTCTGTAAGCAATAAATTTTTGTCAACACTTACAAATTCAAGGGCTTGGTGTACTGGCTTATTATAAATTTGAGAGGGGTCATCAGATTTTGTGAAAATCGCATACTAAGGAAATATGCTACACAGTATGAAACTACCCTTAAAAAAATTGTCATAAGTCATGATTTTTTATTCAATGATGATTTTTTATTCAATGATGATTTTTTTATAAAGAAAAAGTGAAAACGAATAGGAGAGGTTAGGGGAAAACAGTTGATAGTTGATATACTTCAATGTTGAATTTCTATAATGTAATTAAGGTACTGCTTGGATGAGTTTTTAAAATAATTTTTATTTTATTATATATATATATTTTAAAGATATTTTTAATAAATAAGTTATTTTATGTTGAATGTAATATTAGGAAAATATTTTTTTAATATTTTAAAATCTTTTTTATGTTATAAAAAATGTATTTTTTATTAGTACCATCTAGTTAGAAAAAAAAGATCTTTCTTAATAACTTTTGCTTCTTTTAAAAGAAGTCATTTAAACATGATAAAAAAATGTAAAAAAAAAATGTTTTTCTAAATATTTTTTTCATTAAAATAAACACATCTAAACGAATTCTAAAAGAAAAAGATAAAATTCACAGTGGGTGATGAATATTTCAAACAAAAGTAAAAAGGAATTTTAATGTTTGCTCACACCTTATCCGACTATTAAATAATATTACTCACACACTTATATTCACAATACCTCACATTTATATAATTTTTACTATTTGACTCATTTTTTGTACATTTTCAATCTGATTCTATCACATAGACAAATATATACGAGATGTGAGTCTAACCGTGTGTCACTAGCATTATTGTCCGGTCATTTCATGCTTTGAGAGAGGCATATAATGAATCCCAATAGATTTGTAGCCCTATGTTTCCATTAATTTGTTTCTTTATTTCTATACTCCATTCTTCCATAAGAATCTTTCAAATTTTGCATTTTTTGTTTTAAAAGCAAACATAAACAGATGAATAAACTTCATTCTAGCTTATAAAGTGCTCTAGTTTTTTTTTTTTTACTTGGATGTCACCACACTCTTTGAGTGTAAAGTTAATCTCATTCGGGGTACTAAATTGACCCTTCTAACACTTCATTTCAAAATTATTATTGTGATTTTTCAATTACAAATTATTGAGTCTAAAACTTCTTATTGTAATTTTCATCTTCTTTTTCTTTAATCTTGAGTTATGTTAAAAGATATACACCAAAGGAGATGATTCAATTGTTAAGGATCAAAATACTTCGTTTATAAGACTTATGTTGGATTTTTGCTAACACCAATTCTTTTGGTAGTGTATATGTAAATGCCACTATAAGTCCTACCGAGACTCAGGTTAAGCTCTGTCTAGGAACCTTGGAATTAAAGCCTCTCACATGCCTTGACCTTTAAATGGGCTAGTTTCTTCTCTTCTAAACTTTTAAGTAGTAAGAAAAATATATACGACCTAACTAAAAAGGAAATATAATTTATGTCCCACATGAATATAATAATTATAAAATTTTCTATATAAGCTCATGCTCTAGAACATTCTGTGATTCGAATTCTCCTTATACATTTTCTTATTTATTGCATTATTATTGTGAAATCCCTAATCTCATAACCATTTTCTTCTTTACTTTCACTACCATTGTGAAATCCTCAATATCAAATTCATCACCCTTTATACCCCACTCTCGAGCTACTACTATTGCGAAATCTCTAATCTCAAAATCAATTTCTTCTATGCTTTGATCTTGAGAAAGCTCTAATTTCAAAATCAATTTTCTATATGCTTCTATCGGTGTGAAATCCCTAATTTCAACATCATTCATATGGACTGAGGCGCACATCTTAGCCATTTGCTTCTAGTTGATTCCATGGGAGTCCCATTTATCAAGTGGTAATTTTTCTTTTTTTCATCGAATGTACCAAAATTTCTTTATTTCGAAATTGTTTTCTCTTACACATGTTCTTTATTGAAAAATCCCTAATCTCAAAACAATTTTCTTCTATACTTAACCCTTGTTGTGAAATCTTCAATATCAAAATCATCTCTTTCTATACCTCATATCGACCTATTGTTGTAAAATCTCTAATCTCAAAATCAATTTCTTTTACACTCCGATCGTTGTGAAATATTTAATTTGAAGATAATTTTCTTCTATATGTTTCTATTGTTGTGAAATCCCTAATTCAAAACTATTTTCTTTTATACCTCCTTTCATGTAATTTCAAAACAATTTTCTTCTATACTTCACTAACTTTATGAAATACTTAGTATCGAAGCCACTTTCTTCTATATCTCTTTATTGTTGTAAAATTCTTAATCTCCGTTTTTTTAACACCTCCTTTTTTGTAGTGAAATCTCTAAGTTTAAAACAAATTTATTTCATTCCTCCCTGTTATTGTGAAATCCATAATCTTAAAATCATTTCCTTCTATACCTCACTATCATTGTGAAATTCTTAATAGAATCCAAATCTCAAAATCTATTTCATATCTGACATCAATTTCTTGTGTTGATTTACCTTAGATATTAACCACATCAAGAAACTTGCCAAGAGCACGAGTATATTCATTAAAAGAAATTCTTCACTTTGTATTTTGTGTGTGCTGATATATGTTCGAGAAAAGAAAGGACATCTCAATGCAAAGATTATTACGAGGTAACGACCCATTTATTTATTTTTTTTCGCAAAAAATATATAAATCTATTTTTTTTTAAAAGAGTCAATAATTAGTATTTGTTAGTAAATAAGTGGATTGTGTATGCTTTACTCTATCCCTTCTTTCTGAGTAAATTTCTTTCATTTTAATAAAAAAGAATTTCTTACATCTCCTTGGAGTTAAAAAAGACTATATATATATATGTTAGTAGGATTTTCATCATTAACTTTAAATGAATGTAGCTAATGTATATATCTAAAGTTTAGGAGAAGTGCGTAAAATTAATGTTGAAGATTATTCTGAAGTAATTTTTCTTATTCTAGTGCAGAAGAACTTTCAATCATCCTCAAGATTATTATGGAATGAGCAGGTTTTTATCGAAGAAAACGGGACATCTCACGAGGTTTTATTCGAAAAAATTGAAATTTCAATAACTGCTAGATTTCAATAGCATACCTCTACACTCACAGTGGTGCGCCTAGTTTGAGGGGGGTTTCCTCTCAACTCCACTTAATGTTTTACTTGCAAACTCTTTAATCAGCTCCTATGAAGTGGAGACAACATGGACCCCAAAAGACAAAATATGTGAGGTTATACTATAGTAGAATGTGTGTTGTTCAGGAAGATAGTAAAAAGATACTTGCTATACCTTAATAGCAGATGATTCATTGAGATCTTTATTAGGAGTAGGCAGCATTAAGGCTCCTCCTTTTCTTAACTCCTGTTTGAGCTGAGGACCTGCCCTCTTCTCTATTTTCTGCCTCAATATTCATAGCTGACTTATGTTTCTCCACATCTTCACAAGAAACCTTAGATTCCATCTCAGCAACTACTAATTCAGGAGCCAAGGCAGTTTTCTCATCATTCTTTACAGAAAATTTGATTTTCCTAATGGATGCCTGAGGTTTTACTTCAGATTCCTTTTCCAACCTAACACCAGGAGATTCCAAAGAAGTCTCCTCAAGCAGAGGATTCAAATTGTCTTCCTTTAACTTTCACACAGAATTAGGATCAACATCTTGATTCCCTGTGCTACTTCTTTTCCTTGGCTTTTCCATCAGGAGTGTTATGATATGTTGAAGGAGGAGCAGCATCAGTATTCTCATCAGTTTTAGGTTTTGAAACTAAAGCTTCACGACCTTTCCTTTACTCATATCATATCTTCAGGCTTTGACACCACATTGTCCTTGCTGGAAGCAGGGTTTTCATAAGGTGGAAAATCACTGCCAATAGATTGAGCAGGTTTTGCAATGTTGTCATTTTTCGGCTGAGAAACTAGAGCTTCACTCACACTTTCAGGCTTTTTACTGCAGCTTATCCTTTTTGAAAGTAGGGTTTTCAGATGGTGGAAAAGCAGAGCTGTTATCGCGAGCCTTTCTGGATAGAGCTTGTTTTCCAGTTTTTGTTCCCATATAAATCCAAGAGTGATCATAGCCTTCTTCGATCTTAATTCATTAAATTAAGAATTAGGCTTATGGCCCTTCTTCCTTGCCACAATATTCAGCTGAGTTTCTTATTTTGGTTCCCCAACAGACTCTACATTGCCAGTTTCAGAATTGGCTTTTGCATTGCTACTTTTGGAGTTCTTAGTAAGATCAGAACGCCTTCTCCTTTTTGAACCAAACTCTTCGATAATTTCACTGTCCATAGTAGAAGCACTGCCACTTCTTATATGGTGTATCACAAAAGAGCTGCTGTCGTTCCAACAGTTCAGATAGATGCTGATTTATGTTGATGGGAGGATGGAAGCGAGAAGATTGTTCAGTTTTTAATATCGAGGTAAGAATCCAGGGTGGATTTCATAAATGCTTTAGTTAATGAATGATGAATAAACTTAGGTGTATTTTTTATATTAATTATATTTATTTTATTAATTAATAAATTATGATATGTATTTATTAATATTTTTTTATTTTCTATTTTAAAAAATACATATATCATAGTTTAATTCATAAAATAAATATAATAAACATAAAAAATAATCTTAAATTTTATCCGAAAGTAAGTGTTACTTAAAAGTTACCACAAGTCTAAAATAAAGAAACACCCTTTGATTTAGATATTTATTTGTTATATACATCTCTCTAGTTTTAATTATATCAATTTTAACCTTTGGAAGTAATAATTATGATCTGAACGAACTATATATGTTCAGTCTTTATCTAAGTTGACAATAAAAAAATTATGTCAGATCAATAATAGGTCAATAAAATTGTTATATTATCCAAAGTCCAAATAATACACACACAGAAATTTTAAGACTTTAATTTTGATCAACTGTGAGTCATGAAGTATTTTATGCTAGGATTTTGTTAAGGACACTAGTTTAAGATATTAAAATAAAATTTTTAGATAATAATAAAGTATTTAATATATTAAAAAATATTATTTTTATTTACATTTTTTTATTTTAATATCCTTAAAAGTACTTGTTAGTAAAACTTTTATTCTTATAAGATATTCACATTTTTTTTGGTTATAAAACTAATCCTCACTTAGAATGAGAGTGGCCGAGCTATGTTGAGAATCTTGAGATGAAGGGGAGCACATGATCCCCATAATTTTTTTTTTATATTAGAAATTCTTTTAAAAAAATTGTAGTACCCTATGAGAAAATTTTACCTTCCTTGTTTCTTCTTTTTCTAATTGATCAAAGTCTTTTTTTTTTTTCATTAGTCATAGGTATTATATACTAGTTAATTTTTTCACTCTTATTTTAAAATTTGTATGGAGCGTCTATTTTCAGTTTAAAAAAGTGGTAGAACTTTTTGATTTGTTATGTAGTTGTTATTCTTTTTATTTGTATTTATTACTTTTTTTCACTTTAGGTAACATATTTTATTATTATTATTATTTTTAGTTTCTTATTTTTCCTTCCATGATCTCTTTTGTGGAATTGATACTATAAATTTCTTATTACTCTCTTTATATACCTTTAGTACTCTTAATTCTTATTTTCATGTTTTGAGTTTATTAATATTTAGAATTTAAGTTAGTGTAATGTAATTTTATTAAACATTTTAAGTGCTATAATTATAATTATTTAGATAAATTGATGAAGTAATATGATGCTAGTTATAAATTCTTTAATAGGGTATGTTGGTATAAATAAATTCATTAAAAAAAGTAATTTTTATGATGAATGTCAAAATTATTCTCAATTAAAGTAATAAAGAGTTGAGACAAATTTAAAATATCTTTATGCAAATATTGGTTATTTTTTAAAATTTCATCTATCAGCCAAATAATAGAGATAACATTAAAATATATATATATATTAGTGTTTCTTGTAATCTCTAGAGTTTGGCTTTACCACTACTCAATACTAAGGTTACCTCATCCCACAAAGTGTTTTTCTCAAATTTCTAATATTATAAGTAAAGTGTGTTATATTAAAGTCTCATCTTAATTACTACTTGAGTCACATTCTTGTGGGTTTAGAGTCAAACTTTTTTATTATCGTGATAATATATGATTGAGTAATATTATTAAAAAAATACTTACATTACATCAAAATTAAATGTATATTTTAAAACATAACAATTTTTACTTTTAGGAGAGAAAAAAATGAAAAAATCTTATTTGTTTTTGTAAGAGAGACAAGGAAAAAACAATTAAGAAAATTCTCATGTTCTATCACACGAAGAAACTTCTAATTTTAATCAATCTAATACCTAGTCATGGACTAATTTGAGCTAAATGTTGATGTAATATATATATATATATATATATATATATATATATATATATATATAAAATCTTACTTAGGTGAGATAAGTATTTATTGTGTAAGGTGAAAAAAGTGAATTTTGACCATTGAATCTTTTATGAATGGTCAAGATTAGAACATAAATGTATGTGATTTTTTTAAGTAGTCACATAACCTTCAAATAACTTTTAATTTTGATCATTCATATATAGTTGTATGGTCAAAATTTACTCTTCTTACCGTCTCATAAATAAATACATGTGACTTTCTGTCTTCTTCTTTTCTTAAAACCAATTTTTGGATTTTTTATTTTTTTCAAAATTCAACCCCACGTTCAAATGTTCTTTCATTGACCATGATTTTTCCTCTCCCTTTTTTTAACCTTTGCTTCTAGGTCCACCGTAAATTTATGGAGATGGATTTTGGGAAAAGAGCTCAAGGAGAACAAACGCAACAGGTAAGATCCAAAATACATATATATACACGGGATTAAAAAGCAATAGAACATAAAACAACTATGCTTAATTTGATTGTACACTATTATTATTTTTCCATAATAAAATTTTAAATCTGATTTAAAAAATTCCTTGTTTTATTTAGTGACATATCTGGCCCCTTTGCATATTAAGCACAACTCCATAACATATCTGGAGGAAAAGGGCAAGAATTTTGTAGCCAAAATCTGGAAAGGTTTCATTTCAGTTGACACAGTGAAGTACACTGACGCAGAACGCACATAATAGTCAACAACACAGCCTGCTAGGCACTGAACTAGGACTGAATAACAGAGCAAAATGGTGTTCAATTGATGTCAGAGTTTGCGTTGTCTTATATACTAGCTTGATGTTAGTAGTAGTAATATAAGCAAGAAACTTGATGAAAAACTTCGAATCTCTCATTTTGTAGACCCTTTCCTTGTAATATCTTATAGAAAAATTAGGTATACAACAGTAACAAACACATTCCCTTGTATATATTATAGGTGTATAGAAGATGAAGTGTAATTAATTATAATTATTTAATAAAAATTATATAAATATAATATAATATAAGTATAAGTGTGTAAATAACTACACTCAATCTTATGCTTATGTTTTTTTTAAGAAAAAAGAAGATATCCTTCTCAGTACAGTCACATTGGCCAAAGTGAAAGAGGTAGGATAATTTGAATTGGCTTTTTTTATTAGTAAAGAAAAATCTTTACTAAGGATATATCCTTCCTAGCAAATTCACATTGCTAAACATGACACAGGCAGGATAAGTTAAGAGAGGGAACTGTGAAGCACAGACATACGGGATGGCGTATTGGATATGTATTTGTGATCAATATATAAGAATATATGTATGATATATGTGTTTTATATATTTAAATGTGTTTAATTAAAAAAATTATTTTTTGATTTAGATACGTCTAGACATGCTTAGATACGTATTGAATATGTTTAGACACGTTTAGAATACGATTTGAACACGATCTATTAATATTTTTTTTTAAATTAATTTCTATGATTAACGTCTAATTAGTAAGCTTGTAACTCATTTAATCTCAATCACATGACTGACGTCTTAAGTCACTATTTTATCATATTAATATTTTAAGTTTTATTTTTTCACACGTCATTATTAGACTTTTAAGTTTTATTTTTTACATATCAATATTTTTATTTGTTCTTTCTACCTCTACTTACTGTCATTTATTTCGTCATCCACCAAAACTTGTCTTGTATATTATTTTCTCTAATTAATTTTTTTATATATATATACTTATACATGGTTAGTTCTATTAAAAAAATTAATTTAAAATTTTTTTAAAAAATATCAATAAAAATTATGTTTTATATTTTTTAAGAAAAACTTATTAAGTATCAAATATTAACACATATGTCATATATTAAGATATTATAAATATTTAATTTTATAAAAATAATATTAATGAATTATAAATATTTTTTAAATTTTGAAATTATATATATACATAAATTAAATCTTTTAATTTATTTTAATATTAACTTATATATATATTATATTTGTGTCTTATAATTTTTTAAATTTAATATATTTTTATATTTATATTCATATCATATATGTATTCGTGTATATGAGAGGGAAATAATCCTTGTATAACAATGTGAAAAGATAGTAGAATTGAATTAAAAATTTCTACAATCGAATTATTATTTAGTAGCTTAAAAAAAATTATGAGGTGTATGTGAAGTATTTGTCTGTACAGATAACAGTACATTTTTACGAGACTCCACAAAACTGGTCCTCTGTCATAATTACTTCACTCATGTACTTTCGTGAGTCCCACCAAAACAGAGATATCTTTGACTTCATCTGTAAGCTCTCACGTTCTCCAAGATATAAAAGTTATATTGTGCCGTTTTAAGCCCATCGAAATCCAAGGCAAAGAGTTAGACAAGGAAAATTATTATCATATATTTTTAAAAAGAGATATAAATATTATTTATATTTTTTTAAGAATGTGATTGAATAAAATAATAATAATAAATAATATTAAATAAAATAAAGTGTAAAATAATATATATATTATTTAATATAAGAATATAAGAATTAATTAGATAAATAACTATGAAAGTGTGTTTTCTATCATAGTTTTCAAGTTTAAATTTTGAGTTAATATTTAATTTCTCAAGTTAATATTTAACAGAATTAATTTCTCAAAACGTACTAAATTGATGTGAAAGTACATTTTTAAGTTTGTTAAATAATATTACATACACATTATTTATATACATATTATTTTAATTTTATACAATTTTATTATGTAATTAATAATTAATTTTGTTTTTTATATACTTATACTTTAATTTTCTCACCTCATTTTAATATCAGGTGATGTACACCTAAGTATTGTGCATCAAACATTATTGAAGTTTGTTCAAATTTACTTTTGAAAATGTGCATCATATAATAGAGACTGATAGGAGGGGTGTGTGTGTACCTGTAAAATCACAATAAAAACTCTTACTTAACACACAAGCTAAAAACGAAAGATATGCATATGAATGTAAGATGATTAAAAGTTGTCCCCGTTAATGTTATAACTGATTGAAGGAGCATACTTTATAAGCCCAACAGTAAGATGACTGGAGCAATATCATACTATGTAAAGTGGTGCCTAGATATAATCTCACCATATCTCATATCAAACTTGTGAGACTGTTTGGTTACAATATTACAATAGTATAACTCAGTCAATGTAGGTCTACTTCTCACAAATCTCAATGCTTGTCAGCCATTTGGATCATACAGTTGTTTAAATGGATAATTATAGTTTAGCCTCGTGTGATATATGTTTGATTATATGACCTTTTGTGTTAAGCTTTTGACACTTAATTTTCATAGGCCTTAGAAAATAGGTAAAAGTTATAAAGCAGACATAATGTCTTTAGGTGAGATTTGAGGTTTTAATTAGTTCTCTAAGCACTCAATATTTAGTTGAATAGTAGTAAAAGTTTAGTTTTACCCATTTTTACAATTTTTGGGTAGATTATGTGTGAGGTTGTGTGACTCATATAAAGTGTATACTGATACCTAATGAATATTTTTATACATATTAACTATTGAATGAAATATCTAAAAAATAATGTGATACATAGAGCATTAGAAAACTAACTATATGAAACAAAATTAACACACAGGTCATGGGGAGTGCTTGAACTGAACTCTTCTGTGATTTATTTTTTTCTCTTATTCTCTTTGTTTTTGGAAACTAATGAATGCCATATCAGCCTGCTTGATTTTCCGTAGAGGGAAAGGGGGAAGTATCTTTTTCAGCCAAAACGTGGAAATTTTTCATTTTGAGTTGCCATGGTGAAGGACACACACCAATCCCTGTTGCACACTCCAGTGCAAATTGTAGTTGTCAGCAGCATAGACTGACAGACAGACACCAATGACCAAACCAGGTTTGTGAGAGAGTGTCAGTGACACACGGTGCTGTGCAATGCAAGAGTTAAATATACAAAAATGTTAAATAAACAAAGGGTATAATGGTAATTGCAGGGCAGATGATGACCAAAGCTCAGATCATAAGCACTTGCCCTCAACGATCATAAACAGGCATTAAAGCGCCAATGAGTGAAGAAAAAGAAAGGACCCTTTAGGGAGTCTCTCTTTCCTTTTAAAGGTAACCAAATAAAAGGAAAAAAAAAAGAAAAAGAAAAGAAAAGAAATCCTAGTACACTGTATGCGGATTTCAAACCCAGAAACTGAAGGGTATTAAAAAACATGGGCGGAATCCGAAACTGGTCATTTTGTATGTCTGTGCTTGCATGTCCAACACTTTGCCACAAACCCCTGAATTCTGTTGTGCTGAGTTGTTTGCATTTACTGGCTTAGGGCTATAAAACAGCCTGAGTTGCAGTGTGGAATGTGCAACACTTTGTGTGTTTCTGAGCAACAAATGACCTCTTCCAATGAGACTGAGTATTTGACTGAGAGGGATACAATAAAGAAGCTTAAACATGTGGGGAGGAAGCTACTCAAATACCTCCCTTCGGTTGATAAGCTTCTTGAACTCCTTGTTGTAATGTCCCCTCTTGCCTTTCCTCTGTTCTGTTAATTTATCTAATAGATACCTATCTATACATGTATGTCTTTCTGGTGGATTTTTGTGTCATGAATTCCATTGTGTCTTCTGAATTGATCATGATTTCCTATATGTTGGATCATCATTTGTTGAACACATCTTGTTGCTGGTCTGAGTTTCTTATTTTTGGTGTAGATATATGTTTTCCTTTCAAGTAAAATTTTTTTTCAAATTTTTTATGTTATACAATTGTTTATCTTGATGTTTGGCATTTCTAACCTCATTTGGGTTGGCACACCCAAATTCTGGATGTTTTCCAAAGAAATTCTGTAGATTTTATTTTTAAAATTATTATTGTGATTATTCTCATGGTCTAATACCTATTCCACTTTCTCATATAGCATTCAAGATTCAATTTTTACTTGGAATTTCCACTTTTCCCCCTAACTTATGATAAGGAATTTTCTGACTTGAAGTTTCTTTGGGTCTCATTGGTTCAATTCATTTGTCTGCTAGGGTGTTTTTGTGCAAATCCTTTTTGCAAATTCTAACTCATTCATTGAATAGAGCGAATTTCCATGTTGATAATCCCCTTTGGAAGTCCAAAGCTCCCTTCAAGGACTTGACTTTTATTTGGATTGCAGCGCTTAATAGAATTAATACTAATGACATGTTGTAGGTTTGTTGCATAACTAAAACTAAATAAGACTTTTCTACTAAGGGTAGCACTTGTGTGCTTCCCAGATTCCTTTAGGGGGCTACTTTCCCTTGACGGCTAGAAATCTTTGATGCCATGCCTAAGTGCTTCAAATGAGGCGCACACAATGCACTGAAATGTGTATATTTAGCAAAGGCTTAGTTTATGTCATTACTTAAGTTGGAAAAAATCAAGTGGAATATCTGGCTTAACTCTTCTCAAGTAACAACATAAATTAGGAGTTTTCCCCATGTATTTCAGTGCTTTTTCTGAATTTTGGAACAAATTTAAACAACATTGTTACAACAGGTGATCCAAGCCCAATTGAACTTTGACTTTATTCTCTTTTTTTTTGTGTTTTCTAACTTTTAGAAACTGGAGCTGGTATTATCAACTGTGGATCAAGCACCAACCAAGCCAATTCAAAAATCACTTGTACCTTCAATGAAGGCATTGATTTCTGATGAACTTTTGAGGCACACTGACGAGGATGTTAAGATTTTGGTTACATCTTGCATCACTGAGATTACAAGAATTACAGCACCAGATGCCCCTTATGATGATGAACAAATGAAGGTACTAGTTGTCATTTTTCAATCAAACAATTCAAGTATACTGTATACCATAAATGATGTTAATGTTTTTTCGCAGTCATATTTTTCTTGTTTGAATTATACATAGAAAGCATTCCATTTCATGGTGAACAGGAAATTTTCAAGCTTATAGTAGCAGCTTTTGAGAAATTGTCTTGTGTATCTGGCCGCTGTTATGAAAAAGCACTTACAATACTTGATAATGTTTCAAAAGTCAGATTATGCTTAGTCATGCTGGACCTTGAGTGTGATGATCTGGTTATTGAGATGTTTCAGCATTTCTTGAGAAATATAAGGTTAGCCATGAAAACATATCTTTCATTTGTTTCTTCCTGTTCCAAACTTACCTGGGTGAAATTCGATACCTCTATTTGATTTTCCTTCATTTCTAATTATGTATGTAATAAAATGCACAACATCTCGATGACATTCCTACTCCCAACTTTGAGGCTTCTTTTCTATTTTTTCTAAGTGGATATCTGAACTCAGTTGAGATAGTTGATGTGTAAACAATTTTGCAATTTTGGTGAAACTTATTGAAGTTGATCACGTAACTAGAAGATCACATTGATGTTGTAATCATGTGTCAGCTTTTCTGTATACTATCCTTATTATCCTTGAGAACATATGTTAGACACCCTCCTATTACTAGGGTGTAGTTAGGAAGAAAGGGAAGGGCAGCAGGGGATTGGGAGCTCACAAGGGTAATGAGGGAAATAGGAGAGATAATCAGTTATGGGTATTTGAAATATAACAAATAGAATCAGTTGGAATGAAAGCAACAAGAGGAGTGGAGGAGGGATAGGAGAGGGGTAAGCAAATATTGAGTGTAATTATGTGAGGAGGAAAGGAAGGAAGCAGACCCCTCGAAGTGTCTTTAGTGTCTCTGTTAGACGTAAAATCTTTCATGAGCCTTCACAACAGCTTAAGCTTTTAGGTGAAGTCTCATGAATGATTTTATATTTAACAGTCTCTATCTTTTCTGTTTCTGTGAGTGTTTTGCATCAGTTCTTGTACAAATCTCCCTCTGATACTAATATGTAATATCACCTCAGTATCAGTAGAAAAGAAGAGATTCCAGTGAATGTTTTTAATAAAAGAGTGATCTGTTTTCCACTATCCTATCAACATACTTGAGAGGTGCTTCTGAAGGTGAAATCATTTTCTTATGAATTCTTTTATGTTTTGAACATATCAATAGTGAAGTGTTGCAGCCAAGGAAATTAGGGTTTTCTCTGCATTTTCCTTTTGCAAGTGACTAGTAGATGAAGCTTTGGGAAGTTGTTTTACATTAATAAGTGCTACTGATAAAGTAGATTGCTTTTTCTTTCTTTCTTTTCCCACTTTTAAGTTTTCATTCACTTCTGGAGTGATTAATGACTTAAGGTGTTGTTTGCTCAATTTAAAGGTCAAATCATCCCCGTAATGCAATTGATTCCATGGAAACAATAATGACCCTGGTCTTGGATGAAAGTGAAGATATTTCTTCAGATCTTCTTAGACCTCTATTAGATAGTGTAAGAAAGGAAAATCAGGTAAAATGCTTCGCATTATATCAATTTCATCTCATATCCTTTTCTTTTTGTTTCTTTTATTTATTTGTTTATTTTGTTATTTGCTATTTCATGTCCTTTTATTTAACTGTCAATCTGGTTTATTTTATTTTCCCAGACTATTTCACCTATTTCTTGGACATTGGGGGAGAAAGTAATTACCAATTGTACTGTTAAGCTTAAGCCCTATCTCATGAAAGCAGTAGAGTCTTCAGGCAGAGCTCTTGATGAGTATGCACAAATAGTAACTTCTATTTGCCAGAATGGATCTGAATCCCCTCAACGTGATCATTCAAATGGTTCTAAGAAGACAGTGGTGCGTTATACTTGTCCTATGCAATGCTCTATCAGATAAATTGGTATAACTAATATGTGATATTCTTGCTTAATCTTACTTTTGCTGCATGTTGGAAACCATGCAACAAATTTAACTGACACACAAATTCTCTAGAACCTTGGCTGTTGCTGTTGTTTCATTAGTATGTATTGTTTTCTAATCACTTTGATATCAAATTAGATTTATAAAAGAAACACCTTTAAATTAATTCTTTGGAGAAAGCAAAGGGTGCTCAATGCTTTATAGAAGACAGATCAACCGAGAAAAATAAATTAATCAGAGGAATAAGAAATTTGGTAATGGAAGACAGTGAAGCATGGTCAATCTTTTTTATTTTGGTTCAAATAACCAATTTGAACTGTGTTTGTGATTAAATGTGTTTTAAAACATAAGCAGACTGGTTCTCCTTCTTGAAACTTGCCCAAAAAGCATATGCTTACCAAAACTCAAGTAGGAAAAGAACAACTACCATGTCACCTGTTCACCAGTTATTCAAAGGATCAATGATCAAATTCCTGCAGAGAAAAATAGCTGGGTCCAGTTTGGTTGGTCATAAACCAGTAATTTACTGTCAAAATATTCATAAACTACTCATGCTCACTAGAGCCATTCCCATATTTCATAACTGCCTGAGAAGTTCTGTTATTGGGGGGGGGGGGGATATGGATGGTTTAATTTTTTACAGGATCCATATTGCATTGATATCTTCATATTTGTGTTGTTATTTGCAACAAGCTGTTACTTGGTTTGAGGCTTCGAGCTAGATTGAAATTAGGATTGGTTGTGTTGCAATGCTTCAGGTTCAGGCAGTTGAGAACAAGCTTGACATACCTAAAGATGCAGACGAACAACCCTGTGACGTAATTATGTTTTGCCTTTCTCAATAAGTTATTGGATTCTTAAATTTTACATTACAATTACAATGCTTGCTTCATTAAGAATCAGTCAATATTAATGCAATATTAAACATTTAAACTTCATTCTTAATCAGGTGACCAAGGGGCTTGAACCTGATGTTACTTGTGTGAGAGATTCCCAAATTATGGATGATACTAAGTCAAACATGAGAAGTGCTGGTGCTTCTACTATGGATGGTGAAATCATCAAAAAGTCTGGTTCAAAAAGGAAAAAGCATTCTGATGTTACCAAGAACCCCAAAAGTAGCAATGCAAAAGCCAATTCAGAAACTGGCAATTTAGAGTCTGTGCAGGAACCAAAATCAGAAATTCGGCTGAATACTGTGCCAAGGAAGAGGGGCCGTAAGCCTAATTCTTTAATGAATGCGGAGGAAGGATATGATAACTCTTGGATTTATATGGGAACAAAAAATGGAAAACCAGCTCTGTCCAGAAAGGCTCGCAATAGCAGCTCTGCTTTTCCACCTTTTGAAAACCCTTCTTCCAGAAAGGATAAGATGCAGCCAAAGCCTAAAACTATGAGTGAAGCTCTAGTTTCTCAACCAAAAAATGAGAACATTGCAAAACCTGCTCAATCCAGAAAGACTCACTATATTGGCAATGATTTTCCACCTGATGAAAACCCTGCTTCCAGCAAGGATAATGCGTTGTCAAACCCTGAAGATATGAGCGAAGGTCATCAAGCTTTAGTTACTAAACCTAAAACTGATGAGAATACTGATGCTGCTCCTCCTTCAACATATCATAACATTCCTGATGGAAGCCGCCCCAAAAGGGGTCGGCCAAGGAAAAGAGGTAGCACAGGGAATCAAGATGTTGATCCTAATTCTGTGTTAAAGTTAAAGGAAGACAATTTGAATCCTCTGCTTGAGGAGACTTCTTTGGAATCTCCTGGTGTTAGGTTGGAAAAGGAATCTAAAGTAAGGAAGGATTCTGAAGTAAAACCTCAGGCATCCATTAGGAAAATCAAATTTTCTGTAAAGAATTATGAGAAAACTGCCTTGGCTCCTGAATTAGTAGTTGCTGAGATGGAATCTAAGGTTTCTTGTGAAGATGTGGAGAAACATAAGTCAGCTATGAATATTGAGGCAGAAAATAGAGAAGAGGGCGGGTCCTCAGCTCAAACAGGAGTTAAGAAAAGGAGGAGGCTTAATGTTACTCCTAATAAATATCTCAAAGAATCATCTGTTATTAAGGTATAGCAAGTATCTTTTTACAATCTTCCTGAACAACACACAATATACTAGTATAACCTCACATATTTTGTCTCTTGGGTTCCATGTTGTCTCCACTTTGTAGGAGCTGATTACAGAGTCTGCAAGTAAAACATTAAGTGGAGTTGAGGAAATCCCACAAACAAGACTGAGGAGAAGGCCTACCACTGTAAGTGTAGAGGTATGCAATTGAAATCTAGTGGAGTTATTTTCAATGTTGTTTGTTTACTGGAACTTTCCCCTCCCTTTAATTTTTCCTCCTAATTTATGCCCTATTTACTTTTTTTCAATAGATTAATGCTTGCTGTTATTTTTCTTATTCAGGCATCTGAAACTCGCAATTTTGGTAACTCATTGGTTGGTAGTAGGATCAGGGTCTGGTGGCCAATGGACAAGGTGTAAGTATTTCAGTAGCACTATTGTGTAATCTATTTCTATCTCTGCATTCCTCTTATACCAATTTCTAAGCAAGTATACTATGACCTTAGCTGCATTAGGCCATATGATGCTCCATACTTATGAACTATGGGTTTAGGACAATGTTTATATTTAGAGGAAACAATGCTATAAATCATGCATAGCCATGGCATGGGGAGCTGATGGTATCGATCTTTCTATGATGTGGACTTTCTATGTCAGTGGAGTTCTCGTTTGCAATGATTTTTTTTTTTTTTGATTAGGGGTGGTTTAAAAGAAAATTAATTGCAAAGGTTTATTATTGATATACTCTCTTTGTTGGACTTAGAAATCACTTTCCCTACTGCCTTACAAACTCATTCAGTAGGCTTATAAGATAATTGCATATGCTTCTGAAAGTAGAGTGGAGGCACTTCTGTCATCTACAATCTCTTTTGTCTAGGTTGGCATATAGGATTGTGTTAGAACATTTGAATTAAGAAACATGCTTTGTGATTTAGATAAAGAATTTGAATAAGGTTGGTTTTTAACTTTAGCTTTTGAGCTAAATGGAGTTTTCAATTTCTCTGAAGTGAGAATTTTATATTTCTTTAGGGTCATTCACATTATTGACCAACTATTTTGCTATTGATAAATTGCATATACATAACTAGGCAATTGGATTTGCTAAATACTTGCTATGTTGTGGAAGTCATAATTTTATACATGACTATGATAGGTCTAAAAGTTTTTGCCTTTAAAGATATCAGTAAATTGTTATTTAATATCTTCCCTAAACATGCTAGTTGTTTATCTTATGTGCCTGTTGCTTGCTTTATTTTATCCCAGTAACTTGTGGCGTTGAAGTACAGGTTTATTCCATTTTGTCCTTACATATACATATAAAATTCTTTTCTTCAGGTTTTATGATGGTGTTATCGATTCTTATGATCCTGTCAAAGGAAAGCACAAGGTGAGATGGCTGTGAGTGTTCTTATTTTATTTATAACTTTTCTTTTGCTCTAGGATGAGTTCATACATCTTCTTTGCAGATGTTAGCTTTATATATTGCCGCTTGCTTATTTGGAAGTTGGAACGTATTATGTGTGTTATTCTTTAAACCTCAACCACGTGACATGTTGATTGAACATATTCTGATCCTTGTGTAACAAACCGTAGCATTGACTCTGATAATATCCTGGTGGCATATAACCTTTTAAACAATTCTTATTTTCAATCTTATCTTGACAGAAGGTTTATCTTTCATTTCTGGGCTTTCGATAATACAAAGTACTGTTTAGTTTTTGACTTCAACTATTGAAGAGCATGGATTTTTATTCTTTAATATACCTGCTGTATCCTCATGAAAAGTGGGCCTAATATTTCCTTTTGACGTGTTCCCAAATTTCTACTGTACTGTGATAACTTACTGGTGACTTAAAAGGAACTATTTATTCCCATAATCTCATTTTTCCACACTCTTCTCACGCACAATTATTTTAAACAAAAGTAATAATTGAAATTTATGCATTGACTATGAAACGTAAAAAAGTTACTTTTGTGTTCAAATGATTGTGAGTGAGAGTAACACTACTCAACTTGAAAAGCATAAACTATTGGATAACTTATATAATTATATCTGTTAATGTTTCTAATGACTTTTCAATAGATTTTGTATGCTGATGGTGATGTGGAAGTGTTAAACCTGAAAAAGCAGCGCTGGGAGCTAATAGCTGTTGATGTTTCACCAGATGAGGTGAGTATAAAGCTTCGATGCTTATTTAATTATTGTTCTATATATATCATATCATCAATTTAATTCATGCATACTGATATTCTGCTACCAGGAACAAGGACTTGCTCTTCACAAGCTTGCGGAGGCATCAGATATGTAAGTATAATCTGGTTTGAAGGGCATTAATGCCTAATATTACTGGTATTATACTATTTTCTGCTCTTAAGAATCAAGAGCAAGCCTTGATTATTGCTGATGCGGTACATGAGCACCCTCCTCACAATTATGCAAATATTGCCTTGGGCCTTTATCAGGTATCTATGCAGTAGCATAAAAGATTAGGCTTTTATTTGTATAAGGGTAACTGGTATGATAAAATTGGCTTGAGCCCATTCACATAATAGGTATGCTACTCCTTTTAACAATATTGGGTTTTGTTGGTCATTATGTATTGCTTCTGGAAGAGCAAGATCTATCAAGGTAGTAGCTCTTTATCTAGGTGCTGCATGTGGTGTGAGACCTCAAATCTAGAGAGACAACTTGGCATAAACGCTTAAGAAATCTCATTATTCCAAATAATTATACCTTGGGCAAACAATATATACTTTTACTATATGCAATTAGTCCTACATGGTAATGAGTTCATTTGTTGTGCCTTTTATTAGCCCTAATAACTGGTCATTAGTTTTAGTATAATCTTTTTCCAGCGGGTCTACTCAGTGTGACTCTATTATGGAAGTACCTTTATTAGACATTTTAGATGCTTTGAAATTGTCATTGAAGGACCACTGTTCTCGTTACTTGTTATGTTTTAGCTTTATACGCTGCTGGTATCCATTTGTATACTTTCAATGTGCCTGGCTAGTACCCCCTTGGCACTTTTTTTTTAAATTTCTTTTCAACTTTTAGCTTATTAAATCAAAGTGAAGGCTCTTGCCTTTTTTTTTTTTTCAAATCCATTTTCAATCAAAAGGACCTCAAACTTCAGTTTTTTTTTTTTAATTATTTAAAATCCCTTGAACAATGTTGAATCTATAGCAGACAAAATTATCTTGGATTTCATACCAATAACATGCCTCTGATCTTATATGATTGCTACTTGGTGTCCTCAAATAATGTTATGCATCTTTTTTGTTTTTTACTATTAATCCTTAGCTGATTTATTAAGCTTATACTGTCAAGTCATTCATAATGTGCAGAGCACAAAAAAGCAAAGATGAATCCGAGTCGGAGTCGGCCAAGGGTGAAAATATCAATTTTCGATCCAGGTTTGTCTGCATGCTAGGCAAAATATTTCGGTTTAGCAAGTGTTTTATTTGGATTCTTATTGAAATATTGTAATGCATCAGTAGGGGTAGAACTTCTGCCAGCATCTCCAAATCTGAATCTGTAAAATCTGCCGTCAAATCTGTGGATACTTCTGCACTTGACAGATCTGGTTCGGCTGATGAATCCATGGATGATCCACCTAGAACAGTTAGCCGGCAAGACACTGCTGGGAAGCCTAAATCCAAAAGAATGAAGACTGGTTCAAACATGGAAAAGAACAAACCTGAGACTGATGACCTTGAAAAGGAAAAGGCGCAAGTGGCTTGAATTTTGCAGTAGGAAATGTGTCAACAAGATGAGCAAAGACTTGTAGGAAGGTTACCGGTTACTAGCCTTAATGCAGTGAAGCTGTGCAGTTTACTAGTACTAACAGGTGGCTCTAGAGTTTGAAACTTTGGCTTTACCATAGCGATTATCAGTTTAGTCTCTTTTGATTCATATTGAATTGAATGTCAAGAACCTAGCAAACTGGTCAGTCCTCTCCTCTTTATCATGGTTTGATAATGATATGTTAAGCCAGTTATGGGGTCCAAAACTATTTACTGCAGAAGGGTTTATTTCACACCCTTTTTTAAGCATGGCTTCACATATATAATGATGTCAACTATGTGCGGTAGAAGGTTTTGTTTCATTCCTATTTGTTGGCAAGGCAGGTATTTCTTGAATAACAAACAGAGGAGATCACTTCTATGCAGGTCAGCTTTGTCCCGCATGGATAAGGGACTCACTTCATTGGGTTAATGTTTTTTCTTTTTTCATGTGTCAAAAGTACCTAACATTTTACTAAAATTAGGTGACAAATGGTGTCAAAGACTGTGTTACGTCTGTGCTAATAGTAAGTTTTGTCAAAAAAAAAAAAAAGGAAACTAAAATTTGACGAAAATCAAACTTTAGTATTCAGACCACATACAAGCTCTTTACGGTTATTACGAGGGCATAGCCGCATAGGGACACATTTTTCAAGTACAGTCCTAGACATTAGGTACTATAAAGGTTCTTAGGTGATACGAAAAGAAACCATTCCCTAACAAGCTCAGAATCAAGGAGATTTCTAATATCGAGTGCGGTTTATATGAATAAAGTAAAAATTAGTTATTGATTTATTGTTAAAATAAATTAATAGTTGAGATTAAAATATTAAATTAAATTAGTAATATTTACATTTAAACAAAAATTTAATTAAATTATTATTTTTATAAATAATTTACATACAAAGAATTTATAAATTTCAATTAATAATGTTTACATATATTTAAATTTAGATATAAACACTGTGAAATAAAAAACGAAATTAATTCATTTATGAACATAAAGAAAATGAGTTCACGATAGCTTTCTCTCATAAACAAAAGGAACTGTAAAGGGAGGAAGTCCTGCATAGGAAATTAGTCTAAAATTTACATGTGGGTGTTTAAAACGATAGTATGAACGTGTTTATAAATTATAATAATACATGAAGCTTTGTTTTTTAATCCTTGTCTACAAAAAAAAAAAATTGGATTCCTAATTTGTGAAAGATATCATGACACATATTGCACAGCTTTACAATAAGCTTTCACTGTATGTCACATATGCTAACATCTGCAGTTTTGCTAAATGAAAAACATTTAACATGTGAGGCAGATAGGGCCATACTCGAGAACTTCCTCTGTACACCGAGAAAGAAAATTCTTCTTCCACACTCCATCCCATCAATCCATTTATTTTTTAATTCTCTTTCTATCTCTTACTTTTTTTTAACATAACCAGTGGGGGTCAACCCGGAAGAACTTCCGAGAGCATATAAGAGATTTTCGCCACTTTCATGCTTAAGTCATGGCACAACTAACACTGAAGCGCTGAATTTAATATGAGAGACAAATTTTGGTGAGTGAGTTGTTGACATTGTTTAGAGTCAAAAGGCCGAAAAATTTTAGTCACCAAACCTTTTGAAAACAAATGCTAGTTTCCCATTCCTTTATTTTTTTGGTCGTCCTAGTTTTCCATTACTTTGGAAAGAAAGAAAGTCACTCTGATTGAATTGGGGTTATTGGGTGTTGATTTTGGGCTTGAGTGAAACAGTGTCTTTACTCACCATTCATTCACCAACCCAAAGCAGCACTTTGTTTTTCGCACTTGACTGGAACGGAATCAATGAACTAAGCTTCCGTTCCCACCCCCACCTGCCCTTTTCTCTTGTAAACAATGAGAAATATTGCAGGTCCATGGTGATGGTCAATCCAAGCCCTACATTGCAGGAAATTATAGACAGATTTCGGTTAACTAATGTGTCTACAAAATGGAGAAAAATGGGAAGTCTTAGTCTTGTTTGCACATTACATCACTTTTATATTATTATGACCCAGGGGGGAAATAGTGTAGAAGTACTGCAGAACAAAAATACGAAAAAATACTTATAAAAATCTAGTATACTTAACTTGATTATACTGAGTTAATAAAGTATGAACATATCATTGATATACTAATAAACATAACATTTGTTTAATAAAATTAATAATATGTTAATACTTTAATGGTTTAGTATACCCAAGTTAGGATTGGTGCATTAAGTTTATTCAAGAATATCTATAATATTATGTGCAACCAACATTCTAAAAATGAGTCTTGTATCTGTAACTTAATTGTTAAGAAGTAAGGGCATACATAGAGAAGAGAGAGTAGTGGAGTTCGATTTCTACAAATATTTTTCATATCACTTTTTCTTCTCCTATCCCCCACCCCACCCCCCCTCTCCTAAGCTCCATTAGGGATTCTCTCCGCTAAGCCTATAGGATCCTAGGACATGCCAAAAAAAAAAAATTTTTAAATGAGACTTGACTAGTAAAAGAAATGGAAAGAGAGTGGATTCTTTCATTCATCTTAAATAAATAGGTAATTCTACTTTAATTTTCTAACTTAGATTTGTTACATCTATCTGACTTGTAAATTTGTTTGAAAATTACGTACATCATTATCACTATTAGAAAAAAGTCTTTTAGCAACCAATTTATTTTCTTTTATAGATTTATTACATATGTCTCACTTGAGATTCTCTTTAAAATTGGTTGATATAATAATGCTAAAACTCAGGCACATTACTATACAATCCATAATTTGTTAAAAAGCAAAAAAAAAAGCAAATAAAATTTAAGAAGGAATGGGGATAAAATATAATATATAATTGGAATTTGGATGAATGAGGTCAATAGTACAATGGATATTGAATGAGATAACATGGTCATGCGTGAAGGGCATTGTCCAAATTGTTAGAATAACATAACTTGGCTCCAACTTTCGAAGGAGTCATCTTTCTCCAACTCCCTTAATTTATTATCATGTGTTTATTTTATTATTCACTCATATCACCGAATAGAGAATTAATGAACACATGACAACATATTAAGGGGGGGTTGGAGGGAGATAATTCTTCCCAGAGTTAGAGCCAAATTATGTCTTTGTTAGAAAGCAGAAATTGTGTAGTTGACAAGGGTTTTTCTAATATGCACCTTAAAATATATGGTTCATTGATGGACTAACAATAATAAACTATTGATTTATTAATTAAAAAATCAATGACTAAGATTGATTACTTAAAACTCTATAGATTTCAACTAATAATACTCAGATTCATACATAAATTTAGGCAAATCACATTTTTTTATGAATAACTGTACATACAAAAAACTTACAGATTTTAACTGGTAATATTTATATACACTCAAATCTATATATAAATCCCGTGAGATAAAAAAAAAGATAGTGTATCCATGAATCCAAACATAATGGGTTTATAATAATAACCTCAAATTGACAAAGTCATCCTAAGAAGAAAAAGTCCAGTAACCCATTGGTTCTCTACTACCTATCAAAGTGGCCTTAAGCAATAGAGGAATGTCATATATATAGCTTCCTTAATTTATATCTAGAGCATTTTGTTTAGCCCAAATTGTGACCAGTATTTTTGATGGGCCTATTGTTGTTAAAGTATTGCTCATATATATGAGTTTTGTTTCATGGGTCCTGTATATGAATTTGCCAAAGTGAGTAGGTTTAACCCATTTTAATTGTTTTATTTATACATAGAGAAACCCCTATTCCTAACCACTCTAGTGCGTATAGTTGCCCCATTGATATTGACGCGTGAGCGACTATTGTGGGATAGGAATAATATCCCTCCCTCATCAAGTTTTCTTTTCAGGGTTTCAACAATGACTTCCTTATCGACACTATTTCAAGGTAACCTTAAAACTTTTATATGTATTGATATGTCATAAATTATTGAGATTAATAGATCCGATAAATTTCTATTAATTGGTATCAGAGCCAATGTTTTAATCTTGATTATGACTATCAATATTTTGTTTTATCGAGATATCTTATGAGGTTTAAAAATTTAAGAAACTCGAAATCTTGACGTATGTAATGTTTAATTAATTTTTTTATACCAATTTCAAAAATTAAAGTTAGGGCTTTTGTACATTGGGTTGTTCTGAGTTCAAAGACATGTTTACTGCATTTTGATATTGTAAATTTACAAAGAATTTTACACAAACCCGTAGAACCTTTAAAGTGTAATATTTTATGATTTATTTTCTTTTGGACATTATTTCAACAAATCGATTTAGGGCTATTGTAGATCCCTGTTTCCTGAGTCTAAAAATGAATGGATCGTATTTTTTGGTTGTGAAACAACCTGAAATTCCTTAAAATACAGCACGCGGGTAGCTCTTCAATTTTCTTCAAAACCTAGTTTTTGTGTTCTGTTTTTCTGGAAATTAACTTAGGGATATTGAAGAGCCCGTTTTCTGAATCATTAGACACCAAGAACTTGAAATTTGGTGGAGAATCAAAGGAGAAAATCAGTGCGACCCATTCCTGGATGAACTAGGTCACGCGACCCATTTTCAGAGAAACGGGTGAGGAAGACAAAGCTTCCTCCCAGACAACGCCCACTCGCGCAAGTGGCGCGTGGAGGCGCGTGTGGCCTCATGGAGAGTGCTTTTCAACTTCTGTTTTTTGGGTTGTGCTCCACACGCCCTCTAGTATTTTTTGGTAATTTTTATTTATTTTTTAATGCCCATCTAATATTTATTTCAAAATTTATAGAGATTAAAATTATTAAAAATATATGGTACTCTTATTTTTTGCTTCTGGAAATTTTTGTTATTATTGTGATGTTGTTAGGCATGATATATACTACACACTCTCAGAGTTGATGTTGTTTGGTCACTTAAATAATTTTAGTATTATTTTGTGCATAAATTAATATATAATATTTTGAAAAATATATGTTTTGTTATTATTTATGTGATTTAATTCTGAGAGTTGCTGTTTAAAGTATTGTAGTAATGTTTTGATGCACCTTTCATGATTGTGAGCTCACCTTTGCGGGACCAATTATGTTGAAGTGTTAATTTTGTTGATATTTTGTTAATAATGTTTCATTGGGAATTATATTAGTAATGCGCTTACCTTATCGGTTTACCTTTATTAATGTAATTTCTAGTGATTTGTTAAGTGATGTTATTTTAAACACTTTTCATAATTATGAGCTCGCCTTCGCGGGACCAATTGTTGTAAGGTGTCATTTTGTTGATAAAATATTGTTATATTGTGGCTTTGGGGATTATATTGATAATGCGCTTACCCTATCGGTTTGTCTTTATTAATGTGATTCCTAATGATTTGTTAAAGGCATTGAGGTTTTGACCTTAGAGTTCTCAGTATTCTTTCGGTACTAGTTTTAGGGACATGATTTTTATTTCTATGAGAGTCTACTCATGTGTTGTAATTCGGGACCCTTAGGCGGGATTGCAATTGCATGAGAAAACTCAATTATGGTTTTGCTCAAATATTGTACATGTTGATATGCTTGACAAAATCTCCCTTTAATGTATCATTATTTCAAGCTTTATCAATGCAAATGAGTGCCATAACGAAATTGAATGAGACTAATTTTGAGGACTAGGTGGATTCTGTGAAATTGTTCCTTGCTGTCTCTAATGTTGATGCTGCTCTCACTGAGGATGAACCTCAGAGACCCACAAATGCATCTTCTGCTATAGATAAGAAGAAGCATGAAAGGTGGGTTCAATCTAATAAAATTTGTTTGATGACCATGAAGTATAGTATGGAAAAGACTATTAAAGAGAGCATTCCTAAAACAAATAATGTTAAAGAGTTCCTCAAGTCTATTGGTGAGAAATTCAAGAAGTTTGATAAAATTGAAAAGGTCTATTGCCTCTCTTTGTTGACAAAGACTACATATAATGGTGTGAGTGATGTTCATGAACATGTTTTGAAGCTTGTGAACTGGTACAACAAGTTGAGGTCCATGAAAGTGGAGTTGGGAGAGGATTTCCTGGTCTGGCAGGTGTTTGAGTCTCTTCTGGCTAGTTTTGATGTCCTGAGAACCACTTACAATGCTCAAAAGGAGGAGTAGTCTGTTGATAAACTTATATATGTTCTTACTCAAGAGGAGCATACCATGAAGAAAGGGCAAGGCCCATAGTGTTCAGTTTGTTTCTCACAAGAATGGTGAAAAGAAGAAGAAATTTGCTAAAGAGAAGAACAGTAAGCCTCAGTTTAAGAAAAAGTGGAATGATAAGTCTGGATATTCTTCTAAGCCATCTTCTGGTCCTGGTGAGCTTTCTGGTGTTAAGCCTAGATATCGTTTTAATGGAAATTGTTAGTTCTGTGATATATATGGGCATAAGCAGTCTGATTGTTTGAAGTTTAAGAACTGGCATGAGAAAAAGAAAGGTAAACTCTTAGTTCTAGTATGTTTTGAATCAAATCTAGTTGACGTTCCTTTAAATACTTGGTGGTTAGATACTGGTACAACTATTTATGTTACAAATTCATTGCAAAAATTTAGAAGCAGAAGAAAATCAAGTGAAGGAGAGTTGATGATCACAGTAGGAAATGGAGCTAAAGTCAAAGTAGAACATATAGGAATAGTTTCATTAAAGTTATGTACTGGACATGATTTAGTTTTAAAAGATACAATTTATGTACCTTCTTGAGGAGGAATTTGATTTCAGTTTCTGTTTTGGATAGTTGTGGCTACTCTTTCCATTTTAGTAATGCAAAAGTTTCTTTATATTATGATTCTGTTCTTATTGGTTTTAGAGTCCTGTCTAATGGTTTATACATGTTGAATGTTGATTCTTTTTCTGTTGATCAATGGGATTCGAATATCAATAATGTTGTTGGAAACAAGCGTAGTAGAGTTGCTGAAAAATCTTCTATGTTGTGGCACAAACGTTTAGGACACATCTCTAAGGAGAGAATTGAGAGGTTGATCATGGAGAATATTCTTCGTGATTTGGACTTCTCTGATTTTAATACTTGTGTTGATTGTATAAAAGAAAAACTTACAGCTGGAGCCAGAAAGAGTGGGGTTATTAGGAGCGAAGGAATACTACAGTTGATTCATACAGATATTTGTGGGCCCATTATTCCTATTGCTATGGGTGGTTTTAAGTACTTTATCACCTGTATTGATGACTTCTCAAGATACGGGTGAATTGATTTGCTGCGTGAGAAATCTGATTCTTTAGATGCCTTTAAAACTTTCAAAGTCGCTGTTGAATTGAAATTTAGTAAGCAGATCAAATGTGTGAGGTCTGATAGAGGTGGTGAATACTATGGTAGGTATGATGAAACTGGTAGAAATCCTGAACCTTTTGCTAGGTTCTTACAGGACTGTGGTATTGAGGCACAGTACACCATACCTAGCACTCTATAACAAAATAGAGTTGTAGAGAGACGAAATTGTACTCTTATGGATATTGTGAGATGTATGCTTAGTCATTCTACTCTTTCAGAATTCTTGTGGGGAGATACCTTAAAGACTACTACTTATATATTGAATCATGTGCCAAGTAAATCTGTGTTGAAGACTTCATATGAGCTTATGATAGGTAAACAGCCTACCTTGAGGCATTTCCGTGTTTGGGGATGTAGGGCAGAGGTGAGACCTTATAACCCACATTTAAAGAAGCTTGATCCCAAAAGTATCAGTGGTTTCTTCATTGGCTATTGTATTGGCTCAAGAGGTTCTAGGTTCTATTGTCCTTCTCATACTACTAGAGTTATTGAATCTGATCGGGCTGTCTATTTTGAAGGGAACTTGGAACAAGGTGAAACTCAGGAGCCGCGTATTGTTGATTTCAGTGAAGAGCATGTTGTTGTTCATATTCCTGTTAATCCCTTTCCAGGGATAATGCCATCTCCTCTAATCTATAATGATAATGTTGTTGATCCTGTTGATAATATTGATATCCCTCAATAAGTCAAAAATAATGTACAGATTCCAGATGTTGTTGTGACTCCACTGAAGATCTGAGCGGGTTCCTATATCCACTGAGTCTACTAGATTCAGGGATTATGTTGTGTATCTGCAGGAGCATGAGTTTTAATTCAGTTGAAGATTCTGATCCTATTTCTTTTCAAGAGTCTATATTTAGTCCTGATAGTGCACAATAGTTAGTGGCTATGGAGGATGAGTTGGCTTCTATGAGAAAGAATAATGTTTGGGAATTAGTAAAATTGCCTACTGGTTGTAAAACTGTTAGTTGCAAATGGGTCTTTAAGATCAAACGTGATGCTAGAGGTGAAATTGAGAGGTATAAGGCTAGACTTGTTGCTAAGGGATATAACCAGAGGGAAGGCATTGATTATAAGGAGACTTTCTCATCGGTCTCCACTAAAGATTCTTTTCGTGTTGTGATGGCCTTGGTTGCTCATTTTGATTTGGAGTTTCATCAAATGGATGTTAAGACTGCCTTCCTAAATGGTGATTTGCATGAGGATGTGTATATGGATCAACCTGATGGTTTTGTTGAAAATGGTAAAGATCATATGGTATATAAATTAAGAAGATCTATTTATGGATTGAAACAGGCTTCTGGGCAATGGTATTTGAAATTTAACTATATTGTTAATTCTCTTGGTTTTAAAGAGAATACTGTTGACCAATGCATTTATCTAAAGTTTAGTGGGAGCAGATTCATCATTCTTGTTTTATATGTTGATGATGTATTATTGGCTAGTAATGATATTATTTTTCTGAATGAGACAAAGCAGATGTTGACAGTACATTTTGATATGAAAGATCTTGGTGATGTCTCCTTTGTATTAGGTATTGAGATTCACCGTGACAGATCTCATGGTATTCTTGGCTTGTCTCAGAAAGCTTATATTGAAATGATTCTGAATAGATTTAATATGAAATATTGTAATCCTTGTACTGCATTTATTCAAAAGGGTGAAAGACTCTCTAATACCCAGTGTCCTCAAAGTGATAAATATGTTGCTAAAATGAAGAAAGTCTCATATGCTTCCGCTATTGGCAGCCTTATGTATGCTCAAGTTTGTACACGTCCTGATATTGTTTTTGTTGTTAGTGTACTTGAGAGATACTTGAGCAAACCTAGTGTGGCTCATTGGTAGGTTACAAAACGAGTTATGAGGTATATACAAGATACCAAAGATTGTATGCTCACTAATAGGAGATCTGACCACCTTGAGGTGATAGGCTATACTAATTCTGATTATGGTGGTTGTCCAGATGACTATAAGTCCACATCAGGGTATATCTTTATATTGGCAGGAGGAGTTGTTTCTTGGAAGAGTGTTAAGCAGACACTTACAGCTACTTCTACTATAGAGGAAGAATATATAGCTTGTTATGAGGCTACACATCAAGTAATATGGTTGAAAAATTTGATTACTGAATTTCTTATTGTGGAGAGCATTTCCAAGCCTCTTACTATTTATTGTGATAACTCTGTCGTAATGTGCTTCTCTCAAATTAATAAAAGTTCAAAGCATTTTGATACAAAATTCATGTTTGTTAAAGAGAAGATTCAGGAGTTTCAGACTCATGTCGAGCATATCCCTACAGAACTTATGGTTGCAGACCCACTAACTAAAGGTTTAGTTGTTAAAGTTTTTGTTGATCATGTGACCCGTATAGTGAGGTCTTTTGATGTTTAGGGTTAGTGGGAATTTAATTTTGTAATTTTGTTACGACCTCATTTTATTATGTCTTAAGACAATTATATTGTTATTATTATTATTATCGTTGCCATATAATATTGTTATTATTATTATCTACGCAGTTTTGTTTATTCATAATATGGCATATTATGGAGACATTTTGGACCCAGTCTCATTTGTTGTTGTGCTGAGATTTTTTTTTAATCTCAGAAAGCATCTTAGGCGGATGTTGGGGGTCATTTTGTTGGGAAATGTACTTTGATCACATATTGACATACAAATTTTGGATGTACTTTCCCACTACCCATTTACCACATTTTGACGGGTCACCGAGATATGAGTATATTGCATGTATGATATCAGTACTTCTTCGAGTATGATTTTCTGCATTGTTGAGATACTTGTAGTCTTATTTTGGACCAGTTGTTGAGAGTGCTAGCTCGATTTTGACATCATGTTGTGACCATATATTGTTTGATTAATCTGGAGAATTGTTTTCTTGTGATCACTTATGTTGTCCAAGTAGGAGAATGTTAAAATTTTTTATGGACTAACATAAATCATATTATATAGAATCCAAATTAATTTGATGTCAAAATTATTAGAACATTTTGTTTAGTCCAAATTGTGATCAGTATTGTTGATGGGCCTATTGTTGTTAAAGCACTGCTCATATATGTGAGTTTTGTTTCATGGATCCTGTATATAGGTTTGTCATAGTGGGTAGGTTTAACCCATTTTAATTATTTTATTTATACAGGGAGAGACTCTTATTCCTAACTACTCTAGTGCGTACAGTTGTCCCTTTGATACTGACGCGTGAGTAACTATTATGGGATAGGAATAATATCTCTCCCTTATCGAGTTTTCTTTTCAAGGTTTCAACAATGACTTCCTCATCGGCGCTATTTCAAGGTAACCTTAAAATTTTTATATGTATTGATATGTCATAAATTATTGAGATTGATAAATCCGATAAATTTCTATCAGTTCAGGACTAAAGGATTGATTAAATACTTCAATTAATTATGTGCAATATGAAGAGGATCAAGGACATTATGTATCTTTGCATAAAAACGCTCAGATGGTAAAGACACTTTCGGGCAAGATCTAGGTTCCAAGCGTTATTGGGTGAAAAACAAAGCATAAATCACTTTCACATGATAAAGCGAGGGCCTCAAATTTGAAGCATAAACCACTTTCACATGATAAAGCAAGGGCCACAAAGCATACAACAGAGCTTGAAAGAACATGAAACACGAAAAGGAATATCGTATAACCACAACCCGAAATTAAGGTCAAAATCCATAAGAATTGTAATTATGGTTTCATAAGAATTTAATTTTGATACATTTTCAATGTTAAAAAACTTCATAGTATCATTTAATAGTGTGTTATCACATCATTTAATAAATTAAAATTTACATAAAATATCTAACTCATTAATTAATGTAACAATACATCATTGAATAAAAATGTTAAACTTTTTTACACTAAAAATACATCAAAATTAAACTATTCATATTATCCCTTAATAATTAGTAGTTAATATTTGTTCTTCTATCTCACTTAAAATATTATTTTTATATTTTTATATTTCAATTAAATAAGACACATACTTAAATACTAATAACTAATTATTAAAAATAAATGTGTCATGACTTATTCTTGATATAAGTAACTCCCCATATATATATATATATACTCCATTTGAGTTTTGTTTCAAATATAGAATAAGTTTCTCAAGATTACTCAAATAGAATTATTTATGATAAAATTATGCACATCCGAACTTAAAATTGATGTCAAGTCTTTGATTGTAGATAAAGTTATTCTAGTGTTGTAATTTACTTTCACTGAATCAATCACTAAGTACAGAAGTTGATAGTATAACAACTTATCTATCAAATAATATTTTTTTCAAAAAGAAAATCATACATATGGTTAGGTTTTCACTATTAAAAGAAATAGTAACAAGAAATGCAAAATAATTTCATAATTTGATCATTGGTGCAGGTGTCATATTATGTTCAATATATATGAAATATGAAATATGATGTCACAACATCATTTTTCAATATGAAATTATGAATGGCAAAAGTATATACATATTCAATAAGGATTGGGTAGGTATAACTCTTTATAAAAGCCATCGTTTGCCCACATTGCTTTGTAACATTCTCACTACTCGGTAGCATCTCCCATCTTCAACACTAGAGCACATTCATCTTTGTCCTCTCTTTCCCATTATTTCTCTCTCATCCACCAATCGAGCCAAAAAAGCAAAACATACCGTGTATTTCCCTTGTTGCGTAGTTTCCAATCTTTGTTTCTTTCCCAATTAAGAAGTAACAGACATCGAAGATGCCGGCAGAAACTTCTTCAGTTTCCGGCCAAAGGCAAAGGCAAACCGTGTGTGTCACCGGCGCCGGTGGGTTCATAGCCTCTTGGATTGTCAAACTTCTCTTAGAGAAAGGCTACACTGTCAGAGGAACTGTGCGAAATCCAGGCATGTTGATATATTACATATGCACCCACATGACATGACATGCATGATGCATCTCTCTCTCTCTCTCTTGCATTGCATGTTAAATTAATTTGCTTTATTTAGTTTAGTTGAAATGAATTTATGTAATGTTATGTTATTTGTGACATGGGCATGCGTGGATTTTGGTTATGATCAGATGATCCCAAGAATGGGCACTTGAAAGAGTTGGAAGGAGCGAGGGAGAGGCTAACTCTGCATAAAGCTGATCTCCTTCATCTTGAATCTATTAAAGCTGTTGTTCATGGTTGCCATGGTGTCTTCCACACTGCCTCTCCCGTCACTGACAACCCTGTCAGTTTCTCTTTTTTCTTGTTTTGTTTTATGATCGATCGTTATTCGTTATCAGTTTTCTCTTTCTGTTTCCCACATTTGGATTGTGAGAAAGTGCTAGAAATCATAGATATTAAATGGAATAAAGAATTATTTATATGAATAAGATGACATGAACAGTAATTGTGAAGCATCCTTTGTGCACACAGGAAGAGATGTTGGAGCCAGCAGTGAATGGAGCCAAGAATGTGATTAGAGCAGCTGCAGAAGCAAAAGTTCGACGCGTGGTGTTCACTTCATCAATTGGCGCTGTCTATATGGACCCCAACAGGAGTAGCGATGTGGTGGTTGATGAGTCATGCTGGAGTGATTTGGAGTACTGCAAGAACACCAAGGTTCCATTTACTACTCAATGGTCAATGCACTATAATGTCAACACAAGTTGTATCGTTTGTTGGCTATAATTCATTGACTTAAATAGTAGCCTAAACAACATATAACAGCATGTTTAGATTATATTAATTTTAAAATTAAGCTTTTTTTTTATTATAAACTGTTTTGAACATAAAATAAATTAATTTAAATTCAGAGAATGTGACCTTTTAGGTAGAATTAAAGGCTTTGCTACAAAATCTAGTCATATATGGAACTGGAATGCTTAAAATGAAAGTTTTAATAATTAAATGAGAATATTAGTGTTGGGTAATAAATGGTTGATTCTAATGAGGGTTAAATTGCAGAACTGGTATTGCTATGGGAAGGCTGTGGCTGAAAAAACAGCATGGGACGTGGCAAAAGAGAAAGGGGTGGACTTGGTTGTGGTGAACCCAGTTTTGGTTCAAGGACCATTACTACAACCCACCATCAATGCTAGCACAATTCACATCCTCAAGTATCTCACTGGCTCTGCAAAGACTTATGTAAATGCCGCTCAGGCTTACGTGCATGTTAAGGATGTAGCATTAGCCCACATTCTTGTTTATGAGATACCTTCTGCTTCTGGTCGATACATATGTGGCGAAAGTTCGCTGCACCGCGGTGAGCTAGTTGAAATTCTGGCCAAGTATTTCCCCGAATACCCAATTCCTACCAAGTAAGTGATTGGTTATTGTTTCTATTATTGTTGTGATTAATGAACTGAATCCAAAAAATATTAGCACCAGATATTTGCTAATTTTGCTACGTTGTGGACTACAACTTCTAAATTGGGAAAGATTTTTTGGGGTCAGACACGGGCAGTTGAGTACCTATCAACTATCAAGAGATGCTTCCTGCCAAATGTCTTTCTTTTACAAATACATTACATCTAATCTTTATTTGGCTTTGGCACATGATGAGCAAATTATGTAGAAAGGTTTTTTTTTTCCCTTCAATTTTTCCTTTAAATGAGGGGATTGTTTATTGTCACTTATATTTTATTATTTTATTAAATACTTTTTTATTTTATTTTGATCTAATGATTCAAATTAATTTATTTAATTAAAAGTTAGTGAAATAGGAATGTTAGATAAACACAAAAGAGTGACAATAAACACTCATTTTAATTAGTAGTATAAAAAATACCATGCATTTGCGGATATTATATGATTAATAGAATTCTAGGTCACCAAAAAATGAAAGCCATTGCTTAATTTCTTAGAGTTGACTTGGAAATTAATTTGGGATATATTTCTTTTTTTTATTCAGATTTTGTAAATAATTTTCTCAAAACATACATTGTAAATATTCACAAAGAAACTCAATGCAGAGCCAACGAGATTGTAGTGCACTATTGCTCGATGTGCTGATGATTTGAAGAAATTGATAATTTTTTAGTGAACCTTGATATGGATTACAAAGGAAAACTTATTTAACATGATCAAAAGAAAAAGAAGATTTTCTTTATAAACCAAATTGGAATTTGTCCAATAATTATTATATGGATGAACTAATACAATCAATCAAAAGATTCAAAACACGAAGTTGTAGAAATAACATTAGGACACACAGCTTTTTTAATTTCCTCACTTACAGGGAATTAGAGACTAGCCAGAAAGATAACCTTCACCTTTTACATTTTGGAATATTTGGATCCCTTAAGTGTCGGTGGAAATGACATATTTCTTCATTTTTTGGCCCTGATAATGCGGTTAGGGACAGTTTAATCTCAGGTTTTCATGTTGGCAATTAGGTGAAAACTCACATATATATATATATATAGGGGACATATCTAGTAAGAGTAATTTTTATTATGAGAGAGTGAGAGGAGTAAATGGCATATTAGGTCAAGAAAACTCACACTTATCATATATATTATAATCTTAACCATTCATGAAAGATCCAATGGTCAAGATAACTAACATTCTCACCATATTGTCATCCTATATATATATATATATATATAGGTAAATAACATTTGTCATATATTTTACTAAAGAGTAAAGCTACTCGCACAACCATTTTGGTTATTAAAAAAATTTAAAATTGTGTTATTGGTTTTGCTTGAAGAGCAGGTTGGAAAACCAATGACATGCTAATAGCAGGAACGCCCGACTTTCATATATGAAAGCCATTATGGCGTGTAACCACCAGGGTTTTTTTTTAATTTTTTATTTTATAAATGCCATTGTAATGTTTCTGATAACCCATTATTGATGAGGTTTTCTTGCTCGAGATGTGGAATATACAAATGTATAAATAGATGTTAAACGTTGTGGAGATGGATCATAGGATTGTAAATACGATGTAGAAAGGTGGTGGCAGTAGGTCTACCAACTTTGACTTGTTTATGTGTTCCAACTTTCAGCTCAAGGAGAGTCGAGCCAAGTTGAAATCCAAACCCAATCTCCTTACCAAACCCAATCTCCTTGTCAGACTTGGATCCAAGTGTCTCTGGCCCTTTCCATTTATATAAGGGACCTGTTTAATCATTTATTAATAAATTTTAATATTATGATTTTAATTTGAGTGAAGATTGGGTGAAGTGACCTGCTTTGGTGATTTACTGATTTGCTTAGAAGTTAGACATATTATATAGTGGGAAACCTACAACAAAACAAAGGCCAATCTAACACATTTATTACATTTTGGAGCTAAATTACCGCCCTCTAATAATGTTTGATTGATCTTTAAATATAAGTTCATCTATCAACACATATTTATACATATATTACTTTATATCTGAACAATTTTTATCATCTTATAATAAATGATTTTACCTCATTTTTTGTACACTCACACTCTCTAATTCTAATACATATACCAAATGTGAGGTGATATTTTTTTACATATGTGCATTAAGCATTTTTCTTATATATTTGTGCATTGATTTGGGAAAAGTTGATAGGAACATGGTTACTGCTAGAAATTTAAGATAGATGTTCCTCATCCATAGCAAATAAATAGCCTGTGCCTTAAGTGTTGGTTTCAATGAAATAATTTGGGACTGAGAATGCCTTTGACTTTCAGAGACTCGAAGTAAACATAATATTTCACATGTGCAGATGTTCAGATGAAAAGAACCCAAGGGTAAAACCCTACCCCTTTTCAAATCAAAAGCTGAAAGATTTGGGATTGGAATTCACCCCAGTGAAGCAGTGTCTATATGAAACCGTTAAGAGCCTGCAGGAGAAAGGCCACCTTCCTGTCCCTACAGGGCAAGAAGACTCTATTAAAGTTGAATCCTAGCCAGCCAGGCTCTTTGGATGCAATAAGTAGTTTTTAGCCATCTGAGTTCATGTAACATTATATAAAACCCCAAGATAGACTAACGTTCAAATTGTTACCAGATCTCTTTATTTTTATTTTTTTTTAATATACAGGACCTTCTAAACGTTAACTTTGAAAATGCTGGCTAAAAGAAAAAGTTTGAGCTGGTTGTGTCAAATACTTTCACATCAAAAAATGGAATAAGATTCAATTTTTCAAGAAGTTTTATTAATAATTTCTTTTGCGTCTTTTTGTCTTTTATAATTGACTTGAGAGTTTATTTCAGGACAAAGAGAAGTGGTTTTTAGCCATCTGAGTTCATGTAACATTATATAAAACCCCAAGATAGACTAACGTATTTTGAATTTGTAAGAGACGCATCATGCAAATTGTTACCTTGTCTGAACCTAGTAATATTAATAAAATTTTCCCAGATCTCTTTATTTTTATTTTTTTTAATATACGGCAAGAATATTTTTTTTATATTTTTTTTCATATAATTTGGACCTTCTAAACGTTAACTTTGAAAATGCTGGCTAAAAGAAAAAAGTTTGAGTAGGTTGTGTCAAATACTTTCACATCAAGAAATGGATTAAGATCTTTTTAATTTTTTTTCTCTCAAGTGATCAATTATAAGAGAAAGAAAAATATAAAGTTATAAAAAAAATTCACAAATTTTAATTGAGTTTTATTAATAACTTCTTTTATATTTTTTTGTCTTTTATGAAAGAATAATGATTCGTTAAGGCATACTTGACTTTGGAATGGAAATGTTAGATCGCTCATGCTAATTGACCCCTTCCAAACATCAATGAAACTTTTTCTATGGTTGTTCGGCAGCACAATTTCGGCTTCCTATTGTGTCGATTTTTTAATGATTCTAAGGCTCGAGGGCTTTGCGGTGAATTCCACCTCTAACTCAATCGAAATCCAACTTTAGTATTTTTATGGATTTTTGTGTCATATAATTAATTTAGAACCAACCACACAATTGATAGTTGTTATTTCAAACACGGTTTCCCTCCGGTTATCAACCCAACGCAAGATCTAAAAATATTAACTCGTCACCACCAATGTGAACACTATCACCCATCATCACAAGGTAAAATTCCCAATCAATGGCTCCTAGACACAGGAGCAACAGACCACATCACCTTTGATTTTAATAATTTCATTAACCACTAAAGTACACCACCAGTTTTTATTACATTGCCTAATGGTTTTCAAGTCGCCTCATCCATATCTGGTTCAGTAAAAATTTTTGACTCTCTTACATTAAATTTGCTTCTTTATTTTTTTTAAAAAAAGTTGCGTGTTTTTCCTTTCAACTTCCACATCCCTTCGGGCTAGTTTTTGTCCTTTTTTCTGTCACCTAGTTGCATATCATGAGACAAACGAGCATAGATAAATACAAGGATCAACTCCTTACAAAAATCTCGTATGATATACTGTATTTCTTTATTTTTTAAAGGGGGGCGGGGGGAGAAAAAAGCAACTAATAAAGTTCACTGGCCAGTGGCCACATTCTTGCTCTCCCTTGTATTCCTTTTGTATCAAGTAAGTTTTTGGATAATTCATGGTACATTCAAGCCCATAGATAAAGTTTCTGAGCTACGAAAGGTGTCTTTTGGGTTACAAAGAAGGAACAAAAGGTTACATTGTTTATGACTTACAATCACATCAATTTCTGGTTTCCAGAAATGTGATATTTTATGAAAATATGTTCCCTTTTTCAGAAACTAATTCAAGTATGCAGAGACCTTATTTTGACCTCCCACACATCACATGCACTAACTCAGATATTCACCTTGATCCTTTTCCCACAATCCCTCCACCTGATCCTACAGTACCTGCAGCACCACACCCTACTCCTATCATTGTTCAGCCACAAATTGATCCACCTACAACAGATCTTGCCCAGCCAAATAACCCCCACCCCTCGGGCAGATACATCATATAAACATTTTTGTCTCTCACTTAGCACCCTCACGTAAAAATCCTATCACCTCAAAATATTGAGGCAAATTGAACTAGAAAAAACCATACTTGGTCCATCATGGACTTGCCACCTGCTACAACTCCAATTGGATGTAAGTGGGTGTATAAAATTAAAAGGCATGTCGATGGTAGCTTAGAGAGACACAAGGCAAGGTTGGTTGCCAAGGGTTATACCCAAATGGATGTAGACTACTTTGATAAAGCTCCTACAAGGTGAGAGTCCTTCTATTTAGCTTCTATCAAAGGTTGGTTCTTGGAGCAAATGTGAACAATGCCTTTTGCATGGTGATCTTCATGAGGATGTTTATATGTCTCTCCCACCCTACCTAATTTAAAAGTATGCCATGAGTGATATCTTTACTTCTCCATTACTTCTAACCTTAATTTCTCCCCAACACTTTTCTGTCTTTTCCTTTTTATTTTCATCCATGGTCCGATCCAAATAGTCCACTACGAAGCTCTATTTTGCGCCGAGATAGGATGTTCTAGAAAAAAAATTATTGAGATGATAGGACTTTTATATTGATTGGGTACGAGCAAATTGGCATAAGTGACAATAGGAAGGGTGGAGAAAAGGATAGCAGGGTCTTTCCACACAAGCCCCCACTTCCATGTCAACAAGAAGGATGCCAAGATAGGCATCACACGCATAAATCAAAAGCTTTAGCAATTCTAGCTTCATTTCTAAATCTCTTCTTCCGATCAGCTTGCCGATGCTTTCACAAAGTCACTCCCTTCCACTGCTTTTCATGGTTTTCTCTCTAAGTTGGGCCTCTCAGACATACACAGCCCCACTTGAGGAGGGGTCTTACAGATTTATTGCTTTTATTATTTCTGCCTTGCTGTCCCACTTTGTTATTCGGTTAGACATTTGTTGTTATGGCCCAACTTTTAGCAAAGTTTGTTATTTTTTGCTTTTAGCTCGGTGAGTTGTGCGTGTGTGCAGAGGTGTATATATTATATATCTCTTTGCATTCTAAATGTGGCTCCTAACTATAGCTTTTCTTTTAATTGTCTTTAATCACTCTCTATGTGTCTTTTAACTCAATTAAGTGTTATCAAAAGTAACAAATAAAGAGTGATTAAAAGAGTTGGAGGAAAGGGTTGGAAGAAAAAGATTGGAACTAAGTTTTGTTCTTCTAACCAAGTGATACCAGAAGCCATGCTCATTATTAATCCAAAGTGATCCTTATCTTTTTGCATATATCCAATTTCTAGAAATTTACAGATAATGGGATCTCTTTTATATATCCCTCAAACAAAAGCTTTCTTTGTATTATATCTTGCTAATCTACCTTAATATTTCTCAGTCAAATTCTGCTGGACGACTTCTCTGAGGCAATTGCATGCTTACTATGTCTTCTCTTGGGAGACAATAGATTGATCCATTGTCTTGTTCATTTGCCATTTGCTGATCGTCGGGTGTAATAAGTGCCAAAAGGTGTGTAGCCCCTTTATTTTTGCGAAACACTAGATATGCAATAGCAGCCAAATATACTGCCACACCTGAAAATCCTAATATCCCGAGAAACACCTTAGAAACAACTTTAAAGTGGCTATGAAAAAGCAACTTGACGAAGCCAGTCAATAAATAGTATATATTTATGGCCATGATGAGGGAACTAATGATCCAAGTAACAGCTGAAATCTGCAATTAAAGAATTTATAGAAAATCTTATATTAGACAAGATGCAGAACAACAGTCTTTTCTAACATGTAACTTTGGTGCATGAAGCAACAGCAACTTTTTTTTTTTTTTTATAATTCATTTACTTCAAGAATTATGGCTAATTGAAGTGCAGGGAAAACAAAAGGGGAAACTGAGTGTCACAGTCGAGTTTAAGTAAATAGTACATGTTTCTTTATTGCTTACAGAGAGCATATGTCAGACAATGATTCTAAACATTTTGACAACATTTGTGAAGTTGGTAATCAATTTATTATTTATAGCAAATTTCAATTTTCATGTTACCAAAAAATTTACCATGATCGAGTTGACATGTGCTCCCATCTTGGTTTTGCAGCTAGTGAACTTGAGGAGTGGAATCAAAGCAAAAGGAAGCTCAAATGATAAGATCATCTGATCAGCAGACAAAGAAGGGCTTCAGCACAAACTAGCAAAGACCAAAAGATAATCTCCAAAGGTCAATTATATGATGCACAAGATGTATCAATACACAATCTGACAGGAATTATAAATTGATGCCACTTATACAAAATTGTTCACAACAGCACAAATGGTGCATATCAACATATGTAACTGTATACAACCGCATGAGTGGTCCTACACCCCTACTTAAACCTTTTCATCTTCTCTCTCTAATTTTTTTGTGAGTGTGTGTAAAGATAATGTGATACAATTGTGTATAACCAAGAATTTCTCCCTACACCCCTACTTAAACCTTTTTGAACTCAGACAACGCCACCAGTGCAGTTATGCTTAGTAGTGACTACGAGAGTTGTTGCATCTCTTAAATTTTGGGCTTGGCCCAATAAAATGTTGCCATTTGTCTCTGAATTGATACATCTTGTGTATCATAGAATTGGTCAATATTAAACCCTTGAGCAAGGTTAAAGGCTAATGATATATCACTGTCTCTCCGGTACATCATACATGGGATGCAATGTATTCGACTTACAAAATACAAATATATGAGAAACTTTCATGAACTTATAGCATGACAATTTAAACAACTTATTGACTTTAATACCAGCATATTTCTAAGTGAAAAGGGTTAGAGAATATGTTAGGATATAAAAAATAGAGAGAACCTAATGGCAAGGTATTCTTACTGATGCAATTATTATGAGCTTCCCAGCTCCAGCAGAGCCACCAATGACTGCAACAATCAAACTAGGAGCTATGGCTAAGCAACGAGTTAACAGATTCCGAATCCATGGCTTCAGTCGCAAATCAAGAAATCCCTGAAATTAAATTATGGGGAAATGCAAAGTAGAATTTAACACCTACTTAAATATGAAGATGGCTTGACTAATATAAATAAATAAATAATATGCAACTGGTTCACCTTATTAACTGAATTTGGTATGATGGGGAAGAGTTGTTAAAATTACTAATAATATAAATAAGTACAACTCGATATAACATGACTTATTTATTGGCTTTTAAGTTACTCTAATAGCCATAAATTAGTCAAATTCAGTTATCCAAAAATTTGTTCTTATCTTTATCTTTTGAAAGATAAAACCACCCTCTTTGGTACGCTGTTCAGCATCATCTACATGCCATTATTTTCTTTTGCTAGCCTTCCACTCTTTCTTCATCTCTCATTCATCTCTAAACCTCTATCTTTTGTTCCTGTGAATTTCGGGAAACTTCTCACACACTATTTTCTCTTGTCCATCCAAGTCACTATTGTAGAGAGTTTTCAAAGCTTGAGGTGATTTTTCTTGTGTTAGGAATTGTAATTTGAGAAGAATGGAAGCTATCCACTCATTGATATTCGTTTTTGTGGCTATTTAAGGTAAACTCATAACTCAAAAACTTGAGTAATTAATTTTATTGATATAATTTTATAGTGGGTAGGTTGGATAGTAAATTTAAGGCAATGCTATTTAGGATTTGGGGAATTAAACTAGGTAATGTTTAGGATATGTAACTTATTTATGCATTGCTGGCATTTTTATGGTTATAAAACAGTACAGAAGACGTCTAATGCAATTGTGCAAATTTTTTGGGGAAAGACAAATTGGAAACTGATATGTGTTGTGAATAGTTCTTACATGCTATAGTTTATTTATATGTTATTAATTTTAAATTGATTTTTGTTATTAGATTTTGAATATAGTAGAGCTTTAGGGACTCTTGGACAAACAAAGTTTTTAGGAAACTCTATTGACTTTGTACACTAGTATGGGCTGATAGTTTTGATTATCTTAAAATGCTTTAATATTGGTTTTGGACTAAATATGGTAAATGTTAAGTGTAATGATTTGTGTCAATGATGGCAACGGTTATGGACATTAGCTTGGGCCAATAGTGGTAATTTATATAGACTGTGATTATGCTCATGGAAAAAGTTTAAATTATTTGAGTGGGTTTTTTAATTTCATAATATGGACTCTCTCCTTGAAATAGATTGATTTACTTGATTTATGTTAGATTTTAATTTTTGTCACTTGAAAAATTAATTTTTTTGAAATGTGTATTATTCCATGTTATTTCAGTAACTTGATCTTTATTTTGTTCCATTATAAATTTATTTTTACGAAGGACTTATTGTTACATTTTTTTATTTAATTACATTTTTTGGATAAGACTTTGTTGGAACATTATATTTAACAGCAATAAATGTTAGCCATAGTGCACCTAGGATTGGATTAAGCCTTAGCTAGCAAGATATATGCTTACTTCGTGTGTAGACCAACACACGTGAGTTAGTTATGATTTCGAGTTAGACGCTTGTCAGTTAAAGCCTTGTGCTTGTTAGATGGTTAGCTTACCCATGAGCCATGTGCTCGTTTTGCTTTAGTTCTTCTTAATGGATTCTCCCACATGGATTACGTTTTAAATGGTTACAAACTTACAGTTTATCTATTGAATTATTAAAAATTATTTTTCATTAATTGTTATGTTTCTCAATTTGGATTTCTAGTGAATTGACTTGAATTGTTTTATTGAGAAATTATTTTATTATATTTTTACTTGTTAATAAAAGACTCGTGCCTCAGTTGTCCTATTTTTGTTATAATAGGTAGTCGCGATTCACCCAAATTGTGATCATGTTCTTCAGATAAAGAAAATGAGATAGCTTTTAATTCTACTCCTTTGGTTTGTTTGACAGAATTTGATATGATTACTATTGATGAGTCCAACACATTGTTCGTATGGACATATTTAAGTATTTTGTTTTATTTTGCTTTGTTATAAATCTTATTTGAATGTCAAATGGGCAAATACTCTTAGATGTGTTCCATTTTTTCTACAAGCAAGATTCATGACAGAGGTAGAGGATTAAATTAATGTTTTGGCAAGTTACAAAGTTTGGACTGTTTACCACTGAATTAGAAAATGATATATTTGATATTTAAGTATGTTTTGAAACCTAGTTGTGGCTATCGTAACTGTTTTGAGATTCTGTGTGGTTAGGCTTATGGGACTTCAGCTAATCTACGATTTGCTCTTGTTAGACGCCGGTTATGGACTCCGAGTTCGAATCGTGACATAGAAACAACATAAGATGAACAATGCTTCAAATTGGTCATTAACCAAAGGCAAATTTGATAATTGTTAATCTCAAACCTCATTAGGGACACACATCACCACTATTAAAGCTCTTAAACAATAAGACAGGTTTATTGAACATGAAAATACGAAACTTGACGGCTACCTAGCCTGCCTTCATAATTTAGTTTGAAGAATTATAATTGCTCCTTCTTATGTTTTTAATAGAGAACTCAAATTACAAACGCCATACAGGGCGTTATTATGATTATCATATGGTAAGATATATCATATAAACTAAACCATGGTTTCATTATACTGAAGAGAGCAAAAATACTCTTTTTTAATTCAAAAAGTATGTAAAAATTCCATAAACAGTATACCTGCATGACATACTGCCCTGCATATGTTCCTGTTATAGTAGAACTTTGACCTGACGCGAGCAAAGCAATTCCAAATAGTTTTGAACTCCATTTGCCCAAGACATTCTGAGTATGGCCCATGTCAGTAGTTATCCTCAGTGATTTTATTAGCACAATTTCCAACAAAAATGATACTCCATATGAACTTCAAGGACTAGGCAAAATGTGATAGCATCAATTAAAAAAACCTAACACTACAATATACACAGGATAAGAAAGACATATCGTGGTCTCACATACTCTTAGTAGAAAGGAGGCTTTGTTCAAATCCAAATCTTGGCAGCTCATCTGATCTTCTGCACTCGAAGAATTGCAAACTGCACCACTTACCGAAATAACAGAAATATTTATGAGGAAGGCCACCATAAGAGCAAAGGCACTTTCTATCAAGTAAAATCTGCAAGCCTCCTGTCAAAGAAAATTTTGAAGATTAAAAAAAGGGGTGAGTGACATCAGAAACTGCTTTAGCATTATTCTCACTTATTCCTCGGCTTCATATTGCATGATGTTCAGAGAGTTAAAACCTTAACAAGACCTTCCAAGAATAATTCAAATTCCAATAAGCTTACTCTTTTAGAATGCTCTTACTGAACAATGAAAAGGTAAAAAGTATGAGTTGTCACAGATTGAACAATGTTTCACCTCTTAAAAGCACATGTCATTTTTCAGCTTAATGCTGTGTTATTGAAGAATCTTGTTTTAAAAACTGCATTACCAAAAAAAAAAAAAAAGGATAAAGAAGAGAACGGCTCAAATTATCAAATTATTATATGAAGATTGGTTTTATATCTCTAATACAAAAAGAATCAACTCTCCTAAAAGCTTAAGCGATTAGGTGATGGTTCAAGATTGATTTTATATCTCTAACAAGCTACAAACCCCAAGTAGAGGATTAAAAAGATATAAATCGTAACAGTTTCTTAATCAACAAAGATATTTGCAAATACATGGGTCAGATAAGGACATTAATATTAGATAAAGACAATTATATGGCAGAACGAAGTTAACACAGGGGAGTAAGGGTCAGAGTCGGAGATTTAAAAACATTATTGCTGATAACTTTACCACATCTTGAACAATACAACATTGTTGAAGAACCTGATGCGAACGGGAAGGCTTCAAGTATCCACTGATTTTAAATTAACATTCTAAGTAGGCCAACAATTTGGCAACATCACTTATATTAGAATTAGATCTTGAAACAAGTTTTAACGCATGCATACAAGAGATTAAATGTTTACTTTGATTCCATGAACTGATCGCGGTATTTTCCTAGAAAGCACCAGTGCTGAATGGAGGAAGAGATTGTGCCTGAAGCAAATGCATAAAGAAACATAGCATTAGATTACATGAATGGAAAATAAATAAATAAATGGCTGCAGAAGACATGAGGAACCCACGGCATAACCATAGCCCCAAGGAGTGAAATTGCAAGACCAGTTGCACCACTCCCTTTAAGTTCTGGAACAAAGAGACCCTTCAGAACTTCTTTGGCGTCAGGCTTCGCATATCCAAGCTCAACCATAAAGCAAGCAGCAATTGTAAATACTAAAAATGCAATCAAGAATTCAAGTTTCCTAATCTGTTAAACAACAACACAGAAAAAGACCTCATATTGTTTTCATATGGATATTAATCTAATGAAACATGCAATGACAATCATAAATTTGCTCACGAAATAATAATTTCTGTGTATCATATCAAACCATAGCATGATACCAAGTAACCACGGGGGAGAGGGGAGTATGAAATACAGAAAACTACCCCATATTGCTGTAATGCTAAGAGGATTAATGTACTGACTCCTGTCAGAAGAACACCAATCCAAAGAGGTATGTTGAAGAGCATGTTCAATGCAAAAGCTGTCCCAATTACTGCAATAGAAAGTCAAGATAAAAATAAATAAAAGTTAAAGGGGGGAAAAAGGGGAAACTTATGGTTTGTGTTTTAGAACTTGATAGTTTGCCCATTACGGCTTTCATTATTGTCATCCAGAAGTATTTCTAGTAACTCAGTGTCCTATATGCAGCTCAAATTATTTCACAAAAAAAAAATTGAAGGAAAGAAAAGGAATTTCAGAGAGCATCACTTCCCTATACTGTAAAGCTTGACACTCATCTAGATTATGTAAACATGAACCAATTGAATTTATCCAATATCTTGGTTACTGTATAAGTTTTAATTTGCGATCTCTGATGTATATTTCAAAATCATCCTTCACAGCCAAATAAGATCAGCATCAGAAAACTATGATATGTACTATTTACGTGTAATATAAATAAGTAGCAATAGTTCAAAAATGCTAAATTCACCTCAATACCTTCAGGAATGTCACAGGCCACTATGGCAATTTCAGAAATAAGCCAAAGGATAAAGTTGGGCACCCGAGAATATTCAGCTCTACAATGCTCTGCTAAGTGCTTTCCTGCAAGCAGCAAATAGAATTTTGAAAGAATTGGTAACAGAGAAGTAAAATTAGCATCCATACGTATACTGATCAAATTTATTCAGTAAAAAATAAAAAATTGATTATCAAATCAAGTACCAGTGACAACCCCAAGATTGGCTGCCATTGATTGAATTATAAGAGCAGCACATGACGCCACCAATATGATCCAAAGTAACTGAAAACACAAATGTGATAGAAAAGAAACGGGAAGACTTGAGCTTAGGTATATGCTAAAATATTATTTGATAGAAACGGGCGTAATAGCATTCAAGGACAAACTGTAGGTGTGCAGAACAATCATCAACAAGAAACAACTGAAGTACCACCTCATGGATTTAACTAGGATAATTAGAGTATGGTTAGAGTGTGCTTAGTGTTATTTAGAAGTTAGTTAGATTGGTTTGATGAATTTATGTGAAAAGAAAAATAGAGAGAGAAAATAGAAGAAAACGAAGGAAAGTGGAAGAAAAGGAGAGAAAGAATTTACAGATATGCAGCGGAAGAAAGAAATTTCTCATGTTGGATGTCATCGCTCTGATACCATGTTGGAAAACATGATAGAAAGGAGGTAAATTTAGAGAGTTGAGAGAAAATGCGAAATGTGAATTTTACTGAATGTGTAAAAGTGTATATAATAAGCCAATACTGTGGCTTATATGGAACAGTAGAGAGTAACTGACCAATAATAACCAACTTGCTGACTCATCAAACCAATCTAACTAACTTCTAACTAACACTAACCACACTCTAACCATACTCTAACTATGGTAATATCTGAACCTATTTTGTAGAACACAAATATAAACAAATAATGGCTTGTGGATTTTACAGATGCCATTTGAGTCTGGTAAAGTGGCTGACACTGCATAATGGGCATCCAATGCATACATGCTAGATGACTACAACATTTTAACAAAAATTTGCAATGATATTTCCGAGCTGAAGCAACTGCATGAAAATACACCATACATACCTCATATTTAAATTGTGCCCCTGATTGAAGATCTGTCTCAACTGCAAGTTATTGTCAAAATACAATAAGCATATATATGTTAGGAATATATTTCCTTTTATTTCAGAAGAAAATAATGAATAAGTGATCTTACAGTTTCCTGGGTCAATATATGCAATGGAAACAAGAAACCCAGGCCCCATGTATGCAAATAAGTTTTTCCAGCTTCTTCTCTGCAATACAGAAACATACATAAATAATGGATATTAGGCAAACTTCAGTTCACGCCAATTAAAGTATGAGTTACTGAACTGTACTTTGCAATCCAATCACTAACTCAAGTTGCACCATTATTAAACCAGCACTTAGAAGAATGTTTTAAAAAAAATGACAAATTAAAAAAAATGTGACAAAATATGAGTCATTTGTCATAGTCAGTTGTGTTAATATATCCTTTTAATTCCCTAAATTGCAAAATAAAAAATTATTTTCTTTATGCATGGAGGGTTTGTGGGGGAGGGTAGAAAGTGTTCTTCAACCCTTTTTTTTATACATTTCTTTATACGTGGAAGTTTTTAACTATTGACGTTACTTCATAATAGTTGTGATCCTGAAAGAAAATGAGCCTAGCCCGCATATTGCGACACAAAGGATATTATGATTGGTAGAAAAGGAAAATTCATTTTATTCATACTTGAAAAATGTATATATACAGAGGGAAAAGAAGTAAAAGGCCGAAAAGAAAAATAACAAAAAATAATAGAACAACTGCATTAACTAACTAACTAACTGAAACTAACAAACTCTAACTGCTCTCATTAATTGAAAGCCACGGTGTCAGCTAACAGCCCCCCTACAAGCTGGAGCAAGGATATCCAACATGCTCAGCTTGGACACCAATGTATGAAACAAATGAGGAGGTAGAGCCTTAGTATGAAGATCAGCTAGTTGAGCTGATGAGGGAATCGAAAGAAGATGAATAACCTCAGCTTGTAGTTTTTCTCAAATGAGGTGGCAATCAAGCTCAATATGCTTGGTGCGCTCATGAAAGGTAGGGTTCTGAGCAATTTGTATCGCTGACTTGTTATCACAGTAAATGGAAACTGGTTGAGGATGATGAAGAGTGAGATCTTGTAGTAGATACAATAACTACTGTACTTCGCATGTAGTAGCTGCTAGAGCTCTATATTTTGCTTTAGAGGAGGAAAGGGAGATTGTGTGCTGTTTCTTAGACTTCCATGTAATGAGGGAAGGTCCAAGAAAAATGGTAAAGCCTGTGGTAGAAAGTCTGGAATCAGGACATGCAGCCCAATCTGAATCGCTGGAAGCAGTGAGTCAAAGATCAGAATTGGCTGAGAAAAATAAACCCTTTCTTGTAGAGCTTTTAATATAGTGCAGGACCCTAAGAGCAGCCTCATGATATGCCTCCAGAGGATTACTTACAAACTGACTTAACCTATTTACAGTAAACCTTAGCTCTGGTCTAGTATTAGTAAGATATAATAGGTGCCCGATGAGCCTTCTAAAGGCTTTAGGATCTGAATGAGGTTTGCCATCATCCTTGAGTAGCTTTAAATTTGGAAGCATAGGTGTGGAGGCAGGTTTGTAGCCAAGTAGCCCTGCATCCTCCAATAATCTGAGAGCATACTTTCTTTGATTAAGGATGATTCCTGCCTTGGATCGGGCCACTTCAAGGCCAAGGAAGAATTTTAGTGAGCCAAGGTCTTTAATTTTGAATTTAGCATCCAAATAAGACTTGGCCGAATTGATTTCAGTAATGTCATCCCCTGTAAGAACCACATCATCCACATAAACAAGCAAAATTGTTAGATGCCCTTCAACAGATTTCACAAACAGTGAATAATCTGATTTTGATTGCTTGTAGCCCAATGAAATGAGAGCTGAAGTCAGCTTTTGGTTCCATTGGTGGCTGGCTTGCTTAAGCCTATATAGGGACTTCAAAAGTTTACAAACTTGATTGGGTTTTAATGGTTGAAATCCTTGTGGTACAGCCATATATATTTCTTCATTTAATTCTCCATGTAAAAAGGCATTATTTATATCCAATTGATGTAAATACCAAGATTTGGCTGCTGTAATTGCTAAGACCATTCTGACAGTACTCATTTTAACTACTGGAGAAAATGTCTCAAAGTAGTCCACCCCTTCTTGTTGTGTATAACCCTTGGCAACTAGGCATGCCTTATACCTTTTTATGCTTCCATCAACCTTATGCTTAACCTTGAAAACCTATTTGCAGCCAATAGGTTGCTTGCCATGTGGTAAGTCAGCCAGAACCCATGTATTGTTCAACTCTAAAGTAGCAATTTCTTGGTCCATGGCTAACCTCCAACACTCATGTTGTACTGCTTGTCTATAACTTCTTGGTTCAGCATTAGTGGACAAAGAACAAATAAAGGTTTTGTGTGCAGTGGACAAATTATGATAAGAAAGAAAATTGGAAAGGGGATGAAAATACCTGAGGACAAATTGGCAGCAATGTCATTGGACTAAAGCAAATTGCAATGGTAATCCCTTTAATATGTAGGTGGATGCTTGTTTCGGGTAGAGGTTCTGATTGGAGCTGGAAGGTCAGATGTATGTGCAGATTGTTGTGATTCACTTATAGAGTTAGGAATTGACTCATTTGTTGGATTGGTAATTAGTTCAGCTGTAAGGTTTGAGGTGTTGTTTAATGATGGAAGAGAAGGAATGGGAAAGGCATCAGATGGGGAAGGTTGTGATTGGTTGCAAAAAGGAAAAAAAAATTCATAGAAAGTGACATTTCGAGAGAGAAATATTTCTCTGTTGTGTAAGTCAAAAAGCAAATGACCTTTAATACATTCTCTATGACCAAGGTATATGCATTTTTGGGCTCTAGGATAGAATTTGTTTCTGTTAGCAACAAGTGTTGAGGAATAACATAGAGACCCAAAAACTCTAAGGTGGGATAGGTCAAGGGATTTTTCAAACAGAATTGAGTATGATGTATTATTTTGCAGAACTGTTGAAGGTAACATGTTTAGAATATGGACAGCATGTGAAACAGAAAAAGACCAAAATGATAGAGGCAAATTTGATTGAAACATGAGGGATCTTGCAATGTTTAGAATGTGTTGATGTTTTCTTTCAACCACCCCATTTTGTTGGGGAGTCTCAATATATGAGAGTTGATGAATGATGCCTTTGGATTGATAGAAGGAAATCATGTTGAATTCTTGGCCATTATATGATCTTATCACTTTAACCTTTTTGTGAAATTGAGTTTCTATAAGATTGAGGAAACTAATGAGATGTTGTCTGGTTTCATGCTTGGATTTCATGAGTCTAATTCATGTGAACCTTGATTTATCATCTACTATGGTTAAAAAATATTTGAAACCTTATAATGAAGGAATAGCATACGGACCCAAAATATCAAGATGTATAAGATCAAAGATACAATTAGAAACAGAATTGCTATTAGAAAAGGGCAAACGTTTTTGCTTTGACAAATGACATATATCACAGTTTGGTGAGGGAGTGGGGGATACAACAGGTTGCTGTTTTTGTACATTGTGATAACATTGGGAAGAGGGATGTCCAAAGCGATAATGTTATATATCTGAAACAGTAAAAGAACTTGATGGAGATGGGATGGTGTTGATAGCATTGATGGTGACAAGCAATTGAGGTTAAGGATATTGAGGGAGTACCATCACATAAAGTCCTCCATTTGCCTTAGCAGTGCCAATCTTCCTTGAAGTATGTTGGTCCTGGATTATGCAATGGTCATGAAAGAAAACCAATTGACAAGAAAGTGATTCAGTTAATTTTGTAATAGAAATGAGGTTGAAAGAAAATTGAGGGATGTAAAGAACATCATATAGAATTAAGGTATCACTGAGATAGATGGTACCACAGTGAGTTGCTGAAGTGTGTTGTCCATTTGGTAAACAAACAGGAATAGGAGGAATTGATTTGTAAGTGGTAAAAGAATTTAAAGAAAAAGTGATATGATCTGTAGCCCCTGAATCTAATATCCAGGGGGTGTGATCTTTACCTAAAGGGGGGTTTGAGGTTGTGATGTTGTGAGTACTAACCAAGTTAGAAGCATGAGATGTTGCAGTAGGAGTGGATTGAGGTAGTAAAGCCAATAAACCTTGAATTTGCTCCTTGTGAGTCCATGTAGAGGTGAATCAGTGACAGATTCTTCAGGATTTACAGCTGCTGCAACATGATTTGCTGACTTTTTGGACTTAAAACTAGGGGGATATCCATGTTTCAGAAAGCATGTATCTACTGTATGATTTGTGCGCCCACAATGTGTACATTGCTTTTGTGAGGCACTTTTAGAATTGTAACTTTTCTGACCTTTGCCATATGAATTGTGAGTAGGTGCAGACTTGGACTGAATGGCTAATGCAATGGGATCGAGCAATGGCAAGATTCCAGTTTGCAGCTGCCTTTCTTATTGAGTAATCATAGAAAAATCTTTATTAATAGAGGGCAATGGCTCCATGAGTAAAGTTTGAGATCTAACCGAAGTAAAATTATCATTTAATCCTTGCAAGAAGCAAAGAACACAGTCATTGTCCCTATACTGTTGAATGGTTTTCGAAGTATTGCAACAATTGGTTTGTGGAAGGGGCGAAAATTGCAAAGCTCATCCCATAAAATTTTTATTTTTATGTAATAAGATGTGACTGAAAGATCACATTGTTTGAGAGAATAAAGATCTGAATGAATCTGAGAAATTTTGACATAGTCACCTTGGGAAAATCGGTCTTTACGTTCTTTCCAAACATCTGAAGCAGTGTCAATCCAAAGAATACTTGTAGCTATCTCATGTGTCATGGAATGATTTAGCCAAGACAAAACTAATGTGTTGCACTGCGTCCATACAGCATATAGAGAATCATTAGTGGAAGAAGGCTTCTTGATGGTGCCATCCACAAATTCGTCTTTGTTCTTCATTTCTAAAGCCATTGACATGGCCCTTGACCAGCTGTGATAATTGGACCCTTCGAGTGGTGGAGAAACCAAGAAAAGTGAAGGATTTTCATTGGGGTGAGTGTAGTATGGGCTAGAAGAATCTTGAGAGGAGATGACAGGTGCTGCCACTGAAGAATTAGCAGAAGTTGCCATAGAGAGAAAGATCAAAGGTGCGGAAGAAAATGGGAGTTTTGGGTTATATCTACTGATACCATATTATGATTGGTAGAAAAGGAAAAAATCATTTTATTCATACTTGAAAAATGTATATATACAGAGGGAAAGAAGTAAAAGGCCGAAAAATGATATAACAAAAAATAACAGAAAAATTGCATTAACTAACTAATTAACTGAAACTAACAAACTCTAACTGCTCTCATTAATTGGAAGCCACGGTGTCAGCTAACAAAGGATCCCAGCCGAACTAAGAGAATCCAAAATACTAAAGACATATATATCCTTAACACCACATCTTGACCCAAACTTTAGTTCACGCCAATTAAAGTATATGAGTTACTGATCTGTACTTTGCAATCCAATCACTAACTCGGGTTACACCATTATTAAACTAGCACTTAGAAGAATGTTAAAAAAAATGACAAATTAAAAAAAATGTGACATTTGTCATAGTTAGTTATGTTAATATATCCTTTTAATTCCCTAAATTGCAAAATGAAAAATTATTTTCTTTATGCATGGAGGGTTGGGAAGGTGGGTAGAAGGCGTTCTTCAACCTTTTTTTTTATACATTTCTTTATACATGGAAGTTCTTAACTATTGACATTACTTCATAATAGTTGTAATCCAAAATACTAGAGAGATATGCATCCTTAACACCATATCTTGACCCAAATTTTAGCTCATGTCAATTAAAGTATATGAGTTACTAAACTGTATTTTGCAATCCAATCACTAACTTAGGTTGCACCATTATTAAACCAACACTTAGAAGAATGTTTAAAAAAATGACAAATTAAAAAAAATGTGACAAAATATGAGTCATTTGTCATAGTCAATTGTGTTAATATATCTTTTTAATTCCCTAAATTGCAAAATGAAAAATTATTTACTTTATGCATGGAGGGTTAGAAGGGAGAAGGTGTTCTTCAACCTTTTTTTTTATACATTTCTAATTTTTTTATACATGGAAGTTCTTAACTATTGACATTATTTCATAATAGTTGTAATCTTGGAAGAAAATAAGCCTAATCCGTATATTGCAACACAAAAGATCCCAACCGAATCAAGAGAATCTAAAATACTAAAAAGATCTACATTCATAACAATACATCTTGACCTAAATCTTTATAACATTAAGTTTATTAGTCTTTTTCAATTATATAATTTTCAACTTGTCCATTCCTTTCTAATGTGAGACTGTTTCACCCACATCTCTCACTCGCACTTAAATTCCAAACACTTATTACTTCAAACTTTTTAATGTCGCTCTAGCCATAGCTGGCTTGCGTGCTCAATACTGTCACTCCTACATGACATAAGATTTTTAAAACTAATTTTACTTCCTGACTCAACTCAAACTATTTTCTGCCCCTTTTGTCTCTTTTCATTTTCCAAGTAATATTCCTGGCATCTTTTTAGTCCCTTCATACAAATGAAAAAAAAATAAAAATAAAAATAAAATTTGGCATATAAACACAGAATAAAGCATCCCACTCTGAAATAATAAATCTTTAATCTTAAACATAAGTGGCAAGTTAAAGCAATATTCGTCTATGTCCTACACATTATTTTAACATTGGCAACAACATTATGCGAAGTTAACCAATAACTTAAATGAACAATTCAAAAGCTTAAGGAGATTAAATGGCAAGCCAAACTCACATCAGGTACAACAATTTGATCAGTATCAAAGTTTTCAATCAGAGGCGCATTCGAGAAGCTCCGGTCACCGGTGCTCGCAATGAATTGCGGCTGCCCAGAAGGTGAAGCTGTGGCAGCCATATTCTCTTTCTCCTTTCTGCAGCCAACACTGATAAAAACAAAGACAAGTCTTAGTAAAGTAAAATCAAACACAACTGAGGTTCAATCAAAACGGTTCTTCAAACCAAAATACTAGTTTCTCTTTTGCAGCTAGAAAGTCCAGGTATTATATATATATATATATATATATATATATATATATATATATATATATCTGAAGAATGAGATGAATGATAATAAACGTACGGAATGAATAACTCAGAAGCAAGACAGAGCCTATAAACTTTGATAGCTGCATGAGGAAATGAAGAAAAAAATGGAAGAGTTGGAGTCAGTAGTGACATAGAAGCTGAAAAATTTTATGGTTGCATGAAGGAAAGAAAGATGAAGTCGATAACGCAGACGCAGGGAAACGATTTCCTTGGTTTTGCAAACATTTTTCTGGAGAGGGAGGGAGATTGCATACATAGCAATGACAATAGGTAGTATGCAGAACCGAAGAGCGAGAATGAACACCGCCCACCTTTGTCAGATTGCAGTAGAAGACTTTTTCTCTTTTACTTCTCAGTTCGGCAACCTGCTGGCTGCTGCATGCTACTTTGACACTGTCCCTTCATTTATACGAACGGTTTTAGCAAGCAAGTATTTTTTATTAAGAAAATTAAAATAGAATGAATTAAATAAATAGTAATTTTTTAAATATTTTGATTTTATTTAAAAAAATTATTATTTTGCATTAGAATAATACTCATGCAATGCATGGAATTATAAAAAATTAAAAATATTTAAAAATAATATATGATAATTATTTTATTATTACAAGAATATATATTTATAATTTTTATAAGTGATTAAGGGCAATATAGAAATTTTACATTAAGGTTTAAATATTTATTTTATTTTTTTAAGGTACCAATTTTTAAGTTTATATATATCATTTTGAAAATATTTTAGATATTCTAAAAATTATTGAAAATTTGTATTTAGTTTTAGGAGCTACAACAAGTACTAACTCTCTTGACGTTATTTTTGTATATTATATTATGATTTGATAATATAACAAAAATATTTTTATTCTATAAATAAATATCTCAAAAAAGTTATGATTTGATAAATAAATATTTTTACTATACAACCATACATAGATGAACAAGATTAAAAGTTATTTAAATGTCATATGGATATGATCATTTAAAAAAGTTACATGCATTTATATTTTAATCTTGACCATTAATCTGTCGATTATTTTCATACTTTAAATGTCTTATGATTGATTTAATTGAATTCCATATGTGCTCAATTGTTGACATTTAGCTAAGTTTCTGATTTAGAGTTGTCTTTGGATGTTTATTGTGAAACTATGTTAAATGTGGTTATAAACACTCATAAATGAATTATGCTTTTCAGGATATCTTTGAGTGTTTGAGTCCATTAGCATCAAACCAAGCTTGATGACTATTTAAGGAGAGAGATGAATACTTAAGAAGATTAGTTTTACCCTTAGAAGCAAAGGAAGAAGGACATTTATGAAGAATCAAGGTCACATTTGAAGAAAGTGAGTGACACGGCCCGTGTGATATGACACGGGGTGGGCCGTATACTCCTCTGACTATTTCAAGACGGGTCAAATCCTATTTTTGGACAACACGGGCCATGTCATATAACACGGCCCGTGTCAAATGACACGGGTTGGGTAGTGTTCTTCTCTGACTTTGAGATTAGTTAGAATTTTGTCACCAGATTCAGACACGGGTTAGGCCGTGCCCGTGTCGTCGCACCAGAAAGTTAAATTCGGATTCTATTGAGAAATTAGGTATCTAAAGCTATAAATAGAGATACCTAGAACCCCAAAAGTGAGGTCTGGGCTGGGAGCAGCCAAGGGGCTGAAGAGGATTCAAAGAACAAGAGAGAGGAAGATTGGATCGAATATTGGAGTCCCGGGTTCGAGCAATCGGAGATCGATCATTCCCAACCTTTGAAAACTAGTTTGATCTTCAGTTTTCTTTTGCACTTTCATTCTGAACTATGTTTTTCTTCTGTTTTTCTTCTGTTTTTGAATTTGCCATGTGTGGCTAAACTTTTTTATTGGTTAAGGGAAGATGAAACTCTAGTTTTGATTATGTGAATCTTGCATATTTCTTTATATCAATACAATTATGTTTTTATTCATATGTTTCTGTTTTTAAATCAATATAAAGGTCTTTATATTCTTGCCAAACTTCGAGAGTGATAAAACTAGGATTGTTATGCGTGGTTGCGGTGGTAAAACTAGTGAAATATATGATTTAAGTAATTTAATCTCGGTGTGTGATTAGATCTTAGTGTGATTGGTTTTCTAATTTTTAATGCAATCATTAGGTTGATATAAGAGCAGTTGCTTTACAAATAACTAATGGTTAGGGTTTGATTTGAGCAGTTGCTGAATTAAGCAAAACTTAAGGAAGACATGGGATTTATCTCACAATCACATAAGAACATAATTGATCATATTGGTATAAAGGGTATGTAAGTTGGTATAATCATATAAATCTAGTGGTGGATTATATCTCTTAACCAATATCTTTAACTTGATAATTCAATTTGTGTTTACTGTTTTGGTTTAACTTTAATTTCTTTTGTTAGATTTAATTAACAAAACCCCCTTTTTAATTTTACTGTTTATTTTTCATCAGAGTTTAATTTAGGAATTAGATTGATAGTGTTAATTGAATTGGTTCTCTGTGGATCGACCCTTGCTTACTACAACTGGTTGCAAGGTTTTTGTATTTTTGGTGGAACTTGGCAACTATTTTTGATATTTATTTTTAATCACATTCCACACCACACCAAATTTTGGCGCTGTTGCTGGGGAACCAATTTTTCAATTGCGCTATTAATTTGTTTCCTATTTTTACTCTGCTTTTGTTTTTTTGTTTTAATTTTTGATTCTTTCTTTCTGAGTGTTTGTAGGTGTTGATGTCCATTGATCATGGAAGCTTGTGAGATTTGCTTATCATCTGGACATCCCACTGATTTGTTTCCCACTTTCCTAGTAGACACAAATGAGGAGGTAGAGGCAGTATGGGAATATTCTGAACCGTCCGATAACTACAACCCCTACTCCAATACATATTATCCAGGGTGGTGGGATCCTCCTAACTTAAGTCATGGGCAGCAACAAGTTCAACCTCCTAGGCAACTTGAACCTTCACTGGAGGAGCTAATAAGACAAATGGCCACTAATAACATTCAGTTTCAACAAGAAACACAGGCCATGTGTAATGACCTGCAAAACTCTTTGGATCAGTTAGCCACAGATCTCAGCAAGCTCCAGAGCCAAATTTCTGAAGGATTTCCCTCACAATCAGAAGAGAATGTGAAGGAAGATGCTAGTGCTGTTACACTACGAAGTGGGAAGACACTAGATGAACCCACTTCTCCTTCACAAACCATTGAAAAGAAAGAAACAGAGCCTGAAGAGGTAAGTGAGGAGGGGGAAAACTCTAAGGCCCCCAAGGTAAGTATTCTTGAACTCCTTCCTAAGGTGGTGAAGAGACAGTATGATGAGTTGTGTGATGAATTTTCTGATTTTATTGGTTTCAATAATTATATTCATTGTCACTCATGTACTGATATTATATGTGCTAATCGTGCTGAGATTTCTGCAGACTTGAAAGTTGATAATTTTATTTACAAAGTAGAATCTAAGACCCAAAGGGAGGTGGAAAATCAAGCCACTAAAGAGTTTTCAAATATGGACGAAGAGAATCAGTTGATGGACACTGCTGAAGTGGATTTTGTTTTGGAGCCATGGTCCAATAGAAACAATGCATATGAAGTTGATGAAGTGCACATATTACTCTTCAGTAGTGAAGCCAAGGAAAATAAGGAAGGCCAATGGGATCCCGGTAGAAGCCCTCATGTCTCAAGCTTAACTTGGTCATTACACTTCAGCCAATGGGACCCTGGTGGAAACTCTCATGTTATTTCAAGTATAAATTGGTTATTATGCTTTCGCCAATGGGATCCTGGTGGAAATTTCTTCATCTACCTCTGTTACTTCAATTAATAAGGATTTTTTTCCTCTCTTTTATTTTACTTGTCCTAGATTTATTAATGATTGTTTATTATTGAGGTTTACATTGAGGACAATGTAGAATTTAAGTGTGGGGGAGGAATTGACATTTTGTTTTCTGTTTTATTTTTATTTTTATTTCTATTTCTATTTTCTGTTTTTGAAAAAAAAATTGTGTTTTTATTTGATTTCCAATGATGTTTTGAGATTTGTGAAGTCTATGAGTTTGAAGTAATTGAAATTCAAGGTTATGATTTATAAATTTCTTTTGTCATCTTGAATTTGGCATGCTTGGTTTTGGATGTTTAATTGATGAATTGAGTTTGATAGATGCATACCTGGTGAGATTTTGAGCCTTTTGATAGATGGATTTAGCATTTATGTCATTCTCTTCTTTCTTGTGTGATTTTCACTCATGTCATATTGATCATTCTAGAACTTGCTTTAATTCTTTTTGAGGCTACATTTTCACTTGTATACATGAACATGATTGAGGCATTCTTTTGTGATTAACTACTTTGGCCAAATAGCCAACCTTGCATTATTTCCCTTTGATTAATCCCTTGAGCCTATTTGCCCATTCGTTGTCTTATCTCATTATATGCTCTATGTGAAAAATCATGATTTTACCTTACCTTAGAGAATGGGAGAGCATTGGTTCATTTTCATTGAAGGAGCTCTTTTGTTTGTAAGTGTTTAATAGGATAAGTGTGGGGGTTGTGTAAGTTGATGTGTAATATGCAAGGTGTTGAAAAAAAATATGCAAAGAAAAAGAAAAAATTCAAGAAAGATTGTAAAAGAAAAGAAAGAAAAAGGAAAGGAAGATGTAAAGAGAATGTGCATTATATAGATTTGAGGGGATAAAAGTTTCATGTTTGTCAATTGAGTTTCTCCTCAATGTTCTTTTATTCTCTTGAGTGCTCATCTTACCATATCCATATTATTTTCTTCCCTTACCTTGACCCCATTACAACCTTAAATAAAGTCCTCTTGATTTGTGTGTGCATGTGTTTGAGTAGTGGAGAAGTAGAAGTAGAAGATAAGCAAGCTTATGGTAGTGCATTTTTCATGGGTTGAATTGAGTGAAATACTTACCTTGTAAACACTTGAGAGATTGAGAGTGTATCTTGTGAGGATCTATTATTATTAATTCATGCTTTTCAAATTGAAGATGCCTTGCTTGTTGGTTGGAAATGTGAAGAACTGTTATCTCTTGAATGTTTTGATTCCTTGAATATTTTCTTGCTCTTCTTGCTTACAAACTTTTGCCTCTCTTGAATATCATTGGAAACTGAATCTTTTGAATTTTTAGGTTTTGTTTTGTTTTGTTTTCCCTGTTCCTTGGTTTGGTCTTATGTTTTGCCCAAGAGTGCAAAATGCTAAGTGTGGGGGTATTTAATCTGTCGATTATTTTCACACTTTAACTGTCTTATGGTTGATTTAATTAGACTCCATATGTGCTCAATTGTTGATATTTAGTTAAGTTTCTGCTTTAGAGCTTAATTGGATATTTATTGTGAAATTATGCTTACATGTGGTTATAAACACTCATAAATGAATTATGCTTTTCAGGATATCTTTGAGTGTTTGAGTCCATTAGCATTAAACCAAGCTTGATGACCATTTGAGGAGAGAGATGAATACTTAAGAAAATCAGTTTTACCCTTAGAAGCAAAGGAAGAAGGGCATTTATGAATAATCAAGGTCGCATTTGAAGAAAGTGAGTGACACGGCCCGTGTGATATGACACGGGGTGGGCCATGTACTCCTCTGACTATTTCAAGACGGGTCAAATCTTATTTTTGGACAACACGGGCCATGTCATACAACACAGGCCATGTCATATAACACGGCTCGTGTCAAATGACACGGGGTAGGCCGTGTACTTCTCTGACTTCATAAGGGAATTCAGTTTTTAGCCTTGACCGATAACACGGGCCATGTCATATGACATGGGCTGGGCCGTGTTCTTCTCTGACTTTGAAATTAGTTAGAATTTTGTCACCAGATTCAGACACGGGTTGGGCCGTGTTATATGACACGGCCCGTGTCATCGGCTCAGAAATCTAAATTCGTATTTTAATGTTAAATTAGGTATTTAAACCTATAAATAGGGTTGCTTAGAGCCCTTAAAGGGGGGAGACAGAGAGAGCCGTCAAGGGAATTGAGGGAAACACAAAGACTAAGGGAAAGGGAGATTGGATTGAAGATTAGAGTCTCGGGTTCGAGCAATCGGAGATCGATCATCCCCAACTTTTGGAAACTAGTTTGATCTTTAGTTTTCTTTTGTACTTTCGTTCTGAACTATGTTTTTCTTTTGTTTTTCTTGTGATTTTGACTTTGCCATGTGTGGCTAAACTTCTTGATTGGTTAAGGGAAGATGAAACTCTAGTTTTGATTATGTGAATCTTACATATTTCTTTATATCAATACAATTATGTTTTTATTCATATGTTTCTGTTTTTAAATCAATATAAAGGTCTTTATATTCTTGCCAAACTTCGAGAGTGGTACAATTAGGATTGCTATGTGCGGTTGCGGTGGTAAAACTAGTGAAATATATGATCTAAATAATTTAATCCCGGTGTGTGATTAGATCTTAGGTTGCTTTACAAATAATTAATGGTTATAGTTTGATTTGAACGGTTGCTGAATTAAGCAAAACTTAAGGAAGATATGGGATTTATCTCACAATCACATAAGAACATAATTGATCATATTGATATAAAGGGTATGTAAGTTGGCATAATCATATAAATCTAGTGGTGGATTCTATCTCTTAACCAATATCTTTAACTTGATAATTCAATTTGTGTTTACTGCTTTGGTTTAAGTTTAATTTCTTTTGTTAGATTTAATTAACAAAACCCTCCTTTTTAATTTTACTGTTTATTTTTCATCAGAGTTTAATTTAGGAATTAGATTGATAGTGTTAATTGAATTGGTTCTCTGTGGATCGACCCTTGCTTACTACAACTGGTTGCAAGGTTTTTGTATTTTTAGTAGAACTTGGCAACTGTTTTTGATATTTATTTTTAATCAACTATTCATGTAAAATCTAATAGTTCACTCCTCTCACCTATTGTCAGAGGTGAGAGGAGTGAATCTTGACTATTGGATATTACATGAATGGTCAAGATTAGAACATAAATACATTTATCTTTTTTAAGTGGTCATGTAATTTTTAAGTAACTTTTAATCTTTATCATTCATATATGGTTATATGGTCAAGATTTACTCTTCTCACTAGATATACTCTATCCATATATATATATATGACACTAATAAGAAAAAATCTTGAAATAATTTATATTTTTTATTAATTTTTTTAAAAAGGATAATATTCAAATTCAAATTCAAATTACATTGATGACATAACTTAATAATGACAATTGACAATTATTTTTTTATTTTTTTTTTTTTATTTTTTATAATTAATAGAATAATAATAAAATTCAAATTCAAATATCATGTTGATAGCATAATCTAGAACTATACAATAATAACAACAACAATCAAGTCTTTTTCTATTAGGTGGGGTCGACTACATAGATCAAACGACGTTATTGTGCCTTATCATAAACCAAGTTTTCAAAAATGTTATTCAAATCTAAATCTTTCTTAATCGTTTCACCTGTAGTCTTTATTGATCTTCCTTTAATTCTAGCTATTGTGTTATTCTCTATCTGATCTACTTTTCTTACAGAGACTTCTACGGGTCTTCTCATTACATGTCCAAACCACCTAAGGTGAGATTTTCCTATCATTTCCACAATAGGTGCTATCCCTACTTTATCTCCAATGCATTCATTTTTAATTTTATATTGTCTTGTATGGCCACACATCTAACGTAACATCCTCATCTCCGTAACACTAATCTTATGTTATTGTTGATTTTTTAACGCCCAACATTCAATACCATACAATATCGCGAGCCTTATAGTTATACGGTAAAATTTATCCTTACGTTTAAGAGACACTTTTCTATCATAAATAACTCCTGAAGCACTCTTTTATTTCATCTATCCAGCTTAAATCTTATGGTTTACATCTCCCTCTATTTCTCCTTCATTTTGTATGATAGATTCAAGATACCTAAACTGTGTGACTTGTGGTATGATATGATTTTCAATTTTCATCGCTAAGCTAGCATTAACATGTCTCTTACTGAACTTACATTTCATATACTCTGTCTTATTTTTACTTAGACAAAAGACATATTCTTTCAATACTCATTTCCATAACTCTAACTTCTCATTTAGAAAAAGCATGCATAATCTAGAACTACAATTTGGCAAAAATATACAAATCAAAATTCTCTTTTTATATATTATTATATTAATTGATTGATTCCTTAACTCAAAACTCTTAGCTTACATTGTCTTCGTATGAAACATTTAATACTGTAGGCTAAAGACTTTTAATTATGGGTTTTTTTTAACAAAATTGCTTAAATATATCTCTTGTTAAGAAATTAAAAATAAGTAGTAATTAAATAAATAATAAAGTTTTTTAAAAATTAATATATTAAATGTTTTATTATTTATTTAATATTTTTTATTTTTTAATCTATATTTTTAAAATACTTGTCAATGAAAAATTTAATAATTTAAAATATTTGGTAATAAAAACTTTTATTTATTTTTAATTATATTAATATTTTAGGGTTTAATATTTTTTATTTAATAATTTTATATATTTTTTATTTAACAAGTATCTTAAAATCCTTTAGTAATACCCTTACTTATATAGGGATTCTTATATTCTTATAGAGGAAGATATTTTTTCTTTTGTAGTATTTAATGTATATTATATTCTATCCATTTTATAAAATCTATCATTTAATGTTTTTGTACACAGATTGAAAAAGTTAATAAATAACATCAATTCTAATGAGAAATAATTGTTTTTAATTAAATTATTATTTATTAAAATATTTAAAATATTAATTATTTCTCTCATTTCATTTAATAGGATACTATAAGACAATGATAAAGCTAAAATTTTTTTTTTCTTAAAGCAATAGATAAAATGAAAAAAAAAAATCTTTAAAAGACTAAAACGAAAATATTATGAAATAAAGAAAGTATCTACTATAACATTAATATTAATAATATAATTAAAATAAAGATAATAATGATTCATGTAGTCAAAATAGTACACAATTTATTGACGTATACAACATTTAAGAATTTCTCTTATTCATACAAAATGTTGTTCTTTATAACAGTCCTCATCTTTCCTCTCTTTATCTCTCATTCTCAGCTAAATTGTTTTTTCCTTCTTTCTTTTTTATTGATAAAGTCAGATGCTAGCATTGAGAAATTGTATTTAGCTCTCTGTATCATGTATTGAGAAATTGGCTAAGTATTTGTCCATCATAAATACTTCATTTAACATTAATTATATGTAAGATAAGTTATGTACGTCATATGAAAAATATACTTATACAGTGTTTGGTTAAGAATTTATTATTAAACTAAGCTAATAAGATATTATTACTTTATACTAATTGGGTTAGGTGAACCACCCCTGCATGTTTTGAAAAAACTTCATATTTCATATATTAGGAAAAGAAGAATGTTGAACATTTGTGATGTAAATAACTAAAAAAAAAACATAAACATGATGACATGTGTTCTTTAACTTAAAAAAAAAAATAGATCCTTTTATTTGAGTGTTTTACATAACACAAAGATATTAAATTAAAAATTATAGTGAGTCCGGTCAAAATTTATAAAAATTATATATTTATATTTTAGAATTTTATTAATAATTAATATAAATATATTTATTAAAAAAACATAAAATAAAAAAATGTTAAATAAAAAATATTTAATATATTAAAAATTAAAATAATTTTATTTTTTAATTAAAATTTTTTATTTTAATATCATCAACAGTCTTACGTATTTGTTAACAAATTCCTTTAATTATCTTTTTTACGTGATGTCAGGTGAAAAACTTCAAAAAGGTAGAAGTTACGTTTTGGTAAGGTACACATCAGAGCCATAGAAACTAGAACTGTGAATACAAAGCACCAGAATGTATGGTTGTGCGAGTCTTTGTTGTGTTGCGTTCTGATACATAAGGAAGAGTTTTTCTAACTAGTGTTTTAAATGTATTTATTAAAAAAATTTAAAAAAGAAATTTTATTTAAAAATATAATTTTTTAAATTTCTAATATATTAAATATTCTATTTGTCATAAAAAATTATTATTTTAAATCTTTAACAATTATCTTTAAAATATTATTTAATAAAACCTTATAAGAAAGGCACTGCGGGCAAATTGCCACATCGGACAAAAGATCAACAGTGGGATCCTCATAGACGAAAAATTATTATGTAATAAGAGAGTATGATTTTAAATATTTTTGTAATTGTTTAAATTTAATTTAATAACATTTTATTTTTAATCAAATAATTTGTATGATTATATAATTTTATGTGTCACTCTTTTATTGGAGCATAGTATTATTTTTAGACTACACAATATTGATATTAAGAACATTTAAAATTTGACATGTCCTACTAATCCAATCCGAACTAAAATTAATTTAAACGGATTTAAATTTTAAAAATCAAGTATATTTTTATGTTAAATTTGAATTATATTTCGAGTCATTTAAACTTTGATTGATATCTCAAATTATTTTAAAATTTAAATTTTTTATATTTAATTATAAATATAATATTTATTAACTTAAATTAATAACTTTTATATAATATAATAATATATTTATATTAATATTATTTATTTTAAAATATATATTATAAAATATACTTTAATTTTAATTTTTTACTTATATAATTTATGATTTAATTATACATAATTATTAAATTTATACATTATAATTATATATCAAATTGACCTAATTTAAACTCAATTATTATCAAATTATGGCCAAATCAAATTTAAATCTAAGAAAATAAATTAATCTAAATATCAAGTCAAAATTTAAGTTAAGTTAAATTTTACTCAACGTGTCACGTTTACACCCCTAAATAAAACTATAAAGTACAACAAAAAAAATACAATACTAATATTAATATGATACGATAGCGATAGAACAATACATTTCTCAAAAAACTAAGATAAGACGAAATAATTATATAATTTTTATAATCGAACAGTTTCTTTTTTTGTCAATCATTCGTTTCTTTCATTAGATAAAAAGAGTCCAGCTGTCCTACTGTTGTGTTAGTGCCGCACTGAGGTGTTGGAAGTAAAAAACTTAAAAGAGGAAAATGGGGTGAAGACAGATCCAGCCGTGTCAGTGTCGGTGTCGGTGTCAGTATCAGTATCGGACACAGCACGTCCTGGGTACTGAAAATTGGAGGTTGGCACCGTATCGGATTAGGATCCTCTTTGAAAAAAAACTGAGAGGATCTCAATCATCAAAATTAAAATTTTATATAATAAAATATTAAAAATAAATATAATATAATAATTTTTAAAGGTAAGATTTATAATTGAATTTTTCTCTAATTTTCTCACCACTAAAGAAGATCCTAATCCGCACCATATCAGTGCTTCGATAATAAGACATTAGAGTACCCAAAAGCCTTTCTCAACCCTAGAGAAAATGGTATTACACAAAATACAATGTTAGTTTGCTATGGGTTGACAAAAACAAAAAACAAAAAACAAAAGAAGATTGCTATGTGGCAGCAAGCCCATCATCAAGTGGCCCAGAAAGCAATACTAGCAGGTGAAGTTGTGTGAGCCAGGAATCCCAAGTGATGAACTACTAGCTTATAGAGCTACAAGATTAAACCATTAGTTTTATACTTTTATTCTGTATTTCTTTGTTGATATTGATAACTATTTGCATTTGGCAAGAAAAAAAAAAAAAGACTGAATGACATTGGCAAATGACAGCTATGTCTCTCGCACTTAAAGACACAGAGGATATGATGATTTTTTTTTTGCTAAATAATATTCCTCTGTTATTACACATAAAAATAAAATTCACAATTAACTAATGGATAAAAAAGAAAAAATAAAATAAATGCAAACTTCAGGTGACCGCAATGTCTTCTTGTCACTTTAGACAAATCTGCAGAGTGCCACTTATGTGAATGAAATAGGAAAAAATGCCCTCTTAAAATGGGTTCAACTATTGAAGAAGGGACTTCTTAGGGTAGTTGCATTAATAATAAGAGGAATGTTAGGAATATATTCTTTAACACATTTTTTTAATATATTTTTTTTATTAGATCATATCATACACTAAAAAATAAATTCAAATTTAATTACATGTTAATTGAATTAATTACATATTAATCAAGTTAATTATACATTAATCAAAATTAAATGTATACTTTAGTATGTGATGTAACTTAATAAAAAAATATGTTAAAAGAAGTGTGTTAGAGAATATATTATTAACATTTTCCTAATAATAATTGTACGTACAAGATTGCATGCAGAGTATTATATATGAAACATGGCATTATACCTTTTTTAAAAGAGTGGTGCTAAATAGCACAAATGGAATTTTGTGAAATCCTCACGAACAGGCACAGGAGCTTTCTTTTTCAATTGAAATATCTCAAATAGAAATTAAATAAAAAATGAAAAATTTGACTGATTTTAAAATAAACACGATCGTGAGTGATTTCACAAAAATGCATTATTGATATTTATCATTATCCTTTTTTAAAACCCGAGCATTTCAGCAGGGAAAAAAAATCCTAAAACATATAGGTTTTCGTTCTTTGAAACAAGTTTTCCAACTTAGATCTAGGTAGTGTTGTAAAGAATTACAAAATGCGAAAAAAAATGATATTTGATAGCTCTTTCTGACTTTTTAAAATATTTTTTTTACACAATCAATTTTTATAACATTCACCACTTATGTAGAAAATCAACTATTAACACTGAGTTTTTCGGCCTTTTGATATATCTCATATTAGTTCTTGGTGCAGTGGTAATCACCTTCAGCTAATTCATATCACTTTTTTTTTTAAATTATTCTGAATAATAGTCTCTCAATTTTTTCTTATGAGCTAAGCGCTACATATGAATTTTTTGTCCACTTGATTCGAACATCCCAATCTTTGAATATGTGTAGTCATGCAATTCACCATCTTCACACTTCCTCTTTGCGAAAGCCTTTCGTAAGTATTCAATAGTCAATGGTCTTTTCTTGAACATACCACGCCCACTTTTTTAAGAACTATGTATTTACCAACATGTTACTACTTTTCACTAGACTAAACCGCATCTTGACCACTATGTTACTACTCGCACTTAAGACAATTTTTTATAAGAGCCACGTTATGTGTTACCACTCATCAATGGGAGGAGCCCCTTGCTTGTACTACCGTTCATCAACTATTATTTCTCCAATACTTGTCCAATTGATCCGAGTTGTTGGCTTTAATACCACTTCTTGAGCGCCAATCAAGGGGAGTTCAAATAACAAAATGACAACATGGAGCATAGAGACCCAAGAATTTAAGGTGGTTCGACAAGTCATATGCCAACATCCACCTTAGAGGATAAAGTCATCTTCATTATAAGAGAAAAATATCGTATAAGAATAATTATAAAATTAAAAACATAACTCATACTCGACCCAAAGCCCCTTATACAACTTCTCTTATAACCCAAAGAACCCCGTTGTCACTTGTTTTCTCTTTGTCTTACCACATACCTAAGTCATTGGTTCTATTTATAACTAAACCTCCTTGATCTTCAAGTAAACTTCATTGGCCTCCAAGACCCCTTTGTTTCCAAGTTTCTCAAATCCTAACAAATTTTTCATATCCTTAATTTAAATTTCTTAAATTTCCAAGGATATACTTGCTAAGGATACACATAAATAAAAATCAATCATTATCAAGATACATGAGTCAAAATTTCAACACATTAACCCCAAGGGTGGGACTAGTGGTAGATGAGCATGTAATGTGTGAGTAAGATCAAGATCACAGATTTGAATCTCATATATATATGACAATTTCTTGAAGTCAGATCACAGGGAATATTTTTGTGAATCCCATTAAACTTACACGTAAATCGTCTACCTTTAACTAAATTGAAAAAATAGATTAATCGAGATACGTAAAAATTGACTTGGACATCACTTAATCACAATAAAAAAATAATAATAATCCCAACACATTGATAGGTAAATATCATTGTAAGCCTTTGTTAAGGCTTGGCATGCCCTCATCTTGAAAAGAGGTAACCTCACATTCTTCTAAACTCCCCCTCCCCCCCAAAGAAAAAAAAGAAAAGAAAACCGATTTTCTTTCCCATTTCCTTTTTAAATCTAGAAAAAAAAAGCGTTAAAGAAAAAGAAGGGAAAAACTATTTTTGAAAAAATGGAACGGAGAAGAACTAAGAAAAATATAAGGAAAGTGAAAGAGAAAAGAGATTTTGGAGAGCTTATGGTGGTTGGGTTCATAGTGTGAAGGTCGGTGGAGATGGGTTGGGTTTGAGAGGTGATTTCGCCGTGGATATTGAAGTGGTGGTTACATGATGAAAGGTTGATTTGTGACGGTCGGGGTTTATGATTTAGGGGGGAATTCGACTCGGGGATTTCAATGAGAAAAATAATAAATAGTTCGACGCCCGGTAGAGGGAATGATGGATCCTGAGTGAGAAATAGAAGAAATGATATGATGGTGTTTGTGAATTTTTTATGATGGTGTTATCAAGGTGGTGGTTACGATTTTCTGTTTAAAAAAAAATGTGATGCGAGAAGGGTGGAGTTCAAGAGTGCGTATGGTAAAAATAAATTAAATGAGAAGAGCATGCAATTACATTTTTACTCACAACAATTAAGGATTGATAAGAAAGGGCTTACTCTTATCAAAACTTAAGTGCTTTTTTTTTCTTTTTTTTCGGCTACCACCGAGATCAACTCAACATCATCAATCTTCTTTCCTTGGCTGAAGATGGGATGCTTTGGGGAAGATAAAAGAGGGTGGTCGTGAAGATGGAGATGGTTCACGTTTTTTTTTTGGAGGTGAAGATGAGATGAAGGATGATCAAGGTAGATGGGGAGTTCAGATCCTTTAAGGGGCTCGCTTATATTGAAAAGAGAAGGAAAAGAGCTCTTTCGTGTTTCGTCCCCTTTTTCTTTTTCCTTTTTTTCTTCAAATAAGTGTTGATCTTGTAAGAAGGTATCCTCTCTATCCTGTAATTTTATTTTACCGATAAGCCTAAGTAACATCTACAGCACCAAATTGATTGAAGATTTTTTTTTCTTTCAGGATTGATTTTAAGAAGATTTCTTCTGCAGATAACCCTCAGTAGCATCTCAATAATAAGATTTCTTATTGATGTTATGAAACAGTTTTGACATGTCATTTTTATAAGAACGTTTATGATAGATTTAATTTTCTTGACCTTTTTGGCTAAGATCAAGTGGATTTTATTTTATTTTATTTTGAAGAGTGCATTTTATATTCTTATCAATCGATTGGTTGATAATACAAATTGGGCTTTCAAAGTTTCAATGCATGAGTGAGCAAAAGTGATTTTGAAAGTGTTTTTAATATAAGGAATTTGAAAAGGGAATCAGTATTTTAATCAACCGGCCTTCCCTCAATGTGCAATAGCAAAGATCCGAACCAATCGAACACCCAAAGAAAGAAACCTTGTATCCCCACAAAAAATAAAAATAAATAAATAAATAAATAATTTGATTTTGATGTATTTTTACTGTAATTTTTTTTATATTATCACTTAGTTATGTATTATCATGTAGTTAAAAAAATGATACTCACAATAGTTGTCTCAAAAATCAAATAATAATGTGTAATTAAATAATAGTGTAAAAAAATTTAAACTAACAATGTATTAAAGTTGAACTCAAAATATTAAGAAAAAAAAAAATAAAAAAGAAAAATTTTTTAGCTCCATGAAAAAAAAAAAGAAAGATGTCTGTTGATTGGTTGGTGCATTAACCACATGCATTGGAATGGTCGTAAGTCTTCTTGAATATGCGTTAGAAGTCACTCGTTGACCTTGGGGGCATCGGGTCGCGGGTTGCCTACGATTAAGCGGTGGTATTTAACTCTCATGCGTGGGTTAAATTATAGCTTGAAAAATGATGATGATGATGATAATGTTGAGGGCATTATCATAATTATTACTTATGACTTTTTTGACCCAAAAAAGGGAAGATGGAGGAGAAATTTCAACATAAAGTCTAAACACTAAATTTGGAAGAAGAGAGACTAAGCTACTCGAACCTTGACTTAGTTCCACTCCAATCTATGTCAATTGGTAACCTATGTTTAGATAAATTATGTTGGGTGAAATGGAATAAATTTTTTATACTATTATTTAGATATTTAATGATAGAATGGAAGAAAGCTTCCTTTCCATTGTTTAAAAGTTTTAGTGAAATAGAATGAAATTGTAAGAATTATAAGTTTTGTATTCCTATATTACCCTTATCTCAAATATATTACACTTTAATTATTATTAGCTAAAAAACATTGATTATTTTATAAAATGTTATAATTTATTACAAAAATAGTAATATTCTTTTATTTCAATTTTTTATAATAATATGCTTATAGTTAGAGCATACATCGATTGACCCGGTCTGTAACAAACCACGCTTAAACGACCAATGACGATTTCTTGAAATCAGATCACAAGGAATATTTTTGTGAATCCCATTAATCTTACAGGATAAAGTGCGGGTTCACATTCTTCTAAACTCCTCCCCCCAAAGAAAAAAAAAGAAAAGAAAACCGATTTTCTTTTTCCCATTTCCTTTTTAAATCTAGAAAAAAAAAAAAAGCCTAAAGAAAAAAAAGAAGTGGAAAACTATTTTTGAAAAAATGGAACAGGAGAATAACTAAGGCCCGTAACTTAAATGAGTTTGCATTTTACTAGCTCACATCCGCACAACATTAGACCATGCATTACGCGGACCAGTCCACGACCCACAAATTTTTTTTTTGTTATTTAATTATTTTAATTTTAATATTTTTTCTTTTGGGCAAAGTAATTAAATGAGAAGTGTTGGGTCCAATTGCCCAAATCCAAACAACAACAAACAACAACAACAACAACAACAACAATAACAACAACAATAATAATAATAATAATAATAATAATAATAATAATAATAAGCTAACAATTTAAAGCTCATGGGTTAGTTCGCAAAATCACGCATGTTTAGCCATAATCCATTTAACCGTAGGTTTAAACGAATCTCAAATATATTACACTTTAATTATTATTAGCAAGGGCTTGACCTTATTTAAATGAACTTACATTTTTCCTAGTCTTAACTGCGCCACGAACAATTTTTTTTTTTGGCTACGAGTTACAGAATTTTATTGATAACCCTCAATGTAGCTAAATCCACCAATGCGGGTTAATAAGATTTCTTATTGATGTTATATCATTTTTACCATTTATGATAGATTTAATTACGACTTGACCTTTTGGCTACCCACAATCTTTTTTTTGTTATTTAATTATTTTAATTTTTAATATTTTTCTTCGATTGCCATATACCCAGCTCTAGTTATAGTTCAATGAATTGAATTAGTGAGTTGCTCACCCATAATATGATATATATGATGTGCATTAGGATAACATTAACTACTTTTATTAATATTAATTAATAACAATTACAAAATATTATGAATAAATAACACAAGGAAATTACAAAAGGAATTCAATGGCAAGAGAATAAGGTAACGTAACAACAATGGCTACAACAAGTAAGGATGGCAATGGGGTGAATCGGGACGGGTTTTTCATTATCCGTCTTTGCCCCCATTCACTCACATGTTGCTTTGTTTCCCGTTGCATTACCCTACGAGGTCTATTTTTTGGCCCCATACCTAAACTCATGGAGATTTATCTGCCCTGTCCCCACCCTAACCTGTCTTGCCCCGAATCACACTTTTTGTTATAGAATTTTTCAAAAATTAGTTAAATAACAAATTTATTACAATTTAAAAATAGTGTATATATATAAAATTTTATTATAATTCTATAATTGGACATTAAATAAAAATTATATAAATATGGTTTGGGGCAAGTAACAGAATGGGGCACCCCATACCCGACCCTATCCTGTACTTGAAGACAATATATTCGAGTTTTACCCGAATCCATCATGAAATTTTGTTAACCATTGAATTACCCGATCTGTTCAGGTCAAGATAGATCAAGACAGGCCGAGCCGAGCTGAATTGTCATCCCTAACAACGAAATGAGGCAAGGACTCGTAGCTTGTTTTGTATCACATTCGTTTATATTGTTAAGGATAAAAATGTAATTTTGTATTTATATTAATAAAATGAACACCTATTTCCCCCAATTTAAAGGGGAAGAAAAAGTGAGGTTTAGAGTGAAATGCAATGAAATAGATGTCACTCAATATCATTCCATTCCATCCAAATTTTAAAAAATCAAACAAAGGTATATAAATTTATTCTATTTCATTTCACTCCATTTCACCCCTTTCTACTAATTGAAACATAGTTCATTTCTCTTTTTGAAAGAAAATTGCATGAAACAAAAATTTAAATGAACAAAACTACAGGCCTATAAACTTACTATCTCAAAATTTTAGTGACCTTAACCTAAAACGTCAACGCCGGTAACCATATTTTTTTAAGTCACCGATGATAGAAGAAACATAAACTAAAATTATTGTTTGTAATTTACAAAAAAAGTCTTCTAATTATTTGTGCGATATTTGTTAATGGTGTTGTGACTAGCATTCACTTTTTTTGGGTGATTTCTCCAGTGAATCTTAAATATGAGTATATCGGTGGATTTCTGATGTAGGTTATTCTTATACGTGTCGAACTCTTGTGACACATCATATAAGTGGAATTCCATGTCATCTCCCATCAGAAAAGAATCTACTAGAATCTCTATTTTTTGTATGGTCCCTCAGGGATTTAATTATAAAATTAAAGATTTTTAATCACAATCAAATTAAAATATTTTTAATCATTAACCAAAATTAAAAATAAAATAAAATCATTTATGAAAACAAAAGAAGATTGAAATCTCAAACTAACAACACATCTAAAGAACCCTAACTCCCAAATCCCCAAATCAAAGAACAAGGTCGACTTTCTCATTCTTCTTTCTCTATTGGCAATTGAGTTTATGTAAAACTCAAAGCTTTCTTCGTTCTCAGCTTCACTCTCCACCATGAAGTGCCCCAACAAATCCATCGTCTCAACCAAATTCTCTTGGCATAGAAACTCATCGCTAAAACCTTCTCCACCTCTTACCAAAATAATCCAAAATCATGAATGAATATGTGGGTCTTAACTTTTCCAATGTCGGTGGCTCTCTTGCTCCTCGCCAGCACCAGGTGAGCCAACATCATGGGTTCTATGCCGCTAGGCATTTTGACACAAGTCGGGTTGCCTAAAGGGTTGTAACACAGTTCTTCTTCTTGCTCCTCTTGTTCTTCGAATTCCATTAAAATTCACAACTTGAACAACAAATTGTGATGGGTAAGGTATGTATGTATTGGGTTATTAAGCTGAAGAAACTACAAAATAAATAAGGGACCCGTCATCATAACGACAAATAAGAGAGATATAAAAGGAAGGTTGTGACTGACAAGGGTGTGAAGAAACACCAATGTTCATTTGAGGATAGAGTGAGAAACCCAACTAGTTATTCTGATTGTTAATATTAACAATATCATCAATTGGGAGATTTTGGGGTTCAGGGTTCTTCAATTTTGGGATTTAGAGTTAGGATTCTTTAGATGTGTTGTTAGTTTGTGAGTTAGAGATTTCAATCTTATTTTAATTTTGATTAATGATTAAAAATGATTTTAATCTAATTGTGATTAAGAATCTTTATTTTTACAATTAAATCCCTTAGGGATATATAACAAATAGAAATTTTATTAAATTCTTTTTTGGTGGGGGATAATGTGAAATTCCACTTAGATGGGGTGTCAAAAGAGCTTGACACATGTCAAAACACGAATATGTCACATAAAAAATTTATTGGTGCACTCACATTTACGTTTCCACTGGAGAAATCACATTTTTTTAATATTGCAATTAAGTGGTATATGGGCCAACTTACGTACACCTCGACTATTCCACCTTGACTAACATTCACATTGAACATAGGTTTTATCTATTTTTATGAAGAAAAATGTTGGAAAATTGCATTTCTTATTGAAAAATTTCAGCAATTATGACTCTTTTAAGAGAATTATTTAGAGAAACTACCTGACCTTTGGAAAATTCATTGTATGTTGCTGGAGTGCCATGTAAGATTGTGTTTACTCCATTCAAATTTGACATTTTAGCCTTAATTAATGCTGGAATTTACCACTTACTTACATATCTATAATTTTTTATATTTTAAGAAATAAAAAATAAGATTTACATAATAAATATTTAGATGAGTGGTAGACCCAACATTAATTAAAGCTAAAATATCAAAACCTAAGTGGAGTAACCACAATCCTATGTGACACTTAAAAACATGCAATAATTTCTCTTAACTTTGAGGAGACAATGTAGGCTACGATTAACTTTTAGATTTGCATAAAAAATAATTATAAATCCTCCTAAGTAAGTGTCTTAATAATTCTTCTACTTATTAAATAAAGAAGAGTTTTGTTAATGTAAGCTTTTAGGGCACATGTTAAAAGAATTAAAGTAGCATTTATTACTCATACAAATTACTTAAAAAATGTAGTATATACTTTTTTTTTATATTTTTAAGATATTAAATATTTGTACTTTTCATTTACTCTCTCCATTTTTTTATATGTCGTTTAAGGAAATAAAATTAATATTAAAAAATAATTTAGTAGTCTTAACTTTAGAAAAAAAAAACCTTAAAAAATAGTATTACTCTTTGACTGCTAGTGCTCTTTCAAGACTCACATTACTACTTAGTAAGTTAAGTTAAATTAATTGAAAAAGAAAGAATATGATTAGCCAGTAAAAGAGGTGATAAGAGAAAGATAGAAGTTGATAAGTAAATATTGAGAGATTATAGGAATTAAATAATTAATAGATTAAAAAATAAGGATAAAATTGTATAAAATATTTTTTTTTTAGAATTCTAAGACGACAGTTATTATAGAACACAAAAAATTTCTAAAACAACAAATAAAAAAAATAGAGGGAGTAATACTCTCTATTTTTAATTTCTTAACGTTTGCGCTTAAGACACATAATGACACACATTAAAAAAATTTAATAAATAAAATATTAAATACTTTTTATGGTCTTAAAATATTAAATATATTTATTTTTTTATTTAATACTTTTTTCTGATAAGCATGTTAAGCATTAAGAAGATATTTTAGTAGAATATAACAAACTTCTTTACATAATCAATTTTCATTATAAAACACGTTTCTTTTGTCAAATTTTGACATTTCTCCCCTCCATAGCCGCCCACTCACTTTTATCCCCATATGCAGCCCTACCAAACATAAAATTTACTATCAGCAAAAATTGATGATATAATAGCATACTTGTTAAGCGCCATCATTAAGAAGGTTGAAGAACTAGAGGTTCAATGCATTGGGTCAGGTTACATATTCTGTCTCTTTCCAAGGACAACTGGTGTGCATGGCTTTTTCCAACACCAACAAATTTCATTGAAGCATGTCGGGTTCAGACGTATGCGTTTCTCCTACTTCGTATACGTAATTGGAATGCCATTTGAAAGCTCCGATTAGCAACAATTTCAATAAAATGAATTTTCTACACTCATAATTTATAGAACACCAGATATGTGCGAGGATGTATTTTCACTCACCCACCAGTCACTCCTTGCGCATACATAAATGGATATATATATGCCTTATGAATACGAGGGAGCGACATGTGTGATATTTATATGATCATATAATTCGAGCCCTGAAAATGATGGAAAAGCTGTGCTAAATACTAATTACTAATTAGTCAACAAACAACAAAAGTGGAGGGTGGCTTGACTGGCTGTGTTTCTTTTGTCTGTTTCTTGAAGCTATTCTTTTTTTTTTTTAATATATACTTATGACTTTTTCTTTTGTATCTTCTCCCTCCCTTCGATTAACATAAAAGCCAGATATGCCATACATGTACAGCAGCCAGATTTGGCCTACCTTTGTTTGATTTAGCTTTTTCCTGGGTTCCTTCTTTGATTCATAGATTCCGTGCATCCGGGAATCCATGCATATGTATGTACATATATACCTTTCAATCGCTATTCTTTATTTGAATTATATCTAGCATGCATAGCTTGTGTTGTATATTAAAATTGTAATGGAATTTTTTAAATGATACTGCCATACTGGTATATATATATATATATATAGTAAACAACATAAGAAAAAAAATGAGAGTTTAAGTACAAATTGACTACAATACAAAAAAAGAAGAAGAAGATAATGAATCGATGGAGCTATATATGAAAGATAAACATTAAATGCAAAGGAACAGTTTTTAATCACCTAGTGTATTGAGAAATACATGAAAACATAAAAATTGAAGAACCATTTCCTATATCCATTCCACTCATTGGAGACATTGAACCCCACAATGATTATATATTTTTATGATAAATTGATCACATGCGCTAATTTGCCTTCGGGATTAAGGAAACAAAGGGAATCGAAACTGAAATATAGAGTCTAGATATTAATAAGTACGTAAATTAAACATGATGAAAGATGAAATGACAGCACTAGCCATGGTCGGGGTCCGTGTTCCTTGCACGTGTAGTGAGTTTCACACTTTTCCTCTCTCTCCTTTTTTTTTTTCCGTGTGTAAGAAAACAGCGAATTCTATTCACTTTAATTATTTGCAGTTCAAAGAAGAAAAAAAGAAACTAGTTGCATTGCATACAACACAGTACACTCCGTTTCTTTTGCAATGCGAGTAGGAACGAAAAGCATAGTTGGAACTGAGCCTTAAATAAAGATGATAAAAGAGCGCCAATTGAGTGGCACTTTTGCTATGCAGACCGCAGCAGCACACATGGATATGATGTACGAAATGAAATTTGATCGTTATGTATATCAACTACTTATCTGTCAAAGCAAGCGCACTTGATAAAGAAGCAGGCCAGCCAGAATTGATCTATGAATTATAATCATTCGTGTTTATTTGTTAATCAGATCATTATTCAAGACAATGCTACCAGCGTTTTAATTCTTTATGGAATTTTTAAGTTGGATGGCACACCTTAATTACATTCAGTGACAGATGAGAAGTGCCCCATCATGCAAGTTAATTATAAATCACCTACAGTAAAAATTCCGGATCAACAGTGAAATCAGAAAGTAAAAATTAGTGTGTTATTCTCGTCACAAAAAAAAAAAAAAAAGAAGCTTGAGTTTGAAATCCTACAGTATTTTTTTTTTGTTTTATTGGATAAATCCTACACTACAGTTTTTAGTTGGTACTATTTTTAAATACAGTTAATATAAAACATTTGACAACAAAAAAAAAATGAAAGCAAAAATGAGTTTCTTTAAAGATGAAACAATAGTAGGTTAATTAGACTTGGGACCCCTTCGTGGAAAGTGGAAATACACTACGTTGGCCCATCAAACCGACCACCCACCAAGTCCCTTTTCAACGAGGAAAATACTGATCACTCATAATTTTTTCTCTCATATGATTTTTTATATTATTTTTTAATAATTATAATTAAATAAAAAAATATTAACATATAAATATTGATCTTAATAATATAAAAAATAATGTAAAAATAATATAAAAAATATGATAAGAAAATCAGAATTATTCCCACTACGCGTCTCATTTTTCCGTATGTTTTAATCGATGAGCTCGTAAGTGTAGAAAGGAACATAAAGAAATCATGACAATTATTGGACTGCAAGGGATCTGTTTTGTGATTGAAAATCGACATATAATTGATTTTGAATGAGTTCGTTCTTGTTTTTTTTCTTTTTCTTTTTTGTGGTTCCTAGAAAATTCTTCCGACTTTTTTCTTTTGTGAATCTAAAGATTGTTTTTAAATCAATAAAAATCGTTACATGTAAAAAAAAAAAAGCCTATTTCTTTTTTTTTTGTTAAAAAATAAAATTCAAAGCAACATGATCAAAAGTGTTCAGTTTAAAATAAAGCTATGCTAGCTATATAATTGACATATTTTCAAACATAGTAATATCTGGACCGAATAACTAGAAAATGACAAATTACTACCTAATTCATAAAAAGACAATAAAATGGGCCAATAGAAGTAAGAAAATGAACTACACGATGGGGCTGATGAGATCTTCCAATTTCCAGTGATCTGATTAAGTTGATTGTGAATTTAAATGAGTACCCTTCAGTATATTAATTCTTTCCGCACCTCAATAATATCCTAGCTAAGCTAGTCAATTTTGTCCATGGCCGTGGTCAAACTTTCTGTTGTTGTCTGGGGCCAAACTCCATTAGAAAAGTTCTTTCATCTTGATGCATGGATACGTGGTATCATCGCCATAATAATTCCCTTCGGATTATTTAATTTCACTGATTTCTGAAAGAAACGTAGCCAAATGGAAATCTTATTAAAAAAAAAAAAACTAGTCTGTGCATGCAAACGTCATTACAATTTCTCTGGGAACCAATGTAATTTCAAAAGTTAGGTAGGACTACTCAAGGGAACAAGTCATGACTTGACTATTACCCAAATTGAGAAATTTTTACGTAAATTATAGGCATTTAGTTGGGTGCACCAGATCAATTATAATTTAGTATTTTTATGGATAATTATGTTACATAATTAATTTTATAAAAATTAATAAAAATATTAAATTTTAATTAGTTTGGTACACCCAATTATAATATCTATAATTTAAGTAATAATTTCTCTACCCAAATAAAGCTAGCTCATAATAAGACGAGCCTACCACGAGCAGGACCATTTAGATCCACACTCATGTCACAAATAGAATAATTTAATTATATTTTTAATAATTCAAAGCCTTCTTTATTTGTATAATGAATGCAAAAACATTTTTTCAATTAATATTTTCAATAGTAAGTTGAGTTCTGGTGTGAAGGCATATATGTTAGCATATATAAAAGCGATCAGGTACATAAACAGTTGCGCTTCTCAGTATATATAGCTTAGCAATATGATATTATTTTACCAAAAAAACAAAGATTAGCAATACGGAGGATCTCGAGGGAAAGACAAAGTGATCTGTGAAGAGGCTTCTTCTTCAAGGTCGATTTTCTGTTTTAAACTTTGAAGAGCAAAACAGATTTGTCTTCAAAGAAATATCATAATATATAACTGTGGTAGCCAACCTGTTAAGAGAAGAACTATTTGCTCTTTGCGAAGTCTACAAATTAAAGAAAGAAAAATGTTCCATGTATGTCATTTAAAAACACATTACTTCGCATTTACAAGTATATAACATAATTATAGTGCAAATATATTAAAAACAAATAAAGTAAAATAACATATAATTAAATAATAAAAATTATATTGATATACAAGGTAATATTTATATAAATATGTGTTGATAAATGTACTCTTTAAAGAAAACGCATCATCTTTTTGAGTGGAATAGCAAGCTAGCTTATTGGCTGTAGCTATAGTATGCATGAGTACTGCTTTCCATCGTGATTCACAGTGTCAAACGTACACTATCCGATTCTATACTGTAATGGCTCGCCCTGTGTGCATGTGCTCTCTCTCTCTCTCTCTCGCACTGAAACCAGATGCTTTTCATCAACTTGCTTACAAATGGAACTCTACTTTCAGGATTATAATCTTGCTCTCCTTCTGTGAGGTTCCAATCTTTGGAGGGACCACTATGCTCTCTCTCACATATCCCCAACTACCAAAATATCGGAAACACTAACCGAACTTTACACTTTATCAACAATAATTGAGGCGAACCTTCATATGTATGGCAACTCCCGATCTATGAAATTAATACAAGTGGCTTTTTAGCCTTCTATTCTTATTCTGTGTCTTAATTTCCTTGTATGTTATATTTCTATGTCATATAATCTTAAGGGTATGTTTGGTACGAAAGATAGGATAAGACTTGATAGTATAAAATTTAACACGTAAGGGTTGAGAATATCGAAGTATTTAGAATTATAATGAAAAAATCTTTATAAGAGTTTATACATCAAAATCCTATCAAGTTTAATTCATTCTTTCAAGACTTGATTAAGTTATCTATTATTTTATGTATAAAAAGAATTTGATAAATAAGCTTATACAATACAGTATTTACATCAAACAATTGATAATATCATAATATATTATATTAACTTATCCTATCATGCCTAATATAACATGTCAAACAAGCTCTAAGATGCAAAAGAAGACACACATAGCTCTGCAGCAAGTTCAAACTAAAAGGTTCTGCGCAGTCGTAGAAGAAAATTACATGAAATCTGAAATGAGATTTCCAAATCACTGGATTAATTAGACAACTAAATTAGACATCTGTGAGTAGTCCAAATAGAATAAGTTATGCTACCATATTAAAATACTAGGCTTAATTTAGCTTAAGAGAAGAGAATTGACTAAGTTATTATAAATTATTTTTTACTCATATTAAACCAATGTAGAACTTAATATAAAACAACAAGCTAGTCATCATATAGCCCAAATCAAAGTACGTAATAAACCAATGTACGTAAACCAATGTAGAACTTAATATAAATTATTTTTTACTCATATATTAAACCAATGTAGAACTTAATATAAAACAACAAACTAGCCATCATATAGCCCAAATCAAAGTACGTAATAGAAAATTTAGAAGGCTGGCGATTAGATATGCAAGAACCATCGATTGTAGAGTTGTGTGGAAAATATTCGTCACATAAACCTTCAATAGTTGACTAGCTATATGAGAATATTGATGATATTATTTGCATAGAAAATGCCAATAACATCATTGTAAGGGTATTTTCAATATATTCCATATGTGTATACCTAGTAGGGACGTCATCTAGCATTTTGGATATTTTCAATAAGTAATGTTATATAGCTTGAATAAAATAACCAGAATTTTGATAGAATTTATAGGTAGTTGTTAGATAGAATAAAATGGTACGATTGCTTATTCATCCAATAATTAACTAAAATGCTATATCATTATGACAAAAAAAATCTGATTATTTAGCATTTTTTATTTTCAATACATATTATATGCGTACCTCTATGACTCAAAAGTATTTTGAACTTAAAAAGACATTACAAATAAGGTTTAGTTAGGATTGCATTTTACTTCCACTTAAATCAATCACTATTGAGTAAAATAGTGTGATTATTAAAAAATATTATTTTATTACTTTATTATTTAATAATTTTCTTTACAATCTTATTATCTTTACTTTTTTTCTTATATAATAAATATTTGAATTTGATTAGGAAATTTTATAATTCAAATTTTTTGTTTACTATTAGATTAGTGAAAAAAAAGCTTAACAAAATAATTAACTGACCATCGAAATTAACATCTACATAGGTCTGTAGTAACCAGCAAGTGGACGTATATAACAAACACATATCTTCGATGCTTTAAAGGCTCTCTCCAAAAGTCATCATCAGAGTACAAGGATAACAAAACATTACTACAAGACCAAAACGCAAGCTGTAAAGTGTGCAAAAGCTATTTAAAAACTAACTTGAAATGAACATTAATTTTACAATGCATCATAATATGTAAAATCAAAAGGCATTTCCGTCATTTAATATATTATTAATTGCATTTCATTTACTTTATGATGACGATGGTAGTGATGTAGGATTGTATGTAAGTCTCACACTTTTCTTGTGCTGGAAGTGAAGAAGAAAGAAATATGCAAGCCAATTAATGGTACGTCTAGAAAGTTAAGTCCTCGCTCCCTATCAAAAAGCGAGGAATATGTCAACATGGGCCAATAAGATAATTTTTTTGTTCTTTTGATTGATTCCTCGAAAACTGTTCATATTAATTTTATTAACTTGCTTATGCATTTTTTTAAATTGATTGAGTGGTATTTGGATCAACTTATATATATTTTGATTAATATATATTTTTAATTCGGTCAAAGACTTGTTATTAACATCAAAATTATGAGATTTACAAAAATATCTTTTATAACATAATCTTAAAAAATTGACTTAAATAAATTTTAAACTTATAATCATTTATCTACCTACACATCATATAATTATCGATCGCCTAATCAATCCCTTAGGATTTTATTTATTCTTTTTTGGTACAAATTCTATTATGACCAGCAGAAATTCTAAGATATTTTAGGACTAAAATATATTTTGTTTTTGTACATAAACGATAATTTTTATTTTATTTTGTATCATTGAATATATATGGCCTTAATTATATAAATTATCATTGCTTCTTATTTTAATTACATTTTAATGTTATATCTAAGATAATACGGATTCAGTCATATGAAGAGAAATATTAAACTGCCCGAAGTGTTTTATCCCGGGGCTGATCGGATGCACGCAATATGGTATATCCCACATTGGTGGACCCCTATACAAGTGGGAATCGCTTATATTTTATAACTATCCTCTATCCAAGTTATTTCTGGTGATGCTTTCTTCTAGAATGTATAGGTAGACTCTAATATAGAATAAGAAATTACATACTCATTCGTTTCTGTTACCATTCGTTTTAGAAATTTCTTAGTTTCATTTTATTTATTGTTTTAAAAATACATGAAATATTAATTTTTTAAAATTTTATCTTATATTTTAATAAATGAGAGAAAATTAATAGAGTTAATAATATTTTGAGTATTTTAAAAAAGATAATTCAATTAAATATAATTAATTTTGTTTATAATCAACCTTATTTAATAATTTTTAATTCTTATACAATTATCTTAAATGATAAATAAAAAAAATAAAAAAAATTCTGAAAGCACCTAGTAGTTTCTCAATTCGATTCTTTGCACCTTGCAGTATGCACACCCACCAAAGATGTATTATAATCTTTTTTTATTGTTATTGCCATTACTCTAGAGTGTGGCGATTGTTGTACTTGGCTTTCACTGTTCTCTCCTGTTTATTGTCGCCCACGCAGCTCTATCATTGAATGTTGACGGATCTGTTAATGAAGTGAATATTTACTCCCCAAATCAGCATTTGAGCTTGAGCATATGAAATTAACACTCCCAAATCGGGGGAAAAAAAATGCAATCTCAATCTAAACAACAACATCATGGCTTTATGAATTTGGTATTTTTGTAAAAAAAAACAGAAGTGTTTTTTGTTAATTTTTATAATTTGATCAGTGAGTATACCAAAATCATGTTTACAACACTACGGAAACAAGGGATCCCGGGATAAATTTATTAGTACGCGGCTGCAATTCTATTATAAATTCTCACGTTGCTAGTTTGTCCTATTTTTTGAATTAGACAGTTTTTTTCAATCTAAACTTTTAATTTATCTTAAAAAAAAAAGTTACTTCAAAACAATTCTTATATACCCAGTATGAGCAAGTCTAAAATGAACCTAAAGATGGATGTAACATTGATTTTGAGTTATTAATTTATTATTAAAATAAATTAATATCTCAAATTAAAAGTTAGATTTTTATAAATTTTAACTAATAACATTTAAATTTTATATAAATTTAATTAGATCATTATTTTTTTACGAATAACTATAAATATAAAAAATTTATAAATTTTAACTGATAATTTTTATATACACACAAATCTATATATAAATATTATTAAATAAAATCAATTGATAAATTCAAACTTATTAAGTTCATATTAGCATATTCTACTAATTATTATACTTCTTTTTGACTGGTACTAACTACTATATTTAGTATAATAAAATCATAACTATAGTACACCAAAAAAAAAAAATGCAAACTGCATAACGATATAGACTATTAAATTAAATTAAAAATATTATCTAACAAATTTTAAATTAAAATCTCAACGGTTAAGAGTTTATTTTTAGAGTATCTTAATACTATGTTTAGATATTTTTTAATTAATGCAACAAAACAGAATAAGTAACGATAGGTTGGGAAGGAAAGGAAAAAAATAAAATAAAATTACATTTTCCCTTATTTAAAAGATTAGTGATGCATTAAAACAGAATTTTATTATTTTTTTAAAATTTAAATTATAAAAATGAGAATAAAATTATTATAACTTTTAACTTTTCAAATAGTCCTTTTAATTTTTTTTTAAAACAAAGATACTTAATATTTTAACTAGAACGTAATTTTCTCATATTAAGATCCCTCGTTAATGATGAGTTTTATATAAAAAAAAATCCATAAGATAAAACAACATAAAAGGCAATCCACTAAAATATCCCATTACTTTTAATTTATATGCAACAGCAATATGATCACAAGTTTGTAAAACTTAATTGTTTGAAGAATAGCTTGACACAAAATACTTTAATATTCTCTTTATGTTTTTCAAAAAGACAGTCAAGTAAAGCTTTTATAACATTAGAATATTAAGGACTTGTTTGGAAAAGTTAAAAATTATAAATTATGTTGATAATTAATTATTGTTATAATTGATTATAATTAATTTATTTTTATGTTTAAATATATTAGTTGTAAAGTAATTTTAAGTTAATATGATTTATTTGGATGATATAAAAAAATTATTTTTATGTATTAAATTATTAAAATAGCTATAAAATGATTAAAAAAGTATTTGATTAAAGACAAAATAGTATTTACATATTAAAGTGTAAGAAATAATTTATAAGCTAAAATCATAAGTTTCAATCTTCAGCTTATGATTATTAACTGTAAAAAAAATTTTTTACATTGAATTTCATGTAAAAGTTTTTTTAAAAAATAATTTTTTTACTCAAACATAATAATTATTTCACAAAACAACTTAATTCTCTAAAAATAATTATTTAAAAAAAATTAATCTTTCTCAAACATACTAACAAGATGATAAAGATTAATAAGATGTATTTATAATTTAATATTTTTATATTTTTCTTTAAATCTATAAATAAGTAAGTAATAAAGGTCATTTCAAAAAATAAAAAAAACAATGGACATTGATACAGATTGGGAGAAGGAGCTGAGAACAGCACAGGTAGACACACTTGGAGGGAATTAACCGTCAACTATGCGCCAACTTCCAAGTTCTAACAGATAACAGTTTCGTTTAGGAAGTAGTTAGAGTGCACATGGCACTGAAGCCACCATTGATGTACATAAATCACACTTTGTAAGAGGACTGACTCGTTCAACAGAAATAAAACGAGTGCATTGACCTGCACTGTATGACTATCAATTGATAATTTGTATTTTTTTATTTTTTATTAAAATAAAAAATAAATAATGATGAAAATTAACATTTATCTTTAAATATTTTAAAAGGCAATAAGATTATTATATTCTTATTTATATTTATTTTAAATTTTAAATGAGTAATTAGTAATGATAGTTTTTTAAAATCAAAATTAGACATTAAAATGAAGAACCCACTATATTTAAAATTTTTAAATGAGTAGTTAATAATAGTAATTTTGAAAAACACAATTAAATATTAAATTGGGGAATTTATTATATTATTAATAATATTTTTTTGGTTTTTAACCAATTGTGTTGTCCACACAGTTTTGAGTTTATTAATGGTATTAATTAATAGTATAAATAGATAATACGATGAAAATAATTAGTTTAAACAAAAATCTAATTTATAGCTGACTTTGTATATCTGATTTTTTTCTTTAATAACTTGCATCAGTATATCTGACTTTGTATTTTTTTTTCTTTTATCCACAAAAAAACTTTATTCTTTTTTTTTTCTTTTTTATAACGGTTCTCCTTTTCTTTTTAAATCAATTCTTAAACCTTCTTTATAATTAAAAAAATCACTTAAACAAACTAATTAAGTAAATCGATCAATTCAACAAGGGAAGCAATGAGAACAATTTTCTAAAAGTTGAAAAAATTAAATTAATTAATTAACTAATTAAAAGTCAAATTGAGGTTGAACTCACGTACGTCACACGCAAGCTTCTAGTTCTCCTTTAGTTTTTTTTAAAAAAAAGAGTCTTCAGTTTTTTTTTCATTTAAGAATTTTGATTTCAACGACTGACAGTTTTCTCTGCATGACGACCAAATTAACTTTGTACTATGACTTCTCTTTTTTGATTAATGGATATCTTCGTTATTCACTAATTAATTTTTTGTTTTTCCATAACCTTTATTTACTATTTAGGTACTGTTTTTCACTTTAGGCAGTGAGAATATCCCATCCACGCACTGTTGTTTCTTATGGTTGCCTAAATATGAAAATAAAAGACATATTGAAAACTATATTATTCATTTATGATTATTTTATTGAGTAATGAAATCTACGCAATTTAAATTAATATCCGATAACACTAGGATTTTTTAAATTTTTGTTTGTAAAATAAATAAGTAAAAATATTTTTATTTTTATTTAATTTAAATATATAATAAATTTAATTTATTAAATAATTTTAAAAAAATATACTTTTATTTATTTATTTAAAAAATTCAATTTAAAAAAACTAATACTTTTACACAAATTTTAAATTCACAAATATCTCATCAACTCCCGTACAAGTCATTAGATGACACAATGACTTACTTTTAACTGTGTATTTAACTTGCGTTTGTCTTATCCAAACTCACATTTAACCTAGTCTGACTTGATTTTGTCTTTTTATAAACATGTTTAGTTATTTATTTGAAATCAACAATAAACTTACTTTTAGTTTCTAGCTCATGTGTGTCCAAAAGCAAGATTATTTTGTCAATTGAAATTTTTTATTTTTAATATTTATTTTATTAAACTTATTTTTAAAATAAAATTTTTAAATATAAATCATATTATTACAAATTTATTTTTAATTAAATTAAAATTTATAAAATCAAATTAATTCAAATACAAATACATACTAAGTATTTTTTGAATGGTCTAGAATCTAGAAAAGTCAACACGTGAGCGTTCTGTGAATAGAGTGAATGAGCGATATACCGATATCTCGTGTCACATCCTTGATCCTTCTATATACTCTTATTTACTTAAATTGAAAATATTAATTGAAATTAAAAATTTGAAGCACTAACATATTAAGATATGAAAAAGAATTTAATAATATCTTAATTAAGTAATTGGAAAAATTATTATAAAAGTGCATGAGAAAGATATAAAATTATTGATATGAATATAAAGTCGGTATAAATATGATTTCTGTATTATTTTATGTATTGCTAATGAATATCCTTAAAGTACTGTTTAAGAAATTAAAATTAAAATTTTAAACAAAAATATGAAACAATTCTTAATTAATTAATCTCTTCGGTATTTATAAACAAATGCCTTTTATTGTATGCAATAGATTGACGACACACCGCTCCCCCAGCTGGAATTGGAGGGTTGTGACTTTGCTCTACCCCCACATGCCCAATCACTTCACTCCTCTCTCTCACCAAACTCTTTGAGGAGATTCCGATGCTTTTGCTTTTTTCGCCCCATTTTCTGTTCTTAATTTATTTTCTTTCCCCACTTTTTTTGTTTTTTTCTCTTTCACTGTCCCCAGCCACCTTTTTTATGTTCTATAAAATGGCCCTTCAATTACCTTCACTCCTTCCCCTTCTCCTCGGTTCCTCTCCCACCCCTTACACCTCTATATGTCCTCTATTCCCCTCCTGCTTAAAATCTTAGCCTTGAAAATCTTTGGTGGCTGTGGTTTATCTTGGCTTTTGGTCCAAAACCCATATTTTTAGTTATCCAATGATCTCTTGAAAACCTACCTCTCTCCGTTTTTTTTTTGCAGGAATATCCAAGGCATATTAATATTGCCGTTCTCTTATCTTTGCAGCAGAAAGTTTCTTCCTTTGAATCTTGATGCTGCACATCTGTGTTTTCATGCTTGACATTCATGTCTCCAGTTCTCAGTGAAATCCTTCGTTCCGGGTTTATGATAAATTCCTCTCTCAGGCGCAGGACCCACTTAGTTCAATCTTTCTCTGTTGTGTTCCTCTATTGGTTCTATGTTTTTTCATAAATCTCTTACCATCATTCCAGCCTTATATAATATGATTATATAAGGTATTAATAATTATCTATATTAGCTTATAATCGTTGTTGTTCCTGGGGTCTTGCGTCTTAATTAGAATTTCCAAGCTATTATTATCTTTGTTTTGGAAGTTAAAATAATTTTCCAAAATATATATATATATATACTGGTCTCTTTGGTGTAAATATTTTATGGCCTCATCCAGTGGAAACTCCTCTATTTCCACTAAATTTCAGAGCTCTGGCTCTGAGGAGGATTTGCAGCTTCTGATGGATCAAAGAAAAAGGAAGAGAAAGCAGTCCAATCGTGAATCAGCAAGGAGATCTCGGATGCGAAAGCAGAAGCACTTAGATGATCTCATTGCACAAGTGGACCGGTTCAGAAAGGAAAACAGTGAAATCCTCACACGTGTGAACATCACCACCCATCACTATCTCAAGGTTGAGGCAGATAATTGCATTTTGAGGGCCCAGATGGGTGAACTTAGCCAAAGGCTACAGTCACTGAATGATATCCTCAACCTCATCAACACAACCACTGGGATCTACGAAACGGATTGCTATCTAACTGGTGCAGCAGATGATTTCATGAACCCCATGAACATGCTTTATCTTAACCAACCCATTATGGCCTCTGTAGACATGTTTTAGTGGTGAATTATTTTGGCCTTAGCTGGGGACCTGTAAAAGAAAAAGTCCTGGCTTGTTTGTTGTACTAGTGTTGTGTTGGAGTTGCATCATGGTGGAATTATGGAGTGAGAGCAAGTTTCAGTGCCTAGGGTGAGGCAATATTTATTAAGATATTAGATTAGCAGAACTTGCAATGTTAAATGGAAATGACACATAGCGGCATGGTTCTGTTGTTAGGTCACTGTCCTACTCACCATTGTCCAATATTTTGTAAAAATGGATGTCGGTGTAAGTGCATTCTCAGCTTTTATATATATATATATATATATGTATTGGTGTAGCCTGTTGATTTTTCTTAGTAGCCTTTTGATAATAAAAAAAATGGATTAGTTGGCATGTATGAAAATATATGGCAGTGATGAGAAATAAAAAGAACTGTAAAACTAATACGAAAAATCCTTTCAGATAAAAAAAATGGTTATTACATCCTTTGTTAATAAAATTATGTCGTGTTTGTAATTTTATAACGAAACATGTATTTGTATAGAAAAATAATTTTTTATTACGGTTAAGTGGAGTTCAAGTTTCAAGAAATTAATATAATTATAATTTGAGTGTTGTTATATTATCTTAAAATATTTTAATAATAATTTTCTTAATATATTTTTTAATATTTAATAAAAAATATTAAATAAAAATTAAATATATTTAATGTCTTAAAAATATAAAAATATTTAATAACTTTTTTAATAAATAAAAGAATTATTAAAAAATTTATTTAAAAAATTTAAAATTATTTTATAATTTAAATTTATAAACATACGTCTATTCACACATCGTATATTCATTTATTATTAACCCAACTCTTTGGAGATTGAAAAAACTTTCTCTTTATTTTTCTTTTTATTTTGTCTTAGAATGTTAAAGAAACATGTTTATTTTTGGTTAAAAAAAGTAGTGTTTGGGGGAGACTATCATCGTTCCAATACTATAGTAAACCACTATCTTCAATATAACTGGCAAAATGGACTAACTCGTTTCGACCTGCGTCAACCCATTAAAATACAAGGCGGGGTGGGTTGGTCTATTTCAAAAAATGGGTTAGATAATCTAACTCACTCCACTTTAAAGTGAGTTAATGAGGTTAGCGCATAAAAAATAAAATAAGAAAAAATAGATGAGTTGGCAGTCAACCGCTTAATCCACCTAAAAATAAAAAAAATTATATAAAAAATCAATAAATATTATAAAAAATAATAAATAATAATATAAAAAATTTCAAATCACATATCTAAAATATAATTTTTAAAATAGTCTAATTAAATATTCAAACATTAATTATATAATATTAAAAAAATATTTATAGTATTATTTATTATTATTAAAAAAAAGTCAACCCGTAGCGCCAATCTACGCTCGCGCCGCTTAACCCGCGGGTTATGCGAGACGAGTTATGCGTGTTAGAAAAAAAATATGAGTTCAATCCTCGAACCTAACCCGCAAAAAAATAATGGATTGATGAATTAACCCGACGGGTTGAACTCGTTTTGTCAGCTCTAATCCTCAACAATGAATTACAATATGATTATAAGTTGAAATTTGGAGATTCAATAATTCAAACGTAACTTTTACAGTTGTTAAAAGTGAAAGGTAGATAAAATAAAACAACCCTCGTTGACAGAAACAAATATTTTTCGGGTGCTCTTATAAGTTTATTTCTTTAAGACAATATTCTTTTATTTTAAATATGGATAGTTATAAATTTGTAATATATGTTTGAGCTGTTACTCCAACTAAAATACCAAATGATATTTTGGTGAAGCAGTCCTGGATCATGGAAAAAGTATAACAAATTTATTTATTATGGTAAAATATTTGTGGGTTTTTGCGTAATAATTCTTTCACTTAATCGATTTAAATAAGTTTAACACGTATATTTTTAATGAATTTCGATAATTTAATTTCTTACAGACTTTCGTCCAAACTTGATCATCAGACTGCCCGGCTCAAATCATCCAACTTGGAGGAAATGTAATATAAACCTAAAAATTGGGCTCAAATGCAATAGGCCTTTTGGTCTCAGGCTAAAACAAACTTGGGTTAGTTCGGCTTTGTAGAACAGTTTTTGGCCAACCCCGCTTAGCCCATTCTATCTATATAATTACTTTTCTTGTATTTAATATAAAACTCAATCTGTCTTTTACTACAAACATGTTTTTATTTTACACTATTTGATGGGCACTATGCGCTCTTCATTCTGCATTTTGTATTTAAAATAATCAGTATTTTTTTTAGTTAAATAAAGAAATTAAGTAATAACAAGGAGGCTATTATAATTGCAAATTTCACTAAAAAAATTGAGTAATTCTCTATTTTTGTCATCCAAAATACAAGCATCATCACTTTAGTTTTTTAAAAATATTTATTATCAATTTAGTTTCTCAATTATGTAAAACGTCATCAAATTGGTCCTTCTTTGTTGAACTAAGAAATGACGGTATAACCCTAATGTAAGGACTAATTTGATGATATTTTACATGATTGAGAGACTAAATTGATGACACTTTACATTATTGAGAGACTATATTAATGCCCAAAATCTTTGAAAAATCAAAGTGATAATACTTTGCATTATTTGAAGACTAAATTGATAACAAAAATATTTCAAGAATTAAAGTGATAATATTTAATTTTTAAAGGACGATAATAGGAGTTTACTTATAAAATATTGTAACTATAAAATAAAAAATTTGATAAATGTTTGAAAGCAGTTGGAACTACAAAGTAAATAATATATATAATTTTATCTTTTTTATATTTATGTTTAATGAAATAAAATGATGTTTTAAGAAAATAAAAATCATAGACCAAATGAGAAATCCCTTTGTAATAGTAAGTAAACTATAGAGTATAGATAACTATAAAATGTTTGGTCTGGTGTCATAAATTTTATACTGATTTGTACATGTAATCTTTTTATTCATTGAAGCCAGCATCTCTTAATGAAGGGAGATGTCAAGAAATGATCGAATGTATAAATGGGAAATGACCCGACGTTTCTAATTCTTACATTGTGTGTGTCTCTGTATATACATAAGATGTGTATTGGTAAAGAAATATTTATTATAAAATATAAAAAATAAATTTATTATTAAATATTATATAAATGATTAATATTAGAACGAAATATATGTTTTTTTATTAATTAAGAACTTTTAATTTTAAATATTTATGTATGATTATAATTAAAATTAGACACATCTCAAAAAAGTAAATATATTTGACGGATGAAATTCTTTAGCCTTAGGAAAATGTTCATCACCATAGATCACATAATCTTTTCCACCCACCATGAATTAAATCACTTTAATTTTTTTTGGTATACGTGGATCTTAAATATTTATATATAATTGTATAATTAAAATTTATAAAATCATTTTATTATCTCATAATTTTTTGTTCTTCAAACTCATTTTTATATATTTCCAAAAAAGTGTATATATTAAATTTGTTTATAACAAAAAAAGTTCACACATCTCAAAAAAGTAAATATATTTGAAGGATGAAATTCTTCAGCCTTATTGACTTGAGCATTCTAGAGCAACCCCCATCAATGAAAGAAACATATCCGTGAACTACGCTACAGTAAGGTTTTTTTTTACTCTTTGATCAAGATATCTCCCCTCTCCAGCATTGTTTTAAGACTTTATACTAACTTGTATATGTAATATTTTTCATTGAAGCTAGCATCTATTAATGAAAAGTCTTCTATCCACTCTCCCTCAAATTAGAGTTTGCCAACTCATTTAAAAATTACAAGTCAGTCTTTAACTAGGCAATGGAAAAGTTAACGTTATTCCATTATTTTGGTTCTTTGCTTTTGTTTCGAGTACTAATCGGGACTTAGATTAGTAGGAAGAACTGACTCACTAGAAACATAAAGGTAAGACAACAATGAAGTCAAAGAAATTTAAGTAGGTCAGAAGAATGATCGAATAGTATATAAAATTAATTGGCGAGAGTGTCTGGGTAAAAGATGAAATATACCTAGACTAGGCTACTAGACCAGTTTTTATAGAGATTCAATGATTGACTCCTCATATACCTTTTGTTCTGGCCATTTAAGGCTCTAGTCATTAGGATTATGTTATGACCGGTCATGATGGTGCGAAACCATTTTCAACCGTTGGTCATGATGGCACCGAATGATCAATTGCCGTTGGTAGATCATATTAACCATATGTTAGGCAAATTGCTACCCATGCGGGTTTAATCCGGTCGGATCTTGGAGCAATACATCAGTTGAGTTGACTTGGACTTTTATGGGCTTGTCGTTCAAATCTCGGCCTAACGAACATTAGACTTGTATGGTCGATCCATTAAGGTATGCTTTAGTCATGGCAAGCCTATTATAAGGCCTGAGACGGTCCACAGCCCCAAGTTTGATCATCTGCGAAGATGGATCGAGCTTATGAATGACCAAATGACAATTGGGCTAGAACGGTCCACAATCCCCCCAGCTCAGTCATATGTGAAGATGGATCGATGTTAAGAATGGTCAGACGAGAATTGGGTCAGGATAGTCTAACTTTCAATTCCATTTTTTATTCTTCTCTTTACTCACAATCGACGAAGCCATTCTTTGGAGAGCATGAAAGCAGCCATTGCCAATCGTGAGATCGAGTATAAGGCAGAGGCGAAGAAGAAGGCAGTTCCTGAAGGGTTGCCAAGCAGACACAGGAAAACCCGTCGCTGGCAGAGTGGTCAGAAAACAACTACCAGTTGTTTTGCGGCATCCTCAACAACGAGGTGAATGACGACATCCTGTCAAAGGAGTTCTTATAGTTCCCTCCATTACATGGTAGACTCTTTTGATCACCAGCTTTGCGAACTCTTTTGATCTCCGTTGCGTTCAAGGAGATGAATGCAAAGTATGTTGGGAATCGACCCATCAAGTTGTGCAAGAATAAATGGATGGAGAGAACAAATTACCATATGCTTTGGAGAAGTAGAAGAAGAAAGTAAAATCATTGAGGGTGGGTGACAGGCAAAACATAACATGAACGACGTTAATTTTTTTTTGTTACCACTTAGAAACTTATGTGTAATTTTTTTAATGAGTTGGCAAATTCTTATTAGGGGATAGGGAGATGGGATAAGAGATTTCAATCCCTATTAATGAAGGGAGATGTTAAGAAACGATCGACATATAAGCACCTAATGTTTCAGCATTGTATAAATTTTTTTAATTTGTTTATAACAAAAAGCCTATGATAGGGTACTGAGAGAGGTCCTGTGGAAGGCTTTGGAGAATAAATGAGTTCGTATTGCCTATATTCGAGCAATCCAAAATATATATGATGGAGTTAAAACTAGTGTGAGAACACAAGGTGGGGCCACAGAAGATTTCGCTATAACTATAGGACTGCACCAAGGGTCAGCTTTGAGTCCATATCTTTTTACCTTGGTCTTGGATGTGCTTACTGCGCATATCCAAGAGTCGGTGCCACAATGCATGCTTTTTGCAGATGATATAGTCTTAGTTGGAGAGTCAAGAGAGGAAACAAATGGGAAGTTAGAGGTATGAAGACAAACTTTGGAAGAACATGGCCTTCGTCGAAGTAGGAGTAAGACGGAGTATATGGAATGTAAGTTCAGTAAGAAGCGTGTTAATGCTAACTTAGCGGTGAAAGTTAGAGATCATACAATACCACAAGTCACACAATTTAGGTACCTTGGATCTATCATACAAAATGATGGAGAGATAGAGGGAGATGTAAACCATAGGATTCAAGTTTGGATGGATGAAATGGAGGAGTGCTTCAAGAGTTATTTGTGATAGAAAAGTGCCTCTCAAGCTTAAGGGTAAATTTTACCGCACAACTATAAGGCTCGCGATGTTGTATGGTACTGAATGTTGGGTGGTAAAAAGTCAACAAGAGCATAAGATCAGTATTGCGGAGATGAGGATGTTGCATTGGATGTGGCCATACAAGACAAGATATGATTAGAAATGAATGCATTAGAGAGAAAGTAGGGGTAGCACCTATTGTGGAAAAGATGAGAGAATCTCGCCTTAGGTGGTTTGGACATGTAAGGAGAAGACTCTTAGAAGCCCCTGTAAGAAGAGTATATCAGGTAGATAATAGCCCAATAGTTAAAAGTAGAGGAAGACCAAGAAAGACTATAGGTGAAACGATTAAAAAAGATTTAGATCTGAATAACATATCTGAAAACTTGATTTATAATAAGACACAATGGCGTCGTTTGATCCATATAGCCGACCCCACTTAATTGGAAAAAACTTAATTGTTGTTGTTTATAACAAAAAGTTCATACTTCTCTGAAAAAATAAATGTATCTAAAGGATGAAAGTCTTGAATGTTATGCGCTTGAGCATCCTAGAGAAGTTCCCATTAATGAAAGAGCATATATGTTGAATAATGCTGGAATATTTTTTTTCTTGAGTCTTTGACTTGAGTATTTTCATAAAAATTGTTGTGAGATTTTATATTAATTTGTATATGTAATTTCTTTATTCGATCAAGCAAGCATCTATTCATGAAGGGAGATGCTAAGAAAAGATAGACGTTTTTGCATTGTATAAATTTTTTTAAATTTTCACATATCTCAAAAATTTAAATGTATTTGAAGGATGAGAGTTTTGAGCGTTATGCGCTTGAGAATATTTTTATTCATTGAAGCTAACATTTATTAATTTAATGATGGGAGATGCTAAGAAACGACTGAGTGTATAAATGCCTGAATATTTGCATGGTGTACTTTTTTTAATTTTTATAATAAAAAAATGACACATCTCAAAAAAGTAAATGTATTTGAAGAGTGAATGTTTTCAGCATTATGCACTCGAGAATATTTTTATTCATTGAAGCTAACGTCTATTAATAAAGGGAGATACTAAGAAATGATCGAGCAAATAAATGCCCGACATTTATGCATTGTATAATTGTTTTAAAAAAAAATTTATAACAAAAAATCCACACATCTCATAAAAGTAAATATATGAGAAGGATGGAAGTCCTGGGCATTATGAGCTCGAGCGTTTTAGAGCAGCTTCCATTAATGTAAAAAGCATATCCATTGAACAATGTTGGAGTAGGTTTTTTTGGTGAGGCGGGGGGGGGGGGTATTTGATTAGGGTATTTATTATGAGACTAATTTCTCAAAATTTGTCATGATTAAAAAGTTATTCCAATAATTGCTTTATTAAAAGTTTAAACTTTGGTTCTTTTCATAATAGCAGCTCACTTGCTGCTACAATCAATCCTTTAACCCTCAACTCTTGTTGATAGAGTAAGTTTAAGTGGTAACAAATATTTTTAGACTTTTTTTTTATAAATGTCTTTTTTTAGATGAAGTTTAAGAAAATGAGAGTTTATTCTATTTCGAGATTAAGACTAGGACATTGCACATCTAGGAAGCAAAAGTTTAGAGTGATATTTATAGTTGTTATACCAATAAAAGATCATTATCTAAAATTATAGTGATATCTCTGTAAATATTATTGTGAGACTAATTTCTCAAATATTATTGTGATTAAAAAACTCTTTCAACAACTATTTTATCAAAAATTTAAACTTTAATATCTTTATGAGAGCAACTCACTTACTGTCATAATCAATCTTTTAATCCTTAACTCTTGTTGATAAAGTAAGTTTAAGTGGTAACGGATATTTTTAGACTTTTTTTTTTTGAATAAATGTCTTTTTAAAGATGAAGTTTAGGAAAATGAGAGTTGGTTCTATTCCAAGATTAAGACTAGGACATTGCACATCTATCAGCCAAAGTTTAGAGTGATATTTATAGATGTCCTACCAATAAAAGATTACTATCCAAAATTATTTAATCAATGCAATTCGAGTTGAATCAACCATAATGATTTCATTGACTTTGTAACCAAAGTCAGATTGGTATTTTTCTTTGCCTTAAGGTCAAACCACTTACTAAGCCAAATAATTCATGGGCGTGGTCCAGATTGCAAGTATGGTGCGCAAAATATCAAGTTGAAGTTGTTGTAACTGGATTAATATTCATAGTACAGGTCAGACCATAGCACCTGGCCAAAATATAAACACCATAGCACAAATTGACCACCGTTGTTGAAACCATTGAGAGTAGTCAATGGTTTCCTCAGAGATAAGAAAATTATTTGAATTGAATGAATGAGAATTGCGATCATGTGAGCTTATTGTGCGGTCCACGTGGTGGAAAATAAAGCAGGAAATTCTCATCTACTGACTACTGCTTATTATTCAACGTGCAGTTTCTTTTATTAAAAAAATAGAAAACCATTTATTAAAGAGCAAGTAACGCAGAGAAGAAGAGAAGAAAAAAGGAACAGACAAAGAAGAAAGGAAAAGGAAAGAGAAAGAAAAAAAGGTAAAGGCATAAGAAGAAGAAGAAGAAGAAGAAGTGAAGCAGAAGAGAAGATGCAGTTACAGTTATAGAAATAGAATACCATTACCATTCCCCACAGCCTCTGCCTTAACTCCGTTATAACGATTTTGGCTGCTGCCATCTTTAACAGACACGACGTTATATAAAGTGCCGTCTCTTTCTCTTTCTCAGTTTCTCTTTGTGTGTTGTGTTTTCATCAGCAATAGCATTCGAAGACGATGACCACTGCGAAATTACTTTCCCTCTTTTGTCTAAACTAACTTGTAGTTTCCAAAGAGGTAAGTGAGATTTGCCCGCACATGCTTCATTTCATTCTTAATCTTCCATTTTTATCTGTTAAGTTAATTAATCATATCATACATGACAGCTGACAAGAACTACTAGTCTTCAGAATGCTTCGAAACCCTAAAATTTCTTTTGATGCAACAAACGCTTCTTTATTTTGGGCATTGCTGCTCGATTCGGGATTCGTGTCAGGGGAGAGGAAAAAAAAAGAAGAGAGAAGAATTGTAACCTTGTTGGGATTTGTTTTAATTTTTTATATTTTATTTTTGAGAGTTTCATGGATTTTAGATGAATAATTAATTTTTTTTAATAAAGGAACAAAATTAGCAATTCTCAGTATTGGCTCTCGATTTATGGTGCTTTGAACTCAGTGACTGTGAACATTCATGGTGTTTGTGTGTGTGACAGTATTTTTAGGTAGATGGCACTAAACCATTTTGTATTCAGTGATGGAAATATATACTGGCTCATAATTACTGATTCATGTCCCATATGTACTGGCTCATAATTACTGATTCATGTCCCATAAATGGAAATCTTTTACTCAAACTAATTTTAACCAAACTTACAAGATAATTGAATATTTTGTTAGACTTTATTTATCAATGGAGGTTAAAGCAAATTAAAGTTCTTCCTTTTCCATTTTTTTTTAATAAGCGTTGTGTTGACTGTTCAATCCCGGTAGAGGCCATTTGGAGGTTCTTGATATTTAATTTCTGATTGGTGTGCGTAATATAAATGCTTTTTGATCATTAAATATTATGATGCCATGCTTACTGACCTAGATTTGCATGAGCATCAGAAATCAGGTGATTAGAGTGTGCTTTTTTTTAGAGCTTTGCCCTCTGGATGGTTTTTTAATACATGTAAGATGTCAACGTGAAATCTCAGTTTAATCTTGTTTCCTTTTTGTTTATTCTTCAGGTGGAAGTAGGATTACATTTTCTCATTGGAAATTGAGGTGGCTTTTGAATTTTCTATTGTAACTTTCTGGTACATTGTTGGATTTTTTTTTTAACCTATAAAGTGCCTAGTAATTAGTCTGTGTCTACAAGTTAGATTGACCATTATGTATGTCTGCAGTTATCATGGGATCAGCTTGTTGCATTGCTGCAAAGGATCATAATCTTCCTAACAGAACTGGAGTTGAAAGTTTGCATAGAGATGTTGTATGTTCACCATCTTGGAGCTTTCAATGGGATAGTCAGGGGCGTGTTGCTGGTGAAATTGAGAATCCTTCCTATCACGCATCTCATGTAGTCAGCAGAAATGTCAGCATGGAGTTAAAAGGTTCATTAAGTTCTGAAAGAGGTAATTTATCTGATGGGGGAAGCACCCTGGAGAATTCTGTAACTCCTATTTCTCAGAAGTCCCCCGTTGATGAGACATTGGTTGCAAATCTGATGACTCCATCTTCAGGTAAATTTTAAACCCCAAATTCTGTTATTTGTTTGTCCTTTACCATAAACATAATGTTTGATGGTTCTTAGTTAAAACATTTAGGTTCTCCTCCACCCCCTTCTTTTGGAAGTTAGACTCTTACTTTTGGTCACATAAAAGGGATACATCAATTACAACAGTTGGAATCCAGTCTCTCTTTTGTGAAAACCTTTTATGTGGAGCAATTATCCCACGAGAAATACTTCTCTGCTACCCAACTTTTCTCAAGGTTGATTTAGTCAACTTAGTCATTGAAGCCCTTTGAGTATGCCTATCCAAAAATCAAAGTACAGCAACATTTACACGGAGGCAACAAGAATGAATACAAATATGCCCAACAACGCCACACATAAACAATAAGTAAATAACAAGACACTAGGTTTCTAAACAATTGGTGGGGGTTTTTAGCTATCTTTTGAAAAATGAAAAACTTTATCTTCCAAATGAGTCTTCTTTATATCATGTATTGCCTTGTTTTTAGCCTTTTCTTTTGCTGTTTCGCATCTTGTATAAGGTTTTCAAAATTGGTTTATTGTGTTGAATGGTCCCAGATATTGTTTCTTGAAATTCATTTGCTTATGCTCTCTTTTATGAACTTTGGTTCCTTGGTTGCTGTTTTTTTGTTTGGGTATTGATTTTTCTTTCTTCTTCCTCTATGTGCTTGTTGCAGATCTGTCCTTGTCAAGCAATTTTTCTACAGTGGTTAGTTTTAAACAACTGAATTGGAACCATGAGCTTTATGGTGCATAATCTGATTTTTAGGCTTTCTACTGTAGTGCTGGGCTGACTCTTAATCTATATTTCTCTTTAGGTGAAGAATCCGGAAGAATCTTCAATACCAAATCTTTCGTTTTCAATACCTTCAGTTTTCTCAACACCAACAGCAGATCCTTTGCCCAATCATAATTATCATCTTCCCAACTCTACGCCATCAAGGTGGGCACATCGATCTCCAGGGCACCCACTGTTGAGACAGGTTTCTGATAGTCGGATCCTGGGTCTGAAATCACCAGACAACTCAATTTCTGAAGGAAGGCCATCGTTTGTACTCTCTGCTTGCAGCAATGAATTGGTAGCTGGATCCCAATGCGGATCATCTGATGGCTGGTCCATGCGCACCTTTTCTGAGCTGGTGGCCTCATCTCAAAGGGAAAGGTGGTCTTTTGATAGTGAGCATTTAGGCTCAGGTCGTCGCAAGATAAGTGGATCCAGTAGCAGGTTCTCATATTCTCCCTCCATGGATCTACAATCATGTGGGGCTTGCTCTAGGCTTTTGACTGAGAGATCAACATGGAGCAGCCAGAAGTTTATTGCCAGCAGTGACCTCTCAGTTGTTGCTGTACTGGTCTGTGGTCATGCATATCATGCGGAATGCTTAGAGACTATGACATCAGAGGCAGATAGGTATGATCCAGCTTGTCCAATTTGTATGCTTGGAGATAAGCACTTGTCAAAGTTATCTAGAAAAGGTCTTCGGGCTGAATCAGAGATAAAGGCCAAGAACCACAAGATATCTAGAAACCGTGTAGTTGATAGCTATCTTGATGGTGGTTTTGATGTTTTTGATCACCAAAAAGATATTGAATGGGGAGGTAAAGTTTCAAAGATGGAACCTAGCTCCAGTGCAAGGAGCTCTTTTGGAAAGCCCTTCTTGAGGCGGCACTTTTCACTTGGGTCCAAGTGGAGCCGATCTCTGTCTGAGAATGATTCTGCCAGGAAGAAAGGCTTCTGGGCAAGATATCGAAAAGATTGAGTTCCCTATGCTGTAAGAGTCAGCCGCTCTCTAATAAGTAGTAATAATACCAGCAATTTAGAATTTAATATTTCTATGTAGTCCAGCTTTACTGATAATTTTAAATTTTGTTTTAAATTAATTTTGACTTTTCACCGGAAAGTCCAACTGTGTTGACGTGGTTTATATGAATTATATGAACATAACGTTCCTTGGCAAATGCTGAGCCAAAGCACTGACAAACACAAGGAGAAAGAGGAAACAAATACATGTTTATGAAGATGCTTCTCTTGTTCTATGTTAATGGTAGGCTGCTTCATGCTACCTGCTACAGATTTCTACTCTTGGTAAAATCTTATGGTTTAAAAATCATATACCGGGAAACTACCTAAAATGTGTTTATCTCTTATATTTATATTTAGATAAATATAAAATGACAGAATTTTGTAAGTTTAGTCAAGTGGTAGAAGTTATGCCCTTGAGAGTACAAGGCGAATTTCAGGTGGTTATTATCGTTTGTTAGACAGGATCAGTGAGTATTGCTGTAATTGATAAATGTTGGTTCTAGTCTGATGCCTTAAGTCAAGTCTGAATGCTTGTGACTCCATTACTAGTTTTGTTGTTTGAAGTTTAAACGAAGTATGGTGAGAAGGGGAAGAGGAAGAGGTTTGTTTAGGGAGTTCGTGGTCTCAGACTCTTGGACAAGAAAGAAGAAAAACATACAATTATTGCATTGAAAGATGACTTATGTATGCGTACCATCAATATGCTTAAATGTGTGATGTGTCGTTGACTACCTTACAGTGGAAGTCATATGTTAGTTAACGCTAGCGAGATTCATATTGTCAATTAAGAAAATGTCAGGATTTTTTAATTTTTGGTTTTAAAGAGGACTATTAGACTTAGGAGAAAATGGGAAATGGAAACGGGAACGTGGTAGATCAAACTCATTGCAACAGAGTCTCCGGATAAAGAACCGTGGAGAATGGAGATATCAGGGGAGGTTCATATTGTTAAGACAATGTCCGGATTTAATTTACAGGAGAAAAGAAGGAAGAAAAAGGAAGAGATACAAGGCTGGCTGCTTGTGAAATGGTAGAACAATTTATCCTGCATATTATAACGGGTTAATTTCAACATTCTGAAGTATATTACAAAAGCGTTTGCCCACGATTTAACGCAAACGTGATGTGATGATATCCATCCTGAAACTGGGCATGGGAATGAATTTTGCTTGTCCAGCCACGGCGTTGATCAATGACACCGGAAAGGGCTCTCCATCTGGTCAATTATGCTCTGCAATCCTGATCTGTAATCAGGGTAGAGTAGCTGAACCCCCAGTTCCTTCTTCATTCGAGCATTAGACACTCGCTTCTCACCCCTTGTTTTTCCAATTGAGAACTCTTTCTGCTCCGGAGGTTGTAAGTTCAAGCCTGGCCACTTATTCTCCACCAATTTTCTTGCATATTCAAATACTTCTTCTCGTGGAGCAGGGTCATCATCAACGATATTGTAAACTTCCCTGAAAATGAGATGCCCGAGACTGCAATCAATGAGCCAAAGCAATTTGTGCAATTTATTCTTATGGGAAGTTCTCCGATACCGCTAAGGGTGTGATTGAGAGTTGGGGTTTTAGAGGGTTTTGAAGGGGAACGGAATAGAAGGTTTACTTATTCTTTATTTTGAGTAAACATTCTCTTGAGATTTTAAAGAATAAAATGAAAGATGAACATATAACCTTTTAATTATTTTTTATTCAATTGTATAAACATTTTATAATTCTCTTAATTTAAAAATGAAAAAAAATTCTTTTTTTTTCTTCCAAAACCCTTCGTCCAAACATACCTTAAGTGGTACTTGTACACTCAGGTGATGTGATATAAAGTAAGGTTAACGGTTACAACACTTAAGTATTGTAACCATTATGTAACTGAGTTAACTATACTTTATGTCACATCACGTAGGGTTATGGATACCACTTAGGGGTACTGCACTGTTACCCTATTCTTTTTTTTAAGGTTACATGTTACCCTATTCTTATAGGGCTCCTAGTATATAATTCATAAGAATACAATTCATAAGAAAATGAAAATTCATGCGGGATGGAGAATAAGCTAGGAAATATTAACCAGTACAAACCATCCAAAATTGGAAAGACAACACAACCAACCAATATAAATTCAAGTACGGCTTGTGTATTTGCAATTCTATCAGCACTTTCAATGGCAGTTTAATATGGCTCAGAATTTATAAAAAAAAAAAGTTGTACAAGATAAAAGGGACGAAGTGTTTGCATGCTCAAATACATGTAGAATATTATGCCAAATAAAGCAACAAGAATTGCAAATACACATGACGATGGCATTGAAATAAATCTACAATTTAAGGTATGTGTTTCTCCAGACATGCAGGCAATTCCCCGTAACAGCCATAAATCTTCCACTACTTCAGACTAAACATGTGAAGGACTAGAATAGTAGAACATCTTGTTTGATAATCCTGTCACTGGCAGCTTGCTTTACTTTTCGAATTTTTTTTTTGCCTATTAGTTTTGAAACATTTCACAACAGAAAGTAATCTATGTATCAGAAAGTTAATTATAGTGAATGCTCACCTGGGGGAAGGTGCATAAATAGTAGCCATAAGTGCCTGGCAGATGTCCTCAACATGAACTCTGGATGTATATTTTTGGTATTTTCTCTTCTTCTGACCTTCTGAGAAGGGTTCCTGCTTGATTATAGTATCAATGGCACTAAAACAAAAGAACAGTTCAAGCCAAAAGATTATAAAATAATAAATGGACAGGTAAGTGACTTAATGACCTGTCAAGTAAACCAAAATCAAACATCATCCAACAATAAGCTACAGGCCAAATGTAAAATTTAAATTCCTGATGAAGGTCTAAATCTCATATACCACCGATTGAATGATATATCCTTGGAATGATCGGGTTGACTTAATTGTCATGGCAAACAGCTCTTAGACAAAAATTAATAGGCTTTTGCTGATCCCACAAAGAAACTGATAATAGAAACTCATTACTTGAAAGATAAAATAACAATAAAAAGGTGAGTACCTTCTACCAGGGCCATAGATACCTCCCAGTCGAAATAGTAGTGGTGAGAACCCAAGACAGTGAGCCAAATTTGACCAGCCTTCTTCAGAACCTAACCTCAATTTAGCCAACTCACTTTCTGGGTTTGTTGGATAACTGCCACAGCATGATGCACACACTCAGAGCCAACTAACAGCAATTTCAGAAATTTTGGAAAACAAAAGTGATTTATTTAGTTACACTCTCTTACTCCTCATCCACCAATTCACCGCCACAGTCTCCATAGACGCCTGCTAGACAGAAAGTGTCTCTGTCATCATATTTGCATTTGAAAGCATTAGAAGAGTTAGTCTAAGCAGCAGCAGCACATGACTTGTAGTGGGGCAAACCTAGTTCTAGAAAGCCTGAAGCATATCAGCTGACAACCAGAGTGGCAAATCAACGTCTGAATTGAATCCTATCTTAGTATCTAACTCATGCTACTACCTTCTTTTATGTTTGCGTTGTTTTTCAAATTTTTCAATAATAAGAAATCCTTCTTGCTAGCTTAAAAGGGAATCTAACAAACTCTAGGTCAATCCTAGAACTTAAAGAGTCAAACTATTTTTTGTTTTTGGAACAAACAGTTGAGCTTATGACTGTTGTTGACAGATTAAACTCAGGCTTAACCAGCTGAGGAAACTATGTGAATTTCTTGTAAGATTAACCTCACAGAAAAAATGTATATACTGATAATATGTTGTTTCTTATCAGTCTATCAGCAAACTTATCTTCTAAGTATCCCCCTTCTGGTTAAAAACATGTAGCTTACAATGCCTTTGAGTTTAGAATTGTTATAAGAATGTAGAATTTTCAATCATCAACCAGCACTAGGTAGCACTGCAATTTAATGCCAGAAGGAAAAGTCATTGCATGAATCAAACAATAAGGAAGATGTCTTTCGACATCCTATCAAAAGTTACTTGCTCTGAACAACCAAAGTATTGTGTGAAGATTTATATAATAGATAATGCAACTCAAGGCCACAAACGATTTTCATTTATGTGCATGAAGAAACAGTAACATTAAACCAATATACTAGTTTCAATGAAGACTAACTAGTTGAAGACAAGTAACAGAGCCACTGAAGATCTCCATTGACTAATGAGCTTCTTATAAGTTCTTCATGCTGAAGCATCTACAAATCAATAAAATATAAGTCAAAAGGGGATGCTGAAAGAGATTACCTCAGAATATAAAATTGATTCAGTATGGTAACATATAATAATTGATACAATAAAATCATACCGGGTCACCAATGCCCAAAACAGGGGGGACAGAAACAAGAAGGTGAGTGTAATTTTTCAGTAGACCTAGGATACTCAGTCTGCAAAACAACATTATGTTTTTAAGTCTAACCAGGATAAAAGAAAGCCAAAAAAGAAACACCAAAAAAAAAAAAAAAAAAGATAATGAAAAGCAACAAAGTAGGGTAGAAGGGAGAAAAAAAAAAAAAAGCAAACGTGAAACCAGGATTACATCTTATGTAACTAGTCAAGGATAGATTTCCACTCCTTTAAATATCATAAATTAAGTAACCTTATTATATTATTCAAGTGTTTTCATAACATGTATGAGCCCGCCACACATTACTCAACAATCAACATCATCCATGGATGGACAAAACAAGGTCCATAGTTTTAAATTGCGGTTTGCAACCACAATTGCAGCCATAATATTGCAGTTTTAGAAGTCCCTGCAACCGCAATTGCATTTTTTCTGCAATTGTTCACAATTTCTGTAATCGCAAAATTCTATAATCGCAAAGCAACCGCAACTGCAGCTGCAATTTAAAACCATGGAAAGTCCATTATAATCCTCAATTTGGATGTCTAATCCATTAACAACCCACATCACAGTTTGCTTCTGAACTTATTCCAATGGCAATGGTATCCCAAACCCAGGCAAAAAAAAAAATAAGATTTATATACAAAATTACTAATTGACTCACTCAGGGTGTTTTGCATCAAAAAGGTGAACATGAAATCCCATGTTCTCAAGCTTCTTCTTCTTCACATGGCTCGTGCAAGTCCCAGACACAAACCTAGGAAAAGAAAAGTTTGAAGCTTGAATTAAGAAAGGTAGTTAGTAGTATTTGAATGAGCAATTATTATTGATAATGGAATGGTGTTGGGAAAAAGAATCTGACCATCCTTGGTTGTGGAGCTTGCGTGCAAGCAATTGCCCCACGAATCCCATACCTAGAATAAACATGCGCTTTTCAGATTTTGTGGAGGAATACGACAACGTTTGGCTCATCAACAATGAAAGATCAAAACTTCTCGGATTTTGGAGGTGGAGAGGAATCACTGAACCTCGTATTTGACCAATTTCCATGCCAATTTCCTGTTACCCACTTCTCACTCTCACCATGTAACACAACAACATCCAGTTTTTCACTTTCTAGTCACCCACAGTTCTACAGCTTTAGCAAGGTATGATAAGTTGGTAACTATGGTTATACATGTAACCAAAAAAAAAAATCATGTAAAAAAAGTCATATTCTTTTATTATATTTATTCATAAAAAATGCCAGAGAACTAGATTTTTTTACTGAGCATGGGAAAGATTAATTTTTTTTCAAATATTTTTTTAACTTTGTTTTGAAATAATTATTATATTTAAATAAAAAGATTATTTTTTAAAAAAATTTTACACAATTTAATACAAAATAAATTTTTTTTAACTAATACTTTATTTAATTTTAATTTATAAATTATTTTTGAATTTGATTGAATTCTCAAATAATTTTTTTAATTATTTTATACTATTTTAATAATTTAATACAAAAAATAATTTTTTTATATTCTATCTTATATTAACTTAAAATCATTTTATAATTAATACATTTAAATATAAAAATAAATCAATTATAATCAATTATAACAATAATCAATTATTAATATAATTTATAATTTTTAACTTTCTTAAACAAACCTTTCCATAGAAAGAGTTTTCATAAGTTTTTAACTTTGGATGAATAATCAGTTTTTACCTCTTTACTTTATTTAACAATTTTTTGAATTTGGTAATTTTTTTTGGCCTCATTTCTTAGAAAAATAGCATTTTTTTCATTTATTTTCTATAAATTTTTTATAAAAAAATGATTATTTATATTTTTAAAAATTGTAAATATTATTTATATTTTTTTAAAAGATGTGATCAATAAAAATAATAATAAAAAAAGATATAATAAATAATATTAAATAAAATATAAAAAATATATATCTACCCATTTAATATAAGAATATAATCCACCCATTAAATAGACATGGACACATGGACGTGAGGGGAGAAATAAATAAGAACGCAGACACCTTTTAACGACTTGCTTTTTAACCAATTCACACTTTTTGGTTTTTGGATACAAACAATAATTTGTAAGTTCAAAACAAATTATGCATCAAATATGTATAATTAATTGATCATCTTTTTATATCGTTTCTAATACATATAGATGACCATACGTTGTCAACTTGTGGCCCGGGGAACATCTCCTTTAATCTTTCATCGTGGTTTTAAATTTCAATATCAATTTAAAGTTACTTCATCTGCTAAATCATGCCTACCAACTCGTTTCAGTAAATCCTCCTTTCCAGCAATGTAATAAATATATGTGGAACCCGCGGATTAAGGCTGCCCGCATAACTAGCAGCTTGAACCTAACTTTGAGAGCCCAAAGTATGAAAACTGGGACCACGTGATTTCAATTTCTTCTTCCAGAGATATCTGCAATTCTGCATCTTAAAAGTTACCTTCGTGCTGCCAATTCAAAGTGGGAAACTTGCAAGTAAAAAATGCCATTCCCATTAATTGGTCTTAGGTCCTCCCTTATGATTGGTCTTGCTCCTCCCTCGTGAATATTCACGATGTTAGCACGCTAGCATATTTTATTTATTTTTGCTCACAGCATTCTTACTCTATTTCAAATGTTTATTTATTTATCTATCTATCTATACAAACATATAATAAATTTGGTAGTTGCGGCATAATTTGGTGACCAGCCTATTCCATTCTGTTTAATTGGCGATATTGACTTCACCACCTTTATTTCTGGTGGCAGTTGTCTGCTCAGTGCAATGCAAGTTACGATTTCTTGGGGGTCCTCTCTCTTAACTGATTATTAATATTTAGAGTTTTGAAAGTTTAGTTGATAGACAAAATTGTCACTCATATATAATCTTAGAAAAATGAAAATCTTCACTCTGAGATATAATTAAGCAAGCATATTCTCTTAGAATTCCCCATCAGAAGCATCATATCCTCTTGCTCTGAACCGTATCTGGAGAAAGTATACCATTTGGAATTCCATTACATATATGTGTAACACATTTTTCTCTCAATTTCATGTGGTGAATGCTTATGTGCTCTTTCGTTTTTCTCTTTCATCAGAAGGATTATATGTAGTGTATGGTAATTAATGTATATGCTGAAACTTCATTTGCAGCACAGATTTTGCAGTAGGCAATTAGGCATATAGAAATGGAAGACTACGTTACAAAGACAATTGTTGTTGGAGTTGTTTCTTGGACGGCAGCTTTTCTGGTAGCCAGGAGAATCTTTTCCAAGCGCTCTTTTGATTTCTGCAATCGCGTTGTCTCTACAATCCATGCAACTTTAGCAGTAACATTGGCTTCACTCTCTGTTGAAGATTGGAGGTGTCCAATCTGTCCTTTGGCTTCGAAGTCTTCTCACAGACAGGTACTGGATTTTTGGATTAACTGCATGCACTTTTTACAATGTTTGTTTTGAGGGGAACCTCAACATTGCTATGAATTTGGGTGTTTCAATTGTTTATATTTGGCATTAAAAGTGGAATGTTTGAACCCTGAGCAGATGCAAGTTCTGGCAGTGACCCTGTCTTATCTCATTTATGATCTATTGTGTTGTCACTTGGGTGAAAGAGTCAATCTGGATAACACCATCCATCATTTGGTAAGCATTGTGGGACTTGGAGCAGGTCTTTGCCATCAGAAGGTAATTAATCACTCAAATTAAATTGTTTCTCACTCTCATATTGTTTATTTAGATTCTAGCAGACTGCCTTCCTTGGCACCAGGATTGGGTATATATTGCTAGAGCAAATATATTATATTAAGATTTAGTTTGAGTTTATCTAAAATTTAGTTTAATTTACTTTGAATTTATGTTTGCTTTTTTTAGTTGTTTTTATTTTTTTAAATTTTTATTTATTCTTTTATTATCTTATATGATTTATTCACTTATATAGTAAATATTTTAGTCTTACTTTCATCCGAGTTCAGTCAACGTTCTATTCAAAATTATGAAGTATAAACACTGACGCGATACACGAGACACATCAAAATTAAAAAATTATAAGATACTGATACGTATATATATATATAATTAAAATTAAAAAAAAGATTCATAATTTATAATATGATATATATAAGCTTCAAGATTTATAATTTCTTGACATATATTATATGTACTATTATTTACTACTTGGTAAGCCTCTCACAAAAAACATAAAACATCATTTCTATTGATATTTTTTAAAAATTCTTTGAAACTAACTTGTCTTAGTAGAACTAGTCATATACAAGTACATGTACAATAAAAAAAATTAACTAAAGAAAATATTTAAAAATTAACTCTATTTTACTTTCCACCATTGATACGATGGTAGCAGAACGACTTAGTTGCAGATGGAGGTAGATAACTAGATGAGAAGGGTGATCTCATGGTGAAAAATATTATAGTCTAGTTAGGATAAGTGGTATTGGTAACTGAATAATTAAATTTGGGTTTGGGTAATGAGTAATTAGTAATTGGGTATATTAATATTTTTTTATCTTTTTATTTTAAATGGTAACTAAGTTTTTTTTTTAAAAATTAAATTGTCCATGTCTTGCGCTGTCCTCGTCATGTCCGAACCAAAAAAATATTTTTTTAATCAGACACTTACGATGTGTCATTATATGTCTGACACATACACATATCTGATATATGTACAGGACACTAAAATAGTATGTCAATGCTTCATAAATTCAAAACGACTTCGTATATATAGCTTCTGAAAGTATGATAATAAATGAGTCCAACTTAACAACTCCAAGACTGTACTCTAAGCAATTATGAATTCCTCTCTAAAATCCATATATAGATAGATTAAAATATTTGGTATAACAAAAATAAAAAATGGTCATCAAGATTGCCAGCAAAATTTTGGAGCAGCTCTTTCTTGATTTCTCAATGCTTTCATTTGTTTTTTAATTTTTTTTCTTCATAGAAGTATTACTCTAATTTTCTGTGTTCTTATGTGGCGTTTTCATTGTTAGCCAGTAACATTGTGCCATATCTGATCTGTGCGCAGTGTGGCTCTGAGATGGTGGCGGCATTATGGGTAACAGAGATGTCAAGCCCATTCTTGCATTTGAGGGAGCTTCTAAAGGAGCTTGGTTACAGGGATACCCCCCTTAATTTGGCTGCTGATGTAAGTAAAACTCTAGGCCGTACCAAATCTTTCATCTCTGCCTTAATTGTATGCAACGGGTTTTTTTTGTTTTTTTGGATAAATTGTAAGTTATACCCTTTAACTTTAACCTACGTGCACATTAAACCTTAGGATTTATAAAAATGTAAATAACTCCCTAAGTTTTACCATTTGAGCAAAAACACCTCCCGCTACTAATACCGTTAACTATTCAAATATTTTTATGTGACACTATAAAAATAACCAAAGAAATGTGTCACAGGACATGTATTATACAACACAAAATTTTGATTTAAGGGGCAAGGTGATGAACGTTCATTTATTCCCAAAATTATTTTATATTAACGACAATGAATTGATGTGTTCTATCTCATTGTCAATTAGCCACGGATATAGGCCATACTGCTCACGACACCAGCAAAAGCTCTACAATTGATTTTCATTGTAACTGCCCAGATTGTTGTTATTTTAATTTTAAACACATGCTGCTGACAATGTCAAATAACCCCGTCCAATGATAGTAGCAACTGCCAAATACCATAATAAGTCAACAACTAAAATATGCAAATTTATATAATTAGTCACATACTTAAATATCCTAGTTAAAACCAATGTATGTTAACATAGCAGCAAAAAAGAACCTCCAGAGTCCCAATAATGTCATCATGACTGTGTAAAATAAGTCATCTTCCTTATTTTTGGCTGAATGTTTGCTTATTAACTTGCTTCTTGCTGGCTTGTTCTCAAGATTGCTTGAGAATATGTACTTTGCTCCTTGAAACCAAAATGTTGGTTGTGAATATATTGAATGATTCGTTGGCTTGAATCCAGGTAAAGGTTAAGAAAGGACTAATGCAAAATCACTATAGATTGGTGTAGAAACAGCAGGGACTAATTGAATTTCAAGGAATCGAGTCAAGATAGTTCAAATTTTAAAGAATCCACAAGAAATAAATAATTGACTTTTCATTTTTTTCGCTTATTTTTTTACTATCATATGCAAGGCATGTGATAAATCTTTAAATAGTAAACGGTGTTAGTAACGGAAGGTGTTTTTTGCTCAAATGATAAAGTTTAAGGAGTTATTATAAACCCTAAGGTTTAATGTCTACATATAGATTAAAGTTGAAGGGTGTAATTTGTAATTTTTTTTCTTGGGACTTTGTGTCTTTGTGCAGCCTCGTTATGGAAGTGATTAGAGTGTACACATCTATCTTATCCCAAGAGAATAAATGGCAGTTTAATAATTAAAACATGTTTGTTTACCCAAGATGTCAAGTAAAATCAATGTCATTTGTATTTAGGATATAACAATTCGGTGGAATTTTAATTGATTGGGGACTAATAATTAAAATCAAATAAATTAAAATGAAATGTGTAAAGTTTTCTAATTAAACATGTATTGAATCAAAATGAGCTAACAGTTGAGTTTGGCGCAATGGCGCAGATTCTGTTTGCTGCCATATTTACATTTGCTAGGATGTTGGCCGGACCGTATATCACTTATATAACTTCATCTGCCAACAACCCACTTCTCATAAAGGTATAATTTGTTACCATTTTTACTTAGACAAAGCATTATTCTAAAATATAATTTTCCTTTGGTCTTGCGGTCGCATTTGCTTAATTCCTCCCACCGTCACAGGCTATGGGCTTAGGTTTGCAGCTGGTGAGTACATTCTGGTTCTTCAAAATTGTAAGAATGGTCAAATACAAACTAACCAAGAAACCTACATCTGAAAATGGCATCAAGCACGCCAATATTCGGAGGAAGACGACTAACTCAAAATCTCAGCATCGCTAGCGATCTATGTCTGAGAAGTTAACATCCTGTCTTTGTCCGATGAACAACGAGACACTGGAGAAAATAATATTTCCAAGTTGCCCAATCGATCATTTCAATTTACCTGCGTGAACAATATATGTAATCTTGCAGCTGTTTGACAGCTGAATTTGATTGGCCTGTGCACCTGGGAGACAGCAATTTCATACATTATTTTTACACTACTTCGGTATTTTCAGTGTACAAGACTGGTTAATAAGGAGGCTTGACCAGAATTACCTTGTTCTAATATTAAAAATTAAAAATAATATAAAAAAAATTGGGGTGCTAATAGTGCTGCACCACACATTTTAAAGTAATACTGCCACAACACTTGGATCACTAATGCCACAGCTACAATAACTGCTTAGCTACCAGGGTTAAAGCTTGGTTTGAAAAAAAAAGGTGAAACTAACTGATCCAAACTCAACGATAGGATTATTGCTAGTTGTGATTAGTGTTACGGCAGTACCATCACGTTTAACCCCTTGCCTTTCCTCTCTTCAGATGAATCAAACCTGTCAATGCTTAGATTAAATATCAAATCAAATTTATCGATGATTGGTATGCAAATTGACTCAACACAGCTGTCTTCAACCATAAACGGGGAAACGCGCACACAAGTCTAGAACCAATTCAAAGATCAGTAATATAAATTATATGAAAGGCAATCCAAAAGAAAACAAAATATCAATGCCATTGAGTTTATGCAACCAACTCAACTGAATTCACATAATACAAGGCATAGCCCAAAGAGACCATTTCATTTTTAGGTCTATGAGTTGACCAAGTTGCATGAGGTATCTCTGGCTCAAAAGATGCACTGCCTAGATATCCATGGCTCTGAAAGAATTTTACAACCGCTTTTAGTCTTTCCCAAAATCAGCACTGTAGTGGGCACTAGATTCAAGTTTCTTTGCCTCATTCAATTTTCGAACAGCCTAGAACCAAAATCAGAAGTCAAATTATTGTCCCCGTAGGTGACAAGGAGAGGTAATCCCTTTGGACATGATTAATACACTGAGAAAAATTGCTTCCCCAAGAAAGAACTCACCTTCATAAAATCTTCATGGATCACATAATCACGTTCTGCACGAATTGCTGACATTCCAGCTTCCGTGCAGACATTTCGAAGATCAGCTCCATTAAAGCCCTGGCAATTTGCAACAGAAAACACATCAAACATGCACCAATTGACCAATAAAATTAACCCAAACTGTTTGGACTCACCTCTGCAAGCTTCACAACAGCTTCATAGTCTATTTCACCATGCTTAGCAATCCCAGCAGCATGAATCTTAAGAATTTCCATCCTTGATTGTTCATTTGGTAATGGAATTTCTATTTTTCTATCCAATCTTCCAGGACGCAGGAGAGCGGGGTCCAGTACGTCAGGTCTGTTTGTTGCCATTATCATTTTAACCTACAACATCAATGCAGACAGCAATTTTGTTATCAACCCACCATTAGAATTTGCCTGAACAGTCATTTCTAGAGAGAGCCAATCATCATATCCAAAAGACAGATTAGTCAGAAAAGGTTTATATGCTTTTACATTTCATTTGAATAATTTGCATGTTTGGTTTTGATTATTTTGGGGGAAATAATCACTTTTTTTTTTCAAAAACTCTCTTAAGGAGCTTTTGATTATAAGCTGTTTTGAACACAAAATAAGCTAAACAAACACTATATCTCACATAAATGCTTTTACTAAATGTATACACAAAGTTGATAAAGAGGAAATTCCACACAAATTTAAGCTCAACTTTACAACTCATTATTGCTGAAGGAAAAAGGCAACAGAATAGCATCTCATTCTTTTGTTTGATAAATGGTCCGCAGAATTCATTTCTTAACATTACCATTCATGTTTGCAATTGCATCTTGAAAGTTAATACATCATAAAAAATTAGAAACCTTGACACTAAGAAAAAAATAATAGACCACCTCAAAAATTAAGATATATGAAATGCATTCATTCTAAAGGCTTACCAGTGATCCACCCACCCACTACCCTCCCCCACCGCCCCCCCCCCCCCCCCCAAAAAGAAAACAAGCATAGGATAAACTTCATTATCCTTTGAATTTGCTACAAGGGAAGCGAGCAAGTATTTCTAAAAGCCAAGGGTGATGATGGTTTTTAAATCAAATTAAATGGAGTTATGAAGCAAGATATACCTTCCCAAGTTGATCAAACCCATCAAGTTGATTAAGCAACTCCATTAGTGTTCTTTGAATTTCACGATCGGCACTTGTTCCCTCACTGAAACGGCGACCGCCAATGGCATCGATCTCATCCATAAAAATGATGCAGGGCTTAACAAACAAAGAGAAGATTCAGAACTACTTTCCATTTGAATATGTTAAAAGAGAGAAAGAGAAGAGAGACATATGAGGAAACCGCGTGTTTCAACTACACGACGGAGAGCTGTATATATAGAGCTATAATAATAAATACAAGGATTAGGGTTATGATATGATTAGCCTATACAAGGAAACTACATAAATACAAAAGATATATAAAAGATATATAAAAGATATTTACACGTTTTCAACACTCCCCCTCAAGCTGGAGCATATAAGTCATATGTACCAAGCTTGTTACAAATATAGTTTATTCGAGGACCTCTCAAAGACTTAGTGAAAACATCGCAGATCATTTGAATTGACGAAGCTAGTGGTGATGTCTCCGGACAAAATCTTTTCTCGATAAAGTGATCTATCTCAATGTGTTTGGTCCTCTCATGAAATACTTGGATTGGAAGCGATATGCAAGGCACTTGATTATCACAAATAAGAGTCATTTGCATAACGTTTCCAAATTGAAGTTCTTTAAGAAGCTGTTTTAACCAAATGAGTTCGCAAGTAGTTGAGGCCATGGCTCGATATTCTGCTTCGGCACTTGATCTTGCAACTACATTTTGTTTCTTACTTTTCCAGGAAATCGATTACCCCAATGGATACACATAACCAAGTTGATCTCCTATCAATAGAGAACCCTGTAATCAACATCTAAGTACCCTACAATCCGAGTGTGTCCTTTGTCTTCATAGACAAGGCCTTTTCCAGGAGCTCCTTAATATATCCGAGAATACGAATCACGCTGCATCCCAATGCCCTTCACAAGGTGAGTTTAGAAATTGGCTCACCACACTCACCGCAAAGGAGATATCTGGACGGGTAACAGTAAGATAGTTAAGTTTTCCAACCAATCGTCTATATCTTCCTTGGTCTGAAAAAGGCTCCCCCTGATCCGGTAAAAGTCTAACATTGGGATCCATAGGGGTGTCAACCGGCTTTGCATTTAGTAGTCCTGTTTCCTCAAGAATGTCCATAGCATACTTCCTTTGTGAGATTACTATACCATCCTTGGATTGTGCCACTTCAATTCCCAAGAAATAACGAAGTTTGCCAAGATCTTTGGTCTGAAAGTGATGACAGAGATGCTGTTTTATTTGAGTTATACCTTGGTGATCACTGCCGGTGATAACAATGTCGTCCACATACACAATCAAATAGATACAGCCTCGGACTGTATGGCGATAGAAGACAGAGTGGTCAGCCTCACTACGAGTCATACCAAACTGCTGCACAACAGTACTGAATCGACCAAACCAAGCCCGGGGAGATTGTTTGAGACCATACAAGGACTTGTGTAGACGACACACGAGGCCAGAAGACTCCCCCTGAGCAACAAACCCTGGAGGTTGCTCCATGTAGACTTCTTCTTCCAGATCACCATGAAGAAAAGCATTCTTGATATCCATGATGAAGGGGCCAATGGCGAATAGCAGCCATAGACAGAAAAAGGCGAACAGAAGCCATCTTCGCCACTGGGGAGAAAGTGTCGCCATAATCCAAACCAAAGATCTGGGTATACCCCTTTGCCACCAAACGAGCCTTTAGGCGATCAAGAGTGCCATCAGGGCCAACCTTGACCGTATAAATCCACCGGCAACCAACAACAGATTTTCCAGGAGGAAGAGGAACAAGTGCCCAAGTACCACTGCTCTGAAGTGCACACATTTCATCAATCATTGCTTGTCGCCATCCAGGATGAGATAATGCTTCACCTAGAGATTTAGGAATAGACACAGAAGACAAAGTGGAAAGGCAAGCATAATGCAATAAAGAAAGGCGATGGTAACTGAGATTAACATAGTGAGGAGAAGGGTTACGAGTGGATCTAATACCTTTTCGAAGAGCAATGGGAAGGTCGGACGCAGGAGGCAGAGGTCTTGGGAGGCCGGTAAAGGAGGTGGTGCTTGGGATGAGAGGCCAAAGGAGCTTCATAATCTCTACAATCGCGGATGGTGATGATGTTAGTGGTGGTGGTGTGGCCGACGACTATAAACCTGGAGAGTGCCAGTAGTAGGGACCGGGGCACCAATAGGAGAAGGTGGTGATGGAGCAGGGTCAACAGGGACAAGAGGAGGAAAAATAGGAAGGACCTCAGTGATGGGTGGAGGAGGCAGGTCAGGAGACTCAAAGAAAGGAACAGGACTCAAGAATGTGACATCGGCAGAGACTAGATAACGCTTAAGAGTGGGTGAAAAACACCGATAACCCTTTTGAGACCGATGGTAACCAAGAAAAACACATTTGATGGAGCGGGCGACAGGTTTGTCAAGACCGGGAGTGATATTATGGACAAAACATGTCGACCCGAAGACACGAGGCGGAAGAGAGTGGAGGGGTAGGTGGGGAACAATACGAAATGGGGGACCCTAGGTTATCAAGAACAGAAGAGGGCATGCGATTAATCAAATAGCAAGCAGTGAGAACCGCACGCCCAAAAACGAAAGGGAACATGACCATGGTATAACAAGGTCCGAGTTGTTTCTATAAGATGTCTATTTTTGCGTTCAGGACCCCATTTTGTTGAGGGGTATAAGCACAGGATGTTTGGTGAAGAACGCCATGAGATGCCATAAAAGTTTGAAAATTGTGAGACAAAAATTCACGGGCATTGTCACTACGCAAAATACGAATCGGAACACCAAACTGAGTTTTGATTTCATTATAAAAAGTCTGAAAAATTGAAAACAACTCTGATCTATTCTTCATTAAAAATAACCAAGTACATCGAGATTAATAGTCATCTATGAAAGTAACAAAGTATTTTGACCCAAAAGTAGAGGCAATACGACTAGGACCCCAAATATCGAATGAACTAAAGCAAAGGAGACGCGGCTCGACGACACACTCGATCGGAAACGAACTACGTGTGTGTTTCCCTAGTTGACACGACTCACAAGGTAAAGTAGATAACTTAGAAAAGGTTGGCACCATATCTTTGTAGCTTGGCAAGACTAGGATGACCCAACCGAGCATGGATGGTAAGAGGGAATCGATAACGAGCACACACGAGAGGTGGCGGAGAGAGGCGGTAAAGGCCATTAGACTCACATCCGGCGCCAATCATCCGTCCCGAACTCCTGGTCCCCAAAATGACAGAGTCTTTAGTGAAACTAATGCGACAATCTAAAGAACGGGTCAAACGACTAATAGAAAGTAAATTAAAAGGACAACCAGGAACATAAAGAACAGAATCAACAGACATAGAAGGGAGGGGATGGACAGTGCCAATCCCTTCGGGTTGTGTTTGGGAACCATTTGCTAAAGTAATTATAGGTAAATAGCCAGAGTTAGAGAATTTGGAGAAAAGACGTTTATTACCAGAGATATGGTTAGAAGCACCAGAGTCAAGTACCCAAGGACCTAATGGTGGGGATTGAGAGAGACAAGCAAATGTATTACCAGTGTGTGCAACAGATGCAGTAGAGGTAGAAGCCTGTTGTTGCTCAAACCATTTCAGAAAATCTGCATAGGCTTGGGAGATGGGGTCGGTGGAGCAGAGGACTCGGGTAAATCGTGACGGTGGCACTGGCAATATGGGCGGCCGTGGAGGACGGCCATTTTTGGTCCAACAACGATCCTCAGTATGACCCAACCATTACAGAATGCACACTTCGGACGAGGTCTACCCGAGGTGCCAGGACGAGAATGACCACGATTGGCACTGTGGGAGACGAGGGCAGAAGTATCAACTGGGGCCGGAGCGAGGACAGAACTGGAGGGTTGCTTCGTTGGGACCGAAGCAAAAGAGGACCAAGCGAGGATAGAGTGGGAACAAGAGGCGAACCCAAAATCGATCACGATTAGCGAGAATATTCGGAGGTAACCCATACAAGGCCATGAGCATGAAAAAGGTGCTACGTTGCTCGAGTTCTTGCGCAGGGGTAGCGCGAGGAGGTAGCAACTCATTGAAATCATGCAGAGCACCATGAACCTTACCCAAGTAAGCAGACATAGGTCCATCAAACTGACGAGGAGCAATAAGACTCATGAGGTTGTGGCAAACCCCATATAATCGCTGAGTGTCATTAGTGTAAAGAACCTTGGCTTGGTCCCAAAGTGAAGCACAAGTGGTCTGCGCACGGAAGATCTGCTTGAGAGAGGAGTGAATGGTGGACTTGATTACAACGCACAACTGTTTATCAATTTTCTTCCACCGGGGTTGTTCCTCCGCAGTTATAGAGGTAAGGTCTATGGTGAGGTGGTCTTCATAGCCTTGACTTTCAAGCCATAACTTGATGTCTGAAGCCCATGTATCATAATTGTTGCCATCTAATTTATCAGCAGAGAGAGGAGTATGGAGGTAACTTGTGAAAATAGGAGGCTCAGCCTTGGGATGATCTTTAGAACCATCTGGAGAGGTAGAACTTGCCATAGGTCAGAAGATAAGGGGCAAAAAAGGAAAATACAAGATACCTGAAAACTCCAACGCAAGAAAACACGGATCTGAGGGCAGATCGGCGTAGAGGAAGCCGAGACGAGTCAAACGAGAGGAACGGCGGCCGGAGGGGCGGCCGGACGCGCCGTCACGCGCCGGAAAACACCCGCGGTGGGCATACGGGCAAAGCGGAGACAAAGCGGCGCGTGCGGGCGCGTGAGGCGCGTTAGGGGCCGGGCCGGGTCTGGCCGGTCGGAGGGAGGCGGTGCCAACGGTGTGGTCGGCGGCCGGAAAGAGGGCGGCGAACCAATGGCGGCGCAGGCCGGCGAACGAGGGAGAAAGAGCGCCAAAGACGTCACGGCACGAGAGAAAGGTCGGCAAACCGGAAGGAAACACGGTTGGCGGAAAAATTTTCACCTCAGGGGGCGTGGACCCACCGGGTGTGCGCTGTGATTCTAGGGTTGCCTCTCTTTAGGCTCTAGATACCATGTTAAAAGAGAGAAAGAGAAGAGAGACATATGAGGAAACCGCGTGTTTCAACTACACGGAGAGAGTTGTATATATAGAGCTATAATAATAAATACAAGGATTAGGGTTATGATATGATTAGCCTATACAAGGAAACTACATAAATACAAAAGATATATAAAAGATATATAAAAGATATTTACACGTTTTCAACAGAATACATAAACCTATAGGAAGAAACTAAACACAAGAACCTCACCTGGTGATCACGTGCATACCCAAACATTTCTCGTATCAACCTGGCACTTTCTCCAATGTACTTATCAATTATGGCACTTGAAACAACCTACATCAGAATGTAGGGTAAGGTACAATATATTTTACGTTAAAGGAAACTTCAAAACACAATGAAATTAAGAAAAGAAACAAATCTGACCTTCAAGAAGTTAGCATCTATATTACTGGCAATTGCTCTAGCCAACAATGTTTTACCAGTACCAGGAGGCCCATAAAGGAGAACACCCTGAAAGATGAGAATTGAGAAGATGCTGATCAAATGCAAAATTATAAAAGCATGGCTCCTTACAATACACTTCCACCAAAATAAATTGTAGATACTTAGTTGACAACTCTGCCAAAACACATATTAACACTAATAGAGCTCAGGGACTAATTAGTGCAGTGAAAAGGTAATCACCTTAGGAGGTTTAATTCCAACTCGATGAAAGAGTTCAGGATTCATCAAAGGTAATTCAATTGATTCCCTCAATTCCCTTATCTGATCAGATAAACCACCAACAGCGGAGTAACTGACATTACCGGGATCCTCATGCAGCATATTGTAAACTACTGGATCAACCTGTCAACTCATGAGAGATCATAGTGACCATCAGGCACGAAAAACTAGCAGATGGCTTTCTGAAAGAAACCAAATTAGATAGCTCAAAAAGAACATAAACACATTCATCAAATATATATCTGAAAAGAATAAACTGTGACAACGTACTTCACGTGGAAGAGCTCGCATTATAGTGAGCGTTGTCATATCAAGAACCACTCTTGTACCAGAAGTCAGTTTTTCCTTATCTACTTTACTACGGCAGCCAACCACATACCTGGGTCCGCTGCTTGCTTTGACAATCACTGAGATAACAAAAACAAAAACAAAAACATTCTATAACCATTGATTGAACCTTAAGTTAACATCAACCAAGAAAACAGAGAAGATAGTTTATTGGATAGCTAGCTCAAATAATTAAATCACAATAATATAATCAAGAATCCGCGAGGCACAGATGTTTACATTAAACAAGAAACATATTTTTTCTTTTTCAGTGATAAAGTCAGCCAAAGTTAATGTAAATACTATTTAATCTTAATATATTATAACACATTACGCTGGAAAGCCAAGCATCTAAAAGAAAAAATCTAAATATAGAGATATCATCCAAAATATGAAATAAAAAGGATAGAATCATTACAGCGTTCATTGTCAAGAGGCCTCAGAACTTCGCCAATGATCTGCCCAACACTTTGAAGAGACTTCAAATCATCTTCAGTTTTATTGAACTCTTTCTTTGAAGCTCGCAAATTCTCTCTCACTGCAATTCGTGTTTTAAATCCAAAATCACCATTCTCATCCATAAGAATGAACAGAATTTAATTAAACTTATCACAACCATAAAACCCTAAGCTAAATGAGCTGATTATTGCATTTTTCCGTTTTTGAAAACCCTAATCAATATGAATAATCAAACAAAATTTCCAGAAGCAGTGAAAATCAAACAAATCCAAATGGAAAGGCATGAATTTTTTAAGCGGAAAGTGAAATGAAAAGACGAACCCGATCGAACTCTGGATTCCAATTCCTTGTGCTGAAGAAGTTTCTTCCGATACTCCGCCACCGCATTACGGCGTCGCACTGCGTCTTCTGTGTCTGTCATTGTTGTTTGTTGCGCTCTCAAATCGAAAGGAGAGTTTGCACTTTGCAGAGACCAGAACGAACTAGAACGATGGACTTGTGTTGTATCAACACAACACAATGGAGCACCTGAACAGTTAACTGTACGAATACGAAAGCTCTTTTCTTGTCTAGGGCAATTACCGTAACCCCCTACTTTAACCACCAAAGTGAAAAATAAATATTACACTTTTTTTTAGCTGAAAATATTATCCGTTTTACTCTTTAAATTTACACGTAATGTAATTAACAATATAATTATATATGAAATCTTATCATAAAGTCGTAAAGTCATAATCATCATATAAGAAATGAAGAAAAAAAAATCAAATTCACTAATTATTTTAAAACTAGTTATACTTAATTTATTTCTTTGGTGGAATAGTGAATTTGAAAGTTTTATTAAGCTTTATTTGAAATTTTTTTAATTAATTATAAAGCTATTTACAAAATTATGGTGGGAAAATTGTGAAATCCTATGGACAAATTATGCTAGGCTTCAACCAAAACTAAAAATTTGAGAGAATCTTGGTAGATTGTGAATTGGATTAGATTAATTAGGATACATTATATAAAGATAGAAAGGACAGTAGCTGGATTTTTGGGACTTCAAATGGTTTTGATCTTGCTATCTTAGTAAAGTCAGGTTAGAATTTGCTTAATTTTAAATTTTGGAAAATATTTTTCTTACATCCAATTACATCTAACTTTCTTTTACTGTATTTTTGTGTAAAAAAAATATCAAATCAAACTATATACGACTATAATATTTTTACAAGATAAAATATAAGTTTATGAATAGATTAAAAAAAATTATATTTTTCGAGAACGAATAACGGACCGTTAAATTTTTAACTGCTCTTCATTTGGGGTAAATAAATACTTTCGTCACATAGACGTATCATTTAAAGGCAAAAGGTTTTGATTCATTCAAGGCGTGCGTTACATGGCTTGGCCCATTGCATGTGGAAGATTTCACTTGCATCAACTCAAGTCAATCTATTAACCATCACGGGTCAGGAAGATGAAATTCTTTACTTGTCCTTCTACCTAAAAGGGTTTCAGTTGTATATTTAGATGCTACTGTCCATCAAGATACGAAGCGTCCAAAGTGAGGAAAGAAATCATATCACAACCCTATACATCGACCAATTTCCCACAACATATCGTACAAAGGACATGGGAGGTATATAATTCATTCTCCCCTAACCATTCTCTTTTTACCTGTAGAATTATTTACAGTTTAACAGTGAAGTACCTAAGCTGGTTAATTTAATTGTGGCTACCCTTCCGTAACACGTCCTTCAGAACCAATGCAATTCTATGTGCCATATGGGGCTCCAGAAACCTCTCCTTCACTCTCTCGTATCCTTTCTTTCCCATAGTCAGCCTCCTCTCAACATGAGTTGCCAAATTCACAATGTTATTTGCAAGAGGCGTCACACCTTCTTTTCCAACAGGATGCAGTAAACCAGTTGTCCTATTTACCACAATCTCCATGGTGCCCCCAGCCGCAGTTCCCTAGGATTATTTTTAATCATAAAAAAATGTTAGAAGAAAATACGACATGATAATAGGCATGCATAAAATGTCTTGTATTCTCATTGCAATTACCAGGACTTGATTAAATAGTCAGAAAGTGCTAAATTAAATATGCAACCAACATATGAACAGAAGCTGTATCATCTGACAGCCAAACACTATAAAAGCATTCTATATTTCATTCATGTTAGAAAGCATTAGCTGTGTAATTCAGGTTCCCATGACAAAATAATTCTGTCTTGAACAAACTTGCAAAAACCAAAAAATACTTCTCAGCTCAGATTTCAATAATCTTGGAAGCATATCTCCATGAAAAAAATCATGGAAGGAAAATGACTAGAGAGGGAAAGCGAATTTTGGAGAAATAATTGTTTAGGAACCAAAAAGGCAAGTTTTTGCTAGAATAAGACCATTCAAAGGCCATGAAAATTGAAATAACTTCTGTACTTTTTTTTTCTGGGGCAGGGGGGAGACAGGGAGGGGTTGCATGTGTGCTGAGATGAAAACAAAAAAAAAGTTATAACAGCAACATTGCAGAGATTTAAGAGAAATGAATAAAGAAAGGATCATACAGTAAATTGGACCTAAACTGATGAGCAAATTGGACAAAACAAGAGGAAATTAACCCTCCCCCCCCCCCCCAAAAAAAAGGAAAGGCATATTGACAAGGCAACTTATACTAAGTAGTAAAGAAGATACCAGTACAGGCAAACGAAATGCCATTGCTTCAATAGTTATCCTCCCAAAACATTCTCCCCGTGCCTGATATGAAGAGAAGCAAATTTAGAACTAACTTGATATAAGATTTCATGAAGTTCGTGAACAAAATCCAAAAACCACATTAACAACGTAAAACTCATTATTAGTTTCTAGAAGGCTATGAGGCATTAAACTTTAAACAGGACTTGAACACAGTTATCAATTACGTAAACTTTCTTCAGGTCCCTCACTGAACTTTGCATTAATACCTTATGGAAGCTAGAAACAAATCAATTGACAAATCAGACTCTTGCTATGAGCAGAAAGGTCAACAAGTAAGGTAGCAACTCCCATTTTGCAAAACAATAGAATGTAAAACATATTCTGTTTCATGCTCAACTTGGCAGGGTATATTATCAGAAGATACCTGAGAATTCTGAACAAGAACATCAATAGAAGCCAGGTAAGGAGCCACAGCCAGGGTTTTGTTAACAAAGTGAATGCGGTCCTGGATTTTTTTCTCCACGACAAATTTACGCAGTTCCATTTCAAACTTTGTCTGAGCATTCATATCACTCCCTACAACTACAGCATGCAAAGATGGCACCTTCAGTTTCTTCCCCTGGATGAGTTGCAAACTTTCATGAAAGGACCGAAGAAATAGATCCTGCCCTTTACCACGTGAAACACCTGCAATTATATCATCCCTGGCGCTCAAAATATAGACTGGTAAAAGGATTGTCAAAATGAATGGAAGGGGTATATACTATATACAGAGGGGAGGATTAAATTGGCATGCACCACTACAATCATTTATATTTATTTTGTTATCCTCTCTCACTTCACATACATGCACACACGGGAAACAATGTTATTATTGTGATTAGCTATCTTAATCCAGACCTGCAATGAGAAATACTAAATTTGACATACAGATATAATGGATCAAGTTGTTCCAGTACAAGCACTGCTAAAGGCAAATCATAAATGTTGGAACCTTAATCCTGCAAGTGAAGCAAATTATTAATTTTAGAGCTCTTCCTTTTGTGTTCTCAACAAAAGAAAATAGAAACTAAAAGCCAAAAGATGGATTTCAGGTACTGAACTTGCTAGCAGAGCATGCATTGATGGGATAAAATCAGTCCAATGAACTAAATTGGTGGCATATCAAGTGGATTTATGTAGTAAACATCAAGGAGGAGATCATACTATTTATGATGGCAAAAAGTAGATCATCATTTCTCACTCCAAGAGATTGCCTAACATGCTCATGAAGAACCCTCCTTGCTATACTATCTTCCGCAACTTCCATAAGTTCCTTGCTATTTCCAAGATGCACAACATAAGTTTTAGGCATTTTAATCCTACGAAGTTCGATCAAAACATACAGTTAATAACATGACAGAAAGTTACAGAGAAAAGTATAATATTGCAGGGCACAATGTAGTCAAGGTTATACATAACAAACAAGTAGCACACAGAATGTAGCAATACATTAACCGATAATGAAAGCATACCCTAACTGCTCCCTAGTCCTATTCTTCCAGTATTCTGCAGTCGTATGTGAATCGATCATGGCACCTGCAACAAAAGGGAGGTGCTTAACATATTCCACTTTGAAATAATGCCCTCGCATTTCATGAATCCACCACAAAACCTTTGGAAGAACCTCCGAAACTTTTTCCTTGAGAACAGCATCGAGCCACTTCCCAGCCACAGCTGTATTTAAAATGACCAAATCAGCCTTCAGTGCCGTATCTACAGCCCTTTCACCTTTGGCAGGCAGCACCTATCAGGAACCAAACACAAACACAAGCCCACTAAGATATAAAATGCATATTCATGTTGTCGAGAAACACATCGAGAGCCAGAGAGAGAGAGTTGAGAGAAAATGAAAAATGAAATCTGAAATTTACTGAATGGTATAATGTGCACACAACAAGCCAATCAAGTGGCTTATAAAGAACAAGAGAAGTAACTACTCACTCCGTTTCAAAATATCTGTCATTTTAGAGAATGAATTTTGTTTCATTTTATTTCTCATTTTAGAAAACTAAGAAGATATTAATTATTTTTTTCTAACTTCATTCTTGTCACTTGGTATCTCCACCAAATGGAATGAGAGAGAGCATTAACGGAGAGATACAATTTTTAAGTATTTTAATAAAGGATAATTTAGTCAAATGTAATTATATTTTCATATAATTGAGGCTATTTAATGACTTTATTAATCTTTGTGTAAAAACCTTAAATGACAGGTATTTTGAAACAGAGGGAGTACCTAATAACTCAGCAAACTAATTCATCTAACTTCTAACTAACCTAATCAATTTCTAACTATACTCTAACTATGATAATACAAGTATTCTCATTTCTCACAGATTGAATGTGCAATCTGAAATGCTTATAAGTATTCACATTTCTCTGCCTCAACAATAACTGAAAATGCATAGAATAGAATACAATACAAGTAGTATTCACACTTGACAGTTGAATGTGCAATGAATTTGAAACTTTGAGGTTAACAAGAGTTACAACCTGGACTCCTCTGTCCAACATCTTATTTTCCAAACTGTAGACGATCTGGTCCGGTTCAGTGGGTTTCTGATTAGTGATCCAAACGACGTCGGATCCGACGCCCCTCAACAGAAACGCCAACTCCATGAGCAACAGAGGCCCTCCTGAAAGAGACAGCTCGTGCGAGACCATCAGAACCAGCTTCGACTTCATGAATTGAAGAGGATTTGGTTGCGATGATGAGCGAATCGGAGACGGAGGGTCTCTCGCACTGTTTTGTTCTTGTTCTCCCAATCCCAAATGCAAATGCTGAGTGTTGCAGTTGCAAGAATCGGAAGTGGTTCTGATGAAGAGGGCTATGACAGTTGAGAGGGAGAAGAGTGCGAGTAGTAACATTAGGGGCCATCGCTTCTTCTGAGGCACTGCCATCCACGCGTGCGAATGCTTCGCCATTGGTGTTCTGAGAGCTCTTTCTTAAGTCTCTAAATTCGCATTCTAGGGTTCTCGATGGGTTGGCTTTGGTTTAGCATCTGTTCTTCGTCTCACAAGTAGTGGAGAAATCAGAAATTGTTCTTCTCATCTCAGATTCAGAATTTCAGATGATGATCCAGAAACATAAAAATATATTGAGTAGCTTGATTTTTACTTCCTTCATGATACTATTAGTTCTTTATTAATAAGTAAAATTGTTTGATTAGTTAATAATTATGTTAATGGATAATCGAATTTTAAAAAATTACTTTTTTGCACTATTTAAGAATTATTTAATATTTTTCATTAATAATATTATTTAATAAAATAATTTTCTTAATTACTTTAAAAATTAAATAATTTTTAAATTGTCAAAATATTATTATTTTTTTATTTTGGTTCCTTAACCATTCTTTAACAACTTTAAAAAAAAAAAACGTGCAAGTGAAAAGGTACTTGTGAAAAGATGACTTGATTTTTGACTAATGAGATCACAAAGATATATCTATAAATTCGATACATTTTAATTGTTTATAAATTAATCTTCATTAGATTATAAGAATACAAAAATTATGTAATTTTTTATAAAATTTATTTTTTTAAGATTTAAACAAGTCCTTGTATTAAGATTCGATGTTGCTTCTTATATCGAGAAGTTTCTATTTTTTTTTTTTAAATTTTACCATTATAGTAGGAGAGTAGCTTTTTAAGATCATATCCACTTGTGGTCTGAAAGAGTCTGCTAATTAAGTAAACCAACATTTTTGCTCCACGGTGTAGAAAGCGCTTGTTTCATTGTTCTTTAACTAAACATATTTTCTTTCAACATTTGACAATTACTTTCAACACTAGGCTTATCAAAGTAACATAGAAGTAACATACTGCAGACCCTCATAACTACCAAAGGTTTTAATACTTTCATATTCTTTCTTCTACTTCTGTATTTTTGGAGGGTAGGTAAATATTTAGTGCCATGCTAATTTGAGAAAAAAAAGCATACTATAACTAAATAGTTAATGACTCATAGAATATAGCTAAGCTTCTTAATTAACTCGGCGACAATTCTTCCTAACTTCACCATTAAATCCAGTGAGAGGACGGAGGTTCCCCAGCTTGATCATGGACATGGCAAATTGCTCAAAGAAGAGGCTCTCATCTTGTGCATATTTCTTGACCAGTTCCCGAGTCTCCCTAACACTCCCCGTAAGAAGCACTTCATCAGAATTAAGTAGTCCTTTGCCCCGAAGTATGAGTTTGAAATAGGTGTTATCAAACATTCCTGGGGAGCCAAAGTCCAAGGGAGAAATCTTGCTGTCACCACCCGATTTTGGGCACACTGTCTTCAAACCAAAGTAGAAGGATTTTTCTAGATTCTGATCTGGTTGGTTGTCTCCGTTTTGGTTGTATAGTCTCTGCTTGAATGTGGCACATCTTGCCACCCCAATGGTATGAGCACCTGCATAAATGAAAAAAGTTAAAAGGTGACTCATTAATACTAAGAAATGGTAGAGAAAAGAAGTTGAAGCTCCACCTGAGAGGGCAACAAGGTCTACTTCATCAAGGCCCTGACGCTTGAAAAATGTAAGGAGATTTTCGATGGTGGCATTTGGTGGGGGAATGTTCTTGTTTGAGCCGTTTAAGCTTGCTGTTTTTGAGTCTCTCCTGCCTAATGGGAGCTCCCAGCTGGGTCCTCCACTCTGTTTCAAAAGAATCAATAGGTTTCAAATCAAACATATCTTGTTAAATTACCTATCTATATTCTATAACAAGCAAAGTAGATAGATAATTTTGGGTTGTCTCAATTTTAGTCAAGTGTGTTTTTTTTTACAAGAACAGTGGAGCCCCTAGCAGCAACGGCAACAATGTCTGCACAGGAGACAGTCTGAGGACATGCTTCTTCCAACTTGGACTTCATCTCATCAATCACTTCAAAACCTCGGATGGAATTTTTGTTAGGTCTAGAGTTCTTTTCACTGACTATTGTCGTGGTATCATCCAATAAAATTGATGCATCGCAGCCCTGTCATTAAAAAAAGGAAAAGAAAATTTAGATCGTTGACCTATGCAAACAAAAGAATCTGAAGCAATTAACAATTGAAACAATATAAACTAAATAGCACAACAAATAACAATAAGAATTCCTCCTGAAATGAACATATTTTTTCTCAAAGGTTTTTGGTAAATAAGAACTTGATTTTATTTATTATTATTATTATCATTACTATTTTTCTATTCACTAGGCCTTCCTATGGCATGTAATTCACCTGCACAAAGCAGTCGTGAAAGTGAAGTCTAAGAAGAGAAGCAGCCATTCTCATATCCTTAGAAATGGCCTTCTCCAACACTGACATGACAATGTCATTAGCTTGAGGGCATGAAAACTGATAGAACTGAGGGGAAAGACCGAAAGATATGCCCCCAGTTCCACCATGACCACTCCAGCCAAAATCAAAGCCAGGGTGAGCCTGGGAGAGTGTAGCTGAGAGGAAAGCTATTACAATAAGACTGAATTTGATGAAAGGCATGGTGAAAAGTGAAAACAAAGTTGAAGAGCTTGTTTTGAAGATTGTATGTCCACTTGGATTGGTTTGTTTGATATATATAGTGCTCAAAAGATCAAACCACCCCCTCTCTTCACCAAATCACCTAATGTGGGAAGCAAGGCATGACTATTTCAACAATCAACATGTTCTGTCCCTGCCTTGCTTCTGATGCAGAATATTTAGTTTCGGCAGTGTTGTGGTATTCACCTGCTCCTTGACTGGATCAAAACAGTGCAGAATTCATTTTATTTAATATATTATTATGGCATAAATAAGCTAAATTTGGACCTTCATATTGTTCTCTATGTAAAGGATAAATTGACCTTATATTAACATGAAGGCTTGTTTCAAAGTACCAAAAGTTTCATTATGATTTATGAAGAGCCATCGTATAATTACACTTAAAAGTATAGCAGAAATTTACCACTTTCAACTGAGAAATGAGAATAGAGCCTTGACAGAGGCGTATAAGTAGCTTACTCTTAGTACCTATCATTGTTGTCACGCGGAAAATCCCACCTTGTTTTGGGGGCAAGTAAAGGGATGCCGTTAGAACCCTCCAAAGGTTAGGAATGGAATAGGATTGAATTCCTTTATTTTTTTTTGGGCATTATTATTCAAACTGAAGAATCAGACTCTCTTCTCTTGCTGGCACATGGAAATGATCTCAGAAGGTCTTTTCACATGTAGAAAAACTGAAACTTGACAGTGTCTTCATCTATTATTAAAAGGGTTTTTGCTAAGTTTCCCATATATTAAATGATTTACTTTTCATTAAATACTTACTATTACTATATTTTGATTCTTTAACAAGTGTCATAAGGGCACTCACACTCGTTAGATAAACCTTTATTAAAAAGATACTGACATCGGGCTTGAGAGTTGTGTTTCGGTTTCTCAACAACCCCCCCCCCCCCCCCCCTTTTGTAGTTTCTTTTTGGAATACAAGAAAGATAGATGAATAAGATTCCAAGTATAGAACAAGGGTGGCTTTTATGGTGGTCCCTTTATGTTTGGGACCATCCATGGTCTAGGTTTTTAACCTGTAATAGTAGGTTATAAAATTAAAATATATATATATTTGAGTCTAGCCAAAAAGGTCCGTCCACCACAAGCTGAGGCGTGGTGATCATGGATCGTGGAGGAGGACGGCGAAGGCACGACGCGGTGAGCGAAGGCACGACGCGGTGAGCGAAGGCACGACGCGGTGAGCGAAGGCGTGGCGTGGTGCTGGCCCAATAGACCTGGGGTTGATGACAATGGCTTGGTGGGTGGAACTGCAAATCTCGACGGTTCGGATCTTGACGAGTTCACATACGTTGGAACTGTCGTAGTGAATCACCCATTGACTTTTTCTCTTCAATTTGCTAGTTGTGTTGCCGTTTTTTGGGTTCGAGGGGTCTGAAAAGACGATTATGGTGGCGGTGGTCGTGGGAATTGGCGTGTTGTTGCCAGGGACAGCGATGGTGACAACAGCAAAGCGAAAGAGGTGGAAGGAGATGGTTTGGTTTCTTCGTCATCCTCGGGTTTGCCTAGAACAACATCATCGTCCTCTTCCTCCTCCTTTTCTTCGTCCCTTCAGATTCGTCGACGAGATCTTGGTGAATCTAGACAGTTCGGTGACACGGTGGTTCTAACTTGTCGGCTTGGTGGGGGTGGAACAGTGGTGGCTCGCAGGTTCTGGTTAGCAGGTAACTTCGGTCGGCGCATGCGGTAAAGCAGCAAAGCTAGGTACAGGCAGTGGTTGTTGGGGTTGTTGCTTCGGCGCTGACACGATGGATCTGGAGCTTCGGCAACCTGAGTCAATGGTGTTGGTGAGTCAATGATGGGTTCATGTAACTTGCTACTTGATCATCAAGTAAATAATCTACACCGTTAATCAAATTTTCTATTCATCTAATGGCTGAGATTTCATGGTCCATCAATAGACCCTAACTTGAAGGGTCCATCTTATACATGGCCTAGAACAAGCAGAGGGCCAAGAGGCTAACGGGTGTGTCCTGATGGGTGATAGATTAATTAGCACTTTCGGGTATGTTTTATGAATACTTATGCACAATGTTGAACTGAATATTACATACATTTTTTTTTCTTTTGAACTCCAAGTAGACTGCAGAGCTTGCTTTCACATGACAATTACATCACTTTCAATTTTAATTAATATTACATTTGGAAAAACCTAACTGAGGGGTACATTTTCTGCAAGGTTTTAAGAAGTGACTGATAATACTGCTCACACTTTACAGTCAGCAATTTTTACTGCATGACTTGGTCGCAGACGAATAAATAGTTAGAATGAAAATCAATGATTTGGTAAAATAAATTAAATGAAAGCAATTTTTGTGGGAGTTAGGTCAATCAGATCGTTCCCGAGGACAAATTCTTAGGTATTCGAAGTGTACTTCACTACAAGCATAACTCGGATACTTAATTCATCACAAACATAACCCGTAGATAGCATATTTTTGTATGCCGTTGAATTAAATTAAAAATATTATGTAACAAATTTTAAATTAAATCTCAACTGTTGAGATTATTACAAGTATTTAAGAATTTTTTTCCAACTCAATGGACCCACACTCGTTTATTCTTTTTCTAAAGTGAAATTGGTATAGAAATTACGAGATTGAACCATTCATTCTTATAAAAAATTTTCTTCTCAATTTTATTACAATAGAATATTATGGTAATTAATTCTCTCCATTTTACTATTCATTGCACATTTTACTCAAATCTTTTAATCCAGTCAAATGGGGTTGATTTTATAATACAATTATTATGCTACTTCTAAAGTCTCTCTCTTTTTGGTCAAGACCAAACCTGCGCATCACGCGGCTCCTGGATGCATTTCCCATATCCCACACCCACAAAAGTTGAGTCTCACACCTGTAATCAGCGCGATATATACTAATCAAACGATCTGAATTTGATCAAGTAAGAATTGAGTTTGTTTAGATAGTTCAGAACGTTTAGAGAGAATAAATTTGTAGAGAGATATGATAGAAATTAAGAAAATTGAAACAATGGGAAGGATGGGACCATATATATCCTGACTCGAACCTTTGTCTAGAGTTTTCTCCCTACTTGCGCATTACATCCTCACACGTAGAAAATATTAAAAATCGCGTAAGCACCGTGACGTTTAGTGGGAAAATTTTAAAAAATATTTGAGAAAATCATTTTAAATAATTTTACCAACAATCTTTAGTCTTTTTGTGAGAGTTAGTTCAATCAGATCGTTCCCACAACAAATTTTAGGTATTCATCTACAAGCATAACTCGGATACTTAATTCATCACAAACATAACCCGTAAATAGCATATTTTTGTATGCCGTTGAATTAAATTAAAAATATTATGTAACAAATTTTAAATTAAATCTCAACTGTTGAGATTATTACAAGTATTTAAGAATTTTTTTCCAACTCTACGGCCCCACACTCGTATATTCTTTTTATAGAAATTACGAGATTGGACCACATAAAAAACTTTCTTCTAATTTTGAATATTAGAATTAATTCTCTTACTATTCATTGCACATTACTAAATCTTTTCCAGTCAAATGGGGTTGATTTTATAATACAATTATTATGCTACTTCTAAAGTCTCTCTCTTTTTTCATTTCCCATATCCCACACCCGTTGAGTCTCACACCTGTGAGCGCAATACTAATCTCTTCGGACAAAGATCGATATGGTTAAACTTTCCCTACTAGACTCGAACCTTTGTCTTTTTCTCCCTTATCGCTGCACCGTTGTGGGAAAATATAGAGTTTTTCCCTCTTTTCTTACAAAGTTTTTTATCTATAGTTACAAACAAGGAATTGGACATGTATGACAAACTGTAGTTGCAAAAACATTTTGCATTGCCATCATTCAATAGTGTCTGTCTCCATTTTCAAGGGCTTGCGAATATGATTTCAAGAATTACATACATATGTACAGGTTTGAAGCAGATATATCTTACGCTGCAAGTCATTATAATTGTTTCTCTCACCCATGGCTTCAAACATGATGCAAAATGATATTGATCATTTTTCTACACTACCGAATGGCAAATATTTAATAAAGTTAATATAAAAAATTTATATATATTAAGAAAGTTAAGGTCGTGATACACACAGTTGCCTCATGGGTGTAAGCAATCTTGCAAAACGCAGGGGCACATGTGCCTTGATATATGTCCCTTGCTCTGTATATTCCTACATATGAATTAAAAGTGAAATTTTAGGAAATCCAACAATAACAAGTAGGAAAACCATGATATGATAAACAACGAATAATCTGCCAGTTTAAAAGCGAAAACCAATTCCAGACATTGATCAACAGGTGGCTATTGGTTAATGGGCAAGAGTAATTACTTACAGTTTTCTCAACCATTCCAACCTGGTGTATAGTGCTGAGAAGGTCCCCATTTTCAAATGGGAGCAAAGCTTCCACCCATACCATGGAGTCCTGTTAAAGAAGAATAGCATTTTGATTAGCAAATGTAAATAGTCCTGACAAACGGACTACATGATATCAAAATGTAAAAAGGTATATTTTAAATTATATTCAGATTGACTTCAAGTTTGTACCTTTAGTTTGTCTTGAACTGCATTACAGAATTCTGGTAAGCCATCACCAGTTAAAGCAGATATGCATACAACATCTCTTTTTTCAGCTTCTAGCCTGATTTTCTGGGGATCGCTAGCCTTATCAACCTGCCACAAGAAGTCAGATACACCAGAATGTTCAACCTGGAGTTCATGCTGTTAACAAGTGAAACTTTGGGTGCACAGTAAAACTTGTTGATGAAGAGAAAAATTGATCTCACTCCTCTTAAAGAACCAACAGGACATTAACACAAAAAGAAATAGAATTACACATCATACTTACGCCAGTTTTAAGAGAACAATTGTGTTAGAGATAATAATTAAACCATTCATGTGCCTTCACCCAACAACTTGCACTTCTGGAAGAGTTGGTTCATGACAAATTTCATTACTGTGAGAAACTGATAATCATGCAAATCTTTATAAATGACAACCAATTTCGAACCAAAAGCAATCTATTAAATCCTGGAATTGATTTTAAAGCATTCTGGTTACATCCCAATATCTGATGATGCTAATCTAAATGATAGGATAACATTTTAAGATTAAAAGACATATTCCCTCTAGTTTTCATAAAAATTTATTTAATCCCTCCGCTTTCAATTGTTTCAACTTTCAAGCTAGTCCTCCTCATAAGTGAGCTTAATTTCATCCCTAATTATATGGTGATTGCAATAATTTTAAATTTTGATATTCTGTTGGGAAGGAAATACTTTAGAATTGACAAGGATGTCATCATCTTTTTTCATTAAATGCATCAACAAAGAAAGACAAGAAAATTACCAAAAATGTTCAAAGAGGAAGAAAAATGAACCCATTTATGAAACTTGAAAGATTAAATTGCAATGATTAAAATTCAGAGGATGAAATTGAACTGTCAAAATTTGAAGGACTAAATTGAGCAAAAGTAAGTTGAGGGACAAAAACGAAATTTTATCAAAATTAGAGGGACTGAGTGATTCAAAACCCTTGCTTCAAATTATAGCAAACACTAAATTTGACAGCCTGTAACCTTCATCACAGGATAAAGCAATTGACCTGTACAATTTATGCCAAAAAGAACTAGAGAAGCCATTGAAACAATGCAGGGTGTCTGATCACTTATTATTGACAACATGTACCTTGAGCCCAATAACTTATTATGAAAAGATGTAATCTATTATATCTGCATTCACTTTGTTGCAAGAGTGCCATGCAGGATTGGATTGGTAAGTAGTCTTTATATATGGTTAAAGCAGCTCAGTCCCACTCTTACTTGTCACACCATATACAGGACCTGACAACACAGGCTTGGAAAGGACTTACATTCCCAATATGCATGTTACCTCCCTTGACCAACTGTTGACAATAATTGAAAGTTGTCTTGCTCCTAAACGTAACAATCAATAAAGTAAATCTAGAAATAAGCTAAGCTAAGGCCCTGAATACCATGTAACCAAATTATCGAACCGATCAATAAATTGAAAGAACAATAGAGATCCAAGGCAATACCCTAACATGTACAAATTAACAAAGATAAAGGGAAATGAGCTAACCCAGAAAACTATTGTCAGAAAGAGGAAACCAACAAAATTGTTCTCCAATACCTTGTTCCAGACCATCAATCTTGGTATTGATGACACATCTAGTTCTGACAGAACTTTGTCCACAGCATTTATCTGTTGCTCAGCCAGGGGGTGACTGCAATTCACAAAAATATAATTAATGAGATAATGGTGTAGGTCAACATCACTAGTTCTTCCAACTTCCTTTTCTCTAATAATAAACTTCCTTCCAGCAGTTTTACCGATACATAACCTGATATCAACCACATGCACCAAAAGTGATGACTCTGATATCTCCTCCAGCGTAGCTCTGAAGGCAGCAACCTGCAGAAAGCAGAAAAAATGACAGTTGTTGGTGATTATTTTATAATTTGGGCTTATGTTTTTATAGAAACATGTTAATTTGATAGTGAATTATGTTAAAAATAAATAATATCAACAGCATAATTTTTGTCAAACATCCAAAGCAAAATTAATTGTGAAAGAGTTATCTTTCTTACTAGTGTAGTAGGTAACTTCTGAATAAAACCAACAGTGTCTGTTAGGAGAAACTCCTTTCCATTCTTCATCTGGATGAAAGCAAATGAACAAAGCAAAGCACGGCATGTTAAAATAACTATAACTTAAACTGCAGAAGACTCATTTTCCAGCATTTTAACTTTTGCAGGAAAAATAAAACAGAAAAAACCATAAATGATGAATTTTAGCCATCCCACAATCATGGTATACTGTAAACATAGGACATGGCTATGCTGTAAGGTAAAGGACGATTACAAGCTTTTGGACTAGTTATTTATTTAGCAAAAGAATTGAAGATGGTATCCGATGTCATGTTAGTGAAACCTCATTACAAATAAGAAACACATGCACAATAATTGAATGCAATCAACGACCTAAAGACAATGAAAAGTTTGTGAATAAAAAATGGGATTTTGACTGACCTGTACCCTCCTCGTAGTTGGATCTAAAGTTGCAAATAATTTATCCTCGGCAAGAACATCTGCTCCAGTTAATTGATTCAAAAGTGTACTCTTACCAGCATTCGTGTAACCAACCTACAATGTTGTCAAATAAGTACTTATTAACCCAAACAACATACAAAAGAATGATAATTTATATGGCACACATTACCATGATGTATAAGCTGCAAAGCCAAAATCAACCTAACAAGAAATTGCTTCAATATAAGTGAAAAAAACTAACCAAGGATACCACTGGGACAGGTACTGAGAAACGCCTGTTACGGTACTGCTTTCGGTGTTTCCTAACAGATTCTAGCTCTTTCCTAAGAATACCAATCTGTCAAAGCACAGGCATCAGATATTTCTTAGCAAGACTAAGATTCCAGAGGTAAAACAGATATAACAGTGAACTTTCAAGAAATGCATAATGTATGTAACCAGTAGGTTACTAATCAGATATGCAATGTGTCTACATGACTTCATGGATAGTATCACACTAGTACACAGCACACTGATTAAATGAAATATAGCTGATTTTCGCAGACATGCTGATAACTTTGACAATGATTTAAAAGACTGTTTACTTACTTGGTTACGCAAAATACGCTTGTCCACTTCTATCTGTTTTTCACCCATTCCCTTCACCTTTCCTCCTGCTTGACGCTCAAGATGAGTCCACATTTTTGTTAGACGAGGTAGTTGGTATTCCATTTGTGCTAATGAAACCTAGAAAGACCTTAAGATTGTTAGAAAAGGGAATTAAATTTCTCCTATTTGCCAAAGCTGGTTCTGGTAACAACACCAAATAAAAGATAAAGATTTCTAATTTGAAGATTTCAATGATACCTTTTGCTTTTCTTAGGGTACCGGACCTCTACCAAAATAAGTGGCCAATATTTAGCAAAATATGCCACGTAATTGAAATATAAATACAATACATTATTTCTCTCCATAAACGTTTATATTTTATCATGTTACTTAATCCTAATCTTAAATATTTTTCATAAATAATATTTTTTAAAATATTTATCATTAAATTATTAGAGCAAACGATTAATAAATGAATCATTCTTTTATCTTCTGGTCTTCTGATAGTTAAAATCATTGGGATTAAGTGATAATATAAAACATAAAAACCCATGGAGAATTCCCCTGTTGTATTTATATCTCAACTAAGTAGATCACATGACCAAATATTGATCCCTAATTGTTAGGGGTACCGATACCCTATTAAAAACAAAGGGTATTGGAGAAACCTCTTTCTAATTTATCATTGCCTGTAAAGACGCTTCATGTGTTGCTGCTCGCTGGTTAAATATATCAAGGATGAGAGCGGTTCGATCACAAACTCTCACATCTCCACCAAAAACCTTTTCCAAGTTGCGCAATTGCCTAGAATTAGCAGGGGACAGTAATTTCATGTGAGATCCAGAGTGGCATTCCTCATGCAGCAATGTGACAATAAAAAATTAATGAACGTTGGTGCAGTTGACTGACATAATCAAGGCAAGGTAAACAAAAGAAGAGAAGAGTATAATTATAATAATTATCTTTGTTACTACAAGTATGCAGAACGCACTAGTATCAAGAAACCATAAGCTTCAAGATCAAAACATCACAGTTTTTTGGGTTTGGTTTTAATTTTGGCACTGTTTGTAGTATTTCAAACATCTTACTAGTTCATAATTATTTAGGGTTATTAATTAGTAAGTAGTTACTTTCGTTAATTTTGTATTTTCAAACCTAGGAGTAATTTAGTAAGTTTTGTATTTTCAAATCTTGGGTTGTAATTGGGCATGGGTTTATGTTAAGTGTTAGAATTTTATTCAATGTCCAAGTTTCCCTCATGGTTTTAGTAGTAGAAATCTCAATTTTTATAAGATTAGGATTCTATTATACAAATTCTTGTAGGATAAGTAATAGGAGGTCTATTTAAACAATTGTAATGATATCTTTTCGGAGATTATCAGATTTACAAATAATAGCAGCAAATAGCTCTCTTAATGGTTGTGAGATGCAATCAAGCCCTAGGTGTGATGCCTAAGGGGCTCAGCGTGTCTAGCCTAGGTTTCTGGAATCTGGATGCAGAATAGTCTTTATTATTTGTTAATTAAGTGGATATATTAGGATGCATTTAAGAGTCATAGTCTAGGTATTAACTAAGTCAATAGACTTAATTATGTGTCTAGGAAAAAGAAACATCATAATTAAGGGTCAATATAGTTGAAAGTAGTCAAAAAGTCACTCAAATGTCATTAATAGCAAGACAGCAAACTTGAGGGTATGTATTGCAGTTGAGAGGAGAACAGAGGGAAAAGAATCAAAAGAAAATAAATGAGGGATGGAAAGGAAGAGAATGGGAGGTCAAGTAATAAGTTTCCTTCCCTTTGTTTGGATTTTTAAAATCCACCAAATTGGGGGAACTTCAAAATACAACAACAATAACAACCAAGTATTTTCCCACTAGGTGGGGTCGGCTACATAGATCAAACGATGCCATTGTACCCTATCATAAACCAAGTCTTCAGAAATGTCATTCAAATCTAATTTTTTTTTAATCATTTCACCTATAGTCCTTCTTGGTCTTCCTTTACTTCTAACTATTAGGCTATCCTCCACCTGATCTACTCTTCTTACAGGAGCTTCTAAGGATATTCTTCTTATATGTCCAAATCACCTAAGGCGAGATTCTCTCATCTTTTCCACAATAGGTGCTACCTCTACTTTCTCTCTAATGCATTCATTCCTAATCTTATCTTGTCTAGTATGGCCACACATCTAGCGCAACATTCTCATCTCCGCGACACTGATTTTATGCTCTTGTTGGCTTTTTACCGCCCAACATTCAGTCCCATACAACATCGCGGGCCTTATAACTGTACGGTAAAATTTACTCTTAAGCTTAAGAGGCACTTTTCTATCACAAATAACTCCTAAAACACTCATCCATTTCATCCATCCACCTTGAATCCTATGGTTTACATCTCCATCTATCTCTCTGTCATTTTATATGATAGATCCAAGATACCTAAACTGTGTGACTTGTGGTATGATATGATCTTCAATTTTCACCGCTAAACTAACATTAACACGCCTCTTACTGAACTTACATTCCATATACTCCGTCTTACTCCTGCTTAGACGAAAGTCATGTTCTTCCAAAGCTCGTCTCCATAGCTCTAGCTTCCCATTTGTTTCCTCTCTCGACTCTCCAACTAAGACTATATCATCTACAAAAAGCATGCATTGTGGCACCGGCTCTTGGATATGTGCAGTAAGCACATCCAAGACCAAGGTAAAAAGATATGGACTCAAAGTTGATCCTTGGTGCAGTCCTATAGTTATAGGGAAATTTTCTGTAACTCCACCATGTGTTCTCACACTAGTTTTAACCCCATCATACATATCTTGGATTGCTCGAATATAGGCGATATGAACTCCTTTCTTCTCTAAAGCCTTCCACAAGACCTCTCTCGGTACCCTATCGTAGGCTTTTTTCAGATCAATGAAAACCATGTGTAGGTCTTTTTGTTTCCTCCGATACCTCTCCATTAATCTTCATAGAAGATAGATTGCTTCTATGGTTAACCTCCTAGGCATAAAACCAAATTGATTCTCTGAAATATGAGTCTCTTATCTTAATCTCTGTTCAATTACTCTGAAATTGAGGGAACTTCAAAATGTTCATAAAAAATGAATAAGGGAGGGTTTTGAAGAGTTACATGATAATCCCTCATTCCCTCATTTTCCTCCACTCATTTTAGGAAACTCCCAAACAAGACCTTCCCCTTCCCACTCTTTTTCTCCATTCTCTTCCATCCAAACATACCCTAAATAATCCTGTCTATTCTAGAGATAAAAAAGGTCTGTAAATAAGGGTTGCTCTTTTTACTTTATAGGGATCATGAGTTGTTCTTTTTTCTATTTTCTCTAATTTCTTACTAGAAAGTGAACCTATTTCCTTCAATTAAAGGCCAGAGTTCTGAACCTTTCAGAGTCTCTTGCTTATCCAACTTTTGCTTTATCCTAGTGTGTAGTTTTGTACCCTTCATATAATATTTAATTATTGCTTCCACAATCTTATAATCCAATTAAGGTTGCCTGGATTGAATCAGTTATTTTCTTCTTTTCAGCTACTTTTCTGTTTCTTGATTTTCTATGCCTACCTAACAGATCAAATTAACTTCACACCATCAAAACCTAGTTGGCCCTTGATTGAGTTTGCCCTAGAACTCATCAATTCCAAAATCCTAATTTCACAGGTGCCGTTCACTTCCCCAAATGGCCACCAATTGATCCCTTAATACCTCTCCTACAGCCTGCAAATTGATCTTCCCTTCCATAAATACGGTTAGATATGAAAACCATTCATATGTCTTCACTTAACAGCTTAAGCTTTTGGAAGAGTTGGTTCATGACATGGTATCAGAGCCTCTATATGACCAAGTGGTCAAGAGTTCGATCCTTGCCGCCTCCATTCTGCTAAATAAAAAAAGTTGAATTTCAACACAAGATAGGATGGGCTTGTGCATTGTCCACTCTTCAAGCCCAAAGGGCTTTTGCGTGAGTGGGCATGTTACATACAAAAACAATTCATATGCCTTCACCTAGCAGCTTAAGCTTTTAGGAGAATTGGCTTATGACAAATACATTAAACCCTAAATACCCAATCCTCCAACCTTTAATTCACCAATAGAAAGCCCTAATATTAGCCTATTAAATCTTAGCCTATAGAACATAACAATTTGGATCCATAAAAGAATAAAAGAAAATAATAAGAAATCTACAGGTTAGTTTAAGCTTTCTGACTACCTCCTTCCTAAAAATCAAAATGTTCCAAATTATCAGTAGTCACTTATAATAGAAACCAAGTTTTCAAACAGAATCTCCACAGCAACCTCGGTGTGAATGAACAGAAAGATTTTAATTCCAATTATCTCCAATCAAAGCCAGCAAGAATATCAAATGTAGTATAATTTTTACTACCCTTTTATGGTCAGTTCTGAAGACAAAGCACCCTCAGTGTAAATGAAATAGTCAAATGTCAACAAACTAAATGGTAGCATGGACAAAAATTAGTCTTAACAGGAAGCACACATTTGAATGGCGTAAATGTGATGACAAAGAAAAAGGGCCCTTACCCAGCTGAAAGCTCATCATCAAAGATCACAGTTTCAACGCCCAATGCATGAATTGCACTCTTAATTTCAGAAACCTTGCCAGAGCCAATATATGTCCTAGGGTTTGGTGAAGTAAGCCTGTACCATTTATATTAATTCAAAAAATGAGTCAACTGACAATATATTATCTCAAAATAAAAAAGGAACTGACATATGTATTTGGCAATTAAAATTTCTCAAAGAGAAGAAAGATAGGATTGCCGGTTTATAGACTATAAGAAATATTGTTTTATGTAAAGTAGACAACAGTTACAATGAAATCCCTCAATTAAATATTGTCAGCATGATGAAAAGGGAGATGTCTGTGGAAAAATGCTGTACCTTAATCGGTAGCCATGGTCTACTATCCCCATCATTGGGGTAAGACATCATGGGTTGAATCTCGGATTATTGCCAACGCAACAAAAAGAAAATGAAAAGGGGGTGGGGGAAGAAGAAAATTACATATAAAGCAATGTATGCAAACGTGAATATGCATTGTTCTATTAACATCAAGAGAAGAATGAAAATAATAAGCAATGTAATACAGCATAAACATCTAGCCTAACAAGAAGTGGTGTTCTGGAAGTTAATAAATGAAATCAATGGCACTCAGTTAAGATGCATGAAAATAAAATCTGCAAACAAGAGACAGCAAGAGAGTCACTTTGGTGAAACCTGAAACATTCTATATGGTGCTAAGTTTTCGCCACATAAGAGTGAAGGAGATAATTAGATACAACAGTCAACACCAACACACTTATGTTGAGCTATGCCATATTTTAAATTGAAGTTCAAGTAACTACAAAACCATGTTAAGAAAATTGAACTACAATAAAAAAAGTAATTACTTTTGGTATGTAGAGCCAACAACCAGCAACCCAGCAGTGTCAGCTAACTGTTCCAGTTCGCTTAGCGATTCTTCAATACCAAAAGAATCCTGTATATCACCCTTGCGCTCAACGCTTACAAGATAGGCTTTCTCTTCAAAAACCTGAAAACAGTGAATAATAAAATTCAATTGAGTTTTTTTTTTTAAAAATACCAAAAGCAGAAAGCAACGAAGTGGAATTTTCCGAGGAAACAAAAAATGAAAAAAAAAAGAATTGAACAAACAATGAAATTGAAAAATGAAAGGAAAGGAGTAAAGAGAGACCTCCCGTCCATTGCGGAGCTTGAAGCGATTATCGAAGGCGTTGTCTTCTTCTTCTTGTTTCTTCCTTCTAAGTCTGGTTCCTTTATCTTCAGCAACTTCGTTGACTTTGACTATTTGAGTCTGAGGGAGTAGTGAAGGTACTTCTTCAGTGTGTTGCTCTGTCTCCAAATCAATGACGGGGTTTCCGTTTTGCGATGAAACGGCGTCGTCGGAGTCAGAGGACACGATTCCGAGGTCACGTTGTAGAACAAAGGTGGTGAGCCTGGAGGAGATGCAGGTGGAGTGCGAGTCCTTCCAATTCCTGGGAGTGAGAGTGAGACTGAGAGGGCCTAAAGGGCGAATAGGATTTGGAGGAGGAATGCATGGGAGATAATAGCGTTCTGGAGATGGTTGAATAACCGAACCGTAGAGGCATGTGCTCATCATACAGTTTTTGCTTCCACCGTTGCCAATGCTTCTCTTCCTCAAACCTCAACTCTGCTTACTCAATACTGCACATTCGCTCGCTATTCCAGAATAATCAGAAAAACATAAAATATCTTCTTACACGCTCTTTCATTATCTTTTTTTTTTCTTTTACAGGATTAATGGATATTATTGGATTGCGTTCGTTTCTAAGTTATGAGATCAGCTATGGTCCATCATTTAACTTTGAGACATGTGGCATGTGCCATGAGCCTTGTCTAATTTCCATTTTATGCCTTCAATTAAATATTCCTTGTCCAAATGATAGTTTAGGTGTTTGAATTTTGGATTTTTTTTTAATGTTAATGACTCATTTTAATGAATTTAGTGGAAGAGTTCTCTAAATAGATCTTTTGATAGTTCTCTAACGAGGTCTGAGAGAATAGTGGAAGTATAGGAAAAAGAAAATTAAGATAAAGAGTAATTATAAGAATTGAATTTCACTATTCTTCTTTATATAGTTGATAATTTGTTGAATATTTATTAATTAATTATTAATTGTTACAATAAATGTTTTAAATATTTTAAATATGATCAGTAATCAATTTGATAACTCATTTAATAATACCTAAGCAATATTTGGTATGAAAGAGTGGAATAATATTTCATATTTAATTTTAGAATTACAATATTTCTATGTTTGTTAATAAAAAATATAGAATAATATTCTTAAAATTTTATTTTATAAATTCATGGAATCATATTTTTCAAAAAAATGGTGGGATTGCGTTTTCATATATTTATGGAATAGAATTTCATATATTTTTCCTAATATACTCTTAACTAATTTATGAAATAACATAATTTAACTATTTATAATTTATAAAATACTTATGTATTGTAAATTTTTCAGCTATAAAAAAAAGTATATATTCTCATGTGTTGTAAATATTCAGTTTTTGGATATTTGACCTTGATGCTTTTTATAGTGTAATTTTTGTTTAAGATTATTATAGAACTATTGGTTATTTTTATAATAAGTTAGATAACTTTTCAATCATAATTTTTATTAAATTTTTATCTTAAAATTAATATTGTACCACTATAACAAAATTTATTGTCATAACTATAACATATTAATTATGAGAAGAAAATATTAGAAAGAAAAAAACATATTATCAATATTTATTTTATTAAAGTTGTTTAAAAATTAATCTTAAATTTTATTTTAAAAATAGATATTTGTATTATATATATAATATGAAAAAAAATTTAATTTTTCATTTTTTTATTTAGAGTATTTGTGTCATTTAAATCAATTTAAATTTCATTTTATATTGTATCTCACCTAATAAACTACATAATTATTTTTTATAATATTTTATTTTTAATTATACCAACTATAAATAGAATTCTGATTCCAATTCATTGATTTCTATTCTTATTTTATAAAATTATATTTTTTACATCAAACGTAACCTTAAAAGAAAAGATAAAGTATTAAGAAAAAATAAAATTATATTTTATATGTAAACAAAAAATTTTACACATCCTTTGCACCTTCATTCTGGATACTTCTAATTTATTTTAAATCAACAAAAGCATATGTAAAATATGATGGACATTCAACAGATACTAGTTAATAAAGCAATTTTTTTTGGTACAAGTAATAAAGCAATTTGATTTACTCTATTAAGAGGGTTTTTAATTTTTTGAATTAATAGAGAAGTGTTATTTGTACATACACTTAATTTATATATGTTATGCATTTATTATGATACCATTAAACTTAAAATTTTAATTTAAATGTCATGTCAATATAAAAATTTAATTTATATATTTTTATACTATTATTTAATTATTTATTATCATATTATTAAAAATATTTATGTCTCATAATAATTATCTTAAAAATCACATATATGATGAAGTATGCTTGATTGTTAGTGTAAAAAATGTTATACTAATAATGCATAAAAAATAAACAATAAACTTAAATATATTTAATAAAATTAATTCTTTTAAGTATATTAAGGGTTTGTTTGGGAAAGTTAAAAATTATAGATTATGTTGATAATCGATTATTGTTATAATCGATTATAATCGATTCATTTTTATGTTTGGATGTATTAGCTGTAAAGTAATTTTAAACTAATATGATTCATTTGGATTATATAAAAAAGAATCACTTTTATGCATTAAATTATTAAAATAAATATAAAATGATTAAAAAAAGTAATTAATTGAGGACAAAATAGTATTTACATATCAAAGTGTAAGAAATAATTTATAAGCTAAAATCATAAGCTTGAATCTTCAACTTATGATTATTAGCTGTAAAAAAAAAATTTTCATTAAATTTCGTGTAAAAATTTTTTTAAAAAATAATCTTTTTACCCAAACATAATAATTATTTCACAAAACAGCTTAATCTTCAAAAAATAACTGTTTGGGAAAAAATTAATCTTTCCCAAACATGCTCTACATCAATTTGCGAGTGCATCCTTAACACAAAAGATTATTTGGAGAGAAATTTAATCTGGATTAATACAAAAAATTTCTCGAAATTATCTTTATCACTAAAAAGGAAAAACTTAACTAGATACATTTAAGCTCTGCACGTCTTGGAGTAATGCATGCAAATGCTATTTTTTTTCTTCTTATAATTAAGATTATTATTATTTATTTGTTAAGTCAACAACGATATTGACTCTAACTTTGGAAAAAATATATTCACACCTCTTTATTTTCTTAGCTAACAACTTTTACCTGTGGGATGCATGTGATAATAAAAATAATAAAAATGTAAAACAAAAGCATAGAGGATTTGAGATGGATCAAATAAGACTAAACGATGGCTTCGGGAATGAATTGAGGCAAAAATGATATCAACAACGTTATCTGAGTATAGAGGAAAATAAGATTGAAGGAATGAGGCAAAATGAAACCATTTTGTATTTCTTTATTTCTTTGATGGTCAAACCGTTGGTAAAACAATTGTCATAATTGATTGATACCAATAGTTGACTTGAAAATAATTATAATTTGAGTGAATCATCAATTGATTTAATCCATTAATTAATTAGTTCCCAAAAATAATAATAATAATTGACTAAATCTATTAATTAATAAAATAATTATAATTATTAGTCTAAATAACAATGATTTGCTTAATCTATTAATTAATTGCTTAAAAATTATAATCAATTTCTTAAAATAATTGATAATTCCTTAATCACATGAATGAAATAAAGAAATTTAAGCTCTTATTCATTCTTGTCATAAATTATAAATGTCAAATTGTTGTCATAATTTGAATTATTGTCATGAATTACTAATTTCCAGTAACATTTATACAATGAATTATATGAGTAAATATTGCAAATATTTAACCGATTATAATTGCAAAAACATGTGTACATAATGAGGAAATTGAAAGGATTAATTGCAAAATGCTCCAATAGAATTGTGATTGCTCAAACAATGTAAATGAGACATTTCACCAACTTATTTGGTTTTGGTACATGTGTCATATCATATTACATGTGGGTAAAAATTGCCACATTAAGTGACATATAACAGAAAACTAGTTAATTTAGATGTCACATGTCAATAAAGTAAAACATGTATTTATTGACTGAGTTGACATATAACAGATTTTTAAGTTATGTATCATTTTTTTCTTCTATATTACAAGTTAAACATACTCACCTAGAGTGTGCATAGCATTTGTGTGTAAGTGTAAGATGAGAATACATATATAGGTTGCTTTATGATATGGTACATATACGAAATTTAAGGAATCTTGTAATCATGGTTAATCAATATTATGATAATAATTAGCATATAGTCAATTGTTTCTAAAAATCTATGGAACACATATTGAATTGACAGAATTAAAAATGAAATAATTCACATAATGAGATATGTCACAAAATTGAAAATCATATCATAACTTTCCATATTTGAAATAGATGGAAAATAATTCAATTTTTTTTAATCATTCCAGCAAGAATCGTTTTTGGATTGGAAAGATTTATACCACAAATCCTAAAATGTATCAATTATTATAATCTTTCCATATTTGAAATAGATATAATTCAATTCAAATTTTTTTGAATCATACCTGCAAGCATAGGTTGTGGCTTTGATGACTCAGAATGGAAACCCTAGAGAGAAGGTCACCAATGGTGGTGCACTTTTCGATCATGGTTTGCTTTCATGTCAGAAGGAGGCCTTGCTGCCTTTTTCTTGATTGGGGTTGCGACTTTGCAACTTGAAATTGAAGACGAAGGGTTGTGTTGTTGAGAACGCTCTTAACATAAACTCTCAACTTGAGTCTTCACTCATTCTAGGTAATAGAGGCAAAGGGACCAAGCAGCAAGGGCTCCCCGATCATGACCCACCGCAAACACCTTGTTTTGGATAGTTGCTATAGGGTCCAGCAACCCAATAAGGTCTCCTCCAAGTTGGGTTGTTGAGTGGACATTTTCATGGGTTGCATAATAGACATTCAGATCAAAGAGAATTTTTGAAATGTGAGGAGCATATGAAATTTTAACAAAGAATAAAGAAGAGCAAATCATCGGGGACCCAAAAAGAGATAAATGGGATGGGAAAAGTAGTTTTTTTATTGATTAAAAACCATTTTGATTTTTTTTAATTTATTTGGTTGTTTGAGTTTTTTTATTTTCGTTTTTTATTTTGTTATTTGACGATTGATTTTAAAAAAAAATTATTATTTGTTGTTTTGTACATGTTACAGTTATCACATTAAATCACATGTAAAAAAATTTGTCACATCAAATAACATGTGACATAAAAATAACTACCATATACGTCATATGTTAAGAAATTAAAGTATTGTGTTTTATTAGAAGGATAGGACCGTAGCATGGATCCATAGTCAGAGGCTTTCTGTTACACAAGATCCCTTTATTAGGGCGAGTGTAGATGGTATCTGTCTGTTACATCGGGAGGCTCCCGGCAAGTATGGTATCAGAGCCACCTTTTCTGAGAGGGGGTGCATATGGTATAAGTATTATATGGAAGGAAAGTAAGAGAGAACCCAGAACAACTATGGAGAACCTAAACACTCACCCTGAAACAGATCAACTCATCTTACTCATCTCTTCCCTTTCACTTCCAAAAAATATTTCCAAAACCCTTTCATCAAAATTTGAAAACCTTATCGAATATTCTTATGTTCCAGAAAATGCCTAGATTTCTGAAACTGTCACACCGTTGCTCAGCCCTTATAATATCTTCCACAGAAAAATATCTACTCTCAGATCTATCACGAGTCTTATTTCCACCAAGAGACCTCATGTCAAAAAATACATCCAATCCTCCCAAATGGATCAGTGCTCTTTAGCTACTTCAAGCAAGGAACAATATGTTGATCTTGATATTGACAGAAGCCTGATTCGGTATTAGCAGCAAGATGGATATACTGCTCTTCATTTTGGAGCAGTCCGGCTCATCTTCTCTCTTCATGGGAGAAAATGACTACCTGTCACTACCAGAGTCACTTTGCTAGACTCCAGTTATCTCTACTATGAAAATGTTGTGATAGGCACTGTGCTTACTACACTCCATGCTGGAAATGTAGTTCTGACTATGTTTCCAAACTACAATATAAGTTTGAAGGACCCTACTCTATCACACAGATTTAAAGTTCAAGTCCAGATCACTGGAGTAGACCAAGTACCTGAGGCATTCTCTGCTACTCTCCATCATCAGATCATTTATCGACTTCAAGACTATTCTATTAATCTTCCTCTACCAACAAGCAATACTAATGCTTTGTTCATCATTGCAAACAATTCTGAAGAAACCCCTTCTATCGTCCAAATCCCGAGAAGGATTCCCTAGGAGTAATTAAAGGAACTCATTCCTTTAGAATGGGTGACCAACTATGAGAACATGCACTTAGAGAAAAGACCCATCCAGTCTTCAGAAGCCTATTTCAGAAGATCATCAGTAGACGAAACTGTAAAAACCATTTTTAAGAAACTTGGAGAATCATCCAGTAGCAGTTCTTCGACAGTTTTTCAGACACTGTCTATCACCTTAGGAGAAGCAGAAGAAATAATCCATGTCTACAGTTTCAAATAAGACGGGACTCCTATTTACACCGACAAATATAATGGACACTTTCTCTGGGATGTTGATCCTAGCGTGTGTGATCCTGATTGTGATTGTTGGATGCATTCTGGTGATACCTCTGATGAAGAAGAAGAAAAGGAGTACACCCAGAAGAAAAAGAAGAAGTGTAAGCCTCCACTGTCTCCCAGAAGAAGGTCAGACCCAGACAATGGCCCCTGGTCTGGCATCCACTAGAAAAAAGATGAATCTCTATGGATTTATAAAAGAGGTTTAGAAATTCTCAGAGAAGAAGGACTTCTTCCTCCAAAAGAATCTTTTTTAGTAACGTGGTCCCAAAAGGATACAAGCTATCACACCTCCAGCCTGTCTCTTAAACCCATTCCATGTATGATGTTTTCCAAATCTCCGTATGAACAAGAATTTCCTCCGCTCGAAAGAAAAACAGACTCTGTGACCAAAGTGACCACAAAACCCTCAATACTTCCACAAGAAGTTCAACATGATGGAAGAGTCAAACCTTTGACTCAAGCAGAAGAAGTTCTGAATTGGCAATTAGAAAATGCCAAAGCTCAAAACACCATCCTAAAAAATCTTAATGCCAAGATAGATAAGATTTCTGTTTAGTTAGAAAATACTGATGGAAGACTTGAACATCTCTCTTCAAAGATGAGAAGGTATTACAAAAGACTTCAGGCAGAAATTTCCAGGCTAGAAGAAGAACACAAGAAGACTATTTTTGGAGAAGAATCCAATGCAAAGGATAGAGAGATCAGAAGTTTGAAAGCATAGATTAGAGATATGAATAATTTTATTGAGGCAAAAATCCAGGAGAAAGAAAAGACAAATCCAGATATTCGTTCCTTTTTGGCTCCTCCACCAATTCCTGCTTATTATTCACATTTTCCAAAGCCTCCGTCATACTTCTCTCCTCAACCTTTACCATCCAGATCTCTTCCTACAGCATCAGCCTACTGGTCTAAACACAAAACAGAAAAAGCCACTTCTTCTAAAACCAAGAAAGCCAAAAAGAGTATCTCATCTACTGAATCCGAATCATCAAACCATTCGCAAGAAACTCAACCTCCTTCTAAAAAACCATTCTCTGAAGAAACTGAGAAAGCCCAATCTCAGTTGACTTTAGAACAAATTGACAATTAGTTTGATTCTGGACTATCTGGATCAGAAGCCTTACAAAATGCCTCTATAGAATATTTTACCTTTGGATTTGAGACAAATGATTCAGAAGAAGACGACAAATATTATGCCAACATCTCCGATATGTTAATGACAAATACAGCTAGATCAGGAGTTGGTAACGAACCAATCTATGAGTCTCCTGACGATGAAGTCATATCCTCCCCGAAAAGGTCAACCAGTTCCAAACCCAGCAATGGGCCATGGTTTACCTTAGATGACATATCTCCAAGTAAGTGGAGAAGAAGACTTATTGAATTCGGAGCCTGGTTGGATACAAAAATGATTAAAGTAGATTCAGATTCTTGTAAAGTCATTGAAGAATTTTGCTACAAAATTACTGGCACTTTAAAAGAATGGTACCACAACCTTGGAGCTGTCAGGCAAGATTAGTTTCATAGCCTGAGTACAAGTGCTGCAGTCTTAGGAACACTTCATCAAGAATTCATAGGAGATGGTGATATCATTGACAAAAAGATGAGGCAAGAATTCTTTGAAATGAGATGTTGTTCCATAAAGATCAAAGATCTTGAAAAGCATTTCCAAAGAATGAGTCAAAGATTTTATCTTCTAAATGGTCTCAATAATCATAGTCTGAAGAATACCTAAGTGGCTTCTTTCCACAAGAGATACAGCCAAAATTAAACAGAATGGCCATTGCCTCACAAAAGGATTTTACTACAATGTCCTTAGGCCAAATCCATCAAATGACTCTAGAGGTCGTTGATAAGCTTTGCAAGCAGAATCAATATTTCTCATACATCATGAATCACAGGTCCAAATTCAACAAGGCCTGTAAAAAGTCTTACTTGGAGATCAAATGTAAAGAAAAGCAGTGCACCTATTCATTAAAAAAGAAAAAGGAAAAACCAAGGATCCCTAAGAAGGGGAAATGAAAGAATTTTAGGTTTTTCAGAAAAAAGAAAGAAAAAGGTCGAGGGAAAAGTCAACGATGTTTCATATGTGGGAAAAAGGGACATTTTTCTCGCAATTGTCCTAACAAGTCCGAAAAGGCGATCAAAATGATCAACTCCTTGGATCTTAAAGATGAAGATGTAGAGTCCCTCTACTTTGAACAAAGTTCTGCTGATGAACAAACTGCCTTTGCCTTGCAAGATTCCACCAGCGAGACTGAATCTGAATCAGAAACAGATTCTATCCCTGTATTATCTTTCCAGGGAATCCAGAATATCAATTTGTCTCCTCCACAACTTTATGTGGAAATACAGCTGCTGCCTACAAAGTTTGATAATGCAATCAAAGCAATAACATACATGGACACTAGAGCCCAAAGATCCATGATGAACCCAGATATCCTCCTTAAAGAAGCCTAGAGAAAGGAGATTGCCTATTTTATTGCAGTTGATGGCAAAGTCTTCAAAACAGAGTTAGTGACAAAATCTCCAATAGGAATTAAATTCTTCCCAGACTATATTATCTGGACAAAGGTTATTGGAAGCAAATTACCAAATAATGATATTCTTATTGGAATGGATGTATATACGGCAGCCCACCGACTTCAAATTCTTCCTACAGGAATTAAATTCAAAAAAGAATTCAAGTCATACTCAGAACACTTAAAGCTATTTTCTCTCTCTGATGCCCCAGAAGAATTTAAAGAAATCAAAGAAAAATTAGCTACCCTGTGTGCAAAAAACTATGAAGAATTCTCCCATCCAAATCCTTTATGGAAGAATAAAGATTTCTTTATTCGACTTCCTTTCAAGTTAAATGAAGACATCAACCCTACAAGGGTCACCCATCCAGGAATGACTCTTTCAGATCTCCTGCTTGCTCGACAAGAATGCAATGAGTTACTTCGGCAAGGCCTTATTGAACCTACTAAGTCTGATTGGGCATGTCAAGCTTTCTATGTGGAAAAAAGATCTAAAAAGCTAAGAGGGAAAAATAGATTGGTGATTGATTATAAACCCCTTAATCATTTTCTGAAGGATGATAAGTTTCCTCTTCCTAAGGTTTCAGCCTTACCAATCTTGATAAAAGAAGCCCATGTCTTCTCAAAGTTTGATCTTAAATCCGGTTTCTGGCAACTTGGCATAGAAGTTGAAGACAGACCCAATACTGCTTTTTGCATTCCAAATGCTCATTATCAATGGAAAGTTCTACCCTTTGGATTGAATGTAGCTCCCTCTTTATTTTAGAAGGCCATGATTCGTATCTTTGAACCACTGCTAAATAGTATTCTCATCTATATTGATGATATACTATTATTCTCCAAAGATATGGTGTCTCACAAGAAATTCCTGAATGGATTTTTTGACTTAGTTGAAAAGCATGGGATCATGTTATTTGAACAAAAGATCCATCTTGCTCAATCCGAGATTGACTTTTTAGGAATGCATTTCTCACAGGGGATGTATCAACCTCAGCCCCATATAGCAGAAGAACTCCTCAACTTCCTAGATGAATTCCTTACAATTAAATAGATTCAACAATTTCTCAGAATCCTTAATTATATCAGAGACTTCATTCCAAATGCAGCCAAATTTACCGGCCAATTATCTAAGCTACTCAAAAAGAATGCTCCACCATGGGGATCTGAACAAACACAAGCTATCTCCGAACTGAAAAATATTGCTCATAACCCTTCAGCCCTAAAAATTCCAGGAGAAGGAAGAAGGATCCTACAGACAGACGCAGTGATCATTATTGGGGTGCTATTCTCATAGAAGAAATTGGAGACAAAATGTATTATTGTGGACATGCTAGTGGTCAATTACAAGAATCAGAAAAACACTATCATACCACTTTTAAGGAAGCTTTTGCAGTAAAATTTGGAATCAAGAAATTAGATTTCCATCTTAGGGGATACCAGTTTGAAGTTCAAATGGATAATTCCTCTTTTCCAAATATCCTTGAATTCAAAAACAAAATGCCACTAGATCCTCAAGTTTTGCGACTGAAAGATTAGTTCTCCATGTATGATTTTTCTGTTAAGCATATCTAAGGAAATCATAACTAGAGGTGGCAAAATGGGTCAACCCGCCCCGACCTCCTTCAACCCGCTAAAATGCGGGGCGGGGTGGGTTGGCCCATTTTAAAAAATGGGTTGGAAGAGCTAACCCACCCAGCTTTAATGCGGGTTGGTGGGTTGGCCCGCATAAAAAATAAAATGAGAAAAAATAGATGAGTTGGCGGGTCAACCTATCTAAAAAATAAAAAAAATTATACAAAAAATTAATAAATACTATAAAAAATTATAAATCACATATCTAAAATATAATTTTTAAAATAGTCTAATTAAGTATTCAAACATAAATTATATAACATCAAAAAAAATTTTATTTATAGTATTAGTTATCATTATTTTTTTAAAAAAAAGAGTCAACATAGGCCAACCAACCCCGCTTCTTAACCCGCGGATTATGCGGGGCGGGTTATGCTGAGTTGGAAACAAAATATGGGTTCAATTCTTGAACCCAACCCGCAAAAAAGTGGCGGGTTGGCGGGTTAACCCGACGGGTTAAACCCGTTTTGCCAGCTCTAATCATAACCTCATTCCTGATTTTCTTTCCAGACCTACCAAACCAATCCATATAATCACCACCACCAATACCTTTCCTTTCATCTTCATGGTAAAACCTTTACCAAATAAAGCCAAAAACAGAAGAGATTTTCCTCCTGGTCTAAATCAGTCTTCATCTCCTGCACAAATCCAAGAATATGCCCAATCTCACTATTTTTTCTATTTCCATGAGACAATGAAGTGGAAGCATGTTACACCAACAGTTTTTGATCCTAAAATCCCTTTTGGAGGTATTTTTGAGTTCTTTTGTGAACCTGGTTTTGATATCTGTGAAGCAACCTTATGGTTAATCTGGTGTGTAACTGTTCAGTATTCCATTCCATTAGTAGTAAAGACACTCGCAGCTTATGATATTCTCACTCATCCTGATAAAGAAGATTATTACTTTTGGACAGCTCTTGAATGGTTTTCCCCTCTTGATTGGTGGAGAAAAGAATTACAAAAGATAATTAATTTCAAGAGGCACATAGGATACTCCGAAAAGTAGATTGAAGGATTAACTTCCATTATCATAATTCATCGGCCATATTTCCAAAATCCACAAAAATTGTTGTGGTCTAGAAATGAAGCTTATGTTTGGGAAACTTTTGAGAAATATCCATTAGATGAAAGCCACAGAAATTAGCTTGCCAGACATCTATGTGAAATCAATGATTATCATTACAGATCTCTTAATCCTGATCAAGCCAGCTCATCACAAAAGCCAAAATGATTCTATCCTGATGCACAGCTCACACCCACAATTACACAACCAGACAAAGACGAATTAGTAACAAGAGAACCTTTCCAAGATTCTCAAATCCATAATGATGATTTGATGGAAGAATTATTATGGAAAAAGACAAAGTATTGGCATCCAGTATATGGAAGTATCACATCTGAAGAAGCAGCTGAATTAAATATTAGTGACTAAGCACCCTTATGAAAAGTAGTGTTTTTGCTTTAGTCATGTCATTACTTTCGGTTTGTTTTATGCATGAGTCATAAGTCTGTGTGTTTTCTTTTATTAGTCAGCTTTATTAAAAGTTGCTTGTAATAATTGTGTGCTAGCTGTAAAGTTGTTTGTTGATGTAATCCATGACGAAAGAAGAGGCTCTTCGCCTCTGTAAAATGTGGCAAGCTCTCTTTGTTTTAGCAAGAAAGAGTTTGAATAAAATCCAGTATTAAAAACTCCATGAATACTCACTAAATCTCTCTTTCTCTCTGAAAACCTGACATATAATGATTATACCATAATCCTCTTCAGAGATGCAAGTATGCTCTACACTCGCCCTAATACAGAGATCATGTGTAACAGAAAGCCTCTGATTATAGATCCATACTACGGTCCTCTCCTTCTAATAGATGGATATCTTATTTTTGCCTTTATAAGACATGAGAAAAGCTATGAAAGCGTAAAATTGTTTGTAAATTTGCAAAGAAGTGGTATCTGTCTATTACATCGGGAGGCTCCCGGCAAGTATGGTACTCAAGGGCTAGTAAGTTAAGTTCCAAGCATATCGTTGTTGTGCTTGGATGGAAGAAGTGCCTCTCTCGAGGTACATTCTTTTGTGCAAACATTAATTTTTCTGAATGTTAGAAGTTTTATCTTAAAAGGGAGGAAAAATCCAACGGCTAAGAATAGATGAAATATTTTGAATGAGGTTGAGCTGTCATTGTTATATATTAACTAAGGGGCAGATCTTCAAGGAGACGGGTGAGTCATGGCCACTCCAAAAAATTTAAAAAACGTTATAGAAGTATTTATGAAAATTACACACATACCATATCTATATATATTATCAAGACATTATATGGCCATCCTAAAATTTTTGCTACCGGTAACTAAATAAATGTTTAATTTTAAAAATTTAAATTTAAATTTAAAATTTTTAAATGTTGTTTGCAAACAGGAATTTAGTATTGGTTTGGAGTTGAAGCTACTTCCCATACTATTCATTTTTTGCATTAATTTTTTGGTCTTTGTTTTATATGCATTATTGTGAAATTAACTTTTAAGTGCTATCGCGACTAAAAGACTCTCAATAATTATTTTTTCTAAGGTTTGAATTTTGATCCTCTTCTTAAAAGTACAACTCACTTACTATTGCACCCATTAATTATTTTTCCATTAATTTGATCTTTAACATAAATGAGAATAAATATTGTGAAAATGACAACGTTAATTTTTTCATTAATCTTTAAATAAATAAATAAAATAGTATTTTGCTCACAAAAAAAGGTCATGATTTTCAAAGCGTCTACCTCTGCATTCTAAAGTACTTATAATTCATGTAACGGTGCTTAAATGGCCTTTTTTTTCCAAATATGATAACACCGCATGTTTGTAGAGCTTGAAAACGAAAACATTGATTCTTCACCCAGCGGTTGGTTTCACCCATCTTCCAAGGATTGGCTCAACCTTCATTGTATTACACTCCTTTCAATATATTCTCTATCACATTCTTTTCAACATAATTTCTTCTATTAAATCACGTTACACAATAAAATAATATTTAAACTTGATTATACGTCATTCAAAGTTAATTACACGTTAATTGAAGTTAAATATTATTTTAGTGTGTGACTTAGTTTAATAGAAAAGAATGTTGAAATGAATGTGATAGAGAATGTGTTCTTAGTATTATCTTTAGTTTATTTAACGCATGAAAGAAAACAAAAGATAAATGTATTGAGAGAATGCTATATAATTTAACGATCATTAAGGAGGTTGAATTGTGTTTGTACCATATTTACCAAGTTTGTAGTATTTTCACTTCTTACAATATAATTATAAGATTTTTTTATGATACAAAGTACCGTGCAGTAAACGGGAACTGATATGTGGTCTGCAGGATAGTTAAGAGAATCTGGTAATTATGTTCTCCTAAACCTCTATGTAAGTTATGAAGCACAATAATGATTCTTCTTAGGTATACATCTTTTTGATCGAGCATTATAACTCATCATCTTAGTCTAGGATGAAATAGAATTTAATTTTAATTTTATATTTTGTTATCTTCAATTATGTTTATCTTTTATCTTACCATTTATCTCTTGTACCTACTTTATCTATTCAATAAATAATCTAATCAGACTCTAGATTAGTTCGACTAATCTTCTATTCAAAATGTTTTTATGATATTGGAATTTATCATGACTAATACCTTAACTCAAGGATGATAAACACATTTACCACCTCCATCAATGGTAAAATGTCTATATCATAGAATGAAATGTTGTTCTTATAACATCTAGAAACACAGACATGTGTTTAAATAAATCCAATTTTGACTATTTCCATTAGTATAAGTTTGATAAACTTATTTATGTATGGTTAACAAGTCGACTCACATAGGCTATATTAATAACTAACAATATACCTACCACAAAAATCTTTAATGGCTTTATCATAAAAACTAACAACATACCCACCACAAGAATCTTTAATGGCTTTATCATAGAAACTCCGGTGTCTTCTATAAGATTCTCTCTACTCAGATTTATATGTCACTTTTAGGATCCCATCAATTTAGCCATAGACTTAGAAATATTATAGACTTGAAAATATCATATGAGGTTCAGTTGATACTACAATAAGCCATTTAAGATAGGGTCTTTCACCTACTCCACGGTTAACTATTCTTCAATCTTCATCAAGCTACCGGTGTTACAATCCAAACTTAACATTTGCATAGTGACGTCTAGTTTGAATGGATGATAGAACACAAAATTACAACCCATCAATGCATCATCTTATCCTATAGGATTTAGTTTTAATTTATCTATTATTATTTCTAGTTATATTTATCTTTTTATCTTATCATTATATTACCATTTATTTCTTGTACTTACTTTGTCTATCTATGAATAATTTAACTCAACTCTAAATGAGTTTAACTGGCATTTTATTTAAAATATCTTCACTTTTCACGAACGTAGATCGTCATTCATGAAAGACACGAACTATTAATTGTGCATATTGACCACACGTGACATGCTGTGAAAATTTACTGAACAAAAGTGAATACATTTTAACAAGATTCCTTATTCAACATGATGCACAAGATGTGTGTTCCTTATCCTTACAAAATTGCCTGCATATTCAACCAATCATCCGCAATATTACAAGAGAATATCTACACACATATATCTACTAATCTACGTGCATATTTTGTACGGTTTGTGATTTACATCACTTTATGAACTGTGGGCAACAAGAATGAACAGCAAATTAACAGCATAGGCTTTCTCTTTCTACTTTTGTGGTACACCTTCCCAGAGTTCCCTTAAAATCATTAAAATTTTCCGAAAATTTCATTTCATACGACAAACTCGTGCAATAGATGAGGATTGCCAAACTTGTGTTGTTGCTTTCCAGGTTCTGTGAAATGATAATCTAGCAAATCAGTCTCGGGGGACGAAGCCAATGTCTCATTACGTCTTTTATGGATGCCATCATTGGACACGCCAAATCCATCGCTTTCACAGTTCCTCAACTCCAATGCAAGGGACACGTGGCCATCTACGGCAAAGTTGCCCAACTCTGATAAATCATATGTGGCAGGAGTAGAAGCCATTAGGCTGCAGCCATCACCATTCTGGTTGATTGGCATAGGTGCACTTGAATAAGGGCTATTGTTCATGTTAAACCTTTGGTCACCCTGCAATTTCCTAATTCTAGAATCCATGACATTTTCTCCATGATCATTACTTTGGATCCCTCTATCCAATTCTATAGTGGAGGAGGCATGGTCCAACTTCAACCCATGAAATTGGCCCTGTTGAACACTATTAACAGTTATTAAGTTGTCCTGGGACTCTTCCCTTTTAGTATCAGACACTTGAACATCATCTCTTGGAGCTTTAGGTGTATTTTCTGATAAAAGATTGCTGCTCATCTCAGAATCACCAAATTCTTCTTTGTACATTTCTTCAACCATTGGCTTCCAAAGACGCACCCTTGCATTAATGAACCAATTTGCCACCTGATATGAACTAAGTAAAGATTAGCAACCATGGTACAGGACTAAAACAAAGGTTGTCAGTTATTTACCATTAGATCCCAAACAAAAAAATTTCAGTGTGTATACAATGTTGAACAGTTTAGAAAACATTAATTATTGTACCTGGTTTCTGGTCAAGCCTGTTTGCCTTGCCAGCGTAATTTTCTCTGAATCCTTTGGATAACTGGTACCAAATGAAATTTGAAAAAAAATATATATATATATATTAAAATAAACTTACCCGGAAATTATTATATACCATGATTTAAAAAACGAAAATGATATTCACACGTCAATTTTTTCACGTAACCATTACATCGGAGATCAGCGTGCAAATAACTAGTGAACAACGTGTATTATGTGGTGATCGGAGATCTTATTTGGTAATCGATTAACATCCCCGATAACTACATAATATATGCTATTCATTAGTTATTTGTACACTGATCGCGGGTGTAAAAATGATGGGCAAAAATTGGTGTGTGAATAGCAGAACTGGTTAAAAAAATAAGTACAGGGTGACCTACGGATGAAGGAAATGCTCAAACAGCCATGCACGGAGTATTGAAACAGAGCTTTCAGGAAGTCCCCTCTGAGGCCTCCAAGCTTGTCGCATTACACCAAGTTGCTGAAGGGCCTTTTGTTGTCTAAGCTGCTGATCAACATAGCGGAGACGAGGTATTCCCTCTTGTTCTCCAAGGCTCCTCTGAGTCACTTGAATTTGGCCGCTAATTGCATCACGCAAAGAGCGAAAGTGTCGAGAAATTGTGCGCAAAGCAAGTGCAGTATATGGTTCAGCTGATCCACACCCAGCAACCATATCGAAAGATGACACTACAATCTGCATCTGATGGCAGTACTGTCGGTATCTTTTATCTACCTACGAGCGCAAAGAAAGGATTAAGAGTTAACGCTGTCATCATCATCATCACTAACACTACTTGTGTTTTTAGTATTTAAGCATAGAGTCCAAACACTAATGCAAAATATGTATAAAACTAAATTGCATAACTGAAGATCAACCATACAGAAAGTGGCTTTACGGGTGAACTTTCGCAATCTGGTGTATGCTAACCTTTTGTGACCAATTTACCGTTATTAATGATCAGCGCAATTGGAATCTCAGTAAACCGTGACATTATCATATGTACAATACAGAGCACCTTCAAATAGTGCAAAGACAAATAATTTTTCAGGATATAAGAAAATAAAAAACACACACAAAATTAAAAAGCAGTACAAACTGTCTAGGACCAACTTTTCTAAAAACTTTTGTGTTTGGTTTGGAGTTAGGAAAGCCAAACTCACGTTGGCAGCTCCCAAAAGTAGAGAGATAACTTGTTGTTTGGTCAAATTCCCGTTTGCCAATTTTCAACGTGGTTTTGGCTTGAAACCAAGATTTGAACTAAAGCATCTTTTTCTTGCTTTTCCGTTACCAAATTCACGTTGCCTTTAGTCTTCTTTCTTGGAAATACAAATATTTCGATTATAACCTTTTCTACTTTCACTTTTTGTAATATAAATATAAATATTGTAATATAAACTCATACTCTTTTTAGTAATTACACATTTAAAAGTGATTTTGATTAATTTCATCTAAACAATAGTCATTTTGTCAAACTCACTTTTGAGACAAAAGTTCCCAAACATAAATCACGTTAGTGCAAACTCACTTTCAACCAAACTTAAGTTTGCAAAACAAAGTTGACTCAAACTTAAGTTTATAAACTCTAATCCAAACACACACTTAAACTGTCAGGTAAAGGCTTATAAATAGTTTTATATCTAACACAAACTAGAAAACAACCATATGATATCCAAATAAACTAGGGACAGACTAAAGTAATTATATTAATGGAATAGAAAAGAATTATGTAATCCAATAATAGAGTCTACAGGTTTACCTCATCCAACATGGACAAAAGTTTTGTCTTCTTGTCCAACAAATTCTGTCGTTCTGCAGGTGATAGTTCACATGAGGAGTTGGCAGTAGAACCATTAGGGCCTGAAGATATTTGCATAGATTGACTGGTAGATTTTCCATCAGAATCTTTGGAGCCATCTAATCCAATATCACGGAAACATTGTTGCTTTTCCAATCCAGATTGCTTCAAAGCCTTTCGGACATTAACTATTTCATCAAGCAACTCCTGTGCTGCCTTAAGGTATTGGGAGTTTAAGACCGTGTTAGAAAAACCTGGTGATCCATGCAGGGATGGATCAGACTGGCCTTCATTAAGGCAGATTGAGGGGTGTGGATTATACAAGCCCTCCCTCTTGATAGTGTTGTGAAAGCCTCCAGAAGATGCAGATGCCATGCATTCAGCATTTCTCAATTCCTTATGTAGGCTGGCCTCATCATCTTTAAGAGATGCAGTCCCCTTAAAGTTTGGAATAGAAGCAGTCATTAGTGGATACTGGTATTGAAAGGAAGGGACAGAAGCAATAGAAGGCATCACTGACCCAAGGCTAAGAGACAAGCCCTGGCACTGTATATTTTGGTCACTGTCTACAAGTCCCAATTGTGTCCTTGGAACAACATGGGAATCTCCAGCACCAGCAAAAGAGTTGCACGCTGGATCACCTGTTGTAGCATTGGAATGCCCATTAATAGGCTGCATAGTCACTGTGTCACCTATAGATGTGATAAACTTCAACTCATTTTGTCCTCCTACAGATTCACAGTAGTTATGAGGTAACAGATGACACCCAGACAACATCTCCGCATAGGATCCAGAAGAAAAGGCTTGGTTCGGATACATGATTAAGATTAGCAATTGAAAATGAGAAGCTTATTTCTGGTCCTTTCACAATGGAGTCAGCTGGACATCATCTCCTTCACAAGTAGTGATGCTGAGCTAAATACATAACGTTACCTTTGCTATGCAATTTTATTTGGTGATTGAGATAAGAATGATGCTCAATTGATAGCTCATTAGATTAGACCTAAACTGAATTAAAAAATCCAAAGGGAGGAAAAGGTTAATAATGAAGGCATTAATCTGGAATTAAACAGAAGGCCCGTGAGCCTTACGTTGTTATAAACCAAAAGCACCACAACATATGCAATATCATAGACACAATTTATGTTTTATAAAAAAGAAAAAGAAAAAAGACACAATATGTGCATAGCATATATATAATATAATATAATATCACAATGCTGCTTCAATCATTAAGCACAAAACATTGGTTTATACCTTTAATCGACAGGGGTTTTGGCCGGTTACTCAAATGCATGAAATAATTAAACACATAAAACTTCCGTAACTTTATTTCCAATGGGCGGCTTTGGTTTTGGAAAATTTTCTCCCAAGTCCAAGTGTCCAACAGATGGCGCTTGAGGAAAATCCCTCCAAGATGCACAAGAACAAATTCTTTTTTCTTTTTACAATACAGGCAATGAGGTTTAAATATAGGATAAAATTTAAGTCTATTTCTTTATGTCCATTATATCTGTTTCAACAATTAAGTTATGACATATGTTCAATGTTCATTAATATTATCTCTCCTATTCTCTTTTTTTAAAAAAATGCGCACATATCACAACTTGATTGATAGAATGAATATAATAGATATAAAGAAATTTACCTAAATTTTATCCTTAAGTATATCACCTCATCCAAATTAACCAAGTACCTTACCACTGACCCAATCATAGTGGCTTGCACAATAACAAAATCTAGTTCTCTTTCCAAAGTTCAAACCCAAACTCTATCCATCAGGTGGGTCTAGCACTCATCCAAGCAAGTGCAAAGTAAAACCGTATTGTTAATTCCCAATTTCCCATCGTTATCAATATCCAGGGTCTATTTATACACTGCTTGAAACTAGAAAAACAGGGGAGGGAGGGAGGGGGGTCATTGGGTCTTAGATTCTATGAAGAACAATGGTTTATTTGACTGAAAGAGAGATCCTGCTCTGTATTGTTTTTTGCTTGTCCCTGTAAAAATTGTGATCAAGTGATTTGAGTGAGGTGACGCTCAGATTTGACACCTGTAACGTGATTGAACATGTATGCAATCTCAGAGGATATGGCCAAGCTCATACTGTCATCTTAAACTGACCACAGATTAAGAAGGGATTTGCCCTGTTGGATAAATTGACCAAAGGAAGCTTTTTTTTTTTTATATGCTAGCTGAAACGCAGACAAAAATGGAGGTACGAGGTAGCAGAAAGCGATGCAAACAAACCTGAAACGACAAGAAGGCCCAGAAACCAAACAAAATTCGAAACAAGGAATAATACAACAGAAGTCCCAGAATTTAACCAACCCCGTGGCTCAAACCCTATCGTGGGAGTTGAAAGTTTCCTCCAGTTCCCCACCCCGACAAAAGTGTGTCGTTGATGAAACTGAAAACTGAAAAGATCGTACTAAGAGAAGCACAAGCACCAATCAATCAAAAACAGAACACAATCATGAGTGAAAAATCTAAACCCTTTGCACAATTTAACTTTTCCAGTCCACAGTAGCTTTTATATTTTAATTTCTGATTGCAATCATCAAAATCCCACAACCCCTCGTCCTATTTGACCATGAGAAGCATCATCATCTACTACCACAAACAACAGTACATCATCATCATGTTAACCTTTTTTTTTCTTTTAAATTATTTTTCCAATTCTGCTACACCAATTACAGAAAGCAAAAAAGAAAAAAAAAGTTGAAGAGATGAAAGAAAAGAGAAATACCTGAGAGGCAAAGGCTGAAGCGGGGGAAAGATGCAGCTGTAGTGGGAAGCAAACATAGGGTAAGAGCAAGAGGTTAGGAGCAAAAATTACAGACAAGAATCCACAGTTTGGGGAAGCCCAGACAAGTGGCAATCCCAAGAGATATAAATTTCAAATTATCATTGGAACAACGGCACCAACCAATCAAAAATAATATTATTATTAATGAAAGAAATTGTTTAGTTTATTACTCCCCAACGCCAACTGCTTATTTAGTTATTTATATATAAAAAGAAAATTTGACATTAGAAAAAAAAAGGAATAAATAATTAGTAAATTTCAGTGTCAATCATTGTTGAGAATGTCACGTGTGACAAACGGCAAAAGAAAACTGTGGTTTGAATAGAATAGAATAGAAAGGTGTAGCTAACAGCAACAGAAGCCGTGGCGTTGTGATATGGTTGTATCAACAGAAACATAGGAGGGGGAGGGAATGGGTGGTTGTTTGCTTGGAAGTGTTCAAACCCTAACCACCAGTTGGTGGACCTGTAAGTTGTAACCCTTCCCTTTAAACCTCCACTTAACGCATAAATCATAACCTCTTTCTCTCTGTATCTTCTGTTAGGATGAACATATATTGCAGAGAAGAGAACACAACACAAAATATAATTTCTCAAGAGGAACTGTCTCTGTCTGATAAATAAATAAAAATCAGAGAATATCAAGGTTAGCTGGATTCGCTATTCCAAGTAGGTGAAAGTGACAAAATCACGCATCGACGTGTTGCTTCCTGTCTTCTAACTTCTAAGTTGTAATCTCATTACAACCCTCTATTCCGTTCCATCTATGATTTTAATCATGTACACGCCATCCCCATTACTATTAATAATAATAATTATTATTATTATTAGGTCAAGTGATGTTATTATAAGAGACTTTTGGAAAACAATATTGTTATATGCTTTATTTTTGAGACTTTTAATTAGTTATAACTTATTAGCTGGATGAATGGTCGCATAGTCATTAATCTCAAAACTCAAGACTCAAAAGCCAAGCCAAGACTCATACTTTGTCTCTGGTCTATAGTACTCGAGTCAATTCCATTCACGAAAATAATTTATCATGTCATCTTTTAAATATTTAAATAATTATTTAACATATATAAAATATTTTTAAAATTAATATAATTTTATTATAATACTTACATATTTATATATATATATTAAATAATGATTTAAATCTCGATAATAAGAATTACTCCAGTTATGTTATCCTCCACAGTCCACGGCCATATTAATATTTGCTTTGCCCACCCCATAAATGCTTTCTTTTCTGTTCAGGCATTCCTATGCTCCCTTGACTTTAATGGAGGTGGGTTCCCATCCACTAGTTTTGACGAATCCCACACCTTTTTAAAATTGAACTTTTTCTTTTTCTTTTTGAAGGAAATTTGCCATAAACTTGAAGTTTTACCTCCCACTAATGAATGGTAAAAACCTTCCACAAAAATCTAAACAGAGGTTATATTTATTTATGGTTTTGTTGTTTAGTATTACACTATAGTTACATTAATTGAAAATTTGTTAGATTAATAAAAGATTAGTTGAATTAATTTAATAACTCAATAATTAATTACTAATTAGTTAACTTTTCCAGTCTATATAAGTCATATATTAGCTAGATGTATCCACTTTCTCACATTCGTACTCACATATATTAGCTTCTTGATATCAACTGATATGGCAAGATAATTCATATAACTTACCTTGTGTAAGATTATTGTCTTATACTAGATGTATATACAAGAATCTTATACCGAAATTCTTTAATGATAATATTTCAACAGATAATTGAATGGTACTGAAACAAAAATCTACGTTAATATTTTACTATCTAATCATGTCGATTCATAATCATAACAATTCAAAATCATAGATTCCCAAAATCCATAATTTTAATAGAAGAAAATGTATAGACACCTCTATGAATTTTATCATACTAGTGAGTGTCCCGTGCGGCGCACGGGGTGATTAAAAGAAGGATATATATGTTAAAGATGTGTGTAAAATATAATATTAAGTAACTTAATGGATACAAAAACAAAGATTTGATAATATTAAAAAATTAAAATACATGTTTATAAATTGATAAATATTATAGAATCAATTACAAATGCAAGTGAAAAAAATAAATATTAATTAGAGAAATATATTTGGAATGATAAAAATAAATTAAAAATTAACCAATAAGTAACATTAATTCAATAATTGATTTACCTTATATTTGAATATTTTGAAAAATTTATTTGTAAATAACATTCTTCGTTGTTTGAAATAAATTACCATGCTCAACAACTTTTTATGAAAGACTGTGTAAATAATCAAATCTATATTTGTTTACGTTAGGCACTTTGTCTAAAGATATAAAAGAGATTTAATTTGGTAAGAAATTAATTTTTTGTTTAAGGTACAAATTTTTGGTAGGAGTGAATATGCAGAACTAATAGTTGAGTTATCCTTCCTAAACAACAAGGAGATTACATATAAGCTGAATTACATATAATACCATAGTAGATTAACATGCTTTAATAGTCAGGAGACTCAGTACAGCAACAGATTTAATTTCCTTTTCCCAAAGTGTATAAATAGTCTAACAGTTAGTCCTAACATTACACAATATAGAGTACAGAGTACAGTTTATGTACCAAAATATTAGTGAAAATATTCTATTAACTACAATCTAAATGAAAATCATAAACCTTTCAATATAAGAAATTAAAATTATACAAAACTTTTACTAACAAAGGTTGTAGAACCAGTTTAATCAATAACCCTTAAGTTAATACTATATCTAAATAGAAAAATATTTTAAAAAATATCAAGTCAATATTAATAAGGGTATAGATATCAGTCATAAAAATAGTTAACATAGAAACACCAAAAATATCAATTATGGATTAAAAATTAAACCTTGAAACATCATTAACAACATGAGTATAGCAGTCATCGCAATAATACATGTCAAAATCAACAGTGACTTCCTTATTGCACATGCATGCAGTATACCACAAATCAAAACCATTGATAATATGTTGACTGTTACAAGAATAATACAAAACTCTTGCTAAATATCAGCAAAACAGAACCATCAAGACACAACTTAACATGTTTAAAAAAATAAAAAAGAACTACAACATAACAAAAGTAACTTGAAAGACAAAAACATCTCTTTACAACCCTTTAACTGCTCAATAGCCTTCCTTGGAGTAACTTAAGGAAATCATCTATTTAAATTAGGGATGCATAAGACAAATGAGACAATTTATGAGAATTTTCTTCACTCAGCAAAGGCAACCTACATGGAAGGTAATTGTTAAACATAGAATCTTTAATTCCTATTGAAATCATAGCGATGATAAAATTTGAAAAACTTACTTTGTCCTGAACTCAGTGACCTCGGGAATATCATGATTGAAAAGGATCCTGATTGCATATATAACATTCTGAAACACAGCCTTACCTATGTTCAATATTAAATAAAATCATACAAAAGTTAATAGACAAACAAAAAAGTAAATAGTTAAATTAACTTAACAATAATTTTAGAAGCTATCAATTATATAGAGCACATAAGACACAGACCCTTGAATGTTTTCACTTTTGCAAATTGAATATTGACAATAGGTTGTTGAATATATCCAGATTCAAAGAATGAGTTCAAATCATCAACATAAGGTCCAAATAGAGCACACTCAATCTTGACATTGTTTAAACAAACAAATTAATAAATAATCAAAATCAATTAATGACTTAATAATAATATATAATAATAAGCCTGCCTGCATAATTTTTAAAAGAAAATGAACTTACCCATCAATGTCAAACTCAATCACAATCATTTTGGTTTTCTTTCCATCCTTCTCATACTCTCTCTCAGTTCCAACAGCTATTAGCAACCTCATCACGTCTAACAAATAATGTAAAATGAGTATAACTAGAAGAATATATATAATATATATATATAATATATATATATATATATATATATATATATAATATATATATATATAGAGAGAGAGAGAGAGACAGAGAACAAGAATACACCTGCAAGCATATACTTGATGTTCTGCTAAAGAGTTATGGTCTCTACCACCTGAAGCATAGTAATAAATTCAAATTTGAGAACAAAGGAAAGAAGAGAAAAATAAGAGAGGAAGCAAATAAATTATATCAATCAGTTTTTGTTAGGCCTAGCTTGTATGCCATCACCATCACCATCCCTGATAAGCCTCATCCCGCAAAAGAACACTGCCACCGCCAAACTTGAATCCGCAGATACTACCAGAACTACTGTGAATGCTTATGTCTTAAAGCATATCAAATGAGTTTTTGATGATAACAAAGTCAAGATGAAGATCAAGATCAAAAGAGAAGACCAAGATCAAAAGAGGTATATTAGATATAGGTCCTAGATTATTAATGTGAAATGCTCTCTAAGTGTCTCAAAGATCTTCAAATAGTTTTTCAAGATCCTTTGAAATCAATTTGTTATTGAAAGCTCATATTTTAAGAAAATATTGATTTTAATCTTGGATTATGTAAAACACATGTCAATATTGTTCAATCCAAGTTTCTCCAAGTTAAAAATGGCTTACATACTCAACAGGACTTGAAAAATGTGTTCAAAGGCCAAGATAATCGATTACATAATGTTCGTAATCGATTACACAACAAACAGAGTCCTTGTAATCGATTACACTAAGCTGGTAATCGATTACAATGAGCCCAGAAAGGCAAGAACACGTTCAAGAAGTCTTGTAATCGATTACATAGAAATGGTAATCGATTACAAGCAAGTTAGAGGCCTTGTAATCGATTACAAGCAAGTCAGAAGCCTTGTAATCGATTACACCAATATGGTAATCGATTACTAAGTTCCTAGAAAGCCAAGAACACATTGGAACAGCCATGTAATTGATTACATAAGTTGTGTAATCAATTACCACTAATCTATCAGTGCCCAATGACTATTTTATCATCATTTAATGTTGTCCATTAAACCTCCCAATGACTCATTTCTTCCAATAACTTATAAATACTTGCCTTGGGGCTTCATTAATGGCTAACATTCAATTTAGAACATCAATCTAACACTTAAATATGAGAATCAATTTCTGAAAACGTTCTTGCTCTGTTTTTTGTGAAAATCTTGTGATATCTTTTGAGAGTATATTAGAGCTTCAATTTGTATCAATCACTCTTGTGAGAGTTTCATTCTATCAATCTGAATTATTTTATAAATAGGGTGAGACATCCCTCCTACAGTGTAAAGGGTGAGGCATCCCTTAGTTTAAGAGGCTCAAGCTCAAAGGGTGAGGTATCCCAAAGTGTTGAGTGCTCAAGTTTGTAAAGGTTATCAAGAACCTATTGAAGCTTAAAGATATAGTGAAAACTTTGGAGTGTTTGCTTGAGGACTGGACGTAGATCACAAGTGGATTGGTGATCGAACCAGGATAAACTATTATGTTTGTTTCTCTAAACCCTTCTCTTTACACTTGTGCACTATTTTATTGAATTGCTTGAATATTGTTTCCTTTGGCAATTATATTTATAAGTGAAAGTGTTCATCTCATCTATCCAATCACCTCTATCCATTCAATAGCTTCAACAAAAATTAATTATCAAACGTTTTGCCAAAGATTTGTGAACTTATTTTACAAACTCAATTCACCTCCCTCTTGAGTATTAAGGCTACTTGATAACAACTACCATTTGAGTTAAACCATGATGAAGGTTCAATACGGTTTGATGGAAATGAGAGATAGAGAGAGGGGAAAAGAGGGGAAAAGAAGGGGAAAAGGGGGAGAGAGCGAGTTGGAGATGGTGAGAGAAAGTGGAGAAGAGGAAAAAGAAAAGGAAATGGGAGGAAGCAGTGGTGGAGTGTACAATAGGAGTGTAAACCAAAGGCTCAAGAAGTTTTTACATCTGGAAATTTGTAATCCAATCTTAAAGAAAAAGGAGATGAAATGATTTTTTTCATAATTTTAATTTTAATTTTAAAATACAAAATAGTCATTTAATAGGAAAAGTTGGTTTAAAGCTTACTTGAGAAGCTTTTCTTTAATGATGCATAGCTAGCATCTAATATTTCATGTAATAGAATTTATCTGATTGGTTATTAAAATTATTATTATTTTTATTATTAAATTATTTAATTTTGATAGGAGATAGAGAAAAAAACTTAAATACTAATTTATTGAGGTAATTTATTACTTGTATATAAATGTCATTCAGTTAGGTGAGAGTTTGAAATTTGAATTTGAATTATGGTCAATAATTAATTAACACATATTAGTTGGCAATAATTGGCATCTTTAAGAAAAGGAGTGAGATATTGGGTGGAATTAAATTTGGGGGAAATTTTGAATTTAAAGGTGTTTTGACTAATATTAGATGTATAGCATTTATTGTCATTACTTTGTGCTTTATGATGAGAGATGATTATAAGGTTAATTAGTAATTTTGGATAAAGGAGATAGTGGAAGGCTTAAAAGATGATTGGTTGAGACAGAAAAATGTTAAAACGAAAATATCCTTGAAAATTTGGGCGAAAAAATTATTCATGAGGAAATGACACAAATCTTTTTTTTATATAATTGTTGATTTTTTTCTTCAAAAACATTCTTCAAATAGAAAGTTTTCAGTTTTCAAGAGAAAAAAGTTCACTAATATGTGACATTTGGCAAAATTTCCCATAAAATGACCTCTGAATTTTATACATACATATATATATATATATATATATATATATATATATATATATATATATATATATATATATATATTTAGATTTGAAATATGCATTTTGAATTTTTAAATTCAAGTGAGAAATTCTTAAACATTTTAAAACATGTAAACAGACCATTATATTCATTAATTAAGTTAAAATTAATCATTATGTGATTTTTAAGTGTTAATTAATACACATGGTAATTTATATTATTTTAAAAAATAAACTTTTGTCCCTTTTATTTATTTTTCATTTCCATAAAATATAGGATATAAAATAATTTTTAAAAAAAGTAAATTAAGGGAGGGAAATTTTTATTTAAAAAAAATAATATGAATAAATTAGAAATTATTATGTGTATTAATGAATACGTATAAGCTATACAATGAAAGGTTATAGAGTATGTATGCAATTATATATTTTAAAAATCAATCATAGTATTATTGAACTCATACTTTACCACAAAAAACATACGTACTCTATAAACAAAACATTTTAACAGTCATTGCCATATCAACATATCATATCTTGCCTAGGAATCACAACGGGGTGAGGTGGAGTGGGTAGTGCTTCCCATCGAGATGCGATGTAGGTAAAAAAGTTTTACATTAGAAAGAAATTAACAAAATAAAGATTATATAATTAAGTGAAAAAGAATCATAAATCTAATATCTTAAAATTTTGGGTTAAGATAAAGTGTTAAGTCTATTTATCTGATTCTTCACTTAGTCTATTGAATGTAGATCTCCTCAATGTTTAGGACTCTCTCTATAACCATCTTTTGAATTGGGATGATGCATGACAAACTAGAAAGCAGTCGATAGATTTGATTTTTTGAATATATATATTGATTCAAAAATCTTACACGTCAAAAATCAGAAAGTGGGTATTTGTGAGTATTCACAGATATATAATAATTTAAAATAAATTTTTAATAAAACAAATATAAATAAAATAAACTTTAACATCACATATAATAATATCTTTAAACAATTTAAAATTCTTATAAAATTAAAAGAATATCATAAACAACATATCAAGTTCAATTATATTTTATAATAATCAATTTACATAAATAATTATTATAAGAATGGTATATATTCATTAAAAAATTCATTATAAAATAATAAGAAAATATAATTTTTTATCTCATTTCAAAATAAAAGAGAAAAAACATTATATATATATGGCAGGTTTGCGGGTATTCACAGGGCAGGTATTATGATACCTCTCCTGTCCCTATTTATTAAACGGGTAATCATCCCCCCTTAGGAGTAATCCTCGCGAAGTACTGATATTTTTTCCATCTCTATTCTTGCCAACAAAGGAGAAATTCTTGTGTAATTTGAGAGTATTATACAACTTCAGTAAAAATGTAACATGTGTTCCTACATGATCATATAGATAGTTGGATTAAAAATAAAATATTATCAAATTAAATTTAAAAAGGTACAAAGTCCCTGAAAGTATTAGTCTATGTGTATATAAAACATTTTCCCATGAAAGGATGGAACATGAGATTTGAATTTTTGCACCATTGAGACATTTCAACACATCTCAATATATCATAAGAAATCTATTACTCACAAGCATCTAAGAATTTTTTTTGAACCTTGAATAAATTCTTCTAAGCAGCCATTGCCATCTAGCATATCATAACAATAATCTTGTCAAATGCCAAGAGAAGATGAAAGGTGAGAATTTTGAATCACTATATATATATTAAAAAAATCAAATTTATCGGCAACTTTCTAGTTTGTCATACATTCTCTTAATTCAAAAGATGTCTGGCTTTTCGAATCAGAGTTGAGCATTTTGTCTCCTATAAAATTTTAAGTCATATTGATATCGTTAGAGCTATCAAAGTGGGCAGTTTAGCCTAACAAAAAGTTTGAGTTAGGCTAGAAAAATTCAAGTTTAAACTTAATTTAACTTGATATGGTCTGACCTGATTTAACCCGACCCAAAATCAGGCTAGCCCACTTCAGGTTAGGTTGGCCCATTGGCCCAATTTTTTTTCCAGTATAATAAAGTATACCAAAAAGGATACTAACATTTTTTGCTAAAAAAATTAAAATCTAATTGATAATTAGACTAGTTATCTAATTTATTTGTCATTGCCCTAAAATTAAGTAACTCAATTTTCTTATTTTTCACTAATTTAATTTTTTAAAAATTAAAGTCTTTATTTTAAAAAATAATAGAATTATCAGGTTGATGGACTTGGCCCGACCCGAAAATGACCCAATTAAAAGTGGCTCGGCCTGATCATTTGACAACTGTGCATACAATGAACAATCTTAAAAGATCACATCCATAATGGAACTGAGGCAAGCAAAGGGATGGCTATAATGTGAAAGGTGTGTTAGAGATATAATAAAAGTCACTCTATGTCTTCAACCTCTATGACTAAGTGGTCGAGAATTTGATCTTTGTGATCTCCATTTTTCTAAATAAAAGTTAAATTTTAGCATGTAATAAAAAAACTTCATGTACCTTCAACTTAAGTTTTAAGGAGAGATGGTTATAGGGGAAGTCCAAAGCATGGGGGAAATCTACATTCAATAGGCTAAGTGAATAACTACATAAATATGTTTGACACCTTACACTACAAAAAAAGCGGAATTTAGTCATGATTAAAACTGTGGCTAATGTACAATAAAACCGTGGCTAACTTAATTTAGCCACGGTTAATAACATCGTGGCTAATCATGGCGTCGCTCCAATTTTAGCCACGATTTTTAAAATCGTGGTAACACTAATTTAGCTTTGGTTCAAGTCCTAATTAGCCACACTTGAATCATAGGTAATTAATATGGCAGAAATGGAAAAAAATCCCAAAATAGCCACGGTTTAACCGTGGCTAAATCAGAGTTCCAAAAATTTTTTACCAATTTTATTAGCCACATTTTCACCGTGGCTAAAATTAGACTTTTGAATAATTTTTATTTATTTATTTGCAATGTTTGAACCATAGCTAATTTGATTATAGTTTTTAGTTTGCCTAAACCGTGGCTAATGTTATCTTTTTTTTTTAAATAAGTTATTGATATTTTTCACAATTCCCCTGATCAATATCAATACATATTTGAAAATTTAATTGCAATATTAAAAATCAAAATATTAGTTAATAATAGTCAGTTTCTCATATATACATTAAATTATAAGCAAAATACTTAAACATTTAATATTCATAATCACTTAAATAACTCCTATTAATAAATCAAAATGCAAAATAGAATACTAAAATTTGTTCAAGGATATTTTTAGTAAACATGATTAAAAAGGTGAAACATTAAGTAGGTAACTCACTACCAAACTTATCCTTTAAAAATTTGTGAAGAGTTGCCAATTGACTTTGAGTTTGTGCAAGTTGTTCCTGAGTTTGTGCAAGCCGTTCCTTAGTTTCTTCATGTCCAATTAGCTTCTCTTCAAAGTTTCTACATGCTACACCAAGTCTTCAACACGTTGGAATACATTAGAACCTCTGAAGCATGGGTACTCCTCCCAGGGAGGAGTACCGGTACCCGGTACGTACCGGGTACGGGTACGCGTACCATACGTGTTGGGTACGTACCTGGTACGTACCCCCCAAATTTTTTTTTTTGAATTTGGGTACGGCTCGGTGCGGCTTGGACGAGGCTCGGTGCGGCTTCACCACCGGCTGGGTACGGCTCCACCATATATTTGCCAAACACGGTCTTTTTTTTCAGATCTGGACCACGAGCTTCGAATCCGAGTCTCAACGAGCTTCCAAATCTTCATTCTTCTTCTCCCCGAGCTGCGCGACTAAGCTCCAGGGACTGCAACTCCGGCGACGTCAGCGACTGCAACTCCGGCGAACTTCATTCTTCTTCTACCCAAGCTGCTGCGCGACGTAGCTGCGCGACCTAGCTGTGCGACGCGAGCTGTACGACGCTCGCTGCGCGACCCGAGCTCTGTGACAGAGTGACCTTGCACGGGTACGAAAATGGAGAGAAAGAAGAAAACGAAAAGGGGGAGGGCCTGCAGGAAAACGAAATGGGAGAGAGAATAGGAAACGAGATTTGGTTTAAAAGAAAAATAAAAGTACAAATTTAAGAGTTATTTACTGTTTGTATTTTTTTAGTACCGAGACATATACATATAATTTACTTAAGTATATATAAAAATTTAATATTAGTTTTTTAAAATGAATTAATTTACTCATTAATTTTTATGCTATGTTGTCATATTTTATTGTGTGAGATTTTAGTTTATTATACATATATATATATATATATAATTTATTTTATATATATATATATATATATATGACGTACTCATACCCTAGTTTTTTGAAAATTTTCGTACCCTCGCACTGCAGTATCCGTATCGACTGGTGCACCGTACCGCACTGCACTGCAACGTAGATTAGAACTAGAACCACCAAAATTTACATAACCAATGGAATGTCTATGCTTTCCAAAAGCACTAGAGGGGCAAATGCCAATGCCTAAACCACGCACATGACCTGGATGCTCAGCTCCATAGACTTTTCCAATTGCATCATCAGGATGAGCCAATACCTTTGATGGAACCCCTATAGTAGCAGCACGCTCTTGATCTTGAGGTAAGTGGTTTGATATTTTGTCCTACAAATAAAAATAAGACAAGTTAATAGAGAAAGAAATGCTTGAATTAGAGTATAAATCAAATTTCAATATATAAATTAAAAGCATAAATTTCGATAGTGGTTAACCATTCCTCTAACAATAAGCCAATATAAGCACTTTCAATAAGTATGGATCATTGCACATTATTTTTCTCAAACCACAAAAGATTTCTTTCACAATGCTTGAAGTTACCAGTTACCACTAAACCTTCTTGAAAGCTATTAAGAATATATATATCAGTGTCCTATCAATGCATAATTTCCCATTCAACATAATAAAGTAGTTCAAAAGAAGGGGAGAAAACTTGTTTAAAAAAGTTTGCATGAAGATTGTTATAACATATAAATCATGCATTAGTATCTTATATCTCAATACAATTTCATTCATTACTATATTACATCTGGAATGAGTATCAAGTTTAATTAGAATTTTCAGGGCTCAAAAACAATTTCAAAAGAAAAAGACTAATCAGAATCCTCAATGGTCCAAAAAGGAGTAGTTCCCTCCCATTCATAGCTGATCAACATGCATCTTCTCAAACCAAATTGAAAATTTAAACTTAAGCTCCCTCCACTGTGGATCACAAGAACCATCTCATAATTCTATATGATAGCATAAGCACGATAAAATTCAATTTGTCAACAGAATAAATGTATAAATAAGCTGTAAATGGAAAACGCCATATTGAAATAGCTTATGGCCAACCATTTACCATAAATGCAGAACTATTGAGGGATAGCTTGCTAAACTTAAACTACTCTACACACATATATACCAATCAAACTTTCATCATTGATCACCTTCAGGAGTCTCTACTCTCTAGTATTTGAAAGACAAGTATAGTTATTCCACCCTTTATGTTATCAATCTGAAATTTAGAGTGTTATGCACTTGTAAATAAGAACTTCCACTAATACAGGTTATTTGCATAGAAGCAAACCACTTATTACCCAATGTACAGATTTTGCATTCATTCCCAGTAAAATTAAAATCTTAATTAAAGTTAGACCATTCCTTTGCATTCTCGACTAGTTCATATGCACAATCAATTCCAAAACTAAATAAATAGTTCTCGACATCCAGAAGTAGTCCAGGAATCAGCATTCCAATTAAATAATCTAACAATATAGAATAAACAATTATATAGTTTCAAACAAGTATACGGTTTCAAGGAAAACTGGCATACAAACAAACAATATATAATATGAGTGCAAAGAGCCTAGTTGCACCTAGGGCTCATTTTATGTCAAGAAATCATAGACTTACGCTTTCAATGCAACAAATTGGTTTACTCGCTTAGTATTACAGAAAAAATATTGAGAAAGGAATTTTGTTCTAAATTAGATAAAAGAAAAAGGGAAATATCTGCAGAGTTTTCATTCATGATCAAGTAGCATTGAATCATTTAACATGCAAAATGAAAAATTAAACAAAGATAATTTACTTACAGTCAATTGCTTTCCTTCATCATTCACATAATTTCCATCCTTTTTCAGCAAAGTGGACAAAATAACCTCACTCCGACATATAAGCCTTCCCAATTTTTGCTCCTAACATTATTAATAAAATGTAAGAACTAACAAATAAGTATCACATGTAGCACATTTAATTTACTACAATAAGGCAATTCCCTAAATAGAAACCAAACACAAAGCAACTTACCATTTGACAAGCTCTCCTTGCATTGCTTTTAGTACCACCAGTATGCGGGACTTTAAGTTTCTTCTAATTTCTTGTGTTTTGTAAACTTCGTACCTATAATTTTCAAATATGGTAATCATTATATACCAAATCATTATATACCAACTTTTCTAGGACATGAACAAAGTGAAATAATTTCCTACAAAGAGTAATCACCTTCATTTTATCATCCTTATAGTGATGCACAAAAGCTGTCTAATAAACACAATCCACACTTGAAGGAGGATTGACAAGAATCTCATCCTTACTTTTATTAGGGTAGAAGTGCTTACACCTTAACCTGTATTTGTGAGCCTTCTATTTTTCCCCTAAGGTACTCATAGCCCATTTGATGTCAGCAGCATAATCAAACTTAAAATTTTCCTTCAAATATCGTTATATTCATAAATCAATCCTTAATAACAATAGAGATACTGAAGCAATTTAAGTTATCGAAAATTTAGATAATTACCTCAATATATTTCCATTATTAGCAGTTATTGTCCTCTGGCATCCAATCCCATCTTTGGTAGTGTTATTATTTTAGCTTCCTCTTGTTATTATTATTCTAAAGGCATATAGTCCAACAAAATAATATTAATAATCGAACAAGAATTGTTTGTGTTATTATTTTGGTTACCTTGATCTATTTGATAGAGATGGATTGGGTTGGGTTATGCCTGAAATTTTCTCACCCTCCCAACGAACAACCAGAAACACAGTCGTAACCCATTGGAGCAGAAACCACCAGCAACTCCGGTTGAGAAAAAAAGAGGGGTGGTAAGTTTTTTGTTGTTTCTAGAAGTTTCGAAGGTGACATTAAAATGATAAGAGAGAAGGCAGAGAAAAAGAGTGTTCGTGGGTTCTAGAAATGAAAGGGAAAAGAGAACAAAAAAATTGGAAAAGGAATATCGGTGGGACCCACTCCCTTGATAAAGAGATAAGAGAGAGGGGGCAAAGAAGGAAAGTTAAAGAAGTAAAAGCTAAGAAGGCGCTAGAAGAAAGGTCCAGACTTAAGAGATGCTGCGAATTGTTGCTTGGCGGACCTGGGATCGGGCCGCTGCTTCATCTGAACCGTTGGTTTGGTAATCCACTTTTCCAGAACCTTTCTTGTCCAACATTCATTTCTCATTATTTTCTTCTGTTTATTAACTTTCCTTTTTAGTTTACTGCCTTTTAATTTTGTCCAACGTTATTATGCACTTTCTGATTTGCACGTGTTGCAATGTTCATGACGACATAGACCCACATCACGCACTTCCAACTGTAAGGAGTTTGTGTGAAAATATGTTTATTATTATTATTATTTTTTAAAAATTAATGTAAAAATGTTGTAATAAAAATTATACGTAGAAATTAATTTGTTTTTGGTAGTGTTATCTTAATCCAAAATCTAAAGATATTAGATTTATGAGTCTTTTTTACTTATGTAATCCTTACTTTATCCATTCATTTCTAATGTAGAATTCCTTACTCACAACTCACTCACACTTAAAATTTTATACAATCTTCCTCTCAAATGTGATGAAACATGCCACCTAACTTTCACATCGTCAAAAAGACTTTTGACACAAGGAACCTCGCACCTGGATCTAATAACCACAGTCGTTGACGCTAATACTTGTCTCAGTCAAATTATCAGCTCAGTTTTGATACCACTTATTAAGATAAGGGAGTCCAAAACACTAGAGATATCTGCATCCAATAGACTAAATGAAGAACTACATAAGTGGATTTGATACTACATTTTGACCTAAAACAAATGTTTTTAAAACCAATTGAACTAGTGAAGTGAGCAGTTCATAGTTCAATTGGTTTAGCCAGTGGTTGAACAACTAATATTATATACATATATATATACATATATATATATATATATATATATATATATATATATATATATATTATGTAAGTTATAATAGGTTCAAACTTCTAATATCAATTTTCAACTTTCAATATTAACTTTATTTATAAAAGAATAATAATATGTTACTATTTTTTTTTTAAATGTACATGCTTTTAAAAAAATGAAATCTTGGATAGAAACAAAGTTTGATATTTGTTAGAGCACTGTGAGAGGAGCTCTTTTATTTTTATATAAACTCAAATAAAATAGGCACACATTACTTGAACATAAAAAAAGAGGTGTAACTCTCTCTTTATATAAAATAGTCCCATATTACTTGAGCATTAGCATAAGTGTGTAACTTTCCTTTTATATATAGCATAAGTACATGACTATGTTGTTCTTTTATGGTTTAGCCATATAAGTTTTACCTATTTAAAAAAATTAATTAAAAATTTTAAATTGAAAACCGGTTCACTGATTTTTGGCAGTTCAATTACCCATTTGGTTTCTTGGGTGAATTAGAATTGAATCGACCCACAATTCGTCCTGTTGAATCGATTTTAAAAACACTATCTAAAACTTTAAGACATTAGGTTTATGAGTTTTTTTCATTAATATACTCTTTACTTTGTTCATTCCTTTTCAATGTGGAACTTCTTCACCCACAACCCACTCACTTAAAATTCCTTTGAGAGTTCTTCACCTTACTCGCACTTTAAATTCCCAACAATAACAAGTGACACCTAATTACCATAAGGGTAGAGGGTGGTGTAACACTCTGAAAAACATGATAGACTTGTATGTGGTTACAAAGGTAACTTAATACTTGTTTATCGTGCCTATTAAGTTTTGTAACTGTCTGAACATGTTTAGTCACTTTACTATAATACTATGTGTAAAATATAACTGTTATTTGCTCCAGGAAGTGGATTAAACTGCTCAGTTAATGAAAATAAATGTGAAAAGTTTATTTTCAGGTCACAAATATGGGAACCGTGCTACAGTTAAAGTTTGAGGTTAATCAGAGTTAGCTTGACATTTTTAAACATACTGATTATGTGTTTTATTGACGGATTAACCCCCAGCTGATATGGAAATATCAGTTTTTGGTGAAACAAAATTTTTAATGAATCTTAAGATGTATTTTGAATTTGCTGGAAACTAGGAAATCAAATTTGGTGAAATCTGAGTGTTTTTAGCAGATCAATGTTTTAGTGCTTATCTGTGAGAAGCCAAATTTGGCTCATCTTTATAAGTAGTCTCACGGCTGAGGGTGAGAGAAACAAAAGGGAAATCCAAAAAGAGAAAAGAAAAGAAAGAATGGAACCATGGAGGAGAAAGAGGAAAAGCCAATAGGCAAGTCAAGATTGAAGAGCTTGGATCCATTCTTGGCCATCTTCAAGACCTTGAGGTAGGGGGAAACTTGTATACATTGTTGTATTTCATTTCTTTCATTTTTGGTTCTTGAGGGACTTAATGAAGAAATGGAGGTTCGAGAGTGATTTTGTGATTCTTGAGTTGAATCTTAATGTGGATAGATTGATTGAGTTAGAAACTGATTTGTTGATGTGCTATGATGAAGTTTTCATTAATTGGAAACCTTAATTTCCTTTTAGGTCAATTTTGGGGGTTTAGGTTAATGTTGGGGTTTTGATTCACCAAGTGTTGAATTAAGTGAAATTGAAGTGGGTTAAGAGTTGCTATGTATAGTTGGACCTTGTTAGAGGTTGGAAATCATTTAGAATTAAATTTTGAGTGATTGGAAGAGGGTCTAGTTCTAATGGAACAATACCCATATATGCAGAATTCTGCAGATTCAGAATTCTACAGTGGGTGCCACGGCGTGGCACTTGGAGTGCTACGGCATGTAGAAGAACAGGGGTGCGCGCCGCGGCGTGGTACATGGGTGTCGCGGCGTAGGCAGCATTTCATGCCAATACTTGAACCCGAGGCTTGGGCGCTGCAGCGTGGAATAGGGTGTGCCACAGCGTGAGTGCTAGAGAGCAACTATGAGTTGTGTTTGATGCCCTTTAGCCTTCTAGTGTCGTAGTTTTCTTCTTTTATGTTTCTTAATGAGTGATGAGACTCTAGTAGGAGTATTTAATAAAGAGTGGATGTGTTGAATCAAATGGATTCGTGGTGCTAATTATGTGAGATAATTAGGCATGATTATATACACAAATTGTGTATTGTGATGAAATGAACTTGAAATGCATATAAATCAATTGTGGTGCTAATTATGTGAAGTAATTAGTAATTGTATTACATGAGATGTTTGTGGAACATATTTGAGGTGAGTAATATTCTTTCTATGTTTGTTGAGTAGTGGAAGTAAGTAATATCATCACTACCTTTGTGAACTTTAAATGTGATGGGAACGACACATAGAGTGAGTATGTGAGTGTTCTTAAAAGAATATGTGGAAACCTTATGGAGAAGGATTTTCTTATAGCTGGAAGCATTGGGTATAGTCTCGTGTAGGAGGATATTCGATGTGGTGTTGTGTGTGCTTTATAAACCACTTTGTATATCTCACACACTTGCTATTTTTATGTATCTGCGGATGGTATATGAGATGGTGAACTGATAACTCCATAGAATGCAGTTATTTGTGCCCTATCTCTATAATGCTTAGTCCTTGTTTATAATGCACATTTGGAGGGTTTTGTGCTTATATTTGTCATATTCTGATTCTAAGCCTTTCTAATGTATTATTGTGCAAAACTGAGCTTTAATGATCATGGATTAAGTAGATTTATATATGTTACTGATTTGGTGTTTTCTCTATGATAGGAAGGGCTCTAAACAAGTTCAAATATGGAGTAATTGAGCTTAAAAAGGAAGAGGAAGTCAAATTAGACATTTCAGTGGTCAACGCCGCAGCGCAAAGTGTTGCGCGTCGCGGCGCCAAGTGCATTTTCAACCATGCCATACTTGGACCCGAGGCAAGAGGGCCGCGGCGCAGATGAAGTGAGCACTGCGGCGTACATAGACCGACCTATTGGGCGCCGCGGCGCGCGTATGTGGGGGCCGCGGCGTTGAGGCGGCAGCTGAGCCAATAAATAGATTTTATGTGTTTTTCTCTTAGTTCTGGCCGTTTTGGCCATTTCCATTTCTAGTTTCTCTCTTTTAAGTTTAGGTTTATTTAGTTTTAGGTTAGTCTAGTTCGGCTAGATCTCCATTGATGGAGGTTTGGAGGCCAAGATTAAGATTGAAGGAGGATTCAAGTTTCAGAGACAAATCAATGAACTTCCTTTCTCTCTTTTCCCTTTCTCTCTTCTCTTCCTTATTTGTTGTATAGCTGAGCTATGTTTAGGAATACTTTGAATCCTTTTATTTATATTAATGATGTGTTCTTCTCTGAGTTTGTGTGGATGTTTGATTATTGCTCAATCATTATCTGTGTTTAATGCTTGTTGTTGGTTGGCCTCGATTTCATGATCCTAATATTGGCAAATGAACTAGACATAGGGATTTGTTAATATGGATATGGTATGGTTGATGCATGTTCGGCGAGTTCAATTGGCTTGGATGAGTTGATTCGTTAATAGGATAGAAATATACCTATTGGCCATGTATAGTGTGTGATTGAGAATAGATCGTTCATGAGTGGATCTTGGATCTACCAGGGTTGATTGACCTAGACATAGGCTTTTGACTAATGAAGATTCTCAAGCTAACCTAATCAATGCATTTGTTTTTATGAAGTGGATTGCATGTTGTTGATAGATGTAGAGGGTGAAGGAGGATTTCCTGAAACCTAACCGTGTTTATTTTTATTGCTTTTATAGATTAGATTAGTTTAGTTTATTATTTTTCCTATTTTTATGTCCTTGTCTAGAATTGATTACGCTATTGGTTGGTACTTAACTTTATAATCGAATATCCTCGTGGGAACGAACTTTTACTCTGTATCTGTATTACTTGAGCGATCCGTGCACTTGCGGTAGCAACCATGAACACCCATTTGTTAAGAGGTGGAGTAGACCATTCATTGTCAAGTGATATATAAGATAGTGAACACCCTTTGTTAAGAGGTGAAGTAGACCATTCATTGCCAAGTAGTGTTAGATGGTCAGAACCATACTACTCAGGTGATATACAAGGAACGGAGTTCCTAGGAATAGTCGAGTTTCATGACATTACACTAACATTATTTTAATCTCATTGCATAATAATTGTCTTAGGACATGTTAGGTATAAACATACAACATAACAAGCATTACATTTGCATGGTAATTGTATGGGCGGTTATATAATATCGTTGATAGTTGTTAAGATGAGACAGTGGTCGTAGCCACTAGTGTGATAATGGTTGCAATAATAATTGTGCGTATCTCTGAGATGAAGATGTTGTGTTTGTATCTCTGGGATAGAGATGTTGTGTTTTTGTGAGCATGGTGATTGCTTGAAAACTATTTGTGATAAATGAGATTTATATAGACTTATAAAATGAGAATCTATTTCGGGAAGAGAAATGATATGATTTTGGCTTTTGCCACCTTTCTAGCTTAAAGTGTAAAAGACTTGAGCTTAGAAATGTGTTTTTCCCCGAAATAGGTAAAATGTTTGTGATGACATGTTTTATGGATTAAACTACTGAGAATGTGTGATTCTTACCCCTTGTGTGCATTTCCATGATGATTCCAGGGAATAAGTCTTATGAAAAGTGAAGACAATCAAGAGCTTGGAGTGCTTAGCTTAGTGTAGCTGAGTAGTTTCTTTTGAAATACTGTATGTATTGTATCAGTGATAAATACAAATTGTTATATATTATTTATATATTCGTGGCTCATATTTTCTATATAATGCTGATATGTTATATTGGAAATTGCATAGCTGTAGTTAGTAACATGTTTGAATATAATCACTGTGATATACTTTAGCTATATTATAGTTATTAAATTCGAGATGTTACATATAACATCCTAATACCGGTAACCAATTATATCTCACATATACCTGGATAAGCATTATTAGCTACGCTACTTCTAACCTAAGTAACAAGCTAAACCCGTAACATTCATTCAAATAAATAAATATGGGGAGCCTGAACAACAAAAAATCATATATATACATCATCAGCCTCTCAAGGCAAACTGTAATACATAACTTTTACAAAACTCAAGGTAGTAGATAATAAATATATAATATATTCATTTATTGAAACAAAATAAAACTACACTAGTTCTTCTGCTTCCTTTACCTGTACCTGGATTTGCATGTAAATACAATCGGGGTGAGAAAACACAATTTCTCAGTATAAGCATTCTAATACCAGCAGTTAATTATTTAACAACAAATAACCAACTGAGCGCATAAGATTAAACCTGCAACAGATCAATGAGCCCCTGCCCAAACACTATCAGAATATATACATACTCTATGTAATATTCACAAGGCAAGCTATAATCCTATCTCATGCTAATATCGAATAATCAATGATATCAAACAACCGCTCATACAATCGTAAGATATCATCAATAGGAAACCAACAAACAAGCAAGGCAACTGCCCATACAGCAGCCAACAAATGCAATGCTTTATGATATGATGTATGGTTATGCTCACACAAAGTCCTACTAATATAATGATGCAATGCAAAATGCAGATTTTAGTTTTTGAAATCATATGCCATTTACTTGTTTCTCAGGGACTTCCTTTTCCCTTGTATATACTGGGTAGAATAAGCAATTAAGCCCTAACACTACCTACTAATAAGTGGATTCTTTCCTCTTACCATAGTAAGAGTACTACTACCAACCCTATACCGGTAACCCTGACCATACAAGCAAACCCGCAAGGATAATTTGGATCCAACACCTCATTCTCAGGTCATATGGTTGTGCACACCATCTAAGGTTACAATACATAAGAAACAAGACATAGCAAGTTTGGAAATATATAACACCCCGGCTTCCCCTGGTGATGCCCACTACCTGGGTACTGTCCCCCTTGGTCCGAAATTCAACCCCCTCTGGTCTGCACCATTTTCATGGGAATCGAACCCGCGCACCCAAGGCATTTGTTCCACTCAAGGTGGACGCCTCTCACCAGTTGAGCTGCAACTCAACTTAAACTAGCAAACTTCCCAACTAAGCTCACTTACTGCTTAAGGAGAAAAGTCACGTTTTTAGTACTTCCTATACCTTAACCTCGTCTCACAAGGGAGTAAAATGTCATTCATGCATCTTTAGCTCTACTTTCCTCTCAAAGGAGCAACCTATGCATGATAACATAACTAACAAGCTAAGCACACTTAGCTTACCACACCTAACACCCACTTCATCACTTCACCAGTGATTCACAAGGCAACCTTCTGTTACTCAAGGGCATAAGTATTGACCTATGGTATTCTACTTCTCAAAGGATGCCTAGGATTTCCCAATTTCTAGCACAAGGTTCACCCTAACCAAGTGAAAGAACTATCACTAACAAACATGCACTATTAGCTCAACTTTATCACATAAAGGAACCAACTCATGTCTCTAGCATATCCTCAAGTTCAACCTTTAAGAACAAGAGAACATACACCAACTATGCATCTTAAACTCAACTTTGACCCTAAAGAGTAAACTATGCATATAGGTAGGCATACTATTCCCAACAAACTCAAACTAGCTGTTTCTAGTACACCTTGTCTTAACTTCTCAAAGTCCTTTACATAAGGTAAGTGGTTATTCTCAACACTAATGTTCTTGTATCTAGAACCTCACACCATCACTACACAAGTGAATCCAAAGTCAACCTCATGTTGAACAAGGTTCTGGACCCTTCCTTATTGCATTCCAACACACTTGGATGCTCAATTTTTCCAAGATTATCCTATAGCATTCCATCACACTATGGAAGCTTAAGGTTTCCAAAGACATTATCCCTTGATACTCCACCATACCATGGTTGTCTAGGGTCTCTCTAAGGCTCCTAGACTTATACATTTCCAAACATCATGCATTTCCTAACCAAAAATGCATTATGCTCAATCTCGATATTTGAACTTTGCTCAATAAATGGTTTTGCTCAATAAAATGGTCATAACTTGGGCTATGGTTATCAAAATGACAAGGTTCTTATGGTATTGGAAAGATAAGAGAAATATCTACAATTTTCATGAAGACCACAAAAGCTCATTCTCATCACAGAGAGATTACACGGCCGTGTAAAATTACATGGCCCTAGCCGTGTAATATTCTGTGAGGAATATTTCTAGCATAGAGCTACACGGCCTAGGCCGTGTAATCACACACGGGCCGTGTAACTGAACCAGAAACATCTACAACTCGTTTTGCAGATTCGTGGGATTGTTCCCATGGTCAAATTCTTGGATTTTGGCTACTCCAACTCAGTTTCTAAGTAATTTAAGGTCCCTAACAAGTTTACTAATACATAGAGATCATTAATCACCAACTTAAATCTCTTAATTTGGATTAAAACACTCAAATCTCCCTTAGGGTGACCTAAACCCCTCTTTGAGAATCCAAAGTCCAATCATTAAATCAATGGATCCTAATGGTTGATCTTGATCTATAAGTGACTATTTTACATTCACTAAACTCAAACTAACTTAACCAAGTTCTTAGAATCAAGAACTAAGTTAAGAACATGGGTTTGGCTCTCCAAACCTCTATTTCCATTCAAAAAACCCAAACTCATTTAATGAGAATTAAGAGGAGAAAGATGAATAGAAAACCCCTTACCTCTTGCAGCTGAGATGAAGATCTTGAAGATGACCAAGGATAGATCCAAGCTTTCCTCTTGGTTCCTCCTCCTCCTTCCTCTTCCTCCTCCTTTGTTTTCTCCTTCTCTGTTTTCTTTCTCTTTTCTGTTTCTTTTGCAGCTTCTGCTGCTTATACGTGAGAGAGAGAAATGAGAGAATGATGATCATATCCCTTAGGATATTTTATTAGAACTTCCTTATCTACTAAGAACACATGAATTATGTTAATTCAAGTTTTTCAGCTTCCAACAACTTTAGAATAAATCATAAGATTCGTCTAAATTATTATTTCTCCAATATCACATTTTTTCATATATGTAACTGGTCAATCCAGTATTAAAACACATACTCAGTATGTTTAAAAATATCAAACTAACTCTGATTATCCTCAGATTTTAACTGTAGCACAGTTCACACATTTATGATCAAGAAATAAAGTCTCCACATTTATTTCTACTAATTGAGTAGTTTAAGCCATTTACAGGGCTAATAACAATGATTTCTCACAAATAGTGTTACAGCAAAGTGACTAAACATGTTCCGAAAGTCACAAAATTAAACAGACATGTTAAACAGGTATTAGACTACATCTGTATCTATATACAAGTCTAACATGTTTTCTAGGATGTTACATTACAGGTGGCCTTGCCCGCTAAATTTTTTATCAATGTTTAAAAAATTGGACCAAACCAACCAGTTCTACCAAAAAATCAATGAATCAATCATGTGTTCGGTCCAAATGACCTAGAACCAAAATTTCAAAGAATTGGTCAAAATTGGTTATGAACCAGTTTTTATTTTAAAAAATTGAACTCACTTAAAAATATTTTTTAATCCAACTAGAGGCCTAATTCTAAACTACAAAGGCCCACATATAAAAACCCAAGGAAAGTATTAGAGTATATATTTTGATGTTTCATTCACTGATTTATGTAGGACTTGTAAGTGTAATTTTTTTTAAATTTTTATATATGTTGTATGCTTAAATACTTTACTCATTATATAATGTGAGACTTTGAAACAGTATGTAATATAATGTGAAAATATTAGTAGATTAATTTATTACTTAATATATTATATAATATTAAAATATATATTTAATTATCACTAATTTGACCATAGTTGAACTAATAAATCATGAATTAATGTGTTTACTGGTTAAATGATTAGTTCGATTTCAAAACATTGATTTTTATAACATTCTTTAACTTTTAATGCAAAGTTTATTTTAAAATAGTTTTTAAATTTGGCCCTTCACAATAATATTATACTCTTTGGCCCTTCACAATAATATTATACTCTTTGGCCCTTAGCCATTACAATCCAGCTGTGCTATGCCTATAAATAACCCAAGAATTAGAGCATCCTATACTTTTTAAATACAAGATAAAAGCATGGCTAAGCTTCGTTATCACGCTCTTCTTGCATTTTTTCTTCTTGCGGTATTAAATGGTGCGCAGGCTCTACCAAGTTTCTAATGTTTCTAAATCATACTCTACATGCGACTTTCTTTTTAGAACGTAGCACAGCATGCATATTATTGTATGCAAGTGGTACTGCTTGTATGTGTGAATTGATTTCTCTCGATCTCACTCTAACTAATAACACGAATTCCTCTCATGTGTTTTTAATCGATGCAGAGATGGTGGTCAACGAAGCAGAAGAATGCTTGATGCTTAATGAAATATCAACACAGACCGGGGCTTGCCTGATTTATGATGCGTGTGATGTTGAGTGCAGAACCCTGAAAGGTGCCACTAGCGGAGCTTGTTTTCAAGCTCCCTTTTTCCCAGAAGTTGCTTGCTTCTGTCACTTACGGTGCTCATGAGTGTCGTCTACCACGAACAAAAAGTGTATAACATATATAAAATAAATTGTACTGCGCGCAGCAATCTGTTTAGCTATGGAGTTTCAATTTTTACATTCCACTACACCCTTTTTACATTATTTTTTGAATAATAAAATAAAGAAAATACAATTTTAAATACACACCATTTTTTTCTTTTTATTAAAACAAAGGGAAAACTTCAAAAAAAAAATCCTCTTGTACTATATGTGATGTGCACTTTGATCATGTTATTTAAAAAATGTGTAAAATAGACCTATTATTAATTAAAAATTTGTTACATTAATTGAAAATTTGTTAGATTAATTAAAGATTAATTGAATTAGTTTAATAACTCAATAATTAATTACTGATTGGTTAGCTTTTCCAGTCTATATAAATCTTGATGTATACACTTTTTCACATTCGTACTCATATATATTAGCTTCTTGATATCAACTGATATCGCAAGATAATTCATATAACTTACCTTGTGTATGATTATTGTCTATACAAGAATCTTATAACAAAATTCTTTAATGATAATATTACAACAGATAATTGAATGACCCTGAAACAAAATTTTACATTAATATTTTACTATCTAATCATGTCGGTTCATAATCATAACAACTCAAAATCATAGATTCCCAAAATCCATCATTTTAATAGAAGAAAATGTATAGACACCTCTATGAACCTTATCATATTTGGAAATAGGCATTTTGAATTTTTAAATTCAAGTGAGAAATTCTTAAACATTTTAAAACATGTAAACACACCATTATACTCATTAATTAAGTTTAAATTAATCATTATGTGATTTGCATGTGTTAATTAATACACATGGTAATTTCTAATTTATTTATATTATTTTAAAAAATAAATTTTATCCCTTTTATTTATTTTTCATTTCCATAAAATATAGGATATAAAATAATTTAAAATTAAATTAAATTAAAGGAGGAATTTTTTTTAACAATATGAATAAATTAGAAATTATTATGTGTATATATTAATTAATACATACAAGCTGTATAATGAATGGTTAGAGAGTATGTATGCAATTTTTTTAAAAATCAATCATAGAATTATTGAACTCATATTTTACCACAAAAAATGTACGTACTCTATAAACAAAACATTTTAACAGTCATTGCCATATCAACATATACCATATCTTTCCTAGGAATCACAACGGGCTGAGGTGGGGTGAGTAGTGCTTCCTGTTGGGATGAGATGTGAGTGACGAAGTCTTACATTAAAAAGAAATTAACAAAATAAAAGACTATACATAATTAAGTGAAAAAGAACAATATATTTAATGCATTAAGATTTTGGGTTAAGATAAAGTGTAAAACTTATTTATTTGATTCTTCATTTAGTCTACTGAATGTAAATCTCTCCAGTATTTTGGACTCTCTCTATAACCATATTTTGAATTGGAATGATGCATGACAAATTAGAAACCAGTCGATAGATTTGATTTTTTGAATATATATATAGCGATTCAAAAATCTAACATGTCATCTTCTCTTGGCATAGGAATGGCAATTCAGGTACTCATTTATGATTCTCACAAGAAAGGCAAGTATCCGTGGGTATTTACAAATATTTAATAATTAAAATAAAATTAAAAAAATAAATATAAATAAAAAAATTTAACACCACATATAATAATATCTTTCACCAATTTAATTTCTTATAAAATTAAAAGAATGTCATAAATAACATTTCAAGTTCAATTATATTTTGTAATATAATCAATCTATATAAATGATTATTACAAGAATGGTATATATTCATTAAAAATTTCATGGTAAAATAATAAGAAAAATAATTTTTCATCTCATCTCAAAATAAAAGAGAAGAAAAAGACATTATATATATATGTATGTATATATGTATGTATGTATGTATGTATGTATGTATGTATATATATATGTGTGTATATATATATATATATAAATATATATGTATATATATATATATATAGGATCTTTCTCGAGTGAGAGGAATGTTTATTGTGAGAGGTGAGATGAGTAAATCTTGACCATTAGATTTTTTATAAATAGTCAAAATTAGAACATAAATGCATGTGACTTTTTTAAGTGGTCACATGACCTTGAAGTAACTTTTAATCTTGATCATCCATGTATGGTTGTATGGTCAAGATTTACTCCTTTCACCCTCTCACAATAAAAACTTCTCTCACTAGATATGTCTCCTGTATATATATATATATGGCGGGTTCGCAGGTACTCACAAGGCAGATATTATGATCCATGCCCTTGCCTCCATTTATTAAATGGGTAATCATCCCCACCTCCCTCAGGAGTAATCCTCACAGCCGGAGTATTGATATTTTTTCCATCTCTATTTGCCAACAAAGGATAAATTCTTGTGTAATTTGAGAGTATTACACAACTTCAATAAAAATGTGACATGTGTTCCTACATGATCATATAGATAATTGGATTAAAAATAAAATATTATTAAATTTAATTTAAAACGGTACAAAGTCCTTGAAAGCATTAGTTTATGTGTATATAAAATTTTTTCCCAAGAAAGGATGAAACATGAGATTTGAATTTTTGCACCATTGAGACATTTCAACACATCTCAGTATATCATAAGAAATCTATTCCTCACAAGCACCTAAGAATTTTTCTTGAACCCTGAATAAATCCTTCTATGCAGCCATTGCCATCTAGCATATCATAACAATAATCTTGTCAAATGCTAAGAGAAGATGAAAGGTGAGAATTTTGAATCGCTATATATATTAAAAAAATAAATATATCAGCAACTCTCTAATTTGTCATACATTCTCCTAATTCAAAAGATGTCTCGCTTTTCGAATCAGAGTTGAACCTTTTGTCTGCTATAAAATTTTAAGTCAGATTGATATATTTAGAGCTATCAAAATCAGTAGTTTAGCCTGACAAAAAGTGCGAGTTAGGTTAGAAAAATTCAAGTCTAAACTTAATTTAACTTGATATAGCCTGACCTGATTTGTCGCGATCCAAAATCGGGCTAGCCCTGTAACACCCATGGAAACATGTTGGGCTTGTCTATGGATATAGAGGTAGCCTAATACTTGCTTAACATGTCTGTTTAATTTTGAGACCTTCTGAGCATATTTAGTCACTTTGTTGTAACATTATGTGTGAAAATAGCTATTTTTAACCTTGGAATTAGCTTAAATTGCTTAGTTAATGGAAATAAATATGGTAAATTTATGTTTAGGTCACAAATGTGTGGAATATGGTGTAGTTAAAATTTGAGGTTAATTGGAGTTAGTTTACCATTTTTAAACATACTGAATGTGTGTTTTAATATCGGATTGACTACTAGCAGATAGAAAAAATATGAAAATGGTGAAATAAGATTTTTTTACGAATCTTAGTATTTATTTTAAACTTTTTGAATGTTAAGAAACTTGATTGAGTGAAATCTAAGTGTTCTTAATAGATTGAGTTTTAGGGTAAGTCACTTAAGTGATAAAGTGAGACATGGTTCCTCACTTTTTCTGCTGCCTTGATCTTTTTAAGCCCAAAATGAGATATTTTCCCATTTCTCATCCTCATCTCACGATTGAAGCAGGAAAACACAAAGTGAAAGGGAAGCAAGGAGCAAAAGGAGGAGAATCAACCAACAAATAAGAGGAAAAAAGAAATGAAGGAGAGGAGCTTCTCAGTTCTTTCAATTTCTAAAGTTAAAGGTAGGGGGACTTTGTTTTTGACTCTTTATTCCTTTTTATACATTTTGTTTCATGAGTTGGCTTGGCGAGGGAAAGATGTTCTTGGTTTGGTGTTCTTGGTTTGAATTTTATTGTAGAACATGATGATGACTTGTTTTTGGCTTTGTGGTGTGCTTAGTGATGCATTTTTCATTCCTTGAACACTTATAACCTCACTTGAGCTAAGAGAGGGGTTTTAGGTTTTTAAGGGGATGAATGATGCATTGATTCATGTAGGAGTGTTTTAAAATATGTATGATTGTTGCAATGTGATAATGGGATGTTGTTGATGTTGGAAAACACTTGGACACAGATTTGAAGGTTAAAATATGGTTTAGAAGCTAATGGAATAGTGGATGAAGTTCCAGGTTAGGCATCCAGTTTATGGTCACTTAATCGCTGAAGGCCAGAGAGCTTCTACTTGTAGGGCACTTAATCGCCCAGATTGTGAGTGCCTAAGAGCCTAAAGCCAGAAGACTCTATAGGTCAACGATTAATCGCTCATGTTTTGAGCACCCAAGCCCCCAATGATAGAAGAAACAGAGAAGTGTTTCTGCTACTGAGTGTCTAAGCACTGAGAAAGTGGGCGCCAAACACAGAAATTTCTAATGTTTATTTTGGGAAATAGGAGTTCCTAACTTGTGTGGATCTTTATTACGTGCTTTTTAATGAGTGATGAAACTCTAATGGAGGTATTTAATGAAGTGTTAATGGTATGAATGTTAATCAATTGGTATGTTAATTATTATGATACTTAGCATCATTGTAGTTCATACTTGAGATGAGATGGATTTAAATAATTGGTAAGTTATCTATTGCAGTAATTGACGTCATTGTATTTCATGCTTGTAGTTATGAGTGTAAATCAATTGGCATGCTAGTTATTGTAGTAATTGACATTATTGTTTCTCATAACTATGTTGATGAGGATAAGGTCCTCATTGTTGGTGATTGATACGCGCAAAATACACTAAAAGTAAGTGCACTCTATCACAAAGTAATATAAGACTTGAGTCCTAGTTATCGATCCCACGAGGAATAAGTGGTAATTACTAGATTCGTAAAACTCTTGGTTATTTAGACAATTAAAAGTATAAGAGAAATTCAAAATAAAATTGAAAAACAAGTTAAGAAGAATAATTGACAATTAAACAATGTAGAGATAATCAAATAGGGAGAAACCAGGACGCAATGTTCACTTGAATCTAATTAATCAGATTTTCACTCATTTATGATGTAAGGTAATTTTTTTGCCAATATTTTCTTATTTGCTATTAAATTGCAATGGTCATGGATGAGACAATATTCTATTCTTAAAATAAATTACCTATTTGGTCATTTAGTTGAATTAATTAAGAATGCATTAAGCCCCAATTCAAGAGATGAACTAATATAATAATTAATTCCATTGATAGAATAAATTGATGTTTGATCATTCACTAATATAATCTTAGGTTTATCATATAGGTCCGCTCATTAAGTGTGGACGGTCACCGGTCAAACAATGAATTAATATATGCTAAAAGAGATCAAGTTCTGACAAGAATACAAGTAATATAATAAACCTTAAAAGAAATTACCTTAATCAAATTAGAGATGAAAATCAATTAATTAAGAAAACAAGATCTCTCATAGTCATAACTATGGGACATGTTCAATATAAACAATATCAAATCACAATACAAATCCATGGAAAGAAAACCCAAAGAAAGGGAAAAAGTAGAGGGAAAGAGAAATCAAAACCCCTTTTACAGTGATTATGATCTTCAAACCTTCAAGAATTGAATATTCCCTTCAAAATCGTCCTCCAAGGATTCATGACAATTCTCTCTTTTGATTTGTCTCTCAGAGTCTGTTGTCGTAAAAGTGTTTATCAGGATTAGGGATTTTTTACAATTTTTTTGAATTATGGCGTAACTCTTCTATTTATAAAAAATAATGTGTGCTATTACGCGACCAGCGCCTAGGCACTAGCTTCTGAGTGCTCAAGTGCTGAGACCGTAAATAAAAATGCACTGTGTAATGCATTGCGCGCTTAGACGCTGGGATACCAGAGAGAATTTATGTTTTTCTCCTTATAAAAATTGTCCAGTCTTCTTCCATGTAAAGTTTCCTATAAAAAACAATTAAAATCCGTAATAAGAACACAATTAAAAACATAATAAAACTTGAGAAAAAGTTCAATAAAAAAATATCAAAAGAGGATGAAAAATCAAGAAATTGAACCGTAAAAATATGAGATTTTAAAGGTTCATTAGTGATCAAAAATGATTTTGAATGAGAAGGTAATCATCCCTTCCTATCATAGTGATCATTGTTGAAGACCACGTAGTTGATGAATTCACTACCCGGAGAGAAGACTGCATGAATTGTGTTCCAGTGCTTGATCAAGGCTTATGGAACCAGGTTCCTTTGCTTTGTTTAGGATTCATGCATATCATGACATTACCATGGATTTGGGTTCCTGTAAATGGTATCATACATTATTCATTACATCCTTAGGTTATGACATAGGCATGAACACAAGGCATAATTTGGCATAACATAACAATTGTATAGGCGGTTACTAATCATAACATATTTGTGAATACCTAATTTTGTCCGGACCCTTAAAACTTTTATTTTAAAAAAATAAATAAAAATAATAATAAAAGTTATTATTATTATTATTACTTCTACTCATTTCTTTAATTTCTGATCCAGATCAAGTACAGCCCAATAGAAAATATGTCCAGGTCCATTTAGCTACTTTGGCCCTTTTTGTTTGAAGTTTCTAAAAAAAAGGAACAAAAAAAAGGAAGCAACGTAGCAGCAATGGTAATGCAATTGAAAGAGGCAGACCTTGAAATAAAAGAAGAAAATGAAAAAGAAGGCTATCATTGCAAAATCACACAAGCAGCCAAGCAAACAAAGCCAAAAAGAAGAAGACAAAAGACATGCAAGTTGAATGCAGAAACATTACAAGCAAGGCCAAGAACAAAAGGACAAAACGAGCTTTCTTGATGATAGCAAAAAAAAAACTAGTTATGCTAGAAATTTTCAAAATGATACACCAAAGAAGAATAGAGCTGCTGCCAACATGCTGAGACTCAAGAAAAAGTGAGCAAAGGATCTAAACACAGAAATGAAAGGTTGCAGCCCTGCAGGAGAAAAGAGAAATGAAGCAAGCCAAGAAAATGGAGAGGAAAGGGACTGCACTATCTTTTTCTCATGCATGCCAAGCTAGAAATTCTTTGTGCATATATAAAGGAGAGCAATGTAAAGAAAAGGGGATTTTTTTGGCTTTGGGAAATTTTTTTGTTTACGTTTTTTTCCTTCCTAATTGAAAAATTTGAAATCACCTGCTGCAACTACTACTACTTGATACTGGTGAGAAAAGTGGAGAGTGAGGGAAAGTGAGAAGTGAAATTGTAAAGAAAAAGAATTGGATAGAAAGAAACTTTCCAAGTGTTTTCCTGAAGCAATGAGGTATTTTGTTTTCTTCTTTCCTTATGTATTGACTTCTGCTGTTGCTGTTTGCATCTGAATTTCTGCATCTTTTTTTTCTTTCTTTCTTCACGTTCTGGTTCTCACCTACTCACAAGCACACACGTTCACACCCCATCCTCTCAAAAGACCCAACAGAAATCACCATCAAATCCCAGAATAAACACACCATTCTTCAAGGAATCACAGCCGAGATACAACCTGTAGTGTCCTCAAAGCACCGTCACCACCAAAATTCACAAACCAAACCCACTTACAGAGCAAGCCAAAGTCACAAACAAAAAACCCACACTTCTCTACCATCAACACAAGGTTCCTACCCTTTAGTCATCACAAATAGAGAAATCCACAAATCAACATTCTCTATACACCACACAAGAATCAGTAGCCCAAAAAAAAAAAATCAGCAGAACCCATAACTAGCAATTCCGGCCACCACGCACCACCATGTGAGCCACGCCGCGCAACGCCGACGAGCTTAGATCCAGAGCACCACCCGTGAGCAGCGCCGCACACCGCCTTCCATGCGAACCACCTCCAGAGCTGGGCCACCACGTCCTCCCCGCATCGCCGGCCTCTCCCCGCCGTGAACCCGTGAGCAGCCCCTCACACCGCCTTCTATGCTCGCACCTGAATCGGACCCAGATCTACGTGAAACCGCCGTCCTCACCACCTAACCACGCCCCAGCCGCCACCCCATACGAGCCCGCACTCCAAGCTGCGAGCCACCGCGCGGTCGCCGCCATCCAACCACCCCTTCACTGTCCGAGGCTTTAGCCGCCGTCCTTTGCCCCCTCTGTTTTTGATTTTTGGAGTTGCTAGTTTTATGGTTTTAGGTTTTTTTTTTTTTTGACTTGTTGGGTTTTTTACGTTTTAAGCAAACTTTTGTTTAATCAAGTGGATTTAGTGATATTGGGCTTGTTATGTTTTGCTTGGGTTTTAAAGTTTTAGTAAATCTTTTTTGGGTTTGGTTAGGATAGGATAAATAACAATAACTTTAATTTTTAGAGTTTATCTATAAATCTAATGCATCTAAATAGTAATAATAGTGACAACAAAAAATCATCTTAGGATTTATTTGGATTTCGTTTAACCCGTTACGTGTTTTTTTTTTTTTGTTAGTTTTTTTTAATCATGTTTATTATTATTATTATTATTTTCTTCTTTAAGTGTTGGTTTTTTTAGGAAAAATAAAATAATTAAACATTTTTGAGAAAATATAAAATCAGATTAGCTGAGCTATGACAGTTTGTTAATCTCTTTCTTTTGGAATCATTTAAGTTGTGATAACTCGATGATTCATAATTTTTTTTTCTTTCTTCTTCTAATTTTTTTTATTTATTTGTTTATTTCTTTTTTTAAAAATGATAAAACAAATAGTTTCAAAAGTTATAAAATTTTGCACAATCAATTTAAGGTACCGTCTTAGGACGGGTGCGTTAGGACTATCGTGAGATTAAGCTTCCACCCTTCCCTGAGCATAACCGACTCCTGAATCCAATTTGATTTTCAAAGACCATTTTCTAATAAGGTTTTTCCAATTCTTCCTAAGTTAAATAAAATTGGTGGCGACTCCATTTTCTTTTTCTAAAATCATATGAGTTGCTATTTTTCACCGGGATCCCGGTCGCGACAATATTCATGCATTGCAATTGTATGAGCAATTGCATATCTCTGAGATGGAGATGATGATTCTGTGAGTGTGTTGATTACTTGAAGATTATTTGTGAAAATGAGTTTTTTGTACAAACGTATAAAATTAGAATCTATTTCGGGAAGAGAAATGACATGATTTTGGCTTTTTCCATCTTTCTAGCTTATATATGCATGAGTATTGAATTTAGAATTGCGTTTTCCTCAAACTAGCTAGAATGGTTGTGATGGCGCGCATGTTTTTATGGATTTTAACTACTGAGAATATGTGATTCTCACTCTTTGTATGTGTTTCCATAATAATTTCAGGGAAGAAGTCTTATAGAAAATGAAGAGCAGGCAGGAACTTGGAGGATCCTTTTGTCTCAAGAAGTGCACCTCCAAAGAATGCTTTCTCCACCGTTTATCTCTCATCCAACGGTTAATATTAATTTAAAATTAATAAATATTTTAAATATTAAAATATAAAATAAAAATCTTGACCGTTAGATAAAAAATCAATGGTTGAGATGCTCAAGCCGCACCTCCAACGACTGGAGACAATCCGAATCTAGTGTATTTTGTGCCGTGAGAGGCCTAGTATGTAATTTTTATACATAGTTTGTATTTATGAAAAATATTGGCGTTATGTATATTATCTTTCGTTGATGACTCATATTTTCTTATATAATGTTATTATGTTATATTTAAAATGTTTTAGTAGTTGGTAGCATGCCTGGATTTAATTATTGTGGTATTATACAGATTATATTGTTGTTATTAAATTTAGGATATTACATTATAGTATCAGAACAGTTCATCCTGTTGAGCTAGAGTATGGATTGATTATGCTTAGGCATGTTAGGAGTTTCCTTGTGTGTTGTACATTTCTTTATCTCTTGTTTGAGATGTTTAAATAGAATTACATGACTTGCCATAAGTTGAATTGTTATTATCTACTGTTACACGATTACATGATATTAAGGACTGATCAACTCAATATATATTATTTTGTGTGTACAGAAAATTATGACACCACCAAAGACTGCAACTATTAACGCTATGAGAGAGCATGCAACTGCAATTGCTAATGTTGATATCTAATTTTGTCTATAATTTTTTCTTGTTTAATCAAAGAGTAATAATTATGTTAAATGGCATTTAATTGTAATATTTTAAACACATAATTTTTCTCTATTTTATCTACTTCCATCTTGTTTGGATCATTTTTTTTCTTATTATTTGTACAAAAAATAATAATATTTTTTATATGATTAAGACAAAAGGAAAACAAGAATTAAAAAAAAAACTTAATTACAGGACACAGCTATAGTAACTGTGCACCCTCAAGTATTGTCTCCCCTTACAATCTTCACAAGAGCCCTTTCATAAGGCCCTAGCTATGCAGCAACCATCAAAGTCTCAATCGCAACCTCTCTTCACGATGTCAACTCCTATGTCTCACTCTCTCACATAAACAGCCACCACTCTAGCTTCTGCTCACCTTACCTCAGCAACCACACAAACCATAGCAACAACCGGTCCTTCCCCTCTTTGAATTTTCATTAACCCACAGATGTCCAAGCTCTGCAACTCACCTATGGCAAGCAACCATCGATAAGAAGCCAAATGAAGCTCTAAGCACTGACTGAGGGCAGAGAAATTGACATGAAGGAGCTTACTAGAGAAGACTATAGCTCTGCAATATGGTCACCACAAGCAACCGTCGTTTTGGCTCAAGCAATCTTCCCCCTTAAATACCTAGACGAGCAAGAGAAATGGGGTTCAGAGAAGAGAAAAAAAACCTCTGCAAAACACACGCATCCTCTACCTTCACCCAAGGTCCAAGACCCAACCAAACAATTACCTTTAACACCCCTCACCAACGCCATCACGTAAGCCACCACCACTCCACCATTAAACCTAAATTGTGAACCCTCATCCACCAAAGCCACCACCATAACCACCCATCCACCCAAACCATGAACCCTCATTGCCTAAAAATCGACGCCCAGTCATAGCCTCTGCCTAGCACCAACTCGTAGCCAAGTATCGCCCCTCTCTGGTCCAGATCCACCTCCACCTCCGTGCACGACCCACGAGCAACCTTTGCCAAGCCATTGTCTTGCTCGTTGGTGCGTGTAAAATACACTAAGAGCAAGTGCACTCTATCGCCAAGTAATATAGGACTTTGGAGTCCAAGTTATCGATCCCACGAGGAATAAGTGATAATTACTAAAGTTGTAATATTCTTATGTTATTTAGAAAATCAGAAATGTATGCAAGATCCAAATTTAAAATAGAAAACTAATGGAGAAATAAAAAGAACAATTAATTAAAGAAAAGAAAAACAAAGATAGAGAGATGCTAGAAGTATGCAAGGTTCACTTGAGTCTCATTATTCGGATCTTCTTTCAATTATGATACAGGTATTTCTTTTGCCAATATTATCTTATTAGCTATTGAATCCCAATGGTCATGGATGAAACAATATTCTATTCTTAATTTAATCCACCTATTTGGTCATTTAGTTGAACTAATCAAGAATGCATTAAATTCCAATTTCAAGATATGAACTAACAACCCGTCAATTCCATTGGTAGGAAAAATTGATATTTGGTCATTCACCAATATAATCCTAGGCTTACCATATAGATCCACTCATTGAGTGCGGATGGTCACCGGTCAAACAATGAATTAATGAATGTCACAAGTGATCAAGTTATGACAAGAATTCAAGTAATATAGTAAACCCACAAAGAAATTACCATAATCAATTTAGAAATTAGATCCAAATAACTAAGAACACAAGATCCCCCATAGCCCTAGCTATGAGTTTAACTACTCATGGTAAAAAAAATGACAAATACAAAGAGAGAATAAACCATAAGAATTTTGCTCATTTGCGCGTTGTTGTCTTCCTCCTTTGAGAATTCCTCTCAAAGAATTAGGAAAACTCCCACGGCTGCCTTTTGCCTACAACTTTCTCTCCTCCTCCAAAAATTCTTCTATGCCCGTAGCTCTCTATTACCATGAAGGGAAGCATCAAAATATACAAAATCTAAGAGAAACTATGAAGAAACAAGAAGAAACTATGAGAGAAATGAAGGAGAATCCAACTCTTTTACATGATAATCAATGGTGCCTTTTATAGAAGACTAGGGTAACAAAATGACAAAGGTGAGTGGATGGATGAGTGGAGTGGTTGAGTGGATTGGTTGAGTGGGTTAGTTGAGTGGATGATTGGTTGAGTGGGTTGGTTGAGTGGATTGGTTGAGTGGGTTAGTTGAGTGGATGATTGGTTGAGTGGTTGAGTGGATTGGTTTAGTGGATGAGTAGTTGAGTGGATGAGTGGAGTGGAGTGGTTGAGTGGATTAGTTTAGTGGGTGAGTAGTTTAGTGGATGAGTGGAGTGGAGTGGTTGAGTGGAGTGGAGTGGTTGAGTGGATGAGTGGTTGAGTGGATTGGTTTAGTGGATGAGTAGTTGAGTGGATGAGTGGAGTGGATGAGTGCAAAAATTTCTTAGTCTGCCTTGGAAGCCAAAAACGACCGATTAGACTTCAGATCCATGAAAAGTACTCTTCATGAAAGTTGTAGATCTTTGTCTTGGCTATAACATGCATATCTGGATCATCTAATTTGGCTTCCTCTAGCCCAAGATATGACCCAAATACCTCAGGTTGCTCAAACCCAACTTCAGCACATCTGTTCCGACTTGCAAGCCTAAACTGACCCATTAGACTTTATGTTTTCAAAAGGTATTCTTCATAAAAGTTGTTTATTTGGGTCTTGACTATCAACTATCCAAATTTTAGTCCATTTTCATTATTACAGCTTGAGATATGATTTTATGAGTGCACACCGTTCGGATTCTAGTGACAGAACCCATATTCTGACTTCTATGTAAACTTAGGTCCCTTAGACATTTGTTTAGGACTTTGAGCTCTTCATCAAAGTTGTAGAGCTTCCTCTTAGCTTTTCTACAAGGTAAAAATCATGATTATCAGATATCAGAAACTCAAGTTATGGCCAAAATACAGAAACAGTGTCAAATCTAAAAAATGTTGAAAATATTCAATTAGGACCAATTTGAGCTCAAACTCACAAAATCATACCAAACTCAATCAATTAAGAATATAGAGAGTGTAAATGACTAAACATAAGGGTTTCTTAATAAATAAAATATGTGATTAAAATATCAAAAGAGAATGAAAATTCAAAGAATTGAATCCTAAAAATATGACATATTATAGGCTCATCAACTCTCCCACACTTGAGTTTTGCTTGTCCTCAAGCAAAGAATAGGTATCAACAGCAAGATCAATCTTAACATCCAGAAACATGCATCAAGGGGAGTTCCAAAGTTCAAGTTCGACAATCAAATTCAATCAATTAAGATCATTCAACAATTTAAAACAATAAGATGTTTTAGCCTAACTTTCGACTATTTTTCTTTACCAAGAATATGAGATCACTCAACTTTCTATCGCTCAAGTGTTTAAAGGACAAAGAGATCACTCAAATTTCTCTTGAAAAATGCAATACCATAGGCTTGCTTATCAATCTCATCTCCACTTTCAAGTTCACATACAATACAAGAATCAAAAGGACTTTTCTTTGGTTGTAACAAGGCCAAGGGTATAATGAAAGATAGGAAGAAAAGAATAAATTAGGATAAAGAATGCTCATGAATAAATCAATACAAAGCGAGAATCAAATTTAAAAAGATGATAGATAGAGTATGATGCTCAAGAATATAACAACTTCTCACTTTCAACCCAATATTTTCATTATTCTTTACCAACAATTCTTTTCTTTTCTTTCTTTTTCATTCATAATTTTTTCTTTTCTTTTTTTTTTCAATTTTTTTTTTACCCTTGAAGATAAAATCAACTTTTCAAGACCTTCCAATCAACACATCAATTGCTCCAAAGCATTCAACCTGATTATTCAATTGGGTATTCAAAGAAATCAATTTCAGGCTCAAATGGGGTAACTAAGGGTTATTTTTATCAATACAACTCTGAAAGTCAAGAAAGAATAAAACCTAATTGCCTCAATCATATTCAAGCATGTATGTGAATCATTAAAATTTTAACAAGATATCAAAGCAAGTTCTAGCGCAAATCAAACAAAAGAAAATTCACTCCAAAAGAAAAATAGGACTTTATTTATGAAAAATCCAATCATTAAAGCTCAAAACTCACTTTCTCAAGTTAAGTTGATAAAGAAAACAGAAACAAGCGGGCATGACTCAAAGATGCTAAATTTCACTTTTCTCAATTGAATAAGATTGCTTCACACAAAATAATCTCATAATTAACAGTTTCCATTTCAAACATATCTCTATCAGCTCAGAATAAATCAAGCAATTAACACACAATTCTAGTTTAATTATCAGCAATACTCAAGTGTTTATCAGTTGTGCAATTTTTTTTTTTAACATTTTTTTACAGAGTACATTATCAAGTACATTACCACCCCCCCACACTTAATATTAACATTGTCCTCAATGTGAAAGAGAGATAAAATAAAGAGTAAAGAAAAGAGTAATACAACCTGATGAGGCATGAGACATAGCAGGCAGAAAGACAACGTAACAGTCAGTGCTACAACAAAATCTGAAAAATCACCGAACACATGAGTAGAAACACAAACTAGGGTCTTTTAAAGTCAGATTCCCAAGACTGTAATACTTATGTTCACCCCTGAAAAGATTCCACAAATAAGAAGTTCATGATGCACAAATTCACATGAATGTGTCTCAAGAGTATGACTCTTTACTCAGCCATTCGAAATGAATTAAATTTTTATCTTCTTGGTTTGTGGAAATTATTTTTAAAAATGTAATTTTAAACAAAGATAACAAAAATAACTAAAAGAAGAGACAATAAGGAAGAAACACAGGTTGCCTCCTGTATAGCGCTTGTTTAACGTCATTAGCTCGACGTTGCCTTTTCAGAAGAATCAAGGTGGCTTAAAGCAAGAGAAATATGAGGATGTCTTCTTCTTTTCAAAATAGTTCTTCCTCCCTTCAACAATGGCTTTGGGACTGCTTCCAACAGAATTATGAACTTGACAAGAGCTTGTCTGTCCCAATTGCTCCTTAACTCCACTAGGCCAAGGTGGTTGCATTCGATCAACAGATGAAAGACCAATTTGTGCAGAAACATGGATCTTAGGAGGACCTTTATCTGTCTCAGTAGCTTGACATTCCAACAGATCAACCTCAACACTGTATGATGGCGGGGGGTCCTTGATAGCTAAGATTTCCTACTTCTTAGTTTGAACAAAATTAATCGGGGCATGGAGATTTGACATTGAAGAAGATTTAGCTCCCCTAAAGACATTGATGGTCACATGATCTCCATCCACTCTCAAGATGAGCTCACCCCGAGGTACATCAACCACAGCTCCAGAAGTGACTAAAAATGGTCTTCCAAGAATGAGAGGAATATCAGCATCCTCTTCCATATCTAGCACCACAAAATCAACTGGGAAAATAAATTTATCCACCTTCACTAAAACATCCTCCACCACACCACGCGGGTAAGTGAAGGATCTATCAGCCAACTGTAGTGAAATGTTGGTGGGCTTCGGCTCCTGCATTCCCAATTTCTTAAACACAGAAAAAAGTATCAAATTAATACTAGCACCCAAATCACATAATGCCTTATCAAAATAAGAGTTACCAATAGTGCAAGGAATAGTAAAACTCCCTGGATCTTTCAATTTTGGAGGTAACTTCTTCAAAAATGAATGGCGAGAACACTCCTCAAGAAGACATACAGTCTCAAATTCCTCAAGCTTGCGTTTCTTTGTAAGTATTTCCTTTAGAAACCTTGCATACTTGGGCATCTGAGAGATAGCTTCAACGAATGGAATATTAATTTGTAATTTCTTGAATATCTCCAAGAATTTGGCAAATTGATGATCTGACTGATTATTCTTAAGCCTCTGAGGGAATGGGATCTTGGCATATGGGGATGGTTCATAAACTGCACTTTGCTCACGATCCTTCTTTGCTCTCTGCCACTTTGGTGCTTTCTTCTCAACCTCTCTCTCTTGGTTGACATCTTTAGTAAGGACATCGTCAGTTGCCTTCTTATCTTCATGCACTGACTGAACAAGAGTATCTCTAGGCTCTGACATTTCTTTCTTCTGCGGAGACTCCCTAAGTTCCTTACCACTTCTCAGGAAAATTGCATGGGCCTGTTCCCTAGGATTAGTCTCAGTAGTGCTAGGCAATGTCCCTGGTGGCCTTTCTGACATCAGAGTAGTCAACTGACTGATTTGAGTCTCCATGGTCTTCATTCTAGCTTCTGAATTTTGCATGTACTTTATTACAAGATCTTCAAAACTTGGCTTCTCTGCATGTGCTTGGAAACTTGGAGGTGGTTGTAGGGCTCTCTGTTGATTCTGCTGATAGCTTTATTGATTTTCCCATTTGAAATTGGGGTAGTCCCTCCAACCGGGATTGTAGGTGTTGGCATAAGGATTGTACTGCTGCCGGTTGGGATTTCCAACAAAATTTGCTGCTTCAGGTTCTGGGGCAAAGGGACTAACAACTTGACAGTTTGAACTTGTATGACCCTGTCCTCCATATGCATCACAAATAGTTGGTGGGGCTGCACTACTTGTTACCATCAAGGTTTCCACATTCTTTGTGGCTTCCAATTGATTCAGAATGGTAGTAGAAGCGTCCACAACATGCACTCCTACTGGTTTCTTAAGAATGTGGCGCTCATTTTGCCATTGATAACTGTTTAGCGCCATTTCTTCAATCAATGCTTGGCTTTCAGTAGGTGTTTTCCTCCATATAGTACCTCCTGCAGCAGCATCAATAAGGGAACGGTTTGCAGAAGATAAACCGTTATAAAAAGTCTGAACCTGCTACCACACGGGAAATCCACGGTGTGGACATCTCCTCAATAACTCTTGAAAGCGCTCCCAAGCTTCATAAAGAGTGTCCATTTCAAATTGCACAAAAGAAGATATATCATTTCTTAACTTAGCAGATTTAGAAGGAGGAAAATACTTAGCCAGAAACTGTTGTGTCAATTGATCCTATGTAGTGATGGAACCCCTTGGAAGTGACGTTAACCATTAACTCGCCCTGTCTCTAAGAGAGAAAGGAAAGAGTCAGCAATCTGATTGCATCATCTGTCACTCCATTGTACTTGATAGTGTCACACAACCGCAAGAATCTAGCCAAATGCCGATGTGGATCATCGAAGGTAATTCACCAAACCGCACGCAATGCCGAATCATGGAGATCAATGCGGGTTTGATCTCAAAATTGTTAACATTTGCCACACAATGTCTTATAATACTTCCTCCATACCCTTACGAAAGTGGGCATAGAGTACTCAAGCATGGTCCGCTCTGGACATCTGGGGTTAGCTATTTCGTCACGATTCCTTCAATTACTCGTCCTTCCATTCTGTTTATGTCTTGTCACGCTTGAAATTTGAGTTTACTTTCTTAACTCAAGGAAATGTTTTCTCAATTTCGGATCAAATGTCAAATCGAAACCGAGAGCGAGTGAACATAAACAAGAAAAATGAACAAGTGAAAATTACAAAGAAAAATTAATTAAAAATATATAAATAATAATAATAATAATAATAATAATAATAATAATAATAATAATAATAATAATAATAAAAAACAAAAATAAAAGAAAAGAAAGATAAAATAAAAAAATGACAACAAAACAGAAATATACAAAATAAGAAAATAAATACAAATAAAAATAAAAGCAAATAGAGATAAACAAAAGTAAAACACAATAATAAAAATAGATAAAATAAATTTAAATAAAAATTTCATCTAAATTAACTAGAATTTTACGCCTCTAATATTACCAAAATTATTCCCAAGAATCAAGCGCCTAAAAACTTAGTGCGTGTAAAATACACTAAGAGCAAGTGCACTCTATCGCCAAGTAATATAGGACTTTGGAGTCCAAGTTATCGATCCCACGAGGAATAAGTGATAATTACTAAAGTTATAATATTCTTATGTTATTTAGAAAATCAGAAGTGTATGCAAGATCCAAATTTAAAATAGAAAACTAATGGAGAAAAATAAAAAGAACAATTAATTAAAGAAAAGATAAACAAAGATAGAGAGATGCTAGGGCGCAAGGTTCACTTGAGTCTCATTATTCGGATCTTCTTTCAATTATGATACAGGTATTTCTTTGCCAATATTATCTTATAAGCTATTGAATCCCAATGGTCATGGATGAAACAATATTCTATTCTTAATTTAATCCACCTATTTGATCATTTAGTTGAACTAATCAAGAATGCATTAAATTCCAATTTCAAGATATGAACTAACAACCCGTCAATTCCATTGGTAGGAGAAATTGATGTTTGGTCATTCACCAATATAATCCTAGGCTTACCATATAGATCCACTCATTGAATGCGGATGGTCACCGGTCAAACAATGAATTAATGAATGTCACAAGTGATCAAGTTATGACAAGAATTCAAGTAATATAGTAAACCCACAAAGAAATTACCATAATCAATTTAGAAATTAGATCCAAATAACTAAGAACACAAGATCCCCCATAGCCCTAGCTATGAGTTTAACTACTCATGGTAAAAAAAATGACAAATACAAAGAGAGAATAAACCATAAGAATTTTGCTCATTTGCGCGTTGTTGTCTTCCTCCTTTGAGAATTCCTCTCCAAGAATTAGGAAAACTCCCACGGCTGCCTTTTGCCTACAACTTTCTCTCCTCCTCCAAAAATTCTTCTATGCCCGTAGCTCTCTATTACCATGAAGGGAAGCATCAAAATATACAAAATCTAAGAGAAATTATGAAGAAACAAGAAGAAACTATGAGAGAAATGAAGGAGAATCCAACCCTTTTACATGATAATCAATGGTGCCTTTTATAGAAGTCTAGGGTAACAAAATGACAAAGGTGAGTGGATGGATGAGTGGAGTGGTTGAGTGGATTGGTTGAGTGGGTTAGTTGAGTGGATGATTGGTTGAGTGGGTTGGTTGAGTGGATGAGTAGTTGAATGGAGTGGAGTGGTTGAGTGGATGAGTGGATTGGTTTAGTGGATGAGTAGTTGAGTGGATGAGTGGAGTGGAGTGGTTGAGTGGATTGGTTTAGTGGGTGAGTAGTTGAGTGGATGAGTGGAGTGGAGTGGTTGAGTGGAGTGGAGTGGTTGAGTGGATGAGTGGTTGAGTGGATTGGTTTAGTGGATGAGTAGTTGAGTGGATGAGTGGAGTGGATGAGTGCGAAAATTTCTTGGTCTGACTTGGAAGCCAAAAACGACTAATTAGACTTCAGATCCATGAAAAGTACTCTTCATGAAAGTTGTAGATCTTTGTCTTGGCTATAACATGCATATCTGGATCATCCAATTTGGCTTCCTCTAGCCCAAGATATGACCCAAATACCTCAGGTTGCTCAAACCCAACTTTAGCACCTCTATTCCGACTTGCAAGCCCAAACTGACCCATTAGACTTCATTTTTTCAAAAGGTGTTCTTCATGAAAGTTGTTTATTTGGGTCTTGACTATCAATTATCCAAATTTCAGCCCATCACCATTATTAAAGCTTGAGATATGATTTTATGAGTGCACACCATTTGGATTCTAGTGACAGAACCCATATTCTGACTTCCATATAAACTTAGGTCCCTTATACATTTGTTTAGGACTTCGAGCTCTTCATCAAAGTTGTAGAGCTTCCTCTTATCTTTTCTACAAGGTAAAAATCATGATTATCAGATATCAGAAACTCAAGTTATGGTCAAAATACAGAAACAGTGTCAAATCTCAAAAATGCTGAAAATATTCAATTAGGACCAATTTGAGCTCAAACTCACAAAATCATACCAAACTCAATCAATTAAGAATATAGAGAGTGTAAATGACTAAACATAAGGGTTTCTTAATAAATAAAATATGTGATTAAAATATCAAAAGAGAATGAAAATTCAAAGAATTGAATCCTAAAAATATGACATATTATAGGCTCATCACTCGTTGCGTCTGCTTGTCGTCCACGCACAAGCCGCTCGGATCCTCCGTTCGGAGCTCTATCATCCGAAACTCTGTAGCAGAAACCCAGATTTGCAGTCACTCTCCAGCCCGTCGCTGGCAACCCATGACCCACCACACTCCACCAGCCGCGCCGTCGTCTAGTACCCCTCCCCTTTTGTTGCCCAAAAGTTTCAGAAACATCTAGATTTGTTTTCTGAAGAACAAAAGTTAGCAACGCCTTTTCTTAATATTATTATTATTATTATTATTATTATTATTATTATTATTATTATTATTATTATTATTATTATTAAGTTTTATTTTGTTTGGTTGGGTGACATCAGTTTAGGCCAGACTTTGGATTTTTTTACTATTTTTTTTGGTTTGTTTGTTTAGGTTAGTGATGGGGAATGAGCTTAGAGTAGGCTAATTTTCTTTTAGTTAGTTGGTTGAAACATTTTGTTTGTTTTGTTTTGTTAGTTTTTTAGGAAAGTAAGAGAAAAATGAAAAAAAAGTTGGTAAAAATGAAAAATACAAAAATAAAATAATTGAACTTTGTTGAGAAGAATAAAATGAGATTAGTTGAGCTGTGATAACTTTTTAATTTTATAATTTTTAGAATCATCTAAGTTGTGACAATTTGATAATTTAATTTTCTTTTTAAAACATAAAACAAAATGAAAATCAAATGAATTTTCAAAACAAAATCTTTTCAAAATTAAAATCAATCAACTCACAATTATTTTTTAAAGAACTACGTGACTTTGAGTTCCTCACTGCACTCGATGATACGTAGGAGTATAATCTTTATTCTTTCAAGCTAAAATTAAATTTTCATAATTTGGTTGGTTTTTTTTTTATAAATAGTTATAATGTTTTAAGAGGGTTAAAATAAATACCTTTGAGATTATTAAAATTTGCATAACTAACTTAAGGTACCGTTCTTAGAACAAACAATATAGGGTGCTAAGACTTTCCCTACCTATAATCAACTCCCAAATCCAAATTTTTTTCAAAAGACCAGTTTTCCTGATTAAATGGTTTTTGTAATGTTTTCCCAATTTAAATAAACATTGGTGGCAACTCCATTGATTTTCAAAACCTTATATTTATTATCGTTCCATTACGATCCTGATTGCGATAGCTAGGATGTTTGAGCAAATGGGGAACAACCAAGCTACACAACCTGCGCAACCTCAACCAGCACAAGTGGTACAGGTTGAAAGGAATCAGGATTTTCATGATCTTTCAGAGTTCTAGAAGGCTAGTCCTCCATCCTTCCGAGGGGAGTATGATCCAATGAAGGCCGAGGAGTGGATAATAGAGTTGGAGAAGATCTTTGTCGTGATGAGATGCACAAAAGGACAAGAAGATGTCTTTTGCTACATACATTTTAAAGGGGGATGTTAAGTACTAGTAGAATGATGCCAAGAGGATGATGGAAGTGTCGGGGACTCAGGTTACATGGGAGGTATTTAAGATTGCATTCTTGGAGCAATACTTTCCACAAAATATACAAGAGGTTAGAGAGATAGAGTTGGAACAAGGCAACATGACTATTGGATAGTATGTGACGAGGTTTGAGGCATTGTCCAAGTTTTCTTCTACCTTTAGGTACAACCCAGATGATAGTTGAAAGTGTGTAAAGTTTGAAACTGACCTAAGAAATAGTATGAAGAGAATAGTGAAACCCTTTGAGATACGAGATTACCCGACCTTGGTCAACAAGTGTAGAGTGATAGAATCCCTCAATTTTAGGCCACACCAGGAGCAACAACCACAAGACTACCATAAATGGTGGATCATGAGCAACTATGTGCCAAGTGTGGTAGACACCACAGAGACAAAGCTTGTATAGCTGACTAGATAACATGTTATAAATATGGCAAGTCGGGCCACTTTGCAAGGAATTATCCTCAAAAGAAGGAGGCAAAGTCAGAGGTTAGATTGGGAAGAGTCTATTGGTTGTAAAGCAAGGAGACAACACAGTCTCCTGATTCAGAGAAAGGTGAGTTTGTTGATGAAATTTTGTTTCTTTGGTAATTGGTTGTACTTGTTTTTACATTTGAGTTGTTTAAGACTTTTTACATTAGATAAATCAAATTTTAGGGGTAAAATTTTAAAAAAGAAAGGAGAAATGTAACATTTGTGGAAACATATTGGACTTGTATATGGATATAGAGGTAGCCTAATACTTACTTAACATACCTGTTTAATTTTGTGGCCTTTTGAGCATGTTTAGTCACTTTGTTATAGCACTATGTGTGAAAAATAATTATTTTTTAGCCTCAAAGTTGGCTTAAACTGCTTTGTTAATGGAAATAATAATAATAAATTTATTTTTGAGTCACAAATGTGTGAAAGATGGTGTAGTTAAAATTTGAGGTTAGTCAGAGTTAGTTTAACATTTTTAAGTATACTAAGTGTTTTTTAATGTCAGATTGACTACTAGCAGATATTTTAAACTTGTTGGAAGTTAGGAAACTTGATTTGGTGAAATCTAAATGTTCTTAATAGATCGAGTTTTAGGATAAGTCACTTAAGTGACAAAGTGAGACACAGTTCCTCACTATTTCTACTGCTTTAATCTTTTTAAGCCCAAAATGAGATATTTTCTCATTTCTCATTGATAACACTATATTTTATACATTTTTTAATCCTCTCACTAGGCTTCTTAAGGTTCAATTAGGCTTAATTAAGTTAGTTTTGACATATTTTATGATTTTGAGCTAAATTGGATAATTAAATAAATTATTACATAAATTAACCGTAATTATCTCTTTGGCAATGTTTAGTAAACTGGCTATAATATGAGTTACAAATATCTGATTGATGTGATTTTGGTCTTGTAGGAAAGCTTAGACAATTCCCTACAACTTTGATGTTGAACACTTTTCCAGAATCGGACTCCTTAGAGGTGATATTGGGCTTTGAAGTCAAAATAGAGGAGCTGAAATCGGGTCTAAACACTCTGCAGTAATTGGACCATATCTTGAGTTCTAGGAATGATTTTGGACTGAAACTAAAGCCATTTTAAAGCAAATATCCAGGCCTACAACTTTCATGAAGACCACTTCTCTCAAAAATGAAAAAATGACTGGACACACGACTGTGTATTTGCTCAATTATTATAATATTAATAAATAAAAAAATAATAAATAAAATATCAAAAACGTAATCGTTAAGTTTCGTTACTGTAGATCACTGTAGCGTCACTGTAGATCACTATAGCGTACTGTAGCATTACTGTAGCTCTACTTCAAATTGCCTATAAATTGGCAATCAAATGAAAGAAAAACGCACAGGATGGGAGGGGATTCTGGAGACGCAGAGGCAGGAAACAGAGGAGGAATTCCTCCCTCCTCTCCTCACTTCTTCAATTTTCATTCTTTTCTTTTTCTTTATTCTACTCTATGTGTAAATAAGTTTTTCTCTGCTTGGGTCAAAGTGTGAAGCTCTTGGTAATAAGGTTAAATTTATTCCTCTCTTGTGCTTTAATGATTTATCTTTTTAGTAATTATTATACGTGTTATATTTTGTTTCTGATAATTTAAAAACTACCCTTGTAAAGAGGAGTTCTTGATTTATTGTAGACAAAATATTGGCACAATAAATGCTTTCACCCATTTACAAGTGGTGGTAATAATTAAAGAAAATATAATATAATTACGTATATTATTTTATTTCGTATTGTAGTTGGTTTCCAATTAATTTAGAAACTCTCATTGTAAAGTGAAGTTCTTGATTTGTTGTAGATAAGAGATTGACACAATGAATGCTTTAACCCATTTACAAGTGTTAGTGTTAGAAACTCTCATTGTAAAGTGGAGATCTTGATTTATTGTAGACAAAATATTGGTACAGTGAACGCTTGATCCCATTTATGAGTGATGATATTAATAGATGATTAAAGGAAACATAATATAATTACGTATATTATTTTAATGGACTTTTAACGTTGTATTTTCCGATTGGAACCTCCATGTTGCGAGGATTCTAATTGAGTTATAAAATGAATTAATTTTACCTTTCCTTTATTTACCAAGAGTGGATCTTTTTACTCAAGTAAATAATTTTTACTGTAGTAACAAAATATTTACTTCACCTTAATCTTTAACAATTCCCTGTGGATCGACCTCGGACTCACTGAGATACTTGAGACAACCTGCACTTGGGTTTGCAAATGCGACAATTAAAAAGTATGCATCACTCATCCTCATCTCACGACTGAAGCAGGAAAACACAAAGGGAAAGGGAAGCAAGGAGTAAAAGCAGGAGAATCAACCAACAAAGAGGAGCAAGAAGAAAAGGAATGAGAGGGGCTTCTCAGTTCTTTCAATTTTTGAAGTTAAAGGTAGGGGGCTTTGTTTTTTACTTTTTATTCCTTTTTATACATCTTGTTTCATGAGTTGGCTTGGTGAGGGAAAGATGTTTGAAGGGTTATTTTTAGTGTTCTTGGCTTGAATCTTATTGTAGAACTTGAGAATGACTTGTTTTTGGCTTTGTGGTAAGTTTAGTGATGCATTTTTCATTCCTTGATCACTTATAACTCACTTGAGCTAAAAGAGGGGTTTTAGGTTTTTAAGGGGATGAATGATGCATTGATTCATGTGAGAGTGTTTTAAAATTTGTATGAGTGTTGCAATGTGATAATGAGATGTTTTTTATGTTGGAAAACACTTGGACATAGATTTGAGGGTTAAAATCTAGTTTGGAAGCTAATGGGACAGTAGATGAAGTTCCAAGTGCTAGGCGCCCAGTTTTTAGTCGTTTAATTGCTGAAGGCCAGAAAGCTTCTACGTGCAAGGTGCTTAATCGCCCATATTGTGAGCGCCTAAGCGCCCAAGGCCAAAAGACTCTAGAGGTCTGCGATTAATTGCTCATGTTTTGGGCGCTCAAGCGCTTAATGATAGAAGAAACAAGGGAGTGTTTCTGCTGCTGAGCGCCTAAACGCTGAGAAAATGAACACATAAATTTCTAATGTTTTTATTTTGGGAAATGTATGATTGACATTGACTAAATGCAAATGGTTTTGATGTCGACAAATAAGAAAGCAATGGAAACAGAATAATCAAGTCACAAGGAATTCAAGATTAGCATGTAGGTCATAGATCTTGTGTAAAGGTATATTAAGGATTCACTCTAAGCTCATCTTTTGGCTTTCTTAAAATGGCTTTGCAAAATCATTCTTTTCAATCATGAAATTCATAGCTTAAACAAATGGTTTTTAGTAAGGATCAAAAAGTTTTCTGAAAAACTCCTTGGAAATCCAATCTCCTTTTCTAGGCAAATAAATAAGAACCAAAACAGATATGCGCGTTTTTAAAAGAACTAATTAGTTTGGCAAGCAAAAAGCATAACCTGTATTGTCCTGTTAGAGGCCAATTTTTAAGGCCCCTAACCGATTAGGAGCAGCTCCTAATCGGTTAGTTTGTTAAAACAGAGGCATTGCCTCGTTATATTTCATATGCCTAACCGATTAGGCAAGATGACTAATCGGTTATTTGAATAAACAGAACCATTCCTTTTGTTTTGAAACAGTGCCTAACCGATTAGGTAAGAGCCCTAATCGGTTATTTGCTATCTCAGAAGCCAAATGAATCAAGTCCTAACAGATTAGGACATGAATCTAATCGGTTATTCTTTATCTCAGAAGCAAAATGAATTAAGTCCAAACCGATTAGCATGAGGCTCTAATCGGTTAGCAACTTTCCCAGAAACTAATTTTATTATGTCCTAACCGATTAGGACACAAGTCTAACTGGTTATTTAACAAAATAGAATCATTTTTTTAAGCTTAAAAGGGTCCCTAACCGATTAGGGTGCTTGGAAAATCGATTAGGAGCTGATTTCTGGAAAATGAGAAGAAGCACGTAACGACTATATTAAAGAGCATTTAATGCTCTCATCTACCCCCAACGGCTCTCAATGGCCCTTAACTATAAATTTGGGTATTGGGCATTAATGAAGGGTTAGAAAACTGAGACAAAAAATCTAAGAATCACTACTGAGCATTAAAAATGAGTTTTTCTCATCATTTCATATAATCCTCTATTTTTTAGCTTCAATTTGTGTGAATCCTTAATACCATAGTCCTTCAATCTGTATTATCTACTCTAAAGAGAGTTTCTTCCTTCTAAATCTTGTATAATTTGTTAAGAAAGGGTGAGGTATCCCTTGAATATAGAGGCTCAAGCACAAGGGTGAGGCATCCCAAGGTGTGTTGAGTGCTCCAATTTGTAAAGGTTGTCAAGCACTTGCTTTCAAGCTTGAAGATATAGTAAAAAATCTCAGGTGTTTGCTTGAGGACTGGATGTAGATCACAAGTGGATTGGTGATCGAACCAGGATAAACTATTGTGTTTGTTTCTCTAAACCCTTCTCTTTACATTTGCGCACTGTTTTATTGTATTACTTGAATATTGTCTCCTTTGCTATTACATTTATAAGTGAAAGTGTTCTTCTTATTTATCCAATCATCTTTATTCATCTAATAGCTTCAATGAAAATTATTTATCAGACGTTTTGTGAAAGATTTGTGAACTTATTTTACATACTCAATTCACCCCCTCTTGAGTATTGAGGTCACTTGGTAACAAAATGGAGTTCCTAACTTGTGTGAATTTTCATTACATGCTTCTTAATAAGTGATGAGACTCTAATAGAGGTATTTAATGAAGTGTTAATGGTATGAATGTTAATTAATTAGTATGTTAATTATTATAATGCTTAGCATCATTGTAGTTCATACTTGATATGAGATGGATATAAATCAATTAGTAAGCTATCTATTGTAGTAATTGACATCATTGTATTTCATGCTTGTAATTATGAGTGTAAACTAATTGACATGCTAGTTATTATAGCAATTGACATCATTATTTCTCATAACTATGTTGATGAGGATGAGGTCCTCATTGTTGGTGATCAAATATGATTTTGAATGAGAAGGTAACCAATCCTTCCTATTATAGTGATCATTGTTGAAGACCGTGTAGTTGATGAGCTCACTACCTAGAGAGAAGACTGTTGGAACTGGGTTCTGGTGCTTGATCAAGGCCGATGGAATCAGGTTCCTTTGTTTTGTTCAGGATTCATGCATATCATGACATTACTATGGATTTGGGTTCCCGTAAATGGTATCATACATTATTCATTACATCCTTAGGTTATGACATAGGCATGAACACAAGGCATAATTTGGAATTGCATGACAATTATATAGGTAGTTGCTAATCATAACATATTCATGCATTGCAACTGTATAGGCAATTACATATCTCTGAGATGAATATGATGATTCTATGAGTGTGTTGATTACTTGAAGACTGTTTGTGGAAATGAGTTTTTTGTACAAACGTTTAAAATAAGAATCTATTTCGGAAAGAGAAAGGACGTGATTTTGACTTTTGCCACATTTCTAGCTTATATATGCATAAGTACTGAATTTAGAATTATGTTTTCCCTGAAATAGTCGGAATGATTTTGATGACATGTTTTTATGAATTTTAACTACTGAGAATATGTGATTCTTACCCCTTGTATGTGTTTCCATAATAATTCTAGGGAAGAAGTCTTATGGAAAATGAAGAGCAGGCAGGAGCTTGGAGAGCATAACTTAGTTTACTTTGTTGTTTCTTTTGAAACTGGTGTATTTTGTGCCTTGAGAGGCCTAGTATGTAATTTTTGTACATAGTTTGTATTTATGAGAAATACTGATGTTATGTATATTATCTTTCGTTCGTACCTCATATTTTCTTATATAATGTTGTTATATTATATTTAAAATGTTATAATAGTTAGTAGCATATCTAGATCTAATTACTATGGTATAATACAGATTATACAGTTGTTATTAAATTTGGGATGTTACAAGCCCACTTCAGGTTAGGTTGGCTCGTTGGCCCGCATTTTAAATCTTTTTAATATAATAAAGTATACCTAAAAGGACACTAACATTTTTTGCTTGAAAAATTAAAATCTAATTGATAATTAGACTAGTTATCTAATTTATTTGTCATTGTCCCAAAATTAAGTAACTTAATTTTCCTATTTTTCACTAATTTAATTTTAAAAAAAATAAATTCTTTATTAAAAAAACAATAGAATTATTAGGCAAGTGGGCTAGCCTACTCAACTCACACCCCGCAATAGGTACTTGGCCCAGCCCGAAAATGACCAAGTTCAAAGTGGTTCGGCCTAATCATTTTGACAATTGTACATACAATGAACAATCTTAAAAGATCACATCCATAATGGAACAGAGGCAAACAAAGGGATGGCTATAATGTGAAAGATGTATTAGAGATATAATAAAAGTCACTTTATGACTTTAGCCTCTATGACTAAGTGGTCGAGAATTTGATCTTTGTCGTCACCATTTTTCTAAATAAAAGTTAAATTTTAGCATGTAATAAAAATAATTCATGTGCCTTCAACTTAAGTTTTTAAGAGAGATGGTTATAGGGGGAGTCCAAAACACAAAGGAAATCTACATTCAATAAGCTAAGTGAAGAACCACATAAATATGCTTGACACCTTATCTTGATCTAAAATCTTAAGACATTAAATCTATGGTTCTTTTCCACTTATGTAGTCCTTACTTTGCTCATTCCTTTCTAATGTGGGACTCCTTTCCCATAACTCATTCACTTGAAATTTCATATAATCTCCCTCTCAAATGTGATGAAACAAGCCGCCTAACTTTCATATCGCCAAGAAGACTTTCGATATAAGGGACCTCGCACCTGGATCCAACAACCACAGTCGTTGAAGCTAATATCTGTCTCAATCAAACCATCAGCTTGACTTTAATACCACTTTTTAAGATAAGGGAGCCCAAAACACTGGGGATATCTTCATCCAATAGACTAAATGAAGAACCACATAAGTGGACTTGATACTACATTTTAACCCAAAACTAATGTTTTTAAAACTGGTTGAATCGTTAAACTGGTGAAGTGACCGGTTCATGGTTCAATCCATTTAACTGGTGATTAAACAACTAATATATATATTGTATAAGGTTATAATAGGTTTAAACTTCTAATATCAATTTTCAACTTTTAATATTAACTTTATTTACAAAAGAATAGTAATATGTTATTGATAATCACATATTTTATTTATTAAGAAACCCTTATGTTTAGTCATTTACACTCTCCATATTCTTAATTGATTGAGTTTGGTATGATTTTGTGAGTTTGAGCTCAAATTAGTCCTAATTGAATATTTTCAGCATTATTGAGATTTTACACTGTTTCTGTATTTTGGCCATAACTTGAGTTCCTGATATCTGATAATCATGAATTTTATCTTGTAGGAAATCTAAGAGGAAGCTCTACAACTTTGATGAAGAGCTCGAAGTCTTAAACAGATGTCTAAGGGACCTAAGTTTACATGGAAGTCAGAATACGAGTTCTGTCACTAGAATCCGAACGGTGTGCACTCATAAAATCATATCTCAAGCTGTAATAATGGAGATGGGTTAAAATTTAAATAGTTGATAGTCAAGACCCAAATAAACAACTTTCATGAAGAACACCTTTTGAAAGAATGAAGTCTAATGGGTCAGTTTGGGCTTGCAAGTCGGAACAGATGTGCTGAAGTTGGGTTTGAACAACCTGTGGTATTTGGGTCATATCTTGGGCTGTAGGAAGCCAAATTGGACGATCCAAATATGCATGTTATAGCCAAGACAAAGATCTACAACGTTCATGAAGAGTACTTTTCATGAATCTGAAGTATAATCAGTCATTTTTGGCTTCCAAGTCAGACTAAGAAATTTTCGCACTCAACCACTCCACTCCACTCAACCAAATCACTCCACTCACCCACTCAACTACTCATCCACTAAATCAAACCACTCATCCACTCAACCACTCCACTCATCCACTCACCCACTCAACTAATCCACTCAACTAACCCACTCAACCAAATCACTTCACTCATCCACTCAACTACTCATCCACTAAATCAAACCACTCACCCACTCAACCAACCACTCCACTCCACTCATCCACTCAACCACTCCACTCATCCACTCAACTAACCCACTCAACCAATCCACTCAACCACTCCACTCCACTAACCCACTCATCCATCCACTCCCCTTTGTCATTTTGTTACCCTAGACTTCTATAAAAGGCACCATTGGTTATCATGAAAGAAGTTGGACTCTCCTTCATTTCTCTCATAGTTTCTTCTTGTTTCTTCATAGTTTTTCTTGTGATTTCCTTCTAGCTATGTGTAACTAAACCTCCCTTGGTTAAGGGGGTGATGAAACCACTAGTATTGATGTTGTAAACCTTGCATATTTGATTATTTCAATACAGTTATGTTTTTATTCATATATTTCTGAATTTATTGTTGGTATGAAGGTTTTTATACTTGTTTCCACTTTCAAAGTGGTAGATCTGGGTTTATTATGCGCGGTTACGGTAGTAGATCTAGTGGAATGTATGATGTTCATGTGGGTATAATTATCTTTGTGCTATTTGCCAGTTATAAAAGTGGTAGATCTGGGTTTATTATGCACGGTTGTGATAGTAGATCTAGAGAAATATATGTTCTAAGTAATTTAATCCCGGTGTGTGATTAGATCTTAGTGTAATTAGTTTTCTAAATCTTAATGCAATTGTTAGATAGTTGTAAGAGTGGTTGCTTTATGACTAATCAGTGATTAGGAATTGATTTGAGCGGTTGCTAAATTGGCCAACACGTAAGGAAAACAGAGATTTACTCTCACAATTGCATAAAAACATAATTGAGCATGTTGGAATAAAATGATATGTGGATTTACATCATCATATAAATCTAGTGGTGGATTCAATCTCTTAACCAATTTTCTTATATTGTTGTTTTCAGTTTATTTATTGTTATTGTCTTTGAAACTGTTTATTGTTCATCAAAACTCCAAAAACCCCCTTTTTTACTGTTTATTATTAATCAGAGTTTAAATTGGGAATTACTTGATAGTGTTAATTGAATTGGTTCTCTGTGGATCGACCCTTACTAACTACAACTAGTTGTAAGGTTTTTATTTTCTGGTGGGCCTGACAACTGATTTTTATCTGAATTTTAATCACTATATCCTCACGCATCAGAATTTTGGCGCCGTTGCCGGGGAGCCAATTTTTCAATTACACTATTAATTTATTTCCTATTTTTACTTTGTTTTTATTTTTGTTTTTATTTTTATTTTTAGTTTTGAATCTTTCTTTCTGAGTGTTTTGTAGGTGTTGATGTCCATTGAAGGGGTAGACGAAGGATTGCTAAATTTGAGGAACTATATTGATCAACTCACTTCACATCCTCAATTTCCCTTCCATCCGGATAACTTCCACTTCACACCTACTGACATTGAAGCTACCCGTTACATTGATCTATCAAGTTCAGAGACATCTGAGCCATCTAAAATATCTGAAGAAGTGACGATGGCAGAAAACACTTTAAGGGCATTGGGTGCTCCAGATCTAGATCAACAGCCTCTATGCATAGACATTCTTGAAAATGAAGAGGCATTTGAATTGAAATCCGGTTTAATCCATCTCTTGCCATCTTTCAATGGATTACTCGGAGAGGACCCCAATAAGCACTTGAAGGAAATCCATGTAGTATGTTCTAGCATGAAGCCTGCAGGAATTCATGTAGAGCAAGTCAAGCTGAGAGCTTTTCCATTCTCATTGAAAGACTCAGCTAAGGAGTGACTTTACTACTTGCCACCCGGATCCATCCAATCATGGCAAGACATGACCCGAACTTTCCTAGACAGATACTTCCCTGCCTCAAAAGCTGCAACAATCAGAAAAGAAATCTGTGGTATTCAACAAAGGCATGGAGAATCACTCCATGACTACTTGGGAGAGATTTAAGAAGCTATGTTTCACCGCCCTCATCATCAAATAAGTGAGCAACTCTTAATTCAAGTATTTCTATGAAGGCTTACAAGTGATGGATCGCAACATGATTGATGCTGCTAGCGGAGGAGCATTGGTTGATAAAACTCCTCAAGAAGCTAGAAACTTGATCTCAAGAATGGCTGCCAATACTCAATAATTCTACTCTAGAAATGACACTGGAGTAAGAGCAGTGAAAGAAGTAGAGACAACCAGTATACAGCAGCAAATGACTCAATTGACTGCTATGGTTTAGCGATTAAGGGATTCAGGTAAAGCACCAGTTCATGCTTGTGGGATCTGTTGTTCATCTGGACATCCCACTGATATGTGTCCCACTCTCCAAGAAGACACAAATGAGGAGGTAAGAGCAGTAGGGGGATATGCTGGACTTTCAAAAAATTACAACCCCTACTCAAACACATATAATTCAGGTTGGAAGGATCATCCTAATTTTAGCTATGCAGAGCAACCTCAAAATCAACCTCCAGCTTATGGACCTCCAGGATTCCAACAAAGGCAAGCACATTTCCCTCAGAGACAGCAGCAAGTTCAAGCTCCTAAGCAACCTGAGCCTTCACTAGAGGAGCTAATGAAGCAAATGACTACTAATAATTTACAGTTCCAACAAGAAACAAAGGCCAATTTACAGAGTTTCCAACAAGAAACAAATGCAACCATACAAAGTTTCAAACAAGAAACAAGGACTGCAATCAATAACTTGCAGAATCAGATAGGGCAGCTGTCCACAGAATTCAACAAGTTTCAAAGCCAAGCTTCAGGAAAACTACCCTCACAACCAGAAGTAAATCCGAGGGAAAATGCTAGTGCTGTCATGTTGAGAAGTGGAAAGACGATGGATGAGCCTACATCTCCTCCACCAATCACTCAAGAGAAAGATGAACCACCCAAAGAAGCAGATGATAAGGGGCAAACCTCCAAAATCCCCAAGGTAAGTATTTCTGAACCCCTTCCTAAATATGTTACTAAAGCTCCTTTTCCTAGTAGGTTAGTTAAAACCAAGAAAGAAGAAGCAGAAAAAGAAATACTTGAGACTTTTAGGAAGGTAGAGGTTAATATCCCTTTGTTAGATGCCATTAAGCAGTACTAGATATGCAAAATTTCGTAAAGAATTATGCACTAACAAGAGGAAGTTAAAAGGAAATGAAAAGGTCCAAGTGGGAGAAAATGTTTCAAATTGTAATTAAAAAGAAACTCCCAACCAAATGTAAGGATCTGGCACATTCACCATTCCATGCACTATAGGTAACACAAGGTTTGAAAGGGCAATGCTTGATTTAGGTGCATCTATAAATGTCATGCCATATTCTATTTATGCATCTTTATACTTGGGTCCTTTGGAACCTACTGGTGTTGTTATTCAATTGGCTGATAGATCTAATGCATACCCTAAGGGTGTGATTGAAGATGTTTTGGTGCAGGTGAATGAATTAGTGTTTCCGGCAGACTTCTATGTTTTGGACATGGAAGATGATGAGTCTCCCAAATTTGCTCCTATCTTGTTAGGGAGACCATTTTTGAAGACTGCGCGGACAAAAATCGATGTGCACTCAGGAACTCTAACAATGGAATTTGATGGGGAATTAATTAGATTCAATATTTTTGAAGCTATGAGATACCCAAGTGATGTGCACTCTGCTTGTTTAATTGATTCTTTTGATCCTTTTGATTCTTTAATTTCTGCAGCTTTTGATACTAACCATTTTGATGCTCTTGATACAATTCTAACTCATAGCTTAGATGTACAGGAGGAAAAGAAAAAGAGTGAAGAAGAGCCATGGAGTGAAGACATTGATGAAATTGTTGCGCCTTACAAGAGCTCTCTTCCACTCCGCAACAAAGACGAGGTAACTTTTGTTAATTTACCACATTACTACCGATATACCTCAACCTTCACATTGTGCGACACACTGAATTGGAACTTAAAGCACTGCCTGATCATCTTAAATACATCTTCTTGGGGGAGAAGGACACCCTTCCAGTAATAATTGCAAAGTCACTAACCCAAGAGCAAGAAGAGAAACTGGTAGCTGTTTTGCAGGAACATAAGACAGTCATTGGTTAGTCAATAGGCTGATATCAAGGGTATTAGTCCTCTATTTTTATGCACAAGATATTAATGGAGGAGGATACTAAACTCAGTGAGAGACCCTCGGAGGTTGAATCCTCCCATGATGGAAGTTGTGAAAAGGGAGATACTAAAACTCCTAAGTGTGGGGGTGATCTACCCCATTTCGACAAAGACAGTGGGTAAGGCCACCCAGTAGTACCAAAGAAATCTGGAATTACTGTGGTAAGAAATGCTGCAAATGAGCTTATTCCTACTAGGTTACAGACAGGGTGGCGTGTTTGTATTGATTACAGGAAGTTGAATGCCGCCACGAGAAAAGACCACTTTCCTTTACCTTTCATTGATCAAATATTAGAAAGATTAGCTGGTCATTGTCATTATTGTTTTCTAGATGGTTTTTCAGGTTACAATCAGATTGCCATAACTTTAGAAGACCAAGACAAGACTACATTCACTTGTCCATTTGGTACCTTTGCATATAGGCGAATGCCTTTTGGACTCTGCAATGCACCAGGAACTTTCCAAAGATGCATGATGAGTTTATTTTCTGATTACATTGAAAACATCATTGAGGTTTTTATGGATGACTTTAGTGTCTTTGGAAATGATTTTGAAAATTGTTTGGAACATTTAACTTTGGTGCTTAAAAGATGCATTGACACTAACCTGGTACTGAATTGGGAAAAATGTCATTTCATGGTGAATGAAGGTATTGTGTTAGGTCATGTAATTTCTGCTAGGGGAATTGAAGTAGATAAAGCTAAGGTAGAACTCATGCATTCTTTGCCACCACCCACTAGTGTGCGGAGATTTGTTCTTTTATTGGTCATGCGTGTTTTTACCGGAGATTCATTAAAGACTTTTCTAAAGTCTCATTGCCCTTTGCGACTTCTTCAAAAGATGTTAATTTTAACTTTGATGAGAAATGTATGGAAGCTTTCAATAAACTCAAGAAGTTGTTAATCACAGTGCCTATCATCGTGCCACCCAACCTGGGAGTTACCTTTTGAACTAATGTGTGATGCCGTGACTTTGCAGTAGGAGTTATCTTGGGACAACGAGTTGATAGAGTTCCTTATGCCATTTACTATGCATCAAGGACTCTAAATGATGCTCAACTTAATTACTCAACCACGTAAAAGAACTTCTAGCTATTGTATTTGCTTTAGAAAAATTTAGATCATATTTAATTGGTTCTAAAGTGATTGTGTTTTCAGATCATGCAGCCTTGAAGTATCTTCTAACAAAGAAAGAAGCAAAGCCTAGATTGCTCCGATGGATTTTATTGCTCCAGGAATTTGACTTAGAGATTAAAGACAAGAAAGGGAGCGAAAACTTGGTGGCCGATCACTTGAGTAGATTGGTAATTGAAGAGGAAGAAATGCCTATCATAGAGACTTTTTCGGATGAATATTTGATGGTTGTCAACACCATAATCCCTTGGTATGCTGACATTGTTAACTACCTGGTTACTAAGGAATTTTCGGAGGGTTTGAACAATGCCCAAAGAGATAAATTAAGGAGTGACTGTAAATACTATATCTGGGATGACCCTTACTTATGGAAGCATTGTGCAGATCAAGTCATTAGGAGGTGCATTCTTGATTCTGAGACACACTCCATCCTCTCCTTTTGCCACACCTATGCATGTGGAGGACACTTTGGCAGTAAAAGGACAGCCAATAAAGTGCTTGACAGTGGTTTCTATTGGCCTTCAATTTTCAAAGACGCTTACAACTTCGTAAGTCTTGTGGACATTGTCGAGAACAGTAATATTGGTCCTCGTAATCAAATGCCTCGACTCCGATCATTTTTGTGGAAGTCTTTGATGTGTGGGGTATTGATTTCATGGGACCATTCCCTCCCTCATTTGGTTTCACATACATTCTTTTATCCGTTGATTATGTGTCTAAATGGGTGGAAGCAAAAGCCACCCGATCCGATGATTCTAAAATGCTATGCATTTTGTTAAAACACATATTTTCTCTAGGTTCGGGACCCCGAGGCTATCATCGCGACCAAGGGACTCATTTTTGTAACAGAACCTTTGATGCTTTATTGAAAAGATATGGAGTTATGCACGAGAATCTCCACTCCTTACCATCCACGTACAAATGGGCAAACCGAAGTGTCCAACCGGAGATTAAGTCAATCATTGAAAAGACAAAGTGAATCCATCAAGAAAGGATTGGAGCACTCGACTTGACGACGCTTTATGGGCTTATAGGATCTTTATAAGACTCCCGTTAGCATGTCACCATTTCGGTTGGTGTATGGAAAGCCTGTCATTTGCCCGTTGAGTTGCAACATCGCTCTTCTTGGGCCATTAAACAAGTAAATATGGAATTAGAAGGAGCCGGAAAGCAAGGAAGTTCCAAGCACAGAGAACTGGAAGAATTAAGAAATAAGGCCTTCGAGAATGCCCCGATTTATAAGACTAAAGCTAAGGCATTCCATGACCAGTTGATTTCCGAAAGAAATTTCACAGAGGGCAAAAGTTCGCTATTCCAATCAAGACTCAAATTGTTTCCAGGTAAACTGCGTTCTAAGTGGATTGGACCGTTTGTGGTAACTAATGTTTTTCCTTTTGGTGCAGTTGAGATCAGGAGTGAAATTTCAGGCAAAGTATTTAAGGTCAATGGTCATCGTCTCAAACCTTATCATGAACCTCCTGACAGTGCAGAGATGGAAGTGATGAACCTCATCCTTCCACAATATGAGGAGCATTGAAAGTATCATCATGTCAGGCTGAGGACAATAAACTAAGCGCTCATTGGGAGGCAACCCAATCAGATTTGCTCTCTTTATTGCTTTTTATTTTGCGTTTTTATTAGTTTCTTAGATTATGTTTGTATCTGTTTGTTGAATCTTTAAAGAACCTTGTGTTTGGTTTGATTAATTGTGTTTTTGCATGAATTGTTTGTTTGATATTTGTGTGGATTAAATACAGTAAAAACCAAGCGAAACTAGGAATTAGTCCATTTGTAAATTGTTGTTTTGATCTTCTGATTACTGAACCATGTTCTTTGGGAATGATTTCATTTAATTGAGAAGTTAAATTTTAAAGTTCATGATGAATGGACTGAGTAAAGAGTTATACTTTTGAGACACATTCATATGAACTGGTGCCTTATGAACTTCGTAGATTTTTGACATTCCCTCAAGAATGATGAGTAAATGTACCCCCCTTAGTTTTCATTGTATTTTTATTCTCTTGTGTTGTGTACATTTGGGATTTGCACTTTTGATTTACTGATGGATTTGTTTCTGCTTTCGATTGTGGTATAGCCGTTTTTGCTTGTTTTCTTTTTCTGGATGTGTGTAGCATTGAGGACAATGCTCAGTTTAAGTGTGGGGGAGAGATTTTATAAATTTTCATTTAAATTTTTTTTTCTTAATTTAAAAAAAAAAGAAAAAGAATCATTGCATGATTGAATAACTTTTCTCCCTTCTTGAACTGATGTGCTTGGTGATGGATGATTGAATTGATAAATTGAGTTTGATGGATGCATACCTTGTGAGATTTTGAGCCTAATGGATGGATTCAACATTTATGCCATTCTCTTCTTTCTTGTGTGACTTTCACTCATGTTAATGACCACTCTAGAACTTGCTTTGATTCTTTTTATGGCTACATTTCACTTGCATGTATGAACATGATTGAGACCCTCTTTCTTAATTAGCTAGTTTAACCAAATAGCCAACCTTGTTTTCAATATGATATCAAGCACTCTTTTGACTTCTTGAAAATTCTCTGATTCCTGCCAACCTTGTATATTTTCCTTTGCTTAACCCCTTTGAGCTTATTTGACCATTCCTTGTTTCTAGCTCATTATGTACCTTAAATGAAAAATCGTGTTCTTATTTTACCTTAGGGAATAAAAGAACATTAGCTTGGTTAATGGATGAGTTTTTGAACAAGTGTGGGGGTGTGTGTACAAAATGGTTGTTGAAAAAGGAAAGAGTGCCTAAAAAAAACAAAAAGAGAAAAAAAAATGTATGTATATAGTTATGTTCATATATATAAAAAAAAAGGATTGAGAAATGAATATGTAAAGGGTTATACATTAGAGTTGGGATGAACTTTTATGTTATTTTGAACTCACTCTCATTTGCTTTTATTCTCTTTGGTATTTATCCTCTCATATCCATTTTACCCTCTTCTTTTACCTTGACATCACTACAACCTTGAATAAAGTCCTCATGATTTGTGTATACATGTGTTTTGAGTAATGGAGAAGTAGAAGATAAGCAAGCTTATGGTAGTGTAATTTTCATGGTTGAATTGAGTGAAATACCTACCTTTTAAACAGTTGAGAGATTGAGAGGGAATCTTGTGAAGATCTATCATTCTCGATTCATATTGAAGATACATTGCTTGTTGGTTTGAGATGTGGAGAATTGTTAACTCATGAATGTTTTGATCCTTTGAACCTTTGGTTGTTCTTCTTGATTGTAAAATTTTGTTAATCTCTTATGTCCTTGTTTTGGTCTTGAGTTTTGCCCAGGAGTACAAAAAGCTAAGTGTGGGGAAATTTGATAATCACATATTTTATTTATTAAGAAACCCTTATGTTTAGTCATTTACACTCTCCATATTCTTAATTGATTGAGTTTGGTATGATTTTGTGAGTTTGAGCTCAAATTGATCCTAATTGAATATTTTCAGCATTATTGAGATTTTACACTATTTCTGTATTTTGGCTATAACTTGAGTTCCTGATATCTAATAATCATGAATTTTATCTTGTAGGAAAGCTAAGAGGAAGCTCTACAACTTTGATGAAGAGCTCGAAGTCCTAAACAGATGTCTAAGGGACCTAAGTTTACATGGAAGTCAGAATACGGGTTCTGTCACTAGAATCCGAACGGTGTGCACTCATAAAATCATATCTCAAGCTATAATAATGGAGATGGGCTGAAATTTGGATAGTTGATAGTCAAGACCCAAATAAACAACTTTCATGAAGAACACCTTTTGAAAGAATGAAGTCTAATAGGTCATATTGGGCTTGCAAGTCGGAGCAGATGTGCTGAAGTTGGGTTTGAACAACCTGTGGTATTTGGGTCATATCTTGGGCTGTAGGAAGCCAAATTGGACGATCCAGATATGTATGTTATAGCCAAGACAAAGATCTACAACTTTCATGAAGAGTACTTTTCATGAATCTGAAGTATAATTAGTCGTTTTTGGCTTCCAAGTCAGACTAAGAAATTTTCACACTCAACCACTCCACTCCACTCAACCAAATCACTCCACTCATCCACTCAACTACTTATCCACTAAATCAAACCACTCATCCACTCAACCACTCCACTCATCCACTCACCCACTCAACCAATTCACTCAACTAACCCACTCAACCAAATCACTCCACTCATCCACTCAACTACTCATCCACTAAATCAAATCACTCATCCACTCAACCAACCACTCCACTCCACTCATCCACTCATCCACTCAACTAACCCACTCAACCAATCCACTCAACCACTCCACTCCACTAACCCACTCATCCATCCACTCCCCTTTGTCATTTTGTTACCCTAGACTTCTATAAAAGGCACCATTGGTTATCATGAAAGAAGTTGGACTCTCCTTCATTTCTCTCATAGTTTCTTCTTGTTTCTTCATAGTTTTTCTTGTGATTTCCTTCTAGTTATGTGTAACTAAACCTCCCTTCATAGATCCTCGGCAACGGCGCCAAATTTTGATCGGCGATGTCGCACTCGCCTCAAAATAGACTAGGATTTACAATAGAATATAGCATAGTGTATAACCTAGGTCATCTCCCAAGGACCAATTCGGATTCTCAAGTATGTTAGCAGTTAAAACAGAATTAAAATAAGTAAGGGGGTTTTGTTCATTTCAATAACAGAAAATGAATTCAAATTGTAAGAAAATTCAATTAAGAAAACACTAATCCAAGGTCTTCAATTCAAGTGGCAGAATTAATCATTGTTCAAAGAGAATAAAATTCTATTGCATTCACCTCTGTTAATTCGAATTCAACTAGATAATCATCTAGGATTTCATCAACTAAAACAGAATCACAATCGCAATTCTTAATTAAGATTGATTTAGGAACAGATTCGAATTAACATAGATTATCAATCGATGATCTATTCTCCATTAGATTCAGATTAATCAACCCTAATTCTAACTTCAAATTCGAAATCATATCAGAAATCAATTGAAGAAGGAGAAGAGGGAAAAACACAAACAAAATTTACAAATAAGCAAGAGAACTCAAAACTCTAACCACAATCATTGAATTCCCTTAGATTGATTGGAGCTTTAGCCTTCCATGGCCATTACGAAAATGCAGAGAAGACAAAAAAATGAAAATAGAGAAGATGAAAAGGGAGAAAAGGTTTCTGCTCCAAAAAATAAAAACTGAACAATAACCAATCAAAAAGGTCCATTCGAAATACTGTTTTAACCTATTTGTAACTGAAAAATCTTGTGTAATTCCTAATCTACCCCTGGCCCATATTGTAGCCCTCTGAATAAACTTTTCAGAGACATATCATTTGCCTTAATTGGGCTTAAATTGAGAGAATTAGGCCCAAATCATTAAGGAAAGGTCCAAGCTTTGTGACAGCAACAGCGTCCTAACTTTGAGGCCCAATTTCCGCCCTGAATCCAGATGAATTAGAAAATTTGCATTAGACACAAAATTGTGTATCTTCGTCTCAGCTTTTAGGAGACACTAAGATCATCCAAATATGACATTTGTAGCCTAAGTTATGGCCTGTACAAGACAGAAAGGTCAAAATGAGTTAAAATCCAAAAATTAATGAAGTTTTTACAATTAAGCTCAATGAAGACCAATCATCTAAAACTCATCTTCAAACATAATATTGGGCACAATTATCATCAATTAGGCCAAATATAAAGCAATAATGAATGCCTAAAAACTGATTGATCAATTTCCTTCTAGCTATGTGTAACTAAACCTCCCTTGGTTAATGGGGTGATGAAACCACTAGTATTGATGTTGTAAACCTTGCATATTTGATTATTTCAATACAGTTATGTTTTTATTCATATATTTCTGAATCTATTGTTGGTATGAAGGTTTTTATACTTGTTCCCACTTTCAAAGTGGTAGATCTGGGTTTATTATGCGCGGTTGCGGTAGTAGATCTAGTGGAATGTATGATGTTCATGTGGGTATAATTATCTTTGTGCTATTTGCCAGTTATAAAAGTGGTAGATTTGGGTTTATTATGCACGGTTGTGATAGTAGATCTAGAGAAATATATGTTCTAAGTAATTTAATCCCGGTGTGTGATTAGATCTTAGTGTAATTGGTTTTCTAAATCTTAATGCAATTGTTAGATAGTTGTAAGAGCGGTTGCTTTATGACTAATCAGTGATTAGGAGTTGATTTGAGCGGTTGCTAAATTGGCCAACACGTAAGGAAAACAGAGATTTACTCTCACAATTGCATAAAAACATAATTGAGCATGTTGGAATAAAATGATATGTGGATTTACATCATCATATAAATCTAGTGGTGGATTCAATCTCTTAACCAATTTTCTTATATTGTTGTTTTCAGTTTATTTATTGTTATTGTCTTTGAAACTGTTCATTGTTCATCAAAACTCCAAAAACCCCCTTTTTTACTGTTTATTGTTAATTAGAGTTTAAATTGGGAATTACTTGATAGTGTTAATTGAATTGGTTCTCTGTGGATCGACTTTACTAACTACAACTAGTTGTAAGGTTTTTATTTTCTCAAAGTGGGCACGACAACCGATTTTTATCTCAATTTTAATCACTATATCCTCACGCATCGAATTTTGGCGCCATTGCCGGGAGCCAATTTTTCAATTACACTATTAATTTATTTCCTATTTTTACTTTGTTTTTATTTTTGTTTTTATTTTTATTTTTAGTTTTGAATCTTTCTTTCTCGAGTGTTTTGTAGGTGTTGATGTCCATTGAAGGGGTAGACGAAGGATTGCTAAATTTGAGGAACTATATTGATCAACTCACTTCACATCCTCAATTTCCCTTCCATCCGGATAACTTCCACTTCACACCTGCTGACATTGAAGCTGCCCGTTACATTGATCTATCAAGTTCAGAGCCATCTGAGCCATCTGAAATATCTGAAGAAGTGACGATGGCAGAAAACACTTTAAGGGCATTGGGTGCTCCAGATCTAGATCAACAGCCTCTATGCATAGACATTCTTGAAAATGAAGAGGCATTTGAATTGAAATTCGGTTTAATCCATCTCTTGCCATCTTTCAATGGATTACTCGAAGAGGACCCCAATAAGCACTTGAAAGAAATCCATGTGGTATGTTCTAGCATGAAGCCTGCAGGAATTCATGTAGAGCAAGTCAAGCTGAGAGCTTTTCCATTCTCATTGAAAGACTCAGCTAAGGAGTGGCTTTACTACTTGCCACCCGGATCCATCCAATCATGGCAAGACATGACCCGAACTTTCCTAGACAGATACTTCCCTGCCTCAAAAGCTGCAACAATCAGAAAAGAAATCCGTGATATTCAACAAAGGCATGGAGAATCACTCCATGACTACTGGAAGAGATTTAAGAAGCTATGTTTCAGCTGACCTCATCATCAAATAAGTGAGCAGCTCTTAATTCAGTATTTCTATGAAGGCTTACAAGTGATGGATCGCAACATGATTGATGCTGCTAGCGGAGGAGCATTAGTTGATAAAACTCCTCAAGAAGCTAGAAACTTGATCTCAAGAATGGCTGCCAATACTCAACAATTCTACTCTAGAAATTACACCGAGTAAAGTAAGAGCGAAAGAAAGAAGTAGAGACAACCAAGATACAAGAAGAAATGACTCAATTGATCGCTATGGTTCAAATGCGGTTAATGGATTCGTGGTAAAGCACCAGCTCATGCTTGTGGGATCTGTTGTTCATCTGGACATCCCACTGATATGTGTCCCACTCTCTAAGAAGACACAAATGAGGAGGTAAGAGCAGTAGGGGGATATGCTGGACTTTCAAAAAATTACAACCCCTACTCAAACACATATAATTCAGGTTGGAAGGATCATCCTAATTTTAGCTATGCAGAGCAACCTCAAAATCAACCTCCAGCTTATGGACCTCCAGGATTCCAACAAAGGCAAGCACATTTCCCTCAGAGACAGCAGCAAGTTCAAGCTCCTAAGCAACCTGAGCCTTCACTAGAGGAGCTAATGAAGCAAATGGCTACTAATAATTTACAGTTCCAATAAGAAACAAAGGCCAATTTACAGAGTTTCCAACAAGAAACAAATGCAACCATACAAAGTTTCAAAAAAGAAACAAGGATTGCAATCAATAACTTGCAGAATCAGATAGGGCAGCTGTCCACAGAATTCAACAAGTTTCAAAGCCAAGCTTCAGGAAAACTACCCTCACAGCCAGAAGTAAATCCGAGGGAAAATGCTAGTGCTGTCACATTGAGAAGGGAAAAAACGATGGATGAGCCTACATCTCCTCCACCAATCACTCAAGAGAAAGATGAACCACCCAAAGAAGCAGATGATAAGGGGCAAACCTCCAAAACCCCTAAGGTAAGTATTTCTGAACCACTTCCTAAATATGTTACTAAAGCTCCTTTTCCTAGTAGGTTGGCTAAAACCAAGAAAGAAGAAGCAGAAAAAGAAATACTTGAGACTTTTAGGAAGGTAGAGGTTAATATCCCTTTGTTAGATACCATTAAGCAGGTACCTAGATATGCAAAATTTCTAAAAGAATTATGCACTAACAAGAGGAAGTTAAAAGGAAATGAAAAAGTCCAAGTGGGAGAAAATGTTTCAGCTGTAATTAAAAAGAAACTCCCAACCAAATGTAAGGATCCTGGCACATTCTCCATTCCATGCACTATAGGTAACACAAGGTTTGAAAGGGCAATGCTTGATTTAGGTGCATCTATAAATGTCATGCCATATTCTATTTATGCATCTTTATACTTGGGTCCTTTGGAACCTACTGGTGTTGTTATTCAATTGGCTGATAGATCTAATGCATACCCTAAGGGTGTGATTGAAGATGTTTTGGTGCGTGAATGAATTAGTGTTTCCGCAGACTTCTATGTTTTGGACATGGAAGATGATGAGTCTCCCAAATTTGCTCCTATCTTGTTAGGGAGACCATTTTTGAAGACTCACATGGACAAAAATCGATGTGCACTCAGGAACTCTAACAATGGAATTTGATGGGGAATTAATTAGATTCAATATTTTTGAAGCTATGAGATACCCAAGTGATGTGCACTCTGCTTATTTAATTAATTCTTTTGATCCTTTTGATTCTTTAATTTCTGCAGCTTTTGATACTAACCATTTTGATGCTCTTGATACAATTCTAACTCATAGCTTAGATGTACAGGAGGAAAAGAAAAAGAGTGAAGAAGAGCCATGGAGTGAAGACATTGATGAAATTGTTGCTGCCTTACAAGAGCTCTCTTCCACTCCAGAACAGCACGAGGTAACTTTTGTTGATTTACCTGTTACTACTGATATACCTCAACCTTCTGTTGTGCAGACACCTGAATTGGAACTTAAAGCACTGCCTGATCATCTTAAATACATCTTCTTGGGGGTGAAGGACACCCTTCCAGTAATAATTGCAAAGTCACTAACCCAAGAGCAAGAAGAGAAACTGGTAGCTGTTTTGCAGGTACATAAGACAGCCATTGGTTGGTCAATAGCTGATATCAAGGGTATGGTATTAGTCCCTCCATTTGTATGCACAGGATATTAATGGAGGAGGATACTAAACCTGTGAGAGACCCTCAGCGGAGGTTGAATCCTCCCATGATGGAAGTTGTGAAAAAGGAGATACTGAAGCTCCTAAGTGTGGGGGTGATCTACCCCATTTCTGACAGCAAGTGGGTAAGCCCAGTCCAAGTAGTACCAAAGAAATCTGGAATTACTGTGGTAAGAAATGCTGCAAATGAGCTTATTCCCACTAGGTTACAGACAGGGTGGCGTGTTTGTATTGATTACAGGAAGTTGAATGCCGCCACGAGAAAAGACCACTTTTCTTTACCTTTTATTGATCAAATGTTAGAAAGATTAGCTGGTCATTGTCATTATTGTTTTGTGGATGATTTTTCAGGTTACAATCAGATTGCCATAGCTCCAGAAGACCAAGACAAGACTACATTCACTTGTCCATTTGGTACCTTTGCATATAGGCGAATGCCTTTTGGACTCTGCAATGCACCAGGAACTTTCCAAAGATGCATGATGAGTTTATTTTCTGATTACATTGAAAACATCATTGAGGTTTTTATGGATGACTTTAGTGTCTTTGGAAATGATTTTGAAAATGGTTTAGAACATTTAACTTTGGTGCTTAAAAGATGCATTGACACTAACCTGGTACTGAATTGGGAAAAATGTCATTTCATGGTGAATGAAGGTATTGTGTTAGGTCATGTAATTTCTGCTAGGGAAATTGAAGTAGATAAAGCTAAGGTAGAACTCATGCATTCTTTGCCACCACCCACTAGTGTGCGGGAGATTCGTTCTTTTATTGGTCATGCAGGTTTCTACCGGAGATTCATTAAAGACTTTTCTAAAGTCTTATTGCCCCTTTGCATACTTCTTCAAAAAGATGTTAATTTTAACTTTGATGAGAAATGTATGGAAGCTTTCAATAAACTCAAGAAGTTGTTAACTGCTGCGCTATCATCGTGCCACCCAACTGGGAGTTACCTTTTGAACTAATGTGTGATGCCGTGACTTTGCAGTAGGAGCTATCTTAGGACAACGAGTTGATAGAGTTCCTTATGCCATTTACTATGCATCAAGGACTCTAAATGATGCTCAACTTAATTACTCAACCACAAAAAAGGAACTTCTAGCTGTTGTATTTGCTTTAGAAAAATTTAGATCATATCTAATTGGTTCTAAAGTGATTGTGTTTTCAGATCATGCAGCCTTGAAGTATCTTCTAACAAAGAAAGAAGCAAAGCCTAGATTGCTCCGATGGATTTTATTGCTCCAGGAATTTGACTTAGAGATTAAAGACAAGAAAGAGAGCGAAAACTTGGTGGCCGATCACTTGAGTAGATTGGTAACTGAAGAGGAAGAAATGTCTATCATAGAGACTTTTCCGGATGAATATTTGATGGTTGTCAACACCATAATCCCTTGGTATGCTGACATTGTTAACTACCTGGTTACTAAGGAATTTCCGGAGGGTTTGAACAAGGCCCAAAGAGATAAATTAAGGACTGACTGTAAATACTATATCTGGGATGACCATTACTTATGGAAGCATTGTGCAGATCAAGTTATTAGGAGGTGCATTCCTGATTCTGAGACACACTTCATCCTCTCCTTTTGCCACACCTATGCATGTGGAGGACACTTTGGCAGTAAAAGGATAGCCAATAAAGTGTTTGACAGTGGTTTCTATTGGCCTTCAATTTTCAAAGACGCTTACAACTTCTGTATGTCTTGTGACCGCTGTCAGAGAACAGGTAATATTGGTCCTCGTAATCAAATGCCTCAGACTCCGATCATTTTTGTGGAAGTCTTTGATGTGTGGGGTATTGATTTCATGGGACCATTCCCTCCCTCATTTGGTTTCACATACATTCTTTTATCTGTTGATTATGTGTCTAAATGGGTGGAAGCAAAAGCCACCCAATCTGATGATTCTAAAACTGTTGCAGATTTTGTTAAAACACATATTTTCTCTAGGTTCGGGACCCCGGGCTATCATCGTGACCAAGGGACTCATTTTTGCAACAGAACCTTTGATGCTCTATTGAAAAGATATGGAGTTATGCACATGAATCTCCACTCCTTACCATCCACAGACAAATGGGCAAACTGAAGTGTCCAACCGGAAGATTAAGTCAATCCTTGAAAAGACAGTGAATCCATCAAAAAAGGATTAGAGCACTCGACTTGACGACGCTTTATGGGCTTATAGGACTGCCTATAAGACTCACATTGGCATGTCACCATTTCGGTTGGTGTATGGAAAGCCCTGTCATTTGCCCGTTGAGTTGCAACATCGCTCTTACTGGGCCATTAAACAAGTAAATATGGAATTAGAAGGAGCTGGAAAGCAAGGAAGTTCCGCATGAAACTGGAAGAATTAAGAAATAAGGCCTTCGAGAATGCCCCGATTTATAAGACTAAAGCTAAGGCATTCCATGACCAGCTTGATTTCCGAGAAAGAAATTTCACGAGAGGGCAAAAAGTTCTCGCTATTCCAATCAAGACTCAAATTGTTTCCGTGTAAATCTGCGTTCTAAGTGGATTGGACCGTTTGTGGTAACTAATGTTTTTCCTTTTGGTGCAGTTGAGATCAAGAGTGAAATTTCAGGCAAAGTATTTAAGGTCAATGGTCATCGTCTCAAACCTTATCATGAACCTCCTGACAGTGCAGAGATGGAAGTGATGAACCTCATCCTTCCACAATATGAGGAGCATTGAAAGTATCATCATGTCAGGCTGAGGACAATAAACTAAGCGCTCATTGGGAGGCAACCCAATCAGATTTGCTCTCTTTATCCCTTTTTATTTTGCGTTTTTATTAGTTTCTTAGATTATGTTTGTATCTGTTTGTTGAATCTTTAAAGAACCTTGTGTTTGGTTTGATTAATTGTGTTTTTGAATGAATTATTTGTTTGATATTTGTGTGGATTAAATACAGTGGAAACCAAGCGAAACTAGGAATTAGTCCATTTGTAAATTATTGTTTTGATCTTCTGATTACTGAACCATGTTCTTTGGGAATTATTTCATTTAATTGAGAAGTTAAATTTTAAAGTTCATGATGAATGGACTGAGTAAAGAGTTATACTCTTGAGACGTATTCATATGAACTTGTGCCTTATGAACTTCATAGATTTTTGACATTCCCTCAAGAATGATGAGTAAATGTACCCCCCTTAGTTTTCATTGTATTTTCATTCTCTTGTGTTGTGTACATTTGGGATTTGCACTTTTGATTTACTGATGGATTTGTTTCTGCTTTCGATTGTGGTATAGCCGTTTTTGCTTGTTTTCTTTTTCTGGATGTGTGTAGCATTGAGGACAATGCTCAGTTTAAGTGTGGGGGAGAGATTTTATAAATTTTCGTTTAAATTTTTTTTTCTTAATTTAAAAAAAAAAAAAGAATCATTGCATGATTGAATAACTTTTCTCCCTTCTTGAACTGATGTGCTTGGTGATGGATGATTGAATTGATAAATTGAGTTTGATGGATGCATACCTTATGAGATTTTGAGCCTAATGGATGGATTCAACATTTATGCCATTCTCTTCTTTCTTGTGTGACTTTCACTCATGTTAATGACCACTCTAGAACTTGCTTTGATTCTTTTTAAGGCTACATTTTACTTGCATGTATGAACATGATTGAGGCCCTCTTTCTTAATTAGCTAGTTTAACCAAATAGTCAACCTTGTTTTCAATATGATATCAAGCACTCTTTTGACTTCTTGAAAATTCTCTGATTCCTGCCAACCTTGTATATTTTCCTTTGCTTAACCCCTTTGAACTTATTTGACCATTCCTTGTTTCTAGCTCATTATGTACCTTAAATGAAAAATCGTGTTCTTATTTTACCTTAGGGAATAAAAGAACATTAGCTTGGTTAATGGATGAGTTTTTGAACAAGTGTGGGGGTATGTGTACAAAATGGTTGTTGAAAAAGGAAAGAGTGCCTAAAAAAAAAAACAAACAAAAAGAGAAAAAAAATGTATGTATATAGTTATGTTTATATATAATAAAAAAAGGATTGAGAAATGAATATGTAAAGGGTTATACATTAGAGTTGGGATGAACTTTTATGCTTGTTATTTGAACTCAGCTCTCATTTGCTTTTATTCTCTTTGGTATTTATCCTCTCATATCCATTTTACCCTCTTCTGTTACCTTGACTTCACTACAACCTTGAATAAAGTCCTCATGATTTGTGTATGCATGTGTTTTAAGTAGTGGAGAAGTAGAAGATAAGCAAGCTTATGGTAGTGCAATTTTCATAGTTGAATTGAGTGAAATACCTACCTTTTAAACACTTGAGAGATTGAGAGGGAATCTTGTGAAGATCTATCATTCTCGATTCATATTGAAGATACCTTACTTGTTGGTTTGAGATGTGGAGAATTGTTAACTCATGAATGTTTTGATCCTTTGAACCTTTGGTTGTTCTTCTTGATTGTAAAATTTTGGGCTCTTCAATGTCGTTGGAATTTAAAATTTTGTTAATCTCTTATGTCCTTGTTTTGGTCTTGAGTTTTGTCCAGGAGTGCAAAAAGTTAAGTGTGGGAGAATTTGATAATCACGTATTTTATTTATTAAGAAACCCTTATGTTTAGTCATTTACACTCTCCATATTCTTAATTGATTGAGTTTAGTATGATTTTGTGAGTTTGAGCTCAAATTGGTCCTAATTGAATATTTTCAGCATTATTGAGATTTTACACTATTTCTGTATTTTGGTCATAACTTGAGTTCCTGATATCTGATAATCATGAATTTTATCTTGTAGGAAAGCTAAGAGGAAGCTCTACAACTTTTATGAAGAGCTTGAAGTCCTAAACAGATGTCTAAGGGACCTAAATTTACATGGAAGTCAGAATACGGGTTCTGTCACTAGAATCCGAACGGTGTGCACTCATAAAATCATATCTCAAGCTGTAATAATGGAGATGGGCTGAAATTTGGATAGTTGATAGTCAAGACCCAAATAAACAACTTTCATGAAGAACACCTTTTGAAAGAATGAAGTCTAATGGGTCAGTTTGGGCTTACAAGTCGGAACAGATGTGCTGAAGTTGGGTTTGAATAACCTGTGGTATTTGGGTAATATCTTAGGCTGTAGGAAGCCAAATTGGACGATCCAGATATGCATGTTATAGCCAAGACAAAGATCTACAACTTTTATGAAGAGTACTTTTCATGAATCTGAAGTATAATCGGTCGTTTTTGGCTTCCAAGTCAGACTAAGAAATTTTCGCACTCAACCACTCCACTCCACTCAACCAAATCACTCCACTCATCCACTCAACTACTCATCCACTAAATCAAACCACTCATCCAATCAACCACTCCACTCATCCACTCACCCACTCAACCAATCCACTCAACTAACCCACTCAACCAAATCACTCCACTCATCCACTCAACTACTCATCCACTAAATCAAACCACTCACCCACTCAACCAACCACTCCACTTCACTCATCCACTCAACCACTCCACTCATCCACTCAACTAACCCACTCAACCAATCCACTCAACCAATCCACTCAACCACTCCACTCCACAAACCCACTCATCCATCCATTCACCTTTGTCATTTTGTTACCCTAGACTTCTATAAAAGGCACCATTGGTTATCATGAAAGAAGTTGGACTCTCCTTCATTTCTCTCATAGTTTCTTCTTGTTTCTTCATAGTTTTTCTTGTGATTTCCTTCTAGCTATGTGTAACTAAACCTCCCTTGGTTAAGGGGGTGATGAAACCACTAGTATTGATGTTGTAAACCTTGCATATTTGATTATTTCAATACAGTTATATTTTTATTCATATATTTCTGAATCTATTGTTGGTATAAAGGTTTTTATACTTGTTCTCACTTTCAAAGTGGTAGATCTGGGTTTATTATGCGCGGTTGCGGTAGTAGATCTAGTGGAATGTATGATGTTCATGTGGGTATAATTATCTTTGTGCTATTTGCCAGTTATAAAAGTGGTAGATCTGGGTTTATTATGCACGGTTGTGATAGTAGATCTAGAGAAATATATGTTCTAAGTAATTTAATCCCGGTGTGTGATTAGATCTTAGTGTAATTGATTTTCTAAATCTTAATGCAATTGTTGGATAGTTGTAAGAGCGGTTGCTTTATGACTAATCAGTGATTAAGAGTTGATTTGAGCGGTTGCTAAATTGGCCAACACGTAAGGAAAACAGAGATTTACTCTCACAATTGCATAAAAACATAATTGAGCATGTTGGAATAAAATGATATGTGGATTTACATCATCATATAAATCTAGTGGTGGATTCAATCTCTTAACCAATTTTCTTATATTGTTTTCAGTTTATTTATTGTTATTGTCTTTGAAACTGTTTATTGTTCATCAAAACTCCAAAGACCCCCCTTTTTATTGTTTATTGTTAATTAGAGTTTAAATTGGGAATTACTTGATAGTGTTAATTGAATTAGTTCTCTATGGATCGACTCTTACTAACTACAACTAGTTTTAAGGTTTTTATTTTCTGGTGGGCCTGACAACTGATTTTTATCTGAATTTTAATCACTATATCCTCACGCATCAGTTATCTTTTTAAAAAAAATAAATGTACATGCTTTTAAAAAAATGAAATATTGGATGAAAACAAAGTCCGATATTTGTTAGAGCATTGTAAGAGGAGCTCTTTTATTCTTATATAAACTGAAATAAAACAGTCACGCATTACTTGAATATAAAAAATGAGGTGTAACTTTGCCTTTATGTCACAACCGTCCCGAAGGGCGCCGCAAAAATAAAAAGAAAGAGGAGGAAAAGACTTCGGGATGTTGGGAGTCGCCACCAATTGCTTTATCCATTAAATGGAATGGTGTAATTGGACACCTGAGAGATGATCTACATTTCAAAGTTCATGGTTCGGGAGTTGATTACGGGTAGGGAAGGTATTAGCACCCTACACCGTCTGTTCTAAGAACGGTTACCTATTTAATCTAATGTTATTTTGCAAGATTAATTAAATTGGTCCTATAAAAAAGAAAATAAATATTTTTTTTTTGGTTTTTACTTTAACATGTCCCAGTTTGTCAAGCATAATATCAAGAATGATAAATGACGAAGACCAGAAATGGGTGGCTAAATAGCCATTATTTTGGAACAAATTCTAAGTCTACAACATATTATAAAAAAGTAGTAAATCAAAATTTTATTTTTTTTGAAAAGAAGTAATTTTCAAAATAAAATGGCCAAATAAAAATATTATTTCAATGAATAAATTTTAATTCAAAGAAATTTGTTTGAGGTAAGAAAAATGTTTTTTTATTAAAAAAAAGGCCTAATTACAAATTTCAAAACTTTTTTTCTTTAAAAAAAGAAAATATCTCAAGCCCAAACAAGCAAAAAAAAGGAAGGTCTAAATTTATTTTTTACTTAAGCCCAAATGAAAGGTAAAAATAAAATAAAAAATAAAAATAAAAATACAAACAAACCAAAAAAAAAAAAAACAAAGAGCAAACTTACCTCCAAGACGTATAAAAATGCTATGCTCAAAAAAGTCTACACAGAGTCTCACGCGTTCTCTTCAAATTAAATCTTGAAAAGTAACCCACTTGAAAAAAATAATTACTAAAGTCTCAAGCTCTTATACTTAGTATTAAGCCTAAGTAAAAAAATTTATTAAAGTTCTCGGGCTCTTATACTTAGTATTAAACTCAAGTGTGAAAAAATTTTGGATGATCGAAACAAATGACAACCACCCCTATATATAGGAGGAAGGGAGGGAGAAGTAGCATGGCTTCTCCAATGTGGGACTTAGATACTTTATTTTTTTCAAAATTTTTCCTTTTTTTCATTTTTTCTTTTTATATTTTTAGATTTTTTCAAGGTTTAGAAATTAATTTTATGAACAAAATTGAGTGTTCATACCTTGATTAAGTAACAAAAATAAAAATTTTATGGACAAAATTGGGTATCAACAGCTGCCCCTTTGCTTTGCATTTAAATTAAATGAAAAGCAAAGGAATTGATTCAATTTTGTCCATGAAAATTTTGATTTTCCCTTTTTTTAGAATGTGTAGATTAATGCAAAAATATAACAAACAATAAAAACAAAAAAGGCACAAAGTTTACGGAGTGGGGTATCCACTGAAGCTTGACAGGAAAATTAAAACAAAAAGACACATAACTTGCGGAGTCGGGTATCCGCCGAAACTTGACAGAAAGGTAAAAAGCTTGCGGAGTCTGGTATCTGCCGAAGCTTGATAGAAAACTTAAAACAGAAAAGGCACAAAGCTTGCGGAGTCGGGTATCCACCGAAACTTAATAGAAAACTTAAAAATAGAAAAGGCACAAAGCTTGCGAAATCGAGTATCTGCCGAAGCTTGACAAAAAATAAGGTAAGAAACTTACGAAGTCGGGTATCCGTTGAAGCTTGACAAAAAACAAGGTAAGAAGCTTACGGAGTCGAGTATCCATTGAAGCTTAACAAAAACTTAAAGGCAGTGGGTACTGGGACCGAAAAACATAGAATAATGGATATGGGAACCCAAAAAAGAAATAGCAAGAAGAGATGGGTGCGGGTACCCATAAAAGGCAAAAAACTTGCGGAGTCAGGTATCCGCTGAACCTTAACAAAAAACTTAAAGATAATGGGTATGGGGACCCAAAAAGGTAAAAAGCTTGCGAAGTCAAGTATCCACTGAAGCTAAACAAAAAAAAAAACTTAAAGGCAATGGGTACGGGGACCCAAAAAGGTAAAAAAGCTTGCGGAGTTAAGTATCCGCTGAAGCTTAACAAAAAACTTAAAGGCAATGGGTACGGGGACCCGAAAACAAAAGGTAATGGACATAAGGCTCTGATTTGATTGAAAATAGCAAGTTGGACTTTTGTAGGTCAAGGCTAGCAAAATAAAATAGTGCACTATGCATGCTTCAAATGTATGACAGTACGAAAAACTCTTTTTTTTGCTTTTTTATTTTTTTTTGTCTTTTTTTTGTGTATGTCCCCACAACCCCTGAGGACATGATTGCAATCATTTTCAAAGATGAACTGGAATGGGATTTATTGGCACCATTTCATTTGTCTATTAAGCCGATGGTTGAAATGTCCAACCATGATGATCCTTGAGGTGTGCATTAGATGTGATAGTGACCTGACTATCCTTTCTTTTCTCATCAACACTCTTATCAGGATTTCATTGTATTTCTCATGACCTTTCAAGCAAATTTAAATGCTTTTGCAATATTGTCACATGTTTCACATCTCAATATAAGTCTATCATGAGAAATGCATCAACAATAGGTTGCAGCGAAAAGGGGTTATCATTATGGAAAGGAAAAGTATAGGAAAAGCAATTCAAAAGGGATTAAGAATTGAAATGTTTACAAGAGAAATGTTTGGGTGGAGTTTTCCAACTCTTCTAGTGATGCTCTTTAGGATGATTAGTGCTAATTTCCCATGTATGCAACCTTGAACACCCTTTTGTCTGTTTCCAAGAATATAATTTGACCTAGTTTTCACGCATTGGGAGCTTTTCATGACAAGACTTCATATATTCAAACTGCCCCAGTTCGACCCAAGTCTTCGTGTATCGAAGCATTTGATGACAAATTCAGACTGCCCCAGTTTGGCTTTAATGAACTCAAACTGCCCCAGTTTGTGACTTGAGGCAACTCCACTTCTTCGGATGTGTCAAATACCATTTTTGACCCTGACTTTTGCCTAGGTCACTTTTTTTGAGTTTTCAACCTAGCGGGTCGCCTTAACTTTTGCTTAGGTCGCCTTTTCAGGTTTTCAACCTAGTGAGCCACTTTTCTTTTTTTCTTTCTTTTTCTTTTTTTTAATGTAGGAGCAAGGAATTGAAAACTCAGAAGAGCATGAACCTTTTGTCTCAGAATTAAAGTTAATGAAAATGAAAACAACCCTTCATTAATCAGATTGAACTTTTTGAGGCTTGTAACATGGCCAAGGTTAAGGGTTCTGAAAGAAAGAATATAAGGCTCAAACAAATGTTTAAGGGTTGAATGAGACCAAAGATCTTTAGCAAACTTTGTCAATTGCTTTTGGCATTGTCAAGAACACTAAAACTTTTCATTTAATTTTCATTTTTCATTTCATCATTTGCTTATCTTCTTCTTTTTCTTTTTCTTTTTCTTTTTTTTTTTTTTTTTTTTCTTTTTGCTAAACCCTAGTGTAGGGGTGATCCTTGTCTGAGGTTCTTTAAAGAAAATTTTCAAGCTCAAAAGGACGTAACAAGGGATATTACACATTATGAAGGATAAAGAAATATGGCCAATCTTCATTTTCAAATCATGATTGTTTATTTTCAAAACTTTAATTTTGAGACCAAAAGTTAATGCACAAGTGATTACTTATTTGTTCTTTTTCAAAAATCCTGCTTCCAATTGCTTGGTGACTTCCTCCTTTTATTTTAGGATACATTCTCCTCAATTTTTGCTTCTTCGCCTCAGTATTGGGGTATAGCGAAATTTTGTGGGAAGCCATGCTCGGATCCATTCTTGGTACGACCATGCGAAAATGTCACAATAATCACATCAAAGCTTAACTAACTTGCTTCGCTCATCTTCTTTCATGGAAGTGCTAATTTTAACTTTTTTTCTTTTTCATCCTCTGCCCCCGAATTAATCACTTCTGTTGACTCTTCGTGGGTTGACTTTCTTTAGCCTTTTTGTTCCATTAATCTCATTAGCTCAAGAGAGGGTTCCCAATTGTCACCATTATCTTTTTTAATGGGATGGTCAAAATTATATAATGGGGTCATAGCACTGTCATTTTCAAGAGAATCGCTTTCAGATCCGCACAAGTGAAAAGGTAATGAATGAAGGTTAATGTATTGGTTGGACAGAAACTAAAAGAATGGCAAGAAAATGCATTTATTAATAGTAAATATTGAAAAGGAAACATGTGAGCCTATTTTCTCAATCATATCTTCCTAAAGCCTTGGGCAGAGCTATAGGATTACAGCATTACTTTGCATCAATCTCAAAGGTCATGAAAAAATTGATGATCTCCCAATTGTTGAGCTCTGCATCTGGGGAACAAGGGCACACCGGATTGGCACCATAATTGATAGGTTGATCATCCTCGATAGCAGTCACTGCACTTCAAAAGCTTTGTCGAATGTCACAGATGAGGATCCCCTCAGCTTTAGGTTCTCGATTTTCCAATCGGGCCAGCTACTTCTTTTTTTTCTCTTCCACTATCCTCTTTTGTCGGCCTTGGTGGGTTTGTATTTGGGTTTTGGGTCCATGGTTGGGTTAGTTGAGATGGCATGGTAGGGAGTGTTTGGTTTGGAAAGAGAGGTTGTGTATAATAATGGATCATTGGGTGATAAGGTTGAGGATATGGAACTTGAGAAACATTAGCACTGTATGGGTTACAAGGTATAGAGGGAGGTTGGAAGCATGGTTGAGCGTTAATAGGTGCTTGGCTAGGTTTTTCTTGGGCAAAACTTCTCTGATCGAAAGTAACAACATGGGCTTCTCCTTCTTTTTTCTTCCTTGTTAGGGGCCTTTTGGCACTAATCATCCCTATTGAACTTTCAACGATCTTCCCACTTCTCATTCCTCCCTCAACTCTTTCTCTAATAATGACCATGTCCGAGAAATTTGATGACACACTCCCTATCATCTTGTCGTAGAAGGGAGATTGGAGAGTATCGATGAATATGGCCACCATTTCTTTTTCTGTCAATGGGGGTTCAACCTGAGTAGCTATTTCTCTCCACCATTGAGCATATTCCTTAAAAGTTTCAACTTCTGTTTTAACCATATTCTGCAACTGCAGTCTATCTGGTGCCATATCGATGTTGTATTTATATTGTCTCAAGAAAGCAATAGCCAAGTCTTTGAAACATCAAATATAGGTACGTTCAAGGTGTGTATACCAGTTAGACGCTACCCCAGCTAAGCTGTCTTGTAAGAAATGGATCAACAGCTTGTCATCATGAGTATGCGAAGCCATTTTACGGATATACATGGTCAGATGGTTCTTTGGGCAAGTGGTCCCTTTATATTTGTCGAAATCTGGGACTTTAAATTTTAAGGGAATCACTACATCTGGGACAAGGCAGAGTTCTGAGGCATTTAGAAGACCATAGCTACTTGCTCCTTCTATAGCTCCTAGTCTCTCTTCAAGAACTTCTAGTTTTTCCTTGGATTGAAGGTCTTCGATTGAAGGGTTTAGCAGAGAAGTATAAGCAATCTTATGGGGGAAATTTTGTGGCATACAAAAAGGAAGTTGGGTCTGACTCGAGCTTTGTGGCCCTGAAGTAGGTATTACCAATGATGAGCCGCTCTCGGGAGGGTTGGTAATCTGTGACGGCATAAAACCAGGGGGAAGGCCATAAGGTGGAATGGAAACAGGGTACTGAGGAATCTCACTGGTATTTGGCTGAGATCATTGGGTAGTGTTTGGAGGGTTTGAAGTTGTTGTCACTGTCGGTGCACTGCCCTCAGGAGTATTGGTGGCTAATGGTGGCACATAACCAGGTAGAAGGCCATATGGTGGGAATGAAGATACATGTGTTTCTTGATGATTAGTAACAGGGCTTTGTACAGGATTATTTGAGTAGATGGTGAGTGACATCATGGCCCATTGAAATGTGACACCACGATATTGCCAAGGAATTGATGCAAAGCCATGTGGGTGAGCAGGTGTGACCAAAGGATCATCATTTGCTCCTGAAGGAATCCCCTCTATGTTCTTGGTTCCTTCTAAAGCTTGCAGAACTTCCAAGACCTTGGCCATTTGTTCCTTTAGCTGGCTTACTTCACTTCTCAGCTCTTCTTGTAACTGCCCCAGTTCATCCATGACTTTTGATTGAAAGCGAGTCCTATATGGGTGTCGTAGAGACAGTTTTTTTGTATTATTATGAATATGATAAAAAAATGCAAACATAAGTGCACTAAAACAAGAGTAAAGTTATTTCAGCAAGTGATAGCTTTAGTTCTAGACCCCTATCAGACAAAAGGTCCCTAAATTGTCCCTTGCTGTCACCAACACTTTGGCTAGCAAGAGTCCTCCATCCTCACCCATGACAGGTTACAAGTGAAAAGAGTTCAATTTGAGTGAGGGATTTTCATGTGCCTGTCCGGAGACCAAAGGTCTCTCAAAGCAACACTACTTCGCCCTCTATCTAAGCCTACAAGGTACTGAGGTCGGATATAGAGCTTGTGTGTGTAAGTGTACATGAAGGAACATGCAAGCAAATTTATTCACAAAGTAGAAGTACAATACATGTAATGCAAACAAAATGTACAACAATATGAAACAAATAAACAAACGAAAGAAAAATGGACTAATATAATCAAAGAGCAAATAACATGAGATTAAAACAAGGCTTAATCCTCTCATGTCCCCAGTGGAGTCGCCAGCTGTCGCAACCGTCCCGAAGGGCGCCGCGAAAATAAAAAGAAAGATGAGGAAAAGACCTCAGGGTGTTGGGAGTCGCCACCAATCGCTTTATCCATTAAATGGAATTGTGCAATTGGACACCTGAGAGATGATCTACGTTTCAGAGTTCATGGTTCGGGGGTTGATTACGGGTAGGGAAGGTATTAGCACCCTACACCGTCTGTTCTACGAACGGTTACTTATTTAATCTAATTTTATTTACAATATTAATTAAATTAGTCCTTTAAAAAAGAAAATAAATAATTTTTTTTTGTTTTTACTTTAACATGTTCCATTTTGTCAAGCATAATATCAAGAATGATAAATGACTAAGATCAGAAATGGGTGGCTAAATAGCCATTATTTTGGAACAACTTCTAAGTCTACAATATATTATATAAAAATGGTGAATCAAAATTTTATTTTTTTGAAGATAAGTAATTTTCAAAATAAAATGGCCAAATAAAGTTATTATTTCAATGAATAAATTTTAATTCAAAGAAATTTGTTTGAAGTAAGAGAATATTTTTTTTATTAAAAAAAGGCATAATTACAAATTTCAAAACTCTTTTTTCTTTAAAAAAAGAAAATATCTCAAGCCCAAACAAGCAAAAAAAAAAAAGGAAGGTCCAAATTTATTTTTTACTTAAGCCCAAATGAAAGGTAAAAATAAAATAAAAAATAAAAATACAAACAAACCAAAAAAAAAAAGGAGAGAGAGCAAACTTACCTCCAAGACGTATAAAAATGTTATGCTCAAAGAAGTCTACACAGAGTCTCACGCGTTCTCTTCAAATTAAACCTTGAAAAGCAACTCACTTACAAGGAGGGAAAAAAATTACTAAAGTCTCGAACTCTTATACTTAATATTAAGCTCAAGTAAAAAAAAATTACTAAAGTTCTTGGGCTCTTATACTTAGTATTAAGTCCAAGTGTGAAAAATTTTTGAACGATCAAAACAAATGACAACCACCCCTATATATAGGAGGAAGGGAGGGAGAATGAGCATGATTTTTTCAATGTGGGACTTAGACACTTTATTTTTTTAAAATTTTTTCCTTTTTTTTCATTTTTTCATTTTCTTTTTTTAGATTTTTTCAAGGTTTAGAAATTAATTTTATGGACAAAATTGAGTATTCATACCTTGATTAAGTAACAAAAATAAAAATTTTATAGACAAAATTAGGTATCAACACTTTATATAAAATTGTCCCATGTTATTTGAGCATTAGCATGAGTGTGTAACTCTCCTTTTATATATAGCATAAGTACATGACTATGTTGTTCTTTTATGATACTGCCATATAAGTTTTACCTATTTAAAAAAAAAATCAGTTAAAAATTTTAAATTGAAAACCAATTAGTTTAATAAAACCAACCAGTTCACCGATTTTAGGTGGTTCAATTACCCATTTGGTTTCTTGGGTGAATTAGAACCGAATCGACCCACAATTTGTGTTGTTGAATCAGTTTTAAAAACATTATCCAAAATTTTAAGGCATTAAATTTATGAGTCTTTTTTATTTATATACTTTTTACTTTGTTCATTCATTTTCAATGTGAAACTTCTTCACTCATAGCTCACTCACACTTAAAATTCCCTTGAGAGTTCTTCACCTTACTTACACTTAAAATTCTCAACATTAACAAGTGACACCTCATTACCATAGAGGTAGAGAGTGGCCTTGCCCGCTAATTTTTTTTTTATCAATGTTTAAAAAATCGGACCAAACTGGCTAGTTTAGCTGAAAAATCGATGAATTGATCATGTGTTCGGTCCAAATGACCCAAAAAACCAGAATTTCAAAGAATCAGTCAAAATTGGTTATGAACCAATTTTTGTTTAAAAATAATTTTTTTATCCAATTAGAGACCCAATTCTAAATTACAAAGGCTCACATATAAAAGCCCAAGGAAGGTATTAGAATGTATATTTTGATGTTTCATTCACTTATCTACGTGGGACTTGTGAGTGTAGTTTCTTCTAAGTTTTTATATATATTGTATACTTAAATACTTTACTCATTATATAATATGAGACTTTGAAAAAATATGCAATATAATGTGAAATATTAGTATGTTAATTTATTACTTAATATATTATATAATATTAAAAAATATATTTTTAATTATCACCAATTTAACTATAATTAAACTACTAAACCATGAACCATTGTCTTTACTGGTTAAATGACCAGTTCGATTTTAAAAACATTGATTTTTATAACATTCTTTAACTTTTAATGCAAAGTTTATTTTAAAGTAGTTTTTAAATTTGGCCCTTCACAACAATATTATACTCTTTGGCCCTTCACAATAATATTATACTCTTTGGCCCTTAGCCATTACAATCCAGCTGTGCTATGCCTATAAATAACCCTAAGAATTAGAGCATCCTATACTTTTTAAATACAAGATAAAAGCATGATTATGCTTCGTTATCATGCTCTTCTAGTATTTTTTATTCTTGCGGTATTAAATGGTGCGCAGGCTCCACAAAGTTTCTAATGTTTCTAAATCATACTCTACATGCGACTTCCTTTTAAAACATAGCACAGCATGTATATTATTGTATGCAAGTGCTACTGCTTGTATGTGTGAATTGATTTCTCTCGCTCTCACTCTGACTAACACGAATTCCTCTCTTGTGTTTTTAATTGATGCAGAGATGGTGGTCATTGAAGCAGAAGAATGCCTGATGCTTAACGAAATGTCAACACAGACCGGGGCTTGCTTGACTTATGGTGCGTGTGATGTTGAGTGCAGAACCCGGGAAGGTGCCATTAGCGGAGCTTGTTTTCAAGCTCCCTTTTTTTCCAGAAGTTGCTTGCTTCTGTTACGCACTGTGCTTATGAGTGTCGTCTACCACGAACAAACAGTGTATAACATATATAAAATAAATTGCACTGCAACAATCTGTTTAGTTATGGAGTTTCAATTTTTACATTCCCCTACACCCTTTTTACATTATTTTTTGAATACTAAAATAAAGAAAACACATTTTTAAATACACACACTTTTTTTCTTTTTATTGAAACAAATAAAGTGTAACGTGATATAGGAAAAGAATTATGTTTGATGAACAATTTCCTTAGTTAATTATTTTGGTGTAAATTAACAATTATAACATATAGTAGCTCTGCCCTCAATCACATAGAATGCCCATCAGGGCATCAACCATAACAGGGTTTCTCTACGAATTTCAAGCTGCAGATATGATGCAATTCCTCGTGTTACCAAATATGAAGACTTCGTTGTCTGCTGTATGAGTATTGCCCTCGGTTGTCACTCTATCTCTATATATATTATTTGCAGAATAAATATTGTGAAATAGAAGTTTTATTATGTTGTAACCATTATCCTTATGATATAGTATCATCCAACACCTCGAGGATTTCGTATAATAAATTGACTTTTCTTCCTCTCCTAAATTGTTGTGGCCTACGCCCTGATCGCCATATCAAAAGAATTAAGATCTAACATTTCTGGTTCTGTTTTCTTAGTTTAATTCAGTTCAACAATGAAGAAACAAGACCGAGTTAACATTGTAAGGAGTAGTGTAATTAGTTAATAGTTAGTTAACAGATTGAGTTAGTTAGTTTCAGTTAGTTTTCAATTCTGTTACTTTCTGCTATTTTCTGTTTCCCTCTGTTATGCCTAGTTAGATACTATGTGTGTGTGTGTATATATACATATATATATCTCATAACTCTCTGTAGATATGATTTAGTTTTTCTTCTCAATATACAAGTCATTCTTCTTTCTTGCTATCTGTTTTCTCTTTTCTCTATCTTCCTAAGTTGCAGCTTAGATACCTTTATGGTATCAGAGCCCCAATGATCAACAATAGAAGGAAGCTTCGGTATGTCTTCCTCTTCACGCTTCATTGTGCACACCTTTTCAAATCTAGTTTCTATCAAATTAGATGAGGGCAATTTTCTGCAACGGAAGAAGCAAGCACTTGCAACCATCAAGGGTTTCAAGTTGCAAAAGTTTATCAAAGGATCTGAAGGTATGCCAATCAAGTATGCAAATTCGGAAGATGAAGCTCAAGGTTTAATCAGTGAGGATTTCACAAACTGGGAACAACAAGATTAGCTGTTGCTGTCTTGACTGCTCTCATCTATGCAGAAATTTTGACCACATGAATGGTTGGGTGTGACTATTCCTTCCAAGTATGGAAGAATCTTGAAGTATTCTTCGCTTCACAAACAAGAGCAAAGGTGAAGCAATTGAAATTGCAACTTAAAAGTGTCAAGAAAGTAGTTGGAATTGGTGATTATCTACTTTCAATAACAAAGATTACAGACACTCTTGCAACTGTTGGTTCTCCAATAGATACAACAGATTATATTGATATAATTTTTGATAGATTACCTGATGAATATGATGGTTTCATTACTTCTGCTATGACTCGGTCTGAACCTTTTTCAATTCCCGAACTTGAGGCACAATTAATGGCTCAAGAAGAAAGATTAGACAAGAACAAGAAACTTATTACTGATGCATTTTCAATGCAAGTAGCACCAGCAGTTTCAAGGTCAAAGAGGTTCTGGATCTAACAGATATCAGTCATTTGTTCACAATCAAGGCAGATTCTATGGAAACTACAGAGGTAGAGGTCGTTTTCAAAGAGGATGTTTTGGAGGTAGACAAACTAATAAGCCTCAGTGTCAATTATGCATAAAATATGGTCATCAAGCCATGAATTGTTTTTATAGATTTGATGAGCTATTCACAGGGCCAAGTTTCAATCACATGCAGTATTTTGGTTCATCACAGTTGATTGGTCCCTCTCAACACTCAGTTGAGTCAAGATTTTCTAGTAATCAGAATGCATCCATGTCTGCTATGATGGCAGCACCAGAAACACTATTTGATCCTACCTGGTATCCTGACTCAGGGGCAACAAATCACTTGACACCAGTTTCTGATAATCTAAAGACTAGTTCAGCTTACATTGGTGAAAATAGAATCAAAATGGCCAATGGAGCAGTAGTTAATATTCAAAACATTGGTAACTCTTTTTTCTTCTCTCCAAATTCTGCTAAATCACTTTTCTTGCATAATTTGTTACATGTCTCTCATATTTCCAAAGATTTGTTAAGTGTTTCTCAATTTGTCAAAGATAATAAAGTTTATTTTGAGTTTCATTCTGATCATTGTTATGCCAAATCTCAAGCCACCAATCAAATTCTCTTGGAAGGGAAGCTTAGAAATAGTCTCTATGCATTTGAAAATGTTCAAATATCTTCTTCACCTTTTAAACAATCTTTCCCTTGTAATTCTGTTTCAAATTCATGTATTTTGAATTCTCATTCATGTCATTCAGTTTTGTTGATTCCAATTTGTTACTTTGGCATGCTAGATTAGGACATGCCTCACAAAAAAATTTATATTCAGTGTTGAGACATTGTAACATTCCTATCAATCCTAATACAGTTCCTTTTGTGTGTGAATCTTGTTGTCTGGGTAAGTCACATAAACTGCTCTTTGTTTCCTCTGATTCTGTGTATACACAACCATTAGAGCTCATTTACTTAGATATATGGGGTCCTTCACCTATTCAATCATCTAATGGTAGTCGTTACTATATTCACTTTATGGATGCATATTCCAAATTTACTTGGACATACTTGCTGCACAATAAATATGAGGCTCTTACCACATTTAGTGAATTCAAAACTATGATTGAATTACAACTCGGTGTTAAAATAAAAACCTTTCAATCAGATGATGGTAAATAATATACTGTTTTCTTAAAATTTCTTTAATCTCAAGGAATTATACATAGAATTAGTTGCCCTTACACTCATGAGCAGAATGGTTCTGCAGAAAGAAATCATAGACACATCACAGAGATGAGTCTAACACTTTTAGCCAATGCATCCATGTCTCAATCCTACTGGGGTAAAGCTTTTCTTGCTGCAACTTACCTTATAAATAGATTACCAACTCCTACTCTTAATAATATGTCCCCACTTGAAATTCTATTTCACCACCTACGCAATTATCATTTTCTTAGAACTTTTAGTTGTGCTTGTTATCCATATCTGAGGCCATATAACCAGTTTAAAATTGACTTCAGATCTCAACAGTGTGTTTTTATTGGCTATAGTGGCAAACATAAGGGTTATTTGTGCTTGGCATCTAGTGGAAAATTTTGTGTGTCTAGACATGTTATAGTCGATGAGTTTCAGTTTCCCTTTAAAAATCCAAATTCTGGATTTCTTAATTCCAATACATCAATGCATAGTACTTTTACACCCTGTATCTCCTTCTATTCCTCTTGTTTCTGCTACTTCAAATCCTTCTCCAAGTGTTACTCCTATTACTGCTGCTCCTGCCCAATCTGTGACACTACATTCTGATCAAGTTGTTTCTGTTGAGCCATCACCTACTGGTCAAGGTTCATTACAAGCATTTCCTTCATTAGTTTTAGTTTAGAATCAGCATCGTATAATCACTAAAGCTAAGGCTAGTATTCAAAAGCCTAAAGTTTTCCTTGCTGCTGCTAATCCTGATACAGAACCTAAATCAGTTTCTTCTGCTTTATCTTGTCCATCATGGAAGTCAGCTATGGATCAGGAATATCATGCGTTCATGAAAAACAATACTTGATCACTAGTATCTCTACCTCCTGGCAGAACACTATAGGCTGCAAATGGGTCTTCAAACTGAAGAAAAATCCTAATGGCAGTGTGAGTAAGCACAAGGCTAGGCTTGTTGCAAAGGGTTTTTACCAACAAGAGGGCTTTGATTTTTTTAAGACATTTAGCTCGGTTGTGAAGCCTACTACAGTGAGAATAGTGCTCACTATTGCTCTTTCAAAACGATGGCCTCTAAGGCAGATTGATATCAACAATGCATTTTTAAACTAAGTGAAGAAGTATATATATCACAACCTCAAGGTTATGTGCTAGAGGATAATTCATTAGTTTGTAAGCTGTATAAATCTCTTTATGGACTCAAGCAAGCCCCCCGAGCTTGGTTTGAGAAGCTTTACTCTACTCTCATCCATATAGGCTTTAATTCTGCCATATGTGATAGTTCTCTCTTTATGAAATTTGCTGCTGATTATACTATCCTAGTTCTAGTCTATGTTGATGATATTATCATCACTAGTAGTTCTTCTCAAGCTATCACTGATCTCATTGCAACCCTTAACACATACTTCCCTCTCAAAGATCTTAGTAATCTTAAATTTTTTTGGGGAATTGAAGTTCACCCTACTACTATAGGAGGCATTCATCTCTCATAGACAAAATATATTAAAGATTTCCTCACTAAGGCAAATATGGTTGCTGCTAAGTCAATGCCTACTTTTATGATTTCTGGTCTGAAGCTCGCAGCAAAAGGTTCTGATCCTACTCCAAATCCTTCTCTATATAGGTCCATAGTAGGTGGACTTCAACATGTGACAATCACAAGACCAGAACTTGCATACTTAGTGAATAAAGTCTTCCAATATATGCATTGTCCTCAAGCCTCACATTGGCAAGATGTGAAGCGAATTTTGAGGTACCTCAGTGGAACATTACAATATGGATTGGTTCTGTCCAAATCATCCAACTTGCATTTAAAAGCTTTTTGTGATTCAGATTGGGGTTCGGATGTTGATGACAAACATTCAACTTCTGGTTACTATGTTTATCTCGGTAATAATCTCATCTCCTAGTCTTCCAAGAAACAACATGTTGTATCCAGATCAAGCACTGAAGCCGAGTATCAAAGTTTGGTTGTTGTTGTTGTTGAAATAACTTGGATCAAGTCCAGACTAACTGAGTTGCATATTCATATGACTGAGACTCCTACCATTTGCTATGATAATCTTAATATCGTATTACTTACTGCAAATCCTATTCTTCACTCTCAAACTAAACATTTTGAACTTGACTTATACTTTGTCGAAGAGAAAATATAGCACAAACAAATTGTAGTTCATCATATTCCCTCTCAAGAACAGGCAGTTGATGTCTTGACAAAACCCATCTCATTAACACCTTTCCAATTATGTAGATACAAACTCAGAGTTCAAGATTACTCCACTCTGAGTTTGCAGGGGGTGTAAGGAGTAGTGTAGTTAGTTAATAATTAGTTAATAGATTGAGTTAGTTGATTTCAGTTAGTTTTCAATTTTGTTACTTTCTGTTATTTTCTATTTCCCTCTGTTATGCACAGTTAGATACTATGTATATATATATATATATATATATATATATATATATATATATATATATATATATATATATATATATATATATATATATATATATATATATATATATGTATATATCTTATAACTCTCTGTAGATATGATTTAGTTTTTCTTCTCAATATACAAGTCATTCTTCTTTCTTGCTATCTGTTTTCTCTTTTCTCTATCTTCCTAAGTTGCAACTCAAATACCTTTAAACATAATCATATATCATGCTTTTTATGCCATTATAGTTTTCAATTGACCAACGTCATTTGAAACAATATTAATAGTTTTAAAAAATATTTAAGGCCAGGTAATCACATTCAAATTAGTAAAAATCATTATGGCAAGGTGACAAACAGCACAGAGGTGTTATCATTTTACAGAAAGCGGCCGATAGATTTGATTTTTTGAATATATATAGCGATTCAAAAATCTCGCAAGTCATCTTCTCTTGGCATAGAATGGCAATGCGGTACCCATTTACGATTCTCACGAAGAAGTTGGGTATTTGTGGATATATGTGAGTATTTAATAATTTAAAATAAAATTAAAAAAATAAACTTTAATATCACATATAATAATATCTTTCAATAATTTAATTTTTTTATAAAATTAAAAGAATGTCACAAACAATATATTAAGTATAGTTATATTTTGTAATAATCAATCTACATAAATAATTATTATAAGAATGATATGTATTCATTAAAAAAATTCATTGTAAAAAATTAAGAAAATATAATTTTTCATCTCATCTCAAAATGAAAGAGAAAAAAAGCATATATATATATATATATATATATATATATATATGGTGAGAGCAAGACTTTTAAGTAACTTTCAATCTTGATCATTCATGTATAGTTGTATAGTCCAAATTTACTTCTTTCACTCTCTCACAATAAAAATTCTCTCATTAGATATGCTCTATATATATAACATTTAAGTAACTTTTAATTTGGATCATATAATCTTAATCATTCATGTATGGTTATATGATACAAATTTTCTCATTTCACATTTTCACAATAAAAACTTCTCTCACTACATATGTTATATATATATATATATATATATATATATATATATATATATAATACAGTTCATGGTACTCACAAGGCAAGTATTATGATCCCCACCCTTGCCCCCATTTATTAAACAGGTAATTATCCTCCCTTGCGAGCAATCGAATACCCATAGGTACTGATATTTTTCCATCCCTATTCTTGCCATTCTTGTGTAATCTAAGAGTACTACACAACTTCAGTAAGAATATGTCATGTGTTCCTACATGATTATATAAATCGTTAGATTGAAAATAAAATATTATTAAATTAAATTTAGAAAAGTACAAAGTCCCTTAAATTATTGCTGTAAAAAAAAATCCCTTAAATTATTAGTCTATGTGTATATAAAAAAATTTTCCCTAGAGAGGATGAAACATGAAATTTGAACTTTTGCACCATTGAGACATTTTCAGCACATCTTAGTATATTATAAGAAATCTATTGCTCACAAGCACCTAAATTTTTTTCTTCAACTCTGAATAAATCTTTCTATGCAGCCATTATCATCTAGCATGTCATAACAATAATCTTGTCAAATGCCAAGAGAAAAAGAAAGGTGAGAATTTTGAATCACTATATATATTAAAAAAATCAAATCTATCGATCGCTTCCTAATTTGTCATGCATTCTCCTAATTCAAAAGATGTCTGGCTTTTCGAATCAAAGTTGAACATTTTGTCAGCTGTAAAATTTCAAGTTAGATTATGTAGTTAGAATTGTCAAAATGGGCAATCTAGCCTAACAAAAAGTGTAAGTTAAGTTAAAAAATTTTAAGTTTGAATGTAATTTAACCTAATATGGCCTGACCCAATTTAATCTGACTCATGTTAAGTTGGTCCGTTGGCCCGAATTTCAATTTTCTTTCTCAATATAATAAAGTATATCTAAAAGGATACTACCATTTTTTGCTTAAAAAATTAAAATTCAATTGATAATTAGACTGATTATCTAATTTATTTGTCATTGCCTCAAAATTAAGTAACCCAAATTTTTTATTTTTCACTAATTTATTTTTTTAAAATTTAAATTATTTATTTAAAAAAATAAAAAAATTATCGGGCTGGTGGACCAGCCTGCTCAACTCACACCCCGCAATAGGTACTTGGTCCATCTCGAAAATGACCTAGTTCAAAGTGGCCCGGCCTGATCATTTTGACAACTGTACATACAATGAACAGTCATAAAAGATCACATCAATAATGGAATCGAGGCAAGCAAAGGGATGGCTATAATGTGAAAGGTGTGTTAGAGATATAATAAAAGTCACTCTATGTCTTCAGCCTCTATGACTAAGTGGTCAGAAATTTGATCTTTGTCGTCTCTATTTTTCTAAATAAAAGTTAAATTTTAGCATGTAATAAAAATAATTCATGTGCCTTCAACTTAAGTTTTTAGGAGAGATGGTTATAAGGGGAGTCGAAAGCACGGGGGAAATCAACATTCAATAGACTAAGTGAAGAGTCACATAAATAAGCTGGATACCTCATCTTGATCCAACATCTTAAGGCATTAGATCTATGACTCTTTTCCACTTATGTAGTCCTTACTTTGTCTATTCCTTTCTAACGTGGGACTTCTTCACCCACAACTCACTCACACATAAAATTTTATACAATCTCTCTCTCAAATGTGACGAAACATGCCCCTAACTTCCACATCGCCAAGAAGACTTTCGACATAAGGGACCTCGCACATGGATCCAACAACCACGACCATTGACCCTAATACTCGTCTCAGTCAAACCATTAGCTTGGCTTTGATACCACTTGTTAGGATAGGGAAGCCCAAAAGACTAGGAATATTTGCATCTAATAGACAAAATGAAGAACCACATAAGTGAGCTTTAATACTACATTTTGACCCAAAATAAATGTTTTTAAAACTGACTGAACTATTGAACTGATAAAGTGAGTGGCTCATGGTTCAATCAGTTTAACCGGTGGTTGAACAACTAATATTATTTTATATATATATATATATATATATATATATATATATATATATATATATATATATATATATATATATATATATATATATATATATTGCATAAGGTTATAATAGGTTCAAACTTCTAATATCAATTTTCAACTTTCAATATTAACTTTATTTACAAAAGAATAGTAATATGTCACTATATATTTAAAAATAAATAAATGTACATGCTTTTTTAAAAAATGAAATCTTGGAGGGAAACAAAGTCCAATATTTGTTAGAGCACTGTAGGAGGAGCTCTTTTATTCTTATATAAACTCAAATAAAATAGTCTCACATTATTTGAACATAAAAAAAGAGGTATAACATCCCTTTATATATTAAATAGTCTTATATTACTTGAGCATTAGCATGAGTGTGTAACTCTCCTTTTATATATAGCATAAGTACATGATTGTGTTGTCTTTTATGGTATAACCATATAAGTTTTACCTATTTAAAAAAATTCAGTTAAAAATTTTAAACTGAAAACCTGTTGGTTTAATAAAACCAACCAATTCTCCGATTTTTGGTTGTTCAATTACCCATTTGGTTTCTTGGGTGAATTAGAATCAACCCACAGTTGGTCATATTGAATTGGTTTTAAAAACACAATCCAAAACTTTAAGGTATTAGGTTTATTGGTCTTTTTCATTTATGTACTCCTTACTTTGTTTATTCATTTTCAATATGGGACTTCTTCACCCACAACTTACTCACACTTAAAATTCCCTTTGAGAGTTCTTCACCTTATTCACACTTAAAGTTCCTAACAATAACAAGTGACACCTCATTACCATAGGGGTAAAGGGTGGCCTTGCTAGCTAAATTTTTTATCAATGTTTAAAAAATTGGACCAAACTGGCCTACTCAACCGAAAAACCAGTGAACCGATCATGTCTCCAGTCCAAATGACCCAAAAAACCAAAATTTCAAAGAACCAGTCAAAATTGGTTTAAACCGATCAAAAATTGGTAAAATCAATCAAAATTGGTTATGAACCGATTTTTATTTAAAAAAATTAAACTCACTTAAAAATATTTTTTTTATCCAAATAAAGACCAAATTCTAAACTACATAGGCTCACATATAAAAGCCCAAGGAAGGTATTAGGATGTTTGAACCCCTCTTAGCTTTTATATATGTTGTATACTTGTATGTTTCATTCACTGATCTGGGAATTTGTATGTGTAATTTCTTCTAAGCTTTTATATATGTTGTATTATTAGATGTTTCATTTATTATATAATGTGAGACTTTAAAATACTATGTAATATAATGTGAAATATTAGTATGTTAATTTATTACTTAATATATTATATAATATTAAAATATATATATTTAATTATCACCTACTCGCCTATGGTTGAATTAGTAAATTGTAAATCAGTGTTTTTACTAGTTAAATGATAAGTTCAGTTCTAAAAACATTAATTTTTATAACATTCTTTAACTTTTAATGCAAAGTTGATTTTAAAATAGTTTCTAAATTTGGCCCTTCACAATAATATTATACTCTTTGGCCCTTAGCCATTACAATCCAGCTGTGCTATGCCTATAAATAACCCAAGAATTATAAAATCATATACTTTTTAAATCAACAATGATATGTTTACCACAAACAGTATATACACATCTTTTTACACCTCTCTCAATACCATTAATTATATCACTTTTTTCTTATCACATTCTCTTACTTAATTACTACCATCCACAAAAAGTGTAAATAGTAATATTTAAAAAAAATGATGTTTGAGCATCATTTTTCTTTTTAAATACAAGATAAAAGCATGGCTAAGCTTCGTTATCATGCTTTTCTTGTATTTTGTCTTCTTGCGGTATTAAATGGTGCGCAGGCGCCACAAAGTTTCTAATGTTTCTAAATCATACTCTACGTGGGACTTCCTTTTAGAACATAGCACAGCATGCATATTATTTATTGCATGCAAGTGGTACTGCTTGTATGTGTGAATTGATTTCTCTCGATCTCACTCTGACTAACACGAATTCCTCTCTCGTGTTTTTAGTCGATGCAGAGATGGTGGTCAATGAAGCAGAAGTATGTACGATGCTTAACGAAATGTCAACACAGACCGGGGCTTCCTTGACTTATGGTGCGTGTGATGTTGAGTGCAGAACCCGGGAAGGTGCCATTAGCGGAGCGTGTCTTCAAGCTCCCTTTTCCCCTGGAGTTGCTTGCTTCTGTTACTTGTGGTGCTTATGAGTGTCGTCTACCACGAACAAACAGTGTATAACATATATAAGCTGCTGTCTAATATACACCCTCATTTGGAGGGTGTATGGTGCACCTCGCGAATCGATTGTGTTGAAAAACACTTAAATGATTATGATGAATGACTTATAACCTGTTAATTTATTTTGTTTTTATTTTTAAAATTATATAATTATGTAAATATTATTAATTAAAATTTATAAAAATTTTAATATGCTGTGCTTATAATTTTAGAAAAAAATAATATTTTAAAAAAATATTATTGAAGATAAATATTATCGCTTAAAATTTATTAATATTTTTTATTAATTAAAATTTGATAACATGACCGCTTAAATACATACACACACACACATATATATATATAAAACTCCTTACACACCTACATGGAGAAAATTGTAAGGATTTTTTTAAAAAAATATTATTGTGTGTAAATATTATGAGTTAAAATTTGTAAGATTTTCAGTATGTGTAGTTATTTATGAAAAAATATAAGAATTGATATAATTTTAACTAATATTATTTTAACTGATATTATTTACAATTTAAAAATAAATAGTACAACTTGAAAAAAAAATGACAGTGACAGGTGGTGGCTGACGACAACAGACGCTAGCCAGCGGTGATTGGTGGCCGACGATTGTTGATGGATGGTGGCTGGCGGTTGTCGGCGGACGGTAGCCAGCGGCGGACGATGACAGTGGTGGTGTGTAAAAAAAAGCATAAAACAAAAAGAAAAAAAAAACCTACTATTACAAGTAAAATAAAAGGTGTATCATACATACTAACATGACAGGATGTATGATAGCACCCGCCTATAAAATAAATTGTATTGCAATAGTCTGTTTAGTTATGGAGTTTTAATTTTTACATACCACCACCCTTTTTACAATTTTTTTAATAATAAAATAAAGAAAACATACTTTTAAATATACACTTTTTTTTCTTTTTACTAAAACAAATAAAGTGTAACGTGATGTTAGAAAAGAATTGTGTTTGATGAACATTTTCCTTAGTTAATTATTTTGGTGTAAATTAACAATTATAACATAAAGTAGCTCTGCCCTCATTCACATAGAATGCCCATCAGGGCATCAACCATAAGAGGGTTTTTCTACGAATTTCAAGCTGTAGATATTATGCAATTCCTCATGTTACCCAATATGAAGACTTCGTCGTCTGCTGTATGACTTATGCCATCGGTTGTCACACTATCTCTATATATATTATTTGCAGAATAAATATTGTGAAATAAAAGTTTTATTAATGTTGTATCCAATTATCCTTATGATATAGTATCATCCAACACCTCGAGGATTTCCTATAATAAATTTACTTTTCTTCCTCTCCTAAATTGCCTGGCCTACGCCCTGAACGCCATATCAAAAGAATTAACATCTAACATTTCTGGTTCTGTTTTCTTAGTTTAATTCAGTTCAACAATGAAGAAACAAGACCGAGTTAACATAATCATCGTATCATGCTTTTTATGCCATTACAGTTTTCAATCGACCAACGTCATTGGAAACAAAATTAATAGTTTTAACAAATATTTAAGGGCCAGGTAATCACATTCAAATTGGTAGAAACCGTTATGGCACAGTGACAAACAGCACAGAGTTGTTATCATTTTAAAGGTGAAGTATAAGCATTGAAAAATCATGTCTTACCCACAAATTAAAAAGGAAAAAAGAACCGATGCTTGGGTAGTTTAAGTAGTTCAACATTTGTTTTCTTTAAACAAAGTTTTGAATTCGAAATTTTGTGAAAGAAAAAAATTAATATTAAAATAATTTTACACTTTTGTAATCTAACTCGGCTCAATTCTAAATTAGTCGGGACTTAATGCGAGTTTTAGAAAGTTGTGATTTTACACCAAAATAAAAAAATAAAAATAAAAAAAAGAAAAAAAAATTATAAGAGTGTGTTTGGAGTGTTAAAAAATAAGAAAATATTATCTAATAAGGATTAGGATCGGGACGATTCATGTCAAGCTTATTTGCAAAGCAAAACCGATGGACATTCTTTCTCCACTTCTTTACTGTTTGATCTCTATAGTTGGTTATATGGGCCACGGTCTACGGACCAGTCTGCGTAACTCGTTGCTTGTGTGGGTTAGGACCAAGTAAAATGTAAGCTCGTTTAAATGCGAGCTTACAAGCCTGGTCAATTTAAACTCACGATTAAACAGATTTTGACTCAAGAATTTGCCGACTAACCTATGAGTGTGTTTGGAATGAATAGAAATGAGAAATGAATTGATTTGATTTGAATTAAATTGATTTGATTTGATTTAGAAATCAAATTTTGTATTTGGAACTTTAAAAAAAATAAGATTTAAATTGATTTAAAATTAAATTTTGTATTTGAAATTCATTAAAATGAGAATTGATTTGATTTAATTTTATAATTTTATATTTTAACTCTTATGAGAAGTTGTTAGAAATAATTATTAATGATAAAATAGTATATTTATTTCAAATCAAATCAAATCCTAACAAATCTTATCAAATTTGATAGAATTTAAAAATAAAATAAATGAAATCTATAGAATTTTAAAAATCAAATCATTTCTTATTTTTTAACATTCCAAACATAAAATTTAATTAAATTTAATTTATAAATAAAATCATTTCTTATTTTTTTGCACATTCCAAACACACTCTATGTGCCAATATAATTTTTTTAAAATTAGGTTTAGATATAGGCTCATATAATTAAACGTTAAAATTAAAATTAAAATAATTAAATAAGGAAAAAATGAAGGAAATATAAGTTTTGTGATCTGAAAATTGAAATTGAAACTCTAACCTCTCTGATCTCTCAACTCCCATCACTAATGGTGTAAATTAGTTCGGATAACTCGATGAACTTGAACTGAACCAATTAAATTAATTTGATTTGATTCGAGTATATTAATTAATTCGAATAAAATTCAAATCAAATAAAATTTAATTGGTTTAATTCTCATATTTAAAATTTAAAATTCAAAAATTGAACCAAATTATATATATATATATATATATACTCTTACTTAGGTGAGAGGAGTTTATTGAGATTTAATCTTAAGATCTTTCATGAATGAGTCAAGATTAGAATAAATCTTAACCATTGAATTTTAATCTTAATCAATGTATGGTTGTATGGTCAAGATTTACTCTCTCAAATAAAAATTTCTCTCACTATATATATATATATATATATATATATTTTCAACTGTTCATTTACTAATTTAGAAAGTAGACCAATTTAAATCTTAAAAAATTTGATTATGCTTAATAATCGATTTATTGTATAAAAGTTTTTGTTATAATCGATTATAATTGATTCATTTTCATGTTTGGATGCATTAGTCATAAAATGATTTTAAGTTAATCCGATTCGTTTGAATGATATAAAAAAGAATCGCTTTTATACATTAAATTACTAAAATAGGTATAGAATGATTAAATTATTTAATTGAGGACAAAATATATATATATATCTGTTCAACGGTTCACGAGTAAATTTTACTTTTATTTTTCAGAAATTTTGTAAAAGACCAATTTACACCCCAAACATGACACCAACCTCTTTAGAACAGTCTTCGCCCTAAGTCCTCTATGTGCTTCGCTCTGCAATGTATGCCCCTTCCAAGTTTCTTCCTTTCTCATCAATCAGATAGTAGTATCTTGCAGCCATCACGAACAAGCCACCATAACCCACAACCAAAGACCTCCAAGAAGAAGCCTCTAGCCACCATGACCCATAGCCCCTGAGAACCACCACCCTCACCTTGGTGTCGCAGGATGAGAGCTGGGGTGCTGAGGCTGGAATCGCAGATTCGCAGGGGAGAGCTCATCGCTTGCACAGTCATCACTGCTAGCACAGTGGTCACTACTCAGTTGCTCACATAGTCGCACGATCTGCTGCTCAGCTTAGTGGTCACTGCTGGGTAGTGATGGAGGATTAAAGATGGTAGCTTGCTTCGCTCAAATCTGTTGCTCTACCATTTCATTTTGACAAAAGCCCCTCACCGTCACGGGCCATCATCGCAACTCACCGTCACAGCTCCCCGCAGATATGCTCTGCTCAAGCCACGTCGCGGCACCACCGGTCTGCTACAGCGTTGCTTATGCCCTCACCGGCACCGCAGATCTGCTGCTCTGCTTAGGCCCTCACCGAACCATAATCCGAGAATAGCCACCGCAGGTCTGTAACCTTTTCATGCTTGTACTAGATAATATACGTGAGGTTGTTGGTTACAAATTCAAATCATTTATTCTATTTTTATAAATTTATTATGTATTTTTTTTATAAAAAATTAATTATTTAACTGATTTTTGTGTGAAAAAAAGTTAATTATCTAAACTAAACTAATATGTAGATATTCAATCCACTTTAATTAGATTTGATTATTAAAAACACGAAAATTAAACAAAATCAAACGAATTGATTTTAATTAGTTTATATTTATTTTTCTCTAAAAACTAAACTAGATCCACCGATTACACCCTTCTCATCACCTTTTCACGTCCCCACCACCTGCCCTACCGCCCCTCTTTGCCACGTCACGTCTCGTCACTCTCTCATCGTCACCAGTTGGGAAGTAACCCACCTGCGCCACCTTGTCAGTTTTTGTGACGTAACTCGTCAGTCACCTGCACTACGGCCATCTCTCTCCGATGTGCGACTGCGTATTTGGTTTGTGGTGGGTTTGGGTCGCGCCGTCACGATTCGTGTCTTCATGGTGGTGGTGGTGGTCCCCGTCGTGATTTGTGGCTGGGTGTGGGTGCGACTCGATTCGTGGTTGGGTGTGGGTCGCGCCATGGTGGTGGTGGTGGTTGTGATTCGTGACTGATGGGCCGGTGGTGGCCGGTGGCTGCCGGCTGGAACAAGATTAGAAAAAAAGAGAAGATGAAAGGGGTGGAAAAAAAGAGAAGAAGATTACGGGTCATCGACCGGTACGCGTAACCCACGGTCCAATGTGGTGCAGATGCAAGCCAATAAAATGCTAATTCATCTAAATTACAGGTTAACCTGCATTGGTCCATCTAATTGTAGTTTGTTGACCAACCCACATACCGAGTTCTGTTGATCCCTCTTTATTATGTTAGCTTAGCACTTTAGCACTTACTAGTCAATAACACTCAACATCAAAAAGTGGTTAGTAGTAGTTAAAATAGATAGCAACTTTAGTCAAACCTTGCTTGCAATATTAAGGATTTCAATCTTTCAGTCGCCACGCACAGTTTTGTGTACCAAAAAATACACCATAATTTCATAATTACTTAATTAGTTCCCATTTCAAATGTAGATTAGCTTGACTATCCCCAATTTGAAAGGTCACAAAATAAGAAAAACACATAATCTAAGGCTTAGATTGCACGAGGAAACCTGGTTATAGACTTTGAATAATATTTGAGTATATTTTGTAGCTCTCTACCCTTGACAATCACAAAGAACAAGTGTCTCTCGGGAGATTAATATATCTGCATTGGCCACGATAACCAACCTAGTGGTTTTGCTCTTGGTTATAGACTTTTCCAAATTTTATTCTATGCCAATTCCAAGTTATAACCCTGAGAAATAAAATCAAGTATAGGTCGCATAAAACGTAAATGTTCTAGTAGTGAATGAGTATGTGATATATGGAATAAGCGTATAGTCATATATTTAAATTTTAACTACGTCAAATTCTTAAAATATTTGTAAATATTTTAATTCTAACATGAATAATCTATCTTTGATCGAACTAAAAAAGAAATTACTTAAAATTCACACAAATTAATTCAAACACTATTTGACCACGTTAAAAAATATATATGTAGCCCATGCAATATGTTGCCAAACTTTCTCATAAATCAATCATAATATCCAATTCAATAATGATTATCTTACACCCTTAAAAAGAGGTGTAATACTGTTTATATTATTTTTAAGAAATGTGATTGAGTGAGAGAAAGTGATAGAAAAAAATGTATATGATGAATGATATTAGATAAAATATAAAAATGAGTGTATATACTATTTGATGTAAAAATATAAGTGTTGTATCCAATTTCACCAGTTCTACGTAGTCCTTCATCCGTGTACAATATAGTCGTCGTAATCGCCAAATCAAAATTACAATAGTTTCTAATTACATTTTAAAAATAATTATGTTTAAAAGTATATGAATTAAATTAAAAGTATTAATTTTTTTTTCATTTAATTCTATTTTATAACTTAATTGTTTTATACTAATGCTACTTACATAAATTTTGCAAACAAATCATTCAATTGATTTTACTAAATTTTTTCATTAGTTTAAATGGACTTATTGTATTATAAATATAAAATTAGATTTCATTCTGGTCTAATTATAATCCATCCATCAATAACATTCGTTTCTTTTACTTGGGTCTTTTGTACTTTAACTCTTGCGGACAACAGTCTCGTTTCGCTATAGATAGAATCAAAATTTAAAACAAGGTATAAGTTGAAATATGGGCTGTTAGCCCAGTGGCCAATATGGCGAGCCAGTTTTCCATTCGATATCCATTATCAATGATTAATAACCCGATGGGCCTCTGGCGTCTGGCTCTTTATGTAAGCAAACAAAAGCTAAAAGTGGAGATGCGGGGTATCGATCCCCGTACCTCTCGCATGCTAAGCGAGCGCTCTACCATCTGAGCTACATCCCCATTGCTGTTATTTTAGGTGTTTATTTAATACATAATACGACTGGGTTACATTTTTTGTTTTTTTACCTATAATTCTCAAAACTAAATCTATATGAATATTTTCTTATTTTAATTAATTGTTCATACAATTTTTTAATTGAAAGAAATGGTTAAATAAAGATTTTTTTAAATAATAATTTTAGAATATAAACTCTTAACATTATAGATAAAATTTATATAGAATAATGCTATGGTAGTTCAAAACTTAGGTTCTATTTTTTTAGTCTTTAGCACCCAAATCGTTTCCGTGATTAAGAACACTAAATTTGTCAGGCCATGCCTGCTCTAATTCAGTTAGATAAATATTGTATGTTGGATCGATCTGTTTTCAGCTTCCATATGAATTAATTATGCTGGAGCATATATTTTTTATTTTATTTTATTTTTTTGCCTTGAAAAACTTTGTTTAAAATTTTAAATGTACTCTGAACACAAAATGCAATTTGAATATTATTTATTAATTTCTTCTATTAACATTAGTATACTAATTATATCCAACAACTCATTATTCTTGTTTTAATAATTTCATGCTCAAATAACAATTTTACTTATACTATTTAAACGAAACCTATAAGATTATTATTTTTTTAATATTTTAAACATAAAACTTATTTTCCAAATTATAATTTTCACAATTAATTCATCTAACTTTTTTTTTTCTTGCAAAGTAGTTATCTATTAATGATTCTACTTGTTTTTTTTAATCATTAAGATACCAAATAATATTTTTCTAATGGTTCTTATTTTAGCTAATTTTATTATTTTATTTTAATTATCTTATTATGTTTAAAACTTGATTTTATGTTTTAATTATTTAATATATTAATTTTATGTTTTCTAAACTTAATTATTTAGTTATTTTATGTTTAATTATTAATAAAGATGTGTTAATTAAAAAGACACCCAATAGTAGTTAATTGCAGTAAAATAAAATACACTCCAGGAGACTCTTACTTTTAATGTCAATGGTTCAAGTCTCAGAATTACTACTCTAGAGAAGAATTTATTTAACCACTATTTCTGTTTAAAATTATATGAATAATTACTTGCACAATTCACTTTTAACAAAAATAGAAAAATGAATCTTTGGATACAAAAATGTCATGTTAAACAAATTATCTCCCATTTTCTTTACTGATACAAAAATATATTAATATAAATTAAAAACATTTATAAAATATGATTTACCATTATAATTTTATAAAAGTTTGATACATTACGTTGCAAAAATTATGAAAAAAATGATTTTTTTTTCTAACCCGTTGATATTATATATTGCGAGAAATTTTTCACACTTAACAAATCATAAAAATTTAATACACATGTCATAAAATAATACATTAATTTAACAAAACCTCTATTTTGAAAATAAGTAAATACTACTATACGAACAAAATAAAATGATTAAGGGTTATAAGTAGTTTGTTTACTAATAAAGTAAATCAAGCCATTCTTATACATGGAGCTATCAATTTTTTTTTTTTTAACAAATCATGATTCACTTATTCTTTGGCCATCATTTTCATATAAGCTACTTTAATTTAAAAAATATATATATAACTTTCTACACTACTTTCAAATTTTTCTCTTTGGACTTTACTTTTTATGAATTATTATTATTATTATTATTATTATTATTATTATTATTATTTATTCTCCATCCCAAAATCTTTCAAACATGTTGGATCATTCTATTTAATATCAATTGATTTTAGATTAGAATCTCACTTGATATTGGAGTCATGGTATTCACTTTAAGGAGAATTTATAACTTAATATCAAAAAGCCTAGGCTGTCTTTGTCCGCTTTGTTCAGACACTGCTCTAAATTTCATCCTAGATTCTAGACTTGAAACTCTAGATTCAATCATCATCCTGGCTAATTTTGTACTTTAGTTTCTAAACTCAAGTTTGCTTCTTCTATGCCCACTTGAATTTGAGGTTAATCTTCATGTATATATTCATTTCAGAAATATACACAATTTTATCAATATTTGTATACATTCATTTCACTAGGTTCATCTGTTCTGTCTAGATATCTATGAAGGAAGAGGGGTGTTGAGATTCTCACATTGCATATCTCAATCTTTTTAGTATGATTTATATATCTATTTGATTACTCTATTTAATATTAATTAATTTTAAGTTAAAATCTCACAAATTTCACTTGTCCCTTTTGGATCGTTTTAATATGGACCATCCTATTTAGGTCCATTAATGGACCTTGTTGTTTGAGTCATTAGGTGCTTTGAAAATTAAATGAACGATTGTCGTGCATTACTCATTATCTGTTAATGAGGTTGAAAAGGAAGCGATAAATTTCTAAAAGAACCTTAACAGAAACAAAATTGTTTATGTCAAATTATTGCATTGAACACTCTAAAGAGATCCAAAAAGAAGGAAAAAAAAACCCCAATCCTTTGTTAGGTCTTGGTCATGGTGCAGAGTAGACGATCCGAAGGCGAGCTCCAACAGTAGGGTTTAGCAACAACAACGAGCTAGATTGTTGGTCACCACAACACCAAATCGGAGGTCAATCCCCGCCTTCTCAAGGCCATCAAGATGGTGGTCCGTTATTCCAATTCAGAGCTACACCTCACTACCCAATTGTTGGGTAAATGAAGTTGTGGTAGTTGCTCCTCGAAATTTTTGCTAATAACACCCATTTATTTGATTCCTCTACCTAATACCCATTCGCAGTCGTGGTTCCGAGTGGAGGAAAAGAATACGAATAGCTCATCAGTCGACGATGTGAAGAACACGTCCAAGATGTCAAGCTTGACTAGCAACGATTTTGAATAGCTAATCCGCGTTGTTTGGTGGGTAAATCGTCAAACTCCCATAGGTGTGAATGTACAATTTTATAACTTTGATTATTGAAAGAATTATATATTTGTTTGTTTTTTTATTTGGCAATCTAAAGTGCAGACTTGTAGTTAACATTTTTTAAGATGTATGATTTGGTATAAATTTTTTTATTGCCTTGAACTAGTTTTTTGACCAAACTTTGTTCCCCATGAATACATGTTAATACTTATTAAGTTCTGGATAATTATCCAAGTAATTGGCTCAGTATGTAGTGTATGTTGATGATTAAATTGAAAGGCTTTATATGTTATGAATGAGTGAATAAGTGAAAATGTTAATTACAATATAACTAGTGTGTTATCCATCTTTCTATTTGATTTGATGCTGATCATTGTGATAGAACACCACATATGGGCCGTTACGGTCGTTGTGATAGAACATCGTTATCCTCATGTTTATATATTGATATTAATTGACCCATATTTGTATCTGGAAACCAATTCTCCTCTAAGTGATGTTCACCTATGGAATAGTATGATTAGCCTGTCATTAATTTTATGTTTTACCCATAGTTGTGACTAACCTTGTTGCTTTTCTTGCTTAAACTAAGTTGTGGTTAGTAGGGAGTGAAATTTGATAATGTATCAAGACAAGTCATGCCTTGGTGGTTGCCTTTAGGTTTCACATGTAACAGTTAAGGTCGTTTCTGCAATAAAATTAAATCTCAGTAATCTATATAGAGCAAATTCAGTTGTAGCTTTAGAACTCAAGTGTTGTCAAAGTTCATGCTTATACCACTAATGAACATGGTACAAAAAAAAACCAATTCAAAGGTACAAACTTTCATGTGTTTTTGTTTCATCCATCATTTCTTAATTCTTACTTATAGTAGCTTGGCGAATCTAGTTCACAGATCAATTTTTGTAATTTAGTCCCTCACTTGTCAAAATTTGTATCAATTTAATTCCTTATTATGAGAGTATATTTTGATTAGTAGGGCGAAATTATAAAGATTGATAGGGACTAAATTGAGAATTAACACATTAGTAATGGACCAAAATAGAATTTTTGACATCTAGTTTATCACCAAAAACAAAAAATTTCATTTTTTATCCTTGAATTAGGTACATCATGTGAACATTCAACTGAATTTGCAAGTGGGTCCCTATGAATGGCTCACATATCAGGAGGCTTATGATGCTGCCATCCGAATGGGTTCTGCCATGAGGAGTCGTGGTGTCAATCTTGTAAGTATAACCCATCTTGCTCTATCAACATACTTTGTATTAAGGAATATATGTAATTAATCTAACTAGTGCTTTTATGTCACAAGGGTGGCCGTTGTGGCATATATGGGTCCAACTGCCCCGAATGGATAATTTCAATGGAGGTAAAGCACCTTGTTTTTTTTTGTAAGGGAAATTACACTTAAGCAACTCTTTTGTATGTTAATCACAGTTAAGGACCAAATAACCATTTAATGGATTGAACTGAGTGGTTATTTGGTTCCTAGTTATAATTATGCAATTAAAAGTTCACTGACCTTGCTTGTAGTTGTATCATTATTCTTCACTTGACATCACAATACCTTATTATTATATGATTAGCCTTATTAATTATTCCAATGGGACTTGAGTGACTTGATTCATACTTGCTATTTGCAGGCTTGTAATAGCTATGCAGTAACATGTGTCCCATTATATGACACCCTCGTTTTGTGTTTTGTGCTTCTCCTAATTAGTCTCAATGTGCTTGCTTTCATTATTTCAAACATTTCCCCAAAACTCAAAATAGATTGTCAAGTATCTATTATACTCATCCTGTCATTCAGCTATGAAATGACTTTAAATTGGTTGTATGCCTAACAGGTCCTAATGCAGTTGAGTTTATCATAAACTATGCTGAAGTTTCAATGGAATTTGTACAGGAAATCAAGATTCCTTCTGTAAGTTCTATTTCTTGAAGCACAATCCTTTATATTCGGGCTCTTCATTATTTTATTTTTGTTCACTTGAAGGGATTTTTATTTCACCAAGGTGAACTGTCTGAAAGTTTTTTTTTTCTTATATTATTCTAGGTGCTACCTTCCTTAAAGTTAGATACCTTCAACATATAACTATTTCCATTGGCTATCAACTATATCTTGTCTCCTTAGAAATTATAAGATGAGAAAGCCATTAGCAGCCTTGTCAAATGAGTTATATAAATAATTTATTTTATGAGATTTCTGTTAGCCACTTGCTTAAAACAGTAATTAAAATAAGGTATTCTTATTTTGAAGCTGACAAAATGTTACATATATTACTAGCTCTTTTTTATGTTGTTATTTACTATACTTCATGTAACTTTTAAGTCATCCATTGAATTTCTTGAAGATAATTAGCCTATAATCTGAGATGGCATTTGGCATATCTCTTTTATTTTATTTTTTTTTGCTTTCATTTCCACTAAAGTAATGATTGTTTTCACATATTTTGTCATGTCTTGGTCGGTGTTCTTCAAATCTTAAGAGTAGGTCAAACATTTTTATTTTTTTTCTTTGTTACTACTAAATTAAAGGTTTTTCCTTCTTTTAATGGTAACCTGCAACACCCCTCGATTTAATAACCACGGCACAATCGTCATTATGTCACGATCACTAAATTTCAGCGTGCTAACATTTTCAAATAAACAAACTCTTACAAATAAATTCAAACATTTCTCATATGAGGAAAATAGGAGCCACGAATGAGTAGTTACATATACAGCCAATTAAAATATGAATTATAGAATGTACTCAATTTACAACCTTTAAGTCTGAATAATCACCTTAAAACATACACATTCCCAAAATACATTTTTATATAGGTAATGCAAAATAAAATATCAACTACCCACACCCTATCTACAACTAAGGAGTTGGCACTCCATCGAATCCCGAATGCGTGAGGCAATTCCGGGCTCACCGGTGTAGTGAAAAATACAGAATATGATCTTCAACCACAAATCCCTCTTCATGGTCAAGGTCGATCCCCAAAGGGTCGTATACGCTTGTCGGTCCGGTCCGATTCACCAGTGTCTTGACACCACCAAAGGTGAACATAGTTTGAACGAACCAATAAAACTCTCTTCGCGACGACATCACACCAGGATACATGGGGTCAAACCAAGAAAGTGTAAAAGAATCCCACCTCGTTCCCACTTACAGTCTTTAACCAAAGATTTACATAGAGCAAGAAAAGTACAAGAAAGAGGTAAGACATCCTACCATCATTACCAATCATAGCATCAAGAAACCAAATGGCGCAAAGCGCCCACATAGCATTTTCAAATAATAAGCATAGGCATTGAATAGCAGAAGTAAACAAATAAGCAGTTCTAAGCAGTCATATATATATAACAGTAAGACAACAATTCTAATTATAATTATAATGTATGCCAGATAATTCATGGACCCACTATGCACATGTGCCCTCAATAGTCAAAATCCTACTCCATGGAGCTAGACACAAAACAGTCGGAGAGAACGATCAGGAGGTATGTCTGTATTCTTGGCTGCCCAGGCCCTCAAGTGCTAAAATTCTCAAATTATCATTGTGTACATCATGACATTTTACAAGACATTCTACACAGATCACGATATAGGACAGCATCTCAGTCCGGATCGTCAGTGTGTTTGCATTGGTCTGCCCCACGGACAGAGAGCTACCAGCTGCTGGTGTGGTGTGGAATGCGATTAAAAATTAATATTAAAAACAGTTGCCAAGTTCCACCAAAAATATAAAAACCTTGCAACCAGTTGTAGTAAGCAAGGGTCGATCCACAGAGAACCAATTCAATTAACACTATCAATCCAATTCCTAAATTAAACTCTGATGAAAAATAAATAGTAAAAGTAAAAGGGGGTTTTGTTGATTAAAACTAAAAAGAGAAATTAAACTTAAATCAAAACAGTAAACACAAATTTAATTATCAAGTTAAAGATATTGGTTAAGAGATGGAATCCACCACTAGATTTATATGATTATGCCAACTTACTTACCCTTTATACCAACATGATCAATTATGTTCTTATGTGATTGTGAGATAAATCCCATGTCTTCCTTAAGTTTCACTCAATTCAGCAACCGCTCAAATTAAACCCTAACCATTAGTTATTTGTAAAGCAACCGCTCTTACACCTACCTAATGATTGCATTAAGAATTAGAAAACCAATCACACTAAGGTCTAATCACACACCGGATTAAATTACTTAGATCATATGTCTCACTAGTCATACCACCGCAACCACAATATAGCAATCCTAATTTTACCACATTCGAAGTTTGGCAAGAATATAAAAACCTTTATATTGATTTAAGAACAGAAACATATGAATAAAAACATAATTGTATTGATATAAAGAGGTATGCAAGATTCACATAATCAAAACTAGAGTTTCATCCTCCCTTAACCAATCAAAGAGTTTAGCCACACATGGCAAATTCAAAATCACAATAAAAGTTAAAGGAAAACATTGTTCGAATGTAAAAGAAGAAAAGAAAAACTAAAAATCAAACTAGTTTCCAAGGCTTGAGAATGATTGATCTTTGATCGCTCGAATCCGAGTCTCCAATCTTCAATCGAATCCTCCTCTTCTTGGTCTTCGTGTTTTCTTAGTCTCTTTGACGCTCTCTCTCTCATCCCGACATATCTTAAAGGGCTCTAAGTCACCCTATTTATAGGTTTTGGAACCTAATTTAACATTAAAGCACGAACTTAACCTCCTCGGTGCGATGACACGGCCGTGTCCTTCTACACGGCCCAACCCGTGTCTTATTCTCGGTGGCAGATTTCCAAACATTCCAAGTCGAGAGAACACGCCCACCCCGTGTCATTTGACACGGCCGTGTTTCTGGCCAAGGCTTGATATTGGCTCTTCCTCGTGAAGTCGAGGAGTACACGGCCTTCCCCCGTGTTATTTGACACGGCCGTGTTGTTCAAATTCTTCAAATCTTCAAACTCGAGAATAGGACACGGCCTACCCCGTGTCAATTGACACGGCCGTGTTGTTCAATATAATCAAAATCACCTTGATTCTTCGTGCATACTCTTCTCCTTGCTTCTAGGGGTTGATACCGATTCCTTTAAAGTCCTTCAACTCTCTTCTCAATAGTTCAAAACCAATGGACTCCATCACTCATGAATCTCCTGAAAATCACAACACATTTATGAGTGTTTATAATCACATTTTAGCAAAGTTTCACAATAAACATCCAAAGATAATTCTAAATCAGAAACTTAGCTAAATGTTAACAATTAAACTCATATGGAATCCAATTAGATCAAACAAAGAACATTAAAAAGTCGACATTATTATCAGATCAAATACCCCCACACTTATCCTTTTGCACTCCTGGGCAAAAACATAAAATCAAGCACATGCTTCCCAAAAAGTAATGAAAGTACTGAACAATGAGCAAAGATCTACACACATCAATCCTTTAAAGGAATCTAAGTATTCAGGAATTTTCTCTCTCAAGAATCCAAATCCGCAAGACAGGTCAATCCAAAATCAGGGTTAAGCCAACATGATAAATCCTCACATATGTACTCTCTTTCACTCAAGTATTTTGGCTTGTATTCACTCTCAACCAACTCATGAAAACATGCCTTACCATAGGCTTGACAAGCCTCTACTTCTCCATCACCTAAATCACATGCACGCAAAGATCAAAAGGTCTTTGATCAGTTGTAATGGGGTCAAGGTCAAGGTAAGATATATCAAGGATAAATCAAGTTAAACCATCTAAATAGAAAGAGCATAGGGAAATATAAAGATCAAACATTTTTACACAATTACCCCAAAGACTTTTCAATCCATCTTCATCTTTCGCTTGATTTTCTTTTTCAACAACCAATCTTTTCTTTTTTTTCTTTTTCTTTTTCTTTTTTTTTCATTTTTTTTTTTTTAATACATAAAAACTATGTAATCACCCCACACTTATTCAAACACAATTCCCAACATAATTATTAAGCTCTTCTACTCCCTAAGGTAGGGTAGCAATGGTTTTTCATTATTAGGCTTGTATTGAGCTATAATAAAAAGAAAGGATATCATTCAGGCTCAAAGGGTGAAACAATGGATCAAAATACCAGGATAGCTATTTGGCCATGGGCTAAAAGAAAGAAATGCCTTTATCATCTCAAAAATGTGCAAGTGATCATTTGCAACTTTAAAGAGAGTCAAATCAAGTTCAAAAACATATAATCACAAGTGGAATCACACGACAAAGAACAGTAAGACTTAAAATTAGTCATTCATATTTAGGCCCAAAAACTCACTAGGTTCAAATTTTATCAAATTCTCAAAACCCTTTCAATTTTAAAAACCTCTCAGTGCAAATTTAGAAGCAAGAAAGTCAACTCCTTTAGGCCTTTAGGCTTAAAAACCTGTTCAATTAAAAATCAATCACTTGCTCATTGCTCAACATACTCTAAAAACCAGTTAGAACAAACATGCACCAGATATGCCATTAAGATCGAATGTGCAATGAGGCTTAAACCCAAACTTCCCCACACTTAAAACAGACAAAGTGTCCTCAATGTCAAAGCAGCATACACAACAGAGAAAAGGAATGCAAGTAAATAGACAAAGTATATTGCATCATGAAACTCTTTCAATACAAAAGAGTAACAATAGTAATCGAACAATGTACAATACACCATCAAAATGAAGGACACAAATTCAAAAGAATACATCGGGAAGGGGAGGGGGAGATGAAAAATCTTTGGAGCAAAGGTCAAGTTTGCCATCAATGGCATCCATCCGCCGATCATCGCGCAACCTCCAGAGCCCGAAAGCGATCCTCTGCGCCTGAAACGGGTCGCCGATCCACCTCCAAGCAAATCAAGACGGCCAAAAGAGTATCATATGAAGTCGCACCGGCCGAGTGAAGGACCCGCATCACCGCAAACTCGGGAGGAGGGAGACAAAGAATATCCTCATGGGGCTCGGGAGGCCTGATCGCCTAGGCAAGGCAGGCTCCATCGCCGCCAAGCAAGACGAGAGCACCATTAATACGAGTACGAGCTTCATAGACACCAAAATAGCCCCATCAATAAGCACTCGAACCCCGAACCGTGCTCCTCCAACAAATCCAAATAATCAAAGTGATCCGCAATAGCGGTGACATACCCTCCTAACACGATGCGACCACCAGATTTGTAGTGGTCCCGACATGGTGAAACCGGTTACTGAGCCAATACCCCCATTAATAGGTACACCTCAATCATGCAAAGTGTAAGAAAAACAACTCGTAACGGCTAATGGTCCTCGACTTTCCCCCTACCACACAGAGTATTAGCTAACCATTTCGAATATAGCGATGGGCGGGGGGACCGAAGCGGTAGCTTTCGACATCTTAGGATCATAGTCATCGGACCTGTGTACGTGAGAGCGGACCACACATGATCGATTAAAATCACGGGGTAACATATTTTCCCCCCTCAGAAAACCAAAAATAACTCTAAACATATGAATATCAATGGAACGGGAGTTACCTAGCAACCTAAAGGTGATTTCCCAGTGCCATCTAGTTTGATCGACATTGAGGGTAAAGCTTACGATTGAAACTAGAAACAAACTCCCTAGTCAATGCAAAGATAAGTAGGCTTCGAACAAAGCAAAATCAACCCAACCAATTCTACCTAAAAGAGCAAACACCTCATCATACAATCCTATGGCCCTAAGAGTATCGACATCTAAAAACGAGTGGGAACCACTACCTTTCTATCGATAGGATGAATAGGCACCCGAGGGGGAGGGCTCACGCTGGGGGTGAGGGAGACCGAGCACGCCGGGAGCCGGCGCGATGGGGATGGAGCGAAAGCAGACGCAGCAAAGTGGTTTTGACACGCTTAGGCCCCATTATCGGAGGAAACAAAAAAATGAAGAATGTGGAATGTGAAATCGAAAGTGGGGATGAAGAGGAGAGAAGTGGGCGCAGAGATGGTGGATAGGAGGGAGAGGAGTTGCGCAGAGATGGTGGAAATTGATATAAATCAAAGTGGGATGACGGAATGTGGTGGAAATGCGAGGGTAGTGAAGGTGATGGTGAAGATTGGAAGGAAATGGGGGGAAGAATGGGCTGCCTTGAAGGGAAGAAAGAAAAGGGGGAATTTTGGGGCAAGAAACCCTAACTCGTGGTTTAAATGACGCGGCCGTACGAGTACACGGCCGTGTCATATGACACGGCCCACCCCGTGTACTACTCTTCAAAAGAGGAAGCTGGGCAACGAGTACACGGGCCGTGTCATGGGACACGGCCCACCCGTGTACTTCTCTGGAAAACAAGGGTTCTGATGTCCATACAACACGGGCCGTGTCATAGGACACGGCCACACCCGTGTACTGCTCTAGAAGATTACCAAACATGATTACCTCGAAAACACGGGCCGTGTCATGTGACACGCCCACCCCGTGTGAATTTCTCGCAGAATGGGATTGTTTGTGATAGGGACACGGGCCGTGTCACGGGACACGCCCACCCCGTGTACTTTGCCGACTTACTAGAAGCACTCTAAATTCTCCTCAAAATCGCAAACACTTAGCTAACCAGAACTCAAGCAATCAAACTAAAAACCGAGCGAATCAAAACACACATAGCAAAGAAGGAAACAGATATCAAGTTAAGCAAGTAACACTTAAAAATAAGCTAAACTAAAAAGCTAAACAATGCAAAACAGAAAGGAAAAGAAAGCAAATCTGATTGGGTTGCCTCCCAAAGAAGCGCTTGGTTTATTGTCCTCACCAGACATTGTGATGCTCCTCATTATGCTTCATAAGACGGATGGAGGAGAGGCATGTCTTCAACCTCTCGCATTCTCCTAAGTTCGTGGTAAGGCTTGAGACGGTGCCCATTAACCTTGAATGCCTTGCCGCAGGCCTCGTTCATGATTTCCACCGCACTGCAGGAAAACAAGAGTTACTACAAATGGGCCAATCCATTTAGAACGTAATTTACCTGGAAATAATTTGAGTCTGGATTGGTATAGCAACACTTTTTGGCCTTGGTGGAAACTTTTCCTTGAGATCATTTGATCATGAAATGCTTTGGTTTTGGCCTTGTAAATGAAGGCACTCTCAAAGGCTTCATTCCTCAATTCTTCCAACTCCTGAATTTGGAGTTTTCTCTGTTTGCCAGCACCTTCCAAGTGCAAGTTAACTTGCCTGATAGCCCAGTAAGACCGGTGTTCTAGCTCCACTGGCAAGTGACAGGGCTTCCCATAAACCAATCGGAATGGGGACATGCCAATAGTGGTCTTGTACAAGCAGTCCGATAAGCCCACAAGGCATCAATGAAGTCTAGTACTCCAATCCTTGCGCGTAGGATTCATAGTTTTTCGAGGATGGACTTGATCTCCCGATTGGATACCTCGGTCCCGGCCATTAGTCCGAGGATGATAAGGAGTAGAGATCCGGTGCACCACACCATATTTTTTTAACAGGGCTTCAAAAATTCTCGTTGCAAAAATGTGTTCCTTGATCACTAATGATGGCTCTTGGAGTGCCAAACCTGGAAAAAATAAAGGACCTCACAAAATCCACAATGCTTTTAGAATCATCGATTTGGTGGCTTTAGCTTCCACCCATTTGGAAACATAATCCACAAATAAAAGAATATAGGAGAAACCAAAAGAAGGAGGAAACGGTCCCATGAAGTCAATGCCCCAAACATCAAAAACTTCCACAAAGATTATGGGAGTTTGAGGCATTTGATTTCGTGGACCAATATTACTCCGTTCTCTCGACAATGGTCACATGACTTACAGAAATCATAAGCATCTTTAAAGATGGTAGGCCAAGAGAAACCACCGTCAAAGCACTTTGTTGGTCGTCCTCTTCATACCGAAATGTCCTCCACAGTATAAGTATGGCAAAAGATAGAATGGAGTGAGTCTCTCGAATCCGGATACATCTCCGAATCACTTGATCCGCGCAATGCTTCCAAAGGTAAGGATCATCCCAAATGTAATACTTGCAATCACTCCTCGCCTTATCTCGCCGTGCTTTGTTCAGCCCGCACGGAAAGTCCTTGGTGGCTAAGTAATTGGCAATATCAAGCATACCACGGAATAGTGGTCGCGATAGCCATTAAGTGCTCATCCGAAAAGCTTTCTCGGTATAGGTAAGTCCTCCTCTTCACCACCAATCCGCTCAAATGGTCTCGCCACCAAGTTTTCGCTCCCTTTTTGTCTTTAATTTCCAAGTCAAACTCTTGGAGCAACGAGAATCCATCGAAGCAATCTTGGCTTCGCTTCCTTCTTTGCCGCAGAGATACTTCAATGCCGCATGATCGAAAAAAACAATTACTTTAGAGCCAATTAAATATGATCGAAATTTCTCTAAAGCAAAAACAACAAAGAAGAAGTTCTTTCTCGGTTGTAGAGTAATTCAACAGCATCATTTAGGGTCCTTGATGCATAGTAAATAGCATAAGGAATCCTATCAACTCGCTGTCCTAAGACAGCCCCTACCGCAAAGTCACTAGCATCACACATTAATTCGAATGGAAGCTCCCAATTCGGTGGTCTAATGATAGGTGCCTCAGTCATCAACTCCTTAAGTGTGGTGAAGGCCTTCATACACTTCTCATCAAATTGAAATGACACATCTTTTTGGAGAAGTGTGCAGAGGGGTGCTGATATCTTGGAGAAATCCTTGATGAAGCACCGATAGAAACCTGCATGACCAAGAAAAGAACGAATATCCCGCACACTTCATGGCTGGGTAAGTAAACGCACAAGCTCTACCTTAGCTTTATCAACTTCAATGCCCCTAGCAGAGATTACATGACCTAACACAATACCTTCTTCTACCATGAAATGGCATTTTTCCCAATTTAAAACCAGGTTAGTGTCAATGCATCTCTTTAAAACCAAAGTTAAATGTTCCAAACATTTTTCAAAGCCATTCCCAAATACACTAAAATCATCCATGAAGACCTCAATGATGTTTTCTATGTAATCGAAAAAAGACTCACCATACATCTCTCGAAAGGTCCCTGGTGCATTACATACCCAAAAGGCATTCGCCTATAAGCAAAGGTGCCAAAAGGACAAGTGAAAGTGGTCTTGTCCTGATCTTCCGGAGCAATAGCAATCTGGTTATAACCTGAAAACCCATCTAAGAAATAATAATGAGAATGACCAGCTAACCTTTCTAACATTTGATCAATAAAAGGTAAAGGAAAGTGGTCTTTTCTCGGTGGCGATTCAATTTTCTATAGTCTATACAAACACGCCACCCTCGTCTCGTAATCTAGTGGGAATAAGCTCATTATCGCATTTCTTACCACAAGAATGCCGATTTCTTTGGTACTACCTCGGACCGGCTTACCCACTTACCGTCGAAATGGGGTAGATAACCCCACACTTAGGAGCTTCAAGATCTCCTTCTTCACAACATCCATCATCTGGGGGATTCAACCTCCTCTCGTGGTTCTCTCACCGCTTAGCCCCTCTTCCATTAAGATTCGATGCATGCAAATGGAGGGGCTAATACCTCCGATGTCCGCAATAGTCCACCCAATGGCCGTCTTGTGTTCTTTCAACACGTAAATCAAGCTCTCCTCTTGCTCTTTGGTGAGGGATTTAGCAATTATTACAGAAGTGTCTCCTTCTCGCCCAGAAAATATATTTCAGATGGGAGGGTAGTTCCTTCAACTCTAGCTCTGGTGCCTGCACAACAAAGGTTTGGGTACATCAGTAAAAGGTAATTCAACATATGATACCTCATGCCCTTTCCGAGGTGGAAGAGAGTGTATGTAAAGGTCGCCACCACTTCATCAACCTCCTCGCTCCATGGCCATCCTTCTTTGAATCCCGAAAATCTAAACCGCGAGTCATAATCAGTATCAAGAACATCAAATGGATTAGACTCAAAAATAGTAGAAATTAAAGATTCAAAATTATCAAAAGAATCAATAACACAAGCGTAAATGGACATCACTCGGTATCTCATGGCTTCAAGATGTTGAATCTAATCAACTCGCCATCAAATTCCATAGTCAATGTTCCCGAATGCACATCAATTTTAGTTCGGGCAGTCTTGAGGAAAGGCCTTCCCAACGTAATGGGGCAGAGTTGGGAGATTTGTCTTCCTCCATATCCAAAGACATAAAAATCTGCTGAAACACCACTCATTGACTCGCACCAAAACATCCTCAACCACCCCTTAGGGTATGCATTAGACACATGCTCGCAGCTTGAATGATAACTCCAAAGTAGGTTCTAAAGGTCCTAGATGTAAAGATGCATAAATAGAAAAAGGCATAACATTAATGGATGCACCTAAATCTAGCATGGCCTCTCAAACCTGGCATTACCGATGGTGCAAGGTATAGTGAATGTGCCAGATCCTTACATTTAGTTGGGAGTTTCTTATTAAAAACAAATTGAAACATTAGCTCCCACTTGGACCCGTTCATTACCTTTCAACTTCCTTTTGTTAGTGCATAACTCTTTTAAGAATTTAGCATACCTAGCACTTGCTTTATGGCATCTAACAAAGGAATGTTGACTTCAACTTTCCTAAAAGTCTCTAAGATCTCTTTATCCGCTTCTTCTTTCTTGTTTTTAACCAACCCGCTTTAAAAGGGGCCTTAGTGACATATTTAGGACACGGGTCGAAACACTTACCTTAGGGGTCTTAGAATCGAGCCCTCCTCATCTACCTCCTTCGAATTGTGAGCTTTATCTTCGATCGATGTGGGTCCGTCAAGTGTCTTCCCACCGCGCAAAGTGACAAAGACTAGCATTTTCTCTTAGGTTCACTTCTCCGCGCGAGGGAAGTTTCCTGAAGTCCGACTCGCACCTTGTTTATCTCGGTAGCCAACCGTCCCACTTGGTTCTGCAAAATCACCGATAAGGGCCCTTGTTTCTTACCGAAACCGAATATTCTTTGTGGCCATTTGCCTCACTAGATCTTCCAACGAAGGCTCGGTTGTCTAGGGGCCCGAACTTGAGGTTGCCTTGGAGGAAAGGGTGCTTGCCTTTGCCGAAACCCCGGAGGACCATAGGCTTGGGGTGGCGCTTGAGCTTGAGGCCGTTTTGCATAGCCAAAGTTGGGATGATCTCTCCACCCCGGATTATATGTGTTGGAGTAGGGGTTGTAGTTCTTAGATGGAGCGAAAATCCCCCCATTTGCCTTGGCTTCTTCATTTGAGTCTTCTTGCAAAGTGGGACACATATCGTTGGGATGTCCTCAAGAGCAACAAATCCCACATGCCCGTACCGGTGCCTTCCCAGGTGTCCATCGCCTTCAATTATGGCAAATCCAACCGTGTCATTTGATTCGGCACTAGTAGTGTCGCCTCTTTAACGCTCTCACTCCCGTATCATTCCGAGTAAAGAATTGTTGAGTGTTTGCAGCCATTCTAGATATCGAGTTTCTAGCTTCTCGAGGAGTCTTATCAACCAAGGCTCCTCCACCGGCAAAGATCAATCATGTTGCGGTCCATTCCTAGCAAACCTTCATAGAAATACTCAGTATCGAAAAGTTGTTCACTAATTTGGTCTTTGAGGCGCTAGCACACAATCTCTTGAATCTCTCCCGACTCATGAAGTGATTCCCCATGTCTTTGTTGGATGCCGCAAATTTCTTTTCTCTGATTGTTGCGGCCTTTGATGCAGGGGAGATCTGTTTAGGAAAGCCCGAGCCATGTCCCGCCATGTCCGAATTGATCCGGGCGGCAAGTAGTACAACCACTCCTTTGCGAGTCCTTTAGGGAAAACGGAAAAGCTCTCCTTGACTTGCTCCACCGAAATTCCCGCAGTTTCTTCATGCTAGAACACACAACATGAATTTCCTTCGATGCTTGTTAGGGTCCTCTCCCGCTAGTCCATTAAAAGATGGTAAAAAGATGAATCAGTCCAGATTTCAATTCAAATGCCTCTTCATTCTCGTGAATTTCTATGCACAGAGGTTGTTGGTCTAAGTCCGAGCACCCAACATCCTTAATGTGTTTTCTCGCCATCACTTCTTCTTCGTAGCTCGATATCTCGATGCCGCAGAGTCTGGAAAGATCTACGTGACGGGAAACTTCAACGTCACAGTGTGAATTGCGAGCTGATTTGTTCAAAGTAATGCCTCAGATTCCTCAATTGCTCGTTCACCTCTTCACCGGACATGAACACCTGCAAGATAGTTGAAAAGAACAAATAAACTATTAAAATTAAAACAAAAACAGAGAGAAAAATAGGAAACAAATTAATAGCGCAATTAGAAGATCAGTTCCCCGGCAACGGCGCCAAAATTTGGTGTGGTGTGGAATGCGATTAAAAATTAATATTAAAAACAGTTGCCAAGTTCCACCAAAAATATAAAAACCTTGCAACCAGTTGTAGTAAGCAAGGGTCGATCCACAGAGAACCAATTCAATTAACACTATCAATCCAATTCCTAAATTAAACTCTGATGAAAAATAAATAGTAAAAGTAAAAGGGGGTTTTGTTGATTAAAACTAAAAAGAGAAATTAAACTTAAATCAAAACAGTAAACACAAATTTAATTATCAAGTTAAAGATATTGGTTAAGAGATGGAATCCACCACTAGATTTATATGATTATGCCAACTTACTTACCCTTTATACCAACATGATCAATTATGTTCTTATGTGATTGTGAGATAAATCCCATGTCTTCCTTAAGTTTCACTCAATTCAAAGAACCGCTCAAATCAAACCCTAACCATTAGTTATTTGTAAAGCAACCGCTTCTTACACTACCTAATGATTGCATTAAGAATTAGAAAACCAATCACACTAAGGTCTAATCACACACCGGATTAAATTACTTAGATCATATGTCTCACTAGTCATACCACCGCAAATCGCAAGCATAGAATCCTAATTTTACCACATTCAAGTTTGGCAAGAATATAAAAACCTTTATATTGATTTAAGAACAGAAACATATGAATAAAAACATAATTGTATTGATATAAAGAGGTATGCAAGATTCACATAATCAAAACTAGAGTTTCATCCTCCCTTAACCAATCAAAGAGTTTAGCCACACATGGCAAATTCAAAATCACAATAAAAGTTAAAGGAAAACATTGTTCAGAACGTAAGAAGAAAAGAAAAACTAAAAATCAAACTAGTTTCCAAGGCTTGAGAATGATTGATCTTTGATCGCTCGAATCCGAGTCTCCAATCTTCAATCGAATCCTCCTCTTTCTTGGTCTTCGTGTTTTCTTAGTCTCCTTGACGGCTCTCTCTGTCCGAATATCTTAAAGGGCTCTAAGTCACCCTATTTATAGGTTTTGGAACCTAATTTAACATTAAAGCACGAACTTAACCTCCTGGTGCGATGACACGGGCCGTGTCCTTCTACACGCCCAACCCGTGTCTTATTCTGGTGGCAGATTTCCAAACATTCCAAGTCGAGAGAGAACACGGCCCACCCCGTGTCATTTGACACGGGCCGTGTTTCGGTCAAGGCTCGATATTGGCTCTTCCTCGTGAAGTCGAGGAGAGTACACGCCTTCCCCCGTGTTATTTGACACGGGCCGTGTTGTTCAAATTCTTCAAATCTTCAAACTCGAATAGGACACGGCCTACCCCGTGTCAATTGACACGGGCCGTGTTGTTCAATATAATCAAAATCAGCCTTGATTCTTCGTGCATACTCTTCTCCCTTTACTTCTGGGGTTGATACTTGATTCCTTTAAAGTCCTTCAACTCTCTTCTCAATAGTTCAAAACCAATGGACTCCATCACTCATGAATCTCCTGAAAATCACAACACATTTATGAGTGTTTATAATCACATTTTAGCAAAGTTTCACAATAAACATCCAAAGATAATTCTAAATCAGAAACTTAGCTAAATGTTAACAATTAAACTCATATGAAATCCAATTAGATCAAACAAAGAACATTAAAAAGCTGACATTATTATCAGATCAGCTGCCCATTGTGAGGTACCCGCACCTTGATGCCCCCAAGGTCAACAAGTAACCTACACTTGTCTATTCGCACCCGCACAAAGGTGTAAGTTCAACTCTTAGGCTACCGGCATTAACCAAGTCCAACAGACAATCTCTTTCTTTTTGTTCAATGTATGACACAATCATATTCTTCATGACCAACTAGGTCCATCATGCTTCAAATGCATGTCATATCATTTATCAACAAGATCTGATCCCATTCACGGGTCCATAACAAGCCAATAGTACATTTTAAGGATATCCACAATTTCCATTCATAGTCATGATAAAAGTCAACCATTAAATTCATTATGTGCCTCAAAAGCTCACCCATACTCATGTTCTTCCGTGTTTATGAATCCCTACTTAATCTCTAGTCATCCAATCATTTATGATTTATGTGCTTTTATTAATCCAAGGGTTTTGAATCCAAGAAGATACATGGCCAGAATCACCAACAACGTCACAGATTTAATTGCTAGGTATTGGGTGATAAACCATAATTGTGAATTCGACAGAGACAATGCATTTAGTGAAAAATTGAGGCTGCCATTCGATGAAAACTAACATGACAGAAGGATGAAAGATGGGAGAACATTTTATAACAAGATTGGATAAAAACTAATTTACGCTGGGATGGAGGTTACGTCGAAGATCAAACTGTCAATTTTTTTTCGGAAGGTTAGCGAAGTCCTATTTCGACGGATGTGGGTGTCAACGTTGGAGAAGTCTCCCAAGTGTCGAGAACCGACGAAAAACACTATGGTCAGAACTCTAATTCGACGGATCTTGACATTCTACTCGACGAATATTAACTTTGGGAAGCTTCTGATAAATGGACAGAAGATCTACTCGACAGGTATGTCTCTCGATGGGCATTGGCATTCTAAATCGATGAACATATCACTCGACGGATGTGGTCATTCAAATTCGACGGATTTAGCCTTGGAGAAGTTTCTCTCCTAAGTGGTCAGGAGTTCATACTCGACGGATTTTGATATTGCACTAAATGACCAGGAATCAAATTCGACGGGCATGGCCAGGGGTTCATACTCGACGGATTTTAACTTTACCAAGTGATCAAGATATCAAATTCGATGGGTTTGGCCAGGAGTTCATACTCAACAGATTTTAACTTTTCTAAGTGATCAAGACATCAAATTCGACGAGTTGGCCATGAGTTCATACTCGACGGATTTTAACATTTCATTAGATGATTAGGATATCATATTCGACAGGTTTGGCCAAGAGTTCATACTGTTACTAGTTTTCACATGAAATTTCCAAATTTCTGGGCTCAACACCGTGACCACCCGAGAACCAATCGGAAGTCATTCCCTTCCATATTACACGTTCCAATACATCCAGATATATATCAAAACACACAAACAATCAAATAGCATATATACGTCACCAACAGCATGTAAACAAAGATGACTCTCAGTGCCAATCACAAACAAAGTCCCTAAATGCTAAAAGAGGTTGAGGAGGAGTGTCTTCCTCTTACCAAACTCCTTCTATCCTTGAAATCTGGTTCTTCACCACCACCAAAACCTTAGTATTCAGATCCATAAAAAAGTCAAGATCATAGAGTGAAAATGGAATCCATAGTCACCAATGTGACCAGGAACACGAAAATGGGGAGAAAGGAGAAGAAAGTTGAGAGCTTTACCTTAAAGCTTGAAGCTTTGTTGCTGGCTGTGGAGTACGAGAATGGGGGAATAAAGAAGAACTCCATCAAGAAGAAAACTAGAAGATAGTGAGGAGGAAACAATGGTTTATGTTAGCTTGAGTATGGGAAGCTTGAAAATCATCATGGTGTTTGTGGGTGTGTAGCCGTATGGAGAAGAAAAGGAAGAGAAATGAGAGTAGACGTGAGGGAGAAGGAGACCAGCGTGAATGAGAGAAAATGGGGAAGGATTAATTGTGATATTTTCCCAAAACCATGCTGCACAATGAGAGGGAGGAGAGAGAATGAATAGTGACAGGAGGAAGCTTCTTAGAAGTTTTCTTGAGAAGCTTCGTGCGCTTCTCGATAAAGTGCATAGTAAACTTGTCTCTTTAATTAAATGCATCTGACAGATGATTTAATTACACTATTAGAATTATTTTCTCGGTGAATAAAAGTTACAGTTGAATAAAATAATATTTTATTATTCATCAGATGATTTTAGGACATAGTGATTTTATTTATCAGATAAAATCTTGAAAAACGCAAACCTCACAAATCGTGCTCTACCAGGTTTAGTAAGATTCCTGTCGACACATTGTGATTCAAGGTTTACCTCTTTAAAAATATTTTATTTTCCCGGCTCTGCTTAGCGCACACGCAAAACGAGAAATATATTAAAATATTTAACATTTTTAGAAAATTTCACAAAAATCACCAAAAATCACAAATATTATAAAATGATTGTTTATAATGAAATAAATAAATTTTCGGGATGTTACATAACCAACCTCTGTAATTTAATGGTATAGCTATTGTGAGTTTTCTTAATGTTTCAACCACACAAAATAAGGAAGCTGAGGAACTTGGTGCATCTTGCTTCTCATGGGGAGAGTTCCTCCAGTTGGTAGGGTATTAAGCCTGATTTTCAATTGGCTATTGAGTGTAAAATTTTACTACTTGAACCATTTTGATTGAGTATTATCAAATTTTTTTAAACATTTAATATTGTATCTTCCTTTTGATGATCACATATTTGATACATTAATAAGCTTTCATTTTTAGTCATTTACACTCTCCATGTACTTAATTGATTGAGTTTGATTATGTTTGTAAGTTTGGACTCAAATTGGACTTAATTGAATTTTTTAGCATACTTTATGTCTTATATTATTTCTGTATTTGAGTTATATCTTAGGATGTAGGTGGCCAAATGAGGTGAATTTGATGGCATTTTAAAGATAAGAGATATCTCTATAACTTTCATGAAGACCTCAAAGACCCAATCACACGAGTAGATAACTCAAATTGGGGTTGAAGCAAGAACTAGAGTGCTGTTCCTGACAGCTTGATCTATGTGTACTATTCAATCCATATTTCGGGCTAGATGTTGTCAAATAGGCTGCAATTTTGATGCTGAATAGTTGAGACCTATATCTACAACTTTCATGTTGAATACTTTTCCAGAATCTGAGATCTAATGGGTGATATTGGGCTTGCAAGTCAGAACAGAGGAGCTGTGACTGGGCTTGAACAGTGTGTAGTAATTTGAACGTATCTGGAGTTATAGAAATGATATTGGACTCAAACTAAAACCATTTGAAAGCTAATATCCAAGCCTACAACTTTTATGAAGATCATATTTGCTCATTCTGACGCATTCAATGACTTCAGAGCTAAATGATTTCGGAGACAAGGAATCTCCATAATTTTTCACTCACCAAAAGTCATTTGGCATTTTTCACTCATTTTCCACTCATCCACTCACTAATGACTCAGCCCCCTCATCATTTTGTATCTCTAATCCTCTATAAAATGGGGCTTTAGCAGATCATTGAAGGTTTTAGGTACCAAAATAATGCTAGTTTGTTACTAAGTTTTCTTGTAGTAATTTTTCTTTGTTCTAAATTGAAGTCATGTTCTTCTTCTTCTTCTTCTTCTTCTTCTTCTCTCTTTCTTTCTTCTTATCTATGAGTAACTAAGTTTCATTTTGCTTGAGTGAAAGAGTGAAGCTCTTGGTAATGAAATAATGTTAGATTAATTTCTCTCTTGTGCTTAAATGATATATTTTCAAGTGATCATTATACGTATTATATTTTGTTTTCAATTAATTTAAAAACCCTCCTTGTAAAGTGAAGTTCTTTATTTGTTGTAGACAAGAGATTGGCACAATGAATGCTTTAACCAATTTACAAGTGGTGGTGCTAGAAACTCTCCTTATAAAGTGGAGATCTTGATTTGTTGTAGACAATATTTTGGCACAATGAATGCTTGATCCCATTTATGAGTGGTGGTATTAATAAATGATTAAAGGAATCATAATATAATTATGTATATAATTTTTAATGAACTTTAAACATTGTATTTTCCGATTGGAACCTCCGTTATGTGTGGATTCTAATTGAGTTATAAAAGAATTAATCTTATCCTTAATTTATTTACCAAGAGTAGATCTCCTAACCCAAGCAATTCATTTTTACTTGTGAACAATTTTATTTATCATCTTTATTGTTGTAACAAAATATTTACTTTACTTTAATTAATTTTTCTTCATCAAGTCTCTGTGGTTCGACCTCGGACTCACCGAGAATTTATTACTTGAGATAACCTGCACTTGGGTTTGCAACTTTTAATCCCGCATCAAGTTTTTGGTGCCGTTGCCAGAGACTTGATTTGAAAAACAAATTTATGTTGTAAATATTTTGTATATATATATTCTACTCTTTTAATTTTTTCTTCCTTTGTACTTACTAACGTACTAACTTAGTGAGGGAAACTCTCCCTAATTTCTCTGTAATCTTTAGTCATTAATGAAATAATCTTTCTTCTTCTCTTCTCTCTCGCCGAAGCAAAAAATCGGCTTGCCGATTGTCGCAACCGAGATCACGACGGGACGACCGAAAAATGATAAAAAAATCAATGGAGTCGCCACCAATGTTTATTTAAATTGGAAAAACATTAGAAAAGCCCTTTTATCAGGAAAACTGGTCTCTTGAAAATGAGTTTGAGTCAGGAGTCGATTACATGATAGGGAAGGTGTTAGCACTTATACCGCCTGCTCGTTCAAGAACGGTACCTTATGTTAGTTGTGCAAATTTTAATAATATCAAATATATTTATTTTAACCCTCTAAACAAAAGACTTTGTAATTATTTATTATTTTTTTTTTTTTTTTTATTTTTTGAAAAGAAATAAAAGAAACAACCAAATTATGAAAATTTATTTTTTTGGCTTGACAGAAATGGGTTTCTGCTCCTACGTATCTCCTGGTGCAATGGAGAACTCAAAGTCACGTAGTTCTTTATAAAATAAGTGTGGGTTGGTTGATTTTATTTAAAAAAAAACGATTTTATTTGAAAGTGAATCCATTCTTGCACAGGATTCAAGTTAGCACTAGGTTACTCAATAAACCCTTATGATCCAAATGACATTGAAGGTAGTATTCACTACTCAATCATCATCATTGGTCATTGCATGGATCAAAAGATTTTTTTTTTTTTCTTTTACCCTTTCTCTTTTTTTTTTACCAAATTTTGCATCATTATTGCATTCACATGGAACGGCAAAGAAATTTCTACGTGATTCAAACTCCAACCTCAATAGGCAAATCAACAATTCAATTTAAAGGAAAGAGAGCTTGAAAACTTGGGTAACAATATCGAGCACATACCAGAGGACGTTTGGGGAGGGTTTGGACCCCAGAGATTCGACGGTCGGTGTGGGAGAATTTAGTTTCTCGAAATTTGACTTGGATGCAGAGAAAGATCTGGTGAGATCCGACGGTCGAGTGCGAGAGAGGATCTGGAAATTTGACGGTCGAATGCGAGAGGAGGAGCCGGAAGTTCGACGGTCGAGTGCGCAGAGAGAGCCGGAAGTTCGACGGTCGAGTGCGAGGGGAGCCGGAAGTTCGACGGTCGAGTGCGGAGAGGGAGCCGGAAGTTCGACGGTCGAGTGCGAGAAGGCGGAGCCGGAAGTTCGACGGCCGAGTGCGAAAGGATATGATTTCGGTCGGTTTTGGTAGGGTTCCACTTTGAGGTTCGACGGGTCCGGTTTCTCGGTTCCCGGGTCCGACGGTCGGTTACAGTTAGGTTCTGTGGTTTTCGGGAGAGGTTATGGAAATTGCTTGGGTGATGGGGATTATGGGATCACGGTTTGGAAAGTGGGACCCGACAATGAAACGTGATGGAGAGATTGGTTGATGGTGTGAAGATTTGGATGGGTTGTCGGTGAGGGGGTAGTGGTGGTGTGGTTCGACGGTCGGCCGAAGGTGTGATGTAGTTCGCCGGTCAGTAGAGGAATGATGGTATTTTGTGAAGTGGTTCGACGGTCGGTTTAGGGAGATTGGATGGTTCGACCGTCGGATATGATGGAGTTTGGGGGTCCGACGGCCCGCTGGCGGTCGGTTGGTTGAGGGAAGGATCCTGCTTCTTGGGTTTCGACGGTCGGTTGGGGTGTGATGGATCCGGTGTTTTGAGTTCGACGGTCGGCTTTAAGGAGATTGGATGGTTCGACCGCTCGGATATGATGGGGTTTGGGGTCCGACCGACGGTCGGTTTGTGGGGGGTTATGAAAGTGAGGTGATGAAGGGTTTATGTGGAGAGAGATGATGAATAGTAGTAGAGTGGTTTGTCGCTGGGTTGGACGTGAAGGTAGAGAGGTGGTGTAGTGGAGGTTATGGGTGATGGAGTCCGTGGTTGGTGGTTGTTGTTGGTTGTTGAAGGTGGGTTGAGGTTCCGGGTTGATTGTGTTGGTGGAGGTTGAAGAATATGGTAGTGAGTTAACCTTTCGGTGGTTAGAGATTAAGTGAGTGGCTTGAAGGGTGTTTTCCTGGTTTGGTTTGGGTGAGGATGAATGGTTGGTGATTCTGTTTTGGGTTGTGTTGAAGGTTAGAGAATGGTGGTTACTGATTTGGGTGGTGTTTTAGTGGTTGAAGGAAGGAGATGGTGAAGATGGTAATGGGTTCTTTTTAGTTGGTGGCTATTGGAATTTTCTTTTGCGCAGAGGCTTGAAGAAGGTAATCAGTGTTGGGGATCGGGTTTGGTAGATGGGGGTTACGTGAATGGAGTTGATGAGGATGAAGGGTTGGCTTCTTGAGGTGATGCTTTGTGATGTTGGCTATGGAGATTGGTTCTCTCCGAGAGCCAAGGTGTGCTCTCTCACCGTTGGAGTCTTGGTTTTGGGCATGAAGAGGAGATGGCTTTTGGTGTTGGTGAAGATGGTTACGGGAGGAAGCTTGGGGAAGATGGTGATGGTGGTTGGAGGTCACGGTTGGGTGGTGTTTTGGTTGGAAGAGGTTGTGTGCGTGGGTTTTGGGTGAAGGTGATGGAATGATGGATCCGGTTGTTGTGGGTGGCCACGGTTTGGCTTGAGTATATGGGAGTTCTGGTGAAGACGAGGTGTTTATGGAGGTGGTTTGATGGGTGGTGAAAGGTTGAGAGTTTCACAAAGGTGCCTCATGCTTTACAAAATGGTTCCCTGAAAAATGATGAAGGTCCCCCCTTTAGGCTCTCGGTGTTTGCTCTCCCTATTGCCTAGCACCAAATTCACTAGATAAAGAAATTGCCAGTTGACCAAGCTTGGTCTCACTCAAATTTCCTGTATCGTGCTTCATTCCTCTGCTCGATTTCTCTCTTCCTCCCAAATTCTGCGCATTCCTCTTTCATGCTTTTGATTCAATCAAGATTACAGAAGGCTTTGAGCCTTGTGCCCATAGCCAATTAGCAGAGAGCTAGAGTATGCTTTGAGGCTCCCGTTGCACAGCCTTGATTGGAAAGTTGCTATGCCCCTATTTTTATTTTTATTTTTTTTATTTTTTTATTTTTTACTTTCTGCTTTCTTTTTTTTTTTCTTTTATATATAAAAAAAGGAAAATTTAAATGAAATGCAATTGAATAAAACTGAAATAGAAAACATGTTCAAAACATTACAATTAGCCATCAATTAACACAAACATTAGTTCTTTGATTAAGCCACAAAAATAAATTTTTATGGACAAAATTAGGTATCAACAGCTGCCCCCATTTGCTTCATATTTAAAATAAATGGGAAGCAAATGAATTGATTTAATTTTGTCCATGAAAATTTTCATTTCTTGCTCCTTTTATTCTTTTTTTTTTAGAAAGCAAAATGACGCAAAAGCGAAGGACATTAAACGAGGGAGAAAGTTCAAGAGTCTGGGCATCCATGCGAGGCTTGAAAAATTTAAAGCAAAAGATAAAAAGCTTGCGAGTCGGGTATCCGCCGAAGCTTGACAGAAAACTTAAAACAGAAAAGACACAAAGCTTGCGAGTCGGGTGTCCACTGAAGCTTGACAGAAAACTTAAAACAGAAAAGACACAAAGCTTGCAGAGTTGGGTATCCGTTGAAGCTTGAAAATAGAAAAGACACAAAGCTTGCGGAGTCGGGTATCCACTGAAGCTTGACAGAAAACTTAAAACAGAAAAGGCACAAAGCTTGCGGAGTCGGGTATCCACTGAAGCTTACAGCAAAAAGTAAAAAGCTTACTGAGTCGTATCCGCCGGCTTAACAGAAAAGACAAAGCTTACTTGAGTCGGTATCCGCCGAAGCTTAACGTAAAAAAAACTTAAAACAGAAAAGGCACAAAGCTTTATGAGCCTGCATCCACCGGCTTACAGCAAAAGTAAAAAGCTTACTGAGTCGGGTATCCGCCGAAGCTAACAGAAAAGACAAAGCTTACTGAGTCTGTATCCGCCGAAGCTTAACGAAAAACTTAAAAGACACAAAGCTTGCTGGAATCAGACTTATCCCGGCTTAACGGAAAGACAAAGCGTCTGAGTCGGTATCCGCCGAAACTTAACGGAAAACTTAAAACAGAAAGACACAAAGCTTGCATGAGTCGGTATCCGCCGAAGCTTGACAAAAACTTAAAACAGAAGACAGACAAAGCTATGAGTCGGATATCCGCTTGAAGCTTGACAAAAAACTTAAAACAGAAAGGAGAAAAGCTACGAGTCGAGCATTATCCGTTGAAGCTTGACAGAAAACTTAAAACGAAAAAGAGAAAAGCTAACTGAGTCGGCATCCGCCGAAGCTTGATGAAAAAACTTAAAACAGAAAAGACACAAAGCTTCATGAGTTCAGATTATCCACCGAAGCTTGACGGAAAAGAAAAAAAAAACTTACGGAGTCGGGTATCCGCTGAAGCCTAACAGAAAAGAAAAAGGACAATGGGCGCGGGGACCCGGGAATTAAAAGATAATGGGTGCGGGGACCCGGGAATTAAAAGACAATGGGTGCGGGGACCCTAGAACTAAAAGACGATGGGTGCGGGGACCCTGAATTAAAAGACAATGGGTGCGGGGACCCGATTAAAAGACAATGGGTGCGGGGACCCGGGAGCTAAAAGGCAATGGGTGCGGGACCGGGAAACTAAAAGACAATGGGTGCGGGACCCTAAACTAAAAGACAATGGGTACGGGGACCCGAAATCAAAGACAATGGGTACGGGGACCCGAAACTAAAAGCAAATGGGTACGGGGACCCGAAATCGCAATGGGTACGGGGACCCAGAAACTAAAGGCAAATGGGTGCGGGGACCCGGAAACTAAAAGACAATGGGTACGGGGACCCAGAAACTGCAATGGGTACGGGGACCCAGAAACTAAAGGCAAATGGGTGCGAGACCCGGAAACTAAAAGACAATGGGTACGGGGACCCAGAAACTGCAATGGGTACGGGGACCCAGAAACTAAAGGCAAATGGGTGCGGGGACCCGGAAACTAAAAGACAATGGATTGACTTTGTAAATGCATGATGTAATGGATGCATGGTGATGCAATGGATGTGATGCTTGAAGGCAATGCATGTGATGCCAGAAATGATGCATGTGATGCCTGAAATGATGCATGATGCAATGGATGCGTAATAATGCAATGAATGCCCTACTGTAGGGATTCTCATGAACAAACTGAGTAAGCAACTCTTTTTTTTTTTTTTTTTTTTTTTTTTGTTTTTGCATCTGAGCTTTGGTTCCGCAACACTTAAGGACTTTTTCCCACAAAGAGATTGTGATTGAACAAAGAAAATTGTTGATTGGCCTTATGATTTGTCTCGTCATTCGTTTTCTCATCAACACTTAAAGCGGCCTCGAGCCATAAAACTTTATGCAATGGGCCTTTAGCCTAAAAACTCATGAAGTGGGCCTTGAGCCCAAGAATTTGTACAATGGGCCATGAGCCAAAGAAATGAACGTACTTGAGGAACCAAACGCTTCTTGGAAAACTTTGACCAACCAACTCATATTCAAAAGGGATCATTGTTGAATTTCTCTTCATTAAATATGGCTTGTGTAGAAGCTTATGACTTTCTTCCCCCCAAAAGTTCCTATTTCCACCAGACATACTTCAATATGAATTAGCCATTGAGGATGTCATTCCCTTCATCGATTGAAACTCTAGAGCTCCTTTGACTTGAGTTGTTCAACAAGAAGCTACCATTAGATGGTTGAATTGTACTATTGTGCTTATGTTCACCCAACCTGAAGCATCACGTACCAGATATGCATGGATTCAAAAGTACAACATGAAAGAGATTTACTACCCGAGTGATCCTTTTTGACTGATTTTGGGAGTATGACTACACGAAGGACATTTACAAAGGATAAAAACACAAGTAGTGGAATAGTACAAAAGTCAAGAGGTTTTTTTTTTTTTGCCTTTTTTTTACTTTTTGGACCCAGTTTGGATGTGATTGATCTTTACTTGACAACTGGACATCATGACCATTGTTTTATCGGGTATCTATAAAATATACCCCTGTGTAAGGTATCAAATGAAATTGACTCAGTGTATGTCATTTGAGAACAGAATTTGTCCCAGTGGGGAACTTGAGTTTTTTTTTCAGAGTAAGGCCAAATAAAAACTAGACAAATTGCCCCAGTTTAGAGCCGAATTGAATAGGTAGAGACTTGCCCCAATGTAGAGCCGGATTGAACCAAGATTTGCCCTAGTTTGGAGTTGAATTGCACAGGACAGAGACTTACCCCAATGTAGAGCCAGATTGAATCAAAAGATTTGCCCCAGTAGAGGCCAAGTCGAGCTAAAGAAGAAAAATTGCCCCAGTATAGGGTCAATTTGAACAGGGTAAAAATTTGCCCCAGTGTAAGTCACTCTTTTTTGTCTTATCTCCTTCTTTTTTTTTTTTTTTTTTTCGAGCAAAGAACTAACTCATAACTTTTTGTCTCGAAATTAAAACTTGTGAAAATAAAAGCAATCACTCATTGATCGATTGGACTTTTTAAGGCTTGTAATGTGGCTGAGGTTAGGGGTTATGAAAAGAAAGATATAAGGCTCAAACAAGTGCTTAAGGTTAAGTGGGACCAAGGATCCTTATTCAAACTTAAACTTTGTCGATTGCTTTTGCGCATTCAAGCACACTTTTCTCTCATTGCTCTCCTCCTTTTTTTTGTTCTCCATCATTATTCAAACTTGAACTTTGTCAAATTTTTTTGCTTTTACTTTCCCCTCTTTCATCTTTTCTTCTTTTTCCTCTTTTATATTTCAAAATAATCACCATGACAATCAACCTTTATTTTGTGTCATCCCCTAGTGTAGGGGTGATCCTTGTCCAGGGTTTATTGAAGGAAACTTTCAAGCTCAAAATAGGATAACGAAGGATAATGGCAAGATGAATTTCTTGTGAGAGAAAGAGAAATATGGCCAATCTTCATTTCAAATCTTGATTGCTCATTTTCAAAAATTTTAAATTTGAGACAAAATGATAATACCCACCAAGTGAGTATTTATTTGCTCCTTTTTTCTTTTTTCTTTTTTTTATTTTTCTTTTTTTGTTTTTTTTTTGTTTTGTTTTGTTTTGTTTTTTTTTTTTTGTGCAAAGAACACCTGCACTCATGGGTCTTACGACCACAAAAACTTTTCAGAATGAGAGTCCTATGAGATTCGAACCAAAAGAAAGCAAGTAAAGAGAAGAAAGAAAATGACAAGAAAGATCTGCAAGAACATGAGTGTCAAGAACATAGGAAAAGGAAACAAGGTAAACTGAGATCCACACAAATTCATCACATTAATGCTTCAAGCAAGTTTACATAAATTCAAAAACCCGAATGGTTTTAATGATTGAACAAGCATGGGTCAAGCATAATCAAACCATCATTTCATGGTAACAACTTAGTAAACAAATCGAATGTCAATCGCCAGAATTCCCAAAGGTCAAGAACTCTAGGGTACAGCTACATTCATTCTTGACGGTTAGAAAAATGAATCACCACTTTGTCAAACTTTCTAAGGTTACCCCCGATCAACCATTGTAAACATTCGTTCCTATTGCGATGTGTGTAGAAACCTCTGACAATGCTTGGTGATTTAGGTAACCGTTGTAGTCCATGAGTTTTTCTGAAGTCCCATTTAACTCATTCGACTTGAAGTCCACCCTCAGTCGGTTCAACATTCTTCATACTTGTTTGTCCGTCATTCATTTGGTGCAGTCTTCCCTTTTTCATTTCCCTTTCAATCATTTCACCAATTACCACGATATCAAAAAAATTCGCTGACACACTTCCAATCATATGATCATAGAATGGCGCGTGCAGTGTATCAGTGAACATAGCAACCATCTCTTTTTCTGACAAAGGGGGTTCTACTTGTGCAGCTATTTCCCTCCACCTCTGAGCATATTCCTTGAATGTCTCACCATCTTTTTTAGACATGCTTTGTAGTTGCATTCTATCTGGTGCCATGTCCATATTGTACTTATACTGCTTTACAAAGGCATCAGCTAAATCCTTGAAACTCCTTATATGGGCACGCTCAAGATGTGTGTACCAATTAGAAGCTGCCCAGCTTAAACTGTCTTGGAAGAAATGGATTAACAGCTTTGTCATCGTGAGCTTGTGAAGCCATCTTGCGAATGTACATTGTCAAGTGATTCTTTGGACAAGTAATCCCCTTATATTTATCAAAATCGGGACCTTAAACTTTGGGGAATGACAACATCGTGGGACAAGACAAAGCTCAAGGGCATCCTTGAGGCCATAACAACTCGCTTCTTTCAATGACCCGTATTCTCTCTTTCCAAAGTTTCAAACCTCTTTTTGAACCGAGGATTTTCAAAAAAAGAATTCAATGGGTATTGAGGCATGACAAGTGGAGACAAAATGTTGTACTTGGTGAAGTTCCACCGGTACCTGGGTAATGGGCATATGGTTGGATTGTGCTCAATGAGTTCGAAAGCAAGCATACCCACAGTCAAGGGAATTAGCAACCCTGGTGCTACAAAGCCGGAAGGGAAGCCATATGGTGGGATAAAGAAAGGGAATGGGTGTCATTGACAAGGGTTCCATTAGCATTCAGCCGAGTGACTTGAGTTTGGGTAAAGTTCAACAGGTTTGAATTTGGTGTCACTGTTGGCATGCTATTACCAGGGGTATTGGTGGTCAATGATGGTACATAGGTGGGAAGGAAGCCATAAGGAGGGATGGGTGGCACCTGGGTTTCCTGAGAACTGGTGACTGAGGGTTGAATGGTGAACGGCATCACAACTCTTTGAGGATTGAAGCCTTGGTATTGCAGCAGGGTTGGAGAGAAACCAGACAGGTGAGGAGGTGTGGCCGGATGTCTTTCATTTGCCACTGAGGGATTTCCATTTGTGCTCCTTCTATTTTCCATGGACTGTAGCATCTCCATCATCTTGGACACTTGTTCTCTGAGCTGATTCACCTCATCCTTCAACTCTTGAGTTTGATTTATTTCATCCATGATCTTAGCCTGGGAATGATCCCTCAGTAAGGGTGTTGCAGAAGCAATTTTTCGTTATAGTGCCCATTTTTGCTTGGTGAAACATGATGTGAATATGCAATTATCAACATTGACTGAACAAAATTGGCAACATGCATGCATGCAAAATATTATGCAAATGAATTTTTTATTTTTTTTATTTTTTATTTTTTATTTTTTTAAAAAGAATGCTATGAATGTCATGGTAATGCAAAATGATGTATCTTTTTCTTTCTTTTCCTTTTTTAGAGTCAGGAATGCGATGAAAATGCAAGATGATATTTTTTATGGGGATGTAATGCAAATGCAAGATAATGTATCCTTCTTTTTTTTTTTATGCTAAGAATGCTATGAAAATGCAAGATACTGTATATTTTTCTTTTGTTTTTGAATGCTAAGAATGCTATGAAAATACAGGATGACGCTTTTTTGTTAGGAATGTTATGAGAATGCAAGATGATATTTTTTTTTGCTTTTTTTTTTTTGATGCTAGGATTGTCATGAAAATATAAAATGACGTTTTTTTTTCTTTTTTATGAATGCTAAGAATGTAATGAAAATGCAAAATGATATATCCCTTTTTTTTAAGCAAGAATGAATGACATGAAAGATAGATGAATAATGGGAAAAAAAAATGCTAGGAATGAAGATGCTATATGATGTATTTTTTTGAAATTTTTTTTTTTTTTACCCAAAAATGATGCATGAATGAATGACATAAGGGATAGGTAAAGCAAAAAGTATGCTCCATTTGTGTCCTAATGAGGTGCAACCTAAGGAGATGGATGACTCTAAAGCTTCTATGTCATTATGTTCATTCTATCAGTGCAAGGTTTTTCAGGACGGATCTATCTTCTAGAAAGTCGTCATGGTCCCCAGATTGCCCCCATCTCGAAAGATAAGGACCCAGCTCATGAATTAATCACAAGTAGGGATAAACCCTCTCAATGTGACTAGTCCATGATACTGGTAACAATCTGAGTGGTGTCTCAACAAATGTCAAGTGAGCACAAGGCTCCTCAATAACAAAAGTCGAGACCCTTCCTACTCCTGTTCGCATAGACTCGGGTATAGAGCCCAAAAAGTGTGTGAGGTAAGTGATTAGTGACGTGTGTGAATGAGCATAAAAAAAAAAAAACTCAGACAAAGACTTAAAAGACAAAACTACCCCCAACCTGCAAAACATATATACAACAACCAACCAGCAATCGCCTACCCTAAGGTTTTAACAATTAAGTACAAAATATATATACAAGTCACAATATACATGAAATAATTCTATCAGATATTTACGTAAAAGTACTAAATAAAATACATTTACAAACAAATAAGAAAACAAGAACAAAGACAAAGAGGGTAAAATAAATAAATAAAAGATTATTAAAAATTTGCACAACTAACAACAACAGGCCTGACTCTCTGCAAATCCCCAGTGGAGTCGCCAGCTGTCGCAACCGAGATCGCGACGGGACGACCGAAAAATGATAAAAAAATCAATGGAGTCGCCACCAATGTTTATTTAAATTGGGAAAACATTAGAAAAGCCCTTTTATCAGGAAAACTGGTCTCTTGAAAATGAGTTTGAGTCCTGAGTCGATTGTGATAGGAAGGTGTTAGCACCCTATACCGCCTGCCTTCAAGAACGGTACCTTATGTTAGTTGTGCAAATTTTAATAATATCAAATATATTTATTTTAACCCTCTAAACAAAAGACTTTGTAATTATTTATTATTTTTTTATTTTTTTTTTATTTTTTGAAAAGAAATAAAAGAAACAACCAAATTATGAAAATTTATTTTTTTGGCTTGACAAATGGGTTTCTCGCTCCTACGTATCTCCCGTGCAATGGAGAACTCAAAGTCACGTAGTTCTTTATAAAATAAGTGTGGGTTGGTTGATTTTATTTAAAAAAGATTTTATTTGAAAGTGAATCCATTCTTGCACAGATTCAAGTTAGCACTAGGCTACTCAATAAACCCTTATGATCCAAATGACATTGAAGGTAGTATTCACTACTCAATCATCATCATTGGTCATTGCATGGATCAAAAGATTTTTTTTTTTTTTTTTCTTTTACCCTTCTCTCTTTTTACCAAACAAGGCATCATTATTGCATTCACATGGAACGGGCAAGAAATTTCGTGATTCAAACTCCAACCTCAATAGGCAAATAACAATTCAATTTAAAGGAAAGAGAGCTTGAAAACTTGGGTAACAATATCGAGCACATACCGAGAGGACGTTTGGGGAGGGGTTTGGACCCCGAGATTCGACTTGGTCGGTGTGGGAGAATTTAGTTTCTGAAATTTGACTATTCGGATGCAGAGAAAAAATCCGTGAGATCCGACGGTCGAGTGCAGAGAGGATCTGGAAATTCGACGGTCGAATGCGGAGAGGAGCCGGAAGTTCGACCTCGAGTGCGAGAGAGGGAGTCGGAAGTTCGACGGTCGAGTGCGAGAGGGAGCCGGAAGTTCGACGGTCGAGTGCGAAAGGGATATGATTTCGGTCGGTTTTGGTAGGTTCCACTTTGAGGTTCGACGGGTCCGGTTTCTCGGTTCCCGGTCCGACGGCTCGGTTCTGGTTAGGTTCGTGGTTTTCGGGAGAGGTTATGGAAATTGCTTGGGTGATGGGGATTATGGGATCACGGTTTGGAAAGTGGGACCCGACAGCTGAATGTGATGGAGATTGGTTGATGGTGTGAAGATTTGGATGGGTTGTCGGTGAGGGGGTAGTGGTCGGGGCTGTGGTTCGACGGCCTGGGTCGAAGGTGTGATGTAGTTCGACACGGTAGAGGGAATGATGGTATTTTGTGAAGTGGTTCGACGGTCGGTTTAGGGAGATTGGATGGTTCGACCGTCGGATATGATGGAGTTTGGGGGTCCGACGGTCGGTTGGTTGAGGGGAAGGATCCGGCTTCTTGGGTTTCGACGGTCGATTGGGGGTGTGATGGATCCGGTGTTTTGAGTTCGACGGTCGGCTTTAGGGAGATTGGATGGTTCGACCGTCGGATATGATGGGGTTTGGGGTCCGACGGTCGGTTTGTGGGGTTATGAAAGTGAGGTGATGAAGGGTTTATGTGGAGAGAGATGATGAATAGTAGTAGAGTGGTTTGTCGCTGGGTTGGACGTGAAGGTAGAGAGGTGGTGTAGTGGAGGTTATGGGTGATGGAGTTTGTGGTTGGTGGTTGTTGTTGGTTGTTGAAGGTGGGTTGAGGTTACCGGGTTGATTGTGTTGGTGGAGGTTGAAGAAGATGGTAGTGAGTTAACTCGGTGGTTAGAGATTAAGTGAGTGGCTTGAAGGGTGTTTTCTCGTTTGGTTTGGGTGAGGATGAATGGTTGGTGATTCTGTTTTGGGTTGTGTTGAAGGTTAGAGAATGGTGGTTACTGATTTGGGTGGTGTTTTAGTGGTTGAAGGAAGGAGATGGTGAAGATGGTAATGGGTTGCTTTGTTGGTGGGCTATTGGAATTTTTCTGGCGCGCAGGCTTGAAGAAGGTAATCGTGTTGGGGATTGGGTTTGGTAGATGGGGGTTACGTGAATGGAGTTGATGAGGATGAAGGGTTGGCTTGCGAGGTGATGCCGTGATGTTGGCTATGGAGATTGGTTCTCTCCGAGAGCCAAGGTGTGCTCTCTCACCTGTTGGAGTCTTGGTTTTGGGCATGAAGAGGGGAGATGGCTTTTGGTGTTGGTGAAGATGGTTACGGGAGGAAGCTTGGGGAAGATGGTGATGGTGGTTGGAGGTCACGGTTGGGTGGTGTTTTGGTTGGAAGAGGTTGTGTGCGTGGGTTTTGGGTGAAGGTGATGGAATGATGGATCTGGTTGTTGTGGGTGGCCACGGTTTGGCTTGAGTATATGGGAGTTCTGGTGAAGATGAGGGTGTTTATGGAGGTGGTTTGATGGGTGGTGAAAGGTTGAGAGTTTCACAGTGGTGCCTCATGCTGAAAATGGTTCCCTGAAAAATGATGAAGGTCCCCCCCTTTAGGCTCTCGGTGTTTGCTCTCCCTATTGCCTAGCACCAAATTCACTAGATAAAGAAATTGCCAGGTTGACCAAGCTTGGGTCTCACTCAAATTTCCTGTATCGTGCTTCATTCCTCTGCTCAATTTCTCTCTTCCTCCCAGCCTCTGCTGCATTCCTCTTTCATGCTTTTGATTCAATCAAGATTGCAGGAAGGCTTTGAGCCTTGTGCCCATAGCCAATTAGCAGAGAGCTAGAGTATCTTTGAGGCTCTCCGTCACAGAGTAGCCTGATTGGAAAGTTGCTATGCCCCTATTTTTATTTTTATTTTTTTTATTTTTTTATTTTTTTACTTTCTGTTTTCTCTTTTTGTTTTCTTTTTATATATAAAAAAAGGAAAATTTAAATGAAATGCAATTGAATAAAACTGAAATAGAAAACATGTTCAAAACATTACAATTAGCCATCAATTAACACAAACATTAGTTCTTTGATTAAGCCACAAAAATAAATTTTTATGGACAAAATTAGGTATCAACACCGATTCTCTGCTTTTCATATTTTAAATTTACTTTTTGCACTTTATTTTCTGTATATTATTTTCAGTATTTTATTTTCTCGTCATTTTTTTGTTATTTATTTTCTGTCTTTTTTTTTTTGTTTACTAACTTACTAACTCTCTTACTAACTATCTAACTTTTTACTTTATCAGCTTCTAACATTTTAATTTATCTACTTATTAACTTATTTGGTGGTTGGTTTATACCACATCTTTGTTAATATTTAATGGACAGTTTATACTGCTAGCTTGTACATTTTCTTTTCTATTTTAAGTTACTTATTTATGCTTAATTGGTATCGTGATTCAAATGCTGGTTGTTTGGTTAAAGTTATTCCTAGTACTTTATATATTGATTTATCTGAATCACAATCATACACATCAAACACAATGGCTGAAAATGAAAGTGTGCATGATGAACATGAAAATCAACCGTTGCGAATCATGCGTGAGTATTTGCAACCATCTCAAAATTCTAGTCCATCATGTTTTATCTTTCTACTCAATACTAACAATTTTAGACTCAAGCCAGATATGATTTCTTTACTTCCTAATTTTCACAGTTTAGAATCTAAAAGCCCATATTTATATTTAAAAGAATTTGAGGAAGTATGTACTGCTTTTCATTATCAAACTTGCATTGAAGAGGTTGTTAAGTTTAAATTATTTCCTTTTTCTTTGAAAGATAAAGCAAAAACTTGGCTTAACACTTTGAAACCAAAATCAATTGGCACGTGGCAAGAAATACAAGGTGAGTTTTTAAAGAAATTTTTTTCAACACATAAAACTAATGCTTTGAAAAGACAAATCTAAAATTTTTTCCAAAATTCAAATGAATCATATTTTCAAAGTTGGGAACGTTTTAAAGATTTGTTAAATTCTTGCTCACATCATGATTTTGAAAAATGGCACACTATAAGCTTCTTTTATGAAGGGTTAACTCCCGAAACTAAATAATTTGTAGAAACAATATGCAATGGTGAGTTTCTTGATAAAGAACCTGAAGAAGCTTTAGACTATTTAGACCATTTGGCTGAAAATTCTCAATCTTGGCATGATACTAATTCTTCTGAAAATTTAATTAGATCTAACTTTGCAAATAGTAGTAAAGGAAAATATCACCTTAGTCAAGAAGAAGATCTAAATGCAAGGTTTGTCAGTTTGGCTAAAAAGATTGAAGCTATGGAATCAGGGAAAGTGAAAGAAATTAAATCTGTGCAAAATGAAGAAATTTGTAGTATTTGTGATGAATTGGGACACTCAACAAATGAATGTCCAAAAATTTCTATTTTAAAAGAAGTTGTGCATGAGCAAGTAAATGCAATGAACAATTTTAAAAAGCCATTCACTTCTTCTTTTTCAGATACATACAATCCGGGATGGAGAAATCACTCGAACTTCAGTTGGAGGACCAACAATCAGGCACAATTCATGCAACCACCACCTCCTCAGGCACAATAGGGCTCTCAAAATTTTCAAGGATATGCACCTTTTGTCCTACCATACAAAATAACCTTGAAGAAACATTGTATGCATTCATGAAAAAGTAAGATGTCATTATTAATCAAAACACTCAAGTCATGATTGATATAAAAGACACTCTTGCTAACTTTCTTCTGCACTTGCCATTCACGAGAAAGAAAAATTTCCTTCTCAACCTCAACTAAATCCCAAGGGTCAATACAGTCTAAATGATGGTAATTCAAAAAACCAACAAATAGATCAAGTCAAGTCAGTGATAACCCTTATGAATGAAAAGGTTGTTGAAGAAAGTAAGGAGATAAAGAGTAAAGTGTCCAAAGTGATGAACTTTTTGAGTGTGAATGAGTTAGAGGATGTGGAAAAGAATCAAGATAGTAGTGATACTGAGCTACCCAAGGAACCTGAGGCGACAAAAAGTCTTGTTAAGCCAAAAAATGATGACGAGGGCCACCAGACATACATGATTGACTTAATCATGGATAGGGGAGTTTCTACAACCTATGATTTTGATCCCCTTGAGAATTTTCTTGTCAATTCTGAGTTTGATTCTATCAGTAATCCCTCTGATGTAGTTGATATTTCTATTTTTTGTTATAAAACTCAGGATCATGACACTCAGGCATGGCAACCAAAGTTTAAGGAGTTTCCTAAGAAAGGTTGAAACATTGCTGATAAAAAATGTGTTTGTCCATTGGTCTGTTCTTATAAAATTAATTTGGAAGAAGGTAAATGGTCAGCGGTTGAAACTATAACTTGAGTTGAAGGATCCAAATGTAGCAGAGACTTTGGTAGACGATCCTGTCTACCAAAGCTGAGGTAAGTTTTTAGTATTTCGTATTTTTATTGAGTCGGCTTAAGTGCCTCCCAAATTTCGGAGCCTTTGTATGAGGATATAAATAGTGTCGGCCAACAAAAAAAAATTATAAAACAAAAGAACCCAAAAAAAATGTTTGCATGCTTGTTTATTCCATTTTATTTCATTTTTTTTTTGTCATTGCTAATCATTGTCAAGATGTAGTTATTCTCTTCTCGTCTAAGCATTTCGGATATGTGACTTCTCCCCATTACTTTGTTTAATTATGTCCCAATAATTTCTTTGATGTATATTGATGCTTATTTCTTCAGTCTGGATTTAATTGTTAACATTGAGGACAATGTTGTGATCTGGTTGGGGGGAAGGATAGTTGTGTAAAAAAAAAACCAAAAAAAAAAAATTAGGAAGTGTGTGTATTAATATGTTTGTTGTGTTTATATATTTTTCAGTAACTTACTAAACCAGTTAAGGATGACAGAATAAGGAGTAAATTTTACTCTTGAGACGCATCTTAGTTGGAGTAGACAACTAGTTTGTATGGAAGTAGCAATTCAAATTCAGAGAAATTTACATGATTAAGTAAATTGTCTTCTTTCTTAAAATTCACATGCTTGGTTATGAATGTTGAATTGGTGGACTGAGAATGATAGAATTATACCTTGTGAGATTTTGAGCCTATTGATGAATGGATTAAACATTTGTACCATTCTCTTCTTTCTTGTGTGAATTTCACTCATGGAAACTCTAGAACTTGTTTTGATTCTTTTTTAGATTACATTTTCATATGCATACATAAATATGATTGAGGTATTTTTCTTGAAATAACTACTTTAATCAAATAGTCAACCTTGCTTAGTAGCATATTGTCTCAATATGATATCAAACACTCTTATGACTTCTTGGAAATTTTTTGATTCCTGCCAACGTAAAGCATTAGAAATGACCTATTTCCCCTTACTTAACCCCTTTGAGTTTATTTGACCATTCTTTGTTTCGAACTCATTATGTGCCTTAAATGAAAAACCATATTCTTACCTGACCTTAGGGAATAAGAGAACATTAGTTTTGTCATTCGATGAGTTCTTGAACAAGTGTGGGGTTGTGTGTGCAGAATGGTTAAAAAAATGTATATATGATGTTCTCTTTGTAAAAAAATAAAAATCAATAAAAAAATCAAAATCAAAATCAAAATAAAAAATCAAAAATAAAAAATAAAAAAAATGTAAAAAGAAAAAGAGTGTTAACAAGGCAATAAAGGAAAAGAAAAGAATATGTAAAGAGAATTTGTATTAGGTTGAGTTTGGATCAACTTTCATGCTTATCAATTGAACTCAGTTTTCATGTTCTTTTATTCTCTTTAGTATTTAACTTGTCATATCTATATTACCTTCTCCTTTACCTTGACCCCATTACAACCTTGAATAAAGTTCTCATGATTTGTGTGTGCATGTGTTCTGAGTAGTGGAGAAGTAGAAGATAAGCAAGTTTATAGTAGTACAATTTTCATGGGTTGAATTGAGTGAAATACCTACCTTTTAAACACTTGAGGGATTGAAAGTGAATCTTGTGAAGATCTATCATTCTTGACTCATGCTTTTCAATTGAAGTTTCCTTGCTTGTTGGTTTGAGATGTGAAGATATGTTACCTCATGAATGTTTTGATTACTTGAATGATTGGTTGCTCTTCATTTTTAAATATTATTAGAAATTAAGTCTTTTAGAGTGTTTAACTTTTGAGTCTGTTTCTTCTTTTTTTTAGTTTTGGTCTTTTGTGTTTTGCCAAGAGTGCAAAAAGCTAAGTGTGGGAGAATTTGATGATCACATATTTGATAAATTAATAAGCTTTCATTTTTAGTTATTTACACTCTCCATGTACTTAATTGATTGAGTTTGATTATGTTTTGTAAGTTTGGACTCAAATTGGACTTAATTAAATTTTTCAGCATAATTTATGTCTTATGTTATTTTTGTATTTGGCTATATCTTGGGATATATATGGCCAAATGAGGTGAATTTGATGGCATTTTAAAGATAAGAGACAGCTCTATAACTTTCATGAAGACCTCAAAGACCCACTCACATGAGTAGATAACTCAAATTGGGGTTGAAGCAAGAACTAGAGTGTTGTTCCTGATAGCTTGATCTATGTGTACTGTTCATTCCATATTTCGGGTTAGAGGTTGTCAAATGGGCTGCAATTTTGATACTGAATAGTTGAGACCTATATCTACAACTTTCATGTTGAACACTTTTCCAGAATCCGAGGCTTAATGGGTGATATTGGGCTTGCAAGTCAGAACAGAGGAGCTGTGACTGGGCTTGAATAGTGTGTAGTAATTTGAACGTATCTGGAATTATAGAAATGATATTGGACTCAAACTAAAGCCATTTGAAAGCTAATATCCAGGCCTACAACTTTATGAAGATCATATTTGCTCATTTTGACGCATTCAATGACTTCAGAGCTAAATGATTTCGGAGATAAGAAATCTCTATAATTTTTTACTCACCAAAAGTCATTTGCCATTTTTCACTCATTTTCCACTCATCCACTCACTAATGACTCACCCCCCTTGTCATTTTGTATCTCTAATCCTCTATAAAATGGGGCCTTAGCAGATCATTGAAGGTGTTAGGTGTTAGGTACCAAAATAATGCTAGTTTGTTACTAGGTTTTCTTGTAGTAATTTTTCTTTGTTCTAAATTGAAGTCATGTTCTTCTTCTTCTTCTTCTTCTCTCTTTCTCTCTTCTTATCTATGAGTAACCAAGTTTCATTTTGCTTGGGTGAAAGAGTGAAGCTCTTGGTAATGAAATAAGGTTAGATTAATTTCTCTCTTGTGCTTAAATGATATATTTTCAAGTGGTCATTATACGTATTATATTTTGTTTCCAATTAATTTAAAAACCCTCCTTGTAAAGTGGAGTTCTTGATTTGTTGTAGACAAGAGATTGACATAATGAATGCTTTAACCCATTTACAAGTATTGATATTAGAAACTCTCCTTATAAAGTGGAAATCTTGATTTGTTGTAGACAAGATTTTGGCACAATGAATGCTTGATCCCATTTATGAGTGGTGGTGTTAATAGATGATTAAAGGAATCATAATATAATTACGTATATAATTTTTAATGAACTTTGAACGTTGTATTTTTCGATTGAAACCTCCGTTATGTGTGGATTTTAATTGAGTTATAAAAGAATTAATATTGTCCTTAATTTATTTACCAAGAGTGGATCTCCTAACCCAAGCAATTCTTTTTTACTTGTGAACAATTTTATTTATCATCTTTATTATTGTAACAAAATATTTACTTTACTTTAATTAATTTTTCTTCATCAAGTCTCTGTGGTTCGACCTCGGACTCACCGAGAATTTATTACTTGAGATAACCTGCACTTGAGTTTGCAACTTTTAATCCCGCATCAAGTTTCTTTCTCTAGGGAAATCTAGATTGGGATCTACCATAAAAAAAAAAGACTGACATTTGCACAATCATGTACATAAGTGGAACAACAAGTGAACCCAAAGGTGTCATTATCAAGAATGAGGCTTTCATGGCTGAAGTGTTATCTATTGACGAAATATTTCTTTTAACTGACAAAGTGGTAAGATAACTATTTTTCTTGAAGGTTCACTAGTTTCATGTAATACTATTTCAAGCTTGGGCAAACTCTAAGTTTTGTCATTTTTGTTACTTTTTCCAGCTTGTGTTATACTTGTCCTGTTTTTTCTTTATCTATAGGTATGTGAGAATTATACTAGGTGTTGATAATCTTCCGATTTCAATTCCTATATCGACTTATATATTCAAAGAAGTTTATGTGTACATCTATTTTGTCATTCTCACAATAACATGGTGCTCAGGATGATGTTTATCTTCTAAGTCTAGGACAAAACACGAGTGTTATATCTTTTTTTTCATGTATTAGACAAATGCATGACTAGACTTAATGAAGCTTCCTTTCATTATGCTACTGAAAGTAATGCTCATTAGTCCCCTTGGGATACATGTTAAATGTGTTAGTCATATTCTAGTATAAGATGACGAGTAAAAAGACAAGTTTGATTTTGTCATGTTTACATAATGGTAAGTGCAACCAAGAAACATATAATATGTACTATTTGTAGGCAATAGAAGATGATGTGTACTTCTTTTTTCTTCCTCTTGCTCATATATATGACCAGATAATGGAGACCTATTGCATCTACAAAGGCTCCTCAATTGGATTTTGGCAAGACTTAAGATTTGGATTCAGTTCTTATAATTAATTTCTAGCTCATTCTTAACTCTTAAGTGTTATCTTCCTCATATGGATTTTTCTGTATACTGAAACCAACCATATCCCGGGTAATCATTCACATGTCGTTTGCAGGTGATACCACAACATTTCTCTCGAAATTTGTAACTCTCAAGTGATCGTCCTTGGAAAGTTTCAGATGGCCAGTACACTGCAGAAGTGAATTGGTATGACTACCCACCGGACCCCGTTGAAGACGTGGTTTACAAAAGGATGACCTATTCTTGTAAAGGACGCTCTCCATTTGAGGCTAGGAGATGCTATTGTTTTCGAGTTGATAAACGTCAGTCACAGGGAGATTAGAGTGAATGTATTCAACTATGATGATTATTTTTAACATGTCAGCCACTGAAATTTTGATTACGTTAAGCTTGACATCAATATAATCTCTATCTTTGCTTTAGCATTACTTTATGTTATTAATTTTTTCTCATCCAAATCAAACCTTTATTTTCTTTACTCTCTCATATAGGATAATTTACACTCTCATCCAAACTAAAGGCGATTAATATTATTGTCATCGTTCTAAATGTTTAATTATACTTTTTATTAATTAATTATGTTTTTTTATTTTATTTTTATTATGATGTACTCAAGATTTTATTCATTAATTAATTATACAACATGCGTAAATGAAAATCAATGTTGCCAATATTAGTTAAAATTGTCATAAATGAAAATCAATGTACCAATATTAGTTAAAATTGTCAGAGGAATAATAAGTTGCAATTTTTTTCAATAAAAATGACATTAAATAATCTTAATCAAACTACTAATGTCTGAACCTACTAATATCTATAAATGACAAGTTGATAGTATAAAACTTAATAAATCTTTTAAGTATGATTCTACTAATTTCATATTCTCACATTTGCACAAAAATTTTATTTATTTTTTAATAATAAATTAATAAATAACAATATTCCAAAGATTTACATATAATATCACATGTCACTCTATGTTTAGCTCTGACGAAAGTTCACATGTCACTGCCAAATTTCATTTCTTTTCCAACTTCAAAATTTTCTCTCAACATATGTCTAACTGTTTTTTAAATTTCATTTAATGTGATTATTTTTAGTTTTTGTTTTTTTGTAATGCAGGAAAATTTAAAAATTTCAAATAAAAATAAAAAATTGAAAATTATAAAATGAAAAATTCATATAATAGAAAATAATAAAAATGAAACAAAAAATTCATATAATAATTTTTAAATAAAATTGTTGAAAAAAAGAAAACACTTTCAAGTATGAAACAATTTACGACATTGATTATATGATTTATTATTTTCAAATGTTATATGAATTGCAAGTGTATATCATATATCTTTACATTATCGAATCTTACATTTTGGTTCATAAAAGCTGAATACTTAATATTATTAATTGAATTAAAGATTAATATGTTATAAATTATTAATACATAATAAGTAAAGTGATGACAAATATATGTTAGAAATACATCATTGTAATACTAAGTAATATTAATATGCCACTCACAATGTATATAAATTGAAGCATATAACGATATTAAAGGTACTCTAACCCTAAGCCTAATCCTAACGACGTTAATCACCATGTCAAGCGTGATGTAAAATAAAAGCAACGTTAGCATTAAATGTAATACTAATATAAATAATATTTTATTACATGTGAAGGATATCTTTACTATTTTTTTAGCAACCACTCGTTTGTGGTACCAAAATGAAAAGTAACGTTAGCATTAAATTGTATCCCGCTAATAAGAGTTAAAGATAATAAAAAGATTAATTTGAAAAAACATACATTATCAAGATTTTTGAGTAATAAAATAATTTCTATTTCTACAAATCCTAAAAACCTATAATAGTGGGTTAAATCAAAAGGTCTAATGATGTACCTTTCACTGACAGGTTTGTATTAAACTAATCCGTCTCTTTTGTACGTGTTCTGTTTTCTGCTTAAAAAAAAAGGTTGATCAACATGGCACAACCACCATTTCACTCTCTTTTTTTGGAGGCCGGTACCATTAATTTCATTGATTCAGAGACCGAATGCAACGTGTTTTAGTTTGTCGGCAAAAGAAAAAGGTAATTTGCTAAAATTCAAGATCTGAGCCAATCACTTGTAAAACATGTCATGCATTATATGTTAGTTAAGAGCTTTTCTTGAAATCAATGTTTGATTAGTTTAAGTGATTTAAATCTTATTTATTTTTAATAAGGTTTCGAATACTAAATAAGTATATATATAGGAAGGAATTTTTTATATTTATTATAAGTAAAAAAATTTATATCTAATTTTTTTATTAAATTTATTTTAATTTAATGATTCTAAATTATCTAATTAAATAATGAGATAGAATAATAAATACTCATATTATAAAAAAAGAAAATAATAAAATATAATTTTAATGAAGAAATAAATTTTAGTTATTAAATTTATTTATTAATTTAAAAAATAATATAATATTAAATATAATTTATGATTTTTTTATTTTTGTATATTTTACCGACTTTAAAAAAATTGATAAGTAAAAACTTCAAAATTTGATATATGAATTTATTAAAAATTAATTTTTATATATAAATATCTAAAAAGTTAGACACTATATATATTATATAAATGAATAAAAGTTAACATTACATAATTATTTAACAACAACAAAGTATAACTAATTTTATTAAACTATTATAATAATTCAACTATATTCTAAAATTATTTATGTATGAAGGGAGGGAATTCACTTATAATGGTTTAATAAAATTAGTTATACTTTATTTTAGCTGTCAAATAATTATACAATATTAACTTTTTTATTCATTTATATAATATATATAGTGTCCAAATTTTTAGATATTTATATATAAAAATTAATTTTTAATAAATTTATATACCAAGTTTTGAAGTCTCTACCTATCAGTTTTTTTTAAAAGTCGAAAAAATATATAAAAACAAAAAAATTATAAATTATAGTTAATATTTTATCAATTTTTAAAATTATATTTTATTATTTTCTCTTTATTTTAATGTAAGTATTTATTATTTTTTCTTATTATTTAATTAAATAATTTAAAACTATTAAATTAAAATAAATTTAATAATAAAAAATTACATATAAATCTTTTTATTTATACTAGATATAAATGAATCTCCTCTATATATATATAGCTCTACCTGTCAAGCTTCTTTATCATTACTATATGAGATAATCATTCAAATAAATAGTGCGCAGAAATCAGAAAACAACAATTACATATTTTTTATAATAATAATTACATTAACTTTCTTTGAGATTGTTGTTTATTATATTTATTTTTGTTTAAAAAATTATACATACTTTTTTTACTTACAAAAAAAATGATGTAAGTAAAATTAATATATACAATTTCTCAAATATAAAATAGTGCGAGTGTGAAATTAAACAGCACATAAAATAAATGATGTAAGTATATATAATTTGAAAAAAAATATTGAAAGTAATAAATATTAACTTCAAGGGAGTTACTGTCCTTACCTTTGTATATAGCTGCAAGACTTGTGTGCCTTTTCCTTTGCCGTATAGAGGCCGGTAGAATATATTTAATTTTTAAAATAAATACTTATGTTTAAAAATAAGTATTTAAAAATGTTTTTAAGTGTATTTGAATTTTTTTTAAAGCAAAGATTTAAAAAAAGTAATTCAATCACTTATTTTAGAAACTAACAATTTCAAGCTTTTAAAATAAATGAAAGAAAGTAGTTTTAATATTAGTGGTTATTAATATAAGTACTTTTTTAATATTATATTCAAATATAAAATAATTTTTTAAGTTTTTTTATAAGTATATCTAAATGAACTTATAATATATCGGTAAAAACTGAGTTAAGCAATGAAGGTAATATATGCTTGATATAACTGTAATATCAAAGGTTTAATCTCACATTATTTGTGGGAGGACATTATCGTTATCTCGAATATAAATTATTCTCATACTTAAAGAGTATGAAATACGTAATCAGATTAAAAAAAGTTAATAATAAAACAACATTATTTTTTTATGATTAGCATTATTACTCCATTTTTATCCTAGGGTCACCACATTGCCACAACATGCATGCATCAGGAAACATGATGATACACCCACCTTATGTTGCACATCGCACCGACGTAAAACGAAAGGCAACATCCATCTATAGCCGTCTAGCGGTTGCATTACAATCGAAAGCGGAACATTTCAGAGAGACAAACGACGTTGTCTCGCTGTCTCCTCACCAGTTTTATATTTTCGATAAGGTTTTCAAAATAATAATAATAATAATAATATACAAATTACAAATTAATACGTGTCAGTTTTTTTTAACTGCTTTAAGGGCTGAAGAGACAGAAACATAAATTTAGGGGTTGAGAATTTTCCTTGCTACAAACAACTTATCTTTAGTAGTTGATGGTACTTCTATTAATTTGCGAATGGGAAGGAAGAAGGCACTTAATAGCAGTCAATAATAGTTGCCAATGTTATTAATTACAACCTTTTGTAATTAGAAACGCCATTGGCTCAGCTTGGCAATAACGTGATGCCAGCTAGTTTTGTAATTAAAGTAACCCTGACAAGAGAGCTCAGTTTTGGACGAAAATAAAGTCAACATTTGATGAGGGTACACCAAACAGCATCAATATTTGTTTCTTCTTTGGATGAGACTCCTACAACTAACATAAAACAAATACAGAATGAATTTGCACCTGTACTCTATACTTTGTATGGCATCATAATATACCAATAATAACCACTGCTAGTATATTGTCCTAGGAAGAAAAAGCAAAGACAAAAATAAGAGGGGAAAAAAGAGACCCATAACTGATACATTATTAGAATTTGGTCTACCTATCCCTACCAGACTAAAAATAAAATGGAAAGATTTTGTCTCAAGCCCTCCTTAGGTACATGAATTAGACGTTTCTACTATCCTTTTGATTATTCTTATGAAGGAGATTTTTCTCTTTAATTTCTGTTTACTTTTAATTAATAGTATTATTAACATAATCAAAACTCACACGAAGAATATATCTAATGTACAGATTAGCTCATCATCTATATATAGTATATTAATTTGACACATTAACTAACATTACTCCATTACTATTTATAAAAGCTAATATACGTATACCTTTACTTCTTTTTTTTTTGAGAAAAAGGAAAAGAAAAAAACCAAAATCATGAGACCACAAATATGGAATATCATGTCACATGGAAGCAACCTCTTAAACCCCACATGGCAAGAGTATCACGAACATACCACAGAACAGACACACACAAGATAGAATTTGTCGTCATGGGAATAATAATTTTAAGGGTATTGCTATTGTCGTCCACAACGCAAGTGAGAAAATGGGTCTACGGCACATGAAAACGAAGTAGTATGGCGCACAATGGGGTACGGTCCGCTAGCACTGTCACAGGAAAAAAAAAAGTCTTTTTTCAAAGATAAACAAATAAGACTTTTTTTTATATAATAAAAATGATATATGTTTTGTTATATAAAATGCTAGAGGAAACTATTTTTCAGGGATAGGAAAAGCATATTCAATGTTCAGACAGTTACTGAAATATTACAAAAATTTGTTCAGGAAAAAACTAAACAGTATAATTTTGCATGGATTTATTAAAAAAATGAATTTGCAGAAAAAAATAAATTTTTTATATTCCAAAATTTTGTTAACATAATATTACATAAATACGTTGTCTTTTTTTTGTTTCACAAAAGAAAAACAATGAGACTTTCAAATTTCACATTTACCACTGTTTAGCACTTTAACTGAAAGCAAACTGTAATGTGAATGGAGATCCACAGAATGATGACATATCTTCTTCATTGTAACACTTTGGATTTCTTATTTTTGACCAAAGCTTTCTTGCTGTAAATGTTGTTGATGTAAAGTTGAAGACTTGAAACAATAAATTAGTAGTTTTGATTGAAAAAGCAAACACTTTTTTTTTGTGTGGTTCTCACTCTAGAGACTCAGAAACAGTCCAAATATCAAAACAAAACAAAAATCCACTTCAATCGACAAAAACAATAAAATACAATTCCCTGACATGTGTGGAACTTGCAGTAGTTGGTTCTAGCAGAATCACAGGCAACTAGACAAGCACAATGGTCTTAGCTGCAGAGTTTTAGATCAGATTCAGAGGCACACATACAAGAGAACCCATACAATACCTCTCTCTTATCTTTTCAAAAGTTTCCCACTTTCCCTCCATTCAGTTCTGGGGCAAAGCTAGAGTACTGCTAGAGAGCCAGAAGCTATGGAAACCAACTCAGTTTCCAAGCTTCTAACACTCTTCTTCACGGTCTTGTTTGTGGGTTCTGAGCTGATCCATTGCAGTGTCACCTATGATAGGAAGGCCATTATCATCAATGGCCAAAGGAGAATCCTCATCTCTGGCTCCATTCACTACCCCAGAAGCACCCCTGAAGTATGTCTCCCTTTTTTCTTCACTTTTTGCCTGTTACATGTGAATTGTGTTTGAAGCTTGTTGATCCTTGCGTTTATGTGTGGCTTGTTTGAAATGTGTGTTGCATGTAGATGTGGGAGGATCTAATTCAGAAGGCCAAAGATGGAGGCCTAGATGCCATTGACACTTATGTCTTCTGGAATGTCCATGAACCTTCTCCCAGCAATGTACTATTCTGGATCTTCGTTTGATTCAGTTTTCTCCTTTTGGAGTTCAAATTCTCAAACTCCACCTCACACTTTTTCAATTTTCTTTTTTCTTTTCCCCATTTCTTTGTTTTTTCTGATGTTGGGTTGCAGTACAATTTTGAAGGAAGATATGATCTGGTACGGTTCATTAAGACAGTGCAGAAAGTGGGGCTCTATGTCCATCTTCGCATTGGACCTTATGTATGCGCTGAGTGGAACTTTGGGTACATGCAGCTTAAACTTTTCTGTGTGGAGTTGTTTTTTCCCCCCAAATATCATCTTTGTTTTTATCCCTTAAATTTATTGTCTGGTTTCATATTATGAATGCTTATTGTGATTCCCAATCACATTCTTTAATGGTATAGAGGATTTCCTGTTTGGTTGAAGTATGCTCCTGGCATCAGCTTCAGAACAGATAATGGCCCTTTCAAGGTTGAACTGTAATTTCATTTATATCTTTTGTCTTCGGAGTCTCTCTGCTTACTCAAGTCTTGAATAATCTGACAAGAGAAATAATGAAATTCACGTTCTTTTTTTTTAGGCGGCTATGCAAGGTTTCACTCAGAAAATTGTCCAGATGATGAAGAATGAAAAGCTATTTCAATCTCAGGGTGGTCCAATTATTCTTTCTCAAGTACGCAGTTCCTTTCACTTTATGGCATAACTATAGTTTTTAACCAAAATTGTCTCCCACATGTATGTTGCACGGGAACAAGCTGATGTTCCAGATAAAAAAAATAGGAGATGGATCTGTCACTCACAAATTCATACTAACAAATCATTACTTCAAGATAAAAATCTTAACTTTGTCTCCACTCGTGTTGTAACTTCTAGATTGAGAACGAGTACGGACCAGAAAGCAGGGCACTGGGAGCTGCTGGTCATGCATATATAAACTGGGCTGCAAGGATGGCTGTTGGTTTGGGAACAGGAGTCCCCTGGGTGATGTGCAAGGAAGATGATGCCCCAGATCCGGTGGTGAGCCGTCTCATGCTCTTAGCTGGCTGACTCATTTGCTTCAGTTGTTACACTATTACTAGGGATTGACTTCAATAACAGATTTCGTTTCGTCTTTGGCTCTTTCTTTTAAGTTCATCATTATTATATTTTTATTATTAAGTGTTGAATATGATCCATCCAATTCTTCACAACAGATAAATGCTTGTAATGGTTTTTATTGTGATGATTTCACTCCAAACAAACCATACAAGCCTAGGCTATGGACTGAGTCTTGGAGTGGCTGGTAAGCTATACATAGTATTGTTTTTGGAGTTGGTTGTGTAACTTTACATACGGTTATCTAAATTATTTACCCTTTTGTTCTTCTTCTCTCTTTTGCCTATTCCCTTTGACCATTAGGTTTACAGAATTTGGTGGCCCAATTAACCAGCGACCAGTTCAGGATCTAGCATTTGCAGTTGCTCGATTCATACAAAAGGGTGGCTCATATTTCAATTATTACATGGTTGGTCATCTTCAATGATTTATTTCTCAATTTAACAAAGCATACGTTGCCTTAATTTATTTCTTACCCATGTGATTAATGACAATGATAGTACCATGGAGGAACTAATTTTGGACGATCAGCTGGAGGCCCATTCATTACTACAAGCTATGACTATGATGCTCCAGTTGATGAATATGGTGAGATAATTATGCTTACAAAACATCATGTGAAGATTCCTTGATTATTTTGTTTGCTCCATGAGTGCTCTAACTGGACCATTATAGCTATAAATTCTTATTTTTTTTAATGACAACCAAGCCTATGAAATAGTGCCCCATAATTATCAAGAAAGTATAGATGCATATGGCCTTTGAGTCAAATTGATTGTTGTACTTCCAGATATATATCAGAATTGGCACTGAATGTTGTTGGGAAAAAATCTTCCACCCACAAGAAAAACAAATAGACAAGTACAATAGTACGAAAAATTTAACGTGGTTCAGTCTTCACTATCTACGTCTATAACTTCACAAATCAATTTACTAAATTAAAACAATTATAATCATCAATATTAAAATATCTCTCACAAATTCAAAACCTCAATACACCTAATCTCACAAAAGTGATATTTTCCCTCAAACCAAGCATTCAAACAAAATATACCAACACTCACAAATTTTCTCCACCTCATACAACACCTCAAATGGTGGTTACCAATTTTTTTTTAATCTCTCACGATGCGCTATGCGCTCTCTCACATACAGCAAATTCACTCTTTTTCCTCCAAATCTTGTTTCGGCATAGCACACAGGCACAAGGACGAAGACCCCAATTTAAAACCCTTCTCCCTTATTGTTAAAGTTGTCACGTGCTGCTATCACACACACCCATTTTTTGTTTTCTTTTTGTTTTTAACTTCTCAAATGAGCTTAACCCAAACCCAGCACAAGGCATAACCCAATAAATCTCCACTTGTCTTGTGATTCCACCAAGGCATAACCCAACACATGGACTTAAAAGATAGTTTGGTCTTATACTCTGTTCCATCCTCACTCGTATTAGCCAGTTGTAATTGAGTGCTTTACTATGTTCAGGTTTGATCAGGGAACCTAAATATAGTCATTTGAAGGAGCTTCATAGAGCTATCAAGCTATGTGAACATGCTTTGGTTTCTTCAGATCCTACTGTTACATCATTAGGAAACTATGAGCAGGTCAGTTACCTCTGATATAAAGCATTATCCTTTTGTAGTTGCCTACTTCTTTAAGGTATGGTAAATTACCTTGACAGTGACAACAATGATCCATGTCTTGGTTATCTTCCAGGCTCACGTATTCTCTTCAGGAACCGAAACATGTGCAGCTTTTCTAGCAAACTATCATTCAAATTCTGCTGCTAGAGTGACGTTCAATAACAGGCACTATGACTTGCCTCCTTGGTCCATAAGCATCCTCCCGGATTGCAGAACAGATGTATTTAACACTGCAAGAGTAAGAATATTTCAAAATGCTATCTTGATTAAGTGTGATGGAAGCTCTTGTTGTCCATCAAGTATTTCTTATCAGCCTTGCCCCTTGCATCAAGTTATTGATTGGATTGTTATGCCTTCATGTAGGTGAGGGTTCAAACTTCACAGATACAGATGTTGCCTAGCATTTCTAGGTTCTTCTCATGGGAGACCTATGATGAAGATATATCTTCTCTAGAGGAAAGTTCAAGGATAACAGCTTCTGGATTTTTAGAACAGATAAACGCTACCAGAGACACTAGTGACTATCTATGGTACATAACCAGGTAAATTACTTGATTTAGATATTCAAACAGCAATCAAATGAATCTGTTTGATTTTTATTTTTCTATCTTTCAGATTTTAATTGCTCTCTCGAATTAATGAAGTTCTTTGTCATATAGATTTTATTCTCTTACCTTCTAAGTTATCAGCAGTTGAAATCTTATTTTCTGGTTTGCATGCCAGTGTTGACATAAGTTCATCAGAATCGTTTCTGCGAGGAGGACACAAGGCCAGCATCAGGGTGAATTCTGCAGGCGATGCTGTCCATGTGTTTATTAATGGGCAATTTTCGGGTATGTAGTTAAACTTGGTAGTTCTTACGTTTGCACATTGATTGAATCTTAAGTAAATAGTTCAACCAAGATGAGATGATTCCTTTTATAGGTTCGGCTTTTGGGACAAGGGAACAAAGAAGTTGCACCTTTAATGGCCCGGTCAACCTACGCGCTGGAGCAAATAAAATAGCACTTCTCAGCGTAACTGTTGGATTACCGGTTAGTACCTTGCTTGTAAATCCAACTTGAACTTGACCATCCCAGTGTTAACAATTTGCTTGGCACATAAGTTGCTAGCCATTGATTGCTTTTGCTCTTTTCTTTTTCCTTAGAATGTTGGATTCCATTATGAAACATGGAATGCAGGGATCGTTGGTCCAGTTTCACTCCATGGTCTTGACAACGGACAGAAAGATTTGTCGTGGCAGAAATGGTCATACCAGGTCTGATGCACACAAATCTAAATTCTGTATACATAGGTTGAATTCAATAGATGTAAGGAGAAAATGTTTTCTAATTGTGGTATCTTCATGAACAGATTGGCCTAAAAGGAGAGGCTATGAATTTGGTGTCTCCCAATGGGGTCTCATCTGTTGACTGGGTCAAAGAGTCACTAGCTACCCAAAGCCAGCCACAATTGAAATGGCACAAGGTAAGAAGTTAAGAACAGTTACTGGCTTATAAATATAACAAATTCTACTGCAGTCTTCAATGAGAAGCTTACCATCAACTTGGAACCTTCAGGCTTATTTCAATGCACCTGAGGGAAATGAGCCATTGGCTTTGGACCTGGGTAGTATGGGAAAGGGTCAAGTATGGATCAACGGGGAGAGCATAGGAAGATATTGGATGGCTTTTGCAAAGGGTGAATGTAATTCTTGCAACTATGCTGGGACATTCCGGCCTGCAAAGTGCCAACTCGGTTGTGGACAACCCACCCAACAATGGTACTACTTTTCTGTTAAAAACATTTAACTGCAATTTTACTTCCTTGTCTTTAGAAAATATGCTACTCGCTTAACCGTTTGTGTGAAAAAATTACACACCCCTCTGTGCAGAGCCATTGACTTTTAACAGTGTGTCAGACATTGTCTTGTCTTGTGTAGAGTAATACAATAGTGTGCGGAGGGGTGTGCTATTTTGTATATTTGATTTTGGTTGTGTGGTTAGCATTACTTTATCTTTATGTAAGACAGTAATGATAATGAGATAACCATTTTTGACACAAATGCACACTGTTGAATGTTTCATTGTGCCAGATCCAGGGTCACTATTGCAAGCCCCTTATCATCAATATCGGACTTCGGAAGAATAGAATTGTTTACCCATTTTCTGTTTGGAATTTTGTAGGTATCACGTTCCAAGGTCCTGGTTAAAGCCAACACAGAACTTGATAGTAATTTTTGAGGAATTAGGCGGGAATCCTTTGAAAATATCTCTGCTAAAGAGGACAGTACATACTCCACCAGCTAGTGAACCCAATTCAAAGAACTGAAAGAACATGAATATGAGTAGCCAAATGGTGATCGACAGGGCAGCGAACAGTGGGGCCATAGTTATAAAGAATAAGGAATGGTATGTCCACTTGTGAAGTTCTCTGGCTTCCATTGGCATTTGGTAGATAATAAGATTTTTTTTTTTTTTTGACAGTAGATAATAAGATTTTTTTAGTCTGCGATAACTATATTTGAGCTTCACTTGATACGTGGTTCTGTTCGACCGTCGATGTGATTCTTGATCTTGCATCAAGATGGACCACCTTGATTGATACAAAAGCTGTGGCCAAGGTGATTTTTAATTTATTCTTTGGACTTGAGTGTCAATTTATCTACTTGGAAGAGAGAAAATTACAAATTTCAGACGTGTGCTCTTGTTCATTCATTTGTAATTTGTCTACACATGCAAGTATGTCGGTGGTTGCCATTTTTATTTTTTAATCATCAAAATATTTTAATTGTCATTCATCAACTAAAGCGACCATTTATTTACATTCACGCTTGTGATTTTATAGTCTCAAAAACCATATATTCTCTTTAGACGCTCATCACTAGTGGTTCTTCTAATAGAGAGGATAGGTAAATTACTTTGGTTTCATTTTTAAAAAAAGTTTTCACAAAACAACTTACCATTATTCTTTTTACAAAATAATAAAAATACCTTCGGAGTTAAGCACTCAAACGTGATTCGAACACATCAACCGTAGAAGCAACATTTTATTACTTTAGTAGCTAAAAAACCCGCCTGTGTATATATTAATAAAAGTACCCTAATAATTTGATTAACAACGGTAGAAAGCCACACTCTTGCATCTGTCTTAGAGCAAAGAAATCACAGCAATATCGCGCCACAGCAATGATATTTATTTAACGGACAGCAAATATCTTATTGTATCATCAGCAAAAGCATCTGAAGGAAGTACGAGAATGCAACACTCTAATTTACATGTACAATCATGTTCTGCAAACTTCGTAGACATAATGAAAACATGCAAACAGACCCGAAAATTATAATATATTGTTCTTGAACTTCATACGTTACTTCAAGCAGCAGCAGTTGCATGCTTCGTTATTGTCAGATGCAGCTCATCCTTCGTAGCACCCACCAACTTGTCCACAAGCTTGCCTTCTTTCAAGAACAGGAAGGTGGGCATAGCCTCAATATTCCATTCCTCAGAAACAGTCTGAAGACATCAAGGTGATTGTAGGATTATTAGTAATTTGTAAAGAAATGGTCCTCAAGGGCTAAAAGGATTAAAAGTAAAATAAAATAATGTGATACCGTAGATTCAGATATGCTTACCCTCAATTCATCCACATCCACCTTGAGGAAAGTGACTTCAGGTGTCTTTTTAGCAATCTCTGCTAGAATTGGGGCAATGAAACGGCACGGACCACACCAAGAAGCGGTAAAATCCACCACAATCTATTAAATATAATGTAATTTTCTTTCAGTACATTGGCTTGCTTAAAACTTTTTTTTTTTTGTGGGGGGGGGGGGGGTGTAAAAAGATAAAATCATGGTGCGTCATATTTAATATGATAGGAGTCAAAGGCAGTAACTACAGTTTTGCAGTTGTATGGTACAACTATACAAAGTGAGTTTATCCATTCTGCATGTGTAAAAATCTTGTGCATCTGTGATGAGAATGTTAGCAACAGTCTATGCAGGTTTCAGGCAATCATAGAAAAATGAAACTCAAAATAGATATATGCTAAAATTTAATTAGAAGTGTAAAAATTTTCCCAAGCAAAAAAGTATAAAGAAGGGTATATGTTATGCCAAATATGAAATGACATTTTGCAATGCCAAAACTATCATTTCAACCGTCGCAATACAATTAAGATTGTGAATCTGATTACCATTGCAGCAGAGGTCATAAAAGTTTGTTTTGTAACAAATTTTTAGCTAAAGATTTTTGAAGTCTCAAAGTGAATACTGAAATTTCATTGGCTCACTCCCAAAAAAGAGTGTTTGTGAAGTGATAGAGAAGTACAAGTTATAACCTAGACTACTTAGCTTATCATGGGGCTAATGGGAGGTTTATAAGTCCAGCAGTCAATGCATGCAAGCCTTTTCCATATAGTCCAATTATTTACATGGGGAGACAACAAATTCTAATCTTAATAAAATCAAGCATTGCACTGCACAAGAATGACAAGATACTAAACAATCAAGACAGCCAAAACTACAAGTGAAGCATTAGCTCCAAAGATTATAGGACTGTGGGAAAGGCATTGTTGAAACACTATATATCCATGAAATTGTTTGATTTCATTATCATCAATATGCTTAGTCATTAAGTTTATAGGACAGAGAGATATATAAAGAAAAGTGAAAACATGAGGAAATATGGTAAAAGCAGCAGATACTCTACAGATTCTCTTATCTGCGGTGAACTAGAGGTCTAGAAAATCTGAATCACAAACAGTATTTGGATATCCAAGGTGAATATTCACTTTCACTGCATAATAGTTTTTATGAGGAGCAAGCAAATTTTTTCACAGAGAAAGAGATTCACAAACAACAACGAGAGAAGCGATTCAGCAAATAGGAAAATATTCCAGATATCACGAGGTCCTTCCAGACAGGGAAATCCGAGAAAGAATAATAACCACCACTTTTCCCCAATTTTCAACCTCGTCTACAAGAGCAATATTATGCTCTTTCTACCTTTAAGTTCATTCATTGGTAACACTCAACAATTCTATGTTGATATTTTGGAAAATAATAATAATAATAAAAATACCAACTAGTATCACAGTTTAAGAGGCGTGACGCCGTAACCTCAGAAAGGTGTGTAAGTGTATTTATTCTGATCAAGGCTATGCTTAGTTGACGAAAAGGAGAAAGGGGAAATGAAATGTATTTGGACACAAAAGAGTCTAAATGCATTGATCACTATCAGGGAACAGGACAATAGTGATCGAATCCAAATCCAAGAGACCTCAACTACGAGAACAACAACGATGTGGAATAAATTGGAGTTGAAAGCAGCGACCATAGAAAGTGCAAAAAGCAAAGGAAGAAGAACAAATTTAGTTTGGGGTAAATACCAGTTTCTTGGACTCGTTTCCCTTCTGGAGCTGCTCGGTCCACGACTCAACGGTGTGGATACCAATGACTTGTCCCTCTTCCGCCATTTTTCTCTTCCGATTAAACTTTCGCTTCGAATCTTCTTCACTTAGCTACCAAGCTATCAAAATACGATGAAAAAAAGGTAAAGGTCCCTGCGTCTTATATAGCCCCTCTGCGTTGTCCACATTCATGCAATCATGCGTGACGCATTGCCATATGTAAATAGGAAAAAAAAATTTAAGTGATTTTGTTTATAGAATAAATGAGTAATTAATAATTTATTTATTTTTAATTTGATATAAAATATATCATAATTTCAATTTATTAAAATTTAATAATAAATATATTTTTATTTTTTCATTTTAGCGTAATACGCAACTCAATCCCACTAATTATTTTGGGAAAATGTTGGTTTGTATAACAAAATTGTGATGAAAGTTTCAGAATGAGTTGCGGTTGGCATGCTAATGATAGATGAAAGGTTCATCTATTGACTAAACCACGTGTACAATTTTTATTTTGGTCCATCAGATTTTTTAGTGCTAGATTTGGGCCATCATATCAAAACGGCCCAACTTTGACATTGGGCCTAAAAATGATTCGAGAATAGAAACTGACGATCCTGATCCTTTGACTCCCACGTAGAATATCTTAAACCATGTTTAATAAATATATTTTCGTATGTATATAGATTTATTAAGTTACATTTATATACAAAAAATAAAAATTTAAAAAGAGATGATAATTTTTTGTTATTGGTGAATTTAGTGGGACTGATTTATCTTCTCTTTTTAACTTTTTATCTTTTATTTATAAATTTTTTTATATAAATATATATGCAGAATAATATCTCCGTTCAAACATCCACCACGTATTATATTAGTGTATTTCTTTTCTCCTTCTTATCCAGAGAGACCCGGCTTCTGCTTAAAACCACCACCACCAGAATTTCTCATGTCCAAAATCTCTCTCTATCTGATTCTGAAAGCGATAAATGAAAACCAGCACTCCCATTTTACACAGATTTCATTTCTTATATATGTTCTTATCCGATTAAACTTTCGCTTCGAATCTTCTTCACTTAGCTACGAAGCTATCAAAATACGATGAAAAAAAGGTAAAGGTCCCTGCGTCTTATATAGCCCCACCTACCTTAGGACTCGGACCCGAAAAACGCTATTTGTCTGCAAACTACATTTTAATAATAATAAATAAATTTGAAAATTCGTAGTAACGCATAACGCCCTTCGCGTTGTCCACATTCATGCAATCATGCGTGACGCATTGCCATATGTAAATAGGAAAAAAAATTAAGTGATTTTGTTTCTAGAATAAATGAGTAATTAATAACTTATTTATTTTTAATTTGATATAAAATATATCATAATTTCAATTTATTAAAATTTAATAATAAATATATTTTTATTTTTTCACTTTAGCGTAATACGCAACTCAATCCCACTAATTATTTTGGGAAAATGTTGGTTTGTATAACAAAATTATGGTGAAAGTTTCAGAATGAGTTGCGGTTGGCATGCTAATAATAGATGAAAGATTCATCTATTGACTAAACCACGTGTATAATTTTTATTTTGGTCCATCAGATTTTTTAGTGCTAGATTTGGGCCATCATATCAAAACGGCCCAACTTTGACATTGGGCCTAAAAATGATTCGAGAATAGAAACTGACGATCCTGATCCCTTGACTCCCACGTGGAATATCCTAAACCACAATCAAACATCCACCACGTATTATATTAGTATATTTCTTTTCTCCTTGTTATCCAGAGAGACCCGGCTTCTGCTTAAAACCACCACCAGAATTTCTCATGTCCAAAATCTCTCTCTATCTGATTCTGAAAGCGATAAATGAAAACCAGCACTCCCATTTTACACAGATTTCATTTCAGTGAGAGTGTGACTCTGACTCTGTAGTAGTCACACTCCAAACAATACCATAGATCTAGTAAAATAATGCCACAAATAACAATAACAGCCATTGATGAAGTGATGGGCATGGCCATGTTAACCACACAACCAAGTCCTAAGTAGTAAGCAATGCATTTTCTCTCTCCATTCTAAATTTGTGATTGGAAAGCAAACATAGGAAATGGCATTCCCAATCCCACAGCTCATACCCTCTGCTTCATCAGCTTCCTCTCTACCTCACAACTCCACCTTAAACCCCATTACACTCCCCAAATCCCCATCATCATCACCGCTATCATCAAGGCATGTTCTGTTCCCCAACCGCCGGAATAACCGGGACTCCCTCCGGTGCTCCGCCTCCTTTTTCTCCGGCAAAAACCACACCAACTCCGACGACGTCGTGGAGCTCCCTCTCTTCCCACTCCCCCTGGTTCTCTTCCCAGGCGCCATACTTCCCCTTCAGATCTTCGAGTTCCGCTACCGCATCATGATGCACACGCTCCTCCACACCGACCTCCGTTTCGGCGTCATCTACTCCGACGCCATTTCGGGCACCACCACCGACATCGGCTGCGTCGGCGAAGTCGTCAAACACGAGCGCCTCGTCGACGACCGCTTCTTCTTAATCTGCAAAGGACAAGACCGGTTCCGCGTCAACAACGTTGTACGCACGAAACCGTACCTGGTGGCGCAGGTGACGTGGCTGGAGGACAGGCCTTCCGTGAATGTGGGAGAGGACCTTGAGGGTTTGGCTGGTGAGGTGGAGACTTACATGAAGGACGTGATTCGGTTGTCGAATCGGTTGGGTGGGAAGAAAGAGAAGGAGATTGAGGATTTGAGGAGGAACCTGTTCCCTACCCCGTTTTCCTTCTTTGTTGGAAGCACGTTCGAGGGTGCCCCTAGAGAGCAACAGGCTTTGCTTGAGTTGGAGGACACTGCCGCTAGATTGAAGAGGGAGAAGGATACTTTGAAGAATACGCTTAATTACCTCACTGCTGCCTCCGCTGTCAAAGATGTCTTTCCTTCTTCTTCTTCTTCTTCTTGATGAAATATCAAATATGCCTATGCTATGATGCATTACACACTTACACGTTCAGGTTCAGCTTGACCATAGAGGAAAAAGATTACTTTATAGTGAACTTTTATGGTTAAAGCCGAGACAAGGGCAACGAAAAAGGTATTATTGTCGCATACTCTTGCTTTCTTGTGTAATCACGCGCAGCGATAGACTGGGGAAGTTGTAAATTTTGATGTGTAATTTCGTATGCTTAATCATGGCTTCGAGTTGTCTAGTTATTTGATTTTGTGATATATATACTAGACTTGATACAATTTGCAAATACAAATAATTGATGTTTCTCTCAGGAACCCAAGTTTGAGTATGACTACTAAACGAACAGTCATTGCTGATTTTTGAGTCAGCCTCGTGGGCATCTTTTGTTTTTTAAGTTTAATCCGAAGAAGAAACGATTTTTAAGTACCATTCAAAAAACGCATAACTTGAAGGCAAATTATACTCCTAAAACTATTGATGCATATTATATTATTAGCGCTTTCCACGAAGTCGAACATGAAAGTACTTAAGAAGATTATCAGCCTGTGTTAGATCAAATGCACACTCCAAGGTTGAGATTTGCTTCATCAAGTCTTGTGTTACTGGCGTTTATAGCCAGTAAAGATGATTACACCTAATACTTGCTAATAATTACTACATTAAATTACTAATATTATCGGTGAATCTAAATTCTTATGAATGCTAGTTGACTATGCCGAGTTTACTGGAATTTCGAGACGTTGCTAGTTCTGGAGTACCGAGATTTTGGGACTCTGTTTAGTTTAGTTGTTGCTACTTAAGTACTGAATGGCGTGTCGTTTTGTAAGACTGTTGAGATTAAGATCAGAAGTGGAGTTTATTTTTTTGTATTTTACTTTGATAGGCTCACGATAATTATTATGTTTCATCCTCAAATAGGATACAGTAATTGGAATAAGTGCAATGAATCGTATCTATTGAAATGAAGAAATAACTGGAACTAATGGAATCAAACCATCTTGGATGAGAAAAAATATATTTTGCTCAGTTTCACTGGTTGATTGGAAGGCGTGTTGAACTATAGGATGAATTCTCATTTGGGCCATCATATCATATCATACCACATACAAATCTGGCTCTGGCTATTTGTTATTGTTATAGATTAGTTTTGGTTGTGTCCACCTGATTTTATTTGCCTCCAAATTTTGGCAGACACTAGAAGTTGGGTAAGGGTGGTATACTTTATGAGAGTTCCACTTGTTTTGGTTACTGATGTCGATGGCACCTGAGGCATGTCTCTTTGAAGGAGAATGGTAAGAAAATATTTTTTATCATATTTCTTTTAATATATTTTCTTTTATTAAATCACGTTACATATTAAAACGTACATTTAATTTTGATTAACATGTAATCAATTTAATTAATGTGTAATTAATTAATTAGTATGTAATTAAATTTGAGTATATATTTTAGTGTGTGACGTAATTCAATAAAAAAAATATGTTAAAAGAGTGTGTTAAAGAATATTCACACCTCTTCTTTAAAAGCATGTATCAAGCAACATAAAGGGTCGAGATTTTCTGTTATTGTTGAAACTTGAAACTGAGAAAAAGGGCACAAGAGCCTTAAATGTTTTTCTTAATTCTGTTCCGGCAGGGGATTACGTGATGTAATGGTATTTGCACATAAATGTTCTGCCTGTTTATCCTTGATGCATTCTTAAAAACATTGATTGATCAGATAATAGCCAGAAACATAAAGTTGGCAAACCGTGTTTGATAAGATAATACAGGAAAGCAGGATCACGGTATGCATAAAGATTATTTAATACTATAGATTTTTTTTATTTTGTTTTTGGTAATTAATACTATGGTTTTCTCACCAAAGTTTACAATGGAAAATGAAAAGTGAAAACGGTACAACTGCTCTAAAAAAACCAAAGGAAGAGAGCGACAATAAATCACAATAAGAGTAGAAAATATTAAGCTTTAAAAAAAATTTAAGATAGTAAAAAAAGTTTTTTTTTCTTTATTATACTTTTCTGATTATTTTCAAAAGTAACTCATCTTAATTTTTTATAAACAGCAGAAAAAAATATTTTTTTAGATTTTACTTATTTTAATAATCTTATCCAAACAGTAAAAAATATTTTAAAAGTATTTTTTATTAAAAAATATTTTTCTTATAAAAAGCACAAACAAACGTATTTTAAAAATGAACCTTTTATTTCAAACTTGGAGTAACTGACGTTAGAAACAAGGGAAAACATGCTGCGAATGAACATAAAGAAAAACATCAAATATTATATTAACATTATATCTTAATTTAAAAAAATTTTTATAGGCTCATGAGACCATTTACTTATAAAGTTTTTACTTTTTCTATTTGTTAATAACTAGTAAGAGACCCATGCATTCCACAGGTGCTTCTCAAATTTGTTGTGTGTGTTCATTATTTCAAAAAAATGATAATAATCAAACATAACGTAACACATAAAAATTGATGTTAACTTTATCTCATTAACTACTAAAACTTATTATTAGAAAAAAAAATGAATGATAATAAGTAACACAAATAAAAAAGAGTGTCTTGTTGAAAGTAGAACGTTGGTGATAGCTGCTCTTAATTGCGACCTAGCGTAAGAGTTAATGTTTCCTTGCTAAACTTTTTTCTATTGGAAATATGAAAAAAAAAAGTAATGTTCGTAATGACTAATGATGTCAAAACATAAATAAAGAATAGTGAAACAAAAAAAAAATTAGTGTAGGTACAAACCACTCTTCCAAGAAACCAACGTATATGAGATTTCTGTACAAAGCCCACAACATATATGGAAGAGAGAAAACCAAAGAAGTGAAGTGTGAAATCTTAAAAAGGTTGTCCTTTCAACCGATTTACAGTAATGTTGAAATGAACCAAAGAGAAGCTAACGTATAAAAGTTCAAATCCAATAGTGCAACAGACATTAAATACCAACCATGGACAGAAGACACATGAAGTCCATGATTGAAATCAGCATCCAACATGATGACAACAGAGAACAAAACCCATAAATTCAAGGTGGGAAATCATGTTAAAATTTGTTGATGATATCCATTAAATTCCTATATCCAAATCCATTACCGCAGAGAAAAGTGGGCTAACGTATATGTGAACATCTAACTACAGTAAACAACAAAGTTAATTACTTCTTACATGAATAATCTGAATTGTGGGAAGTAGTTCTGAAGTAACTAATATGTAATAATGTAAGCTAATTAGAATCCTCCTTTATCTAACTTCCCAAATATGGAGAACAATGTATATAAAAAATGACCAAACTAACCTTATAACACTTTGTATAATATGAAGTCTAAGCTAAGAATGAGACAAAAGGATATGAACTTTGGTACTGAGAATAGGCATACAATACGGTATAATAAAAGAAATCCGAATGACAAAGTGAGATAAACTAAAGTCAAATACAATTTTTTTGGAAAACTTCTTTGAAGACAACATTCTTTGTCATTTAGCAAGGCTCACCTTCATCATTACAAATGAGAATTTTCAAACCACACCTGGACTTAACATGAGATATTGCCACATAGAGTTGACGATGTGAGAAAATAGGCCTTGGTAAATATAAACCAACATGTGAAAGAGTTTGGCCTTGACTCTTATTAATGGTCATGGCAAAATAAACAAATAATGAGAATTGTCTGTGTTGAAATTTGAATGGTATCCCAGGATTAGAAGGAATTAAATTCATTCGAGAAATGTACTCTTTATCTCCAATATTATTGTCAGTCACAACCTTAGCACCAATGACATTGATACCTAACTCAACAACTATCAACCTTGTTCTATTACAAAGACCTGAATCCTGATCAATATTACACATTAATATAACTGGAATGCCCCTCTTCAAAATTAATCGATGGTTAGGAAGGCCAGAGCAGTGAATCTCATTCAAAAATTCAGGGGTTAACCATTCAAGATCAAAACCTATATCTTCGTCTGATTTACAAATCGAGTCACAACTAATATATTCTTTTTCTTCACCAGGTATCAAAGGAAGAACATATGAATTCACTTTATCTACAATCTCAAGTGTAGGTGCAAGTATAGCTTTGTCTTCAAAAAATTTAAAATCATGCAAATGATCACTGTTAATGCCTATACAAAGTGCACTATGAATGTTTCAGTATTATACAAAGTCTTCCCTTGCATATTAAATAAGATGGAATGTAAAATGCAATGTTTCATTTTCGAGCCAATCCCAAACCCCACTGAAAGCATTCAAGTATGAACCACCGAACCGTTCTACAAAAAAGGATTCAAACCCAAAAGCATTCAAACTTGAAACCCACTTATAGCATCCAAACAAGAACCACCAAACCATGGCACAATAAATAAATGAATATATAACATACATACAATTCAGTATATATCAACCAAGGAATGAGATAGATACCTGAGGCAATGGTGCAATGCGAGCTGAGGTGTCAGACAGTGGTGCGAGTGATGAAGCATAGCGGTCCAGTAAGGCATGAGCAACGGTGCATGTACAAAAAGCAGAGACCCAAAGGATCTCCATAAATCCTCAAATGAAAAAATAAAAATTATATATCATTCAACACAATATTCTAAATTAAACAAAATTGATAGTTAAAAAAGAGATACCTAAAAAAATTAAACACAATATTCAAGGAGTTCGTTTGAGAATAAGCAACAGAAAATTAAAAACAAGAACCTCCACAGCCAATGATGTAATTCTCTATCATATCATCTACATCATATATTCTACCGCTGACACCATGAAACCCTTCCTTTCTCATTTTTTATGCAAAAAAAAAGAGGAAAAAAGCAAAGAAGAAATGGACAAGAGAAAGAGTGAATGAGAGAAAGAGAAAGAATGGAGACTACACCAGTTATAGGAATCATATTTGTAATTCTGAATATATTTATAATTCTGAATATATGGTGATTTAGTGAAGAATTGAAAAGAAAAAACATGAACTAAATGTTGTTTTGCTTGAAAGGCTATGATTGTAATTGATGTCTATGTAATCTATCACAGTTCAAATCAGACCAAAGTTAAAACAACCAAGTTGAATACCATGATATATGGAACAAAATCACAGAAATTGAAAAGTAAAGGCGCAAGAAGAAAAGGAGAGGCACATAAAGATTCAAACCCATAAGATGACAAAGTTTAAACCTTGCTCAATCGGTGCTTATGAGTCTATTGTATTGGATTAGATGCTAGCAGTTTTATAAAACACTGCATCAACTGCCACCCAAACCAACAGGATCGACCATCGCCCTTACCTTCACGAACCACCGTGCCTCAACCCAACCTAAAAGATTAGAAACTAAGCATAAGAGGCATCGTAGAGATGAAAATTGAAGACTTACACGTAAAATGCGATTAGGGAGACAAAGAAACATTTGAAATTTGGAAGAATAAAAAAAGGAGAGGGATCTCACCCACCCTTAACCCTAAAAGTTGAGGTAAGAGTTTTTTGGATAGCAAAGAACATAGATTTATTTACGGCTTCCGGTGTAAGATTGCTCAAGTTGTAGCATTCCAAGTGGGGCTCTAAACTTTATTCATCCTCCTGCTACAACATTTGGTGGTGGAGGGGAGAAAGGGAAAAGGATGGAATTCTTCAAGAGAATGGAGAGGAAATGAGGAAGAAGAGAAAAGGCTAAAAAAAAAAGGAAAAACATATCTGAAGGTCACACAAAGGTGACAATCTTAAAGAATCGCAAGCAATTCTTTTTTGGACAAAGACACCCCTAATCCTATGGTCATGATATTATCCTCATATTAAAGTAAAGGAGAAAAAGAATTTGATGTCATCTTCAAGAAAAAGCAAAATGTACTGCACCAGCCATTCTAGTGCAATTTTAATAGTTAAGGCTAACACATCAAACCCATTCAACATAAACCTACATTTTATTCATATCAATACAAACTTATCAGAGGTTCATAGACGACAGATAAGATATACAAATTCAGTCTCTTCATAGATAGATCCTAACAGAATGCTTCAACACGACCAACATTGAGATATAAAATTACTATAATATAAATTTAAAAACTGACACTTCATGTTTTGAGGTTCCCAAAGTTGTACTTTTATGTTTGACATATCCATAAAAGAATAACCCTATTATATAGCTTAAGTCTAAACTCTAAAATGTAGAGAATATGTAATAGATGATATATAATATTTTGGCTTCCATGTGAAACAGGGCCAAACTTTAACCTCTTGCCCATTGGAAACCTACAACGCTAGGTATATACTACTTGGACACCAGTTTGGTAGAAAAAAATGCAGAGAGAATTAGTTACAATCTAAACTATAGATTTGATTTTAGACGAAAACACAAAAAAAGATAGGATAATGGGTTAAATACATTGTGGTTCACTGGAATACAAATAAGAGTTAAATAAATTTATATGTTACTTATTTATAACCCAATACTGATCAATAAACTATTCTAAGTTGAACATAAGGAGGCTAGTTAATTCCAATGTTACAGAATTCCCAATGAACATCAATGATAGTATATCATGATCTCATATAATAGTCACCCGAATCAGATTTTTTTTTAAATGTAGTCATCTGAACCACTTATACTTTTATAGACTTTAAAATACATATGACATTAGTTATATATCATTGAACCTTGTAAATTTTTTTTACAATTGTCCTAATTAAACGAAGGAAATATCTAAAAACAAAAAAAAAAAAGATAGTGGGTTTGTTCAAGAAAGAGCTAGAAATCTTGGCTTTGCAGATCGTTTAACATTTTATGCCCTTCATGACTACATTTTGCTTCTGTCAAACACTTACGTGCTCAACAAGCTCTATAACCTATTTGCAGATAAGAGAAAAAAACCTTTTGCATAACCATGGAGAAGACCAACAATTTGGAGTTGCAGAGAAGTTTTTTAATATAAAAAAACATTACATGAGAAGTTTTTAAAAAAAGACTTACATAATTTCAATACCACATAATCATAATCTATACTAAGAGAAGATTAAATCCTTATCTAGGACATAAGGAAAAAGCAAAAATTTGAAAACATTTTCCTGCCCTTCAACCTTGTTGAAGAGAAAAACGTCTCTGGCCTTCACCTTATAGTCAGTGCATATAATAATTGTATACACATGGGACCAAATATGGAAACGGGATTATAGAACCACATTCAACATGGACATTCATAGCATGTTCAATTAGTAAGCCTCTACTATATACGAATTTTGGAATGCAACAATTTAATGCAAATCATGGTGTAGAACCATTGCTTACTCCATGAAATTTTGATAAAGGATTTATGCCAAGAGTCAATGTGAATGGTAATTTTGAGAGGATATTTCTTCCTCCAATTAATACCTATCAGTTATCACAATTAACTGGATAGCTGAAGTTTCTTAAATCCAAGTCTAGACATGAATGGTGCCTATTATGGTCTTCAGAACAACATTGAAGTCAAAAATGATTTATCATATGCTGGCAATCATGTATGTGTTGTACTACTTAATTCCTTATTTTCTGTTCATAAACATTGATATATACCACATATAATTAAATTTCAGCTAATTCTAAATAAGCAGATATATGCTTGATCATATCTAATGGTTTGTTAATACTAAATAAAATTTAGTCTTTTGCGTTGAAAAAGATATATAAACACCGTATAAAAGTCATACCAACTTGAGTCAGCCACAATGTCAATTGTCAACCACCGTATAACATACACAGGCTCACCAAGCACCATCCCCTACAACTCCTTGTTACTCCATTAACTCATTCCCTTTAAAACAACTACAGACCTCTTATCTCCCACACCAAGCCACCATGAGTTAGGGGTTTCCAGAAACAAAGCATTGGAAGACCAATCAAAACCAAAACCACAAGGAGAAACAAAATTGGAGAAGAAAAAAATAATCTTCAGAGAAAACAAAACCTGAGAATGAGAATAGAAGGTGAATATTATTTCATGCAATCACCATTAGTTCTAGTTCAAATACATCTATCCTCAGCACGGGTCCCTTCCTTTCACTGTGCCATTTGAGAAGCACGTCTCGAAGTTTCCACAACTAAAATGCAGAACCAGTGGTCATGATTGAACTCATAGCAAATAAAAGCAAGAAAATTGAAGAAGAAGAAGAAGAAAGAAGGGGAAAGAAAACCTACCTGGATGAAGGGGCTCTAGGCCATCGTTCAACCACTTCTGCAGCGACCTTGACCTCACCCAGCTTCGAGTTCCAATCCAGTTCCACCAGGGGCAGGGGGCACAAAGTGAAAAATAAACCCTAAAGCATAAAAAGAGAGGAAATCAGGCTAAGAGAGAAATAAAAAAATACATAAAGGAAGAAACACTAAAAATCAGTATGAGGTAGCCCCAAATCAACCACCACTTTCGAGATCATCGTATATTCCATTTTTTGAATTCAACCATTTGTGCCAGTGTCTCAATCACCATCAGCAGATACAGATAACATAGTGCCAAAGGATGAAGGAAATAAAAACCCAACACCTAGTCGAAGTCCATCTGAAAACGAAAGGAAGAGGAACAAAAGTTGGTTGAAGCAATTTGTAATTGCTAGAAGGAAGATGAATGATCATCCAATAAAATAAGGTGAAGAATAATGAAGGAAATATATCCCAGTGGAAGTGGAGGGGCATAGTTTACTTACCTGAATCTCAATGTTGTTGAGGAGGAAGAACAATTTTATTGCTAAGATTATCCCAGTTAAGAGAGAAATAAGAGATTCCTCTCCCAAGTTGGCATTTGTATGATATTCAACATTTCAAGACAATCATCCAAGATGCATGTCGGGCATACTTCAAAATCTTGACTACCATTATTGGCATAATGTCAGAAACGTGTTTCCTCACAAAAAACATTACTGGGGAAGACATGCCAGTTGTAAGCAATTTGACTTCACATCTTTTTTCTTTTACTCGTTATTTAAAATTTGACTATTTCTCTACCGATACTTGAATCAATCCAATTCACTGGATAATTTGACTATTTACTTGAAAGGAATCATTAGAAGGCCTACCTAAAACAGAAATTTAAAGAGAATATTTAGTTCATGTTATCAGGGGATTTGGTATTGATAAACATAAAATCAAGCCTCAAACATCATTTTGTTCATTTAGTCAGCATTATTTCTTCACTTCCTCAGTTCTATGTTTCTTGGAAAACCATAGCATCCATATTTGGACAGAAGAAACCTTCTGTGTACATCTGCAACCACATTCAGTGATCTCACTTATACTTTTATAGACTTTAAAATACATATGACATTAGTTATATATCATTGAACCCTGTAAAAATTTTATGCAATTGTCCTAATTAAACGAAGGAAACATCTTAAAAAAAGAAAAGAAAGATAATGGGTTTGTTTAAGAAAGAGCTAGAAACCCTGGCTTTGCAAATCGTTTAACATTTGATGCCCTTCATGACTACATTTTGCTTCTGTTAAACACTTACATGCTTAGCAAGCTCTATAACCTATCTGCAGATAAGAGAAAAAAACCTTTTGCATAACAATGGCGAAGACCAACAATTTGGAGCTGCAAAAGCAGAACCCCTCTTAGTAAGATTCAACTTTTAACCTCATATTTTAAGGTTGTGGCCATAAAAAATTCTATATATACTGATTGTAGTTAAGTCTAATATATATCAGGTCAGGCAACACAGCAAAAAATTGAGTGCTATAGGCAAAAGTTCTCCCAAAAGTAGCGAAAAAGGATCACTTACTGAAAATAGGTCTAAGGAAGAAACTCAAAAAGCTGGATCTTTAACTTCCCTGGTGAATCTCAACATTTAGAGCAAAACCAGGCTATAGATTTGCCTCTTTGCTATAATTAACCGTTTAGGAGAATAAAGAAAATACTTTTCAAAAAATTAAATTGCAACTCTAAAATGATATGCATCTAAATCAATTCCACACAGTTACCTGACATTCAAGAAGTAGTTCTCGACTTGCTTCCAACTCTCTTTGAGCACAGTAACCTCCTCCATAACAGTTTTAAGCTTGGTTTTAGTTTTATTCAATTGATTTGGAAGGAGTGTAGATCTTTGAGAGAATGACCCACGTTCCATTAGGATTCCCTGTCAGATATGAATTAGGGAGTTCCAAGAGTGAGAAAAGGAAAGCTAAAAATAAATCAAACAAAAATTAATAAAATCAACATTAAGCATTTTTAGATTTAATTGTTATTCCAGAAATGATTTTTGGGATAAAATTTAAAGAGATAAACATTTTACTATCTTAAAATTAAACTTGTTGGGTATAGAAAATGATACCTTAAAATTTAAAGAGATAAACATTTTCCTAACTTCCAAGTTGTGAAACTCATTCATTTAACCACCTAGATCTCCTCCTCCTCCTCCTCCTCAAGTATTGGAAAATGAAAAGTCCTTCAAAATAAGGTATCCTCCAAATAGTTTGAAGCACAAAAAACCTTGTATGGTTATCACGGTACAAAGCATCAAGTATCTTTATCACAGGAAGATGAAATAATTAGAGCAACTGAAGATTAGTAATAGACAATAGTTTTAATCTAATCTTTTTAAGAATACTTATCACTAATAGCATAACAGGGGATGCAAGATGATTGCAAGCAAATTAATATGAAAAAAGGTATATCATTTATATGATAAAAAAATTAGACAAAGTATGATAAATTAGCCCATACATTGTCAAGTTGGATATAATGTAAAAGTTGATAACAATGAGTCCTAGCTTCTAAGTTACAAAACTCACTCCACTTCACTAAGATCTCTTCCTCAGGTATAGGGAAACAACATACCACAAAAAAAAGTGAAGTATGCAACTAACAAAGCTAGATTGGTAGCAGCACTTCAACTAACAAAACAAAAACTAAACACAAATGTAGGTTTTTCCATCATATCTATTTCTGCATAAGCATTATTACAAATTTCTTCCTCTACCCATTTCTTGACTTATTCTTCCATTCTTTTCATCCCTCTCATTTAATTTTTATATGTTTCCTCCATTTCTGCCTTTCAATAAGCCTCGTTACTTCTTCCACCATTTCTTTTATCTTTTCTTTTCTTCTCTCATCACCAACTCAGATTTTGAGACATTCACTTCACAATTCACACACACATCTCTCTCTCTCTCGCACACACACACATACACACACATTTTATTTAATTTTAAGTAACATATCCAATATAGAATAAAAGAATCAGCTTTACCAAATATATTATTAACATCGTATGCATAAAGCCATATCTCTATATGCTTACCTTAGTATGTTAAGCAATTTTGTGAATCATTCCTTATTGAGAAATTATTCTGTTCTGCTAATAAATTCATGAAGTAAACCCAATCAGTATCATTAAGCAAATTACTTGTGACCAATCATGAAACTAATAACAATCCCATTTTTTGTGCTAATTGAAGAGGTTGTTCCCTTGATAAGGTGGTACAGCCAAAAAAATAGCTGATTATAAATAAATCATGCCTCACAATAGTATGGACACAATATTCAAAGGAGTGAAGCATAACTACCATGACATGAAGAGTAAATGAAGATCTTGAGCCATCCATACAACTTACCTTAATGATCACCATAACTCTATTTGAGGAACATATTTGATGAACATCATGAGCTAGGTGGTTGACTCCCTTCCCATTAACATGTAAATCAATAGAAGGTAAAAATATGCCTCGGGGATGTTAAGCTCTTGAGAACCAAGATTCTAAAAGGATTAAAATAACATACTAAACATATAATGAGAATCATGAATGACAGATATTTATGTTTATATACCAATTGAATTGTAATAATTAAGTAAAACAATATATTTATATAACATGTAGTAAACAAAGAAGTACAATCAAGTTTATGCAAGAGGGAAGCTTATTAAAAGGTTATAAACTGGACTAAAATTAAGTAATTGGAAAATGAGATTATAAATCCTAACTTAAGGCAGTTTGCAGTGTGTATCACACAATAGTTTCAGACAACCCCATATAGTAAGCATACGTATGCAATATGGCAAGAATGAGGTTATCAATTTTCACAAAACTTTTGGAGAGATGGGTTAAACACTTCCTTAATAAAATGGTCCACAGTTTGATGACCACAATAAACATCGTTCACTGTGGCACTATATTGTCATGTACAGTGCAACAAAGAGCAACAAAAATAAACATATACCTCTTTTGGGCTAACTGAGCAGAAAATGACCATGTTGCCATGCTTGGTACAACAATTAAGAAGAGTCAGTTGTTCATTGCCAACAGGTAGGGATCCTCTTCTTAGAAATGGAATGCATGATACCAAAAACTCCAAAACTATTAAAAAAATTTGTGCTTTGTCACAAATAGTATAATGTGTTAATCTATGAATATGAGGAGGGGAGAGCAGTTCAAAATGCACGAAAGATATATGGTTTATGACACACAATTTCACTTTTGTATGAGATTTAGAAGCCCATATCTCTAGTGCTAGGAAAAAAAGTAAGCTTTGTTTATCAAACAGAGGAGCTTGTAGTTTGGAAAATGGAACTCAGATGGGTGGAAGAGAAATCACCCAAGCACAATGCCATCATTGTAAACAGTAATTAGATGGCATCTATGCAGACAAACACGTTATCAGTGTTCTTATTACATCCTAAGTATCAATAGACCCAAGAATCACAACAATGTTGAAGCAACCAACCTGACAAAGCGAAGGATTGGGAAGGATGTACCAAATAAATTATCAGCGTGCGAACAGAAATTTCATGAGGAATATTGAAAATTATACAGATTTGATATCTTTGCACATCAGCACCTAATTTTTTCAAATGTAAAAAGCACATATATAGATATAAGGGTATCAATGTAAGATCACAATCGCCAGGTTCTGTATGTAGACAACCCAATTTTGTTTTTCTTATAACTCAATTCCATTTTTTCCTTAGTAAGCTTTAAAGCAAAATAACATAGGAAAGAATGGTCCAAGCAGAAATATGTCAGCCATCAGTCCAAATACCCATATAAGCAAATGGAATGCATGATACCAAAAACCAAGAAACAATAAAAATATGTTTGTTTTATTACGAAGAGTGTAATTTGTTAATCTATGAATATGAGGAGGGGATAGTACTTCATACCTCATGAATGATATATGCATTATGACACAGAATTTCAGTTTTCTATGAGATTTAGAATTCCACATAGCTAATGCATGGAAAAAATTTAATCTTTGTTTGTCAAACATAGGAACTCGTAGTTTGGAAAATGAAACTCACATGGAGGGAAGAGAAATGACCCAGGAATAATGGCCAGCACTTTAAACAGTAAGTAGATGTCATCTATGCAGACAAACACGTTATTAGTATTCTCATTACATTCTAAGTTTTGGTAGACCCAAGAATCACAATAATGTTGAAGCAACCAACTTGACAAAGCCAAGGATTGGGGAGGATGTACCAAATAAATTATCAGTGTGCAAATAGAAATATCTTAAGAAATAATTAAAATTATACAAATCCGATATCGTAGCACACCAGCACCTAAACTTTTCTAAAGTAAAAAGCACATGTATAGATATGAAAGTATCGATGTAAGCTCACAATCGCCGGGTGTTGTATGTACACAACCCATTTTTGGTTTTCCTATAACTCATTTCCATCTTTTCCTTAGTAACCTTTAAAGCAAAATAACACAACGAAGAATGGTCCTACTAGAAATGTGTCAGCCAGCAATCCAAATAACACCGTAAGCAAATGGCCCATTAGCAAATGGAATGCATGATACCAGAAAACCAAAAAAACTATAAAAATACATATGCTTTGTCACATAGAATGTAATTTGGTAATATATGAATATGAGAAGGGGACAAAACTTCATACTTCAAGAAAGATATATGCTTCATGACATAGAATTTCAGTTTTGTATGGGATTAAGAATTTCATATTGCTTGTGTAGGGGAAAAAATTAAGCATTCCTTATCAAACATAGTAAGTTGTAGTTTGGAGAAGGAAACTCATATGGATGGAAGAGAAATAACCCAAGGATTAGGAAGGATGTACCAAATAAATTATCATCATACGAACAAAAATTATTAATGAAAGAAATAAAATTATACAGACCCAATAACTTTGCACATCAGTACCTAAACATTTGTAATGTACAACGAACATATATAGATATGAGAGTATAAATGTAAGATCACAATCTCCAGGTCTTGTAGGTAGATAACCCAATTTTGTTTTTCCTATTACTCAGTTGCATTTTTTCCTTGGTAAGCTTTAAAGAAAAATAACAGAGCAAAGAAGGGTCCTAGCAGAAATGTGTCAGTCATCATTCTAAATACCACCGTAAGTAACATAATTAACTATTTAAAGCAGAACCCATAAGATAAGAGAAGACATTCATGGTCTCTGGCTTAGTACAACAAATAAAGAGACCCACAGGCTTGCAGAAATGGAGAAGTATATAGCCTTAAAATTTAAATTGTATGAAACAAAGTGAAGAGTACATTGGAAAGTCATTTTCAAAGTCAAAGCAGATAACAACTCAAGTACATAGTCTTTAATACATATTTTAATGAATAAATAATGCTTATGAACACCTTTAATTTTGAGCTTCCACTCACATTAGAACACACTTGTATGAAAATCAGAATACCAAATCTACCAAAATGTAATAATTTATTGGTTCCTAATGAGTACGTTCAAAATTCAATTTCACTTGACATCACATTCGAAAGCATTTGTAAGGTGTCCATAAATTATCAAATGTAATACAGCAATCGTTGGTAGATGTTTGTAAACGTGCAACTCTTGTAGATATGGTAGATAGACGAAATTGACTAATAAAAAATGTGCACATAAACTGATTTAACAGACTGGTATTTCATTATCAGCCCAACAACTTGCCCAACAACTGAGTACATGGGGTCTTCGATAAATTCTGTGAGTCACGGTCGAACAGCATGAACACAGCAGTACCAGTTCCATCACAAACCTCCAACTTTATCCTATACCTATTTCATCAACCACCAAAAATAAGTTAACATAAATTCTAGTGGTTTTTTCGTAAGCAATTTGGGAAACCAAACAATTGGTGAAGATAGGAAAATGTACCTTGGTGTCACACTGACCACATGACAAAGGCACACATCATAGTAGTTGATAACACTGTTTTTTATACATTTTGTGATCCTCTCACTAGGCTTTTTAAGGTTCAATTAGGCTTAATTAAGTTGGTTTTGACACATTTTATGATTTTGAGCCAAATTGGACAATTAAATAAATTATTGCATAAATTAACTGTAATTATCTCTTTGGTAATGTTTAGTAAACTGACTATAACTTGAGTTACAAATATCTGATTGATTTGATTTTGGTCTTGTAGGAAAGCTAAGACAATTTTCTACAACTTTCATGTTGAACACTTTTCCAGAATCAGACTCCTTGAAGGTGATATTGAGCTTTGAACTCAGAATAGAGGAGCTGAAACCAGGTCTAAAATACTGTGCAGTAATTGGACCATATCTTGAGTTCTAGGCATGATTTTGGACTGAAACCAAAGGCATTTTAAAGTAAATATTCAGGCCTACAACTTTCATGAAGACCACTTCTCTCAAAAATGAAGAAAACTGGACACACGGCTGTACATGTTTGTTCAATTATAATAATAATAAAAGCCTACAAGTCAGAGACTTAATCGTTAAGTTTCTACTGTAGCACTGTAGCGGTACTATAGCGGTTACTGTAGCACTGTAGTGGTTACTGTAGATTACTGTAGCGTTACTGTAGCTTCACTTCAAATTGCCTATAAATAAGGGTGCTGTGGAATGAAATACGCACAATTCGAAATTTGGAGGGTAGTACATGCCAGAGTCTGGAGATACAGCCCTTTGGCATTTGCAGGAACTATACCACCAATCCACAATTGCCTTCACAGTAGCCAAAACTATGAAGAACCCATCCTTCCAATATAGATCAAGTTAAATTACATTTAAATATAACTGGAAAATAAAGACAACATATTTGATAAACATACAAAGGGTGCAACATATATATAGCTTTTAATTAAAGGGAAACATTGGAGGGAAAAAGCAGACCAATAGGCAATGGCACAAACAATGTGGAATTTGCCAACATTTGTTAATTTAACAAAAAAAGATGTGAGGTAATCGTACAAACAATATGGAATTTAAAACAAAAGTAACCAATAGCGAAAAGCAGATTGTTTTAAATTATGTTTGAGGAGCAAATAGCAATTGGAGTGAAGAACTGCAATTTACATAACAGGAAGTCTTGCAAACCTGTTTACACTCAGTGATCTGTTTTATGGACTTCTTTTGATGGAGGAGCATGAAGTCATCTTCCATGGAAGTTGTCTGAAGATCAGGAATGACAGTTAATGGTTGACATCCACTCGGGTTATCTTCAGCAAGGCTATTATTGAAAATAAGTAGGACAAATAAGTAAAGTGAAATGGTTGGTAGAACAAAATTATTGGATAACTGAAATTGCGAACAATAAATTTTTATAAAATAACCTCAACCCCAAAACATACCACTATCTAAAAGCGATGACCTCAGCAATAGGAGGATTAAACATTATCTTGGATGAATGCATAATGGTTTGGATAACAATTTTTCTTTAGAATGATAGATGAAAAAATGAGCAGAAAAACAATTGGAGGTAAAGAAAAAGAATTAATGAATATAAACAAAGAACAAAAGTAAAGAAGAAAATAAGGAAGAACACCAGTGGAGGTCAGAACGAAGGGGGAAAAACAGGGGAAGGGAAGGCCAAAGAAGGAATAGACAAATGCTTACCTCTGAATAGCTTAATTTTAGCAAGTTGGATGACAACAACTGGAAGGTCTGCATTACCTTCTATCAGAAAAGCATTCAACTGATCGACGTACTCAGCAAACAAAGCACACTCAAGCTTGACACTGAGGTAATGAAGGAAACATGTTATTCACAAATTCACAAATTAAAAACAAATGACGCAGGAGACAGTAAGATGTTAATAGCAGGAATTAATTTTAAAATGGTTATGGAAGGCCATGTATTGGGAAAATAGAGGACCTACTTGCAGTCAGAAAGCTCTATGACAACCATTTTGGTTGGCTTTCCGTCTCGATCATATTCCTTTTAGCTAGAAGTGCCTACCAACAGACCCATGACATCTACAAAGGTTATTAAACGTAAGCAAACAAACAAATTTGAAGACAACAAAGGACAAATGAGATAACTAAAGAAAAGTCATATGGAAAGTAGTTGGACCAATAAGAAAGTCAGAGTCTCCTTCATTTGCTAATACATCTCCAAATGCCACGAATGACAACCCATATTGTGGAATAATGACAGAATCACATGGAGCAACCAAAGTCCTAAATTGAAAAATAAGATGAAACTCATGGTTTGTAGTACGATAAGCCCCAACATTTGGAATCACAGTGAAGTAACACATCTTGTACACACTACCTTCTGTGAGGACATTTATGAACTTGTATACCAAACTCTTCCTTACACTTGCTTGAATCTTACCACCCTATCAACAAAACCACAAAAGAGCAAAAATAAAGGAATTTAGAATAAGGAATCATATGTAGCAGATATTGAACAAAAATAACATAGTTAAGATTTTTCGCACAAACTCATCCAACAGCAACATTTCAATGGAGCTTGGTAGTTTGGAGTTGTTGAATGAAGGCACCTTCCAAAGTCTCAAAATTCTAACCCTCAACCTCCAAGCCTCTCTCTCAGGGACAACTTTGCTCAATGCATCAGATGTTGGAGCCATAGGAAAGAGGCAACGATAACCAATTAGAAATCAGGAAAACAACACACAAACAGAGCAGCAAAATGAAATTAGTAAGTAAGGAAGTTTAAGGATTATGAACGCACAATTGAAGAATCCAATACAAACTATATAAATAAGGACCATAGGCTGGCAATTTGAATTTCAAATTCATCAAAAAGAATAGGGAAAAATAGGGCCAAATGAAAATCCAAAACCCTAACCGTACACACAACCCACACTCCTACTAATCAGAGACCGAGAGAATATATAGTAGAACATGGAGGAGTAGATGTATAGCCTATTGATTTATAGACCCCACTCCTGCTACAGTTAGACGGATCGAAGAAACTGTCTTTCATACAGACACGTCATCTCCACGACAACATCAGCGCCTGTGCATGGCATCATCTCTACTCCTCACCCTGCTGATGACACGACAGGGTATGGGTTGCATTAGAGAAGTCCATTTATATATATTAATTTGAGGTTTTGACGCTATCCACTCGTCTGTACAAGCTGCAGCTCTTTTTGAAAGAATAGTAGAAAGAAGAAGGAGACGATCTGAGAAGACAGAGATGAATTTGGAGAAAAACACGTGAGACCACTGAGTGTCGGCAGAAAGTAGTTGGGGAGAAGGTCATAGATAATAAGGTTGGGCAAAATGATCAATAAGCCCCCAATCTCAAGGACGACATACTGTCAGCCACTAAAAAGCAAGGACACAAGGGTAAAAGACAGAAAAAATAGACATAAGATATTAACAATGGAAAGACACATGAATCCTCTATCCAACTGCCCAAATATCATCATAATTTAAAATGTTGGACTAACTGGTAATTTGACCTATTTTTGAGTTGGGCCTGCACAGTGAGTTGGACACGTGTAAATGAATAGGGACAAAACAGTGTGATTTACGGTTCCATTTTTATATCATGTATTGATGTGAGACTTCTTTTATCTATATGTCTACTTGAAAGTAACACTTAAATTTCCAACAAGTGACATGGCCAATGAGATTCTTTAATCCATAGGGATCCAAATATTTCATTTATACGATTTAAGTTTAATGATAGTCACATGCCTAATGGGATTCGTTTAGAGTTTAATTTTCATCTACTAACAGTGTAAAAGTATTTTATACAGTTATCTAATAGTATCTTAACACATCAATATTTTTTTGCTATATCATTCTCTCAATTTAAATAATTTTATTATACTAAAACATGATATTTCAGGGGGAAAAAAAAAAGAGAAGGAACTTATCCCGTCGCCACCCCTGTAACTGCAACTATCCATCTTCATCTTTTTTGTTTACTCTAGATTCTTCTCACAGCTCCTTCTTTCAAGTTCTCTCCTTTGGCATGCCTAGTAGCTGCCCCATTTGTTTCTTACTCCTTCCGCATTTGCTGACCTATTCCTCACATCATCTACAATCTTCAAGTGGATAAGCAATTCGAGAAATTGCTATGGCTGTTTGAAGTTGAATAGTTAGATTTGTGGAGATAATAATTGTATTAACGTAAAAAATTATTTTAAAATGAAATAATGGATGTGATAATAACTTGCAAGTGATATTACATTTCACCCGATAATTCCATAAATGGTTCTTTGAAAAACAATAATCTTCAATGGAATATCGTTTATGTATTTGATGCTTTGTAATGGGAAAATTTCATAATAAAGTAGTAAACATACCTTTTTGAAGACTCTACTATTGCTCCACTTGAAGATTGTCCGCAATGAGAGAACACAAATGGGAAATTGTAGTTACTGAGGGCGGCGCGCGATTGGATAAAATTTTTATGCTATTTTTTTGAAATATTATATTTTAGTTTTAATAAAATATTTAAATTAATAAGAAAATGATGTGGCAAAAATAATGATATATTAAGATATTATTAGATTACGAGTAAATCACCACTTTAATTCTTGAAATTGTGACCATCGATCACTTTAGTCCTTGAATTTATGAAATTGACTCATTAATCCTTGACATTGCACTTTGTCATTCACTTTAGTCCAAACGTCAACGTGAATCCTACAAGACAAACAACTCCTCCCCCTTATCAAAAAGCGACGTTGTTTCGCTCCAACACTAACCTTAGGCACTAATCAAAACAGTGCATTTTGGGTTTTGGGGGGGTGGGGGGACACTTAATACCCCCTCCTCCCAATTGCAAGTATATAAACCTTCCTAACCCTCACCCACCCTACAAATATTCTTGATCCCAATATCTAGTGTTGTTTATTACAAAATTCAAAGGAATTTTCTCTCAATCAAGGTGCAGTTGCTGCGAAATCTTAAACGTGGCTCACGAAATTGAGAAAGGTATGAACCCTAAACCCCTAAATATTCCTTTTTTTGCGTATTATGTTGTTCCTTTTTTGGTGTTGTGGTCCATTCATTTATCTTCACCTTTTGGTATCTGTGGTCCTCTTACTTGGTAATATATTATTTGTGGTTCCCTTTTTGGTGTTATGGTTCACGCATTTTCCTGCTATGTTGTTACATTTTTGGTGCATTTGCATAGCCTACATGTGCATCTATTTGTTAGTTACATTTTTTGTTGAGTTATGTTGAGCATACATATGCTTCCTTTTTTAAGTTTGTTTGCTTTTTATTTGTTGCCATTTTTGGTGTATTTGAACAATCCCTCCACGTATAGATGTAAGACTTCCACATGTGTGTAGAAGACTTTGGTTTGTGCATTTCTCAATTGCACTTCCACACGTATATGTAGATTTCTACATCTATACTTGAACTTCTTTGATCCTTGGTGCATCTTATATTTACACTTCCACACACTTATGTGAAATTCCTACGTATATACATAGGCCTCTTTGCATGAAGCATTGTCCAAGTGCATCCACCATGCTTAAATGTAGACTTCTCAAGCACAAGCGTGGTCTTTTGGCCAAATAATTGGCCATGAAACATCATGGCTCCATGCCTCTACCTGGTGTTCCCTAGCACTTGGGTGGGAATGGTTGAACCAAAATGGAAGATTTTGCATCAATGTTACCACGCCAATGCTTGGTTCCTGCTTTCTAAGTGCTTTTGTTTGGCTCTTTTCATGCTTGGTTCCCTTCTTCTTTCTTCACAGCTCCTCTTACAATTCTTTCTTGTCTCATTAAAACCTACAATTTCACAACACTTGTTGCCATTTTTGGTGCATTTGCACAACCTACATGTGCATCTATTTGTTAGATACATTTTCTATTGAGTTATGTTGAGCATACATGTGCTTCATTTTTTTAGTTTGTTTGTGTTTTAGTTGGGCTTTGCATGCACATTTTTGAGTGCACACACGTGTTTAGTTGTTTTGTTAGTTAGGTGTTATGTTATTTAGTTGTTTTGTTGATTAGTTGTTATTTATTTGTGCACACATGTGCTTAATTTAGTAAATCTTGTTTGTATATGTGTAGATTTTACAACTTTTATTTCATCATGGAGGAATGAAACGACATCATTTTTTGATGGGGGAAGAGTTGTTTACCACGTAAGATCCACGTTGGCACTTAACGTGCCACGTGAGCAAGTCCGTCAATTTTAAATAACACCATTTGACATTTGGACTAAAGTGAATGACAGAATGCAGTGTCAGGGATTAATGAGTTAATCTTGTAAATTCAAATGCTAAAGTGACTGATGGTCACAATTTCAGAAACTAAAGTGATGGTTTACTCATTGGATTACTATGTAAAATATCTTTACACTGTCAATTGATAGAAATTAAATTCATTGATTTTAACACTTTAAACATGGAAGAATTGAAATAATTCAATTGTGTGGTTGAATGTTAATTTTTGTTGCCAATAGGCAAGAAGCTTTCATTGAAAGGTATATATTGAACCTCATACGTTGGCCTAGTAGTAGACAAACATATAATGTATGAGTAAGCACATAGTTATAAGTTTAAATCTTAGTTATTTTAATTTTTTGAGATCAGATTACAAAAAATATTCTTGTGAATCTTATAATTTTAACGTAAATAACATATTTTTAACTAGATAGAAGAGATGAACTAGTAAAAATATGCACAAATTATCCTATACATAATATATTAAAAAAAGGGCATATATTGAACTTGAAACTAGAATAGGTAGCTTCTTATGAACTTTTCTTACACTTTGTCAATATATACTTATTCTATTTCATTAATAAAAATATATTTAAATATTAGTGTTTGCATTCACTAGTAACATGATTTTATCAGTTAAGTTAGGTAACATCTTTAAATGCATTTAGTTATCTTGTACTCATATACTAAACAAAATTATTTTTTTCTAATCTAAGATGTTTAGACATTTTGAATATTAAGATATCTAAACATAATTATATCTTATACCTCGTTGTCAATGCATACTTAATTGTATAATGATATTGCTAATAACTACTCGTCATTGTGACATATTCAATTGATTGCAAAATATTTAAATTAAAGAATAGTACAAAATTATCATGTCATAACAATAAAATTCTTAAATAGATGTTCTTTAGAAAAGAATGTTTCTCCTTGTAAAAAAAGTAAAAAAAAAAAGTATTTCTTTATTTTAGTTGTCCCTTGGAAAAATTCTTATATGTATATAATTTTAACAAATCATCATTTACACATACATATAAAAATGAAGTCCACTTCATATTTTATTATTTTAGTATGTATAAATAATAAAATATGAGATAAATTCTATTTTTATGTATGTGTGTATAAATATGATGTGTTAAAATTATATGCATACAAGAATTACTCTATCCTTGTTTTGTGCTAAGGGTGTTAAAAAATCGATCGGAACTGAAGTTAAATAAGATAAATTTGTGTTCTAAAAATTAGTTTTGATTATTTTCAAATTGAGTTTAGATCATTTTTTAAGTTGTCTTAACTTAATTAGATATCACATAATATTTTAAAAATTTATAATTTTTTAATAATTGATAATAAATAATAAATTTTTTGATTTAAATTAATAATATATTTATGTTGATATAAATTATTTTAAACATATAAAATATCACTTATTTTTACTTTTTTACTTATAATTTTTATATTTTTACAAATATCTAAAAAATTTATATTTTATAATATCACTTATTTGTACCATGATCTGCCGAGTTAAGGTTTAAAAAATTGGTTTTATCAAATTATCACGTTGGTTCGGGTAAGGAAAAATCCTTCCCAACCCCATCCTATGAACACCGCATTCAACTTGAGTTAAGATAGATATATTATATTATTATGAAGGAAAATTGAATGTGTCGAAGTTGCTGGAGACGGAGTGGGGTCCCTGTTATTGGCGGCGGCTTCCATTCCCTGTTCCCACCTTGGTTGCAGTTGCAGTTGCTGTTGCTGGTGCAGGGTAGCCAGTTGAGACATCTGACAATATAGCCATTTCTGTTTCAGCTTCTCTCATCTACTGCTACTTTGGTCCATCCTTCGGTTCGGTGTATTTCAATCGACGCCTAACAACCATGGATGTTGATCCTCGCCAATACGAAAACATTGTATGTTCCTGCTTCTTTTCTTATTTACCTACTCCATTCTCCTGTTTCTGTTTTTAACTCTTACAACCCTATTTTTCATTTTAGTGGTTTTCGAGTTGTGTTCCTCTTGCTATATTTATGAACCAATCATGAAATATTACTCTCACAATGTCATAAAAATACTGCATTTTCTTCAATTTCAATTCTCTTACTAGTTCTACGAGGATTGCAAGTTTCGTAGGTTCCAATTTCACTGTGAGTTAACGAGCCCTAAAATACAATTCAATGAGGACAGCACATAAAGTGGTTCAGGAGTGGGAACATGATGGGGGTACCCATATTGATGTATAGGGTGTGCTTGCTTGGGCAGATGGAAAATGGCCAATGAAAATTACTTCATACTTGCTTGCTACAACAGAAATGTGGCATAGTTGAAAGTAGAGTGCAATTCTTTTACACTCCATCCCACAAATTTTGGCTTACTCCTATTGCATCAAATTGAGGCGAAAGTGATTTTTCTCCCTTTACCAAGCAACAATGAGTGAAAATGAAAAACCTTTTCTATCCCTCCCAATTTTCACTCCCCTTCCAATTTTTCACCTTCCCAATTTCCACATTCTCAAACAAGCAACAATGGGAAGTTCAATGCTTATTTTGAATTCTATACAATGCTTAGATTCGTGCTAGGAATGTTTAGTCACATTCATAGTTACTAGAAATGCTCCCCTCCTGAACGAACTGCGATCTGGTTCATGCATCTCAAAACGCAACAATACGCATTTTAGAACATCAAAGATGGCAAACTCAGCTGCTATATATGCCTTTCAGATGCTGTGGCCGGCTGCTTGTAAATGAGCATGAGCAGAGGGAAAGAAAGAGGGAGAGGCGCAGAGGAAAACAGAGAGGCAAGAAAAAGAATGTAAAATGACAATAGGATTAAAATAAAATTATAAAACTCTGTCTCTCTCTTATCCAACGCACAGCATAGCATGGTAACTTGAAATTGGGCTAATTGACTTGTTTTAGCCCATTCAACTCCATCATTAAATATAAATGAGAAATGCTAGCAATACACTCTTTTGAGCACTTCTTTTAACACTTGCTTTCCTATTGGTCTAAAAGCAAGTGTTGCTAGTATCTCTCTCCTAATAATCCTTTCAAATGTATGAGGTGAACCAATAGTAAAGTAAGTGTTAAAAGAAGTGTCTAAAAGAGTGTGTTGCTAGCATTCCTCAATATAAATTTAAGGAGCAGTCCCCATTTATCTGCCCAATATGCATGTTTCCTATAAAATTTTAAAGGAATTGATTATTGATAGGGGATTTATATGGTACCCATATTTTTTTCTAGGGTTTGGTACCCAGGATGAGTTGTCAAGCATTTCATTGGCTATTGATTATTTTTAAACAGTTATTATTAATTCAACATTCAATGAATACTTGAGAACTCACCGTGAGTACCAAACCCATCAAGCTACAATATAAATTTCCTTATTGATATTAGTTGATGAATTTGTTATTATTATTTTAAAAAAGGAATTATTATATTTGAGATTGATTATTATTATTTTTTGGATAGAATATATTTGAGATTTATTGTATTTATAGGAAAATAGTTATTAAAATTAGTGTGCGAATCTGGTAAGATATTCAAGTGTACTATGACTCCGAATAGAGCATATCACGACTTCAAATAGCATGCTGACTAAGTCTACCCCCAACATATCCCATATTAGAGAAGTGGTGTACCATGTTCTCGTACCCGTACTGCGTTTCCCCACGTACCACGTTTCTGGTAACTATGGTTACATTTCTTTGATAAATTCATTGTGATGCATTTGTCTTGAAATTATGAATTCATAATTGCATGTACACAGCCACTCTGCATTCTTGTCCTATAACCTATTTGATACTTAGAAGGATTTATAGTATTAGATAATTTTGGGCTTTGCTTTGGTTTTGTTGATTGAAGGCTGGTTCATGCTTAAATATTGTTCTAGGAGCACCGATATGATCAGTGTGATTTGCAGAATTATAATATTTGAAAAATGGCATTGTCGAGAAATAAACTGTTGTTATTTTCTGAGTTTTTAAAAACTCGAGGTAGTTGGGCTTTGTTGAGGCTTGATACTTTGTTGTCACTGGGGATCCATTTTCCCCCCTACTTCAGTGACATAAAATGATTTCAATTTAAGCATTTTCTTTTTAGTAGTGCTGTATTAACTTGTTTTTTCTCACTTGTTTTTAAGAGAAAAAGATAATCAAGCTGAAATTGAGCTTGTGCAGCATAGGTACTTCCAGAAGAACTGTTGCATCTATGGTTACTATTAGTTGTTTTATTGGGTTTTTTTGGCAATGATGATTTCCTGGTTATATTAATATTCTTGTCATAACTTTTGAGACTAAGTTCTCTACATATTTTGGCTACATGTATGTATTTACAGGCTATAAATGAAAAAGACGTTCACAATGTTGTTCTGTCATATCTTATACATAATTGCTACAAAGAATCAGTGGAGGCATTCATTGCTTGCACTGGGATGCAGCAGCCTGCAGATTATTTGGAGAACATGGAGAAAAGAAAAAGTAGGTTTGTTGTTGTCTTTCAGTTTAAAAGGTTTATTGATTATTGAAGACTTCTGCATAATGTCATATTTTATTTGCTTGAGTACATCAAATGTTGCTTAATAATCGCTGTTGAAAAATTTTGTATCATATACAACATATAACGTGAAATTGGATTACTGGACCTTGAATGGGAAGGATGCTGATTCACTTTTTGCTCTTATTGCTACTTGAAACATCTGCTGCTCTTTGACAATGGCATCTGACCTTTGTAGTACACCTTTGAAATATGGTTATACTTTTTCTTGCAGACCTTTGAATTAAGTTATCAAGTAGCCTTCACTTGACTTTTTATTATTTCTTCCCTGCCTCCCCACTTTACTTGCAGAGGATGCTGGGAAATGCACCTAATTATCTATGAGGTTAATTGTTTTTTATTGGAGCATATTATAGGTAGTAAAGACCTTCTTGATGGTAAATTTCATTTGTCTTTAGGAATCTTTCACTTTGCACTAGAGGGAAATGCACTTAAGGCTATTGAGCTTACTGAACAGCTGGCACAGGATATTCTACAGAACAATAAGGATTTGCTGTTTGATCTTCTAAGCCTTCATTTTGTAGAGCTTGTCTGCTTTAGGAAATGGTGAGCTGAGATTAATTTTGTCTCCAAGAGAACATGTTGCAAACTTCCTGCGTTCATAGAATCTCATGTTATTGGCAGCACAGAAGCGTTGGAGTTTGCGCAGACCAAGTTGAGCCCTTTTGGGAAGGAGCAAAAATATATGGAAAAGCTTGAAGTATGTTTGCCTTTTGCATAACATTTTTGTGATAAATGTGTGTGTGTGTGTGTGTTTAAGGTTGAAATAAATATGAAGCTGCTGACATTGCAGGACTTTATGGCCCTTCTTGCTTATAAGGAGCCAGAGAAATCCCCGATGTTTCATCTGCTTAGCTTAGAGTATCGGCAACAGGTTGCAGATAGTTTGAATCGAACTATTCTTGGTTGGTTAACTTAACTTCTTATTTGCTTGTGTAGTGCATATTGATATACTCCTTGTGCTCAATATATACTTCTTTGCAAATCTCAATAGTTCATTCTACCCCTGTTAAATATATGATTTTTTTTGTGGATGTTGGTGTTTGCCAGCATACTTTAACCTTCCCAGTTACACAGCAATGGAAAGGCTTATACAGCAGGCTACAGTAGTTAGACAATGCTTAAATCAGGAGGCTGGCAAGGTAACGGACAATTAATAATTTCCCTTTTTCATTTCAGTTTTTGATGGCAGCATATGTTAGCTAATTTTTCACGGCATAGCTTATGCAATTTAAGCTTTGACACAAATTTCTGTCTGAGTAACCATTTGATTGCTTATCTATTTTTTGTGGAGAGCATGAGTGCTTGCACTAGTGCGGTAAGCTGATTCCTACGTATTCAAGCTGACTCCTTCGTTTCGTTGTTGCAGGATGGGCCTCCACCATTTTCCTTGAAGGATTTTCTCAGAAGTTGATGAAAAAAAGGTTAAATATCCATTGGCAATTGGGGAATGAAGCATGTTTACCTTACTTATGTTGTTACCACATATGGGATTGGTGTATGGTTTGATCATTTGTGTAAAGTTGTCTGAATGCTATTTATCTATAAATTTTTTTGCAGCAGGCTATCTAGATCTTTTTGGTCTTCTTGCACTTCTGTGAGGTATGAGCGTTCCATGACAATGGAGAAAATTGCAATTGGTACCGGATTGAGATAATGATTTCTGTCTGAGGAAGATGATCTAATGTGTGGCCTTAACATGTCACCTCCCATAATTTTCCCCATTTTAGATTGTATTCAATCCGTCGTGAGGTTTAGCAGACAAAACCAATCACATTTCTTTTCCTGCTCTGATATTTGATGTGAACCGCATGCGCATGTTTTGGCTACATGTTTGTGCTATAAAAGGAAGATTACTAGTATCAGTGATTCAGTGTCTGACTTCAATATTGTCAATGTTGGAAGTATCAGCGCTTGGTTATTATTCTAAACGTTTGTGTGTGTGGACCAAAGCCATGTCTGAACTTAATTTGTTGGTATCTTATGAATTGTTGTTTGTTTTTGGGGAGCCCATCAATATAATTTCCAACTTAAATGAAACCCAAGCATACTTTCTGCTAGTCTGTAACACATTGATTAAACCACGTATCATTCAGCTAAAGTTTCTCAGTAGTTTTAGCCAAGAACATATCATTCAGTTGAGTCTTCTGACACTGACGACTGTTTGATCTGGTGTCAACAGAAGCAATCTCCCTCGAGCACCACAGCCAGAAAAATATTAATTGCACGATTAATGAATTACTATCGAGGTTACACATGGGACCTTTGTTGCTTAGGTGAGATCAGCTAAATACAAGAACAAAGTTATTTTTATATTCATTTTTTTCACAACTTGCTCAAACCGTAGAAAAGATAGTTGTTGGAGGACTTCATAGTAGCTGACAGTGCTTAGAGGTTTAGGCTCATAGCAATACTTGTAGGATATCCTGATTAAAGACCAAAAAAAAAAACGCTTGCACCTTGAATTTAATAGAAAAAAAAAATTAAATACAATTAATATCTTGAGGATCTCTTGAATCCATACATAATATTTTTTTGTATTGCAAATATATTTTGGAGAGAAATTGTGGCCTTAGGAAAAAGGTGAAGAAGATATTGGGCTTAAATTCAATCACCATTACAAACTTCCTACATCCAAAACATAGATTTCAGGATAATATTACTATGATGTGGCCCAGTTTTCTTCACGTCTCGTCTCATCTCACTCTCACTCACGGACTCTGCACCTCTTCTTCCTCTTGTCCCTTCTGGATAATGGTGTCTCTGATTTCTACCCCTTCATTTTGCAGCATTCATCTACGCGAAACTTGCATTTTCTCCACTCGCTTGCTACCCCCAAGGTATTATTATTATTATTATTATTATTATTATTATTATTATTATTATTATTATTATTATTACTCATTTTACTTTCTTCTTCCAATTCCTTCACTCTTATACTACAACATCCTTTTTCTTCTTCCTTTTCCCCCCTCTCTCATTGTTAATCAATAGTGTTGTCTTATTATTTATTTATGAAAAATGTTTACTCAATCGTCTTTTGTTAATTTTCTTAATTACTAAATAAAGAAAATATTAAATATATTTTAGATGTATTTAATTTTTTATTTAATATGAGAGGATTATTAAGAATAACTTATATCATATATAACATTACTCCTTATCTATTCTATAGGAGTATCCAATTCTTGCATAGATGTAATTGTGAAAATCATAGATGGAAAACGGTAGAGTGCAGAGTTATCAGCGCCAATGCGCCTCCACCCTCAACCGCGTTGATGAAGGAACCTCACAAATACTTCGATCAGGTTTTCATCACTGTTCGTGCAGGAGACGGAGGCCGCGGAGCAATACTCAGTGCTCCCAACCACAAGGAACAGAACAAGGAGAAAGAAAAGGAAAAGGAAAAGCTGAGAAAGAAGAAAAGCTCTTTGAAGAGGGACTTCGATGGGTCCCTCATACTCCCCATCGGTGGCCACGGAGGGGATGTGGTCATTTATGCAGACGAGACCGAAGATACGTTGTTGGAGTTTCACAACAAAAGCCGCTTCAATGCAAAACGTGGTGGCAATGTTGATGCCATGGGTAGTGTTTTGACCTCACAGTTGCACGGTGGACTTGCTGCCCCCACTTTGCGCATTCCTGTGCCTGTAGGTTTGTATGATGCGTTTTTTTCTTCATGTATGTTTTATTGAAGGGTTCTTTTCTGTGCGAAGAACTGAAAAATGCTAGATAAAATCCCGATATGATTATCAAGTGTTCTGCTGTTCAGTCCTTGTCATTACACTTACCTGAAAATTCAGGAAATGTAAGGTGGAGTTTTGTTTGTTTTCTTATTCTCATTGTCAGTTGATATGTTTTTATTATAATTACAAACCTTGTTTTCATTATGTTTCCTGTTTTCAAAAATTTGGGAAGGAAATGGTGAAAACAACATTTTGGTGTTTTTGTCATTTTGAAAACAAGAAACAGAATGAAATCGACTAGGCATTTTTGTAGCTATAATTAAAAAAAATGAAAATAGATAACAAATCAAACACCCTCTAAAGAACTAAATCTGATTTCCCTCATTGAGTTTATGAATGTGACAGGTACAGTTGTGAAAACCAAACGAGGGAAGATGTTGGCTGATCTAGCACAACCCCGTGATGAAGTTCTTGTTGCTAGGGGTGGACAAGGAGGGGTATTATACATTCTTTTTCTGTCCATTTTTTAAAATCTGTTGTTTTTGTAATTGAGTAGTGCATCAAACTCATTTCATCCATTAGTGACATTGATGGATTGTTTACTGGCGTTAGATAAGTTGTACCATTTCAGATTGATGATAAAACAGAATAATTAGACCAATAGCAATAAAATACGTTCATATTTTTGGGTACTATAAGTAAGGATCTTTTAATATAATTTTACTGACATTTTCTTTTTCCTTGAAAAGTAGGGATAGTTAATTGTGACATACGCTTATCTTCATTTATTATTGTTGTATTTTACACCTGAATCTGATTATATTTTTTTCCCCTGCTCAGATTAGCTTGTTAGAAATGCCACAGCATAAAAGGAAAAAGATGATGGCTTTGACAACTAATGTGATAAGAGATGACTCTGATAAGGTAAAGTCTATTGAGTGTTTATGTGTGCACTGAAATATTTCCCGTGTTGTATTCCGTGGGAAGATATCATTAGTGACTCTTCAGTGTGCAAATTGAATACCTTATACGAGGATTAAATCAACAGGGCTCTTCTCTTGCTGTCTCTGTTTAATCAAAGTTGGTTTGAATTTTGCAATACATAATGAATTATCAAATTTTCATCCAAAATGCATGCTCATTTGTCACTGTGTTTGCTGTGGGTCTAGGACTGTGATTGTAATTTATCAATTCTCATATAGGATTTTGTCAAGAAATGAAAAAGTATCTTGAATCTGGAAACAAAGAGTATTATCAACTTTGTGCATTTAGTAGTGATGATTATATGCCACTGTATATTAGCAAGTTGTGTTCCTATCTTACTATAAGATAAAATATTGTCATTTGAAAATTGTTACAGGTTTTAGTTCACGGTCAACCTGGGGAGGAAGTTAAGTTGGAGTTGATCCTACGAGTTGTTGCTGATGTTGGTCTAGTTGTAAGTATTGCATCTATGCATAATGCCCTATTTAATTAGTAGTTGGTAGTCTCACTTTTATCTTCATAATGACTATATATTGGATATTTGGATGTTCATGAATGGATTTTAGTGTCTTATCTCTATATCAAGGAAGATAATTTTGAGATTGCTGGAAAACTAAAATATTGATTTTAGCATGACTTAGAGTTATTGAAGACTGTGAAAGATGATGGGGAGAGATGTAGTAAAGCTTCAGTGGTTTCTTTTAGTTTGTTTTTCGTATGAAATCATGCTTTTGATTTGGTGAACGAAGGTCAACTATATATTGGTTGTTTCTTACTCTTTGTCCAAGTGAAATTTGTTGCCTACAATAAGTTATTTATAGTTGAAGACTGCTTTTTAAAATGTCCTCCAATTGTTTTCATTCATTTGCTCAAGATTAAGTTAATCTTGTTGTAGGGACTTCCAAATGCTGGGAAATCAACGCTTCTGGCAGCCATTACACTTGCAAAACCTGATATTGCTGATTATCCTTTTACAACATTAATGCCTAACCTTGGACGCCTTGGAGGTGATCCCAACTTGGGGGCAGGGATGTATTCATCCGAAGCTACATTGGCAGATTTGCCTGGTCTTATAGAAGGTGCTCACTTAGGAAAGGTATTAATTTTTTTGTTCTTGTCAAATGTCCCCATTTTAAATCATTGAGATGCTAAATATGAAAACTTCTATCTTTTAGGGTCTTGGCCGCAATTTTTTGAGACACCTCAGGAGGACCCGGTTATTGGTCCATGTTGTTGATGCAGCCACTGAGAACCCTATAAATGACTACAGAACTGTCAGAGAAGTATGTTTTTCATTTTATGATTGGTTGTATTTTTTTTATCCATTCAGCATTTTTTGTTGGTTGTTCAACTGCTTTACTTGAAGTTGTGGGTTTTTTATTTTATGCCCTTGAAGACTTAATTCTAACAACAATTAGAAGGGAGTTTACTTAGACATTTGATTTTATTAGCTGATTAATTTCCTCTTAAAATCCATCTATTTGTAAGCTTTATTAGGAAGCTATGTTGTTGATTATCACGACTCTGTTGTTTGTTATTCTTTCCCCTTTCTTGTCTATTTGGGAGGTTTCAGTCACAGCTAGGAGGTAAAATAATGCAAATAAATCTAGTTCTTTTAGTGTGCAGAAAGTAATCTGTGGTCAGCCCGGCTTTTCTTGCTGTAATGTGTTTCCTTCCCTTATCCCTTGGAGTTTTTAATATTGCTCATGCTCTCTCCATGGCAATTCTGTTTTGCAGGAGTTGCGCATGTATAATCCTGAGTACCTTGAACGACCATATATTGTTGTTTTGAATAAAATTGACCTACCAGAGGTATGTAGTTTCCTCCTCCCGCCCTCTATGTGGGTTAAGTATTATCTTTTAATTTTGTATTATCTTGTAAAGGGTGGCCTAGTGCATGAGGCTTCCATCATTGTGGGGTCTGGCGAGGGTCATACGTACTCAGCCTTACCCCCTAGGGGGGAGGGGCTGTTTCTGCGAATAGAACCTGAGACCACTTGGCCATGGCGCCAAGGGTCACCCTCTTTCCTATTGTCTTGTAATATGCAAAATTTAAGGCACGTAACAAACATGTTTGCTAATTATAATTTCAGGCAAAGGACAGGCTTCCATCACTGACTCCAGAAATTCTGAGAATTGGCAACGATGGTGATGCTTCTGCACCAAAACCAAGCTCTGAAGTTCCAGCTCAATTATTGTCCGATGAAGATGACCAAAAGGAAAGAAAACTTGAGGACTATCCAAGACCTCACTCTGTTGTTGGAGTTAGTGTTCTGTAAGTGCTTGAATTTTGACTTAAAAGGCACTTGTTAAGGAATCAAAAGTAGAAAGTATTCAATGAATAGCACAGCTTTCTGAGTTCCCAATTTATTAAATGCTGTACTTTTCATTGAATACTTACTAATTTGATTCCTTAACAAATGCTTTTAGGACACTCGTTAGAAAAACCCTTACATTATTTCTTAAAGGCATTTTTCTTCTTTGGAGTTCACACACGTGTAGTAATTGTTTAGACAAGGTATGTCATACTTTTCATAGTACCGGCATTGGCTTAGGTCAAAATTTCATGTTGCTTCTTGCAGAAAGGGTATCAGGATAAATGAAATGTTAAAGGAGATAAGAGCGGCTTTAAGGAAGTGCTCAGATTCCAATGAAGCATTGGCTTTGAGTGTGCCACCTTGAGATTCGCGTGCTATGCTTTGTTAAACGTATTGCAATTCAACGAGTCCTGCTGGCAGAGACTACACATAAATTGCTTCTGGTATTAATTTGGCTTTACCAGAGAACAAGGATTAAGAAAATTGCAAGTTGGTTTTAGAGAAAATACTCATGTGAGACGATGGAAGCATTATGAGTTGATAGTCCAAGTTCCTCAACCACATACTGTTGTAAGCAAGATTAGCAATTTGGCATGATAAATTATATCACTTGTAGTAAAACTGTAAAAGGTTTTATGCGATATATGTGACAAAGTATATTACTAGAAGGTGATGATGTCTGCTAGCGTCATGTTGGCATGATAAGTATGTCACTCTGAATTTATATGATTGTAAAAATTGTAAGAGGCGATGTCATGCATGATGGAAGTGTTCATGTATGTTCTCTATTATTTGCAATGTTAACCTTTCAGATAAATTGTTAGGACAAACAAAACAACGTGCTGCGCTGAGTATTGACTCTATGTACAACTCAGACCTCTGTTAAGGCCCTGTTACTTTTCTTCTGCTCTATATTATTTGACTTTTCAATATTGGGACTTCCGTGAAATGATAGCAACGCCTATTCATGGATCCATCTGAGATGTCTTCTTTCGTGCGAATTGATAATATGAACATCAACCATATTTCTCTTAGCGCCTAAGTTAGCAACATGTCAATTGTTTCCATATAACTGGCACATGGTAGTTTTGCCAGCTAGAATAAAAATGGTGCTTACTAGTCTTATTTTGGGTAGAAATGTTGGAATTTAGTGCAACTGAACATTTGGAGGTTGGACAGAGATCTAAGTTGAAGTTTACAACTCATCCCAATATACTCATAAACAAACAAACAAATAAAATTTAGGCGATAAACAAAATTCTCAGGAGTCGTGGCTTTAGAAACCTCAACTTGGACAAAAGAGGAGCAATGTGTTGTAACTGTCCCTTGCTGATACCCTCTACTGTGTCCCCCTTGGGTTAAAGTCCATTGGAAAGATCAGGGAGCTGCTCCAGTTGCTTTGTGCAATTTAAAGTGGTGTACAATGAAATGTGACACCAATTGTGTCGTGCGCTCTTCCTATATAAATCACAAAAGCCTCCATATATATAAATATTGAATAATATAGCCTGCTCATCTCTCGGTTACTCCCTATCCGGCCTCTCCATCCACCGCTGTTAACTTTGTTGTTGTTGTTTTTTTTTTTTTTGTTACAACTTTGTTGTTAAAGGTTTGGGTAAGAAGAGGCTATCTATATTCCACAGTATTTATGGTGACAACCAGCTAGTTGAGTTCTTTTATATTTGTGTCATTTATTTATAGGTGTAGAAACGTGCTCTTGGAGGATGTTCTGCCCAGTTCTTTTATATTTAGACTTCCGAGAGATATTCCTTACCCGGGGCATGGAGGAACCTCAGCCACTTCTTTTCATTTTATAACCATAACAAACAAATAAAAAATAATTCTTGCTATTTGAACATTAGAAATACGGTATCAATGATGTTCTACTCTTATGTGGATATGAAATATAGTACAAATTTCATAGTCATACACACAATATACAAGAGCAAGAAATCATACTCACATATAAATACGGTGTCTCACAAGAGTCGTATTTGGACTGTAAAAAATATATTTTCCAACAAAAAGAAGGCACTGGCTAGTAGTAGTAGTAGTGTGGTGCAAATGTGCAAAGAATGTGTACAATTATAATAATATAATGTAAAATGCCGATCAATTTCAATAAACTCGTACAAGTGTCGCATTTGATACTTCTAGTGTCTCAGTCCATTAGATCTGGTTTTGGCTCTTTTACTACACACTGATGACTGATTCTCAATTTTCCTACGTACTTGAAACGCCTGGGATTGTTTCTTCCCACCTAAGAAGGCTTCGTTGCTATCGTAGTTATCTTCAACCGTTTCCTCCAAATGTGACCGCACCCTAGTAAATGACTATTATCCAAATCCAAATTAGCTCAAAAGAAAAAATAAATAAAAAATTATGGATAAGCACCTATTATCCAAACGACCGCTTTCTCTCCCCCCACAGCTTTAATTTTCTTTTACCCCTTCTTTCTTATCTTTTATTATTTTGTTTTTTTATTCTACATTCATCTCATTCATGGGCCTCATTTATTTCACAAAAGAAAAGAAATAAAGGAAAAAGGGAAATCAAGTGAGAACTTTGCTCTTGATTGTGCGCCACCTGAGCTGGTATACAAACAAAGGCGCAGGCCAAGTGTGTATAAGAGAAATCAACAGTGAAGCTCATGCTTGACACGATCAGCCTGGTTAATGATGCCAAGTAGCAGTCCAACCCAACCAAGGGCCACGTTTCAGGTACTTGCATTTAGTATTTACTGTCATTCATTTTCCAACCATGCTTTGCCAATATAAATACCACCCTTCACCCTTATTCCTTCTTTAAGCCCAAGAGCTTATTATCTCTGTTTTGGTAACTCCCTAATTATCACAATTTGTCTGTGCTGCAGAATTAACACAGCACAATGATGAAATCAGGAATGGGAATTGAGGAGAGAAAGCAGGTGAAGAGGGCAGCGCAGGCCAGCTCTAGAAAGGGGTGTATGAGGGGCAAAGGAGGCCCTGAGAATGCGAGTTGCACCTACAAAGGTGTGAGACAGAGAACTTGGGGAAAATGGGTTGCTGAAATCCGTGAACCCAATCGTGGTGCTCGCCTCTGGCTCGGGACATTCGAGACGTCCCATGAGGCTGCCTTGGCTTATGATGCGGCAGCACGTAAGCTTTATGGCCCAGATGCCAAGCTCAATCTGCCAGACCTCTCTGTGAATTCTCAATCTCCACCTTCTTCTGCTACCACCACCACCCAGATTGCCCAAATGGAACCCACTGCCAACACCTCTTCTAATCTCAACCCAGGACCAGGAGTGTCCATGGCTTCTCAGCAAGTTGAAGTTGGACCAATTTACACCACCGACTCTATCGTGTCCCTTCCCTTCGAGACCAACACTAAGGCAGTGGAAAGCTACTCAAAGCCAATGGACAACGAGGAGGAGGAGTTTTGTTCGTTTTGGGGGACAGTGAACGACGCCTTGCCGGTTTTTGATGATCCCATCTGGGCAGAAGCTGCTATGTCCTTAGATTTTCCTATAATTGCAGATGCTGGGATTAATGCAGCTGGAAATTTGGCAGAAATGGGTGCCTGGGAGACTCCATGGTGCATGTAATTACCAGTCAACCATCTCATGAAAAAGAACACAAAATATACTTGATCATAATCAATATCTTTCTTCTATCAGTTGGGTGGGTTGGTATCCAGTATTTTATACATATACATCTATACATCTATACATAGTGTATATATATATATATATGAGGCATGCTGTGAATACATACAGTAAAGACTAGCTAGAATACTAGAAGCAGTATATATTACTACTGTATGAAGGCCCGACGCCGTGGTGATTTTATTAGCACATTGTCGTGGTTCTTCTTCTATATTAATAATAATATTCTCATTATTACTATATGTAAATATTACATAGTAGTATTAAGGGATGGTGACGGAGGATTAGTGTTAATGGCTTTGTATAAATCAGTCACTTGTTGCAAGGCAATGTTTCATGTATGTGAATAAATTGTGTACTTGTACATAATATATATAGTAATATGAAAAAATAATAATAAGAATACTGTAATATTATGTATGTGAATAAATTGTGTACTTGTACATATTATACTGCAATATAAAAAAATAAGAAAACTTGAATGCAGATGATACTTTGCTAGATAACAATACAATGATTATTATGAAATGTTTTGGTTTATGATTTCTGATTATTCATTCCATTTAGTAAATCAATGAGTTTAAGATTTTATTTCTGATTATTCACTTTAGTGTTTTTTTTTATCTGGACTATTAAAACTATTACTAAGAAAGTTAAAATATTTTAATGAAATGTAATATTTTAATGATGTGTTAATATTATTAAATGATAATATACAAAATTTTCTACTAGTAATGTGTCAACTTTAAATTGGCAAAGTATTGTATATGGAAACTAAACTTTTTTTTTAATAGTGTATTTATTTTTAATTTAATTTAAAGTGCGTTGTGATTTTATTTGTTTTTTTTAAAGACGTATTTATTTTATAGTAACTTTATTTCTTACAAAGGATGAATTGATGTAGTAAGTAATTTTAATTTTTTGAGACAAAGACGAGAATTCAAATCTCATAAAAATAAATTTTGTGAGACTGATAATTTTTATATTTTCGGGTCGATGGCAAGAGGCAAATTAAAACTAAATGAACTTTGTGAAAAAAGTAATCATATATATATATATATATAGAATAATGTTTCGTATCTAATTCTTCAATTTTGTTCTATTATTCATGCCACTAACCATTTTTTCCCAAAATAAATATAATAGGAATAAAATTATACCTTATTGTTAACCTGTATGCAACTTTTTACTCATAACATGATGAAAACTAACACTCTAATTATTTTAAAGTTTAGATGTATGCCACGCAATCACACACGGAATTCAAAAATTAAAAGTGTTTAATTTGAAATGATACTTGTGGTTAATTAGGTGGTAAGGTCTGGGAGATTTGCCAACGAATTAAAACTTTTTAAATTGGAATAGTATGATACATTAAATTTAACAAAATAAAAATAAGCTCGAATAATACTAGTTGAATGCAAAGAGCATATATGCCACAATCTCTAAATTCATGTGCAAATTAAACTTAAATATAAACAATGCAAATGATAATTGAACTTCATATTTTGTGAGGAAAAAAGTATTCAATAAGTAAATTAGTGTACAGTGTAACATGAAATTTTTAATTATTTTTATATTTTACCTTTTAAATATTTGTATCATAAACTTTTTAGGGAAAAAAAATCTTGCTTTTAAATTTTTAAAAGCTACTATTCTTATTTAAAATATTATTTCTTTTCTTGATTGTATAGTTGATTTTATAAAAATAATGAAATTCAATGACGTCAATCTTTGAATAAATAAAAGTATCTCAAATTGAAATTCATTAATTGAGCTAAAACCCTTGTTCTTAAAAATAATAAAGAAAAAGGAATTGAAAAGAAAATATTCGTAGCGCAGTCGGAAACTCGGAATCTAGTAGTGTTCCTTGTTCATTTTATATCAAGGAAGACTTGAAGAAAACGACAAGAAAACGGTGTAGTTAACCCGTGGAATTGAGCGTAACGTTCAATGTATATAAAGCGTCTCTATTTTGAATACACATGGCAAGATTTTTTCCCCCTTCTCATAAACCATCAATTTGTCAGCACTCTAGGTAAATTAAATACATAACTTAATGCTTTTTTATTGTTAAAATTTATGAAAAATCCACATACATGGAAAATTTAAGTACAAACCACAAAGAAAAAGAATGAGAATGAAAAACAAATGAAGAGAATTTAATTTCTGTGTGTACTTTGTAAAAAAGTATCTGTGTATTTAATATTACCCTAAAAATTAAAATAGATAACTTCTTTTATGTTCTATTTTAATACCAATTTCTAATACATTATACTAGAGGGAGGATTAATTTATATCAGTATAAGTTTTTTTCTCTTACATTTATTTTTAACCATTAGTTTTACTTTCATCTAATGATTACTTTTAATAAAATAATCTTAATTATTAGATAAAAGTAGAATTAATGGTTAAAAATGAGTGTAAAAAAAAAGACTTACACTGATATAAGCTGATCCCTCCTCATTATACTATGTATAAAACTCTTCTCTCGGATATATGTATATATCCTACATATCTCTCGGTTGCACTCCCTATCTAGTCTCCACGTATAAAAATATTGAATAATTAAAAATGATTGTCTTACATCATTTTATATGTGACATCATTTTTCACATCTTTTGGATAGATGTGATTAAGTGAGAAAAAGTGATAAGAAAAAGTAAGTATAATGAATAGTATTGAAAAGAATGTGAAAATAAGTGTATGCACTATTTATGGTAAGAATATCATTGTTGTTGAATAATATATTATGCTTATCTCTTGGTTACACTTTCAATATAATCTCTCCATCCACTTCTTTGCTGTTAAAGCTATAGGTGAGAAGGAGTTATCAATATCTATAGTGTAACATCTTCTCTAACTTATTAATATTAATCAAAGTTATAAAAATTTAATAATGCTGGTATGAATTATTTATTAAGTTTGATAACTTTTTGAATTAGTTTGACATTTTTAATGATACTAAATAAGTATTTAAAGGTCAAATTAAACAGAAAAATAACTCAAAAGATTATAAGATTTTGAGTAAATGTTAAAAAGAGGATGAAATATTAATATGAGAATGGATATTGGATTAAAATGAATACCTTAAGTCTTTTAGATTAACTCCTTAGGTTTAACTTAACTTAGGAAGAAATAGTACAATATAGTGGCTGATAGAAGTGTATAAGGGAGGTTGTTGAATGATGAATATAAAAATTGAATGAAATTCTTCAATTTTCTATAACACTTATGAATGTTAGAAATTTTATTAATATAATATTAAAGTATCGTTAAGAGATATAATATTTCCAGTTGAATTTCATTCTTTTTCTCTCATTTCTCTTCTCCGTTGCCTCTCTCTCCCTCTACCCTTATCTTTTCTTTTGAATTTTCTTCTTTTTTCATTTTCTCACTCTACTCTCACAACTGGCTCAGCAGAGAAAGGAAGAAAAGAGAAAGAAAAGAGAAAAAAAAAGAAATAAGAGCAAAGGAAGGGAGTAGTCATCAAGGGGAAGAAGAAAGAAGGAAAGAATGGAAGAAGAAGAAAATGTCAACAAGTTAGAATTTGAGGTAGGGGTGTATTTCTTTACTTTACCAATTCCTTTCTTATTTCCAAAGAGTTGTGAGTTGAATGAAAGAGATGAAATGAATGATAAGATAACGAGAATAGAGTAATATGCTTGTGATATGTTTATGGACATTGAACTTATTATTAGCTTGGATTTTTTATGAATTTTGTAATTGATGAAGTGGATTATGATGTTTACCCATTTTTTATGAATCATTTTGAGATTGGATTGAATGTATAACTATGTAGAAACCATGTTGTTGTATTAAAAATGGTTGGTTTTGGGTTATATGGTCGTAAAGCTCGTTTTCTGCAAAATTTTAATTCATAATCAATTACCACGAGTGGGTAATCGATTACCAAGCCTCTGGATGACAAAGATTATAAGTGGTAATCGATTATCACATATAGGTAATCAATTACTAAGCTTCTGTTCAGCTACCAACTCTCTGTTTTGAGGTATTAGCATATGGTAATCGATTACCACGGATGGTAATCGATTACCAATACCTTGTTTTGCAAAAATAGAGTTCTTCTGCATATGAGATCAAGATAGAAGCTTATCATATAAACCAAACCGCTAATTATGATACCTTATGAGATGACTATGCATTTAGCATAAATGTGAAATGGTATAATGAAACATTTTGCTTACAAGAATGATGAAAATGATGTTTAAGAGATATTATTTCACTTTCAAGGGTAGCTCATTATTTGATTTGGCCAAAGGTAAATTTAGGAGAAAATCCTCGTATCTAGGGTATATCTTAGACAATGGTAGTATGAGGATGAACATTCCCTCCTTACTAAAGTAATTGAGGTTACATTTCCTCCTTCTTTACCTGAGTTTTTCCTAGATGTTAAGTAGTTGAGGATGGACATTCCCTCTCTACCTGAGGTGATCCTAGATCATTGATAGTGTGAGGAAGGATGATACCCTTCCTATCAGAGTAGTTGAGGACAGACATTCCCTCTCTACTAAAAATTCTAGATTGAGGATGAACATTCTCTCACTAGATGTGGCCTAGGTTACTTAGAATAGTTCTATGTAACAAAATGAGAATGTTATAAATAGGTTGAAATACACCAACTTAAAACCAGACTACTTCCAAGTATATAGTATTGCGAGGATGGACATTCCTTCCATACCTTTTTGACAAATGATGAATGACGAAATTACATGATTAGCTTTACTATATCAGCTCATCTTTTATTGTATCATTGATATGATATTGAGAATACGTTGAAACCTGATAAATTATTAGGATATACAAATATGATTTTTATAAACTATATAAATTGAATTTCTACTTCGGGAAGAGAAAAGAAATTCTTTTAACATTTGCCACCTTTCTATATGATAATATTTGAGAGTAACTTGATTTTTCTCCGAAGCAGCTAAAATTGTTATGATGACATGATTTATGCAATGAACTACTAAGAATTTTATGATTCTCAACCCATTTATTTGAATTTCCATGATAATTCTAGAAAAACCATATACAACTAAGTGAGATGAAGAAATTGGATGTGGAGTAGCTTTATGTGATAAGATGTAAACCCTTATATAAATGACATTTTCCATATATATGTATACTATATTCCTACAACAGAATCCTATTTCTATTTATCATCTGAATGTTTTTACTAAGATTGACATTAGTTTATAAATGACGTACCTAATCCTAATTACTAATATGTAAATTCAAATATGTTATTAGTATTAGTATTAGTACGTTACACATAATATTTGCGGTCCTCTATTATGATGAATCCATCTTGGCAGGAGCTGTTATCTCTTTAGATACTCCAATCCTAGGATTACGCATTTGGGAACTTGGCAGAAGTGGGTGCCCGGGACACTGCAGATTCCATGGTGTATATACAAAATGTAATAGTTAAGATTTATTCTTTTCATTCTCACAATAAATCATTCTTTGTATTTGATATGCTATATATATAGGAGGTATGCTGTAAATACATACACAATTAAGACTGCTAGAATACTTGAAGCAGTACAATTACTATTTAGTAATATGTTTGCCTTTTAAGTTGACTGAAGGTCGTGTCACCGTAGTGATTTTATTAGCACATTGCCATGGTTCTTCTTCTATATTAATAATAATATTATAATGCTCATGGTTTTGTAATTATAAATCAATCACGTGCCTTGCTTTTGTGCAAGGCTTTGTGTCATGTACGTGAATAAATTGTGTACTTGTACATATTGCATACAATGTTATATATATATATATATATATGGGACATATAAAGTAAGAAAAATTTTTATTGTAAAAATGTGAAAGAAATAAATTTTAACTATACAATTATATATGAATTGTCAAAATTAAAAGTTATTTAATGATAATATAATTACTTAAAAAATTGCATGTATTTATATTTTAATATTGACTATTCATATAAGATCTAATAGTCAAGATTCATTTTTTTTTACCTCTTACAATAAACATTTCTCTCATCAGATATGCTTCATATATATATAGAGAGATAGAGATAACAGTTTTATGCAGATGATGCTTTGCTTGGTAACAATGATTATTATGATATGTTTTGGTTTATGACTTTTCATGTATTAAAATATCTTCTTTCTCATTGTTTAAGATTCCTTTCAAGTTTTGTAGATTTTAAATGATCAGTTAATGTTTGATTTCATTTACAAAGAATGGATTTAATTTGATGTTTAGTTTTGACTATCACAACTATTATTTAGAAAGTTTAAATATTTTAATAATAATGTGTCAATATGTAATTTGATAATAAAATCAAATATTATCCACATATACTATGATTAGATAATCGTATAAAAAATTTAAATATATCGTATTTAGATATATGACCATTAGTTGCCCGATGAATATCATATTTAAAACTCATTGTGATAAACATGAACATTATATAAAACATGCATGCTATTACATTTTTTAATTATGATGTCCTATATATAAGGAGATACAAGAGTTATAACAATGTTTATTAAACTTATCCAACTTAGTGAGGTTTTACTTATTTATAGTTACTCTACTTTTATAGTGGAGATGTAACAACTAACAAGTGTATCATGGGTATTAAATTCTAGAACTTTCTCATCTCTTTTTTTTAGAAAATATCTAGATATTTATATGATCTAAAAAATATAACTAAACTAAGATATTTACAACAATATTTTTAGAAATTTGGTGCCTAATGATTAGCATTTTCTGGAACCTTTTCTAACTTTGATCTTTCAATTAAGTTCTTGATCCAATTATCAAGAAAATTCTAGAGTCCTATATTCTTTTCAAGTATTCTAGAACTTTTAAGGTAACACATTTTTGGCAGAAAATTAAAATATAAGAATGTCATAGTGTAAAAATATGCTCATAACGTATGTTAGTGCAAGTAGAATGGGCTTAGGTCTCGTAAGTATGTAATCTTGAGTTCAATTTCGAGATTTATACGTATAAAAATAACACTATTGAGAGATATCTCTCTTAGGACCATACCCTAAGGCTTTATTTGGATTGGTTGTAAGAGATGGAATGTGATGGAATGTGGTATAGTTTTTAAACCCTACCTTTTCTTGCCCCCAAATTGGGCGGAATGGGATGGAATGAAATAGTTCTTGTCATTTCATTTCATTCCACCTACCATTCTAAACAATAAGATGAAAACTCTCCTCAATTCCTGCATCCTTAAATATCAAAACAATGGTATGTAAACTTTATATAATTTTATTTTATTTCATCTCATTCCATTTCATTTCATCCACCATAAGTTATTCAAACATGGCCTAAGAGATTAATCTCTCAACTATTGGATGAGAAATACTCTGGAAAAAAAAAGAATATAGTTACATTTAAATATGGCAAAATATTTTTTCATGAGTCTTAACTTTTAAATGTTTCAAACTTCCAATTAAAGACCTAAATATGATCAATTCAATTTCCAACATCTAGTTAGTACCGAAAAATGCCAATTAGATACCACAAAATGTTAACTAGACTAATGAATAGTTATGTGTTTTAAATATTAGTAAATATTTTTTTAGTTCAAATAAACTTTGTATTATTTTTAGTAATTCTATAATGTGAATAAAAATTAAATCATTTTGTCTATATCAATTATAATTTCAAATGCCAATTATTTTTCTCACATTTCATTATTAGTTAGTTATAAATAAAATAAAAATAGTGAGTTATATATATATATATACACACACCACTGACTTAAATAATAAAACACTTAGTTAAATATCTCAATAAAATAGATATTGTCTATACCATTTTCCTTTTCACATTATAGAGTCGTCTATAATATCTTTCACTAATCAAAGTCTTTTAATTAATTAATTAAATTGAGATTATTATGTAGGGAAAATTTTAATATTGGCACCTAAACAATGACTTCATTGATCTTTAATGTTAAATTGGTGATATGTCTTTAATATATATATATATATATATATATATATATATATATATATATATATATATATATATATATATATTATTGTCGTGTAATTTGAATTTGCCACATAAGCTTTATTCTGATGACCAGAAATTACTTGAGTTCCTTGAGTAGAAAATAGAAAAAGATGAAGTCCTGAATTGATTGGAGGATAAAAGTTGCAGTCCTTAAACTATACTATACTCTTGGAATTACCATACCTGTTATACATTTGTGTGTACTTTTTTATAAATATTTATTTGTTCATTTTCCATTTATTCAAAAGATTACGAAAGACTATATTCTTTGTATGAATCTAAAATTTAGAAATATAAAGTAGTGTCAAGAAATTTAAAATATGAGAGGTTTTAAATTATTCTTGGTTAAATTAATTAGAAGTTTCAAATTTAAATTTAACCAAGAGGTTTTAAATTAGAAAGAATATCAATATAATTTTATGCGCATTATGTGAACGAGAAAATCAATATCAATATCAATATATCAACATATAAATCTTAAGGGAAGTTAACGATTATTTTTTTTCTCTTAATACGTATTAAGTGGTGTGAGAAAATTAACAAAAGCTACAAGATATGTCGAGGCTATCAGGCTAACAGCAACATCAGATTATTATTATTTTTTTTTATGGGGAAGGGGGAGTAAGGATGGCAAAATTTTCCAAAATACAAAGATTCTCACAGGGGCTGCCCCAAATGCGAGGATTTTCTCCTTGTAGGGACGGGGGTGGGGCAAAAGTTCCCCCCATGACAGATTCGAGGATCGGGACAGGGATCATACTCCCTGCCTCGCTGAGTCCCCGTCTCCATTAGATTACTAAAATATCTTTCATAATATATATGTGTGTGTGTGTGTGTGTGATTTTAATAATTTCATTTTTTATTAATATTTATATTTATTTGCAACTAAAAATATTAAAATTATATAAATTATATAACTTTACCAAATTGCCCCTCTTTAATCACAACCATAGCAGCACTAGAGCAACCCCTTTCCCAAATCTCAATCTCTCATTTGACTCTTTCATTTCAGACTTTTAGTAGAGCAATGCTGCTTACCGCTCACTCATCCTAGATCTACGTCGCTCATCCCAGATCTCCGACGTCGCCTCATCATCCTTTCTCTCTCAATGACGCTGTCAAATCACAACCCTAGTAGCGCTGCACCAACCCCTTTCCCAAATCTCAATTTTTATTCAACTCGCTCATTTCAGTAGAGCACTGCTGTCTACCGCTCACTCAACCTAGATCTGTGTCGCTCATCCCAGATCTCCAACGTCACCTCATCATTCTTTCTCTCTCAGCGACACCATCATATCACTTAACTTCAGCACCAACTTATCTCAGGCTCAGCCATCATCGTGGTATTGATCCGTCGCCGTATACTCGTCGCTCCCCTGCAAGGCTGCCCCGACTCCACTCTGTCGTCACTCGCACCACCATCGGCGTTGGTCGCAGCAACGTCCACCGCTACAGTGACCCAATCCCAAATGTGAGTTAGAGTTTCTACTTTCTATTTTGGGGATTTTGGGTTTCAACTTTTCTATTGATGATTATAAGGTTCTATTTGGGGATTTTGGATTTCAAATTTTCTATTGATGATTAAACCTAAATGTGAAATGATGCTTTGCTTAATATTTGTCTTCCTCAACATAGGAATGCAGTCAATACTATACCTATGTCTTGCATGTTGTCTTTCAAAATTTTGGAAAATTATTTGTTGACAGAGATATTCTATGTGATACTCATCATAGAATTGGAGTTGCGATAGAATGATCTGCTGACTACTGAAGTGAAAGCAACACTTGGATTTTCACGATATATTATTCACTTATACATATTGTTGTAATGTTAGTCTTTTTTAGTGAGAAAATAATAGTACCCAATATAATACAATGCTTTTTGTCAAGTGAGTTAGATGGTTTAAAGATCAATCAATGAAGTCATGAACCAGTGTGAAATATGTTGAAATTCTAGCTCAGATTATGGAAGTAATTGTTCTAAGAGGTATTTGTTGTCAAATATGGGCTTGGGATTCCTCTAAAATGCTTAGCTATATGAAAAACATTCTGGTGCTTTGTCATTGTAATAGAAAAAGTAAGTTGTCTGGTTATAAGTTTTGCATTTTAGTTAAATGTTGTTTGCATGCATCACGTAAATAAAAATACTAACACTATTTATGCAATGCACAACTTTTTGCACTCATATGTTTCCCATTTATATATGCATAATGCTTTGTTCAAAATGGAATGTATTATTTATGCTTATAAATGTCAATAGATTATTCCACTACAATAGTTATTAGTAACTTTACTTTTATGACATGTTGTACGTATTTTATATGCAGAATGACCAGGGGTGATCAATCATTTAACACCCCTATTGGGAGCAATCAAGTTCCTAATAGGACACAAAAAAATCTGGTGGAAGAGAATGAACAAAATCAGTAGGTTGAGGCTCTTCCTCCTAATGAAACAAGTGAAGCAAATTTGGAAACACAAGATGTCAACAAGCTGTCAAGTCCTAATAAAAGAGGACTAACTTCAGGAGCTTAAACACACTTTAAAAGGGAAAAATAGATGACAAGTGGAAGGCAATATGCATATATTGTGAGAAGAAGCTTGGTGGTGACACTAGATAAGGTACTAAACACTTACATGACCACATTATGACTTGTAAGCTTCGGACTATGAAGAGCCCAAACAAAGCAATACTTAAAACTTTGGCAAAAACATTAAGTTCAATTGGAGATAAGGGTGAATCACTTATAGTTGGTAACTACTCATTTAATCAAGATGTTGCAAAGACGAAACTTGTAAGAATGATTATATTGCATGAGTATCCTTTCACTACGGTTGATCATATCGATTTTAGAAGGTTTTGTGGAGCTTTCAACCTTTGTTCAAAGTAGTTTCTCGTAATGCAATGAAGAATGATATACTGAAGATGTATGAGAGCGAGAAGGCTAAGACTATGAAGTCACTTGAAAGAAATTCAAGCCGCATTGCAATAACTACTAATATGTGGACTGCAACCAATCAAAACAACGGGTACATGTATGTTACAACTCATTTCATTGATGACAATTTGACTATATAAAGTTGGATTGTGAGGTAACGACTTAATTACTTTGTTTTAAATATGTCTTTTTATCTTTTTCTTTTAGGTTTCATGTTTGCTACTTGATAGTTGTATGTGATATTTATAATTATTTGTTTTAGGCTCATTTATGTGCCTGCACCACATACTGCTGAAGTTCTTTGGGATGTTTTGCTTGACTGTTTATTTGATTGGAATTTGGGTAAAAAGTTATCAACCTTAACTATTGACAATTGTAGCACTAATGATACAATGGTTGAGCATATTTTTTATAAGATTTCAACTTCTTCTTTTGTTTTCGAAGGGAACTTGTTCCATATGCGTTGTTGTGCTCATTTGTTGAATTTAATTGTGAAAGAGGGGATGATAACAATCTATAATTTTATTGAGAAGATTAGGGATAGTGTTGCTTATTAGGTTGCAACACCAAAGAGGGAGGAGAAATTTGTTGACACTTGCCGACAATTAAACTTTGCTTATTCAAAGAAGCTTGCACTTGATTGTAGAACTAGATGGAACTCCACCTTTTTAATGCTTACTTCTACATTACCATACCAAGAAGTTTCTAAATGTTTAAAACAATGTGAGTCTTAATTTAAGTGTTTGCCAAGTAATGATGATTGAGAAATGACATCTGAAATTTGTGAAAAGTTAGAAATATTTTATAGTGTGACTGAGTTGTTCTTAGGTACTCAATATCCAACTTCAAATGTTTATTTTTCAAAAGTGTGTGAAATTAGATTGTCTTTGAATGAGTGACTGCATTCTTCTAATGACATCATCCAAATGATGGCTTCAAGTATGTATGACAAGTTTGAGAAGTATTGGGACATGATTAATGGGGTGATGGCAATAGGGGTTGTTTTGGATCCTAGATATAAAATGAAGTTGTTTAATTATTTCTTCTCTCTTATGTATGAAAATAAAAGCACTAATGAATTGCACAAGGTGAAAAAAGTTACTTGAAGATTTGGTTAATGAATATCAAGCTAAGGATAGGAAGAGTGTTCCTAGTAGTAGTGATTCTACTACATCTTCAACTTTGATGGAAGTTGGTATTCTTGCAAAAAAAGCAAAGTGGATAAGTAACTATTTCAATATGTGCAAGTCCCTGCATCAAATAGCACTTTCAATTTAGAAATAGATTGCTACTTAGAGAAGTCTATCTTGCTTGATAAATTAAATGAAGATGTGTTTGACATATTGAGTTATTGGAAAAATATTAGAGTTAAATATCCAACTTTGCAAAGAATTACAAGAGAATTTTTAGCCATTCTCATCTCCACAGTTGCCTCAAAGTCTACTTTTAGTACCGGTGGTCGCTTTCTTAGTCATCATCGGAGTAAGCTAACTGTGGAAACAATAAAGGTATTAATGTATTCTCGAGATTGGTTACACAATGCAATGGAAGCTAATATAATTTTATATTCATCTATTTTTTATTTAATTTTTCTTCTTTACATAGTTAAATTGATTGTGTAATTGTTAGGTTCTACCAAAAAAATGAGTTAATGTTGCACATTCAATGAAGATAAATATGTCGATGATATTGAGGTAAAGTTGTAAAGGAATATGTTGAAGGCAAGTGCTAGGGTGGCATGTAGGGGATGAAAAGAATGAAGACTTACTGATGGATAGCACAAGTAAGAATTGAATAAGTTGTGAACTTATGTTTTTTGACCTTGTATGATTTTGGGGTGTAGCTTGAAGTTGCAAAGTAGCTTGGCAACAACTGTGCCAACCTATGTTTAGGTTCTTATGTTTAGATTCTTATGTTTAGGCTTTGTATTATGTACTTATACTTTTTATTTTAGAACGTTGAACTTGTTGAACTCTTGAATTTGAAGTTATAGATGTAATATTGTGCTTTAGTTCTCTTTTTCCTATTTTTTTTATTTTTTTCTAATTTTTTGACATTTTGAGGAGTCCTTATGGGTATTTATGAGAATTCGGAGAATGGAGATAGAGGAAAAATTACCCTGTGACAGATATTGGGGACAGAGATGGAGACAGAGAGAGAATCGGTTCGTGGGAATGAGGAGCGGGGAGTACCTCCCGCCCTGCGCGAGTGCCATCCCTGGGGGGGAGTGGGAGCTTACTATACCATCTTTCAATCTCCATATATAATCTTTCATGCATGAAAATTAAATTAGCACAAATTGTCTTTTATAGAGAAAAAAAGACAATTTACGTGCGAGAGAAAATTGTAGAATACTTTTCTTTCCTTTTTTTTTTTACTTCGTTGAAAAACTAAATGTATTACTTGGGAAAGAAATTCATTAACCAATGCATCTTGATTCTTGAATACATGGTGGGAATGAAACTAAAAGGGCCAACCCTTTCCCTAAACCCTAAGACATTTAGAGCCCATCATGATCAAACTATTGCAGCTCATAGTTATAGTATAGGCAGTAGTGGAGTCAGGTTGCAGAGTTAGGAGGAGCATTACTATTTTCTTTTAATATTATCTCTATCATTTAAATGATACGATAGACTTTTAAGACATAAATGAAGATTTACCAAAAAAATCTTCTAAGTTTATCCCTATTCATTGTTGCTTTAATTGAATTTTTTTTTTATATTTGTCTTGAGAAATTACTTTTCTTGTAAAGAATTTATCCCAGTATCCTGATATATCTTATTTAAAAATTACAATTAGCATTATATTGTCGCATCAACTTATCTAAAAATATTAATTATATCATTTGAAATTTTTAATAAAATTATATTACGCAAGTTAAAATTCTAACCCAAACCATACAAAGAACTAGAAGCACCAAAGGAATACAAAAAGTATAACAAATAGAGATTTTTAAATATCAATCCTATAAAGAGATCATGAAACTCAAAGTAAAAAAAAAAACATAATATACATGTTACCAAAATTGAAGAAAAATAATAGAGATAAATAAAATAAATAACTATAAATAAATAAAAACTCCAACATTTTCTTAAAATTAAAAAAGAAACTCCATATTTAGAAAAATTTCGAGTATGAGTAGAAAAATTAGTGAGTATCTATTATGTAGACTGAAGAAGAGAGTATTTGGTTTGGTGAAGAACAAAACTTAGTAGGGTCCCTAGGATGTTGTTGAATATTGTTGAATTGCTGTCACAAACTTCCAACAAATTAGGATTTAAAATTGTAACAAAAAAAATTGGATTTAAAAGCTTGGAAAAATCTTCTATCTATTACATTTTAAGGGCATAGGGGGTCAATACTTCCTTTTTAGGGGCACTAAAGTTTTTTCTAATAGTAGTTAATTTCTTAAAAAATATTCATGGGGAGCCTGTGCTCCCCCTCGTATAAGTGGCTCCACCATTGGTCATAGGTCACAAATTTACAACCACCCATAAGTGCAAAAATATATAGGAAGACTCTGCTTTCCTTATTTGCACTACTTCAACTGATAGATTTCTAAATTCTGAATAATTTACAGGACATCCAACGTTGAAATCTGCCTAGTTCTTTCTCTTGCAGAGTTTTGTAATGAAGAAACAACATATCCCAATTCACTCATTACACCACTGACCAAATAAATAGTTTTGGTAGCTATATGCATTGCGTATTACAAACTCATAAGGTTATATTTAGATGAATGTCAACGAAGGGAATGACGGGGAATAAAATGATCAAATTTTATAAAAATGTATTTGGAAATTACTTAATTGGAAGGAATGGAGTGACAAAACTCAAAACTTTACATTTTTGTTCTTCTAAATTAGGAAATCAAGGTGGAAATGATATAAATTTTCCTACTCTTCTACATTAAACATTTAAATAATAAAATGACATTTTATTTTATTTTATTTTTTATCATCCTATTTCATTCAATTATGAGTTATTCTCTTAGCTCTTTTATAAAACTCTCAAATATAGCCTAAGGCAACCTTATCGAAAATAGTAAGGTCGCTCTGTCATGGGTAACTTCCATCGCAATCAAAGAAATGAAGCTTACTCCAACAGCATGCCAAACTGTACAAAAATAAATTATAGAGGATATGATATATGTGATATCTATGAAGTTCATGTAAGACAAACTTGGCAAAATCCCTATCCAACGTAAAAGGCGAAAACAAAACAACGGCAAGTAACATGGTAGCACATCCAACAATTGCCAAATCAGTGTAATTGAGAAAAGAAAGAACTAGAGTTGAACCTAGAATTGCAATGTAACGAGGTAGGCCAGCCAAACCCAAAAACAAGGAAGATTTTTTTGATATAAGCTTCTTTGCGCTTGTGGATGTGGTGGCAATGGTGGCTGTGGTGGTAGCAGAGAGGACTTATTCGGCCATGGCGAATTCTTGGGTTGCTACTTTGGTTTGAATAAAGAGAAGAAGCAAAACTGAGAGATAAATAGGAATAAATATAGATCATCAATACAACCCAATTTGCATGGAAGCATTTGAATGTGAGAATCACAAAGTAGCTACAACTAGAAGAACCCGCCATGGCTGAAGAAGTCAGTTAAGTTTATCGCTCTATTTCTATTCCTATTTAGATCTCTGTTTTGCTTCTCCTTTTCTAAACCAAACTAGCAACCCAAGAACCCGTATTGCAGAAAGAAGATCTCTAATCGCCACGGCCAGCAAAAATACTTACTCTTATCACTTTAATATTCTTCATCTTATTAAGATTAACAATACATATAAGGAAGAGAAGAAGAACAAGGGAGAAGAGAAAAGTGGCTAGGGTTCTCTATTGCAAAAATAAATTAGTCAACCTTACAAGAATAGAAAAAAGGGTAAAAATATATATGCAACAAATAAAAGACTAAACTACCCTTAAGATAAATAAAATACGTAAAACATAAATGTACCATATTATCTAACATCCCCCCTCAAACTCATGATGCATCAACAGGAAGCATCGAGAGTTTGTTAATCAAGAAACGAAAGCGTGGAGTGGAATGCGACTTTGTAAACAAGTCAGCAATTTGCATAGAAGAATATACGAAGGGTAAAGTGATGGTCCCATGCTGAAAGTGGTGTCGAGTGAAATGACAGTCAATCTCAATATGCTTGGTGCGTTCATGGAAGACTGAGTTGCAAGTGATTTGTATAGCACTCATATTATCACAATACATAGGAGTGGGTCCAAGGGAAGTGACACCCATAAACTCAAGTAACCAACGCAACCAAACTATTTCGGCAGTAGTGGATGCCATGGCACGGTACTCAGCTTCGGTAGAAGAGCGAGAGACAACAGCTTGCTTCTTACTCTTCGAAGAAATGAGAGAATCCCTCAGAAAGATGCAAAACCCTGTGGTAGACTTACGATCGGTGGAGTCATCACCCCAATCAGCATCTGAGTAAGCACGTAATTCCAAGGAAAATGATGAAGGAAAGAGAAGACTCTAAAATTGAGTACCCCGAAGATAACAAAGAATGTGAAGAACAGCTGCCCAATGAACTGTAGTAGGAGAAGCAACAAACTGACTAACAACATGCACTGCATAAGTAATATCAGGTCTAGTGATGGTAAGATATACCAAACTGCCAACAAGAGTACGATACAAAGTGGGATCTGACAAAGGAACACCATCAGAAGAAGTATACCGAACATTATGCTCAAGAGGAGTATCCTTTGTTCTAGTGTCAGAGAGATGAGCTTGTTCAAGAATGGTGCCAATGTACTTAGATTGAGAAAGGAGGTAACCTCTAGGAGAGTAAGCAACTTCAATTCCCAAAAAGTAACGAAGAGTACCTAAGTCTTTCATCTCAAACTGATGGGCCAATTGGAGTTTCAACTCCACAATCCCGTCAACATCATCCCCAGTAATGATCATGTCATCAACGTATAAGGAGAGCAGGATACGACCATGAGAAGTGCACCTGAGAAACAAAGCAGAATCATACGGGCTAGAGTGGAAGCCAAGAGATGTAATCACAATGGAGAACTTCTCAAACCAAGCACGGGGAGCTTGTTTGAGCCTGTAGAGAGCCTTTTTAAATTTACAAACTTCACCTGGATTATGAGAAACACCTGGTGGAGGAACCATATAAACCTTTTCTTGAAAATCACCATTCAAGAAGGCATTTTTAACATCTATTTGAGAAATATGCCACTGGCGGATAGATGCGACTGCAATAAGAGTACGAATAGTAGTCATTTTGGCAACAGGAGCAAAAGTTTCTTCATAATCCATACTATATTGTTGAGAAAAGCCTTTAGCAACTAAGCGAGCTTTGTATCTCTCAACAGACCCATCAGATTTGGTTTTGATCTTATATACCCAACGAGAACCAATTGCAATTTTTCCTGGCGGAAGAGAGACAAGGTCCCAAGTATCTGTCTTGTGCAAAGCAGAAAGTTCCTCTGCCATAGCCTGCTGCCAAAGGCGATCAAGAACAACCTCTTTATAGGAAGACGGCTCAGACAAACTGTGAATAGAGGTTAAGAAGGAAGCAAAAGAAGTGGAATAACTAGAATAAACAAAATCTGGTAATTTAGTGGACTTACGATCACAATGAGGATAACGAGGAGGAGGAGGATCCACGATCACAGAAGGTTCTTGGGGAGGCACGGGGACAGATGAGGCATCTGGATCTGCAAAACTACTAGTGTTAACCCTGCAAAGCTCAACATCATAATTATTTTGGTTATGGGTCATAGGAAAAGGAGCGGTGTCAGAATCTGTATGAAAAGGATCAATGTGGGTGAGATCAGATTTGGTAAGGACATGTTGACTAGAAGGAATGGAATAAAAGGAAATATGCTCAAGAAACACAACATGACGTGAGATATAAAGTTTTTGATTTGCAGGATCATAACAACGATAACCCTTCTGACCATCACCATAACCAAGAAAAACACAAATCGCTGATCGAGAAGACAACTTACTACGTTCTACATGAGGACGAAGAACAAAGTAAGTAGAACCAAAGACTCTCAAGGCTGAATAATCAAGAATACAACCATATAACTTTTTCAAATGATCCCAAACCTTTTTGGCCGTTTCATATTTTGCTAGTTGAACCCCTATAGACTGCGAAACAGAGTTGTTGATCCAAGTAATAATCTTTGAATTATTTACCTCCCAAGTTTCTAACTCTATTGCATATTTCCCATCTTTTTCATCTTTTAGCTTAACAGAGGTTCCGGAAACATAACCCCACATTCTCTTGCCTTTCAAAAAATTCTTCAACACATAACTCCAATATGAATAATTCTGCCTATTCAACTGCACACTGATGGATTGAAGAGAATCATCCTTTTCTCCAGCCATTGCAAACAATCACAAAACAGAGAAAAGAAAATCCCAATTTCTGCAAATGGGTTTCTACAAAACCCTAACAGAGAGAACTGCAAAATGAAGAACGAATTGCTAACAAAAAATCACCTAAGTTGCTGTCGAAATGAACGGAATGGCGTCTGTGGCCAGAATCATCCTTGCTCTGATACCATATTAAGATTAACAATGCATATAAGGAAGAGAAGAAGAACAAGGGAGAAGAGAAAAGTGGCTAGAGTTTTCTATTGTAAAAATAAATTAGTCAACCTTACAAGAATAGAAAAAAAGGTAAAAATATATATGCAATAAATAAAAAACTAAACTACCCTTAAGATAAATAAAATAAGTAAAACATAAATACATCATATTATCTAACACATCTATTTTAAAGTAGCCAATAGTCCATACGGCAAAGAGCCTGCGGTTCAAGCTGTGTAGGTCCCTCTTGGCGATGGCTTCCTCATATTCCCTTGATTCTAATTGAGACTTAGTTTTAGGTAACTTTATTTTATATTTTAAATATTTTTTTCTTATCTTATAATTATCTTGTATAATTTACAAACGCTTTGTCTTTATTCACATTAGATTTAATTTGCCTTTATCTAATAAAAATCTAAACGTCTTCAAGCCAATAAAAGTCAGTTAAACTCATTAAGAGTTACATCAAATTGTTTATTTTATAAACAAACAGATTACATAAGATAAAAATAAAATGATATAAAAATAAATTTGAAAAAAATAAAAAAATAAAGTACAAAATATAGCTAGAACTAAACTGTTTCTTTCTTTATCATATAAAATTGTTTGAAAATATATATAGAATTCAGTAAGCGCTCGAAAAATTATATAAGATAATAATAAAATGAGATAAAAATTAAATTTAAAAAAATAAAATAAAAAAATTAAAGTACAAAATAAAGGTGAAATTAAACTGTTTGTTTCTTCATCATATAGAATTACTTGCGAATATCTATAGAATTCAGTAAGCGCTCAACTTTGTTAAGATTTTGTAATAGTTAATACTTTTGATATATTACTTTGTAGTGTCATTTTGTTTTGGATCGGATTTCAAGATAGTCCAACAATGAGCAGCTTGATTTGTTTAGGATGGATCCCTACTTATTGCACGTGTAACTTAGATTCATAACGATTCTCAACAAACTAGAAGATAATCTCTTTAATAAATTCCTCATTTATAGGAATTATTATTAGTGAGATAATCTCTTTAATCAATCCCCCATTCGTAGGGATCATTATCAATGATAATTATTATCTATTAATACTCATTAATTTTAAACATGATTTCTCTTATTATTTTTTACCTCTTAAAGCAAGATACTCTTATAAATATTGGACTAAGTTACTATTATGTGGATCTAAATTTTTAAATATTACACATTTTATACACAATCTAACTTAAATATCAAATGTACACCACCTCTTGCACCACCTTTACTGCTCCTGTACTACGGAGAAAACTATCACTCTCAGCCACTCAAATGCATTCTCAAATGATCCATTGATCCTCTTAAACCAGTCTAGAACAGCTTCCATCATATAGAGATACTGCTATATGTTGTACAATACATATATATGAACTATCAGCCTTGTTATATATGTCTGTTTGTCTATCATTTAGAAAACAAAATATCTCTCATTTCGTTAATTTATTTATAAAGATTTATCTTCTTTTTTTAAAACAAAAATCTGAATCAACAACTCACTTTTATACATCATGTAAATTGCTAGAAGTTTAACTTAGGTAAACAACGCCAAGATCCTAAATGCCAGTGTTCAAAAGTCAAAGAGTGAGGTTATTACTACGGCTAATTATCTATTCATATTTCTCACTAACAATTTATAATCTAATTTTTTAAATTACTCTCACCTAAATTATTTTTATTTAAAATAATTTAAGTTAATTATATTACTGTTTATGTCTTCATACTCTAGTTAGTCTTAATTACTCTTACATTAATTTGCAGAATCGCGGAGTCCCAGTCGTTTCTCTCTCTCTCTCTCTCTTTTATGTTGCACTATGCCAAATGCAAATAGTTATTCAAAATTTTCAAAGCTTTATTTTCCCCTTTGGCACTCTTGACATTACCAATACTCTAACATTCTTGTATTTAATTATTTTCATCAGGAAATATCTGCTTATGAAGATAATGTGGAAAAGTTAGTCTATATATTACAATCTGTAACTACAAATTAAGTGAAAATTAATAATAATAAAAAGAGTTCTTAAAAAGAAAAATATTCAAATACAACGCAAAAGTCAACACTTCATAGTACAAAATATGTCTTAATTTAAATAAATTACTTAAGTTTGGAAACATAAGATCATCAAATAATTCTAGCTATGTAATGTTCTTGATGAAGAGAAAATACAATGAGTAACTTATTAAAATTTAAATATGTGATCAACAAACTTATAAAAAAGACAAAACGCAATTTAAATAATGTAAATGATAAAAGAAATTGTGATTTTGAATACACAAGTAAAACTATAAATAACTAATATTGTGGAGTTTGAATAAATAATATTAGCATATTTCATTACAGTTTAACTTTAATATGAAAAAAGTATTTAAGTAAGAATAATTTAAGAAATTTAAATTATGAATTGTTAATAAGGAGTATTGATAAGTAATTAAAAATAGTGTCAATAACTTCACTCAAAATCAAAACTGTGTAGTTTTTTTTAATAAAGAGCACGCATTATATAATTGAAAAATACTAGCACTTTTGAAAACCAAAAGTACCTATCAGACCCAAAAAAAAAAAGTACCTAAATCTGATTAAGAAGACATAACAAAGATGTATGATGAAGCTCTCTAGAGTACCACAACGGAGATGTACTATCTAGTGCTGCGTATGTATGATACATTATAACGAGATGAATAAGAGATTTGCTAAGGCTTGAATGGAGTTCCACCCTGTAGTAAAACTCCATAGTTTTGAATCAAATTCCAAATTCATGGCTGATGGCGGCAATTCTCTCTGTGAATCTTCCCCAGGTATCCCACCATGATGTCCCATGAAATGGGTAGTCATTTGCATATATAAGAGATCGAGTGCTCTCGTTAAATATAAGACCATTCATGAACCGAAATAAAATTATTCATCAACCTTCACTTAAGAGATTAAGTTTTTGAGAGAATAACTTCTTGATATCAAAACAGAGAAACAGAGCCTTTATAACTAGATAGTCAAGAGTAAAATCTTTATCACTCCCATTCTTCTAAATAAAAACTTAAACTTCAACAAAAGGTTTGAAATTAAAAGCATCATGTTGGGAATTGCAAGTTTGGCCTAGATCTCTTGCTCAACAATGGTTAAAAGCATGGTTTTAAATTATAGTTGCATTCACAGTTGTGATGAATTTATTGTAATTGTGGATAATTGCAAAAAAAAAATGCAAATGATGTAGTCGTCATTACAGTTGTAATACAATTGTAAAAATCAAAAAAATCATAATATTACAATCACAATTATAATTAAGAATCACAATTTAAAATCATATTTAAAAGAGTAAGATTTCAATATGATAAAAAGAATTATCTTTGTATGTAAACTTATGCACTTCCATATGTGTCGAGTAGTAGAACCATCATCATATTCTTTATGAAGTCTAATAACTTGAGTTAATTTATGAGTTAAATGAATTAAGTAAGACTCAATTTCAACTCATTTATTTAATGAGTTCAATTTTGATATCAAGTTCAACTTATTTAATTTATAAATAAAATCCATCAAATCAAATCTTGAATTAATCTCGAATTGATTCAATTCATTGTGAGGTTTACAAATCTAATAACAAAAGGAAAGAATATCTGTCTCAATCGTGTAGATGTATGATCCTTATTTTAATCAATAAAATAAACATTCCTTTCGTCACGCTTTGTTATCCTTTTTTTCTTTTTTTAATTTTGGCATTTAAGTTGTCACCTCTTGCATATATATGGGAAACCGAGATGGACTTAACCATATGATATCTAATTCAAAATTCTTTGGTTATATGGGCCAGTTGGAGTTTTCTACGACGAAGCAACGGATGGGACGACAAACATTAGCAGTGCAATGTTTTTGTGTGAGATAAAGATTGGGATCAGAAGCTAGTTGAGCACATTGGCTAGTATAGAGTGTTGAAGTTGCGATTGATGTGGAAAATAAAGAATGGTTGATGAACGAATGAACTAGTTAGGCTACATTTTTTTGGATATTGAGGGACATTAATGGGCTCAATTTCTTGGGTTGTGTTCTCTACTGGCTTTCGGTAGATAGGTGGTTTGTTGTGGCCTAAAACATGAAGGAGTGCTCCATGATCGTTCGGTCACAATGATGAGGTATTTATAAAAGACACTACAATGTTTAAGTTAGTGTTTGAATATGGTTGGGATAGAGCATTTAGGCTAAAATTAGAACATGCCCTGGATGTGTTACATTGACAAAGACATGATTTTGTATTGGCTCTGTATTTCATGGTAACACATGTCCTGTTTGTTAAGAAAGTATCTTTTAGGATCAGGTACACGTTCGGGTGAACCCGGTTGATTAGGTGTATATTCACCGACACAAAGACACTCATTGATAGTCATATGGGTTTTAATTTTTTTTACTCTCAACAGATCTGAGAAACAAATCAAGAGGGCCAAAATCGTTCCAGCCCAAACAGAAAGGCCTAGACAACTGAACCTTAGATATCCAACACGGACCTTAGATACTGAGCCTGGTCCATTATTTTGAAATGGCCCAATTTGCTCATTTGTGGCGTGTTATTACAAAGGAAAAAGGGGAGATTCTTGATCAGTACATGTGATGGGAGAGACAAGACCATGATTGCATTCAGCAGTCATTGTGGTATGCAAAGGCCACGACGAGGGGGAATTCCAATATGTGAATTGTGACCAGAGTTATATTATTTGAACTAAATATGACACCTCATGTGACACTCCACTCCACTTATTTATGTATATTGTACATTTTTTCCAACTTAGTACATGCGATACAGTATTTCTGACAGATATCATATTCTAATTGTCAGAAAGCATTTTTGTTGTGATCGTATTATTATTATTCTTTTTTTAAGAATATATATATATATATATATATATATATATATATATATATATATATATATAACTTAATAGTACAATTCTGTACAAGATTAACTCTTAATTCTAAAAGTATGTAATTTTTTTCGGTGCTACGGACAAAGAAACTAACGCTAGGGAAAGGAACTCCTAAATATCAGCTAAAGTAACTGCCTTAAACTCAAACTAGACGGAGAGGAACTAAGCAAAGTAAGAGTGTAAAACTATCATCAGACAAGGCACTCGATTTAGCCAATAAATCCGTATTGAAGTTGGATAAAACATAAGACATTTTACAATTGATTATGAAATGATATTTTTGTTTAATTATTTTTAATATTTTTGTTGAAGTTAATTATGAAAATTAATATTTGACTAGACTATCATTAAAGTTAAAGATATTTTTGTGAAGTGCTTATCTGAAAATAATTTATCAAACAAAGCATTCGTACAAAATTTTAAACTCAACTGTTCGTGTATAAAAGAAATTTTTATTTTCTGTTTTCACTTAAAAAGGGATTGGAAATTTTGAAATTCAAGGGACTATATATTAAGTGCCATTTTAGAATGAAACGAAAGAGGGTGGCTATTTAAATCTCGTGTTGGTGGGTATAGTCCTGATTCAAGTTGGGTCATTTTTAAATTGGGACAGATTAAGTTATATGAGTTTCAAGTTAGTATTTTATTAGTTCAATATACTATTATGCAATGTTAACGAGTTGGATTAATTCAGGTTAACTTCTATTTTGTGTTTACTTTTATTAACTTAGTCAGTTTATTTTGTCAAATTATTTGGATCGATCCATCGAATTTAACCCATTGACAACTCTCTCTAAAGAGATCCCTTAACACCTAAAGGCTAATTAAGTAGTCTTGTGTAGAAAATCGGCTTGCTTTATGTATCTTAAGGTAATTCTCTAAGTTAGGCTTTTGAGATCCTAAATTCTTAGGCATGCCAATAGCGCCAACTCCATAGTATTTAGGGCATCTCTCTTAATACCAATTTATTCATAAAAGAAAAAAAGAAAAAAAGTGGGTGACTATATTTTAGGCAATGCAAACCATCCAAGCCTTATTTAAGAGGATGAGTAGTGCTATATAATTAGAAAAATGTCAAAAAAGACTAACTAGAGTTTTAACACAATTATCTTAAATTTAAAGATAGTCATTTAATAGAATAAAATGATATTAATCACTAATTTTTTTAGGAGTGAATAAATATGCTAACTCATTCTATATGTTAGAAATATAATAAAATCATTTATGAAAGCGTATACTAATGAAGATTTCTTTGGAACCTTTTTATTTGTATGAGGATATGAGTATCCTTAACAATTAATGATCAATGTTTAATCACGTCTCTCATTTAATTAAAATATAAATAAATACTAAAATAACTTATTATATTTATATTTCAAGTAAGTGAGACATGTAGACAAATATTAATCACTGATTGTTAAGAGACACAAGTAGTTTTATATAAAGAAAGGATACTTAAAACACTTCCATATTTAATTAATTATAATCAAATTAAAAAGTGGTATATATTAAAAATAGATGTTTAGAATTGATGGATAGTAATTAAACTATAAAACATTTCGAATTAATTATGGAAACAGTATAAAAACATACACTACAAAAAAAGGGTAAATTACAGCGATGTTTTTTTTTCATATTATGACAGTTTTAACTGCCATTTTTTACGTCAGTGACGGTTTTCAAAATTACATAATTATTTTTGCTATTCGGTATAGTACGACAGTTTTCCATTAACCGCCATGATAATCGCCACAATTTATCATGTATAAAATGATGGTTAATTTTTGCATAAAACGACGGTTAGAACTGTCGTAATTTACATAATACCAACAAAAAAAATATAAATTACGACAGTTAAAACTGTCGTAATTTACATAATACTAACAAAAAAATGTGAATTACAGTAACTAGAATTGTCGTAATTTATATAACACAAAAAAATATAAATTATATAAAAAAAGTTTTATAATTTGAATGAGAAATTAAAAAAAATAGTTAAATAATTTGAATCGCACTACATATGTTTGGAAAAAAAATTATATGAGTATTATGTGTGTTAAAAAATTTAATAAAAAAGTTTTATCTAATAAAAATATTAAAATATAAAAAAGACATATAACTTTTAAAATCAGAGGACATGTTTGTTAAGTTCATGAACTGATGGGAGAGTTCATTTACTCCAATCTTTTACTTTTTTTAATAAAACTCAAATCTTATACTTTGTCATAGAAAAAATTGTGATATTCAAAACATTCTCATCTTTGGAGGGGTCATAGAAGCAAATTTTGATTGAAAGTTTGAGACTATAGTTGCGTGAAATCTTATCAAAAGAAAAATGAATTATGAGAGAAATGGACCTTTATTCTCATAATTAACGGGGTCGATAATTATGTTAGACATTTCTACCTTAAAGTAATTAAGAAAACGATTCTACTTCACCATTGCAATTATGCTTACCTTGGTAATTTAAATATAAAAAAAAGGAGAGATATTTTAAGTCTCTTCCCCAACAGCTCATGACCATTGCTAGTTTGATACGGCTAGTAAAGCTAAGGATAAAAAGATGTGTAGAAAAAGAGCAAACCAAATAAAGGAAAGAGATGCCCTTCGCTTGATCAGAAAAGGAAAAGCATCGATCGATCATCTCAATAAAGTAGACTTTCAAAAAAGGGGATTATCTTGATATATGATCATGGATCCTAATGATTCATAAGATAGCCTTTAAAGATGTGATATTAGGATCTGTTAGTAGAATATACTTAAATTTTACCTAGAACTTTGTCAAGTTGTCTGTGTCTTCACAAGAATTAACAATGACATGTTGGCTTGTAGCCTCATGGCAGTATCTTACAATCCAACTCTATATATCGGTCCTTATTTCCTTGCTTTTAGCTGCTTGTCAGATTTTATATCCATGTCTTCTTATGTGCTAATTAACAACATAATCGAGACAATGCAAAGCTGATTGGGCCATCCTGCATCAAGATGACACTATATATAATTAGATGCAAATCTATATAAATGTGAGCTTAACTAGCTAGAATACCTCAAGGATAAAAATGAATTAAACCTCTAGAAAATCACGCAGTCACATACGGCCGGCCATTGCTAAATTAAGCACATGCACACAGCGCACACATAGACATATATGCTTCTATTCTGGCTTCTTTCTTGCAGGTCATTTATAACACCCACTAATTTAGTGGATTTAGTTATTTGTGCTTGAGATTTTACCAGCATGCACCTCATTATGATCGTAGTGATAAGAAATTAGATATGTTAATTGAATCCGACCGAAATGATGATTCCGTTTGAGGGTGACCATTATGGCTTATCAACATCTTCATGCTTAGTCTACTTTTGAAACAAGAGTTCACGTCTGTCCTTCCCTTCCATGTCACAATGACTATATATTAAATAATTTCTTTTCGTAAATCAAACCATAAATTGACATATAAAAGCATATGGAATTTCAGGCTCTAGGCCCCACATTAAGTGACATCCACCATTACAATCATTCCCATAAAACCTCTCATTCTAAATGACCTAGTAACATAGCATTTAAAATAAAAGAAATAAAATTAAAAAAAGGAGAAAAGATGAAAAGCCCTTCGTACACACACAAGCTTCCTGACATAAGGTACTAGTAATGTATTACTGGTATCATTTTTCTCTTTTCTTTTTGATCTTCTCCCCAGAAAATGCTGTGGTTTAAAGTAAGGGTTTTCTTGATCAGACATTCTCTGTTGATGAAGGGAGGAGTGGCTGAGTGAGTGATGCTTTGGCGTGGCTTGCGGGCCTGATGATGCTATGCTCCGCAGTGGATGTAATCGCAAGCTGTTCCTTTGCAATCTTCTTCTCCTCACTTTTACCCCACAAGACTAGGTACAGTCCCACTACGATCAATACTGCCCCAATGATCCTATAAAATCACAAATTCACATCCAGCCACAAAGGCAAGAACCAAATTAGAAGGAATATTATTTTAGAAAAAATGTGTTTCTTTATCTTGCTTGCTTTTTGCTCCCTTTTTTTTTTTCAAAAAGCAAGCAAGATAAAGAAACACATTGTACAAAAAAAAAACACCAGACATGATCTTCCATTCAATATCCTATAATAATTCTTCAAACTTTTTAAACCCTCTAGAATGTAGAATCTTTAAAAGCTGTAGCCCTTCTAAGTTCTCACCGAAAGGTAACAAACTGTACCTCTGCTCTAGTTCACTTGTCGTTTAGTATCTTTTGTCATTTTGTAAATCTTCCCGCAACCAAAAGTACCCTTAATCATACTTAGGTCATTTTCAGACTCACAACATAGTACATAAAATAAGTGGTCAAAGCTATCAAACGTTGAAAAATGGAATTATTGTGAGTGTTTAGATCGGGATCTCCTGCATTTTTCGCCGGAAATGTTTCTTGCATATCCTAATATCACATCTCCTTACTTAAAGTAGATGGCAGAATTAGAATAAATGTGTAAAAAATAGATAAAACTGGCTATAATGAAATGGTACTGAAAATTACTAAATGCGATAGCTTATTTGTGTAAATGTGTGTAATCATTATTGTTTTTAAGCACAGCTTTTGTCTTTTATCTCTCATATTTATCCCATATTAAATCGTCAAAATCAAGAAAATGGGAAAGATAATTAGCCGGATAGGGACTAACCCTCCCAAGTAGAACTCTTCGCCTAAAGCAATGGAAGCCATAATGGCGACAACAAAAGTCTGAACAGGCTGATACACGGCAACGAATACAGGACCACCTCTGTCAATGCACCATATCTGTACAGCGAAGGCAATTCCGGATGCCACCACTCCCTGCAATATATATTAAAAATTAAAATAAAAACAACTTTATTTTAATTCTCATTTCACTACCCAGTACCCACCATTGTGTATGGAGAGCATTATTTCAGAACCACTTTTGGACTACATATCATGTCACAACTCAAACCCTTGCAATTATAGAGAATATTTTGACATGAAAATTTAATTAGAAAGTGACCAGCTTTGTTCAGTTCCATATGAAGTTAAACTGGGAAAGTCTTGTTTATTTATGCCTTACAAGACGGAGACCCTGGTCCATGGTCACTTTTTATGCGTTCATATATGACTGTGTCAGTGCTAGTAATTTATTTTAAAAATAATAATAATAAACCTAACCCTTAAGTAACAGAGACTACAATATTCTGGATAAGTAGGTATATAGTAGAAGTAGTTACTAATAACTAACCGCATATAAAATTGTGAAAGCTTCTCCACCGGAGTGGAAAATCCAAGCCTGTGCGTCTCTTTCAAGGACCAAAGCAATAACCAGAAATTGTAAGAGTCCAAAGAAACATGTATAGGAAGTGACAGAGAGGCGAGCCGGGTACTTCTTGAGGACGGGTGCTTGCAACACGAGCCAAGCAGACCAGGACAAGCAATGGCCTATGAGGTAGAGGCAGCCAAGGGTCCAGTTCTTGCCCTTTGCATCTCCCAGTGACAGTGACCAAAAGTCAAATACTGGTGTTGTGTTGCTGCTATGCAGAGGTGGAGCTGGGTTGTATATTGTTGGACCCTTGTAAAGTGTAATCACGGTTGCCCCGGCAACACAGAATACGGTTCCTGCTACCTTAGCCAACCCATCTTTTCGGTTCAGTTTCACTTGCTCTATCCTGAAATTGCATATGCAATTGTTATTATATATATATATATATGATATCATATGCGCACCTTGGCTAAGGCACATATATATATATATGTATTTCTGTGCCTGACTCAAATAATAAAAAAAATTAATTGATTAATTAATTAAGGCCTTGCCTGAGTATGACTGCCATGAGAAATGTAATGGCTGGGACAGAGTTCTGAATTGCTGATGCGAAGGTCGGGGATGTGTTCTCCAAGCCAAGCAAGTAGAAACCTTGGTTAGCTGTAATCCTGTTTAATGCAAGATGATTATAAAAGGACCATCCTAAACTCTAATTTATTATTTTGAAAAAAGACAGACGAAAAAGGCCTTGATTTAATTTAAATATATACACAAGGATATGATGTTGAACTTGAGTTTTTATTTTCCTTTTTTTTCTTTTTTGAACTTTCTAATTAATTTTAAAACTTTTTTTAACGTATGTCCTAAAGATATATGTCAAAAATTAAAAATAATATTTATTATTTTTATTAATTATTTAAAAAAGATATTAAATTTTTTTTAATTTTCAAAATAATAAATATTTACATTTTTTATTTAATATTTTTAATTTTTAATTTTTTAACGTATACCTAAAGACACACGATAATAAATTCTTTAATTTTACATGCTTTAATTAGACATACCCGACAAGTGCCAGAAGAAAGAATTGGCAGAGGAAGTTTAAAGTAATCGCTGGTCTCTCCTTCCTGAACAAAAAGGAAAATAAACACAGGAAAACAAGTAGTTGCTGAGATAGATATATACACAATTAAATAGGGACTGTAAATGGAAAAGACTTATAATAAATTTGTAATACTTTTACGTGAGTTTCTATCTATTTTATATTATAATTATAATATATATATATATATATATACATATTCGTGGGAATATTAATAGGTTGGAGCCTTGGAGGAGTACTAACTTTTCCAAGAAGTAGGCAAAGGGGAGGAGCAGAAGCAAAGCAATGATGTTCCGATAGACTGGGAAAACAAGTTTGCTAACGCCCATGTTAAGGGCAGCTCTTGAGACCACATGGAACCCAGCATAGCCAAACTGCAGGACCAACATGGCCACATGCAGCTGAACTCGTTCGGGGATGGAGCACCACATTCTCTTGGAAGAGGCTGAGCCTGAATCAGCCATTGGAGAATGAAGAGACTTTAACTTGACCAAATAATTGAGGTCTATAGCTAGTCTTGGTTAGTAAAAGAAGGCTAGGAGAATTAGTGGTGAAGTGAGGGTGCGAGTAGGGGGATATAAATATAGTGAAGAGTGAGAGGGAAGGGAAAAGGTGTATAGAATAGAAGCAATAGGTATGGCCCACAATCACCCTAAAAAGACGTTACGTCAACTGTTGGTCGCCTTCATATGTTTTTGCTTGTCTCCCACATTCTTTTCTTTGGCTGACAAGACAACCCCCACCGCACTTGACCTTGGCTTAAAATTGAAAAAGAAAGGGAGGGTGCCATACAGCCTACTCAGCCTAGAGCTAGGGGTGTGTTTGAGCGAGCAGGAAAGGGGGAGAGAGAGATGCCAAAGAGATTACAATAATATATTTACACGTTAAAATTTTTATATCATTTTTTTAGATAATAAAATTTAAAAAAAATACATTATAATACCCTTTTTTTCTATCAATTTTTATTCAAACTAACGAAGTATTAAAATAATATAAGAATTTTGACGGACAAATATTATTACTCAAAATATTACTACCATGTAATAGTTTCTGCTTTGGCACCATGCCATTAATGATGATAATTGAGCAATGGCTGAGCCGCCATCGATAGATCATAACACCCACGAGCGGGGTGGTGGATACCCCATGCTTGACACTACCCCAACCCTCCGAGTCTCGCACCCTACTGGCCATTGCCCCACTTTTTCCTATTCAATAATACATTATCATCAAGTTAGTATATACTTATATAAATATATGGATTCTTTTATGATAATGGTGAATTTTGAAAATGAATTTATGATATACGCATTGATCAAAATTTAATTTTTAAAATGGTATAAGTTGAACAGTAATGTATATAAGTCATAGTTTAGAAATATGATTTACTTGCATCTTTTTTATTATATTTTGCACAATTTTATTTTTTATTATAATTTAAGTAAATCGTGCTTGTGAGTTATGACTTATTTTTTTTATTAAAAAATATCATATGAAGTCGTGAATATCATACACAACTTCTATTAAATTTTCAATTTAATAATAAGTTGTATTTTGATAAGTTTGTACATATAAATTTGACCATCTCATTCCATTACTGCTTCATATTTAAGTATTTTTCAAATTTTTCAATCACTAATACTTTGTATCAAACTATGTTCATTCTCATTTAATTATCTCTATTAAAGATATTTATTAAGAATATTAATTATACTTTTTTATTACAATTTTTTTATATTTATTGATATGAAATTTCATATTATCGTCCTATTATGCCTTCACAAAATATCAATAACAATGACACTGAACATGGTGGTAATAATGAGGACCTTGCGCCACCACAACAAAATTTAAGAGCAAGAGGCGACAGAGTATGAATAAAAGGAGGCTGAACACAAAGAGTTGAACAAGAACAAAGGGTTCAACCACCACGCACAAGAAAAAAACCTCTTTGTATAGTATTGAATCGCTGCATAGAAATGAACTAAGTAATGAATTAAGTGATAAATAATAAATTTGTTTATTTTCCTTATAAAATATATTGTATAATTTTTTTAACTTTATTTTTCCTATAAATTATTTTTCTTTTAAGTTAATCAATCCACTTAAAAAAATTGTAAGTAAGCCACATCTTATTATTAAATTACAAATCCTAATAAAAACATGAATTCACTTATTTAAAAAAAAGGTAAGTAGTGGTTCTCATTAGGGGTGGAAACAAGTCAGGTCAGGTTAGGCTTTGCCTTAAATAGGTCTGGCTTATATCCCAATTATAAAGCCCACCTATGAGCTTAACCTTTTAAAAATCTAACTTAAAAGCTTATTTAAAGGCCTACTTTGCAAAAGGCCTTTAAATAAGATTTTAAATAGGTCAATGTGCCTTTACATAGAAATGACCTCTTTTAAATAGGTCAACATGTCTTACATGTGCTAAATACCTACATTTAAATAAGTCAATATGCTTTACGTAAACTAATGCCTAAGTTGAAATAAGCCAATGGACCTACTCAAAGCCAATAGGCCTTTGTTATAATTTAACACTCACCTTCTAATTTTATAGATCTTGTATTTCTTACTCTGGTCTTTGGTCGATGTGGGACTTTATACTTTTGCGTGAGACTTTATACCAAGTTATTCACTTTCTTATAAATTATTTTTCTTTAAAAGTAAGTTAATTATTATTTTCATTCTAATAAATATATTATGTTAAATATATTAATAAATATGTTATTTCTATTATAACATTAACTTAAATTTTAATTATTGACTTTTATTAAAATTTAATTAAAAAATATATTAATATATTATAATAAATTAATAATTATAATTATAATTTAAAATTATTATAATAATATATATTATATTATATATAATTAAATAGGCTGCCAAATTTCACTGAATTCACTTTGGCCTTTTTAAAATATGCTTTTAAAAAAGTAACTTGTAGTGGTTCTCGAGGCCAATTAAATTCATCCACGACTTATTCAAATCCACGACTTATCCAAAATTTAATTAAAAAAAATTATAAGATAAATTGTGAAATCTAAATATAATAAAAAAAATTGTCATTGAGTAAGTCATGTCTCAAAAGTGCGACTTATTATTAAAAAATATTATTTAAGTGTAAATTGTGCTTAACAAATATAACTTGTTATATTTTACTATTCATTTTATATCATTTCAGAAATCAACTTTTGAGTTATACCTAAGTGAAAAATTGATTTTCAACTTATAATATTTAGGTAAAAAATTCTAAATATATGTACTAACCAGTATGTATAATATACCACATTTTTGTGCTAGCTTAATTCTTTTAGGATTTTTCTATTACACACGTCAAACAATTCACAAAGCCTTACTCGTACCCCACATATTTTCTTTTTTAAATCTTAACCATTCAATGGATAATCATTGCTAAAGTAATAATGACTCTAATAAACATATATATCAAAATGCGACTCCTTTTTCAAATATATAGATAGATGGAGGACCCGAAATATAAAGCAGCATTCATAATTTCACATATATTAGTATCACGCAAGCTGATTTAAAGCATCGATCTCAAGTATATAGCCGGATCCCATGAATAAATGATGATGGTTAAGATTCATGGAGTGAGAACCTTCTTTTAGCCGATCGTTCATTATCGTTGAAAATTTTATCAATAATGATGTGTGATATAATTTATGTCCCTAATTAAAAAATTAATATTTTACATTTGAAATCAAGAAAAAATATTAATGTTTTTTTCAGAGTACAGTGTCTTTAAAATACTGATTAGAAAGAATTTAATACTCTTCATTAAATTACACTGATTATTTAAAAAATTAAGATATTAAATGCTTTTTCTTTGTATTGATTTTTTAAATTTTTTTTAAATCTTTGACTAGGGTTTTTCATATTATTGTTTGGACCGGACTGGTCCAACTACTAAAACTTGGAATTGACTAAGTTGAAACAAATATTTTTATTGTACAATATCAATTTAATGTGTAAAAAGTTTAGATTTTACAATAAATAAATTATATACAAAAATTTTATATATTTAGAAGTTATCTGACTTAATCAAATAGTTTAACCGATTGAACTTGAATTGAAATTTTTTCCAATTAATACTTTATTATCTAGTCTGACTTTGACACCATTAGTTTTTAATCACTAGTTAGCAAATCTCTTTATATTTAAATTCTTTTAGATAAATTAGTTAATGTATAAAGTAAATTTACATTGTCTCTATCTAATATATTTCACCATCATTAGAAAAAGTAAAACTAGGAATGTATTCAACTTTAGTATGAAAAAAGTAGCAGCCTGCAGCCAACACCAGGATTCGTTATCCTTTTTAATATTCGCTTTATTTTATATATATGTGTGTGTGTGTGTGCTGGGTAGTTAATAATTAATTAACTAATCAATTAAGCAGAAAAACTTACAGTCACTTTCACTAGAAAATTAGAATTAGAAAAAGATTAAAGGAAGCTAATGAAGTGTTTCCACTGAGGTTCCCACTCCCAAAGTTAGCACAATGTGCGGGTTGGCTCCTGAAACGAACCTCCTTACTTTAACAGACATGCTGCCCCCCATCAAACGCGACCACCATCATTCTAAAATTCAAAGAAAAGAGCCATCGATATATCAGACCTTTTGATCTTTTCAAAATTAAAATTAAAAACTAAAGTCCTGTTCTCTGACAGCTATCAATGTTATATTTACTAATTAGTAATTAAATTACACACAAAAGCTGGTAAGAGTTAAAAAGATACAGGCAGTTTGTTTGGTTTTTTTTCTTTTATCTTTTTCTCAAATGAGACATTATTCTTATTGACTTTTACATGAATAAGTAATTCTTATCTTTATAACATATTCAATAATCATTCTTAAATTTTGACAAATAAATTTTTTTATTTTTTTAGTTGTATAATATTACTCTAACAGTTAATACTTAATAGCAAGGATAATTCTTAAAATACGTCAAGAGTTAGATTGTACTACAGTATTTAATGTATGTCATTTTAATTATATAAGCTATTATTACATCCCATTTTAATTTCAAAATTTATTTATTTATTTATTGCTAAGCAATGTTATTGTGTGAATAGTGAACTCTCATAACAAAAAAAACTTGGATAGACATTACCTATCAAAGCACTACTCACTGCAAGTATTCCATTTAACAATTGATATGCGTAAATTCATTTTTTAAGTGATATATAGTTGCATTTTTAACATAGCCTATATAATTTAATACATGTTTAATATTAAATAAAATATTTATAACAAACCATATATCTATCTAAGAATTTCTTTGATAACAATGACTCATTGCTGTCATGAAACATATTCAATCATTGGTATAAGAAATATATCTGACATCAGGTAAATCTAAGAAGAGATATTCGTAAGTATTCTTAAAGTAAAAAGAATTTCTATTCTATGCAATTGAATGTATACCATCTCGTATCTTCACCATTAAAAGTGATATACATTAGAGCTAGAGAAATTTTATTTTCAAAGTGTAAGAATTTCTCACCTTAATAGGAAGAGCGAAGACCAACACTGAGTCTGATCCGGCTTGCATGAACCGGTGGGAACCCAAGCCACTTGTGGTCTTAATTGTGTTTCCACAAGCTTTCTTCCTTTTGGGTCGCATAAGTACACACTTGACAGCTATACTTTACATTTTGTGTGCACGGGAGAATCTTCAAAAGATCCACTGATCCACCCACTCCAGCAGCTGGCTCGACTCCTTTGACTCCTCTTCCCCCCCTACCACTGCCAGTATACCAGTACCTTCCTCTCTCTGGAGTCTGGTCGGCTCTTTAGGCATTTCGCATTTGATGAGCTCTGTCACTCTCAGAGTGTTCTGTGGATGACTAGTGTTGAATTGAACTATTACTTTAATTGAGTTAGCTACAGATGTGTTTCAAACAGGACTGGGGTTTGCATTGAGTAGTTCAACTTCCTCAACAATTAAATCATTCTACATCGATTTTTGTAATTATGAAAAATATTTAACAGAAAATTTCTTATATATACTAAATTAATTAACATTAAATAATTACATAAATTTTTGTCACACAATTAATAATATATCAATTGTTGGTTAGTTAATATATACAATTTATGTATATTAAGTATATACAAAAATTTCTCAATTTAATATCACCTGATCTTAACAAATATTTAATACTTTAAGTAATAAAAAAAGTTATTAGAAAGATATATATGTATTCTTTAAAGAATATACCCTTCTTAAAAGTTGAAACGTTACCTCTTTCGTTCATCCGGTTTCTTTGATGTTATGTTTGGATGATAGATAATGAAGGAACTTTAAAAATAAATTTTTTATTTGAAATTTTTAAAATATATAAAAAAAATAAAATATATAGAGAATCATTTTTTTCTTTTTCTTTTAAATGACAAATTTTTGTTTCTCCCAAAATTAAAAGTAGAAACACATGAATAATTTTATTTCGTTCGCTTTTTTAATAAAATTTTTAAATAAAAAAATAAAAATTATGTTTTATTCTTTTTTTTTTAATTTTATTTTTTTCTATTCCATTATGTTCTATTAATAAAAAAATATTCGAACATGAGCTGAGTTTCAGAACGAAGTTCTAGAATTAACTAAACGCTCGTATGCATGTAATTGCTCGCAAGGATGGATTTGCTAAGAGTGACGGCAACATTACATGTGCACTGAGTGCGCGTGGCAAATTAATAGCACAAGGTTGTGGTCCAAATTCGTACTACCTGTCGGATTCTATGTTGGAGGATTTTATATTACCTTTAAAGAGTTTTGGTACCCAGAAAAAAAAAAAAAAAAGGCTTTGGTATCCTAAAATGATTTTTTTTTATCTGGGCTACCTAAAGTGATATGACATAAAATATAATTAATTTAATTAAATAATTGATTAATTATATTATTTTTTGTAATTAACTAAATTAGTTAGATAAATAATTAATAAATTTATAGTTAATAATATACATAAATAAATGATATATTAAATTTAACAATTAGTTAATAATATATATTACCTTAATCCCTAGGGTAGGGTAGTGCAACATGCTTGGCCCTCAAGTGACATTTATATGTTGAAGAAATATTTAGGTAGGTGTCATTTATTTTAAACACAAAAATCAACGATTGCCATATGTACCTAAAAATATTAGGTTGTGTTAAATATATCCTTAAAGTATATGTCAAGGAATTTAAGTAGTATTTATTATTTTAATTAAATTATTTAAAGAATAAAATATTAAGAATTCTCCTATTTTTAAGATATTCTTTATTTTTATTTAGTATTTTGCATTTATTTATTTTTTTTAATATGTGTTTTATGAATACACGTTACAAAATCTAAAAATAATTTTTTAGATAAATTTTTAATATAACCCACGTAATTTTACATATATTTGAATGGTTATGTCTATCGAAAATTTTTTTCATGAGCGATTCGTCCCGACCTGGGGCGCTTTCAATTTAATACATACAAACATGGAAGCTTTTGATATTTTTGGCTGTGACTATGACACAATTTATTGACAATATTCGAAATTAATTCGCTATTACAATATTTAAGCTTGACTATAATGGTTTTGGATTAAAAAAAATAACTCATTTTTTATTAACTTTTTTATACAATTAATTTTTTTAAACTTTGTATTTATATGTTGAATTTTGATAATTGAAAATTGCTACTTATTTAAAATTGGTTTATCGTAATGAGAGTGATAAGATGAGTTTACATGTTTATTTTTTTTTTTTTGGGTACATGAGTTGACATATGTCATTGTTCAATAACTTTTAAACGAATAAATATTTTTTATTACTTTATTTTATTTAAAAACACTCAAATTATAGCGAAATTTTAATTATTTTTCTTTGATGATGATCCATTTATCTTATTGAATTGAAGTGTCAGATAAATATTAATGTAAGCATATTCCTTAATAATATGTAATGAAAGGCTTTACTAGAATTAACATTAGATATTTAATTTGGTTGATTCACCAACCTATCAACTCAACAAGCAAAAAGTGGTCAACTTGCTTTGCCTCACCCTATTTTTGATTGACCTATTATATGTCAAGATGAGTTGACTTGTTTTGACAATTCAATCTACTTGATATATTTAAGAATTTTACTAACAAGTGTTCGCACTCATTATGGATACCAAGATAGAATTTTTTTTAATTTTCAATGTATTAAATATTTTATTTTTATTTAAAATTTCTTATTTTAATATCATTAATAAGTGTTATGGACATTTGTTAGCAAAACTTATATTTAATATTCAAAATTTGTATATGGCTTCAGATTTATTCTTACATGTAACACTATTCTTTGAGAAACTTTTTCATATTTTGAAAGGACATAATGATATACCCAACCCATTTTTAACGTTTGCCTTAATGACATGATTTTGCTAGTTTGTTTAGATTTTATTATTTTCACTTTTTTTGTTATTTAACGTTCATTTTACATTGTAGTTTGAGTTTCAAATAAGTTGTGAAATAACTTCTTCTTCTTTTCTTTTTTGAGCTTTTTCAATATTTTTTAGGTGTGACATTAATCCTTGTTCAAAGTATCCCTCTCTAGCTAAAATCTCAAATACCTAACAACATTACACAAATCCCTCAAATGTTAAATTCAAATTTACTCCCCACTTAAGCCATCTTTTTGGGTAGTTGTGAAATAATTTTAAATGTGAAGTTAATGTTTAAGTGGGTCTTAAACTGTTAAAGTTTAGGTGATATCATCATTTTTTTTACAAGGGTATCATCATAATTAACAAGTAGTTTTGGGAGATTAAGTATATTGGTATAGTTAATTAAATAAGTAGAGCAAGGGATATGAGCTATATGTCATGTCATAATATTCTACTTTAGCTGAACTCAAAGTTGATTCATGAAAACAAATTGCAATCACCGTGTTTTAATATGTATTGTTATTGCGATTAGAACTTATAACTTTTACTTTTGTAACCCCCCTCCCAAAAATATATACTTAATTTCATACATCTCAATTATAAAAGTTTAAAGTTTAGAGTGTTAGGTGAAGATTTATGATTCGCTTTATTATTATTATTTTTAGTACATAAGTGGGGGCAAAAGTCCCTAAGAAACAAGAACGATTCTCATAAGAGAGACACCCGCAATATCATCAAGAAGCAATCTACCACAGCCTGTAGGAGGCGTATCAAAGGTATAAAGACCCAAGTCAAGCTCATAAGAATAAGTAGCAAGCCAATCAGCAACTCTATTCCCTTCCGAAAGCAATGAGAAATTCTGATTTGCCATCTCTTACTAATGAGAAGTCGAATAGAATCAACAATTGATCTGCAAGGATGAACTGGCCTGCACCCCTTCTGAAACAAGTTGCTTGGTACAAAGAGAATGATGTTTCTATCCACAGCTTTGGAATATGCATGTCCCATGCCATATTCAAAGCAGTAAAAATACCCCACAATTCAGCCATGAGAATGCTAGAAGAACCAAGATTTCTAGCAACACCACGAATCTAGGTACTAGCTAGAGGCATCTCTGAATACCCCAACACAGCTAGCCATGCGACCTCCAAGTCTACATGAACCATCCACATTGCATTTCAGCCAACCGTCACCTGGGAACTCCCAACCTAGCTACTAGTTGAGTTTTGTATCGATTTCCATGCAGCGCACCATACAAAAGAAAATGATCCAGCAACTCCAATTCTTCCACACGATGTCTGGTTCTAAAAAATATATGTTGGACGCTCCATCACTGTCCCCAAACACCTTCTGGTTCCTATTAATCCAAACCAACCAAAGTGTAAAGCCAAACAACAACCTCCAATTTACATCATGCTCTCTACCCAGGTGACGAGAAAGAGTAGTATCAATCCATTCATGCAACCACAACTAAAAAACCAATCCTTCAAGTAAGTGATGAAGTCAGGTTTTGGAAGTTAGGGGAAGCGTTAAGTATTTTCTTTAGATATTATCTTTATTATTTAGATAATAAAATTAAATTTTAAGACCTAAATTAAGATAATTAAGTTCGTCTCAATTCTTTGTTATCTTTAATCTTTTATTAAGAGAAAATGTAGTGTTCATAATGAGAAATCACTTTTCTTTTAAAGAATTTATTCCTACTAGCATATCCTATTTTAAAAATTATAATTAGTATCATATTACTTCATTTATCTAAATAATTATAATTATAACACTTAAAATTTTGAATAAAACTACATTACATAGACTTAAATTCTAAATAATAATAAACCAAAATCGTAAGTGAAACAAACAAAAAAAAGAACAATAATTGACTATAATAAATAAAAAAATCTACCACTCTCTTAAAGTAAAAATATAAGTTTTATAATTAAAGAAATTTCAAAGTAAGAGTGGAAAAATTAATGAGTACCTATGACTAAGAAGAAGAAAAGCTTTTATCAATTGGAGAAGGAGATAGCATGAGGTAATTAATATTTTTTTCATTAGAGCACTAAATTTTTTAATTTTTACAATACCCTTTTGTTTTTAATCTCAAGGGGAGCACTCAAGTAAACGTGACTCTGCCACTGCCTCATGCAAGAATCATTTGTGTTTGAAACGTGATAATGCACAAGTCTATTTTTATCATGTGCTAAAAATTCAATTTTATTTTAGAAAAATGGGGATAGAAAAGATCGAACTCTTAACTACTTAATCATAAAAGTTTCAATACTCTATCTTTGACCAATTTTCCCAGAGACTTAAATTATTAAGTAAAGATTTATAAATAACTTTATTATATCTCTATCACATCAACTACTTCACTTAATCTCAAATGGCAAATTACTATCCCTTATTGCACTACTTATAATACATGACAAATTAATAATAATGAAAACACACTTTTCTTTCTAGTTCTAATTCAAAAAAAAAAAAAACAAATATACAAAACTACAAAGATATATAGGGATTAGATCTTTCCGATCATGTTATTTTTCTCTCATGTGGTTAAGTAGATGAGAGAAATAGACATAAATGTATTTATTAATATTTGATTCAGTCATAATTTTTAAAAAAATTATAATTTTTATATTTATCTATCTCTCCACTTAATCATATGAAAAAAAATAACATAAAAAGATTCAAATCTGATATTTAGGAAAAGGATTCCCATGTGACATAGAAAAAGGAAAAATAGTAGTGCGTTCTATTGGTAACTTCTAAATTTTGGTGGCAATAGGCATCAAGATTTAATTTTCTTAAAATTTAAGTGTGTAAACTCCAAAATATTTATTTCTCACAATTCTGTGCTGAGTTTAAAATCTTGATTAGTTAAGCTTTAATTCTTTTTAAAATTTAAGTTTCTTAGAATAAATATTGGATTTTGTGTCTATAAATAAACGAAAATAGAAGAGTTTAACCATATGTTCAACATAGAGGCAATAATGTGTTGTTATATATATCATTTAATAGGTTTCACATCTCATTTAGTTGGAGAAATACTTAATAAAAATTTAATACACCTAAGTTATGTGTATTAGACAAATCATCTTATTAATTAATATATTATTAACATATATTTTTTGGTCAACATATTATTACTATATTAAATAATTAACTATCATAATTAATAATGTGATTAATCTAATACACTTAAATTGGATGCATTAAGTTTATGCAATTATTTCTTAGTTTAGTTGTTGATATAGTGGAACTTATTAAATACAGTCTCAATACAAGATTAGATAATAATGTAAAAAAAAATTATATTAATGGTGTGTAAAAAGAAAACTCTAATAAAAAAATAAATAGTGTCATTTAATGAAGTCAACACGTGTATATCCAATTTGGTCAATGTACTTTTTATTAAGGCTGTTTATATAAATATATTATATGTATAAAAATAATATATTCTTTTTAAGAGAAATGATTCTTTCACATAATTTTTTCACAGCCTACACCTTGTTTGAGAAAAAGAGAGTGTATGTGTCACAAATTGTGTTTTTCTTATTTTTTTTCTTTAAAAAATAGTATAAAAATGGTGCAATAAAAATATAATGCGCAAATAATACTATTATTATTTTAACTAGTTATTTGGTAACCAACATTATGCATTTTGCAATGTGAAAATTAATCTCAACAAAAATGTTACAAATTTATGAACCTAACATAAAATATAGTTGCATACAATTATGAAATGCTACACACTTTTTGAATTAAATCTTACTAAATTCAATGCCAAAAAAAGTTTGCTAAATTCAAAAGTCAATATCTCCTTTTATTATTTTTTTGACTTTTTAGTGAAGGAACGATTTTGCTATATGTTAAAACTTAAGCACCTTAGGGTGTGTTTGGGAACTAATTTTATGAGGGAAAGAGAGGGAAAGGGAAGGGATAGGATAAGCCTTCCCATTGTTTGGAAGTTTTATAATGAGAGGGAAAGGGATGAAGGACATTTTAAATACCCTCTGAAGCCCTCTATTTTAGTTCCTTCAATTTGGGGGGTTTTAATTGAAAATTACTAATTTACCCACTCTGCCTCCGTCTCCATCTCCATCTCCCTCTCCCTCTGCCTCCCCGTCTCCATCTCCCTCCCACTCTTGTCTAAAATCCACACACACGCACTCCCTCTCACACACCATAAATTTCTTCCATCTTCTTTTTCCCTCCCTGTGCAGGTTTGGCTTTTGTTTCCATTTCAGTTGGACATGGAAAATAAGAAGGAGAGGTAAAGGACGGTGATGATGATGACCAAGGGGAAGATGAGATGAAGATGGAGAAGTTTTACTCGTTGTTGCGGAGCTTTCGAGACGCCCGAGATCGACGACGGAGGAATTGCAACAGGAGTTGGAAAAAAACGAGCAACAGGAAAAAGATGAAGACCACCAAGGCTAGAGGCCTCTTTTGAATGGCGGGATTTTACCACCGAGATTCACTTCGAAAGCCCCTTCGATTTTTTCCAAACCAATTCCATGTGACACGCATATTCTGAGACAAAAAGGTAAGAAGAAGGAACAACAACACCACCAAAAGGGACCATGCTCTCGACCTCAAGCCACTCTTTAGCCCGCTTTCAATTCCACCTGCACTCAACCATGGACCTTCAATTTTAGCACCTGAGTCTCATTAATTACCCCAAACCCCATTACCCATCGTCAATTCAATCCTGCCAAGCACAAGTTTTCATTTATTTTGTTTTGTTTTTCACTTTAACATTTTTTATAAAATATTAATTATATTAAATTTTTTAATAAAGGGTAAAATGGTAAAAATATATTTTAAGTTCCATTTCCTTTCCTTCGTATATTTCACACTCCCAAACAAGGAAGAGGATAAATCTCTCATTTTCCTTCCCTTCCTCTCCCTTTAAACCCTTCTCCTTCCTTTCCCTCCAAACTTCCAAACACACCCTTAGTTACCAAAGTTAGCTGCAAGGAGTTATTTCCTAGAAGGTCAAAGTAGAATGGCCTTGGCAATAAACTAATTAACAGCTAACATCCATATGGGTTTTCAATTCCCACTGTACCTTTTTCCTTGTCTACAAGGCCTCTATTATTTAAAAAAATGAAAGAAATTATTTACTTTTCTCCTTTTATTAAAAAGTAAATCATAATCATCAGGGTTAATCAAGGTTAACTTTGTTTATAAATCAACTAGTTTCTGCCTATCTAATAATAAAAGAGATGCAGCATGTAGTCAATTAATGCACATTATTTGTACGTAATAATGATGTTATATGAAACCAATAATATCCACTGACCGCAAATTGCACGCATATGTTGTTTGGTTAAAGAAGTTTGCATGACAAAATGCTAAACAGCGATGATTAAAATGTTGAAAAAGAGGGGATCAGAAATGGAATCAAATCAATTACAAGTTGAATTAGTCCGAGCGAGGGACGCTATTCCTCCTCATGCCCCAACATGATGTTGAAACGCCTTTGAGTTTTGTCAACAAGAACCAACCTATATGTGCTTTTCAGGATAACAGTCATCGCTTAGTTCTCACTAATCGGCATGTGCACTTTATTTTCGGTCATATTGGTCGCTAATGTTTAGTCATCTTCAATATGGGGACTTCGTTCTTGTAGGGAATGAAGTCTTAATTAACATTATAAGTTGGTAAATATGCATATGCTTGTACACTTGTAAGTTCGAAGATGTTATGACTTGCTTTTGGACCCTGCATGCAAAGTTAAGCCTCGTGGAGTGTCTGGGATGGCATATCTCACTAGTCAGCTGCCTCTAATCTGGTCGACATGAGTCAATCACATAATGATTCCTCTCATTTTGGCATGAGTGTGGTGGGTCAATGCTTGAACGAAAACGTTACCTTACCAAAGGAACGATTCAAATTAATACACATATATAAAAACAAAAATGCTAAAATCTGCATATAATGCTCATTTTCTGGAGGGTATGCATAAACGAGATGGCCCGGCCCCAAAATGGACCAATATTGGAGTTTGGACTTTGGAGACGGATAGAGATTTGAAGGGGAATGCACAGCAGAAGAGCCTTAAAGAAACCTAAACTATTGCTAAGGTTCGGTATCACTTACATTGATCATATTAAAGTAGTGTGTGCTTTATCATAGATTGATCAACTATATGTAGGTGAATTGATGGATATGTTTTTTTTTTATTATGGTCAGCTAGTGTTTAGGCTAATTTACGCATATCTTAACTTATTCACTTATCTAATTTAGTCAAAGAAAATTTATTCACATCAAAATTAAGAAATTTGTAAAAATATTTCTTACAATCTGAGTATAAGAAATTGACATAACTAGGTGATGAACATAATGTTTGAATTACTTATGATTCATTTATAAGTGGCCCACGCAAAGTTAATTTAATAATATATAAGTCATATTTTTAAAGTGATATAAAATTAACAATAATGTTATGTACACACACTTGTACATATATCATCCACATTTATATAATTTTTATCATCTGATTATAGTGACTCTTATCTTATTTTTTGTACACTTACATGTTAATTATGCCACTTAAATCTGATGTGAGGTATTGTGTATATATATAAAAGATATGTACTAAGCTTGTGAAACTGGTTAGTAGCTCATGTATTACATGAGATATTTTTAAATTTTTAATTTTCGTTTAGAATACAATTTAGAGATTTAATTTTTAATATGTTATACATATGTAACATATTATGAATTTAAACTATTTAAGCATTTTATTTTAAAGTAATAAAAAAATAAAAAAATATAAATATTTTAGATTAGTCCAACCATGTATAAAAATATTGTACGTATTAATTTTTGCTTACAGTTATTCATAGAAACTTCCTATTTCATTAAGCAGATTAATAAAAAAAATATAGAAAATTGATTGATATGGAATTAATTGCCTTGATAACCAATAGAGAAAAAAAAACAATAATGTTGTGCATACAAAGAAGAGAGAAATGTTGGGACAAAAAAGAAATGACTTGATAATCAAGAGAATAACTAAATACGTTTTTATTCTCAAAGAGAGAAGAAATATGGTTTAAGAAGGGAGGGAATACTAAAAAAAAATTTTTTGCTTACTTTCAATTATGAATACTCAATTTTATAACATAGGAGTGGATTAATTAACAAACAAAAACTCTAGCATTTTAGGAATAACACAATGATATATATACATTTAAAAACTGAAAAATATAGCTCAGAAAACTTCATCAACCAGCGCAAATTGAGGTATACTAGAAATTAAAATAGTACAATTTATGTAGTACCAATACTTTAAAATAATTATCATATCAATATTTAATATATATTATATTGGAGATTTTAATATTTTTTTATTTATATATCTTTTAATTATTTTTAAATTTTTTATCATATCAATATATCTATATTATATTATATCTATATCTTATATCTATATTCGTGTTTTCTATATAGAAACTAAAAAGTATTCTTTGTATTGTTCCTACGAATCTTTGGCTGGATCAATATTGGGCTAGCTGATTTTCGAAGAATATTATCTTGCAAGAAAATAAAAATATATGAATATATTAGGCCTGATACATGCAGAACTTTTTTAAAGTTAATATTACATAGTAAGATAATTTTTTACACAAATGTTTTAAACACTTAATTATTACTATTTATTTTTCTATTTCTTTCTTTCTCTCATTTTTTTTCATAAATCAATGTCTTACATGAATTTTGTGAATTTGTGCACAAAAATTACCATTGAAGAAATTATAATAAAGAATATGTTACTCCTCTTACAACCTCTCAAGAATGAGAATGAGAAAATTAATTGTTTTTCTGCATACTTATATCCTAATTTTAATAAATTTTTTAATAGCAATAATATATTTCTTGCACACATGCAATAAAACATTTTTTTATGGAAAAAAACTAATTACACGTCACTCTCTCATTTACATTTCTCATATCTATTTAAGTATTGACATAATTAAAATATAGGTGTATAAAAAATAATGTAAATTTAATTATAATTAAATGATAAAAATTATAAAAATATGAGATGATGTGTGTATGTAACATTGTTTTTTATTATATGACCACTTGTCCAACATAAGTTCGTTGGTAGGAGTACAATAGGTTTGGTCATTTTCGTTGTCCAAACTCCAAACTCTTAAAGTATCCCCTTATCCAAAATCTATTGCTTTTTGGGATAAAATAACATCAAGGTTTTATTGATATTTTAAGTGAAATTGATTGTAAAAGTTGAGATAATTTTAATGAATAAAGTAAGAAATTAATCTCAACTGGAATATTAATGAAAAGGATATAATCAAAAAATTATAGATAATATAATCGTGTGTGATATTAAAATAAATTGAATTTATGAAAAAGAACAAAATTAAAGAAGTAAAGCTAATGTCAGCTTATTGGATAAGTGAAGTGCACCTGAGAATTGAGAGAGAAAGAGGGGGAGTTTGTAACCAAACAAACCCAGCAGTTCCCATCCTTTGGAAGGATCCCTCCCCCTTTACATGCTTTGGCTCTTGGCACGTTTTTACGATCGCTAGCTGCAAGAGAAAACCCACTAGTGATTCTTATGTACAACACTTGTACATATAAGCATCCATATTTAATAAAAAGAATAAGGCAGGAGAAGACTTATATTAGACTCTTATCGCTTTATTCATTAAATGAAATGTATAATTATGACACTAAAAGATGGATGTTTCGGTTTGAGGTTGTGTTGATTATATAGGGAAGGTATGTACTACAGTCCGTTGTAAAACTGGTTACCTATTTAATCTAATGTTATTTGCAGATTAATTAAATTGGTCCTTTTGTTAAAAAAATTTAGAATTTTTTATTTTTTATTTTACATGTCCATTTTGTCAAACTAATATCAAGAATGATAAATGACTAAGAAAAAACGGGTGGCAAAATAGTCATTATTTTGAAACAAATTCTAAGTCTACAACATATTGTATAAAAGTGGTGAATTAAAATTTTATTTTTTGGAAAGAAGTAATTTTCAAAATAAATGGCCAAATAAAACATTATTTCAATGAATAAATTTTAATTCAAAGAAATTTATTTAAATTAAGAGAATTTTTTTTTTGAAAAAAATGGCCAAATAAAATCTCATTTATTATCAAAAAAGATATTTTTAGGCATAAAAAGATTTTTGTAGTAATTTTCAAAAAAAAAGTCTTCATAAAAAATAAAAGTTTTAATTCACACAATCATGATGTTGAAATTATATGAAATTGTTCACTTTTATTTAAGGATTTTTTTTTTTTTTCAAAAATGATTTTATTTTAATTTTAAAAAATATTGTATTTTATTTAGTGAAAATATTTTAATTTAGTAGAGAATAGACACAATGATATAAATCCAAAATAAAGCTGAATCGGGAAGAGTGTATCTCCGAGCTCAGAAAACTTTTTTTCATCAACCAGTTTTAAAATGTTTAATGTACACACAAAAAAAAATTAAATTAAAGTCACATATCAACCAAGGTAATAATCATAGCAATAAATAAAATAATCAATAAAAAACATATATAATCGATCAAAACAACCCACTTTTATCACTTTTCATTTTTATTTTCTTATTTTTTTATATTTTTTATCTTTTTATTTTCTATATTTAAATATTTTACATTTTATATCTTTTCCTTTTCTTTAACCTCAAAAAAAAAAAAAAAAATCCAACCCACGTAAGTATTCTTTGTTTTGTTCCTAAAGTTCCCTTATTTTGTTTTTGCTTTTGCTTTTGAAATCACAAAATCATAAGAACTCAAATATTTGAAAAAATAAGAAAGTAAGGAGACAAAGGGAGAGGGGAGAAGGAGAACTCACGGTGGTGACAAGATGGGTGTAGGTGATCGGATCCATAGTAAGGAATTTTTTACACAAATCGATTATAAACACTTAATTAGCTATTTATTTTTTTATGGGCGGAGGCGCCGGTGGAGCTTTCTCTCATTCTTTTCATGGGTGATGCTTACATGAATTTTGTGAATGGGTGCACGAGGCCGGACCATTGAAGAAATTATAATAAAGAATGCGTGTGGGTACTCCTTTACAACCTCTCAAGAATGAGAATGAGAAAATTAATTGTTTTTCTGGTGGCGGGTCGATCCTAACGGCTTAATAAAAAAATTGCTAATAGCGCAATAATATGATGGGGGCCGGCTCACACATGCAATAAAACATTTTTTTAGCGGGTGAAGGCGGCCTTTGGTCACACGTTCACTGGGCGCTCTCATGGTTAGGCCGTTTGGCTTCACGTGGGTGTTGGTTGTAAGGTGGTGAGCTTGAGGATGGGTGGTGAAGGAAATAATGAAGATGAAGGGGTGATGGTGGTGTGAAGAGGTTTTTTTATAGGTAAGAGGGTGAGTTAACCGGGTGGCTTGGTGTTGGTGAAGATGGAGGTGTGTATGTCAACTCGTTTTGAGTTGATGGTTATGGTGAAGGAATTTTCGTGTGATGAATCGTTGTCTAGGAAAATCTCTTCTCGTCATTTTCGTTGTTTTGTATCTTTCAAACGATTGAATCCTCCTTTACTCCAAAATTTCTTTTGCTTATATTGTGCCCGATATCTCATTCAAATGTCTTAATTTTCTTTTTACGTTTGGAAGGTAGAAGGCTTAAAAACCGTTTGAACATTCAAAACTCAATTAAAAAGAACCAAAACTATTAGGAAATTCAAAAACAATTAAAACAAAGAAATTGCCAGATTATAATCTGCTATGTAAAGGCTAGAGTTGGGGGTTGCAAAAGAAGGAAGAAGTTGGGTTATGGGTTGAGATGGATATTGGGTCATGGGTTAAAAAGTGAAATTGCACCTGAGAATTGAGAGAGAAAATTGGGTCATGAGTTGACCAAACAAACCCAAAGTTTTTATTATTTATTTTTTTATTTTTTTTAAAAAAGAAAGAAATTAAATTAAATAAATAAAACAAAAACGAAAATAAAAAAAATAAATAAAATTAGGTATCAACAATTCTTTATTGCTTTTATGTTTGGAACTTTTGGCACATAAAGGTTAGTCCACCCACACCAGGCCACGACACTTCAACTATATTATGCAAAACAACTGCAAAAAGTCATATATACTACATTTCTTTTGGTGAATTTAGTTTCCCATATTTTTCTTAAAACGGACAGAGATTTTTTTTTTTCACAGAATGGTACGTAGTAAGAAATGTTATTACAATATTATCGGTCAAGGAGGAATTAATTGTATGTATGGAATTCTGAAGAGAAGGCACAAATCTATTCAGATGATTCTCTCCAAGATACTCAAATAATTTTTATACACGAAGGCTATTGACTGGTAACGTCAGGACACCAGGAAATCTCCCTGAAAAATATTGACCACCAAAAAGAATTATTAACTAATTAAGGTCATCACTTTAAGAGTGTATAGCCTTAACTAAAATTATTTCAGCCAATTGAGTCAACACACATTGCGTGTAAAATCTGAGAAGCTGAGTTCATGTAAAATCTCGCAATTAGGTTGCGTGTGCCGTAATCTAAAATAGACATAATTAATCACAGTGTTTTGATGCTAATTGTTTCCATCTGAACCTTTTTGACCATACAATATTTCGTTATGATTACAGAGAAATATTTGTGTAGATAAAAATTTATACAAGTTGTATGAACTAAACTAATCAATAAGTGACATATTATCATTTTTAATGTAAAATAATTATGTGACACAAAAATTTATATAATTATTTAAGTACTTATTGTTTTAGTTCACAAAACTAAATAAACAAATTTTACCTAAATCTTTCTCATGAATACGGTGGTAGGAATTGAAGTCATCGCTAGGATTGATATCTTGACAAAAATCTCTTTTTCCGAGTCTCTCGCTTTCTTTGTCTGTCTAGCTTTACCTTTAATCATTCGAATCCTAAGATGCTATTATACTATTGTTCCAAGGTAGTATCACCCTACATCATTATCTATTTTGAATTATTTTAGATGAGTTTTATTGATCTTACTTAATTTAGAAATAATCCTCGAATGAGAATGAGAAACAGTGATAGCTAAATTCAAAGAGCCAATTACAAGTAATTTGGATCATTTGCCAGTCTTGCATAGCTCTGATGGTTTGCTTAGCTTTATTCCTTTAGCTTGCTGCAGGTTCTAGACGGCACTCCATCCAAATTACTTGGGTAATTTGGATCATCTTTCTTCTCCTTTGTAATATTCAAAGATATTGCATCCATTTCTTGATACAAATTTACGGTCTCAAGGACACTTAAGCCAAATATCGAAATTTCATGCTAATATAGCATACAGAAGGAGTCCCCCCCCCCCCACACACACACACATGGAAATTCATTTTTGTGCTTTATCAAGAACATAATCATTGAGGAGTGAGTGAGGAGGGGAAGATCTTGTTTCTGACGTACACAAGTTATGTATGATCTTTTAGTGCTTGTAAGTTATGTATGATCTTTCGGTGCTTGTTGGAGTAGGTTCATCACAAATTCAAAATATCTTTAAGAGGTAAGCATTTGTTGTTTATGAATTGGTGTTAAAATATCATGTATATGTGATCTAGGCGGCTAGGTCAAACTAGAATATTTGTCTTTTACTTTACATGTTCATCATATTTGTTAGTTTTAATTTCAAAACTTTGTTTTGAAAGAGAAAATAAAAATAATGAAACTATATCGGTGTGTTTGGAATAAGTAAAAATAAAAAATAATTTGATTTGATTTGATTTGATTTAGAAATCAAATTTTGTATTTAAATTTTTTAAAAAAAAATAGAATTTGAATTGATTTAGAAATCAAATTTTATGTTTGGTATTAATTAAAATGAGAATTGATTTGATTTGATTTTATTATTTTACAATTTAATCCTTATAAATAATTAAGTAAGATATTATAAAAAAATTAAAAGCTCTCTCTCTCCCTCTCCCTCTCCCTCTCTCCTCTCTCTCTCTCTCTCTTTCTCTCCCCTCTCCCTCTCTCCTAAAAACTCTCTCTCTCCTCTCTATCCCCCTTTCTCTCTCTCTCTCTCTATCCCTCTCTCTCTAAAAATTAAAAGCTCTCTCCTCTCTCCCTCCCCTCTCTCTAAAATTAAAAGCTCTCTCTCTCCCATGAAAATATGCATCATATGAATTCCTCGTCAGCCTTAAAATTAGTGTGATACCATCATCACCTCTTAAAATTAGACATATTAACGCTAGAACTCAAAATTTACATGAAACTGAAACTAAATTGACTAGCTAACATTATATTTTCCTTGCATAATAAGTCCAAGTATCCACATAGAGGAGACACCAAATTGACTGAAACTATTTTTTTTTTCAACTTCAAAGCAATAACAAGTACTTTGTTGATTTAAACAACTATTTAAACAACTCAAATATAATGTAGTCAATGACTAATACAAAATAGGATGTCCATTAAGGCATAGATGTCCATGGCTAAGTCTAAATACATCTCAAATACATCGAGAAAATGGTACATTATCAACATTTGATATAATTTTGTATGTTTGATATAAATCTCAACATTGTCAACTCCACAATAACCTGGATCAAAAGAGCTCCAGTATAAATTGATCGATCTGTAGTTTCTCTAAGCTAATCACTATATCTTAATACCTCAAAGAGCCCATGGAACTGCCGCACAACATCAGCAGTACCCTGAAACCACCTTTTACCTTCCTCCCCTGAAGTTTGTGTGGCTGCAAGAACCTGAAATAGAACAAGCACTCTCAGATAATACAAAATTGGATGTCCATTAAGGCATAGATATCCATGGCTAAGTCTAAATACATCTCAAACACAGTAAGCAAAATCACCAGTATTAACTTAAAATCAAGGCTAGTCTTACTCATTTTCCTACGAAGCCAATTAAGGCGTAGATGTTCATCAAGGGCAATAAATGATCTCGCCAAAACTGGATCAGCCACAAGAAAATCCAAAGCATCATTGTCTCTTTGAGAATCTTCACCACTTGTTCTTCAATGCTGACAACTGGTTTCGGGTTACTGCTACTGCGTAAGGCCTCTGCAATGTCCATCATTGCTACTTTAATGTCTTGAACTCCTTCATTGATGATGTCACCAATAGAAGCCTTTCTCTTGATTCCTCTCTTCTTAATTACAGATTGCTTTGGAAGATAACTTGTTGAAGATGAAGGGGCTGGGAATTCTTCACAGTAGCTCTCATTCCCATCAATTGGGTTAAATGCCTCAAGATTAATGGAATCGTCAGTGTCAATGTCTTCAATCACTATTGGCCCTTCCTTCTGCCACCTTTTAACCTTTTCTTTCGCACTTTCAGCTCTTGAACCAGTAGCTCTATCTTTTTCATAGATATCACGCATTAAATCCAAATTGAAGAGTTGCTTCCCACAAACTAACTTTCTTTCTTCTTTTTCCTAGCCAAGCAAAGATAAAAGTAAATGTAACTAAAAATAATATAATATATATATATTGAAAAGGAAGTTAGTTAAATATATTTTACCTTTATAGCTTCATCCCAAACTCCTGGCTCAGCTTCTATGGTCTTCGTGATGTCATTCCACGAGAATCCACTTAGTTTCAAAACATCTATGGCAGTAGCCATTTGTGATTTGAGAGTTTTAAGTCGATTTTGAATATTCTTTATCTTCATATTCTTCCGAAATTCTGTGTTGATTGCTGTTACTGCAGCTCGGTATGCTTCATTTGAAAAGTTCTTATCTTGTTTTTGCCCTTTCAATTTCTGCTCCTTCAAAACTTTAAGGAGAAATGAATCCATTTGCGTAGTCCATCTCCTATAGTTTGATAACTTTGTTTGATCAACAGATTCCACCTCTCCAACAGTGTTCTCCATATTTTTGTTAGCAAATTCCATTTCTCAATGATAACACCTATACATCTTCTGCCAATTAGGATCCACAATATGCTTACATAAAAAGAAGTTGTTCAAGGCCATCTAACTGCATGATATTTTTCCCAGAATATTTTTCCAACAAATTCATACTTACTACATGATATGCATGCTCTAATGACAAGCATGCCCATTTTAGCTAGAGTTTAAACAAGAAGAATGTGAAAACTAAGATGAAACAAACAGAGAGACAATGCAGGTAAGTACATATATCTTCTTTAATAATTTAACACCAAATCACATGCTCATGAAATACAAAATTGTAAGAAATAATTGAACAAAAAGTTAATTATTCTACAACTAATGAAGTACTCATGAAATACAAAGTCAAATATCAAGGAAAGTCAACATGATTACATAACAAAAGAAACTAGTTATTATGAGAGACATAATCATTCCACATTTGCATAGCAATGCTATTTCTCATTCTTTCTGCTTCTTTTCCATCAACATCTCTAAGCTCGCTTCTTTCTAGCCGTTCACGTTCAAGTTCTCTTTCCAAAAGTTCTCTATCAACTTCTGATATAAGTTCTTCATCAGGATCATGACCCATCAAAAAATTGTGTAGCATGCAACATGCCAACACAATTTCTGATTGAGTGTCAACATCATATTGCGCTTATGTTCTACTTGCTATTATTGGGAACCTCTTCTTTAACAAGTCAAAAGCTCGCTCTATGGAATTGCGCAATAAGGAATGTCTTAGGTTAAATAATTCTTTTGCATTTTGTGGAGGATGGCAAGAATACTCCTTGAGGTGATATCTAGTGCTCCAATAAGGAATGAGAAAACCATGCTTCAACATATAGCCAGCATCAGCCAAATAGAATTTTCCTAAGTATAAAGTTATGATTAGCTTCTAATATTTATATTGATTAATAAATACATTTTTTTAATATAAAGTTATAACTAGAGGAACTCTAAGACTATCATCCCTATCTAAAGCATCCTCAAGCACTCTTGAATCTGAAGCAGATTCTTCCCACCCAAGCAAAACATAAGTGAACTTTAGATCACAAGTGGATGCAACTAACACATTCATTGTTGGGTAACCCTTGCTACCTCGATATCTAGGTACTTTTTCATTCAAAACTTTCACCCTAACATGTGTTCCATCAAGAGTACCAATACAATCCTATATTGAATGAAGCTAAAATAAAAATTAGAAATTGAAAAAGTGGAACATGAACCATGATATTTGAAAACTAACTTTACCTTAAAATAAGGATAAAACCTTCTCGTACTATTCAAGATCTCAAGTGGGGTTATGTTTCCATCAGGTTGTACAAGAAACCAATCCTCAAGTATAATGATTGCTCTAAGAACTTGATGAAAATGCCTACTAATGGTCTCACTAGAGCGACGGAAGAAAAAAGAAATAGTGCGATTTCTAACATTATGTGACAAAATGTGAAGAAATTTCACCACTTGTTCTTCAACACAGTTATACTTAGTATCTCTAAGAAGTTCAATCGTTCTTAGGATGTTAACTAGACGACTAAATGTGTTAGGCCCTATATGCAAAATGTCACGCGACCTCTCATCGGTTTGTATTCTCCTCATTAGCTCTCTTCTTACTTCCTCCCTTTCTACTCTTGATGCTGAGATCTCTCTTTCAACCCAAGTAGCATATTGATAAATACGAAGCAGGATTACTAACAAACCCACATAAGCAACTACGGTAGCAACACAATTTTTCTCAAAATCTCTCATCCTTCACCCAACCAAAATTTAATTAGAAAAATTATCAACTGCTAATTATGCTAATGAATTTAAAAATTTTGAATTTAATAGTAAATTTTCATTCTAATAGTAAGTTCAACAACCTAGAAAACATTTTGAAGCCAACAAAATGTGAAATACTAGAAGTGGAATTATCTAGGACTCATTTAAATAAGAAGCTATTGAAAAAGACTTATAGATCTAATAAATGATACTAGAACTTCTTGGTTTTTTTACAATATATACAATGAAAAAGTTAAAAATCAATAAGGCATTTCCAGAAATCTAGCCATCACATAAATATACCACTTGTAGGAAAAATTTAGCAACATCCAGATATAAGCCCATAACTAATATAATATAATATAATATAAAAGGCTTCAAGATTATTCTTGGCTAACGATATGGATTAGACTAGCCAAATAAAACAAAAAGATGCAAATATTTGACAGAATCTCTCTTATGGTTGAATTGCGGGAATTGGTTTCAAAAGTGTATTTCTAGTTACTGCTTAGCCTTATATTTTTAGCAATGGATATCAGATACGGTTCAATGAGAAGCCTTGTCCACAACAATGAAAGGATGAACATACTTCTTTGACAATGAAACCAACGATTTCATTTCAGAACCACAAGAATTTGAGATTTTGTAATCATCATAGAAGAAAAGCTAAAACATGTCAACACTAGCAAGATCATCAGTTTGTAATCATGTCAATGAAACTTATAACACATTAGATAAATTTTGCTTGTATTGTTATATGAAACAAAGAGCTTCAATACTATAACTAGAATTGCAATTCATGAAATATCTCAAATTACAAAGAACCGTGATATAAAGACGAGCAATATTCTTCTTGATGAGAGGCTCAGAGCAAAGGTACTTTTCCTTGATTTGTTTTACTCAATTTTGACCAATAGTGCCTCTATTTTTTTTATAAACAAAAGAAAAATTATGGACTAGTTATCAATATATTAATATAAGGCACGTTAACCTAAGTTAACTGTTTAAGTTAGTAATCATATGATAACATGTATATGTAGTTTAACAAAACAAGATGGTCTTTAAGCAATACACTCGTCCTTTTAAATATACCATTTCTTCATATAAGAAATACAGCTAGCCAAAGATTTCAGGAGTAACTTGTTGGAGATGGAATTATTTCATTTATTTATAAAATTAAGTTAAGAAAGTAACATTGAATCAAAGTCTCTGTGCTCCATAGTTCAAACCATTAACTTAGCATTTAGCACGCAGGTAACAGATTTTGGACTTGCAAAGCTAGTAGAACGAACCAATGATGAAGAATTCATAGCAATGAGACTTGTTGGAACACCATGCTACCTTCCACCAGAGTAGGTTTTACGCTTTTCAATCATAACTAGACTCTTGGTGCTTTCACCAGATAAACAATTTTCTTGCTATTAGTAATCTGCTTAAACTCAAGTAGAGCAAATTACTCCCCAGTTAATTTAGCTTCTGACATTTTTACTTTTTTCCCCCTTTAAGATCTGTGAAGGAGTTTCAGGTGACAGTAATCTGCTTAAAATGTATTTGTATTTGGAAACATTTTAGATTTGTAGTGTCATAACTATTACTTTTCCTTACATAACTATTATATCAGTTTTTTGAGGCATAAATGGAAGTATCACCTCTACTTAACTGCCCTATAACCCAAAACACAAGAGTTAACTCAGGTGCCTCAACTCATTTCTGCATTTATATAGGACTCCTACCTACAAAAACAATCTTCACCCTTTTTCTACATCACTATTGCATATAAATACAGAGTCTACACATAAACGACTCACCTTTGACCACAACTTCAGTATCAATTGCTTCTACTGGAAAGTTGGTTATCGACCACAACCTTTGGAGAAAGATCGATCAAGCTTACAGCACTTGGGTCACAAAATGATTAGATTTCACAGCACTTTGTTTTCCTATTTCAAAACAAAAATGTTTCAGACTATCAGATTTGTGACAAATTTGTAATAAAATGATTAGAACTCATATCAAAACTAGAATTCAAACAAAACCCAGATCTGAACTCATATCAAAACTAGAATTCAAACAAAATCCAAATCAGAACTCAAATCAAAAATAAAAAATATATCACAAATACTAGATCTAGAGAAATTAAATGCAACCCAAAATTAAAAAAAAAAGATGAGATCGATCAAACCTGCAACAAATATGAACATAAGGGCGAGATCGAGGAGCAGAAGAACGTGAAAGAGAAAAGTAAAAGCATGTGAGGAGTAGAATCTAAAAACGTAGAACGACATGAGATGTAAAATTAAAAAATAAACGGGGTTAAAATAGTCTTTTTAAAAATTATATCTGAAATCAAATCAAATCTAAGTAAATTCTATCATTTTTGCTAGAATTTGGAAATACGAAAAAGAGAAATCTAAACAAATCTGTGGGAATTATCAAATGAAATCATTTCTCAAATTTTAATATTCCAAACAACAAATTTGATTTGCAAATGAAATCAAATCCCGTTTTTAGTTGTTCCAAACACACTGTATGAGAAAATTAATTAATTAAAGCTTAATACATAACTAATTATTTTTTATATAACAACATGTGTTACCGAATGAATCCTAACACTATCCCTTCCTCTCTTAATGAAATTATAGGATTTGAGCGAAGTTTTATTTTTTTAAATTTTTTATTATTAGAAAAGATTTTTTCTCATAATCAAGTACACACTTTTACTCTTTCTTCCCTTTAATTTGAGGCAATATTTTTTACTTTAATCATGTACAAAACTAATATTCTTACATTTTTAATTTTTCAGAATAAATTTTCATCCAATAAGTAAGAGGCTAATTTTTAGATTTACGGTCATATACTTAAACAAAAATCTCTTCTAATAATATTATTTTCATACACATAAATTTCAAAATCAAACTTAAAATAACATATTTAAAATATCTAAACTCCTTATACTCACCACAACACATTTTCGTAATATTCTTACTTTATAATCGATGAGGAGCGAGTCCAATAATTTAAGCCCATATAGTTGGTAAAGAGTAAGACAAAAATAGTATACAAACAAGAAGAGTTTTAGAGAACATGTATACTTACTCTATGAAAGAAGATGCTATTAAAAGCCAATGCATTAACTCGCATAAAGGTCATGGTTTGATGAATGAGATCCATGCTCTTATCTTCCAGGGATATATGCTCCATGCATGCAGAGAATATCCCACCGGGGAGGACCACTGTCATACCCCATTACATCCTCCCCTATCAAAAGCGTCCTTGATCAATGTTTCTATGTGTCTCTCTCTTCGTTTATTAGGTTTACCACTTTTGCAATCCACGTTCATGGGAGTGACAAAGTCCTCCATTTCCCATTCTCTTTAAAGTGCCTCTGGTGGTGGAAGGGTCCCAGACTGGGGACACGTACCCACCATCACCATACAATGTCTACTTGAAGTTGATAGTTTGCTCAATATTGAGAAGATGGTATTGGAATCTTTGGGGTGAGGGGAAAAGCTGCTGCAAAAATCTTCCAAAGATGACAAAGAAGATTCCAAGTTGATGATTCTCTGCATCCTCAATTGCACGATAGAAGACGCATGGTGGTGTGACCATTCGTGCTCCATAAGGGCTTTAAGTCTTCAGCTCAATTTTCATATTCAAAAATCCACTTGATGGAGCATGTCTTCTGTACTTCTAGTAATATATATGCATTTGACACCAGATGCAACCGAAGGTTAGGCTTGACTAATCATGCCATGGCTAGCCCTTCATGCAACTTGATGTACTAGCCTCTAGTCTAGGGAATCTAAATGAGCGGCACTAATCATATGTCACATATTAGGAACTCAATATTACCTTAATTTTATATGAGCAAAATCTTATGCATCATTATTTACCTAGAGTTTTTGGTTCCAATTCATGGATATCCAATATATACACATTTTTTTTTTGTATTAATGCATATGTGAAAGTAATCAATAATCAGAAAAAAAGAGCTATATTAGTTCTGCTTAATGCTGATTTTAGTGACTCGTACTACTCCATACTAACTGTATCATCATATCCTTTCCCCTTCATTTCCCTGATATGCTTATTACAAAGAATTTTAATTAAAATCTAGTTACCAAGGCTTTTTATTACATGTTTTTAATAGGTTTTTACATAAGTAATTGTGTGGAACATGCGTGTTCCAGATATGATCAATAACAATTTGGCGGATGTGATTGCACGTAATGATGATATTTCAGAAAAAACAAGGCAAGATAGTAATGTAGCTTTTGAATTGCAGATATACAGCGGCAGCCTAACCCATGCAAAGAAAAATCAAATCTAATCCTGTGCCATTCATATATGTTGATCACATCCAGAAGGAGAGATCTAATCCTTATTGCGCTGAGATATGATGTTGATGCTGGCTACTTGGACTAGTACTTAATATTCTAGACCAATTTTCAACAAATCAACAAATGAATATGAAGATTGAAACGCGTTTCCTTTCCGTTATAGATCGGACACCCCACTGTAAGCTTTTTCTTGCCTGGACCTAGTTGAGCAATTGTCAATATCACAGGAAATAACATTAGTTTCAATCATAATGGTATTGTTCATATAGGGTACACTTAAAAAGACTGCTTAAGAATGAAATGCGTGATTTTAAACACCGGATCGGCCAATTAGATTGAAAAAGAATTGGGAATCAAACCAATAAAATTAGAAGTGTATATCAATCAGTGTTGAGCTGGTTTCAACCAGTAACAATTTTCACGATTCAACAGGTTTAATTAATTAATCTATTTTTAATTTTTGACCAATATCGTGATATTAATCTCTTGAGTACTGTTACAATTGGTTATTAATCAGGATCCCCTCCTAACATATCCCGCTTTTAGGATTTGAACTTCAATCCTTTTAAGAGTGAATAATTGACTTACTATCATGTTCAATCCTTGTTGGTAATTTATTTTTATTTTGTATCTTGATTTCATTCTTATTTTACTTTATCCTGTTATCTTAATATTTTACTTTCAAAATTTAATATTGTTAAATGTTTCTGTAGTAAGCTAACTTATTGCATGTGTTATGAAGTAATTTTGTCATATACTTAAGATTGTTGCAAACTGAGATTTTGGGTCCAAGCTCATTGTAGTCTAGGAGCCCAAATTTAGCGAGTGACCACCACAGCCCCACCAGGAAACCATCATATGTTCTTGAAAGTAGGTAAAGGGGTATCTCCTCAAATCTAGTATTGAGGATAACACAACACCCCACCCCCCCCCCCCCGGGCCCGCCCTCTGTGATCTTTTCCCTCTTACACTTACATATTGGTACAATTTCTAATTTAAGTGTCGTAGTGCATTTTACAAATAGATCGCTGCAGTACTTTACCCTCGTGCCAGGCGCACAAACGTTCTTAACCCTCCTTCTTCGAGTCAAGCACACCTCCATTGTGATGATTCTTGGACAGAAGAAAGATATATTTCAATGTCTATTTAAGTTTGGACATTGAATAGTTTAAGAACAATATATATATCTTTGTAGAGTTATATGTTCCTAAACTGGCTTGATTTTGAAAATTTTATTATATCGTTGTCGTGAGTCATGCATTTTTATGGACATAAGTGTTGTGTTCGGAAGGCCTATACGAAAAAATAAAATGTAGAGGTATAGAAATGTATTCAGTTTATTTAGATTTTGGTAATATAAGATTTTACCCATTTACATGAATATTCTTATCAATTAAAATATAAGATAATAAAAATTCTTATAATTTTATTTTATTTAAAATATAAAGTATAATTCTTTTATATCATATCATATAAAAGAAAAAAAAGTTCTTTTAAAGTAAATTATTTTCAAAAAAGAGTAAGTTGGGATGTATTCATCCGTAATTTAATCTAAAGTATGTCGTGGTAATTTTAACCTACTAAATAATTTAATTTCATAGTAGATACATCATCACTTACTCATTTTAGAGACAATCTCACTTTAAAGTAGCCTTATCCTAAGTATCTAACACTAGATGAGGGTGCAGGATGGGTCAAAGCATACAAGGCCAGATGATTCGTTGGGGTGCATGGGGTTTGGGGAAGGCTGGGGAAGCTGCAAGGGCCAGAGTTAGGATGAATCGAGCAAGTTGGGTGAAGTCGAGTGGTTCGAGTTTAGCAGGCTAAGTATGGTCCATAACCGGGATACCCAACCTTAACCCAGTTGAGGGTCTTGCCAAAAGATATAGTAATAGTAACCGCATAACCATGAACTTGCTAACCTTTAAGCTCAATTGCTTAGTTAAAGCTTTGAGCTGAGACACTGTGGACCATACCTAACCTACTGGACCCGAACCTGGCTTCATCCAACTTGCCCGATCCATCCAAACTCATGTTGTCACACCATCTCCAGCCTTACCCAAACCCCACGCACACCAACTGATCATCCAGCCTTGTACGCCTTGACAGATCTTGCATCCTCATCCAATCTTACACGCTTAACCAAAGTCTCTAATGTGATACTCCTCCTGGTCCTACCTAGACTCATATGCTCTACCTGGATATCCGATCTTATGAACCCTACCTGATCCAAGACATCCAATTTGATTGGTTACCTTACTTGCGCTCAGGCCCAACCTACTATACCTTGATTCTAGAATATCTCCTTGTGAGAGAAAGGACACGTGTCAGGATAGGATAATAGAGTTTCATAATAGAATATCTCACCATAATCATTGCAATCATGAGAGGGGTGTAGTATGCATCCTCCCCCCCGAAAGGCATCACCTTGAAAGCCTATAAATAGTAATAGTACCATCATTTTCCAGGAAATGTTCTCTCTTTAGCCTTAGTACTCTTTAAACACCTTTTACATGAATTGACTTGGGTGTTGGAGTGATTTTACAAGTATCATCCCTACCACATGTTGCCAAGAGCACTATTCTTTGAAAACAACCAACTGGTATAGTTATTAAATAACCCAAACATTAACAAAGAGGTTTTTTATATTGCTTTGCCAACCAACTATTAGGCATGAATTGTTAAAAATAATAATATATAATAAAAATTTCATCAATAATTGCCAAAAAAAAGTAATATTAACGTTAATATTATCTACAAGTAGAGCCGTCAAATTGGGTCAAGCTTGATGGGTTAACCTGAATAGCCCGATAAAATGGGCGAGTTAGGCTAACAAAATGCTAACCCGAAACTAAAAATAGCCCAAATGAGCTGACCTAAATGGACTGATCCCCCAGCCCGTTTACATTAGAAAGAAACGAGCTGGGCTGACAAAAAACTAACCCGAAACTTACATGGCCCGATCTGGCCCGGACCGAATATGACCCGGCCAGAATTGGACCGACCCATTCGGGTTGGCCCAGCCCGTTTTGACAGCTATATCTACAAGAGGTTGGATATCTAATATGGATACACCATGGTCTTGCTGAAATAATGGATAAATTTGAAATTGAATTGATGAATAAGAATTAAAACTAACATTAAGTTGAGATTACAATTCTCAACTTGGTTTGTTCAAGAGAAGATACACATAGGAAGAAAGTCTTTAAACATATTTAAAGAATAAGTTTTTGGCATATTCTTAACTTTAGAGCGAGTTATCTCCATCATAAATTGGAATAATTATGAAAGAATTAGATGTACTTAAGTCTCTCAGTTTGTGCTGCCATTTTTGGGATAAGCTGGAGCCTTGAGATACTTGAAAAGATCTTCTTTTATGAGCTTAACTACTCGTCAATTGGTTAAGCCAAAAATCACAATAATGGGCTTAACATCACATTTTAATCTAAAACCTTAAGGCATTAGGTTCATGGATTCATCCACTTATATAGTTCTCACTTTTCCCCATTCCTTCTTGATGTGGGACTTCCTTCACTCACACTTGGAATCCTAACAATCTCCTCTCAAGTGTGATTCCTCCACACGAGAATATGTTTCCCTCAAGTGAAAGGTTTTTTTTTTTTCGAGTATTTTGACAGTATTATTGGGCCTTGTTTTTCACCTAGTCATTGCTCTATGTCAGACTATGTCTGCCAAATTCTCCATAACATGGGCTGATGACGGACCCGCTAGAGACATGCCTTACGACTTTACCTAGGCTTAGATGGTTCATAGCTCTTCTTTCTCAATGGAAGACAACAACCATGAGAGCATCAATCATCACCTCTAATACTCGTTTCGAGAGCCGAACCATCGATTCTGATACCATGTGTTAGGATAAGAGTGCCCAAAATACTTAAGAAAATTTTCTTCCATGGGCTTAGCTATTCTTTCAAATATTAAGCGAGAAACCACAATAGTAGACTTAACACCATATCTTTACCTAAAATTTAAAGTTATTAAGTTCATAAGTTTGTCCACTAATATGGTCCTTACATTTTTCGTTCCTTTTCGGTGTAGAATTTCTTTCACTTACACTTGGAATCCTAATAGCCACCATAACCATAACCACAACCATGCTTCTCCTCCATCTCTGTTTTCCGCCCTAACTATGGTCGTGTCTGAAGTCTCAATTCCGAAACAAACTGTAGCTCCATCCAACTTAAATAAATATTCAAATAGACCAAAGTCAATTTATCAGACGCCCACAGAATTTGCAGTTACAAAAAGATAGATGCAAGGGGTGAGTCTTCGAAAATAAAAGAAGTACAAAAGACTAGGAATTGGGAATGACATTGTTCTTTTTCCAAAAATCAAAATTGTTTTAAAAACCAAAAAAAAAAAAACTGATAGAACTAATTTAACATGTTCACAAAACAGTTTTTGTGTTTTTACAGTGACAAACTAGTAAAAGGAAATGAGATTTACTAACGTGTGCCCTTAAGCTAATATTGGATAATGAATATTAAATGCTACTTAATTAATAACCTTAAGACATTTGTTAACAAAATACAAAAATAAATAAAACGGACTTCACTGCTCTATGAATGTTCATCTTCTGATGTTAGTTATGTTTTGGGAGTTCCTACTCCCAGAGTAGTTTCTGTTTAGTTTTTCTTGTTGTTTGGGCTGTGGTCCCGTGGCTTTGCCAAAAAAGAGAAATTGATTACAAAATCCAATAACAAAATCCAGAAGGCCCAAAATTGTCTTTTCGTTTAGTTTTTACCAAAAAGATGTCTTTTGGGCCAATACAATTTTACAAGGTAAAACAGCGAACCGAAGCCCTGAAACATATATGAGTGAAAGCTAAAAAGAGCAGCTTTTTGGAACCGTGAGATCAAAATAATTAAAAAGCTTAAATATATTTTTGTTCATGAAAATATAACATTTTTTTATTTATGTTTTTATTTTTATTTTTTTTATCCAAGTTTTTTAAATATTTTTTGTTTTAATTCTTATTGTCAATGAATTTTAATTAAGTACTTACATGATAAACAGAAATCTCACTCACTGATGCAATGTGTCAGTGACTCTGCTCGTCACAAAAACACTTAAAGAAAATTTACTAACGACAAGAACTAACACAAAAAATATTTGAAAAACTTAAATCAAAATATAAAAAAACAATTAATAGGAACTTAAGTAAAAAAAATTATATTTCCAGTGACTAAAAATATATTTAAATCTAATTTAAAAAACTACTAAATACGGATGAAATTATTATTCAAACTAATCCATATATATTAATCCGTATATAAGATTATTTTCTGATATATTACTAATAGAATTTAAATAAATATAGCACATAAATATATCGACTTGAACCATATATGAATTTACTTTACATAAACTAGCATACATGTCAATTTGCATATTTTTATTTGTTTAGTTAATATTACATAATAATAATAATTTCACAAAAATGTAACTATATGTGTGAAGTTGAGATTTGCTTGGAAACAAATATAATAGAGAATAAAAAGTATTTTAAAATTTCATCCTTTTTATGTTTATTTTTTATTTTATTCTTTTTATATGTTTTTAAATCACTAAAATGTAATTTTGGAAAAACAAAAACTATACACCAAAGTAGACAATCTCCTTTATAATAGTAATAGATAAATATACCACAATTACTTCAATAAAATGATTACAAACAACTTTTAGATTAATATGCTTTAATTAAATTATTTTCTTTTAGATTACATACAAATCTTTTCATTTTTTGGTTGAGTTGATCCTTTCTTGCTTCATCCTCTTTTGTTTTACTGAGGTGCTTTAAGAAATATTATTCGCAGTTAAGACAAAAAAATAAGTACTCACAAGTTTTTTTTTTTGTGTGGATCTTATTAGGACTTACAAGTTAATATCACACTTGTACAGTGTACACGTCAGAAGTCCAATCTCACTCACTAAGGGCCCAAGCCAACTAAAGGAAACCAGAGAGGGCTCAAGCCCACTAAGAGTACCTACCAGCCTGCCTTGGCATATAAATACGGGGTTCCATCTTTCGAGAGGTAAAAAGTCTTCTCTTTCAAGACAAATTATTACATGTTTGTAGAACACAATAAATATATGTTCCAACACAAATCATTACAGTTTATTTTTCTCCTCCCCTCGTTACTTTTCTGGATGAGGATCCTTCGAAAATATTTTTTTTATGATAAATAAATAAAGGAAAACATGGTTTAAACTTTAAGAGAAATGCTAACATAATCTTTTGAATATTTTTTTTAATATTTACTTTATTATTATCTAAAAATAAATGTTATTTATATTCATCTCCTAATAATCTTTTTAAATAGATAAAATAGACTATTAATAAAATAAATATTAAAAAAGGTCAAAAAAATTATATTACTAACCTTCCTCAATCTTTAAATATTGTGAAGTGTTAGTTTAAGGGGTGTATGGAAACAGATGTGAAAATTTGTTTATTTTAATAATTGATTATTGTATAATTAATTATTATTATAATCAATTATAATAGAATTAATTTTATATTTAGATATATTAGCTGAAAAAAAAATTTAAGTTAATCTATTTTATTTAGATGGTGTAAAAAGAATTATTTTTATGTATTAAATTAACAAAATAAGTATAAAATAATTAAAAAAAATTTAAGTGAGGACAAAATGATATTTACATATCAAATTATAAGGAATAATCTATAATTTAGAATCAAAAGTTATAGGGAGTGTTTGAGAATAATCAAAAATTTAATTATTTCAATAATCGATTATTATATAATCGGTTATTGTTATAATCAATTATAATAAAATCAGTTTATGTTTTGATATATTAGTTGAAAAGTGATTTTAAACTAATCTATTTTATTTAGATTGTATAAAAAATAATTATTTTTATGTATTAAATTATTAAAATATATATAGAATGATTAAAAAAATTATTTGATTGAAGATAAACTGATATTTATATCTTAAAGTATAAAAATAATTTATAATTTAAAATCATAAGTTTCAATATTTAACATTATAAAAAATATTATAATACATTAAATTTTATACAAAAGTTAAAATTAATTTTATCAAATATAATTGAATAGTTAAAAAAAAGTTATTTTTACCAAACATATACTTTTAGCATGTTTGGTTCGGCTAGATTATGTCGTCCAACAGTTTTTTTATGGACAAAAGCTGTTTGAAGCCTTCGCCAACATGTTTGGGTTTCAAATTGAAAAAAGCAACAACTTTTAAATGGGTAAAAAAGTTGTTGAGGTTCATTGAAATGTTGAGCATTTTTTAAAAAAGTTGTTGGATTATTTTTAATAGTGAGATATAAATATTATTTTGTTCTCAATTAAATAATTTTTTTAATTAATTAAATATTTTTTAAATTATTTTATATCTATTTTAGTAATTTGATACATAAAAGTAATTTTTTTATATCGCATAAATTAAATAGATTAACTTAAAATTATTTTTTAGATAACATATCTAAATATAAATTTTTTCTTATAATTGATTATAACAAAAAGTTTTTATACATATTGAAATAATCAAATTTTTATAATTATAATGTGTGTTTGAAATAATCAGTAAAAATTTGATTATTTCAATAATTAATTATTCTATAAATTTTTTTGTTATAATCGATTATAAAAAAAAAAAATTTATGTTTACATATATTAGTTAAAACGTAATTTTAAATTAATCTATTTCGTTTAGATGGTATAAAAAAATTATTTTTATGTATCAAAATATTTAATTAATTAAAAAATTATTTAATTGAAAACAAAATAATATTTATACCACCCTATTAAAAATAATCTCAATAACTTTTTTAAATAATATTCAATTTGCAACTTTTTTCCAAAAATTGTTACCATACATATGATTTCAATCAAAACCTTTCTTTGTAATTACCCAAACATGTTGCTTTTCAAAAGCAGCATATGTTTTAGTCATTTAACGTTAAATCCATCCAAAACATGCTCCTAATCTATTACTAAACATGCACTAAAACTACATCACCATGCAGTTTTCTTTTTAAATGCAGAGGATCGGGTTCTACCAACGAACCTCAATCGGACCGGAATATCTGGAACAAAACAACATTTCAGCCTCAATCTCAATTTAATAGGAAATATAAAGGAAAAACTAATGTTAAGAATTGATACGAAGAAATATTTAATTTAAAGGCACATAAAAGTTGTAATTATTAAAAAAAATTATACAGAAATTATATAAGTGGAGATTATTATATTTTATTTAATCGATAAAAATATTCTTAATAAAAGTAATAGACATTCAGTAAAAATATATAATCAAACTTAAACAAGAAACCGCATTCATACAGTTTTTCATAATTTTATATATCTTTACAAATAGAATTTTATTTATTATTATTAATCACTTAATTTGAATAAATGACTTTTCTAAAAAAATTCTTCACAAATTTCTTATTAACTTTGTGGATTTAATGTAAAACTTCATATGCATCTATTAGCCACTTAATTGAAACAAAAGCAGCTCAACAAAAAATAATAGCTATTCGTAACATATTTTCATAACTTCATATATTTAAAGAAAAAAATAATCTATTTATTGTTAGGAAAAAAGATCATTATATATCTTTTTAGGAATGTATATACTATTAATATCCTTTTTAAGAGTATCGATTTAATAAAAAAAGTGATAAAAAAGTAAATATAATAAATAATATTAAAAAATATAAAAAATATATATACTTGTTAATAGTAAAAATATCAAAACTACTATTGTTATTAGCTATTTAGTGAGAATAAATAATCACTTAATAATAAACAATAGTCATGATCAAATTTATTCTTAATTTCTTGTATCTAATATAGAACTTTATTTAAAATTATTAACAACTTTGTGAAAACAATTAATCACTTAATAAAAAGTGTCTACATTCACAATTTTTTTTTTGTAACTTCATTGTTTTTTAACTTCATTTACAATTGTAAATAACTTAATAAGTACAAATAACTACTAATTAACATATAATAGATATAATTTTTAATTAGACATGGTCTATTATAAATACTTAAATAATTATTTGACATATATAAAATTATGAAAGTTATTATAAAATTACACTAAATTTAAAAAATATTTTTATATATATCAAATAATAATTTAAGTGACTAAAAAATAATATAATATGCTATACATATTTAAAAATTTATGTTAAAAGCATGGGGAGTCTCAACTAATGTCGTCCTACCACCAAGCATCTTGCTGAACCCTTTGTCATTCAAAGATGGAAGAAAGCAACATTTAATGATGTATTGCTAAGGGAGCAAACAAGCGTTTCTTGATCAAAAATTCAGTTTTTATCTGAAAGTTCAAGAACAACTCGTGGAAGTCGGTAGAACAGTTGTATAAGCTACTCATTCTTATACAACAGCCACTATTTGAGTTTCGCAAAGATGTTGAGTGAGTTGGCATTCTAGTTTTCCAAAAACTTTACTCATTAATAACTTATTAGAGAATGAATTCTACAAAATCTATAATCTATAATATTTAATTTATCAATCTATCTACCTAATCTAAAATACATACTAAATTATTTTACTAAATTTGTCACATGATATTTTCTTTAAATTTTTATTTTTTAATTTTTTAATTTTATCTTCATTTTGTTTTCTTTTTCCTTTTTTTTTACTTTTCATTCCACTCCTTCATAACTTTTACGTCTTTTCATCTTATCCAACACATCATTTTTTATAGTTATTTTAAAAAAATTAGCAATTAAACTATATTAATTTTTAATAAATTAAATAAATATATATTTTATTACATATATTAATCTAAAATAGATAAAAATAAAAATACACATTAGTAAAATGTCCTTTAAGTACTATTTGTTTACTTTTTTATAAATTCTATTGGTTTTTAATTTTAATCTTACAAGTCCTAATGAAAATAATATTTAATTTTTATATATTTTATTGATAATATATTTATAATAATAATATTAGGATAAGATGTATCATAATTTTTAATAAATATATATAAGATTATAGTAAGCAAAGATTTTGGTTAATACATGATAAGATGAACTTTTATGCAATTTTAAAGTTTTCAATAGAGGCTGGATTATATTTTATATTGTTACATACAAGTTCTTCTACTATAATTACCATGTGACATTTTTTTATATTTTAATTTTTTAAATTCCTTTCAATTATATCTATTTTTTTATGAAGCATGATTACCTAATACAGGATACGATATAGATATAGATATAGGGAAACACCAAATTTAAAAAATTGTAAGGCATAAACATATATATATATATATTACAAAATTTAAGAAAAAAAAACACAATTTATTAATATCATTTCTATAAGGTTGAAGATTTATAATATCTTAATATATGTTATATGTGTCAATATTTGCTACCTAGTAAGCCCCTCCTATAAAATATGAAGCATAATTTGTATCGACATTTTTCTAAAAAATCTCCTAAATTAACTTTTTCTAATAGAACTAATTATGTACAAGTACATGTGCATAAAAAAAATTAGAGAGAACATTGGTGTAAGGTGTAACATTCTACCAGATACGAGTCCTAATTAAGGATTATAGTAGTTCAATAAAATGATATAAGTTATTTGATAATTTTAGTAATTGTTTGGATTGAATTGAGTATAAATTTATAACACTGAAGATGAAAATGGTTCAAATAAGCTTAAATAATAATAATAATAATAATAATAATAATAATAATAATAATAATAATATAGCTGAAATAGCAGAGAAGGTAGAATAAGCTATAGAAAAAAATTAGAAGCTCAAATAAATTAGTTTGGTAATTTTAATAACGTTGAGAGGATGTTTAAAGGTCAAATTAGATAGATAAAATATTTTTAATTGTATATCACTTTTACTGTTAACTTTTCCTTCTTATCCATTCGTTTTTAATCATTTTCTCACATTTTTCTTTCTTCTCTCACGTCTCCCACTTTGCTCTTTCTTCTCTTTCTTAACCTTTGGTTGAAAAAGGGAGAAACAAAGAGAAAGATAAGGAAATGGAGGTGAAAAGAGGAGAATCAAGCCAAGATCAATAGAAAAATGATAGAAAAGAATAGAAAAGGCAAAAAGAAAGTGATACCAAATTAAGGTAGGGGGTTTCTTTCATCTTTTCTACTCTTTCTTTGTTTTTCCAAAGTTTTGGAAACTTGAGATTTGAATGATGATCTTGAAATGAAACAAATGATTTTGTGTTGATGATGATCTAAAAACTTGATCCTTGATTTACCTCTTGATGAGTTTTAAGATTTGGAAAATAGGGTTTGTAGCCATATTGAGATTTGATGTTTAAGAATGATTTGGATGCATATTTGTGATGATTTGATGTTGTTGTTGATGATTAATGGTTTGGTTTGGGTTAGGATGGTTTAAAGACTCTGTTTTCTACAAATTTTGCAGCTTGTAATCGATTACATGGCCCATGTAATCGATAACAAGGCTTATGGGCAAGATGTAATGGATTATATCCTGATGTAATGGATTACATGTAATCGATTACATCCTGTTGTAATCGATTACATGGCTTATGCCAAGCTTGTAATCGATTACCAAGGCTACGTAATCGATTATCAGACCCCTGTTTTGAGGATTTTGGTCTGAAAATGATGAAAATAGAGTTCTTTAACCCAGGTAACCTAAATACAAACCTTAAACCTTGAATTGAATGATTGGAATTCACTAGATTGTGAAAATATTATGCATCCAAACAAGTTTAAGAAGATGATTTCATGACATGATTGAATCAAATGAGATTGAAGATTTTAGAAATGATTTTTATGATGTTGTTGTATCAAGTGAGATTGATTGATGATACTTGAATACCCATGATAAGTATAATTGGATTATGCATTATATTACATATGTAATGATTTGATTTTCATGGGTATCCACTTTGTGGAACTAAGCCGAGTTGGATTTTAGAGGTACTTGTACTAGGGTAAGTCTTGGTTAATGGTAAGAGAATAATTGATTTTCTCTATACCAGAGTAATTAAGGTTAAGGAAGAGTCTTCCTCTTTACCTGAGCCTTCCTAATCATTAAGTGGTTGAGGATGAGTGTTTCCCTCGCTACTTAGAGTAATCCTAAATCTTGAAGAGTCTGAGTAACATACCTCTCTTACTATTCTCGATGATTGATATTGTGAAATAACGTACATTCTCTGTATCATAATGGTTTGATGTCTAACCTTAGCTTTGAAACAAAGGAAACGTACCTCCTCTATGCTAGACAGGGAAGGACAGGGCCTAGTTACCCCGAGTAGTTCTGTGTGACGATGTACGGTCATGAAGAGGTTGATGTGCACTAACCTAAAAGCAGACTACTACCAAGGAAATGATTTTTTTTTTGTGATGCTAGCATGATTAATGCATGAGTTTAATAATTTGATATTGAGTGATACCATTGATTTTTATCATGAGTTTTGTTGAAGTAATTTATAATTCACGAGTTACAAACTTAAATGATTTTTATGATAATGGAACTGGAATTTTATTTCGAGAAAAGAAAGGACTGGATATGGCTTTTGCCCCCTTCTTAAGTTATAAAGATATTATTTTTTTAAAAAAAGATGGGTTTTTTCTCAAAATAGTTGGAATTGTTATTATGACATTTTTTTTTATTAATTGTGCTACTAAGAATTTCTTAATTTTCACCGCATGTATGGGATTTCAGTGACAATTTCAAACAGGAAACAAGCATTGGATCAAGATGGAGTTTTAGGCTTGAGGAGAATAGTTTAGATCTTTTTGGTTATTAGTTTTAGTGAGTTGGCTGCCATGAGGCACTTTTTGTATATTAAGTATAATGATGTAACATCTTGTATAATAGTTTGTTTCATAATATATGTATATATATGTTTGCGAAAGGCTCATATTTTGATATCTATATAAACTATTTATTTGTAAAGTTGTGATATTCGTTAGTAAGGTACCAAATCCTAATTACTGATACGTAAACTGAATACGTTGTTAGTTCCAATATTTGGGACGTTACATTATAGTATTAAAGCAGTTCGTATGTTATTGTTATACATTTTCTTGTCTTAATGATGAGACATATAGGTATAATTGCATAATGGCCTTGTGAATGCATGTTTGTAATTTACTATTACACGGTTACATGATATTGAGCTTGATCTACTTGATATGTAATATTCTATGTATTCAGGATAATATAGCATCTTCCAGGCAGACGCGAGGAAATGAGGCATTAGCCAATTCAGTAGGTATGGAAGATATGATGGAGATGTTCAGAGAAATGACAGCAGTAATAAGGGATTTGAGGCAGGAGAGGGTAGTAAATAATTCCCATTTGCAGTCGGACCCCGAAGCAGCCGTAGTAGAGAATGATCTTTCTGAATTCAGAAAGTGTAATCCACCATCTTTTCATGGCTAGTATGACCCTGCCAAGGCTGATGAATGGATTAGGGAACTAGAAAAGATATTTATTGTGTTGGCTTGTACAGATGCATAACAAATTTCTTATGCCTCTTTCATGATGAAGGGAGAGGCTAAACTTTGGTGGAACGATGCAAGGAGACTCCTAGAATCTGATAGGACTCAAGCTACTTAGGAAGTGTTCAAAACCACTTTCCTAGAGAAGTATTTTCCACCAAGTGTCCAAGAGGATAAGGAGGTAGAATTTCTGGAGCTTAAGCAAAGAAGCTTAACAATGGGCTAATATTTAACAAAGTTTGAAGAGTTGGTCAAATTCTCCTCTCACTTCAAGAACAACCCTGATGAAAAATGAAAATGTGTAAAGTTTGAGGCCAGTTTAAGAGAAAGCATCAAGAAGGCTATAAAGCCCTTGGAAATTCAAAATTTCCCCACACTGGTGAATAAGTGTCGGATTGTTAAGTCATTGTAGTTAGATTCAGAACAGGAGCAAAGGCCACAAGGTTTCTTTAAAAGAAAGAGAATTGATGATAAATTTAAGAAAAATATGTCAAGGCCTAGGAGTCAACAAGTTCAAGGAAAACAAATGCGAATTGAAGACAAAGGGCCAAGATGTCAAAAATGTGGGAGATACCATGGTAACTATCCATGTATTAGGAATCAGATAATCTGCTTTAAATGTGGCAAGCCGAGGCACATTGCCAGAAATTGTTTATAGCAGCAACAAGAAGCTGCAAATCCCAGACCCCAAACCCGAGGAAGGGTATTTACTCTGAGTTGCAAGGAAGCAGCTCATTCCTCTGACCTGATTCAAGGTAAGTACATCATTAAAGATACACTCTTAACTGTATTATATGACTCTGGAGCATCTCATTCTTTCATTTCATATGATTGTGTTAGGGTATTGGATTTGTCTATCTTGGATTTAACCTATGATTTGACAGTTTCCACCCCTACAGGAAAACCAGTAACCACTTCACAAATTTGTCTAAATTGTTGTGTAACCATTGAAAACAAATACTTTCTTGTGAATTTGATATGTTTACCTCTTATAGACATAGACCTGATTTTGGGCATGGATGGGTTGTTAGAAAATCGTGTTGTCTTAAATTGTTCAAATAAAACTTTGGTTTTCCTATTTGAGGTCTCTCCCCTACATACTCATTCTGAGTCTATGTATTTGAATGCTAGTCAAGTTATCAACTACCTAGCAGAAGGGGCCCAAGGTTATGTTTTTCTTTTTTCTTTGAATTTCAAAAGTGAGCAAACCTAGAAAGTATTCCTGTGGTGAAGGAGTACCCAGAGGTATTCTCGGATGAGGTAAGTGAGTTGCCACCTAAGAAGGAGATAAAATTTACTATAGACTTAGTGTTAGGAACAGGGCCTATCTCTATAGCACCTTATAGAATGTCCCCTTTAGAATTGGCTGAGCTTAAGAAACAGATAGAAGAACTGTTATGTAAGAGATTCATCCAACCGAGTGTTTCACTGTGGGGAGCTCCAGTTTTTTTAGTTAAAAAGAAATATGGTAGTATGAGGTTATGTGTGGACTATAGGTAATTGAACAAGGTAACGATAAAAAACAAATATCCATTGCCTAGAATAGATTATTTGATGGATTAATTGAGGGAAGCAACGATGTTCTCAAAAATTGACTTAAGATCAGGGTACCATCAGATCAGGGTTCGAGAGGAAGACATCCATAAGACTGCTTTTAGGACTAGATATAGGCACTATAGGTATTTAGTGATGTCCTTTGGTTTAACCAATACACTTGCTGTCTTTATAATTACATAAACAGAATTTTCAGACCCTATCTTGATCAATTTATAGTTGTTTATATAGATGATATTCTCATCTATTCAAAGACAATGGCGAAACATGAAGATCATCTTAAGATAATTCTAGAAATTTTGAGAGAAACAATTGTATGCTAGATTGTCAAAATGTGAGTTTTGGATGGGTAGGTGCAACTTTTAGGACATGTAATATCTAGGGAAGGGATATCTGTGGATCCCAATAAGATAGAAGTAGTTCTCAAATGGGAAAAACCTACCACCATAACTGAAATAAAAAGCTTTTTGGGTCTGGATGGGTATTACCGGAGATTCATAGAGGGATTTTCTAGAATAACTTTGCCTTTAACTAAACTAACCAGAAAAGGCAATGCTTTTGTCTGGACACAAGAATGTGATGATAGTTTTCAAGAACTGAAAAGGAAGTTAACCACCACACTAAGTTTAGTGATCCTAGATCCCCAAAGGAATTTTGAGGTATACTATGATGCCTCAAGGAGAGGATTGAGATGTGTGTTGATGCTAGATGGGAAGGTAGTGGCTTATGCCTCTAGGCAACTACGACCCTATGAAGAAAATTACATAACCCATGACCTAGAGCTAGCAGCAGTGGTTTTTGCTTTGAAGATTTGGAGACATTATCTTTATGGGGTAAAATTTGAGGTCTTTAGTGATACAAGAGTTTGAAATATCTGTTCGACCAAAAAGAATTAAATATGAGGCAAAGACTGTGGATGAAGTTCTTGAAAGATTCTGATTTTGAATTAATGTACCATCCAGGTAAGGCCAATGTAGTGGCCGATGTACTGAGCAGGAAACTCCTGCATATGTCCTACATGATGTTATTAGAAATAGAACTTTTGGAAAGTTTTAGAGACTTGAGCTTAGCAGTGACTATGTTACCACATGGTTTTTGTTTGAATAGGTTGGAGATTAGTAATGACTTGAGGACTCAAATTAGGAATGCCCAAGAGAAAGATGAAACTCTAAAGGAGATAAGTGAACAAATATTGTTGGGAAAAATAAAATAATTTAGAAGGGCTAATGATGGAACCATTATGTTTAGAGACAGATTATGTATCCTAAGAGAATCCGAAATTAAAGAGAGAATCCTTGAGAAAACCCATAAGAGCTAATACACCATTCACCCTGGTACCACAAAAATGTACCAAGACCTCAAAAAGATGTTTTGCTGGCCTCATATGAAAGTTAATATAGCAATGTATGTATCCAAATGTTTGATTTGCCAAAAAGTGAAAATTGAACATAAAAAACCCTCAAGATCTCTTCAGCCCCTAGAAGTTCCTAAATAGAAATGGGAAAGTATGTCAATAGATTTTGTAACGGGGTTTCCAAGAACCCCGTCAAGTCATGATGCCATTTAGGTTATAGTGGAAAAGTTGACCAAAACTGCTCATTTTCTAGCCATAATAACAAATTGGTCATTGGATAGGTTAGCTCAACTATACCTTTAAGAAATTGTGAGACTCTATGGGATCCCTTCTAATATCATATCTGATAGGGATCCTAGGTTCATATCTACATTTTGGTGAGCTCTTCATGAAGCCTTTGGAACAAAATTGAATTTCAGTACGGCCTATCATCCGCAAACTGATGGCCAAACTGAAAGAACCATTCAAACCTTGGAAGATATGCTTAGAGCTTGTGTACTCGATCATCTGGGTAGTTGGGATAGGTTCTTACCTTTAATAGAGTTTGCTTATAATAATAGCTATCACACTAGTATAGGAATGGCGCCTTATGAAGCCTTGTATGGCAGAAAGTGTAGATCACCCTTATGTTAGTTTGAGACTTAGAAACATATTATCCTAGGTCCTGAGTTAGTTCAGCAGACTACAGAGCAGATTATATTGATCAGGAATAGAATGTTAGCAGCCCAGAGTAGGCAGAAAAGTTATGCGGATGAGAGAAAGAGGCCTTTAGAATTCAATGAAGGAGAACATGTATTCCTTAGAGTCACTCCTACTATGGGAATTGGTAGAGCCCTGAAGACTAAGAAGTTGAATCCTCGGTTCTTGGGTCCTTTCCAAATCTTAAAAAAGATTAGACTAGTTGCCTATCAGATAGCTTTACCACCCAGTTTATCCAACCTTCACAATGTCTTCCATGTTTCCCAACTGCAAAAGTACAATCCAGATCCTACACATATCATAGGAAATGAAACGATACAGTTAAAAGAAAATTTAACTTATGCAGTTAAACTTTTAAGGATCGTGGATAGAGCGGTGAAAGAACTCAGAGGGAAACAAATTCCTCTAATGAAAGTGTTATGGGATGGAGGTGACCTAGGGGATGTTACATGGGAACTTGAGTCTATAATGATGCAAAGTTGTCTCGAACTTTTTAAATGAGGTAATTCAAATTTTAAGGACAAAATTTCAAAAGGGAGGAAGAATTGTAACATTCTAGCAGATACAAGTCCTAATTAAGGATTATAGTAGTTCAATAAAATAATATAAGTTATTTGGTAATTTTAGTAATTATTTGGATTGAATTGGGCATAAATTTATAACACTGAAGGTGAGAAATATTTCAAATAAGCTTAAAAAAAATAATATAGCTGAAATAGCAGAGAATATAGAATAAGCTATAGAAAAAAAAATAGAAGCTCAAATGAATTAGTTTGGTAATTTTAATAACGCTAGGAGGATGTTTAAAGGCCAAATTAGACAGATAAAATGTTTCTAATTATATATCACTTTTACTGTTAACTTTTCCTTCTAATCCATTTGTTTCTTATCCTTTTCTCACATTTCTCTTTCTTCTCTCACGTCTCCCACTCTGCTCTCTCTTCTCTTCCTCAAACTTTGGCTGAAAAAGGGAGAAACAAAGAGGAAGATAAGGAAATAAAGGTGAAAAGAGGAGAATAAGCCAAGATCAAGAGGAAAAGGATAGAAAAGGCAAGAAGAAAATGATACCAAGTTAAAGTAGTGGGTTTCTTTCATCTTTTCTACTCTTTCTTTGTTTTTCCAAAGTTTTGGAAACTTGAGATTTGAATGATGATCTTGAAATGGAAAAGATGATTTTGTGTTGATGATGATCTAAAAACTTGATCTTTGCTTTAACTTTTGATTAGTTTTAAGATTTGGAAAATTGGGTTTGTACCCATGTTGAGATTTGATGTTTAAGAATGATTTGGATGCATATTTGTGATGATTTGATGTTGTTGTTGATGTTTAATGGTTTGGTTTGGGTTGGAATGGTTTAAAGACTCTGTTTTCTGTAAATTTCGCAGCTTGTAATCGATTACATGGCTCATGCAATCGATTACAAGGCTTCTGGGCAAGATGTAATGGATTACATGTAATCGATTACATCCTGTTGTAATCGATTACATGACTTCTACTAGGCTTGTAATCGATTACCAAGGCTTTGTAATCGATTACCAGACCCCCGTTTTGAGGATTTTGGTCTGAAAATGATGGAAATAGAGTTCTTTAACCCAGGTAACCTAAATACAAACCTTAAACCTTGAATTGAATGATTATAATTCACTATATTGTGAAAATATTATGCATCCAAACAAGTTTAAGAAAATGATTTCATGACGTGATTGAATCAAATGAGATTGAAGATTTGAGAAATGATTTTTATGATGTTGTTGCATCAAGTGAGATTGATCGATGATACTTGAATGCCCATGATTAGTATAATTGAATTATGCATTATATTACGTATGTGATGATTTGATTTTCATAGGTATCCACTTTGTGGAACTAGACTGAGTTAGATTTTGGAGGTACTTGTACTAGGGTAAATCTTGGTTAATGGTAAGAGAATAATTGATTTTCTCTATACCAGAGTAATTGAGGTTAAGGAAGAGTCTTCCTCTTTACTTGAGCTTTCCTAGTCATTAAGTGGTTGAGGATGAGTATTTCCCTCACTACTTGGAGTAATCCTAAATCATGAATAGTCTGAGTAACGTACCTCTCTTACTATTCCCGATGATTGATATTGTGAGATAACGTACCTTCTCCGTATCATGATAGTTCGATGTCTAACCTTAGCTTTGAAATGGAGGAAACTTACCTCCTCTAAGCTAGACAGGGAAGGACAAGGCCTAGTTATCCGGAGTAGTTCTGTGTGGCGACGTACGGTCATGAAGAGGTTGATTTGCACCCACCTAAAAACAGACTACTACTAAGGAAATGTTTTTTTTTTGTCATGCTAGTATGATCAATGCATGAGTTTAACGATTTGATATTGAGTGATACCATTGATTTTTATCACGAGTTTTGTTAAAGTAATTTATAATTCACGAGTTACGAACTTAAATGATTTTTATGATAATGGAACTGGGAATTTTATTTCGAGAAAAGGAAGGACTGGATATGGCTTTTGCCCCTTTCTTAAGTTATAAAGATATATTTTTTTAAAAAAAAGATGGTTTTTTCCTCGAAATAGCTGAAATTGTTATGATGACACATTTTTTTATTAATTGTGCTACTGAGAATTTCTTAATTCTCACCGCATGTATGGGATTTTCATGAGAATTTCAAACAAGAAACAAGCATTGGAGCAAAATGGAGTTTTAGGCTTGAGGAGAATGGTTTAGATCTTTTTGGTTATTAGTTTTAGTGAGTTGGCAGCCATGATGCACTTTTTGTATATTAAGTACAATGATGTAACATATTGTATAATAATTTGTTTCATAACATATGTGTATATATGTTTGTGAAAGGCTCATATTTTGATATTTATATAAACTATTTATTTGCAAAGTTGTGATATTCGTAAGTAATGTACTAAATCCTAATTACTGATACGTAAATTGGATACGTTATTAGTTCTAGTATTTGGGACGTTACATAAGGCAAGCTTCGGTGATGACGAAATAAACGATTTGATACAAGTAGAGGTAGAAGGAACAGATGAAAATAGTGACGTGTGAAAAGATAAAACTTAAAATATTGGTATGTGAAAATAGTAGTTTAGGACGTCAATCATGTGATTGGGCTTAGATGAGTTACCAGTTTAATAATTGAACGTTAGTCTTGGAAACTAATATTTTTTTAAAAATATATTAATGGATCATGTTCAAGTCATGTCCAAGTGTGTTCGAAACGTGTCAAAGCGTGTCCACGACGTGTTCAAACTGAAAAAAATAATTTTTTTAATCAGACACATTCGAATACGTAGGACACATATGTCGTACGAGTGTCTTGGTGTGTCTGATACGGATATGTGTCCAACGCATGGACACACTTAAAAAACGACGTGTCCGTACTTCGTAGATTTTTTTACTTTACATTTCTCCCATTCATATTTTTCTTAACTTTTCATCATTTTAAATCTTTTATAGTTTTCTATTTTTATATTTTTTAAAATAGCAATCATCTAAATATTATTATAAGCAAACAAAATAAAATTGAGTCATATAATTATTAAATTTTAATACGAGTATTTCTATTATACTTTATAATATTTTAAGTATGTTTATATTAATTTATTTTGAACTAAAAAACTTTTTAACCAAACATTTTATTTAAAATACTTTGATTACAACTTTTTCTTTAAATAAAATAAACTAATTTAAACATAGACTAGATATTTATCTATTAAATAAAATTTCATAGTCATATATATTTTAATTAAACAACTTGTGCAATACATAGGTAGCATAACTAATAATAATAATAATAATAATAATAATAATATTCCATGTTGGTTATGACATATCAACTCTGTGAATTTTGAGTTTTTTTTTATAATTTTCTATCTAAAAAATATATAAATAAATTTCTAATTATCTGAGAAATTAAGACATATCAAATTATCAATCTACTAAACTACTAAATATTAACAGTCTTTCATCCAAACTATTTAATGGCGACGATTGGAATACTTAATGGAAATAAAAAAAAATTATAGAAAGACACAAAATTCTTTGGTCCCAACTAGTAAGGGAAACGCTCACAGGGAGCAAATTGGCCTGAATCCCTGTTATGAAGGACGTTATCTATCCATTTCTTTTAAAATGGCCGATAACAAATATGGTTTAAATTTGTTTAATTCTACTTGAATCTAAGGATAAAATCATTCTCACATATATCTTTATGAATGCTCAATTTTGTCTGAAGTATTACAATATTTTTGTTAAAAAAAGAAAAGAAACAAAAGAAAAAAAAAAAGAAAAAAATGTAAAACTTTTTCTACTTAGTTATTTTTTTGCTTTTGGATGAAAATTAATTTTCTTTCTCTTGGATTATGTTTTTTTTTTTTTTTTGCCTTTCTTGGCCATACATATTACACTCACTTGCATTGCATATGGAAGCAAAGCACACACAACACCACTGCAGGGAACAAAGCTTCTTTCCTCCCACTCTTTTTGGCATCATTACACAGCTTTTGGTCCCCACTCACTTTCACTACTGCACTCACGTTCCCCACTTGTACTGCTGCACACACACACCCACTCACTTTCACATACACTCTCACACACTCACTGCCCAGCATAACAGAAAGAAAGAGAGAAAGAGGTTGAGGCAGAAACTTTAAAGCAAAAAAAAAAAGATAGGCAAAGGCATATAAAAGCAGGAGAGGTTTTTTCGGATCTGGTTTTTTGGCTGGTCTCTGGGGTAGCTGGAAAAAAATGAGAGAAAAATGAGAGGAAGAGGCATTTGGAAGAGAGGATTTTGGTTTCCTAGTTTTCAATTGGTAACACACAAAAGAGGTAAGTCTTTCTATACTATTATCCTTACACTGTTGTGAGTAAATATATGGTGTTCAATACATATATGCCTTGGTCCCAGCTTGATAGTTGTGTTGTTCATCTTCTTTTCCTATTCAACTTTTAAGTCATGAATATCATACAACACACTTGCACTTCTCTCATTCTGTTACTCAATTCTAAATCACACCAACAGAACAGCCATAGGCCAATAACTCCCATCATCACAGACACCCTTACAGGGACATAAGTCCACCAAAAACAACATCACCACACAACTTCCATAATCACTCTCAACACTTTCCTTAAACAACCCATCCATCCTTCCATAACCAACCTCTACCTTGACCACCACGTCCAACATAGCTACCGTGACCATCACCCTCCAACCTTCATCACCGTCCCTCACATAACCAAACCACCACCTCACTTCTCCTTCACCTTCAATCTTCATAAACCAAACACAACCAACCACCATAGTCCCCACGTCCAAACCTCCATCCACAACCACTTGCACAACAAATCACCATCACCACCCAAACTATCTTCACCCGAAACCACCACTCCACACACAATCCGTAACTAACACCAACACAGCCGCCAACCTCTGCCCAACACCATAAACACCAAGACCCCAACTCATAGTCTCTGTTCCACCCCACAAAGCACCAACCGTGACCCATCAACCAAACACCAATAGCCGTGTCACCCGCGAATAGAGCACTATCAACAACCACTTCGCAGATCCATGAACCACTATGAAGACCAAGGCCACCATCACACCAGACGTTATCCAACCGAGCCGCGCCACCATCTTTTTCCTCTGCCAAAAGCAGCTCCTCCTTGCCACCATAGCAGATCCGTCACACTTTGAGTCACCGTACACCGTCACACCTCCACCTTCACCATGCCAAGCTCGCAGCCTCATGAACTAGTGATTCGCGAACCATCTTCACAAATCCGAGGCCAACGTTGCACAATCGTCTTTGTCCCCAGCTCCATCGCACCACCGTGCTCATCAAATCTGTAACCCGCATCAACCACCAAGCTGGCAACGCTCGAATCTGCTGCGCCACCGTTTCTCTGCCACCACGTACCGATGTCTCAGATCCACAGAGCCGCCACCGCAACCCAGCGCCCAAACCGTCGCGACCCACAGCACAGTTGTCCCCTCTTCGTCGCGCACCATCATTTCACTGTTGGCCTCCATTATTGCAGTTGTTCCCCTTTGTACGAAGATGAGAAGACTTGTCTGTTGAGGTCATTTAGAATGTGTTTAATTTGAGATTTTCTTAAGTCTTAATTTGTGTAATCTCGGTTGGGCTGGGTTTCATAAAGGTTAGCTTCTGATTTTTTTTTTGGGCTAAGTTTTTTTGTTTAGTGGGTTTTGTTATTAGCATATCTAAGTTTTTTTTAAAGCTTTAATTTGCATTTGAGTTTAATGTTATTTAGGTTGTTGTTTCTTATTTGGGCCTTTGTTTCTATGTGTTATTTGAGTTTCATCTTGGTTTTTTTTTATCAGTATCATGTTGGATTTAGATGAAGGTTTAGTCAATTTTTGAAAGAATCTAAAAATACAAAAAAAAACATCTTAGATTCCCATTTGTTGGCTTTATTAAGGTCTTGTTTGCCCTATTTATCTTACTTGTCAGTAAGTTTATTTTAATCACGTTGCTAACTGTGTCTTTTCTTAGTAATAATTGAACATTGTTAAGAAGAATAAAATTGAATTAACTGAGTTGTGACAACTTGTTAATTTTATATTTTTTTCTTATCATCTAAGTTGTGGTAATTTGGTGATTCTTTTTTTTAAATATATATATAAAAAAACAACCCAACACACAAGTTTTTTAAAAGCATGACGTGGCTTTGAATTCCTCATTGTATTTAAGGATACGTAGGAGTAGAATCTCTATTCTGTCAAGTCAAAAAATTAAATTTTAATAAATTATTTATCTTTTTTAGTTTATCTTTTAACAAAAGGGGTTAAAACAAATATATTTTGAGATTATTAAGTTTTGCATAACTGACTTAAGGTATCGTCTCAAGTGGGTGTGTTAGGGGTGCTGTGAGATTGAGTTTCTATCATTTCCTATGCATAATCGACTCTCAAATCTAATCTGATTTTAAAGACTAGTTTCTAAAAAGATTTTCCAAATTTTCCTATTTCAAATAAAATTGATAGCGACTCCATTTTTCATTTCAAAATCATGTTTTGTTCACTGTTCCCATTGCAAATTCGCGACAATCTTCAAAACGATGGCTATGCCTAGAGGTGTTTGCTATATGGGTTGGGTGGATTCATTAGCATTTTCAGACCCGATCCACTCACTAAAATAGTGAGTTAGGTTGATGGTTATGCCTAGAGGTGTTTGCTATACGGGTTGGGTGGGTTCAGTAGCATTTTTAGACCCGACATGCTCACTAGAGTAGTGGTTGGGTTGATGAATTTTTTTTTGCGTAACCCGACTCGCTTAAGAGTGAGTTTGGTTAAGTCGAACCCGTGGATCTGACATATATTTTTTTTGAAAAAATTTCTTAAAAAAAAGTCAAAATACAAAATCTAACAAATTAATACCATAAGTCTTAATATCAAACATAATAGGTCTCAATCTAATAAATTAACATCACAAGTCTCAATTTCAAACATAATAAGTTTCAATATAATACATTAACATCATAAGTGTCAACCGACCTTCCTCAAACATAATAGGTCTCAACCTCAAATAAACTAAACACATATAAGTCAATTAAGTACATAATAAATTAACAACTAATAAGTCTTACTAAGTTTGGAATAAACTAAACAAAGTTAATCATAACTCAAATAACAAATTAGTCTAACTAATCAAAGTCAGTGTCATCATGCATGCCATATGTATTGACATAATCATTGATTTCACTCTCTATTTTTCTCATATACTCTTTATAATCTAAATGATATTTTATTTTTAAAAAAATGGGTGGGTCGAGTTTGTACGTGTTGGACATATTCCAACCCACTACTTGACCCATATGCTACAAGTTGAAGCATGTTCAACTCAACCCAACATGCGAACCCAACCCAACCCACATTCTATGGGTTTAGTTGGGTTAAAATTTGCGAGTTTGCAAATTGATCCGACCCACTGGATACTCTAACTATGCCAACAAATTTTTTTCTGGGTTCAGATATTAGAAAGTATAATTGTTGGGAAAGCATCTATTGTAGAATTAAAAGAAAAAGAGGTATTGGATGTCAAGAGAATCAAGACCTCTTAAGATTCCAACAATAAAAAATTATCAGAATTCTAAAACATAATAATAACTTTAATTTATTATTAATGCCAAATAACATAATTATTTATAAAATCTTAAATTATTAAAATTATAAATAATTTTAATGTATTTTGCATTAACCCCATAATCAACCCTTAATCGTAACTGTGCCTAAAGATACGTCTATAGTAATAATTGGTGGAAGAAAGAAAGAAAAAACAACTGTTCATTAACATATAGGTGCATATATAACTGTTTATGTCAAAAAAATACTGTTCACGCCAGAAAAAATACTGTTCATCGTCGGAATCCACATTGTTCTTACCGAAAAAAATACTGTTTATCACTGAAAAATTATACTGTTCATAGCTGGAGTTACTATTCATACAGTTACTATTTTATTTTTAAGTTACATCATTGTGTAAAAAATTATCGGTAAAATAATACAAGTTAAAACTATACTAGTTTTTATTGTGTGTAAATATTATCAGTTAAAATCTGTAGAGTTTTCAGTATACACAGTTATTTATGAAAAAATATAAAGACTAATATAATTTTAACTGATATTATTTTTACTTATATTATTTACACAGTTATACAACTTAAAAAAATAAATAGTATAACCTGAAAAAAGGTGGTGGTCGACAGACGTTGACCAACTAAGCAAGAAAACATTCTTGACCGACAACAATGATGATGTGATAATGTGTAAAAAAAATAATAAAAAAATTAACCTAAAAAAAAACTAACCTAAAAAAAAAAACTAACCTGAAAAAAAAAACTAACTAAAAAAAAAACTAAATTGAAAAAAATGTTAACCTGAAAAAAAAAAAACATATTTATTATAGGTAAAAGACGGGATATATTATAGACTCAAAGTTAGTAGGATGTATAATAACACCTACCTTATGTTTAATTTAAACATGAAACTTGGTTTTATAGTTATTCGTGTTTTATATTGCCCTTTTCCTTGGTGAAGTTGAGAAAAACAAAGATAAATCAGTATTAAGTATTAAGTGATTTAACTAAATATTTATACAAATTTAAGTGTTATTAATTAAATCTAATTTTTTAATTTTAATCATTAATTTATTTTAATAATAAATTAATAACTAATTGATGTTTAATTCTATAAATCACCCTAGAGACCGTCCATATTAAATTTTTTCATAAAATGCCTAGTCATCCAGGAACGTCAAAGTTTTTATTTCATTCTTGCTTTTATGTAAAATATTATCGACAACAAGGGAAAGTGTTCCATTCTTTATCAAACTGGGTGGTCCTAAGATAGCATAAGATTGTTGGAGAATTTCGTGTCAGTCACCAATAGCAGTCCATCAATCAGATATGAGGTGTGATACTTTTAAAAATATTTCAATGCTCAACTCAGTCTTAAAATTAAAAAAAGAAATAAAAAAGTAAAAGCAGAAAAAAAGAATGAGGTAACATTTAGGAGAATTGAAGTTAACGGATCGGATCGATTCATGAGATGAGAGACTCAGTCCTGCTCCTTTGGAGCAGCCGATCCAAAAAGAGATTAGTTGCTTGCTCATGCTTCTTGTGAAATGTTGACTATAACAATATTTAGAAGTTGAGTGATGGTGATATCCAAGTTGAAAGAAACAAAGGAAAGAAGCTTACAGACGAAACTTTGAATAAAGTAGTCTTTTTAATTTTTGGCATTGATATGTAAATTGTCAGACTGGAAAACTTAAAATAATTAATGAAGGGATATGATAAATACCAAGAAAAGATTAACAACATAGTGCAAAGAGATACAAAAGGAACAGCCAAGAAAGATCCAATCCTTGAAATTTGGATCTTCATAATTTCCTTCGAAGCATACTTATAATAAATTTGGGTAAAATCAAGGTTCTGGTCAGTGACTGAATTAGTGTAAAGATTAATTGATTTACAATTTAATAATTCAATTATGGTTAAATTATAGTTGAATTAGAATATAATTTTTTATTTATATTTATATTTATATTTATATAATTAAAATATTTTTTTATATTAATATCATTAGTTTTCATTGATATAAATTATATTTTAAGAATAAAAAAAACTAATATGTTAAGTATTTTTGTTTTTTTTGAAATAAGTAATATAAATAACAAACTTAATACATAACACAGCAAATCCAGTAGTGGTGAAGCGCTCGACCCATAATGTGTGGAACTTGGGTTCAATTCCTAGATTTAGCTATCTTTTTATTTAACATTTTAAGATGATTATGAGGAGAATATAGGAGGATCTTTTAAGAGAATTTCATTTATTATGTTTTGTAATATCCTCTTAAAATATTATTTTAATAATTTTCTTAATATTTAATAAAAAATATTAAATAAAGAATAATTTTGAATCATCTAAATTTATCTTCTTAATAATTCTTTTAATTATTAAATAAAAAAAATATTAAATGTTTGTTTTGTTTTCAAGATGTTGAATGCATTTATTTTTTTATTTAATACTTTTTATTAGGTATTAAAAAAATTTAAAAGAATATAACAAAACTCTAAAATAAAATAATAAATATATTTAATGCCTTGAAAATATAAAAAACACTCAAATTTTTCTTTATTTAATAAATAGAAAGATTATTAGAAGGAGAGTTTAGATAGAATTTGAATTATTCTTACTAAATAACTCAATATGTAATTTTGCTTTTATACAACTAATACGACTGTAAAGTTTTGTACAAATTAGTGTAGAAACACTCTCCCCTTGCATAAATATTTATGAGTTTATTGAAAGGGTTTTGTCAAAGATACACTAATGACACTTGTTAAGGATTTAAAATAAATTTTTTATTATGAAAAGTCGAGTATTCAATAAATTGAGAATTGAAAAAATTCTAATTTTCATACAAAACTTTTTATTTTAGATTCCTTAACAAGTGTTAGGACACTTGATAGAAAAATCCTTATTGAAAAAGTTATTATAAATATAAATTTTGTTATATCCTCCTAAAACACTCTATTAATAATCCTCGTACTATTTTATAAAAAAAGTTTTAAACGAAAGAGTAAATGCAATCAATATATTGGGAACATAAAAAAATATTTAATACTTTTTATTTTTAATAATTAGAAAGATTATTAGGAGGATATGAGTTAGAAAGATTTAGAATTATTATATAAATATATCAATTGGAAACGTTTCATATACTCCACACAATCTGTGGAGTATGCATATTCCACACATCTCTAGCTGTTGATATTGGGTTAAAATTGATCAACACCTTTTATTTTATAGCTATAACCTTGACAATTGGTAACATGGCAATTACAAGCTTAGTCCTCGAAACATAAGAATTTGTGAAAAGATCCTAAACTTGCTTCTTCCAAGGTTCTTGCTCAGCTGATGGTGACTCCTTCCACTTCAACAGTGTTAATACCATCACGCTTTCTGCATCAAATCTGTTCTACGACCGACGACCAATGAGTGGTTATGTTTTGGTACTTGCGAGCGCCTTCATCTCTGGTTCGGGTTTTGGGAGTTGCAGAGGACCTCGAGGCAGCTTGAGATAGCGACAGTGACTCCTTCCACTTCGGCAATGTCGACACCATCACGCTTTTCTACATCAGATTTGTTTTGCAACCAGTGATTGGCAACAAGGTATTATTATTCATAACCAAGAACTAGAACTAGAGATTAAAACACTTCAAGTTTTCCTTGATGGTTTTGATTTGATGACTCCTATCTATTAAGAAGTTCACATCGCCTGTCTCAATCTTATGGGTGCGGTTTATATATCTGTTAGGTCATTCCACTTAATACTAATTAGTTTTGGGTTGAAATCTCATATTGATAAATGTGTGTATATTTCTAAATAATTGTATACATGAGGATTAACCTTTATTTATACAAGAAGACTGTTATACAGAAAAGAAAAATAATAAAATACAATTATATACAAAATTAATTACAATCTCAATTAATCAATCATAATCTCAATCACACTAACATCCCCCTTCAAACTCAAGTAAGTGTATAGGAAATTAACTTGAATTTGGAAACTAGAGTGCGGAAACGACCAGGATGATGAACTTTCGTAAACAAATCGGCTGGCACCATCGCCACACCAAACAGTGCTAGTTTTGCCTCCCACAAACAAAACCCACAAACTCCTTGCACCAAACCCATAAATCAAAACCCCATCACACATCAATTCTTGTCTCTGGCCAAACCACCCACAACCACTAAGCCTCCCCTATGAAACCCACAGCAGCCAAAACCTATCATACCACAGCCAATACCACAAATAATGTGTTGATGAATGAAGTGACAGTTGATCTCAATACGCTTAGTGTGTTCATGAAAGAAAATAAATCACACTAACATCCCATCTCAAACTCAAGTGGATGTAGAGGAAACTAACTTGAATTTGGAAATCTGAGTGCGGAAACGACTAAAATGATGAGCTAGTCAATAGTGTCAATAGAAATAAGACGAATAGCACCATGAAGAATATGTTGACGAATGAAATAGTAATCAATCTCAATATACTTGATGTGCTCATGAAAAACATCATTGTGAGTATTTTAAATAGTCATTCCTATTATCACACTAAAGAATAGTAGAAGAGGACTAACAGAAACCCAAGTCTTCAAGAAACTAATGTAACCAAAGTATTTCAGAAATTGTATCAGCAGGTGTTTGATACTTTGTTTTAGTACTAGAACATGCAATTAAAGTCTATTTCTTGCTTTGCCATGAAATAAGAACATCACTAAGAAAGATATAGTAACCAGTGGTGAATCGGTGATCAGTGGAGTCTCCACTCCAATCGACATTAAAATAGGCTCAGAATATCAAGGAGGGTTCTACAAAAAAATGAAGTCTATGAAATAAGGTCCCCTTCACATAGTAGATAATACGGAAAATAACAACATAGTGAGTGGTGAGCGGAGCTAACATAAATTGACTGATTAAATGAATAACATATGAAATATTTGGGCGAGTAACAGCAAGATAAATTAAGCTGTCAACCAACTATCGATAGAGTGTAGGGTCATCAAGCTGTGTACCATCCAGAGGTGTGAATCTCATATGGTATCATAGCTAAGATTTCATATTTGTCGCCTATTCCACTAGGCTATCTCTGTCGTCTATTTCGTTAGGCCCATCTCCGTCGCCTATTCCGTTAGGATCATCTGTTTCGGCCAGACATCTGTGGAAGAGAGGTGTTAAGAGTCCCACATTATCTGCTTCAATATTCCAGGTACGGTTTATATATCTATTGGATCACTCTAGTTAATACCAATTAATTTTAAATTGGAATCTCACACTACGTACCCTCATTGCTTCCCCTTTCCTTCTGTAAGGCTCTTGTCCCTTTCACACATGCTGCATCACCATGTAACTTGGGTATTAACAGTTAATCTATTTGCCACTTCTTGAACCATAAAGCTTACATTTTGACCACTGAGTTATTGTTCTTTTTGCAATCAACTTTAAGGTATATGACATTTAAAATGTTCTTCCATTTTTTTCACTTTATTCTTCCAAGTAGGGTATGAAAAAAAAATGGAGTTTGCATTGTGAAATAAGGAATGAAGATATCAAAATAGAGTCTTTTCAACGTTTTTTGGTTGAATGCTTAGTGAATGGAGGTAATCTGATAAAGAGGGTTTCGTTACTCAATGAGAAATAGGTGTTCCAAACTCAAAAGAATGAAGCTTTGTGTCTATGCAAGGAGTGAAAGCAATCCATCAAGGTGGTTATTGATTCTAGATATGCTTTAGCTATTGCCCACGTTTCTTACATTCAATCTCTTCAAAATATTGGCATTGCTCTTCAATGATGGTGGTGATGGGAATTTCCAATGGCAATAGGGTGAAGGAAAGGCTAGAGGAAGGTGATAAGTAGGACTGCACAACCCGATCCAATGACCCGAGAACTCGACTAACCCACCTCGACCCGATATAAAATATCCAGGTTGGCTCAGGTCATCAGGTTAGTTCGGGTTGAACCCGAGCAACCCATTCATTCATTGATTCAGGTGACGAGTTTAGAAAACCAACCCGATGATTCGATTGAAAATAACGTCTATTTGTGTAGCCTTAAATATATCATCTTCATTTCCTTTTCTTTTTTACCAGAAGCCTCTATCTCTCATTTTCTCAATTCCCAAATCCCTCCCTTAACCCTAAGCCACCTCATTTTCTCATTTTCTTTGCTGGCTCTCAGCCCTTTCTCTCTCTCACTCGTTGCTTTGCTCTTCCTCTCCTCCCGGCAGTCGGCACAACCACCACCCGTGTCTCAGTCTTAACCAGACCATCGTTGCTGCTCATTTCGTGCTCACACAGCCACCAATGGCACCAGAATTCCTTATCTCCTCTCGGCCTAGCCACCACCGGAGGCGACGCTCCATCTCCTACTTCCGGCGCGGCGTGAGCTCTCCACTGTCTCCTACTCCATCATTCGTGTCTTCTCTGTCGCTTTCGGTCTCTCCCTCGATGATCTCTTCCCTTCCGTCCGAGGTTCCAAGACCGTCCGGGAATGGCGTCATCTTGAATGGCTCCGTCGTCACTGGATCTGTCACTGCCATGGAAGCTTCACCTTAACCTCTCTCGTCCACCATCCGAATCAGTTCCCGTGAGGCCTCAACCACCACTCTCATGCATTTTCATATTTGCATTTTCATTTCAGTTTGTTGATGTTTATTGGTTGAACAACTCGACTACCCGACTCGAACCAACCCGATTGTAATTGGGTTGGCTCGGCTCAGGTTATCTAAATTTTTTTTCCAAAACCGATTAAATCCAACTCGATTTCAACTAATTAGTTTAGATTTTTTTTCCTCCTAAACTCGAACTAATCCGACTTATGTGTAAACCTAGTGATAAGAACTCAAAAACAAATAACATAAATAAAAAATTTAAATAATAAATAATAAATTATTAAAATAAAAATATTAACTTATTAAATTTTATTATTACTAATATTTTGTTTAGAATATCGATATTCCACTCTATCAATGAAGCAAGTGAACCACGTGAAACGCTTCCATATCAATTACAGCTTACAAGCCAAATAGTGGAGCTCAATTTTATTTTATTTTTTTTAAAAATCTTTTGGTTCCGTTGAAAAGAATTTTGAATTTGCTATCCATTTCATGAAAACATAAAATTCCGAAAGAATCTTTTTAAAAAAAAATCCTAAAAGAAAAGGGCAAAAAAAGGAATAAACAAAAAAGGTTGTTGTCAGCTGACGAATGCAATTACAAGTTGTAGAAAACGATCCCCAATAAGAGTGAACCACTTGTCGAAATCACATTAGCTACATCATCCATTCACATTCTATTAAATTCTTAGCAATTCCAAACTACGCAACTATCTTCCGTCCATTTTCTCCATCTCTCACCTGCTCCTCTCTCACTTCCCCGATGGGCCGTCACTCACTCTTGGCTCTGCTCCTCTTCGCCGCCGTGACCACCGCCGTTGTCTCCGAGCGGATCGATGACGGAGACGACCTCCTGATCCGTCAAGTGGTGGCGGATGGTGAGGGCGAGGAGGATCACTTGCTGAACGCGGAGCACCACTTTTCCACCTTCAAGGCCAAGTTCGGCAAGACCTACGACACGAAAGATGAGCACGACTATCGCTTCGGTGTGTTCAAGTCCAACTTGCGTAGAGCCAAGAAGCACGCGATACTCGATCCATCCGCCGTCCACGGCGTCACCAAGTTCTCCGATCTTACTCCGTCGGAGTTCCACCGCCAGTTCCTCGGCCTTAAGCGTCTCCATCTCCCGGCGGACGCTCGCAAGGCTCCGATCCTCCCTACCAACGATCTCCCTGAGGATTTCGATTGGCGCGACAAAGGAGCCGTCACACCCGTCAAGGACCAGGCATGTATATTTATTATTCGTTGATGATTTGATTTGATCTGATCTTGTGTTGTGCTAAAGTTTCAGTCTTGGTTTGTGTTGTTAACTAAGTGATTGATGATGATCAGGGCGCGTGTGGTTCGTGTTGGTCGTTCAGCACCACAGGAGCGTTGGAAGGAGCTCATTTTCTTACCACTGGAAAGCTAGAGAGCCTTAGCGAGCAACAGCTTGTGGATTGCGATCATGTGGTTAGTTTCCCTCTCTTGATGTACAGGATTGTTTTGTTTTTATCCGATTTTGAAGTGGAAAATGTTTCTTTTTACACTTGAAATCGATGTTTTAAAAACCGAACTTGGGTGTTTATTTGGTATAGTTCAACCAGAGTCGAATTGGAGATCGTAACAAGAGGAAAAATGATAGTCTTGCACCCTTCTGTAGGGGTGTATTACTATTCACACCTTTTTTAAGGATTGTGAGTAAGGGAGAGAAAGTGATAGAAAAAAGTAAGTATAATGAATAGTATTGAAAAAAGTATGAAAAGAGGTGCACGTACTCTTAATCGGAAGAATATCAGTACTGATCTTACACCTTATCTGCTCATGAGTTATTTATTAGGTAACAACTCACATCGGTTGGTTAATGGACTAAATCACTAAACCAATAATTGGCTTATCATTAACTGAGGAGGTGTAACATTTTAAGTGCAGAAATAACAGAATTGTTTTGTAGTTACGTTTCATATTCTTACGAGTTGTACTAAAATTGCTGTGCACGGTTAGCAACATAATTCGATAATGGTTATGTTATGTTATTATATAATCAAGACTTGATGTGCCCAATGTATTCAGTTTTTGAGAAATTGACCATAAGCTTCCTAGGAAGACTGTAAAATTAGCCAGCATCATGATATGGTATAGCATTTGCACAAAAGACAGGATGAATTAACAGCTATAAATCTTCCAGTGTGATCCAGAACAATATGGATCATGTGATTCAGGCTGTAATGGTGGGTTGATGAACAACGCATTCGAGTACCTACTCCAGGCTGGGGGAATACAGCGAGAAAAGGACTATCCTTACACTGGAAGAGATGGTGGCCCCTGCAAATTTGACAAAAGCAAAATTGCTGCTTCCGTATCTAATTTCAGTGTGGTTTCCCTTGACGAGGAGCAAATTGCTGCAAATCTAGTGAAGAATGGCCCTCTTGCAGGTACCAAATTGCTTGATCATCTCTTTTTTTTTAAAAGAACAAGGCAGATTGAATGTTAAATTATTAGAGAAATACTGACTTTTGCTTTGCGTGGTACAGTTGGTATCAATGCAGCTTATATGCAGACATATATAGGTGGCGTCTCATGCCCATACATCTGCGGGAAGCATTTGGATCATGGGGTTCTTTTAGTGGGTTATGGCGCTGGTGCATATGCACCCATTAGGTTTAAGAATAAAGCTTACTGGCTCATAAAGAATTCATGGGGGGAGAACTGGGGAGACAATGGATACTACAAGATCTGCAGAGGTCGAAATGTATGTGGAGTGGATTCCATGGTCTCAACTGTAGCTGCTGCTATACGTACATCTAGCAATTAAATACAAGGATATGCCTTATTGTGGTTGTGTAATACTAGGCTAGTGGAGTATAGGTAAATAACAAGTTGTGAAATGTTTCGTTTGGTACTGGTAAAATTATCTCCATGTAGGATGAGGAAACTGCTACACGCTCATGCTGTTTATGTATTATGTATTTCTGTATGCTTGTCTGTTCAGTTATCAATAGTTATGGCAACTTGGCAAGTAAATGAAATGGGAAAACTTCAGTGTAAATTCTTATTACCTTCTAATAATTTATAGAGCATATTGTGAAATATCAGTGTAACTTGACTGAAAACTTGCTGAAGAGATTAGGTAAGAATCAGGGGATAAAACGATTTCTTACACGAGTGGGATGGCCAATGGCAATAACTAATTGTAACGTGATTATCTTCTGTTAGTAGAATTTGCGTACTTTAAGTTAAAGGAATTAGCTACGATGTATGAAACTAGGAAACTAACTGAAGGATTAATTATGATCAAGAGGAAGATGAAGTTACGAGTACCCTATGGAGAGATATTAGAGGAGATCAACTTAAGGGTGACAAGGTACGATATATACTGCTGTGCGAAATAAAAGCAAATGTGACTCTCAAAATGGTGCAAAATGCGCACATCATTTTTAGCGGATTGGTGAGGAAATAGGAAATCAACTCTTTCAAATGGTGTCGGGGTCCGGGGTGTGGGTGCTCAAAACTATAACAGGTGAAAACTTACTGACAACTATGCCTCAATTATGCATAATTCCAACTTTGCTTGCCACCGTCAATATTAGTTCTTATAAATGAGTAGTACCATACATACAAAGGACCGAAAGAAGGATTAAAAAACGTTTACCATCTTTTTGTACCGTTAGATTTGCCTTTGAATTTATGCGGGCATAAAATTGGGAGTTTCTCTGGTGCACTCAAAAATCATATGGCACCGGTGGCATTCCAACATGTTCCACTAATAATTTGACACCTAAACAATTAGTTGAATTGTTAAATTCATGTCACAGGGATCTATTTGAAATTTATATTTGTTACACTTGTCTGTAAGGATTATTTTGCAAAATTAATAAACTCCCTCTCACTCTCCCTCTCACTCTCCTGCTCTCCCTCTCCCTCTCCCTCTCCCTCTCACCATTGCCGTGCAAGATCTGGTGCAAAGGTCCTCGATTGTTCCTGCACAACCGCGCACCGTCGTGATTGTTCCTACACAGCCACACACCACCACGAACCCAGATCCGCCTTGCACAGCCACGCACCATCGTGATTGTTCCTTTCACTCTCTGTTCTCGGTCGTTTCCTCTTTTCCTCTACCCAGATCCTGTTTTCGTCTACCAAGGTTCGTTTCCTCTTTTCCCCTTTCTTCTTTACTTTCTTTTTCCATTTGAATGGAATCAAATCAATGTTAGAGTCTAGATTCATTCCATCTTCTCTTGCATTTTGATGGCACTGATACCCAACATATTTTTGCTCTTTTTTTGAGTTAGGAAATAAAAGGGGATTTGAAATGCTATTCCTCTTTTTTTTTCTAGCAAGTGTGTATTTTATTTGATTATTATTGTATTTGATGATGTTGTAATTTTGGTGATGAGAAAGCAGAAAATTGATACACAGTTGTGAATGTTAATGTATAAAGTCCACGGGTGAGTTTCTTCTTCCATGTGGTTAAAAAAGATTCTTATTGATGATGTTCTGGCTGGCCAGCTTCCCGGAGTAGAAAAGTGTTTTGTCTTGAAGAAAATTGAATATTTATCTAATAAAGTCTCAATGTCAGTGTTTTTTTGTTGTTTTACTTAGTTGGGTGGTGGTTTTCCAAATCAGAAAACCTTTTTTTGTCTTGAGCTCTTGTGGGTCAATCTGTTGTTCCTTATTTCTCAGTTGAAATTGGATTTATAGAGAGGGCTGTATGGTATAATGGGGGCGAGCTGCCAATTAGGTGCATTGCAAGTGACTGTGGCAAGTGATTCAGTGGTCATTGGTGAGGCCTGCTGCCTGCATAAATGAATGAACCACTGTTGGACCAATGAATTTGAGTTTTATGTGCTATTCTGTTTGTCTCTTTTATGGATTGAGTTTGAGTCTTATTGTTGTCACTTTTAGGAGAAACCCTTGCTGTTTTACCTTGAAATTGGTCTTTCTTGGGCACTGCTCGAGTAAGACCGAAGGATGCAGTTCTTTCAGCAGAAGATCTTCTATCAGTTTCTATAGAACATCTTCTATAGATTTAGAAATCTTTTCTTTGAAAGAACCTGCTTTTCGTAGTGAATAGTAAGGCTTAGCTGATCACGAATTAGCTTGTGCAGGACACTAAAGGTTTCACAAGCTACTTTACAAATGAATAAAAAATTGTACGAAGCATGTGGGGCAAACAGTGAATCCTACATTAGGAGCTAATATTTCTTCCTTGAATTTCAAACATTTTTGGTTAAGAATTATTTCCTAAGTAGTAAATAGATCCAAAATCTGTTTATCAGCATTTGATAAATAATAGTTGAGCTACCTTCAATCTCTATTGATGAGGTGTTTGGCATAGTATTGTTACCTTTCTTCTGATAAAATGAAATCCAAAATCATTGAAAGAATGGAACTCATAACAACCTCATTCATAGATTGATTGTTTTCAGCAGGGATGCATAAAATCAATAACTCAACCTGAGACAAGTTTGGTATTCTAAATTTTATTTACAAGTTGTGTACTAATGGTTGCACAATTTGGTGCCTTTTCAACTGATGTCTCTGTTAATTGTTATTAACGAAAGGGGCTGGAAACCAAATGAAAAGGGCATTATTTATTATAGAGTAACATTACTCGCATTAAATAATCAAATACAGGAAAATATATCCTTGATCCTTCTATAAGCTCCTTTTTTTTTTGTTCCTATATGTTACACACCGTACACCTTGCTTAAGTTAATCAATGTGATTAGTTAAGTTAGATATAGTTAGTTTCAGATTAGTTAGAAACAGTTACTTTTGTCTCATGTATAAATTAATTCTATTTATATGAATTGTTAGCACTTTACTCTAGAAGTTCCATTATATTCTTGAAAATTAAGACTATTCTCATAACATATTGCTAGTGTTTGTTGATCATGATCCCATCAGTTTCTTGGTTTCTTATTAACAAGAATTTACCTTGTCAAGCTAGGCTTCAGAATCAGAATGCTTAATTAGTTAAATGAAATTATGAAAATGGATCTTGCAGGTTGCACAGCAAGCACCAACAATCATGAAAGAAAATGAAACAATTGAGGCAACCAAGATCAAGGAAACAACCCCAGAACAACCAGCTTCAGAGTTTCCTGTCCCAGAACCAGCCACTGAACAACCAAAGGAAGAAGAAACCACTCAACAACCAAAATAGGTAGCAGTAGCAACAACAACAGAAGCCCAGGCTGCTCCAGAAATCGAAGTCCCAGTTGAAGTTGAGACTAATAAGGAGGTAACAGAAGTGGCAGAGGAAGCCAAGACTGAGGTAGAGAACCCAACACCCGAGGAAAAACCTGAAAAAGTGAAAGAAGAGCCAACAGCTGAGGAGCCTAAAGAAACTACTGAAACAGAGTCAGCAGCAGCAGCAGTGGAGGAAGAGAAGCCAAATGAGGAGAACAAACCAGTTGAAACCACAGTGGAAGCCACCAATGAGGTCCCCATTGAGAAGACTGAAGCTTAGACCTATGGACAGTACGTGTGAGGGGGGAAAAATAGTTGAGATGGTGTCTAGTTGTTGGAATCAGGTCTACCTTTTTGCATGTTAAAGTTGAAAAGCTTTTTCTATTTTCCTTGTTTAGTTCATTTATCATTAATGTTATTGTGAAGGTAAGTCTTTGAGTATGGGTGTTACGATTTATGGAGGATATATAGCTACATGTAAGCACTGCACAATTGGGTCCACATCAGCATGGAAATTCTATGGGTTATGTATTGAAGTGAGCTATAGCTGCTGAAGTTTGGGGATGATGGTTGCATGAGGGTTCAACTCGTTTGGTCATTATGTGTTCTTCTTGGTTGGAATAAATTATATTTGCTTTTATACTCTTATTTTTGTGAGAAGTCTATGTTTTTTTTTGCTTTGCTCTCTGCTCCACATAAATTTTTTGATACTGCTAAGTAATTATATTTGTGGGAATGCGGTTAAGCATTGAATTTATATATATTGATCAATTCATGTTATATTTCTAAATAAATATGAACCAGTAGACCACCTAGGTATTAAGAAAAATTATGTGATAATTTCTACTTCGAAGATGCTTCAGGTTTGATAAATGTAGAAAACATTCCTGGGAGTTGAAGGATAAAGTAAACAAAAACAAAGACCGAAAGAAGAAGAAAAAGATTAATACGCATCGTGTGAAAGTGTATTTGGTTATTTAACACCGGTGTCACATTGTATATTATATATAAAAAAAGTATATATATAGATATAAAACTGGTGTCACATTCCTTAAGTAGTAAATAGATCTAACGTTATAATTTATACCCACAACATTTCAGGAAGAAAAGAAGAGTTGCACCCATAAGATAACAGAAAACAATGTCTGGAAGCGGGTTATGATAAAAGAAAGCATAATTAAAGGGCAACAAAAAAAGTGTGAAAAATCTCAAATAGTTATTCTTGTATATATTTTTGGAAGAACTCAAATTAATGATAACCAAAACTTATGACAAAGTAGTCATTATCTATTATAGCTAAACAATTACAATTTATAACAAAATAATCACTTTAAACAATTTCTCCTTGGACCTAGAAGAAAAAAAGAACGTATAGCTTAAATTTTGTTGTTTTTCTTTATTAATGAGTTCTCTTTTTTTGGGGGGGGTGTTGAGGAAGCAACAAGCCAATAACCTGAGATCTTAGAGAAAGACAAATTGTTGGCATGTTAGAAATTCTAATTCTAATCCTTTCTAAATCAAATCAAATCACATCATTCACAATTTTAATTATTTCAAACACAACCTAATTGATTACGGGGAAAAAGAGTTGCTCTTTGAGCACGATTGTCCAAAGTCCAAATATTACAAAAAATGCGTTAAATTGGAAGGTTTTTTTTAATTTGCGGTGATTTTTAACCCCTGCAAATTAAATTATGGTGATTTTAAAAATCGCTACATTTACGCTGACCACAATATATTGCAATGATTTTTAAGCAACCCCCACAACAGTGAATAGATTGTGGCAGTTTAAAACCCCCACAATTTGTGACGATTTTTATTCAATTTGCAGAGATTTTTAATCTCCGCTATCTAGTTGCCTGATTCTACTTACCAAAAAATTGTAAAAATTTAAAACCGCCGCTATTAAACATATTTGTTTTTTTTTAAATTACTAAATGTAAAACTGTTCATATAAATGTAAATCAAATTACAATAAAAATATTTATAGAGAATTTTCAATTCAAATCCATCTAAGCTTAAATTCATCTCTTGATTCTTACAACTTAAAATCCAAATAACCTAAAGTTGTAAAAAATTTAAAATTTGCGAGATTTTTAATCTCCGCTATCTAAACATTCTACTTACCAAAAAATTGTTTTTTTATTAAATATTTGTTTTTTTTTTTAATACTAAATATAAAACTGTTCATATAAATGTAAATCAAATTACAATAAAAATATTCATAGTAACATACAACTTCACAAGTTCAAATCCATAATAAGCTAAATAAATTCATCTCTTGTAACTTAAACTTACAACTTAAAATCCTTAATAACCTAAAGTAGTGTCATAATAAATGTACATAAAAAATCAACATTAAATATATTATTGGTGGTTTGTGTTGCTACTGCCAGATGATCTTCTTGTATCCAATGGCGTAGTAAGTTCACTTGAAGCATCACCTGATTGAAATAGTAAAAGATATTTGGTAAGAAACTACAAAGAGATAAAGCTATATAGTACTATTTGGCTCTATAAAGAGAAAAAATGTAAATACAAATTGACACAGATTTGCTAAGCCAATAGCTGTGGAGGTGGAACTCAACTCCAACCATTGACGTGTCTCACGTGAGAAAAGTAAATTAAAGTTATTAAAAGTTAATTAATAAAAAATTATTTATAAAATAAGAATAACAATAAATACAAATGTGTGATAATAGATATTTCCTAATAACAAACCTATGCCATAATTACTATATCAGTCGATTTCACAATAAATAAATATGCAGATGCAATTGGTTATAGACTTGTAATAATTAAGGATAGTTAGATTTAGTTCATGATAAAGCAAGCAGGTGCAAACTATCCTATGCTGTATACTTTGCTCTTAGTACCGTGATTAAGTTACTGCACATAGACCATTGAAGCCCCTATTTCTGATAACATTTGTACTCTAATTTTTTTTTTTTAAAAAGTGTTATAGAAATGGGAGTTTTATGTTGAACTATGCCATATTTTAAATTGGAGTTCAAGTAACTACAAAACCATGCTAAGAAAATTGAACTACAATAACAAAAGTAATTACCTTTGGTATGTAGAGCCAACAACCAGTAATCCAATAGTGTAGGTTTGGGAGTATAAAGGGTTATTACTCTAAAGATTTCTTCCCTTGAAAATGATGAAATTATGATTAGAATAAAACTAGCCACAATTTTTTGGTTGAACTAATTTTATAAGTAATACCAACTATAGTATAGTAGCAGCTAGCAATACCAACTAGCAATTTATGGCAAACAATAGCACAACAGCAGCTAGCAATACCAAACTATACTATAGCATAGTGGCAGACTACCAATAGTCCTGTTAATATTCTTTCTTTTCCCAACTGTCTCTTTCATCTTCTATTATTTTAATTATAGAATTTTGGCAATAAAAACAATATCAAGATCTATATATTGACCCAGGCTTGAACATATACATATAATTGGCAATATATTCATAAACATGGACAATACGCTACTTATTATAAATATAGACTACCTCAATATGATCTACAAGATATATCAACAAATATGGCCATATCCGTATACATTTTACTCATCTTGGAGACACTACTATAGCTTCTTAGTCTACAGCTTCGTATTTATCTAAAATCTAAAATTAAGTAAATGTAAATAATAATAGAAGGACAACACCCGTTAAGGACAAAAGCAGTAAAGACAGGTAGAGACATTATAAATCCAAGCCATTTGCTCATTTATATAATTATAAATAAAAGTAAATTTGGCAAGGAATGAACTAAGCCGGATCCATGCATTAATTTTTGAATGTAGAACAAGTGGCATTTGAAGCAAAGTCCAAGTTGCACTTATCCATGAGAAGCTAGTACTCACTTTAAACATCAAATAGACAACAGTGCAAGAAAATATAATTACAAAGATAACTTTATAACCTTATATTAAAAATTAACACCGATGCTAAATTCTTAATCTCATTGGCGTAAAATTAACTTTCAGAAGCTAATTCCACATGTGATTATTACCTCAATCATTTTTCTTTAAGTCGTCACAACATGTAATACATTTATACACTAGCTATATCTTCCAAGCAAGATATAAAATTAGTCAAAAAAGTAAGAATCAATATTTAAAAGGATCAACACATTTTTCGTGAAAAAGAAGTTCAAATTTACATTCATCCATACGTGTACAACATTGTAGAAAGCAGGTTAGTGGAAGTCGAAAGATTGTATATCTGTCAATAGTTCAGAAGGGTATTGTTAATGCAAGGCATTAAATTCCGCCATTATGATTTACCATCTCTAAATTGCTAATGAGGTGGATATAACAGGGATAAGAACCACTATCTGTTTCTGCAACTTAGCATTCGAAAATTCCACACATGTATGATGTAAACTAACTATTATCACAGGGAAGGAATGCCAAAAGCACCAACCTTCAGGGCTGTCACCAACACCCAAAAATCTGATGAATTAGATTCCACTTCAGCAGAACTATCATTGAGTATCTGTTGCAAATCGGAACCTAAGAAAGTACATAGCATTAGAGAATAAATCTCATAATTTCAATTGGACTAGGGATGTAAATGTTCAAACAATCATGCTCAGGCTTTGACTCAATCACAATATGTTCCTGATAGAACCAACAAAAAGCACTAATCAACCAAAGCATACAAATCATGTTGATATTCAATAACATGTTGATTCTTTCTAACACAGGCATTTTCAGCTTTCTAGTTCATACACATGACTAGAAAAGAAAATTACCCAACCCCATAGTCAATACATTACAATTCCAACCTTTCTTTCCCTCCTCCTTTTAATATCATTTTTCAAATAGCCAAATTCAATTATTTTTGTTTTTGCTTTCTTTTAAATGTCAAATATCAGAATAAAATTACATCAATAATAAAAACTAATATTATGTTTCCTCAGGCGTCAGAGCATTCCTTTAACTTATAACATCAAATATCCTGTGATAACAAAGTTATCAATTTACCAAATTACCTTCAAACTAATTCGAACAAACCCTGTAAGTAGTAAGAGCGAGCAAAGATCAACATAACATTTACCTCCCTGCAGATTCGATCAAGCTTTATCATTGAATTTTCCACCAGCTGAAAAGTTTATCAAAGAATACCATCAATGAGATTGCACTTGATAAGAATAAGTATAACAATATGCTTATTTCAAACTGAATTTATAATTAAGCTACATTATCAATTAATAGGTTTCTTTCATGCAGAAAGATAGATAGAAAATCATAATTTTGAATGGAGGCACATAATCTACTTTTACACCAAACTTTCCAAGTGAAATGTCTTTGTCTTATAGATGCTATTAGCATTATAGAAGCATACCTGTGTAGCCACAACCAAAGTAAACTGAGAAAAGAATGATGGATTTGTCTCAATCAATCTCTTTCCTCTTAGCTTCTTTCTCTTCTTTGGCTTTCTGATAAAGACAACATTATTAAAAAAAGGCAAGAAAATCAAACGAAAGAAATATATACTAAGTGAGTTTGCATACATCGAGGATGTCAGGAACAGGCGGCTTAACACCATGATCTGCAGCCCGGTTGGAGGCCTTGGTTGTCACAAGCTTCCAATTCCAAATCCACTAACCAGGAAGAGTGGTGCTATAACTCAACCTCCAGTTCCTGCCAATCAACAATACATTTCTTGCCTTCACCATGTGTAGTGTTAGTGTATCCTCCTTCACTCAAGTCAATTAGAACAATTTTCAGTTCTATCTAGATAAAACTATATTAACACAAAGCTTCTACAACCCTTGGTGTGGGTTGGGTTACCCAGCTAGCTTGGAGCAGTATATATCTATGTCTTAAAAATTAGATTGGGTGATTAATTAAATCAATTAGATCATAATTTAAACATTTTTTGATTTAATTATAATTTAATTATAATTCAATCATAAATTTAACTGATTAAACCAATCGAATTATGACACCCATATTCTGCGTTTTCAAATTAATGTTGCAATATGGATGAGATATCTTAAACATGGCCAAAAAATAGTAGGATGAGCAGATAGATAAAAATTTAATTTCATATCTCAGAATACATCAAACTCAAAACACACACAAAAAAAAGAGACACCATTTCACTACAGAGGAAACACAGAGCAAGAACAAGTTAAGAAGGAGAACAACAGAAATCAATTACAAGAGCATACAGAAGAAAGCTCCAAAAACCAGAATAAGACAGAGCAAGAAAGATAGTTATCTTCTTGCCACTAGGAATCAGGATATTTCACTAGAATCCTAGCAATAAAAGCAGGTCCATTCCAAGATGAAGTCCAGATAGAGAAAACTCTAGTTGATTTTTGTAGTGTAATGCACTTTATCAAATTATCAAATTTCTAGCATCCTACACTAAATTCTAATTCTACAAGACAGTAAACAAAATTGAGTGGACAGTCAGGTAGAACATCAGCACAAGAATCTACACACCATAACAAAAAAAACCCTATATTACGGAGCACCTATGTAAAAGATGAAGCTGCTTTTGCTAAACATTATGCAGAAGGGGAAAACTACTCTAATCAATCATAAAAAAACCTGCTCAGCTTACCGTTTGAACCTACGACCACTTCCAAACTCCACTGTAAGTCGTCATTGCCTCCACTGCTAGCCGTCGTGCGAAGCTCCACCGCTCAGCTAGCCGTTTGAACCTCGCTCTTCTACGTCTTGGTTTCGATTGGTGCTTTCCGTTCGAAGCTCACTGCAAACATTCAACAAACAGAGGTTTGAGGTTCTTTCAATTTGGGGTTTAGGGTCGGGATTCGAATCTTACGACTTTGGGGAAGACCGACCTTCCACGACGAAGAAGTAAATGTCACAATAGACGAATTTTAGGGGAAGATCGACCTTACTGTTCTTCCAAGATTGGGGCTCACATTCAACGATTTCACCTTAGGGTTTTTTCAATTTAGGAGTTCTGGACTTTTTGACGTTGAGGCAAACACATGATTGGGTAACATGTATTGAGTTTTGTAATTTTGCAAGATAATCCTTATAGGAGGGAAGTGCAATAATTATAAATTATAAATTATAAATTCATCCCTGTGACATGGAGTCAACAATTTGACTAATTATTTAGGTGTCAAAATATTAGTGGAGGTCCTTGTAGTGCCACCGATGGCACATGATTTTCGGTTGCACAAGAGCAGCCACCCATAAAATTTCTATGGAGTTGCACTTCCAAATGTCAAACTTACAGGCCGCTCAACTTGGGTACTACTACCTTGTCAGGTTATGTTTGGTGTATAGGATATGAAGAACTTGAAAATATTAATTAATATTATTAAATTTTATAAAATACTTGTTGGTTTAATATGATATTATAATTAAATTAAATCAAATATTTTTATTTTATTATGACATAATTATTTTATCTTAGCTCTCATCTCCTAATTAAACTTATAAGATATCTCTTTCTACCCTGTGCGTCAACTTCATGCCTAGCGTTGTTCCTAGTCACACCCACCATTGTCACCCGTTGAACAATAGCAGCGCCGCCCTTTGCCCAGCTCACCGGAACAGTCGCGCCACTACGCCGGTCAAGCACCACTGTAACACACCATCTGAGCCGCCACCCCCTGCCTTGTTCTTAGTCACAGCCAGCATCAAAACCCCGATCAAGACCTTCAACCCAGGAAATACAAGAACCAGATTCCTTAAAACTCCATCCTATCTTAAAGCCACAGATCCCCAATCATTATCTCCATCGCCAAATTGACAACCCACCACGCGCTGCCGCTCCCAGCCACCCAAACCGGCCTCTATTTCGCTACCCGCAAACCACTGCGACGCCACCACCCAAATCGACCTCTGTTCGACGACCCATTCCCAACTCCGATTTTGCACCGCGCCCCTATCTCCTCACCCACAGGCCATATCATCATTTGGTCCCAGTGTTTTCCTCTTTGTGATTTTGATTTAGTCACAGCACGAACCTGGACTAACAGCAAAGAAGAGGGCTTGGGGGAGTTTTCATTTAGAGGGTCAAAGGTTCTGAGGGGAGGCTCGATTCTTACTCAGAGGACAAATTGGTTTTGGTTTTTGGGGAGCAAGTTCGGATGAGAGCAAGAAAATAGTATGAGTATCCTAAAAATTGGTTTTTGTTCTTTTTATGTAGTGAATTTTGAGTTTGTAATTTTCATTATTCTGAAAGACTGATGAAATTGGAGAAAAAAGCCTAAATGGAAGATCCTAGAAGTGATTTGTTTAAATTCTATAAAAAAATATGGTGTAATGAATATTTTCTTGATTTGATATTTACTTGCTGCATCATCTGCATTATTAATTGAATATTCTTGTTTGCATGTGCATAAACAAGAGATATTTTGAGTTTCATTTATTCTGGGTTTTGTGCTTCCCATTAATATTCTCTGTTATTTCGGATGAAATTTACTTAATAAAATTCATATGAAAACACAAGAAAGATGTATTGTGATGGATCAACATATTGGATAAGGGGGGTTGTTGCTGTTTACGGGTAACATTACTTGCATGTGAGAGTAATTGGTCTAGATATTGATTGTGATGGTACAGTAAGGTTGGTTCTGATTTGGGGGGTTTGATTGCTTTTTGCATTATTCATAGAAGGTTTGGTGTTTTGTAGAGAGAGGACTAAATAGAGGAGCTTATTAAAGATGGAGTTTTTAGTTTGTTTATATTATTAAACTTTATCTTGTTTTGGATGACAAGGTTCCTTTATGGTAAAATTGGATGAGAAGGTAAAATAAGAGGAACAACAGTCAAGGAGATACTTGGTGAGAAAAATGAAGTAATAAATAGTTTACTTCAGAAATCTGACAAAAATTTGAATTCATGAGTCGAAAACCATTATATCAAAAACCAAGTACAAGCTTTGATTTTCAGAAGGACTTTATAAAACATAACCCTAGTGTGATAAATATTCGATGTTCAACTGTTAGTGCAACACACCTCAAATTGTAGTAACTCATTAGATCAGTCAATGGTTGGAGAAACAACTACAAACTGGGAGGCAAGTAGGGATAGCTTACGAATGATATTTGGAACTCCCCATTAAAAACTTGTCAGTCACACACACAAACACACTCGCACAAAGGCTTTTTAAGATGTAAATTATTTAAACTAAATACCCCAATGAAGCCTCAGAAGCTTGCAACAAAGCACTTGAGATTTTCCATTACCGGTATACACACAACAGTTGCAAACACGGAAACAATAATGCCAACAATGAGAAAAATGATGCTAAACCTGCATCAGTAGTTACATAACACAATATAAAGTAACTTACCCCGAGGCCAAAGTAGAACTTTGTAATAGAAAACACTTTACAACTCTGAATGAGCATCCATAAAAGTCAGAAGTTAAACATACTATGGAACAAATTAACTTGGGTGACAATTACCATTTAATTTTTTTATGTCACTTATCTACCCTGAATAAGATTTCCAAATGTTAAAAAAATGATAGTGTCAAATATTAACAATTGATTATTTGAGTTTATGAGTTTGTTTATATTATCAAACTTTATCTTGTTACTTTATATTATTATGTTTTATATTATTAAGTGCATTAAACGCAGTCTTAGTGTAATGGAGTTAAGATCTGTTGGTAAGAATGTGGGCTCAATAGTACTACATAAGAACAGGTAAAATAAGAGGAACAACAGTCAATGCTAATAGATCTAGAAAATAAAGGATACTTGGAAAATGATTTTACCAGGCTTAAGGAACATCTCATAATGCTAGTAATAAATAGTTTACTTCAGAAATCTGACAAAAATTTGAATTCATGAGTCGAAAACCATTATATCAAAAACCAAGTACAAGCTTTGATTTTCAGAAGGACTTTATAAAACATAACCCTAGTGTGATAAATATTCGATGTTCAACTGTTAGTGCAACACATTATACGTGCAACATAGGTACACTGAAACAAATCTTCAATTCGTGAATCATGTCATAGTAAGTTATGTATGTTTTTTTAAATTCACTTTTTCATGTGTCTTTCTTGGTATTGGGAATTCATGTATGGTTTGTTTTTCAATTCATATTCTTTGCAATTCATATTAGTATGGGTTTTTCAATTCATGTATGAGTTTGTCTTTCATTCATATTGTATGTTCATGTATGGGTTTGTCCTTTCAATTCCTATTGTCGTATTTCAATGCACTGTATATGGTTTTGAAAAATAAAATAAATAAATGTTAAGCTGGCTTTCTTGGGATTCCACAGAGAATTATGCAAATGCCGCGACCAACACTAGATTGTGCTATTATGGTTTTGTTGCGCTAAATGTATATATATAAAGGCACGTTAACGTTTTGAATGTGCGTTTCGGAACTTTTCAAGATTCTTTGTTATTTATTTATTTATTTATTTTTTCTTCTTTTTTTCCTTTTCTCCTTTCCTTTTCGCTTCTTTGTAATTGTAGTAACTCATTAGATCAGTCAATGGTTGGAGACCATGGTCTTTTTACTACACACCTCTTAAACTGCAGGCTTTTTTTTTCTACAACTAGAATGGCCAACAAACGGGAAAGATTGCTAGTCTATTGTTTCAAGGCTCTCATTTCAACAGGAAGTTGACAATATGATTATATGATACAACTACAAACTGGGAGGCAAGTAGGGATAGCTTCTTATACGAGACTTTGCGATGTTATCAAAGCAAAATTGACATATTCAATACTTACGATCTGGTATTTGGAAACTATAGATCATTCTCATTATTAAGTGATGCAAATGAAAATGGGAAGAACTTGTAACCGTCTCCCTCATAAAACTTGTTCTGGAACTCTCCCCAATGAAGCTCGATCAGGATACAACGTTGTGAATTCATTATGGTGAGAAAGCCACCAAAATTGGTTGTTAGAAACGCTGATTTCACCAAATGTGTTCTTGGTGAAATGAATGAATGACCTCATTACCAAGAAAAGAAAACTCAAGAGTGTGTATGCATTATTATCCTATCCATGGCAAACCAACGCTACAGTAGAAGTGGAAATATACAAAGAGTACATCTATAATGCTTCACCATGAATGCTCGAGTTTAGGGAAACTCAGAAGCTTGCAACAAAGCACTTGAGATTTTCCATTACCGGTAACACACCAACAGTTGCAAACACGGAAACAATAATGCCAACAATGAGAAAAATGATGCTAAACCTGCATCAGTCACACACACAAACACACTCGCACAAAGGCTTTTTAAGATGTCAGATAACTCTCCTAACAGTCCACCACTTACGTAAGTCACATAACACAACATAAAGTAACTTACCCCGAGGCCAGAAGTAGAACTTTGTAATAGAAAACACTTTACAACTCTGAATGAGCTAGACTGAAAAGACTAAAAACTGAAGAAATTAAAATGCAAGGATATTATGCATTTAGAGATGCATTTCTAATAGGAAAGAGATAACTTCAAGGCCGATCCATAAAAGTCAGAAGTTAAACATACTATGGAACAAATTGCTGCAACTAACGACTGGGTGACAATTGACCATTTAATTTTTTTATGTCACTTATCTACCCTGAATAAGATTTCCAAACAACAAGTCCTTGAAATTAAAAAAATAAAATAAAATAAAAGGCAGAACCCTGAAACTTGCTGAGTTCTAGGCAGACAATTCAGTCAAATATTAACAATTGATTATTTGAGTTCTAGGCCAACAATCAATAGATCAAGCAACTTAGAGCCTTGTTCGTAATAGAATATAGAAATCCACAAGTTATAGAATAACCATAAGATGAGGGGGGTGCAGAGAGACTACAAGAAAAGTATTCTATCCTTCCCTATAAGGTCACAAATAACTTTAAAATGGCTCAATTATTAGACTTTTATCACATGATAAATACAACATAAAAACTTCAACAACATTAGATATTATTGGATTGAACTAAATACTAGCATACTTCCTTCCTATTATATAAATTCCAAATAATATCAATCTCAGTTCTGTTAGGAATTGAAGCAAACCTGCACCTTATTATTCAAACAAGGCTTCAGAAAAGATTTAATTTGGCAAAACTGAAAACAGAATAATAAGGTGCAGGTTTGCTTCAGATAGCAATTGCATCGGAAACATTACCCCTAGTAGCATGAAACAGAATTCATTCAAAAGGAATTGATTTTTCTGTAGGAACAAGACCACTAATAAACCCCAGCTTAATCTGCTTTGATGGATATGTTGTCTTCTCCTACAGAACATAAATTTGCTAAGCCATTAAAAAGAGAAATAAAACAAAACTGAGAAGTAACAAACGGAAAGTACAAAGCTGTAGCCTGTACTTGTTCAAGTAATAATGGACTGTCAATAGACCCTTCAACAGTTTTCTGGACTTCAAGCTCTCTCTAGTGAGAAGAGAAAAACTCACCAGCCTAAAATGAAATCAAAGAAAGAAGACATTGTCACTTTGACTTAAGTGGCCTTATACACCAAGGAGAGAAAAAGAAAAGACCGGACTACATGGTCAGATACATGATACACGCCTTAAGAATATGTTTGCATTTGTACTAACAAAAAATTCATATATAGTGAGATCTACAAATCATATTATACAACTAGAAAAATGCTTTTACACTGTTAGTTAAATATAAACACGGTCAACAGAAAAATAAGCTTAGAAAAGAATCAGAGCTTTGAGATATTAAGTATCAGATATGATGATTGCTATTGTCGCAATGGTGAAGTTATCACAACCATACCTTCTGTAGAACAAACAAGCTTATACTCTAATAACTCACTGTAAGTGTGTTGCAACTTCTCATTATTTGCATTAACCTCAAGTAGCTCAGCTTCAAATTCTGCAAGTTTAACCTGGCCATGAAGAAAAGTTTCATTACATGGTTCAGCATATTCTTAAACAGGTTAATGGGTGGTAAAAATTTCAGAACACGTAACAACCTCCAAATAGCCCAGATCAACATCACTGTCTCCTGTTGACCGAGGTGAGGGTGATTCACCAGTTTTTGTCATTTGTTCCTTAAATAACCGTAGCTTACGTGCCATTTCCCCCACATCTTTTAATCTGCATGGAAAAATTGTAAGTTATACAGTCCAGTAATTAATTCTAATGATAAAATGTGACATGGTAGAATATACTGGCACTGAATTTTGCACTGTTAAAAATACAAGGCGCATCCAAAATATTGGATTTAACAACATTGGCGTGTTCAATGTTGCATGAATATCTTAAATTGATCCTGCTGCCCATTGTTCATAGTTGCCTAAACCCAGATACTATTTGTCACCAAGCCTCACCAATACCTCTGGCCAGAAAAGGTTAAAAAGAAGGTCTCACAGTACCACTAAGATCACCAGGATGTCTAATTTTTAGATTTGCTTGAAGGAGCTCTCTCCTGTGTGTAGAACGAATTTTATTAGTATTCCCTCTTCTTTTGGGTCAAATATTAATTTCATTTCACTCAGCACTGTAATAATAGTTATTAATTACTAGAAAAAGATATATAGGCTTTGGAGTACAAAGCTATGAGGCGTCATGTGTGTATTTGATTGATATAATATAATAAAATATCTCTTTTTTTCTTAATACCTAGCTAAAGCTTGCCTCTTTTTACATCATATAAAATATCAGTCTAAGGAATCAAATTTTCATACTAGGTTCACTACCACAGACATCAAAGAGCTAAAACATACTTCTCTGAGATTGAAACAAAAACCAACATCCAGATATGTTTTCAAGGCAAACATCGAGATCAAGGGAAATTATTATCACCAGTTCCCAGTTAAAATGCTTCTTAAGAGCAAATGTTACAGAGACAGATTATGAAGAGAAACATCTTCAAGGACACAACAGAGGCAAGATGAACACAACTAAGCGGACAGAGATGTTATAGGCACCTGAGCAGCACATGTCCATTGGAATGTGCTTTTTTCTAAGATTCATCAACGAATAAAATAGAAAGCAATTAATTCAATGAAGACACCAAAACATCAAGGAATAAGCATGCTTCCTTAGATAATGCATTAAGAAAAACCATTGAAAAATGTAAATCAGAGCATGATAAAAAGTCCAAGCGCAAATTCAATTCACAAAATCAAGGCTCCTGAAACCAGAAACATAAAGAGACAGAGGCAGAGCAATGCGGGTTTCAGAGTCAAAGAATTAAAAACGACAGAATTGGAATGAGGCATAAATACATATATACATGTTTGAATTGGACGAGGCCGAGAAGAGATCAACAAGATAAGAGATGGCTCCCTCCGTGAGCTGATTCGATTGGAATGATCACTTGAACCAATTGCATTGGCTCCCACCGTAGCAGATCAGATCCATCGTGGGATAACAACCTCCACAGTTTTGAATTTTATAAAATACATACATTATTAGGCAATGTTAATTGCAAATTATGCCTTTTATGTTATTCTTTCATAATTTCTTTTAACAATAATAATTTTTTTTAAAAAAATACATTCTAACACATAATTTCTAAACAAATAAAGTGTAAACATTACGTAAGTTTTTTTATACAAATATCATTTATCTAAAAGATTATGTACATACAAAAATCCACTCCTTTATTTTTTTTTCCATCAATTATTAGTACTTACGCTTTCCTCCTATATTCACACCTCACTATGGTATTAAGATCACAAAAAAGTTATTTGCACATTTTTTATACCAAAATTTTACATATTTTTCTTTCTTTTTAAGCTTTCTTTCTTTCTTTCTTTCTTTCTTTTTATTGACTAAACCGTTTTTCTTTTTTACGCCAAAACTTACACAAATGTTATATATGATTTTATTTTTAGTATTGACTAAACCATTTTTTAATTAAATATATAAGAAATGGACTTAATTAGGCCACAAAATCAAGCATGACTCATAGCCTAGTTCATTGAGCTTAGAAGTTTCAATTAGTACAAAATTTAAATTTGGTTCGTTGAATTCATTATCGAGTTTTTTTTCTTCTTTGGTATGAATTCATTATCAAGTTTGAGTAACTTATTAAATTAAAATGAGGTGAATTTGAGTTTTTAAAGAACAGATTTATTTTCGTATTGAGCCTAAGTTGTGCTCAATTCATTACATTAGGTTACACATCCATGAAAGTAATATGCAATAAAGAACAACCAAGCACTTACTATATAATAATAGAACATCAATCATAGTGTGATTGTCTGAAAATATAGTGTTTAAGAAGTTAGCTTTTTATTAAAAGAATTGATTTCTGAAATGACCTAATTGATTTAGATTTTTTTTTTTGGCATAACCTTATTGATTTAGTTAATTGTCAAATCAACAGACTATAAAACCTTCTTTTACCCATTGCTCGGATGAAGAAAAAAAATGGATAGAGAGAAAATAAATAAAAAAGTAAAAATGAAAATTGTTTGCTCAGATGAAGAGAAAATGAGAAGAACAAAAAAAATAATAAAAGATTAAATTTTTTTTTCACCCGTTGAGCAAAGAATATTTTAACTGTGAGTTCCACATTTTTTTTTACCTCTCTATGCTGCTTCCTCGCATCTTTTAAGTGAGAGAAAATGACATTTTGTTTTTGGTGCTTGTTATGATACACTCTGTTAAGTTTGAATATATCATATATCTTTGACTTTTAGGCTATGTTTGGTGAGTAGGATAAGAAGGATATGATAGTATTAGTTAATACTATCAGGTCTTATTAGGTGTTTGGTGAGTTAATCTGATAGTATAATGAAATCAGGTTAAGCATTTTTATCCCATTCTAACTTGATTATTTTATCTTCTTTCCCAACACCTGATTAGACTTGATAGGATATTTATTCCCATTTTACCCCTCAACTCTCTCCTTCTCTGCCCAGGCTCCTCTACGTTCATCATTCTCTTTTAGCCTCTTCCACCACCAAGGCCACACATCCATGCACCATCGTCAGACCACCACCACCGGACCACCTTGCCAAATCACCACCAAACCACCATTCTCAAACCAAATGCAAACAAACTAAATGTAATTAAAAAAAATTGAAAATCAGAGACAACTTTTCACAACGTTAGAGCATGGGGCTTTAGGGGAGGAAGATTCAAGGCAGCTTAGGGCATGATCCAGTGGTGCACGGTAGCTGGGTCTTAGTAGCACGGTGGTGCGATGGCAGGGTGATTCAGGATCAGGCTAGTGTAGTAGTGCGCGTGCGACGCGAGTCTCACGGTGGAGGACGACAAAAGATGACTCGCGGTTGGGACTCAGGCGATGCAGTAAGGGAGTTGATGGCGGATTTGGGCGACGCGACGGAGCACGTGGATTGCGGATCTGGAGAAGGAAGATCATAGTAGGAAGGGTGGTGGCCGGCTATGGTTGGTTGGTTGCAGCGACTTGGTACTGGACGTGGTGGCTTGCATGGTGGAATGGACGAAACAGGCTGCTGGACAGAGGCTACGAGGGTGGGTTGAGGTCGCGTGTGGCGCTGCTATGATCTGGGTTGTGCAATGACTTGGATCTACTGGTGGTGATGAAGGTTGAAGTTGGTTGGGCAATGGGTTTCAAGGACAAATCTTGGTGGTGTGGGTGACTAATTTGGGCTCTGTGTCATTGAAGAAGCTTATTAAAGCTTAACAGCAAAGGTTCCATTACGGTAGAATTGGGTGAGAAGTTGAAAGAGATGATGAGAAAGATGAAGGGTAATATGGTCATAGTAAATAATTATATATACTATCAAGTTACTTATACTATGTGTATCAAACATTTGATAGTATAAGAGTTTATCAGCTTGTTTATACTATCAGCTCTTATCCTATTATCTTATACTATCATATCTTATACTATCAGGTGCACCAAACGCAGCCTTATTTGCAACAACAAGTTTTTTGTTTTGGCAGGTTACTTCTTTTTTTTAAACTATGTTACTGTTCACACCAAAGGTAGGCCGAAAATACTATTTATGCTGAAAAAAATACTATTTATGCCTAAAAAAATATTATTTATATTGGAAAAAAATACAGCTTATGACGAAAAACATTGTTCATGATGGAAAAGGGATACTATTTATGCCCGAAAATACTGTTTATATATTTTAAAATTACACAGTTCTGTAAATAATACCAGCTAAAACTTATATCAGTCAGTCTTTATATTTTTTCATAAATAACTGTACATATTGAAATTTTTTTGTAAAACTATTACCATTAAAAAATCTTATAAATTTTAACTGATAATATTTATACAGTTATACAACTTAAAAAAATTAGAGTGATCGAGTTTCCTAAAATTATAACTATGTTTTTCAAAAATCTTATAAATTTTAATTGATAATATGTATATAATTATACAATTTAAAAAAATTAAAGTGATCTAGTAGTAATTAGTAAGTAACGTGAATCGATGATAATGATAGTGATAATATGTAAAAAAAATATAATATAATAAAATTAAAAAAAATTAAAAAAAAGTAAATTTTTTATAATTGATCTAAATCATTGATTTATTTTATAAATAAATCAATGTTTTAGATTATGAGGTGTATGATACATCTTCCTTTAAAAGATTTATATTAAAAATGACCTTTGTTTTTTTGTATTTTCTCTCTATCCACTTCTCTCCTTTCGTTTTCTCTTTGTCCAGGCAAAGGACTATAGATTTAATGCAACAAAAAGTTTATAATTATTTCAGTTACATTTTCTACCTAAAAATGAAAAAAATATTGTAAATTCGTTCTAAATCTTTTTTTTTTTTGGTGTACTTGAGTTCGACATCGAAGTTAAACAAAAGGAAGGAATTGTTAAAAAAAAAAAAACCATAGGAAGAAAGAAACACAGAAATACACTTATCACAAAATGAGTGATGACCAAATCAATGGCTTGATAGTATTCATCTCACGTACTTTGAGATTGTAAAATGTTCGGATATCTGCAAAAATTATATTATTTAAGGATTTGAATTTAATTTTTTTTCATATTATTAAATTAATTTTTAATAATTATATCATATATATGTATTAATATTTTTTAATAATTTTTATTTTTATTATTTTTATATTAATTTAAAGTTAAAAAAAGTTAAAATATACTAATTACTAACTTATTATTTTAATTTATTGATATTATAAACTTAAATTAAAATTATTTATAATTATATATTATATATTTTTTCTTTATTTTTTCTGATTTTTAAAATATTTTTGGGTCCCCGCAAAAAACGGAAGCAGAGGGAATTTTTTTTTCCTAAAGTCGAGGTTGAGAGCAGAGACTACAGAAAACTGAGGAGGCAGAGACGGGCGCATCCCCGCTTCACCTGCCTGGTGCAATCCCTAAATTATATTTGTATAAATGAAGGTACATTATACATATCCGTGGATTGAAATTTTATGGAACTACTACAATATTTGAAAATTTAAAGTACTTATAATAAATTAATAACTAGTCACTCGATAATTTTCAAAACACATAAACATTTGTTCCTCCCTTATCATTTTTTATTTATTTTTTTCTTCTTTATTTCTCTTTCTTCTCTCATCACCCTATATCAATAAAAGTAAATCCAGAAATCTCTAAACATAAATACACAACTCCTCTCAAGTAAATAAACATAAACTCATAAAGCAGTGAGAACGCAATTGTGGGGAAGAACAATCTTAGTACCCAAGTTAAGATTAATCAGTATGAAAAAATTTTGTAATACAAAAGATAAACTCAACTTGATAACTGAATACTTCTGAATAAAAACCACATGTAATCTTAATTTACGAAAAATACCTTAACAATGCCTGAATTACTGATGAACATCCAAATATAACAATAAAATCACAATCCATATAAGCATATCCTATAATTCCTATATAATTAATCGATATACACCTCCATCAATGGCTACTCTTCCTTAGTAATCATAGGACTACTTAGTCAAGTATAAATCTAAACCCATAGAATTTTCTTGTTTCTAATTTTATTTTGGATAATAATACCACCTCTACACATCTTCTCAAGAGTTTAGTACCTAAAATGAGATTCATATCAATGTTTCACATTTAATAAAATTCCCAAATTTTCCAGCCTAACATGTTAGTATGCTAACTACCTTAGGATAAATTTTAAATTCGACATTAAATCATTTGGACCTCCCATTTAAGAGGTCTCCCTGCTCTATCCCAAAAACCAAAAGAAGCACAGCACGCAAAGTCATAGGTTTAGTGCGAAGAGGTAAGTTTTCGGGTTGATTAGATGAAGGTTAACATTTATTTTCTAAATTATGTAGGGCTAATTTTTGGATGAATATCGCTTTTAGGGTCATTGAAAAAGTGGAAATGCCAATTATGAGATACCTTATTCCTGCCTAATGGAGTTGAGTGTATAATATATGATAATAACTCAAAACTCATCGGCGTGGATAACATGTAACTAGCATTGTCGGTTCCGATCCCTTCACAGTACCCTTTAGTACATACGCTTCTTGTCGTTCACCCAAAATTTGCAGTTCGTTTTTGAGTCTTCCATCCGGGCCATAAAAGTTTTCAAGAATAAAATAATAATTTACATAATTTGAAATGATAAGGATTAATGACAATTTATCGGAGCATTTCCATTTCTATCTAGTTTACTACTTCACAAATCTTGCAATGAAAATTGTGTATCATGTGAAAATATTAGTATAGCATCAAATGATAAAGTCTTGTATAGTGGACGTGAAATTGAATACCACCTTCACCAACAATAAAAGATTTTAGAAAATAAAATGTCTCTCCTATATGTATAATCTACACTGAAATCCAGCATGAATGGCTTCATCTAATAAAAGTGATCCATTTAACTTTTTTTCAGTTAAAGTGAGATAAAAGTATAAAAACATCTAAAGCTGTATGGGTAGCATTATTATTTTTCCAGAACAAGTTGCTCTACACTTGAGTCTCTCTCATCCACATCTCACATGCATGCTTGCAGCAGTAGCAAGTCCTGTGACTAGCTTGTATCTTTGGACCACTATGTAGCTGAGCAGGTAACAAGCAGAGGAAAAAAAAGCTTGCTGGCATGCCACATGCTAAGACCTATATGCCGTTCTATTCATTGCACAAACCCTAGGCTGTGACCATCATATCAAACCCTAGTTGAGAGTTTCTTTTGCTGTAAAAGAATATTCAAGCAATTTTTAACTGCACAAAATTTATCCAAGAACAATAAACACATTACATAGAAAGATGAACAACCCTTCTTCCGACATTATCCGGAGACCGCGTCGACATGAAATGGCCCGTGAATCGAGTACCCATAGTTCTGACGATAATAGTGAGTAATTAATCATGTTGTGGTAAATCTACAATCTTTGAGCTTTCCCTTTTCCGTTGTTAAGTCTACAACCTTAATTGACGTGAATAGTGAGTAACTAATCATGTTGATTTGTTTATCACTACTATATGTTATGGCTAGCGCAATCTTAGGACCTATAAAATAAAATAAGATGTCCTGTCATTGGCGAATAATTAACTGTCCGATATTTATATTCGCGAGTACATTTAATTTGGCATGAGGGAGGTCAATTTCATGTTGACAATGGTAGGACGTGGTATCAAAATATTGTTGACCCCAACTCGAAGACAGCAAAGCAGACATTCAAACTATTTATTACCCAAAAATCACAGAAATTATCATGTGCTCTTAAAGCAAACTCTATACTATTTAATAAATATCACATCAATTTTGTAAATCATTATTATCTTATACTTTAACCATAATTTTAATGTTATAGCTTATGTCATTCATTGAATGATATATTGCATGAGATTTCTTACATTATATGGTTTGAAAACGTGCATGTTTCTCTCCATTGGAACGTAGAAGGACAATTCAAATCGATGTTATGGCGACCTTTCTACCTGCCTCCTCCCTGGTTGTTGTTGCTTAGTTGCTTCAGTTTAAACTTTATCCCTTACAATTAGTCACATATACAGTACTCGATCGCTCTTCACCTAGGTTGCGACTATCATAGTTAAGTAGTTAGCAAATAAATCTGCCCTTGGAATATCGGAACCGTGAATGTTGGACAATAAATAATATCAAGATACCCAGCCATTAGCCATGCAGTACCAACGCCCCAAAATGAAGTCTCGAATTGTGTGTGTATCCATAAATCCGGGAATAAACCCATCGTTGACATGAAACTATATTTTCGGAACAAAGGATTTTAGCATCCTAAAAAGAAATGAATATACAATTGTATGACTGGGCATTTGATTAAACATTCTATCGTCTTATATACCTAGCCATAAGAAGGCTCCTATTTATGGACGAGCATGAAATGTCTCCATTTAAGTGGGAAGATAGGAAAGATGACAGATAATCTTCATACCCTAATTATCAGCACAAACAAAAACTAAATCCTTGCCCTAGCTAGCGTGAGAAGAATGAATAATTTCCTGTTGTTTGATAATAATTATCAGAAAATTTAACAATCAGAAAGCATTCGATATGCTATCATTTACCAATGAATTAGTACTCCAAATTATGATCTTGTTTATTGTTTGAAGCTTCAAAAACAAAACCACCATTTAATGGTCCGCTGGGTTTAACTCAAGTTGTAACGGTGCAGTGAAAATTGAGTAGACATGATAAGTTTAATCTCGTGTTATTTTTTTTTTTTTTTAAAAACTCAGCATATAGAAATATCAAAACTTACTTAACAGACACTTGACTCTTAGCATCCTTTTAATATCTAATAATTGCCATGAATATGTTCAAGTAAAACTTCTACTTATAATGCACTGAACATATCCTTAACAAATAATGGTGCTGAGTACTAAAAAATTTCCAACAACTTCTTAGTGCTAACTAGATCATGGCATATCCTTAACTAGGTCATTTGGAATTTAGCTTTAAGAGGTTACAATGGAACGAAGTTTGAGTAGAGATTCAAAATTCTTAGGCCATAACAACTGCGATGTCGATATGTATAAAAATGACAGTAACATGACATTTTCACCAAGTTAAAAAGGAATGACTAGCATGCTTGTTACATTTTATCTTTCTCAATAAGAAGGCTTATAAAAACATATCATATAATAATTCAAGAGCCTAATTATAGTTATATGTTCTTTTAAATTTCAATCAACAGCTAGCTTAAAGCTAATTGTATTTTGGACATATTAATGTTTTCAATTTTCACTAATAATTATTTTGTAATCAATGCAACTTCATTCATCTTTCTGTGCTATTTGTGCGTGTACACATGTGCACTGCCTTTTTCAGATTACTACTCGTGCTTGAGTGGTTTTATTGTCATGCTTCTGACGATTAGCCTAGCAAAAAATAACGTTTTATGCAATCCTTTTCAACATAATTGAAGTATTGAATAATGCTTATATGACTAACTTTTGTTTTCTGTCTCTCTTTCCTTTGGGTGTGGCCAGCAGAGGTAAAGGCTAACTCTTTTTTTTTTCAAAAAAAAAAATTCCTTGTCTGGATTTGTCCTCCAAAAACCATAAAATTCGGCCAACTTTAGTCCTCAATCTTGATATAATCATGAAGATTATTCATGAAATCATAGCAGAAGAATAACATTTTTATTTGATTTCCTAGATATGGAGGAAGGGAGAACATTAAGCTAGGGAACGATGCAAATTTCTGTTAATGCTATATAAACATGATGAACACTTGTAAAAGGAATCAAGAAGAAATTAGAGGGGGGAATAAGAGAAAGAAAAGGTATGGAAAGAGGTTATAAATACAAAAGAACAAAAGGATAGATGGAAAAGAAAGAGACCGGTATGTCTCAATCAGCTGAAGGTTGTGTAGCACATGTTATGGGTCAGTTATTACAAAACTAGGGAAATTTTTCGTATAGTTTCTGATTCTTCCTTAAGAACTAAAACCAGCAGTCTATGAAAGTATCATTAACCCTATCATATCATATGTACCTTGACCTATATCATTGGTGGCAGTAGCCACTTGTATGCATATAACATACATCACATGCACATACTTTGAAAAGCATTAAACATTATGAGCCAAAGAAGAATGCTTTTCCAACTCTAGCATATGGAAATAGACATCCATGGATGATGGATGTCTATTCCAGTGGCTAATTTTATTGTGTTTCAGAGAAGTAGTTGGTGTAAATGCTAGTTGTAATTCTCCATTTATAAGTATAATATAATTATATATGCTACTACGCAGATATCGAGTGATCGGGGGAGGAAAAAAGGTGTAGAAATAAAGTGAGGCACATCCAGTGGTTTCATTTCACTTTTGGGACTGGACTGGACTTCTGGGACGCCCAGTTGCCAAATGCATTTTGCTAATGCATGGGAGACAAAGAAAAGACGCACCTTCCGTGGCATGTTCCTCCCTCCCCAGAAATTGTGCAAAGGGTTAAAAGAATGCTTTTAAAATTCTATGCTTAACCAAACACGAAACCTATTTCATTCCATTTTGATCCGGCAAGCAAACGGATAAACGGGAAAAAGCGGGCTTCGAGTTGAGCACCAACCACAAAGCTCACTCAATATTAACCCAGAAAAAGAAAAATACTATAAAGAAATCAAATCAAATCAACCACATAACATAATAAGCTAGGCACACATCCAAATGCTGCCTACGCCAAAGAAAACACACACACCACATCGAAATCAAAATATTTATATGCTCTAGAATTGAAAAAGTTGAGTCTTTCGATAAGAACAAAATAACCATGAAAATTTTAACTGAGATTCGGACAAAACCAAAACAAAACAAAACAAACATCCGGGACCCTTTAATTTCGTGCTCCTTGAATCATCGTGGTAATCATTTGTGAACTGAATTCTTAACTAGTCTAGCTAGTAGCTACTTCAGCTGATGATGATGTAAGATGGAGACATAATACCCAAGAAATAAGCCATAACCAATAATCCTAATGAGAGTGTCGATGAAAAACAAATACCTGGTTTCAATTATTATTCCAAGAGAGACACGCGCGTCTTTAGGATCTTGGGGGTGGGAAGAATTGCGTACCAGCCATGAAAGCATTGAATGGAGGTGGGTAGAGCTGTGAAGGGTCAAAGGGGTTGCCGCCGGTGCTGGTTGTGGCGGTGGTGAGAGTGAGTTGCTGCGGTTCACCACCACCACCACCACCGGAGGAACCCTCACCAGGTGCTGCACTGGTGTAAGGACCGTCGGGGCCTTGGTCGTAGAGGATTCCCTTGAAAACATGCCCTCCTATGTTCACAGCGGTTTGATACGCGTACCTCTCATCCGGTGCGTCCATTGCGCTAACTTTTACACACCGAAACACTGCTGGAGAGTTCAGTTCAGGTGGGAATTGTCCGAGTTCCAACCCTAATAATCAATAATAAAAAAATTGAATTAGTGAACCATTCATGTAAATAAGAGTAGCTGCTCTCCATTTTCTATTTTCTTCATTTTAGAAAAGTAAAGAAAAGAAAGAACAAGTTGCAAGTCTAATAGCTAACAGACCACATGGAACTTAATAATTTCGTCAGTTTTACTCATTAACAGTGATGGAATGTGGAAAAGAATAGAGAGAGAGAGAGAAAAGGGAAGGTATAGGTGATGGGTGACTAAGGAGTGGAATTTCATTTTCAGTGTGAAATGATATAGACCGAGTTAGGTATCAGTCATAGAAGACTATAATTCCTCGAGATCTCGGTGCATCTTAATTTCTCTAGCAATATCATAGACTTTAAAAACCTATATAGCTGAAAATTCGTCACTGACCTATATACCAAGAAAGATTAGATCACTTGGTATTGTAATGTATGGTATCTTACGAAACTTTTTTACCTGTGGCAGTGATGGGTACTGGAGCACAAGCAAGAGAACCAGCACCTTGATTTTCTCTATGTCGTTTAGAATGATCTCCCCGAAATTCTTCTTGTTGTTGTTGCTGCAACGACTCAAGTTGTTGCTGTCGTTCACGGCGCTTGGCAGCAGGAACCCAAGTACTCTTAACGTGGGTCTGGCACTGAAACCCTCGGCTCTTACAGCAAGTCCTGCATCTGAGGTGTGGACAGTCTTTCTTAGCTTGGTTCCCACAGTCCTGACAGTTCATTCCACTTCCTAGACCTGATCCAGACCTCATCACCGTGAACCCAAATCTCGTAGACTCATCAGACATACACACAGAGACGACGTCGTCCCCAACGTTGGATGATGATGCGTTTCTGCCACTAGGACCCACCCCGAACGAGTAGTAGTTGTTGTTCAAGTTTTGGTGATGATAGGAGGACTGTGGCCATATCTCGAACCCTCTGTTGTAGATCTCCTCGTTCCTCAACAAGAATTGGCTGTTACTGTTGTTGTTATCTTCTCTTTCTTCTTCTGGTTCTTCTTCTTCTTCTTCTTCCTTGTTTTGTGGACCTCCCCTTCCACCTAGAGAGAAGAACCCAGCCATGTGTTGCACCCAAAAGCTGAAACGATCCCCAATTCAGAGATGATAATATCCATAGCAGAAGCTTCGCGAATCTTTAAAATTGTTTTTTAAAAAGATCAGAGATACAACTGTAATTTTTTTGGGTTTCAAGTGCAAAGTGTGGGTTTGCTGACACAGTAGCAATACTAATAGCTAGGTTTGCTTATTAATTTTCACCCACTCAAACTTTTGTTTTTTTTTTTTTGTTCTTGTTGACTCTCTCACTCTGTCACTGTGGCAAGGCCGTGTGGGGGCGTCTCAAGTATGATCTTCTGGTGTGGTTGGGTTTTTGCAGCTTTTGAGGAAAACTGTTTCTCAACGACAAAAGAAAAAAGAAAATTAAGGATAAAATTAATAAGAAAAAAAAATAGGGTGTTGAGTTGAGTTGATGTTGCTTAATTCTCTTTCAGTTCCCTGTTCCCTCGATGCAATTATGGCACGGAATTAGAGCCTCTGCTACGCCGCCATGGTAACTGCACCCATCCACTCTACTGTAGAAGTAGAAGTCTCATTTATGAAATACGGTCACAACCCGACTCTCTTCTCTCTCTCTGCTACTCGGACTCAAACTGAGAGTGTATGTGTTATTGTATTGTTAAGAGTGTGAGAGAGAAAGAGAGTGCGAAGCGAGTGCGTGTGCGTGGGGGAACATGAAAATCTGTCACTCACTGGCCACTTCTCACACAGTTCTCTTTCAGTTTCAATAAATCTCAGCCGGGATGAGTGTATCACAGTCGTGCTTTGACCATCCAACGGACAATGTTGTTCCACGTGTCATGTTATTAGCTTTTGCTTATTCGTCCTTGCACCGGAAAACCCGCTAGTACTTTCTCTGACCATCCCCATAATTAAGATTGTTTTCTTCCGATTTTTATGTTATGAAGCAATATCGATCTACCCAGGAGTGGAAAGCTAATACGGTGCATCACTCACATGCACTTGCATCCCTTATTTCAACTCACACGTCTCCATCGTCGCTCAAATCTTCCACCTCATCATAGAAACCCAAATCGAAGGGCTCTCAGACATCATACCACATTATATTATAGACGAAATTATTCTTCTCAATTTAGAAGATCTTTATCATTGTCTCTTGAACAAAGATCGTTTAAAATAAAATTTTTTGTAAAATAAATAAATAAATTTATATTAATTATTAATAATTAATATAATTTTATCTATTAATAATTGATATAAATTTATTTATTTATTTTATAAAAAATTTTACTTTAAAAAATCCCTATACATTTTTCAAGTCAAAATTTAGAAGGAATTTATAAAAAAAAAAAAAACAAATAGTTTATATTTATATTTAATAAATACTAGTCGCACATTTTATTAAGTTTTATATTAACTGAATAAATGAGTATAAAATTATTTATAATAAGTTGGGTAATCTTTTGAGTAAATTACACTCATCTCTTTTAAAATTGATGATATTATATTAATCTCATTATTTTTTAAAAATAACACTCACTCCATTAATTAATTAAGTTACATAATTATGTAAATATTATCGCTTAAAATTTATAAAATTTTTAGTATTTACAATTATTTATGAAAAAAAATATTTTTAAAAAAATATTATTATGTATAAATATTACTAATTAAAATCTGGTAATATTTTTTTATCGCTTAAAATTTGATAACATTATTAGTTAAAATATATATATATATATTTTTAAAAAAACTCCTTACACACTTATATAGAGAAAATTAAAAAAAATTATAAAAAAATATTATTATATATAAATATTATTAATTAAAATCTATAAAGTTTTAAGTATACTGCTTATTTTTAATATACACAATTTTTCATAAATAATCAGAATGTTGAAAATTCTATAAATTTTAACGATAATATTTACACAATTATACAACTTGATCAATTAATTAAGTGATGAGTGTCATTTTTGAAAAAGAATGGAACTAATATTTTTTATAAAAATATATTTTTTTAAATAACTGTGAATGCTGAAAATCCTATAGATTTTAACGATAATATTTATATAATTATGTAACTTGATCAATTAATAAAGTGAGTGTCATTTTTTTTAAAAAATAAGATTGATTGTAATATCATCAAATCTGAAAGAAAGTAAGTGTCATTTACTCTAATTTTTTTTCTTTGAGTTAGTTTTTAAAGTCGAGTTAGACTCTATTATTTTCATATGATATTTCTCACATTTTTTTATCAAGAAATATGTAATGAAATTATAATGTTTGTGTGCAATGATATAGATAAAATTAACCGTAATTAGGTAATAAACATTATATAAATATAAAATAATACATATATAAATATATGTAAATAATATTATTCTTATACCTATTTTCTTCAACTTATAAATAAATAAGTATTAGTGTTGGGTGTAGTGTTTTTTTATCTGCCTTGGCGCCTGCATGTATTTGGATAATGCGTAGTGCACATTAAGTGTGCCAACATCCCTTTATGTATGGAGTATATGACAAAATTGTAGTGCATCAGTAAATAAAATAATAAAAATTATAATAAAAATTATATAAAATATGAGATAATATATATTAATATGTATAAATATCATTATTCCTCTATTTTCCGTTTACTTATTATGTCTATTCCAACTTAGTCCCTTACCTCGTTTTCCACTCAAAATTCTTGGCGTAATCATTATTATGATTGACTCGCAATTTCACATAATATATTGTTAATTGTTGGATAATTGATTGATTTGGGGATATCAGAATAATTTGGAAATGGGTTCCTATGCCGTGACATCTTAACAAGTGTTTTTTAATATTATTTTATATGTAAATCAGTTAATAATTAAAACTTTATTAAGAGAAATTCTTAAAAAATAATCAAAATAAAAAATACACTAAGTAAGTACTAAAAGGTAAAAGCGTGCTGATTCTTTTTTAAGAATTTTTTAATAAGTGTTTTAAGACATTTATTAAAAAACTTAAAATAATTATTGCTTATGTAAAAGACCTCTTTTCATATATTTACAAACTTTTCTTCTCATTAATTTATTTTTTTCTTTATTTTCTTTCATCCGTTTTTTTCTTTATCATCTATAATTCTTTTTAGTCTTATGAGTTTTGTATTAACTTTCGTCTGTACAGAAATATAAAGTATTAAAATATAAATAAAACATTTAATATTAAGGATTAAAAAATCATTATTTAAAAAATAATAATTAAAAAATTTAATAAAGAGTATTAAATATTCTTTGACCAACACTCTTAACATACTCCTAAACTTCTTAAACAAAATAATCATAAGATAAATTAACCCAATTTATTTTCTAGCGTACTTGGAAGCCTAAACCCTGTTAATTAAACTCACTTTCTTCAATTTTAGGCCTTCCATTGTGGAGCATGCATCTCACAAAAACCTCGACCAGTGTGATTAACACCATATTGGACGGTAGATATATTTCTCATTATTTTCCGTCACTTTCATGACTCAGCTAACTGCATGGTTTTCCGATCTTATTCACATTTGTCTTTCAAAAGTAGAGTAATTCTTAAGTAAATATGATCAATTATAAATATTTAAATTATTTTTGATATATATATATATAATAAAAATTATTATAAAATTATATTAATTTTTAATAATATTTTTATATATATTAAATAATAATTTAAATACTTAAAAAATAACATATTAAACATAATCACTTAAAAATTTCTCTCAAAAGTATCTCTAATTGTGAGGTGATAGATAGGAGAGTTTGACCTTAATTACGCGTAAGTCACATGTTACTTGACGCGTTATGGGAAGACCAACCAATATTTCAAAGAAAGAAAATTAATAAATTGTTATGTTTTTCAGTGATATGATATATTTTAAGGTTTTTTAATCCAAAAATAATTATTTTATCACTTTTTATATTATTTTAATATTAATTAATAAAATATAAATTTATAATTAATCACATATATTAATTAATTAATAAAAATTATGTACATTAATTGATTAATAAGATACTCATTAATCAATTTATATACATAATTAATCATAAATTTATATTTCATTAATCAATATAAAAAATAGTGTAAAAAAATAATTTAAAAAAATTGAGGTTATTTTCTATCAAATGTCTTTTAAATATACTTGTAATGAATTTAAAATAATAAATTTTTGAAAAAATTAAAAAATTTCAATTCTCAATCTATTAAATAAACTGAGTTTTGTTAATAAATGTCCAAGGTATTTGTTAAGAAATACAAAATAAAAAGTTTTAGATAAAAATAATATATTCAACATTGAAAATAGAAAAAAAATTACTTCCTCAATTAAAACTTTCTATTTTGATATCTTTAACAAGTGTCTTTTTGACACTGTTAGCATAGCCCATAATTTTTTATTAAAAATTTTCTATTTTAGTTCTTTAACAAATGCCAACAAAACCTTATATTTTAAACATATTTAAAGAGTTTTGTTATATCTTTTAAAAATATTTTCTTAATAATCTTTTTAAAACTTAATAAAAAATATTAAATAAAAAATAAATATATTTAATATATTGAAAGTATAAAAAATAATCAATCCTATCACCATGAACTCCATTGTAATAACTACAAGTTTTTACTACTTATCAACATGTATTAGTCTGAATAAAAGATATTTGAGTTCCTTAAATATATAAACTTATGTTTAATTTCAAATTTATGTATATGAAAATAACAACTTTAAAATAAATCTTTTCTTAGGCACCACTATAAAGTGAGAGATAATCTGCAAAATGAAAAAATAAAAAACTACAAGTTCTCACAGCCTTTCCACCGAGGATATATTTCTTGTCCAAACAAAAATGCAAAGCAAATTACAAATTATATACTATACATTCATTCAACTATGGGCCTTATACAAATTTCGCTTTGTTATTATGTCATTTCATGTGAGGGAACAGTTTGGATTGACCTTAAATGAGCCTCATTGTTTGTTCAAAATCTCAAATAATAGTTGGCTGCCAAAATATTATTTCATGTGCTAACTTGTTGGTTGAAAACATCGCACACTTTTATATGTATTAGCTAAAAGAAATAGGGGAAAAAAAAGTATCTAATGACTTTCCCTTCCGCACATGAATTTGTAATCTCATGGACCATGACTCCATGGTCGTATTTCCTACAGTATGCGTAGCTGGTCACATATAGTTTTGTTTACTCCTGCTCACCGAATTTCTAAAAGTAAATGCTGCAATAGTAAATAGTAATGCAAGCCGCATGAGAGAGACGGAGGTGAAGGAAGTTTGGAATTGGTCAATTTGTAAGGATGAAACAGCCTCATGCTCAGCTATCTTACCTAGCTGTCATTTGTAGAAAGCGAGAGCCACACACAAACACAAACTCATTCAAAATCCAAATTAAAAGGGGAGCATATTAGACAACGGAGCCAGCGGGGCAATCCTTACTTAATTAAGTAGCAGTAAACACAGCAAGTGAGCGCTGTCCACGGGACTCAAAATCAAATGAAAAACTCTATCAATGATTCAGTAGCACGTGAACCGCCCCAAACGTAATTAATTTAAGCCCACTAATAATTGGTTCCAATAATATAACCATACCAGGCAATAGGCAATTAAGGACGCTTCTCATACCCTTCTCATACCAGTATGAGGTGCCACAATAGAAGTAAGTTGTATCTATTAGGGAGAAGACGTTTGTTTGATAAGTAAATTTTATAAGTGGAACACCATCATATTTTGTTTTCAGTTTGAAAGTGTTTCCTCCAGATTCTGAGACCTAGGTCGACGACTAGCAAAGGCTCGTCGAAGGTTTGTGAAGGAGGCGGCAACAACACCAACTGTCTAGGGCCTAGACCGGCTAAACAAAAGCTTAGTCAAGTTGCTATAGTGGTAGGGTATAGTGTTTAGATTAAGAAGTAGAACATGTTTGATTTAGACAACTAAGTCAATTTTTTAAAAGATATTTAAAATTGATTCATGGGCGCCTACTTATCTGAAGGAAATCACAAGATTATATGCTAGGTGGAGTTCTTAGCAATCCAACTGGATCCAACCTGATATTAACTATCATTGTTCTTAATTGGATTCTTTACTTTAATGAGATAATAGTCTTAATTGGATTCTTTGCTTTAATGAGACAAGAGACTCTTATAGTCATAATCCTAGGTTGATTAGACCGAATTAGTTGGGTCAACCTTATTTGTATCAAATTAATTGGGTCAATTTGAATTGATTAGATCAACTTGAATGAATCGAGTTTGTTTGAGTCAACTTAGTTTGGGCTAAGTTGAATCTTGAGACTTAATTGGATTTACCTAAATTAATTAGGCTCATCTAATCCATAATCTCCTAACACTGGCTTTTACTTGCAATAAATCGAGTTATGTTTTGTTGAATTTCTTAAGTTACATTTGAGTGGCCAAATTGATACGTTTCTTAAATGAATTAGAATCTCAAGATGGATAATACTATGAGTCTGTGACCATCTAAGTTTCTTTTTGCATTAATAAAAGTTAATTTAAAAAAGAAGAAGAAGACACGGTCTCATCGGCTGCGGTGCTCTGCCCGTACGCTTACCTTCACAATCTATTCTAATCTGCCTCGGCATGCTTAAAAATTTTCACCCAACCAATACCAATACTACTATTATTATTCTATCGTTCACAAAGCCAAACTTTGTATTCTAAATTCAATTGTTATTAGGGGCCCGAGGAAACAAATCATCTTTCTCTCACCAACTATTACTATTATTTTGGCCGCCCCTTTGTCCACCATGTCACATTCTCGCACTCTCAGGTAACTTTTGTATTTCTTTCAACCATGATTGATTTTTCTTTTTTTCTTTTAGTAACTTTTGGCTGCTTTGTTTTTGTTGGTTCTCTGTGGCATTAAAGATGCAGTCCAGACTTAAATCAATATAATTATGATTAGGTCAATTAGTGGCCGAAATGAAAATGATGCTCTCAATCTTTGATGGTGCGTTTCCGCAACATGAAGTCTGAAGCTGGTCAACATTAACTTTTTGGAAAGACAACATAAAATTATGAAATGTACATTGAAAACAAATTAAACTGGTTTAGCTGAAGACCTAAGCACAAGTGATTAGACTTAATTAAACTGAATCAATGATAATAAAGTAGATGATAAGACTGGTAGGCTCATAGCCATTGGTTAAATGGAGTTGAGGCTTACTATAAGAACTTGAGTAAGGTAATTATTAGTAAAGGTAAGGGTGATCAGTAGATAAAGTCAACTTGTGAATTCGTAGATTTTGACCTAATTTAACTCATAAAATATGAGTTAGGTTAGGTTTTGCGGGTTGAATTGTGTTGAAAGATATTTCAACTCGTAATGTGTGGGTCGAGTAACGAGTTACATGTCTAATTCGTACAAATCCGATTTACCCACGTTTTTTTTTTAAGTAAAAAGTTGTTTAAATGATAAAGAGTATATGAAAAATATAGAGAGTGAAGTCAATGATTATGTCAATACATATGACATGTGTAATGATATTAACTTCGATTTATTAGACTAATTTGTTGTTTGAGTTATGACTAATTTTATTTTGTTTATTCCAGACTTAATAAAACTTATTAGTTATTAATTTATTATGCATTTATTGACTTATGATATTTAGTTTATTTGATATTGAAACCTATTATATTTGAATTCGTTTGATACTTATTATATTAATTTGTTAGATTGAGATTTATTATATTGAGATTGAAATTTATGGTGTTAATTTGTTAGATTGTGACCTTTTATGTTTAAGATTGAGATTTATGGTATTAATTTATTAGATTTTGTATTTTGACTTTTTTTTTAAGAAATTTGGTTTTTTAAAAAAAATATGTCAAACCCACGAGTTCAACCAAACTTAACTTACTTTTAAGCAAGTCGAGTTGAGTGAAAAAAATTGCATCGACCCAATCCAACCTAACTCATCGCTCTAATAAACTGATTGAGTTTAAAAATATTACTGAATTCACCTAACTCACCCAATAGACATCCCTATATAATAGGAGAGGTAAAGAATTGAGAGGACTTTTATAGTTTTATTTATTTTTTGGTTCAAAATTGAGAAGACGTAATCTTGCTCTTTTTCCTAGCCTTTCGCTCTCGCGGAGTCACTCTCCCCAATTTGGTCTATATCATGATTGAATTGTAGACCAATTCGAAGGTCGGTTTTGGGCTGGCCCAACAAGATAACTTATTTAAGTAGCCATCATTGCCCTTTTTAAAAAAAAAAAACTTTTTACGCATAGAATCTTGAATTTACAGACGGGTAACGATAGCTCAACGAGTCAAGTTCCTCATCCAAGATTCCAATATTACCAATTTAATAGGTTTTAAATGTAAGATGTTAACGTCAGAGTTAGCAAACTCATCCGTTATATAATACCTTTTCTTTCTTTCCTTTTTTTTTAAAAAAAAAAGAGAGAAAGAAAACAGGAAGTTTCATGCAAGTGTTGGTATTGTTTGTTTAAGCGGCTTTCGTTTCCATGAATCAATAAAAATAGGCATTTCATTTCTAAATATTTAACATGCCTTAATTCACTGATAATAATTTACTTAGAATTAAGAAGGAAGTAATTTAAACACACACAAAACACAGAAAATATTAAACAAACAAAAAAAAATTGAACACAAAAAAACAATTAAAAAAAACCTGTTTTGTGTGTCACAAGTTCTTTAAGTCTCGTATAAGATTAGTATGCTTATATTATTAATATTTAATTTTTATAAGAAATTATGTTGATCAATTTGGTCATTAATATATAAGCAATAAGTAATTAATCAAATCGTACAAAAAAGTAATTAATCAAAAAATGAATTTCTTAGTTAATTGTTATATCCTTAATTTTTATGAAGATATTTTTTGAAAAAGATGTCACTTTTTTTATCAATAAATAGAATATTATTATTTAAAATGAGAATAAAATAAAGTTTCAGATTATATAAATTAACAACCAACGTGTGTTGGTCTGGGCAGAAGGGCCTCAAGTCTCTTGAATATGTCATCTTAAGTTTGATATCGAGATTCACATGTATAGAAGTAATACTATTAGAAAATATTTTCACTTAAATACTTGATTGTATCTCGAAAGATTAATCTCTTATCTAACAGGTGTGGGATACTTTGAGAAACTAAAAAAGATTTATAGAAATCAATAGGAGAGATCTCCCGTTGGTCAGGTAGAAGGGGTTCAAGTCTCTTAAGCATGTGATATTGAGTTTGATTCCAAGATTCATGTGTATAGAAGTAATATCATTGGAAAACACCTTCGCTCAAATGCTTAATTATATCTTGAAAGATTAGTCTTTTATCTATCAAATGAAGAATATTATGAAAAACTAAAAAAGATTATAGAAATCAATGGGATTCATCCAAAATCACTTGCTATATGCTTGGAAGGATATATGTTTTACACATAGTGAAAAGGAAAAGACACCAAAAACCCAATAAAATCTTAACGATGAGAACTAAAGAGTAGAAAAGATATGAAAAGATAAGTTATATCAATCTGTTCTATTGATGATATAGTATCTTGATCTTACTCTAATAAAAGTTTCTTTCATGTACCATGACCAAAAGTTCTAATTTCTTTTTTTTCCTATTGCATCTCTTTAGACTCATGAAAAAAATGATAGAAGACAAATTGCAAAAACTAAAAGCCAACATCTTCAGATCTATATATGCAAAAAATTGCATATCTAAAAGATTTGTGATAAAATTATTAAAAAGAATTATAAAAGAAAAAAGAAAAAACAAGAATGAAAAAAGAAAGGGCTGTAACCAACGGACTCGAAGACTAGGCCCCTGAGCAAAACACCATCAGGAGAACCAAAATGGCACGAGGGATGAAAAACAATCACAAAAGATTAGAAAATATTTCGAAAAATGAGAAGTTAGGACCGGCTCCTATGAGCCAAGCCTTTTTTTTTTTAATTCATACTTCTTTTTTAAAAAGTCATTTGCAAAACAAATCATATGTTAAAGATAAGTTTAATTATCTTTTTAGTCTTTCTAAATATAATTATTATTTTTTATTTTGGTCCTTTTAAAATTTTTGAGCCTATTTTAATTTTTTTAAATTTTAAAATTAGTGAAATTAATCTTTATTATATCTTTTTCTAAAGACTAACTTTATATGTTTTAAAATTTAAAGAGATCATAATAGAATAATTTTTTTAGAAAAATTAAGATTAAAAATAATTATATTTAGAGAGATTAAAAAATACTTAAGTCATAAAAATATTAAGAATACGGTGTATAATTTTCTATAAAAATTGATCAATTAAGGACATTTTCTAATGGCGCATGCCTTTTTATTTTCCAAGAATTTATTTTTCAATAAAATTTATTTTTCGTAATATTTTTTCTTTGAATTAAGAACAAACCAACAGTTTTGGGACAAATTAAAGTGAGTGACGATGTTTAGATAATATACTTAACTTTACACTAGAATAAATAAACAACGAGATTTTCTTTAGAAATACATTAATTAAATGACTCAAGCAAATATATTTGTGTACTTTGTTAATTAATTGTTAGCACATAGCAATGAAAAATGATAAACGAACAACCCTGAAAAAATAAATTATATACAAAATCATAAAGTAAAAATGTAATTTACTCGTAAAAATATTAATGTGACCAAATTTTAAGAAATAAGTATAACATTTTGGAAAATACTACTTCCTACTAATAAAATTCGTAAAAGATACACAAATTATTAAAATTAATAGCATTTGAATGTCATTTTAGCTATTTGTTATTTTTAGTGATTGGTTAAAAAAAACAATTAATACTTATCTTATATTATAAAATAATTCATAATTTTTTACAAAAAATAAATTCATAGAAAATAACAGTCCTCTACCATTATTTTTTTATCAAAATAAGTATAACATTTAATAAGAAGTAACATGAATATTTGTTTTTATAATATTATTCTTTTCAATTTATTTTGGGGGGCGAAAGATGCGCGGGTGTCCCATCGCAGCATCCGTTTTACTCTCGAGCCTTGCGCTTACTTTCCTCCGTTCACCCTCCTTTCTTTAATTCCCCAAACTTCTTTTTTTTAATTCCCCAAACTTAAACAGTCAAACATTTGTTATTCTAAAGTTTTAAAAAATTGTTATTCTAATTTCTATTTTTTAAAAATTGTAGCAGAAATTTATTTATTTTCTCTCCTGGAAATAGCATACGCAAGGCGAGTTTGCATGCCTACATGTTATCAGGAAATAATTAAATTTAAAAAATATAAAATGAACAATAAATATTATATTATTATAAAATTTAAAATTTTAGACTAATTTTACCATTTTCAAGCTATATGCACATTTATATAAAAAGTATGTGAAATTTAATTATATGATTCCTTGTTGATACATTTATAATATTTTCAACAAATTATCTTAGTATTTTTTTTAAATCACAAGATAATTTTATATATATAATTTATTTAAACTGTTTATTAAATTAATTCTCGTTTAACCATGAGATCATGAAAGTTATAAAAAATTTTACAATAATTATTTTTTTAGAATTTGAACTCTCGTCCTCATTTCATGATCAAGGTGGACCTTTTATGAGTTCAGGCATGCAAAAATTTATACCTTTGATTTGGTATTTGTATATAACGAAAAGAAATTAAATGTAAAAATTAAAGTTTGATATTACAATATAAAATATATAAACCAATAGGTAATTCAAGATATATTAAATTTATAATTTAATTTTTGAAAGATTTCCAAAAACATTAACTTTTTTGTAAGATCATAAAATATTCTTATATGTTTGATTCATTTGAACTAATCCTATTTAACTTGGGAGTACGATAATTATATAAATTTCCTACAAAAAATATTTTCTTAATATTTGAACTTACATTTTTATTTCAATAAGTCAAAGTTATTTATTAACTTAACTTACTCTTTGCGGATACCAAAAACATTAATTTGAACTTCAAAAAATTAATATCATCAAACTGATCTGATCATTTTAGTTATTGAATGAGATCAATTTAATCTCAGCAAATCGTAATTTTTAAATTATCTTAATATTTAAAATTATTATTTAATTGTCAAATTGATGTAATCATTTTGTGTACTAAATCAATATTCCATAGTTATTTGGATAACTCGTAGTATACTCTTCAAATTACATAAGTGCAAGAACAAACGTTTTTTACTTCTTTTTATTATTATTAAACCTTTGATATTCAGAAGTTGTAACGGGTCTCGAGTAATTTAGAATCAAACTAGATTAAATTATAAAAATATAAAGTTCTCTCAGCATTAGTATAAAAAAGTGGGTGTAGAATATAAATTTAATGTGTTTGGATTTTTTTTAAATTGTTTAATAATAAATTATATATACAATCTTTTTTCTTTAAAATTAATTATGATAAAATTAGATTCTTATTTGCATGTGTTAACTGAAAAGAGATTTTAAAATAATATATTTTATTTGAATTGTATAAAAGACTGTTTTAATGCAGTAAATTATTAAAAGAAGTATAATTTTTTTAAATATTATTGAGAATAAAAATTTATGTCCAAGTTATAAAATAATCAATAGTCAATAAATTTTTTCGAAATAATAGCGTTTAATAAAATGTTATTTTAGTGTAAAAAAATAATTAACAATCTTCAATCTAATAATCCAAATACTTTGTAAAAATATAAAAACTTTTATAATAAAAAAATATTTTGTAAAATAATCCAACAAAACTAAACAATTTTAGAGTGTTAAAATTCAATTCAAACCAAAAACCAAACTCCAATTAAAACTAAATAAATTTAAATCTTTTTTGTTTGATTTTTTAAAAATAGATTGGATTGGATCGGTTTTCGATTGTGGTTTGAAAACCATTCTAATTCAATGAAAATGATTAATATTACATAATATAATTGTTATTAAATTTATATTTTTACTTATAATAACTATTCAGTATGGGTTTCAGATGATCACTTGAGCGAGGTTGATGATGACAGTATCCTCCGTAGTACAATGGCAACAATGGTGGTGCGAGAGGTGGGTACCTGCAAAAAATACTTTGACACTCAAGTTAGTTCATGCACAAGATGAGTAGCGTTTTGAGGTTCAAATTCATACCCTAATGACTTTATTTAGTATTTATTGGTGAGTATGATAGAAGGAAAATCATATTTGAAATTAGCATAGATGGATAATGAATGATAATCCCTATTGTTCTGGGTTGGCTCTGGGGCCTAGGTCAAGGGGAAATAGGGTGGTCGGTTGAAACCCTATGAGAAAAGTGGTAGGAGCAACCACCTAATGCAACATCCTCCTTAACGTAATAATATTAGTTTATGATTATAGATTTATATTAATAATAATATGAGTTACTTAGTCATTTTCGACTAACAGAAAGGACTAAAATGTCTAAAGAGGTATAAATTATCCCAAAGTCAAACAAACTTATCCCTTAAGCTTTCTTTTCACTGTTTTTGACTTGGTGGTATAAATAACTCACTTTCTCTCAGTTTATACGGCTCTAAGCAGCATAAAAGAGAGAAAAATATAGAGATAGGAAAAGAATCGAGAAAACAGAGAAGAAAGAAAGAAAAGAGAAGAAAGAAACAACGAACGTGAAATAGAGAAAGGAATGAAGAAAAAGAAAGAAAATGCATCCTGAAGGAGAAAGCATAATCAAATTGAACTTCAATCTATAAGAAACTGAGGTAGCAGGTTGTTGTGTTTGTTGTTATGTTGTATCCTTATTTGTTGGTCAAAAATTGATAAGGAATGGACAACATGGAGTTTTTCATGATACTCAAAGAAAATCATGATTCTGTGTATTTAGTTACATGTATTTGATGAGATTTGAGCATATATGTGTTTGAACAAGCATAAGCATGAATACATCCATGAACTTGATGATTTTCCATAGTTTTACATTATTTATGGATATAAATGTGTTGTTTTGATATATTAGAAGATATTTCTATAGCATTTTCTTCGAATAGGCCAAGAGGCTACTCGAATAAAATATTATAAAATGTTCTAATTTTGATGTGTCAGCTATTTGAGATTACATGATTTCGATAATAAACTGAGCATACTAAGTGAGCAATTCAGATGACATGACTTTCGAAGCTGATCGAATAGATTAGCTGAGCTATTCGATCGACATAATTCATAAAGGCATTGTTAGAGTTAATCGAGTAGACTAAGTGTACTATTCGATTGGTAAGATTTCGATGATAATCAAATAGGTTAAGAGAACTATTTGAGAATACTATTTCAGAATGATTTTTAAGGTTAGTCGAATAAGCTGTGAAAGGTATTCGAAATAGGATTTTCAAAGTTAAATGAGTATTGAGAGCATTCAAATGGTTTGATTTCAATTACAGTTGAAAGAAATGAGCTATATTTTTAAAGGTATGAAAAACTGTCTTTCAATGTTGTTCAAAAAAGGGCTTAGAGAGCTAATCAAACAACAAAATTCAAAATGACTTGCAATTCATCACATTAACGCATGACTAGAGTGAGAAAGCACTCAGCCAAAGTCAAAGTAGCATATGAGACATTTTGACAAAGGACATGACATTTCATAGTATGACAAAGTGGCGTACAGAGCACTTTGTTGAAATCATAACATTCTATAAGTATGTCGAAGTAGCATACGGGGCACCTTGACAAGACATGACATTTCATAAACACCATCATATTACATTTCATAAGCATAAACATTGATCATTTCATGAGCATCAATACATAATTGCATATGAGATGCTAGTTATGTGTATGGAATTGTATTTGAATTGTCACTAATTGTTATGCTACTGAGAATTTTTGAATTCTTACCTTTTTGTTTGTATGTTAATTTACATATCGAAATCAAAATTTATCCAAAAAGGAAAAGTGAAGATGTAGCTTCGAATAGGACTATTACTTTTGACTTGTGTATGTTGTATATATGTCATAAATGTTTAGTTTGTATTTGAACACTTTTTGATGTATTATGTATAAATTTTATGTTTCAATAAGAAATCAAAATTATGTACTATAGAGAATCAAAATGTTCAGTTACATAATTAATGTTCATTTCAATTACTTTATTTTTTAGGCTCTATTTTTCATGCTATTCGAGATTATATTTTTGATATGTGTAGTTGTTACAAAGCTTTTATGATATTTTAAAATTTGTAGTAATGTGCTTAATTCTGTTTATGTATGTATGTTTTTTAATATAATGTAGTAAATCGAATTAGGATATTACACCTAAGACCTAGGTAGACAAAGAGGATGGATAATTTGAGTGCAATAATGGTAGGCTAGTGTTTTATGTATAAAACGAAATATGCCTAACTTCGGGTGCTAGGCCAGTTTAAATAGGGCTACGGGGGCTGACTCCCTGGCGCCTGCCTGCCTGTCGCGAGGTAATTAAGAGATTCGAACATTATTGGACTTACATTATGCTTGGTCATCATGATGCTGAGCTGTCGACGACCTTGACGAATCATATTGAACATGTACGCTTTCCTGGCTGTTACAGATTTAGGTACTGGTAGGTCAGATCCAATCGCTGAAACAAAGGTCGGGTCTACCCGGACTGACCTGAGCTTGGCAATTCGAGATAGGCTTTTTGAAAGCCGCAAAGTTTCATTATGCATGGTCGGTAGGCCCGTAAACAACCTATTTTATGTTAGGCTAGTACACTGCATAGCCCCCCAGCTTGGCTATCTTGTGAAGATAAGCCGAGCTTATGGGCGACCAATCGAGATTAGCTAGTATGGTCTGCAACCTCCTAACTTGGTCATCTTGTGAAGATAGGTCGAGCTTATGAGCGACCAATTAATAATTAGCCCGTATGGTCCACCCATAAATAAATGTGGAATTGGTTGGGGTAATTGCCTTATTAATTGTAATTCTTATAAATAAGAGATATAGGATAGATTTCCTCATCGTTTTTTGAGTGTCGTTCTGCTTTTAAGTAGTGCACACTGTAGGTTAGGATTCGTCCTAGACAGACTGAGTTATTGTTCGTTAAACCATCTTAGAACACGGTCTAGAACATTAACTCTATTTTTTTATACACTTCTTTTACTTTAAGTAATCAAATATTATTTTAGACATATAAAATGAGTTATTTCTATTTTATATTTTATTTTATTTCTTTTTTATTTTAATATGTTAAATTATTTTTAACTCATAAAATTCTAAGTTCAAAAAAAATTAGTCAAAAATTGATTATACATATCAAATTTAAATTGATTTAGATTAATTCAATTTTTTAAAATATATTAATTCAATTCAATTTATACTAATATAAAAAATATTGTTTGAATGAATTGATTTTTTTATTTAAAATTATCCAAACCAAAATTTGATGAAATGCCAATGGAAATGAAATTTGACGTGGTTGTGATGAGATGGTCCCCATACCGCAGTAGATATAGTTATAGCTATAGGGGTTGGGTCCAAAAGGACCTGCATGTGAGTGAAATGATTGTTATTGAGAATTTAGATTATATAGACCGAGTGTCTGGACTGTAGGTTTCTCTTTAAGTGGATAATTGGCCTCTCAGCCGATACCTTGTCATCATGTCTCAGCGAAGGTAACACGTACTTTACCCACAACGTCTTGTCCCTCCTTTTCCATTTCTTTTTTTAATTAAAAGAAAAAAAAAACTTTCGTTACAATACGACCCTGAGGAGAGAAAAAGAATATTTTTCTCTCTTTTATAATCTATTTATTTATCTACTTATTTACGCGACTTTTATGCGCACGTGCCTAGTGGTGGCCCTCGCAGGAACCTAAACACAGTGGGTAGTTTGTACCCAAAAAAAAAAAAACAGTGGGCAGCGGGAAAACGTTTTATGCTTGTCCTTTCCTTAAAAGGAAATAAAATGACAAAATCATGAATCATGACCATATACTCATAGAAAGGATTTTATCATATTTGAGTGGAAGAAAATATTTTAAGATTTTAATTCTAATCTATTCTTAGTGTAAATTTTTTTATATCGTTAACTAGTGATTTTTGAAATTATTATTATAAAATAAATATTTTTTATGATGTGATAGTATATAATTAATTAATAATATAATTTTTTATAATAAAAATACATTTAAATTAAATTTATATTTTAATTCCTTTTTCTGTATTATTATTATTTTATATTATGATTAAATGGTGTTCAATTCAACTTAGTACTTAAACTTTTCTACCAATCCGATTCACTCAATGGCAAGACGTCTACACCCCCGTTTGGGACATTTTTTTTTTTGTCAGACCCGATTAGGAGATTCAAACGTAATGTTCTCATGATGTACTTTTGGGCTTAAGTACTAACTCCTCGATAGACCTGGGTTGGAATGTTGGGTCTTTTTTGTAGCCCACATAAAACTTAGGCCCAAGTATGTATTTGAAATGGCGAGTCTGACGAGGGACCTGGGTTTGTATTGCCTTTAGTTGACGAGGGACTTGCGGACAAAAAAATAAAAAGTAAAAAATCTCAAACGAACAAACAAAAATGAGTGCCGTGCAAGTTGGCTCGGGTCGATCACCAGCAGGTCCAGCAGTAGATTAGCATGTTAGCTAGTTTCGAGCAGTTTACATTTGTTTGTGACCCTTTTGCTTAAATTTTCAGAACACTCTACTATATCTTGCCTCTACTGAATATTTTAACTTAATGCTTTAGTTTATAGTTGAAGTTAATTCTTCCTTTTTATTTTTTTCTTTTAACATTTACAGTGCAAGAGATGGTTTTTAAAAAAAAATTACTATGCAAGAAGCAATGCAAAGAAAATGCTAACACGGCAAGTGTTATTGATTTGGGATGCTAAAACAGAACATTATTGGGTGAGTGATCCATTATGAGTTTAAGAATCATCATGTGTGTATGTTTATTGGGCTTGTGTTGGTAAGTGTGTTGAGTTATGGTATAAGGCTAGGTAACTAACGTTTTATGAATGATAAAAATTAGGTTACTGTTTATAATATTTTTTAAGGAATGTTAATAATACATTTTTTTAAACATTTCTTTCAATACTTATTTTATTATTCATCTACCTCATACACTTAAAAGAATTATTAAAAAATAAATGTTAGCAACATTTTTTGGATCAATAATAAAATAAATATTAAAATGAATGTTCAAAAGAATATGTTGTGAATATTTCTCATATTCTTTAGAGGTTAAGATCTCCACTTCACTCCTAATATTTTTGTGCATTTTTTCCACCAATATCTCAGTTATTGAGAGTGAGATTGAAAGGGATGATCCCTTTCATGAGGGTACACAATTGTGTATGCCATGTTTTCAGTTATACAAGGTGTTCTAAATTCTAGTGTAATGGAATAGTGATTTATGAAATCTTTCATTCAAGTGTGAATAGTGAGTAAAGACGTGGATATAGAAGTTTCACATTGAAAATGAATCAACAATATGATGATTATATAAGCAGAAAGATACATATATAGACCCAATAGGTTAAGATTTTAGGTAAAAATGTAATCTCATATAATAAATCTCTCTCATGGGGATGTAGATGAAAAATGCCCACATTGAAAAGAAATTAACAAAACAAATCTCTCTCTAACATAACAAAACCAAGCAAAACGGACTGTGGTTTTTTTATTATAAAAAATTGATATTTATTTTTTTAATTAATGGTGAATTTTGCATTAAGATGACATAAAAGTAATAAAAATACACAAAATTTCTATTTCTAATATATATATAGGTGGATTGGGATCCTCTGCAGTTCAGAAAAAATTTCAGAAGGATCCAGTTATTAATCTCACCATTAAAAATTATTATATTACATTTACTTTTAATATTTTATTATTTAGAATTTTGAGTTTAATGGATGAGATCATCAACTCACGTGTGTTTTTTAGTACAATTCAAAAAGCAAATTTAAAATTTGAATCTTACAAAACCATCTCCATTCTCCAACAACCAAGGGGAGATAAACATGATACATGTGTACAAAATTAAATAAATAAAATATCTGGTAGGTAGTTACTCCAATACTTGATACCTCCCCTCTTCATTACCTTCCCCCATAAAACCCTTGCATGTGGGCTAAGGAAGTGCGCAAATCAGAAAATGCTTCTTGTATGCGTTTGATAATCACACCATGGCAGCCCAAGGTTCTCGATCTGAGATCGAGCTTGTGATAGATAACCCTATTAGCACTGCCACTACCACTATTATTAGCCATAATAATAGTACAAATAAACATGAATCCGTGAGGATGATGATTGCAAATCGCTCGCTAATATCCCTAACTTCTATTCTAACCAAATTTCATGCAGGTTATTTCAGAATAAGCCTCTCCCTTGGTAGCCAAGCTTTACTATGGAAGGCACTAATTGAACCAACAGACGACACAAGCACTCTGAGATGCGTGCTTCGCTCGCTTCACCCCACTGCTTTCCTTGTACTATGGTCTCTGGCTCTCTTTATACTCGTATTACTCTCTCTTCTTTACCTATTAAGGTGCATGTTTTTCTTTAAGATGGTAAAGGCCGAGTTCTTGCACCATGTAGGGGTTAACTATCTCTTCGCTCCCTGGATTTCTTGGTTTCTTTTGCTTCAATCAGCACCATTTTTGGCTCTAAATACCCTCCCCTATTTAGTCTTTTGGTGGCTCTCTGCTGTTCCGGTAGTGCTGCTCGACGTGAAAATCTACGGCCAGTGGTTCACCAAAGGGAAGAGGTTTTTAACGATGGTGGCAAACCCCACGAGCCAGTTATCAGTGATAGGGAACCTGGTGGGAGCACAAGCTGCGGCTCACATGGGTTGGAAAGAGAGTGCCATTTTCTTGTTTTCGCTTGGCATGGTGCATTACTTGGTGCTATTTGTGACACTCTATCAGCGTTTATCAGGTGTTGATCGTCTTCCAGTGTTGTTAAGGCCAGTTTTCTTCTTGTTCTTTGCGGCACCATGCGTGGCTTGCTTGGCTTGGCAATCCATAGTTGGGGCTTTTGATACTGCTTCCAAGATGCTATTCTTTCTATCCCTGTTCCTCTTCGTGTCACTGGTAATTTCTCTACGATGCATTAATTTAATATTTGAGTCAGTTTTTTGTTTGACAAAATGACATAGTTTTGGAAGTTTAATTCGCAGCACATCAAGTAGATATATCATATATGACTATATTATGTCATTTGAATAGACTGAATTTGTTTTCATGCATGCACTAAATTTGTTGTTTTTAAAACAAATAACATGTGTAATAATCCTACAATGATATAGATTTCTCATATATCAACTATCAAGTAATGACATAGCGTACAACTAGACATGTGCGCAGAGAGATTTATTTATTAAAAGCAAATAAAAATAAACAGAACATCTGAATTGGTTCATCTTACAGGCCGTCATATACAAATTTATAGTCCACAATTAGCCTTCTCTAACCTGCCCAAGTCAACGTATAATCATTTTCAATTGTCAACATCTGATTTGAATCCATAGAAACTAGAAACTTTCATTGGCAGCTTGTGACACGAGGTTAATATTGTCATATTGTGCTTTAAATTGGAGCTAGAACTAGAAGATGGATGCTTGCTTTTGTTAATATGTATAAATAATGATTGCTTTTAAACACAGATGGTATCTTTCTAACCCCCTTTTCTTTTGCTAGCTAATAATAAAATTAAAAACAATAGGCCTGATTGTATGAATATAATTTATGTTGAACAGATTTGTAGGCCAAACCTGTTCAAGAGATCTATGAAGAGGTTCAATGTTGCATGGTGGGCTTACTCCTTTCCGGTTACTGTGCTTGCTCTGGCTTCTACGAAATATGCACAAGAAGTCAAAGGAACCATTTCACACATCCTAATGCTCTTTCTGTCAGTTCTTTCCTTTCTCGTCTCCCTTGGTCTAACGGTGTTCACTTTGCTCAACTATAGGATGCTTCTGCCGGATAATGACCCTATTGCAAGCTTGCTTATTAGTAATTGATTTACCATCACCAGAGTGACAAAAACCTTTGTTGAATTTTCACCAAAAAGAAAACCTCCGTTGAAATATAATTCATAAATGATATTTATCAAGCTAATTATTAGTTTATAGATATATAACATAAATAATTAGATGCATGATTCTTGTCTTTATTTACCTACAATCAAACAAATGGAGTAATAGTATATTGGGTAAAATAAATCCACTAGTATATATAATGTACAAAAGAGAACGAAAAATAAAATTCAATAATTTTCAGTGATTTATCCGTAATTTCAACGTTTTATGTTGCTGATCTCTAATCAGTAATCATTGAGCAATAATTATTTGAAATTTTGAGTTACTTTGTGATATACGGTGGGAATTCCGCATTATTGACAAGCAAATTTAGTAAAATCTAGATTAGATTATTTTGAGCTACAACAAACAAGGAAATCAGGTTAGATGTAATAACTACACTATAATATTGAGTATTCACGGTTGGTTTGGTTCTATTTTAAAAGAAAATGTCGTCTGAATTAAATCAACAAGTTTCTTTAAATTACAAACTGATTGGTTTGTTTCTAATTGAAAGATTGAACTGAACCAAATGGGCTCAGTCCAATTGGTTTTGATTATATATATATATATATATATATATAGTTTAATAAAGTATTAATATTTTAAAAATCCAGAAATAAAAGGATATAAAAATTAATTATATCGTACTCATGTTAATTTTATTTCTTAATCCTGCACTGATTAAACGTATATAAAACAAAGATTACAGATATATACTACTCATGTACAGGAAATGCATTCCACTCCTTTGTAGAACATGTCATCTACACGGTATCTTGTTTCTTAACTTGAGATCAAGATAAGGATTCTGGTATAACACATATCCTATGAGAAGATAAAGATTTAGGATTCCATCATTTATATCTGCACACCCTTAATTTGCGTACAGCTTTCAAACAGTAGAGTTCACGTTTTCAACTTTTATATAAATCTTTCAAACGTACACGAAAATCATCTTATTCCCTTTCTCTCGTTCATTATACCATGCATACAGCAAACCATGAGCTGAATATCTTGAGGGTTTAATTGAGTCTAATTTTGATGTATTATAAATATAAATTTTTTTATTTGTACAATCATATAATTTTATATTGATAATTCACCTAATGAATTTGACTATATTAATAATTATATAAGATATTAATTTATTAAATACTATTACATGTAAATATAATTTTTTTTAACACCGATAGTCAGTCAAATTAAATTCATAATGCATGTTAAGCGTGTGATATTACTTTTTAAAGTCCTATTTTAATTAGGATCAATTTTATTAACCGAAAACAACTTTTAAACTGCATTACTGGAAAGTAATTATGCATGTAGCACTCAAACACGTTAAATTGGGCGTAAATGGCGTTCAAAATCAATTTTTGGCCTTGAAATTGATCTTGAGATCAAGAATGTCAAGTAAACATGCTGAAATGCATTTTTGACATGTACTGTAATGAGAAGCACACACTCCCTCAGGAGAAAGCAAATTCGGACAAGGAATCACGATGACAATGGTTTAGCGTAATATACGAACAATGTAGTTTATGATAGCAAGAGATTATTGATTACACATAATTATATTACGTTATTTTTATATACATTTATCAAAAATTGAAGAGAAAAAAAAAATAAAACTCTTTAAATTCACTCATTATAAAAAATTATTTTTTTTCTCTAATTTTTTGTAAGTATATATAAAAATAACGTGATATGATTATGTATAACTAAAAAATTTTCTATGATATCTGCTCCGCATTAAAGCGAGCCTTTACCTAATTCATTTATGTGAATTTAGACGAGAATATCTTTTTCATGTCTAATTGCTTTCTCTTATCAGATCAAGCAACGATCAGTAGGCCATTAGTTTATAAGCTCAGACAGATAAAAACAGTTGTAGCCATTGAAAGTTGCATAAGCTCGATATTAAAATAATATTGTTTTAATCGGGTACGACCCATTATTATTATACTAATCTAAAATAATGAAATGAAAAAAAAAAGGAGCAGATTGTAGTATAATAAATAAATTAGCTATCTTACTCATGCGTTGCACTATTTATATTATTAATTTTATAAAAAAATTAAATTTCAAAGTAATTTTTTGAAAAACTTTCATAGTAATTTTATTATATTCTGTCACTAATACTCGATTAATCTTTTTCATACAAATATTACATTTGATATTATTGCCATTTTTTAAAATAATAATTTTATTATATGATATTATTTCTATATCTTGGTATTGTTTTCTTTTTTATTTTATTATTCCATTATTGAAAAAAATTTACTTTATTAATGCGACTTTTCTATATACTATCATCACAATTACTTGATTAATTTTTTTTATTGACACTCACATATTAATATTGTTGCCTTTTTTTATTTCATTATTATATTATTTTCTTTTAAAAGTTAACTTATTTTTTATTTAATATTTATTATTTATATTAAAAATAAAATATTTTAATTCTCCATGCAATTTTATAATATTCTACCACTATTACTTGATTAATTTTTATCTTATGCATATTCACACTCTGTCTTTTTTAAGTTTACAATTCCATTGTTCATCAAAAGTTTATTATTTCATTCTCTTTTTTTAAGATTCATATGTAATTAATGATATTATTAAATGTTTCTAGAGGAAATTTTGCTATATAGAATACAGATTAATTGTAGTAATAAATAATATGAAAAATTAAAATATTAAAAATTATCGATAATTTTGTTGCTTGGCAAAAGGTTAAATATTGGATCAAAATTCAACACATCATATACTAAGCAAGATTTATGCTTATGTTATCTTATATATATTTATTGTTTATAAAAAATTAATCACATCTTATGCTGACATTATTAATATAAATAAAAAAATTATATTATCAATAGAATATACAAAAATTAATAAAATTATAAATATTACTCAAATATTCTTATCATTAGAGTTTGTAAGATTAAAATTAATAGTTAATTTATAAATATGTGAAAAAAATAGTATTTAAAGAACATTTAATTAATTTTTTTTATATTTAAATTTAATATATGTAATAAAGTATGTATTTTTTCTAATTTAGTAAAAGTTAATACACTTTGATTGTTATTTTTTTTAAAGAAAAAAGAGTAAGAAATTTGAAAGATTGAAAAAGGTGAAAAGTCATGAAAAATATGAAGGGAAATGAAAAGTAAAAAAAAAAAGTGAATTTATATTAAAAAATCAAAAAACTAAAAATTATTTAAAATGCCATGTGACAATTTTATTGGAACAACTTTTATATATTATTATTGATGGATAGATTATAGATACTTAATTAAATAGGACAAAGGGTGAATGTTATTGATTTTTCTTGTGAAATGATGGCCAAATCACGAAGCGTCGTATCTTTCTGGAATGAATATGCATATACCGCAAGAAATCTATACAATATTAGGCTTGTGAAAATCAAAGGAATTGGGTAGAGGTCTTAAGACTTTTTAAGTTTAAAGTCGAATGCAGATCAACTTGGACATGCAAGATTAAAACTGAAGCCATTCATGAATTTAGAACATCTAAAATGTTATGGATGAAATTGATCGTGTACTTGGCTTAGCTATCTATGATTCTACTGAAAAATCTTTAACTTCCTTAGGGAATTAGAGGTTATGGCGCCTAAGGAAATGCTCTCAAAGTTGTTGGGTATACCTAATACCCATTTTTATCTTCATATTCTTCTAGAGGGGAGAAGCCATTAAAACAAAGACAAATGTAATAAAGAAAAAAACAAATGGGAGGCACACGCACTTCCATATCCCATCAAAGTTATAGTTTTTTAACTAGTTTTGTTATATCTTTTTAAAATATTTTTTTAATAATTTAAATAAAAAATTAAATATTTAATAAAAAAATATTAACTTTTTTTATAAAAAAATTAAATAATAAATATTTATACGTTTTTAAAAACAATATAAAAAATATTTAATATTTTTTTTTTTTTATTTAAAATATAATATATTAAAAAAAAAAATTATTAAAAATGTGTTATTTCTTAGGAAGCAATCTTATGCTACTTTTTATTTAAATTTATAACCAAGACCCCACAGTTGTAACTATGTCATTATTTCTGGTAGACTGGTATGGATCGAATGATCCATATATCAGATAAGGTTATGGGCGAGGATCTTGGATATCTTGCTCATTGTAGCTTTCTTCCATGCAATAGCATGCCCTCCCACACCTGAATCGGATTACCATGAATTCAGCCTGGCTTCTCACCATAAACTTCGATTGCGTGCAGACCACCATTCCCAACCTAGCTAATAATAGTCCTAAAGAGGATATTAATTTAATATTTTTTTAAAATAAAGTTAAGAAAATAAGAATTGACACACAATATTTAACCTTGAAAATCATCTAATGGTTCTGAAAGAAAAATCACGAGTAAAAATAAAAAATTTTTATTATGTGAAAAAAAATTACAACTTCTCTCTAATTACGTTGAGATTTTTATCTCTCAAATAGGAGAACACATCTCTTTCTATATAAAATAAAAAAGATTCTCAGAAAATACTATATAATATTTCTTTGTGAAAATGAGATTATGAAACTATTGGAGGATGTCTCTATTTATAGGCGAGAGTCTCCTCACAATAACGTTCCACCGTAAAAGCAATTGAAGAAAAAAATTGTATTATGCCAACTACCACATGTCTCTACCAAAATCAAGCCACTTTTTTTTTACTTTTTCAGCCATTTTTTTTTACTTTTTCATTATATTTATATAACTCTATCAGTAGTTTAAGGATACTTGTTAATTTTTTTTAATATTAAAATATATAATATATTAAAAATTAAAAAAATTATTTTCCATTTAATATTTTTATATTGCATTTGTATTTCTTAATAAGCAATCTTATGCTACTCATTAGACAAACCTTATTTATTTTAATAAAAATAATTATAAGGCCCCAACCAAGACCCCACAGTTGTAACTATCATGTCCCAAATCATGAGAAAACCGATGTGGGTTATCTGGTAGACTGGTACTTGGGTGACACTCGAATGATCCATATATCAGATAAGGTTATGGGCGAGGATCTTGGATATCTTGCTCATTGTAGCTTTCTTCCATGCAATAGCATGCCCTCCCACACCTGAATCGGATTACCATGAATTCAGCCTGGCTTCTCACCATAAACTTCGATTGCGTGCAGACCACCATTCCCAACCTAGCTAATAATATTCCTAGAAATAAGAGAGGATTTGAAGGGAGAATAAACTAAAAAGAAATGGTAAGAATGTTGGGTACTAGAATTATAGTAACAATATGACATAATTAAAATAAAGTTAAGAAAATAAGGATTGACACATAATATTTAACCTAAAAAATCATCTAATGGTTATGAAGGAAAAATCACTTGGTGTGCCGTAAATAGATTTCGTTGTCCATTTTTATTATGTATGGAAAAAAATATTATCCGTACATTAAGAAACTTCTTCACATTAATTAATTGTGATGGTTAATGTTGCAAGCAAGAAAAAATAATTTCGTTATTACGTTATAACTTCTAAATTTAGTAAATTTGCAGGAGAAACATTTTGGTTGAATTTTGATATAAAATAGAAAATAAAATATAAGATTATATACTCAATGGAAACCTCCATTTATTTATATTTTTAAGATATTTTTTGATAATTTGTATTCTTTTGTTATGAAATCTTCCGATGACATGGAGATGTGAATTGGTATTTGGTATACTTTTCTTTTATTCGAGGAAAATAATAAAAATGAACTCTCATTTATGCGCGATGTCATCTATGGGTATACTCACAATTTAGATGCCGCATTTTTATTCATAATCATCAAGTAAAAGTAATTGAAGAAAAAAAACCATTGTATTATGCTAACTTACCACATGTTCTACATTTTTTGTCATGGTAAATCAACGCACTTTTTTTAGATTTTTTTTGTCCTGCCATCCTTTTTGACTTTTTCATGCCAACTAGGATCGAACCATTTGATTTTTTGCCAACTTTCATTCTCTTATAGTATACAATGTCTCTATCATCTCCTTATAGACTTGTCTTTTTTTGTATATCATCTTTTCTGTGTTAAGTTCATCTTGTCTGTTTTAGTTTAATGTGTAATATAAATAATCAAAAGGTGGTCGCTAATAAAAGATAATATTTGTTAAAACTTTCTTCAAAATATGCCAAAGATTTGTATCCTGGATAAAGCTCATATACTAGCTATTATTCCTTCAAGCTCTTCTTGGGGTCTAAATTAAAACCCCCACCAATCAAAAAGAGAAGGAGGCATACTTAATTGATCTACACCTTTGTCATTAACTAGGTATATTGCATTTAGTGCTCATTTCTATTAGTTACTGTATAATTGGTGTAACATTATGATCTCAAGCCTCGATATCTATTGTGCTTCAAACATAGGGAAGTTTGAGTTTAATTGTCTGCAATTACATTTCCGATCAATCATTTTCATTTTTGTTAATTGTCCATTATGGTAACTGGACCTTACTAGCACAACACCTTTCCGACTTTTTACAGATTGCCAAACTAAGGGACTGTAGACTGTAGTGGCCCAGCTCATCACTGCCCTACTAGACACTCGACCTAGTCCACTCTGAGTTGATCGGCCCGAGCTAATCCTAACTGGCCTAAGTTGCCCACAACTTGAGACGAGATGGCCCATAAACAATTTCTCACATGATCTATTTTGGCCGAAGTCTACAGCCCTTACACGATGATGACAACAGTTGTGAGGAAATCACGAAGTAATGTCGCAAGCACATGCCAGGAAGACCATTTAGATTCATCCCAAGCAATCCATTGATTCTCTCAACATGGTTAATGCTTGGGTCAACTCAGAGGCCCACAGGAGTCTTCCAGTATATTGACGGTGGGTATGTTCCACTTTTTTAGCCTAGACACTCAACCCTAGCAAATTAAGCTAACTCTTTCCTTGCCAGCCTAGACTCCCAGGTGGAACTTACAGCCGCCTTCCTAGTAGGCCCTCGGCGAGCCCTTCTCAAATTCCTTGGTTTAGGCCCCAGAATCTGGACAAAACAGGAACCATTCAATTATTTTTATTAAAGATGTAAGAAAAAGAGAACTGGACCTAGAGCAAGGATATTGGAACTACTGGTTTCGTTGCAGCTCATTTGGAAACAGAACATTAATAGAACGATGTCAAGTTGGTGATTAAACGGGTTCAATTTCGCTACAATCAATCAACCCCGAAAAAGAGAAAAGAATAATACAAATAAATTTAATAGTTTATATTTTCAATAAAAATGATAATTTAAAATTAAGATTTTACTAACAAGTAATCTAAGAATATTTGTTAAATAACAAGAATAAAAAGCACTAAATAAAAAAAATTATAAATTTTTAATGTATTAAATAGTTATTTTTTATTTAAAATTAAAATATTTCTAACCAGTGTCCTTTGACGCTCATTTTTTATTTATTTAATTTTATTTGTATGGAAAATCTAAAGCAGTATTATAAGTTATAAGTAACAGCCCTTTGACAAGGCGAAGAGACACCCTTGCAAGAGTGGTCAAGTTGGGGGATGCCTTGTCGGCAGATGACCCCTCATTCTGTCATAAAGTGTAACAACCTTATCCAACGCATAGTATCCCATGTTTTAATTTTATGATTGAACAATGCATATATATAAAAGATAGCGATCCAAGAACCAGAACATTGTGGACAAGGCGTGACGTTGATAATGGGTAAAAACTAGATCCAAGAACCAGAACATTGTGGACATGGCGTGGCGTTGATAATGGGTAAAAACTATAAAGAATCTGTTTACCAATTCCCGCCACACCATTACAACCTGTGAGCGAGCTAGTCTACTCAATGTCAGTCCAAGAATATAATTTGTTTGTTCATGGAATTAGTTTTAGTTCTAACACACTAGTAGTGTCAATCAGGTCGGATTGATATGTGAATTTCACAAATTTTCACTCAATTTAACACATAAAATACAATTTAAGTTAAGTTTGTGAGTCAGATCAAGTTAAAAAATATTATTACTTACAATTTGTGAGTCAAATAATGAATTTAGAAATTTCAATACACAAGTACCCAACTCATTCACCTTTTTCTAAAATTAAAAAAATAGTTTAGTCATAGTTAAAAAATTATTTAATCATAGTTTTTAATTATAATTAAACGATTATTGAAAAAAAAGACCCATTTAATGAAATGATGCCGTTTCACTCTAAAGTGTAACAAAAGATAAAAGTGCTCATATATTGATAATACACTCATTCTTACCAATTACCATTTTGGTAACTCACCTCTAAATTCTTAGTCGCTCAAATAAAAAATTTAAATTCCTGACTTCCTATTTCAAGAACTGCAACGTCTTAAAAAAATAGAAAATGAAATCAATGATTATGTCAATTCATATGGTATATGTGATGGTACTGACTTTAATTAATTAGTTAGAATAATTTGTTGTTTATGAATATTGAGACATATTAACTTAGTTTAGTTTATTCTATATTTAAATTAGTAAAACTTGTTAATTTGTTATACACTTAAGTGTATTTAATTTATTTGAGTCATATTATGTTTGTGTAAGATCAGTTATGTAAATTAATATGTGACTTGTTATATTTATTTAAGATATGTTATGTGTAACGATTTTTCGATTTCGCATTTCAACTTTTTTTCAGAAACTTTTTTTTACATATATCGGATCCACAAGTTTGACCTAACATAACCTACTCTTAAGTAGGTTAGATTGGGTCGGGTTGAGAAAAAATAATTTCTCGACCTAACTTAATCTAACTTACTATTCTAATAAATAGGTCAAATTACAAAATCCACTCAACCAACACCCTTATATATTCCACACTGAAATAATAGGTACAAGCCCAAGCTAGGTCATTGCCAGTTACGAGTCAGCCCCAACCCTTGGCATCAGCCAGTCCCAAAATTAAGAATATTATTTTAGAGATTTAAATCTTCTCATATTATTATTTTCTTATGTAATCAAATAAGAAAGAGATAAATATAAAAATATTTATTAATAAAATTTAATCATAATTTATAATTTTTTTATATAATATTTATGTCTATCACTTTTTTTCCTTAATCACATAAAAAAAACTAAATTCATTCTATCAGAAGATCTAAGTCCATTCTCTCAGCTGTATGCTTCATTAAATGTATTAGGTGAGCACAACACCTAACGTGGATCTTCTTCAGACCTAACCCCAAACCGCGAGTAGATAAACTAAGACTATATTTTGATTATCAACACTTATATTCTTACATTAAATAGTACTGTTCTAAATGGATTCAGAAGGATACTTGTGGAAGGTATGGTTTGGTGGTTTCTTCCCTTCTGCAGCTGCGTTCCACCGTCAAGGTCGGGAAGGGGTGGTACCTGCAAAAAGGACTCCGATGCTCAAGTCAGTTAGAGTGCTAAGGTACCTGTTACTCAATCAAACGTTACCTATTTAGATTTACTTAGATTGATCTTTATGGAGCATGATTAGAGTCAACATTCAATGCAGGTATTATTGTAATGTGGACGTTATAATCATTTATTGTGAGGAGAGGTTATAGAATCAAGGAGATTCGTATTGGCAGTTACGAAGATCCGCTTGATTCCCCGATCCTTCATGAATTAGGCATTCGGCGTGCTTACAAAGACTTATCCGGGTGTTGATGGAGGAGTAAGATGGAAGCGCGTCTTGAGTTGGCCCCTTCCGAGTAGGATCCCATCCACTACTTTAGAAACAAGTACATATATTTTTTTTTACACTTTATCTAATATTATTTATTATACATATTTTTTTATTATTTTTTTCACTTAATTATATTTTTTAAAAATAATATAAATAATATTACATCCTTTTTAAAGGTGTAAGATACTCATTATTGTTTGATTATGCCACGTTACGTCACAAGTTCGCAGGGCCATACCATAGCTTTACGACGAGTTGCGGGCCTTGGTCATCACGGTTCCTTTTCACTCTGGGTCCACTATTCTAAGAATACCGAATGCAATTCCAACAACTAAATCATTAAAGCTCACTCAACGCTATAGCGTCTCTTGATGGTGCATGCCTCTCCTATAAAATTCGTTTGATAACTCTTAGTTATATAAGAATAAATTATTAAATCTCAAGATAATGTAAAAATTTGAGTGTCTTTATTTCTTTCAAATTGTAATCTCATTTTACGTTTTGTTGATATGAATATTATTTTTTGTGCTAATAGAGTAAGATGAAAATGTTTTAATTTTCACAAATTGTATTTAATAACTTAATAATGATTAATCATAATAGAAATGAATTGTGATTCTAAGTAAATTTTATCTTTAATATCATAAATTTAAATATTAAAATTGTTACTATATAAAAGATTTTACTTAACTACTACTCCAATCCAAAATTACATGTATAATTGGTCAAAGACTAAAAATAATTGTTTAGTAAATGATAAAAAATCACTTTCAACTTACTTATATATTGGTATAACCAAATTTTATAAACTGGAATGTAAATGAGTTTTACTTTCCTTCTAGTTGTCTCACATTTTGTTGTAACCAAGCATGCAAATATAAATTATTATTTTAATTTTTTTACTTCCTCAAATTAGCACACCTATTTTTGGTACATAAATAAGCACACCTTTAAATTAGTCAATTAGGATTTCTTAATCTATTTTGCAGCTCATTCACTTTCATTAATCTCCATTTGTATAAGGCTAATCTCAGCTCTTTTACTTTAATTTCATTGAACCAAACTCTAATATAAAGCTTTGAAAATGAAGCAGAAGTTTGGAATTATCTAATTTTGAAATATTTAAATAGTAAACCATGGTAAGAAAAGTAACTTCGAGGCTTGATATTTTTTTTCTTATTATTTATATTTTATACATAATATATATGTATGTAAATTTTATTACACGCAATAAATTAATGCAGATATTGTAATAAAAAGATAGAGATCACCTGTCCCATTTCCTATTCCTTTCCCTATTCTTTCACTTAAATTTTGATAAGTGTAAAATAAATTAAGTGAGAATGAGATATGTAATTAAGTTTAGAACATTTGTCAAAATTTAAGTGAGAAGACAGAAAAGGAGACAGAGAATGAAGACAAGTGATCTTCATCCGTAATAAAAAGCTCTTAAATAAGATTTTAAAAGTTTAGGCAAAATTAATAGCCGGTTCATCTATCTTTTTAAATATTTGAAAAAATCGTGTTCATAGATTTAACTTCGATATCTCATATATCTTCCATTATCAATGGGAAGATTTTTCTTTAAGAGCTACAATCAAGCTCCTTCTAATTATATTTCTGGTAACGTCACTATGATATTAAAATATACGAGGAATTCTTATATACTTTTGCAGTTAAAAACATCTCTTGCTATATATAACTGTGTGTGTTATGTCATCTTTCTCGATTCATTATTTCTCATTTTAATTATATTTTTAATATTACTATATATATAACACACATTTAATAATATGAAATAAGAAAAATCTCTTACTTTAAAAGTACTTAAAAATCTCTCAAAATTTATTAATATGCTTGTAATTTTTTTTATATATAACAATATGGTTATAATTAAATAAATTTATTTTGTCTTTATAATTTTTTTTTGTCAATAGATAATTGGGATAACTGACTTTTGCCAGATTGAACAAACTTTGTCATTGTAGCTTTTACTTTGTCATTTTATTTTATCATTATTTTGTATTTATAGTTTTTAAGTAAACAAACTTTTCCTCTTTTTATTTAGCCATTGATTTAATACATACCATAAATAGTAAACAATTATAATTTTTACACATTATTTTTATATCAATTTATTTTTTGATAATAAAATATAAAAAAAGATTTATTTTAATATACTAACTCTCTATTTTTTTCTGAAAAAATAATATAAAGAAAAGTTTTAAAAAATTAGTGTGCTTCGATGATTTTTCAGTAGGGATGATAATTTTACCCGCTTCTGCATTGCATGTGATAATATCCGTAACGGGAATGAGTAATACCCGTCTAATTTCTCTCACGAATATAAATATCCATTTTGTGTTATCTCTGTTTAATAAACGAGTAGCGAACGAGGGCGATTCCTCCTCAGTATTCGCGTAAACTTACAAAAAAATTATAAAAATATTTTATATAAAATTATTAAAAAATTTCATTATATAAATTAAAATATAATAAAGTTATATAAATCAAAATTATATTAAGTGTTTAGTATTATTTTTAAATTAAATTATGTTAGACAAATTTTGAGAAATTATGATCTTATATTTTTTTAATTTATTTTTTAATTTTTTAATTTTATTATTTTTTTTTATAATTTATTGAATACTCGCAGATATCTATGAATATCCATTTACCCAAAAAAATGATAAACACCTACACAAATATAAAAATAGAGACAAGAGCAGATATTATCTGTGAAAGTAAGAGACGGGGGCTACTACCGTCCCTACCCTGACCGTTGTCATCCCTATTTCTCAGTAGTAAATGCGACATAAAAAAAAAATATTCTCGTTTTCCTTGCCGTAATCAGTTGATGGCAAAATTAACCTTTCCGGCCTGGCCCTGTACCAACAATAACTAGTGGTACGGTCCAGCAGTTATGCATTTCATTGTGTCAATTCAATGAATTTATATAGCTATAAAAAAATAATAGGTAATCAGCGTTAAAATTAAAAAATAATAATTAATATGTAAAGTAAAAAATTGTTTTTTATGTGAAAATAATATTGATATCATGTTACCTTATTTTAAAATATTTGAAACTTAGAGAGTAAAATATAAATTTAATAAGTATAAAAGAATTCAAATTTATATTTTTATAAAATACAAACACTTATTAATTGACAATTCACTCAATATTGCTAGATCGTGAGTGGGATGTAACCTCATATCATGTGATGCTCGAAGGGAATGGATGAGCAGATTATCTTACCAGACATGATTCTTCATTTCTTCTTCATCATCCAACCTATAAGTTTTAATTCAGCTTCCTGGTGATCTCCAGTTGATTATCTTTGATGATGCTTGTCATGTGCTTCTTCTTTGCTTCTAGTTTTTCTTCTTCTTCTTCTTTTTTTACTGTACTAAATAAAATATAAAAAACTTTTCAATTTTTATCAATAATTATTGCTTCTAATCCAGTCTCTTAAAAAGAAATTTCATGTGTTTTTGAAATGACAAAAATATTTTACATTGTAACATTGAATATATACTACCTTCTTACAGTTAAGATTTTCTCATTAAGAAAACACAAACCAAAGCTTTTGTATTTTAATTTGGGTACGAGTAACTCACTTAATAGTATTTAGTATGGGCAATTTTTAGATATTTTAAGAATAAAAGAAAACTCAATTATTGAATGGGTATCACATAAGTTTTATGTGTCATTATTATCTCTCAATTTAATTACATTACATTTTTAATCTACTCCTATCTATAACATTATAATACTTTTTGTGTGCTTTTTGCTAAGGACAACGATTCAAGTTTGGGAGATCTCACTTGTTGGGAAGGCCTAATCATATTGCTCTATGTTTAAAGGGATTAATCTAATTTCTAAAACGTATGAGGATACACTAAGAAAAAAAACATTTTTATTTGAAAATGACTTTATTTCTTATTCTCTCTATTTCTTTTTATCTTTTCTTTTCAAGAAAATTTATTTTGTTTTAATTTATCTGTCATTTAAAAATTTAAGAATATATTAATTATTATTTTTTTAATTTTACCCCATCATTTATTATCTTTACTAAACTAAATAACTACACATATTAATTAACTTCTACAATTTTTGACATATATTAATATAGTGTAAAAAGATAATTTAATTATATCAATCTATATTTCACTTAATTTGAAATTATTTAATGATGTTCTTAATTCCTATGTACAAATCTTAAAAGATAAATAAAAAGAACGGAAGCAATATTCAATTATATTTCCAAGAATGTCACATGTCTTTCATAACTTCTGTTTTTTATAAATAAATTCACATTCCATTTTTATCTAATTATTCATATATTTCTTTTGGTTTTAAATACATTTACTCTTTTAATTTATACTTTTTAACTTTCTATCTAAATTTAAAAAAAAATGTGCAAGGCATGAATGAGGGAGAACATTGATAGATGTGCAGAAGGGAGAACTTACTATGAGGGTGAATGATCAGCAAGTGACTTTCAATGTTTTTAATGCATTACAATATCCTGATGAAGATATGGAAAGTTGTTCTTTCATTACTGATATTGATTCTCTGGTGCAAGAGCAATTAATAGCATCAGGCCCAGATTTAGAGCACGAGTCGAAATGAACCAAGAAACTGATTCTGCAAATGAACAGTTAAAGCAACTAGAGGAAGGAAATTTGGCACACGATATTGGATTAGAAAATATGAATCCTTAGATGTATCTGCAGACACCTACACCGAGAATGTACCCTCTGTTGAAAGACCTCCCATACTTGAATTGAAGCAATTACCTTCTCATTTGAAATATGCTTATCTTGGAGAAAAGGAAACTCTTCCTATCATCATCTCTTCCTTCTTAACTTTTGAGCAAGAAAGCACTTATTTCACTTCGAGGAAGCACAAAAAGGCTATTGGATGGAAAATGGCAGACATTAAAGGTATCAGTCCTAGTCTTTGTATGCACAGAATTCTGTTAGAAAAAGATGCCAAGAACAGTGTTGAAGGCCAGAGAAGGTTGAACCCAATTATGAAAGAGGTGGTAAAAAGGGAGATCATTAAATGGCTCGATGCAGGAATCATCTACCCTATTTCAGACAGTGTGTGGGTAAGTCCAAGTGCAGTGCGTTCCAAAAAAGGAGGAGTTACTGTAGTGAAAAATGAGAAGAATGAGTTTGATTCCCACAAGAACAGTTACAGGGTGGAGGATATGCATGGATTATAGAAAGTTGAACAAAGCCACAAGGAAGGACCATTTTCCACTACCTTTCCTTGATCAAATGCTTGATAGGTTGTCTGGAAGAGAGTTTTATTGTTTTCTAGATGGCTATTCTGGTTACAATCAGATAGCCGTAGCCCCTGAAGATCAGCAGAAGACTACGTTCACTTGTCCTTATGGTACATTTGCTTTCAGACGAATGCCTTTTGGGCTCGTAACGCTCCAGACAACTTTCCAAAGGTGCATGATGGCCATCTTTTCTGATTTTATTGAGAAAACTATGGAAATTTTCATGGATGATTTCTCAGTTTTTGGAGATTCATTCATAGGATGCTTGGATAACTTAGAAAAGGTGCTGGTTAGATGTGAGGAAACCAATTTAGTTCTAAATTGGGAGAAGTGCCATTTCATGGTGAAGGAAGGCAATGTTCTAGGTCATAAGGTGTCAAGAAAAGGCTTAGAGGTGGACAAAGCTAAGGTTGAGGTGATTGAAAAACTCCCTCCACCTAATTCTGTTAAAGGCATCAGAAGCTTTCTAGGACACGCTGGGTTTTATAGAAGGTTCATCAAAGACTTCTCTAAAATATCCAAGCCACTTTGCAAACTGTTAGAGCATAATAGTACATTTCATTTTACAGACGAATGTTTATCAGCTTTTGAAACTCTGAAGAAGGCTCTGATCTCTGCCCCCGTGATAGTAGCTCCAGATTGGGAGAAGCCATTTGAACTGATGTGTGACGCAAGTGAATTTGCAGTGGGAGCTGTGCTAGGTCAGAGGCATAATAAGATATTCCATACTATCTATTATGCTAGCAAGACTCTCATTGATGCTCAGATCAACTACACCACTACAGAAAAAGAATTGTTAGCAGTTGTATTTGCATTTGATAAGTTCCGATCATATCTGGTGGGAGCTAAAGTAGTGGTATACACTGATCATGCAGCCATCAAGTATCTAATTGACAAGAAGGATGCAAAGCCAAGACTTATCAGATGGGTGCTTTTGCTTCAAGAATTTGATTTGGAAATCAGAGATAAAAAGGGAGTTGAAAATCAGGTAGCTGATCATCTTTCCAGAATTGTTGAGCAAGGAGAATCCCAGATTGAAGAAGAAATTAAAGAAAATTTTCCTGATGAACACCTACTACTGATTGAAAATGCTGCAGCACCTTGGTACGCAGATATAGTGAATTTCCTGGTCAGTGGGATAGTTCCAGTGGATATGAACCCTCAACGAGAAAGGAGGTTCATGCATCAAGTTAAACACTTTTACTTGGGATGAACCTTTTTGTATAAAAGATGCCAAGACCAGATCATGAGAAGATGTCTTCTTTGAGGAAGAAATGCAAGTTATCCTCAATGATTGCCATGTTGCTCCTTATGGTGGTCACTTTGGAGGAAAGAGGACAAACAACCGAAAGGTATTACAATCAGGGATATTTTTGGCCCACTTTGTTCAAAGATGCTCATGAGTTTGCCAAGCTTTGTGATAGGTGCCGAGGATAGGGAGCATTTCCAATAGACAAGAACTACCACTCAACACCATTTTGGAGATTGAGTTGTTTGATGTTTGGGGAATAGATTTTATGGGACCATTCCCTATATCTTATGGAAATGCCTACATCTTAGTTGCAGTCGACTATGTCTCTAAATGGGTAGAAGCAGTGGCATTGCCTTCCAATGATGCCAGGGTAGTTACCAAATTTTTGCACAAGAACATATTTACCAGATTTGGCACTCCTCGGGCTATAATCAGTGATGAAGGGACACATTTCTGCAACAAGCTGTTTGCTAACTTGCTTGCCAAATATGGAGTGAAACATAAAGTGGCTACTGCCTACCATCCTCAAACTAGTGGACAAGCTGAAGTGTCCAACAGAGAGATCAAGAGAATTCTTGAAAAAATGGTGAATCCTTCTAGGAAGGATTGGTCTATCCACTTAGATGATGCTCTCTGGGCCTACAGAACAGCATTCAAGACTCCCATTGGCATGTCTCCTTACAGATTGGTTTATGGCAAGGCTTGTCATTTACCAATAGAACCTGAAACACAAGGCATTCTGGCTATTAAGAAGTTGAATTTTGATGCACAAGCAACTGGTGAAGCACGATTATTACAATTTGAATGAACTCGAAGAGTTCGGGTTCTTTGCTTATGAAAATGCTTGAAATTTATAAGAGCAAGATCAAGGCATGGCATGATCGAAAAATTCAGCCCAGGGAATTAGTGGAAGGAATGCAAGTGCTCTTGTTTAATTCTAGATTAAAATTGTTCCTGGGAAGTTGAAATCGAGGTGGTCTGGACCATTTAAATTGGTCAAAGTATATCCTCATGGAGTGTGGAGTTCTTTGGAGGAAAATTCTGGAAGAAAGTTCAAGGTGAATGGGCAAAGAGTGAAGCAATATTAGGGTGAGCCGTGGACAAGAATGAAGGTCACCACTCATTTTTCAGACCCCTAACCACTAGTGTGAAGTCAGGCTGAAGACTTAAAACCAAGCGCTACTGGGAGGCAGCCCAGCTTTATATCCTTGCCCTTATATTTTAAAATTATAGTGTAAATAATTATAGATCAAAAAAAAATATATACAAAAAAAAAAAAAAAGTGTTGACTAGTGTTTGTTACAATGTGGACCATCCTAAGCCCAGGGATCATGAAAAGGTGCTGTGTGGTCACATCTGACCCAGTTAACTGTGCAGTAGTGGTGACAGTGAGTAAGCCCAAGAACCGCGTGCAAGAGTATTCAATTGTCTCAGTGTTCTAAGCTATGTAGCTAGCGTGGGACGGTACATCTCTCCACTATACACTTAATGTCACCTACCTATCCCTTCCTCTTTATCTAAGTCCTTGTTTTCTCGTAGCCCCACACGCAATCCCAATCTCACCTTCGGGCTCATCTATCTCTTTCTGTCACCATCAACCTAATTCCTTTTCTTCCCATTCCAAACACCATGGTTAAAGTTTCCGCTCCTTCCAAACATCTCGTTGTCTGCTGGTCCACCATCCTCTCGATGAGGAAATCAATTTGCGGTTTGTGGATGAGGAAGGAGATTGAAATTTGAGAGGAAGTCAAGAAGAGGAACTTTCATTTGGAGAAGGGTTTCTTCATTATGGACTCACCCCATTATGGTCTCACCGAAGATATTGTCGAGCTCATAGACGAGCCATAATCTGGGAAGCGGTTCAGATCTCACCCACGAGAACCCATTGTCCCACTTGTACGCGAGTTTTATGCTAACTTGACCGCCCAGAGCAAAAATATGTTATCGTGAGGGGTTCAAAGGTGTCATTTTTCGCAGCAACGTTAAACCGGAGGTGGGGTGTGAAGGATGTTGCGGATGAATATTTGACTCTGTTGAAGAATGCTTGAGAAACGGAGTGAGACATGATGCGGGAAGTTACGATGGAAGGGGCCACCGGATTCCGTCGGATGAAAATTGGAAAATAGCCAGGCACGATCTCACACCCTTGGCTAAAGTTTGGTATCATATAATCGAACCAAAATTCTTCCCACAAAGACACTTGGAAACAGTCAACAAGGATAGGTTAGTTTTGTTGTATTGTATTTTGACTAAGAAGAAGGTAGATGTAGGACACTTGATTGAGAGGAAATTGTTGCTTGTGCATTCAAAAAGAAAGGGTTGTTGTTTTTCCCTTCTTTAATCACTTCCTTATGTTTGAGATGTGGAATCAAGGCTTTATCTGAGGATGAAATTATGGATAACAAGGGGCCATAGACTTGACAACTATCAAACGTTTTGGGGCATCAGCATCCAAGGTGCCAAGTTCGGTTCCTACCTCTAAACCGAAGGAACAACCGATGACACAAAAGCGGATCAATGCTATCAAATGTCTTTGCAAAGACACATTTACAAGAAGAGCGGCTCTTTGGGAATTTGCTAAGGAGCAAACATCGTGGATACAACGGACCCTTGGAATCAACAAGTTGCGGCAAGGTAGTTATCCTCCCTTGTTTCCTGAAGAAATACTTCAACCATTCCAGTACTCCCCTCATGAACCCAAGACACATAGCCACCCAGCAAAGGATTCTGCACCAGTTGACCCTCTTGCACCACAAGAAGAACCTGACATCCCTTCTATTCAGCCGACTGCTAGTGAGCACTCCATCAATAACAATGATGTTACTTCTGACTGGACACCACCACCTCCACCTAGAGAACCACCACCTCCTATCCAACCAATAGGATCCAAGAAAGGAAAGGCAAAGATGATTGATGAAACATCACAAGCTCCCCCTCCATCACAGAAAAGCAAATTCAAGCACCGAGCTCCTCCAATGATTCGAAAGAAAAAGCAAAAAATTGAAGTACCTGCTAAGGAGCTTCCTCCTGCAACCAATGAGGATTCTGAGGATGTCATGCCTATTATAGGCAGAATTGAGAAACTCAAGCCTGTCATAGCCTCTAAAGTTCAACCACGAGCTGGGGGAGAAAAGGAGGAGATTGAAGCTCCGCAAAGGAAAGAAGCGCTGACCTGGCAATTACCAAGGAAATTCCAGCTACAAGCAAGCACACAATGAAGCAAATAGCCAGATCTGGCAACAGAAGGACCAGTGCCAGATTGGCTCAGCCTTGAGAAAGCAGAAATGCCCAAGATCTTTGCGACAAGATCTTTCTTTGATCAAATGATCGAGAGTTCCCTTAATCTTCCTTAGTTTATTTTCAGTTGCTTTCGTTTGTCTCCATTCTGTTTTTCAATTATAAGTTTGTGCCGCTACTATTTGAATATAATAGGCTTAATGATCGGTGGGGGGGCCCCATTTATATTTTGTTTTGGATGAACCTTGACTGCCTGATTAATGAATGGATGATGTTGTTGTCCATGTGCATCTGATGACGAAATTTTTGTTCTTTTCTCATGCATGTGACATACATTCATACCTTGACTTAATCCTCTCTCTACACTCAATCCCTAGCTCCCATTGGATTTTGAAGGACTTCTTTCGAAGTCACCAATCAATTTGGAGAATTGGGTTGCCAAACCCTCGTCTAAGGAAAAGAGGGTGAGATCTAAATCGATTTCAACCTAAGTTTGAAGGTGAGTGAGTATGAATGTGGTATTGTAGCACTCTACAGGATCAATCTTGTGAGTTTTTAGACTTCCAATGATTAATTCGGATGCCTTCCATTCATGTATTTTCTCTGCTTGAGAACTTGACTTACTTACGTGATTGATTGCATATTTCAACATGTTGTACACAATTTGACTTGAGGCCTTGTTTTGTTAACTAATGAGACTTAAATGGCTAACCCATAAGTATTATCCTTTGTTCACCCCTTTGAGCTTAAGACTTTCTTGATTGATGATTAACCCCATTTCAAGCTCCAATTCCTTGCAAAACAAATGTACTACCAGTTAGTTGGAGTTTCAGATTTTGTCAAAAATGTTATCTCATGATAGGTTGTAACCACATTGGTTGCGGACAACCAACGAGTTTAAGTTTGGGGGTAATGGGGTTGCTTATGTAATAAAAAGGGAGGAAAGAGCAAATGTATCAATGAAACAAAACAAGTTATGCATTTAAAAAAAACAAAAAAAAAAAAAAAAAAAAAAAAAAAAAAAAAAAAAAAAAAAAAAAAAAAAAAACAAAAAAAACTTTCCCCTTATCATCGAGAAAGATGGGTAAAAATTAAGAAGGAATGTTTGAATTTGGGAATGGAAAAAAATTTTTTTTTTTTTGACAAAAATTTTGAACTCCACCTAAATACCTACTTTCCCAAAAATTCCACACCTGAACCTTAGCCTCATTATAACCCATTAAAGTCCTCTTGCTGTGTATAATGTGTGTATATGCTCTTGATTGTTAGAAATTTGTCAAGCATATGATAGAGTTGCATGAAATGGATGATTGAGTGAAACATTGACACGAGCATAAATGGAGTGAATTCTGCAATATGACAATTTCAATAATGTGTTAAGTTCTGATCTTAGGAAGATTAACTGGTGAGACTTCATCCTTTCATCCGAAGGATTTTGGGAAAATGCACCTAAGACTCGGTTGAAGGGTGGTTTTGATTGGAGTTCCTGGATAAAACTAAGTTGAGAGTTTAGGAAGTCACCCACACACACCATGGAAAGTGATTAAGAAAATGGTATGGTGTGTTGAGCATAATTTTGAAAATTACATCTGAGGATTGGCATGGACTTTGCTTTTACTATTTTGATTTTGCCCTGTTATTGATTGTTGGATGTCATTACTTGAGGACAAGCAATGGTTCAAGTTTGGGGGTGTGATAATTCTTAGAAATAAGAGTTATTACTATCTTTTTAACTTAATCATTTTCTCTGGTTTGATCAATTTAGGAGAAGAATTTCAAGTATTAATTGATCAAGCAAATACTTGTGTGTGATTTGATTAATTTTAAAAAAGATAGCTGTAAATTCTGATGAAGGTTTGATTTAATTATTGAGCAGGTTTTAAAGGTGTAAATTGCTGAAGGTAAGGCGCTGGGATGTTTTGGAATGCTGCAGCTTTGGGGAAAAAGAGTCATTATAAGGCAAAATCAATTCCAGCTCATCTTTTGACCACTAGAAGACAAGATACCAGCTGTACTGTGCTTAAAAGGAAGAGAGAGAATATGATGCAGCTATCAAGTGTACTCGAAAGTTGGGCCAAGACATTTTTTTAATATTTGACCTTGAAAAGGCCCGAGTGTGAAGGAGGAGAGAGGGTGAAAAACCACTATTTGTGGGGGGGGGCTAGTACAAGAGCAAGCAGGGACTTTTGGGTGCTTGAGGGGGAGAAAAAAGGAGCCGTCATTTTCTTGTTCTTGGGAGAATTTCATTTTTAGGAAGGATGCCTTTAATTTTCATTTTGTCTGCTTATTTTGTTTCTATGCTCATTATGAGCTAAATTCCTTTAGTTAGGATTCTATGAATTTGTAATTGTACATCTTGAAGGGTAATCCAATGTGATGGATGTTATGCATTTTCTTCTTTTACTCAAACGTGTTAATGCTTAATTTCATTTTAGTCGATCATCTAATCTGAATTACAAACCGATTGCGTTTGGAAAAACTAAGTTGGTGGACTTGATTAGAGGATAAAGATAAAGCAATTAATTGGAAAATTAATTGTGTTGAATGAGCTAGGGACTGACCTTCAAGTCTTTAATGGTGGACGTGCTTTTATGATTCTTGAGGAAATTAATTCGAACTTAGGAATAAGAAGTTATTAATGAACTCGGTGTTTCTTCTTGGAAAGCAAAAATTTATTCCGTAAGCCAAATCTTGTAACATCCTGAAGCATATTTTACCCTAAGAAGTTAAGATTACGAAGAATTAGAATCCTAACTGTTTCCATTTCTGAATTTAAATATTTCATTTAGCGCTTTCATTAATTTCTTGTATTTATTATTTGCTGCTTTGATATCTCGTTACTTCAATTATTTTATATGTTCAACATTTTCTCTTTAATTTTTGTGTTAAACAGAAAAAGTTAACTTCAGAGTTAGTATTTAATGCAATTTAAATCCTCGTGGGAACGATCTTGACTCACACTGTATTACTTGTTGACTGTGTACACTTGCACATCGTAAAATTAGACCAACACTTACCGATGTGGATATTGTCATGGAGATGTCCACAACTCTAGGAGCTTCCCTCGTAAGCCAGTGGAGGAATAAGAAGCTGAGGTAGCTGATACTTTCACTAATTTGGTCTTTAACTTTATTTTAATGCAGTAAAATAACATTGCCCTAATTTGTTGTAGGGAATGCAAGATAATGGGGAAGACACCAGGGCAGAGTTAAATACAAGTGGAGGTATTGAGACTGAAACTGCAAGGACAACCTAATATACTAAGGTAAATTACTAATTTTGTGTCCTATTTTTAGTATTATATGGTGTTGCAATGTCTATTGTTTAAATGTGACCTATTATTTATCCTAGAAGGGAAAGGGTAGAGGAAGAGGAAATGCACAATCTAATGCAATCCAAGAAACTGCTACTACAAATGAGAATGAGGTTGGAGAACATATAGTGGGTGAAGACACAAATGGATCAACTAGGGTAAGAAATATGGATCAGCTAGGTTTTTACTTATTTTGTGTTAGTTATCTAACTTGAGCTTCTTTTGTAGATTGAAAGGGGTATAAGAAGAAGTAGAGCACCAAGCAGAAGAAAGGGGACTGCACTATCTATTGTAAATCAAGAGACTACTGGAAATGAAAATAGAGTTGGAGACAATGTAGCCAATGGAGGAAGGGGCACGCCCTGTAACTCAACTTGCTGCAAGTCAAGATACCATTGGAAGCACAGTGGAGGTTGTAACTATTCATCTGGATGCTACAAGTTTTGCTCCTATTGCAAGTCAAAATGCAGGGACTGCTACAACCAATAATGGAGGAGGCACAGATGGACTCAGCTAAATCAATTCTGATGCAAGTTTTCCAAAACCATGTGCTGCAACAACACAATCAATCTCTGCAGTTCAACCAAGTCAAAAAAGGAAGCCTGCTCCACATTCAGTTCAACCAACTGTGCAGCTTGCTCCACCAGTTGCCAATGTAGCCACCATACAGACCAATCTACCAGCAGCCAATGCAGAAGAAAGCCTGACAAATGGAGCACTAGTTAGGGCCCCTAGAAGATTGGGAAAAAGAGTTATGATCAATGGTGGAGTGCATGGTGCATATTGAGTTGTAATATGGATATGAGACTTTTTTGTGATTAAGATAAGTTATAGCCTTTTGAAGTTATCATATGTTGTTTTTAAATAGACTGAGTACAGTTCTGGCTACCTAATATTAGTACTTTGTTTTGGTATAACAATGCATTAAGGTTGATAGCATTTTGGTATGTAATTGTGTATGAAAATTAGATCAACAATGTAATTAAAGACATACATGAATCTGTTTTGGTTTGTAATTTTATAATAAGTATATTGTAAGGTACTGCAATGTAATGAACTATTTCATCAGGATGCAATGAAACACAGTGGAGGTTTTGATACTATTTCATTAGTAATGTAATGAATTATTTTCTAGCCATTTACTTGATTCAAAGTTAGAGTGATGTCAATTTATTTAGTTGATTAATACCAATACATTTAGTTCACAATGCACTGTCTATTATTTCATCAATTTCTTTCCTAAACAATAGCACATTGGTATGTAATTTTAAAGCAATAATCTCAATACTTTTTGTTCACAATACTCATACATTATCAATAGCTCCTCATTTCATTCATTTCATTATTAATTACATTAAAGTTCACCAAAACTCCTAATTTCATTCAACTAAAAACTCTCATACGATACCTTTCAAATCCCGAAACAAACACAATACAAATGTCAGTGCCCATGACATAAAAACCATATCCAATAACATTGTCACTTTGGTCCTCCCAGGAGTAAGCTTCATCTCTAACTTAACCACCATTCTTCTCATCTTTTCAACCACAATCTCATAATTATGGAAACACTCACAAAAAACTTCCTAATTGTCTATCACGTCATTAGTCCATTTAAACCAATCACTGAAGCCTTCCTTCTGCAAAAAAAAAAAAAGAAGAAACAAAATACAAATGTGGAGTTAGAAATCTCAAACCCAAATATATTTGTATCAGAAAATGGTTTGTGCTTACTCTCCAGTTTTGACATGTCCAATATGCTCTCTCAGGATTCTTTACACTCTTTGAGGTGGGGTACAACATTACATATCCATAGCTATAAAGTCTCTTTCGTGATGACATGATGGGGGTAGCCGAAGTTGATGATGAAAATCACGAAACTTTAGTCATGGTAATGCATATGCAAATGTCAGGGGTGAGAGACCATAGAAGGTAACAAATTGGTCACGAATGAGGAAGAAAATGTGGGAAAAGAAGAAAATGGACTGAGGAGGAAAGAATCAAGGTTGGAATTGTTCCTACAGAGTGGGGAAGAAAATAGGTAAGGGAGGGAGGAAGAAGAAAAAGAGGAAGAAGAAGTGACGTGCGGGGGGACCAAAGTTAATGACTTGTCATCCACGTGACATAATGAAATGTGAGATAAAGGCAAGTGACAACGCTGACATGGAGCGTCGTTTGTCACTTCACCACTTAATATAAATAAGATAAAGATAATAACTAATTTTACCTGACTCAAAATTTAAAAAGATCAAAATCATATAAGTTTTTTTAGAGAAATTAAAATAAAAAATTATTATATTTAGATGAACTAAAAATATATTTAAAAAAAAAGTTGAAATCTCAAATATGGTAAAATTATGCTAATGTCAAGTAGTGTGTATACATTATTAGTCAAAGTAAATTTCTTGCTCATTATAGTGCCTCCTTTGCCCATTGACCATTTAACTATCGGTTACCATCTCATCAGTTCCTACTTTCTTCTCTGATTTTCGTTCAGCCTCCCCGGTTCCTTTTTTCTGTTTCCTCCCAAACCAGAAGCTTCAGAAACGAACAACCTAGCCAGCAGAGCAGTGGTGACTAGTCAGAGCTAATGAAGATCCAGTGCGACGTGTGCAACAACGACGAGGCTTCCCTGTTCTGCACCGCCGACGAAGCTGCACTATGTGACGCCTGCGACCACCGTGTCCACCATGCCAACAAGCTCGCCTCCAAGCATCAACGCTTCCCTCTTCACCGCCCTTCTTCAAAGCAATGCCCTCTCTGCGATGTTTGCCTGGTAAGTGGTAACTCTTCTTATTTTCCATACCACAAAATAAGGGCCCATTGGTGCTATGTAATGTTAGAATTTTCCGAGTTTGGGTTTGTATTTATTGGTGTATGTAGTTTTATTAAACGAGTGATATTTTCCCTGGAAGCCATTATTGTGTGTATGTGATCGATGGTAGAATTTGTTGATCATGATTTGTACATAATTTACTACAAAAGTAACTATACTGCAGTTCGTTGAATTTCATTGTTGAGGGTAATCAATTTTGTAGGAGAGAAGAGCTTTTGTGTTCTGTCAGCAGGACAGAGCGATTCTGTGCAAAGAGTGTGACTTGTCCATTCATTCAGCAAACGAGCATACGCAGAAGCATAACAGGTTCCTTCTCACCGGGGTTAAGCTCTCTGCTACTGCTAAGCTTTATTCATCAACACTCTCTGATTCCAATTCCACCAAGTCACAGTCTTTTGTGAACAATTATGTTCTTACTTCTTCTAACATTTCACATCCAACACCTTTGATCACCAAGACCACTCCTTCAACAGCATCAGAACCTCCCTGTCCCACCATGGTAGCCACTGAAGGAGCTATTTCCACAAGTACTAGTAGCATATCCGAGTACTTGATAGAGACTCTACCTGGCTGGCAAGTCGAAGACTTTCTCGATTCATCTTCTGTTCCCTTTGGTTATTTTAAGGTTTGCAATGAGTTTCTCCCTACAGTTTCTTTGAATTATTGACAACAATTGATGGTTTCTTTTGTTTATACTTGGATCTGAGATTTGTAACACGCTGATGAACTGCAGAGTGATGACATGTTGTCACTGTTTGATGCTGATATTGAGGGGAATCTGGGTTCCTTCTCGCCCGAGAGCATGGGGATCTGGGTTCCTCAAGCACCCCCTCCTCCATATTCTTCACAAATGGATAGGCAGATTGGGCAAAGTGAGACAAAGGAGGCCACCAACACCAAAGGCAGTAACAGATCAAGGTTGAGGGATGATAATTTCATAGTTCCACAGATTAGCCCTGACTCCAACTCCAAGAGACCCAGATTTCTATGGTAGAGTAGAAACAAGGCTCAAAATCGAATCTTGTGAGGGATATAACCCCTGTATTATCATCCTCTTTGTTTTACGTTGTTCATTTGGTTCCATTTGACTGTTTTTTTTTTTTTTTTTGCCCCCTCTTCTGTACTAATACTCTGCTTCCCTTCCGGGCTGTGTTTTGTTAAATTAGTGTACCTTTCTCCATGTGAGTGTATATATAAACCTTTTTTTTTTTTTGGTTGAAAATTTTCATATTATTTTTTATGCATGTTAAAAAGAGAAAGATAGTTCTATGGACAGATTTCAGGGTTTTGTTATTTGTAATCAATGGCAAGCAAGAGAACTTCACCAGTTGAAGGAGAAAAAACTGTTTAAATTCGTGTTCATCCTTTTGGTCTGGAGGGGATCAACTGGGGGGCCATGGGATAAGTTGTTGGATGTAGAGCACATCAAAATTAAAGAGAGAAAAGAGTGATGGAGAAGATGATTGCACGGATGAATATGATGATGGCGATGGGAATAGCTACAGATAGGGACATTGGTGGGGGGTGCAAAGGGTGGCGAAAAGGGTTTGAACAGACGGCATATGGGTTTGTCTGAATGTGGGAAATTCATTTGTGGGGCTACCGTACCCATCATTATTATTATGCTTTTTGCGTTTCAAAAATGGAAATTGGTTGCTGCGGCTTCCAGATCTAGTACGTTCTGAGTTTCTTTTTTCTGTTATAAAGCATGGGCAGAGGGAACTTACCCATTATCATTAGTGCATGCCACAAACCTTAATTCAGCTATGAGCTCAGCGCATTAGGAAAGAGTTTGGTGTAGTTCTCAACAGAACAGAGTCTCACCTATAAGTGCTCAGTCATCTCTGGCGAAGAGTATTGAGTACCATAATTATAGGGAGAATTATCAATTTTTAAGGTGTTTGTTAACAAATGTACTTACTAAGACAACAAACTTTTAAATGCAAAAATATTTTTTTTTTTTGTAATTTTTAATGTATTGAATAATTTATTTTCATTTAAAAGTTTTTATTTTAACTTTCTTAATAAAAACAATGTTTACCAAAATTTCAATTTTTATACAGATATAAAGAAGATATTATTCACAGTGACTTTATACGAATTTAAGAATATATATAAAATTTAATCATTTTTAAGAAATGAATGAAATGAGACATTGGTCTAAAATATGATTGAAGTTATACTAAACTTTATTAACATGTGTTGATCTAAATGAAAAAAATTTGAGTTTTTTGAGTATATAGTCATGAGTTTAATCTTAAAATTTATATGTATAAAAATAATATTATTAAGAGAAATAGACGTTTGATCGTATATTGAAAGATTAATCTCTCTCAATAAGAGTATACACTAGTTTGAAACCAAAAAAGTTACACCTAACTTTTCGTTTCCCCTTCATTTGCTATATCTATGACTGACTTATACTGGGAATGAGGCTGTTTATCAATTAGTTACGGCATAACTTCGACGTATTAAAGTTGAAGTACTGTTCACCATCTTATCAACAAGATATATTCTACAATTTGAGAACAAAACCTTGTGATATAAAAATTTTAAGGTTTAAAGTTCAAGTTCAATTTTATAGCCGTAAGATCTACCATGCATTACGATAAGGTTCCGGCAATAACTCAGTTTTAAACTCGGAGTATGGTGAAATATCCCTAGGAATTAATGATTAAGGACTTTTTTAAAAAAGTTAAAAATTATAGATTATGCTGATAATCGATTATTGTTATAATCAATTATAATCAATTTATTTTTATGTTTAGATACATTAGTTGTAAAGTGATTTTAAGTTAATATGATTTATTTAGATGATATAAAAAGAAATTATTTTTATGCATTAAATTACTAAAATAGGTATAAAATGATTAAAAAAATTATTTGATTGAGAACAAAATAGTATTTACATATCAAAATGTAAGAAATAATCTATAAGTTAAAATTATAAATTCCAATCTTTAACTTATGATTATTAATTGAAATTTTTTTTTTACATTGAATTTAGTATAAATTTTTTTTTAAAAAATAATTTTTTTATTCAAATATAATAATTATTTCACAAAATAATTTAATTCTTTAAAAATAACTGTTTGAAAAAGATTTAATCTTTTTTAAATATGCTCTAAGAGACTAAATTATATCAATTATTATTTTTTTACGGGAAATTATATCAATTATTAATTGAGGGCTAAAATTTTATTATCTTGTTCCAATGCAAATTAATCATAACATACTGTTAAAAAAAATCATCTTCTACAGGCAATCTCCGTTAAGTTGTAACTCTTGAAACCTTAAAATGTTGCTCAAGTTCAGTTCTTGTATCATTTAAATACTTTTCGAAAAGTAAACATGTTGAAATTTTGTTATTTCCTATTAGATAGTTGATATCCATCTTCCGTCGTATATCCAACCTGTCGAAATCATAAAATGTGATAAATTCTGATGTGTTCATATTATTAAATATGAGACATATTAGTTATAATATTAAAAATATAATTAAAGTAAAAATTCATAATAATTCACAAAATTAATGTAATATAAATTTAATGATATAAAATAAAGAATATCTTTTGCTCCCACTACAACAAAGAATTTATCTTAAAATGTTTCTCAATATCTGTTCTTTAAACAATAAAACGACACTCTTCGAAAAGGTGAAAAAAAAAATGTTGAATTAATGTTTTTGGAAAACACTATCCGGCCTCCTACAATTCTCGCGCGATCCGAAAAAGACTCAACATTGGTGGAACCATTTATGCCCATCACTAAGGACAAAAGAAAACAAGTTTACTCTGTGTTTCGATATTTTTTCATCAATAAAATAGAACAAAATAGGTAGAGATGAATAAAAAAATAAATAAAATAAAATATAATTATTATTCTCTTTATTTGAAAGTTTTATTAATAAAACGAAACAGAACAAAATTTTATTATCTATGTGTTTTCCCTATTCCACCTTAATTTTAAAGAAATAAAAGTTGAACATTTGAAAAAAAGATGTAAAAAATGATTTCACATATATTTTATTCTCTTTTTGTGTATTTTAAAACTCCTAAATAAGGGAAGTTATTTCTCTTTCCCTCATTTTTTTTATGTTCTTCTCATTACCTATCATTAGGGGTGGAAATAGGTCAGGTTAGGTCAGACTTTATCTTAAACAGGCCTGACCTGTATCCTAATTATAAGGCCTGAACCTGACCTGTGAGCCTGTAATAGGCCGATTTTTAAAGCCTAACATGGCCTGACCTGAAAGCCTATTTAAAAGTCTACTTTCAAATGGCGCTTTAAATAAAATTAATTAACCTTTAAATAGGTCAATGCTCTTTTTACATAAAGCTAACAGACCTACCTTTAAATAGGTTAATATGCCTTACATAGGTTAACCAACCTACCTTTAAATAAGTTATATGTCTTTACATAAACTAACAGGTCTAAACCTTGAAATAAGTCAACGGACTTACTCAAAGTCAATAGGCCTTTGTTATAATTTAACACCCACCTTCTAATTTTATAGATGCTCACAACTTTCTTACTCAGTCTTTGGTCGATGTGAGACTTGGAGATATACCAAGTTGCTCACTTTCTTACTCTAATCTTTCAAGTCCCACATCGACCAAAGATCAGAGTAAGAAAGTAGTGACCATTTATAAAAGTAGGAGGTGAGTGTTAACTTATTATATTCATTTTAATAAATATATTACATTAAATATATTAATAAATATATGTTATTTCTATTCTAATTTACTAACTTAAATTTTAGTTATTGACTTTTATTAAAATTTAATTAAAAAGTATTAACATATTATAATAAATTAATGATTATAATTATAATTTATAATCATTATAATAATTATAATTATAATTTATAATTATTATAATAATATATATTATATTATATACAATTAAATAGGTCGGTAGGCACATTAAATTTAAAAGGCCTATTAGATGGTCTGAGGCCTGGTCTTTTTAGTTAAAAAGGCTTTTAAAAAAGCATTGACCTAGTTTATTTAATAAACAGACTAGGTCAGGTCAGGCCTCAGACAGGTCAAGCCATAGGCCCCTAACGGGCAGCCTACCCTATTTCCACCCCTACTGTTGATACCTAATTTTGTCCATAAAATTTTGTCACTTAATCAAGGATTAACGCTTAATTGCGTGTTGTGAGCATTTTATTTTATTGGTCGGTTTTTATTTTAGTGCATAAAATTAAAAATATAATAAAAACAAAAAAGACAAAAACAAAAGATAAATAATACAAATCCTTTCTGTTGTTACAAAAAAAACAAAAAAAAAAAAAAAAAAAAATAATAAATAAATAAAAAACAAGTTTGAAACGTAACTTTCTCCCTACGAGAATTAGTCGGCTCCCGAGCATCTTTGCTTTCCTTGGGAGTCAGCTGCCCGTCATGGTTTGGGGAAGGGCGAAAAGCATGGGAGAAGAAAGAGCTTGGAGCAGAGAGCAGCAAGCACAAATGAGAGAATGCCATGGTGACCCAAGCTGGGTCAATCCTGGCAGCCTCTCCACCTCGGACAGGGAGGCCTCTGTTTTTTTTCAGATACAAAGGAAAAGGGGAAAGCAAGCAGGAGGAGAGAGGATTGAGATTTAACAAAAAACGCAGAGACCACACAGGGGGGGCTCTCAGAAGAACCAATCTTCAATCTCCATAGCCAACATCACAGCATCACCTGAGCAAGCCAATCTTTCTCCCCATCAACTCCATTCACGTTTGCACACAACCTCCTTCCGTAGCCTCACCATCCTTCCATCCTCAACCACATTCCACTCCCAAACCGTAAGCCTAATCAGGACCACCACTCCCATCTCAGCATCTTCACCCTGCCAAACCGTGCCTATCAACCATCAATAACTACCATCAAATTTATCCCAACCTCCATAGCCACCATATACCTAATAAGCAGGAACAAAGAACCAAACTCCACTGTAACCTCATCTTCAATCTCCAACCACCACATCATCTTTCCCAAACACCACATAACAACCTCCACCTCACTGAACCAGAAATCACCAACAAAACTACTCACCAAGCTTAATCATTTCACCTTCATCTCCACCATCCTCCTTCATAAACCAACAACCCTTCACTACCTTTCCATTTTTATTTTTATTTTTTTCACTCTTCTTCAACCTCTCCAAACAGCAACCATATTCACATCACCATCAACCTCTAAACACCACCACCCACCAACCTGCCACTCACCATGTAAGCGCGTCGTCGAGAGGAACCGTCTGCCACCGTGCCTTCTCGCAGCGCCGTTGATTGCGCCGCGCAAAGACGCCGGATCCGCGAACACCGGCCGGCCAATTCCGCGCGAACCATCGGACCGCACCTCAAGCCTCCCCGTACCAGCCGCGGCCTCCACCATAGCCCAGCATCCACGAACGTCCCACGCTATCCACCACCCTGCGCGACCGGATCTTTGCCGCCTTCAATCATGCGCCGATCTGAGATCTCCGCCGAGCTCGATCCGGTTGCTCTGCCGCCTCCCCGCTGTCGTCGTCGCCGTACCCACGACCACCGGCGACGCTCCGTCTTCACTCTCTGGTAGTTTCGAAAACCAGACCCCCCACCCATGTGACCAGAACCCCATTTCCTCTTCCTCTCTTTTATTTGTGCTAATTAAAAGCTTTTGTTTTATTTTTTTTTTCCTTTTTTTTTTGTTTTCATTCAAATGCTTGGATTTTTTTTTTTTCTTTTTTTTCTCTTTTTTTTTCTTCTTTCTTTTTTACTCAAAGCCTGATGATGTTAATGGACTTGTAGTGGGTCCAAGAAAGGTTGGATTCAAGATGGGTTTGGGCTTAAAGGATGTTGTTCAGATTTGTTTCATATTCGGGTTGGGCCAAGTTTTGTTAACAGATTTAATTTTTTAGTTGTTGTGGGTAAAGAATTAATCTTACACATTAGTTAAGAATGATTGAAATAAAAAGTATTCAAATAAAAATGTGGAAGTAGATCTAAGATAGGAAATAATAAGTATACAAGTAAAAGTCAGGATAAAAAATAAAAATATATAAAAAAAATGTTAAAGAAAAAAAAAGGGTTTTATTTTGTGATTGTTGTGTTAAATCTGGTTTTTATCTTATTTACTTGGCTCATAGTATTGGTGCGGCTACTTATCTATCCTTGTGCGTGTCATATATAAAAAAAAAAAGATCTTTTAACCAATGCAATGACCAATGATGTTGATTGAATAGCGAATCTATCTTGATATTTCGGATCATAAGAGTTTATTGAATAAATAAATTAACTTGAATTAAATAATAAATGGTTTTGTTCCCAAACAAAAATCCTTTTAAAAAAAATCTTTTTTAATTAAAATCAATCAACCCATACTTATTTTCTAAAGAACTACGTGACTTTGAGTTCTCCATTGCACCAGGAGATACGTAGGAGCAGAAATCTATTTTTGTCAAGCCAAAAAATAAATTTTCATAAATTGGTTGTTTCTTTTATTTCTTTTCAAAAAATAAAAAATAAAAAAAGTAAAAAAATAAAAAAATAATTACAAAGTCTTTGTTTAAAGGGGATAAAATAAACATATTTGAGATTATTAAAATTTGCACAACTAACTTAAGGTAATTTATTCATGGAATTTGTGTAGATACTAATACCTTCCCTACCATGTCGACTCTCGAATCTAAACTCATTTTCAAGACCAGGTTTTTCCTAATTAAAGGGTTTTTCTAATGTTTTCCCAATTTAAATAAACATTGGTGGCGACCTATTGATTTTATATTTTTTCGATCGTCCCGTCGCGATCCCTATTGCGACACCTACCTATCATCAAAATATAGTATTAATTTTGATGTACTATTAATATAATTTTTTTTACGTTATTAACTAATCATATATTATTATATATGTGACTTTGAGATAATTATTATAAAAATTAAATATTTTTGATAATGTGACAATACATAATTGAATGATAATATAATTTTTTTTTTACATTTACATTCACAATATATTCAAATTAAATAAAAAATTTATATCTCTTAGTTAATGGTAACTTTTCTCAATTAACAGTATTTTATTAAAAAATAAATAACAAATAGGAAAAAATTAGTAAAATAGAAAATTTGCGTCCAAAAAATTAGAGATGAATAACTTTTTATAGAAAGGATAGACCAAAAAAAGAAAGATTTTTTACACATTTTTTATATATCATGTTTTACATGTTACTTGTTTAAAAATAAAAGATAAAGAAAAAAATTAGAATAATTTTTTATTTTATTACTTTAAAAAACAAAGTAATGTAAAAATAATATAAAAAAATAATATATAAATATCATCACTCGTATAAGAAGGACAAGCACCAAGGTAGACGAATATGCCTAACAAAGTGGATTTTTTTTTTTTGGATCAAAGCTAACAAAGTAGATTTGATTATTGCTAAGTGATGTAGGTGAATAACCACTTCTCTATCTTTGTTAGGATTCCTTCCTGGTTTGTGGAGATAAAAGTTAATCCTCAACTCAAAACAAAACTTAAAACATAGATACCCTTATATAATCAGGGACAAAAACATGTTAAGTTAGATTAGATTTTATTTTAAATAAGTTTGATATGTATCTCAATTATAAAGTTTGAGTTTGATCTGTAAATCTGTAATAAGTCAATTTTTAAAATCTGATTTGACATTTTTAAAAACTTAGCCTAACCAAAAAATTCATTTAAAGACCTATTTTGCAATGAAACTTTTAAATAGGTTAACAGATCTATCTTTAAATAGATCAATAGGTCTTTACATAGGTTAACATATATACTTTTAAATAGATCAATATGTCTTTACATAAGTTAACAGACTTACCTTTAAATAGGTCAACATATCTTTACATAAGCTAACATGTCTAACCCTTGAATTAGGTCAACAAACCTATTTAAGACCAATAATTCTTTGTTATAACTTAACACACATCTTCTAATTTTATAAATGCTCATCACTTTCTTACTCTAATTTTTAGTCGATATAAGACTTAGAAATATACCAAATTGTAAAATTATTAGAGGCATATAGTTACAAAACATGAATATCTAACCTACGCTCATCTAATTGCAACATGAATACAAGAAAGACTAGAGCTATAATGAATTAATATCATGATAATAACTGTATGTTCTATAATGAATTGACAAGAAAGATAATATTATAATATCAATAATTGGTGAGGTTAGCATATTACCCCAATAATTTCACAAACAGTTAAATGAGTTAGAAATGAAACATAGTCCAGTAACGTTGGTAACTTTTCGTCAAGTTCCTAGAGAGATAAAATAATTGCACGATTTAACCATAATAAAATTAAATAATAACCTTACATATGTTATTAACAAATATATAAACAAGAAATTCAGAAATAAAAATTGTTAAATGAACCCACTTGTTTTATATCTCCAGAACCAGCTTTTTCATTATTAGAAACAGAGGTCGGGGTCCTTTCAAATAACATTATAGTTACAAAGGAGATATAATTTAATGTTGTGGGATATTGCTGCAATTCATGGTCTCCAGTAAGATATACATAGCATAAGTTATATTTTCATGTTTTGTAACTATATGCCTCTAATAATTTTGTAACTTGGCATATCTCTCTAAGTCCCACATCGACCAAAGACCAGAACAAGAAAATAGTGGACATTTATAAAAATAAGAACTTATTAATTTTAACTTATTATTTTTATTCTAATAAATATATTACATTAAATATATTAATAAATATATTAATAAATATGTTATTTCTATTTTAACTTATTAACTTAGGTTTTAGTTATTGATTTTTATTAAAATTTAATTAAAAATATATTAATATATTATAATAAATTAATCATTATAATTATAATTTATAATTATTATAATAATATATATTATATTATATATAATTAAACAGATCAAGTTGACCTACCAAGTTTAAAAGACATATTAAATGATTTGAAGCATGATCTTTTTAATTAAATAATCTTTTAAAAAAATTTTAACTTAACTTATTTAGTAAACAGGTCAGAAGTCAAGTCTCAAGTAGGTTAGACCATAAATCTCTAATGAGCAGCCTGACTTATTTTTACTGCTATATATAATATATTCTCAAAACAGTATTTTAGTCAAGTTGTGCACGGAAGGGGCTCTTGTTTAGGAATAAAAATACACACCAAAAGTTTCGGTTGTACATCACATTGGACATTAATAGATATTAGTTTATTTTCTATCAGGTTAATAATATATAGTATTTGGTCAACAACGTGTATTATACAATTAACGGTGTTAGTAATTGATATTGATTATTAATTTTGATAAATTGAGTATTAATCCTTTAACCATATTAGTAATTGATATTGATTATTAATTTTGATAAATTGCGTATTAATCCTTTAACCATATCATACACGCATAATATGCGATATTAATTAAATATTTGTACATTATTAATCACATATAATAAAAATGTAAAAAGATGGTATATATATAGAAGAATTGATATTAGTTTATATATTTTATAGGGATTTAGATATTCTCCTATTATTTTTTATGTTTTATGTGCTCAAATAAAAAAGAGAAATAAATACAATAATATTTATTAGTAGAATCCAAATCCATGTTATCAGGTTTTATCTGTCAACGTAAAAACCGATAGAAAATAATAATAATTTAGTTATTTAATTGAAGAGTCGTATCAATATTTAAAATTCGTTTTTCACACAAATAAAAAAAAAACTCAAAAGAATATGAGTACGATAATGGAGAGGCAAACCTCATTTATACCGAGTCACTTACATCTCTAAAGAAAAAGTTGGTATTCTTTTGCACCAAAAAAAATTTAAATATATTATTAGTATAAAAAATATTTATACTATCATTTAATTATGTATTGACACATTTTAAAAAGTATTTAATTTTTATAATAATTACCTTAAAAATTACAAATAGTATAAAAAAATTTATAATGTTGGTGCATCAAAATTAAATTAAAAAAAAGTTAGTATTTTTTTTTACTTTTGCTTGTTAGAGTCAGTTTGGTAGCTCATTTGAATTTGAACCATTTCTACTTTTATATTTTTTTTTGTTTTATGGAACAGCTCATATTTAATAAGTGAGAGACTAATTTTTCAAATATGATCACATGCCTAAACAAATATCTTTACTAATTGTATAATTTTTATACACATAAATTTTGATATTAAACACAAAATTATATATTTAAGAGACTTAAACTCCTTCTATTCAGATCAACACACGTTAGTTATACTTGTATATTTTGCTAAATTACTAATTTTACTTTAAAGCATTACTAATTCTTTGACTCGTAATTCATCGTTATGGTAAACAGTACTCTTCAAGGAATCTTTTTAGGGTACAAAAATTTATTGAATAGCTTTCTTTCATATGTTTTTTCTAATTCTAATATTTTTATCACTTTTTTTTTCACATCACTTTTTATATAATTTTTTATATCATTAATTGCATAACTTTTTTATCATTTTTTTACACTAAATCACAACTAATAAAAAGTGAAATAAATAATAATGTGAGATAAATAAGTAATGTAACATCATCTTTTTCTTTTGTTTTGTAAGTACTTATTTAGATGAGCCTCGGTGCCTATCCCATCTAGAATTCCGAACATATCACTTTAGAGTAACTTACTCTCACTATCATTTTGTTTGTGAAAAAAAAAGTACTAATTAATGATCACAAAGGCAAATATTAGTTAGGCATGTGTATTACAGGCCTACATAAATACACGACATACAAAGCTTCCGCTAATTTAACAAAATTCAATGCAAAAGAGTAAAGCTTGTTACACAATGCCCATCTTTCACATTCCTGTATACATAACAGAATTAACATGTAAAAATTTAAAAAGAATTCTCTACATAAATATAAGATGATATATGTTTAAATGTGTATAAGTAACTGTGCTCATTAAGAATAGATGGTCAACTAATCACTAAAACAGGCAAGAATACGTGTAGTGGTGGGAATTCTTCATCATCAACAACGGTCTAGTCTTGATGAAGTAAAATGAAAAAAAAAAACACATTCAATTCAAAAGAATTAATGGCTTAGTGATTAGTAGTACAAGCCAGACTTTGAAACCATTGTCAACTTAATTGCCTAACAAGAAACGTAGGGTGTGTTTGTTTCAAGTCATGATTAATTTTTTTTGAAAAAAAATTGTTGTAATAGTATTTAATTATGTTTGATAAAATTAATTTTAGCTTTTGTAAGAAATTTAATGCAAAATAAAAAAAATTTAAAACTAATTTTTATAATACTGAAAATTAAAATTTATGATTTTAGCTTATAAATTATTTCTTACACTTTGATATGTAAATACTATTTTGTCTTCAATCAAATAATTTTTTTAATCATTCTATATCTATTTTAATAATTTAATGCATAAAAATAATTCTTTTTTATATTATCTAAACAAATTAGATTAACTTAAAATCACTTTCTGCTTAATACGTTCAAACATAAAAATGAATCGATTATAATCGATTATAACAAAAAAATTTATATAATAATTAATTATTAAACATAATCAAATTTTCATAGCTTTACCAAACACACTTAATGTATAGTACTGTTTGATCCAAATCGTAATTTTGAACGAGCCAACATGAAATTATCAGAAAAAAGAAAAGAAAAATTAAGAAAGAAAGAATGAAAGGATGGATTTAGCATTAATTTCAGGGTCGGCGACAATGAGCCTTGCACATATGTTGGCAGTCGTAGAAACAAGGTCCACCACAGTGAAGAGGACAGTCCAACCTCATGCCTTGGCACCTTGTTCTTGCCATGCATTGTGCAAACTCCCCCACCCTGTAGTCTTCCTTGTCAAGCATACCCTTCCTGTATGGGTGATGGTGCTTCCCTTTACCATGCCTTGGTACCCCTCTACACCCCCATTCCCACCGACCACCCCTCCTCCTCCCCATCCCCATCCACTTCCACCACCACCACCACCACCACCCAAACTCCATCACCACCACCACCACCACCACCACCCCCTCCACCTCCTCCACCACCCCATCCCCATCTAAAGCCTCCTCCACCACCAGCACCGCCTCCTCCACCACCTCCTCCTCTATAATACCAACTACCTTTGCTTGTGTTGAACACAGTCTCATTGAAGGAGCTGTTACGTTTTCCTTTTACTTCTTCATTTTTACCTTGATGAGAGAGAGTTACCAAAGTGGCATTGCCTTGACTATGAGCAGTGCCATTTTTCAGCTCGTCACCTTTAAGCCCTACAATTGCCAATACAAGGATTAAGCATAGCACCCCAAAATTTCTGAAGGTGTCCATCTTTTGGCACGCAACAGAAAAGAGGAATGTTATACTTATATATACAGCAGTTGTTGTGAAGTACTATTCTATATATGCTTGCTAGCTGATCAGATCTATAAGAAATCTCAAAATTGGCAATAAAAAATGAGATGTCTTAGCCTTCACTTTGTCCCCACCTGCAAATGTTGCATGCAGTAGTGCAACCCTGCCGTTGTCCCCCACTGACACTGCACGCCCCACTTGGCCCGGGATGGCTTGGCCTACTACATATGATATTCAGCTAAACAAACACGTATTCTAATTATAAAGTTTGAGTATTTGAGTATGTAATAGGTCAATTTTTAAAATTTGTTTGATTTTTTTAAAAGTTTAATCTAATCTGAAAATTTATTTAAAAATTTATTTTACAATGTAACTTTTAAATAGGCTAATAGACTTATATTTAAATAGGTTAATAAATCTTTATATAGGCTAACAGATATACTTTTAAATAAGTCAACATATTTTTACATAGGTTAACATATCTTTACATAAGTTAATAGACTTAAGTTTTGAAATAAGTCAACGAATTTATTTAAGGTCAATAGGTCTTTGTTATAACTTAACACATACTTTTTAATTAATAAATATTTGTTACTTTCTTATTTTAATTTTTGATCGATATAAGACTTGAGATATATCAAGTTATAAAATTATAAGAGACATATAATTACAAAACATTAAATATATATAAAAGAATTGATATTACTTTATATATGTCACAGGAATTTGAATTTTTTCATATTATTATTTTTATGTGGTCAAATAAAAAGAGAAATAAATATAATAATATTTATTAGTAGACTCTAAATCCACGTTATCAGGTTTTATCTGTCAGCGTAAAAATCGATAGAAAATAGTAATAATTTAGTTATTTAACTGAAGAGTCATATCAATATTTAAAATTCGTTTTTCACACAAATAAAAAAAAACTCAAAAGAATATAAGTACGGTAATGGAGAGGCAAACCTCATTTATACCGAGTCACTTACATCTCTAAAGAAAAAGTTGGTATTCTTTTGCATCCCAAAAAAAAATTAAATATATTATCAGAGTAAAAAATGTTTAAACTGTAATTTGATTATATATTGACACATTTAAAAAAAACATTTAAGTTTTATAATAACTACTTTAAAAGTTATAAATAATGTAAAAAACTTTATATTGCTTGTTAGAGTCACTTTGGTAGCTCATTTGAGTTTGAACCATTTCTACTTTTATATATTTTTTTGTTTTATTTTATGGAGTATCTCATATTTAATAAGTAAAAGATTAATCTTTCAACTACGGTCACACTCTTAAACAAAGATCTCTATTAACTATATAATTTTTATAAACAAATTTCAATATCAAATACAAAATTATATATTTAAGAGATTTAAACTTCTTTTATTTAAATTAACACACGTTAATTATAATTCTATATTTTGCTAAATTACTAATTTTACTTTAAAGCATTACTAATTCTTAGACTCGTAATTCTTCGCATATGGTAAACAGTACTCTTCAAGGAAACTTTCTAGTGTGCAAATATTAATTGAATAGCTTTCTTCCATTTTTTTTCAACTCTCATTTTTTTTATTTTTTTTCTCACATCACTTTTTATACCATTTTTTATATCATTAATTATATTACATTTTTTATTTCTTTTTCTCATTAAATCACAACTATTAAAAAATAAAATAAAAAATAATATGAGATAAAAAAAAGTGATATAAAATCATCTTTTTCTTTTGTTTTGTAAGTACTTATATAGATGAGCCTCGGTGCCTATCCCATCTAGAATTCCGAACATATCACTTTAGAGTAACATACTCTTCCATTATATTTGGATGATAGATAATGAGGAGAACGGAAGAAATAAGAGAAATGAAAATAAATTTTTTTATTTAGGAGTTTTAAAATATATGAGAAGAGAATTGAATACATAGAGAATCATTTCCCTCCTCTTCCCCTCAAATGTCCAACTTTTGTTTCTCTCAAAATTGAGACAAAATAGGGAAAACACATGAGTAATGAAATTTCGTTCTGTTTCGTTAATGAAACTTTTAAACAAAGAGAATGGAAACTATATTCCATTTTTTTTCACTCCATCCTCACCTATTCCGTTCCGTTCCATTAATGAAAAATCATCCAAATACAAGGTTACTATCATTTTGTTTGTAAAAAAAAAAGTACTAATTAATGATCACAAAGGCAAATATTAGTAAGGCATGTGTATTACAGGCTTACATAAATACAGGACATACAAAGCTTCCGCTAATTTAACAAAATTCAATGCAAAAGAGAAATGCTTGTTACACAATGCCCATCTTTCACATTCCTGTATACATAACAGAATTAACATGTAAAAATTTAAAAAGAATTTTCTACATAAATATAAGATGATATATGTTTAAATTTGTATAAGTAACTGTGCTCATTAAGAATAGATGGTCAACTAGTCACTAAAACAGGCAAGAATACGTGTAGTGGTGGGAATTCTTCATTATCATCAACGGTCTAGTCTTGATAAAGTAAAATGGAAAAAACACATTCAATTCAAAAGAATTAATGGCTTAGTGATTAGTAGTACAAGCCAGACTTTGAAACCATTGTCAACTTAATTGCCTAACAAGAAACGTAATGTATAGCACTGTTTGATCCAAATCGTAATTTTGAACGAGTCAACATGAAATTATCAGAAAAAAGAAAAGAAAAATTAAGAAAGAAAGAATGAAAGGATGAATTGGCGAATTAGCTTTAATTTAGCATTAATTTCAGGGTCGGCGACAATGAGCCTTGCACATATGGTGGCAGTCATAGAAACAAGGTCCACCACAGTGAAGAGGACAGTCCAACCTCATGCCTCGGCACCTTGTTCTTGCCATGCATTGTGCAAACTCCCCCACCCTGTAGTCTTCCTTGTCAAGCATACCCTTCCTGTATGGGTGATGGTGCATCCCTTTACCATGCCTTGGTACCCTTCTACACCCCCATTTCCACCAACCACCCCCTCCTCCTCCCCACCCCCATCCACTTCCACCACCACCACCACCTCCACCTCCTCCACCACCACCCCCTCCACCTCCTCCACCACCCCATCCCCATCTAAAGCCTCCTCCACCCCCACCTCCACCTCCACCTCCACCTCCAGCACCACCTCGTCCTCCACCTCCTCCTCTATAATACCAACTACCTTTGCTTGTGTTAAACACAACTTCATTAGTGAAGGAGCTGTTACGTTTTCCGTTTACTTCTTCATCTTTACCTTGATGAGAGAGAGTTACCAAAGTGGCATTGCCTTGACTATGAGCAGTGCCATTTTTCAGCTCGTCACCTTTAAGCCCTACAATTGCCAATACAAGGATTAAGCACAGCACCCCAAAATTTCTGAAGGTGTCCATCTTTTGGCACGCTACAGAAAAGAGGAATGTTATACTTATATATACAGTAGTTGTTGTGACTATTCTATATATGCTTGCTAGCTGATCAGATCTATAAGAAATCTCAAAATTGGCAATAAAAATTGAGATGTCTTAGCCTTCACTTTGTCCCCACCAGCAAATGTTGCATTCAGTAGTGCAACCCTCCCGTTGTCCCCCACTGACACTGCACGCCCCTCTTGGCCCGGGATGGCTTGGCCTATGATATTCTGCTACACGCTGCCCCGTTCTCCAATGGGGCGGAGATTGATCGAATTCCCGTATGTAGTCTGTCAGTCCCGCCAATCTCAACTCAAAAGATGCATTACAATGCTTAATAGTTAATAGATCTTTGTTAAAAACTGCTTTTTGTAGCAGTTGATATTTACTAAAAGTACTATAATTATTATTAAAAAGAAAACCAAACCGAAAATGCAGCACTAGATTGCTTGTTTCATTAGCATAATTAAACTTTTGCAACAACATTATAAAAGGTGCAAAGGATCTTTCTGGTTTAATAAAAGGGGGAGTCCAACTAAAGAGGCACTCTTTGGAGCAGACAAATATATCACTTTCCTTTTTCAATTTTTGCGGATTGATAAACTTCCCAAAGTCAAAACAGTTTACATACTACGAAAATTTCTCCGAAAGTTTTATCAATGTGACATCATTATATTCTTCCGTGAAGCTCATACTCCTACGGGCAATAGGGAATTTTGGCCAATAGAATATTCCATCCATGCATCAAGTGCTATCGACAACAAGTACATAGATAAGGATGGACCCTTAGGCTTATCATGCACCATCAATGCAACGGTAGTTGACTAACCGCGCCCATCGATCGCCTTGGCATGTACGTCCTAACGTGCTTCGTTTGAGTTGTTATTGCTTGGCCTTTAAGCCTACGACTATGGAGATCATACCACAAGACGTAGTGGCGTAGTAGAGACGGATGGGGAAAAGATATTCTGCATATACCATCAAGGCCAGATAGTTACTCTAATCATTTTTCACAAAATACAATCCTCCGACCATCCACGTGATATCCATTATCAAGCTAACCAACCATAATGAATATATATATATATATATATATATATATATATATAACTTCATAATCAATTTACACTAACGTAATATTTATATTATTTAATAATGTTTTATATAATGTGATTTTTATTGATTTAATCATTAAATTATAATTATCAAATATTTTGATTATTTGTGTCAAATTTTGAGAAAATTAAATATCAATAAAAATATAATCAAATAATTTTTATTTATATATATTTTAAAAATATATATTACGTTAATTTTAATATATATCAATGAAATACTAAATGATTTTAAATTAATGTAAAATGTTATAAATATAATTTATATGATAAGAATTTTTAATTTAATGATAAATTTAAAAAATAATAATACAATAAAAAATTATTTAATAATATAAAAATAACTTTTATTTATACTGATATAACTTGATTCCTCTCCAATATATGTGTAAGTATCTAACAAACACCTTTGTATAATTATATCCGCACAATATTCAGGTATCAGAATTCAGAAGTCAGTCCTAATATCCAAGATGAATTGTTTGGTGTTAATTTGTTGATTTATGCACACAATTGATCACAATAATCTCATCACGGTAACAACGTGCAAATGAGCAATTGCTACGAACTTTGTAGAGAAATTGTTATAACTAAAAAATTTAAGCACACCCAAAAAAAAATATAAAAACTTCAAACAAAATGGAAATTGTGTTGCCCTTACCCAATTGTTCTATTCTCTACCTTAGCGAGTAATTTTGGGATAGTCATGTCAGAAAACTTCACACCAGTCGATAATAGTTGTTTGCTAGTAGAAGACGGGGTGGAGTACTTATAAAGACAAAATGATAGTAAGAGTAAAGACAAAAAAAATGTATATTTTTTAAGTACTCCTAAATGTGTACTTATATAGAGGGTGAGATCCTTAAAACTTTACGTTGTGATTTACATGTAAGCTATTGAATTTAGGTTTAGTAGGACATATTAGTCCACAACTCTTATCTCGGTAATCGTTGAATCAAGCATATCAAGTGTGAAATATAAAAGTTGCAACATTCAATTAACATTTCTTAATTAATAATTTAATTATACCAAACTTTATTATTATGACTATCATCGGACTAAGATGAGTTGGATAACTCGAGCCCAAACAAGATATATTGGTTCACCTTCTCTCTCTTTTTTTTTCAAAAAAAGAAATCAATTATAGCCCCTAACTCGCTTTTTTGATAGATAAAAGTTTATGGTTAAGAGAGACTATCCCCAATTTAAGGTCAATGCAAACCCCGCCATAAATATGAAAGTTGAGGATCCTTAACCTCAAAAGTTGGGTTACAAAAATTTCGACCATTAAACTTCGAGCACGCTTTTTCCAATTTGATGCTGTAGCCTCACATTAGGGACTGAAGCAATCTAATACTCAAAAAGGGTAATGATGTTAAACTTCCCATGAGGCATTTCGATTTTATCATTCTTCTGAAAAAGAATTCTTTCATAATCTTTAAACTAACACCGACTTGTAGAGAAAAATAATAAATATTTCAACAATGGTTCATTGTTGTTTTTTTTATTATAAAAAAAATTGTTCCATTACAAAATCAATAAAAATAAAAAGAGGGTTGGATGAATTAAGAAGTATTTGACAATTTTTTTTTTTGGTAATTAGACGGACAAATTAAAAAAAAGAGTTTAAAATTTATTATTAAACTAAGACACGCTTTATAAGTGTATGTAAAATTTATTTCGTTTAAGTTATAACTAAAATTATCGAAAATGAGGGTTGGACCGCATAATAAGTTGCATCATGTTTGATATATGGAATGGTGATTTCATTCTATGCTCTATTATATAGAATGAAGATTTTCATGTTTGTTAGATAAAATAGTATAGAATGGTGTCATTTCGGATCTGATTGGTATCATAGAAGGGAAAGAAAAATAAAGGATACAATAGAAAAGGAAAAAAAAAGGAAGAAAGAAATGGATGAATTATCACTTCTCTTATTTAGTGTCATCTAATGGAAAAAGAAAGAGTGCTTTTTTTCGTTTGTTTGGTTGCATCAAGGAAAAGTTCTCTACCTTTTCTTTCTTTTTCTTTCCATATAAGGAGACGATAAAAAATTGTGAAATCCACAAAAATGTTATTCCTTCAAATGATTTCTTTTTCATCCATAACTGCATACTAAATAAGAAATAAGCTTCTTCCTCTACCATCTTTATTTCCTTTCCTTTCCTTTCATTTCCTTTCTTGAAAGACATACCAAACAAAGCCTTCCTCTTAGAGATGTGGAATTAGTGATTTCATGATACATAGAATAAGACTTAATTTCTTTTTCTGTGATATACCCTTGTTAATTTTATAAGATAATAGTTATTACCATTAGTTAAATTTAACCTATACCTAAATCTCAATTTTATTTTTAGCCTACCTTAAATCAAACTGACAAGGTCCAAATTCCTATCATCTAAAAAATAACTTTATTATGAAGTTGAAAAAAAAAATCAAACAAGACTATTGCTTCTTATCAAGAACATTTATGTCATTTAGATTAATTTTAAACCCATTACACCTCAATTTTAAAATTTCATGTATCAAATAATAAAATAATTTATTAAAATATTCCATTGCTAAAACCATCAAACCCTGAACTAAAAATCATTTTACTCGAGTCAATTCCATTTTATTTTCATGATATGAAACAACGGTTTTTTTTTTGGTCTGATGAAACAACGGTTATGTTTACCAAACATGCCATAATTTATTTAAATGGAGGGTTCGACCAAGCAAAAGTTTTCGGTGCCTTGCCACTTGGACTTGGTGTCACAACTAAGAACCGTTTCTTGCGTTTCATATCACGGTTAATGGGCTAACTCTATTATATACAGGAAAACAAAAGACAGATATTTTGTGCGAAAACATCTACATGTGACATCTCCTTCCACCATTTAAAGTAGTTGACTATTACACAGCACACACTAACACAAATGGTCCTATGAGTGCTTCCATAAGGTGATGCCCACTCCCACTACCCTAGCTAGAAAAATCTAGCTTCAAACTATCCATGCCAAAAAAAAAAAATGTCGTTGGCTAATATTTGCTGGACCAATTAACGTACATTTTCCAGATAATAGTTTGGGAATAACTCGGCTTGGTACATAAATCTTGATTTGATATCTCCGTCCAAACTTATAACTTTTTTCCTTTCCTAATGAATTATCCAAACCCGGACAATACAACACTTCTCCATTTCAACATTTCCTTGTCCCTTTCATTCATTCCATTCTCTCTAAAATTTTCAGACAATTGCAATTAAAAAAAAGAGGCATGGTATCCTAATTGGATAATCTGATAGCAAGTGCCTTATGTATTTAGAGCTTGACTGAAAAATGTTATGAACCTCCATGCACCACAAGATTTAGTTGCAATAAATTACCATATGGCATTGGGAGCTGAAAATAGGGAACCAATTGTAAGGGAATTTGTACTGTAAAGGAGAATATGTATTTAAGTGAGGATGGAATTGAGAGAAGGTAGTTCTGGCGTGAATGACTCCTCTTCCCTCCTCTTGTCCCAAATACTCTTATCTCCTTTCCTCTCCTCTCTGATGAATCCTCTTCTTCTTATCTCATTATTCTAGTCTCTTCTATTCTCTGACTCTATGTAACCAATTTCCAGTTTATGCCATAAATAAAACTCTCCTACACTATTTAATTATTTCAACTTGTGCTTCTCTAATCTTCATTATATATTTGCCATCACATTAGTACTTCATTGATTTCACATGGCTGACAACTAGAGAGAGTTTTATTTATTTATGTAATGGCAGCTATATAATGACGATTAGAGAAGCACAACTAGAAATAATTAAATAGTGCAGGAGAGTTTTATTTACGGCATAAACTAAAAGGTGGCCACAGAGAGCCGGAGAATAGAATAGACTAGAATTCAGAGGATAAATCATAGAGGATAGGAGATCAGAGTATTGAGAAAGAAGGAAGAAAAGTCATTCACACGAAAACTATCTTCTCTCAACTCAATCCTCACTCAAATACCCATACCCATTTCCCCTTTGAAGTACAAAATTCTCTTACAATTGGTTTCCATTTTCAGCTCCTAATACCATATGACAATTTGTTGCAACTAAATTTCCCTTGTCCAGCATGAAGGTTCATAAAATATAAGTGTTTTAGAAATGCACAGTAAAAACAAGAGGAGTAAATATTAAGTGTAAAAAATGAGCTAAATTATTTGTAAATTATTCAAACTCGACTCATCAAATATTCAATCAAGGCTCAAATTTAAACTTAGGCTCAATTATATAAATGAACTAAACTCAAACTTTATTAACTTGACGTTAAAAATTAGTGAATAACTTTTGTATATATATATACTACTTATTCATTATATAGTAAAAATAAAATCACAAAAATATTACAATTCAAAATAAGAAAAGTATAAATAATAATAATTTATTTATTATTATTACTAACTAAAAACTTCTATAAAAATGTTATGAATATTTTATGCAATGAATTATGAAAGAAAAAGCTTTTATTTTTAGTTTTAGTTTTTAACTCTATTTTCTAGCTAACATAAAAATGTTTACTAAATACTAAATTAATAAAATTAAGTATTTCATAAAAAAAATTGATAATAATAATAATAATAATAATAATAAAACTATAAATGAACTAAACAAGCTAAACCCAAACTTTAAATTTAACTTGATTAAATCAATGAGTTTTGAGTAATCTTTTTCTTTCACAAGTCGAGCCTAAGCTTCACTCTTTTACACCCTTACTAAATATAAGACTGGAGGTAGCATCTAGATTGATTGAAACGAGTGATAACCATATATATATATATATATATACGACTTTACAAAATATAATTACGACTCAAGGACAGCTCCTTCAACAATTTTCCACCCTGAACCTGAAAAAGACATCTCATATCTTGTTGTGTAGGTTCTGCTGTTCGAAGCATCATGTTGTGGATGACCTACAGCAGTGAGGTGGGTTGACTCTTTGAGAGTTGTTTCCACCACTGCACGGCGCCCATTCTGTGATACAGTCACACTATCGATGTTGAGGTCCTTCAAGGTGTAGTCATAGGACCAACCACGCTCTGCAATCTCAGCTGCGCGATCAGTCCATATCTTCAACATCTCACCGTCCAAAACCTAACAGATCTTAACTTCAGCAAAACTTTATATATACAAAGATGATAATTCAAAGAGTAACTGTGCCTCAAGGCTGTTGGCACTCAAAAAGCAACAAAACCAAAAGAAAGCAATTTAAAGACTCAGTGCGTGTCCAGGAGGAAGAAGAGTCTACAAATAATATAAAATCATACAGTTCATTCAAACTTTGCTCCTCGATATCCCAGATACACAAGGTGACTCTGTTCACACGATCTGATTTGGGTTTCCAATCTGAAAGATTAGTTAAGCTCTTCTGTGAAATGTTGACAAGATGGAAATGCAACACCCTTTTTGGATCAGTGTGATGGAAGGGGAATGGAGGGAGCAGATTGGGAAGGGGAAGTAAATAGTTAACTTTGGGAGATTATTCATTGGAGGGGGCTGGAACCCCTTTAAAAAATATGGTGTCGTAAGCAGTGGAGTGGGTTTATTAAAAAAGATTGTTCAGTAACCAGTTCTCAATTTCCGTACAAAAAATAGATAAATACTTCCTTCTCCCAGAGTCCCATTCCTTCCTTTCAATCATTCCCCTACCCTCCAAAACTCCTAAGCATAGCCTAAATGGTATCCCATCATCCCACATCGGGATTCAATGGAAAAAACAATAAACACTGTAAACACGTATAATTGCACCACAAGCCCAGGATAAATTGGATTCAGTAGAGTACTAGGATCTATTCTATAGAATTTCCTTAACGGAGCAGATTTAACATAATCATAGAATAAAAATACTATCAGTGCATTGATCATATTAAATATTTGGAAGTATGTAATTACCATTTCCAGTTTCATAAGGAGCAGTTAAATTCCTTACCTCTTGCAATCTTCCTAGGCAATGGTCAGGTCCAAAAGCTTGGGATTTGATATTTTGCCATTTGCGAACTAGAGCTTCTGCAACCCTTGCATCCATTTTTGGTAGTTGCTCTCCGAATTCTTCATCTCCTAAGGAACCTGTGCAATTGAATCTGTGTTATATGTAAAAAGCAATTATTGCTAGAAGTTTACACTATGAAGATATAAAACTTAATTTCGTGGTAGTTGAATAATTCAGATCATGAATAAGAACACATTTGTACTAGTATTCCAAATTGCAGATGTCTCTAAAGTCTAAAGGCCATACCTAAGTTGATAGTATCCGATGCCATTGCTGAACCAGTCATTTTGCGTAGGATGGGTGAGCCATTCCTAGCAGGTAAAAACTTCAAGCCAACTAAAGTCACGAGTCCGATTACAACACCAGCACACATGATCTTCACACTTGCATCTTTAATTTTGTCAGTAATAAATTCACCATCACTTATCACAGTAGAATTTTTTATTCCAGAAACCTCAATATTAGCTGATGTATCTTGATCTGATAATATTAGAGGACTCTCACTTTCAGAAAGACTGAAATAATCCTTCTCACCATTTTCTTGATGTTTCACAATTTGATCTTCAGAACCAACGGGAAATACCTTCTTCAATGCTTTTATTGCACTAGCCTTGACATGGCCAATAACAGCAGTGGCCTCAGCTCCAATTTTTACTATGGCTGCTGCAGCAGCCAAGGGTGAATGGCCAACACCCTCCAGCCTCTCTAGATACCTGAGCACTATAGGGTCATCATAATAATCCCCAAGCTTGAATGTTATGTCTTTAGTATCTCTAAATCTGGGAAAAACCACCTCCATCAACCATGTCTCCAACAATTTACAGATTCCAGGAAGATCACTGTCTTCATCACCCTTTGCATTTTCCATAACAAATTCTATAATAGATGGGTTTCTATAAGGAGAGCTCTCACTGTCTAGTCCCAACCACGACTGACACTGATCGAGCTCTCCAACAAGCAGTGCACAGAGGCCCCTTTCTAAAGCAAAATCAACCTCTCTCTTCTCCTTGGGAGTATAAACAGAGGAAGCATTCCTGATAGAAGCTACCTTTGTTTGTTGAAGTTGTTGGAATAAGTTATCAGCATCTTGGATAAGATGTGGTTTTTTACCTACAAAGGCTTGTGCAACAAGTGCAAGTGCCACTCCGTACGCTTCAAAACTTTCAGCTGGAATATTACTTGGTGTGGCTACAAAAAGATCAACCTTCAAAAGAAGATTGAGGGATAAAGGAAAAAGATGAAGGTAAATTCTTTATAAATAAACACTAGGAAACAATAGAAAATTACAAGAAAAACATGCAAAAAATAATCTATGAATACCTGTTCAGATGCTGTCATATGCAAGAATACCTCATTCATGAAATCTTCACGAGTGAAACCCCCAGCAATTGCTGCTGCTCCCCCTCCTCCAACCGCCCACAAAATGTTGCGGACACCCTGAAGACCTTCCTCCCTCCGTGCTCGATGTTCATCATCAAGAGGCAAGGCTAGAAGTTCCAAAACACAACGAGGGGTTATCTCTTCTAGTGTCTCATCAATTTGTGCTTGTAAATCCGGTGCAAGGCTGCTTGCCCCCTCTTCCTACATAATCAAGTAAGTTACTGGAAAGCATATTGTATCAGAACTGCAACTTAAAAGTGTTCAAGCTAAGATCATCACTGTATATCCCCTGCTTGTAATGTAGTTTAAATGCAACAGTAATATAAAGTTAAAAAGGAATAATATATTTCACAAATGTTTTTCATTCACAAATTTCACCCTCTAAGGTCATCATTGTCTATACAAAATCTGCTGAATCCTACAGCAGCCCCAAATGGATTTCGGCGCATTAGTGATGACTGAATCAATACGACTAAAGCTTATATTCAGGTGCAAAGTGTGACAAATTTTAAAATACAAAAAACGATAGACTGTTTTAAAAATTTCATAAAAGAAAATGGTAAATAAAAGCCATCCAACAGTCGTGGAATTGAGGCATTCACCTGCAAAAGCTTCAATGCCCTCTCCAGCATCTCGCAGCCTGCAATGAAATCAGGTGGGGACAAAGCCATAGCGTCCCTAGAGATGTCAATGTAAGCGAGTGCCATGACCAAGACAACATCTTGCTTAAAATACTTGGGCAACCTCTCTCTAAGCAAACCTTGACCAATCTGAAGCACCAACTCAGTCTCTCCCGCTTCCTGCAACGCGCACAAAGCTCCAGGAACCTACAAAGCCATCGCTTTTCATCAATTACAGCATTGTTAATGAACTTAGGTTAGTTAGAAAATTGGTTGAGTTAGTTGCTGACGACTCATCAATCAGTTACTAGTTAGTTACTATCTCTTATTCTATATAAGATTAGTTAGTTAAGTTAGTTAGGATGAGCATTGAGTAGAATTACCTTGTCAAAAGGGACTTGGGTGAGAATGGTTGCGTGCTCGTCGTGGAGGAGGCCATGATTGTAGTCTCTTCTGGAAGCAGGGTCTGCTAGGGTTTCGCAAGCGGCTTGGAGGATTTGGCGACGGCTGATTAAGGCGTCGTTGCTGAAGGCGTACTGAGGAGGCTTCGAGAACCTCGCCTCGTAGGCTCTCCGAATCCCGTCGCCGAGAAAATGCGTTTCAGCGCCGAGGATTCGGTAGAAGTCGAGGGGGATGGAGAGGTAGCGCTCGGGAGGGTCGAGTGGCGGAGGAAGAAAGGGGCTCAGAGTAGCGGTGGAGGAATGGGAGTGGTCGGAGGCGTCGCCGAGGAATTGGAAATCGGAAATAAGGCGTTCTGCCCATTTGCTGGCGGAGCAGGTGGCGGGCAAAGAACCGCCGCCGACGAAGGAATGGAGCTTGTTAGGTTTTGTAGGAAGTTGTGGTGTGTGTATCAGTCGCGGGGTGCATAGACCAACGCCAACACGAGGCAGCAACGCATCCATTGACTGAAGTGTCTGGCTTCAGTTAAAACCTCCCTTCTCCCTTTTCTCTCGTAAGTCGTATCAAAGTGGCTTGGGACTATGTCTCAAAAAAAATATAAATTATTTTAAGTGAAATAAAGATTGTAATTAGATTGAAATATATCAATACATAAACCAAATTCCGTTGTAGTCTAGCTGGTCAGGATATTCGGCTCTCACCCGAAAGACCCGGGTTCGAGTCCCGGCAACGGAAATTTTCTTTTGGTCCTACCACGTAATAGGCCACTAGGTACTTACCTTTAAGTTGGGTTATTAGATTAAAAAATTATGTTGACCTACTGTCTACAACTCCACTTAATGGTGTCCATATTAGCCATTAGCAGGAACGGACCGACTAAGTCCTGGGATCCATAGTCCCAATTTTTTTTTTTTAAAAAGTGTTATATATAATGTTATTTTTATATATTTTAGAATTTATAAATATTTGTTCCTATAACTTATTTCTTATAATTATTTTAGGTTACATTCATTCAAAATTATAGTAAAATATTATTAGATGACAATATAAAAATAATTGACATTAATAAAATTAAAATTAATTTTATTCTCTTATAATATTGTATTTTGATATGTAAATATAAATATTTTTATTAATTTTTAGAGAATTTTTATTTAATAGATGAGAGACTAATTTTTTAAAGTATGATCTAGTGTCTTAACAAATATCTTTCTTAACTTGATGTTATTTTCATATACATAAATTTTAATATTAAACTTAAAATTATATATTTAAAAGATTCAAATCTTTTAACTAACACAAATTAGTATGTAAATATAAATATTTAACAAATATTTACTTATATATTTACTTTTTTTAATTATTTCTTCTTTACTATTTAAATTTTCTAGGTCTATCACTAATCATTAACATCCTATAATATCGCCCCGTGAGCTAGTTAGCTTATTGACTTTAGGGATTCCATAACTTTGCATCTATGGTCTATTAATAAGGAAAGCCAAAATGCATTCCCTCAATATGTAATCTTTTTAATATAAACCATAGATATCTATTGCATTAAGTTTTAACTAATTTAGAGTTAAGTCGACTCAAATTATAAAAATATAAACCTTTCCCTACATTTATTTTCTCATTCACAAGACCTCAATATGTAATTGAAGCTTGACTCGTTCGGTCAGAGTTGGTTTAAGTGATTATGCAATTTCTATGGTCCAAAGTTTAATAAAATTGCTGTTGAGTAGGTGTAATGGTGTCCCTAGATAGCTGTTTGATGAAATTGAAATATTTGAGTAATGCTATATTTTATTGGAAAAATAATGTTCATATATTATTTTTTATTTTATACTTATTTTTACACTTATTTTGAATAAGCGCGATTAAGTAAAAAAATAAAAAAAAATATAACGAATAATATTAAAAAAAGTATAAAAATAAATATATATATTATTTGTAATAATAATATAATAGTTGATTTTATTCAAGTGCATCATGGTGTCTATACAATTTATCCCATGGCGTAGACATGTTGCATTAATCCATGGCTTCATTCCGCCGTATAATTGAATATGAATCATCTTTCTTTCTTTATTTAATTTTCCTTTCATTTTGTATATGTGTACAATTGGACAGTTATCTAGTAATCAATTTTCTTTTTCTAGTAGTTATTTTTCTTTTTATTTATATAAATTCTATTTTTTTCTTTGATTCAATATTTCTACATAAATTATTGTGAGACTAATTTCGAGTAACTCTTCTAACACTTATCTTTTATAAGATTTGAGCATTAATTCTTTTTTTGATAATATAATTTATTTATCACTACATTCAACCTTGTTAGTTTATAACTTGTATTTAAACCTGAGTCAGTGCATTAATAGTGTTTAATTTCATATACGACATAACCGTTCTGGTTTTTAATTTTTTGGACCGAGGGGTTTGGGTTTGGGGCCATTCAGTTTTAGAGAGGGTTTTTTGTTTTTTGGTCGCAGTTTTGGAGAGGTTCAAGTATAGTGAAGCTTAAAGAGGTAGGTTTGATACACAATGAGACGATGAATTGGGCCTTAAAATGGCTAGACTCATTGTCCCTTGAGCGTAGTTAATGGCTTCTCTGTTCATCCATTGGGTATGTGACTATTAACAATTGGCAGGAGTTTATAACTTGTATGTGACTATTATATGTATACCTTAATTTTACCAATGAATTCTGTTAATGCATTTGGAAGAAGAGAAGAAGGACTGACCATTTTTAATTGATGCCATAGACGCTTTCAGAAAATGCGAAGAGCTAATATTGGAACAATGGATATTTCTTGACACGTTGAAATTGGGAAAGACTGAAGGGGTTGTTTGGAACGACAGTGCTGCAAAAAATATGAAATCAAATGCAGAATGAACAATTTTATTTATCATCCTGACTACACGACGTACCATTCACCTTCATTTTCTTTGATGCTCTGTCTTCTTTCTTTGAAAATATTTGATCTTTTCAGTCTTGCATTCTTTGACTGCTGTGAGCTTGGTTCGTGCATTGGTTGTGGTGGACTTGTTTCATAAGAGAGAGTGACAAACTAAGAATTTTAAGTAATGAGAGCAAATGTCTTTGTGGTCGAAACAAATGCGAGTGAATTTGTGCAGATATTGTCTTTCATCATTGCTAGTCTACAAAGATAAAAAATGATGAGAGAAGAGAAATTTTATAGTCTGAGTATATTAGTACCAAATTCACGTGAAGATTATTAAAATATGAAAAATATTATTATATAAGTATACTTAGATACTAAATCATGTAAGTACTATTAAAAAATAAAAAAATAATATTATATGAGTTATATTTTTTATCATTATAAATTTATTAATTTATCAATATATAAGAGCAAAAATTATATATATAAAAAAATTACAAAGTCATATATTAAAGCCTCAACCTCCACATCGACCTTTAGTTCAATAATAGACCCACCCTTCAGGTTGTTTGCCTTGTAAAATTTAATCCAAGACTTGGTGGTAATGAACACTTATATATCATCCCTCCTTCCAGTCCATATAAGATTGCAAATAAACCTTCTCCCACATGCATCTTGAAGAATACACTTCCATAGCAAAGTTGCTTATCTTGCTCTTAAATTTTTTTCAAGGTTGCTTTTCTTCGTATTTGATTATTGGACTTTAAGCATTTAAATTAAGGTTTTCAAGGATAAAGATGTAGAAACTATACCACTTTTTTTTTTCTTAATATTAAATTATATCTTAAAAAATGCTTCGATTGTTTCATGGTTGAACTTTATCATTATGTTTGATAGAGGTGTGTGAGTGTTAAGCTTTGCCTGTAAAATTGGACGTTGCACATCTTTTGTGGCGGAGCTTTGGGGATTTGGCGTGGACTGTCTCTGGCTAAGAATAAAGGAAACAGGAGAGTGATTCTCTTACAGTAGTCAACATCCTTAAGGGGTGCTAGTATTGTGCCTAGCACACAAATGCGTCTTAAGTTGGATTGGAAAATTATTATTGGCCATACGTACCGGGAAGGTAATACGAATACAAATTGGTTAGGTTCATGAAAACTTTCTTTGGCAAGCGGGCTGCATGTCCTCCTGCGGAGTTATTGCCTATCCTACATGCTGATTTCTATGTGGCTTCCTTGTCCTGGTTTGCTTTAGTTGTTTAATTTCTTTCTTTTTTTTTTTGGGCTTTGAGGCCTCCTTGTACAAAACATATACAACTTCCGATGACCTAAAGTTTATTTATAAGATACATAATAATCATTAGAAAAATTAAATATATTTAACTAGTAAGCACATCAATGTAATAAGAAATTTTTAGTTAAAAAAATAATTTAAATAAGAAAATTTCACTTACTAATCAACTAATAAAAAAGAAATAAATAGATATATGAATATCAATGAAGTGTTAATAACAAATCATCTATAAAAATATTACTAATATATTGGTAGCATATTTCTTTACTAACAATAGTTTTTTTGACGTGGAAGATATTTTCATTTAATGCTAGAAGAAATTACATCCAAAAGCACTAGACTTTCAATTACAAGAGGAGTTTCCTCAACCCAAACAGATTCCTAGCTAGTATATATTTTGATGAAGGAGTGAAGTAGATTTTAAATTTAACTTTCAATACAATCCTTTAATTTTTCTTAATATGGAAAAGAATTAGAGTGTGAGGGATACAATCATAAATGACCATTAAAAAAAGGAGAGAAGTATTCCATTCATAAACATCCAAATTAGGGGCTAAGAAAATTTGATTAGTTGGGAGTGGTTTGGATTCCACTGCTTAACAATTCCATTCCATTACATACTAAAAATTTCCCAAAATAATAAGTTAAGTTTCTTTCAACACTCCATTCTATTATTAACCACTTTACTCCACTACATTCACCCAAATATATATTTAGGCTGCAATAACTCAATGAGTTATAATTTTATATTTTTAACTCATTTAAAATTGAGTTATGCTACTATAAACTCATATTCATGATGAATTTTATATGTGACAATATATTCACTATTCAAAATATATTTCAAAATTATAAATATGGTCATATTCATAATATAAAATTTAGGGATAAGTATGTTGCCACATATAGAATTTATCATAAGCACAAGTCTATACTAACACAATTCTTTAAAATAAAGTTGAAAAACCCAATCCCTTGACTTGTGAGTTAAATGGATGAAACTAGGCTAAAATAATATGAAAATAAACCCATCCATAGAGGGCCTAAATAACTTTATTGTATTTTTAATATTTCTTGTTCTTTGTTGTATATAAGTTTTCTTGTTTAGAAATACTTCATATTCTCGCCCTAATTGTACTTTCTCTATTATCTCCCTATCAGAATATATACACACACATATTGGAGGAACAAAACTAAAGAAAAATATGAAATGATAAATGAAGGAGATTTACTCTTGTAAGCATTAACGGAAATAAGAATATGAATACTTTTGTTACTAATTTAAATATATCCTAATTACAATGTCAGGTAGTCTAAAGAATCAACCAACTCTACATGAGCTTTTCAAACTAAACCCTTTAACCATCTATTGGTATTTATAATAGACGTTACATATTGTACAACAGTTATTCTATATTACATCGCAAATACTGAACTAGGAGGTTCTCAGTTGTAACTTCAACCAGGCATGTATACCATTCTGACATTCTCTACACAGATAAGCAGCTCATAGTACTCGTTTCCCCCAACCTATTAATATAAATAATTTGTATCACTGCCTCAACTATTCATATTCAAGGAAAATATTTATTTAACCACCACAAAATATTAGGGTTGACTCAGTGTCAAATACCTTATTTTAATAGGCAGGTGCCACTCATGCACGTCTTGATGGATCCTCATGCAACTGCGCAGCTCTTACACTAGGATCATCCTGCCAAAACGATGATGCCTTTACAAAGTGATCTTCTGAAAGAATATACTACCTTAAAAAAAAAAAAATTATCAAACTAACCCGAATGCCATATGTGAAACCTGTTCGCAAAAAATCCAGTTGTGCCTGCAGGTTTGGACCAAATATGAATTCACCATAAACATTGTAATAGAAAATTATCCTTAGCATTAGTGAACCATACCAGACCAGGCATCAGAATGTGCACCGTAATAGCCACCGTGGCTTGGTGGTATGGAACTTATTGATCCCTACATACATAAAACAGTTTCTAAATTGTTGCACTGTCACTAAATATTTAAACATAAATTAATCACAGTTTGTATAACGCACCAGCCCCTGAATATTCTGTTGATTCCCGTAGTAATTATCACGTGTTGGTCCCATTAAGTTCAACTGAACCATCAAATTAAATGAGTTCACTCAATGTTGTGAAATAATCAATGATGAGAACTATAGTGTATCATATTCACTTACCACTCCCTGCACACTCTGTTGCGTGCCATAATAACCATCAAGGGTTACTGCTGCTCTTGCACTGAACTTATCCTACAAAATAGAATTCGTTTTAACTGAAGAGCAGTTTCCTTCAAGCAAGCAGGCACATGTATTCAAGTAAAGTCGAACACGTAGCCTGTATTTCCTCAACACACATTATGCGCCCGATTATATGATTGAACACTTAGGTTAACTAATAGTAGGAGGACATGGTAAAAAAAAACCACACAACAGTAGGAGGACAAACCATTTGTTGCAAGTTGTCTAGGGCCCCAGCAGTCATCACTTCAGTCTCACAGTTCAACTGCAATTTAAAGAGGTCATAATAGAAACAACATAAAAATGAAGATGCCCAATTGCTAGCAAAAACAAACCTTTTTCTTTTTAGTTGGATTCTTCTTTCTGCTTGACTTGCCCATATTTCTACTCTGGGTATCTTCTTCAGTGGAAAGCTGGCCATGACCAGCTGATGTTCCAGCTTCAGTAGGACTCTTACTAGAATTGTTTACACTCACACAACTTTTGAATGCTTCATGTAGTGCATGGAATGCAATACTATAACTCTCTTTAGACAGAGATCCTTCTTCACTCAGTTTCAGTGCTTGCTGACATAAATCATTGTACCGTTGCACCCTAGGTAGCATATATTCAGATTCTTCTCCCGTTATATGCCTCATCTTTGCATCTTTTGTCCACCGTTTCAAAATATATTGGGATGGCATCACTGAACGGCCAGAATATTGAAGAACAACCAATGCATGTCGACAAAGATAACCTCTATATTCAAATAGCCGACATATACAGGACACCTCTGATTTTATGTTATTTAACCCAACTATGAAGTCTTGATTTGTTTCCATATCATGAACCATGTGAGTAATGCCTGTATCATCCTGTCCTTCACTTTTAGGGTGACAAGCAACTGCACCAACAACCTCAGCTTGAATCTTCTTGAATACTGCGTGGGTAAAAATCCCTGCAACACTCTTCTCTAAAGGTGAAGGAGTTTTCAATGTTGCCACTTTATTCCAAGTATCAGAATCTGCTTTTGCTTCCTCTTCATACCTGTCTTGCAAGATTGCTTCATACTGTTTGACAAAATCTTGCACGGAGGTCTTCTTATGAACATATTTATCAAAGAACGAATTTACACTTTCAGATCGCTGGACAGTAGACATACCACCTAAGAAAACATCCCTCATGAATGTTGGTGCCCATAACTTGCAATCTTCATACAATGACTGGACACATTCATCCTCTCGAAGTTCAAAACTATCAACAATTTTCCACCACCTCTTCTCAAATTCATCACTCATCCATGACCTATAGATGCATTTTTCAAATTTTGCCATAAATTTCTCATGTCTTTTAATTACATGAGCCAAATTTTCAGAAACCTTCCCCAATATATGCCATAAACACACACAATGGCGTGCATTTGGAAAGATATCTGAGACAACTGACTTCAAAGTCTTGTCATGGTCAGTAATTATCACTTTCGGAACTTGACCACCAACTGCTTTCAGCCATGTCCGCATTAGCCAAGAAAAGGTGGTGGCACTTTCATCTGATATCAAGGCACAACCAAGTAATATAAATTGATAGTGCTGATTCACTCCAACAAAAAGTGCCAAGGGCATCTTATATTTGTTTCTAACATAGGTGGTGTCAAAAGACACTACATCACAAAAGTTGATATAGTCATGCCTACTTTTAGCATCAATCCACAAAAGACTTTTCACACGTTGATCCTCACCAAGATCTACTGCATAAAAGAAGTTAGAATTCATATTTTGCATCTGTATGAAAAAATCAAGCATAAGTTTGGCCTCCCCTGACTCCAGGCCCAAATTCCGACCTTTATCAAATGGATTTTTCTCATTCTTGAGACCAACCACAGTTTTGTATTCAGCAAACTGTCTAGCCATTGCAGCGTACATTTTTCTTGTTTGTTCACTGACAGCTTGGGCTGGTAAAAGCTCATGATTATGCTCCTTCACAAAACTATGTATAACCCATTTTCCATCTGGCCTTCTTTTTACATGCATGCTTGCTTTACAGTCAGTCTTTGAACAAGATCTTCGACCAGTTGAATTTTCAGAATCTTGCTTGTTCTGTCTTGCATGGGGCCGATTGAATGATTTGTCATACTCTCGTTTTGTTCCGTATCTGGAGCAAGCAAACTTTGCATCTATAAATTCTCTTGATGTTTTTGATCGGCGACTATTTTGTATTGCAGTGTTGAATCCCATTGACCGAGCATATTCTTGGTAGAAAGAATACGCTTCCGCATGAGACTCAAATTCCATGCCAGAAAGGGGCTCAAGATTTGTATCTTCCTTAAATATTACCATATCCACTGTGGGCGAATTCAAGTCTCCACCATCTAGAGCATGTAGCTCAACACCAGCATGAACCATATTTTTGCCCTCTATATCACCATTATGAAATTTATCTTCAATATCCAATATGTTATCAATTGTATTTGTTTCTTGATCCTCTTTACAGTGCTCACCAGAAGGTAACCTAAGATCTATATCCATGACGAGAACAGATTTCTGCCCAATGATTTCAAGGGTACTGAAAAGTGGAAAGAACAGAAATCATGTCAAGCAATCAAGTAAATTAGCTCCACTTTATTCATTTATGCATTGCCTCCCTATGTTGATAATGGGTTTTCAAGGAAGAAGAGAAAAAAACACAGACCAGGAGAAAAATGAAAGTTATAAGGAAATTACAAACAATAGAAAAACAATTGTATAATTCTACTAGTGCTAAGGCATATGCAAGTGAACTCATGTGTAAAAGAACAGACAGTATAACTTCATCATAGTAGTACCAATCATAATACTATGGTCTCTGGTAGATAATAGCCCCTTAGATATTAATGCTCATATGTTTCATTTTTTGAGGAAGCCATTACCATTTAGAAATTCCTCAATATTGACAATACAACGAAGTAAATAAGGATGGAAGAAAGATGTAATCAAAATAATTCCTTAGTCTTAAAACATGTAAAAGATTTACACAAATGCACTCCATATATGAAGTCTGATTAAAGCAACAGTAGAGGTGAAGTCATAGCTTGTAAGATAAAATCAGTTTTCTTTGGTTTTAGGGTTATAGGTATCTAGCAAAGAAATTCTATGCCTTAATAGTAAATACGTATGTGAAGAAAAAAGCCTTTAAATTTTCCCACAAATCTTGTAAGTTTCTAATTCAACAGTATGAATGTCATGACTTGCAATCTTAAAAAGGAAAGCTAGTGTGAAGAGCAAAGGAGGCGGAGTTGAGAATCTATCTAGAAACAGTGAAGGCCCTGTGTGATAGGAACTAGGAAGTAGAATTGTTCATATATATAAACCAGCAAAGACAAATATTATATGCATTTAACGTATCAAATCCCCACCAGCATATGCAGCAAGTCAGCAAAGTAGTGAAAAGTACAAACAAAATATGAAGGACAACGACTAGAGGAGACCCTAGAAGTGTGCACAGAGAAAAAGAAGTTTATCCAAGACCACAATAACCACCATATGGGACAGGTACTAATCCGCAACTATGAAAGTGTTCAACTCTACCCATCCAAGTCTTGAGCTGTATTTTAAAACTGAAATATAACTTGAATGCATACAATAAAAACAAATACTCTCTGGCTGTGACTGTGATTGTACTACTGAGTCTAATGATAGCAAAACAATCATAAGGATGAATAATACATATTTAACGTATCAAATCCCCACCAGCATATGCAGCAAGTCAGCAAAGTAATAAAAAGTACAAACAAAATATGAAGGACAACGACTAAAGGAGACCCTAGAAGTGTGCACAGAGAAAAAGAAGTTTATCCAAGACAGCAATAACCACCATATGGGACAGGTATTAATCTGCAACTATGAAAGTGTTCGACTCCAGCCATCCAAGTCTTGAGCTGTATTTTAAAACTGAAATATAAGTTGAATGCATGCAATAAAAACAAATACTCTCTGGCTGTGACTGTGATTGTACTACTGAGTCTAATGATAGCAAAACAATCATAAGGATGAATAATACATATTTAACGTATCAAATCCCCACCAGCATATGCAGCAAGTCAGCAAAGTAGTAAAAAGTACAAACAAAATATGAAGGACAACGACTAAAGGAGACCCTAGAAGTGTGCACAGAGAAAAAGAAGTTTATCCAAGACAGCAATAACCACCATATGGGACAGGTATTAATCCGCAACTATGAAAGTGTTCAACTCTACCCATCCAAGTCTTGAGCTGTATTTTAAAACTGAAATATAACTTGAATGCATACAATAAAAACAAATACTCTCTGGCTGTGACTGTGATTGTACTACTGAGTCTAATGATAGCAAAACAATCATAAGGATGAATAATACATATTTACAAATCTTCGAACCAAAAAGATGGATTTGGACAAATAGAGGTTAAGATGGAAAGGTTATTGATCTTTTAGGACTCACCAGCTGAAGTTTTACAACAGCAGCTAAGTTACAAAGGAAAAGTGCAGGAAATTTACATGAATGCCAGAAACAGTTTGGAGAAATGTTTTAATGCTGTGAACAAATAGCAGAGCAGAGGAAAAGACAGGAGAAGAAAGGAGAAGCACACAAACATGGCTCACAAACCTAGCCACTATAAGTGTAAAGTTTTTTACATTATCATCAAATCATGTTTTGACACATCATTTAAAAAGATTGACTTTTCAAGTTGTTGCTATCACAGTCAAACTCATTTAATGACGTGTCAATATATGATTTGATGATACTGTGTAAAAAGACTTTTCCACTAACAATGGATCTAAATTAAATCCTTAAAATAATGATGTGTCAAATTTTTATTGACTTAGTCTACATTCACCAAGTCTATAGAAGAATTTCTCGTGGTCAAGACTAAAATATAACGTCATGTGACTTTTTGAACTGGTCAATTGACTTCAAATAATTTTCAATCCTCACCATCCATCTAAGATCCAAAGGTCAAGATTTTCTCCTCTCACATCTCATTGTAAGCCAATCCTCATATAAGGCATGATTCTAGTGCGAAAGTGAATCTTATGTTAGAAATTAGAGGAGTCTTGACATCAAAAATGCACGAAAGTTTTAATTTTAAAAGATCAAGCCATGTAACATTTTAAAATGGTGATGTGACTTAAAAAAGTTCACATGACTTGACATTTTACTCTTTACAGTCATATTGTGAGGGATGAGTAATTTTTCAGAAAGTGTTTCTTCCTTTTCTATTTGTACTTTTTTATTTGATTCCGTTTTTGGCTTTTGTAACTGCAAAACAAGGCGCTTTACACCAATCAACTTAAATTGTCGAAAGATGGAGTAAAGAAGCAAAGGGTCTCAAGTGCTGCTCTTTTCCAATTTGTCCTAAGACCTAAGATTTCATTTCTTTGGGAACATTAGTCATAGAGAAGCTTCAGACATGACATCTTTGCCAGAAATAGCTGATTATTTTCATTTTTCTACTTATCCTGGTAAGAGAATCTGCTTCTTGGATTCTCTAGGTCCTACTGTTGCAAATTATTTTTTCCATCATCTGATGTGCAGCTATCTAGCAAAAAATCTAGATCTGAATGTTTCTTTTTGGAAGATTAAAGCTTTCACTTAGTCTGCAGTATTAAACAGGATCAACACGAACGATATATTTTCTTTTATAGAAAAAGAAATTCATTACGAAAGAAGAGGATTACAAAAATAGGAGGAAAAGATGTCCTCCACCAGAAAACTACAAAAAGAGAAAATTACAAAAATAAAAAATAGAAAAAGTAAACAAAACTCAAGAAAAACAATGCACAATGGCAGCCCAATCTCTATGCAGATCTGAAATGGCAAACCCCTTAAAAAGACCATGGGCCAAGCACCAAAGAGAAGCCAAAAACCTTATTCTATCCCACAACATTTCTAAAGACATCGATAAACCTTGAAAAATCCAAGCATTCCTCTCCAACCAAATGCACCACAGAATAGCAAACACTGCAATACAAATGATATGTTACAGCTTTGCAGGCCACTTAGGCTATATCTCCTGTTATTAGTGTGATGTGATTTTGGAGTTTTAAGATTAGCAGCCATCTCTTCCTTCACTATGGTGTTGCTCAACAAATCTGGCACAATCTGTTGAGCATTCTCCAATGGTCTTGTCCAGGCACCTCTGAGCATTCCATTACTACAAAGTATTGGCATTTTGGGAAAACGAAGAAATGTAAGGCTTGTGATATTGTGATTCGTATGCTACCTTGTGGTAGAGTCCTTAAGCAGATATTTTTTAATGATAAAGAAGAAATTTTTTAGGAAGAAAAAGAGAATTAGAAATACAAGAAATTCTCTTTAAAAAACAAGAATGAACAAACAAACAGAAAAACTCATCAAAGAATTAAAGCTTTCAAATCCCTCTTAATTACAAACAACAAAAAAACACTCCAAAAAACCATTAGCAGAACACCATAAATAAGAAAAGTTTGTGTGTGTTTGGATTAGCTTATTTTGTGTTCAAAACATATTATAATCAAAATCTTACTGAAAGAGCTTTTGAAAAAAAAGAGATTATATCCTAAAAAATATTCAAATCCAAACATGCTAGAAGTAAGCTATGTCCCACACAAAGGGTAAGAGCATAGACTTGTTCTTGAAAATCCTAGCATTTCTCTCCAACTATCAAAACCAAAACTCTGAAATTTGCACATCTCATAAAGCCCTTGCCCTCCTTACTCTTCCCAAAGCCACAGAAATTAGAGGTCTAAAATGGTTCCAAACTAACAGGACAAATGCAACATTTACCAAAATGACCAAAGATTTATACCAGATAAATCTAGCAGGTGAACAGTGTCAGGAAAAATTATTGCCACTAAGAATCAGCGAACACAAAACAAACATTAGGAGAAGCAGATTTATTAAGCTCACAACTCTCAAAAAGTCATTTGTATAGATCCTATTGAGTACTTCTGTCCAAATGAAATAATTTATTTTTGGGAGAGCTTTTGTTTTCCAAAGAGTGGCTGTATGACAAAACATCTCCCCATTTGGAGATTAAGTTAGAATATGAAAAACAGATTTACAATATACACCTATAAAATCCTAGTATTTGCTAAAGAGAAAATAGAGTCAACGAAAAGAAGATGCAGAGGGATTGAAGGGCTCTTTTATGGGTAGATGCTTTTCTAGCTTCCTTAAAAGCATAACTTGATCCAACAACAAAATGTAGCAAGGTAGCAAGCAAACCCTGTAGTTCTCAGAGAAATCATTCCAAGAAAAATTATTTAGAAAATGTCCAGCAGTTCCCCATCCATAAACAGTCGCTATGCTTGGTTATAATCGGGATAACAGTCACAACACTATCAAAACACTTAATTATAAATTCCAAAACTCACAAGTTACATTCTCCATGCACGAGATTGGAATTTATTTTTCCTTTGATCAATATAATAGAGATAACCTTGATCAAAATGGATGATATTTTAAGAAAGATCTTCCCTTCTCATCAACAAGACCTGATACCCTTTATCAGTACATGATGCCACAACACACCCAGCCACCTCGTATACACAACTTGCAGCATGATTTACTACCCGATTCTAATTCATTGTGCATTTTTTAGTAAACCAGCCCCCTTGCATAACAGACAAAGAAACTCACTTCAAATATCCATGAGTTGAAACCCAAAGAGGCTAAGAAAACAAGTCTGTTCCACAAACCTGTCCCACACTTCAGCACTCGCCTAATTGCTTTGCTGTGGATGTTCATAAGAAATATAGAAACTTGGATAACATTGAAATTCATCACAATTCCACTGATGAAAGAGATAAGGTTCAGATTTCTAATGGGAAAGAGAATAAAGCAGAAACCATTCCTGCTGTTGTAGAGGTGTCTCGAGTTTTCTCTAGGATCAAAGAAGGGTTAGATAAAATAGAATTTTCTAAAGTTGATGCTAGTACTTGTGTTCGTCAAGATTGCGACTCTATTGAAGAAGATTCTTCTTCTACAGACAATGAGGAGGGCGGTTCTTTAAGTGATGAAGACAATCTTGTTTCCATTTTTGAAGAAGATGAAGGATTAGTTCTGGATGATTTAAGGGCAAAATTTGATTAACAAAAAGAAGTGGCATGTGGATAATTAACCCCTGGAGCTGGAGGCACCCCAAGATACACCAAAGGCCAGAAATGCAGAATCTCAAAACAACCCAAATGTGCTACATAACATAGTTTAAAGTTCTTTCATCAGCATTCAACACTCATAAATAAAACCATTCACCCAATCCGGCAGAATTTAAAACTGTGTCATCTCCATATTGCGACGAATGACCCCCTCTGTGGTACTTCTACTGATATGCTCAAGCCTTGCACAGGCACCATCACAATATGCCAATCCAATCAATCACCAACCAACTATCACAATTGAGAACATTAGTATATCTAACACCCGTGATCACCTATTACTACCTCCATCAATTGCCCAACACACTCCAAATAAATGGCCAATCCACAACACCGATTTTGAACATTTAATTTTTTTTTTTTTTAAAAAGACACACACACACACAAATACATATCAATGTTTCATAAATTCTGGCATAGCACAGCACAACGTCTTTCAAGTTACTAGAAGCAATTATTATCTGGAATATCCAAAGTGAATTTAAATAATTAAATGAATAAGTAAGTAATTATAAGGAGAAGAGAGGGAAGAAGGAAGGAAGGGAAAAGTATAATACCTGTTTGAAAGAAGAAGATTTGTTTGATTATAGGTGTGTGGTGAACGCGAGGGGCATCAGCGAGTGACCAACACTCCCTTTCTTTCTCCCCAAATCCTAATTGCCTAGGGTTTCCAAAACCAATCCAACTCTCGCATCGCCTCACTCGCTGTTTTCATATCTCACCACTTGCGTCGCACGTGTGCGCGTGTCACGTACCCTCAGGAGTTTAATATATTTTTTTTTTGTTTTCTCCTGTCCTGTGGGTGCTGCTTATGTGGTTTCCCGCTCTGCCAATTTAACTATAATTTTTAAATTAAAAAGTATCAAGTTTTTTTTTTATATATTTTAAGAAGACGATGTGAATAATATTTAAAAAAATGATGTGAATAAATGAGATATCATTGAATATATGTTAGAGTAAAAATTTATCTTGGTTTTTGAAAGATATATTTTTTATTAATTTAATCGCTCAAAAATAAATTTTATCAAGGTTATTTTGAAAAAATGTTATAAAGTTATAAAAGGATATCAAAGCCATTATAAGAAAACCAACTAATGATGAGAATGTGTTGAGGCTTAAACAATTAAAAGAAGAATTGAATGAATTGCTCTCAAGAGAGGAAATTCTTTGGAGGCAGATATCAAGGATTCAATGGTTGAAGGAAGGTGACATGAATTCTATTTTTTTTTTTTTCATGGGAGGGCCAATGCAAGACAGAAAAAATAATAGAGTTGCAAAACTAAAGGATTAGAATGATGTTTGGCACACAAATTTAGAAATTGTTGAATATGTAGTCAAATTATACTTCACGAATCTCTTATTTTCATCGAATCCAAATAGAATACAAAAAATTCTTTTTGAACATCTTAATGAGGTTTGTGAAGATATGTGTTTCGTCGTGTCATTATCTTCTATTAGAATGGAAGTTAATGAGACTTTTTTCGATAAATGCTACGAAGTCTCAAGGTCCAGATGACTTACCAACTTTATTCTGTAAAAAAATATTAGCATTTAGTGGAAAATGAAGTGGTACAATCATTGGTTTCTTAAATGGAGGTGAGTTAGATATAGAATTAAATTGTACTTTTATTCTCCTTATTTCGAAAACTCAGAATCCAAAATATATGACTCAATTCAGACCAATATCTATGTGTAATGTGATTTACAAAATTATAAGTTTTTCTATGACAAACATGTTGAAAATCGTTCTACCTTCTCTTATTTTAGATACTCAAAGTGCTTTTGTACAAAATTGAAACATCATGAATAATGTTTTCATTGCCTACGAACTTATTCATGCTCTAAAATCTAAGAGATTTGGGAGATATGTGTATATGACTATGAAGGTAAAAAGTGCAGCAAAGGAAATAGTTGTCATAGTTTTTTTTTTTTGAATAATACTTCGTACACATCTTCGGTATGCATGTCACTTCATATTATAGTGAGGTAACAAAATTAGAGTATAGACATATAAAAATTGAGATAATATTAATTATAATCAAATAATACAATTCTAAAATAATATGTATATATAAGTGTGTGAATAGTATTTTTTTTTCTTTCTTCACTCAGTTCAAAATTGTCATTAGTGTACCCATAGGTAAAAATACAACTATACAAGTACTTTTGTTAAGTTTATTATCCCCTTCTAAAATCATTAAGTTTAGGGATGGTAAAAATACTTGTGTCTATGGGATTAATAGTAATTACCTACGATGAGACAGAAAATAGATAACAGTTTAATAAATAGGAGCAGGGATCATAGTTCGGCTCCGCAAGCACCCATAAAACCCACAAGATTTATTTTTTTATTTAGTATGTTATATATTATGATTTTATTTTCTCTTTTATTTTGAGATGAAATGAAAATATATATTTGTTATTATTTCACAATGGATTTTTTTATTGAGCAAATTCATATTGATAAAAATTATCGAAAAAGTATATACCAATCATGTAAAAATTATTTATATATATTAATTATTACAAAATATAATTGAGTTTGATATATTATTTGTGATATTTTTTTAATGTAGGGTGAATCTTAAATTTTTTAACAAAATTGTGATATATGATGTTAAAGTTTATTTTATGAATTAAAGTGATATATATCATTAGTGTAAAATAATTTATAATAATATTCACTAATATTTTGACATTTTTTTTTATTTTAATTAATAAAAAGATATAATAATAAATACTAATTTGTCAAAATATCAATATAAAACTCATTTACACTAATAATACATACCAATTAAATTCTTATTTTATTTATACTTTTTTATAATTTTTTTAATTTTTTTTGAGTTATTAAATATCTGCAAATGTCCGTTGATATCCATATCCGTGAGGATCACGTACGGGTACCGCGACGGGTACGGCCCGCCGGTTGACATTCCTAATATTTAAGCTATTACATATTAGTACTTCTTTACGCACCAATTTCTTGCTTTGGAATAATTGATTAAACTTGTACGCTATGTCATCAGAACATAAAGAGTTAGGATAAAAGGTGTAGAGTTTGGATTCATATTAAGTTGATTCTAAACTTTCATTCATAGCACACAAAAATATATAAATAAATAACCTAATAACAAGTTTTAATCAGCACGTTTCGGTAATCAAATTTATATTACAGATCGTTTTTCTTTGAAATGCTCTTACAACTGTAAATTCCATTTTATTGAAGCATGACTGGAACATGGTTTCATTAAATTATGGAATTTAGTTTGTAAAAAATAAAAAATAATATAGACAGCACTGCACAAAATTATACTCTATGCAGAGGTTAGCCCTTCAGGAAGGGATTCACTGTCGGGATCAGGCCTAAGAAATCTTCGACAAGCATGAAACACAGCTGAATGGAAGCCAGTTGGGTTGTCAATGAATACAAAGTGCCCAGCCTGCAACAAGTAACGAAGTTTGTTTTTGTTCAAATAATATTGAAGTGGCTTCATTGTTTGGGGAAATGGAGAAAGTGATACCTCGGGAACCCTAATGATTTCACATGGAACCTCCATATGCTTGCGAGCTTCTTGGGCCCCTTCATAATTCATCCAGTCTTGGATACCATATATGAAAGTGGTGGGCACCTTCCACTCTGAGGCACTGTAACAGCAGGGATGGAGGTTAAAAACATTACACACACCAAGCCAAAGAGTACAAGTAGTACGTCAAGTAAAAGAGGACTGGATATTTGAACCAATAGAGAGATAGTGTCTTAACATGACCCATAGTCACACATACCCATATAGCAGCAAATTTACACTCTAATTTATCTTTAAAGACAAATTCCTTGGTCACACCTTCATAAGTTTAGTGGATATTTCCATAGAATTAGCAGACCATAGAATGCTTCAATTAGCCTCATGGTCTCTTTCTCAATTTTTTATAGGAGTTCCTTTTTTTTTGGTTGAATGCTAGTTGGACATTTACAAGAATGTCTTTCGTTCCGATGCAACAGGCTTCAATATTCAGCAACCAGAAATGAGCCATGCACCAATAAACCCAGGTGTAGTCCTCCATCATATATAAAAACATTGAATCCAGCCACAAATACTATGAATTGAAAAAGAACATTGATAGATACAGAAGTAAGATGGGTGCTGTGCGAGCTTCAATTTTCATCTCAGCCAGCAAACAGCCATGAACTAGAAATCCAAGGTGTAGCCCATCACCATACATAGCTGTGTTGGTAGTCAGTTACAATCTTCACTCTTTTCTCTCATTCTTTCTTTCCTTCCCTTATTTCCTCCTATCAGAGGATACCATGCACATATGGTTTTCATTTTTGTTTCTTTCTGACAGTTTCATATCAAGTTGTGACAAGAGAACATCATTTGACTACACAAAACAAGCATCATCAAGGTCCACATAACATTTTTCCAGTAGGAGTTCCATCCATTCTTGGACCAAGCTGACTTCAAGAAGTACGGATACCAAACAAGTACTTTTTAACCAAAACAGCATGTCTCAAAAAGCTGAATATACTGATTTTGTATCATATATATAATAAAAGAGAAAAAAATATTATGACACAAGATCCTTGTACTCTAGAAGTAACTATCATTTGAAATCTGAATAACATTTTTTTTAATCAGTTGAAGACAAATTGTATTTTGATATAGAAAAGCAGAAATGAATTGTTAATTAAATAATCACTAGCAGGAGGATGAACACCAAACCTGTGAAGAAGGGGCATCCTAGCAAGTGCTCCAAATGAAAATATATATTTTAAGCATAGCTCGCCGCTAGCTTTGGCTGCTAAAGTATGGTAAACATAATCTTCAATAGCAAAAAAAACAACAGTTAGAATATACACTTATCATCTAAACCACATATCAATGGGTTATCTCACCATACCTGTCAGCAATCTTGATTCAGATTCATTCAGCGTTTCCCCAGTTGTATATGTAACAAACCTAGCACTTGTATACCTGCGAACTATATCAGGACCCCAAGGACCTAAACCTCTGCCACAAACATATGTGGAAAAATATTAAACAGAGACAATGTTATGTAAACAAATGTTTAACGTATTCTTTTTTTTTTTTTAAAAGAACCAATATTATAACAATAACTAAGTAAAACAAGGGGAGAAGAAAACTGGAGCAATGGAATTAACCCATATTGCTTGATTGTAAAAAGGATGTTCGGTAGCAAAAAAAGAAGGCACACTGATACTTCCTTCACTACAACCTACCACCCAACATATTCGATTTGAATATTACCAACGCAATGGTTTGCAACCCCAGTAACAGGCTCCACATGACAGTAACTAGATTAAACAAAAATGTTTTATCCAAAATGATTCCATCCATGACTTAGGAATAATATATAGCATCCATCACTCAATGGAGACAATATGAATTTAAATCGATATACTTGTCTACATCAATAACAACAACATTAGAATGGATATTAAAGGCAGTGAATCAGAAATACTAACGTAAAAATGTGAAGAAATGTATTACTTACATTATCATCAGATACGAACTCTCATTTCAATGACAACCTATTTGAAAGATTTTAATATTGAGGTGTGTATGCATCTAGTTGCCACCACAATATTATAAATTTGTAATCCAATAATCAGACACATTAATCAAACAAACTTTTGGAACGAAATCATTTGGAGATTATACACAAGCATGTGACACACCAAGGCAGGCACAAAAACTGAAATATTAGTGTAGAAGTCTTTAACTTCTGATGTCTCCTTCATCATAACCATAGTTTAAGAAAAATATAAACACCTCACGCCAACCTAAACTGTCATTTTTTTAAGAAAGTGCTAAATTACAAATAAAAAAGGATAGAAAAAATAGGATACAGTAGTTTTACCTGATAATTTTCTGAGGTGTAAAATTAGATTCCCATATATGGTTCAGAATTGATCCTTTCCATGTTGCTACGAACTTTGTAATCCTCTCTGATTCTGATGAAACTCCAGCAGGTCCCACCAAAATCAAGTGCTTTACGTGCTCAGGGTGCTATACATATATATTAAGATATACATAAGAATAATTATAATTATAAAGAAAAAACAAGAAGAATACCCAAAAAAGTCATTCTAATGCAATGTAGGAAGACATTCACCTTAAGCGCATATTTGGAAGCAACATAACCACCAAAAGAATGCCCAAGCAGTATAAAATTGCTCAGGTTTTTGGCTTTTCTCCATTCCTCAAGAGAATCAATGAACCATGCCTCAGTTTCTGTAGTATCAACAAGAAATTTAGTATTTTGGCAGAGTAACTTTCAAGTTAAGCAACAAAATAAAACTTTCTATTCCAAATTAACTCTAGCATTGACCTTCAGTGCTTCTGCATGTAAAGTCAGGCCTGCTAGATCCACCCCAACTGCAAAAAAAAAAAAAAAGGTTTCAAGGCAAGGAGTGAGGATAAAATACACAGGCCTCAATTTGACACTGCCTCTTCTAATTTGATGCATGGGTACTCCAAAATGGTTGCTTTGGGTACATATTTGGTACTGGTACTTATTGGGTACACATGAGTACTTATCCAATACTCACTTGATGAGTAGGTAACCGATATTACTCAAGTATATGTCATAAGTCCATGCAAAACACCAAGTTTTGTAGCTAAGTTGTTTGATTTGCTATTAAATGAAACAAACTATTACTTTACTCCCTTCAAGTCATGCGCCTTCTTTATATATTTTGGCTTACTTGAAATACTTTATTCAGTTTTGTTGAAACCTTATAATTAGAACATTATGAAAATTGTATTTATCTAATGATTTAATTACTTTATTGTCTATGTTTTTATATTTCTATATAATATATCCTGTCGTACCCTTACCCTAATTTTTAGAAATTTTGCTGTACCCCGTACCAATACCCGTACTGGCACCCGTACCCATATCCATGCAACTTGTGTCAAATTTAATCAGTAAGCACAAAACATTAAGATCAAGAGAAGCATAGCTCACCCAAGTTGATCAATAGCAATGACTCTGAAACGACTGGCAAGAGCATCAAAATTGCGAAAAAAGAAACCCTGGGAAGCAGCATATCCATGAACCATTACAAGCGTTGGAGAATCCTCTTTACCGTCGAATGTAACAGTGTTAATAAACCGTGGCTCATTGCTTGATGAACGAAACCATCGAACTCTGGAATCAGGTGGACCAGAGCCAATATTAACCTGTTCTTGAACATAGGGAGTCCTGCCCAAAATAAAAACCCATAACAATCCTAGATATTCAATATCCATTTGCAGGCAAAGAAGTCAAGATTAATCTCAACCCTAGCTACCAATTTCAGATCAAACATATAGGTGAAACAGAGTATGGACAACACAGTCTTTGTTGTAACAGAAATTCAAAGGTGCTGAAATTGTAAAAGACTTGCTTTTGTAGACGTCTATAACTAGTTATCAGAGCCACAACCCAATGAAATTTATCACATATTTCCAGTTCCAAAACATTAAAATCATAGGAGCAAATGAATCATTGCATTTCATCATCAAATGACAGTTCAGTCAAAAAATCAGTTCATCCGAAAATATGCAATGATGACTGAACAAGTTTGATGTTGCCTTAAATAACACGAAAGTTTGCCAAATGCAATTAAGGATTGCAAAACAGACAAGACAATCTAAGCAGACCCTGACGTCTGTATAGTATTCAATACCAATCACACAAAGAGGTAAAGAAAAAAAAAACAAACAAACAAATAAAAAACGAAATTTTCTTGTCGGGGCCAATCCCCGATAACTTCGCCGGTGAATAAATGGAAAATTAGGGTTTTGAATTTCTTACTTGACAAGAGAAAGGAGGCGCTTCTCGGCATTGATGATTTGATCGGTGGAAGTGGGAATCCAACGGAGGACAGAGGGCCAGAAACGTCGCGTGTTGGAAGTGGTAGTTGCAGCAGAAGATCCGAGGTTGCTTTTGCTGATATCTTCTGCCATTGTCGCCAACCAACGGGACCGAATTCTGTTCATAGATTGACAGAACTGTCTCTGTCTCCGACCAAAGCCACGGCTTCTTCTGTTCTGGGGCTTTCAGACTAATTCGATAATAGTAGAAGCATAAAGCAGAGTAATGGGGGGTTTGACTAGTCCAAGAGAAGAAGGCTCGCGAAGTTCAAAGTTGTGGAAGACATTTTATTACAGGGAGATGGGATGGGAGAACTGCTTACGCGGGCAATGACGCGCATCCATTATGGTGGGTGGCAGGGGCGGCTGTACAGCAAGAACCGTATCCTCAAATTTTATTTACTTTCCTTTTTTTAAAAAAAATGATAAATCCTCTAAGTACTTAATTAGTAATTGCCTAATAACAAATAGCTAATATTTTTAAATTTTTTAATTCTCAAAATATTAAATGTACTTGTATTTTTATTAAATAATTTTTTTGAGCTGATTAAATAATTAGAAATATTGTTAAGTTCATTATTTAGAATAATTTATTACTATTCTTTTTTGAAAAAAACAATATCTTCAAAAATTATTTAATAATATTCTTAACTACTTTATAGAAGAAAAGTTATTAAATGCACTTTTTTCTTTCTTTCCTCCTTAAATAAATAAATAAAAAATCACACGGACGTTTTAGGATTCCACCCCCCCCCCCCTTTTCGCAATGAATGAAGTATTTGTGTTTTTTACTTGGTTAATGGTACAACTACGAAGGGAGATCGGCGTTCCCCAATCGTTTTCCAATGAATTTGTAAAGGTCAAAAACTAAAAATATTCTAATTTGTTTTATATAAAATAAAAAATTCCTTAATATAAAAATTAATTTGATTCAAAATTTATCATATAATCATATATTGTGATATTATCAAATGAATCATATAATCATATAATATATAAAAAAATACATATCTTATAATCTTGATACATATCTTTTTATCATCAAATAAGTGTATTATATACTTGATATATAATAAGTAAAATAATAAATATTCTGTCACATATTATCTTATGTGATTATTTTCTATCACATGTGATCTGATGTGATTATTTTTGTACATTGACAATTAGGAGTGGAAACAGTGCGCTAAGCCAGTGCTTTTTAAACCAAATTTTCGCTGCTTACTATGAAATTATAATAAGTCGATTTTAAGGCTGACGACTTTTTTTTTAAAAAAGTCTAACCTGCTTGAAAGCTTCTATTTAAAAGCTCTACTTTGTAATGAGGCTTTTAAATGGCTAATGTGCCTACTTTTTAAATAGGTCAAATGTGCCTTTACATGATTAACAGACTTACCTTTAAATAGATCAACACGTCTTACATAAAGCTAACAGACCTACTACCTTTAAATAAGTCAATATCTTTACACAAACTATGACCTAAGCTTTGAAATAAGTCAACGACCTACTCAAAGCTAATAGGCCTTTGTTATAATTTAACACTCACCTTCTAATTTTATAGATACTCACTACTTTCTTACTCTAATCTTTGGTCGATGTGGGACTTGGAGATATACCAACTTGCTCACTTTTTTACTCTAGTCTTTCAAGTCCCACATCGACTAAAGATTAGAGTAAGAAAATAGTGAACATCTATAAAAGTAAGAGGTGGGTGTTATAGATGTTTCCTACTTTCTTACTCTAATTTTTAGTCGATGTGGGACTTGAAAATATACCAAGTTGCTCACTTTCTTACTCTAGTCTTTCAAGTCCCACATCGATCAAAGATTAGAACAAGAAAGTAGTGAGCATCTATAAAAGTAATAGGTGAGCATCTATATGTTATTTCTATTCTAACTTATTAATTTAAGTTTTAATCATTGACTTTTATTAAAATTTAATTAAAAAATATATTTATATATTATAATAAATTAATAATTATAATTATAATTTATAATTAATATAATAATATATATTATATTATATATAATTAAATAAGTCGACCTACTACCAAACTTAAAAGCGCTTATTAGATGGCTTTGATACGCCTAACCTTTTAATTAAACAGCGCTTTTAAAAAGTCTTGGCTAACTTTTAAGAAAAGTTAAAGCAGCTGTAAAATCTCAGAGCGGTAAGCAGCAAATGCCATGATGCAATGACGACTAAAATTTTCACCTTTTTTCCACCCCTATTGACAATTGAGATTACAAAAATTATTAATGAACATAATTTAACTTCAAATTCTCATCTTAATTAAATGACATTTATGTACCGCTAACTAATTAATTGCATCAATCATTTAATATATTAATTATTATTCATTATCTATTATGAATTTCTACTAAAATTATCTTTTATGAATAATATTACTATTTAAATTCAAATAATTTAAATAAAAATATAATTAAAACTTTTAAATTTCAAAACTTACCTTTATTGAATGTCATTTATTTACTATTAAATAATTTATATATAATTAATTATTTTCCTAAAATAATTAATTTGTTAATTTTTCATTATTTTCCACTTATAAGATTTACATTTAAATAACATTAACAATAAAAGAATAATAAATTTTAAAATTTTAATTTTCCTCTAAATTAAATGTTATTTATGTACATTTAATTAATTACCTCAATAAATTAATATATTAATTATTCATTATCTTTTATGAATAATATTACCATTCAAATAATTTAAAACTTTTAAAAATAATAATAATAATAATATAGAAAGATAAAAATAAATATCTAGAAGTTCATCTTAAAAGGAAAAAAAAGTGGACAATACAAACACAAAAAAAAAGAATATTCATAAAAGATAATGAATAATTAATGATTAATAAATATTATTTCTAAAAAGATAAACAATTGCAAGTAATAATAATGTTCTTGTTAACAAATTAAATTATGGTCATTTTTTAAATTTCATTTCATGTGTATTTAAGTAAAATAATATTTATTTGTCCTTTTATATTTTTGTTATGTTGTTTAGGCCATTACTAATAAATGTTTAATAATTTATTTCACTTTGTAATAATTTTTTTAGTAATACAAAAAACCAATCGTTATCTTTTTAATTTGTCCTATGTTATTAATTCAATTAAGGCATTCACATTAAATTAATTAATAAATGTATAATTTGCCTTATTATTTTCAAATTTATATTTTTTAAATTTTTCTTTTAATTGATATTATAATCTTTTTTTCATTGGTTAAGTGAATTATATTAAGTATGTCAATTTGCTGTTTAATTATAGTTCTTTTATTCAAATAATTCATGCACCACCTATTTGTTTATACAAAAAAATTATTATATATGTAAATGTAATAAAATCATTAATCAAATTAAGGTTATAAACAATTTTTTATGAATTTAGTGTATTGATAATAAGTACATAGTTTTTTGTTAGATCTTTATTTTAAAATTCTTAATCATTCGTTATAATTTAAACTTTTGTAAAATATATAAGGTAATTAATAATAGAGAAATTTGTAAATAAACCTCATATATGAATATTTATGAAATGTATATTTATAAAATAAAATATTTCTTGCAAATATTTAAATCTCATATAATTCTTTTATTATTTTTTTTTATAATGATAATAGAAGTCATTTATTGAGTATTTATTTATTAAATCATCTACAATGTTTTAGTTTTTAGATTTTTCTAACAAATGTTTCTTATACTGCCCTAACTTATGTACTCAACAAAATGTATTACTCTAGTTGTTTTCATTATCATAATCTTTCGAAGAAGATGTTTGCCAATTCATATGATTTTAATTTTTTTCTTCGAGGATCCCAAACACCTTGCTCTTTGAATGTGAGGCCCCTTTATTTAGGGATATGAATCCCTTTGCGAATTTATCTAAATCTCCTTAAGATGAAATACAAATGATAAATAAATGGACTTTTGAGGCATTTGGTAAAATTTTAAGAGATATTTTGAGATTTTTATATGACTAAAGCATTGAACAACTGTTTGAAAGAAAAATTGTTGTTATTGGGAGAGTCTTCAAACAAATATTGCCAGTATTAGTAATTCTAAAGTCAAATAAATAAAATATTGTTATAGTAATAATTAATTCATCGAAGTTGTGAAATCACTTCAAAGTCCTGAGATCGACTAAGAACATAAGGTTATAATTTACATCTATCATATCCAACTTATATGGAACTAAGTCCATTTTGTACATTGGATTATTAACATTGGCGATGGCAATTCGAGAAATGATAATGCTGGTGAAGTTGAAATTGAAATCCTGAAAGGCCTTTTGATTTTTAATTCTAATAATCATATTTCAGATATTATTGATTTTGCATATCTTGATTTAGTTACAAGTATGAAAGATTTCAAGTTTTTTCAAGATATAAGAGTTTGTGCTCCAACCCTTGAAATTGTTGATAAAATCAATAAATTCATTCTTTCATAAGAAGAAAATTAATGTTAGTTCAAATTCAATTTATATAACAAATGAAAATGTTGTTATTGAATTTAAATAGTTTACAACTAGATTTTTACGTGAGATTAAAGGTTCTAGAATCCAAAATCACATATTGGTACTAAAAAATGAAGTTCCAGTTATATTCCTTGAAAATACTAATCAAGCAATAGAATTGTGCAATGGAATAAGATTAATTGTGAATGAATTGACACTAATAATTACAAGATTTATATTCCTAAATCGAGTTTAATACCTTCATATCTTAGAATCCCTTTAAAATTTTAAATAAGATAATTCTCATTAACTTTATGTTTTGTAGTGACTACATAAATAAGAGTCAAAAAAAATCTCTCTCTGATATAAGGTTATTCTTTTTACCAAGACTTGTTTTTACTAGTTAATTTTATGCTCAATTTCAAGAGTTAAATAAGAAATGGATTAAAAATGTTGATTGTTGATTTAGTTAAATTAAGGAGTGATTTTAAAATATTAAAAATATTGATATTCGTTTGGTTTTTACTATTAAATTTCTTGTCTCAATATTATTTATATTTTGTTCACTGATAATTATATAATTCCTTTTACATATTTGTAAGTTTCATTTATTGATAGAATAATATTATACTTTACTTATGTAGAATCATTATATATGATTGAAACTATATTTTTGTACTCATACAATTTTATCAAATTATATAAAAAAATTGAAAATTAAATTATAAGATTTTCATTCTCTATTTTTAATAATTATTTTCTTCTTAATTTTTGCTGTGTAATACACGTGTACAAACACTAATTTTATTATAATCAAACTTTTTAATGATGTGTTAACATGTGATACAATAATTAAGTAAACAAATGTCTTTCATAATATATCAAAATTAAACTCATTAATATATTAAATGTTTCTGTTATTAAATGTTTTTTCAGCATCCTAAAAATGCATTTAGAACCATGTGATTTGAGAATTAATTTGATTAATAAATGAAATTATTTATTTAAAAATTCATATATTATGAATTAATTTAATCTTGAAATCTTTGAAATTTAGTGTATTTATATTAACTTGTTTGGCATTCAAAACAGTTTATAACCAAAATCCTTATGAAAGAACTATGAAAAAATAAGAATAATTATTTTCTCTAAAATAATCAAAACCAAGTATGCTATTAGTTGTGAATTTGAATTTTCTCATATCATTTTTTCTCTCATGTGATTAAATAGAAAAAAGAGATAAACACAAAAATTATAAAAAAAATTCATAAATTATGACTAAATCCTACTAATAAATACTTAAGTTTATTTCTTTTTTCTACTTGACCACATAAAAAAAAATAACTTACAAAAATCAAAATCCATTATTATATACTTATAAAAATCAACCCAGATCCAGCAGTTCCTTAATTTATATTTATATGTAGAGCAGTTAACTTTTATAGCGCCTCTCATCAAGTGTTTTTGCTAAAGGATAGCCGTATAGAATTACACCCTACATGATAAGTTAATCTTTTATTCACACAATATGATAGATATCGAACAGTATACCTATGCAAAACATGTATACACTATACACTGACCCCTTATTTTATGCTAACCTTTCATATCATGTCCTCTATACTCAAGCCTCTGTCTTGTTATTGATTGTTAGCTCCGAAAAATGCCAATGATGTCATTCAGAATCAAACATTTATCTGTTGGCCAAAAACAAAAATCAAACATATATAAGCTGTTTGTATTTGATTATTTCTTAAGAATTAATTGTTTTTTTTTTATAAAACTCTTTGAAAAAACTATTAATTATGAACTATTTTGAATATAAAATAATCTTATCCAAACACACTTATCAAATTAGATACACGCCTCAGGTTAAAACCAAATACGGATGCGGGGCTAGCTTAATTAGAAAATCAACAACATGAATTATGAAAGAAATAGGACGCGTCACTGAAGTTACAGCAATGCATGATAACTCACAGTTTTATCGATTGCCCATGCACGAGGGCAATACTCCCAGTTTCATCTGTAGCTATTTTTGAATGAAGCATAGCATACAATTCTAGAAAGTGTAGATTTCAAGGCGCGACAACCTGCATTTGTATCTCATTGGCCAATACAATTGTATATTTATAGTTGATCTCAACTTACTTAGCAGAAATATCAAGTCCAAAATGAAAAAAAGAAAAAAAGATCTAGCTGGAAGAAAACTTGCATAAACCTTAGTTTGAAGTTGAAGTCGGCAATCAACCTAGAATCAAATGACTTACATAATTTCTCGTTTGGTTGAGACTCATCTCAACGCAAATGGAGAGAACACACATTACGAGGCCCTTTGGTACAGTTGATAATTTCAAACAAACGAAGCATTAGTAAAGCTGAAGAGGAATCCGACACGTTTGGTATATTGAGCAATGCCATTTCATTATAAAATCATCAAAAACACAAAGATTAATACTAATATATTTGGCCTACGAGAGGATAATAATTCAACGTAAGGCAATTCCGAAGATATTGCATCATATCATTAAGCATATTACTGTATCTTTTTATATCTTATTTCAATTTTTTGGGGGATGATATTACCGAAAATCAACCTCTATGATAAAATACAAAAAGCATCATCAATCCCCAGTAATATAAGTCTAAAATGGATATAACAAGATGATATGAGAAAACAACTGAATATGAATCATACAACCTTGTACACGTCAAATGGCAGTCTCAAATGGTACGAAGCATACCAGAAATGCATCCAAAAATAAAAACACGGCGATAATTTTCTACTGGGGTATGCAGGCAATTCGAAATAGCTTCGCTAAAAATTAGGGGCTTGGGGCCATTCTCCTAGTATATCAAAAAAATATAATTTGGTATACATCACAAAGAAAATTCTCAGCAACCAATATTTACAATAGGTGCAACCAATACGAAGGGAAATTCATAAGCTTGAAAGATAGAGAGAGAAAAAAAATTGCTTTCGATGACAAGAATGTACTCACCCCTTCTAGATAAAGCTATTGGAATTTAATTTCCTTGGCGGCGATATTTTATTATCCAATAATACATATTGCTGGCAGGAAGACAGTCTGCAGCAGAAACAAAAGCAGTAGAATCATATCAACCTCAACACCAAAAGGGGCATTATTAAAATGGACATAAAATTAAGAAAACAGAAGGCAACTGAAAAGATAAATGTTAATATAGACTTTGGTACACGGTGAACCCTATACTTGGCATCATATTTATCATTTAAAACATAATTTAAAATTATAAATATGTATATATTATAAAATTCAATGGTAGACATACTCTCATGTATAGGATTCACTGTAAACCCGAGTCTACACTAACATTACACACTGAAAATTGGTTGTGAAGGTAAGATTTGAAATAAACATCAAATCACAGGGAAAGGACAAAATACCAATTACCTCCCATCTGTGATTGGCATCTTTCTCAGCCTAGCAACCAATAGAAAGAGGTGTAAGCAATAATTAGCAAAAGAGAATGGCCAACATAGAACAGTGGCCTTTGGATTATACACAATTCAAAAGACGTCGGCATCTCATGGTGCAATCCTTTGAACCATATTTATGGCTAACTGAAGGGCTCGTTTGCTAAGGATGCGATGTTTGTAGTTAATTGTTTAAAGTACACACTTGGAAGCCGACTCAACTATAAATAGACAGGGTACTCACACAAGGGCACCACAAACACACAAGAAGAGAGAGAGATAGATTAGGAGGAGAAAATGTACGAGTAAGCCAAGTATCTTACAAAAGCTGGCATAGTTCTTTCCCCACATAGGAGAATGAAATTAGAGTAAAAAATTGATGTTAAACATAAATGTTTCTAGGACATAGCAAATGGATATGTATGCTTGTCATCACTAAAACAATCCTATGCTGTACAAATAGAAGAAATTGATAAGGTCAATTAATGTCTTGTCTATTAGAAACCCCTTTAATAAAAATGGGGTCTAAGTTTTCAACCCTCGGAGGTATAAACCTCGATGAAAGAGAAAATATTAGACGATGGATGAATGCAATCTGTTGTCATCTTCAAACCTGCTGATGCCTGTCACCCAGAAGATCCAACTAATACATGCACTATAACTGTTTATAAAAGTAGTAAAGCCTGTTTACTGGTAATCCACCATCTGTACTTAGTATTCTGTTCAAGATTGCCAGGAGGAGGAATTTCCATAGAGCCCGCTCAATTTAGATTGATCAGGTTTCATCTGTTTCTTTAATGGCACCTTCTGGATCATTTACATTGGAAGATTGAGGTGCTCATCTGAGAACATGCCCATGGCCACCAGAACTGTGAGAACTGAAGAAGAACCAGACTTCGCCAACCCTTAAACAGAAGCACAACAAAGTACAGGCTATTCCATAAAAGGAAAATTAAGATTTCATATCTGGTTTCATTGCCATGTGTCTCTCAATTAATGTGTCCACAAAGGAGCGAATCTGCATGTTTTAGGCATTCAACCAAAGTCAGTGAGAAAGAAAACAGTTAAGAGAATGTCAGAAGCACCTGAGCCTCCATTCACAAAATAGCCCAACAATCATGACAAAAAAAAATGGTTAACTTTGCAGCCAACCCCAACCCACCCCGAAGAAGCTGGCTTCCAAGCAGTAAATCATGTGAACATCAGTAACATGAATAACATAATCTGGAAGGACGTGTTAGGCAGGAGAATAGCCAAAGCATTGGTACCTACTATTATAATGGCAAATAACAGAAAAGTACCTTATTCTTTCGCTTAAAATCTAGAAACTCATGAACAGTCATGGCTTTTTCTGCATCTGTGGCTTTCTCCATGACCTGAAACTTAAACCCAGGAAGGTAAGAAGTGAAAAAAGATTATATGTCTCTTAAGATTATATTCTAGATCAGTTACTCCTGATAACCTCCTACCTACCAAATCATAGTAACACTTTCTTAATTTAGCAAATTGAAAGGAGAAGCAAAGAAGTGAAGGATGAAAATTACCTTTGTTGCACTTTTCTTCATTATAGCCTTGTATCCATCTTTGTCTAGTTTCCTTGCCTTATAAAGGGGCATAAGTAGTGATGCAACATAATCCACAACAGCCTGTTTAATATGATCTGCTCCACGGGGATGACTTTTTAAGGCCTCCTTATTGACAGTAACCTGTGAAATAGAGCTCTCATTTGCCATACCATCATGCTTCCAGCTGGGTAACCTTGAACATGCATTTGAATCCTCCTCATCCTTCGAATGTATGGTTGGATTAGAAAAATAAGAATCAGCTGCAGCTGCTTGAGATTGCCATCTCTCTATGGCATGATAGTCTTTTATTCCCACACCACCGGCTGTGTCAATCCAAGCTTTTGTATATATATTGCTGTCCACAGCAGCACTTTCTCCTGAGTGCTCTCTGAAATTCAAATGGCTAGCAATCTCATTTGAGTGACTCCTCTGTGAAAGGTTATCAACTGACATTCTCGAATTATCAAGGTTAACACAAGCAGCAGAGAAATCAACAGACCAGTCCCTAACTCTGCAATTCCTGGAATCAATCTCTGAAACACAATCTTGCCTTCCCCAAACACCACCGGACCACTTTTTTTTACTATCACACTCATCATTTTGTGAATAATGCTCCCGTGTAGCAAATCTTTGGAATGAGGGTATCTTTGGAAGCTGTAACAGCGTATTGCACCTGGTTTCTGCAGAGGCATATGCCTGCAAAGAACAAGAACCACCAAATCTTTTAAGCAACATGGCAACCAAATAGGGAAAGGAAGCATAGGATCTGTCAAGAGGCGGTACAATAATCTTTGGATACTTTCCTTCACTCAATCACTTGCCAGGAAAAAGAACATTTCTGATGAAAAATATATTCCCATAATATGATCATGTCTCTATTTAGTTAAAGCACTGGGAAGATCCACTCTTTTCGATGATCTTATCAGCTGAGAAAATAATCTATTTGAGGGGGCATAAGAATACAAACACAAATGCTCATATTCATCATTTGTAGAAAACTTTTACACTCAAGCACTCAATTCTATTAAAAAAACAAGTTTACTACTTATAGCATACAAGATCATTAGCAGTCCAAGAAAATATAAATAGAGTGCAGAACACCATGGAGATAGAAGCAATGACTCAGATAGAATGGTGAAAGCCAAAATTAGAAAATACTGCCAAATGTCCTTTAGCCAAATCTGAGAAGCATGCAAACTAACACAACACGACACAGTGACACAGCAAAATCTAATACACAAGGACACAGCACAGCATAGATAAACATGTCTAAGTCAATCTCTGGCTACTGAAATTTTTTTAACATCAGACATAGGATTAAAAATTATATAAAATACATATGTATCTATATACAAACATATGAAATTATCAATTAGCATATTAAAAAAAAACTAAATTATGCCTAGTGTGTTAATGCTTAACACATGTTTAGTAAGCATCTAATAAGTGTCAAATAATAAAAATTAAGATTTTTGTCCCCAAGGGAACCATAAAGAGGTGTCGAATTGTCAAATGAATGCCACGTCAAGTGTTTGACACAAGTTGCAAATGGACATGGCTCCTCTCTTGAAAGTTTTGTGCTTCATTGAGCCAGATCTATGGTGAAAAACGTGGAATTAGACAAACCAGGAAGGAACAGAAAGAAGATCAAAGATCTTAAAACCAAAGGAGAAAACAGATCAAGGATCACACACTGCCCATATTAACCAGAGGTGAGGGAGGCAGTTACAAATACAATAACAACAAAATCAACCAGCATAGCATAAGAAAGTCATCCTGAAATTTTGACAAGGGAAGCAAAAAATATCTACAACATGCCAATTTCAGGTGGCCAATGTGCAACTCAATTGTAAGGGACCAATTTGCAAATGACTATGGTTCTGCCTAGGTCCAAGCATAAGCAATTAGAATAATACTTCAAGCTGATTTGCTGATTATTCACCCAACAAACATAATTTTCACCCAGTAAAGCCATACAAGTCACTATTGTATGATATTGCAACAGTATACCCAGTAAATATCTACACAATTAGGGCTGGCAATAAAACCAGCAGGTTCAAAAGTGCTCAAGGCTCAACTCTCAATGAGCCAGGTTCATGAACCAAATGAGTTGAACCTGAGCTGGACAATCTGATTCGTTCAATAAACAAGCTGAACTGGATTAAAAATTAATTCATGCAGTTCAATTTAATAGTAAAAAACATGAAATGAAAAGTTCCCAACATTGAAAAACTAGGTATTATAATTTTCTATAAGAAATTTAATTCATAAATAATATACAACTTATTATGGTAAATTTGGCCATAGATTCATAATTCACATATAATTCTTTAAAAACTAATACTGAATATAAGTTGTAACAAGAGGGGAGCTAGCAACTAAAGAGCTGAGCTAAAAGATTTGCAACCCTTATTTGAGTCAAACTCAAGCCAAGAAAACTGGTTTATGTTCACTCAAACCAAGCAAATTCGAATCACAGCTAGGCCTGTTTCCAACACAAAACACATTATAATCCGCACTTAAAAACTCATCATACTATGAAATCTAGTGCAAAAGGATATAACAACTAGCCATATTTCCAACAAGCAGATTGGTCAAGCAATTTAGCTTGTGACTATCAACTGATCTTTCAGAAACACCATACCAACAGATTCATGACATTAAAAATAAAGTTCCAGGAGAAACAAACCTCAGCAGCAGCATGTGCTTTAGCACGGGCAGCTTCTGCAGCAGCTATAGCAGCCTGTTCTTCTTCAGACATAGCATAGCAGTTATCCTCCTTCTCAGTGACTACTTTGCCTATTGAACCTTGGGACCTGGAAGAACTGACCTCATGCCTTGAGTCAATTGCTGCTTGTTGTCTTCCTTGTTTGCTGTGCAATTTCTTCACATGTGCAATGGAAGCTGAATTGCTTCCAGCAGATGCAGGATTCAGCAAGCCTCCTTTATTCTCAAAGGTACCATGATGTGTACTCAGAGGTGGCTTTCCTGAGACTGAGTCTTTTAGAGATTTTCTCTTTGATAAATCTACTGCAGTTGCTTGTCTTGTCAACTTTAATCCCCCATTAGAAGCTTTTTCCTTGCGGAAAACTTCAAGCCATACATTGACCAACTGGCTTGCTATAGCACGAATATCACGGCTAGTATGCACACAAACTTTTTCCTTCACTGTTTTCCCTATTCCTACACCCAATAACAGAAAAGATAAACAAAAATACAAGGGAAATTGTGGACATCATATTTCGACATGACTCCATCTGAACAGCATAATCTACTGGAGCATAAATATATCTTCCACTTGATAATTCATAGTTTCATTACATTAGGCTGATCACTAGACAGGAATTTATAATCATAAGAAAAGACACAAACTAGGTTTGACATTAATCTAAAAATATAGGTTTAAATATGTTTTTGGTTCTTGAAAATATAGCACCTTTTGGTTTAGGTGCATATTAATTTATTTATTTTTGGGTTTCGGTCCAAGTTTATCAAATATTATTGGTTTTAGTCCCTGTAGTTAATAAGCCTCCGTTAAGTGCTTACGTGGCAAACGGAGCCACTGACATGTGGCATCAGTGAGTGTGACCTCCATTTACCACGTAAGCACTTAACAGAGACTCACTAACGACATGGACTAAAATAAAAAATATTTGAAAAACTTGAACCCCAAAAAAATAATTTAATAGGGACCTAAACCAAAAAGTGCTATATTTTTAGGGACCAAAAATATATTTTATAAAATGGTACTGGAAAAATTATTCTCGTCTCACCCAAACCAGGTCCCATCCAGTTAACCAACTATTTCTTCCTCAAAATATTAGATACAACACATGGATAAGATACAGTAATAAAACCCCCTCACATAAACTCATGTATTTGCATGCATAGACTAATGCAAATTCATACACTAAAAAATAAATAAATAAATAACTACCTGACAAGCGTACAGCAAGTAGATCCGTCGAAACACGCACAAGAAGACGCACACAGTGCCGCAAGAGTTGGGTACCATCCTTCCCCATTGAATCCTGTGTTGAGATATGAACTATGAAGCACATAATCTAAGAAATTCTATAACCATAAGATAAAGATGTATAGATTTTTAATAGTAAAGGTTGCATACTTGCTCGTACTATCTATCAAAAAAGATACAAAATAATTTGAAAAGAATGCATCAAGTGATACAATAGTACCAGTATCCATGAGTTGAGAATGGTTAGCCCCTCTTTACTCCCAGCAAAGGACTTCAAGTTTCCAACAGGAAGGCTTAGTAATTGTTTGGCCACATGCAAGCGCCCAGCACTAGTTTTCGCATTAAGGAACATTTCCCTTAGTAAAGCTTCCCGGGTTAAGATTTGAGCACCATCTAAAGAGTTCTTGTACAATAGGTTAGAAAGCTTTACTGCGTTAAGTCTCTTTGTTATATCCCTAACTTCATCCCTTTCAGTATCTAACTGTCTTGGTGCAGCTTTCATTGCCTCCACCTCTGCAGTATAATCATTTCCAGTGCTCAATATGTCAATTATGCGAACAGCCTCCCGTAGTCCACTCATCATTGCACCACCAACTGTATCAGGGTGCTCTTTGCAGGTTGCTTCACCAGCAAAAAACAAGCAGTTATCAACTGGCCTCCCTAATATATCATAGTCTTCTCCTGATGCTCCAACAGCAACGTAAGAATAAGAACCATAGCTAAAAGGATCCCTACCCCAATCAGTCACAATATATGCAACAGGATCAGGTACTGAAGCCTCCCCAAAAAGTTTACGGAGAACCTTCAATGCATGGTTGACATGATCAGAAGAGCTCAAACTTTGACCATCTATAGCTGCCTTACCAACCACTAATGCTATAAGGACAGGAGCCCCAACTGTTTTCCTGACATTCCAGAACATAAAGCAGCGACCTCTTTTGCTTCTCTCCTCAGCAGTTGCTCCAAAGTAGTCCACAGCATCATCCCAAAACACACGAGGAAATTCCAAAATCACTTTATTAAGAACTCCAAAACCAAGACGCTGAACAGAAGAATATTTCCACTGGGGCAAAGGGGGGGAGAATTGTATAGTTTCAGCCTTCAAACAGCCTAGTGGAACAGTGATGAGGACAGCATCTCCAAAGAACTCATTGGCATTTGACGTAGAAACTTTGACTTTATTACTCTGGCCAGGTTCCTTGGTACCATATGACACATTTGTTACGACATGGTTCAAGTGAATGGCAATCCCTTCTCCTAGAGACTCAACAACACTGCTGTAACCCCCTTTAATCATACAATGAGCTCCCCCAAATCCTCCGTACACATCATCTTGATTCCAGTAGGGAAGAGAAACTTCTGTAAGCAAAGCAGCACAACCATACTCTAAATGAGCAAAGTGCCAATCCATAACCCTCCTCTCCAGAGGACTCAAAATCTCCTCATCAAAATTTTGTTCCACAGTACAGTCTCTTTTGGAATCAAATGGACTATCAGCAGAATTATTTTGTTCAGTTTCTTCACTACTTCCAGAGCGTGCCATACGGCGAATCTTAAGGGCATATTCTAAACCATCTTCAAGAGACATTCTCATTGCTTCTTCACCTTTCTGAGCAACAAGCAATACCATGTCATCAAGAAGACTATTGTATTCAGCTTCCAGTGCTTCATCCATATCTGCAGGAACCTTTTGTCCTGTCACTATGTCATAAAGAGGGCAGTCACTGTTTAGCACTGTCAACTCAAGGCCCAACTGAGCACAAACCAATGAGGAAGGGTCCGGTCTTCTCTCGGTGGCCACATCAGCCTCAACACCAGTGATAATGCTAGCACCAAGATCCACAGGGACAGAAAGAGATGAGCGATCTGTAAATACACGACCTCCTATCCTACTCCTAGCCTCAAGTACAGTTACAGGAAATCCCTGACGTTGCAAGTGGCGAGCAGCAGTTAGCCCAGCAGGACCAGCTCCAATGACAATCACTCTCTTTCTAGCCTTTAAATCAGACTGCAGAGGATCACCTATCTCATCACCTAAGGCAGATTTAACACAGGTAGATTCATTGCTTTGCCCTGTAGCTACAAAAGAAGTCAATCTGCAATCAGGAAACAAGGAAGAAGGAACAGAACTGTTAATATTGACATGTATAATTCCACTAAATCCATCCTGAATCCTACCATTTTCCTGGTAATCATAATTTTTTCTTTCTTCATGTTGTCTCATGTTTGATAAATCCATCATCGCTGCATTAACATGCCTCCTGTCTTCTGCAACTTCAGTTGTCAGGCCTTCGTAATCCATTGTTAGACCATTGTTAATCTCCATGGAAATATCTGACATTTTAGTCTGACCAACAATATAGGAAACTCCATCTTCAGAGTCAGCCATCAAAGCTGTGGAACTTTCCTCAAAACCTTTTTCTTTTACAAGTTTACAGCAATGCCTTGCACTACTTACAACATTCTCCTTCTGAGAGGCAATTCCAACATTTATATAACCCTGCCAAAACGATTTTATCATTTTAAAGTTCCAATTTTACCAGCAAATGAACACTAAATATGGTTTTTTTGCCCAAAGAAAAATCATTTTAAATTAATAAACCCAATAACTATACATCCATATATTCTTGTAGTAAAAGAGCAAAGGAAATGAAAATTGATAGCTGAACAGCATGATGAACAACTTACCCATTGATCCAGAAATGCATAGACTTCCCTAATAAGAGAAGAAAGAGGACTTTCATCCTCCGAATGAGTATCACTAACTCCACATTCAGCAAGAGGCAAAATGCGCGTGACATCTCTGCTCCAAAGACTTAAGATCTGATTTCTGCAAATGCATTAAATTCAACGAGGTAGAACTTACTATAACAGGCTTCCCAGTTTAAAAGAGGTGTAACAAAGACATCAAGTTTGGGTACAAATTTGTGATTAATCATGTGTATTGGTTAGTTAACGGGAAGTGAACTCGATGAAAAGAGATTACTATCCCGTTAACCAACCAATACATGTGATATTGGTTGGTTGACGGAAGTGAACTTGATAAAAAGAGATTACTATCCCGTTAACCAACCAATACACGCGATTCGCTACGAATTTGTACATTGTTAACCGGCGTAAAAAGTGGTGTGAAAAAATAGTGTGAGATGGTTATTTTCCATCCCAGTTTAAGTAATAAGTAATGTAGCATCTAAGAAGCTGCTGCAATATGCTCATTGAAGTTTTTAAGGTCGCTTTACAGATTTTTGATGGACACCCAGAAGCATAAAAGATTAAAAGCAATAAAAAACTAAATCCCATCACTAAAGAACAAATCAAAAGATAGCAGCTAATCAAGCAAAAATAGAGTGATGATAATACTGCATAACAAGTAATATGTTAAACAACTATAGCCAACTTCTGAATAAAACAAGGAACAGCAGTTAAGGATAGAAGCTCATGTATCACAATAGAAGTATACACAATTGACAGTCCTGCCAGCAAAACCTCTTTAAAATGTAGAAGAAATAAGATAGTGATGAAGAAGTCCCAACATAAATTTGTATATGAAAAACTATATCAAACAAATAACCAAAGGAGCGAAAAGAGGAGAGGGAGAGGGGGATAGATGCTATGACCACTAACTTTTCCCTTTATTTTCTTTTCAAATGACCAATAACACAAGCTGTTCATCTGCCCAATTATACAAGTAAATATGTAACGGGAAACATACAGCAAGACTTCAATATCCTAATTTTCATGTTTAAGCAACTAAAACAAATACCACATTCAATCATCAATCACAAAGGATCTAAAACAGTTCACTGTAGTTGACGCATATGACACCAAAAACTCAACATACTGAAGAAAGTTGCAACTGTTCTGAGCATTTGGAAAAATCAATTGCAAGCAAATGCAAAGATCTGTTTGAAAGGTTATCTACCTGCAATCCAAGTATTCCTTGAGACCACCTTTACGCTTCAACATCTCCTTAAATTTTATTTTCTCAATTGGACCAGCTGCATGGGCTTTCAGTCCAGCTGATACTGCTACTACTGCAACACTTTCAGAGTCTTCAACAACATTCAAAGAGGAAGCAAGCTTCGCCCTCATTCTAAGAGTGTGGTCACCATCTACAACAACTTGGCTTTCATGAAGAGCTTGATCATTTATTAAAATCTCCCAATCAGCATCCCCCTCATAAGTCATGTCTCCATGCTTACGCATTTTGGCCTTCCGCACCACACGCGGAACGACTGATATCTTACCATCTTTATTGGCAAAATCAGACACAGAGGCATGATATTCTTCATAATTCTCATTTTCATCAGGAATTGTAGATGGAAGAGAGGATCCATCAGATTGAATTGGATCTAACACCGAGCTGCATTTCAGAATTGAAGCAGTAGAGTCTTTTGGAATATTACACGTTTCTAAAGGTTTCTCTGGGTGATTTGACTCGACAGCCAATTCAGACTCATTGGCTTCATTAGACATCATAGGAGACAAACTACCACTGGCAATTACATCATTTTTTTCAAGTGAAAACCCTAAAATAAAATCTTTCACTTCAGCCTTTGTATCTAAACTACTATAATCACAGCAATTTCTACCAGATACAAACTTGGTTTCAGATTTTACACCTCCATCTACCTCCACATGGCAACTAGAGAACCTTAGAGCTCCATTGCTTGAGGACTCCTGAAAAACTTTTCCAGAAACCATATAATTATTCTCATTCAACATATTTTCAGTCGATTTAATCAAGGGCTCAGTGTCACGTGAAGGAAAGAAATTTTCTTTCTCCATAGAAGTAGAAACACCATATTCTGAAGCACCATTACACACTTGTGCTAGTTCTTCATTCAATATATTCTTGAACTCACCCTCAGTAAATCCACATACCCCTTCCCCCGCTTTTGAGAGAGAGCTAGTATCAATTATTTCAACATCATGTAACCTGGAAGAACACGGCTTTAAACCATCATTCAGAATTCTTTCTTCCAATGCAACCTTTTGGTCAGAAGCAGAACAAATATCTTCAGATTGTACACAAGACAATTGCTGCCTATCTCGATTGCAGACGTTGATTGAGAGATAATGATCAACTAATGGTTCATCTGGAATGTTTGAATCACAAATGCCCTCAGCGGTTTCCTCTTGAAAACAGTCAACACCATACTTTTGTTTATCCATTACAGATACAGAAGAAAATTGACAAGGAGCAGATGCCTGAGACAAAGCATCAGCACAAGCCAGATCTCTCCTAACCGATTTCAAGGCAGAAGCAGACCTAGATGTACTTTCAACAACAGAATCTACAGTTTCGGGAACACTTTTAGAGCCAGGTCTCAACCCATTATCCACATTCTGACTCCCTCTTTTCTGCTTTGAACTTGAAGAGGCACGAGATTTCCTAATAAAATTAGATTGTGCCTTTTGGAAAATCACTGACAACGAGTCTTTCGTATGTTCATCAGAAGAGTGCTGCATGCCATCACCAAGCAACAAATCCGCCCCTTCCTCATCCTTTGAGGTGCTCCCAGATCCCTGAGCAACCAAATCATCACCAGACATACCATGACCCTCGATTCCATCAAGAGAAACATTGAAAGACCTATCAGAAGACGACTCCAGCACCACGTTCAAAGCAGAACTTCTTCCTCCAGTGGCTCCAGATCCCTGATCTCTCTTCGGACCCTTCAACCTCCTCCTAAAATTAGCCAAGGTATCATCCATGCCAGCAAAATCCTCTTGTGCAGCAACGGAATTTTTCCCAACAGCATCAGTATTCTTGCCTCCATCACCACAAGACCCCTCCGACGCCAAATTAACCTTCTTCTTAGAGCTGCGCGGCCTCCTTAGCTTAAACATAGAGCCAATGGGCTCATTGTCATCGGAATCAAAACCAATTTCCACCGGCTTCGATCTCTTCTTCTTGGTCCCAGACCTCATATCTTCTCCATCCATTTTTCTTTTTCCGTGTAGCCCTAGGTTTCCAACAGAATCTTGGAACGATTCCTTTATCCCAATTTCAGCGCCCAAATCAGCATCACTTTCCACTTCTCCATCACGAGACAGTTAATGGAAAAGCTCATGTTTCTATGAAAATCCTAATTCAGCAGCTACATACATAACAGAGCCATAAAATGAGATGATTTGAACCTAATCCAACCAGCTCAACACCAATCAAAGCCCAAACGTTCAGAAAAAAACACTGATTCCTGATTTAAAAGCATGTGTGAATCAGTGACCCTATGAGCGAAGTAATAGGGATTATAAGCCGTGGGGTCTTCAAAGTTGAAGAAGAAAAACGATAGGAAAACCTACAGACACTTGCAATTGAAAAGAAGATATAGAAAGGATATAGAAAGGTATGTGTATATGCAGATACAGAATTAAAGAAAGAGAAGGGATTTCGCACCTGTGTTCTTCTGCGATGGTGCCTCTCCTCCTGAATGAGTGAAGTCCGCAGGGTAACGGGTAACGGCTTCTTACGTCAAGGGAAACGTCCGCTATGTAACTGCGCCGTGACGATTGACGAGGGAGTGGAATATGGAGGGGAGGGAGAATAATAAAATTGCAATATTAGAAAAATGTAATGCAATTGCAAAGATTAAATTAATTAATATTAATTTACCAAAAAAACAATTGTTATCAATTAATGACAATTACCCATAAGGGTTGGGCGTGGCCGTGGTACTAAGCAAACCGCACTAAAATATGACCAAAATTTAAAGTAATTGTTAGGACAATTTCTAGATCAATAGCAAACAAATATTGATAAATAATTTTTGTGATGCTAAATAGAGTGAGAAACAGTGAGATTGCGGATGTCAAGTTTAAGTGTAGCATATTATCTAGTCTACTTTTTACTTATTCTAAACTAACATATTTATCAAATAAGTTAAGTTTAAAATTTTATAAAATACTTATTCAATAAAAGCAGATAGGTTTAAGCCTTTTAAAAAGACATATTTAACCTAATTGGCTTATATATTTATTTATTATTTATTATATGATTAAAAATATAAATTTTTTATGATATGTATATATCTATTAATAATAATATATTAGCTATAATATATTTATTTCATATATAGTATAATAATTTTGTTAAAAATTACATTTATTTAAAAATTAAAATATCTAAGTATTTTTATTAATTTGAAAATCTTTATCTAATGTAAGCCTTTTAAATATATTTTCAAACTAAATTAAGTTTTATGTTTTCACAAAAATGTCAAGTTAAGTCTTTTTGAAAAAAAAAATTATAATAAGTATCTAGCCAGGCTAAGGCCAACATTTTACATGCTTGAGCTTAATCTGTCAATGCCTAGCATTCTAACTTAACATATTTCCACCTATAATTATGCATGTTACTATTAGTAGGAGTGAAAACTACAAATTTTTGTACTGAAAAATAAAAATTGCAATAATTTGTAAAGATATCATGTGATAATAAGTATATTCAACACTCAAATAAAGTTATACTAACATAAATAAACTAATTTAGAAGGTTAACGATCAAGTTTCAATTATTAACAACCAACTTAAACTCATTTAATAAGTTACCAAATAATAACCACTTTTGTTAGTTTAACAAGAAGAATGAAGGTAACAGAGATTAGTAGGAGTCACAACTATTAGGCCTCAGCAATTTTGCCTATTTAATAAGTTAACGACCAATTCCATTAACTTAACGACAAAAATAGAGATAATAGAAGTTAATGGAGACCACGACACCCTAATTCCCACAAGGCCACAACCCTTAGGCCTAAACAATTTTGCCTATTTAGTAAGTTAACGATCAATTCTGTTAACTCAACGACAAGAATAGAGATAACAGACACTAACAGAGACCACAACCCCCTAATTCCCATCAATTTTCTTCTAAATTTTTAAAATATTTTCATGTAAAGTTTGATCCTTTGAAAAAAAATGTGTAAAATTAATCTTTAGCATCACAGGTTAGAATTCACTCTTCCACTATTTGAGGAAAAACATTCATAAACAACGTTGAGATAAAGTTACATGCTAAAGTTTGCATATAATAAAGCAAAGCCCACCCTGACAAGATCCCAATATTCATTTGAAGTTTCAAAAGCAAACCTTGATAATGGAATCCTACCATCAATTTATGTTAATGAAGAGCAAAAGACTTTATCTTCCCGTCATAGCTATTTTGAGAATTTATAACTAAGGCTAGGAATGAGTCAAGTTATCTCACAAGCAATTTATGATTTAGTTTGTCAACAATTCATTAAGCTAAGCTGATGAGCAAATGAATTAAGCTTAAGTTATAAACTTTAGCTTATCTGCTAATTCAGCTAAATTTTTTGAACTGTTGTATTCGACACTTAAATATATTTAATTGAAATAAATAAGCCTATTTATAAGTTAATAACCAACTTGTTAGTTTGGCGACAATAATGGATGTAAAGGAGGCTGGCGAGGTCATGATCCCCAAGCCTCAACCATTTTCTTTGAAATTTTTTAATATTTTAGAATATTTCATGTAATTTAATGTTTGGTCTTGTCAAAGAAATGTAAATTTACCACCCAAATAAAAATCCTTAACTCTCCCCTGTTTGACTAAAAGCATACACAAACAACGTTAAAGTAAAGCTACATATTAAGGTCGACTCTGAGTGTCTATATATATATTTGGGGTAATTGTCTAAGTGTATATCTAATAAAGCTTAGAACACCCTAAGATGATCTCCACATTCATTTAAAGCTTTAAAACTAAGCCTTCATATATATAATAAAGTCCTAACACAATTTATGTTAGCATAAATGCAAGCAAAACCCAAACTTTCTCTTAAAGGTATTAAGCCATATTTTGAGCACTTATTGCTAAGGCTCACAATGAGTCAAGTTGGCTTATAAGCTATTTACAATTTAGATTTAATTTGTTAATAACTCAATAAATTAGGCTTATGGACAAATGAGTTAAGCCTAAATTATAAATTTTAGCTCATATACTGATTTGAATTTCCTAAGCTGGTTGGGTTGCACGCTCATGTTGAAGTTAGAATTGACTATGTCTTCATGCAACCATGAGGTCAAATGGGAAACCAATATAGGACCCATTTTATAGTTCGAGTGGATATGGGGCATGGAAAAGATGAAAGTAATAGTATAATCATAGGTCATAGAGGATGTGATAAGCATTCAACTTATTCAAGGCAAGTTTTTCACCAGAAGTTAGAATGAGAAACCTTGCAATGGAAAGAAGCATGCGTTATAGGGATTGAACATTGAAGTGCACGTTATATGAGGTATTAGGTTTAGGTACGAGGGAAGTGTTTCAACTTTTCAAGTAAGGTTTATGATGGATTAATGTGTAGCTAGTGATGCACTCAAGAAATTTAAGCAGTGGGGCAAACGTCTATGTGATCGAAGTATATACGAGTGAGTCTGAGCGAATAATTTTTTCTATCACCACTAGTTTATAGAGATAAAGAACGGTGAGAAAAGAAAAATTTTGTGCTTTGAATATATTAGTATGAAACTCACGTGAGTACTATTAAAAAATAAAAAATAATATTATATGAGTATACTCATGTACCAAACTAAGTGAGTACTGTTGAAAATTGAAAAATAATATTATATGAATTTTGTTTTTTATCACTAGAAATTTATTAATTTATCTGTATATGAAGGCAAAAATTACATATAAAAAAATAAGAAAGACATATACATATATATCTATATAGGATCAAAAAAAGGTTTCAAGATGGAATGGAGGCAAAATTACACATATAAAAATATAAAAAAAAACATATACATATATATCTATATAGGATCAAAAAAAAGTTTTAAGGTGAAGTGGGGACATGTGTCCCCACTCCCTAACAAGTAGATCCGTCCTGTGTGTAGCATTCTTGTCTATGAAGTCGTTAATACTCCGCCAGGGCCTGTGGCGATGTGATTCGAAACGCTGCAGTTCACTTTTCATAAAATCCTACATGTAATAAACAATCAACAATAAGTTAAGGTTTCATTGTCAATGGGCATACAGTTCTAAAATAATTGAGCATGTTGTTGTTACCATAAACGTGGGATAAAATATGTGATGGGTTACTCTTCGTGCTCGCTCCATTTCGTCTCCCACAAAAATCCTTGTAGCCAGCATAATAACCTAAGTAAGTGAATTAAAGAAGGTCCTTATATGTGACCCGACGCAATAAGTAGGTGTGATAAACAAAATCTAAATTATGGATTGAACGTAATCCGTTCTTACCATACTGTTGACCCACCCTCTTGGCTTCATGCAAAAGGCATATGCAATGGTAAGGAACTGATTGTACATTCTCACTACCGCCCTACACCACAACCCAAAAGAATTGGTTTAAAGACAAATCACAAAACAATACGTCTAATGCTGAGATTGTACAACACGCGAATGACAAATGTTAGCCCAAGTAAATTCAGTATTATACTTATCTAGCATGCTATGCTGGTAATTCAAAACCTTACGTGGAATCGTGGTCCTCTTTCTTCAGCACTCTGGTGCAGTAGGTAAAAAGTTAGGCATGCAGATTCATTTTCTTCTTATTATTTTGCAGTTTGGTGCATGGAGTTTGGGTGCTTTTGCCAACCACAAGCTTCCTGGGCCGAGCCTTAACGCGGGTGCAAATGTTGGAGTTCGAGGTGTCTGTGACTGGCAGTTGTTGCTCGCTCAGCTCACCACTTTCATCGAATTCGTAGAAAGGATTACCCTGGTCACGTACAGGTGAAGGCACTGACCGGTGTAGTAATAGTTATTTCAATGTACTCACTTCCGTTTCCAGAATAGCAATCCTCTGTTTCATCTCCACATTCTCAGCAACCACCTGAGAAATATCACTGGCAAGGGCCTCCACCTCAAACGGGCTCGGCCGGTGATGTCGAACACCATGTCGCTGCTCAGGTGCTATTGCATCCCTGACTATGTCAATCTGGTTCTCTTTTCTCGATGCAACCAGATCTTCAGTCACCTACATGTCAATAACCAACAGATGCGTAGTTAAGTATGGTGAAGGTGGACTACTACGGCTAAAGACGATAATTTTTTTTAATACAAAATCGTTGTCATACACATGTCGCAGCACTACACACACCATTTAAAAGTTGTACATTACCTTATTTTTTTCAAAAGTCGCGCGTACTTTCTCCTCCCTCGCTCTAAACACATGCCAGTTCAAGTATCATGGGAAGGATTGACCACTTGTCACAGTTGATGTGGGGTGCAATGAGAGGTGATCAAAAGCCCAAACCTTGTACAAAATGACATGTATGGTATCAAAATAGTGCAGCAGGAAAAGACCAGAAAATAGCAACAATTTTGTATAAACAATAATAACAACTAGGAAGCAAAGTAAATAACAAAACATGTACCTGCAGGAGTGCAGCACATCCCATTAAATGGATTTGGCGGATATTCTTACCCTCGTTCAATGCACGTGCAACTCGGGTCAAGTCATCAACCAAAAAATCATACACCGCCACACCCCAACTATAATTATCTAGGGAGTCCAACTCATCCAACAGGTATGTGAAGGCAGAATGCACGTTCACACCTGTGACGGGAAAATAGAACTCCCCAAACGCAAGTAGGATATAAAGTCGACCAAAGTTATCGATTTCATTGTTCCCTACATGCTGATACAACTGGAGATAAATTGTGCCGATGGTTACATCGTCCCCCTTAAATAAGGACAAAGTTCGGCCCACTCCATCATCACGTCGGGTTGCTCTTTCCCCATCAATCCGCAATCTGAATGCCAACCATACGTCTAACGGCCTGAACGGGATAACCTTCCCCCTAACTCTAAACCCCCCATCTCTTTCAACCCATCTAGATGCTAACTCCCACAACAATACACAGTTGATTTCTAAATTGTTTGGCATATATAACAATGACTTGAATGGAGTAGACTCGATGCGGGACTTTTGGGCATCCGTTAGTGAGCTATTCACCTCAGTCAACAATCTCGGAGTGCAAACGTGCCTCAATCGCACCTTCTGTATTATGAGAACAAATTAGTCAACATATGCGCATAGCAAAACACGTATAAAACATTTTTTCTAATATATTAACCAAGTTGGTTACCTGATTCATATTGGACCTTTGACACCTGGTTCTTGCCCGTGAGCTGTCCATTAAAGTATTCTGCATATACATAGACCAAGTATGAATTTTAACCAGTTCAGTAAGATTAAAGGACACATGAATAATCAATCGTATTGGTCACAACTCATAGACATGCACCAACTTTATCATTTTGAACTAAGTGTGTCATTTAAAGTTCCCTAAGCCTAAGGAACAACAAATCGGTTAAAGGCCATTGAGAGCAGTTGGGGGTAGATGAGAGCATTAAATGCTCATTAATATAGCCCTTATGAGCTTCTTCTGATTTTTCCAAATAACAGACTATCAGTTAACCAAGCACCCTAATCGGTTAGGGCCCTTTTAAGCCATAAAGGAACGATTCTGTTTTGTTAAATAATCGGTTAGAGATGTGTCTTGATCAGTTAGGACATAATAAAAATGATTTCTAGGAAAGCTGCCAACTGATTGAAGTTTCAGGCTAATCGGTTAGGACTTGATAAGTTTGGTTTCTGAGATAGAAAATAACCGGTTAAGGCTCTCACCTAATCGGTTAGGACATAAATACTTTGGCTTCTGAGAATGAAAATAACTGGTTAGGTCTCTCACCCAATCGGTTAGGCATTGGAAAGAATAACGAGGCAATGCCTCTGTTTTAATAAACTAACTGATTAGGAGCTGCTCCTAATCGGTTAGGGGCCTTACAATTTAACAGATAGCAGTTTGTGATCATTAATAATTTAGTTAGTTCCCAAAATGACTTATTTCAATTTTGGTTCATACAAGGAAATTGACTTGAAAAAGGATATGGGATTTAAAATAGGTGTTTCAAAAACCTTTTGACCCTAACTTAAAAAATCATTTTGGTAACTCATTTTAAGAGAGCCATTTGAGCTTGGAGTAAATCCTTAATATACCTTTACACAACATCTATGACATACATGCTAATCTTGAATTCCTTGTGACTTGTTCATTGTCTTTCCATTACTTTCTTATTTGTCGACATCAAAATCGTTTGCATTTAGTCAATGTCAATCACAACAGGCACTCATCCACCTCCAACTGAATGCCGTCTAACTTGTTTCATTCACAACACATTCATGCCATGTTTATCTTCTATCTTTTGTCACTTCATCTCATAAACTTCACACATATCCCTCTCTCTCTCTCTTTAAACAAAAGACATTTCAACTCACACAAGCTCTGTCTATGTACTACTTACGCACGCTATCAAACTGAAGAGGCTATTTGTAAAACTTTACAAGCGCAAGTGAATACTTTGCCAAAACAAAAAAGGTTGATAAAGTAAAACATGAAACCCCTTACAGTCCAAAAGTAAAACAACCTAGCCAGGCTTAAGATAACATAAAAGGAAACATGCCATGAAGGACATTTAACCACTCACCTGACCTTGCTAGTTGCTACCAAAATCTTCTTCATATTCTGGTTAATTTTTTTATTTTGTTATTGTAATTATCTTCTGTTTAATAATAGGTATTGACACATTTACCAGTGGAAGTTGCAAAATGTATAATAATGAACATAAAAAATTATGTTGCATCGATATAGGAAGTTATATATGAGGAACATGAGAAGTTACAAAGTCTCAAGCAAGAATGGGGAGATGAGATACATATAGCTGTTGTTACAGCCTTGAAAGAATTAAATGAATATAATGCAAGTGGTGGGTATACTGTTAATGAGGTATAGAACTTCAAGGAAAAAGGGAAGCCTACATTGAAAGAGGTTATCAGTTATATTGTGGATCATATCAAGCCACTTAAGCACAGGAGAACAACAGGCAAAAGGTTAGTGTTTCAGACTCAGTTGAGTTCTTGTTGAGCAGTGCTTTGATAGTTGACTGGCTTATTAATCAGCACGAATTGATATTCCTATGATGGCTTCACTGAATAACATATACTACATGTCCACTAACTATATGGTTGGTTTATGTTTTTAATCGTCTAAATGTGATTGCTATCTTCCCATGATATAGAATTAGGAAGGAAAGAATGAAAGAAAAAGAACTTCATGTGGATTTATATGCACATGTAACAACTTTTAGACTCTTGTCAGATGTAGTAATAAATAATTTAGGTTCATATTGAACATTGTTTATTATCATTATATGAGCTTTTTTTTAATTATTCAATATCCTAATACAGTGTTTAAATTTGAAGCATAAATCTATTCTGAGATTTGAGTGAATGTTCTATCTTAAAAAGTTTCAGAGTAAGGCTTTGCAGGGGAGAATCTCAAACTGAGGATCGAAAGTATGACATTTCTCATTTGCTGGTATAAGCCATAAGAAACAAGTTGTAGGAGTTGAATATGAAACATTCCTACAGTTGTCATCAATGATGGAAATGGACATCTGTAATATGATAATTTCATTTCTACTTTCACTCACTAGTTTTCTACGACCCTGGAAGAGCTAATTTTCCATAATTAACTTATTCCCCAAAATATAGACAAAAAAAATTCATTTCAAATCACATTGACACACTACAAACCAGAAAATTTTTCAAATCATCAACCACCACAGATCATTACATGTAAATACTTTGTAACACATAATTCATTCTTCAAACACTTACATACCACACGAACTCTTTTTCATTCAACAAAATACACACTACTGTCATACCATATCAACACTGAGTCTAAGAAAAAAACCTCATACATCATTATCTCTATTTCAATTCACTTCATTCAAATAGGCATTTTCTCAAATAGATTATAAGTACGCACACTTATTTGCATTTCACAAGCCTTAAAATCAATAACAACAGTGGTTATTACAAACTAACACCAAGCTATGATTTTAACTCAACTTACAGTCATTATACCACTAATAAGAAATGAAATTTACCCAAATTTTGTTCTGAAATACAGGGCTACCACTGCACGTTACTGGGTTCTGAAATTTTCCCACCAACTTGAGGAAGAAGAAGCTAGGATGGGCAACCGCCTCAGACGGTGGAGCGACCGGTGCGCGGTGGTTCTTCGTGCTGCTTCAAGTTACTGGTAGGCCTGGTGCTTGCGGGGTTTGGTGCTAGGATGTAGGTTGTCTGGTTCGTGGTTGGGGCAAACTAGCTTGAAACTGGTTGGTGGTGTCTTGGTGGCTAGGTGATGTTTTGGTGGCCACAGAGGCAAATGTGGACGGTGGGGGGGGAGAAGTTGGCACCTGGAGCAAGAGAAATGGGAGAAACCGAGAGTGATAGAAGGAAGAAAAGATGTAATGGGAGAGAAACTGAGAGTGAAAGACTCAAGCACAGATGCGTTTGTTTAAAATTTCAGAAACAAAAAATAGACGAGGCACGCGAAGGAGGGAGGGACGAGGGAGGGAAAATGAAAGTGGTATACGACCACATGGCATACGGTGGAAATAAGTTGGAGTATAACGTTGGACGAGAAACGTTCTCCCATAATAAATGGCTCTGATGCAATCTATATAGGGTTGTTGGATGATGATGCCTGTTCTTTTTCACAGGGAATATTGACATTTTGGCATTTTGCATACTGACAGACTGACACATAATGAACTTAAACGCACTTCTTTTATACAAAGAAAAAATTAAAAATGAATAAATTTTGGATAATGTTTATAGTACAATCAAAATATGCACATCATATTTATATTGTAGATTTATGTGAAAAAGATATCAAATCAGATTATATGTTACTATAACTTTTTCGCGGGATACAAAATAAATTTGTGAGAGAGTTGGATGAATGTTGAAGTATTTTGGTTAGACGAATAATGCTTCTGATAAATTTTAGAGAAATACTTTTTTCTATGAATTTAGATTCGTAAAATGATTCATGGAATATTAATTTATTTGTCATTTTTATATATTTTATCAAATTACTCATTCATAATTTTTGTTTGATCATAAAATTATATTTTCTCTTTAATTTTTATTAATTTAAATCATTTGAAAATAATATTCGTAAAAAACAATCATAAAATATAACACTACTCTAAATTTTAATAAACAGGCAGTTCGTGGCATCTTGGTACAACCAGTAAACTAATACTCACGAGAGAGCATATAATTCAGATAATAATAAACTAAAAAGATTTCACAGGCATCTTTAAAAAAAAAATAAAAATTAAAGGAATTGAAATTAAGAATAATATTAATAATTTGTTTTCAAATGCTATATGATCTAATTAATTTTTTTTTATTTCAACTTTTATTCTCTAATCAATTACTCATGTAATCTCAAAGTGATAGTAGTGATTAAATAAAACGTACCTAAAGTGGCGATTTAATTATTCAAATTCTGAACATTATAGATAAAATTCAATTGGAGTAACAATTCATTTTACTATAACTAACTACTCTTTAAGTTTTTTAATTCAACTTAAAAAAAAAACTAAAAACAACAAAGTGATGGCTAAAAAAAATTGGTGGGACAAATCTCTACAAACTGTCAGGCCAACTCATTTTAAAAGAGACAAATTATGTAATAATTATACATGAATAATGTATTTCAAGACATTGACACTGCATAAATTGAATTATGATAGATTGCACCTGGACCCTACCAGAGTAATGGGCTGAGTCCAATATCTAAAGCCTATACTAGGTCCGACGTACGGACCCGACCTGGACTCCCTTGACCACCAATTAATTGAATCTGACACAAGGCATACACCCAACCAACCGGATCTATATCGACCGGGATCCGCTAACTATAAACACGATTTTGGAAGATACATACATCTCTAACAAACAAGACACACCTTGCCCCGAAACAAGCAACTAGAATAGCAAAATCCTTTCTTCCACGATTGCAATCATTAGCAGAGGTGCGTTGCACACTCTAATCCAAGATGTTACCTTTAACAACTATGTATAGGGGTACTTTATGAGATTCCAAGTATGTTGTTATTCTAGCTTACTCTCTTCTCACTTCACTTAAACACTGACCTGAGCTGGATATAAATTGTTTTCTAAGTATCTCCACCGTGTTGTGTTGTACGAACTAAAGGCATTCTAGTGTGATCCAGTCTGCCACTGACCACAACCGTGTTTTACGCAAGAATGGTAACAAAAAATTAGCTTATTGTTATCAGGTAAATTCTTGTATAAATTTGAAACACTTTTAAATATATCAAGTTAATTATGATTTAATATTTTTATAAATTTTTATATTATATAATTAATTTTATAAAAATTAATAAAAATATTAAATTATAAATGATCTAATACATTCAACTATAATATTTTAAATTTAGATAAAAATTTCTGCTATTTTACAAGTCTCAATTCTCAACATTCTGCAGTCAAGCTTATACTTCGCAATTAATGTGCAACTTATCCATGATAAATATTAAAGGTAAAATATTATTGATTGAGTAATTATATTTCAACTTCACATCAATTTTACATTTTATTTGTTTAGAAAAATAAAGATAGATAGAGTATTTGTTTTTTTTATTATCTAAAAAAGTTAGTATATAAACTGTGTATATATTTTTACGTGTAAATATCATTTTTATTATTGATCGATTTGATCCCAAAAACATGAATTTTTTTTTTTGAAAAATCAGGAATATGCTACATTACAACTACCTTGTCAAAGTGCTATTTGATTCTTTAAACCCGTTACAGAAACTTATTATAAGAAAACAATGTGGGCTTATCTTCTGAAAAAAAAACACTCAATTACGTTTTCCTTCTTGGGTTAACGATTTTTTAATATTGATTTGGGTCCAAATACTCAATTATTTTTGTTATAGTTACATTTTTTAAATAATATGGTAATATAAAAATAATAATAGTATTAAACTTACTAAATTTTAAGATTCTTATAAACGACAAAAGAAATATTAAGACATTAATTAATATAAAATGGCTTATGACTTGATGGTAATACTTACGAGTGTCTGCCGCGTAACTTCAGCAATATTTTTAGATTTGATTCCTTCACTAGAGTAATAAGTTGGGTTAAATTAAGTTAAAGAGGTTTTTTTTACTCAATTTAATCTGTTTAAGAGTGAGTTAGATTAGATCAAACTTATAGATCTAACATATTTTTTTTCTAAAAAAAATTCTAAAAAAATTAAAATACAAAATCTAACAAATTAACATCATAAGTCTCAATCTCAAATATAATAGATTTTAATCTATCAAATTAACATCATAAGTCTCAACCGACTTTACTCAAACATAATAAGTCTTAATCACAAATAAATTAAACATCATAAGTCAATAAGTGCATAACAAATTAATAATTAACAAGTCTTACTAAATATGAAATAAACTAAACAAAATTATTCATGACTTAAATACTTGTAAGAAAACTTCTTCTACCCTACTTATGTTCTCTAACTTTTTAAAAATACATTATAAATTTATTATCATGTAAATTTTATTAGTAAATAGAGAACTTATTCTAAGATCTATCATCTAATTATGAAATGTTAGTAAAACAAATATATTATTTTTTTGAATTATTTATTCCCTTTAATTGGTTTATAAATATAAATATATACAATCCACAATTATGATTTTATGTTTATTGTGTTATTTTAATTTTTTCAAAAGTTTGTTCTCAATAATATGAGTCAATGTTATAAATAAACTTAATAAGTTTTACTAAATTAACATAAATTTAAAATAAAACTAAAACAAGTTAACATGCCCTAAAAGTTATAAATAACAAATTAATTAACTAATTGAAGTCAATGTCATCACATATAAAATATAGATTGACATAATCATTTACTTTATTCTCGATTTTTTTATGATATTCTTTGTCATTCAAGCGATCAATTAAATTTTCATCGTATTAGTTTGTCAGACATTTTATGAATTTTTAATCACTATTTTTTTGTCACATTCTCAATGTGATTATAATGTATATACATAAACTTAATTGACTATATAAAAAAGTCATACAAAAAATAACATAAACTACCACTATGACTAAATGGCTTAAAAAAAAAACCTATTTGGGTGGGTTGAATTTGCATGGATCGACACTTTTTAAACTCGTCACCTAACACGTATTTTACGGATTAGAGTATTTTTCAACCAGACTTAACCCGCAGATCTAACTCAACTCATATTTTGTGCGTTAAATTGAGTCAAAATATATAAGTTTATGAATTAACCTAATCCGTTGGATACCTTAATAATAATAAAAGGGATAATGTTCATTGTTTTAATATTAAAAAAAGAAATAATATAATAAAAATGGTGTGTGAAAATTGGTATTATAATAAAAGGATGATTTTCAGCGGCCAAATAAAGTGAAAAGAGAGAATCTTGTCCTGCGCGTTCACGAGCCTGTGGAAAATACGTTTGTCTATCAACTATCATCCCCACCACTACACTACTTAAACCCATTGGCAAACAAAGTACAGAAACACTCTGCCATGTCATTGACTCATTGCAGTTCACTTCACCACCGCACTAATAAGTAATCCACACACAAAGTCATTCCCAAGCTCACAACAATGACCACTTATACTTCGCTTCTACTACCTCCTTTCCTCATTCCCATTCTCCTGATGGTGCCACTGCCATCTCCTGCTTCCGCCACCAGCAACGGACAATGGCAGCTCCTACAGAAAAGCATAGGCATCGTAGCCATGCACATGCAGCTCCTCCACAACGACCGCGTCGTCATTTTCGACCGCACCGACTTTGGCTTATCCAACCTGTCTTTACCCGACGGCATATGCCGCCACAACCCAAACGAGATTGTGGTCAAAACCGACTGCACCGCCCACTCCCTCGAGTACGACGTCGCATGCAACACTTTCCGCCCAATGTTCATCCAAACCAACGTCTGGTGCTCCTCCGCTTCCGTCTCACCCGACGGCACCCTGGTCCAGACCGGCGGTTTCAACGACGGAGACCGCAACGTCAGGACCTACACTCCTTGCCCAACATGTGACTGGCAAGAACTTGAAGGCTGTCTCGCCGCTCGGAGATGGTACGCCACCAATCACAAGCTGCCGGACGGGCGGCAGATCCTGATTGGTGGCAGAAGGCAGTTCAACTACGAGTTTTACCCCAAAACTGATGCCACTGCTAAAAACACATACAGTTTACCGTTTCTGGTTCAGACCAATGACCCTGGTGTAGAGAACAACTTGTACCCATTTGTTTTTCTCAACGTGGATGGTAACCTCTTCATCTTCGCCAACAACCGAGCCATCTTGTTCGACTATACTAAGAATGTGGTCGTGAAGACGTTCCCGCAGATACCTGGTGGGGATCCCAGGTGTTATCCTAGCACCGGTTCCGCCGTGTTATTGCCGTTGAGGAATCTACAAGCGCCGTATGTGGAAGCTGAGGTTTTGGTTTGTGGTGGAGCTCCGAGAGGGTCTTATAGCCAAGCGCTTGAGGGTCAGTTTATCGGAGCCTTGAATACCTGTGCCCGGATCAAAATCACCGACCCGAACCCGCAGTGGGTTATGGAGACCATGCCCGGGGCTAGAGTCATGAATGACATGGTGATGCTCCCCAACGGCAACGTTTTGCTTATCAATGGAGCGGCTTTGGGGTCTGCAGGATGGGAATTAGGGCGGAACCCGGTTTTGAACCCGTTTCTTTACAAAACGAATAGTCCAATCGGGTCTCGGTTCGAGTTGCAAAACTCATCCAGCATCCCCAGAATGTATCATTCCACTGCCGTTTTGCTTCGTGATGGAAGGGTACTCGTCGCTGGTAGCAATCCTCACAAATATTACAATTTCACCAACGTGTTGTTTCCAACAGAACTGAGTGTGGAAGCGTTTTCTCCTTCCTATTTGGAACCTGGCTTCTCTAACGTGCGTCCAAGAATTGTGTCTCCTGCCGATCAAACTAAACTCAAGTATGGTGAGACGTTGAACCTGCAATTCCAGATGACAGCGACATTGGCTCAAGATTATTTGGTGTCGGTGACGATGCTGGCGCCACCTTTTAACACGCACTCTTTCTCCATGAATCAGAGGGTGTTGGTGCTGGAGCGAAGCGAAGTGACAAATGTGGGGGGATCAACATGCCAAGTTGAGGTAACAACACCAAGTTCGCCTATTCTTGCACCACCTGGTTTCTATCTACTATTTGTGGTCCACCAAGAAATTCCCAGTGAGGGTATTTGGGTCCAAATACTTTGATTTCCATCTGTTACTGTACACAGCAACATATGATTCTATAAATAAATAACTATTGTATTCTTACGTCAAATATTAAATACATTTATTTTTATATCCTATATAATATTATTTATTATATAAATTTTTTTATCATTTTTTCACTTAATTATATCTATAAAAAATAATAAAAATACATTCTTTTTAAAAGTGTAAGAATATTTTTTTCATATATAAATTGTCATACATGGATATGATTCTTTATTCATTTAATTAAAATACATTTAATTTTATTTAATTTATTTATAAAATTATTTTATATATTATAAAATATTATAATTATATATAAAATAATTTAATATTTTTTTATATTAATATATAATATAAATATAATATACATATTCTGATATACATAAAATATTATTTAAGATTTTATATATTTTTTATTATAATTAGTCTTATTTTTTTATACTTATATTTTAATATTGTCACGTGTCCTAGACTTAACATGATTTTTTTTAAGAAATGTGTAAAGAATATTTTTACTGTCACTGATTTTATTAATTAATTTTTAAATATTTTGATCATCATTAAACAGTTTCATAATAAGATAACAGGATAACAAGGGTTTTCCGAACTTCATTTGTGACAATAAAATGCAAACAAAGTGACTAGGGGACTTGTAATCAGCACAAAAGGATGGTGGGTTTTAATTACTGTTTACAAATACTTCCACAGTTATTTGTATTTTCGTGTACTATTTTTTCCTTTTTCTTTTTTAGATTCTTTACTTGTTACCATGGTGTAGTGTTGGTATAATCGTGGCATATACTCAAGGAGGATTGTGTACTCAATATAATGTATAAAATAAAGAATATCAGTATAATATCCTAATTCCTAAAGAAGAGTGTTCCTTTCCTTTTAATGATCAACTGTATCCAGGAAATTTCCACAATCCTCCTTGTCTGTTGTGGAGGTGTTACTACTTTTTTTTATTACAATTAAATCTGATAATTTCAGGTGCAGTCTGTTTATTAAGTGATTTTGGTTAATGAGAATAGCCTTCTATTAATTTTCATATACAATTAAAGAAAGACGTTCACCAACTGATGTCTCTATTTATAATACGTAGCAATGCATCATTACCCAGTATCGAAAAGAAAGTAGAAAAAATCAAATAAACACGTAGCCTTCTGTTTTATTCCAGTTATTACTCCATCCTTCACAACGGTGCGATATATATATGGTGAAGTTTTGGTAGACAACCATAATAATGAGAGGATATCCTTTACTATAACGACAGATTTTCAGCTAGCTAGCTATCTTGTCCCCTTTTGCGTGGTCCGAGGCGTCCAGCAGCCCGTGACACCACCACAAACATCCCAACTCTCAACGAGAGCCTAATTGTTATGGTTTACGTCCACGAGGAGAGTACAGCTGAAAATATTAGTCCATTAAGTGAGAGTTTAATGACTTAAATATTACATTAAACTTACTTATCTACTCAACCAAAAATAGTTTATATATATATATACATACATATATATAAGCTATTTTGTTTCCTTAACTAAACTATTCTATTTTTAAAACATAACTATTTATTTTAAACGAAATTGAAACTAATGCGCTCATGCGAATTAACCTTTTTTGTTTGGACATTTTTCTTGCTACAAGTTTTAGTGGGACATTTTATTACTTTTTATAAGTTTAGTTGGAGTTTTAGATTTTTATCATATTAATTTAGGTGGAGGGATCGTTTGTGATTAAAATTTGATAAAAGAGAAATTTAAATAACAGCTGTTATAGAAATTTTTGTAGATTTTAAGAATGCTATATTATTTCAATAAAAATGTAACACATAACACCCATAATTACACAAATTATTAAATTAAAAATAAATTACTATTAAATTTAAATTTAGACGATTGTAAAAATAATACCTACCGTCAATTTTTATTATAATACCATCAATTAATTAATTTAAAAATAAATATTTTTTCAATAAGTACCCTTTAGATACTTCTTTATAAGTAAAAGATATTATATATTTCAAAAAACTAATAGATATCAACTTGTGTTATTAAGAGTAAAAATAATTATAATTTTTTAAATATATAATCTTAAATTTAATTTTAAAAAATATATATAAATAATATCATTTAAAGAAATTTTTATTATCTTAAAATATTAATTTCTAATTACTTTTTGAGTGTGAATACTTTAAAAAATAATAATAATAGGTAATTACTAAAGTGTGTTACCCTGCCAATACATATCATCATATAATATTCCAGAGTGTACACAAAAGTTTAGTGAGCGGACTTTTTTTTTTTGGGTGTACCATGAGTCAACTACTAGAGTATTACTTTTTTTTTTTCTGTTTCTTTCCTTTGTGCTTCTCTCAATACTTACGAATAAATACTGTTTGGTACAACACTGTGATAACATTGGGTTTTACATTGCATTGGCTACTTGAAGTAATAGAGTTTTGATCTATCGAACGCGGACTCATGTTAATTAGTATGGATGATGGACCCACATTTGTAACACATACCATACTCGCGTTTTACAGAGTCTAATTAAATTGATGCAGTTTATAAGTTTACAATAAAAAAATCATATATAGTCCGTTTAGTTTATATTAAATAATATTTTATTTTATAAAAGTTTTAAAAAGTATAATCTTTTTTTTTTTTAAGTAGAGAGGTGTATGCATAAACTGTGTAAATCCCAAATATATCTACTGTCTAATAGCAAATCTCAAAGAATCTTACAAAAAGTAAGTCGGAGTGATAAGCAAACTCTTGTAGATAAATTATATAATTTTTATATTCTCATACTCTAAATAAGAATTAATCTCATGAATAATTTAAATAGGTTAAATATGTGAAAATACTTCAGTCTTAAAAAAGTCTATTATTAATTAATATTTTCTTTAAATTTAAATAGAATTTTAAAATCTTAAATTAAGAATGATGTTTGAAATTTTAAAATGTGCATAATATTTACATTAAAAGAGATTTTTTAAAATAAATTTAAAAGTATTTGAATTTTAGATTTTTTTTTATAAAAAGTTGAGATTTGATTAAGCATATACAATAAATTGATAGAGAATTGATTAAGTAAATTTGATAATTTTTAAGAAAAATTAATTTATAACTAATAAGGATAAGAAATAGGGAGATTTGAGTGAATAGAGAAAATAAACTTAAAAAAATAATTAAGATAGAAAAAATGACATGTAGCAATTGAAGAATGAGAGTATCATAAAAGAAAATTTTACTCTCAAGGAGAAAGAAAGTATGATAAATAAAATATCTCACAAAAGTGAATACTCTCAGTTATAATATAAGAGTTGATAATCATAGTAAGAAATGATTGTATTACACTTGACGTGGTGATAAAATTGGTCTCGGTTAAGAAGAAATTATTATATGTTCCTAATACACATTTAGAGTATGTTTGGTTCAGCTTAAAAGTTGAATCAACAATTTTTTTTTTAATTTTAAGCTATTGTATAAATAATCAAATATGTTTGGATGAATATTAAAAAAAATCAACAGCTTATTTTTAGAGGAAAAAGCTGTTGGAGATCAAGCTGTTGGATAAACATTTTTTTATAAAAGTTATTGGGATTATTTTTCACTTTGAGATGTAAATACTATTTTATTTTCAATCGATAATCAAATAATTTTTTTAATCATTATATACATATTTTGATAATTTAATACATAAAAATAATTTTTTATACTATCTAAACGAAGCAGATTAATTTAAAATCATTTTTACCTAATATATTCAAACATAAAACTTTTTTTTTTAATAATCGATTATAACAAAAAAAAATTATATAATAATTAATTATTAAAATAATATAATTTTTACGATTATTTCAAACACGTACTTAATGTGTGCTCTAAATGTTAAGGAACCTAAAACTAAAAATATTACATAAAAAATAAACTTTTTAAATTTCTAATACATTAAATGCTTTATTTTTTATAAAAAAAATAAATTTTAAATCTTCAACAAATATCTTTAAAACTATTTTTAGCAAAACTCATAAATTTTAGACCACTAACATGAAGTTAATGATAAATATCTTTCTTAAAATATACATTAAATATACTTTAAAAGCATTTAATAATTTAGAATCCTATAAGAGTCATTTGTTTCAAGAAAATAACTTCGATAATTTTATCAATTTTTAACTACATAACTTTTTATCTAAATAAGTGATTTTTCACTACATAAAATTAATTAATAAAATATCCATTACTGATTCAATCAAGACTTGGGCGTCAACGTTACTGATTAATTTGTAATTTTGCCGTGTTATATTTGTTCGCTCAGCAGAAATTAGTTTTTAATGTTGGATTTGTATTGTTACCGATATTTTACCAATAAAAATGAATGAATATCTTTTTAGTACATAACTTTTTATGCTACATAAAATTAATTAATAAAATATAAATTTGTGATTAATAATATATAGAAATTAGTTAATGAATATGTAAAAAATTGATTAATAAAAAATAAAAAATAATTAATAATGTATATAAGTTAATTAACAATAATAAACTAAAAAAATTACATATTTATATATACTTATTAATTAATAATTTATATTTTATTAATTAATTTTAATATAATATTAAAAAAATATAAATACTATTCCAGATAAAATGATCATTATTCTTCAAGAAAAAATAGTCGGAGCATAGGTTTGTGGCTTTTATGGCAGATTGTGTGGATCAGGATCACGGGTCATTAAGTCTCGAATCTGATTCACGGGTCGATAGGCGATAGGTCTCAAATTGCAGTTTTTTATTATGCGCGTAGGAAGTAAGCTAGAGTTTCCAGAATTCTACCTTCCTTATTAGCAACACAAGCAGAAATTATGAAGTGGAAGTAGGAAATATCACACGACAAAAAGCATCTTTTATCCTTTGATCATCATATTTCTTTCTACCTCCAGTGTGGATTAGATTAATAAAATTTAAATTTAAATTTATTTTAGCACAAGTTAATTCGGCTAATCTAGAGTGACCCAAGTCGATCGACTTATTGACTTTAAATATAATTTATTTTTTAATTAAACAAGTTATATTCTACGGACTACGAGTATATCATTATTATTTTTTGGTTAAAAAAATCGATACCTAATATGTAATTAGGCTAACTCTTTAACTTTTTTGTCATTAGTCTAATATAGAGTTGCGCAAGTTTCTTAATTTTCATTGGTCCAAATTTTTTGAAGATGAAATGCATGTTTGATTTAATTTAAATTATAAGAAATAATTGTTTATTTTTCAAAAACTCTCTCAAATTTTTTTTATTATAAATTAATTTTAATATAAAATAAATTAATCTAAACTCATTATAAATTTATTTTTAAAAAAAAAAAGTTGATTAGCTAGTGGATTGGCCCACTCATCATAGCCCATAATAAATTGAATTGAGCTAAAAAAATATAAACCCATAACATACCAAATTGGTTCATCCTAAACAAAGCTCAGCCCGACCCAAATTGGTTCCCCCATTTTGACAATTATAATTCTATTACTTGCCCTTAACAAGTTTATTTACTAGTTTCTAGTTTCTTATTAGCGTACTGCACTTAAAGAAAAAAAAAGTAACACTAAAATGCTTAGATACTAAAATTCACCTTTATTTATTAAATTAGAGTGCTATTACTTAAGAATGATTTAACTATTTATGCTACTTTCCCTAAAAGAAATAACAATTGTTATTCTTAACTTATATTTTTAAGAATTTTAAGTTTAAATCCTCTTCTAATACAATTATACATATTCTCTTTTGAACTTTAAATAATTTATTCTTTTAATCTATATTACACCTATTTTGGTATTTAATCAATGTATCTTCACATGCTTTATTATGAGGTTAAATGTGGTTATTAAGTAAAGTTCTCTCAAAATGATGACTATTAAATTCAAACTCCTAATATTACAAGTAAGGTTTGTCTAAGTCACAGTTTACTTCCATTATGATCAATCATTATTGGATTAACTCATTCCACATAATTAAGAGTAAAAAAAAATATTATTAAAACAAAATGCATTCATTCATTTTATAAATTGTTGCAAACATAAAAAAACTGATTTTACAAATTAATTCAAACCTTATTTTTTACAAGAAATTTAAAAAATAATAATGAATTCTAAATCAAATTAATTCAATTTCAATTTTAATAATTCCAAACACAACTTTGTAATTTTTTTTGTTGATAAACTATTACTGTTTGTTTGTATGCAAGTACGTTCCTGGGTTGTTTACATGCTCATATATTTTTTTAATGATTGCATTGTTTTTAATTTTAAAATAATGATTTTAATGAGTTATTAGAAATATATATATATATATATATATATATATATATATATATATATATATATATATATATATATATGACCCACATATGCTTGAGAATCTGTTTAATAAAATTGAAATTTTGCAAACACTTGTGCAAATTAGCTAGTTAATTGGAATATCTCACAAGAGTATAGATTGCAGGAAATTCTTAATCCCCTAGGAAGTTAGATAGGCTTGCTCATGCTAATTTAAGAAGGGCTTCCATATGCATATCGTGTGAGACTTCTTTTCTGAAATTTTTTTTTATCCTTTTTTGGGCCTCGGCCCTGTTGTATGCCAAAAAGGACAATTGAAATTCTGGATAAAATATTGTTTTAATGATAAATTATAGATTCATTCAATAAAAAACCTAACGTCATTTACAATTTTAGTAAAATTAATAAATTTATTAAGAAAAAAAATAGATACAATATTTATTCAAAACTAACCTATGATTTGTATCTTTGTTCTCAGTCCGTAAATTATTGATGACGATACATTTTTTACTGTAAAGATCTATACATAATGTGTTGCAGTATAAAGAGAATATCACATTTCTTATTTAAGTATATTTAAAAATCTTATTATTATATAAGGTCAAAGCATGAGACTAATATAATAAAACTTAAAATTAAAAATTTTAGATCAACATAATAGAAATATTATAAACTTAAAATCAACTCTAGGTTTTTTTCAAAAATAATAGATATGAAAGATCTGAATAATTTTATTAAAAAAATTAAAAAAAAAATGAAGAGTGGTGCCATCAAATGATTGGAGCAGCAACTCCCATTAAATAAACACATAAAATAAAGAATCAAAGTACCATAATGGAGAGAAAAAACATCACATGAAAAGAGAAAATTAGGACCGGGTCAAATCTTTATGGGTAAAGTACTTGATCGGCACTAATTGTATAGTGTACATACTTAATAACTACTCCATCCAGTTCAAAATTTGTGTCGTTTAAGGTAATGTACAAAGATTAAAAAAGTCATTAAATACCCATAATTTCAAAAAAATATAATTACATTTGACTAAATTACCATTCAATAAAATAGTCAATATATTATTACTCTATTAGTGTTCTTTCTCATTTTATTTGATAGAGATACTAAGAAATAAGGATAAAGATAAAAAATCACAATTAATACTTTTTTGATTGTTTAAAGTGACTGATAAATTGAATCAAAATATTTTTTTTTAAGTGACACTTATTTTGAATCGAAAAGAGTACTATTATTAGTTTGAGGGTATGATTATAATTGATAGTCGAAAGATTGCCTAAGCATTTTATATTTGAAAAAATTAAATTATTTTATAATTTTCATAACAAATGAAAGTGGTAATAAATTTTCACGACAAAAATATAAGCGATTTTTATAGTTACTAACAGGACCGTTTGGTCATTATTAAGTCAATATTTATATTTTTATATCAAATAGTGTATATATTTTTTTTATATCTCATATAATATTATTCATTATATATATTTTTTATATCACTTTCTCTTACTCAATCAAATTCTTTAAAAATAGTGTAAACAAATATTTATACACCTTTTAAATAGTGTAATATGATTATTTTTTTTATTAGGCTCAACTCTGATATTCTTATTACAAATAGTACATATACCTCTTTTTATACTTTTTTCAATAACATTATTATACTTATTTTTTTATCATTTTTTCTCACTTAATCACAATTTTAAAAAAATGTGAATAATAATATACCCATTTTTAAAAGTATAAGAGTATGATTTTTCTATTAGGCCTAATCTAAAAATGCGCACCTAACTATTCATCTCAAACTACTGAGGTCTCACTCATATTTAAGCACACTAAAAGGATTACTTTATATAAAAAATATTAGTAATATATTTTTTTAAATATTATTTTTATATTTATTTTATTATTGATTTATCTCATACACAAAAAATATTATTAGGAGAGATATATTACTAATACTTATTCTTAAATTAATCATAAAATAAATATTAAAATAAGTATACAAAAAAATATATTACTAATGTTTTTTATTCTACATATGTTTATTTTGTTACTTTTACCCTTTTTTCTTCACTTTCACTCTTTCACTATAAAATTGACTTAAACATTAAAGTGTCTTTGAATGTATCCCACTGCCATACCTAATCAACATGAAGCCTTATGGCATTATGAAGCAAACTCAAACCTAGACAAAACAAACATGAATTCAAAAGTCTAATTCTTCATAAATTAGCTATAATATTTTTTTCCTCTCTTTTCTCTTATCATTTTTTTCTTCATAAAAACATGTTTTTATATAAAATTCCAAACATAAATAAGGATAAAGCAGTTACACATCTCAAATATAATGCACCATTATAAATAATAATTACAATTTCACTAGGCACATAAAAAATTATAACTTTAAACTCTATGTAATGTCACCTTTAATGTATAATCAAGATCAACATTCACTACATTAAAAATATACATATTTTACAATAATATATATTATCAATAAAAAAGGAAACCGCTTATAAAGAAAAGTGGCATACACAATCAATAAATTTCCTGCTTTTGTCCATCTACACAAAAAAGGGGAAAACTCCCAAAAAAAAAAAAAGTAATACAATAAAGTTTTTTTTTTCAAACTTTGCTCTATTCCAATTGTTAACTCTAACTGTGTTTTACATAGCTGTTTTTAAGTTCAGTTAAAAGAAAAAGGTTGTATTAAGAAGTCAATAATAAATATAAAATTTTGTTAAATCTTTAAAATATTGATATATGTAGTTAATATTAGGTTGTTAATAATAAGTAATACGTTGTATGACTAAGTATAATATCATATTTAAAAAATTAATAACATTATTTGATCCATTAATTAATTTTATCTAATAAAAAAGACTTTAATTGTTGTTATGATACTGTCCTGATCGTTCACAGGAAAATTTCCACAAAATTTCACGTTATCTTCTAATCTAAATCTAAGAATGTGAATATCATTTATTGTGAACTTTGACAAAATGACCTCACAAGTGGCGATTTGCTCTTAAACTAAATTTTTTTTTTGGGTAAAAAACTTTTAGAATAAAAAAGTAATGCTTTTTTATTATAACAAATTATTGTTATTTAATTATAATTGTCGGAAGTATTCATTGATATCTGTTGACATGAAAAGTAGGACTTAATTTTGGTTTATCAATAATATATCATTAACAAACCATATGATTTAAAATAATTAAAATTGTATTGAGGATAAAAAAACTAATGGCTATAAGCTATAATATAAGTACTATATTTTAAGTTTTTTTATAAACACTATATTTTAAGTTTTTTTATAAACACTATATTTTAAGTTTTTTTATAAACACTATATTTTAAGTTTTTGATAATGCAAAACTTTACATTAATTATAAATTAAATTTAAACAAGAAATAATATTAAACCATTTGGCCTCATGTAACAAAAGCAGAAGCATTCGGTCTCATAAAAAGACCATGTCTTTAAATGTATAAGAATAATGTTTGGTGTATAATTTTAAGATATACATCATTTTATATCACAATAAAATAGTAGAATTAGAGTAAAAAAGTATAAAAATAAAATAAGATTAGTTATAATTAAATAATAAAAATTATATAAATATAAGATAATATGTATATAAGTGTTTGGGATTAATATTATTCAATTTATTAGTGGTTTTTTTTATAATAAAAAGTTTAGTGGATTTATTAGTGGCTTTGTTCTTGCAAATGAGTACACTATGTATAAATTAAAGTTAATTAATAAATCAGCAAGCAGTTAAGAAAACGGACTAAACAAAAAAGTGATACACACATGACACACCAAATAATATATCACCTTCTTTGCTCCATTGTGCGTAAAAAGGGGACACAAATCTCTTGGAAAATGGAGATGAAACGGAGTCTTAAATCCTAATCCCATTCCTATCGTTACGCCCAATTGTCGTGGGGCAAGGCAAGCTGCCCCAAGATCTCACATTTTCTTGTAACCAAAAGCACATGATGTGAATAATGTCCGTTTTGGACTTGAGTACATGGTTCAGCCAATTCAACACTCACGAATAATAATACCCTACGAACCCCGTTCTTCATATTTGCTTTGCTTCTAATCCATATACTACTGTTTCCATTCTTGCACAGCATGCCAGTTTGCTCAAACTTTTCCACAGTATTCTCCTTTTCTTAAACCCTTAGCATAAAATCTATGAAAAAAGAAAATTAGAAAAAGCGAAAAAAATTTATGTACCACGAATCTCGATGAGCGATCCTATTGGATGGCTCAAAGTGGAAACGAAGTTTGGTAACGTACTTCACTTTAATATTATTAATTTTTTTCCTGCTTAAAAACACGCAAAGGAAAGAAAAATCAAGTGGTAAACGAGACTAGACGAGACGAAACGAAGAAAATTGCATAGGCACACGGCACAACACAAACAGGTAAAAACCCAAACCCAATACATTATTGCTTTTATTGCTGCGAAGATTAGGGTTTTCAATCTGCGTCTCTCTCATCGCTTCTTCTTCTTCTTCTCGTAAGGTTCACTTCATTCTATTGTGTTACTCTTATCAGTAATTCTTGTTTTGCTTTGGATTATGAACTCTGAGCAACTTCAACTTCTGTATTTGCTGTTGCGATTTCCATTTTCTGCAATCATTGTTCAAACTACAACAATTTTTTCTTTCTTTTTTTCTTTTTCTTTTTTGGATTGAGCTTTTCGTTTCAGCTTTTAGTTCAAGATGCGACGTTTCAGAATCTCTTGTTGATTTCAAAATTTTAGCTTTAACTGTATGGCTGAGATCCGGGGGGTTTTGATTACTATCAAAATACTGGAAATGCGTTTTCGCTTCAATTCGTTGACGTTCCTAAATGAAAGGAGGGAGATGGTAGTAAGATTTAGAAAAGTAACCACCAATTTTACTTTATCCACTTAGCTATGGGTATTCAATTATCAGTCAGGTTATAGTCCAAGCTTTTGTTGCTTTTCAAATTTCCTTTTAGAGTGGATGAGTGAGTAAGGCCACAGACCCAGAACCTTAACTACTTTTTCTTCCTTTAGCATCCTTCCCCCCCCCCCCCCCCCCTTCAGTTGTTATCGTCTTTTGTCAGTTTCCATATCTTTAAATTCCAGAACTTCCACCTTAAAGGTTGTTTCCTACGGTAGGTCACACTGTTTGGCATTTTCCATTCATTCATTTTTCATGTAGCCTTTGGATTATTAATGAACATTTGTTGTTGTTGTTGTTGTGTGGAGTCATTGCTTGATTCATATAGGATGAAGCTCGTTGTTATGTTCTCCGTTCCAACTGTTTATCTGTAAATTTTCTAATTACATGTGAAGATTGCAAACACTACGTCAACTGTCATTGACTGACAGTTAAAGTAGATTAGTAGGGCACTCACTAACATTAGATGACAACTGACCATAAGCTACAAAACAATGTACTTGAAACCCTCTTTTTCCTGTCAATAGATGAAATATATTAACAGAGTGTCACCTTCATTACCGCGTAGTTGACTAGTTTGAAGTACCACTTGAAAAGGACCTCAGTCATATTGTTGTTTATTCTCCGTATTTCTGCAACTTTTTTTCAGGCATTTTGTGTTAAGCACTTAAACATGTTAGAATCAAACAAGGATCCCTCCCCCATCTCTTTTGCCCTTCTTTTCTGATATGCTTTTATGCTTTATCTTTTTTCTTTCCATTTTTTATTGTTTGAACAGAAAATTGTTTGCATGGAAGTTCTGAAATAAGATTTATAAATAATAACTAGTTGGGGTTATTTCATGAACTTAAGTGTCTCTATTATGGTTGTTGTAATAACTGCTATACTACTATGCTACTACTACAACTGCCATCTTCCTATGCTCGTATGCTATTATTTCCTTTGGGGTTTCTGAAATTTTTGTACTCCTTTTGCTTCAATGGAAGAGTTCTTGGTCCAACATGATAAGTAGTAACACCCCCCCCCCCGGCTTCCCAAACTGCTGCTGTTTCCCCTCAGACTTACTGGTTATCTCTTTGTTTCCTAATTTTTGTCACAGATACCGTTTGAGCCTTTGTATGCGAGTCTTTCATATGGCAGCATTGTTTGCAAGTTGAAATCATGGTGTTTCATTGTTGACTGACTCAAGTCATATTCTTGTGTAGGGATAATTTTGATCAAGTATTGGTTCATTCGCTGGGTACATAGTCCCTATATATAAGCATGGTATGTATTTTAATTTTGCAGCATCTATTATTGTTAAGAGTTTTTTGTAGAAGAATTTCTTCCCACACAACCCTCCATGCCCTATGAAAAATGGAGGAGGATACAGATGTGCTAATTATGTCAATATAAAATGAGTAGTTCCTTTATTGATATGCAGGACTTATAGCAAACTTTTGCTTGATTAACCAAGTTCTACACTGGCTGAGGAGGCCTAGAGTCAATATTTAGCTTTTACTACCATTTGTGAGTTTCTGATGGATGATGCTGGGCATCGTGAAAATGGAAGGCACAAAGCAGATCAATACAAATCTGCTCAGGGACAGGTAAATAGAAACACCTTCTGCTCGTAGATAAATTCATTACAATTTAAGTTTGCATGAACAAACAATTACTAAGTGCAGCATGTACTTCCTCCTAAGAAAGGTGCTGTCTCTGATAATATTGATCTCAATATTGCTATTGCAGTGGTTGATGCAACATCAGCCTTCCATGAAGCAGATTATGGCAATTATGGCTGAAAGAGATGCAGCCATTCAAGAAAGAAATCTTGCCCTTTCTGAGAAAAAGGCAGCACTTGCAGAACGTGACATGGCATTCCTGCAGCGAGATACTGCAATTGCAGAACGAAATAATGCATTAATGGAACGAGATAATGCAATTGCAACTCTTCAGTTTCGAGAAAACACCTTAGCCAATGGTAGTATGTCATCATGCTCTCCAGGATGCCAAATCTCACGAGGTGTCAAGCATATGCATCATCCACAGCAACAGGTACACCATTTACCTAATATGGGTGATGCTTCTTACAGCACACGGGAAATGCACACAAGTGATGCCCTCCCAGCAGCACCAATTCCTTCTGAGACTGGGAAGTCACGGCGGGCCAAACGACCAAAGGAACCTAAGTCAATTTCACCTAATAAGAAGACTGCAAAAGCTAGTAGAAAGGTCAAGAGGGACAGTGAAGACTTGAATAAGATGATGTTTGGCAAGGCACATGAGTGGAAGAGTAGTCAGGAAATCATTAATGGAGGTGATGATCTTAACAAGCAGTTAGTGGTGTCAAAGGCTGATTGGAAAGCTCAGGACTTGGCATTGAACCAAGTTGCATACGATGAGTCAACCATGCCAGCGCCAGTGTGCTCTTGTACTGGTGTTCTGAGGCAGTGCTACAAATGGGGGAATGGGGGTTGGCAGTCTGCTTGTTGCACAACCACCCTATCAGTGTATCCACTTCCAGCAGTGCCCAACAAGAGGCATGCTCGGGTAGGTGGTCGAAAAATGAGTGGAAGTGCTTTCAATAAGCTGCTTAGCCGGCTTGCAGCAGAAGGGCATGATCTGTCAAACCCAGTTGACCTCAAGGACCATTGGGCCAAACACGGTACAAATCGATATATCACGATAAAGTAGATCAGGACAAGTTTTGTCTCGGAGGAGCAATACATAAATAGGGTCAATTATGGATTCTCAAGTCAAGCAAGGAGGAAAAATAAGGCAATTGTAAAGTTCATCAGGGAAAGCTAATGATCATGGTGTGCCCGTTCGTACATTTAGGATGCAGCCTATATAGTGAACGAAGAAATGGCAATATAGCCATATCTTTGTCACTTGTACTGCGTTTCAATCTGCAAAAATGGTATGGTAGTGGCGATGATATGTAAAAAGGTCACATAATGGATTTATAGCTGTTAAATAGAGTCTTGGTTAATGCATCTAGTCGTTAAACCCGAATAATTTTAGAGCCTTGTGTACCTTGTCTTCTTGAAACTTACAATGAACTGAACTATCAGAATTAATATGTAGAATTATATGCATGTAAAATTTCTTCTAAGATTATTATTTCTCCGTTGATGGCTCGTGGCTATATCTAATTTCTATGGATGGTAGCAAGTGGTGACGAATGTATATGCTGTTACTGAGGGCTACCTAAATATTGTTGATGAGATGTATGGTATTGGATGATTAAAGAACATCAAAATTTTCCGCAGCAGCAGCCATGGTTATGATTAAGATAAGCGTAAACGGACGCTCTCGTTGACAATTAAAATAATATCGAATTGCATAGGTGAATTCTCTATCATATAATCTGTTAATATGAGTACGAGTCAAGGCTCAAATTATAATTGCACTACAATTTAGTTGTCGTAAGTCATGTCATATCATTATTTGTATAAGAAGTTCTGAAAAATAAACGATTATTCTTAAAAAAATAATATAATCTAAATAGATAATTTTTTTTAAAGTAAACAAATAAAAATATATTTATTATTAAATTTTAATAAATTAAGATTACAATTCATTTTAGATTAAGAGTAAATGTATTATTCATTTCTCACTTTAAAGGAACTTTTTCGAATCTAAACATATTTAAGGTCTTACATTTACAAAAATAAACTTTAGGCTCAGTTATTCAAAATAATCCATCTTTTTCTTGACACAGTTCCGATTATTCAAATAGGTGCAGAATTTTTTGTAAAGCATAATAGATTGATAGATTGCTAAATTTCCAGCCTAGTGTATTAAACTGATTTTAGACGAAAACTTGAATGGTAGTAAAGTGTATCAAACAAATACTTCCAAATAATAACACATCGTTAACCCACGAGAGAAAATAATATACATGACTTTCTCTTTGTTAAAGTAACTAACGCAGACTCTTATACCTTCAGTCAAAACAATCATTCTAATACTTCAACGCAAAATTAAGGTTACTCAAAATGACAACGAAGCATGCCACTTTATAAGGGACTCTAGCAAGTACAAAAACAATATCTCCAATTGCGTACTACCTCAAACTATTCAGCGATTACGTTACAATGTTAAATATTTTATTATACACGGCACATCAGTATCTTTGAAAGAAGCATGCCACTTTACAAGAGACTCAAGCATGTACAAAAACAATATCTCCAATTGCGTGCAGACCTCAAACTACACAGCAATACGTTATAATGTTTTATATTTTATTATACACGGCACATCAGTATCTTTGTCCCGCTGTTAGCATGTTGCATTTTTCAAACGGCATCCCCTTGTGACAGCCCAATATCAATTGGATTATCCATCTTGACCAGCAATCTTAAGACCCAAACAACTTTGACGATAAACTAACCATTACCAATATATTTTCTTGACAATACCTGCATACAGATAGTGTAATATTGTTAATGTGATACTTAGAGCGGATCTTTAAATTAGTTTATTCAGTATTTAAAGGTAAAAAGCTGTCTTCTGAAATTATTATAATGTTTTGTAAAAGTAAAATAAATTATAACAATCACTTGAACAAAGCATTTTAATCATCTACAAGATTTCATGGTTGTATAACAGATAATTGGCTAAGCATTACACATTGGAATTTGGATACTCTAGAGTTTGTAGATACAACTACAAGATATAGAGTTTGTAGATAATGAAATCCACTTGATTTCTCCAATTGTTCAAAACTGCAAACTGTAGGATCCGAATCCCACCCATTGTCATAAAAGCAAAGACCAAAAACAAGCATTACGGACAGGCACAAAGAAAAAAACAAAGCCACCCAAGTACCCATTTGTTTGTATGGGACCAAACTGTGCGTGTCAGATTACAAAATTTCAGCATCTGCTATATCAGCCAGGGATAACTGTAAAATTGTTACTTCTCATCATCCACAGCACTGTTCAGACAGGTCAACATTAACATATCCAGCATTGAAAAATTGGAGAGTTGCACAAAAATCCCACAGCAAAAGAAGAAGGGAAACAATGTTGTAAATCAATTTCAGTAGCCTCAGACCGTCCTAGTTCAAAATTTTCAACAAATAAATACAAGAACTTGCATTTCAGCCAAACGCAATATCTCCATCATTGGCTACAGTATTAACTATTAAGAGGCTATCATAGCCAAATGTAAGTTGGGAACAAAAGCTAAATATAAATTTCTTTCGCAAACAGAGTAAAAAGAAGAACCACGCAGAAGGAATATATTTGACATCCACGAGGCTACGAGATAAACAGACAAACAAAAATAATATATATTAAAAAAAAAGCAATAGGTAATAAGAATGTGAGTATGGAGCATCAGATCTTCCTATTCAATGAAAAGATTCATTGCACTCAAATCAGAGTTTGAGTCCTCAACAGTTCGAAAGATTCATCATTTGGCCAATTAAACTGAAAACAAATAGAACAAGATCAAATGATTGACCCAAACCCTTAATGATTGAATTGAAGGAAGAGAAAGAGGAAGGTGAATAGGAAAGGAACGCAATTGCCAACTAGGGTTTTACAGGATTATGGGGAAGAAGCTTCGCCTTATATTTATAGGACGACTCAACGGGGTTCGCTGATTTGGGAACTTAATCGGACGGCTGTGATTTATCGCACGCTGCTTCGTGCTGTTCAGCAATACCAACGTAATGCTCAAATGGGGTCACCCAGCCCAAGCCGTCCCCTTTTTTTTTTTGACTGGAGCCCAACCCGGCCTTTAGTCTACATGAGTTAGGGTTAAAAAGACCACTTGTTAAATGGTTCATCACAACTTATGAGTTAAAGGTCGATCCCCCCAAAAAATAAAAAAAATATATCTTATGAGTTAACACTTACCTTTGTTCAAAAAATAAAAAAAAAAAATAAACACTTACATATCAAATGGTAAAGATTTAAATGTATTAGATATATTTAATTTATAAATTTTACAAAATCATAATTTTTAGTTTAATAATTAGTGAACAATTAGTCAAAGACGAAAAACTAACATTATTAGTGAGTATCTTGTGTCTTTGTACAATTTTTTTAAAAATAAAATCTACTTGAATTAAAGTTTGTAAATATACATATTGTTATAGATTTTAAGAGCCAATATGATTGAAATAAAATAGAGAATATGCATAAAAAAACTTAAAATGAAAGAGAGTTTGAATATAAGTTAAAAAGGATACGCATCAGAGTGTGCCAATAAAAAAATAAAAGTAAGATCAGAAATTAACCAACTATCAAGTAAAGTGACTTAATTTACTACTCGAGAGTTTAGTATTTTTAAATGCGGATTTGATTGGTCCTAATTTGATTCAGTCTATGAGTCATTGAGCTAGGGTGAAAAAAAAATCATGCTTTTAAATTGGCTGTTGTGCAAGGCTAAGTGGGTTTTGCCATGAACTTTGACCCATTTCAATATATTTAGGTAATGTTTGGAATTAATTAAAATTAAAAATAATTTGAATTGATTTATGAATTAAATTTTGTATTTAGAATTTAATATAAAAATGAGATTTGAATTGTAATTCCCTTAATATATATAAAATTTAATAACAAAATTACTAATTAAGGGTATTATTATTTTTCTTTCTATTCATAAAAATTTAATTTTTGACTAATAAAATTTTGTATATTTCAAACACTTAGCAGATCAAGAAAAATTAGTTGATAAGTTTTCTAATTGAAACATAGTAGAGAAATATAAGAATTTTGCAAATAAAAAAATAAGTGTTTACAGCAACCAAAATTTCAATAAAACCAAGACAAATATTGAAATCGAATAACAGAAATCAAAATCAATAGAAATTGAAATTATAATAGAAATCGTAATCGAAACAAGTGAAAGAAATAATAGTAAATAAAAAAACAAAATCAGAAGCATATGTTCTAATTAAGAAACCCAACAACAAAGTCATGATTTTGTTTACATATATCGAGTCATTGTTTAGTAAAAAAAAATACATATATTTCAAATAACTCTAATTATATATATATATATATATATATATATATATATATATATATATATATATATATATATTCCCCTCATTTGGAACTAAAATTCATGCATGATCTATCTGGATGATAATAACTATAATGTGACTCGTGTTAGTCTGAAAATACTATGAATAGAGGAATAATTAAAAATTCTTAGTAGGAAATAAATAGTTTAAAAAAATTGAAAACATATGGTGAGTTTCAGTTGTGTAAAATACGTAAAAAATCACATGATAACAAAAGTATGACAATAATAAAATACTTCCAGTAGCATAACTGAATGAATGCTAAATAAATAATGCAATACAACATTATATACAAACATCAGCAAGTTCCTAAGACATCAGTAAGTAAGTTCCTCATCACAGATAATCTACTCTTAAAATTTATCTTTCTTTTCATGTCTACTTGTCCCACATCTCATTCGAAAATCTTTACTTTCATAAGGAATCTACTCTATCTCTGGTGTTACTTTAACATTGTGACAATAAAACCAGACGCACCCACACTAACCAAGGTAGGTAACATAAAAGGAAATTAATTTCTCTGCTTTCTCAATGGTTAGGTGTAAGCTTTTTCTTAAATCACTTACTTGTCATCATACACAAACATAAGCAATACAAATCACTCAATATATCACAAATAAATTCATCATATACAAGTTGATTTTCAAATAAATCATGACAATTAAATAAAATTCACAAAATTAAATTCATTAAATTTAAATGTCAATTATCCAAGGGACCAATTTTTATTTAAAATTATTTTATTAATTATTTTAAAAGTCCACATCACAGTCTATAATTTGTGTAGTCCTCATCATAGTCCATATTTTATCCTGGTCTTTATAGTGCATTCATTGCACAAAATTTTTTTTATTGCAAAGGTCAAAGTAAAGGTCATAAAATTACTCTCAAACCAATGTAAATATAATAAAGTTTATTTAAATCAAGCAAATATATTTATTGCATAATATAATTAAAATATTTATATAACTTAAGTCTTGAGTAATATTTTATTTTTTATAGTTTATTATATTAGTATCATGAAAGAGTTAATATTTAAATTATAATAATTTTAAATTTTGTCAAATATCATAAATATTTAAAAGTTAAACAAATATCAATTTTTCATAACTAACAACATAACATGTGCATAATAAATTTAACAAAAATAATAATATATACAAAACACTAAAATAATAAAGCAAATACTTGATGTTATGATTTTATTTTTAAAAGATAGTTTAGTTCTTACATTGTAGAGACTTTTTTTTTTCTTTCTTTTTTTCTCTCTCTCCTTTTTCTTTTTTCTTTCTTTCTTTTTTTTTTTCTTTCTCTTTCTCTCCTACGATTTCACCACCTCACTCTTTCTCTCCTCTTTTTCTGTTTCTTGTCTTATTTCACTTCATTTCTCCTACAGCTTTTTATAGCCATTACAAGTTGCCTTTGATGATGTTAAGGAGATAATGTCAATGTGTTTGTTGTACCAATTCTCCAAGTGCAACGTAGTACCTCATTTTTTAAGTAATAATTACATTTTTGATTTTTATCTTTAATAGTGATGACACTTAAATGTTTATATTTAAATAATAATTAATTCATAAATATATTTTCATAAATATCTACTTATAAATATATGTATTAAAATACTTCTAATCTATTCTTATTAATAATAATTATTGTGGAATAAAATTAAATAGAATATTTAAGTTAAATAAAATAAAATTTTATTATTCACATAAATATTTTATAAAAAATAAGATGTTACATGAATTGATTTGAAATCTTTTTTTTTATATTTGGAACTCATTAAAATAAGAATTAATTTGATTTAATTATATTATTTTACATTTTTACCTATTAAAAAATTATTGTATTCTCATGAAACAACAATATATACGTATTTTATGATAATATTTACAATTGATTTTAAGTTGATAATTTAAATTTTAAGTAAATATGTCAAAAATCAATAGTGAATATCATCATAGAACACATATATTTATTAAAATTACAAGAGCATATGATAATTTTTATTTACTCTTAAACTATGTTTGATGTACATGATAGTATAATATAAGATAAGATGATAGGATAGTACAAAGTATGATAGTATAATTAATAAGATAAGATATAATCTTATCTTTTATTTGATAATAAAAAGATAAATTAGTTGATTGTATAATTTTTTTAAGACCAAAATATCATTTAACATAAAAATTAAAATAATTAAAAACAATAATAAAAAAGCTTTATGGTAGCGGTGGTGGTGGTGGCGGTAGCAATGGTGGTGGTGGCGGCGGCAGCAATGTGGAGATGGTGGTGGGGGTGGTGGCGGTGGTGGGGGTGGCGGCGGCGGTGGTGGTGGCGGCGTTGGTGGCTATAGTGGCGGCGGTGGTGGCGGTAGTGGTGGTGGCGGCGGCGGCGGTGGTGGTGGGGGAGTGGTGGTGGCGGTGGTGGTAGAGGTGGTGGTGGTGGTGGTGGTGGCAGGACGGCAAGGGAGATGAGTGATAAAAATGAAATTGTGGATAATATTAGAATAAAATCCTATCATGTCTTATCACGTGTCTTGGGAGGAATAAAATTATCGACTTTAGAATATGATAAAATGACTTGACTGATTTTATTATACTATCAGTTGAATGCACCAAATATTGAATAAGATTTGATAATATTAACTTATACTATCATGTCTTCTTTATACGATATATCAAACGTAGTCTTATGTGAGATAATTAGTAAAAATAAACTAATCTATTTATTTAAAACTCAACAAAATCTTAACAAATCTTATTAAATTTGATAAAATTTTTAAATTAAAATAAATTAAATTTATTAGATTTTATGAAACTTTCAATCACAAGATTTAATTTACGAATCAAATTAATTTTTGTTTTTTTTTATATTCCAAATGTACTTTACTGGTTAGAGTGTAAGCACCTAGGTAATTAAGTAGTTTTGTGAAGGATTAAACTTTCTACTAGGTGATCATATTTTAATTTTAAAAATAGAATTTGTTCTGGACCGTGGACCGGGATCTTACCCAAAAGGGTCAACCCGGCACACGCTCTACCTTACTCCTCCATCAACACCCCGGAAAGTACTGTAGGACCTCGGAATGCATAATTCACGAGAATCAGGGAATCAACGCAGACTCTTGTAACTGCTGATACGAATTTCTCTGATTCTATAACCTCTCATCTCAATAAATAACTATAACATCTACATTCCAATAATACCGGCATTGAATGCCCTGACTCTAGGGATGCTCCATAAAGATCAGGCTAAGTAAACCTAAACAGGTAATGGTTATTGAATAACAGACACCTTAGCACACTATCTGACTTGAGCATCGGAGTCCTTTTTGCAGGTACCGCCCCCGCCGGACCCTAACGGTGGAGCTGCAGAAGGGAGGAAACCACCAAACCATACATTCCACAGGTATCCATCTGAATTCGTTCAGAACATTTGGCGCCGTCTGTGGGAACTCAGATAAATTACTATTCCCACGTTCATCATGGTCAGTACAAGGCAAAATCACCGGAGAGGAAGTGTTGCGCATGCTGCCCCTGCTCACGGACAGGGCCCAGCGGTTCAGCGTGACCCTCCTTCCGTCGCACCACCAGAAACCTCTGTCGTAAGGAGTAGACCTGTTCTGGTAGAGATGCTCAATGGGGGACACGAAACTTCAGCTTCAGCTGAAAGCCCAGTCCCCTCGCAAAGGATCTCTGTACGGGATAGACTTGTTTACCCCCCAACTAGAGAGAATAATGCAAATCAAGGCACAAGGGTCCCAGCGCATGCTCGCTTAGGAATCCCGAATTTGGATGCTGACCATTCACATTATGAGGACAACTCGCAGTCTGGAATAGCGAGGAATGAACTTCGAGAATTACTGCGCCAACAGACCGCACTGATTGATAACCAACGGCGTCAGTTGGAGGAACAGCGCCGCCGTTTGGACAATTTAGAAAGGTTTGCGCAGGCTGGCAATGAGGGAGGTGAGCGAGTCGCAGTTCAAAGGGAAACCCAACATGTCGGTGCCGGGGTCATAGAAAACAGTGACCCGGTCCCCGGCCGTCAGCAGCAATTCTCTGACGCCTTAATGGTGTATAGGGTCCAGAGGAACTTCAAGCCCCCGAGCAATTTAGAGCCCTACGACGGAACCACGGATCCACAAAAGCACTTAGATGCTTATACCCAGTCCATGCAGCTCTACGGGTATACCCCAGAATTGTTATGCCGTGCTTTCCCGTTCTTCTTGAAGAAGGATGCTTTCGTTGATTCGTGACCTTACGGACAAAAATTACAGGATGGGGGGACCTCACGCAGCGGTTCTTATTGCATTATACTACTGCCAAGGAACGACCGAAGTCGATTGATTCTCTCTCTAAAATTCGCCAAAAGAGTGATGAATCCCTGCGTGAATACATCAAGAGATTTAGTCATGCTTGTGTGGGTATAGAAAACCTCGACGATAGGATAGCCCTCCATTACGCCAGAAATAGTCTACGGACTGATTCAGACTTTTTTCGGTCACTGGCTAAAAAGAAGCCAGCCAGTTTAGATGAGTTCCACTTACGGGCAGATAAGTACGTTGAGCTGGAATAGATTACCAGGGCAAAAGAAAGCCTTGAGAAAGGTGAGCCAGTTTCGAAAAAGAGTCACAATTCCAGCCAGCCTCGAGATCCCTCCAATAATGAGCGGTATAGGCCTAAGTATTCTGAGTGTACTCCTTTGAACACCCTTCGAGAAACAATCTTGAAGGAGGTCCTTCAAACCGAGTTCCAAGATATCAAAAGGCCACCACCTGTTAAAAAATAGTCTCAGAGGGATCATTCGAAGCATTGCAGGTGGCACAACAGTTACGGCCATGAGACCGAAGATTGTTATCAACTCCGAGATGTTATCAAGTCCCTGATCAAAGAGGGACGTCTGCAGAAGTACATTAATGGTTTTCATGGTAATCAAGACCACGGAAGGAGAAGGAATTCGAGACGAAGTCGAAGTCCACAACGGAGTCCAAACGAACATCGGCAAAGAACTCGTAGCCCGGCGGAAGAAACCGAAGTCCCGTCAGAAGATCTTGAACCCCGACACGCCGAGATGGGGAGAACAGACAAGGACCAAATCGGGATGCTCAAGAAGGCGGATACCGGAAAGATAGATTAATCCATACCATCGCTAGAGGGTTCGCTGGAGGAGGAATGTCAAATAATTCCCGAAAGAAGGCACTTCAGACGGCGGTCTTAAGCGTGTCAAGTTCTTCACGAAGACCACCCACCCGAGATAGTGGAGCACCTCCCATCTCTTTCTCTGAGGATGACTACGGCGACATCATCCGGGATCATGACGACCTACTAGTAATCTCCGGAGTAATATCCAACGCCAAAGTCCGTCGAATTTTTGTGGACCAGGGAAGTTCGACAGATATCATGTTTATGGACGCCTTTGAAAGGCTGGAATTTCTTTTGTCTGAATTAACACCATATGAAGGTGAGCTCACTGGTTTCTCTGGGGAGAAGGTTACCCCGGTTGGATACTTCGATACTTTCCTGACATTGGGTGACGATAGCGCGTATAGAACCGTGAAGGTGAGATTCTTGGTTGTGGATTGTCCCTCGGCCTACAACATCATTTTGGGACGTCCTACATTGAACAACATGGCCGCTGTAATCTCCACCGCCCACCAAGCCATGAAATTCCTTAACCGGGATAATAAAGTGGTCACGGTCAAGGGCGATCAGATTGCAGCCCGCAAATGCTACAACGAAATTCTGAAAATCAGTAGGGCATCTAGAAACAAGAAGGCGCGCACACCCATCCCAACCCACCAAGTCAATGTTTTAATGACCGAACTGGATGCACGAGAGGAAATTCGAGGCACTAGACCCCAGCCCGAAGGAGACTTGATCTCGTTACAGCTTGGCAATGAACCTAATCACACCACCAAAATTGGGGCGAACCTCGACGAGCAAGAGAAAGCTCAATTGGTAAAACTCTTGCAAGAGAATAAATATCTTTTTGCCTGGACATCTGCTGACATGCCCGGAATCGACCCCGCTTTCATCTATCATCGTTTATCTATTAAACGAGATGCAAAGTCGGTCTCTCAAAAGAAGAGGAAGGTTGGCCCAGAAAGGCAGCAGGTCATCGAAGGGCAAGTAAAGGAGCTCCTGAACGCCGGATTCATCAGGGAGATTTCATATACCACCTGGCTGTCGAATGTTGTCTTAGTCAAAAAATCCAACGGCAAGTGGAGGATGTGTGTGGACTATACCGACTTAAACAAAGCATGCCCTAAGGATCCATACCCCCTTCCTAATGTGGACAAGCTGGTTGATAGTTCCTCCGGTTTCTAACTACTGTCTTTCATGGACACTTACTCCGGGTACAATCAGATTCTGATGTACCCCGAGGACGAAGATAAAACCGCATTCATCACCGAAAAGGCAAGTTACTGCTACAGAGTGATGCCTTTCGGGTTGAAAAATACCGGAGCTACATATCAGAGAATGATGAACAGGGTCTTTGAAGATCAGATAGGAAGAATGCTAGAGGTCTACGTCGATGATATGATAGTTAAGACCTCGTCGTCAGAATCACACACCTCGGATTTAGAAGAAGTATTTGAACAGCTTAGGAAGCACAATATGAGGCTTAACTCGGAGAAATGTGCATTCAGGGTCCAGGCTGGAAAGTTTCTGGGATTCATGCTGACACACTGGGGAATTGAGGCAAACCCCAACAAGTGTAAGGCCGTGCTCGATATGCACAGCCCCCGAAATGTGAAAGAAGTACAATAGTTAAACGGACGGATCGCGACTCTTACGCGTTTCTTGGCTGGAGCCGTTCACAAATCCCTCCCACTCTTTAAATTGTTGAAAAAGGGGACCGGGTTTGAATGGACTCAGGAGTGTGAGGACGCATTCGTCTCCTTGAAAAATATCTTGTCATCCCCTCCAATTCTTACAAGACCTGAGCCAGGAGAAATGCTGTACATATACCTCTCCATTCATGAGGAAGCCGTTAGTGCAGTACTTGTCAAAGAATCCGAGGGTGTCCAGAAGCCGGTCTATTTTGTGAGCAAAGTGTTGCAAGGCCCCGAGCTCCGGTATCAGAAGATCGAGAAGGTCGCATTCGTACTCATCGTTACGGCCAGAAGACTGAGACAGTACTTCCAATGCCACCTGGTGGTGGTAAGAACAGATCAGCCTATCCGATAGATATTGCACAAATCGGACTTGGCAGGAAGGATGATTGCATGGTCCATCGAGCTTTCCGAATTTGGAATCACCTACGAACCCAGAGTAGTAATCAAGGTGCAAGCACTCTCGAATTTTCTAGTTGAATTAACCTCGAAAACAAATAAAGCTGAAGAAAAATAATGGACCGTGTTTGTTGATGGGTCCTCAAACCCAAAAGGAAGTGGCGCTGGGGTGATAATAGAAAATTCCGACGGGGTCACCATAGAAAATTCCCTCAGGTTCGAGTTTCCTACCTCGAACAATCAAGCTGAATATGAAGCATGCATTGACGGACTAACGATGGCTAGGGACTTGGGTGCCACCAAACTTAAACTATGCAGTGACTTCTAACTCATAACTTCACAGATCCGAGGTGATTATCAAGCAAAAGAGCCACTTTTACAGAAATATTTGCTGAAAGTAAAGTAGCTTTTCTCAAGTTTTCAGTCGGTACAGCTAGAACACATCCCTAGAGAGCAGAATTCAAGGGCCGATCTCTTGTCCAAATTGACTAGCACTAAAAGCCCGGGTAATAACCGCTCTGTGATCCAGGAGATCATCCAACAACCATCAATCACCGACATGACAATTTTCCAGGTTGACGGGGAGGAGCACGATTGGACTATGCCATTGGTGAAGTACTTACAGTCCGGCAGCCTCCCCGATGACCCAAAGGAAGCTTCTAAGCTAAAGAGAACCGCGGTCAGGTATACTATCTATAATGGGCAGCTTTACCGACGGAGATTTTCCTTACCCTTCCTTAAGTGCCTTACGCCGAAAGAGGCCAAATATGTGTTGACCGAAGTCCATGAAGGAAGTTGTGGACACCATCTGGGAGGAAAAGCCCTAGCTTTGAAGGCTCTCAGGGTAGGTTACTACTGGCCGACAATGAAAGCATATGCTCTTGCACATGTTCAAGTATGTGACAAGTGCCAGTGGTATTCGGATCACTATCACGCCCCACCTGAAGAACTATCCACGATGTCCATACCCTGACCCTTTTATCAGTGGGGAATGGACATCCTTGGTCCGTTCCCTCAGGCTCCCGGGCAGCTGAAATTCTTGATTGTTGCGGTGGATTACTTTACCAAGTGGATTGAAGCTGAGCCTGTAGTTACCATCACCTCGGCTCGAGTTCAGAAATTTACTTGGCGTCACATTATTATAAGATTCGGTGTTCCGGAGTCAATTGTTACGGATAATGGGACGCAGTTTAAAGACAAGGGGTTCAAAGAACTACTTTCTAGGCTGAAAATAAAACATCATTGTAGCGCAGTCGAGAACCCCAGGACAAACGGACAGGCCGAAGCCGCAAATCGGATCATAGTCCGAGGATTGAAGAGAAGGTTAGATGAAGTAAAAGGGAACTGGGCCGAGCAGTTGGACCACGTCCTTTAGGCCTACCGAACTACTCCTCACTCCTCGACAGGCGAAACTCCTTTCAAACTAACATTCGGATGTGAGGTCATGATCCCGGTGGAAATTGGAGAACCAAGCCTGCGTTCTCAAAACTTCTCGTATGATGATAACCCGAGGTTAATCAGGGAGGACTTGGACCTGTTGGAGGAAATGAGACGTATTGCCCACATACAAGATGCCGCGATCAAGTAGAGAACGGCATCCCGGTACAACCTGAAGGTCATCCCGAGAAGATTTTAGCTGGGCGACTTGGTACTCCGCAGAGCCGATGTCGGCGAAAGGAATGCCTCCCAAGGAAAACTAGCCCCTAACTAGGAGGGTCCTTATCGCGTTGTAATCAGCACCAACAAAAGAGCTTATACCCTAGAGACTTTGACAGGGAGGTCGGTAAAAAAATTTTGGAACGCAGACAAACTTAGAAAGTACTACAGCTAAGTGCCTTGTCAGGCCTAGTCTCCTAGTTAAACTTTGTTTGATCTGCCCAATTGTTATGAAACGCACATTGTGATATTCAATAAAGTAAGTATTATTTTTTCTATTGTGTCATTCTTCTATTCAATTTTTAAGTTTCAGTTACTTCATAGTACCAACTGAGGTGTGTTACCTAGTTCGTGCAATAGAAAAATCCTATATTGGAAAAATTCTAGCACCAAACTAAAAACACGAAACGACCTCGGCAAGGACTAGTCTGTCAAAACATTGTCATGTGGTATCTTAAAAAGGACCCCAGACATTGTTTCCTACCTTTGGCACGGATCTTAAATGCCGGATTTATCTGGACATCGGATCCTAAGCCAAGGTTTAAGCAGTTCTACAAAGAATAAAGAATATGACATCTCGATCCGCAAGAACAACGATAATTAATAAAGCCCAAAATTTGGGTTGATGTTTACAAAAAATCGGGGTACAGATAAACCAAGACCTCGCGCAGAAGGTTAAAAAAAAAAAACCCTAATCTGCAGCTGAATTCGGATCACGGATGTTAGAGTCTTCGACCAAATTTGAAAAAGCCACACGAGGAACTACAAGAGATCCCTCTCGAACCACCTTTCCGGAGTCAAGCCCGTCCAAAACCAATGTAACCCCGGGGTTGAAGTGTTGAACTTGTCTGACAGCGTTGCTGAATTGATCTTCCTTTATCTTGGTACACATCGATATCAACTAGTTGACATCGGCCTGAAGAGAGATAATTTTAGCCTCACACCACCGAGATTTGGCTCGAGAATTGTCACTCTCAGCTAGAAGCGAGGTAATCTGCTTCTGCTGCTCGGTAAGGGTGACCTCCTTTGCCTTGCCAGCATCCTTCAAAGCCACCACTTCGGTTTCTAACTCCTTTACCGGAAGTAAAGCTTCATCTTTGGCCTGTACGGAATCCTCTAGATCCTTAAGAGCTTTGGTTTCACCACTCTTAGCCGCGGCCAGTTTGTCCGCCATTTCTCGTTCATGTTCCTCGAAGGCGAGCTCTAAGAACCGAGCTTCGGCAGCAATATGGATCCCTATGTTATACAGGGCGAGCATTGGACTCACCCCGGTACAATATAAATTCCACAAATCAAAAATGGTCAAAGAAGTTGCTTGACAATTCAATCAGATTTTATTTCATTTTATACATCGTCATACATCAATACAAGGAGAAGGAAAATAAGGGATATGAAAAGGTTAAACAGCACTGACGAGCCCGGAGGCCAACTTTTTGCTGTGAACTTTCACATCCATTCTCTAGAGCGCACACCAGTCTCTTCCCTGTTGAGGCTTCTTGAAAAAGTGGATTGACTTCAAAAAACTGAGGATAACCGGAACAGAACACTGCCGCGGGCTCAGAAAATTTCTGCCATACCACTCATCGGTTCCACTCACAAGGATAAAAGAAGACCGACGTGCATCTTCCTCGGTTGAACGGAGTTTGGGCTGATCATGAAGAAGTTTATTCCACTGGAGCCAAACCAGTTTCATGATCATTCCAGGACGCTTGGAAGCAATTACTTCAATGGTCCCCCCGGCTTATGTAAAAGGAGGACTAAGAAGGGCTCTATTTCTCCAATTACCTCCGTCCAACATGACAGGGATTACAGAGCTTCCCAGCGAAGAGGTATGAATTAGACATTTCTTCATACGCTGGGAAGGTAAAGTCCCCGTCCTCATTACGCTGGGAAAGAAAAGTTCCTAATGAAACAAGGTTTTTAGCAGGAAAAGAAGTATCTTCAAATATTTTGGGAAAAACAGAAAAATGGTGGCCTTCGCAGAAGGCAAAACTTCTCTAACTCCCTCTGAACACAAGCACAAGTGTAAGAACAGCAAAACCATTCTGGAAGATTGCAAGATAGGAGGAAAAAGGAATAGGAGGAAAAAGGAATGATTGTACCAGGCGTGAACCTTCTGTATTTATAAAACGGGAGGCTTTGACGAACCCTACGAATCAAATCAACGACATTAAATGCTCTCCCTTTCCTATTGGTTACGAGAGCAACGGATGTCTGGGAAACATTGAAACTGACCCTCTTTTAAAGGATTCTTATCTCCCAATTAAGTCAGAAGCAATAGTTTCCAAAGATAAGGATTCAGTTTTCTACAAGTTTCAAGAGGTCTAGGAACAAGATCCAGATTCCGAGAAAGCAGCAAGATCCAGACTCCAGGACAAGGGGTACGGATTTATCGATCTCCAACCCTGAAGATATTTTAATACAATGAACGTCGACCTCGGCACGAGACATCGCAAAACCTGGCTTTGAAGTCAGGGCGTAGCCCGTTAAGTTTTATGAAGCTGAATACCTTGGCACTTGACTACCCTGTCAAAGCACCAAACTGGGGCAATGTTTCCGGGCCACCGTGGGCCGGATCCTACCCAGAAGGGTCAACCCGGCACACGCTCCACCTTACTCCTCCATCAACACCCCGGAAAGTACTGTAGGACCTCGGAATGCATAATTCACGAGGATCAGGGAATCAACGCAGACTCTCGTAACTGCTGATACGAATCTCTCTGATTCTATAACATCTCCTCTCAATAAATGACTATAACGTTCACATTCCAATAATACCTGCATTGAATGCCCTGACTCCAGGGATGCTCCATAGAGATCAGGCTAAGTAAACCTAAACAGGTAATGGTTATTGAATAACAGACACCTTAGCACACTATCTGACTTGAGCATCGGAGTCCTTTTTGCAGTGCATCTTGCCCCGGACCTTAACGGTGAAACACACAATTGTAGGGGAGAAACCATCAAATCATATCTTCCACCTAGATCCATCGAATTGCGTTGAATGAGCAATTCATGCCTGTTGAATTACAAGTTTGTTGACAAATTACTCTTAATTTGTGATTAACTTTAAAAAGAATTTTACTTAACTACTATATCTTATTTAAAATTATGTGAGTAATTAGTTAAAGTTAAAAATAAGTGTAAAAATTAGAGAATAATTATTTTTGGGAGGAGAGATTAGAGATTAAATTATGCATGCGCCTAATTTGAGCCATTTACTTCTGGTAGTCACTCACATGAAGGCGTTTTATCAGTCATCTAATGTGTGTAAACGCGTTTACCTACCACTACCAAACCAAAATGTAAACTTCTTAACGTAAGTTGCCTTATGGGGGGAGTTGCCTAATCCATTTAGATTTCAAATCAATCAGATAACAAATACAGAATAATTTATAGTATTACTATTAGCTAATAAATCGAATAGAATAATAACAAGGGCGGAGAGGAAACACTAACCGCGTCCCAATGAAGTTGACACGCAAAGCCAAAGGCAAAGTCCATTTCATCATCAGAGAAGAACAATTACTTACAAACACACACAACCACATCGTCATCTTCATCGTCCAAACACTCTCCGACACTTTTCAACTCATGATGCTGTTCCTCTTGACACCTCTTCTGCACCACCGTCCGATTTGCCTGCTTATGTAACACAACACGATACACACACACACACACTCTCTCTCTGTTATATTATATACTTGCCCTTCTTTGGGGCTCCCATTTTGGGCACCCAAGTTTCAGTCTTTGTCATCGTGCAGATACAAGATAGGGTTTTTATGTCACAACTATGACCAGGTACAGAAACCACTGTGTTTAGTGCAATCTTTCATCATGTCAATTCAATTATTTGCAATTCTAGTAGAGTAGACCAACTGAATTTCAGGATTTTTAGGTTTTGTTCATGTTCATGTATTAATTGATAGTTGTGAGTAAGAAGTGTAGTGAGTCAATGGAAGGTGTTGATCAAACTGGTAAGCAAAGAACTAGTTGTGCATTTGGTTCACCCTCAGGAGCAGCTCCTAGGCCACCAAACCGATTGAATGCTCTCAATCAAATGGGTGCTCCTGAGAACCAGAAACCTGGTATTGGTATACCACCCTCTCACCCCAATACCAATATCTCACCTTCAACCCCTTTTCCCCAATTTATGGTCTCCCAATCCCAATCCCACTCAGGTTCCCAGCGATTGCGTTCTCCCAATTTGAGTCCAGGCTCGTCCCATTCAAGGTCTTTGTCTCAACCTTCATTTTTCTCTCTGGATTCCTTGCCCCCATTGAGTCCTTCACCTTACCGTGAACCCGCAGCTGCGGCCTCCTTTTCGGATTCGATTTCAACAGATGTGTCTATGGAGGAAAGCTTGGCTACCTCTCATGCCCCTTCTGCGCCTGTCAACCGAGGTCATGCTGTTCAGCTTGGCCATAGTCTTCCCCCTCGTAAAGGACACAGGCGCTCTAGCAGTGATTCCCCTTTAGGAATCTCTGGTTTCGTTCAATCTTTTTCTCAGTTGGTTCCCCCTGGGACTTGGAGTGATCGGGACAATTCGGCTTCTAGAGGAGAAAGCTCAGGTTTTGAGAAGCCAATTCAGTTAGTGTTAAAAGAGCAAAATAAGGATATGGACCGTGTTGATGGCTTTAGTGGAGAACCCGTGAATGCGAGGAAAGAGGATGCGCTGGATGACTTATTTAGTGCATACATAAATTTGGACAACATTCATAATCTGAATTTTTCTGGTATGGAAGATAAGGATTTGGATAGCAGAACTAGTGGTTCCAAGACAGTTGAAAGCAGTGACAACGAAGTTGAGAGTCATGCAAATGGAAAAACAACTGGTGCTCAGGGGTCAAGTTCAAGCTGTTCGGAAGAAAGGAGGGAAGGAGTTAAGAGAAGTTCTGATGGAGACATTGCACCCGGTGCCCGACACCGGAGAAGTTTCTCATTGGATAGTTCCATAGGAAATTTTCATATTGAAGATGGATCACCTCAGCTTCCTCCCCAGCAATATCGAATTGGTCAACACTCGCCTAGCAATTCAATAGATGGTAAAACATCTGAAGTCAGCATGGAGTTTGGAAATGGTGAGTTCAGCTCGGAGGAGCTAAAGAAAATAATGGAAAATGATAAACTTGCTGAAATTGCCATGTCTGATCCCAAGCGTGCAAAAAGGTAATATTTTTCTTCTCTTTGCCCCATCTTTCTGTTCCTTTCTTTTGAAAAAAACTGAAGCTATAATAATTCATTTTTATTTGTTGTGTACTCTTCTAGGATTTTGGCTAATCGTCTATCAGCTGCTCGTTCAAAAGAGCGGAAGACGCGATACATTTCTGAATTGGAGCACAAGGTGCAAACTCTTCAGACCGAGACAACCACATTGTCTACTCAGTTTACCAAATTACAGGTGTATATCTTCTTAGATGAGCTTACATCCCCTTTTATTCAGTTAGTCAACAATATTTTATTGTCATGAATCATGTATACTACTGTTCATTCTTCTTGTTCTCCCTTTTTTCTTTGTGCTTGTCTCCAGATGGATAATGCAGAGCTTAAAAGTCAGAATAACGAGTACAAATTGAGGCTTCAAGCCTTGGAACAACAGTCCCAACTGAAAGATGGTATGTATTTACATTTTCCTTCTTCTTTATGTATTAGTTAGCTCAAATCTGCTTTTAACTTATTCCACCCTGTAAAGTGTAAACTCTTTATTTGAAGTAGATAATTGTGTCATTTTTTGCACAGAAATAACCAGAACCAGAATATATGATCATGTTCAATGATTTCTGATTTTCTTTAAGTAAATGGATTTTATGTGTAATAACAATCTTCAATTCTTCACTGTATGACATTTTCTGAGTGTGTAAACATAGTTATTCAAACTTTTGTTGGTTCTCAACTTTGTGAAATGGTTAATGCTGATTAACAAAATGAGTGATTTTTTATCCAATCATGTTTCTTAAGGCATATTACTTCATCATTATGTGTGGCTATCTCTGCACCTTTCAAATCTGCCTGCCTGGCCTAGGAATTTGATTTCATCTTGACAAATGCTTGTAAATTTGGACTAATACTGTGTTTTTCTGAAATTCTTGTTTGCATGTTATAGCCCCTTTAAAACTGCGTATAAAAAATGCATGAATGTAATATGATTTTAGTTGCATATGTTGTCCTAATTTTACCTCTATAAAAATGTTCTTAATGTCAAAATAGAAAGAAATAAAGTGAGAAAGAGTGAGGGGAGGGGGGCTCTGGCAGAAAAGGTTCAAATGTTCCTTTTTCTTGTATAAGCAAAAATACTACAACTTAGTATATTTGATGTTTTGATATTCTCCAAGACATTGACATTGGCAATGTGTTTTAAGCAGCTTGAACTTGTAAGCATATATCTCCATTTTCCCTCTCTCCCTTCTTCAAAAGCACTATACTCCCTTGATTTTGTGCTGGACTTGAATATCTTCACGTGACCGGTCTGTCTAAATATTTAGCTGTGTACATGTGGAACTCCAAAGATCAGGAGTTGTAAAGGTTAAATGGGCAGTATTGATTTTTGTTTTAACGATTAAGGAACGGATGAAAGTGATGCACGCAATAGTTCATTTCTGCAATTTCTATATCTTCAAATGCAGGGTCCTCTGCTTTAATACATAAATCTGACAGGATTTTTAGAGTTTAGAGTGTCTAATGCAGCATGATGCCAGGTTTACATTTCAACAGCTGTGTAATCGTTTGTGTCCTTATTTTGGCAGCTCTGAATGAGACCTTGGATGCTGAAGTCCGGCGTTTAAGGCGCACTCTTGCAGAACTTGGTGGAGAGACCCTCCTCTCAAGTCGCATGGCTCAACAGCTTGCTATTAACCAACAAATGTTCCAGTTACAGCATCAGCAGCCCAGCCAGGTTAGACATGTTCAACCGCAAAACAACCATCCTCAGGAAGAGACACAGACTCAGTCACAGCAGATTCAACGCAATGAATTGCAATCCCAACGGCAGAATGGCAAAGCTACTGCTTACTGATCGCAGCAAATCGTAGAAGCAATAGATAGCTGCCTGCTGTTGATTCAAACAGATAAAATATTTTTTTAAATGGAGCTGATTGCTTATAATCAATCCTATATAAGCACTGAACTACCATTAGTTTGCCTATATATATATAGAGGTCCGTTCATTATCTTTATTTAAATTTTTATTTTCAATGTTTCACTTATATATACTCGGAATATTTTTTCATATTAGTGGACCTTGTCATATTATCAGGACAATCCCCCTTTTCCTATTGTACGGGCCGTATTCTGGCATAATCTGAAAAAAAAAATTATTTACTGCCTACTGCTATATTTTTTATATTCTAATTGTTGGGAGGGTGTTTTAGCTGAGAGAGTATCCATGGATTAATTTTGTAGTAATGTCTGTGGAAATACTTTGATCAAATGTTAAAAAGGTTTTTAATATCCCAAATTTACAGAAATTTTGGCACAAAAATGAAAAATTCCAAAAGAGTTGAGATATATATATTTTTTCCTTTTCTTAATTTTGGTTTTTAAAAGTTTAGGAAGATGGGAGGATTTTTTATTTTAAAGTCACTGTATGATTTTCGAACCTAATAAAGGATCAATAGTGATGATTGCATGACTTGGTTTAAATCTTGAGTGTATTTTTTGGTAGGAAATTTATAATTTCATTGTAAATTTTGTTGAGATTAGTAGTTTGTTTTTGCCTTAAAATAAGAAGAGTCTTTCTTCACCTTAAAAATATAAGAAAAAAAGATCAACTGTAAAAATCCAACCAAGACCTCTTAGTTGATCCTATTGAGCCAAGTCACATTTGGCATTGGCAATTCAAGAGATAATTTATATACATGACCAAGATTCGTGCTTTGTCCAGAGTTAAAAAAATTATAATATTATATAATAATTGTTTATTGTCATAAAAAAATTTATAATAAATATATATTTATATTTATATTTTTATAAATGATGTTCATATATTAACATCGTTTGACATTAACATCATAATAATAATAATAATAATATATGCTTTCAATATACGAAATTATGAAATTATAAGTAACTATATAAAGGAAAACAATTAAACTTAAATAGTTCCTAAATTTGTTGTCCTAGGTGCAGAAAAAAAAAATTTGTCCTGTGACCTGTGTAGTTAAATTTATGACGTTAGTTATTTTTTGCATTCTATTTATAAGAGTTTTGTTTTTTTTTCCACCTCCTTTCTCTTCAATTACCATAGATTTTTTTTTTTTAAAGATATTCTGGTTGCACACCACTTGAATATAGGGGTGTTCCATTTGGATAGGTTTTTTCATCTGATCCAAACAAGGAAGTTCTGGTTGGATGAATTCCAATAACTTGTGCCGATCAATCAAACCAATTTTAATCCACTTAGTGAAAAGTTGAACATATACCTATAAATAAAAAAAAATAGAAAATAACACAAGTGAACCATAAGGCAGCACGTTAATTCCAACAATTAATCAGAAACAAAATCTCATCTTCTAAGCTAGTTATTCTACACTTGAAAGCTTACTTTCTTAACTCATTATCATTCCTTAAAGACAAATAAGTAACAAGACCCACCCTAACATTAACAGGTTCAACATGATAATGGGTTACAACTCAGGTTCACCTTATCAAGATTTTTTGTTGCAATCAAACCATTATACAGAAAATTCCAACACATTAAATTAAACAAAGGTCACAAGTCAAGTTAAAAGACATAAAATCAATGTCTAAAACAAGAAGACAACAACAAAGAACCAAAGAAAAATTGAGCAACAACACGAGTAGAACAAAAGTTCAACAACAGATTTAGAGAAAAACACAAAACAGGCCAGAGCAGAGTGGCAAAGGCAGAACCAGCACAGAACGGCCACTGCCACGGAGAACCACCAAAACACTATAGCAGCACAGAACAACCACCAATAATCACCCCAAAACAACCACCAAGAATCACCCCAGAACATCCACTAGCTAAATATTACTTATATCAAATATAGAAGCAAGCAAAAATCAGTGAGAATATGCAAAAAAAAAAAACACGGAGGGAGAGTGAAACGTACCTCGATGAAGAGGGCTTAACTATGCAAGTCTCTGGTGACGTGAGGAGATCGAAGAGGGGGAAAACAAATTGAAATGGATAAACCTCACCGTACAAAGGAAGCCGAGACCAAAGAAGAGAAGAAAAGATTGAAACGGATCACGACGGCTTTGGGTTGTGGGCACACGACGACGGGTCGTTTCTTGGAAGGGCAGTTGGTGGGATTGGAATTTGGCAAACTTAGGGAGTAGGGATTTAGGATTACGGGATTTGGGATTTTGGGGGAAGGGGGAAGTGAAGCCGAAGCCGAAGTGGGGGTGGCCAGTGGGTTGGGAGGAGTATAGAGTCATAAGGGATAGGTTTATTATGGGTATTTAGGCAAAATCATAACGAAAATCGAACTGAACCGATCGGTTCTTCAAAAATCTCATCCAAATTAATCCAATTTATTTCGATTTTCATCGGTTTTCAATTTTTTTAGATCGATTTTTGATTTTTTTTTAGATTGGATTGGATGTGAACACCCCTACTTGAATACATGCAAACAAGCGGTTACACGACTTGCACATTTCTTTACATTAAAATCTGATTCAAATCTTCTATCTCCTTTTTTTCTTTTTATCTCTTTTCTTATTCTAAAAAAAAAATGCTGACAATTAAAAAATACTGAGAAACTAAGATAAAAATAAGTGCAATGCTATTCACACATAATTTCTATTATATTATTCTTACATTATTTTTTATTAAATAAAAAAATAAAAAAAACACACATTTCAATACACATTTTTTCATTTTTCTTTCCTAAATAAGTGTAGATATAAGAATAATATAAAAATAGTACAAATATTTTTTTCTAAACACTTGTTTAGTATGATATATTAGACTTGATAAGATAAGTTAATATAATAATACATTATAACTTTATCAATTATTTAGTATAAATACTATATTATATAAATTTATTCATTAAATTTTTCTTATACATTAAAATTATAAATAACTTAATCAAATTTTAAGAGATAAAATTAAACTTAATTAAATTTTAATATATAAATTATTATAAATATTTTTTATTATAATTTTAAATATCTTAATATTCTCAACCATTATATATGAAGCCTTACATTATCAAATCTTATTCCACTCCTCATATCAAACAACCTTAAAAGTAATTGTGAATTTACAAAGGGTTATGATTTTGCTGATTTATAAGAGAGACAGAAGATTTAATTCCAATTCACCAGACTCATTTATTTAATGGGAAAAGATATTTACACTTTATTTTTATATCATTTTTATATGCATACTTAATTGAAAAAGAAAAAAAAAAAAAAAGAAAAAAAGTGTATTAAAAGATGCATATATCTTATTTTATTATTTTAAAAATAATTTTTTAATAAGTATTTTAAAAAATTAAAATTAAAATTATTTAATAAAAACAAGATATAAATATATTAAAAATTTAAGAAAAAATTATTATTTATCTTATTTTTATAAAAAATATTTTAATGTTTTTAACAAATATTTTTAACAAACTTTTTAAAAATATATATAATAAAAATAATGTACAAAAATCATTACTAATATTTAATTTAATATACGTACGTATGGCACAAATTTCTGCACACCGCCAAAGCTAATTGCTTTCTGTCACACACCATAAATTGACAATTTGACATGATGGAAAGTTACATATTTTGACATTTTGTGCTTGTACGTAGAAATTTGTTGCAAGGATTAGACTCCATCCGATCAAATATTCCACAAGGGCCCCATTCTTTGAAATCCTGCCAATAATTGTCAATACCAGATGGCATCAATAAGCCTGTACGACGTGTACGTGTGCTATGTTGTACGTTTCTTAGGCACAAGGTAAAGATCATTTTTCTTGTGCATGGTTATTCCTGGTTTCACTTGCGTGTCTAACATGTCTTCCTTGTCAATCCCACCAGGCAGTTCCCAATCAAATGAGTGGAGAAGATTAGCAAGTGAAAGCTCCACAGTGACCAACCCCATGTGCATCCCTGGACACATTCTCCTTCCACCACCAAACGGGATTAGCTCAAAATTATTCCCCTTCAAGTCTATTGAACTCCCAAGGAACCTTTCAGGGTAAAATTCTTCAGGGTCTTCCCAGTTCTCAGGGTCCCTTGCTATAGCCCACGCGTTAACATATACTAGAGTTCTGGGTTGAATCTCATATCCATCTATGTTGCACTTTTCCATGGTTTCCCTTGGCAAAAGTAGCGGTGATGGTGGGAACAGTCTCAAAGTCTCCTTCACCACTGCTTTAAGATAAGGAAGTCTTTGAATATCATCTTCATTTATAAAATCTTTGTCCCCAAATAAATGTCTAATTTCTCCTTGAACCTTATTCATCGCTTTATGCATGTATATATGCACATATATATAATTAAATAAACTGAATTAATTAATCAATAATAATCATGTGAGTTGCTACACAGCTAGAAAATTGTTGACAGAGAATTCAGCCTCACAAGATTCAAGAGTTGTTGGATAATGAAAAACAATACCAATTGATTCTGGCAAAAGAATTCTGTCTATATGGTATTTTCCTAAATCATGTTGTTTAACTAAGTAGAAGAAGGAGATGTTAATTACCATAAGCACAGCTTTTATATGATCGAGAGTGAGATCAAACGAGAATGAGTGATCATTGATTATCCGAAGAAAGATATCAATGATGTCTGCTACTTGTTGGTCATCGGTTTTAGGTCTGGCTGGATCCATGTGGTCGTGGATGACTCGTTCGTAGAACATATCCAGTTCCTTGAAGGTTTTATCTAGCCTTCGTAGTATTCCTCTGACTCTATCAACCCAACCCATCAATGGAAAATGATCTGAAAAGTAAAACTCTGTCAACAATGCTTGAGCCTCGTTGAGCAGCACCTGCAATCTACTCCTTTGGCCACTTTCTAATTCATCTTCTTCCTCATAGTCAAAACCATACTTCTCCCCAAAAGCTATCCTACATATTAAAGTGCTTGTGAAAGACATCAATGTTTCGGTCAAGTTGATTACTTTGTCCGAAGCATCATGTTGTGAGTTTGTTAATCATTTGGGCAACCTCGTCTTCTCGAATGGGACGAAAGGATTGGACACGTTGAGAGCTGAACAAGTGGAGGACACATAGTTTTTTCATTTCTCTCCAGTAGGGGCTATACGGTGCGAAACCCAAGTCCAAGCCATTGTAAGACAGTTTCCTTAGGCCAAGGAAAGGTGGCCTGCTTGCAAACTTGTGGTCGTGGGTTTTCAAGACTTCCCTGGCCATTTTTGCTGAGGAAACCACCAAGGTTGGCACTGAGCCAAGGCGCAAAGACATGAGAGGACCATAGTGTTTGGAGAGTTGCCTTAGACAGCGATGTATGGATGAGCTATCAAGCTGGTGTAGGTTGCCAATGAGAGGAAGACCTGGAGGTCCGGGAGGAAGAGGTGCTCTTCCTCTGTTTGTTCTGCGTCTGTGGATAATGAATAGGAGAAAGATAGATAATAAAGAAACAATAACAAGCACCACCATGATGTAGGCATACAAATTGCACCGGTATCTTCCAAATTTATAGAAGTAACATAAATATTAAAAAAAAAAAACTACAAACATAGTTGTAAGTTGTATCCTTAAGAACCGGGAGAAATTATTACATATTATGAGAGTATTACACTGTTGGATAAAAAATAAAATGTTATTAAATTATATATTTGAATAATTATAAAGTTGCCTGTATCTTAGAATTTCTCCATAATCAGAGGATCGATGTGATCAGATGTCTAAATTAAAGTTACAGGTTCAATTGCCAATCCAGTAATCTGACAAAAAAAAAGGCAAAGAAAAAATAAAATTGCAAAACTCCGTTTGGCTTGGATTGCAAGGTTTTTTTTTTATTATACGGAATTGAAAAGAGATTAACTGAGGTTTATCTTGGTTATTAAATTTGAATGGAAATTCAAAATCGATCCAACCCCTCAACTTAATCGATTAAATAATGGAGTCATCGGTTTTCATGATTCCTTAACGTCTGTGGACCCAAATGAAAAAGACAAAAAAGAAAAATCCTTAAAATGGGATTTGGCCAACCTTATCCTTATCCTTGTCCTTGTATTATACCCTATTTTGGACGAGAGTACGGGCCTTTCATTAATGCAGAAGGACAAGTCTACTTTTTGGAGTTACAAAGGATAAAATGGGGAAGATATAACCTCTCTAGATTTTGACTAGTAAGCTTAGATCTGACTAGTATTTTCTAGCAAATGTGCTTGAGTTAGATTTTCTTTGTTATTATGGTGTACTGTTGTATTGCTAGATTTTGGGCTTGCCCTTTCTAGTTTGTATGCCTTGTTGGCTTTGAATTGCAGACCCAAAAAAAAGTCTATTATGTTTTTCGTGCGAGATATTTATTTGCGTTCATCACAAAAAATATTTTAGTGAGCCAATTGACCCATTTATTCAAGTTACTCTTTTCTTGTGGACGGTAGTATAGTTTAATTGCACTTGGTAAAAGCAGAACACCGAAAGGATTAGCCCATGTCCAAGGATTCTCCAGCAGGCTTTCATCCACAAGGCCCATTACAGTGTGTATTTTGGAATTACATTTTAGTCACCATTTTTGGGCTTTATCTGACAGCGCGCACGCACATCTCAGTGCTCATTGTTCAGTAATGTCAATCAACTGATTAAGACATTAACTTCTAAAAAAAATACAAAATGCAAAATAAAAGAATAAGAAGAAGAAGTTTGTCATAATGTATATGTGATTCTCAAGCATAAGGAGGATTTAAAAGCTGAGACCTGCGAGCCATCGTCGTTATTAGCTCTCAACGATTTGGTGACATCATGTCATCATCCAACCACTACCAGTGGTGGGATCTGGAATTAGTACTAAACAGGCAGTAATACTGAACTTTTTGGGTCCTTGCAACATATTCAGACCATCTCTCTGATATACATATATATCATATATGGAGCTAGCATGTGATGGCGCCAGGTCCATAACCTTTAAATGAGATGAGACCATACATAGCCTCTGATGTTTTGTGGGCATGATATTGCTTCCTTTTATAATAATAGATGAAAATTTGGCAGGAAGAACAATTTTATGGCTGGTTTCGTTGGTTCCCATGTGACATGGGGCTCCACCATACCTGCAACCTTATTATTAAATTTGATTTAAATGGTTGGCTAGTCATGTGCCGTTGTACCTAAACGCCATTTGATTGCTGAGCTGAAATATATACATACACTGATACACACGTTATAGTTTTCCACTCCGCGCGGCAGGAGCAAATTAATGATAACTGATTCGCAATTCTGTGTGTTTTTTCTGATGATTGGGACGTTTTGCTTTCACTGAGATGTTAATGCTACCAAAAAAGAAGCTTACGAATCCAATCGAAGATAATATTTGTAATGAACTTTAAACCTTATCATTTGTTTTTCCTTAATGTAGCAGGTTTTATAGTAAGTGAGTAAGAATAACTGAATCTCTAATGTGATGACAATTTTGAAATAGTGATAAATAAGTCGTTACCTAGTTTTTTTTTTTTTATCTATCCATATATTTGTTTTATGTATAAAACATTTAAAAGTGAAATACAATAACAAAGAAAATTGTTAGAAAGTTAGAATTTTTAATAGAATAATGTGCCATGTTTATTGACTTTTGAATGAGTGAATAATTCTTATCATTTCATTTTATCTAATAATCATTCATGTATTTTATCAAATATTTTGATTATTTATTCTGACTATGTAATATAACTCTATTATTATTATTATTATTATTTGTAATACTATACACTTTATTTCACTATGCTTTTGAGTGAGTTTGTCTTAACTCTTAAGGAGGATCTTGAAGTAAATATGAATTCACTTAGATCTAAATTATGAGTTTTAAAGTGCGTTTGTTTGTCTTCTTTTACAATAAAAGTATTTTTTTATTAAAAACATGTAATTCTAAAATATGAATATCTATTTAGATAAGATATTGAAAAAAATTTAAAAAAAAGCAATTTTCTGTTTTTTTATAAAAGTAAAAATGAGTTAGTTTTTATAATAATCAATTATAAAGAGATGTAATAGAAGAGAAAAAGTAAAAAGTGTATTTTATAATTATATTCAAAAGTAAAATAAATTTTACTTTTCATAAAAAATTTTAAAAATAAATCAATTATTTATTCTATCTTATAATTATTTTTTAAAAAATTTATCTAAACACACTTTTAATCTCCTACTTGATAAGATTAATTAACCTCCCATATTTTCTTGCTCTTATTTTATTTTTGGCAACAGAGCTACTATTTTTATTTTTCCTACCATCGAATGGGCATACTTGAAGTGAACTCGATTATATAAATAAAGAGAAAAAGGCAAAAAGGGCTTAGGATGGATGCTTAAATCTTCCTAAACCACAAGACAAAAGAAACTCAATCAAACCAAATCGTATTTCCAGCTACGATCGGTGACTTTGGTCCGGAGACATGAAACATAAATGTTCTGTGAATTATCACATGAGCATCAACAAATGGAGATTGAAAATTTTACTCAAGCTACTACTACACTACAAGTTTTTTTTTTCCATGACAATATGAGCTTCTAAATGTGAAAGGACAAAAAGTTTCAGTCAACTACAAAATTATGGCAATAATTTTGCATCCAATAATGTTAGTTATACAGAAAGTTTCTCACATCAGTGAGATAACTCTCATCACTAATATGAACTATCAGTTTCTCTTTTCTCTTTTTCTTTTTTATTCATCAATAACAATGGTGTATAATCTTTTTATGTGAATTATATGAGTTACATATTATGTACAACTAATATTACTCTTTTGTATTGCTGTATATATATAAGTAGATTATTTTAGTTATAAGAGAGACCACTACTTAACTGTGCACTTAAAACTCATATAGAATTATACGTACAACCATTAATGTAAATAATATAATTTTAGAATATTACTAATTTTTGTTTTGGGGTGACCAATAAAATAAGAGACATTTCATAAACCATAATATTATTGTCTAAATAAACTTGCAAGAGGTGGTTTAAATAGTAAGTAAATTTGAATTCAAATATCAAAGACCTCTATAATATTAGGGTTTAAGTTCGCATGAAAACACTTGAAGTAAAGATAATCTTAATACTCGTGTGATGTTTAATCTCAGATACAAATAATGTGAGGAAATCTCATATAAAAAAATATATTATATCTTAAACTATGTGTCAATTTTTTTTATTTTTTTAATATCATCATTTAATCTATGTAATTGACATTATCTATTAAAAAATATTTTATTATTATAGTAAAATAAAAAATTTAAATTTCTTTACTCTATTGTCTCCCTCCCACAAATAATTAGGTACATCCAACTAAGATACACCATATATTCAGCTTAGCATATATTATTTTTAGTTTAGCAGGATAGTACGCAGTGATAGATTCCATTACACACACCAGTAGCTGTAAAAGTTGTAGAGTCATGCTTAGTATTTAACACCAAACACATCATCTTATCACATTTGTGTAATGTGATGGTCTTAGAGTATAAATGTGTGAAAAATGAGATAGAATTAATTATAATTAAAAAATAAAATTTGTGTAATATGATTTGTGTGTAAGTTTATATAACTAATATTATTCAATTTGGTAAGAGAGGCACCGTCAGAAAAATTTGAGCAGGCTTGTACGCGTACGCATATAAAGAAAATTAGGTTATAAAAGTGTGTTTTTGTATATAATATATATAGAACATAAATTTTGTATATAAATCAATAAAATGATTGATATAATTTTATATGTTTTATAAATTATTTCATAATACAAACAAATAAAAGAATGTGAATATATAAATCATTTTACTTTTGTTACCCGATCATTGATCAACGCTAAATAATAAGGAATCAAATATGAAAAAATTCTGACTTAAATTTAAAATTTCATATTTAGATAAAAATTTCTCCCAACACGTTATATCCGCAGAGTTAGAGAACCCATGTGCCAGCCACGCTGCAGGCGAGGACAAAATAGCTGTCAACAAGTTGGTTAGTTCATGGTTGCTGGATGGATAGATCCAAACATATAAAGATTTTTGGATAATTTATTTTTATTTTAAAACGTGTAAATTAATATATAAAATTATGTGAGTCAGATTAAAATTATATTTTCATTAACATAATTTTATATATGTTAAGATTAGTTTACATATTTAAAATAAATAAAAATTACCCAAAAAATTATTATAACAGATGCAAGGATCATGCATCTAGGTTTTTTTCTTCTTCTAAACATAAATTACTTTTACGGTTTTACCTAAGATTGATACTAAAGAGTTTTTGACTTAAAAATTATACATTTCTCATTCAAAATCATATAATATTACGTCGTTAAAAATAAAAGATAAATATATATACTTCTCAAAATGGAGTCCTTCATCAACATTGTTAGTGGGAAGAAAGATTCTTTAACAATAAAAAAAAAGTGAACAAAAGAATAACGGAATTTGATATTTACAAATATTCTTCATCTTATTTTTTTTTTTTACCCTCATACCCCCTTCTTTGACTCTATTAAGAGACCATTTAAAAACCTCATTAAGAAATTTCTCCGCCAAACTCATTGGACTGAACTAGGCCTTAAAATAAAATCTAAAAAAAGTGTAAAGAAAGATATTGGAGGGCCTCAATTGCCTCCCTTATAATGTCAAAGCCACACCATGATATTTTATCCTAAACCTTCAAGCCCCATTTAACTGTTGGAACTGGGGATGCCGCACCCACCACCACAATTTAGAAATGATTTTTCTTTTTCGACTTACTCTTATTTTAAAATGTATAATGATATAAAAAAAATAATATTATTTTATTATTTTTTATAAAACTTTGAATACGACCACTGTTTGAATTGTCTGTTGTACTTTATAGATTCCAATTATTTGTTTTTCAATTGACATAATTAACTTTTCATCATTTAGAATGACTGTAACATTCCAACACACGAGAAAAGATTTGTTAGGCAGGCGGCAGCAGTTAAAAATGACTTCGATTATCTTGAATTCATGAAAGAAAAAACAGTATTATTTTCCCCTCTGAAGGTAATTTTCTTTTTAATATTATTAGCCAGTTTAGTATATATCTTCAAAACTTACTCTTTAAATTTCTCATCTCGTTTTTAAAAAAAGAAAAATAATTCTTACACATTATTTTTTTACACACATATTTCATTAAAAAAAGTGAGAAAATATATTTTGGCATATGTGTTTTTTTTAATTTTTTTATCTAAAAAATAAATAGTGTAAAAATAGTGTGCATGTAGCATCACCATTAAGAAAATATATTAAATTAAATTTGCCCTATATATACCAGTCTTAAAAATAATAGCCCTATATATAGAAAACTGGTGTGCGCCTTGATCTCTAATAAATAGTAAATATGTAAAGTATAAACATGGGATGAAGTTGCCTTTCAAATCTTAATTAAAATATTTTAAAAAATGAGTATAGAGATTCTTTAAATTTTGATTTTTTAAATTATTGTCATAAATTTTAAATTTTTTAATTAATTCTTAAATTTTAATTAATATCTCAATAGATGTTTATATTTAATTTGGATCCGATAATTCACTAATAATAATATTACATGATACCGTTATATTTGTATTAAGATTAATTAAGAACTGCTTATTAATTTATTTATTAAAATTTAATTTTAAATATATTTTTTCTTGCAAATACTAATAACATGTTATTTTATAATGTCATCATTAATGAATTAATAGATTCAAATTAAATAGAATATTTTATTGAGATATTAATTAAAATTTAAAAATTATTTTTTTTAAATTTGTAATAATAATTTATAAAAAGTTAAAATTCACGACTACATACTCTTTTCTCAATATTTTATGCTGCCTCATTTCATCAATAGTTGTTTTTAACGTATAACTTTTCAAAGAAATAAACAGAGAAGTTCAGACTTCAGCGTTCAGACTTCAGAGAAATTAGATGGTCAGAGTATTCAATTTCTTATTTGTATAATAAGTACTAAAACTGTTACTATTCGTGTAAAATAATAATATGTTCTATCCTGTAATGTTCTATTCAACATAATCATTAAGATGTGTGTTACACACGAAACGAATTATTAATATATTACTATATTATTTGTTTATCTTTTTCTTTTGAATAACTACTTCCATAATAAAATCAAATAAAAAAAAACTACTTCCATAATAAAATGATTTTTTTACTGTTGCATTTATAGAAGACTATAGTAGCATTAACTTGTAAAATTAAATAAAATCTAAGTAATACTTATCTTAAAATCATTTTATGGAACAAGCATAGCAGCAGAGTGAAAATGTGAAATTATTAATTGATCTTAAAGAGAAATGAAATGGTCCAAAACTCCAAATGGAAGCCAAGGCAAACTGTACACTCAACCTAGAAAAAGAAGAAAAAAAGCAAAAAAAAAAAAGAATTTTTTTCTAACATAAAAAACAGAATTTTTTGTATACACCTAAAGCTTCTAAATTAAATGTATTAAATTAATTATATCATTAATTAATAAATTGTTATTATAATTAATTATAATTAATAATAAAATTAATTTAATATATCAAACTTAAGGGTTATAAATATATGCAAGAATTTCTCTTAATTGAGCATTGTAATTTTCTCACGAGTCCCGAGTCTGACGTCGTGTTATGTCGTCAACAATCAACGAGTAATAATGATATTTCTCTTTTGAGTTAAGTAAAGTAACATTAATAACTCATACTTAAAAGCCGAAAGAGAAAACAATTTTAAAATCTGACATGATTTTTTTTCTCTGCGTTATCTATCAAAGACAAAGTCCCCAACGCTCAACGGGACAAGCGTGGATGACGGGAACGGACCTGATATATACAAAGGAACGAAGGCACGCAACGCGGACTTGAAAGCAAAATAAAAAGCAAGTTTTAAGGAGTGTGTTGAGGTCCGTGTTTTTTAAGCTTACCTCTGTTACGTTTTCCACTGTACAGTAACTGCAGAGGTGGTCTTGTTTTGTTTGTCTCCAGAGAGAGAGAGAGAGAGAGAGTGAGTGAAGTGTGAGACTTACTGAGAGAGAGGAAGAGGGAAAGCCATGGGGAAATCTAACTCCTGCTTCAAATTAATCACATGCGGCGGTGGTGCGGCGGAGAAAGATGATTACCAAGCAGTTTCTGAGGTGAGGTTTCTGATAGATTCTGAGGTTAACAAGATACTATGTTAGACAACTTCTGATGTGTGTGTGTTTTATGTGTGATCCACTATGTGTGTCGTCGTGATGTAAGGAACTTGATTCTCTTATGCTTCCTGCACTGATGAATTAGTAGGTTCATTTCATGTGTCATTTCATTCATTTTGCTGTATGAGATGCTATCCAGGGTGCCTTGTGACTGTGAATGGCTATAGAAAAGGAAAGTAATGCAATTTTCCTATCCTGAATACTCCATTTTTTTAGAAACCTCCAATTCAGTCTTTCATGAAGCAAAAGAAGTGTAGTGTGTGTATGTGTGTTTTTTTTTTTTTTTAATAAATTCCCTTTTCTCTTTATTCACGGAATCACGTGATCCTTGATTTCATGACTAGCAATGAATGTTGTGAGCTGTTGACGCTCTCTACTGTTCGATTTTCGTGTTCATATTTTACGATTGTTTTTCCTGTATATCAAAATACGCCATATGCTTGTTTTGAAAATCACCATGCACGTCGTCACGAAACTCGTTTTTTATCAATGCTGGAAAATGACACCAAATCTGATTAATATGAATTATTCTTTTGAACTAACACTTTAAGTAAATTCATAGGCATGAATTTAAAACATCCTTAGGCTTATGACTTTTGATGTCAGTTGCATAATTTAGGATCGTGTTGTTGTTTTTCTTTTTCATGCTTAGTTGCTATAAACTTTACTATTTGCAAGTCTTTTTCAGATCTATGCTATCTGGTTTAACTGTATCTTTATTGGATAAAGTTTGTGCATTGCTTAACTGCCTAAGTAATCTCAAATAGTTGCACATTGCACTCAAGTAAATTTTGTTGGATGAGTGAAAGATTATGCCTTTGACATTATGAAATGTCACAAGTCTTGGAGGCATTATTCATATGAAGATTGAAACAGAATTCATTTAGGAAATATTTATTTTAGTTTATTCGTTCATTCAATATCTGAGCCTCCTCAAATGGCTCTTTTGTAATGATATCTCCACTTCAAGTGGAAAGTAACTCTCTGTAATTTTCTTTTGTTTTCAATTCCATGGTAAAATTAATCAAAAGCTGGAATAATAATAAAAAAAATACTGTCAAAGCATGTTTATTATGCAAAATTGAAATACAAATGGTTTGGAATGAAATGACCATTCTTGTTTTAGTGTTTTGTTCCATTAGAAGTGAAGTCGTTGCGTTAGGATTAAAATGTCATTCCATTCCATTCTTATATTTAAGCCCTTGAATCAGTATAGAAATGGAGCTAGGAATGAAGTCAAGGTTACTGCATGTATAACACACTTTAAATGATATTAGGCTCGAGTCATGCTGGCATGAAGTTAGTGCTCTTAAATTGTCTTAAATAGGATATTTGCTTCAAACATATTTATATTCATCCTTTATAGCTTGGTCTAAGAAGAGTCTGAGGTTTTATAACCTTTTTAGTGTGCATGCATGTATGGGATCAAGTTTGTTTTCACAAACGATTTTTCTTATATGGTATTCCAGATCAAGGATTCTAACGATAAACATGGTTGGAGTTTCCGGAAGAGATCTGCGAGGCATCGTGTGCTTAGCAATACTGTGATAACAGAGACCCCATCATCTGCAAATAAGGAGAGTTCAGAATGCACAAGTATTAATTTCCAACCACTAGCTGAACCTAATGTTGTTGAGAAGATTTATACAACAAATTTCTCTGATGAGAAGCCCCAGTTATCATCCTTGGCAAGCTCACAAATGGCAGAAACAATTGTCACTGAAACTGAGAGCAAGGTGGATGTCAATCAACCAGAGTCTGTTGTTATCATTATCCAGGCTGCCATTAGAGGGTTCTTGGTATGTTTTCCTTTCGATGTTTGCCAATCCAGAATCTTGTAAGAAGAAAAAACCATAATCGCCCTTTTATAATTAGTTTATTCTTGTTTCTTTCAGGCTCAGAGAGCACTGCTAAAGAGTAAGAATATAGTGAAGTTGCAAGCTGCTGTTCGTGGGCACTTGGTCAGGAGGCATGCTGTAGGAACACTGCGTTGCGTTCAAGCTATTGTTAAAATGCAGGTCCTTGTGCGAGCTCGTTGGGCTCAGCAGTCACATTCAGAAAATCATTTAAATCACAAGGATGGCAAAAATGATTGCTCAAAAACTTTGGTATTGTTATTTAAGATTATTGATTAGCAGATGCCTTACTCACTGGTGTAATCAGTTCAATGGTTTCTTGCTTAATAGCTACTAATTTCATGCTACCATCCATTGTTGAAGTTTGTGATGCTTGTTCTGTATGATCATGATAATACCATGGTAGATGAGAATCTCAACATGTTTGTTCAACAGAACCCGACATAATTTTCCTTGAGGCATGGAAATACTACTTGAAGCTTTTAAATCTTTTTTATTTTTCTTAATATACTAAGAAGTCATTACCTCTACTTGAACCTAGGATCTCTAACCAACTTCTTACTCACCCCATCTACTTGAGCTTAGCACATGTAGCTGAGTCTCTAAAATTTAATCTAGAAATCTTTAGTGTCTCTTCCTCATTAGCGCTGGGTCTCCTTCCAGTGAGCAATCTAATATGAACTCATAATAATGAAAAATTGTTCCATCTATGACCCATGTACACAATCCTATTATGGTGAGTTTTGAGAATGAGATGATAATATGAGGTACCGATCTTTGGCAATGGCTAGTAATTGAGGATGTCTTCATGTGGAAGGTAGACTGTAAAGCAACCAAAACTTTCCTGAAGCATAAAGCTGATATGTGCACTTCTCATTCATGAGACTCAAAAATATTTAAGCTGGAAACTCGCATAGTCCCAAGAATGTTTCAATGTTTGTGTTTCTCAGAGCACCTCTTTATTTTCTGCTTTTTTGTTTAATAGTTGTGGTTTTAAATCTTGCCTTAGATTATGATTATGTTTTCATTGAGGAGATCCATTATCACATTTGTAAAAAATTGTATTGCTTTCAAATAATATGTGCTGCAAGCCCTGCTCTAAATGTGCCGGTTTAATTGTACCATGGTTTAGGGTAATGAATATCATTTGACGAAATCAAATGTGACATACACTTCCATAGAGAAGCTGCTCTGCAATAGGTTTGCTCGTCAGGTATGGTAAATATGGATTGTTTAAGTTACCTGTTTAACATCATGTATATTTTCTCACGTTTGTTTATTCGTACTGAATATCCCCTTTCTTTTCTTTACATTAAAGCTGTTGGAATCAACACCAAAAAACAAACCTATCCATGTCAAATGTGATCCTTCTAAAGCTGATTCTGCTTGGAAATGGTTGGAGAGATGGATGTCTGTTTCATCAACAGCTTCTGCAAAGTGCAAAAAACCAATTTGTATGCCAGAACAATCAGACAAAACCAAGGATAGATCTTCTGAGTCTCAATTGGAAACAGGTATTCCATCTGAAGTTTTTCTTCAGTCAGCTGACTCAAAACCCACTGTTGGGGATTCACCTCTGCCTTCCGAGGATGAAGAGAAGACGACTACCTTTGATGCTAATAACTTCAACTTTAAAGCTAGCCCGTCTGCATCTTCTCTTGTAAAAGATAACTTGAAACAGGCTTCTCCTGAAATGACGATTGCAGATGATGCTATAGCAACCTCAACTGAAATTGATTCTTTCCAAAATGAAAAAATGGAATCAGATGTGAATGCCCCAGAGGAGCCTAGTTCTCTTCCTCAGAAGCCTGAAAATGATGGTGAACAGTGCAAACTATCTACGAAAAGATTTGCCTCAGACCAACTAGAGACTGAGGGAAAGAAATTTGTACATGGATCTAGGAAGTTCAGTAATCCTGCATTTCTTTCTGCACAATCAAAATTTGAAGAGCTGAGTTCAATGGCAAATTCAGGTAGATCAGGCAGTTTGTCCAATCAAGATGCGCCAGTTGAATCACAAGTACACACCTCTTCTGTTGCCACAGATACTGCATATAGATCAAAAGAGTTCTTCTCATCTGAGAATTCAGCTCCCTATCCTTCCAGAATTGGTGGTTCTGAATGTGGTATTGAACTGTCTATTTCTTCCACTCTTGATTCACCTGACAGATCAGAGGTTGGGGCTGTGGAAAGTGAGCATGATGCCAAAGATTTAGTAGAAGGGATAGGTAATCCTGGAAACAAGATAGATCATGGTGTTGAGGCCGATATTCTGTGTGCCACTCCGACTTCTAACATACCTAACTCTGATTTGGAATTGGATCAATTAGAGATTGTTGATGACATCAGTGGCAATATGGTTCATTCAGTGGTAGTTGGGGACTCCAAAGAGCCTGCTGTTGAGTCTGAGAAAAATGCACCTGACCTGTTGAGAGAACAGGCAGAGGCTGTTCTGCAAGATTTCAAGTTGTCTCCAGAAGCTTCGCCAAGAAGCCACGTGACCATCCCTGAATCACAAGGAACACCTTCAAGTCAGGTATCCATGAAATCTAAAGAGAAAAAAATCAACAAGACTGGATCCAGCAATAAACGTAGAATCCTGTCTGGGGTTAACAAATCTCCTGCAAATGCAAATCATGATTCAGGCTCAAGAGGTAGTAGGGAACAGCTGCCTAAAGATCAGTCGAGTGGAAAGAGACGCAATTCCTTTGGCTCAGTAAAGCAAGATCACATTGATCAAGAACCTAGAGATAATAGTAGTAACAATAGTTCTCTTCCCCATTTCATGCAAGCCACAGAATCTGCTAGGGCCAAGATAAATGCAAATAACTCTCCAAGATCAAGTCCAGATGTGCATGACCATGACATCCACGTTAAGAAGAGACATTCCTTACCTGGTGCAACTGGTAGGCAGGGTTCTCCATGCATACAACAAACAACATCTCAAGCGCAGCAGAGCACAAAGGGAAATGTTGTACATGCTCTTCATGGTAATTTTTAAAGTATAAAGAATATATTTTTTTCTAAAGATTACTTGTTTTTTTTTGGGTCCTATGACAATGACTATAAGGTGTGATTTTTTACACTTGTTATTCCTGATATTTTCTTACTTATAGAGTAAACACTCATTTAGTCCTCCAAAGATATATGTGATATCACATTGGTCCTCCAATTATGAGCAACACCAAATTGGTCCTTCAATGATAATTAATGCCATCAAATTTGTCCTTCAAGGACTAATTTGATGTCATTTTAAAGACCGGTTTGATGGCAAAAATATTACATTGAAGGACTAATTTGATGTTGCTTATACCTTTGGAGGATCAATTTGATGTATTTATAAATAGAGAACTAATGTGATGCAATATCTTTGGATGACTAAAATGTATATTTACACTTATTTTTTACCAAAGAAAAGAATGACGTACTCAGTCATGTAGGACAGAGCTTGTGAAAATATTTCCTTCGACTCAATGCTTGATTACCTTCTCATCATTGCCTTTGAAAATGCCATTTTCTGGCTCTTGAAGGGTTTATTTTCTGTTCAGCATCATACAAGGTAAAAATGTTGGAAACACCATTTAATCATGGCTCAAGTGGTAAGGGATGTGGGTTAGGGTAGAGTTCTTAAGCATAATTCCCAAGTTAATGTAAAAGTTGTTGGAAGCTTACTTTGGACAGATATTTTATGCGAAGATTTTGTGTTTCCTGTCGGCACTTAATATTTTCTCACTCTGCTTAAATTTCTTCTTAGTCCTGTATCCTTTGTCAATATGTCAATGCTTCTCTATCATTAAGATATCGTTTGTTTTGGTCTCCTGTACTTTGCACAGGTGCACATACATGAACACATGTACACACTTTCTAGAGGAAAAGCTAGACTTAGTAATGAAGGGGGGGGGGAGAAAAATCCTGCTTTATGAGATGTATCACTTATCACTTGATTTCTGCTTCTTTCAGAGAGAAAATGGCAGAGGTGAATTGACACTTGACAGAAGTGTGCTCACATGCCTCTACAATGGTTGATGATGAGTCCTGGAGTGGCACCGTGGCAGTTTGTAATCCTGATTACATTTGTTAGTTCTCTTTTTTGTATTCTTTGCCTCCCCTCCCTGCTTCCCCCAAAATTTAAAGGTGGAATTTGGCTGTGACAGTAGGGTTCGTCTGGGAACATACATATATAGAAGTGAGTGAGGCTTATATATGTACATTGTTGCCTTCCTCAATGTTATTATTGTGTCACACTCAATGGGGTACGATTTGCAGTTCCAGATTATTTGTGCTTGTGATGTCACTTCATGTTTGTTAAGAGGTATTTTTGCTTGCTTGAGGCATCTACAGATTTTTCATAGGCATTGCCTGGTTGTAATAAGCTGAATTTAATTTTTGGAACCCCTGAATTACATTTTTCCCCCCTTGTATTTTGCATTTCTTACACAGTTTGCATTTCTTACACAGTTCTTTGACTTCTTTCCTCTATTATGAAAATTTATGAAAAAAATGTATTGTATATAAAAAAATACATTACAACTAACTCTAAAATGTTGTGCCTAATAAATTTGTTAACTGATCCATGAGCTATTAGCGCATGAATGAATTTTATTTCTATTCTATTTTTTTTTTAATTTCTATTCTAGTTTAACCTTAAATGTTGAGAAGAAAGAAAGAATGCTACCTAAAAAAGCGAACACCAGTAGCATCAGCTACAAGATGAAGTCTCAAACCATTGGGAGGCATATCCCAGAGATACTAAGCAGCTGAATCCCATTGGTCCCCATCCTGGCCAGAAAATCAGTGCAAACATTAGCTTCGCGTAGGGTGTGAGAAATTTTAGTCGTCCAATTCCTTTTTAGCAGATGGTGAATATCCGAAAGAACAGTCCCGTTACTCCCGTATACATGGAAATGGGAAACAGAGGGGGTTGTGACCAACCTGAGGGCCTCCATAGAGTCCGTTTTCTAACTAGACCTGTGGAAATCCCCTCTCCCAAGCTAACATGAGACCATATTTTATTGCAAGAAGCTCAGCAAGGAGTATACTGACATCTCCTGCTAAACCAGAAAACCCGAGCAACCAACTGCCATCTTGATCCCGAAAAATGCCACCAAAGCCAGCTCTTCGATGAGATATGAGGCAGCTACCATCAACATTAATTTTTATAGTGTTTGCTGGAGGTTTCTCCCAGTAGACTTCACGAGCAGCTGTGGTATGGCTGGACGGTGAACCACATAATTTGTTCATCTCCATACCAAAGTTCCAAATATTATTTGTAACAAAAACTAGTGACCAATCTTCATGATTGAAGACCATGTTATTACGAGCCCTCCATATCCATCATAAAGCTGAGAGGAACAAAGTATTGAGTCTTCTTATACTTCAAGATCCACTCATGAAAATCCATAAGGAAGAATTGGGAATCATTTTGGAATCCAAGCCTACACCAAATACTGCTGGAGTAGTTACAGCCCCTCAAACAATGAGACATATCTTCTATGTCTACATGACACCTGGGACACATCATGGAAGCTGATAGTCCTCGTTGGTGACGCATAGAATTCGTAGGAATGTCTCTATGAAGAATAAGCCACATAAAAATTGTGATCTTCTGAGGAATAGGGAGCCTCCACACCCAAGTCCAATAAACCTCGCTACTCTCGCCTTGATTGCTCTGCGTAAGAAAATGATAACCTGAAGCAGCTGAATAATCACCAGAGCAACTCCAATTCCACGTCCAACAATCAGGGAGGAATTCAAAAGTTAGGTATTGGGATGGTAGAAATAAGACTCCTGAATGAGAGTTGCCAGGCCATCAAAGACCCATTTCCCTTCCACCCACAAATCACATATTCTAACTTCTCTGTCTGATATATGAGCCCAATCTACCAAATCACAAAAGTAAACCATCTCTAAGCCATTGATCATATATTACCTTCCCCAAGTCTGACCCCAAAGCCATCCTTCAAGTAAGTAGCTGCTGTGACTATACCACGCCAAATATATGAAGAATGAGATATAGTACTTGCATCGAAAACAGATTTTCCCTGAAGATATTTATGATTAAGCACTTTGACCCATCACTTATTGCTCTGCACTCTGCAGTCTGCTGTAAAATCCGCCAAACTAACTTTCCAAGAAGAGCTATATTAGTTGGTCTAGCTTCTCGGATTCCCAGCTCACCAAGCCTCCTTGGTCTAGTCACAGTACTCCAATTGACTAGATTAAAACTGCGATTACCACCTTTAGTGCTCCAGATAAATAGAGTCTCGCGTAAAAGAATTGAGAATTAAGAAGAAGAAATAGGAAAGGAAATAAATTGTTGACATGATAAAATAATAGAATTACTAACATCATAATTTGAGAGAAATCAACATAAATGTAATAATTGTAAAAAAGTTAAAATAGTAGATAAGGCAATTTTTACGAGCCTATTTTTATATATTATAAATAGATAAATAGACTGTTTATGTTTTATGTTCTTTCTCACATAAAGGAAAGTAGAGACCAAAGTTGTATATAAAAAAGAAATTGAGGACCTAAAAAAAGTGAATAATCTCTTTGTATTATTCTAATAATATCGAATATAGAATATAGAATATATATAAACAATAGAAAAAGATAATAATTATTTTAAAATCCATTTTTCTAAAAAACAATATATAAAATTTTTTTATATATTATCTAATTTTATTTATTATATATATATTTTTTATCATTTTTTTTATTTAATTATATTTTTTAAAACAATATAAATAATGATGTGTTAAACTATCTTTATCCTTTTAAAATATGACAAGAGAATTTGGTGAGGGAATATGAGCTAGGACCTACTATTATACTCTAGAAGACTAGAACACGCGCTTCCAATTATTACCAAAAAAAGAAAAGCCCAAAAAGCTTCTGTTGGGCGCTGTTACGCTGTAGCGTTGGATGTTTTTGAGGGCTGTTAAACCATACGACGACGTTTAACATAGCATGCCTCGTCTGAATCCCATGTAGCATGTACAAACCTAGTCTAGGAGACTACACTTACTTTCATTTTTTCTTCAACAAAATCGAAACGAGGGTTTAGAATTTAACAGTTAGGGTTTCTAATTTCTTTGGATCCTGTTTTTTTTTCATCGAAATCTCTGGAATTTCGAATTCCGATATTACATTCCAAAAATCCACATAGATACATACAGTCCTTGATCTTGTTTTGTTAATATGGCGGTGGATAATCCAGAGGATGGATTGAAGAAGTTGGAATACTTGTCGCTGGTATCGAAGGTGTGCACCGAGTTGGAGTCCCACACCGGCACCGGCGACAAGGTCCTCGCCGAGTTCATCACCGAGTTGGGTCGCTCCTCGGAGAATGTTGAGGAATTCGACGCGAAATTGAAGGAGAACGGTGCGGAGATGCCCGATTACTTCGTCCGAACCCTGCTGACCATAATTCACGCCATTCTTCCTCCCAAGTTCAAGTCCGACAAGGAGAAGGATTCCAAGAAAGAGAGCGCTGCCGCGAAGACCAAGTTCAAGGCCTTGGCCATCGCCGACGATAGGGACCACGCAAAGGATCTTCAGAGGGAAATCGAAACGGAAGCCCGACAAAAACACGGGGACGGAGAACGAGACCGAATAGGAGAAGATGGGTACAGAGATAGAGATAAAAGAGATAGGCGCAGGGATAGGTATGAAAAAGAAGAGAGGCATAGAGACAGAGATAGAGACAGAGATGATGAAGATGAAAAGAGGGATGATTATTATAGGAGAAGGGGAAGGGACAGAGATAGGGATAGGGATAGGGATAGGGATAGGGATAGGGATAGATATGATAGGCGCAGGAGAGATGGATATGAAGAGAATGAACGTGGAAGGGAGAATGGTGATGAAGATGGTGATAGGAAAGGTCGTAGAGATTCGAGGCATGGCGGCTCTAGTGAACCTGAGTTGTATAAGGTTTATAAAGGAAGAGTGTCAAGGGTGATGGATACGGGGTGCTTTGTTCACTTGGATGATTTTAGAGGGAAGGAGGGTTTGGTGCACGTTTCGCAGATTGCTACTCGGAGGATTAGTAATGCTAAGGATGTGGTGAAGCGGGATCAGGAGGTTTATGTGAAGGTGATCTCGGTTTCTGGTCAGAAGTTGAGTCTTTCGATGAGGGATGTCGATCAGCATACTGGGAAGGATCTTCTTCCGTTGAAGAAGAGCTCGGAGGATGATGCTTATAGGATGAATCCGCAAGATTCAAAGGATGGGCCGGTTGCCAGGACAGGGCTTTCGGGTATCAGGATTGTGGAAGAGGATGATGTTGGTTCTTCGCGCAGACCTTTGAAGAGGATGAGCTCTCCCGAGAAATGGGAAGCAAAGCAGTTGATTGCTTCGGGTGTTTTGGGTGTTTCGGAGTATCCAACTTATGATGAGGAGGGAGATGGAGTGCTATACCAAGAGGAAGGTGCTGAGGAAGAACTTGAGATTGAGTTGAATGAGGATGAACCTGCCTTCTTGCAAGGGCAGAGCAGATATTCGATGGATATGTCTCCTGTTAAGATTTTTAAGAATCCAGAAGGTTCTTTGGGTCGTGCTGCTGCGCTCCAGTCTGCACTTATAAAGGAGCGTAGAGAGGTACGAGAACAGCAACAACGCACAATGCTCGATTCAATTCCGAAGGATCTCAATCGTCCTTGGGAAGACCCTATGCCAGAGACAGGTGAAAGGCATCTTGCCCAGGAGCTTAGGGGTGTTGGCTTGTCAGCCTATGATATGCCAGAATGGAAGAAGGATGCGTATGGGAAAACCATTACTTTTGGGCAAAGGTCAAAGCTTTCTATTCAGGAACAGAGGCAGAGTTTACCAATTTACAAGTTAAAAAAGGAATTGATTCAGGCTGTCCATGATAATCAGGTGTTGGTCGTGATTGGTGAAACTGGTTCGGGTAAGACTACTCAGGTCACACAGTATCTTGCTGAAGCGGGTTACACCACAAAAGGTAAAATTGGATGTACTCAACCACGTAGGGTGGCTGCAATGTCAGTTGCAAAGAGAGTTGCAGAAGAGTTTGGTTGTCGATTAGGAGAGGAAGTTGGTTATGCCATTCGGTTTGAGGATTGCACTGGACCGGATACTGTAATCAAGTACATGACCGATGGCATGCTTCTTAGGGAAATATTGGTTGATGAGAATCTGTCGCAGTATTCTGTTATAATGCTTGATGAAGCCCATGAAAGAACTATTCATACTGATGTTCTTTTTGGGCTGCTGAAGCAGCTAGTGAAGCGTAGACCTGAATTGCGATTGATTGTCACATCTGCTACTCTAGATGCTGAGAAATTCTCGGGATATTTCTTTAACTGTAACATCTTTACAATTCCTGGGAGAACTTTTCCGGTGGAGATTCTTTATACTAAACAACCAGAAAGTGATTACTTAGATGCAGCTTTAATCACTGTCCTACAGATCCACTTGACAGAACCTGAAGGAGACATTCTTCTCTTCTTGACTGGTCAAGAGGAGATTGATTTTGCTTGCCAGTCTCTCTATGAGAGAATGAAGGGATTAGGTAAGAATGTTCCAGAGCTGATCATTTTGCCTGTTTATAGCGCCCTTCCTAGTGAAATGCAATCTAGGATATTTGACCCTGCTCCTCCTGGGAAAAGGAAGGTGGTTGTGGCTACTAACATTGCTGAGGCTTCTTTGACTATTGATGGGATTTTTTATGTAATTGATCCTGGATTTGCCAAGCAAAATGTTTATAACCCAAAGCAAGGTCTTGATTCTTTGGTGATAACTCCAATTTCACAAGCATCAGCCAAACAAAGAGCTGGACGTGCAGGGCGTACCGGACCTGGGAAGTGTTATCGCCTCTATACTGAGAGTGCATATAGGAATGAGATGTCTCCTACTTCAATTCCAGAGATTCAAAGGATAAATCTCGGGACAACTACTCTTAATATGAAAGCTATGGGGATAAATGATCTTCTGTCCTTTGATTTTATGGATCCACCATCACCTCAAGCTCTTATTTCTGCCATGGAACAGCTTTACAGTCTTGGAGCATTGGATGAAGAAGGCCTTTTAACCAAATTGGGGAGGAAAATGGCAGAGTTTCCTTTGGATCCACCGTTGTCCAAGATGCTGCTTGCCAGTGTGGACCTTGGATGCAGTGATGAGATTTTGACCATAATCGCCATGATTCAGACTGGCAATATTTTTTACAGGCCTAGGGAAAAGCAAGCCCAAGCAGATCAGAAGAGGGCAAAGTTTTTCCAGCCTGAGGGTGACCATCTTACACTGCTTGCTGTTTATGAGGCTTGGAAAGCTAAGAATTTTTCTGGGCCCTGGTGTTTTGAGAACTTTGTTCAATCTCGATCATTGAGAAGAGCACAGGATGTTAGGAAACAGCTTCTCACCATCATGGATAAGTATGATATCTATCTATCCTGCTAAATGTTTTCTTTGCTTTGATTGTTTTCTGTGTTTTACATTTATATTCTCAGTTCTATAAATTTAGTTTGCACAAAATTGTTGAGGTTCCCGATGTTTTTACAAATGTAATTGTTTGTGAATATAAAAATCTATATATAATGAAAATTATAAATTCTTCTCTTTAGGTAGAGGATACACCAAGTATTTCGGCTTTGTGCTTCTTGTTGCCATTATTGTAACCAACATTTTGCTGTGACTTGTAGTTATTATGTTGACATTAGTCCCTTGCATTGTTATTTTACTGGTTAGATTAAATTGGTATTATAAATCACCAGCACTGATATTCAGGTACAAATTGGATGTTGTAAGTGCGGGAAAAAACTTCACCAAGATCAGGAAGGCTATCACTGCAGGATTCTTTTTCCATGCAGCTAGAAAGGACCCCCAGGAAGGTTACAGAACCCTAGTTGAGAACCAGCCTGTATATATCCATCCAAGTTCAGCTTTGTTCCAGAGACAGCCAGACTGGGTCATCTACCATGAGCTTGTGATGACAACTAAGGAATATATGCGTGAGGTCACTGTCATAGATCCCAAATGGCTTGTTGAATTGGCTCCTAGATTCTTCAAAGTGGCAGATCCTACAAAGATGAGCAAGCGAAAGCGTCAAGAGCGTATAGAACCACTTTATTGTCTTGGATACAGTTTTGTGTTGCATTTTGCTTTAAAATTTAAATGTAAATTTTCTCCTTATACGATGATGATTTAGACATATTTTCATTTGTATTATTACAAGATTGCACTTTCTAATTTGTAGACATTCAAGGAAACCTAATGATGATGTTTTTTATTTTTTTTTTTCTAAAATGTTATTATATTTTTTTTTCTGACATTTGGTTAATTTTTTATTTTTTGCTGATTGTCCGGAGGGTTTCCCTTTGGTGGGGAAGTAGGTTTGGTACACAATTTTTCATATCATAGAATTGGACCTTTTTTGCATAGTAGCATTATCTGTAGCTTCAACAATTAAGTAATTGCCATTTAAGTTTAGGCAGTAGTAGTGTTTTATGTCGTATAATGTTTCTGACTGATTTCAATGGTGAGAAAGCCAGATTTTGGATCAAGCAAAGAGTTACTGAGTTTACTTCCTTTTGGAGGATTTTATGTGTTAGATTAACTATGTAGTTATTTTGTGTGATGTTTGATAACAGTTTTAAGTAAACTGGCTTATTGAGTTATGTGTCTTATCAACTTATCAAGCAGTTTCCCTGTTTGTTTGTTTAGTTTTCTGGGATATCAGTTTCCAGTTTCCACAGTAATTATGGGACTTGTTGAAAACGTGTAAATATCTTTTATATCTTTTATATATCTTTTGTTTTATGTAGTTTCCTTGTATAGGCTAATCATATCATAACCCTAATCCTTGTATTTATTATTATAGCTTATACTCTCTCCGTCGTGTAGTTGAAGCACGCGGTTGTATCTAGAGCCTAAAGAGAGGCAACCCTACATTTCATTGCTCCTAAGTTTTTCCGGCCAGCCGTGTTTCCTTTGACTTGTAGTTATTATGTTTTGACATTAGTCCCTTGCATTGTTTATGGCTTGAAAGTCAAGGCTATTTTACTGGTTAGATTAAATTGGTATGCACCAGCACTGATATTCAGGTACAAATTGGATGTTGTAAGTGAGCAACGGGGCCTTGTAAAAAAACTTCACCAAGATCAGGAAGGCTATCACTGCAGGTTTTTTCTCCATGCAGCTAGAAAGGACCCCCAGGAAGGTTACAGAACCCTAGTTGAGAACCAGCCTGTATATATCCATCCAAGTTCAGCTTTGTTCCAGAGACAGCCAGACTGGGTCATCTACCATGAGCTTGTGATGACAACTAAGGAATATATGCGTGAGGTCACTGTCATAGATCCCAAATGGCTTGTTGAATTGGCTCCTAGATTCTTCAAAGTGGCAGATCCTACAAAGATGAGCAAGCGAAAGCGTCAAGAGCGTATAGAACCACTTTATGATAGATACCACGAGCCAAATTCGTGGCGTTTGAGTAAACGGCGTGCATGATATGTAATTCATCTGCTTCCTCTTAATGCAATGTCTTGGATACAGTTTTGTGTTGCATTTTGCTTTAAAATTTAAATGTAAATTTTCTCCTTATACGATGATGATTTAGACATATTTTCATTTGTATTATTACAAGGAAACCTAATGATGATGTAGACAGTTTTTATTTTTTTTTCTAAAATGTTATTATATTTTTTTTTTCTGACATTTGGTTAATTTTTTATTTTTTGCTGATTGTCCGGAGGGTTTCCCTTTGGTGGGGAAGTAGGTTTGGTACACAATTTTTCATATCATAGAATTGGACCTTTTTTGCATAGTAGCATTATCTGTAGCTTCAACAATTAAGTAATTGCCATTTAAGTTTAGGCAGTAGTAGTGTTTTATGTCGTATAATGTTTCTGACTGATTTCAATGGTGAGAAAGCCAGATTTTGGATCAAGCAAAGAGTTACTGAGTTTACTTCCTTTTGGAGGATTTTATGTGTTAGATTAACAATATGTTTTGTTTAAGTGTCTTCTATTTTGTGTGAGCTTGCTTTGTGCTTTGTTCATAACAGTTTTAAGTCCACTCTCTTTGACAATAAACTGGCTTATTGAGTTATGTGTCTTATCAACTTATCAAGCAGTTTCCCTGTTTGTTTGTTTAGTTTTCTGGGATATCAGTTTCCAGTTTCCACAGTAATTATGGGACTGTTATTACATCACATGATAATATGTATCCACCAATGGCAGCAGTGATACAGCCAATAACACCAGTAGAATGGGAAACTAGAAATCTCATGGTTATACTTGAGGCATTGATCACTTCTTAATGACCTCAGTTGTTTATCCTCATCAATTTTTTTCTGGTTAGAATCAGTTTATAATTTGTTTAAACCAAAATTGTATATGTTGATTTTTACACATTTTATTACGTGAATTTATTCAATTTTCAACCAACTTTTGATGACCAATGTTCATGGCAATTCTGCTTACTTGCCTCGTTATTTTGCTAACTTTCTTTTTAGGAGATCGTGGAATTGTGTGTGAACTGGATTCGGCAGTTTATTTTTGATAGCGTGTTAGGCAAGCAAGTGTGGAGAAGCAGATGGTTTGCATTATGTGTCTCAACCATGGTGTATTTTTGCTTTAAATTTCCACAGGTACGAGCATTTGAGCAAGCAATAGCAGATTATTTCTTGCATTCCCCTGGTCTTAGTCTTGCACCAAGATTCTTGCAAATGCTATCGAGGCTATCTTTGATGCTGTTGACAGCAATTCAGTTGAAACAGTTTGGAAGGTATTTTTGCTTTTCGAATTCTCTAATAGTTATCCTACTGATCAAAGGTAATATTATGTTCACTGTTTTGGGGGAATGTGTTAAAATTTCTATCTGGGAGTTGAGAAGATGATAGCTTAACTAATCTTGGACGGGAGCTGATCCCATGCATATGAGAATCTGGAGAAAACTCAGCTCCTGCATGCTTTAAGCTAGCATAAAATAGTTTACCTTATTATTTTTAGGATAAAATGCAAAAAACTCTATTAAACTTTGGGTAATGTGCAATTTACCCCCCTCTTGAACTTGACTAAATGTGCAAAAACAAAAACAAAAAGAACCCTTGAACTTCACTAAATGTGCATAAAACCCCCATCAATCTATCAGATATCCACTCTATTAGTGGAACATGACGTGTACTTGACATGATCACTTGAAACCACCATAAACTCTTGAGCAACACACAGCCTTTGCTGTGAAAATTTCATGCTTTTGTTCAACCATGTATTGGTTTTGATTTGGATGAAATCTAACATCAGATTTCTTATTTTTAATTCATTTTTATTGCTAATGCTGTTTTTTAATCCAACATCGAGGGTTTTGGTGGTTTCAACTTTCAAGACACGTGAAGTACATGTGACATTTTCCATTAATGAATTGGATGTTTGATGAATGGTTTTTTATTTTTTTTATTTTTTTTACGATTTTTAAAACTCAGTGGATTAATTGCACGTCAGCCTAAGTTTAAGGGAGTTTGTTTGCATTTAACCCTTAAATTTTTATTGATTGTTACAATATCCACTGAGGGGTTATTTTATGTAGGTCTTGTAGGTAGCATGTTATTTAAATGATCTTGACTATCTACCGAGCTTTCAGGCTTTGCTCTGTATGAGTTTCCTCCGGTTTGACTGGTTTTCTTCTTGGAATATTCTAATGGTTTTATGATGTTTGATCCTTTTAAACAGCATATGTCTAGCCAGCTCTGAAGCATCACATAAACCACACGCGTACTTGTACCTGGTACAGATATGCCTTGGGTACATCTGGATACGTACTAGGTACACGCCCATTTTTTTTAAAAAAAATTCTTGAAGTTGGGTACAGCTTGGATACGCTCCAATATGACCTGCCCAAATTTGGAGCAGAAACGCAGTGTTTCAATGCCCTATGCCCATTTCCATTCTTTCTTCACTATTTTTATTCAACTCGGACTATCTTTCACACAACTCCAGCGGCGCAGCAATTTCAGTTGACCAGCAGTGTTTCTCTCCAGCTACTACTGGCATTGATGCAGTGGCAGGCTGGCAGCACTCTCCGGTGATTGGCGTTGACTCCAACGGTGGCAGCTTCCTTCTTCGGTTCTTCCCTCAATTCCTCCTCACTTCCCGACATCCCTAACCCTCAAATATATGCTTCTTCCTTCTTGGCTTCTCGCCTTCTTATCTGATTCTGGTTTTTTTTCATCTGCTTCATAATTGAGCATTTTTTTAGATTTTTTGAACTTCTAGTTGCAAATTGGGCCTAAACAAACCCTATTTTTTCAAGGGAATACTTGGAAAAATGATGTTTCGTTTGACTTGATGCTACTTGAAAATCAGCTACAATTCTTTGTTCTTGAAGGCTTACACAATCTTGTTGGGGAGAATCTGAACGACTCGATTCTTCAGATTAAGGTATTTTCAAAAAAAGAACCTCCAAAATATGCTGAAGGAGTGCATCCGCTACAATTCACTCATCTTCTATGGAGCAAATCTTATACACACATACACGTACCCGTACCCGTACCCTAGATTTTTTAAAATATTCGTACCTGTATTTGTACTGGGTACCGGTATCATACCTGTACCTATGCTACATAGCGAGCCAGGGTTTACGTGGTAGTTCATGGAGGTATTATTGAGTTTTACACTATCCGTTTGCTTCACTGAGACTATCGTGAGTTGGATGCCGAAACTCATGTAGATAATGATTGTCTTGCATTATTTAGATGAGAGGTGTGTGCATAATCTGATTCATTAAGAAAAAAATTAAAATAAAGTTCAGATGATATTTAATATCTTGAAGAAAATGTGAAAGTATCATTTTCATTTATTTCTGTTCGTGACAGCTAGAACTAAATCAAAACTTACACCAAATATGTTTTTCTAGTGATTTTTTCTAATCAGAAAAAATCATTCAAAGACGAGTACCCAAAAGGAAAAAAAAGTGACAGAGCAGGGGAGTTTAAAACAAGAAGGATCCTTTTTTCTTGTGATAGTTTGTCGACCTTCTTTATTATTATTTTTTGGTTTCTAGTAATGTGAAATGTAGAATTCTTAATCACCATTGCTCAGATTATTCTCTATTGGATAGGTTGCTGATTGTCTTTTGGAACAAGTCATTACTCTGGAAACGCCGCTGGAGATTTCCCGGAAACAACTCAAGCAAGGGATGAATATTGGATTTGGCACAGATTGGTGGGAATATGACAAAACTGTTCAGGTTTTTATAGAAGATCGCACTTAGGGAAGGCAATTTACGATCTGGAAAAAGATGTGGCAGTGAATAGAGTTGCCTAGTCGTCTTGGACAATATTCATAACATATTGAGTGATGGGTGTTTCTGTTATGGTTTAAATATGTTTAGTCTATATTTTTCCGTACGAATTTAAAAATTTTCAGTCAGTTCGATAAATATTATTTCCACTCCTTTTTCTGTTTACACTTTCGTCCAAGTACAACGTTATCTGTGTATTGTGGACTCTGTTTTTGTCACGGTTGATTACAGGTAGTGTTGGAGACGATTACAAGACCCATCTCTTAAACAGAAATAAAGTGCAATGGGTATGCAAGAGTTTGTTTTTTTATTGTTTAGTCTTTTGAATTGTAATATCTAGTTCACTTGCTTGACTCTTTATCCATCTTACAATTTGAAAATGTGGTTTTTGAATCTTAATTCTCTTGGTATGTAATTTCGTTTCATGTATATCTTCCAAATCATTTTTTTGTTACAGGTCTTCCATTTCACTTTAAATTAGCTTTATTCTTGCTAATTCTGTCTGAGCACCCACTCCCAAATGTTGAGTTCTTCTCTAATCCTTCTTTACCTTGAATGGTGTTATAAACTAACTTTCTTTAAGTTTAAACTTTTAAACTGATAGATGAAGTAATATGAATGATTTTATATATTTGACTTGTCTCTTTATATAAGTTTTGTGGGCTTGAAGTGTGTATAATGTATAAGTTTACATCTTTTTATTAGATGAATGGGGGTAGACAGGATCGAATTTTAAATTACTTGGTCATACAAGTTTTAATATTATGTTATGAATTAAATCTTCTAAAAGTTTAAGTTAGGTAAAAATATATGAATGGTTCTATATATTTAATAAATGGCCAAATCTGTTTTCTAAACATAAAATTTGAGACTGGTCTAAGTTTAATTAAAGACATTTTGTATAAAGACTTTTAAGTAAGTTGACAAAATTAATTCTAAATAGGTCAAACAAGTTTAGGCCTTGAGTTACAAGAAATATAATAAGTTTGTAATATTTTATGTTAAAAAATATTATATTATTTAAAAATTTAATAAGTATACAAATATTAATATAATATAAATAAGCTAGTCCATCTTGCTTAAAAATTATTTTTAAAGGTTGGAGGTCTATAGTGTATTTAATTTGATAGCATTCTTTATGAAACCTTAGTGTTGGTTGTTTATTAAACGGATCAAGAACCTTAAAATATACCAAGCTGTATGATATGTCATTTAACTTATTTTCATTCTTAACAATAGATAAATTCTAATATATTGTGAGAGATATTCTCAATGGTAGAGATTTAATTAAAAATTTATTAAATAATACTTTAACAACACGGATGATTATGTAGTTTATATGTTATGTTTTATTAGCATGAGTATAGTACTCTCATATACTACAATCTCTCCTACTAATGTCCTATGAGCATTACTCTAGTATCAATTTTTTTTTCCTTGAGTGTGGCACATGAATTGTCAATCATTTTATTAGTTCCTGCTTTTATTTAATAAAATTTTAAACATCTATTATAAAATTATCATCTAATAAATAATTGATAAATCATTTTTAATAATGATTCTTTTTTATAAATTTAGAACACTTAAATTAGTGTGTTAGATAATTACATCGTTATTTTATAAATAATTATTATAATTAATGATATAATTACGCTAATACACCAACTTTAATACTTTAAGTTTATACAAGAATTTCTCACAAATATTAACCCACCAAGGTTTCATCCATTGAATATTATAAAATTCAATATTGGATACATTGTCACGTATATGATTCAACGTGGATATACTACCACGTGTGAGCATTACCCTAATATCAACATTTTTTTTTCTTTTGTGTGGCACGTGAATTGTCAATCATTTTATTAGTTCTTACTTTGTATTTAATAAAGTTTTAAACATTTATTATAAAATTAACATCCAATAAATACTTGATAAATATGGATGAAAATAAGCCAGCTACCCTGTCAGAGGCTTGCGGTCTGGTCTGTTTTAGGCTTGACCTGTTTAGAAAATGAACCAAGCTCAGACTTTTTTAAAAGCGTATTTCATTTAGTAGGTCAGGTCTGACCTCTCATTAAAGCCTGTTAGGTCTATTAGGCCGGCTTGTTTATATTTATTTATAAAATTATATTTTTTTTAATGACCTTTCAAGACCTGTTTAAAGGCTTATGCCTATTTGAAGCCTATATGAAGACCTTGGCCTGTTGGTTTATTTAGAGGCCTTAATATAAACCAGGCTTCTAAACAGGTTTCAGGCCAGACCCAAAAAAAGGCCTTTGACAGGTAACAGGTCAGACTCAGGCCAGATATTTGTAACACAGGCCTGACCTGTTTAAGGTGAAGTCTGATCTGACTTGGCCTGTTTCCATCCCTATTGATAAATTATTCTTAATAATGAGAAATTTTTGTATAAATTTAAAACACCCAAGTTAGGGGTACTAAATCAGTTACATCATTAATTTATAAATAATTATTCCTTTCAGTTCATTTTAAGTGTCAAAATTTGGTTCATTATAAGTGATGTTTTTGTACACTAATAAAATATTAATTGTTATTTTTTCATCTCTATCCTTATATATTCTAATAGTCTCGACTACTCATGGAAATTAGATGAACAAGGCAAAATAGAGTAATTAATTGAAATGAATAAGGGTAACTTAATAAAAAAAAATTCACAATTAAGGCATGACTTAATGTTTCTTAATTCTTGTGCCTTGTACTAAAGTGACAATTAAAATGGACCAGAGGGAGTACTATAATTAATTAATAATGATGAGTGATAAGAACACATTTTCTATCACACTCATTTGAATACACTCTTTTCTATTGAGTCATGTCACACACTAAAATAATAGTCAAATTTGATTACACGCCACTCAAACTTAATTTCACTCTAATCAAGTTTGAGTGTTATTGATTACATGCTAATTAAGTTTGAGTGTTATTTTAGTATATAACGTGACCTAATAGAAGAAACTGTGTTAAAAAGAGTGTGATAAAAAGTATATTCTTAATATTTCTCAATAATAATTAATTATCATAATATGCTATAATTAATTATGTAATTACGCTAATATACCCAACTTCAACACTCTAAGTTTATGCAATAATTTTTCATGAATATTAACCCACCAAGATTTTTCCCATTGAATATAATAGAATTCAATATTCGAAATACTGCCTCGTATAAGTTTCAGTGTGGATATACTACTACTTATGAGCATTGGTATTAGAATAGAGAAAAGAAAGATAAACTGAATTGCATAATTTCTTATTGAATGAAGGAGTGATATAGATGTTTATATATAGGGATAATCAGCCAATAATAGCTAACTAACTCAAGTAACAGAAAGGAAACTATCCTATTAACAGATATAACATATAACTATTCTGTTATGTAACTAATAGCTACTTTACAACTATTTAACAGCTAATCACAAACTGGTGAGTGTATACTTTTCACTCTCAGTTTGGATACAAGCTCATTGAATTAAGTAGAATCTAATGGTTTCGTAAGGACATCAGCTAATTGTTGGGAGCTAGCAATTGGCAGTAGATGAAAAAGCTTTGCTTGTAGTTTCTCCCTTACAATGTGACAATCCAATTCTATGTGCTTTGTTCTTTCATGAAAGAAAGAGTTTGCTACGATATGCCTTGTAGACTGGCTATCACAATATAGTAAAGCGGGAGAAATTAATGGAATGCTCAGATCATGCAGTAGATATGTTAACCACTGCAGTTCACAAACTGTGGTTGCCAAAGCTCTATACTCGGCCTCGGAGGATGAGCGAGAAATAATAGCTTGTTTCTTAGATTTCCATGATATTAAAGAATCGCCTAAGAAAATGTAAAAACCTATGATAGATTTGCGGGAATTCAAACAAGTAGCCCAATCTGAATCACTGAAGGATTTAAGTTGAAGAGGCGATGTGCTGGAAAAGAATAGACCTTGAGCTGGAGAATTCTTGATGTAGCGAAGGACTCGTATTGCTGCTTCATGATGAATAGAGGTAGGATGGCTCATAAATTGGCTCAACTGCTACACAGAAAAACAGATATTACGGCAAGTAGTTGTTAAATAGATAAGCTTACCTATCAATCTTTGGTATGCAGCTAGGTCATCGAGAGGAATACCACCCTGTTGTGTCAGTTTGGTGCCTTTAGGCATAGGGGTGGAGGCTGGTTTAGATGCAAGAAGGCCACATTCTGATAAAATGTCTAAAGCATATTTGCGTTGACATATGTGGATTCCCTTTTTGGATCTAGCTATTTCAAGGCCTAAAAAATATTTTAGGAAACCTAAGTCTTTGATTTTAAAAGTGTTGTGTAAATTAGATTTGATAGAATTGATCTCTTGTAAGTTATTACCTACAAGTATAAGATCATCAATATAAACTACAAGAATAGTAAAAGAAGTAGAAGTAGATTTAATAAACAAAAAATGATCTAATGAACAATGAGAATATCCTTTAGAAGTTAAGAATTGAGATAACCGAGCAAACCATTGTCTGCTAGATTGTTTAAGACCATAGATGGACTTAAGCAATCTGCAGACTTTACATGGTTGAGATGAACTATAACCAGGTGGTAATTGCATATACACTTCTTCTTTAAGATTACCATACAAGAATGCATTGTGAACATCTAATTGGTGAAGATGCCAATTTTTTGTGGAAGCAATTGCTAAAAGTAACCTTATAGTAGTAACTTTAGCAACTGGTGAATAAGTATAAAAAAAATCAAGGCCTTCAACTTGATTGAAGCCTTTTGCAACAAGACGGGCTTTATGCCTTTCAATAGAGCCATCAGCTCTATATTTGATCCTATACACCCATTTACATCCAATTGGTGTTTTATTAGGTGGAAGATCAGTAAGGATCCATGTGTTATTATGATGAAGAGCTTCCAATTCATCATTCATAGCCTTGATCCAATGTTTATGTTGAATAGCTTGCTTATAAGAAGTTGGTTCATGATGTGTAGAAATAGACATAGTAAAATGTAAATGAGATGAAGATAGATTGGAATAGGAGATGACAGAAGAGAGGTGTTGAGGTGCAAACGTGTTGCCCTTTTTACTAACCGCAAGTGCACGGATCGCACAAGTAATACAGATACAGAGTAAAAGTTCATTCCCACGAGGATATTGTTATAAAGCTGATTACCAACCAATAGCTTAATCAATTCTAGACAAGGACATAAAAATAGGAAAATAATAATCTAAACTAATCTAACCTACATAAGCTATAAACATAAAAGCGGTTAGGTTTCAGGAAATCCTCCTTCACCCTCTACATCTATCAACAACATGCAATTCCCCTCATAAACATAAATGCATTGATTAGGTTAGCTTGAGAATCTTCATTAGTCAAAAGCCTATGTCTAGGTCAATCAACCCTGGTTTCAATTGCCCAACTCACTAAGTTTCCTTGAGAGCTAACACAACATCCACTCATGAATGATCTATTCTCAATCACACACTATACATGGCCAATAGGTATATTTCTATCCTATTAACGAATCAGCTCATCCAAGCCAATTGAACTCGCCGAACATGTATCAACCACACCATATCCATATTAACAAATCCCTATGTCTAGTTCATTTGTCAATATTAACATCATGCAATTAGTGATCAGCCAACCACAAGCATTAAACACAGATTGTGATTGAACCATAATCAAACATCCACACAAACTTAGAGAAAAACACATCATTAATATATATCAAAGGATCCAAAATACTCCTAAAACATAGCTTAACTATACAAAAGATAAGGAAGAGAAGAGAGAAAGGGAAAAGAGAGAAAGAAGCTCATTGATTTGTCTCTGAAGCTTGAATCCTCCTTCAATCCTCTGAACCTTGACTCCAATCCACCAGCAATGGAGATCTAGCCAAGCTATCTAACCTAAAACTAACCTAAACTAACTAAAACTAACTAAACCTAAAAAGAGAGAAATGGCCAAATGGCCAAAACTCGGAAAAACAGAGAGAAAACATGAAAAGTGAGAGAAAAACGCGTGAAAAACTACTTATAGGCTCAGTAGCCGCCTCCACGCCGCGGCGCCCAATAGGTCGGTCTATTTATGCCGCGGCGCCCAAACACTCATGTCGCGGCGCCCAAGCCTCGAGTCCAAATATGACTTGCTTTGAAAAACCTCTTTGCGCCGCGCGTGATCTGATTTTTCTTGGCCGTAGGCGTTGCCCACTGAATTGGCAAATTTGGCTTCTCTTCCTCTTTAAGCTCACTTGCTCCATATTTAACCTTGTTTGGAGCCCCTCCTATCATAAAGAATACACCAAATCAAGTAACATATATAAATCTACTCAATCCATAACAATTAAACACAGTTTTGCATAATAATATATCAGAAAGACTTAGAATCAGAATATGACAAACATAAGTACAAAAGCCTCCAAATATGCAATTAAACAAGGAAATAGCATTCATTATAACACAGATGATAGAGTCCAAATAACTACATTCCATGTAGTTATCACACTCCCAAACCTACATTTTGCTAGTCCTCGAGCAAAACCAAATAGAACTAAGTAAATCACTTAAACATTAAAATCAATTCTTATTTAGCAAATATATTTCAATCTTCTTATTTTCATTCAAAAACAAATACTAGTGTGTACTGACTGCATCAATCCTCAAAAAGTACAAATGCCCCATAAACAGTTCCACACATATATAACCCTAAACATGCTAACAAGTCAGAAAACTCTCCATGCAATTCACATTTATCACAAACATGCAAGATAAACTTCTCCTAATCAAGTCATACATATCCAGATAAGTTTACAAACATACATGCATATGATTCACAGAATCTATAAGATTGTAAATCAACTCTCTCTCCACTAATGTAAATCACACAAGATTGAGGATCAAAAGGGACTTAATCAGCTTATAATGTTAGGCCAATGGTATGGGCGAAAGAAATGAATGGGAAAGATACATACAAACATTGAGACACATAACATACTATTTCAAGACATGAGTCAAAAACTGACACTAGCAGGGTAATCAAAAGTGAATCCAGAAAACTTGCCAGAACCATTTCCGATGCTTTTCGAACTTTACTTTTCTTAAGCTTTTGCTTTTCTTTTCATTTTCATTTTTCTTTTGATTTTCTCTTTCTTTTATCTTCTATTTTTGCAAAGCAATGCTTTTTCTTTTCTTTGATTTGCATCTGATTCCTTCAGGCTCATTTTGAATTGAATATTCATACCCCTAATCATCAGACTCATTTCAAGAAATAATATATTATATACTCAATAAACAATAAGGGTAGGAAGAAAATGACATGCTTTAACATGTATTAGAATGGCTAACAGGTTAACGAACACAATGGTTATGAAAAACAAATAAGGCCAAACAATTTAAGGCTTCAAAAAGGGACCTAATGATATCATCATATCAGGTAAGCTTTTTAAGGCTCAATCGATCCAAACAATGCCCTAATCATTTCCTCAATCATGCACAACTTAGGATTTCGCCTCAAGAGAGTTCAAAAACAATTTCAAGGATAATCAAAACTCTACATGTACATCCATAAACATTCTCAAAACATGCACTCGTATCATTTTCAAAGTTACACTTGCATCTAAGTGAGATGTAAATCATGCATCAAAAGCAACTAAATTGTTTCACATGCATCAGATCACATAAGGTTTCACTGAAAAGGGGGCAAATAGCAACCTTTCAAATCATGGACAACCAAAAACAACACCAACATTCTTGCAAATGTCATGCATTCAAATAGATTCAACTTTCTAAGTTCAAGCATACATAACATCTTTTGCATAAAGTGAAAATTGAAAATTCTTGTCATCAGCACATCAGTGATAGTCAAAACAATATATAATCATGAAAATATGTTGACTAAAACACTGCATACTCAAAATACCAATACATGTTAACATTAAATACAAAGGTAACAAAACATGTAAAGATACTCCCCCAAACCTAAAATGAAATGTATCATTAATGAACATGGCCTATAGGGAACCTGAGACAAGTACTGAGCATTACTAAATATTTAAAAATATAGAAAATAACAAAAATAAAAGCAAAAATAGTAAAAACAGGGGAAAAATAACAAAAAACACAAAAACAGGGCTCAATGCCATGTACACCTATGCGTAGGTCGCGGCGCACACAAAAAGCTGCATAATTATGCAAAAAACGCCCTTTGCGCCGCGGCGTTCACTACCCTACGTCGCGGCGTTGATACACAAACTGCTAAATTTAGCAGCAAACACAGTTTTGCTACTTGGATTGGTCCATATGGTTCTCTAACTGCAACAAAACTTATTCAAAAAGCTAGATTACAAAATGTACAACCTAAACCTAATAAAACATAAAAACAACATACATAACCTATATACAAACCTAAAATAACTTAAAACTTAAAAACTAACTAAAACATTCAACTAACCTAATTAACATACATATATACTAACATACTAACAAAAACACATTAACACTAACATAAGCATATTAACATATTAATACACAAATACAAAACATAACATACTAACTATTTATGCATAAAGTAAAAGCATGAATAAAACATAAACATGGGGTACCCTCCCACGAAGGGCTGAGTTATAGTCCCAATAAGACTTTGTCACCAAAATTGAAGTGCTAAGGATGAGTAGTCTTCAAGAACTTGATCCAAGGGTGATCCTCTCCAGAATTTGTAACTTCCTTCAAGGGCCTCGTATGAATAAAATCACCCTAAACTTCTTATTTAAAACTAAAACAAAACATAAACAAAACATAGATTATATACAACATATATACAACTTGAATTAGAACTAATCAAACTCATTGTTGATATTAGCATAATAAAAACTAACCCTGGCAACCCAAAAACTTGTTAGGCGTTGACAGAACTAGAATCTAATCAAGCAAACCATTTATAAAAAAATATCCCCGGCAACGGCGCCAAAAACTTGTTGAGGTGCAAACGTGTTGCCCTTTTTGCTAACCGCAAGTGCACGGATCGCACAAGTAATACAGATACAGAGTAAAAGTTCGTTCCCACGAGGATATTGTTATAAAGCTGATTACCAATTAATAGCTTAATCAATTCTAGACAAGGACATAAAAATAGGAAAATAATAATCTAAACTAATCTAACCTACATAAGCTATAAACATAAAAGCGGTTAGGTTTCAGGAAATCCTCCTTCACCCTCTACATCTATCAACAACATGCAATTCCCCTCATAAACATAAATGCATTGATTATGTTAACTTGAGAATCTTCATTAGTCAAAAGCCTATGTCTAGGTCAATCAACCCTGGTTTCAATTGCCCAACTCACTAAGTTTCCTTGAGAGCTAACACAACATCCACTCATGAATGATCTATTCTCAATCACACACTATACATGGCCAATAGGTATATTTCTATCCTATTAATGAATCAGCTCATCCAAGCCAATTGAACTCGCCGAACATGTATCAACCACACCATATCCATATTAACAAATCCCTATGTCTAGTTCATTTGTCAATATTAACATCATGCAATTAGTGATCAGCCAACCACAAGCATTAAACACAAATTGTGATTGAACCATAATCAAACATCCACACAAACTTAGAGAAAAACACATCATTAATATATATCAAAGGATCCAAAATACTCCTAAAACATAGCTTAACTATACAAAAGATAAGGAAGAGAAGAGAGAAAGGGAAAAGAGAAGAAAGAAGCTCATTGATTTGTCTCTGAAGCTTGAATCCTCCTTCAATCCTCGAACCTTGACTCCAATCCACCAAAGAATGGAGATCTAGCCAAGCTATCTAACCTAAAACTAACCTAAACTAACTAAAACTAACTAAACCTAAAAAGAGAGAAATGGCCAAATGGCCAAAACTCAGAAAAACAGAGAGAAAACATGAAAAGTGAGAGAAAAACGCGTGAAAAACTACTTATAGGCTCAGCAGCCGCCTCCACGCCGCGGCGCCCAATGGGTCGGTCTATTTATGCCGCGGCGCCCAAACACTCATGCCGCGGCGCCCAAGCCTCGGGTCCAAATATGACTTGCTGAAAAACCTCTTTGCGCCGCGGCGTGATCTGTTTTGCGCCGCGGCGTTGCCCACTGAATTGGCAAATTTGGCTTCTCTTCCTCTTTAAGCTCACTTGCTCCATATTTAACCTTGTTTGGAGCCCCTCCTATCATAGAGAATACACCAAATCAGTAACATATATAAATCTACTCAATCCATAACAATTAAACACAGTTTTGCATAATAATATATCAGAAAGGCTTAGAATCAGAATATGACAAACATAAGTACAAAAGCCTCCAAATATGCAATTAAACAAGGAAATAGCATTCATTATAACACAGATGATAGAGTCCAAATAACTACATTCCATGTAGTTATCAAGAGGGGATATAAAGAAGAATTAGAAGATGAAGATAAGATACTGTTACAGTGAAAATCCTGTAAATAAGTTCGTGCTTTCTTAGGTCGAGTAGATCTTCTGATAGGAAGAGAATTATTTTGTATAATTGGTGCAGGAGGATCAACAGTAGGGTGCTGGTCATTATTAATGAGATGTTGAGATGTAGATGGAATAAAAGGTGCTGAAATGGAATCATTAGTAAGATAATCAAAGAGAAAAAAAGAATCAGAATCTGCAGAAACAGAAGAAAAGTTAGTGTGTTCAATAGAAGTAGATAAAGGATAAGGAAAAATTGATTCATAAAAAATAGCATGTCTTGAAATAAAGGTATTTCTGGTTTGTAAATCAAAAAGAAGATATCCTTTGGTTCCAGGTTTAAAGCCAAGAAACAAAGACTTTCTTGCCCTAGGGTCAAGCTTGTGTCGATTTTGAGTTAATGTGGAAGCATATGCTAAGCATCCAAATACCTTTAAATCAAGAAATGTTGGTGGTGAGTTGTGTAACAACTCATATGGTGTTTTGTGATTAAGAACAGGACTAGGAAGCCTATTTATAAGGTGAGCAGAATGGCAAAGGGCATAGGACCAAAAAGTTTTAGGCAATTTGGAATGAAATAGTAATGCCCTGGTGACATTCAAAAGATGTCTATGTTTTCTTTTAACAGTGGAGTTCTGTTGTGGTGTCTCTACACATGATTTTTTATGAATAATACCAAGGGAAGAATAATAAGAAGGCATATGGAATTCCATTCCATTATTAGTCCTTATCATTTTAACCTTAGAGGAAAATTGCGTAGAGACAAGATTTATAAAAGAAGTAATGCAAAGTCTTGTATTAGACTTGCTTTTCATGAGAAATATCCAGGTGTGTCTACTAAAATCATCCACAATAGTTAGAAAATAATGGTGTCCTTGGAAGGAAGCAATGTTAATGGGACCCCATATGTCCATATGCAATAAATCAAAAAGAGATAAAGATTTGGTCTTGCTAGTAGGAAAAGGCAACTTTGTTTGTTTTGGATAATGACAAGAATCACATATCAGATTTTTATTAGAAACAATATATGGGAATGATGTACATAATTGTTGCAAAACAGGAAATAAAGGATGGCCAAGTCTATAATGCCACAGATCAAAATTTGAATGCAACAAATTATTAGGAGTGGCTGAATTAACTACAACAGTTTTAGTATCATTATGTGTATTACAAAGTAAAGACTGTGGTGTTCCTTGAAGGATGTATAGGTTGTTGAGAATCTCAGCATGCCCAATCATCCTCAAGGTAGACAGATCCTGAATGTCACAAGTATTGGGTGATAAAATTAATCTACAAAAGAGTGAATTAGTAAGTTTATGAATAGAAATTAGATTGAAAGTAAATTTTGGGATGAAAAGAACATCAGTTAGATAAAAATGAGATGTAAAGAAGATAGTGCCAGAATAATGTGCAAGAAGAGTTGTCCCATTTGGTAATAGTATAGAAACAAGGTCAATTTTCTTGTATGAAGAAAAGAATTGAATAAAAGGGCAAATATGATCACTTACACCCGAATCTAGTATCCAAATAGAATGATTTGAAAAAGATATACCTAGTTTAGTGACACCTGAAAGCACATGGTGATGTGAGTTAGATGTTGAATTCTTACTGATTGTGTGTAAAGCAGTACCAGTATCATGCTTGGATGCATGAAGGAGAGATATGAGATATTGATAATCTTCACGAGATAAATGTGGTAAAAATTGGTCATGTGTCAGTTGAGTTATGGAATTAGAAGGAGGATAAGTCTTGGAAGAATTATCAGTAGTAACATTTGCAATAGTAGGAGCAGTGCTTGATTTCTTGGAACTATATCCTAGGGGAAAACCATGTTTAAAATAGCAATACTCAATGGTGTGATTAGTGCGATTGCAATGAGTACAAAGCATTGATTGTCTTGAATTAGATATTCCTCGGCCTCTTCCTTGGAAATTGGTTCCTCTGCTTGATGAAGAAAAAGAATTGGAAGTAGCAGTAAAGGCAGAAGAATCAATTGGAGAAGTATGTATAGTTGGTATTTTTTGTTGAAGAACCAAAGAGTATACCTGGCTAAGGGAAGGCAGAGGGTTCATAAGAAGAATTTGTGTGTGCACAGGGTGATAAGATTCATTAAGCCCTTTCAAGAAACATATGACAAGTTCTTTATCCTTATAAGATTGAACAGAATTGCGAAGATGACAAGAACAAGGAACAGTACACAAACATGTAGGGGTTGGATGCAGAAAATCCAATTCATCCCAAACAATTTTCATATCGGTATAGAAATTAGTAAGAGTTCTATCACCTTGGCACATGGAATGAAGTTCCTGGAGTAGATCTGACATGCGAAAATGGTTACCTTTGGTAAACCGTTGTTGCAAATCCAGCCAAAGATCACGAGCACTATCAATATAAACGACACTTTGGCAAATTTAAAGGGAAAGTGTTCATGTGATCCAAGAAACAACTAAATTGTTGCATCTTTCCCAAGAATCAAAGGCAGGGTCAGATTCAGTGGGTTGAGGAAGAGTACCATTGATGAATTTGATTTTGTTTTTAGAAGATAAAGCACGCTTCATGGCCTTACTCCAGTTGTAGTAGTTATCACCAGTGAGAGGAGGTGGTACAAGAACAGATCCAGGGTTTTCTCCTGGATGAAGATAGTATGGACTATTAGGATTTTGGAAAGAATCAGTTGGCTGAGTAGAAATGGGGTCGTGACGGCCATTGGTGTTGTTGTTGTCTTCATTGGATGAAGTTACAGAAGAGTCAGCCATGGCTGATGAAAAAAGAAAATGCGGAAGCTAACGATTCAAAAGAAATCTGATACCATATTAGAATAGAGAAAAGAAAGATAAACTGAATTGCATAATTTCTTATTGAATGAAGGAGTGATACAGATGTTTATATATAGGGATAATTAGCCAATAATAGCTAACTAACTCAAGTAACAGAAAGGAAACTATCCTATTAACATATATAATAGATTACAATTCTGTTATGTAACTAATAGCTACTGTACAACTATTTAACAAGTAATAATTAGTGTATTACTCTAGTATCAATCTTTTTTCCTCGAGTTTGACACCGAATTATCAATCATTTTGTTAGTTCTTACTTATATTTAATAAAGTTTAAAACATTTATTTCATATAAAAAAGTTTAATTTATTATAAAATTAGCATCCAATAAATAATTGATAAATTATTCTTAATAACGAGAGAAAAAAATTGTATAAACTTGGAATACTTAAGTCAGGTGTACTAAATCAATTATACCCTTTGTGTCTACATGATATTGATTTTTTCTCTATTTATAGATGAAAATATCATATACAAATGTCCTAAAAAATTTGATTGATTTGCAATCTATTTCCAAAAACAAAAAAAAATGAATGCATTTAGTAAAGAATAAAATACTATAGTTGGTTGATTTCCTTTTTTTTATAGTCTGAATTGAAACTAGAGTATTGATTAGTGATTTGAACGTAAATTGATTTAGGTGAAATGTTTGTCTAAATTATTGTCAAACTAGTGTTTTGTTCTCATGCAATGTATGTGATAAATTAAAAAAGTTACAATAAATAAGGAAACAAATATTTAACCTAGAGATATGATATCCTGAATAGTTTAGATGAGTCAAGCAATACGTGGAGTAACTCCTGATATAGCAGTAAAAGCAAGACGTGTAGGCATTATAACCACAAAGAATAGCTGTTGAATTTCTACATTTTATTATCTTCAAAGAAGATTGGAATCATAGGATTAAGTTAAGAGGTTTCAAACTTTCTATTACACACGTCTGTTTCCATTACAACCAGTATTAGAGTATTTCTAATTGAGTCATACGAGATGAAATTCTCATATACGGTTCTCAGGGGGGAGTTCCCTTGGTTTACCTATCTCAATAAAGTCTATGATTGGTTCGAAGAACGTCTTGAGATTCAGGCAATTGTTGACGATATTACTAGTAAATACACTCCTTCTCATGTCAACGTATTTTATTGTTTAGGAGGAATTACACTTGATTTTTAGTCTAAGTAGCGATGTGGCTTTCTCGGTGCTTCTTAAGTAATCAAGTTCGCTCAAGCATTTTAGATGTTTCATCTTTTCTCTAGTTTCGGTATAGGTTTACCACTTTGTGTGTCCGATTAAGTTATGAGAAATGTTAACAACGCACTCTTTTATACACTTTTTTAACACTTGCTTTACTATTAATCTAAAAGCAAGTGTTGCTAGTATCTCTCTTCTAATAATCATTTCAAGTGTACGAGATGCACTAATAATAAAGTAAGTATTAAAAGAAGTGTCTAAAAAAAATGTGTTGCTTGCATTCCCCTTAAGTTATAATTAGTGGAATATACAGTGGAAGCTACTCAAAATCATTTTTTTGTTTTCATTAATAGGCTTTTCCTGTACTATGATAATCAGGCTATGTAGCTTATCTCAATGAATATTTCTTTCATATGATATCTCAATAAATAATTAGCTTATATAGTTTCAGATAATTTCAAATTTTTATTCTATAGTTTTTTATTTTAATATTAATTTTTATGTTTTTTTATTTATTTGGATGTTTTATCAACTTATTATTAAGATTATACCAAAAAAAAAAATATACTATACTTTCTTAGTTTAAAAAATAATAATATATTTTTAGTTTCTTTATAATAAATTACATTTAATTAATCTTATTATATTTTCATGTAAAATTTCCACTCTTGTGTTAAGTATATATTGAAGTTTTATAAATAATATAAAATAATTATATATGAATAAATATAGTAATTTAAAAATATAATTAATTAATTTAGGATAACCGCACATATATACCAGATATGGTATCGATACCTATGAAAATTTTGAGCTTTTAATATCAATCACCAATAAAAATAATTAATAATATGATCAGGTAAAGATATGTGATAATTTTTTGAATTTTTAAAATATGAATTAATATGCAAAGGTATATATGTCAAGGTAATTAATATGTGATTATAAATTTTTATATTTATATGTGTGGATAATAAATTTAATTTAGACTTGACGACATATGTATATTTTTCTTTTAAATTGTAACATATAACGTCACATGTCAATTATTAGGATAATGTATTTGTCGCGTATATGATGATTTTTAAACATCTTATTTCGTATTAAAATAACATATATCAAAATATAAAAACATATACTTTTTTATATTATTATTATTATTATTGACTTAATTTCTATTTCTTTCAAATACGGTAAGTATTTTTGTAATTCTCATATCTAATTATATGGATTATGTTATTTTCAATCCTCAATGCCATGTTTAAATTATAATCTATTTGATTTTTTTTGCTATAATCAATATAATATTTTATAATTAATATCTATGTTGAATATCTTCAATCTATCTATATTTATATCTATATATATCTATATCTATATCTATACCTATATATAATATACAAATGAAGTCTCCTATCATAAAAATCTATGTCACGTGTCGCCTTTTAAGTTACTCTAATTCCCTCCAATTTTAAAGGTTTTCCTCTAATAGTAAGATTTTTAAAAGTTTAACAAATATTTGAAAATAAATAAATTAAAATAATAAATTAATTACTTATTATTAATTATTAGTTGATTAGATATTATTAATATCAACATTAACAATAATTATAATTGACCCAATTAAAGATAATTCCATTGCAACCAAAAACGCTGAAATTTAATTATAAGAGTTGACACCAATTAATTATTTCAGCTAAAGACAATATAATAATGTAAATGATAATTCAAATCAAATTTATCCATAATAATTATATTAATTAATACCGGTCAATTAAAATGCTAAAGACGTCGTGAGAATTATTTTAAAAAACCACAAAACATTGATATCCATCATTAATTGATTCCTTCATTTAAAATTGATGTATGTAATTTTTTATCGTGATAATAGTGTACTGATCTCTTACTCTTCAAAATCAGAATTATTAAATGATAAAATATTCCTTCGACATAGATAGTATATGGAATATGTATACCTTATACCTTATTTTACTTAAGTTGTTTTTTATAGGATTTTTTAAAATGATGATTTACGTTAGTATTAGCATATTATATCAAATCATTTTTTTTTTCATTTATGTTATTAAATAGTATACCTAATTAATATTTAAATTTCTTCAATGATTTACGTGAAACTAAAATCTACAATTAATATTGCATTTTTTATCAAACAATAATTTCACACTAATTATGTTAGAGGTATTGGAACATTTGTATTTATACGAGTAGTTTTTCATCTTATTTACTTATTTAGATTTTTCACAACTTGAGAATATCCTCACAAATACTCTTACATTACTTGAAGAGTAATTTCTTTCTCTTTCTATTATATGTTTTCTCAATGAAAATTTTGATAATTTGTTTTTTATTTAAGTTATCTCTACATCTTATTTACTTATTTTGGTAATTTGGCTACACGTACAATTTTGTCGGTACTGTAAACATGAGTAATAATCAAAAGATCTAGAATATCAAAGTAACAATGTTATTTGTTTCTGGAGAAATCTCAATTGCAAGCAATCTAAGTTTTCTAATTCAATCTCAATGAAAATTTTGATAATTTATTTTTTATTTAAGTTATTTCCACATCTTATTTACTTATTTTGGTAATTCGGCTACACATACGATTTTGTTGGTAATGTAAACGTGCCTAATAACCAAAAGATCTAGAATATCAAAGTAACGATGTTATTTGTTTGTGGAGAAATTTCAATTGCAAGCAATCTGAGTTTTCTAATTCAATTGAAATAGTTGTTATGGATAAAAGGTATTTATTCTTCTATTCTTTTTTTAACTAAGGTTTTAGTAGTTACTTTTACCTCTATGTTGAGTCATTGTAAGATTCTTCTAAAGTTGTCATAAATTTTTTTTTTCTTATTGTAAGTTTTTTTAATACTATTATCAGTTGCTATTATATTCTCACTGCCTTTAAATGTGATGTAGGGTGGGAAAATATAATATACAATAAGTATTCCTACTTAATTTATATGTGAAGATATTTGATTATTATGACATGTTTTATATCATATTGTTAATTATTGAATGATGGCGATAACAGGTTGTTTCCGTGCACCTTTTTGAACATGTTAAGAAAAGGTGAGCTAGTGAAATTCAATATAGATGGTAAAGCTAGCAGCTATATAGTTATTTTGCTATAAATAATCTTGAATAATAATGTCTTATATTATTTAACAACTTATTTGTTATTTTGAATGTAGAGGTGCATGAAAGCTTTGATGCACATTATGGAAACAATTTCCACAAAAGCCCATGATCTATATAATAGACTATTTTCCTATGACTATTCTTTGCAAATATATTTGATAAAATTTTGTTTTATAAATTACATTTCAACCATATATGTCAATTTAATTAGGATCTACAATGTTTACCAAGGTTCATTTTAAAAGGGTGTTTGGCTATTTTTTTATGTAACATATTTAGAAAATTAAACTAATTATTTATTGTTTGATTGAGTAAATTTTTATTCATATATGTATATATATATATATATATATATATAATAAATTATAATATTATTTAAATATTTTAATATCCACACCAAGTTTGGAGGTAAAATTTTTACATGAAAACACTAAAATTAATTAAGCAATAATTTATTATATATATATTGGTCAAGAATATTTAAATATTTTTATTTATATTTAATCGGATTAAAAAATTTATATGGAAATATGTTAATATGTATATCTAGGAGAATGAAAATTTTACATGAAAATATAACTAAATTAATTGAGATATAATTTATTATTGTAAAACTAATTAACTAATTATATAATTTTAAATAATCTTCATTTATATATATAACTGTATAGTATTTTGATATTTTAATTTGCGCACCGCACTAGAATAAAATATCTACATGGAAGTATAATAATAAAATAAACTGAATATAATTCATTTGAGAAACTAAATTATTTGAATATAATTTTATTACAAAAATTTTGGAGAAAAGTTTGTTGTTCTAGACAATGATTTTATAAAAATTGTTTAAATATATTTTTTGTCCTTACATCTGTTGTTTACTTTTAATTTGAACTTTAGATCAAAAAAGCTTTTGATTTGGTCCTCATACGTACAATTATTTTTAATTTGGTCTCTGTTATATGTAATAGTGAGTATAAAAATCAAATTACTATGAAATATAAGGATTAAATTAAAATTATGTGTCACATATAAAGATTAAAAAATACTTTAACCTATATTTTTGATCTCTTTACATGACACTTATTTTTAATTTAATCCTTACACTTAACTATTTAAAAGACAATAGAAATCAAATTAAAAATAATTGTATGTATAGGAATTAAATTGAAAACTTTTTTCATATAAGGATCAAATTAAAAATAAATATCATGTATAAAGATAAAAAATATACTTAAACTTAAAGAAATATTGTTAATTATTTCAAGAGGAAAATAAAGAAACCTACTTATATATTTTTTGAGCATATTTAGGATCTAAGCCAATTTTTTTTAAATTCAATTTTTTATTAAATTTCTTAATGCAACTATCATATGTTTTATTGTATTTTAATATTTCAAATGTTACTCATTATCCTATGCATCGTACGAATAAAAAATACTAATTTATTATAAAATTAGCATCTAATAAATAATTGATAAATCATTCTTTATAATGAAGAACTTTTGTATAAATTTACAACACTCAAATCAAGTGTACTAAATAAATTCTATCATTAATTTATAGATAATAATTATAATTAATTATCATAATATATTATAATTAATAATATAATTACATTAAAACATTTAACTTTAATACTTTTTAAGTTTATGCAAAAAAAATTAATGAATATTAATCCACCAAGATTTCTCCCATCGAAGATTGTAAAATATTCAATAGTAAATATATTAATTCGAATAAAGTTGAGTGTAAACCCGAATTTATACTAACTCTACTCTATCCTAAAATGCCTAAAAGTAATTTGCAAATAAGTGATTATCTTTACCGAGGCGTCAATTATTGCTGTATTTGACATTGAGCTTTTGACTTTTCGTCCTATTATTTGCATTGGTTCTTTCACGTGTGGTGCAGGTGCACTATCGTTTAAAACACTCCCCAATGTAATTTATTAAATTTATGGAAAATAATTTGTAAAATGCCATACTTTATTTTGTTTGACATTCGATATAAAACAATATCTGAAATTGTTCATTGTTTAGTTAAAAAATATCAACATAACACATTTTTGAAAAATATAAAAATCTCTTTCATTAAATAAAATAATCCCTTTTATAATATTAAATAGGAATTTATATTGCAAAATAAATTTATATTAAAAAATACTATATTAAAAATTATATATTATAAAGATGAATGAATATCATTTGAAAAACGCATTTACAGTTGAAAATCATTTTTAAGAAAATATTAGAAATTTGAAATAAAAAACATTTCTTGGATGATTATTCATTACTATACTTTTTTATTTTTAAAGAAAAGACCTCCAAATAATGCTACCTATTATACATAGCTTTAACCAAATATACAGCCAATATCTCTATATTACTTCATTAGAATTGACCACAACGTTATTTGATAATTAAAATTTTTATATAAGAACTGATATATATTTTTCCCATAAAAAATTGCATGTTGATGATAGATCTCTTAATCTTTTTTGCGCAGAAAAATAATGTAATAATTCTTATATAAAAAATTACTTACCATAGATTTAATTTCTCAATAAACAATTAGCAAGGCACTGCCCTTTTCTCTCTCCTTGAGCGTTGAGACATTACACACAGTAACAATGAAAATGTAACATTCGCAACCGACAAGGTTCCATTTGGATTTTTGTCTTTGAAACAATGCTTTCTTACTTACTCCAAATCTAATTCACTTGCAGTTGCTGCACTTCAAATCTCACTCTCACTCCACTGATTCAGTGATCCTCATCTGTGTGTGTGGACTAGAGAAGGACCAAGATGGGTTCTGTTTCTCTGAAAATAGGGGATGGAACAGCTAGATTCAAAAGAGCAACTCTATGTTCTTCAGCTGTTAACATTCTCATGATATTCTCTGTTATCACCACCAATCTTTTTGCTCTTTATGCTTTCACTGCTTCCCCAAAACACCATCACCTACTTCACCATGCCCACAAGAACATCTCTCTCATCTCAGAGCAGGTCTCGCTCATACTGAGAGAGATCGATGTGTCTCAGAAGAAACTGGCCCAGATGGAGAAAGAGCTTCTTGGCTATGAAAGCGTTGATCTTTCAAGACCCAATATTGCAAATGAGCTCAAACTCTTCCTCCAACGGCACCAGCTTCCTCTGGGCAAAGATTCAAGAACTGGGATCACTGAAATGGTGGCATCTGTTGGCCATTCCTGTGAGAAATCTGCAGACTTGTTGTCTCAGTACATGAATTACAAAGTTTCTGGACCTTGCCCTGATGATTGGAGTGTAGCACAGAAACTGATCTTGCGTGGATGTGAGCCTTTGCCAAGAAGGAGGTGTTTTGCTAAGACTGTTTCTAAGGTAGGACTTCACCCTTTTCCAATCTCTCTTTGGAAACCTGTTGGTAATAAGACAGTTAACTGGAGTGGTCTTAATTGTAAGAGTTTTGAATGTTTGAATGGTAAGAAGTTGATTAGAGAATGCATTGGTTGTTTTGATTTGGTAAATGGCTATGAGAATCAGAGGTTTGTCAAGGCTAAAAGTAAGAATGATTTTCTTGTTGATGATGTGTTAGCCTTGGGCAGTGGAGGAATTAGAATAGGTTTTGACATTGGTGGTGGGTCTGGATCCTTTGCAGCTAGAATGGCAGTTAGGAATGTTACAGTGATTACTAGCACTCTCAATATTGATGCCCCATTCAATGAATTCATTGCTGCAAGAGGCCTTTTTCCTCTTTACTTAAGCCTAGATCATAGGTTCCCATTCTATGATAATGTGTTTGATTTGATTCGTGCTGCAAGTGCCTTGGATGTTGGAGGGAAGCCAGAAAAGTTGGAGTTTTTGATGTTTGACATTGATCGAGTTTTGAGGGCTGGTGGTTTGTTTTGGCTAGATAACTTCTATTGTGCCAATGAAGAGAAGAAACAAACTTTAACTCGGTTGATTGAAAGGTTTGGATATAAAAAATTGAAATGGGTTGTGGGAGAGAAGGTTGATAGCGTTGGATCAGGCAAACCTGAAGTTGTGTTATCTGCTGTCCTTCAAAAACCTGTTAGAGTTTAAAGCTTAGGGCCTTATACAGCAAATGGCAAAAAGTAAGAATACTCTTGATTCTGCTATATCTCCTATGCATGTAATTTATGTGAATTAATTGCTTCTAACATCATCAAATCCCATTAGAAGTGGAATAAGTACATGAATTGTCTCTTTATCAATTGTAAACCAACTTTTTGAGGTGACATATCCTGTATTTTAAGTTATATTTTATATCATATTCTGTACTTGCTGTTTTGTAATTGATAAATTATTATAAAATGGAAAATGAATTACATTTTTGAAACTTATAAAGTCAACCAAGTTTTTATATTTTATAATTAGAATTGTCCTTTCTTGAATGCGATGGATTCAATAACATGTTTCTGAATGTTACAAATCGTCCATTGCCAATGGCCTTTAAACTTAGTGGCACCTAGCTTCCTTGGGAAAGACTTGATCCCGGGTTTGATATCTAGGTATCAAACAAAAATCTGATAATTCATTTCCTTCCATATCCATCTTCTCTTTGATCCAACTCCCTGGTCTAAACGAGATTCTGATAAGTCAACTCTCAAGAATGTTGCATGCCTTGTAATGGAAAATACCTTTATTAAGTTATTCAAAAGTCATGAAGATATTAAGCACTGAGGCCTGCACCTGAAGTATTTTTGTCAAAATCTTTGACTTGCATAATTGCTGAAAGACATGAGCAATCCTGAGTTTAGATTCATACTTTCTAATAGAATTTTGATATTCTATGAAACTGCTCTGTGTGCCTCTTCACTTCATAGTTCTGAATTCAACCATTTCATTGTTTAAACTGACTTGACAAAACTTCTTTAAATTCTCAGTAAAAGCGGAGATTGCATTTACTCCCAAGGATGTATTAGGGCTTCAAACCTAAAAGGGGGACTAAGAAAGGAGAGAGTTGAGGTAAACCAATGATCAACTTACTAAAATGAGCTAGGAAATTCGAAAGCACAGTTTTTGTTTGCAGCATCCACTTCATATTCATTTTTACCTTATTTATTATTTCACCAAGTCCAATTTGTTGCAAAGAAGTGAACCTAAAATCGTCTTGGCTGATTAGGCTATAAAATTAGCTATAGCAGGCTGAGCCTCTTATTTGAATTTTCGAATCTGATTACATCTTTTATGTAGATGTAGTTTTTGTCTCTTATTGTATATCTTTGCCTATCATCTGCCGGTCCATAATGAAGCGCGTGGATTTACTTTCTAATGTCTTAAACCACACATGTATCCGTTTTCCTTTCATAAGACCTTGAAGTTAAAGCTTTCCGTTTGATCGTAATAACACAAGCACCGTTAGTGTGAAATGCTTGATTGCTTGGGGATGTATCATATTATCTTGTGTCCTCATTAACGTAGTAGTTGAGATGAATTATGTCATTGTGTGCTTGCTGAATTGATTGTCCTTTATTACTTTATTTAACGGCACGAAAAGCTAGCTTAGCAATGAGCTAAGCTAGCTAAGAACTTGCTCGCGGTTCGACAGTTAACAACTTAATGAGTTAAAAATTCTTGACTTTTGACTCATTTATTAAACGAGTTGAGCATAAGCTTTTCACTTGATCGGCTTGTTTGCTCATGAACCGGTTATTATAATAATAATAATAATAATAATAATAATAATAATAATAATAATTTAATATATATTAGTATTTAATTTTTTTAGTGGCTATATTATTTTTAAACTAAATTTATGCAAAAAAAATTATTGAGTTATAAATTCGAATCTAACTTATTAAAAGTAAAAATTTAATTAATCCAAGCAATGGTTGAGTCATATATTATTGAAGGCGTGTACAAAATATTATTATGATATTTATCATATTATAACCATATTTTACTTGTATTGACACAATTTAAAAAAAAAAAAAAATGTAAGCTAACAAAATTTTATAATGTTTATGGATTTGATAGGGATACGTATCCGAAACGAATATAATAGACATTTTGAAATATCTATACTTCTTAAACCATAACAACTAGGGTTTAATGGAGCTTCTAAAAAGTTGCTTGTAAATATCTTATATATTTACTAAAGATATTTACTAGATATATTTTATACATTATGTAACTGTCTAGATATTTTAAAAATTAGGTGAGAGAAAGTTTTGGAATCTCATTTCTACTACACACCTGACTACATTTCTATCTTTCACCACCCTTCATTGAAGAGGTGGAACAACTATAAATAAATGACTAAATAATTTTAGACTTGACTTCCAAACTATTTTTAAGAGAAATTCTTATCTAAACCCTAGACACTCAGGTAGGTGTACCAGATCAATAAAGTCTTAATATTTTTATAAATCTTTGTGTCACATAATTAATTTTATTAAGATCTATAAAAATATTAAGTCTTAATTGGTCTGGTGCACCCAACTTAAGTGTCCAATGTTTAAGTAAGAATTTCTCCTATTTTCAAAACTAGTCTAACAAAATTAACCGCTCATTAAGCTTGAATAATTCATGAAAGGTGAGCCAAGCTCAGCCAAGAAAATGAGCTCAATCGAGCTAGGCTCAACTTGACTCATCTTCAGTCCTAATGTGATACATATAGGTGCAGCTGTTCGTACTGACAAAAGTTATGGCGCTACATTTTTTTCTTTGTGGTGCCTCTCAAATAGCAGTTGCTTTGATTGCTGCTGTCATTATTTTTTCGGCTAATCACTATGGTTGAAAATGTGCACTCCATCAATTATCTCTTGAATCAAATCAATACTAGTTATGGCTTCAAACCTTTCAAGATTTATTTATCAATGGCCGTATAACTTAGTGGCACCTAGCTTCCTTGGGAAAGACTTGATCCGGGCTTGATCTCTAGGTACCAAACAAAAATACGATCATTCATTTGTTACCGTATCCATCTTTTCATTGGTCCTACTCACTGGTCTAAACCAAGACTATGTAAGTCAACTCACAAGAATCTTGCCTGTGTTGGAATGGAAGAGACCTTTATTAAGTTACGCTGAAGTCATGAAGATATTTAGTACTGAGGCCTGCACCTGATGAGTAAGCAATCATGTGAATTAAAAAATTTTAAAAAAATACTCATCAGCCGAAAGAATGAGCAATTTTGATTTTAGATATATACTTTCTATTATGTTTTTGATATTCTATGAAATTGGTCTGAATTCAACCATTTCTTTATAGTGCCTACAAGATGCAGTAGCCTTTGATTACGGCTGTCAGTAATTTTTTTAATTTTTTGGCTAATAGCTATGACTGAAAATGTCCACCTCATTGATCGTTTCATAAAGCAAATACTATCCGGAGTCTCAACATACTGGTTACACCATCAAACTCATCAAGATTTGTGTACGATTATATGTCCAAGATTTAAAATTGAAATTGCACACAAAAGTACTCAAAATTGTCCTCACCAAAGTAACCAATGATGATTATACGTTCTCTTTAGGCCATGGGAACTCAAGTGGCTTTAACTGCTGCCAGCTGGATTACTCTGGCTGTTGATATTTTGTTTAGGAAACAAAAGAAGGAAAAGAAAGAAGAAATAATGAAAATAAACAGATGGTGCTCAACTCTTCAGTTGTATCTTGTTAGTGTTCATTTCCTTCATTTTTCATTTGCTAAATTCAGGTTTATAATCCAACTGGCATGGAAATAAGGTAGCATTGTATGGTTGATTATTTGGCATGACTACGGTAAGCAATAAAGCATAATATTTTTACTTCCCTGCAAGAATGCCTTACAACATCTGACTTTTGATCTATCATAATCTCAAACTCCTCTGACTTCAAGTTTGGTCTATACCTCTACTAATACTCCAATCTTGCCAAATGAGTGTCCTTTAGTTCTCATACATTACATGGCACCTTTGTAATGACAAGGTAATATAGGACTTCTCCCACAACAAGTGTCGTTACTTTAGAGATATTGCCTGAACGAGAAAATCAGTTGAGGCCACCGTCATAAGGAAATTGCAAAGAATGGCTTAGTGATCTCGGGTGCAGCCACCTGACATTCAAACATTGATCCCTTGCAATGCACCACTGTTTAGAAGCTTCATTCCCTCTTCACTCATCTGCTGAACTTCTGAAGGTGATAAAATTCTAATGCAGCGGACACAGCCTACAAATTCCCTGCATAGAGCATTTGGATGCAGGATATATCAGAGTGCCACACAAGATAACGATTGTTCGCAAGGTTCTAAACTCTAAAGGATAATTTTTTTGGTTCAAAAAAGGATTTAGTAACTAAGCATGATAAGCTATTAAACTCAAGCGTGGAAGATAACACATTACAAGAGAAGGAAAGAAACTTACTCCCAAGGATCATCCCCAACAAGTAGAACATCGTTCTCATAATCTACATATACCAATTTCCATCCGGAACCTTTAGTGTCATTCAGCAGACCGTCGAGTCCAAACATGCATTCAATTGCGCGGATTAGCTCCTCATAGTTCTTGAAAGTAGTGACATCAATTGATCTTCCTACAGAACCTGCCTTTTGCACCTGTCACCCCGAAAAAAAAAACCAAAACCATGATGATATACTGATTAAAAATGTTAAGCCAAATGATACAGTTGAACTTTGAAAACAATAATTTTCAGGCTAATATTGCAGAAATAAACATTTAATGAATCATGACAAAATAAACCTACGATCACCTAGCAATAGCATTTGTGTGAATTTTAATATATCATAGTATGAATGCAAATTTGGAAAGAGTTTTCCACTACAAACCTTTGTGTAGGTTCGCATGGGTGCAGCTACTTGCTGCCACGAGTTATTCTGTAGAAAGCTGCTTTCATCAAAATCAACATGGCTTGAAGATGTACCACCTGAGTTGTCAGGTATGTCTCGGAGAGAAAAGGCATGTGACTCAGCTAGGCTTGCTGAGGTTATCTGAGACTGGATATCCTGGCTCGAACTCAAGTTGCCCACCATGCAATCTGGTGGGTTCTGAAAATCCCTGTCCTTCATTGTGCAAAACTCATCCAAAATGGTACTTGAAGTAGAAGGATCAACCATGGTGGTACTTACACTGTTACTAGCATCAACATTGACACAAATTTCACTTTGATTATTGCTCTCAGCTGAAAGATCCCTCAAATTGTTTGAACTAGATATACCATTGAGGCCATACAGCCCTGGCTGACAGATAGGTGTTAGCTGATCTGCTTGAGATAAAATCTTAACATTCTTGACATAATGATCCCACAATTCTTGGCTCATTGGAGGTAGAGAGGGATTCACTGCTTGAGTTTGAAGTGCGGTATGTTCTTGCAAATCTGATAAAGGCCCAGTTGATTTGTTTTGCACATATAAAGGTTGGCAAGAAGAATATACCATCAATTCATCAATGTCTAGCTGAGGAAGCAGGCCATTTGCAATAGCTGAATCAGATTGGGGCACATCAATCAGTTGAGGATGGGATATAGATGATTCTAACTGAGGCTGCAAGGGCCATGGACTAGATTGGGAGAGTAATGGACTCTGGTTTTGATTAATGAATGTCAATTGGCTAGCAAGGCTTTGCGGATTAACAGGATTTGCGGCCACTTTTTCAATGCTGCAGCCTTGAATGCAAGGGAGGTCAAACATATGATCAGTTAACATCACAGGTTCTAATTTTGACTTATCAATAACTGTTCCAGAAGACAGATGATTATCAATCTTGGCCAGAGGATGCAATTTTTCGGGTTGATCACTTTTCAACACTGAATGCACGTTGAAGGCATTACATTGGTCGGAGACAGATTGAGAATGTAGATTTTTTAGTGGAATGCTTTCTGAACTTGCAAGTTGAACTTTTTGGTTCTCTGTTGCTAGTGTGGTCTTCAACTCTTGTAAAGGACCCCTCATAGCAGCAGATTCTTGTTGCATGACCGATAAAATGGCTCCGTTATTGTTAATAAGTTGGGGTTTAAAAAGCATTTTCATCAGGTGTTCTGAGTAGAGATTTGGTATGGAGTTTGAGGGGTCCACTGTTCCATTTTCAGGAATTCTTATAAAAGGTCTTCTTAACAAAGTTCCCCACTCATTTTCTGCATTAACCAACATAACTAGTTATCAAATAGAAGACTCATCGACAGAGTAGGAAGCTTGAATAGAATTAAGAAACTTACCCAAAAATCCAGAATGTAATGGCCGTTTTAGACTTGAAGTCAAAGAAGGAAATATAAAAAGACTTTCAGGAGTCTCAATCTCCCACACACTAACTCTATTCTGCTTATCGCCACACCCTGGCTCATCCCACTCCACCTGTTTATAGAGAAATTATTAGTTGTTCTGGTTCTGGTGCTGAGCTAGGAAAGTAGGCCAACTATTTCCACTAAGCATAAGCTCCAATATGCAGTATGCTTTAATAGAAATATTAGATTGGACCATACAACAAATCATGAATGATAGAACTTGATATCAAACCAATGTTAAACAACAAGCTTTTGATGGAGGTGACAAGAGCATAATCTACCTGAATATTTCGCCACTTAGAACCAGGCCACCTCAAAGGATCCAAATCACTGATACCAACTATTGTACCCATATATCTGCAGAAAGATGAAGTATATGTCAACTTTTCCTGCTTGTTCAGGATTTTGCACATATCACAGCTAAATAGTTCAGCAGGCATATTTTCTTTTGTCTTTGACCAAGATATCGCCACAGGCATTGCTTAGAGACTAATCTCTAGGTCGGGGTTGGAAGTTATGTAAAGCCCTCCCTAAAATGACAATTCAAGATTCAAACTCCTGACATAGCAGGTAAATTTGCATTCTACTTCCACTGCGACCTACCTACCATGTTGAGTTTCGGCAAGCATATTTGGCTATTATAGAATAATCCAAGCATTCAGGAAATTACCTTCGCTTACCCGATTCCTCTGTCTCAAACATCATACCAAATCTCATGCCAACTGAAAGCTGGGTCCCATATACAGCTTTTCTGTATTTAGCCAGTGGAATAACAAATTCTGAAGGGCATGCCCTACAAATAAAAAGAAATAGGTATTACACTCAAAAGAAATTATCCCACAAGCTATATTTGCAATAGAATTATATCTTAAATATATGTTAGGTGAGGGTATGAAAATATTAAATATACCTTGGATTGTAGAAAATAGAGAATGGACTTCGATTAGCAGCAGCATGAGCTGCAGCAGCAAGCACACCAATGTGCATGCTATCGGCAGAAAGTACTGATGATGGCAATGTTGTCTGTTGACGATTAACACGCCTGACACCAACTCGCAATTGCGATTTCTCATCCCTTATAACAATTGACATATCATTTTTAGTATGAAGAAAGTTGTGCAACAGCACTCAGTAGTCATAACTGAAAGGAATAGGTTGCCAATCTAGATTACATAATTTTAACAAACTTTTGAATCCATTATATTGCCATGTCACCATTATATAATATATAATAACAATAATGATTTTACTAGCAAGTTGCAGCTACTTGATAAAAATGAAGCAAACAAAATTTAGTAGTTTCCATCACATTTAGCTAGCAATACATGAGTGACTATACTGTTGTCACTTCCTTTTCCCATGAGAATTGAAAATACTGGGTGTCTTCTATATGTTATACGTGGAAATACTGAATACAGCTTGCGGCCACCAGTTACCTGATAAAAAGAACAGAATCACCTGCTCTAAGCCTTTTTGAGCCTACAAACAAACTCCATCCTGTTGTGAGAAGGTGTCTCTTCGGCTGACCTACATAAAAAAAAAAAAAGCAATGTGAGGATTCCAACCCTTTCAAACAAAATGTACTCAAGGTCAAAATAATAAAACAAAAATGCATTCAATAGAAAGCTGCAAAGACAAACAATAACTTGCAGCAAAAAAGAAACACGCAGTGGCTTAATATGAAATTGAATCCACAGCAACAAAACATTCATTCCTATTTTCTACCAAATGAATAGATAGAGTTGAATGCGGAAAGCATCCTCACCCCGGTATATATGTCGAAATGTCCAGGTATTGTCATGCAAATCTCGGACAACAAGTTCTTGGGTTGGGGGTTGAATTGTGTAATCCTGAAATGAAAATATATTAACCAAATGGGAATTCAGGTACAACATCTTCCTGAGCAGAGGCAAAGAGGATTTCCAACCAACTGGTGTTATAGCCGTACCAATGGAGGAAAGAGCTTTTCTGCTGCCCTGCGTGGAACAGAAAAGCCACCGTGTGTGCTTGTGTCACTAGCAGTCAATGTTTTGCAGAAAAAATCACTGGGATGTTTACTGTGCTTCAGCCCAAACTCAGATATAGGAAAGACATCTTTTTCCTGACACACACAGAAATTTAAACTGAGCAGAATGTCCAATATCACAAATAATCTTGACATTTAAATGTCCAATAACAATAGTTCAAGAACTGAGACTTCTGGAGTAGTATCCAAGCTTACAGAATTCACTGGTTGGAGACTCATTTGAGCATATATTTCATCTGTTTCTTTGTCTGCCTATCATAACATACAGAAAAATGGTAAAAGTTTGTGGGAATTGAGGACAAATGCAGCAAGTGGTCAATCAACTAGCCTAGAACACAACACTCACATGAAGTGTGACATTTTGAACTTGGCACAGCAACTGAGATGGAAGGTTGGGATAGTTTGGAATCTGCGAGGTTGCTGTTTTTCTAGTGGAAGCTGCCACCTGATCAAATTTAGAGAAAGGGGACACAGTCAATAAATAATGCTTTATTAATTAGAAACTACTCAGACCCAGAATCTTGCCGAGTTGAATATATAAAAGAAGCTTCATAATACTAACAACTTGTTCTGTATCATTTAGAGATATTAAATCAAGGTTAGAATTAGCACTTGAAAATTTCAAAACAAGAGATTCACCTGCTCGCTATGTCCCTGAGGGAAGTAATACACAAGACTCCCCACCTGAGGCAACGACACAAGGGGGCCTGCGCAAGCATGCCATAACTCGGAATTTAAAGTCTTTCGGACCCCTGAAATTAGCACCATCGATACAAGCCTATTATTAGTATGTAATATAAAATTTTGAAGAAAAAATTTTGAGCTTAGTTTCAGAACTAGAAAATATGAAAACATATATTTATGATTTAGAAAGAGAAAAAGGAATTAAACATACCAGAGTGTTCCTGCATTTCTTTCAGCAGTTTCATCTCGGCAACTAGAGTTTGACCCCCAACAACTCCAACTCCTCCAGTTTTAATCTTTTCTTCTACGGAAGCCATCCTATTCCTATGCTGCACCACTCTCTACGTCTTCAACGTGAACAACCAATAGGAACCCGTGTTTCTACGTCTTCAATTCAAGTTCAAAACCTCCACAAGCTGCACCCCACCAAACCAAAAACTCTCCTTCCCCAACCCCATCACCACTAGAAACAAAGTGGCAGGTACCTCATCATGTTGATTAACTATCTATCCCGTTTTCTTGTCTTGGGGAGAAAAAAAAATCCAAAAAAGTGGCAGAAACAAAGGGTGGTTCCATATTCCTAATATGAGAATCTCATCTTATTTGTTGTTGTCCGAGAAAACAAGGAATCCAAGCCAGCTGAAAAGCAGAAAGAACAGAGAACAAAACCTGCAAAAAGAGGCAGAGTGCAGATCTTTTTTTTACTTTGGGTGGGGCTTTGGCACAAAGCAAGCAAATTAAAGCCCATCAGTTTGCATCAAAGGCACGCGGACCGATGCATGAGTGGAGTGGCCTGTATTATTTGGGTTGAGTTTGAGTACTTGTTTTTCTTTCTATCTTGAAAAGAAACCAACCTTTCAATGAAACCACTCATCACATACACTGACTGACGCTGATACTGCTTCCTTCTTTTCTTTCTTTCTTTCTTTCTTTCTTCCCACTTCTCAACCACAAGCACCAATACCAAAACCCCTTCTCTTCTCTCTCTTCCTTCTCTTTGCTTGAAACAGGAAGCAGAGTGCATGCTCCTAAGTCCTATCCTTTGCAGCTTTAAGCCATATATATCAGGAAATAATTAACACCAAAAGAAATACTAGTATGTTAGTATTAAATGAAATATGGGAAAAGCAGAGCAAGACTAGAAGAACACGAAAACAGTACACTATACAGCACACACGAAATATACGTATGTTTGCTATGAGCATTTAGCTAATTGCTTAACAGAGTTAATTTATTACCAATATAAACACACCACACACTTATTAGTTCTACACAACTTTTACAAATTTTTTTTTTAAACTTACATTCTAATTATATCATCTAGCCAAAAACGTGTATCTTAATAATGTGCAAGAAGTTGTTATTGTATAAACACAGACTTCTTTTTCTCCCAAAAAAAGGAGGGAGAACCGGAGAAAAGTGAAGATATATGTCATTCATATTATAGGGGGAAAAAATTATACTCAGATGATTATTAATATATTCCCAATATGTCACGTGGATTACTAATATATCCCCAATATAGTGCTTTCTCTCGGATAGTGTACGTGCCTTTGCTAATTTCCTTTGCCGCTTCTACTATTTTCACCTGCCCCATTAACATTACATCATCCTCATAATTATTTTTCTCTATTTTCTTCTTTTCTTCTTGGTATTTTCATGTTTGATATTATTTTGGCCTTTACTGAAAGCTCAAACCCTTTTCACAAAAAATGCTAGTACTTTGTTGCAGAGGGTCGGATTTGTAAACGATTTTATTATTTGCCTAATTTTTATATTTTAATTTTTTTTAATTTATTCATAAATTCATATTATATTTTATAAAAATATTAAAAACGTATATAGTTTGATTTGATATTTTTTTACATAAAAATACAATGAAAAAAAGTTAAAATATTTTTTATAAACGTAAAACATTTTCCAGTTTGTAAAATGCAAAGGATATACATCTATGCAAAAAGCTTCAACCTTTTTAATTTTTTCATTTAAAAGGTAATGCAACAATGTAATAATAAAAAAAGAGACTAATGCTATACAATTATAAAATTAGACAAAATTCAGTCAAAGAATATATATCAAAATTCAATAATGATTATTGATAAGTCAAAGTAATGGAAACTATTCATTTATTTGAAAATCAATGACAAAATTTTAATTATGTAGTATTTTTTTTTTAAAAAAAATTGTGTGCTTATGTAAGAAGAAAATGTTATGTGGTATGTACTCTGCTTTAAATAAAAAAATATTATTTCTTCCAAATAGAAATTAGAAATAGAAAAAGCTGCTTCCCCAGCTTCTGAGCAGTTGTGATGTTTGACCATTCGTCCAGCGTGCGGTTCACGACAAACCAATGGGGTTAAACAAATTAAAGTGAAGGAACACGTGTCACTGTGCTGTCTGTTTACTCACGGCGCCGTTTTCCACATTTGATATTCCACATTCCTACCCTTTTTGACCTCCTTTTTCTTTTTCGCAAGAAATTTAACCACTATTTATCTTGCTCGTTAGAAAATTACAGGTTTTTTTATTTGATTACTTCTATTTTTAATTTTTTAATTTAATTTACTTTACCTTTTTTATGTATCAAAATATACTTATTTTTTAATAGTACGAAGTTGCCCTTATTCAAGATAGCTTCCCACTTATTCCAAAATAAACATATTTAAATACAAATAAAAAAGGTGAAATAACTAAAAATATAAAAAAATAGCAATATTCAAATTAAAAAAAAACACACTAATACACACACACCAAATTTCTCCTTCTTTTTCTTTTATGGATAGATTAGAAGTCAAATTCAAATTCCTGCCATAAATCTAGTGCAGAAAAATAAAAAAAGTACTTATTTGGGTTTTATGACAATGACCTTATACTTACTAACCTATTCTAAGTTGTCATAGTGACTTGTGGATGAAGAATTCTGTTGATTATCTTGTAATTCAATTTGTTTAATTGAGATTTGAGAGCATGCCAATCGTTTACGGCAATCTTGACCACTAGCATCTCATCCAAATGATAATCTATCTATCTACCCCAGCTTTCGGTCTTTATTTGCCAAATTAAACTCTTGTGTGATAAAACAAAGTAAAAGATTTGTCCAAATGCATGAATTTTATATCTTTACTTTTTAAAGTATCCTATACCAAAGCCACTGCTCAGTTATCTTCTACTATTGATAGAGTCACCTATATGTAGCATGATAGCAATATTCCCTTCCTTGTTTGGTCAATTAGAAGCTAAATGTGGAGATACTCTCCTACTCTGATTTTGGTTGAAAGGAACGGTTATAAGCAATACACATCGAGAAGAGGTTACCATTTTTCTATAAGTAGATACCTCACACCATGCACCGTGCATGTACATGATAATTAGAAAAGATTTTTTCCATCACCACATAAACGCCCCCTAATTACTTCTATGCAAATATAAGGGCAGGTATTTGTGGTGCGAGTGTGAAATTTAATAATCTTATTATGCCAATACTTTAATAAAACATGCTTTTATTTTAATCGATTTGATCCTTATTACACAAACCCACGCAGGCTATATTATCTTTTTACAGTAAAGATAATTAAAATAGAATAAGGATAAATTACAATTCGACTCAAAAGTATTTTGCCCCTATTTGGTTTAGAAGGTGACATTTTGCTCTCGTGATTTTCTCAATAAGCACATAACTATTATATGACTTTTTTTATTCAATTTTTAAAGGTAGACACGTTTTAGAGTTTAGAAATTTATTATTAGCCAAATCTCGATTGTGATCGTGTATGTTTTATATTAAAAATGAAGAATTATTGTTTATAACATAAGAACATCATTGATAATTTGTTTATTTGTTCATCATTTTCTTGATGAATGACTTGATTTATTTTTCTGTTTTTTGATAATTGAATTTTTAATGTTCTCTATAAAAGTTTTTAAATCATATATGAAGTTGTTTTTCTTACAATTTAATTTTTTGGGTACATTGTTGTTTTTACAATTTTAAATTTTAATAATATTTTTCGTTGAAAATTAGATGGAAAAAATCACAAAGTATTTATACAATAATGGATGAAACCACAGGAGAACACAATATCACTTTTTAAATCACAATGAAATAAATTAATTTCTAATCAAACCACTGTAATTTACCCTAATTTTTAAATGCATGAGATCTCTCAAACATTATTCTTTTGACATTATATAATTGTCTATGATGATCAATTTGAAAGGAAAAGTGTATCTTTAGCACCCACAAGGGTCCCACCAAATAACTTTCGGGTTGTTTATATGTATGACCTACTAAAAGTCAAGACCAGATCTAATTAATCAATTGAAGTTTAAAGAGGGAGGGACCAGGAAGAGAATTAGTGACCACACCCAATCATCCACTACATTAAGCAATGATGTTCAGCAACACCAACTTCCACCACCCTAATTAAACGGACCGTAATATTTTTATTGACATAATTGTTGATGCTAGCTAATAAGGAGTGCAAGGGAATGAGCTTGGGAGTTTTGCAATGCAGAATAAGAGAATTCGCTAGTTGCAGTGTGTTAGGTTCAAAAGTGAAAGGTATACAATCCCTTGCTAAGCACCTAAACACACTTTTTGTAGACAAGAGGAAGAAGACGTTGATGTGGTGAAATGGTCCTAGTTATAGTTATATAAAGTTTGATGAACAACTAACAAGGATTGCGGAGAGTGAGAGAAAGGATCTTTTATACATTTTCTTAGAATGCTTGAGATTGTGTTATAGCCATAACATTTTTCCAGGATTGTGTAATGGTAGCATGGTGTGGGAGGGTCTTTGAGGTCCCTAATGCTAGTCAAGAATTGCGATATGGACAGATAGGTCCAATCTGGCTGTCCAATTAAGCTATCTAAAATTAAGGTAAAGTGTAAGCCAGTGGAAGAAAGACGAAAAAAGACCCTTAACAATAATTTGAAAAAAGAAAAAGAAAAAGAAGCACAAAGGACAACAAATTTTGGTTTAGATTGTATTTCCGGTTTCAGGTTCGTGATGATTGGGAAGATGTCATGCGTCCCAATCATGACTAATAATTTGTTAGAGTAACAAAAAGAGAGGCCAGACTTCATAATCAGGTGTCAAAAACAAAAAAACAAAAAAACGAAAACTTCATAGCCAAGGACTTGAGGGTAATCATCACATCGTTCCTTTTACCAACTACCAACTTATGCCATGCGATTCTTTTGTATTTTAGCGGTTTCAAAGATCAGTCAACAGTTCACCACAGAGACTTTGACTGCAATTTATAGCAGGGTTTGTTCATGCATAAAATTTAGACGTATTTAGTGCATTTGCTTCATTTGTAATAGGTTATTAAAATTTATGTTATTTAAACTCTCAATTGTTTATTCATATTTTTACACTAATTACAATTTTTAATTTTTAATTAAACGGAATAGACTAATAAAAATGTAATTATTCTTTGATCTGAATTAAAAGTTAAAATTTTACTTTTAAAAATAATTATTAAAAGATAAAAAGTGAATAAATAGTTGGGAATATCCAGCAAACCAGATAAATGAATATATAGGTCGAACATTTGTATATGCTTTTTACAAAGAAGCAAATGATTGAGAGCATGTTTGGCTGTGCCAATAGTTTTCTTTTTTCTTGTTTAGAAAAAAACTTTTTTTACTATTCATTGCTTTTAATATATTATGGGATGGGGATTCTCTCCATTTGGGAAAAACATGACACTATTCCGTTAATCAAATCTCAGCATTATAATTTTATTAATCTCTTATTTACAACCTAAAGGGAAACACGTCACCGAACTCCCACTGAAATGGAATGACGTCGTTTGCGCAGTTGCAGTCTGAAAATTTTCTTTCCCTTTTCCCTCTCCTTCTCCCTTCCCCACCTTTGCCTGTGTGTTTGGCGCACCACCATTAAAACTGAAACTTGTTTAACACTGATCGAACCATCATCTTTATCCAAATTTGCTTTCACAATTGCAATTGGCAGCCTCTTTTCCCACCCCTAATCTCGTCACATAAGCAGTTGAACATGGTAACTTCACCAATTGTGGGATTTGGATTTGATGGAGGGATCGCTAGGAATGTGAAGTGTGGGGGAGGTTTGTGGAGGAGGAATTAACGAGCGATGGTGTGAGGGAAAGTGTTGGGGATAGTGGGTGATTTTGAGGTTGAAGATGGTGAAGGAAAATCCAGCTCACACCACGTGAGTGTTCTCTTCTTTTCCTATTCCATTCTTCCATCCTTAAAATATGAAATGCAGAAGAATTAGTGACTTTAATGGATCTAATTATACTTTTTTACATGTTTATAATATGAAAGGATTTAAAACATTGTGAGAGAATTAGTTTTATTTGTTTTGTGCAGTGTCAAGTTGAATAGCATGGTTGACTTTGTCCATCGTCCACGGTTGAAAGAACATTTAAATACTAATAGGTAAGCTTGCACTAGTAGGAAACACTATGGTACATGTCTCATAACTTTGTACATTTTTTTATTTGATTTTTATCCAATTTTTTTTTCCATTTTAGGATGCCGGATGATTCTATTGTTGCACCAAATGCCCCATACATGAATATAGAACTTGATTGGCAGCCTTGGATAGGCAAGACATTCAATACTTTAGAAGAGACATAGAAAATTTGGACTGATTATGGTGGAAAAATCGAGTTTAACACTCGAAAGCAATATGTTAACAAAAGTAAAGATGGAAGGATTTCGTCTGTTATATATGTTTGTAGCAAAGAGGGTGTTCGTAAAGCAGACAAAAGAGATAATTTAACGATCAATCCTCGGCTTGAAACAAGGACTAACTGTCCTGCAAGATTAGGACTGACACACATGAAAGAGATTGAGAAGTATCAAATTCATGATTTTGTTCATGAGCATAACCATCCTTTGCACCTTCCAGAGACAATTCACATGCTAACATCTCAATGAAAATTATCTCAAGTTCAAGCTCATGAGATTGATTTGGCAGATGACTCAGACATTAAGCAAAATGCCTCATTTGAATTAATGAGTAGACAAGTTGGTGGAAGAGCAAACCTTGGTTACCCACGTTTGGATGAAAAGAACTATATTCGTAGCAAAAGATTGAGAAACATGGCATAGGGGGAGGCAGGCAGCTCTTGTTACAGTACTTTCAACAAGAATAAAAAAAAACTCATCATTCTATTATACAGTCCAACAATATATTGAATAACAGATAACAAGTACTTTTTGGGCTGATGCGAGAATGATTATGGACTATGAATACTTTGGTGATGTGCTTACTCTTGACACTACATATAGTAGCAATAATGCATGCAGCCCTTTGGTTGTGTTTGCAGGATTTAACCACTTTAGAGGGGTGGTAATTTTTGGAGCTGCGCTTCTTTATGATGAGATTATAGAATCCTTTGAATAGTTGTTTAGAGAATTTTTGAAGGCATATAAGAGCAAGAAGCCTCAAACTTTTTTCACAAATCAAGACCATGCAATGGGTAAAGTTTTACTTAAGGTAATGCCTGAAACATATCATGGTTTATGTTCTTGGCATTTGATGCAAAATAGCATAAAACATCTTGATAATTTGATGAAGAATGGGTCTAATGTTTTGAGAGACTTGAAGTTCTGCATGTACAAATACTTAGAGGAAATTGATTTTCAAAGAGCATGGGATAAGTTGGTAGATGATTATAAGCTTCAAGAAAATAGGTGGTTAATAAGTTTTTATAAAGTAAAGGAGAAAGAGGTAAAGTATTATATGAAAAAGGCTTTCACAATTGGCATGCGAAGTACAAAACTTAGTGAAAGCTTGAATGCAGATTTGAAAACTTGCATGAAACCTGACTTGGACGTAATCTAGTTTTTCAAACACTTTAAAAGGGTGGTTAGTGATAAGAGATATAATGAGTTGTAATGTGAATTTGAATGTGGGCAAAAATTACCAAGGTTGAAGATGGAAAATTCACATTTATTGCAACAAGTTGCACAAAAATATACTTTAGCTCTTTTTGATCATTTTCAAAAAGAGTATGACAAATACTCTGTAACTTATATAAAAGAAGGAAATGAAGGTAATTCAAACCATGAATATTTGATTGGTTTGTGCAATGAAGATGGAGAGTATAAAGTCTCATTTAGTCCTTCCATTAGCACAATTTCATGTAGTTGCAGAAAGTTTGAGACTTTTTGCATTTTGTGCTATCATGCAATCAAGGTTCTTGATGTTAAATATATTAAATTAGTGCCCAATTAGTATATATTGAAAAGGTGGACAAGGGAAGCAAATAATGGACTTGTGAAAGACACACATAGGAGAAATATTCAGGAAGATGCCAATCTTGATAGCACACACTAGTATAGGCAAATTTATCCTAAATTGGTGAGAATAGCTACACAAACATCTGACTGTAAGGAATTACAGATCTTTATGGAAAAGGCTGTAGAGTAGTTAAGTAAGCAAGATGATGATATTCATAAGAAAAATTTTGGGATTGAAAAATAATAATGTCAATTCTTCTTCCGTTGTGCCAAATACAAACCTTAATACCCTACAAGTCAAAGGTTTGAAAAGAAGAAATGGTATGAAAAAATTGTAGAAAGCGTCCAAAGAGTTGGGTTGAGAACCAACCCAAAAAGAGAAAAAAGGGTCAAATCATCAATGCTTCACAAAATAAAGAATTCAATGTAATTTCATTTGTGATATAACTTTATTAAGTGATGTATTTTTTAATTTCTAAACTTGCCAAATTTAATATTTTCGTGCCTATTCTTGGTTTTGTTGCTTTTGCATAGGAAAATAATGTTTCTTGTAGCATGCTTCGCATTTCAAGTCCTGAACAACAACTTTAGTTAGCCGAGGTATATTAAATATCTTAATTATTTATGCTTTTAAATAACAAATTAACCACTTAATAATATATCAATCAATTGCTTGTTATTCATGTCATAGGACACTGGGTTGCATAATTCGATAACTTATGAAAGTGATTATGGTTTTAATAGACTTTTAATGGTAAGTTTTTTGACACACTTGTAAGTTAATATTTATATATAGTTTCAATCCTATTTTTTGTTTAGTATGTTCAAGTTTTTTATTTATTTAACTAGTTTCTTGATTATTTTTATAACACAAGTGCCACTTGATGATACTTTTTTCCAATCATTAAGGTTTGAGTTCAACCATGTATCAATTCCTCTGAGTGATGTATCAAACTTAACGAGCAATTAAACTAGTTAGCTTGGTGAAGAAGTTATTTCATAACATTTTGTTAGGTTGGTGACATGTATTTTGTTAACTTCATATTGTTGGGAAATCCACTTTTGGCGCATTAATTTTCGCATTTTTGCAAGCAGGGCATATATATGACAATAAGGCAACAAAGCGGCATGGTATAGGCCTTATTGCTACTAGTGTCCCCCGCATGAGTCCTAATTGCTTTAAGTTGACCTTTTATTTTATTTTATTCTTGTAAAAGCTGACCTTTTGATTTGATGTTATGTACTCTTTTTTATATTTTAATATAATTTATTTGGTTGGTTAGCCTGTTAGATCTTATATGTTAATTGTATTCTTACACAATATTTACTCACTATTCACATTTATAATGACAATAAGTAAAACTGAGGTAATAAAATTTGATTCATGGTATTAAGGCAAGATTTCATGTCTCATGTACAATTTTACATTGATGAACACAATTGCAAATGATATACTTCTACATAAGAGAGATCATCATATCATATTTTCAAAGATCTCTTAGTTGTTAAACAAAAAAAAAAATCTCTTGTAATGTACAATAGACAAATTCTTCAATCTTGTAAGCATTGTAGTCATTTCTTTGATATTTTTGATTGGGAAGTTGTCACAACAAACTTGCAGCCTAATGAAACTTCCAATGGCGATGCATATTTTGCCTAACTCCTCCACAGACTCCACAAAAACCAACTAGAACATGTGTCTTATTCTTGAATCAAATTTTTTGAAGGGGAAGCAGCCTCTGGTAGCTCACATTTCTTGAGTTAAAGCCACTTTTTTATTAACTTGCAATAATTGGAAAGTAGGTAAATATGATTTAATCAATTTTTACATATAATGAGCACTACAATAAAATTAAGTGAAAAATATATCACGTAGTATAACTATGCAATCTGTTATCATGACTTGAAATGTCATTTGATGATTAACATATATATGCTAATAAGTAAACAACCAAAGCTAGAGAAGTAATTAAAATGAAATAATAACTTAAAGCTAATAAATAAGGAATATTCAATTTACCTACGAGACAGAGCACCTGGATAGAGATTGTATATATACACACTTAAGGAATAAGATGTTCTCAAGGATATTGAGCCCATTATGCAGTCAATCAGACGTATCATGCTACAAGAAGGGTAAGTTCCCTAAGATAATAAGTGCAAACCTTCCAATATAATGATGATTCTAAACCACAGAGGACCAATTTATAAGCAGAGATGATCACTAAGCATGATGACTCTGATTTTTACTCTGAATTCTAAAAGTCATAATTAGGCATCCTTGAAATGATTTCTAAATTTGCAATATATACAACTCTGCCAAAGTATTAGTTGGGCTTTGCCGGAATGGAACTTAGCCTATCAAAACCTTTAAGATAGTATCATGATTCGATAGGTAAAATCCCAAAGCAATCAAGTTCAAGTTTTAAGCTAGCACCTTAAATAAGCAACACTTATGTTACCAATAATTATCTAGAGCTTCTAGTATACTAAAATTACTTAAACTATCTTTAATCGAAACGTGGCCATACTACAGCTACCTGCAAGCTGCAAGGGCTCACACATGAAAAACAAAAGCTGGTACTATATATTCCAAACAACTATATATAAATGATGTTAGACATTCACTCTTCTTTTTATTCACCAAGTAAATTAGAAAGTTAACATAATAATAAGTTAAAGAGTAACATTCAAAAGAATACCTATCAGTGATTGAAAGCAATGAAGATCAAATGTGTCAGCTTAGAGAAGTTTAATTCTTGAACAGCCTGAAACAGGTAATAACTGCTGAGAAATGGCATGCATTGAATGCCATAAACTTGCCACTCGCAAGCTGTCATTGGTCATTTCTTTAATTTAACTTATCAGCTGAAGCTCAGTCTACAAGGTGAACATGTATGACCTAATTAACAATGTAATATTTATAGCTCATCAACCAGAGAGAATAAAGCAACAAAAATAATGCTTTCTGCCACCAATTTTGGGGGAATATAAAAATAAACTTTTCTTAGGAGCCAAACAAAAAATAATTTGAAATACACATCAGTGAGCAACATAAAGAGAATTTAGAACAAGCATACCTTATAATAGATCAATCCACCAGATTTGTTGATGATGTAAAGACTATAAATTGCTATCATCTCAAAAACTTTGCCAGAATCTGAAATAAAGGTGAATAAGTCTCATATTTAGAGTAGAATTAACAACCAACTAATAATATTGTGAACACCAAAAGAAGATAACCATAAGCATAAAATATTTGTAACACATATCAATAATAAGATCATCCAGTGGATAGCATGAATAGGTTCACATTAACCACAGAAATGGTAATAACTTAGTATTCTTTGGGTTTGCCACTATTCCAAACACATTTAAATCTCACATTCTAATTTGTCAAACATTCCAAATTTTAGGCAGTAGTTTTTGGCTTCTAGCATTCTTTTGGGGTGAGGTGGGGAAGAAGAGCTTGCAGAATCTATTTTTCCATTAAAGGCTTCTAGTATTCTAAATTTCAAACATTCTTTTGCACAATCTTTTGCAAAACATAAATACCAATCCCAACCAAATCACCATACGCATGTCCCAAACCCAGCAAAACCCACCCAAAATTAACCCAAGAAAAAAAGATAAAAAAAACTTGCTTAGCCGCTGCTATTGAAACTAACCCAGCAATGCAAAGCCCTTATAGATAAGACGGTGTGCTACGTCGTGTTGTGGTGGTGGTTGATTACCGGAGGGAGTCGATGGTCTCGATGGGATTTGTCGAAGAAAAGGCGGGGAAGGGAGAAGAAGAGGGAAAAAGGAAAAAAAAATTTAGAATATGCAGCTGCGCAAACGACGTCGTTCCATTTCAGTGGGAGTTGGGTTACTTGTTTCTCTTTGAGTCGTAGATAATAGATTAATAAAATTGTAAGGCTGAGATTTGATTAACGGGATAGTGTCATGTTTCTTCTCAAATTGAGAGGATCCTCATCCTATATTATGATAGCTTTTTTAGCATAAGTTTGAAATTTGAAGTTTATGATTCTAAATTATAAATTATTTTGAAAACTTTGAAATATAAATATCATTTTGTTCTCAATCAAATAATTTTTAATTATTTTATACTTATTTTAATAATTTAATGTATAAAAAATATTTTTTATAGTATCTAAATGAAACAAATTATTTTAAAATCTATTTTAAGTTAATATATCCAAACATAAAATTGATTTTAATATAATTGATTATTGAAATAATCAAAGTTTATTTTCACAACTAAATCAAACACGCTGAAATTGTTATAGAGATTACAACTCACTTTTCATCAAAAAGAAAACCCACAAGGGAATGGGCTAATTAAGGGTGACATTTAAGATGGACCTATTAAGTTTTGGTTCATCCATGGACTCATAACTTATAGCCATTGATTAATATTAAAAAAATTAATGGTAGAGACTTAACACCTACAATTTATATAACAGGTAATTTTATAACTTAGATAAATTATATGAAAGTCCTTAAAAAATTTAAAATCACATTATCTTTTCTCTCTCTCTCTCCCCCCCTGCCTCGTTAGATTGCAGGTAGGGGTGGAAATAGCCAGTCAGCCACTGCCTATGCCTAACACCCATTTTACTAAATAAGTTAGGCTAAGGCTTTTTTAAAAGCCTGTTTAACTAAAAAGGTCAGGCCTCAAGCCATCTAATAGGCATTTTAAGCCCAACCTAAAATTATATATAATATAATATATATTATTATAATAATTATAAATTATAATTATATTATTAATTTATTATAATATATTAATATATTTTTTAATTAAATTCAATAAAAATTAATAATTAAAACTTAAGTTAGTAAGTTAGAATAGAAATAATATATTTATTAATATATTTAACGTAATATATTTATTAGAATGAAAATAATAAGTTAACACTCATCTCTTACTTTTATAGATGTTACTACTTACTCTTTTGATCGATGTGGGACTCTAGAGTAAGAAAGTGAGCAACTTGGTATATCTTCAAGTCCCACATCGACCAAAAATTAGAATAAGAAAGTAGATAATATCTATAACACTCACTCCTTACTATAGATGCTCACTATTTTCTTACTCTGATCTTTGGTCGATGTGGGACTTGAAAAACTAGAGTAAGAAAGTGAGCAACTTGGTATATCTCCAAGTCCCACATCGACCAAAGACTAGAGTAAGAAAGTAGTGAGCATCTATAAAATTAGAATGTGAGTGTTAAATTATAACAAAAGCCTATTGATTTTGAGTAGGCCCGTTGATTTATTTCAAGGCTTAGGCCTATTAATATGTAAAAGCATATTGACTTATTTAAAGGTATCCCGTTGTATGTAAGACATGTTGACCTATTTAAAGGTAAGTAATTGTTAATAATCTATGTAGGGTCATTGGCTTATTTAAAGGCCTTTAAAGGCCTCATTGCAAAGTAGGCCTTTAAATAGGCTTTCAGTGCCAGTTAGGCTTTTAAAAAGGTCAAAGCCAGACCTTAAAAATCGGCCTATTACATTCCACTTATAATTGGGATATCGTTCATATGAAATCAGATGAGAACATATATAAGAAAAAGGATATAAGAATCATATCTTGTCGCATACTCACACCTTTGCTCATCATTGTCCAAGAGTTTGAAGGCCTCTTTGAACTCAAATCCCGTTGTTCGCAGCCACCTTCGACTGTCCACTTCTGATTCGTTCATATGAAATCAGATGAGAACATATATAAGAAAAAGGATATAAGAATCATATCTGTGTCATAGCCACCTCGCCATCATTGTCAAAGAGTTTGAAGGCCTCTTTGAACTCAAAGATCTGTTCGTCGACGGTGAGGCGACGCATGTGGTCCTGCTTGTCGAAGAGGGTGTTGGTGATGGAGGATGAGGAGGGTTTCGTGATATTGTAGTGGAGTAATTAAGAGATGAGATTGAAAAGGGCATTAGAAAAAGTAACTGAGACACGAGATTGCAATGGAGTTATTAAGGTGCTATGATTGGGTTACGACTCTCAAGAGAGACCACAACATTTTATTTTGGTTTTCTCTAAATCTCAATAATCCACATAGACACACAAATGAGGTTTTGGATTTTGAGTTTTGGAAGACAAAGGAAATGATGAGACATTGCTGCAAATTTGTTGTGGTGGCTCCGATCAGTGGTGGAGATAATGAGACAAGAAGAAAATAAAAAGACTAAAATGAAAATGACAATAAATTAAGGATTAAAATATAAAAAAAAGACTCTATTATAAAATTTTAAAACTTACTTCAGCAAGTGATTTTAAGGGTCCATGGATAAAATTTTAAAACTTACTGTAACAAGTGATTTTAAGGGTCCACCCTAATTAAACTAGGTAACAGCATTAAAATAGAACAGGTTATAGTCTAGTACAGAGAATATAGGAGAATATAAGAATATCTTGAATAGGATAAATATGCATGTAGCTCGTCGAATAGAGATTGAAGAGTAATTATTAATTAGATTTAATTTATTATAAATATTTAAATTATTATTTAATATATTTAAATTTGTAAAAATCAAGATAAAAATATTTTTATATATATTAAAAAATAATTTAAATATGAAAAAATTGACATAATAGAATGTGACTCCTTAAAAATGAGAACAGATGTGGTGGTGGGACTGTGGAATTGCCGAGGGAGGGGGTCCATTTTCCGCTTTACAGAGTGCACGCAGTCCAAACAAAAAGTGAGAGTGATAGAACCTAAGAAGAAGGAGGCGTGGTCTGAGGTAGCAGTGTATAGTGTAGGGATTTAAGGGGACATTGGGTTCTGAACCTTTTGATGAGAGCTGTCTTCATTTTGTCTTCCAGTCTCCTCCAATTCTTACACACACCAACGAGTAAGAACACATAATAATCTATCTATAATGATGATAATAATATTATCATAATTCATTATTTAGTTATTATATAGTCTTTTCACTTCCAATTTTGCGCAATAGGACTAGCCAACCAATTCCTCGGTGGCTGAGGCAGTACAACACTCTGTGTCTCTTTCTCTATCGGTTGGCCTAACTATCTTCGGTCTCTTTCTCTGGGTAACCGTCGGCCTAGATTCAATGCCCCTTTTAAAGGGCTTTCCAGTGAAAAGAAAATAAAAAGTAACCTTTGCCCATTCTTCATTTTGCTTTTGTCACCCATCCAGACGTTGCCCTCACTTGTCTCCATTCATATATTCCTTTTCATAATTGGTCAGCATGGATTTTTTACTTTTGGAAAAAGAAAATTCAAGAATATTTCTTTGCTAGAAGCCTAGAAGTAGAACTAGGAGGCAGAGAAATTATGAAATCGTGGTTTAAAAAACCAATGGGGTTGTTATGAAAGAAACAAAACAAAACACAAAGGGAGTACGGGTATGCATTTTGCACTTGTGGATATATTAAACTGATCGAAAAACACATAACACAACATCATCCTATTTAGGAATTAAATGTGCAAATCAAGGGGAGTAAAATGGGTTGTTGCTTTGGATTGGTAGAGTGTCATTGTGTGAAATTGACATAAACTTAAATTAAAATATATTATTTTTATTTTTAAATAAGAATTAGTTTTAGAATATCTATTTTTTATTTGCTCAACTAAACATGCTCGGTGCTCCTCATAATTGTCACCTTAATAATGAACATTACTGTCTCGATTATGATCGGTAATTACAAGTGATGAAGTGGGTAGTTAATGGTTTACGCCGGTGGGCAGGCATGCAAATGCATTGCCCTAGCTATTATTTAGTGTGAATTATTATGTATGTGAATGCGATCATTGAAAAGCTGCGCAACCGCCGGTTAACTTTTATGAAAAGTTTTATAAATACGTAAAAAAAAAAAGTTTTATAAAGTGCAACAAAGTTGAAATTAAGCATGCATGCAAGCTAGCTACTTGCTTATCACCGATCTCATTCGCTCAACCCAATTCTTTACTTATTATTGATTTCAATGCATAGGTTTCGGATTCAAACCCGTTACATGTCCGTTTCCTTTTTTTCTTTCGGTGTGGGGGTAAAAAACAAGAAGAAATTGCGAAAAGTTAGTAGACTATAAATAGTGAAAACTTGCTTTATTGAGACTCAAAGACAGCGTCAAAAAGGCAATTGAACACACAACACAGCATGCTGTAATATCCTCATAGAATAATGATTGTTGTAATAAGTGTATGTAAATAACGTCAGTATGCATGAAGCCTTTGAATACTTATATTAATTAAAACCGGAACGTAAGCGCTTTGACTAAATTCCCCCGTTTCATTAATTATTTTCCCAAAATAAAATGTAAATCCGGCTATGTATTTTTTTCCCCTTTGTTGGACTCAAATATATTTCACTCTCCTATCTTTTCAATAAATATTGTCAACTAAAAAAATATCATCACTAAGGGAGGGGTACTTTTTTTTAAGATTAAATTATTTTGTAATTTCTTATAATTTTATCAAATTTTTAATTAAATTTATATAGTTTAAAAGTTTGATTAAGTCTTTATAATTTTAAAATTTTATAATTAAGTCTCTAAAACTTAGCTCCGTTAGAGCTCTATTAAATGTTATTGACGTAATATTTCACATATGACAACAAGGATGTTTGATGTCAAAATTGCTTGTAATTATTTGTCCAAATCATCAACCATGTCACACATGAAATCATGTGACTTTCACATGCTTTTCTTTTTAAGTTTTACCCTTAACTCCCAATTGATCCCAATTTTCCTCTCCCCTCTTGTGGTCTCTGCTTCTCTCAACGATCTCATCGTCATCAATGAAAACTCATGGAGCAAATGGGATCTCCTTAACTTTAATTTACTCTCCCTTGCCCGCTCATCTTATACCCACCAAAAGGTATTGCTGCATATCGTATCACCTCCTCTAGATCCCTATCATTTATTTTAAACACAAAATAACTGGGATATAAGAAGAGGAACTATTGAATAATGTATGAACACGATGGCATTTTTACTAGTGTTTTAAAGCATACTTGAATTTCAAGATAGACTGTACCGAGCCAAAGATTTCATCCTTTGCTACCAACATTTTGTCTTGTAATAATACTGAAGAAATCATTGTGGTTTTTACTTCTGTTTTAGTGTTGCTACTTGTCCAGAAATAGGAATATTATTGGAGGTATAATGCCTGAACATTTGAGAAAATAGTGGGTTGGATGTAGTAGCCATTGGAGCCAATTCTTTGACCACCAGACTCACGTGTAGCACTATTAGATGCAAGCACATGGGGGCTTAAGGCAAAGTCATAGGGAGAGAAGAGAATGGCGAATGGGAAGAGTGGAATGTGTAATGGGAGAAGTGGAATTGACGTTGAAGAAGAGAATGGGAAAAGTGGAAAGAGGTAAAGGAATAGGGTATGCAAATCACATGATTCATGTGTGAAATGATTGATGATTTGGATACATAATTATAAGTAATTGCTAAACATCTTTGCTGTCATATGTGAAATGTCATGTCAGCACCACTTAGCTTTAAGCAATTGGGGTGATTGCGAAAGATTATTTTCATTTTCAATAGTTTTTTTTTTAAATTATTGTAATAATATTTAATTATGTTTGATAAATTTAGTTTTAATTTTTATATAAAATTTAATGTATTTTAAAAGTTTTTTTATAGTATTAAAATTTTAACTTATGATTTTAGATTTTATATTATTTTTTATATTTTGAGATATAAATATTATTTTGTTCTCAATCAAATAATTTTTTTAATCAATTAAATAACTTTTTAAATTATTTTATATCTATTTTGATAATTTAATATAAAAAAATGATTCTTTTTTATATTATTTAAATAAAATAGAGTAGCTTAAAATCATTTTTTAACTAATATATCTAAACATAAATTTTTTTTTATAATTGATTATAACAAAAAAATTTATACAATAATCGATTATTGAAATAATTAAGTTTTCATAATTATTCTAAATACGCACTTAGTTATAAAATTTTAGAATTATAAATATTTAATTAAAAAATTTAAACTATAATTAAAAAATTAATGAAACTATAATAACCTATAAAATAATTTAGCTTTTCTATTGACAATATCTATGGAAAAACAGAAGATCTAAATCCCTGTTACAGAAATTGTAAAATACCTTGCGTATCTTTTTATTTTGGTCTGAAGTCCAGACTCGTCACCAACCCATTTATTGGAATTTGGAAAAGAACAAAACTGGCTACCCAACTATGTTTACCAGGCTAAGCCCATGCTTTAAGCAAAGCCCAAGATACGGGGTAGTATTTTTAACTATAAGGAGAGCCCTTCACCTACACGGGCCTAGGGTTTACCCAAAAGATCCAACCTTTTCAAGATAGGCTTTGTCAGTAGTCTGGCTCTTCCATTTTCTAAGACCTAAAAATAAAAGAAACAGCTCTTTTGTTAGCTGATGTAGGCCTCTCTATGTTCCACGTTTACGGGCCCTCAAGTCAATCATTGTCCTTGAAAAAGCAATGCCATACCCTATGACCCAAACCAAAGGTCTCGATCGAGTGCAGCGAGACTGATGAGATGTACTTTTATGTATATATACGTTCATGTTGAAAAAATGTGGGAATTCCTTGTCATTGATAATTCTGTGTGAGTTCATGGTAGTAGCACTTGGCTCACCTTGGGAAGTAATTATGATGATTCGATCCAAATAGATCTTAATGCCCCATGCTTTGAATATCTTATTCCCTCCCAATGTTTTTATACCTCTCTTATAACAAAAACAAAAAATTAACTGTTTTTTTAATTCAAAAGTAACAGGCATTTCAAACTTGGGTTTTAAGATAGGCTTAGCCTCAGTTGGACTTGGACTTATGATGTTAGCTTTACGTGCTTGTTCTCAATTATTAAACCCTTCCCTAAAAAACAACAAAAAAAAAAGGCTTTAAAATAACAAGTTGCCAAGTCTCAAGGGTAAGCCACTTTTGTTGCAGATAAATGTATCTTATAAGAAATTTCAAGCTAAAGCGAGTTCAAATTTTCCTAAAATTGAATTGAAATGACACGTGAGAGCCAGTCTAATACTACAATGTCTAAGCATCTGTTGGAAAAAAAAAGCCCTGTCACTCAGCTAAATTTGTAAGGATAAGCCCCCATAAACGAAGTAAGCCCAAGGTAAAATTATATGACTATCTTTGGACAGGAATCGTTACTCCAGATGTATATATACAGTATACTCAAAACAAATATTCTGGGTTGAGCAGATCTTTTGCTACTCTGACTCTTTAGCTCATAAGTTGGATTTGCAATATTTGTGTGCGACAGCTACGCTGGACAGATGTCGAGAAGCGCACCCTAGGGGTCCAGATTTGAATAAATTCTACTTGGTTTGCCAATCATTTTATGGAAAGATTTGGGGTCCTGCAATTTTCATCAGCATCTTTTGCCTATGATTGGCCTTGCAGTTATCTTTTCTTTGGGCAGCTCATGTGTATCGCTTTTATCGTCATCTTCCGGTATGGGGCATCTATCAAAAACACCCCCTCCCCGCCATCGAGAAAGCTAAAATGTATTCATATATTAAATTTCATAATATAAATATGTTATTATTAATAATAATGTTAATTTATTAGTAAGAGTTAGAAAAAAGATGAATTACTTATAAAAGATGAGTCGATGTGATAAACAATCGGTTCTTTAAGACGAGAATACGAGTTCAAATTTTATGAAAGTAACTTTTGTTTAGAGATTGTATAATTTTCATATTTTTGTCTTCAAATAAAAATTAGTCTCATAAATAATTTAAATAAGTAGAACCTATTAAAATATATGTGATCTTAAAAAAAAAAAAAGATGGGGTGTTTGGAGTTGGTGAATTATTCGCAGTTGCATCCAACCCCCATGTGATCAGGCCTTCTTGTTTAATATACAGAACCACAAGAATGACAAAAAGTCTCCCGTAGAATCCGGCATTCGAACATGACCAATACTCTAGAAATATATGTACTATAAAGAGCATGATGAACATCAACCGTTAATTTCCGCTCATTGTTCTTCATATGCTCTTTTACTACTCTGTTTCTTTAGATATATTTGACCTTCTTCTACATGTGTATCCTATCAATTCTGAATCTTTTTTTTTGGTTCACCTGTCAAGCTGTCATTCAATTTCGATTGGCTACATTTCAAGTACGACTCGAACCCCCATTCCCAACTCCCAAGTCCCATCTAGAGAAAGGGGGGGAAAAAACGAAGAAGAGGAAGAAACTAATATATTAGATATAAAGAAAAAATAATAATGGGGTATTATTATTATATTGTTATTATTATTTTGGCCTTAATAATGGGGTATTATGAGAGACTGGATTGAGTAGGCATTGAATGGTCACACATAGGTCAAAAAAATTACAATTTTCTCTTTGCTTTTTGATTCTTCCCTTGTGACAAAGTGATTAGTGAAAATGAGCTAAACACGGATGTATATACTTGTTTTTTAAGTGCCTTGAGTAGGCATTGGACTAACCAATTCAAAGAGTGTGAAAACTTAAGCATTCCAAAGCTTAAATTTTTAGGCATATGTCTAAAAATGGTTCTTATCCCTAATAGGCGATCTCATGTGTAAGTTTTTTCTTTATCAAATTAAAATTTTTAAACGGTTAGATATTAGTTCATGAATAATGTTTATTTCTAAGTAAATTTTTTAATAGTATTTTAAAATTTTGATTTGCTTTTGGTGGCCTCGTTTCCCCCAATCTCCTATGAGAATATTTGCGACTAACCTATCTACATTGAAAAGTCTCTGTGATTGTGTATGAATATGTTTTAAAATAGAAATATAATTTATACATTTCTTAAGGCAAGCTCTAGCTTATATGAGTTTATTATTATAGTTATTAGTAGGAGTTAAGTAAACCAAGAAAAAGGAAAGAAGGAAGGATGGAGGTAATTTATGTCGGTACACAACCTGGGAAATTTCTACTTGAATGGCTCATTGATCGATGTAGTAGTTAGTCATGCCAATCATTTGATGTAATAAAAAAATTAAAACAGTTAATGGATATGATTAGGGAATTGAGTAATTCGGGGCGACGCCCCACCCACCAAAACTTGTCCGGCACATAAATCTCTCTCCATAATTCTTTCGCTAGTGAAGTCTCCTCTTCGCATCATAATTTTTGTTAGCTTCGTCAACCATATAACTTATTCACGTCAAAAGAGAACGATGAATATTCCTTGATTATCATTTTATACTTCATTTTATCACTGGGGGTCTAGAGAGAGCAAAAGCACTTAGAAAAGTGGTTGTGCTTGGACAGCTAGCCAGCAACGTACGGCATAGATAGAATATCACTTCAAGAACAACTACAGAAAAATAGTTCCTGTACCGTCCTCTCTCAATTAATATTCAACCATAAATTAGATATCCAAATGAATAATAGCTCGATAAACACGTGTTTAATACAATTCATCGACAGACATAATTAATCTTCTTTATAATGATCGTAGACATAATACCTTTGTATATAATGACCAGACACAATAATTTTACGCCATAATGACCATATATAACGACTTTGCGTTATAATGACCAAACATAATGTTCAAAATCCTAAATGACCTAAACAGAAAGTATTTAGAGAGTTAGTCCTCTGGATCTCTATATAAATCGACTTGACAACTTAGGCCAGACATATTCATTTTTTTCTATCTATGCTTTTACGATCTTGACTCCAAGACTGATCGGTCAGAGTGTCTCTACTAGAATTCCACCTCATCTTCCTCGGATAACTATTGAACGACCGACTTGAGGTTCTCTGACGACTTCTCCTCAGATAAAGGACGGAACAGTTCCCAAAGAGAATGTAGGTCAAATATATAATGTGATCTATTGAACTTGTTCCTCTGCTCTTCTTCTCATATTGAAAGTAATATGGGGCCTTGGCAAAATAGAAGAAATGTACATCAAAACAAAATATCGGTTATAACTAAATTTATTCGGAACTGGAATTGTGAGATGAAGCGTGTAATATCCAACTCCCATGCCCAATATGTGCATGCACAAATTGTTGATATGTGGTTGATGTTCAAGACAATGTTGGCCTGTTTGAGTGATATACTTAGAGCATACAACCATATTGTTAAGGACGCTAACTAAAGGATAGCGACTGTAATGATGAGAAAGTGGAGGACAAGACTGGGCTGGCGTTTGATTTAAATTGGAATTTTGAAGAGTAAGAAAGTCAGGTAATAAGTATTAGTTTAAGTAAGCGATAACTAAATGGCATTCCTTTTGGGTACGGAAATTTTGTTTTGGATTGTTTGGTGGGGTGCTGGTGCTGCAGTCACCCCATAAAGGTTGCAGCTAGATAAGAAAAAAGAGAATAATAATCAAGAATCATACTTGTATATATAATGTGTATGAGCTACATTGCCAGCCAATCAGATTGGTTAGCAGGCTTTCCTAGATGACGATTGATGAATAACTAACATATATATTTCTATCTCCGAGTACGTGTAAGAAGAATCTTTGGCCTTTGTAGTTATGTAATCTATCTAAGTGATTATAAAATAAGTAAAGATTCTTATCTGGTTATAAGCTGATCACCGTCCAAATTATGGCTCTGAAAAGCTGCATGAGGCCGTGGAAGCTTTTGTTTTGGGGGTCATGGTGGAACAGTTAATTAAATTAAATTTTATACCCAAAAAAAATAAATTAAATTAAATTAAATTAGAGAATATTATTTACAGCAGAGGCTTTGATTGGGTTAGGCCAGGTGTGCATTGACATCATCATCATGATAAAAGGCAAACATTATTTTGTGGGAGGGAGTAAACTTGTTTTATAATTTCTCAAGTCGATACTCGATAGTAAAGGATTAAATAATTAATATAATGTACTGACTCACATGTCGTTAGCTGTTATGTAAAGGGTGGATTCTTTGTTTTCAGAAACTGTTACTTGTTTCTTCTTTTGAGCAGAAAAGGAAAGAAGAAAGAAAGAAACTGTTAGATGTTCCGAGTTCTATCAGAGTAGCTGCACTCTATCGTACTCTGCTTTCCTGTTATTGCTTGCGGCAAAAGCTTCTTTAGGGATGGTTCCGGTAAACATTAAACATATGTATAATGTATTGGTGTTGACATAAAACATATACAACCAAAATTCCAGAGGTTGGGTGCGGCTTTTATTCTCATAGAGTCAGTGTTTCTTTTAGGACATATTCCCTCTCCGCAAAACTACACGTCACACTTACCATGATCCTATTCAGCTATGTATTTCGTTCCAATACGTCAAGACTCAAGCGATTACCACTTTGCTAAAAGCTATGACTATTAATTCTTGTGTAATTTTATTTTTTTTATTATAGTAATGTATAGTTTCACATCTATGACATGTCATAAGCTAACTTTAAAAACTTTGCAATATACATATAACACATTAGTTAAGTTCTTTTGATATAGTTTATATATATGCACATATATATATATATGAGTTCACAAATGATTGCTGACTTCCCATAAAATCAACATATTTAATTTAATGTGAATGAATTGTTAGTTAACTAAAAGTGAAAGGTAGAATAGAATAAAGTTATTACACCAGACCACCAACCGGAAAAAGTAAAGTTACACCAGACTATATAGAGTTAGGGATAAAGACAACTAAGTTCTTGTCTCTTTATTATTTTTCTTCCTCTTGCCATCGAAATGTAGTCTTCGATCAGTTCCATGTCTTGTATAAATATATTGGTGTAGTGGTGAAGCAATTTATTTTAGTTACTTAATACATCAACAATAGACGAGAAGAAATAAAAATTAGAGAAATTTTTATCTAAATATAGAATACCACAATTGAGTGCACTAGATTAATCAAGACTTAGTATTTTTATTAATTTTTATAAAATTAATTATATAACACAAAGATTTATAAAAATATTAAATTTTAATTAATCTGATATACTTATTTAAATACTCTAAATTTAAGCAAAAATTTCTCCTAAAAACTATTATCACATAAAAATAATGTAAAAACTATATTACCGAAAAGAAATCCACAAACGAAGTAGGAAGGAATAAAAAAAATTGCAACAAAGGAGGTTTCAAAGTACTACTGCATACGTTATTAATTTCCACATTATTAGGCTCATGGCAATACGTTCCTCAATAAAGTGATAAATTGATGAATAATTATTTTTGCATAATTTTTTAAGGAAGAGTGACCACTCTTCAGGACACTAGCTAGACGGTGCCCCTTTCCTTAACCCTACGCGTGGTTTTGACTCCATTTATAACTATTATTGAGTTGTGAGATATTCCGGTTGTAGCATAAATATGGTTGGAAGAACGTACAGTCAACAATCACAGTAGTAATCACCCAAAAAAAAAATGACAGTTCCATGTTTATTAATTTCTAGGTCCTCGATAAAGATTTCATTTTATTTTATTTTATTTTATTTTATTTTTTATTACAGCTTAAAAACTTCCCCAAACCAATTTGATAATTCTCTTGCATTCTTACGTATTCTTTCCCCATTTAGGCATTATTCTACTTAATAATCGAAGGGTTTCTACTTTATAGTCCCTTCTTTCACTCGCCCTATTCTCTGTATAGAGCAGTTGACCTACAATTCCTCTAATCGCGTAGTTCATTTTGCTACCACGAAGAAGTAGCTGCAAAAATGTGTCAACGATCAATCTGATGAGCTGGTCCGAAAGCTAGCTTCGTATTATATATATGTATTTATACCAAAGGTCTACTAATCATTAATTATAATACTTTATGTTCAAGGATTTGATAAAACTCTATCTTTAATATAAGAGATATAGAATGTAAGTTCATATTTTTTTTTAAAAAAAGAGAGATATAGAATGTAAGTGTGAACTCGTGCTCGCGGTCTCTTGAGTGGTACTAATACGTTACTACGGCCATTTTGTTCAATCCACATATTTTAATTCCTTTCTACTGCAATTTTTCTGGTAGCTAGCCCGGTAGGGCTGTTTCGATAATGACAGGGCGCGAGGTACTGATCAAATATTCCATGTACAGCTAGCTAGGGGTGGGGAAAAAAGCCATAAATATTTATATTAAATATTTGATTGTAACATATACAATGAGAAGAAAAAATGTTACAAAAATAGAAATTTGTACACTTATAAATCAACATGTTTATTTTCTTTCGAGTTCACTGTAAGCAACACATAATAAGGGATAACTTGCGTTTTTTTTTCATAAATCTTAATGGAAATTAAACTCAGGAACAAAAAGTCAAATAACTGAATGTCAAGTACGTGATATAGACAATTCTTGATCTGTTCACTTAATTAGTAAAAAGAGAAAGAAATAATCAAAGAATAGTTCAATTTAGTTGTGGGGTATTTTCATTACAGGTATGGTATCCGTACTTTAATTAATTTCTCATTTTTAAAAGTCAAAATATGTGAGCGAGACGAGAATGAAGAAAAAAAAATGAATAGGTCAACATCGACAAGATACAGAGCTGCGGTTGGCAAATGCCAGCAGCAGTTCCTGCAGTACTATAAATTTACTATTTGGATGCGTCGTATGGTACCGCATATATATAAATAAATATTCATGAGCCTTATTTGTAGAGTTGGCTATCTGGTTGCTTATATATGTTAACAAAATTTTTGAATAACAAACTATTCGTCTAATTAAAATATTTTAATTTTTATTTAATTATTTATAAATTTATTTTATATTTTATAAAAAAATTATAATAATATATAATTTAATTTAATATATCTCTCATATAAATTTATAATATAAATACAATATATATATTTTAATTATATAAAAAACATTATTCATCTTTAAAACTATCACCAAACAATGCAACCAATTGCCATTTTGACGCATTCACATAAATCGATCCTCACATACAGGTCAATAGTTTTTTAATTTTAAATAATATTATATACACACATTTACACATATATTTATGTAATTTTTTATTATTTAATTATACTTAATTTTATCTTATTTTTTAAACATCTATAGTTTAATTTTACTGCACCAACAAATGTGAAGAGATTAACTCATAATAAATAAGTAGAGAGTATTTTTCTTTAAAATATTAGTCATGCACCCAAAGTGTCTATGTCAATACCTACTTATTATGTTAACCCGCAAGTAGCAAGCTAGCTAGGCATCATCTTAACATGAAGCTTTGATTTATTCATATCATCCATTTTGTTTGCTTACCTGCGACTGCCAGCATTCATATCAATGTAGTTGAAGAATCTAATCTCTATATATTTGTTTGTTTTATCTTTTCATATATGGTTTTTTTCCCGTTTATTTGCATGGATGGGTGTGGCAGCAATATTGTGACTTCTGACAGAAGATTTTTTGCAGTACCTCATAACGTGAAGCTTATCCTTAAAGTTTTTATTAAACTCGAAGATACAACGCATATACACATTGAATGCATGTATCAAACCCAACGAACCGTTCATTCACTCTATGGATCGTGACTCCATTTCAGGAAGCACCAGTGCCAGCGCATGTGTAAAGTAATTAAATTAATTTTTGTTTACCTTAATTATGGTCATTGTAGAATAATTATAGATTATGATGATATTAGCGACAAAACTGAAAAATGGAACCAGAAATGCGGCGGTCTCTCAAGGTCGTTTTACACGCACCGAAAGTTTGTGATGTATAAATCCAAAGCATAAATAATCATATAAAGTGGCTGCACTAATTTTATTTAGGGCAGCTAGGGAAAACCAGGCACTATAACTTAAGTGGCTTAGCATGTGCCAGCTACGCCATACTAGGCAATATAATTTGAGGTATTTTTGTATATACATAAATATATCATATATACACTCATATAGGGTGAACTTTATTAGAAAATGTGATCCATTTTATATGAGTGCGTGTATGGTACATTTATTTGCATATAAGATTTTTTTTATAATTTTGTTTAGTAGCAACACCATCGTGGCTTAAATTTAGTATGTGTTTCAATTAATTATGAAAATTTAATTATTTTAATAATTAATTTATATATAATTGATTATTTTTATAACTAATTATAATAAAATTAATTTTATATTTATATATATTAGTTAAATAATAATTTTAAAATAGTTTATTTTATTTGGATAATATAAAAAATTTATTTTTATACATTAAATTTTTAAAAAATGTATAGAATAGTTAAAAAAAATTATTTGATTAAAAATAAAATAGTATTTACATCTCAAAATTTTTAGAATAATTTATAATCAAAAATAAAAAATTTCAAGTTTCATGTTTCAAGTTTGACGTTTATGAAAAAAATTGTTATAAAATATTAAATTTTGTGTAAATTTTTTTTCTTAAATTGTCAAACATATTGTAAACAGTGATCAACAACTTTTTTTAAAACATGCTATGCTTTTTTTTGAAAAAAAAAAGCAGTTGAGATGGGAAAAAAGACTTCCCAAACATACTCTTAGTTTACGTACAATAAAGCTTATTCCATTAAAAAACACAATAACAGTGATTTAAAGTTGCATGAGTCATAAGGTTAGATCAGACCAAATATTGAATATAATACTATTATTATATAAATATATTTATAGATATATAAAAAAATTGTTACCACTATATAAAATAATAATGTATAAGTATCAAATGAAACATCACTAGATAAAGTCACAAACACAGACATTTGAGTCACTGCCAAGTGCCAACAAAAGCGCATATGTGCCCTGTTAACCCTAGGGGTGTCCATGGGTCGGGTTGAACCCATGAATTCGCGAGTTTTGACCCAATTCATGTGGGTTGAGTGGGTTGAGTCGAGTTAAAAAATTCTCATGGGTTAGATCAGGTTGAAAAATCTTCGACCCACAGTGTGTGGGTCGGGTAACGGGTTGAAACACTCTCAACCCACACAACCTAACCTAACCCACCGTTTTTTTTAAGTGGCCAAGAGACTGACAAAAAAAGTTTTAAAAATATCTTAACTTTGTAATGTAAATATTAGGAGGATGATATAGAGGATGATGTTGATGTCTTTGATATTCTGACATAGTGAAGCCTAAATGTCTATGGTGACATTTTAGGATATTTTCTCCTCATTTTCGTGTTGTTTCAATCAAGTTTAAGTGTAGGCATTGTAGTGTTACTTTCAAAGTAAACAACGAAAATAAGTTCATAAGACTTTCGACGCATTTGAGTGACAGTTGTGTTAAAAAACCAATTGATAGCTTAGATGATAAATAATATATGAAAAAAATAGAGAGTGAAGTCAATAATTATGTTGTCCATAATTCATGTGACATGCGTGATGATACTGACTCCGATTAATTAGACTAATTTGTTATTTGAGTTATGACTAGTTTTGTTTAATTTATTCAAGATTTAGTAATACTTATTAGTTGTTAATTTGTTATGCACTTATTGACTTATGATGTTTAGTTTATTTAATATTGAGATTTATGGTATTAATTTGTTAAATTTTGTATTTCGACTTTTTTCAAGATTTTTTTAAATGTCGACTCATTTGGGTTCGACCCAACCCAACTCACTCTTGAAATGGCCTGGTCGAGGTAAAAAAATTTCATGATCGGGTCGGGTTGGGTTGGTCGAGCGAAAATTTTTTTTGAACGGGTGGGTCCAAAAACGAGCTAAACCCACCCAACCCAATCCACGGACACCCCTAGTTAACCCTGCGTAAAAAAAAAAAAACGTATATGTATTCATGACGAGAGTGTTTGAATTGACGTTTGCAACTTTAAAATCATATTTATGTGTCTTGAATATCACGTTAATATATTTAGAAATTTAAAAAAAAAAATTGAGTGTAAATTTAAGTTTATCCTTCAAATAAAAAAGTAGCATTTTGTTATTTTTACATTGAGATAAATTTTATTTATATGTGTAAATAAATATATCCTTATAATTTGATATAAAATATTATTTTAATAATATTTTAATACTATTTTATGGTTAGTATAATATTAAATTTGACTTTCACATTTTTTTGACTGAGCTTAAATTTTAATATTATAATTTAATTATATTTTTATGTGTTTTTAAATTTAATGATAATTTTTTATAAATATAATTTATGCATTTTTTGTTGTTGTTTTTATTTATATTAACACTATATATATATATATATATATATATATATATATATATAATTTAAGAATATTTAAAAAATGATAAAATAAAACAAGAGAGTAATATTAATGTTGTAATATAAAATTCATGTCATTTTTAATAATTATATATTTAAAAGTAATTTTTATTAATATAATCTAAATAATATTTGTTTTATCAAAATTATATTTAAGTTAAAAAATTTAAATATAAATTACTTTACTATAAATTTTTTTTATCAAAATTAAATTAACTCAAATTTAAATTTATAAATTGTAATCCAAACATACTATGCAGTATAAAACACACGGGAGACGTCGTCTTTCCACTTTCCTAGTTAAAGACATGAGAATATTTCTTTAGCTTCTTTATGTTTTCTCTCAATCATCTTTTAATGATCATTCAAATGTCATTTCTAAATCAAAATGTCCCCGATCATATATAATTTATCTGATCAACGACAACCAACAGTATTAGCAATTTCCAAATGAAAATAATAGCCTTTAATTTTGTTTTTTACATTTTTAAATAAAAATAAAAAAATGTTAAATCCTACGAAATAATTTTCATAAAACGATGCACAAAAACACAGTCATGGTTGATTATTTTTTTGGCTTATAATATTGTAATGGCTAAAAGAATGAATACAGAGTAAAACTAATTCATGATGAATAATATTATTGTTAAAAATATTATTTCTTAATCGAGATCAAAGGTGACGTACTTGATCTCAATTAGAGCAGTCAAAAATGGTGGGACTTACAGTAATTAAAGGTGTTGGGGCCTCCTTATGTTGCAGTAGAGAGAAGGAGTTGTGTACTCTGACGCCTAAGTCATAGTTTGCACGAAGAAGCTAATATATGAAGGATTAGACATACACCTGAGTGGTTAAATCTTTTTATTTATGACATGAGGTTGCTTACTTGAAGAACAATCCTCTAAAGATATGACTTCCTTATATCTAAGGATTTATATAGTTATGGAAGGATTTTATCCTTTTTATTTGCATTTAATGTGAGAATCGATTATGATTCTTAGATTCTTTCTAGAAGGCGAGCCTAATGACAATTGGACTTCCTGACGAGCTTCAGATTTGTGTGCTTAGGCCATAATATGCTAGGTTGAGACTTGAGTACCCATGATAGAATTATTTTGTACTACCACTATTGTACGCAGTTCGTTAATTAAAACTTAAATCAAGGTGTAGTTGATCACGAATATAATCACTTATCACACATAAACAAGTGAAGATCATATTTTACATGAGCCGTCTAGGCCCAATAAATTTGATATGTCTAATCATCACAAATATATGCTCAGACTATTATCACTAATCGTCCAAATTGGAGAATTGTGGATCGTACTTGACCCTTTAAGTCTCTCAATCCCCAAGTCAACCCTATTCATTATCTTAGACCTCTTTTGGGGCCTTACCCCCCTCTATTTAAGCAAATCTAGGTAAAACACTCAAGCTTGTTCACTTGAGCTTAAACATTTGCTTACCGTACTCTTTGCCAGAGCATCAAAGCGTTCTCGTTGCCACCTCTCACATTAATCTCTAGCGAAACTCTCTGATCACCTTGGGTCTAAGTCCTGCTTTTAGGATGGAACACTACATATAACATGAAGTATTATGTTTGTAACCTTGGTTAAATATAAAAAACTTTTTAATGAACTTAAAAACGATATTATTTTAATATCCATGCATCTACACTTATAATGTTTCCAATTATCTTGTTAGTTTTTACCTTAATTTTTTTTTGTTTACTTTCTGATATTTATTATAGTCAACCGTACTTTGATATAAAATTGATTATATATATAGTGACAAATTAGGAACAGATTATTGAAATCTAAATGTGAAATTAATGTCTCATTGAAAACCAAAATAGTGAGACTTCAAATAGAGGTAGATGGATCTTGGATGTCATTGTCAGGTGTTATTTGTTTTAACATTTTCAAAATATTACACCTTTTTTTTTCCATTCATTGATTCAAGTAAGTAATATACGTAGCACATGGTTAAGCATATCTTTCAATGGTGAAATGCGTCCTCCATCAACAATCTGAATCTCTATAAGCCAATTTACTTGAGAATTTTTTTTTTTTAAAAAAACTGCATTGGTTACTAAAATAAGAAAATAATAGGTTATTAATTTGTTTGGCTTCATAATTAATTTGGTTACTTAATGAAGATGAAAAAGAGAGGGAGCGGAGCCGATAAATTAACAGGGAGTACGTGAGTGAATAGCAATTTGCAATTGCAATTGCAAATGCAGAGGGAACATGTGTGCGTAGCAATGCGAGGCTGCTGTGGCAAATAGTTGAAGTTTAATAATCTACGGCGTGACTTTGATGAACAGCAATCAATATACATAATATTGATAAAAATAGTTTAAAATGAAGATATTTGTAAAATAAATAAATAAATTTACATTAATTATTAATAAATAAATTTATATCAACTATTAATTATTAATATAAATTTACTTATTCATTTTATAATATTAAAAAATCCTTGTTGTGCATGAGATACGAATAAGTATTGAGGTTTTTTTTTTGGTTTAATATTAAAATTCCAGTTGCACTGCCACTGGCCGTACTGAAAAGTAGAGGAGAGGCCGTGGGTCCGTGAGGTCCGTGACACACTTTCAGTACAACTAAGCGGACCCGAACCTGGACGCCCTTTCAAAATAGAAAAGTACATAAAATATATACACAAGTTACACTATAAAAATTATAGATAATGTTTGGAGTTTATTAAAAATATATTTATTGAATGTTTAGTGTAGGTTTATACGAGAAATATGTCAAATTATATTATATATAATTGTAATATTTTTATCGGATGTAGAATGAGTTTATGAATGAATTAAAAAAAAATATTAAATATATAAAAATTAAATAAATAATGAGATGAATTTTTTATGCATTTAATTTTAATTATAATATTTTTAAATTATTAAATATATTCAGATCAATGTATAAAAAAAAGCATGTTCAAATAAACAAAATCATTAAATATGTTTAATTATCATAATTATTATTTAAGAAGTTATATAATTATTTAATTATAGTATTTTTAAATAATTAAATATATTTAGTTATCATAATTATTATTTAAGAATTTTAATTATTTTAATAATATATGAATACATTACATAATATAAAAAATTATACAATATATTAATTTTTAAACTCTTTTTTTGTATTTATAAATTAAATTTCTTTTCATTTTTGAAAGTTATGATAAATTTTCATAAGTAAACTTATAAAATAAATATTTTTACATAAATTCTTTAATGCATATATTTTCCATTATATTTCATATAATCTTATGTAAAAGTAAATAATTTTAAAATTTGAAAAAAATTAATACAATTTTGTTAAATATTCGGAAAAATCTCAAAATATTTTTTTATCCACAAAAGGATTCATTGACATGTCAGCCTTTGGAATTGCGACATCGGATACCCACTACTCCAACTCAAGGAACGTGTTGTGAATTTGAAGGTGGAGCCAGCGGTGAATTTGAAGCAATTTAGGCCTATTAGTTTGTGTAACGTCTCTTATAAAGTTGTGACGAAAATCTTAGCTAATAGACTTAAGAGAGAGGTGTATCATGAGCCAGTTGGTCTTACCCATGCAATGCAGTTTTGTTCTCAACAGACAAAGTTTTGATGACATTATCATCACTCAAGAAGTTATCCATTCTATGACGAAGAAGAAGGGTAGAAAGGGCTTCATGACAATTAAAATTGACCTTGAGAAGGCCAACGATAGATTAAAATGGTAATTTGTGGAGGATATGCTTCTGGATATTGGATGCCCTGACAGGTTTATTCGATTGATGTGGAATTGCGTTTCGTCTCCCACTATGCGAGTATTATGGAATGAGGAAGCTTCAGATTCCTTCCAACCTTCTCGTGGTAGCCGTTAAGGAGCCCTACTTTTTTGTACTTTGCATTAAACAGTTGTCTCAGTTAATTTATGCAACGGTTGAGCAAGACTTTTGGAAGCTGATTAAGCTAAGCAATGATGGATCCAAGCTCTCGCACCTCTGTTTCACGGACGACCTGATTTTGTTCGCTTAAGTGAGTATGGACCAAGTTGAAATTATCTCTAAATGTCTGGATCTCTTTTGCAATAGATCTGGACAGAAGGTTAATTATGAGAAAACCCAGATTTGCTTCTCTCGTAATGTTCACCATGCAAAAAGGAGGGAGGTCAGCGAAGCCTTTGGGTTTAGCCGAACAGATGATCTAGGCCTACTTCATAAGAGGACTGGTAGGCATACTTATAGATTTTGGAGAAAGCTTCAAGGAAACTTATCAGTTGGAAAGTCAATACTCTTTCCCTTGCTGGTCGTCTTAAGTTAACTAGTTTAGTCATTACTGCGTTGCCTTCTTATACTATGCAGACAACATGCATTCCTTTAAGTACTTGCGAGGAACTTGACAAAAGTAGCAGATCCTTTTTGTGGGGTGATTCTGATGAGCAAAAAAGAAAGCATCTAGTCAATTGGAATCAGGTTTGCAAACCGAAAAACCAAGGGGGGCTGGGTCTTAGGCATTTTAGAGCCATTAATACCGCTTTCATGATGAAAGTTGGATGGAAGCTTACACATAAGAAAGATTCCCTTTGGGGGACTGCTGTGCGTTCTAAAAACAAATGTGGTATTGATCTTATTCCTGAGGTACAAAAATAAAAATAATTTAAAGTGAGAATTTTTTATAAAGTGAACAAATAAGTTCACATCAATCATTAATAGATTAGTAGGCACATTTATTAATAATTGATGTGAATTTACTTGTTCATTTTACAATTATCCTCACTTTAAAAAATCTTTGCCCAGGTGCAATGTAGGGGGTCAGACTCAAACCTTTGGAAATGTGTTTGTGATGGGTGGTCTAATTAGAGTGATAACTTGCAGTAGCGAGTTAGAAATGGCAGCAAGACAAAGTTCTAGAAAGAAAAGTGGGTTCCATCTCTTGGGGTATTGGAAAAGTATGTTATGCATCCTATGCCTATTGATATTCTTAATGCTCCAGTAAATTCATTTGTGACAGTCTCTGGTTTGTGGGATATTCATAAGCTCTAATTTTGGTTGTCTATAGAGTTGCATTGCCCACCGCGAACATTAGCACAGCCTATCCCCACGGATACCTAGGCTAGGAGCTGTGGACCATATTGGCCCGCCGCGAATCTGACTTATCATAAACCTGGCCTATCCTCACATATGGCCAGGCTAGAGGACTGTGAACTGTATTGGCATGCTACAAATTTAACATGTCATAAGTCCATACGCGGCCAAACTTGTGAGCAATAGGCCCATGAAAGCCAACAAAATACCGATCTATATGAATCCCCATTGAGTCGATCATCAGGTCGGTCTATGGAAAATTCGAGTTAGGTTATCCAGGTCTTCCACAAACTGACATGGTACGCAATTTGCATGTGATCAAAACACTCGAGCTCATTCCCCTTTTATTAGGACTGATCGTAATGGTCTGATAGCTGGAAATCAGGCCAAGATCAATCATCGGCAAGTTTAAGCCTTAATGACCAAACGTAACGCCCAACATTTGAATACCTTAATTACCTAGTGGCAGGTAGGTGTCAGAAGTCTAGCCTCCAAAGTCCTTTCAAAAGATGGCCTAATTTCCCGAGCTAGGCATATTCCATTTTCACAAAAAACACTTGAGCTTACTTACTTAGCATTCGATTTAAGCTTTCTTTGAACAATCTAGGTCCTTGGTCACCATCGTTGTCGCCTCCTCTGTAGGCTCCCAGCGAGTTCTCCTAGTCCTCTGACTTAGGTCTTAATCACTACCTGGAACAGTTCTTTTCTTGATACAGTTGCTTGGAGTTTAACGCCAAATGGGGCTTTTATTGTCCGTTAAGCTTACAAGGCAGTGACTAAGACCTCCTCTACTTCCCAAAACCTGTACAATTTTTTTTGGAAATGGAAGGACTCCCAGCGAGTACGCACCTTCTTGTGGTTAGTGGCGACTGATGTGTTGATGATTAATGCTCAAAGGTATTGTCGTCACATACCTCAAGAAGCATGTTATGCTTTGTGTGGCAATGGCCAAGAGACGGCGCTTCATGCTATTCGGGATTGCACCAAGCCGATCGCTGTTTGGAAGAGCCTTGTGCCTTATAATGATTGGCAACTTTTTTTTTCAACACAATAGAGAGGAGTGGGTGGAGAACAATCTGTCTAGTGCTATGAGAATTTATAGTAGAGATGATTGGAGTTTGATTTTTGCTATTGTTACTTTCGTGGTCTGGCAGAGCAAGAACAAATTCATTTTTGATAATCATATTATGTCGCCTACAGGAATGCTTAATCAAATCTGGTGTTGTGTTAATGAGATTCGAAGGGCTTATAGCTTTAAGAATCTTATGAATCATAACACAGCTCAAATAGGGAGTTTCTTCATGAGATGGGAAGAACCTCCTCAAAGTTGGATCAACATTAATTTTGATGGATATTTCTCAACCCAGCATCAATGCACTGCTTGTGGTAGATGTAACATCCTGAAAATTATTTACTTCATTATAAATAATTATTTTATAATATTTATGATTTTAGAGAATTTTTCTAGATTTTTCTAAAAATATTGAATATTTTAATATATTTTTCGTTTTACGTGCCCACTAAGCGGAGCCGAGAAAACGGAATATTTTTCTTGAGACTGATAAACTTTGGACTGTAGAAACGTCGACGGGAGATCTTACTAAACCCGAGACTGGACACAGTTTACGAGGTTTACGTTTTACGAAATTTTATCTGATAAATAAAATCACAATATATTTTATTATCTGTGAAATAATAAAATATTATTACGCTAACTGTAAAATTTTATCCATTGAGAAATAGTTCTAGTAGATTATTTCTGCCTAGTTATTTTTATGACATCATTTAAGTGACCACACACTTCACTTTATCGAGAAACGTGTGAAGTATCTCAAGGAAACTTCTAGGAAGCTTCATCCCCACCCACTTTTCTCTCTCCTCCCTCTCTCATGTTGCAGCACAATTTTGGGGGGAATATCACAATTATTCCCTCCCATTTTCTCTCATTCACACTGGCCTCACTCTCCCTCACGCAGCTCACTCTCTTCCTCTCTTCTTCCACCCACACACCTCCATTATTGAACCTTCAAGCTTCCATGCTCAAGCCAAAGACCATTGCTTTCCCTCACCATCTTCAAGCTTTCTTCTTTGTGGAACTCACCTTGACTCCTCTATTTTCGTGGTTGGCAGCCCAACACCAAAGCTCCAAGCTTTAAGGATCTTGTGGTGGTGAAGCACGAAATTCCAAGGACAAAAGAAGCTTGTTTTCCTTGTTCTTCACTAAGGTAAGAGGAAGATTATTCTCTTCAACCTATTTTGGTAGTAAGAAACTCTTTGTTTGTGATTGATTGTGAGAAAACCCTATTGAGGGTTATTCTTTGTTTGCATGATTAGTATGTTTGCACGTTATTTATAATGTGTTTATGCTTTTAGATCGTTTGTTTGTGTATATTGATATATTGGATTGGATTAGAATGCATAAAATGGAAGAAATTGATGTTGGATTTTCCCTTGGGTAGCTATGGTTTTGAGGCCCAAATTTTGGGGTTTTTTGTGAACAATTGTAACAATTAGGATTTCTGACCATTTATCACTTTCGTCGGTTCAACACGAGAGAAAATCCTCCAATGTCAATATCTGTCGAATTAGAATTTCTATCTATTTAGCACTTTCGTCGGTTCAACACGAGAGAAACTCCTCCAATGTCAATATCCGTCGAATTATAATTTCTGTCCATTTAGCACTTTCATCAGTTCAACACGAGAGAAACTCCTCCAATGTCAATATCTGTCGAATTAGAATTTCTAACTATTTAGTACTTTCATCGGTTCAACACTTAAAAGATTTCTCTAATGTCAATATCCGTTGAATTAGAATTTCTGTCCATTTAGCACTTTCATCGGGTTCAACACGAGAGAAACTTCTCCAATGTCAATATCCGTCGAATTAGAATTTTTGTCTATTTAGCACTTTCGTCGGTTCAACACGAGAGAAACTCCTCCAATGTCAATATCTGTCGAATTAAAATTTCTGTCCATTTAGCACTTTCATCGGGTTCAACATGAGAGAAACTTCTCCAATGTCAATATCCATCGAATTAGAATTTCTTATCATTTAGTACTTTCATCAGTTCAACACGAGAGAAACTTCTCTAATGTCAATATCCGTCGAATTAGAATTTCTGACCATTTAGTACTTTCGTCGGTTCAACATTTGGAAGATTTCTCCAACGTCAACACTTATCCGTCGAATTAGGATTTCTGTTGATCTTCTAGCATATTCGACAGCTTTATATATCATTCGACAGAACTGACCTTCTAGCATATTCGACAGCTTTATACATTATTCGACAGAACTGATCTTCGCTCGACAGAATCTTCATTCGACAGAACTTGACTTTTAGTCATTCTTGTCAAATAATATTTTTCCTATCAACATTGATTCTATCAAATTGAAACTTACCCATTTCCGTCACCAAATCACCTTATGGCTGACATCTTTCGTCATTCTGTCATATTATTTTTCGTCGAAAGGTAGCCCCACATTTGTGCACTAGAGGCATTTTCTCCAGCGAATCCAAAATTAAAAATTTATCACCTAACACCTAGTGATTAAATTAATGGTAATAGGATGCAAGGATTAGTAAATTAGAAATTTTAATTGTACCTTGAGATTCATAAATTTTAAAGAATAAAAAATGATAGTTTACCTTATAGTTTAGAGCAATTTTTGGAATAAAGGAAGAACAAGAGTGTGAGAAGGGCTGTGAGGAACTTAAACTAAATATTCTAAAAGAGTTAACGTGAGAACATAATAGAATTAAAGCATAACTTTCATAGTAACTTTGAATAGTATGTATTCACCTGTGAGATTTTGATATTGATTCGTAATGGCGTGTGAATTTGAATAAGTTATGCTATCATTGTGATATATATATATATATATATATATATATATATATATATATATATATATATATATATATATATGCATTGAATCCATATGCATTGAGCATGGTTGAAACATGCATCGACATTGTGATTATGGAACCGAAGTACCGGACCAATAAACCTCAGGTAGACTATTTAGTCAGATGTGGTTTGCTTTTATAACCAGAACCATCAGGTAGACGATTTAGTCAGAAAGGATTGGTTATCAAAGGAAACTCAGTTAATAGTAATACTATGTAGTCGTATAGGCGATTATATAATATCACTGATGCAAATAGTATTGAAACAATTATATGGATGATTGCTTCAATACCGTTGGGAATGGTACAACGGAGGGTTGAATCCCATTGAATATGCATTTGTGCATTATACAGTTATGGCGTATTATGCCTAGGAGTGGACGAGGACTTACAGGATAGTGGGGTCTTGTATAGACCTAGGGGACATCAGGGCGCAGTGTTTCACTTGTGATCAAGTTATCACCTTATATATATACCCCTAGCCGTGAAACACTGTTGCAACGCACTGGCAGCCCGACATGGCACTATTACTTTCCATGGCCCGGCGTAGACTGTCTTTTAAGGGGGGACAGATCTTATGGGGCGTTCATCTCTGAAAAACCTTGAGTTAGCTCCATGGAGTAGGAAATGAATACATTGTACATGAGGATGGTCAGCATACACATTATGCATATGCATGGTTAGTTCACATATTATCATGGCATGGTTAACATACATATTGTGGAAACATAAATACTTGTTATATATCTATAGTGAATACTTGTTGTTATAGTACTGTTGATAATTGTATTATCGTGGTATATGTTTTCTGAAAATATCTATGCAATTGATAACTTGAACATATTTGTAAGATCTGTATGTATGGAATGACTTCGTCATTCGTGTTATGTTTCTTTGTTGCCATCATAGGTAATGAAAGTAGAATGTCTTACCTCTTTTTTGTATTTGTTGTTATTCTGTATGATTTTTGGTTAAAGTTCTGTAAAGGGGGCGAGGTTGAATCTACTAGACTTCACTGGGTTTTGATTTTCTACGTTCGGTAAGGACACCTTAAAGGGACCCTATTGGTTTCGTCGTAATTGAGTTCACCGAATGTGCCAAGGCTTGGCGAGTTGACTGGACCGACAAGAGTATGTGATTTGTTGGGAATCTGACCTTGACCGTGAAGAGGACTGCGATTGAAGACTTTATCCCGTATTTCTCACTACATCGGTGTGCCCGGGGTTGCCTTACGCATTCAGGATCCGAGGGAGTGCCTAACTCCTTAGTCGTAGATATGTTGTGGGTAGTTTATACTTTATTTTGCATTACCTGTATAAAGTATATTTTTGGGTATATGTATGTTTTAAGGTGATTATCCAGACTTAAATGTTGTAAATTGAGTACATCTTATAATTCATATTTTAATTGGTTGTATATGTTATTCATTCGTGGCTCCTATTTTCCTCATATGTGAAATGATTAATATAATTTGGATAAAAATGTTGTTTGACAATCGTAACACGTCGAAATTTAGTGATCGTGACATAATGACGATTGTGCCATGGTTATTAAATCGAGGGGTGTTACAGTGGAGTTCTTAGAAATCACAATTAATGGTTGTTTTGTTGAAGCTTATTCTTGTAATCTTGGTTCATGTTCGCAGAACTCTGGGGGATTCTTCATCTTTTGAGAATTGTTATTACACATGCGTCTCAAGTCCTCGTTGAAGCTAACATTTTTAGTGTAGTCTAGCTCCTTGAGAATGAGTGCATTGTAACTCTTCCCCATTTCTCTATTTTTTAAGGAGATTAAGCTTCTAGCCATGCATTTTTGGTGTGTTCAAAGGAAGCACATATTTAGATAAGCTAATTTTGTGGTGGATTCGTTTGCTAAGCATGGGCTCAATTTGCTTTATGGCCTTATATGTTTCCAGGAATTTCTTTTTTTTTTTTTTTTGCTGCTATCTACTATTATGCAGACCATTCTAGCACTTGGGTTGATAGTAGGGATGGCATCCGCGCGGTGCTGGGCAGAGGGTACATCCCTGCTCCCCGTGCCCGCTAATCGATTAACCCCCCGATCCTCATCCTCGATCCCTACCACGGGGGAATTTTTCCCTTTATCTCTGTTTCTCGAATGCCTGCAAATACTCACAAGGATTCCACGCAATGTCAAAAAAGTCAAATTAAAAACAAAAAAATAGGAAAAAGAAAGCGAAGGGACGATGAGGGGACGATGCGACGCTGAAGATTTCAGATTTGGGATGAGCAACGCTGAGAGTGAAGGGACGACAGACGACGACGTCGCTGAGAGAGAAGGGACGATAAGGCGACGACGCGATGCCAGAGATCTCAGATATGGGATGAGCAACAGAGCGAATGGACGACGACGTCGTTGAGAGAGAAAGGGCAGATAGCACGACACGCAATGGTGGACTGGCACAAAGACGGTGGAGAGGAGCGACAGGTTGTGCGTGTTAAGGGGGGAGGGGGTCTTGACGTAGGGATAACTAGGTAAGCGAATAAAGAGAATTAATTTGGTAAAATAACAATTTATATTATTTTAATTTTAAATAAATATATAAATTAATAAATGATAAAATTATTAATATATATATATATATATTTAATTATATAATAATACATATATATAGATTATGAAAGTCATTATAGTAATTTAATTGAGATGGAGAAATGGTGAGGTAAGGAATATGGTTTCCGTCCCTAAACATATGATAGGAGAATTTTCATCCCCACTCCTATCACCACAGGGAGAAAAATTTCACTTTCAGAACCTTATTTGGAACAGTCTCCACGAGGATCCCTGAGTTCCAAATATTTTTGTCATCTCTAGTTGATAGGGCGTGTAGGTAGTTTTTGGGGTTCTTTGGGTCTTTGACCCGGTATGCTCAATAATAAAAAGTAAAAAACATGTTGTGTTTATGGTAAGATCTGCCAAAATGTTGCAGTTGGAAAACTTCACAAAAATTATATCTACCATTAAATGGGAAAAAGTGCAAAAAAGAAAAAAAATCTAAATAAACAAAGATGATGATATATTTATGAAATTTGGTATTGCAATTTTTTTTAACAATCACTACTCGCAAGACTGTGAGAGATTTTTATATATTTTAATATAATAATAATAATTTATTATTTTAATAGAAATATAATAATGCTATATTCATATACTTATAAATAATTATTTTATATTTATAGAACTTTTATCATTTAATTATATCTATTCTTACATTTTTTACATATTTATATTTTAATTTTATCATCTACTCTTAATATAAGGTAATGTGTTTCTAAATGATGTAAAAAAACTTATTGATAAAAATATAACATGTAATACTATATAATTATACATGCTTTTAACCCAAGGGATTATGTTAGTAGTAGATAAATATATAATGTATAAATAAATACATGATTATATATTATAATTTCAGTTATATCAATTTTTTAACATTAAATCATAAAAAAATTATAATTTTTTAATTCTGACATAAATAATTTATTTTTAATTAGATAAAAATTGTGAATAAGTCGAGGAAAACTCAAGCTTGCTCGGACATCTGTAAATGTTTTAAATTGAGAAATTTTTTTATTAAATTATATCTAAATATTTACTAAATTCATGAAAATATTACTCAAAGTATATAAATAGCTTTTCCAGATTGAAGCATGAATGACCGTCTGACTGCACGGATACTCAATAATTGCCACGTCACATAAAGGTGGGACTCATCCTCTGGAGAATATAGAAATGAGATTTTTCCCAAGAAAGATTAGAGAAAAATGTTTGGCTGTTTGCAAATGCCACCGCTTGTTTCCTTATTTTCGGAAATACCACTGTTCAAATCCAGCATATATTCTTCATATCTTCCTTATTTCTGTCTCAGCACAAACCAAAGAAATAAATTTTCATGAGAGCCCGGAAACAAAACAACAAACTACACGGATGGAACATAATTCGTATGCTACAATTGACATTATTCACTTCTTTTTGTCCGTTCAAGTTTTCTTAAACGTGATTTGGAGATTTGCTGGGATATGTGTTTTGTTGAAAAACATTGAACAAGGCAAATAAATGCCATTATCCTTAAGTTCTAACAAGTGGGGTTCTATGCTCAAATCAAATTATGCAAATGTAACACTTGGGGGATGCACCATGCTTAATTAGTTAGTGCATACCAAAAAAACAAAGTGGACCCATAAATCCTAACTGACCCATGTTAACATTTAGCTCTATTTTTCGTAGTTATATATAATATTATAAGGTATTTTTTTGGTGTTTTGTAAATATGAATGCACCATTGAATTTTTTATGTCACTTATCTGTATTTTGACACGTGTCAACTTCTTGTGATACTTCATCTAAGTAGAATTTCACAGTATCTTTTACCAAAAAATAATATACTAGAATTTTTATTTATTATATGGTCTCTCATGAATTTAACTATAAAATTAAAGATTCTTAATCACAATCAAATTAAAAACATTTTTAATTATTAATCAAAATTAAAAAACAGATTAAAATCATCTTTGAAAACAAAATCAGATTGAAATATTAAACTAGCAACACATCCAAAGAACCCTAACTCCCATATCCCTAAATCAAAGTTGTGGTTTTGAAAAATTTGATTGCAACATAATCAAATTCGGAAAACTCTAGTTAGTTGAAAAACGATGTCACGTCGAGAGTGCGCTGCACTGCAATGGACATCATTCACCACCTTCTAATTTCACACGTCAGTTACCAGACATGGTTCCAATTCCATCATCACACCTATTCTTTTTAGGGTTTTTGCTTTCCGCTTACTTACAGGGAATCATCCACATGCTTGACGGGCTACAAGAATGACAGTGTTCCCGCGGTGTTCAAATCCTTGAAGTCCCCCTCCAGAAGCTCTTCGATTACGATTCTCTTTTGCAAACCACAGTGCCTTGCCAAAACGCAATGCTCCACCGTGCTTCCTTTGCGCTATGTGCCTGCTGTTGACGAACTGATTGGCGACCTTGATTAGGGGTGTTCAGATTCAAACCAATCCAAAACAAAATCGAAAACCGATTCAAAAAAACCAAAAACTGACAAAAATTGAAATAGACTGGATTATTTTGGATGAAATTTTTACAGAATCGATCGGTTCGTTTTGATTTTTGATTTCATTTTATAAAATCGATCCAAACCAAACCGATCGTTGTACTACATATATATAAAATTACTAAAATACCCCTAATAATACCCTTCCCCTTCAAAGATTTTCAAAAACCCACCCATTTCCCTCTCCCCTCTCTCTCACTTCCCCCCCTTTTCCCCCACCCCCCCCCCCCGTACCGCGCTTCCCCCTCCCCCCGCCCTTGCCCCTTCGCCCACCGCGCCCCATCGTCCCCCGGCCTACATCGCGCCTTCCCCCACAGTGCACCACCTACAACGCATCCACCGCTCAACCAGTGAAACCAGCCACGCTATGAGCTGCGCAACTCGATCTCTAACCGCCGCTGCAAGTACCACTTGAGCCAGGCCCGCGTAGCACCACTTCGTCGTCCCTATTGCAGTCCCCTCCAAGATCGGCACCTCCAACCTTGCGTCACCAAATCGCCCAGATCCGAGCCTAACCCGCGAACCGCGTCGCGCTGCACTGCGGATCCATCGCACGCCGCTCGAACCCAAACCAACGTGAAGCTCGCTGTACCACTCCTCTACGTCACACTGCTGTGCGTTGGTGCTCTTTTGTTCTATTTTATATATCTGAGTTGCAAAATTGGAATTTAAAGGTTGAGATTAAGAAATTTTCCAATGTTCATGCTCATGATTTATGGTTATATGGATTGTATAGTGTAGCTGTAAAGTATCATGTGCGAGGCCTGGTATTCTAGTTCATTTTTTTAGTATGGTCTCATGGTCTTTACTTGGTTGCACACGTAGATTGTTTGATAAAATGCCAACTTGAGTGATTAAATGAATTGCACAGGTTCTATTTTGTCTTTTTTTCTTCGAGTTTGATGATTTGTGAATTTGCTCAATACCTCTGCATTTTAGAGAGCTTGGTTAATTCGTCATTGCTGCCCTATTATTTAACTTGAGTTTGTATCGATACAATTAGTTCATTGAAATGCTTAAATTCGTCATTGCTTCCCTATTTTATTCTACTACATCAATGTTTTGGACTGAAATATAACTTTGACAGTGAAGATGGAAAAGGTCAAAATGCTTCCAGTGGAAAGCCACAGTACATGATCTGTCCATAATATTTTTCATGAGTTCTCTGCATATACTGTCAAGCTACCCAAACACTTAAGACATCAATTAACACCTTCCTTTATTTGTAACCCATTTTCTTAAGCTGGAGAGAACTTCATATTGTGATTTTTTTGGTGAACTAAAAGGTTCTATAGTTTTGTGAGCTTTTTTCACTTGCCTATTATCTAACACATGAGGGTATTTCTAATATCCAAGATCTTTAGGTTTACTTTACCAATGCATTTATGAAGATTCTGTATATTTATATTTCTAATATCCTATATATATAGATTGTTTTTCTCCTTTGTTATTGGACAAAAATCGAATCATCCAATTCAATCCAAACCAATTAAAATCGGTTTAGATTGGATCAGTTTGGTTATTGGAATTCATTCAATCCAAACCAAACCGATGATACTTACCTTGTTTGGATTGGATGATTTTTTACCTCAAAACCGATCTAAGAACACCCCTAACCTTGATGGCGTGATACCCTCCTTTTTGGTAGGAGTCAAACCCCTCATCGTCTTCCTCTAACCTTGATGACGACAAGCACAACATCACCCCTCTAATCTATTCAAATTTACCAAGAAAAGAAAAATTCTTAGTGACCAAACACAAAGGTGTTAGCATGACATCACAATTTGTGTTTCCCTTAAAGTTTTTCAATTTGGGAATTTAAGATTATGGTTCTTCAAATGTGTTGTTAGTTTGAGAGTTAGGAATTTCAATCTTATTTTGTTTTTGTTTAATGATTATTTTTTAATTTGATTATAATTAAGGAGGACATATCTAGTGAGAGAAGTTTTTATTGTAAGAGAGTGAGAAGAATAAATATTGATCATATAACTATACATGGATAGTCAAGATTTAAAGTTACTTGAAGGTCATGTGACAACTTAAAAAAAACACATACATTTATATTTTAATTTTGACCATTCATAAAAGATCTAATGGTCAAGATTTACTCCTCACATCTCTCATAATAAATATTTCTCTCACCTGAATAAGATCTATAATTAAGAATCTTTAATTTTATAATAAAATCCCTTAAGGCCATGTAGCAAATAAAGATTCTATTAAATTATTTTTTAGTAGGGTATGACTTGGAATTTCACTTAAATAAGATATTATAAGAACTTAATACGTGTTAAAATATGAATGGACTAGATCAAGAATTTATTGTTGCATTCACATTTACTTTTTCCAAGGAGAAATCACCATGTCATAATAGTTTTGCAATATTATAGACAATAGTTTTTCAGTCTTTGAAAGGTCTTTATTTGAGAATATTGAAAATGATTGGTCTTAATTGTCATTTGAGTGCCAGGTGTCGACATTTTATGTGTGTAATAAACTAATAATCACAAAATAAGAAGCGAGTTAGTTGAAATCCGATTGGGTAAGATGCTCAAAATATAAGCAGCAGCAGAATTAGAAGGGTGTTTTTGGCTGCTTATTATGGAAAATATAAAGAAAGGAAGAGCTGGGGTAACCCCGCACATGGCGTATGGTCAGATTTGGAGGTTGCGAAATGGTGCCTTTTTATAAGTGCTTCATATTTAAAATTTATTTTGTTGTTTGTTACCAATATTTTAAGGTTATTTTTTAAGAGACATGAACAAAAAGACATCTTTTAGTAGTTTGCCAGCCTAGCCTCAAGGGCAATGACCCTCAGCTACTTGGTTCTATTTCCCAACTGTGCATGTGGTGGGTTTTGTTTTTACTTTCTGCTTTGAACTTTCAGACATCCACTTCGTGCGCGAAAAAGATGCCTACGCAAGAACTACACACTATATATATGCACATTTTCTTATTATTTGAATTCATCAAGTAATGATTTGTTTAGATGAATTTTTAAAATAAGATTTATTTATTTTATTTTTTAAAAAATAAAAAATTATTTTATATTTAAATGTAATATTAAAAATATTTTTTAATATTTAAATAATTTTTTATTTATACATTATTTTTAGAAGTATTAAAATTTAGTTAAGAAAAAAAATTCTTTTAATGCTTTTACTTTCTTAAAAAAGTTATTCAAATATGATAAAAATACAAAAAATAAATTTTTTTTTATAAAAAAGGTATTGTTTTTAATCAAAATAACACATCCAAATGAGCTTCAAATATTAATCTTGTATTATGTATTTGCAATAAAGATTAGAAAATACTTAGATATTACATTATCATTAATAAAGTCACATACTTTTATTTTAAATTTTGATCACATAATCTGTCATTTAATTGTATATTTACTTTTCTCATAACAAGATAACAAGATAGTACACTCACTTAATGTAGTGAATTTAGCCGAGTTATATTGAATTTTCTCAATTTTTTTAAGTGATTAATTATAAAAGAAAAAAATATAAAAAAAATTATTAGTAAAACTTAATTAGAGTGTAATTTTTTTATAATTTTTATATTTTTTCTTATAATTAATCACTTAAAAATTAAAAAAAAATCAAATTCATTTACATTTCCTTTACTCTTGAATGATTATTAATTTATTAATAGGTTTAATAAAACCTAAATAGAAATGCGGTTTCTTTCGCAATACATTGTATCTTTGAGGTGTAAAGAAAGGATTGACAGTTGAGCGCACAAAGATTTTGAAAGGCATCACATAGTTTTAACTTTTAAGGTCTAAGTTCCTTGTATACTTGAAAGTAGTGTACCAGTCAAAATATAAAATATAATTCATGACACTTATGAGAATATACGTCATTAGATAAAAATTAAGATATTATTAAATTAAAATTAATTATAATTAAGTCTGAAATAATATATTTTATTAAATTTAATTTAATTATAAATAATTATTAATTCAATTAAAATATGTATTAAATATCTAATAAATATTTAAAAAAACTAATTTAATAGATATTTAATATATTTTATATATATTTTAAAGAGAAACATATTTTAGAAAAAATAAAATTTTTAAATTTTTTAAATGAATAAACTAGATATTTATCTATTTAATTTATTAAAATAAATTAATAAATAAATTAAATATTTATTTATTAAATTAAATTATAAATAAATTAAATAATATTAAATATTTTTTAATAAATCTTAATTAAATTAATAATTTATTTTAAATTTATTTATTATAATTTAATTTAAAATCAAACCACTTCATCTATTCATTATAAAACTTGTCAAAACAATAGAATGGGGTATTTTAAAATTTCTCCACAAATTGTTACATTGCCCAATGCAATCTATTCATTCACAAATGTAGCTTCGACACGATCGAGCAATTTTAGGCATTATGAACAGTTCTTTGTTTGACGACTGTCTGTTTAAATTTACCAATTGAGGTGGATAGCCTAATTGATAGGCAAGTGATTGACGTAGATCTAGATGATATCATTTCTGTCTATTTTTCCCTCCATTTCTGTCTATTTTCCCTCCAGTTCAAGTCTTTGTCATTACATTTACATTTTTCTTTTGACTTGGGTTCTCTGCGCTGGGTTATAAATTCAAAGAATTAAAACAATTTAACTAGTGGGGCTGGTACATGAGTGTACAATATGTATGAAGTAACTCAAGCATTAAGTATAATAATAAAAATAAATTTTGATCATATCTTATATAAGTAGACAAATAATAATAAAGAGATAGTAGTCTTCATGATCTTGTTTTTACGATCTTGTCTCTCACAATTGTATTGCCACGATCTCAAATAATAAAATTCAGCACGTATTAAATAGTCAAATGCTACATACTCTTATATGCTCATATAAATACAATAAGTAAGAGAGATAATATATGAATTAATTTCAAAACCATACTATATTCTCTTTGCACACCAACTAACTTGAGTATCGGAGTGCCTTTTACAGGTATTCACTCCCTTACTCGTCGCTGTTATGATTGTGCTATAGAGGAGCTCATCGTTTCATACCTATATAAGTAATCCTCATAACCCAGTTTTGAACATTAGCGTTGTCTATGGAAAACGATAAATTCCTACTCCCAACACCACCTTCAAAAACTTCCCCTACTATCACCACCATCGTGAACACAAGAAGGAGATAGACATCGATCAACTAGAACCGCGCCTCCGCTGTGCGTAATCTTCCTTCTTCGAACCGCCGCTCGACGTCTAACCCCACAGCTCACCAGCCAGTCATGGAACTAGTTGTAGCCCGCCTGAAACCAAGACAAGACGGGCATGAGAGTTCTTTCATTGGAGATAATCTCCCTCCTTCTTCCTTGATGATTCCGGCAAGGTAATGCCTTGACCCTCAGAAAGCACCTTCTGGGGACGCTGGGCAGCGAGTGTCGGCTCTGCAACGCCTTGGTGACCGAGTGGAAAACGAGGTTCAGTCCCGTCGGGGTGTGATTGACCACCAGGAGTTATCTAGAGCAAGAGCAGAACTACTTTCCTTGGTTAGACTCCAAGACGAAAGAATCCAAAACCTAGAGAGAGCTGTTAACTAGGGCAACGAAGCGGAGAACCGTTCCCTAGATAGGAAACGTGAAAATAGAAAAGACCAATACCAACACGATGACTGCTAACCCTAGAACTCCAGGATCACAAACCCCGTTCGTCAGCCTGAACTTATCCGCATAAGAGAGTAGGCACACACTGTAAGGGACACAGTGTCACAAAACCAACATTTCTCTAACAGACTGATGACCTATGGGATCCCGAAAGACTTCAAGCATCTAGCCAATATCGAAGATTATGATGGAACCACAGATCCTGAGGAACACGTGGATGCCTACATGTCCGCCCTCTTGTTTGTTGAAGGAGACGAATTTATCATGTGTCGTGCTTTCCCTTTGTCTTTAAAGAAAGCCGCCTCGAGATGGTATACACCTTACCTCCGCGATCCGTGAATAACTGAGGAGACCTGTCATTGATATTTTTACTGCACTTTACCATCAGTAAAGTGCAGCCTAAATTCTTTTCATGCCTCTCCCATATAAGTCAAGAAAAAGAAGAGTCTATCTATGACTTTATATCTTGGTTCAATAAGGAAATTATGAATGTGCGTGATAGGGATAAGAGACTCAGACTGTTCTACATCAGGGAAAGACTTCGTCCGAGACAGTTCTCCTTTTTGTTGGCAAAAAGGAGCCTAAGAACATGGATAAGTTTCGGGCCCTGCCGACAAATATATTAACGCTGAAGATGTTCTCAGAGCTAAGAAACATCACTACAAAGAAGATGTCAAGTTGAAGTCCGGGGAGTAGCCGAATCAACCGGGGAAGAATCCAAGGCCACCACTCAAGGGAAAGTATAACAATTATACTCCCCTCAACGTACTATGGGCACAGATCTACCAATAAGTCATGAACACAGAGTTCCGTGATGTACATAGGCCTCTATCCCTAGAGAAGAATGCCCAAAGAGACACATCTAAATATTGCAAATGGCACGACAGTCCTGGCACAACATGGAGGACAGTACTAACCTTTGAGATGCCATCGAGTTCCTCATTCGGGATGGCCACTTGGATATATGTTTGGAAGGCCTAAAATAACTAGAGGAGGGGTCACTACAGAAAATGGAGTTATAGCCCCCCTGGAGTCCCTCTCCCTCCTATCAGAGAAGACATTCTCCGACGAGACATGAACACCTTAGCCCATGTTCACTTCGAGATAATCCCCGAGATCAAGATAGAGCACAGTCAAAGGATAGCAACCAAGAGAACAATTGCATCATGAAGTAACCTACACAATTATATAATACCTTGTAATCGTTACTTTCGCTGTGTAATGAATACCTTTGCATATCAATAAATTTGTGTATCTTCATGGTTGTTATCCCATCTCGAAGCTAGTACCTCGACTGCGACCTTGAGTCCATGGGTACTCCGGCTCATCAATATCTACAGCCAGTATCTCAGTAGTGACCTTGAGTTCTCGAATGCTTAGGCTTCTTGCAACCCACAAGGTTGCCACACCTTGGTGAGATTCGAGGAATACAAGGTTTGAAATGATTAGCTATTGTAACATCTTTACATGACGGCCAAACTAGGGAATCCACTTAAACATTCACCGAGGTCAAGCAGCACATTCAATGATTTTCACCTGTGCCTATTTGATCCTTATCTTAACCCATAAACCCACCATAGTTTACCGAAGTTAAGTATATTTATACTTGATGGTCAGAGAGGGGAATCTACTTGAACACCCTCCGGGGTCAAGCAACGTATTCAACGGTTTTCACCCATGCCCTTACGACCTTACCTTAACCCATAAACCCACCATAGTTTACAGTGGTTAAGCGTAATCGACCATTGCCCGGGATCATAGATCCCACACCCAAAGGCTTTAGTGTCACGTGCATCAAATGAACCCAACCACTAAGATTCAAGCTCCGGGCTCATCTCGACTGGCTAAACGAGTGTTTGTCTAATTAAGCGAACCTAACCACCGAGTTTTGAGCTTCAGACTCATCTCGACTAGCAAAATGAGTGTTTGTCCAATTAAGCGAACCTAACCATTAAGACTCGAGCTTTGGATTCATCTCGGATGGTTAAAATGAGCATTCGTCAATCTAAAGAAGTGACTACCAAGGGTGGGCATTAGACCCATCTCGGTAATTTACACATCAGGATCGAGTATCAAACCCACCTCGACAAGTGTAAAACAATCATCGAAATCGAGCATTGGATTCATTCGGTAAAGGAAACATATCACAAAGTAAAACATTCATAAAAAGAGTAAGTTTAACTATTTACATTCCAAACATCATTAGATTTACAAGAGAAGCCTATAAACTGCTCTAATGCAACATTGCCCTTTTGAAGGAAGTCGAGAAGGTAGTTTGGTCAGTTAATGATGATGGTCAAGTGCCATCCACGACCACCTTAATGGATCCTCAAAGTGGAAGCAGACAACCACCTCTTCCTTGATCAGAGTGAAGATAGGTCTCACGACCCAACACTTCCTAACCATCCCTACACACCCACGATAGGGAAATAACTAGGGGAGCAAAAGAAAAGGGCAGTACAACCCATCCACGCCTCACAGGAACTACAAACTGAAGTTCCAAGCTTTTCTAGTGGAAGCAGGATTTTACCCCACCGCTACACACACCTAGAAGAAAATGACTTATGCTGCTGAGAGATGGGTTGACTAAGCTGCACAAGGCAGTTACTTGGTCCTCACTAGACCATTACGCTAGGAAAGAAAGGCTTCTACTGGAAAAATATGTAATGAATAAACATTTTCAAGAATTTGGGAAAGGAGGGGAATATGGTCTGAGAAGAGGATAAGACTCCCCACGCACTCACAATAGGTAGAAAATGAGTCATTCCTCGGAGAAAAGATCAACCCTCAAGCACAACTAGAAAATGAAAAGAACTAGTGACAATCCCACTGCAAATATTCTTCATTTTTAGAGGGAATAATGAGTTATGATTAACTCTCATAAGGGTGAAATGGCTACATGTTTGAGGTCTTGTTTAATTTTTCCTTCCATGTGATTGACCACTAAGGCAAGAGGCAGTTGAGAAACTACTGTTGTATTTAAACATCCTTAATTCCTAATAAATTCAAAGTAAGTTCTCCAAGCAAGCATAAACTGTTGTGAAGTACAAAGTAAAGGCTTTTAAAAGGACACTAGATTCAGAGCCTCACTACCAAGATCGAGCGTTGGACCTATCTAGATGACTTACTCGAGCAAAATTGCTAAAGTGTAAAGTTAACACCGAGGTTGAGCATCGCACCCATCTCGACGTTGCAGAGTCAAAAAAATTTAATAAGCATGAAAGCAACACCAAAGTTTAGCGTTGGACCCACCATGACCAAATGTGCAAGCATCATTGAAAGGGAACAAGTATGGGAAAAATAAAATGCCCGAGGTTGGGACTTGTCCAGGTACACAAATGAAGCCCAACGTAGGAGTCAAAGGAAAAATAAAAACTTAGGAATTAGAATATGAGGCTTTGCCCCTCCGAAGTCTCTATTGCCACCTCAGTCTGCACAACCCCGACCATAACCACACTAGCCCTTTTTTGCCCAACTTTCGATGCCACTTCCATCATTTCTCTGTCTTCCACCCTAGAACCCATTTGGTCATCTGGGGCAACTTCCAAAATAACTATATCCATAATGCGTCCATCCCGGACTTCCTTCAGAGTGCTGACCCTCTCTTCGTTTAGGTCAAGGTTGAGAAGACGATGTTGGTTTAGGGCGTTCTCAAACGTTTTGTCTACAGACTTTAACCATTCATCGATCGTCTGATTAAATTCTTCTTTCAAAGGCCCATATCGATCTCGGATGCCACTAAGGGAGGAATCAGTCAAGGCCAGATTCTGTTTCAACATATCTTCCCGAGTCGTTGCCTCATTATGTTCGGCCTGGAGCCTGTCCACCTCGGCAGCCATGGTTTTTAGCAATTCCACCTCTGCAAGTTGAGCCTGGAGAGAATAGACCTCAACAACATTATCAGTAAGGCGGACAACCTCATCCCAGAGCTTACTGACGTCGGTGGTGAGCCACTTCAACTCCGCGGCAGCCTGAGTTAGTTGCTCATCCTTCTGGGTAATCTCTCATGTGGCTTGAGCCAATTACTCATATTTCTCAATAACCTCTTGGACAGACTGGACTATTTGCTTATCCTTCTCAGTAAGTTCACCACGAAGAGTGTCGAGCTCTCTCTCCAAGCCGGTGACCTCCCAGACAGACTTTTAGCCCTCCTCCACATATTGAAGAGCAGAGGCAGCACGCAAACACTGGAGTTGGGCCTCACGAATGATATCCTCCACGCAACGCTCCATCAACACCTCAATTTCGTGGAGACTCAATAAGTGGCCGTCAATAAACTTGATAGGATCTGCACCCCGATCCTGATGGAAAATGGCACTGAGTTTAGAAAGGCCTCGAAGCACACACAGACCCTAAACCAACTAGAACATCACTTCTTGTTGGCTCCATAAGAATGTCCTTAACCGCCAGCATTTTCTCCCTATCATCCCGACTACCCTTGGCCTGCCTCTTCCGAGGTCACAATGATGGCACAGGAGAATACAATTCAGTATCTCGGACCTCAACACTTAGGGGAGGTAAAGGAATCACTGTGAACTCAAAAGTAGGGACTGCGCTGCTTGAAGGCACGGGACCGATAACAGCCACCCATTGAGCAGATGCCGAGGCCTGAGATCCTGATGCCTCACCCCTTGGGGCTGCTAATTTCTCAGCTAAGAGCCATAGTCCACTCTGCGAAGTCATGCTTTTTGCAAAAAAAAAAAAAAAGAATGTTAACATTTGAATAAATTCAGGTGTGAAGAATTAAGTGCAAAAAAGAAAATATGCAAACAACCTACTTAGCAGAGCCTTTACAGAAATGGTAGGCTCATCTAAGACATCCTTACAAGAGATAGCCCCCTCTTCTTTGGCCCAATTAATTAAAAACTTTAGAACCCATATATCAGGAAGAGAAAGCTTGATGATCGGAGTCTCTAACTCTTTATTACTTAACCCCCAACCAGCTCCAGACTAGTATAAATAGAAAGATGATCCACCTTCCGGGGTGACAAAAAAAGGTGTCATCCCCGAAGCCCCTTCAACTCTAAAGAAATCCTTTTTGAAACTCTTGAAGGACTCCAGGTAGGGTATGAAAATAATGTGGCCACTCTGTGCCCACAAGGTAACCCATCATTTAGTCTAGTTGCTCCCGGACTTTGTCAGCCGAGAGAAAAGGTAGAAGAAGGAATTAACTGAGTACAACCACTCAAAAATTTGACAAACGAGCATGAATTCCCAGATGAATCCTCAAACATTCGGATGAAGTTGAGTAGACGCCACTCGCAAGTGAAGGACGACGCCCATCTCAAACTCGATGAACGGTAATCGTACCTTAATTCAGGTGAAGAGAGGCTCATACATGTAAAAGAAGTGTCCGCCTCGATTGTGGATCAAACACACCCTTTCTTCCTCTGATGGGTGCCAGATCGTAAACTTTTGGTTTCGTAACTCGTCCTCAGTTAATTGGAGATACTACTACTTCTCAGAAAGGTGGTCTTCACTCCTCACATTAGAAGGAGTGCCCAAGACCTCACTGTCAACCCACCTGTATATGTTGGTCTCTTAGGGAAAAATGAATTCCCTTGGCTCTGCAAGTACAACTCTCCTCGACTCTGCAAGACAGCCCTCCTTCGCTCCGCAGGTGTGACCTTCTGAGCTTGCGCCATACCTGCAGAGGAAGCACCCGAGTTAGACTCCGAAGAATCACCCAAGTCTTCTAACATAAGCTCAGAAAATGGACGGGCCAGCCTACGCCTTGCCAGTTCTCTGGCTTGGTTCTCTATCCGGAATGCCTCCGAAATTATCATCCTAGTTAAGGGATTCAAACTATCACTAAAACCCCCGTCGTGGGCTTGAAGCCCCCATCCTGGCTGAGGTAATGAAGTCGAAGGAGGACTTAAGACCTCCACTGACGGGCCATTATTCTGCATCGTCTCCCCGCTTCTAGACATTTCCTCTCCTCATTAAATAACTCGAAGGGAAGGACAATAATTGAAAAGGTAAAGCGAGAAGTACCTCGAATGTTAATTGGATGAAGTATCTGAAAGGTCTCTGAAATGGGAAGGAAATGTTGCCTCAACGGAGAAGCATTAAATTGCCAACAACAACCACCAAGGTGCCAAAAATCGCCTAAGTGGGGAGAGAATAAAATATGGAGTGCAGGAATAAACGAAGAATGGGTAAAACCTCACTTCTATTTATAAGCATGAAGACTCATCTCAAATCATTTCTAGCAACAGGGGTAAATATATCTTTCCATTTGAAGCACCTCATTATGACGCCTTTTCAGTTTTGAAACTTGAAAACGACTAATCATGATGCTACGAACCCCAAACGACGACATCCACAATTCCCCAACCATGTGGCATACCGTTTCTGAATAAAAGTATCCAGATGGACAAGGCACAGAACGTTCAAAATTGAAGCGACGCGTGGCGTTACAAAACATCCAACCCGAATCTCGAACCCTTGAAAAGCCACCACGGCGTAACAACACCTCGAACCTCGGTCCAACTCCCGATGAAAAGATATAAGAACCCACCAACTACATATGGGGGCAACCAATTACACACTCTGGACAACAAAATAATGATATAAGCGGAGCGATCTAACTCGAACCCCGGTCTTGCTCACCAACCTCGGGAACCCATTATGACACATCGTAGACCGAGCCCTTTGGGAGAAACATCGCGAGACCCAAATCAACATTACAATTTAGATCCCATTGTCCATCACGCACTCTGTGCTCTGGATTAATTCATATCTTGACACTTTGTTGTCCTACCAAAGCGCTGAGCTGGTGGTAATTGTTTTGGACCTAGTTACGAATCCAAAGAACTGGAGCAACCTGACCCGCTAGGTCGGCACCCGAGCGTACAATGCGCATGAAGCAGCCGAAGCATTATGGGTAACGACAAGAATAAATCTTGATCGTATCCCATACAAGCAGGCAAATAAGGACAAAAGAGTAACAGTCTCCACGACCCTGCCTCCACGATCCTAGGTAACGACATTTGGCACGCACTGACTGCTCAAACACCACATACCCTCACCCGCTCATATAAATAAGATAAGTAAGAAAGATAAGGTATGAGGTAATTCTAAAACCTTATTATACTATCTTTGCACACCTACTGATTTGAGTATCAGAATGTCTTTTGTAGGTATTCACTCTTTCATTCATTGTTGTTGTGACTGTGCTATGGAGGAGCTCATCGTTTTCTACATATACAAGTAACCCTCATAACACAATTATGAACACTTAGACTTCTCTAATCCAAAGACAAAACGAGCGCCCGGAGCAGCAACCCGCAAACTGCTACATCTAGGTACAAGATAAAATCAAATCTAAGCTACCATAAACTCTACTTGAGAGTTGGACGATATTTACAAAGTGATGCGGATGTTTCAATTAGTAAGAAGTGTTTATGCCATAAATTCCATTATTTCTTTTTAATTTTTCTTGATTGCCTCAAATACGTGCTTCGTTATTCAATTTGAAGTGTCTTGTAATTCTACATGTTTTCAACATAGTTTGCTTGAATAGTTAAATATAAAACTATACTTGAAATATTGAAAGGATATATAATCACGCACGATTCAAATATCGGAAAAACATTAGCATTTTGAATGGCTTAATCCAATGGGAAAGAAGATATATAGGATTAAGCCAATGTATTTGGGTTAAGTGATAAGCGATTTATAATTCCTAGAGCCAGTATTTGGAAAGAATTTCTTTTAAGCGTGACTTTTCCTCGAAGAATTAGAGTTCTTTGTCTAACCTTTTTAAAAAGATGTAAGTATCAAAGTATAATATAGGAAAGACGATTTGGCGGAAAATTAAATCTCCAATATTAAGATTATAACTAAATGTCAAAGATTTGAATTAATATTAATTGAGTTCATGGTTTATTTTTTATTTTAATTTTTAATTGATATATTTTTATTAATAATTACAAAAATTTTATAAACTTAAAAATAAGAGGCAAAATGAAAATAAGGTGAACAAATTAAACACTTTTTTTTAATTTTCAGTTAATATATATTTATTGATAATTACAAAAATATCGTATTATTTTTATTTTAATTCTTATTTTTAAGATTTTGTGATAGAAATAATGAAAATAAAATTATATTATTTTTATCATTTTTTTACAAAATTTTAAAATCAACAAATAAAATAAAAAAGTTACATTTTTATAATATAATTATAAATAAAATTATATCTTTATATTTCCATTTTCATTTCTTTATAATAACTAATAAGTGTCAGTGCATTCAATAATGCAGAATGAAAAGTAGGTCAGTCCTTATTCTTTTTTCTTTATCGGGTGATGTAAAGTTATCAGAATTTTGGATTTTTTTAAAAATGTTTTTTCAATAATACGCAGTGTAATTTAATTTTTCCAACCATCAAATTAACAACTTTTTCCACAACTATATCATTCGTCTTCTTTAAAAAATTAGCGATAAAAGAATACTGTGTACAAAGCGACAGATCGCTAAGAAATAAGAATAACGATGGATATGAATTATCCAACATGGATACAGAACTATGCTCATTTGCGTGAGCCCCGTATCGGGCTAACTATATTTTGAGGCGGGGTGGGGCAGAAACATTTTGGATTAGCATGCAAGTTGAGTCGATCTGCACTATATGTTTTTTTATTAATTTTTAATATTTAAAAATTTTATTCATATATTTTAATACTTTTTTACATAATTTAAGTTTTATTAAATATTAATTAAAAATGTTTTTATAATAAAAAATAATTTAATTAAAAAATAACAAAGTTTTTATATATTATATAAATTTTAAAAATAATGTTTTAGTTAAAAATTAAATATTCGACTTATGGCCTAATGTGAAATGGCTATGTCCTATCAAGGCAAAATTTATTTTTATATTAAATTTTTTGACTTAACTTATTTATTTTATCAAAATATTCGTGTGGACCATCGGCAAGTTTAACTCGTTTTGACTATAGTCACCAAATCACTATAGTTGGTAATTATCTGCAACAAACGAGGGCACTTTCCAAACCATGCCACTATAAATTATCAAGCTCTCGCATTCTCGAAATCCCCGCAAATTAACCATATTGTTCTCTTTTTTCAATCTCGTTTATTATCTCTCGTGTTGCAACTTGCGGCAACAACAAAAGAAGCAGGTGAAGTAGCAATCAATACACACAAACCAAAACAAACCGAACCAAATAGTTAATAAAATGTCAACCAAATGCAGCAAAATCCGCCACATTGTTCGGCTCCGCCAGATGCTGCGGCGGTGGCGCAACAAGGCCCGCATGTCATCATCGGCCAATCGTACACCGTCCGATGTGCCTGCAGGACACGTGGCGGTGTGCGTGGGCACCAACTACACCAGATTTGTGGTGCGCGCCACGTACCTGAACCACCCCGTCTTCAAGAAGCTTCTAGTTCAGGCCGAGGAAGAGTACGGCTTCTCCAACCATGGACCCTTGGCCATTCCCTGCGACGAAGCGGTGTTCGAAGAGGTTCTCCGGTTCATTTACCGGTCCGAGTCGGGCAACTCGAATCGGTTCTTTAACCTGGCGGGTGAGGATTTTCAGAGGTACTGCCACGTGGGGGTCAGGAGCAGCCTGGACTTCTGGCCGGAGTCTCGACCGCTACTCCATGGGCTCACGGAGAAAACGATTTGGTAACTGCCGAACCGAACCGAACCGAACCGGATGGTCTGGTCCTGGTTCTGGTCGTTTAGCCACTTTGATTCTGACCCGGGTAATAGTTGGTTCTTCAGCCGCTAAAGGCACTATTTGCTATTTGGGGTTTTGGAGACAGTTCAGTTCTACAAATGAAAAACGAAAAGCGAGTTAAGCTTGATGGTGACTCGGCTGAGTTGTCCGAGTTGTTTTTGGAAATGAATAGGAAGTTTTACACTTACCCCCCCAACCCAATTTTATTATAAAGGTAAAATTGTGGGTTTCACTTTCACCTCTATTTTCCTTTTCATGTCAGAAATTTAAGGGATTAGAAAATTTTAGGTATTCTCTATTTTATTTTGTACCGTTGAATATACTATCGCGTGGTAAACATTCAATGGTATATGATATAGAAGCACCTCAAAATCTCTCTGAGTGATGGGTAATGGGGTGAGTGTATTTTTATGTTATTCACTTATTTGCGCTACACGTGACCATTGTTACAATGCTCCCGGGAATGCCGAGGAGATGGCACAAGGGTGGGAGAGGATCGTCCACCGAGTCGTCCCGGGTTCGGATCGGAGTGGAGGCGGTGAGTTGATTATTAACGATTTTCAAGCTGAGTATGAGTCTGTGACTCACTGGTAACTTTTGTAAATTATTGTGTATGCATTTTTTTTATCGATATTAAATATTGATGAATGGAAATGAAATTGTCGAGAATTTTGAAATTTGAAAATTTATTTATATTTTTTTTAAAAGATGTGATTGAATGAAAAAAATGATAAAAAAATATGTATATAAATGATATTAGATGATATATAAAAAAAGATATATATATTGTTTAATTGAAGAATATAAGAGTTAATTTTTAATACTTTAAGTCTCTTCATTCGGTGCCTCGAAGTTTCATTATTTTTTTTTCTTTGGTTTCCTTAGGAATGATGGAAAGGACGAAGTGGTTAAAAATAGAAATGTTAAACTATTAAAAATATGTTTGGGAATGATTTAAAAGGGTGGTGGATGGAGTGAAATGCAATAGAGGGATTCTTTATACTTTTTTTTACTACTTTAAACTTCAATCTTGTGGCCTCCTAAATTAGGGTCAAAGAGGAAATGTTTTAAATTTTTTTATTTTGTTTATTAAATTTATTAAACAACTAGACAATAGAGAAATATATTTAATTTAATTTACTTTTTTATTTTTTCATTCAATTTTATTATTAACTACTCTCTTATCCTATCATTAAAACTCCTAAATATATGTTTGTGTTAAATTAAATATTATTATATGGTTGTTTGTTTGTGTGGACGTTGCAATCATGGTTGCAGTTGTGGGACTCATAATGACACCAACCCGCGTGAAAGCAAAGCGAAGTCCTCTCCTCTCAGGCTCACACTTGTTCTCTTTCCACCTGATTCCAGTTTGTCGCAATCCCAGCCATTCACTTGATATTTTTGGGAAAGAGAAATCTTAGAAATATATTTTTTATATTTTTAATATTTCTTTTATTATTAATTTAAAAATAAATGTTATTTATATTTTTAAATAATTTTTTAAATATATGAGATAAATTAATAATAAAATAAATATTAAAAAATATTAAAAATAGTATTTTACTAACATTTATCTTGGAGCAATTATACACACTCAACCGAAATTCCATCTATAAAACTCTATACAAACGTACTCTCATTCTCAATATCACTCTTCTGTAGACTGTATTTCTCGATCTGCTAGCATTTTTTTTTCAATCGTTAAACATTAGCATTTTGCTTATGCTGAGTTACTTCAGGTATATAATTGACACAATTACTCTAAACATAATTACATCTTTGGTAATTATTAATCGTAGACATGCATAATTAAGATGATAAGCAACCAAAATGATGAACCTTAGACCAAATTATAAGGCTTGTATTCCTCAGTTTGGTTTGTTCCAATTCAAAACCCAATGTTGGAATACTTTTTCATTGCTTAATATAATATATAATATAACAATAAAAAATAATATATAACAATCAATATCACTGGACTAGGCTGTCATGCAGAATTAAAAAAAAGAAGCGACTTATAGAGATTTTTTTCCTTGTTAAAAAGTAAGAGATGAGGTCGTAAAAGATTCAGCAATTGTTTATTTTATTTTATTTTATTTTTTTATTAAAACCAACTGTACGATACAATAAGCATTATATAATAGATAATAGATAAATTGTTAAAAGATTATGTTTATAAGAGAAGGCTACAGATAGTTTTGTTAATAATAATTTTTTTTATGATTATTTCATTTTCTTAACTTTTTTTTTGGGTACATCAATTACTTAACTTTAATAACCGACGAAAGGCCCAAAATCAACGGGCTTGATAACCTTCTTATTCTGAGGTTCATAATCTAGCGTCCTTTTTTTTTCCTCCCCTACTTTTGAATGGAGAAATATTTCAATGGTTGGAATAAATGGAGACTTCCAATAAAATCGTAAATTTAAGTAAGTATAATACAATTTTAACATATATTATGATTAAAAAAAAAGGGAATGGCAAAGGAAAAATCTGCATACAAACTTGACGTGTTGGTTGAGTGACATCGACTTTTTCTCTATTGGCTACAATGAATGTCTACTAATTGGAAAAGAAATATCTTGTGACGAGGTCGCATGGGTATCCCACCTTGCATGTTCAAAGCATTGCGTTCATTCGAAGCCTTTGATAAAATATATAATCCAACCCGGAGATTATTGGTGTCACAATCATAGCATCTTTCTACAATCTACGTAGGCTTTAAGCCTAAGTACTTAAACAACAGTTTCACGGATTTGCACACTTGTTTTCTGGTACTAGAGAAATTCTATACTGGAACTAATGAGAATCATTGGTAGTGGAAGTGGGGATCCATGTCACATATTTACATATCTTCCTGGAAAACAACGGGACATACAAAGACAACAAGAAGACCAACCGACCAAGAAAGCTTTTTGGCTATAGGAAGACTGAACCGCACCCATCATCAGGTAGACCTTAGAAGAGGTGGTCGTGACCCAAATCAGCATCCCAATTTCCAAGTACACCACAAGGTCTACGTCAGTAACCACAATTAAAATTAGATTGGGCAGGATCAACACTATATTCAATTTTCAACTCTAAAAACTTAATGCTTGTTCGATTTGTACTTCAAAATGTGTTCGGGAAAGCTAGCATGAATTCTAACTTGTAAAAATCATTCTAAGATTAAACTGATATTTGGTAGAAAAAATGTAAAATATCTCAAACATAAAATATCTTTTTTTTTTTAAATTCTGCTTGCCTTGATTAACCCTTAGAGTACTAGTAAGCTATTAGCCTATTAGGAGTAGTAGGCTAGGAGTTTAGCTTTATTTTTTTTTGTTTTTCATAATATCTCCTCACTAAATAAGTGAGAAATTAATTTTTCGAGATACGATGAGACACCTACAAATAATTTTTATTATTATTTAAACAAGTCATTCTTACACAATTATATTTAGAATGGACAATAAAAATGTAAAATCTTTTATATTCAAATGTTTTATCCTAATCTTAAAACTATGACAAAATAAAAGTCGGACTGTCCAGGCCCAATAAATTAGGGTAAGACTGGTTGGTCTCGGTCCAATTAATTAGCCTATATAAGCTCAATAATTTTTGAGTAAGTTCAATTGGCACCCGAAATCCTTATTTAAGCACCCCTAATAATAGAAGTTAGACATATTTATTTTTCTCTACTTATACTTTTATCATCATCTTGACTCTGAATTAATTAATCAAAGTGTTTTTGTGTGTATTCTACCCTATCTCTAACCAATCAACTATTGGACGAGTAATATGGGAGTATCTAACAACCACCTCCTCAAATATTAGAGGACGAAACAAAAGTCAATGAAGATTGGCTCAATTGGTAGGATCTACCAGCTTCGTCAAAAAGGTTGAGTTCGATTCACGCTGGTGATTCTTCATTGATAGGTCATCTCTAAGTACTTGAGAAATGGCAACCTCTTCTCTCTCTAAACTTTCACTCAACAAGAAAAAAATTATTTGTAAGTAGGTCTTAGTTTTAATGTGGAGAATAGCATATGAAAATTGTGTTTTATTATACCTATAAATAATTGTTTTCTTCGTCATGAAGTTTTCTCATACTTCTTTTATTTATTTTTTAAAAAAAATACTGCTTTATCTCATTATACATCCTATACATATTTTTTATATGTAGGAGCGTTTATTCTTTTTCTCATTTTTCTTAAATGTCTTTTATTAAATAGTTAAGTTAAACAAATAAATGACATTTAATAAAGGGTATTTCAAGAGCAATGAGGGAAAAATTAATTAAAGAGAAGTGCCAATAAATAAATAAGAGTGACAATAAACACTTCTTTTATATGTATAAACAACTAAATAATGTCTTAACTTCAATTTAATTATAGCAAAAAATAAATAAATTCTGCATGTACATCATACAGTGTGTGCTATGTTTTTTCCTGTTGAAAATGATGATATTTTCCGACGGTGCACATGCCTTTGTCAGGACAATATATTACGAGGAATAATGATCTACACATGGACTTTTTCCCCCTGTTTCTGCCACATGCGAGGTCTGGTAAACAAACTCTGCATTTGGTAAATGAAAGCTCTTGTTCAATTTCATGGTGAGTAGAAAACACTGAAAGCATTTCACCAAATTTAGAAGAAAGGAGTAGATGTCTCTTCATTCCCTGACTAAAAATGAAGCTAACTGCTAAAGATCTCTTAGTTCCACCGTTTTGCAGCCTCCAAAAAGAACGTATCTTCAAGAAGATCCCAAGATGGCAAAATATTCCAAATATAGGTTACATGATGAAAGAAAGAAAAAACCGTTCTCCAATTGGGTTGGAAACGATATTACACATTAACTAACCCTATGTTTGAATGTTTTTTCATTAAAGGAATAGAACGGAATAGATGAGAATGGAACGGAAAGGAAAAGAAATGAATGAAATATAATTTTCATTCTCTTTGTTTAGAAGTTTCATTAATGAAACGGAACGAAACTTCATTATCCATATGTTCCCCGTATTCCACCTCAATTTTGGGGAGAACAAAAGTTAGGCATTTGAGGAGAAGAGGAGGGAAATGATTCCCCATGTGTTCCGTTCTATTCTCATGTATTTTAAAACTCTCAAACAAAGGAAGTTATTTCCGTTTCTCTCATTTTCTTTCCGTTCCCCTCATTACCTCTCATCCAAACATAGTGTAAAGGAATTTGATGTACCGTTTAACAAAAAATAAAGTGCTTCATTTTGATATGGAGAGTGCAACACTGGTTGTCCAAATTTTTTTTCTTTTTAAATTTTTTTTCCATAATAATCCTATTGCAATAAGTTGGAATTTTGGAGGAATCACCTAATTCGCAATTTCTTTTAATTTTTGAAGTCAAACGCCTAATAACACTCGGGTGCGAAAAGCCTGCTTACAGCTTATTAGGTTTTTGGGCCACATTACGGCCTACCATGGATCATAGTGACCATTGTATTGGGCTAGGTCTGACTCATAATATCGTTGAAAAGAGCTCAGGTTGAGGAACATTGATAATAGTGAGGCCCAGCTTTGAATAAACCACAAAAAAAGCGTATTGTGATTGTGGTGGGAAAAAAAAAAAACCTAAATTGGACAGTAGCCTATTTGGCATTTGGCACGGTTCATAACATTAAGGTGAAATGGATCCAGATACCACAAATTATAGTCGTCATATTCAAGCTACATCCAAGCAAAACAACGTTCCTTCCCCACTCATCCTATAAGATTAGAAAAAGAGAAAGAAGCCCATCAGTCTTTGTTTTGGATCAACACCCTTCCCTCACCCTCGAGTCTTTGAGCATGCAAATGAAGAATTGGGCCTGCCTACCAAAAAAGAATTGGGCCTGTAATAGAATAGATCGGGCTCCACTCCGTACAACCACAGAAATATCAAGAAACATATTAAAAGAATCGTGGGAAAGAATAATATTAAGAAAACACTTTTTATCATTTTTTTAACATATTTTTTTGTTAAGTCACATTACACGTTAAAAAAATAATATTTAAACTTAATTATATATCACTTAAAATTGATTACACATTAATCGAAGTTGAATGTTATTTTAGTATATGAAGTGATTTAATAAAAAAATATATTAAAAAAATATGATAAAAAATTATATTTCTATCATTATTCTTGTGATAAATATACCAAAAAAAAAAAAAAAAGAATTGTGTGTGTCTGTTTCCATTCCTGGTCCCAAAGCGTTGACCCAATTATGATAAGTCGCATTCAGAAAGCCAGAAGTGCAAGAGCCAGTTTATGTATATAAAAAAAAATTCTTGGAAAAAGGATTAACGTAATAACGTATATATATATTTGGTACGATTCATCAAAGTGCTAGAGAAGTGTAAGTACATATACGGTTATTATGTTTCTTTAAATAATTTTTATCTTTCGAAAAACCCTTTTTCAATTATTCATTCCAGCTATGCATGTTTAATCCTTTGCAGAATAGGGAGAAAATAGATGTAGAAATTAAAAGAAAAATAATACTACACAGTTAAAATAAATAGTCAAAATATTTAATAAAATATATGAATAATTATTGAAAAAATGAAGTGATAAAAATTATTTAATTATTTAAAAATTAATAAATATGTTATATTAATCTGTAAAAAGTTCTCCCAGAAATTTTGCCTTTTTAACATTTTTTTTAAAGGATGTCCCCGTAAAGGGGCCGCAAAAATGATGCAGTAATAATGGAAAGAAACTGGTAGATGAAGAAATGGTACGAAAGAATTCATGGAGGTGGGGACAGTGTATTAATCACAATGCTGGTTGTTATAGAGCCAAAGGTGCAGTACCGTCAAAAAATATATATAAGCCCGGTGCAGAGTTTTTTTTTTTTAAAAAGAGTTGTTAAAAATTAAAAATTAAAATTTTAAATAATTTTTTTTTTTAATTTTTAATATATTAAATATTTTATTTTTATTTAAAAAAATATTTTAATTTTTTAACAAGTATTTTATTTTTATTTAAACGAGAAAAATGAGAAGAAAGAAAAAGAGATTTCTTCGTTTTTCTCGTTTGGATCGTACAACAAAAAACCTTTTTATGATTTTGTAGAAAAAAAAAAAATCTGACAACTCATTTTTAAAAATTTTATGAAAAAGATTCAGCTAAACAACTTTAAAAAAAATGAAGAGAAATAACAAAGCAGGAACAACGTGCGGCTTTTATTCGTCGGGTTGTTGGGTGTCGTATTTATCGATTAAATAAAAAATATTCAAGATCTAATTTTTAATATCGACAAAATTTAAATTAAAGAAAAAAACAAGGTAAAAACGCATGTGAGAACACATAATCAAAGAGAGTCGCATGTGAACCTTGAAAACGGCGCCTGCAGTCGGCGTCGAAGATTTCGAAGCGGCAATTGGATAAAGGGATGGGGAAGGGGTGGGTGAGGAAGAAAGTGGAGGAGTGGGGAGGGGACGGGTGGAGAAAAAAACCCACTCAAAGTGGGGAGGGGAGGGTGGGGACGCAGCAGGGGTGGGATTTGGTAGGATTTTTCGGGTTAAAATATGTATAAAAAATTATTTTTTTTTTTGCATTTTTTATTTTTATAAAAAAATATTCTTTTAATCTTTTTTTTTTTTTTTTACTCATTTTCTCTTCATCCAAATAACTAAAATTTTTCTCTACTTTTCTATTTATTTTTTATTCATTTTTTCTTTCTTTCATTTTCTCTTTCATCATTTTTTGAAAAACTCTTCATCCAAACGAAGTATTAGAGTGTGAACAAAAAAGAAGAAAAAAAAAAATTGCATAAAATCCTCGTGTTACTTTTTTTATTAGTCGTACAACAGCAGCTTTTTACTTTGATTTTGTAAGGTCACGCATCGCCTAAGAAAAAATTATCTTTTCTAGACAATTATTAAATTATATAAATTTATATAAAAAGGATTATCAGATGCAATATTAATGTATAACTTTAGAAATATATTTGATTTTTTTATAATTATTAATTTTGTGTATATTTATAGCATGTAACAAGTGAAATAATTCACAATTCCACATTCACAAATAAAAAATTAATAAGGATAGTTTTAAAAAAATTAAATTATTCAAAATTTTAATCTAAAAAAGAATTAATGAATTAATTTATATAATTAATAAATGATTATTAAATAAATATACTATTAAATTAAACATTTCCTGTTAACTAAATTCCTCAAGATCTAATGTCATGGCTTAATCTTATGTTATATTTTTCTAAAATTTTTGCAGACAAATATATAAGAACCGAGCAGGTGAAAAAAACCGTAGCTGTAAACTCTAATTAATTAAAGTGAACAGGCCCAGTGGCCAGAATCAGAAGGTAAAGAAAACAAGGTAGCCACGCATGTGAGAGACATTTTCAGAGAGTCGCATGTGAACCTTGAAAACGTGCGCCTGCAGTGTCACGTCCAAGATTTTGAAGCTACAGGCCGGGCCACTGAATTACTAGAAGTGGGTGTGACTACAAACCGCTCTACTGTACTTGTCGTCAAAACACAGAGAAGCCAACAATTGACATTGATGAGGCACACTTTCTATGGCACTTTGTTAACATGCACGATCTCGCCACTCGTTCCACATTCACACAATTACAAAACCCACTCAAACTCATGGACCACTCGATCGGTGCCATGCAGTAGTAATTCACTCCTCTATTATCTTTGAATAATTCTAATTTTCTTACACAATCATCTAACTAATTTTTTTATTAATCTTTTTTATTGCATTTGATGTATCGTATAAAAAAATTTTGATAATATAATATTTATATATAATAAAATAATCAAATTCAATTAATTATTTTATTTATTTATTTTTACAAAATAATTTTATCTTCTTCTCTATCTTAAGATAAGACTTAATATGATAATTATTTTAATTCTATCATTTATCTTCATATCTATCACTCAAAGCCTCCTCTCTTAAAAAGTTTCAATTTCCTATTAAAAAATTATAAAAGAAATAATCATAAAAAACCCTTTCATCAATTGAAAAAACACACCCATTGAAAAACAATTCCACTACTACGACAGCTTCCTCAAATCTTAAGGCCATATACGATCTGTTTCTTGGAGTAACCAATAGTCCTTACAAGAACAGTAACCATCCTTAAAATGATGAAATCTATTAGCATCCCTCAAAATGATCTCCCTTTCACTGACTTTTGCAATCAATTTGTTGATTGCCGAATGACAATCGCCACAAACCTGCAAATTTTTCATAATTCTTATTGGCATCCCTTCAAGCACCTTGCTGTCTCCCCCAGTGAAAATATGTACCTTCTTCTCCACCTCAATCCAACTACAGCCACGAAATTTGATAACACTTCTAGCTTTAATTTTTTTCTTTAGGACTTCAACATCCCCCCATCGCCCCCTCCATGATCCCGGGCCCACCTTCTGGGTCCACCTCCACCCCCAATATTTTCTTAGCTTAGATGGCCATTGTCTCGAGGATCCAGAGCTATGTTAGGCTCGTTAGAATTGAGAGAGATCCGAGCATGAACAAAGGAAGAGGAAATTCAACAATTGGTGAGGGTACATGAATGAAATGTTGTTGCTGTCATGAGAAGTCGAAGGAGATGGTAAGGCATGTAAAAGGTAGTATGATCATATTAGATAGTTTCATATATTATTAAATTGCTTATATTGTGTGCATTAAATGTTTGATAATATAAATTTATCAGTTTGTTTATACTATCAGACTTTATAATATTATTTTATATTATTTTACTTTATACTCTCAGGGGTGCTAAATGCTACTTAAATGAAAAAGTATTGAATACGTTTATATTTCTAATACATTAAATATATTTACTTTTTATTAAATATTTTTTATTTAATATTGAGATGATTATTAGGAGAAATTTTTAAAAGAATATAACAAAAATTACTTATGTTTGGATGATAAAAAAAAATAAATTAAAAATATTTTTTATATTTTTAATATATTAAATATATTTACTTTTTTATTAAATATAAGAGAGCACACATTTTAATTAGGCTTTTTCGTTCATATTAAGAAAAGAATGAAAATATTCCATTCGTTTCCGCTCTAAATTTTTATTCCTCTATTACATGAAGAATATAACAAAAAAACATTCAAATATAAGATAAGAGATTTGCCAAATACTTTAACACAAAAATTAACCTGTGATGGATCATAATTGCATGGACAACCAAAACCCCTACTAAAACATTTAACATATGCAATAATTTTGCATATTCTGTTGCCTTTGTTTATAAATCTAGATATGTAAGACTTTCTCTTATTCTTTGTCGACAATTTGTCGTTTCCTTGGCCTGTGCTGCAAGTGTAAACAGAAGCAAGGTTACTATCAACGAATAAAGTGTTAAAAAAAAAGAAGGTAAAAATGTCCTCTAATTTGACGATGATGATGATGATTTGCCATCATGGACAAATTAAAGTTGCATTGTCAACAATGAAAGCGGCTTGAAACACTTGCAAAGATAAAATGGTGAATGGTGAAGCCGTTAAAGGATGTCAACCATTGCTTATGATGATGCTTGTTTTTTTTTTTTTTTCAAAATTGCAGTAATTAATAAATGCACCTAACTAATATTTTTAAGGTTATTTGTCTTCTACTCTGGCACAGTTAATCAATGGAGGTCGTTTTTTGGTACAATCAATCAATGGAGGTTTAATTTGAAGCTAGTGTTGATCTGCATATAAAACTGACTATGGTAGCAACTGATGAGGCAGGACTGTGTTTTGGAATTAGTTTTGTAACTATTGAAATGTAATTTTTTTTATCTATATTTAAATGTAAAATCTTATTATTAGTGGCTCTAATTAGCGGTATTTGTGATTAATTGATAGCATTATTGTCTTCACCAAAACATAGACCTAATTAATCATAAATTGTCACATCACGTGGACAAAATTTAAGTTTGATTAAAAAAATTGTGAGCTTAATTGAATTTAGATATAAATAAATCTTCATATCCAGATAAAATTTATAAATTTCTATATATAATTACTTAATTTTTCTTTTGTTAACTTTTAATTCAAATCAATTAATATGATTATTATTTATTATACCGATTTAGTAAACATAAGTTGTGTTGAATAATTTACGTTATAATCTCTCATAAATTTTGACTAAAAAAAAACTAAAGCATCAATAATATTTCAACTGGAGATAAAACACATTGATACGGATAAATGAGTATTTATTATAAGACAATTAAATTAACGATCGAGAAGATAAATAAAATATAATTTTAAGCCTCATGTCTAACTACATAAAATACATGTGGGTTTGAAAGGGTATCAAATGCAACCAGAACAAACATTTAATTGAAATTGAAAAGTAAACTATATGATCATCTTATGCCCATGCACCAAATCAACATTGACATTTGCCCGAGCATATTGAATATATATAAGATAAAATGTATGTTGATAAGAAAAATACCTATAATTAGATACTAAGTTGGAAGGTAAAACTGTGATCAGGATACAGAAATGGCCAAACAATATAGTGTTAATGCACCATATATGGAGCACAAATTGAAAGACGAAAGGTACATAATTCGCTGGCATGAAGGTGTTTCCGGCGAGATTTTAACTTATACATTGCAAGTAAAATTTGCTTACATAAAGCTCGGGTTGCCATCTAAGCCACACATGATTAGATTATATTCTAAATCTGCAATGCAAAAATTAATTAATTTTTTTTGTTTAATAGGTAAAAAAAATATTGAATGATGCTTGCATGGTGAGTGTTGTTAAGAATTTAAGTGCGAGTAAAAAAAGTTTCAAATCAAGAAGGAATGAAAAAAAAATGAAAATCATATAAGTGAATGAACCTATGATTCAAATGTCTTAAGATTTTTTTTAATATATTGCGTCAAGCCTATTATTGTGATTCCACGCTTAACTTATGAGAAAAAAATCTCCCATAATATTTTAGACTCCTGTATCCTAACAAGTTTATTAGAGCAAATGGTTCGACTCCCATAATAAGTATCAAAGACAGTGATTGGTACACGCAAAGTGCACGCTAAGGTAGTATAGATATATGCAATTTTTGGATAATGGGCTAGGTGAAAAAAAGGTCTAATAATATCATCAAAATACTTGAAAAATATAAAAGACTTCCGCTCAAAAGGAGCATATACTTTTGTGTATAACTCACACTTAGGGACAGATTGTGTTAAGAATCCAAATGTGAGTGAAAAAAAATTTCACATTGAGAATAAATAGAAAAAGTGAGGATTACATAAGTGAATGGACCCATGAATCTAATGCCTTAAGTTTTTTTGTCAAAATGTAATATCAAATCTACTATTATGATTCCTCGCTTAACTTGTGAAAACATAGCACAACCCATAAAAGAATATTTTTCTTAGTATTTTATGCTTTTCTATCCTGACAAGTGTTGAGTCAATGATTCTATATAAATAAAAATGGTTATTTTCTCTTAGAAAGATAATAAGAATGATGATTTATTGCAAAATAGAACAAATTAATATTTTCTTTTTTATTTTTGTTTGTTGTAATTATAATTATTTAATGTTAAATATATGTATTAACGTAAAATTTAAAATAAAACCATTTCTAAATGAATTAAACATTTTTAAATAGTTATTTCATTAAAAAACATTTAAGTTTTTATTCCAAAAATACATATTTGATTATGTATGCCCGTTATTAAAACTAACAAATAAATAAAATTCAAGTATGCAAGTTACATTATAAAATAAAAAAGCGGTTAAATTTTTTTTTGTAATCTATAAGCTTTCAATCTAATTATTATACATATAATTATTTTTAATTTGGTCTTTGTCGCCAATTGTCGTTATAACATTGTGAATGTAGAGATCAAATTGCTATGAATTATAAGGACTAAATTAAAAATGAGTAGGGATTAAAAATATATTTTAACTTATATAATTTTTGTCCTTACGTGATATTTATTTTTAATTTGATCCTTATACTTCACTATATTATAACTTCAACCGACGATGTTATAACAGCATAGACCAAATTGAAAACGATTATACGTATAGGGATTAAATTGAAAATCATTTTTCATATAGAAGCAAAATTAAAAATAAATGTCACATATAAGGACTAAAAATATAATTTAACCTAAAACAATTATCTTGGAAAGGTTTTTAAATTTTTCATAGTAACTAATTTTACATAAAAGTATCGTATCTGAATTTTCATAGGATCAAGAAAATTGATTGTCTCGCATGATTCTTATACCTCTGTTTTCATCCAAAAACAAAAATGTCATGGCACTATGAATAATTAATTAAATAAAGATACTTAAATAGTAATTGCATTTGTCATAATTAGTCTTAATTGAAGTTGTTTGGAATTAGATTGAGATCTCGATCATAGGATACAGTACAGATAGCATTCAGAGGGAGAGTGGTAGAAAAACAACGCATGATAGAAAGTGCAGATAGGGGACTTTTTTTCTTTATCTTTTTGCGCTAAAGAGATTGCTTATACAAGTACCAAAGGCAAATCGAATCCGAAAAAAGAAGGGAAGAAAAGGGTTGAAAAAAGAAGAAAGGAAGAAAATCAATAGCTTTGGCATCATATAAAAAGAAAGTGTATGAGGGAGGTGAAGTAAAGGGCCTGTGTGTGTGTGTTATGGGTCCGCAGAGTATATAATATGATGCCATGTCCATTATATTACCCCATTCAGCCCCGCATCGATAAAAAAAATTTCGTACCAACAAAGCAAAGGTTGAAAATTCTCACACCAAAAGATCAAACGCATGGCTATACAATTATTAAAAATGACGCTCTTTGTTTAGTCATCATTGTATCTCACTAAGTCTATAACGCTATTTTACCATCGCACTCATTCGCAGACAGGTCACATTCTAGACTCTAGAGGGCTATACTACTAAATTGTCATTTACAAGTTACAAGTTAGATATATAGATCCAATAATCGTATCATTATGGTTTAGCATTAATGTATAACTAATCACTCATCAACCACTCCTTGACATCAGATAAGGTGCTCATAAAAATTACCTAATCTGTTTTGTTTTACTGATATACCGGTGGAAAACGTTCACCTATTACACTTTTGCTTACTCTTCTGGTTGGGAGTTAGGACGCGGTTGGAGAGCTGTGCAATAATATATTGGTGGCAGCATTGTGATAAGCATCTCACACCTTTTCGCATGAAATGCACATAAACCATTGTCACCGGAAAATCTTGCAAACGAATAATTTAATTTTACTTTGTACATGCATGTGCGTGCAACTTGAGAAAACTACAAGCAGTGGCCAGTGAGATATTACCGAAATAAGCCAGTGTTTGCTTTGCCAAGTTTACACATCTTTTCACATTTCATGAGGGTTCGAAAAAGAAATATATGGGACGCAATGAATAACAATGTTAATTTCATAAAAGGCTATGTTTGGTTGAGGGTAATGAGGGGAGAAAATTTTAAGGGAGTAAATTTATTATGTTTGGTTTATGGGTATAAGAAACAAGAAATTTTATAGGAGTAAAATTTTGTCTTATTTTTGGGGTAAATGCTACCCCACTTAAGTGATGACATTATTGAGCTCTTCGTATGCGGTGATGGAGATGAGGGAATTGAATTATTCGGTGTTCAAGGGGCGGAGGAGAAGTCCATGGAGTTTGGGTAGTTGAGATTTGGAGGTGGTGGCAGCAGAGCCACAAAGGATTGAGGCGGAGTAATGGGTGATGTTGGAGGTGGCACCTCCATGGATGGAAACTTGGAATTTTTGTTCAATGTTCGTTGCTACTTTGCAACGCAAAAGAGAAGAATCTTTTTCATCCTTTGAATTTTCTTTCCAAAATTATTTCTCTTTAATTTTTCTCTTCTGTAAATTTTAAGCTGCTACCAAACTCATCCTAAGAGTGAGATGCATAAATGTTAATTATTAGATTAGATTAGATTTTATATGAATTATTAAGAAAAGAAATCAGTTAAACACTTAAAAATAATCACGTAACTTTATACTCTAGAATTATCGGTCACACATATATTGCCAAATTCTATTGTAAGATTAAAAGTACGCATCATGCTGCGCTTTAGCCCCTTTGATTATTTTTTTTTCAAAAAAAAAAGGTATGTATCATGCATATTATACTAATATAATTTTATTTCAGTTGAAGTTTATTTTATTTTTTTGGTGAAGAAGTTGAAGTTTATTTTCTACTCTATCAATTTATGTTTAAATTAAGATATTATAATTTTCAAATAACTAAAAAATTACCATTTAAACATAAGTTTTGAAATTTAAATCTTTATAAAACTTTATATACAAAATTAACATGATAGCTATGTATATTATAGTGATAAAATTACTAAAGTTATTTTTTTAAGAACTATTTTATAATTTGAATATATTAATTTGTACACAATAAATCCTAATTGTATTGCTCTGTATCTAAAAGAATTAATTTCAAACCTAAAGAGTGTGAAAAAACCTTGAAAAATTCAAAAAATATTTGTGATGGTTTGATTTCGTATTGATAGCAACTAATTTCATTTCTTTTATTTTTCCGGAATCAAACTAATGAATTATGAAAAATAGTTAGTGTAATCTAAAATTGAAAAGGAAATAAAGAATTACTAGGAAATATGATGTTGAGTACTTTATCCATTTCATAATATTTGCTTTTTAAGGTTTTTGTACATATTAAGAAAGCTATTAAATACTCTCAATTTTAGATAAATATATCCGTTAATGTTCTCTCTCATTCTACTTAGTAGAAATATCAAAAGATAAGAATAAAGTTTTAAAAAATTATTCTTTTGATTTTCTTGCTTTTTTAAAGCAACGGATAAAATGAAACAAAAATCTACTATTTAAAATGATATTTATTTTGAAACGGAAGGAGTAATATTATTTAATGAATTTTAAAGTATTTTATTAATTATTAATATATTTAATTAATTTTAAGTATTTATTATAAAAATTAACAATTAATGAATTTTTGCAAGTTATCTTAATTACATGTAACCAGAAAATAGAAAGTATAATAGTTGAGGACAAGAGTTTGGAACAAGCTGTTGTTTTAGTTTTGATATTTCAAAATTTATATGCATTACTCAATCTTCAAAGTTTTAAAAATAAGTTTATATATCAATAATGTGTTTTGTGAAGTTTAAAAATAAGGAGTCAAACAAAAAGAGGATTGAGATAAAGTGTCCGATTTATTATTGTTATTTATTTTTGAGTTCATTCGGAACAAATCTATCAATATTTTGAGTTTCATAATTTTAATAAGTGATATTAGAATTAATGATAATCTAATAAAAGAAGTGTCCTATATATGAACTCAATCTTTTGTAAAATATTTAATTAATTTTTGAGTAAAAAAATTCTACATTAGGAAAAATGATGTTTTTGAAGAAGTTAAAACTAACTTCCATAAACCTACTACTTTAAAGTTTGTACAATTTTGGGCTGGCATAATTTGTTTCAATCACAACAAAGCAAACCAAACGTTACATTTATTTCTTAACGTCCAATTAGTTTTCAACAACCAATCGTTTAACGTTATTATTCCAAACTTATATTTTCTAACATTACTTTCCGGGATGATTTCCAACAAATTCTTTCTTTGCAAGATTCTTTCAAGATACTTTTTAGGCAAGACAAGGCTTTATATAGAAAAATATCTACTTCTCTCACACTTTTCTAAAAATAATAACCTCTTTCTTGCAAGAACAAGATGGAATAACTACATTTATTTTATTTTCTATCAGAGTTTGGTCACTACTTTATATATACAAACAGTTACGGAAAATAAATATAGTTGAATCTGGGAATGAGCACACCAAGGTCTTTTTTAAAAAAAAAAAAAGATAAAATCCTTGAGGCATGATCTTCGGTGATTGAAAATCATAGCTGGGGCTATTCTTTTAATCGTGACTTTCGCGGGTCTCAACTAATAATATCTACAACAATCTCAAGGATTTTATATTAGGCTGTGGTTGACAACAATGACGACAATTGATGTCTTGCTTTCCTCCCTCTCCCAACAATTGTTTGCACTTTCATGCTAATGAATCCAACTCCAATGATAGTATGCAAAGCCATTTCCGTTATCTCGAAAAATAGGAAATCTTTTGACCAAAACTTCAAAAGGTGGCGAGTCACGTGTTCACACCATCCTCGACATGCATGGTGTCGCTCTTTATATGAAACTGAAAACAAATCAACGGGCAATCCAAAATTGATTCGCTCCTTTGGACACATTAAAAACAAGGTATGTCGTCATTATTGATAATAATACACTTTCTTAACGATGACAAGGATTCGTGTTTGCTTAGTGGATTTAAGTGCAAGTAAGGATCGAAGGAGATATGGGACTCCATGACCATAAAGTATCATTCTATAAGATGTGTGGTAATACCATAAATTTGTTATTGACAACTACTAATGTCCTGGGAGATGACCAGGACAAAGATATCAAAGTTCAAATCAATGAATACCATAAGCTATCTTGGAGGATCTCAAGTTTTCTAACATCACCCTCTAGATGAATTTGTTACTTTGGACTCCTCATCCAACTTTGCCTCCATCGTGGAAGGACTAAAGGTCGATTCATTTGCAAGACAAGCATCAAACGTACTTGTCACCCTCGAAGTTGATCACGCACATTATCATTGAAGACACTAGCAAGAGTATTAAACCATAATGCGCTAAGGCTTTGGCTTCTCGAAAAACTGTTCAAAATAAATCACCGAAGAAAAAGGTATATACAATAACAAAAGGTCTTCGATCACTTTCCTAGAGTTACTAATCCCACTTTCAAAAGAAAATGTGCTTGCTATGTTTAGAAAGCCAGTCATCATGCTCATCAATGTAGGCATAGAGTGAGAAACGATAATCCTCCCAAGCCAAAGGCAAATTTGGTGGAAGGAGATGATATTGTGGTTATTTTTATTTTATTTTTTCAAGTTAACATTGTGCCGACGCGTGTGAACAAATGGGTGGTAGACTCCTGGTGCTACCAGAATTAAGGCATATTTGTGCAAACAAAGATGATTTTACCTTCTACACTTACTTGTAGGGGATCGCTGAAGAACTTGTCTTATATATTGGAGATTCTCGAATCCAAATAAATACGTGGTGCTTTTATTTAAAAAGGGAAAGTTCTTCTAAAGCTCACATCTTATGGACCTTGGCTTTGAATGATTACTATTAAGTGCCTAATATTAGGGCCAAGTTGATTTTTTCCCTTTATTTAATTTGGGAAAATAGTTTGTTTTATTAAAGTGTCATTCGAATATTTTAAATTTATTATGATAGTAATGACAAAAAATAATGTCTTTGTGGGAAAACCATTTGTATAGTGATCAAGGACTTTTTGTACTAGTTATTTCAATTTATTAAAAAATTGCATCTTTTCCTTTTATTCCAAATTGATTGATTCCGTTTGATATGTGGCATGCTAGATTAGGACGTGTTAATATTTCTTAATATTAAGAAAATATGTCTTGGTTTAATTTAATTCTATTAATGGTTAATAAAATATGATGTATGCTTAAAAATATTAATGTGATGTCTATTAATTATTATTAAAATTTAATTAACTAAAAAATCTTGTCTTTAAGAAAATATTACAACAACGTGAATTAATTACTTAGTTTAATTCATAGATCTGGGAGATTTAAAAAATACAATGACTAAATGGTAAAAAATAATTAAAGTGACCTTATAGATAATTTTTCTAGATACACTTTAAGTTTATTTAATTAGAAATTAAGATGAAGCTTTTGAAATGTTTGTTTCCTATAACGCTTTAACAAGTATTTTTCAATTAAATAGAAAAATTAAAAGTGGTTAGATCCGATAGGGGTGGTGAATACATCTTATTTAATGAATTTTGTGAAAAAGAAAGAATAATACATTGAAGTAACTCCCCTATTTTCACCTATCTAATGGTGTAAAAAAAAAAAATAGAACATTAAAAGAAATGATGAAAAATGCTAGTTAGGTCCTAAAACAATAATCTTTGGGAAAGGTTTTTAAAACTTTTATCATAAAATATATTATTTTTTTTTTTTAAAATAAGATACCTCATAAATTTTATTAAATAAAAAACCATGATTTTCTTATAATTATGGAAAGGTTATATGCCTAATTTAAAATATTTAAAAAAAAGTCATGTGTCTACTAAGGTAATGCTTCAATTACCATCCTAAGAAAAGAAAAATAGGAATAAAATTTTCTGATTGTATGTTTATTGGTTATCTTTGGCGTTAGATTGACCACCCGAACTCGCTTATAGGTTCCATGCTGTTTTGTGAAGCGATGTGTTTGATCATAATATAATAATGGAAACTAAAAATGCTGAATTTTTAGAACATATATTTCCTTTGAAATCTAGAAATAAACAATCTTTAGAAAATATTTCTTTAGAAAATATTTCTTGAAATTTTGTGAAAACTCATATGAGGATTTGAGAAGGAGTAAAAAAGACAAAGAAAAATATCATCTTTTGGAAATGATTTTTATACTTATCTTGTTGAAAATGATCCTGTTGTCGGGTTTCACTGGTGGTGAACACTATTTTATCTTCTGTGCTGTTTTGTTATGGAAAGAAAGACTATTAAAATAAAATTGATTCTATTTCAAAATGCAACACTTGAATTTTAGTACCTCCTGGAACAAAACCTATTAGTTGCAAATGAATTTTTAAAAGAAAATATAATCCTGATGGTTCGATTGAAAAATACAAAGTTAGATTAATAGTAAAAGGTTTTACTCAAAAACAAAATATTGATTATTTTGATACCTTTGCTCCTGTGACTAATTTCTTCAATTCGATTTTGATAGCCTTGGCTTCAATTTACAAACTTGTTATTCACCAAATGGATGTTAAAACTATACTTTCTTAAATGGTGATTTAGAAGAAGAAATTTATATGACCACAATAAACCGTAATTATGAGTAATTAGCATCAATAAAAATAAAATAAAGTTTGTAAACTTCTCAAATCCTTATATGGTTTGAAACAAGCACCATTACAATGGCATGAAAAATTTAATCAAATTTTGATTGATGATGGTTTACTTCTATTGTTGATAAATGTGTTTACACTAAATTAATGTATGGTGAATGTGTAATCATATGTTTATATGTGGATGACATGCTTATTTTTGGTACTTGTAATGATATTGTGATAAGAACAAAATATTTTCTTACATCTAAGTTTGATATGAAAGACATGGGTGAAGCAAGTGTAATACTAGAGTCAAGATCATAAGGAAGGGTGATAGTATAATACTATCTTCCAAGAACATTATGTAGAGAAATTTCTTAGAAAGTTTGGTCATTATGACTCGAAATCAATATTAAGCTAGTACCCATCATGATTCTAACTCTCAATTAAAAAAGAATAGAGTGATTCTTTGCAATCCAGTATGCCCAAATTATTGAAAGTTTATTACATTTAATGAATTTTTCGAGACCGAAATATATGTTATGGGAGATTGAAAATAACGATATAATTTCATAGTCCAAATCGGATCAATTTAATAATAATACTTGTTAGACTTTACCTGAGATATTTGAGAGGTATCATAAACTATGGTATAGTGTATAGTGGATTTCCCAATCGTATTAGAAGAATGATATAATGTGATGCTAATAGGATCTCGATTTTGTCCAACAAGTTGAGACAAAATCTACTAGTGGTGACATTATTCACTCTTCACTGGTGCGGTTATTGGAGATCTAAGTACAAACAAACTATAATTGCAAGATCCACTATGGAGTCGAGTTTGTAGCCTCTTTCGGAGTTGGTCATAGTTCTGAGGTTCCCTGGTTAAAAAACTTCTTGGAAAATATTCCTTTAGGAATAAAACCAAAACACAAAAAATGATAATGTCGGTAATGTTGTGATTGTCAATACGACATAGCCATTGAAAGAATAAGACATTCAATGGTAAAAACAGACATATACAATTGAGGCATAATGTGCAAATCAAAAGCTAAAAGATGGAACAATATCAATTAATTATGTGAAGTTTCTAATGAACTTGGCCGATCCTCTTTACAAAGCTCTCTTGGGAGAAACCAATATATGAAACATCGAGGGATGGGACTTAAACCAATTTGAAATTATTAGAAAGATGGTAACCCATTTTGTGATTATCGAGATCCAAAGATGAAGAAGGTTCATATGGGTAAAAATAAGTCAACTTGTTGTAGAATTTCTTCGGTCACAATCATTTGTCCACAATTCCTATCGTAAGATGACTATACTTTCATCGCATTATCCAGAGGATAAGCTTTAAAGTTTTTAATGATTTTCATATCCCTTAAAAGAGTGGTGTATGATTTCTAATGGGCAAATACACTATAAATCACCTATATTTGAGTTCAGTGGAAATGCTTACACTTGTATAAGATTATGGCATATCTCTCAAGCACTCATGAATTACCAGTTGAAGCTCAAAGGCCTTTAGCGCTTCCAACACAATATAATTCAATTTATGTAAAATTAAGACAATGTAGTTGGTATAACAAAAACTTCAATAACTACAAAATGTTTTACCAAAATAAAGTTTACTTCACCAATTTAAATGTTATATCTCATCTTTGTGCTCGTATACAAAATTCAAAAGAAATCGATTCGATGCATTTACACCCAAGGTGTTAAACTTGATAATGAGAAAATATCTTGTTTTAAAACTTTCTTAAATTTTCTTTAAACTTTTGAAATATGTGGGGGTATTTTGTTGTTTTAGCTTTTGATATTTTAAAAGTCTATGTCCCATTGCTCAACCTTCTTCTAAAATTTAAAGAGTTTATATATCTTAATATGTGTTTGGACTTTGTAAAAACAAATGAATTCTTATTTGTGTTTTTATCAAAAATGAAGGAGTTCTGGAATTACTCCATCTAATTTCAATATCATCTTTCAATCGCATTTTTGCACTTGATATCAAAATAGCTCCTTGAATCTTTGTAAAATATTTAATTAATTTTTTGAACTTCCCTCCGAAAAAATGATATTTTTAAAAAATCATCCGACTACTTTAAATGGTTCATTATTTGCTTTTTAATTTGTTATTAACAAAGTATTAAATATTTTTTAACGTTACATTTATTTCCTAATGTTCCAATTAGTTTTCAACAACCAAATTTCTACGTTATTATTCCAAAATCAATATTTAACGTTACTACAAGTTTTAACAATTAATTTTTCTTTTCTTTAAATACTTTTTCGGCCTATAAGGTTTTATATAGAAAACATCGACTTCTCTCCACTCTTCTAAAAATAATAACACTCTAAATAGGAAGGAGTAATATATTTATTTTATTTTCTAGAAATTTTAGCCTAATTATTACATATTATTTAATTAATCTCCATTTGATTCGCCTATTTATTATAAAATCATGAAAATTCAAATAATTCCTTGCACTTTCAGCTATTCTTATTGATCGTACTTTCTCATAGTTTCTTTGGATCCTAATAATATCTACAACAGGAACAAGCTCCACTGACCACACCACTTTTGGGAATTTATGTGTGAATCTCAAGTGGATTCCAAGGTTAAAAAATAAGTCTTATATTGAAAATGAATGAGAAAAGTGAAGATTTAAAAATAGAAGGAGTCATGAACATATTTCCTTAAAGATTTAGATTGAGATAAAGTGTCCGATTTATTATTGTTATTTATTTTTAAGTTCATTCGGAACAAATCTATCTAATATTTTGAGTTTCATAATTTTAATAAGTGATATTAGAATTAATGATAATCTAATAAAAGAAGTGTCCTTATATATGAACTCACATTTAAGAAAAAAATTATTAACAAGTGGATGTGAGTAAAAAAATTCTCACACTAGAGCGAAGTAAAAAGAGCAAAAGCTATCCATAAACCTACTACTACCTTAAAGTTTGTAGATATTTTGGGCTGGCATAATCCTAACAATCACAACAAAGCAAACCAAACCAACATTAAAGCGGAACGCCCACATTGTCGTTTGATACATAATTACAAACCAATATTTCTTGTTCCTTTTTTTTTTAAACTTAATTTTTGTTATTTTTATTCCGGGATGATATTGTTCCAGCTGGTGAATTCGGTTTCTGTTCTTGTCAAGCAAGGCTTTAGGCAAGACAACAGCCGCCACAGAGAATTTATCTAACCTGTGTCTGTCACACAAATTAGCAAAAGGAGAGATTAAGCTCAGCCACTATGCAAGAACAAGATGGAATGTTGCAATATAGATCTATATTTTATTTCTATCAGAGTTTGGTCAGGAATACTTTATATATACAAACAGTTACAGGAAAATAAATATAGTTATTAGATTTTTAATAAATGAGCAAGGACCAAGGTCTTTTTTAAAAAAAAAAAAAAGAAAGAATTAAAGGCTATGATCTGCGGTGATTGAAAATCATAGCTGGGGCTGGGAGCAGCTTCTTGTTAATTGGAGTGTCACTATCTGGGCATCAACAAATCGGAATTCTAATGATTGTCAATACGTAATTATATTATGATTAGGCTGTGGTTGACATGACGTTGATGTCTTGGAATTATCCCATGGCCTAGTGCCCTGTATTGTTTGCACTTTGCATGTCTAATGAATAATAATAATGATAGTAAAAGACAAAGAGGTTAATTCTAGAGTAACATGAAGGGAAATAGCAAATTTTTTGACCAAAAATATTGAATTTGAGTCACTGTGGTTGGGAGTTGGGACCGATCCATATATGGTGGGTCTCTGATATGAAACTGAAAACAAATGTACGGGCTTGATAAGATTGATCCTGCTCCTTTCCTCACAAAAGTCTAGTTCGTGTGTTGGCGATTGAAAATAATATCCGTTCACTTTGAATATGACAAGGATTCGTGTTTGCTTAGTGGATAATAATACACCTCTAATCTGGTTGTTAGCTTGTTTGCTTCACCTGTCATTTTCTATATGTGTGTGGTAATACCATTTCAAACCCTAGCTTCTTAATCAGTGTTTAGACTTTTCATCAATTCATTGAATGATAATAATAGTACACTTAACAAGAAAAAATTAACCATTTAAAAAAAAAATCAAATAGAAGAGATGTCTTGCAGCGGGTGCGCGGGCTTTTACATTACATGTTTTCTAACTCCAATAAGCTAGACTCAAATATCTATTACAAATTGGTTGCATCCAACTTTGGTAAACAAGCAAAAATTAAAAGGTCGATTCATTTGCAGTTGATATAGCATCAATACAAGCTCGTACTACCCCCCATGTGTAATTGTATAGTTGTGCATAATTTGTATTTCTCCCTTTTGGCGAGAAACAGCAAATTCATTAAACCATGGCTACTTTGTTTGTTAGTGCTGTGACTCTTTCACTTTTTGGCAGAGACACCTGCGAAGCTAGGAGAATGACTTACTCTACCACTTAAAAAAAAATTATCATTTTTAATTTAAAATTATCTTACATAATTACATATGCTTTTATACACATTACTCTATATTTGATAATTTTTATCATTTAATTAAATTGGTTCTATTTCATTTTTTTATACATATATTTTGAGCCTATTATTTCACTATGCTATGAGATGATGTGCACCAAAGAATTGTATACCAAGCATTATTTTTATTTTATTTTATTAATTATATATCAACTCTCTGCCGACGCGTGCACAGCGAATGAGATGTGAGTTTGGGGTTACCAGAATTAAGGCCTAATTTATGTAAAAGAAAAAAGAAAAGAATTAAGGCCTAATTTAAGGATCGGGTTGGGACGAAACGCGGTCGCTTTCCGGTGACGCGTGTCTTATAATACTCATGGACTGGTCCCCTAACTTAAAGCGCTATCCAAAACCAATACGTGTTGGTGCGTGGGGCTTTATTTAAGTGGATCTTCATTCCCTTCTCTCACTCCTTCCGCTTTTCTTATGGACTAAAATATCCTTATAGAATATTATATTAAGATTAACTTTTAAATATTATCGTAGGTAGAGGCTCTCCCCGATAATTTTTTCCCTTTTATTTAATTGTTTATAAATAGTTTACAAATTTTTATATAAGCTATTGGGTAATGTTTTAAATTTATTATGACTTTTTAAACAATACAAATAAATTTTATCTTAAATTTTATGAAAACATTGTGTTTTTATGAAATTAATATTTACAGAACTATCATAATTTTTTGACAAAAAAGTATGCGACCTCCTGAATTTTTTTACAAATTATTATTGAAAAATTTAAAATATTTTAACTTAATTTTTAAACTTTAATTAATATTTTAATATATTTTTTTATTTAATTTGATTCTTTAATTCATTAATAAAAATATTATGTAACAATATCTTATCCATATTAATATTAATTATAAAATGTCTATTAATTTATTTATTAAAATTTAATTATAAATACATTTTATAAATAAAAACAAAGTTTGTTTTAAGAAAAATATTATCATTAGTGTATTAATAATCTAAGTTAAATAAAAAGATCTATTGAGACATTAATCAAAATTTTAAGGATTAAATGGAAAAAATTTAAAGTTCATAATAATAATTTATAAAAAAAATCAAATTTTAAGAAGGTTTTATTTTTTTATACGCAATTATCATTAGTCTTTACCTATAGCAATGCTTCCTTCTATTTTATTTTCCACCCCTCCACCCCCTCCCACGTTTTAACATTGTATTTAGATATTTTTTATTAATAGAATAGAACGAAATAAGTAGAGATGAATTCAAAAAAAAAAAAAAAACATAATTACTATTTACTTTATTTAAAAGTTTCATTAACAGAACGGAATAGAACTTTATTACTCATATTTTTTCTCTATTTCACCTCAATTTTAAAAGAAATAAAAATTAGACATTTAAAAAGAAGATAAGAAAAATGATTCTTCATATATTTAAAATTCTCTTATCATGTATTTTAAAATTTTAAAATAAAAAATATTATTTATTTATTTATTTTTATTCTCTTCATTATTTATTATTTAAATAAAATGTAATTTTTCATATTTTCTTTTAATTATTTTTAGGAATACTTATTAAAAAAAAGAAAAAGAAAAATCATGTTTTTTCCCCGGACTACAGGTCCTGTGTTTTGCAATTACCAATACCAATTATCAGTGAGCAGTGAGAATTTGACCAATACTACGATTTTCTGAATATGTAGGGGTCCCATTTTCTGATTTCTGGCTGCATTTCGGGTCGCACACCACCCGAACCGGCGAACCGTTGTCTCTCATGCTGGTTATGGTACGGCGCATAACTACAAATCTTGGTCGTTCAACCCTCCATACGCCACCTAAAACTAATATTATTATTAGTAATATTCACACCTGATAAGGAGCTGCCATCATTTCTTTTTAATAATACTCACATATTATTGGCTTCATTATTTTTAATTACAATCTCCGTAGCATCAATTATTATTAATGAAATAGTGGTAGTTGTTGTATTTATATTAACTGAATGATATAATCGTTGAGTTTCTCATTAATATTGTTATCTGCAATGTGGACGGTAAGCAGAATATCAAATCACGGTGCAAATTGAAGATAAAGAAAACTGTTTATGGTCTTTCAGCGGTCAGAAAAAGGAAGGTGGTGGGTCGGGTTTCACTGCTGGTGAACACTAAGATATTCTTAGGGTATGGTATACAACTGAATTAATCGATTATTAAATTAATCACTTATCTTATTTATATATCGTTAACCGTAATTGAACAGCTATTGTTAGGGATAACAATTTTATTTGCTTCAATCTATAAGTTCTTTTCTTTCTTTAGTAATCTTCGTATAGATTGATTCTGGATTTTCATGAGTAATACTTTTTTAATTTTTTTTCAGGAATATAAATACTTATTTTGTGTTATTTTTCTGTTTAATAAATCTATGTAAATTTTGGTGGTTCCATATGCTTAGGTGATTTTAAATGTCTTTGTCTAAATTAATTGTCTGCTTTGTTTTTATTTGAAAAATTACACAAATATTTTATATAAAATTATTAAAAAATTTAATTATATAAATTAAAATATAATAGAGTTATATAAATTAAAACATATTTTAAATGTTTGATATTATTTTTAGATTAAATTGTGTTGGATAAATTTTTGAGAAATTATTATTATTATTAATTTTTTTTTTGTTTTTTTTTTTTTTTTTTAATTTTGTTAATTTTTTTTTAATTTATTGGATACTCCAATATCCAGTGTGATACTTCGCTTATCCGAAAAAATGATAAACTCAGATCCGCCGAGTAGATATGTCTTAAGTGATAGTAAAATGTGGATATTATTCACAGCTTTAGTTAAACTAGGAAAATCATGCATTTACTTGTTTCCTTGATTATTTCCTTTTGCCTCCTAATTATTGAAACCATGCTCATTTTTCATCCCTAAGTTATTTGAAGACCTATAATATAATTATTTATTTATTCAATTATATTAACTCTACTCCTTTTTTTATTAAAAATTAACCCATACTCTATATATCACATTAATTCGGGATATCAATTTCCTTAAGGATACCTTAGAATCCACCTTTACTATTTTTGGCATTTTTTGATGTTGGATCAGAAAGCTTGGTGAAGCACCGTGCTGATTTTGTTGTTTGTGAGGAAAATGGAATTTTTGTATGTAAAGTGCATAATATGAAATTTTATGTTGTTGGAATTCATATCACCTATCTTAATTTTTTAGTTGTAATTTATATATTCATTAGGCCACTTTTAAGTTAGAATCTATGTGAAGAGAGAGTATTAGAGTCTCACATTACTTACTTCAATCTTTCGAATATAATTTTTATATCTATTGAGTTACTTCACTTGATGTCAATTGATTTTAAATTAGAATCTCACATGTATAATAAACCAATTAACTTAAAATTTTCAGTTTCAATTTTAGTAAAATTCAATTAAGATAATTCCATATGTTCATTTACAAAGGAGATGTGAGTTTAATCAGTTTATTAATGTGCAAATAATTATAATTTTATTCATCAATGATATTGTGTGTATAAATTTTTACATTTAAAAAACAGAGTTCTTTATTTATCATTGAATTTGTATGTGGGATATATTAATCATTTTATGTATAAATTTAGGTATAATAAATGACTCTATACTCAGATTAAAAAAAATGACTCTATACATTATCTTTTTATAAAATATTCTTGACCTAATATATTTCTAAAATTATTTAAAAATAAGGTAAGCTTATTTAGGCTTGATGACGTTACTTAGAAATTATTCAATAGACCTGATATAATATATTTATTTTCATAAAATATATATTTTATCACAAATAAAATTAACTTCTCAATTCTTAAAAAAAAAATTTATTGATTTTGTAAATAAATAAGTGTACCATGATTTTAAAAATAGAATTATGCATTATTACAAGCTATATACATGTCACAAATAATTCGTTATGAAGATATCCTTATAAAAACTAAAAAGATTATTATACTTGGGTAACAAATAATGTTTTGAAGTAATGTTACTTATATACACTTTTATATATATTATCTTATATCTTTATAATTTTTATTATTTAATTATAATTAAACTCATGTTTTTTACATATTTATATTATAATTTTATAATATAAATAAATATAAAATAGATATATGTGATACTGATATATGCATTTTTTTAATTTCTTGTTACTAGTACGACGCTGTCAGCAGCTATTTCATCAAAACAGTGCTTACTAGTATTCATTTATGGTCGCTGACTTGCTACGCCAATGCCATGCCCATGCAGCCTCGCAAGCAGCAGAAGAATCTTTTGAAACAAACTTCTGATTTTTGAGACTTATACGTCTCTGTTTTTTCCAGTTTCTCCGAGCATAATTAAATTTGGAAAAAAAATAATTCTTATAACACAATTTTATGACTCGCATTCATTGACATTAGTATTATGTGATAAAATTTAAATATAAGTATATAAAAAATAAGATAAAATTAATTATATTTAATAAAAATTATATAAATATATAAGGTGATACACGTGTAATCATATGTGAATAGCATTATTGTTCGAAAAATAATGTCTAAAGATGATGGTTTAGACTTAAGATAGCACTAGTCCTATATAGTATAAACAGTATACACTGAATAAATTTTTTAAAAGGTGATAATTTCATTTTTTATGAATAAGATTTATATTAATCTAATTTTGAACAAGAACTAGCTTAATTCTTCGATTTACTATGTGGATATGCAGAAATTAATCAAAATAATATAAAATAATTAAAACTTTTGTTAATAAATATTATTATGACTTAAATTCATGATTCGAATAAGTTAACTATCTTAAAGGAAACCCATATTTTGGCCATGCAATCTATGCTTTCAGTTCCTAATATACGGTACCTTTAGGTCACATGTTTCATTATTCGTTCATTAAAATTATTTTAATTTTTTAATTTATTTATAAATTTATATTATATCTTATAAAAATATTATAATCATGTATAATTTAATTTGATATTTTTTTATATAAAAATATAATAAAAAAAGTTAAATATATTTAAATGTAAAAAAAACATTTTGCTTCGGTCACACAAGTGTAGAATCCAAAGAAAGAGGTAAGGTTTTCAATGTGGATTGTCTGGCTACATGGAAAGTCTCGTAGCATACAGTGTAGACTTGCAGAGGAAATATATGTACGGGGATACCCCTTGTATTGGAAACCAACACCAGCAATCTAACATGCGTGTCAAAAATTGCTCAAAGCAGTACACGAACCTCCAAATCGCTTTCTCATTCATTCATGTCGCTACTCTTGTTCCAATGGCTATTCATCATCTGCTCATGTTTTGGCGCCATCCAATACAAAAATGATTCTTCTAGTCATTGTCAATAGGTTTTTCAAGAAAACGATTAACTTAGTGTATGTTTAGTGCAGTTGTAAAAAATCTAATTATTTTAATAATTAATTATTATATAATTAATTATAATAAAATTAATTTTATATTTCAGTATATTAATTAAAAAATAATTTTAAAATAATTTATTTTATTTAAATAATATAAAAAGAATTATTTTATGTATAAAATTATAAAAAAATATAAATTAATTAAAAAATTTATTTAATTAAAGATAAAATGATATTTACATCTTAAAGGATTTAGAATAATCTATAATTAAAAATCAAAAACTTCAAATTTTAAGTTTATAAAAAATTGTTATAATACATTGAATTTTATATAAAAAATTAAAGTTAATTTACTCAAATATGATTGAACAATAAAAGAAAATTTAACAAAAAAAAAACTGTTAGATGAAGTATAAAATCCTATCTAAATGTTCACTTATACTGGCATTTAATTCGTCGGAAAAAGCTTGAAAATGGATGATTAATAGGTTACTTAAATATCATACAATGGGAAAATGAATTTTATATGCACAACCCATAATATTCTGTCTTCCTAGATTTGTTAGACCTAATCACAAACCTCTAAACTCTAATCACTCAGCCGTTTAGGAAAATTTAAAAAAAAATCATGTTAGAACGTAGTATTAGACCTAATCTCAAACATCTAATCAGTGGTCGTCGTTTTGGAAAATTTTAAAAAATTATGTTATATCGTAGTATATGTTTTAATATGAATAAGGATATATTATAACGCTTACCAAGAAAATTGATACTACAATATCATATTATGTAAAACATATTATCATTCAAAATATTGCAAACTATTTAGTTATTGCTGCATTATCAATAAAAATGTAATTTAAAATAGTATGCCACCAACCACGATGGCCATTGGACCACCGTGCAATTTATTTATTTGACATACTACAAAAAATCAATGTCTGTGCGTTTTTTGTGACACAAAACCGTTGTAACATTATTTTAATGAATAAAACTTATGTGATTTGGTATAGTCTCGTTTTCAGTTGCAATATAGACAGGTAAAATTTTTTGGAGGAAAGATACATAAATAAGACTTTGTTATAGATCAATGTTATTCATTGGCTCCTACCTAACACCATGTTCTTAAAATAGTTGCGAGCTTAATTGAACTTAAAAGTTTGATTCTTGTCACCTAGTTGTTCTTATATATTTTATCGCAAGGTTAGTTCAATTTAACTAATCACAACTTGATTCAATTAGTTAAATTGAATTATATCACAAGGTAATGCGTGGGTTATGACTTATCTACAAGCAAGCAATTAAGTGCATCATTTTCCAATCAATATTTTAAATATACATTCATAATGTTATGCGGTTTGAATTTATTAACATACGTCGTTGTTCTTATTTTACATTTGGGGTTTTCAATGAATTCTGCTTGTTATATATTTGTTTAAAGAAATACGGCGAAAAAAATGCTTTGCTTTGTTGCTGGCTAAGCTTGGGCTTATATTTATAAGCTTGTGAAGATAATATATCGACTTGATTTAGCCTAGCCCAACTGAAGTAGGTGTAAACGCAAACTTTTTCTTTTGTTTGTATTGTCGGGTTAGTTTTTGTGGACCAGGTCTCTTCCGAAAGAAATTTTAAAGTGCATTCTCACGCCGTGTTTATATATAATAGTGGCAATGAGATTTGAAGTAATGAGTTTATACAAATTATTTAAGCATCTTGCTATTAACCCAAATTTAGTGACTTATTAGGTATATTTTAAAAAATTAATTAATTTCTATAAATGCTGACTATTTGGCTTAAGATTTATCACACAATAATAGTATAGCTTCAGTATATTGTACACCACTATGATTGATCATCAGTTAATTAGCACTTAGAAGAAGTTAGTTAGTTATTTATTTAGTTACAAATGGTGTTAACTCATTAGTTAGCTCACTGTTTTCACTCTCATGTATATATAATGTAACTTAATGCAAGTTAATCTGATCATTGATCGATATATATGAGTTTGATCTTTTTGTTAGATTGACCACTATCATGCACGGGTGTCACCAAATTAGCTCCATAAATGTGATAATATTGTCTTCAAAATCAATAGTCACTGCAAGGCTATAGGAAATTTGGTTCCACCATATATTAAAAGTCTCCTTCAACAATGTGTGGGTTTTATCCATCCTTTTTTTGTCATGTGAATTAGTAAAATGAATTTAAACTTAATTTGAAAGTTATTATGTATTGATCAATTTTTAAATTTGAACTCAGCATATATTTTAAATAAGACAAATAATTATGACTTATTTTATTTTTGTTTTCAATCACAAACCTTTCCTTAACTTTTGATTTCATCATAAATAATTTTGATATCTTAATTCAGAAATTTTGTTAAATACTTATTTTAAATTACATTTTTTTATTTTATTTTATATTATTTATATAATTTTTATTTTTAATATTATATACATCATACGAATATATAGACTTTCTATGTACTCTTAAATCCAATTAAAATATAAATTTTAAAACCTTATTAAATATGTCAACTCTTCTATGAATACAGCTGAATACTGTATTTTTATTTCAGAGATCTAAAGTGTAGTTTTACACCCAAAAAAAAAACTTGAAAAGATTACAAAAAGCGTATGAGGTGTGAGTAGAGTAACGAGTGTGATTTTTTAACTCTGGAAATTTTTATGATATTCATATTTTTTAAAATTTAATATTTAAAGTAACTTATTAAATATTTTTAAATATTTATTATAAATTCAAAATTTAATAAACACTTAACAACTTATCATATATATCAAATCTATCAAAGTATTATAAAAATTTCCTGTAACTCCACGTAGATGTCATGTTCATGTAATATACATTTGGAAAGCCGCCAACTCATATGTCATCCATGCGAGCTACATACCAAATTTCATGAGCTGTACAGAGTAGAATGCCAGTGAGTGATGGTGGTCCAAAGTCTTAGTAATCACACTTGTCTCAATTTGCAAACGTAATTAATTCTAATATCTATTTCCTTTAATCATTATTTATGAAAAGTAAAATTAAAATAATGACTTTCCTTCCCCATTATCGGATACAGCTCATATATGATATGCCTTGCTTCTGCCACCATCTTTGCGCAACGTGTGATGTTATTTATATATTAAAAAATTAAATTAATTTTACATTATATTTATTTAAAAAAAATGAGTTGAGAGGAAGTGTTAATATATATATATATATATATAGATTTATAATATTATTTTAAATAAAAGTGATATAAAAATAATATAAAATTCTTAATATATAAATATCAACTGGACTCTCGCTATTCCATGCATCGGCAAGGTTTAGTATTTCAACAATTCTCTATATATTTTTTTTCATCTTATTAAGCAAACATTTTTTTTAATAATAGCGATTACACATCTTTTAAAATTATATCACCTCACAATATATATAGATAACATAATTAAAGTATAAATATGTAGAAAATATAATTAAATTAGTTGTAATTATATAATATAAATTATGTAAATGTAAATAATGTGTGTATAAACATATGTAAATAATATATTTTTTATTTCTATCTTTGACTAAGTATTCAAAAAATTATTATTAAGAAACTAATTATTTGAACACTGTTGCCTTACTTGACGTAGGATTTAAACTTCAGACTTTTCTTTAAAAATATAAATATAGTTCGTTATCATCACACTTAATTTTTATTAAATAAATTTATTATTTAATTACACATATTAAGAATTTTTTTATTAATTATCTTAATTACTTAATGAATAAAATATTAAATATATTTTAAAATTTTTAAAATGTTAAACTATTGTATTTTTTATTTAATAGTTTTTACTTTTAATATCTTAATATATGCTCTAACAACACACAATAACGGAAACCTATTTTTATATGTATTTATTTTTTAATAAATTTTTAATTGTATGAAATAATTTAATAATAAAATAATTATTAAAAAGTGTATAAAAAATCTATTATTAACCTTTCTCTTTGCACACAAAATGGAGAGAGGAGCATATTAATATTGTTATTTATTGAATGTGGTGAAAAATATAAGTTGAAATAATTTTGATATTTTTATTATAAATAATATATATATCTATTTTTATATTTTATTTAATATTATTTATTATATTTATTTTTTATTGTTTTTTTTAATCACATATTTTTAAAAAAAGTGTATATAATATTTACAATTCTTTTTCATCTTTTTTCAAGTTGAAAAGGTGATGGATTTTGGAGCTTTCACAACGTCTGGCCTTTTAAGAGGCACCTAATTCCGAATATCTTATCCTACCGCCACCACTCCACCACCACCACTGCCACTTCCACCTCCACCACCACCCTCTCTCCGCGCTTCTTATTCTCCGAAAAGTGGAATTGCTCAATCTCTAAAAAAGAAACCCGTAGCATTGTTTGCAGCACCACTTTGCATTTTTTCCGGTAAGTCGATTTTTCTCTCCACTGTTTTTCTTCTTCCACTTCCACTCTTTCACTTAGTCGCTGAATGCACTTGTCAACTCCCTTGTTCTTTTCCCCATTTTTTTTAAAATTTTTCCCTCAACTGATCATTCCGACTTTTTTTTGCAAAAGCACTTCTTGTTATAAAACTCTATCTGTTAATTTCTCTTCGAGTTCCTTCAGTTTTCTTTTGATTCATCGTCATTGGAGCACTTTTTGTTTTTGTTTTTGTTTTGTCGGTGACTAGAGGTTCTGTTCCCGAACAGTTGATACAATCTCTTCTCAGATTAATTTCTGGCGCTGTGTTATAAAAGTTATATATTTTCCATTTTTAAAAAAAAAATTGATAGTTCAACTCCTGCTCCCAACATCTTTGATTAATTTGGATCTAATTTGAGCCACAAAGACGCCTGGTTATAAATGTCCATTATTAATAAGACTCTTCTTTTTTTTATCCTTCATTTTCATTTCTCCGAAGAGAATATACATTTTTTTCATATATATATATATATGTATATATATATTGGTGAACGGTTATTTATGATATTGTGCCATATCAATAGGGGAAGTGCTATGGTTAGATCTTGGAGATCGCGGTTACATATCATTGGCTTATGTTTGCTACTGTGGCCTCACTGTTTGAATGCATTTGCACAAAAATAGTAACATTGAGTTGATAACGACCAAAAATGGCTCCGAATTATAAGCAATCTACTTCAATCTGGCACTGACCTATTGCACTATTTGCCTTTTGTGTCGTGTGCTTTCACCACCGACACTTACCAACCGCAATGGAGTGCATATAGCCATTCACTTATAAAGTTGTGTTGAAGAATGGAACCTGGTTATTCCAGTGACAGTAACACGATACCCTTTTGTGAAACGATGGGAGTTTGAATTACAATTCTGTTGTGTAATTGTATGTATGAGAATTTGGCAGTGCCAACTGGTGAACAAAAAACCTCCTTTCTAATTTTAACTGTTCAATTTATACGTTTCATTTTTGCAAGGTGTTTGTAGTTTCCGATGGACCGACGGTGGCCCTGGAAGAAAAAATCATCTGACAAGGTTGTGCTTGAGAAAGCAGCTGCTGAATTGGACTCTGCTGCTGCTTCCACTCAGGGCAATCAGGTATGTTTATTGGAATTTCACCAAAGAAAAAACTAGTTTAAATTATTTGTGCTTGAGGAATTTTTATGGGAATTTTTCCTATAAAAATTTTCTCACCTTCTTGGCTTCCATTGATTTGGCTACTAAGTTCTTCTTAATTTTTATGTATATGACAATTTTAACAATTATTCATATCTTTAGTCTTTTGCACGCTTTACCTAAGAGATAAGATCATCTAATTTTTTTTTTTATTGTTCACGTTTCATCTGCTAGTTTCTTATTTTTTCTGTGCTTGTATTTTATAGCCATTTATTAATTCAAGTTTATCCTTAGCACTTTATGAAGCAAATTAACTGTGGTTCTCCTCATCTCTCTGTGTGTCTGTAGGACTTGGATAATTGGATTGAAAATATTACATGATTAGTACTCCCTTAGTCTTGGTTTTGTTGATTCAATAATGTGATTAAATTCATTTATCTTCTTTTCTATTCTCTGTGTTGCCCTCGCTTATGCAAACAGGATACTTACAAGAAGCCGAATTACGTCCAAATCTCTGTAGAGTCATACACGCATCTGACTGGTTTGGAGGATCAAGTGATGACATATGAAGAAAAAGTTCAGACACTAGAGGATGAGATCAAGGAATTGAATGAAAAACTGTCAGCTGCAAACTCAGAGATAAATACCAAGGAAACCTTGGTAAAACAACATGCTAAAGTAGCTGAAGAGGCTGTCTCAGGTATACTGCTTTAATGATTCTACAACCTTAAAGATATTCAAGCTCAAAGTCTGCCTTAAAACAAAGTGCTTCTTATTGATCTTGGAATTTAAGTTCTATTGAAACTCCGCAGGCTGGGAAAAGGCTGAAGCAGAAGCTTTGGCGTTGAAGAACCATCTAGAATCTGTCACTCTTTCAAAACTCACTGCTGAGGACCATGCAGCACAGTTAGATGGTGCTCTTAAAGAGTGTATGCGACAGATAAGAAACCTGAAGGATGAACATGAACAGCAAATACAGGAAGTTGCTCTCACAAAAACCAAGCAATTAGACAAGATTAAGGGTGAGCTTGAGGCAAAGATAGTTAACTTTGAACAGGAACTCCTCAGGTCCGCTGCTGAAAATGCAGCTCTGTCAAGGTCCTTGCAGGAGCGATCTAACATGCTGATCAAGTTAAGTGAAGAAAAAGCTCATGCTGAGGCTGAAATTGAGCTTCTTAAGAGCAATATAGAATCATGTGAAAGAGAAATCAATTCACATAAATATGAACTTCATGTTATCTCCAAAGAGCTTGAGATTCGCAATGAAGAAAAGAACATGAGTATGAGGTCTGCAGAAGCTGCTAACAAGCAGCATATGGAGGGTGTTAAAAAAATTGCTAAATTAGAGGCAGAGTGCCAAAGATTACGTGGTCTAGTACGGAAAAAGTTACCTGGTCCTGCTGCACTTGCACAAATGAAGCTAGAAGTTGAAAATCTTGGCCGAGAATATGGAGAAACTCGATTAAGGAAGTCTCCTGTCAAACCTGCCAGTCCTCATCTGTCCCCATTCCCCGAGATCTCCCTAGAGAATGTACAGAAATGCCAGAAGGATAACGAATTTCTTACAGAACGTTTATTGGCAATGGAAGAAGAAACAAAGATGCTTAAAGAAGCTTTGGCAAAACGTAACAATGAATTGCAGGCCTCAAGGAGTATGTGTGCTAAAACACTGAGCAAACTTCAAATTTTGGAGGCACAAGTTCAGACAGGTAATCATCTGAAGGAATCTCCAAAATCCTTCATGCATATAATCCATGAAAGCATTTACAGTCAAAATGCAGGCAATGCACCAAGCTTGATCTCCATGTCTGAAGATGGAAACGATGATGTGGTAAGTTGTGCTGAGTCTTGGTCTACAGCAATAATCTCTGACCTATCCCAGTTCCCAAAAGAAAAGAGTACTGACGAATTGAGCAAATCTGAAGCCACTAAGAAGTTGGAACTAATGGATGACTTTCTGGAGGTGGAGAAGTTGGCTCGTTTATCAAATGACTCCAATGGAGATGCCTCTGTTTCAGTTTCTTCAAACAGTAAGACGACTGAAATTGTGACCAATGATGTGTCAGAAGTCAATACTGGCAAAGATGATCCCTCCAAAAAGAAGAGTGATTTGAATCCATCGCCAAGTCAAGTGTCTTCTGGTGCTGAGTTGTCAGCACCTGATCCCCAATCTGACGTTGATGGCTTGTCATTAGCAGAGCTTCGATCAAAAATATTATCGGTTTTTGAATCCATGGCTAAGGATGCTGATATAGGGAAGATCCTGGAGGATATTAAACATGTTCTTGAAGATGCACACGACACTTCCATCAAGCACTCTGTAGCTGTCATTCCCCAGGATGTCAACCCTTCTGATGCTACATGTGACAAACAGGATAATCCTGAAGATGCTGGCTTAAATGCTGAAAAAGAACTCATTTCATCCCAACAACTGACAGAATATGTGCAGATAACTTCAGAGTTAGAAGCTGCAGTTTCTCAGATTCACGACTTTGTACTGTTCCTAGGCAGAGAAGCAATGGCAGTTCATGACATATCTATTGATGGAGATGGAATAAGCCAAAAGTTGGAGGAGTTCTCTGTCACCTTTAATAAAGTTATATCCAATAAAGCAAGTTTGCTCCAGTTTGTTCTTGACCTGTCATATGTTTTAGCTAAAGCAAGTGAATTCAGATTTAATATCCTTGGTTACAAGGGTACGGAAGCTGAAACTAACAGTCCTGATTGCATAGATAAGATTGCTTTGCCTGAAAATAAGTTAGTTCAAGACGATTCATCAGGAGAAAGATATCAAAATGGTCATTCCCATGTTCTTAATCCCTGTTCTGATCCTGAGGTTCCTGATGATGGAAATTTGATCTCAGGCTATGAATCGAATGCTACATCACAAAAGTTCTCAATGGAGGAATTTGAAGAATTAAAATTAGAGAAAGATAAGGCAGTAGCGGATCTGTCAAAATGTGCTGAAAATCTTGAAATGACAAAGTCTCAATTACAAGAGACTGAGCAGCTTGTAGCTGAAGTTAAATCACAATTGGCTTCTGCTCAAAGATCAAACAGCTTGGCTGAGACACAACTAAAATGTATGGCAGAGTCATACAGGTCACTTGAAACACGTGCACAGGAGTTTGAAACTGAGCTTAATCATCTGCGAGTGAAGACAGAAACTCTGGAGAATGAACTTAAAGATGAAAAGAGGAGCCATGAAGCAGCTTTGGCCAAGTACAAGGAGCTAGAAGAGCAATTACGAAGGTTAGACACCCATCCAATATCATATGGTTTGTAAGTACTGAACATATGCATATTCTGCCTAATGCAGTCCTACTTGCTGGCTATTGATCACAGCATTTGTGTTTATGTTGGTCTAAGTAGTAGCGTTGCATATATTTAATTTGCTTGCCAACATTAACTTAGTGCACATATATTTTTCAAATATTTTATGTTATGTGAATCTCTCATGCTGGTTCTATTTCATTCCTGTGTTACTCTCTGTTAGGTATGAGAGCTCAGCTGCTGAGAATGACCTTAAGACTAAGCAGGTAAGGCTGTAAATTCCATTCAAATAAATTGCCATGCTGGATTTAACGTCCCATTGCCAAATATATGAAAAAAGTATTAAGTAGTGAAACTTTAGGATCTATTAATAGTTTATATGTGTTTCAATCTTGGAGTCCTTTAGATAGGTTGAAAATCTAAGATTGAATTATTTTCTTTATCACAGGAGAGAGACTTGGCAGCTGCTGCTGAAAAGCTAGCTGAGTGTCAGGAAACCATATTTCTTCTTGGCAAGCAGTTAAAAGCTCTGCATCCTCAAACAGAGCCAATGGTATTTCCGTACAATGAGAGAATTCCGAAGGTTGAAGGCTTCACAGAGCGTGAACCTACTATTAATAGCCCAAATTTGCAGGAGTTAGATCAGGCGGAGATGGATAGTGCTACTTCTGCTTTTGTGCAAAGACCGGGTGCGGAGTCCCCCTTGCATTTTACTAACAGTTTATATAGCCCATCAGAGAATGAGTCAAACTTTCCAGCCATTTCTCCAGTACAGCATCCAAACCACAGGCCTACTAAGTCAACCTCTTCGTTAGCTTCTTCCACTCCTACACCAGAGAAACATGCCCGAGGTATTAGTAGATTCTTTTCATCAAAAGGAAAAACTGGTCATTGAGCTTGCAGCGTGCAATCCTTATGAAAATTCATGATTTAGGAGGCATAGTGATGGCATTTGGAAAGCACCAAGATGCAGACCCCTTCATGATTTAACAGAAATGAGTTTTTGAGAGGTTTGTGTAGTTAAGGAGAGGATGCCATGCATGACCGGTGATTCTTGTATCTAATGGTTGTACATGGTAACCATATGTTTTCCTTATCATTGTTTTTGTTCCCCCCTCTGTTCTGTAATTTAATTAGCAAACATTGACATAGTCTCTGAACTATTACGGGATATGTTGAATATGTTGTATTTCACAAATTTATGCATACCTTAATTCTTTACGAACAACAATGGATAACCGATTTTTCAAGTGATAATCAGTGCCATAATTGACAAAGATTTCAGCAAATAAAATAAAACGATTAAACGGGTACTGAAAAGAGCTTTTCTTTTCTTTGTTTTTTCTCCCCAAATGGTCTGGCTCGTATTAGACTGAGCAGGAGCACAGTTTCATAAAATAATGACTTCCAGAAGTGTTGAAATAGTGAATACATGATCCTTATCAAACCGGATTTGAGAATTCTGTAGTGAACTTTATCGCCCATAAAAACAATGGCCCATTACATTTGCCATATTAATCTAAAACCTGTAATCTCTAAAGCAGGACTTCAGCACGAAATTGTAGGTAAACCTATCAAGAGTCCACGTTCGTGTTTTGCATATGATTCTAAATTCATACAGCTTGAATAGAGGGAAGGAACTGTTAGCAAAAGCTCAAATCATAATGTTACAAACCAAAGAATTGCTCCTGATAAAGTCTCTGTTGCTTGGGCGAAAAAGAAGAATGAAGTACAATTAGATCAATAAATCAACGAGGCAAGATGCAATTCATCCTTATACTTGACTTTCGGAAGATAGAGTCATCTTATGATTAAGTTTGCAGGAATAAGAATTCTGATTTGTTTTACTTGATTTGATTGGGTGAAAATTTAGGTAGAAGATTGTAAGTTAAACTTAATCATCAGATAAATAAAAGTAAAGCCTTTTTTTTTTTGGGTACATTAAATCCTCTATGACATACCGTACTAGAATGTAGAACTTGAATAAGATTATGTAACTTTTTGATCATATGGTTTTAAACTTTTGTTTTTTTAGTATACAAGAGATTCAAACTCCCCTAAAATACTCACTTATTATTAGCTGTGTGACTAATGTCTAATGGTGGCAATATGATTTTATCCTTCCACATATGACAAATTCTAAACACAATTGGGAGTGCCCCACAATACAACCCACCTCCCTAACATTATTGAACCTTCTTGTAATCTTGTCCAATACTCAATACTAACAAGACAAAACAAATAATTAATAAACGAAGATATAATATTAAAATATAATGTTACAGGTACAAAAAGGAGGATACAAAAATTATACTTCACTTTTGTACATGAGATTTATCTATGTAGGATCATATAAGCATACATTTTCGTACATAAAATCTACAATTTAATAACTTTTAATTAATAAAATGTACCTATTATATTTCTCCAAATTAATTTCCTAGCATTTTTTCATATTTAAGCCACAGCCGCTAAAAGTCAACAGTAAAAAGAAGATTGAGTAGCCACATAAATACATCAATTGCCATGCAAAAAGGTCGTGGTCGATAATTGCATCCCTGAAAAGAAAAACGTTTGTTGTTTATTTATAAAGGGCATCGTTTTACCTCTTCTTGAGCAGCGGAGCGCAAAAATCAAAGAGATTGTTGGTTAATTTCTGGAGACATGTTTTCGATTGAACCCTTCAGTACGAGATAAAAGAACGAAAATGAAAATAAATAGCAGTCTTAAAATTCTTCTCTATTACTGGGCACCCGAGAAAATCTCCAAAATTTTTTGAAGTTCTATGGTCACCTCCCTCTTGCAATTGGTTCAAATGCAACACGGATGGTACCGCATTGGGATCTCCGGGTTTAGCAGCCTGTGGTGGCATCTTCAGGGACTTTAGAGCTTCTGCTCTTGGTTGTTTTTCAGCTAAGGTTGGTGTTTCTGTTGCCTATCATGCTGAGCTCATTGGAGCTATGTTTGCAATAGAAATTGCCCATAAAAGAGGTTGGACGAATTTATGGTTGGAATGTGATTCTATGCTAGTAGTTCAGGCATTTAAAGGACTCTCTAGTATTCCCTGGAAATTAAGAAACAGATGGAAAAATTGCAAGATTCTAAGAAAGGATTTGATTTTTTATTGCACTTACATATTTCGGGAAGGTAATACTTGTGCAGATAAACTGGCCTCTCATGGTTTAGTAATTCATAGTTTTACTTGGTGGAATTCAATTCTGCATTTCATTAGTGATAATTTTTACCATAATAGATATGGTTTACCTAGTTCTAGGTTTTCTTAACTGTTTTCATGGATTAGGTCTATGCCTCCCATTCTATTTTTTGTTTTCTTTTTCTTTTTTTTTAATAAATTGTTGATATGCTGCAAATGATTGGCTTTGCTTGGGGTGTCAATTTAGTTGGGATGCCTTGCTTTGCAGTAATGCTTTTGCATATCTTCTTTGTTTAAAAAAAAAACTCCAATTCAAAGAAACGTAGATGTTCACTAGACATCTTGATAAATACTTCGGCCCTCAGTAATGCACAATATTAGGATAAGCATAATATGACATAGTAACAACCTCATTTGATGCTCAATTATAATCGGTTCACTTGCCCCTATCCTTTTGTCTACAGAATGTAATATTTCCAAAATGCAAAAAGTACTAAGGCGAATTTGTTGTCCGTTCAATAAAGCACATATATAATAATAAAGTAAATAATGCACCTTGTACCCAAAAAAAGAAAAAGTAAATAATGCAACCACAAAAAAACTAAATATAGCTGGTCATCTAGATATAATCTTTTTAAACTTGTAAAAGAATAAGGAAAAGATCTTGATCAGAATTAATTAGTCTAGCAGAAACGACAACTAATTAAAAATACATGCACCGAGAATTGAAGAACGAGGAAGAACAACCTAGCTATATGCTGAAGCTGTAAGTTAATTATTATTTAATTAATCCAATCAAGACATGTTTTAAGGTCAGTGATCATGATGCTAAAGTAGTGATTATATATAGTTCATGTGAGCTTGCCTCCACAGATGTCAACCAGTTGAGAGTGGCCCCTAACCCTTGTCTCAGTCTGTGTTTTTAATAATTCAATTCCAATTAATATCTTGCTACATGCATGCTAGAAGGCCAAGAAATCCACAAGCTAAACTATTAAATAATTACTTAAGAAGACAACAAAAAAACTATACAGCAAAAAAATACTTGAGAAGACAACAAAAAGAGCAGCCCAAAATTTTCTGGAGCCATATTTTTATCTTACTTAATTGTGGATTTGTCCTATATTATTGAATAGAAACGGGTGGGGGAAACATCTAACACAAAGCCAAAAATCAGGTCTCAAGTAAAAACAAAGACGCTGTTTGGATAACTATTTGAATTTAACTAAGGCTTAACATTTAATTAACTTCCATTCATTTAATTAGTCACAAATATTTGGATGCCGACTGAGTCAGAGACTAGCCGATCACCTGATTCAATGGATCAGAATAATCACGGTACTGTTTATTAAAAAATTGCCTAATTTGCTTATCTCTCTCGAAAGGCGTACATTAACAGTTCTATGTTCCTTACCCATGCCTTTTCTTTGAGACTTGAAGCTTGATTATGCCAAGCAATTACATAATTTGATTAATAGATGAAATAGTACCTAGATAAAAGGTCGGTATACCTGTCAGAAATTACTTCATTTTTTTTTCTTCTTTGTCACTATGATTTTATTATATGGGTCAAGCTGATTTTTTTTCTTTTGAAATGCTTTTATATAATCGAGTAGTTGTGTGGTTGAGCTTTTGGATGATTGCCATTTATTGAGATGTGTGTAAGTTTTATTTAAAAAATTAAGAAAACATTTGACTACTGCATAATCTTGAGCGCTATTACGCTCAAGCTTTCTATATCAAAGCCTTTTTTTTAGGATATATATTCACACTTGTTAAGTTTTAGACTAATTTTTTCAAACATGGAGTGATACGATTTGATCCTTCTCATAAATAGCGGTTCTAGAGATCAAACCTTTGCACTCTCCTAAGTGCAGTTCTTACTACTACACCAACCTTTTGAAACCTTAAATCTAAAATTAATTAAACGGTAAAAAGATTTAATTTTATGAGTAATACTTATTTGCAAGTATTGCGTATAGCATTTTATGTATGACTGTATTTGTGATTTCATCAAATTCAAGATTGATTGAAATTGCAACAAGTGTGTTTATCTAGACAATTTATAGTTGTGCTTTTCAAAAATAAAAAGTCTACTTTTAGATTTGGAATTTTAGCACAGAATAAACCGGGACTAAATTTATTTTTTGGACTCCACCTTGCTTTCCTATATATTATGTTTGAAATCAATAAAAAAGACACCTCTTACCTCAGTCAAGGAGATTATGACTAACACAACACGCAACGAGGAATAATGAAGGATCCTTGTATAGAGTCTGGAAGATCTCCTTAGAAGGTAAGTTATTCTAACTGAACCCAAGAGAGAACTTCTTCTACATAGCCTTACGTTAAGCTTCAGAGTGCCTTTGCTTTTGTAGGAAGACACAACCTAGTTAATGCAAGTCTCAAGGATCAACCCAGTGTTGAAGCCCACTTGAGCAGATGAGTACAAAATTTTATTCAAATTAAATTAGATTTGAGTGCAGACCAAAATAGAAAATTGAGCAATTTTTTACATGTATATAACTAAAATAAAAAAAAAGTAATTTCTATTTTATAATTTTCCAAACAAATATTATATTTAAAAAACATATCAACTCATATTTTATACCTTTTCAATTAAAGAATTTAATTTATAAATAAAAGTTCTTAGATCAAGTGATTACCACTTGTCAAAAAATTATAACTCTTAGTTAGAGTGAATTTTATTTCTTCATTGCGGCAGCGCCACATCTTTAACATGTGGTGAATGAGCCTAATAAGAGGCTATACACTGCACATGTGGTGCATCCAAATGATTCCAGGGAATTTGAATTGAATCTGCAACTTCGCTTTTCTATTACTTATTAAGTCAAACGTTTATCATTAAGTCAAAAATTATAACTCTTAATTAAAGTATAAACTTTATTTCCTTAATCCTGATTGTAGCATCATATAATCTCATGTTTATAACATATTATGAGTGGGCCCGATACCAAGAGTGATTTGCTTGACTCCCATAAAACTGACAAAAGTAATTTTTTTTTCAAACTTTGTAATTCCAAACATACAGACAGTTCTTTGCTTAATTACCAATTAGTGAACCATGTATCACTTGATTAGCAACGGCAGCCAATGGATAATACTTATCAAGGCCACACGCCACATCGACTTGGAGCTTGAGAAGTTAACACTACATAAATAAAACATCAATATGTTTTGAGCATTTTTGGTTAAGCAATACTTATACTTAATTGGTTATATTACATTTTATAGTATAACTTAATAGATTGCAACATTCAACTACAAGTGCATGCATGTTAACGATCTATTATGTATTTTTTTTTTTTAAATCATATGCTTTGGTATGTATAGATATAGGGCTCAGTGAGTCCGTGGCTTAAAATCTAGCAAGTGTAGGTAAGAACGTGATGATATGGCAAGAGTTGCATTATGGTTAACACTGCAGATATGGCAGTGATCGGTGGTCCTCGAATTATTGCGAACCATCTGCCTCTTAAATTTGCTAATTTATTTATGAATTATATTTTTATGTTCATGACCATCCAATTTAAAACATGGAACTGAAACGTGCAGGCATTAAGGCTCAACGTTAGTGCATTCTGAATATAATATTACTCAAAATCAAATTTTTCTGGTAAAGTAAGGGAAAGAAAACAGAGACTATAGAATCTAAAGAGAAGGACCCCTATAGCATCAGCTAGCAGGAGCGAACTCACAGCCAAAGGAGCTGTCAACTAGAATCACTTTTAGGCTTTTAGCTCCTTCCTTAGGCATGAAATCAGCACCAGCGTTACCTTCCCGCAAGGTGTGGACTATGCAGAAGTACTCCCAAGGCAATTCCCTCAGCCTCTTTATCTCTGCTAAGACAACAGCATAAACATGACCAGCAGCAGTAATAACCGTTGATATAGCAAATGAACCGCTTCAGCTGAGTCCGTCTCACATATAACCTTATGATAGCCTTCTTTCCAAACCCATTGGATAGGCCCAAGCTCAGCTAACAAATTAGTAGCAACACCAATGGAACCATGAAAGGCAACTAACCATTTCTGACAACTCCCACCCACCAACACCCGAAGGACCAGGATTCCCAAATGAGCTACCATCAACATTAAGTTTGATAAAACCCGTAGTAGGAGGCTGCCAGGATTAGAAGGTTTAGATGACGCTGTATTCAGATAATTATTACAATCATCACGCAAGTGAAAGATATTCTGCACCAGGGAACTCAAAACCAATTTTGATAAACCGTAATATTACATTTGCAATTTTTTAATAAATTTCCCTCGCCTGTGACCAGACATTCTGTGTCTGTTTCTGCTGGGAGTGGTTTCGTAACAGTTTCAACGGCTGCAACAGTGGCGATGACCAAACACAACCTTGGCATAAATTATTCAATCAGAGATAAAACCCTCAAAATAAGTGCAAGCGTGTTCAAAGCTCAAAGCCCAGAGCATTTTGAGTATGTGGCGCGTTATCAATGGATAAACCTCTCTCTTATCAGATAATGGAAATGTTGATTTTATATATATATATATTCATATTAAAATTAGAATAAAAATATGTAAAACATACAAGTGAGATTAACTTCGATTAGATGATAAAAATAATATAAAAATAAAATAATGTGCATATAAAATTGTATGAATGTGGTATTATCTAATTTCACCCCCAAAGTGAGAGAGTGATTTTAAGATGAACCTTCTAGTGAAAGGTTCATAGATATACATTTGACTTTACCCATTCTAATAGATTTTATAATTTTACTAGAAAAGACTTTTTTTTATTACTTTTTTACCTTTCAAGTAACTGTATTTAAAAAATAAAAATAACTCTAGTAACTCTTTGTACATTAGCAACGACATCCATATCTGTAGCACCACACTCCTCCAACCTCGCTCCGTCGCGAAACCATTGAGCTCCCACAGTCGCCGCACAACCCAATCGTCGACGACCTCCATTGCCTCCCAAACCAGAACCAGTGCCCACAAGCTGCCATTTAGCCACCACTCCTCATCGCTGTCGTGCCACTCTTCCCGCTGTCAACAATGCCACCCAAACAACCCAACTCCACCATTTCACCACCTCAGGCTTGGAAATCGCAAATCAGCTTCAGCAACGCGCATATGTTCTTCACTTGGCCCAACCACCAACAAACGCTACAAATGTTCATTAGATATTTTTTACGCTACAGATCTATACTTCCATTGCACAGATCTTACTCCATGTCCGACAATGCTGGAGCTTCGAACCACCGCCCATTACCACCGCGGGACAGAGAAACGAGTGGTTAAGGGTGTTCTTTGCAATTTGTTATCCCAAACAATTTTATTACTTACAAAAATCAATGTTTAATTTTAACTTTTAGCATTTCTTAAATAACAGATAATTGGTCAACAATCACAATCATCTATCTCATTTTACATAGATCTAATATCTCATATTACAGAGTCCATAATAGGATCGTTGACCAGACAATCTATATTAAACGCATCCCAAAGTGAGAAAGGTTGCAATTGCAAGACAATATTAGGGAAAATGGGAAATATTTCAATATCCTTTAAAATTAGTTCTCCAACAGGGTACATTTTCACAACCCTTCACCACTGCGGAAAAAAAAATGTTGCATTCTAGTAGATTTACAATCTAAACCCACAAGAACATTTCATGGGCCAATTTCTTGAGTGAGAGTCACTCTAAAATAGGAACCTCTCATACATTAATATATATATGGAGAAAATCAAGTTAGAGAAGTAGTCAAGCAGCTTCTTCTTTTGCTGTGTATTCTCCAAAAAAAAAAAGGACAATCGTGCGAAGGGTGCCTTGGTGTCGCCTTTTTCATCTGAGCATGGATGTAAGAGACTCAAAAACATCTTCCTCACAGGGGATTGTGAGACCCCTTTCGTGATCAAAGCCAAACTCTTCTTCTGCTTGATGGAGCAAGGTTTGGAACTCTGGGCGACTTAGAATAGAAATTGGAACAATGTACCTGCTTCTGTTTTCTCCAACATACACAACAAAGTGACCTTTGGGGACGTCCAAACGGAGGCCTTGATCATCATAGCCTTGTTTCCTCCCTAAACTTGAGCATCTCTTCAGAATTTGCTTGAGCAGTGCTGTCTGAGGAAGTCTACTTGATTTTCTTAAGGCCATTGTGGAAGGAATATTGATTTATGGTGTGATAAGAGGGAGAGGTTTGAGCAGCTAGAGAAAGTGGAAAGGAGCTGTGAAAGAGATAGGGAACTGGTGGGTATTTATCGTGAGCCTCAGATATAGAGTTATGTAGGGAGAGAAACACGGTCATGTGCAGTGGTGGGGACAAAAGGCCAACGCATAGGGTTGTTTAGGGGGTCTGCGCGTGCACAAGGACATGCAGGGAGCAAAACCTGTTTGGGTTTACAGCCCTTGCTGCCCTTCCAAAGGACAACTTGGTCCCTCTCCAACTGTTGTATATACAGATATTTGCATATATCATTTTATATTTATATAAATTTTATTTTATTATAATAAGCTTCTTCTCATTTTTAACATATTTATATGTTGATTATTTTGTCACCTTAATAAATGTGAAGAGATGTTACTCATAAGATATGTATAAGTCTACTAATAAATATTTTTAGATGTTTTTGTAGTAAGATATTTTTTATTCTATATTATTAAATAAGTGTTATGTTAGATTTATGAATTATCATTATCTTTCACTTAAATTATATTTTTTATATAAATATTAAAAATATAATTAAAAATAAAAGATGAAAATGATCTACAAATTTAGTGTGAGACCTATTCAATAGTAGCAAGAGAAATGTGGTGCTAGAATTTCTCGTCCTTCTCCAAGGTAAACTTGTATATAAAATGACTAAATAAATGTGTTACTTACTTTATAAACAGGCGTACTTTATAGCAAGCCTCCACTTCCTTGGCCTTTCTTCAACTTGTAAAATGTAAATGGTATATTTTCCGTTTGCCAATACGTACGGTTCTTGCAACGAGAACCACTCCCCCAGTTTCCAATGCTTCCTTTAACTAGTTTGTCATTCTATTCTTTCTTTATGGGGATCTCCATTTTTTGCTATAAAGATGAAACGAAGTGGTGCATGAATCAATGTCTGTATCAAACCAACAATTAAAGTGTCCAACCCTTTTCTCTGGAGTAATGCAAAAGCTGTAATATTCAGCCCAACACCTTTTAGCTGAATAAGTAAAAGGGCATTAGGTACTTACCCATACATGCATCCTTTTAGTTTGCCCTTTTTAGTTGTATTCGTTCCAAGTTTCAATAACAAAGATTCACATTTTGCCTTGTCCCCAGCTTGAGCCATTTTGTCACATTTTCCCATTTTCTTGTTCCACCATTCAGGTTCACTGTACACCCTACACACACGACTAGTAACTTTAACCGTTTTAAGTACTCCTTGATAAGATTGGTATTGGCTGTGAATGATGAACATCAGTACATATATAAAGACCACAAGATTTAGGACTAATATAATATATTCTACTACTTTTATTAATTAATTATCATTTCATTACCTCCAAAACCAAAGGCGAGGAAGACTCCAAGTCTTGCTGAATTGTGTGTGCTTTTCTAAGTAATTTCTCAGAGCAGGTGATCATTTTCTCCCACAAAAATTATTTTTATTTTTTAACAAATTATATATAGGATGTTAAATTCAACAGATGAAATAGACGTAGCCACAATTAAATTGCCTGAAACAAAAGCCATTTGAATAGAAACAAACCCGCAATCATTTATTTCCAGCCAAGATAATAATATGAACCATCCCTAATTAGCCTATTAAACCGGAGTTCAGGGATGAATAATTATTGAGTTGAGGCGTAAAACCATTGTTGGGATTGTGAGTTGTGACACACATGACCAAGCATAATTTCACATGCATCCATTACCCAGCTACTAGCAGTTTTCTTTACGGTACTGTCCTTACCCATCACCATCTTTTTTAACCTACTCCAAAACAGGGGAGGGGAGGGGGGGCTGACAATGATCATTTGTGTCCTTTCTTTTTCATCTTTTTCTTTTGTAGAGCCCACAACCCTATTTTGTTAAAGCAAAAAGTCATCCCCCTCCACCACGACAATAACGCTGTTCAAAAAATTGGAACTAAACCGAATAAATTGTTTATACCGAATTGTGTATACATCTTATATTTGAAGTATAAAAAAAATCCTGAAAACAAAATCTTAATTTATTTAACGTATATGTGTGCCTAAGTTGTTACAGCTGATAATCTATAATTGATATTGTTGTTTTTTGAATGTATTTTGTACACAGTTAAATTATTTCAGTATAGTGTAATCACTTTGGGGAAGTTTATAATTAATCATCACCCCAAATTCAAAAATTAATCTCACAATAATGCAGGTAAGGATATATACCTTGGTTAAAACAAAAAAAAAAAATATAATATAAAAAAATGACTCTTTTTTATGGTAATATAAGCTATTGAGACTTTGTTATCTATTATCCAGCTGCTCCTGAGCTGTTGGGATGTTCACCATCCAGCTTACGCAACCATTCCCATCAGACGTCTTCTTGGGCTGAATTGTGAGCCGCAGATTTGCCATGTTTTAAGAAAATACACAATTGCAAAGAGATGCCAAAACAGGTTGAGTTAGACATGCCCCTAAATAACTCGATAAAATATTTAGGTATTTAGCTTACCTTGAACCCTTCGACGAATATCCTCAATGTTCTTTGTGTTAATTTACCTGATACATTACTTCTTACCAGAATTTTTCTTTCCTGTGATTTGTTCCCCTCTTGGGCTGCTGTCAATAAAAAAAAATTATCACTGATGTTGTAATAATTTCTTTTAATTATCTATATTTTTTCTATGTATTTAGGGTATAAACTCAAATTAAAAGATGAGAGAACATTCACTTATTGTTAAGTGACTGCCAAGTCGAATGCCAAATAGCAATTAAGCCAATTATCTACATTTTTAAGTAGAAGGTCAAGTTATTTTATTTTATGAAATAAGTTTTTTTCACAATTAATTTAAACACACTCTTAGATTGGTTCTATCATAAAAGCTTATCACAGTATCGTTTAGTTTGTAATATTCAATTATTCATATACAATTAATTACTGACTGCTAACCTCGCATCGAATAAGACAATCATGAATTAAGGCCCTGCATGACAGTGTAAACTGTAAAGAAATACGAATGTACATGTACGACTGTAAAAGATGTGATTCTTACAATGTAGTGGGCCTATCTACAATTGACGTACTGCAAGTACAAATGCATATGACAATATATCCAATAATACTAATACTAATTAGATAAAATTTAACCAACCGTACCTTTAATGAGTTGATCAGTTGAGACCGCTAGTAAAAGCAAAGACAGATACGCCTGTGCTACTTAGTTCATTTCTCTAACCTGAGTTTGCAGTCAAAGCCACTCACAAATAAAAGCTATAATATTAAATTAAATCTCCAGGAAAAAATAGAAAGCGTGTGAACCCCGAAAATTCTTTAAACATTATTCTCAATAATGGATTTTGAAAAAAAATTAATACTATAACCAATATCGTATTACATCCGTTGAGATAAACATTAAGGTAGTTTGCTTGCTGGTCTGAGTCGTATGGTTACAAGTTTACAATCACATATAGAGTAACACTCTCATGCTTGTGTAAATCTTGAAGAGTCACTTTCTTTTTCCATCAAAGGGTCTTATTTTAAAATCTGTGATTTTAAATAAGTTTAAAACTTTTTAAAAGTATCATTTAATTAAAAAGTCGGTTTTAATCATTTTAAACTTGGTTTTGAGATCAAAAGTTTTATATATAATATAATATATAATATTATAATAATTATAAATTATAATTATAATTATTAATTTATTATAATATATTGATATATTTTTTAATTAAATTTTAATAAAAATCAATAATTAAAACTCAAGTTATCAATTAGAATAGAAATAACACATTTATTAATATATTTAATGTAATATATTTATTAGAATGAGTTAATGCTCACTCCTTCAAAGCCACTCATATTTGATCGATGTGAAAGCTATAATATTAAATTAATATCTCAGGAAAAAGATTAGAAAAAGTAGTGTGAACACTCCCGAAAATTCTTTAAACATTATTCTCAATAATGAACAATTTGGTATATCTTCATTCACATCGACCAAAAATTAAGTAAAAAAATACTGAACCAATTATAAGGTGAGTAAATTATAACAAAGACGTTGAGATAAACATTTCAAGGTAGTTTAAAAGTAGGTCTGCTGGTAAGACTATTGACCTATTTAAAGGTAGGTCTATTAATCTATATAAAGTCGTTGGTTTTACAAGTTTAAAAAAGTATGTCACATTTTAAAGGTAGTAAAATCACTCAGTTCATTGTTGATCAGCCTTATAATTAGGATCTTGAAGAGTCACTTTCTTTTTTATCCCTCACTTCTTTTGAATGCAAAAGGGATTGGCGTATAGGGTGGTCCTGGCTCTACAATCTACATGGCAGCGAAATGACAGCAGAATCAGACATAAATTGGTCGAGATATTAAATGAGAGATAAATTTTTGCCTAAACTTCAAATACTCAGTTAAAATAATAGATTAATTAAAATTTAATATTTTTATTAATTTTTATGTTATATAATTAATTTTATAAAAATTAATAAAAATTTTAAATTTTAATTAACTTAATACACTTAAATGTAATATTTTAAATATAAACAAGAATTTCTCTAAATGAGAACCATTACACTGGCCTTGGAGGGGTGTTTATTTTATGTTCATGAATCAAAGATAAATGCATATTGCATAATGACATAATTGATTTCAAGTTAATAATTTAAAGAGTATTATTAACAAATATTCTAAAGTCAAAGAAGTCAAATAAAATTTTTTAAATAAAATTAAAATGTTTAATATTTTAAAAATAAAAAATTAGTTTTTATTTATAATTTTTATATTTAAATTCTTAAAAAATATTCTTAAGAAAATTTTAATTTAAAATTTAAATAAATATGCTTGAAATTAATGATTGAGATTATCGTTTTTTATTGTTAAGAAAAATAATTATCTTATATTCTTAAAAAAAAGTGTAAATATTATTTATATTTTTTAAGAGATATGATTAATGAGAAAAATAATAAAAAATATATATATAATAAATGATATTAAATAAGATTTAAAAAGATGTATATATATTATTTAACGTAAAAATATAATAGATGTATTGCTAAACACAATAATTTCTCCCTTTTGGGGTTGGCTCTTTATGCAGAATACTAGGCATAGACCTAGCTAGCCCATGCCCATGTTCTGAGGCCAATACAACGCCACCAAAATTTCATTGACTGATATCTAATGCGGCCGCGTCCTGTCCGTTCTCTTTCTCTTCCCCGCGGCCATCAACTGTGTGACTTGGTTCCCATTATCCCATCTAGGGGTGTAAGTGGGTGGTTTGGTTTAATTTTTGAGAAAAAATAAATCCGAACCAATCAAAATCAATTGGTTTGGTTTGGTTCGATTTTCGTATTTTTTAATAGTCAAATCCGAACCAAACCGAACCGAATATCTATGGATTGGTTTGGTTCAGGTGATCGAGTTGACTATTTTTTTAATACAAAAATTAACTAAATAATTAGTTTTTCATAAAAAAATACAAAATAAACTAATGAAAAAAATTTAGAAATAAAATCAATCTTATTAATTTGAACATTAATAATTATTTCATATTTTAGAATGTGTATTAAACGGTTCATAAAGAGGAAACAAAAAAATATTGATATTTGTATTAAAAAATTATATTTAAATAAGTTAAAAAAAATTTCAAGAGAGATTTAACTTGACAAGTTGTATACTACTACTATTCAATTAAGAGAAAGTTGTGAAATTTCTAACCTGGAATATATGTAACCAATTGACCCCTAATGACAAGTGAAGCTTTAATGAAGATTTGATTAGTTAAACTTTGAATCAAAGAACCTAGCAAATCCAAAGTCTCCAACCTTTGCAGTCATATTTTCATCCAAGAGAATCTTTGTTAGGCTTCAAATCACAATCTGAATAGGAACTTCACTAATATTGTGCGGTAATCTAATCTGTGGCAAAGGATCAATATTTATATTCACTTTTTCCATAATGTTTAACTCATTTTCATTTGCATGCTTTCTCTTCCCTTAATCCAATCTTCCAAGCTCCCATTATTTAAGTACTTCATAAACTAGAGTCAATACTTAGAAGATTTAAAGTCAATTCATCATTTTCAAACAAGTTTAGATGATATTGTTCTTTGTTATTTCACTTTTCTTTTTTATGTATAGTAGCAAGCAAATTGTTAGACATAATATCAATGTTATCACCGTGGCTTCTGATGATGTAATGTCGATGCCTTTCTTCCACGTGGCCATGGGCGCTTACATGCAAAATACAAGAAAGTTTTTTATTACCTTTTAAATGGACAACGCTTTTGGAAAACTCCACCATTAGGAATGATTCCTTCTAAATCATTATAAGAGAGGTTCAAAAGTTGAATGACATGTAAATTTTGAAGTTCATGGATCTGAGAGTTGGTTGAAGGAAAGATCGAAAGTTTTCAAGTCTCTCACCTCTCCAAGAGTTTTTAAATAACACGATAGCATATGCCTGCGTCCTGAGTAGAATCGAACATTTTGGCAGAGGAGTTTTCTAAATTTTCATGTTGAGCTTTTAGGAGTTGAAAGCCCCGTTGTAACATAAATTTTTTTAAAAAATAAAATATATAAATATATAGTTTAGTTTGATTCGGGTTGGTTCGGTTTTGAAATTTCAAATCCGAGAACCGAACCAATGAAACTTTAATTGATTTGGATTTTATCCGAACCAATTAATATATCCAAACCAAACCGAACTAATTTAATTGGTTTGATTTGGATTAATCGGGTTGGTTGATTATCCGAACCAATTTACACCCCTAATCCCATCTCAACCACATCCTTCAGTGTACGTAAGTGTAACATGTGCATGTATATGAACAGCCATTGCATGTGATATCATGCGTTACGTAACCCGTTCTAGAGTATAGACAAGTCAAAATCAGATTGGTGTAGATTAACTTGGTCCCTACCACTGTCCTTTTCTAACGTTTTTTGGTCCAAATGATCGTTGTTACTTGTTTCATATTTCAGATGTGGAGCCAGGTTTAACACATAAATGATAAAATGTACATTTTCAATAGACAAAATGACAGAAATATGTAAATGGATCGATGCAAGAAATTTTCTTACTAATCTTATCCAAATTTCACCTTTTGTTATTTTTAATTTGTTATTTTTTTAGTTTCTCATAATATCCACACTCTATAAGTGTGACGTCATTCCACATCTAATCTCCATATCTTCTCAACAACCAAACATCAAAAAGTGAGGAAGGAAGTTACAAAATCCAGTATTTATGGGGATACAACATAAGGATTATGTCTACAATTTGGGCACTTGGGTGCAATTTGCATATTTAACATGGTTGATTACAGCTTTATTTGACTTCCATATCATATATGGTTAGTTACAGCTTTGTTTGACTTTCATATATATATATATATATGGGATATATATTTTATATATATATATATATATATATAAGATATATATATAATATGAGTAAATTTTATTGTAAAATAATGATTTAATTTTGATTACATAATCATAATTAAAATTAAAAATTATTTAAAAATTATATAATAATCTAAAAAAATTATATACATTTATATTCTAATATTAATAATTTATATAAAATTTAAAAATAAAATTTACTCTTTTTATTTTTTATAATAAATATTCATCGATACATAATGATATATATATATATATCCATATAGAGTTTAAGAAATTAAGAGAGTTGTGGAAAACTTTATTGACCAATCCTCTCAGAACATTCAATTAATGATGATGACCAATTCATCATAAAAGATGCCTAAAATTAATAAGTCTTCAATATGAAATGTGAACTAAAACCAGGACGGTGTCATCATCATGTTCATGTGTCATAGACTCCCAGTCTCATGAGAAATTATTGGATACTTTCTAGAGTATTATGTAAAATTGTGCTCCCACATCACTTCATATTTTGATATTTCAACTTTATTAATAATAGATTCACTATTAACTTATATATTTATTATCTTAATCTTATTTTTATTTTTTAAAATAATAAATACATAAATTAATAATAAACTCCATTATTAATAAAGATTAAAATATCCACACGTGAATGATGTGAATATTATTCTATATAGCGTACGAGTACGCAATAATTTTTCCGGTCACAAAGTCTTCAAAAGAAGCTACTCATGTGCTAATTAAGTTGGAACCGCATTCTAAGTATGGATTATTGTGTATGTGAATGAGACTGGTTGGTATTTGTAGGAAAGGGGATAAAAAATTAAAAACAGAACAAGGAAATAGGAAATGTGACCCTACCACCCTCGGCAGAAGGCAGTGACTAGTTTGGTAATTGACTCTGGCGAATTTCAAGAGGTTTTTGCAGCAATCTTTCGCTCTGCCACATTCTCTTATTGAGCACATGCTGGCACGTTACTTTTGCACTCAAAAGCTGAACATATCACAATTGTAAGGACAAGCAGCACCAACTACTTTTCCCTAAATTCAACAAACATCATTTAAAGCCACAGTTATTGTTCACCCAAATTTAGAGTGGAAACAAGCTAGCTAGAGAGAAATAGAATGGGGGTCGTTCTTTGGTGCACCGGTGCTTCTTAACTTTTTTTATCATTCTATATGTAGAAATTGAGATCAATGGAAGCTATTGAAGACCTGTTACTTGTTGAATAGGTAAATTGGTGAAATTAATTTTTTGTAAATTGGTCTTTGAAACTTGGGAAAGAAAGGGAAAAAAAGAAGAAGACAAACTTGCCATGATGTCAACCCTACCATTGATGAACTTGGAGATACTGTGATTCACCACATCTAGGAGCAGAGTAATCAATCCAATACGGGCAATTTTTTTCCCCCACTGGGTGCTGACGGCGGGAAAGGAATCGTTGCTGCTTTGGGAGCGACGCTCCCCCTCAATCGTTGTTGCTCCTCCATAATTGTCGTCGCTCTTCGATTCCAGCTAGTATCGAGTAGGACATAATCAATCCAAACACGATCCACATGTCACCTCTTTGCTTCTGTGCTTACGTCCATGGTGGACAAGGAGTCACGACAGAGCAGTCCAATGACATCGATGAGTCAGCTTCAACGACAACAACAGCAATGGCAGATCTGTGAGATCTAACCAAAATGCTACTAACTTTCATATGGTTCTTCTCTTTTGGTTCCAACACATAACACACAACTAGTTTCCATGGTTCTTCTATTTATCAAAATATTTTGATTGTCATTAGTTAGGCTATGATAAATACTTTGTCTATGAACAAAGTTTGATTCTCGATCTCAATTTAAGAAAGAGAATCGCTTCTTCTTAAGATTTTTGTTTAAGTTTAATATATTAAAGGAATACAAATGATTTCGAATACAAAACAATTATGCAAATTCAAAATCGAATGCTTATAAGTAGTATTTAACTTAGTGAAAAATAAATATGAAAATAAGAGAGACTTTGTTTTCAAGAAATAAGAGCCATACATGTAAAATGCAAAATAGTTAAATATAAATAATAAGAATTAAAGTACATTTGAAGTAAACATGACAGATAATGTAAATTGCAGAAAATAAACAACATAAAGTAAAACAATTCAAAGTAAAATGCAAAGAAAATTAAATGTGCATGTATGTAATTAATTGCAAGAAAACAAAGTTACAGAAAAGTAATGAAAACACTTAAATGAAAGCAATTAAAGAACTCAAATGATCTTTGGAAAAAAATCACTTGATCAAGAGTAAAAAATAGTTTTGCAATAAAGTAAAATGACTGAAATTAAAAGGACTGAAATTAAACTTGCATTGAGTTTGTAAATTGTACAGAAATGAAAGTGAAAGGAAACATATTGAATTAGGCTTGCACTATTTTGCTCGAGAAGTCAAGGACGTGAGAGTATTTAATTATATAACAAGTGTTTGCAAGTATTGAATTTTTAACCCCTAAATGTTTTCATACTCTTGATATTTATAGACTTCTTAAGTAATTACTTTTTTTATAAGATTTTGACATGTGTCTAAAAACAAAGATAACTGTAGAATGATTGATAATCTTTGTCTAGTAATAACCACAAAATCCTTATCAGCAATCCTCGTATTATAAGTAACTGCTCAATCTTTGTCAGCAATCTTTATATTATCTTGATCTAACATCTGCAAACTATTACTAACTTCTAATTTAAATTCAAAATCCTCCTTTTGAATTTAAACTTTGAATCTTCTATCACTTGCTAGTTTTCTGGTCGAGATCTTCTACTTTCCTTCTCCAAAATTTGCTAAGTGTAGTTACCTCTTTGACCCTTGATTTCGATATAGAATCGAAATCACAATACCTATTATAAAGCCAAAATGACTTTACTTGATTTCGTATTCAAACTATCATTAATTTCTCTTACTATCACTTTGACTCCAATAACTACTGAAGTCTTAAATTTGCAAGATTCACTCGAGGTTCTTACTGATAGTTACGAAATTGAAGGTACCATTTCAGGCAAAAAATTGAAACTAACACTTTAGTTTCATAATTATCCATTTCGATTCAAACCACCACTTCTCGATGGTAGATCGAAACTACTATTTAGACAATTTCCAAATCGAACAACGTCATCTAGATGACTTCATTACTTTTGATTCTAATCAGAATCATGTAGAATCACAAAATTACCTTTCGATATGTAGTTGAAATCCCTTAAATCGAGAATGTGTTATTTTTATACCAACATCTTCTCTTTTGTTTTTAAATTTTTAAATTTTTTTCTTTTTATTGTTGTCACTTTCTTGGTGGTTTTCTTGCACTGTTCGATTGAATTAGATGGAGAATATGAAAAGGAAAACTGAGTTTGTGTTGTTTGTTTTCAGAAAAATATTTGAAGATCTAGTAAGGGCACCTCTTTCCAAAGAAAAAAAAAACTAGGCTGCTATAGAACCAATCCCATGGATCATTTCGGTTTATGATAATGAACTAATGGAGTTTTGGGTGCCATTGTTGTTATAAGATGTGGTTGTTTACAAAACTACTGATACAGAACCACCGAGTCCAAGTTTTGAGTACCCTTGTATCCATGGGTACGCTTGATACATAACCATTCAAAACGAGAATGGATGTTTATAAAGTGGTTTGAAAGATGTTGATTTTGCTCTAGAACTCAGTGGAACTGGAAACTTACTAAAGCAATAAAATGAAAATTACAATATTTGTAGGACCAAAATGTAAATAATTAATGGACTATCTTATATATTGCTAATACTTATGATATCAGATAAGTCTACAAGGAGCACCGGTGCACCCTTTGACTAGAGGGTGCACCACAGAACGACCCATACAATGGGGCTCAGGCTGTACCTGTTCTGCTTATACTTGAAACTTCAAAGAACTACAAGTGACAAGGAACTCAGATTATGGATCAAACGCTGGAGCATATGCTAGCTAATAGTACATCTATATCTAGCTAAATTTCTAATAATTAATGAGGGGCCAAATATATGTATGATCTAATAGGCCAACCTTCACTAGGTCGTCCAATAAAACGCTAGACAGGAATAACCCAAATAGGGCAAATACAAGTGGAATAAAAAGGGATTGTACGTCGGAAAAGGAATATACAGAGATAAACATGTTTATAAATGGTATGAAAGGGTCTACACCAACAGTAGCGTCCTTTTCCATGACAAAATATTTCAACTAGCAATTCCCCAAACCTATCTCCCTAATTGTGCAGCTTAAATATTCATGCTAATACGGGATTCAGTAATGCAAGTTGCAACACATATAGTAGGTACATAATTTATCATCTCGCATAGAGAATGGAATTGGTCCCATGAAATGATCCCATCACAGCTCATCGAGCAAGGAATCAGGAGCGCACCAAAGGACTATACGGATGTACCTCTTAACATATGTACAAGTACATAGGCTAATTGAATTGCAATAACTTTATGCTGAGAGGGTCGATGTCAGGGTGGGAAATTAGTTACACAAACCTCTTGATTGAACTTAAGCTCAAATTTGATTAAATACTTTGTTGGAGTTTGTCTAATATGTATTTCAAAATATATGGTCTATTGATGGACTAATAATAATAAATTATTAATTTATTAATTAAAAAATTAACTATTGCGATTAATTACTTAAAATTTTATAAATTTTAATTAATAATATTTAAATTTACACATAAATTTAATTAAATTACTTTTTTTATGAATAATTGTACATATAAAAATTTATAATTTTAATTAATAATATTTATATACATTCAAATCTACATATAAATTTTATTAAATAAAAAAAGTGATATATTCATGGACTCAAACATAATGAGTCCATAATAATAAGCTCCACTTGGCTGAGTTGCTCTTCTGTTAAGATGTATATTCAATTAATGCTAACAGACACAGCCATAAAAATTTATTGCCGCCATATGTACCCCAATTCAAATGAACTTAAACAAGTGGGAGATTAAGTAATTTCTTTAATTGTAAATAGAATATGTTCTCAGAACATAGTATAACTATAATGAAGCCTGAAGGATTACAATTGCCTAGTAGCCCGGCAATAAAAAAAAGGCTCATCTTGTTGAAAGTAATCTACGTTTCTAAAATTCAAACACGCAGAGAGAAAGGGGCTTGTCATTGTGGAACAATTATTTCTCGTCTCTCAATACCTTATATAACTTGAAACTGCCAAACGACATATATCTATCAAATAGGAGAAATGACAATAATCATCAGCAGGCACATCATCAAATTGTATAAGTAAAGTCAATCCATTATGACTTCTATATATAAACACAGTCATAGAAAGAGTGTGTAGGAATTACAACGTATTTAACATATATTATTTAACTCTATCTCTTAATCACCCTAAAAAATCCTATCTATACCACATAGAGTCAGAGACCAAGCATGCAGAAGTGCAGAACACAAAATCCGTCTACAACCGCCTAGCATTGTGCTTTCCCATTGTTGTCTTGATATTTGTTGATTTGATTCAGCATTGCATATTGCCATTTCTTTCTCTTCACAGTTCAATGTCCAACTAATGTCGCCCACTCTCTTCCCTCTGTCCATTTCAATTTCAAATACGAGTTCTTTATTGTCTTTCCCATTTCATTATCACATCCAAAAGCCAATTCTCTGTTTGATTTGGGCATCCACTAGGCTAATCTCTCTCTTACTCTTTGTTAATGTCTCTTCGTTGTTTGAAAAATGATGGTCCTCACTCAGCGAATGTTCTTTCTGGGTCAATTTCTCTTTACCACTTTGTCGTCTCCATTTCACTCTCTTTTTATTTTGTTTGCCCTATATATGTCTGCAATTGCATGTACTCAACTCTGATTTCTGGGTAGTAATTAATTTAATTTGTTAAAAAGTCTTTTCTGTTATTTATTCATCATTGTGGAGGGGTATACGACATTAACGTAAGAATTGGCACACTTAGATTTTACTTGTTAATGATCTAAAGTTAATATTCTAATTTCTAACAATGGTTAGGGCAGTGGATTATATTTTTTAAAAATTAATGTTATTGTCATTCAAATTTATCTGCAATTATCAATGTATGTTAGTCCGAGTGCAAGGAGCTTATGTCTTTTAAACATGTAGTCTTAATTTGATTTTAAAATTTATGTATATAAATAAAATATCGTTAAGAAAAATTTTCACTTAGATGTCTTATCATATTTCGGAGATTAGTCTATCACTTATCATATGTAAAATAATACGAGACACCAAAAAAATTTTATCAGCAATTCTTAACTTGAAGTTGAGTTCAAACAACATAATCTGCACGGCGTAAGTTCTAATCCACGTGCTGGGATTCAGTAATTCAATGCCTTCACCCCTCATGCAACACATACAGTAGGTACATAATTTATCATCTCGCACAGAAAAATTGAATTGGTCCCATCACAACTCACCAGGAAACATGGATATAAATACAAGACAGGAGTAATATATTGATATAACAAGATTTAAAAAAATAATTAAAAATATATAAATAAAAATATTTAAAAATATCAAAATATCTAATACGAAATGTATCATATATTTATTTATATGCAATATCGGTGCTTCATATAGCTCACCTAAGAATCACAAGCACCAGAGGACTTTACGGATGTACCTCAAGTTTCTAACATATGGACATGCACATGTGCCGCATGACTTGAAGCGAAATAACTACATGTTAAGAGGGTCCAGGGCGGAAAATTTGTCGCACAAACCTCTAGATTGAATTTCAGCTCAAATTTGATTAAATGCTCTGCTAAATTTGGTCTTTTGTTGAGATGTACATTCAATGACTTACAGTCACAACAACTAACCATAAAAATTTATTCCCACCATATCTACCCAATTCAATGAACTTAAATAAAGTGGGAGATTAAGTTCTTTCTGAAATTGTAAATACTAGCAAATGATCTCAGAACCTACTATAGTGAAGGGTTACAATTGCCAAGTAGCCCAGCAATAAAAATAAAGGGCTCATCTTGTTGAAACTAATCTACGATTTCAAACAGACACAGAGAAAAGGGCTCATCAATCTTGAGATTTGAGAATAATATCACCTTCAGGGACATCACTGGTCACTAGCAAAGCTGGATTATTAAGGAACTGCAACCATTCACAGTTTACCCTAGCATGAACAAGCTCGACCGTCACTATGTGGTGGTTGCAGTTTCACAGATTACTAAATAAAGGAAATTATGTGTTACAAAACAATTTTTTTATACCAAACAAGAAAATAAGTCAAAATTCAACGGTGCAATATGCATTTAACCTTAAATTAAAGGCATAAACATTGATATCTTCAAACACAGGTAGATGTAATTCATGTATTTGCTTCTCAATATTATCTTCATACAGATTGTACAGTCAGCACCCAAAAAAAGAAATAAAAAATAATACAAATTGTATGGTCGAGTCATGGTAGAGATAACATAACACATTCAGCAACTTTACTTCTACGACACGAGTTCATGAAAGGATGCAGGATGCAGCTGTCATCTGGGTCACGAACAGGGGTATTGCTATATGTTTGACAATAGTTCTTAAGTTATACGACACCTATTTCAACCAAGTTATTCATCAAATACATTTTTTTGTTTGGTAAAACAATCTCCACATTTAAAAAAAAACTTCACATTTCCAAATGTTCCAAACACTGCAAAAGTCTGAATGGAGTAATAATTGAGGGCTAAAATGAAAATAATATTTGGGGATGAATAATGATAAATAGTAAAAAAGAAATCATATTTAAGAATTGTAAATGGTACCAAGTTTATTAACAGATTATTATTTAATTAATGTTAAGATTGAATCCCAATCAAGTTGCTTACTCACACAGTCACTTTTTTTTTTTTTTGGTGTTAACACAGTCACACTTTAACCTACTGTCAAAATAACTCAACAATAGTAGTATAAAAGGTAAACAAACACCATTATTGCCAAATTTCTTAAAACTCGTACCTTATTCTTGATTCCAAACTTTAGGGCTTTAGAAATTCTAATGTACGTTTTGTTTACCATTTGTCACTGTGCATCCGTTGTTGCGTACTTTTGTGAATTCGATCTTACTGGCTGCTATCATCCAGTATGACAAAGAACTACGCTCTATAGTTATTTATGTAAGTATTTTATCCAATTGAGATAAATTGTTAAATATCAAATTTTCCCTTTGGAAATAAGTTAATGTTTGATGAAGAATTTGTAAAGGTGTTTTAAATATTTGAAAAGTATCATAATGTGAATGTTAATAGTAAAACCAGATTTTATTTTATTTTTTGGTAAATGAAAGATATTGTTATACTAACTACATTGGACTTTTACGTACACGGGCTCCATAGACTGAGAAGGTACTGGGGATTTTATATTTATTAAGCACAGTGATGTGGTTAAACAAAAAACAAAGCCCAAATCCACAAGATTGTTTTCGGCATAAGCCCAAATACACAAGATGTCAATGCCCATTGTAGCCCAAATAGGAGCATAATCCTTTAGGCTAATAACTAGATATATGTTTGGATTATAGATCAAACTAGTCCGTCAGTTTCACGATATTTTTATCTTTTCAACTCTCTTTTTATTACATTTTGTTATTTTTTTTATATAATTATACATAATATATCACTCCATATGAAAAGACGAAAAAAAAAAATAGATAGCAGGTGCTGCTAGTAAGAGACGACGTGAGATAATAACAGCAATAATAATATCTTTGGTGGAAATAATTTTGATTTAATTAAAATCAAATGATGACATGTGACAATTAAAGGTAGTCTAATTAATTATATATAATAGATATGCCACAATTAGATGGGAAGTCTGCATGATGAAACCAAAATAATAATAATAATAATAGATAATAGGTACTGCTAGTAAGAGAAGACGTGAGATAATAACAATAATAATAACAACTTTAACAGGAATAATTTTGGTTCAATTGAAACTAAATGATGACATATGATAATTAAAGGTAGTTCAATTAGTTATATATAATAGATAATAGATGTCTTTGCCCTTCCATTACTAATTGAGTCATCAAGGACCCAAATATAACAAATTGGAAGAAGCAAAATGCATTTACAAACTCACATAAAGCAAGTTAAGAATAAGATAGTAAAAATGAAGAATGTTCAAATTTAATCAAAATAAAAAATCTAATCGAAAAAAGTGAAATTCAATTAAAATTGAATGAATTTTATTCTTTTTTATTTGATTTTTAAAAAATCAATTAGATTGGATTGTTTTTTTTTGTTTTGATTTTCAAAATCAATTTAATCTAATTAAAATTAAAAATTATATAATATATTTATTTATTATTGAGTTTAGTATTTTTACTTTTAATATCTTTAATTTCTCACATATTTATTTTATTTTATATAATCAAATATTATTTTAAGTATACAAAATGAGTTATTTATATATTTTTTATTTATTTTTATTTTTTTAATAGAATAAATTACTTTTAACTCACAACATTATAAGTTTAAAAAATTTAAAAAAATGAATTAAATCAATTTGGATTGAATTGATTTTCAGAATATATTCAATCAAATTCAATCCAATTTAATTTAAATTAATGTAAATAACATTATTTAAATTGATTAACTTTTTGACTCAAAATTAATTCAAATCAAATTACAATATTCCTAATAAAAACTATCCTAAGGTAGCAATATGTCCACCAAGGAGTAGATGATATTTTTTTAGGAGTAATTCCATGGGTGATTGAATTTTCTTTAAAAATTAAGGGTGTGTTTAGATAAGTTTCTTTTTAAAAAAAATTAAGATAACATAAAAAATTAATATTTTTGTTTAAAAAATTATGAAAAATATAAGTTATTATTTTGTATTTGAATACAATTAAAAAAGTATTTTTTTTTACTTTTTGAAATAATTTTCTTTCTCTTTTACACTATGTTTGGATGATAGGTAATGAGGGGAACAGAAAGAGAATGGGGGGAACGAAAATAACTTCCCTTGTTTGAGAGTTTTAAAATGCATAGGAGCAGGCAACACACGTGGATCATTTCCCTCTTCCCCTCAAATGCCCAACTTTTGTTCCTCCAAAATTGAGGGGAATGAGATAACACATAATAATTCCGTTCCGTTCCATTCCTTTAATGAAACTTCCAAACAAAGAGAATGAAAACTATATTCCATTCCATTCCATTCCTTTCCATTCCATTCCTACCTATTCCGTTCCGTTTCATTAATAAAAAAACATCCAAACATAGACTTATGGTAGCTAGTTTATTCAAGAAGCAACTAATATTTACTTTTGATTAAAAAGTAAATAGCAAATTTTTTTTTTTTAGATTTTAATTGTTTTAGAAATTTTATCTAAATAATTATGTATGTCTCATAATTGATTTTTTAAAATAATTTTTTTTTTCTTACAAATTAAGTACAAATAAATGTAATCTAATTAATGATATAATTGTTTATAACTCTAATTATTATAATTAAATATTATAGTATGCGTTTAAAATTTTAAAATCTTAGTTAAAAATTTAAATCAAACAGTCTTTTAAATCTTTTTTTTGTCTTTCATACATCAGCTCTAAAATATCTGGGAGGCTATAGACTAGAAACTAGAAAGGGATGACGATAGGAAAACCTAACTGACTAGTATATAGCAGAAAGACAAAAAGGTAGGGTTATAGATCTGGAAAATCAACAGCACTTGTGAAATTGGAGAAGGGCAATATTATCTCATCATCCCAATATCGTGCCCTAGCATGCTACGCAATACCACCGTGACATAACAAGCAGTAACAAAAGAAGCCCCGCCCGCCTCAACTGGAATCGTTAATCGGTCTCTTTCGCATATTCTTTCTCTTCCCTTTTCTTTCCCTTTGGTTTGAGAGAGAGAGAGTGAATTTGTAGGCTTTCTGATTGATTTGATCTCGAGTGAGTGAGAAGAATGGGAGTCCCAGCGTTCTATAGATGGCTGGCGGAGAAATATCCGATGGTGGTTGTGGACGCCATCGAGGAGGAACCGGTGGTAATCGACGGCGTTCAAATTCCCGTGGATACGAGTAAGAAGAACCCTAACAACATCGAATACGATAACCTCTACCTCGACATGAACGGCATCATTCACCCCTGCTTCCACCCCGAGGATAGGGTAACCTTAATTTCTCATGCTTCCAATTTACAATTTCAATTTCGTTAGATTTACTTTTTATTTTATTTTATTCCGAGTGATGGATTTTCCGTTGTTGCAGCCATCTCCGACCTCTTTTGATGAGGTGTTTGAATGCATGTTTGATTACATTGATAGGTTATTTGTGATGGTGCGACCTCGGAAGCTGCTCTATATGGCTATTGGTGTGTGTTTCTCCATTATACTTATTTGTAATTGTGAAATTGTATGAGATATATCTTGTATGTTGTTACTGAAGCTTATTTCTCGGATTTAACATGTAGATGGTGTTGCACCAAGGGCTAAAATGAATCAACAACGGTCTAGGCGGTTTAGAGCAGCCAAAGATGCAGCTGATGCGGTATAAAATACTAAGTGTTTACATTCCTAAGATGTTGTGTGGTTTTGATATTTTGGGATACATTACAGATTTTAATCTTTCATATTTCTTAGTATCTAGCAATTGCCACGGACTTTATGTAAACTTACACTCTTAGGTTGTTATCTACAATTCAGTATTTCGCTGCTCTCCCTTTTTTATTTCGGTTTTGTGGCGTTATCTACTGGTAAAATATTTATTCATGTGGGAGATAGTCCTACCCTACATTCTCTTGGGGTGATAATGTTGTTGGCTTAGTCTTATGTTATTGATGTATGTGTGAGCAACTTCCATCCCTCAAGAAAATGACCAAATATTTGAGAAGATGCCTAGATATGATTTGCATTTGTTTGTCTTATTTTCTCTTGTGTGATAAGGCTGCTGAAGAAGCAAGGTTAAGGGAGGAATTTGAGATGGAGGGCAGAAAGCTTCCTCCCAAAGAAGACTCACAGGTTTTTGATTCAAATGTCATTACACCTGGAACTGAATTTATGGCTGTCTTGTCAATCGCGCTTCAGTACTATATTCATCTTAGGTTGAACAATGACCCTGGTTGGCAAAATATTAAGGTATCAAGCTTATTGGATCTAAATTGTTTGGCTGCTGCATATGTGTGTCTCACTGGAGAGGAGGATATTAATACAATGAGTTATTTTTATGTTTGAAGGTTATTCTTTCTGATGCAAATGTTCCTGGTGAAGGGGAGCATAAGATTATGTCCTATATTCGCCTGCAGAGGAATCTGAAAGGTTATGATCCAAATACACGACATTGCCTTTATGGTTTGGTATATATCTTACTTACAATATTTTGTTATTCTTGAAAATTCAACTTCTTTTTGACTTTCACTCAATTTCTTTGCTTTATTTATCATGGACTTAATTAACTGGTTCGAATCATTTGGTGTCATATGACAGGATGCTGATTTGATTATGTTGGCTTTGGCTACCCATGAAATCCATTTTTCAATTCTTAGAGAGGTTTGTGTCTACTGAGATTTTCTTTGAATCACTGAATTGGAGCATATCAGCATCATAAAATAATTACATGATGTTAACAATGAAGAATGATTGTTATCAATGCTTAAGCAATATTTTTGGCTTCTTTCCATCAGACTTTGTGAGTGATTGATGCGTTGGTAAAAAATGGGTTGTTACAGATTGTATTTACTCCTGGGCAAGACAAATGCTTCCTCTGTGGTCAGATGGGTCATGTGGCTGCAGACTGTGAAGGAAAAGCAAAAAGGAAGGCAGGAGAGTTTGATGAAAAAGGAGATGCTATTGTGGCTAAAAAGCCCTACCAGGTCCGGATTTGAGATAAATTTTGAAATTTATATATGTCATATAGTTATCTTATATTACATGTGACAATATAGTTTTGGTGCTGTAGTACATAATTCTTACTTCTGTATATTTCTTTTGTAGTTCCTAAACATTTGGACTCTGAGGGAATATCTGGAGTATGAGATGAGAATACCTAATCCTCCTTCTGAGATTGATTTTGAACGAATTGTGGATGATTTTATCTTCATATGCTTTTTTGTTGGCAATGATTTCCTACCACATATGCCTACTCTAGAGATTCGTGAGGTTTGGTACTCTAGATCTCTCGTTCTTTCTCTCTCTATCTTTTCTATTTTGTATGTAATTGGCGAATTATATTTCAGGACTGGTCTTCTATTTTCTAAGCATTATGTGGATTTTTTCCTTGACTGAAATTTATTGGTCTTAAATGTATTCGAGAGCTGGTGCTTTTCTTTCTTTCTTTTGTCTTTTTTTTTTGGGTCTTGTTTGGTTTTTATAGATAATGTAAAACGATTTTGGTCAATTTTGAAAGTGATGGTTTCTTCTTTATCTAAATATCAAGGAACTAGCTATCACAAAAGCTTAAGCTGTTAGGTGGAGGCACATATATGGTTTATTATCTCTAACATGCCTTCTCATGCGAAAGCACTTTGGGCTTGAAGCATGAATAAAGTACAAACCCACTTTACTGTGCTGAAATTCAATTTAACATGAAGAATGTGAATAGCAAGGATCAAACTCCTAACCAGGTGGTCAAGGAGGATTTCTTACCTTGTCAAGGAACCAATTATCCCAAAAGCCCAAGCTTTTAGATGGAGGCAGATGAATGGTTTTAGATAATCTAACACCAAAAAATTTTAGAAGTGAGGTTTTAGACTTGCTTGCATTTTTGTAACCATATCACTGAGTCAAACTCTTAGGAAATATATGGTATGGATTAGTCTTAACAATTTTGCGAAAGCATTAGTGGCTTTAAAATGACATCTCTGATTTTTCACATATCTTTGTTGGAAGGTGTATGAGAGAGAGAGAGAGAGAGAGAGAGAGAGAGATGAGCCGGAGAGTGTTATCAGTGACCTTTGAGTCTAATGGGTGTTCCTGTTACAAGCGTGGAGAATGCAATCTTTGATTCTAGCCTCAGCAGTTCTATGTGAGTTAACCAATTAAGTAAAAGAAAAATTAATGGTGAAAGTTGTTCTGTTGTTGAGATCCTTTTGCATGGCATAATTCATTGCATAATCTGTAAGTTCAGAGAAATGGATGAGAACCCTATTTCTTACTCTCTAAAGTTTAAGAATGGTCCTAAAATTGTGGCAAAAGAAGATCCTAATGTTTAAGATCCTTTTTAAATTCTTAATTAGTTTGATGGTTGGCAATATTCGTGGTGTTATGGTATAGGCCATGTATTACCTGATGAAAGAAGTTTTATATTCTTCTTAGGTTATGTAACTGATCTATTGGTTGGAAATTTCATTTTCTATAGGGTGCAATTAACTTGCTGATAGCAGTATACAAGAAGGAGTTTAGGCCATTGGGTGGTTATTTAACCAATGGAAGCAAGGTACTTGATGGTAATTGGGGTGATATATTACATGTGGTATGCTGTGTTGCTTTTCATCTAAATAGTGTTTGTGTATAATTTTTCTTTTTTGTCCTTGCTTTTTTCAGCCAAATTTGAGCAGGGTGGAGCACTTTATTCAAGCTGTTGGATCTTATGAAGATAGAATATTCCAGAAAAGAGCTCGATTGCATCAGGTCTGTCCAGCTTGGAACATTATATTATTGCTCATGTTAGACGGCAGTTAGCTTTGATGGATGGTCAAATACTGTAAATATTATTTATTACATATCATCTGGTCTTTTAAGAAGTAAACAAAAGAACCCTGAGGCTTTGTTATGCAAGCATTTACTATTGTCGTGTTGTCTGGCTGTATGATATGAGAAATTTTAATTATTCAGATACTTTCCATGCATTTTGAATTGTAAGATTCTGATTTATGGTTCGTTCTGGAACTTAATAGTTTGTTATTATTTCCTCTTACCATTGTGTCTGGTTGCATCTCTTTCCTCTATGGGGACAAGGTAGAGAGGGATCATCGGTTGATGCCCAATGGCTGTGCGTGTACATCACACCATTGAGGATTTCGACTGTGTAATTTTGTCACAATTTCTAGCCTGGTAGTATATAAAGATGGGAACATGCTTGAAAGAATGGGAGACAGTAAAAGTTCATACCCCTCTATAGTTTTCCTTGTTCTTAGAAATAGATGTTGACTACTTGCTCTGAAGTAATTATTCCTTTGTATTTATTGTTCTGTCTTCAGCGACAAGCGGAAAGAATAAAGCGTGAGAAGGCACAAGTGAGAAGAGGAGACGATGCGGAGCCTCAAGTTCAGCCAGATTCTCTAGTTGCAGTTTCACGATTCCATGGCTCTCGACTTGCTTCAGCTCCATCACCTTCACCATATCAACAATCTCGGCGTTATGATCCCCATGTGTCCACGTCAGTTAGAAAAGACAATAAAGAGGCCTCTCAGGGCCCCGGTAAAGTTGCTAGGTTATCTTCTTCAGGAGCAACTGTTGCTGCTGCTATTGTTGAAGCTGAGAATAGTCTTCAAATAGAAGTATGTTTTCCTGCTTCAGGAGAGTCATTCTTTATAACTAATATATGGGCTAACCTATTACTGGGTATGAGCCTGGCGAGGAGTTAAAAATGCACATTGTTATCCTTTCATATCATTGTTATTATTTTAAGGGTTCTGTAATGAGCTGGTGATTTCTTCTGTGCCTTATCCTTGAGTTTAGGATTCTTTTGCTTTTCAGGTTGAAGATAACAAAGATGATTTGAAAGCAAAACTGAAGGAGATACTTCGTGAGAAATCTGATGTATTCAACTCAAAAAATGCTGAAGAGGACAAGGTAAAGTGTAGAATGCATATAATTTTGTGTTTAGTTTTTTGGTGTTTTGCTATGCATTAACTTGCAGTTTAATTTGTATTCAATAAGTAACATGTAAATAATTCTGCCTTTTTTTTTTAATTACTAGTTTTCCTATACCCACCTAGTGGGATAAGGTGGCTTAGTTGGTAATTGGTATTAGTTTTCCCATCACAGAAATTTTATAATTTAGACAGATGAAAATTTGAGAGTTCATTAGGATCTCAAAACTTTAGTTATATCAACAAGCTGATTTTCCTACAAAAGAAAAATCAAAAGAAAAGGACAAATGATCATGAAATCATTAATTTTGAAATGGATCAATTATGTATTTAGTCCCTATTTTTATTTTAAAAAAAGGTTTTAGCCCCTGTATTTTTAGGCTGTATTGAGTCCCCTATTGAATCTTCAATATACAATATATATATATATATATATATATAAAAATAAAACTTCAAAAACTTAACCAAGCCTTTTGAAATTTACACTTTGTCAAGTTATGGATATGAAGTTATCCTTTACTTGCAAAGAATGGCTTTTGAATTTGAAGCATATGCCTTGAAGGATTATCCATTTGTACTTGTTTATCTGATGGTGATGGTGGTGATGAAACATGTAGAATGAAATGATGTTTTTCTTGTTTGTTTACGTATCCCGAGGGGGTGGGGAGCCTTAGCATTACAATTGGAGTTGTCGCCATGTGACTCGGAACAAGTTCAAGCCGTGGAATCAGCCTCTTGGCCACAACGACCCTTTGCTTGACCCCACACATATCGGGAGCTTATGGCATCAAACTGTCCCTTTTTGTGTGTGTTGGGGTGGGGGGTGATTGATTGAATGCTAATTCCTGTTGAAAATAGATATTAGTGTTTGGATGTTGTGAGTTGTAGATAATGTGGATGCGTACTATGTTTTAGTTATGCTACAATGACTAGGGTTGCCACATTAATTTGGAATTGAAATATGTAAGATGACCTTTTAAATTCTTTTTGGATCTAGGCTATAGCTTGGTATTTTGAAAAGCATGACGCGTCGAAATTCTTTTTATTGCAATTGTGGTTCTTATAATGCTTGGTATTCTGAAAGTTATTTAATTTTTAGTTATTTCACTTCATGTTAGCTAATATGTCTAGTTTTAACAGATTAAGTTGGGAGAACCAGGCTGGAAAGAGAGGTATTATGAGGAAAAATTTTCCACTAAAACACCTGAGGAACTTGATATGATACGGAAAGATGTTGTAAGTTAATGAATTGAAGTGTTACTGATTTTGATTCATATATATGGAGATCTAGGTTTTCTTATTGCATTTTATTCTTTAGGTCTTGAAATACACTGAAGGCCTATGCTGGGTGATGCACTATTATTATGAAGGTGTTTGTTCTTGGCAATGGTGAGTTTCTTTTCTTTCTTGTGAGTGTTGCACCTAATCTGAAGTTGTTTTGGGCCTTTTGGCTTTCTCTTGCCTTTCAAATGCTACTTGTGGTGTTTTTCTCCTTCCTAGCTTCGATGACTAAATTTGTGGTGACCAAATTTTAGATCATGAGTGTTGATTTTGGAATTTTGTTTTATCGAAAAAAGAATTTTTAGAGAAAAAGGAGGAAAAGTACAGCTGGGGGAGGATAAGAAATTTTATTTGCTTTTATTGCTTGTGATGTTCATATGTTTTCTTGATCCAGATTGCATCCCCAAGCATCACTTTATTTTTTTGGTATCAAACAGGTTTTATCCTTATCATTATGCCCCCTTTGCGTCTGATCTCAAGGGCCTTGGTGAGCTTAATATTAGCTTTAAGCTGGGTACCCCATTCAAACCATTTGACCAGCTTCTAGGGGTTTTTCCTGCCGCAAGGTTTGCTTGCTACCCTTTTTAATTTTTATAAAAATTATAACTTACTGAAGTTAATGTGACATGGAAAGAAACAATGACTTATCTGCAGCTCTCATGCACTTCCTGAGCCGTATAGGAAACTTATGACAGATCCAAACTCACCAATTATTGATTTTTATCCAATTGGTATGCTTTTAATTAAGTGGATTGTTAAAACAAATTTTTAGAAGTTTGTGTGTTTTATATGTATTGCTCCTCTATTTAATATTTGATGCTGTGTGTCAGACTTTGAAGTGGACATGAATGGCAAACGCTTTGCTTGGCAGGTTCATTTCTCATTTTCCATTGTTTTTATATTAGTGTTGGTGGTATTTTCTAGGCATGACAACAACATAGTTTATAATATCACCTTTCCTCTTTGTGTAGGGTATTGCAAAGTTGCCTTTCATTGACGAAGCACGTCTTCTTGCGCAAGTTCGAAAAATTGAAAACTTGCTAACAGTATAGCTCTGTTCTCCATTCAGTTTTAGTGCATGTTTGTTCAGTTCACCTTTCTTAACCCCCCCCACCCCCCTCTGTTTCCATTATATGCTGACTTTAGTTTATATTTTGTTGATACCTTATCCCTGTATAAAAAAAGCCAGAGGAAACACGTCGAAATGCTATAATGTTCGACTTGCTTTATGTGAATTCTTGTCATCCTCTCTCTGCGTGTATTAGTACACTTGACAGCAAATGTAGAAACATGTCGGACAGTGAACGTGCTGAGGTCAAGGAACGAATCAATCCCAAAGAAAGGTTGGTGCATAATGCTTGGCCATTTCCTGAACAAACTTTTTGGATGAGAAAGGATTTACTTGGATTTCCTTCTGATCAATGGATATGACAAATTTTAGAATGGTCAATTTGTTGCATCTGATGGATCAGGATTATTATGTGGCAAGCCATAATATGTTCTTTGAATTCTTATGGAATTATCTTATTGAATTCAATGTTTTCCTTTAAAAAAAATTGTGAGGCCTTAGAGTATTATTCATCTTCTTTCATTAATGATCAAACAGGATTTTGATTAATGAGTCAATGAATATAGAATGGCTTGGTTTGTATTACTACATAAAACATACATAACTTGTCTTTTCAAATACATGTCATTTGTGTCAGTGCTAGACTGGAATTTGTACTATTCACCATTAGGCTTTTTAAAAAAAAAAAGATTTTTATGCCACATTATTATGTGAGCATCTACTTGCACACTGCGAATATATGATATTATGATAATCTGAGTTGGTTTTGTTACAAGTTTGTAAGGAGGGTAGTGTTATTTAAGTAGTGAAGAAGCAATTGTTTGGTGAAGAACCCCAGATGTTGATAATGATTATTTTTTCTCAGGACAAGCAGAATGGCCAACTTGTTGATGTAATAGAACTCCACTATAGTTTTCATATGCATGAAATTATCAATTTTGTTCACTTCATATATTCTATGATGACAAATTTAAGATCTGCCTGGATTATTTTCTGATGTTATTTAGGGATACATGCAGTGGTGGAATGAATGGTTATATATCCTTATGTGGTGGAGAACCTTGCCCTCCTATCTTCAGGTCTCCTGTTGCAAGTATGGAAGATATTATGGACAACCATGTCATGTAAGCCCTTCAATGCCGAGTATAATCTAATAAGAACATGATTTATGGTCAATTGATTGTGGATCTGAAAGTTGATGTGATTTTTCTTATTTGCCTTTCCATTCCTTGTTGCTCAGATGTGCAATATATAGACTCCCAGATGCGCATAAACACATTGCCCAGCCACCACAAGGAGTTAAATATCCAAGAAAGGTATTTAAATTTTCTAGCTTCTGCTTTTATATACTCCGCTAACTCCTGAGTTTAGTGTTCAATTTCAAAGGTTTACTACAGTTAAGACTCCAATCTGTTTGACGTAGGATGCTTCATTGTATTTTGTTAACTTATATTGTTAATGAAGGTGGAAAAATAAAATTCTGTTCTTTTTGTAGACTGTGACAATTGGGGATCTAAAACCTGAACCTGTTTTATGGCATGAAGATTCAGGCAGGAGACATGCAGAAAATGGGAGGTAAGGCTTTGGTTTATTATATTGGGATAGAAGACCTGGGTTAAAATTGTGGTTTACTGTTTATTGGATTGCCATAACATTTTGTCATCTAGCGTGCTAAAACTCGCACTGGGGCTCTGGTTTTTCTATTTCAGGAAAAACCCTCCAGGATCTATTTCTGGTCGTGAGCTTGGAGAGGCAGCACGCAGACTCGTTGTCAATTCCTTACAGGCGAAGGTCGACTCTAATGGATACCAACATCCAATTAATGGACCGCGTCCATCTTATGTTGCACCAATGGGTCATACACAGCCATTGCCTTCCTATAATTATGAAGCACGCCCGGGATATGGTGCAATGACACCTTCTATATCAGCTCCTCCAGTTCAAGGCCAACCACAGTTTCTACCTTACCCAGCTCCTCAGCAGTATGGTTATAATCAACCATACTTGCCACCATTGATGTACAATCCTCATCATCAATCAAATTCTTACGAGAGAAATAACCATCAACACCATAGATCTCATTCTCATGGAAGAAATAATCATGGTAGTAGTGGGGGAAGTGCAAGGCATGGATATCAAACATCAGGAAATAATCTGAATGCCAGGTTTATGAATACTCAAGGTGCATTTGCTAGTCATCATCAGGAAGTTGGTCACCACAGCCAAAACTTCCAATCACCTAGAGCTTCTTACCAGAACTGGGCTCCACGGAGTTACTCGAGTGGCCCCAGGGAATATGGTCAACATTCGGCCAATCAATATTCTCTATTAGATAAGAGAGGAAACAGGAAGCCAATGCCACCACCTGGTTATAGTCGCAAATAAATTCATTTCCTCTAGGGAATATTCTGCCTTGCGAAATGAAATTGTTGTACCATATCTTTTTATCCCATTTAGGTGAAGTTTGAGTTGTACTCTCAATTTCTGTTCGTTGTCCAAATGCCTAGCCGAGCCAATGCCTTACAAGTTTTCCATTAAATAGATGAAATTGTTAAATTATAACCCTAGAACTCAGGTTTGAATACATTTTTCAATTTGATAGGCCATTCAATTGTTTCTTATAATTGTTCCTTGAGGCTCGATTGTCTGTTTTATCTTTCAATTATGCTTTCATTTCCACTCCTAGTAAATGCTTGGAATGGCCGTTTCTTAACCTTTATTATTTGTGCGCGGGTGGATCCGTCTTGGCATAAGAGGAACACTGCTTACATCTATAATTACGAGTGATTTTAAAATTATATCAGTCATTGAACTGGTGAAAACTTTACATTTCATTAGACTCTGGTCGATTTATATATATATATATATATAAAATAATAATAATAATAAATTAACATATCAATATTTAATATTATGTCATTTAGTATTTTAAAGTCTTATATTGTACAATGAGTGAAATATTTAAATATATAATATATATATATAAAAATTAAAAGGAGTATACATTTATAAGTTTTATATAAAATAATGAGTGAAACATATACAAATTTATATAAAAGTCAAGGGTTAAATCTTATATCCTTTTTAAGCTTTATATGTGAGCTCTTATAACTTAACATTAAGTCTTTATTTAACTTATTTTTGAATGAATAAATTTTGTTGACCAAAAAAAAAGAGTTTAATTTTTTTTTTAAAACAATTGGTTCAATTCAATTTACTATTAGTTTTCGACTGATTCGATCTATTCTTGACCGATTATGACTAGTACTCTAATAGGTTGGTTTTGTAGGTTAAATGGACTAGACCTATGACCGATTTTTTGGTCATACCGACTTGTCCAGTCCGATTTTTTCAATATTGATAATTATTCACTTAATGTGAAATAAATCAATTATCACATGGATCCTACTAAGCATCTCATCCAAAAAATTATTCTCTCACTTATTGGGTGGGAGATACTGTAGGAAACCAAAAAGAAAAAAAAAAAGAGTGGGTTTAATTTTATACTTACTAGTTTGATACTCTAGAATACTTTGGGTAATTTGTATAAGACCATAATTTAAAATTTCATTGTCTTTATTATATTAAAAAAAATTCACTGAAATTAGCGGGTTTAATTTTACGCTTGCTTGTTTGAACGGGCTCAAAATAGCTCTTGGGTACCAATGAAAGAATGTCTAAGTTAACTCAATAACACTGGTTATGAGCTCCTAAAAGTTATTGCAAATGAGGATTGGCTCATTGAGGTAAGTTCATACTTCATAACCATATATGACCCCAAAAAAAAAAAAAAACTTCATAACCATATTGAATTGTGTTGGGTATTGGCCAAATCAGAGAACCATTGTCTTAAATCTGAGCCTTTTCGCGATGCCTAAAGATGAGTGCATTGTATTTGTATTTATATAATTATATAGAAGGAACTAAGGAAGCAAGATGGGTCACTGAATTTCAATTCTCAAATTTCAAGACATGGCCACCCCACGCCCTCCCTTCTTAGCTACTCTTTCTCAAAACTCAAAGGGCATTACTCAATTCGAATAATATTAAATCAACAATATATAGGTTTAGTGTTTCTTTAAAAATAGGAGCAAAATATTTATAACTAAACTAAATTTGAAATTTTGTAAGAAAAATGTATTTCTGAATTTTAAGGACTATCAAACTGGCTCTTAATGTACACAAAAAAAAATAGAAATAATTGTGTAGAACTTTTGAAATTACCAAGAGTAAGCTAGTGAATTAGTGATAAAAAGTTTGAGTAGTTTTGTAACAAAAAAAAAGTTTGAGTAATTTGTAGAAGTTATAAGCTTAAATTTAATTACTGTCATTGTTAAAAATAAATAAATAAATAAAACCATTGAATTGAAGATAAATTTGTACAATTTTTTTTCTATCATAACACTTTGGATGATTTTTGTTACAGAAAATAGACAGAAGTGTTTCAACAAACAAATTGAAATTTTGGACGAATTTAAAAGCCAAAACTCATGGAGAGTGACAGATCTACTAAGTCATCGTTGACGATAACAGTTACACGTGCCACCCGAGGATCACATAAAATTCTGAAGCAAATAATTCGTGTTAATTGGTGAATGGTCATTCATAAATTAAAGTAAAATAGATAAATAAATTTTAATTCTAAGGACTTGATTTAATAATAGACGAGTAGGTAATGTGTCAAAATTTTAAAATTAGATTATAAAAAATATTTTTGTAATTTTTTTATTCTCTTTGTGAATGGACTGCTTCTGACTCGATTGATGAAGTAGATTAATCGAAATGTGAATAAGATAGTCCAAACATCACCTGTGAATAAAAAAAAATGTTAATTAACGTATGAATCTTGGAGTCCTACTTCAACCCGAAAGAACGAAAAGGAAACATAGGCCTGCAATGCATGCTTAATGTCATTATTATGAGTTACGAACCAATTATTCCTTAAGAAGGTGTTGTATAATGTAATGTAATGGTCACTCTTTACGTAAAAAGGATCATACATGTTTTGAAAGTTCCCAAAAGAAACGCATGCGATCAAGGATTCCAAATATCTGGATGTAAGATCTGAGTAGTGGTTTTTAATGACGATTACCGTTTTTTTTAAGAGTGGATGGCTATGTGATCACTTCAACTATGACAAATTGATAGCATGAAATTTGTGGTTGCCATTTTGCTAAGCCACCTATCCATCTATCTTAATTCTAAGTGAGGAAATAGAAGGGAAGAGAGGACAGGACAGCCAGAAATCGCATACCAGGATAATGGGAGGCAGATTCGACATGCATCTTATTGGCTAAAAGGTCAGCAGGCCGTGGGCCCCAACCCAACTAGAGATTTTAAATTACTACATTCAATCTAATAACATGACATGTAAATTGTATAATTATATAAGTCGTTATATTAAATTTTAAATAGTATTTAATATATTTTAAATTAAATCCCAAAGGTTAAAAATATTATTTTCAGAATATATTTGAATTTCTTCAACCTAACACCTTTCACAATCAGCTTTTTAAGTTTGATTGTAAGAACAAAATTTGATTACCTGATTAAAAGAAATAATTGTTTTTCAGTCAAATTCGATTAATTAATTGTTTTTGAAAAACTTTTGTTTGATTGATTTTTTTAGTTGGACATTCCAATGGATAGTTGGCCGTCTGATAAATTAAACCATGATTTTTTTTTCTTTTTTTAACAATCACGACACACAATTTTGAATTTATAATTTTTTATAAACTATTCAAATCATTCACTTATCACATTTAAATCACTCTTAATAGTTTCATGAATTTTTTTTGGGTGCAATAAATTTTTTTTTTGCAACTATGATTCTTAGCTCTTCCAAAACATGTTACCACAAAGGGTTTTCTCTACGTTATTCCTACCAATTAAAAAAATGATGTATCAGTAATATGCCAAGTGGCTCTTTCTTCAGCCACAGTCATTGGGATTGGTTGATAGGACGTAACCAACCCAAGAAAAGTCATGTGTGAGATTGATAAATAATAAAAACAAATTAGTAATGTAGATAAACATCACTTATATATATTATTTTATATTTATATAATTTTTATTATTTAATTATAATTAATTTTATATTATTTTTTACACATTTAAACTCTAATTCTATCCTTCCATTTCAGAATGAGAAAGTATGCATCAAAATAATACACATTAAGCATTATCTATTTTAAATGAATAAAATTTGATTCTAATATTTTCTTTTTAACTCTTTCCTCTAATTTTTTGAATTACTTTGTATGTATTTATTAATTCAATTAAGTGAGGTTGAAAGTAACAAATAAAAAATAATTAAAAGGATTAGAAAAAAAATTGAAAGAAAATGGTTAGAATTAGCTTTTCTTCATTTTAAATTTAAATTGTGGTTTCCTCCCATAACTACGCCCCGAATGCTCTCTCGCCCAATAGACTTCAAACGAATAAGTCCCTCATTGTGCGCTCAGAAAGGGTTAGCTTGTTTCTTCTCCCACCTTGTAAAGGATCAAACTTGTTTCTTCTACCAACTTCTCTTTCTGAAAACACGTTATCAACCTTATAAAAATTTAAATAAAACTTAGTCAAACACCACCTAATTAAAGCACTCTTTTCATGGTAAATGAACATATTAATTAAAAATTGTAAGTTCAATGTTCAAACCGACTCAATTATACAGTCAATAATCTTCCCTGAATTAAATTTATAATAAACCCCTATATTATGTAAGGAATGCCAGTGAAGAGCTAGAGAAAGAACACGTTTATGTTCAATTTTGCGTGGCATATATATGTCCTTGCCTTTTGGAGACAGCAGGGCTCACTAATTAAAATTAAGAAATATCATATTTATTATAAAGAATTATTATACCAAGGAAAGAAGTATCATCATTTGTACTGATTGGAGATATAATTATATTTAACAGATTCACAAATCACAGTTGTGGAAAAGGAATTTTTTTTTCATCATATACAGAAAGCAAAAAGAAAAAAAATGACACAGAAGCACAAGTAAGAGTCTGCAACGAATGTACCCAAAAACAAAAAAATAGTCTGCAACGAAGCACGAGGCAACAAGTAACAACTACCCAAATTAGATAAGATTCTGGGGAAAGTTCTGGATTGGGTAAGTTTGAACTTTAAATTGAGGCGTGGAAGATTCATTCTTATTCTTATTTTATAATAGGAAGCACTCAATATTCCTTTTTTTTTATCAAAGAAAAAAAATAGAAGTTAGGATTACTATTTTATTATTTGATTGAAAAGAAAACGGATGTAACAAAGAATCAAAGTGGTGCAATGGATGAAGCACTGAGACAGAAAGTGATTCACACCTGGCCATGAGGATTAGGAAGCAACAAACAAATCAAAGAACTGAGAACCAGAAGGTGCACCCTTGGCCTTCTGTGTAGGATTGGGATTCCAGGTGTGGAAATATTTTGGTTCCACCCATTATTTCCCATGTAGTATTATGAGCATGGAAAGTGGGATTTATCATGGGTGAGTGCCTTGTAAGTAATAATGAGGTTGGCTATGACAATAATATAATATTGAAAAAAGTTCATCTAAATTAAATAAGTAAAGGTGTATATATCTTTAATTTAATTTAAAATGCATTTGAATTTTAACTCACTAAAATTTAATGATAAATAAACACTCACTTAGTCACTTTAAAGAAAAACTTATTTTTTAAAAAACCTTATCTTATAATATTGGGCGGCAGATTTTGCTTTGCATCATTTCATTAACCACCTCTTAGTTCATGCCTTGCAACGTGGAGAATGCAAATTTGATTTGAGTTTATGTGGTTGAACTAAATCTTTTAAAAAAATTCAAATTTGACATATTAGGTCAATCATATAATTAATTAATAAATAATTAATATATTTAATTAATAATTAGATACAATAATTTATCATAATTAATGATGCAATTGACCTAATGCACTAAACTTAAAAACTTTAAGTTTATACAATAATTTTTTCGTTCCTTATGAGTAATGTTTTTAGAATTAGACCAAATATTGAACCAATAAAAAAAAGTTTAAGATTTTGAGGTTCAATCAAGGTTGGACTAGGCTCAAATTGAAGTTTTGTATATATACATATATATTATATAAATACATGGCAATATGTAAGAAAAATATAATATATATATAGATATGTTAAGTGTATAAGTAAAACCAAAGAAAAATGTTTAAATGAGTTTCTAACATAATTAAATTGATTTATCACATAAATAAATATTAAATTAAAAGTATTATACTAATATCAACATTATTTTTTAACTATATTAGACCCAAATTGAATAAGTAAAACGAGAGACTCATCCTATACTAGCTTCACATTGAATAAGTAGTGGAGAAGAAGTGAAGCTTCTCATCATAAATTGAAACTAAACTTTTATTGTATTACAAGGTCATATTTGCTCACATTGAACAAATTAAGAGGAAAAAAACCTTAATTTACTTATAAGTTAGGAACCATATAATTAGTAAAGTTAAAAAGTTTCAAATGTGAATGAGGCATTTGTCTCAATAGTTGCCGCATATGTTTGCATGAAGTGTGGTTGTGGATCAAACCCTAGCCTAATACACTTCCACCCTATTCCCTTCCCTATCACCTTCTCCTCCCCTTGGGGCCCATGTGGGCATCCCTTAGAGCCCACCCCAGTGGTGAGGCCCTCTTATGAACCAAAAAAAAAAGTTTTAAATAAACTTTTCAAAAACAAAAATTTACCAATTCAACTATGTAAACCATGATTGATTCACATGGGTTGACCAATTCTGAACAATTTCTTTTATTCTTTATCAATTTTTGAGGGTGGATTGGATTGGTTGGAGGACCAGTTCTTGCTTTTCCTGGTCCGACCAGCCAGTCTGGTCTGATTATGAGAACTATGCTTATGAGTATCGAAGTCCGGTGAGTTATCAAATGAGTTTTGCTAAATCTTTTTAAAAGATCCTCTTAATAATTATCCTAATATTTAATAAAAAAGTATTAAATAAAAAAATATAATTTAATATCTTAAGAAGATAAAAAAAAAAATATTTAATATTTTCTTCGTTTAGTAATGAGTTTTGTTAGGACACATGCTAAAGAATAAAAATAAAAACTATTAAAGAAAAGTACAAGCAACTATTCTTGAAAATATAAAAAAATCATATTTTTTAAGTAATTAATAATAAGTAATAAATGTTATTTTTAATGGAACACATGTTAACAAAACCCTTTAGTAATTAGGAAAATTATTATAAGGATTAGATAGGAGGATTTAGAAATATTCTTATTAAATTGATTGTTTGTTTTATGAAATAATTCTTAAGAGTTTTGTTATATCTTCTTAAAAGTTCTTTCTAATAATCCTTATAATACTAAATAAAAAAAGTATTTAATAAAAAGTAAATGCATTTAATGTCTTGAAAATATAAAAAATATTCAATATTTTTTTCATTTAAAAATTTGGAGGATTAATAGGAAGTTTGTGTAGTAGGATTTAGAATTATTCAATTCTTAATCCTTATAATCAATCATCCTACCTATTACTAAATAAAGAAAATATTGTATATTTTTTTTATATTTTTAAGACATTAAATATATCTACTTTTTTAATTAATACATTTTTAATTTAAGAATTTGCTAACAAGTGTACTAAGGATACAAAATAAAAAAATAAATGAATATATTGAATATCTTATTTTTATTTAAAACTTCTTATTTTAGTATCTTTAATAAGTGTCTTTATGACACTTATTAACAAAACCCTTTCATTAAATATTAAAAATATTATTATGAAGATATAACAAAACTCTTACCAAATCATTAAAGAAGTTTAACTTTTACAATTATTATAAAGAAAGTCTAACGTTTTTAACAATATACAAAATTGCTAATATATCATTGAATGATAATGAAAAAATTGTATAATAGCAATGCATCAAATTTAAACTTTTATATGAATATTTAAAAATCTATTAATATACTAATAACTAATAACTAATAAATATTTCATAATTTACTCTGCATACTGATAACTACATGGAATGTAGTTATTTGGACTCTATCATCTGTGTTAAAATGAATGCTATTTCCTTGTTTAATTGCATATTTGGAGGCTTTTGTACTTATGTTTGTCATATTCTGATTCTAAGCCTTTCTGATGTGTTAATATGCAAAATTGTGCTTAAATGATTATGGATTAGGTAGATTTATATATGTTACTGATTTGGTGTTTTCTCTATGTTAGGAGGGGCTCCAAACAAGGTTAAATATGGAGCAAGTGAGCTTAAAGAGGAAGAGAAGCCAAATTTGCCAATTCAGTGGGCAACGCCGCGGCAAGAGCAAAATAGCAGCACGCCGCGGCCAAATAGAGGTTTTTCAAGAAGTCATATTTGGACCCGAGGCTTGGCTTGCGCCGCGGCATGAGTGTTTACGCGCGCGCGCAAATGGACCGACCCATTGGGCGCCATGGCGCATGAGTTTGTGGGCGCCGCGGCCGGGAGGCGGCTTGCTGAGCCTATAAGTAGTTTTTCACGCGTTTTTCTCTCACTTTTCATGTTTTCTCTCTGTTTTTCCGAGTTTTGGCCATTTGGCCATTTCTCTCTTTTTAGGTTTAGTTAGTTTTAGTTAGTTTAGGTTAGTTTTAGGTTAGATAGCTTGGCTAGATCTCCATTGCTGGTGGATTGGAGTCAAGGTTCAAAGGATTGAAGGAGGATTCAAGCTTCAGAGACAAATCAATGAGCTTCTTTCTCTCTTTTCCTTTCTCTTCTCTTCCTTATCTTTTGTATAGCTAAGCTATGTTTTAGGAATATTTTGGATCCTTTGATATATATTAATGATGTGTTTTTCTCTAAGTTTGTGTGGATGTTTGATTATGGTTCAATCATTATCTGTGCTTAATGCTTGTTCTTGGTTGGCCTCAATTGCATGATCATAATATTGGCAAATGAACTAGACATAGGGATTTGTTAATATGGATATGGTGTGGTTGATACATGTTCGGCGAGTTCAATTGGCTTGGATGAGCTGATTCGTTAATAGGATAGAAATATACCTATTGGCCATGTATAGTGTGTGATTGAGAATAGATCGTTCATGAGTGGATGTTGTGTTAGCTCTCAAGGAAACTTAGTGAGTTGGGCAATTGAAACCAGGGTTGATTGACCTAGACATAGGCTTTTGACTAATGAAGATTCTCAAGCTAACCTAATCAATGCATTTATGTTTATGAGGGGAATTGCATGTTATTGATAGATTTAGAGGGTGAAGGAGGATTTCCTGAAACCTAACCGCTTTTATGTTTATAGCTTATGTAGGTTAGATTAGTTTAGATTATTATTTTCCTATTTTTATGTCCTTGTCTAGAATTGATTAAGCTATTGGTTGGTAATCAGCTTTATAACAATATCCTCGTGGGAACGAACTTTTACTCTGTATCTGTATTACTTGTGCGATCCGTGCACTTGCGGTTAGCAAAAAGGGCAACACGTTTGCACCTTAACAAGTTTTTGGCGCCGTTGCCGGGGATATTTTGTTATAAATGGTTTGCTTGATTAGATTCTAGTCCTGTCAACGCCTAACAAGTTTTTGGGTTGCCAGGGTTAGTTTTTATTATGCTAATATCAACAATGAGTTTGATTAGTTCTAATTCAAGTTGTATATATGTTGTATATAATCTATGTTTTGTTTATGTTTTGTTTTAGTTTCAAATAAGAAGCCGGGTGATTTTATTCATACGAGGCCCTTGAAGGAAGTTGCAAATTCCTGGAGAGGATAACCCTTGGATCAAGTTCTTGAAGACTACTCATCCTTAGCACTTCAATTTTGGTGACAAAGTCCTGCTGGGACTATAACTCAGGCCCTTCGTGGGAGGGTACCCCATGTTTATGTTTTATTCATGCTTTTACTTTATGCATAAATAGTTAGTATGTTATGTTTTGTATTTGTGTATTAATATGTTAATATGCTTATGTTAGTGTTAATGTGTTTTTGTTAGTATGTTCGTGTATATAAGTGTTAGTATGTTAGTTTAGTAGTTTATAGTTTTTGTTAGTTGTTATGTGTTAGTTGTGTTAGTTCTTGTTTGTGTATGCTTTAAGTATTGTTTGTGTTAGTTAGTATCTAGGTTAATATATGTTATTAGGTTAGTTTTATGTTTTTGATTAGTTTATAAGTTTTAAGTTTGTTTAACTTTTGTATATATGTTAATGTTTTGTTTTTGTGTTTTATTGCGTGTGTGTTGTACATTTTTGTAATTTAGCTTTTTGAACAAGTTTTGTTGCAGCTAGAGACCCATAAGAGTCAAACCCAATCAAGAGCATCAAATCGTGTTTGTTTGCTAAATTTAGCAATTTGTGTAGCAACGCCAGCGGCGTAGCAAGTAGTACATGCCGCGGCGCAAAGGGCGGGCGTTTCGCATAATTATGCAGCTTTTGTGGGCGCCGCGACCTAAGCATAGGTAATGTGCATGGTGCCAGCCCTGTTTTTGTGTTTTTTGTTATTTATCCCTTTTCTTTTTGCTTTTTTGCTTTTATTTTTGTTATTTTCTATGTTTTTAAATATTTAGTAATGCTCAAGACTAGTCTCGTGTTCCCTATAGGCCATGTTCATTAATGATACATTTCATTTTAGGTTTGGGGAGTATCTTTACATGTTTTGTTACCTTTGTGCTTAATGTTAACATGTATTGGTATTTTGAGTATATCTGGGTGTTAGTCATCATATTTTCATGATTATATTCTTGTTATGACTATCACTGATGTGCTGATGACTAGAATTTTCAATTTTCACATTATGCAAATGATGTTGTGTATGTTTGAACTTGAAAGTTGAATCCATTTGAATGCATGACATTTTGCAAGAATGCTGGTTGTTTTTGGTTGTCCATGATTTGAAAGGTTGCTATTTGCCCCTTTTCAGTGAAACCTTATGTGATCTGATGCATGTGAAACAATTTAATTACTTTTGATGCATGATTTACATCTCACTTATATGCAAGTGTAACTTTGAAAATGATAAGAGTGCATGTTTTGAGAATGTTTATGGATGTACATGTAGAGTTTTGATTATCCTAGAAATTGTTTTTGAACTCTCTTGAGGCGAAATCCTAGATTGTGCATGATTGAGGAAATGATTAGGGCATTGTTTGGCGATTGAGCCTTAAAAAGCTTACCCCGATATGATGATATCCTTAGGTCCCTTTTTGAAGCCTTAAATTGTTTGGCCTTATTTGTTTTTCATAACCATTGTGTTCGTTAACTCCGTTAGCCATTCTAATGCATGTGAAAGCATGTCATTTTCTTCCTACCCTTATTGTTTGTTGAGTATATGATATATTATTTCTTGAAATGAGTCGATGATTAGGGGTATGAATATTCAATTCAAAATAAGCCTGAAGGAACCAGATGCAAATCAAAGAAAAGAAAAAGCATTGCTTTGCAAAAATAGAAGATAAAAGAAAGAGAAAATCAAAAGAAAAATGAAAATGAAAAGAAAAGCAAAAGCTTAAGAAAAGTAAAGTTCAAAAAGCATCAAAAATGGTTCTGGCAAGTTTTATGATCTCACTTTTGACTACCTTGCTAGTGTCAGTTTTTGACTCATGTCTTGAAATAGTATGTTATGTATCTCAATGTTTGTATGTATCTTTCCCATTCATTTCTTTCGCCCATACCATTGGCCTAACATTATAAGCTGATTAAGTCCCTTTTGATCCTCAATCTTGTGTGATTTACATTAGTGGAGAGAGAGTTGATTTACAATCTTGTGGATTCTGTGAATCATATGCATGTATGTTTGTAAACTTATCTGGATATGTATGACTTGATTAGAAGAAGTTTATCTTGCATGTTTGTGATAAATGTGAATTGCATGGAGAGTTTTCTGACTTGTTAGCATGTTTAGGGTTATATATGTGTGGAACTGTTTATGGGGCATTTGTACTTTTTGAGGATTGATGCAATGATTACACACTAGTATTTGTTTTTAATTGAAAATAAGAAGATTGAAATATACTTGCTGAATGAAAAATTGATTTTAATGTTTAAGTGGTTTACTTAGTTCTATTTTGTTTTGCTCGAGGACTAGCAAAATGTAGGTTTGGGGTGTGATAACTACATGGAATGTAGTTATTTGGACTCTATCATCTGTGTTAAAATGAATGCTATTTCCTTGTTTAATTGCATATTTGGAGGCTTTTGTACTTATGTTTGTCATATTCGATTCTAAGCCTTTCTGATGTGTTAATATGCAAAACTGTGCTTAAATGATTATGGATTAGGTAGATTTATATATGTTACTGATTTGGTGTTTTCTCTATGTTAGGAGGGGCTCCAAACAAGGTTAAATATGGAGCAAGTGAGCTTAAAGAGGAAGAGAAGCCAAATTTGCCAATTCAGTGGGCAACGCCATGGCAAGAAACGAGAAAGCAGCACGCCGCGGCGCAAAGAGGTTTTTCAGCAAGTCATATTTGGACCCGAGGCTTGGGCGCCGCGGCATGAGTGTTTGGGCGCCGCGGCATAAATAGACCGACCCATTGGGCGCCGCGGCGTGAGTTTGTGGGCGCCGCGGCGTGGAGGCGGCTGCTGAGCCTATAAGTAGTTTTTCACGCGTTTTTCTCTCACTTTTCATGTTTTCTCTCTGTTTTTCCGAGTTTTGGCCATTTGGCCATTTCTCTCTTTTTAGGTTTAGTTAGTTTTAGTTAGTTTAGGTTAGTTTTAGGTTAGATAGCTTGGCTAGATCTCCATTGCTGGTGGATTGGAGTCAAGGTTCAGAGGATTGAAGGAGGATTCAAGCTTCAGAGACAAATCAATGAGCTTCTTTCTCTCTTTTCCCTTTCTCTCTTCTTCCTTATCTTTTGTATAGCTAAGCTATGTTTTAGGAATATTTTGGATCCTTTGATATATATTAATGATGTGTTTTTCTCTAAGTTTGTGTGGATGTTTGATTATGGTTCAATCATTATCGTGCTTAATGCTTGTTCTTGGTTGGCCTCAATTGCATGATCCTAATATTGGCAAATGAACTAGACATAGGGATTTGTTAATATGGATATGGTGTGGTTGATACATGTTCGGCGAGTTCAATTGGCTTGGATGAGCTGATTCGTTAATAGGATAGAAATATACCTATTGGCCATGTATAGTGTGTGATTGAGAATAGATCGTTCATGAGTGGATGTTGTGTTAGCTCTCAAGGAAACTTAGTGAGTTGGGCAATTGAAACCAGGGTTGATTGACCTAGACATAGGCTTTTGACTAATGAAGATTCTCAAGCTAACCTAATCAATGCATTTATGTTTATAAGGGGAATTGCATGTTATTGATAGATGTAGAGGGTGAAGGAGGATTTCCTGAAACCTAACCGCTTTTATGTTTATAGCTTATGTAGGTTAGATTAGTTTAGATTATTATTTTCCTATTTTTATGTCCTTGTCTAGAATTGATTAAGCTATTGGTTGGTAATCAGCTTTATAACAATATCCTCGTGGGAACGAACTTTTACTCTGTATCTGTATTACTTGTGCGATCCGTGCACTTGCGGTTAGCAAAAAGGGCAACACGTTTGCACCTTAACAAGTTTTTGGCGCCGTTGTCGGGGATATTTTGTTATAAATGGTTTGCTTGATTAGATTCTAGTCCCGTCAACGCCTAACAAGTTTTTGGGTTGCCAGGGTTAGTTTTTATTATGCTAATATCAACAATGAGTTTGATTAGTTCTAATTCAAGTTGTATATATGTTGTATATAATCTATGTTTTGTTTATGTTTTGTTTTAGTTTCAAATAAGAAGCCGGGTGATTTTATTCATACGATGCCCTTGAAGGAAGTTGCAAATTCCTGGAGAGGATAACCCTTGGATCAAGTTCTTGAAGACTACTCATCCTTAGCACTTCAATTTTGGTGACAAAGTCCTGCTGGGACTATAACTCAGGCCCTTCGTGGGAGGGTACCCCATGTTTATGTTTTATTCATGCTTTTACTTTATGCATAAATAGTTAGTATGCTATGTTTTGTATTTGTGTATTAATATGTTAATATGCTTATGTTAGTGTTAATGTGTTTTTGTTAGTATGTTCGTGTATATAAGTGTTAGTATGTTAGTTTAGTAGTTTATAGTTTTTGTTAGTTGTTATGTGTTAGTTGTGTTAGTTTGTTTGTGTATGTTTTAAGTATTGTTTGTGTTAGTTAGTATCTAGGTTAATATGTTAATTAGGTTAGTTTTATGTTTTTGATTAGTTTATAAGTTTTAAGTTTGTTTAACTTTTGTATATATGTTAATGTTTTGTTTTTGTGTTTTATTGCGTGTGTGTTGTACATTTTTTGTAATTTAGCTTTTTTAACAAGTTTTGTTGCAGCTAGAGACCCATAAGAGTCAAACCCAGCAGCAAAACTGTGTTTGCTGCTAAATTTAGCAGTTTGTGTAGCAACGCCGCGGCGTAGGGTAGTACATGGCACATGTCAAGCGCGCAAGAAAGGCGTTTTTGCATAATTATGCAGCTTTTGTGGCGCCGCGACCTAAGTATGGGTAGCAATGCCACATGTTTGTTATCCCCTGTTTTTGCTGTTTTGTTTTATTTTTGTTATTTTCTCTGTTTTTAAATATTTAGTAATGCTCAGTACTAGTCTCAGATTCCCTATAGGCCATGTTCATTAATTATACATTTCATTTTAGGTTTGGGGGAGTATCTTTACATGTTTTGTTACCTTTGTGCTTAATGTTAACATGTATTGGTATTTTGAGTATACAGTGGTGTTAGTCATCATATTTTCATGATTTTATTCTGTTATGACTATCACTGATGTGCTGATGACTAGAATTTTCAATTTTCACATTATGCAAATGATGTTGTGTATGTTTGAACTTGAAAGTTGAATCCATTTGAATGCATGACATTTTGCAAGAATGCTGGTTGTTTTTGGTTGTCCATGATTTGAAAGGTTGCTATTTGCCCCCTTTTCAGTGAAACCTTATGTGATCTGATGCATGTGAAACGATTTAGTTACTTTTGATGCATGATTTACATCTCACTTATATGCAAGTGTAACTTTGAAAATGATACGAGTGCATGTTTTGAGAATGTTTATGGATGTACATGTAGAGTTTTGATTATCCTAGAAATTGTTTTTGAACTCTATTGAGGCGAAATCCTAGATTGTGTATGATTGAGGAAATGATTAGGGCATTGTTTGGACCGATTGAGCCTTAAAAAGCTTACCCTGATATGATGATATCCTTAGGTCCCTTTTTGAAGCCTTAAATTGTTTGGCCTTATTTGTTCTTCATAACCATTGTGTTCGTTAACCTGTTATCCATTCTAATGCATGTGAAAGCATGTCATTTTCTTCCTACCCTTATTGTTTGTTGAGTATATAATGTGTTATTTCTTGAAATGAGTCTGATGATTAGGGGTATGAATATTCTATTTAAAATGAGCCTGAAGGAACCAGATGCAAATCAAAGAAAAGAAAAAGCATTGCTTTGCAAAAATAGAAGATAAAAGAAAGAGAAAATCAAAAGAAAAATGAAAATGAAAAGAAAAGCAAAAGCTTAAGAAAAGTAAAGTTCGAAAAGCATCGAAAATGGTTCTGACAAGTTTTATGATCTCACTTTTGACTACCCTGCTAGTGTCAGTTTTTGACTCATGTATTGAAATAGTATGTTATGTGTCTCAATGTTTGTATGTATCTTTCCCATTCATTTCTTTCGCCCATACCATTGGCCTAACATTATAAGCTGATTAAGTCCCTTTTGATCCTCAATCTTGTGTGATTTACATTAGTGGAGAGAGAGTTGATTTACAATCTTGTGGATTCTGTGAATCATATGCATGTATGTTTGTAAACTTATCTGGATATGTATGACTTGATTAGGAGAAGTTTATCTTGCATGTTTGTGATAAATGTGAATTGCATGGAGAGTTTTCTGACTTGTTAGCATGTTTAGGGTTACATATGTGTGGATCTGTTTATGGGGCATTTGCACTTTTTGAGGATTGATGCAGTCAATACACACTAGTATTTCTTTTTACTTGAAAAAGAAGATTGGAATATATTTGCTGAATGAAAAATTGATTTGAATGTTTCAGTGATTTACTTAGCTCTATTTTGTTTTGCTCGAGGACTAGCAAAATGTAGGTTTGGGGGTGTGATAACTACATGGAATGTAGTTATTTGGACTCTATCATCTGTGTTAAAATGAATGCTATTTCCTTGTTTAATTGCATATTTGGAGGCTTTTGTACTTATGTTTGTCATATTCTGATTCTAAGCCTTTCTGATGTGTTAATATGCAAAACTGTGCTTAAATGATTATGGATTAGGTAGATTTATATATGTTACTGATTTGGTGTTTTCTCTATGTTAGGAGGGGCTCCAAACAAGGTTAAATATGGAGCAAGTGAGCTTAAAGAGGAAGAGAAGCCAAATTTGCCAATTCAAGGTGGGCAACGCATGCGCAAGACAAGACGAGCAGCACGCGCGCAAGCAAATAGGTTTTTCAAATAAGTCATATTTGGACCCGAGGCTTGGCGCCGCGCATGAGTGTTTGGGCGCGCGCATAAATAGACCGACCCATTGGGCGCCGCGGCGTGAGTTTGTGGGCGCCGCGGCGCGGAGGCGCTGCTTGAGCCTATAAGTAGTTTTTCACGCGTTTTCCCTCACTTTTCATGTTTTTTTCTCTGTTTTTCCGAGTTTTGGCCATTTGGCCATTTCTCTCTTTTTAGGTTTAGTTAGTTTTAGTTAGTTTAGGTTAGTTTTAGGTTAGATAGCTTGGCTAGATCTCCATTGCTGGTGGATTGGAGTCAAGGTTCAGAGGATTGAAGGAGGATTCAAGCTTCAGAGACAAATCAATGAGCTTCTTTCTCTCTTTTCCCTTTATCTCTTCTCTTCCTTATCTTTTGTATAGCTAAGCTATGTTTTAGGAATAATTTGGATCCTTTGATATATATTAATGATGTGTTTTTCTCTAAGTTTGTGTGGATGTTTGATTATGGTTCAATCATTATCTGTGCTTAATGCTTGTTCTTGGTTGGCCTCAATTGCATGATCCTAATATTGGCAAATGAACTAGACATAGGGATTTGTTAATATGGATATGGTGTGGTTGATACATGTTCGGCGAGTTCAATTGGCTTGGATGAGCTGATTCGTTAATAGGATAGAAATTACCTATTGGCCATGTATAGTGTGTGATTGAGAATAGATCGTTCATGAGTGGATGTTGTGTTAGCTCTCAAGGAAACTTAGTGAGTTGGGCAATTGAAACCAGGGTTGATTAACCTAGACATAGGCTTTTGACTAATAAAGATTCTCAAGCTAACCTAATCAATGCATTTATGTTTATAAGGGGAATTGCATGTTATTGATAGATGTAGAGGGTGAAGGAGGATTTCCTGAAACCTAACCGCTTTTATGTTTATGGCTTATGTAGGTTAGATTAGTTTAGATTATTATTTTCCTATTTTTATGTCCTTGTCTAGAATTGATTAAGCTATTGGTTGGTAATCAGCTTTATAACAATATCCTCGTGGGAACGAACTTTTACTCTGTATCTGTATTACTTGTGAGATCCGTACACTTGCGGTTAGCAAAAAGGACAACACGTTTGCACCTTAACACATACCAATATCCAATAAAAAAATATATGGGTATTAAACTAATCATTGATCTCAATGCAAACTACAATAAGATCAGAAAACAAAAATGCAAACAATAGATTTTTTAGTATAATATATATATATATATATATATATATATATATATATATATATATATATATATATATATATATATATATTCGGCTCCCTTCAAATATTATACATATATAATATTTAGCAATTTAATGATATATTTAGGAAACAGATCACATGCAGTTCTTTAAAGATATATTTAGGAAGATGATAAAGGAGGAAATCATATCGAATGAAATTAAAAAATTTAATAAAAGTGTATTTGGAACTTATTTTAGAGGAGATGGTGGAATGATAAGGGACTTTAATGAGTCTTTTTCTTGTCATTTAAAATCTTTAATTTTTATCAATTCAATTTGAGGGTAAAAAAAGAATGAAATGACATATTCTCTTTCATTTTATTTTTTCATAGTTATACAAATCGGATCGGTTCGACCAGTAAACCTGCGACTCAGCCTTTGTATCGGTCCGGTTCATAGTCACAACGGGTTTTCTCACAAACTCGGTCAACGCGGACAAATTTGGTTGATCTGCCCAGACGAGTTGACTTGAGTTGGACCGAGTTTCTAATTTTTTAAAAAAAATTTACGTTTAAAAAATACAACTTTTAAGATTTAAACTTGATACCTTAAAAACCTTTTAATGAAAAGTATTTTATCGTTAGACTATATGCTCTTGTTAAGTAATGTTTCTAATTTTTTAATTTATGTTATTATTTAACATATTCAATTTTAAAAGATTGAAGCTAGATAATTGTCTTTGTTAAATTGATTACATTATTAGTACTTTTTAATATAATGTATTTTTTATATAAAGTATTTTTTATATAATATTTTTTTAAAAAAATATTTATTATTTATCTACATTTTTCGATTCAACCACTTAACTTACGGTCGGACTACTGACACATTAACCCAACCATTTGACCGGATTAATCTCTGGTTCAAGTTATACAACTATACATTCCTTACCTTTTTATTCCAACTCATTATAAATCTTTTTTTTCTATTTTTTTAAAAAATTTCAAACATAATCTTAGAAACTAAGTGATATTGACCGTGAAATTTAGTTTGTAGTATAACAAAATATTAAAAAAAAATATAATACAAAAAATTTAAATCATTGGATTTGGATTTAAAACTGCATCTTGTGCTGTTCTTTTCACAACTGAAGAGAATTTGCATCCCTCAATTCTCATGCATAAATAATATAGTGAGTTAAAACAGAGATGTTATTAGCATGATTATCACTTAATACAATAGTTTTGGCTTAAGTCTCGTTATTTATTACAATCAGATTTTATTTTTTAAACATATTTATTAAAATATAGCTATAACCTTTTCGTTTAAATATGTAAAATTTATATTTTACACAATTTTAAAAAGAATAACCCTGTGCAGAAATAAAATGTTTTGTATCAAACAATTTTTATGAGAACCACCACCTCTAGTCCTATCACAGATCATAGTGTGAATATAAATATAAAGTCTAAAGAAGTGGAAATGCTACTTATTCATAGGAAGAATATTTTCAAAAAGGTTGAACGAATATATAGAAGGCTATGAATGTAACTAAAAGTGAAATGTGATTGCAACAGTGCATCTTTTTCTTTCCTGTAAATTGTTGAAACAGGGATCCAGTCCCCAATTCATTTGGAATAAATCATATCACAGATAAAGAGGCGGAGGAACGCTATATGAAAGCAGTTACTTTGAGAAGAAAATGAGAAAGTTTGATCCACTGCTGATAGGAACAATGATTTTTTAAAGGGCTATTCATCTATTCATTAATAATTAATGTGAGTTTTTTTATTTATTTTATAAAAAACATTATTTAAAAAAATTCTTATCCTTGTCGGTAGCAATTGGGAAAAGATGAAATTTTATTCATTTGGCTATTATCCATTTAGTTAAATGAATTAGTTTTAAATATAATTTTATAAATGAAAGAGATGGAATATTCCCAAAACATTCTCTCCTTGTTCTTTCATAGAAAATGACAGATACGTAATATGGTTGGCTTAACTATGTATCTGAGTTTTCTACCAAAAAAAAATAATGAAAAAGCTATGTATCTGAGTACAGCCTTGGAGGTTGTGTAGATGATAGTGATGGTGTTACCATTGGATTTAAATGATTTTAAGTCAAAAAATTAATTGATTTAAATAATTCGATTTACATTAATTTGGATTGATTTAATTTAAATTTTGATATTCATTCAATTCAATCCAAATCAATAATTTGGATTGTATCATTTTAATCAGTTTTTGAATAAAAAAATTGAAGCCTAAAATTTTACAAGACAAAAGCAACTCAAGCATTAAAAAAATAAAAAAATAGAAATAACTCATTTAATATAAATACACAATACAACATTTGATTGGAGTGTGAGTGTGACAAATAGAGTGAGAGAAGCATGTGATAAGTTAAAATTACTTTAGGTAAAAGTATAAATTCAATAATAAAAATTTATATTATATAATATTAATTGGTTTATATTAAATTAGATTGATTTTAAAAATTAAAATAAAAAATAATTCATTCTAAATCAGTTTTCAAAAATTAAATTAACAAAAGAAAAAAAATTAAATCTAATCAATTTTAATTGGATTTCAATTTTTATATTACGTTTTTAGTTTGGATTAGATTTGAGAACTCCTATATTGATACATGTTAGTGTTTTTTCGTTCTTTTTTTTTGGTGGAAGATGTACATGTCATAGACTCATAGTTTAATTATTATTGAAACTTCAAATTGCCACCTTGTCATTCCCTGATTGGTAAAATTAAGTACAGTACGGACTAAATGGGAAGCAAAATGTAAATTTAAATAAAATAAAATAAAATAAAATAAAAAACAGTTTTAGAATGCTTGTGTTCTCAAAATTCTTCCACAGGAGAGGACAAGAGTTTCCATAAATTCCACCAAACAATATGTTTATACTAGTCGTATTCATTGCAACCAAAGATATTTGTATTTCTAATAATATCCAATTTCCTATTTTCAGTAGGTCCATTTTATTTTTCTTTAAATATTGTTTCTCCCCATCAATAATTATGTATTTTTTCTCCCTGCAAATTGCAGAATTTGCATCAACTATCCAATTTTATTTTATTTTGTTGGTTTTCAGGCAAAGCAATTCACGAATCCCGGGCTAGATTTCAAGATTTCACGGCCATTCAATTGTGCTCGTATTTTGTTTTTCCTTGTAAGTTTAGGGAAGAAAATGTTTTCTCCCTCAATCACCAGTCTCATTATTCATTTAATTTTTATTTTTTAACTTTTCTCTAATTCATTCATAAACTAACTTTGTATTTCACAATAATATTATAATTACATATAATTTAATTTAATATTTATTTCACGTTAAAATATAATAGATATACATTTACCATATTTTAAGTAGACAAAAATCATTTCCACTCTATCACTAATGTCATAAGCCTCAACTAAAACTTAAACTGAAGAATTAGGATTCGGACTGAAAACGTTTGAGTCGACGTTGTTGGATCTTACCAATTAAGCAACCGTCATTGGCTAAGTGTGCTTGTATGAAACTCATGAGTACTGGACTTCGTGTATGAGCATGAACTATGTTTTGAAACAATTAATTCATTATTTGCGGTACTGACAAAAACAAAAAACCTCCATGCTGCAACATATTTTAAAGTTTGTTCGTTGTATTTCCCTATCGATGTCTCAAAGGAAAACTTCTTAATATATTGCCAAGTATAAAATTTATTTATTGATAGTCTATCTAAATTATTTGATCATATCGAAGTTTTTTTTTTTTGACAAATCTAATCATCTACAAGTTAAAGATGAGCGACGAGTTTTCCTTTTCATGATTATCCATATAATGATCATCACAGTGCCATGACCTTTTTAAGAACAACAAAAAAGAAAAGAGAAATTGACGAAGGACAATTATTGTTTTTGGCCATTCATATGAACAATTTTCATTTTTTGGTACTGAAAAGTTGAGGAGAAGGAGAGGTCATTCTATTCTAAAGTTAAAATATGTCACAAACTTAAAATGAGTAACTTAAGTTCAATCCTTTAATTACCAATTTAACTAATCCTGTTAACATTTGATAAGCTACGGATATGAACCGCAGGGGCATGGTATGAAGTTTGAACTTTGAAACAGCATTACCATGGTTTTTGTTAATAAGGGATATTCGGACAAGCACTGGCAGCACTGCTAAGTCTAGGTATAACAAGTTAGTTTCACAATTGCATCCATGAATATACATTTAGAGTTTTATGGTTTTTTGGTCAATGGATATAACATTTAAATTGGACAATAGCAACTAAATATAAAAATATCTAACTATCTAGACTAGCGCCTATGTGACATTGTGCATCTGAATTTAAGAGTTTTTCTATTTATAAACCGTCTTCCTTATTATTAAAATTTATACTCTCTTTTACATATATATTTTGATTTAGCTTTAGTTTTATGGAGAATCACACTAAAATTTTGTATATACAATAACAATATCATAATTTTAAGTGTAAAAAGCACAACTCTATATATATGCAACCAACAATATTGCTTGCTACTAAGAATAATTCAAAATTTTTAAATGAGAAGAGTAATAAAAAAAAAATTTGTACCACTAAATTTTATATCTAATAAAATATCATATATTAATATGAGTATGTGTAGATATTAAAATGTATTATATTTTAAGATAAAATAAATATATCATATATATTATTGAATGAATTTAAATTCTAAATATACAAATAATGTGATTAAAAATAAAATGACCGGAGTGTGAATGAGATTCTTCGAGGAAGAATATGCCACGAGTGGAGATGATAAATTGAGAGATGACGTAAGATGTGATGCATTGCAGATATTGACACGGGATATTATCGTGTTGGTGTTGGGGTGTGGGGGGAATAGAAGATGGGATCTGATTCTCATGTTATTTAAGAGAACCACTGACACCGGTTGTCATTCCCTTCGCTCACTCACTCACTTTTAGGCATTTGCTTTTCAGAGACATTGCTCACTGCCACTTCTGTTTTCCTTTGCTTTGCTTACGAATAGCACAATAAACACGTTTGCCTATTCTATTCTATTCACTCTGTCCCTCTTTCACCCTTCACTAATATTCCAATTCACTTCACCCATAACAATTCAAGCAAAACAGTTTTCACTTTTCCTATTATGGAAATTCAACAACAACCCACCAAGTCTAGGTTCACACGTATCTGTGTCTTCTGTGGCACCAGCCCTGGAAAGAACCCTAGCTACCAACTCGCTGCTATCCAACTCGGAAAACAGCTGGTAATTCTCAACACTTTACTCATTCTCAATTATTGTTCCGATAAAGCCAGGTTTTTCTGCCCCCAAAAGGGAGTTTTTTTTTTCCCTCTTTTTTCTTTTCAGAATATTATTAGTATACTCACAACCCATGATACAACTTATTTTGTCACTTAATTTTCTCATTCTGTTGTTCTATTTTTATTCTCACACACCGTTTGCTTCAAACTATGTACTAAAGCAGAGCGTCCTCTGCCCACTAAAATATCTATGACTTGGGTTTGGGGGTGGAAGAACTGAAAACCAGTTGTTTTGGAATCAATTGAAGCAATTATGAATAGCTAATTGAAGGGTTCAGTTAAGATTGAAGTTCTAAGAAATGAAAATTGAATGTAGGTGGAGAGGAACATAGACTTGGTTTATGGAGGAGGAAGCATTGGCTTGATGGGTCTAATCTCACAAGTTGTCTTTGATGGTGGACGCCACGTGTTAGGGTAACTCATCGCTCTGTCCCACTTTATCTGTCGTTTCTTTATGTGTTTGCGATGTTGATGATTAGCTTCTTATTCTTGCAGGGTGATTCCCAAGACTCTTATGCCAAGAGAGGTATTGAGTTTTTATTTTATTTTTCGAAAAAATATACTATGACAGTCATAAGTTAAATTAATTATTATATGTTTAAATAAAAATAAAATATTTTCGTTATTCATTTAATTAAAATATATTTTATTTTATTTAATTTATTTAAAAAATTATTTTATATATTATAAAAATATTATAATCACTTATAAAATAATTTAATATATTTTTTATATTAACATATAATATAAATATAATATACTTATTTTAATATATATAAAATATTTCTTAAAACAAAAATAAGTAAATAAAGTAGTGGAAATGTTAATTGACACAAGTATTTGGTGAATGGGGTTCAGATCACAGGAGAGACTGTAGGAGAAGTGAGAGCTGTGTCGGGCATGCACCAACGCAAGGCCGAAATGGCTCGACAAGCCGATGCATTTATTGCCTTGCCAGGTTTTTCTATACTTTTCTCTGAAGACTATACTTGTGATCTGTCATTTAATAATTCTCTTCCCACTTATGGATACACGTATATATGATGGGATAGCAGAGATTCAGACCTTTTTTGCACTAAGAATTTTCTAGTACACCATTAAATCTCAAAGGATTGATATCACTTATTCTATTTTAATTCCAAAAGGTTTGAATACAGATATTTTTATAAATTGACTAATAATATATTCTTTTATTTTTTATTTATTTATTTAAAAATTTTAATTTATCTAATATTATATATTTATTTAAAAAATTTAAAAGTATCTATTAATTTTTTAACTTTATTTTTATTAAATTTAAAAAATATATATTAATTAATTTTTATAATTTTTTTAAATAAAAAATAATTTAATTATATTAAATTATACAACAAGAACAACAATCAAACATTTTCTCACTAGATGGAGTCGGTTATATGAATTAAATGATGTCATTGTGCCCTATTATAAATTAAGTCTTCAGATATGCCATTCAGATCTAATTTTTTTTTAATTGTTTCACCTATAGTCTTTCTTAATTTTCCTCTACTTCTAGTTATTGGGCTATTATCTACCTGATATACTCTTCTCACAGGAGCTTCTAAGGGTCTTTTCCTTACATGTCCAAACCACCTAAGCCGAGATTCTCTCATCTTTTTCACAATAGGTGCTGCTTTTACTTTCTCTCTAATGTATTCATTCCTAATCCTATATTGTATGGTATGACCACACATCCAACGCAACATCCTCATTTCTGCGATACTGATCTTATGCTCTTGTTGGCTTTTTACCACCCAACATTCAGTACCATACAACATCGCGGCCCTTATAGCTGTGCGGTAAAATTTACCCTTAAGCTTGAAGGACACTTTTCTATCACAAATAACTCCTGAAGCACTCCTTCATTTCATCCATCCAGCTTGAATCCTATAATTTACATCTCCCTCTATCTCTCCATCATTTTGTATGATAGATTCAAGGTACCTAAATTGTGTGACTTGTGATATTGTATGATCTCTAATTTTCACCTCTAAGTTAGTATTAACACGCCTCTTACTGAACTTACATTCCATATACTCTGTCTTATTCCTGCTTAGACGAAGGTCATGTTCTTCCAAAGCTCGTCTCCATAGCTCTAGCTTCCCATTTGTTTCCTCTCTCGACTCTCCAACTAAGACTATATCATCTGCAAAAAACATGCATTGTTGCACCGGCTCTTAGATATGAGCAGTAAGCACATCCAAGACCAAGATAAAAAGATAAAGACTCAAAGTTGACCATTGGTGCAGTCCTATAGTTATAGGAAAATCTTCTGTGACCACACCATGTGTTCTCACACTAGTTTTAATCTCATTATACATATCTTGAATTGCTCGAATATAAGCGATACGAACTCCTTTCTTCTCCAAAACTTTCCACAGGACCTCTCTTGATACCCTATCATAGATTTTTTTTTCAGATTAATGAAAATCATGTGTAGGTCTTTTTCTTTCCTTCGATACATCTCCATTAATCTTCGTAGTAGATAGATTGCTTCCATAGTTGACCTCCCAGGCATAAAATCAAATTGATTCTTTGAAATATGATTGTCTTGTCTTAATCACCGTTCAATTACTCTTTCCCATAACTTCATGGTATAACTCATGAACTTAATTCTTCTGTAATTTGCACAGTTTTGTACATCTCCTTTATTATTATAAATAGGGATTAAAGAGTTTCTCCTCTATTTATTTGATATTTTCTTAGATTTCATTATATCGTTAAACAGTTTTGTGATCCAACTTATACCTTTCTCTCCTAGGCACTTCCATACCTCAATAGGTATATTATCCGGTCCGATCGCTTTTCCATTATCCATCCTCTTCAATGTTTCTTTTATCTCAAACTCTCGAATTCTACGATAAAAGGTTTTATTTAGGTCTTCCTCTCTAGTATTTAGAATGTCCGAGTCCCCTAATGTCTCATGTTCTTCATTAAATAACTTGTGAAAATGACTCTTCCATCGATCCTTGATATCTTGTTCTGTAACCAAAATTTCACCCTCTTCATCCTTAATGCATTTCACTTGATCCAAGTCACTTGTCTTTTTTTTTTCTACTTTTAGTAAGCATGTATATATTCCTTTCTCCATCTTTGGTGTCTAACGATTTATATAATCCGTTGAACGCTTTAGCTTTTGCCTCGTTCACTGCCTTCTTAGTATCTTTTTTAGTTGCCTTATATTTTTTTTAATTTTTATTATTTTTACACACGTGTTAATTTTTATAATAATTTTTTTAACTTTAATATTATCTTGTACATTTGAATCATAATTTAATATATTTAATAATTTTTTAATCTATGTATATTAATTTTAATGAACAGAAAAAAAAAATAGAAAGAGAAAGAAAAAAATTTATTTTCATTGCATATTTCATGAATATTGTAACCCAAGAAATAGAATAACAATGTCTTTTTCTCAGCGTATACATCCAACTTAATTAATCTCTCATTCTTTCTTTGTTATGCTTGGGGAAAGAGAAAATAGCTTCCCAAGATAACTTTATCAGTAATTGTCAAGTGTATGGTGCAATTAAGATTCTTGCAGCGGTTGTAAATCCAATGAAAATTCTATTTATGTACTGTATTGTTTTAGCAGTAATAGTAATACACTAATTTATTCGAAATTTATATTCCTATAGGTGGATATGGCACTCTAGAAGAACTATTGGAAGTGATCACCTGGGCTCAACTAGGAATCCATGACAAACCCGTAAGATATCGAAAATCATAATAACCCTTTCGCGGTTTCTTTTTAATGCATATATATTAGCCTTTTGGAAATTACTCGAAGGAAAATGATGATTTTATATTATTTTTTATTTTATTTTTTAATAATTATGGTTAAGTGAAAGAAAATAGTAAAAAAAAATAATGTAATTAATAATACAAAGAATAATATAAAAAATAATATAAAAAATGAGATTGAAAAATCATGATTATTACTTGAGAATTCAAAATGAATGTGTAGCGAAAGTTACCGAATAGTGAATAGTAACATTACTCTGAGTCTCACATCTGAAATCCAATCAAAACGTGAAAGACACTACAGTGTCACTCTAATTTTTGTAGTTATATGAATAAAAACCCATTTTTTTATGTGATGGAACTTTTTTTAGCATAAAAAATTGTGTCAAATGATATTATTTACATATATTTATACATATATTATTTTATATTTATATAATTTTTATTATTTAATTATAATTAATTTTATTTTTTTATTTATTAATATTTTAATTGTGCTATGTATTTCAATATGTAAGATATTTGCACACATGTGATGTGATATAAGTTTTATACAATTTTGTCTTCTATCATTCACATCACATGTAAAATACAATCAATTAATTTTTTGGAAAAAAAGTATTTTAAATTAATTATTAATAAATAAAGGCTTTATTTTTTTGGCGATGAAAGGGATCTTATTTAGAAGTTCTAATTCTTTCATGAGGTTAAAGCGAGGACATAATGAGGGTCTTAATCATTGAAAAGCGATAACAGTATAGAGTATTCTTTTTACAAGGATTTTGTCAAAGAATGTTATGAATACATTTTTTAAGAATTTAAAAATATTTTTTATAAAAAATAAAATATTCAATATATTAAAAATTAAAAAATATTTTTTATATAAAAAAATTTATTTTAAATTTCTTAACAAGTATTCACACTCTTTAGAAAAATTCTATAAATAAACGATTAACGGGAAAAATGGACAACTGAAAAAATGGATTGCATGCAGGTGGGTTTGTTGAACGTGGATGGGTACTATAACTCGTTGCTGTCATTCATGGACAAAGCTGTTGACGAAGGTTTCATAACACCCTCTGCCCGTCACATTATTGTGTCTGCCCACACTGCCCAAGACCTCATGTGCAAGCTTGAGGTACAACACACTGCAATTTTTCATTTTCCATCCCACAAGCTCTAGTTGAAATAATTATTTTTATTTCTAATCGAAATAATTAAGCTCTTAAACTTATCATGTTTGTAAATCATATACGTTCCATTCATTACCATTTCATTTAAATAGTTAATAACACTATGTATGTAACATACACATGATGTCTTGAATAGATTAAAATTAATAGGTAAAAAAACTAAATTAGCTTCATTGTTTCCTTTTCCCCCTCCTTTGTTTGTTTAGATGAATTTGGCTTAATGTAACATACCCAATTTGAGCAAAATGATCTGAGCCGTTCATTTGTTATCATCTCCTTGTTATTATTATTATTATTATTATTATTATTATTTAGCGAGAATCTCCTTGTTAATTTTAGGAATACGTCCCCAAGCACTGTGGTGTGGCCCCGAAGCAAAGTTGGGAGATGGACCAACAGTTAGTTGACACTTGACATTTAACACTGCAAAATCAGACATTTCTCATTGTAGTCAAATCTACATTATTTTCCCTTTCAAAGTAGAAAATAGCACTATCAAATCTCAATACAAACGAAGCCTTTTGGCTGACATTGTGTAATTTCTTAATTACGTTCTAATAGTGTATTAGAATATGACCTGTAATGTATGATCAAAGATGTGGGATTACACTAGAAAAATTTCTATCATTGTCGGTGCTTGTTAGTATCTATGCTATATATTTAAGTTGGCTCTAGTAAAGTGATGGGCCCTTTTAAATAGTTATCTCAAACAATAATTGATCAGTTCATAAATTGGTTCTTTAAATTTCTGTTTATTAATAAATACAAAAATTTACAAGAAAAAGGAACGTGCTAGTAAAAGCTCGAGTGATTACACGCTCGAACTGTATGCACGTTAGATATTTATTTTTTTTATTTGTTAACTGCAAAAACGCATAAATCACAAGAATATTTTTTCAATCCAACGGATAGAACTTTCAAGCATTTACATGCTCGATCATTCAGTAGCATTTACCCAAATATATATATATGCATTAACTTATAAATAATATTTTTTGAATCTCTGCTTATTAATAAGAACATGCATTTATAGAAACTCTTATACATAGATTTTTTGGTAAAATTCTTATACATAAATTTGGATATAGTCTCTTATAATAGAAAAGTTTACATTTTAAATTTTTAAGCTACACAATCATAATAAAAAGTTAATATACAAAACTTTTTAAAAAATTCTTCAAAAATTAAATGCTTTAACATATTATCATACTATTTTACTTAGTTACTTAAGTCTATCACATTAAAATTTATAAATTAATTTATAAACTATTATTTTCTTGTCTTTTTTATTTATCATTTAAAGTTGTTGCATAAAAAATTTGAAAATCATTAAATAGCCTAGATTTAAAAAAATTACATTTGATTGAATTATCTTTTATGAAAATATTCAAAATATTATTATTACTCTAATAATATTATCTTTCACTTATCAATATAAAAAATAAAGTTAAAAAATATAATTAATGACTTATTAATTTTTTTAAATAAAAGGCCTGATGAAGGAGCCTCCTATCAACAATTGTGTTTTGTCTTGGAATTTGATGAAGGACCTAGCTAGAAATGACTCTTTCCCATGGATCATCGGTGGAGATTTTAATGAAATTCTTGCCCTACGTGGAGATGCAGGTGGTAATGACTAATGACATAGTGCCTTAGCAAATGGAGAATTTTTGAGAAGTTGTTAAGAGTCTCACATCGTCTGTTTTAATTTTTCGAATGCAATTTATATATTTGTTGAATTATTTCTCTTAATACCAATTAATTTTAAGTTAGAATCTAACAAAAGTTGTGAAAGAATGCGGACTACATGATTCGGGCATCAATGGATATGGTTACATAGGGAATAATCGAACGGATGAGGAGCATAACATCCAAGTGCGACTGGATAGATTCTTTGCGAATCAAGAATGGTTGAGGCGACGGAGGCAAGCTTGGATTTATCACCTTACTTCCTCGTACTCTGGCCACTGTCTAATAATGGTAGATATGGATGGGTCTAGGGGTGATCGAGGTAATGGATCGAAGGAGAGACCCTTTTAATTTGAACAAATATATATAGACCGGTCACCAAGACTGCCAGACTATCATACGAAATGGGTGGGAATATAGTGGGGACAAGAGTATTGTGCAAGATGTGGCTTCTAGAATTAATATGATTGGACAATGGTTGAAAGGATGGAACCTATTTACATTTTACTGAAAACGGAATTAGAATTGAAATATAAAATTTTAATTTTAATTTTAATTATAATTATTTTAAAATTAAAATTAATTTAAAATCTTAAATTTTATATTTAAAATTATTAAATAATTAAGATAAGAAATTAAAATTATAAATTTAATTATAATTTTATTATTTAAAGATATAATCTAAAATATTAAAAAATTATTTACAAAAATTAAAATTAATAAAAATATTCATACAATAATATTTTTATAATATAATAGTCATTTTTTTTATAAAGAAAATTTTCATAAATTTGTTTTAGAAAAAAATAAATAGTTATTATAATAATTTTTATATAAATAAAAATATTTTTTATATAAATATTAAATTTTAATAAATATGATTGTTCATAAATAAATGTGAAAAGAGAGAGAGAGTTTAATTTTTGAGTTATAGAATTAGTAATTCTTAAGGTATAGGTTAAGAATTGAGAAAAGTTTAACTTATTGTTTTTCAATTTCATGAAATTAGTTTATGGAATTCTAATTCTAATTCTAAATGATAATTTAAACATAAAAATTAAAATTAAGATGTTTCATTCTAATTTCAAGTTCTAATTTCATGCTCAATTCCAAGAATCAAACCGGACACTAAAAAGAAAATATTAGTCATATATTTTTTAGGGGTATATTATTATTCATATTTTTTAAAAATTATGATTAAGTGAGAAAAAATTAAAAAAATATGATTAATATCATGGAGAAAAATATAAAAAATGATGTGAAAAAATGATAAAAAAATTAGAGTTGATCAAATTTAGAAAATAGTTAAATGAACTACTATAAAATGAGGAAGTCATGTAGCGGTACCATTCTCGTATCCAACGGTTGAAAGAGGGAGATCTGGACGTACACAAGTTTCTTTCATGGGCCAGCTGCTGGACCTCCAGCAGCTAGAATTTGAACCCTTCATTTTTTATTCAATAGTTCAATATTTTTTTTTATATTTTAATATTAAAAATATTTTTTAATATTAAATTAATATATTTTAATATTGAATTTGGATGAAAATGAAATGATCCAGATTGTTGTTGTCCTCCAAATCAATGGTGGAGAGAAACTGGACTCAGACACTGGACCTCCAACAGCTGAAATTTGAACCCTTCATTTTTTATCCAATGATCCAGTATTTTTTTTTATATTTTAATATTAGCGAGCTACTGCTAAGAATAAAAAGAACAAGATTGTAGCATTCAAGATGAAAACGAGGTCTGGCAGAGGGAGAGAGAGAAGATTGAAGAGGTGGCTAATAATTATTTCATGCAACTATTTTCTACATCGCAACCTACTCAAATTAAAAAAAAAGCTCTCAGTAAGATGGCTAACGAGGTTATAGGTGAGATGAATGTTTTGTTTTTATATATGCCATTTACTGCTTTATAAGTAAAGGAAGCTATTATTCATATAGGGGCGACCAAATCCCCGGGCCGCGATGTTATGCCAACTTTGTTTTACCAAAAATATTGGGTCTAGTTTGAGAAGATATTATTAAGGCGTCTTTATATTTATGAATGGGGGTGACATGATTAGATCTATAAATCATTCATTCATAATGCTTATCCGGAAATTCCTTCCCCTCAAAATATGACTCAATCCAGGCCTATCTCACTGTGCAGCATCTTCTATAAAATTGTTAGCAAAGCTCAAGCTAATACATTGAAGAGGACTGCGACAAGGAGATCCTCTGTCTTCTTATTTGTTTGTTATATGTGCCAAATCCTTATCATCACTTTTATACAGAGCTGGGAATCAAGCACTACTTTCAGGCTTTAGAATTTGTAGAGCTACACCTAAGGTGAGTCATTTATTTGTTGCAGATTATAGCTTAATTTTTCTAAGGCAACCCTCGAGGATTGCAATGCCATATTTGATGTATTAGATTTGTATGGGAGGGTGTCAAGCCCGTGTTGTGAAAAATGTTTTATTTCAAAAGAATAAATGTCTCACATTAGTTGGAAAATAAGTTTTTGAATAAGTTTAAAAAAATGATTTTGTTTTATCCAAGTTTTGACCTTAGATATTCAAACGCATATTCAATATTACATATTCCAACGCTTATTCCAATGGACATATTCCAAATCATATTCCAACGGATATATTCCAACTATGGTCATATTCCATGGATATATTCCAATCCATATATTCAGACAGATTCCAAAGTGTATATTCCAACGGTTGTAAACGACCAAAAACTGCTTTCTATAAATACCATCCTTGATTAAGTTTTGTGGTTAGAGAGATATATAGAGAGAACTTCCTCTTCATTATTCTCTACTTCTATTCTCTTAAAAATTACAAATTACGTGACTTAAATCTCTTGTAGTTCTTGAAGTTAGGAAAGAACATGATGAGTAAGGGGATTTTCGTCTATACCAATAATCCTCGGAAAATCCTTTGGATCAGATGTTTCAATTTGTGCTTTGTCTCATTTATTTGGAGTTTTCGATTAAGATGCATAGGGAAAAAAACAATATACAACAATCTCAAGGATTATGGAACCACAAAACGCAAATGGCCGCTTCTCGGCCAACAACGGTCCGAGAATGGTACCCCACAAAACCCACCTCCTCTTGCTCGCTTACATATGCCAAACCATTCCCGGATGTTTCCAAGATCGAAACGTTCGGAGGACAAAATTTCAAAGATGGCAAAGCGTGTCTACTCTATTCTAGACATGCACGGGTGCAATCCACTCACCGATCAAATGCCGACACATCTACCGATCGAAAAACACTTCACAATTGGACTTATGCCAATAAGGTATGTAGGCACACAATTCTAACCACATTATCTAACGAATTGTTCGATGTCTTTTGCTCATACAAGGAAAGCAACAAAATTTGGGAGTCTATGATTGTCAAATACAATGCCGAGGATCTCAAACAAAAGTTCGTCATTGGGAACTACTACCGATGGGAGATGACGGATGAAATTGATATCAAGACTCAAATCAACCAATACCACAAGTTATTAGAAGAATTAAAGGTCGAGAACATCACCTTGCCTAATGAATTCGTAGCAGATCCTCATTGACAAATGCTAAGCCGCAAACTTGGAAGGACTACAAACAACAACTCAAGCATAAAAACAAACGTTACTATCCTTGGCGATCTAATCACGCACATAATCATTGAGGACACAAACATGAAACGAGATCAAGGCTGCAAGGGCAAAGGCATTGGCTTCGAGGGCAAATATGGTACAATTCAATAAGAAAAGGTACGAACATTAACCCAACAAAGGACTGATTACAATAAACCTAATTACGTGCCAAGAGTGAATAATCCCACTTTCAAAAAGAGTGGAGGAAATCAATGTTTGTGGCAAGCCAAGAAATCAATTGGAAGCTAGAATCCCTCTTCGGGAAGAGAAATGACAATCCTCCTAAGCCAAATGCAAATTTGGTCGAAGGAGATGATATAATTGCTTTGCGGTCATTTCTCAAGTTTTATTGATGGCCAGTGTGAATGATTGGGTGGTAGACTCTGGGGCTACTACATGACATTTGTGCAAAATCAGAAATATGTTTACCTCCTACAATTACGTGGGGGATGGAGAAAAACAAGTTTATCTTGGTGATTCCCATGCCCTTCTTGGGAAAAAAAAGTTCTTAGAAACTCACATCTGTAAGACCTTAGCTCTCAACGGTGCTTCATGTACCTAGCATGTGGAATTTAATTTTTGGCCTTGCTAGGAAGGTGCATGGGGTTAAAGTATCTTTTGAGTCTGACAAAATAGTGATGACAAAAAATAATGTCTTTGTAGGAAAGGGTTATTGTAATCAAGGCTTGTTTATACTCAATATTGCTAAAATTAATGAAAATGCTAATTCTTAGTGTATATGATTGACTCTATTGATATGTGGCATGCAAGATTAGGACATGTTAGTACTTTTATATTAAGAAAATACAATATCTTGGATTAATTTCTAGTTTTAGTGATACATGCTTAAACAAATGTGAAAATATGTCTTTTCTAAAAAATAACTAAAAAACCATGCTTATCATAGAAAGAAAAATTGAAGTTCTTGAATTAATTCATTCTGATTTAGGAGACTTAAAACAAATTATGACTAGAGGTGGTAAAAATATTATGTAACTTTTATTGATGATTTTCTAGATACACTAAAGTATATTTACTTAGAAATAAAGATGAGGCTTTTGATATGTTTCTAGTGTATAAAGCGAAATAGAGAATCAATTAAATAAAAGAATTAAAAGAGTTAGATCGATTAATAAAGGTGGTGAATACACCTTTAATGACTATTGTGAAAAAGAAGGAATAATTCATGAAATCACACCTCCTTACTCTCCTCAATCAATGGTGTAGGCTATTTGTGTGTAGTGAGGGTAATGCACTAATTTTGTGATATGTGGTTTGTTTGATGGAATCTTTGGATGTCTATTATCCTTTAGTGTTGCTAGGTGCTATATTTTTAACAATTATTGTTAGTTGACAAAAATGAAAAAGTATGCATTGAACATGTTTGTGGAAATGTTTCATGCATGGGTGCTCTATATGAATAATGAGTCTTAGTTTAAGTTCTTTGTTAGTTCCAGGAGGAAGCTTCATTATGTATTGATGCTATAAGTGATTACATGTTTTTCATCAATATGATGTACTCTCTATATGTGGGGGTTTTAATGAGAAAATGATATTATATTAGTAGTTTGATTGTGTTAATATATGACTTGGTATAAGTATCTTAAAGTGTGGGGGTAGTCTATATCTAAAATTCTTTCATTCTATCAAGGAAGAGATAATGTGATACTTCTAATTTTGTGAAATAATTTTTAGAAAGATATTTTCTTTTGTTAGATGTGGTGTGTATAACAAGTGAGAATTTTCTCAAATATGTATAATGTGGTGCATCACAATATGAATATGCTCAAATATTGGTACCGTTATGTAATTGATTTTGCATGTGTTATAATTTGATTGATTAAGTAAATACATACATAATTCTTTATAATGGTTTGTGTAGAGTTTGAAAATTAAAATAGAGCATTGAGTGCTTCATATAATGTCTTACATTGTATCTCATATACCCTTGTTATCTTTGAGTTACTATTTAACTTGGTTATGTGACATGCATAGTTATATATGTATAGAGTGTGATAATTATGATCTAGATGTACATGATCAAGTATTTGATAATGTTTGCATAAATGAATTCCATGTCCCTATTGCACTTTGAGATTAGTTGAGATTGATGAGACCATGGACCAAAGCCATGGTGTTGAATTTGAAGTGTGGACATGATAATCATAATGTTAAATAAATCATTGATTCAAATGAGATTAAATCCACTAGTGATTTATTTTTAGCCTCAATTGAAGTGATGTCGCTTGGAAATCATCTAAGTAGACCTCGTATAGCCGGATCTAAAATTGAGGTCAAGTTTATTAACTTGGTAGGATCGAGGTTGAGTGGCTAAGAAATCTCTTAGCAGATATTCCTTTATGGAAGAAACCTGAGAAGACATAGATTCTTCGAGTAGTCTGGCTTGCAAAAATGGCAAAATAGTAAAAGCAAACAAAATTGTGTATAATGAAAAGTGACATATATGTATACATCACAATTACGATGGGTATGCTAAAAGATGGAATTAAATCCATAATTATGTGAAGTCATAAGGAAATTTGGCTAATCCTCGACAAAATCTTTGTGTAGAAATTTAATATATACCACATCGAGGGAATGAGACTTAAGCCAATTTGAAACTAACGTGATGGTAACCTAACTTTTATGAGTGGAGATCCCATGAAAAAAGTTCATATGGGTAAAAACAAGTCACTTGTTATTTTGTGAAAAATCTGGCAGGTGTGAGAAGCATGAGAAGTGCTAGGCATTTATTGTGAGGATAAGCTATATGCTTTTAATGAATTTCATATCCTTTATGGGTGGTGTATAAAGTGCAGATACACTTGATGAAATCACCTATATGAGTGTGGGGTGGGGCCGCTCTATGAGATAATGATGACATAATCTCAGAAATGAACAACCAACCGCAATACACAGGAAAAGTGCAAAACTGCGTTAAATAAATAAGATAAATAAGGGTGTAAATGTGATCAAGTGGGATTCTAATTTACACGAAAAATGTTTTGGTTCATAGAAGTTTAAACTTCACCAATTACATTGTAAGTTAAAATCCTATTTATCTAGGTCCGGTTCATAGTCCAAAAGACACCAGAAAAACGTTTGCACTCATGATGTAACCCGATTCTGTTTTAAAAAATTATTGATTTTATTTAATATTCTTTTGAAATATGTGGGGGATTGTTGTGAAAAATGCTTTATTTCAAAAGAATAAATGTCTCACATTAGTTGGAAAATAAGTTTTTGAAGAAGTTTAAAAAAATGATTTTGTTTTATCCAAGTTTTGACTGGTCATATTCCAATATATTCCAACGACATATTCCAACGTATTCCAATGGACATATTCAACTATATTCCAACGGATATATTCATCTTTATATTCCAACGGATATATTCCAATGGTCATATTCCAACGACGTATTCCAACGGTCATATTCAACTCATATTCAACGACCAAAAACTGTTTTATAAATACCATCCTTGATTAAGTTTTGTGGTTAGAGAGATATATATAGAGAGAACTTCCTCTTCATTATTCTCTACTTCTATTCTCTTTCTCTCTTGGGTTACGTGACTTAAATCTCTTGTAGTTCTTGATAAACAGAAGAACCTAAGTCATGCTCAGGGAGATTTTCGTTATACCGAAATAATCCTTATCCATTTTTAATGAATTTTCTCTTTATTTGCGGAGATTTCATTAAGGCTACAAAAAAAACAATATACAACAGCCCGCAGGTAAATTTTGAAAAATAACCCTTGATGTTTAATGTGGAGCCTACAAGCAGAGCTTAGATCTCAAAGGCATGCAATATTAATAGGGTGGCTTAGTTGGAAAAAAATAATATAGGATTGCTAACTATGGTTGGAAGATCCATGGACTCTGCATTCCAATCCATTATAGACAGAATCTAGAAGTGTATTAAAGGTTGTAAAGAGAAATTGCTGTCTAAATGGGAGAAAGAAAGTCTTATTAAAGTAGTTGCCAAAGCTATTCCCCTACTCTATGTCTTGTTTAAAAATTACAAATTCCCTTTGTCGTGAGTTAGGAAATATGATGAGTAAGTTTTGGTGGGATAACCAAACGGATGATCGGAAAATCCTTTGGATCAGATGGGAAAATTTGTGCTAGCTCAAGGAGAAAGGATGAATAGGCTTTTGAGACATACTCTCTTAACCTTGAAATGTTGGCTAAGCAAGGTTGGTCGCCTGTAGCTTTTTCCAGATTATCTGGTTGCAAGGGTTTTGAGATCCTGATATTACCTAAGAGGAAACTTTATGAATGCTCATCCGGGTGCGAATCCCTCTTACACATGGAGATGGAGAAGTCTTTTGGAGGGAAGGAGAACATTTGAGATGGGTACAGTATGGAGGGTGGGTAATGGTTTTTCCATCAATGATTGGGAGGACCCTTGGCTATCTTTCCTGATCACTTGAAAGTGAGTCCTCTACGCATCCATGATATCATCATAGACATGATGTCTGTTGGAGAATCTGCGAAGATGGAATGAGGATTTGATTCGTGAAGTGTTTGATCCTCAGAATGCTAAGGTTATTCTTGCTATTCCTCTGGCCCAGGGGCACATGGAAGATTCGCCATACTGGTGCTATGATGCTAGGGGTGCTTTATTGGTTAAAAATGCATACAAAATGATGTGGCAGTGTTGCATGGAGGCTAGGGGTGCAAAGAGGAGTTACTGGGTATGAGAAACTTGACATGCTGGGCCAATTTTCACGGGTATGGAAGAAACTTTGGAAGCTAGAAATCCCTCCTAAAAATAAGGTTTTTCCCTAGAGAGATTGCAGAGCAGGTATGTGCTACCCACTCGCTTAAGACTTCTCTTTAAAGGAGTCAATGTTGGAGAGGGTTGCTACATGAATGGTGCAAAATCAGAAACGGTGGAGCATCTATTTGGAGCATGCCCTTACTCATAAAATAAATTGGTAGAGACTGGTATTGTGAATCTGCCCTCGCTGGTGGATTCGATGATGTGGAATGAATATTTCAAAGGTGCATGGGAGGCTCTGAGTAAGGAACAGATGGAATTGGTGGTCATGATTTGGGTTGGAGCGTAGCTCTAAAGGAATCTAGATTGGTTAGATTTGCATATTATCATGTCATTTTTTTTTATGTATTCAAGTAAAAGAGAAAGTTAAATATAAAAAATTATAAAAAAATTATAATTTATGACTGAGTTTTATTAATAAATGTTTTTATATTTATTTTTTTTACTTAATTACATAAAAAAAATAACATAAAAAAATACAAACCCTGATTGGCAGGGGGCGTGAGATCTAAGGATCGTAGGGGCTGGCTACAGCAGCGTTAATCAATTTGAGGGTCGTTATCCAGGCTCGCAAACGTACAATGGTTGTGGATCATGATGCAGTATTAATGACATATTTGATACCACCTGAAGATCTGTGCTTTAAGGTCACAAGAAGCAAGTGATTGTAGGATTGGTTTGATAATTAGAACTAGCAGGGGTGAGTTCATTGCGGCGAATTCAGTTTTGAGACTCGGCAATGAGGGAATCAGAAATTTTTTGTTAATAAGAGCAAATTCTTTCATTCTATTAAATAATTAATTTTTATTTGAAAATTATGATATTTATTATTTTTTTTTTTATATGTAGTATTAATATGATTATTATTTTTAATTTGATATATATAAGTACTAGTTTATTTAAAAAATAATTATATATAAATCATTTAAGATTAGTTAATAATTATGTACATAAATATAATTCGATACAAGTAGAGAACTAATTAATAATTTAATATTATGTAAATAAATTTGGGCAAAATTTAAAAGAAATAAATTGATAATAATTTGTTAAAATTAAAATTTATTCAATTAATTTTGTATTTTAAAAAATTTCTTAAATTTTGTAGAAGATAAAAATAATATTATATATATATATATATATAATGATAGATTTTTTTTAATGGGGACGTGTGTTCCGAACCCACCAACGAGGATACGTCCCTGAGACCGGGGAGCACTAAGGTGTATCCAGTAGAGCTGCTTGATGGCTTGGGAGCTTGGCATTTGTAATGTATTCTTAGGTTGATGCTAGCGACGTTTTTGCTAGTACACTAGATGGGTTAGCGGATTTCTCATATAGTGGCTCTATTAAAGACATTTTTATTTATGCTTTATGATTTGATAAATTCCAATGTAGTTATGCTCCTATGACATGTAATTTAGTGGCAGATTCTCTTGCTCATTTTGTGAAAAAGGGCAGAGATGGGGTATGGTTAGATCACCCACCAGATTTTTTCTTGTTATTTGTTGGAGACTCCTGCGAGTATTTGATTCTCTTTTCATCTCAAAAAAATGATAGATAAAAAGGAAAAGAAAACCTTTAAAGAAATAAATAAATAAATAGATTGAGTAACTAAAAATATAAGAAAAATGTTAAGAATATACTTTCTATCACACTCTTTTTAACACATTATCTTCTATTAAGTCACGTCACACATTAAAGTACATACTCAAATTGATTACATGCTAATCGAAATTAAATGTGTATTTTAATATGTAACGTTACCTAATAAAAAATAGTGTGTTAAAAAAAATGTGATAAAAAATGTGTTCCTAATATTTTTTAAAATATAATGATGAAAATATTGGAGCAAGGCAGTGGTTAAACCACTAATTATCATTATCTTTAATTATTGTAAGAATTTATTAATGAGTGTCTTTAAGATATTAGTTAAAAAAAAAAAAATAAAAGGTATTAATTGAAAAAAGATTCTCTAACTTGTTTTTAAATGATTAAATAAGAATATATTCATTATTAATTTTATAAAATGTATCATATTATTTACTTACTAAATAATCTAAAAAAAAATAAATTATTATTTTTTTCACTTAAGAAATAAATTTACTTTTAATAAAAAAATTTAATAATTAAAAAATAAAGCATTTATTATATTAATGAAAAAATCAGTTAATATTTATCTTTTTAAATAATTAAAAATATTTAATAAAAAAATTAAATACTATTTCATAAGAGTAATTCTATATCCTCTTATCCAATTCTCTTAATAATTCTTTTAATATTAAATAAAAAAAAATTTAAATAAAAAAATAAATACATCTAATATTTTAAAAACATAAAAAAGTATTCAATATTTTTTATTTAATAATTAAAAAAATTAATAAAAAGATTAAGTAAGAAGATAAATTATTTCTCATTTCATAACTAGTTTCTTAGATACTTCTTAAGAAAATTCATTATTTTATAAGTTACAATAATAAATGGATGGGTTGTTGAAGATAGCTTTCAATTAAAAAGAGAGAGATATGGACAGGCAATGATGGTGACACATTGAAATCAACATAAAAATTGAATAAGGCGGAATGTTGACACAATGGACTTCCATCGGCATTTAATCATTTATGACAGTTATTCTCCTCGTTAGTTTTCACTTTTTTATTTTCATTATTAATTATATATCTTTTTAATAATTTTTTAATTATTAAATGGTTGGTGATACAGAAATAGCGCTCGAGATTCTACAACGTAGTAGAAATTAGAAAACGCTAGTGTTCTCTGTGTGGAAAGTGGAAATCCAAAACTTAAATTTGAAAGGATCAGAGGATTTGGATCATGTAAAAACTGTACCAAATCTCAACCATAAAAAGTGTTTCACTTTATTGCAAAATATAAATTGTAAAAGTTACAAATGTAATGTCCGTCCAAGTTTCATTTTGTAAAAATTAGAAAATGCTAGTGTTCTATCGCGCGGCTTTTGATTCATTTCCGTCCAAGTTTTTTTTTTAACCTTTTTGGTTTTGGATAAGCATTAACATGCTTCTCCGCTTGATAAACGATCCAGTGGAGGTGGGAATCATGTCCTCACTAGTTTTTTTTTTTTAAATTTCTTTTTTTTTGAACTGTGATAAAGCTCTTTCCTTTATCTCCAGGTCAAAAGATAAAAAGAGAAGCCAAAAGAAATTTAAAACTGATTAACAATATTTTAAGCTGTGATAATAGCGAGCTTAATGACACAAATTAGGAATTGATTGATGTCCCACCAAAAGTTTGTTTGCAATTGATCGTTGTGTTTTGTAGCTTTTTCCTTTTCCTTAGGACTTGAATCGCCTGCGGTTTGAACTGCAGATAGTGCACTTTTAGATTCACGGCCAGCAATCAATATATCATATATGTTTTAATATTTTATAATAAAAAAAGTTTATTTTTAATGATTGAAATATTTACTATCTAACAATAAATTTTGCTAACAAATATCTTTATTTTAAAAATATTTGTTAATTAACTTCTGTTCCTACTTTTTCAGTGAGACAATCATTTCTCTTTTGAACATGTATTGCCATCGGCCATCGGGCATATAAAAGAAAGTATGTGTGCGTTCTAGAGTCATGAGAAAGAAGACGAACGCATTGACTTTTTGGAAGATTGGGGAATGTCATGAACGCACTGAAATTCCAAAAAATGTGGTCTCCACACAAAACTAAATTTATGGTACATTTAACATGTCATGAGAAGAGTAATATTTTCAAAAAATAAAGTTTTATATTAGTTGGAAGTAAAATTTTAAAAGAATTTATATATCGACTTGTAATTTGAACTTGATAAAAAATGAATTAAGAGATGGGTTCACGTGCACAAAAATGAGTCGAAGGCTCGTGATTAATGTAAATTCTCGATTTGTACCCCCTACACGTGATAACATGAAACCTAAATTTTTTTGTCAAAAGTTTAATTATTTTTTTAGTTTACCTAAAAATAAGTATTTTGAAGATGTTTAAAATGACTTGATCTTATCCTTATTTTTGACTCGGTCTACTCTTCTTCTAACGTGTAAAAATTGATTTTGACTTGGTCTTCTAATATATAGATCAAGTCTTTAACATGTAAATTCTACTAACAACTTTCCATTCTGTTTTTTTATAAAACCATCAACTAATTCAATTTTTAATCACGTTCTCCTACTTCATCTTCTCCTTTGCTCTTCTCTCTATTGGGTTACAAAATAATAATTCTCTTACAGTTCTTCAAACCTTGACATTGTCAAGAAGAGCATGTTGAACCCTAGAGAATTTTCGATTATACCAAAATAATCATTAAGGGTAGTGCTTCGAACGCCTTAGGCTTCAATGTTTTACTGTTTCAATTCATTGCAAGTCACGAGATCCAACAATCAAGGATTATGGCCGAACCAGAACACATCACCGCTACCCGTGCAAGCCCCTCAGCCAACAACAGATCTGACAGCCGTAACATGCAACCCCCTCCTCTAGTTGTTGCCACAGTCACCTATGCCAAGCCCTTCCTTGATGTCTCCAAAATCGAGATGTTCGAACGCCAAAATTTCAAACTGTGCCAGGAGCGTGTTTACTCTGTTCTTGACATGCACGATGTCGTTCATGCCCTCACAGATCCGTAACCAGACTCATCTGCTGGCCCGAAAAAATTGGACGACTGGACTTATGCCAACAAGGTTTGTAGACATATAATTCTTAGCACATTATCTAACGAATTGTTTGATGTTTATTGTTCATACAAGGAAACCAACAAAATTTAGGAGTTTATGCTTCTCAAATACACTGCTGAAGATGCTAGGAGGCAGAAGTTCATCATTGAAAACTATTACATGTGGGAGAAGACTGATGAAAACGACATCAAGACTCAGATCAACGAATACTACAAGTTATTGGAAGAGTTGAAAGTCGAGAAGATCACACTACCAAATGAGTTTGTTGTAGGATTACTCATTAAGAAATTATCAGAATCTTGGAAGGACTAAAAGCAGCAACTCAAACACAAAAACAAGCAGTTGTCTCTTGCCGATCTGATCACCCACATCATCATTGAGGACACAAACAGGAAGGAAATCAAAGCTGCAAGACCAAAAGCATTAGCTTCAAGGGCAAACATGGTACAGGCCAATAAGAAAAGGTACGACAATAAACCCAACAAAATGTCTGATTACAATAAACTTCACTATGTGCTAAAAATGAATAATTTCACTTTCAAAAATAGTGGAGGAAATTGTTATGTTTGTGGTAAGCTAGGTCATTGAGCGGCTCAATGCAGACATAGGAAGAAAAATGACAATCCTCCTAAGCCAAAGGAAAACTTAGTCGAAAGAGATGAAATAATTACTATGGTCATTTCTTAAGCCTTGTTGATGGCTAATGTGAATGATTGAGTGGTAGGCTCTGGGACTACTAGATATATTTATACAAATAGAAATATGTTTACCCCCAATAATTCTGTGGGGGATGGAGAAGAATACGTGTATCTTGGTGATTCTTGAAAAGGAAAAGTTATTCTTAAGCTCACATCTAACAAGTTCTTGAAAAAAAATTCTTTCTCTCAAAATGCTCAAGATGTGGCAAGGTCCCTAGTCTCAATGTTATTATACTCAACGAAGTGCTTCATGTACCTAGCATAAGGGCAAATTTAATTTATGTGGCTTTGCTAGGAAAGGTTATGGTTAAGGTATCTTTTGAGTCTGATAAAATTGTGACAAAAAATAATATACTTGTGGAAAAAAGTTATTGTAATCAGGGACTATTTGTACTCAATGTTGCTCAGATAATTAATCAAAATGCATCTTCTTCTGCGTATTTGATTGACTCTATGGATATGTGGTATGCTAGATTAGGACATGTTAGTGATTCTTATATTAAGAAAATGCAATATCTTGAATTAATTTTTGATTTTAGTGATATATGTTTAAATAAATGTGAAATATGTGCGGAATAAAAAATAACTAAAAAAATCTTGTTTATTTACAGAAAGAAATACTGAACTAATTAAATTAATTTATTTTGATTTAGGAGACTTAAAACAAATTATGACTAGAGGTGGTCAAAATATTGTGTGACTTTTATTGATAATTTTTCTAAGTACACCAATGTATATTTACTTAGAAATAAATATGAGGCGTTTGACATATTTCTTTTATATAAAGCAGAAGTAAAAAATTAATTAAATAAAAGAATTAAAAGAGTTAGATCAAATAGAGGTGGTGAATACACTTTATTTAATTTTTTTTGAGAAAAAGAATGAATAATTCATGAAATTACACTCCCTTACTCACCTCTATCTAATGGAGTAGCTGAAAGGGAAAATAAGACTTTAAAAGAAATGATGAATATCCTATTAATTAGTTCTAATGCTACCTGAACCTAAAAAGAGGAAAATATGCTCTAAGACTTCAGATTGTATGTTTATTGGATATGTTGATTATAGTGTTGCATACAATTTTTTAATTTTAAAAAGTAATGTGCTTGATTGCAAGCCTATAATTTAGATAAAAAATGCTAATTTTTTTAACATATTTTCCCTTAAAATTGGAAAATGTTTTTTGAAGCATTTTCCTCACCTGATGCACCTTTTTGTAAATAAGCCATTAAATCTGAAATTGATTCAACTACAAAATGTAATTCTTGAGTTTTAGTATATTTACCTCCTAGAACGAAATCAATTGGTTACAAATGGATTTTTAAAAGGAAATATAATCCCGATTGATCAATTAAAAAATATAAGGCTATATTAGTAGCAAAATGTTTTACTCAAAAACAAAATGTTTACTTTTTTGATACCTTTGCTCTTATAACTAGAATTTCTTCTATTCGAGTTTTGATTGCTTTAGCCTCTGCATATAAATTGGTTATTCACCAAATAGATGTTAAAACAGCTTTTTTAAACGATGATTTAGAAGAAGAAATTTATATGGTACAACCTGAGAGGTGTGTAGTTCCTGGACAAGAAAATAAAATATGTAAACTTCTCAAATATTTATATGGTCTAAAACAAGCACCTAAACAGTGGCATGAAAAATTTGATCAAATTTTAATTAGTGATAGTTTTTCTTCTGTTGAAATTGATAAATGTGTGCATACAAAATTAGTAAATGGTGAATTTGTGATTATTTTTCTATATGTGAATGACATGCTTATTTGTACTAATCATGACATAATGCATCAAACAAAATATTTTCTTGCATCTAAATTTGACATGAAAGACATAGGTAAAGCTAGTGTAATTCTGGGTGTTAAAGTCATAAGGAAATTTGATAATATAATACTATCACAAGAACATTATATTGAGAAACTTCTAAAGAAGTTTGGACATTTTGATATCAAACTCGTAAGTACCCCTTATGATGCTAACACCCAGTTAAAGAAAAACAGAGGTGATGTTGTTGCCCAATCTTAGTATGCACAGATCATTGGGAGTCTGTTGCATTTGATGAATTTCACTCGACCTGACATAGCATATATTGTATGCAGATTGAGTAGATATACACATAATCCCAATAATGATCACTGGATTGCTTTGGTTAGATTAATGAAATATCTGAGAGGTACCATGAATTATGGTATTGCTTATAGTGGATTTCCGCTGTATTAGAATGATACAGTTATGCTAACTGGATTTTAGATTTAGATGAAATTAAATCCACTAGTAGCTATGTGTTCATCTTTGGTGGTGGTGCAGTGACTTGAAGATTAGCCAAACAAACAATAATTGCAAAATCTATCATGGAGTCGGAGTTTATTGCTCTAAAGAAGATCGATAATGAGGCCGAGTGGTTGAGAAATTTCTTAGAAAATATTCCATTGGGAATAAAACCAACCCCTTTTATGTCTGTACATTGTGACAACAAGGCGGTAATATCTATTGTAAATAATAAAACTTTTAATGGTAAGAACAGACACATTAAGTTGAGACATGAGGTGATAAAGTAGCTGCTAAAAAGTTGAGACATTAGGTTGAATCTTTATAGATTAATGATTTATTTTATTTCAAAAAATATTAAAAACTTGAAGACAAAAAAAAAATTTGAATGTCGCAACTTAGATAATTATAAAAATTACAGAATTAACAAGTTGTCACAACTTAACAACAACTTATATAATCTTGTTTTATTCTTCTAAAAAATGATTCAATTTTTTTTTTTTTTTTCTCATTTATCATTTTTTAATTTTTATTTATCTTTTTTTATTTTACCTCTCTAAAAAATGAAAAAAATAAAATAAAACAAGTTGAAACCCAAACAAATAGAAACAAGAACAGATAAGAGGTGAAAAAAAGGTTTTGTTTACGGTGGCTCGTGGCTCAAACAGAGTGGTGGAGCAAATAAAAAGGGGCTGAGCAATGGTGGTGACCTTCGGCGCGAGGTGGTGGTTGAACAGTGGTTGCGGTGCGAGCGGGTGGTTGGTCGCGGTTCTGCGCATTCGACAGAATGGCGCGAGTGCTGGGTCACACAGATCTGGTTGGTTTCAGGTTGGCACGAGGCAGGGATGATGAACACGGTGGCTGGCGCGAGGCAGTGATGATGAGCACGGTGGCTGTTGGTGAGGGGACGGTAACAGTAGGGCTCGGGTTCAACGAGGTGAAGGCGGTGGAGCATAGCCACGCGGGTGAGAGGGTGTCTGCTGGTAGTCTGGTTCGTTTTTGATATGTGGATGGTTATTTCCGACAGTGTTGGTGCGTCATGGGTGGCTACGGGGTGCTGTGTAAAACAAGGGTGAAGGTGGCTATTTTTTTCGGTTCGTTCACTGTGGATGGGTGCTGGTAATTCACGTCTGATGGCGTGTTGGTCAATGGAGCTGGTTCGTGGACGGCGTGTGGCTGGCAGAGCAACACTGCTACCGTGGATCTCTGTTCTCGGTGATTTGTGAGTTGGGGGGCTGTGGAGGGGGCTGCTTAGTGTGGCTTGGTTGATGGTGTGAAGATGAAGGTTTGGGTGATTTGGCCGTTTGGGTGGTGATGAAGTTGGGTTATGGGTCGTGGCCTTCGTGGGTGGTTGTGGTGGCTTGGTGTTGTGAGGGACGGTGATGGTTAGTTTAGAGGAAGATGGTGATGGTGGTTCTCACGATGTGGCTTGGTTGATGGTGGGAGTGTTTCACGGTTATGAGGTTTGAAGGAAGATGGTGATGGAGGTGTGGGTGAAGGTTGGACATAGTGATGATGAGGAGTTGAAGATGATGAAGGTGGTAGGCTAACGTGAAGGGAAATTTTTAGCAGAGGTGATGGTTATGAGATGAGGATAAAGGTGGTGAAGAGTTGAAGATGATGAAGGTTGATAGACGGTGAAGATGGGAATGGTGATTGCTGTTTAGGTTTGTAGTGGTGAAAGGAAGTGGCTGTTATGGAGGCTTGATGGAGAAGTGGTGCTAGAGTTTGTTGGAGAGAAGGCTATATGATGGAGAGAAGCAAATATGGCTAGGGTATTAATGGTAGGCAGAAGTCTGCGTGTATCAAAAGTGTGTAGGCAATAGGTTTTATAGAAAAAGATTAGAGTTTGGAGAGTGATGGTGATAAGTTTGTTTAGGATGAGTTTGTTTTATGATGAGCTTGTTTAGGATGAATTTGTTTTAAGATGAGTTTGTTTAGGATGAGTCATATGTCATATAAATAAATTAATTAACTAAACATGTTTTAGGATGAGTTTGTTTATGATGAGTTTAATGATCACTGTTAGAGTTTGTTTAAGATAAGTTTAATGATATATGGATTATGAGACAGATAATGGATCAATGGGTCAGATTAAAGGCTAATGAGTTATGAGTGATTAAATGGGTCATGAGTTGTATAATAGGTCAATGAGTAAAAGTTGAATTTTTTTCCTCTTATTTTCTATTTTTTTTTTCTTTTTACAAAATATCCTGAATAAAATTGAGTCTTCACGCCTAGTCACACAATACTAGTTCTCAATTTCAAAAGCCATCCGAACAAAAACTTTATGCCTTCATAACAAAAGGCCTATTAATAAAAGGGAAAATTACACTTTACCTCCCATAGAAATCAAATGCTTCTCATAGCCTTTTGCTTGATTAGTTTTACTTGGGCATGATTCCTGCATGATGTTGTGGGTCCTAATAAGGGAAGCAAGTTTCCTTGCAGAAGATAATTTGCTGCTAAAACATCTGACTTCCCTGAAAATTTAATATATAAATACATATACTTGGTATATTATATTTGGAAAGTCATCAAGTTGTTATCCCCTGTAGAGACAAGGTGTGTCTATTGGAGGGGCTGGACATGATGTTGAATATATCTCTAATATGTTGATTTTTAAAGAATCATTTGGAGGAAATAGGAGTTTAAGCATTTTGATGGCCTGAAATGGTGATTCTTATGTGAAGGGAAACCATTATATTTTGGATGATATTAAGCTCCAGCACCTAAAATTTCTCTTCCTCAGATCTTATTTTGTCGGACATCTTTACTAATTGTGTCCTCCTTTCATCTCTGATATTATGATATATTTTTTTCTTTCTCCTCCTATTTCCTTCCATAATTTTGTTTCAAAAGCTTGTATTTTATGAAATGTTTCTCTTTTATTCTTCTGTATGTGATCTCTGTTAACTTGTTTAATGTTCATGCATGTGCATGTTTCTCATTTGGAACCATTTTTTGATGTCCCTTTATTTTTCTCTCTTCTTTTAATAAGGTATGCATGCTGGATTACCGAAATATGTCCATGTAAATCTGAGGGACATAGAAGATGCTAGATTTCAGGAATAGGAAGAGGTATCTCTAGAGACACTGAAGGAGAAGGGTGTGATTAACCCATCAGGAAGAGAAAGGAGACTTCCTTTGAAGGTACAGATTTCTTGTTGGTTTAATGACATGTAGTTTTCTTTCCTTAGTGTTGTCTTACTATTGCTTCTCCATGACCGTTTTCATGATGTGTAGACCTATTATGATGTTTGACCTTTAACAACAGCAAATGAGGATGCTATATTTTCCTTGCACCAACTACCATAAAAAAGTATTCACCACAAGCCCCTCGTGTCCTCGTCTGCTTTGAATAAAAGTACTTTCTGTAAATGCATAGATGTTCTTAGATCATAGTCCTGTGTTTAAGTTATATACGTTTGTTTGGCATGTGTGATGTGTATGTAAGGTCAAACACATAACATTTTGGTGGATGTGTTTGTGATTTGAAACTGGAAGTTTGGAATATCCTTCTCTGTTTTGGTTGCCATGGGTTAAAAAAAAAGAGAGGAAGAAAGTCACGTGGTGTGCACATGCACATTTATTTTAACAAGAAATCATTTGCTTTCAGTTTAGACCAAAGTTAAGGAGGGTTTAGTGATTAAAAAAAAAAGTTTAATTGGGTATCTTAACCATAGGAGGATAAAGTGTAATTTTTTCAAAAATATAATACTTAGAGTTTATAATCATACAAGTGGTTCGAGTTAATTTAAAATAATATTTAAAAATTTTTAATTAAAATCTCAATCATTCATTTAGTTTTTAAAATATTACTATTACTATTAGAATAGCTAAAAATTTCTCACGAGTAAAAAGTGTAATAGCATATCAAGTCCAAAAGATGACCGATGGATATCAGCTTCGTGGGTGGGCGTGTTGTTGATTTGGCCCATAGACTGGCTACTCAAGAGTGGGTGACTATCCAGTCCAGTTACATGGACCCTTCATTTTTTTTTTTGTTAAATTATTGAATACTTGTTTTTTGTTTTTTTAGATTCTTAGCTTCGTGGGTGGGCCTGTTGTTGATTTGGCCCATAGACTGGCTACTCACGAGTGGTTGAATTGTTGAAAGGGTAAAGTGAGTAATCAGTATAATCCATTTAGCTGGTTTAATTGATAGTTAAATAATTAATATTACAATTATATAAGTGTTTTTCAAAAAAATATATTAAAATATTTAAATTAAAATTTGACTAGTTCAATATTGATTCATTAATTTTTATTAATTTTTAAATTTTTTTATTAATTTTTGACAATTCAAACGCTCATTTAATTTTTTAAATGAATTAAAATTAATAAGATATTTTATTCATGGTTTAACTTATCCGACTAATCCAATTGAACCTATTTTAAAAACACAACTAGTAAGTCCCTACACCTGTCCCCTACTCTCCCAAAATCCTGCCTCATCCGATGAAAAAAAAATATTGGATTCTTAGTCAACCACCCTAAAACATTCATCTCATTTAAATTTTTAAGAGTTTTGTTATATCCTTTTAATTTTTTTTAATAATATTCTTAATATTATATGAAGAAAGTATGAAAGTATTTAATGAAAAAAATAAATATATTTAATGTCTTAAAAATATAAAAAATATTTAATATTTTTTTATTTAATAACTAAGATGATTAATAAGAAAATCATGTAAGTTGATTTAAAATTATTCAATTTTTAAATAATTATTATATCTCCAAAATCAAGATTATATAAAAAAAAAAGCAAAACCGAATAATATAGTGAGAAAAAAATTAGTTTTTGATTTAAGTGATTTTCATTGACTTTATTTATTAGTTATTAAAATCCTTTAGTCCATATTTTAAACATGCAGTTCTATGTTTGATCGTAGGATTTATATATAAAAACAACACCATTAAGAGAGATTTCTTTAAATTCCAAAAGCTATTTGGAAAGTTAAATTAAATTACAATTAGTCATTTCACCATGACTTCCCAACTTATCATCCATACCTTATCATATTTGAAGAGATTAATATCTTACTTATCAATGAAAATATTCTATAAAAACAAATAATTCAAATTAAAATTAGATATTTCATTTCTTTCCTGTTTTCTTCTTGTACTTGTTTTTTTCATGCTGAACTATCCATAAAAAAATGAACAAATGAGATGGCTAGTGTCAAAGATTGATATAAAAAAAGGAGTTCAAGTAAGTATGTGTTTGTGATAGTTGTGAAAATTTAATTATTTTAATAATTGATTATTATATAATTTTTTTATAATCGATTATAAGAAAAAGTTTTATGTTTTGATATGTTAGGTAAAAAATAATTTTAAACTAATCATGTTTTTTTGAATAATATAAAAAATTATTTTTATATATCAAATTAATAAAATAGATATAAAATAATTAACAAATTATTTAATTAATTAAAAAATTATTTGATTAAAAATAAAATAATATTTACATCGCACTATTAAAAATAATCCCAACAACTTACATTCAATAATGCTCAAATTTGAGCTTCGGCCAACAATTTTTTTCTTAAGAAAAAAAACTGTTAATTTTTTCTAATGAAATCCCAAACATGTTGCTTTATTAAAAAAAAAGTTTGTTGATTCAACTTAATGTTGTATTTGAATATTTTTTCATCAATGGAACGAAATAGAATATGTGAGGATGAACTGGAAAAGAAAGTAAATGAATAGAACATAATTACTATTCTCTTTATTTGAAAGTTTCATTAAAGAAACTTCATTATTCATGTATTCTTCCCATTTCATATTAATTTTGAGAGAAATAAAAATTGAGCATTTGAGAAAAAAATAAAAAAAATAGTTCTTTATGTGTTCCGTTCTATTCTTATATATTTTAAAATTTCTAAATAAAAAAAGTTATTTCTCTTCCTCTTATTCTTTTTCTATTCTTCTCATTACTTATCATTTAAATATAATATAAAAGCTAAACCAAATATGTTCTAAGATTTTCTCTCTTTACTAATTTATTTACGCTAATATAACTGTTAAAACTAATAGAATGCAAGAAATATCTTAAATTTATGATCTTTTAAAATGGGAAAAGAAATTAAAGGGAGAGAGAGGATGGGGAGAGATAAGGCTTGCAATTAACTGAATCAATTATTAATTAGTTAAATAAATTTAGTATATGATTCAAATGAGTTAAATTTAAATTTAAATCTAAATCTAAATTTGTTAAATAAATAAGTTAAATTTAAGTTAAAGAAAACTCGTTAAATAAATAAGTTAAATTTAAGTCAAATAATGCCCAAGTACCCAACTTTTTGATTTATAAGCTCACTCGATTAATTAACATTGTAAGCATTAACATAAAAATAATAATTAATGATTATTTAGATAGTGGGAGGGTGGAGGAAGGAGTCACAAAACTATCAACAAGATCTTTTTAACATGAGCTTATTTAAAGTAAATAAATGTATATTAAAAATGATATTTTTATATTATTTTTATTTTAATATTATTTTTATAATTTTTAAGTGATTATAATTAAATGAAAAAAATAATAAAAAAATAAATATAATAAATAATATTAACAAAATTATAAAAAATAATATATATATACTGTTAATGATAAAAATATCTTAATATATTAACGCTGTTAAATTCTCTGTGCACTCTAAATTAATGTATAGATAAATTCTTACTACAAACTCGCGTTTTCTTTCTACTGCAGAACACGACATACAGATTCAGTGGAGGAAAGTGTGAAATCAGCCAATCGCTTCCTGAAATGTTTCCTTCCTTCCCCATTTCATTTTGAATATTGATTTTGGGTGCATCTATTCCTTCCATGAAACCAAATTGACATTAATTTAAAAACAAAAATCAAAAATTGAAAATTCACTTTCTTCGCCGATTCAGTTCATTTTTCTGAATACGGACTTGGATTGGAAAGTATCTGAGGTTTCAACATTTCAATTTTCAACTCTTTCTCTCTCTCGCTTGCAAAATTTCTGAGCAGGTGAGCTACCACTGTTACCGCGTTCATTTCATTCCCTATATATACAATCATCGATACCCATTACCCACTTTTCCTTCATCCAAATTTCTGCTTAACCCTTCACTCATGTTGTCCTCTTTTCTTTTCTCTCTCTTTTTTTTTTTTTTTTCTATTGTTTTATTCATAGAATTCAAAAAACAATAATTTTGTTTTTTGTTTTTTGTTTTTTGTTTTGGTTGTAATGTGTCCTAGGGTTTTACTCATTCAATTTTCGCCCTTTTACTAATGCGAATATCAGTAATTTTGTTGAAAGGCATTGCCTTTTTAGATGGGATCACTATAAAATTTCCATTTTCCCTTTTTATTTCATATTTTCCCGCAATACGCAAATATAAAACATATGCCTGGTGTAAGATGAATCACTTTTCGTGGAAAGATGTTTTCTGGATATTGTTTCTCTTGTTATATTTTAGCATTGTGACCATTTATATTTTGTATGCATCATGCATGCTTATCCTGTTTGAGTTTCATATAATTATGCAATTTGTGATTAGAAATCTAGACAAAATGTTTATTTCAAATCAATTGTTTAAGTTGCTATTTACATTGCCTTTATATTGTACAAACATGCAGAGGGGCTCAGTTTGTGTCATGTGCATACAGCAAACGCACTGTTTGGATCAACAATTCAATTCAAGGTAAAAATTAGCAAGCTTTAGGTGTATTTCTTATGTACCCTACTTTTATCCCTTTCTTCCTGTAAAATAGTGATATAGAATACATGACTGTCTGACAAGTTTTTTGAAATCAGAATATCTGATAGCCCTGTTGATCATGAGGATTCTTGCATAGACCTAGGATCCATGAACCCCAGGCAATGGGAGAGCTGTTATGTGCATGGGGTATATGAAGGTCCATGCAAGAATCTCTTGTTGATCATAAGCCATGAATAAGGGATTTCCATCCTTATGTGGTTGTTTGATAAAAATTTGAATGAATCCGGGACTTCGGTATCTGTGAATATCTTTTCTTTTCTTGTCTTTTTTCCCAATTAAGACAGATATTGCTTCAATTATATGCATTCTAATTTTCCAACATATTTAGTAAGCTGGTAGTTATGAATACCTTATTTATTGAGCTTGAGCCTTGAAATGCAGAGTTATTCGAGGTCCTTGTTGTAAAGGAGGATGCTCAGCATGAGTTTAGCTGATAGATAAGTTGTATTGGAATGTTTCCTTTTTCCTTCTCCTCTTGGTTTAAAGTTTCTTGGTTTGTCTATGTTCTGCTAGGTCATTTGCATAATTAGCTTTAGGATAGCCATTGTTAAACTGAGGTTGTAGCGGCGCTAGTGGGGTTAAGTCGTCCTCACTCATTCCTGCACGTAATTAGACTCTTGAATCCTCCCTGGTTGCACTTATTAGTCGTTACACTTCTCCTTAAAAAAATAGAGGTTATCCAAAATTTTCCTTTTCAAATAAAATTTGGTTGTAACTCTTGTTTTATTTATTTTTGCTGCCTCTCTTGTCATGGTGCGCTACAGGATGGTTGGGACACTATTCTAAAAATGAAATTGTTGGGCTTTGACTTGGGTAAGTTATAAGCTTCTTAGGAAGAGGCTCTTTTTACTTTTTCTTAAATTTTATTGGAATCAATGCAAGAGGTGTTTTAATGAGTGTTATTGAACAATTAGCAAAGTATTATGAATTATAAGCATTTGTGCAGGTGTAGATGGAAATTGAACCCAGTAATCAGCCCAAGCAAGAGCGTTCAAGGACAAGATGGACAGCATCCCTTGACAAGATATTTGCAGACTTGGTTGTCAAGCAGATTCAATTGGGGAACAGACCAAACAACGTTTTTGACAAGAAAACAGGGAATCACATTCATGATGAGTTTAATAGGCAAACAGACTGATGAACCTGCAAAAATTCATATTTTTACGGTTCAAAATCTTGGGTTTTCATTCTCTTTTAATCTTTTTGATTGAGTTTATTCTCAAGTTTCTTTTATTTTTTAGTTATTTTAATATGTTTTAATTGTGTGTTTTTATGTAATTTTGTAGATAATTACACATGGAGAAAACTGGCCATTTAAAAGCGAGAAAATAATTGATTCCAGCGCTTGATTGGGTGTAATAGCATATCAAGTCAATTGATTTGATCTATGCGCTTTCGAGGAATCTTGTTTTAATGGGCCCATACTGGCGTTGAACAAGGAGCGCTTGAGCGATTAAGCGTATCTTCTGCACCGTAACTTTAGTGGGCATTATTAAAGATTATTGAGCGCCATAACGCAATGAAGCCGGCGTGAATTTCTTATAAATAGAAAGTTACGCCAAATTTCAAGGGACTCTGCGGCCGTCAAAACAACTCAAATCCTAATTTCGTGTGGGCGCATCAAGACTTAAAGATTAGGGATTCTCTTCAATCTTGCCACTAATTATCAATGGAGTTTGTCATCTTCTATTCTTTGTTTTGTTCTTTTCCTATGTGTAACTAACTTCCCCTCGTTAGGGGACGATGGATCTTGATACTTTGATGATGTAATTTCTTTTATGGGTTTAATGCATGTTTTTATCTCATGATTTACGTGTTTATCTAATTCTTAATGCTTTTCTAAACCACGATCAATTTGGGAATGATAAATTGGGTTTATGTATGATTTGGGAAAATTTGCATGAACACTAAACTTGTGATAAACACCATAATTTCTGCAATCGCTAGGATGATAGGCATTGTGGGTTATGTGGTCTTTCTTATAATTCCTCATTCTTGATAATGCCTTTCTAATTGGAGTTAGACTAAGGGATTAGTTAATTTCAATCAATGTAAGAGGATTAGTATCCAAGGATTGGATATTAATTAATGTTGGGAATTGACCATGAATCATTGAAATAGAACATGTTTTAAACCAATTTTTAAAGTACATTTGAAAGAGTTCAAGTGAAGTCTAATCCTAACACTTTCTTATTCTTGATTTCATCTCTTGTTAAATTGATTGATTTTACTTTGTTTAGTTTATTTACTTTCTTTTAATTATCTTTATTTTCACTTTTTTTCAACTTCCATATTTTGATTAGCTTAAATAGTGTTAATTTAACGAATTTGGTAATTGCAATATAATCCTCGTGGGACGATTCTCTTTTCACTACTTTATTACTTTTTGCGATTGATTGCACTTGCCGATTTTCAACATCAAGTTTTTGCCCAAAATTTTTTAGGGGATTATTAATTGCTAATATCAATTAGTAGTTAAAAGAGCACTAATTTAAGTATTTTTTTAATTGTTTAATTTTATTTTTAATTGTTTCTTTTTAATTTTAATTTATTTTTTTCTTAATTTTATTTTATTTATAGATAATTATTTTTTTATTTAATTTCATTTTTTTCATTTAATTTTATTTTTATTTTTATTTTCTTTCTTTACTTCACTCTGGTTTGCTTGTTTGTGTTTATGCAAGGTTCTTTGGAATCGGAAAAATTACTTTTTGATCCAGAGATAGAGAGAGCTAGCTAGAGCGAAATGGAAAGAAAGATTGCTAGAGAGGAAGAGACTTGAAGAAGTTGAGCAAAAGATGGCGAAATTGTTGTAATCTGAGAGCAAAAAGACGTACATTGGTTGGGTGACTATGCTACCCCATCTGCTGAGAATATTTCTACCAATATTGTGCGTCCTGCTATTCAGGCTAATAATTTTGAGATTAAACCAGCACTTCTACAGCTAGTGCAGCAGAATCAGTTTGGGGGAGGCCATGCAGAAGATCCAAACTTGCATATTGTGAATTTCTTGCAGCTGTGCGATACTTTTAAGTATAATGGCGTTATTGATGATGCCATTAGATTACGATCGTTCCCATTTTCGCTCGTAGATAAAGCAAAGAGGCTACAAGCCCACCACAAGGGGGAGCATCTCTACTTGGGAGGATTTGGTTAACAAATTTTTGACTCGATACTTTCCTCCATCAATGTTTGTGAAGATAAGGAGTGAGATTGCTTGCTTTACTCGAAATCGGGAGAATCGGGAGTCTCTCATGAAGCATGGGAGAGATTCAAGGAGCTATTAAGGAGATGTCCTCACCATGCATTTGAGGTTTGGCAAAAAAAAGCGGATATTTTATAATGGGTTAAATCATTCCACAAGACTTATGGTGGATGCGTCTGCGAGTGGGTCTTTAAACACTAAGACTCAAGAGGCTCGGGAATTATTTGAGGTTATGGCCACTAATGAATATCGGTTGCCTAGTGGGAGAAAATGAGTCGGACAAGGAGTGATGGAGCTTGGTACTTTCGATGCCTTACTTGCTCAAAACAAAAGTATTTCTCAACAAGTTGGCCAACCTAACTAAGCAAGTGGAGAGCATGCGGGTAAATTCTGTGAACCATCAAAGGTTAATTTGTGACTTACGTGGAGGTAATCATGCTAATGGTGGATGTGAGGCAAGCAATTCTGGTTTTAGTTCTCAAGAGCGAGGTAAATTATATGAGTAATCCTTCCGGACCTCGGGGTGTTCCATTTTCAAATATATAATCCGAGGTGGAGGAATCATCCCAATTTTTCTTGGAGCAATCAAACGGTGCCATTGAATCCTCAACCGGAAGAAGTCTCCTCTTGAGATTACAAGTGGAGAAACTCTCTTTGCGGACCTCACTGCTTTTATGCAACAGACTTCACTTTTATGGAAGAGTCGAGGGCCAATTTCAAGAATCATGAGGCCGCTTATTAGAAGTCTTGAGAATCAAGTGGGGCAAATAAAACAGCTTGACTTCAAGAGAGACCTCTAGGTACCTTTTCCGAGTGATACTTGTTGTCAATCCAAAGGAGCAATGTCATGCAATTACACTTTTTAGTGGCAATACTTTGGATGGACCGATTAAGGACATTGATGTTCCTGTTATAATTATGTCCCATTTCAAGAGTCTTTGTAATGAAGAAGCTAAAGAGGAGCAACCAAAGTGGCAGAGGAAGAAGAAGGAATGTGAGAAGAAAATAGTTGATCCTTCATTGTATGCTAAACTTCCTTATCCTCAAAGATTCAGGAAGGAGATTCAAGAAAAACAATTCTCCAAGTTTTTAGAAGTCTTTAAGAAGCTGCAGATAAACATTCCTTTTCTTGAGGCACTTGAGCGAGATGCCCTCTTATGCAAGGTTCATGAAAGATTTGCTTTTGAAGAAAAGGAAGTTGAAAGAAGATGAAAGTGTGGCACTTTCTCGAGGAGTGCGGTGCTATAATTCGAGGAAACTGCCACCTAAATTGAAAGATCCAGGTAGTTTCTCTATTTCTTGCACCATTGGCAACTTGTATTGAGAAAGCTCTTTGTGATTTAGGAGCTAGCATTAATTTAATGCCATTGTCAATTCTCAAAGCTTGGGATAGATAAAGTGAAGCCAACTACAATGTCTCTTCAACTAGTGATCGGTCAATTAAACATCCATATGGTATAGTGGAAGATTTGCTAGTGAAGGTTGACAAGTTTATTTTCCCAAATGATTTTGTGATTTTGGATATGGATGAGGATCTTGATATTCCTCTGATTCTTGGAAGACCATTCTTGGCTACTTCGGGAGCGTTGATTGATGTGCCTAGAGGAGAGCTTATTTTGAGGGTGGATGGTGATCGGTGACTATTAATGTTTTTGATAAATGCATTGAGACGACATCGATCTCTATGCCCTTTTCAAATGCATTCAAGACAAGCCTCTACAAGATTTAGCTAATAAGAGTCCTTCATCATCGATCAATGTTGATTTTTCTACTCCCAAGATGGTTGACGAAAAGGAGAAAGGACCTCCTCTTTCTCAAAGTGTCACACAATTGAAAAAGATCCTCCAACTTTTCCAACCGATTTATTGAAGATTGATTCGGGGGCGATGCGTGTGTGGAGGCAAAGAGGCGATAAGAGAAAAATGTCATCCTACTTCTCTTGCTTCAAGCCACCATGACTAGTTATAAAGGCAACGTCGAGCTAATGACGTTAAACAAGCGCTTTTTGGGAGGCAACCCAAATTTTCTCTCTTTTTCTCTTTTATTTTTATTTTTATTTTTATTTTTATTTTGTTATTTTCTTATTTCATTGACTAACATTTTTCTTCTTTTATAGTTAGCTAGTGTTGAGTCGGCTTAGGTGCCTCCACGAGTTCGAGCCTTTGTAGGGGGATGTATATAGTTGTCAAATATGCCAAAAAGAGTTTTTTTTTTCCTTTCTTGCATTTTTTTATTTAGTTATTTGTTTTTATTTATTTTGATTTTGTCATCATTATGCATTTTGTGTTTTGAGTCTCTGTTTTAATATTGTGAATGCCGGTGTGTTGAATTGAATATCCAATGATTGCTTGAATTGTGGATTGATATGATTTCTTGGGTTAGCACATGAGAATCCATGAGTTGCATTTATCTCTATTGTTTTAATTGTGTATGGATGTTCTTCCCATCTTTATGATTGATACACTTTGGAATTTAATTGCATGTCAAGCTTAGAGAAAGTTTATGGGATTGCATGTGTGTGGATGATTTGCATCTAGAAGTTGTTTGATTCTCTCTTGAGGCGAAATTCTAGGCAGTGCATGATTAAGGAAATGATAAGGGCTTTCTTTGGACCATTTGAGCCTTTCAAGCCAACCTGTATACACAGTTTATCCTTAGGTCCCTTTTGCAACCTTGCTATTGTTTGGCCTCTATTTCTTTTCTTTTACCCACATTTTTCTTTTCCCATACTCATATGAAAAAAAGAAAAAAAAATTCATCTCTTACATAACCTCTGTTGAGTGCATATTTTGTATTATTTTATTATTCAAGTCTTCATTAATTTTGTGCATGAAATTTTGTGGAGCTGAAAATTTGAAAAGAAAAAAAAAAGAATTGAAAAAAAATAAAAAAGAAAAAGTCCTCCCAAATTATTGCAAAGAAATAAGTTTGGGGGTGGAGGTTGTTGAAAAATAAAAAGAAAAGAAAAAGAAAAAGAAAAAGAAAGTGAATGTTGTATTGATTCTTTTGCTCCCTTGTGCACTTGTCTTATATTTTGAGGCTTGAATTTTGAAATTTGCATAATTTTGTATCTCAACTTTTGTTTTCATTATCCTACCACTTCTTTCTTAACCCATACCCTTGGCACTTTCATTACAAGCTTTGTAAAGTCCCTTTTGATCCTTGGTTGTGAGTTGTTTACATTAGTGGAGAGAGATGAAAAACAACCTATGGATGTGGGTTTGATGTGCATTTGTTGTTTTATAAACTCATTTGGGCTTGTACTCTATGAGGAGATTGAGTCTTTCATTCATGTTTTTAAGTCATTTGTGCATAAAAGTTGCATGTGAGAGACGATGTGATAATTGGATTGTTCATGTGTGATACTTTGGAATTAGATTTTGAATTAGTTTTTGAGGATATGAATGATCTTTAATACCGGTATTGCCTTTTTGAGTCTTTTTGAGTTTTAGTTTTGTTTTTATTTTGATTTTCTTTTACTTGAGGACAAGCAAAAGCTTAAGTTTGGGGAGTGATGAACCCGCAAAAATTCATATTTTTACGGTTCAAAATCTTGGGTTTTCATTCTCTTTTAATCTTTTTTGATTGAGTTTATTCTCAAGTTTCTTTTATTTTTTAGTTATTTTAATTTATGTTTTAATTGTGTGTTTTTATGTAATTTTGTAGATAATTACACATGGAGAAAATTCCATTTAAAGAAGTAGAAAATAATTCTTGAGCCCAGCGCTTGGCCCTGAGCCCTCACTTTGATCCCGCAACATCTTGTTGGAGGAATCTTGTTTTAATGGGCTGTCTGACAGTTTTGAACAAGAAGCGCTTGAGCCCTGATTGCGTATGATCTTCTGCATAACTTTAGTGGGCGGGCTTCAGGCCTATGGAGAGTTTAGCGCCGCTGCATGGGAACGTGTATGGTCCATGCGTGAATTTCTTATAAATAGAAAGTTACGCCAAATTTCAAGGGACTTTCATCCTTGTAGCCGTCAAGACAACTCAAATCCTAATTTCGTGTGGGCGCATCAAGACTTGAAGATTAGGGATTCTCTTGTTCATCTTGCCACTAATTATCAATGGAGTTTGTCATCTTCTATTCTTTGTTTTGTTCTTTTCCTATGTGTAACTAACTTCCCCTCGTTAGGGGGACGATGGATCTTGATACTTTGATGATGTAATTTCTTTTATGGGTTTAATGCATGTTTTTATCTCATGATTTACGTGTTTATCTCTGTTCTTAATGCTTTTCTAAACTTGATCAATTTGGGAATGATAAATTGGGTTTATGTATGATTTGGGAAAATTTGCATGAACCTAGAACTTGTGATAAACACCATAATTTCTTCAATCGCTAGGGATAGACATTGTGGGTTATGTGGTCTTTCTTATAATTCCTCTGTTCTTGATAATGCCTTTCTAATTGGAGTTAGACTAAGGGATTAGTTAATTTCAATCAGTGTAAGAGGATTAGTATACTAAGGGATTGGATATTAATTAATGTTGGGAATTGACCATGAATCATTGAAATAGAACATGTTTTAAACCAATTTTTAAAACATTTGAAAGAGTTAGTGAAGTCAATCCTAACACTTTCTTATTCTTGATTTCATCTCTTGTTAAATTGATTGATTTTACTTTGTTTAGTTTTATTTACTTTCTTTTAATTATCTTTATTTTCACTTTTTTTCAACTTCCATATTTTGATTGGCTTAAATAGTGTTAATTTACAAGAATTTGGTAATTGGCAATATAATCAGATTCAATGGGGAACGATTCTCTTTTCACTACTTTATTACTTTTTGAAAACATTGGAATCACATTCGTGATTTTCAACATCACAGACCTTAATTTCAATAATAATCAATTGAGGAAGCATCTAGATGTTCTTCGGACCCGCTTCTATAATTTGAAATCTGCTTATGATCAAAATAATGACTTTGTAATGGATGATTCCTGTTGCATTGGCTTTGAACAGTGGGAAGACATAAGGGTAAATTCCTTTCTTTATAGCAATCTTTTCCTTTTCTCTATTTTTAATATGAATTTTGATAGGTTTTGTGTACAGGCACAGCCTAGGCCTGAAACAGTTAAAATGAAAGATTGCCCAATATATGAACAGCTCTGCACAATATTCATAGATTCAGCTGCTGATGGGAAATATGCCCAATCTAGTCATTACGAAGAGTTAGATAAATCTATTGGAATAGATGCTGCTGGCTTAACTTCATGTACTGAAGGTAGGGTCTCACATTATGAAAACCCATCATCATTAAAGTCCATACCAGGGAATACCTCAACCGCAGAGAAGGTAACTAAGAATTCTCTAGATAGGAAAAAGAAACGTCCTAATGAGAAACAAACTCCTAGTCTGGATCAAGACACCTGCACTGCTATGGCAGAAGCCTTGTTAGAGATGGTTGCTGTTTCAAGGTTAAGGGCAGTGGTTTCAACTGTAAGTGATGATAAAGTTTCCATAACAAACTGCATTAGGGCTCTGGATGAGATCCAAGGCATTGATCAACAGCTCTACTTTTCTGCATTGGACCTATTTGAGGACCCTAGTTTAAGGGAGACATTCATTTCTTTTAGAAGTGACAAGATACGAGTGACATGGTTACATGGAAAGTGCAGTAAAAGTCCCTTCCATTAGAATAGATTTAAGCCATTTTGAAAGTCAGCTGTATTTAATTAGGTATAAAGACTTTGTTTATAGTATACCCTCCTTTTTGGCTGGAAATAATCCTGTTTTAGCTCTTACAACCTGCCGTTGTTGTTTATAAGTGCTATTTCATCTGGCATGATGTCCATAGTTTTTTCTACAGATATGATTTTTACAAACCTTTTAATTCACACCTATCTTTGTTACCAGTTCAGAAAGGGTTTGATGAAAGTGTATAATACTGCATGTACGGCTGTTAAAGAAGTGTGAATTAAGTAGTGTGCAAATACCATTATTCTTTTTCCTCTTGCTTTCCATGCACAACTTTATGCATGTTTTGTGAGTGTAATTTATGGACCTTTGGTTTGATCCGGAGTAGATATGCAGATTTAGACCATCAAATGTTGCACCGAGCATGTCTTATTAACTTTGGGGTGAACGAACCTTAGATTTAACATTTCTATGACCGTGCTTGAAATTTTTCGAATGAAAGAACAGCTTATTTAGAGACAAAAATATATTTGAATATAACTACTGCACCTCATGGGTCCCTGCACAAAAAACTTGTTTCTGAAGTAAAACCCTATCAACTCCACAGAAGCAAAATCTGTCACGGATGAGGAGGAACATGATATCACATTTCATTCTTGGAGTTCCTTAAAGCAAAATTTGACAAAATCAAAACTGGAAATTACCCTTACACTATGTTTGGTTGATAGGTAATGAATCAAGTTTTAAAATGCATGGAAATTAACTTTTGTTTCTCCCAAAATTGAGGGGAATGGAGAGAACACATGGATAATTCCGTTCCATTCCGTTCCATTAATGAAACTTCCAAACAAAGAGAATGGAAATTATATTCCATTCCATTGCTATTCCGTTCGCTCCATTAATGAAAAAACATCCAAACATAGTGTTAATGCTTAACAGCTACTCATCATCTTTTTTCCTGCACTCAAAGAACATAGGTATAGCTTCCGGCAGTTTCAGGCCATATCATAAAGATAATTCCTACTTCCCATAATTCCTACTTCCCACTTCAGAGAGTAATTATTCCTCTAGTATCTTTGTTACAATGGCAGTATGGAAGTTTGAACCTATAACCACATGCAAAATATCAAAACTCCCCACCCTAGCCACTGCTAATGGCTTATTTTGCCTCTAGTATAAAAAAAAGGAATACATATCAGCTATTTAAGATAGCTCCCATAAAGACAAGTTAATTCAACAGAAACAAAAACAACAACATAATAGTTTAGGCATAGTTCTGTCGTTCTGGGGCCAAATACCCAACAAAGTCCAATGTTTACAACAGGACATTGAATAATTGAATAAAATAATGTCTAGAAGCGCCAAAATTTTACAGATAGGACACAAAAGGGAGGGGCCTTGTATCACCGATTAAAAGGTAAACCAAATGAAAGCTTCCACATGATTTTGACAGTTGTATTAGGTGTGTACATAGATCAAATAAATTAAATGAGTACATTAACCTCACGAGTAAATCCAAAATCAGCTCCACTTATTCTTATAGCTGAGCTCAGTCATCATCTTTGAATTCTCTGATCAAGATGAAACACAAAATAGTGGTTAACAATACAAGAGCAAAGACTAAAACACTGACTTTTTCAATTACCTTCATTTTATTGCCAGTAGTGATTAGTGATTTTACTACAAGATACGCTAACTCAGGCAACACTTAAAGCTTTTGTTGAAGAAACTTATATGATGCAGTAATTTAATGTTTCTCAATATCACGGATCCATTTAGCCTCTTACTTGCTGAATCATTCCTTGTAGCCTTATTGTTATTGCAAAATGAGTGCTGATTGACAAAATCGTCACCATATGCATGATGAATAAACTTGTTCTTTAGCAAATTACAAAGGGTGAAAAAAATTAGACTGCAGAACTCCATACCTACGGTCAAGGTAACGAGGTTGAATTCCAGATCCTTGACAAGTGGTGCATGTCAGTGAACCAACACCGTCACAATTTATGCACCGAGACACCTCCTTCTCATCCCCACCAAGCTCTACTGTCACACTGCCAGTTCCCAAGCAAAATCTACATTTCTCTGGCAAAATTGTAACAATTTCAAACTAAAGATTGGTAAAAAAAATATCAATGTAATTTTTAAAGGTAAGAAGTTTACACTGGTGAACATAAGGACTAGCATATCCCTTGACTGCTGTAATGCTGAGACAATCAAATTGTCATAAATAATGAATTCTTCTCTTCTTATTAATTAGTACAGTTGAATTGTTGCCCTTTTCCATTCTCATGTTGTACCACAATTGATTGTAAATTTTCACAAACAAAGTCACTCATGAAATCTTAAGCAACTTGTGGAAGACAAGGTGCTTATGAGATTCAGTCTTCATTCCCTAGCACTTAAAAAAGACATGACTTAAGGCAACCATTATTACCCTAGACTGCAACTGATGAACTGAATAACCAAGTATCCTTTCACTATGTGTAGTTGAACTGATTACACTTACAACCTAATCTCATGCACAAATTAAACAGGTTCAATCTGACATCCTCATAAGCAACATCAGAAATTTCATCAAAAAGAAATTTGCAACAACCTATTATATTACTCTTGCAATTGAGGGAAACGAATCAGATTTTGTGTCGTTGGAATAAATACTGATTGATAATATGGAAAATAGTGTTAGTGAAACTGAGAGGTAATTAATTTAAATTCCTCTGCTAGCGAATGCATCCACCTCCTTTGACTTATTCTACAACTACAACTACCCCAAACTACTCTGTAACCTGCCTTAGTAATGCTCTACACAGAAAATATTCCCTAATAGAGTCCAAGTATCAAGTATGAAATATGATGAAGAGAGAGATAGAGATAATACTCACGAGCGCCAGTTCCATTGCATGGAAAGCAGGGCTGCGTGTTTTCTCGCTTAGCCTGCAACAAAGAGAAGGTGTAAGTAAAACTTCATTAGAACGAAAATGTTAATTGCACACCATTTGGTGTACATCATTTTTACAGGGGTTAATGATGACTTAATTATTGGTTAACAAGCTATATAGATTGGTTAATGGACTAATAACTTGTTAATATAAGCTGAAAATCAATCATTAATCCATTAACCAATCTATACATCTTATTAATCAATAATTAAATAATCATTAACCTATATAAAAATGGTGTACACTTTTTAGTGTGCAAATAACAGAACTTTAATTAGAAATACCAAAACATTAGATGATGTAGTAAATAAATAAAATAAACTGGTATATTGTAAAGTAATTAAACACTTCACAGCATTATCGATTTGGGTTTCATAGAACACTGGAATGCCAACCCCGACAGCCACACTCACAACACCAACTGTTATAGCCACTACCTGAAAACATTCGAAATAATTATAATGTAATAAATTAAACTAATTAAAACAAAAAAAGAAAGATACTCTTTCTTAAGATAAATAAACAAATAAATGAAGAAGAAATAGGAACCGTGTTTTGATCAAGCTCCAGAGCTCTAATACGTGGATAAGATGTGGGTTTTGCTTGAATTCTAGTTCTAGCTGATGACTTGCAGCGAGAGGGAGAGAAGGATTTTAGAGGGGAACTGAGAAAGGAGGAATGCAAACGAGGGAGAGAAAGAGAAGGAGCTACTGTCATTTCTCACTCCCTTCTCGTTTTCTGGTTTGTGTTGTGTTGTGTTGTGTATCTATGAAAACTGAAAAGGATTCGTTGAGAATGAGAAGTGAGGCAGTGAAACTCCAACGATGGTATGTGGGGAGGGGACAGGACAGCCGTGGACATCATCCAACCAGTGGCAGTAGCCACCACATAGTCATGGTCCCATCTTCCACGTGGCACCATTGCCACGGCCATGCATTTCAATTTCTTAATTCTTTTTTTTTTTTGGTCTGCTCAATTTCTTAATTCTTAATTAGCTGAACTTGGCTTATCAATTTGGAAATGATCAGCCCAAAGCCCAGCTCTTTGGAAAGCCTGCACTTTGCATTCACAGACCATATGTTCCAACTGGTCATGTTGGGCCTCCAACATCTCTCTCTGCTGCATGTTTTAATAAGATAAAAAACAAAATCACAAGTTGGAGATATTATGTTTTTAAGATATATATGAAGGAGAAATTGTTAGATACTTTTATAATAAAATAAATTTTTTATTCTGTATTATTAAATGTGCATCATGTCAATTATATAATATTAAAAATATAAATAAAATAAAGATAATAATAATCTATAAAATTGATATGTCATACATTCAATATTACAAAACAAAAAATTTTCCTTATTTCGGGAGCAGTAAATAACTTCTCATATATGACTATAAATTTCTTGCTCTGGATTAGGGATGGCAATTGGGGCGGGCGGGGACGGGTAGTAGCCCTCCATCCCTCCCCTCGCGAATAATATCCGCCTCCTAGCCCCGCTCGCCTCCATATCTTTGTGGAGTCTGCCGTTTATTTTTCTCTACGGGTAACGGATATCTATGGATATCTCGGTATCTAATAAATTGTAAAAAGAATTCAAAAAAATCAAAAAAATAAAAAAAAAAAATTAAAAATGAAAAAAAATATAATACTATAATTTTTAAAATTTATCTAACATAACTTAATCTAAAAATAATGTCAAATACCTAAAATAATTTTGATTTATATAACTTTATAATATTTTAATTTATATAATTAAGTTTTATAATAATTTTATATAAAATATTTATATAAATTTTTTACAAGATCTACATGAGTTTGGAGGAACTACTCCGCTTCCGTCCTATTTATTAAACGAGGATAATACTAAACGAGTATTTATATCCGCAAGAAAAATTTGACGAATATTATCCACCTCCATCACGAGTATTATCCGTGGGTACCCGCGAGAGCGGATAAAATTGACATTCCTACTCAGGATTTACATAATTAGACCTTGTTTATTTTAAATTTTATCTACCGGATATCGTTGTTCAAGGCAGCTGATAATGACGTTTTTCAAAAGAGCTCATGAGTTCCTTCTTCCCAACGTCCATTTACAGGTGACAAACAGTGAACCAAACGGGCTCTTACTGGCCTTCTGTTTTTTGTGAGTTGAGTTTTGACAACCTTTGGTTTGAAATCACAAGATGTAAGTGAAGAAGAAAAATTAGAATTTTTTCTAAATATACTTATTTTGTTCATAGAGCAATGCAACTCATCCCAGGAATTTGGAGCCCGGGAGAGCCCAACTTACTATTAAAAGCTTCATAAGTTGTTAATTTTAAATAAAATAAAAGCTAAAACTTAAAACCTATCATATTTGGATACTAGTACTACCCGTGCCATCTGGGCTATGAAAAACCAGGACATGTAGCATCTTTCTTGTTTATATATATGTACAACATATTAAAATTTTTATCATCATATTTGCTCATCATTTTTAGGGAGACTGAAAGTTTTTTTCCGTTAGGAACTAATAATGAGTGTGATGTGTATGCATGAAATAAATTTAAGGTGGGATGATTGACAACATATGATGCAGAAAAAAAAAACGAGATGAAATTATTTTCTTAATTTTCATAGATTCCATTATAAGGAAAAGGAAGAAACAATACGAGTTGAGCATAGAGAAAAATAAAAGCGAAGGGGGTGGGGGGAGGGGCTAAAGGCATTATATATGTAAACATGAGAGCGACAGGCCAACAAACACACATAATTAGGAGGCACATGAGGAAATGACCAACATTGACCATTGATGTTGAACTTTTGGCAATTGGCATCATGGTACATGATATCGATATTGGACATTCGCATGTCTAGAGTTGGTAAAATAGGTCAACCTGCTCTGATCTGTCTCGATCCGTTTTAACCTGCTAAAATGCGGGACGAGGTGGGTTGGTTCATTTTAAAATATGGGTTAGAAGAGCTAACTCACCTCGCTTTAAGGTAGATTAGCGGGTTGGCATTGCTACATTTGCATAAAAATAAAAATAAAATAAAAAAATAGATGAGTTAAGCGGGTGACTTAACTCGCTTAAAAAAAAAAAAATTATATAAAAAATCAATAAATACTATAAAAAATAATAAATAATAATGGTAAAAAATTACAAACCACATATCTAAAATATAATTTTTAAAATAGTCTAATTAAATATTTAAACATAAATTATATAACATTTAAAGAGTTTTTTATTTATAGTATTACTTATCATTTTTTTTAAAAAAAGAGTTAACCCGCAAGGCCAACCCGTCCCCGTCCCGCTTAATCCACGGGTTATACGAGACGGGTTATGCGAGTTAAAAAAAAAATATGAGTTCAATCTTTGAACTCAACCCATAAAAAAATAACGGGTTAACGAATTAACTCAATGGATTGAACTCATTTTACCAACTCTACGCATCTCCCATCTCCCATGACATGCAATGGAATGGATCACTTATACTTTGAGAAACGTAGAATCCAAGGCTTTCCTTCTTTATCACCCCCCCCCCCCCACGCTTTTTTTCCCTCTTTTCAAGGGAAACATGGACTTCTCCAACGTCCACATGGCCCCCTTTTCGCTCGTTTTCTTCACCTTTATATATAGATAGATAACATAATGTTTTTAATGTTAGCCTTATAGTCATATCATCTTAGGGTACCTTTGGCTTTCTGAAATCTAGCTTGAGCTTTTATTACATGAGGGTCTTTTTCTTCTTACCTTTTGCTTTTGACGCCAATAATCTACCATGTTTGTCCTCTTAGCTTTCTTGTGGTTGACACTAAACTCCCAAGACCCGTGCCCTCCACTCCACCACTAAAGATAATGATCCCTATGATCCAATTACTCCTCTTTGCAACTTTTTTTTGCTGAAGGGACAATGGCAATGCATGCCCAATCAAGTACATATATTTCCATGGATGACGATTAGATATAACCAATTGTCAACGCATTTTCAATTTATCGTATCATATATATTCAGATGTGACCAGGAATTAGTATGATACAATTTGTTGATAAAAAGGGTTGAAAATGAGTGTTCATATGCATATATATTATCCTTTTGTGCGTATAAAAACAGTTAACATGCCAAAACTAAGGGTTTTTGACCTATATAGGGTTCATTTTTAAACAAAAATTTCAAACTATTTATTATTCTATTATAATTTTGAGAGTAATTATTGATTAAATATTGTCCATTATAGACACTTTATTTAATATTAAACATATATAAAGTTATGGAATATATGTACAAAATACATCAATTTCTAAAAAATACACTTTTATGAATGTCAATTTTTTTAAAAAATATTTAAAAAATATGCGGTAGATAATATCTCCATATATAAGAACTTCTCCAGTTTTATACACGTTAATTTTTTTTTTAATGTGCCACATCATTTGTGTTGGAACATATTGCGCCACACATTCTACTCTTCTGGGCTTCTAGTGCAATAGAAGACGCCGAAACCATACCCCATGTGACTATGGGGCTGCACGAATGACTTTATTAATTTAATGCAATGCGCTGCTCAGTCCTCCTTCACATTTCATTTTGAAACCCAAGTTGGCCTTCATCCTTCTTCCTCTTTTAAATCTTTCATTTTCTCATGCTAAAGTGCACAAGAAGATGCTCATGGTGTACATGACAATATTCAATTGAATGTTATATATATGCTCATTTTGTCAAGGATTTAATAGATATATAAAGAGTTAACTGAATTACAAGAATGATTTTTTTTTACAGGAATTACAAAAATGAATTGCTACAACTAATAATATAAAATTATTTATACAATAAATAAGATTAAAGAAAATTATGTGTACTTTATCTAAAAATATAAGAAGGTTATTAGATCACTTCAATGAACAATCAAACAAGAATGGACAGATAACAAATCAGAGATAAAAGGCTTTGTTTTTTCTATGAATAGTGCAACCACGGGACCTCCATTGGGGAAGCCTCCAAATGGTGGAGGAGGTTTGGTGCAAAAGGATGACTCAGGTAAGCTTACTATTTCCTTTAGGGATAAGGTGACTGGTAGCAAACAACCACCATCACCAAGAGAGAAGATGAACTTGATAAAGAAGAACTTAGTTCGTGTGGAGTTTGAAGATGGGAATAGACTCAAGCCTAAGGTGATTTTGGATGATCAAGTTTTTTAGGATCTCTGTCAGCCATGGCATAACGCGTTGGTGATTAAGCTTCTGGGCAAGAACATCTGTTTTCTTACGATGAGGGGCCGAATTAAGGGTTTATGGAAGCTTTCGGGGGGGGTTTGAATTGATGGATGTAGGTAATGACTTTTTCATGGTCAAATTTTATTTGAAGATAGATAGGACAAAGGTCATGGAAGGGGATCCGTGGATACTTTTTAACCATTACTTGGCTGTGCAAGTTTGGACTCCTAATTTTGTCTCTACCCTAAACCCAAATTGATCGTACTTTGGTATGGATCCGTTTTCCAAGATTGAATCTTGTTTTTTATTATGAAAGTTTTTTTAATGGGTCTTGCTTCAGCAGTAGGGGTTCCACTAAGAGTAGACATGAACACTTTAAATGTTACAAGTGGAAGATTTGCTCGAGTTTGTGTTGAGGTTGATTTAACTAAACCAGTTGTTGGTAAGGTTTGGTTGAAAGGACATTGGTATTGAGGGTCTTCATCTCATATGTTCCTCATGCGGTCATTATGGGCATCTCGGTAGAGATTGTAGTTTTGCTATTCATAAAGAATCTATTGTTGGTGGTTCAGGTAAACAAGTTAATTCTCCCTCGTGTGGTGAATCGGTTCCAGTGCATGAGGTTGTTTCAACTCATACCCAAAACCATGATACTGTTGCAGAGGGCTCTTCGGATGCTCTTCATGGGGAATGGCTTATTGTGTCTCATAAAAAGCATAACGGCAATGAGAAATTGAATGACCGTATTCAACGACATGCAAAAATCAAGGCTAATGGTGTGGCTGGAACGTCTAATGTTATTGGGAAATTTAAAACTTATAAAGAGGGAGAACCGTCCAAATCTTATTTGAGAAGTGGGCTGCCTAAGAAGGTTGGCAGTTTTGAATGGCAAGGCCCACGTGGGTCTCTAGTCGGGTCTAGGAAAAAAAGGCCTCGTAAGGAAGCCTCGTTGGCTAATTCTATTGGCACCCCTCAACCTTCTACACCGGGTGAAGGTAAAGCTGCAACTGTTTCTATTTTTGTGCAGAAACGCAGAGGGAATAATCAAGCTAAGTCATTCGTGTTGCCTGAGCCCGTTCAAGGTGGAGGTGGTACAAACTCCATGATGGATGCTATTCAGGTGTCGCAAACACACCCAGTGACCTTGGGGTCACAGACGCACCCAGCGGCCTTGGTGTCGCAGACGCACCCAACGGCCTTAGTGGCGCAAACGCAAGCTATTCAGGTGGGGATTTCCAATCCAGAACCTCCGGATCATGGAAAGGCTGCCATGGTTGCTACTACAGGTCCTGTGGTGGATGGGGTTTTGGATGGAACTGTTGAGATGGAAGTTGTGGTTGAAACTCCTTTTTTTGGAGGTGAGTCTTCAGAAGGTGCTTGCCATCAAGCCATGGAAACATTGTCTTCCTAGGCTAGCGTATCAATGTTGTTCTCGTGCTTTTCTCCATCTATGATTGAGTTCAAAGAAATGTCCATTCTCTCCTAGAACATCAGGGGAACTGCTAATTTTACTGCCAAAAGGCAAATTCGCCAATTGGTGTTGAAGTATAAACCAAGTTTATTTTTATTTTGCAAACTTATGTTGCTTTTGCTAAGGTAGAGTGTTTTTGGCAGCCTTTGGGTTATAATCCTATTGCGATTGAGGAAGCTCGTGGTCATGCCAGTGGTATTTGGATTCTTGCATCCCTATGGTGGTTTCTCTTATAACGTTTTTGGTAAGAATGCTCAGTCAGTAACTGTGAAAATTAGCTTGGCTCATAGGGAGTGGTTCTGCTATGCCATTTATGCGAGTCCAGTTCCTGTTGCATGTAGCTTGCTCTGGGATCACCTTGTGCAGTTGAGAAATCAAATCCAGTTGCCCTGGCTGTTGATGGGAGATTTTAATGAAGTTCTGTTGCCTTCTGAAATCATGGACAGGGTCTTTGTTTTCTCTCGGGCTTATCAGTTTTCTAAAGTCCCTGAGAAGTGTAATTTGGTTTATTTAGGTGCGATTGGAAGTAAATTTACTTGGACTAGGAACTGCGGAGGTAATAACTGAGTTTCTAAAAGGTTAGATTGTGGAGTCGCTAATTGTGACTGGCGCCTTAGTTTTCCTGAGGCCTTTGTGGAACATTTGTGCAGGGTCTACTCTGATCATAATCCTATTCTCCTTCGCTGTGGGGGATCTTTCTTTCATACCGAGGATCGTCCTTTCAGGTTTGTTGCTGCTTGGTCTATGCATCCTGCATTTCATAGTATAGTTGACCATGCTTGGAGAAATGCTTATCATGTTGTTGCTAATAAACTTGAGCTGGTGAAAGAAGCTTCCATTAAGTTTAACAGGGAGGTCTTTGGGAACATTTTCAAAAAGAAGCGTAATTTAGAAGTTAGATTAAGGGGAGTTCAGCAGCAACTTGAATTTTCCCCTACCTCTGATCTTCTTCTTCTTGAAAGAAATCTCTAGAAGGATTATCAAGAGGTTTTGAGACAAGAAGAGTTGTTATGGTACCAAAAATCTCGTGAGAAATGGGTGAAATTTGGCGACCGTAACACGAAGTTTTTTCATGCTCAAACTATTATCTGGCGTCATAAAAATCTATCAGTAGTCTTTTATTGATGATATTTGGTGTTCTGATGATGAAACGTTAAGAAGGGAGGCTCATGTTTATTTCAAATCTCTATTTTGTTCGAATGAAGTATGCCCAGCCGAATGCACTGAAGCTTTCTTTTATTCCTCATCTTAGTTTTGTTGTGTGCAATAAGTTACTAAAACCAGTCTCTAAGAAAGAAGTCTTTGATGCTTTATCTGGCATGGATTCTTACAAAGCTCCAGGTCTGGAGGGGTTCCAACCTTTTTTATTTAAACAGTATTGGGATGTGGTGGGGGATGATATTTGGAAAATTGTCAAGGATGCCTTTGTCACGGGAACTTTTGACTCTAGGCTCGCTGAGACTTTAATTGTTCTAATTCTTAAGGTGGAGCCACCAACTCGTCTATCTGAGCTTAGACCTATTATCCTTTGCAATGTAGTATTCAAGCTTGTAACCAAGGTTCTGGTCAACAGACTGCGTCCTTTCTTGGACAAGATTATTGGTCCCCTTCAGAGTAATTTTATTCCAAGGAGAGGAACTACTGAGAATGCTATCATTGCTCAGGAAGTTATTCATTACATGCAGCGTGCCAAAGATAAAAAATGTACTCTTCTTTTTAAAATGGATCTTGAGAAAGCTTATGATAGAGTTAATTGAGATTTCTTACGCATCACTTTACATGATTTTGGATTCCCTGATGTTAGTGTTAATTTGATCATGCACTGTGTTATGTCGTCCTCTCTATCTATGGTGTGGAATGGTTCCAAGTTGTCGACTTTTGCTCCTAATAGAGGGTTACGTCAGGGTGACCCTCTCTCCCTTTATTTATTTGTATTGTACATGGAAAAACTTGCTTTGTTAATTTCTGATAAAGTTTTTTCTGGTGCTTGGCTTCCGGTGAGAATATCTAAAAGGAGTCCTGCAATTTCTCATCTTATTTTTGCTGATGACTGCTTGCTTTTTGTTAAGGCCAAAACTTCTCAGGTCCAGCTTGTTATTAATGTCCTTCACGAGTTTTGCCTTACCTCTAGCCTAAAGGTGAATCTTGATAAATCCAAAGCTATGAGTTCAAGGAATGTTTCTAGAAGAAACTGTGAAAAATTCATGGTCATCTCTTCTGTCCGGTTTACCATGAATTTGGGAAAGTACCTTGGTTTTCCTTTGTTGACTGGTAGAGTTCGGAAATAGGATTTCACTTATATTGTTAAGAAGTTACACTCTAGATTGGCAGGTTGGAAGAGTTTGTTGCTAAACAAGGTTGGTCATCTCACTTTGATTAATTTGGTTCTTACTGCAGCGCCTAGTTACCCGATGCAAATTATGTGGATTCCTGGTGGTATTTGTGATGATATTGATGCGATTGTTCGTAGGTTTATCTGGCAAAAGAATATTGAGCAGGTTTGTAGCTTTCCTTTGGTGAAATGGGATATAGTTTCCCAACCTAAGAAAATGGGGGGCTTGGTATTCAAGAGCTCAATTATGCAATTTTGCGCTTATTGGAAAGCTAGTTTGGAATCTTTTTGGTAAGAATGACAAACTTTGGGTTCAAATCCTTTCTAATAAATATCTTAAAGGATCCTCCGCTCTGTCTGTAGTGGGTAGAAATGGAGATTCTTATACTGGAGATCTATTACAAGACTATAGGAGTGTTTAAGTGTGGTTACCGATATAGAGTTAGCCACGGTTCCATTTCGTTTTGGTTTGATAGATGGTTAGAGGTGGGTCGTTTGTGTGATCAGATTCCCTTTGTTGACATTCAAGATTCTCATATTCTGGTCTCTGATGTGTTTGAAAACCAGTCTTGGCAATTTAACAAGTTGGCTACAATGATTCTTCACAATCTTACTTCTCTGATCTGAGTAACTCCGATGGCTCATAATTGTAGCATTCAGGATACAATTGTATGGGCCACTAATATTTCAGGTATTTATTCTGTAAGGCAAGTTATATGACAATATTCAATTGAATGTTATATATATATATGCTCATTTTGTCGAGGATTTAATAGATATATAAAGAGTTAATTGAATTACAAGAATAAATTTTTTATCGGAATTACAAAAATGAATTGCTACAACTAATAATATAAAATTATTTACACAATAAATAAGATTAAAGAAAATTATGTGTACTTTATCTAAAAATATAAAAAAGTTATTAGATCACTTCAATGAACAAAAAAAAAGAATGTACAAACACTTAAATTGAACTAAGTGACAACTGCAAATGAGCACACTAAGGTAATTCTAAGATAAGTATACTCTCAAGTGATATGATATAAAGTATAGTTAATTCAATTATATAAAATAATTAATTATTTATTATTGTAAGTTGTGTAACTATTTTACATAACTAAGTTAGCCTTATATACTTTATGTTACATGACTTGGGGGCATGGATCACCTAATGGTATTGTAAAATTCTCCAAAATATGAACGTCTGTTATTTAAGGGTGACTCATGTTATAAATAAGAAAAATTCTTAAATACTTTAAAAGTAGTACTTTCAACGGTCAAGATTTGATATAAATCTTATTACATTATTTTATGTTTTTTCAAGGTACACATATAGTTATCTGGGTATAAAATTAATTTTTTTGAACACGTAGAATTATGATTAGAATTTTTTCATAAGTAGTATTTTTTAAGACTCAAATCTTTGTCATCTCTTCAAGAGCATTTATTATATTATCGAGTAAATTACAATTTATTTTCCTTTGTTTTCACGCATTTTCGTTCAACTCTCTTAAACTTTGATTTTTAGTAAAACCATTATGTTATTCGTTAAAGATAACAAATAAGTGACATGTGAGGCTCACGTGACCTTCTTCGCCAAAAGACTCCATTTAAGAAGAAGAAGAAGAAGAAGAACTCCATTGCTGCAGCAACCAGTGCACTTGCTCCATCACTAGCACGAACCACGTCCACACTCGCCCACCAACACAGCCACCGCGCCTTGTACCAGTCACAGCTCGTGCACCTCTCACCCATATCACAGTCCATACCCACGTTAATCCACTGCTATACTACCACACACCCTCACCTCTGCCAATGAACAAACAAGAACAACTCTGCAGATGGAATGTTTCCATTGCTTCAAATAGCTCAAGTGCTTTGCTCGTCTTATCAGTCATTGTTAGCTCACAAATAATTGAAGTCCATGAGGCTGTATCCTTTTCCTTTAATCCGTAAAAATCTCTATGCAACCACATTTTGTATACATTTTAATAAGAGCAATCACCAACTCTAGAGCCACACCCCATCAAGATTCAACTCAAACCCACTTCAATTATAGCCTCATTTTCCACTTCACAGCCTTAACCTTCCTCATCTTGTTCCTCAAAACTCAAGCTTTTGACCCAGTTTCATCCTTTTCCTTCACAGATTTTGAAAAAGGATCCAAAATTTAAGTCAAGTATGACACTTTAAGGCAATGCAAAGGTTATTAATGGTGGGTCTGAAGTCCTTTTTTAGTTTGGAAGTTCTAGTAATGGAAAAGTCATGTGCAAGAAACTCATCACAAGCTTATTGAGGGTAAAACAAGGGAATTGGTATCCTTTTCAACTTATTTTGCGTTATTTGTAGTCACTAAGTCATTACACTCACATAATCTCAAATCAAGATGATTTCACATTCATCTGTTTTTCAATGATGAAACAGAGAAAATGATAGAAAAGATAAAGTCACATGAAAGGCATATGTAACCAAACTGTCATCATTAACAAAAAAATTAACGTATTAACTAAAAGTTAAAAGTTCATGAGAATTTAGCGGTAAAAAAAATTAGGAAAATTGAGTGAAAATGCGTAAAAATTGAGAGAAGTAAACTGTAATTCATCCTATATTATTCTGAAATATTAGAATGACATATTTGAGTATGCTGTTTTCAATGAACTAAATAAAATACTATTAGAATATATAAAAATTTCTCCGTAAATTGTCCCATTTATTTAGTTAATTTATTTAGGTTGGTTACCCATGCCGAAAGAGACAGATTCAAGGGGGCTCGGATTAAGGGGGCTCGACCTCCCCTTTTTTTATTAATTTTTTTTAAGTGTTAATAATTTAATTTAGTTTTTTAAAAGATAAAAAAATAATTATATTGATCTTTTTATAAATTTAATACTTATTACATTAATATTTATATTTAAAATTATATTCAAATTTCTGATTTTATATATTATTATTACATTCAAATACTTTTCTTTATTTACGAAATTATATATATATATCTCTTATTATATATACAAATATTACATATATTAAAAATACAAAAAATAATTAAGAGAGGTATAAGTAATTTCTCAAAAATAAAAAAGGTGTCAATATTATAAGTTACTATTTAAGAGATCAATATAATTATATCAAAGATAAAAATAATGAAATTAAAAGAGTTTTATACTTAATATATATTTGACATGTGATTCATGATTATTTTATATACATTAATATTATAATTTTAACTCATCTTTTTATTAATTTTTAATATTTATATAATTAATATCAATTTCTCTAATTTTTAGCTTCAATCTCTTTTTTTTTTTAAATCTATATATATATAAACTTTATTTTGTCTATAAATTATAATATAAATAACAATTACTATTGTGATACATTTAATATTTAATATAAATATTTTTTTCAATTTTTTCACTTTATTCATAAATTTTTTTATATAATAAAAAAATATTGTTCTAAAATAAATAAATAAAAATATATTTACTCTTAATTTAAAATATTATATTTTAATCTTAATTTATTAAATAATTAAAAAATAAATATATATTTATTTATTAATTTTAATTTTTTATATTTAATAATATAATTCATAATTTTTAATTAATTCAAAAATTATTTTTTAATCGTCCCTCGTAAGATTATGTACTCACATTAGGCAATAATTTTCCTCTCCTCTCTTGAAATTTGAAGTTGCTGCTTTGTCAGCTCAGGTCGTACCGTCACTGCTCTACGCTACCTTCATCTCGCACGATTACAATTACTAATTTCTCTCTTTAATTAACAACATAAATACCACCAAAGTTATTTAAAAAATAAAACATTCTATTTCAGATTTATTCCTATCATTATCACAGAAGTTATTATTTTCTGCTGTTGCTTCTGTTGAGGTATCACTTCAGATCTTTCTTTAAAAAAAAAAAAAGATCCCTGTTATTCTTGGTTAAAATAGCATTACTCCTAAAATTAAGGCAAAACAAACGTTGCTGATTGTTGAGCAGATTTAAGAATTTTCTTTATTTTTTTTTGTTACAATCTGCCTTGTGGATAACAGAATCTCCTAAATCAGTAATATCAATATGATAGATTTAGATCATCTCATATTATTTTATTTTCATATAATTAAATAAAAAAAAAGATAAACACAAAAATATTTATTAGGAGGACTAATTATGATTTGTGAATTTTTTTATAACTTTTGTGTCACTCTCTCCTTTATTTAAGCACATGAAAAAAAAAAATGAGAAGATACAAATTCTAATATGATACTCAAGTCTTAAAATTTTGGTTGAAATTAATTTAGACATGAGCTACCAAGAAAAAAATTGTTTAGTTCAGTGCAAAATTTAGACATGAACTTTATATGAAGATTTAAAAAAAAAACTATTTTTTGTTAAAAGTTGTTTTTACACTTATTTGTGTAAAATTCTAAATTTAATTAAATAAATAAAAACTAGAAAGAGATAAATACAAAATGTGAGTGTAAAAAAAAATAAAGTAGGGATTGATTTAACTAATTTTTTTACAAGTTTTTAAAGATACACTTTTACATATTTCTTTATGGACTTGTAGTAAACTAATATATGTTAATAAGACAATTTATAAAAAAAATACAGAAAAAAAAATACAGAATAAAACAAATTTTAATTTTTATCTTCTCTTGTTGTCTTCAATTTCATTAACAGTAGAATATTATTGCACGTAATAAAGTAGAGATTGTGGATAGAGAGATATAGAAAGAGGAGTGAAAAAACGTGAAGGTAGCGATGGAATCTATTAAAATTGAAAATGAAAATAATTTGATTTGTTCTAAAAATTAAATTTTGTATTTAAAGTTTATGAAAAAAAAAAAAAAAATTTAAATTGATTTAGAAGTTAAATTTTATATTTGGAATTCATTAAAATAAAAATTAATTTTATTTAATTTTATTATTTTATATGTTTATTCTTATGAAAGGTAATTATTAAAAATAAAACAATTTATTTATTTTAAATTAAATTAAATTTTATCAAATTTAATAAAAAATTTAAATTAAAGAAAATAAAATCTATAAATTTTAAAAATTAAATTATTTTCTATTTTTTAATATTGTAAACATTAAAATTGATTAATCAATCAAATCATTTCCATTTTTATTTTTTATCACTCAAAACGCACTCGAACCGCATGTTGAGTGATGAACGGTGATTGATGAGGGAGGTTCACGCTACACTGAAGCTTATAAGGCACACACAAAACATTTCCCGATGCTACACTCTACAGTATGCAGGCACGGCCAAAATGAACAGGAAATGGCATTTGTAAATTGCAAAGCAACAATTTAAACGGCTCTTTTGATTCCAATCTCCAACTCGTGTTATTTTTTCTGTTTCTTCTTCTCCAGTTACTGTTACTTTTCCCCCGTCTCTCTCGCCGACAACCGTAACGGTTCGCGGTGGCCGTTTTCGACCCCACCGCCGCCGCCGCCGATCTCTCTCAATCTCCTCCGCTAGATTTACCCGAACTTGTAAACACTTCTCATTTCAGATTTACACTATACTTCGCTGCTTTCTCTTCCTCCGCCGCAACACAAACAGCTTCTGGTATATGTTAATTTCTTCTTCCTTTCTTTTTTGTTTTCATGTTAGTTTTCTTTTGGATTTTGCGATGTTTAAGTTTAATTAAATTAAATCAAATGGTTTTATTGCATTGGATGGTATTCTTATATGTGCCAGTGTTGTTGAGTTTGATCTTGGACATTGATCTTATGATCTTTGCTTTGCATTGCTTCGCCCTAGTTCGTGGACTCTCGATTTTGTGCCTCTACATAGTGTATATATGAGTATGATTTATTCTAAGGTTCCTTAGTGTATACAATATTCTCTGACTCCTAATTCAAAATACCGTTCGTCATTGGGATGAGCATTGTTTGTTGTTTATAAGGTCACAAGTCACAACTTACAACAACTCAACTTCTCAAGTAAAGATTATTATTATCATTATTTGCCTATATTATATATTGTTCTAAGGACACTCCACTTGCGATTGTGGAAGTTCAGAGAGAAAACCATACATGTATTATGGTTTTGTGAAGAAAATAGGCTATAGCCTATAGGATATAATCATGTTTACAATTTTAATAAGCACGAAATTGCTACTTTTTGGGCTATGATTTTATTTATCATGATGGTGAAGCTCATTCAGTCATTTGATTTTTGGCTTCAGTTTGCTTTGAAGAACGAGTCAGGGTAGGCTTTCCATCATTTTTTCCTCATGTTTCTTAAGAAGCCTATCATCATCTGAATGTCCCCTGCTCTTGTTTTGTTGTTCTTTCTTTGTTCTTCCCTTCTTTAAAAATGGAGAAGCTTGATTTTGCAATACATAAATTTTAGCAACCATATCATTGTTCTTCAGTTTCAGTTGCTTGGAAGCTATCCTGTTTGGCTTAACCGGTTATCTTTTCTTTCCATGTCAGGGATACAAAATGATAGGATCCTTTCTTACCAGGGCGCTTGTGTATGTTTTATGCCGTCCTAAATTTCCAATCTATTTTATATAAATGGTTTGCATTGTAATATTTGAAATTTAATAATTTAATTTGTCCTTTGATGTATTGGCAGGATGGTTTTTGGCTATGCTTATCCAGCCTATGAATGCTATAAAGCAGTTGAAAAGAATAAGCCAGAAATTGAACAACTTCGCTTTTGGTGCCAGTATTGGTACATGTTATAGATTGATCATCTGTACTAAACTTGATAACTTGTAGAGATAAATACTGATACCAACTTTCTTTTTCCCTCTGTGTTGCAGGATTTTGGTGGCTGTTTTGACAGTATGTGAGAGAATTGGCGATACTTTTATTTCATGGTAGAGGCTTCTATCTTGGATGTGTTCAGAGAATGTTATGTTTGCTTTTCTTATTCAAAAAAGTTAATTATGATTTATGACTTCTTACCTTTGAATTGATTTCTTCTACATGAAGGGTCCCAATGTACAGTGAAGCTAAGTTGGCATTTTTCATATTTCTGTGGTACCCTAAAACAAAGGTATGGAATTATTTACTGTGGTAGAATCTGATATTACTTTATTATTTGCTTCTCTTCAACATGATGGTAAAATTTAATATATATGTGTTAGGGAACAACATATGTGTATGATTCCTTCTTTAGACCATATGTTGCGAAACATGAGACAGAAATTGATCGCAACTTGTTGGAACTAAGGACAAGGGCAGCAGATATTGCAGTTTTGTATTGGCAAAAAGCTGCTAGTTATGGCCAGACTAGAATATATGACATTTTGCAGTTTGTTGCTGCACAATCAACGCCATCGCCTCGCCCTGCTCAGGTAATTGATTGCAATTATGCGTTGATTTTGTCTGCTATTATGTTTGAATATGACTTAACTATGCTAGAATTTTAAATGAAGCAAAACAACATAAAATTTCCATTATCAGGTTTCTTATATTTGGGCTTGGATTGTGCTGCTTACCCTTCATTCTTCTCTTGTTTAATGCCAAGATATGTTTTAAATTATGTATAAGTAGATTTACATGTGCCTGTCAGAACACAATTAAACTTGTATACAACATATAAATACTTACCTGTTACATGATTAATCTAGGAAGGAGATATATTTTGCACAAGGAAAGAAACTAATACCTGGAGTGACTCTCATTTTTTTCTAAAGAAAGAGAGGAAAAAATTCACGATAACTAATATTTCTTTTTGCATGATACTGTTGAAGACACTGCTATTCCATTCGATGTTTGTATGTTGTTAAACATTGTATAGTTGTTATTCATTAGTGACTTCAATTTTTAGATTAATATTTGATTGGTCATTATGATCTATATTGTTGTGTTATTTATTGCATCACATTCTATCTTTGCTGGGCTTTATCTCACTTACATCTTATTCTTCTTTATGCATACTCACATAAAAATCAATTTGTCTCCTGAAATCACAGCAACGATCGGGTGTAAGGGTCCGTCAACCTGCATCTGCAAATCGCCAACCAGCTGCTGCAACAGAACCACAAGCTGAGGAACCTCCGTCTCCTACCTCTAGCACATCTTCAAGTCAGCTCCAGAAGGAGGTAGCAGAGGAGTTGGGTTCTTCACAAGCGCCTAAAGCAGCCTCTCTTGTAGCAGGTTTAAGTAGCCAGAAGTCTCCTGTAGCAGCTTTAAGTACCCAGAAGTCTAATCCTACTACACCTGAAACGACCAACCAATCTGCACCAGCAGAGGCAGAGCCAAAGCAGATTGAAGCAGCACCATCTTCATCCTCTTCAGCAAATGAAAATGGGAACCCTCCTACAAAGGAGACCTTAATGGAAGAAAGCATTCGGGTTACACGGGGCAGACTAAGAAAAAACCGATCAGCAGGAACCCACTAGCAGATCAATATTGTCAATTTTTAGCCTGAAATAGGGGTAGGTGGACAATGATCGGCATTGAATTGTAAAACTTTATGTAAATCTGTCCCCAGTTTTCATTCCATTTGTTGCTTCATTTGTTTTTAAAATTTTGTCTTGGCATGGAAGCGTTAGTAGCCTGACGCCACTTTATATGGACTCAGATTCCGACGGGAAGTTTGCATCGGTTGCTTTGTATAGCTGGTCTTCACGTTAGAGTGTAACAGTGTTAGCAAGTTTTACATGGAAGGCAGAACTTCATTAACGACGCAACTTCTCCCTACCCCTTCTTGCATGCATTAGGTGAAACAGTTTAGTTATGCACAACCAACAAAGTTGGTTCACATTTTTAATTTAGATTCTGCTAGGCAGTCAAATTGACAGTTGTCATCAACATAAAAACAGTTTTTTCAAATAAGAAAGATTGAAAACAGCAGTTCAAAGAAATGTTGAAAACAGGGTCAATTGCCCTCAAGTATGATATGTCTAATGAAAATTTCTCTCTGAGAAAATACTTTAATGGGTCCTATACTTTAACAACCTTTTTTTTTGTGCTACTTTAATAAGCCTGTTTAGTCGCAGGAAGTCAGAGTAAGTAGAAAGTTGAAGTATGGGGATCTACACAGTTTCGATTTTCAAACGGGAAGGTGTCAAATGTTTAGAAGTTGACGTTTAAAAAATGAAACACAGGCACACTCGACTATGATTATTAACTTTAATTTGACTTTGGTTTTTCGAAGAAATTGTACCGTTACAATAAAGGAGATCTGGTAGGTTTTGGAATTATTGGTTGACAGAAGGCCTACAGGCTATATAGTATTGAAAGTTGGTTAATTAATTTATTTTGTGTTTAAAATAATTTATAATTAGAAGTTCTTCAAAACCAAACATGCGTGTATGTTTGAAATATAGTTTGCAAAATTAATTTTAGACGAACTTAATTTTGTAAATTTGGTTTTGATAAAAAAAAACGAGTTTGCAGTTAAGTCATCTACGATTGGAATTTTGGATACTTTTATCAGAAAAATGTGTATGAATATTTAATTTTGGCCATAAATGTTTCTAAGCTAACGTAAAAGCCACTACTTTTTCACTTCACTCAAACCATAATTTGATACCAGAATCCTGATAGAAATATCTCAATTGAATTTTGCCAAACATGTTAGTTTGAGGATGAAACTCAATTAGTCAATTTACTCTTTTCAAATCATGGTTTGGGGTGAACAAACTATAATCCAAATATAGTATGAAATATTTTCAATGTTGCTAAAAAAAGACAGAATAGTAAATCGAAAAAACTTTCAGTTCAAGTTAAATCGGTTAAATCATTTGATTAAATTAGATAACTATTAAATATAATTATATAATTTATTTTTTGTCAAATATAATTTTTTTACACATTGAATAAATATTATACAATAAAATTTGTCTAGCTCAACTCAACTTAACTTGATGCAACCACCAAAACAGTTATAACATTGAACAAAATTAGATTAAAAATTGGTTCTCAATTCTGATGATCGGACCAATCATTTTGATCTGATCCACACAGCAATAAATATTTTAGATTTTCTTTTTTAGTTCTTAAAGATTGAAAGTATAATCACATACATAGAAAATCAATTTTATTATTCATCTAATTAAAATATATTTAATTATATATAATTTATTTACAAAATTATTTTATATATTACAAAAATATTATAATTGTATATAAAATAATTTGATATCTCTCTCATATTAACATAAGATATAAATATAATATGTGTATTTTAATATACGTAAATTTTTACAGAGAGAAATATTTGAGTAGGAATCAAGGTTAGTTGACTAGAAATTCTAGTTGAAACAGGATTTTACATATTTTTCATGTAAGATGTATGAATATTCAATATCCTCATGTTTAGACAGTTTGGTATCACAATTCGAAAACTAACTTGTAAATTGTAATCCTGGCATGTGTGATAAACTAAAATTGAAAATCCGTGCAAGATTTATCAGGTTTCTTAACGTGTTGCGATAGCAGAACAGATTGTACCATCATTTCTAGCGTTTTCCCACCCGAAAGGATAGCACTCGTACTTAGATAAAACTAACAACAGCACTAACACACAGTCATGTACTATATGGATGGTCAGGGAATTTCTGCTAGCGGTTAGTATTGACTTTTGACAATCTTATCCAAGTCCCAAAATTCCATTTCATTGTCGTCCGATTTTCTAGCGGAATCGTGGAAGAGGTGACCGTTGTCTATCATACATGGTAGTAATAGTGACACTTCATGTACTGGCGATAATTTAATCAATTTTGTCATATCTTTCCCTATGAATTTGCCTTCTTCTGTTCGGTGGGAAAGGGGGCACAAAAATTATATCTTATACGAAGTCAGCAGTTACTGAAAAATAACTATACATTTTGATGATGATGTGGTGGTGCGGATACTGGAAGATACAGTATCTATATGTGGCATCTATTAGTGGTGTAAGTAGATGATTTAATTTAATTTTTGAGAGAAAATAAATTCAAATTAATTAAAATTAATTAGTTTAGTTTGGTTCAGTTTTTATATTTTTTGATAGTCAAATCTAATCTTAAACACATTTATAGATTAGTTTGATTGAATGATCGGTTAATTTTTTAATATAAAAATTAACTAAATAATTAACTTTTCATAACAAAAAAAATACATAATAAATCTATGAAAAAAATTTTAGAAATAGAATCAAACTTATTAATTTGAACACTAATAATTATTTCATGTTTCAGAATGTGTATTACAAAGAGGAAACAAAGAAACATATTGATATTTGTATTAAGAAATTATATCTGAATAAGTTAAAAAATTCTTCAAGAGAGATTTAACTTGACACGTTGTATACTACTACTATTCAATTAAGAGAAAGTTGTGAGACTATTAACCTGAAGGTATATATGTAACCAATTAAACCCCTAAGGACATGAGTGAAGCTAATGGAGACTTGATTAGTTGAACTTTGAATCAACAACCTAACGAATCCAAAGTCTCCAACCTTTGCAGTCATATTTTCATTCAAGAGAATGTTGTTGACTTCAAATCACAATGCACATAGAACTTCACTTTATCATTGTGCGGGTAATTCAATGCACAAAGCAAAGATCAATATCTATATTCAGTTTCTCCATAAGATTCAACTCATTTTCATTTGCATGCTTTCTCTTCCCCTTAATCTAATCTTGCAAGCTCCCATTACTTAAGTACTCATAAATTAAAGTCAGAAATTCATTATTTTTAAAGTCAATATTAGAGCATTTAAAGTTAATTCATTGTTTCCAAACTTTCAAGTTTAGATAATGTTGTTGCTGTTACTTTCACTTTTCTATTCTTTGTGTATAGTAGCAAGTAAATTGTCAGACATAGTATCACTGTTACCACTGTGACTATGATGATGTAATGTCTGCATGCCTTCTTCCATGGCCATGAGGCTCACATGCAAAATACAAGTAAAGTTTTTTATTGTCTTCTAAATGGATAACAGAAAGATTTTGGAAAACTCTACCATTAGGAATGATTCCTTTTAAATTATTATAAAAGAGGTTCAAAAGCTGAATGACATGTAGATTTTGAAGTTCAATAAGAATGAATCCAGATAGTTAGTTGAAGGAAAGATCTAAAATTTTCAAGTCTCTCACCTCTTCAAGAGTTTTTGGAATAACACCTGATAGCATATTCCTGACCAGAACTACAATGCCGGTGAGTAAAGCCGAACATTTTAGAAGAGGAGTTTTCTAGCCTTCTCTGTTGAATGAAAATAACGTTTTAAAGGTTAAAAACTAAGAAAGTATTATAAAAAATTAAAAAAAAACTAGTAGTAGCCAAAAAATATTGTAACATAAATTTTTTTTAAATAAAATATATAAATATATGATTCGGTTTGGTTCAATTTTAAAATTTTAAATCTGATAACCGAACCAATTAAGTTTTAATTGGTTTAGATTTTACTCAAATCAATCAATATACTCAAATCAAACCGAACTAATTTAATTAATTCAATTTGAATTGATCGAATTGATCAGTTATCCAAATCAATTTACATCCCTAACATCCACTATCATTATGGTTTGATGGCAAAGCCTATTCAAAGTTGATGATGCTATTTCTGAATCAACATCAAGAATGAGATTAGCTTGACTGACTTCTCGCTAATATATGAAGTCATAACTGAAGTTGGTTTAAACTGTAAAGACCAGCTCTGGCCTTCAAATGCAGTTCGCTAGTTAACCAACTACCATTGAGCCCGAAAGCCCAACTCACCCTGACATTCGTTATGCTTATTGCTTGTTATAAATATTTGGATAATGCTAGGAAGATATTTTTTATTATATATTTTTAATACACGTTTTTTTATTAATTTATGTCATATATTAAAATAATATTTAATATTAATTAACATATAATTAATTTAATTAGTATGATTAGCATATAATTAATTTAATTAGTATATAATTAATTTTAAATAATGTATAATTAAATTTAAGTGTTATTTTAATATGTAACATAATTTAATAGAAGAAATCATGTTAAAAAGAGTGTGACAAAAAATGTGTTCATAGCTCTTCTCTAAATATTTTGATTACAACTAATCTCAGGTATCTATAACCAACTCTTGCACATCAATTTCATCACATTCATTGCACTAGAAGCCACGATTAGAGCTTTCGGAAGAATGCTATACTTTATATTTATGTGACTACCGCTACTTATCTTTTCCATATATCTACTATCTACTATTAATACATTTAGAAGGATTCGCTAAAGGACAAATTTTACATATGTCATTGTGTCCATAATTTGTGATTATATCAACATGTGTCAGCTTCTCTTATTTACATGTGTCATTTTAATTACCTATCTACTATTTATACAACTCAAAACTTTAATTATAAGATAAAAATTATACATCCTCTTTTTATTAAATGAGATACATGTCATCTTATCATTCAAAAAACTATGTCATATTTTCATGCAAAAGGTCATTGCTATTCATTTCACATGTTAAGTTTTCATAAAATATTTTTCCTTTCACATGTGTAGTATATATGAGTGAAGAAATAATTAACAACAAATATTTTATTATAAAAATTATAATAATTAAAATACATTATTTAAATAAAATATTAATATTTAATAAAATATTTTAATATTAAGATATTGAATAATTAATAATTAACATTTAATAAAAAATATTTAATAACAAATACATTTTTTAAATTTAATATTTAATAATTTTATAAAAAATTATAATAAAACATATTTAAGAATTCAATACATTATTATTTATATATAATATTATAATATTATATATTCTCTTTGGTAGATACATTTTTATTATTTTTTTATATTGTTATAAACACTTCAATACGCTTGACGATGGTTGTATTGTTTTCATCACATATTTAAGATAAATCAATCAAAAGAACAAAACAAGTTGAGTCTATATTATTCATTTCATAGGTTCAGAAGCAATTTTTCAACTTTCGTATATGTGTCATATGTGAATACAAAAAAGAATATGGAGAAGCTGATTACATGGGTAAGTGCTTTCAACTCAGTAGTTTTTATTGTTAAATAATTATTTTATTATCAAATGAAGTAGTAGTTTTGTTAAGGTTTCTAAGGTTTTGTTAAGTGATAAATTGTTAATATTCAAAATCACAAGTAGATATTGTTGGTGGTATAATTTAGACAAAATAAAAAAGAAGGTAACTATAAAGTTATAAATGATAAAAATTTTAGATTAGTGATAAGTTTGGTATAACATTTAAAAGAAAGTGAAAATTTAAAATATGATTATTTAATTTTGTAATAGTAAACATTTCTTATTCGTCGGTATATATACTTTTTATATATGTACTTTAATTATTAAATAATTTTTTTCTTATTACTTGAAGTAGAGATGTCAAAACAGATCAAATTCGATGGGTCAACTCATTTAACTCGAAAAAAATAACGAGTTGAGTTGCATTTTGTAATTACTTTTTTAAAGTAATTTTAACTTGACTTGTATAACTCATAAGTTATAGCGGGATGAGAAAGGACAAGTTGACTCATTGAGTCACTTTTCTTTTTATTTTTTATTTTTTCTTTTCATTTTTTGGTGACGGATTAGGTGAGTCAACTTGCATAAGTCAATCTACATGTTGACTCTGTCTAACTTACCTTTTTGTTCACTTTTTGACATATTGACCTGTCAAACTTATCATTTTTTTTAATTGAAATTTTGTCAAGTTAACATTTCTAATCCGTCATCCTATTATTTTTTAAAATATATTTTAGATGAATTGACCTGTCATAAAACAGGATAGGTACAAAAAAATGATAAAAAAGTATTTGTATTTAATTAAGAAATAATGTTTTTACTTAAATGGTACTAATACTAGAATTAATAATACATTCCTATTTTATCATTTGGATACAATTACAAAAATTATTTTTTGAAGGAAACAGATTATGTGCAGTTATTTTAAAACTGCATCACATCTTCAATATTAAAAATATGATGCTGTATAATAAAATATTAATAGTAAATATAATTCAACCAATTTCAAGGGTGAGATTCATAATTGCATCACCCTATAGTTTTTTGACAGCAGTAGGAGATTCCAATTCTGTTTTTGAAAGATATGAATGATAATATTTGTTATTTTAAAATGATGTAAGGATATTTTTATTCAAAAAAATTATTCAATTCTTTAAATGAGTTTTCTCTCTCCTTTACATATTTTTTATATTTTTAAACTACTCATTGTAGCTTCTCAAAATAATTAGATATTTAAATATTTTTATTCTGATTATTTAAAAAGTCACCAAAAACACTTTAAAATTTTTTAGAAGTGGTTTTTTAATTTAAAAAGTACTTTTCAGTAAAAAATAAAAACTTAAACAAACACATCTTAACTACTTATATAATAATTTAAGACTCTTAATTAAAGTTTTTATTTTGATAAAGTAATAAGTATATATGAAAATAAATATATTTATATAATGGAATTAAGTTAAATTATTATATATAAGGAGAAATTTTTTTCTCTTAATTTTTAGTTTGGTATTTCAAAAGGTAAATAAAAGTACTAATGATTGAAAATAAGTGTAAGAAAAAAAAGACTTACACTAATATAAGTTGATACTCCCTCTAAAGATAATAGTTTGGTAGAAGTTATTACCCCATCGGGTAAAAAACGCTAGTTTATGTACAATGCCGAGCCAGGTTAGCTGTTAATTGTAGGACACAGTCATCCTAGTTCATAATTCTCCTTGTTAGTTGTTACCATCAAGTAACCACCGATAAGATAAAAATGAAAAAAAAAAAAACATTTACAGTTTGAAATGTAAGGCAGTAATAACTTTTGTATCTTCTGCAACAATTAGCAGTCTGTGTTTTACTTACATATTAACCACATCTGTAAGTGATGCTTGTGTTTGAGCAAATGTCACACCCCTATTGGATTGATAGTTTTGAAGGAGCTCATCTATCTGAACTCACCGCTCATTTGCTGAAGAGAGGAAGAAGAAAAGCATTCTTAATCAGAAGTTTTCAAACTTGTCAACTTGCTGATGGAGATTAGTTAAAAGATAATGCTTACCCCACAAATCTATTAGGCTCACTCCAGAGGATCTGATGGAAACCAATAGTCATTTTCAATCCACAAAAATAATCTCACAATGACACAAAATTATTATTATTTTTTACCATTTTTTTAATTAATCATTTAAAATCAAACCTTCAAATGATACATATATCAAAATATGTAGAAGTTTTCTGAACGCCAGATGCCTCTGAGCTCAGTGAACTGAACTCTAAGGGATTTTTTTTTTTTTTTAAATGTCTTGCCTTTCTAAATATAATCCCCCACCACTCATTCTGTAGTTGCCATTCCATAAGCCTGGTTGACACGAACATCCTCATCCTTGGCATTGTGCTTGCTTCATGCTTAAAAAAATATGACTTAAATATATTTTTAATCCTTGAAAATATAATATTTTTTAGTTTTAGTTTCTCTAAAATTTATTTATTTTTATTTTAATCTTTATTATTATTAAAATTCTATTAAGTACTTATGTGGTAAACGAAAGTCTCACTCACTAATAACACATGTCAATGACTCCATTTGTCACGTAAGCATTGAATAGAATTGAATAGATATCAATAACAACAAAATACTAAAATAAAAAAAATTAGAAAGATTAAAATCAACAAAAATATTTAAAAAGACCAAAATTAAAAAATATTATATTTTCAGGGACAAAAAATATATTTAAATAAAAAACATCACTTATTAAAGGGAGAAACATTTATGCAATCAACTAATAAAAAAATAATTAAACAACCTCTTTTGAGTAAACATTCTTTTGTTTTAAATATTCCAAAATGACCCCCTGTTATCTAAAATTTTAAGAGAAGGTCAACGTGATTTACTCAAATTAAGATTTTTCTTGTATAGGTAGTGTTAAGTACTTCTATTTGAGAAACCCACCGCAATGTTAAAATTACAGTGTGACTACCTATTACCTAAATAGCAATTGACTACAAAAGAATTCCTCCAAATAAAAATGATATGTTGAAAAATAAAGTTTTATTTTATTTCTCAAAATATATGAATAAGCAACTAGTACCAAGTTTTCTAACTTTCGCATAAGTACTAAAATTATATGTTTAAGTATTCTAACTAATCAAATATTTTGGAACCTCAATGTTAGATGAAGACATTAACGTTTGGTTCACTTCAATAATTTTGACAAACATAAGACTTCACACACGGATTGCTAGAACCAATATCTAGTAATATTTTTCTGCTTTTTATTTACAATTTCGAGTAATACCTAGTCGAAGTTATTTTGGATCTTTCGTTTTATTCTAACAACAAATAATATTATATACATACACTTATGTATACATTATACTACAATTACATTTTTTTAACATCTAATTATAATAATCTCACCTTATTTTTTACACACTTCATTCGAATTCTGATACTCTATTAGGTGATGTGAGTTTTAGTGTTATGCACCAATCATTTTCCTTTAACAACAAAACCTACTCCAATTTTTCAACAAGGGTGGGGAACCGTTTTTTTCACTAAAAAATAAAATAAAACAAAATAAAAACTACTATCAGTTTTAGCTTTAGTTGTAGAGGTAGGTAACAAAAAGATTTAAGAAATAACAGTGACGCAGCTTGACTATTATTGAGATTTTAGTTGAAAAATGATATAAAATACAAAGCTTTAAAGTACAGGTATCACATTACAGCCCGCAATAAAAATTATGCAGCATTTAAAAGGTTTGTAGGCAGTAAAAGAAATAACTAGTGTACATTGGCTATATTTAGCCTTTGGCTGACCAAGAGGGGCAATCAACGCAAAATTACTATTGTGGAGCTGGAATTAGCTGCCGCATATCTTTGTACCAGTAAGAATGTAGCCACCAAATGCGCTCATTTGCATGCACGGGTGAGTTCTTGACGGAAGTACCTGCATGTATATGATTAAATTGTTAATGGAGATGAACAGGTGTAGCTATATTCGAATCATGGCCAGTTAGCAATCCTAAATGAACAAGATATGAAAATAATCTTCCTGCATTTAACCCTCCAAAATTGCATGCCTCAATGTTGGAAAAAATGACAAGGGTGTCACTGAAAAAATTAAACAAGATAAAGAAATCAATCTCCTTAAATACTGCAATAACGACAATAACATCTAAGTCTTTTCTCACTAGGTGGGGTCGACTACATGGATCAAATGACGCCATTGTGCTCTATCATAAATCAAGTTTAATCTCCTTAAATACTGCAGTATAGATAAATCCTGAGTCATATAGGTCTGTGTTTCAGGTCACACAAGCAATTGATTTTTATCAAAATGTTACCCACACGTGACACCTATCCCCACTTACATACATGCTACCACAAAAACGTGTGGAGAATTTCAGGATTTGACCATAAAGCTACTTTATTTTTTCTAAGCCAGAAACTTATGAAATAAATGAAGCTAAGAAAATTCCTATACTTAAAGTAGACAAGACAACATATATTTTATTTTCCCTTTTTTACTTTTATAATCAAAGAACTTCCTAATACCTGTGCAATTTCACAATATTGATAATGACTAACACAAATAACTTAAACCTGGTATTCACGTAACCAAGGCTCTGATATTTGCAACCCAATGGCCATTTTTCCAAGCTGTAGATTGTGCATGCAAGTTGCAAGAGGCTGCAATTTAACAGTGAACAAACAAGAAAATTCTGTTAACAACTGAGTGAGCAGAAGCATAATCGCTTTAGTATTTAGTGGCAAAGGAAGTGTTTCAACTTCGAATACCCCTACCCTAGCCGCCCACAAAGATTTCCTAGTCTACAGACTACAGGTGTACAGGATAGTTAAATTGATAATCTGTATGTGTGGCATTGATTAATCAATTGTCAAAAAGCAGATCTCTGCCTCTTCAAATATACATAAGATTTGATTATTGTAAGTCAGTAAATATTTGACCCCTAAAAGAATTGCTATTATTCATAATCTTTGAAATGTTCCTCAAGTTATAACCGACGATAGCCAGAACAAACAACATTTGATCCCAACATTAAAGAATTAAAAGAAACTAAGTAAATTAATTTAAAAGATTATCATGCATGAATACCTTTAAATTACATCACAATTCATTAAGCTTGAGATCTGAACTAAAGTACCTGAATATATTGGTGATAAATAGCAAATGGAGCAGAATTTGATAAAAGGGGCAAGAGATCTCTAACCAATGTCCAAGTATCCAACTCTGGTGCAGCAATAATTAGGCTGTACAAAGAAATGGAAAAGAAAAATGATCAACTGAATGATTCTTTGAATAGTGAGTCAATATTTAACATTAGATACCTAGAAAAACCATTTTCCTTCCACAAGTCAATGATTTCTTGTTGTGCCTTTTCTCCAGCCTTCGTAGCTTTGCAAACTCGTATAGCAGGAATGTTGGTATTCTCCGTATTCTCAGCACTAAGATCAGAAATTCCATTTTCTGATGAATGACAGATTTCCTCCATGCTGACTGATGCACACATTTGATCCTGCACATTTCAAATCCTCCAATAAAGTGTGCAAACAGTAAGATGGAACCAATCAGGTGATCAAGGAAGTGCTACTTACATTTGACTGGCTTTCCACATTGCAGAAATCAGCATGTTGCAAAACTTGTTCAGGTGATTCTTTCTGTGACAACAAGTCAGAAATGGAAGACCGTACAATTCTGCAACAAGTAAAAGATGATAATAATGCCAGAGGCAGGAACTCAATCCTTGGAACAGACATATTCAAACAAACCACCTGATGTGGCTGTAAACAATTTGAAGTCATTTCATTGGCTGTCAGATAGTACCATAAAATTAACTACACGACTGCAACAGAGAAAACATCGGTTTTTTATGGACAACAAGCATATAACATTAATCAATATTTCTATCAATTTAACACATGGTTATCTCATAAGAAACTTCCATAAACTTCTCTCTCTCTCTCACTCCTTTTTTTTTTCCTGGGCTTCATAAATTATTAGTGTTGTTTTTAAGAAAAAATTTGTATCTAAAACCGCTCATTGGGAAGAAAAATCTAATTGCATTAATAATGTCAAAAATATCCAGGTCAATTCAAAAGACCGTCCAAATCTATCTTTGAGAAATTAAAGCATAAAAAATGTCAAATCATTTCTCTTTTAGTGCAGTCTGAACTTACAACAGCAAAAAAAGTGATGAAAAAAAGTTTTGCTGATTTTAACCGGAAAAAAAATTTGATAAACTGCAATAAAACACATAATCTCACCTCTTGCAGATTTCATCATTGAAGTTAAATATCCTAACAATATCCATAGAATACGGTGCTTGCCCAAGATATGAGTTGCATACAAAACCTGTACCTGTAAAACATTTTACATTGCTAAATTATAAGTATAATGGACGTAACAGCTGCTTAACTCTGTAAATTCGACACTACCAGTCACTCAGTCAGAAGATTTTAAGAACAGAAAATTAATATATTAACAGTAAATCATTGTTGTGATGATTCACAAGTTATAACACACCTTATGAAAAAAAAAATCAGCAATATCTAAATGGTCAACTTAGTTTAAATTTATGTCATACCTCCTAAACGTTCTGCCACAGCACCTGTAAGAAGGCCACCAACCATATCAACTACGAGAATGTCAGAATTTGAAGAAACATTAGCCATGGAAAGTAGAAGAGACAATGTATCCACTCGCAAGAATCTGAATCATTAATAGTTAGTTAGAAACAATATAAGGATATATAATCACTTCATCTAGAGACAAACAATACAACAAAAACAACAACATAGTCTTTTCCCACTAGGTGAGGTCTAGAGACAATGAACACGCCAATTTAATTCTATAGAAGTTATAAATATATATCTTAACATTTTTCAGGTAATAAAGATGGCGCACAGGATACACAAGTCCAAAACACAAGGAAAAATGAACTCAGAATTTTTACATTGTGACATTGATAATTAATTTAGTAAGTCCTGCTTCTTCTCAAACCCATATTTAAACGGAAAAGGCAATCAAAATCAAGAATAAGTTATGTTGACTTGAAAGTTTGTGGTTTCCAGAAAACCACAAAATAGCAGTTGCCATATATCACAGCCTGTCTTTGAATCTGTCTATCTATTCAAAACTCTAAATCTCTAATATATCCAATGTTGAAATTTGCTCTCTTCTTACACAAGTCCAAAACACAAGGAAAAATGAACTCAGAATTTTTACATTGTGACATTGATAATTAATTTAGTAAGTCCTGCTTCTTCTCAAACCCATATTTAAACGGAAAAGGCAATCAAAATCAAGAATAAGTTATGTTGACTTGAAAGTTTGTGGTTTCCAGAAAACCACAAAATAGCAGTTGCCATATATCACAGCCTGTCTTTGAATCTGTCTATCTATTCAAAACTCTAAATCTCTAATATATCCAATGTTGAAATTTGCTCTCTTCTTTTCTTCTTCTTCTTCCTTCCGTTTTCCTTTTCTTTAATTTAAACCACACACATTAAAGACATTATATACGGTTAGACCAAGATTAACAAATACAAAAGTTATAGAAATTCCAGAACCAAATCATGCCTGCTCTTCACGGTTTACATCATGCCCCAAATGAATATCTCAAATTTAATAGAAAATAAATGCAAATGGTAAACATGTAAGAAAAAAATGCATTCATAAGCACAAGATAAACCTCACCCAATTTTAGATGGATACTTCTTAAAATAGGCCTCGCATATGCTGAAAAAACAAATAGCGACAACCATTAGTCATTGAGCAGAGACTCAATATATCATTAAAAATGATAATAGTATACATATATAAAGATATATAAGATGAAATGCATGTTTGGATTAACTTATTTGGTATTTAAATAGTTTATAATCAAAGGTTTTCTAAGAGAACTTTTGAAAAATAAGCAATTATTTCTCTCAAAATAATCTAAACCAAACAAGCTCAAAAGGCAAGTTACAAACAGCTCAACGAACATTCTATGAAATAAGCTTGGTTTTATTTTACTTACAAATAGGAGAAAACATATGGATACATAGTTTTAGAAAATATAATATTTTCTTGATACTTTCAAGAAAATTTTCTTGCCAATGTTCAAAGAGCATGCTATATCTGCTTGACATTATTATTTGTCTATTGTTTGTTGAATCGTTATAATGTCACTGGTCCCACCCACCACAGTCAGACTGTAGGGCAGTGCCAAAAGGCATAACGGCATGCAGAGATAATGTTATTAATATCATTTTCCATCAACATAACAAAAACCAGATGTTCACAAAATAGGCAAGATCTTTCAGGTACATTTTGATATTTCAAGGCCCATTTAATTGGTTCCATAGAGAAAAAAGGAATGTGAACCATTAGCAATATGTGAAATAATAATAATAATAATAATAAGATAAAAAGAACAGTGAAAAATAATCAAGGTCACCTTCGAGCAACAGGACACCTCATAAGTACTTTTGGTGCATATTTCTTCTGCTTCTTAAGTCTATATTTCTCCTGCACGCATAGCATGAGATTCAGTTCATTCCCAAAATAAACTATGTAATCTATTTATGCTTGAATATACCTGTGAGAATGGTGTTTTCTTTTCAAAGGTTGCACTATTGGCAATGAGAGCTTCAATTATTTCATTACCTCTTGCACCCTGCCTGCATAAAAGGTATAGGATATTTTTCACAACTAAATCCCATAAGCATGGTAGAGAAATAAGGACGTGACAGACTGACAGTTTATTTCAGAAAAGTAAGTAAGATATGGATTGTAGAATTCATATGAACAAAGAATGGTACTAAAACTGTATTAGTATTACACATAAAGTCAAAGCTATAGAACTAAAGTATCCAAATAAGGAATACATAAATTTGTATCATTCCATTTCGTTGAGTACCCAAAATATAACATTAACAATCAAAATCCAATCAAAGGAAGATGTACTCACCTTCGCAGGGCATCTATGTCTTCACCAGTGAGGCTTTGGGCTGTATTATTGTCAATCAATGCCCGATTGTCCCTCGATTCAACATTTAATTGACCATCTCTTATTTCTTCTGTGTTATTATCTAAAATACAAATAGAGAGGTATCACACATGCGAGAGGGAGAGAGAAAGGGTGGAGTGTAGGGAAGTATATTGACGAACCATAAAGAAACTCAAACCAACCTCAAAGGATCTCATAGAACAGAAATGCATATATACTGAAGCTGTTAGCAAAAAATTAAGCTTCACAAAATGAAAAGCCAAAAGAAACATATTTATAAGTGGATGATACACATTCATAACATAACCATGACATAGCACATTCACATAATCAAGGACCATGAGGGTAACATAGCAGAACAGCCTCAGTAAATAAAACTCCACCAATGATGAATAAATTTTTTAAAATATGGAAAGTGAAAAGTAACTTAGTCTGAAATCTGAATGGAAAAACTAGAGAATAAATGTGATGAAAGAGGATGCATGCCTTGGGCGGAAGGAAGAGAGCGAGATAGAAAAGGGCCTTGGGGTCCAGTGTCAACTTGGAAAACAGAACCGAAGGGACAACCGATCAAAGGGTGCAGAGAGCAGTTCTTATTCCCAATCTTCAATTTCCTGTTAGCAAAATTGATCAATTAGAAATTATAAAATATTAGAGATACTTAGAGATTAAGAAGCAAATAAGAAAACTCACGCGGCCGGGGAGAGGCGAGCAAAGACGAGACGGTCTCCATCGTTGATGTCAAGCAACACACTGCAACCTTCCCATGTCACTCTACTTGCATTATTTTCAGACATGTTTTGCCTCTGCTTCTTCTGCTCTTATTATGTTATGAATCCAATATCCAATATAAATACACTGCTCTTATTATTCGTTTTCTTTTCCCAGTAGGACACAACAGCTCTCTGCACTTCCAATCATGGCTATATAGCATAAAACCCTCACTCACTCAACATCCAACTTCCAACTCAAACTAGGGTATAACTATCTATTTTAACCGTCGCGTTTTGGACGTGTTAGCGGCTTAGCGCCGTTGACACTTGGGCCCAGGACTGCCTATCCTTTCCCTTTGGCCTTTTAAATGGTCCAAACCTTATTGCTATTGGGCCCTCTGCTTACACGCTTATCCTATGACCCAAAAACAAATCGCCCCAAATCTATAATTTTGGTGTGATGTTGATATTGATAGTTGAATTCTCACCTGGCTACCATTTTTCCAAGCACTTAAAAGCTTGCAATTCCTTCTAAAAAAAAACACAAAAACAAAAACAAACCAACTATCCCTCTAACATTTTATTTGGTAGACACTGTCCCTCTAACTTTCACTCTATGAATGAATGAACAAATTATTAGACATAGAGGTATTTGGTTTCTTTTTTCTTTAAAAAAAAAAGTTTAGGAGGATGGAAGACTTTATTTATTTTAAAATCAGGATGAAATTATCAACTTTAGTAGGAATTTATAAGGATTGCAAATTGTCTCTATCAACATAAAATTTGATTTCAAACTTAAATTATACAGTAATCATGAACAAAAGATAAACTAAATGAGCCAACCCCATTCACATTTTACATTAAAATTTTTATAATTAAGCACTTAAGAAGACAAATATTATGCAAATAAACCTATTAGAGTTTTTGCTAACGTTATAATGCCATTCATTAGCACTACTCTTGTAGTTGAGGAGGAGCTTGTTTCAAATAGGGGAGAAAATGTCTCCCCCACAGTAAAACTCATAAAATCTACAACTAGACTAGAAAAATATTAACAAATTGCAACGAATACAATCTGTAGATATAATCAATTGGATTGCTAACAATGTATCAAATGTAGGTAAACAAATTAAAGAGTTCGCAAATTGTTGGAGCTTGATTTGATTACGAATCATATATAAACAAATATGATTGGGCTCATAATCATGATAACGCCAAACTTCATTTAGTCTTAATACCAAAGAGACCCGCATTGAACAAGTGTGCTCAAGAGTTCAGACTTAATATCAAAGAGGCTTTGCCACCCTGATACCCTCGTTTGGAAAATAATTTGTATTTCCTTGACAGGAAGCACACAGATAAAAATACGGGCCAACCATATGAATATACAGCATATTTTAAAAATTATAAGATGACATGTTTCAAATATAACATATAAAATTAATATAATATTAATTAAAAAACACAAAATTCTAATTTAAAATAAAGACATTAGTATTTCATAAGCTAGCATAATAATTAATTATATATATAATAAAATATATCATTTATCTAATTAATATGGTATCTCACTTATTTAGTGCAAAAATTGAAAATAACAATTAACAGATGAAAGTTAAGAGTATCCTAATTAAGGTATCCAAATAATATCTGACACAATGTGTATCCAACAGCAGTACGATGATGCTTTCGAAATGTCAGTCGTTCCTAACTTCAAATATGTTACGGTGCGTGCTCAATGGAGAATAGGTAATGTTGCTCTGTAATATACACATTTTATTTTAAAATTACGAAGTTGTTATCAGTGAGTAATTAATTAAAATTTTAAAATCTCTATTTGTATATTCTAAATGCAGAAAAAAGAAATAGCACGTATTTTAGAATATATCAATATATAACCAAGAAAAGTATAGTGATTTGCATATAAAGAAAATTACAACATCTATATATATTAGCCGATTGATAGACATTCCGCATTTTTTACTTTTTTGTTCATTTAATTATTTAATATATTTATTAGTATAATTATAATATTTGGTATTAATAAAAAATGTGGTATTGTTTTAATAAAAAAATTCTCATGCTTATTAAATGTTAACTTAAAAGATCACAAAACTACTCACTAAACCCTGCCATGCACCACGTAAAAACTTCTCTTTATCTCCCTTCAACCACAAATTAGCAGTTGTATCATATCATATGTGGGGTGGTTGGGGTGGGTTTTTTTCGGGGTGGGTTTGTGAGGATGGAACGTGGGTACATGGAAATAGGTGTGTCAGTTTACATATATAGTCTCTTTTCATGCACCAAATAAACTCATTATACTATTATTTTTTGTTACTGACATTTAAGTATTTTTGTGTTTATTAAATTGTAAAATTCACTCTATTAATGTAAAAAATTTTGTATATACTATCAATTAATCATTGATAATAGTTTAATTTTACATAATTTTTTTTATAAAAATTAAATATTATTATAACTCAATATATTTAATTTTAATTATTTTTTATATATTATTTAATTATTGAGAGAAGCTAATTTTATTTAATTATCATTTTAATTATAGAATTTAAAGAAAATAATAACTTTTAATAATGTGAAAGAATCATGCTACAATTAGAATCATGACATCTAAAAACTCAAAAGCTAGTTTATGGTATGCAATATATAAGCTCATTATTGTGAATGAAGTGTACTGGTTAGTAATGTGAATTTGGTAAAAAAAAAATTGAAACGGTGCGCGTTGGTTAAGAAAAAAAAAAGAAAATGAACCTAACCTAATTGAGGAAACAACAATAGACATAGAAGGCTTGGCCGTGAAGGAAAAAGTATAAATTGGACGGAAAGGAGAGCGCTGCATAAACCAAAAGAGAGACCAGATTGGCATGGAGCGCAACGTGGAGTACAGACCATTGCGCAATTTCAACAGTGGAAGAAGGAGAACGTTTGCGTAGCAATTGTTTTATTTTTTATAATTTTTTTTTGTTTATATTTGATACTTTTGTTTTAAGTAATTAATTTTATTTTTTAGGATTAAGATGAAATCATAATCTTTATTTTAGATGATTTAAATTTGTTTAGGATTTTTATTTTATTTTCTAATTACACAATGATGATAATTATTAATCTTTAATTTTTATTGATTGTCTTGTATCCAATTAGTATATTTAAATTGATATATTTTAATTACATGTTTAATTTTTGTAGTTCTATGTGTTGGTTATGTAATAATATTTATTGCTTTTGTGATATAAAAATTAAATAGTTCATGTTATGTTAAATAATTTATGTCATAATTTAAATAAGTCATGTTATTTTAAATGAATTATGTCATTAATTAAGTTGTAATAATTTTTAGTAGTGTTCAAAACTTGTAGTTGTAGACATTTTATAGAATAAAATTAATTTTTATTCAAGTTAAATTTATCTTTGCAAAGTTAATGGTGGACTCGAAGTCCTAAAATTGTTGTCTAATTGATCTTGTATTTTAATTTAAATCATTTCATTTATATTTATTATTTAATTTAAGTTCTAATTTATCATGTAATTTAAATTATTAGATTAATTAAATAAAATTAAAATCTATTTTTTTTCTTTAAATTAATTTAGATAGATATTAAATATTTTAGTTAATCATGTCACTCCCTATGACAACTTTATATTTGTAGATATTATATATATCTTGTGTTCTTGCAAGTAAATTATAATTTTATATTACTTGAAAATTCTTTACCAATCATGAATTACCACATCATTAAAAATGTTTAACTTTCATAATAATTACTTCAAAAGTTTCATATAGAATGATGTATGATTGATTTATGGTGTAAAATTTTTTACACTAATAATGCATCAAAATTAAACTCATATTTTTACGTTTGCAAAGCCTTGTCAAACATTTTATGTACCTTCAACTTAGAGAACTTGTCCTCTTTTAAAGTAAGACAGGACTCTTACAAAGATGACTTTAAGACATGAATACTTAAATTTGCAGTTGTAGTGTTGGGTCAATTTATCTTACATAATAGTTTACATGTGAATTTTCTATAATTAAATAATTATTAATGAAGTTTGATATGTTCATATAAATTTAAGTTATAATAATAGTAATTGTATTGTCATATTATGTTAAATAATGAGAAATCTCAAATCTTTGTAAAGGTTTTAACCTAAAATATTTATATGATTATGTTTAGGGTGGGTGTTATTATACACCTTGCTAACTTTCGGTGTATAATACACCATGCCTTTTACTTGCAATAACAGTTTTTTTCCCCTTTTTTAGGTTAATATTTGTTTTAAGTTAGTTTTTTTTTCTAGTTAGTTTTTTTTCAGGTTAGTTTTTTTTTCAAGTTAATTTTTTTTATTTTTTACATATCATCACCATCATCACTTGTCGGTCAAGATGTCTGCTCATTGTCAATCAATCACTACCTTTTTTTAGGCCATCATCTTGTTTATTTTTTTAAATTGTATAACTGTGTAAATTATACAAGTAAAAATAATATCAATTAAAATTATACTAGTCCTTATATTTTTTCATAAATAATTGTGCATATTAAAAATTCTACTGATTTAACTGGTAATATTTACACACAATAAAATCTATAGAGTTTTTAATATGCACAATTATTTATGAAAAAATATAAAGACTAATATATTTTTAACTGATATTATTTTAACGATAATTTTTTACACAGTTATGCAACTTAAAAATAAAATAGTAACTGCGTGAACAGTAATTTCAGCTATGAACAGTATGATTTTTCAACGATGAACAATATTTTTTTCGATAAGAATAGTGTGAATTCCGGTGATGAACAATATTTTTTCTGACATGAATAATATTTAATCTGGATTGAATAGTATTTTTTCGGCGTGGATAATATTTTCGACAGGAATGATGAATAGTAACAGTGAATAATACAATAGATTACAAGTCGTTGATCATAGTCATTGATGTATTTTTTAACAATCAATGGTTAAGATGCACCAAGTGCACCATACACCCTATATAGCAGGATGTACATTAGAAATGACCTATGTTTAGTGAGGTGAGTTCTATTGTAAATAGTATTATACAAGTTTTGCCTGTAATAATAAAACTTTAGATGTTAGTAGTGCTTAATCCCTGACCGATCTTATTCCTTGGAATTGGTTTGTGAAAAGATAGCCTTTTTGATCAAATCATTTGTAAATTAAGTAATCCATGACATATGTACTCGTATTATTGCGAAATAATATCAATTGAAAAATGTTTACCGAAAAGAAAAATATCAATTGAAAATTGGAACGTGTAAATGGGAAATCAGATGCCATTCCCCCTTTGCCCTCTCATATCTGACTTGTAAGTCATAATTGAGGACCCGCAATGAATAAAACATCCTTCAATATCAGTTATAATAAGAAGTTATTCAAAGCCGAAAATAAAATAACTTTCCTATGCTATGAATGATTAAGTATTTAGCAATTGAATAATGATTGATACTTAGATAGGTGACCGACCTGTACATGGATGGATGATGTCTTTTCGTTGTAGTTGTTAAATTAATTTTTGATTAAAATATTTTGCGGTGGAAAGAAACAGATAGCAAATGGTGACCTAATTTATACCTTATATTCTCCATCAAAAGAAAAAATGTTCATACCTTATTCTTTATGTTAATTTTGCTAATTGAATGGTTGGCCAAATCTATGTCTGACTTCGTAACTACTCTCAAACTGATTCCATATGGATTTGTCCCGGTTTACTAATTATTAAAATTGATTTCTCGTCCTTTTCTGCGTTGTAAGATGAATCCCAGAGAAATTCATGGAATATGACATATGTAATGAGACGAACTGCGTGCTATTTCCAGCTTAAATTTTATACTTATCTTTCTTGAATCAAATTATAATAGATTTTCCCCTTATTTTTCTAAGGAACTTATATTTGGATGAATCAAGATTCGAGATGCGTGGAGAGCAAGTGGTTTGAATAATTTTTAAAATAGTTTAAATAACGTCCACTTTTTTATCTTTTAAAATTATGAATTTATCAGCAAACATTATGATTCAATCTAATTATAATCTTACTTGGACTTTGTCAATGTAAGATACTAGTCCACAACCAATTAGTTCCCCTCCCAGCAATGTGTCTTTTTTGAAATTGAATCTACAATTTGATCATTGTCACAACATCTCTCTCGACACAATGTAATATAGAGTGGCGAATTCTTGCATATGCATGCAAAAATGAAAAGAAGTCGCTATCAATCGATTTATCTATTAAAAATGGAAAGGTTCGATCGAATATCTAAAAGATGGTATTCATTTTAGAGTTTAAGTTCGGAGGTTAATTATGAGTAGGGAAGGTATTAACATCTTACGTCGTTCATTCCAAGAATGATTATTTATTTAATCTAATGTTATCATTTAAAAATAATTAAATTAGTCCTTTATTCTTTATTTGCAAAAAAAATATTATTTTATTTTAACATGTCTCATTTTGTCAAACATATTATCAATAGTAATAAATGACTTTGACATGAATTGAGTGGCTAAATAACCATTTTTGTATGAAACAAATTTTAATCCCACAACATGTGGTATAAAAGTGGTGAATCAAAATATTATTTTTTTAAGAAAAATAATTTTCAAAATAAATGTCTAAATAAAATATTATTTTTAGAGAAAAAGATTTTAATTCAAGAAAATACGTTTAAGTCAAGAAATATTTTTTGAAAAGTAAATAACCAAATTAAATCTCATTCAACAAGAAAATATTTTTGGGTATAATGAAATTTTTGTAGTGATTTTCAAAAAAAAGTTTTCATAAAAAAGCAAAATTTTAAATCACCACAATCAAAAAGTTAGGGAATGCATAAATTTATTCACATTCATTTTTATTTATTTATTTAAAAAAATTATTGAGAAAATTAGATCAAGTCAGCTCACTTGGCGAGATCCAATAGAGATAAGCCTCAATATTTTTTAGAAGAGTTTAAATGATCGACAACTCGATCCTCTTCCAATTTTTTCGTCGCTGGCTTTGTTTTGAAATTTTATTTGATTTTTATTTGGTATTATGTTTAAAGTTAGATGTAAGAAAAAGATTTTTTTATTGAAAAATTAGTTCAAGCCAACTCACTTGGTGAGATCTAATAGCGACAAACCTCAATATTATTGGAAAGAGCTTAAATAATCGACACTTTGATCCTCTCTCGATTTTTTTGTTGTCGACTTTGTTTTGTCACAATAAATTGGGTTAGCAATTTTTATGTGCAATTGCACATGGGTCATTGCATGTAAATTCCTTTTGATGTAGCCATAAAAATGACTCAAGTATATGTTAATTGTAAAAAAAGATGAAATCTTAAATATTATGATATGATTGCTTCGAAAACTAAGTCACTAACCATCAAAGAAACAAATACGTTAGAAAACTTTTCTAATAACCATAAAAATGATTTAAAAAAATGTCAGTGAATGTCGTGCCATTTTTACATAGGATCAAAGTAATTAAGTTGTGAAAGTAAGAGATAGAATATAAATGAAGAGATCAAAATACCTAGGAGTGTTGTAACCAAAGCTTTACAACGTCAACTCTCGCTTCTTAACCTTTACGTGCTCCCACTTCTTCTTCTTTTTTCTGATGCTATAATATGCCTCTCTCACCCTCTCTGTAACTGGATGAAATTCTCTCTTTCTATCTCTCTTCGTAACTAGATGAAACTCTCTCTTTCTCCCTCTTCCTCTCCCCCTTCGGGAATTCTCCTTTTTATAAAAAAGATGACAACTTGTCTTATCTAATTTGCATGATTTATCTAACCCTCCAAATGTCAGAATTTGCCCTCGATCTCAACAGAGAAGTTGTAGATTTTCTGTTAACTTTTCAATGCCACAAACGATGCCTCAATCTGATATCTAAAGCCTAAGATATAGCCTAATTACTGAAACATAGTCACGAGATTGCAGGAATCCAAATTCGCTACAAACTACAATTTTATCACTCTCCAAATGATTGAATTTGCTCTTGATCTCAACAGGAAGTTGTAAGATATTCTGTTATCTTTTCAATGCCACAAATGACACTTTGATCTGATATCTGTAACTCAAGATATGGTCTAATTATATGAGAGTATGAGAATCCGAATTTGCAACAAACTTTATCTCTTTGAGAATCCTTATCTAATCTTCAATATAGGAAATGTTGTATCCAAACTCCATCTCCCTTTACCTATTTATAGTTTTGTCTCTCTCTATCTAATTAGATTTCTATCTCCTCATTATTTATCTTTTATCCATTAACAGTTTATATCAATCTCATCTCCAAACTTCCTGATAATATCACACTTCATTTCCTCTCTCTTCACATTTGAAATTTATGTTACTATCTTTATTTTCTTCTTTTTTATTTTTTTATTTTTTATTTGTCTCATTGGGTTCTCGCCCAAAAACAACTCAAAGCCCAAAATGTCTTGGACAAATTTGGGTATAAACCGCTATCCCTATTTGCTTTTCATTTGAAATGAAATGGAAAGCAAATGTGTTGATTCAAATTTTCCCAAAGGACATTTTTTATAGATTCAAGAGACATTAGAAGTGATGGGATGTAGGACCCATGGTGACTAAGAAGCAGCGGATGCATGGCCCTTGGAGACTAAAAGAGAGTAAGGATGACAATTCTCTTCACATTTCAAGGATCCCCGCAGGGACTGCCCTGAATGGGGCCCTGAATGCGGGGTTTTTCTCCTCGCAGGGATGGGGACGGGGAGAAAATTCTCCTCATGGTATATTCGGGGACGGGACGGAGACCATACTCCCTACCCCGCAGGGTAGTTGTCCCCGAAAAAAGTACTAAAATACCCTTTTATAATATAATATATATATATGTATTATTATATAAATAAATAAATATTTTAGTAATATCATCTTTAATTAAATTTTATATGGATTTAAAATTAAAAATATTAAAATAATTTATTTCATCTTTTTCTTATTTTTTCAATTTTTTACTTTTTTATATTTTTAATATAGTGGGAAATCCCCGCAAGTATTTGCAGGGAATCGAGAAATAATGATAGAGGAAAAAATTCTCCCGTGGTGGGAATGGGGCTGGGGACAAGGATAGGGATGGGGATGGGGAGCGGGGAGGTACTTTCCGCCCTCGCCCCGTGCAGTTGCCAACCCTAAAAGAGAGTAAATGTATACACTGACAAACTTAAAAGCAAGTTGGCTTGTACCTAGAAAAACAAGTGAATTAGTATCCTAGAGAATTAAAAGCAAGTGGATTTGTACACTAAAAGCAAACGGGTGTATACCCAAAAACACAAGCAAGTTTGTACCCTAAAAAATTAAAAACGAGTCATAATTGTTATATTGACAAGAATAACAATTTGTATTGACAAATGAGGTGTTGGCTTCATTCAAGGTAGGGAGGTGCCTTTATTGCAATTTGTATTGACAAGAATAACAAGAATCTCGGTCGACTTTTGTTATATACTCCTCGAATATTTTTAAATAATCTTTCTAATATTTAATGAATAAATTATAAAATAAAAAATATATATGTATTTAATATCTTGAGAACATAAAATTTATTTAATATTTTATTCATTTAATAATTAAAAAGATTATCAAGAGAATTAATTAGGAGATTTAAAATTATTCATCTCAATATATATGATGAACAAAATTCCAACAACAGCAGCTCCTCCTTTTTCTCAGCCAAGTAAACATAATATTTAAGCTAGAGTTTTGTTATATTCTTCTAAAAGATCTTCCTAATAATCATCTTAATATTAAATAAAAAAGTATTTAATAAAAAAGTAAATATATTTAATGTCTTGAAAATATAAAAAATATTCAATATTTTTTTCATTTAATAATTATATAGAAAGATTAGTAAGAGAATTGTGTAGGAGGATTTAAAATTATTCTTTAAGCTATCATCAAGTAACAATAATTAATTCTTGGCTTCCCTTCAATCAACCCTAATATTTGATATCTCTCATCTCTTCTTCTTTATTATTCCTTGGCAAATATAGGACAATTAAGAGGAGTCTTTAATTTCTTAAGCATGGCCAACAGGGATTTGTAACTTAATTAAATGTCTAGAGTAAAGTGTTGACAAACATTGCAAGAGCTAGATACAATTTAGAGAATGCGAGAAGAAATTGAAATTGATTGAAATGAGAAAGTTGTATTTACACAATACAATGATGAGTTTGTATAGAGACACTTTCAACCACATGGCTGACTTTTTAACTAAACTAGCTATTAACTAACTGACTCAGCTAATTAACATAATTGATCTTCTAAACTAAGTTAACTACACTAAAAATATTGGTAACATAGTGTGATTGTCTTCTTAATTCCGGTTTTGCTTAAAAAGAAATAATGAATAATGTCATTTGTATACACATAATATTGATCTATTATTGCATACAATAGTAAGTGAGTTGCACTTTAAAATAAAAAAGACAAAGGTTTGAACCTGAAAACATAACTTATGGGGGAAAGCCTAATCATACGCTTTGAAGATACACTAGGAAAAGAATATTGATCTATTATAGTGTAATATTCTTTCACACACGATACGTACATACAAGGAAAGTATGTTTAACACGCTGTAAGGAAAGTATGTTTTGAACTTAAATGTGTGACATGAAGTGTATGTTTGTACGTATAAACTGGGAATACGTATTTGGAAACATGACAAAAAGAAAAAGAAAAAGAAAAACGAATATGGAAAGACATTGGAAGGCGCAAATTGGCATGTGGCTGCCTATTCTTTCTCCGTGTTTTACATGATGCCTTCTTGGCTCATATGCTTTTAGCTTTTGTTTGCTTTTCGAATCTTGGCCCCATCAGATATGATCATTTCACCATTACAAATTAAATAACCAAAATGCCCAATCTACTGAAAGTAAATCTCATAAGTTGCTCATATACACTCACCTCCTTCTCGGATCTATTTGACACTATTCGTATAGGTTTATTCTGATCGACTTTGTGGAACTTTTTCAGAAAAAAATAAAACGAAATTCATGAAAGACAAGAAAAGAAAAGAGAGATCATATAGTCATCTTTAATGTTTGCTGTGTGGAACGTGTGGGAAACTAACAAAGCTAACTAAATCAATTACCTCAACTCAGAAATAGTCAAATGTAGATACAATCAACTTCCATCTCCTATATGTGGTAACGCTTCTTAGAAACTACACTTCCTGGTCAAGTGCCTGCTTGTACGCTTTTATTTATCCAGTTATTAATGAGTTCTCACATTTTTCAATGGTTTATGTAAGCAATTCACGTTGGAAAACATAAGATTGTCTGTCCTTTTCTCTATAATATTTACCTAAAATATGTTAAAAAAGCAAGGTCAAACAGACAAATTATTTCTCTAAACAATAAGCATTTTTTACATAAAATTGATGCAACTTAGACTAACTTTTGGTAAATCAGATAAAGTAAGGTGATAAGTTAATACTATCGGTCTTATCCAATATTTGGTGCGTTCAACTGATAAGTATAATAAAATCAAAATAAATTTTATTCTATAATAACTCTATCCCCTCCCCATAATAAGACATGATAGGATTTCTATTCCAATATTATCCTCAATTTTATTTTTTTTCACTCCTCTCTCCTTGCGCCACCACCACCACGACCATCACCACCACCTCCACCAATGACCCACCACCACTACCACCACCACCACCGCTACCATCACCACCACCACCACCACCACCACCATCACCATCATCACCGGTCGTCACCACCACCATCACCACCACCGCCAACACCCACCAGCCAAGACCACCATTGTCACCATCGCCACCATCACCACCACCGCCGCCGTGCCACCACCATCACCACCACCTCCACCGCCGCCGCCACCATCACCACTACCGCCATACACACCGCCGCCGCCACTACCACCACCACCACCACGGCCACGTACGCGCCAATCAAAGAAGTATAGTTGCCGCCAGTTGAAATTTCCACCACCACCACCATCACTATCACCACTTCCACCACCACCACCACCACCGCCGCCACCCCCACCACCACCGCCGCCACCACCGCCACTACCACCACCGCCGCTACCACTACCACCACCACCACCACTACCACCATAAATTATTATTATTATTTTTTAATTATTTTAACTTTTATGTTAAAAGATATTTTGGTCTTAAAAAAATGTTATACAATCAAGTTAATTTATTCTTTTGTTATCAAACAAAAGATAGGATTATGTCTTATTCTATTAATTATACTATCATACCTTATATTATTCTATCATCTTATCTTATACTATACTATCATGTGCACCAAACATAACTTGAAGTGATTAGGTGTCCTTGGCCTGCTGATATATACTAAAAATAACTAATAACTATATATTTATATTAGTTTATTTCATTATGGTAATGATAAAATTGTCCCAGCTTTTCTTCCCCGTTTTGAGAGGTGGCTGTGGCAAATAAAAAGTGAAGAGAAACGGGAATCTCCAAACAACGATAGAATAGCACATGGATATATTAAGGGAAATATATTTTGTATTACTAAATTTTACACATTATATAAATATTATATATTAATGTAAATATGGATGGATATCAAAATATATCATATTTTGAGATAAAATAAATGTATTTTATTTTGAGTGAGTCCTATTAGAGAGTGAAGTTCACTTTATGTGAGTATATATATGGTGCATTTGTGTACATATAAAAATTTTCTTTTTTGTAAAATACAGAATGAACTAGTGAGTGAGTTAAAAAAAGTTAAACGTATAAAAGTTAGACGAATAACTATATTAAGAAAATTGTTTCTTATAATAATAATTTCACATGTTTGTAGGTCCAAAAACAAGAAACTAATAATTTATGAAACACAGACATGAACACGAGATACGAGACACGATACGGATACGAAAATATACTAAATTCAAAAAATTATAAGACACGGACACGACATATATATATATATAATTGTAAAATTTAAGAAAAAAATTCATAATTCATTAATATCATTTCTATAAGTTTAAATATTTATAATATCTTAATATATATCATATGTGTCAATATTTGCTATCTAATAAGTCCCTCCTAAAAAATATGAAATATAATTTCTATTGGCATATTCTAAAAAATCTCTTAAACTAACTTCTCATAATAGAACTAACCATGTACAAGTACATATGATTAAAAAAAATTAACTATAGAGAATATTGGTGTGAGGCAAGTTTCGGTGATGATGAAGTGAACAGCTTGTAGAGCAGAAGTAGAAAGAGCAGATGAAAATAGTAGTGTGTGAAAAGATAAAACTTAAAATATTAGTATGTGAAAATAATGGCTTATAACGTCAGTCATGTGATTAGGTTTAGGTGGGACGAAAGCTTCGGTGATGATGAAGTGAACAACTTGTAGAGCGAGAAGTAGAAAGAAGCGAGATGAAAATAGTACTAAGTAAACGTTAGTCATAGAAATTAATTTTTTTGAAAAGAGATATTAATGGATCATGTCCAAGCCGTGTCTAAGACCAAACAACTGTCTTCCCTCTAAAAAAGGCCAAATGTTGCAAGAAGTGATTAATGACATCATTAGACGTATCCAAGAATATCATGGAAAAAAAGATGACGCAATTTGTCTAAAAAGCGAAAAAAATAATCATTTTAATTGGACATATACTCAGACACACAAAATACATATATCATATATGTCTTTATATATCTGACACAAACACATATTTAACACACAAATACGTCTCAAAAACGACATAACTGTGTTTGATAGCTAATAATTATGTAAAAAAATAACGCAATAAGTTGTGATATACATAACATTAATCAATAAAGGAGTCCCTGTCGCACCACACACACAGCACCCTGCATCCTCCGCTTTATGACACATCTGGGATCCTCAACTCTTACACAAACACCTTCAAAAAATTATGCAAAATAGAATACAACCTCCGTCACCCTCTCCCTCAATCTGTCTCTCCCTTGTATCAAAGAGAGAGCACGTTTTGATATCTCATAAGTTGCTCATATACACTCACCTTCTTCTCGGATCTATTTGACACTATTCGTATAGGTTTATTCTGATCGATTTTGTGGAACTTTTTCAGAAAAAAATAAAACGAAATTCATGAAAGACAATAAAAGAAAAGAGAGATCATATAGTCATCTTTAATGTTTGCTATGTGGAACGTGTGGGAAACTAACAAAGCTAACTAAATCAATTACCTTAACTCAGAAATAGTCAAATGTAGATACAATCAACTTCCATCTCTTATATGTGGTAACGCTTCTTAGAAACTACACTTCGTGGTCAAGTGCCTACTTGCACGCTTTTATTCATCCAGATATTAATGAGTTCTCACATTTTTCAATGGTTTATGTAAGCAATTCACGTTGGAAAACATAAGATTATCTGTCCTTTTCTCTATAATATTTACCTAAAATATATTAAAAAAGCAAGGTCAAACAGACAAATTATTTCTCTAAACAATAAGCATTTTTTACATAAATTAATTGATGCAACTTAAGTGATTAGGTGTCCTTGGCCTGCTGATATATACTAATTAAAAATAACTAATAACTATATATTTATATTAGTTTATTTCATGTTAGTAATGAAAAAATTGTCCCAGCTTTTCTTCCCCGTTTTGATAGGTGGCTGTGGCAAATAAAAGGTGAAGAGAAACGGGAATCTCCAACAACGATAGAATAGCACATGGATATACTAAGGGAAATTTATTTTGTATCACTAAATTTTACTCACTGTATAAATATTATATGTTAATGTGAATGTGAATGAATGTTGAAATATATTATATTTTAAGATAAAATAAATGTACTATATATTAATGTGAGAGAGATATAAGTTAAGTATCAAATTTTAGATGTACAAATAATTGGAATGTTATACTAACTCATGTATAAATAGGCTCCAAACAATTGAAGTGTTGGTTCTGTCCTCACGGTTGAAGCTGTAGGCCACACCTTCCCAACAAACAGACCAGAACCATAAGGTGAAGAATAATTCAGTAGACCGACAAGCACCGCATATATAATGTTTGTACTTAAAAACTTAAATCCAAAGTAGAGAGAGAAGAGATTAATCGGAATAGTAATAGAGAAAGAAAAGTTAACACATCCAAATTTTAGTGTAACATATATTACATTTTCAATTTTGGAATAGAGATAAGTCCATTTTCTTATAATAATAATTTCACGTGTTTGTAGGTCCAAAACAAGAAACTAATAATTATGTAAAAAAATAACGCAATAAGTTGTGATATACAAAAAACATTAATCAATAAAGAAGGAGTCCCTGTCCCACCACACACACAGCACCCTGCATCCTTCTTTATGACACATCTGGGATCCTCAACTCTCACACAAACACCTTCAAAAAATTGTTCAAAATAGAATACAACCTCCCTCACCCTCTCCCTCAAGCTGTCTCTCCCTTGTATCAAAGAGAGAGCACGTTTCGCTTTACTTCCACTCTATTTTATTGTACTGTTTTTAATGGCTCTCCTAACTTCCTTGCCTGAACAATCCGACCCCAAAAAGAAGCAACTCCCCAAACGCAAGAGAAAGCAGCAGCAGCAACAGAAGCAGAAGCAAAAGCAGAAAGAGAAACAACCCTCTTCATGGGACCAAATCAAGAACCTCATAACCTGCAAACAGATCGAAGGGTCCAGAGTGCACGACCCTTCCAAAGAAGTTGGCTACTCCAAGCTAGGATCTTCTTGCAGCTCCATATGTAGCTTCAGAGATGTTGTTCACGGGAACACTCGAGTTGTCCACAGGGCTGACAACTCGTCCCCGGAGAGTAGCACTTTGGGTCAAGAAGCTGGTCTACTTAGTAGGAAACCTGTCACAGCTGGCTCATCATCAACTCGGTCCGTGTCAGGTTCTGGGAAATCCAACAGTGCAGCAACCTACACGTCATCATCTTCCAGAGGAATGCAATTCAGGAAGCTGTCCGGTTGTTATGAATGTCACATGATCATTGACCCTAGCAGGTAATAATCTACATAATAGTTACTATATATGTATACATGGAAATTAATTAATTAGCTTAATTTTTCAATTCTCCACAAGCACAAACATATATATGTAGAGAAATTAATGAATATATGATTGGAAAATTAGGCTACCAATTCCGAGGAGCACTGTGTGTGCTTGCTCTCAATGTGGAGAGGTCTTCCCTAAGATGGAAAGCTTGGATCTTCATCAAGCTGTTCGTCATGCTGGTACCACTCTTTTGCTCTTTACATTTTTCTTCTCTTTTTCTTTTGCCCTCCTCTTTTCTTTTTCTTTTTTTTCATTCAGACGAATATATACATGCATCATTAATTCCTTTCGAAATGCATTTACTATGTGAATTGATTTCTCCCTTTATATATGCATCGCTACTGGCGAAGCTGATGTTCACAACTTTAGTCAATACAGCTAGCTCCTCTTAATTTCCATAAAGAAAAAAAATTAAAGGACTATATATAATAGCGGTTATTAATTTCTTTTTTCCATTCGCTGTTATCATGCAGAGTTTTTCACTTTATTGAGCAAATGAAAACTTCAGTTCCAATGAACTGTAGTCGGATACAGAGATGGTGGTTTTGTTAAATCTGTCTATATCAGCATTGATTAAATTCTCTTATGCTCGATCGTGTTGGTGGGGTTAAAACTTAAAAAGTAAGCTTCGAAATTTGAAACGGGGGCAAAAAGGGACTCCACCATCCCATGCATGTCATTATGCTGGGTTGCTTTGGAACTGTTTTCCGATAATCTTGCTCTTGATTTCTCCTTTCTCGCCCTCGGACACTCGGCAATATTGCGCTATCAAGTATCAACACTTTCTATATGTTTTTTTTTTCTTTATAAAAAAAACTAACATCTGCACAAATGAATTTTTTTTTTTTTAAATATTGCATCACCAATTCACCATTCACCAGATGCACCCACCAACACTGCAGTGCATTTGTTTTTGTTGTGGGGGCAACCATATCTGTAGTTGCTTCTTCGAGTATACGTACGCGATCACAGCTGTCTGCTGTAAGGGAAATAAATGATCTGCCTCCACAACGTGCCAGGTCTTCTACGGTGGACACCACACCACCCACAAATAAGAAACTGACAAAAATCACTTGTAAATTACCGTAGATTAGTATTCAAAAATAATAATTTTAAATCCTCATATACAATTTTTTTTATTAATTTTTTTAATTTTTAAATGTAAAAAATATTAAATATTTTTATATTTTTTAAATATTAAATATATTTATTTTTTTATTAAATATTTTTTATTTAATATTAAAAAATTATTTAAAAAACTTTTAAAAAATATAACAAAACTCATTAAAAAATGAATAATACCAAACAAGTGTAGTTTTAATTATTTGATTTCAGTAGATCTTATTTCAATTTCTTTTTTTGTATATATACATTTTAATTCTATCACTTACTCATGATAACGTGAGTACGAGTATTGTAAAACAAAAACTTTCCTAAAAAAATTCAAGTGTTATTTAAATTAAGAAAAATATCTTACTTTATTATTAAATATGTATAATTTCACTTATAATATAATTTATGATTAAGTTTTTCTTACTTAGTAATGTTACATAGAAAAAAAAAAGTTAGCCTGAATTTTTATATAATTCAATTAAATTAGGGATGATTACTTGATAGAATAAAACCATAAACACTACTTATCCATTCTGCCAAAAAATTTGTTAAAAAAATTAGTTATTTAGCATTTTTATTACTTTAATTATATTTTTAATTTTAGATATGATATAATATACAATATACATTGAATGACATAGGAAGAGAAGAAGCACACAACACCCACTATTATTTTAGTTTTTCTCCTAAATTTGTATGGTTGTATTTGGTGAAACAGTTTCGGAGCTGGGTCCGGAGGATTCGGGTCGGAACATAGTGGAGATAATCTTCAAATCGAGCTGGCGGAAGAAGGACAGCCCCATTTGCAAGATCGAACGGATATTAAAAGTCCACAACACCCAACGCACCATCCAACGGTTCGAGGACTGCAGGGACACGGTAAAGACCCGTCCACTCAACAGCACAAAAAAAAACCCCAGGTGCGCAGCCGATGGCAACGAGCTCCTGCGCTTCCACTGCACGACCTTAACCTGCGCACTGGGCGCACGTGGGTCCTCCGCCTTGTGCGCTGCCGTGCCCGGCTGCGGAGTCTGCACCATCATCAGACACGGGTTTCAAGGCAAGTCTGGTGGCGGCGGTGGCGACAACTGCAAGGGGGTGAGGACCACCGCGAGCAGTGGTAGGGCCCACGACTCGGTGCAATGCGGTGAGGGTAGTAGAAGGGCTATGCTGGTGTGCCGTGTGATTGCGGGGAGAGTGAAGCGCGTGGCGGAGGAGGCGCCGTCGGAGGAGGAAACTGTGTCGGCTGGCTCCTATGATTCTGTGGCAGGGTACGCAGGAATCTACTCGAATCTCGAAGAGTTGGTTGTTTTCAACCCAAGGGCTATCCTCCCTTGTTTCGTGGTGATTTACAAGGTGGTTTCATGTTGAAGTTGGAGTTGAAGAAGGAAGGTGATCATTAATTGGTTATTAAAATGTTTATTCTACACTTGAAATTTTACAACTGATCAATATGGGTTAATGATGGGTAAATTATTTATTAATATAATATATCGATTGGTTAACAAACTGGTAACCTGTTTTTCAAAGAAAAAAACATATTGTAAATCAGTTAACCAATCAATATATTTTATTAACTAATAATTTATTTATCATTAATTAATCATTATATGAGGGGTAGAATGTGAGGTATAAGAATAACACAGCTGAATTGGTTAATGTTTACCTACTTCAGAGATGGAATTGGAATATTTTAATGTACTTTAATTTGGTTTGGTGTCTGCTCTGCCATGCACACGCATGACCTAACCAGTAACCATAGTGGGTGGAAGGTGGAACCCAGTTTCATGTCAACCTTTGTGTATATACCAGCTACTTTTAAGTTTTAATGGTTTTTGCTCACGGACGGGTTAATTCAACCGCATGCGTGCTTCTTAATTTGCCCAAAGATCCATCTTAATTTCCCATTTTGCTTATTTAATTGAAGGCATAGTTTTAAATTGTGATATGTAATTATAATTATAATTATAAAATTATGATTTTAGTAATTTTTATAACTATATTATAATTAAAATTATTATCATGTTAATCATATTTTATAATTTTAACCATCTTCGCAATCGTAATTATAACCGTAATTTAAATCCATCATTATGATGAATGAAATTATGAAAGCAGCTGAAACTATACTAATTTTTTATATATCCTGAATTATTTGTTACTGGCTAATTAAAGACACCGAAGACATTTATTGTTGTGTGATGAAGACAGCATCCCATAAATAAGTTGTCGTACAGCCCAGACTTTAAGCATTGACCCGTCATCTTCCAAAGCACACTATCAAGTCCAGTGCTCTGTCACTTCACGGTCCACGTCTACTTTTTGTTTGTTTGTTTTTTTTTAAAAAAATTATATAAACAAGGAAATTTTTTTTGGTAAAACAAAATAGTAATAAGGATAGAAAAATTTTACTTGTAAACAATTGTAAATGTCTGCATCCAACCTGAAAATATTTCTCAGTTAATATTAATATATCAATTTATAAGGACCGTTGTGTGTAAATTCTTAAACAGTTGATGAGTGAACAAATTATGCAGACATAATCATGATGGTCAAAGTGATGACGGAGGTATTGTGCAATAATTGGAAGATAGATAGGATAAGAAAGACGAGGGAGCAGGGTGGGACGTGATTGGTTGTGCTTGTCCTTGACCAAACAACAATTTTCCAAGCAAAGCATAATGAAGAAGGTAGCTTTTCTATTCTTTTTTTGTTTCTTTTTTAATGCATCTAGGCTTGGGGCCTTGGAGAACACAGATGATAATTGCCTACACATGCCCCAGCACATGGAGATTCATTGATCATTTCATTGTTTTCTTACTGTCCGAAGCATTTGGACTTTGGAAGAATTCATATATACCGATGCCAGTTACGGCGAATCTAACATCCCACGATGCTATGCATATGCTACTAGCTAGTTGCAGGTTTCATTTTCTTAATCATAAATTAAGGTTTAGTTTTTTTTTGTTGTAGTACTTTTCAACAGCAAAAATGACAAATTTGGGTTTCATAATTTAAAATAGTTATTCTAATGCCTTTCAAAAGCTATAGGCACTTTACATAATTACCCTATGAATACTTTTTATAATTTTTTTTAATTTTAAATTTTTATCATATTTGTTTTTATAATTTTAGATATTTAATTATAGTAGTTTTATAATAATTTTTACTAAATACTTTTTCAATAGAAACACATAGCATTATATCTTTCTAAAAAATCACAATATTTTCAAACAAGATTAGTTTCCTTAAAACTACATTTTGCCTTACCAAAAAATAAACATATTTGGAGGCTGTCTGCAATTTATACTGTGTTTGAATATTTTTTTATTAATAAAATAAAATATAATAAGTGAGGATAGAATGAAAAGAAACAAAAAGAATAGTATATAATTATATTTTTTTTATTTGAAAGATTAATAAGATAACAGAATGAAAAATAATTTCACCTTAATTTTGGGAGAGCAAAAATTGGACCTTTAAAAAAAAGAGAGGAGAAATAATTTCTCATATATTTTTTACACTTTTCATATATTTTAAAACTTTCAAACACACAAAGTTATTTTCTTTCTCTTAATTTTCTTTTTCTTCTTTTCATCATCTATCATCTAAATATAATGTTAATAATTAAGATGCTATTCATCGAGTGTTCAGCGCATTAAGTATGCAAGGATGTAAATAATTTGAATCTTATAAAATGAAAAAAAAAAATAAGTGATTCGAATTGTAAATTCAGTCAAAATTAAATGGCGTCATATGTGCAAGTGTAGGTGATGTCTATTTAGTAATAGATTACTGATATTTTTTCACACTTTTAGACTTACACGCTTCTAAAATCTTTTTATAAACCAAAGTTCATTTTTTAAGGTAATTTGATAAACAAATTAAAGTAAAATGAGAGGAAAGATTAGCCCATTACAAGGGTCAGAGCATGTCATAATTTACAAGTTAAAAAATTAGACCATACTCAATTTCTTTAACATCTCACACTTCTCATACCCAATGTAAAACAGTTATTCATGTCAAACAAAAAATGTAAAACAATTTTTTTTTTTGGATTTCAAAAAAATGTAAAACAATTATTATTCTTTGATAATGTGAAAAATAATGAACTCATTAAGATTCCTAAATTACTGAATAAATAACTCAAACATGCATGTATTGTAAGTAATAGAGATGCTTATGGATCGGGTTTAGTCAAGTTTAACCTAGTTTAAACTTGATCGATATTTTATTGGGCTAAATTTTTAAACATAAACCCAACTTGATCATAGTCTGATTACTGATTAGGTCGAGATTGTACTAACCCTACATTTTGATAAAGTTTATAAATTTGAATAGTATATATAATTAAATCATAAAAATTTTAAAATATAAAACAAAAATGATAAGGTATTTTACAATATATATTTTAAAATAAATTATATTACATTGTAAAAAATATTAATTTAAGTTAAAAAATCTTATAATTTATATTTTATTAATTTTAATAAAATTATAAACTTTATTATATTATGTAATACCGAATCGAGTTAGATTGACTCGAAATATGATCTAAATTCAACTTAAAAATTATGTCGAATTTAATTTTAAAAATATAACCTTGTTAAATTAACTGTGTCTAGCCTAGTTAGAAGCGCCCCTAGTAAGTAATGTGTGTGTTTTTTCATTAAAAACTTGTAGTGGTCGATGTACGGTTCAAGTAGGAAAGTTAAAGAAGAACAAGCCCCTACAACCAACCAAAAATAAACGTTTTAATTAAGGCTATGTTTGTATGGGGTAAAAGGGGAGAAAATTTAGCGGAGTGAGTTTTTAGGAAAGAGTATATTTGGTTACGAGGTAAAAGAAATATGAAATTTTAGTCCCGTAAAATTTCATCTTATTATTCATCTTGTTGATCATTGAAGGAAATAAGATGAAATCAGCAACCAATTTTATGAGAAGATTGAAGCACCCTTGGACTTTACATGACGATCACCACTAGTTCTGGTGCTTAACGACAGCCACAACTTCAATGCCAGCAAAGGTGATGCAATGAAGAACGGCATCGAAACTGAGGCGACTCCAATGAACGGGTTAGTGATAGAACTCCATCGATTATTGTTGCCTGTTGGTGGATCTAAAACAAAAATCAACAAAAAATCTAACTAATTAAGTATCATGAGTGATTGTTTTGGTTGTTATCAAAATGCAACCACTTCTTCCACTTATATTTCATTGATAATTTGATGCATTGGAGACATTAATCTCTCTGTAGTTTCATCAGTTCTCATAAGCAATTTCTCACGCTTTCTCACACTTTCTTGCTCTCACTCAGACATCCTTTAGTCTCATTGTTGTGATCGTATAGTGTACTTATTTGTGAAAGTTACGAGAGAAAGTTTGAAAACATAGCATTTTCTAATTATTGGTAATTTTCATTTGTTTACCAAATACTATTAATTTTTTTAGGGATATCAATTTTTATTCCATTAAGTTTTATTCTTGAAATTATTATTTCAGTAAGAATTTCTACTAGCTATAAATTTTGAAGGCATACCAAACGTAAGTTAAATGAAGAGTTATTTTGCTAATAACTAATACAGTGATAAATTGGCTTTAAAATTAGTAAAAACTATGAAATCGAAAGCCACATGATTTATTCTTGACTTAACTAGGGGTTAAGCTTGTTTCCTTTTTAAACAATTTCTTTTCCTTTTCAAATCATTTTATTTCAAAAAAGCCGTTTTTCTCCGCACAAGGCTTCTCTTTTCATTTATTTTTTTTTTTGAAAAAAAGAAGAAGATTACTATATAAAACAACGAAAAAGAAGCATAAATAAAGCAAACATATGAGTGTGAAAAGATTTAAACAAATAAGAAAATAGCAAAAATGAGAGTTTATAAGATAAACAACAAGAAATAGAGAGAAATTTGGGTTTATTGGTGTAATTTTTTTTAATATTTTAGCTATTCAATTATATTTATAAGCATATATTTTATTATTTTAAATGAAAAAAATTAGTTTTAAACTTTCCAGAAGGCTACACTTTTCTTTATTAGTAGTAGAGATAGACTATTTTGCGCCCAATGCATAAAATAAAGTGTATTTGGTGTAAAATTATAAAACATAAAAAGGATGAAATTCCATCTCTTTAAGTCAATGAGGGTTGACTGAAATTTAAAAATCAAATTACGTTAATAAAAAAACTTGGGTTTGATAATGCTGGTGGTCCTTCATTAGTGGATAAAATGTATGGTAAGTATTACTATCAGTCTTTGCTAAAGTTTGTGAGATGAACTGATATTGGATTTGGATAATCTCTCCTCTCTTAACCTTCTCTGTAAATAATAATAATAATAATAATGACAAATTTTATCCCTAAATCTACTTCAAGACACTAAAACTGAGAAGAGCTTTAAACGATTCCTTATGTGAATCACATTCTGTTTCATTCAACTGAATAATTAATTAATGTATTGAACACTTGCTAGCAGAAAGGAAGGAAAAATAAATCCGTTGACTAACATCAAAGAAAATGGAAATAAATAGTGCAGAAAAGAAAAAGTCTTATTTTTTTTTTGTCTGGAAAAAATAGTCCAAACTGTCTATGTACGGCCCAATGCTAATAAGGATACTTAGCCCAACCTAGTGCTTACCCAATATGCTCACGCCTGGATAATTTGTTGAGCCCAATGAGCTTAGGGTTGATGATGAAAATAACTACAGTAATTTTTAGAACGGAATGAAAATCCGTCTTCATCTAACAATTTTTTAAAATAATATTTTATTTTCATTTGTTTCTAAAATTAATAAAAATATATTAAATATAAGTGTAGTTGAATAGTTAAAATAATATAAAACAAAATATTTTAAGGGGCTTCTTTTAGTACCCATATTTTATGAAGGATATCAATACCTTTAAGTGATAATTTTTTATTGGTCAATTTGTAATAAATATTCTTGATGGTAAGAGTCGTGAGTTCACTACCACTTGGTACAAAGGATCTGGAGATGAATAAAAAATGTTTGTCACACAGCCTTGTTATTAATTGCCAAATTCCAATTAATGTCTCTGTTAAGTAAGTAACTAGTTGCACGACTCATATAGGTGCATGTTTATAAATCTTTACAATTTGAAGTGAGGTTTTAAATTAAAGATAATTAAAAATAAAAAATTATTAACTGGCACTGAAAACTCATTTGATAAACCTTTTTAAGTGGTGAATTGTTATTAGAATATAACTCAAAAATACTGGTACCTTTAAAAATATAGAGGTACCAGAGAAACCTCCATAATGTTTGTAAATCTTAAAAATTTGAAGTGAAGTTTTAAATTAAAGATAATTAAAATAAAAAAATATATTAACTGGCACTGAAAACTTATTCGATAAACCTTTTTAAGTGGTGAATTGTTAGTAAAATATAACTCAAAGATACTGATACCTTTAAAAATATGAAAGTACCGGAAAAACCCCATATTTTAAATACTTACATTCTACAATTTGTACCTAGTTTCCCTATCTTTTTCCCATTCTTTCTTTACTTTATCTAAGTCAATTTTTTTTTTTTTGATTTAAATACACATGTCATGTTTGGTGACACAAAAAGAAAGAGTTATACCAAACCAATAAAACATGAGTGAGTAATGAAAGTTGTAATATTTAACTTTTGTTTATATAACACTGTATGCAGTTAAAACAGTTTATTTAAATTGAATGTGTTTTTAGCGCAGGAAATGACCTCATATGTCGTATTCTCGAGTAGTTTAAAGGAAACAAGTACTAGACACCATCACAGTGCTTGCGAATCAATCATGATTACCTCAAACCTTCACTCTAATGATAAAATTCTAAGACAGAATGCTGAATGATTCTCATTCCCATCATCACGTTTTACAGCCCCTCCAAGTTTACCTATCATAAGAGATAGGACATAGGACTACGGAATGGCTTCGTTGCTTTTTAACTTTTGTAACCAACACCATCTATATATGTTCACATGTTAATTTGCTTCGACGGACACTTCAAAACCATTTCGTTTGAGAAAACTACGCGTTAAAATGTGGCTGTTAATTTTGGGCAAAATGTCAAAAAGTTGCTGATGTTAAAAATTATATATCAACAGCTTTTTTTTAAAAGCGAAAAATTGGACTCTTTTATGAAATATTGTTAAAATTATTTTTAATAGTAAGATGTAAATATTATTTTGTTTTTAATCAAATAAATTTTTCAATCAATCAAATAAATTTTTAATTATTCTATATTTATTTTGATAATTTGATACATAAAAGTAATTTTTTTATATTATTAAAACGAAACAAATTTGTTTAAAATCACTTTTCAGTTAACATAGCTGAACATAAAACTTTTTTTTCTTAAAAGTGATTATAACAAAAAAAATTTATACAATAATCGATTATTGAAATAATCTAGTTTTCACAGTTATCTCAAACCCACACTTCTACTAATGAATTCCATTTTGGAAAATACTTCTTTGAACGTTATCTTTGGCTTGCTTTAAGTTTAATCTATCTTTATAGATGACCGAATTAGGAGACTGTGGACTATTTGAGTATAAGACATAATAGGTTTATCCTAACTAAAGTAAACCTTATTAAACCGACCATGTAAAGTGAACATTTGTATTCAGTAAACCTATTTCGAATCAGTAAGTCTTGGACGATTTTAGTCAATCCGAATGAAGTTCCATCAATAAGATCCTACCTATCCATACCTAAATGGGTAATAGCTCGACATACACGTCCTCAATACGACCCACCAACGATCGTCGATAACTTGGTACTATGATAATCAGGTATAACATAACACTAACGTTTATAATCCTTAATGACCTGAACGGAAAGGAGCTGTAGGGTCAATCTTTCATAACCTTAATTAAATCGGCCTAACAGCCTAAACCAAACATGTTCCACTTTTTACCCTAACACTTGAACTTACCAACCTAGCATACGATCCTAGCTATCTTTTCACCAACTTAGGTTCTCTTGCTCTCGCTGTTGCCTTCTTTTTAGGCCTTCAACGAGTCTTTTTTACCCTCTGGCCTAGGTTCCGATCATTACGCAGAACACATTCTTAACGCTAAAACTTGCCCCGATAAAAAAAAGAAGAAGCAATCATTGTAAGCTTGGCTCTTTTTTTTTTATTGTTGGGTAAATTATAAGCTTGGCTTTTGTTCTACTGCCTAATTACTAAATGATCATATCTTATTGTAAACCATATTACTTTAACATAAACAGGGAACAGAAAAATCCCAGCAGGATTAGGATTTGCATATAAAACGAGAATTCTAGACAGAGGAATTGGGGCAAAATCATTTGCTTTAACGTTGGACATGTTATATGGGTTCCACATAGGTTACAAATGATTATTCTTGAAGATCCGTCAAGGTTTTATATATATATATCAAAGTGGATTGATCATCATTCACTTCCTCTTTTAATTATCTAGCTGGTAAACTTGACATGATGATCAAATTTTAGTTCTATCTAAGCGCTGATCAATATTCTGCCATGGATATTAAACAAAGTAATGCTACTAATTAATGTGCTTAAAAGTGAGATTAATTGAACGTAATCAAGAAACCTTAGCAAACAAACCAGTTTAGGAGGACAGGAGAAGGCCATGCCAATGATTTGGGCACATGGGACTAGGCCAACATCTTATTTGGCCTTTCAAAATGGAATAAAATCCTTAACCTTTGAAATACTCATCCTTTTTATATACCAGAAATTTTTAGTTAAGTATGATTTATTATGTCAATTTTTTATATACTTAAATCATTATTTTAATATAAAATAATTTTAAAAATATATTTTTTAATATTTTTTTATTTCCTTACAATTTTACATGTATCAAATAATAATTTAAAGTGTATATGATAAATCATTTTTAACAAAGAATTATTACTCTTTTATATATAGGCTCAAGAAACCAAACGACAGCCATCATAGCATTACACTTCCCGGGGGCGTCAAAGGGAGAAAATGCACAACACACAAAGAGGAATAATAGTAGGAGCAGAGAGCTTTGTGATACAAGTAAGAGGTAGTGGTGGTACCGAAGAAGCCCATGACCAAAGTCCTCAACCTCAACACAGAATTCCCTCTATTAAGTTCAACTTCTCAGCCATGAAGCTCTTTCACCGCTTCCGCAAGGTCCTCATGCGCCTCGTGTTCTCGGTACCTTCTTGTCGGTCATCGGATTCAAGGCACAGAAACTCTGACCGGTTTGAGCCGCCGAAGACGTCATGCAGCTCTTATTACTCCTCTTACTCGCATTACAATGAGGCCATTGCAGACTGCATTGAGTTCTTCAATAAGTCAGCACAAGAGGGCATTTTGGATGCTCGAAAATCAGATGTTGTCTAACACGCTTTCATCCATGTCCTTCCTCCTTTTATTCAAACCATATGCTTCATTACTTCTATTTTCCTTCTGGCGCATGATATGCCGATTGAATGTATATTATGTATGTGACCACTGCCTTATTAAGCCATACTTCAATTCAATGCCTACTCTATTATTATCATTGTTATTCCCTTTTTTTTTGCCGATTATGCTTCAACCATTGTACATTGAGGGAGAATAATATCAAGTGTTTTTGTTTTTTCTTTTTCTTTTTTCCCCCTTTTCTAAGTGCGGTTGAATTTGAATCTTTTTGCTTATGCAAATGTGGTATTATATCTATTTCAGATACTGATCGGGTCCTAAATCTGAAGAAATCGGTGAGCAAGAAAGGAATCTAGACAAATCAGAAGAATGATTACAAAATATACTAAGTAGGTTAATCTGAGTGTCTGGTAAAAGATTAAACATGGTCTAAGCTATCAGGTCGATTTATATAAATCATCCGAGAATTGATTTATCGGATTCTTGCCGATTAGGCAATTTAGAACTCCGAGCGTTAGGATTCATTTATGCCTAATTATTATGGCGCGAAATTGTTCACGCCCATCGGCCATGATGACGCCGAAAGGCCAATGACCGTTAGTGAATCATACTAAGCATGTGTTTGTCGTTACCTATTTAGATATAGACAAGTCAGACTTTGTGAGCAAAACCTCGGGTCGGGTAGACCTGGATAGATATTTCGAGATGGGCCTACCACAAATGTTGGACTTACAGGGTCAGCTTATTAAAATCGTGGCTGGCCGACCATGTCTTGGTTAGGACAATCCACAACTTCTCAATTTGATCATTTGTAAAAATAAATTGAACTTGTAAATGACCAGATGACAATTGGATTAAGACGGTCTAGTATCCGTTGTAATCTATTCATTGACTCGTAATTTGTGAATCCGTGATAAAGTGGCTATCATTAATTAGAATTCACGTCCTTCACGGTATTGATGGTTATATAGTTTTACCAATTTATTATATTAACCACGAGCTTTATTCTGAATTTAATTTGAAATGGCATAATAATCACTCAAAATATTGATTCTGTGGAAGTTGAAACTGTAATTATATACGGTGCTTTATTACATGACTCTTGCATATACTCAATGCATTGGATTCACACTCCGCTTGTCCGCTTACAGTCTCATCTTAATTTTACTCCAACTTTACCGGCTACTTGCTATTGTATGATACAGAGGACATGAAAATATTTGTTGAGAAAAAAAAAAAACTTAATGCAGTTGGCAATTTATTGTAATGTAAGTCGAAAATAGCTTTCTAGGATTAGAACTTGGCTCACGGAACGTATTGGTTTCCCTTTTTCTTAGAAAATATACCTCCAATCAGTGGAATCAATGGCTTCTTCTTCTTCTTCTTATTCCCGAGTGAAGGGTGCCTCTCCAACTTTTCAACCCCCTGAGGTAGCATAACATGAGCTAAAGAGGGTGGATTCGCAAAGTTCACGTACCTTTTCTTTTGGAACTCCATCTTTTCTTCATTAGATGGAAAACTTTTGGTTTCAAACTTGGTTAAATTTTCAACAAACTTAACATCTTCCATCTCCGGTTCCACTGGATATTTCTCGGTTTCACGTTGCTTCAATTGTTCGAGCTCTTGCTTTGTACGTTCAAGCTCTTCCTGCAGAGAAGACAGGCAATACGCCATTGACATGCTTTCTTCCCTAGCCCTCTGCAGGTTTTGCCGTGTCTCGTCTAGCTCAGATGTAACGGCTCCATGCCTCATAGATTCAAGGCCATTTTCATTTGCTTCACTGTGTATCTGTGTGCACAGTATACATGTATATTATGTATACACAAGTAATTGGTCTAAGATTATTATTTTTCCATTAATTATATATATACACTAACACAAGTAGTAAAATTAAACGTTAGGTACTGAATTTTGTAACCATCCTAGACTGAGCTACATGAGTCACAAACTATAAATATGTGAGGCTAACAGCACTGCAGTTGGAGGTCATTAATAAGCATAGCCAAAGAAGCTTTGATCCCAAAAATGTCATAAGCAGAGCCAAAGAGGTTTCATCCCAAAAATGTTATTTGTACACTACTTTTATATGGTCTAATTGTTGTTCGTTTGTTAGTAACTTATTGCTTGCTAATAAATTACTATTTTGTGTGTATAACTTTTAAAATGAGTTAGTAACTTATATTTATAAAATATTGATAAAAAAGTTAATAACACATAACAAATTCTTAGAAAGCTAAGCTTAGTTCCTAACTATTACATCACAAATGATAAACTAATAGTTATTCGCTGCCTTTATTCCATGACATGTAAGAAAGCAAAATAAACAAATACAAGCAAGCATATGACACGGCCTACAGCTTGATAACCGCTTGGAGTTTGCACCCTCTTTCAAGTAAGCATAAGATTGGAGCTTTTTTCTGATTGGTGAACTATCTAGAAAAATGTTCTTAATTCCTCTCATGCCCGTGAATTTTTAAGATAAAATATGGAAATATATAATAATCTATCAGACGATATATGTCTAATAGTAGGAATTTTGCTACCATAAAATAATAATAGGAATTTGAAGCGCTGCTTAATTATGAAGTACACATAATGACATTTTTATTAAACAAAAAATTGACCCGTTACGCTGATGGACAGTAGAAATTTAGGTGTACTCCAGTTTTAGTTTATATGGACAAATGTCAGACAGTTGTGAAGTTAGGCTTTTCACTTTCTCATCAGCACCAAAACAATTGAATTCAAGTTGTATATGAATAGATGAGCATCTCAATCCTGTATAATTGAAGTCTAAAATGTATGTCTTAACTTCTATTCATCAAATTAAAAGATCAACGCAGTGGAAGTAGAATTTTTGGGCTGTTTCACCAAAGGCTATTAGTTGAGAAATTAACATTTGTGTTCTAAAAAATGCAGCGGTACTTAAGGCTCTGGCTCATACAGTGAAGAATAGGGGTCACCAGAAAGCCAAACAAATGAAACCCGTATTGTACAAAATATTGAAATAAGTAAGCAGCAGAATAATTGATAACATATATAACTGAAGTAATAAATAATTAGAAGTTATGTATATTATGTATTAGAACCTGTTTGAGCTTGGTTGCATAGACCTCTCCAGCTAGAACTTTCTCACCGAATAATGAGACGGCCTCTTTGACGGACCGGAAAGGCGCCCTTGTATCTATCTCTGCCTTTCTGGTCAGCATGACACCATTTTCCTTGTTCATGTTTACGTTATTGATGTTCCTTTCGCTCTCAGAGACGAACAGAAAGAAAAAGAAAACGATATAAATAGTCTCAAAGGGATGGAAGCAAACAAACAAGGATGTTCGTTTTATTTAGAGTGTGAGTGCGTGTGTGAGAGAGAGAGAGAGATCGAGTAGTGAAATGGGTTGGTTACAAAACTTACAAGTGGAAGTTGGTGTTACTAGGAATGGACAGAGAGGTGACGATTACAAATATCATATGAAGAGGGAAGCTTCGTTTCTTCGCGTCCACTTCACTATAATTCTGTTATGTTTGAGGGCGACGTCGGTGGGTGGATTCTCTTGGGTCTAGGTTCTGTTGGACCTGAATGGCCCATAGTTCTATACATTTAGCAAAACTGAAGAGGACTCCTCACCTATAGCCCCACAGGCCACAGGTCCTTGTTTTACCGTTATGTTTGGAAAAGATTATTTTTTTTTTAAATAGTTATTTTTAAAAGATTAAGTTATTTTGTAATAATCATAAAAGTTTGAAAATTGAAGTTTAATGATTTTAACTTATAGATGATTTTTTACACATATGTAAATATTATTTTGTCCACTTATTTTAGGTAATTTAATGTATAAAAGTAATTCTTTTTATATCATTCAAACGAATCATATTAGGCTTAAAATCGCTTTTCAACTAATGATCCAAATATAAAAATGAATCGATTATAATCGATTATATTATTATCAAAGATAATCTAATCTATAATTTTTAACTTTCTGGTATCTTAGAACGTAATTAATATATGTTTTAGGAAGGATTACTATCATTAATTTTAAACAAATGAACATAAATCTTAGGTTATTAACTTAAAATTAATAGTAAAAATTTATCTTAAAACATGTATTAATTATGCTTTCAAGAACATGTAATAATTTCTAGTGGCACTTTCTATTAGAGAAGCATTTTGAAAGAGAGAAACTCTATATGGAATTTTCATTTTCCCTTAATTATTCGTAAGCTTGAAGATACATTGTTGGATTGTATATTTGCCAAGTAATAAATAATTCCTTCATTTATGCTTAGTTAAACATCTAAAGGGACATCCTAATAATAGAACAATAAGTGTATTTTATTAAAAAAAATTACATTTAAATATTTTAAGACTGTTTCGTGTTTATAACTGAAATTGAAATTTAAAATTATAATATCAATTCTACTTCTATGAGAATTGAAATTAGATCTCTTAAATTTTATGTTTGAATTGTATAAGAAATTATGAAATGAAATTGTAATTTTGAGCTTAAACTTGGTTTTGTTACTTGAATTACAGTCTAGGTTTCTTAAAAAACATTACAAGTGTCATCCACAATTTTAAAATTAATTTAAATTTTAAAAAATTTATTATGGTGACAATTAGTGGTATTACAAATGTGGTAATTACAATTGTAATGTCAGCATGCTGATAACAACATTGGTGGTAACAAATATGATGATAAAAAACAACTATATTAGCCAGGCTATGGTGATTAGTTTGTGGACTTTCTTTTTGTGGTAGAACCGTAGAAGGACTTGTTATGTTTTTATGCATGTTTTATTTTATAAAGACAAGTTCTCCCTATATTTACTGCCGTGATTACAACGACGGGTCATTGTGTCTCAATACGAATGTAGCGTATCAAGTTAGTTTTTCGGTACAGATAGGATTTTTTTTTTGGTACAGACAGGTATCAAGTTAGTTTATTATTATTATTATTATTATTATTTTACCCCAATCAACATTCGCAAGTATCTCTTTTAAAAATGGTTTGCACATCCCTTTTGATGTTCTATTTAAAAAATATGAATATGAGAAAATTGAGACAGCATCTATCAATATGTGTATATGAATAAAGATATGGAAAATGTTATTTAAAATGAATTTATCTTTAAAATAAGTAAATAAAAATATATATTATTAAATTTTAATAAATTAAGATCTTAATATATTTTTAAATTAAATTATAAATAAATATATTTTTTATTTATTCATTTTAAAAAACTCAATTTAAAAGTACTATATCCTAAAGATATATACATTGCATGTTGAACGTGGTTAGATTGATAACTTTCTTCATTAATTCATTTTAAGAAAAATTGTAGGTATAAATAAGCTAATGAGATACTGCAATTTCATCGATAATTTCTTTTGAGATGCTCATGACGACATGACTGATCAATCAAATCGTTTTTTCCAGCTTTCCGCGGTCTCACCAATTGGCAATTATATACCACTGGACCCTTCAGGCTAAGCGTTGTCACTCTTGTCATTCACGAGTTCTGAAATTACAACTGTCTAAAGGGCCCACGACTAAGGGTGCCTTCAATGCTATTGCCTAATGCTAATGGTATGGAAATGGAAAATTGATATAAAGTATGTTTGGGGTAGATTAATTTTTTTAAATAATTATTTTTAGAAGATTAAGTTATTTTGTGAAATAATTATTATGTTTGAAGTTGAAAGATTATTTTTTAAAAATTTTTTTATATGAAATTTAATGTAAAAAAATCTTTTTATAATTAATAATTATAAATTAAAAATTGAAATTTATGATTTTTTCATGCTTATAAATTATTTACCTCTTTACATTTTGATATGTTTTAATATTATTTTGTTTTTTAATTAAATATTTTTTGATTATTTTATACTTATTTTAATAATTTAATGTATAAAAACGTCACCAATTGAGACAACATTATCAATTATTAATATGAATAATCATATTAACTTAAAATTATTTATAATTAATGATCTAAACATAAAAAATAAATTATATTATAATCAATTATAATAATAATTAATTATAATCGATTATAATAATAATTGATTATCATCATAATCTATAATTTTTAACTTTCTCAAACAAGTCCATAAGAGAGTGGGACTAATCCCACCTAATGGCATTCCATGTTTTTAGTTTTTAACACAATCAAACGAATCACATTTGCATGTACCCAAAAAAAATAAAAAATAAAAAATCACATTTGCCTTATCAACTGCCAATTATAGTAACTTGTTCATTCATTTTAAGTACTTCTCTCCTTTTGGGCTAAACTGTAATTTTATTCAATAAATACATGATATTTTCTCCTTATTCAGTAACTGCTTTTCTAAGAATTTGAATACAAATATTTTTTATGAGATTACGAGGATGATTTTGAGTTTCTTTTATCCGGTAGTTGCATGACACGTCTTAGTGTGTATTTAATTTGTAATTGATAAATTTAAGTTTAGTTAAAAGTGTGTTTATAAATTTTAGTTTGATTAAAAGTAAGTTTGTAGTAGCTCATATTTATGTTTGAAACTTTTATCTAAAAGTGGTTTGGAAAAAACGAATTGATATTTGGATGAAATATTAAAATTCCATTTTTTAAGTTTTTAAAATCAAAAGAATGTTATTTAATACACTTTTACCCAATAAAAAATAAAAATTTGCTTATCAACTGCTATACGTATTTTTTTTAAAACATTTTTCGTTAAACTAAACTGTAAAAATAAAATTACGTGAAATTTTCTCCTTATTTTACACTTCTTTCTAAAATTTTAAAAGTTTTTTTGAATTTGAGGATGATTTTGAGTTTCTTTTATCCGGTAGTTGCATGCCACGTCTTATTCTTTGGAAACTTATAGTTAAAACTTAAAACTGTGCCGATTTTCCTTGCTTGCGGCATCGAGGAAAACAATGATATATAAATCACTCACATAAATATGCCTTGTTTCTCCTTTTTTTTTTCTTTTTTTTTTAAACAGCATCGCCAGAGCAGCAAATTTTGGAGATTAGAATAATCCCAAAAATGTATGAGAAGACTGGGAAGTGAAGAATGGGATATGGATTTGATTTTTGAACGAAGAGAAGAGGACAAAGCAGGGATGTCATGTTTACATTGCAATGTCCGCCCCAATCCCAACCTAACCAAAATGAAAATAAAATTACAAAATAGAACTTGGTGGGTCAAATAACGACCTTGGGAGTTAGGTATTGAGCTGAGCGGTTAGGTCGTTGGCCTTTCGTTATACATAATTTTTGTTTGTTTAAATTTTGGTGCCTAATTTTTTTTATTATAGATTTATATATAATTTATAATTATAAATAGATTGAATGAATAATTCAATTTAATTCTATAACAGAATAAACATTTAAAATAAATATATAGTTTTTGAGTCTGTAAGTGGGTTATTTATAAATCTATAATAAAACCTGCCTGAACTTGAAATGGGCAACCATCTTCTCACACTAAATATCTTTACAACTACAAATTTTGGTTCATCTACCTAATAATAATAAACAATGTTTAAAGTGAGTTTAAACCCAACCGTTCTGGTACTGAAAACGGCCCATCACAAAGTCAAGGGCAGAGCTACAGAGCAAACAGCAAATACCAAACACTAAAGAGTAAGGGTGGTACACTCGCATCCTTTCATTGTTTTTGCTACCTAAAGTGTTCTTCTTGCGTTCTTATTATTATTATAATTATTATTGTTGGTGGATAATTGTAATACATAAGCTAAGAAGAGATCATAAAAAGCATCGACGGCAAACATGTCTATTGCTGCCGCCACTTCCTCCGGCGTGGGATCCTTTGTTTCACGACCGCAGCGGCGGATGACACCTCGGTTGACGATGGCCCTTCGATCTGACGCGGTCTCTGTCGCCGCAACCAGAATCTTAACCAAACTAAAACACGAGTGTGCCACTCCTCTGCCTCTTCTTCAGCAAGTGTCGGATGCCATGTCTGCAGAAATGCGAGCTGGGCTTGCCAACGACGGTGGACCCGGCCTTCCAATGATACCCTCCTATGTTGACAATCTTCCCACTGGGTATATGTTCCTCACTTCCTTCCCTTATTTAACTTCACATTCCACAAAGTTATTGGTTTTTATGTTTCCTCTTCTATGAATACTTTGTTTTGTTTGTATTGGTGATCATCTTTTACCGACATAACATACGGTTGATTCTGAAACTGAAAGGAACGAGAAAGGGTTGTTTTATGCTTTGGATCTTGGTGGAACAAACTTCCGTGTGCTGAGGGTGCAGTTGGGTGGGAAAGATGACCGTGTCATTGCCACTGAATTTGAGCAAGTTTCCATACCTCAGGAGCTCATGTTTGGTACATCCGAGGTATGATCTTTTCATTCTTTTGTTTGTTTGTTTTCGTTTAAACTGAAATAAGTTTGTGTTTGTGTTTTTTACTTTACTACTTTGTTAATTGGGATGGGATTAACATCTCAGTGTCCTTACCTGCCTTGCAGGAGCTTTTTGACTTCATTGCTTTAGAGCTTGCAAAATTTGCGGCAAAGGAGGATGGTAGATTTCATTTCTCACCAGGAAGAAAGAGAGAAATTGGGTTCACGTTTTCATTTCCTGTTAAGCAGACATCTATTGACTCTGGCATACTAGTCAAGTGGACCAAGGGTTTTGCAGTCTCTGGAACAGTATGTATTTCTCTAGCTTCTGTGTATCATACACCCTACTCACTATTTGTAGTTTAGTGGTGCATTGTTTACCAGATCCGTATTGCCATTTGTTAATTATCAATACAATACCCACCGCTCTCCCATCCCTAGTTAAAGGTTGAAAATTGTTCCGCCCAGTAACACATACCGTCCCAAAAATCATTAACAGTAGGCTATGTAAATTGTACCACGTGGCCTAACAAGAAAATGCAGCAGAAAAAGAACACCCGATCATCCCTCCATTTAACCTAAATTGATGGATTATCTATCTATCTATCTCACTTACTGCTGTGGTCCTATAATTGGATTCAATGCATGCTATTGTCGAGTTTTACTTAAACATTCTGAGGTTTGTGCAATGTGTTGAGCTTATGTTAATCATTAGCATTAACTAGAATTTTATATTTTGGTATAGTTAAATATTGGCAGAAATATATTAACCCAATACTAGCATGATGGGGAACTTCAAACTCTTTACACAGGCTGGAAGAGATGTGGTTGCTTGTCTGAATGAGGCTATGGAAAGGCAAGGACTAGATATGCGAGTTTCTGCTCTGGTATGTCATTTTTATGTTATACTTCTATACAAGTTTAAACCAATGCAGTGGTAGTATGATTCTAGTAAATGCATACCTAATAGGTGAATGATACTGTGGGAACATTAGCCGGAGCCGAATACTGGGACAAAGATGTCATGGTTGCTGTCATTTTGGGTACTGGAACCAATGCTTGCTATGTTGAGCAGATCAATGCCATTCCTAAGTTACAGGGCCATGTCTCTTCTTCTGGGAAAATGGTTAGCATGACTGGCATATTCTCCTTCATTTCTTGATTCTTCATATCTTGTTTGAATGCTATAGATGAATTAGCTCATCTTAATCTGAGGAAAACATTCCTTCATCCAGATCATTAGTACTGAGTGGGGGGCTTTCTCAAAAGGTCTCCCTTTAACTGAGTTTGATAGAGAAATGGATGCTGCTAGCATCAATCCTGGTGAGCAGGTAAGATTTGGTACCATCTTCGTTGTAATTTTGTTATTCTGACAAAGTAGCAAGCAGAAAAGTCAATCTCTTCATATTAATGGCCAGATCTTTGAAAAGACAGTCTCAGGAATGTATCTAGGCGAAATTGTGAGACGAGTGCTACTGAAAATGGCTGAAGCGGGTGGTTTGTTTGGAAAATCCGTCCCACAAAAACTTTCTATGCCTTTCATACTCGGGTAACTATTAATTCTGAAGTTAAAATCTACAGCTCAAATCATATATATGTTTGTAGATATATTAAGAATTCCGATTGCTAAATAAAAATTGGTGATATAACAATTATTCTATACATGCAGTTCTTCATTTTTACTATTTTTTTTCTCCTAATTATTATTTTTCTTAGTTTGAAAAATAAAATCTTTCTAATCATATTTTTTCTCTGCTACACATTACGTTTGTTGGGTATATCTTCAGTTGAACACTTTTGAGATTTATTCATACTGAAATATGCTTCTACATAAATTTAATAGGACCCCAGATCTTTGTGCCATGCAGCAGGACAATTCTGGCGATTTACAAGCCGTTGGGTCCTTCCTCTATGATAAAGCAGGGGTAAACTTTTTCTCCTAACTATATTGGTGGTAACGCTAATATATTCTGCAGCAGGAAAATTTGAGCATTTGTTCCATAATTAACAATATTAAGTTACTAAGGGATATAGCATTTTCCATGGCCAAAAGAAAAAAGATAATAGTTTCCCAACAGAATGCCAGCTAGTGAGCAGTGAGATTCACCATTCGTTTCTTTACTAAGGGCTCGTTTGGTTTGTTCTGCATAATGCATTTTTAGAGATAATTTTGGAACTAAATTGATATTTGACACCCCCCCCCCCAAAAAAAAAAGATAGTGCAGTTTCGGCAGAAGTAGCTACTATTTTAAGAGTACGAATTGGTAAATTATTATTCCTAAATATAAAACTCATTCTTTCAACAGTAAATTTTTTAAAATTAATTCTTCCAAATATATTTTATTCAAAAGCTTAAGTAGAAGGTAAAAAAAAAATGAAGTGATACGGGAATGTAGTTGTAGGAAGCAAGGGGCAGAACTACTTGTATGAGTGAGGTGCGACGAAATTTTTTTCCTTGATTACTATGTATAATTTTTAAAGCAAGTCCTTCAAATGACTAACTTGTTGATCCGCGTGAAAGTGATTTAGGTCTCTTAAATATGTGATTTTGGGTTCAATTTCGATATTCATATGTATAGAAAAAATATTGTTAAGAGTAATCTCCGCTTAGACGTCTAATCGTATTCTGAAAGATTAGTCTTTTACTATCGAATGGGAGATACTCTGAAAAATAAAAAAATAAGTCCCTCAAATAGATAAAATCTGTTCCCCTTTAGAAGTTTTGTATTGTATATATACATGAGTAAGTATGTATTTAGCTTGTAATCCAAAAAAAGAAAGTATGTATTTAGCACTACCATCTACGATTTTCTAGTTCTGCCCATGGTAGGAAGATTTGTGGATCGGATTTTGAAGATGATGCAGAGTCATGACATCAATATATGAAGCAAGAATCTTGTGTTTTATTATATGATATCTGCGTAAAAAATTGTACATATTATTATAAATGCATATGCTATATTACTCTATCATTATTTTCATTTCCTGCTATCTTCTTATTCTCTTCAGGTTGAATCCAATTTAAGTGCAAGGAAAACCGTTTTAGAGGTTTGTGACACTACTGTAAAGCGAGGTGGCAGCTTAGCTGGTGCAGGAATTGTGGGGATTCTGCAAAAAATGGAAGAAGACTCGAAAGGTCTCTTCTTTGGGAACAGAATAGTTGTGGCCATCGATGGGGGCTTATACGAAAATTATCCTCAATACAGAGCATACTTACAAGATTCGGTCAAGGAGCTGCTAGGAACAGAGAAGTCAAGCAATGTGGTAATAGAGCATTCAAAAGATGGATCTGGCATAGGGGCTGCTCTATTGGCAGCTTCAAACTCCATGTACGAGCACGACTTTTAGGGCTTTTATCATCATCATGGAAAAAATCTGAGTAGTTCAAGTATTATTTAATTATTGGAACTCTTTGATTAAGCTTTGAGTTAATAATAAGCAGTTGGAGAAATAATCCAACTATCCAAGTATAAAATTTTCCATTTTTTGATAACATTGGAAGTAAGCACCTAGAATGAGACAGAAAAAGGTGACTTGGTGGAGGTTGAAATTCACATCAACTTAAACATTATCATGCAAGTTAAGTTGAATTACAAGTAAATTGATACACAATAGTTCTATACAAAATTTATTGCTTATGCCATGTGTACATAAATGAAAAAAGGTTGAAATTTCTTTTGTACATGTATTACTTGTATGGCTCAAATCTTACCTCTTGCATATGCATAACACATACCAAGTTTTTTTTTTTTTAAATTAAGACTAAATTTCTACTTTTAAGGAAACACTTTCATATGGAATAAGATCCTCATATGTAATAGGACTATTTTTTTTTGACGAAAAGAAAAAAATATTTATTAAGAACAAAGTCTAATGGGAATTATAAATGGGAAAATAGTATAGTGGATCCCAAAAAGATAAAAAACTAATACATTCTACATATTGAACTAATTAATGATTTGTAATTTTGTTTCTTGTTTAGGGATTATTAATGTCTAAATATCTTTTACATCAAAGACTAACACAAAAAATATTATAGTTTGAAGAGTGTATTACGTTTTTTTTCAAAATAAATATGAAAATCTCATTTACTAGTAAGATTATCAAAATAGAAACAACCACAAGAGAAAATCAAAATATCAACAAAAGAAATAACAAAAACAAAATTAAAATCACAAGATCTGTCATTGAAAGAAATAGATCTAGATACACATACTTAAGATCTAACATAAATGAACCACTTATTAAAAAAATACATTAAAATAAAAGAAAAAAAACGATGAGGCTGCCATTAAAAAAGGAAAACGGCAACCCTCCGCTCGTGTACTCTCACAAAAGAGAAAAGAGAGAGAGAAAGAGGGGAGCTATAGCCGGTTCTCCCCTTCTAAAACAATGTAATAAGACTATCTTATTAAAGAGAAATAGATTTTAAGGAAATTATTAATTATTATTAATGATTTTCGTATAAACGCACAGAAACATTATAAAAGCAATGCCATTTGTTTTTTTATCCTTGTCTTTATTTGGTTTTCCAAATGCTAGTTACAAGAAGCGAGTGGTTATTTATTTGCCAAGTCATGCGTTAAGGAGTTCGAAAACAGGATTTCACCATCGTAAGTTTTGGTGCATTGATGTACCAATTTTTTTACTTATTATAACTGGTTCCACCCTTCCTTCCACTCTTTGACGCCGTCATCGGCACCTTTTTTCAAGTCGTTGCCCACTACCTATGAAACACATATACGTTATTATTGTAGCGTATTTATATGTTAGATACGTATGTATGTCAGATATATGAAGATATTTGTATGATATATATGTCTTATATATTAGAATATATTTGATTGAAAAAATTATTTTTTAATTTGACACGCGTGTCAACACGCTTAAACACATCTCAGACATATTTAGATACATCTCAAATATATTTAGACACGTTTAAGACACGATTTATTAATTTTTTTTAAATAATTTTCATGATTAACGTTCAATTAGTAAGCTCGTAACTCACTCAAGTTCAATCACATAACTAATGTCCCAAGTCACTATTTTTACACATTAGTATTTTAAGTTTTATCTTTTCGTACATCACTATTAGATTTTTAAGTTTTATCTTTTCACACACCACTATGTTCATTTGCTTTCTTTCTACCTTTTTAAATGCTCTAAATCGTCCACTTCGTAATTCTTGAAACTTGTTTCATACCAAAATTCCCTCTAATTAATTTTTTTATATACATGTACTCATTCAATATTAGGGGAAGTTAATTTAAGAGATTTTTTAGAATATATCAATAGATTATGTTCCATATTTTTTAAAAGTGGCTTATTAGGTAGTAAATATTGGTATATATGACATATATTAAGATATTGTAAATCTTCAAATTTATAAAAATGATATTAATAAATTATGAATTTTTTTATTTAATTTGTGATTATATATATATATAATATATAAATATATTTTTTAATTAAATTTCATCTAATGATTGAGATTTTTCAAAAGTAAATTAGATGAAAGTAGATCAATAATTAAAAATGAGTTAATCTCCTCATATATATATATATATATATATATATATATATATATATATATATATATATATATATATATATATATATATATATATACCGTGTCTCCGTGTCTGTGTTTCATAGCCTACCTCACTCTTATTTGCCCTTTTCCTTTCTCGTTGTCTTCTTCCTCTTGTTCTCATATTTTTCATCCTTCATAGACTTTGGCACACCCTAGGCGTCAACCTTTTGTTGCTTCGCTCAAGCCCCAAGTTATGCGAACCCCGTGTTCACATTTCCACTTCTTTTGAGCTAGACCCGATCCTTGATGGGGATGGAGAGATGGGTGAGGGTGTGGATGACAAAGCTACTACCCGTCAGGATTGGGTGGCCGACGTTGGGTTGGATAGTGGGTAAGACGGTGTAGTTGTCGCTGCTGCCGACAAGGATGAGTAGTTCATCGGCTAGTGGAGTTGTTCACCGGTGAGGATGATTGATGGAGAATGATTGGTTGACAGAGTTATTTACTAGCTAGGAATGACAAGTTCATAACGTTGCAAGTCTTTAATCTTTACTTAAATACTAACACAAGGACAAATTAAATTTAAAAAATTATAAGACACAGAGTATTATATATTATATATATATATAAATAAAATTAATATAAAAGTAAATTAAAAAATTTGATTTATGTATATAAATAATTGTAAAATGTAAAAGAAAAAATTCATAATTCATTAATATCATTTCTATAAGTTTAAAGATTTATAATATCTTAATATATGTTATATGTACTAATATTTATTACCTAATAAACTCCTTCTAAAAAATATGGAACATAATTTTTATTGACATTTTATAAAAAATCTATTAAATCAACTTTTTCTAATAGAGCTAATAATGTACAAGTACATGTGTATTTAAAAAAACTAATTAAAGGGAATAATGATGTGAGGCAAGTTTCGTTGACAACGAAGTAGACGACTTGATACAAGTAGAGATAGAAAAAGTAAATGAAAATAATATTGTTTGAAAAGATAAAATTTAAAAGCCTAATAATGATGTGTGAAAAAATAAAACTTAAAATATTGATATGTGAAAATAGTGGCTTAGAATGTCAATTATGTGATTGGATTTGAGTGAATTATGGACTTACTAATTAGACGTTAGTCATAAAAATTAATTTAAAAAATATATATTAATGAATTAAATTATAAAAGTGTTTAAATATATCTAAACTTGTCTAAAATAAAAATAATAATATTTTTAATTAGACACATTCTAATGCATAAAACATTTGTGTCGTACACATTCTTATATATCAAACACAGATACATATCTAACATACAAACACGCCATTTTCAAGTGTGTCCGTGCTTCATATATATATCTTTACCCTTAATTTTTATATCAATAAATCAACTGCTATTTCCATTTAGTACATGTTAGACAGATCCTTTCACATTACTCCAATTTTTATTATAAAGGGCAAAATATTTGATTTTATCGTGAAGAATCAGACTTCATCAAAGATCTATAATTATTATTAGAGTTTATTTGGATAGCGAAATTAGAATTGAAATATAAAATTTTAATTTCAATCTCAATTCTTTCAGAATTAGAATTAGTTTAAAATCTTAAATTCTATATTTGAGGTTGTCAAAGAATTAGGATAAAAAATTGTAATTCTAAATTCAATTATAATTTTATTGTTTAAAGATATGATATAAAATATTAAAAAATTATTTATAAAATTAAAATTAATAAAAATATTTATACAATAATATTTTTATAGTACAATAATCATATTTTTTCATAAATAAATTTTTCATGATTTTTTTTAAAAAATAAATAGCTGTTATAATAATTTTTATATAAATATAGAATCTCAATAAAAAAGATTGTTCATAAATAAATGTAGAGAGAAAAATAGTTTAATTTTTAAGTTATAAAATTAATAATTCTTATGGTATAAGTTAAGAATTGAGAAAAAGTTAACTTAATTATTTTTTAATTTTATAAAATTAATTTATAAAATTATAATTTCAATTCTAATTGACATTTTAAATATAAAAATTAAAATTAAAAGATCAAATTTTAATTTCAAACTCTAATTTCTTACTCAATTACAAGAATCAAAACAGACACTTACGTTTAATAAGAAATCAGATTGTAATAATGATTTAATTTCAATATATATTATCTAGTATTGAAATTAAATTTCCATAAACTTATATATGTTTCAACATTTAAAAGGCAAGAGAAAACTAGTATTTACTTATTTTATTATATGATGACAGCGTATTAGGAACTTTAAAAGTCAATAAGTATTGTGAAATTCAACTCAATAGTCAATAAGGCCAAGGGCAACACGATAACCTCGTCTGCGTAATTACACGGTATCTGCGCTCCATTAATTTAGCCAAAACAGAAAATTAAGAAGAAAAAATAAGCCCGGAAAGTAAAGTCGCTCATCTCTTGCAGGTGCAGGCGTTGAAAGTTGAAACTGAGATTGGAATAATCACCTGCTTCGTTGGTTCCCCCAATTCCTGAATTGCAAATCGATTTCTATATCGTTGGAAATGGTGATCATTCCATTTCATTATTTTACTGACTTCATAATCTGCTTGATTAGAGTTTTGATCTTATTTTTTCGTTTTGGAATTGGCAGATCCGTTTCATTCTGTTGCAGAACAGGCAGGGGAAGACCCGTCTAGCCAAATACTACGTTCCTCTCGAGGATTCCGAGAAGCATAAGGTCGAATACGAGGTTGTTAATGCTACCATACCATGTTATGTTTTGCTTCTCTCTTCTTCTCTGCGATTCCTCATGTCACCTTAACCTATTTCTCTTCAATTCCCCCCATTTTGCAGGTTCATCGCCTCGTCGTAAACAGAGACCCCAAACATACAAATTTCGTTGAGGTTCAAAATTTCTCTTTTCAGTTTCTTGTTTGTTTGATATAGAGAGAAATATTATATATATTCGTGCTTTCACAAAATGCATTTATTAATCTGTTTGTTGATGCTCCTCTTCTCTCATTTGATAGGCTAAAAACGTTGTGTTGTGTCTTTTTTTTCCCTTAGATTGTCTGCATAACTTTTTAATCTGTTTGGAACTAATTCTAACTTGGTATACTTTGATTTGTGTTGTAACCATTTTATTGTAACATCTCTTGCAGTTTCGTACCCACAAGATAATATACAGGCGATACGCTGGCTTGTTTTTCTCGCTCTGTGTTGACATCACTGATAACGAGTTGGCATATTTAGAGTGCATCCATTTATTTGTTGAAATATTGGATCACTTCTTCAGTAATGTCTGTGAACTGGATTTGGTTTTTAACTTCCACAAGGTTTGTTATTTATCATATCTTTCTTGTGCAATCGTGTATGATTATTAATATTCGCTCTGTTTATTTATTATATTATATTTTTCAATAAAATAACTCTGGTTGTTGATGTGGATGTCTATCTGCTCAAGTTTCCAGTAACAGTATTACTCCAAATTTTGGTTTCTGCTGCATTTACTCTTTAGCTTATATTAGAATATTGGCTAACTTTAGCCTGCATATCAATATGCTACATCATTTATTTTGCTGGAAAATTCCAGTTTCATTTCTTCCCTGCCACTTTTCTATATGACCTATGTGTTATTTAGTTTTGTAATTGAGCATGCTTCAAATGTAACTTCATCTACTGTTTACATTAGCATCCACCAGTATTTATGTCTATTACATAAGTTTTACCAAGTTCTCTATATGTTTTGTTTTCTTTCTAAATAAATTTCATGATAGGTGAGAGTTGGGATTGGAGCGGTTATTGATCACAATATTGATTGTATTGTTCCTTGAGATTATCTTTTATTGTTTCTTTACTAATGTAGTTTACCTATCTTTACTGAAGGTCTATCTTATACTCGATGAATTCATTCTAGCGGGTGAACTGCAAGAAACAAGCAAGAGGGTATGCATTCCTTTGGAGTTACTATGCTCTTGACATGTGGTCGCTACCATCTCTCTCTGAATTTCTCCCCTTTTTTTTCCCCTTCTGCAGTAGCGTAAGGTTTGAGCTGTGTAGTTAGTAGTTACCCTATGATTCCAGGCCTAGTTGCCATTTCTGTAGCTTCTTCTAGCATATCTTTCTGCCCATGATAATTGTGGCCTGGGTATAAATTTATTTACAAGCTCAATTCTTTGACATAGATAACCTTGATTCCATTGCAAACCTGTTTTTGTGCTCGCAGGCTATCATTGAGAGAATGGGGGAACTGGAAAAACTAGAGTGAAGCATTACTTTACAGCGGCCGCATAGCGATTTGGAGATTCTGATGATTTGCTCATGCAATTCGCATCATTCTTGTAATACAATTGTGATACAGAATTTTGAAATTCATTTCCCTTGAGTCATGTATTCAGTACCGTGTTTACCTAGGCTTCTCACTTGGCTTGTGTTTATATAACGAAGACTCGAGAGATCAGGTTCTTCAGTAACCTCTTTCATTATCTGCGTGTTTTTGTTTTGTTTTCAAATTTCTTTGCTCTTCTTGGTAGTTAGTAACACTCCCAAGTAAATCATAGCTGGAGAATTATGATATAAGCAATTCAAAACGATTAATTTGGATGGCACAGAAGAACTACCAGTGAAAGTGTTGTCTATTTTTTATTTGCAGTTAGACGAGCTCTAGGTGTCCTGGTTGATGAGAAGATTTGAGCGTGATAGTTTCACATCTTGCTACCATGTATCAACGATTGCGTTTACTAGCATTTTCTCTAGCTAGAGCTCTCAAGTTTTATGCCACTTCCTATATATACACGTTAACTAACTGTAGAAATACGACAATGAATCATCACATAGCAATTGCAGCGATGTTGTACACCACTACTTCGGAGCTTGCCTCTAATTTGATCACATACAGAAGGGAGATGAAGGTCTAGCCCATTTGTCCTGGATGGGGGCAATCAGCTGCTGCTTTTGCCCAGAGATTGAAGCAATCTTGGATCCAAGTACTTCCAGCGATGCAGGGGAACGGGGAACGATGGCTTGGGCACATGGACTCACCACGGAAAAGTCATGCCTTCCACTCTGCCAATTTGGATATTGGGTCCTCATAATATTGCAATTTACAGCAGACCTACCTTGAGCTGCTAGTTGCAACGCCCAAAAGCTTTGGTGCTGTTGTTTATTTGAGACTGTTGAACTATAATGAGTTCCACATAACGGGCTACCATAATAATGAGGTTGCTGCAACCGAACCTGCATTCAATTAAAGCATTACGGAACACTAATTAGTATGACAATAAGTCAAGGGTGGTATATTCATCAGGATATAAATTGCACGTTTTCGTTTTTTGGTTGATGGGGAAGTTTATTCAATTCATCATTAGCAATAAACATTAGCCACCTAATTCCATATAATGTTGAAATAATAGTAACATTATAAGCTATCTTTATCAAAGTCGGGCCCTAGATTTTGGGGTCCATTTTATGTGATTGATAGTGCTCTTGCAACAAAGAAAGATTAATACCTGTGGTCCTGCAACAGAGAGCTGATCAAGGTAAGAAGTAGGGGCATATTGTTGACTCTGAGGCGCAGGAATTGGCATGAGTCCATGCTGCTGTGCTAGTGACTGAAAATAGGGATCTTGCAATTTTGGCAATGGTTCCAACCTACTTCCAATTTTACTATAACTATTGTCGACCTTTAACCCATTACTTGCAGCTGACAAGGACAAGAAGTTGAAACTCTGCATAATAAGGATAGTCATCAGGGTATGAGGAAGAGGCGAGGCACCATTACCAAAAGTAACCTTAAGCTTACTTGCTTTTGGGAGCCATACACCCCAGGTGTTGGAGCAGCCTGTGGTATGTCACGATATTTGCATTGCTGCTGCTGAAGAATACTATTCTTACTTTCATGGGGATTCCTCACAGTAGCAAAATGACCTGTTCCAGCTGTAGAAGTAACTCCATTTCTCATCCCATTCAAGTTGTGTACTTCCAAAAGGACTCCACCCTTTGATCCTTCATGTGCTCTCATTTGATGACACTCATAAGGCTCAGGTTCTTTGATAACCCGTCTTTTTGGCACCTCTAAACTCCGGATGATATGACTGATGTGAACATGAGTTGCACACCTCTTCCATGACCTTTTATGAATAACAACTTTGGATATCTGCACGGTTAGTTATTGGTAACAACAAATAGGTGTTTGAGTGGAGTGCATCATTTAGGACCAAGAAATCCTAACATAGTAGAGGTAAGTCACGCAAAACAGCAATAAAATAATGATAAATTTGTGAGTCCTAACCTTTCCACCAGAAGAACAACTTCCCATCAAATCCTGTTTGGAGGCACAGATAGCAGCTTGCAGCCAATCTGGAGCTTCAGTAGCAGAAGACCTTGGAAAGAAAAATCTGTCAGATTTGGACACGCAGAACAGGAAGGGGGAAAATCAAGCTGCCTAACAAGGTGGAAATGAAGTAGATTGAAAGAAATTTACTGCAGATAAGGCTGGCCAGTAGATGCCACTGGGGACAAGCCTGGCCACAATGCAAGACCACCTGATAAAAGAACCAAAAGATGTCCAAGTATCAGCCAAATTGATGTAAAATACTTTAGCCTATACTTCAGTCACTGAAATAAGAATTCACCACTATTAAAAAGGACATTTTGATATTTGAGGAAGCTTACCATTTTCTTTTTGGTCCTTGATCATATGCTCTTCTTGCTTACAATCAACATCTCTGGCCTGAAATATAAACCGATAACACCAATATATTAGTGTTAACTCACAAAATAAGAAGTTTTGGTACAAGCGTAAAAGTTGAAAAGCCTACCGCCTCAAATTCGATATCCGGTTTCCTCTCAATATGTGAAATCCGTGATTGTCTAGCCACATTTAATGTGCAATATGATGAGAAAACATGTAAATATATATAAAGCACTTGAAAATGATAGAGATTTCAGAATGCAACCGAAAAACTACGCACCCCATTGCTAGACATAACGAGTCATGCAATGCAACTTTGTTGCTATTTTCACTCCTAACCATCATAGGCATGGTCTGAAGATTTATTGTTGAAGTAGTGGTGTGAGATGTCATCAAGAACTTTGCACTCTCAGGCAAATCAGGCTGTTGTTGACCAATAGTTTCATGTAAAGAACTGGTTCTTGAAGCTTCTGTAGGTGATCTTTCAGGACAAGGACTTGCATCCTGAGCAGTTCCTGAGGCTACAATTAATATATGACAAAAGAAAAAAAGAAAATGAAAATACATGAATTGATAGGTAAGACAAGTGTAGTGGGGGGAAGAAGAATGATCATTCTGTAAGGGATAAGAGTGAGAATAAGTATAACCTTCAAAAGCAGCATTAGCATTCTTCTCCAAAACTGAGTTGTCTGGTAAAGATTCACCTTCTAGTTCCCTACAACTATCATTGGAGCCACTGTCAGGGAACATTCTAGCCAAGGCATACAGAGCCTCCGCAACCTCTTCCTCATCTTTTGTGATGGGCCCAGATACACCTTCTCCTTCTCCTGGGGACCAGTCTGGCCTAATTCCTTGTTTCTACAAAAGCAAAAATTCCAAGTAAAAGGTGAAACAGAAATGCTTAGAAAAATGAAGAAGCAATAGGTCAAGTTTTGAAAACTGGCAGCTATAGCCCACAGATGTGTTACACTACTCACTCTGGATTTCTTTATACTATCTTTTTTGGTAGATTCTATTCCATTCATCTTATGGTTCACCTTTTCTGAATCAAGTAACATGGATTCCCGACTGCGCTTCTTCATGGCTGTAATTTAAAAAGGGAAAAAAAATTAAGAACGGAAAAGAAAAAAAAAAATTTTCCCTTCCCCCACAAGATTGAATACAAAAGAAGACTTATCTTATAATATAATTCATAACCAAAATCGCAGAAAGTATCATACACTAAGGAATAAATATGCGTTTGTAACACCCCCCCCCCCCAAAAAAAGCGTTATAGAACAAAGAAAAAAAGAACGAATCCGGAGTGCACCAATTTATTAAAAAGAAAAAGCAAAAGCTTTCAGGGATTGCTTCAACTCTAATTCAAAATTACCAACAAAGAATAGTGTTTTCCGGGAGGAACATAAAGGAAAGTGCAGATATTCAAAATGAAGATAAATAATTATGAAAGCTTTGATTTGAATTTGAAAATCACAGACTCACCTGAACGTAGCTTCCGTGGAACAGAGGCATGATGAACGTCATTGCAGTCATTCAAAAACTGCCAAATCATTCAAAGGAGAACCAAACAAAAAAAAAATCATAAACAATGATTTATCCATAGCCATTAGTCCATGAATTAAAAACGATTCATACATTTTTGGGAATCTTAGATCTCTTGGTGGTGGCAATGATAGTAGAAGAAGGGTCATGTGGTTGTTTTTCAGAGACAAGGCAACCCATTTGGCAGTGTTGGTAGCTTGACAATGCTCTACTCACACCCACAGCACTCAAACTTCTCACTTTTTCCTTCTTCGATTTCTCCGAGAATTGCAGGTCCCCATGAATAGCAGCAGCGAAAACTATCACACACTCAGAATCAGAATCAGAATGAGAATGGATTACATATATAATTATTTATTATACCAAGGGAGGGAGGGGAGAAGTGAGAAGCGTTATCTGAAAAAAAACTCTTTGTTATCGGAAAGGAAAGCTAAGTAAGAAGGAAAACAAAAAAAAACACAAATAACGACAAGTACAAAATGGGTTTTGTTTGTTTGCGCAGAAAAAACCAGGATCAGTTGCTGTTTAGTAATTTACCACCGAAGAGTTTGTGTCCTGTAGATTGTTTATTAATGTGTCGTCGCTTGTTGGCGTTTGAGAACCTGCTGGCTCCACGCCTCACGTTTCGAGGTTTGTCCATTTCTACTTTCTAGAACAAACAATAGCAATACCAGCAGCAGCAGGTGATCTTCACCACTTTTCTCTCAACCTTTTTATTCTGCGTTCAATCAACAGAGTTAGCCAAACCATTCCATTTCGGTGTGTATTGTATTATATATTATATATGCATGAGCCAAAAAGAGTGAAATTTTGAAGGAAGAACAAGTAAGTACGTGAATCAATGTGGTTTAATCCATGCGTGTTCCTCTTGTTATCACTGGTGAAATGAGGAGGAACTGGAAAACTGGGGTTAAGAGTTATGAGAGACAAAATGCTAGCAACCCAATAAGAATGACTGACTGAGATTGTACTAGTATTGTTATGTGGAAAAGTAATTCGTGCCTCGTGTTCAGAGAATCAGGTTCTTTGTGACAAATAAAGTAAGAGATAGAGTCAAAAAGAGGAGAGAGATGGAAAAATCTAAACTCACAAGAAAGGAAAGCACAAGAAAATAAAAAGAAAGCCTCTGAAATACCTGTGAGGTTTGTAGTATGAGTATTTATTGTGATTCAGCAAAATTTGGGTCATTGAGTTTCAAGTACTGTGTCTGGTTTGATGAGCATGGAACTAAGCTAAAGACCGGTGACACTGAAAAGATTAAAGCTTTATTTAAGAAGAAGAAGAAAAAAAATCGTTTTTTTCTTTTTAACTTTTTAATTTTACTATACTTGTTAAAAATAAAAATATTTAAATAAAAAATTTAATTTTTTAAAATTTTTAATGTATGAAATGTTTTACTTTTTATTTTTTATTTATTAATTCTTTAACGACTGATCTTGTTAGATAAACTTTTTTTTATTAGTGTTTGCACAAAAGAGATGCATTAAGAAAAGAGAAATGGAAGATTCAAAATGCCTTAAAAAAATGAATGTGTTCAAGTGTGACTATGTGAGAGATGATCCTCTGAAAATCGTGCAAAAGTAAGGAAGCTTTGGGCTGGGTTGGTGAAGTGGCGCTTAATCACCCAGTTTTCCTATTCACACATTAATCGGCATATTACTTTTATACTCTTCACCACGTAATACATGTGAATTATCACACAATATATCCATCATCACATAATAATAATAATCTATCACCATTTTTAATCATCATATAATACATATTAATGACCAATTTTTTCCATGCTAATCACTAATATAAAAATAATGTAATAAAATTTAGTGTGTAATTTTATTTTATTTTTTTGACTATGTAGTAGCTACTCTCATACTATTTATTTATTTTTTATTGATCTGCTCTTAGTGGTTGTGCAGTAGTTGTTCGCGAAATAGGTAACTAGTTAGCTGCAAGGTAAAAAGGCATTGTTTTGTTTTTCATTTTGTTGGGGTAATGAAACCAATTTGTATGATGGACATGGTCCGGACTGGACGGGTAATGTTGCACAAGGGAAGAGAAGAGAGAATGGGGTTGGAGTGGAAAAATGAGGCGTGGCAGATCGTATCTCTCTGTGCAGCATGGAAAGCTTGTTATCATTTCACGTTCTCTTCGTTTCAATCTCTGTGAGACTGCCTGCCTGCCTGCAACCTCGCTGCTTATCTTCTGTGAACTGTGTACCCACAACACTGCTAATTTGTAGTCAGTGGGATTGTGTGACAAGCACGTGCAAAACTCTTCTTTATTTTCTCACAATCTCATCTACGACTAGTAGTCCTTAACCTTATTAATTGAACCAATATCATCTGCCCAAAATGTTTGTTCTAGTTAGTTTGCGGCTCATGTCCATTAATCATGCTCCTCTTGTTCTAGAGTATTTGACTGAATGCACACCAATTCAAATCACTAAAAATAATTCTAAACGATATTAGTCACTCTTAAGATTACTTTTTTTTTAATTATTATTATGATACGTAAGATTTGCTTATCGATATAAATATAAATTTCAAAAACAAAATTCTTCACTATATTTTCTATATTCCCGTGCATTTCACGGATGATAATGATACCCTTAATTCTATCAACAATGGGATTGTACATTTATCAAGCTTTAATGCTTTTCATTTTTATTGACATGCTTTTCATACTCATTTAAGACGGACTTTAATTTTTGATGTCTGGAAGCAAAATTTTGAAGGATGTGCATGTGCATGCAAAAGAGAAAGAAAAGAAATGCACTATTATAATAGATTATTAATTTTGTAACTATACCTCCAATCAATCAATGATTCAACACGTATTGAAAACATTTATTTTCCAAGAGGTTGTTCTTCAGAGCACAATTACTTCTCATTGCAACATTATGTGCAACATATTATGCGATTGCTAACCAAGGATATTCTCGATATATTATAGAATATAATATCGGACGTGTTTAATTAGGATATTTGAACATCTCCATCAGCCTACAAGCCCAGCCCAATCCTACTGTGCAAAATTCTGTGGGACGGTAGGCCCAGTTTTTCGTAACTCAAGTAGCTGGTTTTCCTTTTCCAGGCTTTATTTTTGGTACATGGGTGGGCCTAGGCCCTCTTTTTCCAGGCTTTACTTAGTTACTTTGGGTTATCTCCATTCTCCGATTGTGATACCAGCAAATCAAGTAATTATTCTTGTTTCAGGGAAGAAGAAGATAAATTCAATGGATGATTTTGTAGCACAGTTGGTGCGAGCAATTTGAATAATTTGAACCTTTGAAAAACTGTTAAATTACATCTAGTTGTTATTACTTTAAAATGAATCTAAGAAATTATGTTGTTGTGAAAACACCACTACTACATTCCAATAAAAGCAACTTCGGCTTGTTTCTGGATTCTATTGAAGTTTACTTAAATAATGGGTTGCCAGTTGTGCAAGCTCAGTTCCAACTTTGAAGGCCAGCTTCATTCTTCAACGGTTCAACTTTCGCCAGTCGCCACCATACCACAGTGAAGTTGAGTTGAAAGGCGTTAGGGGGAAAAAGTGTGTGCCTTATTAGATTTTAGAGCAAGGGGCGGGTAAGAATATGCTAGAATTGTGGATCCGCCTTTCAACTCACGCGTTTTTGTTTCGTTGAAGTGTTTTCTGCTGAAACTTTCCTAGGTGACTTCGCTTCCAATTGAGTCTTGCACAAATACAACAAAACAACAAGCTGTATTAAGCTTCCCTCTCTCTCCCCGTCACCAAAAAATAGCAATTTTTACATGTTCTATTAAATGCCAAAGTTTAATTGGTCTGAATGTATCTTTTTTATGGAATATATTAGAAAGTTTGGTTTTGTTAACAAGTGTACTTAATGATATTAAAATAAGAAATTTTAAATAAAAATAAGATATTTAATATATTAAAAATTTTAAAAAATATATTTAATTTTTTTAATATCCTTAATAAATATTTTTAGTGTCCTAAAAGTACTTGTTAACAAAACTTTAGAAAAAATATCCCTCGAGTAATTTTGTGCAAAAAAACATTATTTTTTGGGCAAAGCCTATCCAAAATTCTCTTATCTTTACGAAAGAGTATAAAAGAAAATCTTCTTTTTATTCCATTTCAATAATAAATATTTTTTGAAACCACATAATCTTTTAAAAATTCTATTATTTAATAGTTGATATGTATAAATACTTCTTTAGATATTGGTGTATTTTTCATATGGACAAATAATTTTTACACATTTAATATTAAATAAATAGCAGACACTACCAACTCAAGAATTACTCGAGTTATTAAACTAAATTTTCATGCGTTTTATGATCTGAGCACAAATTTTAGGGAAATGATTGTTGCATACCATTTTTTTTATACCTTATGTTGCACTTCACTTGTTTAGAAAAAAAAAGTACATTGAAAATGTGTTTTTCTTATTTTAATATTAAATTTTTTTGTAAGAATAGTGTAATAAAAGAGATGTATCAATTCTTAAATTAATTTTGAGTGAAGCTGCATCACCCAACCCACCATGGTCGGTGATTCCAACAGAAAAGCCACCTACCCAATCCTTTGAGTGAAGACGAGGTTCCACTTTCGAAGGAGGGCGAGATCACATTAGTAAAACCCCATAGATATTAGATATAGTAGTTCTTCGAAGCAGCTGCACTGATGGGAAGGGAAAAATACTTGCGTAGATTTTGCACTAATCAACATTTAAATAATTATATAGTTTCTTGTCTTATAAAATTATTTTATATTAAATTAATAATGTATTAATTATTGATAGATCTAGTTATATAATATGTGTAGACAAAGAGTCAAAGACTACACAGGTATTTTTCGCTGAGAAGTGACAACTGATGAGAAATAATTTTTAGATGATAACTTTTTATTAGACATATAAATTAACTTGTATAAAGATACGTGTGTCATTAAAATACACATATTTCTATTAACATAATTTTATATATTTAAAAATTAATTTGCATGCTTAAAATAAGAAGTTCTCTTAAAGAATTTCTAGACAACCGACACTTATCGCTTAAGGTCTCAAACTTGAAGGCCACAGCTTTCGAGTTTTGGCCATTATTTATGTGTTTTTGCAACTGCTTCATCTCAAACGTTTACGAAGTTCTGCAGTCACCATCATTTTGCACCTTTAATACACAAACGGAAGAAGAGGAAGAAAAGAAAATTCTTATAAAAAACGGCGGAAGTTACATATTTTATTGTATTAATTAACCACATACGATGGATACATAGAAGAACCAACCCATTAATTATACATATATGCATAACAATTCAATTCATATCAAGTTTGAGAGATGGATGTAATTTAAGGGCATTTGTGTCTGCCGCCGTGGGTGGTCATATTGGCATAGCATGAACACTCGTCGTAGTGACCGTAAGTACCCGAAGGCACACAATTGCAGCGCTCACAACACGTCCCACATGCTCGCTTACATAGGTGTGGCCTTGACGATAACTGGCACCTCCCATTGCAAGCAGCATCACAATCTACATTAGCCAAAAATAATGCATTCACTTCAATTAAAGATTTAAAATTAAAAGTAAGACACAACTGATTATTCGAGAAAAGATTATTGCTGAGACATGAGGAATTTTTACCAATCGTTGGCGGGGGAGGGCTGCTGGGACTTGCGCTCCCCACCATGGTGTTGATTACCTGATAAAAAGAAACACATGACGGTCCATCTTGAAGGTTGATCAGAAAAATAAATATAATAAGAATAATTGAGGCCGATGCAAATTAAACATATGATTGAAATTTGTACATAATGAAAAATCATGATGGTATAAGGGAAGATGACAGGTTTACCATTGGATCTGATTCAACAAGGTGTAGAATGACTAGAGAAATGAGGATTGGAGCGAACAGCGTCTTAGAGATGGCCATGGCATGAAGGTAGGAGCTGTGTTTTTTTAACCGGCTCTTAAGGCTTTTGGACTCATAGTATTGAAGAGAGAAATGTTGTTGTATTTATAGGCTATACCAAGAAATTAATGATATGCTCGTGGAGAAATTAACAATAATACATGCTTTAGGATTTTTTTTTTTGTCATAGATAGTTGATAAGGGAAACTTTGATATCAAATCTACTCACCTTTAAATAACATTACCAGCTAAGCTAAGTTAACTGGCACTTTTGTGCTTCACAAAAATCCTGATAATTAATTTTAAGCATATTTATGTGAATTATAAATAAATTAACTTAAATAGTGTAAATTATTTTAAAGCATGTATTTATTACTTATTACTTAAATATTGAATTTTAAATAAATTAACTTAAATAGTGTAAATTATTTTAAAGCATGTATTTATTATTTGTTAGCATGTTAGAATTTGGGAGCCCACACTTGAGAATTAAATTTAAAGAGTTTATACCCTACTTTATAATCATTCTTTTCAAATAAATAAGGTAGGCGTGGCCGACAGATCGATGTTGCATCCTTTGTTTGCTTCATCTACGTACAATGTATACGAGAATAGGTTTTTTTATTTTTTATTTTTAACTTCAACAGAATATTTATTTTTTAATATGAAGATAGACTTTTATGTAAAAAAAAAAAGTTAATCTAACTTTATTGTAAAAAAAAATAAAATTTGACTACTAAACAATACCTACATATATATTATATAAAAGTAAAACTTTAATGAATAAAGAGAGTTTAGCTATATAAAAAATCATTTATTCTAATCCTATTGAAAAATGTTAATTGTTGGGACTCCAGTTTAGATAATGCAAATAAAGCGGGACAGAAACATGAAAATTCAATGAACATCTGAATTAATCGATTTTAGATGCTACTTAATACCAAATTACCAAGTGATCACATTCATTAATTATTATTAAAACACCATAATTTAAATTAATTATAATTTATCTCAAAACATCTCATTCAACCAATCAGCAAATTTGTATTCTAACAAATCTAAGAATTCAACCAAATAATTCAACCAAATAATCATTAACATACATAACCATGTCTTCTATCATAATCTTATTATCTTTTTTTTTTTAAACACACACACACACACACACACATATATATATACATAAGAGACATATCTAGTGAGAGTAGTTTTTATAGTGAGAAGGTGAGATGAGTAAATTTTGACCATACAATCATACATGAATAATCATAATTAAAAGTTACTTGAATGTTATGTAACTATTTAAAAAAATTATATGTATTTATATTATAATATTGATCATTTATATAAGATTTAATAATCAAAATTTACTTCTCTCATCTCTTATAATAAACATTCCTCTCATTATATATATATACTCAAGTTCGGCTCATATAATTTTTTATTTTATTTTATTTACAAGAAAACCCTCTTTAATTTTATGTTTTTGTCGTAGAAATTGTTTTTAAATTTAGAATAATGATATTTTTACATTATTTTTTAAAAGACACCATTTTTTATTATATTTTTAATAGTTATGATTAAATGAAAAAAATGATAGAAAAAAAAATAATATAATCAATGGTATGAATAATAATGTAAAATGTAATGTAAGAAAACTATAATATGATTGTTGTTAAATTTAATTCATAGGTGTGGGCTATAGCCTACAGATATAACAACATTTCTCTCTTCACTTGAATTAGTCCTAAAGCCTTTAGACCCGGTGAAAGAAGCAAAGCTCCCACTTTCAAGGCATGGCTTAGTTCGCTCCAATCCTCATTTCTCTAGTCATTCTACACCTTATTTTATCGGGTGCAATAGTAAACCCGTCATCTTCCGTTAATTTATTTCAATATTAATTTTTTTTCCATTACATTCAAATCTCAATTATATGTTCAATATTTGTTGGCCTCAATATTTTTTTGTCTGATCAAACTTAAAATGGGCCGTTATGTGCCTCTTTTTATCAGGTGATCAACAAGAACGTGGAGAATGCAAGATCCAGCGCTCTTCTGCAAAAAGATTGGTACAAAAGACTCCGCAATAATATTTTCTTGAATAATCAATTGTGTTTGTTTTTAATTTTAAGAGTAAATTACACTCACCTTCTTTTAAATTTGATGATATGACACTCAGCTCATTTTTTTAAAAAAATGACACTCCCGTCTTTAATTGATTAAGTTGATTAATACTTATTAGAATATGTTACAAGAATATGTATCAGTTCTTATATTTTTTATAAATAATAATAATTGTGCAGATATTAAAAATCTTACAGATTTTAACTAATAATATTTATATATAATAATAATTTAAAAAAAATCCTTACAATTTTCTCTGTGTGGGTGTGTAAAGAGTTTTAAAAAATATATATATTTTTAATTAATAATGTTATCATTTTAAATGATAAAAAAATATTACTAGATTTAACTGATAATATTTATACACAATAATATATATTTTTTAAAAATATTTTTTTATAAATAACTGTAAATGCTGAAAATTTTATAGATTTTAACTGATAATATTTACACAATTACGCAACTTGATCAATTGGAAGGTAGTGTCATTTTTGGGAAAAAATGAGGCTGAGTGTCATATCATCAAACCTGGAGGGAGGTGAGTGTAATTTACTCTAATTTTAAATTTTAAATTCTAAATTGAAGTGAATGCATTTGTTTCGGGTTTTGACCGGGTCCTAGGTCGGAAGAGATCAAAAAGTAGAAAGGAACCTAGGCAAGTTAGGAGACTGATCGCAAAGTGTGTAAAAGGCTAGTCAGTGTGTCTAGGTAAAGATGGAACATGCCTAGTTTTGGCAGTTAGATCGGTTTATATAGAGATCTGAAGATCGACTCATCGAATCCTCTGTGTTCAAGCCATTTAGGGCTCTGAACGTTAGGATTCATTATGCCCGATTATTATGGCACGAAGCCATTAAGGATCGTTGGTCATAATGGCACTAGATGGCCGACCATTTTAAGCACGTGTTTGTCGTTTTCAGTTCGGGTATTGGTCTGTCGGATCTTGTAAAGACACTTCGATTGGGTTGACCTAGCTTACTAGGCTTATTACTCGAAAATGGGCCTACCTAGCACAAATGTTGGCCTGTACTGGTCGGTCCATTAAGATCTACTTTAATCATGATAGACTAGGGATGACTTTTATTACTCGAATACCGTGACGGGGGGTCAAATTTTTTCCACGGATATAAATACCCATTTAGTGTTATCCCCGTTTAATAAACGGGCGGGGCGAGGCGCATGGGCGGTTCCCAGCAAAAAAAATTTATATAAATATTTTATATAAAATTATTAAAAAACTTAATTATATAAATTAAAATATTGTAAAGTTATATAAATCAAAAGTATTTTAGATGTTTGACATTATTTTTAGATTAAATTGTGTTGGACAAATTTTGAAAAATTATAGTATTATACTTTTTTTATTTTTTATTTTTTTATTTTATTTTTTTGATTTTTTTATTTTATTTTTACAATTTATTGATACTTCAACAGAGATACTGCTTCGTTTACTGCGGGAAAGATAAACGCATGTGCATACATGGATATGGAGGAGGGGTGGGGCGGGGCGATATTTATTCGCGGGGACGGGGACGGGGGCTCTACCCGCCCCCGCCCACCCCATTGCCATCCCTATGATAGACTAGTTAGGCCCAAGACTATCCAACATTATTTTTGGCTAGTGTAGATTGTAATGCTACTTGCAATGGGAGGTGCAAGTTATCATCAAGGCCACACCTATGAAAGTAAGCATCTGGGACATGTTGTGAGCTGTGTAATTGTGTGCCTTCGGGCACTTCCGGTCACTACAAAGAGTGTCCATGCTATGCTAATATACCACCCATGACAGTAGACACAAATGCCTGAAATTACATCCATCCCTTTCAATCTTGATAATGAATTAAACTGTTATGCATACATGCATGTATTAAACAGTTTGGCTTTGGACTTTTTGGGCCTAAGACATAATAGGTCTATAATGGCTAAAGTGAACCTTGATAAATCGACTATACAAGGTCAACATTTGTGCTAGGTAGGCCCATTTTGAATAGCTAAGACCAAAAAGATTCGAGTCAACCCAACCGAAGTCTCATCAGTAAGATCCAATTTATCTATACCCGAATAGGTAACGGTTCGACAAACACGTGTTTAATACGACTTATCAATAATCGTCGACCGCTTGGTGCCATAATAACCAATGGTCATCGACAACTTTGCACCATAATAGTCAGGCATAACGTAACCTAAACGGCCATAATCCTTAATGGCCTGAATAGAAGTTATCTGGAGGGTCAGTCCTCTAGAAATCTATTTAATTTGGCCTGACAGCCTAGGTCAGGTATGTTCCATCTTTTACCTATACACTTGAGCTTATCAACTTTGCGTACAATCCTATCGATCTCTTGACATGCCTAGGTTCTCTTGCCCCCATTGTTACTTTCCTTATAGGCCTCAAATGAGTCTCTCCTACCTACCGACTTAGGTCTCAATCATTACTCGAAACATGTTCTTTTATGTATCCAACTTTTATGTGGTTTATTGATAAAGTAAAATATGTAAGGTTCTTTGTTTTTATAGAAAGTTTTTTTCCTTTCCTTCCGATTTTGTATTAAGGGTACAAAATGATGGAGATTGGCTTTCTAACAATTTTGGTTTGACAGAATACTCCAAACTAAGCTACAAAAATTATGTTCATTGAGTCTTAAAAAAAGAAAAAATTGTCAAGAAGTGAGACTCTTGATTAAGTGTAAAAATGAATTGAGTTAAGCCAAGCACTTTAAACTTAGGCTTAACTAGTGAAAAAATAGACTACTCAAACTTGGTTTATTTATTTAAACGAGCCAAAATTAAAGCTTGAAATAGGCTTTAAAAATATGAAAGCTTAGACTCAACTTGTTTTACTTGTTTTACTTGTTTATGTCTTGATTATTTTCTTTTATTTAATCAAATCTTTCCTTAAAGTATTTTTAATTTTTTTAAATTTATTGAGTTAATAATTAGTAATCATCTTTATAGTAAAAGATGAATTAAAAATAGAAATAAAAACTTTTTTTCATAATTCATTACATAAAATGATAAAAAAAAATCATAGTCTTCCACTATTACAAAAAAAAATTCAAAATAAGATTTAACACTTAAGCATGTTTAACATATTTTTACAATGAAATGATCTTCTTCATTTGTGCACATTGATAAAGCCCATTAACAATTATATATACTTATTAAGATAAAAAAAACTTTAATAATCCTATAATTTTTATTTTTTATTAATTATAATAATTTTTATCTACAATATATATATATATATAATCAAATTATTTATGAACTTTTAATATCATGAAACGTGGCACGTTAAATTATATATAAATATGATCCTTTTCAAATTCACGTTATACTACATCAGCAGTTTCTCTCATTTGTATATATGTCGGAAGAAAAGTTGTGCCATTTATATGCCATTTTTTTCTTATGATTTTGTAAGTTTATTCAATGTTGAACCTAACTCCAGCTATAGATATCTGGTGGAGACCTTTACAATACTCCAAAAAACTTTTTGAGTATCAATACTTCATTAACTTTATCTGTTATAATAGGTAAAAACTTTTAACTCTCATACATATTGAAACAGCCACCACCAAACCCAACTCTGAGCCACCACTAAGCTCAACCACGCCTAAATTGCGAGCTGCCAGTGCCCAACCATCTTCAACCTTCATCATCCAAACATCGTAAGCTGTCAAACTCAGCAACCATAGACCACTTGAATGCGAGACCGCCATCCTCCTATTTCAGGCACACATCCCACGTCCAAAACCACCCTAGCTAGTAGCTACTCAGTCATCACCGTCAGAGTTGCCAAGTGACCTAGCAGACTCAGCGACCCAGTTGCCGTCATAGAGCCAACTAAGCACGAAACCAAACTGTGTCGCTCCGTCACGCGCCACCTCTGCTCTATTCATCGCACCGCCACTTACGCCGGCCAGCTATAGCTGTCGCACTATCGCGCCCCTGTACTCTGCATCGCCGTTTGTCTCAACTCTTCCAGCAACCCAGGTAAGGTCCTCCTCATTTGTTTTATATTTCTATGATTTTCTCTTATTTTATTTTATTTTTATTTCATGTTAGACAGAAAGATGAGGCCTTCTAACTTTTGGGTCTTGGTCTTGATCTTGATGAAGAGCAACGCGTGAAGGGGGGAGAAAGTGAGGCATATAAAAGAAATGGAAGAGGAAGAAAGAAAAAGTTAAACCACCTGTAATCTAAGTTTCTGGTAAAAAATATGAACCATTGATCAAATTTTGCACAATATCAACAGTGTAAACTAATGTTCCAAAAAAATTTAGGAACATTTAAAACGTCATCTAGATATCTATGATCTATCTGAGTATTTGATAAGATTATGTGAGAGCATTCTTCATGAAATGTGTTCTGTCAAATGGAATTCTCTACAATTTGCACTTTGCTTGATGTTGGGCATTCTTTCCTTTCCTTCTGCGCTTAGTCTTGAGCAATATTCTCTTTCTAATTACTTAGCTGACTGAAAGTTAGGGTGAAACAAGTAAATGAAAAGTTAGCAGTCCTTGATGTTGAAGGGAAGAAACATCATCCAAAACAGCTGGAATGATCTGACAGAAAATGAACATATAATTATTGATAGGATCAGATTGAAGTAACCATCATCATATTCCTGCGTGGGGCTAGTAACGTTGAGAACCATAACTGGCATAGGTTTTTGTCACCCTCCCGGCTTCTCCCTAGCTAAACGCTTTTGAGAAATAAATATCTTTAAAAACTTGATTTTTGTATGTTCAGTATGGTTTAAAAACAAAATTGACGTGATCTTATACATATTAAAAAATCATAATATTTTGTAAAAAACAAACGTGTAAGTGGTTTTGTAAGGAAATTTTGAGAATTCATTACTGTAGCATTGGCTAGTGTGCATATTATGCGACCAAATATATGATGAGCTAAACTTTGCTTCACTTTTGATGACAGCAAATTAGGCTTGGGCTTGTCAATTTTTCTCTGTCCTCTTCGAAATGGGCTTAATTTTCCATCGTCCGACTTTGATCAAAGGAATGGGATATTCTCATGCAATAGGATTATTCTACTGGAGGGAAATAAATGTTTGTTTATATTTATATTTTAGTATAAATGGACTCACATGATTAATGTTTATAGGTTCACTAGTTACATTTAAAATCATTCTGTGTCTTTCTCTTCAGTACAACTTTCTCTTATTATTTTAATAACAAGAGTGAATCCAAATCCTTGATCAACCAATTTCTACACCCAAAAAAAAATAAAATGCTCTAGTTCAAAACCTTTGCTTATTAATATTATTCTGCTTTATATAATTTAAACTGATATTGACAAAAAAAAAAGAATTATAAAAGAACGGGACACACAAAGCTAGTATGTATAAAGAGTAAAATGAGTAATGTTAATTTTCTTCACATGTGAGTGTTCAAAATCTAACCTGTTCTAATAACTCGTCTTGGCCTGAAGTTAATTTTGACAAGTTCTAGTTCTATTAATTCGATCAGATGAATTTTCAGGTTGGGACTCGGTGTTATAAAATACTTTAAAATTTATAATTTTTTTCACAATTAGTGATAAATAATAAAATTTTCTAACCTAAATTAATACTTTTTGCATAATATTATAATTTATTTATGTTGATATGAACTATTTCAAAATATATATTATAAAACACCACATACTTTTAGTTTCATACTTCTAAAATCTTATGACTTAACTACACAAATGCTTATATTTATACAATTTATTTTATTATTGTGTCCCTGGTCATTTATCAGGTTATAATCGGGTCAGGTTAGAGTTCAAATAATTGGCCCAATCAAAATATTGGGTTAGGTTTAGGTCAAAGTAAACTCGATACATGAACACTCCTACTTTTGAGTAAACTCAGAATGACAAAAAGCACTAATTTTTAAAAATATATATATTTGTTAGCATTTTGGAGCATAAAAATTTTTAACCCAAAATATAAAAGATGCAAATGAAATTTCTGTGTTTGAAAAGTCATTCTTGTTTTAACCATGTATGTAATCATATTTATAATAACAATTTCTATTTTTTTATTTTAGGGCAAAAGTGACACACCATGTTTTTTATACTCCATCCATTTTGTTTTATTAGTCTTTTTAGAAAAGGAATAGGTTCATCACACACCATTTTTTTTACATCACTTTACACTTGTTTTAGTAAAAAGAAAGAGAGAGTGTGTATTGAGAAATGTGTTTTTCTTGTTTTATTATTCAAAAATGAAATAACTAGTGTAAGGAGGATGTAATGAAAGTAGTGTATGAAAATTGAGACTTTTTAGAAAATTTATTTTGTTCATTTTTATTTGTTACTTAAGAAAATTAATGAAGCATTAATTATTTTTTTTCTAAGTTTACTTTTTAATATTAATAAGGTGAAAGATAAGATTAATAAAATGATACTCCTTCCGATCTATTTTAAGTGTCATTTTGGTGGAAAAAATGTGGTCCATTATACGTGACGTTTTTGCATTCCATTGAAGCACTAACTGTTATTTTTTCATCTTTACCCTTATGCTTTAATAATCTCAACAACTCATGGAAATTGAAAGAACATGGTAAAGTGGAGTAACTAATTAAAATGAATAAGAATAACGTAGTAAAAAATTCTCACAATTAAGACTTGATTTAATATTTTTTAATTATTGTGCTTTGTACTAAAGTAATACTTAAAATGGATTGGAGGGAGTAATAATATTTTGAGTATTTTAATAAAGATTATTCAATCAAATATAATAATTATTTTTGCTTATAATTAAGGCTATTTAATGATTTTCTTAACTTTTTTACAACAAATTTAAAATATAAATAAAAAAATGGAGGGATATTTTGAACATTATGATTAGAAATGTTAATGGTCGAACTTAAAATTAGTAATTGATACTTTCATATAAAATGGTTGGACCGCAAATTCTTACTAAGATCTTTTGTCTACTCTGATTAAGCCAATCTAACAAAATGGAGGTTGACATACAGTTTGATCTAATATTTTTTTCATGTCAAACAAGCTAACACCTCGACCTGGACCATTTTTTACATGGACTTTGTTATTTGCACGTTAAAATGTTTACACTTATTTTATATTTTATATTTGAAAAAAATAAAATAGAGTGGAAGTGTATTAAAATATATGTTTTTTTATTAGTATATAAAAAATATGTAAAAATTGTGTAATAAAAATAAATGTGTAAATAATATTATTATTTTAACATATGTACTTAGTTTTATGCTCAAATTAAATATTAGGAATATAGTAAAATCATATTTAAGTGAATGTATATGAATGATTTTATTATATTTTAACATGTCTTCTCATGAAATAACTCTTTAAGCTGGAAATATAAATTATACATTTACTAATTTTTAGTATGTGCTAAAATCAAACTTTTATTTTAAAAAGTAATGGTGACAATAATCAAAATGCAAACTGGTTAATCATAAAGACTTTAATATCATATTAAGATTTAATCTTCAAAAAGCTTAAACTATTATGTCATTATAAGATCATGATGAGTTATGAATAATTTTACATATATTATTATTATAATTTTGATATTTTTATCATAAACAGGGTATACATATTTTTTATATTTTTTTAATATCATTTATTAAATTTATTTTTTTCTATCACTTTTTCTTCACTTAATCATAATCTATGAAGCACGGACACGCCGTTATTGAGGCGCTATGTCCGTGTGTTGATATGCGTGTATGTGTCGAATGTTGTCTATACGATACACATGTCCTGCGTATCAGAATGTGTTCGATTAAAAAGATTATTTTTTTAATTTGGATACGTCTCGAATATGTTTGGATACGTCTCGAATACGCTTGAATACGTCTCGAACACGTTTGGACATGTCTAGAACACAACTTGAACACGATTCATTAATATTTTTTTAAAATAATTTCTATGATTAACATTCAATTAGTAAGCCCATAACCCACCCAAGCCCAATCACATAACTAATATCCCAAGTCACTATTTTCACACATTAGTATTTTAAGTTTTATCTTTTCATACATCACTATTAGACTTTTAAGTTATCTTTTTACACATCATTATTTTTATATTCTCTTTCTACCTTTTCTCGTACCAAATCGTCTATTTTGTCATCACTTAAGCTTGCTTCATGTTAATATTCCTTTTAGTTAAATTTTTTTATGCACATATACTTATTTATAGTTAGTTCTATTAAGAAAAATTAGTTTAAGAGATTTTTAAAAATATATTAATAGAAATTATGTAACATATTTTTTAGGAAGGACTTATTAGGTAGCAGATATTATTATGACATATATTAAGATATTATAAATCTTTAAACTTATAGAAATTATATTAATAAATTATAAATTTTTTTATTTAAATTTTATAATTATATATATGTCATGTCTATCCTTATAATTTTTAAATTTAATGTATTTTTATATCTATATTCATGTTGGGTCTCATATTCACGTTCATATCTATGCTTTATAAATTACAAAAATTGTAAATAATAATATACTTATTTTTAAGAATGTAAGAGTATCATTTTTCATATCACTATACCGTGGCATACCAGAAAATTTGGAGAAGTACATAAAAGTTTGGTTGCTGAAGCTGATGCACGTGTGAGTGAGCAATCAACATTAGGGGAATGACTTCTGTTTTGTGACGTATGTTTCTCCATGTGTTGGATGACAGCTAATTTTAGTCTATTCGACCCCTTGGTTTTGCATGTAAACATTTGTGAAACGTTGTTAATTCAAAAGAAAAAATCTATTAAACTATTGAGTGTAATTTTCATGTCATTTCAGTGTAAATTTTTTATATCATTAGTTAATTATACATAATAATAAATGTAAATCTTAAGATAGTTATTATAAAAATTAAATATTTTTAATAATATAATAATATATAATTAAATAATAATATAATTTTTTTATATTAACAATCCATTCAAATTAAATATTATTTATAAATGATTCAAAAGTATAAGTGGATACAAATAATGAGATTTTGCGTTTAATTTCTAGTGATAATTTTTCATTCTCTTTTTAAATACGATAAAGGTAAAATATTACATATTTTAAAAACAAAAAAATTAATAAATAAGAAGTTCTTATTGATATAAATGATACACAGTACAACAAATTAAGGTAAATAAAATACAAAAGAGAAAGAAAGGAAAATGACTATCACAAACTCACAAGAATACAGTATGATTATTAATTTAGTAAATATTCTTCCAAACACTCAATGATTCAACACGTATTGAAAGCATTTATTTTCCATGAATTTGCAAACCAAGGATATTCTGTATAATATAATGTCATGCATGGCATGGTTTGTATCGAACTCTTTAGTCTAAGGGCACTTGCGCTTGCCGCCATGGGTGGTCAAGCTGGCATAGCAGGGACACACTTCTTGATTTCCAGCAGTGCCCGGTGGTACGCAGTTGCAGCGTCTACAGCAAGTCCCACATGCTCTGTGGCAGAGGCGTGGACGAGATGATAAACGGCACCTCGCAGCACATGCTCCATTACAATCTGAAATTATTTGAACCCATCAACACACATATATACTTTAGGTTCAAATTTCAAATCAATCAAAGTAATGAATTATATATATGGGATTGTATTTGTAGTTTAATTTGTACCTATCTGCTGAAGAAGAGAACCCTGTGTTTGTGAGTGTGCCTGCGGTTCCTCAAAAGCATGTATAAATTAGTTAATTAAATAAATGCATAGTTAAAAGAAAAAAAAAAACACCAGCTTAATTGGTTCATGTGAACCATAAAGAACAAGAAACGGAGGAATGCGTGCCAGGTAAGTAATGAATCACTAATTACTAATGTAGAAATTAAGAAGCAGAATCTTTGGATTAATTACCGGTTGATCAGCATCAACAAGATGAAGGAGGAGAAGAGATGCAAGTAGGGAAGCAACTAGAAGCTTAGAGAGAGCCATGGCAATATAGCAAAGGGGAGCTTAAAGATGATGTATTATTATTCTTATTGGGAAAAAGTTGAATGCCAAGTGCAATGAATGAGAAACAAGAAGAGCCCGTATTTATAGTAGTTGATGAGAGCTCTATGAAGTTTGAACACAAGGTGCTAAAATACAGGTAGATCACAATAAATTATGGGAATATATGTACACAAGTGGGACATTGTGATGTGGTGCATACGCGGAAGAGACCTGAATCTGAAAGTTGGTGTTAGTGACTGGTGACGGAAATTTGGTAATGAAAACAAAAAAGGTGACTTGGATGCTTCGGGAGCCAAAGGCGATAAAGTGCCATTACTTGGTGGACGAATTATCCAGATGGCTTTCAAGGATAGATAAGCAGCGCATGGTTTTCTTTATTTTTGTTACAATGGTAAAGCCTCAATCACAACCCCATGAGTCTTATCTTAATTTGTGTCTCGAAAGTCGAGACGAATACATATTTGCCTAACCCAAGTTGATTTTTTTAGACAAATCTCAATTTTTTCACATCAATTTTTATATTAATTAATAAAATATAAATATATAATTAATCATATATATAAGTTAGTTAATATATATCATATTAATGAGTTAATATTCATAATTTCTATTAATTAACTAATATATATAATTAACTATAAATTTATATTTCATTAATTAATATAAAAAGTAGTGTAAAAAAATTAATGCGATGATTATTTTTGTTTCAGACTTTAAAATAACTAATAATTAAGGAGTCAAATGTGGATAACATTCAGAAAAACTGTATTTAATTAAACTGTTAGCCATCACTTAAAAATTATGCAAAACTAGTTACTTTACGGGTGTGACAATTTGACATTCTTGCGCTATTATTGTGTGAGTAAACAGTTTGGCTGCAACTGGTGCGGGTAAGCATGCTTTGCCATTTTAAAGACTGGTTTTTATCTGGCTGCGTATATTTTCAGTCTTATCATATGAGTTAGAATTGTGTTATTTGTAAATCATATTTTATATATTATTTTTACACTTTTTTTCTTTGGAAAAATAAAGATAGAGATAAATTATATTATAAATATTTTTTTTATTTTATTAATTAAAACATAGTATAAAAATGATGTAAAAAATAATATACAAATAACATGATTGTATGCATGGATAAAGGCAGCGCTATCTACAACAAAATTCGATTCGATTATATATATGTTTTATTATGATATTTTTATTATTAATAATAAGCATTTTTCGTTTTTATTTTTATTTTTTCTTATTAAATTTGATACATTCAAAAAAAATATCAATGATATATACATCTTTAAAAGAAGTGTATAGTAATCTTTTTCCTTTATGTTTATCATCGTGGCCTACCAAAGGAGGGTTATATTATGGGTCTAGGTTGCATTATTGGGGAGGGCGAGAAAGAAGCATGAAAATAAGGAAATGTTCCATTTTTTTCATGTACACGGAAAACTACAAGTGCTGAGCTATTATTATAACAGCCAAGAATTTGCTAAGTGACTCCCCGCCAAGTTTGGCTTTGGGAGATGGTGATATATGGAATTGGATGCAATAACTATGTGGAGTAGGAAGAGGAACTATAAGCAGAAAGTAGGAAAACGATTGCTGAAGCCAATCTTGACAGCTGTACGTGGCGGCACCCCAGCTGTAATATGCTAATATGAAATTATCATGTATCAATCCCCTCATGAAGCAATAACTCTCCTAGTTTATATATATGATATGCTGTAGAGTAATATTACAAGAATAATTACTAAAATAAGAAAATGCAAAGAGTTTTTTTATACAATAGTAAGTTACTGAGATTTGAACATATGAAGTTATGTAAACTCCTTTATTATTATTAGTCTACTCCTAACATGTGATTTTATGAAAAATAAAAATTAATGCAGTACCAATATGACGCTAAAACAAGTCAAAAAGAATCTAGTCAACCAATATTATATATGTGCAGGACATTAATTTATTTAATATGATTGCCAGTTCCATATAAGAATGATTGTATGTTCTTGCTGGAAAGCCATTTGAATAAGTGAAAGTCTACGGCACAGAGGAGAGAAAGCAAAGTTGTGCATTGGAAATGAAATTCCATTTCATAATTCCTGATTCTTGGTGCGGGGCAATTTAAATAGAAAAAGAGAAAGTAGTGTCAATCATTAAAGGAATTCATAATACAATTGGAGAATCCTGTTTTAAGGTTAGGTGGGCTAAAGCATCACATATACAATTAGCACAAGAGCTTGGAGATCATAGCTTTCGAGATATAATAACAAATTCTCTATGTATAAAAAATAACTTTACAGACGTAAGAGAGAGAGAGAGGAAAAAAGAAAACCAGCTACTAATAATACCACTGTACGGTCACAAGCAGAACAAACACCTTCTATTTATCAACCTCTTTTTTTTCCCTATAATCAAACTCAAGGTTCCATCACATCGTATTTTTCTATTTATTTCCTCTGTTTCTGTTTTTCTTTTTGAATGAAAATTGACTTGTCATGAGTTTTAGCATTTCACCCAGCCGACAAAGACATGGATGCTCGAGAATATAAAGAAAAGGAGCATGAGTCCAACTGTAAATCCATGACAACTGATATAATTTTTGGTTCGGTAGTGTTTTGGGGGGAATAGGATTTTCTACCTTCAATTCGACTTGTGTTTAACTAATTTTTAAACCTGTTGAGGTGTTAAGAATAGTTAATTAATCATTTGTTAAATATATTTAACCATATTGTTTCGTACTCTATTCGAGAGGTGGTAGTCAAAGAGACTCAGGTCAGTCATTTGACTGTTCGTCGGTTGGAGATTGAGTGAAATGTATGCAGAGATATTCTGACCCAACAATATTGGAGTCGAGATAGTGATGATTGAATAGGTAGAGAAAGGTGAACAGGTCTGACCTAGGCTACTAGGCTGGTTTATATAGAGATCTAGAGAACTGACTCTCTAGATACTTTCCGTTCAGGCTATTTAGGATTCTGAACGTTATGTCTGGTTATTATCGCGCGAAGACATTATATCTGGTCATTATAGTGAGAAGATGTTATGTTTGGTCATTATGAAGCGAAGCCGTTAATGACTGTTGGTAGGTCATATTAAACACGTATTTATTAAGTCATTACCCATTCGGGTATAGGCCGGTCGGATCTTGCAATAGGACATCAGTCTGGACTTTCATAGGCTTGGCGTTCTGAGATGAGCCTAGCTTATAGTCGGATGTCAATTGGGTCAGGATGATCTACGGCCCCCAGCTTGGGCAATCAGTGATGATAGCCCCAACTTGGATTAGTAATGTTTAGACTTATCCGAGTTTATTAGGTCTGGATGATTCATATGTGGACCGTCCTAGCCCAATTGGCATTCGACCATAAGCCAGACTTATCTCAGAATGCCAAACCCATGAAAGTCGATATGGACTAATGTCCTATTGCAAGATCTGACCGGCCTATACCGGAATGAGTAATAACTTGACAAACATGTACTTAATACGATCTACAAATGGTCATCGACCATTTGGCGCCATCATGACCAACGGTCGTTAACGGCTTCGTTCCATAATGGTCAGACATAATTTCTTCTCGCCATAATGACCAGACATAACGTCTTTGCGCCATAATAACCATACATAACGTTCAAAATCCTACAATGGCTTGAACGAAAGGTATCTAGAAAGTCAGATATTCAGATCTCTATATAAACCAGCAGCTTAATAGCCTAGGTCAGACATGTTCACCTTTATCTACCTATTCCTTTATCACTATCTTGACTCTAAGATTGATCGATTAGAGTGCCTGTGCAAGCATTTCACCCCTTCCCCAACTAACGAACCGCAGGACGATTGACCTGGGTTTCTTCAACGATCACCCCTAGAGTAGAGGACGGAACATCTGGCTCTATCTGTGAGAATTTGGTAAAACAGTTCCCACTTTCTTGAAAGTTATGAATCTTAGTACATCTCCAATCAAGTTCAGAAAACAAATCAGAAAACCCACTAATAAAATACTTGGCTCGTATGCTGCTTGGAAGTGCATCCACCCTATTCATGCTTGACTGTGTCACTGACCATGAAGCACCACCATCACCGACCAACCATCACCATTTTTTCTGACGACAACGAGTTTTCCCTCAGATTGCAATGAGCTACCATTTCTTTTTCCAACAACCACGAGTTTACGTTTTAGTTTTTACAAGCTCAGCTAATTTGAAGACAGATCTCGAAAGAAAGAGGACGATGGGATTCCTCGTCGCCAACAAACTATAGCGCCACCGCAAATCACTGCACAGAGGACCCATCAAACTAGTCGCAACAATGCATCAACCACTTATTCGATCATATCGTGAAACACTTCTGCCTAAGGTTCAACGCCACCATCGTCCAAAAGTCGCTGCTGCCGCCCAAGCGTCGTAGAGTCTCATTCTGTCAGGCTATGTTGCAATGTCTCTAATAGTCTTTGTCGTGGACCTTCAACCCTGCTCGACGTTTCCCTTTGTGTTCCCTTGGCCTCCTTCGAGATGAGATTTCACTGGTCATGAGAAAAATCTTAGGCAACTTCTACAGTTCGTTTCATCTCATAATGCTGCTGGTTTAAATTATATATCTCTTGCTTGAATCTATGCTTGCAATTTTATTCGCTCATCATCTTACTTCTCAATAATTTTCTAGATCCATTTTTCTAGTGTTTAGTGTTCTTATTTCGATGGCTCAATTTTGGTTAGTGTCTTACAACATGTGAATTTGTGGATTTGGTGGTGCATTTATCAATTTTGTATTAGTGTTCTTTACTGATGATTGCTTGGAAGTTTGAGTGTTCTTAGCAGCATGGATTTTTGGATCTTGTTCTTGTTGTTTTTGGATGAGGTACGAACAGATTTAACGGTCCAATTGGGTTGGTGCTCGGGTACATCGACGTGTCAATCTTCGTCTCCTTGATTGGGTTGGTGCTCTTGGGATTTCGGATCACTTCATCACATTTCAACTGGAGCCATCGTGTCAATCTTCGTCTCCTTGATCAATATTTAGGGTTTTTTTGGATGGATCATCTTGGGTTTATTAGACTTTACCATATTTTAATTTATATAATTAAGTTTTTTAATAATTTTATATAAAATATTTATATAAAATTTCATCAATTTCAAGTTTTCAACTTTCAACTGCTCAAGGAGCCATCTTAATTTTATCACATTGATGGGTCATTATTTTATATATTATTGTCTTTTATTACTAATTAGGGAACATATATGACATGATAGTAAATGACAATGATGTTCATTATTGTTTACATGGAATTAATTGATGATTGATTAGTCATTATTTTATATATTATTATCTTTTATTACTAATTAGGGCACATATATAGCATGATAGTAAATGATATTGATATGCATTATAGTCATTTCATGATATCATGGAATTAATTGACTATTGATTGACCATTATTTTATATATTATTGTCTTTTATTACAAATTAGAAAAAATATATGACATGATAGTAAATGATATTGATGTGCATTATTATTATTACATGGAATTAATTGACTATTGATTGATCATTATTTTATATATTATTGTTTTTTATTATTAATTAGGGAACATATATGCATGATCATAAATGACATTGATGTGCATTATTGTCATTTCATGATATCATGGAATTAATTGACTATTGATTAGTCATTATTTTATATAACTAATTAGGGGAAATATATGACATGATAGTAAATGACATTGATATGCGTTATTGTCATTTCATGATATCACAGAATTAATTGGCTATTCATTGATTGTTCGACATGTTGTTGGTGGAACATTGATTTAATACTAATTGATATTTTAAATAATATTCATTGTCATTAGATTCTTTAATCTTATTTATTGTCATTAATTTATTAATTAGTAATTACATAAAACGTTAAACCGATCATAATATCATTTTGACTTCGTGTGAGGATATTTCATAGTCATCACTAGGAACAACATTAACATTTACATCTACGTGTGATAATTTTTGTAATGAATTCATCTTAATTTATTGTTGTTTATTTGCATAGCATTAAATTTTATAGTTTTATATATTCATTATTTTAATTTGAACTTTTTAAGAAAATCGAAATGGCAAAAGGTCCAGCTCGAGAAGGTTCGAGTTCATAGTCAATCCATGATACCTTTGAAGACGACACCGGATGCCATTGAAGACGGTCCAACCCAGTAAATCCAGCCGAGGTCATGAAGATGGTCCAGTCCAATAAATCCGGCTGAGGTCATGAAGTAAACTCAGCCCGATAAATCCGACATGGGTCACGAAGATGGCCGAACCCGGTAAAACAGACTGAGGTCGCAAAGACAGCCTGACTCGATAAATTCGGCCGAGGTCACGAAGACGGCCTAACCCGATAAATCCAACCGACGTCATAAAGACGACTCAGCCTGGTATATCAGACCAATCTTTTCTTCTCTTTTTATTTGTTGTACACAACGCAATACACTCCTCAATTGCTGCTGCTTCTACTGCCATCAGCTTTTTAATATTAGGTTTTTTCCTTTTTTTATTTATTTGTACTGCTTCTTTTTTTTATTTAGGCTTTACTCAAATTTTGCTTTCAAATCTCATCAAAATCCTCTTTTGAATTTGATCAAACTTTAACTTATTCTTTATAAACTCTGAAATTAAACAAAAAATATATATTTAAGAGTATTTCAAAGTAAATAGAAACTTAATTTAAAAATACACATTAATTCTAATAATTTCTAATTATATTTTAACATTTTAGTCAAATAATAAGTTATTTAGAGAGTATTTTCATACACTCATCGCCATAATGACCAAACATATTGTCTTCGCTCAATAATGACCAGACATAACGTTCAGAATTCTAAATGACCTTAACGAAAGATATCTAGAAAGTCAGTCATCCAGATATCTATATAAATAGACTTGACAGTCTAAGTCAAATATGTTCATTTTTCTCTACCTATTCCTTCATTACTATTTTAACTCCAAGATTGATCGTCAGAGTGCCTCTGTAGGTATTTCAATATCTCCAGTCAAATTGATGCTTTTCCGCGATCACCCATTGAATAGAGGACTAACATTATATATATCACGAATTTAAAAGAAACTATTTAGAAACACGAATGTCCTTCATTACTATTTTAACTCCAAGATTGATCGTCGAAGATGCCTCTTAGACCACTTTTTTTGTTCTTCGTTAACAAACTTTTTCACGTAGGTATTTCAATTCATCTCCAATTAATTATTTTTTTGTTCTTCATTACGAATGAAGAATTTTACGACCGAAATGGGTCTTTCCGGCGATCACCCATTGAATAGAGGACGGAACACACACATATATATATATATCCAATGAATTTAAAAGAAACTAATAAAAAAATTAGAAACACGAATGTCAGAGTTATGTATATAAATAATCTGTGCAAGTATTTCTGCATTTGTGATTCCAGCTTAGACGTGTACTATTCATTTTAGCTTCTGGGATCGTTACATCAGCTCGGAAGAAAAGATATCAGGTGTCTGTCAATTACCAATACTAATATCATTAACTTGAACTGATCAAAGATAAATTAGGACTTCTTGAAGTTACATATACCAAGAAGGTAATCTGTAATTCCCGACTGCCAGGCAAGTCCGTTAACCTAATGGCTGCAGAAAGATAAAATCAAACTTCTCTAGCCATCCTAACTCCTAGGTATTGATTTCTGAACGCACGTCCAACTTCTTCAGGGATCTGAAAAAGTATGTTAAAGTTACACCACTCCTGAAGGAAGCCGAAGAACAAGTTGTCCGCCAAAAAAGCTGCAGCCAAGATAATTTAAGGACAAGGTCAGAAAGTTGGCAAGAGCTTATTGAGACACGTGACATGTTGCATATAACTAGGAATTTATCACCCACCTCATGACATAGTAGTAGCAAAAATCTGCTAGGATGAAAGTCTGGACAATTTCTGATAGGAGTACCGTAGCAGGCCACAATCCATAACCCAAAGCTGTTAGTAGACGTCCTCCAGTATCTAATACCTGAGGAAGACAACATACAATAGACATGCTCTTAGATAAAGTACACAGTCCTTCAATCTATCAACTATCATTGAATATCTAAGGTAGACGTATTAAAAAAAGACAACTTGCAAGCTACTTCATACGCATTACTACTTCATCTGAGAAGCACCAAATAAAACCCCATCATCATGTGGTCAAATAGTTTAAAGTAGGAGTGTATACGTCTCTACACGAAGCCAAAGATGTCTGATAAAATGTGCATAATCCAATGTATTTTGTATTAAAATTCCCCCGTAGCACTTCTTCTCCAGAATATTATGATAATAGCTAGAAGTATTTCCAGAACTAGGTGATAAAAACTGGGAATTTTAGGGAGGAGAAATAATTTAAGGTGAAGATAGTTAGTGTATGGGAGATGGATTGATGAAGGAAGACTTTTTGTATTACACAATAATTTACTTTACAATATAATGTGATTGCAATAGCCAAGATGTTGGCTTTGTAGGATGGCTTTATACAGCTGTTTGAGGCTTATGAGGCTTACTTCAACGTGAGACCTCATTGCCTATTTATAGACATTCCTACACCGCCTTGCATGAGGCGGTAATTGTTTCTTCACTTTTCTAGTAAATTCTACAATTTTTACAGCTGTAACATCTTTGTTTCTATAGTTATCTAGCTTCTAGATTTTTCTAATCTATGCTTATGTTCACCGTCATTTACTAGATATTTTGTTAGAATTATCTAGAAGATTCTATTACAACCTTTAACTATGAAGATTCCAGAAATGTGCAGAACTTTCCATCAAAAACATCAAGTTAAAATTCATGACAAACCTGGAGGACCCAATGAGCACAACTCAAGAACCTTGCAATTCCAAGGGCAAAAACGTAGTGTGCTGTGAATGGTTCAATAATCTGAAAGTTGAAAGGGAGAATTGAATAGTTGAGTTTATAAAGACTATCTGGCAAAGGAAATGTAGTACAAATATAACATCATAATCAGTTAATCATCATTTCAAAGTATTAAAAAATATGGAGAAAAAGTAACAGGCAGAAACATATATCTACGAGACCTTAGTGTTCTGCATGACCCGCAGCTGAGGAAGTACAGACACAGCTTCAAGATAAACACAGAAAGCCCAGAGAATCCTGTTCACAATATGATGTTGGGTTGTTGGATGAATAAACAAGGACAGCACAGCACAAGGTATCACCTGCATGAAGTAAAAGAAAACTTAATCCTTAAGTATTGATCGATTCTGACAAAACAAGACACTTCACGCTCAGACCAATGGAATCCTCCATTTGGGCGTTTAGCCCCTCTGATTATCAAAATAAAGAATCCTCCATTTGTTTAGATGCATGACAGATAAAAACATCCTGGTTCTTATGACCAAATTATTTTCAGTTTAGAGCTAAGTTTGGTCCATGCGTATGGAACTAAGACATTGCATCCCACAAGTTTGGGAGTAAAGGAAAAACTAAGATCAATAGTAACAATAAGAAAAGATGGATAAAGTTTATGTTATCTTGAACCCACTTTGAGAATTTAAAATGTGATTCTTCAATTAAAAACCTAAAAAAAAAAACTTGAAGTAAGCACACCTTCAAAATCATCTTTCTCACAGTCACAAACAAGGTGTTCTGCTTTTGAACAGGAAACAAAGTCAAACAAGCTTCCAGGAATTACAGGACATACATTCAATCAACCCCCCCCCCTCCCCAAGCCAACTATATTCCTTGAAGAAAGAGGGGATAAAGAAGGGATCGTTAGTAAGTATTACAATTTCCAAACTGAACTCAAATTGAGGTGTTGAATCCATTAGGAATAAGGAAATCCAAGCCAATAAACATACAAGTAATAGAATTTTATAAATTTTTGAAGCTCGTAAGTTGTTTTTAATGGAATCATACTCCAAAAATTTGCAACAGAAACCTCATTTTAATCAACTGCACAGAACAAGGTATTATATTGAAGAAGAAACTCAACATTAAAACCTCTTGGATACTGACCTACCCCACAGATAAGGCTATATATATATATTACCAAATGATAATAAATGAAGAAACATTAGGATTATTTTAAGAAAACCTAAGTTAACATATTATATGAACAAGGAAGGTAAACTTACTATATAGTATATTGCGAAGTTGTCCTTATCATCCATATAACTGGATTGCAGTTTGAAGCGTATCATGTACATAACCCAAAGGGTCGTCCCCAATGTTGCTAAGTCAAGTATGGTGTGTATATCATATTCCATGACAAAACTGCAATATAGTCTAACAGCTAGAAACATAGCTGTCAGTTCCTGTGATTTAAGTGAGAGTCCTGCAAAGTTTTAAAACACGGTGAAAAATCTGGTTGTTATATGCAAAGATCTAGAAAGCAGTGATTCCCTCAATAAATTAGGTAATGTCATTGGCATGATTTTATATATGCAAGCAACATCAAGAACGTCAATTTTGGAAAACCATATGAATGATTGTAAGGATCCATCAAAACAGCAAGAGTTCATCGTGAGACATTAAATCATCCTTTCTTCTGCCACAAACATATCGCATGATTATTGGTTACATTAGAAGTATCCATCAATTTACAGTCTAGATGCAACATGGGAGTAAAAGCTCTTCAATTTTAGTAAGCAATATATGCTAAATAACTACATTAAAACTATATCAATGAGTAATGATGACTCACAATTCCAATTTAACAGAACCATAATCTCAAATGTCCATTGTTAAAACTTTTAAAAAAATAACAATAAAAAATGGGCATTGAAATATAAGAAAATTAGGAATTGAAAAGTGCAAATAAAAAATGTATAGGAACCGGCACAAGTTTTTTCCTCGGTGAGCTTGTAAATGAGTACGGATATTCCTAATGCATGAACAGCCTCAGCTGCCACGAAGATGTTGTCGTGATTGTGAACCACCACTCTCAGAAAGAGCAAGGCGGCGAGCCCAGAAACCACCGCCAGAAACGCCTTCGTCTTGGGCGGTTGCCGCCGAATCCATGTCGACACCGCGTGGATCGGTCTCTTGGTTGCCTTCATTTGAGACTTGTTTGTATATTTGTTTTACAACTCAGAACTCAATTGTTGTGTCTTTGTGTCTTGTCTCTCGTAAGTAATCAATCTGGGTTCAAACGAAATTGGAAGTGAGTGGGGTTTGAAGTGGTGGGACACGTGGTCTTGGATTGCATTTGGTTAGAGCTTGATGATGTGATGTTCATTAATTCGTTATTTGACAGGTTGGTTCGTTGCTCTTGCTCAACTACCTTTTGCACCATGGCTCTGCTGCATTTTGGTGCAAATTGTCCAAGCCCACTCACAACGTGGCCCATTGCAATTTAATAAGTCAAGGGGTTAGGTTATGTGAATTTGATGGACCAAAAACAAAAGGATAGATTTGGGCAAGAATTATCTGTTGACCAAAAATGATCAAAATTAATAAAAACCACATTCTGCCAGCTGACAATTCAGATTAGTGTATGTTTAGGTAAGCCTTTGTAAACTTGATTTTGAATGAAATTGATTTTGTATTTTTTTTTTTTTTACGGTCAAGAGACGTGGAAATTCATGAACTGGGATAAGAAGAAAGTACAACTAGCAAAGCCAAATTACAGATCTCAATGAGGGCTTGTTGAAGCCATACCCTATCCCCCTCCAAAAGAGGCAATTTAGCTAGGCCACGGGCCACCATAATACCCTCCCTGTTTACAATTTTACATGAGAAAACTCCCACCAACTAAAGCAATGAGCTATGTTTATATAGTCAACAACATGTTGAAATACGAGGGATGAACCTGGTGAAGTTTGTGTTTAGCCGCAATTTTAGAAATTGCAACTATTTGTTGATTCCAATTAATGGCGAGGTTTATCAACTATTAACATTTCATATTTTCTGATTCTGTTTATGCATGTCATTGTGCTGAGCTTTCACTTTTATTTCAGGATGAATGAACAATATGAGGATTCTGACAAGAGAAAGAAAGGAGCCACAGGGAGTGAGAACAAGTCCATTAATTAGGATTTGTTGAAAATTGAACCTGCAAATAAACAAAGAATCAGTAAAGTCTGAGCGTCTGCCAAGATCGCTTGCTCGAGATTATTTCGATATATACGAAAATTCCCTGCAGAGCAATGACTCTTCCTGTTTGACAGGATCACGAATCGCAAGAGACTATCAACAGAGAAGAGAACCAGACGAAGAGGATGAGAAGGTGTAGAAGAGCAGAAGAGAAAGCAAGCACTCCGGGTAGCCAAGACCACAAGATATAATCGAATTTTTAGAAACTAAAAAGAGCCGGTTTAGAAATACGATCATTGGCAAATCCTAACGTTTAGAAAATAAATTTGGTACATTGTTGAAAACTAAATGCTAATTATCTCATATTAATAACTAATTGGAACGTTAGGAAAACGAATTTAATTACCGTTAGGAAAAAGCAGGACCAAGTCAAATTTGACTTATTCAAAAACTTCATTTTTCTAGGTAAGCTCCAAAAATTAATTGAATGTTTGACAAAAAATCTCAGCTTCATGATATCACGCGCGGGGGCAATCGAGGATTTGACCTGCCATGAACTTTTCACCAATTTGTGTCTTGTGTGCGCGAGCCCACCACTTTGTTTGTTTCTTACAAAGCCCAAAACACAAGTTGAAATATAAACTCTTCAAAAACTTGCTTCCAACCAATGTGGACTTATTCTTTTGAAATACCCATTTCACAACAATCCCCCACAATTTCAAAAGAATATTTAAAATAAAAACAAACAATAAATAAACAGAATCTGGGTTACATCATCAGTGTAAACGTTTTCGAATCTGGTGTCTTCTGGACTATGAACCAGACCTAGATAAATAAGACTCTAACTTACAATGTAATTGGTGAAGGTTAAACTTCTATGAACCAAAACATTTTTCGTGTAAATTAGAATCCCATTTGATCACATCTACACTCTCACTTATCTCTTGTGTTAACGCTGTTTTGCACTTTTCGGCCATGTGCATGCCTGGTTGTTCATGAGTGCTCTAGAGACTATGCATTTTCTCATAGGAGCGGCCCCACTCCACACTCATACAGGTGATTTCATCAAGTGTATACTTGCACTTTATACACCACCCATAAGGGATATGAAATTCATTAAAAGCATATAGCTTATCCTCACAATAAATGCGATCTAACACTTCTCATGCTTCTCACACCATAGGAAGAGACAGAACAAACAAGATCTTAACAAGTGACTTGTTATTACCCATATGAACTTCTTTCATGGGATCTCCACTCATAAAAGTCGGGTTACCATCACTGTTAGTTTCAAATTGGCTTAAGTCCCATTCCCCTCGATGTGGTATATATTAAATTCCTTCCCAAAGGCTTAGTCAGAGGATCGGCCAAGTTCACTTCTGACTTCACATAATCAATGGATATAATTCCATCTTTCAGCAGCTGCTTTATCACTTCATGTCTCAACCTAATGTGTCTGTTTTTACCATTAAAGGTTTTATTACTTGCAATAGATATTGCCGCCTTGTTGTCACAATGCACAACACGTAAGGGTTGGTTTTATTCCTAATGGAATATTTTCTAAGAAATTTCTCAACCACTCGGCTTCATTACTGGGTTTTCTCCAGAGCAATAAACTCGACTCCATGGTGGATTTTGCAATTATTGTTTGTTTGGTGATCTCCAAGTCATCGCACCACCACCAAAGGTGAACACATAGCCACTAGTGGATTTAATCTCATCCGAATCGAGATCCAATTAGCATCAATGTATCCTTCTAATACAAAGAAATCCACTATAAACAATACCATAGTTCATGGTACCTCTCAAATATTTCATTAGTCTAGCCAAAGCGGCCCAAGTGATCATTATTAGGATTATGTGTATATCTACTCAATCTGCGTACATGAAAGATACGCTATGTCGGTCGAGTGAAATTCATCAAATGCAGCAGACTCCCAATAATCTGTGCATACCGAGATCGGGCAACAGGATCACCTCTGTTTTTCTTTAATTGAGTGTTAGCATCATAAGGGGTACTCACAGGGTTTGACATCAAAATGTCCAAACTTCTTTAGAAGTTTCTCTACATAATGTTCTTGTGATAGTATTATACTATCACACTTCCTTATGATTTTAACACCTAGAATTACACTAGCTTCACCCATGTCTTTCATGTCAAATTTAGATTCAAGAAAACATTTTGTTTGATGCACTATGTCATGGCTAGTACCAAAAATTAGCATGTCATCCACATATAGACAAATAATCACACATTCATTATTTACTAATTTCGTATATACACATTTATCAACTTCAACAAGAAAAACCATCACAAATTAAAGTTTGATCAAACTTTTCATGCCACTTGTTTAGGTGCTTGTTTTAGACCATATAAAGATTTGAGAAGCTTACAAACTTTATTTTCTTGTCCAGGAACTACACACCCTCGGGTTGTACCATGTAAATTTCTTCTTCTAAATCACCATTTAAAAAGGTTTGCTTTAACATCCATTTGGTGAATAACCAAATTATGTATAGAGGCTAAAGCAATCAAAACTCGAATAGAAGAAATTCTAGTTACGGAGCAAAGGTATTAAAAAAATCAACATTTTGTTTTTGAGTAAAACCTTTTGCTACTAATCTTGCTTTATATTTCTCAATTGATCCGTCGGGTTATATTTCCTTTTAAAAATCCATTTGCAACCAATTGGTTTTGCTCCAGGAGGTAAATCTACTAAAACCCAAGTATTACATTTTGTAATTGAATTAATTTCGAATTAATGGCTTCTTTCCAAAAATGTGCAACAGGTGAAGAAAAAGCTTCTAAATAGTTAAAGGGTCATCATCAACAAGATATGTGTAAAAATCATTTCCAAAAGAAGTTTCTTTTCTTTGTCTTTTACTTCTTCTCAAATCCTCATATGAATCATTAGATAAATTTTGTACTTTGAACTTCGAAATATTTTGTAATTGGAGCTTGTAAATAATTTCTAATTTTAAGGGAAAATATGTTCAAAAAACTCAGCATTTTTTGTCTCAATTATAGACTTACAATCAAGCACATCACTTTTTAAAACTAAAAATCTATATGCAAAGACTATGATCAACATACCCGATAAGCATACAATCGAAGTCTTAGAGCCTATTTTTCTCTTTTTAGGTTCAGGTAACATCACTTTAGCTAAACACCCCCACACTTTTAAATATTTTAAGTTAGGCTTATAACCCTTCCATAACTCATATGGTGTTTTACCTATTTTCTTATAAGGAATTCTATTTTGTAAGTGACATGCAGTTAATAAGGCTTCACCCCAAAGATTATCAGGTGCATTAGAACTAATTAAAAGAGCATTCATCATTTCTTTTAAAGTCCTATTTTTCCTTTCAGCTACACCATTGGATTGAGGAGAGTAAGGGGGTGTGATTTCATGAATTATCCCTTCTTTTTCACAAAAGTCATTAAATAAAGTGTATTCACCACCTCTATCTGATCTAACTCTTTTAATTCTTTTATTTAATTGATTCTCTACTTCTGCTTTATATACTAGAAACATATCAAAAGCCTCATCTTTATTTCTAAGTAAATATACTTTAGTGTATCTAGAAAAATCATCAATAAAAGTTACATAATATTTTTTACCACCTCTAGTCATAGTTTGTTTTAAGTCTCCTAAATCGAATGAATTAATTCAAGAACTTCGCTTTTTCTTTCTACAGATAAACGCAATTTTTTTGTTATTTTTGATTCAAATACATATTTCACATTTGTTTAAGCATGTATCACTAAAACTAGAAATTAATCCAAGATATTTCATTTTCTTAATATAAACAAGACTAACATGTCCTAATCTAGCATGCCACATATCAATAGAGTCAATCATATACGTTGTAAGAAGTAGCATTTTCATTAATTTTAGCAATATTGAGTACAAATAGGCCTTGATTACAATAACCCTTCCCTACAAGGACATTATTTTTTGTCATCACTATTTTGTCGACTCAAAAGATACTTTAACCCCAACCTTTCCTAGCAAGGCCACGAAATTAAATTTGCCCTTATGCTAGGTACATGAAGCACTTCGTTGAGAGCTAAAGTCTTGCCGGATGTGAGTTTCGTAAGAACTTTTCCTTTCCCAAGAACTTCGGCGGTTCGGGAATCACCAAGATAAACTTGTTCTTCTCCATCCCCCACGTAATTGTAGGAGGTAAACATATTTCTGTTTGCACAAATATGTCTGGTAGCCCCAGAGTCTACCACCCAATCATTCACATTGGCCATCAATAGAACTTGAGAAACGACCGCAAAGAATTATATCATCTCCTTCGACCAAATTTGCGTTTGGCTTAGGAGGATTGTCATTTCTCTTCCTGTGTCTCGCATTGAGCCGCCCGATGACCTAGCTTGCCACAAACATATGAGCTTCCTCCACTATTTTTGAAAGTGGGATTATTCACTCTTGGCACATAGTTTGGTTTATTGTAATCACCCTTTTGTTGGGTTTATGTTCGTACCTTTTCTTATTGACTTGTACCATATTTGCCCTTGAAGCCAATGCTTTTGCCCTTGCACCTTGATTTCGTTTCTCGTTCGTGTCCTCAATGATTATGCGGGTGATTAGATCGAAAGGGAGGACAAATTTGTTTGTTTTTATGCTTGAGTTGTTGTTTGTAGTCCTTCCAAGTTTGCGTAGTTTTTCAATGAGCAATCCCGCTACGAATTCATCGTGCAATGTGATGTTCTCGCCTTCAATTCTTCTAATAGCTTGTGGTATTGGTTGATTTGAGTCTTGATATCAATTTCATCCGTCATCTCCCATCTAGTAGTTCCCAATGACGAACTTTTGTTTGCCAAAGATCCTCAAGCAAGTGTATTTGACAATCATAGACTCCCAAATTTTGTTGCTTTCCTTGTATGAGCAGTAGACATCGAACAATTCGTTAGATAATGTGGTTAGAATTGTGTGCCTACATACCTTATTGGCATAAGTCCAATCGTCAAGTGTTTTCTGATCAGTAGATGTGTCAGGCATTTGATCTGTGAGTGCAGTAGCAACGCCGTGCATGTCTAGAATAGAGTAGACACGCTCCTGCCATCTTTTGAAATTTTGTCCTCCGAACATTTCGATTTTGGAAACATCTGGAAATGGTTTGGCGTATGTAACTGCGGCAACAACCGGAGGTGGGTTTTGCGGGACACCATTGTCGGAGCCGTTGTTGGCTGAGAGAACAATGTTGTTAGGTGCGTTTTGTGGTTCCATAATCCTTGAGATTGTTGAAAATTGAACCTGCAAATAAACAGCAAACCCGTAAAGTCTGAAGCGTGCTGCAAACCGCCTCAAGGATTATTTCTGTATATACGAAAATCCCCAATCACAAGAGACTTTCTTCCCGTTTGTGACAGGGATCACAGTAATCGCAAGAGACTATCAACAGAGAGTAACCCGACGAAGAGGATGAGAAGGTGTAGAAGAGCGAAGAGAGAAGCACACTCCGGGTAGCCAAGACCACGATATATAATCGAATTTTTAGAAACTAAAAGAGCCGTTTAGAAATACGATCATTGGCAAACCCTAACGTTTAGAAAATAAATTTGGTCATTGAAAACTAAATGCTAATTATCTCAGTATTAATAACTAATTGGAACGTTAGGAAAACGAATTTAATTGCCCGTTAGGAAAACAGGACCAAGTCAAATTTGACTTATTCAAAAACCTCATTTTTCGGGTAAGTTCCAAAAATTAATTGAATGTTTGACAAAAAATCTGGGCTTCATGATATCACGCGAGGGGGTTTAAATCGAGGATTTCGTGACTCTAGCCATGAACTTTTCAAATTTGTGTCTTGTGTGCAATGAGCAACCACTTTGTTTGTTTCTTACAAAGCCCAAAACACAAGTTGAAATATAAATTCTTCAAAAACTTGCTTCCAACCAATGTGGGACTTATTCTTTTGAAATACCTATTTCACAACAGGATTTAGGAATATGGCTAAAGAAGATTGCTTTGGAAAAAGGTTCCGAGCTATCAGCACAATTGGAAGAAAATAAATTTTTGTGGAATCAATAGTGGATTGTAAAATTTTCCCTAAATTCACCTTTCTTCCTATTTTTTGAGTTTTACATGTAACTGGTACGCACATTTCCACGTTACAAATCGGATATACCAAACAATCCAAGCACTTGGAATTTGGAATTCCAGCCATACACAAAATGTCTAGAGCCTAAGAACCTCATCTCTTCAACCATGTTAAAACAGATAAACTAGTGTTTAGAGTTATTGCACTGTACAAAAGAAAATATATTGAAAAGTTTTCTAAGTGATAAACATTATTTATGATAATGATAATAACTAGTAGGATCTCCAAATCAGTGGCGACCACATAGCCTTGATGAAATTGGAGCGGTAGTAGACCAAAACCAAAAGTAACACCACCAACGCTGCCACGCCCCATGGTGACCCCCCTGCTCCCGCCTCTGCTCGTGCTCGTGCTCGACCAAGCAATTTTAGCGGCGCTGGAAGCACAAGCCTTACACCACATCTAGAGATAAAGCGGGCAATGAAAAGCAAAAGAAGAGGCAAAACCAAGAGGAACAAGTCGAGGCTGATGGTGGCTTTCTCAATGGTTGACTTGCAGTTTGTATAAGATGAAACCATTAGCAAAAACATCACAATGCCAACTATGGCGACCAGTTGCAAAGGAGGTGCAGATATAGAGGACAAAGTGTTTCTTGTCCACCCTTGCTTCCATGCTGGACCCCTTCTCTTCTTCAAAAGCCAAGCCATTTTTCTTTGACTCCTAGCTTCTATTAGTTTGTTTTGGGTCTGATACTTCGTTCTCTCTCCTCTTTTTTTTTACCAAATTAGAATTTAGAATGCAGGGGAAATGAAATATGACAACTACAGAAGCATATTATGTATTAATGTGTGGCTTTGGCATAAATTCTGAAGGTAGTGCGCTAGTGAGGTGTGGATTCTATGTCCAATAGAACCGACCCTTTTCTTTGGATTTGGACTCGTTGGGACTTGAATTGATACCAACGTAGACGCGTGGCCTATGTTTAAGGGAGAATCAGCAGAATATAATATATTCATAAGAGAAATTCTTGCTTTCGTGTTAAAGCTTAACATGGAAGGCTTGGCTACTATGATGTAATGTGTACCAAATAGGCCGTTGTTATTATACATCCCATTAAGTTGGGGGTGTATGATACATCATTAACCATGACCTATAATAACAGGTTTTTTTTTTTAATAAGTTTTTTTTTTAACAAATCATGTGCACTGTTTATGTTTGTAGAATGCATTGTTTTATGTCAAAAATACTATTCACACCGAAAAAATCACTTTTCACACTGAAAAAATTACTGTTTACGCCAAAAAAATCACTGTTTACGTTGAAAAAATCATTGTTCCTGCAGGAAAAGAATATTGTTTATGCTGGAAAAGAATACTATTTATATATTTTAAAATTACACAACTCTATAAATAATATCAGTTAAAACTATATCAATCAGCCTTTATATTTTTTTCATAAATAATCACAGTATACTAAATTTTTTTCTAAAATTATTACTCATGAAAAAATTTATAAATTTTAACTAATAATATTTATACAATTATACAATTTAAAAAAATTAGAAGTGATCGAGTTTTCTAAAATCATAATTGTATTTTTTAAAAAATTTTATAAATTTTAACTGATAATATTCATACAGTTATACAATTTAAAAAAATTATAGGTGACAAGTGGTAGTTAGGAAGAAGCGTAATCGATAACAATGATAATAATAGTATATAAAAAAATATAATACTAAAAAAAATAAAAAAATTAAAAAAAAGGAAACCTGCTTAGCAAAGCAGATTTTCTAGAATTAATCCAAATCATTAATTTATTTTATGAATAAATCAATAACTTATATGATAAAGTATATGATACACCATCTAAAGAAGGGTGTATATTAGACACGGCCCCAAATCATATTAAAACTTAAAACTGAAAAGTTCTGTGACTTCTGTTTGAAAATGTTTGAGAGCGATCAAGCCCAGTGTCTACACTGTTTCGGGACACTGGATGACAGTTTGGGTAATAAAATGTGCGTTCCAACTGCCAATGCAACGGCAATGAATTCTCAAATTCTCCATCACTCCAAACAAAATCACTTACACATTTTTTTTAACAAAAACTTATGATCTTTTAATTTGTAAAAAATCAAATCAAATTTTTTTAGGTTTAAATAATATTTTAATTCCTATAATTTTTATCTATTTTAATTTTGGTCTCTCTAATTTTATCCTTTTAATATTAGTTCTTATATTATCATTCAGTTTGATTTTAATCTCTACTATTAAAATATTACTCACTATATCTCTTTAATTTTTATTCATTAATGTATTAGTCTCTATTTTTACGAAAAATTAGTCTTTAAAAAATGAAAACTTAAATAAGTGAAAATATATGTATTGAAATTTAAAAAATATATAAAGACCAAAACCTAAATTAATGAAAAATATAAGAATTAATATCTTATTTAAACCATTTTTTAAAAACCATTGTGCCCATACAAAAATCAAGTTTTTAAAGATATTTATTTCTCAAAAGCGTTTAGTTAGGGAGAAGCCTTATGCGTGACAAAAACACACGCAAGTTATGGTTATCAACGTTACTAGCCCCACGCTGGAATATGATGATGGTTTACTTCAACCTCAACCTGATCCTATCAATAATTATATGTTCATTTTGCTCTCAGATTAAGTCCAGCCCTTTCCGACGATGTTTCTTCCCTTTAAAATCAAGGACTGCTAACGTTTCATTTTACTTGTTTCACCCTAAAATTTTCAGTCAGCTAAGTAATTAGAAAGAGAATATTGCTGCGCAAAAGGAAGGGAAATAATGCCCACCATCAAGCAAAGTGCAAATTCTAGAGAATTCCATTCGACAGAGCTCATTTCATGAAGAATGCTCTCACTCTCAACTTATCAAATAGTCTGATAGATCATAGATATCTATGGCTGGAGTTGGGGTCATGTCTCAACATCTGCATTGAATAAACTTGCAAAGTCATAAGTAAAAAAAAAAAAATGGGCTATAAATGGCACAACTTTTCTACAGACATATTATAGATGGGAGAAACTGCTGATACAGTGTAACGTGAATTTGGATAAGATCAGATTTATCATATATCAATCAACAATGTTTTTTCTTTTTTTCTTTTCTTTTTACATAAAAGGGAGGTGAAATGCATGGGCGTAGAAAATAAAGTGTAAAAATAACATTTTTGTTTATCAATATATGAGAAGGATGTGGACAACTATAATTCATAATTCATTGTATTAGTTTAATCTTAAATTCTTTTTTTTTATCTGTGGTTTAATCTAAAATTCTAATTAATACACTAAAAAAAGAAAAAAAAGACAAAGCTTTTCTTTCTGTTCTAAACTGGATTCAGATGATTATATGAATGAGATTAATGAAGATAATTTTTTCCATAATACGGTAACAGTGATGGTGGTACGAGAGGTGGGTACCTGCAAAAGACATGTCGACACTTAAGTTCGACCGTATACAAAACGAGTAGAGTATTTAGAATTAGATGCATATATTTGTTATGTTGTGTAGTATTTATAGAAATATTTTGGTAGATAATAATTATGTTTACATATGCATTAAATATTGTTAATTAAAATAAGAATATAATAAGATCATTATATGTTATAAGTGATTCTTCTATTTATGAGAGATTTATTTTACATAAATAAATATATTTATTTATCTAATAGTGTTTATAAATAATCAAAATCTAACTCTAGTGAATCGAATTACTCCTGAATCACTAACTAAGAACTCGATCTAAAATAATTTTTTTTGGAAAGCCACGTGGCTCATTACATATTTATGCTCTCAATCTCAAAAATCACATACTAAAGTTGATCATAAATTGTGAATGAACTAGTCGCTTATTTGACACTAACAACATTTTTAATCTTGTTTTTTTATTCTAAACAATTACAGTGTTACATTTACACTTACACACTACACTTTAAATATACTGGAAAAATATCTCTTATAAATTAAATAAGAGTATAAATATAGTGATTTTTTTAAATATTAATTTAGCTGGTCTCTCTTATACAGAATATAAATTTTAATTTTATTTATTTTAATTAAACAGATTTATCAATGACTAACAGTTGCACTCAATTTAATTAGACTATGTTATATATAAAAAAGTTATTATATAGAAAGTGAAATATAATTTTATAAATTCCGGTCAAAAAAATAATTTTATAAATTAAGAGTAAGGATATAAATAAGCTGAATTTTTTGTAAATTATTCGAAGCTGACTTGTTAAATATTTAATTAAATTTGTTTGTTTAATTAAAAAATGAAGTTGATATATATATATATATATATAAAGTATAAAGGGCATTTGTGTCTGCCGCCGTGGGTGGTCATATTGGCATAGCATGGACACTAATCGTAGTGTCCAGAAGTGCCCGAAGGCACACACTTGCACCGCTCACAGCACGTCCCACATGCTTGCTTACATAGGTGTGGCCTTGACGATGACTTGCACCTCCCATTGCAAGCAGCATTACAATCTACATTAGCCATAAATAATGCACTCACTTCAATTCAGATTTAAAATTTAAAATTAAAAACAAACACAATTGATTATTCAAGAAAATATTATTGCGGAGTCTTTTGTACCAATCTTTTGCGGGTAGAGCGCTGGATCTTGCATTCTTCACCTTGTTGTTGATCACCTGATAAAAAGAAGCATATAACGGCCCATTTTAATTTTGATCAGAAAAAGAGATTGAGGCCAACACATATTGAACATATCATTGAGATTTGTACGTAATGGAGAAAAAAAATATTATTGAAATAAAATAACTGAAGATGACCGGTTTACCATTGCATCTGATAAAACAAGGTGAAGAATGACTACAGAAATAAGGATTGGAGCGAACGAAGTCTTAGAGATGGCCATGCGTTGAAGGTGGGAGCATTGTTTCTTTCACAGGGTCTAAAGGCTTTAGGACTTGTTGCAGCGAAGAGAGAAATGCTAGCTGTTGTATTTATAGGCTATAGTCCACACCTAAGAATTAAATTTATAGACGGTTTTGTTAATAAAGAGAAAATCAAAGACGGTTTCTACCACAAAAACATAAAATTAAAGAGGGTTATGTTCGTTACCCCCAAAAAAAAGAAAGGGTTGTGTTCGTTACCAAAAACAAGAAGAGGGTTATAACCATTTTATTTATTTTTTTGGTAACAAAGAGAACCATATCTTATATTCATCCTTTTTTTTGGGGGGGGGTGTGGGTCTAAATCTTATATTAATCCTTTACATATTAAATATTCATTCATTGTGGCCATGAAGGCCGGGCACATAGAACAGTTGGTCTGGTGTAGCAATTTCTGAAGTCAACCCAAGTTCCCTTCTGCAAGAGTGGTGGGTTTTTTGGAGTGAGATGTGAGGGCCTTGTTTGAGGCCCAAATCGAAACCCAATTATTCTAATTGTAAACCTCACTAAAAAATAATCGTTTATAAATTAATTCAAACACATACGAATAGGCTAAACCCAAAGATTTTCATCCTCGAACACCCATTAAGCCCCCTACTTCACCTTCTCGCTCCGAGGAAGTCAAAAGGAACACTATGAATAATGATGATGATGACAAGCACCTCGCCAAAGACCTCCTATTTAGTATGCTGTTGTTTTCATGTTTTTTGTTTTTTCTTTGTTTTGTCTGGGCATTTGATGTCTGCTGCTGGAGAAGTATTGTGTAATCAGTTTTGACCTTTCTAAAATTTCAGAAAGACCCTCTCAGAATTTTCTAGGAGGCTGTGTGTAAGCAAGTTCCCAATAGCGGAATGGCACAAATCTGGTGAGTTATCCTACCCATTTCCCAATTTCACTATGTTTTGAAACTTCAGAATTTTCTAAGCTTATTAGAATAGGGAGGAAAACTTTGATTTCTGAAGGGAGCCAAGTTAATGTTTTGTTAATAAATGCACGACTTTGGCTCCCCAATAAGCAACGCTATCACCGTGGAGGTGAGCATGAAGAATAACACACTACCACTTATAAGAGCCTGTGAAACACTGTAAATAGGGTAGGTGTATCTTTTGGGTGTGGAATAAGCGTAGAGATGAATGACAGGTCATTGAGGTGAAGTGGTGAACTGTGTATGGAAGAACAATGAGCATGCTTGTTACTTAAAAATTTTGCAAAGACTAAGCAAATTTGGTTTGGAATATAGAGCAACTGCTAAGCCTCCTAAAACATAAAATTCATTGACGGCATCGGTAAGCTAAAAGTCCCATACGGTGAATACATTGATTTTAGTGAGGGTAAATAATTTATCATATGCTTGCCAATCAAGTGGTGTTTGTATGGGTAATGAAAGCTCTTAATGTCGTGTAACCTTGCAATAATTTGAATAGATCCATTTTTGTTAAGATGTGAGCATAACACCCCTATATTAGTTTTTCCAGCCCTTTTAACGTTAACACCTTAAGCTAGCAATGTATCAAATTGTCTTGTGCTGATGATGCTAATAGGATTTATAGTTGATGAATATGTCAAATTGACTCTTACATCTTTGTTTTGTCGATGAGCCAATTTAGAGCTTTATACTAATTGAAAATCAGTGTTACACATGCTATACTTTTCCTTACAAGGGTTCTATTTTCTCTTTAAGGTGCATCAGTAATGAATTCTGTTTAGCCAAACTAGAAGCCATTTTAAAGGCAGAAGTAGTTTTTTCTTTTTCCTTTTTTTTGTGATTGACTAATCTTTCACACCTCTCAATCTCAATGAGTATTTGACATGGACAAATTTGATTTCAGACCCCAAAACCTGATGAGTGGGGGAGGAGCAAAGGAGCATTTGTTGGCTCAAAGACGAAGTTTAATTGTGTGAAATTATATGAAAGACAGTTGAGGATCTGGTGGCTTTTCTTTTTGTGCTTGTCCTATTATTACCATTGCTAGCATCAGAATGATGATATTTTTGTTGCTTTATCAGAATTATTTCAGGCTTCTTTTTTCTGTCTGGTTTACCAAGTCAATGGATTTATAACCTGTTCCTTGGAGGTGCAATATGAAGACTGATCACTACCTACTGCCCCAAAATTAACCTAGCTTGATAGTTTGAGTTCTGTTGTTACATCGTAATCCTTCAATCGTGGCAGAAAATGTTAGTTCCCCTATTCCTCTTCCTTTCAAAGTTTTTTAGTTGTTTTGGTTGTCAAGTTTTATTATTGGATTTTACTAACAAGTGCCTTTAAGGAATAAAAAAAATAGTAAGTTTTAAATAAAAAGTTTTCTTAATTCCTAATGTCTTAAATACTTTACTTTTTATTTAAAACTTCTGTTTTTGATTCCTTAATAAATGTTCTTTAGGGCACCCATTAGAAAAATCCTTATTGATTTAAATTAGGATATTTGTTAAAGAAGTCAAAATAGAAATTTTTTAATGAAAACAAAACAAATAGTAAAAAAATTTCAATTTCAAGTACACTAAACACCTTGTTTTCATAAAAAAAAAAATTTATTTTAACATTTTTAACAAATGTTGCAAAACCCTTAAATTATTTGTGTTTTGATTTTCAAGTTTTGTTGGCATATTTTCTTTCACCTCTTACAATAAATACTCTTCTCATCAGATACGCTCTATATATATATATATATTTGGGTATGTTTAAATGATTTAATTTCGAACTTCTCTTGAATCATCTGAATCCATGTCTAGCATGTTAGAATAACTATTGTGAGAGGATAGAAGATTGTTTATTTCCATTATTTAATGTAACTGCAGGATGATGGAGTTTGGTTTGCTTCTTGAAGAGGTGGCAACGAAAGTACGTGAGAAGAAGCAAAAGAGAGGTCCACGGCAGAAGCTCACTTCTCCGGTTAAAGCTTTTTGGTTTTCCAGAATATCCTCCTATTCGATCGATAAGTGAAAGACATCTCTTAGGAATAGTAAGACGCCTAAGCGTGAACTCCTCTCAACAATGTTATTTTCATACACATAAATCTCGAGATCGAATCAAGGAACATATGCTTAAGAGATCTAAACTCCTTCTACTCGGACCAATATACATTGGTTCTCCAGTTAAAGTTGTAGTTGCTGTGAAGAGCAGCAAAAGAAAGGTTTGTTACAGTCAAGAAAAATATGTCATCCTCTCTCATGCCTTCTGGTAAAAAGAAGAGAATGAACTCCACTCCACATTGAAGCAGAGCGGAAAGCTGAGGATCAAAGCTCTGACGATGACTATGATGATAACCCTGTTATTTCAAAAGCAAAGAGAAGAAAAGCAGCTTAGTTCTCTTCATTGATAATGACAAAATTTTCTTATTGTTTTACTACCATTCATTGATGCTAACCCAAAACTTGTAAGGACAAATTACTCTATCCTCCCTTGAGTTTTTCCAACATTACAGTCACTACCCCTTTAGTTTTTAACATTACACTCGGTACTCTTATACATTAAACAAATCTAACGTCTGTTTCATAATATTTTGAAATTCCTATTATACCCTACTTCTCTCTTCACTCTCTCACGTGGTCTGAAACACTGTCGTTATTGACCTTTATGGTTGGAATATTATTAAATGAATTGTTGTTTCTCCCCTCCTGTCTTATTAATGCCTTGATCGAATATGTGAAGTCTGATGATTTTGTCACAGCCTAATATGTGATAAACTTTAAAATGCTCATTAATATTAGATGGTACCAGTGTTGACTACTTATATATATATATGTGTGTGTGTGTGTGTGTGTGTGTGTGTGTGTGTGTGAAAATGCTCATATTTATCAGTTTTGGTAGTACACGTTTTACCCTATTACACCCTTTAGTTACAATTTCCAAAAAAAAAACAACAATATGCCAAAAGTATTCCACTAACTAAACACCAAAATATGTTCCATCATTCAACTCTAAAAAAACTAAACATGCCCAAAAAACAAGCAGAGATTTCAGATGACAGTGTGGTCCCAAACATGATTCAATTTCCACTTTCTATTAGTGTCCCAGGCTGCCTCCCACTCTTACTTTGCCTTGCAATCTGTTGTTGGTTGTGAGCCACCTTGGCTTCCAATTACAGCTTCAGTTTGAGTACTATGTTGGCTTCGACCTGCATCTCCAACAGATTGACTACTTGCCATTTTTTGTTGTTGCAAATTAAGATAAAGTCCATTAAAATCAGTGCACATATAGTAAACCACACAAGTGAAGTCCATATACCTTCTTGGTTTTAGCTCTCTGACACCTTTTTCTTATTGTGGCCAAACTCCTTGCATGTATTGCATTTAACCGTGGAGGATCTTCTTGCATCACCTTGCCTAGCTGGACCTTCATGAGGACCCCTCTTCCTACTTCTCCTTGGTTTGCCTTGCAATCTTTTGAGCGGCGGAGGATCAATTGTGATCATATAGCCACCAGTGTTGGACTCATCAAGTGCAGGCATTGGATGTAAAATTTCATCATATGTGCTGCAATATTTTTCTTTGCAGTAATAGTTGTCACAATATTTCTCAACATCATACCTTTTGTAAGAAATGCATGCACATGCATGCTTGCAAGGTAGTCCAAATAACAACCAATATTCACAACCACAAATTTTGGTCCTAAGATTGACCACAAAAATGGTAAACACATCCTTGACTTGAAACTCATCATCCCCAGCATATGTTACATCACAGTACCTCCCATCTTGAAATGTTATATCAACAACCTTTCTAATCCTAGGACAAAGTCTATGCTCAAAATTACAACCCTTCTCATACCTTCTTTGAAACCTCTGCATTAGCCTAGTAGCTAAAGACTCAACCATGGAGTAGATTGTTTTCTTTCTATCATCTCCCAACCAACTATTAAAAGACTCAGCCACATTGTTTGTAATGTGGTCAGACTTACAAAGGGAGTCAACAATGTGTCTAGCCCACATGTGTTTAGGTCTATTAGCAGCTAAAAGTCATTCTGCAGCATCTCTATTTACCTTCCTTATTTGATCCAATGTCTTTTCAAACATGAATTCATTATGAGCTTTGGCTATAGCCCAAAATTACTCAGTCAATAGCAGCGTGTTATATTTCAACTTGAAATTGTTCAATAGATGTTTACAGCAAAACTTATAAATGTAAATGCAACCAATTAGTAACCATAACTGATTTAGCTAATACCACAAATAACATAAAATGCATCCAATTACTAAACTAGAAACCATTATCACAATAGTTGAACTCTAACACATGCTTAATTGCTTTTATTAAGATAAAAATGCAATCAATTACTTGTGCCTTGCATGTGGAAAGAACTGTGCAACAGCAGAGGATAGACCCTAATAAATAGGACAAACATCAACAAGTTAGGAAATTATCAGACCATTTAAAAGAACATAAACAACATTTAAAAGGAAACCAAATATGACATACCTTCTGCATGTCAGACATAATTGTCAGGGGATGATCTATCCATCCAGGCACATTATCCAATGCTTCCTTGAGGTAGTACAAAAAAAACTTCTAAGAGGCAATACACTCAATCTCCACAACAGCAAAGGCTATAGGAAATTGACCCTTATTGCCATCAATTGCTACAGCCGATAGTAGTACACCACCATAGGGACCCTTAAGATGACACCCATCAAGTCCAAACCATGGTCTACATCCATTGACAAAACCTTTTTTCATTGCATCGAAGCAAACAAAAAACCTTTTAAACTCGGGGTTTGGCCCAATCCTAGGTGATTGAAGCTCTAACTTAATCAAACTACCAGGGTTTGTTTGTCTTGCAAGGTTAGCCCAAACTGGTAGCTTATTATAAAACTTTCTATGGATTCCTTTGTTATCTTGCTTCACCCTTCTTCTTGCCCGATACAATTGCATTAAATTATGAGGCTCTATGCCAAACCCTTCTAGAAGCTCTGCCTTCATTAATGAATAACTCATATTTGGATCAGTTCTTAACTTGGATTCTAGCTTCTTTGAAATCCAAGTTGAAGTGGCATTGGAGTTCTTAGTTTGTCTTATGCAACTGTGAATTGAATTATATGTTTTAATCATGTAGGTAACTCCATCGGGTGTTGGAGAGGCATGAATACGCCACTCATAACCCGCCGCCTTACATTTAGCAATCACCCTTGCTTTCTCATTTTTCAACCTTATAATTTCAAATCCTTCTTGAATGACATAGTCCCTAAGCACCTCTCTGAATGCATGTACATCCACAAATAAATTGCCACACTGTAGTATTATCTGACCATTATGTTGTCGTTCAAATAGTTTTCCCCTCATTCCCTTATCTATGTGTACTTCCTCCCTATCCTCATCAGAGTGTTCATCACCAATTTTGTCAAACCTCTCACTAAAATCAGACAACCCCTCATCACTATTCTCATTGCAACTCTCTTCCTCCTCCATTGAAACATATGAGTCACTACCAACATCTTCACTGTTATTCCCTACATATTCTTCATCGGATTCATAAATGACTACTTCCTTATCAATGTTAGCATCTCTATGATAACGAACAAGGATGCCATGATTTGCAGGACTCGTCATTTTAACCTAAAATTGCACCGACAAACCATATCAGAAGGCAAACAATGCCGCAATGCATCAAAAATATTTCAAAAATGGCATTACATAGCAATTGGATCTCAAAAATAGGATAAAAAAAATTAGCTTTCTTCCCAGATAGCGCTCAACAGTCTAGATTTAATACTGGTCCTGTTGAGCTCAAAGCTCTTATTCATCATAGGCAACTTCATCATTTTTGTCCTTATAGTAAACTCCAAAATAATTTCTTCCAATTCCTCTTCAACCACTGATGTTTACTATGATGAGTACATTCAGAGCAGTCAAACTAAAAAGCCTCAAATTCCAACTCTTAAGGTCAACAAAGCTAAAAAAATTGGAGAAACATGTGGCAGAGAATATAGACATGACAAAAGCATAAGATTTTGATCAAAATTTCCAGCCCACTCAGGTTGCTACCACGTATTATAGACACCCTCCTTTCCCCTTACCCACCAATTCCTTTCGTCTTTTTTAAATTAAAAAATAAGAGAAAATTATCAAATAAAACACCAAATAAAATATATACCATGAAGAAAAAATAGTCATATACCTTCACAATCAGCACATCTTGTTAATTGTCCATATTTTTATCAGAAGTTCAGTTTTTGTAATTTTTTCATAAATTTTGAGCAAGCAACCCAACTTTATCAGGACATAGAACAAATATCCTCTTAACAAAATATATTAGTGGATTCAAATTCAAAAAACAAAGCACGTACTGTGTGGGTTTTGAAAACAAGGACATGGTCAAATGGGGTTCCTATTCTTGGAAATCGTGTAGATCGTGGTTCAAATAGGGGTTTATACCCATTTTTCAATCATAAAAAATCATTGAAAACTAACAACAAATTCTTGTTCTAAATCTCATCAATAAATAAACCAAACCATCATTAAGCTCAAAATCATAAGAATCAAGCATGAAAAATCTTAAACCATAACAAAACCCCTTTTCGGTTTATGCCCTAAACCCAAACGAAAAATATGAAAACGGAGAGCAAGATTGAGAAAATGTTTCCCCCTACCTCATGTCTTGAAATTTGGTTTTGATTCCTCTTAATTTTCTTTGATTTCTTTCCCACTTTGTTGTTGTCTTCCTCTGCCTCCTCTGTCTCTGTTTCTGTTCTTTGTCTTTCCTCCTTTAACCCACGTGAGAGAGTGAAGAGAGAAGTGAGAAATAATAAGGTATAATAGGAATTTTAAAATATTATGAAACGGACGCTAGATTTGTTTATTGTATAAGGGTATCGAGTGTAATGTTGAAAACTAAAGGGGTAGTGATTGTAATGTTGAAAAAACTCAAGGGAGGTGAGAGTAATTTGGCCAACTTGTAATGTACTTGGTGTGAATTTGAATATGAGATTAATAAAGATAGATGGAGAAAGAAAATATTAATTAAGTGAGATGAAGTGTAATTTTGTATGTTAAATTATATTTTTTTTTATTTAACATATTTAACAACTTCTTTAATCTGTGTACAATAACATTAACGAACAGATAAAAGTGAATGACAAGACTAATAATTAGTGATTCTATCCAATATTAGTTCACATTTTAGAGTCTTCAGACCCGTCAATAGGAGCAAGATAGCAGCAAGCTCTCTAATGAAAGACAACACAATTAATGGAAAGAGTCGCAATCATAAAAAAATTTAATTGCTCTTTGTCCGCACCAGCGTAATATGACCATATCACACATTAATCACTTACGTTACATAAATAAATTTCCCTGAGATATAAGAAACTTTTGTTCAGTCCTATGGCCTCTCAAATAACGCTACCATTTTATAATTTTTGAAAATTAATTACCATGATTAATTAAATTTTAATAAAGAAACTAATAGTTACACAAATATATGAAGGAATTATGCAGAGTCTCTTACTATGAAGAAATTACATACACTAGTTAGATTCTTCATAATATCTTCATATATAAAACCAAACTTGGTTTGTAACCAATGTAGTGAATGGAGAATAAAAAAGGAAAATTTATAACTTTTATTAATATTTATACTTCTACAATCTATTATATAACTATTTTGAAGAGTATTTGGTAGGATCTTGAGAAATAATTGAACACATCATTTTTAATACTATCTTCATAGATAAAAGCAAACTTGGTTTGTAACCAATGTAGTGAATGGAGAATAAAAAAGAAAAAAATTATAACTCTTATTAATATTTATACTATTACAGTCTATTATATAACTATTTTTAAGAGTATTTGATGAGATTTTGAGAAATAACTGAACACATAATTTTCATTAAAAATGATGTGTAACTTAAAATCGGAAAAAAATAAAAAATATATATATAGTTTCAATCATTAACCTTACAATAAGGAAAAAATTTATGCTAAAAAACAATTACGATCAAGAATAATATATGATATGATATATATCAATATATTGAGATAAAACACATCTATCTCAAAATTTAAAAAACCTCTTTACATACCACGTGCATAATGGCGTTTATAATAAAAGTGACTAAAATAACTATTTTAATATATATATATATATATATATATATATATATATATATATATATATATATATATATATATATATTGTTGAGTATTTAGAAAACTGGTAAGAAGCTAGAAAATATTCTCTCTAATTCATTATCATTGTTGTGCCTCATATATATATATATATAGGCGTATACAACAACTAATACAAAGCCAATAACTAATCAGAATGTAATTAGTTATTGACTAATTCACGGCTTAACAAAACAACAAAACAGAAACTAACTTTAACATATCCTCCCTTAAACTGGATTTTCAACAAGTAATTCAGTTTAATCAAACAACTTTATCATCCCCAATCTACTTCTGAGGCTAGAGAAGGATTCCAACTTCAAAGGCTTTGTCATAATATCAGAAAGCTGTTCTTGAGAACTGCAATGAACCAATTTGATAACTTCATCTTTGCTGAGGTCTCTGAGAAAATGAAATCTCACATCAATGTGTTTGCTCCTACCATGCAGCACAGGATTTCTGGACAGTTTAATGGCTGAACTATTATCACAAAATACAATTGTAGGCTCCAGTTGAGGATGGCCAAGCTGTTCCAAAATTCTCCTTAGCCAAACCCCTTGACAAGCACAGGAGGCTGCTGCTATAAACTCAGCTTCTGTGGTTGACAAAGTCACCACTGGTTGCTTCTTAGAAGACCAGGACACTGCACCTGATCCAAGCACAAAGACATACCCTGAAGTACTTTTCCTGTCATTTACATCTCCTGCATAGTCACTATCTGAGTAAGCTATCAGAGAACCTTCCTTTCCTCTTCTGTACATGATCCCAAATTCAGTTGTACCTTTCAGATACCTAAAAATCCTCTTCACTGCAACTAGATGCATTTCTGTAGGTTTCTCCATATATCTGCTGACCAAGCATACTGCAAACATCAAGTCTGGTCTGGTTGCAGTGAGATACATCAAACTTCCTACCATTTGCTTGTAGAGGGATGGATCCACTGCCTTCCCATCTTCATTCTTTGAAAGTTTGCATCCTGGTACTATAGGATTTGTCACAGAGTTGCTGTTCTCCATGCCAAATCGTTCCAGCACCTCTCTAGCATATTTCTTTTGACAGATGAAAATCCCCTCTTCATTTTGAGTTACTTCTATGCCTAGAAAATACTTCATCTTGCCAAGATCTGTCATATCAAACTCCTCCTTCATTGACTGCTTGAATTCAGCAAACATCTCTTCATCATTCCCAGTGAAGATCAAATCATCCACATATAGACTCACAATTAGCAACTTGCCTTCCTTTCCTGTCTTAACAAACAAGGTGTGTTCATAAGAACACTTGACAAATCCCTGTTTGCTAAAGTAGGATTCAATCTTGCTGTACCATGCCCGAGGGGCTTGCTTAAGGCCATATAGTGCCTTTTTCAACTTGTAAACCTTATCTTCTTCACCCCTTTTCTGGTATCCCAAAGGTTGATCAATATAGACAGTTTCACTCAGTTCTCCATGCAGAAATGCACTCTTCACATCAAGTTGGAACACATTCCAACCTTTGATCATAAAGAAAGAGCTAGAATGGTTCTAATTGTATCCCATCTAGCCACTGGTGCAAAGACCTCATTATAATCAATTCCATGTTGCTGTGTATAACCCTTTGCTACAAGCCTAGCTTTGTGCTTTTCAACCTTTCCATCTTCATTGCATTTAGTTTTGTAGATCCATTTCACTCCTATTGTCTTAGCTTTAGGGGGAAGATCTGCCAATTCCCAAGTATTATTCCTCTCAATTGCTTCAATCTCAGCATCCATAGCTTTCCTCCAGACATTATGTTGCATTGCTTCCTCATAAGTACTTGGATCTTCTGCAGTACTGAATATAGCAAAGTTGTGCAGCTCATCAGTTGTCACATAATCTTCTAGCCAAGCTGGTTGTCTCCTAGTCCTCCCTTGAGCAGGATTTGGAAAATCTGCAGCTGCAGCTTGTGGATTCTGATCTTCTGATTCTGATTCTGCATCTTCATTATTAGTGTTCTGTGCAGCTTCAATCTCTGTATTTTCCCCTTCTGAACTTTCATTATCATCTTTACATTATGCTAGATTCCTTTTTTCTTCTGTTTCTCCCTTGTTTCAATTCCATTTTTCTGTCTCAGCAAATATCACATCCCTACTAACAATGACTTTCCTTGTAGTAGGATCATAGAGCTTATACGCCTTAGACTCCTCACTCACTCCCAAGTGCACACACTTGATACTTTTGTCATCTAATTTCTTCCTTTGAGTATCTGGAACATGAGCATAGGCAATGCAACCAAAGACTCTAAAGTGCTTGACTGATGGCTTGATGTCACTCCATGCCTCCTCAGGTGTGACATTTTTCACAGCTAGGGTAGGACTTCTATTGAGCACATAAATTGTCCATTTCACAGCTTCTGGCCAGAACTGTTTAGGAACTTCTTTTTCAGACAACATACTTCTTACCATATTCATGATAGTTCTGTTTTTCCTCTCAGCTACGCCATTTTGCTGTGGTGTGTATGCTGCAGTAAGTTGCCTTTTAATACCATTATTGTTGCAGAAGTTGTTAAACTCCCAGGAATTAAATTCTCCACCTCTGTCAGTTCTTAAACAACAAATAGAGTTTCCAGAGTCTTTTTCAACCATAATCTTGAACTTCTTAAAGATATCAAATGCAGCAGATTTTTCTGCCAAGAAATAAACCCAAGATTTCCTACTATAGTCATCAATAAAGGTAATGAAATACCTTTTATTGCTGTTGGATTCTGGATTAATAGGTCCACAGATATCAGAATGAATGAGTTCCAATCTTTGTTTTGCTCTCCAAGAACTCTCCTTTGGAATTGCTTCTCTCTGTTGCTTGCCAACCATGCAGTCTGTACACACTTGGGAAGACTCTTTAAGTTTTGGTAGACCTCTAACCATCTCCTTCTGTGCAAGCATTTTCAGTCCCTTGATGCTGAGATGACCATATCTACAATGCCATAGATATGTACTTCCCTCACTCTCCATTTGAAAGCAAGAAGGGACAATCACTCGAGTAGCTATGGCAAACATTCTGTTTGCAAACATTTTGCTAGACATAATAAGACCTCTTTCATTGTGAAAGACCTTACACATGTCTTGCTTAAAAATTATAGTGAGATTCTTCTGCTGAAGTTGACCAATACTGAGAAGATTATTTTTCAACTCTGGGATGTAAAACACATCTGTAACTACCTGAGTCATCCCTTCAATTTTCAATTTGATACTGCCCTTCCCCTTAACTTCCATCCTCGAATTGTCACCCAGTTTCACTGATTCTTTGAATTTATCATCAAAATCAAAGAACCAATCTTTAAGTCCACACATGTGGTTGCTGCACCCTGAATCAAGAAACCACACTCTTTCTTGATCAATGGATTTTGTTTCTGTGAAGGACATGAGTAACATTTCTTCCTCATCATCAAACTCTGCATAGTTGGCATTCTCCTCCCAATTAGGACATTCATACTGGAAATGTCCCAATTTATGACATTTGAAGCATTCCACATGTTCTTTGTTAAAGAACTGTCTCCCTCGACCTCTTCCACCTCTGCCACGACCCCTTCCTCTACCACCTGTTCTTCCAACATTAGTGATCTTCAGAGCCTGCTCCTCCTCTTTATGCCCTCTCATTCTTTGTTCATGAACCATGAGACTACTTTGAAGTTCATCAATAGTCATAGTAGTCACATTGTTGGATTCCTCAATTGAGCACACCACATAATCGAACCTGGGTCATGGACCTTAGAATCTTTTCAACAATTGTAAGTTGCTCCATCTTTTCACCATGTGATTTCATCTTGTTCACAATGGCCAAGGTTCTTGCAAAATATTCATCTACGATTCTCCTTCTTTCATTCTAAGAATTTCAAATTCCCTCCGAGAGCTTGTAATTGTGCTCTTTTCACCTTTGTAGAACCCTGGTACTTCGCTTCATGGAGTCCCAAATCTCCTTGGCAGTATTCTTGTTCAATATTGTCTCCATAATACTTCTATCTATGGCTTGAAATAGATAGTTTTTCGCCTTCAAGTCCTTCAAATTGCTATCCTCTGCACTCTTCAGTTGTTCCTGGGTTGCACCTGCTGGTGCTGCCGTGATCCCAATTTCCACCAAGCTCCAGTATTCCTTCGATCGAAGGAGGTTTTCCATTAACATTGCCCAATGATCATAATGACCATCGAACCTAGGAATCGCGGGTTGAACGTAGTTTCCATCAGCCATGACTCTCTCTCAACTTAATTTCTTCTTTCTCACTCTAACAAGAAATTGCAATTTCTTGTATCAGGCCCCTTGCGGAGCTCTGATACCAATTGTTGAGTATTTAGAAAACTGATAAGAAGCTAGAAAATATTCTCTCTAATTCATTATCATTGTTGTGCCTCATATATATATATATAGGCGTATACAACAACTAATACAAAGCCAATAACTAACTGTAACAGAATTAGTTATTGACTAATTCACGGCTTAACAAAACAACAAAACAGAAACTAACTCTAACATATATAGGATCTTATTCAGGTGAGAGAAGTGTTTATTGTGAGAAGTGAGAGAAGTGAATCTTGACCATTGGATCTTTCATAAATGGTCAAGATTAGAAGATAAATGTATGTGACTTTTTTAAGTGGTCACATGACCTTTAAGTAACTTTTAATCTTGACCATCTATGTATAATTGTATGGTCAATATTTACTCCTATCACCCTCTCATAATAAAAATTTTTCTTACTAAATATACCTTATATATATATATATATATATATATATATATATATATATATATATATATATATATATATATAAAAAAAGAAATGTAAGCTTGATAAATAAAAGAAAATACATTATTAAGAGTTCGTATTACGTGATAATGTTTTAATCAAATGAAATCATAAAAGCTTTTATTTTAATAAGTCGCCAATCGAATCCTAAATTAAGTAAATATACGAAGAGATGATGTAGAATCTAACTTTTTTAGGGTGGAAAAACAAAAATTTTCAGTAGTCTATAAAAGTATATAAAAAATGTATTTTGTAAATAAGAGTACTAATTAACAAATAAGCCAATAATTTTCTGATTAAAAGGAAGCAAAATTATAGAACTAACGAAAATTATTAGTTTTTTTTTCTACTGTGTCGCCTGACACTCTAAGTCCTCCGTTGCTCCTGGTTCAATTACGAATAGGCTGGTGAGTAAATGCAAAAAACATTTTGATACTTAAGGTAGCTTCTATAAGAGACGAATAACACTTATTTCATTCATAGGCTGGTCCCTGTACATGGGGTTTTCCCTCATCTTTTTTTGTTTAGGCCCTCCTTGTCCTTTTATGATTGTTTTGTTCAGCGGTGATAGGCTTATTAGGTTTTGTTTATTGGGTTTAGTATCCTTAATTCCTTAGTTCCTTACACAAAAAAGTTGCAAAATGGAGATTAAAACCTGACGTGTGAAGGAGAAATGTAGGTTAAAGACTTAAAGTAGAAAAAATACGAACTCAATGTAATTTAATTTTGGAATCAAACAATCTCCAAAGAAGATTGATGCCATTTGAGCTAAAGTTTTTGAGAAAAAACATTAAAACACTATTTAGATAACATTAATCAACTAAGGTTGAATGCGGTAATAACAAGCAACCTTCTTAGAACGAGGATTAGAATTCACACTTTGAAGTAGGCAATTGTTGTAAAAGTCTCTTACTCGTAATTGTATCTGAAGAATTAATTTTATAACATTACTTGTAAGAATATTCTGATTAAATACCAAAAAAAACAACAGTGCATATAATTGGAAAGTATGACTCATTTTAAACCTTTAAAGAGTTTCAATATTTTTATTAAAATCATATAAGTCAAATGTACATAGTTTTGTTTAGATAAAATGTTCTTTTTATTATAAAAGATTTTTTTTTTGGTGAAATATTATAGAAGAAGTTTCAAGACTGTCGAGCAAAGAAAAGGCTCAGTAAAATATGGGTATTAAGATATAAAGTGAATTCGCATAAAATCTGCTTTAGGAGAAGCCAAATACCACTAAATTATTATGTTATTGGTTGTATGGTCTAATTTAGTGTATTTAGAGGCTTAAATTTAAATCAAATAAAACTCATAAGTTTGTAATGTATAGGAAATTAGGAATCAAATCAAATCACAGAAACTCATGGAATTAAGTAATTAACTGAGCCAAACTACGGTTGCAAATCATGATTCAATTACACATCACAAAATACAAGGCATAAAGTATAGTTCATATGGGAGGGGGGGGGGGATACTGAGATAATTAATTTATTTTCACTAACTAATGCCTATTAATAATTGTAGCAAGTAAGTTAAAAATGAGTTAGGCTTGCTTAAATAAACCTCGTCTTATTTTGTAATATATTAACATGAATTTAGCATGTTACTTGTTATAAGTATTTTTTTAAGTTTAATATAACATGTTAGTTTGATTTAAAATTTTATTTAAAATTTATATTACATAAAGACTTTATATAAGTCAAAAAATTTAAATTTTTTAATTTTTAAATAAATATTAATTTTAACAAAATTATTATATTCTATATAAAATAAATATATTATAATAATATATTATTATATTACACAGGACAGCAGACCTAGGGAAATATTTGGGATTCCCTATTCTTCATGGCAGAGCTCGTAGAGGAAATTATCAATACTTATTGGATAGAGCATCCCAAAGGTTGAGTTCCTGAAAAATTAATTCCCTCTCCCTTGCTGGTCGAACCACTCTTTTGCAGTCAATTTTAGCTTCATTGCCATCTTATGTTATGCAAACAGCCAATCTGCCTTTGAAAGTCTGTGATGAGCTAGATAGAAATGCAGAGATTTTCTTTGGGGTAGCTCTGTGGATAAAAGGAAAGTGCACCTTCTGAATTGGTATCATGTGTGATGCTCAAAGGATTCTGGAGGCCTAGGGTTGAGGCAAGTTCACTTGGTGAATGCTACTTGTATGATGAAGGCTGGTTGGAATATGATCCAAGTCAAAGATGCTCTTTGGGTTAAAGTGGTCCGACAGAAGTATTAAGTGTGGCTCTGACATAATTCCAAATGTTGTTAGTAGAAGAAATTCATCGAATCTCTAGAAGGGAGTGTGTAAATAATGGGGTCATGTGAAAGATGGGCTCTGCTGGTCCACTTTAAATCGATAATCGTGGAGACTTGGAGATGGAGGTGGAGGCAGACATCAACATGGAGCTTTCTGTGGGTGAAGTAATTCGGCCTGATGGGGCATGGGACTGGCAACGACTCAGTAGTATGGTTCCTAAGAATATTTGTAGGAAGATTACTGCCATTCGAGTGCCTAGCTTTTCGGGGGTTCAGAATGGGATAGCTTGGAGACATACACCAGATGGTGAATTTTCCTTCAAATCTGTATACCAAAGTCTCTGTTTGAGACCAACTGCTAAGATCATTTGGTCTTGGCAAGGTCCCCAAGGAGTGAGGTCTTTCTTGTGTTTAGCTGCTAATAACTCTCCCCTTACAAATGCCCAGAGAAGGTATCGACACCTCACAGATTCAGATAGATGCCCGATGTGTGGGAATGGGCCTGAAACTACTATTCACTTTGGCTAACTATGTTCATAGACTTAGCCTCGGGGTTCACACGATGAATCAGGCGCCATTTTTCTAATTATGCCTTTGTTTTATGATTTTACTGGTACTAGCTTTAGTAGGATGGCTAGGAGGTAGTTTTGTTTTGGGTCTCTGACCCCTACGTCTCAGAAAAAGAAAATATGTAAGGATTATAAATATATATATATATGTATATAATATATAAGTCAATTTGATAAGTGAAATTTTTTTTAAAATGTCAAAGCTTTAATTTGTATAATTAAATAAGTTTTTAAAAAAATTTAAGTTTGACTTATTTGACAAATTTATTTTTATTTTAATTACTAAGAGAGAATTATAACAATAAATATTATTTTGTTAAAATATCAGTAAATATTTATATAATTTTTTTATACTAATAATACATATCAATTAAACTTTTATATATATATATGAGTAAGACAATGCTAATAAAATTAAGAAATATAATTTAATAAAATAATATTTAATTGAAATTGGTGTACTATTACTTAAGTTATAAAATAACATATAATGCTATCAAAATAAAAATAAATTAAAATAATATTATTAAAAACATTTAATATATTGATATTCATTAGCTCAATATATATATATATATATATTGATATTCATATATTTAGGGTAGATTTTTAGATTTAATAATTATTTATAAATAACTTATTAATGATAAATTTTAACAAAATTTAAACCCCATTAATTTAATTGATATGATTCGTCCTTATTAATTATGAGAATCGTTATTGACTGTTAAATAGAATATATATAATATACCGAGTACTGCTAAACACTTCTCATATATCCAAGAAGGGATAGTTTCAATGGCCCCTTCGTTCCATATCGCTTTGGTACAATGCAATCACCCAAACAAGCCGCAGTCTTTAAGAAAAAAAAATAAATTGCATAACCTCTTTAAGCAGCCATACATTCACATTGTATAAACCCTAGGAGAGGGTCACCTCAATCTTTCTATAGACGACACGTGTCAATAGCCAGAACCTCGCCACGGATTTCCAATTTCCTTCCTTTTATTTAGCAGAGAGAAATAGAAGCAAAAATATAACTCTTTCTCTATTTCTGTATCTCTAATCCTCTCTTTTTGCTCATTCATGTGAGTATACTATAAAATATAAATTCTCTCTCACGCACATAGAACCCCAATGCAAATTTTCACTTAGTTAGAGCAACACAGAGAAAAGAAGAAGAAGAAGAAGAAGAAGAAGAAGATTAGGATAATTAATGAGAGAAAAAAAGAGAAAAGAGATGGAACAGAACATTGGCAAGGAGGGCCATGGTTCAATCTGGTCCACCACGTTGACTGAAAACGAGAGCCAAGTTGTTCAACTCCTTGTTGAGTTGCCTCATGTGATCTTGGATTTGGAGGCTGCTCGTCGATTTCCATTCACTTGGGGCCTCAAAAGAAGGAGATCTGCCATTCAAGTTACCCCATCTTCTTCACCAACACTGCCGTTGCCGTTGCATCACGGTGGCGCCGTCGTCGTCAAAGCCGAAGCTTCGAGTCCTGCAACCCCTCTGTCGTTCTCGCCCACTGAATCTGACGAGAAGCCTAAGCCCTTGCGAAGGAAAGCCTCTCTCAAAAGGGTATGTTACTATGTTTCCTTTTCTTTCTCTATTCTTCTTCTTATCCTCACTTCTCTGCTCTGTAATGCCTTCTTAATTCTCTTACTAAGTGTTTCTTTTTTTCGGCAATTTTAGCGGAATTTTTAATTGGGTATGTTATTTATCTTCCATATTTTTATAATGCTTTTTTTTGTTTAAAAAAAACTTTTTTAAATAATTATATACAAAAATAAAATATTGCATATGTTTTTCTGGCTCCCCCTTTGATTATGGGATATCTGATTTTTGGGTTTTGGTTTCTTTTTGTCAAAACTCGAAGAAGAGAGAATTCTATCTTAAAATTATAGAAGACTTGACGAAAAGTAAAGCTTCACTCAATCAAGTAAGTTTTTTTTCTTCTTTTCTTCTCCCTTTTAGTTTCCCATTTTTTAATCTGTTTTTTTTTTATTTCCTTTTCTTGAATTTTTGGATATCTTCCTTCTTACTGTTTGATCTGAGAAATCCAAACAGGAGATAGACAATGTGAAGCGTTATAGTGACCAGTTGAAGGCCTTCAATTTGAAGTTGAAAGCAAGGAAACAAGAGGTACTAGTAGTAGTAGTATAGCAATCTCTTTTTCCCTTCTAATAATTTACCCTTTTTTTTTTTGGTTTCTCTACTTGTTTATCAGTGTTCTTTTTTGGGCTTGTTTATCTGGGTTTTATTTAGGTTGCTTAATCTCTTTTCTGATGGTGGGTCCAAATCCAATCCTTTATTTTGATTTTTGGAACTGCCAATTTTTTCCAGCTAAGTGATGGCCCCAACAAAAGTGAATGCAAAAACCCCAGTTTGGGAATTGGGTGTCCGATGCCATTGGTCCATGCCTCAGTCAACTCTTCCAATTCCATGGCTGAAAATCAACAGCAATTGCAAAAGTCCAGCACGCCACATTATGTAGCGCTGATGCTCAATCAGACATCTGGGCCATCCCAAATATGTAGTAATAGTGAAGGCATTGTTCAGTTTCATTATGCGCCTGGCTACCATTCAACGACGTCGTTGCCAATACCATCCTCCTCTTCCTTTAGTGCAGTGGGCATTCTTGATCTGAACGTCTCTCCTGAAGAGTTCATCCAAGTGGAGTCTTGTCAACCGTTGGATGTCACTATGGCAAACAAGGATTTGAGTAGAGCCATGGCAGCTCAAGCGAGGCAGAGAAGGATTCACATTAACAGGCTCAAGAATCCCATCGGAAATAGTAAACCACGTTATTCTTATCCTTTTAGATGATAATAATATTTTCGTTTTTTTCCCCTTATTTTTTTCTTTCTCTCTCCGTTTCAGAATTTTAAATATGGTTATTGGTTTTTTTCTTTTTTTTGACAAGAAATATGGTTATTGGTTATTACTTGTTGTCTAAGAATTTTTTTTTTGTGATCAAGGATTAGGTTTGCTAGATGTATATTAGGGAAACCACCGGGGGATTTGGTCGAATTATATGGCCGATGATATATATTTGGAAATAACATATGATAATAACGGTTCAGATTCCTAGTTTTATGAAAACTCGAATTAGATTTGGAAGCAATCCTGATGACCTCGGCATAGTGAGATTATGATCACTTTTTACAATTAAATTGAATACATTTCATTTTCATTACTTTTTTCACTGTTTGGTGACGCTTCAAGATCATAATTTTTTTTTTATGAGCACTTTTAGATTATGTTTATGTTTATGGAAACTTTTAAAATGCCCTTAAAAGATATAGGAGCATTCATGCTCCATAATTCTTTTTTATTGATTTAGAAGAATTTTATATCAATGATGGTTAACAAGTTAAAGCATCAATTTATTGATTTATCCTTAAAAAAAATATATGAAAGGTCTAACTTTATTTTTTTTTCTTTGCTTTCTTCTTCCTCTTGTTTGAGTTTCTTTTTGCTCACTGAGTCATTGTGTCGCCACCATCATCCTCACCTTGTCATCCCACACCGGCAATGAAAACCTCCACCACCCAGACCTACTGTGTCTCCATGGGATGAAAACCTCCACCACTTGTGTCTCCACCATCCTTGACGAACCACCCTAGACACGATCCATCATAGCAACCTACCGGACCCAGGAGCATTGCGCGCACTGCCACCCAATTGTGCGACCTGCCGCCTTAAATCACCGTTGATGATTGCCTATAACGATTGCGATCTGGTCATTTGGTTTGTGTGCGACAATAGGGCTAGAACTCATGTGACCACTGCCCACTCCACGTTTCGCATCTGCCACCATGGTGGTGGCCGTGAGAGTTTGATCTATTTTGATTTGGTTATGGGGGTGGTTGTGAGACTCCGATCTGCCGTGGTGGTGGTCATGAGACTCACCGCCCACAGCCACCGTGATCTGGTCCATTTGATCTGTATGCAGCAATAGCAGAACAGACTTAAAGGGCTAATTAGTAATAATCTAAAATATTAAGGATAATAACTAAATAATAGAAAATTTAAAGTGACCTGCAATAACAAGTATAAGTGATTGGAGTATGGATGCTCAAAACTCTGTTAAGAGCATTATAAATATCTCCTTATGTTTATCCCTGATTATATGAAATCTCACCCTATAAAAGAACTTTCCTATTTGACATATTACAAAAAGCTCCTAAAAAAAAAATTCTCATGCACATTTCTATCGAATTGGAAACCAAAAATTTATTCAAACTAGGTAGGTACGCGTATAATGTACGTGTAAATCTCGTACGATACATGTACTTGTCTTATATAATACTTGAGACAATATTAAAGATTATATAATAAATAAAATTAATATTAAGTAAATAATAATATTCTTATATTTTTATTTATAAAAAATATTTAACTCTTACGGTATAATATTAAAAGTAAAAAATTATGAAATAATATAAATATAATAAAATAAAACTTATAAATTTTAAAATTTTATTTATTTTCTAGTCTTTAAATTTTTTTTCTAACGTGACACACTTTTTTAATGTAACAACACATGTACAAGTTCTATTTAAATTATAGTATGATATGTCATATATTAGTTATTAAAAGTATTTATTTATCATATAATAACATTTTATATATATATTATCATATCAAAATGAAATATATCATAATTTAAAAATATGTACATTTTTTTATATATTATATGAAAGCAATCCTAATGACCTCAGCATAGTGAGATTATGATCACTTTTTACAACTGAATACATTTCATTTTCATTACTTTTTTTACTGTTTGGTGGCGCTTCAAGATCATAACTTTTTTTTTATATGTGCACTTCTAGATTATGTTTATGTTTGTACCTGATTACGTGCAATCCCACCCTATAAAAGAAGAAAAATGATCATATTATAAAAATGAGTGTAAATATTATTCATATCCTTTTAAAGAGATGTGATTGAATGAAAAAATTAATAAAAAAAGTATATATAATAAATGATATTAGATAAGATATGAAAAGTAGTATATATACTTGTTTGACGTAAGAATATAATGATTGATAAAAGAACTTCCCTATTTGGCATATTATAAAAATAGTTATGATATTTTTATCATTAATAATGTATACATTTCTTTTCACATTTTTCTTAATATTATTTATTATACTTATTTTTTTTATCACTTTCTCTCACTAAACATGATACCCTTAAAAAAAGTATTAACAGTATATACCCCTAACATGATCATTTTTGTTATAAAAAAGCTCCTAAAAAAAAATTCTCATGCACATTTCTATCAAAATTGGGAACCAAAAATTCATTCAAACTAGATTAGCACCAGTGTGATGCACGTGCAAGTCTCGTATGATATATGTACTTGTCTCATGTAATACTTGAGATAATATTAAAGATCATATAATAAATAAAATTAATATTAAGTAAATAATAATAATTTTATATCTTTATTTATAAAGAATAGTTAGCTCTCACTAGATCATATTAAAAGTAAAATTTATGAAATAATACAAACATAATAAAATAAAACTTATCAATTCTAAATTTTTATTTATCTTTTAGTCTTTAATTTTTTTTCAGTGTGACATGATTTTTCCAATGTAACGACACATGGACACTTTCCATTTAAATTATAGCATGATATGTCACATGTCAGTTATTGAGAGTACTTATTTGTCACATGACAGTATTTTATACATGCACTGTTATTGTCATGCCAGAATGACACATGGCATGATTTGAAGGCATGTACCTTCTTTTATATATTATATGATTAATCTGCACATCAATAACTACAGGCTTCAATTGGTGGGAGAGCACAATGTGTTGAACCCTGGTTGGTTACAGTTTGTGAGTCCCCACCACCTTAGGCGCCATCCAAAGCCTCTTCAATGTGACTCGTGCGGCCGACATTGTCATCGCTAACGGCCTCCTGGAGTCGACTTGACCCAACAATTACATGGTGGAGGTGAATCGAGTCATCTGAGTCCTCTTTAAGTGCAATTGCACCTGGTCGTCATCGTAGGGTCAGCCCACTAACCCTCTTGTGTACAAGGTAATGACGGGTGAAAATATTTCTTACATAGGAATGCAAGTGTTCTCGGGTTTGGTGGATTCAAATGATATCTAATATGCTAACGTGAACTTATTACACAATTTACGGGTGGGACTAGGGTTGCGAATATCACTCCTTTGCAACTGTGACAAGGTGAAGGGGTGGGTGTGGTTCACTTTGGATTGACGTTGGAATATAGGTGCACCTTGGAACAAATAGGTGAGGCGTATGATATCCAACCACAGACCATCTGAAATTTGAACCAAATTGCTAATCCAGATGTTCTGGTTGTTCAAGCTTTGAATATTCCCCCAACCAAGTTTATCTTTTTCTTTTCTTTCTCTAATTTTTTTCTAAAAAAAGATAATGGACTTTTTTTGTTGGTAAAAGATGAGCTTTATATATCAGCAGTGACACTTGGGTAACGCTAGAAAATAGAAACAAGACAAACATGCCAGATTAGGCTTTGGTCCCTCAATGTACTTAAAAAAAATCAAAAAATCAAAAAACAAACATGCCACGTATATTGTATGATGAAATAACTTAATAATCAACTTAATTATTTCTGGTGCCCGTTTGATCCTAATTTGTCGCGTATTATTATTATTAACACTAGATTAGTACCCGTGTGATGTAGGTGTAAGTCTCGTATGATGCATGTACTCGTCTCATGTGATACTTGGAATAATATTGAAGATCATATAATAAATAAAATTAATATTAAGTAAAAAATAATCTTATATCTTTATTTATAGAGAATATTTGGCTCCCTCAAGACAATATTAAAAGTAAAAAAATATGAAATAATACAATTATAATAAAATAAAACTTATAAATTTCAAATTTTTATTTATTTTTTAGTCTTTAAATTTTTTTTTTTAGCACGGCATGATTTTTTCAATATATTACACATGTACAATTTCTATTTAAATTGTAACATGATATGTCACATGATATTTATTGAAAGTACTGTTAGCCATGGCAACCATTACCCAAGAGGGGGGGTGAATTGGGTGATGACTAGTTTTAATGCAACTTTGACAAATTATGCATTTTGAATAACTCAATTAATAAATGCAGCGGAATAAGTCTAATAAATGTACAACTATTGAGGATTACTCAAATACAACTTGGGATATATGATGAACTAAGTGAATAAGCTAGATATCAAGTTGTAACAATCAAAACATCAACATATGCAATAAATAAATATATTCTACTAAACACTGAATTTAAAGAGTGTAGGGAAGAGAGAATCAAACTCAAGAATTTATCCTGATTCAGCCACCAACCACTTGTGGCCTACATCCAGTCCTCAAGCTTAACTTGAGATTTTCTTCACTATCTCCTAGACTTTACGGGTGCTAGAAAAACCTTTGTACATACAAGAGCACTCCTCACACCTTGGGATACCTCACCCTTGTGCTAGAGCCTCCAATTCTTCAAGTTTCACAGGTGCTTGATGACCTTTACAATGAAGAGCACTCACAACACCTTTGGGATACCTCACCCTTTGTGTTTGAGTCTCACTATAAGGGATACCTCACCCTTTTCTCTCTTGAGGGATACCTCACCCTCTTACAATGATTTCAAGGTGAATAGAAAGAATATAAACTCTCTTGAAGAGTAGATATACAACTTGAAGAACAAAGTATGGATGATAGAAAACTCTCTCAAGAGTGGATAATACAAGTTGAAGCTCAATTGGTATAAAGGATTTACACACTTAGCTCAAAACAAAGAATTTAGAGAAAAAGATGATGAATTTCATTTTCAATGCTCAAGGGTAATTTTCAGAATGTTCTCCAACTTGTTTTTGATGCCCAAACACTTTTATTTATAGCCCAATGAGTTTTAGAGCCGTTGGAGGTGTTTAGAAATGATTTTCTATGAAAACTAACCGTTTATAGCCGTTAGAAACGTTCTTAGGCACTTTGTAATCGATTACAAGCTTCATGTAATCGATTACAAGCTTTCTGGCACTTTGTAATCGATTACATACTTTGTGTAATCGATTACATGCTTTCTGGCACTTTATAATCGATTACATACTGTGTAATCGATTACACTTTGTTAACGTTGTAATCGATTACATGACTTGTGTAATCGATTACACCATTTCTGGTTTTCAAAACCGACTTTAAAAGGTCATAACTTCTTCATTTCTTATCCAATTAAAGCAAATGACCATTCATTGGAAAGCTCTTTGAGTCTACTTTCATATGAAAGAAGTTTCAGAACAAAACTCAAAGTATTTTGAAAGATATGATCAAAATAGTAACCAAAGGTCAGATTTTCAAAACTCAAACTTTAATTGGTCATAACTTTTTCGTTTCTTATCCGTTTAAAGCAAATGACCAGTCATTGGAAAGATCTTTGAGTATATTTTCAAATGAGATATGTTTCAAAGTAAAACTCAAAGTATTTTAAAAGTTATGATCAAAAGAGTAAGTATATGTCAGTTTTGCAAAACACAAACTTGACTATTTTTCATAGATTTGAAATACCACCAAGACTAGTTTTCCAAAAATAGTTTGTTGGGCATTTAAACATTTTAGAAACACTTATAAATATGTTTAAAACTTGTTTGAGCTTAGTGTGATTCCATTTTACCTTTACACAAGATCTAAGTCCTATAAGCTAAGCTTGAAGATGTTGGACTAGATCTTTTACCACCATCACTTCTTGATGTAATCCAAGCTTCCAAAGAAAATCTTCTCTTCAAAACTTGCAAATGCTTGGAACATCTTTTCATTTTCATTCTCCTTGAGTTGAGCATAGTTGTGATCTTTTGCTTTCTTGTTGCAATGCTCACTCTTGGTACTTGAACTATCCTACAAAATATTGCTCACTTAACCAAACATAGTTAGTCCAAATTCATAGCTCAATATCTTCATATGCATGATCCATAAATGTATAACTCTAGTTAGTCTAACATGCATACAAGACTTTCATAGACATATCCAATATTAATTCATTTATAACTCATATAACATATTATTGGATATATTATATGATGAATGTTACATATATCTTATTGCATGATTATTAAGTGAAATATAATTAGATAAAGTACATAATCATGCATGATATAATATTTCTCATTAAACACATTTATGTAACATGATCAATATTCTTTTGTGATGCATTTGTTATCTATAAAGCACAAGTATAAAGCATAAGCATAATCCTTTTTGTTCTGTATTTGTCATCATCAAAACTTAACATATTAAACCATTTGGGGCAAGCTTATTTTCACAATCTCCCCCTTTTTGATGATGACAAATCACCAAAGAAAAATGTGTTGAGCAATATAGAATAATAGATATTCATGTAAGCATATCAAATAATTAAGCACAAGAACATATTTTTCTTTCCAATTTTCTCTCCCCCTATTTGACATCAACAAAAAGGCTTAGGAAGGAAAGATAATATTTTTCTCTCCCCCTAAAGATAAGAACTATGTTGTCAAAAAGAGTAGGATCATCAAAACCATAAACTTCTTCAAGTTGTTCTTATATACCTAATTCAAGAAAGGAGAGATGAAATAAGTATGCTTTCAAGATATAAAAGATGATTCATGCAATACTTGTCATATTTTGGTACTTCAACATTTAGCATATGATAGCAATAAGCTTAAGAAATTATGTCTAACATATAATATCTTGCATACCACATCATAAATAAGTACCACTTGATATCACTTGATAGGAGATACAAAATATTCATGTAAGATCATGAAATTAAGATTTTCAAATGAAAAATCATACAACTTATCACTTATAAAGCATTTCTCAATGAAAGAATCAAAAGATATGAAATTTAAGAATGTTTACCTTCTTTCATTGATATAGGAAAAGAGAATGAACGATGATCTTTGTTGACATGTTGATAGTATTAACAATAAAACACTTCATGTCAAGTAAGGATGTAAGCCAAGAGATATAAGCAATAATCTAATAGCTAGGCTCCCCCTCACAATATGTATGTTATCAAAATATCAAATATAATGGTTTAACATAGTTATGCATATGTTCTTAGTCAACAAGGATATGGAAGAATGATATGTAAGATAAGTTCCCCCTTATTGAAGCACAAGATAGATAAAGGAAAATATGCATGCCAAGATCATATAAGCACATTACTATAAAGAAAAGCAAGGCATAGATACATATTCTTAATCCCTCAAACAAAATCATTTTAAAAAAAACTTCTCCCCCTTTTCAAAAAGAATTTTATAATAACACATTATATTTTCAAAAGCATTTTAGAAGGGTAGAAGAGATTTATATTGAAATCACATATTCCTTGAGAGTGATCAAATCTAAGTCAAAAGAGTATTTGAAAGTACATATCCTCTTTTTCACATTAAACAAGAGCCTTGAAAAGATAAAATATATATTTTTTTAAACAAGCCTTATCTTTTGAAGTATGAAGATTGATCTCTATAGAACATTTCAAAATATTTATTTAGAAACTTTTCTTAAATACTCTCTCAAAATTTAATAAACATTTCAAAGTAATGAAGAGAGTATTACATTTATAGCACAAATTGAATGATTTCCAAATTTTCAAGATAATTAAGAGAGGATAATGCTTTTTAAATCTTAAGACAAATTCAAAAGATTCTCAAGGATATGGAACTTGAAAAGCTTTTTTTTTTTTAAATTAATCAAACTAGAAATTCTTTTCAAAACAAGAGCATGATTCTCATAAGTTTATACCACTAAGAATCATAGATCAAGAGAATCATATATATATCAAACATTGACCTTGATGAAATATGCTATAGAGATTAAAACATATATAGAACTAATATCATTCACCCTATATGCAATGACAAAATTAGTAAGTTAATATCTAATTAAGCACTTTGTCAATGTTAAGCATACTTCTCATGTAAAGAAAGCATCTAATCATTTAAGATCAATTTATCAACAAGTATCATACAATTTATACCATATAGAATACCACAATAGCTTAGGGATAAAGATACTTATTGAGAGAGTGATGCTTCTTTAAAATGTTCTTCATTTATTGGACCTTTGAGTTTGGGCTTTCTTCCATTGAGTATTCTATTCCATTGCTCTTGAAGAAAGTCTCCTCATGTCCCTTTTCATCCAGCTCTTCTCTTTGTCCATATATGCTTGGCATTTCAATATTTGATGACTATATTTCAAAAGTTCTCAAAAAAAAGGGTTAGCATCAAATATCATTTAAACTTATTTACAAGCATAGTTTAGGTTGATATACAATGTAAAACATGTACCACATTATCAACCATGCAATGTTTGTTCTAACAAGAACAAAAGAAGGTCATATGCACTTGAATCAAAAAAAAATGATTTAAGCATTTTAAAGCATGATTCAAGTTTATCAAGAAATACATGATCAACATCAAAACTTATTTAAGCATTTTGGGGCAAACAATGATCATGTAAGGCATGTAATATCAAGTAAGGAATTTTAGTATGCACACATGCCAATTAAGAACAATAAGTCTCTTATTGTAGTGAAAGAATTAGAAAACCGTGGAACTATAACTTTTGAAACCATTATGATTCATTTGAAGATATACTTCATTAAAAAAAAAATATTGAAGTTCAAAGATAAGTTCAAGGAACAAAAAAAAGAATCATTTACTTCTTGTTTTTTAAAATATGAACATATCAAGCATTTTCAAACAAAAGATGTAACACCCTCCAAATTGCTGCATGAACGTGAGTTTCCAAGGAAATTTTCGACGAAAAACGACATAACAAAATTCGGTAAGATGGGAGAACATCATTTCCCCAAGAATGGTTAAAATCAAGTGTTGTCGGATGAGAACTCTGTCGAATGGTGATTCTGTCAAATGAAAATGAAAGGCTATCGGATGAACTTGAAAAGATCAACAAATATCCTAATTCGTCGGACAGATGTTGATGTTGGAGAAATCTTCCAATTGTCGAATCGACGAAATATTATATGGTCAGAAGAACAAATTCGACGGATTTTGACATTAGATAAGTTTTTCTACTGAAATCAGGAATTCTTACTCGACGGTCGTTAGCACCATAACTCGACGAACATTATCATTCAAATTCAACGGACATTGGTATCCCCACTCGACGAAAATTGACATTCTAACTCAACAGACATGAGCATCCTCACTCGACGAATATTGACATTTTCACTTAACTGATACTAGCATCCTCACTCGACGAATATTGACATTTTCACTTAACTGATACTAGCATCCTCACTCGACAAATTTTAACTTGGTACCAAATAGTAAGAAGATTAAATTCGACGTATTTGGATAGAAGTCCAAATTCGATGGATATGACATTGTCTTAAAAGATCCTATTTCGACGAATATAAACATCTTCATTTTGACTTGTGAAATCGTCCAACAAGATTTAGGGAAAAGGAGAACCATATTGTTCTTGACTGATTCTTTGCTAACAGAATGTTCATCGCTTTGTCGAACCTGAGGACTTCTCCCATGTTTTGAATAGATGGTCTTCTGTTGGAAAGATGGTCTTGGTCGGAATAGATGGTTTTTGTCGGAAGAGGCAGCCATAACAGCCAAAATCTTTGATTTCTGATTTAAGAATTGAGAATCAATTTCATCCAGTCTTGAGGTATTTTGGGTTTTGTCGAACTACCGATTGATGTTGTCGGAAAATGCTCGAAGGTGTCGGATTCAACTCACCATTTAACTTATGCTTGCATTCGAATTAAATCCGACGGAATCAAAATGTTAGGAAAATTTCTTCAAGTGTTTGGATCTTGTCCAAATTCTTTCGATGTCAAGACTTTCAAAAATCTTGGATTGTCGAATGAGTTACGTGAGATTGATCTTTTGGATCCCTGTAAGGCTTGAGAAAGACCGAGTCTATCGACAGAGTATATTCATAAAACTACCGAGCTTTGTTTGTCGGAATAGGCTTGAAATGAAGTCGATCGACAAGAATCTATTCTCAAAAGAAATTGTCGAATTCGGTTTGTCGAAACAGGTTTTGAAATGAAAACCATTTGGGAAAATGTTGAGGAACTTCTGTCGGATTAGGATTTCCAAAATTTTGGTCGAATTAGAATTCTAGAATTTTGGTCGATTGAGTATAATGGCAAATTAAACTATACCGGGTCAAAATAATTCATAACAATAACAGCTATGCATCAAGCAACATATATTTATCAGTAAAATAGAATTATTTTACAGATAAATTCTAAAAATTTGGGGTGTTACATATGACATTTTACTTTCCAATCTCCAAATAAATATATAAGACAATTAAGCATCAAAGAGAAAGGATTAGAACTACTAATGAGCAAGTGAATTTACATATTTGAGCGAAGAGAATTGGTCACAAGCTCAAGAACAAAGATATTGTCATAACATGTCATTCCAAGCAAAATGTGTGCATATCTAATATGTTAGCATATATAAAAACACTTTTAAAGCATAATGCTAGAAAAGCACAATTTAAGACATGTTAAGGCATAAAACAAATACTACTTATCCAAATATCACATGATATTCAAATTAAAGCATAAGTAAGGATTACAAGCTTGCTGAATTCAGTTTTTGCATTTCAAACAGTAAGGGTCCGAACTCAAAGCTTTCAAATTAATTCCAAAACAATTCCAAACATCATGTAAGCATAAAAACTGACCAGTTCTTGATCCAAAGCTCACATTTATGCAAAAACTACAAATTATGCAGAAAAATGTAACTTTATGCAGCAAAAGTTATGATTTTTAGTAAGAGTTATGTTTTATCCAATATGCCAAGTTCTAAAATATTTATATCGAATGTGCTACTTCAAACAAGAAATGAACTTATCTAGCATATTATCACATGTAGAAATGTGTAGAAAATTTAAAGCATAGAAAGCATCCATAGTCATAGAATACCCTATTATCAAGAAATATGCAAGGTAGTGAGTAAATGGTGTAACAAGAATATAATCATGTGCTATATATAATATTCAAATTTTATCAAGTACACATGATTCAATTAATCACTTAAGGCCTACAAGAAATATACCTCAAATTCATTGACTTTACAAGTGAATGTGCATAAGAGGTAGAAACTTTTGATACCTTGGCCTTAATGATCAAGGAAGCTCTTTTCCTTACCCATTGCTTCTCTTTTGGTGTTTTGAACTTTGAAAGTTCCACATTTTGTACTTGAGAAGCTTCGGTTGAAGTTGTCTTCCTTCTTTGATCAAAACTTCTACCAATGGGCTTTAGAAGCATTCCCTTTGATGATTCATTTTTCTTTTGACCAATTAATCCATCCTTTTGAGAAGTTTTCTGCATAATTGAAACACTAGGAGGACTTTTTGGTACCCACTTCATCTTGGGTCCTTGAATATTAGTACTAGAACATTTAAGATCTTTAGGAACCCATTTCATATTATTTCTCATATAAGAATTTCTTCTATAATTGCATAAATGAGAAATATGTCCTAGATGACCACAAAAATTGCAAACAATTGAATTTAATGATGATTTGGCCCTTTGAAGATCATTTTTGGAAAACATAAGCCTTTTGTTATTTTTATATTCTATGTCATTTTTGCCACAAGCCTTACTTGAATTTCCATGTGAAATGGCATCAATTGCATTCTTATTAACACACATGGATTGTAAGCAAATAGAATCATTAGCTTTGGCAAATTCACAATATAAGTTCTCAACTTGATTTTCTAAATTAATGCATTTTTCACAAGAAGTTGAGGTTTCACATTTCAAAGGCATTTTCTCATCAAGAAAAGCATAATCATTTTTCAAAATCTCAATTTCAGTTTCGATGAAGAAAATGTTTTCCAAACAAGATAAATTTTTATTTCCTAAATTCAACAAATCATCATATAATTCATCATATGCACATTGTAACTCATCATAGGAAGGACTATAATCTAGTTTAGCATTATTTACCTCAAAGTCCTTTTTGGCCATATATGAAGTAATCTCCATTCCTAGCATACTTGGCTTTTCAAAGGAATCATCATCTTCCTCATTGTTGTCTTTCAAGGATTCAAGAACATCTTCTTGAGGACATTTTTCAATATTGTCTTCCTTTAGAGGCTTTTGCTCTTCTTGCTCTCTATATACAACTTTTTGCAAGAAATCATTGTTAGCAAGATAAAAATTATCAAGAGCATCCCATATATCTTTAGCATTAGAGCAACTCTTAATTTTAGCATAAGCATCATCATTTAAACCACTTCTCAATATTTGCATTGCTCTAATATTCAATGAAAAGCATTTCTTATCATAGTCATTCCAAGTTTATTTTGATTTGCATGTAAATCCATCAAGCATAATATCCCACAAATCAATATCAATAGATTGCATATAAATTTTCATTCTAGCTTTCCAATAAACGAAATTCGCACCATCAAAGAATGGTGGTTTATTAATTTCAAAACCATTCATTTTGAAAAGCTTGTAATGGTTGCCAAACAAACAAAGATCTTTAACTCCAAGCTGTTAAGCTTTTACCAGAGCACGAAGCTCTGATACCACTTGTTAGCCATGGCAACCATTACCCAAGAGGGGGGGTGAATTGGGTGATGACTAGTTTTAATGCAACTTTGACAAATTATGCATTTTGAATAACTCAATTAATAAATGCAGCGGAATAAGTCTAATAAATGTACAACTATTGAGGATTACTCAAATACAACTTGGGATATATGATGAACTAAGTGAATAAGCTAGATATCAAGTTGTAACAATCAAAACATCAACATATGCAATAAATAAATATATTCTACTAAATACTAAATTTAAAGAGTGTAGGGAAGAGAGAATCAAACTCAAGAATTTATCCTGGTTCAGCCACCAATCACTTGTGGCCTACATCCAGTCCTCAAGCTTAACTTGAGATTTTTTTCACTATCTCCTAGACTTTACGGGTGCTAGAAAAACCTTTGTACATACAAGAGCACTCCTCACACCTTGGGATACCTCACCCTTGTGCTAGAGCCTCCAATTCTTCAAGCTTCACAGGTGCTTGATGACCTTTACAATGAAGAGCACTCACAACACCTTTGGGATACCTCACCCTTTGTGTTTGAGTCTCACTATAAGGGATACCTCACCATTTTCTCTCTTGAGGGATACCTCACCCTCTTACAATGATTTCAAGGTGAATAGAAAGAATATAAACTCTCTTGAAGAGTAGATATACAACTTGAAGAACAAAGTATGGATGATAGAAAACTCTCTCAAGAGTGGATAATACAAGTTGAAGCTCAATGGGTATAAAGGATTTACACACTTAGCTCAAAACAAAGAATTTAGAGAAAAAGATGATGAATTTCGTTTTCAATGCTCAAGGGTAATTTTCAGAATGTTCTCCAACTTGTTTTTGATGCCCAAACACTTTTATTTATAGCCCAATGAGTTTTAGAGCCGTTGGAGGTGTTTAGAAATTATTTTCTATGAAAACTAGCCGTTTATAGCCGTTAGAAACGTTCCTGGGCACTTTGTAATCGATTACAAGCTTCATGTAATCGATTACAAGTTTTCTGAAGCACTTTGTAATCGATTACATACTTTGTGTAATCGATTACATGCTTTCTGGCACTTTGTAATCGATTACATACTCACGTAATCGATTACACTTCTTGTCAACGTTGTCGATTACATGACTTGTGTAATCGATTACACCATTTCTGGTTTTCAAAACCGACTTTAAAAGGTCATAACTTCTTCATTTCTTATCCAATTAAAGCAAATGACCATTCATTGGAAAGCTCTTTGAGTCTACTTTCATATGAAAGAAGTTTCAGAACAAAACTCAAAGTATTTTGAAAGATATGATCAAAATAGTAACCAAAGGTCAGATTTTCAAAACTCAAACTTTAATTGGTCATAACTTTTTCGTTTCTTATCCGTTTAAAGCAAATGACCAGTCATTGGAAAGATCTTTGAGTCTATTTTCAAATGAGATATTTCAAAGTAAAATTCAAAGTATTTTAAAAGTTATGATCAAAAGAGTAAGTATATGTCAGTTTTGCAAAACACAAACTTGACTATTTTTCATAGATTTGAAATACCACCAAGACTAGTTTTCCAAAAATAGTTTGTTGGGCATTTAAACATTTTAGAAACACTTATAAATATGTTTAAAACTTGTTTGAGCTTAGTGTGATTCCTTTTTACCTTTACACAAGATCTAAGTCCTATAAGTTAAGCTTGAAGATGTTGGACTAGATCTTTTACCACCATCACTTCTTGATGTAATCCAAGTTTCCAAAGAAAATCTTCTCTTCAAAACTTGCAAATGATTGGAACATCTTTTCATTTTCATTCTCCTTGAGTTGAGCATAGTTGTGATCTTTTGCTTTCTTGTTGCAATGCTCACTCTTGGTACTTGAACTATCCTACAAAATATTGCTCACTTAACCAAACATAGTTAGTCCAAATTCATAGCTCAATATCTTCATATGCATGATCCATAAATGTATAACTCTAGTTAGTCTAACATGCATACAAGACTTTCATAGACATATCCAATATTAATTCATTTATAACTCATATAACATATTATTGGATATATTATATGATGAATGTTACATATATCTTATTGCATGATTATTAAGTGAAATATAATTAGATAAAGTACATAATCATGCATGATATAATATTTCTCATTAAACACATTTATGTAACATGATCAATATTCTTTTGTGATGCATTTGTTATCTATAAAGCACAAGTATAAAGCATAAGCATAATTCTTTTTGTTCTGTATTTGTCATCATCAAAACTTAACATATTAAACCATTTGGGGCAAGCTTATTTCCACAAGTACGTATTTGTCACATAACAACGTTTTATACATGCACTGCTATGTCAAAATAATATATGTCATGATTTGAATTCATATATCTTCTTCTTATATATTATATGATAATATGTTCGCAATATTTTATAATAGAAATTATATATACATTTATTCATTTGTTTGTTACAAAAAAGGTTCTAAGACTTGAAAAAAAAGTTTAAGACTTAATATAGGAAGGTGTTTCGGCCAGATTTAATGTGTGTTTAATTAGCTTATTTTGTTAGAAAACTATTTTTTGAAAAAAAAGTGATTATTTTTCATAAAATAATCAAAACCAAACATGCTTTTAAACTCCAATTAAATAATCTTCAGAGATATATATTTTCATTTTAACTATGATATTCTTATAACTTTTTATACATAATTTTTGTACCAATCTATAAGTTTATAGTTAACAATGTGTATTATTTGATTAACGTGTATTGTTGATTAACAATATACAAATTTGTGATTAACATGTATTGTGATAATTGATTATTAGTTTGTTAACTAAATAATACATATAATTAACTATAAATTTGTACATTAGTAATCAAGATAAAGAAGTGTTAAAAAAAGTAGTGCTATTTTATTTTTTATTTTGAGTTTAATTTTGAGCGACCATTAGTGTACCATTTTTTATACACTATTATTATTATTATTATTATTATTATTATTATTATTATTATTATTATTGTTGTTGTTGTTGTTGTTGTTGTTATTGTTATTGTTATTATTATTGTTATTGTTATTGTTATTATTGTTATTATTATTATTGTTGTTGTTGTTATTATTATTATTATTGTTGTTATTATTGTTATTGTTATTATTATTATTATTATTTCTTTCAAAAAAAATTAGAAACTGGATAAAGAACCAAAACAGATAAAGGGGTGTAGGACATCAATAAGCAATGAATCAAGGCTCAAACGCTGCCTAAATTTTCTCAATGATAATAGTCAGTTAAAAAGATCCAATAAAAAAAAAACCCCTACAAAAGGAATTTCCTTTTTTGAAAAAAAAAACACAAAAAAAATTAGGCTATATTTTTTTTTCTTTGCAATTAAGTTATATCTAAGTTAACTTGTGTGTATTTTAACTAATTTATCTCACTAATTCAATTAAAAACAAGTTATTTATATCAAAATTAGAAGATTCACAAAGATATTCTTTCTCCATGACTTAATCATAAAATATTGACCTTCGTGGGATTCACAAAACTAGATTTGTTTGAATATGTTAGAAATAAAAAGGTAAAAAATAAGAATGTGGATAAAAGTTGTGTGGAATGACTTTTATTTATTTATTTTATTCATTACTTGGTAGGGCGTAAGCAATAAACTTTTAATTTGTGAGGTGAAGTGCTAATAAAATACATTCTAATTTGACCATTTAAATCAAAGGTGATTTAAGTAGTAAATAAGCTTAATTTATTGGTTGAAGGGTGTTTGTAATTTACTAATTCGAGAAAAAAATATTATATTTGTACCGTATCAAGTAAGTATGAAGTGATTTTCATTATACATTTTTTAAACTCTCATAATTTGCACCTACTCAACAAGCACGTTTTTAATTTTTTGGGTTGAAAAACATTAACTTGTTAAGCATAGTATTGTCATACGGTAAAATTTCATTGCAATACAAAGACTACCATCAAGATATATTTCTCAATTACAAGTAAGCAAAGGTCCCAAAAAAAAAAAGAAACCTATAAATAAATAAATAAATAAAAACAATATTTACATTTGATTTATTGGTAGTGTATGATAGTGTATAGTACAAAATCTTACAGTATCAATATCAAGAAATTACAAGGTGCTATTTATTTTAAAAAAAATGTTAGCATCTTTTATCAGTCTCAATCTTATAATTGATTGTTCTGACTATGTGCTTACGTTATTCTTTTTGAAAAATGTTAGTGAAATAGGATTTTTGTCAGAATTTTTTTACTAGAATGAAATGGCATATTATTGAGATTTAAATAGATGAGAAACATCTATCACTCTTTTTCATTCAACAATCACCCTTATATTTTAGTAAAATTCTGACTTTTTTTTAACTATATAGCATTACTCATATTTTTGTTTTTATTTTTACTAGAGAGAGAGCAATAAGTTAAGTTTATGAGTAATGGTCAAATTAATTCTTAAAAGATACAACGTTGATCATATTAGTCTTTAAATAATGAAAATTAGTTTAAAAATATCTAAATGTGCATTTCGTCATTCAAATTAATTCCTAATGTCAATTAACATATGGACATTCAAAGACTAATTTGAATGATGAAACACACATTTAAAAATTTCAAGAATAATTTTAATTATTTATGAACTAATATTAGTGATGCTATATTTTTTAATGACTAATTTGATCATTTACACTAAATTTATTGATCATATCATATAACATGAGAAAAAGATATGATAAATCATTGATATAAGACTAAATCGTTTTGGAATACTGATGCTACCACTTCCAATGATATGTTTTCACAGTTTAAATTTCTGACAAATGTCTCTTAATTATTTAATTTAAATTTAATTACTATTTAAACCGCAACTTATTAGTCGATTATTAGTTGATAGTTAAATGTTTTTTGTTTTTAATTCTTTGTTTTTGTTGTCTCCTGGCTAATGTTAACCGAAAACCACCCCGTGGCAGAGCTAATTACGCTCATACTAACATGGGTCTTGGCATCAGTCTACAGCCCAACAACGTGGCCCAATCAATAAGGAAACTCTAGGGTTCCAGTTCCGTCGTCTCGGAATCTCGATTATAAAAGGTAATGAAAGGCCAAGCCCCAAGGGCTCAAACAATACTAGTGCCACAGTGTCTGTATCTCTTCTGCGTACCATATCTGATGAGTTTATGACCAACTGATATCATATTCTTTCTTTGTCGCTTATCCACCCATTCACCTCACTCAGTATGATATTATTTTATATACAACATGTGGAACAAATTTTAATGGTAAGCAGGTGATGAGCTTTTATTTTGGGATTTTTAGAAGCTCGTCTATTTGCGAGCGATGTTCCCCCACATACTTCCATGACTCTGATGCTTTCTTATCATTATTCATTTCTTTATTTATAAATTCTTACATATCGATTTGTTTTAGCTTCACTGGATTCCCCCCTTCCCCAACTTTTTTCCCCCTTGTAATCAGATTTTAACTTTTAATGACCCAGCTAACTTTTTATAATTTTTGAAATTATGAAACCATAATGTCTTCTATTTTCTTGTTAAAAAGAAATTGATTTAATTTTTTATATTATCATTCAATAATCCTAAGTTGTCAATTCATTAAATCGGTAAATTGTACATCTTTAAAAATTTGGGATGAAAAAGGATGAAAAATCTGGAGATGAGTTTTATGTAAATAAAATGTTATATGAAAAACTCATCATGAAGGTGTACCAAACTGACTGTGAGGTGTAAATCTACCTCATGTCATCAATCGCAGACAAATCTTATGTTTTTCTAAGCATTGAAATTAATCAAGAAAATTCTTTCAGCACGATTAAAATCTCGTTCGTTTTCATTCATAATACTTCAAGATCTATTCTAAAATAATTTTAAAACCAATTTTAATGAAACATGTTTTCATTAGGTGTTTGTAAAAGAGTTGGCGAAAGAAATGGCTATAAGAACTAGTAACTACTGGTTTATAGAGGGTTGGAGAAAGAGATGGACTGCTCCGGTATAGTCTAAATTTTGATATATAAAAGGAAATTATTTTCCCCACTATAACTGGTGATATCAAATGGCGCAATTACAGATCTTTTGTAACGCTTGCTTAAAAGAAATCCTTTACAAACGTGTAGATCATAGATTAACGCAAGGAGAAATTCTTACATAACCACTCAAGTTATATAAGCTACAAAACATTCCTTTTGAGTATATTTGGATAGAAGATTTTAGAGAAAAAAGAAAAAAAAGATTTATTTTTTATTTTTAAATTTAAATAATTATAAAACATTTATAAACATGAATAAAGAATAATTAAAAATTATATAATTACTTTTTGTATTATTCATTCATTTTTTAAAAAAAATTAAATATAAAAAGTATTTACTCAAAATAAAAAATAAACCTTTTTTCTTTCCCATAAAAACCCTCATACACCCTAAATCGTAAACATCCCTTCAGCTTTTCTTCGTTTTCTAGGCTTGCAGAGTGCAGTTGCGGAAAACACGAATAAAAAGGCAGACAAATGCTACCAAAAATAAAAAAGGCAAAGTTCTATCCCCGGGGTACATCCTCACCATCGTTAAACGCAACAGATAAGCCAACCAATTTTCTTATTCATACACTTGTATTAAGTATAGAACAATCAACAATATTGTCTGCGGGGCACATATCAAACAATTCGAAAGTAATATGCTTGAAAGGGAAATGAAAGTAACCAAAATAAAGGAGAAATAAGAAGAAAAGAACAAGTACACATGGCCATAGATACACGAGTAGCAGCAAATCTGGTAAAACAAGAACGTCGATCAGCTTAGGTAGTCTACCATTTAGCAAAGTTGGTTCAGTTACTGCTGCTCATAATTGTCTTCACCCTCCTCGTCGTACTCATCCTCCTCCTCCGCGGTTGCGTCCTGGTATTGCTGGTACTCTGCTACCAAATCGTTCATGTTGCTCTCTGCCTCAGTGAACTCCATCTCGTCCATTCCTTCCCCAGTGTACCAGTGCAAGAAGGCTTTGCGCCGGTACATTGCAGTGAACTGCTCACTCACCCTCCTAAACATCTCCTGAATTGAAGTGGAGTTACCAACAAAAGTACACGACATCTTCAAATTCTTGGGTGGAATGTCACACACACTGGACTTCACGTTGTTGGGAATCCACTCAACAAAGTATGACGAATTCTTGTTCTGCACATTGATCATTTGTTCATCCACCTCTTTGGTGCTCATCTTCCCCCTGAACATTGCAGATGCCGTCAAGTAACGGCCATGCCGGGGATCAGCAGCACACATCATATTCTTGGCGTCCCACATTTGCTGTGTCAGTTCCGGGACAGTGAGGGAGACGTACTGCTGAGAGCCACGGGAGGTGAGAGGCGCAAACCCCACCATAAAGAAGTGAAGACGTGGGAATGGGATCAGATTGACAGCCAGCTTCCTGAGGTCAGAGTTCAGTTGTCCAGGAAACCTCAAGCAACAGGTAACTCCACTCATTGTTGCAGAAATCAGATGGTTCAGATCACCAACTGCAATTAAACCATTAGAGAAATAAATACGTTATTATTTGGTTACATGCCTGATTAAAGGGCCGAATTACTTGGGGAGAGGGAGCCAGGGTACTCACAACTAGGAGTGGTGAGTTTTAAAGTCCTGAAGCAAATGTCATAAAGTGCTTCATTGTCAAGAACCATGCACTCATCAGCATTCTCTACAAGTTGGTGCACGGATAAAGTGGCATTGTATGGCTCCACAACCGTGTCAGAGACCTTTGGAGAAGGGAAAACAGAGAAAGTGAGCATCATTCTGTCCGGGTATTCCTCCCTGATCTTCGATATCAAGAGTGTTCCCATGCCAGAACCCGTGCCTCCCCCAAGTGAGTGACAAACTTGAAAACCTGAGAAAAGATTTAAATATTAAATTCAGAATAAAAGATGACAACTATGCAAGTTCACAAATACTAGTGGAATCTTAACGCTATTAAAGTATAGAAAATCAGATTTCGTACTGCAGCTTCCAAATTACTTTAACAAAAGTCGTAACTCTCATAGAAGGCATATAAAAAAACCATGAAATTAAACCAATTCCATACTGCATCCTTGCTGTTTCTGTCAAATTTATTAAGTTGCGTCTAGCTCCAAGACCACACTATTAGGAGTTGCCGAGTTGCTGTACTCACAATGGAACAAAACAAAAACAAAATCTTCTGTTCCATGAATCTACATTGCTTTGTCGATGCAGGTGGCAATTTCATGTAGTGTAGTGATTTGCTCTTGGTAACTAAAGATCTATATTGAAATAAAAATTTTTATGTACATGTACTTATTTAGATTTGAATAACATTTTTGAAGACTTAGTTTATGATAAGACACAATGACGTCGTTTGATCCATGTAATTAACCTCACTTAGTGAAAAAAGACTTAATTGTTATTATTGTTATTGTATGTACTTAGTATAATTTTGCTATTGCCAATTTTAAGTTTAATTTTTTCCGCGACTTAATTCCAAAGTTCATTTACAAACTTGACAATAAGTAGACACTATTTTCTTTGTAAAATTGCTAAAAGAAAAAACACATCGTCGGTGCCTAGTAATCTGAACCTGTTTGGACAATCACAATCATATATCATAATAAGAAACAAAAAAGATATTCATAGATTCTTTTTTATTTTTTTCAATTTAATGATGCATTATAAAAGGTAGAAGAAAGGTTACGTGGTCCCTGCCTGTCTTGGCACTAGGCAACAAGGGACCCTGGTAGTGCTAAGTGCTAACAGCTCAGCCTTTCTCAATTTCTCCAAAATCAAGCAAACCAGTGCTTTAAGTGCAAGAAGAAAAAAAAAAAAATGAAACATCAATTATTGATGCAGAAACCTGACAAGAAGAAAATCCTGATAGCTAGCTTAATTCCAGAATCCAGATCTACTAATACTCTTTTTTTTTCTTTCTAATAGATCTGAGAAAATAATCATTACACAATGAGCTACTATACAACTAAGATTGAAAGGAGAGAACAATATAGTCAACATTCATATCGTGGTATTCTAAAACTAAAAGTGGATTAACATTCAGCGTGTCTAAATTAAAATGTTCTTCCACTTCTCTTTAATTAGAATGCAAGATTGTATGCTCTGTTTATCACTAAACTCTAAATCAGAGATTAGCATCACCAAAGTCATCATCAACCATGGTACTGAGACAAACTTATAAATCAATTTCGATCTGTCACTCATAAATCAGCATTGACATAAAAATAGAGAGAAACGTTAACATGGAAATGAGTAAAAAAAAATAGTTACCTTGCAAGCAGTCACAGTTTTCGGCCTCTTTGCGAACAACATCGAGAACGGAATCGATCAACTCGGCACCTTCGGTATAGTGACCTTTGGCCCAATTATTGCCTGCACCGGACTGACCAAAGACGAAGTTGTCAGGGCGGAAGATCTTGCCGTAGGCGCCGGATCTGATGCTGTCCATGGTGCCAGGCTCTAGATCCATGAGCACCGCCCTGGGAACGTACCTGCCACCCGAAGCCTCATTGTAATAGACATTGATCCTCTCCAGTTGGAGTTCGGAACCGGAAGCGTCGCCGCTGTACTTGCCGGTGGGATCAATGCCGTGCTCGTCGCAGATCACCTCCCAGAACTTGGAACCGATTTGGTTCCCGCATTGGCCTCCTTGCACGTGCAATATCTCTCTCATGGTTGCTGTTCTGCTGCGGTTTTGGAGTATGGGAATGAGATTTAGGGTTCGTTGCTGCTGTTTTGCGAAATGGAAGAGAGAGAAAGAGAGAGAGAGAGAGAAAGAGAGAAAGAGAGAGAGAGTGAGAGAGATTTATTATGGTTATGCAGGGGAGAGAGAAGAAGAATAAGGATTGGGTTGGGGACTTGGGAGGTTAGGATGGTAATAATGGAAGGGCGGGATATTTTTGTTTTCAAGTGTGTAGCGTGCCGTTCGTTCGTCCGTTTCGTTTCGTTTCGTTTCGTTTCGTTGTGTTGTTCAGGTGTGTGACAGCCAATGTACGGGCACCAACTATACCAAACCAGCGCATGACTGTCCCCACCTTATTACTCTCGTCTCTTTTCTCAACCTCCTCTTCCATATATTTCGCTCTATTTTTAGTATACAAATCCAGCATTATCTATCTAAAAAGTTTTATGTTACTTCAATTTTGATAGTAGATTCTGATCTTAGATAAATTTTACTTATAATGTTAAAAATTTGAATCATGAAATTATTATTTTGAGAATAAATTTGTTTAATTGCAACCCTTAACTTAAAATTACATAAACAATTAATGAAAAGATCAAAACAATTTCGATATAAAGATTGAATTAAGAGGAATCATACATATTAAAACATATCAAGTAAGGGGACGAGATCCACTGGAAAAAAAAATAAGGAGAAGAGAAATGATTTTCATGTAAGAGTAAGAGCAATACATTTTAATCATTAAATCATATATATATCATTAATATTAAAACATAAAATTATTTAATTTTTTAAAGTGATCATCGAATATTTAAATATTTTTTATATAATATTCAAGTAATTTTTAATTTTAACCAGTAAAATTAATTGACCCTTCCCACCCACATAATAAGATAATACTCTTATTTGATATATATATGTATGCAATATAACTTTTCATACAAGTTTTTGTTGATTTGGATTTTTCTTTGTAAAAATATCAATAATTTTCATGCTGAGTTGCGGACACGCAAATACACATGCCTTTGCTATTTTTTTTTTTGTTTTTTCCCCTTGAGCAACCATTACTTTTTTTATAAGGCCTACCAATACAACCATTTAGAAAATTAAATTTTATAGTGTAGTAATCAGTGTATTTTTTATAACGATAATCATACTTGAGTAGTTGAGCTATCATTATTTTGTCAAAATTTATAACTACTACTAAAATAGTTATTTCTGTTAACGTATTCTCTATATATTTAATTATATTTATTTGTTATAATGTGTAATTATTTAGAGAGAGAATTTCTTCAAAAAAATAAGTAACGGCGGGTGTGGGAGGCACTTCACTTGCAGGAATGACGTGATACTTGTCATACTAACTAACAAGTAGTTTTTTAAACAATTTAATACTTAAAAAATTTGGTATCATAAAAAAGACTAAGACTAAGCACTAAACTTAATTAAGTTTGACATTTTACAATAAAAGAGATATAAATAAACAGATAAATAGATGAATTTTTTTAACAAGTGTCTTTAGATTACTCTTTAAAAAATAAAAAGTATAAAGATTATATTAAAACTGGTACATTTAATACATTTAAAATTTTAAAATTTCTTTTTAATAAAAACTTCATATTTTTTATTCCTTAACATTAAAAAAATTTCGTAACTTGATGCCTCAAGTCATGTTTGTATTAAAGTTAATACATCATGTTTTTTTTTTTCTTACAAAGTTTTCTTACATTTTTTTAAATGTGAAACTAATTTTTATTTAGAATATTTACACTATCTTTTCTGTAAATGTTTTCTTTGCTCAAACTATTAATATTATAAAAATCTCTCGATTGGAAACTTACATACTACCTGAGTCACCTCTTGTAAGTTGAACAAGATTCTTTCATTCATGTGTTCTATGACAATTTGTTAAATTAACTTGTTATAAATACATCCGACTTGTCCCTCAGGGCCCTCACCCATGTTTCGAATTAAAATAGAAAATAATTCATATTAGATCACAGAAAAAGGAACATTGCACACTCTTATATATGTATTCCATTATTTTATTATTGAGAGGTTGTTTTATTATGGAAAATATTAGTCATACACTTCCTGTTAGAAGTGTATGACTGTTCACATTATTTTTAATATATGTGATTGAGTGAGAGAAAATGATAAAAAAAAATATGTATAATAAATAATATTAAATAAAGTATAAAAAAGGACGTATGTATTATTTGATGTAAGAATATAAGAATCATTTTATTATATTGTACCTATTTGGAACTCACGTGCGATGCTCATGGCCACCGACGTTTGTCCTCATTGACGTGGCTAGGTGAAGGAATACTTGTATCAACGTTCAATGCGGGTCCAATTTAACCATTTGAAACTTGAACTTAGGATTTAAATCTTTTTGTTCTACTTCATTACCCTTCTCTGTCTCTTTACCAAACGCATTGATAGTTTAACCAAGAAATTGACTTAGGATCTATCATTGCGTTAGCTTTGATGTGAATTGTATAACCATTAAGAAGCATTTCTTCAGTTGAGGATGTCAGAATTAATAGCAATTGATGTGTTTAATTTCTACATGGAAGGTGCTAATAAACGCCGCCATTGTTAATGTGATTGTGAGGCTATTCCTCTACAGTGAAACGCCTCCTTTTGTCTCAACTCTCACCTATCATGTTAACAGTTTTAGACTTAAGAGGGCTCCAATCATCACTGGGATCCATTCTTTTTTCCCTTTATTTACTTATTCACTGGTTCAGAACTGTAAGACGGATCCATCACCCACTAACTGAGAGTATATTGCATTCAAAACTTGTTTTCTGTGGGAAAGTCTAAAAATAGGTTGCAGCTTACAATATTCACATTAGGCTATTCGTTATGTATGTGCACACTTAATTTTGATCGGACTTAAAAAAAAATTAAAAAAAAATAAAGTTACTGCAGTTGTTTTGTTTTCTTTATGAAAATCAACTTTTCTTTTTAATTTTTTGTTTTTTTTTGTTTTTGTTTTGTCCCAACTCAGCTCCCACCCATAACCATCCTCACTACTTTGCTCCCCACTCAGTTTCCCACTTACACTACTGAACAAACCCACTCCTCACTAATACACATACTCCCTCACTAATTCACCCACTCCATTATGCATAATCACCTACTCCATTATCAGTTTGTTGCTAGCAACTAATAAGAATCATCACCATCTCCACGTACGGGGGGACATCTGAAAAAAACCTGCAACCATATTATCTTTTACCAAAAAAAAATTTTATCATCTTGGACCTCTTCACCCACAATCACATTGACTACCAAAACCAAAAAAAAACGTGACCACTCTTCCCCTCCGAGAACCTTCCATTCATCCTCACTTCCTTGCACCTTCAACCACCCTTCAACCATCTCTACCATCTTCTTCCTCATCCCTCCACCATTTACGTGAAACCATCTTCATCTCATAACGCTCCCCACCCCATCCACCTCATCTTCATCATCTCTTTTCCACCATCAAACCATCTTCTCCCAACCATGAGCAACCCAACCAAACCGTGACAAATCCATCTGCGTCAGTAACCTCCAAACAGACCACCAATTTTGAGACCTTCATCATCTCTCCATCATGAGCTCATTTTCCCTTGACTACCAACCGTGACTATCTTCAACCTTCGCTTCCAGGCTCCGCACACATGTAACCACCAACTCGCCTCATCCCTCCCAACCATCGGACCATCTTCTCCCAACCGTGAGCAACCCAACCAAACCGTGACAAATCCATCTGTAACCTCCAAACAGCCCACCATATATCAACCTTCACCATCTCCTCTCACTACTACTGTGAACCCGACCACCCAAACCCCATCATCTTCACCATCCCATGCACCAAGTCCAAACACACTCTCCATAACAACTTCCATCTTTCTGAAGACCAGGAGACCACCTTGCACCTTCAACCTCCTCATCACCTACCTTTGCACTATCATACCCTCTCCACCGACCGTCGGACCCCAATCTCCCTAAATTGTGACTCAAACTCCATCACATCCTCTCCACCGACCGTCGAATCCCCCTAAATCACCTACCTTTGCACTATCATACCCTCTCCACCGACCGTCGGACCCCAATCTCCCTAAATTGTGACCCGAACTCCATCATATCCTCTCCACCGACCGTCGAATCCCCCTAAACCGTGAACCAAACTCCATCACACCCTCTGCACTGACCGACGAACCTCACAAAATTAGATTCCCCTCACCAACCGTCGAACCTCGCAGAAGCCAGATCCTTCCCCTCACCGACCGTCGAAACTCACAAAACCAAGTCCCTCCTCGCACCGACTGTCGAACATCACAGAAGCTAGATCCTTCCCCTCACCGATCGACGGACCTCACAAAACCAAGTCCCTCCTCGCACCGACTGTCGAACATCACAAAAGCCAGATCCTTTCCCTCACCGACCGACGGACCTCGTAAAACCAAATCCCCTCACCGACCGTCGAACCTCACAAAACCAAATCCCCTCACCGACTGTCGAGACTCACAAAACCAAGTCCCTCCTCGCACCGATCGTCGAACATCACAGAAGTCAGATCCTTCCCCTCACCGACCGACGGATCTCATAAAACCAAATCCCCTCACTGAGTCGAACCTCACAAAACCAAATCCCCTCACTGACCATCAAGACTCAAAACCAAGTCCCTCCTCGCACCGACCGTCGAACATCACAGAAGCCAGATCCTTCCCCTCACCGACCGACGGACCTCACAAAACCAAATCTCCTCGCACCGACCGTCGAACCTCAGAAACCAGATCACTACCCTGTCACCTCCAAACCGTGAATTCCACTCCCCTCACCGACCGTCGGACCGTGAACCAAACACCTTCCATCTTCACCACCTTCCTCCAAAAAACACTCACCACCAAAACCCCCACGCAGCTAAGACCACCGTCCCACCGCCCTTGTTCTGCGCAACTTCCGTCCAACTCCACCCACCACGCACTGAATCCAGCAGCAAACATATATTCAGTTTGTGTTCTGTTTCTTCTTCTTGTTTCTTTGTGTTTTCTTTCTGCTTTTTTTGCATTTTTTTATTATTAAAAATCTAAAAAATAAAAAAATAAAAGTAATAAAAATAAAATGATAAAAAAAATTCATTTTTTTAGAAAAAAATAAAAATGAGATTAACTGAGTTGTGACAACTTGCTAATTCTATAATTTTCATAATCATCTAAGTTGTGACAACTTGATGAATCAATGGGTGATGTCTCTAGCGTGACACGAGCTTCACCTATTCAATCCTTAATTTGATTAACAGAGTCGCGACGACTTGTTAATTCAATTTTTTTAAAAAAAATAATTAAATTGTTTCTTTTAAAAAATACAAAATAAAATAAACCAATTCTTTTTTTCCTAGATAATTTTAAATAAAAATTTTGTAATAAATTTGATAATTAGTAGGTGACGTCTCTAGCGTGACGTGAACTTCACCTATTCAATTCTTAATTTGAATAACTGAGTCGCGACGGCTTGTTAATTCAAATTTTTAAAGTTTTTTATAAAATCAACCAACCCATAAGTATTTTCTAAAGAACTACGTGACTTTGAGTTCCTCATTGTATCTGAGAATACGTAGGAGCAGAATCTTTATTCTGTCAAGCCAAAAATTAAATTTTCACAAATTATTTGATGTTTTTTTTAGTGTTGTTTTAATAAAGGGGGTAAAGTAAACATATTTGAGATTATCAAGAATTTGCACAATTGACTTAAGGTACCGTCTCAGGACGGGTGCGTTAGGAGTGTTGTGGGATTAAGTTTCCACCCTTCCCTAAGCATAATCGACTCCCGAATTCAATCTGGTTCTCAAAGACCATTTTCTAATAAGGGTTTTCTAATTTTTCCTAATTTAAATAAAATTGGTGGCGACTCTATTTCCATACTCTAAAATCCTTCAAGTTGCTATATTGCGCCGCGATTTTCGGTCACGACAGATAGCGACTCCACTGGGGATACTTGAGAGTCAAGCCTGTAAAAGTTAGTCATGCAAAATTTTTGATGATCTTTATATGTTTGTTTTACCCTTTTTTCTTTCTTTTCAATATTTTTGATGCTTTTTATTTTATTGTTAATTATCTTATTATCTAAACCTTATGGTAGAAAATTTTTGGAATTTGTTTTGTATTTGCTTTGTTTTGCAGGATGTGGGTAGTCTTTAGGATTATAAATGTCTGTATGCTCCCTACACCCACTGCACCTACACGTTTATCACACACGCTTGAGTGGGGCTCTATACCCGGGTCTGAGTGAAGTCTAAGTTAGGTAGAGGTTGCGTAGTGGTAGCCATTTTGGATGTACATCCTGTTTGGTTATTACGAAAGTCTCATCTAGAGTGTGCCTTTTTCATGAATGTCCCACACCTAGTGGTTTACCCACTATTTCGTGATCAACATTCTGAAATAGGACTTGACTCTAGAGACCTTTAGAATAGAAGAGTCACCCCATGGAAGTTCTCACGAACTAGAAAGACTCTTAGATCCCTAGGATAGAATTCCCAAGTTTAAGACAATCCCATCAGGACACAAAGGGAGCACACATTTCATTACCTTTAGATTTATCCATATCTTGTGAGATGTTCAGTCCTTTAAAGTGACAAACCATACTTGTGTCCCTCTTAATTTTTTTTTTCCAAAAAGAAGAGATGAGTCATTATTAAAGGACCAACAACTCGCTCACTCATTATTGCATCACAAGTCATCACTTTGCGCATCATGTTTTCTCCAAAAAAAAAATGCATTGATGATTCTTATGTGTTAAATAGGTTTGTTGGGGGACTGTTGAGACTAAGTGCCTAAGGATTAATAGTGAGTATCTTTGATTAATAATGGAAAATATCATGGGATCAGATCACAAGGGTGAAATTTTGAAAAGGACCCTGCAACTTAAGGCCAAGAAAGTTGACACAGAAAGCTTGGTGAGTTTGGGTCGAATATTGAAGAAGACACAACGTCTGACCTTCACTGCAAGATATGGGAGAATCTTGAATCTGTTAGAAGTTGACGCACAAGTAGAAGCCATCACTGCACTAGCTCAATACTATAACCCACCGTTGCATTGTTTCACTTTTCAAGATTTTCAGTTAGCCCCCACCTTAGAGGAGTTTGAGCAGATCTTGGACTTACCTTTGGAAAAGGAAAAGTCATACCAATATACGGGCCACTATACATCTATGCCAACCATAGCAAATGTCTTGAAGATTCATGTAAAAGATCTACAGAAGGCAAAACAAATTAGGAAAGGAACAAAGGGGTTTCCAAGGAAATATTTGGAAGGGCACATGCATTACCTAGCCGAGATTGAAGACTGGAGCACCTTAATGGATGTGTTAGCCCTCATCATTTATGGCAGCATCCTTTTCCCAAGTAATGAAGACTTGGTAGATTTTGCAGCAATTGATGTGATCCTCGCTCGAAGAAATAATATCGCAAATCCTGTTCCAGCCATTCTGGCTGATGTTTATTACACTCTGAATTTTTGTCATGAAAATAAGGGTAAGTGGATCTTATGTTGTCTACCAATGCTATTTGTATGGCTCATAAGTCACATGTTTAAGAGGGGCTACAAAAGACCCTGTCCCATTACAGATCTCAAGATGCTCCAATTAAAGACCATGAGCGACCGTGAATGGGCTGAGGAATTAGCCAAGCTTGAGGAGAGAAGAATTATATGGTACCCATGGCGAAAAGAAGGGCAAACAGTGGTTTATCAGTGCGAAGGCTTTCCTAATGTTCCTCTCATGGGTACTTGGGGATGCATTAACTATAACCATGCCCTGGCATTGCGACAACTAGGCTATCCCATGATGGGGCCACCGTCAAAATTGGAAACCGCTCCTTTTGTCTGTGATATGCAAATGGAGTGTACTAAGACACTTAGGAGAGTGCGAGACGCTTGGAGGAAAGTTATCAGAAAGGGTAGAGAGTTAGGAATTAAAAGCTGTGGAGTCAAAGAAAGCTACCGGCAATGGGTCAAGAATCGGGCTCAAGAAGTCAAAATGCCTTTCAAAAGTTCAGCGACCTTTACAGTCGGTATATCTCTGCCTCCGGTCTCAATAGAAGATGAGGAAATAAAGGAAAAGTTAGCAAAAGCCAATGAAGAAAAAAAGAAATTAGAAGCAGAGCTGGAAAAGACTCGCCGAACATGTGTAGTTTTAAAGCATGAAAATTCTCAGAAAGGCCACGCACTTGAAAGGGCTAACAAAAAGCAAAAGATAGAACAAGATCATATGTCAAGAACCAAAAGGTGTTTGGAAGCTGCAAACAAGGAATTGAAACTCCGAGGATAAGAAAGAGATAGAGCTCTAGCTGAAAATCAACGACTTAAAGAGTCACTTGTAAATGCCAAAACGGCACAGGATAATGCTCTTTAACAGGTGGATAGCATGAAGTAACAAATAAAAATGGTGTCAGCAAGATATGAAGACACAATCAAAATTGAGAGGTTGCGCACTGTCGAGGAGATTGCAGGGTATGAAGCAGCATTGCAACGAGGACAGGAGGACTTGCAGAAAATGATAGATCATGCAAAACAACAAGACGAGGACATTAATGGATGGAAAGAAGAAATCCATTTTTGGAGAGACCAATTCTCGAAGCTGGCATGCCTAGCCAACACGGCAATCGCAGACATTCCATATTATTTAAAGGTGGCAGATAAGATGATTGATCCTCTTAAGACCCCGGCAGAGATTAATGACTTTATTGAGTATTGCAAGAATCTTATTGGACAAATGAAGCAGAGGATCAGGTTGCAGTTGTTTGAGAAGGAGGAATTAGACTAGACAATGATGTAGAGTGAAAATAATGTACTCCTCTTAAATAATGTTGATGACTCTTTTTCAATTGAATAAAGTATGCCTTTTTGTTCTTCTGATCCTATGTTGTACTAAAGATCCACTACTTTTGAACGAGATGTTTTAAGTAATGTTCATGACAACTTTTGAATGAGACGTTCTAAGAAATAGTCATAACAAGTAAAGATCAAAGATATTCACTTAAATCCGCTCGGCACAAATTAACAATGGTCCTTTAACAAATCAATAATAATCATGGTTATTTTAATAAATTGTACTTTGATTATTCACAGAAGTTTAAAACCATTGCGCGACAAAGGAAAGAAGACAACAATCAAACCCGTGTTCACAACACAAGGGCTCGAACAAGGTTGCTTGCAGTAATAGCAGCTGAGAACGAAGGTAGGAACCTAAGTTTGGAAGTAGATGAAGTGAAAGGAAGGGTGAATGAGGTGACAGAATCTCAAAGAAGAATTGAGAAAATGTTGTCAGCCATGAGGGAGACCCTTACCTTGATGGAGGCAGTTGGAGGTACAGGAGTAACCGGGGCACACTCGCACCCACTGAATACCACTTCCATGAGGACAAACCCTAGAGTCACTACTGAGGTACCTTATGTGGGAGGAACCTCAAACACGGCCTCAGTAATGATTCCTATTGGAGAATGATATCATTCATTGGAAGGTACTCACAATGAAGTGCATGGTAATGCTGAGTTCACGTGGGAACCGCCACATATGATGATAACTGGATTTCCTATCGGTATTGGACACGCGAATCTTCAAAATGACAAGATGAAAGAGGAGTGGATGGAAAAGATGGAAGAACAAATCAAGGCGATCAAGGGTCCTAGCACTTACGGTCCCCTTGGGATAGAAGAATTATGCCCTACTGCTAACATTGTCATCCTCAAGGATTTCAAAGTCCTAGAATTTGTGAAATATGATGGGAGCACCAACCCCTTTTTCCACCTAAAAACTTACATTACCAAAATGTCCATATGGTCAAGGGATTGGAAGTTTCTCGTCAATTTCTTTCATGAAAGTATGACTGGGCCTGCTTTGGAGTGGTGTATCCAACAGGACCTCTCAAAAATCTCCTCTTAGGATGACTGGGTGAATTTATTTATGGGTCAGTATCAGTTTAATCTGGATACAGCCCCAACCCGGGAGCAGTTGGGAACATTACAGAAGAAAAATGAGGAGACATTCAAGCAATATGCCCAGAGGTGGAGAACTCTTGCAGCCCAGGTGCAACCGCCGTTAACTCTGACTGAGATGTGCTCATACTTCTTGGGAACTTTAGGAGCTCCTTATATTGGGACAATGGCGGGCACCGCTTATAAAGACTTCGCTGACTTAATTGCTGCTGGAGAAAGAATTGAAATTTTGGTAAAGGCTGGAAAATTGCTAGCTGGCAATAATGAAAGTAGTTTCAAGAAGAGTTTTCCTCCTAAGAAAAAGGAGCCGGAAGTGAGTTACGTGCAAAATCTGTAACCCCGATATTCGCCTTCCTACCTTACATACCGACCATCCCCATACAACCCAAACACTTACCCTTCCTATCAGACACCTGCATCGTCCCATCTACCTGGACCAACCGCTCTTCCCGTAAATATACCTCAAACCCAACCATTCCAAATCAACAATATCCCGGTACCCTAACCATATACACCAACTCGCCCAATCTATACTCAGTACCCACCTCGTCCTCTGCAAAATTTTCAAAACTACCCACAACCTCGACCAAACTTCCAAAATCAAGACCGTTTCCGTACCCAAAACCTACCCCCTTCCCAAAACTGTTCATCTCAAACGCAGATCTATTCCAAAGGTTGTTTGATGCTCACCTCATCTCAGGGGAACCCTGTACATCCCCTACAACCACCATTTCCAGTATAGTACAACCCGAATTTAACTTGCAAGTACCATATGAATATTTCGGGCCATTCAATCGAAGACTGTGAGTCTTTCAAGATGGCGGTAAGAAAGCTTATTGCTTGTGAAAAACTGGACATTCAAGAAGAGGCTAGACCTAGTATTGTCAGCAATCCAATTCCTAATCATGGTGGAAGGAATGAGGCGAATGCTGTGGAGATTGAAGGACCTCTAATAAGGAATGTCATGAACCTGCGCACACCGATGACTCAAATATTTGAGGGGTTGAAGAAAGTAGGATATGTTATCACGACACCAGCTTCATCAGTAAAAGAAGAGGAGAAGTATGATGAAGAATCAAGATGTGTTACCATTGTGGGGGAACAGGACACGATATTGAGAACTGTTGGGACTTTAAGGTTCGAGTTCAAGGATTACTCACTTTGGGAATAATACAAGCCGGACAAGGGGTAGCCTCCTCTGAAGAAGTCAGTGTAGTAGAACGCTTTGTGCTGAAAGTGCCACCTCTCAACCAGGCCCCGGCGCCAGGGAAAGTAGTTGTTACAGTCAAGAAGCCAATGTCGTTTGCTTATAATGATACTCACTCAGTACCATGGAATTATGAAGCTAAGGTGGAAATGAAAGGAGTCAGTGAAGAGACTTCAAAACCCCGAGTTGCTGAAATACTCCAGGATGAAGGGTATGTGACTAATATAGTTACAAGGAGTGGGCGATTTTATGGCTCAGTAGAAGTAGAAAAAAAGAATGCTAAAGAATGGGGTAAGGAGGAAAGTGCAAGAGAAGAGGAGAGAGGGAAAGAAGAGGAGGAAGAATTTTTGAAGATCATGAAACAGAGTGAATACGATGTGATGGAACAGCTGAAGAAGACTCCAACAAGGATATTCCTTTTGTCACTCATTTTGACATCTGAGTTACATCGAAAAGCGTTGCTAAGAGTATTGAATGAAGCTTATGTCAAACCCGATGTTACCCCTGAAAATGTTGTCAGCATGGTGGACTCGATAAAACACGTCAACATGATCACATTTATGGATAAAGAGATCACCTCTCGGTCTGAGAAAAACCCACAGGCCTTACACATAACCCTTAAATGCAAAGGGTATATAGTTGCAATAGTTTTGATTGATGGAGGGTCTGCATTAAATATTCTACCGAAGTTGACTCTAACCTCATTGTCAATAAGTGAGGATGAACTGTCACCTCAAGAAATGGTAGTGCGAGCCTTTGATGGAAATAGGAGGGGTATTTTAGGAGAGGTGACGTTGCCATTAGAGATTGGTCCAAGTAATTTTCAGGTATTGTTCTAGGTTATGAACATTGAGCCTGGTTACAATATGCTCCTGGGGAGACCATGGATCCATGCTGCTGGTGCTGTTCCTTCTACACTACACCAGAGTGTTAAATACATCGAGAATGGGTCGATTATTACTATACACGGAGAAGAAGAAATCATGGTGTCAAAATTGATTTCAGTGCCGTATGTGGAAAGTGCAGAGAAAGATGAAGAGAATTTGTGGCACAGCTTTGAGGTAGTTGAAACTAAACTCAGTAGGGGTGAACCCTCGATGCAAACTGTAAATCAGGTGGTGGCTCGAATTATGACTAATAATGGGTACCAGAAAGGAAAAGGCCTAGGCTTAAAATTGCAAGGAACTCGGACACCAATTTCACTTCCAGAAAAACTAGACAAGTTCGGATTGGGGTACGAAGCAGCTCTGGAAGAGAGAATGGAGAATACGACTTTGGGGAAAAGGAGTGATAAGGGCAAAATCAAGCATATTCCTCACCTGAGGGAGACATTCCCAGCACCAACCAAAGTGATCATGCCTGAAGAAGTCATTCGTCCCTAATACCATCTTACTATCAATGCATTCCATGAAGAAGGCCCTGAAGAGTACAAAGTAATCCGGCCTTTCACTGAAGAGGAGCCATTGGAGAACTGGCAATCTGAACCAATGATTGATGTTATTGCTTCTAAGTAATTGTCTAGTCATGCTGTAACAAGCAGATATTTGTGTCTAGCTATGTTTTTATCTTATATTTATGTTATTTGAGACAATTAACTAAGTAAAGTTGCATGTTTATTCAGTATTCCTCGGTATCACTCTCTTTGCTTATCTTCTTTTTACATTTCCTTTTCCTGTGTTTCTCTAAAAAGAAAAAAAGACTTCTTGCTCTTGCTTTATCATTTCTACTCTATTTTATCTTTCCAACTCCCCATAAATTACTTTCCAGGGATGTGAGTCTTGTAGAGAGTTCGTCTCATGAAAGGGACCTTGAAAACTTGTCAATTGATTCCCCTGCAACGTTTGATGAAGAGGATCCTGGATCTGGTGAAGAGGAAGAGATTGTTGAAGAATTTGAAAAAATGCTGGAATACTCAGAGAGGAAGTTTGATGTGGGCAATGAGGTAATAGAAGTAATTAATATGGGAACATAAGAGGACAAGAAAGAATTGAAAATAGTAGATAATCCTGAGCGTATAGAAATGGTGGCACTATTGAGGGAGTTCCTTGATATGTTCACATGGTCTTACAGAGATATGCCTGGATTAGACCCTGAAATAACGTCACATAAAATTCTTTTATATCCAGATGTAGAAGCAAAAAGGCAAAAGTTGAGAAGAATGCATCCTGATATGTCACTAAAGATCAAGGAAGAAGTGACTAAGCAATTAGAAGCTAGATTTATAGAGGTGTCAAGACACCCGTAATGGGTAGCAAATATTGTGCCAGTACCAAAGAAGGATGGGAAGGTCAGGATGTGCGTGGATTATAGAGATCTAAATAAGGCCAGTCCAAAAGATGATTTCCCGCTCCCTCATATTGATGTTCTTGTTGACAATATAGCAGGAAATCATAGGTTCTCATTTATGGACGGGTATTCTAGGTATAATCAGATCCCCATGAATGTTGATGACAAAGAAAAGATGACTTTTATTACACCTTGGGGAACTTTTTGTTATACAGTAATGTCCTTTGGATTGAAGAATGCTGAGGCTACCTATCAACGTGCTATGGTTGCATTATTTCATGACATGATGCATAAAGAAATTGAGGTTTATGTAGACGATATGGTAGCTAAATCCAAAGAAAAGGAAAGTCATATAACAGTCTTACGGAGATTATTTGAAAGACTCAGGAAGTATGGGTTGAGGCTCAATCCTAATAAATGCATTTTCGGAGCATCCACTGGAAAATTACTCAGATTCATCGTTAGCAGAGAAGGGATAAAGGTGGATCCGGATAAGGCAAAGGCAATATAGGAGATGCCTCCTCCTAAAACTGAACGTGAAGTGAGAAGCTTTCTCGGGAAACTTAACTACATCGCTAGGTTCATTGCTAACCTGACCAGCACCTGTGAGCCTATATTCAAGTTGTTGAAGAAGCATCAGTCGGGCAAATAGGATGAAGAATGTCAAGAAGCTTTTGATAAGATAAAGGTTTATTTGATGAACCCTCCTGTGTTGGTACCCCCTACACCGGGTCGTCCTCTGATATTATACTTAACCGTACTGTCAACCTCAATGGGGGCAATGCTAGGGCAGCACGATGAATCAAGAAAAAAGGAGCAGACGATTTATTACCTGAATAAGAAGTTTAATGATTGTGAAGCCCGATATATGGCAATCGAGAAGACTTGTTATGCTCTAGTATGGACCTCAAAACGATTAAGGCAGTACATGCTCTATTATGCCACTTGGTTGATCTCCCGAATGGACCCCCTGAAGTATATATTTGAAAGCCCTCATGTTTCATTAAGGGTTTCAAAATGATAGGTGATACTATCGGAATTCGACATCAAGTACATAACTCGAAAATCCGTCAAAGGAAGTGCAATTGCTGATCATTTAGCTGAAAACCCTCTTGAGGGTGGACAACTAGTAACATCCGAGTTCCCTGATGGAGAAATTTTGACAGTAGAAGGAGAAGAAGAAAGTAAGGATGAGCCCATTTGGAAGATGTATTTTGATGGAGCAGTCAACATGCATGGTAGTGGCATAGGGGCCGTGGTTGTTTCACCAACTGGAAAGTAATATCCAGTCGCTATCAAGCTCGATTTTGAATGCACTAATAATGTTGCAGAATATGAGGCCTGTGCTAATGGTTTACAAGTGGTAATTGACTTGGGGATTAAGCCATAAAAATATTCAGAGATTCGGCACTTATCATTTATCAGGTGAATGGTGAATGGGAAACTAAAGACCCAAAGTTAGTGCCCTATCAAAAGTATTTGACCAAGTTGACCGAAAAGTTTGAAAAGGTGACATTTTCCCATATGGCTCGAGAGATGAATCAGTTTGCAGATGCTTTGGCCACTTTGGCTGTAATGACTAGGTTGGATATCCACAATAATGTCCAACCCATCCAAGTAAAAGTACATAGTGAGCCTACATATTGGGCCAATGTGGAGGGCGAGCCAGATGGTAAACCTTGGTACCACGATATCAAGCAGTATATCCAGCATAGAGAATACCCAACTGGGGCAAGTGAAGTGAATAAGAAGACTATCCGCCGGTTGGCAATGACCTTTTTCTTGAATGAGGAAGTTCTATATAAGAGAAGCCATGACGGCACATTGCTTAGATGCGTGGATGCTCGGGAAGCTCGTTTAATCATGACTGAAGTTCATGAAGGAATTTGTGAGACTTATGCTAATGGTCATATAATGGCGCAAAAAATTTTAAAGAGCGGTTATTATTGGTCCACCATGGAAGCAGATTGCATAGAATATGTTCGAAAGTGTCATAAATGCCAGATATATGCAGATCGAGTTAATGCACCTCCATTCCCCTTGCACAATATGGTATCGCCATGGCCTTTCTCCATGTGGGGAATAGATGTCATTGGACCGATTAACCCTAAAGCTTCCAATGGTCATCGTTTCATTTTAGTGGCAATCGACTATTTCACCAAGTGGGTAGAGGCTTGCTCATATGCCAATATTACCCAAAAGATATTTTTGAAATTCCTCAAGAGAGATATTATCTGCAGATATGGAATCCCATAAAGAATAATCACCGATAATGCTGCTAATCTCAATGGTGCTGAGATTAAGAGGTTTTGTGAAAATTTCAAAATCAAGCATCATAATTCAGTTCCTTACAGGCCTCAGATGAATAGTGCGGTTGAAGCTGCAAATAAAAATGTCAAAAAAATTGTGGCCAAAATGGTTGTGAACTACAAGGACTGGCACGAAATGTTACCCTATGCTTTACAAGCGTATCGTACCAATATACGATCAAGCACCGGGGCAACACCTTTCTCCTTGGTGTATGGGATGGAAGCTGTATCTCCCATAGAAATTGAAATTCCTTCTTTAAGAGTATTGATGGAACCAGAGTTGGAAGAATCTGAATGGGTGAAGACTCGATATGAGCAATTGAATATGATAGAAGAGAAGAGACTGGCAGCTATTTGTCATGGACAGCTGTACCAAAGCAGAATGGCTAGAACCTTTAATAAAAAAGTCCGTCTTAGAGAATTCTGTTCAGGAGATTTTGTTTTGAAGAAGATTCTCCCTAACCAAGAGGATGCTAGAGGAAAATGGGCTTCGAGTTATGAGGGTCCTTACATCGTTAAGCAAGCATTTTCTGGAGGGGCCTTAATTTTGCAGAATATGGATGGAGAAGAATTGTCAAGGCCAGTAAATACTGATGTTGTCAAGAGATTCTATGCCTAAAAAAAAGGGGAAGCTCGTTAGGTTGAAAATCCGAAAGGGCGGCCTAAGCAAAAGTTAGAGTAAAGAAAAAAAAAGAGAAGGAAAAAGTCCGTTAGGTCGAAAACCCGAGATGGCGACCTAAGCAAAAGTTAGGGCAAATAAATAGGCAAAATCTCAAAGAAAGGAAGTTTGATACTCCAAACTGGGGCAATTTTTATTCTGCACTCAATGGGCCATACTGGGGCAAAAATGTCTGAAAGATTAAAGGAAAAATGTGTTGAAGAAAGTAGCAACAGAGACAGCAGTTGGATTATCAAACGATTGCAGGGAATCAATTGAATGAGGAACAATGAACCAATACTGGGGCAAATTTTCTTTTCCTTGCAATTTTCTTTTGTTTCTATGCTTACATCTTTCAAGAATGCGTCTTACCAAATATTCATGTACAATCATATTACCTAAATAATAAAAAGGAGTTTGTTCATTTAACGAATTTCTTTCCATTCATGAATGCATGTTTGACTAATTAGTTTATGTCTCAAATAACATAAATTTAAGGTCAATAGCTTGATTCTAACATTTCTACAGCAATCTTTCAATGATTGAGCTAGATTGAAAGATTTCAGTAGCTCAAAGTATAGTTTGCAATATGACATTTGGTCAAAGTGATTTGTTGCCAAGAAGGAAATGAAGAGTCGAAAAAAAAGAAAAAGGGTTAAAAGGATTCTGAGATAGTCAAAAGGTCTAATGAAGAAAAGCAAGTGAATAAGGGTTTGATTGGTCAAAGCTTTCCAAAGTCGTTGCTGGTTCAAATGATTAAAAGAAAAGAAAAAAGAAGAAAAAAAAGAAAGAAAGAGAGAATAAATATAAAGAAAAAGAGAGAAAAAGAGAGAGAAGAAAAGAGATTTTAAGGCATTGTCTAACTGTCATGAATGTCTCCATTGCAGCGCATCGGCTCCATGCATTTGCATTTTTTTAGCGCATCGGCTCCATGTATTCCATGCATTTTAAATTCCTATCTTTTACTTTTGAGCGCATCGGCTCCCTGTCTTTTAATTCTTGTCTTTTACTTTTGAGCGCACCGGCTCCATGCATTCCATGCATTTCACTTTCTGTTGAGCGCATCGGCTCCATGCATTCCATGCATTTTAAATTTCTGTCAATTTCTTTGAGCGCATCGGCTCTATGCATTATATGCATTTTACTTTCTATTGAGCACATCAGCTACATGCATTTTAAATTCTTTTGAGCGCATCGGCTCATTGCATTTTAACTTCCTATCATTGTTTTTGCTTTGTTTTGCATTCATCCTCTTATGCATTGTCGGACAAAATTAAAGTTCATGTCTTTACTCGTTTCTTACGACGATAAAATGAAAAACCACAGTTTTTTTTATTATCTAATAAGAAACAAGTAAAAATGGGCAACTGTGAACACCCAATTTTGAACGGACTTAAAAAAAAATAAAAAAAATAAAGCTACTGCAGTTGTTTTGTTTTCTTTATGAAAACTAACTTTTCTTTTTAGCTTTTTGTTTTTTTTTGTTTTTGTTTTGTCCCAACTCAGCTCCCACCCATAACCACCCTCACTACTTTGCTCCCCACTCAGTTTCCCACTTGCACTACTGAACAAACCCACTCCTCACTAATGCACCTACTCCTCACTAATTCACCCACTCCATTATGCATAATCACCTACTCCATTATCAGTTTGTTGCTAGCAACTAATAAGAATCATCACCATCTCCACGTACGGGGGGACATCTGAAAAAACCTGCAACCTTATTATCTTTTACCCAAAAAAAAAACTTTCATCATCTTCGACCTCTTCACCCACAATCACATTGACTACCAAAACCAAAAAAAAAAAACAGCAGCCACTCTTCCCCTCCAGAGAACCTTCCATTCATCCTCACTTCCTTGCACCTTCAACCACCCTTCAACCATCTCTACCATCTTCTTCCTCATCCCTCCACCATTTACGTGAAACCATCTTCATCTCATAACGCTCCCCACCCCATCCACCTCATCTTCATCATCTCTTTTCCACCATCAAACCATCTTCTCCCAACCGTGAGCAACATTACCAAACCGTGACAAATCCATCTGCTGTAACCTCCAAACAGCCACCAATTTTCAAGACCTTCATCATCTCTCCATCATGAGCTCATTTTCCCTTGACTACCAACCGTGACTATCTTCAACCTTCAGCTTCCAGCTCCCTTGCACATGTAACCACCAACCTGCCTCATCCCTCCCAACCATCTGACCATCTTCTCCCAACCATGAGTAACCCAACCAAACCGTGACAAATTCATCTGCTGTAACCTCCAAACAGCCACCATATATCAACCTTCACCATCTCCTCTCACTACTACTGCGAACCCGACCACCCATCATCTTCACCCTCCCATGCACCACGTCCAAACACACTCTCCATAATAACTTCCATCTTTCCGAAGACCAGGAGACCACCTTGCACCTTCAACCTCCTCATCACCTACCTTTGCACTATCATACCCTCTCTACCGACCGTCGGACCCCAATCTCCCTAAATCGTGACTCAAACTCCATCACATCCTCTCCACCGACCGTCGAATCCCCCTAAATCACCTACCTTTGCACTATCATACCCTCTCCACCGACCGTCGGACCCCAATCTCCCTAAATCGTGACCCGAACTCCATCACATCCTCTCCACTGACCGTTGAATCCCCCTAAATCGTGAACCAAACTCCATCACACCCTCTGCACCGACTGACGAACCCCACAAAATCAGATTCCCCTCACCGACCGTCGAACCTTGCAGAAGCCAAATCCTTCCCCTCACCGACCGTCGAAACTCACAAAACCAAGTCCCTCCTCGCACCGACCGTCGAACATCACAGAAGCCAGATCCTTTCCCTCACCAACCGACGGACCTCATAAAACCAAATCCCCTCACCGACCGTCGAACCTCACAAAACTAAATCCCCTCATCGACCATCGAGACTCACAAAACCAAGTCCCTCCTCGCACCGACTGTCGAACATCACAGAAGCCAGATCCTTCCCCTCACCGACCGACGGATCTCATAAAACCAAATCCCTTCACCGACCGTCGAACCTCACAAAACCAAATCCCCTCACCGACCGTCAAGACTTAAAACCAAGTCCCTCCTCGCACCGACCGTTGAACATCACAGAAGCCAGATCCTTCCCCTCACCAACCGACGGACCTCACAAAACCAAATCTCCTCGCACCGACCGTCGAACCTCAGAAACCAGATCACTACCCTGTCACCTCCAAACCGTGAATTCCACTCTCTTCACCGACCGTCGAACCGTGAACCAAACACCTTCCATCTTCACCACCTTCCTCCAAAAAACACTCACCACCAAAACCCCCACGCAGCTAAGATCACCATCCCACCGCCCTTGTTCTGCATAACTTCCGTCCAACTCCACCCACCACGCACTGAATCCAGCAGCAAACATATATTCAGTTTGTGCTCTGTTTCTTCTTCTTGTTTCTTTGTGTTTTCTTTCTGCTTTTTTTACATTTTTTTATTATTAAAAATCTAAAAAATAAAAAAATAAAAGTAATAAAAATAAAATGATAAAAAATAATTCATTTTTTTAGAAAAAAATAAAAATGAGATTAGCTGAGTTGTGACAACTTGCTAATTCTATAATTTTCATAATCATCTAAGTTGTGACAAGTTGATGAATCAATGGGTGATGTCTCTAGCGTGACACGAATTTCCCCTATTCAATCCTTAATTTGATTAACAGAGTCGCGACGACTTGTTAATTCAATTTAAAAAAAAAAATTAAACTGTTTCTTTTAAAATATACAAAATAAAATAAACCAATTCTTTTTTTTCTAGATAATTTTAAATAAAAATTTTGTAATAAATTTGATAATTAGTGGGTGACGTCTCTAGCGTGACGCGAGCTTCACCTATTCAATTCTTAATTTGAATAATTGAGTCGCGACGGCTTGTTAATTCAAATTTTTAAATTTTTTTATAAAATCAACCAACCCACAAGTATTTTCTAAAGAACTACGTGACTTTGAGTTTCTCATTGCATCTGAGGATACGTAGGAGTAGAATCTTTATTCTGTCAAGCCAAAAATTAAATTTTCACAAATTATTTGATGTTTTTTTAGTGTTGTTTTAATAAAAGGGGTAAAGTAAACATATTTGAGATTATCAAGAATTTGCACAATTGACTTAAGGTACCGTCTCAGGACGGGTGTGTTAGAAGTGCTGTGGGATTAAGTTTCCACCCTTCCCTAAGCATAATCGACTCCCGAATTCAATCTGGTTCTCAAAGACCATTTTCTAATAAGGGTTTTTCAATTTTTCTTAATTTAAATAAAATTGGTGGCGACTCCATTTTCATACTCTAAAATCCTTCGAGTTGCTATATTTCACCGCGATTTTCGGTCGCGACAATGTAAAGCACTTTTTCTATCAAATTTTTTTAATAACATACTAAAAAACTTTTCAATAATATCATAATACAAAAAAAATAACATTAAGAAATTACAAAAAAAATTGATTCAAATGAAATTATTCTAAAATATAAAATAACTAAATATTTTGTTAGGAAAAATGTTCTGAAGATTTTACTGTCTTCCCTAATATTAGTTGGCTGTGCTAATTTGAAAAACTTATAAACATATCAATATATAAGTCTTTCCTTAAGATGTACATATCATATTTTTTTTTTGGATATTGAAGGTATATGTATATTAATAGAAGAGGGAGACAAATAATCTTGTGGAAGATTCAACATTATTATCACACTCATTTGAAGGACTTCAACCAGTTCCAAATAGTCTACAAGTTCGTTGAAAATGTACATATCATTTTAGTACAATAATGATACATTAATTGCTACATAATTCTACCTTAATTTTTTTAAGTGTAAACCTACCTTAATGTTAAGGGAAGCTAATGTTAGATAATATAGTACATTTATATTTTACTTATTTTATTTATCTTAAGGGTAGTTTAGTGTTTTATTTGTTGTATATATATTTTTACCCTTTTTTCAATTCTTGTAATGTGGACTAATTTACTTTTGCAATAGAGAACCCTAGCCACTTTTCTCTTCTCCCTTGTTCTTCTTCTCTTCCTCATATGCATTGCTAATCTTAATATGGTATCAAGAGCAAGGATGATTCTGGCCACAGCTTTCGACAACAACCCAGGTGATTTTTTGTTAGCAATTCGTTCTTCTCTTTGCGGTTCTCTCTGTTAGGGTTTTGTAGAGACCCATTTGCAGAAATTGGGGTTTTCTTTTCTCTGTTTTGTGATTGTTTGCAATGGCTGGAGAAAAGGATGATTCTCTTCAATCCATTAGTGTGCAGTTGAATGGGCAGAATTATTCATATTGGAGTTATGTGTTGAAGAATTTTTTGAAAGGCAAGAGAATGTGGGGTTATGTTTCTGGAACCTCTGTTAAGCCAAAAGATGAAAAAGATGGGAAATATGCAACAGAGCTAGAAACCTGGGAGGTAAATAATTCAAAGATTATTACTTGGATCAACAACTCTATTTCGCAGTCTATAGGGGTTCAATTAGCAAAATATGAAACGGCCAAGGAGGTTTGGGATCATTTGAAAAAGTTATATGTGCAGTCTAATTTTGCAAAGCAATATCAGTTGGAGATAGATATTCGAGCTCTTCAACAAAACAACATGAGCATACAGGAATTTTACTCTGCTATGAGCAATCTTTGGGACCAGTTGGCTCTTACTGAATCTGCTGAGTTATAAGCTTTTAAGCCGTACATTGACCGTAGAGAAGAACAGCATCTGGTTCAGTTTTTGATGACTCTTCGAGATGATTTTGAAGGGTTTCGTGGAACAATTTTGCATCGTCATCCTCTTCCAACTGTTGATTCGGTTATTAATAAATTGTTAGTTGAAGAGATTAGACTGAAGTCTCAATCAGAAAAAGGGAATGTAGACAAAAGAATCCTCCCCGACCCATCTGTTTTTGCTGTTCCTTCTAACAAAGGTAAATCTCATGGAAAAGTTAGTTACGATGAATGTAGTTTTTGCAAGCAGAAGGGTCATTGGAAAGCTCAATGTCCAAAATTATTGAATAAGTCGCAGCAAGCACAACAGCCATCTCAATGGAGACCTCCTAGTCAGTTTAGCCAACGAAACTTCAAGCCTCCAACATCAAATGTTGTTGCAGTTGTTCCTCTGTCAGCTGAGAGTACATCATTTTCTAGTCCTACAGTATCTGATCTTGCTGAGCAATTCTAGAGATTTCTTACCACACAACCACATGCCATGTCTACCCAATCCAATATAGGTTTGCCCTCCTCTAACTCATCAGGTATATCTTCACCCATATGGATCCTTGACTCTAGAGCCTCTCATCATATGTCATCTGATTTTAAATCATTTGTGTCTTTACATCCTGCTTCATCTGTGTCAGTCATGACTGCTGATGGCACTCCTATGCCATTAGCAGGCACTGGGTCTGTTTCCACATCTCATTTGTCCATTTCAGATGTTTACTATATTCCTAATCTCACTTTGAGTCTTATTTCTGTTAGTCAATTATGTGATTCTGGTTACTCAGTTTTATTTTCTTCCACCTCTTGTTTTGTGTAGGATCTGCAATCCAGGAGGCTGATTGGGACAGGCCGTAGGCAAGGGGGACTTTATATTCTAGATGAACTGAGAGTTCCAGATGTTGTAGCTTCTAGTGTTGACCTGTCGTCTTTTCGTTTGAATTCCTCGTCTTCTAATTTTTATTTATGGCATTCTCGTCTTGGACATGTTTCCTCTTCCCGTCTGAAATACTTAGCTTCTACAGGGGCTTTAGGAAAGTTGCAATCTAATGATATTTCTGACTGTTGTGGTTGCAAACTTGCTAAGTTTACTGCTTTGCCTTTTTCTAAAAGTATTTCAGTTTCTGTTATACCTTTTGACTTGGTTCATTCTGATGTATGGGGACCATCACCAGTTACTACCAAAGGTGGTTCTAGATATTATGTATCGTTCATTGATGATTGCACTCGTTATTGTTGGGTTTATCTTATGAAACATCGTTCTGAATTTTTTGGCATTATCATATGTTTCGTGCTTTTGTTAAAACTCAAAATAATGCTATTATCAAGTGCTTTCGATGTGATCTAGGTGGTGAATATACTTCTAATAAATTCTCTGAATTACTTGCTTCTGATGGGACTTTTCACCAAACTTCGTGTACTGACACTCCTGAACAAAATGGAGTTGCTGAAAGGAAACATCGCCACATTGTTGAAACTGCTCGTTCCCTTCTTCTGTCTACCTTTGTCCCAAGTGAGTTTTGGGGGGAAGCTGTCCTCACTGCAGTACATGTCATTAATAGAATTCCTTCTTCACATTACTTGAGTTTGTCTCCCTTTGAGAAATTATATGGTTGTGTTCCTGATTATTCAGTCTTGAGAGTCTTTGGTTCTACTTGCTTTGTTCTTCGTCCTCATGTAGAACGTAGTAAGTTGTCTTCTCGATCAGCAATTTGTGTTTTTCTTGGTTATGGTGATGGTCAGAAGGGTTATCGTTGTTATGATCCTGTAAATCAAAAACTTTATATCTTACGTCATGTTGTGTTTCTTGAGCATATTCCCTTTTATTCCATTCCTTCTAGTCAACATGTCCTTACCAAATCTGATCTCACCCACATTGATCCTTTTCACACATATTCTGACACCGCTCCTCTTCCTGTGACCCATAACCAAAATAATTCTGATGTTGAGCTTTGCAGGGTTGACACTAGTAGTTCTGCAGATCCAGATGCCTCCTCTGTCCCTGCGCCTCCCCAAGAACCTTCTGTGATCGTGGATCCTCCTCCTCCTTGTTATCCTCATCATGATCGTAAATCCACTAAATTACCAGATTTTGTTTATTCTAGTTATTCCACTTCTTTTGCTTCCTTCTTAACCTCTATTCACAGTTTGTCTGAGCCATCTTCCTATAAAGAGGCTGTTCTTGATCCCTTTTGGCAGCAGGCTATGGCAGAGGAACTTTCTGCTTTGCACAAGACAAATACTTGGGACCTTGTCTCTCTTCCACCAGGAAAAACTGCAATTGGTTCTCGTTGGGTATATAAGATCAAAACCAAGTCTGATGGATCTGTTGAGAGATATAAAGCTCGCTTAGTTGCTAAAGGCTTCTCTTAACAATATGGTATGGATTATGAAGAAACTTTTGCTCCTGTTACCAAAATGACTACTATTCGTACTATTATTGCAGTCGCATCTATCCGCCAGTGGCATATTTCTCAAATGGATGTTAAAAATGCCTTCTTGAATGGTGATTTTCAAGAAGATGTTTATATGGTTCCTCCACCAGGTGTTTCTCATAATTCAGGTGAAGTTTGTAAATTGAAGAAGACTTTCTATGGGCTCAAACAAGCTCCCCGCGCTTGGTTTGAGAAGTTCTCCATTGTGATTACATCTCTTGGCTTCCACTCTAGCCCGCATGATTCTGCTTTGTTTCTCAGGTGCACTTCTCATGGCCGTATCCTGCTCTCCTTATACGTTGATGACATGATCATTACTGGGGATGATGTTGACGGGATTGTGGAGTTGAAACTCCAATTGGCCCATCAGTTTGAGATGAAAGACTTAGGTACTCTTCGTTACTTTTTGGGGATTGAAGTTGCTTACTGTCCTAGAGGTTACCTCATTTCTCAATCTAAGTACATTGACACCATTCTTGAACAAGCTCATCTCTCTGACACTAGAACAAAGGATACTCCTCTTGAGCATAATGTTCGGTATACTTCTTCTGATGGTGTTCCTTTATCAGATCCCACTTTGTATCATACTCTTGTTGGCAGTTTGGTATATCTTACCATCACTAGACCTGATATTGCTTATGCAGTGCATGTTGTTAGTCAGTTTATTGCTTCTCCTACTACAGTTCATTGGGTAGCTGTTCTTCGCATTCTTCGTTATCTTCGGGGTACTCAATTTCAGAGTCTTCTCTTTCCTTCATCATCTTCCTTGGAATTACGTGCTTACTCAGATGCTGATTGGGGTGGTGACTCCACCGATCGTAAGTCTACCACAGGGTTTTGCATCTTTCTGGGGGATTCTCTCATTTCTTGGAAGAGTAAGAAACAAGTTGTTGTCTCTCGCTCTTCTACCGAAGCTGAGTACCGTGCCATGGCATCCACTACTGCCGAAATAGTTTGGTTGCGTTGGTTACTTGAGTTAGTTTGGTTGCGTTGGTTACTTGAGTCTATGGATGTCACTTCCCTTGGACCTACTCCTATGTATTGTGATAATATGAGTACTATACAAATCACTCGCAACTCAGTCTTCCATGAACGCACCAAGCATATTGAGATTGACTGTCATTTCACTCGACACCACTTTCAGCATAGGACCATCACTTTACCCTTCGTATCTTCTTCTATGCAAATTGCTGACTTGTTTACAAAGTCGTATTCCATTCTACGCTTTCGTTTCTTGATTAACAAACTCTCGATGCTTCCTGTTGATGCATCGTGAGTTTGAGGGAGGATGTTAGATAATATGGTGCATTTATGTTTTACTTATTTTATTTATCTTAAGGGTAGTTTAGTCTTTTATTTGTTACATATATATTTTTACCCTTTTTTCTATTCTTGTAATGTGAACTAATTTACTTTTGCAATAGAGAACCCTAACTACTTTTCTCTTCTCTCTTGTTCTTCTTTTCTTCCTCATATGCATTGCTAATCTTAATAGTTAAAATAAATACAATAAAACTTATATTAGCATAAACACCCTATATATTGAAAGCATACAGAATCATGGTGCAGCAAAAGCAAACCGAAACATCCCTACGATCTAGAATTGTGATATAATATAGTATATTCTTCCATTAAATTAAAAACTTGGACGTAAATTTTAGAAGCAATATATATTTTTAACGGTTGAATTTTTTAAAAAAATCAAGTACTTAAAAAATTTAAATATATTATTCACAATAACTAAAATAGGATTAACTAGTAAATTGCGGTATATTTAATTGAAAATTATATAACAAAAAAATTTATTTATTATATTTAGATGACATTTTTAAAAGTGATGGTATGTTAACATTTCAACTGTTAATTGCTCTTTCTCATGATTAAAATTGGGAAAATTACCTTTAGATGTAGATTGCGAAAAAAAAAGAATTATTTCAGCCTGTATAACTTTTTTAATTAAATAATAACATATTTTAATCTTAAATAAAATATTATTATTCACTAAATGTTATTGAAAAAATGTTGAATGTTACTTAATTACGTTTATATTTTGAGGTAATTAAATTATTATTATTTAATGAAAAACATACAAACGTAAATGAATAACTTTTTCTTAAATCGCACCTATAGCCGTTTTTCCATTAAAATATGCGTACTTTACCCACAAGAAAGTCCAATTCCATTTCAGATAACAAAACAAAAAAAAAATGTCCTATTCCATTTCAAAATTAGTCGGTCAAAAGGACTATCTATTAATAAATTCACATAGTAAAAAAAATTAATATAATGTAGTGAATTGCACTTTGTAACTAAAGATGTATATTGAAATAAAAATCTTGATGTACTTAGTATAATTTTGCTACTGCAATTTCAAAGTTTATCAATTTACAAACTTGGCAATGAGTAGACACTATTCTTTGTAAAATTGCTAAGGCTTGGTCTGTTATCAGGTTTGAGGAGAAAAAAAGAAAGCATAAGAAGATGACAGAGGAAGATTATCGTTTCTTATTTAATATCACATTTTGGGATGAAAAAGAGAGAATTTGGAAGAATAATATTTTTGTGACTTTCATCATTTTTTATTTTTCCTCTCTTGGATGGAAAAAAAAATATTGTAAGTCTTACCATATATTTATAAATATTTTTATTTATTTATATACATATTTATTCTTTTTTTCATGAAATCAAATAAAGAAAAGATGGTCTCTTTTTTTTGTCTCTAATGAATAATAAGAAATTCTTACTCAAACTATATCATGCACCTGGTTAAGACACTAAGTCAATTATAATTTAATATTTTTATAGATAATTGTGTTTTATAATTAATTTCATAAAATTTAATAAAAATATTAAGTCTTAATTAATCTGGTACACCTAACTATGATACTCATAATTTAAGTAAGAATTTCTCATGAATAATATCAAACAAGGAGATAAATAGTTCTTCCACTTCTCTCTTTCTTTTTTTTCTCTTTCTTTTTTACCATAAGGTGGTCATGTATACGATGGACAGGAAGTTTGGGTACATCGATAGACCCATAACGGGAAGCCATACGGCTGATTAGGAAAAAAAAAGATGGATGGTGTGGATGACATATAAGATATATGTTCAGCCGATTTTGGAAGTTAAATTTTTTTTTAGCATTTGGGTCCTTTTATGTTTCAGGTTTCTTTTTTTTTTTGGGTAATCCCTGAACCTTGTCAACCGTAAACGTTGGACTTAACTGATGAGAAAGTGGGGAAAGGCGAAGAGGTGCAAAGCAAGAAAGACTAAGTAGGAAATGTCATGCACCTTCCATGACTACAATCTTTCTTCGCCTAGTTTTCGAAGTCTTGGCACATTGATCCACCACTGTTGGTAACCGAAGCAGTGATCCCACCACCAATATGTACCAAGTTCCATCACTACTATTGTTGTGTTCAAGAAGAACATCTTTCTTTAAATAATGACCGTGTTGTTGAGATTCCTGATCCTGCTACAATTGAATAACCCCTCCACGGCCACGATTACCCATCATGTTCTTATTATCGATGCTGGTATTGGGAGGGGCAAGAAAAGGGGTAGCTGAGGAGAGGGATGACACTGACGCCGAGTGTAGTGGTGGGGTTGGAGCCATTCGCGGAGTGAGGATCGAACATGACATGGTGGTGGTGATGGTGATGGTGGTGGTCCTATGTGCAGTTTTTGATTTGACCAATAGGCAGAACAACCACACCTCCTTCAGATCTGTTTTTGAGTGAAGGACTTAACTACAATATTTGAAGACTCATGGGACTACTTTATAGATATAATAAAACGGTTATGTCCTTCTTTTTTTTTAAAAAAAAGTGATGTTATCACATTATTTTTTTTTTAAAATATCATTATTTATGCCATTATTTAATAATTGTAATAAAATGAAAAAAAATAAATTATATAATAAATAATATAAAAAATAGTATAAAAAATAATATAAAAATAAATAATATAAAAAAATCATAATTTTTTTTATGAGTTCATCAAAAAAGTCCATCATAAAAAGCTACCGTTCCTTTATTTTTCTTTGCAAGTGTGGTACGAAAGGTAAAATAATTCTGATTTTTTATCTATTTTTTTATATTTTTTAATATTATTTATCATACATATTTTTATTATTATTATTTTTAATAAATCATATATTCTTAAAAAGATGTGTATAATATATATACTCTTAAAAAATGTGTATAATTAACTTTTTTCAAAATAAAAGCACATTATCGGTGCCAAAAAATCTGATCCTATTTAACAATCCGTAATCACAATCCTGTACCACAATAGGAAACATAAAAGAAATTTTATGCAATATAAACGATAAAAGTAAGGCTACGTGGTTCCTACCCATATCGATACTAGACAAATAGACAAGGATCTTCTATTACAAGGAAGGCCATCCGTAGGGATGAAACAGTCGGACAGCCAGCTTCACCCTAAATAGGTAGGCACGTGTTAAATATTTAACTGAGCTGACACATTACTGTCAAAGGCCTTGTTTCGGCCCGACCTGCCTATTTAAGAAGCTTTGGTCTGCACTGGCCTGTTTAAAGTCTGGTTTATATTAAGGCCTCTAAATAGCCAACAGTCCAAGCGTAAAGCCTTCATATAGCCTCAAATAGGCCTAAGCCTTTAAACAGCCTTGAAAGGCCATTGAAAAAAAATAGAATATAATTTTATAAATAAATATAAACAGTAGGCCTAATAATAGCCTAACAGCTTTCTTGAGAGGTCAGGCCTAACCTATTAAATGAAACAGACTTTTAAAAAGGCCTGAGTCTGGCTCATTTTCTAAACAAGCCAGGCCTAAAAAGCCAGTAGCAGACAGTTCTACTGACAGTACCTGACTATTTCCATCCCTAGCCATCCGTATTAAGTATTAAGATACTAAATAGTGTATGAGATTAGTGATTTATTCTGATATTAAAATGGACATTAAATATGTATAAAGGCATTTTTTTATAGGATAAATTCTTATTAACTTTAGAAGTAAAAGAAATATCTTATTTTATATTATTAAATATATAGCACTTTGTTAGAGATAGTTGTATTAGTTAGCTTGTTGTATTAGTTAGCTTGCTCAACCGAATTAGTTCAGTTTTAGTTTAACTCTAACTGATTTGGTTAGATGCTGTTCACTGTATATAAACTAAGTTTCCGTATCACTGTAGCCAACTGTTCATTCTATCAATCAATCAAATATCTCATTTTTACTTTCTCTGCAGCTTCACGTTTTCTTTCTCTGCTTTTTCTCTGTACTTTCTTCTTCTTTACTCTTCTGGTTACATTTTCTTTCTTTCTTCTTCTTCATGTTTTGCTTTCTCTACGGTCTATTCACTTCTTCAACATGGTATCAAGAGCTCATGATCCTGCGGATTCTCCCAGTGATTCCACGGTTTCAACAGCCAGATCTCCGATTTCGTTTAATCACACAATCACGATTAAACTAGATGATAAGAATCATTTATTGTGGAAGCAGCAGATCCTTGCTGCCATCAAAGGTCACAATCTTCTTCAGTATATTGCAGGTGCTGAGATTGTTCCTCCAAAGTTCAGATCTCCTGAAGATGCAGCTATAAACAAGATCTCGTCTGAGTATCTAAACTGGGAGCAGCAAGATCAGTTGCTGCTTTCATGGCTTCTTTCTTCCCTTTCTGAAGGTATGCTCACACGAGTTGTTGGTTGTGATTTCTCCTGGCAAGTCTGGCGTCAGATTGAGTCTCACTTTGCCTCTCAAACCAGAGCACAAATCCGTCAGTTTAAGGCTGAACTTCGCACTACAAAGAAGGGATCTAGAACAATCAGTGAGTATTTGCTTCGTATTGAGTCCCTTATTAATTCTTTAGTGTCCATTGGTAATCCGGTGAGTGCATAAGAACATATTGAGATTATCTTGGAAGGTCTTCCTGATGAGTATGATACATTTGTAACTCTGGTCAACTCGAGGTTGGAACCTTACTCTATTAGTGATGTTGAATCTCTGTTACTACTTCAAGAAACAAGAATAGAGAAGAATATAATTGCTCATTCTGCTGATCTGCACTCTGTTAATCTTACCAATGTTACTCCCGTTGACAAATCTGTTTCGTAACTAGATCTTCAACAGTATCATAATCAGTCACAAACTCCAGTTGCTTCCTCTTTGTTTCCTCAATTACCTGATTTCAAGACTGATTACTTAGTGAATTTCACCAATTTTAGAGGTAACACTTCAGATCAAGGTTCAGGTGCTAGATTTGGAGCAAGATTTCGAGGTAGAGGTGGTCGTGGTAGAGGCAGGTCAAACCTTTCTTGTCAATTGTGCCAAAAATCTGGTCATACCTCACTTACTTGCTGGCATAGATTTGATCCTCATTTTCAACCACCATTCCCTTCCCTTCCTGATTTTCAGACCTATCAATCTCCTAATCCTCATTCACCTTTCTCACTTGCCCCAAGGTCTCAACCATTCTATTCTCTGGCTCACTTATCACCTTCTCAGACTCATCCATTTTCCGTATCACACAATCACTCTCAACCTTCACCTTCTGTGTTTCAACCAAATTCTTCCACTTCACATCCGTTCTATCCACATACTAGACCCTCCTCTTCTGTTAATGTCATGCTAGCTTCACCTTCTATCATTCATGATAATGCCTGGTATCCAGACTCAGGTGCTACAACACATGTCACTGCTGATGCATCCAATTTGGTACACCAGACTCCTTATGCTGGTTCTGACCAAGTTCGACTAGGCAATGGCTCAGGTTTGCAAATTGCTAGCATTGGTCATTCTTTTGTTACATCTCCCTTAAATTCTTCAGTTACCTTTCACTTGTCTAATTTGCTTCATGTACCTGCTATCACTAAAAATTTAATCAGTGTCAGTCAATTTGCAAGGGATAATCATGTTTATTTTGAGTTCCATGCTAATCATTGTTATGTAAAATCTCAGGCCAATCATGAAGTTCTACTTCACGGTTCAGTTGGTTCTGATGGCTTGTACCAGTTTTCTCAATTCTTTCCTCATCATTCAGGCAATGCAACTCAACAGCTGCCACTGCCACAATTTTCTTCCCAGTCAGGTTCCAGTTGTTTCTCCTCCTCAGCTTTATCGCATCTTCCAGTAAAATCTGCATGTACTAGTACTTCTGTTACAGAAAATTATAGTTCAATTTTACCTTTCAATGTAAATCTTACTGTTTGTTGTTTCTCTAGTAATAAGGCATTGTGTAATACCATCTCCTGTAATCCCTCTTTCAATAATAAAAATGCATCTTATGCTGCACCTAATCCCACTTCTCTCTCTTCACAAACTTGTTCTCAATTTTCTGTTTGGCATAACAGATTAGGTCATCCTAATGCTCAAATTGTTAAACAAGTTTTATAATCATGTGACATTTCCATTCCAAATAAGACATTTTTTGATTTTTGCATAGCCTGCTGTCTTGGCAAAAGTCACCAAAAACCATCTCACAAGTCCACTTCCACTTACAGTAAACCATTTGAACTAATATTCATGGATTTATGGGGTCCTGCACCTGTTGCAACCTCAGCTGGTCATAAGTATTACCTTAGCATTGTTGATGCTTATACTAGGTTCACTTGGCTTTATCTTCTAAAGTCCAAGTCTGAAACTCTTTCTATTTTCAAAACCTATCAACAGACAGTTGAACTTCAATTTGGTTACAAAATAAAAGCTGTCCAAAGTGATTGGGGTGGTGAATTTAGGCCAGTATTTTCATATCTCACCTCCCAAGGTATCTCTCATAGGTTGATCTGTCCATATACTCACCACCAAAATGGTGTTATTGAAAGGAAACATAGGCAGATAACTGAACTTGGGCTCACTCTCTTAGCCCATGCTTCCTTACCTCTTTCTTTCTGGAATCATACTTTTCAAACAGCAGTATTGCTGATTAACTTACTGCCCTCTTCTTCCTTGTCTGGTCAAGTTCCCTATGTAGCACTCTATCAAAAGAATCCATATTACTCATTCCTCAGAACGTTTGGGTGTGCTTGTTATCCAAATATTAGACCTTATAATTCACACAAGTTGCAATTTAGAAGCCTTGAATGCATCTTTATTGGATACAATTCTTCTCTCAAGGGTTACAAATGCCTTCATTTTGAAACAAACAGGGTTTATATCTCAAAGGATGTGATTTTCAATGAACTATTCTTCCCCTTTTCTAAACTCCAACCACTAACTCAAATATTTCTTCTCCTACCATTACTGTTCCTATGTCAGCTACTCCACCTATTCTAATTCCTTTGCCCCTAGTCTCATCTTAGTCTTCCAATGTTCCTTTCTCTTCTCTTTCTCAACCTGCACTGTCATTTTCCACTTCTGATTCTACTACTGTTGCAGTTGATTATGATCCTGCAACTCCTACACATTCTACACCTCCTACATGAGTTCCTAGTTATACTGATGATGTTCCCTATTCTGATCCTGCAACTCCTACACATTATGCACCTCCTACAGGAGTTCCTAGTTATACTGATGATGTTCCCTCTGCTACTGTTTCTGCTAATAATATTCATCCTATGACTACCCGAGCCAAAACTGGTGTTTTTAAGCCAAAAGTGTACCTAGCTCATACCATTCCCACTTCTGCTGAAGAAGCTTTTCAATCATCTCACTGGACTCAAGCTATGCATCTTGAATATGATGCTTTATTGGCAAATAACACATGGCATCTTGTGCCTCTTCCATTTGATAGAAAACCAATTGGTTGTAAGTGGGTATTCCGGATCAAGGAAAACCCTGATGGCTCTATTCAGAAATATAAAGCAAGACTTGTAGCCAAGGGGTTTCATCAAGCGTATGGTTTTGATTATACTGAAACATTTTCTCCAGTTGTTAAACCAACAACAATCAGAATCATTCTCACCTTATCCTTACTGCACAATTGGCCTCTTAAGCAACTAGACGTCAACAATGCATTTCTGAATGGGGATCTTCATGAGGAAGTATACATGACTCAGCCTCCTGGTTTTGTATCCGCTGATAGTTCTCTGGTCTGCAAGTTGGATAAAGCTCTCTATGGTCTAAAACAAGCCCCACGGGCTTGGTTTGAAAAGCTTGCACACACTCTGCACAATTTTGGTTTTGTCTCCAGTAAGTGTGACCCCTCTTTGTTTATAAGAAAGACCACAGATAGCTGCACTTATATTTTGGTATATGTAGATGATATCATCCTTACAGGTTCTTCTACTAGCTTTATCTCCCAGCTGGTTCTTGATTTAAATGTCAAATTTGCTCTCAAAGATCTTGGCTCTCTTCATTACTTTTTGGGAATTGAAGTTCACAACCTAGCAAATGGCAATCTTCATCTTAGCCAATCTAAATACATCAAGGATCTGCTAGCTCGTGCAAATATGGTAAAAGCTAAGGAAGTCCCTACTCCAATAGCTACTGGAACTAAATTGTCCAAGCATGGTACAGATTTCTTTTCAGATCCAGCTTTCTATAGGTCAATTGTTGGTGCACTTCAATACACAACCATTACTAGACCAGAACTGTCCTTTTCAGTAAACAAGGCCTGTCAATTCATGCAACAACCCTTAAACAGCCACTGGAAGTTAGTCAAAAGAATACTCAGGTATCTCACTGGTACATTAAATCATGGTCTTCATTTGCACAAGCCTGCACACCTAGCTCTACAAGGTTTCTGTGATGCTGATTGGGGAAGTGACCCTGATGATCGAAGATCCACCTCTGGTGCTTGTGTTTTTCTTGGAGGTAATTTGGTTTCTTGGTGGTCTAAGAAACAGCAAGTGGTGGCCAGATCCAGCACTGAAGCTGAATATAGGAGCTTAGCTTGTACTGTGACAGAATTAGTTTGGATTCAATCCCTTCTCACTGAGCTACAAATTCAAGTCAGCAGACCTATCATCTACTGTGATAACATGAGCACTGTTTTACTCTCTCATAATCCTATACTGCATAACAGGACTAAACATATGGAGTTAGACTTATTTTTTTGTACGAGATAAGGTCTTGCAAAAAGAATTATTCATTGAGCACATCTCCTCTGAAGAGCAGCCTGCAGATGTGTTCACAAAGCCTCTATCTTCAGCAAGATTTCTTTTGTTTCGGCATCAACTATCAGTTATTGCCCTTAACTCAGCAGAGGGCTCATATTAGTTATCAGTTGTTTTTTTAGCTCAACTGAATTAACTCAACAGAGGGCTCATATTAAGGGGGCATGTTAGAGATAGTTGTATTAGTTAGCTTGTTGTATTAGTTAGCTTGCTCAACCGAATTAGTTCAGTTTTAGTTAAAATCTAACTGATTTAGTTAGATGCTATTCACTGTATATAAACCAAGTTTCTGTATCACTGTAGTTAACTATTCATTCTATCAATCAATCAAATATCTCTTTTTACTTTCTCTGCAGCTTCACGTTTTCTTTCTCTGCATTTTCTCTGTATCTTCTTCTTCTTTACTCTTCTGGTTACATTTTCTTTCTTTCTTCTTCTTCATGTTTTGCTTTCTCTACGGTCTATTCACATCTTCAACACACTTTAACTTTATGTGCTATTTTTATCTCTTACCTTATCTGTATTTTTAATACTAGAACTAGAATTAAGATCTTATACATTCAATAATAAAGATATCAGGAAAATATTGTACTTTAGGAAAACTTATGAATCTTTCTCTTTAAAGATAAGGGCATTTACAAATGTTTAATATTAAATGAAGAACTTATCCTATGGAGTTCTATGCTCATTTTCAATTTTTCTTTTTTGGCTCATTTTGGTCTAACAAGGTTTGCAAGGCAAGAAATGCAGTAAGGTTTTGAGCAAATGTTTTTTCATCAGAGCTTATCAACCATAATAGATGTAGTATGCAGAGTTTCAAATTGAAATTTGTAATTATTTTATAAAGAGTATAAAATTAGAGGAGCAGGAACCCCCTAACAGCAAAAGAAACATGAAAAAATAAAGAAGTAAAAAACAAAAGAGAAATGATTTATCTTCTTACTTAATTTTTTTACTAATTTTCTTAATTATTAAATAAAAAATATATTAAATATTTTTTATGTTTTTAAGATATTAGATGTATTTATTTTTTTATTTAATATTTTCTTCATTTAATATTAAAAAATTATTTAAAAAATTGAGTAAAACGATATAGAATTATTCAAAACAAAAACTCAAGGGCTATCTAATCTATCTGCATATCTGGTAAGACATTCCCTTAGAAAAACCATGAGCATAAACCCACCTAAACGCTAGGAATTAGGAAAAGTATCCTATCCCAAAGCAGATTCACTGACAGAAACCACAGGCTGAAATTTTTTGTATTTTGTACTTATGCTTCATATGCCTGCAAAATAAACACGACTTCACAAACCTTAGCCTATATCCTTCTCCTAAAACCCATAAAAATAGGTAGATAAAAAATATCGAGAGGGAGGACAACTTCCATACTAAAAAAAATCTCAAACAACATATTCTTTAACTGCCTAGCAACCACACAATGCTAAAAGTGAGGATTGGCACTCTCCATACAATTGTAACACATAACACAATAGATAATGTTAATAATACACTCTTTATCATACTCATTTAAATATATTTTCTTTTATTAAGTTACGTTATATATTAAAATAATATTCAATCTTGATTAGTATATAATTAATTCGATTATCGTGTAATTAATTTTGAGTAGCATGTAAACAAGTTTAAATATTATTTTAATATGTGATGTAATCTAATAAAAAAATATGTTTAAATGAGTGTGATAGAGAGTGTATTCCTAACAGTCCTCTAACACAAATAACTGGAGAGAAGGAATTGAAAATTTATATTTGGTATCATATCATAATAAAAATATTTGCTTTTGCACTTGTGTAAGTGCCAAAAAAAAATGTAATCAAGGTTATGGCCCTATAGTTGTAACAAACAAGTCGTTATTGATAAAATACACTGCCAAATATAAATTACTTAAATACTTTACAATTTCAAAAAAATCAATTAAATTTATTCAATCTATTCCTTTTTGTCTAGTCTCATCAAATTAAGTGAAAAGATATTACTCTGGTTACATATTAATGTGAATCATTTGGACTGAGATATTATTACATATGTTAGTGTTACAGCATGTACATACAGAACTTATCATGGACACCAAGAGAGCAACATTTAATACCAACTACATGCCTATGTCCCAATATAGATAGATTCTTGGTTACACACAATTGTATTATGTCATCCTTACACACACTCACAAAAAATTAGAGAGAGAAAAAAAATGAAACCTTCTAAACCCACTCATCATAAAAAACCATCTTCTCTCTCTAATTTTTTGTGAGTGTGTGTAAAGATGACGTGATACAATTGTGTGTAACTGTCGCAACCGTCCCGAAAGGCGCCGCGAAAATAAAAAAGAAAGAGGTTTAAAGGACCTCGGGGTGTTGGGAGTCGCCACCAATCGCTTTATCCATTAAATGGAATGGTGCAATTGGACACCTAAAAGATGGTCTGCATTTCAGAGTTCATGGTTCGGGGGTTGATTACGAGTAGGGAAGGTGTTAGCATCCTACACCGTCTGTTCTAAGAACAGTTACCTATTTAATCTAATGTTATTTGTAATATTAATTAAATTGGTCCTTTATTAATTAAAAGAAAAGAATTTTTTTAATTTTTATTTTGACATGTCCCATTTTGTCAAGCATAATATCAAGAATGATAAATGACTAAGACAAGTAATGAGTGGCTAAATAGCCATTATTTTGAACAAATTCTAAGTTTACAATATATTATAAAAGTGGTGAATCAAAATTTTATTTTTTGAAGAGAAGTAATTTTCAAAATAAATGACCAAATAAAAAAAATATTTAAAATATTTCAATGGATAATTTTAATTCAAAGAAATTTGTTTAAGGTAAGAAAATGTTTTTTTTTAAAGTAAATGGCCAAATAAAATCTCTTTTGTAATCAAGGAAAAATATTTTTAGGCACAATGAGATTTTTGCATTAATTTCTAAAAATGTCTTCATGAAAAATAAAGTTTCAATTCACCACAATCATAATGCTAAAATCGTATGAATTTGTTCACTTTTATTTGAATATTTTATTTTACAAAAAGAAAAGTTTATTTTGGTTTATTAAAATTATATTTTAATTTACATAATTATTTTAATTTTTATGTGGGAATTAGACCTCGCCAGCGCTCCTGGCAAAATCTAATATAAAACCTCAAGATTATCGGAAAGAGTGTAATCTGATCGGCGCTCCGATCCTCTCCCAATTTTTCCGTCATCGGTGAGTTTTAATCAATAAGATAAATTCACAAATTATAAAGAGACAGACAAACTATAATCAAATCAAATTAAATCACAAGTTCACTTTCATTACATTTTTATTTATGATTTTTTTTATTTTTTTTTATTAATCACAAAACACAATATAAAACATGTCATTAAGTAAAATAAATATGATCAAACAAGTACTAAATCCTAAAATTCAAAACATATTTGGATCTTTTTTATTTCACACCTGTTTTCTAAAAAAAAAAAACTTGTAAAAAGGCAAATGGGCTGTAAGCCCATCAGAAGAGAAAAAAAAAGGGTTTTTACAAAAAAATAAAAACTAACGATCCAAGCCAAGAAAAAAAAAAGGGTGAAACAAGCAGCATAATAAAAGAGACTTTTAGTCTCAAACTCGTCAAATGAAAACGAAAGAAAGAAGAAGAGGGGGAGGGGAGAGCTCACGGTTGTGTAGAGATGGATGCGGGTGAGCGGTGCTGAGCGGCGCGAACAGGAAAGACGGAGATGGATCTGGGCGCGGTGGCCGGATCCTGTGGAGCGGCGCTGCAAATTTGATGGGCGGAGGCGCGGGGAGTTCGCGACAGGGGAGGCCGGTCTGGTTCGTTCGTACAGCTGTGGCGGCAAAGGAAGGAGCGGCGCGCGGGTTGCAGGAGCTAGCACAGTTCCGGCGTGCTCAACGGCGCCGTGGTGGGTGGCTGTTAGTGAGGTTGGTTTGATGAAGGGGTGGTGGCTGTGAAAAGGTTCTTTTTTTTTGTGAAAATAATGGAAATTTGGGTGTGGCAGAGGGTGGTTTTGGTAGTTGAAGGAAATTGGAATGGCTTGATTGTTGAAGATGAAGATGAATTGTGGGAGGAGATTTTTGTATCTGTCAGTGATTGCTCTCTGTTTTTGTATATTTTCTGAATCCTGTGTAGCTCTCTGTTTCTTTTTTTCTTTCTGAACGATTGAATCCCCGTCTTGTATTTTTCTTCTCCTTTTTATTCTGCTTGAGATGCCATTACCAATTAATTTGTACTAATTTTCATTCAATTTGCAACGATTGGAATACAAATGGAAAAGAAAACTGACAAAAGTTTTTAATCCAATTTAGTGTAGCTATTTGTGGAGGCTAGGATGCACAGCACTGGAAGGGAAAGGGAAGGGTTGAGATGGAAAATGGGTTATGGGTTAAAAATGAAAATGGGTTACGGGTTGAGATGGGAATTGGGTTGGGTTGACCTGTAGTGACAATTTTTTCTCTTTTTTTTCTTTTTTTTTTGTTTTGTAAAGAAAGAAATTAAATTAAATAAAATGAAAATGAAAATAAATAAATAAAAAAAATGGATAAAATTGGGTATCAACAGCTGCCCCCCTTTGTTTTACATTTAGGATAAATGAAAACAAAGGAATTGATTCAATTTTATCCATGAAAAGGTAAAAACTTGCGGATTCAGGTGTCTGCTGAAGTTTAACCAAAAACAAGGTAAGAAGCTTACGGAGTCGGGTATCCGTTGAAGCTTAACAAAAACAAGGTAAGAAGCTTACGGAGTCGGGTATCCGTTGAAGCTTAACAAAAACAAAGAAGCAAGGGGTACGAGAACCCAAAAACAACGGGTACGAGGACCCAAAAAGTAAAAAACTTGCGGAATCAGGTATCCGCTGAAGCTTAACAAAAACAAAGTAAGAAGTTTACGGAGTCGGGTATCCGTTGAAACTTAACAAAAACAAAAAGGCAATGGGTACGAGGACCCAAAAACAAACAATGGGTACGAGAACCCAAAAGCTTGCGGAATCAGGTATCCGCTGAAACTTAACAAAAACAAGGTAAGAAATGAGTACGAGGACCCAAAAACAACAGGTACAAGGACCCAAAAGGTAAAAAGCTTGCGGAATCAGGTATCCGCTGAAGCTTAACAAAAACAACGTAAGAAGCTTACGGAGTCGGGTATCCATTGAAGCTTAACAAAAACAAAGAAGCAAGGGGTACGAGGACCCAAAAACAACGGGTACGAGGACCCAAAAGGTAAAAAGCTTGCGGAATCAGGTATCCGCTGAAGCTTAACAAAAACAACGTAAGAAGCTTACGGAGTCGGGTATCCGTTGAAGCTTAACAAAAACAAAAAGGCAATGGGTACGAGGACCTAAAAACAAACAATGGGTACGAGGACCCAAAAGCTTGCAGAATCAGGTATCCGCTGAAACTTAACAAAAACAAGGTAAGAAACTTACGAAGTCGGGTATCCGTTGAAACTTAACAGAAAACTTAAAAGCAATGGGTATGGAGACCCAGAAAAGAGAAAACAATGGGTGCAGGAACCCAAAAACTAAAAGACAATGGGCGCGGGGGCCCAGAAAGGAAAACACAATGGGCGCGGGGGCCCAGAAACGAGAAAACAAGGGTGTATGAACCCAAAAACTACGACAATGGGCGTGGAGGCCCGGAAACGAGAAAACAAGGGTGTAGGAACCCAAAAACTAAAAGACAATGGGCGTGGGGGCCTAGAAAGGAAAACACAATGGGCGCAGGGGCCCGAAAACGAGAAAACAAGGGTGTAGGAACCCAAAAACTACGACAATGGGCGTGGAGGCCCGGAAACGAGAAAACAAGGGTGTAGGAACCCAAAAACTAAAAGACAATGGGCGTGGAGGCCCAGAAAGGAAAACACAATGGGCGCGGGGACCCGGAAAGGAAAACACAATGGGCGCAGGGGCCCGGAAAGGAAAACACAATGGGCGCAGGGGCCCGAAAAGGAAAACGCAATGGGCGCGGGGGCCCGAAAACGAGAATACAATGGGTGCAGGGACCCAAAAAGGTAAAAAACTTGCGGAGTCAGGTATCCGCTGAAGCTTAACAAAACTTAAAAACAATGGGTACGGGGACCCAAAAAACATAAAACAATGGGTACAGGGACCCAGAAAAGAAAACAGCAATTTGGACCTTTGTAGGTCAAGGCTAGCAAAATGAGAACAAATGCACTTATGCAATGCATGCTTCAAATGTATGAGAGTATGAAAAAATTTCTTTTTTCTTTTTTGTTTGTTTTTTTTTTGTTTGTTTTTTTTTGTTTGTCTCCACGACCCTTGAGGATATGATTGCAATCATTTTCAAAGATGAATTGGAATAGGATTTAATGGCATCCTTTCATTTGTCTATTCAGTCGATAGTTGAAATGTCCAACCAGAATGACCCTTGAAGTGTGCATTAGATGTGACACACAAGAGCAATAGGAAAACTCTTTAGATGACCCTTGAGGTGACCTGGTTGTCCTTTCTCTTTTATCAACACTCTTATCAGGAATCATTGTGTTTCCCATACCTTTCAAATCATTAGCAATTCTTAATGCTCGGACAGCAATGTCACATTTCACATTCCAATATATGACTATTAGAAAAATGCATATTAAGTCAAAGAAGAGACAAAGGTAAAAACATGATGATATTGTATTGAAATGGGAATGGTGAAAAGAAAGTATTATTGTGGTCATCAACATGAAATTTACAGAGGGATGATAAGGGCAAAGGCCTTCAGCTCTTCCAATGAAACCCTTTATCGTAATCAGCGTCAATCCTCTGCATACCCGATTTTGAACACCCGTTAACCAGCCTATGAAGACTTTGATTGCCCCAGTTGAGATCATTTGGCCTGCCCCAATATGGAAACTTAGTTTGCTCTAAAGCAGAGATTTGCTCCTCCCTGGCATGGAGACTCAACCGCTCAGGTCTCATTTCCTTTGTCATATCAAGCACTATTGTCATTTTATTTTGGACCTTAACTTTTGCCTAGGTCGCTCTTTTGAGTTTTCAACCTACCAGTCGCTCTAACTTTTGCCTAGGTAACTTTTTCAGGTTTTCCACCTAGCGAGCCATGGTTATCCTTTTTTTTCTTTTCTTTTTTTTTCTTTTTTTTTGACAAGTAGTGCTTTTACGCATAATATTTCTTGACTGCGTCCGAATTTACAGGAAGTGGTAGATCTTCACCATCCATTTTTGTGAGAATCAAGGACCCTCCAGAGAAAGCCTTCTTCACGACATAAGGTCCTTCATAATTTGGAGTCCATTTTCCACGGTGATCTTTTTGAATTGGCAGGATCTTTTTGAGCACTAAGTCTCCTTCTTGAAATTGTCGAGGGCGCACTTTTTTCGCATAGGCTTTCATAAGTCTCCTTTGATATAACTAGCCATGACACAGTGCAGTTAACCTTTTACCTTCAATAAGATTCAACTGATCTAGTCGAGCTTGGACCCATTCGGCCTCTTCCAATTTTGTCTCCATCAGTACCCTTAATGAGGGGATCTTTACCTCAATAGGGAGTACGGCTTCCATTCCGTAAACTAAAGAGAAAGGAGTTGCCCCAGTTGAGGTACGGACAGACGTGCGATAACCATGCAGAGCAAAGGGAAGCATCTCATGCCAATCTTTATATGTCACAACTATTTTTTAGATGATTTTCTTGATGTTTTTGTTTGCTGCCTTAACAGCCCCATTCATCTTTGGGCGATATGGCGAGGAGTTATGATGTTGGATCTTGAAAATCTCGCACATTTCCTTCATCATTTTGTTATTCAAGTTGGTTGCATTGTCAGTGATGATCTTATTCGGTAGACCATAACGACATATCAACTCTCTTTTGATGAACTTGATCACCACATTCCTAGTCACATTGGCATAAGAAGCAGCTTCAACCCATTTGGTGAAGTAGTCTATCGCGACAAGGATAAAGCGATGCCCATTTAAGGCCTTAGGTTCAATAGGACCTATGACATCCATACCCCACATGGAGAATGGCCAGGGTGCTGCTAGGACATTCAAGGGGACTGGCGGCGCATTGATCTTATCAGCATATGTTTGGCACTTGTGGCACTTCCTCACATGATTGAAGCAGTCAGTTTCCATGGTTAACCAATAATAACCAGATCTTAGGATTTTTCTTGCCATTGCATGTCCATTGGAGTGAGTTCCAAAGGAACCCTCATGTACTTCTTCAATAATCTTTTCTGCTTCCATTGCATCAACACATCTTAGAAGCACCATATCATGGTTTCTTTTGTAAAGTATTTCCCCACTCAGAAAATAACCCATTGCGAGCCTCCTCAGGGTCCTCTTGTCATTTTCTGAAGCACCTGGAGGGTACTCCCTATTCTTGATGAAACATTTGATGTCATGGTACCATGGCTTCCCATCAGGCTCATCTTCAACCACTTGACAATATACAGGATAGCCACGACTTTTCATTTTTATAAGTGGTAGGTCTCTTTCATGACTTACTTGGAACATTGATGATAGTGTGGCCAAAGCATCAGCCAACTGATTTTCTTCTCGAGGAACATGATGAAAAATGACTTCATCAAATTGCTCGATCAATTCTTTGATGTAAACATGGTATGGGATTAGTTTAGCATCCCGGGTCTCCCATTCTCCTTTTAGTTGATGAATGACCAAGGCAGAGTCCCCATATACTTCCAAGATCTTCGCTTTTGATTCTATTGCTGCCTGAATACCCAAAGCACACGCTTCGTATTCTGCTATATTGTTAGTACAGTCAAAACACAACCTTGCTGTGATTGGAATGAATTTATCTTCAGGGGAGATCAAGATGGCTCCAATGTCATGCCCCAGTGCATTAGAGGCTCCATCAAACCACATAATCCATTTTTCTTTTTCAGAAGATTCTTCATTTTTAAACAGAGTCATTATATCTTCATCAGGGAACTCACATTGCATCGACCCATAATCTTCTATAGGCTGGTTAGCCAGATAATCTGCAAGGACACTTCCCTTAATTGCCTTTTGGGTGACATAAATAATTTCATACTCCGATAATAAAACTTGTCATCACGCGATTCTCCCAGTGAGAGCGGGTTTCTCAAAGATATACTTGATAGGATCCATTTTGGACACCAACCAAGTAGTGTAACACAACATGTATTGCCTCAATCGATGGGCAGCCCATGCCAAGGCGCAACAAGTTTGCTCTAACAATGAGTACTTTGCCTCATAATCGGTGAACTTTTTACTTAGTAATAAATGGCGCGTTCTTTTCTATCGGATTCATCATGCTGCCCCAGTATACAACCCATAGACTCATTAAGCACCGTCAAATACATAATGAGAGGTCTCCGCACACCTGGAGGCACCAAACCGGGGGTTCTTGTAAATCTTTGCTTGACTTTTTCAAAGGCTCTTTGGCAATCATCATTCCACTTGACTGGCTGATTCTTGCGTAATAACTTGAAGAGCGGCTCACATGTTGCTATGAGCTGGAATATGAATCGAGCGATGTAATTCAACCTTTCCAAAAATCCCCGAACTTCCTTTTCAGTGCGAGGGACTGGCATGTCCAGTATTGCTCGAACCTTGTCAGGATCAACTTCTATTCCTTTCTGGCTCACCACAAACCCCAATAGTTTGCCTGATCTGACACCAAAAGTGCATTTTACAGGATTCAATCTGAGTTTGAACTTCCTCAATCGCTCAAAAAGCTTTTGCAGATTGATTATATGATCTTCTTTTGTTTTTGACTTTGCAATCATATCATCCACATAAACTTCTATTTCTTTGTGCATCATATCATGGAACAATGTCATCATAGCTCTTTGATACGTTGCCCCAGCATTTTTTAAACCAAAAGGCATCACTTTGTAGCAGAAGGTGCCCTATAAAGTGATGAATGTGGTCTTCTCCATGTCTTCCGGTGCCATCTTGATCTGATTATATCCCGAGAAACCATCCATAAAGGAAAAAAATGAATGCTGAGCAGTGTTGTCCACCAAAACATCAATGTGAGGTAACTGAAGTTATCTTTAGGGCTAGCCCTATTTAAGTCTCGATAGTCTACACACATTCGGACTTTCCCGTCTTTCTTTGGGGACAGAACAATATTGGCAACCCATTGTGGGTATTTTGCAACCGCAAGAAATCCAAAGATCAAACCTGTCTTTTTACTTCATCTCTCGATTTTTAGGGACATCTCGTGTTTCATTCGTCTCAACTTTTGCTTAATCGGAGGATACCCAGGTTTTAGTGGCAATTTGTGCTCAACTATGTCGTGTCTAACCCAGGCATATCTTGGTATGACCATGCAAAGACATCACTATAATCAAACAAGAGCTTAATCAACTTGTTACGCTTCATCCTCTTTCATCGAGGTACCAATTTTGATTTCTTTCTTATCATTTTCACCCCAAATTAATTACTTCAATTGGTTCCTCATGGGGTTGGATTTCTTTAGCTTCTTGTTCAAGTAATCTCATTAACTCAGGTGAAGTTTCCCAATCATCCTCATTATCCTCATCAGCATGATTAATAGGGTGTTCAAAATTATATGATGAGATATTGACACTGTCACTTTTAAGAGAGTCATTTTCAGATCTGCAATAAGTGATGTTGACACAAGAAAAATGAAATGAATAGAAGGTCATGATAATGGTGGGATGAAAGCTTAATGGAATGAAAAATGAGAGAACTCAAAAATGCATTTTATTAAGAACAATTATTGGAAATGAAACATGTGAGCCCATTTTACAAATGAAAATCCTAAAGCCTTGGGCAGAGCTAAAGGAAAAGCACTACAGAATTACTTTGAAAGAGACTCTAAGGTTATGGGAAACTCGGAGATCTCCCAATTGTCGAGTCTTGTATTTGAAGAACATGCATACACTAGGTCCGTATGACTGACAAAATCGTCATCTTCAACTGCGGCCACTTGGTCTACGAACATAATTCCCGCGCTCCAGAAGCTTTGTCGTATATCACAGATGGGGACTCCCTTCACTTTAGGTTCTCGATTTTCTAAGCGAGCTAGCTTTTTCTCTTTTTTCTCTTCCATGATCCTCCTCTTATCGGCCTTGGTGGGTTTGTACCCCAGCCCAAATCTATCTTTATTTTCCAAAGGTTGAAAAAGTCCTGTGGCACCTTGTCGTTTCTTGCCTAGCCCTTCTCCATGCTGATAACCCCATTCTAGCATAACTTTAGCCATCATTACAGATGCAACAGAGGGCTGCAGTTTAGGAATTAGAGCTCCTTCTTTTATATAAATGGTATTGACAACCTCGAGTGCTTGAAAGGCAGTCTCCAAAGCCTCTTCTGTAGCTTCAATATAAGGGGTGTCTAGCGGCTTGCTCACCAGTAGGTCCTCTTCACCAAAGACAGTAATCATCTTGTTATCAACTATGAATTTGACTTTTTGGTGCAAGGTGGAAGGCACAGCTCCAGCAGAATGAATCCATGGTCGTCCTAAAAGACAACTGTATGATGGTGCAATGTCCATCACTTGGAAGAGTATGTTGAAAGTGCAAGGACCAATTTGAACTGATATTTTGATTTCCCCTATGACTTCTCTCCTTGTGCCATCAAATGCCCTTACTATCATCGCACTTGATTTCATTTGTGACCCATCAAAAGGTAATTTGGAGAGTGTCGACTTTGGCATCACATTCAAGGAAGAGCCATTGTCCATCAGTACTCTAGCCATGATATGGTCTTGACATTTTACTGAGATATGAAGTGCTTTATTATGTCCTCTTCCCTCATTGGGTATTTCATCATCGGTGAAAGTGATGTAATTATCTGCTGTGATGTTGCTGATAACGCCATCCAATTTGTCAATCGTGATGTCATGAGAAATATGGGCTTGATTAAGCACTTTCATTAGCACATTCCTGTGTGGCTCAGAGTTCATTAATAAAGATAAAAGTGATATTCTTGCAGGGGTGCGGTTCAGTTGATCCACCACCTTGTATTCACTTTGCTTTATGAATTTTAAGAACTCACAAGCTTATTCCTCGGTTACTTCTTTCTTATAGACCTCTTGTCGTGTTGTCTTTAGTTCTTCCTTTTCTTTCAAGGCTTTTTCAGTAGAAGTTTCCCCCATCTTGCCTTTTCCTTTCCGAATTCTTTCCACTTCCTCCACTTGGTCTTTACGCAAATACTCAGGTGTATAAATACGACCACTCCGAGTCATTCCACCAATCCCAGATATGCTAGAGATAGCCGATGGGATTTTCATTTGATTGTCCTAGAGATCATTTACAACGACTTGCACATCATATTTCCAAGGCACAGCTCTGGTATCCTTATAGGGAAAAGGAGTCGGCACTTGGATAGTGATAGGATTCCGACCAAAAGAGACTTGCAGGGACACCTCTTTACTATAATGAATTGTCAATGGTCTTGGTATGCCTGGAGCTTGCCCTATGATTGGTTGCATTGCATAGGTATTGGCAGCCTCTTGAACTGGTGGAGGTGTAACTTCCTTGACCATATAAACATCACCATTATCATACTGATTGTTTATTTGTACTAGGTGACTGTCCATTAAACTTTGGAGGATCTGCTTGAACTCATCACATTCCTCAATAGAATGCCCGACTTCCCCATGGATCTCGCACACTGTTTCATCTTCATTGGCTTTTTTAAACTGAACTTGGTTTTGTATCAACCCATATTTGCAAAGCTCTTGAAAAATTATTCTTATGGGAGTTTTCACATCAGCTACCTGACTTATGAGGCATCGTCCAGAAGACCCCTCTATGGCATTAACTACAGGACCTCCATGATCAGGCAAGGGATTACGGCCTACATTAGGAGTTTTTTCTTTAAAGTTTAACCATTTGACATTAATCAAGTCTTGCACTTTGAACTTCAAGGCTCTGCAATTTCTGTTGAGTGACCTACAGCCCCAGCATGGTACTCACATTTAGCATTCTGGTTAAACCCTCTTGGGTAGGGATGTTCCAATGGCTTCATTGGGCAAGGAGCCAATAAGGAATTTCGGAAGAGTTGTGGTAGCAGTTCAGTATAGGTCATGGGAATTGGGTCAAATTGGACAGGTTTCTTTTCTTGGTTAGCTGGCGGCCTTCTTTGGTTGGTATTTGGGTTTTGGGCCCATGGTTGGGTTGGTTGATATGGTATGGTAGGGAGTGTTTGATTTGGGATAGGAGACGGTGCACGATAAGGGATCATTGGGTGATAAGGTTGAGGGTATGGAGCTTGAGAGGCATTAGCAATGTATGGATAGTAAGGCATGTAGGGAGGTTGGAAGGATGGTTGAGGGTTAACAAGTGCCTGACTATGTCTCCCTTGGGCAAAACTCCTTTGATCAAAAGTCACAGCATGGGCTTCTCCTTCTCTTTTCTTCCCTGCTGGGGGCTTTTTGGCACTAAATGTCCCCATTGAGCTTTCAGCAATCTTCCCACTTCTCATTCCTCCTTCAATTCTTTCCCCGATGATAACCATATCTGAGAAATTCGACGACACACTTCCTATCATTTTGTCATAGAAGGGTGATTGGAGGGTGTCAATGAATGTCGCCACCATTTCTCTTTCTGTCAATGGGGGTTCAACCTGAGCAGCTATCTCTCTCCACCGCTGAGCATATTCTTTAAAGGCTTCAGCTCCTTTCTTAGCCATATTTTGCAACTGTAACCTATCTGGTGCCATATCGATGTTGTACTTATATTGCTTCAAGAAAGCATCATCCAAGTCCTTGAAACATCATATATGAGCACGTTCCAGGTGTGTATACCAATTAGAAGCTGCCCCAGCTAAGCTATCCTGGAAGAAATGAATTAACAGGTTATCATCATGAGCATGGGATGCTATCTTGCGGATGTACATGGTCAGATGATTCTTTGGGCAAGTGGTTCCCTTATATTTTTCAAAATCTGGGACCTTAAACTTTGGAGGAATTACCACATTTAGGACAAGACAGAGCTCTGCGGCATCCAAAAGACCATAGCTACTTGCTCATTCTATAGCTCGCAATCTTTCTTCCAGAACTTCTAATTTTCCCTTGGATTGAATGCCTTCAGTTGAAGGGTTCAGCGGAGAAGTTCCAGTGACTTTATGGGGAAAAAACTGTGGCATGTAGAAAGGAGGTAGGGCCAGAGTAGAGCCTTGTGGCCCTGAAGTAGGTATTACCAATGATGAGCCGCTCTCAAGAGGGTTGGTAATTTGGGATGGCATAAAACTAGGAGAAATGCCATAAGGTGGAATAGAAACCGGGTACTGAGGAATCTCACTGGTATTTGGTTGAGATCCTTCGGGAGGGTTTGAACTCGTTGGGACTGTCGGTGCACTGCCCTCAGGAATATTAGTGGATAATGGTGGCACATAACCAGGTGGAAGGCCATATGGTGGGAATGAAGATGCCTGTGTTCCAGGATTATTTGAGTAAATTGTGAGTGACATCATGGCCCCTTGAGCGGTGACACTAGGATATTGCCAAGGAACTGGCGTAAAGCCGGGCGGGTGAGCAGGCGTGGCAGAATGATCATCATTTGCCTTTGAAGGAGTGCCCTCTGTGTTCTTCGTTTTTTCCAGAATTTCCAAAATCTTAGCCATTTGTTCCTTTAGCTGACTTACTTCACTTCTCAACTCCTCTTGTGACTGACCCAGTTCATCCATGACTCTTGATTGAGAGCGAGTCCTATATGGGTGTCGTAGAGATAATTTTCCTTTCTGTATTCATTTTTTTTATTAGAAAATATGAAAAAGGAAAAGAAAATACAAACAAAAATAAAACTATGCATGTAGAGACGTGATCCAAAGCAGCAAGCGATATCAATAAACCTCATTTATTCAAAAGGAAAAAGCTCTATGGTCATAGAGAGTTTTACACATATTGATCTTTTCTACTCCTCAAGTCAGATGGAGGAGTTAGCTTTACAAAACAAGATGGAAAGAGTCATTACATCAGCATTCCTAGAACAAGAAACTAATTTCAATGAAATTTTCCTAGGAAGTCAAGGTCCTTTCTAACCCGAGTCAGAATATCTTGGTTTTCTCCTGGTGCTAGCTTGGCTTCCACTTTGATGATTTCTCTTGCCCTCTTTCTTGAACGGTTGGAGATTTCCCTCATATTATCAAGAACCATTTCGGCTTTCCGCTCCATTTCTTGGCTTGCATTAAGATAAAAATTCTTTTCATTAGTCAAGAAAAGAACATCATCCTCTAACCGATTCTTCTTACTTTCCAAGAAAGTAGACCATTCAACATGCTTTTCCAAATGTTGATTCAAGATTTTAACTTCATTCTTGAATTCTTGAAGTTGACCATCCTTCCCCGAATGATTGTTTCGAGGGCTTGACATGTTTTCCTTAACCTCTCTATTTCAATATCTTTAGAGGCCATTTGTTCTTGACTTTGGATTTTTCTTTTTGCAGTGCTAAGTTGATCTTCCAAGGACCTTCTCTCAAGTGGTCCACTGCCGATAAATGATTTCGTACACCCCCTCTCGCTTCAAAGATAGTAGTCATTGGGTTCATTAAATTGGTGCATTGGCAACTCTGGACCTTGTACCTTGGGAGCAAGAAACCCCTTCCTCCTACTAGCCTGCCAGATTAAGTATTCCGATGTCATTTCAGATGATGGGAGACCGGGCTTCACACTTCTTATGTCCTTCCAATCTTCAATGACTTCTTTTATTTTATGGCTGGTTCCTTCATCGCCATACGAGAATTCAAATTTGGACAGTCCATGAGTCATCGGAATGAATTGCAGAGATGCCATTTGTCTTCGGACCATAGCTGGAGCATAGCCCACTACTCCCCATGGGCTAATAAGTGGAACCCAAGGTTTGCTTCCACTTCTATATATGGTATAAGTGTGAGGAAACCACTTGGCCCTCCAGACCACTTCTTTTATTTCCATGAAAAAACTGATCCATTGCCTCATCGTCGGAGTTCGGGGAGGCCAATTGTCACGACTATATAGAGAGAGCGGGTGCTTAGATATGACATACTGTTTCAGATCAATTTCTGGATGGTTAAAGTACTTTAACATTGGCATATGACTAAGCATCCATACTGCAAGTAATGGTGCACATCCCCAAAATCTTCCTTTCTGATGGACTCGGCAGTAATTCAGGGATCGAATTGTCTCGGCTAAAATTGGTGGGGCTGGGTGTACCCCATGCTCAATCTGCTCAAACAAATTGATCACATGTCCATCTATTTGATTTTTCCATCTCAAAAAAATTACTAACCCATAAATAGCAAGGGCTAGTGCTACCAAACCAAACCTTTGATCAATTTGAGCTTCAACCAGCCTAAGCAAGAACTCTGAATCTAGACTTCGTCCTTCATCCACCATGTACTTGTCCAGTTCATTGGCATGAATCCCTATCAATTTGGACAGCATCCTTCTGGGCGTCTTCTTAGAGTCATGCGAGTACACTTTGTCCTTTGGCACGTCATCTCTATTAAGAAGCCTAGCATACTCCTCAATCGTAGGCACTAAGTCAAATTGTTGGAAAGTAAAACACCGATATGAGGGGTCCCAAAAATGGAGCATAGCTTTCAACATTTGGAGGTCAGGGGTGATGAACATGAGAGCTGCAATATCTCCATACTTGTTATTGAACTCTTCTTGTCTTCTCATGCTACACCACACATTACGGAGCCTCCTTAGGTCGTTTTGCTCAAAGTCATGGCTCCCCTTTAAGAGAGGTAAAGGAACATCCTCGCGACGCAAACTATTTCCTTCCTTGGCTTGAATTCTTGCAGACTCTTCACCGACAGCCTTAATACTCTCTGCCACCTCAGACATTAGAGTCATCTTTCCCTTATTCATGCTTGAGGTTTATCGATATCTTCACAGGATTGGACCACATATGCAAATGCAAGATAAAAGAAAAGTTAACAACTACAAAATAAAAGACAAACAAAAATTCCTCATATGTTAGAGGAAAAGGAGTACCTAATCTTGGTACCCGATCAGCAGGATAAGTTCTATGAACGATGATAGCTCTAAGATTATATCTACAAGTGAGAGCTTTGGTTCTAGACCCCTATCGGACAAAAGGTCCCCAAATTGTCCCTTGCTGTCACCAACACTTTGGCTAGCAAGGGTCCTCCATCCTCACCCATGATAGGTTACAAGCGGAAAGAGTTCAATTTGAGCGAGGGGTTTTCATGTGCCTAAACGGAGACCAACGGTCCCACAAAGCAACACTACTTCACCCTCTGTCTAAGCCTACAAGGTACGAGCTCGGGTAGAGAGCTTGTGTGTGGAAGTGTACATGAGAGAACTTATTTACAAAGCAGAAATATAATACATATAATGCAAACAAAATATACAATAATATGAAACAAATAACAAATAAACAAATAAAACAAAAAATGGACCAACATAATTAAAAAGCAAATCACATAAGATTAAAACAAGGCTTAACCCTCTATGTCCCCAGTGGAGTCGCCAGCTGTCGCAACCGTCCCGAAGGGCGCCGCGAAAATAAAAAAGAAAGAGGTTTAAGGGACCTCGGGGTGTTGGGAGTCGCCACCAATCGCTTTATCCATTAAATGGAATGGTGCAATTGGACAAATAAAAGATGGTCTGCATTTCAGAGTTCATGGTTCGGGGGTTGATTACGAGTAGGGAAGGTGTTAGCATCCTACACCGTCTGTTCTAAGAACAGTTACCTATTTAATCTAATGTTATTTGTAATATTAATTAAATTGGTCCTTTATTAATTAAAAGAAAAGAATTTTTTTAATTTTTATTTTGACATGTCCCATTTTGTCAAGCATAATATCAAGAATGATAAATGACTAAGACAAGTAATGAGTGGCTAAATAGCCATTATTTTGAACAAATTCTAAGTTTACAATATATTATAAAAGTGGTGAATCAAAATTTTATTTTTTGAAGAGAAGTAATTTTCAAAATAAATGACCAAATAAAAAAATATTTAAAATATTTCAATGGATAATTTTAATTCAAAGAAATTTGTTTAAGGTAAGAAAATGTTTTTTTTAAAGTAAATGGCCAAATAAAATCTCTTTTGTAATCAAGGAAAAATATTTTTAGGCACAATGAGATTTTTGCATTAATTTCTAAAAATGTCTTCATGAAAAATAAAGTTTCAATTCACCACAATCATAATGCTAAAATCGTATGAATTTGTTCACTTTTATTTGAATATTTTATTTTACAAAAAGAAAAGTTTATTTTGGTTTATTAAAATTATATTTTAATTTACATAATTATTTTAATTTTTATGTGGGAATTAGACCTACATGTATTTCTTGGCAAAATCCAATATAAAACCTCAATATTATCGGGAAGAGTGTAATCTGATCGGCGCTCCGATCCTCTCCCAATTTTTCCGTCATCTGTGAGTTTTAATCAAGAAAATAAATTCACAAATTATAAAGAGACAGACAAACTATAATCAAATCAAATTAAATCACAAGTTCACTTTCATCACATTTTTATTTATGATTTTTTTTATTTTATTTATTTATTTTTTATTAATCACAAAACACAATATAAAACATGTCATTAAGTAAAATAAATATGATCAAACAAGTACTAAATCCTAAAATTCAAAACATATTTGGATCTTTTTTATTTCACACCTGTTTTCTAAAAAAAAAAACTTGTAAAAAGGCAAATGGGCTGTAAGCCCATCAAAAGAGAAAAAAAAAGGGTTTTTACAAAAAAATAAAAACTAACGATCCAGGCCAAGAAAAAAAAAAGGGTGAAACGAGCAGCATAATAAAAGAGACTTTTAGTCTCAGACTTGTCAAATGAAAACGAAAGAAAGAAGAAGAGGGGGAGGGGAGAGCTCACGGTTGTGTAGAGATGGATGCGGGTGAGCGGTGCCGGGCGGCGCGAACAGGAAAGACGGAGATGGATCTGGGCGCGGTGGCCGGATCCGGTGGAGCGGCGCTGCAAATTTGATGGGCGGAGGCACGGGGAGCTCGCGACAGGGGAGGCCGGTCTGGTTCGTTCGTACAGCTGTGGCGGCAAAGGAAGGAGCGACGCGCGGGTTGCAGGAGCTAGCACAGTTCCGGCGTGCTCAACGGCGCCGTGGTGGGTGGCTGTTAGTGAGGTTGGTTTGATGAAGGGATGGTGGCTGTGAAAAGGTTCTTTTTTTTGTGACAATAATGGAAATTTGGGTGTGGCAGAGGGTGGTTTTGGTAGTTGAAGGAAATTGGAATGGCTTGATTGTTGAAGATGAAGATGAATTATGGGAGGGGATTTTTGTATCTGTCTGTGATTGCTCTCTGTTTTTGTATATTTTCTGAATCCTGTGTAGCTCTCTGTTTCTTTTTTTCTTTCTGAACGATTGAATCCCCCTCTTGTATTTTTCTTCTCCTTTTTATTCTGCTTGAGATGCCATTACCAATTAATTTGCACTAATTTTCATTCAATTTGCAACGATTGGAATACAAATGGGAAAGAAAACTGACAAAAGTTTTTAATCCAATTTAGTGTAGCTGTTTGTGGAGGCTAGGGCTGCAGCAGCTGGAAGGGGAAAGGGAAGGGTTGAGATGGAAAATGGGTTATGGGTTAAAAATGAAAATGGGTTACAGGTTGAGATGGGAATTGGGTTGGGTTGACCCGTAGTGATAATTTTTTCTCTTTTTTTTCTTTTTTTTTGTTTTGTAAAGAAAGAAATTAAATTAAATTAAATGAAAATGAAAATAAATAAATAAATAAAAAATGGATAAAATTAGATATCAACAGTAACTAAGAATTTCTTCCCAATATATACACAGATATCAAGCAATAAGTAATGACAACATACATTACCAGGAATGTGAAAACTTCAGACGCTACAAGAACTACTGTTTTTTCTGCAAAAAGCCAAGAAACAGAGATTAGAGATAGCTAGCAATTAATACAAAAAACAAGCAGTTCTAGCAATTTGAGATTAAGTGTTAATGCCTGATACTGAATCAGCTTCTATTGGCTTTCCAAACTAGCAGGCTAATGTCTCTATAAAGTGCCTTCTAACATCAAATGAAACAGCCTCCAGGACCTAAATTCAAAATATATTTGTCTAGCTCAGATTATATATATATATATTTATAATGTCTAGCTACAACAAAAAGGTGCAAAAAAAAAATGTCTAGCTACAACAAAAAGAAGGAAGTGCAATAAGAACCACCAAGAAAGTGCAAAAAGAAACTAATACATGTCTTCCGGACTAGGATTTCAGATCTGGACCCACCTCGGCTGGATCCTACGAATCCCAGAAAGCATTCACTCTGGACCTACGTAATAACAACCAAATCTCTAAGATTATAATGATGACTCCAAACCTCCACATAATACGGGATAAAGGGATTAAATCACACTGGAATCCCTTAATGCTAGGGGCAGACTCCCACTAGGATACTTCTTAGCTAAATACTCTCAACACTACAAAAAGGGATAAGTCCTTCAACTACACATCTTCTTCCCATCTCCTCAGCCTCCTAGTTCATACATTGAGTTGGAATGCCTTTTGCAGCTACACCAAGCCTGCACTATGTCGCAAACTAGGAGCATTCCCTTCCTTTAATCATTCTGCCTAAGTCAGGTACATGTAATGAGAGAAGGATCTAAGAAACAAGTATTACGAGGGTCAAAATAAATATCAAATAAATAATAATAAAGATTATTATATTTTAATTAATAGAATTCATAAATTTATATAGGATCACATCATTACTTTTAGGATTAGAGTTAAACTCATGAAAACAATAGCTTGAGGGTGGGCAACCTTAAGTAAATAAATAATAATAAAAAAACATATGAAAGTTTATGAGAAATCTACCAGGGGGGCTTAAGCCTCCCTTGATGAGATACATGAGGCACCACCCTGATTACTTTTCTATATAGATTTATATGCAATCCAATGCCCCCGACCACTAGATTAGTTCCTGCACGTTACACTTGACTTTTGGACAGAACAACATGTCATAATAGTAAAGCATATTTTAGACAAGGAGCTGAAGGAGAAGGCACGTATTTTATCTCAACAACATATACAACCTAGGTTTGGTGGCGTTTATGATGGTCCCTCTAAATGACCTATAGTAGCAGGTTTTTTATTTTTTATTTACCTCACTACCAGAACTCTGGCGAGAATTGCTGGCCACCTACCACTCGGACCTCCCATCACAGCTCCAATCAGAACTAAGCCTGTCACGGCACCTACACAATCACAAAGGTGACTACAGGGATGAGAACGGGCAACAGGGGGCGAAGGTGCATTGAGCTGCGCAGCTCGCTAACAACAGTGGACAATGGTGCGAAGGTGGGCACGGGCAACTGGCTCGTGCAGACTTGGGTAGAGGTGGTTCGCTGATGATGGAGAACGGCAGAGGACGACCAAGGAGCTCCATTGAGGGCGGTGGCTAGTCTGTGGCGGTGCGGCTTTGGTCAAGCGCGACGTGGTGGCGAGATGGATGGGATTGCGACTGTTGTATTAACGAAAACAGGGCAATTAATTAGTGAATCATAGGAATTAGGATATTTGTAATATCTGTATATGCTGTATCATAAGGACTAGAAAAATTATAGGCATGATTCCAGCCTTTATACCAAATTAGGTTTTTAGCAACTTGTATATAACCTCCGTAACACTTCCTCTTTGTATATACAGAAAATATATTTCATCCTTTTTATGGTATCAGAGCACCGATCTTCGTGACTCTGCATTACCCAAAACCACCTTCTGCAATCACAAGAAACTAATGGCTGACAGCAAAGAAGTTATGGATGAAAATCCACTCACGTTGCACAGCTCAGACAGCCCAAGTCTTATCTTGGTCTCCAAACTCCTTGAGCCACACAACTATGGACAATGGAGTCGAGCTATACACATCAACCTTAGCGCAAAGAATAAGATCGGGTTAATTAATGGATCCATCAAGAAACCGTCACCCACAGACAAAGCCCTTCATTCCTGGCAACGCTGCAACGACATGGTGTTGTCTTGGATATTGAATTCGATAAGCCCAGAGATTGCATCTAGCGTGATCTACATGGACACAGCATGGTGGGTGTCGAAACCAACAAATATAATCCTACTCTTTAAACAAAAATAATTTGCATATAGTGATGAGCAGAGTCGAATCCACAGGGACTGGTAAAACTTACTTCTTTATAAAAATAATAAAATAAAATAAATAAAAGGGGGTTGGAGTAGGAATCGAATAAGGTAACGAGCGCATAAGTTAAATAATAAAATTCAATCAGGAGTAGAATCTAGCCCAAGGAATAATTTCAGTATTGGTTCATGAAATTGATCATTGATTCAAAGGTAAATTCTTGAATCCTTCAATAAATTGGTTATAGTTATTAACAAGCTCTAATAACCAATATCTCCTTACCTTCTCAATAACCAAAACAAGCTCATTGATTACTTCTCTTACCAATAAACAACCCTAAATAAGCTCTTAAGATTTAATTTATTGATAGCATTAAGATTCAGAGAGACTCAATTCTAACCAACAAACGCACAAGCTCGGTTCATTTAGACTATATTATATATCCACATAACATAAGCCGAATACCTTGTATTGAGCCCTATTATTTTACCACTAGTTATTAGAACGATTAGACAATTACTGATCTAATATCCCAATTGGCAGTATATTATCTTGCTAATTGAACAAAGGGCCCTTTTTGCATCAATAAACAAAATAATAATCGATGAATGATCTCAGAAGATATATAAATATCAAAGAATAGAAGAACAGAAGAAAATAATTAGATCTCGCAATTCTTGAAGAACCAAACTTCAATTATCCTTGAACTAGAAAGGGGGTTTAATTGCACATGGCTTCCATGGAAAATACAAAGAAAAATCAAAACAAAAGCTATTGTCTTTCTTCTGCTGAAACTTTTTTTAAAATACTCTCACTCCCTTCACAAATCGGAGATAAAATCTAAAATTAATCTAGAAAATATAAATCTGAAAATATCCTAAAAGATAATCTCACTAAATCAGGAAACAAAATCTAAATTAAAAACCTAGATAAAGAGTCAACAAAATCCCAAAATTTTAGGGATAATATTCTCATGATAACTTCCTAAAATAAAACTCTAAACAATCTTCCAGAGTATCTCCAAAATAATTAGGTGACCCACGTATCATTAAAAATAGGATTTGCTGAAACAAATTCATTTCACTAGGCATGGGTTTAGGACGTGGGCACGCCTTGTTCTCCAACAAATTCCTTCACTAGGCGTGGGTTTAGGACGTGGGCACGCCTTGTTCTCAAACATCTTCTAGTTACTCTATCATGCTCCTTCCTTGTCAAAACTCCATTTTGAGTTCATTTTTAATCTAATTCTCCAACCTATCTCACAGAACACAAAATACAAACATGATATTGTGATTACAAGTATTTTACCAATCAAAACATAGGGAATTGACATAAAATATGTGTACATTATGCATGCTATCAAATTCCCCCACACTTAATCAATGCTTGTCCTCAAGCATACAATAACTCAAATTTATCAATTTCTTTAGACACACTTCTCATATTTCTCAATTCATCCATTTACTACTCAAATTACCATGCTTCATAAATATGAATCAAGCAACAAATAGGAGATGGCAACTCATAGTGCAAGTCCTCATAAACTACACAAGTGAGCCATTATCCCAAAAATCTTTCCAGAATCAAATGCAATAGGAGTCAATACCCTTCAATGGGTTCACTCTATGCACACAAAGTGTCTAGGGTATTAGAGATCCCTCAAGTCAGTATACAGAAAGAATTTTACCATAGGCTTGCTTATATATCATATCTCTACTATAATGCCTGAAGTAGATGCAAAAATTCAAGGGTCTTAAAAGGGTTGTAACGGGCTTAGGTAAGGGTGGAATAGAAAAGGGGTTGGAAAGGCTATAAAATTGAAGGAATTGCACAAACTCATCCATTAAAGTGTCAAATCAACTCAAATAAGCTCTACAATTCTCCTGTTTTAAGACACAAAATCACAATCTCTCAAACCTTTCTTTCTCTTTTCTATTTTTTTCTCAAAAATTTTTTCTTCTTTCTCTCAGTCAATTTTTTTTCTTCTATTTTTTTTTATCATTTTTTTACATGATTTTTTTTACCATCTCTCTCTCTCTCTTTTGAATAGATGGAAGGGTTAAAAATACAAAATTTTTAATCAATTTGTCACATTGTCCACAATGCTAACTGAAATTTCATGTAAACAAGTTCATACAATTCTTCAATATGGGGTTAAAAAATCATAAGAGAATCAACAAAAAGAGGATGAACATGGCTTGTATTGTGGTTCACATACAAGAAAAAGAAGGTCAAGGCTCAAATGGGTTCTCTAATGATCATAATTAAGGTGGACCTTTAAGGTCAAAGGGGGTAAATATAGGTGCCCTTATCATTTTAATGTATCAAATTCAACAATGCGGTTTCGACATGCATAACAAAGCAAGTTCTAGAAAAATCAATCCATGCATGACAATCACACAATCAAAGGAATTAGAGCATAGTGTAATGAATGCTCGTAGGCTCAAAAACTCACATTTTAGGTTAGTGTGTATCAATTCCCATACATTTTTCATCCAAATCAAATGTTAAGAGCAACCACTCAATGTGTGGAGAATGAGAACTCAACTATTCATGCTAACCCCTTATTTCATTTCAACTAAAAATAATGATTCATGGCAATTCAATGTATATCACCCCCACACTTAATCTATACATTGTCCTCAATGTCTCAAACATTCAACGATTTCAAGGAGAATAAAAGTATAAGAAATAGATAGACTTCCCTGAAAAAGCAAAGTGCTCCGGATACACTGACTACAAGCTTGGCAGTGACAGTGGCGCGCGACTGCTAAAAATTAGAGGGAGGGAGATTAGGTTAGGAAAACTTAACGTAAAAACAAAGGTGAAAAGGAAAATAAAAACATATGAATAAAAAAAATATTTTTTTTGAATTTTAAAAAAAAAAAAAAAAAATAAAAATGACTTAGAGACAGAAGCAGTGTGGCTATAAGGCGTGGGCACGCCTATTTCAATTAGCATCTCTGGAATTTTCGTGCATGCTTGTGATGTACAGGCAGAAGAGGTCTTCATGTTAGATGTGGACACGCCTTATTACAATACCACTTCTAGAGTTTCCTTTAATTAGGACACCTTTGAGACAGAAGAGGTCTTCATGTTAGACGTGGGCACGTCTTATTACAAGACCACTTCTGGAGCTTTCTTTTCCACCAGAATTCTTCCACACATTACAGCACACCTGACATAAAGACAACCAAAGTAGCTATGATAAAATAAATAAATAAATAAATGAAAGGAAATCTTATTTAAAATATATGAACATTGGGTTGCCTCCCAATAAGCGCCTTTCTTTAACGTCTTTGGCTAGACGCCGTCATTTCTCCATTGTCATAAATCATACATTCTAAACTCATTTGCTATCCAAAATTGGATAGATCATACCTGCATCAAGAAGTTTCAAGATATCTTTCTTTACCACTTCCATCATAAGTGGGTTCACTCGACGTTGGGCTTTTCTAGAAGGCTTACAATCTTCCTCCAACCCAGAGAGTTTGTTGGAGATTATCACCGGAAGGGTTTCCCTCTCTCCCAAAAATGTATACTTGAGATGATTTGGAAAAGGTTTCAATTCCAAGTTTGGTTCCTGCACAATAGAAAAAAGAAGGTTCGTGTGAGAAAGAGGCAACTCAATATAAGACACACCATACCTCATAGGTTTAAGTGATTCCAATTCATAGATGGTGTCTTGTAGTTCAGAATCCAACACAAACTCTTGCATAACTTTCTGCAATCCTTCAAGAGTGAAATTTCTGTTAAATGCAACTTTGAACTTATCATCATTAATCAGATCAAAAAATTCATGTGCTAGAGGATCAATGACATCCATAGCAAAAATAGAAGACACTTCATTAGGATATCTCATGGCATCATAAATGTTAAATTTAATAATTTCACCATCAAATTCCATTGTGAGTGTACCATCATGCACATCAATTTTTGTTCTAGATGTTTTTAGAAATGGTCTCCCTAGTAAGATTAATGTGAAATTAGAAGAGTCACCTTCTTCCATATCAAGCACATAGAAATCAGCAGGGAAAACCAATCCATTAACTTACACTAAAACATCCTCTAAAACTCCTTCGGGGTACACATTAGATCTATCAGCAAGTTGGATAATCACACCTGTTTCCTTTAAAATGGACTAACATTCAAAGATGAATAAATAGAGAGAGGCATGACATTTATCGAAGCTCCTAGATCTAACATTGCTTTCTCAATCTTAAGATCACCTAGTTTGCAAGGGATAGTAAACATACTTGGATCCTTGCATTTAGGAGATTTTTTTTTTTGGAGGATAACTGAGACATTTTCCCCCATACTTACCTTTTCATTACCTTTCAACTTTCTCTTGTTGGTGCATAACTCCTTAAGAAATTTAGTATATCGAGGCACTTGTTTAATTGCATCAAGTAAAGGAATATTTACCTTAACCTCATGAAAGGTTTCTAGAATTTCCTTCTCTTCGTCCTCTTTCTTGGATTTAGTTAATCTTATAGGAAAAAGGAGGATTTATTACTAATGCCTTTGGTTGCTGGTCAGTTTGAGGTTGGGGAACAACTATTTCTTTCTCAGAGTCTTCTTTTAAAATGCGCCCCAACTTTGTCTTACTGAGCTCCTTCAATTGCTTCCTACTTCTCAAGGTAATTGCACTAGCATTTTGTTTTGGATTAACAACTGTTTGTGAAGGTAATTTACCTTAAGATTCCAATATGCTTACAGAAGATGCAAGCTGACTCATTTGATTTTCCAAGTTCTGAATGCTTGTTCTTGTCTCCTGTTGAAATTGTTGTGTGTTAGTTACAAGTGATTGAACAATTTCTTCTAAAGACAAACCTGGCTTTTGAGTAGGCTGCTGTGGTGGGTGTGCTAGTCCATTCTGGAAATATTGTGGCCTTGTTCCATAGCTAAAATTAGAGTGATCCCTCCATCCTGAGTTATATGTGTTTGAGAATGGATCATATTTTCTTTGTGGTGGACCAGGGAACCCTCCTACCGCATTGGCTTGCTCTTGAGTATCTTCTTGGAGTATTGGACACATGTTAGTTGGATGGTTAGGAGCAGCACAAATTCCATAAGCTTTGACTTGTTGTGTCTTTCCCACAGCAATCTGTTGAACCAAAGATGTTAAGTTAGAAATTTGTTGTTCAAGATTAGACACATTTACCTCATTCACCCTTCTAAATGGTGTATCTTGTCTAAAGCCAAATTGCTGTGAATTGGCAGCCATAGTGGAGATTAAATCTCTAGCAGCTCGAGGAGTCTTGTTCATAATAGCACCTCCACTAGCTGCATCCATCATCCTCCTTCCAATGGGTAACAATCCTTCATAGAAGTATTGAATAAGGAGTTGTTCAGAGATCCCATGTTGGGGGCAGCTTGTACACAATTGCTTGAACCTTTCCCAATATTCACGAAGAGTCTCGATATCTTTTCATTTTATTCCACATATATCCCTTCTTATGCTGGCAGCTCTTAAGGTAGGGAAAAACTTATTAAGGAACAATGTTACAAACTCTGTCCATGTGGTTACTGAACCAGGAGGTAAATAAAACAGTCAATCCTTAGCCATTTCGATTAAAGAAAAGGGGAAGGCATGTAATTTGATTTGTTCTTCAGACACTCCTTGTGGTTTCATGCTTGAACATATCACATGGAATTCCTTTAAATGCTTATGAGGATCTTCATTCTCAAGACCTCGAAAGGCAGGCAATAAGTGTATCAGACCAGACTTTAGCTCAAAATCAACATCCAAGTCTGGATATTCAATGCAAAGGGGCTGTTGAGTCACATCTGGTGTTGCCAATTCCCTCAAAGTTTTTTCCTCATTAGCCATTGTTTCTTCAACTTCTGAATCACTAGAGGAGTCTATCAAATCAAGGGTTAATCCAAATCCAGGAGATGAAGAGGAAGACAGTTGCTTGACACGTAATTTGGTTTCTTTCCTTAATCTCCTTGCTGTTTTCTCAATTTCTGGATCGTATTGGAGTTCACTTGCAAAAGAATATCGAGGCATAAAAGAAGTTAAATTGTTTTGACGCCAGTCCCCGGCAACGGCACCAAAAATTTAGTGGGTGTTGAAACCAACAAATATAATATTACTCTTTAAACAAAAATAATTTGCATATAGTGATGAGCATGGTCGAATCCACAGGGACTGATAAAACTTATTTCTTTATAAAAATAATAAAATAAAATAAATAAAGGGGGTTGGAGTAGGAATCAAATAAGGTAACGAGCGCAAAAGTTAAATGATAAAATTCAATCAGGAGTAGAATCTAGCCCAAGGAATAATTTCAGTATTGGTTCATGGAATTGATCATTGATTCAAAGGTAAATTCTTGAATCCTTCAATAAATTGGTTATAGTTATTAACAAGCTCTAATAACCAATCTCTCTTTACCTTCTCGATAACCAAAACAAGTTCTTTGATTACTTCTCTTACCAATAAATAACCCTAAATAAGCTCTTAGAATTTAATTTATTAATAACATTAAGATTTAGAGAGACCTAATTCTAGCCAACAAACGTACAAGTTCAGTTCATTTGGACTAGATTATATATCCATATAACATAAGCTGAATACCTTGTATTGAGCCCTGTTATTTTACCACTAGTTATTAGAACGATTAGACAATTACGGATCTAATATCCCAATTGGCAGTATATTATCTTGCTAATTGAACAAAGGGCCCTTTTTTGCATCAATAAACAAAATAATAATCGATGAATGATCTCAGAAGATATATAAATATCAAAGAATAGAAGAACAGAAGAAAATAATTAGATCTCACAATTCTTGAAGAACCAAACTTCAATTATCCTTGAACTAGAAAGAGGGTTTAGTTGCACATGGCTTCCATGGAAAATACAAAGAAAAATCAAAACAAAAGCTATTGTCTTTCTTCTGCTGAAACCCTTTTTAAAATACCCTCACTCCCCTCACAAATCGGAGATAAAATCTAAAATTAATCTAGAAAATATAAATCTGAAAATATCTTAAAAGATAATCTCACTAAATCAGGAAACAAAATCTAAATTAAAAACCTAGATGAAGAGTCAACAAAATCCCAAAATTTTAGGGATAATATTCTCATGATAACTTCCAAAAATAAAACTCTAAACAATCTTCCAGAGTATCTCCAAAATAATTGGGTGACCCACGTATCATTAAAAATAGGATTTGCTGAAACAAATTCATTTCACTAAGCGTGGGTTTAGGACGTGGGCACGCCTTGTTCTCCAACAAATTCCTTCACTAGGCGTGGGTTTAGGACATGGGCACGCCTTGTTCTCAAACATCTTCTGGTTGCTCGATCATGCTCCTTCCTTGTCAAAACTCCATTTTGAGTTCATTTTTAATCTAATTCTCTAACCTATGCCACAGAACACAAAATACAAACATGAGATTGTGATTACAAGTATTTTACCAATCAAAACATAGGGAATTGACATAAAATATGTGTACATTATGCATGCTATCACAGCAGTAGCCGCATGGAATGATCTTAGTGATCAATTTTCACAGGGTAATGAATCAAGACATTATCAAATTCAACAAGAGATTGTTGAACATCGACAAGGTACTGATTCAATCTCAGTCTACTATAATAGGAAGAAGGCTTTATGGGATGAGTTGGACTCTTATCAGGAATCATTCACCTGCATATGTGGAGGGTTGAAGAAATTCAATGAAAGGATGGAAAACGAGAAACTTATGCAATTCCTTATGGGATTGAATGAAACCTATGCTGCAGTGAGAAGCAACATATTAACGATGAAACTATTGCTAGATACCCAACAAGCCTTTTCTATGACCCTGCAACATGAACGGCAACTCGATGTCGTTGCACGGCGTGAAGGAACTAGCAGCAATTTTCAAGCTATGGTTGTGAGTCAAGCAGGAAAAGCATCCAAAGGCAGCGGCACATGAGAGACTTCCTTCTCTCGCACTGGAGGAGCATCCAAGAAAATGCTCAAGTGCATCTCTTGTGAGAGGGACACATTGTGAAAAATTGCTATTATTTGAATGGCTTTCTAGTGGGTCACAAATTTCATGGGAAAAATATCCAACCCAGGAATAGGAAAGCTGCTACCAACAATTCCACTATATCAGATTCGTTCAAAGCACAACCAATCAAACAAGAGGGTCCAACTTTCACAACTGAAGAATACAATCATATAATGGTCATGCTTAATGAAAAGAATGTTAATTCCTTTGCAAATGCTCCAGGTAAACAAAATTCTTCCACTACTCTATATTGGATAGTAGACAGTAGGGCCACAGATCACATTTGCAATTTGGAACCCACAAACCTGATTAAGTCTTATGATTTTGTAAATTTTCCTGATGGTGGAAAAGCACAAATCAATTCTGTTGGACCACTCACATTATCTGCAATTTCAAAACTTGATGGAGTGCTACATGTACCCAAATTCAGGGTCAATTTGCTCTCTATGAGCAAGCTTACTCAGTTTCTGAAATGCATAGTAATTTCTCAAATTTTTGTATCATACAAGACGTGGGTACGAAGAGGACGATTGGCTTGGGCAAGTGGTATAATGGACTTTACTACCTCTTACCAAGTCAGAATTCTTAACTTGCAAATCGTGTCAACAATGCATCCAGCCTCTGGCACCAAAGACTTGGCCATCCTTCCACCACACCTCATCAAGCCTTGTCCAAGTCTACACCAGAAATAATTTTTGATAATAAACATGTTTGCGAAGTTTGTCCATTAGCTAAACAAACTCGTTTACCTTTCCTTTCTAGTTCCATCTCATCTAATGCACTTTTTGATTTAGTCCATTATGACATTTGGGGACCTCATAAAATAAATTACCACACTGAAGCAAAATATTTCCTCACCATTGTTGATGATTTTTCCCGATTTATATGGACTCACCTTATGCTTTTTAAATCCGAAGCTCAATCTTTATTATGATTTTTTTTCATGGGTCAAAACTCAATTTAATTGTGGGGTTAAAATTTTTCGTTCAGACAATGGGGTTGAATTCCTATCTATGAAGTCGTATTTCAATGATCATGGCATAATTTTTCATCATACTTGTCCTTACACTCCTCAACAAAATGGAGTTGTTAAAAGAAAACACCGTCATCTTTTGAATGTTGCACGAGCACTTCGTTTCCAAGCAAACTTGCCTTTAAAATATTGGGGAGAAAGCATACAAACAGGTTGCTATCTTATTAACCGACTACCAACATCGTTGTTGTCTCTCAAAACTCTTTATGAACTCCTCCATGGTGCACCTCCCTCATATTCATATATTCGCACTTTTGGTTGTCTATGTTATGCTACCAACCTCAATCCTAAACATAAATTCGATGCTCGAGCAAGACGGTGTATCTTTCTTGGCTACCCTCAAGGACAAAAGGTTACAAAGTACTTGATCTTGAAACTTATAAGATTTTTCCTCACGTGATGTCCTTTTTCATGAAACAACATTCCCTTTCTCCCATGAACCACCAGAAACCCAAGATGACCAAATTGTGTTACCTAACCCCTTTATTCACAGCCCATACATAGAGCCCAACCTACCCACTTTGGCCTATCACACAGAACCTCCTCCACTCATGCTAATATCACCAGCAATACCTTCACCCACCTACGACTCTAATAACAATATTGAATCCACCTCTCTTCTTCACGACACCTCTACCACACCACCATCCCCAAACATCCCTGTTAACCCATTGTCACCACCATCACTCCGCCGGTTTGATCGCCCCACCAAGACTCCATCCAAACTCCAAGACTATCACACTTATCATGTTGCTCTTCTTGCTCCTGGGCCAGTCTCCTCAACCACACTTCGCACACGACATTCGTTGCACAGGTATGTTTGCTATTCGCAACTTTGCACCTCCCATCAGAAGTTTATTCATAACATTTCTCATTTAGTTGAGCCTACATCCTATGAGCAAGCTTGTACAGATCCCAAATGGGTTGCTGCCATGCAATCTGAAATCCAAGTCCTTGAAGACAAACACACATGGACCATAATGCCTCTACCTGCTGGTCATTGTCCCATTGGTTGCAAATGGGTATACAAAATCAAATACCAAACTAATGGTTCCACTGAACGTTACAAAGCTTGACTTGTTGCCAAGGGCTTCACCCAACGGGAGGGCATAGATTATAAGGAGACCTTTTCTCTAGTTGCCAAACTCATCACTGTCCATTGCCTCTTGGCTGTTGCTATTGTTCGAAATTGGCATCTTCATCAAATGGATGTCCAGAATGCCTTCCTCCATGGTGACTTACTTGAGGAGGTTTATATGCAGCCTCCACCTGGTTTTTGTCGACAAAGGGAGAAACTTGTGTGTCGACTTAATAAGTCCCTATACGGACTTAAGAAGGCATCTCGAAGATGGTTTCACAAATTCTCTTCATCTGTTGCTAATATTGGCTTCTAATAGTTAAAAGTTGATTATTCCTTGTTTGTTAAATTTGATGGTACATCTTACATTACTATCTTACTTTATGTTGATGACATGATCATTACAGGAAATGATGAGGCAGCCATTCATGACCTCAAACAATTTCTCAATACATGTTTCAAAATCAAAAACCTTGGTTCATTAAAATACTTCTTAGGCGTTGAAGTTGCCTGAGCCAAAATAGGAATCACCATATGTCAGAGAAAATATACTCTGGACCTACTGGAAGAAGCTGGTTTACTTGGTACCAAACCCACAAAATTCCCAATGGAATCGACTCTGAAACTCAATCCAGAGGATGGTGAGGCCCTTCATGACCCAACACGTTACCAAAGGCTTGTTGGGAAGCTAACTTACCTCACAATCACGCGACCAGAAACCACATTCGCAGTTAACACTCTCAGCCAGTTCATGTAACTCCCAAGAAAACCTCATCTTGATGCTATTTTTCGCCTCCTTCGTTATTTGAAGAATGCGCCGGGTCAAGGACTATTTTTCCCCCCTCATGGATCATTAAAACTCACAGGTTATTGTGATGCTAATTGGGCTGGTTGTCAATCTACACGAAGGTCAGTGACTGTTTATTGTGTGTTCTTGGAGAATTCCTTAGTTTCTTGGAAGAGTAAGAAGCAACCCACTGTATCACGATCATCTGCTGAAGCAGAATATTAAGCAATGGCAGCCATCACTTGCGAACTTACTTGGTTAAGATATCTTTTGCATGACTTGCGAGTTGCACATCCTGAGCCAGCCAAGTTGTTCTGTGATAAGCAAGCAGCTATCCACATTACTGGAAATCTAATATTTCATGAACGCACAAAACATATAGAGTTGGATTGTCATACTATTTGAGAAAAGATACAAAGAGAAGAAATTAGCATCAGACATGTTCACACTGGAGATCAAATTGCAGACATTTTTACAAAACCATTGGGACAGGGAACCTTCCACTCTCATGTCAGCAAGTTAAGTGTGATAGATACCCACACTCTAGCTTGAGGAGGAGTATTAACGGAAACAGGGCAATCAGTTACTGAATCATAGGAATTAGGATATTTGTAATATCTGTATTTGTTGTATCATAGGGACTAGAAATATTATAGGCATGATTTCAACCTTTATACCAAATTAAGTTCTTAGCAACTTGCATATAACCTCTGTAACGTTCTTCTTTGTATATGCAGAAAATATATTTCATCCATTTTATGTCGGGTGGCTGAGATGGTGGTTCGGACGGTAGAGCAGGGAGCGACGGTCATGGCTTGTTGGAGGCAAATATTTTTTCAAAGTCCTTACTTTCTAAGTAGGTTGCTTATTCATGACCCAACCATCCATCTTTTGTATGAGCATCTAATAGCTGTTGGACAATGGTCCATCTTATACGGAGCCCACCCAAGCAATTCATGCTCTACAACACTTTAATAAAGCCAACAAATATTTAGATAATAATTAAAGGCTTATAAGATAAATATATTAAACAAAAATCATATCTTTCTGCTTTAGTATTCACTTGGAGAAAGAATAGTAGAACTCAAATTAATGAACTTAAGTCCAAATCATGTCATAGTGACAGCAATAGCATAGATATTTGCCTCCAAATATAAAACAGTGATATTAATTACCAGAAAAAGTACCCTCATATGTGTCATTAACATTTCTGTATATAAAATTGAGCTGACTAACAACAAAAGGAAGGACGCTACATGCGGCCACGGCCATTCAAGATTTCAAGGGACAGCAAACAAGATGATGTTTGGGTAGGCTTTACTTGGATATTTAATGGTGAGTGAAATAGAATGGAAATCATGGAATAGTATGGGATAGAATAGAATAAAAGTTATATGCCATTCTTTAGATAATTTATGATATAATGGTGAAAATTTTTTATTCTAATATTTGAAATGATAATAAAATGAAATGATAAGAATTGATAAAATAAAAACTATTCTATTCCATACCCCTAATTTAGAGGAGAAGAAAAACCAAAGTATAGAGTGTAATATATTGAAATTGATTTCATCCTACACCTTTCTATTCTATCTTTATTTCTAAAATTCAAATAATTAAATTATACACTACTTTATTCCATTCAATCTCATTTCATTTTTTAACAAAGCCTTAGAAAGCCTAATGGGAGTGGTCACCAGTCGCAAAGCTTTTAATGTTTTTTGGTCTACGTGAGTCGCGAAGCTGAAGGCACCCGTTTAGTGTGTTGGGCTTGGATCATAAACCCTTTCAAGGTCCGTTTAGTAGTGGGCATTGTTCCTGGTCCAGTTTAGTTGGTCTCTAGTTCCGGATCCTCGGTCAGGAGCAAAGTGTGGAAAAATCACTCAACGAAAGTTAGTAAAACAAAAGGGTGAGATCAGACTCTTCTGTTCTATGGACGTCCTTTTCCTTTATAGAAGGCTGGATTTCTCCACGTTCATTTGCGTGCTTCCATCAGTTCCATGGTGAATTGAGTCCTGACCAAGTCCACACTGTGTGACTGTATGTGGGGCCAGGGTAAGGCACATGTTGAATAGAGATTGGGTTTGCTAATTAATGAGCCAGTTGTTAGCCGCCGGTCGGTTATTGATGGACCCTTATATTGTACAGGGAAGAAATTTAACAAATAACTAATGAAAAAAGAACAAAATTAATTGCCAAGTCCACACTGTGTGACTATATGTGGGGCCAGGATTAGTTAGGACATGGTGAACAGAGATTGGGTTGCTATATCATGGTTAATGGGCCTGTTGTTAGCCGCCAGTCGGGAATTGATGACCCTATATTGTACTGGGAAGAAATTTAACAAATAACTAATTAAAAAAGAATACTTGGTTAGGTTAGGCACTTAGGCATAGCATAATTTATTTTTTTGTCCAAAGCATCTCAAGGTTAACTTTTTCTTCTAGTTTTGTGTGTTGTTAAAAAGAATTCTATGGAAAATTGTTAAAAATTTAAAATAATTATTTTATGAAAAATAAAATATTTAATGTATTAAAATTGAAATAATATTATTTTTTATACAAAATTTTTTATTTTAAATTCTTTATAAAATTATTTATGATCATGACACTTATAAATTAAAAAAGATTCATCAAATCTAAAAAGAAAAAAAGAAAAAATATAATCTATCTTTTTAACTAATCGATGATATATAAATTTGTTTATTATCTAAAAATTATTAATGTTTAAATATTTTTCATTGCAAAAATTATTACGAAAAATATTACATATGCTTCATCTCAAAATAAATTTAAAACTTTATCTTATATATAAAATCATTAAGATACGACAACTAATCACAAAGAAACTAATAAAAGATACTTTAAAAATTAAAAATTAAAGCACCTATAAAAAAGACAATAAAAATACCTATAAATAAAAACAAAATCACAAAATTTATTATTAAAAAATATATATATTAATATCTAAATTCAAAATCTATCAAATCTGAATAAATTATTAAAAAATACAAAAAAAATGAGACGACGAAGAAAAACAGCATGAGAGCCTCTCTGCGGCACTTTTTCTTTTAGTTGTTTTCTTCCCAAAATGCTAAAAAATTACCCAATGTTCTAGACTTTCACTAGTACTTTCCTGCAAACTACAAGGAACGAATTGAATTTAACTCATTTATAAATCTCCATGCAGGCAGTTGTATCTAATAATTCTTTTTATTTATTCATATGCTTTATCAATACATTAGATTATGCTTTTTCTACTGACAATTGTCATGGCACGCTTTATAAAAACTATAGCCTGAAAACGAAATGTACAATGACTTGACTGTATTAATAATAGAATTAGTAAAGAATTCTATACAAACAATCACTAATATTTTGATACATGTACTTTTATTTTAATTACTAAAAAAACTACTAAATACTAATTTACTAATATATTAATAAATATTAGTATAAAACTTCTTTACATTTATTGTACATATCAATTAAACTCTTAATAATAATCAACTTGTATTCGTCTAAGATTCTAAGGACTGAGATTTAGAATTTACTAGTTAAGTTGTATTTTTTAAAATATTGTTATCATTTTTCTGCATTAGCTACTCAAGTAATGTTATGTAAACAATCTTTAACATTGTTAAATTCATATAAAGACAATTTCTATGATTTTATCTGTAATTATTTATTTATTTATTTTAAAAAATTCATATTCATACAACATTTTATTCAATAATTCAATCAAACACGTGCAGTTTGTTACGACCCATTAAGTATTTATATATTCGTATTTCTCCTGCCCGTCGTGGCAATTTCCTTTAAAAGGAGAAAGTAGGTATTGTAATCAGAATGTGATCAACGTGGTAGTAAATTCAACCATCGTATACCGGTGGACAAATTGCTTATTTTAGTTCTAAATTTAAACTTTTTAAAATTATTTTTAAATCATTCTCAAAGTAATTGTAATTATTTAGGTAATATTTTGGAATTAATTTATTATAATAATCAATTCTTAAAAATAATTTTTATAATTAATAAAATTAAAAGATAATTACACTCACATGTCTGAAACTAATTCTTATTACACTCGGTATCTCTCTTGATTGAAAATTACTTTTAACTCCTTTATTTTGTTATTTATAAAGAAAAATAGTGTAAGAACTATAAGATATATGTGCAATTTGACTAATTTCTTAAACAAAGAGCGATGTGAAATTTAAGAATAATATATAAAGTAAGGACTGCAAATTAATTTTTCAATCAAAAGGATTGTTAAGTATACATGCTAACCTCAGTAAAAAAATCTTGGGCAAATTATAGTTTATCCTTGTAATTTCATCACTTATTACTCAACTCTCCTTATTTTTTTTTTGTCGTTAAACTCCCATAAACTTTTATTAATTTAAACTGAAAACGTTAACTTCAATGTTCCTAAATCCTAAAAATGAAAAAAAAAATTAAATCATACATAAAATCATGGCTAAATTGGAAATACATATATTATAGTTATTGCACAAGTGTTATATGTCCACATCTTTGCTCTCAACATATTATGTATTATCTGCGAGTCAGTAATAACAAAAGTCTTTACAAATGGGTGATAACAAATCTCGTATATTTTATCATTTCACAGCTACTACACAGGTAAACATATCCAGCTGCACAATAGACAATTGTTGTAATGTATATAAATATTAAAGAAACATGATCTGATATCACCTTGTAACATAATCTTTTCAACATTGACCAAATCAAATGGGGTTTCAAATGCAGAGGCAATTGTGAAATTTATTTCCAACTTAGCTACGGTTTTTGGCTAATTAGCACAGTTTTAGTCGTGGTGTGGCTATTTCTTTTTTTTTTTTTGAAATTTAAGGACGTTAAAGTTAATGAAATTTAACGTTTTTACTTTAAACTAAAAGTTTATTAAGTTTAATGACACAAAAAAAGTTCAAAAGAGTCTAGTGATAAATGATAAAACTTGAGCAGGTTAAATTATAATTTGTCCAAAAAGAGTCTTCAAAACAATATTATAAAGTTAATTTTAACAAGTGTGATCAATTCAATATATTCTCAAAAACATTATTGTAATTATAGTTTTAAATAATTAATTATAAAAAATTTAATATCAATTTTTTAATTATTAACTTTTTTTTGTTGGGTTGAATAATTAATTTGTTTACTACCATCTGCTCAAATTTTCTAAACTCAGACAGATACGAAAAGGGAGTAAGTTAGGGTTGGCAAAAAAATCTATTAAATTTTAATCCATTCAATTCATCCATATTAAAACTAGTCCAGTCCATCCAATTAGAATAATGTATTTTATTAGATTGGATCTAATGAATTAAATTTAGTTATGAATAGTTAGTAATTTAATCAAAACATCCATTGAATATCTAATTAAAAATCAATCTAATGGATATCCAATATATTTTACCTTTTTTTTTGTTTAATACTTTCACTAAAGCCTAAAAGCCCATAACATAAAGCATTGAGTCCCAAAATTTTTAGAAAGATTTTTTTTACCCTATGTTTGGATTTTTTTCATTAATGAAACTGAACGGAATAGATGTGGTTAAGTCAGAAAGGAAAGGGAAGGAATAAAACATAGTTACCATTCTCTTTATTTGAAAGATTAATAACGGAACAGAACGGAACTTTATTAACCTTATTTAGGAGTTATATTGTAAATGAACAGAATGAAACGATTATAATTTTTAAGTTCCCAAATAGCCTTTACTTATGTCATAGATTAGGATTTACAAATTCATTTCTCTTAAAACTATTTTTTCATCTTCATAGCTTGTCTAAGCTCATACAATACTAACAAAATATACATGTTTGTATCCAAAAAAACTATATGTGTATCTGTGGCGTGCAGTCGTTATAAAACATACCGAATTATTATTTTGTTTTTGTTAACAATTAAAAATTATTAAATACTTTTAAAGCTATGATAAGCTAAGAGAAATTTAATAAATGTTTGATTTTGCTAAATTAATTTTTAAAAAAATGTTTTTTTAAACGAATTAAGTTTTTTAAGCCAACCAATGACCCACAATATAAACATTATTTTGTAGACAAACTTATCAAAATGAGATGGCTCGCGTAAAGAGGGATAGCAAATACCTGGTCTGAGATGTTGTTCGTGTGAAGTGGCTGGGTGAGACGACAACGGCGAGAGGTGGGTGGCGGCGTTGTGGGTTTTTGTGAAGTAGCCGTCGTCAGTGAGAGATTGGCAGAGTGGGTGCTCGTGAGAGAAAAGAAAGAGAGAGGAAGAAACAATGGAGATAAAAATGAAAGAGAGAGGAAGAAACAATGAGGATAAAAATGTCAATTATTTATTTTTAACCTATTTTTTTTTTAATTCCCTCCATTCTATCTCAATTTTGGGAGGAACGAAAGTTGGGCATTTGAGGAGAAGAGAAGGTAAATAATTTCTCATATATTCCGTTCATTTCTTATGTATTTTAAAATTTTCAAATAAGAAAAGTTATTTCTCTTCTCCTCATTTTATTTCCTTTCCCCTAATTACCTATCATCCAAACATAATGCTAAAGAGAGAAAGAAAACTTTTAGAGAGAGAAATATTTTTTAGAAAGAGAATAAAAGTTTTTAGGGAGAGAAATATTTTTTAGGGAGAGAATAATTTTTTTAAAAAGAAAAATATTTTTCAAAGAGAGAATAAAAATTAAAAAAATATTTTTTTTAAAACAGAAAGAAAATTTTTAGAGAATAAAAACTTGTAAAGATAAATTAAAACTTTTTTTAAAACTTTTGTAATAAATTTTAAATAAATTAATAATTTATTTTAAATCCATCTACCATCCAATCTAAAATCTAACAAATGCATCTATTTACTACCCTAAAATAAGTACTGAGTATAGTCAGAAAGAAAACCATGGCCTAAAAACTAATGAAACCGGACAAGGTCGGCGGGACAACGAAAAGTATTTTCGTGTATTTTCGCGTTTTTCTCTGTCATACGTAGTCCATGATCATGACAGAAGAATATGAACTATGAAGAAGTCGTCGATTCCATTCAATGTTGATTTGGCACACCTCTATTTCTCTCCAGTCAATTACAGCATCATTATCATAGTTCATGCCACGAAATTTCCTTTCCTTGCAATTCCATTTACGCGTCCCTTATTTTATTCCTTATTTCCTTGTTTACTTTTATTATTTATTTTGTTCCAAATATTCAACCATATGAATATCATTAATGTACCGATCATTCCATTACAGTCAAAGCCCAGAGTCGTAATTTCCCAGCTACTTGTCTTCTTTTTTTTATTAATATTATCCCTCGTCCATTCCCCGCGCTCCTATGATCCTCGTTTTCAGTTCTTCAACTCTGAGTTTCCGTTTTGGACTTGGATACTCTATTGCAATTAGGTATGCTCACAATTCGAAACATTTTTGGCGGTCATTACTGAATTCTTGAATCGAAGCAGCTTCGGTTTGCTAGATTATGCATGTCAATATTTTTGGTTCTCACTTCTTAGAATAAGCTATGCATATCAATATAACATTGCTTTTTATATGAACCAAGCTCAGTTAGCAAAGAGATTTATTTTATTTTATTTTTCAAGTCATTGCTTAAAGTTGCTGAGTCCCTACCTTCATGCCAATTGAAGTAGAAGCCAAATTTGTGCAAGCGTTGAATTTCTCCAGCTCGTTCCCCTTGGAAGAATAATGGGGTCGGTTTGCTCAGCCGGTAAGGCTGAGAAAATTAAAAATGGAGAGCTTGGAGGGAAGACTATGGGATCTGCTGGGAAGCTTAAGAAGTTAAAGAGCTTTGTTAACCGGAAAGGATATTCTTATTCAAATTCAAGGACTATTGATCGTGCCAAAAAGCAAAAGAAGCGAGAGTCTGGATTTTCCAGTGAATTCAAGCTATCGACTCATAGTGCAACAGGGGGGAAACAGGTACGTTTCACTTGTGCTCATCATTGTATGTGGAGCTGTATTAATTTGGTTTTGGAGGATGATTGTAACTGTTAACTAAATGCAGAGAAATTATTGCATAAACTTAAAGCATCCTAGTTGGGTGTACTACCTCAATCACTTTATTAATTAATATATAACTATTATAGTTAATTAATAATTAATTACTATAATATACTATGATGAAATGAATGATATGATTGACCTAGTACATAACTTAGGTGTTCCAAGTTTATACACAGTTTTTTTCTAAATTCATATTATTCTCCTGGAGTGTAGAGAAAACAACACATTTTCCCCTTTGTAAGCGGCTTTCATGGTATAATAAAGTTGGATAAGGAAAGAAATTAGAGGGTAATCAGAAACATGTTTGCAATGTATAAAGGACCAATTATGAATAAGTTGGAAGCTCAGCAAAACTGCAGATTAATAACATTTATGCATTTCACTGTTGTTTTGACTGAAATTATGTCACCAAATTATATGAAGGAGGAGAAACTGTTTCCATCGTGTCAACTAATCATTGAGGTTAGAGACCTCATAAAGTATCCCAGAAACAGTTCATAAATTTGTCTGCACGACTCTTACTTTATTCAAGCAGTTAATTATTTATTTCCCTAATATGAGCAAATGATTCCCCTATAAGTGCAGTTTAGTTTTACTGTAAATTGTATAAGCAGAATAAAGTGCATGTTTGGTACAGCTTCTGCTTAGCTTTTTTTTGAAAAAAAAATTATTGTAATAGTATTTAATTATGTTTGTTAAAATTAGTTTCAGCTTTTACACGAAATTCAATGTAAAATAAAAATTTTTTAAAATTGATTTTTATAATGCTGAAGATTGAAGTTTATGATTTTAGCTTATAGATTATTTCTTACATTTTGATATATAAATACTATTTTATTCTCAATTAAATAATTTTTTAATCATTCTATACCTATTTTAGTAATTTAATGTATAAAAATGATTCTTTTTTATATCATCCAAACGAATCAAAAACTTAAAATCACTTTACATTGATCCAAACATAAAAATAAATCAATTATAATCGATTATAACAAAAAACTTTTATACAATAATCGATTACTAAGCATAATCAAATTTTGTCAGCTATCAGAAACACACCCAAAATCAATTAGTTGTTTCTTTTCATTGAGTTCCTCTAGTGGCATCTCACATTCTATTAGGGAACCTGTGCATTCGAATTTTGATGTTTCACTTTTTGATTTTTGATGTCTCTTCCTTTTATATTTCTCTCAGAGGGGCTCCTTTCTGGGAAGAGCTGGTGAGAGGGCAGCAGAAGTTCTGGACACACTTGGAAGCAGCATGCCAAAGTTAAACACCAGTAATGGGTTTGGCTCTGGCATGGCTCCCAGAGGGAATAAAATATCTATATTGGCATTTGAAGTAGCTAATACAATAAACAAAGGAGCGATTTTGTTTCAATCAGTGTCTGAAGAAAACATTCAGTTCCTTAAAATGGAGCTTTTACAATCAGAAGGGTTGCAACAATTAGTTTCTACTGATACAAAGGAGTTAATAAGTTTTGTTGAGGCTGACAAAAGGTTCTTGCTTGTTCAGAGCATCATATGCTTTTTCATGGAGCTTTTAAATTGCCCTGGATGTATATTTTGCTTTCTCTAATGTTCTTTATCTCTGAACTTTGGGGGAATTTGTAGGGAAGAATTCAACGCCTTCTCCCGGGAAGTAGCTAGATTTGGAAATATGTGTAAAGACCCTCAGTGGCATAACCTAGATCGATATTTCTCAGGGTGAGTTTGCTTGCTTTTACATGCTGGCTTACGACAATATTATGCTAACTCGTCGTGATTGAATTCTTAGATAATTACAAACATTTCTGATTAGATTTTTTACTCCGAAAACAATTTCAGATTGGATTTGGATGTCTTGGGCAGCAAACAACCTAGGGTAGAGGCAGAAAAGACAATGCAGGAGTTGACCAGTCTAGCTCAGAATACTGCTGTAAGCCAGTTGTAATTTTAAATGAAATTTTTGTTTCTATGATTTGTCTCCTTGCCCAACTGATGACTGAGCAAAGAGCAAAGATTTCCTTGCATGTATGCTGCATGATTTTTTTTCTTATATCTTTCAGTATTACATATATGCATTTTGAGGCATACCAGACAGATGTATTTGTGTTTGCTGAAGTGTTTAGCATATGACTGATGTTGTTTGTATTGTTAGTGATTCCTACTTCTGATATGCTTTTTTAGCTCTGTACTGGTTAAAAGTTAGGCTTTACTCTTAAATTTTTTCAGTTCCTTCGTTATATAACTATTTATTCTTCTTTCTGTGTAGGAATTATACCATGAGTTAAATGCGTTTGAACGTTTTGAACAAGATTATCAGCAAAAGGTTAAGGAAATGGAGTCCTTAAATCTTCCTTTAAAAGGTTAAAAACTTCATAACATAGTTTTCCTTAAAAAAATTTAAATACTTTCTATTCCAATGATAATTTTATGTCATGTGCTAAGATTATTATCTTACATTTACGTTTGAGTTGGAATCTGTCTTGCAATAATAATATCATAATTTCCAGAAAGTATTGGTTTATAATGTTTTTTATATCCACTGTTATCAGCAAAAAAGTCTTTTCTTTGGCTAAAATATATTCTCAATTTCTCGTTTTTGATGGGCCTGAGAAATAGTTTCAGATTTTCAGTTTGGATGATCAGTGTTACATACATACTATCTGCTGGATCTGCAAATTATAATCTGCAGTAATCAACTAATTATTGACAGGTCACGTTTTTTATATTGTAGGGGAGAGTCTCACAAATTTTCTGAGTGAGCTAAAGCATCAAAGAAAGCTTGTGAAGGGCTTGCAAAAGAAGTCCCTTTGGTCCAGAAATTTGGAGGAGGTATATGATTATGAATCTAACAACAATTTTTGAAATTTATAGGAAGGAATAGTTCCTAGTTTGAATCTATCATTGTTGAATTCATTATTATTTTCCTCTTTCCTGCATTCCCTTATCTGAATGGAGAGTTGTGGATATTAGTGTAGAAGTAAGTTTTTTGTTTCTGCAGATTTTACAATGATGGACTTATCCTGTTGGATTTGCTTATTGCAGATAGTTGAAAAGCTTGTTGATATTGTTACCTATATATATCAAGCAATTTCTGAGTTCCTTGGAAATTATGGTATGATATCATATCTCGTATGAATTAAAAACCAACTGCTATGTGTCTGGTATATTTAAGGCATATGCATCCCCTAATGCACAAGGAATTCATTATATTAAGTAAGCCTAGAGTCTGACCTTGCTTTATTAATCGCATGCCTCCTCTTTTTATCCAAGAAAGTCTCATGCTCATTGTCTGCATGGCATGATTCTCAGTGAAGTAAACACACTGTAGATTAACTTTGGCAATCCAAGATGCCTTTCTCTCCTCTTGTCTGTACTATTAAAGTGCAATTTGTAATTAATTGCAGCTTTTGTCTTTGCGGTTGAACACACTTGAATTAAAGACATCAGATGTATTTGTGAATAAAGGAAACTCCTGAAATAAATACTTCATACTGTCTTTTATCAAATTTCTTGCTGAAGGCTGAATGTGGAATTTCTGTGTATGACCTTTATAAATTTTTGACAAAAAGGAAATATACTGTGGTATACTTTTTGCCCAAGTCTTCTCTGGCTCTAAATCATTTCTGTTGTTTGGATTGGCATAATGATTAAAAGCATTTGGAAAATCTGTAAGACCATTATGTGTATATTCCTAAATCATTTTTGTTGTTTGTGTTCTGGTCATGTTTGTGCAAACTTTGATTTGTATAGAAATCTAATTATGTCTGTCCGCAATCTATCACTTAGATTTCATTGGCAGATCATAAAAACATATCCAGACTTATCTCTAGAAAATAGGTGCTTCTGATTATTAATCTTCTAAAAATTTATGAAATTGTGGATTCATGGCCCTTGGCAGGTACAATTGCTGTCAAGCATAGCAAGGGTTCTCAAAGACTAGGTGAAGCTGGTCTTGCACTGCACTATGCTAACATTATCAATCAGATACATATGATTGTAAGTTTGTATCATGCTAATATAATTTGTAGTGACCTTAGCAAGTAGTTGTTTTTGTGTAAATACAAAGTTAGTTTCTAACTTCCTATCAGGCATCTCGCCCAACCGGTCTTCCTTCAAATATGAGGGACACATTATATCATGGATTGCCCAACAATATTAAGAATGCCCTTCAATCCCGGTTGCAAAACGTTGATGACACTAAAGAGGTATGCCCTTCCTTCCTGGTCTCTCCTGCTTCATGAAGAATGGAGTTTTATTTCCTGATGGGAATATGCTAACTGGAAATTTTCTGTAGCTCTCCATCTCTCAGGTCAAAGGAGAATTGGATAAGACCCTCCAGTGGCTTGCTCCATTAGCCACAAATACGACCAAGTAAGTTATAGAGAATGTTTGTTTGAAAATCCCCTCTTACTTTATAATTGCTCACTGATTTTCTTAGCCCATGTTAGCCTTATTTTGTTATATGAAAAAAGGTCAAATACCCCTGCAATTGTTTATTCATGTTGTGTTTGCTTTTTTATTTTTTGTATTTATATCTGGCAGAGCACATCAAGGTTTTGGATGGGTTGGCGAATGGGCAAATACAAGGTTAGTTGTAAATATGAATCTCTCTCATTGTGTCTGTAGGGAAAAGTGTATCCAGTACCGTTGAACTTTAGGCCATTTGCAAAGTATCACCACCGCACCACGATGGTTTGTGATAATTTTTTGTTGTGGTTTGCAGTAATGAATTTGGCGATAACACAGCCAAAGAAAGTAACCTGATTCGCCTCCAGACACTTCATTACGCTGACAAGCAGAAGATAGATTTTTACATCCTTGAATTGTTGGCACGGCTTCACCATTTGGTTACATTTGTAAGATACAGACCTAATAATAATCCCATGAAGCCAATGCCTACACGAAATCCTCGCAAGGGACTTGATTTGAAGTCAAAGTTGCTGCAATTTATATCCTTAGACCGTAGTAGCACTAGCAAGCCGTTGGGAACTCGACTTTCTCAAGAGGATAGGAGTTTATTGGAGGAGGTAGTTGCGAGGAGAAGGACTCCAGGAGTTAGCAAAAGCGAGGATCTTGCAGGGACCAAAGAAAGAGAAGCCAGAGTTTGGAATTCCAGCAAGAGTCTTGGGAGTTCACCTGTTAAGAAGTTATTTGGTACAACACTGGGCTTGGAGCACCAAAACTCTAACGTTCTGGATGGAATGGATGGGTTAAGATACTGAAATTCTTCTTGGTCAATTTTTTTGTTTTTTACCTCCTAATATTGACAATTCATTTCTTTTTAATTTTCCAGCTTTCTGTATCTATCTATATAAATAACTCGGGCCTGGTCTTATACTTTGCTTTATAAGTTATTTTTGTATAGGAAAGCAAGATGGGTTTTTTAACAAAATATTATTAGTGACAAAATTATTTATCAAATTGTCATATTTTTAAAATTATATATTAAATTATTATATTTTTATTTATTTGAATTATTTTATTATTTATAATTACGTCAACACATATGATATAATTACATGGAAAACGTCAACATAGATGACGTTATCCATGTAATAGTATCAGTACTGCTGGTATTTTTTATGTAATTACATCATACGTATTAATATTTTCATGTAATTACATCATATATATGGACGTTTTTTCGTAGATAACGCCATGTCATCCGCAAAGCATTTTTATTACCAATGCATTAAAATATTATCTCACATTGTACATTTTAAACGTAATGACTATTAATTTTTTTTTGAATTTTTCATTCCAATGCATTAACAATGACTATTAAAGAAACTTGATTGCTGCTAGTACCACCATTAGAATTCTTATCAGCAAATGGACCAAAATCCTCTCTAGTTCAAGAGAAATTAGAGAGAGATGTAGTTGTTAATCTAATGGTTAGTAATTATCTATTCGTGTTTTTTTACAAAATTTTATCACAAAAAATAATAATTTTAAAGGTTAAGATCTTCTCCTAGAGAGGATCCTGGTCCTTAGTAGAAGGTTTTAGGCCTTTTGGTTTCCTACCCCTACCCCTACCTCTATGGCTACCTGCATGCTCCTGTGTCTCTGAAGCTACATGATTGCCACTATGATTAGGATTAGTACCATGATGTTTTGTACTTTTTGGTTCCCTACCACTGCGCTTGCTATAGTTTGCAAGGACATGCATCTTTGTGTCTAAGCTCACATTGGCCTCATTTGAAAACGTCAAACTTTGAAATAATATTTGAATGCATTGGTAATAAGAATGCATTAAAATGAAAAATTCAAAAAAAAATTAATAGACATTACGTTTGAAACATCAAATGTGAGATAATATTTGAATGCATTAGTAATAATAATGCATTAGAATAATAAGAATACATTAAAATATTAATTAAATTCTTCGTGGTTAGCGTTATCTCATTTATTGTATTATTTCATTTGAATGTTTTGCGGTAACGTGACATTATTTACTTGTAACACCAACATGTGTGGTGTTATTACGAGAAAACGTCAATACCTATATGTAATTACGTGAAAAAAGCTAATACATATAGCGTAATTACGTGAGAAACGCCAACAACGCTGATTTGAATAGCGCCATCTATGCTAGAGTTTTTAATGTAATTATGCCATACGTGTTGACGTAATTGTTGTAGGCAAAAAGTGTATGACAATTTGATATATAATTTTAAAAATATGATAATTTGATAAATAATTTTGTCATTAATGACAGTTTGATAAAAAAAATTCAAAGCAAAATAGAACACTGTTTTGTATGATGTTTTTGAAGGATAGTGGGAAAAAGAAGATTAATGTTCGATGTATAATTCCTTGATATAAATTTCCTGCACACATTTGTTTAAAGGAAAAAAAAAACCTAAAAAGAGTGAGTTGATAATGAATTCAAAATGTGCATAAGAAACCTTATTTTAAACATTGAAAATTATTTTCTGTTAGTGAGGAGAGTGCAAGTCAAATTTTTACTTTCAGTTTATATAATTTTTGCAAAGGTTAAACACCCTATTTTATAAATTTATGTTGTTTCGTTTTCCTTCTTTTGTTTTATACTAATAAAATTAATAGTAGAACTAAAAATAAATCTGTCTAAGAAAAAATATTTCAAAAACAAATATAAAAAAGGATATAATTTTTGTTTACAATCTTATCTTCGTCATTAATTATTAATCAAAAAGAATCAAAGAGGAATCTTTCCAGACATCAAATACACCAAATATTAGCAAAAAATAAACCCAATAGGACTTGGTCCTTCAGGTTAGGGATCAGATTGGTTAAAGGTTGAGTGCCCAGATGTCGTAACCAGGCTTAGGGCGGACACCCAACTCGCATCTTTGTTGCGAGATACCACCACTCCTCATATCCCCTTAACTGCCTGAAGGATCATACGGATAATAGAATTAATCTTATCCTTTTATAGCAGCCAATTTAGTTCTCTATCATGACTCCACACGGTGTGGGACATAATTCATGCGCAAGCCTACTATTATTCATCAACACTTCCTGGCCTAATAAACAGCACTTACTCCAAAAGCCAGGCTTTTCTCATGCATCCCTAAATCCAGTTAGGAACTAATTATGCAATCAAATGTAAACACGATCAAATTTATTCATGCAGACCACTTTGCATAATTACTGTGCCTCTGAAATTTGCAATAATTTGGCTAAAAATTTATGTGCAACAAAATTGTGGCCCTCCACATTTGGCATTTGCTGGATCCGGATTGCTCTATTGTGTTTGTCTTCCATTCCCTTCTGGTCAGCACTTCCATTTCTCGCCTAGCGTTTCTTTGAAATGTAAACACATGCCTTCTTGCAACTCCATAAATGAAAATCTATAGTAATCAGAAACAATGTATGCTTCGTGTTTTGGTGGATTCTGCCTCATGCACCGGCATTGACCGAACATAATCCTATTTAACCTGATATTCCGTATGTAACAGACCGAAATTACAACATTTCGAACTGGGCTAAGTGGATTTTCGAGTTATGCTCACCCCAATTGGATTGTTAAGCCTGTTAGGCAATTCTCCTAATATTGGCCCTGCCGAAGGACTTGAATTATTAGGCATTTCCCACGCAACAAAATTGGACTGATCATCACGCTTCCTAGTTCTCATTTACTGTTCTTGTGCACATGGTAAGCCCTTTGTTATTATTCTTTATCTATTCTATAAGACATGGTACTAGCTGAGTAACTTATCCACAATATTCTATTCTTTGTCATATTGGTGGCATTTTTCGTACCATCAAGTCATACAAATTGCAAGTAGGGCGAGTAGGTAACGTTTATATTGGATTTAAGGCATTGAGGAAGTTGTCGTGATTGGAAACTACAAAAGCTTGCTGTTAAACAAATAGCAACCTGGACACGGACTTTCAATTGGCCTGCATGCTTTTTGCATCATATTGATGTGATCTCAAATATTGGAAGCATGCGGAGGATTGGATGGTTGCTTAAAAATTGTTATCACCTCAATTCCTCATGATCAATGCATAATAGAATATTACAAACCAAATTTTGCCATTTTAGTTGGATTGTAATGCAAATGTACCCAAAAAAAAAAAGATCTGCTATCTCCGAATCTCTGACGAAAGCTTGTTCATAATTGGGGTAGTTGTTAATCTTAATGTATTTTATTTAATTAAGGCTGGCTCGATGTAAATGAGCTATATATTGTTTTTTTTATAAGATCTTAATGTATAACTTTATTGTCCCACATTTCTTGAGTATAAGAATAATCTCCACTCGGGTGTCAACGTGGCCATAGCTGCAAGAAGGTTTCAGTGTGTTTCGAACTCATGCACAATAGATATTTGAAGAAAGGGAAACAATATTGAGGTATTAGGAATTTAGGATAATCAATCATGCTTTTGAGGATAGCAATCATCAATATAAATGTATTTACTTTTATTTAATTTGTCAGTGCATTAATTACAAAATCACTGGGAAAAATATTTGTATAAATCTTGTTTATACAATTGTGCAGATTAAATTAATCAATGTTTTTAATTTGTATAATTTTTTGTATTACACAATTATTTTATAATAAAAATAAAAATATAAAAATGTGTCCATCCTTAATTAATTTAGTCTAACACAACTTGTATAAACAAAATCTACTCAATTATTTCTATTCTGGTGGGATGTCCAGCTCATTCCACTATTTAAAATCTATTAGAAGTTCTTACTTGAAGTTTCTTCTCAGTCACTGCACCGGGCTGCCTCAATAATTTCGGAGAATCTTAATTTGTTCATTTGGAGTCTTTGGAGACAGTTTCTGAATATTCTTTTGAGAAACCAGTCCTTCAAAACTTGAACTTCTCGTGAGCTCCTCAGCTTCAACACCGTTAACAGTTGCTCTTGTAATTTCCTGCTCTCAAGTATCTGCCTTTTCCTATGGGGCGATAAGGACCACGTAAACTTATTGTCATCCTGAATTTTATCATTGAATCACCAAGAAATATTACAGAAATTACATGGCCTTATACTTTCTGGTCAAATTCATTTGAACATTGTTGTTGTGTCCGCAATTGAATACCACTTAACCAGAAAGTGAATATACGTTCAAGTATGTTGTGGAATTTTTACAATTCTTTTCATATAACGTACTTTATCCGGTAGAAAAGCTTAAATATTCTATCCCTAATATGCGAGCATTGTATTTTACCTATCAGAAAGTGTGGTATTTTTTCTTTTTTAAACAAAAAACTGTGGTTTTATGATTACGAAAATCATCAGTTAACTTCGCTGTAAATGCTGCTGATAGCAATAGCCGTTAAAACATAAACGGTTCATGCTACTCATTGGATGCTAAATAGGATATTATGATGTCATTTTCTTTAATTAGGCAGGGGAGGACAGCTGTTTAACGTAATTTGTTTCACTTTTTCTTCATGTTTATGACCAATGATTTTATTAAAAAGGTAGAGTACTTTATGAATATAAGTGTACTGCTGATTTTATTACAAGTCTTTTTTTCTTATTTTTATTTTAATTTATTTTTTATTTGATAAAATTTAAGTAAAAAGGCAAGAAAAAAAAAAAACAAGTGATCTTCATCTCCATATTCTTAAAAAAAAAATGGTTCATCGTTTCTTTTTCTTCTAGTTGTTATATATAACATTTTTCCATTACGGCAACAGAATTTGTATGGAAAACTAAAGCAAAATCACAATGATCTGATTAAAAGTTGTAAGCAAAATTACAATTCTCATTGAAAGTTCTGTGCATGTCTCGTATCAAATTTAAGCAAGAATAGAGAATTATTATCCACTACTAGTTACTAAGCATAGACCCTGTCTCCACTCTCCTGCGGGTACATGAATGCAGTGTAAGACTCTTCTAGTCGTAAACAGTCAATTAACAGTGGAAAAATGACAAGTACAGAAATGAGAAGATCCTGCTCTTTTTCTTCATCGTCGGCAGCTGGCACGCCAATAGGATATCCAGAACCCATTGGTCGTTTTAATTAATTAATTTAGTTAACCATCTTGTCAACGAAGAGAAAAACAAAATCATAACAAACGAATCGTGACCCTGATATCCTAGACATTACCATTTATATCATTTAAGATCATAAGACCCAGAACCTGTTGGAATTTTATTTTTTTTTACTGCAGGATATTTCCTTACGCCTTTAATAAATTAGTGTAGGTAATATTTGAATATGTGACATTGTACCTAATTATAAATTACATGTTCGTTCATCTCTAGGCTAATCCCTTAAAATTTTAAAATATGTTGATGTTAAACAAAATATTTCATACATTAAAAATTGAAAAAATATATTTTATTCATTTAAAACTTAATATTTTAACTTCTTTAACAAGTGAGGTTAACAAACTCCTTTTTAAAATATGTAATCAGTTAAACGTTATATAGTTTAGAATAATGATTTAATATGATAATTCCAGTTGGTTGACATCTAAACATGTATCACATTTTTTCTCAAAAAAAAAATCATATATCCTAATTTTGGATTTTTGTATATATACTTCACAAAATCATAATATTACTATAATAATTTTTGGGTCAAAAGGGTATTTCAATCTCTTATCGGTATTTTATTTTTAAATTGGTTTATATCAGTTTTTTTTATTTATCAATTTAATCTCTTATCTTAAAAATTATTTACAATGTAGTTATTCTATTAGGATTCAATTTACTCTTTAATGAATATAATGATGTATCACTAACGGTGATGTCGTGATTATAACGTGGTGATGATGTTACTATGATATAACAATGACGTGACTATTACTAATCAATGACACGTTATCACTTTTGTTAAGAGTAACAAGATCCTAATAGAAGGATCATATTGAAAATAATTTACAAGATAAGACCAAAATGCTAGGAGACCACATTAAAAAAAGAAATTAAGATAAATGACCAAAATACATATTTTACCTAATTTTTTATTACCAATTTTTATTCTGAGACTATGACTAGTTAATAAATCCACTTTAGACTTAGTGCTACCATTCTAACTTTTAACTTCTAACTAACAAAAGAGAAATTAATCTAAGCTTGTTGGAAGTGGTTTAAGACTTTAAGCAATAGCTTGAGTTCTTTTATCTTAGAACTTGTTTTTCATTTCATTTTAAGTAATAAATTTTACTGTCTTTGAAAAAAAAAACAGAAATCAATCCAAAAATATAACATTCACTAAAACATGAATGATAAGCTTGAAAGAAGCATCTGACTTGTATTTCTCTATCTAAATTCCTGGTAGAGTGAATTAACACTTGACATTACCAAAGAACTGATAACAAGATTCTCTCCATACAAGGTGGTGTTTTTCTATTCTACCCACCTAACTCCTTTCATAACTTGCTCGATATTATTTGTAGTTACAATTCATGTGTTTTGAAGAGTCATTTGAGACTGCTTGCTGTCACCATTAAAACTGGGAGAGTGACAAGTTGCCCAATAGACTTTATATACTAAAATATGCCACAAAATATGTGTTTAGTGAGTGTCTATGTCAACGCTGAATGAACATGCTCTTAATTAGATGAACTTGCGTGCCTAAAGTAGTAAACTTGACAATATTACCCATATATATATATATAGTAACTTGACAATAGAGAAATCAATGCCCAATCAAGTCCATTCGAAGGTGGCGGGCTAGAATAGTTGATAATTATAATTCAAATGCCACATTGTTTTCATAAATTGAATTGCAAATTTCGGCTGCTATCAACCCAGATATTTTAATTGTGCTGTTTCTGACTTTTAGATATTTTCAAGGGCAGGGGATTTGGATGAGAAGTTTGAATATCCAGATCAGTGGTTGTTTTCCGGAGTGAACTAACTTTCAGGGCAATAACCTAATTCCTATAAGAAAAATTTAATTGTCGCCAAAAACTGAAGCAGTTCAACAATGGCACCAATTTTTCCAATCAGGAATTGGGAAGTTGAAGCTAACTTCAACAGCAGACTCAGCAACTCAACTGCTAGACCAATAAATTTATAATTGCTATTTGCTGATAGCCTAGGAGTAATATGGTGCACGTAATAGTCAAAAGAGGTTAAGAATTCATGTTTACAAGTTTGACATTAGAGAGATTGTTTGGGAAAGATTAATTTTTTTTTATTCAGTTATTTTTTTTAAAAAATTGTTTTATAAAATATTAGTTATATTTAAGTATCTAGATTAATTTATAAAAAAACTTTTATATTTATAAAAAATTTATTTTAGCACAAGCTCATAGTATGAACTATTTTTATAAAAAAATTTATTTTTAGATGAATTTTTTAACTATATCTTAATGAGAGAAGTATTTTTATAATGACCTTAATGACTCTTTACCAAATATTATAAGTAAAATAATTTTATATTTTTTTTTATAATTTATTATATAAAAATAATTTTTTTCATACTATCTAAATAAAATAAATTATCTTAAAATTATTTTTCAGTAAATATAATCAAATAAAAACAGATTCTAATTATAATTAATTTTTATAATAATTAATTATACATATAATTAATTATTAGTATAATCTATTTTTTTTAACTTCTTCAAACACACTTTAGACATGAAATAATTGTTGACATACGGTGCAAAACGTGTCAAAATTGAAAAGGTTGCCAAATAAGACTCGCTTTTAATCCAGTAAGTATCTCTATCAAGGAAGGTAATGGTAGCGGAGGCTGCTAGCAGGTAGCAACTAGGAAGCCACATTTGACGGAATTTAATTAAAATTCAAACCCCCTTTCATTTGGGCATTATCATATGTGGCCATGTGGGCTCCATCGAAGTTTATGTCTCACTTTAACAGCAAGATTTTGGGTAACCGCAGTTAATCTCGAAAAATCATAATTTTTTTATATTATTTTTCTCACACAATTTTTATATTATTTTTATATCATTAATTATATTAATTTTTTATATTTTTTATTTAATCACAATTATTCAAAAATAATATAAAAAATAATATATAAAAAAAAATGACGTAGGAGCATTATTTTTTCAATTTCAAAATAAATATATCACTATTTTTTTCTCTTTAAATTGAGTTAATAAATGGTCAAAATTATTTTTTATCTCAAATAATAAATATTTTTTTCAAAATATAATAATATATATAATTTGATTAAAAAATATTATTAAATCAGAGATGAGCAATAAATTTATTATAGATTTTATAAATATCAAAATTAAAATATAAATACATATTCAATATTTAAATTATATAACATTTAAAAATTTTTAATTTTATTTTTATATATATTATATGATTAAAATTTATTAATTTCCCTGACGCTATTGACTTTTAAAAAAAGGACAAAGTGTATTGACTTCTATCAATTTTTGTTCCCTCGCAAATTAGCGACTGTACATCTGAGCTTTTACCTATTATAGATTAAGGTGAGGTATTAAATATAAAAAATAATATTTTTACATTATTTTTGTTTTAATATTATTTTTACATTTAAAATGGGTGAATGTGATTAAATAAAAAAATAAGTATAATAAATAATATTAAAAAAATATGAAAAGAAGCATATATATTATTTGTGATAAAAAAATTATTATTGATTAAATATTGATTAGAGCTCCATCGAAGTTTATATCTCACTTTAACAGCAAGATTTTGGGTAAGACAACTAATCTCGAAAAACATAATTTTTCTGACCATCAAGTTGTTAAGAGCCGTCAAACTATAATTTTTTTCCCTAATCATGTTTATTTATTTGTATATTATTAATTATATTAATTTTTTATTATTTTTTTTTATTTAATCATAATTAAACAAAAATTATAAAACGAATATATAAGAAGATCTCCGAAAAATAACGTAGAGCACGCATTACCAATTTTTCAATTTCAAAAGTTTTGGGGAGTACATTTAATTTTTATTTTACAATTGAATTATTATTATATCAATAGTCAAATTTATTTTAAATTAACCTCTTCAATTAAAAAATATTTTTTTTTCAAATACATTTTTTTAGTCTCTTATATATATACTTATTTGATTATCAATATTTATTATAAGAGATGAGCAATTATTTTTAATTTTTAAAATTATATAGATTTTATATAAATTTTAAAATTAAAATATAAATATATATAATTGATTATTTTTTTTTAAATTATTACATAACATTTAAATAATTTTTAAAAAATTTTAATTATTTATATATAATTATATGATTAAAATTTATTAATTTCCCTGACGCTATTGACTGGACAAAGTGTATTGACTTTATCAATTTTTAGTTCCCTCGCAAATTAGGACTGTACATCTGAACTTTGTCAGCCTATAATAGTATTATAGGTAAACAGTACTTAAATATCAAAAGCAGGCATGATATTCTTGGCACATTGATTTTTGTTTTAATATTATTTTCACACACTTAAAAGTGACGGTGAATGTTGATTAATTAAAAAAAAATTAAAAAAAAAGTATAATAAAAAATATTAAAAAAATAAAAAGAAAATATATATAAATCAAAATGTTTGGATATCATATTTCGATTACTTTTTTGTGAGAAAAGTCAATGTATCATTTTTTTTTCTTTTGCCTTCCCCCTTCAGATATATATTGAAATATCACGTTACGTGATACGAAATAAATATTACAGAAAACTTGCTACAATAAAAAAATTAGGAACATGACTACATGTGTAATAGCCTTTTAATTACAACATGAGCAATAACTTCACTAACGTATACAAATATGAAGGATGCGGACCTATTTTAGTTAGAAATGGCCATTACCAAAAATCTTCATACAAAATGTCATAACCCACAACTTACAATATTATAAAATGTTTTCATAAACCATGTTGATATCTAATTTTGTCCATAAAATTTTATTGATTAATCAAATAATTTTTTAAAGTGATATTTAATTTTATACATATTTTTTGTAATTTTCTACATAAAATTTATTCTTTTTTTATCATAAAAAAATATAAAAAATAAAAAAATAAAGAAAAATAAAAAAAAAGAGGTATTCGTTACGGTTGCATTAATTTAGTTGAAATGCAACTACAAATTAATCAATTATAATCCCAATTATAACAAAAAAAGGTTTTCGGTGATGTGAAAATCGATAAAGACACAAAGCAAGCGAAATAGCCACAAGAAGGAAGTCGAGCTAAAAGTCTATCTCTATTTTTTGAAAAAAAATTATTATTGATTACAGCTGGATTTGAAGGAGAGATTGGGAGGATTGACAGAGCAAAGTAGACACGAGAGGAGGGGCTTCCCCACCGAAAAAGGAAAAGATATCATTTTAAAAAAGACACCCACTACTGATTTCTCCCCAACTACAATACTTCTGACCATCAAGTTGTTAAGAGCCGTGGTATGGAAACTATAATTTTTTTCCCTATGGTATCATGTTTATTTATTTGTAGAATTAACAGTGAATAATATAGAAATTGATCGGCTTTTTATCTTATTAAGCTGTAAACAAAAATTGGATAACGTACGAATATATAAGAAGATCTCCGTACCCATTCGATGAGCACACACGCTACCAATGTTTTCTGAAACATCATCAGTTTTGGGGAGTCAGTTTAATATACATCTTTTAAAAGAAGTTATATATTATATTCTCCACTTAATTTAAGTTATTAATTTATTCCATAAAATAAATTAATAACTTAGATCAATTACAAGTGAATCGTTCCCCCCACATTTACTCCTCCACCCACATCGCCCGAGCTCGCTGAACCAGCCACCGCCCGCGAACCGGTCACCGCCACATTTTTTTATTTCTTTTTTTAAAGTTTTTTTAGTTTTATATTTTTTTTAGCCCGTCACATACTATTACTACCACTATCACGCCAACCTCCATGCTAGAGCATCAATTGCGCCTTTCTCTGTGAGTGCTTTCGCTTCCTCTCGAAATAGCTTTTAATTTTTTTAAATTATATAACTATATAAATATTATCAAACCAAACAAAAAATAAATTTATAAAATTTTTGTTGAATAAATACAATTATAGTTTTAGAAAAATTGACTAATTTTAATTTTTTTGTTTATATAATTGTATAAATATAATATCAATTACAATTTATAAGATTTTTCAATAATTATAATTATAAAAATTTCAATATATAATTATTTATAAAAAAATATAAAAATAGATATAATTTTAATTAATATTATTTATATAATTATATAATTTAAAAAGAATAAATAGTATCAGTCGGAAGTGGTCGGGATTTTCGACTACCAATGAACAGTGTCATTTGGCTATAAACAGTACCATATAAACAGTATTCGTGTGAACAGTATCAGCAAGCAGGCATGAACAGTATGAAGCAGGTGCTGATGAACAGTACCAGCTGCTGGTGAACAGTGTCATCAGGCGACACTGGTGGCCAGTCGACAGTGACTTGAGTGGTTGATTGAAAAAAAAAAAATCTGTAAAAAAAAATTTATAACCAAAAAAAACTTACAATATCAAGTAAAAAATAAAGTATATGATATATTCAAAAAGAGGAGAGTGTATCATAATCTTCGCCCACTTTTGAGTTGTGCTATGTCAGCTAAGATCAATGTATCATTTTTTTTTTCTTTTGCCTTCCCCCTTCAGATATATAATGCTGAAATATCACGATTACGTGATACGAAATAAATATTACAGAAAACTTGCTACAATAAAAAAATTAGGAACATGACTACATGTGTAATAGCCTTTTAATTACAACATGAGCAATAACTTCACTAACGTATACAAATATGAAGGATGCGGACCTATTTTAGTTAGAAATGGCCATTACCAAAAATCTTCATACAAAATGTCATAACCCACAACTTACAATATTATAAAATGTTTTCATAAACCATATTTTCATTTTGGTGTTTATTGACTGTGAAATTTAATTATTTTCACTATTTAATAAAATGTAGTCTCTTCTGAAGTTTATAATTTATTGTGCACTCTATCTAAAAATAATAAAACCTTGTATATGTTTATAGGAAGCTGGTCCAAGGTAGAAGGTCAACCTCAATATTATAAGAGCTAAAAGTGTAGTCGTTAAAGATTTTAAAATAAATTTTTTTAGATAAAAATAAGACATTTAATATATTAAAAATTGAAAAAAATTAATTTTTTATTTTAGAATCCTTCAAGTGTTCTTAGGTAATTGATAGTAAAACTCATATTATAAAGAGTAATGTATTTATATATTATTTTCTTTACATCATTATTAACTTTATTTTTAAGTAATAAAATAAGAAAAATACATATCTCAACATCTTTTCTCTCTATCTCTTATTTTCTAAACAAATAAAATTGTAAATATGACGTAGAAAAATGATGTACAAATATCATTTCTCTATTATAAAATGTTTTCATAAACCATATGTTACACTTTGGTGTTAATTAACTGTGAAACTTAATAATTTCCACTATTTTATAGTGTAGTCACTTGTCTCTTTAAGTTTATAATTTACTGTGCACTCTATCTAAAAAAAGTAAAACCTTGTATATTCATATAGGGAGATTGTCCTCGGTTAAAATATATATATATACTTAGGCAGGTACCCATCAATAATATATATGAGTAAAGATCAATTGACATCAGTGTAAATAAAAATAATTCTTATACATTTAATAATATTTTATTAGATAATTTCTTCACAAAATTTATTTTTTAATTGAAAATTTCTATCTTTTAAATCATATTTACAAAATTTCACATTAATATAAAATTATTTAATACTTCATTGATACGCATCAAAATCAATGTAACATATATTTTTATAATATACTAAAATAAAAATTATTTGATTATATTCTTATTAATTTTTAATTTCTTTAAAAAAATTGATACAAATAATCTAAATGATGAATAGTTATAATTTAATGGTTAAATTTATAAAAATTATTATATAAAAATATTATACAAATATGTCAAGTCTCATACAAATAATAATTAATCTCTTTATATATATACACACACTTTGCGCACTTCAAAAATGATTTATCTGAATTTTAAAAATTTTAATAAATTCTTCCACGTAGAACAAAATGTTTTATAATTACTTATGAGACCTCATTTGTTTGCGTCTTGTCTCTCTCCTCAATGGTAATGTTATGGGATTATCGTTTACCATTTCATTTATGTCTTCTAGTTACTCGTTTCTCCCGCAGCAATGCACTTGCGTGACAAGTGATTACATCTCAATGGCTATATATATTTAGATACATATTATATTTTATATTTATATAATTTTTATTATTTAATTATAATTTATTTTATTTTATTTTTTTTTTTATATATTAATTATTTATACTCTAGTTCTATTACGTATCTCTAGATGTGAGAAATGAACACACAAGTTATACAAATATAAAACAAGCTTTATCCTTTTCAAGTTTTCATGGTTACTTCGTCATCGTCGTATGGGTGCTATTATATACCTTGTTAGTTTTAGGTGTATAATATATCTTATTTTTTACTTGTAATAATAAGTTTTTATTTTTATTTTTTAGGTTAACTTTTTTTTAAATTAGTTTTGTTTTCTAGTTAGTTTTTTTAGGTTATTTTTTTTATTATTATTTTTTACACATCATCACCATTATTATTCTTGTCAATAACTATTCACTACCGATCGGTGACCATCCGTCACCACCATTTTTTCAAGTTATATATCTTGTTTATTTTTTTAAGTTGTATAACTGTGTAAATAATACAAGTAAAAATAATATCAGTTAAAATTATACTAGTCTTTATATTTTTTTCATAAATAATCACAGATATCTTGAAATTTTTACAAATTTTAATTAGTAATATTTATACACAATAAAATTTATAAAATTTTTAATATGTACAATTATTGATAAAAAAATATAAAAATTAGTATAATTTAACGGTATTATTTTAACGATAATTTTTTACAGTTATGTAACTTAAAAATAAAATAATAATTGCTTAAACAAGAATCCGACTATAAATAGTGTAATTTTTTGGTATAAATAATATTTTTTGACAAAAATGATATTTTTTGGTATGAATAGTATTTTTTTGCATGAATAGTATTCCTAATAGAGACAGTAAACAGTGATGATGAACAGTATAACAGTTATAAGTCATTGATCATAATCATTGATATATTTTCTAACACAATTAATAATTGAAATGTATCAAATACACCATACTAGGGGTGTTCTTGGATCGGTTTGGATCGGTTTTGAGGCAAAAAATCATCCGATCCAAATAAGGTAAGTATCATCAGTTCAGTTTGAATTGGATGAATTCCAATAATCAATCTGATCCAATTCAAATCAATTTTAATCGGTTTGGATTGGATTGAATGATTCGATTTTTGTCCAATAATATAATAAAAATACAATCTAAATAAGAATAATACACAATAATAATATAATTCAAATTAAATTCCAAACCATTCATAAAGTTATACACAATAAAAATGTATTGACCAAATAGAAAATTTTAATCCACACATCAAGTCCAGTTGAGTGTGTACTGTCATTTAAAATCTCAGTTTGGTAGAATAGAAGAATAATATGGCACCCCACAAAATAAAAATAAAAATTCAAGCAAAATGGAACAAAACAACAACTGGACAGTGAATAGAAAAAAAGGGGAAAAAAAGAAAGATTGTTTTACCGATGGAAGAGAATCTTGTCAAGTTTGACAAATAATGCTGTTGCTGGCTTAACTTCTTGTTCCAATTGCAAGTGTTGGGCCTCCATCTCAGTACTCGTCACTCACACTTATGTCTGTGCCAAAGTGGTGGGGGGATGGACCATTAGGCCAATGGAGGAATAGGTTTAGTTAAAGATATTTAAGTAAATTTAAGTGTAAAATTAGTTTTGATTGGTTTTATAAAATTAAATCAAAAATCAAATCAAACTGATCGATTCTTTAAAATTTTATCTAAATTAATTTAATCTATTTTAATTTTTATCCATTTTTAATTTTTTAATTTTTTATTAGATTAGTTTAAATGTGAACACCCATATACCATACACCCTAAATGTATATTAGAAATGGCCTGTCATCGAGTACCTAAGCTAGCATGGTATCAGATGGCAGGAATTTGCATGGAAACAAGCGTTATCTTTCATGGCAGGAATGCTTCAGATTTCGCTGTATTTTGATTTGATAACACAATATAGCGCGATTATTCATGACAAAAAAAAAAAATGCCAGATCCCGTCCTATATCTTTCTAGAAAAAAAATTATCATACATTTTGTTAGCCGTATATGCATTATTAACACATTTTTTAAAAGTTTAAGATTTAATAAAAAAAATAATAAAAAATATAAGTATGATAAATAATATTAAAAAAATATAAAAATAAATATATATATTATTAATAATAAGAATATCAGAACTAATCTTTAAACTTAAAACTAGCACCTATTCTTCAAATAAAAAGTTAATCATACATTTTTTTTAAAATTATACAAAATGTTCACATCATTTTTAAGAATGTGATTTAATAAAAAAATTAATAAAAAAATATGTATGATAAATAATATAAAAAATGAATAAAAAAAATATCATAGTTGTTCTCCAAAATATATATTAAAATTTGTAACTTATTTCGTCTCATATATTTGAATATTTTATATTAAATTTATGTAATATTTAATTATAATATTAAAATTAATCACTTATTTTATATAAATTAAAATACATATTTAAGATAAATATTAAACTAATAAAAATTAATTAATATAATTAACTTAATTAATAATTAAATTAAACATAATACCAATTAATATGCAAGGTGCGAAACAAAATGTATTGACCAAAACTAACATCCATCCCATAAGGAAACGAGTTTTAAACTTGCTCCATGTGAATTGAGGCGGGTTAGGTATCCATGGAGCAGGTGGAAATTGTGAAGCTTAACCCACATCCATGTAAGTAGGGGAGGAGATCCTCTGAAGTTTCAAAGAAATTGCATAACATCTCAACCCTTTAAGTCAACTTCTTCTCATGAAAAAATACTGAAAGAAAATTTGGTTAAAAACCATAAACCGTTTGATGAGGAACTTCACACAGTAAAGTTCCTTTGGGAAATTTAGATGATCCGTGTCCCAAATTATATACTCAATCAGACAAGGAAAATAGAAAGAAATAGCCATGAAAAGGGTCAACCCATCCATTTGGCCTATGTCACACGCCTAGACCAATATCAAGACGTATTTGTCAGGTGACGGTTAAGGAGTTTATATGCCAACGTCTGTAGATTTGAAAGGAAATAATTTGAGTCTTTTAAGTTTATAATTTTGATTTAATTATTAAATTTATATGTATAAAAATAATAATATTATGAATAATTTTTACTTAAATATTTAATATAAGAAATTAATTTCTCACCTATTGAAATAGAAAAATACTATAAGAAATAAAAACAAAAAGGAGATAAGCATATCTATTTTACTAAGGTGAGAAATTACGAATGAGCTACACATATATAATCTTATTCGTTTGAGTACTATTGTCATGAATTACTTCTCCCAAGAACTTAAAAGTTAGTAAAAATACTTTACACATAGCTAATACACAATTTTATTTTTATCTTGTCTTAAAATTTAACTTTTATTTAGAGAAATAAGAACAATAAGAATCAAATTTTAAATCACTCCGGCATATAAATTCTAATACTATATCATGAATTAACTATTTCAAAAATTTAAGTAATTAACTAAAATCCCATAAATAATTTTATTACCTCTCTAATAATAAAATTAATTAGAGATGTAGGTTCTCTAAATCTTTTTATAGGACAATGTCACATTTTGAAAAATAAAAACATAAACAAATTTTGTATAAGATTTGTAGAGTTTAATAAAAGAGATGGTGAAACCTACATATAAATTGTTTTTTTTTCAAAAATAAATTTATTTATATTGGATTATTTTTTCAGGTTATTATGGTATCAGCGCATAAGTAAATTAATTTTTAATCTCAGCCTTATAACACGTACAATTGAATTTTTAATCTTCTACCCATCGATTAATTCTCTTTTCTCTCATGCCAAATCAGCTTCCAAGTATCACTTTTTTTTTTCATTTTAAACTTAAAAAGTAATTTTATTCCAAACTAGAATCAGAGATCAAAAGTGTAGTCACTTGTCTCTTTAAGTTTATAATTTATTGTGCACTCTATCTAAAAAATAGTAAATCCTTGTATATGCTTATAGGGAGATTGTCCACGTTTAAAAATATATGTAGTTAGGCATGTTTCCGTCAATATATATATAGAGGTATCAATTTATATTAGTGTAAATAAAAAATATTCTTAAATAATTAAATAACTTTATATTAAATAATTTTTTCACAAAATTTATTATTAGATTGAAAATTCTTATAATATAAATCATATTTATAAAATTTTATATTAATCCAAAATTATTTAGTACTTGATTGACATATGTTAAGATTAATATAATAAATACTTTTGAAATATATGAAAATAAGAATTAATTTATTACATTCTTATTGATATTTAATTTTGTCAAGATTTTACATAAATGATCAAGGTATTGATAATTATAATTCAACAATTAGATCAATAAAAATCATATTTTTAAAAAATTATTAAGTAATGTAAATATATAAAGTTTTACATTGGTGTAAGTTGATCTATTTCATATATATATATATATATATATATATATATGAGTAAAGATCAAAGATTGACATTGGTGTAAGTAAAAATAATTCTTATACTATTGAATAACTTTTTATTAAATAATTTTTTCACAAAATTTATCGTTGAGTTAAAAGTTTATATCATTTAGATCATATCTATAAAGTTTTATATTAATCTAAAATTGTTCAATACTTTATTGATACGCATCAAAATCAACATAATATATATTTTATAATATACTAAAATAAGAATTATTTAAATACATTCTTATTGATTTTTATTTTTTAAATTTTAATACAAATAATGTAAATGATAAATAATTATAATTCAATTGTTGAATTGATTAAAATTATATTATATAAAAAGTTATTTGATTTGCACAATTTAGGAAGATAGTCTACAATTAATAGGGTAGATTAAGTGTGCTATTCGATTAAATGAGATTTTGATTTTTATTGAAATATGATGTTAGCTTTTCGAGCAGTAATTCACAATAACGTATTTTCGATGGTGATCAAATAGATGGAGAACTATTTGAATAAATCATTTTAAAATGGTAAATTAAGCTGACTGAGTAGACAGAGGAAGCATATATATATATATATAATGACATATCTAGTAAGAGAAGATTTTATTGTGAGAGAGTGAAAATAGTAAATCTTGATTATACAAGTATATATAAATGATCAAGATTAAAAGTTATTTAAAGGTTATGTAACCACTTAAAAAAATCACATGCAATTATGTTCAAATCTTAATCATTCATGTAAGATCTAATGATCAAGATTCACGCTTTTCACCTCTTACAATAAATATCTCTCACACCAAATACTCTCATTATATATATATATAAAGAAGGGATCATCTTACACCAGTATAAGTCTTTTTTCTTTTATATTCATTTTTAACCGTTAGTTTCAATTTCATCTAATAATTGAGATTATTTTATTAAAGGTAATCATTAAATGAAAGTGAAATTAATAGTTAAAAATAAGTATAAGAGAAAAAAAACTTACACTGATATAAGTTGATCCTCCCTCATATATATATATATATATATATATACACTTTACACACGTAAAATTTGATTTATATGAATTTTAAAAATTTTAATAAATTCTTCCACGTAGACCAAAATGTCTTATAATTACTTATGAGACCTCATGTGTTTGCGTCTTGTCTCTCTTCTCAAAGGTAATGGTATTGGATTGTCGTTTACCATTTCATTTATGCCTTCTGGTTACTCGTTTCTCCCGCAGCAATGCACTTGCGTGAGAAGAGATTACCTTTCAATGAAAATAATGTTATGTACATATATTTATATACATATCTTTTTATATTTATATAATTTTTATTATTTGATTATAATTAATTTTACTTTGTTTTTATATATCTAATTATCTATACTCTAATTCTATTATATATCTCTATATGTGAAATATGAACACACAAGTTATACAAATATAAAACAAGCTTTATCCTTTTCATGATTAGTTCGTCATCGAGTACCTAAGCTAGCATGGTATGAGATGGCAGGAATTTGCACCAAAACAAGCGTTATCTTTCATGACAGGAATGTTTCAGATTTGGCTGTATTTTGATTATGATATTTTTATCATTAATAATATACATACTTTTTTTATACACTTCCTAATATTTGGTTAAAAACCATAAACCGTTAGATGAGGAACTTTACACCGTAAAGTTCCTTTGGGAAATTTAGATGATCCGTGTCCCAAATTATATACTCAATCAGAGACAAGGAAAATAGAAAGAAATAGCCATGAAAACGATCAACCCATCCATTTGGCCTCTGTCACACGGTTAGACCAATATCAAGACGTAGATGTCAGGTTACGATTAATGAGTTGAGCTTATATATTCGTTTGTGTGTAAGGAATTTGAATCTCTTAAATATATTATTTTGATTTAATTTTTAAATTTATATATATATAAATAATATTATTAAGATGAGTTATCGTTTAGATGTCATTTCAAGAGATTACTTCTTATTTATCGAGTAAAATAATATTATAAAAAATAAAAAAAAAGATATAAACATATATATTTTCCTAAGATGAGAAATTACGGATGAGATACACATATATAATCTTATTCGTTGAGTATAATTGTCATGAACTGCCTCTCATAAGAACTTAAAAGTTAGTAAAGATATTTTAAGCATAGCTAATATACAAATTTATTTTTATCATGTCTTGAAATTAAACTTTTATTTAGAGAAATAAGAATCAAATTTTAAATCACTTCGGCATATAAATTTTGACATCATGTCATGAATTAACTATTCTAAAAATTTAAGTTGTTAGATAGAGGTACATAAATAATTTTATTACCTTTCTAATAATAAAATTAATTAGAGATTTAGGTTCTCTAAATCTTTTTATAGGACAATGTCATATTTTGAAAAGTAAAACAAACAAATTTTGTATAAGATTTGTAGAGTTTAATAAAAGAGATGGTGAAACCTACATATAAATTGTTTTTTTTGTCAAAAATAAATTTATTTATATTGGATTATTTTTTCAGGTTATTACGGTATCAGCGCATAAGTAAATTAATTTTTAATCACAGCCTTATAACACGTACAGTTGAATTTTTAATCTTCTACCCATCGATTAATTCTTTTTTCTCTCATGCCAAATCAGCTCCCAAGTATGACTTTTTTTTTTCTTTTTAATCTTAAAAAGTAATTTTATTCCAAACTAGAATCAGAGATCAAAAGTGACAATACAGACTCCGGCGAAGACATAAAAGTCACATACAAGAATCGTTATGATGCATGTAATTAGCTAAAGAATCCGCCGCCAAATAATTGTTACGTGCAACAAAATTATAATTAAATTTGGCAAATTAACCAAGATGCAAAGTAACAAATTTCTGAAGAATGGTCACTCTTTCTTATGTGCTATTAGTGAGATTACATTTAAGTTAATAATAGAAAAATTTATATTACATCTTTTTTTTGTCTTATTTATTAAAGCAATTAAAAGAAAATTAAGAATTTAATTATCGATCATTGATCAACCACAAAAGCATAATATCATGTAATGTCAACAGTGACTTATGAGATTGTTAGAATTTTATGAGTATTCTGTCTTTCAAACTTAAAATTTGTATGCACTAATAATGTTATGTCTGTCACATTATTTGCAGAAAAAAAAAAGACTCTTAAAAAGTTTTTATATATGGTTCCAATCAATTAGTAAAAGTCTTATGGTTAAAGAGTAGATATTCTTTTAAGCTATAGCGTCTAATTGTTGGACATAAACAGCCGCACTATTATATTATAATTTTTTTTGTTTAAGACAAACATTAATAATAGAAAAACAGAATAAACTGCTTTTCATTCATTGTACTTTATGTTATTACACATATGTTCGTTTATTATGAAATCATATACAAAATTCTCTTCTTCGTCTTTTTTTTTTTGGGATAAAAAGTTACAGCTAACCCTAAAATATTATCAGAACTAATAAATTTGTTAATTGAATTTTTTATTCATGTATATTTCTAGAGAGAAAAAGATTATCATACATCTTTTTTAAGGATGTATACACTATTGACACTTTTTTAAGAATATCAAATTTAATAAAAAAAATGATAAAAAAAAGTAAATATAATAAATAATATTAAAAATATTATTAAAAAAAATATTTACACTGTTAATAATAAGAATATTATAACTGTTTCCATAGAGTTCTGTATAAATTTTTTTTATAATACAAAATATGTTTTTGTATTAAACAAAAAAAAAGAGAAAAAATGTAATCTTAGATTTTTAAAACAATTAATTAGTATTTAATTATGGAGTAAGCTAGAATGTTTTCGCTTTAACATTTTTATTATTCGCCTAATTAAAATATGTATAACTTTATTTAACCTATTTACAAAATTATTTTGTATATCACATAAATATTACAATTACATATAAAATAATTTTAATATTCTATCATATTAACGTATAATATAAATATATATAAATATGATATAAATATTCTAATATTCATAAAACATTTTGCTTCTTTAATTTAATGATGTAGATTAAAGATGCTCTCGTGCATTCAGTGATACTTTACGGTCTATAAATACCCCTAAATCCCTCTTCTTTTCGATCTCATAACAACCTTTCGTGAGTTCGTCCCATATTTTCCGTTAGAAGAACTTGGATAGCTGGTTTTCCCAGCTCCACCTTGTTCTCCTTATTCCTCATTTTCATTCACTACATTAGTATACCAACCTTCTTTTCTCATAATTAAATATAAGCTTCCATATTATTATTATGGATCACCCAACACAATTATTTCCATTCTTATTAACACTTCATCTATCAATATCAGGTAATTTATAATGAAACGAAAATGAAAATTCATACATGTCGGAAAGTCTAATAATTTACAATTCTAATGTATTTTTGGTGAATTCCATGAATTTGCAGGGGTAATTTCAACGACATTCACACTAGTTAACAAATGTGACTACACAGTATGGCCAGGCATTCTTTCCAATGCTGGAGTCCCACCCCTTTCAACCACCGGCTTCGTTTTGCAAACCGGCGAGTCCAGCACCATCACCGCACCCACCTCTTGGGGAGGCCGCTTCTGGGGTCGAACCCTATGCGCCCAAGACTCCACCACCGGCAAATTCTCCTGCGTCACAGGCGATTGTGGCTCCGGCAAGCTCGAATGCTCCGGCAACGGAGCAACACCGCCGGCTACTTTAGCCGAGTTTACCTTGGACGGCGCCGGAGGCCTCGATTTCTTTGACGTCAGCTTGGTCGACGGTTACAACGTCCCTATGCTGGTGGTCCCACAGGGTGGTTCAGGCGACAAGTGCACAACCACGGGGTGCGTGGGGGATTTGAACGGCGCGTGTCCTTCGGAGCTTAAGATTACGAGCGTGGATGGGAAAGAGGGCGTGGCGTGCAAGAGCGCCTGCGAGGCCTTCCGTTCGCCGCAGTATTGTTGCAGTGGCGCGTATGGGACTCCCGACACTTGCAAGCCTTCTTCTTACTCGCAGATATTCAAGAACGCTTGCCCACGCGCGTATAGCTACGCATACGATGATAAGACCAGCACATTTACGTGTGCAAATGCAGATTATACTATCACCTTTTGCCCTTCCCCTAACACCAGGTTAGTTAAATTTACCACTACGCACTTTAACGGTTAACAAAAAGGGTAGTTTCGTCCCTATGAAAGGGTTACTAATTAGCAATTTACTAATGTCTATAACATAATACTATAATAGTTGGGAATATGAACGTTGGGTGGGGCTGACAGTGACACTTACGGTTAAAGATGCTTTCATGTTATTCACTGTGCAGACTAACACAGGGTTATGTTATATGAGAAAAAAAAAATCATAACCAAACTTTTTTTTTTAATTTTTTACTTTCATAATGACTCTTATATTAATAAGTATCAACAGGGAATCATAATCCCACTTAGTATATATTTAAATTAATTTATTTTGTATTTAAAATAATTTATAATAAAAAATTATTATTTTTTTAAATAAGCGAGTTACCCTTATATTCTCTTGTTTTTTACTGTACAACTTCTCAGTTCGATAACGACACTTGAACAAGGGCTTTGTTGAGTAAATAGTGTCATTAAAGAAAGGCATTTTTGTCAATTCACTCGGCCTTAGCACCGTATCTCTACTTCCATAGAGAATAAGTATATTAATTAAGTTGGTATTTGGTATCGACAAAGGATATTTTCGGATTATGATAATGATTTTTGCACTATCTGTATATAAGTTAATACAAACACACACACTGAATTAAATATTAGTTTATGTTTCATCCTCTATATGAGTAGAGTTCGTCGGAGAATCCAAAATCGGTTGTTTGACAATTATTCAAAAAAGACAAGATAGAATATCTTTTAATGTATTCTGATCAATCAATCTTCGAATCAAGACCATGATGATAAGTAAAGAAAAATGAATATGTCTAACCTAAGCTATTAGACTTAGATATTTTCATTCAGGTTATTTAAGATTTTTAACGTTATGTTTGATTATCATGACACAAAAAAGTTATATGTAATCATTATGACACAAAGTTGTTATGTCTAGTTATTATGACACGAGACGTTATGTATAATCATTATGGTACAAGATCATCATAACTGTTGATAACTCGTATTAAACAAGTGTTTATCGAACCGTTATCCATTCAAATATAAGTCAATCGGATCTTACAAAAATGAACCTAACTTATGACTAAATTTATCAGTAACCAGATGTCAATTGAGTCAAAACGGTTCAATTTCCATCTTATATAAACATTAATAACTTCAAATTGAAGTAATTCGGTGGATAGTCAAAGATGCGAAATATTTCACTAGAAAAATTATGTCAAACCAAAACCATTTGGGTCATGCTACCATCAGTTCGAGCGTAGAGTCATGGTTGGTTAAAATTTGCTTTCGTGGGTCCTTAAACAATGTTTTAAAGATTAAGACAAAAAACAAAATGAAATTCATGTACCGTGAAAACTCAAGAGTCCCAACCCTCGAGTGTTTCAGAGCAATTTCCAAACCATTTTTGCAATTGCAAGCAATCTACTAAGGACAAAACTGTAGCCCAATCGAGGACGAGAGATAAATTAGAGAATAATTATGTATGTCCCACTCCATAATTCCTAATGTGGTCGGTCACCTGCGGCAGGGACCAGGGACCATACCTTGAAACCGAAGACGCAGGAAAAGTCGCTATAATATTTTCTCCCGAATCTCTGTAGCATGAGTACTTGATGTAGAACGATATGGTATTAATCTATGGACATGGGTTTCTCAAAATGAGGGGTAGCAGGCAGGCACACATGCGCCTGTCATTTACACAGCACTGTCAGTATGTTAGCATTAAAGTAAGTAACCGGCTAGTAGTGGAATTCATGACCGTTACACAAATCACATTGTGACACGTTCAGAGTTTCATTGTTACTCAAAGATTCATTGTTTTTTCTTTTCTCATTATTATTCTGGTTTTTTTGCAGTCAGAAAGCGTCACAGGGGCAAGGCACAAACCAGGATAGTTCTTCTACCTCACCCCTGCTTAACAACGGCACAATAGTGTATGAAGGTGCTGCAGATCAAAGTGAAATATCATGGGCCACCTGTACCCATGTGTTCGAATCCCAAGCTATTGCCGGCATTGTCGGTATCACTATTGCTATTTGGCGGTTGTGCCAGCTCTTCTAACTACTCCTTCCTTCAGCATTTTTCACAGGGTTAGGCCCATGAGCTTCCAACGTATGCACACGTCCACGTTCATGGGCCCAAAATGGATGATGGGACACTATAAAATTTGATGTATTCATTCCCTTGTCAAGCATGGGGCCATGTGAGTTGAGTAGGGTCACGGGTTTGGCATTGCTGACGAGGATGTGACTCATTTGAAGGGAAAGCTCACCCGTCGTTCGAACTTTCAAGCCCGCGACCCTACGGCTCTTTTTATCCTGAAAAACAGTGCGTTTCGGTATATTATATATACATATAGCAATATAAGTATTAATTACGTAAGGAGGTAGTGAGGGAAATTTGAGTTAATATAAGTATTAGGTAAGGACGTAGTGAGGGAAATTTGAGTTTTTTTTTCCCTTTTAATTTTTATTCTAGTTATTGATTTATTTTTTCTCGTTTACATCAATAGGTATACTACGATTGAGTTCTTTGTATTGTGGGCGATGTGATTCATTTTATTGGTTCGGGAATGTATGACTATAGTATAATATTTGACCGCAAGGAAAAGAATTGTATGTTACTGTCTTCTATTTGCAATCTTGCATATTATTATAACTCAATTTGTCTGCATCTGAGGTGTGTTCAATATATAATAATAAATCTTGTCATTAAAGGTGCCAAAAAGTGCAACACTGTAGGAATGGATAACATAAATTAAGCTCCGATCTGTATGTTACTAGTTATGCTGTTGATGAGCGATAAAAAGTAAAAAGAAAAGTTGTGTTTTTTAAATTGTCCTCCCTCTTTGGAGTTACGTAAAAGACTGTATATGACTAGGCTAATCTGGCCAGAGATCCACGGATTTGTTTACACTATATTTATAAGCAGCATTAGGCCTATTCAGTCGTAAATGTCTACTATATTTATGAGCAGCATTAGGCCTTTTTTATGCATCGACATCTACTAATGGGACCGTTCTAATTGCAATAATTAACATCCATAAAAGCGGTGTGCTCCTCGCCACAGTTTTAATGGTATTATTATAGCAGTAAGTGGTGTAATGCAACAATCGTCTCGGTTTCTTATTTCTTAGTTTATATCTCTATTTAATGACTCACCCATTCCATGCCTTGATGTTGGTGGGTCTTCTATATCTTATCCTCCCCGGCAACTTGATGTTTTATGTTATAGCTTGGGGCCGAAATTCACCCTTTCCTTTAAAAATTATAGATTCAACTTTACAAGGACTAAAAAATTATTGATTCATGGTTGAAAATCTACGCCTGCCGTCGAGGTTAGTGGAAAACTCGAACTGGAAGTCTGGAATCGCGATAGGGACATATAGCAGGCTTTATTGTTGCAGTTAAAATATAGCAACCTTTATTCATGGTGTTATTATATCTTATTTCGGCCGCCTGCCGCCTCCTGCCTGCGGAATATGCAAACCCGTCCTAGTAAAGTCAAGCACAGCAGATTGGGCTAACATTTGATTAGTGATGCATGTATATGAAGAAAGAGATGTGGGGAATAATTTGACTAATCTCACTTACAAGAGAAGGGAGCAATCAAAAGGTTCAACATGTATCCTAGGCTTGTGTTATTTTCCAAATAAAATAATTAATTGGTCCAAGTTTCCTTTTTGTGGAGGACATTATTATTTTCGGTTTGGACTTGCACCTTTTTAGTTTTTACTGATGTTATTATTATTAATAATACATGCATCTCTTTTTATATTCATCTTAATATTATTTATTATATTTATTTTTTTTTATCATTTTTTATTAAATATGATATCCTTAAAAAAATTGTCAATAATGTAAGAGTGTATGATGGTCTTTTTTTTTTTTACACTAGAATTTTTTTTCAGTTTAAGATATCCTAATCTAATTAGTTACTATGTCTTCAAGTTCTATCATATAATGAGGGTTGTGTTTGAGCAAACAGTTGATGGCGTGGCTTTGTGGATAAGGTGATCCTTGACTTTGGCATACTCAATTATGAGTAGTTGAAGTTTAGAGATCATCTAACCGGCTACCCCGCAGCGACTAGATGCCTATTTTATGAATTTTCTCATTAACATGGGGGCTGGACCATCCTTGCTAGACTCTTTCCCTTCCAACTGACATCAATATTTTAAAGGATTTAACACCTCCCTGGAGGGAGGACTCTTCGCTGATGCTGATATTGTTGCTTCTGTTTGTGGATGATATCATTATTTTGGATTTTGGGTGCATTAACGTGTTACGTATCCATGGTTGCAGCTCTGGCTCTACTGTATTGACACTCTGCTTTGGCTGTGGAGATATATGTAAACTACTTTATTATCAATCGGAGTGGTTTCGTGTATATTAATTCAGCTGGTAGCTTTCGTCATCGGCGTGGTCATACTGTGTGATTATTCATTATTCATGCCACCAATTTAATGTTCAGTGCACACTTCAGACCAAGTCCCATGCCAATGATTGTATTTCAAACTTTACACTGTATTGCAATGTTTTTTCTTTTATAAAATGAAACTTTTTTTCATTAATAGAATAAAATGAAACAAACATGAAAAAGTTAAAAAAAGAAAATGAATTGAACAAATCTATGTTTCTTTTATTTGAAAGATTAATAAAAAAAACAAAACAAAAATTTTATTATCTTTATTTAGGAGTTATATTATAATAAAACAGAGCATAATTATTATACTTTTAACTCTTAAATTTTTTTTGGGTACATTTATTAAATTTTTTATTTTTTTCTCATTCTATCTCAATTTTAACAAAAAAAAAATTTAAGTTTTTGAAGAGAAGAAGAAGGGGAATGTCTTTACTTAAATTTCTTTCCCTTCTTATACAATTCTCAACTCTTGAAATAAAGGAACTTGTTCCCCTTCTCTTCTTTATCTTTTGATTTCTTTCATTCACTTTCATCTAAATACGGTATAAAATACAAATCTTGGGTTTGAGTTGGACCGGTTCCATGGGCCTTTCCTCCAGTTTCAATATGGGCCTGCATAGGTGGTTGGAAACCACGACTTGAACTAATTATTTGTGTCTGACCAAAAAGAAAACTAATTATTTGTGTCAAACAGAAACCCGCATCTTGTCCCCCTGCAGCAGAACCAAAATAGCAAATACAACCTACGCACTGCTTGCCTTCCTTCTAAGTTCTAAGCTCCAACCATCCCCTAAAATCATAATTTATACAGATTTATCCATATATATTATGTTGACAGCAATAAATAAATAAATAATCAGAAGAAAGATATAATATTTTTTTATAATAAACGGGACTAACAGCTTAAAATAAATAAAAGTAAGTAACCATATATAGGTGAATTACGTCTATAAAGTCTTGCCAAAGCAACAAGACAACAACAAAAAGAAAAAAGAAAAAAAATGCACCTTAAACTTAAAACACACCGGGTGGGCGAGCACCATATTTCATTAGGACTCAAATTTCTGTCCCTAATGTTGTTTGTTTATATAATGTCAATTGTCAATTACGGAAAAAATATGAACACTCTTAAATTTTGTCTCTTCTTTCTTGACAGTAATTTTTAAATTCATAGTAGTATTTTATTGAAGGGATAGAACTGAAAACAGAAAAATGGGACAAAAAATTAAAAAGAAAAGGATAAAATATTAAATTTAATTTTGATGTATTGTTAATGTAAAATTTTTTTTGCCAAATCTTTATCACTTAGAAAGACAATATAATTGTTATTGTTATTGTTAGTGTAAAAAACTTTTAAATTGTTATACAATCATATCTTATCACATTATTTAATAAATTAAAACTTACATAAGATCTCACATTCTTTAAATGATGTGTCAACATATCATTAAATTATAGTGTAATTCTTTTTAAATAGATAATATGAAATTTTTTATTACATCAAAATTGAACTCTAAAATATTTGAATCTATTTCATCACGATAAATTTTTTATTCCAACAATTATGCAGAGGATGTTGCTACGGAGAATTCGATCACACAAACGCTAGAGCTTTCATATTAAGGGAATCAGAGTGTTCCCCAATGGAAGCTCGAGCTGTCCGCAGCATTACAGTAATGCAAAAAAATTCCAACAGGTTACACAAGTTTTATGTGGGACCTATGGTAGGTGTAGGACGCACATAGACGTATATGTTCCTAAGTTAGATATCTAACAACGCAAGAAAAATTCCCAACAAGTAACATCACAATCAATAATGTAGAAACAATGATAGGAGGAAGATCCGCCACAATGTATGGCAACTGTAAGCACCCACCAGCAGTGGTCGAATGAATGATTTTTCACTTTGTCATTGATTGACCATATATAAACATCGCATTCTATCTTATGTTGCACCCAATTTTGAATAACTCATGCTTGGTACATACGCAGCCATACCACTAAATTAAAGTAGATAATGATGGGATGAGTGAAAATTGTGTTTGATGATCCGCCGCTCCCCCTTTACAAATTAAAAAATAATCACCTTACACTTTTAAAAAGAAGTCTAAATACTATTTATACTCTTTTCAAGAGATGTGATTAAGTGATAAAAAATAATAGAAAAAGATAATATAATAAATAATATTAGATGAGATATGAAAAGGAATATATATACTGATTGATGTAAGAATATAATGATTGTTACAAATTTCATGTTGCAGCATAAATAACTAATTTTTTTGTTCCTACGTGAACCACGATTGTGTGCTTCTTCACGAAAGCCATATTAGTCCATTTTGAGAGCGTTTTGTCAAACTAATGAGCCAAACTTGTGAGTGGTGTCACATTCAATTCCCACGTCAGAAAGGCACTCATCACGTTCATAATAATCAAACAACAAAGAATAATTGTACCAAAAAAAAACAACAAAGAATAAATACTGCCTAATTATTATTGACTCCATACATATAGCCTTATTTCAACAAGATAAAAAGTGTTGCTTTTTGTTCATAATTGGATTCTGAGAGTTATCTGAGAAAATAAGTGATGGTTGATTCCTTTGTGGTGTAATAACAATAGTTTGAGGAGCGATGTGGTGGGTACCTATAAAAGACATTCCGACGTTCAAGTCATTTGTTGCTCGAGGAAAATATTGTGCAATGAAACTGATGAATACTTTTGTCCTCTTGAGGAGCCTTTATATAAAGATGTATGTGCGTATAAAATGTGTAGGGGTTTGAGCGTATCAATGCACATTGCGCTCAGCCCTTTGTAGTGCAGGAAATTATTGTCCAGTATGGTATGTCTCCTCCATTCTAGTAGAGTAGTGTCTCCTCTTTTCTGTCAAGGGAGGGGGGACATGCTTAGTCGGCAAGTAGCTCTTTGTGCATCGCACGTCTGATGGACAACCTGGCAGATCGAGTTGCTCCAGTTTTATGGGCCCGTAATCAGTCTAGAACAGTTACCCCTAACTTGGCACTTGAATGATACAACCAAGTGTTAAGATACATATTCAACTAGAGCACACTACACGCAATAGACAAAGGGATCCGAGTCATAGTGCTCTATGCTAGATCTCGTGATGTTCTCTCAAAGGGCGGAGGTCTGTGATGTATCACAGTGAAAATTCGAGGTACGTGAGTAAGGCTGGGATCTGGATTGGATCGCTCTGCTTAAGTCATCACACTGGGGTCCAAAGTAGACAATTAGTTGCCCTCATGCTAAACAGGATTCGTTGTGGTTCATTCTTAGAAGTGATGTGAAAACGTGGCACCAGTGTTCGACTTACACGTCTCTTCATGGTGCCACATGTCGTTTCAATTTTAAACGTTATGAGCCTTATCCTTTCAGTTGCTTTCGTTCAGAAGTGATGTGACACGTAGTTGAAAAGCATTGCTAGAACTTCGCATCGTCATAATGGGCCACTATAAAATGGCATATCTGTAGGGCAGTGAAGTATCTGTCCCCATTAATGGCAGCGATTTATAACAGACCGCGCTTGCTTGGGAACTGTTGCTTTGTACTTACAAGGAATTAAAGTACTTTAATGATAATATCAGTTCTTTTGCTCTATCCCCCAACTGCTCATTGCCTTTGTGGCCAATCACCGAGGAGGAGCAATTAATCGTGGCTTCAATTGCGTAGCTAATTCACCTCCTTCATGGACCAATCAAGGTGCGTTACTCCCTTTATAAATAAGCATGGGTCTTCCCCAACGAATGGAATTTTTCTTGCTTCTTGTGAGCGTATGGAGGGTCGTGACCCTTTCTGAGTCAATCTTCTGATTCTTCCCTAAATTCTCGAAGGTGTTTCCTTTTTTGTTGGCTTATTCTAGAGGCCTTTCTTTCCTGACGTAATGGCCCGGTGAAAGCCAAGTAACTGCCTTACGCAGCTTGGTCCTGCCACCTCTTAGCAGCAAAAGACCTTTTCTTTCTAGCGTGCGTAGTGGTGAGGTATAGTTTCGGTCTCTCTAGAAAGACTTGGAGGCTTCTGTCTATGGGTCCTGCGAGGTGTGAATGGGTTCCACCGCCCTCTTCCTTTGCTCCTCTAGTCACTGCCTTGTCGTGGGTGTGTTAGGGTGGTTATGAAGTGTACGGCTACGAGACCTATCTTCACTCTGATCAAAGGGAGATGTGGTTGCTCTCATCTTAAGCAACAGCTGCGGTCGCCCGTGCAGGTTTGTGCTTCATTGTCACCGTTGTTTCACTAGGCTGCCTTATTGGTTGTTCTCACTAAGGCAGTCTTTGCACGAGGGTGGCTTGTTGACCCTTATGGAAAGATAATAGTTTTTCCCTTATAAAGTAGATTGGAATATGTGATGTTTGGAATGAGAATAAAGCTTACTTTTTCAAACATCTACTTCCCATTGTATTGTTCAGTTAAATTGCTACTGTTTTATGTAGTTGTTTTTTTAGTTTTGAGATTGGTTCAATGCCAAGTCTTGACGCATGCTTGTATAACAAACGTTTGCTTTACCGAACCCGGGCGAGTACAAAACTTGACCTCGAAGGTAGGCTCGTTTAATTAGACGAGCATTTGCTTCTCCAGACGAGATGAGTACGAAACTCGACCTCAGTGGTAGGGTTTGTTTGATTAGACGAACATTCACTTCACCAATCGAGATGAATACGACACTCTACCTTGGTGGTAGTATTCATTTGATTGGATGAACATTCATTTCACTGACCAAGATGAATACGAATCTTGACCTTGGTGGTAGAGTTCTTTTGATTGGACGTGGTAGCCCAGTGGCGTGAGGTTCATTATTTCGGGCTACGGTCGATTATCCTTAACTATTACAAACCACACCGATCAGTGGCTAAGGTATAGCTCAAATGAAGACCCTTGATTATGCTCCTTGACCCCGAAGGGTGTTCAAGTGGCTCTCCCCAGTTTGGCTGTCTTACGTGGATATTGGATTAGCTAATCCTTTATGGACCGTGTATTCTTTGAACCTAGCCAAGGCATGGTGACCTTGGGGGATATAACAGGCCCAAGTATCTGAGGACTTGAGGTCACTGTCAGGATGTTGGTTGTAGATATTATTGGAATGTTGGAATAGTTAATCTTTTTCAGACTTTATATTCTTTGAATCTCGCCAAGGCGTGGTGAATGAGGATATAATAGGCCTAAGTATCTGGGGACTCGAGGTCACTGCCGAGATGTTGGCCATAGATATTATTGTGCTGAAGAACTCAGGGACTCAAGGTCATAGCCGAGGTACTAGCTTTGAGATAATGTGATGGTCATGAAGAAGTGCCAATTTATTGATATGCAAAGACATGTTCATTTACACGATGGAAACGATGATTACAAAGCATTACATGATTGTGCGAGTCACTTCATGATGGTGATTGGTCTCCTGATTGTTGTCCAATGGTCGTGCTCTGTCTTGGTTACGGAGGTTGTTCCGAGATGAGCGCAGGCCGAGATTGTCATTCCTCGTCGAAGAACGCCTTCTCTGATAGGATGGAGAGGGGCTTCGGGGGCTATATCTTTGTTTCCTACAATGACCCCCCTTCTGGTTGCCTTTGGTTATCCGAAAGTATTGGCCCAAGTGTTCGTTTCGGATGAGGGACTCCATAGCAACCTGAAGGTTAGTGCAATCCTTCGTGTTATGGCCAAGACCATCGTGCCATTCACTGTACTTGGATGTGTCTTTCCAAGCTAGTTTCTTTAAGGGGGAGGTCTAGGTACATCACAAAGCTCTGTGTTCATGACTTCTTAGTAAATTTGAGCCTGTGGTGCATTGAAGGGAGTGTAACTGTCATACTTCCCCTTGAGAGATGACCTTGGGTTCCTCCCCTATTGGTTTAGTTGCTCTCCAGACTTCAGTTTAGCATCTTATTTGTGAAGATGCATTTTGGCCCAGAGGACGTTTTCAGCATTGATGTATTTATCGGCGTGGATCCGAAACTCATCCATAGTTTTAGGTTCCTTTTTCGCCAATAAGAAGGAGAACTGCTCGGGACGGAGGCCTTGCCTGATGTAGAACAGGTCAAGTCTTTCATCCCAGTCGCGAACATTCACAATTTCCTTGTTAAACCGGTATATGAAGTACCGGAGAAATTCTTCTTTCCCTTGCCTTATCTGGGAGACACATGAAATGGATTAAGGCTGCACTTTGCTAGTGGCAAAGTGCAGCAGAAACCTCGAGGACAAATGTCTCTGGCTACCAACGGACCTCGGAGGCAAAGTGGTGAACCATCTCAAGGCTGCTTTCTTTAGGGACAAGGGGAAAGCACGACACATGAGAAGGTCTTCACCCCTAACAAACAAAAGCACGAACATGTAAGCGTCCAAGTGTTCTTGGGGATCAAAGGTTCCGTCATAAACTTCAATGTTGGTGGGATACTTGAACCGCTTCAAAATCTCATATACCATCACTCTGTCAGAAAAGGGCTAGTTTTGTGATACTGCATCCCTTACTGCACGTGTCTGCCCTTTTGAGTGGGTGGGCTTTGGTTGACGACCGGGGTCCGTAATCTTGGAGATCTCTGGTTGGCGGTCATCGCGTCGGCCTTGGTCCTTTCTTCTTTCATGGTCTCTGACTTGGGGATGGTCTTTTGCTTCAAAGACTTGGTTAGCTGTCCTTTTTAGGTTATGAATTTTTTCTTCCTGACGGTGAATCCTCTCATCCTAGAGTCTGACTAAGGAGAGCAATTCTGCTCTCAACAGTTCCTGGTGGTCGAGCATGCCCTACAAGACTAGACTTCATTTTCCAACCTGTCCCCAAGGCGTTGCATTGCTAATAATTGTTGTCCAGCGTCCTCAGAGGGTGCTCTTTGAGGGCCAAGAAGTTGCCTAGCTGGAATCCTCAGGGAAGGAGGAAGAAGATTCTCTCTAGTGAAAGAGGTCTCATGCCCGTCCTGTCTAGGTTTTGGGCAGACTACAACCGACTCCATAACTGGCTGATGAGTTAAGGGGTTAGAAGCTAGGCGACAGTTTGAGGAAGGAGGGCTGTGCGCAATGGAATCGTGATTTTGGTTAGTCGATGACTATCTCCTTGTCATGTTTACCATGATGGAGGTAACAGGGGGAGTCCTTTGAAGTGGAGTTGGGAGTAGAAATATATCGTCTTTTTACAGATGACACCTATGTTCAGAACTAGGTGTTAAGAGTTACCTGAGAAGGTAAGCGATGGTTGATTCCTTTGTGGCATAGCAGCAACGATTTGAGGAGCAAGGGGTGGGTTCTTGCAAAAAGCACTCCGATGCTCAAGTCAGTGGTTGCTCGAGGAGGATATTGTGCAATGGAATTAATGCGTACCTTTGTCCTCTTGTGGAGCCTTTATATAGAGACGTATGAATGTGTAAAAGGTGTAGGGGATCTGAGTGTATCAATGCGTATTGCGCTATGCTCCCTTGAAGTGCAAGAAATTGTTGTCCCTTATGATCTCCTCTTTCCGAGTGGAGTGGTATCTCATCTTTTTCTATCGGAGGGGACATGCTTAATGGGCGAGTAATTCTCTATGTATCGCCCGTCTGAAGGACTGTCTGACAGGTCGGGTTGCTCCAATTTTATGAGCCCATAACTGGTCCAAAACACTTTTTATGAAGAGTAAAAACAGTGAAGATTGTGGAGACTGTTGTCAACGGATGAAGTGTGTCCCTTTTCAATTTTGAACTAGTAATTACTAAAGACACTTAGTTGAACATGTCTCCTCCATTAACATTTTTTTTTGTTTGGATTATATCCTCCACTAGCATTGTCTTCGTCATTCTAATCAATTACTTTTAGGGGCCTGGACTTGCACTTTTGGATATTTTCAAGCCCATGGAAGACATAATTGTATAATATATAAGAGGGAAAAGAGCATAACCAAAAAAAAATGGGAAAAGAGAACATCCAAAATTGATATTCACATCATAATTTTTAATCTGGATTTGTTTTAATGACGCTTGTGGGAACAACAAAAATGGTTTTGCATTGTATTTGTTAAATTTTAATGTTGAGAGGTTGGAAGGATCTCACTTACACTTACAGTGCAGCTCGCCAATAGCCATGGACCATACCCAAGGAGTCCTTTGATGCCCTTTTTTTTTCCCCCCACTCGTCCATCCATTACATCATTATTTGTGGCATAGGCCCAGAAATCAGATAATTCTTGCTATAATTGGGCCCACATAAAAGGTAAAATAGCCTGTGTCTTCAGTCTTCACAAAAAATAGAAATGTTCTTGCACAGGAGTCAAAATATGCAGTGCACACGCTGTGGAAATGGAAAGGGTAATGCTATATTTTTTTAAATAATTTTTTTAATATTAAATAAAAAATATTAAATAAAAAAATCATATTTAATATTTTAAAAATATTTAATATTTTTTATTTTAATTTAAAAAATTAATAAAAAAATTAAATAAGAGAATAAAACATTTCTCAAATGCAAAAGTAAGAGAAAAGAGAAGTTAAAAGCAAAATGTCAGAAGTGGGATTTGAACCCACGCCCTCTCACGAGGACCAGAACTTGAGTCTGGCGCCTTAGACCACTCGGCCATCCTGACTTGATGATTACTGTATCCGCTCAAAAAGAATTATTAAAAAGTAAATAAGTTCTTAATTGTATTTTATTTTTCCGAAATGTTTCCAAATTAAATTCATTTCATTACCCGATTTTAATATACGAACATAAGCTTTGAATTTTATTATTATTTTTATCTTATTTGTTCTATTATTAAGTACATATATTATTTTTATGAATTTTACCAAAAATAACAGATAAAACACACATGTATATTTTACAAATTTTATTTTTTCTGAGTGTTGAAATGTTTTATCAAATTTATTTTTATTATATAATAATTAAATATGTTTATTAATGTATTTAACAAAGATATAAATAATTAAATTAAACATTAGTTAAAATTTTTTTTTTTGAAAAAAGTGAAATATCGAGAAGTGACTTTTTATTTTTTATTAACAAATGGATATGAGAAAAAAAAAGGACAAATAAAAGAGTTACTATGATACTTTTATGGGTATCATACTTAGACTGAATTATCAAATATTTATTAGTTGTTAGTTTCTGTCGCGATCGGCATCGCGACGGGATGACCGAAAAATTAAAAAGGAATCAATCAATGGAGTCGCCACCAATGTTTATTTGAATTGAGAAAACATTAGAAAAATCCTTTAATTTGGAAACTGGTCTTTTGAAAATTGAGTTTGGATTCGGGAGTCGATTATAAGTAGGGAAGGTGTTAGCACCCTACACTGCTCGTTCCAAAAACGGTACCTTATGTTAGTTGTGCAAAATTTAATGATCTCAAATATATTTATTTTTACCCCTTTTCAGAAAAAGACTTTGTAACTAAATTTTATTTTTTCATTTTTTATCTTTATTTTTATATTTTAAAAAAAGGAAAAAAGAAAAGAAATAATCAAATTGTGAAAATTTATTTTTTTTTGGTTTGACAGAAATGAATTTCTGCTTTTACGTATCCCCTGGTGCAATGGGAAACTCAAAGTCACGTAGTTCTTTATAAAATGATTCAGGGTTGATTGATTTTAATTAAAAAAAAAAATCTTTAAGAAAAATTTGTTTAACAATAATTTATTTATAATTAAGTGACATGCCAACAAATAAACAAATAAACTAAGCAAATTAAAGAATAATAAACAAACAAAACTCAAATCCACTCAACTCAAAATATTTTTTAGCTTTTTAAAAATAATTTATGTATTTAAAAAAAAAATGAAGTCAGAAATGAAAAGCAAGGAAAGCTATGGAAATGTCAACAAAACACACACCAGAAAATAGACGCTTGAAGATGGAGATTTCACGAGTTCAGTGGTGAGGCAAAAGCGGTGGCGCGAGCGGTGGCTGTTGGCCGGATCTGATACGTCGTGGTCCGACGGTCGGATCTAGTTCTCGGGCGACGGCACGACGTGCGGCCTCTGGTTCGACGTTGGCTGGCTTGGACGATGCGCAGTTCACGGAGGGACGAAGAATACGGTCGACGGTGGCTGGGCTCACGGATCCGGTCGTTGGGTGAACTGGTTGACGCGGTGCTGCGCAAGTTGTGCGGAGGAGGTACGACCAGCTGGGTTTCGGGGATGTGAATGAGCAATGCGACATGGAGTCACGGTTGGATGGTAGATCAGATCTGGGTTGTGCGGTGGCTGGTGGTCTCTGGGCTCTGGTTCGAGTTCGACACATGAGTTGCGGTGGGTGATGGTGTCTTCTGGTAAGGAAGGTGGTGGTGATTGTGATTGGTGGTTTGTGGTGGGTAGTAAAGATGAAGAGAGGGTACGGTGTGGTGGTTTAGTTCACGGTTTGGGAGTGGATCTAGTGAGGTGGTTTAGTTCTCGGTTGGAATGGATGAGTGAAAGTTATGGACGATTGTGGTCACAAGTGGAGGTTGCTTGGTGGATGTTGCTTGGTTTAGATGTGGTGGTCTCGGTTGGTAGGTGGTTTGGTGGTTGTTGGAGGTTGAAGGTCGTTGAAGGGTTAAGGATGGAGGTGATGATGATGAAGGTTGAAGATGAAGGGTGGAGGGAGTCCTTTGAAGGTGGTGAGGGTGAAGGGTGGAGTCCGGTGGGTTGGTTATGTATGAAGATGGTGGGGTTTAGTCTTTGTTGATGTTGATGATTGTCACCGGCTTGCTTGTTTGATGGTTGAGGGGTTGATGGATATGCATGGAGCTTTACTTGTGTTGAGGAGCTGCGTGAATGGAGGTTGGAGACCAGAATGGTGAGGTCGAGTGATGATTTCGGTGGGATGAATGTGAGAACGAAAAATAAACAATGGAAGATGATGAAGGTTCACAGTTGAGTCCCTTGATGGAGAAGAGGAGGTATGGTATTTAAAAAGTGAGATTATACGTTAGTGAGTGAAGTGTGTGGGTGCATGTAGTGGGTGAGTGAGTTGGAGTAGGTGAATTAGTGAGGATGTTGGTACATGATTGAGAGTTTTGTGGGAGTTGTTGTAGTTATGGAGAGTTTTGTGGGAGATTTTATTTTTTATTTTTCTATATTTTTATTTTTTATTATATTTTTTGTACTTTATTATTTTTATTTTTTGTATTTTATTTTATTTTATTTTTATCATAAAAAAGAGTCCAAAGCAAAGTAATTAAACATCAATTATCACAGGATTATTAGTCTATGAACAAACATAAAAAAGAAATTTCACGGACAAAATTAGGTATCAACAGTTTCATAATAAATATTTTAAAATTCATTAAATATAATCAACCACCTATAAATGTTTGACAATTCAAATTAAATTATAATATTCATGAATAGAAAAAATGAATACTAGAGTAATCCTCTTAATTTTAATTTTTTTCATTAAAGATAGGATTTCATTGCTATGCACGAAAGGGAACAAAGTCTCACCAAAGAGAATACAAAAGAGGGCATTTATCCAATTTCACTCCTTTGAGAAGGAAAATAACACAATCAAAAGCAAGAAACAAGTCAATAAATTTACCATAACCCCCATTAAATCCTAACAAGAAAATTAAGAGCATGTTTGAGAAAAATTAATTCTTTCCCAAATAACTGTTTTTGGAGGATTAAACTATTTTGTAAAATAATTATTATGTTTGGATAAAAATATTATTTTCTAAAAAAGTTTTTACACGAAATTCAATGCAATTTTTTTTATAGCTAATAATCATAAGCTGAAGATTGAAACTTATGATTTTAGCTTATAGATTATTTCTTACACTTTGATATGTAAATACTATTTTGTCCTCAATCAAATACTTTTTTTAATCATTCTATACATATTTTAGTAATTTAATGCATAAAAGTGATTTTTTTATATCATCCAAATGAATCATATTAGCTTAAAATCATTTTACAGCTAATGCATCCAAACATAAAAATGAATCGATTATAATCAATTATAACAATAATCGATTATAACAATAATCGATTATAACAATAATCGATTATCAGCATAATCTATAATTTTCAGCTTTCCCAAACAAGCCCTAAGGGAGAGTAAAAAGACAAAAAATTAAGTTATATTAGTCTTCTCCATTAAACATAGAGTGTCTTGATCTTGCTCTAAAGATGATTTTTTCCCTGCGTTAAGGCCTCGCTTTTTTTTGTCACATCTCCATGATCTCTTGCTTTGTCCAGTAAAATATAGATTTGAAGATTTTTCTATTCCGTAAGGTCAATGTATATAACTGATTTGAGAAACATAAAGTTATAATTTTTAGATTTACCATAACATAAAGTATCCCTAAAAAATTTAACACCAAAAATCTCAGACCTATCAAAACTATAATAGATATAAATCTAAAAGATCTAGATAAATTATTTGAGAAATACTAAGAACAATAAGAAAGAATGGAAGAGGGTTGCCCAGTAATTCCCATGAGAAAAAACTCAAAGAGAATAAAAACACCAAAAAAGAGAAAGCTCCACAAATTAAGGAGAAAGGATAAGTTAGAGATTGCTTAAAGTCCTAGAGCAACGACAAATGGCGTTGCAATGGAGCCCACAATGTGAAGGAGCGGCACAACCTTAGAGCCGCAAGGAGATTGGCTAGGGTTTTCAAGATACTTTGCACTTATGATTACTCAATCCTCTTAATTTTGGTTAAACTTTTAAATGGTGAATTAAAAAATTGAACTTTTAAAACATAGCATATATTTAACATAATTAAATATAAAATTATTTATCATTTGATAAAAGTCATTAGCTTAATTAATTAAATTTGAAAAAACCTAAGTAGCCACATAGACACAATGCTACTTAAACCAAAGTAATTTATAGATAAGTGACATGTAACTTATTTAAAGAGTTTTTTTTTATGCTAAGCCCTCACAGGCCTAGGGGGACCCCACCACTGGGGTGAAGCCTAAGGATGCCCACAAAGGACCCTAAGGGTATGTTTGAATATTTAAAATTGATGGAATGAAATGGGATGAGATGGAATGGAATGAGATGGAATGGAATGGAATGTGATAAAAGTACCATTCCATTGTTTGGATATTTTAGGATGGAATGGAGTAAAGATACCATTCCATTGTTTGGGAAGTGAATGGAATGGTAAGAACTATAACTTCATTTTTCCTATATTGTCCTTATTTCAAACACACTAATTTTAGAGTATAAGGTTAATGTAGTAAAATCCTAATTATAATTACAATTAAAAACATGATTCCATCCCATACCCCCCAAATTGGGGGGGGAAGAAAATTAATGGTTTGTGGTGGGATGGGATGGGATCCATCCCACCCACTCCCATCCCATTCCATCATTTTTTAACACAACCAAACAATGGAACCTATCTCCATCCCATCCCATATCATCTCATCCCACTCAATACCACCAATCCAAACATAACCTAAGAGAGGAGGGGGAGGGGGAGGGGAAGACGGAGAGGGAAGAGGAAAGGGATGATAGTGTATTAGCTGAGAATCGAACCCCTGCCATACTCTTTGTAGCAATGCAGCACAACTACTGAGGCAAAGCCTCATCCGCTCACCAAATCAAATTTAAAGCTAACAAGAGTTGGATATGCTGATTGACATTCTCAAATCAATCAAAACTCAAACATTGCATAAGCATCCCCACAGCTGCTTTCATTAAGTTCACTGAGCAGCTCACTTATATATGGCTCCAGGCTCCTAGCAATCGAGTTTAGGCAAACAGGAAAAGGATAACTCATACTAGATAAGCATAATCTTTGCCACCTTCCTACCTAAATCTGGACCAGCAGATTGCCATTTTATTATAACGAAATAATCTATAATTACAAAGGTGGGAACTTGTATTTACTTATTCATTAATTGTTGTGAAAATAAATACATAAATATATGAGATTGTTAAAGATACATTGGGTTCTATCCAGCCACAATAACATTATAGGGACATTAATGAAAGATAAAATTATTTAAGTTTGTGTTTCTCTTGCATTTTTTTTTCCATCTCTATTACCTAGTTTAAAGAAAGATGTCTTAATGGACCAACCGTGATAACATGCATGAAGGATTATAATAGAAACTCTGCTTACAATTTTTAATCACACCTGCGTTATCCATTGTGAACCTCATCTATGAAGCCCACATGATAACAGTAATCCGCTTTCAGTTGTTAGTGCAACAAAATCAAGAGTCTAAAAACAAATGAAAGTAATCCATCGTAAATCTTAGTGTGATTATGATTTGTCAAGTACTCAAGTCCTTTAACAATAAAAAGTGCTTTGTGAGTTTCACATTCAATTCACCGAATTTCAATTAGAATACCGAATTATGGTAGTTCATATTCACATTAAAAACAATCCAACAGGCGATTCCAAACATTAGATAAATTAGCTAAAGATGATGGTTTCCCGTCTACGCGATAATTACGAACCTGATTCCATGTTGAAAATTTTAAGATTAGCCATAGAAAGGCACGAAAAAGAAAAAGAAAATCTAGATGCAGGAGAATTTAAAAGGGAGAGATTCTTAGACGTGTTAGGCAAAATTATGACCAAACTATAACCACCGTCCACCGTAAGAAGCTTTGAAGTTTGTGCTGAAAATTAGGAAGGAAGTGAATACAGTTAATTTGGAGAGAAGTCTTATAATTGATTCTCAATGTATCAAAAAAATTGTTGAATTTCTAAATAAATAGAAAAATTTATGGTTCAAATTTATTAATGCCAAACAAATTTTCTAATTCTTATCGGCAAAATGAAAATTGCTTATTTCTATCATAATCAAATTGTTTATAAGGGGTGACTCAAATAGTATGCAAATTTAAGCTCATTAAGTTTTTGCAATATTAAGAGTTTGAACTCTTATAAAAGTACTTGTAGGGAAGGACAATCTTAATATACTAAACAAGGATTAGCCTCATGTTCATAGGATATGAAGATAAATATTAAAAAAAAAAAAAATCATAATCAAATTGTAGTTACCAAAAGCGGTATATATATATATACACACAAAGAGTTAAGTTTTTAATTAAGTAATTCAAAATATAATGAAACATACAAATTAAAAAAGTGATGAACTATAATTATTTGAGAAGAAGTTCAAAAGGAGAATAGCTGATCACTTAAAACACATTTATAATAAAATCAATAAATTAAATCAATAATAAAATAATATTTTTCGTGAAAAGGCTTACGAATGTATAGTGGAGTGCCACGTCTGAATTCTTGTTTATTTTTCAATATTTATTTGTTGTATTTTGATTAGAAACTGACGCATTATTGGTGATTACTCCTTTGAGAACGGGATTTGTTTAAAAATTTCATGGGAACTGCTACCAAACAGTTAAATGTATTAACCATCGACCTTTTTCCCTCATAGTTTTTTTTAAAAAAAAATTTGTTAACACTTATTAAAAATCCAAAAAAAGAAACTTTTCATAAAATGCTCAAACATTTATAGTTCGGGCTTTCAACAGCAAATTTCATATTTCATAGCATATATATAACATTTTTATCCAGCCAATTTCTTAATATCTCTTTCTTCATTTCATTGGAAGACCCTCCACAGTCGAACCCGCAACCCCTAGACCCATTGCCTCATCGCTGGTGCCGCCATCTTCTCGGGCTCCCCAATTTAGATGTTGAAGAAGTCACGTGAAGGCCTTCATGAAGGTGGTGAACTATAGCCACCTAATGTCCACCACTCTCGATCAAGGACGAGTCAACTCATTTGGTGGCCTAACGTAAAATTGTAAAATGGCACATCTGCTTTACTTATTAAATATGATGTAGTTTTTATTTTATAATTTTTGTAACTATTTGAAATGCAAAATTATAAATTAAATTTTTATAATAATTAGAACTTGATAATTAAAGTTGAATGCATAAAATATTACTTTCTATAAGTACTTCAATTTATCCAAATTGCTTCTTAAAAATGATATTATTGTGTTTTGAAAATCATATATATAAACAATATGAATGAGTAAGTATTATATATTGATATGGAAAGTAAAGCTATAAGAAAAAGAATGAGTTAGTAAATGTAAAAAAAAAAATTTAAAAAAATAGTTTTGTAGGAAAAATGGCAGTTTAAAAAATAAGATTTGTGCGTGATAGTTAATTAATAGTAAAGATATAAATAATAATAATAATAATAAAGTAAATTGACCAGGCATTAAGTTAAGAGAGTGGCAAAGTATGTGGCCTTTTATTTATTATAATAACTATTATTAGGAGTAATTTTATGAATAAATTATACATTTATCACTAAAAATTATATTATAATTAAAATTATATGAAACTCAATTAAGTGTAACAAAAAGAAAATGAGGCCTTATACCAAGAAATAAAATAAAAAAGTCTACATATGTTTTAATAAAATTTTAAACATTTATTATGAAATCATCATTCAATAAATACTTGACACTTTATCCTAAATATCATACCATTAAGGTACAATAGAAATTGCCATGTTTTAGTTACCTCACCCGTATTGCTCTCAATGTGGATCTCAATCCAAGAGAAGAAGACAGCTTCCAAGTAAATGAAAATCAAGAAGAAGTTCCACAGGTAATTCAAGACCTGCAAGAAGTTAAGAACAGATGGTTCTTCTATGTGTTTTTCAAGAACCCAATTCTTCTAATTGTTTGAAAATTTAAAAAAAATTGGTTTCTTATTTTATGGATTTTGATATTATTGGTAAATGTGGCACTGTTTCTGAATCGTCTATTACTAGAAATAAACATTAATATCAGTTAAATATCTTGCATTATATTATGAGCTTTTTTATGGAAATTATGATGGAATTTGATAGGTATGGAATTAGAGGTTGATTTATATCAGTTAATGCAATTAATTACGGAATTTGATAAGCATGGAATCATAGGTCAATTTATATCAATTACGATAATTACTGATTTAGAGCCAAAATAAAAGCATAAAACAGGCATGGAATTTGATATTCCAGAGGCAGAAGTTTCTGTAAGTTGTTTTCGTGCCCTTAATCGCACACTTGGTCGCACAAAATCATCCGTGGGCAATTTTAGCGTCTACTCTGTATACTTTGCCCATTATATATGTATAATGTAGGTCCAATTAGATCCTTATTTCTAAGAATTATGCAATTAATGGTTCGAATTTACTTCCAATCGACCCATTCCACAGTCCAAAACTAGCTACATAAATTAGCTCGTGGATCTGATATTTGATCTTCCTCCCGTTACCCTTGGCCCTTCGTGTGTCACTTTACAACTTATAGTGCGTTTTACTCCAACTAATATTCCATTATATAATCGTGCACCAAAAAAATAAAATTCCGTTATGTAATCTATTCAAGCTCTATAATTGTCAACATCTCTTCCTCTCATTCTATTTAACTCACTTTCACAAAAACTGAAACTTTATATCGGGTTGTTTCATTCATGCATGGGGGCAGTGGAGCCCAACATTAGCACCTCCATTCTTGTTTTCTCACTTCCATTCCTCACCCTTCCTTCCCCTGCTATATTCTTACTTCATCATCCTCACCATAATTATAATTATTTTCATTAATCACATTCACACCCAAATGGATTTCTTTGCCCCCCATTATTTCTCTATATACATTACTCTCATCTGGGTTCTACTTTGCGTAGGTAATTGATTCTCCTCTTCTCTCTACATCCTTCAAATTTTTATGCATAAAACATTGACAAGTTACAATAGCATGCTCCATTCATTGGATACAGATAAAGGTGCTTCAGGGACCTCGTTTACTCTCATCAACAAGTGTGATTACACGGTGTGGCCTGGGATTCTGGCCAATGCAGGCAGCTCCGGATTGGACAGCACCGGGTTTGAGATCCGACCCGGTGGGTCAAGGACCTTCCAAGCGCCACCCAACTGGTCCGGAAGAATCTGGGGCAGAACCGGGTGCACTTTTGACCCTAATACCAAACAGGGTACCTGCACCACAGGGGATTGCGGCTCTAACCAGGTCCAGTGCAATGGTCGTGGAGCAAGCCCACCCACGACGCTGGCGGAGTTCACAATCCGGTCGGGTGCCCAGGACTTCTACGACGTCAGCCTGGTCGACGGATACAATTTACCCATGATGGTGGACCCGGATGGCGGGTCGGGCGCATGCGGGTCAACCGGGTGCGTGGCAGATCTGAACCAGCGGTGCCCGAGTGAGTTACGGGTCGGGGACCGTGCTGCGTGCATGAGCGCGTGCGAGGCGTTTCGGAGCCCCGAGTACTGCTGCAGCGGCGTGTATACTTCACCCGCGACTTGTAAGCCTTCGGTTTATTCGCAGATATTCAAATCCGCGTGTCCCAAATCGTACAGCTACGCCTACGACGATGCTACGAGTACGTTTACGTGTACGGGGGCAGATTATACCATTACATTCTGCCCTTCAAGCACAAGGTAAGCAGATTCTGATCTTGTAATCTGTTCATGCATGCTAGCCATCTTGCTATTTAATTTAATTATTAATTTCTTTCTTTTCAGTGCCATTCCTTTCATTTTCATTTCATTTTATTTTTATTTATTTGAGATAACGATTCCAATCTTTGTGATTAACACTTTCGGTTATTCATATTATAATATGCAATCGTTTTATGAAAATTGGAATATCCATAGTGCTCATTAGCTCTACTTGTATTTGGTAGGTGATTTCATATTACTTTTTTGGAAAATGATGTTGGTACATCGTTTTTTTCTTTCATACTCTTTTTTATATTTATTTTGAATGAGTGTGATTAAATGAGAAAAAATGATAAAAAAATAAGTATATGAATAGTATTAAGAGGAGTGTGAAAAGAAGTGTATGTATTATTTATGTTAAAAATATTAGAATTGTACTTTTTTATCTAGTTGTTGTGTACTTTTTGCATGCCACAAGTTAATGCATAAATGATATTTGCTTGAGGTACACACAAAGAAAAGAGGCTTGCCACTGCCAGGCTGCATGCAAAATAATAGGCACCGAATACCTCACTCACAATTCCAATAATCTTGATTCATTTTTAAAATCTTATATTATTCCTTACTATAATTATGTGTGACTTTTCCAATTTCTTTGAATTTAACTTCTTCCCCCCCCCCCCCTTTTTCTGTTTATATGCAGCCAAAAATCCGCAAGAGATTCAGCACCTCCTCCTCCTGAAATTGACTCTGAAACAGGGACGGGGGACATGCCATTCATAGTTAACAGTCCATGGTTTCCCAACTCTTTCACTGGACTCTCGTGCAAGTCCTACTCTTGCCCATCCTCATTGATAGCTACTCTGACGATGCTAATCTTCCTCTCTTTGCAATACTCTTAGTGCAATATTAAAGGTTCTAGGTGGCATTTTCTTGAGGGCTATCGATAGTCATATGTCAAGTTACAAATCCTCACCATTAATTCTCTTTATTATTCATTTTAACTTCCAAAACAATCGCAATCAGAATCTCGTGCACCTACCAGCAAAAGGAACTTTTTTAGGCACGGATTGTCATCATTCAATTTGGGGCTGATCTAGCGCAATATAAAAAGAAGTGTTTGCTTTGCTTGACTTAGAATCCGAGTAATATGGTTGGTACTCGTACTAGCCAGCCAAAGTAAGCCAACTTTGCGGGTGTTTCAAGCTTGGTACCATGTCAATGTCATTACTCATTTGGGCTGGCTAAATGGGATCGGCAATTATGTTGTCTGGCAAAGACCAAAGAGACAGTGCCAGTTCTTGCTGATGTCAAGCTCACATAGTTATGTTTAAAAACATTACAAGTGCAATAAAATAATTCAATGGCTGCACTGCTTCTGATTTTCAAAGCAGTAGATTATGTAAAGTTCCTTAAAATCTATGTTCTAATAGATTATTCAAATAGTGAGCATTTTAATTTTTGGTCCTATTATTATTATTTGACGTGGTCCTCTTGATTTGCAGTAGATATCTCCATATAATGATGGTATATTTTTATTGAAAGATTTTTTTAACATATTAATTATTTATTAAGAAAAAAAAGTGTAAAGATGTGTGTGTATAATCTCAATTTCTTGTGTTGTAATACTTTTGGTTTTTCATGTTTAAAAAAAATGCAAATTTTAGACAAGAAATGCGCAATAATTATTTGTGGAAGCAGTGAGATGGAGTCACATGAATGATATGCAGAAATACTCTATGCATTATTACGATTGTCAGCACGATTTTACATTTCAATATGGATCCTTTTTTTTTTCCGGTCAAAACTTAAATAGTAAATACAGTCACAACACGCCTGTAGTTTGCTTCCAACAATAATTACTCTTTGCCAAGTTATTACGGGAAGGCGAGGATTTAAAGTTAGGATTTTATCAACGCAATATGTTAACAAATTAAAATAAAAATTATTAAATGAAAAATAAAAGTATTCAATATTTTAAAATTTTAAAAAATAGTTAATACATTTTTTTCAAATAATTAGAATAATTTAATAAAAAATAATAAATACTTATTAACTTATGTTTAAAAAGCACACATTAATAAAACCTTTTTTAGGTTATATTCTCTCGATGACAAAAAAGGTAATATACAAGAATTAATAAAACTAATAGAGAGCCTAAATTTCAAGAAAATATAACTATATCTGAATAAGTTATTTTTAATTAAAATATTCAAAATATTATTACCCTATTAATGTTATCCCTCATTCTATTTAATGGAGGTATCCAAGATAAAGATAAAATTGAAAAAAAAACATAGTTAATAATTTCTTGATTTTTAAAGTGCTAATAAATTAAAACAAAATAATTCTTTTAAAGAAACAAGTATTTTTAAACGAAGGAAGTAATACACTATGTATCCAAAAAAGTTATAGGATTCTTGGTACGAAAAATAGGATAATGTTTGATTGTATTAAACCTGATATTATAAGATTTAATAGTATAAAACTTAATAAAATTTTAATACTATCAAGTGTTTAGGCGACATTGTATATGATATTGTGTTGTATAAGATAATAATATCATGTATTTGTTGATGCACTGTATAATACTGGATATGATAAAAAAAATATTAACACTTTTGGCAAAAATATCTTTTAATAAAAAAATATACTATATTCATCGAAATTTATCATGTTATACTAAGGCTGAGGCTAGGAAGGAGCAGAAAAGGGAGGAGCAAAAGGGTCTTCGAGGTTGCAAAGCCACACAAGGTCATCGATTTTCTTTTCAACTTGGGGAATGTGGAATGCCTTGTTGGCCCACCAGGAACATGATCTAAACAACAATGACAAAGAAAATGGCAGCGATGGGTGGCCTGCCAGCGACAGGGGGGACGTTTGTTTGTTTGGGTTTGGTCGTGGGTCAAGTTTCTGATTCGATCCAAACTGGTTGCATCAGATCCAACTCGCAATGATGGTGGTCACAGGTGGCAGTGCTTCGGTTCTAACCTAAACGGCGCGATGGAGCTCACGGCGATAAAGTCTTAGTGTGTGGCGATGGTCGCAGTGGGGACAATGGCTATATGCTAATTGCTGGCGGTTATAGGGGTGGATTAAGATGTAGATTGATGGTGAGTTTGGCTATTGTTTATGGGTTTGTGGGGCTGTTTTATGAAGGCTAAGTAGTTTGGTTTTGGTTCTATGGTGGAAACTGATTAAATAACACCATTGTAAGACCAATAAACCACTGAAGCTTGAGACTTCGAGAAATTCAGAACTCACCTCGTAGGATGCTTCTTGTCAACAGCCACAGGAGGAGACAACGAATGATTGATATTCGAGTGATAGTGTTGTAAAGGAAATATTTTCATATGAGTTTATCCATTAAAACTTAATCATGTCTAATCTCACACTCAATGTTTGATTAAGTTATACGTTATTTTAATGTATAAGAGGAATATACTGGATAAATTTATACAATACCGTGATCGCACCAAATAACTGATAAAAATTATATTATATTATATAAACTTATCTTATCAAGCTTTATACGTCGTATCAAACGTACTTATAGTACACTAAATCAATGTTGAGAGCTTAGATATTAAAATATTATTAAATACTAGTCATCAAAAACAATATTATTAAATTCTAAATATTAAATATAAAAATGTGAATAAATTTAGTTATATATTACTTAACTCTTAGTTAACTAATTTTTCTTCCATGTACAATTATTTACCTAGTATCACTCTTTAAATAAAAATGACTAGTTGTTGATTGAGTAATGAAGGCAACATAGAATTACAGTCAAATTGTAATTAAACACGATAAACAACCGGGATTGATACAAGTAAAAATAAAGTTATTTACCTTCATTAATCATTACTCTTAATTTGGAGGGGAAAAAATAAAGTTTAAGAAAGTTGAAGGGAACAATTTCCTGATTTTTTATATTAATATTTATATATATTTATATATTTTTTATTTCTAGTTAAAATTTATGTACCCTTTTTTTTTGGCATTGATAAGTTGGTTTACGGTAAATTAACTTCTCAATGCTATTATTATTATTTTTAATGCTTTGAATAGTCATTTTGGCACAAGCAAACTTCTCAATATATTTGAGGAAGAAAATACTATGTTGAGATGTTTGTTCGTTGGTTTGTTGGTTTACTCCAAACCGACTGTGAGCCTCGCAGCACTAATGGTTTACTGAGCTTCATCCCATTAGCTTGCTGCAGGTTGAGACGGCACTCCACCCCAACCATCCAATCCCAAACTGACTCCTTTATACAATTTATTTAAATAAAAAAATAACATTGAAAAGTCAGTTTAGGCGAAATCAATTTCTCTAAAAAAATATATATTTACATAAATCTTTAATAAGGATAAAAAGAAAATAAAAAACATTGTTTTTTTAACATAAAAAAAAATTATTATGAATTAAAAAAAGGCAACAATTCCCTTTATATTTTTAAGGAAAATACTAGATAGCTAGGAATTTTTTATTAGAATGAGTTGGCATGTTATTGACCCTAGATGAACGAGTGAACTCTTTCACATTATCTAATTCAATAACCATCCTTAAATCTTAACAAATGTTCACTGAATTTTGTAATTGTGTAAGATTACTTAACTTTTAAATATGGAGAATTATTTTTTTCTGTTATATCACATTTCATCCCATCATTATCCTTCTTTTCAATAGTGGACTCTGATAGTCAAGGGTGACGGGGTCTACCCATGTATCCAGCCAAGGAGGTGCTTCTTTCTTTGACAAATTCATAATCCTATTTATGGTGCAGCAGTTGTTGAAATAAGAATATAGAGGCCAACTGTGAATTAGTTGGCAAAAACGTGTGGAGGGAGGACTTTAGCTTCTATAAATAGAAGTTCACAAATGAAAGGAAAAATCATCCCAACAACAAGAGAGAAAAATCAGAGAGAGAAAAAAAAAACTTAGAAAGAAAAGTTTTAGTTTCTAGGTGTAATTAGGTTGTGGGTTGTGAGAGGTTATGAGTGTTTTGTAAATACTTTGTATATTTTTTTTTCAGTAAAATATATGCAGCAGCATGGAGACATAGGCATAATTGGCCGAACTTCGTTATCAATTTTGTGTGTGCTATTATTCTACATTTATTTCGTTTTCTACAAATCTAATGATAGGAAATTTTGCGTAATTACCCAACAACTGATATCAGAGTTTGGTTGGTTATTTCTGCTAATTTTGACGTGGGTACTGTTCACGTGAATAATAAATTTTATGAATAGTAAAAATTGGTTGGCTTTACCAATTTATCCACGGAGGTGTTCTAAAGCACGATGGTTCGCAAAAATTGTCAGAAACAATCTTGAGGAAGTCAGATTCGAGTGGGAATGATGGCTGCAAACGAAGTGAAGGTAAAAATTGAAAAGTTCGATGGTGCAAATTTCGGATTCTGGAAGATGCAGACAGAAGATTATTTGTACTAGAAAAAACTTTATCAACCTCTCTCAGAAAAGAAGTCAGATGGTATGAAGGATGAAGACTGGACTCTTCTAAACAGATAAGCCCTCGGAGTTATCCGATTAACACTATCCCGCAATGTTGCTTTCAATATAGCAAAGGAAAATACCACGACGGGTCTTATGGCGGCTCTCTCCAGTATGTATGAGAAGCCGTCAGCCTCTAACAAAGTTCACTTGATGAGGCAATTATTCAATTTGCGAATGACAGAAGGCGCATCAGTAGCGCAACATCTCAATGAACTCAGTACAATCACAACCTAGTTGAGTTCAGTTGGAATCGAATTTGATGATGAAGTACGAGCATTGATACTTTTGTCTTCTCTACCAGAAAGTTGGAATGCTATTGTCACAGCTGTGAGTAGCTCTATAAGAAGCAATAAGTTAAAATTTGACGATGTTCGTGATCTGGTTCTCAGTGAAAAGATCCGACGGAGAAAGTCGGGTGAATCGTCATCCTATTCAATTCTGCATACAGAGTCAAGAGGAAGAAATTCAACCAGAGGAAAATAGACGCGATAAATCAAAGGACAGGTGGTCCAAATCCAAAAATCATCATAGTTCCCACAGCTTGAAGGCTATCGAGTTTTGGAATTGTGGGGAGACCGGACACTACAAAAATCAGTGCAAGAGTGCACCGAAGAATCAGGAGGTGAAGGACGAGGCAAATGTTGCTTCCACCTCAGAAAGAGATGATGCATTGATATGCTTTTTGGAGAGCAAGGAAGAGTCTTGGGTGTTAGACTTTAGAGCATCTTTCTATGTCACTTCGCAGAAAGAATTCTTCGAGAATTATGTCCCCGTAAACCTTGGAAAAGTTTTCCTTGGAAATGAATAATCCTGTGAGATTGTGGGCAAAGGTGTAGTAAAGATTAAGTTGAACGGGTCCATTTGGGAACTGAAGAATGTTAGACACATTCCCGACCTAACAAAGAACTTAATCTCAGTAGGCCAGTTGGCCAGTGACGGCTACACAATTGTCTTCCATGGAGATAATTGGAAGATTTCAAAAGGTGCAATGACGATTGCTCGCTGTAGAAAGAGTGATACTCTTTACAAAATAGTCGGGGCATGTCATTTGATTGCAATTGCAACGAATAATGAAAATCCCAATCTATGGCACCGAAGACTTGGCCATATAAGTAAGAAAAGGATGAAGATCATACACTCGAAGGGCAAATTACCTGGTCTTCAGTCAGTGAAAATTGACATGTGTGAAGACTGCATACTTGGAAAGCAGAAAAGAGTCAGCTTTCAGACAAATGAAAAAACCCCAAAGAATGAAAGACTCAAGCTTGTTCACTCTAATGTTTGGGGTCTAATGACTGTCTCATCCATTGGTGAGAAACATTACTCTGTGACTTTTATTAATGATTACTCTAGGAAGGTATGAGTATACTTTCTAAAACATAAGTCTGAAGTATTTGAGGTTTTCAAGGTATGGAAAGCCATGGTTGAAAATAAGACAATGTTGAAAATCAAAAAGCTCAGAACCGACAATGGTGGTGAATATGAAGACACCAGATTCAAGAAGTTTTGCTATGAGCACGGGATCAAAATGGAGAGGACCATTCCAGGTACGCCTCAACACAATGGTGTAGCTGAGCGTATTAACCGAATGTTGACTGAAAGAGTCAGAAGCTTGCATGTGCAGTCAAGCCTACCGAAGCAGTTCTAGGCAAAAGCAGTCAACATAGCAGCTTATTTGATCAACCGAGGTCCATCAGTACCATTGGAGCATAGAATACCAGAAGAGGTATGGAGCATAAAAGAGGCAAAACTCTCACATATTAGAGTTTTCGGCTGTGTAGCATATGTGCACATCAGTGATCAAGGTAGGAATAAACTTGATCCCAAATCGAAGAAGTGCACGTTCATCGGTTAGGGATGGCAATTTTACCCGCCCCCGCGGGTACCCGCGGGTAATACCTGTGACGGAGGCGGGTAATACCCGTCAAATTCCCCCCGCGGATATAAATACCCGTTTAGTATTATCCCCGTTTAATAAATGGGGGGGGCGGGTGGTTCCCCTGCACTGGGTACCCATAAAAAATTTTATATAAATATTTTATATAAAATTATTAAAAAACTTAATTATATAAATTAAAATATTGTAAAGTTATATAAATTAAAAGTATTTTAGGTGTTTGACATTATTTTTAAATTAAGTTGTGTTGGACAAATTTTAAAAAATTATAGTATTATACTTTTTTTTTTATTTTTCATTTTATTTTTTTGATTTTTTTTTTTTTTTATAATTTATTGGGTACCATGAATATCCGCGGATACCCGTTTACCCGTGGAGGAAAGATAAACGGGTACCCGCACGGATATGGAGGCGGGGCGGGGCGGATATTATTTGCGGGGGTGGGGGACGGGGGGCTACTACCCGTCCCCGCCCCGCCCTGCCCCGTTGCCATCCCTATCATCGGTTATGGTGAAGATGAGTTTGGCTACCGCCTTTGGGATGATGAAAACAAAAAGATGATCCGCAGTAGAGATGTGATCTTTAATGAAAGTGTGATGTACAAGGACAGACATAATACAGGCACCAGTGACTCAGAACAGAGTGGGTCAGTGTATGCAGAGGTGGATGATGTCCCAAAAGGTCCTATAGTTGAGAGTCCTCAGTTAGAGGAATCAACTGAACAAAGTAGCGAACAACAATCCGACACACTAGAGCCTCCTACTCCAGCTCCTGTATTGAGAAGGTCTTCTCGGTTTCATATGCCTAACAAGAGATACATGGACTATATGTTGTTGACTGATAGAGGGGAGCCTGAAAACTATGAGGAAGCATGTCAAACCACAAATGCCAATAAGTGGGAACTTACCATGAAAGATGAGATGAAGTCTTTAATCTCCAATCAGACATGGGAACTAGCTGAGTTACCCATGGGAAAAAAGACACTTCACAATAAATGGGTGTATCGGTTGAAGGAGGAGCATGATGGCTTCAAGAGATACAAAGTCCGACTAGTTGTCAAAGGATTCTAACAAAAGGAAGTAGTCGACTACACTGAAATCTTTGCTCCAGTTGTGAAGCTCAATACTATCAGGTTTGTGTTAAGTATTGTTACTAGTGAAGAGTTCTACCTTGAGCAGTTGGACGTGAAGACCGCATTTCTTCATAGAGATTTAGATGAGGAGATATACATGCACCAGCCAGAAGGCTTCTCAAAAAAATGGAAAGAGAATATGGTGTGCAGATTAAAGAAGAGCTTGTATGGCTTGAAACAAGCTCCAAGATAGTGGTACAGGAAGTTTGATGGCTTCATGCACAATGAAGGTTTCTAGAAGTGCAATGCTGACCACTGTTGCTTCTTTAAGAAATATAAGTCCAATTATATCATTTTGCTACTTTACGTCGATGATATGTTAATAGCAGGTTCAAATATAGACAAGATCAGAAACTTAAAGATGCAGTTGTTAAATGAATTTGACATGAAAGACTTAGGTCCAGCAAGGAAGATTCTTGGAATGCAAATCACGATAGATAAGCAAAGAGGGATTTTGCAGTTATTTCAGGCAGAGTACATCAATCGTGTTTTGCAAAGATTCAACATGGGCAACGCCAAACTGGTTAGCACACCTTTAGCCAGTTATTTTCGTTTATACAAGGATCAGTCCCCTAAGACGGAGGAAGAAAGAGAATTCATGGCTAAAATTCTGTATGCTTCAGCCATTGGAAGTTTGATGTACGCAATGGTTTATACGAGGCCAAACATTGGCCATGCAGTGGGAGTTGTAAGTAGGTTTATGTCAAATCCAGGTAAAGTTCATTGGGAAGCCGTTAAGTGGATTTTGAGGTATCTAAGAGACACTACAGAGAAGTGTTTATACTTTGGTAAAGGAGAATTAAAAGTGCAAGGCTATGTAGATATAGACTTTGGAGGTGAAGTCGATCATCGAAGAAGTACCACCGGTTACATATTCACCGTTGGAACAACAACTGTTAGTTGGATGTTACAGATACAAAAGATTGTTGCTTTATCCACTACAGAAGCTGAGTATGTAGCTGTAACAGAAGTCGGCAATGAATTGATATGGCTTCAAGGGTTGTTGACAGAGTTGGGATTCGTCCAGAAAAAGAGTGTTTTGTTTAGTGATAGTCAGAATGCAATACATCTGGCAAAGAATTTAGCATTCCATTCCAAAACAAAACACATTGATCTTCATTATCACTTCATCAGGACTTTGCTTGAGGATGAGGTGCTAACATTGAAGAAAGTCCAAGGAAGTAAGAACCCAGTAGATATGTTAACGAAAGTAGTGACAATCGACAAACTGAAGTTGTGTTTCAACTTCAGTTGGCTTGCTAGAATAACAGATTAGAGAAGGCTGCTGCATTGATCGAGGTGTGAAGACAAATTGAAATCAGTCTTCAAGTGAGAGATTGTTAGTCAAGGGTGACAGGGTCCACTCATGTGTCCAGCCAAGGAGGTGCTTCTTTCTTTGACAAATTCACAATCCTATTTATGGTGTAGCAGTTGTTGAAATAAGAATGTGGAGGCCAACTATGAATTGGTTGGCAAAAACGTGTCGAGGGAGCACTTCAGCTTCTATAAATAGAAGTTCATAGATGAAAGGAAAAATCATCCCAACAACAAGAGAGAAAAATCAGAGAAAGACAGAAAAAGCTTAGAGAGAAAAGTTTTAATTTTTGGGTGTAATTGGGTTGTGGGTTGTGAGAGGTTATGAGTGTTTTGTAAATACTTTGTATATATTTTTTTCAGTAAAATACCTGAAGCAGCCCCGAGACGTAGGCATAATTGACCACTCCGTTATCAATTTTTTATGTATTATTATTCCGTATTTATTTCACTTTCTACAAATCTAATAATAAGAATTTTTTTACGTAATTTCCCTACAGACTTATACAAGCCTTAAATTCCGAATCAGATTCAACTTGAACATAAACTGCAAATAACTCTAAGCATTAGAATATAGCCCTTCCAAAAAAAATCCAATTCAATTCAATGTGTCTATCTAGTGATGACGATACAACTTTCCAACCAGTCAGTTGTAATAATTTTTGTTTGGACCGATTCAGGTTGGGTCGGCTAGTTCGATAGTCAAATTCGGGAACAAAACTTCAATCCAATTTTGATTCAATGTTATAATCATTTTTATGGTTGAATCGAGTTAAATCGAATTGAACTAGATTGAATTAGATTATTTTTATTGTATAACGTCAATTCAATGTATAAAAAATTTAGATTTGACAATAAATAAACTATATACAAAAATCTTATTTATTTAAAAGTTATCTGATTCAATAAAATGATCTAACCAATTTAATCTGAATAGAAAGTTTTTTTAATTTACTGTCCGGTCTAACTTTATCAACATTACAACTGTAAAAGTTATGCAGTTATAATTCAGAACGTTAGTAGACCTTTATTCCAACTTGAGAAAGATAACATTTTTTTACAAGAAATCAAACATGAACTACTTAAGGGTTGGTCAATTTAAATTCCAGCTTGTGGTTGTGGTTATTCTCACTAACCCCTTGACTTTGCCCATGAAAATTCATATTGAACATATCTTTCAAAACAACAACAAATTATGTTGGACATATCCCTTAATTCTGGACTTGCATAATTCAACCTATCTAGAGCATGTTTGCTTGAGATTCTTTTTGCAACATTTTTTGAGATAAAAACGCGTTCTCCAAGAGCATTTCACTAGAAATAACTTTGGTATTCTTGTTGGAGTAGGATCCTCTTCTATTGGAGAGATTCAGGAGAGGGTCCTGTTTATAATATCTTGGCCCTTTACTTTTATTAAACTATCATCTACTGTTGAAAGTGTAAAGCATTATCAAACCTAACCAAGTTGTCTTTTTGGACTAACCATCGCCATGGATCCAATAAAATGATGATTTGCTTGGCCTCGTTCATTGCTCCTACGCCTCCACTCAACCAAGTCACCTTTTCAGACCAATCGTTGCTTATTCCATGTGCTAGCTTTGGAGTGGTCTCCGATTCCGAGTAAGCTCTATTCTGTTATGGTCTTCGCTACAAATGGAATACTTTGTTTAACTCGTCTAGTACCGATCTCCCTATTTTCTTAAGTTTTTTTGCTCTTAAATCATTCTTTGATTTATCTGGCAAAATGGAATCGATACGTCTTTTGCCTATGGCCTTGAATCCTAATTGTTATTGATGTGACGAGTCCTAATCAAAACTTCTGAAATTTTTAATTGAATGAATCTAAAGTAGTTGGACTAAGAAAGTTTTATTGGAGATTCAAATGGCCAATTTACTGAACCTCTAGTATAAGAAGAGAGATTCATGGTCATTTTCAAAATTCTTCTTTGAAAACCTGTAGTTGTCTTTTTGAATTTCCCATGTTCTTTGTGAAGCCAAGTATTAAAACAATTTATATGTAACCAAAAGAAAAAAATCATATACTTATGCATTTAAATATGTAGAATTACAATCACAAAAACATCAACTATCAAATTTTTTAGATGATGTTCAGCCAACAAACCAATACATATAAGGCTAAAATCAACACTAGCGAAGAAAAATAGAAGGTTAAGATATTGCAAACAAGACCTTCTCCTATTTTAACCCAGTAGGAGAGGATCCTAATCTTATTTTTTTTTAACCTTTGTTGCCATTTGAAAAAAAAACTTAAACAAACATGTTAGTTATAAAGCTTGTCGGGGGGGGGGGGGTGAGGATTTCTTATCGGCTGAGACGGGTTATCACAATTGTTATAACGTGTGACATTATACACTTACAAATAGGAACCTCTTGACCTTCATCCAACGGTAAAGTATCCTAATTTTCTTTCTCTAAACTTAGGTATACCAAATATTTAGATCAAATTATAAATTACCCGCTCCAACTTAAAACTTGTGGCAAATTACTTCATGAAATTTTAATTTTTGCAATTTACTAGTTTGAACTTTAAACATTTAGCAATTTACAGTTTTTCAATATTTTTTAACACTATTATATTAATGTGAAACACACCATTATGTTTATTTTTTATTTTCCTGGCCAAATATTTCCTAGCATTGAAAAATAAAAATTGTATGAAGCTTAGTTATAATTTCAGGGAAAAAATTGAAAATTACTAAATATTTAAAGACCAAGCAGGTAAAATGCAAAAATTAAAACTTTAATTTTTTTAGCCAAAATTCTAAAGTTAGAGCAGGTAATTTTACAATTTAGGCAACTATTTATTGAATTGAGCGTCAAAATATTGGAGCAGGGCATCAACTTCATATCGAACTAGATTCGGATCCAAAATTTTAATACATGTAGTCATACTCGTAACTCATAAGGCTAGGATTATTTGTCTGTTTCGTTAGATTGGGCTCGAAGTTACAATTAGATTTGAACTTGGGTCCATTATCAAGTCTATGACACTAATTGAATAGTTTAGTGTATATTTAGTTTTTTCTTTAAAAAGTTTAAACTTATACACTAAAGTAATTAGAATTGGCATTTAGTTTAATATTTTAAAAAATTAAATTTTATGGATTTTTTTTTCAAATTAATTAATTATTTTTATATGTTCAATATACAAAATAAAAATTGTATTTTGTGTATGCAAAAATCTCTTAATAATTGATTTTTTTAGTAATAAGAGAACAATACAAAAATATTTTCAGAATTTAAAAAATAATGTTGTTGGGTTTTTAGTTTTGATGATGAATTGTTAAGTTATTTGAGTATGTGAAAAATTTATATGCTTGATTTAAGCTATGTGATTATTTGCTTTTTTTTTTTTTGGCATGCGTCCATATATTTAAATTTGAATGAATTGATAAGATGCACATGTTAAATTGCTCAAACCTAATTATAGTTTGTGATAATTATAATTATAATTGATTTCTTTAAACCCCTTGATGTTGATTAATTGTTGCAGCTGGATTTTATCATATGCCTTTTGTTTGTATTTCAAATTGGCATTGGTAGGTTTTTTGAAATGTGATATATGCTAAATTCAAAATTGATTGATTCTTATATTGGAAAGTTTATTAAAAGCATTGAATGGAGTGTTTGTAATTATTAGAGAAGATATTTTTGTACAAACAAGTTAGAATAAAATAACAACTAGAAGTAGCAGCTACTGAAAACAAAAAGCAATTACGAGAAGCAGTTTATAGAAAACGAGCAATTAATAGAGCAATTAGTGGGTAAAGGAACAACTACAGGAAACAAAAGGAGTAATTATGCTTTTGCCAAGGGATTCACTTCACAGGCATTAAAGAGACCATTTCCTTGAATATTTTCACTCTGCAACGGCTAGCAAACTTAGGGGGCGTCCTTCTACTACAAAAGAAAGGACTTGGAGAAGATCAATCACTCTCTCGCTCAAAGAACAAAAAAAGAATTACTGCACTCTTGTGATCTTATGTTCTTCCTCACTCTTATTGCGTCTAGACTTGCTTATCTACTCTAGAGAGAAAGATAGTTATGAATTTGTTGTAGCTCGATTTATAAGAATATTTGAAAAATATATATATTATTCTAGTGAAAAGGAAGAGGGTGTGGGTAGTGTTATAGGAACTTCTTTTATCTAGATTACTTTATTTTGGGTGAAGATAGAGGGAGATTTTTGTGGTGTCTTTGGGAAAAAGAAGTCATTGTATACTCTATTTTGGGTGGAGATAGAGGGAGGTTGGTTTTTGTTGTGTCATTGGGAGAAAGAAATCACTATATACTCTGCTTTCAGTTAAGGTAGAGAAAAGTTCGTTGGAATATTTGTAAGCAAAAATTTAACAAGTTAAAAAAATCTTGAGTCGTTGTTTAGGGATTGGACGTAGATCACACATGATGATTGAATCAAGATAAATCCTTTGAGCATTTCTCTCAACCCTATCCTCTTTTATTTTGAAGCACTTATATTTTCTCGTGTTTAGTAGCATAGTTTTAAGGGGAAACTTCAAAAAACTCTCTTGTACTATATGTGATGTGTACTTTGGTTATGTTACTTTAAAAATGTACAAAATTAACTTGTTACTTTGTGAATTGTGCACGATGCTACAAAATGGTAACAAACATTAAATTTTGGATAGAAATGTGCATTTGCAACGCACATGCACATCTCAAGCTTTGAGTGTCAAACGTTGTCCAATGTTCGCTGAGGGTAATTAAGAGATAAAAGGTTGCACATTATGTGCAAGTGAGGCAGTTCTTCTTATTCCTATTACCCAATTTCAAACCATAGAACTCCATAACTGAGCTACTTGAGCAACATTGGGTAACATCATCGTCCTCATTGAAAAACATGTACAGATCTGATTGAATCCTCCATCGCGATCTGCAGCACACAAGTAAGGAAACGAGCTTCTTCTTCTTCCTCGTGACACTGCAACGTAGCCATTGAGGAAACACCTTATGGATTTCAATTGCAGTCACTGAAACAACCACCAATCTTGTCGGATTTCACGTGAAAACAAACTGATAACAAGAACAGAGAAAGCCCACGATGGTTTGAGAAAAAAAATCTGCTACTTTCATGGTGATTTGCAGTGACCTGGGAGAGACAAATATGTCGTTTAATAGCAGATGACCAAGCTCCACAGCTATCCAGCCCCTTGAGTCGTTGTTTAGGGATTGGACGTAGATCACACATGATGATTGAATCAAGATAAATCCTTTGAGCATTTCTCTCAACCCTATCCTCTTTTATTTTGAAGCACTTATATTTTCTCGTGTTTAGTAGCATAGTTTTAAGGGGAAACTTCAAAAAACTCTCTTGTACTATATGTGATGTGTACTTTGGTTATGTTACTTTAAAAATGTACAAAATTAACCTGTTACTTTGTGAATTGTGCACGATGCTACAAAATGGTAACAAACGTTAAATTTTGGATAGAAATGTGCATTTGCAACGCACATGCACATCTCAAGCTTTGAGTGTCAAACGTTGTCCAATGTTTGCTGAGGGTAATTAAGAGATAAAAGGTTGCACATTATGTGCAAGTGAGGCAGTTCTTCTTATTCCTATTACCCAATTTCAAACCATAGAACTCCATAACTGAGCTACTTGAGCAACATTGGGTAACATCATCGTCCTCACCGAAAAACATGTACAGATCTGATCGAATCCTCCATCGCGATCTGCAGCACACAAGTAAGGAAATGAGCTTCTTCTTCTTCCTCGTGACACTGCAACGTAGCCATTGAGGAAACACCTTATGGATTTCAATTGCAGTCACTGAAACAGCCACCAATCTTGTCGGATTTCACGTGAAAACAAACTGATAACAAGAACAGAGAAAGCCCACGATGGTTTGAGAAAAAAAAATCTGCTACTTTCATGGTGATTTGCAGTGACCTGGGAGAGACAAATATGTTGTTTAATAGCAGATGACCAAGCTCCACAGCTATCCAGCCCCTTCGTCCTTGGTTTGTGAGCGATTTTAACCCAAAAGACTCAAGCAACCCAAAATAGGATAGATCCAACATCTTTGAAAAATTGAAACTTCTGTTCTATATGTTCTTATCAGTTCGAAAAACACTAGTTTGAAAATACACTGGTACAAAATCCATTCGAACCCCAACTTTTGCAACTGAATCAAATCATTATTATTCGATCTAAGAACTAGGAGTTTTCAAGCCCTAAATCCTAAAATTTCAAAGAATTTAGAAAATTTTGAAATTTAATTTCAGCATTCTAAACCTAATATAACTGATACTACATGTTAGATTTCATGAATCTATACTAGAAATTTAGAATTCTATAATTATGTTCATCCTCCCCACATGCACATCATGTGTAACCTTTTATCCCTTAATTACCCTTAGCAATAATCGGACAGTGTTTAACACTCAAAACTTGAGACGTGCACATGCGTTGCACATGTACATTTTCATCCAAAATGCATGCGCAATATGTGTTGTAACAAGTCCATTTTGAGATGTGCACATGCATAGCACCATGCATAATTCGCAAAGTAACGAGACCATTTTGTACATTTTTAAAATAACATGACCAAAATACACATGATGTATAATACAAGAAGGTTTTTTGAAATTTTTCCTAGTTTTAATTTCTAATTTTTTTGTTATTGAACCCAAAGAACTAGTTCACTCCCTCTTGGTTCTTTTAAATGTATACATGTGAGTATGATTGCTTAACCATATAAGTTGGTGGATTAAATTTAATATATTATTTGATAAATTTTAAATCAAATTTCAACTATTGAATGTATTACTTTCAAAGTATTTTAGAATTTCTCACCTTTAAGGCACATGTTAATAAGCATTTATTACCTTTCAATATATTATCCTAGTACCAAATACTTTTTGAAGTTTGAAAATTTTAAATGCTTTTACTTTTTAGGCACATTTTTTTTTGTAATTACCTAAGTCTCACCTTGTGAGACTCGGAGCGCCTAGGTGGACCCTTAATAGACCTGGGAGAAGGAGAAAGGGTGGAAAATATTAAGGAGGGATCAAATCCTCACTTAGGGAAGGGAGAGGAGTGAAAAGTATTAGTTGAGGGATCAAACTCTCTTGTCTTGAATGTCCCAAACTCTAACTATTTGAGCCACATCATTGGGACTACTCATTTTTTACTTTCTCATTAATTTGATTGTAACTTCCTCACCTAGTAAGAAAATGTTTTGATTGTTGTTGTAATTTGATTGTGACTTGCATTAAATAACTTATCACATAAGTAAGAATGTATTCAATGTATACTATTTCCAATTTATTGATCGGAATCCAAGTTAAGTTAAGTTTTTTTTTATGGAAAAGAAATTTAAATTTGTTGAATGCTTTTTCTAATGTCTGAAAATGCTTTTCTTGAAACAAATTTACTAATTTACTTGATTGTATTGGATTTTAATTTTTACTCCTTGAAAATTTATTTTTCTTTAAAGCCATATTATTGCATTTATTTTAATTTATTTTATTTGAAAGAAGACTTTGTTAGAACACTGCATTGAACAACAATAAATGTTAGCCTCGATACATCTAGAATTAAATTAGACCCTAGCTAGCAGTGCATATATTAACTCCATGTGTGAATATACTTGTAAATTCTCTAATCATGATGTGGATGGTTTGCCTTTGATCATATCAAAAAAATGAATTAGTTATAGTATATGCAAGCTGACTTGGATACCATAAGACCACAACAACAACAACAACCAAGCATTTTCTCACTACGTAAGGTCGACTATATGGATCAAACAGCACCATTGTGTTCTATCATAAACTAAGTCTTCAAAAATGTCATACAAATCTAAATCTTTTTTAATCGTTTTACCTATAATCTTTCTTGGTCTCACTCTACCTCTAGTTATTGTGTTATCCTCAATCTAATCTACTCTTCTTATAGGAACTTCTAAGAGTTTTCTCCTTACATATCCAAATCACCTAAGGCGAGATTCTCTAATTTTTTTTACAATAGGTGCTACCCCTACTTTCTCTCTAATGCATTTATTTCTAATCCTATATTGTCTTATTTGGTCACACATCCAGCGTAACATCCTTATCTCAGCGACACTGATCTTTTGCTCTTACTGATTTTTTACCACTCAGCATTCAGTATCATACAACATCGCAAGCCTTATAGTTATGCGGTAAAATTTATTCTTAAACTTGAAAGACACTTTATGACATGGATACCACAAGACCATAATACTAAAAAAAATGTTTAAGTTAAACTTTAATTAGTAAAGCAACTACTCAATTTACATGAATTTACATGGAAAACATTCATTATATGTTGAGATTTTTGTGTAAAAGCATTTTGTGTTTTAATGTCGCATTAAAGTTTCTCATAGAAAAAGTTTGTCTTTGAAGTGAGGCTGCAGCCTAACTGAGTAATTAGTAATATTTAATTGAGATGTAGCAATCATTAATCTTTTACTATTATTTCGTAATTCGTCTATTTCAAAATGTCTGTTATTTTAAATTATAGGTTTTATTTTCTTTTATTTGTTATTTTAAAAAATTAAGAAAATATTAATTATTTTTTAACTTTATATTTGTCTCTCGATATCTCTATTAAATAAAATGAAAGAAAACATTAATAGAATACAATATTTTGAGTATTTTAATATAGAGTAATTTAGTTAAAAGTAAATCTTATTATAATTAAAATTATTTAATAACTTTTTTAATATTTATACAATTACATGTAAGAATACCCCATTCAAAGACTTAAAAAAATTTAAATAAAATATTTTAAAATAGATGGAGTAATATTTTATTGTTTATTTGTCATGTAGTCTAAGTTAGAATGCAGTCTGTGGCTTTATAATCGGATGTTTCACTAAAGGGAAAATTGAAAACTTCTTGGAATATATCAATTTAAGAAGTCGGGTGAACAAATTTTAAATTAAGTAACCTTGGAATAAAAGATTAATCTAGTTAGTAGTTAGAAGGCATTTGATTAACAGATAGCTTAGATGCCCAAATGGCGAGATATGAGATTTTAGATATAAAATGTGAGGCTATGTAGGTTCGTAGTGATATATTTTGGTTTCTCAATCAAAATTTGCCTTGAATTTACTTCACGAGAGATTGAATTGATATAAATTTTAGTCAGTAAGAAACTAAATCTCAAAAATTAATTTGTGAAAGATCAAATTAAAAATAAATACAATAGTGATGGATTAAATTGAAGATTTTTTTGTGAGATGAGTTATGAATAACATGAAACAGTTATACGTGAAAGAAATATTTCGTGAAAACAATTTTAGTGTGGAATAGCAGAGCTTATATTTAAAAGTCATAGAAAGTTAAATATAAATTATATATATTTAAATTGTGGTTAAGAGTACCTTTTGTATATAAAAAAAGTTTTGTTATGGTGTGCTGTTATAAAAAAAGAAATTATAAAATTAAAAATATAAACATTTAATATCTTAAAGCTTTTAAAAGTATTTCATATTTTTTAAAATAATTAAAATAATTAAAATAAATAATAAATATTATTTTTATTCTTTAAATAAAACCCTTAAAATAAAAAAGTTCAGCTAGAAACTGGGCTTACAGTAGATCCTGAACATGATCATTAATGATTATGAGTAAAAATGCTTGATCAGTATGTGAGATAGCTACTTCATTTGAGCGGAAGCTTTGAGATTGTTCGACTTTCAACCCTCTAGCTAGAAAAGTCATGTTTAGTTATTTTGGGATATATTCGCCTGGATGTACTGTAGTATGGGAGGATTTCAACTCACTTTTGAATAATAGAAAACATGGAAGAGTACATCAATCTATATACTTATATACAAATTATTTTATATAATTTTATTATTTGATTAAAATTAATCGTATCTTATATATATATATATATATATCTAGTCACATGAGTATATATAAAGTGATATATTTTTAAAAAAATTATTTGAAAAAGGATATGCCAAAAAAAAAAAAACCTGAAAAGGCAATGGTCGGTTGCATTGTTTGACCAGGACCATTTGATTTCCTAAGTTATTGGTCTAGGGGTGTAAATTAGTTCAGATAATCGATCAACTCAATTAATTTAAATTGAATCAATTAAATTAGTTCAGTTTGGTTTAGATATATTGATTGGTTCGGATAAAATCTAAACCAATTAAAACTTAATTGGTTTGGTTCTCAGATTTGAAATTTCAAAACTGAATCAACCCGAACTAAACCAAACCATATATTTATATATTTTATTTAAAAAAGTTATGCTACAATATTTTTTGGCTACTACTTATTTTTCTTTATTTTTTGTAATATTTTCTCAGTTTTCCACTCTTAAAACATCATTTTCGTTTAATACAGAAGGTTAGAAAATTCTTCTGCCAAAATATTCGATTCTGCTCATCGACACTGCAGTTCTGACCAATAATATGTTATTAGGTGCTATTCTAAAAACTCTTGGAGATGTGAGAGGCTTGAAAACTTTAGATCTTTCCTTCAACCAACTCTCTAGATCCATTCCTATTGAATTTCAAAATCTACATGTCATTCAGCTTTTAAACCTCTCTTATAATGATTTAGAAGGAACCATTCCTACTGGTGGAGTTTTCTAAAATCTTTCTGCTATCCATTTAGAAGTAATAAAAAACTTTGTTTGTATTTTGCATGTGAGCCTCATGGTCATAGAAGAAGGCATGTCAAACATTACATCATTATAGTCACAGTGATAAAACTGATACTATGTTTAATAATTTGCTTGCTACTATACATAAAGAATAGAAAAGTGAAAGTAACAGTAACAACATCATCTAAACTTGGAAGCTTGGAAACGATGAATTGACTTTATAAAAAAATGAATTTCTGACTCTAGCTTATGAGTACTTAAGTAATGGAAGCTTGGAAGATTAGATTAAGGGGAAGAGAAAGCATACAAATAAAAATGAGTTGAACTTTATAGAGAGACTGAATATAGATATTGATGTTGCTTGTGCATTGGATTACTTGCATAATGATAGTGAAGTTCCTATTGTGCATTGTGATTTGAAGTCTAACAACATTCTCTTAGATGAAAATATGACTACAAATGTTGTAAACTTTGAATTCGCTAGGTTGCTAATTCAAAATTCAATTAATCAAGTTTTCATTAACTCTACTCACGTCCTTAAGAGTTCAATTAGTTACATATATACATTTAGGTTAGTAGCCTCACAATTTTTTCTTAATTGAATAGTAGTAATATACAACTTGTCAAGTTAAATATCTCTTAAAAAAATGTTTAACTTATTTAAATATAATTTTTTAATACAAATATCAATATATTTTTTTATTCTCTTTATGAACCTTTTAATACACATTCTCAAACATGAAATAATTATTAGTATTCAAATCAATAAGTTTGATTTTATTTTTAAAAATTTTTTCATTAGTTTATTTTGTATTTTTTGTTATAAAAAACTAATTATTTAGTTAATTTTTATATTAAAAAATGACCAACTCGATCACCCGAACTAAACCAATCTATAGATATTTAGTTCGGATTTGATTATTAAAAAATATAAAAATCGAACAAAATCAAACTAATTAATTTTAATTGGTTCGAATTTATTTTTCATCAAAAATCAAATTAAACCACTCACTTGCATCCCTAATCGGCCTGATTCATGGATAGTGACCGATGCGTGAACTTGAACCTCGAATCGATCAAAACCCTCAAATACTTACACCGGGCAAAATGCTTGAATCATGAAACCGCATAATTAAGGTCTCCGAAGCTTTTTCTGTGGTTTACAATAAGATACAGATTCACCGTTCACGTTCAGATTGAGAACCCAAGTTTAGCTGGGTGCCATCCTAAAAAATAGAACAAAACAATTGGGCAACATCGTGGAGATGAGAGAATTTTAAGTATACAGGGCATAACATAATAATAGAATGTATTCAAGGCAATGTTTGGAAGGATATGCAGGAAATGAAATGGTAAAATGTTGAAAGTATGTTTAGCAGTCTCTCTTATCTATTTTAAGTATCATTTTGGTGTAAAATATAAGAATTAAAAAATATTAAATTAAATCTTAATTATGAAATATTTTATTAAGTTATTTTTATTTATTTTAATTAATTATTTTATTTTATTATATTCATTCAATTTTTATAAATAGTTGAGATTATTAAAATATAAAAATAAAAAAATAATTAATACTTTATTAATATGCGACAACATCACTTATCATGAATTTTTTTCTTCATAAAAGTGATACTTAAAATAGAATGGAGGAAGTAATTATTTAAAAAGAGAGAGTGAAATATTAAGAGAGTGATTTTTAATTATTTCCTTGTAACTTAAAACTTTCAATTTTTGTCTCTTCAAATTAATAATTAAGGAAGAAATTGTATAAATTTCACTCTTTTCTCTTATCAAACTTATTAAACAACTAAATAATAAAATGACATATTATATTCCTTTAATTTCATTCTATTATTAATTACTTCCTTCTATCATTTTTGAAACGCCAAACATATTCTTCATCATTGAAAGATATAACTTTATATATTTTATTTATATTAATTGATATTTTTTATATCAATTAAGGCCGTCAATCTCGAGCATTTGACTACTTTGTTGGAGTTGATTAATATTGAATGACCACTTTAATATCATTATAAAAAAAAAAAAAAAAAAAGATAAGCCAAGTGTAAATTTGAATGATAAAAATTGACGTTTATATAATACTCTCACTGTTTTATAATATATATTGTTTAAGGTTTTTATATATAGATTAAAAAATTATTAAATATTCATAATTTTATAGATATATAAATATATTTGATTAAATTTCATTTCTTTCTATTAATATTTTTTTATTCTACTTAGTAAAAATATCAAGAAATAATAATAAAATTGAAAAAAAAATTAATATCTTTTTATTTTTAAAAATGACAGATAAAATAAAATAAAATTTACTTTTTAAAATGAAAATTATTTTAAAATGGTGGGAGTATTCATCTTATTTAGCAAGTGTTGGCATACTAATTATGTAAACTGTCATTATCTTTCATTATTCATACATTAACCATGATTAAAATTTTAAAAATTGAAGTTATATTAAAAATAATAATAATTCACATAATTAAAGCTATGTTTGAATTGGTGAAATGGAGTGAAATTGAATGAGATGAGATATAATGACATTAGTTGTCATTATTTGGATATTTTAAATTATGATGGAATGAAATCCAATCAAATGGAATCTATTTCATCTTATTTCATTCAATCACACTACTTTTCTTTCTTCTCAATTTGAGGAGTATGAGATGGAATTAACTTTTTATTTACTAACATAATTATTAAATTACTATTTTGTCCTTAACATGTTAAACCAAGAAGGTAGAGAAGCATCATTGCTCAATCACTCATATTGTCTTGTTCCTTGTCTATTATCTTCAAATTTGAAATTGAGTTTTAATATTGACTTCAAGTAATTGGTTCTTTTTCTTTAAAAAAATATTTAAAAAAATATTTTTCGTTTTTTGATTTTTTGAGTGTTGACACCATAGGGTGAACTTTATAATGAGTTGGTGAGAGTGAAATTATTACAAAATTATTATACTCAAAACTTGTAGTAATGATCTTCATTTTTTCTTTGTTGTATTTGATTTAAGAGAAGGTAAATTTTTACTAGACATAGCCAGTGATTTTCATTATTTTTATTTTTATTTTAAATTTTAAAATATATATAATTATTTTATCAAATAAACCTTACGATGGGTGAAAGAAAAAAACACAAAGAAAAAAAAAAGAGAACAAGAGAATTACAATTTACCCTTCAATAAAGGGTTCTTTGTTGCATAATCATTAAGTAATACGTAAAAAATAATTAAAATATTTTTTATTACAAATTATTAAATTTTATTGTATTTGAGATAAGGACAATATGAGAATATAAAACTTATAATTCTTATTATTTCACTCTCTTCTACTAAAATTTTCAAACAAATGAGTGAAAACTTTTATCTATTCTATCGTTAAATATCTAAACAATGATATATAATCTTTATTTCATTCCATCACATTTTAGTCTATTCGATTTCATTCCATTTTGCCCACTATTAATTATCCAATCATAACCTAAGATGCTACACATTCATTTATATTAGAAAATTGTTTTTTTGTATAAAAGAAAAGATATTATATTTGATAATTGATATACCTAATAATTGATCGCCAATTTGCCATAGAGATCCGCGTTCCAAAATGAGCGATTTTAATCAATTTTGTTATCCATTCAACTAAAATATATTTAATTTTATTTAATTTATTTATAAAATTATTTTATATGTCATAAAAATGTTACAATTATATATAAAATAATTTGATATTTCTCTCATATTAATATATAATATAAATACAATATATATATTTTGATATATATAAAACATTTTCCAAGAAACATCCTCCAAAGTCAAAAATCCTCTCCATTTTTCTGTGTCAATTAATGTATTGAAGAAGAAGAAAATTAAATGAAGTTGGAGCGTCGCAATCCAAAGTTAATATAATCCTTGTTTAATTCGCTTAAACCATCCAAGTAATATTCACCAAATTTATTATAGAATGAGACAGTCAGACAGACTAATGATGCCACCAATTTGTGTGGAAGAAAAGAGAGGGCACAGTGATTCTTTATAGACCCGCAATATTGTTATGTCAATTCTACAGTCTACTACAACATTTTACCTGAAATGATGCTACTATTGAACGCACAAGGACATAGGAATATATGGCTCGCTTAAGTTTCAATGAAATTATCACTAATGTGTGCTTGCATTAAATTTTGTAAATTTGACTTTGTTGAGAAATGAGTTTAGGATAAAGCAACTTATGTTGTTTAGATAATAATTGATAAAAATACTTTAAAATTTCTAATTTTAGAAAGTTTAGTTTAGTTTATAAAAAAGCCAAAAAAAATTATATATAAAATACACTCAGACATAATTTTTTACAAAACGAGTGTCATTGCACATTTTTTAAAGCATGTTCAGTAACTCAAACATAGTTCCCTTAAGCTCTAAATAGTGAATCAAACAAATACTCGATAATAGAACAAAGTAATTTCTAATGCTTCAAAGGAGAAACTAAACAAACACTTAACAATTGATCAAACGTAATTCCTCGTGCTACAAATGGTAAAGCAAACAATTCAACGGGTATGGTTATGCTTGGGCAAGTTTTTGACTCGACAATAAAGTCGTGATTTGTTAGATTAGTTCACTATGAGAATTCATAAATCAGCTTGCCATGAATCACAAACGAGTTTTGTTATATTTTCTCTTAAAATATATTCTTAATATTTTTTATATTATTTAATAAAAAAATATTAAATAAAAAATTAAATGTAATGAATATCTTGAGAATATAAAAATATTTAATATTTTTTTTATTTGATAATTAAGAGGATGAGTAAGGATGACAATTTTATTCATCCTGCAGGTAATAATACCTGTGATAGGAGTGGATGATACCCATCTAAATTTTTCCAGGTATAAATACTCATTTTATGTTATCCCTGTTTAATAAACAAGGTGGGAGTAGAGGTGATTTCTCTCATACCATGGATACCCATAAAAATTACACAAATATTTTATATAAAATTATTAAAAAACTTAATTATATAAATTAAAATATGATAGAGTTATATAAATCAAAAATATTTTAGGTGTTTGATATTATTTTTAAATTAAATTATGTTGATGAATTTTGAGAAATTATAGTATTATATTTTTTTTTATTTTTTTATTTTATTTTTTAAATTTTGTTGATTTTTTTTATAATTTATTAGATACCACAATATGTGTGAATATTCGTTTACCCATAAAAAAATGATAAACAAATACTCGTATAGATATAGAGGCGGGAGCGAAGATGAATATTAATCATGGAGGTAGGAGATTAGGGGGCTAATACCCGTCTCTACCCTACCCCGTTGCTATCCCTAAAGATAAGTTAGGATAATTAATCATTTTCCATCACAATATTTAAAATCAGTGGAAGACATCATCATCAGCCTTTAATTAAGAAGGAAGGTGATTCACGATCAGCCAGTGATGGTGTTCTGCGTCTCACCACTAACATGGGGAGAAGCGAATTAATGCTACGCCATTCGCAGATAATAATAGAGTTTTGTTATGTTCTCAAAAAATATCTTTTTAATAATATTTTATTATTTAATAAAAAAATTATTAAATAAAAAAATAAATATAATTAATATTTTAAAAATATAAAAAATATTTAATATTTTTTCATTCAATAATTAAGAAAATTATTAAAAAATAAATTAAAAAGATTAATTATTATCCTAAATAATATCATGTCAAATAATTTTAAATTCTCTTACATAATTTTTTTATTAATTATCTTAATTATTAAATAAAAAATATTAAATATTTTTTATATTTTTAAGATATTAAATATATTTATTTTTTATTAAATATTTTATTAATTTAATATTAAAAAATTATTAAAAAAACTTTTAAAAGAATATAATAAAACTTATTCGTGCCCTATCAGTCGGTGACTTGGTTAGGAATGGCAACAGGGAGTGCTGGTGCAGGTAATGCTTTTCTTACCTCAATTCTATTTTTCGTTACAGGGGTTTATTTATGATAGTTGTGGGAAGGTAATATTAGGTATTTAATAATTTATAATAGAAATTAAAATTTAAAAAAATAAATATAAATAAAATAAATTTTAACATCATATATAATAATATATTTTAACAATTTATTTTTTTATAAAATTTAAAGAATATCATAAATAACATATATAGTTTAATTATATTTTTAATAATTAATTTATATAAATAATTATTACAAAAATGATAAAAAAATAATTAAAAATCATTGTAAAAAAATAAAAAAATATAATTTTTATCTTAGCTCAAAGTAAAAGAAGAAAGAAAGAATAATATGAAAATACTAAATAAAAAAAAATTAGCGTGTTTGCATGTATCAAGAAGACGGATAGTAGTATGATCTCTACCTCCGTCCTTATTATTAAATGAGTACTCATTTATCGTCTTATGATGGGTAATATATGTAAATACCCACCTGTGTGGGTATTTTTATCATCCCAAAACTTGGTGGGAGAAAAAAATTGGCCTATTTTATTTAATATATGTCATCTTAATTAATAAAAATGTTTAAAATTTGACTCGTCCTACAAACTCGGCCTGACTCAAAGTTAATTGAAACGAGTTTATATTCTAGAAATTAGACCTGGTATGTTTTTGAGTCGAATTTAAATTATACTTCAAATCGTCCCAACTTGATCTAGTGTCTTGAATTATTTAAAAATTTATATTTTTTATAATTAGTTATAAATAATAAGATTTATTGATTTAAATAATAATTTTTGTATAATATGATAATATATATTTATATTAATATCATTTGTTTTAAAATATTTATCATAAAATATACCTTAATTTTAGTTTTTACTTCTATAATTTTATGATACAACTATACATAATATTCAAATTTTTATATTTTATCTACATATCTAACTGACCAAATTTGGGCTTAATTAATATTGGGCCATGATCGAATTTGATATGAGTTTTGAGAAAAATGGTCAATCAAAATATCAAATCATGTTCGAATCAAAATAAATTCGTCCTATGTACACTTCAATTAGTTAAGTTAAAGAAATTATTGTACAAATATAGTCAAAATAAGTCATGTGAATTGCACTAAAACATAAATTTTATTTTGCAATTTTTTAAATAAAAACTTATATATCATTATTTTAAATGTAAAATAATTATTTAATATATAAATTTATGCAACTATTTAATATAAAATAATAATGTGTGTCTGTTAATTTAATTTATGCAACCTATATATACACACACAAAATTCTTATTTTAATAATATTCTTAATATTATAGTTAATATATTAAAAATATTATAAATAAAATGCTACGCAATAAATGATAATTATTTGTTGCCTCTGGACTGTCTAAGAATTTCTTAACCACCAGGAAAGGCAAATTGCAGAATAGCCACGTCATGAGAGAAATGAGAGACACGTGGTCTTTTCTCCTTGGAGTTACAAAAATCGGCGGGTGTGTACCATTACAAAGTGGATTTTTTTGGTACAATAACAAAGTGGATTTGTTTTGTTCTACTTTCAAATAAGAATAGTGAAAGTCTTAGATGCTATTAGTGCACGAGATTTTTATTGCTTTATATGTATCATATTAATATTATAATAAATTTTTATTAAATAAAATTAATAAATGTTTTGAAAATTTTGTTAACATGCTTTTTTAATTATATATTAAGAATTAAAAATAATATTTATTATTAATTATTTAAAGAAAAATATTAAAGATTTTTAAAATTTTTAAGATAATAAATATTTATATTTTTTATTTAATAATTTTTAATTTTGAATTTCTTAACATATATCTTGATAAAATCTTACTTTTAATATTAAAGTTAATGTGCTATTCATTCAAAGTATAATGTAAGATATTTTTCCTTATTGTGAGAGCATTTAGGAATAACGTTACCCATATACTTATACACATACATCACTACATTTATATACTCACTCCATTAGTTTTTATCTATCTTTTTTAAAAACTTATTTTATTTTAATTTATCTGTTATTTGAGAATTTTAAGAATATATATTTTTTAATTTTACCTCATCATTTATTATCTTTACTAAATTTAATAACTACACATATTAATAGAGTAATAGAAATGGTGAGAAGAGGAGAGATAAAATATTTAATGGAATGAAAAAATATAATTTAATCATGTTAATTTATATTTCACTTAATTTAAAATTATTTAATAATATTTTTAATTCTTGTAAAAAACCTTAAAAAATAGATAAAAAAGAATAGAAAGAATAGTTTTCATCATAATTTATCTCACTTTTTTTTACATACTTATACTCTAATTTTATCTCATAATGCCATATATGAAATATATAAGATATAATACTTTTTCAATTCATCTATTGTTTTAAAATAAGTGTCATTTTAAAAAAATTATTTCAATTCATCTATTGTTTTAAAAAATTAAGAAAATATTAATTATACTTTTACATCTTTATTCTTATATATTGGTATTTTTATCAAAATAAAATAAAATAAAAAATAATATTTTAAATATTTAATAAAAAAGTTAGTCAAATATAATTATATATTTTTTAAAATTAATAATAATTTTTTAAATCTTTATGCATGAACTTAAATTACACATATTTTTTGACCAGAAGAAGAAGAAGATGTGGAATAACATTTTTCTTGAATTAATTAAAATTAATTCCACTTGTTTTCCAAGTTAAGGAAGGAATAAGAAGAAGATAAGCACGATGTGGCAAGCAAGTAGATTTCAGACAACCGAGACAAGGTAGGGACCCGTTTTCGTAATTTCAGATATTGGGACTCATAATAATAATTAAAAACCCCGAACATTCCCAAGACGACGCATTAAAACCCCATCCACATCCAGATCCCTTCTCTTCTCTTCTCTTCTCTTCCCTTGCTTCCTTCACTCTTCCTCTCTCTCTTTCTTTCTAACCCTTCTTTTCTGTTCTTTTTCTTCATCTTCTTCTTCTATGGCTGTTTCTGATGCAGTGGTGAGCAACCTTACGACGATCTACGTGGCAGTGATCGCGTGTATTAAGGCCTACGGCCTTGTCTGTGGGCGAAGCTTTGGCGGTGGGTTTGTGCTGATCGTGTCCACCTCCGTGGTGGCTCTAATCCTGGTGGCAACGCTGACGTGGGACGTGTCCCGTAAAGCCACGTATGCCTTCGCTGGCGATCATCAGCCTCATCAACCTCACACCCAGCACGAGATGTGCAAGGGCGGCATCTGCTGGCACGGCGTGGCGGTGCGATCGCCGGCATCTCAGGTCCGCTTCAGACTCCCCCAGCATCTTCCTTATGGTACTTTGTAAACAAGTTATTCTATTCTGTATATTATGTGGATGTGGATTGGTAAAGATAGAGAGAGAGAGAGAGAGAGAGGGGAAAAAGGGTAAAAGAAGGAATACAAGGTTTTTTTTTTACTTTTTTTTTCCGCTTGGTTTGTCGGTGTTTTTGTAGTTAGGTTCATGCTGCCTTAGCCTTTACCCACTTGGAGAAGGGCACGAGATGTTAATTTGCTGTTTTGTTTGAGACTTGAGAAGAGTGGTATAGTTATATACATATATATATACCTTGTAATATATGTTAATTAAACATAGCTGGAGGAGGATTTTTGTGAATAAATAATGTATATATTAATTGTTATTGTCTTAATTTTAATAACGGAAAGAAAGTGTACATTGGTTTCTGTTTCATCTTCGAATTTTCTGGCTTTGCAGCATATTATAGATGTAGAGACTAGGTAGGAGTAGATATTAATTGTTACTAACACTGATATGAAGTGAAGTGAGCAGTAGCAGATATTTGTTTTACTGAGATGGAGGGAGTAGGGATTAGGTAGGGTAGAGGTACTACGGAGAGTTGGTGAAGGTGGACTGATAAATGGAAATTTTTGGAGTACTCTTTGTTTTAACGCACTAATGCTTGCTTAAAATTATAAAAAAAAAAATTAAAAAAAGTACCAGCACCCTACATTTTATGCCCGTGAGCTGTCTCTACTCAACGTATTTGATTTGGACCCCTCAGCTACACGAGGTCCATTGTGCCTTGTGATCTTATTAAATTGTTTGGTTTTTCTCTTTTCTCTTTTTTGGGGTCGTAACTAAATTGTTAGGTGTTGAATCGGTCTTGACAAACGATACCGGTTTCAATTGGGCTCGGTTCATTTCTTACTCTTTGACAAATACCAATTACCAACAGTGACTAAGTCCATGGTGGCAGCTGGCAGAATGAGAGTTGGTCAGAAATGAAAGTCTCGATGGCTCAATTGGGAAGAGCTACTCCATAAAGGTTATATAGAGACGAGAAATACTTGCATAAATATCTAAGTTAAATGTATTATATTGGGATTTTTTATTGCTGTCAAATAGTCAATTATACCCTTATATACATGGTTACTAGACGACTACAGAGACGCACATTACAACATTTGTATGCTTTTAGCCGAAATCTTATTATAAATGAGAGCATATGGATTGGTTTGAATTAATATAGAATTATTGTCTATGCTCATTTTATATTTTCTTCTTGGTTAATGATATTAAGTTTAATTCAAATAATCTATGCAGTTTTAACATCTCTTGGTCAACAATTATATTATTAATTGATAATTATAATAATTACTTAAATTAATTATATATTTAATTTAATATATTTAATTTGGATAAATTAGGTTTATGTAAATATTTCTCTATACTAACAGTGACCAAGTATTAGAAACGTAATTAACAGTGTATGGCCAACTTAATTAGGATTCGTACATTCAAAGAAATGTCTTGATCTCATAGTAACTAAGAAATCGTTAATTGTGTGTGTACCTCGTGGAGATAAAAATGTAAAAATAAAAAAAAAATTGTGGAATTGGATAATGGCTTTTATACGTAACATTTTCATATATATATATATATATATATATATATACGTACATCACAATATTTTTCTCACCTTCGGTTTTTTACCTCATACTATTGTTGATAAAGCTCTTGCGAAATATATTTATATCAATTTTTATATTTTACATTAAATAGTAAATATATTTCTTTTCACACTTTATCTAATATCATTCATTATATATTTTTTTATCACTTTTTCTCACTCAATCACATTAATAAAAAATAGTGTAAATAATAATACACTCTTTTTTAAGGATGTAAGAGTATCTTTTTCCTATTTAGATAGAAAAATGATGTTCATACATTATTTTTCTCCCTACACCCTTTTTCACATCTATTTTGAATGAGTGTGATTAAGTAAAAGAAAGTGATAAAAAAAAATAAGTATGATGAATGAAATTGAGAAAAGTGTGAAAAGAAGTGTATGTATTATTTGTGGTAAGAATATCAAAATTAATTTATATATGTGTGTACCTGCATTCGTCAAGTCTATTCATTTTATTTATGGAAAATATTTAATGTACATCATATATGACTCACATTCCTCACAATAGGAATCAATAGATATGCGATAAAATTAAAATATACATGTGTAAGAAATAAGGTGAGATTAATTATAATTAAATAATAAAAAATGTGCATATATAAGATAATGTATGTGTAAATGTGGGATATATTATTATTCTTTATTTGTGCCTCATCAAGAGAAAATGATGTCTTGTAAACTATAACATGACATTCTATGTTTATAACTAGGGATCTTTACAAAAGGTGAAACTAAACTGATTTTATTGAGATCCATTTAAGTATGTATTTGAATTAACTTATTTTATATTCAAAATAACTTATAATTGTATGTTTTTTGAGATTTTTTTTAAAAAAAAGATTATTTTCTTAAAAATAAACATTACCAAACATGCTATAAGTCACATGATTATCTCATTCCTCCTAAATCACAATATGAAACATCATCTTAGTCATTTGAAAGAACCTTAAACGCCATTGTTAGAGAAAGAGGAGTCAGAGAGACAACAAACAAGGGCCTAAGTGACTATAAAAGTGCTTGATTTTAGATATGTTAAGAGTTTGTTTTTCAAATGTTATTGTTGCTTTCCAAATATGCAAGTGTGATATTCCTTGTTAGCTTCAAACTTCATGATGGAAAGAAAAAAAAATCATATATTTGGTGCATAGCCTTCATTACTTCAACCTTTGAAGATGTTTTTGAAGTTCAATGATAGAGAGGTAGTGCATAGGTGGTGGTCTAGGTTTGAGATATTTTAAGATATTTTTCAAATATTTTAACACTTCCCTTTAAGTTAAAGCTTTCTAAGCTTGAACTTGTAACAATTAAATAATTTGATAGTGATAATGGCCGAGACGATCAGAGACGAGACCAGTGCATCTGAGATAAAGAGTCGAGTTAGGTAATTCCTTTCATCAAGCTTGAAATGGTATTAAATTGCCTACGTACTTCCTCAACCATCTTCAGAGTAGAACTTTTCACACTCTTCATGGTCATGACAAAAAACTAGTATGGAAGCATTGCACCCACAATTAAACCAATAAAAATCTTTGGAGTCAGCACATTAATTGTTGAAGTAGCAACCTGGCTCACAAAGGCACCAAAGAGGGCCAAAGATACAAGGGCAGCAGAACCAATAGCAAACCCCTTCCCAATAGCAACAATCGATACTTGTTGACATGACCTTTCACTACCAATGCACAAGTTCGATACTTGGTATCCAAAACAAGGAAAAGGAATATCAATATAACAAAAGACGTCATGAAAATTCTCACATACTTATATTCAGTAGAAAAAGAATGGCATGACAAACACCGACAATATACAAAAGCTGCCATGAAGATTCCCATATACTTATATTAAAAGGGAAAAGAACGGCACGACAAACACCGGCATTGTAGCAAAAGTATATGCAGAGATGAATTTATTTTCATTCTCTCCCTCAAGAAAGGGCAACGGTAGCGATGAAGGCTGGCTCTAAACCCAGCAATGAAGACTAGTTTGATCAACAACGAAGATTGATTACAGCGGAAATAATAGAGGCTTCGAGATCGCGAGCATAATCAATAATTCAAGACTTGAAAAGAATACATCAAGACTAAAAAAGGAGAAGTTGGAGAAAACAAAGATAAGGAAAACAATAAAACTAGATTTGAGTTTAAAGGTCGTGAATAACGATTCTAATAAGTTCCATGAACTCTATATAGCGAAAAGAAAAACTCTCTTCAAGGTGGATACCATGACTCTGATATCATGTTAAAAGGTTTTAGCGAATAATAATAATTTTGATATGATTTATTCGTCACTCAAGGACGTATATTTATATACAAGGATTTGTAAGCCTATGCTAAATTCTTTTCACAATTACAAGGGGAAAATATGGAAAGAATAATTGTACAGATATGATTTACATTATATAAGCTTATGTCAATAACTACTTGTCTAGAATAGAGATAAATTACAAGAAATAAATCTGTCTTAATAATGAAAATAAGAAAATAAATCAAATCTGTCCTAAGAGATCATCTATGATACTCTAACATATTTCAAGATATAATAAAGATATTTTGAGATATTTTTCAAATATTCTAACATGTATGGTTGTGACGGTGAGTAAGAAAGCAGAGAATAATATGAAAGGGAGGTAAGGGAGTTGTTGAAAGTTGAACGTCTTATTGATTGTGAGGTAGAGGAGCAGAGAACTTGCAAGTTGTTGCCATGGGAATAACCAAGAATTTTCAGGGTTTGGAGGGGCAGTTGCCACCCCCACCCCTTAGAAGTTTCACTATTACATGTGAGTGGAATGTGATCACTTACTTTTACCACCAAAGGTGGTCACATCAGTGGAGCGTGTCACTCTCTGTTAGAAAATAGGCAGATATCAAATTGAATGATTAAAGCACACACTTTTATGAGGGACCAATTTGCACAATTTTTAAGTTTTAAGACTAACACTATGTTTGGATGATAGGTAATGAGGGGAACGGAAAGAGAATCAGGGGAACAAAAATAACTTCCTTTGTTTGAGAGTTTTAAAATACATGAGAAGGGAACGGAACGCATGAGAAATCATTTCCCCCCTCTTCCCCTCAAATGCTTAACTTTTGTTCCCCTCAAAATTAAGGGGGAATGGGGGGAACACATTGATAATTTCGTTCCGTTAATGAAACTTCTAAACAAAGAGAATGGAAACTATGTTCCATTCATTTCCTTTCCTTTCCGTTCCATTCCCACTATTCCATTCCATTCCATTAATAAAAAAATATTCAAACATAGAGTAAAGTGCAAATGACTTTAAGGAGAATGGGGTGGTAAATTGGAGTTTTTCCTATAACTTCAAATTTCTATTTAAATTTGTACCAATTAAAATTATTCAAAAACTAATGAGTATTTTGTGCAATGCATGTTTTTTTTTTAATTCAGTTATAATTTTTTAAAAATATAAATTAAAAGAGAAAGTTTTTAAAATTTAAAAAATATTTTTTTAAAAAATTCAACTTAAATTTAAAAATATAGATTAAAAGAGAATCTTTAAAACTGAAAATGGAGATAAGTATATTAGATTAAAAACATGTAATTTTTTGAGGAAGATCTAATTTAATATATAAAAGGGTGAATGATTACATTGCTTAAATAAATACACACAAAATGTTAAATTTTTTAGTCATAATAAAAATGAATCAATTTCCAAGAAAGTACGAATATATATACAAAACCCGGATACAACACGATACAAATAGAGTATTTTGTGACTATGATCAAAGCACACACTTCTATGAGGACCAATTTGCACATCTTTAAAGTTTTAAGACTAAAGTGCACATGACTTTAAAGAATGAGGTGGTAAATTGGAGTTTTTACTATAACTTAACTTCAAATTTCTATTTAAATTTGTACAAATTAAAATTATTCAAAAGCTAATGAGTATATAGACAAAAATAATTATAAAATATGTAAATTTATAATTTATTAGTACTGATAATTAAAATTATAATTAAAAATTAGAATATGTAATTAAAATAATTATAATTTATTAGTAAATTTGTACTAATTATTCAAATATGTTGATACGATAACAATTTAAAAAATAATTAAAAGATATATAGATAAAAAATATTTAAAAGTATAAAAATATCTTATACAATACATATCAAATATTAATACGATGATGATTTTAAAGTATCGGTGCTACATACCACCGCTTCACTTCTTTGTTCAAAATTCTATATTTGCTTTGATAAAATAATATTTATATGATATTTATGAGACATTGCAAAATGAAACCTTGCTATATAAAAATTAGCATCTTTGCAAAAATAGTTTTTTAAAAGAAAAGTGACTACAGTGGGCCCTGCTTAATTGATAAATTATATAATGTAGTTTCTTAATTTATTTTTATCTGAAGCGAATGTTGTTAAAATTCAATCAAAGAATCATAGAAATGTCTTACAAAAAGTATATCTCATCAATCCTTCGATCTCATGGGAGAAAAAAAATAAGAACTTCAAGCACATGGTGGAATGGACGATTTGTTAAAATAGGTAGAGTCCTAAAGCATAGATATTACTTGACTCAAATATGGACTCGATCGAAATTGGTTCAACTAGTGAATCACTTTGATTAAATTTGTTGAACTTGTTGAACCATGTATAATTAAATAAATATATAAATATTTAATTACAAAAATTAAAAATGCATTCAAATTCAAATATGTTCATAAGTCTACAGCATAAGTAATTAACACAATTTAATAAGTTTAAAACATAAATAAATAACACAAGATTGCTTATGTATTTGCCTTTTTTTTCCGGGTACATGCTTATGTATTTGCTTTTACTCCCAGATGATGGTGGCATTGGTGAGCATACTTAACTTATATATGTTATCCTCAAGTCATAGTTTGGCTGGTATCTAGATTGTTTATTTACATGAGTCTTAAGGACATTTGCAAAATAATATTTATATGATATTTATGAGACATTGCAAAATGAAACCTTGCTATATAAAAATTAGCATCTTTGCAAAAATAGTTTTTTAAAAGAAAAGTGACTACAGTGGGCCCTGCTTAATTGATAAATTATATAATGTAGTTTCTTAATTTATTTTTATCTGAAGCGAATGTTGTTAAAATTCAATCAAAGAATCATAGAAATGTCTTACAAAAAGTATATCTCATCAATCCTTCGATCTCATGGGAGAAAAAAAATAAGAACTTCAAGCACATGATGGAATGGACGATTTGTTAAAATAGGTAGAGTCCTAAAGCATAGATATTACTTGACTCAAATATGGACTCGGTTGTGGTATCGAGTTACTGAGTTATTGGTTCAACTAGTGAATCACTGATTAAATTTGTTGAACTTGTTGAACCATGTATAATTAAATAAATATATAAATATTTAATTACAAAAATTAAAAATGCATTCAAATTCAAATATGTTCATAAGTCTACAGCATAAGTAATTAACACAATTTAATAAGTTTAAAACATAAATAAATAACACAAGATTGCTTATGTATTTGCCTTTTTTTTCCGGGTACATGCTTATGTATTTGCTTTTACTCCCAGATGATGGTGGCATTGGTGAGCATACTTAACTTATATATGTTATCCTCAAGTCATAGTTTGGCTGGTATCTAGATTGTTTATTTACATGAGTCTTAAGGACATTTGCAAAATAATATTTATATGATATTTATGAGACATTGCAAAATGAAACCTTGCTATATAAAAATTAGCATCTTTGCAAAAATAGTTTTTTAAAAGTGACTACAGTGGGCCCTGCTTAATTGATAAATTATATAATGTAGTTTCTTAATTTATTTTTATCTGAAGCGAATGTTGTTAAAATTCAATCAAAGAATCATAGAAATGTCTTACAAAAAGTATATCTCATCAATCCTTCGATCTCATGGGAGAAAAAAAATAAGAACTTCAAGCACATGATGGAATGGACGATTTGTTAAAATAGGTAGAGTCCTAAAGCATAGATATTACTTGACTCAAATATGGACTCGGTTGTGGTATCGAGTTACTGAGTTATTGGTTCAACTAGTGAATCACTGATTAAATTTGTTGAACTTGTTGAACCATGTATAATTAAATAAATATATAAATATTTAATTACAAAAATTAAAAATGCATTCAAATTCAAATATGTTCATAAGTCTACAGCATAAGTAATTAACACAATTTAATAAGTTTAAAACATAAATAAATAACACAAGATTGCTTATGTATTTGCCTTTTTTTTCCGGGTACATGCTTATGTATTTGCTTTTACTCCCAGATGATGGTGGCATTGGTGAGCATACTTAACTTATATATGTTATCCTCAAGTCATAGTTTGGCTGGTATCTAGATTGTTTATTTACATGAGTCTTAAGGACATTTGCAGGATTCCGGAGGTAACTTCTTTCGCTACTATAGTTCGAGTCATATGTTGTCAAGCAATATTTTAGGAGAAATTGTTCTTTCACTTCTCATGCAACCCATATTTCATTCCAAATATAAAGGAAATTTAATAAAAACATAACCATAACAAATTATAAAATAATTATATGACGGATGATTAAAAGAATGTAGCATTTATGAACTTTGATTTGCAGAATAGATAGTAGAGCAGAACCTTAGAGCTTCCTTAAAGAAACCTAGTATGTTGCCTTGCCTTGTATTAAACAAGTTCCACATGGACTAGCACATGAGCACAAGCAAATTATGTTGCCTATAAAACGGTCTGTTTCATGCTTTCGCGTGTACCTGTGTGGTGCCTTTAATTTTTTAGTTAAAAAATGTGTAGACCCACTCAGCCGGTTCAATGGAAGTGAGCCAAGTCAGCGAGTTTCTTATAACTCACACGAGTTACACACCATGTCCTAATGTACTACCATATTTAAAAACATTTTATCAGGACTGAGTGTACAATCACAAGAAAAATCCGTACTGACTTTTAATATAGTATTGAGCCCAAAAAAGAAATTCGTACTGAGCAAAAATCAAAATTAGAATATCACAGAAATTGAGGCACCTTAGGACTCCGTCAGAATATGAGAAGTTATATTTTGCCAAAACAGTTGCTGATCACAATTCCATGACAATAATTAGTCTGCTTACTAAAATTGGGCAGATATGGACAACTGTTGAAACTATTAGGTGGCAAAATTCACTCACACTCCAACAATTGATCATCATCACCATGGTTGAGAGTGCTTAAAAATGTGAAACGCTACTATCAATCCAAAGACAGTTTCATGATAGGTAAAATGCACATTGTTTCTGACAATAACAGCTGGTTCAGGTATATATAGGATGGGGTTGCGGATGTCAAGGAAGTCATATTTAGTTAGGGTCAGTAATGCTGAAATTCGGGGAATGGGGGCGGGGGTTTGATAGACTCAGTTCAGGCAGGTCTGATAATTTGCATTAAGTCGGTAACAATGTCATTGGAAATGAAACCAAAAACAATTGAGCATGAGCTGACCCAGACATCTTGTATCGTGTTAGGTTGTATCTTATGATAAGCGGAAAGATTTCGAACACAAAGCTTTCCCTTTACAGGTTATTACTTTGATAATAATGAAAACTCACTAAAATAAGCTAAATTTGTGGCCATGTACTCAAGTACCACTGACAGTGAGAAACAGGATACTATGCCCTATAATTTCTTTGACATATGAAAGAGAAATTACAGCTACATGTACGAAGCCTTCTGTGCTTGTACTGACTGACTTTCTATGAAACTGCATGAAAGGCAAAACAAGAAAAAAAGAAAAAAAATAAATTAAAAAAAAGCCTAATTTTCCCCCTTTGCCAATCAATCTCATGAATCATATTACATCCATCGTCCTCCAGCTTTTATTGAGCTCTGGTTCTTCTTTAAACTAAAGGATTCCAATGGATTGGCCTACTTTTCAGGATCAATTTAGGTAATATAAGCATCAATCGATAGGCTGTATCTATGAACAGATCAGAAGAGGCAAAAGCATAAATTATAGCTACTTCCATGGAGGTTGCGGATGTTTGTAGCTAAATGGATAGGTTTCCCAGCCGCTGTCTGGTTCCTTTCTTTTCCCACCAACCCCAGAACTTGAGGATTGTGGAATGGTCCTTACATGCTCCTCTATAGCTCTTCCCTGAGCAGGAAAGAAAAATTGCCTTGCAGCCAATGCGTCTCTACTCCCACCATCAATCATGAAGCCAGAGTTTAGATCAAAGTTGGGACGAGAAGGTCCGACCCCATTTAAACCAAGTTGTGTACCGGTCATGCTCATGATAAATGGAGGTTGAGAGTAAGATGACAGGACGGTTGAGGAAGATCCCCCAACTTGAGGCACAACTGGAGCTCCTCTTGAGTCCACCATGTATGGAATTGTGCCACCTGATCCATACATGGCTGATGAAAAAGACAAAGGGGGTGCTGATGTCAGTCCATTATACCCAAAAACTGTGGGGCCCATCCCTAAAACGCCACCTGCTCCTGACATTGTAAGATCCATTGCAGGCTCAATATCCTTGCCATTTGGCAAAGACAAAGTTTGAGGAACATATTCTCTTCTACCAGCTTCCACCTTGGCACCAAAAATAGAAATCACAGGAGCATCTGATTTAGAACGTCCATATGCATCAATAATAGGAGAAGATTTACTAGGCCCTTGGTCCACTAAATCAGTTTGAAAGTATGGTCTGTCATTCAAATCAATGTTTCGAACTGAAGGCTGCATTGATGATGACGATGACGCAGGTGATGGGCTCCAATAGCCATTTCTTCCGGAAAAGACTTTCCCCTCCATCCTCTGATCTGAAGGTTGGGTATCACCATCATCACCAATACTGTTTAAATCCAATTCGAGCCTGCTTGATCTTTTAGGACTAAGTTCCACTGATGATTGCCCAGAAGGAAGACCTGAAGATTCACCAATTTGTTTTACCAATCCTTCTTCACCCTCAGCCACATTCAGATCAATATCAAGGTAATCCTGCCTTTGCTTGGAAATATCAGAGCTCCCACCAACAGAAACATTCTTCTCACTATCAGAATTTTTACGAGGTGATGCACGACGAAAGGCACTAGTGGCAGCTGATCCTTTCCATCCAAGTGTCCCCTCAAACTGCAAAGGGGTTGTTGGCAACCCAGAAGTCTGTGCAAGCTTTGAAACAGAGACAACAGGTATTGGCGTAGTAGACATAGCGTTTACAGAAACATCCATATCATCAGAACCAACTTCTTCATTGAGATCAAAGGTACAGAGGCTTTTCTCTGAATTACCTCCTGGATCTCGAGCTGCTTCAGTCACCTGCGAGGACTCCAAGTCAGGTATGCATTCTGGCCCAGCTTCAACACCATCTGAAGTACTCATATGCCCCTCCTCTTCAGAACATGCCTCAGCAGAGTTGCTTTGCCTCGACGATACCTCCTCAGGTAGGACATGAGTGAGTTCATCCTTTTTTCCCGTAGAATCTGGGCTGTCCGGTCGCCTGATTCCACCTTCTGAGATTTTTTCTGAAGAAGAGCTGCAGATTTCTCTCTCAACTTCCTGAGCAACTTGTCGGGCGACTTCTAAAGCATCAACGATGCCATACTCAAGTTCAATGTCAGAACTATGTATCGTTGCCATTTGAGGGCTTCTGGGACCTTTTCCCCGTTTAAAAGAACCAGATCTCTCAACTTCCTGAGCAACTTGTCGAGTGACTTCTAAAGCATCAACTATGCCATACTCAAGTTCAATGTCAGAACTATGTATCGTTGCCATTTGAGGGCTTCTGGGACCTTTTCCTCGTTTAAAAGAACCAGAACCATTTGAGGCATCGTTGCCTTGATTAGAAACTTGACCCTTGCCTTCCTTTACTCCTCTGTCATATTCTGTTCTGAGGAAAGACATCTCTAACACCTCAGGCTTTACCAAGTTACTGCCACTGACTGATGAGTCCTGCAACACATTAGAACAACATTCATCATCGTTTTCAGAAGCTTTGGAAAGTTGTGGATCGCTAGAATTTTTAGCTCTGACATCATCCACCCCACTTTTTCTATCACATGCAGGTGTTCTCATGCTATCAGAAACAACTACTCTATGACAAACACCATCCACATTGTTTTCAACATTATGTTCTAAAGCAGGTTCTTCTTTCACAGATTCCAGTGCTTTTGCTTCACTAGCACCAATGGAAACAGGTCCAAGCTCTGGCTTTGTGGATGCCAAAGAGATATCTGGTGCTCCCAATTTTTCTGGAGGGCCATTGACATTTTGCTCTTGCTTCTCCTTTTTGGATAAGTCATTTAACTGTAAATCATCTGGTTGTCCTTTGAAACTACCTTGTTTTGGAATGGGAAAGTTACAAGTCCCAGCCAATGTGGTTTCACCTTCGCTTGTGGGAGCAACTTCTTGAACAGAAGCCAAAACACTAGCAAGATGGTTTGATCTATCTTTGATATCTTCACAATCCAAACTTACAGAGGACTGGAGCACATTGTCAGAACTCTGTATCTGTAAACTAGCAACCTTTTCTGGTAGCGGACTATCTGAGCTTCTCAATAGAGACTTTTCACCTCCAACAAGTCCTGATGCATGATCATCATCATCATTGCCAGCTTCGGTCACAGCAGAAGGCTGCCCTTCCTCCCTGACAGGATCCATATCATGAGATTCAGCATCACCATTTCCACCTCCTTTCCAGCTGTCAAATAATACTCTTGCTCTGTCCTGAACCCTAGAGCTATGATGACCAAGAAGGTTACTTACAGTTACCCGAATTCCTGATGAAATTGACTTCTCGCTGTCTAGATGCAGCTTTTCAACTGCTCGTAACATTGCAGTAATGGACTCTTCAATGAAGCCATCAATTGCATCAGCACCAAAATTTTGAGCATCGTTTAACCATCTATTGATGAACCAAAGTCCATCTAATTGAATAAAAAGATCAAGACAATCTTTATTCTCTGTAGCAGCAATAGTGCTAGCAACAGCAGCCCACTGCCTCGTTGCATCACCAGCATTCTTAACAACACAATCTTGCTCCTTTCGCATTACAGAGACCAACTCCTGCACTCGAGAAGGGGCTGTGAGCCCATCTTTCATCTCAGTCAAGGTAAAGAAATCTTCAAGAGTCATACTGCTTCACATAACCTTTTTCAGAGCATCAAAGCTGTCCTTTTGGCAAGCCAGAACTTTTTCTTCCATTAAGAAATTTAATAGGATTTCAGGAAAAAAACTTCACCAAAGCGCACTACAAAAAATAATAACAAAGTAAATATACATTTTGGAGAAAATATTCTGAGCAGTTTAATATTTCCCAAGTCCAAACACGTAAGGGTCATTTGAGGAACTTCACACAGACTTCTAACAAAAATCAGAGCACACGAAAATCAAGTTCCAGGTTTACAGCAACAATAAAGTAAAATATCATGGAAAAAATAAATGCACCTAAATTTTCAGTCCTCAAGTCTAATTTTGCAATTGACAGCTACAGATAGCATGCCTGACAATTTTAGACCACCATAAAAAAAAAAGACAGTTTTGCAGAGCAAAGGATAAATCACAACTATAACAACAACAACAAAGCCTTTTCCCACTAGGTGGGACTGGCTAAATAGATTGAACGAAGCCATTATATTCTATCATAAAAAATGTCCTCAGAAAGGCCATTTAAATCTAAGTCTTTTTTAATGGTTTCACCTATAAATTTTCTTGATTCTAGCACCTAAGGATAAATCACAACTGATGCATTTATATATGGCCCTCAATTAAAATCTCATATAGAATATCATAGGAATAAGATATAGAAAATAAGAAAATGTGACATTCAAAATGAAGAATCATGGCCACAAAATGAGATAGGAAAAGAACATTCCAGTGTCTAGGTCAAACACATTACTCCCTCCCTACAGCATGCATACACTGTACAAATCCTAGCCCTTTGAACCCAATCATATGCCTACATTATCAATGCCTTTCTTTATCCTGAAGCAACAAAAAAAAAGTTTTTTTTAAAAAATTAATTGTCTACTACACATACTTATAGATTTGCTAAGGCAAATCATTTCCTAATATCAATTACTCTTGCCCAGTATATAAATATAGCCAACTATAAGTCTAGTTTTAGATGGTACTAAGTTCCTGGCATTTGGCTGCCACCTAGTATATAGTACTTATACAGAGGAAACCAAGTTCTCTGAAGTTGTCAGAGAAAAAACTTTTCTAATTTTTTTTTACTATAGTATCCAATAGATATATGACACCATAGTTAAGAATGGCCGGTTCAACTGGTTAGACTGGAAATTGGTCACCTTGCCAGTACAGTTACAGTATAGAAACCGGCTTGGTCAAAACCCGGTCAAAAACTGATGAACCGGTCTCGGACCGGTAAAATCGGTCAGACGAAACCGGTCCACACGATTATCTGGTCCAAACATCTTTTTGTTTTCAACCAAAGCCTAAATGACGTCGTCTAAAAGCCATTTTTATTAAAAAATAAAATTGAGCATGGCCCACCAGAAAGCGGCCAAGCCAGTATCTTTGCCAGCCTACGTAAACCAAGGTCCACAAGTTACTCAGCAGAAAGCTAAGGAATGCTTACTGTGCAAGAGCACTTATATTGGGTTTTATAGTTGCTGAAAAGGTGGATGTTGTAGCAAGTCTCCAATGTGGGACTTCAAAAAACATGCTCTATTGGCTTTTGTTTTGTTGAATGTCGTTCTTGTCTTGAAGCATTCTTTCACTAGTGATCCCTACATACTACAACCACGGCTCAACCATGGTTGAACTATTGAACCTTGAACCAGTTCCTAGACCTGTTCAATGACCGGTTCGGTTTTCAGAACCTTGTATAATACATATTAGCAGTTTGGATGGTTCCCAAACCCATGATTAGCAAAGCAAAAGTAAGTCTGCAGTTAGTCCTAATACAAATATACAATTACAAATAGAAAATTCTCAAAACTGGCCATTTACAACAATAGGAGACAATGCAGTTCCATATCTATATTGACAAAATCGAAAGTGAAGGATGGCCAAACTGCAAACTCTTAGTTCTAATTAGAAACTTATTAATGAATCCCATATTACTCCACATAGGATTGCAGCGATTGCCCCATCACTATGATTATGTCATTTTTCACAAGAACAAAGTCAATAACATTTTCCAATTTAAGGACCAACTTGACTGGCACCAGCTTATGCTGGAACAAACTGCTGTCAGTTGTGATGCACCCCGCAAATACATACTAAGAGCAATTTAAAATAACTTCCACAGTTTAGAACTCTACTAATCTTAAAGTCGAGTTCACAAGCAAACTAATTATGGGGGTAACTTTCTGAAAAAATAAGGTCAATTCAAACCCATACTTATTACTTTATAAATTAATAGATAACATCAACTTCGAGACTTTTTATTTAACTAAATCATAAAAAATGAGGTGTTATACATTAGGCTAGTGTCAAAGATGACATTATAGAGTAATCATTAATTAGAGAAATTTAATTTCAATTTTAGTCATAAAAAGTTTTCTGGAAACTTTGCCTGGTGCCTAAAAATGTTCAAGAACACTAAGTTTGGCACACTTTTAGTCGAATCCGAATACATTACCATCAGCATGAAGCTCTACCATTGTAATTGCAAAGTAAAGCTCTCATTTTCATTTGTATGGTATATTGCTCATAAGTTCTTTATTTCCCAATGTTGTTCAACTTTAACTTTTCAATTGTTTTCAAACTGCTAATGCTAAGACAAAGTGTCAAACTGCCTTCTTCTCAAAATTTTCTCTTTCCCAACTCTTTTGTCTTTGGAACAAAATCGAAAATTAACAATTTACACTTGTGAATAAGTATGAATGTTGTACGTGTAAGGCAAGGCTTGACAAAGTGTAATAAACCTAGTTTAATACTTACTGTTAGAGATATAATAGAAGTTATTCATGTGCCTTCACCTAACATCTTAAGCTTTTGGGATATTTGGTGATTGACATGGTATCAGAGCTTCTATGACCAAGTGGTCTAAAGTTTGATCATTGCCGCCTCCATTCTTCTAAATAAAAGTTGAATTTAAGCAAATGGTAAAGATGGGCCTATGCATTATCCACGATTCAAGCCCAAAGGGCTCTTACGTGAGGGGGCGTGTTAGAAATATAATAAAAACCATTTATGTGCCTTCACCTAATATCTTAAGCTTTTGGGATATTTGGTGATTGACACTTACCTTTGTGATATTTTGCCTTCTTTTTGAATGTTTCTTGATTTATGATGATTTTGGTCTGTCATCACAAAGTATTTTCACTGACTCACTTAATACTTCATAGTTAACTGCATACAATGAAGGTTTATCAGTGTGCGTCTCTTAATTTACCAAACTTGTTTCATAAATTGGCAAGTTTAAACTTATTTATACAGTTACAATTACACCAGAGAAATCACTTATACATTAACAACAGATATGCCAATATGCAAGTACAGCTACTTACCACTCCATTTTTGTTCATCACCCTCACTCTTACCTTAAATATATGTATTTCTGCAAATCTCTCTGTAAGATACAATGTCCAACAAAAAGTCACAATTGCCCAACGTGGAAACATCTTGGTTTCACATTTATATCAATTTAATGTAGAATTCGGCTCCCACCCCAAGGTTCTTTGTGTTTTACTTTTTATTTCCTTTTTATTTATTTTTTAAACAGGTTTGTATCAGGAAGAGTGGAATTAATCAGCATGCATTTGGAAGGCCTTAAAGTTCTGTCCATGTAACATGTAACACAAAGTACATTGTCTCCATTCAATGCGTATATATCTTTTCTCTACCAAGAGAAATCAAACATTCACCATAATAATATTAATCAAATAACATGATTATTAAGTGAAAAAGATTCAATAAATTTTGCAAACAAGGATAGTATATTTCATTTGATATTTCAAAATAGTTTTGAATTCCCAAGGCAAACAATAGAACAAAGTTTAACTAAAGGAAAGATAACTATAACCCCACATGCAGTATATTTGAATTAAAAAAAAATTATTTTGCTTTACGTGTTACAGAGCAGAGCTACACATTCTAGAATGTTTTTCCGAATCTGTTGAGGAAGGAGAAGCAATTCAGAGAAATTTTTGAGCAAACCTATCAGCTATCACTTACAGCCTACCTATATTAAACGAAATTGGATAAATCAAGTCCTATCTTGATGAGTGATAAGATAACTAAAGCTAAATCTGTCAACAATAAGATTACCAGTCACTTCTAGGGCTGCTGGGCTGGTACAAAGTCACAGTTTTTTTTTTTTAAGTTGTACCTTTCCAATCACGATCACTGAATAAATATTACTTCATGACCACAAACTCAGAACTAAAATCATATAATCCCGCAAAGAAAATACAATTAAATTAAATAAACAAATTATGATTAAGAACAAATCCAGTCTGAAACCACTAGGCATATAACCGTACCAAAAAAAACAAAAAACCGAACATGAATCCTTAATTTTCAACAAGAGTAGCTAACAAATTCCCGCCCCCACCCCCCAATAAATAAATAAATAAACATATGCGCAGCTATTAGCGTAAGCAAATATTGCAAAACCCTAAAATTCGATGTTGGACATAAGATGTGGAAAACCCCTAAAAAAATCAAAATTCAAAAGGTGTATCAAAATGTTAAAAGAGGAATGAAGTTAATACGCAATTTATCATAATGAACGCGCTGAGATACGTTTCAAAAAACGTAAATCCCCAAAAAAGGAATTAAGAGTAAGTACGAGAAGAGAAATTAAACGAGAAGGGGAAGGAAAGCGAAAGTAGACGTAGAATTGGAAGACAGAGGGGTTTACCTTGGGCAATCAAATCGAAACCCTAGCTCTGGTTCTTCAGCTCCCAAAAGTAGGATATTTCACCCTCTCAGCTTCTCGTGAAATTCTAGAATGTTCGGTTTGCAGAGTCTAAATTGGGATTTCTTTTCTGAGGGTAAAGCTTGGCGCTCGAGTCTCTCTCTCTGTCTTCTGCGAATGTTCAAAGCTGAGGAGAAAGAGGAAGCAACGTTTTACTCCTTCGAAATATTTGGTGCTTTTTTTGTTTTCTTTTTTGTTTTTTGAATTTTATTATTTAGTTTTTCTGAAATCCTCTTAGTTCGAAGGTTGGGCATTAACACGTGCAACGCCAGAAGTTGTTCGGAGTTAATGGGCCGGACAAGAGTAGATTTTTGCTAAGTTGGAATATTCTACTCCTCAAAATCCTTAAACAAATCGGTTAAACTTTTTCTTTTTGATAAAAAAACTCGGTTAAACTTTAATCTAATTATACTTTTATTTCTTAATTTAAAAAAACGAATAAATTTTCATAATGTGATAATACATAATTATGAAATTATATAAAAAATTTAAGTAATAATAAATTAATTTTAGTGTATTATATACAAGATTTATAGTTAACTTAATTTATATATAATTTAATTTTGATTCAATACTAGTCCTTTAAATTTTAATTATGTGTTATGAAATATTTAAAAATATAATTCTTAAATTATTATTAAGATGCAGTGATTATAATTAGATGATAATGTAAAAAAAGTTATTAAATATATTAATACAATATTTGAGCTATTTAAGAAGATGATACATAATTTTTATTGTTATCTGAATTTTCAATTTTCCGTACTTGGCTAAAGATTGTATATATGAATATATTATCTAAATAATAATATTCATTAAGTATATTTTGAAGTTTATGTTCACTCGGCAATGAGCTTATAGTTCAATTAGCACAAGCTTGAATGTTATTAATGTCGGATATAGTGAAAGAATGAAAGTTGAATTTGTTTAGGATGAAAAAAAGTTAATTTTGTTTACATATTATATCTTGAGCTTTTATAAAGAAGCTCTCAAGGTAACTAAGTTTACTAGAAAGTAAGAAAGGTTTAGTCAACAAACTGTTCTAGCACATATTATATATGTGTTAGAGAAATTCTTAAGTATTCTAAGAGTAAGAATTTTCTTGCTCTATATCATATATGGTAACACAAGGATTAAGAATTTAACAAATTGGTCACATAACTGATAGTTGAAATGGGCTCTTTAGAATACAGTAAAACAACATTTTTGTACTTGAAAATTTTCACTGATTTTATATTAGTATCTAAACTTTTTAAATCCAACATGAAGTTCGTGAAAACATTAATCTACTAAGTAAGCTAGTCCCTAGGTTAAGTTGTTTGCATTTTTTTAACTAGAGTGTCAGAGTAAACTATTGATATTCCTAATTATCTATTCATACTCTTTATTAATCACTTATAATTTTATTAAAAAATAAAATTATGATTGATTTAATAGAAAATGTGGATAAGCAATTGAAAGTGTCAATAACTTCACTCAAAGTGCCAATGTGGCACACAGTGCGGATTAAGAAAATTTAGACAATGAGAACAAATGTAATATTATCAATACAAGTATAAAAAAAGTTTTAATAATTATATTTATATATTAAAAAATATATTAATACAAAATTATGAAAAATTAATTTCTAATTATTCCCTTCACATTTTTATATTTTAAAAATATTGAATTATTTTTTCATTATTATTACTATCAAATATTTATCTCTATGTATGTAATCAAACAATCATTCAATAAAAATAATATATTTAGAAGTGGGGACATGAGGACAAAAATTATACATAGAAAAAAAATAAAAAAAATATATACCTATATAAAATCAAAAAAATATTTTAAAATAAAGTGGAAGCATATGTCCTCACTTACTTGTACATAGATCCGTCCCTAGTGGCACATTCATCCTATAGCTAACATGACAATTAAGTGATACCTACTAACATATCTGCTTTTAAATTGCTTAAATTCCTCCAATGCAGAATGACCACGTTAGCAATTAAACATGCTATATTGACACATCTATTAACAAAAATGAAAACAACTTAAACTAAGGACTAACTTGCTTAACAAATTAATATTTTCATAAACTTCGTGTTAGGTTTAAAAATTTGAGAGAGTAAAGTGAAATTGGTAAAAAAATTTCGGGGTACAAAATTGGTGATCTACTCCCTTAGAGTTAGAGGCTATATATCCATCTTATTAATGAAGCAAATGGTCAGTTTGAATGCTTGTAGTATTTTTATTGTTGATCTTTGCATTCTAGTTATTAGTTTGTGTAAATTATCCTTGTTCTCTGAGAGGACCGTGGTTGTTCTGATATCTTTACTGATGTGGATTCAAATCAAGCTTTTAAATTTTGTTAATTGTGTAATAAACGGGTTTTTTTATAAAAAAAATAAAGAATGTTATTACGAAACAAAAACTGATATCTAGTATTATATAATTTGATATAACCATTGCGTTAGTCTTTTTTTTTTTTTAATGATTTTAGGTTTGTATTACTAGAAAGGAATAAATTTATAAACTGCATGTTCTTACGTTCTGCCCACTTCTAAAATCATAATGAACCTTTATAACTTCATCATAAATTCCTTTCAGGGATTATATATCCATGTAGTCATTTGAAATACCCAGTTTATAATGAACGTACAACTTCAAATTACTTATATTACCTGCTAATATATGAATTCATCAAAATCATAAAAAAATTAATTGATTTCATTATCTCATATATAATAATAATAATAATAATAATAATAATAATAACAATAATAATTGATTTCTTTATCTAATCTTCAATATTAATTTTCAAGCTGAATATCAATGGTTGTGATGTTGCCATTACATAAATACATAGCATAACACCTACATAATATCGACTTGGTTCAGTGAAAGAGAAAGAGATAGAAAATGAAATTTGAAAAGCAAAATGGAAAATCAACTTTTGATATTGACTTGAAACCTATCTATGTGCATGCACGTCTATTGCACAAATGATTATTGAATCTCATTAAATATCATCGCAATTTTTTTTTTAAGTTGTCGCATTTCTTTAGCTCAGAAAGGGGGAATTTGCATGATATATATTATGTCTAAATTTAAGTCAATTAATTATTAAAAAAAATCATGACAATCAATATAATACTCAAATCCAGCATTCTCAGGTGTCATGCTATTATTAATTTATTATTAGAAAGAAATTTGTGAAACGAATTCAGTAATGTTATAATTAGAAAATTAGATTAAAATGCTTTTAAAGCATAGCCCAGAAAAATTAAAAAAAAAAGATTTGTCTTGTTAAAATAAGACAAGGACTATGTTAATACTTGATAGACCATAGAAAGACACCTTGCATCAAGATCTCCAAAAACTATTACTTTTCGTATGTCTTAATTCATTTGTTTCTTGTGCGGCTTTTATCTCAAAGAAAACAACGATGGACGTTGACTGAAAAGGAAACATCGCCTTGTAGCTAGGGTCTTTTTACCAATAAGCCTAAAACATAGTCCCCGGAACTAATTCTAATTGAATACAGTATTATCATGTCCCATATTCCGAATTGATATTTTAAAGCCTTAAACATTGTATAGGGAAGAAACAATGTGTAGCATGAACACACACAAATGAAGTGAACACAAAATATGTACCTTCTCAGCTTTTCTTATTTCTCTTTCGGTGATTGACCTTTGCCTTATTATCTCATAAGCTTTCACAGATGTTAAAGCAAGGACGACGAATCACAATGAATTTTACAATTCATTTTCAAATGCTTTTTTTTTTTAGGGAATGTGACTATTTCAACATTAAACATACCATACCTACATATTATTTATTAAAGAAATTAATGATAGCAAGAATTGAGCTTAAATATTTTATGCAATACCTTGTCACATGGAGAGGTTTAGTTTATGAGAGGACACAATGATGTTATTTAATCTATGTAACTGACCTAATAAAAAAAACTTAATTATTATTATTATTGTAGTATTAGATTAAATACTTATTATTAGATTAAAAGTTATAATTGTTAATCATGACACAATTTTTACTTAAATCATCAATAAATGCAACTCTTCCATCTAACTCCGACCTGACCTAAACCTTGTCAAAGCAAGATATTGGTCCACAAGCAACAATTAGCTATTGAAGTAATCCGTTGACATTTCTAAAAACTACAACTGCTTGATTTTTTGGACACGGGACGAAGGGGGTTCTTATGGTTATGGTTATGGTCATAAATGGTGCATTGCTAATAATAGAATTGCACTCCTTAGAACGTTAGCTGCAGGCTGAATTGAGTGAATTCAAGTGGACGAGATAGTCTGTATGGTTAGAGCCCAAAGCGCCAATTCTGTTTTCCAGTCTGAGTTTGGGTTTCGAATTCTACAGGCCCGCTACGAGACAATGGAGCTCGTAATGGTCGGAACTGGGTTCTAGAAAAAGGCCCAATGCTGAAAACGAAGAGGCTGCAAAGGAAAAACCGAAAACCCTCCGCATGCAGCTTCTCGCAGGGTGGATTTTTTAAGTAAAGAATTTTTTTTAAAAAAAAATTGTATTCATTCTTTATATTTCTCCAATTTTAAGTTTATCATACCACTTATTGTGTTAAAAAAGGAGCAAAATTTTATCTCAAAAGAGAAGTATAACATAACGTAAAGTGGATATTATGGTTTTAATAAAAAAAATATAATTTCTGTCGATTAGTGTTTTATAATTAAAAAAATATCATGACATTCACTCGCAACTTTTATCAATGTATAAAATTTAATATTTGAAATTTTTATTTGATTATATTATTTTTTTAATTTTATTTTTCTAGTATGTAATTCTTGAATTTCCGTTTAGGATAATAATAAAGTCCAAATAAGGTGGCAACAATTATATGACTAATGTGGTAAGGGATTTGAATAGTTGTAAATGATATAAATTTTCCGTCACAACAATATTATAAAAACACATTGTTCCTAACATAGTTTCGGAAAATAAAAATGGAAATAGCGGCATATAAGATTGAGGTGAAAAGTGGTGTCTAACAACTAATTTAGGTCTTTTCTTTGTTTCTTTTTTCTTAAAATAATATGAAAAATAAGAAAAACACAAATAATTGTTATACACTATTGATTAACTTCTACATAGTTATTCTATACGGAAATTCGTGACCATGTGTATATTTATTGATATTGATAAACATAAGAGAAAAACGCCCAAACTACACAACTACTCTACGAGCAAAGAAAATAGAGCTTGCTTCAGCAAGCAAACCAAACAAAAGAAAAATTCCCACATGTGAGGAATGATCATGCTTAGTAGGTTGATCAGCACAACTATTCTCTTTCCTATAAGTATTTTGGAAGATGACTTGCCAATCCAAATTAACCAAACAGCGACTCTACAAGCAAAGAAAATAGAGCTTGCATCAGCAAGCAAACCAAACAAAAGAAAAAAGGGAGCAACAACAAGATTATGCAATCCCACATGTGAGAAATGACCATGCTTAGCAAGTTGATCAGCATAACTATTCTCTTCCCTATAGGTATTCTGGAAGATGACTTGTCAATCCAAATTAACCAAACAATTTATACGATCGACAAATATACATGGTCATATCATATTATTAAGAAAATGAAAATGGTGATAGCCACTTAACATAGCATTCTATTATTTTCACAGCAAAATCCAGTGCAATTCTGAGCGTCATTGTTATGACTTAGGGTCATGAGGAGAGCACAACACAAAAGATTAGTTCATTAGGTAACGAAGTCTTGTGGCTTAAGTATCACATTGAACTTCCTTATTTGCTTAATGTTAGACTCGTAACATTGCCACCCTCTTTAAGAGCTAACATCTATAGCGACTTCACTCTATTAACACTGACTCGATGGTAGCCTTTTCTTTTTGCTGGCTTTACTCATCTCTGAGTATTTGATACAACACTCTTACTAATACACTTTAATCCAGTCTATAGGTCACCCTTTCCATAGCCCAGCTCTTAACAAAAACACCAATTATTATGACTTAAGCCATAAGGAGAGCTCAACTCAAAAAAGTTAGTATATTAGGTAGGAAAGCCTCAGAGCTTAAATACATATTGACATTCCTTATTTACTCAATGTGTAAAGTGACTTCCATGAATATATGCACATGCGTACACGGTAGAAGGGCATAAGAGCTACTACGGGGAAATAGAGATCGAGATTTCTAACGAATGAGCTATTGTCGAAAACCAAGAACTGGCTGTCTGTGGGAATTTTACCAATGAAATCATTATCAGAGAGATTAAGGGTCACAAAGCTCGTCATGACTCTAAACTCATTTGGAATGTGTCTCGAGAGGTGGTTCTAGCTTATTATTGCTTAAAATTAAAAGAAGATAGGAATAAAATTTTTATTTTTTTAAAGAGGGCCACACACCCACACACACACACAGAGTTGAAAATTTGACAAGTATACCAAGTCGCAAAGGTAGTAAAGTTAAAAGTCCAAGTATCGTTTTCTCAAGGGATTGAGAAGTTGTCAAGTACTAATTTCACTTACACACACACACACACACATCCAAGTATCGTTTTCTCAAGGGATTGAGAAGTTGTCAAGTACTAATTTCACACACACACACACACACACACACACACACACACACACACACACACACACACACACACACACACACACACACACACACACACACACGTTTGAAAATTTGACAAGTATACCAAGTCGCAAAGGTAGTAAAGTTAAAAGTCCAAGTATCGTTTTCTCAAGGGATTGAGAAGTTGTCAAGTCTAATTTCACTTACACACACACACACACACATCCAAGTATCGTTTTCTCAAGGGATTGAGAAGTTGTCAAGTACTAATTTCACACACACACACACACACACACACACACACACACACACACACACACACACACACACACACACACACACACACACACACACACACACACACACACACACACACACACACACACACACACACACACACACACACAATTAAGTATACCAAGTCGCAAAGGTAGTAAAGTTAAAAGTCCAAGTATCGTTTTCTCAAGGGATTGAGAAGTTGTCAAGTACTAATTTCACTTACACACACACACACACACACACACAGTTGAAAATTTGACAAGTATACCAAGTCGCAAAGGTAGTAAAGTTAAAAGTCCAAGTATCGTTTTCTCAAGGGATTGAGAAGTTGTCAAGTACTAATTTCACTTACACACACACACACACACACACACAGTTGAAAATTTGACAAGTATACCAAGTCGCAAAGGTAGTAAAGTTAAAAGTCCAAGTATCGTTTTCTCAAGGGATTGAGAAGTTGTCAAGTACTAATTTCACTTACACACACACACACACACACACACAGTTGAAAATTTGACAAGTATACCAAGTCGCAAAGGTAGTAAAGTTAAAAGTCCAAGTATCGTTTTCTCAAGGGATTGAGAAGTTGTCAAGTACTAATTTCACTTATCGAACACTATCTAGATTATCCATACAAGTTAAAAGAGTACAATTGGCATAAAAATAGAGAAATAAATGAAGAACAATATTTTTTAGAGTTTCTAGAATGAGAAATGTGATAAGAAAGGGGTGATGATGGAGCTAAAGGTTGACTTTACTTAACCTATTACTTAATTTCATTGAATTCATGTTCAAACCTAGTTCAATTCAACATTTGATGACAAAAATACACTCAAATAGTCAAAATTCAATTCGTTAGTGAATTAACTCTCTTTTAATTATCCAAATTATCAATTCCTTAGTTAAGTTCAAGCAATCAAAAGGATTTTGCATAAGATTTCCATACAAATAACACAAACCCAATGTCTATTCCTAGGTCATTGCAAGATCATGACAATTATCTCAAGAAGCAAACAATATCAAGGAATTTTTCAATTCTCAAAGATACCCAACAAATCATTCAATGAGTGGCCAATTCAAAGAAAGCATAAATCATAGAGGTAAAAGCTCAATTGAATGAAAAGAAACTAGAATTAAACTTCAAATCTAGTTACATCAAGGTTTGGGTTAAACTACATCTTCCCCTAACTATGGGAAATCTAATTACCTATGTAGAAAAATAAAAATAAAAAGAGTGCGAAAGAGTGAACCCATAGAGCCATGGAGGTGGAGAGAAAAGATCTTCACTTCCTCAGCCTTGGGTTGAAACTCCAAGCCCTCAACAATGGGTGAAAACACAAGGAAAAAAAACAGAAAAAAGTCCCAAAAGTAACGAAACAGATCTCCCAAAAATGAAAAAAATTCCAAATACTATCTAAGCTAATATATTTATAGTGCAATCATATGAAAGTCACGTGGAGCCACACATTCATGTAAAAAATCCACATACACGCGTAGGAGCCTCTGATTCCATACAATTATCAATTAAAATCCCCCTACGTATAGATGTAAAACTTCCACGTATGAACGTAGAAGCTTCTGGTTTGTGCATTTCTCAATTGCACTTCCACGTGCATATGTAGAATCCTACATAGATATGTAGAAACCTTTCCATGCCTATACGTGGAATTCCACATAGATACGTGACTTTCTCTGGTCATCGAGCATTTTCCAAGCATATACGTGATTTTCTACATACATACGTGGATTGCTTTGCTTCATTGATTAATTCCAACATATGCACCCACGACTATGCTTTATCTCTCTACATATAGGAGTGAGTTTCTCTTATTTTTGGTGCAACTCCAAGCATAGGCTTACTTTTCTACATATAGGCTTGAATTGCTTGCTTCTATTTCTTCTTCCAATGCTTTCTTTGAATCCTTTTATACTTGGTTCCATGTAGTTTTCCTTCATAGCCCTTCTCCAAAGTCCTCCTTGTCCCATTGAAGATTCACATCAATTCATGAGTTTTTGAGTACAGTATCAAAATGAATCCATTAACTTCATTAAATGCAATTGGATAAGGTGAAATTGACTATTAACTGAGAATGAGCAAAGTCTACAAAAATAAGCATGCACGCGCGCACACACACACACATACACATATAATTTAGAAAAAATTACATTAACCTCTCTTGAGATTTAACCTAATTACACCTGACACTGACACCCCTCTTATATGTACCTTTACATTGACCTCCCTTACAGGGAAGGTAAGTGTAATGATTAAGGAGAGATCATTGTAATGACAATATAAATTTTAAGGGAGGTCAGTGTAATGATAATATAAACTTTAAGAAAAATTAATTTCTGAAATAAGAGAGGTGTCGGGTATAATTAATTCAAATCTTAGGAGATGTTAGTGTAATTTTCTCTATAATTTAAATTCAAAAAGAAACTTAGACTAAAAGGATTAAGGAGTAAGCTAAATGGGTCTGCAAAATTATTTGAGCTTCAAATTATTAAAAAACAGCTAAAGGGAGGCAAAGATTTTTCTTATAGTTTTCCTTATTATTTAAACTTTTAAGAAATTTAACTAATTATTTAATGTTTTATTTAATTTTTTATGACACCATCAAAATTGAGGGTATTTTTATTCTTTGAATATTTAAACGTGCCAAAAAGACGTGTTTGCATACTATAAAATCACAGTACTCTTTACACCAGTGGGGTTACCGTTCACCATTATACTTCTTAATCTCGAATTAGTACAATTAAAGAAACACATACTCGGTCATTTATATTTTTGGCATTGGTACTGCTATAAATTTATAAAATCATTGAAATTTATACAATTATTTAGTATCATTCTGAACAAAAAATGAAGTATACAAACAAGAGGTATGAAAAATTTATAATAAGAAATCGATGTGCCACTACGGTATTGAAACTATTTAATTTGCCACAAATTATTCGATAACAAATCACAGCCTTTGGGAATGTACTATATGTGTCTCGAAAATGTTTTATGTATATTATAATATGTATATTATATTTATATTATATATTAATGTAAAAAAATATCAAATTATTATATAAATAATTATAATATTTTTATAATATATAAAATAAATTTATAAATAAATTAATAAAATTAAACTTATTTTGATTGAATAAATAACGAAACTCGTATGCCGCCAGCACCAACATTAACCAGGGACAAGACACGTTCCTGTAGATTGGAGTGGCTTGAATTGGTACGGTAATGGTACATTAGAGATACCATTCTAGCAGCATTGAGGCAGAAATTGGTAAATGGTGATGGAAATGAATTTGGGGTCAGGATTTCTCGATTTCGATTGAGACGTTTCCATTCATTTGAAATCAAGTGGGCAATATGCCTTTGTGCTTCTTCAGCTGAAACGTCTTCGTGTTCACTCATGTAGCAATCAAGGTATGACCCATGCAGACCATTTTGATCTTCACTCTGCATTAATGAGTTATAATCCATATCATTAGAAAATGGCATTGAATAAATGTGATGAAATCCCCTAATATATAAGTAGCAGTTAAATTGGGATCCTACAAAATGGCTCAGGAAGACATTATCTCCTGAATAGGTGAAAATATCATCATGCTTTTCTTTTACTCTTTCAAGTTTCCCAATTCGGCAAGAAGTGGGTCTCCAGAAACTCATTAGCAAGTCGGGGATTAAAACCAGTGGATTTTGTTTTTGAAAACGTGTAAAACAGATTAACATTTTACCAGAAGTCCTCATATGTTGTAAAAAAAAAAAGTGCATTAAATCTTAAATGTGATAAATAAATAATAGAATAGACCTCCATTTTACCTTGGCTCCTTCTAAATCATCAGAGAGACGAAGAATTTTTGCCACTGAATATATAATGTTTGGAAAGTCGTGGTCCATGATAGCAACAGTTTCCTTAGTTATACCCTGATCAAAAAGGAAGAATGCATGGACAAGCACCACATGCACTCCTGTGCTCACGATTCCATTGTTCAAGTACTCTTCTACCTTCGGCAAATGACCAGAATTCAACCAACGTGCCTCTTCCAAGAAGGCATTCAATAATCGCACCCACTGTTTCATGCAAATGCTTCATTAGATTTACTTAATTTGTGGTTTCAAGCAATCTCATTACGTACGTACACAAAATAATTAACACGTAATGAAGTAAATAAAAGGACTCTTTACCGATTTCTTGAGGGTATCTATAGGGTTCAATCCATGCTTTTTGTAGACCTTTTCGGCGAAATCATTGGTAATGTCATAAAGAGCACTTAAACAAATTTTCATGAAGTCTGGAAGTTGCTCTGTGCCGGCCAATTCCCATCTGAATCGAGAGATCAATTCGTTGTAAGCATTAGAATGGAATAGCAAAAGAATGGTATATATATATATGTTGCTGATGTATTTATAGATGTTTGATTAATACCTGTTAACAGCATCTGTAAATAGAGTAAGCTGGTCTAATGTACCATAAACATCGAAAATGTCATCAATAATGTAGATTAGAGAGACAGGTTTAGTGAGCTCAATCCTTTGGTCTGAAAAGCGTGGATCTGTGAAGCATGCCATGGGCCACATGTACTATTTAAGAGGTTGATACCTAGCAAACTTCACCTCCTTGGCTATTTCAAGGTCTTTCCACCATCTGTTAAGGGAAAAGGTTACTGGTTACTTATATTTAAATAACCAACAAAAAATCAACATTTGACTTCCAGAGGCATTATTAGTTATGAAACTGACTTGGAAACTTCAATAATTTCATTCTGGTTCATAAACCTAACAATGCAGGAATTGATTTCAGCAAGTTCCTCTAAACAGGTCCATTCATTCTTGGCCTTGAAATCATTTAGGAAGATGCTACTATCCGTGAATCTTGACAAGCCATATTGAAGTGGATGCTGAAGAGTGTTGCAACATGTATACCTTCATGATGGTCTTCATGTCTTGACAGCCATGCATGAAGAAGCTGGCAGCTAAGGTACCCTGAATCATCAAGATTATCTTCTCCTTCAATACTTAGCTGGGTTGCTTCATACAGGGCAATGAGCCCCTTCACATCTTCACCATATTTTTCTCTGAACTTTATTTTTCTCTATCTCCCCGCCTCTTTCCCTATTTTATCCAATTAGAAGGTGTCAACTCAATAAAAAATCATTTCTATTATTCGTTCAACAAAAATATTTAACTTTATCTAACTTATTCACAAAATTATATTTTATGTCACAAATATACTACTATTACAATCACATACTAAATGATTTAACATTTTTCACACACGTTAACTATAAAAAATGGCTTAAGGCTTTAACTATTCGTTTTTTTATAACTTTTAGTTCTTTGCTTTCAATCATTTAATTATGAGACTACAATAATTACTCTAGAACTTTATATATATACATATATTAAAGGTATTTCACAATTCAACTCATCGATAGGCCAAATGTACAGTATAAAGTCCTTAATGTCTTTTCGCAATACATTATAGAGTAATTTTTAGATAATTATAATTTATCATAAATATTTAAATTATTAATTAACGATAAAAATTATCATAAAATTTTATTAATTTTTAATAATATTTTTACGTACATCAAATAATGAATTTAATACCTACATAAATAATGTCGTGATAGAACATATCTATCCAATAATTTCTCTACATTATAAACAAAGAACTGCTATTATAAAAAAATAAAATTGTGCTTTAACTAACAAATATAAATTTTGTTCTGCTGGTAATAATCGCTTGATACAACAATCTCTGTGAATGACAGTACATCCATTGTATCAGGAGTACCCACAAGCACAGCATCTTAGTGGGAGAATTGGGGTGAGCGTTCCATATCACGGAGAAGGAAAAATTGAAGCACTGAGAATTGGGATCTCAATCTTTTTGCTTGCATGGTGATGGGGAGAAGGAGAAATGGACGGTGCTGAGTATTGAGGCTGAATCAAGGAAACTTGTTTTCCACCAAACCCCATTCCTGTCATGGCTTGAGTCTCTCCTTTTCAAGTTTCAATGTGAATCAGCATCAACGTCTGATGGTAGCTCTCCGGAGAAGTTATTGTTGCTGGCTTCGATCATAGTCAACCAAGGCAACATGAACCACCCCGGTGGAATTGACCCGTTGATTACGTTATTAGCAATTCGAATCTTCCTCAGAGACTTGCACTCACCAAAAAGAACAGTGTGCGGAGGGAGAGTCAGAGGAGGTGGAGTTCTAGTCCTCCAGTACGGAACCTTTGGCTTTTGGTCCCTTCATGGCTGCCTTGAGCTTTAGCAGTGCATCCATGTCACTGTACCCCCAACAGACCGTTATGTAAAGCCACAAAATTGAAACATACAAGACAACAACATAACACACTGCTTTAGCTGTTCTCATCTTTCTGCTTCTTCTTGCGGATGATCAAATAGTTTTTTCTTTTTTTTAATCCAATCAGTTAGAGTTTGAAGCTGTGTATAGTGTTTGTTCATGCATGGCTCTAGTAATTTGAAGAGGAAATGGAATGACTGAACGAGTGAAATATGTATATGGATTACAAACTAGTTTAAGTTTGTAATCCCTAAGCTATTTGGTTAAATTCACTTGTATCTAACGAACACAAATTGTTTTAAGTGGATACCAAGAAAAAGGCAAAGCATCTATTCTTTCAAGTCTAATGAACGATCATCCACTTGGTTGCAGAACATATTCGTGTTCTGCATTTAATTAAAAGATATCCTGCGTCGAGAGAATTTGATACGTTTACCCCTTTTTTTACCATGAGTGGTTTGGAACCTAACAATAACAATAATATTCCATGTTAGTTCTAATTTCTTATCTTTTGGAATGACCACGTGTTGTTAATTAATAGCTCACACAAACAGACGAACAGAACTCAAATAGAGTAAAGACAACATTCTATGGGAGCGTAACTTATAAGATAGTTATTGATGTTGTTTATCCAACAAATATCTTCAAGAGAATACTCCGAATTTTCTTTGAGAGCTTGCATCGAAACCTCATCAAAAGAAGCAGTGCTTTGCAAAATTTTGCACAATGGAAATTTGTGTGTGTAACCGGTACCAGCCATCATCAGGGAGTTCTCCACTGAAGCTCAATTTGAATCCGTCCATTTCTTGAGTCAATAAGATTATATTTCTCGTTGATTCTTTTGTTTGTAACAACATCAGATAGATTTATATCCACATAGCCCAGAGTTTCCTGATTAGAAGAAGATAAGGTAGAAAACCATAAATTATCATCCTCATCTCATTGAAGGCAAATATATAAAATGACAAGTGGAAAAATTGAACTCGGGAGTCAGGATCAGGATGAGATGAAAACCATGGATCTAGTTTCGTATTTTAGAAAGTCGATCTAGTCTCATGAGTTGAGTGTGAGTACAAGATATATCAGTTTGAGATGACAGTGCATTACCTTAGGATGCAGCAGGCCCAGCTTTGAGGAGGCACTTTGCACTTCAACATATAGCCTCTCATTGGTGGGGGGTTCCTCCAGCATAAACTGAAACGCTTCACCCCATCTTGGATCTCTATTTTTCTTTACATGCTGTATAGTTGCCCCGAGCAATAGTCAAATTTCACAAAAAGGTCAAGCCATGTTTAAATTCTAAAAACAACAGATGCAGCAATCCTTTTTTCACTACAGCTGTCTGTCAGTGAAGAGGTTGTTCATAGTAATTGTCTTTAGTAAGAAGATAGACTTGTAACAACAACCTAAGGCAAAGATGTATGTGAACAGATGGTGGTACTGGTGGGGATGATGGTTCTTTTCAACTCCAAGTATTGGGTTTTGGACTCAACCATTAATTGAAGGTTTATGATTTTTAATAATAATAATAGCAACCAAGTCTTATCTCATTGGACTATATGGAAAATCAAATTTTTAGTAAAATAATTTAGAGAAAGATCTTCTTGATGGTTTCTCCTAAAGTTTTTGTCAATCTTCCTCTACCCGTTTAATTGGACTATCTTTCATTTGATCCACTTTTCTCTATTAGTCTTCTTCTAACATGACAAATCACCTTAGGTGCATTTCCATCATCTTCTCCTGATAGGCACTACTCCAATTTTCTCTCGAATACACAGGTTTATAATTTATCTTTTCTTGAATGTCCACTTATCTACCTCAACATTGTCATCTCTTCTACACTTACTATTTTGCTCTTATTGGCACTTCACTGCCTAATATTCTCTAAATCTAAATTTTCACCCCAAAGGAGTCAAATTTATCTACTTCCTGGTGAAGCATAACACACTTCATTCACCAAAAAGAAGAAAAAAATATGACAACCCTGATGACAATAAATCAAAGTCGACAATATCATAATCAATATCTATATAATACCTTGGTTCTTCTTTCCTCTCCTTTAAAAGTCAGTCTTGCATATGGATTTGTGTGGTGTTTTCCTTCCACATCTTCAGCTTCATGGATGATAATTACAAGCAAACCACCACTAGCAGGTGTTCCTTCAGGAGCCTTTTCTATTGCATTGGAGTCTTCTACATTCTTAGGTAACTCATCATCCTTAAAAGGTTTGTACAGCACTTCCACAGTGAGCTGCCCACGTGACTTCTCATTCTCAGGATCATTAGGCTCCATAGTCTTGAGTAAATTAAGAGTCAGTGCTTTTGGTTCATCAGGTATAAGCTCTTTCAATGGAACAACATTCATGCCCATCTTGTCATGCTTGCCAATCTAGGCAAAAGAAAGAAGAAACATGCTTGAAAATATTTAAGAGCAAACTGTTATGCAATGAAAATAATGGCTTGACAGTATTTTTCAATCCAGACAGTTTCTGAAAGTGTCCCAAAGGAAATCTTACATCCAATTCTAATCCAAAATTGCATCTGAAGATACTTACCTGTTCCCAGTCATAAATTCTAATCTCTAAGGCTTGAGATTCTGGATCTTTGATGACCAAATTAAATTCCTCATTCCATTCTGGATTCAAATTCTTGTATTTCACAGTTGTTTTCTTTGAAGGAAGTTTATCATCTGTGAGTTTAAGTTTCACATAAGGGTCTGATGCCCCCATTAGATCTTTCTTTCTAAGGTTTACTGCCCTCAGAACCTTCACATGGAGGATTCCAACAGGAACTTTCATGGCCCTGACAAACCAAGCATTAGCTAGTCTAACTCCTAATGTTATAAACTGATGAAAGGAAGAAATCATACATACTTTGTTGGATCCATTATTTGCACCTCTAGGGCCTTGGGCCACAAATACATTTTTGCGACCTGATCTTTAATAAGTTCCTAAAAAGGAAGGGGAGTAAGGAGGAGAAATCAATACTAAAACTTTACAAGCATAATAATGACTAGCCATAAACAAATAGGAAAAATTTAGAGGACATAAAAGTGCCAATGCTACCTGGACAATCCTATAAAGACCAGGAATAGACATTGCATCAGCTCCAAGCAGTTTTAGTCCAAAATCAACATGCGGCTGCAATCAGGGAATCAAAATGACAACAAAGGGTAAGAAAAAGGAGAAATTCTTGCATACTCTGGAAGTATTACACTACTCTACTAAGAACGTAACATGTGACACCTTGTAACCATACACGCCGTTGGATTTTGAAAGGAAAGGATAAGAACATAATTGCAAAGATGGAGGGGGAAGGTGCAATATGGATGTTGTGCTTACATGCTACACAGACATAGGTTGACACAGTTTCTATAAAATAGGATTGTGCATTTAAGAACACCATGTGAAATTATTCTTTTGCTGATCAATATCTGTCAGTTGTATAGAATCCCCCAAAGAACTATGAAATTTAGTCATTAAGGAGTTTGACATCATACGCACCTTCTCCATGAGAGACACGTAAATATTTGCAAAACAAGGAAAACTCGGAACTAAAGGCTTCAGAGTGATACGTGGAGCAGCAAATACTTGCAGATCAACAACCTGCAATAATTTAAAAGCATAAATACCCTTTAGTGGGTGTGAGCAAAGTGTGCGCATGTCACTTGTAACCATTTACAGCTGTGAACAATAATTAAACCAAATTTTTTCTGTTCTTTGAAAGGTCATGAAGGTACTAATATACCTGGACTGTGGCTCGCAAACCAAATAATGCTTTGATTGCAACTACAATGTTAGGATTCCCCGCCCACTTCACTGATGGTTCCATAATCAACTCCTTTTCATCAGTACTATAGACTTTCATTCCTGGCATATATTCAGATGAAGATAAGCATTAAGCAGTCTAAACATTTTGTATTTGCTAAAAGAGTCGTAAGAATCAGTTGTAAAAAAATCTGGAACCATGAAAGATAACAACACAATGATTTCATTATGCAGTGCAAGCAAAATCTGTAACACTGGGGAGACCAGATCCATGGTTGAGTCAACTTAATTCCAGGAACACATTGCTTATATCAGAAGGTACCAATTGTTTTCTCAACAGTTGACCATAATCTTTTTCTAGCAGTCCACTTGACCTTTTAGCATCTTATATGTAAACAAAACTTCTATTCATCATTGGCACATTTCTTATCCCTGGTTGCATTTGAGCAAACTATCCCACAGCATACATGTTGCAGAAATTATAACTCAAATGATTCTGCAATCATGTTAATTATTGGAAGGTCAGCTTCATATGGCATGTCACAAGAAGCACCACACATGAATCACAGGAACCTGCCCTAGAATATTAAAAACTACAAAACATTTCATTCCTGTGATTCTTTTTTCACAATTAATTTGGGAATAAAAAACCAATTACCAACAGTACCTGGACAACAATAAAAGATATACTTGTTTAAGCAATGAGGTCATGAGAACAAAATAAATGTCTTACATAACAACAGCTTTGCAAACGTAACACTCATGTGATGTGTTTCTCTGTGTATGTGTGTGTGTGAGAGAGCTCAACCTTGAAAAGTTGGTGGTAGAGAACCCAAGGTAAGTGCTTCAAATTCGACTGAATCGATTTTGTACTTTGGAATTTGCTCAGCAATAATGGGCTTTGCTATATTCCTTGCAGTCTTGCAAATTGCCTATGAAGATTGAATTGTTGGTACTCTTTGAAAATTGCTATCCAAAATAGTTTGCATGAACATACATATAGATGCCATTGGAGCAGATTCAAACATCAATAAAAAGTGTGCATACCTTGTCCAGATAAGGCCACATATATTCAATAAATTTATTAAGCCAGTCAAGCTGCAAACAAGAAAATATGATAAATTTTCTGTTGAACCTACAATGCGTTTCTTGTTCTCAAAAAACACTTTTTTTTTTTTACTTTTACAAAGGGCCTAGAATTTTAAAGAATAGCATACACGATCATAGTCTGGATTTTTAATCCAAAAGGGTATCTCTGGAAGCAACTGTTGCAGAGTTTTAGAATCTTGCTCAACCAAAGGACGAATTGTGGGATCCTGAAATCGAGCATGCCATAATTTGGAAGTGTTAGACAATAACTAAAAGAAAAGGTAATAGAATAACAGAATGCTGTCATCAACTTCTACTCACAATGGTGAAGTAACTTATTTGGAATCTGCTTAGCTCCTCAAGAAAAATAATAAAACCAGAAAGAACACATTTTTTTTCTCGTTTCAAAATGTTGAAAGAAAGAAAAAGGGCAATCTTCTTTACGTATGCCAATTCAGCATATTAGCGTATGTGCAAATACGGATTAAATTACTTTTAAGGAAAAAAGAAAATGGAAGATTTATAACAAGCATATCAGTGAATGTGTTACTCATGTGTACTAAGTACATGCATGTATATATCTGTACAAAATTTGCATATTTCTTTTCATTAATAATAGATGAGTCCTACATAAAGTATTTTATTTATTTTTCCCCGAGTTGACTAAACTAATCTTGTACCATTTACTATTGACTATTTACTATTAGAAGTCAATAGTAAAATCATGAGAAGAAAATGCCTGCAGGTCCTTTTCTTTGAATTTTAACAACGATAAATAAATATTTATCAAAATTCAACTTGAAACTTGTGATTTAACATAGAGCAGAAGTATTTCATTACAAAATTATTTAATTCACATAAAACTGTATCAACCTAGTCCTTTATGCGTATCTAATTTTAATTTTGTCCATCTTAAGCTACCCCTCTTTCTCCACTATGGAGTTTCAGCACTCTCTGAACTTGCTCTCAATGTTCTAAAAATCCCCTCTAGATCAGGAAGTCCAGAACAAAAAGTTTAACTGAAAGAATGACTTTGTAAAACTTAACAGACAAAAGCAATTTTAGTTAAATTCTGATAGATTCCACAAGTAATTCATGATTGTCAGAAAGGAACAAAGCAACTATTGTTTTTTCCTCGGGTTAGAATGTCAATTACAACAGAGTTTATCTACAATTAATGTTTCAACATCTCACTTCAGACGAAAACAATCTTCAGTAATAATTTATCAAGACCAAGGCGTGAAGTGAATCTTATGACAATGTCCACACAAAGTTTCTATCCCATGAAGAAGGACGACGTCTGTTAGTTTATCAGAGAAATCTATAGTATTATGCACCTACTGCTTATGCATGCAAAAATGTGATGGTCGGGGCAAGATGAATCACCTGAGCAAGGAGGTGGTCAGTCTCGTGCACAAGTCCTTTTTTTTTTATAAAAAAGAAAAGAAAAGCACCAAGAAGTAAAGACCAGAAGATGTTAACATGTTCAACCTTCCAAAAAGTAATACAGGATAAAAGCTAGTTATAATCGTAAATTGTAATTCAGCAAACAAATTAAAGAAGGAAGAAAACGATATAATTCACAGTTTACAAAACGTAATCCAAAAAGTTAAAAGAAACAATAAATAAGAGTATTGTTTAGAGAAAAATGAGAGGGAGAAACTAACCTTGACATCTGTTGGCTGAAAGTATATGAACAAGTAGTAGCCAATCACCAGCCCAAGTGAAGTTCCCACTCCAAATCCAAAAAAACTAGCTATGGTACTCAAAAGACCCATCTTCAATATCTCTGTCTACCAGTACCACCCAGAAAGTTTATTTGCTCAATGTGGAAAAGAAGGGGAGAGGGGAGGGAGCTAACTTGGTTCTATATCCAAAGTGGAACCTTCCCAATTAAACCTGCTCAACAAATACTGTGTAGTCAGTGTAGCCTCTTTTTGTGGATCAGTGAAATCACTTTCTGTGCCTGGGAAATAAGTAGAAAAGACAAGAACCTGTATATCTAATTATTATCATAAAAGTGCAATAAAGAAGCATTAAAACTAGTGGCCAATATCTTTACCTTATTCAACGACCATTTGATTCACACAACAGTTGACAAGGAAATTCGCATTAACCGCGTGAGGTGCCAGTTAGTGTCGGTAAGGTTCTCTTCTTTCAGATTTTTGAAATATCAATTTTATTAACAATGAGGTAGGGGCCAGTACTCATATTACAGCATGTTACTCATACACATTTATATACACTAACATCTTATATTTACACAAATTTTACTATTTGATTATATTTAATCTCACATCATTTACTTTATACCAATATTTTAATTCTATCACGTCAACAGATATGAGAGATGTAAAAAAGTAAGTGATGCGAGGGAAGCATTATTCTTATAGTAAGTATGCTAGAGGATGATGATCCAGCAATGAATATGTTCATCAGAAAAGATGTCTAAAAGCGATAAAATAAAGAGGTCCTACTGTGCTTTCTATTTTGGCTTTTTGGGTTTTGGCATTTTATCCCTTTGGCTTTGGCTTTGGTCCCTCACGCTCTCATGTTTCTGGTTTTTCTTCCCCGTGTCCTTAGGCAATTGAGACAAACTGACAACCTTCTGATTTACAGCTAAAGCTTCCTTTTAATTTGTGCTTCCGGCATTCCTTCCATTTGTTTTTTCTTTAATTCATTGACACTTCTTAACTCTTTTTCCCTCCTTAACCATTCTTTTTTTTTTTTTTACTGTATCTTGTATGCATAGATGCTAGAGATAACAGATTTCTATTTTAGGAAACATATAAACAGTTTGTTCCGATAAACAAAAACTAGCGGCACTTCTTCTAACAATTGAAAGTTATAGATTCATAAATCTAATAAGTTAACAAGACCATTTAACTTTTTTTTTTTCCAAAAGGACCACGGGTGCTTGTCTAAAATGTTTAGATATTGATATTGATATTTGTACATATATTTTATTTTATAATAATATTTTGTCATTTATATAAGGATTGGATTTATTAACGTGTGTTAGTTTAAGTATAAAAATTCAAATTCTTTAAATATGTGGTCTTAGATTTAATTCTTGAATTCATGTGTATAAAAATAACATCATTAAAAAAATTCCTACTTAAGCACATACCTCAAATAATTAATCTTTCATTTATTGTATCATGGAATACTTTGAGAAATCTAATATATATATATATATAGACACACACTCTAGTACTTTGTACCCGTGCATTGCATGAGTAATTTGAAGAAAAGTTAAAATAAATAATTAGTTATACAATTTCAAAAGTTTTAGATTTTGAATTTTACAGGTTTTTTTAATATAAATTTCTATATTTATATTCGTTTGTATTTTTATTTTTTGTTAGAACACTTATTTACACACATTTGGATTTTTGTTTTTATAATTTTTACTAATTAGGGTATTGTTTTCTATTTTTCATGTAGAATTTGTTGTTATAATTTCCAATTATTAAGATATCAGTCCTTAATAGGCAAAATATAAATAAGTTAAACTATATAGACCGATATAAAATAAAATTTAAAATTAGGTGGGACTATAGGAAATAATTATTTATTTTAACTTAGAATAAGTAATATTTTCAAAGATTTAGGTAAAAAATATTTCCATTAGTTCTAAGGCATCAATATAAAACAAAATAACAAAGTGATTTGAAAATAAAAAATAATAAGTATATTAACAATTAATCATTTAACAAACCTTATATAAAGGACATAAGCATTAATAAGACCACTATTTTATACACTGAGAAAAGAATAGATAATAATAACAAAATTTGTATATATTCAAAAAATAAAAATATTATATTATTATAAAAACAAATAATCATCTCTTAAATTTTCACTCCCTTCTAAAGGCTATATTGAATCGATCCCTGATTTTTTTAAAAAATTATTAATAGACATTTTAATGTATTATATTGTAAAATAATATTTATATTTAAAAACGATAAAAGGGTAGTGATTATATATAAAAATTTGTAAGACAGATAAATTTTAAAGAAAAATAAATTTATTAAAAAGTATACTTTATATTGTAAAGTTTTCGCTCCTACAAATATAAATTTTATCATTTTTTTATAAAGCTTTCATTTCCGTGCAATATAAATATAAATATATTTTTATGTAAATTTTTTATTCCTACTATTATAGATAATAACAATGAGAAAGAAAATAAAAGAATGCATATTTATGATGCGTTTATGAATTTCTTTCTCTCTCTGTGACATAATATATATTTCATAGGTGCAATATAACTTTTACAACTTTCTAGTATGTATATAAATATTCTTACTAATTTCTCTTCTCTCTTTTTTTCATTTGATTCAAATTCAATGAATAAAATTCAGTAAAAAATAATTCAATGAATAAAGTTGAGAGAATCTGTTTATATATCTTGGAGCTGATTTCATTCTTTCACCCAGATTAGATTAACTTTGTAAATTGTTCTTGTGAAGCATTTACCCCTACAAAGAATATATTGCTGCTTAATGAATTAATTGAGAGTCAAACGCTTTTTACTGAGTAATGTTTACCGATACATCTTTCTTCAAGTTGTAATTTAGTACTCATTTTCTACAATGTTCAGATTGTCTTGGTAAACAAATGTGGAACTCTTCCTCAGATGAAAATGATTATTACTTGTAGTAAGTATTGGTTTCTAGAGTCTTAAACATTCCTAGATAAACAAAATAAAGTGTTGCTCCCTTTTCAGGTAGCAAATTTAGTTTTGGCAGCAATGCGCCAGCATGCTCCTGGAGAGTTGTATACATGATCTGTATGATCTGTAGTGTGTTCATTAAAAAGCAATGCCCGACATGCCAAGCTATCATTAAAAATAATATTTATATTTACACGATAAAAGTTATATCCTAAACTCATTGATAGTAAAATTATTTATTAAAATGTCATTTTTTTAACTATTTATTAAATTACTTTTTTTTTAACTATTTATCAAATTGTCCTTATTTTTTAATTATTTACCAAAATATCACTTTCTTTTGAAATTATATACCAAATCGCCTTTTGGTGACGTGGCATTATTTAATATTTTCTCAATAACCAGGATCAGCCAAATAGGATGGCGCATCCAATAGATTACCACATGTTAATGCGGCCCGACATCGTCATCCTACTTGGCAGCGTCCTAAGGAACTCCTACGCTAAGATCCCTATTTTTGGCCATTTTTTACATGCTATTAAAATTAAATAATTAATTAAAAATTATTTGAAATACTTAATAAATATTTATATAAAAATATAAATATATAAATATTTATTGTTTTTATGTATGAAATACTTTTATAGTTAATAAATATTTGAAATACTTGTTATTTTTTAAAAATTTATTGTTTCAATTTATTGTTCAATTTAAAAAAGCGATTGAGGTATTAATTATTTGCTTTTAATGTCTTTATGTATGATTTTTAATAAATTTAAAAACAATCTAATCAAATGTACGTCATATCTTATTATTGAAGTTATTGAATATATTTATTTATTTTGACACAAATAATTTAAACAACATATAATAAAAATTAAATGGTATATCCTGTAGAAGAGACGTCACTTAAATGAATTTTTGTTGAGTAGGATTCGATGATAGTGAGTAAGATTCGATCCGAATAATCCTCTCTCAAATTTTTAGTAATTCTTAGTAAAAATTTCAATTTTCCCAAATGTTGGATCTCCCCAAAAGCCAATGATCTGTTTAATTTAATGAACTTACCACAATATTTAATAAAATCTAAAACAAAGTTAAAAGCATATATAGTGTAATCTAATTAGGGTACCAAACTCACTATATTCTCAATAGTATTTTACACAAAATCAATAAATATATTCTCTAAATGTCAATGAGATGGGCCCGCATCGAATGCGGTGGCTTTGTGAGATGGTTCGGAAGAGGACCTGGTTGTGATGGGTATGGTGGGTAACCTGGTGGTGGGTAAGGATATGGTGGGTAACCCTGTGGTGGGTAAGGATATGAGGGGTAACTCGGTGGCGGGTATGATAGGTGAAAATGATGGGTATGGTAAATATGCAGAGGGGTACGTATGTAGGAGGCGAGTGGGGGGTATGTAGCGGCGGTAGGATGTTGTGTCGTATCTTGGCAAGTCAGTGGAGTCCTCGGGATGTCGGTCGTGTCCGATTGCTCGCTAATCCTCTCCTCCGCCTGCGCCGCGTTCCTCGTTGGCTCGACTCCTCGGGCGGCCCCGAAATGTCGTCTGAGCTTGTTTCCATCGTAATGCGGTCATACTCCCGCAATGAGTGTAGGATTTGTGTAGCAACCTCTCGAGGCGAGTGTCGGTAGTTGAACCGAGCAAATACTGCGCAATGTCCGCCTAATAAACATATACAATTTATGTCATTATACTTGAATACAAAATACATATAGTCACTAACGAATTAGTAAAGAGCTTACCGCATTTCCAATAGATGCGCTTGTGGGAGCAATCCAAATTCTTTTATACCAACGCATGTACTCGGCGAACCGATTGGGACTCCCCTAACAAGCTTCTCCCTACGACTATCCCGGTGGCTATATAAACAACATGTGTAGCCAGGCCAATCCTCATCACATGTAGCAATGTAACCGAGTGCAATCCGTTGGAGCGGTCTCCGTGGAATGGGCTTCAAAGACCAAATCGCGATTGGGACCACTTATGGAAACATATGAGAGGGACCACCGCTTCATGTCCCTAGCGACCAACAAAAAGGTGGCAATCCTTCTCATCATCGTGTATGGGTGCCATATAAACTGAAAAAATGAGATGCACAAAACATTAAGACGGCATATGCATAAGTAAATATATCAAATGAATGTAAACGAAGACATACCTCATCGTTCTTCAACTGATCGAAGAACCGACGATAATATGAAAGGACGCTCGATCACAAGATCACTCAATACTTTATGTTTGCGCCACCTATTTGGTAAATGAAAGTATTGCAAACGTAAGTATTTTTATTAACAAAGTATGTCATGAAAGTAATGTAAAAATATGAAATGAAATAGAAACTTACTCTTCCACGACCAAAGATCGTAAAACACATCAAGCTCATCATGGTCGCTAGTGAAGGGCAAGATTTCACCACGCCCGATCGCAATAAGATGCATGCACCTTCGATCTCGCGTCGTCATAGTCGCTTTACAAAGCTCTCTATACAGTACGCCAAAATCGTAGACCCCCAACTATACGTCCCAGAATGAAAAAGTCCTCCACCAATGGGAGGAACATCAAGTGCACGAGCTTACCCGAATGATCGGGGCATAAGAAACCCCCAAGCAAGCGAAGTATGTAATGTCGTGCACGCCGTTGCACGTACTCATCATCATCGTCCTCAAGGACCGTAGTAACACTCGGCCGCCACGAGGTATGTCATGTCAATGCGTGCCCCACCACGAGCGAGGGAGTGTCATCAATCCCTAACAACCGAGCGCGCACAAATCGAGCCAATCGTCCCATGCGTAACGCCGAACTAGCGCCATCAATGGGAAGACCCGATATCATTCCGATATCCTCCAACGTAATGGTGCACTCCCCGGTCGGCATGTGAAATGTATGCGTTTCGGGCGCCATCTCTCAACCAACCCGCAGAGATCGGGGAGTGATCAATACCGCAATAACCCATGGGGCAACTCCCAAGAAACCACCTGTGAAGATAAGGAATAATCGGAGCGGGGGGTCCATATGTTTCGTCTTCCGAGCACGTCTAACACGCAGTGTCGGTCCTCATGTCCCTGCCATACATGTTTTGGGAAACATGGTACTCCCGCAACTCCAAAATCGAGTCGTCCTCTCGGTCCGGGTTTACACGGAATGCCATCTGTCACCAGTATGCCAAACATTAACAACAATTAGTATGATCCTATTATTTTTATAATAAAATATGATATAACCATATGATAACTATACAAGAATATAATATGGAATAAATAAAGATAACACTTGCATAGATTGGTGATACAAAACAATACAACTCGTAAATACACATCATTACTAATACAAGATTCGAAAAATGAAAATAGGTCCGAGATCAACTAGATGGGCGCAGCTTGATGGCCCGCTCCATCATCCCCCAAGGAACTCGATCCGCCGACACGACAAGTACGAGAATTATGTCCACGTTGATGGCATCTTGTACACGTACATGTCTCCGGCCCTGCTTCGCGCCAATCCATCTCATTCCTAAGTCGGGTTGATTTTGGTCGACCTTTGGATCTAAGCAATGCACGTGGTGGCACCAAAGTGGTGTCGGGAGGCTGCAGCCACCATGGTTCAAACGGTTCAAGCCGGTTCAAAGTCAAACTCATAGGCCCTATAAATGCTTTCCATCCTCAAACCCTATGAACAAGTTCGAATGGGTCAATCGCCACCAAAGCACACGCAGCAGACGCATGCGAGCAAGGATAATGCAATGCTTGAAACACCCCACGCTCACACCGCCTTGCTTCCAGGTTCAAAGTATAAGAAAGTCCACCCCGTTGTGTTACAGATTAAAAGCCTCTTCAACCATGAACCTTGTGTTCTCTCATATGCCCGACGAACTTGGTGTGAACTGGCCTTTGCCAGGTTTACTCTCCAGTGCTTCAATAAGTCATCACTCCAGATCTGGTTAAATAAATGGGAATAACAATATCAAACCATAAATAGATGCACGTGTGAACAACAATTTGTTTGTGGTTGTACTTAATATTGTAAAACAATATCAAACCTGGTTGAATGTCATCAATTTCGAATTTGCCTCATCCTTTCGGTTGACGAAGTATTCTACTAACTTCGTATATGTCAATTGAACCAACGCATTATAGGTAGATTTCTGCTACCTTTCAACACTCGTTAATGCATTCTGACAAATTGGTAGTCATATGACCGAATTTGCGACCACCATCATACGCCAAACTCCATTTTTCCTTTGGAATTCCGTTAATCCAATTTGCCATCTCCGTTGTAACTTTAAGCTTCTCTAGCCTAGCATCAAACTTTATTGCAATTGGTTCATACCCTGATACATCGAATAATTTAGGTTAGTATTACAACCTAACTATTATTAGCGACAAAAATTACAACACAAAGAGAAAATGTAAAGTACTGTTTAATCAAAAATCTTTTCAACTCCTTGTTCTCGAAATTTGGAGTTAAAATTGGAACCAATATGCCGTATGCGAGAAGACATGATATGCATTCGGAGGTCACCATCCAAGATTTTCATTTGCCACTGATTGTAAGATGCCTCGATGTCGATCAGAGATCAAACACAAGCCCTCTTGTTGGGTTATATGCAATCTCAGGTAGGCTAAGAACCAACTCCAAGCATCCTTTGTCTCCCCCTCCACAATGGCAAATGCAATAGGCAGAGGTTTTCTGTCTCCATCTTGAGTTGTTGCAATCAACTACTTATGACGATACTTGCCATACAAATGAGTGGCATCAATCTGAATGATGGGCTTACAATATCGGAAGCCAACCACACATGGTCTAAATGTCCAAAATAACCGACAAAAGACTCTTTTTGAACGATTGAGTCGGTTATTCACAAAACATTCCTCGTCTTGCAACTCCACCAATATCTCTCTGCATGGCTGCTAGTCATCTGGGCAACACCTCATAAGATTTGTCCCAATCCCCAAACACATTCACAATAGCCATTTGTTTTGCCTTCCAAGCCTTTTGATATGAAACTTGGTAACCAAATTGACTTCGAATCCGTTCAATAATTAATGATACGGAGTGCATCGGGTTTTGTTCTGACTAACTCCAAAATGCAAGAGCAGATCAAACGAGAGTCCAACTTCTGGTGATCTAATGACATAGATGGGCTTACGCAACTATGAGGTCCATTATATTTTGTAATCTGCCACGTATTCGACCTCCTGCTTTGTATGGCTCTAAGTCTCCAACTACAACCTTCGTCAAAGTTAGGGCATTTGGCAGTGAATCTTCGTGAATCAGAGTCTTCAATCTTGTACTCTTGATGCCTGTGAATGGAATATTGTTTGAGAGCTAACTTCACATCTTTTGATGGAAATTGCAAGCCAACATAGAATTCATCACCCATGCTCCAAGTCCCACGAGTGTCTAACTCGTGCAAGTTATCGGATTATCCAATGCATCCCGCTTAATTTAAGAAAACCGAGGGCATGGTGGCACAAACACGATTCAGTGCACCCGAGGCATAAATATGGATTGAGGAGCAATCGCCAAAGGAACCTCAAAATTTTGTTCGGCATCAAAGTTTTACGCCTCTATGTCGGTGTCTCGAATCGTCGCCTCAGCTACTTGTTCTTCGTCTTCATTTGACTCCCATACTGCATCTCTGACAAGTGGGTTATCAGGTTCAACCATTGCACCACCAATAAGGATCATATTGCATGACTCAACTTGATTAGACGGACCAACTTGAGATTCGGTTTCACCAGGAGCTTCAGCATGCTCTTCTTGCCCACTTGTTTCTACCTCCACATACAACTCCATAGATGCCATGTTCGGAGTTTGACAGAAAGAATCTATCATGTACTTTAGATCATCATCGTCTTCTATTGGAAGCCCTACCCATCTCCACGGATTGAAGCATTGCGGACACCGATAGACAACTTTTGACACATGTTGGTTTGCTTGAAGCCTCAACTTTGAATGGATCTTAGTTTTCAACCCATCCAAAGTCATGTCTTTTGTGATCACAAATAGGCCTAGGAGGAGGACCTCGATACATGACACCCTCTTCACCATCATACATTGTCCCATTGAAGTAAATATGCACATTTAGCGATTTTGTCATGTTAACTCCAATTCTGAACAATAACAATTCAACACATTTGTAGAGAGATTAAACATCAATTACAATATTCAATACAGTTATTTATGTAAAAAAAAATTTCTAAAGTCGAATATCTTGCATTAAGCTACATTTACTAATGTAAATCATGTCAAACATATATATCCTACTAGATTACCTATAAATTAATTATCTATATAATTTAAATTACATATCATACAACTTCATTATTCATTAGTCAATACAAATATTAAACTATAATAATAATACATTATAATTAACACTAACTTAGTAAAAAAGTAATCAATAAATAATAAATAAATTATTTAACTATTGAAAGAAATACTTACAGTGTGAAGGAATATAATTTAAAGTACAAATAATGATCCTGACACCACTTCTCGTAAGAATTGAGAGACTTCAGAGTGTTTAGAGAGAAGAAATTTATAGAGAGATAGTGAGAATTTAGGAAAATGTGAGAATGTCACGCACGGGGAAGGGGTGTGGGAATATATACTACGGTTACGTCACCCTTGTTGGCGTTTTGTACTTGGTTGCGCCATCAAGGGTGGCGTTTTTAGTTCCAGGGCCAACCAGGATGCGCCACGTAGGATGACGCATCCATGTAGGTTGCGCCAGGCGTGTTGGCGCAACCTACGTGGATGCGCCATCCTACGTGGCGCATCCTGGTTGGCCAGAAAATATTAAAAAATGCCATGTCAGTCAAAAGAGTGGCAATTTGGTATATAGTTTCAAAAGAGTGACATTTTGGTAAATAGTTAAAAAAAGACAATTTGGTAAATAGTTAAAAAAATGGCAATTTGGTAAATAGTTAAAAAAAATGACATTTTGATAAATAGTTTTACTAACAGTGGCAGTTTAGTAAAAAAGCCTTAGTTCTACATGTGTAAAATAACCTATGGATTGGTCTTTGTGGTTGAAACCTTTATGTCTGTATTTTTCCCACATTTGCAACTCTTGTTACATTACCTTAATCCAAATCCTCCACTTCCACTTGATGATGCCATTGCAACACTGACAATCAAACAAGGATATTAAATGAAGAAAATAGAAAACAGAAATGCATTTGTTAGTTGTTGCACTTCATCAAACATAATGACTACAAGGTGATTCTCCAACTTAAAATCAGAAAAAACCAAAGGAACATTACCTCTACAAATCAGAAACTGGGCAATTGAAAATCAACATTAACTCACCTCTTCAATGTCGATTGGGACCACTTCGATTTGTCTTCAAACTTGGCTCCAACCACCTTCGAAATCTTCAGCCAACAGAGATAGAATGCTGAGTTCGATCCCAGCTTCCTTCAAATGAGATGGAATAAGGGCATAAGGGTGATTTCACCCCACCTGGTCCCCCAAAACTCGCGTGCGTCGCACATGATCCAGAGATCCTTTAGTTTTCCTAACGGTAGCTAACGGGAGAGGGATATAAGTGCAACAACGAGATGTTAAGTGGGGGGACACAGTCATTTTTGGAACTAGAAGAGTACCACGTGTCAAAGTTGAAAACCTCATGGGAACTGAGTACAATTTCCCCATGATATTATAGTTGTTGTGTCTCCCGTTATATTTCTTTACACATTTGCCATTTTTATTTTTAATGCAGATAAAATATTTTAATTCGAATATACCATGATTTGGGATTCTTGTTTATAGACATGATGTTGGAGCATTTTAGTGTGTTTGGATTAGCAGTAGAAGAAAATTTATTCAATAATCGATTATATGTATAATTAATTTTTTTAATATCAATTATGATATAATTATTTTTTTTTTGTTTAGATATATTAATCAAAAAGTACTCTTAAGTTAATATATTTTGGTTAGATTGTATAAAAAAATTAATTTTATATAATAAATTATTAAAATAAGTATGAAATAATTTAATTGTCGCAATTCACCCTTACCAATTATAACAACCATTGTTGAAATTTTAGTAAATTGCTTTAAGTCCTAGCACAAATTTTTGTCCAAAACTAATTAGGCGAAAAATAAAGCCTATGGTTTGGACTGGGACTAGCTAACTAATTAAACCTAAAAATGACTCTTATGTACTTAATAAAAAGCATGTCTATTACCAAATTACTTAATTTAAAATATGCTAAGTCGTATTTTTTATATATTGTTAGGAGAGTTTTTAGTCTAAATTAATATTTAAAACTTAGTAAAGTGACTCTTAAAACTTTCATCAGCTTAATGACTGTTAATTTTACTATTTCCTATGCATAATGGATGTTCCAAGGTTTTATTTTTATAAGTTTCTCATGTAGTTTGTATTTAGATTAGTTATGAAAATTTAATTATTTTAATAATTAATTATTGTATAATTGATTATTGTTATAATTGATAATAATATAATTAATTTTTTGTTTGGATATATTAATTGAAAAGTGATTTTAAAGTAATTTATTTAGTTTGAATGGTATAAAAAAATTATTTTTATGCATTAAATTATCAAAATAGATATAAAATAATTACAAAGTTATTTGATTGAGAACAAAATAGTATTTACATCTTAAAAATTTTAAAATAATTTATAATCTATAATAAAAAACTTCAAATTTCAACATTATGAAAAAAAAATTATAATACATTGAATCTTGTGCAAAAATTAAAACAAAAATTGTCAACTATGATTGAAACAATAAAAAAATCTTTTTTAAGCAAAAAGTTGTTTTGACAGAAAATTAATCTTTACCAAACATATTCGTATTATATTAGAAGACTTGAAATTTTGACATACTATTCAAATAAATTTTTTTAATAGAAAAAAAAAGCTTTTTGTGCATTCATTTTGGGTTATACATGTCATTAGTGGATTCACTTAAGTGATAAGTTAAAATCAAATTAATATTTATGTATTTCTTTTGTTAACACCAAATGATGATATAAGCACATCTTACTTTGCATCTCTGACTTTTTGCGTTACTAAATAGTGAGATATACTTAGAATAATTATATATATCATCTTAATTAACGAATCTTGAAAAAAGTATTAAATAACTTTTATAATTTTCAAGGCAATAAATTTTTTTAATTTTTATTTAATAATTTATAATATAAGTAATCAAGAACTTTAAAGGATCAAAATGGACAGCTATTCTCAAATATAATTTGTTGTTTGTTTTAAAAATTTGAAAGCAAAGTGTGTGTTGTTCACGTTGGGGGAAATATCACATTTCCTTCAATTTAGTGGGAAAATATCACGTCTCCTCTTTTAATCTTGGGAAATACTACATTCTCGTTAATTTTGTTATAGAATATTACATCATTGTCTTCACAAATTAACATGCAAAAATACTAGTAATTAGAAAAAATATGAAAATAAATCAAGCATAATTTAACATGATTCGACCTAACATGTCTATATATATAAATGAGAAGAGTCAAGTCTACTATCAAAACAAGTCTATCCTACAGACTTATAAGAGGATTTCTCTTATACTCTAATTCTCATACTTATAACTTTACCAATTTCTAATACAAGTATTTATTACCTACCACTCTTGTTCTCCAAGCAATCTTACTTGCTCTCGAAGCCTTTCTATAACTTTCTTAGGATATGTTTGGATTGATGAGATTTGGTAGAATGGAGGGGAATGAAATAGAATAGATATATATTCTATTGTTTGGGTATGTTAAAAAATTATGGAATAAGATGAAAATGAGTGGGATGGATTTCATCCCATCCCACAAAAAATCACCAATTTTCTTCCCCCCAATTTAGGGAGTATGAGATGGAATCATCTTTTTTATTATTATTATGTTTAAGAGTCTATCACATCCCACTAAAAATCATTCACTTCTCAAATAATGAAGTGATAACTTTACTCCATTTCATCCTAAAATATCTAAATAATGAAATGATATTTTTATCTCATTTCATTTCATTCTATCAATTATTAAATATCTAAACATATCCTTAGTTTTCTATTATAAACAAATCTCACATATTTGTCAAATCTCTTATATATTTCACATATTTTTACAAATATATTATATTTTCATTTATCTTCAATATAATAGGAATTAGGAAACTATCAATACTAAGGGTGTTCATAACTTGTCCTGACCCGATAACCTGTCCTAACTCGAAGCTAATTGGGTTGGGTTCAGGTTCTTAAAATTTGACCCATTATGTTCTCGGACTGGGTTCGAGTCATACTCCAGGTTGGCTCGATCCAACCCGATATAACATAATGCTTTAAAACTTATATGATTTTTAAAAAATTAGTCATAAATTATAAGAATTTTAAACATAAATTAAAACCTTTTTTATAACATAATATTTTTGTATTGATATAATTTGTTTCATAATATTTATTGTAAAATATCCCTTAATTTTAGTTTCATACTTTTAAAATTTTATGACTTAGCTATGCATAACGTCTAATATATTGTCCATTTTATATAAATATCGGGTCAACCTGGTCGTAGCTCGGTCATTAGTCGGATTATGACCGGGTCAAATTTGTGTCCAAAAAAATGGCTTGATCAACATATTTGGTTGGTTTCGAGTTAGGCTAAACCCGTCTTAACCCGTCTCTTAAACACCCTTAATCAATACAAATCTTTAATGAAATTTGGGTCAAATCCAATCATCTCCACCTTGGGCCAATTTCCATCATCAATGAGCAAATCTTCAAATCTTCACAAATCTTCAAATATGTTGTTATCAATGGAACACGCTACTTGACCTCCATGTCAAGAAAACTTTCGACACACCTACCGCTATTCATAACACTCAATCTTTCAAATCTTCAAATCAGATCTTCGTGCTTGTATCACCATTATATAGAATACGTCGTTTGACCTCCATGTCAAGAAGACTTTCAAAAGATCTGCTATGTTTGTCGCCATCATAATGAGACACACCACCTGACCTCTATTGGCAGGAAGACTTTCGACATAAAGGCACAAATGATCGTACTATCACCTAGATCCTCAAGCCATTAGATTTGATACTACTTGTTGAGAGAATACCACATCCCATCTTTCAATCTTGGCGAATATCATATCCCCATCAATCTTGTTGAGGAATACCGCATCTCTATCTTCACCAAATAACATGCATAAATACTAGTAATTGGAAAAAGTATAAAAATAAATTAAGCACAATTTAATATGATTCTACCCAACATGCTTACATTCACAAATAAGAAGAGTCAAGTCTACTATCAAAACAAGCCTGACCTATAAACTTACAAGAGAATCTCTCTTATACTCTCATTCTCATGCTCATATAACCTTACAAATTCCAAATACAATTATTTATTGCCTACCACTGTTACTCTCCAAGCAATCTTACTCGCTCTCCAAGCCTCTCTATAACTTTTCCTAATTTCCTAATATAATATAAACAAATCTATCTTTCACATTTCTTTACAAATCTATTATTTCTTCATATATCTTTAATGTAATAAAAAATTATCAATACAAATCTTTAATGGAATACGGTCCAATCAAATAGTTCCACTCTTCTATCTGTGAAACAATTATTTTAAATAATATAAGCTATGTTGCCGTGAAGAAAAAGGAGAAAGTTTTTGCTGTATTAGTTTAGATTCTAGTATAATTAGTTTTAAAAAAATTGATGTCTAAAGAATTAATGTTAAAATAATTAATTTATATTTGAGAATAATATTTCAAAAGTTTGATTTAGAAAAATTAATTTTGTTTGAATGGTAAAGTAAAAATTACTTTAAAAATGTAATTATGCTTTTTAAAATTTTTATAGGTCTACACCTAGAATTAATTCTATAATCACCGCAAAAAGTTAATTTTTTTTATTTTGTTACACAAAAGTTAAAAATTTTACTTCTCTCAAAATCAACTATTCATATCTCAAACCCACGTTTACATTAATTGTTTTGCTAAAAATTTTACTTCTCTCAAAATCAACTATTCATATCTCAAACCCACGTTTACATTAATTGTTTTGCTAGGCAAATATGATAACAAATGTTGAAAATAATTTTATCTGGCAATGAATCCACGTTCGGGTGCCTAAAACCAAAACCAAACATGCAAAAATTGCCTTCAAAGGCGTGATAGAAAAGGTGCTTGCATTTGATAAAATTTGAAACAAACAGGCTAATTATTATAAAATCTTCTTTCATATACATAAAACAATCAAAATATGTGCTAACACGATAACTTTCATTTTGTTTTGATATTTTCTGTTTAGTTAGCAATATTATTTAATATAATCGCTAAATAATTGGTAAGTGAAATCTAGTTACTACTAATGTAATAGGTAAAATAAATGATACTATAAAAATCATACTTGTGATTTTCTTTTGCTTAGGGAGAAAGGATGGTATAACTAAATTATATGATATATAACTAAATTACATTATAGGTTAATTTTGAACTCTTATCTTTTTATCTTAGTTTTGAATGTATTTATTGGGTATATTTAAAAGTCAGTGTCTCAATACATATTTTTTTTTACAGATGATATAATTATAATGGAAGAATTGAGAAAAAAAATAAATGATAAAACGATAGAAACAGACTTTAGAAACGCATGATTTCCTTTTAAGTATAAGTAAAACGGAATATATGTGTCAAGAGTATTGGTCAGTCAACTTCTCAAACACAAACTTCCCGAGATTATCGGCATTTGAATAGCATCTAGTTATTTATTTAAATGTAACATTATCTTTGTTTATTTTAGTTTTTATCTTGATTATTCAATGTATATAAAAACTGTATCATGTAACGTTATTCTGCAGTAAATACAATCATCTTTTACTCTCAGCTTGAGCGTTCTCTATAATATAGAATATAAGTTCAAAAAGAAACAATAACACTATGTGAAAGTTGAAAATCACACCATTTTATAAGTCACACAATTTATGTATTTTGATTTTATTATATAAAATGATAGAGAAATATAGAGAGATACAAACTATAAGATCCAAATGAGATGGATAAAATGAAAATGTTTTAAGAGTTATTTGTGATCAAAATATATCTCACAAGTTAAAAGAAAAATTTTATCGCATAGTTATAAAACTCACAATGTTTTATGTATTGAATATTAGGAAGTAAAAAATCAAGAAGAGCTTAAGCTAAGTATTGTAGAAACGAGAATGTCGCACTAGATGAGTGGACATATATAATTATAAATAAATGTATTAAAGATAAAGTATGAATAATATCTAATGATAAAAAGATAATAAAATATCACTTTATATGATTTGACTATATAAGAATATGACCATTAAAAATGATTTAGAATTATAGAAGAAATTATTAAAAATAATTTAAATTAAATAAACTTTCTAAAATATAATTTATGATAAAATATAATATTATTTGATTAATGCAGTCAACTGTATGATTCTCCCACATAAGAAAAGAATTTAATTGTTATTTATTAGAAAGATATTGTAGTATATATTTTTCATAAAAAAAATTGTGTATTTGGGAAAATAATTAAAAAAGTAGAAGATAAAAACACTTATTTAATTAGATGAATGGAATATATCATGAAATAGGGGGAAGTTGGTGAAGGGTGGGGACGTTATGTCTGCTTTACCTACAATAATTCATGTAAAAAGTTAAGAGATTTTGCTTCACCTTTACGGCCACAATTTTATTGTCCATAAATTGACTTCTTTAGCCTAATTATATTTTATATATTTTTTTTCATTCTTATATTAATTTTTTTATAGAAGAAATAAATATAATGATTAACAAAAAATTAATATAATAATAATATAAAATTTTACAAAAATTAAGGTAAATTTTAAAATAATAGAAATGTTAAATGTAATAAAATAAGTGTAATTTTTCCTTAACATTATTATTATCCTCTAACACAGACAAGATTATGCAATGCCATTAATGCTGGAAAAAACCAATTGTCGGAGCTTTTGAAGCTTTCGATTTATTGTACTTTTTTAAATGAACGCATGCCTATCCTCCACGGCAAATCATATGTCAAAGGTCCCCTCACGGACAATTAGTCATATATTGTCTTTGTCAACTTTTATGACAACCATAACCATATCTTTCCGCATATGCTATTATGCACCTTTGCTAACATATGGTACATGGTGCACTTGATGATTTACCTCAAATTAGAAAGAGTATTTATTTTTTACCAGTTTAACATTATTTAAAAAAGAATAATCATACCTTTACATTCATAAAAATAGGTGTATTATTATTTATATTCTTTTAAGAGTTGTGATTAAATAAAAAGAAATAAATAAAAATAAATATAATGAATGATATTAAAAATATATAAAAAAATATATACACTATTTATGGTAAGAATATAAGAGTTATTTAAAAATAACCTCAAAATTACTGTATTTTTTCATTTTGAGTACACAAGAAATTATTCCAACTATGACGTGTTCAGCGACTACATGCTCCGGCAGGCGGCGGCGGCAGCGACATTCTCGCCGGTGCAGAAGTACTCGTAGAAGGTATTGCAAATGGTGGCCAGCATCAGATCCCTGAATACTCCCGTTTTGACGAGCTTGGACCTCATGATCCACATCCAAAATCCACCATCTATGATGCACGGATACGGGTATGGGTATCGGATACGACACAGGTATAGTACGGGAATACGACTTTTGTTAACAAATTAAACTAATATTTATCAAATATTCAAGTATCTGGTACGGATACGGGTACGTATCCGACACGAGTACAGCAGACATTATGAAGTATTCGTGCTTCATAGTCCACCATGGACTCCACTGCAGTGGCGTGGAACACGGCGGAGGAGCGGAGGAGCTTGGCTGTGGGCAAGGAGGAGAACAACTTCTCAGCGTCGTCCAAGTTTAAGGACGAGGTCGATGCGGCAGAGGAGCGTGGTTTTTGGTCTGTCTTGTCGAAGGGTGAAGGTGGAGCTACGACGGAGGGGAAATGAGGGAAAAGGGTGAGCAGGGATATGGTCGAGTTCGAGATCGGTGACAGCATCGCTAAGAGCAATGATCTTTGGTTTCACGCGCGACGAAGGCGATCCAGACGAGCGGTGTAAAGGCAACACTGGCGTAGATGTGGTCGAGCTTCGACTACAATGGTGGTTTGGATAGTGGTGGAGGTGCTTGTCTCCATATCTGAATTGTCAACAAATTTGGGGTTTTTTTGTAATTACTTATTTAACCTGTTGTCCAAGTTCTTGGTAATTATTTACTGCCATTGATTTATTTTTATGCAAAATAAATGGTTCATATTCAAAATGCATCATGCTCCTTAATCTTGGAAGGTGCATATCAGATGGTACTATCCTTGAAGATGGAAAATTAAATCCGTCTAAATCCTAACCATACAAATCGACATTCCACCGTACATTAATTATTTCTTTTCCTTTTTTATGCAAAAGGGGCTTAGATTAACCTAAAACTAGCAAAAAGTTCATGTTTTCGCTAACAGTAACCGTGGGCTATGTTACATTAGGGAGGATTGCACTTGCCGTGATTAATCATTGGGCCGGGTCACAGTGGTGTGTTATTCTCTGTTAGGAACAATCTAAGAATGACAATCTGTCTCAATTTCAATAATCAGTGGATGTATTTCTCTGTCTTTGGCTACCAATATGGCCCAAAGTTAAGTGAGAACCATTCAGTTTAGACAAGTTTATGATGCACTGGTTCTTTCCCTAATTCAAACGGTTGAATTTGTTGACTGAGAACCATTCAATTTGGGCAAATTTATATTGCACTGTTTCACTTATTATTTTTTATTACAAACCGTTGAATTATCTGGAATCTGAAAATTTAGGTGAAAGATTTTCACATCCTTTCCTCTTATTCTTCTTCCAACAATCCAACGTCATTAGCCAAGACACAGAACATCGTGTCAGTCGCCAATATGTTACCAGCCGCAAATGCTAACTATACTTATTAATTATATTAATAAGTAGAATGATAAATTATACCAAAAAAAGAAAGCAAAATGATAATATTATTCTAAGGTTTTGAATTAAAATGTAACACAAGCCCTTGTCAAGTCTATGAAAAGATATCTCAATCTAATTGTTTTTTCATGTCATCGAAGGTGAAGAGATCACGGTTGATTAGGTTGTATTATATTTTACGGATATTATTAGACTTTGAATTTATATGGTATCATGGAGGAAAAAGAAAAGAAATGAATATAATAGAAAAGAAAATAAAAGAAAGGAACAGATAAGTAACGGAGTTATCACTCTCATTATTTGATATCAACTAATAAAAAATAAAAGAAGCTTCCCTTCTAGAGCTGGCAAAATGGACCGACCTGCCTCAACCCGCTAAAATGCGGGGCGAGATGGGTTGACCTGTTTTAAAAAATAGGTTGGAAGAGCTAACTCACCTCGCTTTAAGGCGAGTTGGCGAGTTGGTGAGTTGGCCCTCATAAAAGATAAAATGGGAAAAAGTTGATGAGTTAGCAGGTCAACCGACTTAACCCACCTAAAAAATAAAAAAAAATTATATAAAAAATCAATAAAAATATTATAAAAAATAATAAATAATAATGATAAAAAATTACAAATCACATATCTAAAATATAATTTTTAAAATAGTCTAATTAAATATTCAAACATAAATTATATAACATCAAAAAGTTTTTCATTTATAGTATTACTTATCATTTTTAAAAATAAAAAAAGTCAACTCGTCGGACCAATCCGCTTCGCCTTCGCTTCGCTTAACCCATGAGTTAAAGCGGACGAGTTATGCGAGTTGAAAAAAAAATGAGTTCAATCTTGAACCCAATCAAAAAAAAAAAAGTTGGTTTGGCGAAGTTAACCCAACGGCCAACCCGTTTTATCAGCTCTATTCCCTTCACTTGTTTGATTTCATAAAAAAAAAGGTAAATGATAAAAATCTATGTAAATATATAGTGGGATCTATACAATTTATTCTCTTACATTCTTTTCCCTTCCTTCCCATCCAAGAAGAAAAATATGAAAAATATGTAGGCTCCATGTAAAATACATCCATTCAAATCTCTCCCATCCTACATAGCAAACAAGGGACTAATCATTTCCCTCCCCATCTTCCTTTTCTTTTCACCCAAATTTTGCATACCATACAAAATGAATATCAAACAAGGGAGCTATCATTTTCATCCCCCTCTTCCTTTTCTTTCCACCCAAATTTTGCATACTAAACAAAGTCTTCAAGGGAAGCTTACATGAGTATGATGTGTCAAACTAAATTTATAGTAAGAAGCAATGAGATATCTTTAAAGAATAATGATCATTTGAAGTGAAGATTTTTATAAAATGAGTAAGTAAACTTATATATGTGAGATTACTTACTCAATTTACAAAAATCCTCACCTTAAAAAATCCTTACCCATCTTTAAAGGGCATCGACTTTCAAGTTTCAATAATAGAGACATCTAACAGAACTGGCTTTTCGATAATCGAAGACAGTATTGGCGTTCAAGTGAGTCTAGACCAACAACTACAATGGTGATTGGACCATGTGAAACTATTTGAAACCTCAAACCCAAAACTAAAAGCCCATAGCCAAATAGAATGAACCATTGAGTATTTCTTCAATGGGACGATATTCCCACAGATCTATGTCCGAGTGGCTTTGCTTCAGCTGAAACTTGAAAGTGCTTAACAGCGATGTCTTAAGTTAAGGAATCGACGTAACCGTCTAACACAGCCATAATACTATAGTACAGAAAATTTGATTCTTATAAATATCTAACAGGATAGCATATATATGAGTCTCTTTCTTAGGCAACAATTAAAGTAATACGATAACAAAAAATGATGTGCTATGATTATAACCTTATACCATCACCAAAAGGGTTGATGATTGTGAGTAATACGAGTTGCTTTTTATGTGCAACTAATATACTTTATATTTCCAACTAACATAATTCTATGATTAAAGATGAGAGAGGCGACATAAGATTTGAGTTCAATAGTATTTTTTTTTTTTTTATCTTTGGAGGTTTCTTAAAATATTTTGGATGTGAAACTAATCTTAAGATATTGAAATTATCTTTTCACGAGTGCTTTTCCACATACTTGAGTCTTCGATAATGTAAAAAATTTTCAATCCTAAACTCAACTTTCTTTATCACTTGATTTTTTTTTTTATACTTTGTTTATCACTTGATTTACTTCTTATGGGTTGAGTCCAATAAAAATTTATTATCTTATTGAGTAAGTTGATCACATTAATTAATTAATTAAGGTTCTATAAAAGAAAACTAATTGTTTAATAAAAATATTTAAAGTAATTGAAATCTCTTTTTAGTATTGACACCTTCAAATATTAAAGTATATTAAAGTTCTATCAGCTTGCATGTTATCCTTGCTAGATGCTCCAAGTAAGTGTGGCTCCTCTTATGCTTAGAGTTTCATTCTTCGTGCTATCTTTATGTTTAAACCAAGCTTTAGCATTAAGATTGGAGTAGATAGCGTTTTCTTTCGGTATGATAATTGGATGGAAGAGAGTCTCATGCTCCCTGATTCCATTCGTTAACATTTTTTATACTAGCTTAAGAGTGAAAGATGTTTGGATAGATACTGACAGAGACTTGAATCGTATGAATGCTACTACTATGAATGTATCTGGCACGTTGGATGATTGCTTCACAAGAATAATAAAACTCTTTGTGACAAAATTTCATTAATAAGTTATTTATAAGTACTACTATTTTTTGTTGTTGAAATTTGAGACATATATTAACTTTAGAATGGGATAGCTACTCCATCCCTAATCTTTTATGTTTTTTTTTTAAATATTTTTATTATTAAAAAATAAAAATCAAAGATATCCACCAGCTAAAGACGTGTAGTTAGGATTAACCCCATATTGTCTGAGTAGACCAACTTCGAGGAACTTATCAACGGTCATTCTGTTCTGAACGGCTATTTCTAAATAATCAATGGTCCTCAACACTCCGGCGGTTGCCGCCCTACACTATGTATTCCTTTCCCGGGTCTTGGAGGTAGCCGACCGCAGCGGTTGTCGGTAATTTACGGGTAATCGTGACCTCCTTATTTATTTGTTATAATATTTTTTAGATACCATGCATATTAAATTATACACTGTTCCAAAGAAAAATACTGTTGAGCCCTTGATTTTGCCATATATAAAAAGGTGCATCAGCGTAGATTCATGGATACTGCATGCATAGAAAATAAAGAAAGGGCCATTTCTTTGAGAAGCTGGGTCCCTTCTGATAAAAAAACTCCATATTTACGTACTATACTTCTATATAACATAGTTGTTCTGCTGATTTGATTTTCTGAGATCTTTCAAGTACTGATCTGTTTTTTTCTTTCTGCCAAATTCTCCTGAAACAAAGTGTGTTTTCTAGTACAATTATTTGTCAAGTTTTTCTTTCATCTTGACGGGCAGTATTGTTTTCTTGTGATATTACTATTACTAGTTTAAACTAGCTAATTCACAAACTTTTACAGGCCAATCATCAGTTTGTTTTGAAGAAGAAATATCATTGCCCCTCTATATACAGTTTTTTCTTTTATTTTTTTTTACTAAACGATCCACTCAACAAATAGTATCTCATTCTCATACACTTTCTCCTTGTTCAATGGACACTGTTTTGACACCTTACCCAAGGGATCAGACAATTGCCTTTGCTCCCAACAAGCAAAACAGAAACAAAATCCCAAAGAAAAACATTAGAAAATTCATTTCCAATCCCTCTGAGAAATTTGACACCTATGCAGGTCTCTTAAATCCTCCTCCTCATCCACAAGCCTTGTCTTCTTCTTCCTTCTACTATCAAATAAACCAGCAACCACCTCTGCTTCCTCTGCCTGCTGTTTCCCCAATTCAACACCGGACTCATGATCTGTGTCCAAGTCTTAGGAATCGAAAAAACAAGACTAGAGACATGTCTCTCACATGTACACCCAAGAAATCAACAAAGCCAAGCATGCGAGAGGAAGTCAAGAAGAGAGCAACAACCCAATCAATATCGGAGTTTCTCATTCCCAAGCATCTTCCTGTCGACCCTGTCGATTTCAAATCGTTGTCGCGGTCAACGACAATGACAGGGAATGGATTTGGCACGGTTTCCACCGAAAAAATTGGCATGCTTTCAGGTTCGGCGTTCAATCTGTCTCCGCCACCAAGCAGCTTGCCGCTGCCAAAGTTTTCTGTGAGATCAAAGCTCAGTTGCAACACCGAAACAGCTGGTGTTGATACCGGAGCAACAGACAATCTCCGGCGACTTCTACGCCTTCTATAACGTTGTTTTCAGTGCCAAAATTTTCACACCATTTTCAAATCGGTTGCTTAAGGAGGTATAATTTTTTTTAACAAAGTGTACTTAATGACTAAACGAGGTAATAATCAATTACCACAATATAATAATTGATTATAAACTCATTCATCAAACAATACACGGTAATAAAAAATAAATTTGTAAGTTGATAACCAGTGTAAAACTGTTGTAACCAAAATAGTGTGCAAGCATATTTTTTGTAGATCTATTATTATCTAAATAAAAAGATCCATCTGCGAGGGTAGATTGCTGGTTGTAGAGACTGATATCTCTTGTTTTCATTTTTTTTTTTAATTTTTCTCTTTGTTATTTTCCGAAAGGAAGGGGATATACATGGCAATGATATGTTTTGCTTTGTTTATGCTGAATTTGTGTACCACCTATGTTTTTGAATTGGGGGTGTACAAAAATTGCGTGAAGTTCTTTTAGATATATAATATTATATCAATTACGATAAGTTGTGACTTTCTGTGTATTTTCTCCTTATAAGATTTCATCTATCCTTCACACAAAGTAAAAAGAAAACTGAACTTGCGAAGCTCTACTAATTTGGCGTTGTCCATGACCACTTTGGCCGCTGCTTAATTTCAGAGCTGCTAGATGTATAAAATAATCTATATTGTTTTGAAAATACATAGTTTTTGGCAAGAACTGTTGTGCCTTGATTAACTCGGAGATAATTGGGTTAGGTTGATGTTTTTGAAATTAGAATCATTTGTTATATTTTTGAGTCGAGTTCAAGTCATATTTCAGATTAGTTTAACCCGACCTCTTGTTGCACAATATTTTTTTTCACAATTAGTGATAAATAATAAAATTTCTTAACTTAAATGAATACATTTAGCATAACATAATAATATATTTATATTAATATAATTTATTTCAAAATATATATTGTAAAACATCATTTAGTTTTAGTTTTTTATCTCTAAAATTTTATAATTTAATCATGCATAATTTTTAAATTTGTATATTTTGTCTAAATACTAAATTAGCTTAGTCTCAACCCGATTATAAGTTGACGTATAACAAAGTAGGTTTGGGTTCAAAAAATTAGTCAATTAAAATATCGAGTCAAAGTAAGGTTAAACTTGACCCAACTTGTCTCATAAACATCTTTACTAGAGTTAAAAGACATGACTATTGACATGCGATTTGAAATTGAAAGGTTAATTAATTGTATTTTATAGAGAAATTCTTAAGTGTTTCTAGAATAAGACATTTCTATTACTTTATATTATTGAATGAATAAGAAAAATATATTGTTCCGAAAACACTTAAAAATCTCTCGTATTCTATAACTATTGGTTGTTTCTCTAATTTCACCTTCCCGTTATTCTTCTTTTGTGCCCTCCCTCCCCTAACTACTTTACAAAACAAAGTTATAGTTTAACTGACAATTTGACTTGGAATCTATCAAAGCTTTTGGATAGTTTATCCTTGATAGTTCTCGTAACCCCTTAACCTGAAATCTTACATACACATAAGTGTAATGAATTCAAATTAAATAGTGACATGTGCCATAAAAAATTAAAATTTCATATATATGGAATATTATGTATATTTGTTTTTTAGTCAGGTAATATATTATAACTGAAGTATAAAATAATTCTTAATTAATTATGATTTATTATAAACATTTAAATTATTATTTAATATATGTAACATTATGAAGATTATTATAAAAATACACTTATATTTAAAAATATTTTTATTTATTTTATGCTTACTTAAAATTTGTTCATGAAGATATTGGGGCTTGCGACAAAACTTGGTCTCAAGTTTTTTCTGCTTTTGTATTGGAGCTAGGATGGGCAAAGTTATAAATGCAAAACCTCGCCCATATAGAAACATAGGAGAGGGCTCACACTAGATTGAGCTTTCGTTGAGAACCCAACCCAATCAAGTTAAATTTATTTTAGATTCGCCAGGAAAACAAAGAGCACAGGCCATATGACTAAACTATTGATGACCCCAAAAGAAAATAACAAAAATAATCAAAAGAATTTTCAAATTGAAATATCAAATAGTAATATACTCCATTTTTGGAAAAATGGGGCCAAAAGCCAAAATAAACACAACTGCTTAAGAGCATGTTTGTTATGCCGTTTCACACCCTTAGTTGAGATCATATGATGGACTAAAAAAATACCTGTTATAACAAGTTTTAATTATTTATAACACATTCATTAATTTATTTACAGTTTATTTCTTTTAAAAATTTAATTTTTATTTTAATCTTTTACCGTCAATCCCATCACACCAAAAACTCACCATTGGCCACCACCGTTCCATCCACCTCCTTTCAACCTCGACGAGCTCACATCTAAACTCCCAAACATGCAGCACAAGCACCCAAAATCCAAAATCCCTTGCAATCTCAAGAGCCATCCCAACCCCTCAAATGCAAAATCAAAGTCCTCATAAACTCAGTCACAAAATTAGCAATAATTGAAGATTCTAACTTTTTTACACCACCACTTAGATTCCAAATCGCTAACGCTTGATAAGGATGTGTAACATCTCAAAAAAATATGTTAGACTAGTAAATGAGTACAAATATAGCATATTACTTGTATGATATGTCAGGTAAGTTTTGTGACAAACTAAGTTCGTTTAGACACTTTGTTGCAACCCAGAGTGTGAAAAATAGTCTGAAATAATTCAGATAGTATCATAAATTGCTAAGTTAAGGAAAATAAACTTAGAGAATTCGTTTCTAAGTCACAAATAAGTGAAAGATGATGTGGTTAAATTTTAAGAATAATTAGAGTTAGTTTGATATTTTTTAGCATACTGGTTGTGCATTTAATACTAAATTGACTAGCAGCAGATATGAAAAAAATAGGACAATGATGAAACAATAATTTAGATGAATCTTAGTATTTATTCTAAAATTGTTGGAAGTTAGGAAATTTGATTTAGCACAATTCAAGTGTCCTTAGCATATATGAAGTTCCAGTGTATGGCTTAAGTGACACAATGGGACTTTGTTTCATCATTTTCCTTCTATTCCTACGGTTCTAGAACTAAAAATAGAAAAACAGAAACCAAAGAGAAAAGAAAGAGAAACCGAAGGAGAGAAAGAGAAGGGTAGAAGAAGGAAAAGAGGAGATCTCAAGGACCAAAGATGGAGCTTGGAGTTCATATTCTTGGCTTCAAGAGGTAAGGGTTTTCCAACCTTCAATTTCACATTTTCTTTATTCTTTCTATTGATCAAAGTTTGGTCATTAGATAGAAAAAATTGGGTTTTAAAGAATGAATATTTGTTTTCTTTGTTTGTTTATTGTTGTCTTTGATTTAAATTAGTTATCATTGATTAAAGAGAGCATAAGAATTGAATTGGACATTCGATATGGTCAATTAGTCCCTAAAGTGAAAACTTAAGCCATGAACAATTTGGTAGGTGAATTTCAGAATTAATCCAAGTTTAAGAGAGTTAATAGATTGTAAAAGTGTTACAACATATTTAGGAAGTACTAGTGAAATTAGAATTCACCTAGGACTTAAGTTCAGATCATGGGAAGTGAATTTAGGTCAATGGAACAGTGCAGAACAGTGATTTTTTGCAGAATTCTGCATAAAATCACCTGCGAACCACGACGTGACAAGTCCATGCCGAGGTGTGCATGCATTCTGCATAGCACCCAAATAAACATTTCTTGATTTAAATGCACCACATTTAAGGCGTAACATAATGATAATTTATATTAATATAATTTATTTCAAAATATATATTATAAAACATCATTTAGCTTTAGAAATTCACCTCTAAAATTTTGTTTTGATGGGATGAGTTTCCTTACTTGTTAGTATCCTTTTTATATGCCTTGTAGAGTGTGTTGAGATACTAATAGAGTATTTCTATAAGAGAAAGACCACCTTGCACATATGGAAAAGTAAGAGACCTTAGTGCAACCAAGAGTAATGGATTGCCATAGGGAGGTATCTAGACCCTTAGGAAACACAGAGTTGCATTTAATATCACATATGAGGTGATGAGGATATGAAAAACTAGATACAAGTAAATTGAGTTTAGTTGGCAACAATCACTTGCCTTAGTGCATTAGTTACTCCTAAGAGAGTGTGTGAGGTTAGTGATGCATGATATAGACTGAAGAAGCATATATTATAGAAGTTCCAGCCTTTAAGCATTCCATAAGTTAGGAATTGCCTAAAGTAGGTATCTAGAACCTTGAGTACACTAGGGTGACATAGTTTACCACTTGTGGTGTGATATTAAGGCAAGTTAGATACAAGTATCGTAAGTATGATTACTTAGCTAGAAACATGGAATATGCTCCTTTTATGAGTTGGAAGTGAGCTGAGAGTACATGTTTGCTAGAGTTTAGTTCTTCACTTGATTAGAGAGAATCATGTGATGAGTTAAGGTGGTGGTTTTGTATGAGTTATACATAATACTGCATAGTTTCCTTTTACTTACTAATTCCATAATAGAGTAATATTTAATTATGTATAATCATACGACCTAAGGGGATAGAAATAAAAGTCCAAAAGTCTCTTTGAGTGAGGATTTAGCCTTAACTGTTTGTTAGATCCAGGATTACTAATATAAGTAGGAATCAGTCCACTCATTCTTAGGTAGTTTGAAGAATCAGTCTTCTTAACTACAAGTTTAAAGGGAGATTAGAATAAGCAAGTGACAAATTTCATCCATAATCATTTCCCGTATTATTGTAAATATTTGTTTTTTAGTCAAGTAAATATGATATTTGATAATTGTATGGACGGTTGTTGAATGTCATTGATGGTATGTTTATGAGTTTAAGGTTAGAGATCGACTTAGTGAACGTTCACATAGAGTAAGAGAATGTGAATGTCTGACTGGCGTGGAGTAAAGATTTCATTGCTTGTTGCTAATCCTACATTTCAGAGTTAGCGAGTTTATTCATAGAAAGAGGTTATACGTGTATTACTTATAACAAGTTTAAGAATAAACTAGTTGTGATATGCTACATCTGTGTAGATAGTTGTTCTTATCATACGAGCAAAGGACTTATATTTATATATTATGCATTGTATTTAGTGAACTTTTACATAACAATAGCATGTGAATGTTATAGTAATATTGAATAAAGATTTAATATCTAGTAGCAACCATAATCTATTGTATAATGTCTAGATAAATTAGTTTTCTATGCATTATATCGTTGTATGAGCGATGATATAATGTTGTTATTGACTATGTTTATATGCAATTTATACTAATGAGATACCATGAAATGTATGAATATTATTAAGGATTGTATGTTCTCACCCCTTTTTGTGTTTCTATGGTAAAAGTAGGTCAAGACTCTTCTAAGGATAAGAAGTTTAAGAAGCTGAAGAACTAATGTAGTTTAGTTTTCTTTGTTTCTTTTATAGACAAAGTTAATGTATTTATTTATATTAGCTTTGAGGATATAAATATTGTATGTATAACACTATGCCTTTGAGGCTTTTGATGTATATGTGTATAACTTTTTAGTTATGGCTCTCCTTATAATTATCCTTATATAGATTAGTAAGATAGTAAGAATAAAAAATAACACGTTTAATGTTTTATGACTATATATATATATATATATATATATAACATATATCGAGAATATTGTATTAGGATGTTATAGGATGTGGTCTATTTTGGATGAGAGGGTGGTGTAAGATTTGGGATTTTAATTTTTACCTTTGCTAGATCCCATCGATGCAAGATCTCACCATTTAGGTTCTTGCTAGATCTGGGATTTGGGTTTGGATGAGGGTTGTTGCAGTAAGGAAAAGAGGGTGCAAGATTTGCTAAACTCCCAAACATGTGGCTTCGAGTTAAGGCCCTCCCAATAATTGTCATAAATCAACCTCGGAGGTGGTCGTTCTATCGACAAGAGCCATTGCCCCTCAAGAGGATGAATGTGATGGAGTCACAAAGGAGGTTCATCAAAAAATCCCATCGGGAGGAGATTCTAGGGGGTGGTGGTCATTTGCCAGGCTCGAGGCTACACCACCACCGGTGTACGTGGTTGTGGTTCGAGACTAAAGTCGTAGTGGTTGTCAAAGGTTTCGAGAGAGTGTGGTAAAGTAAAAATTGATTTGAATTTTTGAAGGTTCTTTGGTATAATTTACAAAAGTTATAAAAATACCTGCTATTCAAGTTGTAGATCTTAGATCTTAACCATTAATTTTTTTTGTATTAATCAATGTATAAAAATAAGGTGGCAGGCCAATGATTTAGCTCACAGAGAATAATTCAAATCCCCCAACTCTTGGGATTTGTTGCTAAGTAATAGGAACTAAATCAGCTCATTTATGTGGCAATCAAGTATATGCATCAGTTGTTGATTCATAGCAGCAAAATCAGCCAATGTAATTTAAATTCAAATGAATGACAGTTGTACAGAATACCTATATATATCAGCTCTGTAAATCTTGTACAATTAATAAAAAGAATATCCAAAGATATATATAAAAATCGAGAATAGGCATAATGGTGAAACAATCCATGGCCAGATGATTCTTCCAATATTTATTCTAAAGTTTTTAAAAGCATCCCAAGAAATTTTGTATTTTTCAGCTCAATTCAAGTAGTCCTTTCTGCACCAACTATCAAGTTCCAGTGTCGACAAACGCGTTCCCTTTTATTTGGCATGAAGCTTTTTGGTTATGTGGATGGGTCCACTCTCTTCCAACAACCAGAGATTACTCAGGATGGTACAACCATTCCAAATCCAGAAAATGAGAAACCAAGACCAGAAAATGAAAGAGGAACCAAATGAGAGAGACAAGAGAAGCTTTTTCGGCTTGGGAGACCTCTCGGAAAAAGATGAGATCTCAAGGACCAAAGATGGAATCCATCGCGCTCTCATGTTATGTCTCTCAAGAATCAACTTCAACGAAGCCGCAAAGGCTCTCAGACTATCACAGAATACTTGTTCTCTGTCAAGAGAATAGTTGATGAATTATCTGTTATTGATCATGTAATATATGATGATGATGTAACCCTTTATGTGCTTAATGGTTTAGATGCTGAATATAGGGACATTGCTGCCTCAATCCGCACAAGGGACCGTCTATTCTCCTTTGAAGAACTATACATTCATTTGGTTGCTCATGAGGAATATTTGAAACGTGATGATTCTCCCTCATTGATTAATCTTTCATAAAAATATGCACCTGAGAATTTCGGTCCATCACTCAAACATTCGGTCATGGTGGGTTAGTCTCCTAGTCCAAATGGCAAACCTTAAGCCAAAGTCAAGGCTTTAATCATCGACATGGTAGGTAAAGGCATTTTTCTCGATAGAATTAATCCAAGTCCCTTAAAATGTCAGTTAATGGGCATATAGCCAAATATTGTTACCTCAACATATTTTTGGAATCTGTTGCTGACCATCAACTAATTGGATGCTTGACACAGGTGCAAGTCATCATGTAACAAGTGATCTCCGTAATCTTAGCCTCCACTCCCATTATGATGGACCTGATGAAGTAACAATAGGTGATGGTTTAGGTTTGCCCATTACTCATATTGGTTCTACCGAACTCCCTACCCCTACCTCTGCCTTTACTTTGAATGAAGTTTTGTATGTACCAAAAGCACTTCACAATCTAATCTTTATTTCTAAATTTTGTCAAACCAATAATGTTTATGTTGAATTTCACACATTTTCTTTTTGTGTGAAGGATCTTACAACGGGGGAGACATTGATGCGCGGTCAAAGTAGTGGTGATCTCTACACCCTCCAACCTACAACAAAACATTCACCACCCACCTGAGCAACGTAAATTCCACCACCCGCTCCCCTCCAGTCCCCTCTTGTTATGCTTCTTTTACCCATCACTGAAAATTCTACAACAAGTTCTCAAGAACAATGACTCTATCAATAAGCCCATGGCACCCCTTCACTGTTCTTCTTGTCAATTAAATAAGAGCCATAAGTTACCATTTAGTGAATCCTCTGTAACATCAAATTCACCACTAGAACTACTTTACTCTGATGTATAGGGACCTTCACCAATAACTTCAATAAATGGCTTCCGTTATTATCTCATTTTTGTTGATCATTTCACTCGATATGTATGGTTATTTCCATTAAATTTAAAAAGTGAAGTATTTGACATTTTTCCTAAATTTCGTGCTCAGGTCGAATCTTTCTTTAATCACAAAATACGTTCTCTTTACACTGATGGAGGCACTGAATACATCAAACTCAAATCATTCTTTCAAAACCATGGCATCTCACACTATATTTCCCCACCCTACACTCCTGAACATGTTGGTCTTGCCGAACGCAAGCATCGACACATCATCGAAACTGCTCTTGCACTCCTCAATCATGCCTCCATACCTCTGAAATTCTAGTGTTATGCTTTTCAAACAGTCGTGTACCTCATCAATCGTATGCCTACCCCAACCCTTCAAAATGACACACCTTTTTCCAAACTATTTCACAAACCACCATCATACACAACTCTAAAGGTATTTGGATGTCTATGTTATCCTTGGCTTCGTCCATATTCAAATCATAAACTTGATCGTCGTAGCACTCCTTGTATTTTCTTGGCTATTCTACACAGCATCATGCCTACAAATGTTTTGACCAAGTCAACAACAAAATTTACTCTCCAGGCATGTGGTCTTCTTTGAAACGGAATTTTCGTTTTCTCTCCACTCAAGAATCACTTCCTTACCCTCATCCTTATCCTATGGGCCCACAACACATTTCACTCCTCCAATTTCTCCATCTCCCATGACCCAACAACACTTAAATCTCATTCAAGCTATTAAATTCCATCCTCTAATTCAACGTCACCTCTCCATCCCCAACAATCCCTCATTCCACCAACCCCCTTCAAACAACATCCACCACTAGCTACCCAACCTCCATACCCATTAGCCAGTTGAACTCCACACCCACTGATGTCAATGCCTCACCATCACAAGATGATTCACCACCACTTGACTGCGCATCAATGCCACCGCCCTCAAGGCCAGTTACTGGATCCATGCACAATATCCATAAGCCTAACAAAAAATTTCTTCTAACCACCAAACATCCCCTTCCATCGACCATTGAACCAACATATGTCTCTGAGGCAATGAAATCTCCTGAATGGCGTGAGGCTATGAGCAATGAATTTAATGCATTGCTTGCTCAAGGTACTTGGGATCTAGTTCCAAAAGATCAGTCACAAAATGTTATTGGATGCAAATGGGTCTTTCGCATCAAAAGAAATCCAAATGGCTCAATTTCGAGGTATAAAGCGAGGCTAGTAGCCAAGGGATTCCATCAAAGACCAGGCCTTGACTACGCACACACCTTCAGTTCAGTTCTCAAACCTACCACGGTTCACTTGGTACTTTCTATTACTCTAGAACAACAATGGGCCATTAGACAATTGGATGTGAATAATGCATTTCTTCATGGTCATTTGAACAAAGAAGTGTTCATGGCACAACCACCTGAATTCATTAATCTTGAATTAGTCAATCATGTTTGTCATTTAAAAAAATCAATTTATGGGCTCAAGCAGGCACCTCGGGCATGGTTCACTGCTCTACACTCTTTTCTGTGTTCATATGGCTTCCATGCATCAAAATTAGACTCCTCTTTTTTCATTCTCAATCAAGGTAACTTGCTACTATATGCACTTGTATATGTGGATGACATTTTAATTGCTGGCTCCTCCATTTCTGCCATCCATCATTGCATTTCTTCTTTGGCCTGACAATTTTCCATCAAAGATTTAGGCTCTCTTCATTATTTTTTGGGTATAGAGGCTATTCCTACCAAGACAAGTCTTTTCCTTAGTCAACATAAATATATCTGTGACATTGAAAGGACAAAAATGGCAAAAGCAAAAGAGGTTCAAACTCCACTTTCCACTAGCACATCTCTCACATTGAATGATGGTACTGCAGCAGTAGATCACTCTAAATATAGAAGTATTATTGGTGCTCTTCAATATCTATCTATGACTAGGCCGGACATTGCCTTCCCGTAGAATCGCCTAGACTTTTCTATGCACAAAAACTACTATGCACATGAAGAAATAATGTAGTTTAATTTTACCATCTTTTTCATGGAATTCATCTCCACAAAGTTGACCTTATTTATTTTAGTGATGTAGATTTGAGGATGTAAATGTTGATTACACCTAACATTATGCATCTTGTTTTTTGATGTATAATCTCATCTCTTGGAAATCTTCCAAACAACGTCTATATAATTGTCCATCGATTAATATCGATCCTTAGTAAGAATAGTAAGAATAACATGAATTCATCTTTACTATGCTTTATCCATGTTCATATCCCAACCATATATATGTAAAGTGCCATATATCTTTCACTTAATCCTGTAATGCACAGTAGGATGAAGCATATAGCAATTGATGTGCACTTTGTTCGTGATCTTGTCCAGTAAGGCATTCTTTGAGTTCAGCATGTCTCCACCACGGACCAACTTGCTGATTGTCTCACAAAGCCACTGTCCAGATAGCGTCATCACTTTCTCAAGAACAAGATTGGTGTCCTTGATGGCACACCTCTTTTTGGGTTCTTAGCCAATGATTCAGGATTTGGGTTTCAAATCCCCAGGGATTTGTTGCTGAGTAATAGGAACCAAATCAGCTCATTTATGTGGCATTCAAGTATATGCATTAGTTGCTGATTCATAGCAGCAAAATCAGCCAATGTAATTTAAATTCAAATGAATGACAATTGTACAGAATACCTATATATATCAGCTCTGTAAATCTTGTACAGTTAATAAAAAGAATATCCAGTTTCTATATAAGGGGATTATTCATGTCCAAAACTCAAGAAGACCATAGTAAATGTCACCTACTTTCACTGCTTGAAAAAAAAATCACTCCAAATGCAAGTTCACACATCTTTCAAGATATTCTTACACTTTCGGAGAGTGTTTTACTGAAGGAAATGTAGAGCTCATGTTGATAAACGCCCGATTGCTTTTAGAAAACTTTAAACCAAACATGTTGTAAATCAGTACTCGATACGTGATTACGTGGGACAAAGACCACCAGCAAAGAAAAAACTACACGAACACTAAGAGGATTCCTAAAATAGAAAAGCAATGAATTAGCTTTATTTACAACTAGGGTGAAGTTTAATATTTTTCATAGGTAGTTTATTTTATATATTTAATTTTTATAAAAAATATCATTAAACTTATCGTAATGATAATATGTTTAATATTAAATTAGATTTCATAAAATTTTATAAAAATGAAAAAGATAATAAATTAAGAGTACTACTTATGATACCAACTCTTGGTTGGTTCAAATAATTTGACATTGTTTTTCTTAATTTGACACTTTTATAATTTAATTAATGTGAAATATTCACTTGAAATGTACCCAAAAAAAGAATTCACTTGAAAATTAAAAATGACTTGCAAATCAGGTTTTTTATTTGAGTAATATTAGTATAGATTTGAGTTCATGATGAATATTATATATAACAATATATCTATTATTAAATTTTATAATATATATATATAGAGAGAGAGAGAGTAGAGCTCATTAGTGTAAGTTTTTTTTCTCTTACATCCATTTTTAACCGTTAGTTTTACTTTCATCTAATGGTTGAGATTATTTCATTAAAGGTAACCATTAGATGAAAATAGATCTAATGGTTAAAAATGAGTGTAAGAAAAAAAGACTTACACCAGCAGGTATAAGTTGATCCTCCTCATATATATATATATATTTATAATTTCAAATTATGTTTTGAATAATGAATATGATAGTACGTATAAGATTCACATGAATTTGAATCTATTATAACATTATTATTTTTTATTTGGTGGAACAGCGTAGGTTAAATAAGGAAGGTAACAATTTTGCTTTCATAAAATTCATTTTTAGTAAATATAATATTTAATTTTAATTATTGTGCTCATTATAGACAGTTTTATAAATTGAACTAAGTCATACTTTTAAGGACGTGTTTGGTGTTCACATTTAACCTCAAACATGGTAGATACATATGAGTAAAATATATATTTAGTATGGATATAAGTAAGGGTAGAAATAAGTTAGGTTGTTTGTCGGGGCCTACTACTTATGATTAACTCACTAAACAAGTTAGGTCAATACTTTTTAAAAGTTTTTTAACTAAAAATTTGACATTAATTTTCTTAATTTGACACTTTTATTTTATTTATATATAATATAATATATATTATTATAATAATTATAAATTATAATTATAATTATTAAAAGAATTATAAATTATAATTATAATTATTAATTTATTATAATATATTAATATATTTTTAATTAAATTTTAATAAAAGTTAGTAACTAAAACTTAAGTTAGTAAGTTAGAATAGAAATAACATATTTATTAATATATTTAATATAATATAATTATTAGAATAAAAATAATATTATATCCCTACTTTTATAAATTTCAAATTTTATGATTTGAATAAAAGACTGAGTAAGAAAGTAACAACTTGATATCTCTAAGTTCCACATCGATTAAGAAGTTACTATAAATTAAAATGAATTTATTTATAACATTACTCTTTTTTATTTATTCGAACAGCGTAAATTAAATACTTATTTAAAGGAGGTAACAATTTTGCTTTCATAAAATTCTTTTTTAGTAAATATAATATTTAATTTTAATTATTTAAAGTGCTCATTATAAAGAAACTTTTAAATTGAACTAAGTCATACTTTTTTAAAAAAGTGTTTGGTGTTGACATTTAATCTCATAATTATCGTCAGATACATTTAATAAAAAGTATATATTTTCCAGTAAGTATAAGATAGCTATGGACATCTTAAAATTAAAAGGCTTTTTTCTTCTTTTTCTTTTTTTCCTTTTTAATCCATAAACAGATTTTTATCCTCCTGAGATGTTAATGTGTGTATTGCCGTATTGGCATGTGTTGTCCTTTCGAATCCATCAAAATCTTAGATACCTAGGAATATGAGATTTTTAAAAATAAATTACCAAATTTCTTTCATTAATTTATATAAACTGGCAAAAAATTATATACAATAAAAAGAAATCTATGTAACAATTTATTTAATAATATGTTGTTATTATTATTGTTATAAAATAACTATACTCTGTTTATTGCCATTACATTATTAAAATTCATAATTATATTGTACAAAAATATGATATAATTTTTATTTAATAGTTACATATAAAAATTAAGAAGTGATATTTTTTAAAAATTTAAGTTTATTGTCCAAGACTATTAAGTGCTACTAAACAAATGCATCACTTATGCTGAGACATCTAAGATATCATACCAAATATTATCATGTTAATTGCCTAAATATTTAGAACTTAGAAGATGATAGCTAGCTAAACTGGTAAATTTTTTACAGATAATTGAAAGTACTCGGGATCAAGCTTTTGGAGTCCTAGAAAAAAAAAATCCATGTAGATGATTGCAAAGAAACTAATCCATGCGCTAGAAAAAAAAAAACTTCTCATTCTCATTATTCTTATTTGTTCCAGGGTTACCTACTTTTGATGTATCCCAATCGTTGTTGAAAGGATGGACCATAGAACCGCAATTACTTTTGAGTGTGTTTGTAATGTAAAAAAAATGAAATAATTTGATTTCTAAATTAAATTTAATTAAATATTGTGTTTGAATTGTTAAAAAGTAAAAAATAATTTAATTTTTAAAATTTCATAATTTTATTTTTTTATTTTAAAAATTCTATTAAATTTGATAAAATTTGTTATAATTTGATTTAATTTAAAATAAATAAATAATTTTATTTTTAGTAATTATTTCTAACTACTTCTTATAAGAATAAAAATATAAAATAATAAAATCAAATTAAATTTTTCATTTTAATAAATTTAAATACACAATTTGATTTTTAAATTAATTTAAATCTCATTTTTTTAATAAATTTCAAATACAAAATTTAATTTTTAAATCAAATCAAATAAAATTTCAAATTTTAATTGATTTTAATTTTAAAGCTCACGAACCATTCATTGTTCATGATCAACTCAAATTATTTCTAACTTTTTTTTTTTAATTAATTGATATAAAAAAATTAATAGCTTAATTAAAACTTGTGAATTTTTTTTTTATAATTTTATATTATCTTTTACATGATCAGAGAAAAAAAAAATCACAATATCCCTCACAACATACTATACTCTGACCTAAGCAATAAATCAAGTGAATTATTAACCTGATTGTGTAGGAAGAATGGGCTTGCAAGTGACAAGTCACATGATATCAAAGATGGGGGAATTTTGAACCACAAAATCGGCATAAAGGTTGTTGGCTTAATGACTGAGGTTTACGTGTGTTAATACCCTTCCACTGCTACTCTTAACCATTTATTACCCGATAAATATTTTCCAAAAAGGTGGTTATGCAGCCGAATTGTTCGTTGGCATATTTAAGCTCAATCACTTTATATTTATTGGCGGGAATAGACTTACCCAACCAAACCCCATGATCTCTCCACTGAGGTCTTAGCTAGCATCATCTATCTACTATAACACCACTTTTTCTGCTGTCTGGTCTGTGTATGTGCAACTTGTACTTCAAAATTCAAGTCCAATGGAAGAACTGGAGCTTGCCTCTGATTCTGGTTTAGAACAAGGCCTAACATCTAAAATGGACCAACCGTCCACCAAACCAACCAACAAAACGGAGAGTGTTTCGTTCTTTGGCTTGTTTGCTGCAGCTGATACATTTGACTATGTCTTAATGTTCCTCGGAAGCGTTGGTGCCTGTGTCCATGGTGCGGCTCTTCCGGTTTTCTTTATTTTGTTCGGCCGTATGATTGATTCTTTGGGACATCTTTCTAAGCATCCTCACAAATTGTCCTCACGCATTTCTGAGGTACATACAATACCCTTATAGCCACCTTCTAGTTCAATGTGTCACTGCTATTTTATTTTCGTTCTTGTCCTTGATTCTGTCTGGCTACAAACTATATATAAATCTTGGTTTGTCTACTGCTTAGTTGCTGCATGCATTATTCTAAACTAAACTACGACTCTGGCCTCTATATGTAACCTGTTTGTGTTAGACTTGCCTTTCTATATGCATATGTAAAATGCTAATTCCTTCTCCATTGCAGCATGCTTTGTACTTGGTCTATCTTGGACTCGTTGCTCTGGTATCAGCTTGGATGGGTACATCTTATATCTTGGACCTGATCTCTTTCTTGTTGTTCTAGGAAAATGATTCTTGCACACCAAATTTTTTACACTATTTTACACCAGTTAATGATGTACAAGTTTTTAGTTAATAATGTGTATTATTTGGTTAACTGACTAATAATTGATTATCACAATATGGTAATAAGTTATTAGTCTGTTAACCAAACAATACACGTTGTTCTTAACCAAAAACTTGTACATCATTAACTGATATAAAGCTGGTGTACACAAAATGGTGTGTGAATATCAGCGTTGTTAAATGATCTTTTCCAATATTCAACATAGTGGCTATCAGGATCATGATCACTACTGTTCTTCAGGTGTTGCATTCTGGATGCAAACAGGGGAGAGGCAAACGGCTCGTTTGCGCTTGAAGTATTTGCAGTCAGTGCTAAAGAAGGATATTAATTTCTTTGACAATGAAGCCAGAGACGCTAATATCATTTTCCATATCTCGAGTGACGCAATATTGGTACAAGATGCAATTGGTGACAAGGTATGTTAACCAAAAAGATGTGTTATTCTCGATTAGATCTATTTGATGCAAATTTTGGTGATGGTTCCTTGGTTGATCCTATTTATTGAACTCAATGCAGACAGGCCATGCCATGCGTTACCTGTCTCAATTCATTGTTGGATTTGCAATTGGATTTACATCAGTATGGCAGCTTACACTACTCACCTTGGCTGTTGTTCCATTGATAGCTATAGCAGGGGGCGCTTATACTACAATTATGTCTACTTTATCAGAAAAGGGTGAAGCAGCTTATGCCGAAGCAGGGAAGGTGGCAGAAGAGGTAAAGCTTTTGTTATTTGCCTCAATTGCATCTCTGTGTAGCACGTTTTTGCTATTCTACCTTATTGCACAGACTAATAGGAATTGTCATCACTCACCACAAAGTTTATTGAGAGGCTATTTCAACTGTTAAATTGGTATCTTAACTATGCCTTGTATAATGTATCTTTTTTCTCTGTTTGCGTGGATCAGGTAATTTCTCAGGTACGTACTGTTTACTCATTTGTAGGAGAAGAGAAAGCAGTTGCTTCGTACTCCAAGTCACTTGATAATGCTCTGAAGCTGGGTAAGAAGAGTGGTTTTGCAAAAGGAGTTGGAGTAGGCTTTACATATGGGCTGTTATTTTGTGCTTGGGCATTGCTTCTTTGGTATGCCAGCATACTTGTGAGGCATCATAAGACAAATGGAGGGAAAGCGTTCACAACAATTATCAATGTCATCTTTAGTGGATTGTAAGTCCATCAAAACTGATAATGATAACTTACATAATCTTATTCTGGATTACAAAGTTGACTCTTGTTCCTTTGAAGTGCTCTTGGTCAAGCTGCTCCAAACCTTGGTTCCATTGGTAAAGGGCGTGCAGCTGCAGCCAATATCATGAACATGATTGCATCCGTTTCAAACACTTCTAAAAGGTTGGATGATGGCACTGTTTTGCCACAAATAGCAGGGAAAATTGATTTTTGTGAGGTCTGCTTTGCTTACCCCTCAAGATCCAATATGGTTTTCGAAAATTTGAGCTTCTCAGTGAGTGCTGGGAAGACCATAGCAGTTGTTGGTCCCAGTGGCTCTGGAAAGAGCACAATCATTTCCATGATTCAACGGTTCTATGACCCCACTTCAGGTAATTAATATTACTATCTAAGAGCACATTATCCATTTGAATTTTCCATGGCCCTTTTTAGGAACAAATAGAAGACAGATACACCCAAAAAAAAAAAATGAAAATGAAGGAACCAAAATCACCTATGCCAAACATACCCCACATTTTGATTGATCTAATGAGTACATAGCCAGTTTTGTTTGTCAGTGTATAGTTCTATATTTAGGAGGAGAGGTTAATGCATTAATTTTCACTAGGTAAGATCCTGTTGGATGGATATGACCTAAAGAATCTTCAATTGAAATGGTTGAGAGAACAGATGGGTTTGGTTAGTCAAGAACCAGCACTATTTGCCACAACAATAGCTGGAAACATTTTATTCGGAAAAGAGGATGCAAACATGAATCAAATCATACAAGCTGCCAAGGCTGCAAATGCTCATTCTTTCATTGTAGGATTACCTGATGGTTATCAGACTCAGGTGAGTCTTGCAGACCTTATTTTTATGACCCAAGAAATGGGAAATGCAGGGTGAATTACTTTCAATGTCATAGCTTTTTGACCAGGCTTGAAATTAGAGGAAAGACTATTGTGATTGAATTGCTTGAGAGAAAACCCTCTCAGCATTGTATATTTATAATTACAAGATATACACTTAATCTTAAACTAAATTCCTAAGATATGGATAGCATTGTATATTTATAATTACAAGATATACACTTAATCCTAAACTAAATTCCTAAGATATGAATTGATATCTCTATTTACGATAACTAAATATTCTACTTTCTATATTTTAATTACAATTGATATGACAAGATACACTATGATATAATACAATATTAAAAGATATTCAACACTCTCACTCAAGCTGGTGCATATATATCATATGCACCAAACTTGTTACATATATATGTTACCCTTGGACCCCAAAGAGACTTAGTGAAGATATCTGCTAGTTGATCATAAGAGTTTACAAATGAGGTAGTGATTTCTCCAGAGAGAACATTTTCTCGAATGAAATGGCAATTGATCTCTATAAGTTTGATTCACTTATGAACGACTAGATTGGAGACAATGTGTAAAGTTGTTTGATTATGACAAATGAGTTCCATGGACCTTATTTTGCAAAATTTCAACTCATGGAGTAGTTGTTTCAACCATATAAGTTCACACATAGTAAGAGTCATAACTCGATATTTCGCTTTTGCACTTGATCTTGCTACTACATTCTGCTTTTTGCTCTTCCATGAGATAAGACTACCACCAATAAGAACAGAATAACCTAAAGTTGATCTCCTATCACTGGGAGATCATGCCCCAATCAGTATTTGTATAAGCAACAATGTTTGTATGACTCCTATTTTCATATATCAACCTCTTTCAAGGAGACCCCTTAACATATCTCAAGATTGCATCCCAATGACTATCGCAAAGAGAATTAAAAAACTGACTCACAACACTTACAGCAAATGATATATTTGGTCTGTTTATAGTGAGATAATTTAACTCCCCAACTAACCTTTGATATCTACCTAGGTCTAAATAGAGCTCCCCCAGATCTGGTGGAAGTTTAACATTCAGATTCATATGAGTATCAACTAGTTTATAATCTAACATCCTAGTCTCTTCCAAAATGTCAAGGGCATACTTCCTTTGGGGAGATGGCAACATCTGTTTTTGATTGAGCTACTTCAATCCCAAGGAAATATCGCAACCGACCTTAGTTTGGAAGTGTAGAAACAGATGTTGTTTTAGGCCTCTAATACCTTCATGGTCATCACATGTAATAACAATATCATCTACATAAATAACGAGATAGATGCACTGATTAGAAGAAGAATGTTTATAGAACATTGAATGATCTACCTCACTATGGATCATACCAAATTGTTGTATGACCTTGCTAAATCTTTCAAACCATGCTCGAGGAGATTGTTTAAGACTATATAAAGACTTGTGCAATTGGCAAACTAAACCAGACTCCCCTTGAGCAACAAACCCAAGTGGTTGCTCCATGTAAACCTCCTCCTCTAAGTCACCAAGTAAAAATGCATTTTTAATGTCTAATTGATACAATGGCCAGCGGTGCTTGGCTGCCATGGATAAGAAAAGACGAACAAATGTCATTCTAACAATATGAGAGAAGGTGTCATCATAATCAAGGCCAAAGATCTAGGTATAACCTTTAGCCACAAGACAAGTTTTCAACCGGTCCACCTGTCCACCAGGGTCATCCTTGACTGTAAAGACCCATCAACAACCAACTGTAGCTTTCCCAGGAGGGGATCGAACAAGAGTCCATGTATGATATCGAAGGCCGTTATTTCATTAATCATAGCCTGTCTCCATCCTGGATGGGAAAGTGCTTCCTAGACAATTTTAGGAATAGAAATGGACGACAAAACAGCTACGAAGGCATAATGGGATGAAGACAAACGATGATAACTCAAGAAATTGCAAATGGATGAGGATTACGGGTAGAAAGTATACCTTTATGAAGAGCAATGGGTAGGTCAGCAAAAGGTTTAGGTAGGCCCAAAGTAGGTGGAGATGATGGAGCAGGAGACGAATCATTGAAATTTGGAGGAACACCAACTTCTGGAAGGGCAGGTCGTGGTTGACATTGAAAAGTGACAAGCTGACGCGGAGAAGGACACATTGGTTGGGAGGAAGGTACCATCACCTGCAGGACCAAAAGAACAAAGGTAGGTGGATCAAGGTGAGGAATTAGTAAGACCTGAGAGATAGAAATTGGTTCAGTTGGAGAGGAGAAGCAAGGAATTTCCTCAAAGAATATGACATCAGCAGATACGTAAGTGCGATGTGTGGAAGGAGAATAACACCGATATCTTTTCGGAAACCGAGAGTAGCCAAGGAAAATGCACTTAATAGCATGAGCAGACAGTTTGTCGAGACCTGAAGAAAGATCATGCACAAAATAAGTAGAACCAATAACTCGAGGGGGAACAATATAAAGAGAATCATTAGGGAACAAAAGAGAATGAGGCACTTGGTTATTCAGAACAGAGGATGACATTTGATTCATCAAGCAACCTTCAGTGAGAACAACACCTCCCCAAAACTTTAAAGGTGCATTAGCATGTAACAAAAGTGTACAAGCTGTCTCAATAATATGATGATGTTTTCTTTCTACTATCCCATTTTGTTGTGAGGTGTGTGGACAGGTTGATTGATGAATCATGCCATGTGATGCCATAAAAGAAGTAAAAGACGTAGAAAAGTATTCTTTTACATTATTACTACGTAAAATACAAATAGGGTGCCCAAACTAAGTATGAATTTCTTTGCAAAAGCTTTGAAAAACACTAAACAACTCTGAACGATCTTTCATTAAAAAAATCTAAGTACCTATATCCTAGGACAATGCTGATACGACTATGACCCAAGACATCAGAATGAACAATATCAAAAGTAGATGTTGCTCGATTATTGACCTTGCTTGGAAATGATGTCCGAACATGTTTTTCCAAGCTGACACGACTCACACTTTAAAGACTTCAAATGAGAAAGATGAGGGACCATCTTTTTCAACTTATTGAGACTCGAATGACCGAGACGACGGTGAAGGAGACTAGGAGATTCTGTGACAACACATATGGTAGAGGAAGAGAGCTGAAGATAATAAAGTCCACACGATTCAGATCCTACTTCAATCATCTGCCTAGTACTTCGGTCCTGTATAAGAAAGGATTTAGCAGTAAATGTTATGGAACAGTTAAGAGTGTGAGTAAGTTGGCTAATAGAAATTAAATTAAAAAGACAGTCAAATACAAAAATAATAGAATTTAAGGATAAAGATGAGAGAAGTGTGACTTGACCAATGCAAGTGGCCTTAGCTTTAGAGACATCGGCGAGAGTAATGTGATGTGGTGTCTTAGGACAAGATAATTTTGAGAAAAGAGAAGGATTACCAGTAATGTGATCAGAAACACTAGAATCCAAAATCTACGATCCAACAGACGAAGAATGAAAGAGACAAACTGTAGAATTACCAATATGGACTATAGTGGCTGACGATGAGGCTTGGTGGACTGCCTTGAGTTGAAGGTATTCCTTATATTCATTATTTGATATAATATTCTGATTGTCACCTCCAGACTCATTCTTTTTCTCAATATCTGACCCCTGATACTACGTTATATTTGCAGACTTATCTAGAAAATCATGTAGAAAATAACACCAATCTTGAGCATGTCCAAAGCGTTTGCAATAAGAATAGTAAGGGCGATTACCACGGCCTCCTCTACCACCACGACCACGGCCTCGGCCTCCACGGTCAACTGTATTAGAGACGAAAGTTGAGGATTCTAAACTTATTTGAGAACCAATCCTAGTTGATGCCTCCGACAGGAGAACCCGTAGCAGACGATCAATGAGATCCTTCATCAAAAGGATATTTGCATTTGTCAGGACTTAGTTCTAAACAAATTTGAAATCCTTATGAAAACCATGGAGAACAAAGACCATGTACATATCATCAAGCATATCCAACATCTTCTCAAGGTTATCAATAGTAAGGATCAACTTGATTTGTGATATGATGGTCTGTGCTTTGTTGAGATATGAAGGTAGGTCATGATTTGTCATCTGGAGTGTTGCCAAGTTATGAACTGAGTCATACAGACACTATATATCATTAGCATAGACACTTCGAACTTTCTTTCATACAGCGTAGCAAGATTTATAAGAGGGATAGCACACCAACAGCTTGGGGTCAATGGATTACCACAATAAAGACACTAGTTGATAATCGGCTCTTTGTCATTCCTCCCTTATACTTTAAGCCTTCTTGGTTAAATGATCTGAACCTAAAAACCACACATCAACAGCAGCGTATCAATCCAAATAATTCTTACCGTTTAGTTTCTACGTAATTGTGGGAGTATCCGAAAAAGCAAAGGAGATAAGACTTTTCTTCACAGGTTCAGAATTGTCATTATGAAAACCCGTGTTAGTAGAGGAAGAATCCATGTCGGAAGACATGATTCAGAAGAGAGAGGACGTAAAATCTGGGCAAAAACCGAACCTAAAACAGTAGAGAGGATGAGTCACAAGTACCCACTATCTGAACAATCCTCGAAACGGCTGTTTGACCCCTGAAACAGGACCAGAGGACACCGTCGAACAGAAAGGCGGCGGAGGCGTGTCAAACGGACTCTGGTAAGGCGGCGCGTGGCTTGCACGTGCCGGAGGTGGTTGCTGTGTGTGGCGGCGCGTCAGACGGCGGACGGTGACGGCGCTTCATGGTCTGGACGGCCGGCTCTCTCTGAACACGGATCTAAGGTCGGTTTGACGTGAGTCGAACTCGAGACAGTGACTGAAATTGTCGTACAGCTGTTTTTCAGCCGAAAAGACGAAGAACAAAAAGAGCCGGGTCGAACTCGGCTCTGATACTAGTTTGAAATTAGTGGGGAGATTATTGTGACTGAAGCATTATATATTTATAATTACAAGATATTTACTTAATCCTAAATTAACTGTCTAAAATTTGAATTGATATCTCTATTTTTGGTATCTAAATATCCTACTACTTATATTCTAATTATAGCTATGCTGATATGACAACAGACACTTCAACACAGTAGAAATGTGAAATTACCCTCAATAGCTTCAGGATATCTTTCCTCTACTAGAATTAGTTGAAAGAAGTTGATGTCCTTATCTAAGTCAATTTCGTATTGGCAAATAAGTCCTTAAGTTTCAAGGCAGACATTTTGTTTTTAATTCAGGTTGGAGAGGGTGGTACCCAACTTTCAGGGGGACAAAAGCAAAGAATTGCTATAGCAAGAGCAGTGCTCAGAAACCCAAAAATATTGCTTTTAGATGAGGCCACCAGTGCTCTGGATGCTGAATCAGAACTCATTGTTCAGCAGGCATTGGAAAAAATAATGTCAAATCGGACAACAATAATTGTTGCACACCGATTATCCACCATACGTGATGTAGATACAATTGTTGTCTTGAAGAATGGTCAGGTTGTTGAAAGTGGGACTCATTTGGAGCTGATGTCCAAAAATGGCGAGTATGTGAATCTGGTGAGTTTGCAGGCATCACAAAACCTCACAAGCTCTAGCTCAATATCTCGCTCTGCAAGTTCAAAAAATTCTAGTTTTCGAGAACCTTCAGACAACCAGAACTATCAGGAGGAGTTGAAGTTAAGTACAAGAAGAGAGCTGCAATCAAGTGATCAAGGCTTGCCATCAAACACTGCTTCCATTCCATCAATTTTGGATTTACTGAAACTGAATGCTCCTGAGTGGCCTTATGCAATACTTGGGTCAGTGGGTGCAGTTATGGCTGGCATGGAAGCTCCTCTCTTTGCCTTTGGGATCACCCATATTTTGACTGCATTTTACTCTCCTCATGGTTCTCAAATCAAGCAAGAAGTTGATCGGGTAGCTCTTGTATTTGTTGGAGTGGCTGTTGTTACTATACCTATTTATCTTCTGCAACACTACTTTTATACACTGATGGGAGAGCGTCTCACTGCCCGTGTGCGTTTATTAATGTTCTCAGGTACTTCAAAGCTGCAATGGCATTGCTATTAGAATCATATGCATTGATTTTATTTAAGGCTAATGTAGACATCAACATTCCCTGAAAAACTCAAACCAGTCTAATCACATCTTTTGGACTGTTCTTGATTTATTTTCACAATCACTATAAATAATTTGATTGCAGCTATTCTTACCAATGAAGTTGCGTGGTTTGATTTGGATGAGAACAACACTGGCTCGCTAACAGCCATGCTAGCTGCAGATGCAACATTAGTAAGAAGTGCTCTAGCTGATAGACTCTCAACGATTGTGCAAAATGTAGCTCTCACGGTAACAGCATTTGCTATCGCCTTCACATTGAGTTGGAAACTAACATCTGTAGTTGTAGCATGCCTTCCCCTTCTCATAGGAGCTTCTATCACAGAGGTTAATCTCATAAACCACTTCATTCATGATTAGCTTTTATTTTTGGCTAGTAATGATTAGCTCTTTTATGCAACATGCTTCAGTGCATTATTCATTCACTCATTCTTTACTGTATAACCAACAGAATAGCTAAGTTCTAATTATTTATGCAGCAACTATTTCTCAAGGGATTTGGAGGAGATTACAGTCGTGCTTACTCTAGAGCAACTTCTTTGGCGCGTGAGGCTATTGCCAACATACGTACTGTCGCTGCTTTTGGTGCAGAAGATCGAATCTCAATCCAATTTGCCTCTGAATTGAACAAACCAAACAAGCAAGCACTTGTACGAGGCCACATATCAGGTTTTGGCTATGGAGTGACACAGCTGTTTGCTTTCTGCTCCTATGCACTTGGCCTTTGGTATGCATCCATTTTAATCAAGCAGAAAGAGTCAAATTTTGGAGACATCATGAAGTCCTTCATGGTCTTAATCATCACAGCTCTGGCAATAGCAGAAACACTAGCTCTTACCCCGGACATTGTGAAGGGGTCACAAGCACTGGGATCAGTTTTCAGCATTCTCCAAAGGAGAACAGCCATCAGCCCCAACGACCCCAACTCCAAGATGGTAACTGATATCAAAGGAGAGATAGAGTTTAAAAATGTGTGCTTCAAGTACCCAATAAGACCTGATATCACCATATTTCAGAACTTAAACCTCAGAGTCTCAGCAGGAAAGAGTCTGGCAGTAGTGGGCCAAAGTGGTTCAGGGAAGAGTACTGTGATTGCTCTGGTAATGAGATTTTATGACCCCACTTCTGGGATGGTTCTGATTGATGAGTGCGATATCAAAAGCCTAAACTTGAGATCCTTAAGAATGAAAATAGGATTGGTTCAGCAAGAACCTGCTTTATTCTCTACCACAGTTTATGAAAACATCAAATATGGAAAAGAGGAGGCATCAGAAATAGAGGTAATGACGGCAGCCAAAGCAGCAAATGCTCATGAATTCATCAGTAGAATGCCAGAAGGGTACAGAACTCAGGTTGGTGAGAGGGGAGTGCAGTTATCAGGGGGACAAAAACAAAGGGTGGCAATAGCTAGAGCTATTCTGAAAGATCCATCCATTCTTCTCTTGGATGAAGCAACAAGTGCACTGGACACAATGTCAGAGAGGCTGGTCCAAAAGGCTCTTGATAAGCTTATGGAAGGCCGAACGACAATTTTGGTAGCTCACAGGCTGTCAACTGTTCGAGATGCAGACAGCATTGCAGTGCTGCAACATGGGAGGGTAGCTGAAATGGGCAGCCATGAGAGGCTGATTGCCAAACCCGGAAGCATCTATAAGCAATTGGTTAGTCTGCAGCAAGAAAAGCGTGACAATGAAGACCATGAATGAATTCATTTGGAGTTTTATTTTTTAAGTAAATATAGATTCAAAGCCTTGGCAACTTAAATTGAGGCGGGGCCTAGTATAAATGTAAGAGCATTCCTGAGGACAACCGAACCATGAAATATGTTCCTCATACAACAAATTGTTTATATACACGAATCCGAGGATAAAATTCAAAGCCTATAATTGGTTGTTTGTTGCAGAATGTTACAACTTCTTTAATTTCTTTCCGAGCTTTACAAGACCAGTGGACCATTAAACTTTGTCCCCTTCCCATTCCCTCTTGTTTCCACTCAATCCTCATTGCTAATAATTTCAAATCTCATGACACTGATCAACAAGCTCATTTTAATCAAATAAATCTAAAAAATTATGTAGATACATCAAGAAATCAAGGACCCTTCTTTTTCAATAAATCATAATTTCTCATTTAATAGGATCTAATGAAACATGCGGGTAAAAATAAAAGGAAATATCGGAAGGAGTCGGACATCTCTTATCTGTTTCACATGACAGAAGTTTATCTTATTTCTCAGTCAAATCAGTTTGATAAAATATGGTATTTTGGTCACGGTTGAAATCCAAAGTTTCAAGGGAAAGACTGATGGCTTATGATAACCAGATACAAGACCATCAAACTGCAAGAATAAGTGAATGGATCGTAGGGCATTAATTAAAGATGTGACAGGGAGTGAGTGTATGTATTATGTAATCATCAGAGACAAGAATAAGATTGCTCAGTGGGAAGGGGAGAGAAATGAACTATTTTAGGGAATGGTTTAGCTTATGAACTATTTTAGGGGAGAGAAATGAACTATTTTAGGTTATAAGGTTTCCCTCAATTTTAGGGAATGGTCACTAGTACTAAAGACATTGATTTTGCAACTACAACTGGAGCAGTAAGTAAAGCCCCATAAGGCCATAGGATTCATACTCATCCAGTTAGGACATGGGACTGCAGATGACACTGTCCCCTTCTTCATCTAAATCCAGTCTGCAGATATTCGAGATGAAAAGCAGTTTCTTATAGACCACCCTGGTGCAGTGCCAATTACTGCAGTACAGGTAGAAGCAACCATAGTTTTTCTCATTCTTTTTGCGGGGAGTTTTTTATATCTAAGCATTAATATTTGTTCACTCTTGCTGAAGGGAGAAAAATTGAGAAAACTGATTGGTGCTCCTGCCTACATTAACTGTAGTTCAAAAACGTCGCAGGTTTGCAGTATGTCTTTTAACATTTATACAGTGAATGTCTCATGCATGGGGTTGTATGTGTTATTGTGAGGACAGAATGTCAAAGCCGTCTTTGGCGCTGCCATCAAAGTAGTTGTTAAACCACCAAAGCAAAAGAAAAAGGAGGAAGGCACAGAGGGCCTGTTCAATATTGTGACCGAGAATCTGAAATTAAGAGGAGGCAGACAGGGAGACTGAGATAGTTGACTGCCAACCTTTTTCTTCCCCCTATCTTCTCTTGGGAGCAGGAAGTTGTGTATAGTTTGGATTGACATTTTAGATTCTTAATTTTACAGGATTCATATGTGGCCTTACTCATTTCATACTCTGTAACCACAATTAACTTTTGCCAACCTAGTTCCTGTTGTTTTATGTCAGAAGTCTACGAGAAATACTGCTTGCTGATGTGAATGTGATCATATTCATAGCCCGAACTATTGATTTCATCTATTTTTTTTCCTGGTTTTGGCCTATTGGTTGTCTCTAATTGAAGGAAGGATAAAAATACCATATTGTGACCAATGAATGTTAACATTTAAACATTTAATAGTTCAGTGGATGTGTCCTCGATTTCTTGGCTCCGGTCACGGGGTTTACCCATTCATCCTAGCATTGGGGCTTTGAAGGTGCGCTTCAAACCATGACAGGGTATGATAATATGTGATGAAATTTGAAGGAATGGAACACTTAAAAAAGCTTTGATGAGTGAAATAGATACATTCAGATTATATGGCTTTAAGCCTTCAATGAAACATTAAACTGCAAATGCCAATTGTGCTTTAAAATGACCTTGGACGCCACTGCAAACAATTTAATGCCAGAGTGATGAACACTGATAAACTATAAGCTTGGTTTTTCGCATAATTTCACATTTGTGCATCTTGGATATGTCAGTTTGACCCAAAATAGGGATTCAGACCTTGATAGAATCATATTTCTCACCCAGTATACCGCCCTTCTGTTTTTGGAATTGGATATACCGCAATGTGCTGGCAAAGAAATGATCCGAAGCTGGAAGAGCTGATGCAGAGTCACTCTGCATCTCAGTTGTGATTAATTCTATCAGCCCCTGGATGGTAGCACTAGTGATCTGTGGGTTTCCTTTCTCAAAATAGTAAAGGTACCTGGAACATATTTATTTGTAAGTAAGAAAGCCGTGAAAATAGTATACCAAGCATCATAGTTTTATAGCTAAAGGTCACCAACTTGTTCAGTATTTCAACAAAAAGCGTTACTGGACCGCTGCTGCCCCTTGCTACATTGGCCATTTGCTGAGCAGCATTTGCAATCCTCAGAGCACGCTTAAGGCAGAGCAATACCCTGTAATCAAACAGTCAACAATCCCCACCCCAAGAGAAAAAACAGAAAATAAGAAAGATGTTGATTGGAAGACTCTTGATGATACAGTAAAGTTCTATGCAAAAAAAAAAAAAAACAATTCTAAACCTGTGCATCAATTATGCAGAGGCAAAAATACATTGGAAAAATCATGCAGAGGCATAAATACTTCTTGAACTTTGATGATACATTGAATAAAAGACATAATTACTGCAGAAAAACACAAGTATGCAGAGGCATCGATGCATGAAACCAATCAAATCAATGAAATCATCCCAAGTAAACCTAGTTGAGCCTTTACCAGCATACCTTTCTCCATCCTTAATACCATCTTGATCATCAACCCAAAACAGATGTGAGCATGCATAAACTGCTCGGCACTGATCAGGTTTCTTCAAAAGCTTTGCTGAATACTGCAGAATGATAGAACATTATTTTAGGTTTTGGCATGAATACATTAAAAAACTGAATAACGATTGCCACAACCCATTTGTCTATTGGTCATCCTCTTGAGAAAACTCATCACCTGCCTTTGACTTATAATGGATTTTTTCACTAACTAGGGTGGAAGTTTTGGGGAGAAGGGGATGGAATAAAATAGAAAGGGAAATGGAAAAAAAGTTGCCTTCCCCATGTATGGATGATTAGTGAAGGAAGGCAAAGGGAAAGTGTTATTATAAGTGTAAAATTTCAATATAATCCTGATTAACTTTTTTAAGTAGCTTAGTTTGAGGGGGAAAGAGTTGAATGGTTGCCCTCACATTCTCTTTCCCACCAAAAACTTTTAAACCCCCAAAACAAGAGGAACTATTCCCTTCCCATCCTTTCCCCTTCCATGATTCCATCCCCGTCATTATCCCTCATCCAAACAGACTCTTACAAGGAAAAAGAGAAGGGAGAAAAAATGGAAAACAAATCAACAGTAATATACCCCTGTGGCCTTGTGTGTTAATGTATCCTTGTTCTCAACACCAAAGACGTTCATCCTCTGAAGAGTTCCAATAATTAAATGTATTGCAGTTACCTGGGCTTTAGAGTCCTAAAACAATTATTATGAAACGGATTAGTAAAGGCCACTTCTTAGTCACATTAAGAAAATCTTAAAATGGATTGTTCTGCCAATAATTACCGCAATTTCTTCTTCATATAATACAAATGCCTGAGTGAAAAATTCATAAGCAACAGGCTCGAGGTCACAGTCATTAGCAGCCTGATTATCACAAAACAAACCAAAAGAAGAGATAAAAAAAATTAGTCATGGAAACAGTTGTGCAAAACGAGAGACTTGTCATAGTCAGGATAAAGAGTCATATGATAATGTCAGGAAAACATTAAAGTTCGTAGTAGTTTGATTATAGCCAAGTCCTGTGTGACCCCTAAAAATCGTTTCCCCATGGCCCAGTCAGACTAAAGAGCTAAAGCTTCAATCTGAAAAAAAAATATATTATGCCCCATAACTAAGTTTGGGTGTCAGAGAATCAGTTTTCAAGCCCCAACTTCTTCTGCAATTTCCTTTCCAGGGTCTTCTGAGAGCTGTTTCAGAATAAAGGAGAAACAAAAGTGAAACCAATTTGATCATTTAAGTTTGCAGGGTCAAGCATACCTCTGCACATTGCAGATACAGTCTCAAGGCCAGTTCAGGAGATGATACGGAAGAAAGAGATTCAATGGTCTGCAACAAAACAACTGTTATTTGTCCATCACATAATGATAACAATATATGGTGCATACAGTCTTATATAAATATCAGAATTGACTTAAAACACTACACAGTATGCAGATAAACTCAGACAAAAATATTCCATGATAGCTTTATCAAGAATATTTTTGAGTTGTACACCTGTATGGGCTTATAAAGAGAAACTTAATTATTGTTTAACACTAAGATTATACATTTAAAATCACCTCATTTAAAAGCTTAAATATTGTTTTTGGTGTTGTAGGAACTTCTTCTCCCACTACATCTCCATCTTGTCCTTGCAATTGCCTGACCAACTGTAGCAAAACATAATTCAAAAAGGCAAAAGAAGACAAAGAAAGAGTTGAGTTTTTCACTCCTATATATATCATTCTCAAAAAGTAAACCCCTAATTACACAGTGGCGGCATACAATTTAAGTAAATATTTTCAGGTCTTGTTGCCTCAAGGATAATCCAATTGGAACTAGAAAACTCTCTGGATTTTCATAAATCTAATGACTTATAACATTTGTCACTATAAAAGCCATCTCAAGGTTATAAAAATAATATGACGCTTAACCATTAAATCACAAGTATAAAACCTCAAGACTCTAAAGTTGAAGTTATTGCCATAGAACAAACTTCTGTAAATGTTCACAAATACTTCACAAGCTCCTTTATGGGGTTGATTAAAGGGAAGACAAGATTAAGTATTTTGCACATGTACTTGACTCCAACCTCCGGTGTACGTGGTTCAAAGGAACCTTGTACAACCAATTGGTGGTATTATTATGGACTTGACAAGAAATGGCAACTCCATTCAAATAATTCTCAATCCACCACCATATAGAATTAAACTCAAGAAGCATGTTAAATATAGTAGAGATAAAAACAAAGCAAAAGAATAGTACAATCAAGGAAGAAAGATACCCTAAGTGCAGAAAATATAAGGGAAGGAACTGTAAAAGGTAGGCGCCTTGGTCCTCCACTCATAATATGCTTCTTTACGGTACATATTATCTGAAGGCCAGTGAGTCACGAGTTATATGAAGCACATAATAGAAAAAACACCAGACGAATTCAATTTGACTCTGAACACACTTATAGTTACCTTAAACATTTCCTCTGGGTCATCATTATGAAGCATATGTATGAGGCGAGCAGCAGAATTTTGTTCCTCATTGAAATCTTCTTCATCAACCTATGGATAAGATGAAAAATATTTAAACTGGGCTGAGCTTGAGCAAATATTATATTTATTGAGGAAATAAGCATAGATATATTTAATAAGTTTGGTCATTTAAAGAATTTTTAAATAAATAGTTCAAAAATTACAGATTTCATACAGCAATTGTATCCTTATAAGCAAAAGGCCAAAAACAATAATACTCTAAGGCACACCTCATCCACAGCTGTTCCATCCAAATCCATAATAAGCCCTTTTATTAATTCGAATAACACTTCAACCTACAAAAGCATATTGAACACTGTTACATAGACGTAAACTTGTCATGTTGAACCAACAGCAAAGTAACATACCTTATCAGCAGTAGAGATGCAAGTGTTATTCTTCATAATGCTTTGGATAATAACCATGGCCATGACTTTATTTGTTTCATTATCAAGATGATCCATTACACGGGGATAATTAGAAAGTGTCAGGGCAGTCACAATATCATTGTATTTATCCAGTGGAGCACTTAAAAGTGCAACAACTTGCTTTGTTGCTCTATTGTCATCAAGCTTTGATTTTCCAGAAAGTTTCTTGACACATGATCCCTGTACAAATTCCAGACAAGATGCAGCTAAGCTAAGATGCAAATCCTGTTCACACAATGCCTTATAAAAAACATGAGATCAAGAAGATGCTGTGATGTTTGAAAAGTAATATACCAGTACTTGGTCCACATAATCAAGCCGATCTGGATGAACACGGAGAGTAAATGCAAGAAGAGAGACATGCAAAGCTATTGCTCCCACAATAGGCATGTCAACCTGTGCTTCTATCACCTGCAGTCAAATGCAGGTTATGGTCTCCAATTGCAATTCCATTGTCCATACGATAAAAAGCATAATTAGTAGGCACAAAGAAGTTGCATCATTCCTTTCTTTTTTTTTTGGGGGGGGGGGGGGTGTGTTCCAGAGGGAATAAGGTCTAGTCCTATTAAATCAAGTGACTATAATCAATATTTTGTATTGCTCACACAAAGATTGAGAAGTATTTATTCTATTACACAGAAGATCTACTACCAAGTAAAGGACATCGGATCTACAAAGTAATGGGGGTATAAATATGACACCAAACAAGAACTCAGGATGGCCACATTACCTAGCCTTAGCTTTATGGGTTATACCTAGAACAACCATGGAGATTAACCTCTAATTGGAAATAATTTCAACACTGCACTGCCAACTCTTAGAACTTCTAAACATATAATTCATAAATATTTAAAACAAGAAAAAGAAAGAAAGAATAGCACAGAAACCCATGCTAAAGGAATGTCTAAAGGTACCACTATATGAATCAGTTTGGTTTTATTTTATACTAAATTATAAAAGGGAAAATTACCAAGAAGGGACTCCTGTAAAATATTTACCATGAAGGGAAAAAAGCCACATTCTTGGAAACAAATAACCACATTTTGTTCCTTCATTGTCCATAGTTTATTCAGTACATCCTTTTTATGTAGTTCTCCCAAAACAAGTTTAAGTAAAAGTTGCAAACTCAAGAAAGCCAGCTTACCCTGCCTATTGCAGTGCTTAATTTGGTAAATGCTTCCACTTGCAGAAATTCGGGTAATACCTGAGGCCAAAATGATATCAACAACATATGGAAGCTTGACTTACAACAAAAGGTGCATAAGACTTACTTACTTCAGTATTTGAGGCAGCATAATTTGACAACCTGTCCATTAACTGAGATAACACTGTCTTGATGTCTACTGTTGGCTGCAAAGACAATCAACCCAGTCAAAGAGGGGAGAGAAAAGGTTTTCAGCTTTAAGAAAATCAGAGATAAAAAGAACAGAATTGATCTATGAAAAGCTTTTGCATTGCTTCACTCTTCACTTATAAGAGACTCCCCATATATATTCTAAAGGAAAGTCACATGAATGACCCACTGCCATCCAGTAGAAGTCTTGATCATTCATGCAAGGAAGCCCACCACTAGTGTATAAGAAACAAAAATAAATTAACCATGTTCGAATGTAATCATATGATATGCAATTTTTTTATGCCACTTAATTCAAGATGTTATCAAGATCTAATTCAAGAGGTCAGTAGTCACCATTCCAAATTACCTATATTCATGACCAATCAAATGTATGATCAACTATTTATAAGTCATGGAGCTTCACATGCTATTTAACCTCAGTGGGCGCAGTTATAATCTAAATTTTGCTGAGAATTTTAAAACAAAACCCTTAGTGAGACATGTTTCCATTAAGAAGGGACTCAACATAATAACTACAAAGAGTTAAAATCCCAGCATCACAGATTGAAGGAAAATCTACACAACACAACAACCAAAAAAAAGGAAGAAATTTACCATTTTGTGTCTGCTTGTCAAAACAGATAAAGAAAATTCCTATGCCTCTACAAGGTTGACCATTCACAGCTTTGTATATTTTTTTAAAATCTCAAGCATATAAAGGGTCATATATTTCCAATTTCAATCATGTTACCCACCTGCAATTGGGGGCAAGCACCTAACAGCGTCTCAAGAGTCTGCAAGTGATATTCATCTGGAAAAACCTGGATTATGCACTCCATGAGATAAAATTGGGCAAGCTCATCTTTACAGTTGACAACCTGCTCAAGCCAATTTAGACAGTTGAGAGATAATTAGAAAGCACATTATCATGTCAGGGCTTAGAATAAGAGGAAAATTAATTTTTGGGGAGAAAAAGTACTTTATTAGACCTGCTCTAAGACACTTGGAAGGACAGTGTCTTTGTACATTTCAAGCTCCACACCCTCTATCTGACTCAGAACGTGGAGATTCTTTCCTACCTAATAATTTGAGAAAAGAAAAACACGTAACTTATCTATCAAAATGCATAGCACACTGCTTCATCAGGTGATAGTATCATATTTTTATATTACAAGATCGCGAAGCTCGTTCCTTTCTTTTTCCCTCTTCTCTCTTATCCGACCGGGTCCCTGCAGACCAGAAAGCCCAATTGAAGGCCTCAGCTCAGGATCGCCAAAGATTAAGCATGATTCACAAGCACCATAACACCTGCATGGCCAGAAATCATGTTCTCATGATTTATTTTTACCTCTATGGCTATGGCATGCAAGTACTGTGGTGCTATGCATCTCGAACGATAAAAGTAGATAAGAGTTAAAGATGTTCAATGAACCTGATGCTGCAATCGAACCCAAAGCTTATTCATTTCTGTGAAATTCTGTAGAATAAATTCAACAGTATCCATCACACTTTCAGAATCCCTGCAGGGAAACAGTGGCACCTTTCAATCTCCACTCTTTTAATTCTTGTTCACCCAAACATAATATATGAAAATATAAATTTTCCATATTCAAAATTGAAACCTTAGACATGTTTATATGTAGGGGGGAAAAAAGACAAATATGTACAAATTAAAAAAAAAATTGTTATTGTTTCGATGATTGTCTAATTACTATCTACTATTAAATTAGAAAGATAGATGACCACAAGATATTCAAAAACTATGAATGCATTACCAACCAAGTTATGGCCTTACCGTCCTTCATATTCAGAGCCAATATCAGGCAACTTATCTCTACTGACTTGGGCAAGATAACTCCTCAAAAATAGACCACGAATTGGATGTTGAACACCACGGCACATTTCCACTAGGTCTCTAAGAACATCCCTTACAGGAGCATCCTTACATCTGAGGTAAACGGATCCTACTGTGCAAAGGAGATACCTGACAGTAAATTAACAAGAGCTTCAAATGCATATTGAAAAACATTACAATTGTCGAAAATGCACTTCCATTCAAGTTCAGACTAGAACCACAAGCATTAGCAGCAGCAACAGAAAAAGTTGCATTGCAATGATTCAATTAAAGCAAAAAGGTTCATCTGAGGACCGAAAACCACTTACAGTCTAGGCAATATATTTCCAGCGTGCTGAACAAGCTCATATAGATCAACTACGGAAACGCCATGTCTGCTTTCGTCTTTGAAGAACATCTCCAGCCTCCTCAGCTCGTCGAAGGCTCTCATATCTTAGGCACACCGAAAAGAACAGAACACCAAATCCAAGTGAATAATTGAATTGAACCTAGGTAGGAATAGAACTATAAGAGTAAGAACTATCTATTTATGATATGATATGATTATGAATAAGAGAAGAAGATTTTACACAGTTCATAATATTTGTGAGGTGAGAGTCTAGAAGTTCGAAGCTCCGATAGCATCTGCGCTGAGTATTTGAGGGCGTCTCTGAGATTGTTGTCGTCCTACGAATGCGATGAGATTCGTGAATTAAAGGGAATTAGGTTACGGAAACGAAGGATCTATGATGGAATTGTTGAGAATTGAAATAGATACCAGGGCGCGATGCATGAAGAATGCGTTGTGTTGAATGCCGGCAATCCCCTCTGCGAGCCATTTCTCTTCATCCTCAATTCCCTCTGCTATCATTTCCTCTTCCAATTGATCGAGATGACTGAGATCGCTCGCCTAGAGTTGCAACTTTGCAACTTGGAACCAGACCAACCAACAAATAATGTTTATTGCAAAGGCTGGGGTTTGAATATTTGATGAAACCTTGAATTTCTGGTGAAGACTGTTGATGTTTGACGCGTATAAATTATAATAAACCACGATGTGAAGTTGAGAATGAAGCCCAGCACAACTTATGTTATGCCACATTTTAAAAAAACCGAGACTAATATCACACAAGCTCCCCATGGTTTACCAAAGTTTACCTCAGGCTTAGCCCAGCTTGTAGTCCCCATAATCCAAGCACTTGGGGCCTTGCCTCCTAAAATACACAGCATTCAGATTTAGAGCAAAAGTATTTTTAATTAGAGCAAAAGTATTTAGATAATAAAAAAATTTAAAAAATAACTTTTTTTGTTATTTTTAACAGACGTAGATTTTTTAAAAATATTATATTATTTATTAAATTAATTATATTATATAAATATTAAAATTTTATAATATATAAAATTAAATAGCTTAATTTACCAAATTTAAAAGATTTTTTTATAGACAGACGTATTTAACTAAATAATTTTTTTAAAACTTTAACTTAATCTTTTTAGAATAATTCTAAATCTTTTACATAATTTTTTTATTAATCATCATAATTATTAAATGAATAAAATATTAAATATTTTTAATATTTCGAAGACATTAAATATGTTTAATTTTTTATTAAATATTTTTTATTTAATATTAAAAGAATTATTAAGAGAAATTTTAAAAAAATATAACAAAGTTAATTTTTTTATTAATTAAAGAATAATTCTAAATTTTCTAAATAATCTTTTAATACTTCTCTTGCTTTTTTTACTTACTAAAATAAAGAAAATATTGAGATTTTTTAGAAAGATATAACAAAATTCATAAAGAAAATATTAAGATTTTTTAAAAAAATAAAGCAAAATTCTTAATCCATGGAACCTGACAGGCTTTCAACTCCTATTCTCAAGATTACATTTTCTTGAGGTTTTTCACAATAGTACTTTTTCACAGGTTCAAATTCATGACATTAAATAAGCTCCTCAAACATTAAAACTTATTTTCAAATATTTAGCCTTTCTCATCGTGTTTATTATAACAAAAATTATAAGCGAATAAATCATTCTATTCTCGCTTTTAAATTATTATAATTTCTTGAATAAAAATTATATAGATACACCAATATAACAGTTAATTTTTTTAATGCAATACTGTAACAGCAGCACCCTATTTTGGTAAATACCAATCATCTTTTAATAGCCCAAAATTACAACGCCCTCTGCCACAACCCATTTCAGTGAAGTAAATAATTGATTGCATAGGACTTTTGAACGTTTACCTGTATTATCATATAAAGATAGTAAATCTTACTAAAATTTGTTTACTGCTATGTACATTCTACCAAAACTACTGGTGTGGAAGACCAATTACACCAATCATGTTGACAAGAATATTGCGCCCACATGCCATATAGGTGGTTTTCTCTCTCAGAAAAAAATCACCGGTTCTTTCAATTTGCAGAACACAGCTGCCTACGTCAAACTACCTAGTGTCTACCAAATTTCCAAAGAATCAAAACGGAACAGTGTATGGCAACGCATACATTTCAACCTCTGGTAAGTATTGAGCACGAGGCCACAGAGATGGAGTTGAACACCGGACGGCATCAGTAACAGACTTCACTTTTTTAGAGACGGGCTTTGCTTCTGTCAGATCCGACCTAAATAACCAATCTTGATCTTCTGAATCGAATCCCTCACATGTTAGTGGAGAAATCTGAAATAGAGAGTTATACACAGATGCCATCCTTTGACCTTCATCATCATGTATTTTATTTGTGACCTGAGCATCTCCATGAACCAAATTCTGTGATGCTTTGCAATGTCTAGAATCAGAGTTTCCAAGGAACTGATTGGCCTCTGCAATTGTAACACATTGTAACTGATGATCACTTCGACTACCACTAGTCCCTTGAGGTAAGGAATATGAAGAGCCCAATTGATCTTCTAGTTTGGGTTCTTCAGGTTCTCTATGTTTCCTCAATGGAAGTCGAATTCTAATGGCAGTTCCTGTTTCACAGAAAGTTCAAATTAGGTTTTAAAAATGAGTGGCCAAACACAACAATAAATAATAAAATGAACAGTTTCTCAGCTTTCCTCACCATGATCGAGACTAGATAGCGAGGTGCTCCTCTTCCTCTTGCTGCTTTGGATACTGTCAGACAAGCAGTAAAGCTCCTGCGAAGAGACAGGTTGGTCATGTTCCTCTGTAATACCACTCCTCTCAAGTTGTTCGTTCTCATAGTCTTCACCCTTTTGCAGCTTTCCATCAGCTTTGAGTTCCTTTAGCTCATCAATGTTCTTGAACTTTTTACCATCACTAGCATGAGAAGTTGTTCCTTCTTTTAGTTTCCTTTCTTTCTTCTCTTTCCTTTTCTCCTTCTTCTCCCTTTTCTTCTCCTTCTTCTCCTTCTTTCTGTCATTCCTGACCTTCTCCATCTCCCTTTGGAGCTTTAGAGCACGAGAATAACATTTTCAAATAGAGGATAGGGAAGACCAAAGAAGCAAACATGCTATGCAAGCATTTCAACCTTCCTTTTTGGCCCATATAAAATTTAAGCAATCTCATCTTTTGGAAATCAAGAACAATCGTTTCAGCAATTACAGGAACTATTTATCTCTTACAAATCTTAAAACATTAGTCATCATGCCACAAAATCGAAGGAAAAAAAAAGATCAAGGGATACTTTCATTACAAATATCAATATCGATCTTTTACTCATGGATGAGCAGATCCAGCATATACACAATTACCCACTAAAGTGGAATAACTGAGTTTCAAATGATATCATATCTTTATGATTTCATATAGTAACCTAACCCTAACATAGACACTAATAATAAAATATTTAAATCGAAGAAAACTGATTCAAGATTGAGATCCACCATTTAAAATTGCAAAAAGTATTAGATGTCACAGCAATTAAAAATCTTATTGGAAAGTAACACCCACCCAAAAAGAATTTCATATATCTTCAAATCCTAAAATCCAAAGGTCTTCTCTTCTCACCAAAAAAAATTAAATTCAATTTATTTTATTTGTCAAAAAAACCCCAAAAATATTACCAATTTCGGTAAACGGCCAACGCCAGATCTTGCTCATGACAAGCACTAATCTTGGTTTTAAAGTTCCTTCAAGAATACCTAAAGAAGATTCATGTGAGCGTTTGTTCCTATTTTAAACTAAGCCCAACCACCCACCATTGTGAGGTAAAGAGACGACCCGATTCATCAAAAGAAAAGGACCGGGTCGATGGAGAAAGAGAGGCTATTTCAACTACATGCAGTTGAGCACAAACGCGAAAACGAAATTGCTCAACAAACCTTAATCGATTCGATCAAGGCCTCGCTACGTGCCCCATTCCTCATATACCCTGGAGGCGGGAAAGGGAAGCACCGAGACATCTTCGATTTTGCGAAATAAACTGTGTGGTTTTCCTCAAATCGCCAAATCGATCGGCTACGGTAGCCAATCTGGGTGGATTTGTAGGCAACGCGAGGTAAGATTCAAGAAACAAGAAAACCTAGGTTTAAGTCTTCTCTGGCGGCTATCGACTCCACGGAAACCCTAGGATCTGAAACGCGAAAGCCAAAATAGCGAAAACAATGGGCAGAGACTTGTATTTATAGGCAGAGTAACCGATTTCAAGTAGCACACGGCTTCGTGATGTACACGCGAACACGCGTATTGCTTGTGTGACGGTATTGCCCTCACCACTTTATCAATTTTCTTTGCGCTTGTTTTGAGTATTGCGTGTGCAATACCTAGGATACTATCCGTGCGATTGCAGGTTACTCTTTATTTATATTACTATAATAATAATAATTTATTTATTTAAAAATAAAATATTAATTTAATATGTTGATTTATTTTATAAGCTAGTAATTAAAAAGATAAAGCAATTAAAAAGCTATACATCAATAATTATAAAAAGACAATAGCATAAACAAAATTAATTTATATGTATTGTCAATATAAAAATTTTTCATACTATTTACTAATTATATATCGTCACTTTATTAAAAATATTTGCATCTTACAATAATCAATTCAAAAGTCATATATATAATAATGTATGATTGATTGATAGTATAAAAAATTCTACATAAATAATGTATTAAAATTAAATTTAAATAATAAAACATATAAATATACTACAAATATTTCAATACCGGTGATGTGGATGAGACCCACCCTTGTTGATATTTCCATTTAAGAACATGTAAATAATGCATATAGAAAATAAAAAAAACATAAGATTATAATGTACCCATTTTTTTTTGATGAAATAAAGGGGACTAGCCCCAAACAAACAACAACCTAGAAACCTCTAGGGAAAACAATACCAGAAGCATCAGCTCTAAGAGTGTTACAAATAAAAGAAGGTGAAGAATCAAAGATTCTAATTTGACCATCTAAGGACAAACCAAATTTAGCTAAGGAATCAGCCACTTGATTGACTTCTCTTAAAGTGTGTTGCCAAGCAAAAACACCATCCCCCCTATGCACCTCATGGATTACTGCCACAAGAGAGTAGCAAGTACTTGTTCTGCAACAACCATCACGAATAAAATCAATAGTTGTTTTGGAATCAGAATAAACTCGAAATTTCCGGAAGCCCCTACTCCAAGCAATGGACAAGCCATGCAAAATGCTCCATAATTCAGCATGCAAAATCGAATAAGAACCTAAATTAGCCGCATATCCAAAAATGAAGTTGCCAAATTCATCCCTGAGCACACTACCACAAGAAGTTACTGCACCTATCCTAGTGACCGAACCATCAAAGTTAAGAGCGACTTCACCAGGCCTTGGAGCTATCCATCTAATCTGCCTTTCCTCTACATCCCCATTCTCATGCACATTCAAACACATGTTAATTTCCCAAGCTTCCTGTACAGCCACAACAGTTCTCCTTGAGGGAAAAATTAGATCATTACCGCTGCAGAGTTTGCTATTAAAAATAGCTTCATTCCTTCTCCACCACAAGTTATCAAGAACTACTCCAAAAGTTGTACTCCACCCTGCACCATCGATAGTATCCCTCTTCACAAGATTATCATACAGCCACCCCTTCTAGCAGTTTTGAGTGAAAAAATTACTATGCTGAGTTCCAATTACACCTCGCCAAACCTCCTTAGCAAAATCACAGTCTCTAAACACATGGAAGTGATTTTCCACTTGGTTGGAGCAACTAAAACACTGATCTGAGTCAACCATTCCACATCTAATCCTTCCTTCATTAGTTAGCAAAGCTTCATGCGCAATTTTCCACAAAAATAACCCTACCCTTTCTGGTCCTTTCCACCTCCAAATCATAATAAAAATGCTTTTATCTTGGTGAGTAGTATAATTTTGGAGCGCCTCATAAGCTATTGAAAGAGAGAAAATTCCATCATTAGCATGCTTCCAAGCAAGCCAGTCAGCTTCATTATCTCCATTTGGTGGCACCATTCCTTTAATTCTATTGGATATAATAGTTGGTATAAAAGGAGTGAAACATTGATAATCCCAACCAATTCTCAACACACAATCTTGAATGGTTTTTGTGGTATTAATCTGGATAGATTTTCTAACAAAATGCTCCACTAAAGGCCCTGTATTCGGCACCCAGTTGTCTTCCCAGAAATTCACCAACTTTCCATTGCCAAACCTCCAAGTAATATTACGCATGAAAGGCTCCTAAACATTACAAATGCCTCTCCAGAAGTTGCTACTCGAATTAACCTTCTTCACAATAGGCAGATTGTTTACACCGCAACCATATTTCTTACGCACCACTTTAGTCCATAGCAGATCAGATTTTCTACAAAATCTCCAACTAGCTCTCACATATAAGCAGAGTTCACATCTCTAGTTTTCCTTAGACCCAAACCACCATACTTCTTAGGCTTACAAATTGAGTCCCAAGCAATGAGATGACTCTTCTTTTAGTTGTCCATATCTCCCCAAATAAAACATCTGCATAATCTATCAACTTCATCACAAATGGCTTTTGGTAAGCTCACTGTTTGCATAACATAAGATGGGAGAGCTTGGATAACAGACTTTGTCAAAGTAACTCTACCTGCAAAAGACAAAATCTTTGCTTTCCAAGAACTGAGTCTATTGTTAACTTTGTCTAACACAAATTGATAAGTATTTCTTGAAACTTTTTTGTGTAGAATAGGCACACCAAGATACTTGCCTAGATCCTCAGTCCACTAGATTCCCATAGTATTCCTCAACTGTTGTTTAACCTGCCAACCCACATTATTTGAAAAATACATTCTAGATTTATCCTTGCTAACTTTTTGACCTGAGCTACTACAAAAAAGATCCATATTTGTTTGAGTAATATGAACCTGTTTCATAGAAGCCTCAGCAAAAAGTAGTAGATCATCAGCGAAGGCTAAATGAGAGATGCTAAGACCTCTTCTACTCAAGCAAATAGGTTTCCAAATATTATTGTCAACTGCCACAGAAACAGTTTGAAAAAGGCATTCAATGCACATAACAAAAAGATAAGGTGATAGAAGGTCACCTTGTCTAATACCCCTTGAAGGAACAAATTCATCAAGAGCCTCCCCATTCCAAAGAACACGCATGCTAGAAGAGGAAATACAATGCCATATGATAGAAATAATTTTTTTCGGGATACCAATATCAACCAAGGTATCTTTGATAAAACTCCACTTTAGTCTGTCATAAGCTTTCTCCAAGTCAACCTTAATGGTCATCTATCCTTTATTACCCGTCTTCCTCCTCATCGAATGGAAAACTTCCTGAGCCAAAATAATGTTGTCCCCCGTTTGACAATTAGGAACAAAACTACTTTGACAGGATCCAATCAAAACACCCATAAGACTGCGCAATCTCTGAGTCACGATCTTACTGATAATTTTATAGGACACATTACATAAACTGATAGGTCTAAAATTATTCATGTTAGTAACCACCTCTTTTGTAGGAATCAGTGTAATCAAAGTTTTATTGATGTTTTTCACCAAAGAGGGATTCTTAAAAATTTGAGCAACCAACTCATATAAATCTGCACCAACCACATTCCACCAACTCTTGTAAAAAATAGCTTGAAAACCATCGATGCCTGGGGCCTTATAACTACCCATGCGCTTGAGAGTTTGAAAAACCTCTTCTCTAGTAACTTGTTTCTCCAGCATCTTTTTCTCATGATCATTTAAAGCTGGAAACGCCCCTGACAAAAAATAAACCTGGGAAATCTCATCATCAAAGAAAAGAATTTTGTAATAGTTTGTCACCAAAAACTCTAATTGTGTTATTTCCTTAATCCAGGCCCCCTTATCATCTTGAAGCATATCATACTTGTTCTTACCTCTTCGGATAGCAGTTACACCATGGAAATATTTTGTATTTCGATCTCCATGTTGAATCCATCTAGTCTTAGATTTTTGGAACCATAGAATCTCCTCCTGAGCCAGAACTTTTTCATACTCCCTCCAAAGTATATGAATATTCCTCATCTAGCATCGAATTATGGGCAGTTTGTCGTTACTTATCCAGGACCTCTAGGTGATTAATCAACTCCATTTTCTTGGCAAAAATACAACCAAAGGCCTCTTTATTCCAATTTCTAAGGTCTTATTGAATATTAAAATTTTTTTCATCCCACGACTACTCCTCCCTTCTTCTAACCCAGTGATCTCGCATAAAGTTTGGAAATAAATCATGAGTGAGCCACGCTGCTTCAAAGCGAAACGGCCTTCTTCTAAAGTTTTTCCTGGCAAATTTATTCTCACACAACAGAAGTGGTCTGTGATCAGACTTAAAATACGGAAGATGATGTATGAAAGTTTGTTTAAACTTCAGCCTCCAAGCTAGATTAACAACGCATCTATCAAGTCTAATCTCCAAGTTACCTTTTTTTCCAAGTGAAAGGATCACCCTGGAAACCTGTATCAATAAGCTCACACTCTTATATAGTACATCTGAACATATTGATATCCCTATGTTGAGATGAATGGACTCCTCCTCTTCGATCATGCGTAGCAAGAGTGCAATTGAAATCCCCTATTAACACCCAAGCTCCTGTAACTGTCGCTGCCAAGTTTGAGATATCATCCCAAAGAACCTGTCTTCTGGAAACATGCGGGGAACCATAAACAGCAGTAAGAAACCACGTGCTCTCATTTTTCCACTGAACCCTCATATGAACAAACAGAGGGGAATGATTTAAAATAGTAACATTCCACACAGCTTGATCCCACAAACACCAGATACCACCAGCATACCCTTGAGCATCCTCAACAAAATTGCCATTAAGGCCAATTCTTTTAATAATTCTTATTGCTTTCTCTCCACTTGTATGTGTTTCCATGAGAATGCAGAATCTTGTATCATAGTTTCTCTGTAAATCTCTCATAAGAGAGCCAAAGCCTTTACCTGTTGTCCCTCTACAGTTCCAGGAAAGGACATTCATTATGACATATTTGGTTGAAGCGGCAACCCAGTGCCATTACCTTCCTGATGCATATCATCATTTGTGTCAAGTATATCAGGTAGTTCTTTCGAAAACTCATCAACCTGATCCCCTTTACCTGCACTTTTAGCATTCTGGACAATTTGCACCGCCTCCATATCAACATGAAAATTTGTACAATTCAAAAAGCCACTCCAACCTTTACACGCCTGAAAAGTTTCTGCTTGTTGGAGTTGTATTTATTTCATACGTTCAAGAATATAAGTTTCCTCATCTTTCTTTGACTTCAACTTCTAGCCTTTGACTTCCTTAGATATCACTTCTTCAAACTTTTCAACAAGCTTGGGCGCAGAGATAGATGAGACCTTGAAAGATTTCTTAGTCGCGCCTTGAATATCCTTTTTTCTGTGGGCCTGCGTATTCTTTCCCGCAAGAGGATTCCTTACTCGTTGTTGGGATTGGGTGTGCGTGACTTTTTGCATGGGCTTAGGGTTAGATGGGCCCACAAGTTTTGCTTGAGTCATTTGAGTTTCTGGTACCACATCAATACCTTTAAGAATAGAATCTTCAACAATATCATCATTTTCAATGGCCAAACTCTCCTCTTTATTTTTCATTAACTCATTCATAACAAACTGATTTGAATCATCGCCTATTAATGCCACAAAACGTGACCCTTCCTTGTTTTTAGCTTCCACCGAATTCTTCTCCTTATCTTTTGTAACCACTAAAATCATATTTTTCTTTTGTAATTGGCATTGACTAAAGCAATGGTTTTGATGATAATAAACAAGAAAGGAATGGAAGTACAAAAATAAAGTCCCAAGACTCTTCAAGCTTAGCTTATAGGACTTAGATCTTGTGTAAAGGTAAAAAGGAATCACACTAAGCTCAAACAAGTTTTAAACATATTTATAAGTGTTTCTAAAATGTTTAAATGCCCAACAAACTGTTTTGGAAAGCTAGTTATGGTAATAGTTCAAATCTATGAAAAATAGTCAAGTTTATGTTTTGTAAAACTGACATATAGTTACTCTTTTGATCATAACTTTTAAATTACTTTGAGTTTTACTTTGAAACTTATCTCATTTGAAAATAAACTCAAAGATCTTTCCAATGATTGGTCATTTGCTTTAAATGGATAAGAAACGAAAAAGTTATGACTAATTAAAGTTTGAGTTTTGAAAATTTGACCTTTGGTTACTATTTTGATCATATCTTTCAAAATACTTTGAGTTTTATTCTGAAACTTCTTTCATATGAAAATAGACTCAAATAGTTTTCCAATAAGTGGTCATTTGCTTTAATTGGATAAGAAATGAAGAAGTTATGACCTTTTAAAGTCGGTTTCGAAAACCAAAAATTGTGTAATCGATTACACGAGTCATGTAATCGATTACAACGTTGACAGAAGCCGTGTAATCGATTACACAAAGTATGTAATCGATTATAAAGTACCCAAAAAGCTTGTAATCGATTACACAAAGTATGTAATCGATTACAAAGTGCCCAGAAAGCTTGTAATCGATTACATGAAGCTTGTAATCGATTACCAAGTGCCCAGGAACGTTTCTAACGGCTATAAACGGCTAGTTTTCATAGAAAATCATTTCTAAAACCCTCCAACGGCTCTAAAACTCATTGGGCTATAAATACAAGTGTTTGGGCATCAAAAACAAGTTGGAGAACATTCTGAAAATTATCCTTGAGCATTGAAAACGAAATTCATCATCTTTTTCTCCAAATCTTTGTTTTGAGCTAAGTGTGTAAATCCTTTATACCCATAAGTTTCAAGTTGTATTATCTACTCTTCAAGAGAGTTTCTATCTTCCACACTTTGTGTAATCTATAAAGAGAGGGTGAGGTATCCCTCTAGAGTAAAGGGTGAGGTATCCCTAGAGAGTGAGGCATCTCTCAAAGTTAGTAAAGAGTGAGGTATCCCTTGAGGGTAAGGCATCCCTCAAAAGTTGTAAAGGGTGAGGTATCCCTATTTGAGGCTCAAGCATAAGGGTGAGGTATCCCAAGATGTGTTGAGTGCTCTCAATTGTAAAGGTTATCAAGCACCTGTTGAAGCTTGAAGATAGTGAAAAATCTCTAGCGGTTGCTTGAGGACTGGACGTAGATCACAAGTGGATTAGTGATCGAATCAAGATAAACTATTGTGTTTGATCTTCTAAACTCTATCTCTTTACATTTGCACCTTAATTATATATGCTTGAGTTGAACTTGATATTTAGCTTATTTGCTTGATTTATCCTATATCTCAAGTTGTAGTTGAGTAATCTATAATAGTTGTACATTTATTGTGCATATTCCGCTGCATTTATTTATTGAGTGATTTAAAATGCATAATTTGTCAAAGTTGCATTAAAGCAAGTCATCACCCAATTCACCCCCCCTCTTAGGTAATGGTTGTCATGACTAACAAGTGGTATTAGAGCTTCGTGCTCTGGTAAAAGCTTAACCGCTTGGAGTTAAAGATTTTTGTTTGTTTGGCAACCATTAAAAGCTTTTCAAAATGAATGATTTTGAAATTAATAAACCACCATTCTTTGATGGTGCGAATTTCGTTTATTGGAAAGTTAGAATGGAAATTTATATGCAATCTATTGATCTTGATTTGTGGGATATTATACTTGATGGATTTACTTGCAAATCAAAACAAACTTGGAATGCCTATGATAAGAAATGCTTTTCCTTGAACATTAGAGCAATGCAAATCTTGAGAAGTGGTTTAAATGATGATGCTTATGTTAAAATTAAGAGTTGCTCTAGTGCTAAAGATATATGAAATGCTCTTGATGATTCTTATCTTGCTAACAATGATTTCTTGCAAAAAGTGGTATATAGAGAGCAAGAAGAGCAAAAGCCTCTAAAGGAAGACAATATTGAAAAATGTCCTCAAGAAGATGTTCTTGAATCTTGGATGGACAACAATGAGGAAGATGGTGATTCCCTTAAAAAGGACTTTGAGGTAAATAATACTAAACTAGATTATAGTCCTTCCTATGATGAGCTACAATGTGGATATGATGAATTGTATGATGGCTTGTTGAATTTAGAAAAGAAAAACTCATCTTGTTTGGAAAACATTTCCTCTATTGAAATTGAAATTGAGACTTTGAAAAATGAATATGTTTTTCTCAATGAGGAAATGCCTTTGAAATTTGAAACATCAACTTCTTATGAAAAGTGCACTGATTTAGAAAATCAAGTTGAGGACTTATCTTCTAAATTTGCCAAAGCTAATAATTTTAATTGCTTACATTTTATGCTTGTTAATGAGAATAAAATTAATGTTATTCCATATGAAAATTCAAGTAAGGCTTATGGCAAAAATAGTTTAGAATGTAATAACAACCAAAGGCTAAAGTTTTTCAAAAATGATCTTCAAAGGACCAAGTCATCATTGAATTCACTTACTTGCAACTTTTGTGGTCATCTAGGACATATTTCTCATTTATGCAATTATAGAAGAAATTCTTATATGAGAAATAATATGAAATGAGTTCCTAAAGATCCTAAATGCCCTAGTACTAACATTAAAGGACCCAAGATGACGTGGGTACTAAAAAGTCCTCCTAGTGTTTCAATTATGCAGAAAACTTCTCAAAAGGATGGACTAATTAGTCAAAGGAAAAAGGAATCATCAAGAGGAATGCTTCCAAAACCTATTGGTAGAAGTTTTGATCAAAGAAGGAAGATGGCTTCAACCAAAGCTTCTCAAATACAAAATGTGGAACTTGCAAAGTTCAAAGCATCAAAAGAGAAGCAATGAGTAAGGAAAAGAGTTTCCTTGATTACCAATGCCAAGGTATCAAACGTTTCTACCTCTTATGCACATTCACTTGTAAAGTCAATGAATTTAAGGTATATTCTTTATAGGCCTTAGGTAAAGGATAGAACCATGTGTGCTTAGTAAAACTTGAAGATTATGCTTAGCACATGATTATGTTTATTCTTATTGTAACATAAGCTTCTACAATGCCTAGGTATGTTTGCATGATGTTTGAAATTGCCTTGAGACATTTTGGAACTAATTTGAAGGTTTTGAGATTGATCAATTACTATTTGAAATGTAAAAATTGAATTTAGTAAGCTTGTAATCGATTACAAGACCTTTGTAATCGATTACAGAGGCTCTGCCAAGCGTTTCAAGCAAAGTCAGAGAGCATGTAATCGATTACACATACTATGTAATCGATTACAATGTTTCCAGAACTCATGTAATCGATTACACCAACCTTGTAATCGATTACAAGGTTCCCAGAAAGTTGGTAATCGATTACACAAAACATGTAATCGATTACAAGGATTTCAGAGGGCTGGTAATCGATTACACACCCATGGTAATCGATTACACAGGCTTTAAAAATGTTTTTAAGTGCTGGAATGACCATTATCACTTAAAATTATCTATATATCATGAAAGCATGCATATTATTAGCTATGTGCTTAATAATAATTGATTGTTTACATTTGTTGTGCTCAAATTACATACTATGGAAAATTTGATATTTATGAGAGCATAATGGATTAATGATCAATGACTAACCCCTATGGATCCAAAATTAGTAGATACCAAAGAAAATGCTTTGAATTATATTGTAGGGTGACTATTAGCTCAAGCATGCAAGTGAAGTGAAAATATGCTACTTGAGTTTCAAAAACTTGAAATGGTCCAAGTTTTCCAAGAGTCATGAAAACTTGAAACTTGGAAGTTAGAATCACTTACAAAAACTCAAAGAGCACACTTTTGGTGATATCAATTTCTTATTCTTATTTATGTTTTAATTTGAATATCATGTTATATTTGAAAAAGTCATATTTTTTGCATAATGCCATTAATTTTGTTGCATTACATTTTTGCTGCATAATCTAACTTTTACTGCATTATTTTGAAATAGATTTTTTTTTCAATGGATATTCTGGTTATATAATGTTGATTTGGTTGAATTCCTTATTGAATATTCATTATTTAACAATGGTTTTGCTCTATCACTTCTCTTTTTGTCAAAATCTATATCTTGTATATCTTTTTGATCATGATAAAAGGGGGAGAAGTTTATGAGTATTTGAGAAAAGGTAAATAACAAGGTACAAATTCAATGATCTTGGAATTTCAAAATTAAAGGGGAGTTGTGCAATCTTTGATCTAATCACCTCTTGAAAAATAGAGGGGGAGTAAGTCTCTAATACACCTTTTGTGAATTCCAATTTATTTGAACTAACTCTTTTCTCAAATGAATGTTTGTCATCATCAAAAAAGGGGAGAATGTAATTGGCATTGACTAAAACAATGGTTTTGATGATAACAAATAAGAAAGGAATGGAAGTGCAAAGATAAAGTCTCAAGACTCTTCAAGCTTAGCTTATAGGACTTAAATCTTGTGTAAAGGTAAAAAGGAATCACACTAAGCTCAAACAAGTTTTAAACATATTTATAAGTGTTTCTAAAATATTTAAATGCCCAACAAACTGTTTTGGAAAGCTAGTTATGGTAATAGTTCAAATCTATAAAAAATAGTCAAGTTTGTGTTTTGCAAAACTGACATATAGTTACTCTTTTGATCATAACTTTCAAAATACTTTGAGTTTTACTTTGAAACTTATCTCATTTGAAAATAGACTCAAATATCTTTCCAATAATTGGTCATTTGCTTTAAACGGATAAGAAATGAAAAAGTTATGACTAATTAAAGTTTGAGTTTTGAAAATTTGACCTTTGGTTACTATTTTGATCATATCTTTCGAAATACTTTGAGTTTTGTTCTGAAACTTCTTTCATATGAAAATAGACTCAAAAAGCTTTCCAATGAGTGGTCATTTGCTTTAATTGGATAAGAAATGAAGAAGTTATGACCTTTTAAAGTCGGTTTCGAAAACCAGAAATGGTGTAATCGATTACACGAGTCATGTAATCGATTACAACGTTGACAGAAGCCGTGTAATCGATTACACAAAGTATGTAATCAATTACAAAGTGCCCAGAAAGCTTGTAATTGATTACATGAAGCTTGTAATTGATTACCAAGTGCCCAGGAATGTTTCTAACGGCTATAAACGGCTAGTTTTCATAGAAAATCATTTCTAAAACCCTCCAACGGCTCTAAAACTCATTGGGCTATAAATACAAGTGTTTGAGCATCAAAAACAAGTTGGAGAACATTCTGAAAATTATCCTTGAGCATTGAAAATGAAATTCATCATCTTTTTCTCCAAATCTTTGTTTTGAGCTAAGTGTGTAAATCCTTTATACCCATAAGCTTCAAGTTATATTATCTACTCTTCAAGAGAGTTTCTATCTTCCACACTTTGTGTAATCTATAAAGAGAGGGTGAGGTATCCCTCTAGAGTAAAGGGTGATGTATCCCTAGAGAGTGAGGCATCTCTCAAAGTTAGTAAAGGGTGAGGTATCCCTTGAGGGTGAGGCATCCCTCAAAAGTTGTAAAGGGTGAGGTATCCCTATTTGAGGCTCAAGCACAAGGGTGAGGTATCTCAAGGTGTGTTGAGTGCTCTCAATTGTAAAGGTTATCAAGCACCTGTTGAAGCTTGAAGATAGTGGAAAATCTCTAGCGGTTGCTTGAGGACTGGACGTAGATCACAAGTGGATTGGTGATCGAACCAGGATAAACTATTGTGTTTGATCTTCTAAACTCTATCTCTTTACATTTGCACCTTAATTATATATGTTTGGGTTGAACTTGATATTTAGCTTATTTACTTGATTTATCCTATATCTCAAGTTGTAGTTGAGTAATCTATAATAGTTGTACATTTATTATGCATATTCCGCTGCATTTATTTATTGAGTGATTTAAAATGCATAATTTGTCAAAGTTGCATTAAAACAAGTTATCACCCAATTCACCCCTTTCTTGGGTAATGGTTGCCATGGCTAACATCTTTTTCTGTTCCACATTATTTGCACTTGAATTCTGCGCCTTCCCTTTAAACTTCCTTCTTTGATTACTTTTAACAATCATCCACAGCCCATATTCCCTGGGATTATCATTATCTTGATTGTCCATCAATTTCGTGCACGAAAAATCAACAGGTTGTTTACTTGTGTTGACATCAGCCCTACCAGCATGTTTCACCACTGGTAATTATACCACCACCTCTTCCCCTGTCACCTGAGCCTCCTCAGCCCCCTTCCCACCGCGTCACCTTCAACCATCTCCCTACAAACGTCTTTTTTATGGCCAAAACGACCGCATCTGAAACATATTGAATGTAAACCTTCATATTCAATATAGAGAGGAAATCCTCTAACCACTATATGAGTAGCTAAAGGCCTATCCAGATCAATCTCTACGCAAATCCGAGCGAATTTCCCTCGAGAATGGATCGATGTTAACCTATCCACCTTCAGGAAAGTCCCTAATTTTTCTCCTATTCTTTTTAGAAAAATTTCATTAGTTAACTCAATAGCCAACTTCTATATCCTTAACCAAATAGCTACTTTTCGAGTTCTCTCAGCATTCATTAAGAATAAGGGGCGCCACCTCTGGATAATGAGATAATGGTTAGCAACTTTCCATGGCCCTTCAAAAAGAGCATGTTTGTAATCTGCTTCACTCTTAAACATCATTTGGTAATACCCATCATGTATATCTATTATTTGAATACCTCAATTCTTTGTCCATTCACGTTGAAGCTTGTTTTCAATGATACGAAAATTAACTCTCTTCCCCAGCACGTTAACCACCAACGTATTCCTCCAAGGATTAGACCAAAGCTGAAGTTCTTCATCACTAACAGGGATGACAGGCCCCTTAACATAAGGCTTGGAACCTTGTCCTCCCTGATCATCCTTAACAACCTCCATACAGTCATCAGAATTACCACTCTTCATCCCAGCCTCCATCATAACTTTTCCCCTAGCATACTCCCAAATCTTCTCACCATCATCGAAGCCAGCATTCTCACCGATAGGAGAAAGAAGTTTTTCACTGTAGGACCACTCTTTTACTTTCTTAGTACTTCTTTGGAGGAGATCTTCTTCCTCCCGACTCACCAAATTACTTGAGACCCCTACCACCCTGGAAACCTTAGCAGAGCTCACCTTAACCATTGTTTTGGGGGGCGATAAATAAAATTTTTTATTCATTAAGTTTTTAACCAAAAAAATAAGCTGTCTTTGGTGAATAGAATTTAGTTTTAGCAAATAAAATTTCATGGATGTTAAAATTTATTTTATTATTATGTTTTCTTTTGGTGAACTTTTAAATTGTTATATTGAGTGAGTAAGTAAATACTCGCAAATACTCATAGGTTTCCGCCTCCCATGTAGGCATCATAATGGGTACTTATGATGGAGTTGAGGGAATCAATACTTTCTATTGACTTTCATATATTGAAACATGTAAATAATATAGATAGAAACAAATAAGATTAGCAATATAGCCAATAAGATTTTTTTTTTGTTTCCCAGAATATCATCTCATCGGATAGGTGAGAAACTAATTTCAAGATGTACGATCAAACGCCTAAGTGAAAATCCCTCCCAACAATATTTTTTCTATACACATAAATTTCAAAATCAAACTTAGAATCAGATGCTTAAAGGATTCGAACTTTTTCCACTCAGACCAATACAAGTTGATGCCAATAAGATTTTTTCTTCATATAATTTTCAGCAAAAGAAATTATTTTTCATAGATAAAAGTTTATAGTAAAAAATTCTGTTAAAATTTATTTTATTTATATTTTATTTTAATAAATTATAAAAATTTATATTAAATTATTAAATACTCATAAATATCTATAAATATTCACCTCCATTGCAAAAACATAAAACAGTATCCCATATCAAAATGAGAAAAGCACTATACGCGTGAAATGTAAGACTTGCATCAAAATGAAAAGCATCTAAACAATTAGTACATGTTTGGTTTATGTAAATTATGTCGTCTAACAGCTTTTTTCTTACATAAAAGTTTTTTTTTTTGTTATTTGCAACATGTTTGGATCTTTATACTAAAAGCTGTTGTTTAAATTTTTTTACTAGCAACAATTTTTTTTTCAAAAGCTACACACTTGAGCATTTTACTCAAATAATTATTTATTATTTTTTTTATTTGAGATATAAATATTATTTTATTTTTAATTAAATAATTTTTTAATTATTTTATATTTCTTTTGATAATTTAATACATAAAAATGATTCTTTTTATATCATCTAAATAAAACAGCATTATTTTAAAATCGCTTTTCAACTAATATATTAAAACATAAATCTCTTTTAATGTGTGTTTGGATTAACTATGAAAACTTAATTATTTCAATAATCGATTATTTTATAATCAATTATTGTTATAATATATTATAATAGATTAATTTTATGTTTAAATATGTTAGTTGAAAAGTAATTTTAAAATAATTTGTTTCTTTTAAATAATAAAAAAATTACTTTTATATATTAAATTACTAAAAGAGATATAAAATAATTAAAAATATTATTTGATTAAAAATAAAATGATATTTATATCTCAAAATTTTTAGAATAGTTTATAATTTATAATCAAAAGCTTCAAGTTTTAACATTATGAAAAAAAATATTATGATACATTAAATTTCATAAAAAATTATCAAAATAATTAAAACAGTAAAAAATATTTTCTCAAGCAAAAAACTATTTTAATAAAACATTAATCTCTACCAAACAACACTTAAGAATCCCATGTATAAATCACGCGACCCAAGCTAAAATGACATGGCAATGCATTGGAAAATGTCACGTCAACAGTTACTATAGATGAACAGTATATTTCAAAGTCTGCAATTATAAAGGTTATATATATGGTACCTTTAGAATAAGATAAAGTAAATATTTAATTTAAATGTATTATCATGTAATTATTTTTATATTATTTTTTAATCACATATTATTATATATGTTTAACATTTTCAGTAATTATATAAAAAATTATACAAATAAAAAATTTAAAGTGATAATACATAAAAAATAAACTCATAAAATAATCATATGATATTTTTTTTATGGGATAATCATATGATTTTTTTATGCATTATATGTTTTTTTTAAAGCATTCTATATATTTTTATTTTACAAAAATGAGATTTTAGAATGGGTGAAACCCTACCTTCCTGTTAGAGGCGTAGTCTCATATTTAGATCAATAATGTTCAAGTTATAGTTCATCATTGACTCTTAATAAGATACATTTAATCCCACTAAAAACTCAATCTTAAGCCTTAAGGTTAGAGATTGTCACATTATCGCATGTGTACCGTGAAGGGAATCGTGTTGTAGACTTTTTAACCAGGTTGGGAGCATCATCATTTGTTATCAAGTGGCCTCAATACTCAAGAGGAGGGTGAATTGAGTATGAAAACTAAGTTCGCAAATCTTTCACAAATCGTTTGATAAATAATTTTCGTTGAAGCTAATTGATGATTAGAGATGATTGGATATAAAAGATAAACACTTTCACTTATAAATGTAATAGTCAAATGTACCAATATTCAAGCAAATCAATAAAACAGTACTTAATGTAAAGAGAAGGGTTTAGAGAAAACAAATACGGTGATTTATCCTGGTTCGATCACCAATCCACTTGTGATCTACGTCCAGTCCCCAAGCAACAACTTGAGATTTTCCACTATATCTTCAAGCTTCAATGGGTGCTTGACAACCACTACAACCTTGAGCACTCAACACTTTGGGATACCTCACCCTTGGGGCTTGAGTCTCTTCAACTAAGGGATACCTTGCCCTTTACACTTTGGAGGGATGCCTCACCTTCTTTACAAATCAATAATAATAGACTGAATGAAGCTCTCACTAGAGCAGACGATTACAAATTAAAGCTCTAATATGCTCTCAAAGATTTTTCACGTTTTTGGTAGAAAACAGAGCAAGAAATGGATTTGAGGATTGATTCACGTTTGGAAGTATTGGTGATCAGTTTTTGGTTCAAGGTCAACCTCAAATAAAGACCCAACTTTGGTATTTATAAGTTTCTCAATTAATAGAGTCGTTGGGGTGGTTTGGGCATGCATTTAATGCATTTAATATAGCAGTTAGACGTTGTCAGGGTTCGTGTAATCGATTACACAACTTATGTAATCGATTACATTATTGTTCCAACGTGTTCTTGGCTTTCTGGGCTCTGTGTAATCGATTACATTATTTGTGTAATCGATTACATGGCTTCTGACTTGCTTGTAATCGATTACAATATCCATGTAATCGATTACATGACTCTTTGAACGTGTTCTTGCCTTTCTGGGCTTGATGTAATCGATTACATATATTGTGTAATCGATTACATGGCCTCTGATTTTATTGTAATCGATTACATTGCTCATGTAATCGATTACATGGCTTTTGTTTGATGTGTAATCGATTACAAATATCATGTAATCTATTACATTGACCTTTGAACACATTTTTCAAGTCCAATAAAGCTTGTAAGTCATTCTTAATACCTCAAGACACTTGATTAAGTATAAATCCTTTTAAGAGTGTTAGATTCAAGATAGAAACTTAAGTTTTCTTGAAAGCCATGTTTAACTTTGAAATTTCCCATTTATTTTGAAATGATATATTGAAAAACCATTTGAGAAATCTTGAGAGCATTTAATATAAATGTTCTAAGTCTTATAACTACATAAACCTCTTGACTTCTTTCTTTGGTCTTGATTTTTCCTTTTGCGCTTGATCTTCTCTTTTGCACTTGATCTTCGCTTTTGCCTTTGTTATCATCAAAAACCATTTAACATGCCTTAGAGATATAAGCATTCACATTCTCCCCCTTTTTGATGATGACAAACTGATCATAGGAAAAAGAAAGAGTTTTTGCAATTGTATATAATAGACATTTAGGCGCAATGCTCCCCCGGAGTTTATGCATGATATTGGGTTAGATTTTTCAATAACTCCCCCGTACTCATGCAACATTTAATTAGATTTCATTTCATTTTTTCTTATTTTCTCCCCCGTTGGCATTATCAAAAAGACATAAGCATTTTAAAAAAATGAACAGCATAACAGCTATATTTCATGATTCCCAAAAATTTTGTCAGAACAAGAGATCCAAAGTGATTAATCAGTCCAATCAATATTATCAAACATGTACCAATCATTCAAGGCGTAAAACAAGTTCATATATCATTAATCAATATGTACAAGGGAACTTATCACAACACCAGTAGCCAATATTTAAAACATCATAAATGTATACCAATGTTATATAATCAGAGTCAAAACAGAGTAAATACAAGGTAGTTATCAAAAGAAAAACAAAGCATCAAGGCAATGAGCCATGATCACTATCAGTGGCCTCGCTGTCACAAAAGACATCACCTTCTGGATCCGCAGCAGTGTCTTCTAGATCATCGTTATCATCACTGGGCACAAGATCGTCGTCGGAGTCCAAAAGCTCCTCATCATCACCGGGGACTCCCGGATGGACCAAATAAGGACGGGAACCGAGAGGCGGGATGGGGAGTGGGAGGTGCAGCAGCAGCGCTCTAAGGAATAGGAGGTCCACCCAAAAGAGATCGAATGGAGGCAAGCTCCTGATCTGAGTAGTCCATCCTTAGCTTAAGATGGACAATCTTCTGCTCTATATGATCCATGTGTGTATTTACATTAGTGCTCAGGTTGCGCATTTCTTGGAGTAGGATATCAAGAGTAGTAGAAGCGGGAGCAGGAGCAGGGGCAGGATGCTGAGCCTTCTCATCATCGTTACTATCCGGATCATGAGGGATATGACCAAAGGTGCCATGAGTGATGTAATGCCACCTGTCATCCACCTTGTAGAGCTGGAGCTTCTTCAGAGTATGCAACCCAATTGATTGTGGTCCCTTTGAGCTGGTGTCCTTAGACTCTTCAGCCAGCGAAATGCGACAGTGCTCGAGGATTGTGGTTACCAACATGGCGAAGGGGAGAGCAGAGTTCTTCTTTTTCTTGACGTCCAGCATATGCTCTAAAATGTAATAACCTCAGTTAATTGGCCGCCCGGTGGTCATTGCCCATAAGGCCACCACATCATCCTTGAGGACTTGGGAGTAATTCCCTCCCCTAGGAATCAATCCTCGGACCAACAGGTAGTGGAGAACCCTGTTCTCCATAATGAGGCCAGTGGCCATGATTCTTCGTTTAGGATCACTAGGGGGAGTAGCCAGTCCTAATTAATGAGAGAAGAACAACCTTGTGCTCAAACTCATGCCCCCAAACATTGGCATTTCCACAGAAGTGAGCTCCATTAGGAGTGAGCTTCGTTAGCCTATACCATTCAGCCATTGACAACCTTATTTGTTGCTTTTTCACTTCAGAGATGATACAATTATCCTCAACTTTCAGGTTCGCATAAAAAACTCGCACAAGGTTAGGGTAGATGACTTTCTCTATGCTTAGGAAACCTAGCAAGCCTAAATTTTCTAGGGTTCTAAAGCTCGCTAAAGGTTCACTCTCGCAGAAGGTGATGGGAAGATACCTGGGAGAGACGATCTTGCGAAGCTGGAAGTTTTTCCGGAACAACTCAGCTCGCTTCATAATGGAGAAGTGTCTCGTGAGGTCCAGGCCAGATATGTTACGTGAAGAGCCACCAGAGGACCCTGCAATGGCAACCCCTGTTCTTGGGCGCTTTGAACGATGAGAAGATTCAGCCATTGATGAGTAGGAGTAGAGTGGGATGAGTGGTAAATGGTTGGGGATGAGTGAGGAGAGAGAGAGAGAGACGAGGTTAGGTCAGAGAAATGGAGATGGGGTTCATGAGAGAAGATGGGGAGATTTGGGTGAGGGATGTGAGGAGATTTGGAGAGATGGGGTGTGTGGAGAGGATTTTCCGAAATTGAGATAGGTGAAATGAGGGATTTTGATGGAGATTTGAGTGAGAAATGTGAGAATGTGAGGTTTTAGAGGTTTGGGGTGCGTGGGAGCAGAGGAGGAGGATGAAGAAGATGAATAGGTTCTGAAAAAAAAAGAGCTCTTACGCGCGTCAGAGACCTTTTTTTTTAAAAAAAAAAATCTGTGTAATCGATTACATTGAGTGTGTAATCGATTACATGCATTCTGGTGGGTATGTAATCGATTACAATTTTGGTGTAATCGATTACATACTTTCTGAGAACCTTGTAATCGATTTGATGTAATCGATTACCTGAGTTCTGAGTTGATTGTAATCGATTACAAAAGGTGTGTAATCGATTACATGCGTAACAGAACCTGTGTAATCGATTACAAAGGCATTGTAATCGATTACCAGCACTCTTTAACTCAGATTTTGCATTTCAAACAGCAAGTAATCAACTTTAATCTATCCAAAACAGTTCCAAAGCAACTTAGATCATTTCAAATCATCATTCAAACATATAATCAAATCATATTATGATTCAACTCACATAATTAATCAAAATTACCATTTTTACCAAGAATTTCACCATTTTTGGTGAAATTTTGAGGATGTTGAGTTGCTTGGGAGTCTTGGGCATGAGGGAGCACCTGCAAAACAATTTAGGAGAAATCTCCGATGCTCAAGTCAGTATTGGATTCAAATATGATGAAAAATTCAGAGATTATGCAGCAGTGTGGCATAATTATGTAGAAAAACATAAGTTTATGCATTAGTTTTTAGGATTATGCAGCAATTATTTAACTTATGCATGATTGATCCAATATGCCAAGTTCATTTCTTATATAGAAAAATGCTTCTTTTGCTAGGGGTTTAGTGAAAATGTCAGCTAGTTACTTAGTGGTTTCTACAAACTCAAGCATACAATCACCCTTTTGAACATGGTCTCTAATGAAATGATGTCTTATTTCAATATGTTTAGTCCTAGAATACAAAATGGGATTTTTGGACAAATTGATTGCACTAGTATTATCACATCTTATGGGGATGTGATTAAGCTCAAGATCATAGTCCAAGAGTTGTTGTTTCATCCAAAGGATTTGAGAACAATAACTCTCAGCTGCAACATATTCAGCTTCAGCTGTAGACAATGTCACACTATTTTGCTTTTTGCTATGCTAAGAAACTAGTGAGCTTCCAAGCAAGTGGCATGTCCCACTAGTGCTCTTTCTCTCCATTTTGCACCCAACAAAATCAGAATCGGAATACCCAATAAGACTACATGAGGCACCTTTAGGGTACCATAAACCCATTTGTGATGTGCCTATTAGATATTTCATTATTCTTTTAACAGTACTTAGGTGTGATTCTTTAGGATTAGCTTGAGATCTAACACACATGCATACACTAAACATTATATCAGGCCTACTTGTAATGAGATAAAGGAGTGAGCCAATCATACCTCTATATTTCATAATTTCTACTGATTTACCTCCTTCATCCTTGTCCAAATAGCAAGAGGTGCCCATAGGAGTAGCCATATACTTGGCATTGTCCATTCCAAACTTCTTGAGCAGTTCCTTACAATACTTGGATTGGCTTATGAACGTTCCTTCTCTTGTTTGCTTGATTTGGAGGCCAAGGAAGAAATTGAGCTCACCCATCATAAACATCTCAAACTCACTTTGCATAATATTTGAAAATTCTTTACAAAGAGAGTTGTTAGTAGCTCCAAATATAATGTCATCAACATAGATTTGAACTATAAGTATGTCATGCATTTTCTGTTTTATGAAAAGCGTAGTGTCAACTTTGCCTCTAGAAAAATCTTTTTCTAAAAGGAATTTACTCAAACTTTCATACCAAGCTCTAGGAGCTTGTTTCAAGCCATACAAGACCTTTTTCAGTTTAAAGACATGGTTGGGCATTTCAAAATCCTCAAAACCAGGAGGTTGTTCTACATACACCTCTTCTTGTATAAAACCATTTAAAAAAGCACTTTTGACATCCATTTGATAGAGTTTGAAATTCATGATGCAAGCATATGCAAGTAACATTCTAATGGCCTCTAACCTAGCTACGGGAGCATAAGTTTCTTCATAATCTATGCCTTCTTCTTGATTATATCCCTTAGCTACAAGCCTAGCTTTATTTCTTATTATTAAGCCTGTTTCATCAAGTTTGTTTCTAAAGACCCATTTGGTGCCAATTATAGGATGATCATTGGGCCTTGGAACTAATTCCCAAACTTGATTTCTCTCAAATTAGTTTAGTTCTTCTTGCATGGCCAAGATCCAATGCTCATCATTAATGGCCTCATTTATGTCTTTAGGTTTAACTTGAGAGACAAAGGCTAGGTGATTACATGCATCTTTAAGTGAGTTTCGAGTGATTACCCCTTTTGATACATCACCTATCACCTTGTCAAGAGGATGATATCTTGAAGTCCTCCATTCCTTGGGTAGATCCAAGATTTCTGAATCTGTTTGCCATGAGTGATCAAGGAGTTTCTCTTCTTACTTCTTGAGCTCTTTCTCTTGATTTTCCAAGTGTGTTTTTGCCAAGATTTCTGTAACATCATCAACAAGCTCCTTTCTCGGCTCATTTGGGTTAGTTTCATCAAATGCAACATGTATGGATTCTTCTATAGTCATAGTTCGTTTATTATAGACTCTAAAGGCCTTACTATGAATAGAATAACTTATGAATATTTCCTCATCAGATTTTGCATCAAATTTCCCCAAGTTATCCTTTCCATTATTCAAAACAAAGCATTTACATCCAAAAACATGAAAATGTGACACATTAGGTTTCCTTCCTTTGTACAATTCATATGAGGTTTTCTTTAAAATTAGCCTAATTAGGGCTCTATTCATAACATAACAAGCGGTGTTAACTGCATCCGCCCAAAAGTACTTAGGAAGGTTGGCCTCATTGAGCATAGTTCTTGCCATTTCCTCTAAAGATCGATTTTTCCTTTTTATGACACCATTTTGTTGTGGTGTTCTAGGAGCAGAAAAATTATGCTCAATGCCATGTTCATCACAAAAAGTTTCAAATTCATGATTAATTCACCACCATTATGGATGCAATACAAAAATCTTTTTCGTTTTGGATAACTTTGGCAAGTTTTCTAAATGATTGAAAAGCATCATTCTTGTGAGCCAAGAATAATGTCCATGTAAACCTAGAAAAATCATCCACAATCACTAATGCATAGTAATTCCCACCAAAGCTCATAGTTCTAGAGGGACCAAAAAGATCCATGTGCAAAAGTTGTAAAGGTCTAGAAGTTGAAACTATGTTTTTAGCTTTAAAAGTGACATTTACTTGTTTTCCTTTTTGACATGCATCACAAAGTTTGCCTTTTTCAAATTTGAACTTTGGAAGACCAGTCACTAGTTCTTTAGAAACCAATTTATTTAAGTGATCCATGTGAATGTGAGCAATTCTTCTATGCCATAACCATGAATCATTTTCTTTACTCATAAAGCATTTAGCATCATTTGAGGAGATATCATCGAGGCTAATCATATATATATTATTAACTCTATGACCAACAAACTTAACTTGCTTATCATCCTTTCCCTCAATTATACAACAAGAAGAATCAAATATAACTCTATTGCCTTTATCACACAATTGACTAATACTAAGCAAATTATGTTTAAGTCCTTCAACAAGCAAAACATTATCAATAGATGATGAAGGGACCTTACCAACTTTGCCAATTCTAAGAATCTTCCCTTTGTTGTTATCACCATATATGACATGACCATGTTTCTTGTGTGTAAGGGAGGAGAACTTGGAGCCATCACCGGTCATGTGTTTGGAGTAACCACTATCAAGATACTAACTTGAGCTCTTGGTCTTCAAGCACACCTACAATACACATTCAAGTTTTAACCTTTAGTACCCAAATTGTCTTGGGTCCTTGTGTGTTAGAGTTAGGCATGGTACCTTTAGGAACCCAAACTCTTTTTATTCCAACTTTAGTGTTTATGTTCTTTCTAACATTGCAAGTTGACGCACTATGCCCTTTCTTACCATAATGAAAACATTTGACAAAGTGACTACTTGAGGTATTTGAGGAAACAAAGAAGTTCTTATAAGACTTTTGATGATTGTTTGGATTAAATCCCAAACCTGCTTTTTGAAAAACACATTTTTGTCTCCCCAACAAAACATTTAAGTTGTCTCTTCCAAAAGTGAATTTTGCAAGAGTGTTATTCAAATCTTCAATTTCTTTTTCAAAAACTTTGCATGATAAACAAGGTAATGATATGGATGTATTATCATGTGAGGAACAAGTCATGCATAATAAATTAGCATCAATGAGTCCTAAGGTCTCATTTTCAATTTTAAGCTCATTTATCTCCTTAGTTAAAATAGAAACTTTGTTTACCAATAAGGAAATTATTTTATTGGAAGATAAAACCATTTTTGTGAGCCTCAAAGATTCATCATGCAATTCTTGAAAGGCATCTTGTAATTCATCATAAGAAGGTGAAGGTTCTAGGTTAGAAGAGGTTACCTCGGTGTCGCTTTCTTCACTTTCTTCTCCTTGAGCCATGAGGCAAAGATGGGCTTCTTCATTCTCTGAATCATCGGAAGAGCTTAAGTCATTGTCCTCCCAAGCTATATATGCTCTTCTTCCTTTCCTTTCCTTAGAAGACATTTTCTCAAACTTCTCCATCTTCTTGAGATACATAGGATACTCTATTTTCATGTGTCCCGGTTTTCCACATTCATAGCATTTTGGAGGAGTGGAGGATCCTTCTCCTTTGTGATACGCTTTCTTTTGAGGAAATGGTGGTCTTTTTTGAAATTCCTTGTTCTTTAGGAATCTTCCAAATTTTCTCACAAGGAGACTAAGATTCTCCTCACTTAGCTCCACACTTTCACCATCCTCTTCACCATCTTCATCATTATCTTCAATTGTAGAGGAAGTAGCTTTGAGTGCGATTCCCTTCTTCTTTTTGTCATGCTCTTCATTTTGGTTGAGCCTATTTAGTTCCAGCTCATGTTCTTGAAGCTTCCCAAATAAAGTGGCTAGAGACATGGTCGATAAATCTCTTGATTCTGCAATCGCCGTTACTTTGGGTTGTCAATTCCTGCTTAGACATCTCAAGACTTTGTTAATAAGATACTCATTAGGAAATGTCTTTCCCAATGAGATAAGATGATTAACAATATGAGTAAACCTTTTTTGCATATCTTGAATACTTTCACCTTGGTTCATTTTAAACAATTCATATTCATGAGTAAGAGTATTTATTCGAGATCGTTTTACCTCACTAGTACCTTCATGAGTTACTTGTAGGGTATCCCATATTTCTTTTGCGGTCTTACAATTTGACACCCTAAAGAATTCATCATATATCCCAAGGATGTGGTGATGATGTTCTTGGCTCTCAAATTGTATTGGACCTTCTTTTTATCATCATCGGTCTATTCACTTCTAGGTGTATTAATTGTCATACCATCTTTAGTTTGTGTTGGGACAAAAGCACCATTTTCAACGGCGTCCCACACATCTAAGTCAACAGCTTCAATAAAAATTTTCATCCTTTCTTTCCAATAGGCATAACCATCCCCATTGAAATAAGGAGGTCTATTTATAGAAGAACCTTCATTTGAAAAACCATTTGAAGCCATCACTTCTCTTGAAGCTGCTAAGCTCTTTATACAAGAGTCTAACTCTGATACCACTTGTTACCAAGTGGCCTCAATACTCAAGAGGGGGTGAATTGAGTATGAAAACTAAGTTCGCAAATCTTTCGCAAATCGTTTGATAAATAATTTTCGTTGAAGCTAATTGATGATTAGAGATGATTGGATATAAAAGATAAACACTTTCACATATAAATGCAATAGCAAAAGGTACCAATATTCAAGTAAATCAATAAAACAGTACTTAATATAAAGAGAAAGGTTTAGAGAAAACAAACACAATGATTTATCCTCGTTCGATCACCAATCCACTTGTGATCTACGTCCAGTCCCCAAGCAACAACTTGAGATTTTCCACTATATCTTCAAGCTTCAATGGGTGCTTGACAACCACTACAACCTTGAGCACTCAACACTTTAGGATACCTCACCCTTGGGGCTTGAGTCTCTTCAACTAAGGGATACCTCACCCTTTACACTTTGGAGGGATACCTCACCCTCTTTACAAATCAATAATAATAGATTGAATGAAGCTCTCACTAGAGCAGATGATTACAAATTGAAGCTCTAATATACTCTCAAAGATTTTTCACGTTTTTGGCAGAAAACAGAGCAAGAAATGGATTTGAGGATTGATTCACGTTTAGAAGTATTGGTGATCAGTTTTTAGTTCAAGGTCAACCTCAAATAAAGACCTAACTTTGGTATTTATAAGTTTCTCAATTAATAGAGCCGTTGGGGTGGTTTGGGCATGCATTTAATATAGTCGTTGGACGTTGTCAGGGTTCGTGTAATCGATTACACAATTTCTGTAATCGATTACATTGTTGTTCCAACGTGTTCTTAGCTTTCTGGGCTCTGTGTAATCGATTACATTATTTGTGTAATCGATTATATGGCTTCTGACTTGCTTGTAATCGATTACAATATCCATGTAATCGATTATATGACTTCTGACTTGCTGTGTAATCGATTACAATATCCATGTAATCGATTACATGACTCTTTGAACGTGTTCTTGCCTTTCTGGGCTTGATGTAATCGATTACATATATTGTGTAATCGATTACATGGCCTCTGACTTTCTTGTAATCGATTACATGGCTTCTGTTTGCTGTGTAATCGATTACAAATATCATGTAATCGATTACATTGATATTTGAACACATTTTTCAAGTCCAATAAAGCTTGTAAGTCATTCTTAACACCTCAAGACACTTGATTAAGCATAAATCCTTTTAAGAGTGTTAGATTCAAGATAGAAACTTAAGTTTTCTTGAAAGTCATGTTTAACTTTGAAATTTTCCATTTATTTTAAAATGATATATTGAAAAATCATTTGAGAAATCTTGAGAGCATTTAACATAAATGTTCTAAGTCTTATAACTACATAAACCTCTTGACTTCTTTCTTTGGTCTTGATTTTTCCTTTTGCGCTTGATCTTCTCTTTTGCACTTGATCTTCGCTTTTGCTTTTGTTATCATCAAAAACCATTTGACATGCCTTAGAGACATAAGCATTCACATCATTAAGTCATTTATACATCATAGAACAAGCCATTTTAGTAGGAGTGTTTAAAATCGAACAAATCTAATTAAAATTAAAAAACTTGAACCAAAAATAAAAAATAAAATGAAAATTAAAAAATGAAAAACAAAGAAAAATGATTGAATCATATTTCAATTTCAAATTTAAAAATTAATTTAATCCAAACTGAATCGAAAATCATATATGTATATTTTAAAATAATGTTTAACCTAAAAAATTTATGTTACTTATACTTATTTAGGAACTTTTTTATTATACTTTGACTCAAACTTAATTTATTTTTTTAGATTTTGATATGTATAAGAGGATTATAAATTAATTTGAACTTATATTTTGAATTTAGATTTGTATTTTGATGAATTAATTTGTACTAATATTTGTTATTATTTGACGAGTTAGTTTATATTTATATTTGATGTAGTTTGATGAATTTAGATTATGTATTTTAATAAAATTGTGTATTAAAAAATAATAATAAATCAAAAAATTGATCCAATCTAAATTAATTTAGATTGGATTGGATTAGATTATATTTACATTTTAAATAAATCTAATCTGATGATAATATAAGAAAACTGATGAAATTAAATTGATTGGTTGTTTTCCCTCAAAACCAATTCAACCTAATTTGTCTGCTTTCTAGGATTCAAGATGATTCTAATTGATGATACTATATCTCTTTTGTTATCTCATCGTTAGCCCTTTTTTCCTTTCCTCCATTGTTAAATAAATAAGTAAATAAATATATAATTTTACTAATTATAATAATTGAATTTTTATAGTTAAAAAATATCATATAGAAAAAATTAATTGGGTACTTATAATGTTTTAAACTGAATTTAGGGATCTAATTAAAAGATAAATTTTAGTAGTTTAACGACATGTTTGTTTTTTATTTTGAAACAATAATTTTTTAAAAGCTCTTTTAATAAATTTTTAAATATAAGTTATTTATAAAATAAAATAAGTTAATTTAAAAACATACTAAGAATAACTTCCCTTCACCTAAACTTTATTTCCATTAATAGATTAAATATATTAATAGATTACATATAAACACCACAAAATAACTAAGGGAGGGGTTCTCGCTTAAATGTCTGACGATACTGTAAGAGATTAGTTTCTTATCTGTCGGGTAAGAATATTATAAAAAACAAAAAAAAACTAAAGATATGTTTAAGAGTTTTAAAGATAGCGAAAATGAATGGTTTGTAATGGAATATAATGGAAAGGTAAAAAATTGAATTGAATAGAACATAACCCTCTATTGTTTTGTTGCTTAATGAGTTTAATGAATGAGGATATGAAAGGAAAGTTTGGATAAGTCCCTCCTTAGATGACAAAAAAATGAAGCTTTGAGTAGTAAAAGAGTTCTCTTGCCATGTCACTCTCAAACACACTTTTAGTAAGTTTAGCCATTTAATTCTTTGTCACTCTCTCCTATGTCATCCTTCCTACATAACCTTAAGGCATATTTGGGTAGGGATATAATAGAGTGAAAAACAATGAAATTAGCTTGGGTACCATTAGTCTTTTTAAATTATGATGGATGAAATGGCATAGGTGACATCTATTATATTCTAAAACTCACTTTTTATTTTTCAAAGAGTATGTAGACCCCCTTAACTTTAACATTTTTATAAATCACCACCATAAACTTTAAAATCTTTGTAATTAATCTCTAAACTTTAATTAATGTCTCAATAGATCCTCTTGTTTAATTTGAATCTATTAATTCATTAACGATGATATTGTGTAACAATATCTTATCTGTATTAACATTTTATAGACTGCTAATAAATTAAATTTTAATAAATAAATTAATAAATAATTTTTATTTAATGTTAATACAAATAAAATGATACTATACAGTATTATTGTTAGTGAATTAATGGATCCAAATTAAACATAAGGATATATTGAGATATTAATTAAAATTTAAGGATTAATTGTAACGATTTTAAAGTTTATGGTGATAATTTGTAAAATAGTCCAAGTTTAAGGAGTCTCTATACTCTTTCCCATATAATTCTTATCATTTCATTCCATTTTACTAAAACATCCAAACAATTGAATTAAAATATTCATTCATTCCATCATTAAATATCAAAACAATAATTCTATTTTATTTCATTTCATCTCATTGTATTCCATTCTACACATAATTATCCAAAACATAGTTTTAGTATAACTTTATCTGTAGGGGTGCGCAAGATTTGCTAGTCATGCTAACCCGACTAGGCACGAATCTAATTTGGACGAGTTCGAATTTTAAATATTAGATCCAATATATTTTTAAGTTATACTTTGAGTCATCTCAGCCTAACTCGATGTCTCAAAGTATTTTAAACTTTATTAATTTTTTTTATAATTAGTTATAAATAATGAGATTTCTTATCTTAAATTAATAACTTTTGCATAACATAATAATATATTTATATTGATATTATTTGTTTTAAAATATATATTATAAAATATACTTTACTTTTAATTTTTTTAATTTTATAATTTTATGATTTAACTATACATAACGTTCAAATTTATATATTATGTCTACATATAGGTTGACCCGATCATTATTAGACCATGGTTGGATTGGGTTCAGGTTCAAGAACAACAATAAATGCATACTCATAAATAATTTCAGCCATTGATTTAAGTTATATTTACATGAATTTTAAATAAAATAATTTAAATGAATGATAAAAATCATTCACAAACACACATTTATTGTTATCTAAGAGTATGTAATAACTTTTACTCATGTAACTACACCCTTATCTATAAGTTATCGCTAAGACTAAGTGCATGTTTGAGATATTTGTAAAAATTTAATTATTTTAATAATTAATTATTATATAAAAAATTCATTATAATCGATTATAAAAAAGCTTATATTTAGATATGTTAACTAAAATATAATTTCAAATTAATTTGTTTCGTTAAGAATATAAAAAAGAATCACTTTTATATATCAAATTATTAAAATAAATATATAATAATTAAAAAAATTATTTAATTAATTAAAAAATTATTTGATTAAAAAAAAATAATATTTAAATATCACTATTTAGAATAATTTCAAAATTTTTGTTAATAATATTCAAATTTTTGATTGAGCTCCAACAACTTTTTTTATCCAAATAAAAACTGTTACTTTTTTCTACAAAATATCCAAACTTGTTGCATTAATATGTAACAGCTTAAATAGTAAAAAAAAAAATTTGTTAGTTCAGCTTTTTAAACCCAACCGAACATGGTATATATAAACGAAAAAGAAATCCTTCGCAACGTGTAGCTCTGTAAACTGGGGAGCACTGAAACTTGGGTGAGCGGCAATACACACAAGACTTCTTGATATTCCTTACTCCAACAAATTATCGCTGTCTGCAGAGCTCAGTGTCTGAGGTCGTCTTCTTCGTCTTCACCTCCACCTCCCAAAACACACCACCAAAACCGTGCCGATCTCCGCGTCCATCGTTGAAGCGATGCAGCAAGGAGACTACAGCTCCGCTCCATACTATCAATTCCCTCATCTCCAAAACCCCAACCCCAACCCTAACCCTATCGATCCACTCCCAAACCCCTACGCCTCCGCACCTCCCTTCTCCTCCGGTTACGCTCCCTCCGATTACACCCCTTACGCCTCCACCACCTACCCTTCATACCCTCAAAATCCCGATCCTATCCCAATCCCAATCCCAACCCCAACCCCAACCCCACCCTCTCCCACTGCTCCTCCTTCCTACCCTCCTACCTCCCACCCTAATTTCCCCTCCTTCAATTCTTCACATCAACCCACCTCCTTTCCTCCCTTTGAATCTCATCTCTCATACCAACCAACCTCACAGTCACAGCAACAGCATCAACAATCTTACTATCCACCGTACGATCAGCATCAAACGCCTCCAATTTACACCCCTCCACCTTCCTCTGTTCCTCCAAACCCCAATCCCAATCCACCATACTCGCCCCTGTACTCCCCTTCGTTCGGCCACGCTGGATCTTCTGTTGCATATGAAACCCCCTTCGAGAACCCCGTGAAGCTCGATCACGGTGGCGGTTATTTCGACGACGGCTTCGGGAGCTTTAATCGGAGCCGTTCGGATTCGTACGGGAAGCGCCATGATGATGTTTACGGAGACGGAGTGTATGCTTATGAAGGTGGCAAAGTGGAACCGTACGGAGCGCGGGGTACGGTTCCGAAATCGTCGACTTGGTCCGGTTTCGATGATTACGGGAGGTCCATCAGTTTTCCCTCTGCAAAAGAACCCTCTGTTGCGAGCAAGATTGTGAAAGCAGTGCCCAAGGTTGATTCCCATGAAGATGCCAAAAGCAGCGTGCAGAAGTTTCGGGTGAAGCTGTTGGCGGAGAGTGGTGGTCAGAGCACTATGGATGTTCTCTGTCAGGTATGAATGAAGATGATAGCATCATTTAATCGTACGTTATTGTTCTAGTTTTGAATTCAATTCCACTTGTTTATTGGATGATAATAGCATCCGTAATTGGACATATTATTATTTGATATATATAAGAGGTATTGGGTTTTATTTTGTTTACTTGTTATTGTAGTAATTACAGTCAGCCTAATGGATTGCGTGCTTCTTTTGTGTAAGTAGGTGAATGCTTTATTTTCATGAAACAAAATAGTAGTAATTACTGTCAGCCTGTTCGAAAACTCTCCTTTTCTTCTGAAACATGATATATATATATTATACGTATTTGGCATATTGATCGTTTTGTATATGATCAAAAGCTCTTAGTCATGCCTCTTTTTATTTATTACTCTTCTGCAAAGTTTGTTAGAATCTTTTAGGCTTACACAGAAAATTTTGTGAAAACTTTCTGCATCATTTTTTTTCCTTGCAAATCTCTATCTTGAAGACTAAGCATTTTTTTTTATTTGGAAAAAGCTAAATTGCCCTGAAAAACCATTCCCGGAATTGCCCTGATGTTGTTAGAAACGTGAAAAAACTGAACATTTATGTGGGTCTCTCTTGAGAATTTCATTGCTATTGATTTTGTTGTTGTTATCTGGGCTCAACCGGACTAGGAGCCTCCAGGCCCTCTAGAAGTGCTCTTTTTTATTTTTTTATTTTTTATGCGTTCATACAACTTTCCATGTTTTATCCCTACTGTGGCTGTTGATCTGAATTTGGGATTTTGTCAATGTTTATTCTTTCAGATTGGTTTAGATGGAATTCGTATGCTGGATCCAAATACTAGTCGAACATTGAGAATATATCCTCTTGAGAACATAACAAGATGTGAAGTAAGCTTGTTGATTTTCTTTGTGAAATTTTGACTATATCTTCGAAATTAATTTTTGTAGTCAATCTCAATATAATATTTTTCTAATTGAATTGTGCAGAAATTTGATTCATCTACCTTTGCATTCTGGTCAAAGAGCTTGGTGGACATTGAGCCAAGACGAATCAGATTGCAATCAAATAGTTACACTACCAACACACTTTTGGATACAGTGACTGCTGCTACCATACAGGTATTTGGAGAATTTCATCCTTCTGATATGATAACAGTGTTTTTTGCTGATAAATTAGACTATAAGACCGTAAATTTTATAGATATCTGCTGGAAGACACTGGGTTTATTTTATGTTACCAGGAGACAGGATTTAGTTTTAGTTGCTTGCCTTGTATGAGTTGCAATGCATAGTGTACGTTCAAGGGCATCTTTTTACTCATGACATGTTTTGTATTATTTGAAGATTCATTACCATTGGATGATGTTTGTTGTATTTGGTCCTACTTACCTGCCTCAACTTTTTCTCTCTAATGCACCTCATCATCTGTTCTTTAATCTTTATCAAATTTAAAGATTCGAACATTGATTATGTGCCATTTGTTTTGTGTGTGTGTGTGTGTGTGTGTGTGTATTTGAAATGATGTTGGTTCTTTTGGCTATCCTAATACTCTTGTAAATTGCAGATTTTTTGTTTAGCATCAATATTTGACCCTCTCCTTTGAACTAAAACGTAATGTATGCTTAGGCCTAGGAATTATCAATGGACATGAGTTAGATAAAGATCCAAACAATTTGAGGGTTGGATGACATTTTCTCTTGATAATTTTTATTATTTGTACTTTTTGCAAATGACATCAAATTGAACCTCTCTAATAAATGGCCTTCTAATCATGCTTTTGGCTGTTGACAATGCTTTGCTGGCAAATAAAATCTTTGCCCAAAATCCTCAGCGCCAGCAAGTTGTTTCTGTAGTCATCATTGCACAAAAGTTCAACATCAAAATTATTTCCTTATTAAGGTTTAATCACATTAATTCATATGCCTTGAAAACTGTCAAATATTTTCTACAATGTCTCTTGCAATAATATAAAAATGCGTCGTTACATTATTCCTGGCCAGTTCCTACTTCCTAATCTATTTTAAATCCCTCATAAAGGTTTTTCGTTTTGTAGTTAAAGAGCTTCTAATTTTTATTTCTCTCTGGGTCCTTGGTTACTTATCAAGTTCTCCGAAATTGTTTTTCAATGTTGGGAATTGTTTATTATATGTCATAATCTCCCCTTGTTTTCTAAATGCAGTTCAAGGAAATGGGTGGAAGCAGGAGGCCTGCTGAATCATTGAGAACAATTGAACAGCCTACAGAAAAAAAGAAAGGACTTGGTGATTGGATGAATTTGATTAAACCTGCTAATGAAGAGAAGGATCATTGGGTAACATTCGATGCAAATTGAGTTTTCGTGCTTTATTTCCTCTCCCCTTACCCGTTCCCTGAAAATATGCTTCTAAGGCTTTAGCAGAAAATTTTCCTTTGAACTATTTTATTATTACTTCAGTGTTCTGATATGCTGGTGGGCTGGTGGTTGGTTGTGATTGTTGGGACTTGGGACAAGTATGTATTTTGCTGCTATTAATTTTGTCAATTTTATTTTTATGAAGCTACTATGTTTATTACACTTTAACTCTTGGAAAGTGGAAAGAGTCTAAATGTCACTTGATCTTAAAGAAAATGAATTGGTCAACTGCATTAATCTATATCAACTTTAACTAGATCAGTTTTTCATGTTTTCTTGTACTCAATTGGAGTTCTTATGAGGTTCTATTTATGTATAGGTCCCAGATGAAGCAGCCTCAAAATGCACAGCATGCGGCACTGATTTTGGGCCTTTTAATCGCAGGGTTGATCTCTTGTTTCTTTTCTCAAGCTACGTTTTTTGTTTCTTGTGCTTGGCTGCTAATGTTTGATCATCTATGCTTCTGACAGCATCACTGTAGGAACTGTGGTGATATTTTCTGCGACAAATGTACACATGGTAGAATTGCTCTAACTGCTGATGAGAATGCTCAGCCAGTCCGAGTTTGTGACCAATGCATGGTATGTGTAATGTTTGTTGATTTGGTAATTGCTGAGGTTCTTATGCCACTTGATGGGAATTTCAATACACGTGAATTTTTTTTTTGTCAGTGGCCTTTCCCCCCCCCCAGTTTCTCTCTCTTCATTTGTCAATTGATTTAGAGTCGATGCTTGAAACTGTAGAATTCGTATTATGCATTATATTTATGGTTAAATTGTAAATTATCTGCTTCAACTTTAGGCTTCTAGCAAATTACTACTTGAATGTTAATTTTGGCAATTTACTTGATTGAACTTTAAACATTTAGCAATTCATTATTTTTTTTCCCAAAATTTTGATTATAACTATGCCCAAGTTTCATACGACTTTACATCTCAACTACGTTGCACGGATACGGGTACGGGGTATGAAAATTTTCAAAAAACTAGGGTACAAGGACGTCATATATATATAAAAAAAATAAATTATATATATATATATGTGTGTGTGTGTGTGTGTGTGTATAATAAACTAAAATCTCACATAATAAAATATGACAACATAGCATAAAAATTAAAACACAAATTTCAACATAAAACATAGAAAAGAACTTAAGTTATTCAAACAAGACAACATCTACAATAAGAAATTACAATACTTAAGTTGTTCAACGTGACAACTTCTAAAGATGATTACAGAAATCAAACTCCAACAGTCTCAATTTCATCATTTCCTTGCCCATCATCAGTGAAAAGAATAGCCTCCAAATCTGGTTCATCAAGAGAGAGACTAGCAACTTCAAGAATTCCAGCTCCTTCAAATGGATTCCGTTTATCTCCACCAATGTCCCACATTTTAGTCTCACCCTCGTTATAGTTCTTATTCTTCCTTGAGAGGAGACGAAGATTTGTGTAGACAAAAACTAAATCTTCAGCTCTCTTGGGATTTAGCCTATTCCTTTTCATGGAGTGGATAAAAGAATATGTGCTTCAATTCCTTTCACAACAAGAGGAAGAGGGAGGTTGTGAAAGGAGCTTCAAGGCAATGGTTTGAAGTTTGGGGATTGAAGCTCCATACATGACCCACCATTCCTTTGGTGTCAAGTCCCCCTTATCTTGCAAGCAATCAAATTGGCTAAGCTCTTCTTCACCACTTGAGAATTTAACAAACTCTGCAGTGACCTCTCGCCTTTCTTGAGAATCCGGAAAGTAATCCTTCAGGCATTTGTTTCTCCCCATACAAATCTCATTGTCCTTATGTGGGGGGACTAGTTTTGGAGCTTCCTCAAGCCATTGTCTACAATAATACCTATTATACAAAATATATTTTGTGATTACTATAATACAAAAACCAAAGTACATCTCTTAGATGAAAAAGTAAAAGAACTTGGAACTTGAAAGTTAATTAAATTTACCTAGGATTAAGTGAATGAGCCAAGCAATGAAGAGGTGTGCAACTTTTATTCCATCTAGAAATTAAGATGCCATACACCACTCCTTAGAAGGATGAATGTTGATTCAACTCCTTTTCCTCATGTTGATAGATGGCTAGCTTTACTTGCTCAATCATACAGTCCCATTTCTCATAAATCAAATGAAGGTTTGGCTTATCGGTGTCACAAGAACGAAGCATTTCATAGATGGGCTTTGTAAAGCTTAGAATATAATCAACTTTATCCCACCAAAGGTCATTCAAAATTGTTTCTTTCACACAGGCAGCCTTTTGAACATCATCTTCTCTATAGTGAGACCATTCTTCACTAATGACCATAGATTGGAGACCATGCTTAATAGTTTTAAACCTTTTAAACATTACAATGACGGAGGCAAATCTAGTCTCAGCAATAGAAAGTAGCTTCAGATGCACAAATTGATTATACATGGCTAGCCTCATGGAATGATTCATGATAAAATTCTTAATGAAAAATGCATCATCAGCAACAACAGTAATCCAATGACACTCGGCATAAATACTCATTATTTGGATTATTTTTAGGAGCACAAATATTTTTCAAAGCAAGGTTCAAGGTGTGCACCACACATGGTGACCAAAAGATATGAGGATGAATGGATTCAACAATTGCTCCAGTAGCCTTGCAAACAGGTGCATTATCAGTAATGATTTGCACCACATTTTGTGATCCAATCTCATCAATGGTGGACAAAATCAAATTAGCAATGTAATGATTGTCCTTAAAGTCACCAGAGCCATCAACCGCCTTCAAGAACATAGGTCCCGAATCCGATGCAGCCATGAAGTTAATCAATGGTCTTCTCTGTGCATCAGTCCGATCATCACTCACTATACTCACACCTTTTTCTGGCCAAGTGTCTTTGATGGGTTGAAGTAATCTCAATATGTGGGCTTTTTTCTCTTTGCAACATTGAAGTTCTTATAGCATTGTAGCTAGGTGGAAGAAAATCGGAGAGGGTAGTATTTGCAGCATATGTGAATGAGCTAACAAAATAGGGATTTCTAACCACATTGAATGGCAAACCAGCAGAGTAGAATAGTCTAGCTATTTCACATGACAAATGATCTCTTGCCTCATTATTAAATGCTCTTCCTATTGCACTCTCAGTGCCTCTTCTTCTCTTGCTCCCATCAGAAGACATATCAACTCTAGGAGGGTTCAAACTTGTAGAGCCAGAGGGTAAAGGAACTTGCACTGGCTTTGCATTCTTCTCAATAGCCTATCTTTCTATTTGCTTCATTTCTTGAAGATAGTCATTTAGCACAACATTACATATGCTAATCCCATTTCCTTTTTCCCTCAATAGATGAGATCTCACTCTAGAATAAGATCCCTTATAAGTTCCATCACAAAAATTGCATTTCCAGCTTGCATTCCCTCCTCCTGCTTTTTTAATTTGCAATATAGTCACATAAACCCAAAGGGGACAATTTTTTTCAGCTATTCCAGTAGCATATTTGCTAATCAAAGAACCAGAAGAGCCTGTGCCACTACTAGACCCAAATCCACCAACACTAGCAGAACCTTGTGAAAACATCTGGAATAAAGTGCAGAGAACGGACTGAAGAGAGAGCAGAGAACGGATAGATTGTAGAGAAGGTAGAGAACGGACTGAACGGACGGACTGAAGAAAGGGCAGAGAACGGACGAACTGAAGCTCGTGGCCGGTCGTTCCACACTGGAGCTTGGTTGTGCAGCTCGGGTCGTGCAGTTGGAGCTAGGTCGCGTAGCTTGGGTAGAAGAAGAATGAAGAGCTGAATGGTTTAGGGCAGGGTCGCTGAAGTCGCCGGAGTTGCAGTCGCTGAATTTGCCGGAGTTGCAGTCCTTGGAGCTTGGTCGCACAGCTCGGGGAGAAGAAGAATGAAAATTTGGAAGCTCGTGTGAGACTCGGATTGGAAGCTCGTGTAAGAAGCAGGGTGCAGATGTGAAATTGAAACAAATACCATTTGTTGGTCAAAAACGACCGTGTTTGGCAAAAATATGGTGGAGCCGTACCTAGCCGGTGGTGAAGCCACACCTAGCCACACCGAGCCGCCCCAAGCCGCACCTAGCCGTACCCAAATTCAAAAAAAAAAAAAATTGGGTACCTACCAAGTACGTACCCAATGTGTACCATACGTGTACCCGTATCAGGTACATATCGGGTACCGCTCCTCCACCCATGCTTCAAAGCATCTCAATACTAGAAAGTGTTTGGTTTGGGAGAAAAAATAAACATAATGTCATGTCATGGTGTTAACATTGTAAAGGAGGATTGAAAAAAAAATAGTGAATTGCTAATTGCTTAAAGTTAGAGTGAAAAAAAAATGTGGGTATTTTGCTAGAGGCTGAAAGTTGAAGCGGGTGATTGGCAATTTGACCTTATATTTTAAGCAGTGTTTTATGTGCATTAGAAGGACTGGGATCTTATGGTCCATTTGCTGTTTAGGCAGAAGTAACTCAGAGGCTGAGTAATGCTAAAGAGTCATCAAGTAAACCTGTGTTACAGAGTCATGAGGATCTTGCCAGGAAGCTTCAGGTAAGTAGTAGGGGCACGCAGTAATGTTTGTTTCTGTCTTTGTTTTAATTGCTCATGAAACATTTTAATTCACTTATTTGGTTACTTGGTTAAGCATAAATGTGTAAGCATTCATTAGATGGTGATTTGTTTTGTTGGTGAATTTTTGGCAGGAGGAGCTGGAGAGGAATCGAAAGACATCAGGTATTGTAATCTGAGTGCAATTCTGGGAGCCTGGGTTGTAAAAATTGCTGTATAGTTTGATTCATAAATTGTCAGATGGAGAGGAATCGAAAGACATCAGGTATAGTTTAATGTCTCTGGCTAATTTAAGTGATCTGGTTCACAGGCTCCAAATCAGATGGATCTGGAAGACGGATGAAGGAAGTTGCATGTCCTATTTGCACTGTCCATCTGCAGGTTGGAATCTCTTGACTAATTTGTTATGAATCTCTCCTCACTTCTCTCCCACGTGCACATCATCACCATCTTCATGGGGTGCTTTGTTGTGGGATTATTGCAGGTCCAGGTACCTAGCTCAGGTTCAGAGACCATCGAGTGTGGAGTTTGCCAGCACCCATTTCTTGTGAGCGCTCATTGAGTTCAGATAACATTGGTACGGATGAAGGTGTCTATATGTTTCAAAACGTTGTAAATTCAATTATTTTACTGATCAATCTCTTGCACGTTAATACCTGAGGTTTTTCTTCTTTTTCCTTTATTTTCCTTTTTCCCCCCTTTTAGCTTGGTGTGTATATGTTTACTTGTGTTTTTATCCTCCTGGAAAGATGCTCCAATTCGCTTGCCCTTTTGTATAAAATAGACTCTGAACACACGCATGTATAGAGCTGTGTCAATTTTGTTGTCATTTCACTGGTTTGAAACGATATGGTAGCTCTGTCAATATTTGTGAGGTTCAGTAATATTTACTGATCGGAAGGTCAACTGATCTCTAACCTAGGTGATTACAACTATACGGCTTTTGTGATGGATTAGCCGAATTTAACTAGTTATACTGTGAAGCGATGTGTGGTTCTATCAATGTACAACAATATTTTGGAACAGAATGATCATTCTGAATTCATATTTTCTGAATGTTGATGCCTGATGGGATCAAACATTTTGAAATGGCCATGAAGTACACACAATGATTGTCAGTTCATCCAGTCTATACCCTAACACTAGCTGCTACAGTCCACGCTTTTGCTATTGAACTCTTCTATAGTTAATGAGTGCTTTTTGTTTGCCCTTCGGATCAAAGAAGGAAAAAAAATTGAATATTGATAGGGAAAGGATATCAATGTGCATCTCTTTGTTGAAAATTGAAACGATTGGGAGGCAGGGGGTAAAATGCTGTTGTGATTTCTTTATGCAATTCCTATGTTCTTTAGACACAAACCCAGGTCTAAAAGGGAATACTTTATGCAAGTCCATAAGTCATTCCTTGCTCCATCTTATGCTTTCCATTCGTTAATTTTATAAACAAATGTGTGCGTGGATAATGTTCAAAGAAGCAAAGTATATTTTGAATAGAATATCTTGCTTGAATATTTAACACGTTTTAAAAATTAGATTATTTCTCACTTCGGCACTTCCCATGGCTTCATCCCAATTCTCCCATGATTCAGAAGAAGCTCAGGAAGGCTAAGAGACGAGAGGAGATGAGAGAATGGATTGTGCTTGTCTCTAATATACAAAATAAAATTCTGTCATCGAAGCAAGAACTGTGCTTGTCTCTAACGATGTGTATAATTATGCTGTCCGGACTTGATATAATACTCTGAGTGTATAAAAATTTCTTATTGTTAAAGAACGTATGACCAACCCAAGACCTATGAGTTCTAATAGTACTATGGTCTAGATATTCTATTTAATAGTATATGTATATATTTTTAAGATGCATTTTAGCCAAACAATATCATTTTGGTCTAATTGGCTAAGTTAAACATGTTAGGTGATCTTTTAACATTATAAATCAGATTTTAAAGTTAACTTTGTTAAACTCAAATGAATGTAGGATAAAAAATAGAAGATTTTAAGTTTTATAGACTAAATTGATAAAATTTATTTTTAAGAGACTAAAGTGATAAAAAATATATTTTTCAAAAAGTCCAAAATAAGTTTTATTTTTCTCTTAAATATACCTTGCTGATATGAGGGGTGTGCCATTGAATTCACAGACTTAATATTGATTGATGCAAAAACATCCCAAAAAGTCCGACGGGCACTAAGGAATTGTCTAAAAGAAGCATCGACTAGTTCTAATTCGGTAAGCCCAATTGAAATTTGCACCGAAGAGAAAAACAATAAGCCCATTTGAAAATTAACAAGCCTTCTGCCATGCACCTTAGTCAACAGCGGTGCTCCTTGAAGTTACCTGTGATTGAAGGTTTAACCGGTTTACCATAATGTAAAATGACATTTATACCCATCATGGGATTATTATCCGTGGTCGCGGCGCTCACTTGGCTGCTGCATCTGTGTTCCACGGGCGAGTCACACATCATGGGATCTCACCCTTCCGATCCCAAACTCGCAACACGTTGAATCGGAGCCATATAAATCCTTGTTAGACTTCTTCTTCTTCTCAATAACGAATTTGAATGGGTGATTTGTTAAAACAGGGAAAAGACAATGGAAATATTGAATTGAGCGGTCTAATCGTTAGAAAAAAAAGGGATTAACTACGAGAAAGTGTGTTCAAGGGATTGAGAAGGAGTTCATGAGAAAACATGGAACTAGTAGAGGAACACGACAGAGAAGGAGTGAAGTAGACAAATTCAACACATGGGGTTAGGGTCAAAGAACCCAGCACCCACAATCCACCATGACTTCCCCAAATCAAACCCAGAAGACAAAGCCCCAGCCACCACTAATCCATGCTCGGACCACTGAGCTCCACCTACGCGAATCAAAACCACGAGCCACAGTCCACCATAACGTCAAGGTCGTCATTCTGGCGTGATTACCGTCGTCAATGCGCCAAATTTGGACCTCTCATATTCACACACACCCACTCTCTACCCATTGCAGGTGACGAAACCAGCCACGTTCCTCCATTTTTTCGGGGTTCGGTGGCTGGTGGTGGTGCGTCGGAAAACTGGGTAGGGGTGTAGTCAAGCTTGGGCAGCGATGAGTGGTTTAGATGGTAGCATAGGTGCGTGACTGAGGCATGATGTTGCAGCGGTGTGTAAAGTCTGGAGGTTGAGGAAAGGGGATGGAAAGAAAAAAAAATGAGTTAAAGGCGCTAAAACATAAATAACGTCTAAGTTTACCTATTAAACATGTTCCCTTTCTTTATTTCTGACCGTTGATGATTTTTTACCTTATTTTTTACCATATCAATGGTTGCTTTTTTAGGTGTATCCCTACACCCACTAATGAACGGTGCGGCGTGTAAGACAACGGCAAATAACTTAAAATGAAAATTGAAAGGCTTTAGTCCGGTCTAATACATAAAGAAAAATGATACTTTTACACCTTTAAAAAAGAGATATATTATTATTTATATTCCTTTTAAGGGTTATGATTAAATGAGAAAAAATAAAAAAATAAGTATAATAAATGATATTAAAAAAAATTTTAAAAAATATATATATATTTTTGTGGTGAGAATATCGAGCTTATAATATAAATTTAAAAATAACTATTATATTATTACATTATTTTTTAATACTATTTTTTACACTTAATTAATGATATATAAATTTATAATTAATCACATATATTTATTAATTAATGAGTAAATTTAATGTTTAACTTTAAATTATGAATTTACTCATTAACTAACTAATGCACATGATTAACTATAAATTTATACATTATTAATTAATTGTAGAAAATAATATTAAAAAGTGATGTAAGATAATTATTTCTCATTTAAAAATAAAGTGAAACATTTTAAAAATCTTAGAATTTTTAATTAACTTTTTATTTCCTTCATTTTGTTTTATTTTTATTCTTATTTTATATGGAATACCAACAAATCAAATTCAGGCAAACTGCGAGACTTATGTTGTGAAGCACTTTTCTTTTTCTAAGTAGATGGTAGTTAAATTGTAGTATCAGTATCACTCATTATACTAAATATTAATGCATTTTACAAATTTGCTTGATTTGGAGCCGTTTATCGTAGGTGCACCCATCAGGTGGGTTTTATTCATTATAAGCAGTTATCCTATTTTTTTTCTTTTTCAACTATATCATAATTATTTTTTAAATTGAAAATTCTTATCTATTAGCTTGGGTATGTGTATAAATATTATAATTAAAATTTGTAAGATTTTTTATATGTATAATTAATTATTTGTGATAAAAAAATATGTGTAAATATTACTAGTTAAAATTTATAAAATCTTTTATATGTATAATTATTTATGATAAAAAAAAAGAGAAGTGGTCCAAGTTTTATATGTATATGAATAAATATTATCAATTAAAATTTATAAAATTTTTTATTTATATAACTATTTATAGAAATAAATAAATAAATAAAATGTGATATATACTTAAAATTACATGTCATCAATATTAACTATTGATTTGATCTTATACCAAATCAATGACATGGCTAGTTGGTGCATGACATGCAACCACTTTGTTAACCGTTTTTGCTTGATTTCCATCTCCCTTCCTTGTGTATAGGGCCAATTCTAGTATGCACCCTACTACGTTAGGGTTAGGGTGCATCATGCACCACCCAAAAATATCTGCTATTGCAGGTCACCCCATTTGATTTTTTTTTTCTTTAAAAAATAAAACTCCTAAAGTGCTAAGTTGCCAGAGCCGTTGTGCAACTGTCGGTGAAGGCTCTGTGCATGACACAACGAAGGACGGAGACGATGGTGACACGACAGAGGACAGCGACATGCAGAAAGAGATTAAGCTATGGAACTAGATCATTTCAAACAGAGAAAAACCTAGAAAAGATGTATTTAGCGAAAATAGGGAAATGGTGGATTTTAAGGAGGGAGAGATAAGAACTTTGCAGTCGTAAAGATGTATTTAGCGACAAAAATGCCACCGCTGAACAAATTGGTTATCAAATCGGGTGAATTCGTGGTTAGATTTGCAGGTACGAAGAAGACGGACTTGACTGCCATGAGCTTCTTCCTCTGCGGGCAGCACGGGTCGTAGAACCTGCTAATGAAGAAAAGAAAATCGTTGTTGACATTGACCTGAGGTGGAGCGACGTTTAAAGGTGGCAGAGAGGAGGGTGGTGAGGTGCGGTGGAGAGGGATCTGGGAGAGGGAGTTGGGGTCGCCACCATAAATATGATTGGAGAATAGAAGGTGGGTGAGCCAAAAAGGAAAGGGTTTTGTGGAAGTGTGGTGACAGTTGCAGTGGATGGTGATAAGAGCTAGTGGCCAGATTTGGGCAACAAGGGCTGGTGGTCGGTTAGCAATGGCCAAATCTAAGTCTGGGGTGATGACAATGTGATTTGGGTTCAATAGAGATGAAGACGGTGGTGGCTATGACATAGGTTGAATCAAAGCCACTGCATTCGCGCTTCCATCGCAAGAGAGCTCTGGCGTACTGCCTCTTCCAACAAATTTGGAGTTTTTCTGTTGAGAAGATTTCCTGTCTCAAATTTCAACCCTTAATTTTATTTATTAATAAATCAGGGGCTTCTAACAATTTGCATCATTAACACTATCCTAAATGATGTATATTAGATGTGACCTGTGTATGGACTTTAAACTTCAGTGGGATCAGATTCCTCATGAAGAGCCTGTTATCCTCAACCTATCTTACCATTATTGTCATTTGGTTTTTCGGTATGTGATCTTTTCTTTTTTTAAAAAAAATCTTAACAACACTATTTTCCGAATAAAATATCTTCATCATACAGTCAAATTAAAAACAAACAAACCAAAACAAAATATCTTCATCATTCAGGTTCGAGTCAATTAATGGACAACGGTCCGTACATCAGGTCTGAGTCAAAGACATGTGATGACGCCTGGTTCATCAAATTATATTGAATGGATTGTGGAAAGTTAAGAAACAAGTGGTTATATACTTCCTCCCTGCCCCTATTTTTATTTGTCTATTTAAAAATATTTATTTGTCTAATATTATTTATATATTTTTCAAATAAAAAAATTAAATTAAAAATCAAACCAAACAATTAAAATTCAATTAAAATAGAGTAAATTTGTTTTTTAATTAAACTTTTAAAAATCAATTGAATTGGATTAAATTTTGATTAGATTTTTAAAATCAATTTAATCTAATATAAATCGATTAATATTATATAAGAAATTTATTTATTATAAAATTTATATTTTTACTTATAATAATTCAAATTTTTTATACATTTCTATTATTTTATGCGATCAAATATTATTTTAAACATATAAAATAAGTTATTTCAACTTTTTATTTTCTATTTCTTTTTTTTCTTTTTTTTAATAAGTTAAATTACTTTTAACTCACAAATTTTTTGCTTAAAATTTTTTAGGTAAAAATTTGATTAGATTGATCTAATTTAAACTAATTTAAATCGGATTAAATTGATTCAATTTTTAAAATATAATAAGTTCAATCTAATCAAAATTGATATAAATAATATTATTTAAATCGATTGACTTTTTAATTCAAAATCGATCTAAACTGAACTGTGAATACTCTTATCTATTAATCTTTTTAATTTATGGAATATGTGAAATTAATTGAGTGAGAAGGGGAGAGAGAATGTGAGATTAATGAAGATAGAGAGGAAGAGATAAAATATTAATTAAGTGAAAAAAAAGATAATTTAGTCATATTAAATCATATTTTTATTATTCAATATATTTAATAACTTATTTAATTTGTGCGCATTAATATTAACGAATAGATAAAAGTGGATAAAGGAAGTATGTATTTAAGCCATGGATGAAATTATTTATAATTTATTTGGGCTTTTTTATTACAAATATTTATGAATATTTTATGGTTACTTTAAATAAAATTATTAAATAATTTTAGAAATCCATATAAGTTTTAGTTTTTTTTCTCATAAGCTAAAAATTAAAACATATAAAATAGTAGTTGAAAATAGTTTGATCAATATGGGTGCTTTTGTAATTTTTTTTACTATACTAAGTTTAATGAATTATTAAAATATCAAATGCTCATATAATTTACATAACCATTTATCAAACTATCTATCTAAATATTATTTAACTTATTTTAAATCATATTTATGATAGTATATCATAAGTTTTACTTTAATAAAATATTTAATTATTTATCTGAATTTGATAGATATTCATTTAATTTGATTGTTACGTTACGACTTACACCCAACCATACTTCACCCAACCTTTTAATTTAATTAATGCAACATCAGAATTATCTAAGTACATATAATAGAACTTCAACAAGGTCTGTCGTCCAATAATATTATCCAGACCTTATTTAGTTATTTCTTTTAAAATTTATTTAATTTGATGGTTAATTAGAACTGTCAACCAACTATATTGATTACGAATAATTCTTTGATATACACTTCCTAACTTCTTTCAATATTAAACTTTATTTTAACTTTAATTCAATTTTTATTTTAATATTAAATATTGATTAGAGTAATATTCAATTTTAATTCAATATTAAAATATGAGAGAGATCAATTTACACTAGTAAAAAATAAAATTACTTTTATATCATTGAATAACTTTTTATTAAATAATTTTATCACAAAATCTATCGTTGAATTAAAAGCTCATACCATATAGATTATATCTATAAAATTTTATATTAATTCAAAATCGTTTAGTAATTCATGGATATATGTCAAAATTAACGTAATATATACTTTTAAAATATATGAAAATAAGAATTACTTGATTACATTTTTATTGATGTTTAATTTTTTTAAGATTTGATACAAATGATCAAAATGTTTGATAATTATAATTCAACGGTTAGATCGATAAAAATAATATTTTTAAGAAGTTATTAAGTAATATAAATATGTCAAGTCTTATACTTAATATAAGTTGATCTCTTCTTAATTATATATATATATATATATATATATATATAATATTCAATAATTAATATTATATACATTATATATATATTACAAACCTGTGCATTGCACGGTTATAAAAAATTAGTAATATATATTCTCATCCTTTGATCCATTTGCTACTCTGATCTCATTATTCACAAATAAATGATAGATAGTGCAATTAGGGGTGACAATAAAATCCATTAATTTTTAATCCATTCAATCCATTTATATTAAAACTAATCCAGTCCAACCAATTAAAATGATATATCTTATTGGATTGGATCTAATGGATTAAATTTAATTATGGATGGTTAGTAATCCAACCAAAATATGTATTGGATATCCAATGGATATCCAATTAAAACCAATCCAATGGATATCCAATATATTTTATGTTTTTTTAGAGAGAGAAACATATTTTAGAGAGAGAATAAAATGTTTTTAGAGAGAGAAACATTTTTTTAAATGAGTGGTTTGGATATCCATCCATCCAATCCATTAAAATGGATTAATGGATGAATTGAATATCCATCCAAAAATTAGGTCATGGATGGATTGGATAATAATAATATTAAATATTTTATAATGGATCTTAAATGGATTAATGGTTTATTTTGAATCCATCCATTACAATCCGATCCAAAATCAGACCAATCCATCCATTTGACACCCCTAAGTGCAATAGACGACACACACACATGTATATGTATTTCCTCTGCTTTTTTATGTCTTTTAACAAAAATGTTTTGTTTTAATTTATCTATCATTTAAGAATTTTAACGATACATTAATTAGTTTTTTTTTAAATTTTATCTCACTATTTATTGTCTCCACTAAATCTAATAACTACACATATTAATTAAATTCTACAACTTTTATACATATTTAATGGTGTGAGAAAGATTAATTTAATTATGTCAACTTATATTTCACTTAATTTAAGATTATTTAATAGTGCATTTAATTCTTGTACAAAAATCTTAAAAGACAGATAAAAAGAAATAGAAAAAGTATTAATTGTAGTTTGTGTGAATTTGCATGTCAAATTAATTAAGGATAATAATGGTGGGTGTACATCACTAAGAAGTACATTTGAGTATTGGTGTTGCTAAATTAGCAAGTGTACCGAGTCGCATAAGTAATAAAGTAATAAGTTAAGAATATCATTTCACAGAAATTATTTTAATTTTGTACTAAATACTAACCAATCACTCCTTAATCTTTATCCAAGTAACACAATAATTTGAGAATCAAATGAACAAAGAGAAAAAGACAATTAACAAATTAAAGCAAACAATTAAACACTAGGTAAAAGATTGAGAAAGTAAAGAATTAAGGATCTAAGGGTTCATTATCCCTTATTACTTCATTTGAATCCAAGCTACCTCCATTGCAAAATATCAATTGGTATTGTTAGTTAAGACACTCAATTATTTATAAGCCTATTACTAGGTCATATAAATATGTTCACTTATCTAAAATACTATATTTCTATGTGAATTAATCTAAGATCTACTCATTAAGACCAAATCTCAAACAATGACTATGCATGACTAAGAGATATATCCATATCCTAGTAACAAATTACTTCACCTGCATAATTAGATGAAAATGAACATGCATTAATCTAAGGTCAAATATCTAATTCCCTATTTCTAGTTCCTTAGGGTTTCTACATCAGACACTTGGTGGCTAATCAAATACAAATATTAAGAAAAAAGATGAATAAACAAAACTGTTTCATTAATAAACAGAAAGAAGAATTACAAGATATCCAAATTACATAACAAGTTCAAATGAAACCCTAGAATAGAATTAGAACCTCATCATATTCAAATTCATACAAACTAGATTAAAAAAATGAAGATTAGCAAGAAAATTAAGAGAAAATGAGAAGAATGAACTAGATTGTGATCTTGAAACACTTTGATCTTCAACCCACTTTTCATCTCCTCCAAATTCCAACTTTCTCTCTCTAGAAATCATCCCCAAACTAGGAGCCTCTCTTTTTAAAACTAAGAAAAATTGGAAGAATGGCCAAAATCTTGTCCAAAATAGGTTAAATACGTCAGTTAATGGATTAAGGGTGACTTCCACGCATATGCTTGGTTTTCCATGCATATACGTGGTTGTCTCTGCCTTTTGGCTCCTCTCAGATACAACTACCACACATATGCTTGGTTTTCCACGCATATGCGTGGTTCTGATACTTTTTTCCTTGTTTCCATACCTCTTTTGACTATCAAAGCTTTAGAATTAGACTTTGAGCTCTTTATCAAAGTTATAAGATTTTGTCTTAACTTTTCAATGCCACTTAAATCATCTCAAAATAAGGTCTCTAACTCTAGTTATGATCAAAATATTTCCTCAGGGTCAAGATGTCAGTTTACCAGTTTGGCTCAAACTTCCATTAAAGTTTACATAATCAACCCAGTAGAATCATGAAAGTGATCAACATGAAATTTGTAAATATTTCTCTTAGTTTTCCAATGGCTCTAATCTTATTCCATTTGAAGGTATACATCTTGAAATCCACTTCATTTAGTCTAGTAAAGTTAATATGACACTAAACTTGACTTCTACATATAAGACTTCAATCATGAATAATACATAACTAAACTTATTTAACTCCAAATCAAACTTAATGAACACTAAAGCACATAAAATTCAAGATATCAAATAAGCTTATAAACTTTGCTAATTTATAAAGAAATTAAAGACTTAGCATACATTGAAGTACAAAATTAGGACATAATAACTCTATTTCACAGAGTTATCAATGAGTGTGCAAAAAATAAGATGAGACCAGTTGAAATTAAGAAGTAAAAATAATATATATGTGAGGTAATGTATATATACATGTGTGTGGATTGCATTATTCATTTTTTATGTTCTTTAAGATATATTAAATATCTTATTTTCAACTAAAACTTCCTATTTTTATTTCCTTAGAAAACCCTTTCTCTTATTCCAAGTTAACCTGCTACACAAATAAAAGATATAAACACCTGAGCTAGTATTCGGGTGAGTGATGTGAAGCAAAATGATTGTATAATCTAGGAATTACGGATACTGATATGTCGCAACCGTCCCGAAGGGCGTCGCGAAAATAAAAAGAATAAGGAGGAAAGGACCTCGGGGTGTTGGGAGTCGCCACCAATCGCTTTATCCATTAAATGGAATGGTGCAATTGGACACCTAAAAGATGGTCTACATTTCAGAGTTCATGGTTCGGATGTTGATTACGGGTAGGGAAGGTGTTAGCACCCTACACCGTCCGTTCTAAGAACGGTTACCTATTTAATCTAATGTTATTTGCAAGATTAATTAAATTGGTCCTTTATTAATTAAAAGAAAAGAAGTTTTTTTATTTTTTATTTTGACATGTCCCATTTTGTCAAGTATAATATCAAGAATGATAAATGACTAAGACAAGCAATGGGTGGCTAAATAGCCATTATTTTGGAATAAATTCTAAGTCTTCAATATATTATATAAAAGTGGTGAATCCAAATTTTATTTTTTAAGAGAAGTAATTTTCAAAATAAATGGCCAAATAAAACATTATTTCAATGAATAAATTTTAATTCAAAGAAATTTGTTTGAAGTAAGAGAAAGTGTTTTTAAAAGTAAATGGCCAAATAGAATCTCATTTATAATCAAGAAGAATATTTTTAGGCACAATGAGATTTTTATAATAATTTCTAAAAAAAAAAAGTCTTCATAAAAAAATAGAACTTTAATTCACCACAATCATGATGCTGAACTATATGAAATTGTTCATTTTTATTTAAGGATTTTTTTTTTTTTTTTACAAAAAAAAAGAGATTTTATTTTTAAAAAAAAGGTTGTATTTTATTTAGGAAAAATATTTTAATTTAATGTGAATTAGACCTCGCCAGCGCTCCTGGCAAAATCCAATATAAAGCCTCAAGATTATCGGGAAGAGTGTAATTTGATCGGCGCTCCGATCCTCTCCCAATTTTTCCGTCATAGGCCGAGTTTCAATAAAAAAAAAATCACAAGTTATAAAGAGATAGATAAACTATAATCAAATCAAATCACAAGCTCACTTTCATTACATTTTTATTTATTTATGATTTTTTTTATATTTATGTATTTTTATTTTATTTATTTATTTTTTATTAATCACAAAACACAATATAAAACATATCATCAAGTAAAATAAATATGATCAAACAAGTACTAAATCCTAGAATTCAAAACACATTTGGATTTTTTATTTCACATCTTTTTCTATTATAGTAAAAAGAAAACGGGCTATAAGCCCATCAAAAGAAAAAAAAAAAAAATGAAATGGGTAAAGCCCATCGAAGCAAAAAAAAAAAATGGTTCAAAAAAAAAAAAAGCGAAAAAAAAAAGAAAAAAAAACCTTCTCGGATCGTAGGCATACGAAACAAGAAAAGAAAGAAGAAAGAAAAGGGAGGGGAAGAAGGAACTCACAAAGAATGCAGAGGGCGGTGGTCTCGGTACGATCCGGCTCTGCTTACGGGTTCGGGGAGAGCGCAGCGGCGACGGCGAGGTTCGGACGGACCGTGACGGACCGGCACAATGGCGGGTTTTGGCCGGACGTCTCGGACCGGCGCGCAATGGGCCCGGGACCTGGTTCGTGCGGGCCTCGGCGTCGCGGAGGGCGGGTATGGAGGCGGCTGGTGCGGGTTCGACGGGGGCTAGCGGATCTGGTCACAGAGCCGCACCTGTCCGAGCGAGACGCCGGCGACGCGGAGGGGCGAGTATGGACCAAGCTTGGTAGGCGTGGATCCGGGTCACGGCTTGCGGCGTAGTGCTCGGTTGCGGGCTTAGCGGATGGCAACGCTGTGGCCGGAGTTGGTGAGTTGCAGCTGGGCTACTGTTTCTGTTTTCTTTTTTTTGGTGGTGGAATTTGAGAATAAAAGTGGCTGAAAGGTGAAGAAGAAAGATAGTTTTAGGAAGGTGATGAATAGTGGTGGTTATGAGTTTATGACGGTGAAGGAAGAAGTGTGGGGTGGATGTTGGAAAATGATGAAAGCTTTGTTTTTGGATGAGGAGAAATTGTGAGTTATGGATGGTGGTTGTAAGTGGAAACTGAATATGAAGATGAATGAACCAAAATTGGAGATGGGAGTGAGCAGTTTTTTTTTTGGGACCACTGAAGTGTGATTTTCAGTTTGTGATTTTTCCTTTCTTCCGAATGATCCCCCTCTTCTGTGATTTGTGTGTGATTCTTATAAGGAATAAAAAGACATGCCAAAACAAAACTCTTCCTTTTCTGATGATTGGAATGCAAAACGGTCTCAACTTTCAATTTCTGAATGAATGCAGCAGAACTTGATGATTGAAAAAGAAAACTGTCTGAAGCTTTTAATTCAATTCAATGCAAGCTGATTGTGGAGGCTAGGGTTGCAGCAGCAGGAAGAAGGAAATTAGGTTATGGGTTGAGAAGAGAAATAGGTCATGGGTTGACCCATACAACAGTTTTTTTATTATTTCTTTTATTTCTTTTTCTTCTTTTCTTTTTTTTTCTTTTTTCTCTTTTTTAAAAGAAGGAAATTAAATTAAATAAATAAAACAAAAATGAAAATAAAAGAAAATGGATAAAATTGAGTATCAACAGCTGCCCCCCTTTGTTTTACATTTAGAATAAATGAAAAACAAAGGAATTGATTCAATTTTATCCATAAGAAGGTAAAAACTTGCGGATTCAGATGTCCGCTGAAACTTAACAGAAAACTTAAAAGCAATGGGTACGGGGGACCCGATAACATAAAACAATGGGTGCGGGGACCCAAAAGCTTGCAGAGTCAGGTATCCGCTGAAGCTTAACAAAAACAAGGTAAGAAGCTTACGGAGTCGGGTATCCGTTGAAGCTTAACAGAAAACTTAAAGGCAATGGGTACGAGGACCCAAAAACAACGGGTACGAGGACCCAAAGGGTAAAAATCTTGCGGAGTCAGGTATCCGCTGAAGCTTAACAAAAACAAGGTAAGAAGCCTACGGTCGGGTGCATCCGTTGAAGCTTAACAAAACAAAAGGCAATGGGTACGAGGACCCAAAAACAACGGGTACGAGGACCCAGAAAAGGTAAAAAGCTTGGAGTCGGTATCCGTGAAGCTTAACAAAAACAAGGTAAGAAGCCTACGGAGTCGGGTATCCGTTGAAGCTTAACAAAAACAAAAAGGCAATGGGTACGAGGACCCAAAAACAATGGGTACGAGGACCCAGAAAAGGTAAAAAGCTTGCGGAGTCAGGTATCCACTGAAGCTTAACAAAAACTTAAAAGCAATGGGTACGGGGACCCGGAAACGAGAACACAATGGGTGCAGGAACCCAAAAACTAAAAGACAATGGGCGCGGGGCCCAGAAAAGAAAAGACAATGGGCGCAGGGGCCCGGAAACGAGAAAATAATGGGTGTAGGAACCCAAAAACTAAAAGACAATGGGCGCGGGGGCCCGAAAAGGAAAACACAATTGGCGCGAGGGCCCGAAAACGAGAAAACAATGGGTGTAGGAACCCAAAAAACTAAAGACAATGGGCGCGGGGCCCGAGAAAGAAAAGACAATGGGCGCGGGGCCCGAAAACGAGATAAAAGCTTGCATGAGTCAAGTATCCGAAAACTTAACAAAAACTTAAAAGCAAATGGGTACAGGGACCCGAAAAAACATAAAACAAAGGGTACGGGGACCCAGAAAAGGAAACAGCAAATTGGACCTTTGTAGGTCAAGGCTAGCAAAATGAGAACAAATGCACTATGCAATGCATGCTTCAAATGTATGAGAGTATGAAAAAAATTTCTTTTTTCTTTTTCTTTTTCTTTTTTTTTGTTTTTTTGTTTCTTTATTTTTTTTTTGTCTCCACGACCCTTGAGGACATGATTGCAATCATTTTCAAAGATGAACTGGAATAGGATTTAATGACATCCTTTCATTTGTTTATTCAGCCGATGGTTGAAATGTCCAACCAGAATGACCCTTGAGGTGTACATTAAATGTGACACATAAAAGCAATAGGAAAACTCTTTAGATGACCCTTGAGGTGACCTGGTTGTCCTTTCTTTTATCAACACTCTTATCAGGAATCATTGTGTTTCCCATACCTTTCAAGTCATTAGAAATTCTTAATGCTCGGACAGCAATGTCACACATCTCACATTCCAATTTATGATTATTAAAAAAAATGCATATTGAGTCAAAAAAGAGGCAAAGGTAAAAACATGACGATATTGTATTGAAATGGGAATGGTGAAAAGAAAGCAATATTATGGTCATCAACATAAAATTTACAGAAGGATGATAAGGACAAAGGTCTTCAGTTCTTCCAATGAAACCCTTTATCGTAAACAGCGCCAATCCTCTGCATACCCGATTTTGAACACCCATTAACCAGCCTATGAAGACTTTGACTGCCCTTGATTGAGATCATTTGGCCTGCCCCAATATGGAAACTTAGTTTGCTCTAAAGCAGAGATTTGCTTCTCCCTAGCATGGAGACTCAAACGCTCAGGTCTCCACTTCCTTTGTCATATCAAGCACTATTGTCCTTTTATTTTGGACCTTAACTTTTGCCTAGGTAGCCTTTCCAGGTTTTCCACTTAGCGAGCCATGTTTTTCCCTTTTCTTTTTTTTTTTTTTGACAAGTAGTGCTTTTACGCATAACATTTCTTGACTGCATCTGAATTTGCAGGAAGTGGTAGATCTTCACCATCCATTCTTGTGAGCATCAAGGACCCTCCAGAGAAAGCCTTCTTCACGACATAAGGTCCTTCGTAATTTGGAGTCCATTTTCCTCGGTGATCTTTTTGAATTGGCAGGATCTTTTTGAGCACTAAGTCTCCTTCTTGAAATTGTCGAGGGCGCACTTTTTTCGCATAGGCTTTCATAAGCCTCCTTTGATATAACTCGGCCATGACACAAAGGTGCACTTAATCTTTTACCTTCAATAAGATTCAACTGATCTAGTCGGGCTTGGACCCATTCGGCCTCTTCCAATTTTGTCTCCATCAGTACTCTTAATAAGGGGATCTCTACCTCAATAGGGAGTACGACTTTCATTCCGTAAACTAAAGAGAAAGGAGTTGCCCCAGTTGAGGTACGGACAGACGTGCGATAACCATGCGAGCAAAGGGAAGCATCTCATGCCAATCTTTATATGTCACAACCATTTTTTGGATGATCTTCTTGATGTTTTTGTTAGTTGCCTCAACAGCCCCATTCATCTTTGGGCGGTATGGTGAGGAGTTATGATGTTGGATCTTGAAATTCTCGCACATTTCTTTCATCATTTTGTTATTCAAGTTGGTTGCATTGTCAGTGATGATCTTATTCGGTAGACCATAACGATATATCAACTCTCTTTTGATGAACTTGATCACCACATTCCTAGTCACATTGGCATAAGAAGCAGCTTCAACCCATTTGGTGAAGTAGTCTATCACGACAAGGATAAAGCGATGCCCATTTGAGGCCTTAGGTTCAATAGGTCCTATGACATCCATACCCCACATGAAAAATGGCCAGGGTGCTGCTAGGACATTCAAAGGGACTGGCGGCGCATTGATCTTATCAATATGTTTGGCACTTGTGGCACTTCTTCCTCACATGATTGAAGCAATCATTTTCCATGGTTAACCAATAATAACCAGATCTTAGGATTTTCCTTGCCATTGCATGTCCATTGGAGTGAGTTCCAAAGGAGCCCTTATGTACTTCTTCAATAATCTTTTCTCGCTTCCATTGCATCAACACATCTTAGAAGCACCATATCATGGTTTCTTTTGTAAAGTATTTCCCCACTCGAAAAATAACCCATTGCGAGCCTCCTCGGGTCCTCTTGTCATTTTCTCGAAGCGCCTGAATGGTACTCCTATTCTTGATGAAACATTTGATGTCATGGTACCACGGCTTCCCATCAGGCTCATCTTCAACCACTTGACAATATACAGGACAGTCACGACTTTCTATTTTTATAAGTGGTAGGTCCCTTTCATGACTTACTTGGAACATTGATGATAGTGTGGCCAAAGCATCAGCCAACTAATTTTCTTCTCGAGGAACATGATGAAAAGTGACTTCATCAAATTGTTCGATCAATTCTTTGATGTAAACATGGTATGGGATCAGTTTAGCATCACGGGTCTCCCATTCTCCTTTTAGTTGATGAATGACCAAGGCAGAATTGCCATATACTTCCAAGATCTTTGCTTTCGATTCTATTGCTGCCTGAATACCCAAAGCACACGCTTCGTATTCTGCTATATTGTTAGTACAGTCAAAACACAACCTTGCTGTGTTTGGGATGAATTTGTCTTCAGGGGAGATCAAGATGGCTCCAATGCCGTGCCCCAGTGCATTAGAGGCTCCATCAAACCACATAGTCCATTTTTCTTTTTCAGAGTATTCTTCTTTTTTAAACAAAGCCATTATATCTTCATCAGGGAACTCACATTGCATCGACCCATAATTCTCTATGGGTTGGTTAGCCAGATAATCTGCAAGGGCACTTCCCTTAATTGCCTTTTGGGTGACATAAACAATTTCATACTCCGATAATAAAACTTGCCATCGCGCGATTCTCCCAGTGAGAGCGGGTTTCTCAAAGATATACTTGATAGGATCCATTTTGGACACCAACCAAGTAGTGTAACACAACATGTATTGCCTCAATCGATGGGCAGCCCATGCCAAGGCGCAACAAGTTCGCTCTAACAATGAGTACTTTGCCTCATAATCGGTGAACTTTTTACTTAAATAATAGATGACACGTTCTTTTCTACCGGATTTATCATGCTGCCCCAGTATACAACCCATAGACTCATTAAGAACTGTTAAATACATAATGAGAGGTCTCCCTGGAACTGGGGGCACCAAAACTGGGGGTTCTTGTAAATACTGCTTAATTTTTTCAAAAGCTCTTTGGCAATCATCATTCCACTTGACTGGCTAATTCTTGCGTAACAACTTGAAGAACGGCTCGCATGTTGCTGTGAGCTGGAATATGAATCGAGCGATGTAATTCAACCTTCCCAAAAATCCCCAAACTTCTTTTTCAGTGCGAGGGACCAGCATGTCCAGTATTGCTCGAACCTTATCAGGATCAACTTCTATTCCTTTCTGACTCACCACAAACCCCAATAGTTTGCCTGATCTGACACCAAAAGTGCATTTTACAGGATTAAGTCTGAGTTTGAACTTCCTCAATCGCTCAAAAAGCTTTTACAGATTGATTATATGATCTTCTTTTGTTTTTGACTTCGCAATCATATCATCCACATAAACTTCTATTTCTTTATGCATCATGTCATGAAACAATGTCACCATAGCTCTCTGATACGTTGCCCCAGCATTTTTTAAACCAAAAGGCATCACTTTGTAGCAGAAGGTGCCCCATAAAGTGATAAATGTGGTCTTCTCCATGTCTTCCAGTGCCATCTTGATCTGATTGTATCCCGAGAAACCATCCATAAAGGAAAAAAATGAATGCTGAGCAGTGTTGTCCACCAAAACATCAATGTGAGGTAACGGGAAGTCGTCTTTAGGGCTGGCCCTATTCAAGTCTCGATAGTCTACACACATTCGGACTTTCCCGTCTTTCTTTGGGACAGGGACAATGTTGGCAACCCATTGTGGGTATTTTGAAACTGCAAGAAATCTAGCATCAAACTGTCTTTTTACTTCATCTCTGATTTTTAAGGACATCTCAGGTTTCATTCGTCTCAATTTTTGCTTAACCGGAGGATACCCAGGTTTTAGTGGCAATTTGTGCTCAACTATGTCAGTGTCTAGCCCAGGCATATCTTGGTATGACCATGCAAAAATATCACTATAATCAAACAAGAGCTTAATCAACTTATTACGCTCATCCTCTTTCATCGAGGTACCAATTTTGATTTCTTTCTTATCATTTTCAGTCCCCAAGTTAATTACTTCAATTGGTTCCTCATGGGGTTAGATTTCTTTAGCTTCTTGTTCAAGTAATCTCATTAACTCAGGTAAAGTTTCCCAATCATCCTCATTATCCTCATCAGTATGATTAACAGGGTGTTCAAAATATTATGATGAGATATTGGCACTGTCACTTTCAAGAGAGTCATTTTCAGATCTGCAATAAGTGATGTTGACACAAGAAAAATGAAATGAATAGAAGGTCATGGTGGGATGAAAGCTAATGGAATGAAAAATGAGAGAACTCATAAATGCATTTTATTAATAATAATTATTGGAAATGAAACATGTGAGCCCATTTACAAATGGAAATCCTAAAGCCTTGGGCAGAGCTAAAGGAAAAGCACTACAGAATTACTTTGAAAGAGACTCTAAGGTTATGGGAAACTCAGAAATCTCCCAATTGTTGAGTCTTGTATCTGAAGAACATGCATACACCAGGTCCGTATGACTGACAAAATCATCATCTTCAACTGCGGTCACTTGGTCTACGAACACAACTCCCGCGCTCCGGAAGCTTTGTCATATATCACAGATGAGGACTCCCTTCACTTTAGGTTCTCGATTTTCCAAGCGAGCCAGCTTTTTCTCTTTTTTCTCTTCCATGATCCTCTTCTTATCGGCCTTGGTGGGTTTGTACCCCAGCCCAAATCTATCTTTGTTTTCTAAAGGTTGAAAAAGTCCTGTGGCACATTGTCGTTTCTTGCTCAACCCTTCTCCATGCTGATAACCCCCTTCTAACATAACTTTAGCCATCATTACAGATGCAACAGAGGGCTGCGGTTTAGGAATTGGAGCTCCTTCTTTTATATAAATAGTATTAACAACCTCGAGTGCTTGAAAGGCAGTCTCCAAAGCCTCTTCTGTAGCTTCAGTATAAGGGGTGTCTAGCGGCTTGCTCACCAGTAGGTTCTCTTCACCAAAGATAGTAATCATCTTGTTATTAACTATGAATTTGACTTTTTGGTGCAAGGTAGAAGGCACAGTTCCAGCAGAATGAATCTATGGTCGTCCTAGGAGACAACTGTATGATGGTGCAATGTCCATCACTTGGAAGAGTATGTTAAAAGTGCAAGGACCAATTTGAATTGGTATTTCGATTTCCCCTATGACTTCTCTCCTTGTGCCATCAAATGCCCTTACTATCATCGCACTTGATTCATGTGTGACCCATCAAAAGGCAATTTGGAGAGTGTCGACTTCGGCATCACATTCAAGGAAGAGCCATTGTCCATCAGTACTCTAGCCATGATATGATCTTGATATTTTACTGAGATATGAAGTGCTTTATTATGTCCTCTTCCCTCATTGGGTATTTCATCATCAGTGAAAATGATGTAATTATCTGCTGTGATGTTGCTGATAACGCCATTCAACTTGTCAACCGTGATGTCATGAGAAACATGGGCTTGATTGAGCACTTTCATTAGCACCTTCCTGTGTGGCTTAGAGTTCAGTAATAAAGATAAGAGTGATATTCTTGCAGGGGTGCGGTTCAGTTAATCCACCACCCTGTATTCACTTTGCTTTATGAATTTTAAGAACTCACAAGCTTCTTCCTCGGTCACTTCTTTCTTATAGACCTCTTGTCGTGTTGTCTTTGGTTCTTCCTTCTCTTTCAAAGCTTTTTCAGTAGAAGTTTCCCCCATCTTGCCTTTCCCTTTCCGAATTCTTTCTACTTCCTCCTCTTGGTCTTTACGCAAATACTCAGGTGTATAAATACGACCACTCCGAGTCATTCCACCGATCCCAGATATGCTAGAGATAGCCGATGGAATTTTTACTTGATTGTCCTGGAGATCATTTACAACGACTTGCACATCATATTTCCAAGGCACAGCTCTGGTGTCCTTATAGGGAAAAGGAGTCGGCACTTGGATGGTGATAGGATTCCGACTAAGAGAGACTTGCGGAGACACCTCTTTACTATAATGAATCGTCAATGGCCTTGGTATACCTGGAGTTTGCTCTATGATTGTATGCTTTGAACATGTATTAGCAGCCTCTTGAACTGGTGGGGGTGTAACTTCTTTAACCATATAGACATCACCATTATCGTACTGATTGCTTATTTGCACTAGGTGACTATCCATTAAACTTTGGAGGATCTGTTTGAACTCATCACATTCCTCAATAGAATACCCGACTTCCCCATGGATCTTGCACACAGTTTCATCTTCATTGACCTTTTTTATCTCAGCTTGGTTTCGTATCAACCCAAATTTGCAAAGCTCTTGAAAAATTACTCTCATGGGAGTTTTCACATCAGCTACCCGACTTATAAGGCATCGTCCAGAAGACTTCTCTATGGCATTAACTACAGGACCTCCATGATCAGGCAAGGGATTGCGGCCTACATTAGGAGTTTTTTCCTTAACGTTTAACCATTTGGCATTAATCAAGTCTTGCACTTTGAACTTCAAGGCTCTGCAATTTTCTGTTGAGTGACCTACAGCCCCAGTATGGTACTCACATTTAGCATTCTGGTCAAATTCTCTTGGGTAGGGGGGTTCCACTGGCTTCATTGGGCAAGGAACCAATAAGGAGTAAGAGTTGTGGTAGCAGTTCAGTATAGGTCATGGGAATTGGGTCAAATTGGACAGGTTTCTTTTCTTGGTTAGCTGGCGGTCTTCTTTGGTTGGTATTTGGGTTTTGGGCCCATGGTTGGGTTGGTTGATATGGTATGGTGGGAAGTGTTTAGTTTGGGATAGGAGATGGTGCATGATAAGGGATCAATGGATGATAAGGTTGAGGGTATGAAGCTTGAGAGGCATTAGCAATGTATGGGTAGTAAGGCATGTAGGAAAGTTGGAAGGATGGTTGAGGGTTAACAGGTGCCTGGCTATGTCTCCCTTGGGCAAAACTCCTTTGATCGAAAGTCACAGCATGAGCTTCTCCTTCTCTTTTCTTCCTTGCTGGGGGCTTTTTGGCACTAAATGTCCCCATTGAGCTTTCAGCAATCTTTCCACTTCTCATTCCTCCTTCAATTCTTTCCCCGATGATAACCATGTCTGAGAAATTCGACGACACACTTCCTATCATTTTGTCATAGAAGGGTGATTGGAGGGTGTCAATGAATGTGGCCACCATTTCTTTTTCTGTCAATGGGGGTTCAACCTGAGCATCTATTTCTCTCCACCGCTGAGCATATTCTTTAAAGGTTTCAGCTCCTTTCTTAGCCATATTCTGTAATTGTAGCCTATCTGGTGCCATATCGATGTTGTACTTATATTGCTTCAAGAAAGCATCAGCCAAGTCCTTGAAACATCGTATATGGGCACGTTCCAGGTGTGTATACCAATTAGAAGCTGCCCCAGCTAAGCTGTCCTGGAAGAAATGAATCAATAGCTTGTCATCATGAGCGTGTGATGCCATCTTGCGGATGTACATGGTCAGATGGTTCTTTGGGCAAGTGGTTCCCTTATATTTTTCAAAATCTGGGACCTTAAACTTTGGAGGAATCACCACATTCGAACAAGACAGAGCTCTGTGGCATCCAAAAGACCATAGCTACTTGCTCCTTCTATGGCTCGCAGTCTTTCTTCAAGAACTTCTAGTTTTTCCCTGGATTGAATGCCTTCAGTTGAAGGGTTAAGCGGAGAAGTTCCAGTGACCTTATGAGGAAAAAACTGTGGCATGTAGAAAGGAGGTTGGGCCTGAGTCGAGCCTTGTGGCCCTGAAGTAGGTATTACCAATGATGAGCCACTCTCAAGAGGGTTGGTAATTTGGGATGGCATAAAACCAGAGGAAATGCCATAAGGTGGAATAGAAACAAGGTACTGAGGAATCTCACTGGTATTTGGTTGAGATCCTTGGGGAGGGTTTGAAGTCGTTGGGACTGTCGGTACACTGTCCTCAGGAATATTGGTGGATAATGGTGGCACATAACCAGGTGGAAGGCCATATGGTGGGAATGAAGATGCCTGTGCTTCAGGATTATTTGAGTAGATGGTGAGCGGCATCATGGCCCCTTGAGAGGTGACACTAGGATATTGCCAAGGAACTGGCGTAAAGCGGCGGTGAGCGGGCGTGGCAGAAGGATCATCATTTGCCTTTGAAGGAGTCCCTCTGTGTTCTTCGTTTTTCCGAATTTCCAAGATCTTGGCCATTTGTTCTTCTGAGTGGCTTACTTCATTTCTCAACTCTTCTTGTGGATCGACCCAGTTCATCCATGACTCTTGATTGAGAGCGAGTCCTATACGGGTGTCGTAGAGACAGTTTTCCTTTCGTATTCATTTTTTTATTATTAGAAAATATGAAAAAAAAAAGAAAAGAAAATGCAAACAAAAATAAAACTATGCATGTAGAGACATGATCCAAAGTAGCAAGCGATATCGATAAACCTCATTTATTCAAAGGGAAAAGCTCTATGGTCATAGAGATTTTTACACATATTGATCTTTGCTACTCCTCAAGTCAGATGGAGGAGTTAGCTTTACAAAACAAGATGGAAAGAGTCATTACATCAGCATTCCTAGAACAAGAAACTAATTTCAATGAAATTTTCCTAGGAAGTCAAGGTCCTTCCTAACCCGAGTCAGAATATCTTGGTTTTCTCCTGGTGCTAGCTTGGCTTCCACTTTGATGATTTCTCTTGCCCTCTTTCTTGAATAATTGGAGATTTCCCTCATATTATCAAGAACCATTTCAGTTTTCCGCTCCATTTCTTGGCTTGCATTACGATAGAAATTCTTTTCATTGGTCAAGAAAAGAACATCATCCTCTAACCGATTCTTCTTACTTTCCAAGAAAGTAGACCATTCAACATGTTTTTCCAAATGTTGATTCAAGATTTTAACTTCATTCTTGAATTCTTGAAGTTGACCATCCTTCCCCTGAATGATTGTTTCGAGGGCTTGACATGTTTTCTTTAACTTCTCTATTTCAATATCTTTAGAGGCTGTCTCTTGTTCTTGACTTTGGATTTTTCTTCTCGTAGTGCTAAGTTGATCTTTCAAGGACCTTCTCTCAGTGGTCCACTCCCGATAAATGATTTCGTACCGCCCCTCTGCTTCAGCATAGTAGTCATTGGGTTCATTAAGTTGGTGCATTGGTAACTCTGGACCCTGTACCTTGAGAGCAAGAAACCCTTCTTCCTACTAGCACCAAATTGGGTATTCTGGCGTCGTTTCAGATGATGGGAGACCGGGCTTCACACTTCTTGTGTCCTTCCAATCTTCAATGACTTCTTTTATTTTATGACTGGTTCCTTCATCGCCATACGAGAATTCAAATTTGGACAGTCCATGAGTCATCAGAATGAATTGCAGAGATGCCATTTGTCTTCGGACCATAGCTGGAGCATAGCCCACTACTCCCCATGGGCTAATAAGTGGAACCCAAGGTTTGCTTCCACATCTATATATGGTATAAGTGTGAGGAAACCACTTGGCCCTCCAGACCACTTCTTTTATTTCCATGAAAAAATTGATCCATTGCCTCATCGTCGGAGTTCGGGGAGGCCAATTGTCACGACCATATAGAAAGAGCGGGTGCTTAGGTATGACATACTATTTTAGATCAATTTCTGGATGGTTAAAGTACTTCAACGTTGGCATATGACTAAGCATCCATACTGCAAGTAATGGTGCACATCCCCAAAATCTTCCTTTCTGATGGACTCGGCAATAATTCAGAGATCGAATTGTCTCGGCTAAAATTGGTGGGGCTGGGTGTACCCCATGCTCAATCTGCTCGAACAAATTGATCACATGTCCATCTATTTGATTTTTCCATCTTGGAAAAATTACTAACCCATAAATAGCGAGGGCTAGTGCTACCAAACCAAACCTTTGATCAACTTGAGCTTCAGCCATCCTAATCAAAAACTCCGAATCTAGACTTCGTCCTTCATCCACCATGTACTTGTCCAATTCATTGGCATGAATCCCTATCAATTTGGATAGCATCCTTCTTGGCGTCTTCTTAGGGTCATGTGAGTACACTTTGTCCTTTGGCATGTCATCTCTATTAAGAAGCCTAGTATACTCCTCAATCGTTGGCACCAAGTCAAATTGTCGGAAAGTATAACACTGATATGAGGGGTCCCAAAAATGGAGCATAGCTTTCAACATTTGGAGGTCAGGGGTGATGAACATGAGAGCTGCAATATCTCCATACTTGTCATTGAACTCTTCTTGTCTTCTCATGCTACACCACACATTACGGAGCCTCCTTAAGTCATTTTGCTCAAAGTCATGGCTCTCCTTTAAGAGAGGTAAAGGAACATCCTCGCGATGCAAACTATTTCCTTCCTTGGCTTGAATTCTTGCAGACTCTTCACCGACAAATGACCTTGATACTCTCTCGCCACCTCGGACATTAGAGTCATCTTTCCCTTATTCATGCTTGAGGTTTATCGATATCTTCACAGGATTGGACCACATATGCAAATGCAAGATAAAAGAAAAGTTAACAACTACAAAATAAAAGACAAACAGAAATTCCTCATATGTTAGAGGAAAAAGGGTACCTAATCTTGGTACCCGTTCAGCAGGATAAGTTCTATGAACGATGATAGCTCTAAGATTATATCTACAAGTGAGAGCTTTGGTTCTAGACTCCTATCGGACAAAAGGTCCCCAAATTGTCCCTTGCTGTCACCAACACTTTGGCTAGCAAGAGTCCTCTATCCTCACCCATGATAGGTTACAAGCGGAAAGAGTTCAATTTGAGCGAGGGGTTTTCATGTGCCTAAACGGAGACCAACGGTCCCACAAAGCAATACTACTTCACCCTCTATCTAAGCCTACAAGGTACTGAGCTCGGGTAGAGAGCTTGTGTGTGCAGATGTACATAAGAGAACTTATTTACAAAGCAAAAATATAATACATATAATGCAAATAAAATGTACAATAATATGAAACAAATAACAAATAAACAAACAAAAAATGAACCAACATAATTAAAGAGCAAATCACATAAGATTAAAATAAGGCTTAACCCTCAAACCCTCCCCAGTGGAGTCGCCAGCTGTCGCAACCGTCCCGAAGGGCGTCGCGAAAATAAAAAGAATAAGGAGGAAAGGACCTCGGGGTGTTGGGAGTCGCCACCAATCGCTTTATCTATTAAATGGAATGGTGCAATTGGACACCTAAAAGATGGTCTACATTTCAGAGTTCATGGTTCGGAGGTTGATTACGGGTAGAGAAGGTGTTAGCACCCTACACCGTCCGTTCTAAGAACGGTTACCTATTTAATCTAATGTTATTTGCAAGATTAATTAAATTGGTTCTTTATTAATTAAAAGAAAAAAATATTTTTTATTTTGACATGTCCCATTTTATCAAGTATAATATCAAGAATGATAAATGACTAAGACAAGCAATGGGTGACTAAATAGCCATTATTTTGGAACAAATTCTAAGTCTTCAACATATTATATAAAAGTGGTGAATCCAAATTTTATTTTTTAAGAGAAGTAATTTTCAAAATAAATGGCCAAATAAAACATTATTTCAATGAATAAATTTTAATTCAAAGAAATTTGTTTGAAGTAAGAGAAAGTTTTTTTAAAAGTAAATGGCCAAATAGAATCTCATTTATAATCAAGAAGAATATTTTTAGGCACAATGAGATTTTTATAATAATTTCTAAAAAAAAAAGTCTTCATAAAAAAATAGAACTTTAATTCACCACAATCATGATGTTGAACTATATGAAATTGTTCATTTTTATTTAAGGATTTTTTTATTTTTTTACAAAAAAAGGAGATTTTATTTTAAAAAAAAGGTTGTATTTTATTTAGGAAAAATATTTTAATTTAATGTGGGAATTAGACCTCGCCAGCGCTCCTGGCAAAATCCAATATAAAGCCTCAAGATTATCGGGAAGAGTGTAATTTGATCGGCGCTCCGATCCTCTCCCAATTTTTCCGTTCATTATCCCTTATTACTTCATTTGAATCCAAGCTACCTCCATTGCAAAATATCAATTGGTATTCTTAGTTAAGACACTCAATTATTTATAAGCCTATTACTAGGTCATATAAATATGTTCACTTATCTAAAACACTATATTTCTATGTGAATTAATCTAAAATCTACTCATTAAGACCAAATCTCAAACAATGACTATGCATGACTAAGAGATATATTCATATCCTAGTAACAAATTACTTCACCTGCATAATTAGATGAAAATGAACATGCATTAATTTAAGGTCAAATATCTAATTCCCTATTCCTAGTTCCTTAGGGTTTCTACATTAGACACTTGGTAGCTAATCAAATACAAATATTAAGAAAAAAGATGAATAAACAAAACTGTTTCATTAATAAACAGAAAGAAGAATTACAGGATATCCAAATTACATAACAAGTTCAAATGAAACCCTAGAATAGAATTAGAACCTCATCATATTCAAATTCATACAAACTAGATAAAAAAATGAAGATTAGCAAGAAAATTAAGAGAAAATGAGAAGAATGAACTAGATTGTGATCTTGAAACACTTTGATCTTCAACCCACTTTTCATCTCCTCCAAATTCCAACTTTCTCTCTCTAGAAATCATCCCCAAACTAGGAGCCTCTCTTTCTAAAACTAAGAAAAACTGGAAAAATGGCCAAAATCTTGTCTAAAATGGGTTAAATACGTCAGTTAACGGATCAAGGGTGACTTCCACGCATATGCTTGGTTTTCCATGCATATGCGTGGTTGTCTCTGCCTTTTGGCTCCTCTCAGATACAACTACCACACATATGCTTGGTTTTCCATGCATATGCGTGGTTCTGATGCTTTTTTCCTTGTTTCCATACCTCTTTTGACTATCAAAGCCTTAGAATTAGACTTTGAGCTCTTTATCAAAGTTATAAGATTTTGTCTTAACTTTTTAATGTCACTTAAATCATCCCAAAATAAGGTCTTTAACTCTATTTATGATCAAAATATTTCCTCAGGATCAAGATGTCGGTTCACCAGTTTGGCTTAAACTTCCATTAAAGTTTGCATAATCAACCCAGTAGAATCATGGAAAGTGGTCAACATGAAATTTGTAAATATTTCTCTTAGTTTTCCAATGGCTCTAATCTTATGCCATTTGAAGGTATACATCTTGAAATTCACTTCATTTAGTCTAGTAAAGTTAATATGACACTAAACTTGACTTCTACATCTTCTTGACTTGGCTTAATTTCTTTCATTCTTGGGATATCTTTGGATAATGAACATACATTCCAAGATCAAGATACACCCAAATAAGACTTCAATCATGAATAATACATAACTAAACTAATTTAACTCCAAATCAAACTTAATGAATACTAAAGCACATAAAATTCAAGATATTCAAATAAGCTTATAAACTTTGCTAATTTATAAAGAAATTAAAGACTTAGCATACATTTAAGTACAAAATTAAGACATAATAACTCTATTTCACAGAGTTATCAATGAGTGTGCAAAAAATAAGATGAGACCAGTTGAAATTAAGAAGTAAAAATAATATATATGTGAGGTAATGTATATATACATGTGTGTGGATTGCATTATTCATTTTTTATGTTCTTTAAGATATATTAAATATCTTATTTTCAACTAAAACTTCCTATTTTTATTTCCTTAGAAAACCCTTTCTCTTATTCCAAGTTAACCTGCTACACAAATAAAAGATATAAACACCTGAGCTAGTATTCGGGTGAGTGATGTAAAGCAAAATGATTGTATAATCTAGGAATTACGGATACTGATATGTCGCAACCATCCCGAAGGGCGTCGCGAAAATAAAAAGAATAAGGAGGAAAGGACCTCGGGGTGTTGGGAGTCGCCACCAATCGCTTTATCCATTAAATGGAATGGTGCAATTGGACACCTAAAAGATGGTCTACATTTCAGAGTTCATGGTTCAGATGTTGATTACGGGTAGGGAAGGTGTTAGCACCCTACACCATCCGTTCTAAGAACGGTTACCTATTTAATCTAATGTTATTTGCAAGATTAATTAAATTGGTCCTTTATTAATTAAAAGAAAAGAATTTTTTTATTTTTTATTTTGACATGTCCCATTTTGTCAAGTATAATATCAAGAATGATAAATGACTAAGACAAGCAATGGGTGGCTAAATAGCCATTATTTTGGAACAAATTCTAAGTCTTCAACATATTATATAAAAGTGGTGAATCCAAATTTTATTTTTTAAGAGAAGTATTTTTTAAAATAAATGGCCAAATAAAACATTATTTCAATGAATAAATTTTAATTCAAAGAAATTTGTTTGAAGTAAGAGAAAGTTTTTTTAAAAGTAAATGGCCAAATAGAATCTCATTTATAATCAAGAAGAATATTTTTAGGCACAATGAGATTTTTATAATAATTTCTAAAAAAAAAAGTCTTCATAAAAAAATAGAACTTTAATTCACCACAATCATGATGTTAAACTATATGAAATTGTTCATTTTTATTTAAGGATTTTTTTATTTTTTACAAAAAAAGAGATTTTATTTAAAAAAAAAAGGTTGTATTTTATTTAGGAAAAATATTTTAATTTAATGTGGGAATTAGACCTCACAAATGCTCCTGGCAAAAATCCAATATAAAGCCTCAAGATTATCGGGAAGAGTATAATTTGATCATAGCTCGATCCTCTCCCAATTTTTCCGTCATAGGCCGAAATTTCAATAAAAAAATCACAAGTTATAAAGAGATAGATAAACTATAATCAAATCAAATCACAAGCTCACTTTCATTACATTTTTATTTATTTATGATTTTTTTTTTTTATATTTATGCATTTTTATTTTATTTATTTATTTTTTATTAATCACAAAACACAATATAAAACATATCATCAAGTAAAATAAATATGATCAAACAAGTACTAAATCCTAGAATTCAAAACACATTTGGATTTTTTATTTCACATCTTTTTCTATTATTGTAAAAAAAGAAAATGGGCTATAAGCCCATCAAAAGAGAAAAAAAAGTGAAATGGGTTGTAAGCCCATCAGAAGCAAAAAAAAAATGGTTAAAAAAACCAGCGAGAAATAAAAGAAAAAAAAACCTTCTCAGATTAGAGGCATACGAAACAAGAAAAGAAAGAAGAAAGAAAGAAAAGGGAGGGAAGAAGGAACTCACGGCAATGCAGAGGGCGGTGGTCTCGGTACATGATCCGGCGGTTACGGGTTCGGGGAGAGAGCGCAGCGGCGACGGCGAGGTTCTGGATGGACCGTGACGGACTGGCGCAGCGGCGGGGTTCTGGTCGGACGTCTCGGACTGGCGCAGCGGTGGACTGGTTCGTGCGGGGTCGGCGTCGCAGAGGGCGAGTATGGAGGCGGCTGGTGCGGGTTCGACGGGGGCTAGCGGATCTGGTCACAGAGCCGCACCTGTCCGAGTGAGACGCCGACGACGCGGAGGGGCGAGTATGGACCGAGCTTGGTAGGCGTGAATTCGGGTCGCGGCTTGCGGCGTAGTGCTCGGTTGCGGGCTTAGCGGATGGCGACGCTGTGGCCAGAGTTGGTGAGTTGCAGCTGGGCTACTGTTTCTGTTTTCTTTTCTTTTTTTTGTGTGGTGGAATTTGAGAATAAAAGTGGCTGAAAGGTGAAGAAGAAAGATGGTTTTAGGAAGGTGATGAATAGTAGTGGTTATGAGTTTGTGACGGTGAAGGAAGAAGTGTGGGGTGGATGTTGGAAAATGATGAAAGCTTTGTTTTTGGATGAGGAGAAATTGTGAGTTATGGATGGTGGCTGTAAGTGGAAACTGAATATGAAAATGAATGAACCAAAATTGGAGATGGGAGTGAGCAGTTTTTTTTTTTGGGACCACTGAAGTGTGATTTTCAGTTTGTGATTTTTCCTTTCTTCCGAATGATCCCCCTCTTCTGTGATTTGTGTGTGATTCTTATAAGGAATAAAAAGACATGCCAAAACAAAACTCTTCCATTTCTGATGATTGGAATGCAAAACGGTCTCAACTTTCAATTTCTGAACGAATGTAGCAGAACTTAATGATTGTAAAAGAAAACTGTCTGAAGTTTTTAATTCAATTTAATGCAAACTGATTGTGGAGGCTAGGGTTGCAGCAGCAGGAAGAAGGAAATTGGGTTATAGGTTGAGAAGAGAAATAGGTCATGGGTTGACCCATACAATAGTTTTTTTTATTATTTCTTTTATTTCTTTTTCTTCTTTTCTTTTTTTATCTTTTTTTTTTTAAAAGAAGGAAATTAAATTAAATAAATAAAACAAAAACAAAAATAAAAAAATGGATAAAATTGAGTATCAACATGATAGACACAAATACAATATGGCAATGATATGTAAATATGACAAATACAAAAAATTAATATAACGTATAAAATTAATATAATATTAACATAAAAGCATAAATACTAAATTATAATAAAGATATTAATGTTTCATTAATCAAATTAATCATTGTAGACATAATAAAACACTATCATTTATCTAACCATATTATGATATTCCACTTATATTGGTATAAAAATTTAAACAATAATTAAAAGATATATATTAAAAATATCTAAAAGTATTAGAAGAATATCAAATATAATATGTATTAAATATCAATATGACAGTCATTTTGAAATATCAATACTTCATAGCATATAATATCATCATTCATATATATTATTTCAAATGTGAACGATTGTTGATGGACAAACTAATCTAAGCGCACACGTACATGTAATGGAGAAATTAGATAATTCATATCGCATAATTAATGAATCGCATTTTAAGACTTATGACTGCAATAGTCTTTCTCGATATTTTTATCGAAATTAATTTCAACACGCAAAGTTTTAATTTTTACATTTTGTGCCTTTTAAGCTTTGGAGATTCAATGTACTCCTTTTGTCATTTTTATCTAGTCATTAAGGTTGTTGCATAAAACTTAAAAAAGTCATTAAAAAATCTTGATTATAAACAAAATTATTTTAATTGATTAAATTATCCTTTATTGAAATGTTTAAAATATTATTATTATTTTATTAATTTTTATCTCACTTATTAATACCAAAGATAAAATAAAAAATAATAATTAATGAATCATTAATTTTCTAAATGAATAGATAATTAATGAATAGGAAGCAACCGGATTCCTAGTTGAAGGAGAGGTGGAGGAGGGTAGAGATTCAGTTGTGATGTAGATGTAGATAAGGGATTATTTTGTAAGTAGTTTTACTCATAACATCATTATTATTATTTTTTGTTGGGGATCATTTTGTAATAACAAAATTGAGCGAGTTATGTAAATCACCAAGTAGCCCATGATCAATCTCCCCCATTTATCTCATTCTCTACAAGTATAACAACTAGAAATAGAAGATCCACCGGTGCAAAGGAGATTTGAGGGTGCACCTTAAATGGAGCTAAAGAATTTTTTTAAGTGTTTTTGGACTAAGAAAATATTTTTGCTTTGTACCATTTAATGGTTACTATTTTAGTTATATAAATTATCATTATATTTTACTTTAATTATATTTTTAAGGAGACATTTATAATATTTTTAAATTTTTTTAAGTATTAATGCTTCATTAATTTTATTTATTATAACAAGTAAAAAAATTTGACTCTTTTTTTTCTCATTTTTTACAATAAAAATTTATAAATACAACTTGTTAAATAGATTACAAATAATATATTTCAATCATAAATATAAATTTTTTATAAATTAATAAAAAAAATAAAACATCTATACTTTCAGATATTTTAAGAATATTACAAAGGTTTCCTATTTTTAATACCATAGGCGAGATAATGTGCACATTTAATGGCATAAAGCCAAAAATTTTCTTTCTCCAAGAACGCTTTAAAATTTCTCTTTAATTAAGGTGCAGGTAGAATTGTCTCTAATTTCATTATTCGTTCAATTTTTCATTTTTATATATTTAATTTTTTGTATTCACTAATAAATTTATTTTATATTTTATAAAAATATTATAATTATGTACAAATTAATTTAATATCTCTCTTATATTAATATATAATATAAATATAAAATACATATAAAAATTTTACCCAAAACATTTCTCAATTTTCTCTTTGGTTATACTGGCAAGTGGCCTGCAAGGTTGTTAGGTCTATTGATTTTTTGCCCTCCATATTTAGCATGGCTCTTGCAATCTTAATTGATTTGATGGCTAGTTACAACTTACACCTAACTCTTGTAGATCCAGCATTTTAATTTAATGAATTCAGCACGAGAATTGTCTAAGAATAGTATTCAATATGCTTGCATAGGTCTGTCGACCTATAATATCTTTAGAGATTCTTTTGTCTACCTTGTGTTTATAGTTACCGAATTAAATAATTAATAATTGATATAATAATTTTAAACCTATAAAATATTTACGTGATTATTTAAATATTAATTAACTTGGTGCACATATGTGCACTTTATATGTACAAAATAAAATAATGTTCTTACATTATTTTTATTTTAATATTATTTTTTACCTTTTTTTAAATAATTATAGTTAAGTAAAAAAAATAATAAAATAAATAAATATGATAAATAATATTAAAAAATAATATATATATATATATACTGTTAATAATAAAAATATTATACCTATATACAAAATTTTCTCGTTAGGCCCACTGGTATTTCGCCACCAGCTGGAACGGGAAGAAAATAGATCACTCTCATTTCATAAATAAATGATAATGCAATTGCCCACACACACACGTAAAGGTGTTAGATTTTTATTTGAGTTATGTGCATTTAAAAGCAGCCATGAACGCACTGTGACATAGTGACAGTTCATTAACTCCCCCACACTTGAGCTTTACTTGTCTTTAAGTAAAGAATAGGAATCAACAACAAGATTAAACTCAACATCAAGAAATATGAATCAAAGGAAAATTCTACAATTAAAGTAAATTCGAGTTCAGCAATCAAATCCAATCAAGTAAGATCATTTAACACTTAAACAATTAGAGGCATGAGTCTAGCTTGCAACTTTTTTCTTCATCAAACATCTGAGATCACTTATCTTTCCATCGCTCAAGTGTTTAAAGGACAAAGAAATTACTCAAATTTCTCTTGAAAAATGCAATATCATAGGCTTACTTATCAATCCCATCTCCACTTCCAAGTTCACATACAACACAAGAATCAAAGGACTTTCTTTTGGTTGTAACAGGGCCAAGGGTATAAAGAAATGTAGGAGAAAGATAAATAAGGGTAAAGAATGCTCATGGATAAATTAATACAAAGCAAAATCAGGTTGAAAAGATGACAGATAGAGCATAATGCACAAAGATATAACAAATTCTCACTTTCAACCCAATATTCTCATTATTCTTCACCAATAATTCTTTTTTTTTTTTTTTTTTTTTTTCTATTCAAACTTTTCTTTTTTTTTCATTTCCTTTTTAACCCTTGAAGACAACAATAACCTTTTGTGACTTCTCAATTAACACAAAAGATGCTCCAAAGAATCCAACTTGATTATTCAATTGGATATTCAAAGAAATTAATTTCAGGCTCAAATTGGGCAACTAAGGGATTTTTTTAATCAATGCAACTCTGGAAGTTAAGAAAGAATTAAGCCTAATTGTCTTAATCATATTCCAGTATGCATATGAATCATTAAAATCTCAACAAGATATCAAAGCAAGTTCTAGTGCACATCAATCAAGAGAAAACTCACTCCAGAAGAAAAATAGGATTTTATGAAAAATCCAATCATTAAGGCTCAAAACACACTTTCTAGCTAAGATGATAAAAAGAACAAAAGCAAATAAACATGACTAGATTCCAAAATAAGATGCTAAAACTCACTTTACTTTATTGAAAAAGATTGCTTCACACATTATCAACTTATGATCAATGGAACCCCCTTTAAAACATATATCTATCAGCTCAGAATAAATCAACACATCAACACACAATTTCAGCTTAATTACCAACATAACTCAAGTGCTTCAACAATTTTTTTTTGCACAAAAATTATAAAAGAATCCCCCCACACTTAAGATAAACATTGTCCTCAATGTGAAAGAAAAAAAAATACATGGGGTAAAGAAAAGAATAACACAACCTGATGAACAGTGACACAATGTCAAGCAAAGGAGAAGCACAAGAGTTAGTGCAGCAACAGAATTTGAAAAATAAAATCTCAAAACACATGAGTAGAATCTAAAAGAAAAATAAAAATAACAAAAACAACTAAAATAAAATAAAGGAAGAAGAAACACAGGTTGCCTCTTATGAAGCGCTTGTTTAACGTCATTAGCTCGATATTGTCTTTTTCAGATAATTCAAGGTGGCTTAAAGCAAGAGAAATAAGAGGATGCCTTCTTCATTTCAAAGAAGTAAGTACATCATTTTTCTTGGCCTCAATTCTTGATAAGCTAGGTGCTTTAGTTGCCTTCTCATCTTTATGCATCGACTGAACAAAAGTATCTCTAAGCTCTGGCATTTCCTTCTTTTGAGAGGACTCCCCAAGTTCCTTACCACTTCTCAGGGTAATTGCAAGGATCTGTTCTTTTGGATTAGTCTCAGTAGTGCTAGGCAATGTCCCTGGTGTCCTGGCTGTCATCAATGTAGTTAATTAACTGATTTGAGTCTCCATATTCTTCATTCTGGCATCTGAATTTTGCATGTATCTCATTACCAAATCTTCAAAGCTTGGCTTCTATGCAGGTGCTTGGAAACCTGGAGGTGGTTGTGGAGCTCTCTGCTGATTCTGCTGATAACTCGGTTGATTTTTCATTTGAAATTCGGGTGGTCCCTCTCACCGGGATTGTACATATTGGCATAAGGATTGTATTGTTGCCAGTTGGAATTTCTAACAAAATTTGTTACTTTAAGCTCGAGGGCAAATGGACTACCAACTTGGTAATTCGTACTTGTATGACCCTGTCCTCCACATGATTCATAAATAATAGGTGGAACTGCACTATTTGTCACCATCAAAGTCTCCACCTTCTTTGTCAAAGCTTCCAATTGACTCAGAATTGCTGTAGAATAATCAACAGCATGTACACCTGCTTGTTTCTTAGGAATATGGCGCTCATTTTGCCACTGATAACTATTCAACACCATTTCTTCAATCAATGCTTGACTCTCAGTAGGTGTTTTCCTCCATATAGCACCTCTCGCAGCAGCATCAATGAGTGAACGATTTGCAGGCGACAAACCATTATAAAAAGTCTGAACCTGCTGTCATAAGGGAAATCCATGATGTGGACATCTCATCAACAACTCTTGAAAGCGCTCCTAAGCTTCATAAAGAATGTCCATTTCAAACTGCACAGAAGAAGATATATCATTTCTTAACTTAGCAGATTTAGAAAGAGGAAAATACTTAGCCAAAAATTACTGTGTCAATTGATCCTAAGTAGTGATGGAACCCCTCAGTAGTGATGTTAACCATTGGCTTGCTCTGTTCCTAAGAGAGAAAGGAAAGAGTCGTAATCGGATTGCATCACCTGTCATCCCATTATACTTGATAGTATCACACAAATGCAAGAACCTAGTCAAATGCTGATTTGGATCATTCGAAGGTAATCCACCAAACTGAACTGAATTCTAAATCATGGAGATCAATGTTGGTTTGATTTCGAAGTTATTAGTGGTCACAACTGGTCTTATAATACTTCCTCCATACCCTTTAGTAGTAGGCATAGAGTACTCAAACATGGTCCGCTCTGCTGGGATAACTATTTCTTCACGGTTGGCCTCAACAACTGGTTGTCTCTCCATCTTGTTTATGTCTTCATCACATTACAATAAAAAGACTGCTTTCCTTAACTCATAGCTGTTTTCTCAATTTTTTCTCAAAAGTCAAATCAGAACCGAGATCAAAAGTCAAAACAAAAATAAGATCGAGTAAAAATAAATAAAAATAAATAAAAAAATATAAATAAAAATAAAAATAAAAATAAAAATAAAAATAAAAATAAAATAAGGAATAAAAGAAAAGGGCATTTGAATTAACTAGAGTTTTTTGCTTCTAATATTACCAACTACTCTCCGGCAACGGCGCCAAAAACTTGGTACGCATAAAATACACTAAGAATAAGTGCACTATATCGCCAAGTAATATAGGACTTGAGTCCCAATTATCGATCTCACGAGAAATAATTGGTAATTACTAGATTCGTAAAATTCTTTGTTATTTAGACAATCAAAAGTGTATGAATAAATTCAAAAACAAATAAAGGAAAGCAATGAGTAGTCAAACAAAGAATAGATAATCAATGAGAGAGAGACTAGGGCGCAAGATTTACTTGAATCCAATTATTCAGATTTTCTTATGTAAGGTAATTCTTTTGCCAATATTCTCTTACCTGCTATTGAATCTCAATGGTCATGGATGAAACAATATTCTATTCCTAAATTAAATCACCTATTTGGTCATTTAGTTAAATTAATTAGGAATGCATTAAGCTTCAATTTGAGAGATGAATCAACATACATGTCAATTCCATTAGTAGGAAAAATTGATGTTTGGTCATTCACCAATCTAATCATAGGCTTACCATATAGATCCACTCATTGAATGCGGATGATCACCGGTCAAACAATGAATTAACACATGCCAAAAGTGATCAAGTTATGACAAGAATGCAAGCAATATGATAAACCCTAAAAGAAATTACCTTAATCAAATTAGAAATCAAACCCAAATAATTAGGAAAATAAGATCCCCCATAGCCCTAACTATGGGTTTAGCTACTCATGTTCAATACAAACAAACTCATATCAAGATATAAACTCATGGAAAGAAAACCCAACGAAAAAGGGAAATTAAAAAGAAAGAGAAATTAAAACCCCTTTAATGGAGATTATGATCTCTAAGTCTTCAAGAATCAATTCCTTCTTCAAGCCGTCTTCCAAGGTCTGCTACCGCAAAACAACTCTCTCAGGATTACGAATTTTCTATGTAATGTGCTCAATGTGTTGTCTTTGGCTTAACTTTTCATATTTAATGAAAATTACGTCTATTGTTACGCACTCAGGCCTAGGCGCTCATTTCTGAGCACTCAGTCACTTAAACTAGAATGCGCGTTGCTCCTCTTGCGCACTCAAGCGCTCCCCACCCAGCGTTCAGGTGTTGGGACACTAAATCACCGCTGCTGCATACGCTTTGGGCGCTCAGGCGCTCCAACACCAACGCTCAAGCGCTAGTCACTGATGCAAAATTCTTTTTTTTTTGTTCCTTTGAACGTCCAGTCTTCTCCAACTGTAATTACCTAAGAAAACACACAAAACACTAATAAAAACACAGACAAATAATACTAAAATATACCAAAACTTACGAACAAAATTTAATAAAAATAAATAAAAAGAATATGAAAAACTAAGAAATTGAATCGTAAAAATATGACATATTGATGGTTCATCAGTCATCCCAGGAGAAAGCTTGACTACCCAATACAGGGTTTTGGTTATAGATGTATGTGTTAAGATGAGAGTAATAAGAAATTATCGAGATAGAGTCCCAAGGATCAAATGACAGCAACTAAAATGAGGAAAACAAATGCTCTTTCAGAGGAGGATTATGGAGGAAGAGATTTGGGAGGTACAAGGGAGTGCTAATGATATGTGGGACGAGACGGCTAAAGGGATTAAGAAGGTATCAAAAGAGACACTCGGTGAATCAAGAGGCTTTAGACCCAAGGATAAAGAATCTTGGTGGTGAGAAGCAAGTGTACAAGATAAGGTTTGACATGTGTATAAAAATGATGAAAATTAGGAAAAATATACAGTAGCTAAAAAAGATACTAAGAAGGCGATGAGCGAGGCGAAAGATAAAGCGTTCAACGTGTTATATTAATATTTAGGCACTAAAGAAGGAGAAATGAATATTTACAGGCTTGCTAAAAGTAGGAAAATGAAGACAAAAGATTTGGATAAAGTGAAATGCATTAAGGATGAAGAGGGTAAAGTCTTGGTTACGAAATAAGACATCAAGAATCGATGGAAGAATTATTTTCGCAAGTTATTTAATGAGGGACATGTGACATTAGGGGACTCAGACATTCTAAACATTAGAGAGGAGGACCAAAATAAAACATTTTATCGTAGAATTCGAGAGTTTAAGGTAAAAGAAGCTTTGAAGAGGATGAATAATGGAAAAATAGTCGGACCGAATAATATACCTATTGAGGTATGGAAGTGCCTAGGAGAGAAAGATATAAGTTGTCTCACAAAACTGCTTAACGAGATAATGATGTCTAAGAAAATGTCAAATAAATGGAGGAGAAACATTTTAATCCCTATTTATAAGAACAAGGGAGATATATAAAACTGTGCAAATTATAGAGGGATTAAGCTCATGAGTCATACCATGAAGTTATGGGAAAGAGTAATTGAATGGAGATTAAGACGAGACTCATAAATCAGAGAATCAATTTGGTTTTACACTTGGGAAGTCAATTATGGAAGCAATCTATCTTCTACGAAGATTGATGGAGAGGTATCGGAGGAAGCAAAAAGACCTACACATGATTTTTATTGATTTGGAAAAAGCCTATGATAGGGTACTAAGAAAGATCTTGTGGAAAGCTCTGGAGAAGAAATGAGTTCGTATCGCTTATATTCGAGCAATCCAAAATATGTATGATGGGACTAAAACTAGTGTGAGAACACAGGGTGAGGTCACAGAAGATTTTCTTATAACTATAAAACTGCACCAAGAATCAACTTTGAGTCCTTATCTTTTTACCTTGGTCTTGGATGTGCTTACTGCGCATATCCAAGAGCTGATGCCACAATGTATACTTTTTGTAGACGATATAGTCTTAGTTGGAGAGTCGAGAGAAGAAACAAATGAAAAGCTAAAACTATGGAGACGAGCTTTGGAAGAACATGGCTTCCGTCTAAGCAGGAGTAAGATGGAGTATATGGAATGTAAGTTCAGTAAGAAGCATGCTAATACTAACTTAGCGGTGAAAATTGGAGACCATACCATACCACAAGTTACACGGTTTAGGTATTTTGGATCTATCATACAAAATGATGGAGAGATGGAGGGAGATGTAAACCATAGGATTCAAGCTGGATGGATGAAATGAAGGAGTGATTCAATAGTTATTTGTAATAAAAAATTGTCTCTCAAGCTTAAGGGTGAGTTTTACTGCACAACTATAAAACCTGTGATATTGTATGGTACTAAATGTTGGGCATTTAAAAGCTAGCAAGAGCATAAGATCAATGTCGCTGTGATGAGGATGTTGCGCTAGATATGTGACCATACAAGATAATATATGATTAGGAATGAATACGTTAGAGAGAAAGTATGAGTAGCACCTATTGTGAAAAAGATGGGAGAATCTCGCCTTAGGTGGTTTGGACATGTAAGAAGAAGACCTTTAGAAGCCCCTATAAGAAGGGTAGATCAAGTGGAGGATAGCCTAATAGCTAGAGGTAGAGGGAGACCAAGAAAGACTATAGGTGAAACGATTAAAAAAGATTTAGATTTGTATGGTATTTCTAAAGACTTAGTTTATGATATGGCACAATGACGTCATTTAATCTATATAACTGACCCCACATAATGGAAAAATGCTTGATTGTTGTTGTTGTATTGTTAGTTGTTACTATTCAACTATGATTTTTAAACACAGTTCCAATTTGACACTATCTTCTAAATTGTGAAGACTCAAAACATGAGTGTTGATTACAGGGCAAGTTTCTAGAGAAGGAAACAAAGACAAGAAAGATGCGAAGTAGGAAGCAGTAAGTTGGAGATGATAAAAACGTGCAAGTGGGTTATGACATTGAACCAATTACAGGTAACATGAGTGATAAGCTGCTAAAAATGGAGCTTCTATGCAGGTAAGATATTTTAATGTAGCTTTTGTAATTTAAATTTTTTATCTTTATTTATAAATTCCAAAATAAGAAAATGAAAAATAATTGGTTGAATTGCTTTGATCCACAGTAAGGAGTCTTATTCTAATAATAATGCTTGAGTTCTACAAGAGATATGAGGTCAGAACCTCACATCATGTAGTTTATTAAATTAGAGTGATGCATTTACTGATGTTTTGCTTTTTATCTTATCTAGATTTCTGATTCAGGGTTGTCAAATGTATTCTATGAGAAGGTTCTGCTTATGGCATGGGGGTATGTTAAGTTTGTGGAGGAGTCTTATGGATACCAAAACTCAAGATCATAAGGCCCTTGAGATTGTTGACCTTGGTGGCTATAGGCTTTCAAAGGTAGGTTTGTGACTTAACTTTTCTTATGGATAGAAATTGTTATGATTGAAAGAATTTTGGTCTTAATAGTTTTACATTTTGAATCATTTGGTCCCATATGTATTGTTTGATATAATGATGATAGTAATGACTTTGGGTTTGAGTTGCAAACTGTTAAGTGGTGGTGTATTATTAAGATTAAATTGCTATGCTGACCAATTGCTTGTTGAAATGCTGATTTTATAATGATCATTGTCAAGTTGCATGTTGTTCTTGGTAATAGGTGTGGCTCTGCCCTTCTAAAACAAATTTTGTCTTATCTTAAATTTTTGTCTTGCTTACCTTCTAAAAACTTCATTTGTCTTGCTTTGTCTTATCTGCATTTATGGTGAATCCCTTTGAAATGCTTGATGATTAACACCATTAAATAAAAAAATAAAAAATAAAAAATAAAAAATAAAAAACCATGTTACTACTAACATACACGGAAAAAATGAAAAGTAAATATTATCAAGGATAACAAAACATAAGGCCAAACAAAATGTCCATCAATAATCCCCCAACCACTATTAACATTGATTATCTTCTTTGTAACACCCAAGCACAAATCATGGAGAAGTGAATTGAGAAAATTAAATGCTCAGAATCAACAAAGAATGTTAGACACGAAAAATAAATTATGTAGAAAAATAGCTCCACTTTTGCAGATTAGTATTTCATGAAAGAGGATTAAAATCTAAAATCTAAAATCTTTATAGGTTAAAAAACTACATATTAGCTTCCCAACAAGACAAGTGAACCTTGGTTATAGAAAACATCTATTTGTGCTTTGAAAACTGTATATAACAGCTGCACAGGGGACCTAAGTATTTGAAGAAAATTTCTAGAACAAATATTTGAAGAAAATTGCATTTAGACATGGGCACACTTACACACACAAAGAGAGAATCCTTTTACAAAACTAGTTAACTAAAGGAAAACTTAAGTTCACTTCAAGTGTATAAAAATGATGCAACAATTAGTTAACAATGATAAAACTTACTATGTTAAGTCGTTTATATAGATAAAGATGTCAAGTCCTCAACAAGTTCTTCGTCATCAAGAGCCAGTAAAACTACATGAGAAACAGAAACAGCAAGAAATTAGAGACAAATAATAATGAAAAATTTAAATAAAATGAGGAGATTAAAATACACATGCAGTTTCACAAAGCTAATTATATGCAAAGAAAGAAGCTACGAGAAGGAAAGCTAGTTGCTGCTCCGCTGATGTAGGCTTGGCAATCCTAACCAGCCCTGCATAGGGTGGGTTCATGTAATGGTAGCTTCAAGCAGGGATTTAACGATCAAGTAATGTATAACACGAATATCAATTGAATAAAAAAATATGAATAACCAAGTGAACTTTTACTGATGAGTAGAATGAGCAAAGAAACTACTTAGTTCTGGAATTCACAATACAAATCTATAGCGAGATATTGAACCAGATAAAGAGAAGGAACTACAGAGGGAAAGAGGAATTCAAGGGTAGATGATAATTTAATTTTTAAAAAGTAATTAATTATTATATAAATTTAATTTAAAATGTTCATAAATGTTTAATTATTATATAACATGGCTAGTCAAGCTTGGATTCAAGGTTACATAAGCTCTCTTTTGGTAGACTAAATATAACGGAAGTAACATGTTGGCATCAGAATTTCTGTGGTCTCATGGTGAAATGGTCGTTCAGGAGAGGAATGCTAGAAATATGATATACTGTACTGCATTTGGATTTTGGAAGTTAGATGGCTAAAGCATGAGCATTTTTCAAAGTAAACCATAGGCCAACCTGTAGAAAAATTTAGATATGAATATGTCTAATTAATATGTTAATTTTCTACCCCTCTCAACTATATTTTAGTGTACCATTTCCTCCCAATTAAATAGTTTGTTTGTTTCATGTTTCTTTAAGTATCTTTATCCATCATTTATCCATGGCTTTAATCTTGTAGGTTGCTTTTTTCTCTCAACAACTACTATCTCATTTTCAATCTCCTTTCTATTGTCGTGAATTGAAGGATAAGGTAAAAAAAAAAATCTTCTTTAGAGATCTTCTTTAGTTTTCATTTTGAAGTCTCCATTCTTGCATGCCCTTATTTTTAATATCTTAACTTGTTTTAGATATAAATAAAAGTTAGATTTTAACCAGGAAAAGATGGTTCTTATGTCAATGATGAGGCCAAAATTATTGGTGTAAGTAATTTAAGAAATTGATGTTGCTTATTTTTTTATTAATAATTTACCCAATGTATAAATTTAAACTTTAATGGCTGAAATCTTACATGTTTGTAGGAGAAAATTATAAATATTGAGCAACAAGATGACTCATCACAGCAAATTTCACAAGATGATTCACTTGCTCGAGTTCTAGGGAAGAAGCACTCTGACCGAGTTCTGGGTGTGGGTTTTGGGCCATCTCTTACTCAAATATTTGACCGCACAACTCATCAATTTAGTGGAATATCTTTAATTCCACTAATTCAAACAAAGTTGGATGAGATGAAGTTGGAGTTGGAAGCTAAGAAATTAAAGATGCAGAAACTTGAATCAGTGGTGGAAACTGAGAGATTGAGAAGGCAAGCATTTGAAGGTGCTATAACAAGATATTTACTTCAACAAGGAGGGGATTTAGCTGCTGAGTTGGCCAATATATTTAATGCAATGGTATGTATTTTAAATTTCATGATATCATTGTAAAAAGTGAAGTATGATCCTAGTATGTTTAGCTTGATTTTGGCTGAGAGCGTAGGAGATATTCTTCATGCTTGAGTGACCAAATATCACTTATTTGATGAAAAGTTTGAGTCATGGATTATATAAAACTTGTTTATGTTCCCATTGTTCTGTTTTAATTTTATTCTTGATTGTGATATGTTGAGGTATTTTCTAAAATGCTTGTTGTTGGTTCTAGAATTATGGGATAAATCCTATTTGCACATCATATCATGATCTGTTTCATTGTTTTGTTGGGTGTTGGATCTAAAAATTATTGAGAATGTTTACTCAACTATACTTGTTGTGTGAATAGTATGTGAGATAGATGGCTAAAAGAAGAGGAGTAAGTTAAATAGATCTTAAATGCTGAGATTCCTAATACATTCATAATTTTTTGGGAAACCTTCATAATGTTGTATTTGGACCAAGTATGTTTATGTAGAAAAGTTAACCCAACCTTTCACAATGACTCTGTCTTCATTGTGTTATGGTATTTGGACTTAGGTCAACTCATTGTATGTTTGTTTTAAAATTCATGGTGCTTTTATCGAATGCATATAACTCATAATTTATTTATATTTTCAAGCTTCAGATGAAGGAAGTGGGTCAATTTCACCAGGTGTCAGACCGTCTTCCTCAGCAAGTCATGATGCTCAAATTAGACATGATTCTAATCGGAGTGGAAAGTGAATATCCCATTATAGAAAAACGATTTACTACTACTGTATTATTCAGATATTATTTTGTTTGTAATACATTTTAGTTTGTTTATTTTGTTTATATTAAATTTTAGTTTACTTGTGTACTGAATTTTGTTTAACAAATAAATATATTTATTGAAAGATTAAATGTTTTATAATTTCATTTGAATATGCTAGTTAGTTGTAATATAAAATAGGTTGCAATGTAATAAAATTGGTGTGCCAACAAAATTATGAAAATAAAAAAATAATAGCAGTAGTTACAAACCGTCACAAAAAAAGACGTAAGCTATTATTTAATTTTAGCATCTATAAATAAATAATAATTGAATACATAATTTTAGCGGCGGTTATAAACCGCCGTAAAAAAAGTTAGCTATTTTTCAAATTTACGGCGATTTAAAACCGCCTCTAGAAATAAATAACAATAAAATGTAAAATTTTTAACCACGATTAAAATCGCTGCTAAAATACCACCACAAAAACCGCCAAAAAAATAGTAGTGGTTGTGTAAAACCACCATGAATTTTAAGGACCCCTGTATTAGCGGCGGTTCTAGAATTGCTGCTATTTCTTTGCCGTAAACATAAGTTTGAACTGTCGCAAATTGAAATTTTTTTGTAGTGATCACTGATAAGATAACGATGAGATGAGATAAAACGAAAAAAAGATAAACATAATTAAAAATAACAAGAGGAAAAATTAAAACTAAATTAAACTAAATACTAGGATAAGATGAGTTGTTATTCTATGCTCTATCAAATAATATAGGAAAATGAGGATTTTTTTCTTTTTGGTAGACTAGAAAACAATAAAAACAACTGATTAATAAATAAAACTCTCATAGTCAAATATCAATAAGGACAATAAGTTTGGAGGAAAAATGAATAATCTAACTAAAAGTAGTCTTTCTTGTACCCACATAGGATAGCACAATATAAGTAAACTATATCTCTCAAAAAGAGAAAATGTGTGTTCGATTCTCAAATAAACCTTATGAAAAAAGAGTCATTCCATTTCATTTCAATTTGAAAGGAGTTGATATCCCAAAACAAATCGTGCTCACTCATCATGCATTCGTAACCACCCAAACCCCTTTTTGTGCTTAAGCTAATCTCGCAGGACTTCTATGGTTTGCTGAACTTGAACCCATTAGCTTGCTACAAGTTCAAGACAGTGCTCCACCCCAACCATCCAAACCCAACTAAATTTCTCTTCTTTTGAATATATAAATCTAACTTTACAAATTATTTTTTTGGTGGAACCATTACTAATTATTTTAGATAGAACACTACTAATTATGCTTGTGTAATCCTGTTGTCTTTATTAATATGTGTATGTTTGGATTTTTTTTAAGTTAAAAAAATCTCATAATTAAATTTTTTTTAGAGAACTTAAAAAAAAGCAATTTTTTTTTTGAAAAGAAGGAATTAAGCAAATCCAAACATATACATAATTTATTCTTGCTAAAAATAAGTATGTGTTGCTGGAATACGAGAAAATTCCAAGTGTTAAATTAATGTTAATAAGGTGGAAAAATGTAGAATCTAACTAAATGTCTCTTCCCTTGATTATATATCTAACATTACTGACTATGCCTGTGTTTTTCTGTCCTCTTTATAAAATGTTATGTTTTATACACCTATTGTTTTTGTAATGGATTTCTTTAAATTTAGCGAAGATATTATTATTAATTTTATTGTGTATAATATTACTTATGAAAGCCTTTAATTCAGAAATTAAAATGAGGTTCATTCATTGTTTTTTTTTGTCAATTATGTACACCAATCAAGTTGTGATTTTAAATATTACCAAAAAAAAAATTGTGATGTTAATAAGTTTGTTAACGCGAGTCAGAAAATTGAACATGGTTGAATACAAGTAAATAGTCAATGCTAAATCTTAGAAAATATGATTAAAAAACAAAGATGTTATTGATGAGTAGTTCGAATTATTCAGTTTGAATATTATCTTGACACTAAATAAAAGATGAAATGAGTCTCACCCCATCTCACATGAGTGTCCTAGTTATGTCCAGGCTAAGTACCCGAGCTAAGTACCCGAGCCCCATTTTTTTTTCTTTTCTTTTTTTAAAGAAGAAGAAGATAAAATAAACTTTACCTTCTACAACATATACCTTGGCACAACCAATTTCCTAAAGTATTTATGTTAGCACTAAACTCTACTCACATTTGAATGATAGAATCTCCTTTAAGTCAAATAAGAACAGGTAGGGAGGGTCACAAGTGGTAAAATGTCCCAGAAGAATCCAATCCATCCAATTCATTAAAGAATTAATCCCATAGCTAGAATTATGGACTGAATAATTAATGAATCCATTAACAAAACCGATCACGTGGTAGTCTCCCTCAGAAGCCCAACTACGTGCAGTGATCTCCATCCACTACTCTAAAAATCAAGAAAAAAAATCATTTATAATAATATTAATATTATGGGTACGAATTGAATAAACCATTTGATGTGTCCTACCAAAAAAGTCCCAAGGCATTCACTAATGGCAGTAGTATTTGAAAGCATGCTGGAATTTCTTGTTGTGGAGGCACTTAAATTGGTTGGTGACAAATCTGAGGTCCTCGGCTCTAAATGCAAATGCTTCAACTTTAATGAGAGTCGTGACTGTTTGAGTGAAGAATGGAAGCTTAATACTAAAGGTGAGCTTCAAAGTCTATGTCTGCAATTCTTCGCCACTAAAGTCACAAGGTTTGACAGTGATATAGTTGAAGAAAATTAATCTCCCATCATTAGTTGTGGAGTTCTCTACCTGTCCTCGAATGATGGAAAGCATCTCTTTCACTGGATCGCCTTCCTCGTCTCGACTAGAGGTGAGCTGTAAAATTATAATATTAATATAACCTTAAATTATTGGTATGACACGTCAAATGGTTTATGTTCATAAATTAATTGGGTATTGACCATGCTAATACAATTTAGGTTAAAATTTAAGTGTGAGTTTTAAGTGTTTATGTGAATAAAAGAAATATTATATTATTAAAAAATAGATAGAATAAGGACTTTGTAATTAAGTAGATGAATTTTTGAACTTAATGTCTTAATATTTTTGGTTAAAATGTATTATGGACTCACTTTGACCCCAGTATTTTATTCTCTCCTCTTTCTAACACTTCGCCCCCTTGAAGTATATATCGTGAACTAATCCCTCAAAGAAGAAGTACTGCCTTCCGTTTGAGTTAACAAAAATTCTAATGTTTTTCTTAAGTAAACATGAGGGGGAATATTTAGCGTTAACAAATTTACTTTAGGGAGTTGGTCTTAAAAGATCTATATTACAGAAAATTGAAGTGTATTTTGACTATTTTCTAAAAATAAAAAGCAATTATAAGGATACTAATTTTATTGGAGTAAAGCTATCCAGTCAGAACTATTTACCTTAATTATTGTTAGAATTTGTCAATATTTAAGGATGGTAATTAGATAAATTAAATTAAAGAGACCACTCATCTATCTAAAAATTAAAAATAATACCAAATTATTTTGACAAAAATCCTAACAAAATCCATTGCAAACCACTAAACCAGCTAGCTAGGCGATGCAAGTAGGTTTCGTAGGCCCTGTTTGTGATTTAAAAGTAAGTGTCCATTTGACTCTTAAAATTGAGCATAGAATTAAAGTTTAGAATTAAAATTAAATTTTTTAATTTTAATTTTTATGTTTAAATATTATTTAGAATTGAAATTGTAATTTCATAAACTAATTCTATGAAATTGAAAAATAATTAAATTAAGTCTTTCTCAATTCATAATCTATACTTTAAGAATTACTAATTTCATAACTTAAAAATTAAACTCTCTCTTTTTCACATTTATTTATGAACACATATTTATTAAGATTCTATATTTATATAGAAAATTATTTTATATTTATATAAAAATTATTATAATAACTATTTATTTTTTAAAAAAAATTTAATAAAAATTTTTTATGAAAAAATAACTATTATATTATAAAAATATTATTTTATGAATTTTTTATTAATTTAAATTTTATAAATAATATTTTAATATTTTAGATCATATTTTTAAATAATAAAATTATAATTAAATTTAGAATTATAATTTTTTATCTTAATTATTTGATAATTTCAAATATAAAATTTAATATTTTAGATCAATTCTAATTCTTTAAAATTAAAATTCTAAAAGAATTAGAATTAAAAGTAAAATTCTGAAAGAATTAGAATTGAAATTAAAATTCTATGTTTGAATTTCAATTTCATTACCCAAAGAGAGAATTTGGGCACTCGAGCAATTTAGGTGGGTTATCTGTTTTGGATTATTAGCTGCGATTCAATATGTTGGTCGGCAATTAGCTGTATTAATTGTGACCTGAAACTGAAATACAAGTTTGTCATCATTGACGTCTTTCAGGGAAGAAAAGTTAGTGGAGCATCAATTAATACATAATCTACAAAGATTTCTACCCTTAATTTTTTGCATAAAATTTAAGTCAAGTTCTTTATATTCTTTTTATCTAGATTTTAAATTAAACAATGACACATAGGTAAAAAAAATTATTACTGAATTAAGTGTGTATTATTGAGTTAAAAAAAATTTACATGTCATTATTTAATTTGAGAATTAAAAAAAAATAAGAAACTTAAACTAAATTTTGTCCTAATTTTAGAGTTGGAGTAACGAGAGTAAGGCACTTATTAAAAAATAAGATATTAAGAAATAAGAAATAAAAAATAATAAAATAAAATAAAAACTAAAGTATTTAATATATTATTACTTCCATTTTTAAATAATAATCACTTTTAAAACCTAACTCTTTTCATCTTTTTATATCTATCTTTTAAGAAATTTGGTTTTATCTTAAATTATTTGTCATTTGAGAATATCAAAAAAGTATTAATTAATTTTTTTCAACTTTACCTTCTTTCTTTATCATCTCAACTAAAATCAATAATTATAAATAATGGAGTTGTAGAAGAGGTGAGATTTGGGAGAAACAAAATACTAATAAAGTGAGAAAAAAGATAATTTAATCATATTAGACTATATTTGAAGGTTATCTAATAGTATCATTAATTTTTTTGTGAAAAAAACTTTAAAATACAGATATAAAGGAATTGATAGATTATTTTGTTCCAAAATTTTTGTTACTTTTAAATAATCAAGAAAATATTTATTTTTAGTTTTTAATTTTACCCTTATTTATTGTTATCTTCACTAACACCTTTTTTTTCTCATATTAGTTACTTCTTATCTTCTCAAGAGTAATTTTGTCAAATATCAAATTTTCTTATTAAAATTTAGGTAATTTAATTAGTTTTTTAATTAGTGTACTTAAATCTTAAACGACTATTATTTATAAATGGAGAGAGTAAAAACTTAAAAAGTTTTACATTTTTATTTATTACTTTTCACTTTTAATTCTTTAATTAGTGGATACCTTTTTTTTGGTCGTTGACCAATATCAACATTGCTATGAGATTAATCCTTAGACATTGTTGTGACTTAAAGAGCTTTCCAACAATTATCTTATCTAGAGTTTAAACTTTGACCATCTCTCTAAAAACAAGTGAGTACTTGTTAGTAAAATCCTCAATTTTAAGCACACTCATAAATTATAGGTACACTAACTTAATATCAAATGAAGAAATCTTGAGCATGCTAAAATTTCACATTTTAGGACATGCCAATAGGACAAGGAATTCTTCTGTACACTTTGTTTACACAAGATGACTAGATTAAATCAATTAATAATTACCACATTATTATTTTATATCAAATAATTATATAAATATTTATATCGCTTAATTATTTTACATTTAAAGTAATAATGTGTTAATAATACAACATAAATAATAATAATAATAATAATGATAATAATGTGTTAATAATTAATTAATTTAGTTTATATAACTTGGATTTAATTGTTATATACTATAAGTGTACATTTTTTACATCATTAATTAATCATATATTATTACATTATTAAATTTTTTACTCTTATAATAATTATATCAAAAGTCATACATATAATGATATATAGTTAGTTGATAGTATAAAAAAATTTACACTAATAATACATTAAAATTAAATTCATATAACTTATGTAAACATATTAAGTATTTCTCCAACGTCGTCTTGTTTTAAATAAGAAACTTCTAAAAGCCAACAGGCTTTAATTGGAACACTTCCCTTTAAATTCATTCTCCCAGGTTTAAGTGCCCCCTTTTGTGATTTGAAAGCAAGAGAATTCGGGCACTCGAGCAATTAAGGTGGGCTATCTGTTTTGGATTATTAGCTGCGATTTGATATGTTGGTCGCCAATTAGCTGTATTAACTGTGACCTGAAACTAAATACTAATTTTAAAGTTTGTCAAAGGAATATTTTAAACATGTGACCTGAAACTAAATACTACAAGTTTGCCATAATTGACATCATTAATTTTAAAGTTTGTCAAAGGAATATTTTAAACATGTGACCTGAAACTAAATACTAGAAGTTTGTCATAATTGACATAATTAATTTTAAAGTTTCTCAAAGGAATATTTTAAGAGTAATTCTATATCCTCTTACCCAATCATCCTAATAATCCTCCTAATACTAAATAAAAAAGTATTAAATAAAAAAGTAAATACATCAAATGTCTTAGAAATATAAAAAGTATTCAATACTTTTTTCATTTAACAATTAAGAAAATTAATAAGAGAATTAAGTAGGAAGATAAATCATTTCTCATATTTTAAAGATGTGACCTGAAACTAAATACCACAAGTTTGTCATAATTGAGATGGCACTTATTAAAAAATAAAAAATAAAAATGTTAAATAAAAATTAAAGTATTTAATATATAAATAACTTTAAAAAATTTTACTTTTCATTTAATGTTTTTTATTTTTGATTCTTTAATAAATGAATATTTGTTAGTAAATTTCTTAATTTTAAGCATATTCTCATAAATTTTTGGTACACTAACTTAAAATCATTAGTAAAAATCTTGAGCATGCTAAAATTTCTCGTTATAAGGTATGCCAATAGGACGAGAAATTCTTATGTACACTTTGTCTATATAAGGTGTAAATTAAACTAATTAATAATTATTATATTATTATTTTATATTAAATAATTATATAAATACTTGTATTACTTAATTATTTTACATTTAAAATAATAATGTATTAATAATTAATTAATTTAATCTACACAATTAATTAGTTGGGATCTCTTGCTCTATTGTGATGCTTTTGCATTCCATTTATTAAAAAAAAAAAGTATTTCTCCAACGACATCTTGAATTAATTAAATAAGAAACTTAAAAAAGCCAAGAGGCTCTAATTGAAACACTTCCCCTTAAATTCATTCTCGCTATCACTCCTTCCAATGCATTTTAAGTGTTATTTTAGTGTAAGATACAAGAATTAATAAACATTAAATCAAACTTTAATTGTGATTTTTTTTACAAGATACCCTTATTTATTTCAATTAATTACTCTACTTTACTATATTCATCCAATTTTCATGAGTAATTGAGACTATTAAGATATAATGATAAAGATAAAAACAAATAACAATTAATATTTTATTGATATGTTAAAACAACACTTATAATGGACAAACATTTTTTCACCAAAATGATATTTAAAATGGACCAATACTAATTTTTCTTATAGGATAATATGAAAATATTGATATAAAATTTTGCTAACGACGGTAACATTTTTTCTATCGCACCTTCTCATAATTTTTTCTTAGAAATAAAGAGGCTTTTAAAGTAGAACAAAACTTGATTCCAACATTTGACTCAAATCCTTTCTTTCAACCCCATTTAATATCTCTCAATTTGTTACTTTTAACCACATTTAATTGAGTTAATGGACATATGAAGGGAAATTAAATGAGATTGGAGAAAAATGTTAGAGCCAAGTTTTATTCTTTAAAATAATTAATTTTACACTTTTTGAGATTTATATTGAAACTTTTACTCTAAATAATATATTAATTTAAGTAAGTAATTTCATATTATTCAAAAAAATTTAAAGAATTTATTGTTAAGAAAAAAGTTATTTGTTAAAATGAGCAATTTTTTAATCATAAATAATTTATTTAAATTTATTTATATAATTATTTTTTAATCAATTAATATATGATTTAACAATATTGATTTAAATTATTTACGTCATTAACACATGGGGTGCACTACAAAAAAAGCGGTGTTTAGCCACGGTTTTAACCGTGGCTAATATCTTAAAAACTGTGGCTAACTAAATTTACTTACGGTTATAACAACCGTGACTAAATAAGGCGTCCCTAATATATTAGTCACGGTTTTTAAGACATTAACCACGGTTTTTAAAACCTTGGCAACATTCTGTTACCAACGATTTTAACCGTGGTTAATTAAGTAAAAATCGTAGTTAATTTTAATTAAAATATATTTTATAAAATACTTTTGTTACGGTTTAACCGTAGCTAATTTAATTATTAACTACGGTTTAACCGTGGCTAATGTGACGAGTGATTTACATTTTTGAAGTTGGTTTGCCACGGTTTTACCGTGGCTAATTTTTTTTTTTTAAAAAAAAACATTAGTTTCTTTTCAATCATATCATAAAAGGATACTTGTTCAATCACATAATATCAAGTCTCAATCAAGTAGAGCATTCAAATCACTAGTTAAAGATATAACTAGGAAGCAAAAAGCCAGAATTCTCATTGACATTGATAACGTCCTTTGCAGGATCAACTCTGGTCTGCAAAGCCACAAGCAAAAAGCCAGAATTCTCATGCATGATGTGATCAATGAAGTCATAATAATTAAAGTAATTACCAAGATGATTATCCTTTGCCATGGGAAAAAAAAGAATAATCTATAAATAAGTTTGAACCTTAGTTGTAGCAAAAGAATATTCATTTAATATAAAAACATTTTAAGAAGCATACTGTTAATGCAATTTCTTCATCTTCTTTCTTTGAGATCTTGTAAGCAACTCACCACTATCTCCTTGCAAAATACAGTAATTATCCATTTCACATGTTGATTGCATTTGATAATTTGGACTCATAAGAAATTGAAAATTATATTATAGCATAGAAGAATTTACAGAATAATTAAAAGTGAAAAACTAGAAAGACCGAGAAGGTCAAAGTAATTAACTGAAAAGTTAAATGTGGAAACAAGGGTGAACAATAAATGTTGAAATGCAATTCTAGTTTTACAACCAATAACCAATTAATTTATTTTTTAGTTCCTCAAAAGACTCAACTCTCTCCAGGTGGGTGCTTAATGCAACCATACTTCCTGGTATAAAGTAGCTGACAGGCACACCTAGAGATTGTTCCACTCTGTTATTGAGACGGCTCAAAGTATTCAAAAAACAAAAAATTATTCAAGTATATTGCTTAAAATTAATCTTATATTATCAGACTAATTTTCATCAAATGAACCATACTATATGCTGTCATTTGCACATCATAAACGTAACTAATAGTTATAGTTGCAATACAAAATACTAGTGTCACTTATTCTCTGAGTGGTTTTGAGAGAGAATGGGGGGTGGGGGGAGATAAAGAAAAAAGGAAGCAACTATACAAATAGTAGTAAAATAATAAATCACATGAATCAGGAAGGCTGACATTACCCACAAGAAAGGGTCCACATGTTGATGCAGAAATATATCAATAAAATTTACAGATTGATGCAGAAATACGTGATACGAAATCATGTTGTTCCAGAGCTGTTAAATTCTTTGCCTCATCTAAAGTTTGTAAAAGATCACAAAGCCCAACAACAATTTAAATCTTTATAATCTCAGTATTTATATCAACAGATGCACAATCAAGAGATGAGAACGCTAAAACTCCAATGTTTATTTGCATAAGTATGACATACTTCAATCATGTCTATTTTTATCCTAATAATAATTTATAAACAGAAACTTGACTGATTCTCAACCTTTAACAAAGGTTGATATTCACAAAGAACTTAAGACTTCAATCTGATACCATATAAATCTTTAGCACAAAATATTACCTCATCTTGTTACGTGAGTGAGTGGGAAAAAATGAGAAATGAGTGACAAGAAGTGAAAGACGGTGGAAGAGGGGAAGAGGATAAGAACGTTGGACTAATTTCTTGCATAATTGAAAGTATTGTATCTCTTAAAGATACTTTGATATTTTATTAATGAAATTTTTAATTTTTATAAATATTATAGAAAATTCTAAGATTTCATTTAGTCTTTATATTCATTATTTCATAATTTTCTATATACTATTAATTATCACCTAAGCTCTATTACTCTTCTTTACGTTAAATATAAAGAATTAAGCTAATAGGCTTACAAATATTTGTCTTAACCTGTATTCATTTTCAAAATATTCTTCATCCTCTACTTGACATCTCCACAAAATTTCATAATTTTTTGAGTTACATTCTTATTTAATTTGGCTTTTAAACACTTATCTTGTATTATTAAAAATGTTAAACTAACATAGTTAATTCTTTAAAATTTATCACAGCTCATTCTAATGATTTGTGATCTAAAAATAAAATTTTCATATTTATTTTCATCATCTAAACCATTTATACCAAATTCTAAGTTAATAATAGATATTTTTTTACATTTTGTGTTATGACATTATGTTTAAACTAACTCAGAATGTCACCAGAATTATCAGAAAACTCCCATAAGTATTATTAAACTTCCTTAACAATAATTAAAGCTATTAGGTTAGGGAGGATATTATACCTGCAGTCGAAGCCATGTTGGAGTTGAGGCATGGAGGTTCTTAATAAACCATACGATTTCTCTTAAATATTTTATTTAAAGCATACTTGTAGAGAAATTGTGTACTTATATTTCTAAGAAACTTAAGTTTCGATATTAAAACTCAAGTGTGTTGTCTCGTCATAAACACCATATTGGACATGTTAGACAGGTTGTTTGATTTCTCTTGTTTATTTTGTACCCAAACATAATGAAGAAAAATTGAATTTCCCTTACTTATTTTGTAACCAAGCATATTGTAGGGAAGTCGGAGGACTGACATGAAAACAACACATCTTTTGGATTAATGTTGGATGTTGTTTTTCTTATTATACTACCACACTAAGACTTATGTCTATAGTGTTAAACTGTGTTTGTGACTATAGAAAGGAGTTGTGTTGAGAAATGATAAATGACTGCCATGATTCGACATAGTTGACATTATTTGATAGAGTCATGTCAAAAGTGTTGTCTATAATTAATTGTTATGTTTTGTTTGTGAAATTTGGGTTGACAATATGATTTAGGATATAGACAATCACAATAAACTTAATATTAATATTGATCAATGTTGTGAATTATGCACACTTATTATTAAGTTGGTGTAGTTAAGCGACAATAGTATAGGCCCAATTAACCATTGACCCATTAGAGTTTATTCATAACAGTAGTGTTTCTTGATGAGAGATCATGTTCTGGTTATAAATAAGCGGCTAAGTCCCTTCTATTCTACTATCTTATGTTATTTGGCTTGTTCCATCGATAACCGCCTATTGTAAGAGGTAGATAGAGAGAAATGTCTAGTTAGAGAAACATTCATCGCCACAACTTCAATTAATCATTCATGACCAACTCAAATATGCTCTTTTTTGTTTTTTTGAAATTATTGTGTTGGTGTCTTGAATTTATATTATCCTATATTTCTTACAAACACATAAAAACTCTAAGTTTGAAACAAACCAAAACCCGTCTGTCTAATAAGATTTTCAAGCCGTTTTATGACAAACCACCCCCGATATCTTGTCTTTAGTCTTTACATTTATTAAATAGACAAAAAGCCATTAGGTGAATTTAACCATGGACACTCTTAAACGGGTATGTAAAACTTAATGATGTTCTTAATATCGTCCACCACAATCTTCCTCACAGGTGAAACAAAGTTAAAAAGTGAAACAAATGGAATAACACATCTGAAGTTTCTAATCTGCACGTGAAATTTCTAATCTGTAATCAAAACTCGTAATCCTAATAGATACTGAAATTACCAGACGTCGCAAATGGAGATTTTCCATATCCCCAACAAAATGGAGATTAATGAAATCGAAGCTATAAAATGCATTTGACATCTGTGATATGCAATTGGAGATGCTCACTCCACCGCATCTGATGCACATTGAAACAATTTTTTGAGTCACAGAAGAATTGCAGAGATTGAAGGTTGCGATTTTACTGTGCAACCGACTCCTGAGTGGAACAAAAATTGCAAAGGTTTCTGAGAGTAAGTGAAGCAACATTGAATAATTGAAGAGTGAGTAAGTGAGAATAGCTTTTGAAAAAGGGTTTCCGGGAGTGAGTGAGAATGGTGTAAAGAAATAGGAGTCACTCAGCGTTTATGGACAGCTAGCAGAACCAACTATTAAGAGTGTATTTGGGAAAGTTAGAAAAAATAGATTATGATCAATTATAATCAGAATTTGTTTTTGTTTAGGTATATTTGCTGAAAAATGATTTTAAGATAATTTATTTCGTTTGGATGGTGCGAAAAAAATTATTTTTACATAGTAAATTATGAAAAAATATATAAAGTTATTTTGTTTATAATATTTGGTGGAGAGATATTAGAGTCATTATGAAAAATACTTCTCTCATTAAAATATCGTTAAAAAAATTCATTTAAAAAATAATTTTTTTTTATAAAAACAATCCATACTATGAGTTTGTGTTAAAATAATTTTTTTATGAAAATAAATTTTTTTTACAAATTAATCTAAATATTCAAACATAATTAATTTTTTATAAAATAACTTTTTTTTATAAAAAAAATCAACTGAATGAGACAAACAAACTCTAACTCGAATTTTTGTTGTGGTACAATCTACGCGCGGTTAGATAGATGAAATTAATTCTTGGTGTTGCAATAAATGAGCTACAATTGTTTGGTATAGCTCGATCGATGATCTCAAGTACAAATAAGATTGTATCTTTGGTCTTCGGTCATTAGTCATTATTGTTGTCCTTGATACAGAGGAGGAAGAAGCACAACCAAGGACTACCCAAATGTTTGCTGCAATTTGTACCTCACTTCTCCGTTTCATATTATTATTAGTTGTTTGCTGCAAAACAAAGGCTGTTGTGAAACTGCCAGCAAATGTTTCAGTTCCAGCAGTCTTGGTGTTTGGAGATTCGATCATGGATACGGGCAACAACAACAATAACACAGTAACATCAGCTCGGTGCAATTTCCCACCATATGGGGAAGATTTTGAGGGAGGGATCCCAACTGGCCGATTTGGCAATGGAAAGGTTCCATCAGACCTCGTAGGTATGCTATTGCTCTCTCTTTTCTTTTCTGACTCTGATTTTTTTATTTATATTTTTCTCACGTAACTTTTTACATTTCTTTCAATATCATTCATTATGTATACTTTTAATTATTATTTTCTCTCACTAAATCACACACCCTTAAAAAAAAGTGTGTACAGTACATACATTTCTAAAAAAAATGTATGATTAACTTTTTCCTTTCTTTTCATATGCCCTACATACCTGAAATATTTATATTTGCAGCTATATGGCTAAAACATACATGGAATAGAATCATATATACGTGAGTAAATTACACTAACTTCTCATTAGGTTTGACATAATTACATCTGACACCTTTTTGTTTGTACCTCTACATTGATTTCTCTTAAAACAAGCGGACATGTGCTGGAAGTGTTATGACAATATAAACCTTAAAAGAAGGTAAGTGTAATTACAATATAAACCTTAAAGGAGGTTAGCATAATTTCTAAAATAAGAGGGTGTCAGGTAGGATTAGGTCAAACCTTAGGAGAGGTTAATATAATTTATCCTACATATGTTACTATAAGAGAATAAACAATAAGAAAACAAAAAAAAATAGTAAACCACTATTTTAGATCTTAAAATTGTAACATTGGTAATATTAGTCCATGACTTTAAGAAATTATCATTTTAGTCCCTGAAATTACAAATACGGGTTATATTAATTAGTCCCATAAATTTATACATTTTAGGGACCTATTTGATTGATGGATTATAATTTTACAGATTAATATAATTGATATTTAAAATTTTATGAACTAAAGTGGTAATTTTTTATAGTCAAAAATTAATATGATCAGTACTTATAATTTTGAAGACTAAAATGAAATTTTACTCCAAAAATATATTAACTTCAAAATGATTTTTTAGCTTATTGGTAATTATTCTGAAGTATGTTTACATTCTATAGTCTTGTTTGTTTGAAAATTTATGTACTATTTCTTCTTGTAAATATAAATAACAAAGTAAGAAAGGTATTTGTAATTTTATAAGAGAAAAGATGTTGGGTGTAATAAATGCTAACATGAATTCAAGTAATTAACCATATTACCTCATAGTTTAATAATATCTAACTTTTTTTTCTTAATGAAATACTACTACAATATACAAGATATAATTCCTGGTGGGTCTCAATATGTACATAATGTTTATCTTCCTTTCCGCGTTCAATATTAGTACCTCGTCTACTGCGTTCAATATTAGTATCTCCTCAACTAACCAAAATAAAAGAGCAATTGCTAACTCATTTCCAATTTTTTTATTTGAATAATATTGCAAGCAGAAACAAATTCTATTAAATTATTTAATATACAGGTGAACTTTACCTGTAAAATAGGTAATGTACCTTGTAGTTTGGGTTAAGTTATAAAATAAAAGAATACATTTTTTATATGTATTTTATTATTAGTTCATTTTATACACTTAAAATAATTATTATAAGAGGAATAATTAAATACTTATTTTTGAATCAATAATAAAATAAATGTTGAAACAAAATATTTAAAAGAGTGTATTATTAATATTTTTTATCAAATAATTAAACAAAAATTATTTCCACACTTAAAAAGTGTGAGAACATCGATCTCACGAGAAAAAAAATTTATCAGATATATTTTGTTGATTGAGGATTTGTTTATATCTTGTTTCAACATTTACTATAAAAATAGAAAATTATTTTTACAACATGTTTTGAAAGCAGTGATAAAGCTAGCCTACTTAAAAATGATAGGAAGGGGTATCATTAAGCCTCTATTTGGTTGGTGAGAAAATGAGAGCAAAGAAAACAAGGAAAGAGAAAATGGGTACATTTGGGTATTTTCTCTCGTTTGGATGACGAGAGAAAAGGGAAGAGACGGAAAAAAAATGGTAGTGGGACTCGCGTGTCGCGTGAAAGTTTTCTTCGCACACGAGCGAAGAAAATGGAGAGATCAAATGCTGACAGTGTAAAATTACAATTTTGCTCGTCTTCTTCTCCACCAAGTCACCAACCAAGAACTCACCAACAGTCACAGGCAGCTATATAATCCTATCGGCAGAGCTTTCAACTAACAAGTTCATATCAAGAGTTGAGTTCCGTAAATAAAATTGATTTTCGAAAGCAAATTAATCATCAAGGTGTAGATCAATACAACCCCTTTTGAACATATCCTTCAATTCTTGAAATCAGATCCAGTAATCAGAAGAGAAAAGCTTGTATTTTTTACCCCAAAATCTGTAAAGCTTGAGTGAGAACTTATATATTGCTTATCAAAAGAAAAAGAAAAAAAGAAGGATTTATATGTTTTCAAAAAATTAATAAAATTTGGCTTCCTGTTAAATCTTTAAACGAAAGATATTATAATCTTTAAAAATTAATAATAAAAGGTTAGTCTTAAAATTTACATACTTTAAGGTTGTGTTTGGAATAAATTAAAATGGGAAATGATTTGATTTGATTTGATTTGAATTGAATTGATTTCGAAATCAAATTTTATGTTTGGAACTTTAAAAAAAATAGGAATTGAATTGATTTAGAAATCAAATTTTGTGTTTGGAATTCATTAAAATAAGAATTGATTTGATTTGGTTTTATTATTTTATATTTTAACCCTTATGAGAGGTGATTAGAGATAATTATTAAGGGTAAAATAGTCTATTCATTTTAAATCAAATCAAATCCTACCAAATCCTATCAAATTTGATGGAATTTTTAAAAAAAAGATTGAAATCCATGGAATTTTAGAAATCAAATCATTTTTAATTTTTTAATATTCCAAACACAAAATTTAATTAAATTTGATTTACAAATCAAATTATTTCTTATTATTTTACATTCCAAACACACTCTAAAGGAAGTTAGTATGTAATTTGCATTTTTTAAAAATAAAACTCACTATTAGAATTTAAATATGTTAACGTGTAAAATTCATTTACTTTTACTATTCAGTAGATTTTTGGGTTCTGTTACTGTATGCTGTAAGTTGGTAAATGGCTTTTACTTAATTTATTGGCTTCATAATAATAATAATAGTTTAAGTGGATTTAACCATAAAATTTTTAATAAGCTTCAGCTTGTATTTGTATACAGATAACTTTAATTTTTTTTATTTGTGTATTGGTATAATTGACGTGCTTTAAAGTTTTTTTTTTTCATGTTAAACTTAAATTAAAGCCATATCAGATGACAGTCATCTCTTTGGTTAGGCTATCTTTCTGAGTTTTTTTTTTTTTAATTGTGTCAGTTGAAGAATTAGGCATTAAAGAGTTACTACCAGCATACTTGGATCCAAATCTCCAACCTAGTGAATTGGCCACCGGTGTTTGCTTTGCATCCGGTGGTGCCGGATACGATCCTTTGACATCCCAATTAGCGGTACGCATATTTTGAGCTCCAAATTTCTCTCCTAAAGTTTGAGAAATTAAAAACATAAAAAAAATGGTTCATTTTAGTATTCTACTATTCCTTTCTAACTTTGTTACTGGATTATAACCAGTCAGCTATATCGTTATCCTCTCAAGTAGACTTGTTCAAAGAATACAAAGGGAAGCTAAAAGGAGTCGTTGGAGAGGATAGATCAAACTTTATCCTAGCCAATAGTATTTTTCTTGTGGTATTTGGCAGCAATGACATTTCCAACACATACTTTCTATCTCGTCTCAGACAACTGCAATATGATGTTCCTGCCTACACTGACCTTATGGTCAACTCAGCTTCTAATTTCTTAAAGGTATGCTTAAGTTTCACCTTTGTAAAGATAGCTCATGCCTCAAGTCAAGCACATCTATATAGATCACAAAACATGTAAATTCACATTTTCTTTAGCGCTGATGATTATTTATTAATTAATAATTACCTTACCATGTAATTTTTTTATTTTATTTTTTTACTCTCCATACAATTGAAAGGAAATATATCAACTTGGTGCACGGAGAATTGGAGTATTCAGTGCGCCGCCTATTGGGTGTGTGCCGTTTCAGAGAACAGCGGCCGGAGGAATAGCAAGAAAATGTGTAGAAAACTACAACGACGCAGTGAAGTTATTTAACAGCAAACTGTCAAAGGAGATGGATTCCCTTAATCAGAACTTTCCAAATAGCAGGATTGTTTACATGGATGTTTATAACCCTCTGCTTGATATCATTGTAAACTACCAAAAATACGGTAAATTTTAAATTTCACTTTGTGTACTAATAGTAATCCCCATTTATTCACGAGCATTTGTTAAGAAATCATTTATCACAAAGATGCCAGGTAAAACTTAACATTTTGTTTAGATTTTTTTTCATTAATAGAACATAATGAAAAAAGTAGAGATAGACTGAAAAAGGAATAAAAAAAATGAAATATAATTATATTTTTCTTTGTTTAAAAAATTAATAGTAGAACAAAATGAAATTTCATTGACTATGTGTTTCTTTTATTTTATTTTAATTTTAAAAAATAAAAATTGAATCTTTAAGGGAATGAGAGAGAAAATAATTTTTTATATATTCATTATACTTTTCGTATATTTTAAAACTCTTAAACAAAAGAAATTATTTTCTTTACTCTCATGCATTCTCACTTTCTCTCATTAACTATTATCTAATGATAGTGTAATAATAAATTACTCTTTCTAATACTTTCCATTGGTTCCATGCATGTAAAATTCTTTTAACGCTTTGTTATTTATCACTTTAACCGTAACAATTTTCAATAATTTCACGATTTTAACTTTGGAAAATGTTTCCTTGTCCAATTGCAGGCTATAAAGTCGGAGACAGGGGGTGCTGTGGCACGGGAATAATAGAGGTTGCGTTGTTATGCAATCGTTTGGATCCCACGTGTCCCAACCATTTGGATTATGTGTTTTGGGACAGTTTTCACCCTACTGAAGCCGTTTACAGAAATCTCGTACCTCGTCTTCTACAAAAATATATGTCTCAGTTCGAGTGAGCAAGCCTGAGGCGGCTTTTCAGGCTTTGTTAATTTGCCACTTCGCATGCAGGTCTAATTAATTGTTTATGTATAAAAACTAAAAATTTATTCCGTATAATTTTAAGTTTAAAATGTTAAATTACTATACCTGGTAATCTTAGAATAATCACCTGTATTAGTCCATAAACTAAATTAATAGTTGCATCATAGACTCAAAATATAATAAAATAGCTGATGTGATATCTGTTTGATATGATTTATTTTTACGTGACTTATTATGCCTTTCTGAGGTCTTTATAAAATGTTGTGCTTTACATCAATTGTTTTTGTTATAAGAGATTTCTTAAAATTTAGTGAAATCTTTTGTATTTATTTTATTGTGTAGAATACTACTCGAGAAAAAAAATTAATTCTGAAATAAAAATAAGTTTTGCTAATTGTTTATATATTATGTACACCAATCAAATTTGATTTTAAGAAGTTTGTTAACGCAAGTTAGCAAAGCCAACAGGGCTAAATACAAGTAATTAATTTTTTGTGCCTATACTTGAGGGTGGTCTTGAGACTACTTGATGATGCCAATAAGTTCCATATCAATCAGCCGTGGTAGTCCATCAGTAGGAGATCGAGTGTAGTACGCACAAAGAAATTCCAATCCCCAAGTCAGTTTCAAATTGAAAATGGAGATAAGAGTTGTTGATACTCAATTTTATCTATTTTCTTTATTTTTGTTTTATTTATTTATTTAATTTAATTTAATTTCCTATTGTATGGGTCAACTAATGGCCCATTTCTCTTCTCAACCCATAACCCATTTTCTCAACTTTTCCCCTTCCTGCTGCTGCCACCGAAAGCTTGCATTGATTTGGATTAAAGCTTCTATCAGTTTTTTTTCCCTTTGGCATTTCTACCATTATTTCCAATCATTATCTTGCCTGTTTGCATTTCAAAAACGAAAAAGTAAATTGATTGTGAATGTGAATCAAAGCAAGAATAAAAAGGGGAATTGAATCATTCAAAAGGGGGAATCATTCAGAAAAAAAATGGAGAGCTACAGAGGATTCAGAAAAATAGGAGCAAAAATCATAGACTGAGGAAAAATTCCCACAGATACAAAAATCCCCTCCCACTATTCATCTTCATCTTCAATAATCAAACACACCACTCACAAGCCACCATTCTCACTACCTTCAATAACCCAAAACAGAACTCACCCTCTGCTTTCAATAACCCAAAACAATCCATTACCCACCACCTTCTTCCCCAACCACAAACCTCCAAACAAACCACGTAAAACCGTGACCAGCCTCCCCAAACGCACCAGCCGTGACCACCCAACACCGTTTGGCCCCAAACTCGCCAGTCCGACGCTGCGCTGGTCCAAGACGTCCAGAACTCCGCCGTCCAGCCGTTGCCACCTGACCAGATCCGGTACCGGCGCCGGCGTTTCTTCTGTTCCATCGGCACCACTCACGTCGCTCATCACCGAGCTCCCTATCGCCGCTCAAATCCGGACCTCCGCTGCCTCACACCGTCCGTCCCTCTGCTACCCGCCGCTGCACCGGCTTCAACCAACGTTAAACCGGGCGACGCCGCGCCCCCCACCTTGTCCTAGATCCTGCGCCGGCGAACCTTTTCCGCCGGCATTGATCAACGGCGCCGCTCTCCTTCCTCTGCATCACCGTGAGTTCTCCCTCTTCCCCTCTTCTTCTTTCTTTTCATTTTCGTTTGCTAATTTCGAGACTAAAGCCTCTTGTATCTTCCTGTGCATTTCACCTTTTTCTTTTTTTTTTTTTTTTTTTTTTTTTCTTTTCTGTTTTGTTTGTTTGATGGGCTTCACCATTTTTTTTTTTCTTTCTTTTTATTCTATTTTTACTAAAAAAAAAAGAAAAGGTGTGAAATAAAAAAGATCAAAACATGTTTTGAATTTTAAGGTTTAGTACTTGTTTGACTATATTTATTTTATTCAATAATATGTTTTATATTGTGTTTTGTGATTAATAAAAAATAAAATAAATAAATAAAAAATCATAAATAAAAAAATATAATGAAAGTGAACTTGTGATTTAATTTGATCTGATTATAGTTTGTCTGTCTCTTTATAATTTGTGAATTTATCTTATTGATTAAAATGGCCTATGACGGAAAAATTGGGAGAGGATCGGAGCGCCGATCAGATTACACTCTTCCCGATAATCTTGAGGCTTTATATTGGATTTTGCCAGAGAGCCTACAAGTCTAATCCCCACATAAAAATTAAAATAATTATGTAAATTAAAATATAATTTTTTTAAATAAACCAAAATAAACTTTTCTTTTTGTAAAATAAAGTATTCAAATAAAAGTGAACAAATTCATATAGTTTTAGCATTATGATTGTGGTGAATTAAAACTTTATTTTTCATGAAGACATTTTTTAGAAATTAATGCAAAAATCTCATTGTGCCTAAAAATATTTTTCTCCTTGATTACAAAAGAGATTTTATTTGGCCATTTACTTTAAAAATCATTTTCTTACCTTAAACAAATTTCTTTGAGTTAAAATTATTCATTGAAATATTTTTTTTTATTTGGCCATTTTATTTTGAAAATTACTTCTCTTCAAAAAGATAAAATTTTAATTCACCACTTTTATATAATATGTTGTAGACTTTGAATTTGTTCTAAAATAATAGCTATTTAGTCACCCATTGCTTGTCTTAATCATTTATCATTCTTGATATTATGCTTGACAAAATGGGACATGTCAAAATAAAAAAATAAAAAATTCTTTTCTTTTAATTAATAAAGGACCAATTAAATTAATCTTGCAAATAACATTAGATTAAATAGGTAACCGTTCTTAGAACGGACGGTGTAGGGTGCTAACACCTTCCCTACCCGTAATCAACCCCCGAACCTCAAACTCTGAAACGTAGACCATCTTTTAGGTGTCCAATTGCGCCATTCCATTTAATGGATAAAGCGATTGGTGGCGACTCCCAACACCCCGAGGTCTTCTCCTCCTCTTTCCTTTTTATTTTTGCGGCGCCCTTCGGGACGGTTGCGACAGCTGGCGACTCCACTGGGGACTCTAGAGGGTTAAGCCTTGTTTTAATTTCATGTTATTTGCTCTTTAATTATATTGGTCCATTTATTTTTGTTTGTTTATTTGTTATTTATTTCATATTATTGTACATTTTGTTTATATTATATTTATTATATTTCTGCTTTGTAAATAAGTTCTCTCATGTACACTTCCACACACAAGCTCTCTACCCGAGCTCAGTACCTTGTAGGCTTAGACAGAGGGTGAAGTAGTGTTGCTTTGTGGGACCGTTGGTCTCCGTTTAGGCACATGAAAACCCCTCGCTCAAATTGAACTCTTTCCGCTTGTAACCTATCATGGGTGAGGATGGAGGACCCTTGCTAGCCAAAGTGTTGGTGACAAAGAAGGGACAATTTGGGGACCTTTTGTCCAATAGGGGTCTAGAACCAAAGCTCTCACTTGTAGATATAATCTTAGAGCTATCATCGTTCATAGAACTTATCCTGTGATCGGGTACCAAGATTAGGTACCCCTTTTCCTCTAACATATGAGGAATTTCTGTTTGTCTTTTATTTTGTAGTTGTTAACTTTTCTTTTATTTTGCATTTGCATATGTGGTCCAATCCTGTGAAGATATCGATAAACCTCAAGCATGAATAAGGGAAAGATGACTCTAATGTCCGAGGTGGCGAGAGAGTATCGGGCTGTCGGTGAAGAGTCTGCAAGAATTCAAGCCAAGGAAGGAAATAGTTTGCATCGCGAGGATGTTCCTTTACCTCTCTTAAAGGGGAGCCATGACTTTGAGCAAAATGACTTAAGGAGGCTCCGTAATGCGTGGTGTAGCATGAGAAGACAAGAAGAGTTCAATGACAAGTATGGAGATATTGCAGCTCTCATGTTCATCACCCCTGACCTCCAAATGTTGAAAGCTATGCTCCATTTCTGGGACCCATCATATCGGTGTTTTACTTTCCGACAATTTGACTTGGTGCCCACGATTGAGGAGTATGCTAGGCTTCTTAATAGAGACGACGTGCCAAAGGACAAAGTGTACTCACATGACCCTAAGAAGACGCCCGGAAGGATGTCTTGTCCAAATTGATAGGGATTCATGCCAATGAACTGGACAAGTACATGGTGGATGAAGGACGAAGTCTAGATTCGGAGTTCTTGCTTAGGCTGGTTGAAACTCAAATTGATCAAAGGTTTGGTTTGGTAGCACTAGCCCTTGCTATTTATGGGTTAGTAATTTTTCCAAGATGGAAAAATCAAATAGATGGACATGTGATCAATTTGTTCGAGCAGATTGAGCATGGGGTACACCCAGCCCCACCAATTTTAGCCGAGACAATTCGATCTCTGAACTACTGTCGAGTCCATCAAAAAGGAAGGTTTTGGGGATGTGCACCATTACTTGCGTATGGATGCTTAGTCATATGCCAACGTTGAAGTGCTTTAACCATCCAGAAATTGATCTGAAACAGTATGTCATACCTAAGCACCCGCTCTCTCTATATGGTCGTGACAATTGGCCTCCCCGAACTCCGACGATGAGGCAATGGATCAGTTTTTTCATGGAAATAAAAGAAGTGGTCTGGAGGGCCAAGTGGTTTCCTCACACTTATACCATATATAGATGTGGAAGCAAACCTTGGGTTCCACTTATTGGCCCATGGGGAGTAGTGGGCTATGCTCCAGCTATGGTCCGAAGACAAATGGCATCCCTGCAATTCATTCCGATGACTCATGGACTGTCCAAATTTGAATTCTCGTATGACGATGAAGGAACCAGTCATAAAATAAAAGAAGTCATTGAAGATTGGAAGGACACAAGAAGTGTGAAGCCCGGTCTCCCATCATCTGAAACGACACCAGAATACCCAATTTGGCAGGCTAGTAGGAAGAAGGGTTTCTTGCTCCCAAGTACAGGTCCGAGTTACCAATGCACCAATTTAATGAACCCAATGACTACTATGCTGAAGCAGAGGGGCGGTACGAAATCATTTATCGGCAGTGGACTACTGAGAGAAGGTCCTTGGAAGATCAACTTAGCACTGCAAGAAGAAAAATCCAAAGTCAAGAACAAATGGCCTCTAAAAATATTGAAATAGAGAGGTTAAGGAACACATGTCAAGCCCTCGAAACAATCATTCAGGGGAAGGATGGTCAACTTCAAGAATTCAAGAATGAAGTTAAAATCTTGAATCAACATTTGGAAAAACATGTTGAATGGTCTACTTTCTTGGAAAGTAAGAAGAATCGGTTAGAAGATGATGTTCTTTTCTTGACTAATGAAAAGGATTTCTATCGTAATGCAAGCCAAGAAATGGAGCGGAAAGCCGAAATGGTTCTTGATAATATGAGGGAAATCTCCAACCATTCAAGAAAGAGGGCAAGAGAAATCATCAAAGTGGAAGCCAAGCTAGCACCAGGAGAAAACCAAGATATTCTGACTCGGGTTAGAAAGGACCTTGACTTCCTAGGAAAATTTCACTGAAATTAGTTTCTTGTTCTAGGAATGCTGATGTAATGACTCTTTCCATCTTATTTTGTAAAGCTAATTCCTCCATCTGACTTGAGGAGTAGCAAGAATCAACATGTGTAAAACTCTCTATGACCATAGAGCTTTTTCCCTTTGAATAAATGAGGTTTATCGATATCGCTTGCTGCTTTGGATCACGTCTCTACATGCATAGTTTTATTTTTGTTTGCATTTTCTTTTCCGTTTTCATATTTTCTAATATAAAAAAATGAATACAGAAAGGAAAACTGTCTCTACGACACCCATATAGGACTCGCTCTCAATCAAGAGTCATGGATGAACTGGGTCGATCCTGAGGAGTTGAGAAGTGAAGTAAGTCATCTAAAGGAACAAATGGCTAAGATTTTGGAAATTCTGGAAAAAATGAAGAACACGGAGGGGACTCCTTTAAAGGCAAATGATGATCCTTCTGCCACGCCTGCACACTCGCCCGGCTTTACGCCAGTTCCTTGGCAGTATCCTAGTGTCACCTCTCAAGGGGCCATGATGCCACTCATAATTTACTCAAATAATCTTGAAGCACAAGCATCTTCATTCCCACCATATGGCCTTCCACCCGGTTATGTGCCACCATTATCCACCAATATTCTTGAGGCGGTGCAGACGGTCCCAACGAGTTCAAACCCTCTCCAAGGATCTCAACCAAATACCGGTGAGATTTCTCGGTGCCGGTTTCTATTCCACCTTATGGCATTTCTCCTGGTTTTATGCCATCCCAAATTACCAACCTCTTGAGAGCGGCTCTTCATTGGTAATACCTACTTGAGGACCCACAGGTTCGACTCGGGCCCAACCTCCTTTCTACATGCCACGCTTTTTCCCCATAAAGTCGCTGGAACTTCTCCGCCGAACCCTTCAACCGAAGGCATTCAATCCAAGGGAAAATTAGAAGTTCGGAAGAAAGATTACGAGCCATAGAAGGAGCAAGTAGCTATGGTCTTTTGGATGCCGCAGAGCTCTGTCTTGTCCCAAATGTGGTAATCCCTCCAAAGTTTAAGGTCCCAATTTTGAAAAATATAAGGGAACCACTTGCCCAAAGAATCATCTGACCATGTACATCCGCAAGATGGCATCCCATGCTCATGATGATAACCTGTTGATTCATTTCTTCCAAGATAGCTTAGCTGGGGCAGCTTCTAATTGGTATACACACCTGGAACGTGCCCATATACGATGTTTCAAGGACTTGGCTGATGCTTTCTTAAAGCAATATAAGTACAACATCGATATGGCACCAGATAGGCTACAATTACAAAACATGGCTAAGAAAGGAGCTGAAACCTTTAAAGAATATGCTCAGCGGTGGAGAGAAATAGCTGCTCAGGTTGAACCCCCATTGACGGAAAGAGAAATGGTGGCCACATTTATTGACACTCTCCAGTCACCCTTCTATGACAAAATGATAGGGAGTGTGTCGTCGAATTTCTCAGACATGGTTATCATCGGGGAAAGAATCGAAGGAGGAATGAGAAGTGGAAAGATTGAAAGCTCAATGGGGACATTTAGTGCCAAAAAGCCCCCAGCAGGGAAGAAAAGAGAAGGAGAAGCCCATGCTGTGACTTTCGATCAAAGGAGTTTTGCCCAAGGGAGACATAGCCAGGCACCTGTTAACCCTCAACCATCCTTCCAACCTCCCTACATGCCTTACTATCCATACATTGCTAATGCTTCTCAAGCTCCATACCCTCAACCTTATCACCCAATGATCCCTTATCGTGCACCGTCTCCTATCCCAAATCAAACACTCCCTACCATGCCATACCAACCAACCCAACCATGGGCCCAAAACTCAAATACCAACCAAAGAAGGCCTCCAGTAAACCAAGAAAAGAAACCTGTCCAATTTGACCCAATTCCCATGACCTATATTGAATCAAGCTACCACAACTCTTCCGAAATTCCTTATTGGCTCCTTGCCCAATGAAGCCATTGGAACCTCCCTACCCAAGAGGATTTGACCGAATGCTAAATGTGAGTACCATCTTTTGGTCAGAGGTCACTCAATAGAAAATTGCAGAGCCTTGAAGTTCAAAGTGCAAGACTTGATTAATGCCAAATGGTTAAACTTTAAGGAAAAAAGTCCTAATGTAGGCCGCAATCCCTTGCCTGATCATGGAGGTCCAGTAGTTAATGCCATAGAGAAGTCTTCTGGACGATACCTCATAAGTCAGGTAGCTGATGTGAAAACTCCCATGAGAGTAATTTTTCAAGAGCTTTGCAAATATGGGTTGATACAAAACCAAGTTGAGATAAAAAAGGTCAATGAAGATGAAACTATGTGCAAGATCCATGGGGAAGTCGGGCATTCTATTGAGGAATGTGATGAATTCAAGCAGATCCTCCAAAGTTTGATGGACAGTCACCTAGTGCAAATAAGCAATCAGTACGATAATGGTGACGTCTATATGGTCAAAGAAGTTACACCTCCACCAGTTCAAGAGGCTGCCAATACCTATGCAACACAACCAATCATAGGGCAAGCTCCAGGCATACCAAGGCCATTGACAATTCATTATAGTAAAGAGGTGTCTCCGCAAGTCTCTTTTGGTCGGAATCCTATCACTATTCAAGTGCCGACTCCTTTTCCCTATAAGGATACCAGAGCTGTGCCTTGGAAATATGATGTGCAAGTCGTTGTGAATGATCTCCAAGACAATCAAATGAAAATCCCATCGGCTATCTCTAGCATATCTGGGATCGGTGGAATGACTCGGAGTGGTCGTATTTATACACCTGAGTATTTGCGTAAAGACCAAGTGGAGGAAGTGGAAAGAATTCGAAAAGGGAAAGGCAAGATGGGGGAAACTTCTACTGAAAAAGCCTTGAAAGAAAAGGAAGAACCAAAGGCAACACAACAAGAGGTCTATAAGAAAGAAGTGACCGAGGAAGAAGCTTGTGAGTTCTTAAAGTTTATAAAGCAAAGTGAATACAAGGTGGTAGATCAACTGAACTGCACCCCTGCAAGAATATCACTCTTATCCTTATTCTTGAACTCTGAGCCACACAGGAAGGTGCTAATGAAAGTGCTCAATCAAGCTCATGTTTCTCATGACATCACGGTTAACAAGTTGAATGGCGTTATCAGCAACATCACAGCAGATAATTACATCACTTTCACCGATGATGAAATACCCAATAAGGGAAGAGGACATAATAAAGCACTTCATATCTCAGTAAAATGTCAAGACCATATCATGGCTAGAGTACTGATGGACAATGGCTCTTCCTTGAATGTGATGCCAAAATCAACACTCTCCAAATTACCTTTTGATGGGTCACACATGAAATCAAGTGCGATGATAGTAAGGGCATTTGATGGCACAAGGAGAGAAGTCATAGGGGAAATTGAAATACCAATTCAAATTGGTCCTTGCACTTTCAACATACTCTTTCAAGTGATGGACATTGCACCATCATACAAATGTCTCTCTAGGACGACCATGGATTCATTCTGTGGAGTCAGCCTTCCACCTTGCACCAAAAAGTCAAATTCATAGTTGATAACAAGATGATTACTGTCTTTGGTGAAGAAGACCTACTGGTGAGCAAGCCGCTAGACACCCCTTATATTGAAGCTACAGAAGAGGCTTTGGAGATTGCCTTTCAAGCACTCGAGGTTGTCAATACCATTTATATAAAGGAAGGAGCTCCAATTTCTAAACCGCAGCCGTCTGCTGCATCTGTAATGATGGCTAAAGTTATGATAGAAGGGGGTTATCAGCATGGAGAAGGGCTGGGCAAGAAACGACAAGGTGCCACAGGACTTTTTCAACCCTTTGAAAACAAAGATAGATTTGGGCTGGGGTACAAACCCACCAAGGCCGATAAGAAGAGGATCATGGAAGAGAAAAAAGAGAAAAGGCTGGCTCGCTTAGAAAATCGAGAACCTAAAGTGAAGGGAGTCCCCATCTGTGATATACGACAAAGCTTCCGGAGCGCGGGAGTTGTGTTCGTAAACCAAGTGACCGCAGTTGAAGATGACGATTTTGTCAGTTATACGGACCTGGTGTATGCATGTTCTTCAAATACAAGACTCGACAATTGGGAGATCTCCGAATTTCCCATAACCTTAGAGTCTCTTTCAAAGTAATTCTGTAGTGCTTTTCCTTTAGCTCTGCCCAAGGCTTTAGGATTTTCATTTGTAAATGGGCTCACATGTTTCATTTCCAATAATTGTTATTAATAAAATGCATTTTTGAGTTCTCTCATTCTTCATTCCGTTAGCTTTCATCCCTCCATAGCCTTCTATTCATTTCATTTTTCTTGTGTCAACATCACTTATTGCAGATCTGAAAATGACTCTCTTGAAAGTGACAGTGTCAATATCTCATCATATAATTTTGAACACCCTGTTAATCATGCTGATGAGGATAATGAGGATGATTGGGAAACTTCACCTGAGTTAATGAGATTACTTGAACAAGAAGCTAAAGAAATCCAACCCCATGAGGAACCAATTGAAGTAATTAACCTGGGGACTGAAAATGATAAGAAAGAAATCAAAATTGGCACCTCGATGAAAGAGGATGAGCGTAACAAGTTGATTAAGCTCTTGTTTGATTATAGTGATATTTTTGCATGGTCATACCAAGATATGCCTGGGCTAGACACTGACATAGTTGAGCACAAATTGCCACTAAAACACTGGGTATCCTCCTAGGTTAAGCAAAAATTGAGACGAATGAAACCCGAGATGTCCCTAAAAATCGAGAGATGAAGTAAAAAGACAGGTTTGATCTTTGGATTTCTTGCAATTGCAAAATACCCACAATGGGTTGCCAATATTGTTCTGTCCCAAAGAAAGACGGGAAAGTCCGAATGTGTGTAGACTATCGAGACTTAAATAGGGCTAGCCCTAAAGATGACTTCCGTTACCTCACATTGATGTTTTGGTGGACAACACTCGCTCGGCATTCATTTTTTTCCTTTATGGATGGTTTCTCGGGATATAATCGATCAAGATGGCACTTTGGAAGACATGGAGAAGACCACATTCATCACTTTATGGGGCACCTTCGCTACAAAGTGATGCCTTTTGGTTTAAAAATCTTTGGGCAACGCGTATCGAGAGCTATGGTGACATTGTTCCATGATATGATGCATAAAGAAATAGAAGTTTATGTGGATGATATGATTACAAAGTCAAAAACAGAAGAAGATCATATAATCAATCTGCAAAAGCTTTTTGAGCGATTGAGGAAGTTCAAACTCAGATTGAATCCTGCAAAATGCACTTTTGGTGTCAGATCAGGCAAACTATTGGGGTTTGTGGTGAGCCGAGAAAGGAATAAAAGTTGATCCCGACAAGGTTCGAGCAATCTTGACATGCCGGTCCACTGCCTTGAAAAAAGGAAGTTCGGGATTTTGGGAAGGTTGAATTACATCGCTCGATTTATATTCCGACTCACAAAGAAACATGTGAGCCGCTTCTTCAAGTTGTTACGCAAGAATCGGCCAGGTCAAGTGGAATGATGATTGCCAAAGAGCCTTTGAAAAAGTCAAGCGATTTTGCAAGAACCCCCGGTTTGGTGCCTCTAGTGCCAGGAAACCTCTCATTATGTATTTGACGGTGCTTAATGAGTCTATGGGTGCATACTGGGGCAGCATGATGAATCCGGTAGAAAAGAACGCGCCATTTATTACTTAAGTAAAAAGTTCACTGATTATGAGGCAAAGTACTCATTGTTAGAGCGAACTTGTTGCGCCTTGGCATGGGCTGCCCATCGATTAAGGCAATACATGTTGTGTTACACTACTTGGTTGGTGTCCAAAATGGATCCTATCAAGTATATCTTTGAGAAACCCGCTCTCACTGGGAGAATCGCGCGATGGCAAGTTCTATTATCGGAGTATGAAATTGTTTATGTCACCCAAAAGGCAATTAAGGGAAGTGCCCTTGCAGATTATCTGGCTAACCAGCCTATAGAAGATTATGGGTCGATGCAATGTGAGTTCCCTGATGAAGATATAATGGCTCTGTTTAAAAATGAAGAATCTTACGAAAAGAAAAATGGACTATGTGGTTTGATGGAGCCTCTAATGCCTTTGGGGCATGGTATTGGAGCCATCTTGATCTCCCACGAAGATAAATACATCCCAATCACAAACAAGGTTGTGTTTTTGACCATGTACTAACAATATAGCGAGAATACTGAAGCATGTGCTTTGGGTATTCGAGCAAAGAATAGAATCAAAAGCAAAGATCTTGGAAGTATATGGGGACTCTGCCTTGGTCATTCATCAACTAAAAGGAGAATGGGAGACCCGTGATGCCAAATTGATCCCATACTATGTTTACATCAAAGAATTGATCGAGCAATTTGATGAAGTCACTTTTCATCATGTTCCTTGAGAAGAGAACCAGTTGGCTGATGCTTTGGCCACACTATCATCAATGTTCCAAGTAAGTCATGAAAGGGACCTACCACTTATAAAAATGGAAAGTCGTGGCTATCCTGTATATTGTCAAGTGGTTAAAGATGAGCCTGATGGGAAGCCATGGTACCATGACATCAAATGTTTCATCAAGAATAGGAGTACCACTGCAGTGCTTGAAAAATGACAAGAGGACCCTGAGGAGGCTCGTAATGGGTTATTTTCTGAGTGGGGAAATACTTTACAAAAGAAACCATGATATGGTGCTTCTAAGATGTGTTGATGCAATGGAAGCAGAAAAGATTATTGAAGAAGTATATGAGGGTTCCTTTGGAACTCACTCTAATGGACATGCAATGGCAAGAAAAATCCTAAGATCTGGTTATTACTGGTTAACCATGGAAATGACTGCTTCAATCATGTGAGGAAGTGTCATAAGTGCCAAACGTATGCTGATAAGATCAATGCGCCTCCAGTCCCCTTGAATGTCCTAGCAGCACCGTGGCCATTCTCCATGTGGGGTATGGATGTCATAGGACCTATTGAACCTAAGGCCTCAAATGGGAATCGCTTTATCCTTGTCGCGATAGACTACTTCACCAAATGGGTTGAAGCTGCTTCTTACGCCAATGTGACTAGGAATGTGGTGATCAAGTTCATCAAAAGAGAGTTGATATGTCGTTATAGTCTACCGAATAAGATCATCACCGACAATGCAACTAACTTGAATAACAAAATGATGAAGGAAATGTGCGAGAATTTCAAGATCCAACATCATAACTCCTCACCATACCGCCCAAAGATGAATGGGGCTGTTGAGGCAGCAAACAAAAACATCAAGAAGATCATCCAAAAAATGGTTGTGACATATAAAGATTGGCATGAGATGCTTCCCTTTGCTCTGCATGGTTATCGCATGTCTGTCCGTACCTCAACTGGGGCAACTCCTTTCTCTTTAGTTTACAGAATGGAAGCTGTACTCCCTATTGAGGTAGAGATCCCCTCATTAAGAGTACTGATAGAGACAAAACTGGAAGAGGCCGAATGGGTCCAAGCTCGACTAGATCAGTTGAATCTTATTGAAGGTAAAAGGTTAACTGCATTGTGTCATGGCCAATTATATCAAAGGAGGCTTATGAAAGCCTATGCAAAAAAAGTGCGCCCTCGACAATTTCAAGAAGGAGACTTAGTGCTCAAAAAGATCCTGCCAATGCAAAAAGATCACCGTGGAAAATGGACTCCAAATTATAAAGGACCTCATGTCGTGAAGAAGGCTTTCTCTGGAGGGTCCTTGATTCTCACAAGAATGGATGGTGAAGATCTACCACTTCTGTAAATTCGATGCAGTTAAGAAATATTATGCATAAAAGCACTACTTGTCAAAAATAAAAATAAAAAAACAAAAAAAGAAAAAAGAAAAACATGGCTCGCTAGGTGGAAAACCTGGAAAGGCTACCTAGGCAAAAGTTAGAGCGACCTGGTAGGTTGAAAACTCGAAAGAGCGACCTAGGCAAAAGTTAAGGTCCAAAATAAAATGACAATAGTGCTTGATATGACAAAGGAAGTGGAGACCTGAGCGTTTGAGTCTCCATGCCAGGGAGGAGCAAATCTCTGCTTTAGAGCAAACTAAGTTTCCATATTGGGGCAGGCCAGATGATCCCAACTGGGGCAATCAAAGTCTTCATAGGCTGGTTAATGGATGTTCAAAATCAGGTATGCAGAGAATTGGCACTGTTTACGATAAAGAGTTTCATTGGAAGAACTGAAGACCTTTGCCCTTATCATCCCCTTGTAAATTTTATGTTGATGACCATAATATTGCTTTCTTTTCACTATTCCCATTTCAATACAATATCGTCATGTTTTTACCTTTGCCTCTTCTTTGACTCAATATGCATTTTTCTAAATAATCATATATCGGAAAATGAAATGTGTGACATTGCTGTCCGAGCATTAAGAATTGTTAATGACTTGAAAGGTATGGGAAACACAATGATTCCTGATAAGAATGTTGATAAAAGGACAATCAGGTCACCTCAAGGGTCATCTAAAGAGTTTTCCTATTGCCCTTGTGTGTCACATCTAATGCACACTTCAAGGGTCATTTTGGTTGGACATTTCAACCATCGGCTGAATAGACAAATGAAAGGATGCCATTAAATCCTATTCCAGTTCATCTTTGAAAATGATTGCAATCATGTCCTCAAGGGTCGTGGAGACAAAAACAAAAAAACAAAAAAAACAAACAAAAAAAAGAAAAAAAAAAAGAAATTTTTTTTCATACTCTCATACATTTGAAGCATGCATTGCATAAGTACATTTGTTCTCATTTTGCTAGCCTTGACCTACAAAGGTCCAAGTTGCTGTTTACCTTTTTGGGTCCCTGCACCCATTGTATTCTCGTTTTTGGGCCCCCGCGCCCATTGTGTTTTCCTTTCCGGGCCCCTGCGCCCATTGTGTTTTCCTTTCCGGGTTCCTACACCCTTGTTTTCCTTTCTGGGCCCCCGCGCCCATTGTCTTTTAGTTTTTGGGTTCCTACACCCATTGTTTTCTCGTTTCCGGGCTCTTGCACCCATTGCGTTTTCCTTTCCGGGCCCTCGCGCCCATCGTCTTTTCCTTTTTGGGCCCCCGCGCCCATTGTCTTTTAGTTTTTGGGTCACCGCACCCATTGTTTTTATGTTCTTGGGTCCCGTACCCATTGCCTTTAAGTTTTCTCGTTAAGCTTCAACGGATACCCGACTCCGTAAGCTTCTTGCTTTTAAGTTTTCTGTTAAGCTTCAGCGGATACCTGACTCCGTAAGCTTTTTACCTTTTGGGTCCTCGTACCCATTGTTTGTTTTTGGGTCCTCGTACCCATTGCCTTTTTGTTTTTGTTAAGCTTCAACGGATACCCGACTCCGTAAGCTTCTTACGTTGTTTTTGTTAAGCTTCAGCGGATACCTGACTCCGCAAGCTTTTTACCTTTTGGGTCCTCGTACCCATTATTTGTTTTTGGGTCCCCGTACCCATTGCCTTTAAGTTTTCTGTTAAGCTTCAACAGATACCCGACTCCGTAAGTTTTCTGTTAAGCTTCAACGGATACCCGACTCCGTAAGCTTCTTACGTTGTTTTTGGTAAGTTTCAGCAGATACCTGACTCCGCAAGCTTTTTACCTTTTTTTGGGTGCCCGTACCTGTAGCTTTTGGGTCCTCGTACCTATTGTTTATGTTATCGGGTCCTCATACCCATTGCCTTTAAGTTTTCTGTTAAGCTTCAATGGATACCCAACTCCGTAAGCTTCTTACGTTGTTTTTGGTAAGTTTCAAATGAGATACGACTCATGAGCTTTTGGGTCCTCGTACCCATTGTTTTAAGTTTTACGTTAAGCTTCAAGAGATACGACTCTGCAAGCTTTCGGGTCTCCGTACCCATTGCTTTGGAGTGTTCTCGTTAAGTTTCAATGGACACGTGAATCCACAGGTTTTTACCGTCTCATGGATAAAATTGAATCAATTCCTTTGTTTTTCATTTATTCTAAATGTAAAACAAAGGGGGGCAGCTGTTGATACCCAATTTTATCCATTTTCTTTATTTTTGTTTTTATTTATTTATTTAATTTAATTTCCTGTTGTATGGGTCAACCAATGGCCCATTTCTCTTCTCAACCCATAACCCATTTTCTCAACTTTTCCCCTTCCTGCTGCTGCCACCGAAAGCTTGCATTGATTTGGATTAAAGCTTCTATCAGATTTTTTTCCCTTTGGCATTTCTACCATTATTTCCAATCATTATCTTGCCTGTTTGCATTTCAAAAACGAAAAAGTAAATTGATTGTGAATGTGAATCAAAGCAAGAATAAAAAGGGGAATTGAATCATTCAAAAGGGGAATCATTCAGAAAAAAAATGAGCTACTACGGAGGATTCGGAAAATAGGAGCAAAAATCATAGACGAGGAAAAATTCCCACGATACAAAAATCCCTCCCACTATTCATCTTCATCTTCAATAATCAAACACACCACTCACAAGCCACCATTCTCACTACCTTCAATAACCCAAAACAGAACTCACCCTCTGCTTTCAATAACCCAAAACAATCCATTACCCACCACCTTCTTCCCCAACCACAAACCTCCAAACAAACCACGTAAAACCGTGACCAGCCTCCCCAAACGCACCAGCCGTGACCACCCAACACCGCTTGGCCCCAAACTCGCCAGTCCGACGCTGCGCTGGTCCAAGACGTCCAGAACTCCGCCGTCCAGCCGTTGCCACCTGACCAGATCCGGTACCGGCGCCGGCGTTTCTTCTGTTCCATCGGCACCACTCACGTCGCTCATCACCGAGCTCCCTATCGCCGCTCAAATCCGGACCTCCGCTGCCCCGCACCGTCCGTCCCTCTGCTACCCGCCGCTGCACCGGCTCCAACCAACGTGAACCCCGCGACGCCGCGCCCCCCACCTTGTCCTAGATCCTGCGCCGGCGAACCTTTTCCGGCCGGCATTGATCAACGGCGCCGCTCCTTCCTCTGCATCACCGTGAGTTCTCCCTCTTCCCCTCTTCTTCTTTCTTTTCATTTTCGTTTGCTAATTTCTGAGACTAAAGCCTCTTGTATCTTCATGTGCATTTCACCTTTTTTTTTTTTTTTCTTTTTTTTTTTTTTTTTTTTTTTTTTTTTCTTTCTGTTTTGTTTGTTTGATGGGCTTCAGCCCATTTTTTTTCTTTCTTTTTATTCTATTTTTACTAAAATAAAGAAAAGGTGTGAAATAAAAAAGATCAAAACATGTTTTGAATTTTAAGGTTTAGTACTTGTTTGACTATATTTATTTTATTCAATAATATGTTTTATATTGTGTTTTGTGATTAATAAAAAATAAATAAAATAAATAAAAAAATCATAAATAAAAAAAAAAAATGTAATGAAAGTGAACTTGTGATTTAATTTGATCTGATTATAGTTTGTCTGTCTTTTATAATTTGTGAATTTATCTTATTGATTAAAATGGCCTATGACGGAAAAAATTGGGAGAGGATCGGAGCGCCGATCGATTACACTCTTCCCATAATCTTGAGGCTTTATATTGGATTTTGCCAAGAGCCTTGTAAGCCAAGTTTAATCCCCACATAAAAATTAAAATAATTATGTAAATTAAAATATAATTTTTTAAATAAACCAAAATAAACTTTTCTTTTTGTAAAATAAAGTATTCAAATAAAAGTGAACAAATTCATATAGTTTTAGCATTATGATTGTGGTGAATTAAAACTTTATTTTTCATGAAGACATTTTTTAGAAATTAATGCAAAAATCTCATTGTGCCTAAAAATATTTTTCTCCTTGATTACAAAAGAGATTTTATTTGGTCATTTACTTTAAAAATCATTTTCTTACCTTAAACAAATTTCTTTGAGTTAAAATTATTCATTGAAATATTTTTTTTATTTGGCCATTTTATTTTGAAAATTACTTCTCTTCAAAAAGATAAAATTTTAATTCACCACTTTTATATAATATGTTGTAGACTTTGAATTTGTTCTAAAATAATAGCTATTTAGCCACCCATTGCTTGTCTTAGTCATTTATCATTCTTGATATTATGCTTGACAAAATGGGACATGTCAAAATAAAAAATAAAAAATTCTTTTCTTTTAATTAATAAAGGACCAATTAAATTAATCTTACAAATAACATTAGATTAAATAGGTAACCGTTCTTAGAACGGACGGTGTAGGGTGCTAACACCTTCCCTACCCGTAATCAACCCCCGAACCTCAAACTCTGAAACGTAGACCATCTTTTAGGTGTCCAATTGCGCCATTCCATTTAATGGATAAAGCGATTGGTGGCGACTCCCAACACCCCGAGGTCTTCTCCTCCTCTTTCCTTTTTATTTTCGCGGCGCCCTTCGGGACGGTTGCGACAAGAGTGTTAGTTGAAAAGCAAATATCCTATCTCTTAATGTGTGCTTAAATAGAGAGTGAAATCTCTAAAGCTTAAAATTGAGTCATATGTGCATGTTACTGGGCTTCAGCCCAGTATAATATACGATTCATAACTCTCAACTTCAGTAATCGATAAGCCGAACGTGTCAAGTGTGGATGTATAAGCTAACTTAATTGTTGTGATGTGTAAAATCAAATTGGGGTAGATTAGGTATCTCAAACCTAATAAGGACATGCATAACATGCTGAAATAGTTTCATTAAAATGATCTCAGAGAGTACACAGGCCTTCTATACCAGATGATTATGTAGTGTATCTTCAGGAACACGAGTTTGATCTCCATGATGACGACCCTAAACTTTAAACCCTAAACCCTAAATTCTAAACATGCATAACTTTTTTTTCCTGTCTTATATGGAGATGTTTGTTTTGTCTTATATGGACATGATTATTTTCGTAATGTCCATTTTGCCAGGATGTGGACTGTGTATTTATATAAAGTCAATTGTTTGAATATATATATATATATAACAATTGTTTTTCGCAATTCATTCTTTGAATGGAATGAGTTTTATGTGTTGATGACTTGGCATGTACTCGAGAAAGCTCATAATAGTGTTATTAACTGTAAATTTTTTTTTATATGATATTCTCTTTGTTAATGTGTCATAATAGTGATTTTTTTTTTATATATACATAATATGAGTTTATCATATTCTATTAGGTATAATTATTGAAAATTTGTATAACTGTGAGCTCATCTATTGTAAGTACAATTATACAAATTTTGTGAGTTGAATGATTAATTTTTTTTAATCATAATTTTTATTGCATTGATAGTAATTACACTCTATCGGTGTGTTGTTATTAATGTAATTTGTTATTGTACAATGTGCTGTTAGATTTATGTTTATATCAATTATCCTTCAAGTACCCTATCAGTATTAAAAATTTTGGTGATATAAGATTTGTGCATTGTATTATTATATTTCTTATTTATTATGATTCGAGACCCTTAGGCGAGACCATGATAAGTAAGAAATTTTCTAAAGGGCTTATTTGGTTGAGCATATGAAACCATTTAATACTCTTATTGCATGATAACATTGTGCATATTAAATGTTTCCTTTTGTTGTTTTCATGCCAGCCTCTTTGCCTATGTAGTTGACTGCTGTCAAAACTTTAAATGAGACTAATTTTGAGGATTGGAAAGAATCTCTAGATCTTTATTTGGCTATCACTAATATGGACTTGGTTTTGAGGGAAAAAGAGCCTACTGCTCTTACTACTGAGTCCACTGCTGCTGAAAAGGCTTCTCGTGAAAAATGGGAGCACTCAAACAGGGTGTGCCTTAAGGTGATGAAATACACTATGGAGATAAAGTCAATTAGACAGAGCATTCCAGACGGCGAGAATGTTAAGGAATTTCTAAAATCTGTTGGTGAGAAATTCACGACTTTTGATAAAACTCAGAAGGGTCAATATCTTTCTTTGATTGAGAAGACTAAATATAATGGTGTTAGTGGAGTTCGTGAGCACATAATGAAGTTAATGCACTATTTTAATAAACTGAAGTCTCTCAAGGTTGATCTCGGTGAGATTTATCTGATCTGGCAGGTTCTTGAGTCACTTCCTTCTCAATTTGATGTTTTGAAGACCTCTTATAATACTAAGAAAAATGTGTGGACTGTTGATGAAATGATTGCTATTGTCTCTCAAGAAGAGGATTCTATAAGGAAAAGGAAATCACATAGTGTTCATTTTGTTGCTTCTACTTCTGGTACTAAAAATGAGAAAAAGGAATATTATAAAGGCAAGTTTCAACATGATAAGAAGAAAAAGGGAAAAATATCTCAGCACCTAGAACCTAAGAAAATTTTCTTCAAGCCTAACAAGAATTTCTTCAAGGGAAACTGCAAGTATTGCAAGAAGTATGACCATAAAGTGGATGATTGTTACATTCTCAAGAAGAAACTTGACAAACAAGGTACACTCCTAGCTCTAGCTTGTTTTGAATCAAATGTGATTGATGTTGCTCCTAATACTTGGTGGTTTGACTCAGGTGCAACTATTCATGTTGTGAATTCTTTATAGGAGTTCACAAGCCTGAGGAAGCCAAGTAATGCTGAATCCAAGACCATTGTGGGAGATGGAACTAGAATATCAGTGGAAGAAATAGGAGTAGTTACCTTGCATTTACCTTCTGGTCATACTTTATTTTTGAAAGATGCTGTTCTTGTACCTTCCATGAGGAGAAATTTAATTTCAGTTTCAACTTTGGATAGATGTGGCTACACTTTTGAATTTGGTAATGGAAAAGTTATTGTTTGTTTTGATTCTGTTGCCATTGGTTCAGGAGTTTTGTATGATAGGTTATATATGCTGAATTTGAATGATATATCTGTTAACTCTATTGTTGGAAGTAAGCATAATAGGACTGATGAAAGTTATTCTATGCTATGGCATAGACGTTTGGGGCATATATCTAGGCCCCAAATTGAAAGACTGATTAGGGAAGGTATTCTTTATAACCTTAACTTCTTTGATTTTGATACTTGCATTGATTGTGTTAAAGGCAAGTTCACTGCCAAAACTAGGAATAAAGGACCAAACAGGTGTGATGATGTGCTATAGTTGATTCACACAGACATGTGTGGACCCATTACACCCACTGCCATGGGTGGATATAGGTATTTTATTACCTTTATAGATGACTTCTCCAGATTTGGTTAGATAGATCTTCTCTAGGAAAAATCTGGTTCTTTGGATGCCTTCAGAGCCTTCAAGGCTGCTGTTGAATTGAAGACAAGCAAGAAGATCAAATGTGTGAGGTCTGACAGAGGAGGTGAGTATTACGGTAGATACGATGCAACTAGAAGAAATCCAGGACCATTTGCTAGATTTCTCGATGAATGTGGAATTGAAGCTCAATATACTATGTCTGGTACTCCTAAGCAGAATAGATAGAGTTGCAGAGAGACGTAACCGCACGCTTATGGATATGATGAGATGCATATTGAGCCATTCATCATTGCCAGATTTTCTTTGGGGAGATGCTTTGAAGACTGCTGTGTACATTCTTAATCAAGTACCCAGCAAATCTGTACCGAAAACTCCCTATGAGCTGATGACTGGAAGGAAGTCGAGTTTGAAACACTTTCATGTGTGGAGTTGTAAGGCGGAAGTTAGACCTTATAATCCTCAGTAGAAGAAGCTTGATCTTAAGACTGTTAGCGGCTTCTTCATTGGCTATTGCGTGGGCTCCAGAAGTTGTAGATTCTATTGTCCTTCTCACTCCATATATGCGAGTCATCGAGTCTGACCGAGCGATATTCTTTGAGGATGATTTGGATAGTGGGAGCCATACACCACGACCAGTCGCTCTTAAAGAAGATCGGACTGTTGTTCCTATACCGACTGTTTCACTTCCTACAGATATCATGACTCCATTTAATCATAATGATGATCAGGTTTTTCGAGGAGAAGATGATGTAGTGGCACCACCAGTTGATGAACAAGAACCAGATGACATTGCTGAAATAGTTTCATTAAGACGATCTCAGAGAGTACGCAGGCCTTCTATACCAGATGACTATGTAGTGTATCTTCAGGAGCACGAGTTTGATCTCCATGATGACGACAATCCTATAACTTTTAACGAGGCAATCTCTGTTAGCCAAGTGGCCTCTAACTCAAGAGGGGGGGTGAATTGAGTTTATGAAAACTTTTCTCAAACCTTTCGCAAAACGTTTGTTTAACAATTTTTATAGAAGCTATTGGATGATTGAAGTGAATAGATAAATGAGATTGAATACTTCACTCACAAAATAAGTAAACCAAGATGAATAATATTCAAGCAAGCATATAAAGTAAATGCATAAATATAAAGAGATAGGGTTGAGAGAATCAAACACAATGATTTATCCTGGTTCACCACCCCTTGTGACCTACGTCCAGGTCCTCAAGCAAACCACTCGAGATTTTCCACTAAACTTCAAGCTTGAACGGGTGCTTGAAAACCTTTACTGATTGGAGCACTCAATCACACACCCTCACCCTTGGATACCTCACCCTCACCCTATACAACCTTTGAGCCTCATATTTGAGGGATGCCTCACCCTCTTACACCTTTGAAGGATACCTCACCTTCTTCTCAATAAGGGATACCTCACCCTTTTTCACTAGAGGGATACCTCACCCTCTTTACAAAAATGAAGGATACCTCACATTTTTCTCAACAAGGGATACCTTACCTTTTTTCACTAGAGGGATACCTCACCCTCTTTACAAAGCAATTGAATAGATAGAATGAAGCTCTCAATAGAGCAGATGAATACAAATTAAAGCTCTAATATGCTCTCAAAGATTTTTCACGTTTTTGACAGAAAACAGAGCAAGAAAATAATTTGAGGATTGATTCAAGTTTGGACGTATTGATAATCAGTTTTTGGTTCAAGGTCAACCTCAAATAAAGACCCAACTTTGGTATTTATAAGTTTCTCAATTAATAGAGTCGTTGGGGTGGTTTGGGCATGCATTTAATGCATTAAAAATAGCCGTTGGACGTTGTCAGGATGCGTGTAATCGATTACATAACTTTTGTAATCGATTACATTGTTGTTCCAACGTGTTCTTGACTTTCTAGGCTCTGTGTAATCGATTACATTCTTGGTGTAATCGATTACATGGCTTCTGACTTTGCTTATAATCGATTACAATGCCCATGTAATCGATTATATGACTTCTGACTTGCTGTGTAATCGATTACAATATCCATGTAATCGATTACATGACTCGTCGAACGTGTTCTTGCCTTTCTGGGCTTTGTGTAATCGATTACATATATTGTGTAATCGATTACATGGCCTCTGACTTGCTTGTAATCGATTACATTGTTCATGTAATTGATTACATGCTTTCTGTTTGCTGTGTAATCGATTATTTTGGCCATTGAACACATTTTTCAAGTCCAATAAAGCTTGTAAGTCATTTTTAACACCTCAAGATACTTGATTAAACATAAATCCTTTTAAGAGTGTTAGATTTAAGATTGAACTTCTAGTTTTATTGAAAGCCATGTTTAATTTTAAAATTTCCCATTTATTTTGAAATCATATATTGAAAAACCATTTGAGAAATCTTGAGAGCATTTAACATTAATGTTCTAAGACCTATAACTAAATAAACATTCTTGTCTTCTTTCTTTGATCTTGATTTTTCCTTTTGCGCTTGATCTTCACTATTGCACTTGATCTTCACTTTTGACTTTGTTATCATCAAAAACCCATTTGAAATGCTTCAAGACATAAGCATTCACAATCTCTAGCTCTCATGCTTCTGATTGGCTAAATGTTATGCATGATGAATTGTCTTCTATGTCTCATAATACTGTTTGGGATGTCGTTGAGTTGCCAGTTAGTTGCAAACCCGTTGGGTGCAAATGGGTTTTCAAAACCAAGCGTAGTCCAGATGGTAGAGTTGAGAAGTACAAAGCTAGACTAGTAGCAAAAGGCTATAGTCAAAGATAAGACATTGATTATAAGGAGACTTTTTCACTGGTCTCTACAAAAGATGCGTTTCGAGTTGTTATGACTTTGGTAGCTCACTTTGATTTAGAACTTCATCAGATGGACGTGAAAACGACTTTTCTAAATAGAGATGTAGCCGAGGATGTTTATATGGTTCATTCTAATGGTTTTGTTGAAACAGGTAAGGAGCATTTGGTTTACAGACTTAAAAAGTCCATTTATGGACTGAAACAGACATCCAGGCAATAGTATTTGAAATTTGATCAGTTTGTCACTTCTTTTGGATTCAAAGAAAATGCCTCAGATCAGTGCATTTATTTGAAGACTAGTGGGAGCAATTTTATAATTCTTGTTCTATATATCGACAATATTCTTCTTGCTAGCAGTTGCGTTAAACTTTTGACTGAAACAAAACTGATGTTGAGTAGCCACTTTGATATGAAAGACCTTGGTGATGCTTCATTTGTTTTAGGCATCCAAATTTACCGTGATAGGTCACGTGGCATTCTTGAATTATCTCAGCGATGATATATTGAAAAGATCCTCAAGCGGTTTAACATGCATTTTTGCTTCCCATGTGCTGCACCTGTTCAAAAAGGTGATAAACTCTCTAAATCCCAATGTCCTCAAAATGATGTAGAGATAATTGAAATGGAAAAAGTCTCATATGCTTCCGCTGTTGGCAGTTTAATGTATGCTCAAGTTTGTACTCGTCCTGATATTGCTTTTGCTATTAATGCTTTAGGGAGATACTTGAGCAACCTAGGTTTGGGTCATTGGAAAGCCGTGAAAAAGGTCATGAGATATTTGCAGGGAACCAAGGATTATTTGTTGACCTATAAGGAGTCTGATCAACTTCAGGTCATTGGTTATTCTGATTCTGATTTCGCAGGTTGCCCTGACGACCGAAAGTCTACTTCCTCTATTTTTATGATGGCAGGAGGAGCTATCTCTTGGAAGAGTGTCAAACAGACTCTTACAGCTACTTCTACTATGGAGGCAGAGTATGTCGCTTGCTATGAGGCTACTTGTTAAGCCATATGGCTAAAAAACTTAATCTCTGGCTTTCATATTGCTGAAAGCATATCTAGGCCACTTGTGATATATTGCGACAATACTGCTGCTGTGCATTTCTCTCAAAACAACAGAAACTCGGTCAAAGTATTTTGATATTAAATATCTGTTTGTTAGAGAGAAAATTCTAGAGTTTCAGACTCGAATTGAGCATCTTGCTACAGAGAACATGTTAGCAGATCTACTAACTAAAGGCTTAACTGTTAGAGTTTTTCAGAATCACGTGGCTCATATGGGTTTAGTTAAGTCTTTTGATATTTTGTGTTAGTGGGAGTCTAAAATTTTATATATTTACTTCTTGTCATTCTTATGAGATATGTATGAGATGACGTCATTTTTATTATCATATCTCTTATAGCATTTTCAGATGCTTGGACTATTCTTGGATTGCATATTTCTCTTAATTAATTATGTTTTTCCATATTCATTATTCTTTATGTGAAATATGAGCATTTAACATGTATGATCTACTTTTCTATCGGATATTATTTCTGCAGTGTTAAAGCTTATATTTCTAAGACTGTTGGTTGACACGTGCTTTGACCATAGTTGGTATTCTAGTGTTAATGATTCTTGTATTTTAATGATTGACTAATGCTATCCAAGTGGGAGAATTGTTGAATTTTAATTCAAATATATATATATATATATATATATATATATGTTATGTGGATTAGCATTATTCAATAATTAAAATATTATTTAAATTATTAATATATATTAATTATGAAATTATGTTTTATAATATAGCACTTGGTCAATTTATGAATATTGTAATTGGGCTTTTGTTGTGAGTAGCCCGTGATGGGTTTGAGCTGTTCATTTAGTAACCTGTTAAGAAGTCTCTACTCTCATCTGATAAGTTATAAACTACTTTCCCATTAGGCAGTTTTTATTACGCATAAAAAATCTACTAGGATTTAGGACAGTTTCTCTCACACAAACGAATTCTTTTGATTCTTTTACTGAATAACAATGGATTGTGGAATTATGCTAAGTACACATTCTTGATCTATTTCTTGAATACAATACATTTTTAATATGCTATAATATTATATCTATAATTGATCTAAGTTTATAGAATTATTGAAACAAATCCTTTATAACAGTCCATTGATGAATGCTGAAAAAAAAATATGATTATAAAACAATGTTATTAAGTAGTTCGATTTATTTAGTTTGGATATTGTCCAGATTCCCGTAAGAGATGAAATGAATCTTACTCCATCTCTTATGAGAGCCCGATTAAAATACTTGCCAACCAGCTGTGTGAAGCAATAAACAGGTTCTAGTGGCCCCGTTTGTGATTTGAAAGCAATTTAGGTTGGTTGTCCTGGCGGATTATTAGCTGCGATTTAATATTCTGGTTGGCACTTAGCTGTATTAAATGTGAGCTGAGATACATGTGCACGCGAATGTCATTGACGTCTTTCAGGGTTTGCCAATCCTCTTGTATTAAACATGACACTTAGAAAAGCCAAACAGGCTTGGCTCAATCAATTGAAACACTTCGCCTACAAAGTTTAAATTTAATTCTCAATGCGATCGTTTTTTCTGTAAACAATCAAAAAATACTATTATAAATTTTCGTCAAGGCTTATAATAGCATTTTTTCTGCTGTCCCCCTTATCATTATATTTTTTTAAAAATAAACCTTTAAAATAATTAATTTTACATTTTTTAAGATTTATATTAAATTCTTATCTCAATAATATAGAACTTTTTATTTTATTTTATAAGGTATTCTCACAGTCTTTAAGTATAAGACTAATTCTCACTTGGGATATTGAAGTTGTCTTTCCTCATAAATACTTTCCAAAAAATTTGAATTCTTGATATTGCAAGACCCCAACCACTGACAACTACCCCAATTTACTTTAATCACTTAATCATTTACAATTAACCACTTGCTAAAGTGGTAGGGGAATTAATTAACCATTTGTTAAATATATTTAACCACTAAATACCTATATATATATATATAATGAAAGAGATTGATTATTAGGGGTGTTTAAGACATGTCTTGTCTCGATATCTCATTTTAACCTGAAGTTAATTAAGTTAGATCTAGGTTTTGAAAAATAAATTTGATGTATTTTTTAATAGAGTTGGTGTCACACTTTAGATTTAATCATACTTTAAAACATAATTTTTTAAAAAAATTAGTGATAAATTATAAGATTTTTATACTTAAATTAATACATTTTGTATAATATGAGATTTTTAATTTATTAATATAATCTATTTCGAAATATATATTATAAAGTATCCTTTAATTTTAGTTTTATACTTCTAAAATTTTATCACTTACTTATACATAATGTTCAATTTTGTATTTTTTTTTCTTTTAAATATCAGGTTGACTCAGTCTCGACCTAATCATTAATCAGATTATGATCGAATTCAATATGGATCCAAAGAAATGACTTGATTAAAATATCAACTCAAGCTAAACTCATCTCATGAACACCCCTATTGATTATAAATTTGTAGTTTAAAGTCATGGTTTACTCCTCAAAGTTGTTAAGCGACTAAGTCTTCTTCTTCTTTTTTTCTTTGACCAAGTATTTTCTTGGCATTGATGTGAGATTAAACTTTCAATATTGTTGTGATTAAAAAATCCTCCAAACACTTGTCTTTTTCAAGATTTAAACTTTATTTCTCGAGTTTTGTTATATTCATCTAATTTTTTTAATAATCTTCTTAATATTAAATAAAGTAAGTATTTAATAAAAAAATGTATTTAATATTTTAAAAATATAAAAAATATTTAATATTTTTTTCATTTAATAATTAAAAAAATTAATAAGAGGATTGTGTAAGATAATTTAGAATTATTCTTATTTCTCTCCTCAAGAGTGTAACTTGTTTATTATTTCACCCAATCCTTGTTGGTTGACTAAATCAATTTGATGATTGGTTAATCAGCTGAATATGAGGAGTCTGTCCAATTTTTGTTTATACAGCAATCATTTCTCATATGTATAACTAGGACAATCTCAAGTGATACCTCTCTGTTTTTTTTATATAGTTTTTTTTTTCCTTATAAAGTTTCTCATCTTTTTTCACATTCTCTTTGGGTGTAGTAATAATCTCACCATCCCTCATCACAAGTGCTTTCGGTTGTCTCGAACCTTTGATATTACAAAATAACTCAATTTTTTTTTGCTTTCAATTATAACTCAATTTTTCTTTACATAAAGTATGTAATTAAGATTATTCATAAAAATGGTTATTACTATATATAATTTTGTGTTGTTAGCATCATCTAGAGACGACTACGGACGAATTCAATTATTATATAACTTGGTGGCCTGAGCCTCTCACGGTTGGGCTGCAGTTACTACTTAATTGCTGTCGTGACTATAGTCTATAGCGGTGGACGTCTGTCCATTTGTTCGCTTTGTAACCCAAAACATACACACATACTTTACAGTTACAGAATGCTTGATTCATGCAAAACAGAAAATGTACCCAATAAATAAATTTAAATGAAGCCGTTCCACAAAGTTAGCTAGGTTTTCCTTCTTTTTCCCAGCTAGCGTGGACCTCGTCTGTTTAATTAACAGCAGAGTCCTAATGATGACGGCCACACTGAAGTTACTGCTTGAGAAAAGTGCAACAAGAGTGTACTCCTTATTGCAGCGGTTGTTAATTGCTTTTTTTACAAGAGAGGTGTTAGTAACACTTTTTATTATATTTTTTAATATATATTTTTTATTAAATTATATCACTCACAAAAATAATACTTAAATTTGATTATACGTCACTTAAAATTAATTATATGTTAATTAAATGAATTACATGTTAATCGAAGTTGAATGTTATTTTAGTATATGACGTAACCAATAAAAAATATTGTATTAAATAAACGTGATAGAAAATATGTTCTAGTAACATTATTTTTTAGGAAATGATAATGTAACTCAAGTTATATGAAGTATTATATATGAAAAGATTTTTTAACTTACTTGTTAAGAAATTTAAAATACTTGTTAAGAAATTTAAAATAAAAAATTATATAAAAAAGAGTTTTTTAAATTTTTAATGCATTAAATATTTTATTTTTTTATGAAAAAATTATAATTTTAAACCTTTAACAAACATCCTTAAAATACTATTTAGCAAACCCATATATGATAGATGTCGTGTGAGAATTTTTAGCAAATTTATCATGTAATTTAATCTAACGCATCTTTATATATATATATATATATATATATATATAGTTTCTCACTTGATAATTGTGTTACATTAACTTTAAGTTAGCAATGACAGTATGATCGAATCTACCCAAATTGCAACAATAATAATAATAATAAGATAAATACATAAATAATAAGAATCTGTTCATGCGCGCTATGCACAGCCTATGAGTTTCAACAAAAAATAATGAAAATATGATGCAAAACTCCTAGTTAAAATTTAAATAAAGAATCTGTTTAAACAAAAAAAAAAATACTGCAAATTTAATAATGACTTCTACTTTCAAGACAAATGCATGTTATTACAAAAAAAAAAGTACTCTTACCAAAAAAAAAAGTACTCTAAAAAAATCAGTTACTTTTCTTGATTTAGTGTGTGTTTGAAAAAACTTATTTTGTATATAAAATATTTTATAATAAAAAATTATCTAAAAGAGATTTTGAAAAATAATTATTTTTTCATAAATAATCTAATTCAATCTTACCTTCAATATTTATGAGCTAACATGCATTCTGCGTTTATGCAAATCTGATGGTTGGCGGAACTAACCGTAGGAAAGGAAGGGAAAGCGCCACCACACGGTCTCTGTACTATTTGCAGTTCGATTTTTGAACTTTTAATTATTGAATTTCAGGTCATTAATTGGCGTATCAACGAGGTAGCCCACCCACTTACATGGAGTATCAATTACTCTTCCATTTTTCTTCACGGAAATATGTATGCACCAACCTCACTTTGTTCTCCCTGTTTTTTTTTTTTTTTTGGGTGATTAGTGATTTAGTGCAGGTATTTATTTTCTTGTTTTTGGTATCGTTATATTTTCGTGTTCATGGAAGATTACGACCTTCTATTTTAAATTTTAGTATAAATAACGTTTCTTAAAAGAAATAATACTTCTTGTTTTAGCAAACAATTTAGATATACATGTGTCGTTCATTCCACCTGTTTAAAGTTATTTAATATATTTGATTACTATATACACAAGTGATTGGCATTATGTGTAATTTCTTTGGTAAACAGTGAGTTCTATGGGACTTACACTGCAACAATCACAGTGATAAAGCCTATATATGCATTGCTTCTGCTAACGTGAGGAAAATAAAACAGTCGAAAACAAAAAAACAAAGTAAACAAAATCTAACAAAAAGAAACTCTAGAATGTACATGACACGTAGGTTATTTGCCCCTTCCCATCTAATTTATGCGAAATAAGATGAATGCCCAATCATCTAGACCATTGCAAGGTCTCAATCTGTCACTAAATTGTTTTCTTTGCTGGACTTTATGTCTTTGACAAGTTGTTTAGAGAGTGGTCTGGGCAATTCAGGATTCTTTCATTAACTTCTCACATAGTTAATTCACTGCTATCAATTTGCCCAGTAACAAGTGGATCTCAGCAGTAAAGCAGTAAGGAAAATGATTTTTGCACACTCTCTTTTCACATTTTTTTATTACACCAATTTCATTAAGAAAAAAAGAGAGAGAGAGAGAAAAGTGTTTTTAGAATGTGTATTTATGTTTTTTTATTATTTAAAAAATATAAAAAATATATAAAAAATGATAAGTTAATAATATTATTATAAAAGTAATGCTTTCAATACTGAATAACACCAAACCTAATCAAATAAAAAAAGGTCCACTTTTGATGACCAGGCAATGCATGTCACCACTGCCAGGGTGATAATTGCAATAACAACTCATGTTTGTAAAAAGGGCAATTACTCATAGGTACCGGTATCCTTGATGAGTCAAGCTAAGCAATTATTGGCTGGTTATATTTTATTGATATATAACGTTTATTGTAAAAACAATTGTCAATATATATTTAACATCTTACTTAATTACGGTATGCATAGGGAGAGAAGAATACCATAACATTACAAAAAAGTGAGCCACAACTTCACAAAATAACTAAATATTAACCTTTGACATGTCGTATTAAGTATGATATAATAAGTTAATATAATATATTATAAAATTATTAATTATTTGATGTAAACACTATATTATATAAATTTATTCATCAAATTTTTTTTATATATTAAAATAATAAATAACTTAATTAAACTTTAGAGAGAGAGATTAGATTTGATAGTATTTTGATGTATAAGTTTTTATAAAAAAAATTTCATTACAATTCTAAACACATTGATATCCTCAACCCTTACGTATTAGACTTTATACTATTAAATTTTATACTATCAAACTTTATACTATCAAGTCTAATATTATCAGTCTTTATTTTATCATTCGTACTAAATATACCCTTAATTCTATAATAGACCTAATAAAGTTTCATCCATCCATGATGCTAATTACATAACAGATAAACCAGTATTTTGAATTTTTATATTGCAAGTTTAACTTATTGCAGTTTCGTCCTTCTTCACTTCAAATTTCTAGAACTTCATATCATTTTAGGTTAAAAATGTTACTTTTACATTTCATTTTAGAAATATAATATTATTTATATTTTTTTAAGGATTATAATTAAGTAAAAGAAAATGATAAATATATATATATATATATAATTAATGATATAATGAAGAATATAAAAAAGTAATATGAAAAAAAAAATGTTTTAGGTTTAGGCAAACAATTTCCTCAATTGCATCGTAACCTAACAATCTGGGTTTATAAAACGAGCACCATGGATGGTTTGATTGGTCAAGAGATAACACCATCCAGCATATAATTTCAAGTCCACAGAAGTATGTAATTTTACGTATCCCCAACGAGCCCGTACATATTACTTTTCCAGAAATAACAAAGTCCAAGCTTCAGCTTCTAAAATTTCACGGTCAAGAGAACAAACACCAAGAAGCTAAATTACAAATTTTGGTCAAACATCAAATTAGAAAATAAAAATTAAAACAATTCCAAGCACAGATTTGTTCCCAATTGGTTGAATGGTAGTAACCCCATAAACATATGACTTGCTCCCAGGAGAAGGGGATCTAGTCGAGCTTGTTCTTCCACTCAAGCTGAACGTCGACGGAGGATTTGGAGACAGGGACTCCGCGGCAACGGGCGTTGGCGTTGGATCAGATGAGATGGTAGAGGCGGTCATGGCGAGCCCTCTCCTTCTTGGCATTGAACTCTTCGTCGCGGAATTGGCAGAGGTCATTGTTTCCGACGAGGTCTAGGAGTTGCAGACAGGAAGCAAAAAGCATGAAGAGGGAGAAGGATGACGAGGGATCAATCTGTAAACAAAATGGGGGAGAAGGACTTTCTGCAAAAGTTGAACCAAATCTCCTCTTTCCTATAAGGACTAAATCTGTAATTTTCAAAAGTTATTCATTACCTGATTTACCTCTTCAGTATGTTTTAGGTCATCCATTTCAACCCTTTATTTTCTTAATTAATAAATCAATAATGTATAAGCTTAATCTATTAATGATCCAAATATTTTTAAGATCATTAGAGACACTGCCCTCCTTGATGAGAGATACTTCCTAAATTTTCCTTAAAGTTGCTAGATTTAACTTCATTTGTCAGTTTCTCACCTTCTCTTTTCTCATGAAAATATTTGTCTTACATTTTTTTTAAAAATGTAAGATTATTTATAATTTTTTTAAAAAAAAATGTAATTAAATGAGAAAAAATAATAAAAAATATATAATAAATAATATTAAATAAAATATAAAAAATATATATATATTATTTAATGTAAAAATATTATTATTTTTTTTTTTTTTGCCTATTTGTTTTTACAGTAACGTTATTCATTAAATTAAAATATTTTAATTTTTATTTAATTTTTTCATGAATTTATTTTATATTTTATAAAAAAATTATAATAATATATAATTTAATTTAATATCTTTCACATATAAATATATAAAAAATTACATAAAAATATTTGAGTTAAACAAAAATCATTTCCCTTGTTTTTGTGGGCTTTTGCCTGCCCTTGCATGAAGTAGGCTAGATCGATTTATGGTTCAGACATCAGACACAGACCCAGTGAAAACAGCAAATGCAGTAGTACTCAACATCTTTTCTTCTTTTACCTTTCCCTTATTGTGTGGCTGAATTTGACTGTACGGTTCTCGTGCATATCTCTTAATGTCTGTCAGTGTTCTTTACAGGACGATACGTTATTAACATTTATATATATCCAACGCTTAACAGTAAATTAAGAAGTCATACACAGATTGGCCCAACGGATGAAAACCCAACGCTTGGTCTAATGGTCTTTACCAAAGAAAGCGAGAGATCTAAAGGTTTGGGTAAAGAGGGGCAGCTGTAAGAGAAACCGTACAAATCATATTCACAACTATATCTGATGCGCCACCTAACATGATACTATTAATTTACTGCTCCAACACTGCTTATTTTTTGAATTTCCTTCGAAAGCTACCCTCCTTGTCTAACTTGCTTAGATACGCTTTATTCTATTTTGTCATTGAAAGTGCAGAAATAGTAGACTGTTGGATCCAATTAATCCTTGCGTGTGCAATAAATGATATATATAATAAGTGTATTTAGTTAAAAAAATATTTATTATAAGAGATAATAAAAATAAATCTTAATTATTAAATTTTGTATGAATAGTTAAGATTAAAATATAAATATATATAATTTTTTAATTAATCACATAATTTTTAAATAATTTTTAATATTAATCATCTATATATGATTGTATGATCAAAATTTACTCTCATCATTCTTTTATAATAAAAATTTCTCTCATCAGTATATAGAAGCGTGATCTCGGTGATATGAGTATTTATTATAAGAGGTGAAATAAATGAATTTTGACTATTAAATATAAATATATGTGACTTTTTTAAGTAGTTTATGACATTTAAATAATTTTTAATCTTGATTATTTATGTATAATTGTATAGTTAATATTTACATTTTTCACCTTCTTATAATAAAAACTCATTTTATTAGATATATTCCTTATAGGATCTTACTCAGGTGAGAGGAGTGTTTATAGTGAGAGGTGAGAAGAATGAATCTTGATCATTAGATTTTTCATGAATGGTTAAGATTAGAACATAAATGCATGTGGCTTTTTTAAGTGATCACGTGACTTTCAAGTAACTTTTAATCTTGACCATCCATGTATAGTTGTATGGTCAAGATTTATTTCTCTCACCCTCTCACAATAAAAACTCCTCTCACTAGATATGTCCCCATTCCTTATATATATATATACGAATTTTGTTATATCATTTTAAAATATTTTTTAATATTTAATAAAAAATATTAAATAAATATATTTAATATTTTAGGAATATAAAACATAATTAATACTTTTTTATTTATTAATTAAGAGAATATATTAAAAAGATATAAAATTATTCATATCTATATAAAGAAGTTCTTACGTAAACTTAAAAATTTATTATATTAAGTAAATCATATCATCAATTAATAGATAATAAATATAATTAAGTGTCATAATTTAACAAAATTAATAATATAATTGATCTATTATACCGCTCATGTTTTATGAAAGAATTTTTCTATCTATATATAACCTCGCTAGCTTAAGCACACACATAAGATAATATTATTTGATTTTTTGTCTTTCCCTTCCTTGATTCACCGGAGTTAACTTGGGAAGAAGTCCTTGCTAGAACATCTTAAGAAACAGCCACTATGGCTCTGTTTATGCAGCTTCTTAGTTCTTCTTCAATTACCTTAATGCTCCGTTTCATATTACTATTTGCTTTATGCTACAGAACGAAGGCTGTGGTGAAGCTGCCACCAAATGTTTCAGTTCCAGCAGTCATAGCGTTTGGAGATTCCATCGTTGACTCAGGCAACAACAACAACATAAAAACACTGGTCAAGTGCAACTTCCCTCCTTATGGAAAAGATTTCGAGGAAGGTATCCCAACGGGTCGATTTTGCAATGGAAAAATTCCATCAGACATTCTAGGTACTCTCTTTCTCTATACAGTGGGGTCTTTGCTAGCTTTTCTGAGATGTTTGCATGCTTAGTTACAAATAATTTTAATTGAGAAAACAAATTGTGTAATAGCCAAAAAAAAAAAAAATGAGGCGCTAAATCTGGAAATTATATGGTTCTCTCACAGCCCGGTCAGAAAACTCACTTACTTAAAGTGGTTGTTTAAGCAGTAACTGAAATCAAACAGTCAGAAGATATCATTCTCTTCTTGTCTCACTCTTTTTCTAAAGGACAGAACTTGACTTAAACTGTGATAGGAGGGAGTTGTTTTAATTTCGTCTAATCTGTTATTATGTATTTATTATTATTTAATCTGTTATCATATATTAATTAACTTAATTAAATAAAATTAAAAATAACACATAACAACAAATTAAATAGATAATTAACACATAATAATATATTAGATGAGAGTTTAAAAAACTTCCTCTAACTAAAGTTAAAGCAAGTTCTATCCTTTTATGAATGTCAACAAGAGAACGCATACCATTTTAATTATTTCTTCATTTTCAATTCCATTCATATTTTTCATATCCTAAAGTTCAAAGCGACATATCTCCGTTGAGCAATAGCCAAATTTAATCAAGATGTTTGGAAACTTCTTTTTTCTCTCATTACAATGTCTAAATTTACTGTTTTTCTTTTCTCGCTATCATATATTGGGTGTGGAGAGACAGTTGAAATGTTTTGGATTGGGAACGCTATACAGGGAGAAAGTTTTAGTGTTTGATAGAGTATATGGTAGTACAGTGCTGATGTGGCAATGTTGCTGAAGATGTAGAGAGTTAGTTAGAGCCTTGTTGATGTGGCAATACAGATAGTTAGATTAGTTAGAAAATGGTTGCAGAGTAGTTAAGCTGTAAGAGATTAGTCAGAAAGTCTACACTTTTATATAAAGGATTATCAGTGTATTGCTCATTTCAATCAATAGAATACAGAATCGCTTATAGCACTTGGTAACTAGTTGTGCGTTTCTCGAGTGGGAGCAACAAGACCAGCTTTTGCTGTCTTAGTTGCTCTTTTCGCTTTCTGAATCGATGCTCACATGGTTCGTGAGTTGCAATCAATCTTCAGAACTCTAGAATCAGATTCATGCGTATTTCCACTCACACACTCGTGCCAAGATCAGGCAATATTACGTTCTGAACTCCGCAATACTAAGAAGGGCTCCATATCCATTAGCAAGTATCTCCTTCGCATTAATGCTTCTATGGATTCGCTCATCGTCGTTGGTAATTCAATCACGATTCAAGAACGCGTAGATGTTATCTTGGATGGCCTGCCAGAAGAATACGATGCTTTCTAGACTTCGGTCACTAGCAGGCTCGATGCTTACGCTATTGCTGAACTCGAGTAATTGTTGCTTGCTTAGGAAGCTAGATTAGATAAACACACCAAAGACGATATTCCATGCAGGTGCATTTTATGCTAATGTTGCTCACATTCCATCAAAGGATAAAGAGATTCATGGTTCATCCACTCAAATCTCTTAACAGTTTGATCAAAGTTCTCCAAGTTACAGTACTTCAATCTATAACAATGGTTCTCCTAACTACAATGGTGGTCCTTCAAGGTTCACCAAATTTATATCTCAGTATTTTGTTCATGGTGGTAGATCTGGATTCAATCACTTTCGTGTTCGTGGTGACAGATCTGGCTCTGGCAGATTCATTGTTGTGTGTCAGGTGTGCAACAAACCAGGACACTCAGCTTCAGTCTGCTATCACTGCTATGATTATGCTTATCAATCAAATCCACCTTAATTACCCAAATTTCTAACCCAATTACCCTTATCCTTCTGTGAATTCTGCGTATCAACCGCAGCCTCCTTCCATCTTTGCTCCTGCAACTATTGGCATCATTCTCACCTTGGCACTCATTTCTCATTGGACCATAAAACAAATTGATGTTAATAATGTCTTTCTAAATGGCATGGTACATGAAGAAGTCTACATGTCTCAGCCCCTCGGGTTTGAAAGTATAGACAAGTCATTGGTGTGCAAACTTCATAAGGTTCTATATGGCTTTAAACAGGCTCCTCCAGCCTAGTTTCAAAATTTGGGTCTAACATTGTGTTGGAGATGATATCTTGTGAAGTCTTGAAATGACACAAATATGGAGTCTTGATATAATACTTTAAATTTGCAAAAATCAACAACTTTGATAAAGAATATGCGCAACTTTTCAAGGTCTATTATAACACTTTTCTTTAGACTTAATTCATCTCACCAATTTTGAAATATTGGATGCAAAAAGATAATAACGAATTTCTTAGTGGATACAATGAAGAACACTTGGTTTGTCTCACACTAACACAACCAAGCGAATGACAACAATGATATTTTATAGTGATACTTTTCTACTATGTTTCTTGCGCATAGAAGAAAATCAGAGATGATTTGGAAGAATAAATGAATTCAATCATTCATTTGAAACTTGATGGAGAATGTCTCTATATAGTCATTAAGAGACCCCTTGAGAAGAAACATAACTCCTTCTAGAGAAGGGTCACAACTCTCTCTTGAAAAGAGATATAATTTTTCAAGTATAACAACTTTTCATAAAGAGACACAACTCTTCATGTATATCAATTTTTCATGGCCAGTTACCATGAATAGCAACATGCATATATAGACATATCTCTTCATGAAAAAGACACATCTCTCCATGAACAAACACATCATTTCATAATTTTGCTTGGTTGCATCTTGCTTTGTTATTTTGGAAATCCTCTCACAATCCCCCACCATTTTCAAAATAAATCCAAATCCTTATCATCTTAGAAATCTCATGTTTTAGATAAATGTATCTTGCAATTTGAAAATTTACTTACTAAGTTGTGGGTTCCACTAATCCGAAATAGAATGGTAGACAAGCTTTGAATCATTTAATCCATATGAACCAGTATGCATAACTTACACATAAGATCTTGGCACCATTGATTACCATATTTAATATGACACATTTAATGTCGCCTTATTTCTTGTATCCTTTTCACGTGTGCTTTAAAAGTAAAGCCCTTAACTCCAATAAGCGGCCCCCACTTCACACTCATATCCTTTTGTGACAACTTGAGCGCAGTTTTTCTTTCATATAATCATATTCTTCACTCACACACTACACACATGGAATTAGATATCTTCTTCCTTCAAGAAAAGGTTGCTCATAAACTCCTTATGGTGAAGCACATTCCTGCTATTGACTAGATTGACGATGTGTTAACTAAATTATTGTCCATGTCTAGATTTTGCTTCCTCAAACACAAACTCAGAGTTCTTGATTGTCCATCACACTTGCCCTGCATTTGAGGGGGAGATGATCGAGTATATGGTAGTACAATGCTAATGTGGCAATGATGTTGCTGATATGGAGAGTTAGTTAGAGTCTTGCTGATGTGGCAATTCAATTAGTGAGATTAGTTAGAAACCGGTTGCAAAGTAGTTAAGTTGTGAAAGATTAATTAGAAAGTCTATACTTGTATATAAAGGATTATCAGTGTATTGGTCATTAGCCTTTAAACATAAAAAAAAGTTAATTATACATCACTTTTTCACTTACATTTTTCACATTTTCTTAGGTGGTAGAATCAAAGTATAGGTATGTAAAAAATGAGATGAATCCATTTATATTTAAATGATAAAAACTATACTAATAAGAGATTATGTGTGTGTAATTGTATATATGTATCATTGTTGTTAAACATCCGTGGATGCAAGTGGGAGTGTTGAAGACCCAACCGGTCTTACTAACATGGCCCAGCCCGAAATTAATTAGGACATGTTTAGGTTCTATAAATTATACTCGGTGTGTTTTCGAGTTAGGTTTGTGTCTTCCCAATCTATCTCAATATCCAAAATTATTTTAAAATTTATATATATTTTTTAATTAATTATAAATAATAAGAGTTCTTGATTTAAATTAAAAAAATTTGCATAACATAATAATATAATTATATTAATATTATTTATTTTAAAATATATATTATAAAATATATATTAATTTTAGTTTCTTGTTTCTATAATTTTATAATTTAATTATGTATAATATTCAAATTTATATATTATATATCTATATACTAAATTGACTTAATTTAAATTTGATCATTATCGAGCCAGATAAAATTAAATTAAAAATAATCTAATAAAAAATTTAGATCAAATTTTGATCAAATCAAAAACATCTCGATTTATTCTATGTATAGCCTTACATCCAAGAGTCACCCAGGGTACGCCTCAATCCTGATAAGTCATGTCGCCCGGATAAGGCAAGTTACATTATTTTTTTCTAAGAAAAAAAGCAAGAAAAGTTCTACAACCTGAATTAGTAAAAAGTTGAACTCTGAAATAGGTGATTCGTAGGAAAAGTCAGATATAATCAAACCACAATATCGTATACCAAGAAATGTAAAATAAAATTAACTGGGGCAATAATTTTAAAAGACCAAAAGTTAGCAAAATTAAAAGAAAAAAGCCAGCCTTCATTGATCAATTTAAAAATGGGAAAATATACTTCAAAAAAATTACAAATGAAACAAACCAATTTTTAATCTTTCACAAGAAAGAACAGAAACGCTCCCAAAACTATTAAAAAAAAAGTCTCCAATATTGTCATTTATGTGTTACTTATGTCTGTGCAAGTAATACGACCGTTTAAAAATTAAAGTGTTTTAAATGTTACAGTTTATATAACATGAGTATTTGCGCAGATATAACTTTTTTAAAATGTCTATGCTTCACAAATTTTTAATAAGAAAAAAGTTATACAAACATAATTTTTAAGTCAAAATTTTTTATAGAATGAACTTTTATATATATTTTTTACTATTAGATTGATGAGTTATCTCTATATTTTTATTTCATTCAACAATAATTATTATATTTAATTAAATTTTGTCAAAATTATAGCTAATTTATTTTGACTGTATAGCATTATTCTTTTTATTAATTGTTTTATGTTGCTCACAATAATTTTCTTGTTTAATTTTTATTTTATCACAAATGATCAAAATGAATACACAACTTGCTTTTCTAATATATTATTAAATATTTCATGAAAGTAATATCCTGTATATGATAACATAATTTACAGCCATTCCTTATATTTGTGGCTTTACCTTAGAATTTAAAAGGATTCTTTTGAAATGAAATTACAAAACTTATTACAAGTAATAGAATCTCAAAATTATGAAATATATAATCGTAAAATAATTTGTAAATGGCTTGAGTTCTTAGATTAATATCGTTCTAAACAAAGTTTATATGAAAAATTAATTATATAAAACATTTTTTCATTTGAAGATTCCAAATACAGGGCCAAAAGTATTCTTCTCCAATATTATATGATATTATAAATACTTATGTAAAATAGTTCTGTTTCTCATTGTGATTAATTACTTCCTTGAGTTTCAGTTGAAGAATTGGGTATTAAGGAATTTCTGCCTGCATATTTGGATCCAAATCTCAAATCCAGTGATCTAGTTACCGGCGTCGGCTTTGCCTCCGGTGCCTCAGGATATGATCCTTTGACACCCCAAATAGCGGTAAATATAAATATATTTGAGATAGCTATATATATATATATATATATATATATATACACTGTTGTTCATAAGTTTTCTAACTTGGTTGTACATTGTAATCAGTCCGTTATACCATTATCCGCTCAACTAGATATGTTCAAAGAATACATAGGGAAGCTGAAAGGCATTGTCGGAGAGGACAGAACAAACTTCATCCTCGCCAACAGTCTTTTTGTTGTGGTAGCAGGCAGTGACGACATTGCCAACACCTATTTTGTTGCTCGCGTGAGACAATTACAGTATGATGTTCCTGCTTATACTGACCTTATGTTGAACTCAGCCTCTAATTTCGTAAAGGTATGCTCAAGGTTTTTGTCAACCATAGTTAGCTCAAACTTCAAAGGGACAAAATAGTTGTTCCAAAAAAAATGACCAAATAAAAAACCATATATATTTATATATATTGTTTGTGGCGAGTATCCTAAACACATTTATTAAAGAATCAAAATATAAAATGTATTAAATGAAAAATAAAGTATTTAATATAAAAATTATTTTTATTTAATATTTTTAATTTTTAATTTCTTAATAAATACCTTAAGGCATTTGTAAAAAAACTTTATAATATCAATTTTCTGATCATATAAATTTTCTTTTTTCCCCTCAATTAAATGTGAAGGAACTATATAAACTTGGAGCTCGTAGAATTGCAGTACTCAGTACACCACCAATTGGATGCGTGCCATCACAGAGAACCCTGGCTGGAGGGATAATAAGAGAGTGCGCAGAAAAGTATAATGATGCAGCAAAGTTGTTCAACTCCAAATTGTCAAAGGAGCTGGATTCCCTTAACCGGAACTCGCCCAATAGCAGGATAGTTTACATTGATGTTTACAACCCTCTACTCGATATCATTGTGAACTACCAAAAATATGGTAATCCCAAGTCTTACCTCTGCGTAGGCGAATTAAGTTAGCAACCTAATCTTTCATTTTATTTACTTTTAAGTTTCTTTCAAATAATGTTTACTTCTTCAATTCAATTGCAGGCTATAAAGTTGTGGACACAGGTTGTTGTGGCACAGGCAAACTAGAGGTTGCAGTATTATGCAACCCTTTGGATACCACTTGTTCTGATGCTTCGGAATATGTTTTTTGGGATAGTTATCATCCTACCGAAGGTGTATACAGAAAGATCATAAGTCAAGTCCTTCAAAAGTATCTGAGTCAATTGTTTTGAGCTCTGATTAAGTTTGCCCCCGGGGATGTCCCAAAAAAGGTTTGTCCACGGGAAGTTAATTAATTAACTAAAGGATAAAATTTAGATCAAGTTTTTTTATATTTTTTTATTTAATTTTTAAATTAATCAATGATATGTGAATTTTTTTTAACTCAATAATATACATTTAATACAATTAAATGATTATTAGTTAGAAAAAAATCACATGTCATTATTTAATTTAAAAATTAAATAGAAAAAATATAAAAAATTTGAGTTAAGTTTTGTGGTTAACTTAATTTATATTTATATCATCGAAGAAGGTGAATATTTTAAGTTTATAGAGTTGGAAGTGTGATTGTCAAGTACTACTTGTAGAATTAATATAAATGGGCATCCATCTAATATTCCATGATTTTTACTCTAGGAAATCTTTATTTTTGTTTATTCATTGATAAAATTAAGAGTATTGTTGGAGTTTATTTGCTATATCTCATATTATTAATAAAAATATGGAGTTATTTGTGGTATATTTCTTTACATATGCTATTTTGCTATTTTGCATCAAGATTTGTTTGATAATTTATAATATTATTAACTGAATAAAATATCACACAGTTCTCTATATGATCTTTTCTTGTTAAAACATCGTATTATGTTTACTAACGCTTATTGATTTAAGTAGTTTGACATTTGTTCTCCTTAAACAAAGTCTCGAATTCATGTCTTGTGAATAAAAAAAATTAGTGCTGACAAAACTTTATACATTTATAATCTGACACAACTAAACTCCGGATTAGTCAAAATTTAATGTGTCTTTTGGATACCAGTACGCTTTCAAGTTTTACTTATTTTTGGCACATTAAAAAAGTACTATATAATATTTATTGATATTTTTCATATCAAAGAATTTTCATAATTCTAATATTATAAAATGTAATAAAAAGACTCATTCAAAATTTAATAATATTTAGTTATATAAATACTATTACAAAATAAAAAATATATATTTAAATTTATTTTGGCATATTAAGTGACTTTTTTATATAGAAAACATATGTATTTTTTATTTTGTGTTATTTTACCATTTTATCTAAAAATTAGTAGTTGATACTTAATGGTTAATAGTGTAATTAATTGTTTATCAAGGTATGATATAAGGTTTATAAAGCTGGAATGATCGTTATCATTTACATGAGAATATATATACATACTTACATGTGTGTGTACAAGACTACCGTGTTGGAGAGAGTTTGAATTTCAAATTCCAATATTAAAGTAGTTATTACAAATCAGAGTAATCAATTGAATAGAAATTACAACAAATAAATGATAATCAAATCAATTTATGTTGATAATACATCAATATCCCTTGTAAGATGGTGGAGACCGAGACGACACCAATTTTGGACATTAAAAAGTTGTGTATTGTATGAGAAAGAAGTTTTGTGAGTAGATCGATAAGTTGGTGACTTGATGGAATATGGTAATCTTGCAAGGAATTATTTGCAACAAGATCACAAATGAAGTGATAATCGATAGCAATGTGCTTCACCTATGAGTGAAAAATTGGGTTTACACAAAGATAGGTAGCTCCACCATTGTCACAATAGATAATAGGTGGAATTGATGAAGAGAGGCCCAATTCTTCAAGTAAGTGGTGCAGACAAATTAACTCAACTGTTGTTGAAGCACAATGGTATGATATTCAGCATCTATTGAGGATCGGGCAACAAATCTTTGTTTGCGATAGGCCCATGAGATTGCATTAAGACCAAGATAGGCAATGTAGGCAAAGGTAGATTTGCGGTTACCATGGTCCCCTGCCTAGTCTACATCACCTAAGGCTTTGAGTGGCATATCATTAGACTTCACCAAGTGTATACCATGGTCAATACTATGTTTAAGATATCGAAGCACTTGTTTGAGAGCCTAAAAGTGGACATCTTTTGGAGATTATATGTATTGGTATAGCTTGTTAATCGAGAAGGCAACATATGGTCTTGTCAAGGATAGGTATAGCATGGATCCAACAAGTTGTAGATACAAAGATGAATCACACGGGTTCTCATCTGGTGAAGGAATGTGACTGCCTTAGGTGAACATGGGTGTGGTCACATGTTTCGTTCCCTTCATATTTGTTTTTCACAAAAGATAAAAAACATAGTGATGTTTGATGAGGAAGAGACCTGTAGGAATCAGTATGATCTCTACCCCAAGAAAGTGATTTAGAGGACTAGGTCCTTGAGTGAGAAAATTTGAGATAGAGCCTCTTGAAATTCACTAAGGAATAACCTATCATTTCTTGTTAGTAGCAGGTCGTCAACATGAACCAAAGAATAGGCAATAATTTCTCCTTTCTTATAAACAAAAAGAGATAGGTCTAAGAGAGAATTCTGAAAAACCATGAGAGACAAGGAACTACTTAAAAGCATTATACTTGGCACACGGGGCTTGTTTTAACTCATACAGCGCCTTCTTGAGTTTTCACACATGATTAAGGTAGCTTTGGTGTACAAATCCTGGTGGTTGGGCCATATATAGACCTCTTCTGATATGTGATGATGGAGAAAGGCGTTGTTGACTTCCTTTTGGCTTATTTTCCACCCTTGAGATCTGGCGAGACAAAACACTAATTTGATGGTTTGAGGTTTTATTAAAAGAAAGAAAGTCTCTTGAAAGTTGACGACTTGCTGCAGATAGAAACTTTTGGTGACTAGTCTAGCTTTTATACCTAATGATTGTGCTAATATGATGGCACTTAATGCGAAATACTCACTTATTGTCAATGACATTGTATACATACATACATACATACATACATATATACATACATACATACATATATACACACATACATACATACATATATACATACATACATACATACATACATATATGATTTAAATAATAAAATTGGCTGACTAAGGGTGTTCAAGATCATCCTGTCCCGAGAACCTATTGTTGAGAATTGTGAATACATCACACAGTGAAAAACAAAAAAATTCCCACCAAGGATCCATGCCAAAGGAGACCATAATTTGTGTTTTTTAGTTTACCTCTTGAAGTGAGATGGAAAACAAACGATGTGAATCACCAACACCGTAACAGCAATGATGTGTCTGCGATAACCATGCAAACAGACTCACGAACGTACAACGTCCGCAAAAAAGAGTCTCACATCTTTGACATAGTGCTAGCTGCTAAGAGAAGAGAAACTTGTTACTTTCTCACTCACTGTTTTTGTAGGTACGGTTAGGGTTCTGTTATGCATACTTAACAGCCCCTTTAGCAGTACTATTTATAATAGTGTCTACCTTAAGTGAGTGTGAGCAGTAGTAAAGTAAGTTATGTAACCCTAGACTCATCTTTTATGAGTTTGACCCACGATTGAATCTCAGTCTAACTTGGATCCTTATTGCTCCAATTTAGTCTGCTCTATGTGTGTGACCCTGTAAGTTCTCATAACGTTGGCAGTAATATTAAAATCTCATTTTAATATTACAAGTAGTGAGCGGTATTTAGCAACACATCGCTGTTACCCAAGTGATGAGAATATCAGTAATTTGACATAACTTTTCTGTGATCAATGTTTCTGTGTAGTTTAGTCCCTTTGTCAAGATATCTAGATTGAACACAAGGCATGAAATGCGTCACTCTTGTATAATTCAATCCTTCATTTCCTGATACTTGAGTAGACTTTGTAATAACAAATGAGATCAATATCTCATATTGACTCATTTGAGCATGACCATGCATTTCGCAGTCTCACTCAATCAGGAGGCCCGAAGATATCGCTCCTGTTATGTAAGAGTGACAAATCTCATCTAGGTCACTCACATCCCTTTGCATGATTCACGGTATGTCCAATAACTAACTTTATAATCACCTTATTACAGATGACGTTTGATGGCATTAAAACACATAACTCCTCATGTAGGAATCATAGTGATACACCATTGTCACTATGAGAATCGCTTATAACACTTACGTAATGATCCATGTAGCGTTTTCATGGCGGGTCAGTCTAGTACATCATTACTCTAATATGTACTCATGTGAAAACTTGATATCTCATATCCATGACCCGTGAGATGTGACACAATAAATAAAATGCCTCATATATTAAAAAATAGCATAATACAATGTAGTAAGTACTGTAAAAATATATCGACTTCTACGGCATACACCAACACCTATCTCGACTTGAAGTTAATTGGTTTGGGTTTTAAAGATAAAACTTAATGTATTTTTGGTTCAGGTTTAAGTCGTGCTCTGGTTGTCCCGGCTCGACTCGATGTCACATAAATTTTTAAAAATTAGCGATATATTATAAAATTTCTAGACTTCTTTTTAATTTATATATGACTTTTAGAATTAAATTAATATATTTTGCATAATAGAATAATATTTTTGTATTAATATATAATTTATTTTGAAATATATGTTGTAAAGCATCTTTTATATTTAGTTTTCTACTTCTAAAATTTTATCATTTAGCTATACATAATATTCAGATCTTACATTTTGTCTAATATACCATATCAATCTGATCATGGCTCAGTTATTAATCTGGTCTTGACCGAGTTGAGTTTGGGTTTAAAGAAATTATGATTCAATCAAAATATCGAGTTGGGTTCAGGCCAAATTAAACTCTTCCTATTAACACCTTTAAGGTCAGTCGTTCGAACCAAAAAGGTTATTATAAAGGCGTGGGGTCTGACTTACTTAATTAAATAGGCTTTGTACAAAGTTTCAGCTTAGCTTGTGTATTAAATGGGTAAGACCTAAAGCAAGTCAAGTTATAAGCTCCTGATGAGCTATTTGGCCTATTTCCCAATCCTAACATCTAAGAGGTTTTATGCAATTGATTTATAGTTAGGGGATTATATGCATTTTAACCTTATTTAAAATATATCATTAATAACATTTATTTAATTAATAATTATCACAATACAAAATCATGAAGTGAAACTTTTAGATAATGTGATTATCATAATATTTAAATTATGAAGGAAAATTTTGGTTATTTAAAAGAGTAAATAGATGTTAAGACTTTGGCAAGTGTACTAAGCCGTGCAAGTAATAAAGAGATGAGTGAGTTGTCGTTCCCAACGAGGATCGTGACAAATACTAGCACTAAACACCACAATCACTATCTAAACGATGGGTTTGGAAAGAAGGGAGCTCAGCAAAAGATGATGAAATCAGAAATTAAAGAAATAAGTCTTTTTGAATTTTTCACAAATACTTGGTGTGCACAATTGAAATTGAATTCGATTAAGATAAAATGCTGGGGTTAGACTTACTAATTCTTTCCCAAATGCAATGATATAACAAACAATATAATCTTTAACTTCATTTATGAAAATCAATCCACTAATTACTCAATTTCTAATTCCTTAGATGAAAAGAGCCTAAATCCTCTAATTAAGTCCTAATTCCTTAGGTGACTTAAAGAGTGAATTCGCATTAAGGTTAAGGATTAACAGATTACTAATAGATCAAGACCTATTCCTAGATTCAAGACCTATTAGGTGATTAAATTCAGATTTAGACCTAGCATCAATTTTCCAATTGTTTACCAAATCAAGCATCAAGTCATGGATAACCAAGCCACAACAAGCATTAAGCACAGAAATTAAGCACTCATGAAGAAGTAAAGAAATATATTGGATGATCAAATCAAATCCATAAGAGATTCAGAAAAAGATACATCTAACCCCAACATAAGGAAGTTTAGCTAGACATGATTAAAGTGATACAATAAAAAGAAATAAAGATAAGAGATGAAAACTCCATTGGGTGCTCTTGGTTCCCCAGCCACGTCCAGAAGCTCTCAATCCTTTATCAAGAATCTCCCTTCTGAAAAATCCCCCGGAATGAATGCCCAACTCTGCGTAATATCCTATTTTTAGGATTTCTTCCAGACGCAGCAGCGCTTAGCGCAAATTTATCCATGCTGAGCGCGAATTAAGTGACTGCATTGAGCTAAGCGCGATCTTACTGGCGCTTAGCGCCACATGTGCTGAAATGTACCACGCATCAATCACTCTTCTGACTTCTTCAGGCTAAGCGCCACAACCTTGGGGCTAAGCGCTGGCTTCCATACGTGAACTTGGGCTTCAGCTTCCTTCAATGGCTTCAATGGATTTCAATGACTTGCACCCAAACTACATAAAACACATAAAAACATCATTAACTAAACTAAAAAACATCAATTAAGAAAATATTCTTAAAGACTCAATAAAACACATAAAACATAAACTAAAACGACCTCTCAAGTCTTAAAAGAAAGATAAACAACCTCAATGTACACTTATAAAGATATACATATTAGACATTTATCAAATTCCCCAAACTTAAGACTTTGCTTGTCCCCAAGCAAAAGTAAACTCAAAAATAAAGAAAATAAAAATAAAAAAAAAAAACAACTCAACACACAAGTTAACTAACAAAAGAACAAAATTAAAAAGGAAATGAGATCCATCACTACTCAACTAGACAAAGTAATACAAATTCCACTGATGAAAAACTCACAAAGAAGATTCCATCCATAGCGAACTTGCATCCAAACTTTGCTCACACAAAAGAAGTCATAGCAAAAAAAATGTACAGTTATTTTTACTCTTGACAGAACAATAATCATGGCATATGCAATATAGTCAAAACAATAGAAATTTAGCTCCTCACAAGATGTAGTTGTTTCTCTCAATCACTCTAGTGTATGGAGTGTGTGTTCCTCTCAAAATCACACATTAAAACCCTACAACTTCAATTTTGCTTTTCATCTTAATTTTCCTTACACAAATCACATGCATGCATAGTCACAAGGGTCTTTACTTGGGATGTAGCTTGATTTGGTCAAAGGAAAAGTGATGAAGGATAAGCAAGCTAAACACCAAAGAGGATAAGAGAAATTTTTTTTCTTTTTTTTATTTATTTTTTTTTCTTTTTTTATTATTATTTTTTTTTACTTTTTAAAACTGCATCAAATTCCCTTTTTTTTATTTCTTCTTTGCCATTTTTTTTAATTATTTTTTTTCTCCCCCAAACTTATGTTAAACCCAAACACAAAAAAATTGCTCTCTTATCCAAAAAGGTGTAGGTAGAACATTGTTTTTCACTTTTTAGGCATATGGGTTATTCAAAAAAAAAATTTAATCATTGTCTTTCAGCTCAAGGGGGTATCACAAAGGATAAAAAAAAATTTTTTTAGGTAAGCTTTTTAGTCAAAATGGCTAGTAGAAAAGAAGTGTCCTGATCATTTCTATGACATGCAAGTGAATTTTTGAATTCAAATCAGATTCAAGCAAAATCAAGAGTATAAGTTCCAATGATGCCACTCACAAAGAATTTATCATTAATGGTCCAAAGAACTCACACAGGTAAAGCTAAAAATTTTCATTGAATTTCCAGATTTCCTTGCCATAGTCATTATTCACAAGAGTTCAAACCAAACATCAAAGCTATGATATCCTTATGGAAACAAAATCACAGAAACACAGCAACCACAAATGTCAACTTCAATGGAAGAGAAACAACATGGAAGAAATGTACTTCAATGAAATTGTTAAGAGCGATAATCTCAAAACCTCTTTTTTTTATTTTTATTTTTTATTTTAAAAAAAATAAACACAAGACACTTTGACAAAAATAACAGAAAGAACATGGTACATTTATTCATTCAAAATTAAATTCAAGCAAAGTAAAGAGAAAGTTTAGCTCAAGGATTCCTAGAGGAACCCTCTCCAATCTTCTTCTTGCACCCCTTCACTTTCTTCCCCTTCTTTGTGTCTTCTTCTTCTTCTTTCTGCACTTGGGAAGTTTGCTCTTCTTCTTCCACCTCTTGAGGAGGAAACACCCGCTCCTTCTCCTTTTTGCACAAGTCCATCAGTGGTTGCAAAAACTCTTTGTAATCATCATCAATTTCCTGACCTTCCAAGGTCCAATTCTGATTTGGACAATTTCTTGCACATTCAAGACATTCTTTCACCATGTATTCGTCCGTATAATGAACTGGAGGATTCGGTGTGGTCCTCTTAGGTGGCATCCTGTGGAAATCCATGAATGAAAATGAACCAATTAACATCACACTCAAATATTAAATATTTTTTTTTCAACCAAACACACTGAATTATTCTATCACAACTCAAACACCAAATAGCACATAAAAATTCAAAAACACAAACAGAGTTTAACCCATACTGATGTCCAAACACAGAATAACAAAAACTAAACAAAATAACCAGGTCCACAATATAATGATAACAAAATCACAAAGTCAAACATTAACAATTATTTTCAAAATCAAATTAAAGTTCTTCAAGCTCTACTCCTCTTCATCCTCTTCATCTGCTAGCTCATCCCCCTCTTGAAAAGCATCCTGGTCCCCAGGATGTTCTAGCCATGCAACATAAGAATCCACCTCACTAGCAGAAGGAAAGTGGAATGACCCCTCAGGTGGACTGGGCAAATGAGCAGATAAGTCTCGCATCATATTCCACATCATCATGTCAGATCTGTGAAGAGCATCGAGCTTGTGGTGAAGCAGACTATGAGATGATTCCAAGGCATCTACCCGTGTGGAGAGTGAGTGGGGAGCAGGAGGAGTCGGTCTAGATAAAGCTGGTGCATCACTGCCCATACAATTTTTCTGGATGAACTTGGCAGTAATGGGAGCCTGGGCTTAATCTTGGCACCCTGAGAGACATCCACACCAGCAGCTCGACATAATTCAGTAATCAGAGATGGATGACCTAGCTGGCCAACTCCCACAGTATCAGCAGCCCTTTGAATTTCAAAAGAAATGATCTCCCCCAAGTCCATGGTGAGACCAGCCATGATGGCATAGAGCATGAGAGATCTTCTTTCAATAATATCGGAAGTATGGGAGCATGGTGAAATGTTAGAGTGCAGGAACGTCATCCAAATCTGGGCCAACTGAGTTAAGTCACCTCGGAGGATCTTCTGCCTCTGCCCTGATCGACTCGTGACATAGTCAACCCCAGGTTTGCAAACAGTGGCTAAAACTTGCTGGTAGTCCTTGTTCCGATTCTTCCAATCTGTGTATCCACAATCCAAGGGGGCCCAAGGAGTTGGAGTGTCCAAAAATTGATTTATGGCCTCTGCATCAAAAGGAATGGCCTTGCCATGGACATAACTCCTATGCTGTGGGAAACATTCCTCCATAGTAACGGCATTTGCATAGAACTCCCTTACAATTGCTACATTGGCGGATTCAGGGTAAGTGGACAACGTAAGCCAACCGCGCCTCCGCAACTCAGCTTGAAATGCTTCATATTCACCAGGAGCAAGTACAACTTTGCGCTCCATCGAAGGTTTCGATTCTCAATGTCCTTAAATCTCTGTTGGTGCTCTTCGAAAGAAATCTGTCAGCATCATACGAGGAAGATCCTTTTCTTTTCTTTGAGGTGAGCTTGGAAGGTGGAGCCATGACTCGAGACAAGCAAGGATCTAGGCTCAAATACTGTACCGGTAGAAAATGTAGAAAACACGAGCACCAAAGAAATCCCAAATGTAAATGCAAAGAAATATACGGGGAAATTGCAACCACAAATGCAGAGTAAAGCATGCATAAATCTGTGCTCACATGATCTAAGCAACCTTTAGATCCCTATAACATATATAAACAGGTAAACCCTTGGTCCCAGGGCGAATTCCAAAATGCAATGTCATCGAGAAAGTATTTGCACATATAAACACAGAGAATAACACAGATGTAATAAACGGTGCGCAAAATACACAGGGGTAATGCCAAAAACATCAGCTCCATCAGAGAAATAGCACAATGGCAATCAAAAGCCCTAAACCCCCAAATCCAGAGGATAAACGTGACCTCCCCCCACAAAATCCAATGAGAGTGCTAGGTTCCAAGGAATATGCAGAGTACACGAGTGGAATCAAATAACAAGAACAAAGAAAGAAAAGAAAAAGAAAAGAAAAACAAAAATAAAAATAAAAGAGAGAAAAAAAAAACATAAAGAAATAAGAAAAATAGAAAAGAAAAGAAAGAAAAAAAAATTTGAACATCATACGAAGAACCACAAATGTCGGGAAACAGGATACCGATACGGTTTAAACAAATAACCACAACCAAAAAAAATAAAATAAAATAAAATAAAATAAAATAAAATAACAAAATAAAAGAAAAGAAAATGAAATGAAAGAAAGAAAGAAAGAAAGAGCATACTGCGGAGAGGAAAGGAAGAATGGAGGTAGGTGGGTGTGAGTGGAACGTGCAACGAGGAGGAAGAAAGGAAAATGGGGGATGAAGGGAGAAGAGGGGGGCGTAAAGATGAAAAGAAGGGAAGAGGGAGAGAACGAAGTTAGCGAGTGGGTGGGGAGGCAGGAATGGGGAAATGGGAAAGGAATGGGGAAGTGGGAAAGAAATGGGGAAGTGGAAAAACTGACGCGCCTCTGTACGAGGGACTCGCGCGTAGCGCGAAGTAACTTGCGCTTAGCGCACCTTAATAAATTATTATTTTTTTTAAGAGAAAAGGAAAAAAAGAAAAAAAAAAATAAAATAAAATAAAATAAAATAAAAAAAAAAGTTTATCTGATTAAAAAAAAAAATTTTTTTTTTTGAAATGTGGCGCTAAGCGCAACATGAATGAGGCTAAGCCTGAGTGCTTCAGCCAAGCCACTGAGAAAAGGAGCTAAGCGCCTTAAAATGGGGCTATGCGCCATAGCAACAGAGAATAGGGTAAATTTGGCTCGCAAATGGCGCTAAGCGCACATAATTAGCGCTGAGCGCAAGTGCAGCAGACAAAGCACTGAGAAATGGCGCTAAGCGCCTTCAAATGGGGCTAAGCCCCAGAGAATCAGAGAGCTAACTGATTTCAGCTCGTGAGTTGCGCTAAGCCCCATATTTTGGCGCTGAGCGCCAGTTTAGCAGAAAGAACACTGAGAAATGGGGCTAAGCGCAAGAAAATGGGGCTAAGCCCCAGCGCATCAGAAAGCTAACTTATTCCAGCTCGTAGGTGGCGCTGAGCCCCATATTTTGGCGCTGAGCGCCAAATGCAAAAACAATGATGCCAAAAACCATCAAAGAAAATTCCCAAAACTTATGTATTTCTCTCAAACTCACCCAAAATACCAAAATAACACTGAAACATGAGAATTCAATCATGAAAGCAATTAGAGAATTCATGCAAATCTAAAACAAAGCAACCTATCTAATCAACAAAAATAACACAAAAAGGGATAGAAATCCTGGGTTGCCTCCCAGTAAGCGCTAGTTTAACGTCATTAGCTCGACGCCTTGTAAATTTTATGGTTCATGCAAAATAAGAGCAACATTTGCTCTTTCTACTTTCCCACCAAGATAGGGCTTCAGTCTCTGTCCATTGACCCTGAAAGTCCTTTTAGAAGCTAGATCCTCCACTTCTATTGCTCCGTAGGATGTCACCTCCTTAACAGTGAATGACCCTGACCATTTAGACTTCAATTTTCCCGGGAATAACTTCAGCCTAGAATTAAACAACAACACTTATTGTCCCGGATAAAATTGTCTCTGTGAAATATACTTGTCATGGTAGATCTTCATCTTCTATTTGTATATCCCCATATTCTCATATGCGTGCACACGTATTTCATCAAGTTCATGCAGCTGATTAACTCTCTTTTCTCCACTCAAAGTAGGATCAAAATTCAAGAATTTTAAGGCCCAAAACGCCTTGTGCTCCAGCTCAACTGGAAAATGGCAAGACTTACCATAAACCAGTTGATACGGTGACAAACCTAAAGGAGTTTTGTAGGCTGTCCTATATGCCCAAAGAGCATCATCCAACTTCTTTGCCCAATCCTTCCTTGAATGACCAACTGTCTTCTCCAAGATTCTTTTTATCTCCCTATTTGATACCTCCACTTGGCCATTGCATTGCGGGTGATAGGGAGTTGCTACTTTGTGTCGGACATCATACTTGGAGAGGACATTTTGCGGTGATTATTCTGAGTGTTGAGTGCCCCATCACTGATCAACACTCTGGGAACTCCAAATCTAGATAAAATGTTCTTTTTGATGAATTTAAGCACTGTTTGAGAATCATTTGCAGGAGTGGCCATGGCTTCAACCCATTTTGAGACATAGTCAACAGCCACCAATATGTACTGGTTTGAATAAGAGGAAGGGAATGGCCCCATAAAATCAATGCCCCAGCAGTCAAATACTTCAACCTCTAGAATGGGATTCAAAGGCATTTCACTTCTCTTTGAGATATTGCCGGTCCTTTGGCATTTATCACAACCCTTCACATAGTTGTATGCATCTTTAAAGATGGATGACCAATAGAACTCCGACTGAAGTACCTTTGCAGCAGTACATTCACCATTAAAATGCCCTCCACAAGGGGAATCATGGCAATGCCAAAGTATCTTCTGCCCCTCATCTTGTGACACACACCTCCTGAGAATTCCATCAGGGCTAATTTTGAAAAGAAAGGGGTCATCCCAAATGTAATATTGGGCATCCCGAAAGAATTTCTTTTTCTGCTGCCATGTGAAATCTTCTGGTATAACCTTTGCAGCTTTAAAGTTAGCCATATCTGCAAACCATGGCCTTTCTTGCACCATCAGTAGTGCTTCATCTGGAAATTCATCCCTAAGCTCTTGTTCTTTGGCTGTGATTTCCTCGTTCACTAGCCTTGAGAGATGGTCTGCCACCACATTTTCACTTCCCTTCTTGTCTTTGATTTCAAGATCAAATTCCTGCAACAATAAAATCCACCTAATCAGTCTAGGTTTTGATTCTCCCTTAGTTAGCAAATATTTAATTGCTGCATGATCAGTGAACACAGTAATCTTAGATCCAATCAAATAGGAACGAAATTTCTCCAAAGCAAATACTATGGCAAGCAATTCCTTTTCAGTTGTCGCATAATGAATTTGATTCTCATTAAGGACCTTGCTTGCATAATATATTGCATGAAAAATTTTATTCCTTCTTTGCCCTAATACAGCTCCTACTGCATAGTCACTTGCATCACACATAAGTTCAAAGGGGAACTCCCAATCAGGGGCTATAATAATAGGAGCAGAAATCAATTTATCTTTCAAACAATTAAAAGCATGCAAACACTCATTATCAAAATCAAAAGAAGAACTCTTAATGAGAAGATTGCACAATGGTTTTGCAATTTTTGAGAAATCCTTGATGAATCTTCTGTAGAATCCAGCATGGCCTAGAAAGCTCCTCACACCCTTCACATTCAATGGTGGAGGTAGCTTTGCTATCACTTCAATCTTGGCCTGATCTACCTCCATACCGCTGGCTGAAATCTTGTGACCAAGTACTATGCCTTCCTGCACCATAAAGTGACATTTCTCCCAATTTAAAACTAAATTAGTTTCCATGCATCTTTTAAGAACATTAGCAAGGTTAGACAGACAATGATCAAATGACGTACCAAAAACAGAGAAATCATCCATAAAAACCTCTATATACTTTTCAATCATATCAGCAAAGATAGAAAGCATACACCTTTGGAAAGTAGCGGGAGCATTGCAAAGACCGGGGCATCCGTCTATATGCAAAAACTCCATAGGGGCGGTAAATGCTTTGTCTTCTCTTGGTCTTCGGGATTGACTGTAATTTGATTATAACCAGAATAGCCATCAAGGAAGCAATAATAGGCTTGTCCGGATAATCTTTCAAGCATCTGGTCCATGAATGGAAGAGGAAAATGATCCTTCCGGGTAGCTTGGTTGAGCTTCCGGTAGTCGATGCACATACGCCAACCGGTGACTGTTCTAGTGGGAATTAATTCATTCTTGTCATTCATCACCACAGTCATACCTCCATTTTTAGGGACAACTTGAACCGGACTCACCCAAGCACTATCTGAAATGGGATAAATTATTCCGGCTTCAAGGAGTTTCAGTACCTCTTTTCTCACTACCTCTTTCATTGTGGGATTTAACCTTCTCTGCGGCTGCACCACCGGCTTGAATTCCTCCTCAAGTTTGATCTTATGCATACAAAAAGCTGGACTTATTCCTTTTAAATCAGAAATAGTCCATCCAATCGCAGTTTGGTGCTCTCGGAGTACCCTTACTAACTTTTCTTCTTCAAGTTTCGACAAAGAACTGCTGATTATCACTGGATTTGCATCTTGATCGTCAAGGAAGGCATATTTCAAGTGAGATGGTAAGGGTTTCAACTCTAGTTTCGCTTTTTCCTCCACCTTGTCATTCCTCAGCTCTTCTTTCATCTTGCTGATAGCACTCTTTGCTTGATTGGCTTCTAGATACTGCAAGCATTCCTCAATGGTTTCCTCATCTACCTCATCATGATTCTCAATAGCATTCACAATCACTCTTTCAAGAGGTGAAGGTGGAGTATTGTGCTGAATAGATTCTGCAACTGTAGTATCAATCAAATCTACCCGATAAGAAGTTTCCTTATCATCCGGGTGTTGCATTGCTTCAAAGACATTAAAAGTCACTTTTTCATCTTGCACCCTCAACATAAACTGCCCTTGTTGCACATCAATTAAAGCCCGGTCAGTTGCTAAAAATGGTCTCCCCAAGATAAGAGGTACTTCAACATCCTCTTCCATGTCTAAGATCACAAAATCTGCCGGAAAGATGAACTTATCAACCTTCACAAGAACATCTTCCATGATGCCATAAGGGTGCTTGATTGATCTATCCGCAAGTTGTAGTGCCATCCTTATTGGTTTCACTTCACCACCACCAAGCTTGTTCAAGATTGAGAGTGGCATCAAATTGATACTTGCCCCCAAATCACATAAGGCCTTACCAATAGAAATGCTTCCAATTGTGCAAGGTATTGTAAAGCTTTCAGGGTCTTTAAGTTTTGGAGGCAGCTTCCTTTGAAGGATTGCGCTACATTCTTCCGTCAAGGCAACGGTCTCATCCTCTTTAAACCTTCTCTTCTTTGTGAGAAGTTCTTTCATGAACTTGGCATAGATTGGCATTTGCTCAAGGGCCTCCGCAAAAGGAATGTTGATTTGCAACCGCTTGAATATGTCAAGAAAGCGAGCAAATTGTTCTTCCTTCTCTTTTTTCTTGGTTGGGTGCGGGTATGGCAATTTAACATATGATGGAATCTCTTGAGGTGCACCTCCATCTTTCAAAAGTTGACTTTTGCTCTTTCTCAATATAGACTCCTCATCCACTAACTTTTCTCTCTTCTCATTTTCTTTTTCTTTTTCAATTTCTTCCCTCTCAACCTCTTTGCCATTTTTCTCATTTGTCTTACTTTTTGTTTTTTCACTTGACTCATTTTTTTTCAATATCTCTCTCTTTTTTAGTCAAAGGCTCACAACACACATTCTCAATGATTTTACCACTCCTCAATGTAATAGCTTTACAATGCTCTTTGGGATTGTTTTGAGTGTTACCTGAAAAACTCCCTCCTGATTGTTCTGCCAATTGCTTTGCAATTTGTCCAACTTGAATCTCCAAGTTCTTGATGGAAGCATCTGTGTTTTTCTGGTTGGACATAGACATTTGCATGAATTGATTGAAAGTGTTTTCCAAAGCTGAAGTCCGATCCTGAGGTGGTTGTGTGGTTGGAGGTTTACTTGGTGACCCAACATCTTGTTTCCACCCAAAGTTCGGGTGATTCCTCCACCCTTGATTGTAGGTGTTGGAATAAGGGAAGTTTCCTTGCCTCCCATAGTTCCCCATATAATTGGCTTCCTCAAAAGAGTTAGGGGTGGCCTCACAATTGCCATTGTCATGATCACCTCCACAAAAGTCACATTTCATTACTTGTTGTTGCGACATATTGGTGCTTTGCATGACTTGAATTTGCTGTGGAAGTTGCATAAGTTGCTTGTTAATGGCCTCAAGTTGCTGAGTCAACAACTTATTTTGAGCCAAAATAGCATCCTTTGAATCCAACTCCAACATTCCCCTTTTTGAGTTGGTGCCTCGATCATAGTGCATCAAGTAGTCATTAGATGCCATAGCTTTGATCAATCTCAATGCTTCCTCTGGTGTCTTGGTGTTCATAGAACCTCCAGCTGAGGCATCCAACATGAGCTTGGTTGACGGTCTCAATCCATTGCAAAATGTTTGCATTTGGATAAGATCATCAAACCCATGATTAGGGCATCTTCTGAGTAATTCTTTAAACCTCTCCCATGTGTCATGAAGAGTCTCTCCCTCTTGTTGAACATAGCTTGTGATATCACCCCGTGTCTTCACAAATCTAGATGCAGGAAAGAATCTTGCTAGAAACTTGGTTTCTAAATCATCCCATGTAGCAATGCTCCCTCTTGGTTGAGATTGGAGCCAAGCTCTAGCTCTATCTCTAAGAGAGAAAGGGAACAACCTTTGGCGAATTGCATCCCCAGTAGCACCATTGATATTCACCGTATCACACAGCTCAATGAAATTGGAGATATGAGTATTAGGATCTTCCTTTTCCATCCCTGCAAACTAATTTTGCTGCATAATGTTCAAGAGAGCAGGCTTGATCTCAAAATTATTGGCAGTGACCGGAGGAGGTACTATGCTGGAGGTATGCCGGTTTGCATTGGTGTTGGCATAATCCCCTAGTGTCCTCCGAGCTCTATCACCATTACCCGCCATCTCTTCCTCCACTTGTTGAACCAAAGTGGAAGATGGAGTTTCTTGTTGTTGTTGTTATGTAGTCTTGGCTAACAACTTGTTCTTCCTTGTCTGACCCCTATTCTTCCTAGCTGTTTTCTCTACTTCCGGGTCGTAAAGAAGTTGATCGGCCGGAGTTTTACCTCGCATAAACAACACAAGCTAGAAAAAATTTGATTAGCACACAAGGAGATTATCAAAAGCAAAAAGAATAGAAAAGAAAAATAAAATTGTGTCTAGATTAGTAACTGAAATGGGTATGCTAATATTGAAACACCGATCCCCGGCAACGGCGCCAAAAACTTGTTAAGACTTTGGCAAGTGTACCAAGCCGTGCAAGTAATAAAGAGATGAGTGGGTTGTCGTTCCCAACGAGGATCGTGACAAATACTAGCACTAAACACCACAATACTATCTAAACGATGGGTTTGGAAAGAAGGGAGCTCAGCAAAAGATGATGAAATCAGAAATTAAAGAAATAAGTCTTTTTGAATTTTTCACAAACACTTGGTGTGCACAATTGAAATTGAATTCGATTAAGATAAAATGCTGGGGTTAGACTTACTAATTCTTTCCCAAATGCAATGACATAACAAACAATATAATCTTTAACTTCATTTATGAAAATCAATCCACTAATTACTCAATTTCTAATTCCTTAGATGAAAAGAGCCTAAATTCCCTAATTAAGTCCTAATTCCTTAGGTGACTTAAAGAGTGAATTCGCATTAAGGTTAAGGATTAACAGATTACTAATAGATCAAGACCTATTCCTAGATTAAAGACCTATTAGGTGATTAAATTCAGATTTAGACCTAGCATCAATTTTCCAATTGTTTACCAAATCAAGCATCAGGTCATGGATAATCAAGCCACAACAAGCATTAAGCACGGAAATTAAGCACTCATGAAGAAGTAAAGAAATATATTGGATGATCAAATCAAATCCATAAGAGATTCAGAAAAAGATACATCTAACCCCAACATAAGGAAGTTTAGCTAGACATGATTAAAGTGATACAATAAAAAGAAATAAAGATAAAAGATGAAAACTCCATTGGGTGCTCTTGGTTCCCCAGCCACGTCCAGAAGCTCTCAATCCTTTATCAAGAATCTCCCTTCTGAAAAATCCCCCGGAATGAATGCCCAACTCTGCGTAATATCCTATTTTTAGGATTTCTTCCAGACGCAGCAGCGCTTAGCGCAAATTTATCCATGCTGAGCGCGAATTAAGTGACTGCATTGAGCTAAGCACGATCTTACTGGCGCTTAGCGCCACATGTGCTGAAATGTACCACGCATCAGTCACTCTTCTGACTTCTTCAGGCTAAGCGCCACAACCTTGGGGCTAAGCGCTGGCTTCCATACGTGAACTTAGGCTTCAGCTTCCTTCAATGGCTTCAATGGATTTCAATGACTTGCACCCAAACTACATAAAACACATAAAAACATCATTAACTAAACTAAAAAACATCAATTAAGAAAATATTCTTAAAGACTCAATAAAACACATAAAACATAAACTAAAACGACCTCTCAAGTTTTAAAAGAAAGATAAACAACCTCAATGTACACCTATAAAGATATACATATTAGACATTTATCAATAGACAATTTAGTTTCTGAAATTATCCATCACTCGTAATTTAGTTTCTAAATTTAATATGATATGACAGATAAAAAGAAAGAATTTAACATAATATGGCTATATAGGTTTTATAAATTCGGAGATAAACTTGTATAATCAAATAAATTTAGGGACTAAACTGTGAGTAGGAATGTCAGTGGGACGAGTAATGCTTTCCCTGCCCCTACTTTAATCCTCGTCGCTAGTACCCATTTATGACCCCACAAGTAGATGAGTATTCGCAGGTATTTAATAATTCAGAATGAAATTTTAAAAATTATAAAAATAAAAATTTAAATAAAATAAATTTTAACATTACATATTTTTTACTTTGTTCAACAATTTAAGATTCTTACAAAATTAAATGAATTTCACAAATAACATATCAAAATCAATTATATTTTGTAATAATTTATACGAATAATTGTTACATGAATGATATATATTTTTTGCAAATTAACGAGTACTCACAAAGCGAGTATTATAATCCTCGCTCTCGTCCCCTTTTATTCATGTACTTTTGCCATTGCTAACTATGAGTATAGAATAATTCTAACTTATTTATTCTTATTTGAAATATCAATTAATAATATTTATGTAATAATACTTCTGTTTAAAATATGATTAATGACATTTATTTAATTCACATAAATTTCGTAACATCAGGCAGTTTTGAATTGATGACACATATTGACTATATTGACTAAATATAAACTATATTGATGGCACATATAAATTAAAACTATATTGACTAAATGGGTACGTAACGCAGCCAAATAATTCAATGTATATGACAAATTTGCGTTATTTAAAATAGCATTAAAAACATTTATTTATTTAATACTTATCATAATTCTAAAATCATAAAGTGGAACTTGAGGTATTTAAAAAATTATTAATGAGATTCATTTACGTCAAATATCTCTCTCTATATACAGGGATATATCTAATTAGAGAATTTTTTTTTAGAGAGTAAGAAGAGTAAATTTTGACCATAAAATCATATATAGATTATTAAAATTAAAAATTATTTAAAGATCATATGACTACTTAAAAAATCACATATATTTATATTCTAATTTTAATTATTCATCTAAAATTTAATAATTAAAATTTACTTTTTTATTTTTTACAATAAATACTACTCACACAATATACATTATATATATATATATATATATATATATATATATATATTATAAAGGCAGTTGATGTGATCACCCCATGGTTAAGTACGACTTGTTCTAAGATTTCAAGTTTCTTTGGGCTTGGAGCAAAATGATATCATATGGCCTTCTACCTACAAAGTTTACCCAATAATCAAACACACTCTTTCTTTAAGAAATGTAACTTGTTTTGACTATGCGACCCCATGCAGGTGTGTGTCAAGTTACACTAGTGTAACTCTAATAAAGTTATACCAAATTTGGTCCTTTGATTGTTACAAAATCCAATGACTTACATTTTTTTCTCTTAAACAATTAAGTGACTTACCTCCCCTCACTACATCTCCCCTTAACCCTTCTAGATTCTCCCTCTTACACTTTTGCAGTGAATAGAGGTGGATATACAGACCATAAAATCTGCATAACCTGAGGTGGGTTACAGACCATAGAATCTGCATAACTTGAAACTCGCGCAGGTTAAGACCAACTAAAATATTAATCTATTTAAACACGAATTTATTGACCCAATTCATGTAAATCCATGGTTAAATGGGTTTTGGTCCGTGGATTTGCGAACCAACCCACAAACCCTCATATTTTTTTTAATGGGAGCTTCATGACAGTGTTGGATGCCCAACATTATACTTACTTCACTTCACATGACTGATGGCGGATGGTCCAAATAAATTTACAAACACTAAAACTAAAAAAATAAAAACATCAAAACAATAAAAAAATAAAAGCATTGTGTCTCATACCCTCATTTCCCTTTCAATCATTTGAATCTAATTTCAGTCTCAAATTAGAAACCCTAGCAGAGACGGAGAAACCTTATCTTTAGACTTCCGTCGTTGCCCCTGCGCACAGAGACCTCCGCCAACGACCACGACTACGATGGTGAAAGCGCGACCTGCGACTACGACAGTGAGAAGCACGACCTGCGACAATGCGAGTGCGATCTCCAATGACCACAAACTTGTGCTCACGTCACGTCACCTCGCCTCACCGTTGCTGCTCGTCCCTATCACAATCTTGCCACCATTGCCACTTGTCCATCACTCTGACTCTCTTATCTATTTTCAATTTTTAACAGGAAGATGCTCCATAGTATAAAAGAAATTAAGAGAACCAGAGCAGCAATTGATTTGAGGACCCAATATGAAAAGAGTCCAATTAATCAGAACTGCAGTTGTGATTATTTAAATTGAACTTTAATGTGTATACCAATTGAACAAAAATAATAATAAATGCACAAAAATCAAAACTTCATCATTGAAATAACAAGGCGAAGGGCTTAGATATAAAGTAATAAAAAGTGATACAAGTGAATCAGTATTTGGGTGCATAAGAAAAAGAGTACGAAGTTGCAATTTCATTGCCGCAGATGGCTTCGGTGAAATACTCACCACAGGAAATTATCGCTATGGTGTCGAGTCAGCTCCGGCGAATTACTCACTAATCCATAGGAAATGATCTTTGACAGCGATAGAGGATTCAGGGGAGAGACGTAAAGGAAACGAGGGAGAGGGAGAGAGAGAGAGAAGAGTCTGGAGAGGGGGAATTGGAGGAGAGTCACGTGAGTGTTTAAGTGAAAAGAAATGTAGAGTAAATTACACTTACCACTTCTAGGATTGATAATATTAAATTCAATCTTATTTTTTTTAAATAACACTCATATTTATTAATTGATTAAGTTATATAATTATATAAATATTATTAATTAAAATTTATAAAATTTTTAACATTCACGCTATTTATAAAAATATTTTTTTAAAAAATATCAACCTCATTTTTTTAAAATGACATTCACCCTTCAATTAATTGATCAAGTTACATAATTATGTAAATATTATCAATTAAAATTTATAGAGTTTTTAACATTTACAGTTATTTATAAAAAATTATGTATACTAAAAATAATCGTATATCTTGAAAACTTTATAGATTTTAATTAATAATATTTATATATAATAATATTTTTATAAGAAAAACTTTTATAATTTTTTTGTATAGGTGTATAAGAGGTTTTTTGAAAAAATATATTTATTTTTTAACTAGTAATGTTATCAAATTTTAATTGATAAAAAATATTATTAAATTTTAATTAGTAATAATTATACATAATAATATTTTTTTAAAATATTTTTTTTATAAATAATTATAAATACTAAAAATCTTATAAATTTTAACTGATCATATTTATATAATTATATAATTTAATCAATTAATAAAAATAAATGTTATTTTTAAAAAAAAATAAGACTGAATATCATACCATCAAACTTAAAAAGGGTGAGCGTAATTTAATCAAAAATGTAAGTCATTGGATATTGTAACAATCAGATCATAACTGATATATAGAGAAATAGTGTTTTATTTCACCAAGGGACGAGTACACGTGATCTTCATCCTTCACCGAGATATTATCCTGAATGGTTTCACAAATGACATGGACATCGCTCGGGCCGTTGAAAACGTGTAACCAACTGAAATTTAAAAAAAAATATTAAATTAAAATTGTAGTTTCAGTAGCTTTTACTTATTTTTAATTTAATTTTTACATTTTTTTGTTAAATTAATTCTTACACTTAAAAACGTTTTTATAGTAATCTTTATTATTAATTCTGTTATAATATTGTTAATTAATTAATTAATTTAATAAATATTTTTATCTAATAAATACTCTTTTAAATACTTATTTTTCTTGTAAAATATCCAAAAAATATTCTTATATTCCAATAATTACTCATATAAATGTTTATTTATTCAAAATAGATGTTCATTTATTAAGTAAGTATTTTTTATTTTTTTTTGTCTCTATAAAATATTTAATAATACCTAAATTAATAGAATTATAACAAAAATTAATAATAAAATTTACTTTAAAAATATTTAAAGTGTAAAAACTAATTTAAAAATATATATAAAAAAATTAAATTAAAAATAAATATACACTATACTTACTAAAACAAATACTCCAGTGACATAAAACACAAGTACAAAGCACCGCTGTGTGTATTATTCATGTGTGGTTCTACGCATCCAACTTCATCGGTTCTAGCATTTATCATATATATGAGCCTTTCTTCCGTACTCCGGGAAGAAGAAAATTCTTCTTTTTCATGGACCATCTTATCCATTAATCATTGTCATATTCTCTTCCTCTCTCCTTCAAACTTTAAAAATCAACAGTGCAGATCTACATGGAAGAAGAAAAAGTTCTTCCTTCTAGTGGATATAAGAATTTTTCCATATATATATATATATTCAACTAAAATAAATTATGAATTAATTACAGAAGTTGCTATGATACCCTTATGGTTCTTGTAATTGTTAAGTATTTATTTTGATTATTTTATAATAATTTTTTAAAAATTTATTAAATATAAATAGTTGCCAATAAAATATTTTATATATCACCCTAAATATTAAATCCAAGAAAAAAAATGAATAATGGTGTAATTTTTGTTAATTACATGCAGTACAGAAAAAGGACATGGAAAAGTCATACAATATCAAGTATTATACATAGAACTGGGTACGCAGGCTGGGCCAATCTGTGACGAACCGTAATTAAATGAGCTAGTGCGGGGGAGAAAGGACAAGGAGCGAAAAGAGAGACTGAGAGCCCAAAATTAAACAGATTGACATTGCATCAACTTTGTGGTCGTTGAAAACCACAGTAGCTTTGCACCGCCTTAGGTCGTGCCCGCAACGTTATAGGTCACCCTCGGAGTCACAGTCCTAGTTGTCTGACTGTGGTCGTGGTTGTCTCGCAATCGCAAGTGGAGGTCTTTGTGCAGGGGCAATGGTAGGAGTCTGAAGATGAGATGAGGTTGAGGTTGAGGTTGAGGTTGAGGTCTTTGTCTCTTTGTGAAGACTTAAGAATTTCTAGTTTGAGATTGAAATGAAATGTAGATGTAGTACTTACCCTTTTATGTTTTTTTTTATTGTTTTTTTTTTGTTTTAATGTTTGTAAATTTGTTTGGACCATGTCATTGTGAAGTCAAGTAAGTATAATGTTGGATAAACTCACTCAATTCTCATATATAAAATGACAAGAAGCTGACATAAAAAAAATATATTACGTTGGCCTCGTTCAACGTAGTGTTTATGCATATCAAGCCAATAAGCTCGCATTTAAATAGATCAACATTTTTGGCCGGTCTTAATTCGTATAGGCCACGAGTTACGCAGATCAGTTCACGGACCACAACTCATATGCCCACCTCTAGTTGTACATCAGACCAATTCCAATGTGATAGAAAATCTTCATAAGATGTACTTAAGTTTGATGCATCAAGTTAATAAAGTAAGGACTTAATTTGAATACACTATCAGTATAAATATTTTTTACACTATTTTAATCATGTATTATTATATTATAAAAAATATTTTTTTTCTTATAATAATTACTTTAAAAATCATATCTGTAATAACTTATGATTGTTTGATAGTAATAAAAACTTTACACTATTAATACATCAAAATTAAATGCATAAAATTATAATATATCATTAATTGATAATATAATTAACTTAATATCCGTAATTTGGGTACAAAAGATTTATAAAAGAAAAAAAAAAGTCTCGAAAGTGAAATACGATATGAAAGTCAAACAAATTTATGCGGGTACTTAAACCAGTAGCAAAAGAATGCAATTAGTATTCGATGAGTAAGTCAACCACAACATAAAAAGGACAACGATTAGTAACTGATTAATCGAGGGAATGCACTGATTATAAAGTTGAGCATCATCACATAATAATAAAAAATAGAAAATATTTAAAAAATATAAGTATTTATTATTTTAAAAATTTAAAATATTTTTAATATTTTTTAAAAAATAATTAATAATAAATAATAAAAATTATTTTTAATTCTTAACATGTATCTTTAAAATACACGTTAACTAAATTTTAATAATAATAATAATTATTATTATATTATTATTATTAATAAATTTTTCTAACATGTGCTTTAAAGAAGTAAAAATAATAAATAATAAATAAAAAAGTTAGTAAAATCTTTAATGTATTAAATGTTTTATTTTTTATTTTTTATTGTTTTATCTTTTAACTAGTGTCCATACAGTACTCGTTAAACAAGCCTTTATTATTATTATTGATTGAATTTTTTGATTTCATAGAGTATCTTTCTGTTCAATAGGTGAGAGACTAATATCTCAAGATACGATCATACGCCTAAATGGGAACCCCTCCTAACAGTTTAATTTTTATATACATGAATCTCAGAATCGAACCAATGATTACGTGCTTAACCATTATTATTATTATTATTATTATTGTTGTTGTTGTTGTTGTTGTTGTTGTTATTGTTGTTGTTGTTATTATTATTATTGTTATTATTATTGATGTTGTTGTTATTACTAGTGTTTGTATCCGTGCTTAAGAGGAAAATAATTATTAATAAAATAGAATAAAAATCTTACAATATAATTTTAAAAATTCTTGATATAGTTTGATAAAATTACATGAGTACAAAAATATAGTTTCAATTATATATATAATGATTTTACATAGGTAAAGCAATTGCTCCATCAATCATTAAAACCTACATATATGTAAACGAAATTATATAACTATCAGTGGACATAATATAAATAATATTAAGATAAGAAATTCAATACTAATAACCAAACAAATATCAATAGTTGAACAAATATTTTTAAATCACTCTTTGATTTAACTAAATCAATAATTAATATTTTCAAATCACTCATTAATTTAACTCTTGAAATTGCAGCATAAAATTGACTAGTAAAAAGTAGTCTTAGTAAAAAAAATAACCCTACATGAGAGAGAGATTCTCCTTTACTCTTATTTATATAGTCAATGCAAAACATATAATTAATGAGATTTTTTTTTTAATTTTAAAGGGATTCCAAGATCTGAAGGTAGTAAACTTAATTTAGTAATATAAATATTATCACCATTGGTGCCAATTCATTCACAATTAATCTTGTTCAATTGTACAATTCTATTACTTGATCAGTATTTCTAAGGAGCATAATTGAAACTCTTTTTTTTGTACCAATATGTGATTTGAGATTTTAGAACATTTAATCTCATATAAAAATTCAGTTGTAAACTATTCAAATTTAATATCAACATCTTTATCTGCTACAAAAATTGAATATGAACTAAGATATTGTTTTTCTTCTTATGAAAGAATGAATTCATTGACTTTCTCAACAATTTTAAGGGTTGAAGCAAGAATTACTATGTCCTCAAAGAACTTGAAATCTTTCATATTTGTGATTAAATCAGGATATGCAAAACCAACAATATCTGAAATATGATTGTTAGAATTCAAAATCAAAAGATCTTTAGGGATTTCAATTTCAGCTTCACCATCATTATCATTTCCTAAATTGTCATCACCAATGTTAATAGTGTAATTTGTAAAATGGACATAGTTTCATATAAGTTGGATATGGTAGATACAAATTGTAACCTTATATTCTTAGTCAATCTTAAGACTTTGCAGTGATTCCACAACTTCGATAAATTAACTGTTGCCATAATAATATCTTATCTACTTGCTTTTGAAATTACTAATACTGACAATATTTGTCTAAAGTCTCCTCCAAAAATAACTATTTTTCTCTAAGCAATTGTTCAATGCTTTTGTCTTTAGAAAACCTCAAAAATTATCCTAAAGTTCTACCAAATGCCTCAAAATCCCATTTGCTTATCATTAGTGTTCATTAAAAGGAGACTCACATAAATCCTCAAAGGGATTTAGAACCCTAAATAGGTAAGCCTTACATTTAAAAAACCTTGTCGTTTGGAATCCTCGAAGAAAAAAATCAAAATCATATGGACTAGCAAACATTTTATTCAAAGGATTAAAATAATGGAAACAATTGAAGTGATATATTTTGTTGAGTACATAAGCTAGGGCAATATAAGAAGCATTTACTTGAAAAGTCTAAAAACTAAAATATTGCAGATGATTTAATAAAAGAATTATATGAGATTTAAAAATTTGAAAGAAATATTTTAATTTATAAATATACGTTTCATAAATATTAATATACGAGGACTATTTACGATTTTTTTTTACTATTAATCACCTTTTATATTTTACAAAAATTTAAATTACAATGAACGGTTAAAAATTTTAAGATAAAAGATCTAATAAAAAAGTATCTACTAACTATTAATACACTAAATTCATAAAAAAAAATTATTTGTAACCATAGTTGGATTAATGATTTTATTACTTTTACATAGATAATTAATTATTTGTATAAACAAATAGTTGATGCATGAATTATTTGAATAAATGAATTATAATTAAATAGTAAATTGACATAATTAATATAATTCACTTAACAATGAAAAATAATTATAATATCAATTAATACAAATTAATAAGATAAATTAAAAAAACAAATTTGGAAGTAATACGACAAATTATATATTCTTTAATTAATTTAATGTGAATGCCTTAATTGAATGAATAACATGGGAAAAATTAAAAAGATAATAATTGACTTTTTGGATTATTAAAAAATTATTACAAAGTGAAATAAACTATTATACATTTATTAAGAATGACCTAAACAACATAATCAAAATATAAAAGGACAAATAAATATTACTTTACTCAAATACACATGAAATGAAATTTAAAAAATAATTGTAATCTAATTTATTAGCAATAACATTATTATTACTTGCAATAGTTATCGTTTTAGAAATAATATTTATTGGTCATTAATTATTCATTATCTTCTATGAATATTCTTTTTTTTGCTTTACCATTTTTTCCTTTTAAGATAAACTTTAAGATATTTATTTTAATATTTCTATATTATTTTTATTTTTAAAAGTTTTAAATTATTTAAATGATAATATTATTCATAGAAGATAATGAATAACTAAAATATTTATTTTTAAGGTAATTAATTAAATGTACATATATGACATTTAATTAAGAGGAAATTTTAAATTTTAATTTTTTTAGTCTTTTATTGTTTAGGTTATTTAAATGTAAATCTTATTAGTGAAAAATAGTACAAAATTAACAAATTAATTAGTTTAGGCAACTAATTAATTATATTAAATGATTGATGCAAATAATTAGTTAACTATACATAAATGCCAGTCAGTTAGGATGAGAATTTGAATTTAAATTATGTTCATTAATTATTTTTGTAGTTCAAATTGTCCTTGTGCAAAAATGGGTACATCAAATCACATGCGATAAAAAATAGCCTCATAAGATGATATATAGCAAAATATTTGTTATTCTACTTACTATATGTCAAGTAAGTAATGCAGTTACTTGATGATAAAGAAGACACGTGTCAGAATTTTAAGACATGTACTTTTTTATATATTATAATAATAATAATAATAATAATAATAATAATAATTATTATTATTATTATTATTATTATTATTATTATTAGTGCGTTGCACAAGAAAAATTAAGAGGGAAATCATTATTAATAAATTAGAATGAAAATCTTACAATATAATTTCAAAAATTCTTTATATAGTTTGATAAAATTACATGAGTACAAAAATATAGTTTCAATTATATATAATGATTCTACATAGGTAAAGCAATTGCTCCATCAATCATTGAAACTTGCATATATGTAAAAAGAATTATATAATTATAAATGAACAAAATATAAATAATATTAAGATAAGAAATTTAATAGTAAAGACTAAACAAATATCAGTATTTGAACAAATTTTTTGAAATCACTCTTTGATTTAACTAAATCAACAATTAATATTTTTAGATCACTCATTGATTTAACTCTTGAAATTACAGCATAAAATTGATAAGTAAAAATAAGTCTTGGTAAAAAGAATAACCCTACATGAGAGAGAGAATCTCCTTGACTCTTATTGATATAGTCATTGCAAAGCATAGAATTAATGAGATTTTTTTTAAACTTTTAAGGGATTCCAAGATCTAAAAGTATTAAACTCAATTTAGAAATATAAATGTTGGTGTCAATTCATTCACAATTAATATTGTTCTATTGCTCAATTTTATTGCTTGATTAGTATTTCTAAAGAGCATAATTGAAATCTTTTTTTTAGTACCAATTTATGATTGAGATTTTAGAACCTTTAATATTATGTAAAAATTCAGTTGTAAACCATTCAGATTCAATACCACCATTTTCATCTGCTACAAAAATTGATCTAAAATAAGATATTGTTTATCTTCTTATGAAAGAATGAATTCATTGACTTTCTCAACAATTTCAAGGGTTGAAGCAAGAATTACAATATCCTCAAAGAACTTGAAATCTTTCATATTTGCAACTAAATCAAGATATGCAAAATCAACAATATCTAAAATATGATTGTTAGAATTCAAAATCAAAAGATCTTTAGGGATTTCAATTTCAACTTCACAATCATTATTATTTCCCAAATTGTCATCACCAATTTTAATAGTCCAATTTGTAAAATGGACTTAGTTTCATATAAGTTAGATATGGTAGATGCAGATTGTAACATCATATTCTTAGTCAATCTTAAAACTTTGCAATGATTCCACAACTTCGATTAATTAACTGTTGCCATAATAACATATTATCTACTTGCTTTTGAAATTACTAATACTGACAATATTTGTCTAAAGTTTCTTCCAAGAACAATTATTTTTCTTTCAAACAATTGTTCAATGTTTTTGTCATTAGAAAACTTCAAAATATCTCCTAAAGTTCTACCAAATGACTCAAAAGTCCATTTGTTTATCATTAATGCTTCATCTGAAATAGATTCAAATAAATCTGCAAAAAGATTCAAAACCCAAAGGGCCTTGTCATTTGGGATCTTCAAAGAAATAAATTAAAATAATATAAACAAGCAAACATTTTCTTCAAATGATTATGATAATAAAAACAACTGGAGTGATATATTTTTTTTAGTACATAAGTTAGGGTAACATAAGAAGCATTTGTTTAAAAATTTTAAAAACTAAAACATTGCAGATGATTTAATAAATAAATACTAAATAAATGACTTTTATCATCATTATTAGAAAAGAGTAATAAAAGAATTATATGAGATTTAAAATTTGAAAGAGATATTTTAATTTATAAATATTAATATATGAGGACTATTTACAATTTTTATTAATATTAATTACCTTATGTATTTTACAAAAATTTAAATTACAATGAAAAGATCTAATAAAAAATTATCTACTAATTATCAATACACTAAATTCATAAAAAAATTATTTGTAACCTTCGTTGAATTAATGATTTTATTATTTTTACATAGATAATTAACTCTTTGTATAAACAAATAGTTGGTGGCTGAATTATTTGAATAAAGGAATTATAATTAAACAGTAAATTGACATAATTAGTATAATTCACTTAAACAATGAAAAATGATTATAATATCAATTAATACAAATTAATAAGATAAATTAAAAAAAACAAATTTGGAAGTAATAAGACAAATTATATATTTATTAATTAATTTAATGTGAATACCTTAATTGAATGAATAACATGGGAAAAATTAAAAAGATAACATTGACTTTTTAGATTACTAAAAAAATTATTACATAGTGAAATAATCTATTAAACATTTATTATCAATGACCTAAACAACATAATCAAAATATAAAAAAACAAATAAATATTACTTTACTCAAAAACACATGAAATGAAATTTGAAAAATGACCGTAATCTAATTTATTAGCAATAACATTATTATTACTTGCAATGGTTATCGTTTTAGAAATAATATGTATTGATCATTAATTATTCATTATCTTCTATGAATATTCTTTTTTTGTATTATCCATTAATTTTTTTCATTTTAAGATAAACCTCTAGATATTTATTTTAATCTTTCTATATTATTGTTATTATTAAAAGTTTTAAATTATTTAAATGGAAATATTATTCATAGAAGATAATGAATAATTAATATATTAATTTGTTATGGTAATTAATTAAATATACATAAATGACATTTAATTAAGAGAAAAATTTAAAATTTAAATTTTTATTCTTTTATTGTTTGGGTTATTTAAATGTAAATCTTATTAGTGGAAGATAGTACAGAATTAACAAATTAATTAGTTTAGGAAACTAATTAATTATATATAAATTGTTTAATAGTAAATAAATTACATTCATTAAGGGTGAGTTTCAAAATTTAAAAGTTTTAATTATATTTTTATTTAATTATTTGAATTTGAATAGTAATTTTATTGATTTTGGTAGAGATTCATAGAAGATAATGAATAATAATTAATATATTAAATAGTTGATGCAAATAATTAGTTAACTATACATAAATGTCATTCAATTAGGATGAAAATTTGAATTTAAATTATGCTCATTAATTATTTTTGTAGTCCTAATTGCCTTTGTGCAAAAATGGACACATCATATCACATGCGATAAAAAATGACCACAAAAGATGACATGTAGCAAAATATTTACTATTTTACTTGTCATATGTCAAGTTAGTAATGTACTTACTCGATGACAAAGAAGACACGTGACAAAATTTTAAGACATGTACTTTATTTTTATATATTATATGATTATATAATAATAATAATAATAATAATAATAATAATAATAATAATAATAATTATTATTATTATTATTATTATTATTATTATTATTATTATTATTATTATTATTATATTATTATTTTTTGCTTTGGACCATGTTCACTCTTTAAGGTGAGAAAACCAAACTAATATCAATGATATTATTAGAGCTTGTTTGGGAAAGATTAATTCTTTCTCATTCAGCTGTTTTTGGAGGATTAAGCTGTTTTGTGAAATAATTATTATGTTTGGGTAAAAAGATTATTTTTTAAAATTTTTTTTACACGAAATTCAATGTAAAACAAAAGCTTTTTAAAGCTAATAATCATAATGCTGAAGATTGAAAATTATGATTTTAGCTTATAATTTATTCATTACACTTTGATATGTAAATGCTATTTTGTCCTCAATCAAATAATTTTTTTAATCATTCTATACCTATTTTAATAATTTAATGCATAAAAGTGATTTTTTTATATCATCTAAATGAATCATATTAGCTTAAAATCGCTTTACAGCTAATGCATTCAAACATTTACTATGTTGCTAGAAGAGGAATGCTAGTAACATACTTTTTTATCATACTTCTTTTAACACATTCTTTTCTATTAAGTCACGTTGCACATTAAAATACACATTTAACATCAATTATTGTATAATCAACTTAATTAGTATATAATTAACTAGATTAATATGTAATTAAGTTTGAATATATATTTTAGTATGTGACGTGATCTAATAAAAGAATGCGTATTGAAAAAAGTGTGATAAAAAAATATGTTCTTAACATTCCTCATTGTTAGAAAGTCAACAATGAAGGAAAAATCATCACTTATTATGGAAGAGACTAGTGAGGGTTGTTTTTAACAAATTTAAGTACTTAAAGCAGTAGTAGAAAATTACAATTAGAGCTTGTTTAAGAAAGATTAATTTTTTTATTCATTTGTTTTTAGAGGATTAAGCTGTTTTGTGAAATAATTATTATATTTGGGTAAAAAATTATTTTTAAAAAAAGATTTTACACGAAATTCAATGCAAATTAAAAGTTTTTTAAAGCTAATAATCATAATACTGAAGATTGAAACTTATGATTTTAATTTATAGATTATTCCTTACACTTTGATATGTAAATACTATTTTGTCATCAATTAAATAATTTTTTTAATCATTCTATACCTATTTTAATAATTTAATGCATAAAAATAATTTTTTTTATATTATCCAAAAGAATCATATTAACTTAAATCGCTTTACAGCTAATGCATCTAAACATAAAAATGAATCGATTATAACAATAATTAATTATCAACATAATATATTTTTTTCACATTTCCCAAACACACTCTTAGTATTCGGATGAGAAAGTCAACCAGAAAAAGTAATCCGATGGGCAATGAGTAACTTATTCATCGTGGGAGACTAAAATGCAAGTTGACTATCTTGACTCTTTATTTATTTATTATTATTATTAGAGTAATGTTATATTCTTTTACAAATTTTTTTAATAATTTTTTTAATATTAAATGAAAAAATATTTAAAAAAATAAATATATCTAATGACTTGAAAACATAAAATACATTTAATATTTTTTTATTTAATAATTAACAGAATTAATAAGAGGAGAAAATTCTCTTATCGTTATTTTATATGATTTGGATCATCTTCACTATTTAAGGTGAGGGAACCAAAATAATATCAACAAGATATAATATCACTTTGTTGCTAGGAAATCATCAGGGAAGGAAAATGGATCACTTATTCTATGAGAGACTAGTGATGGTTGTTTTGGTTTTCTTTACCAACAGAGTTCCCATAGCAGCAGCAGCAGTTAATGCAGCATTTCCGGCATTGTTTGCATTTGGAGACTCGATCCTTGATACGGGAAATAACAACAACCTTTCAACGTTACTTAAGTGCAATTTTCCTCCTTATGGAAGGGATTTCATTGGTGGAATGCCTACAGGAAGATGGTGTCATGGAAAAGTTCCCTCAGATTTGATAGGTAACTTTAACTACCAATATATACACATTCCTTTCCCTTCATTCGATATACAAGATTTGTGAACATGCCTAATTTTTGGCTGAAAAATGTTCACCAGTTTTTAACTAACAGAAAAGAACTAAATAAATAAAGCACCACTTTTACTGCTCTAATGGTTTTACGGAGTTGAAACTCCAATTAAAATATTTGGAGGAAAGAAAGGTGAAAGTGGGAGATTAATGAATAATCATAGTTGGTTTTGGGTATCAAATCCAAATGAGTAGTTTTATATCTCTAATAAGCCTCATTTTTATTAGGTGCTTGCGGCGTGTATTGACCTCCTAATCAATTAATCATAAAGACTTTAATATAATGTTAAGAATTAACTTTTCTAAATGTCTATCATTTAATGTGTATATGTTTTGTTTAGCCGAGTCATTGAGAATCAAACAAACGTTGCCAGCATATTTGGACCGAAACTTAGGAGTTCAAGACCTTCCCACTGGGGTATGCTTTGCTTCAGGCGGCTCAGGACTTGACAATCTGACATCTAGCACGTAATTTGGATACACAAGATTTATAAAAGAGAAAAAAAAATCTTGAAAGCGAAATACGACATGAAAGTTAAACAAATTTAAACGGGTACTTAAACCAGTAGCAATAGAATGCAATTAGTATTCCATGAGTAAGTCAACCACAACTAAAAAAAGTACATCGATTAGTAACTGATTCATCGTGGATATGCATTGATTATAAAGTTGAGCATCATCACATAATAAATAAAAAATAAAAATATTAACTAAAAAATATAAGTATTTATTATTTTAAATATTTTAATATTTTTTAAAATAATTAATAATTAATAATAAATAATAAATAATAAATATTATTTTTTATTCTTAACATGTATCTTTAAAATATATGTTAACTAAATTTTAATAATAATAATAATAATAATAATAATAATAATAATATTATTATTATTATTATTATTATTAAATTTTATTAACATGTGCTTTAAAGAAGTAAAAATAATAAATATTAAATAAAAATAAAATTTGAAAAATTTTCAATGCATTATTTTTTTTTATTGTTTTGTTTTTTAACTAGTGTCATTACGGTACTCGTTAAACAAGCCTTTATTATTATTATTGATTGAATTTTTGATTTTGCAAAATATCCCTCTACTTGATAGGTGAGAGGTTAATTTTTTGAGGTATGATCAAGCACTTAAATAGGAACTCCTCCTAACAATTTAATTTTCATATACATGAATCTTGTAATCGAATCAAGGACAACGTGCTTAACCATTATTATTATTATTATTATTATTATTATTATTATTGTTGTTGTTGTTGTTGTTGTTATTCTTATTGTTATTATTATTGTTTATTGTTATTATTGTTATTATTAGTGTTTGTACTGCAATGTACAAGAAAAATTTAGAGGAAAATAATTATTAATAAAATAGAATGAGAATCTTACAATATAATTTCAAAAATTCTTGATACAATTTGATAAAATTTAACGAGTACAAAAATATAGTTTCAATTATATATAATGATTTTACATAGGTAAAACAATTGCTTCATCAATCATTAAAACCTGCATATATGTAAAAAGAATTATATAACTATCAATGAACAAAATATTAATAATATTAAGATAAGAAATTCAATAGCAAAGGCTAAACAAATATTAATATTTGAACAAATATTTTCAAATCACTCTTTGATTTAACTAAATCAACAACTAATATTTTCAAATCACTCATTGATTTAACTATTGAAATTGCAGTATAAAATTGACAAGTAAAAACAAATCTTGGTGAAAAGAATAACTCTATATGAGATAGAGATTCTCCTTAACTCTTATTTATATAGTCATTGCAAAGCATATAGTTAATGATAATTGTTGTTTTAAACTTTAAAGGAATTCCAAGATTTGAAAGTATTAAACTTTATTTAGGAATATAAATCTTGTCACCATTGGTATTAATTCATTCAAAATTAATCTTGTTCAATTGTATAATTCTATTACTTGATCAGTATTTCTAAGGAGCATAATTGAAAGTCTTTTTTTAGTACCAATGTGTGATTTGAGATTTTAGAACCTTTAATCTCATGTAAAAATTCAGTTGTAAACCATTCAAATTCAATACCAATATCTTCATTTGCTAAAAAATTGAATCTGAACCAAGATATTGTTTTTCTTCTTATGAAAGAATGAATCCATTGACTTTCTCAACAATTTCAAAGGTTGAAGCAAGAATTACTATATCCTCAAAGAACTTAAAATCTTTTATATTTGCAACTAAATCAGGATATATGCAAAATCAACAATATTTGAAATATGATTGTTAGAATTAAAAATCAAAAGATCTTTAAGGATTTCAATTTCAACTTTACCATCATTATCATTTCCTAAATTGTCATCACCAATGTTAATAATCCAATTTATAAAATAGGCTTAGTTTCATATAAGTTGGATATGGTAGATGCATATTGTAATATCACATTCTTAGTCAATCTCAAGACTTTGCAGTGATTCTGCAACTTTGACAAATTAACTGTTGTCACAAAATATCTTTATCTACTTGCTTTTGAAATTATTAATATTGACAATATTTGTCTGAAATCTCCTCCAAGAACAACTATTTTCCTTCCAAATAGTTGTTCAATACTTTTGTCATTAGAAAACCTCAAAATTTCTCCTTAAAGTTCTACCAAATGCCTCAAGAGCCTATTTGTTTATCATTAGTGCTTCATCAAAGGAGATTCAGATAAATCCGCAAAGGAATTCAAAATGCTAAATAGGCAAGCCTTACATTCAAATAACCTTGTCATTTGGGATCTTCGAAGAAAGAAATCAAAATCATATGAACTAGCAAACATTTTTTTCAAAGGTTTATGATAATAGAAACAACTGGAGTGATATATTTTGTTGAGTACATAAGCTAGTATAGTGTAAGAAGTATTTATTTGAAAAGTCTAAAAACTAAAACATTGCAGATGATTTAATAAATAAATATTCAATAAATGACTTTTATCATCATTATCATAAAAGAGTAATAAAAGAATTATATTAGATTTAAAAATTTGAAAGGAATATTTTAATTTGTAAATATACATTTCATATATATTAATATACGAGGACTGTTTACAATTTTTTTTTATTTTTAATTGCCTTATATATTTTACAAAAATTTAAATTTAAATTACAATGACCGGTTAAGAATTTTAAAATAAAGAAATTAATTGCAATGACTAATTATTAGTACATCAAATTCATTAAAAAAATTATTTATAACCTTAATTGGATTAATGATTTTATTACTTTTACATAGATAATTAATTCTTTGTATAAACAAATTGTTGGTGCATGAATTATTTGAATAAAGGAATTATAATTAAACATAAAATTGACATAATTAATATAATTTACTTAACCAATGAAAAATGATTATAATATCAATTAATACAAATTAATAAGATAAATTTAAAAAATACAAATTTAGAAGTAATAAGACAAATTATATATTTATTAATTAATTTAATGTGAATGCCTTAATTGAATGAATAACATGAGAAAAATTAAAAGATAATGATTGACTTTTTGGATTATTGAAAAAATTATTACAAAGTGAAATAAACTATTAAACATTTATTATCAATGACCTAAACAACATAACCAAAATATAAAAGGATAAATAAATATTATTTTATTCAAATACACATGAAATGAAATTTAAAAAATGGCCATAATTTAATTTATTAACAATAATATTATTATTACTTGAAATAGTTATCTTTTAGAAATAATATTTATTGGTCATTAATTATTCATTATCTTCTATGAATATTTTTTTTGTATTGTCCATTTTTTTCCTTTTAAGATAAACTTCTAAATATTTTTTTTATCTTTCTATATTATTATTATTAAAAGTTTTAAATTATTTAAATGGTAATATTATTCATAGAAGATAATGAATAATTAATATATTAATTTGTTAAGGTAATTAGTTAAGTGTACATAAATGACATTTAATTAAGAGTAAAATTTGAATTTTAAATTTTTTATTCTTTTATTGTTTGGGTTATTTAAATGTAAATCTTATTAGTAGAAGATAGTGTAAAATTAACAAATTAATTAGTTTAGGCAACTAATTAATTATATATAAATTGTTTAATAGTAAATAAATGACATTCATTAAGGGTGAGTTTCAAAATTTAAAAGTTTTAATTATATTATTAATTAATTATTAGAATTTGAATAGTAATATTATTAATTTTGGTAGTGATTCATAGAAGATAATGAATAATAATTAATATATTAAATGGTTGATGTAAATAATTAGTTAACTATACATAAATGTCATTCAATTAGGATGAGAATTGAATATAAATTATACTCATTAATTATTTTTATAGTTCTAATATCTTTGTGCAAAAATGGTCACATCAGATCACATGTGATAAACAATGACCACATATATCACATGTAGCAAAATATTTGTTATTCTACTTACACTTATTATATGTCAAGTAAGTATTACACTTACTTAATAATAGAAAAGACACGTATTAAAATTTTAAGGTATATACTTTTTTATATATTATATAATTATATAATAATAATAATAATTATTATTATTTTGCTTTTGACCATCTTCACTACTCTTTAAGGTGAGAAAACCAAACTCATATCAATGATACTATGACTATGTTGCTAGAAAATCAACAAGGAAGGAAAATGCATCACTGATTATGGGAGAGACTAGTGAGGGTTGTTTTTAACAAATTTAAGTCGGGTACTTAAAGCAGTAGTAGAAAATTACAATTAGTATTCGGATGAGTAAGTCAACCAGAAAAAGTAATCTGATGGGCGATGAGTAACTTATTCAACTTATTCATCGTGGGAGACTAAAATGCATATATTATAAAGTTGACAATCTTCACTCTTTATTTATTTATTATTAATATTATTTTGTTTGATTTGGATCATCTTCACTATTTAAGTTTAAGGTGAGAGAACCAAACTAATATCAACAAGATATACTATCACTTTGTTGCTAGGAAATCAACAGGGAAGGAAAATGGATCACTTATTCTGTGAGAGACTAGTGATGGTTGTTTTGGTTTTCTTTACCACCAGAGTTCCCATAGCAGCAGCAGCAGTTAATGCAGCATTTCCGGCATTGTTTGCATTTGGAGACTCGATCCTTGATACGGGAAATAACAACAACCTTCCATCGTCACTTAAGTGCAATTTTCCTCCGTATGGAAGGGATTTCAATGGTGGAATACCTACAGGAAGATGGTGTGATGGAAAAGTTCCCTCAGATTTGATAGGTAACTTTAACTACCAATATATACACATTCCTTTCTCTTCATTCGATATAAAAGATTTGTGAACATGCCTAATTTTTGACTGAAAAATGTTCTAGTTTTTAACGAACAAAAAAGAATTAAATAAATAAATAAAGCACCACTTTTACTGCTCTAATGGTTTTACGGAGTTGAAACTCCAATTAAAATATTTGGAGGAAAGAAAGGTGAAAGTGGGAGATTGATGAATAATCATAGTTGGTTTTGGGTATCAAATCCAAATGAGTAGTTTTATATCTCTAATATGCCTCATTTTTACTAGGTGCTTGCGGCGTGAATTGACCTCCTAATCAATTAATCATAAAGACTTTAATATAATGTTAAGAATTAACTTTTCTAAAAGTCTATCATTTAATGTGTACATGTTTTGTTTAGCCGAGTCCTTGAGAATCAAACAAACGTTGCCAGCATATTTGGACCGAAACTTAGGAGTTCAAGACCTTCCCACTGGGGTATGCTTTGCTTCAGGCGGCTCAGGACTTGACAATCTGACATCTAGCACGCTGGTAGTACTACTACTTAATATTCTACACTTACAATATTTTTATTTCTGATCTCTCTCAAACTCAATTAATCTCTTTTTTTAATATTTATATTTATATATTAATATTAATGAACTACTCAATCACAAATTTCTTATATTCTATCTTTGATCAGGGAGTTATATCAATGTCCGCCCAACTACAAATGTTCCAAGAATACATAGGAAGGCTGACAGCAAGTGTTGGACAACAACAAGCGTCTAACATCATATCCAACAGCTTGTATCTGCTTTCAGCGGGCAACAATGACATTACCATTACTTATTCGTCGTTAAGGAGACCGATGCTTTTCCCTGCATATGCCAATCTTTTAGTTGGCTGGACTCGGTTTCCTCAAGGTTCGTGAGCGTCCATTAAATTAAATTAATTTTATCATTAATTAGCTATAAGTTATAAGTTCCGTAAACACATAAATAATTAACATGCATGTGAGTCAGTATGTACATATATACTAGTATATATTTATGGATTTCAATTAATTAATTAATTATTAATTACAACGTGAAGGATCTATATGGACTAGGAGCACGGCACGTATGGGTTCTAAGTACATTGCCACTGGGATGCTTGCCTGGGGCTAGACTTACAGCGGCGGGACAGTGTAATGAATTGGAAAATGGACTAGCGCAGCAATTCAATACCATGTTATCACAAGGGGTTAATTCTATCAAAGCCAGCCTTCCCGGTTTTGACGTTGACTTCATTGATGTCGATACTCCTCTGCGTTCTATCATAAATAATCCTCTCGGATCAGGTCATTTTTCAATTCCAAGTCAAGTCACTAAATAGTACTATATATTAGCACTGCAACTTAATTGATGATCAATAATTTGTTCTCTACTTTGTAATAATTTCAGGGTTTGCAAACGCGGCGACCCCGTGTTGTGGGACTGGGACACAAGTATGTAACACACTCAGCCAATGTCCAATTCCTTCAACATACGTTTTCTGGGATATTGCCCATCCAACTCAGAGAACTTATGAGATCATTGTCTCTCAAATACTACAAGTACAACGATCCAAATTATCCAATAGTTCTTTTGCTTCTTCTCCTTTAAATCTTGTTTCACATTAATTAAGTGTAAGCTTTGTGATTCAAATGGATAATAAATATATATTATAGCTTTTTTCTTCTTCTTTTCCCTCCTTGTCCTCGGTTATTCTAACCCAACAAACCTAGTATTGGATTCTAGATATATTTGTGAATATGCTAGGTGGGTTGGCAAATCAAGATTCTGTAAGGAAAGTTGAATTTTTGTATAAACCAGAAAAAATTAATCTGCAATAAAATAAATATGGTGATTAATTTATTGAAATATGCAGTCTCAATACTCTCAGTGGATTAACATATTATAAAAATTATTAATCCAACAGCATAATACATATACCCTCAAAGGGTTTCCTTACTAGTGGTTCATTTTTTGCGAAGTCTTAAATTTCATCATGGTTTGTGAGCTCAATTTTTCCCTTGTGACAATAGTGTCATGTTCCTACAAATAGATTGCCAATAGTGCACGATATATGGGTGTTTAAGACCTGGTCTGAAGCTAATTGTGACAGATTCGAATTATATAAATTAGACTCGTGTATTTTTGGGTCAGACTCGTATTATACTTCGAATCGTCTTAACCTAGTCCAATATCTAAAATTATTTTAAAACTTATATTTTTTTACAATTAGTTATAAATAATAAGATTTATTGACTTAAATTAATAACTTTTGCATAACATGATAATATATTTATATTGATATTGATATTATTCGTTTTGAAATATAAACTATAAAATATACCTTAGTTTTAATTTCTCACTTCTATTATTTTATGATTTAACTATGTGTAATGTTCAAATTTATACATTATATCTACATATTAAGTTGACCCGATTTGGATCTAATCATTATCGAGATAGGGTCGTGTCGTGTTCAGGAAATTAGTCCAATCAAAATATCGAGTCAAGTTCAAGTTAAACCAAAGCTGCCGCATGCATTCCCTTATCACGATATATATTATAGAATGCATTGTGGCCCTTGAGTCCTTAACTACAAATACCATTAATAGCATCTCCACCAATAAACATAAGACAACCAAAAAAAAATTACTTGTATTTGGTTACTAACCTTCTCCGAGAAAAACCCCCCCAAAAGGAAAGAGTTAAAGGGACGAGGGAATAGAAATATGAATTTTTACTTTAGAATTACTCATGAAGTAGGAACTGTAATACCCTAAAATGACATGTTAGACTTGTTTATGTGTTTAAAATGTAGCATATCACTTGCTTAGCATGTTTATTTATTTTTGTGACAATCTGAATTACTTTAGGTATTTAGTTGCAACTCGGAGTGTGAAATGTAACTTAAAATGACTCAGATAATAGCATAAATTGCTTAGACGAGGAAAATAAATGTGGGTAATTTATTTCTAGGTCACAAATGTATGAAATATTGAGTTAAGTTGGTATTTTTAGACATACTAGTTGTCTATTTATAGCCAGATTGACCACTAGCAGATATGGAAATACCAGATAATGGTGAAATGACTTTTTATACGAATCCTAATATTTATTTTAAAATTGTTGGAAGTTGAAAATATTGAATTAGCTAAATCTGAGTATTTTTAGCAGATAAGGATTTATCTGTTTTGGCCTAAAGGCCATATGAGTCTTCACTTCCCTCTTTATGAGCCTCAGTCACTGCTCTTTCTCTGCACCAAAAATAGAAATTGAAAACATGAGAGAAAGGAGGAAAGAAGAGGAAGCAAAGACCAAGGAAGAGGAAGAGAGAAAAAGGAAAAGAGTAAGAAGAAAAAGGAAGCTAAAGAGTAGATTAGCTTTATATTTCATATTACATATGTTGTATCTCTTAGTACTTCAATGTAATTTAAAATATTATGTAATACTTCAATCCTTTGCTAAGGTTAACATTGTTTATGTATATGCATTTTTCTATGATGTTTATGTTTTTCGCATTTCATAAAGCTCTCTATAATGTTTCCAATAAACATTATAGAAATATATATTAGATTAATATATATGTAGTGACATTGTAATGTTAGGTATCTCTTTGTATGATGTGTATATTGAGACACTGGTATTAGGATGTTATAGGAACAACCCTAGCACTAGTCAAATCGTAGAGTAATACAAGGAACTAGACTTAGTAGGAGAGCTAAATTAAAGTGGAGTAACGAATAACTTTGATGGCTGGATCTGTAAAATAATGTATTTGCATTGATTGATTTTCATTGTACATTCGGAGTGTATATATACACAAAGAAAACAGAGAAATAACAGCCTAACAAACTCAAGAGATAAGATATATTACCTTATCCTATATACAACTAATCCCCGATAACATTTATCTAGGCTAACAACTCCAGCTAATCAATATCTAAACTAACAGATTTATCTAAAATCCTTCTAAAATCCTTCACTCCCCCTCAAGTTGGCGCATGTAAGTTCACAATGCCCAACTTGCTGAGTAGAAACTCAAATCGATCTTTCCCTAAGGGCTTGTTGAACACGTCTGCTATCTGATTCTTGGTCCAAATCTTCATGGGTTCTATTTCACCAGATTGCACTCTTTCTCAAACAAAATAGCAATCCATCTCCACGTGCTTCGTTCTCTCATGGAAAACCGGGTTCATGGCAATGTGAAGTGTCGCTTGATTGTTGCAAAACAGTGGAGTGGCACTTTGCTACAATGCTTCCAACTTTCCCAGTAACCAGCGAAGCCAAATTACCTCACTAATAGTTGCTGCCATTGCTCTATACTCGGCCTCCGCTGAGGATTTGGCCAACACGGTTTGCCTCTTTGTTCTTCACGATATGGGTGATCCTCCTAACATGATCAAATAGCCTGTGCAGGATCTTCTGGTGATAGGACAACCACCCCAATCTGCATCACAGTATGCCTCTAGCTTTAGATCACCATTGCTTGGAAGGAGTATTCCCTGTCCTGGTGTCGTCTTCAAATAGCGCAGTACCCTGTCCACTGCATCCATATGAATTTGTTTTGGTGCTGTCATAAATTGACATAGGGTGTTGACTGCATATGTAATGTCTAGCCTTGTCACTGTGAAGTATAACAATCTCCCCAAAAATCTTCTATACCGTGTGGCATCTGCATTAGGATCATCATCATTGACCCGTAAGTTGCAATTTTGTTCCATGGCGAACTTACTTGGCCTGCACCCCTGCATTCCAGTTTCCTTGAGAATGTCCAAGGTATATTTTCGTTGATTAAGCACAATACCTTGCGGTGATCTGGTAACTTCAATGCCCAGAAAGAACTTTAACGGTCCCAAATCCTTGATGTTGAATTCCTTATCAAGATACCTCTTTACATGCTGCATAAACTCTTTATCATTCCCGGCTAATATTACATCATCTACATAAATCAATGTTGTGAGGAACTTCTCCTTTCCTTTGTAAATGAATAATGAATGGTCGGCCCTGGACTGCCTGAAACCTATTTTGCTCAATGCACTAGTAAACTTGTGGTACCAATTTCTGGAAGCTTGGCATAATCCATAAAGAGACTTTCTCAGCTTACATACTCTTGTCTCCCCTTCCTTTGCAAAGCCTTGAGGTATCTTCATATAAATCTCCTCATTTAAGTCCCCATGCAAGAATGCATTATTCACGTCAAGTTGATGAACAAGCCATCCTTTACTTGCTGCTATGGCCAGAAGACAACGCACAGTCACTAGCTTTGCTACTGGTGCAAAAGTCTCATGAAAGTCCCCTCCTTCAACTTGAGTGAACCCTCTTGCCACCAACCGTGCTTTATAGCGTTCAACCTCACCATTTGGCTTGTACTTGACTTTATAAACCCATTTCGAGTCTATTGCATTTTTTGTTGGCGGAAGTAGTTCTAGTGTCCACGTTCCATTGCTTTCCAATGCCTCAATCTCCCTTTTCATAGCCTCTCTCCAATGTTTATATTGGACTGCCTGTGAAAAGTGCTTGTGAATGCTTATGTCTCTAAGGCATGTCAAATGGTTTTTGATGATAACAAAGACCAAAGTAAAGATCAAGTGAAGTTCAAGTGCAAAAGAGAAGATCAAGCGCAAAAGGAAAAATCAAGATCAAAGAAAGAAGTCAAGAGGTTCATTTAGTAATAGGGCTTAGAACATTAATGTTAAATGCTCTCAAGATTTCTCAAATGGTTTTTCAATATATGATTTCAAAATAAATGGGAAATTTCAAAGTTAAACATGGCTTTCAAGAAAACGCGTGTTTCAATCTTAAATCTAACACTCTTAAAAGGATTTATGTTTAAACAATTGTCTCAAGGTGTTAGAAATGACTTACAAGCTTCATTGGACTTTAAAAATGTGTTCAAAGGTCAATGTAATCGATTACATGACGTTTGTAATCGATTACACAAAGAAATGTAAGTTATGTAATCGATTACATGAGATATGTAATCGATTACACTAAGTCGAAGCCATGTAATCGATTACACAATATATGTAATCGATTACATCAAGCCCGTGAAAAGGCAAGAACACGTTTAAAGAGTCATGTAATCGATTACATGAACAATGTAATCGATTACACAATGACATGAAGTCAAGTCATGTAATCAATTACCTGACAATGTAATCGATTACAAGCAAAGTCGAAAGCATGTAATCGATTACACAAGCAATGTAATCGATTACACAGAGCCCAGAAAGTTAAGAACACGTTGGAACAATAATGTAATCGATTACATAAGTTGTGTAATCGATTACACGAACTCTGACAACCTACAACGGCTATTTTAAATGCATTAAATGCATACCCAACTACCTCCAACGGGTCCATTTATTGAGAAACTTATAAATACCATAGTTAAGTCTTTATTTGAGGTTAATCTTGAACTTAAAAACTGATCATCAATTCTTCCAAAACGTGAATCAATCTTTGAGTTCATTTCTTGTTCTGTTTTTCTGCAAAAACGTAAAATATCTTTGAGAGCAATATTAGAACTTCAATTTGTAAACACTTGCTCTAGAGAGAGTTTCTTCCATTCAAATCTTACACAATTTATCTAGTGTGGGTGAGGTATCCCTCAAGCATTGTAAGGGTGAGGTATCCCTTTGAAATAGAGGCTCAAGCTTTTGGGTGAGGTATCCTATATTGTTGAGTGCTCAAGGTTGTAGTGGTTTGTCAAGCACCCATTGAAGCTTGACGACATAGTGGAAAATCTCAAGTTGTTGCTTGGGGACTGGACGTAGATCACAAGTGGAGTGGTGATTGAACCAGGATAAACGACTGTGTTTGTTTCTCTAAACCTTCCTCTGCTTATCTTTGTGCACTGTTTCATTGTTTTACTTGGATATTGTCTCCTTGGCTATTACGTTTATAAGTAAAAGTGTTTAACTCATCTATTCAATTATCTCTAATCATTCAATAGCTTCAACGAAAATTGATTGTCAAACGATTTGCGAAAGATTTGCGAGCTTATTTTTAACTACTCAATTCACCCCCCCTCTTGAGTATTGAGGCCACTTGGTAACAAGTGGTATCAGAGCTAGACTCTTGTATAAAGAGCTTAGCAGCTTCAAGAGAAGTGATGGCTTCAAGTGATTTTTCAAATGAAGGATCTTCTATAAATAAACCTCCTTATTTCAATGGGGATGGTTATGCCTATTGGAAAGAAAGAATGAAAATTTTTATTGAAGCTATTGACTTAGATGTGTGGGACGTCGTTGAAAATGGTGCTTTTGTCCCTACACAAACTAAGGATGGTGTGACAATTAATACACCTAGAAGTGATTGGACCGATGATGATAAAAAGAATGTTCAATATAATTTGAGAGCCAAGAACATCATCACCACATCTTTGGGGTATGATGAATTCTTTAGGGTGTCAAATTGTAAGACCGTAAAAGAAATGTGGGATACCTTACAAGTAACTCATGAAGGTACTAGTGAGGTAAAAAGATCTCGAATAAACACTCTTACTCATGAATATGAATTGTTTAGAATGAATCAAGGTGAGAGTATTCAAGATATGCAAAAGAGATTCACTCATATTGTTAATCATCTCATCTCATTGGGAAAGACATTTCCTAATGAGGATCTTATTAACAAAGTCTTGAGATGTCTAAGCATGAATTGGCAACCCAAGGTAACGGCGATTGCATGGAATCAAGAGATTTATCAACCATGTCTCTAGCCACCCTATTCGGAAAACTTCAAGAGCATGAGCTGGAACTAAATAGGCTCAATCAAAATGAAGAACATGACAAAAAGAAGAAGGGAATTGCACTCAAGGCCACCTCTTCCATACTTGAAGATGATGATGAAGATGGTGAAGAGGATGGTGAAAATATTGAGCTAAGTGAGGAGAATCTTAGTCTCCTTGTGAGAAAATTTGGAAGATTCTTGAAGAAAAAGGGATTTCAAAGAAGACCACCGTTTCCTCAAAAGAAAGCATATCACAAAGGAGAAGGATCCCCCACTCCTCCAAAATGCTATGAATACGGAAAACCGGGGCACATGAAAATGGAGTGTCCTATATATCTCAAAAAGACAGAGAAATTTGAGAAAATGCTCTCCAAGGAAAAGAAAGGAAAAAGAGCATACATAGCTTGGGAGGACAATGATTTAAGCTCTTCTGACGATTCAGAGAATGAAGAAGCTCATCTTTGCCTCATGGCTCAAGGAGAAGAAAGTGGAGAAAGCGACACCGAGGTAACCTCTTCTAACCTAGAACCTCCACCTTCTTATGATGAATTGCAAGATGCCTTTCAAGAATTGCATGATGAATCTTTGAGGCTCACAAAAATGATTTTGTCTTCCAATAAAACAATCTCCCTATTGACAAAGAAAGTTTCCACTTTAACTAAGGAGATAAATGAACTTAAGATCGAAAATGAGACCTTAGGACTTATAGATGCTAACTCATTATGCATGACTTGTTCATCACATGACAATACATCCATATCATTACCTTGTTTATCATGTAAAGCTTTTGAAAAAGAAATTGAAGACTTGAACAACACTCTTGCAAAATTCACTTTTGGTAGAGACAACTTGAATGTGTTGTTGGGAAGACAAAAATGTGTTTTTCAAAAAGTCGGTTTGGGATTTAATCCAAACAACCATCAAAAGTCTTATAAGAACTTCTTTGTTTCCTCAAAAACTTCAAGTAGCCCATTTGTTAAATGTTTTCATTGTGGTAGGAAAGGGCATAGTGCATCCACTTGCAATGTTAGAAAGAACATAAACACTAAGGTTGGAATCAAAAGGGTTTGGGTCCCTAAAGGCACCATACCTAATTCTAACACACAAGGACCCAAAACAATTTGGGTACCAAAAGTTAAATCTTAAATGTGTGTTGTAGGTGTGCTTGAAGACCAAGAGCTCAAGTTGGTATCTTGATAGTGGTTGCTCCAAGCACATGACCGGTGATGGCTCCAAGTTCTCCTCCCTTACACACAAGAAACATGGTCATGTCACATATGGTGACAACAACAAAGGGAAGATTCTTGGAATTAGCAAAGTTGGTAAGATCCCTTCATCATCTATTGATAATGTCTTACTTGTTGAAGGACTTAAACATAATTTACTTAGTATTAGTCAATTGTGTGATAAAGGAAATAGAGTTATATTTGATTCCTCTTGTTGCATAATTGAGGGAAAGGATGATAAGCAAGTTAAATTTGTTGGTCATAGGGTCAATAACATATATATGATTAGTCTCGATGATATCTCCTCAAATGATGCTAAGTGCTTTAAGAGTAAAGAAAATGATTCATGGTTATGGCATAGAAGAATTGCTCACATTCACATGGATCACTTAAACAAATTAGTTTCGAAAGAACTAGTAATTGGTCTTCCAAAGCTCAAATTTGAAAAAGACAAACTTTGTGATGCATGTCAAAAAGGAAAACAAGTAAAGGTCTCTTTTAAAGCTAAAAACATAGTTTCAACTTCTAGACCTTTACAACTTTTGCACATGGATCTTTTTGGACCCTCTAGAACTATGAGCTTTGGTGGGAATTACTATGCATTAGTGATTGTGGATGATTTTTCTAGATTTACATGGACATTATTCTTGGCCCACAAAAATGATGCTTTTCAATCATTTAGAAAACTTGCAAAGTTATCCAAAACGAAAAAGGTTTTTGTATTGCATCCATAAGAAGTGATCATGGTGGTGAATTTGAAAATCATGAATTTGAAACTTTTTGTGATGAACATGGCATTGAGCATAATTTTTCTGCCCCTAGAACACCACAACAAAATGGTGTTGTAGAAAGGAAAAAATCGATCTTTAGAAGAAATGGCAAGAACTATGCTCAATGAGGCCAACCTTCCTAAGTATTTTTTAAGGATGCTGCTAACACCGCTTGTTATGTTATGAATAGAGCCCTAATAAGGCCAATTTTAAAGAAAACTCCATATGAATTGTACAAAGGAAGGAAACCTAATGTGTCACATTTTCATGTTTTTGGATGTAAATGCTTTGTTTTGAATAATGGAAAGGATAACTTGGGAAGTTTGATGCAAAATCTGATGAAGGAATATTCATTGGTTATTCTATTCATAGTAAGGCCTTTAGAGTTTATAATAAACGAACTATGACCATAGAAGAATCCATACATGTTGCATTTGATGAAACTAACCCAAATAAGCCAAGAAAGGAACTTGTTGATGATGTTGCAGAAATCTTGGTAAAGACGCACTTGGAAAATCAAGAGATAGAGTCCAAGAAGGAAGAAGAGAGACTCCTTGATCACTCATGGCAAGAAGATTCTAAAATCTTGGATCTACCCAAGGAATGGAGGACTTCAAGGTATCATCCTCTTGACAAGGTGATAAGTGATGTATCAAAAGGGGTAATCACTCGAAACTTTTTTAGAAATGCATGTAATCACCTAGCCTTTGTCTCTCAAGTTGAACCTAAAGACATAAATGAGGCCATTAATGATGAGCATTGGATCTTGGCCATGCAAGAAGAATTAAACCAATTTGAGAGGAATCAAGTTTGGGAATTAGTTCCAAGGCCCAATGATCATCCTATAATTGGCACCAAATGGGTCTTTAGGAACAAACTTGATGAAACGGGTTTAATAATAAGAAATAAAGCTAGGCTTGTAGCTAAGGGATATAATCAAGAAGAAGGCATAGATTATGAAGAAACTTATGCTCCCGTAGCTAAGTTAGAGGCCATTAGAATGTTACTTGCATCATGGATTTCAAACTCTACCAAATGGATGTCAAAAGTGCCTTTTTAAATGGTTTTATACAAGAGGAGGTGTATGTTGAACAACCTCCTGGTTTTGAGGTTTTTGATTTGCCCAACCATGTTTTCAAATTGAAAAAGGCCTTGTACGGCTTGAAACAAGCTCCTAGAGCTTGATATGAAAGGTTGAGCAAATTTCTTTTAGAAAAAGGTTTTTCTAGAGGCAAGGTTGACACCACTCTTTTCATAAAACACAAAATGCATGACATTCTTTTAGTTCAAATCTATGTTGATGACATTATATTTGGTGCTACTAACAACTCTCTTTGTGAAGAATTTTCAAATATTATGCAAAGTGAGTTTGAGATGTCTATGATGGGTGAGCTCAACTTCTTCCTTGGTCTTCAAATCAAGCAAGCAAGAGAAGGAACGTTCATAAGCCAATCCAAGTATTGCAAGGAGTTGCTCGAAAATTTGGAATGGAAAATGCCAAGCATATGGCTACCCCTATAGGCACCTCTTGTTATTTGGACAAGGATGAAGGAGGTAAATCGGTAGAAATTACAAAATATAGAGGTATGATTAGCTCACTCCTTTATCTCACTGCAAGTAGGCCTGATATAATGTTTAGTGTATGCATGTGTGCAAGATATCAAGCTAATCCTAAGGAATCACACCTAAGTCTTTGTTAAGAGAATAATGAAATATCTAATAGGCACATCACAAATGGTTTGTGGTACCCTAAGGGTGCCTCATGTAGCCTTATTGGGTACTCCGATTCTGATTTTCTTTGGATGCAAAATGGATCGAAAGAGTACTAGTGGGACATGCCACTTGCTTGAAGCTCACTAGTTTCTTGGCACAAAGAAGAAACAAAATAGTGTGGTATTGTCTACACCGAAGTGAATATGTTGTAGGTTGGGAGTTGTTGTTCTCAAATCCTTTGGATGAAACAACAACTCTTGGACTATGGTCTTGAGCTTGATCACATCCCCATAAGATGTGATAATACTAGTGCAATCAACTTGTCCAAAAATCCCATTTTGCATTCTAGAACTAAACATATTGAAATAAGACATCATTTCATTAGAGATCATGTTCAAAAGGGTGATTGTATACTTGAGTTTGTAGAAACCACTAAGCAACTAGCTGACATTTTCACTAAACCCCTAGCAAAAGAAGCATTTTTCTATATAAGAAATGAACTTGGCATCTTAGATCAATCATGCATAAATTAGATATTTGCTGCATAATCCTAAAACAAATGCCTAAGCTTGCGTTTTTTCTGCATAATTATGCCACATTGCTGCAAAATCTTTGAATTTTCATTATATTTGAATCCCATACTGACTTGAGCGTCGGAGATTTCCCCTAAGTTGTTTTGAAGGTGCTCCCTCATGTCCAATTTTGACAAGAAATTCAACAACCTCAAATTTCATCAAAAAGGGTGAAATTCTTGGTAAAAATGATAATTTTGATCAATTATATGAGTTGAATCATAATATGATTAGTCTATATGCTTGCATGATGATTTGAACTAATCTAAGTTGCTTTGAAACTGATTTGGATGAATTAAAGTTGATTATATGCTGTTTGGAACGCAAAATCTGAGTTAAAAAGTATTGGTAATCGATTACATTGCATATGTAATCGATTACACAGGTTCTGTCACGCATGTAATCGATTACACACATTTTGTAATCGATTACAACCAACTCAGAACTCAGGTAATCGATTACATAAACTATGTAATCGATTACAAGGTTCCCAGAAAGCATGTAATCGATTACATCAAAAATGTAATCGATTACATACCCACCAGAATGCATGTAATCGATTACACACTCAATGTAATCGATTACACAGGGTTTTTAAAAGGTTTCTGACGCGCGTAAGGCTCATATTTTTCGGACCCTATTCATCTTCTCCTCTGCTCCCACGCACCCAAAACCTCTCAAACCCCACAAATCTCTTGTTTTTCACTCAAATCTCCATCAACATCCCACATTTCACCTCTCTCGATCTCGGAAATCCCCTTTCCACACAACCCATCTCTTCCAATCTCCTCACATCCCTCATCCAAATCTCCCCATCTTCTCTCACGAACCCCATCTCCATTTCTCTCGCCCTAATCTCGTCCTCTCTCATCCCCAATCATTAATCACTCATCCCTTGCTTCTCCTTCTCATCAATGGTGAATCCTCTCATCGCTCGAAGCGCCCAAGAACAGGGACTGCTTTGGAGGGTCCTCTGGTGGCTCTTCACGTAATATATCCGGCCCGGACCTCACGAGACATTTCTCCACCGTGAAGAAAGCTGAATTGTTCCTAAGAACTTCCAGGCTTCGCAAGATCATCTCTCCTATGTATCTTCCCATCACTTTCTGCGAGAGTGAACCATTAGAGAGCTTTAGGACAATAGAAAATTTAGGCTTGCTAGGTTTCCTAAGCATAGAGAAAGCAATCTACCCAAACCTTGTGCGAATCTTTTATGCAACCCTGAAAGTTGAGGATAATTGCATAATCTCTCAAGTGAAAAAGCAACAAATCAGTTAACAATGGCGAGAATGGTATAGGCTAACAAAGCTTACTCCGATGGAGCTCGGTTCGTGGAAACGCTAATGTCCGGGGCGTGAGTTTGAGCATAAGACTCGCTTCTTCTCTCTTTGATCGGGATGGATACCACCTCCCTAGTGATCCTAAACGAAGAATAATGGCCACTGGCCTCACTATGAAAACAGGGTTCTCCACTACCTCTTGGTTCGTGGATTGATTCCCAGAGGAGGGAATTACTCCTAAGTCCTCAAGGATGATGTTGTGGCATTATGGGCAATGACCACAGGGCATCCAATAAACTGGGGCTACTACATTTTAGAGCATATGCTGGACGTCAAGAAAAGAAGAACTCTGCTCTCCCCTTCGCCATGTTGGTCACCACAATCCTCGAGTACTGTCGCATTTCGCTGGCTGAAGAGTCCAAGGACAACAGCTCGAAGGGACCCCAATCAATTGGGTTGCATACTCTGAAGAAGCTTCAGCTCTATAAGGTGGATGAAAGGTGGCATTACATTGCTCATGGCACTTTTGGTCATATCCATCACGATCCAGATAGTGATGATAATGAGGAGGCTTAGCATCCTGCCTCTGCTCCTGCTCCCACTCCTACTACTCTTGATCTCCTGCTCCAAGAGATGCGCAACCTAAGCGCAAATGTAAACACACGCATGGATCACATAGAGCAGAAGATTGACCATATTGAGCTGAGGATGGACTACACTGATCAGGAGCTTGCCTCCATTCGCTCTCTCTTGGGTGGACCTCCTGTTCCTCCAAGCGCTGCTGCTTGCACCTCCCACATCCTCTCGCCCTCCTGTTCCTCTGTCCTTCACTGGTCCGTCTAGAGTTCCTGGCGATGATGAGGAGCTTCTGACTCGACGACGATCTTGAGCTCGGCCGATGTTAACATTGATCTAGGCGACCCCGCTGCGATCCGCAGGGGTGAAGCTTTTTGTGACAAATGAGGCCATCGATAGCGATCATGGCCCATTGCCTTGATACTTTTCTTGTTTTGATGACCACCTTGTACTTATTTTGTTTTTGACTCTGATTATATAAAATTGGTTTACATTTATGGTTATCTTTTGATTATTGACTACTGGTTGTGATAAGCTCCTTTATACATACTGATTATTAATGAACTTGCTTTTACTTTGAATGTTTGGCCTTTTTGGAATATTGATTGGACTGCTTAAATCTCTGTGGCTTTCCTATTCTGGCAAAAATTTGAGAATCATGAAATATAGCTGTTATGCTGTCCATTTTTTTTTATGCTTATGTCTTTTTGATAATGCCAACGGGGGAGAAAATAAGGAAAAATGAAATCTAATTAATGGTTGCATGAGAAATTAAGGCTGCTTGAGTAGCTTTTTGTATAAAATATAACCCAATATCATGCATAAACTTCGGGGGAGCATTACACCTAAATGACTATTATATACAAATGCAAAAACCCTTTCTTTTTCCCATGTTCAGTTTATCATCATCAAAAAGGGGGAGAATGTGAATGCTTATGTCTCTAAGGCATGTCAAATGGTTTTTGATGATAACAAAGACCAAAGTAAAGATCAAGTGAAGTTCAAGTGCAAAAGAGAAGATCAAGCGCAAAAGAAAAAATCAAGATCAAAGAAAGAAGTCAAGAGGTTCATTTAGTAATAGGGCTTAGAACATTAATGTTAAATGCTCTCAAGATTTCTCAAATGGTTTTTCAATATATGATTTCAAAATAAATGGGAAATTTCAAAGTTAAACATGGCTTTCAAGAAAACGCGTGTTTCAATCTTAAATCTAACACTCTTAAAAGGATTTATGTTTAAACAATTGTCTCAAGGTGTTAGAAATGACTTACAAGCTTCATTGGACTTTAAAAATGTGTTCAAAGGTCAATGTAATCGATTACATGACGTTTGTAATCGATTACACAAGAAATGAAGTTATGTAATCGATTACATGAGATATGTAATCGATTACACTAAGTCAAGCCATGTAATCGATTACACAATATATGTAATCGATTACATCAAGCCCAGAAAGGCAAGAACACGTTTAAAGAGTCATGTAATCGATTACATGAACAATGTAATCGATTACACAGAAGTCGAAAGTCATGTAATCGATTACCTCAACAATGTAATCGATTACAAGCAAAGTCAGAAGCCATGTAATCGATTACACAAGCAATGTAATCGATTACACAGAGCCCAGAAAGTCAAGAACACGTTGGAACAATAATGTAATCGATTACATAAGTTGTGTAATCGATTACACGAACTCTGACAACCTACAACGACTATTTTAAATGCATTAAATGCATACCCAACTACCTCCAACGGGTCCATTTATTGAGAAACTTATAAATACCATAGTTGAGTCTTTATTTGAGGTTAATCTTGAACTTAAAAACTGATCATCAATTCTTCCAAAACGTGAATCAATCTTTGAGTTCATTTCTTGCTCTGTTTTTCTGCAAAAACATAAAATATCTTTGAGAGCAATATTAGAGCTTCAATTTGTAAACACTTGCTCTAGAGAGAGTTTTTTCCATTCAAATCTTACACAATTTATCTAGTGTGGGTGAGGTATCCCTCAAGCATTGTAAGGGTGAGGTATCCCTTTGAAAATAGAGGCTCAAGCTTTTGGGTGAGGTATCCCATATTGTTGAGTGCTCAAGGTTGTAGTGGTTTGTCAAGCACCCATTGAAGCTTGACGACATAGTGGAAAATCTCAAGTTGTTGCTTGGGGACTGGACGTAGATCACAAGTGGAGTGGTGATTGAACCAGGATAAACGACTGTGTTTGTTTCTCTAAACCCTCCTCTGCTTATCTTTGTACACTGTTTCATTGTTTTACTTGGATATTGTCTCCTTGGATATTACGTTTATAAGTAAAAGTGTTTAACTCATCTATTCAATTATCTCTAATCATTCAATAGCTTCAATGAAAATTGATTGTCAAACGATTTGTGAAAGATTTGCGAGCTTATTTTTAACTACTCAATTCACCCCCCTCTTGAGTATTGAGGCCACTTGGTAACAGTGCTTAGGCTCATCATGAGAAGAGATGGCTGTTAAGAATGCTGAATGTGTGTGTGAAAACTTATCATAAGAGATAAAGTTAGAAAGAGGATGTACCACTGAGTTACCTGAGGGCGGGTTGGATGAGGATTGAGCAATTGAAGGTGGCAAGTCAACTTCATAATCCTTCAAATGTCCCGGGAGCTGATGTGTTCTCCTACTGTGCCTTCCTTCATTGTGTACTTCATTCTGCACAATTTCATTTCCAACAGTTCCCTCCTGAGGCTCTACTTCGTGACCCTCTTCATCCCTTATGTCATGATCATGTGGTTGCATTGGTTGTGTTTCCACTACTGCATCATCTTCCCACATAATTGGTTGAGTTTCCTGCTTGTTCCTATCATGTTTTTCAAGATCATTTCCTTTGAATAGAAACTTGTCTTCGAAAAACATGGCATCTCTAGAGACATAAATCTCCCCTCTTGCTCTATCATAGACCTTATAACCCTTTTGTCCAGTTGGATATCCAACAAACACGCAGGTTTTCCCCCTCTCATCAAACTTCCCTTCTCTTTTGTTCTTTAACACATACGCCAAACAGCCAAACACCTTCATATGCTCATAACTTGATTTTCTTTCAAACAATATTTCATAGGGTGTTCTGTTGTTGATCACTTTGGATGGCAATCTGTTGATGATGTGTACAGCAGTGAGTACACATTCACCCCAAAAACGAACAGGTAACCTTGAGTGAAAACGCAATGCTCGTGTTGTTTCTAGAATATGCCTATGCTTCCTCTCAACCACCCCATTCTGTTGGGGTGTGTATGCACATGATAGCTCCATCATTATTCCCTTCTCTTCATAGAACCTCTGCATGTGCCCAGATGTGAATTCTAACCCATTATCCGTCCTTACCTGTTTAGTTCTTTTTCCAAATTGAGTTTCAATCATGCATATAAACATTGGCAAATAACATTCAACTTCCGACTTATGTTTCATGAGATATACCCACACTCCTCTACTAAAATCGTCAACAATAGAAAGGAAATAATGTGCCCCAGTAGTAGATGCAGTGGTATAAGGCCCCCATATATCACAATGAATCAACTCAAAACAAGAATTAGATTTTATTGAACTAACGAGAAAGGGAAGCCTTGTTTGCTTGGCCCTTATACATGAGTCACAAGGCATTTTATTTGAAATTTTAACTACATCATTAATCGGTTCTACATATGCCATTTTAGTCTCTGACGCATGTCCAAGTCTCGCGTGCCATAAATCCACATCCATTGACCTGCTAACCTTCATTGCCATTCCTTCACCTTTCATTGGCTCAAGAAGGTATAACCCACCTTGATGCCTACCCACTCCAATCAGGGTCCTCGAAGGTAAGTCATGTATCACACACAAATCAGCAACAAAGGTCAGGGCACAATTGTAATCTTTTGTCAATCTGCTAACAGAAAGTAAATTGCATTGAAATTCAGGAATATGCAAAACATCATTCACTTCCATCCCATTGGGAAGTTTTACTTTCCCAGAACCTTTCACTGGTATATTTGCTCCATTAGGAATCCGCATTGGATATTGGTTTGAAATGCATATTTCATTCAACAAAGTTTCATCATTTGTGATATGTTCTGTTGCCCCTGAGTCAATCACCCAAGGTTTGCCAAAAACAATGTTATCTGCCATGTTAACACTGGGATTTCCCTGTTGATTGCCTACCACAGGTTCTGCATCCTGCTTTAACTGACGTAGTAATTGTTCATACTGATGCATGGATAATCCTGGAATTGGACTCCCTTCTGTGCTGACTTGAGCCACTTTAGATCCAGTCCTTTTGTCATTCCATGATCCTCCTTTCTCCCTTTTATCACGTCCAGACTTCCTCCAATTTGGCGGATATCCTATGATCTCGTAGCACTCATCACGGGCGTGGCCTATCTTTTGACAATGCTCATATCTGGTTTGTCTTTCCTGTTACCTCTGCGCTCCATGCCTTCTCCAGATCGCGTGCCTTGAGCTTGAAAGGCAGTAGCTTCTGCCATTGGCTTGTGCAAAGTGGAAATTAGTCATTGTTGTTCATCTTCTGCTACAAGATGATACACATGACCAAGGCTGAGTGTTGGTGCCATGCTGAGAACTTGCGTTTTGACTGTCCTAAAGACATCATCCAATCCCATGAGAAAGTCATAGAGTTGTTCTCTTTCTCGCATCTGTGTGAGCCGCTTCTGTACATCACATTTACATCCTCCACACGTACACTTAAGCCAAGGAGATATGGATTGTATCTCATCCCATAACCCTTTCAGCTTAGTGTAGTATGTAGGTACTGAGAGTTTCTCCTGTCTCAGAAGCGTTATGGCGTGACGCAGCTCATACACTCGTGGTGCACTTTCCTTTGAAAAGTGTTCTTCAAGCTCAACCTAGATCTCTCGAGCGGTGTTTGCATACTTGACACTGCTTCTTACCTCCTTGTCCATGCCACTTTTAAGCCATCCTTTGACCATTGCATTGCATCGCATCCAATATGCCAAGTTAGGAGAGTCAACCCCTGGCATGGGAATTGTTCCATCGACAAACCCAATTTTGTTCTTGGCATACAATGCATTGCTCATATCAGCAACCCACTCTCCATAATTTCCATCATTAAGTGGTTCACTGACAAAAATCTGACCTGGATGATCCGAGGCATGAATATAATAGGAAGACATGATGTCGACGCTGCTTGCATCACTTTTCTTGTCATCCTTCTCACTTTTGTCATTTTTAGGAGACTTGGGTTCAGTAACCTCTGCTTCTTCATGAGATATAGCCATTAGAAGTTTCACAACCAAGCTGTATCACACGAACAGGCTTTTGGCTCCTGATACCATGTAAAATAATGTATTTGCATTGATTGATTTTCATTGTACATTCGGAGTGTATATATACACACAGAAAACAGAGAGATAACAGCCCAACAAACTCAAGAGATAAGATATATTACCTTATCCTATATACAACTAATCCCCGATAACATTTATCTAGGCTAACAACTCCAGCTATCCAATATCTAAACTAACAGATTTATCTAAGATCCTTCTAAAATCCTTCAGGATCAAATATTGTTCTGAAGTGGATTCAGAGGGTACCTGAGATAGGCACATAATGGTGGTTTCCTCCTTGAGTGACAGCGGCCAAGCGTGTTGAAACAGGAGGGTGGGTACCTACAAAGGGACTCCAACGCTTAAGTCAAGCTGTGCACAAGTAGGACAGTATATAGTGAGTAATTTATTGATACCTATTTAAGGTTACTTAGCCTGATATTTATAGAGCGTGTATAAAATCCTTATGCCATCTGTGTTGAGTGTAAGTATTTAGGATTAGTATCTTGATAGAGATTACCTTCCCATTATTGTTAGAGTGAATCCCTATAAGTTAAGAACTCTCGATATGAGAGCTACTTATCAATCTGAGACAGTTATGAGTCCTATAATATCATAAGTAGATGATTGACAATTACGGATATTTAGGGATATATCATCTGTATGTATCTAGCAATCTTAATATTATGGCCCAACGTCGCTCAATGCGTATGGCTCTAATGTTCAGACTGCTATCTAGGCCTTAGCTACGTCGTCTAGGGCAAAGTCCGATTGTACGCGTGCTGGGTTGATCCTACTTGGAAGGATCCCAGATCACGGCCTAGAATAGTTGCCCCTGCTTGACGCTTGGATGAGACAGTCGAGTATCAAGATATAAGTTTCAAATAGATTATTAGGATCGCGTCGAATGAAGGAGTCTGATGTCCTGATATCAGATCTTCTGCTACACGCCAAGAGCTGAAGTCTGTCTTGTGCAGTATTCCTCTGGGGTTAAAGTGTTAAGCCAGGGTATGAACCTTTTTGTTTTACTTACCCCACCACTCAGCCATCCGTGGTGTACCATATTGTCCTTATGTAGTTGGTAACATTTATTGAGTGTTCTGCATGTGATTTCTGACGCTATAACAATCTGAGATTTTATGAGAAACCACTAATTTGATTTTATTGGGAATTAAAGATCCTTTAAAGAGGATATCAATTTCATATTGTTTCCCAACTGTCCGCTACTCCCGTGACTAATCAGAAATTGAGAGCATTTAACGTGGCTACCATCATGTGATCAGTTAACCTTTTATAGGAATAATCAGAGCGCTTCATTCTCACTATAAATAGGAAATGTTTGTATTGAAGCTGGTATTCCCTTTGTTGTATTCCTTTTGCCTTGTGGTTCTATGTGAGGATGATTATCTCCTAAAGAGTAGTTCCCCTTTCATTTTTTGCATTTGTGTGGAAGGTTTTGTCTCTTGTAAAGGTCATTCTTTTGCTTTTTCCAAAATCTCTAAAAGTATTTGATTTTCTACAACTAACTTATCCTTTTGTGAGAGCCTTTCTTTCTCGGTGTAATGTCTAAGTTACTATGCATTTGGGGAGCGGTAACCTTTCTTTCCTGGCATACACGGGAGTGTCTAATGATGCACTCTTTTTAATTTCAAACAAGTCTACAAACTTGATGCGGGATTAATTGTTGCATTGCGAACCCAAGTGCAGGTTGTCTCAAGTAATAAAATTCTCGAGAATCCGAGGTCGATCCACAGGAAAATGTTGAAGATTAATTAAGGTGAAGTGAATATTTTGTTACTACAATTAAAATTATTTACTTGGGTAAAAAGATTCACTCTTGGTAAATAAAATAAAGGTAAGATTAATTCCTTTTATAACTCAATTAGAATCCTCGCAACATGGAGATTCCAATCGGAAAATACAACATTAAAAGTCTAATTAAAATAATATACGTAATTATATTATGTTTCCTAAAAATATTACCACCACTTATAAATGGGTTAAAGCATTCATTGTGCCAATATTTTGTCTACAACAAATCAAGAACTCCTCTTTACAAAGATGGTTTCTAAATTATAAGAAACAAATTATAATACGTATAATGGTTACTAGAAAATATAAATCATTTAAGCACAAGAGAAGAATAAATCTAACCTTACTTTATTACCAAGAGCTTCACCCTTTCACCCAAGTAAAATGAAACTTAGTTACTCATAGATAAGAAGAAAGAAAGAGAGAAGAAGAAGAAGAAGAAGAACATGACTTTAATTTAGAACAAAGGAAAATTACTACAAGAAAACCTAGTAACAAAATGGCATCATTTTGGTAACTAACACCTAACACCCTCAATGATCTGCCAATGCCTCCTTTTATAGAGGATTAGAGATACAAAATGACAAGAGGGCTGAGTCATTAGTGGGTGGATGAGTGGAAAATGAATGGAAAATGCCAAATGACTTTAGGTGAGTGAGAAATTATGGAGATTCCTTATCTCCGAAATCATGCAGCTTTGAAGTCATTGCATTCGTCATTTTTGAACTAAGTGGTCTTCATGAAAGTTGTAGGCCTGGATCTTAGCTTTCAAATGGCTTTAGTTTGAGTCCAATATCATATCTATAACTCCAGATACGTTCAAATTACTGAACACTGCCCAGGCCCAGTCACAGCTCCTCTGTTCTGACTTCCAAGCCCAATATCACCTTCAAGGAGTCCGATTCTGGAAAAGTGTTCAACATGAAAGTTGTATATATGGGTCTTAATTATTCAGTATCCAAATTTCAGCCTATTTGACAACCTCTAGCCCGAAAACTGTGATGAACAGTACACCTAGGTTAAGTTGTCAGGAAAAGCACTCTGGTTCTTGCTTCAACCCAAATTTGAGTTATCTACTCGTGTGATTGGGCCTTTGAGGTCTTCATGAAAGTTGTATAATTCTCTCTTATCTTTCAAATGCCACTATAATCACCTCCAAAGACCACCTACATCCCATGATATGACCCAAATACAGAAATAGTGTAAGATATGAATCATGCTGAAAAATTCAATTAAGTTCAATTTGAGTCCAAACTTGCAAAACATAATAAAACTCAATCAATTAAGTACATAGAGAGTGTAAATGACTAAGAATGAAAGCTTATTAATGTATCAAATATGTGATCATCATCTAACCCAACGTGTTATTAGGATAGAGTTATGCTTCCGTAAACCAGTGCATAGGGACACTGGAGGACACTCTGTCATTGTTCTTCTTCCTTCCTGAGTGATTTGGAGGCATCAGGCTAGTCTTCTTCGTAGAGTAGTTGGATATGCAAGAATGTGGCCCATTTGGAAGGGAAAACCCTCTTGGATCAACTTGGGGTGATATGCTTTCTTGGACTTGCTCTTAGGGTGGTTGCTGGCCTTTTATTATCACTGTGAAGGAGGAAAGGAAGAAGAAATAAGATGGAATGGCTTCAGACTATTCTGGTGAAGAGAATGGAGGAACTGTGGATGTGACAATGCAGTAGGGTGTCCCAGCGGTGATGTTGGTTCCGTCCTTAAGTACTCTTACGAACACTGTTTTCACTCTCCTTTTAGTGTACTTTTTCTTTTCCTTCCATGAAGGTTGACAATGTATGGAATGAAAATCATCAATAAAACTCTTCTTTTTTAAATTCTATCTTATATCTCTGATTTTTCTTTTTTGCTTTCCATTTTACATCATCCGGGGTAAGTCCAACGCTTCCAGGGTAAGTCCAACGCTTTCCCTATAGATATACTAAGTTACCCCTAGCTCGACTTTTGTTTAGTACTAGGAAACAATAAGTTTTAGCTTTTGCCCTCGGGGTCCGTGTTCCTCATGGGGTGAAGAGTTTTTAACCTGATACCAATTGGATATTTGTTTGATATCTGGGGTTTAAATTAAAAATCTGTGGTCCATGGTAAAAATAGTTGGTTTGAGGGACGCTTGGTTCTGCTTCTAACTGTCTTTTCAAATACTGTGATAGTTGTGAAAGTCATGTGGCGTGCTTCAACTGGGTGGACGTGCCTAGTGTTCTATGCACCATGATAGGGCGTTTCTTTTCGAAACTGAGAGGTTTTGACAAAATTGTCCTTTAACCATCTTGTTCCATTTAATAAGGGCCAATGTCGTCTTCACCACACTTTACTATTCCTGAGCGTTTGTTACCTTCTGAGAGGAATTTCGACGGACTTTGGCATCTAAAAGAGGGGGTTTGATGCACACTTTTTAATTGTCGCATTTGCAAACCCAAATGCAGGTTGTCTCAGGTAATAAATTTCTCGGTGAGTCCGAGGTCGATCCACAGGGAATTGTTGAAGATTAAGATGAAGTAAATATTTTGTGACTACAGTAAAAATTATTTACTTGGGTAAAAAGATCCACTCTTGGTAAATAAAGGAAATGTAAGATTAATTCCTTTTATAACTCAATTAGAATCCTCACAACATGGAGGTTCCAATCGGAAAATACAACGTTAAAAGTCCATTAAAATAATATACGTAATTATATTATATTTCCTTTAATTATTACCACCACTTGTAAATGGGTTAAAGCATTTACTGTGCCAATATTTTGTCTACAATAAATCAAGAACTCCTTTTTACAAGGATAGTTTCTAAATTAGCAGAAACAAAATATAACACGTATAATAATTACTAAAAAGATAAATCATTAAAGCACAAAAGAGGAATAAATCTAACTTTATTTTATTACCAAGAGCTTCATACTTTGACCCAAGTAAAATAGAACTTAATTACACATAATTTAGAAGAAAGAAAAAGAGAAAAAGAGAGAGAAAAGAAATTGGAGGGAGACTGAGAAGAGGAGGGAATTCCTCCTCTCCTCCTCTGGAAATATGTCCAGAGTTTCCCCCTCTGAATGTCTCCCTTCGTTTGCGCATCTGATCCCTTTTTATAGGCAATTTTGAGTGCTACATGGAAGATGCAATTTAGAGCTACAAGAATGCTACGCCAGGACGCTACAGAACGCCACACGGACGTTACGGTGAAACTACAAAGCTACATAAGAGGAAACTTAACGATTAAGTCTCTGACTTGTAGGCTTTTATTATTATTATTATTATTATTATTATTATTATTATTATTATTATTATTATTATTATTATTATTATTATTATTATTGAGCAAACGTGTACAGCCGTGTGTCCAATTTTCTTCATTTTTGAGAGAAGTGGTTTTCATAAAAGTTGTAGGCCTGAATATTTGCTTTAAAATGGCTTTAATTTGAGTCCAAAATCATGCCTAGAACTCAAGATATGATCCAATTACTGCAAAGTATTTAGACCCGATTTCAGCTCCTCTGTTTTGACTTCAAAGCCCAATATTACCTCCAAGGAGTTTGATTCTGGAAAAGTGTTCAACATGAAAGTTGTAGAGAATTGTCTTAGCTTTCCTACAAGACCAAAATCACATCAATCAGATATTTACAACTCAAGTTATAGCCAATTTACCAAACACTTCCAAAGAGATAATTAAGGCTAATTTATGCAATAATTTATTTAATTGTCCAATTCGGCTCAAAATCATAAAATGTGTCAAAACTAACTTAATTAAGCCTAATTGAACCTTAAGAAGCCTAGTGAGAGGATTACAAAATGTATAAAATACAGTGTTATCAAATTCCCTCACACTTAACTTTTGCACTCCTGGGCAAAATACAAAAGACAAAAACCAAGGAATAAAGAAAAATAACACAAACTCAAAAACTAAAAACTCTAAAGGATTCAATGACTCAAGAAAAGCAACTAGACAATCAAGGGATCAAAACAGTCATGAGGTAACATTTCTTCGCATCTCAAACCAACATGTAAGAAAACTTCAATTGAAAAGAATGAATCAAGAATGATAGATCTTACAAGATTCACTCTCAATCCCTCAAGTGTTTAAAAGGTAGGTATTTCACTCAATTCAACCCATAAAAATTGCACTACCATAAGCTTGCTTATCTTCTACTTCTCCACTACTCAAAACACATGCACACACAAATCATGAGGACTTTATTCAAGGTTGTAATGGGGTCAAGGTAAAGGAGGAGGTAATATGGATATGACAAGTTAAACACCAGAGAATAAAAGAACATGAGAGCTGAGTTCAATTAACAAGCATGAAAGTTCATCCCAACTCCATCTAATACAAATTTCCTTTACATATTCTTTTCCTTTCCTTTATTACCTTGTTGACCCTCTTCTTTTTACATTTTTTTTATTTTGATTTTTTTTATTGATTTTTTTTTACAAAGAAAACATCATATATACATTCTTTTAACCATTCTGCACACACACTCTCACACTTGTTCAAGAACTCATCGAATGACAAAACTAATGTTCTCTTATTCCCTAAGGTCAAGTAAGAACATGGTTTTTCATTTAAGGCACATAATGAGTTTGAAACAAAGAATAGTCAAATAAGCTCAAAGGGCTTAAGCAAAAGAAAATATGCAAGGTTGGCTATTTGGTCAAAGTAGTTAATTCAAGAAAATACCTCAATCATTTTTATGTATACATATGAAATATAGTTTCAAAAAGAATCAAAGCAAGTTCTAGAGTAACAATTCCATGAGTGAAATTCACACAAGAAAGAAGAGAATGGTACAAATGTTCAATCCATTCATCAATAGGCTCAAAATCTCACAAGGCATAATTCTATCATTCTCAGTTCACCAATTCAACATCCATAACCAAGCATGTGAATTTTAAGAAAGAAGACAATTTACTCAATCATACAAATTTTCCTAAATTTGAATTGCTACTTCCACACAAACTAGTTGTCTACCCTAACTAAGATGCGTCTCAAGAGTAAAATTTACTCCTTACTCTACCATCCTTAACTGGTTTATTGACAAACATATAAACACAACAAACATATTAATACACACACTTCTAAATTTTTTTTTGGGTATTTTTTTTACACAACTCTACACACGACAAAAAGAAACACACTTACTAATTTTTTTATATATTTTTTTACACAACTATCCTTCCCCCAATTAGATCACAACATTGTCCTCAATGTTAAAAAATAGAAAGAAAAAAGATAGAAGATAGTACCTGTTACTGCAATTACTGAAAAGAGAAACTTCACACAAATATAAACAGAAACAAAATACGATGAACAAAACCAAAGCTTATAATTATTTAAACAATTGGAGTGTCTGAACTGGCTTGCTTTTCTTACTGCTTCCCTCAACATTTCTTTCTGACCAATCTATCTCGAGTCAACATCTTGGATCAGTCATCATACGAAGAAGATATATAAGAAAATATATACATGTAGTTGTGATTGTGACTCATATCTTCCTCTGGTTTTACGTCCAGTAACGGCTTAAACGCCTTCTATGAGTCGAGGATAAGCTTCCCATTCAATTTTCTTATAAATTGACAAACAGGGTCTTTTTGAGTCAGATTCCTAAGACTGTAACGCGCTTACTTGCCTTTGAAGAGATTCCACAAATTAATAAATTCACACTGCACAAATTCACAAGAATGCGTCTCAAGAGTCAAAAAGATTTTACCTAATGACTCCTTACTCAGGCCATTCTTTAATGAAAAATATTTTATCTTTTTTTTTATTTGCGGAAACCATCCACAAAGAACAACTTCGCTTGTTACAAGAAAAATTGACAATTTTGGCAAACCAAGACATGAAATTAAAAATTCATCAGACAAGAAAAATTGATAATATTAACAAATCAAACCATAAAATTAAAAATTAAAAATTCATTAGGAAAATGATCATTGATATGTGTGATTTCAAAAGGTGAGCCTATTGTAAGTATGGACAAATCAACAACAAAATTTTAGGCTTATTTTAAATTCTTGAAGCAACAAAATCCACCGTATCAACCTAGGTTTACAAAAACTTGTTGAGAAATTCGACGAGTGGCCAAAAGGTCAAAATAAAGTTGACTATTAAAAAAGAAAAGAAAAACAAATACTAAGACACACGAAATTGGAAGAAAAAGAGAAAACAAAGTTTTTTTTTGTTTTTTTTTTGTTTTTTTATTTTGAAATGAAAACACATGAAATTAGAATACTAGGGATCAGACTTCACTTGATTCAATAATCTATCATAGACAATAGAGTGGCTTTGAGACCTTCCTTCTAATCAATTTCTAATCATTCAATTGATGGGGAGAATCAGTAATTAAAAACATTTAAAAGCATGACTTTTACTCTATGGATTCTCATGGAAAAATGTCACAGTTCTCCCACACAACCTATAACCTCCATTCCTAGATGATTATAAATTATGACAGTTTATTATTTATGGTCTAGGTCATATGCAAACCTTTTGAGTTCTACATATACCCACTAGATCAATTTATGAGTGGCCAATTCATAAAAGCATTATGAACCATAATAGGCACTTAAATTGAGTAGAAAAGAAATTGATTAAAATTTCAATCTTAATACATGTCGATTGAATCAAGTTACGTCTTCACCCTAAAAACACACAAGACAAAAGAAAAGAAAAGAAAAATAAGAAAAATAAAAATATATACAAAGATGTAGTATAAACCAAATGCCACCAAATAAATTTTATAAAGGTGTGAAATAAACCAACCACCAAATAAAAAAAAAAAATTGGTGTGGTAGAAACCAACCACCAAATAAAAAAAAAAAAAAATAAAATAAAATAAAAAAATAAAAAGTTAGTATGCGAGATAAATTAAAATGTTAGAAGCGTGTAAAGTAAAAAGTTAGATAGTTAGTAAGAAAGTTAGTTAATAAACAAAAATAAATGACAAAAAAATAAATAAATAACAAAAATAAATGATAGAAAATAAATAACAAAAAATAAATAAAATAAATAAATAAAGTGCAAAAAGTAAATTTAACATATGAAAACCGGAGAATCGGCAAACCGATTTTTTTGCTCCAACGAGAGAGAAGAGAAGAATAAAGATTATTTCATTAATGATTGCAGATTATAGAAAGATTAGGGAGAGTTTCCCTCACTAAGTTAGTACGTTAGTAATAAAAGAGAGAATTTCCCCCACTAAGTTAGTATATACAAAAATTAAAAGGTAGAGATACCCCCACTGTACAGAAATTAAAAGAAAGAATTACCCCTACTGTTAATATATACAGAAAATTAAAAGGAAATTTTTCCCCCACAAAGTTAGTATGTACAAAAAAATTAAAAGGGAGAGATTTTCCCCACAAAGTTAGTATATACAAAAATTAAAAGGGAGAATTAACCTCACTATTAATATGTACAAGAAAAGAAAAGAGAGAATTTCCCCCGCTGAGTTAATATGTACAAAAAAATAAAAGGCTTAACTTTTTTTTTTGGTTTTTTTTGGGTGTTTTTTTTCAATTTTCAATTTTTTATTTTTTTTTACTTTTTACTTTTTTTTTACTTTTTTACTATTCACACTATTCACACATCTTTTTTAAATTTTTTTTATTTTTTTATATTATTATAATTTTTTTTTTACTTTTTTACTATTTATACTATTCACATATTATTTACCTTATTTATACTATTCACATTATTCACACAAAATTTTATTTTTTTTTTTTTTACTATTCATACTATTCACGTTACTATTCATACACTATTCATATACTATTCATACACTATTTACTTTTTATTATGTACAAAAATATTTACACTAAAAATTTATTCTTCAAAACAAGTCAAGAACTGCGCCAAAAACTTGATCTGACACTTTTTAATTGTCGCATTTGCAAACCCAAGTGCGGGTTGTCTCAAGTAATAAATTTCTCGGTGAGTCCGAGGTCGATCCACAGGGAATTGTTGAAGATTAAGATGAAGTAAATATTTTGTGACTACGGTAAAAATTATTTACTTGGATAAAAAAATCCACTCTTGGTAAATAAAAGAAATGTAAGATTAATTCCTTTTATAACTCAATTAGAATCCTCGCAACATGGAGGTTCCAATCAGAAAATACAACGTTAAAAGTCCATTAAAATAATATACGTAATTATATTATATTTCTTTTAATTATTACCACCACTTGTAAATGGGTTAAAGTATTTACTGTACCAATATTTTGTCTACAATAAATCAAGAACTCCTTTTTACAAGGGTAGTTTCTAAATTAGCAGAAACAAAATATAACACGTATAATAATTACTAGAAAGATAAATTATTAAAGCACAAGAGAGGAATAAATCTAACTTTATTTTATTACCAAGAGCTTCACACTTTGACCCAAGTAAAACAGAACTTAATTACACATAATTTAGAAGAAAGAAAAAGAGAAAAAGAGAGAGAAAAGAAATTGGAGGGAGACTGACTCCTCTCCTCCTCTGGAAATATGCCCAGAGTTTCTCCCTCTGAATGTCTCCCTTCATTTGCGCATCTGATGCCTTTTTATAGGCAATTTTGAGTGCTACAGGGAAGATGCAATTTGGAGCTACAGTAACGCTACAGTGATGATACAGTAACGCTACAGTGACGTTACAGTGATGCTACAGTGCTACAGTAGGAAACTTAACGATTAAGTCTCTGACTTGTAGGCTTTTATTATTATTATTATTATTATTATTATTATTATTATTATTATTATTATTATTATTATTGAGCAAACGTGTACAGCCGTGTGTCCAGTTTTCTTCATTTTTGAGAGAAGTGGTATTCATGAAAGTTGTAGGCCTGAATATTTGCTTTAAAATGGCTTAATTTGAGTCCAAAATCATGCCTAACTCAAGATATGATCCACCATCGCAAAGTGTTTAGACCCGATTTCAGCTCCTCTGTTTTGACTTCAAAGCCCAATATCACCTCCAAGGAGTCCGATTCTGGAAAAGTATTCAACATGAAAGTTGTAGAGAATTGTCTTAGCTTTCCTACAAGACCAAAATCACATCAATCAGATATTTGCAACTCAAGTTATAGCCAATTTACCAAACACTTCCAAAGAGATAATTAAGGCTAATGTATGCAATAATTTATTTAATTGTCCAATTCGGCTGAAAATCATAAAATGTGTCAAAACTAACTTAATTAAGCCTAATTGAACCTTAAGAAGCCTAGTGAGAGGATTACAAAATGTATAAAATACAATGTTATCAGGGTTATTCCGAGCGACTTACAATGCTTATTCAGACTTTTTCTCTCGTCTTCTTTGTTCTAATGGTATACCTACCTTTACCCTCTACATTTATTTTATGTTTATTTCCTTTTTTTGGATCCTTTTTTTTATGGAGCACCCCGTTCACCGCGCCAAGGGTGGCAAAGGAGTCCTACGAAGGTTTCAACTTTCATGGGCTTCAAGGTCGTAATCCTAGGGTTCGAGGGTGGATATGGTACCTTCAGGGTTCCCCCATTCTTCGTTTAATAGGAACCCTTGATTTTGTCATTAGCTTAATGGTCTCAATGGGTGTTTTCTAGGTGTTCAATAGCGAGGAAAAAGGTAGCGAGGCAAAGGAAAGCAGTCGTAGAGGAGCCTCTCATTCTCTCTCCTATGAAACCCATGTATATTTAGGTTACCGATGACGTTTGGAAACATAGGTCAATGTACTCCTCTGAGGCAAGTCTCAGGGAACTTTTAAGCTATTTAGAGTAGACGGAGAGAGGTTTGGGAGACCGAGAGTTTCAAATTCTATGCCCAGAGCATGGTGATAGAGTATGCATGCAACGAGAAGAATGTCAAGACTTCATGTTCTTGTATGGGGGTCTCTTCCTTGATTTTGGTTTTCGGCTCCCATTCCGATTTTCAAATATCAATTCTTTGGACCCTTCATGCCGCCCCAACCCAGATTCACCCTAACGGCTGGGGTAATATCCTGGCCTTCGAGAGGTTCTGTCAAGTGGTTGGGCTCTGGTACTCTGAGAGGGCCTTCTTTTATTTTTTCACGCGATGGAATATCCAGGGGGGAATGTATTGCAACAGTCTAGGATGTCAGTCAAATCGAGGTCTGGAAGAAAAGTCTTTGAAATTTTTCAAGATAGCTACGAAAAATTCAAGCACAAATTCTTTAAGCTAACAGCGCCAAAAACTTGTTGATTGCTTTTGCTTACCCAAAGTGCATGGGTCAAACAAATAATATAGTAAAAAGTAGGATATTGCTCCCACGAGGAATACATAAATCTCTAAAGTCAAATATTAACCAATACCTTACTTAATACTATTCAAGAACATTCAAATTTAGGAAAGGTTGTGTAAAATAACTGTAAAGACTTAAATGTAGTAAATTGAGATTTAAAGTGAATGATTAGAGAATAGGGAATCCTTCTTTACCTCCTACTTCAATTGAAAATCAGTAATCCTTATAAAGAACATAAATGAAAGGATTAGGTTAACTTGAGAAACTAACTTAGTTAACAACCTATGTTTAGGTCAATTAACCAGGTTTCATTTACCTAATTCACTATGTTTCCATGAGAATTAGTGCAAAATCCACTCATTAAGATCTCTTCTCAACAATTACTATGCATGACCAAGAGATATATTTCCATCCCATTAGCTAATCAACTTATCCCACCATTAGAATGAAATTAAACATGCATCAACCATACATATGATCTCAAATCTAAATTCCTATGTCTAGGTTCATTAAATTTCAACAAATCACTTAAAAGATGATCAAACAAGCAAAAGCATTAAAATCCATATGATTGAACAAAACCAAATCATCTATATAAACTCAAAGGATTACAAAATCATTCAATATCCATAGGAGGATCCAAAGAAATCCCTATACACAATTTAGTTAGCCATGAAACACGAAAATATATGCATATACATCATGTTCATGATAATGAAAAAAAGAGAAAGTAGAAGAAATGAAATAGAGAAGCTAAATGATAATGGTCCTTGATGCTTTAATCTTCCTACAAGATAAAGATGGCCTCCAACCTTGGTTACTTCTACTTCCTTTCAGTCTCACGTTCAAACCTTAGCCACAGCTCTCTAAAAATGTCATAACTTCCTTTTTGAAATATGATGAAACAATATTTATAGGCCCCAAAACTCTGCTTCACGCCGTGACATTCACCATATTATGTCGTGACGCACATTCAAATTAGGTCACCAATGCCGCGACATCCACTCCTTTGCGCCGCGGCACTCTAGCCACAGGTTTTTGTTCTGAAGCAGGGGAATGCACCACGTCACGACATTGAAGAGCCACGCCGCGACGCGAGATGCTGAATTTCACACTTGGCTTACTCTTCCAATGCTGGCCCAATTCTTCCACAAATCAACTTGTTTAAGACTCTTCCTACAATAGAGAAATTACAAAGTTACTAACAGTTGTAATCCACTTAATCACTTAAAAAATATGCAAGATTTATACAAGTTTATATAGGAAGATATAAAAATAGAATTTGACAAATATAAGCCTTAAATCTTGCATATATGCATCATAACAAGGACTAAGCTATCGATATAACACAGATATAGGGCACCAATAACTACATATAATGGAGTTATCACACTCCCAAACCTAGGTTTTTGCTAGTCCTTGAGCAAAACAAAGTATGATTAAGTACCTGCTTAACAACACGTGCTTCAACATACATTCCGTATTTGACATGAATTCCAATTCACTAAAATCACAACTAGTGTGCAATGATTATTTAAGCTCTCAAAGAATGCTAATGTCTCACAATCAGCTTCACATATACACAATCCTTATCATGCTAATCAATCAAAGCCTCTTTTCTTGCAAACCACATTTCCCACAACCATGCAAGCTAAACTTCTCCTATTCAACTCACACTTATCCAGATAAGTTTATGAATATACATGCATAGAAATCAAATAATCCACAAGATTGTCTTTAAACTTTCTCTCCACTAATGTAAATCACATACAATTGAGGATCAAACGGTACTTCATAGCTTGTAATGTAAGGCCAATGGGTATGGGTAAAAGAAAAATAGGGAAAAGATTTAATACAAACATTGAGACATATAACATGCGATTTCCAGACTTGAGTCACCAAGTGAAACTATTAGGGTATTCCAAAATGAAGGATTAGAACTTTTTAGAATCATTCAATGCTTTTTGTATTTGACTTTTTTTTTTCTATTCATTTGCTTTGCTTGTCTCTTTTCTCATTTTTTTATATTTTTTTTATAAGAGAATGCAATGCTTTTTCTTTTATAGCAGATGGTTCCTTCAAGCTCATTTCATATTAACATGCATTATACTCCTAATCACTTGACTCACTTCAAAAAATAACATATTATATACTCAACAAACAATGATGGTAGAAAGAAAATGTAATGCTTTCACATGCATTAGAATGGTTAACAGGGTAAGGAATATAAGGGTGATGAAAAACATATAAGGCCAAACATTTATAAAGCTTCAAAAAGGGACCTATGGATATAATTACATTAGGTAAGCTTGAAAGGCACAATCAGTCCAAACAATGCCCTAATCATTTCCTCAATCATGCACAATTGATGTGGATATCGGCAAGTGCACCGAATCGACAAAAGTAATAAAGAGTGAGTAGAGTATCGTCCCACGAGGATTAAGTTATTAATTATTAAATTCGTTAAATTAACACTATTCAAGTTATCGAAAAGAGGATTGTTGCGAATTCAATTAAAAAGAAATATAAAATTAGCAAACAATAAATCAAAAGGATGAAAAACAATGATGTTGAAGAGTTAGGATTCAGATTTCACTTGAACTCTTTAGATGCATATCAAATATAAGTTTAACTATGTTCTATTTCAATAATTTATGGTCAATTCCCAAAATTTATTAATACTCAATCCCTTAGTATATTAATCCTCTTAAGATGATTGGAATTAACTAATCCCTTAGTCTAATCCCAATTAGAAAGGCATTATCAAGAACGAGGAAATTAAAAGAAAGATCACATAACCCACAACGTCTATTCCTAGTGATTGTAAAAATTATAGTGTTCATCATAAGTTCTAGGTTCATGCAAATTTTTTCAAATCATATATAAACCCAAAAATCATTCCCAAATTGATCAGGTTTAGAAAAGCATTAAGAATAGAGATAAACACGTAAATCATGAAATAGAAACATAAATTAAACCTATAAAAGAAAGTTACATCATCCAAGAACAAGATCCATCATCCCCGTAACAAAGGAAAATTAATTACACATGGAAAAAGAAGAACACAAAGGGAAGAATATGACAAACTCCATTGTAGAAAGGTAGAAAGGTTGAAGAAAACCCCTAATCTTCAAGTCTAATTGCTCCCACACCACATTAGGGTTTGTGCCTCTTGACGGCTGTTGCGTTTTGTCCAAGTGTTTAAGAGTGTAAATTTTTTGTCAAAAGTGTAAAATTTGTGAAGAGTTTGGCAAAACTTTTTTTTATAAGAAATTCACGCTGCTGTTACGTGTCCAGTTCTCAAGCACTCATTCTCCAGCGCTCAGGGGCTCCAGTGCTTAAGTGCTCACTGTCTAGCGCTTAGGCGCTCAACGAGCTCTTGACTTGATTTTTTAGCTTTTCTTCATCATTCAAGTGTCTAGTCTTTTCCATATGCAAATACCTAACAAAAACATACAAAACACTTAATAAAAACATAATCTAGAATAACTAAAAACACAAAAAACTTAAGCATAAACTCAATCAAAAAGATTAAAAAAAAATGAAAACCCAAGACTTTGAATCGTAAAAATATAAATTTTTACAGGTTCATCAATAATCTAGGATTTCACCTCAAGAGAGTTTACCTACAATTTCTAGGATAATAGTAGTCTCCACATTTACAATCCATAAACATTCTTTAGACAAGCATTCATATTCTTTTCAAAGCTACACGTGCATACAAATGGGATCAGAAGCATGCATTGAAAAGGGACTAGATTGTTTAGCATGCTTCAAAGATCACAGATGGGTTCACAAAAATATTTAGGTCAAATTTCATCCATATCTATCATTGGGCAACCATTTCACACTAGCTATTGACAACATGATATAAATTAAAATTTTTTAACATTTACAATCATGCATAGAAAACATTGCAACCCATGATGTGAAAAGGAACGACAATTGTATCTTGAATGAGATTTTCATGAAATTTTTATCAAAACATGTGCTCCTATGGATATTATCAAAACTAACTATCAACATTCATCAAGTCAATAGCCACAAAAATAAACAGACATACTAAAACACATACATATGATACTATCATAAACAGTCCAAAAATACATATAACAATACTACTGCATTCATGAAATCAAAATATATAGTCAAAGACACCCTCCAAACTTGAGGGAAACAGTGTCCCCACTATACAAAAATAACTAACAGTAATATAATAATGAAATATAATGAAAGAAAACGCCCTGAATGCAGCAGGGCTAGTCATCATCAGTATCCTCATCATCCTCCTAATCTGCCACAACATCAATAGTGGCATCCTCATCATCCTTTCCAGGTATAACCTCATGAGCCTGTGGCGGCTGAGGAGGGACATTGACAGTCTTGGGTGGGAAGTGTGGGACAGGAAAGTCCTCCATAGGAAGTTACAGGTCCTCCACCATCCATCACTGAGTTTGAATAGTCTAAGTTAGCAAGGCTGTCATATGTGCCACTTGAGCCTCCATGTGGGCGCGCCGTGCTACAGTATTTGAAAGGGCTACCCTGGGTTCAACACGAGCTTGGCTTTATCTGTTCGGTGCCTGAGCTGGAGTTGTTCTCAACCTCTCAATGAAATAATCTTTAAGATGTTGTTTCATGTCAGTGGTCTCCTCATGGGGCTCTGTCTGTACAGACTGCCTCAGGAAAAGTACATGAATGAGTGAATGGAAGAAAAAGCTCTTGCACTCCCTCGTCGATCTCCTAATTTGATCATGGATAATGTAGGCGAAATTGATTGAGCGGTGTTCGAGGATAGTATATATAAGAATAGACCAGTCATGAGTTACCTCAGATAAGTTTACTGATGAAAGAATCCGGATGCAAATGAAATGATACCATGCCTTGGCCTCTAGTGTCAAGCAAGCATGGGGGAATAACTGTGCCCTGTTTGTCTGTATACTCAAGGTCCAGAACATAAGTTGTGCCTCAGAAGTGCAGATCCTAGTAGTGACCGTGTTAAGATCAATGCCTTCCTCGGGCTCCTAACGGCAGAACTTCATGTGCTCACAAACCAATAGGGAGGTGGCAAGTTCATCGCTGCTCTGATTACCACTGGGGGATAAGAGACCTGACATCCTCAGACTATAACAGTAGTGGTCTCTGGGTCCATAAGGTCTAAGTTCGCATAAAACTTGTGAACCAATGGAAGTGCTGCCACAGCAGGGTGTTTAGTGAAATTTCTCCATTGAAGCAAGCGGATGGTCCTCTCAATGTCATGGTGGATGGCCACCCAAAAGGAAAATCCCTGCTTTGCAATTACTTGCTTGGTAACCAGTGTTGAGTACTTCTGCACAGCCACTACTAATACGAATCTCCTCTGATCAAACTCTAGAGGGGGAGATGGCTCTCTGTTACGCTGGATGCTAGAACCTCGTGTGGAAATAAGTTTGCCCCAATAGTTTAAGATATTAAGTTTTGATGATGACAAATACAAGACAAAAATAATGATGCTTATGCTTGGTTGATGTGCTTAATAGATGATAAATGCATTACAAAAGAATACTGATCATGTTACATAAATGTGCTTAATGAGATATATTGTATCATACATGATTTTACACTTTATCTAGTTATATTTCACTTAATAATCATGCAATGAGATATGTGTAGCATTCTTTATATAATGTATCCAATAATGCTATATATGAGTTATAAATAAATTAATATTGGATTTGACTCTATTTAAATGAAAACATGTAAAGTATTCTTTGTTGCATCCTATATAAAACATATCCATTAGTAATTCATAAATATCTTATTTGGATATGTCTATGAAAGTCTTATATTCATGTTATACTAACTAGAGTTATACATTTATGAATCATGCATATGAAGATATTGAGTTATGATTTTGGACTAACTATATTTGTTTTAAGTGAGTAATACTTTGTAAGATAGTCTAAGTACCAAGAATGAGCATTGCAACAAGAAAGCAAACAATCACATCTATGCTCAACTCAAGAAGAATGAGAATGAAAAGATGTTCCAAGTATTTACAAGATTTGAAGAGAAGAAACTTTTGAAAGCTTGGATTACATAAAAAAGCCTAAGGACTAAAATTGATGATGGCAAGATCAAGTCCAAATTCTTCAAGAATAACTTATAGGACTTAGATTTTATGTAAAGATAAATTGGAATCACACTAAGTTCAAATATGTTTTAACATTTTTAAAAGTGTTTCTTACATTCTAAAATGCCCAACAAATATGTTTTGAAAAGCTAGTCTTAGTGGTAATTCAAATATATGAAAAATAGTCAAGTTTATGTTTTGTAAAACTGACATTTGGTTACTCTTTTAATCATAATTTTCAAAATACTTTGAGTTTTTTCTAAAACTTATTTCATACAAAAATATACTCAAAGATCTTTCTAATGAATGGTCATTTGCTTTAAATGGATAAGAAATAAAGAAGTTATAATCATTTAAAGTTAGTTTTCAAAACTAGAGTGCAATAACCGATTATGGATTTTTTAGAACTAATTATTCACCATGTCAGGAGCATTTTTCATATTTCTAAAGCTCCTAACTGATTAGGGAATTCACCTAATCAGTTAGTGTAAAAAAAAAGAGCGTTTTCATGTTTTCTTTAAGCTCCTAATCGATTAGGAAGCCCACCTAATCGGTTATTGAAAATCACAAGAGCTAAAAACTAATGCTCCTAACCGATTAGGAATTTGATGATCACATATTTGATACATTAATAAGCCTTCATTTTTAGTCATTTACACTTTCCATGTACTTAATTGATTGATTTTGATTATGTTTTGTAAGTTTGGATTCAAATTAGACTTAATTGAATTTTTCAGCATAATTTACATCTTACACTGTTTCTGTACTTTGGCCATATCTTTGGCTGTAGGTGGTCTTTGGAGCTGATTCTAGTGGCATTTGAAAGATAAGAGAGAGTTTTATAACTTTCATGAATACCTCAAAGGCCCAATCACACGAGTAGATAACTCAAATTGGGGTTGAAGCAAGAACTAGAGTGCTGTTCCTGATAGCTTGACCTACGTATACTGTTCATCACAGATTTTGGGCTAGATGTTGTAAAATGGACTGAAATTTGGATGCTGAATATTTAAGACCCATATCTACAACTTGCATGTTGAACACTTTTCCATAATCGGATTCCTTGAAGGTGATATTGGGTTTGGAAGTCAGAACAGAGGAGCTGTGACTGGGCCTGGACAGTATGTAGTAATTTGAACGTATCCGGAGTTGTAAAAATGATATTGGACCCAAACCAAAGCCATTTGAAAGCTAAGATCTAGCCCTACAACTTTCATGAAGACTACTTGGTTCAAAAATGACGAATGCAATGACTTCAGAGCTACATGATTTCAGAGACAAGGAATCTCCATAATTTCCCACTCATTTAATGTCATTTGGCATTTTCCACTCATTTTCCGATCATTCAACCACTAATAACTCAGCCCCCTTGACATTTTTTATCTCTAATCCTCTATAAAAGGGGACCTTGGCAGTTCATTGAAGGAATTAGGTGTTAGTTACCAAAATGATACCATTTTGTTACTAGGTTTTCGTGTAGTAATTTTCCTTTGTTCTAAATGAAAGTCATGTTCTTCTTCTTCTTCTTCTTTCTTTCTTTCTTCTTATCTATGAGTAACTAAGTTTCATTTTACTTGGGTGAAAGGGTGAAGCTCTTGGTAATAAAGTAAGGTTAGATTTATTCTTCTCTTGTACTTAAATGATTTATATTTTCTAGTAACCATTATACTTATTATAATTTGTTTCTTATAATTTAGAAATCATCTTTGTAAAGAGGAGTTCTTGATTTGTTGTAGACAAAATATTGGCATAATGAATGATTTAACCCATTTATAAGTGGTGGTAATATTTTTAGGAAACATAATATAATTACGTGTATTATTTTAATGGACTTTTAACGTTATATTTTTCGATTGAAACCTCCGTGTTGCGAGGATTCTAATTGAGTTATAAAAGGAATTAATCTTACTTTTACTTTATTTACCAAGAGTGGATCATTTTTACCCAAGTAAATAATTTTTACCATAGTAACAAAATATTTACTTCACCTTAATTAATCTTCAACAATTCCCTGTGGATCGACCTCAGACTCACCGAGAAATTTATTACTTGAGATAACCTGCACTTGGGTTTGCAAATGCGACAACTAAAAATTGTGCATCAAGTTTTTGGCGCCGTTGCCGGGGACTTGATTTGAAGACTAAATTTCTGGTGTAAAAAAAAAAATTGTATATATACTAACATACTAACTAGTGGGGGAATCTCTCCCTTTTTAATTTCTGTGCATACTAACTTAGTGGGGGAACCTCTCCCTTTTATTTTACGTACTAACTTGGTGGGGGAATCTCTCCCTTTTACTTATTTTTTTTCTTTAAATTTACTTTCTTCACTTTTTTTTTTTTTTTGCATTTTAATTTCGTATGCAGTGGGGTAATTCTCCATTTTATTTTCTTGTACATTTTAACTTAGTGGGGTAACTCTCCTTTTATTTTATTTTTTTTTTTTGTACTTTATTTTTTGTATTTATTTTCTCATCATTTTTTTTGTTATTTATTTTTTGTCATTTTTTTTGTTTACTAACTTACTAATTCTCTTACTAACTATCTAACCTTTTACTTTTTCTCGCTTCTAACATTTTAATTTATCTGTATACTAACTTTTTAATTTTTATGCTTATTTTTTTTATTTGGTGGTTGGTTTCTACCACACCATTTTTATTTTTTTTATTTGGTGGTTGGTTTATATCACACCTTTGTTAATATTTAATAGACGGTTTATACTGCTAGCTTGTGTATTTTTTTTTTCTATTTTAAGTTACTTGTTTATGTTTAATTGGTATCGTGATTTAAATTCTGGTCGTTTGGTTAGAGTTAATCCAGGTACTTTACATATTGATTTGTTTGAATCACAATCACACACATTAAGCACAATGGTGAAAACGAAAGTGTGCATGATGAACATGAAAATCAACCGCTATGCGAACCATGCGTGAGTATTTGCAACCATCCCAAAATTCTAGTCCATCGTGTTTTATCTTTCCAAATAATGCCAACAATTTTAGATTCAAGCCAGGTATGATTTCTTTACTTCCTAATTTCCATGGTTTAGAATCAAAGCCCATATTTACATTTAAAAGAATTTGAGGAAGTATGTACGCTTTTCATGATCAAACTTGCACTGAAGAGGTTGTTAAGCTTAAATTGTTTCCTTTTTCTTTGAAAGATAAAGCAAAAACTTGGCTTAACACTTTGAAACCAAGATCAATTGGCACATGGCAAGAAATGCAATGTGAGTTTTTGAAGAAATTTTTTCCAACACATAAAACCAATGCTTTGAAAAGACAAATCCAAATTTTTTTCCAAAATTCAAATGAAGCATATTTTCAAAGTTGGGAACATTTTAAAGATTTGTTGAATTCTTACCCACATCATGGTTTTGAAAAATGGCGCACTTTAAGCTTCTTTTATGAAGGGTTAACACCTGAAACCAAGCAATTTGTGGAAACAATGTGCAATGGTGAATTTCTTGATAAAGAACCTGATAAAGCTTTAGACTATTTAGACCATTTGGCTGAAAATTCTCAATCTTGGCATGGTACTAATCCTTCTGAAAATTCAATTAGATCAAACCTTGCAAATGCTAGTAAAGGAAAATATTATTTTAGTCAAGAAGAAGATCTAAATGCTAGGTTTGCTAGTTTGGCTAGAAAGGTTGAAGCCATGGAATCCGGGAAAGTAAAAGAAATCAAATCTGTGCAAAATGAAGAAATTTGTGGCATTTGTGATGAATTAGGACACTCAACAAATGAATGTCCAAAAATTCCTGTTTTTAAAGAAGTTGTGCATGAGCAAGTAAATGCAATGAATAATTTTAAAAAGCCATTTACTTTTTCATTTTCAGATACATACAATCTGGGATGGAGAAATCACCCGAATTTCAGTTGGAGGAATAGCAACCAGCCACAATTCATGCAACCACCACCTCCTCAGGCACAGCAAGATTCTCAAAATCCTCAAGGATATGCACCCTATGTCCCACCATATAGGAAAAACCTTGAAGGAACATTGCATGCATTCATGGAAAAACAAGAGGCCATCAATAGTCAAAACACTCAAGCCATGATTGACATAAAAGACACTCTTGCTAAACTTTCTTCTGCACTTGCCATTCATGAGAAAGGAAAGTTTCCCTCTCAACCTCAACCTCAACCAAATCCTAAGGGTCAGTTTAGCCTAAATGAGGGTAGTTCAGAAAGTCAAAAAATAGATCAAGTCAACTCAGTGATAACTCTTAGGAGTGGAAAGGTTGTTGAAAAACAAATTCCTGAACTTTTTGAGAAAGATGATGAGTCAATTCCCAAATATGAGGAAGAAGTTGATAAGCCACCTAGCCAAAAGGAGATCAAACCATCGTCTTCACCTCCATTTCCTCAAGCATTAAACAATTCAAGTAAAGTGAATCATAACAGTGACATTTTTGAAATCTTTAAACAAGTGAAGGTCAATATTCCTCTGTTAGATGTTATCAAACAGATTCCTTCTTATGCCAAATATTTGAAAGACTTGTGCACTGTTAAAAGGAAACATAATGTGAAAAAGAATGCATTTTTGACTGAACAGGTAAGCTCCATTATTCAAAACAATAATGAGTTGAAATATAAAGACCCTGGTTGTCCTACAGTTTCATGCATTATTGGTGAACATAAAATTGAACGAGCTTTACTTGATCTTGGTGCTAGTGTTAATTTGCTTCCATATTCGGTTTATCGAAGAACTCAACCTTGGTGAGTTAAAACCAACTTCTGTAACTCTTCTACTTGCTGATAGATCAATTAAAATTCCAAAAGGAATAGTAGAAGATGTGTTGGTACAAGTTGATAAATTCATATATCCTGTGGATTTTATTGTCTTGGAAACTGAACCTATGGTTGATAGTTCTAAGTCAGTTCCTATTATTTTGGGTCGCCCATTTTTAGCAACATCTAATGCTTTGATAAATTGCAGAAATGGAGTGGTGAAGCTAACTTTTGGAAATATGACACTGGAGCTTAATGTTTTCAACATGTGCAAGCAACCACATGAAGTTTATGATGACAATGAAGAGATTGAAGGGATTGAGGCCATTATAGATGATCATCTTCAAATCAGGAGTTCTTCTGACCCATTAGAAATCTGTTTAATTAATTCATTTGATTCAGTTACACAATTAGATGATGATATTTCTGAAATATGCTCTTTACTTGACTGTACACAGGAAATGGAATACAAAGGATGGAAGCCAAGATTCGAAGAGCTAAAATCTATGAATGATGATGCCCATGAAGAAGTATCCACACTGGAACTGAAGCCATTACCTGATGGGTTGAAGTACACATTTTTGGGAGAAGAACAAAGCTCTCCAGTGGTAATTTCCTCATCCTTGACCAAAGAACAAGAAGGTAAGTTGATAGAAGTACTTAAAAGGCATAAAAGTACAATTGGATGGACATTAAAGGATATAAAAGGCATTAATCCATTAATTTGTACACATAGAATACATTTAGAGGATAATGCTAAAACATCTCAACAACCTCAAAGAAGATTAAATCCACACATGAAAGAGGTAGTTAGAGCTGAAGTTCTTAAATTACTTGATGTTGGAATTATCTATCCTATCTCTGATAGCCAGTGGGTAAGCCCTACACAAGTTGTGCCTAAGAAATCTGAATAACAAGTGGTTGAAAATGAAAAAGGAGAATTAATACCTACCCAGTCTCATCTAGTTGGCGTATGTGTATTGATTTCGAGAAAATTGAATGCGACCACTAGGAAAGGCCATTTTCCATTGCCTTTTCTTGATCGTATTCTAGAAAGAGTAGCAGACATCCCTACTATTGTTTTCTTGATGGTTATTCAGGGTATAATCAAATACCAATTGCATTAGAGGACCAAGAAAAGACCACTTTTACTTGTCCCTTTGGCACTTTTGCATATAGAAGAATGCCTTTTGGTCTTTGTAATGCTCCCAAGAACTTTTCAAAGATGCATGCTAAGTATTTTCAAGTGACATGATTGAGCATTTTTTAGAGGTTTTCATGGATGATTTGACGCTTTTGGAAATTCTTTTGAAAATTGTCTTGATAATTTGGAAAAAGTTCTTAAAAGATGCGAAGAAAAAGGATTTGTGTTAAATTGGGAAAAATGTCATTACATGGTTACCTCGGGAATAGTGTTAGGTCATGTGATATCTTCTAAAGAAATTGAAGTTGATAAGGCCAAAGTTGAATTAATTGCTCATTTGCCTTTCCCAAAAACAGTCAGAGAAGTTCGTTCCTTTTTAGGACATGCAGGATTTTACAGAAGATTTGTAAAGGACTTTAGTGCCATATCTAGACCTTTATGTAATCTTCTAACAAAAGATACACCATTTGATTGGACTCAAGATTGTCAGAAATCTTTTGAAAAATTAATCGGTCTTTTGACTTCTGCTCCTATCATGCAATCTCCTGACTGGTCTTTGCCTTTTGAGTTGATGTGTGATATTTTGCTGTTGGCGCTGTTTTAGGCCAAAGAAAGGAAGGTAAGCCTCATGTAATTTATTACGCAAGTCGAACTTTGAATAGTGCACAAATGAATTACATCACTACTGAAAAAGAACTACTTGCTGTAATTTTTGAATTGGACAAATTTTGAGCTTATTTAATTGGTTCATCCACCGTTGTTGTTTTCACTTGATCATCTTTCTTGTTAGATATTTAATGTCTAAACAGGATGCTAAACCTAGGTTGATACGGTGGATCTTGTTGCTTCAAGAATTTAACATCACAATAAAAGACAAGAAAGGAACCGAAAATGTTGTTGCAGATCATTTATCAAGGCTGACAACAGGCTCATCTTTTGATAGCACACCTATCAATGATTCTTTTCCGATGAATTTTTATTTTCTCATCAATTCCATGCCTTGGTTTGCTAACATTGTCAATTTTCTTGTAACAGGTAAGATCTTGCCTCAAAGGGACACACCAAGACAGAAAAAAGTTTTTGATTGAGGTGAAAATTTTCTTTTGGGATGACCCATATTTGTTCAAATATTATCCTGATCAAATCTTTCGGAGATGTGTACCTGACAATGAGGTAAGTAGTGTCATTAAATTTTGTCATTCAGAAGCATGTGGAGGTCATTTTTCTTCAAAGAAAACAAATGCGAAAATCTTGCAAAGTGTGGATTTTATTGGCCCACTTTATTCAAGGACACTTATACTTTTTGCAAAAGTTGTGAAAGTTGTCAAAAATTGGGGTCCATTTCTAAAAGAAATATGATGCCTTTGAACCCTATCCTTGTCATTGAAATTTTTTATTGTTGGGGAATTGATTTCATGGGTCCATTTCCATCATCTTTTGGATTTGTGTACATTTTGGTTGCGATTGATTATGTCTCAAAATGGATTGAGGCAATTCCATGTCGGCACAATGATCATAAAACTATTCTAAAATTTTTAAAAGAAAATGTTTTGAGTCGATTTGGAATTCCTCGAGCTATCATCAGTGATGAGGGAACACATTTTTGTAATAAACCATTTGAATCTTTAATGAAGAAATATTGCATTACCCACAAAATTGCAACCCCTTATCATCCTCAGACAAGTGGACAAGTTGAATTAGCAAATAGGGAGATTAAACAAATTTTGGAAAAAACGGTTAACCCAAATCGTAAAGATTGGTCTTTAAGACTAAATGATGCACTTTGGGCTTACCGTACTGCTTTTAAAACATCTTTGGGCAAGTCTCATTATCGGTTAGTTTATGGAAAACCTTGTCATTTGCTTGTAGAATTGGAGCATAAAGCATTTTGGGCCATTAAAGCTTTCAACTTAAGTCTTGATGATGCTTCCAAGTTACGCAAATTGCAATTGAATGAACTTGAGGAATTAAGAAATGATGCCTATGAAAACTCAAAGATTTATAAAGCTAGAACAAAAGCTTTTCATGACAAATCAATTTTCAGAAAAACTTTTGAAATTGGTCAAAAAGTTCTGCTTTATAATTCTCGTCTTCACCTATTCCCTGGAAAATTGAGATCTAGGTGGATTGGTCCTTATATTGTCAAACATGTGTATTCTTATGGGGCCATAGACATTGAGAATCCTAGGAATGGTATTGTATTTAAGGTTAATGGACAAAGACTCAAACCATTTCTGGAACATCAAGTTGTTGAGGTAGAATCCATTTCTCTTTCTAATCCTTGTTATGAGTAGAATTTATTTTAATGTTGTTTCTTTCTTTTTGCAGCTTCTTTGTGTTCTCGGTTAAATGGCGGATAACGGTACTCGTGACTCTCAAGTCGGTTTGTTTTTCGGTTTCCCATAATAACCGATTTCTTCTCCTTTCAAAATGGATGTCATTCTCTCAAATCTAAGAAAACATTTTCCTTCTCTCCCTCTAAATGCTCTAACAAAAGTCTATGAAGCTAGGTGTGAAAGACCGAGATTGTTAATGTATAAGGGCATCCCGAGAAGATATACGCTTTGGATAATCAAGCAAAGGTTCGTTTAGCTGGTGAATCTTCAGATTCATTTGTCCCATACATGCCTGGTCTCGGTAAAAGTTCATTTTCAAAAAGGAGAAGAGCAAAAAGAATGAAAGTTTGTTACAAGTGTGCACGATGGAATTGCAACACACGATGTCACTCTTTGGGGATGGTTTCTGTAAATAGAGAAGATAAAATATTCTTCATTAAGAATGGACTGAGTAAGGAGTCATTAGATAATATCTTATTGACTCTTGAGACGCATTCTTGTGGAGTTGTGCAGCGTGAACTTCTTAGTTTATGGAATCTCTTCAAGGACGAGCAAGAGCGTTATAGTCTTGGGAATCTGACTCAAAAAGACCTTGTTTGCCATTTTATAAGAAAATTGGATGGGAAGCTTATCCTCGACTCATAGAAGGTGTTTAACCCGTTTCTGGACGTGAAACCAGAGGAAGATGTGAGCCACAATCACAACAACATGTATATATTATCTTGTACATTTTCAAAAAAAAAAAAAAAAAAAAAAAAAAAAAAAAGAAAAAAAAAAAAGAAAAAAATAAAAAAAAAAAAAAAAAAAAGGCGAAACTTCGGTTGTACTTGGTCTTTAATTAGATTAGGAGCCCCTGCCAGTGGAGTGGCAGACCCGTCATTGACTCGGGTGGACCTTCGCACGCCGGTCGATAAATAAGGTTCGTGTACCATGCTCTGTAGAGAGCCGCACTCCACAACCCAATGTTCACCATCTAGGCACTGTGGAGTTGATGGACAGATAGAAGCGTCCCACTGTGGTTATTAGTGAGAAGTAACCCGCGGCTGCCAAAGCGTATGAGGCATCTGAGCTTGATCCTCTCTTTTATTAGAAGGGGCTCTCAGCGCCCTGGGATGGAGCGTTCTGGATCTTGGACATTGCGGGTTTCAGATTTTAGCATCTTTGTTGATGTTACGAACCTAAGTGTAAGCTCTCCAGGTTCTAGACCCAGGATGGAAACCCACGATGGTTTCTTTATTCTCTTTTCTTCAAACAAGCCGGAGGGAGAAGAATACCTAGATTGGCTGAGCCGTCTTGGTATTACTACACTCATGACGCGCAGTATAAAGATCTGCCATGAAACCTGTACATAAAGGTATGTAATCATTTGTTATTATTATTTTATCTTTGTATGATTTTGTTGAATTTTGTTTTGGACAGACGATCCTTTGGATGGGATCCTTCGGGGGTTTCTAGACTTCTTTACCCTGATGGTTTTCTTGAAGTCAAAAAAAAAAAAAAAAAAAAAAAATTTTGTTTCTTAATTTCAAACTTTTCTGACAACAGCCAACCTACCCATATAGGTACTATCATTACTTTTTCTACTCTCTTCCCTATTTAAACAATACATTTCCTTCACTTTCCTTCAACTCAAAATCATTCAAAGGAAGTTTAAGTGTAAAATGGAGGGAGCTTCTTCTTCTATTCGTAGACTTACCAATATCTGTGTATTTTGTGGGTCAACTTATGGGAAGGGTTTAGAGTATGTAGATGCAGCAATCACTCTTGGTCGAACACTTGCTGCGAGGAAAATTCATTTAGTATATGGGGGAGGCAGCATTGGGTTAATAAAGGCTGTATCACTTGCTGCTCATTTAAAAGGCAGTCAGGTTTTAGGTATCATTCCTAGACCTTTAGCTCAACAGAATATCAATTTGGAAAAACAACTGGGAGGAGCTTCAAGTATCATCTATGGATGAACGAATGAGGACAATGCTTGCAAATTCGATGCATTCATAGCCTTACCAGTGGGTTTTGGTACTTTGGAAGAAGTCTTTCAAGTTGTCTCTTGGGCCCAATCAACATCCACCATAAACCCATAGGTTTGCTTTGAATGTTAATAATTTCTTTGATCTTTTGTTATATTTTCTTGACCATGTCTTTGTGGAACGTAAATTCATCACACTTTCGACAAGACGACTCCTTATTTTTGCTTCCACTTGTTGATGAGTTGATTGATAAATTAGAAGTTTTTGTTTATGAACTGATCCAAGATGCTGACTCGAGATAGATTGGTCAAAAGGTAGCAGAAGAGAGGCAACAGCAAAGGAGGCAGCAAGGAACAAGAGTGTGATCTGTCACTTCATCTATAACTATCCTTTATCTTTGGTTTTATTTATCGTACTTTGTTTCTGTTTAAATTTGTGTGAGATTTTTTTTTCTTTTCAGTAATTGCAGCAACAGGTAATATATTCTATCCTTTACCTATCTATGTTTTGACATTGAGGACAATGCTGTGATCTGGTTGGGGGGAAGGATGGTTGTAAAAAAAAAAACCCAAAAAACCCAAAAAAAAAATTCAAAAGTGTGTTTGTGATTATGTTTGTTGTGTTTGTCATCAATTTTTTTTACAACAAAAGTAATTAGAGATGACAGAGTAAAGAGTAAATTATTTATTCTTGAGACGCATCAAAAATTGGTGGCAGAGTAAGGAGTAATTAGGGTAGTAACTAATTTATGTGGAAGTAGCAATTCAAATTCAAGGAAATTTGCATGATTGAGTAAATTGTCTTCTTTCTTAAAATTCACATGCTTGGTTATGGATGTTGAATTGGTGGACTGAGAATGATAGAATTATGCCTTGTGAGATTTTGAGCCTATTGATGAATGGATTGAACATTTGTACCATTCTTTTCTTTCTTATGTGAATTTCACTCATGGAATTGTTGCTCTAGAACTTGCTTTGATTCTTTTTGAGACTACATTTTCATATGCATACATGAATATGATTGAGGCATTTTTCTTGAATTAACTACTTTGACCAAATAGCCAACCTTGTGCATATTTTCCTTTGCTTAACCCCTTTGAGCTTATTTGACTATTTTTTGTTTCGAACTCATTATGCGCCTTAAATGAAAAATCATGTTCTTACTTGACCTTAGGGAATAAGAGAACATTAGTTTGTCATTCGATGAGTTCTTGAACAAATGTGGGGGTGTGTGTGCAGAATATTTTAAAAAAAATGTGTATATATGATGTTCTTATTCTTAAAAAAAAAATCAAAAATCAAAAATCAAAAAAAAAAATCAAAAAAAAAAATTGTAAAAAGAAGAGGGTCAATAAGGTAATAAAGGAAAGGAAAAGAATATGTAAAGAGAATTTGTATTAGGTGGAGTTAGGATGAATTTTCATGCTTGTTAATTGAACTCAACTCTCATGTTCTTTTATTCTCTGGTGTTTATCTTGTCATATCTATATTACCTCCTCCTTTACCTTGACCCCATTACAACCTTGAATAAAGTCCTCATGATTTGTGTGTGCATGTGTTCTGAGTAGTGGAGAAGTAGAAGATAAGCAAGCTTATGGTAGTGCAATTTTCATGGGTTGAATTGAGTGAAATACCTATCTTTTAAACACTTGAGGGATTGAGAGTGAATCTTGTGAAAATCTATCATTCTTGACTCATGCTTTTCAATTGAAATAACATTGCTTGTTGATTTGAGAAGTGAAGATATGTTACCTCATGAATGTTTTGATTACTTGAATGATTGCTCTTCATTTTTAAATATTATTAGAAATTGAGTCTTTTAGAGTGTTTAGCTTTTGAGTCTGTTTCGTTTTTTTTTATTTTGTGAGTGGTCTTATGTGTTTTGCTCAGGAGTGCAAAAAGCTAAGTATGGGGGAATTTGATGATCATATATTTGATACATTAATAAGCCTTCATTTTTAGTCATTTACACTCTCCATGTACTTAATTGATTGATTTTGATTATGTTTTGTAAGTTTGGATTCAAATTAGACTTAATTGAATTTTTCAGCATAATTTACATCTTACACTGTTTCTGTACTTTGGCCATATCTTTGGCTGTAGGTGGTCTTTGGAGCTGATTCTAGTGGCATTTGAAAGATAAGAGAGAGTTCTATAACTTTCATGAATACCTCAAAGGCCCAATCATACGAGTAGATAACTCAAATTGGTGTTGAAGCAAGAACTAGAGTGCTGTTCCTGACAGCTTGACCTACGTATACTGTTCATCATAGATTTTGGGCTAGATGTTGTAAAATGGATTGAAATTTGGATGCTGAATATTTAAGACCCATATCTACAACTTTCATGTTGAACACTTTTCCATAATCGGATCCCTTGAAGGTGATATTGGGTTTGGAAGTCAGAACAGAGGAGCTGTGACTGGGCCTGGACAGTATGTAGTAATTTGAACGTATCCGGAGTTGTAAAAATGATATTGGACCCAAACTAAAGCCATTTGAAAGCTAAGATCCAGTCCTACAACTTTCATGAAGACCACTTGGTTCAAAAATGACGAATGCAATGACTTCAGAGCTGCATGATTTCAGAGACAAGGAATCTCCATAATTTTTCACTCATTTAATGTCATTTGGCATTTTCCACTCATTTTCCAATCATTCAACCACTAATAACTCAGCCCCCTTGACATTTTGTATCTCTAATCCTCTATAAAAGGGGGCCTTTGCAGTTCATTGAAGGAATTAGGTGTTAGTTACCAAAATGATACCATTTTGTTACTAGGTTTTCTTGTAGTAATTTTCCTTTGTTCTAAATGAAAGTCATGTTCTTCTTCTTCTTCTTCCTTCTTTCTTTCTTCTTATCTATGAGTAACTAAGTTTCATTTTACTTAGGTGAAAGGGTGAAGCTCTTGGTAATAAAGTAAGGTTAGATTTATTCTTCTCTTGTACTTAAATGATTTATATTTTCTAATAACCATTATACGTATTATAATTTGTTTCTTATAATTTAGAAATCATCTTTGTAAAGAGGAGTTCTTGATTTGTTGTAAACAAAATATTGGCACAATGAATGCTTTAACCCATTTATAAGTGGTGGTAATATTTTTAGGAAACATAATATAATTACGTGTATTATTTTAATGGACTTTTAACGTTATATTTTTCGATTGGAACCTCCATGTTGCGAGGATTCTAATTGAGTTATAAAAGGAATTAATCTTATTTTTACTTTATTTACCAAGAGTGGATCATTTTTACCCAAGTAAATAATTTTTACTATAGTAACAAAATATTTACTTCACCTTAATTAATCTTCAACAATTCCCTGTGGATCGACCTCGGACTCACCGAGAAATTTATTACTTGAGACAACCTGCACTTGGGTTTGCAAATGCGACAACTAAAAGTTGTGCATCAGAAGTCCTCTTAACCAGTTATTGTAAATACCAGGAGCCAAAACTTAAAGCCCCTAACCGATTAGCAATATCTTGTAATCGGTTAAGAGATAATTTTGGAGTCAATTTTTGACTCCTAACTGATTAGGAGAATGTCCTAACCAATTATATGGGCAACCAGAAAACACTTTCCAACGGCTCTATTTTGGCATTTGATGCCTCCTAACCACCACCAATGGCTCTAAAATGGCTTGGGCTATAAATACAAGTGTTTGGGCATCAAAAAAAACTTGGAGAATAATACGAAAATCATCCTTGAATATTAAATTTGTGTTTCACTATCTCTTTCTCCAATCCTCTGTTTTTGAGCTTTAAAGTGTGAATCCTTGATACCCATAGAGCTTCAATTTGTATTATTCAATCTTGAGAGAGTTTCAATTCATTTATACTTTATGTAAAATGTAAAAGAGGGTGAGGTATCTCTTAAAGTTGTAAGGGTGAGGTATCCCTTGAATTTGAGGCTCAAGCACAAAGGGTGAGACATCCCAAAGTGTGTTGAGTGCTCCACTTTGTAATGGTTTTCAAGCACCTGTTCAAGCTTGAAGGTTTAGTGAAAAATCTCGGGTGGTTCACTTGAGGACTGGACGTAGACCACAAGTGCATGGTGGCTGAACCAGGATAAATCCTTGTGTTTGCTTTTCTCAACTCTATCTCTTTACATTTGTGCTTTAATTACATATGCTTGAGTTGAACTTGATATCTAGCTTATTTGCTTGATTCATCCTATATCCCAAGTTGTATTTGAGTGATCTACAATAATTGTATATTGTTAAATTATTTCGCTGCATGTGTTGATTGAAAATATGAAAATGCACAATTTCTCAAAGTTGTTTTAAAAATTTGTAATTACCTAATTCACCCCTCTCTTGGGTGATGGTTGCCATGACTAACACCTCATTGGCGTTTAGAAGCCATGATGAAAAGATAGTGCACCAAAACCTGGATAAATATTTAAATTGTCAGAAATGCGTATTAAAAAGTATGAAAACATGTAAAACAGGTCAATTATACAATTATTAGAACAAAACACCACGACATTCAAACCAATGCCGCAGCGTGTGGACGACCAGAGCCCAGAATTACTGGGTAGCAACAAGGCCATCATTATCATGTATTCAAAAATAGTTTATTACCCACAAAACTACAGAAACAGATACTCAATCACTTAAATTCGTAACAACAGAAAAACATAAACAACCTAAAAAGAAAAAGCTATTTAAAACAAGAATATATATATATATATATAAATCACAATAAACTAAAATCAATCCCAACATACCTTTAAACGGAGTGCAGAAATGTAAACGAAGGGTTGGGGAAAGCAAGAACGAGAGAGAAAAGTGCAGAGAAAACAAAGAAAAGTGAGGGAACTGAGAGCAGATGGGAGCAACGCACGAAACATCACGACATTTAACCCTATATGCCATAGCGCACCGCGGCTTTAACATACACACGCCGCGACGCGTATTATTTTCCACCAGAATTAATATTTAAATTATTACTATTTTATTATTATATATATATATATATATATATATATATATATATATATATATATATATATATATATATATATATATATATATGAACAGTATCTTTGCGGCATTGTTGCATCGCGGTACTATGCTCTCTGGATTTTGGCCTAAAATGCTCATCACACCACGACGTGAAAGGTCTGTCTGCATAATTTTGTAGCAAGATCCATTCTGCTTTTGTTTTTGCATCATTCTGGCCTCCATCACCTACAAAACTTGCCTAGAAGGTCAAATTACAATTTTAAACAATAAAAACATAATAAAACCTAAAATTCAAGGTATTAACATATTTAAGACTTAAACTAAAGAACTTGGGTTCCCTCCCATGTAGGGCCTAATTTATAGTCCCAACAGGACTTTATCTGTAGTTCCACATGCATTTGCTTACGGGAGGAAGGTCTTCCTCCTCTTCATCAAAATGAATATGGTGCATATGCCATGGCCAGGGCTTTTTAACTCCATTTTTGGAGCTTCCATAATGGGAGTGTTGCAAGACCTACCCACCCTGTTCCAATTCAGTTGGTCCAATTCATCATATTTCCCATCTCGTGTAGAGATCAAAAAACCTTCATTAGAGGCACCAGGGACATTTGCACAAAATGCCATAGATGTCATCCCATCAATTACACTCACCGAAGAACATATTTCTTGGTTTCGAGGATACATCATAGCTTTGAAAATGTTAAAAATCACCTCATGATCTTGCACCCTCATGGTGAGCTTCCCTTTTTCCACATCAATGAGAGTTCTTATGGTTGCTATGAATAGTTGGCCTAAAATCAGAGGGACTTTTCTATCTTCCTCCATATCAAGTATGACAAAATCTACAGGGAAGATAAACTTGTTCACTTTAACTAAGACATCCTCAACAATTCCCTTCGGATAAGTATAGGAACAATTAGCTAGTTGAAGGGTCACTGATGTGGACTTGCATTCCCTTAAACCTAGTCTCTGGAAAATAGATAAAGGCATGAGATTAATGCTTTCCCCCATGTCATATAAAGCTTGCCTAAAGAATTGATCTCCAATGGCACACAGAATGGTGAAGCTTCCAGGATCTGTCAATTTTGGAGGAAGCTTATGTTGCAAAATAACACTACATTCCTCCGACAATGACACTATTTCAAACTCACCCAATTTATGCTTTTTGGATAAAGTATCCTTCATGAACTTCACGTAACTGGCACTTGTTCCAAGGCTTCTGCAAGTGAGATATTAATATGCAGCTTCTTGAACACTTCGAAGAACTTCTGAAATTGGTGCTCAAGCTTTTTCTTAATTGGCCAGTTGGGGAAAGGTAGAGGGTGTATATAAGGTTTGACCTCCTTTGTCTTTGTCTTCACCCTTTTTTTTGGCAAATTCTTAATTCTCCTCAACCTCTTTGCTCACTGCCTCCTCATCTTGGGTTGCTTCAGTATCTTCTTCAAGCAGCCTTGTCTTTGGATTCCCTTCTATGTCTTTTACGTTCCTCAGTGAGATGGCTTTGCAATGCTCATTAGAGGCACCTTTTGGATTGTTGACAGTGTCACTTGGGAAGGTTCCTGGATGCCTGTTATTGATGGCATTTGCCAACTGCCTTACTTGTGTCTCTAATGCTCTCATTGAAGCAGTTTGGCTTGCAACATTACACCATGCTTGGCCAACTGAGCATCAATCTTAGACATATAGGAATCTGTCTTAACCATAAACTGTATACATGTCCTCCAAAGATGGTTTTTATCTTGCAGCAGCTGCCTGGTTTGAGATGAGTAATCTGGAGGATAATTAGGTCTATCATTTCTAGGTGCTGAGGATGAAGCTCCTTGATTATCCTTCTAAGAGAAGTTAGGATGGTTTCTCCATCCTAGGTTATACTGGTTTGAGTATGGGTTGTTTTGTTATGGGCAATAGTTCCCAACATACTGTACATTTTCAGAAATGGAAGAGCACTTATCACTTGAATAGTTATCTTCACACTTGTCACAAAGAACAAATGGGCTCTGCCTCATACTATCTAATTTATTTGCAATTGCTACCACTTGAGCTGACAGCGATGTTATAACATCAATTTCATAGACTCCATCTAGTTTCCTTGGAGTCTTTCTTGCAGAGGGCCATTGGTAGCTGTTGGCTGCCAATTCTTCCAATAGTTGAAAAGCTTCATCAAAAGATTTACTCAATAAAGAGCCTCCAACTGCTGCATCCACTATAGGATGATATTGCGATAACAAACCTTTGTGAACTGAATAGACTTGGTGCCACGGTAGTATAGCATAATGTGGACACCTACGGAGTTGATGCTTGTACCTCTCCCAGGCTTCATACAAGGATTCAAATTCAGTTTGGGTGAATGATATAATGTCATTCACCATCTCAGGAGTCTTGGCCGGTGAAAAATATTTGTTTAAGAATTTGTTGCAGACATCGGACTAAGTTATTATTAATCCCGTAAGCAGAGATTGTAACTAACTCTTGACTCTATCTCAGAGAGAGAAAAGAAAGAGTCATAGGTGAATGACATCTTCAGAAACTCTATTATGCCTAAAGGTGTCGCAAATCTCCAGGAAGTTAGATAGATGAGCATTGGGATCTTCATTGGATAAACCGCCAAATTGCACTGAAGTTTGTATCATTTGGATTATGGTCAGTTTGATCTCAAAATTATTTGCACAGATGGCTGGCCGTCTAATGCTAGACTGCAAGTTATCCATTTGAAGAGTTGCAAACTCCCTCAAAGGCCGCGTATGATTATGCTCATCCACCATCTTACCAATACCTATATAAAAAATGGAAACTTAAATTAATATGAACAAAAAGAAACTTGAACTAGAACTAATAAGCTCGTTGTCAATATTAGAAAAATAGAAATAAGTCGTATTCCCTAACAACGGTGCCAAAAACTTGTTAATTGCTTTTGCTTACTGCAAGTGCGCGGGTCGAACAAGTAATATAATAAAAAATAGGATATCGCTCCCACAAGGAATACGTAAATCTCTAAAGGTAAATATTAATCAATAGCTTACTTAATACTATTCAAGAACATTCAAATTTAGGAAAGGTTGTGTAAGATAATTGTAAAGACTTAAATGCAGTAAATTGAGATTTAAAGTGAATAATTAAAGAATAGGGAATCCTTCTTCACCCCCTACTTCAATTGAAAATAAGTAATCCTTATAAGCAACATAAATGAAAGGATTAGGTTAACTTGAGAAACTAACTTAGTTAATAGCCTATGTCTAGGTCAATCAACTATGTTTCATTTACCTAATTCACTATGTTTTCATGAGAATTAGTACAAAATCCACTCATTAAGATCTCTTCTCAATAATTACTATGCATGACCAATAAGTATATTTCTATCCCATTAGCTAATCAACTCATCCCACCATTAGAATGAAATTAAACATACATCAACTATACATATGATCTCATCCAAATTCCTATGTCTAGGTTCATTAGATTTCAACAAATCACTTAAAGCTAATCAAACAATCAAGAGCATTAAGATCTATATGATTGAACAAAACCAAATCATCAATATAAACTCAAAGGATTACAAAATCATTCAATATCCATAGGAGGATCCAAAAATATCCCTATACACAATTTAGCTAGCCATGAAACACTAAAATATATGCATATACATTATGTTCATGATAATGAAAAAAATAGAAAATAGAAAAAATGAAAAAAAAAAGCTTAATGATGATGATCCTTGATGCTTTCAACCTTGAAACACGAAAATATATGCATATACTTCTGCTTCCTTTCAGTCTCATGTTCAAACCCTAGTCGCAGCTCTCTAAAAATGTCAAAACTTCCTTTTTGAAATATGATGAAATAGTATTTATAGGCCCCAAAACTCTGCTTCACGTTGCGGCATTCACCATATTACGCTGTGGCACGCATTCAAATTAGGTCATCAACACTGTGACATCCACTCATTTGCACTACGACGCTCTAGCCATAGGTTTCTATTTTGAAGCAAGGGAATGCACCATGTTGCGGCATTGAAGAGCCACGCCGCGATGCGAGATGCTGAATTTCACACTTGGTTTTCTCTTCCAATGCTGGCCAAATTCTTCTATAAATCAGCTTGTTTAAGACTCTTCCTGCAATAGAAAAATTACCAAGTTACTAATAGTTGCAATCCATTTAATCACTTAAAGAATATGTAAATATTTTGAGTATTGCTTGCAATGAGTTTCTTTGGGTTATTCTTGGTAGGGCATGTGACCGCTACCAGTTGCCCCTCTTATTTCTTTTTATCATTCTTTATTTGATTTGTTATGCCCTTCTGACCTATTTCCTTATCTTATTATGCTTGCAGATAACATGGCCATTAACAAGGGTGCTGGAGCCTCTATTGAAGCGTTGCAAGCCTATAAAGCGCAGAAGAATCAGGCCGGATCTTCTCGCTCTCAACCTAATGTCACTCTGTGTATTGTAATATGGGATCCAGTTGGAGAGCTTCCAGCGCAACTTTAACGAGCAAGGAAGAGGAGAGCTACGGAGGACGCTGTAACTGAAGAGCCCAGCCAGATCATGGTCGTAAAGGGAAATCCTTACCAAAGGATAAATCATTTATGTTTGATTACGGGGGATAGGACAACCGGAGAGTTCATCGACCAGGTCTTTTTGAGCGAAGATGTTGTCAGACTCATTACTCGGATTAAGGTTCCGGATGCCATATTTGTATTCTAAACTTTTGCTCTCTGAACTGCTGCTGAAGCTCGGCTTATTGAGAAGACGGTGATGGCCTTCGAAAAGAGGGCTCAGGATGAACTAAGAGCGGCAGAAGTCCATGGGAAACAATAACTGGAATAAGCCCTTAAGGGCAAAGAAGATTTGGAGGCAAGGCTTGCTAAGGTGGAGAAAGAGCTTGCTGACTCTCAAGCTTTTCTTGCTAATGAAAAGAAGCAGTTTGATGCCACCAATGCCACCCTTCAGGCTAAAGTGACAGAACTAGAGAAAGAAAGTGATGATCTATTTACCATCAGCACCAATATAGGCATTGATCAATTCTACAATATGGTCGCTCAAGTTCAATACTTTAATCATGATGTTGAGTTAGCTTTGGAAGAGCTTAGTCCGGACAAGATTTTTCAGGAGGAAAATCTGGTTGTTGCATGGCCAAGTAGTGAATTGGCCGCCCCAACCCCTGCTGAAGAGGTTTTTGCTCGTGTGGTACATTTAACTGAAAGGGATCTGGGTACAAATTAGCAGAGTATAGAGGGGAATGAAGTCGAAGAATATCCTGTTGTTCCTTCCCTTTTCTTGAACCACTTGGTTGCCCCTTGTATGGGGCTTTTTAATTTTGTAAGGACAGTTGCCCTAGTCTTCATGGTTTTTCAATTTATTTCTCTGCCTTTAACTTTACTCCACATGTTTGTTTACTTCCACGTTCCATTTTAGGTCCAACGCCCTTAGTGGACTTATATATTTTTCGTATGTTCAGGAACCGTGGTTCGGGGTCCAACACCCTTTATGGACTTGTGGTCCCCTTTCGGACTTAGATATTAGAAAAAAGAAACCTTGCCTGGGGTCCTTTGCCAATTACCTCAACTTTTAGGATCTCACGTGACTTTGGATGAAGTAAAACCTTGTCAGGGGTCCAACACCCTTTGAGGACTTAGGGATCCCTTAAGGACTTAGGCATAAAAAAAACCTTGTCTGGGGTCAGTTGCCAATTAGTTTGGCTTTTAAGATCCTTCTTGACCTTGACATAAGTGGTCCTTATCGGGGTCTTTCGTGTTTATGGTTTAGTATGAGAATTTTTCTAAGACTTGGAATTTTTCTATTACATAACTTATTTAACACAAGACAACTCTCGGTGGGTGCCCTAATAGTTAGTCCATGCTGGCAACGATCATGCGATGAGGTAAAAAATCATTTTATTTTATTGATTCAAAAGAGAACTAAGGTCCAGACAGAGCGCTCCCATAATAATTGTGGCAGATTAAACATGAAGTAAACTGAGATTAGGCCTTAAAAAGCACTTAGCTATAGTACTTTTTGAGTTTGTCTACATTCCAAAATTTCTTCACCAGCTTTCCTGTTAGCATTTCCAACATGTAGGCTCCTTTGTTGGTGCTAATCATGATCTGATAGGGGCCCTCCCAATTAGGAGCTAACTTCCCTTGGGAGGCATTCCTATCACCGATGTCAGCCCTGCGGAGTACGAGGTCGCCTGGATGGAATCTCCGGGGACAACCTTTAGGTTGTAGCGTGCTGTCATCCTTTGTTTGATAGTGGTATTGCATATATGAGCAACGTGCCTTCTTTCTTCTAAGAAATCTAGGCCTTCCTTGATCAGTCTGGGGTTACTATCTGATGAGAAATGTTGGAGACGCCAACTGGGTTCTCCAATCTCTACAGGAATCATCGCCTCACACCTATAAATGAGTTTGAAAGGAGTCTCACCTGTTGTGGAGTGAGGAGTAGTCCGGTAGACCCAAAGGACGTGATCTAGTTGTTTGGCTAGTTTCCTTTGGCTTCATCCAACCTTCTTTTAAGTATGCGAACAATAACCTGGTTAGCAGCTTTAACCTGTCCATTTGTCCAAGGGTTTTCTACAGCGCTATAATGACACTTAATTTTCAAACCAACGAGTAGCTCTTCGAACCCCTTATCCCTGAACTGTATCCCGTTGTCCGTCACAACAGATTCTGGGATTCCAAACCTTGTAATAATGTGGCGCCATGTGAACTTTTGGATTCGTGCCGAAGTAATGGTGACCAAAGGTTTAGCCTAGGTCTATTTAGTAAAATAATCCATGGCTACCACTAAGAACTTCAGTTGTCTAAGTGCTTGAGGAAATGCACCCAAGATATCCATACCCCACCTGTAGAATAGCTAAGGTATGGATGTTGTGTAGAGTTCCTCTGGTGGAGCATTATAGTGATTCGAGTGCCTCTAGCACTTATTGCAGACCTAGACGTGCGCCATAGAGTTAACATCCATTGTAGGCCAATAGTATCTGGCCCTAAGTACCTTTAGATTTAAGGCTTTGCCTCCTAGATGGTGTCCGTAACTCCCCTCATGGACCTCAGTGAGTATGTACTTGGCTTCCCTGGGCGTAAGGCATTTAAGGAGAGGCGACGCACTGGTATAACTACCCATCATAGATAGTGTACTAGACTGCGATTTTGGCTAGCTTGGAGGCTTCCCTTGGGTCTTTTGGATGGGTGTCGGACTACAAATACTATATTATCGAAGTGATCCAAGTACTTTCCTGCTCATCTATCTGAAAAATGGAGGAATCTATAATAGAGGGTTACGAGAGGGCCTCTTGAACCACTGATAGGTTATTTCCTTGGCTCTTTGTGCTGGCCAACTTAGACAAGAGGTCGGCCCTTGAGTTCTTCTCCCGGGGAATATGCTTCACTTTCACTGTTTGAAAGCTCCTGAGGAGCCCTTGTACCTTTGCTAGGTATCTTTGCAAAAAGGGCTCTTTAGCCTAATAGTCGCCTTAAATCTGGGATGTCACGAGTTGGGAGTCGTTACAAAGTGTGATCCTTATTGCTCCCAATTCTTTGGCTATTATCAATCCTGCAATGCATGCTTCATACTCTGTCTGGTTGTTCGAAGTAGGGAATTCAAACTTTAGGGAGTTCTCAATTGTCTTGCCTTCTGAGTTTTCAAGGAACCGTTAACGAACATGGTCCACGACACTTCCTCGGGGTCACCGGGGTCTGATTTCAGCAAGGAAGCATAACAGTGCTTATGCCTTTATTACTAGTCTAGGCATGTATGAAATACCAAACTCAGAGAGCTCAATGGACCAAGCGACCACCCTTCCTACTAGGTCTGGTTTATGCAATATTTGTCGGATTGGTTGATATGTCCTTACCACCATCGGATAGCACTGGAAGTATTACCTTAACCTTTTGGCCGCAATGATTAGGGCAAAGGAAACCTTCTCAATTTTTTGATAACAGAGCTGAGGGCCCTATAACACCTTGCTCACGAAATAGAATGGTTTCTGATCTTCAAGCATTTCCCTTATGAGCACTGAACTCATGGCCTCCTCATGGACTGAGAGGCATACGTACAACGTCTCTCTGGGTTCCGGCCTCGTGTGGATAGGAAGGGAGGAAAAGAGTCATTTTAACGATGTGAAGGCATCATTACATTCCTGAGTCCACTCAAAACCTTTTCCCCCGTTTTTAAGAGCTTGAATAGGAGGAAAGATTTGTAAGCATCTTTGGCTAAAAACTGTGTGAGGGTCGCGATCCGCCCCGTAAACTGTTGAACTTCTTTCATGTTCTAGGGGCTGCATATGTCTAGCACCACTTGGCATTTTATCTGGGTTTGCCTCAATAGCGCGGTGAGTTAGCATGAAGCCCAAGAACTTACTGGCCTAGACTCCGAATTAGCATTTTTTTGGGTTAAGCCTCATGTTGTGCTTTCTTAATTACGTAAACACTTCTTCAAGGTCTGCGGCATGTGATCCGGATTGTGGGGTTTTGACTATCATGTCATCAAAATAAACCTTCAGCCTTCTTCCCACTTGACATTCGAAAACCCTACTTATCATTCACTGATAGGTGGCTCCTGCATTTTTCAAATCGAAGGGCATCACCTTGTAGCAGTAGCTGGCATTCTCAGTGATGAATGCAATGTTATCCTCATCTCTGGGGTAAATTAGGATCTGATTGTACCCAGGGTAAGCATCCATTAAAGACAGTAGTCGGAAGCTGGAGGAGCTATCTATAAGTTTATCAATGTTAAGGAGGGGGTATAGATCTTTGGGGCACGCCTTGTTCAGGTCTGTGTAATCCACACATATCCTCCACTTCCCGTTTGACTTTTTTACTAGGACCACATTGGAGAGTCATGTGGTGTATGAGATTTCTCTGATAAATTTGGCATTGAGCAGCTTTTTGACTTACTCTTCAATAATTTGTTGTCTTTCGAGGTCCACTTTCCTTTTCTTTTGGGAGATCAGCTTCGCATTCCGTTTAATAAATAAACGATGCCAGATAAAAGCAGGGTCAAGCCTAGGCATGTAGGAGAACGTCCAAGCAAATAGGTCTTTATTTTTCTTTAATAGCTCTATTAGCTGGCTTTTCTCCTGTTCCTCCAGATTTGCGCCTATCTTGGTGACTTGATCAGGCTTGTCACTTAGCTGGAGCAGTAGCAGTTCTCCTTTTGGATGGGGTCTGGTACCCCGGATCTCTTCACGAACATCTAGCTCGGTCATAAAGATGTTTACTTGGTCTAAAGTCGGGCCAGATGTGCGTGTTCTGGTCTTCCTGAGGGTATTACATATTCTGAGGCTCTCGTTGTAGCACTTCCGCGCTGCAATCTGATCGCCCTTGATCGTGACTACCTCATAAATTTTTTTGAGGAATTTCATGGCCTAGTGAGTGGTTGACACTACAGCGACAATGTCATTCAGTGTGGGGTGACCTAAAATAATGTTGTAGGCCGATGGGCAGTCCACTACCAAGAATCTGACCTTGACGGTCCTGTAGACCTTATCATCACCAAGAGTAAGGAATGTCTCAAAGTAGCCAACTGGAGTAGCCTTTTCTTTAGAAAAACCAGTAAGTTTAGCATCGTAGGGGGTTAATGCAATAATGGGGAATTCTAATTTTTCGAAGGCGTCTATGAACATGATATCCGTTGAGCTTCCTTGATCAACAAAAATATGTTGGACCTCAACGTTAGATATTATTCCAGAGACAACGAGTGGGTCATCGTGGTCCCAGATAATATCATTGTAGTCCTTGTCTAAAAAAGATATGGGTGGCCCGTCCCTGTCTTAGGCGCGAGGCTTGCGAGTAGAGCCAGAAATGCTCAATACCACAGTCCGTAACGCCTTCTTCTGGGAATTGTTGGATGAGTCTCTGCCTGCAAATCCTCCTGCTATGGTACTAACAAATCATTATGTTATATTGGCCTCGTTTTGAGTTTCCTAGTTTCGATCTTGCCAGTTTTCAGTGTCACGGTAAGGTGGAGTCCTAGATTTTCTAGCAGGGCTGCGAGTCCTTCTCCTCTGGCTTGGAGTTGGACTTCGCCCCGGACTGCGACTGCATCTTCGGTCCCTCCATCTTTCGTGGTTATCGTTACTTCAGATTCCAGCGATGTATTTCTATAGCCGTCTCTCTTTAATTAAGGATTCAATGACATCACAGAGTTGGTAATACTCTTCTATTTCATAGCTATAACTTTGATGCCATTTACAGTGTTTTGAGTGATTTTTCACCTTTTTCAAAGGAGGTGGCCTTTTAATTTCCCAGAACTCAGTCTGAAGCACTTCTTTGAGAATTGTTTCTCACGAAGTGTTTAGAGGAGTGTAATCAGAATATTTAGGCTGATACACATCGCCCTTCGAAGAGCTTTTAGGTTAGTTAGAGTTTCAGTTATTCTTTTGATGAGTAGGTTCACCTTTTTCCAGAGTATCTTTATCCTTAATGGTCCCCTCTAGGTCGATGTATTTCACAGATCGGGCATGGAATTCATTCATGGCCACCAGCTTCTTTTTTGCTAGGGATAGAAAGAATTCAGAATCAGTCTAGAAACCACTCTAAGCATAGTGAAGAGTAATCCGGTCATCCGGGCCAGCCACACGAGCTAGGGCATCACTGAACCTTTTGATGTACTCGCGAACTTGGCGAATTCTAGAAAGGGAGTTAATCGATTTAGGCTGCTCCTTGGCAGTGGTATAGTGTAGCAAGAAACGGGTCGCGATGTCATCCCACCTAGTGACGAATTTTGTAGGTAGGGTTATGAACCTGCGAAGAGCGCCTTTCTTTAAAAGAGAGGGAATGAATGACACAGTAGCTCTGGAGATCCCCCATGGAACTGCATAGACTGAACATAAGAGTCTAGGTGGGTACCTGCAAAGGAACTCCAACGCTCAAGTCAGGTTGTGCACAAGTAGGGCAGTATATAGTGAGTAATTTACTGATACCTGTTTAAGGTTACTTAGCCTAGTATTTTTAGAGTATGTATAGAATCCTCATGCCATCTGTGTTGAGTGCAGGTATTTAGGATTAATATTCTGATAGAGATTACCTTCCCATTGTTGTTAGAGTGAATCCCTATAAGTTAGGAATTCTCGATATTAGAGCTACTTATTAATTTGAGGTGGGTCCTATAATATCGTAAGTAGATGATCGACAGTTATGGATATTTAAGGATATATCTTCTGCATGTATCTAGCAATCTTGATATTATGGCTCAACGTCGCTCAATGTGCATGGCTCTGAGGTTTGGACTGCCATCCAAACCTTAGTTACGTTGTCTAGGGTAAGGTCTAGTTGTACGTGTGTCGAGTTGATCCTACTTGGTAGGATCTCATATCACTGTCTAGAATAAATATATATTATAATGATTAGAGGAGAGCAGTGGGGGATTAAGAAATCAACAAATGCTAATAAAATATCTACATGGAAATTCAAGAAGAAAACTGATAGCAGTCCATTTGGAAAAACAAACTTTAAAAAAATAGATTACAAAATAATTGGGCTAGAAGTACAAATCGCAAAATCTATCAAACATAATATGTGACCCTTACGAGAACACAGTACAACTCAAAACACGACGACTAAAGCTAAAATAATCCAATCGCATTCCAGTAGGACATCTTAGCTTTTAACTCATAGCTCAATGCATTGTGCCTGATAAGAGACTTAACCCACACACATGCCACCTAAAACCATCAGAAAATAAGAATAAATCATCCAACAGCAAATACAAGCTATACAGATCAATAACCTCAATGAATCCGCCTCAATCAAAATTCTAGAGTTTCTTTTATGCCTCATTAACTTCTTTCTTTATCTTAAGACCGTAACAATTGTGAATAATTCTTATTTGTTTCCACTACTTGACTCAAAATTACTATCAAAATCTGTGACTGTAGAAAGAATCAACTTCCACACAGCCTCTATTCTCATCACCTGCAAAAAAAAAAAACAAAGACAAAAATAAAACAAAAAACTGCTAAAATCATGGGCCACAGGGCTGAATACTGGGCACTAGACAAGGCCCAGAAATTTGGGGTGGGGTAGATTATGTAAGTACAGTTTTAATTGCTGTTCCCTGGAGCATCACCACCATTTGGGAGTTGAGACTGACTGGAAGACTCTGTTAGACCTTCATCTTTAGTTGCTTCTTCCGGGGTGATCGTTTGAAAATCAGCTACTAGGTTATTGTATCTTGATCCAACAGGAGATATTGAACCAGAATCAGACCGAAGCTGAGCAGAAGGCAGCCATCTCCTCCACTCATTATGCCTCCTCAACTTGTCACCCTGCAGCAAAGTTGAGGGAGAGAAATAAGCACCAGAGAATATCATTAATAGATTAGCTTTCGGCCTATTAAGTTAACAAAAGTATCGTTAATTTATCCTCCAAACATACCTCGCTGCTTCACATGCCAATGAACAGAGGAGATATATTTACAGAAAGTGTGCACAGTGCATGATATGAGAGATTGACACATGGAAAATACTATAAAATGAGAACTTACCTGCACTTCCACAACATTGGAAGTTCTCAATGATTCCAGTATCAACTGAATGTTGCTTGTCAAACTTCTAACCTGCAAAAAGATATTCCATAGAGCAAAAACAAACCTAAGGTGCTTAGTATTAATGAAAACTTAAGTCATATCAAAAGCATAAGCTGACTACTGACAGATCATGAAAACATATCAGCAACGTAATGGTCAAAAGTATGACATATATACTCGTAAAATAATTTGTAAATGGGTTGAGTTCTTAGATTAATTAATATCATTCTAAACAAAGTTTATATGAAAAATTAATTTTATAGAACATTTTTTCATTTAAAGATTCCAAATACAGGGTCAAAAGTATTCTTCTCCAATATTATATGGTATTGTGAATACTTATGTAAAATAGTTCTGTTTCTCATTGCGATTAATTACTTCCTTGAGTTTCAGTTGAAGAATTGAGTATTAAGGAGTTTTAGCCTGCATATTTGGCTCCAAATCTCAAATCCAGTGATCTAGTTACTGGCGTCTGCTTTGCCTCCGGTGCCTCAGGATATGATCCTTTGACACCCCAAATAGCGGTAATTATGTAAATATATTTGAGATAGCAATATATATATCACGGTTATTCATTAGTTTTCTAACTTGGTTGTACATTGTAATCAGTCAGTTATACCATTATCCGCTCAACTAGATATGTTCAAACTTCATCCTCTAATAGAGAATTGGGAAGGTGAAAGGCATTGTCGGAGAGGACAGAGCAAACTTCATCCTCGCCAACAGTCTTTTTGCTGTGGTAGCAGGCAGTGACGACATTGCCAACACCTATTTTGTTGCTTGCGTGAGACAATTACAGTATGGCGTTATGTTGAACTCAGCCTCTAATTTCGTAAAGGTGTCAAGGTTTTTGTCAACCATAGTTAGCTCAAACTTCAAAGGGACAAATAGTTGTTCCAAAAAAAAAAAAGACCAAATAAAAACCACATATATATATATATATATTTATATTATAGTGTTTGTGGCAAGTATTTTAAACACATTTATTAAGAAAGCAAAATATAAAATGTATTAAATAAAAAATAAAGTATTTAATATAAAAAATTATTTTTTATTTAATACTTTTTATTTTAAATTTCTTAATAAATATTTAAAGGTACTTATAAAAAAACTTTATAATATCAATTTTCAGACCATTTAAATTTTCATTTTTCCCCTCAATAAAATGTGAAGGAACTATATAAACTTGGAGCTCGTAGAATTGCATTACTCAGTACACCACCGATTGGATGCGTGCCATCACAAAGAACTCTGGCTGGAGGGATAATAAGAGAGTGCGCAGAAAAGTATAATGACGCAGCAAAGTTGTTCAACTCCAAATTGTCAAAGGAGCTGGATTCCCTTAACCGGAACTCGCCCAATAGCAGGATAGTTTACATTGATGTTTACAACCCTCTACTCGATATCATTGTGAACTACCAAAAACATGGTAATCCCAACTCTTACCTCTGCATAGGCGAATTAAGTTTGCAACCTAATCTTTCATTCACGAGTATTTATTTACTTTTAAGTTTCTTTCAAATAATGTTTACTTCTTCAATTCAATTGCAGGTTATAAAGTTGTGGACAGGTTGTTGTAGCACAGGCAAACTAGAGGTTGCAGTATTATGCAACCCTTTTGGATGCCGCTTGTTCTGATGCTTCGGAATATGTTTTTTGGGATAGTTATCATCCTACCGAAGGTGTATACAGAAAGCTCCTAAGTCAAGTCCTTCAGAAGTATCTGCGTCAATTGTTTTGAGCTCTGATTAAGTTTGCCCACGGGCCCAAAAAAAGTTTCTCCATGGGAAGTTAATTAATTAACTTAATTATATTTATATCATCGAAGAAGGTGAATATTTTGAGTTTATCGAGTTGGAAGTGTGATTGTCAAGTACTACTTGTAGAATTAATATAAATGGGCATCCATCTAATAGTCCCTGCTTTTTACTCTAGGAAATCTTTATTTCTGTTTATTCATTAATAAAATTAAGGGTATTGCTGGAGTTTATTTGTTATATCTCTTATTATTAATGAAATATGGAGTTATTTGTGGTATATTTCTTTATGGGAAATGTTTCTAGAATATACACACCGTATTTATACTATATGTTAATGTGAGGGAGATATCAAATTATCCTATATGCGACTATAGCATTTTCATGGTATACAGAATGATTTTGTGAGTAGATTGAATAAAATTAAAAATATTTTAGTTGGATGAAAAACGAGACGATTTCTTTATATATACTATTTTGCATCAATATTTGTTTGATAAGTTATAATATTATTAACTGAATAAAATATCACACAATTCTCTATATTATCTTTTCTTGTTAAAACATTGTATTATTTTACCAATGCTTGATTGGTTCAAATGATTTGACATTTGTTATCTTTAAATAAAATCTCGAGTTCAAGTCTTGTGAATAGAAAAAATCAGCGCTGAAAGAATTTTACACCTTTGTAGCCTTTGTAGTCTGACCCAACTGAACTTCAGATTAGTCGAGATCCAATGTAACTTCTAGATACCGGAAGGTTTAAAAAAAAACATTGTATTATGTTGTCATTTGAAAAAAGAGTAACAAATGGTTTCACACAGCCATATTAGAAAGAAAAATTAGAGATGCGATGTTTTAAATTAGTGATTAGCTTCAAAACTTGTATATGTACGCTTTTGAATTTTACATATTTTTGGCACATTAAAAAGTACTATATAATATTTATCTATATTTTTCAATCAAATAATTTTCATAATTCTAATCTTATAAAATGTAATAAAAGACTCATTCAATTTTTAATAATATTTAGTAATATAAATACTATTTCAAAATAAAAAAATATTTAAATTTATTTTGGCATATTAATTGACTTTTTTATATATAGAAAAGATTTATTTTTATTTTTATTTTGTCTTATTTTACCATTTTATCTAAAAATTAGTAGTTGATACTTAATAGTTAATATTGTAATTAATTGTTTATCAAGGTATTATATAAGGTTTATAAAGCTGGAATGATCGTTATAATTTATATGAGTATATATATATATGGGACATATCTAGTAAGATGAGTTTTTTATTGTGAGAAGATGAGAGAAGTAAATTTTGACCATACAATTATACATTAATGGTCAAGATTAAAAGTTACTAAAAAGGTCATGTGACTACTTTGACTATACAATTATACATTATGTTCTAACTTTGACTATTCATGTAAGATCCAATGATCAAAATTCACTCATCTCACCTCTCACAATAAACACTCCTCTCACTTGCTACACATCATATATATATATATATAGAGAGAGAGAGAGAGACATGTGTATGTGTGTACACGACTACCGTGTTGGAGAGAGTTTGAATTTCAAATTCCTACATTAAAGTAGTAGTTGCAAATCAAAGCAATCAATTGAATAGAAATTACAATAAATAAATGAAATTCAAATAAATTTATGATGATAATACATCAATATCCCTTATAAGATGGTGGAGGTCGAGTCAACGACACCAATCTTGGACATTAAAAACTTGTGTTTTGTACTAGAAAGAGGTTTTGGGAGTTGATCGACAAGTTGGTGACTTGTTGAAATGTGGGAAACTCGCAAGGAATTATTTGCAACAAGATCACGAACGAACTGATAATCGATAGCAATGTGCTTCATTCGTGAGTGAAAAACTGGGTTTACACTAAGATAGGTAGCTCCAACATTGTCACAATAGATAATAGGTAGAATCGATGAAGAGAGACCCAGTTCTTCAAGTAAGTGGTGCAGAAAAATTAATTCAAATGTTGTTGAAGCAATGGTATGATATTTAACCTCTGTTGAGAATCAAACAACAAATATTTGTTTGCAATAGGCCAATGAGATTGTATTAGGGCTAAGATAAGCAATGTAGGCAGAGGTAGATTTACAGTTAGCACGGTCCCCTGCCTAGTCTACATCACATAAGGCTTTGAGTGGCATATCATTAGACTTCACCAAGTGTATACCATGGTCAATACTATGTGTGAGATATCAAAACACTTGCTTGAGAGCCTGAAAGTAGACATCTTTTGTAGACTGTATGTATTGGTATAGTTTGTTGATCGAGAAGGCAACATATGGTCTTGTCAAGGCGAGGTATAGCATGGATCCAACAAGTTGTCGATACAAAGATGAATCACACGAGTTCTCATCTAGTGAAGGAATGTGACTGCCTTAGGTGAATATGGGTGTGGTCACATGTTTCGTTCCCTTCATATTTGCTTTTCACAAAAGATCATAAACATAGTGATGTTGGGTGAGAAAGAGACCTATAGGAATCGGTACGATCTATACCCCAAGAAAGTGACTTAGAGGATCAAGGCCCTTAAGTGAGAAAACTTGAGATAGAGCCTCATGAAATTACCTGAGGAATAACCTATCATTTCTTGTGAGTAGCAGGTCGTCAATATAAACCAAAGAATAGGCAATAATTTCTCCTTTCTTATAAACAAAAAGAGATGGGTCTAAGAGAGAGTTCTGAAAGCCATGTGAGACAAGGAACTACTTAAAAGCATGATACTAGGCACGTGGGGCTTGTTTTAACCCATAAAATGTCTTCTTGAGTTTTCACACATGATTAAGGTAGCTTTGGTGCACAAGTCCTGGTGGTTGGGCCATACATAGACCTCTTCTTAGATGTGATGATGGAGAAAGGCGTTGTTGATGTCCTTTTGGCTTAGTTTCCACCCTTTAGATATGGCGAGAAAAAACACCAATTTGATGGTTTGAGGTTTTATGAAAAGAAAGAAAGTCTCTTGAAAGTTGATGACTTGCTGCAGATAGAAACCTTTGGTGACTAGTCTAGTTTTGGTACCTGACGATTGTGCTATTATGATGGCACTTAAGGCGAAATACCTACTTATTGCTAATCACATTATATACACAAATGCATACATACATGCGTACATACATATATATATATATATATGATTTAAATAATAAAATTGGCAGACTAGGGGTCTTCAAGACGATCCCGTCTTGAGAACCTATCTCGACTTGAAGCTAATTGGTTTGGGTTCCAAAAATTAAACCTAATATATTTTTGGTTTGGGTTCAAGTCATATTTCGGGTTGTCTCAGCCTGACCTAATGTCACATAATTTTTTTAAAAATATTTATAAAAATTAGTGATATATTATAAAACTTCTAGACTTCTTTTTAATTTATATATGACTTTTAGAATTAAATTAATATATTTTGCCTAATAGAAAAATATTTTTGTATTGATATATAATTTTATTTTGAAATATATATTGTAAAGCATCTTTTATATTTAGTTTTCTGCTTCTAAAATTTTATCATGGCTAGGTTGGGTTTGGGTTCAAAGAAATTATAACTCAACCAAAATATCGAGTTAGGTTTAGGTCAAGCTAAACTCTTCCTATGAACACCCCTAAGGTTAGTCCTTTGAACCAAAAACACTATTATAAAGGCATGGAGTCTGACTTACTTAATTAAATAGGCTTTGTACAAAACTTTAGCCTGACTTATTTATTAAATGGGTAAGACCTAAAGCAGGTCAGGTTGTAGACTCTTGAAGAGCTAAAGAGTTGTTTGGCATATTTCTCAATCCTAACATCTTATGAAGCACGAACACGCCATTTTTTAGGTGTGTCCGCATGTCGGACACATAGGGATACCCTTACGAGGCACATGTCCTGCGTGTCCGAATGTATCCTATTAAAAAAATTATTTTTTTCAATTTGAACACGTCTCGAACACGTTTTGACACATCTAGGACACGACTACGATACTACCCATTAATATTTTAAAAAAAAAATTTCATGACTAACGTTCGATTAGTAAGCCCATAACCCACTCAAGTCCAATCGCACGATTGACATCACAAGTCACTATTTTCACATACCGGTATTTTAAGTTTTATTTTTTCACATGCCACTATTAGAATTTTAAGTTTTATCTTTTCACGCATCACTATTTTCATCTGCTCCTTCTACCTCTACTCCTACCAAGTCGTCTACTTTGTCATCACCGAAACTTGCTTCAAATCAATAATCTCTCAAGTTAATTTTTTTTTATGCACATATACTTGTACATAGTTAGTTCTATTAGGAAAAGTTAATTTAGGAGATTTTTTAGAAAATGTCAATAGAAATTATACTCCATATTTTTTGGGAGGAGCTTAATAGGTGGCAAATATTGGCACATATGACATATATTAAGATATTATAAATCTTCAAGCTTATAGAAATTAAATTAATGAATTATGAATTTTTTTTCTTAAATTTTGTAATTATATATATATGTCGTGTCTATATCTTATAATTTTTTAAATTTGATGTGTCTTAGTATCCATGTCATATCACGTATCTGTGTCCATGTCTGTGCTCGATAACTAACATCTAGGAGGTTTTATGTAATTGATTTATAGTTGGGGAGATTATATGCATTTTAACCTTATTTAAAATATATCATTAATAACATTTATTTAATTCATAATTATCACAATACAAAATCGTGAAGTGAAACTTTTGGGTCATGTGGTTATCATAATATTTAAATTATGAACGAAATTTTTTGTTATTTAAAATAGTAAATAGACAATTTAGAGATAATAACATACCAAAATTAATTATATTTTGTAATAATTAAATTATAAAAATAATTATTACATGAATAATGTATATTTTGTACAGGTTGATGAGTACTCGAAGGGTAAATATTATAATTCTCGCTATTATCCTCATTTATTAAACAAATATTCACATATCCTATGAATACATGTACTTTTGTCATCACTAACTACGAGTGTAGAATAATTTTAACTTAATTATTCTTATTTGAAATATTAATTAATAATATTTTATGTAACAATACTTCTATTTAAAATATGGTTAATGACATTTATTTAATTCACATAAATTTCGCAACATCAGGCAGTTTTGAAATTGATGACACATATCGACTATATTGACTAAATTAAAACTATATTGATGACACAAAAATTAAAACTAAATTGACTAAATGTGTACGTAACGTAGCCAAATAATTCAATGTATATGACAAATTTGGGTTATTCAAAATATCACTAAAAACATTTATTTATGTCATGCTTATCACAATTCTAAAATTAAAGTGGAACTTCAGGTATTTAAAAAATTATTAATGAGATTTATTTACGTCAAATCTCTCTCTTTTCTATATATATATAGTGTATTTGATAAAAAAAATAGTTATTGTAAAATATAAAAGAGTAAATTTTAATTATTAAATCTTACATAAATAATTAAAATTAAAATATAAATATATATAATATTTTAAGTAACCACATTACCTTTAAATAATTTTTAATTTTATCCCTATATATATATAAAATTAAAATTTACTTCTATCATCCTTTTAAAATAAAAACTTCTCATATATGCCCTATAAGTTGCGGGCCAACAAATTTTGCCCATTTAAGTTGCTTGTCATCCCTTGTCGGTGCAATTAATTGTGGTGCGCTACAAATTACGTTGATGCAGACCGAGTCAGCACGTATATCCATCTCTAGCAGCAGGAGCTGTTTCGAATGCACCTAAAATCTTTTTGAACATATATGCTCCACTCATTTTCCCTTCTATCGCTAGTTATTTCACTTTTTTTACCAGTTTTTAACATTTATAAAAAAGACCTTCTAATATTTATTTTTTAACCCCATAATTTTTATTTTTATTCATTTTAGACCTTTTTTATTCTCATTTATCTCATCTTCTTTTCTCTCCTCCATGGTCGCCGGCTTCCACCTCGATTGTGCTGCCTTCCACTGTATCTCCGACAAGCCCCTCACCCTCACCCTCACCCTCACCATTTCTGTCTACAATGGCCACATGGGTCACACCTGTGGCGTCTGTTGTGCCAAGCTATTGGGTCGTATTCTCTTCGCCATTAACCCAAATGAGGAATCAACAAGGGATGAAAAAAAGGTGATTGGTTACACTTTTTCGCTCATTTAGGTGAAAAAAGAGTGAAAAAATGGTCGTGTTCTCCTCTCACTACGTCTCCTCCGACCACCCCATCTAGATCTCTCAAAGCACAACTTTTTCACTTCCTTTTTCTACCCAACTACGTTTTCTTCAGATCCAACCAATTCGATCATCACCTGCACCCTCCTTTGCTTCTTCAACTTTATCTAACTATTCAACCAGGACTGTGACAGGTCCATCCCCCTTTGCTCTCTATGCCATGCCCATAGGTTCCATTCATCATTTTTTGATTCAAAGTTAGCATTTTTATTTTTGTTCTTTTGATTTTAATGTGATGGCTTCTATTTTTTATAATAAATAAATTATGGGTATTGAAGCTTTTCTGAGTTTTGGATCTGGGTCTAAATTTGTTCTTGGAGTGATTGATTTTAAAGAAAAAATGTTTTTAAATTATGGGTCGGGTAGATCTTGTGGTGAAGGTGCTAATGTCAGTGGTCGGATTTAGATGCGACGAAGCTGTTGCCCAAATCCCTTCATCTGACTCTTTCTACAAGGCTCTTGTTTTGTCAGCGTTCGGTGGTGGTGGGGAGGTGGATGACGGGGATGGTGGTCGAGTTGCGAGTGGGGCTTTCGGCAATAGGTGAGGGATAGTCAGAGATGGAAGTTCTGATAACAAAATCCCAAAAGCACCTAAGTTTTTGTTCTTTCTGGTTGTAACTTCACCATAGCCTATGGGTAGAGTGAAGGAAGAAGACGAACCAATGTATATCAGAGCCACAATGAACATAATTTTTGTGTTTAAGAACTAGGGTAGCCTCCAATGCCATTCCTCCATCATTCTCTCCCCACAGCCCATCTATGTTTAGGAAGAATTTTCACGCCATGATGAATAGAATAGAATTGAGGGGAAAATGAAATTATCAAATGAGGTGGGAGGTGGCGGTGGAAGAACTAGATGAAGAATAGAGGAGACCAGCAAGAGAATAGAGGAGGAGGGGAGGACTAACAAACAATAAATGAAAATATTAAGAGTGTAACTTATTGAACAGGTTGCAAGTAATAATCCTCAACATGCATGATACAATATATCACATTAAACACATTTATGTAACACGATCAATATTCTTTTGTGATGCATTTGTCATTTATAAAGTACATCTATCAAGCATACGCATCATTCTTTTTGTCTTGTATTTGTCATCATTAAAACTTAACATATTAAACCATTGGGACAAACTTATTTCCACATATATTGTTGGTCTCGTTTAACTGCATGTTTATGTAGATCGAGCCAATAAGCTCGCATTTAAATGAACTAGGATTTTGGCTGGTCTTAACTCGCATGAGCCACGAGTTATGTAAACCAATTTATGGACCGCAACTCATATACTCACCTCTAGTTATACATCAGACTGATTCCAAAGTGAGAGAAAATTTTCATAAGATGTACTTAAGTTTTATGCATTAAGTCAATAAAATAAGGACTTAATTTGAATGCACTGTTAGTGAAATGTTTTTTACACTATCTCAGTTATATATTGTCACACCATAAAAAATATTTTATTCTTATAATAATTATTTCAAAAATAACTTATGTAATAACTTATGATTGTTTGATGGTGATAAAAACTTTACACTAAAAGTACATTAAAATTAAACTCATAAAGTAATAATATATCATTAATTGATAATATAATTGACTTAATACCCGTAATTTGGGTACACAATATTTATCATAAAAAAAAGGAAAAATATCGACAAATGAAATACGATATGAAAGTTAAACAAATTTAAGTCGGGTATTTAAACCAGTAGCAAAAGAATGCAATTAGCATTCGAAGAGTAAGTCAACCACAACAAAAACAAAAAAAGTACACGGATTAGTAACTGATTCATCGTGGGAATGCATTGATTCTAAAGTTGAGCATCATCACATAATAAATAATAAATAGAAAATATTAAATGAAAAGTATAAATATTTATTATTTTAAAAATTTAAAATATTTTTAATATTTTAAAAAAATAATGAATAATGAATATTATTTTTAATCCTTAAAATATATTCTTAAAATGCACATTAGCTAAATTTTAATAATAATAATAATAATAATAAATAATAATAATATTATTATTATTGTTGTTATTATTATTATTATTATTATTATTATTATTAGTTTTATTAACATGTGCTTTAAAGAAGTAAAAATAATAAATAATAAATAATAAATAATAAATAATAATAAGTTTGTTAAATTTTTAATACATTAAATGTTTTATTTATTATTTATTATTGTTTTATTTAAATAGTGTCCTTACGGTACTCGTTAAATAAGCCATTATTATTATTATTATTGATTGATTGATTGATTTTTTTTATTTCGTAGAGCATCCCTCCACTTGGAATGTTGATGAGGCTTCGGTAAGTATACCGAGTCACACAAGTAATAAAGAGTGAGTGAATATCGTTTTCACAAGAATTGATTAATATTGAGTACCAATTTTACTGGGCTATTACTATCTTAACTAACTATTGTAATGAGATGGTTGTAAAAAGAATATTACGAAGATAAACTGAAGGAATGAGTAATTAAACTTAATTTTTAGAAGAATTTGAATTAAGAGTTATAAAATGAAATTAATGAATGAGAACATTAGGGGTTGATTTTGACTTGACTCATCCTTAATTTCCATGAAATTCAATTAATTATGCTTAATTCTCTCAATTGATGGTAAGGAATACACAGAATTAGCTAAAACTCAATTCCTTGACGGATTAACTCTCTCTCAATTACCTAAAATTACCAATTCCTTAGTCAATTTCATGCAATTGAGAGGATTACGCACGAGATTCCTAAATTAACCACATAATTACCAAGACTCATTCCTAGATATTGATAGATTATGGTGTTAAACTCAAGAAGCAAGAAGTAAAGAGGAATCTCTCAATGCTCAAAATACCCAACAAAACAATCTATGGTTGATCAAATCACAGAAGCATTTAGCACAGAGATTAACACTCAATTGAGAAGAACTAAACATCAAATAATCAAATATCCATGTACATCAAGTTTGGGTTAAGCTAGATCTCCCCCTAACTATGGAGATTTAGTTACCCATGAAAAGAAATGAAAACAAAGAAGAAAGGGAAGAAGAAACCAAGAGATCCATAGAGATGAAGAGGATAAATCTTCACTTCCTTGATCTTGGATCTACGCCCTTCACTTGCAAAAATGGTGGAAAGAGAGGAAAGAATGGAGAAGATTCGGTCTCCTGATGAAAAAGTTTTCCCAAGACTAACTTCCCCTCAAAATGGTTGCCTTCCATCTATTTATATTGGGTCAGGTGATAACCACATGCATAAGAAAATTAGCATTAGTCGTCCACGCACATGCGTGATTTTTCCACGTAGATGCTTGATTCTTTTTTGTACATCTCTCACGCACATGCGTGAACTCTTCACGCATATGCGTAGGTCTTTCTGATCGAAAACAGAGACCATCTCGCACATGCATGAACTCTTCACGCATGTGCGTGATTCCTCCTGATCTAATTGTTTTGCACAGAGGCTATCACACAAATGCGTGGTACCTTCATGCACATGCGTGGATGCCTACTTTTAATTCTTCTCTTCCAAAGTTATTGTTGTCTTTTTTTTATACTTGCTCTTCATGTCCATTGCTCTATAGCCCATTTCCAAAGTTCCTCTTGCCCTTTGAAATCTATAGATTAAATTCAATTAGTCAGACTCAAGTTATTATATTAAAATGAATCATTAAACATCATGAAATACAGTTAGATAATGTGAAAATTAGCTCAGTTCAAGACATGAAAGAAGTGTGCACTTTAAGTATAATTTCTTATGAGGACTGAAAAATCTTTGGACTCATCACTCTCATTTCTATTCAATTTAATATTGTAATAACTCCATTTTGTGAAGTTATCAAAGGTGATAGACTAATCTCTCGGGATATAATTAGACGCCTAAGTAAGAAATAATTATTAATAAAATATAATGAAAAACTTACAATTTAACTTCAAAAATTATTGATACAGTTTGATAAAATTACATGAGTACAAAAATATAGTTTCAATAATATATAATGATTCTACATAGGTAAAGCAATTGCTCCATCAATCATTGAAACCTGCATATATGTAAAAGGAATTATATAACTATCAGTGAACAAAATATAAATAATATTAAGATAATAAATTCAATAGTAAAGACTAAACAAATATCAATATTTGAAAAAATATTTTCAAATCACTCTTTGATTTAACTAAATCAACAATCAATATTTTTAAATTAATCATTGGTTTAACTCTTGAAATTGTAGCATAAAATTGACTAGTAAAAACAAGTCTTGGTAAAAAGAATAACCCTTCATGAGAGACAGATTCTCCTTGACTCTTATTTATATAGTCATTGCAAAACATAGAGTTAATGAGATTTTTTTTGAAACTTTAAAGAGATTCCAAGATCTTAAGGTATTAAACTCAATTTAAGAATATAAATCTTGTCACCATTGGTACCAATTCATTCACAATTAATCTTGTTTCATTGTACAATTCTATTGCTTAACTTGATCAGTATTTCTAAGGGTGTGTTTGGATGGAGCATTTAAAGGAAGGAATGTATTTTTATAAGGGATTTAAAATGATTTGTTATAAAATAATCTGTTTGAATATCTTATTAAATCATTTTAAAAATTCTAAGTATTTTAAGAAGGCATTTTATTAGTGTAAAAAGAAAGCATTTTAATTCCTATCTCTTTAGATAGAATTTCCAAAATCCTTCGTTGTTTCGTTCGTCTTCCCCTTCATTCGTTCTCTCCCTTCTCTCGTTCTCTCCCGTCTCTCTCTCGTGTCAGTCGCACGCCTCTTCTCTCTCGTCTCAGTCGCATGCCTTCAATCCGCGCCGCACGCCACCACCGTCGCACCCAGAGCCACCGTGCGCTACCCATCTCGAACCCAACCCACCACCACGACACCTCCATCCACAGTCATCCTCAGTAACTTCTTGTTTCTACAGGTTCATAACTTCTTCTTTTGCCCTTTTTGGTTCCTTTGTCTGAATCTGTTGATCTCTCCTATGCGTGATTTCTTTGTTTTGTCGTTTTGGGTTGCATCTAGATTTTCGTTTAATGGCCTGAATTTGTAAACCCTGATTTCCACTTTGTTTAAGAATCGTTGTGTAATTTGTTGTTATTATGAAACCTGATCTGGGGTTGTGGGCTATTTCAATTTGACTGGGGTTTTTGTTCCTTATTTTGCTATTATTTATTAGTTGTTACTGCAGATTTTGTTAGATTTTCACGAAATTGAGGTTTTGTTGTTTTTGTCCTAAGATTTTTATATCCTGTACAACATATGTAGCTTCATGTTCTGTGCTTCTGCACAAAGTAGCTGTATCGATTTTGTTATATGCAATTGCCAATTTCCTTCAATCCCGTTTGATAATGTATTTTGCTTGCTTTGAAACAATAGAAGAACTTTGATTCAGCAATATAACATATATATGAGTCATATGACATCTTAAATCTCGAATGTTTTTCTACCAAATTACATACAATCTTTTGAGATGGTAGGAGGGGCACTTTTACTAGATTAAATATTAGTTATTAATATCAGAGATCTTACTTATATGCCTCATTTTAGTTTACTAGATAAGCTTTTTTATGTGTTGTTTTTCTTAGTATTTGGGAAACAAAGTCATCATGTAAATATTTTAGATTTTCTTTCTGTGCTTCCTGCATAAAATCTATATGTTCAATCTCTTTACATAAAATTGCCATAACAAATCAACATAAAATTGCCATAACAGTCACAAATTATTTTTACTACTGTTCAATCTCTTTTTCCCCTCACTGAGTATCCACCCCCAGATACTTCATCCTAGCTCTCCTTTTTCCTTAGCAATGCTGTTTTTTATAAGTCAATGTATGTGTGTGTGAATTGGAGTGGTGAAATACGATGTTGAAGTAATGTACATGAATGTGGGGAGCACACAGTCTTGTTCCTTGCTTTGCAGTGTGCAGAGTCCTATATTTGTGTGAGTTAATGGTCTAGTCTAGTTGAGAGAAAGACTAAAAGAGAGATAGAGATTGTTATGAAAACTAAAATAAAACATGATGTTACTTTTTTCATCACTTTCCAATTGCCTACATGCACAAGACTCCATTTCCACATAACGAGTTCTTTGTATTCATGTAAATTACCCCAATTCCTCACTACTAAACCAGTCCCAGTAGCTTTCTAACAAGTCATTTCTCGTTGCTGGCTTCATCTTCTTACTCAAAACGACGCCTAAACTTGGCAATCTATCCTAAACTCTCTGTCGTTGATGCTTTTACCCGGAAGTGGTAGACTTTACCAGCAAGGTGTGTATATATATATATATTTGTCAATCATGAAATGCATCAATCAACCGTATGAGCTAGGCCTAGATAGCTCTTTCTAATAGTTTATAGTTATAATTTGCTTAATTGCTGAGAATTGGACAAATAATTTACAAACAACTTAAAGGACAGATTTCTTTTTTTTTATTATTTACTTACAAGAGGGCAGATTTTTTTCTTTGGTGAATAGAAAAGGACAAAATTTTTATATAATAATGCTGCTTAAGTCAACCATATGCTGTTGTTCACAGCATACTACAGCTGGACATTCATTAAAATGCATAATATATATATATATATATATATATATATATATATATATATATATATATATATATATATATATATCTTAATTAATTGAAATGCTCAAATTCATTGGTCTCTGTAAACCCTGGCATACATCAGTAAACCACACCTCTCTCTTCTGCAAATGTGGATATCTCATTATGTCTAATTAATTCAGATTTTTTAATTATTTTTTTATATCATTTTTTATATTTATTCTTATATCACTAATTAAACATATTTTTTAATATTTTTTTACTTAATCATAACTCTTAAAAAAGAAGTAAATAATAATACACCATAAAAAGAGATATAATACTAAGTACTAACATTTTCATCTCTAATTATCTGTTACTTCCTTTACTTTCACACTTAAAATCTTATTTGATATTAATGCCATTCTCTTTTCTGATTGGTGTTTTTCCACATATTATATATAGATAATATATATAAAATTGAAGTGTTTTGATTTTCTGGGTATTGGAGTTTTCAATCAGATAATATGCAAGCATCAACTTTTGCCGTTAAAGAAGCCACTTTCGGGGTTCAAAAGCAAAAGACCTTGGTGGGTTTTGGAGATTTCAGAAATGGGAGTGTTCTGAGACCCAGAAGAGTTTGCATGACCAATAATAATAATTCCTGTGGCTTAAAGCTTGGTTCTGTCAGTATGGAAACTGAGATAACTATTACAAGAATTGGTTCTAGTGGCATTTTTGGGTCCTCTGCTAAACCCAGATCAGTCAGGGTTCAGGCTTCTAGTTTGTATGCTGTTGCTGATGGCTTTAATTTGTTTATTTTGTTAGTTATGTACACTATATTGTTTTCCACTGTAACTAATTGATATCACTTCCATGGGCACTGTTTAACCATTTAGATATAAGTTGTATTCCATATTCAGCTCTGAGTAAAGATTTAATTTAAGTATAGTCACTGGGTTTGGTTCGAGTGACTTGAAGGCTTGTCTGAGAGAGAGTTTGATCTGGTTCTCGGATATGAGTTCGGTTCTCTTGATGCGGATGATGTCATGAACCAAGAAGCAAATGAAGAGGATAAAGTTGATAGTGTTAATATTGATTTGGAGGAACCAAGCTCTGCAACAAAGAAAAGAGGACAATCTTCATCGTCTACTTTCATGCAATCTCGAAGAAAAAGTGGAGAAAAACATGTTGAGAGTTGATATTACTTTGTTTAATTACATATGCACATGATGTTGTGTTCATATATTTGAGATGTTTGTAAGCATATACATAATGTTAGGTTCATATGTCCATTGAAAGTTGACTTGTTTTCAATGTAGCTTAAATTGTGTTATTTTATTTTTATAAATCGTTGTATAAGTTGTACTTATAGATTATTTATAAAAAATTGTATATTAATCTTTTCATTTGTGCAAATTTTTTAAATTTTTTAAAAATAAAAATTGTATAGGTTGAGGACAGGCACACCAGTGAAAGTTTGCATTTTATTGTGTGTTTTCACAACAATATAGTCTTGAAATAATTGAATGTAGGGGTTTTGAATTTTAATCCAAACAAAAATCAAATCAAAAAATCAAAATCTAATCAAAGTTTAATAAATTTTATGAAAAAATATTATATGATGCTTATTTTGTTTCATAAAATTTTGTATTGAAATCTTAATTTTACAAAAATATCTTAAAAAGAGATTTTACAAATGAATGTAATTAAATTGCTTTATCCAAACAAGAAATTTGAAATTCAAAGTAATTTAATTGCTTTATCCAAACAAAATAATTTACAAATGAAGGGAATTGAATTGATGTAATTAAAATTCTTTGAATTTCAAATACCTTGAAATTTTAAAATACCTTATCTGAACACAACCTAAGGAGCATAATTGAAACTCTTTTTTTTAGTACCAATATGTCATTTGGGATTTTAGAAGCTTTAATCTCATGTAAAAATTCAATTGTAAATCATTCTAATTCAATACCAACATCTTCATTTGCTACAAAATTTGAATTTAAACTAAGATATTGTTTTTCTTCTTTTTAAAGAATGAGTTCTATGACTTTCTCAACAATTTCAAGGATTGAAGAAATAATTACTATATCCTCAAAGAATGAGTTCTTCAACTTTCTCAACAATTTCAAAGAACCTTGTCATTTAGGATCTTCGAAGAGAGAAATTAAAATCATATGAACTGATAAACATTTTCCTCAAAGGATTATGATAATAGAAATAACTAGAGTGATATATTTTGTTAAGTACATAAGCTAGGGCAGCATAAGAAGCATTTGTTTAAAAAGTCTAAAAACTAAAACATTGCAGATGATTTAATAAATAAATACTCAATAAATAACTTTTATCATCATTATTAGAAAAATAATAATAAAAGAATTATATGAAATTTAAATTTTTGAAATGAATATTTTAATTTATAAATATACATTTCATAAATATTAATATATGAGGACTGTTTACAAATTCTTTTATTAATAATTACCTTATATATTTTACAAAAAAATTAATTATAATGAACAGTTAAGAATTTAAAAATAAAGATCTAATAAAAAATTATCTACTAATTATTAATACACTAAATTCATAAAAAAATTTATTTATAACCTTAATTGGATTAATGATTTTATTACTTTTACATAGATAATTAATTCTTTGTATAAACAAATAGTTGGTGCATGAATTATTTGAATAAAGGAATTATAATTAAACAACAAATTAGAATAATTAATATAATTCACTTAACCAATGAAAAATATTATAATATCAATTGATACAAATTAATAAGATAAATTTAAAAAATACAAATTTGAAAGTAATAAGACAAATTATATATTTATTAATTAATTTAATGTGAATGCCTTAATTGAACGAATAACATTAGAAAAATTAAAAAGATAACGATTGACATTTTAGATTATTGAAAAAATTATTACAAAGTGAAATAAACTATTAAGCATTTATTATTAATGGCCTAAACAATATAACCAAAATATAAAAGGACAAATAAATATTACTTTACTCAAATACACACGAAATGAAATTTAAAAAAAGACCGTAATCTAATTTATTAGCAATAATATTATTATTACTTGCAATTATTATCCTTTTAGCAATAATATTTATTGGTCATTAATTATTCATTATCTTCTATGAATATTCTTTTTTTTCTTTGTTTGTATTGTCCATTTTTTTCCCTTTTAAGATAAACTTCCAAGTATTTATTTTTATCTTTCTATATTATTATTATTATTATTAAAAAGTTTTAAATTATTTGAATGGTAATATTATTCATAGAAGATAATGAATAATTAATATATTAATTTGTTAAGGTAATTAATTAAATGTACACAAATGATATTTAATTAAGAGGAAAATTTGACTTTTATTTTTTTATTATTTTATTGCTTGGATTATTTAAATGTAAATTTTATTAGTGGAAGATAGTGTAAAATTAAATTAATTAGTTTAGGCAACTAATTAATCATATATAAATTGTTTAATAGTTAATAAATAATATTCATTAAGGGTGAGTTTCAAAATGTAAAAGTTTTAATTATATTATTATTTAATTATTTGAATTTGAATAGTAATATTATTAATTTTGGTAGATATTCATAGAATTAGATAATGAATAATAATTAACATATTAAATGGTTGATGTAAATAATTAGTTAACTATACATAAATGTCATTCAATTAGGAAAAAAATTCGAATTTAAATTGTGCTCATTAATTATTTTTATAGTCCTAATTGTTTTCTGCAAAAATGACCACATCAAATCATATATGATAAAAAATGACTACATAAAATGACATATAACAAAATATTTGTTATTCTATTTATCATATGTCAAGTAAGTAATGCAATTACTTGATGACAGAGAAGACACATGTTAGAATTTTAAGGCATGTACTTTTTTTTATATATTATATGATGCTCATTAATTATTTTTGTAGTCTTAATTGCCCTTGTGCAAAAATGGCCACATAAGATAACGTGTAACAGAATAATTGTTATTCTACTTACCATATATTAAGTAAATAATGCATTTACTTAATGACGAGAGAAGATACGTGTCAAAATTTTAAAACATGTACTTTTTTATATATTATATATAATAATAATAATTATTATTATTATTATTTTAACTGAATTATTATTATTATTATTATTATTATTGCTTTGGACCATCTTCACTCTTTAAGGTAAGAAAAGCAAACTAAAATCAATGATACTAAGATTATGTTGCAAGAAAGTCAACAAGGAAGGAAAATGCATCACTTATTATGGGAGAGACTAGTGAGGGTTGTTTTTAACAAATTTAAGTTGGGTACTTAAAGCAGTAATAGAAAATTACAATTAGTATTCGGACGAGTAAGTCAACCAGAAAAAGTATTCCGATGGGCGATGAGTAACTTATTCATAGTTGGAGACCAAAATGCATTGATTATAAAGTTGACAATCTTCACTCTTTATTTATTTATTTGTTTATTTATTATTATTATTATTATTTTGTTTGATTTGGATCATCTTCACTATTTAAGGTGAGGGAACCAAACTAATATCAACAAGATATAATATCACTCTGTTGCTAGGAAATCAATAGGGAAGGAAAATGGATCACTTATTCTGTGAGAGACTAGTGATGGTTGTTTTGGTTTTCTTTACCAACAGAGTTCCCATAGCAGCAGCAGCAGTTAATGCAGCATTTCCAGCATTGTTTGCATTTGGAGACTCGATCCTTGATACGGGAAATAACAACAACCTGCCATCGTTACTTAAGTGCAATTTTCCTCCGTATGGAAGGGATTTCATTGGTGGAATACCTACAGGAAGATGGTGTGATGGAAAAGTTCCCTCAGATTTGATAGGTAACTTTAACTACCAATATATACACATTCCTTTCCCTTCATTCGATATACAAGATTTGTGAACATGCCTAATTTTTGGCTGAAAAATGTTCACCAGTTTTTAACTAACAAAAATGAATTAAATAAATAAAGCACCACTTTTTAGGGATATAAATTGATTCGGATAACCCAACCAACCCGACTAATACAAACTGAACTAATTAGATTAGTTTGATTTGATTCGGGTATGTTGATTAATTCGGACAAAATCTGAACCGAATAAAGCTGAATTGATTTAGTTTTCAAGTTGAAAGTTTTAAACTTAAGAACCGAACCAAACCAAACTACATATATATATTTTTTGTTTTTCTAAACTATGCCTATGCGTATGCTTGCTGCTATTGCCGTTTTGAATTTTCCCCCTAAACCGAACCCTCACCTACCCCTCTGCTCTGCGCCTCAACCTCTGCCTTAACCTCACCCCTCGCTGCTCATTGCTTGACGCTCATTGCCCGACGCTCGCTGCCGGTCGCCGCTTGGTAAGTCTCTTATCTAGTTGAGGAATACGATGGTTCTGTGTTTGTGGGTCTTGAAATGTGATGGAGGCTAGTTGTGCTTTGGGTGGTTATTGAGTGGTGAAATGTGGGTTGAGTTTTTTTTTTTTTTGTTGATTGATGATGATGATTCTAGTATACTGGTGTGATGTTGAAGGGTCTATTTTGGGTTGTGTAAGGGTAATTTTCTGGGTTTATTACTCAATTGATTGTGAAACAGGTCAAGTGATGTTGATAATGGAGGTTCTTTTGAGCTTGACATTGCAAAAGTTGTGGGTTGGAAATGGGTTTTGAGAATTTCATGAACCTATTGCTACTATTATGATATCATTTTTTTGCCTATTGTCTTGATTATATGTGAGTTTATATGGTGTTTATTTTCTGCACATATATAATTACATCTTCTGTCTAAGTCAACTATCATATTCAATGATGCAAAGTTTCTATAATTTGGTCATCTACGATTATTTTAATTTTTGAAATTTGCAAATGTTTGATTACATAATCATGTTAAACATTCTTCAAAGTATATATTTTCTTGCTCTTCCTGATACTTTGAGTTTCTAGTGTTCATATACTTGTATTTAATATTTTAACATGCCATTTATTTTTCCTTCTCCTTTGCTTAGGGTCATTTGATACACCCTTAAAAATAGAAGAAAAAAGTTTTAGGGCTAAGTTTTATATAAAAAATTGTATTAAAAAACTCATCCATAAGTTTTTCATCCACATTTTTAAGGATGTACCAAATTGACTATGAGCAACTTTTACTCTCAGAATAGCCCATTAATGCATACAGGGACTTCTTCCATTCTTGCACTCCAAGCTACTAGCTGGAACTATTTAATACCTTGTTTTGTGACTCACTTTAATGTGTCCTTTTTATGAAATTTGTACCTTTACCTCTGTGTATTTACACTATTGCAGAAATCATTATTTGCTTCGATGCCTTGTGATACTAGTAAAGAGCATTTCATCTAGAATCTATAATTTTATACTTTTAACTATACTCACGATAGTACAAGTTTGAATTTTGAGGTGTTTGAAGATGTTGCAGCATGGCCCCTTCCAATAGGCAGTTTATATGTTGCAGCTTATATGACAATTTTGACTAAGCATGATTAATCTATTTATAATGCTTAAACTACTTCTTCTGTCTTTGATTTATTGGCTCCACATAGGCTATAATGGTCATAGTAGTCCATTGACTTTGATTTATAAACTACTTCTTCCTTTTAATTATGTTTAAACTGAGTTTAGGTGTTATTGTGTATTTGTGTTTGTATTAGTATTTGTTGTTATGTTTCCTCTAATTATGTATGTTTGTTTATTGTACTTTGTAGTGTATTTATTGAGATAAATAAGTTTGATTTCATTTCTAGATATTTTTTCATAGGTTTATTATGCATATATTTTTTTGTTATAAAAATTTAATTATTTAATTAATTTTTGTGTAAAAAAAATTATCAATCCGATCACTTGAACCGAATCAATTCATAAATGTTCGGTTCAATTTAATTCGAATTTAACTATCAAAAGATAAAAAACTTAAATCAAATCAAACTAATTAATTTTGATTTATTCATATTTTTTTCTTAAGAACCAAACAAAATCGATCCGATTACACCTCTACGACTTTTACTGCTCTAATGGTTTTACGGAGTTGAAACTACATTTAAAATATTTGGAGGAAAGAAAGGTGAAAGTGGGAAATTTATGGATAATCATAGTTGGTTTTGGGTATGAAATCCAAATGAATAGTTTTATATTTCTAATAAGCCTCATTTTTACTAGGTGCTTGCGGCGTTAATTGACCTCTTAATCAATTAATCATAAAGACTTTAATATAATGTCAAGAATTAACTTTTTTAAAAGCCTATCATTTAATGTGCATATGTTCTATTTAGCCGAGTCCCTAGGAATCAAACAAACGTTGCCAGCATATCTGGACCGAAACTTAGGGGTTCAAGACCTTCCCACCGGGGTATGCTTTGCTTCAGGCGGCTCAGGGCTTGACAGTCTGACATCTAGCGCGCTGGTAGTACTTCTATTTAATATTCTACACTTACAATATTTTTATTTCTGATCTCTCTCAAACTCAATTAATCTTTTTTTTTAATATTTATATTTATATATTAATATTAATGAACTACTCAGTCACAAATTTCTTACATTCTATCTATGATCAGGGAGTTATATCAATGTCCGCCCAACTACAAATGTTCCAAGAATACATAGGCAGGCTGACAGCAAGTGTTGGACAACAACAAGCGTCTAACATCATATCCAACAGCTTGTATCTGCTTTCAGCGGGCAACAATGACATTGCCATTACTTATTCGTCGTCAAGGAGACCGATGCTTTTCCCTGCATATGCCAATCTTTTAGTTGGCTGGACTCAAAGTTTCCTCAAGGTTCGTGAGCTTCCATTAAATTAAATTAATTTTATCATTAATTAGCTATAAGTTTTAAGTGCCGTAAACACATGAACAAATAACATGCATGTGAGTCAGTATGTACATATATACTAGTATATATTTATGGATCTTAATTAATTAATTAACTATTAATTACAACGTGAAGGATCTATATGGACTTGGAGCACGGCACGTGTGGGTTCTAAGTACATTGCCACTGGGATGCTTGCCTGGGGCTAGACTTACAGCGGCGGGACAGTGTAATGAATTGGAAAATGGACTAGCGCAGCAATTCAATACCATGTTATCACAAGGGGTTAATTCTATCAAAGCCAGTCTTCCCGGTTTTGACGTTGACTTCATTGATGTCGATACTCCTCTGCGTTCTATCATAAATAATCCTCTCGGATCAGGTCATTTTTCAATACCAAGTCAAGTCACTAAATAGTACTATATATTAACACTGCAAGTTAATTGATGATCATTAATTTGTTGTCTACTTTGTAATAATTTCAGGGTTTGCAAACGCGGCGACCCCGTGTTGTGGGACTGGGGCACTAGTATGTAACATAGTCAGCCAATGTCCAATTCCTTCAACATACGTTTTCTGGGATATTGCCCATCCAACTCAGAGAACTTATGAGATCATTGTCTCTCAAATACTACAAGTACAACGATCCAAATTATTCAATAGCTCTTTTGCTTCATCTCCTTTAAATCTTGTTTCACATTAATGAAGCGTAAGCTTTGTGATTCAAATGGATAATAAACATATATTATAACTTTTTCTCCATGTTCTTCTTCTTTTCCCTCCCTGTCCTCGGTTACTCTAACTCAACAAATCTAGTACTGGATTCTAGTTATATTTGTGAATATGCTGGGTGGGTGGCAAATCAAGATTCTGTAAGGGAAGTTGAATTCTCGTATAAATCAGAATAAAAATAATCTGTAATAAAATAAATATGGTGATTAATTTATTAAAATATATACTCTTGATATTCTCGGTGGATTAACATATTATAAAATAATTAATCCAACAACAAATACATATACCCTCGGAGGGTTTCCTTACTAGTGGTTCATTTTTTGCGAAGTTTTAAATTTCATCATGGTTTGTGAGCTTAGTATTTCCCTTGCGACAATAGTTTTATGTTTCCTCAACTAGATTGCCAATAGTGCATGATATACAGGTGTTTAAGACATGACCGAAAGCTAATTGTGATGGATTCGAATTATATAAATTAGATTCCATGTGTTTTTAAATTAGATTCGTGTTGTACTTCGAATTCTCTTAACTCGACTTGAAATTTAAAATTATTTTAAAATTTATATTTTTTTATAATTAATTATAAATAATAAGATTTATTAATTTAAATTAATAATTTTTGTATAACATGATAATATATTTTATTAATCTTATTTGTTTTAAAATATAAATTATAAAATATACTTTAGTTTTAATTTCTCATTTTTATAATTTTATAACTTAAATATATAAAATATTTTAATTTATACATTATATCTACATTTTGGAATAACTTGATTTGAGTCTAGTCATTATCGAGATAGGATTATGTCGTGTTCAAAAAAATAGTTCAATTAAAATATCGAATCAAATTCAGGTCAAACCAAAATTCTTGCATGCACTCCCCTATCAAGATATATATTATAGACTGCATTGTGGTCCTTGAGTTCTTAACTACGAATACCATTATAGCATCTCTACCTACAAACTGAAGACAACCAAAAAAAAATTTACTTGTATTTGGTTACTAACCTTCTCCGAGAACCACCCCCCCCCCTCCAAAAAGAAAAAAAAGAAAGAATTAAAGGGGCGAGAGAACAGAAATATGAACTTTTGCTTTAGAATTACTCATGAAGCAGGAACAATCCTAGCACTAGTCAAGTCGCAGAGTAATACAAGGAGCTAAACTCAGCAGGAGAGCTAAATTAAAGGTGGAGTAACAAATAACTTTGATGGCCGGATCGAATATATATAATATTACGATTAGAGGAGGGCAGTGGGGGATCAAGAAATCAACAAATGCTAATAAAATATCTACGTGGAAATTCAGGAAGAAAACTAGTGGGAGTCCGTTTGGAAAAAAAAAACTTTAAAAAAAATCACAACATAATTGGGCTAGAAGTACAAATCGCAAAATCTATCAAATATAATCTGCAACCCTTACGAGAACACACAACTCACTAGAGATGACAAAACGAGTTCAATCCGTTGGATTAATTCGCTAATTCGTTATTTTGTTGTGGGTTAGGTTCAAAGATTGAACTCATATTTTTTTTTTCAACTCATATAATTTCTTACACTTAACTGCTTGGGTTAAAAGTTAAGCGGCGGGCGAGTCTGACAGTTGACTTTTTTTTAAAAAAAAATGATAAGTAATATTATAATTGAAAAATTCTTTGATATTATATAATTTATGTTTGAATATTTAATTAGACTATTTTAAAAATTATATTTTAGATATGTGATTTATAATTTTTTTCATTATTTTTTTTATTGTATTTATTAATTTTTATATAATTTTTTTTGTTTTTTAGGCGGATTAAGCCTGTTAACCCGTCAACTCATCTACTTTTTCTCATTTTATCTTTTATGCGGGCCAACTCATCAACCCGCCAACCCGTCTTAAAGCGGGGTGGGTTGACTTTTCCAACTCATTTCTTAAAACGGGCCAACCCACCCCGCCCCACATTTTAGCGGGTTGAGGCGGATCAGGGCGGGTTGGCCTATTTTGCCAACTATACAACTCAGAACACGACGGCTAAAATTAAAATAATCCAATCGCATTCCAGTAAGACATCGTAGAGGGTACGTTTAGTATATCGTATAAAGAAGATATAATAGTATAAGTTAATATTATCAAATTTTATTTAATATTTAGTACATTTAACTGATAGTATAATGAAATCAGATCAAGTCATTTTATACTATTATAAACTGATAATTCTATCCTTTCTCTTAATATATGATAAGACCTGATAGGATATCTATTCCAATCTTATCCTCAATTTCATTTTTATCACTCCTCTCCCTTGATCCACCACCATCGTCGTCGTCGCCACCGCCGCCACCACCACTATCACCACTGTTGTGTGTTTCAGTTGTAGAGTTGCATAAGGTTTTTTTATTATTGTTTTCTAATTATTTTAATTTTTATGCTAAAAGATATTTTAGTTTAAAAAAAATATTATACAATCAACTAATTTATCTTTTTATTATCAAATAAAAAATAAAATTATGTATTATCTTATTAATTATATTATCATATTTTATATTATCTTATTATTTTATCTTATATTATACTATCATGTCTACTAAACGTAACCTTAGTTTTTAGCTCAAACTCAACGCATTCCGCCTGATAAGAGACTTTACCCACACGTGCCACCTTAAACCATCAGAAAATAAGAATAAATCATCCAACAGCAAATACAAGCTATACAGATCAATAACCTCATTGAATCCGCCTCAATCAAAATTCTAGAGTTTCTTTTATCTCTCATTAACTTCTCTCTTTATCTTTAGACCGTAACAATTGTGAATAATTCTTATTTGTTTCCACTACTTGACTCAAAATTACTATCAAAATCGAGCTGTGAGCCTGTGACTGTAGAAAGAATCAACTACCACACAGCCTCTGTTCCCATCACCTCCAAAAAAAAAAGAAACAAAAAACTGCTACAATCATGGGCCACAGGGCTGAATATTGGGCACTGGACATGGCCCAGAAATTTGGGGTGGGGTAGATTATGTAAATACAGTTTTAATTGCTGTTCCCTGGAGCATCACCACCATTTGGGAGTTGAGACTGCCTGGAAGACCCTGTTGGACCTTCATCTTTAGTTGCTTCTTCCGGGGTGATCGTTTGAAAATCAGCTGCTAGGTTATTGTATCTTGATCCACCAGGAGATATTGAACCAGAATCAGACCGAAGCTGAGCAGAGGGCAGCCATCTCCTCTACTCATTATGCCTCCTCAACTTGTCACCCTGCAGCAAAGTTGAGGGAGAGAAATAAGCACCAGAGAATATCATTAATAGATTAGCTTTCGGGCTATTAAGTTAAGAAAAGCATCGTTAATTTATCCTCCAAACATACCTCGCTGCTTCACTACATGCCAATGAACAGAGGAGATATATTTACAGAAAGTGTGCACAGTGCATGATATGAGAGATTGACACATGGAAAATACTATAAAATGAGAACTTACCTGCAATTCCACAACAGTGGAAGTTCTCAATGATTCCAGTATCAACTGAATGTTGCATGTCCAACTTCTAACCTGCAAAAAGATATTCCATAGAGCGAAAACAAACCCAAGGTGCTTAGTATTTATGAAAACTAAAGTCAAATCAAAAGCATAAGCTGACTACTGACAGATCATGAAAACATATCAGTAACATAATGGTCAATAATCACTTCACAACCTATAGTTTACCCTTACAGCTCTTGCACCACCAGCATCGGCAAAAGATTAGATGTTGATCAAAGGTACTTAATAATTTTTAAGTGCATTCAAATTGGGGGGCGGGGATGGTTTGCTTGAGGACACAAATAGACTAATAAGAGTTTATTCAAACATAAAGCTGTATGTTGGCACAATGGAATATTGGTAAGGATACCTAGAGGTCTGGATGGGGGAGCAAACTCAACATTTTTTTATGTTCCAACTGCCTTACATCCACACCATATAGAAGAACAATAACTACACATTTCGATTCTATCAAAAAAGAAAATGCAGTAGAACAACTTGTCTACAATCTTTCATTGCCATGCATTCGTGATCAGTCAAGTTTGGCTTCTAACCTAAGGAAAGTGCCAGAATATTTTTATGTCTCTGTAATCACATTCTGTACGCTTGCTCTCTTACATCTCTCTTACAAAAGATATTGAATGCACAAATAAAAACAAGTTCAGGAAAAAAAAATAATGAACAATATTAAACAAAGATAAGTGATACAAAAATTTATTCACCAGATTTAGAGTGGAACACAACAATAGACAGGTGACTTCTTAGAAATTCCAATTTCATCACTCCCCACACTTGATGACACACCATATAACTGATCACTTGATCATAAATTCAAAAATATTTTCATATTGAAAAGACAAATAATCAAGTCATTAGCCTAAAAGAAGAAATTCCCTTATGATATGAAGGTTTCATTTAACAAAGGAAATAATATCATCTGTAACTCAATTATCCATTCAATCAATTAATCCAACAATTGTTCCTTCCACAATCCAACAAATATATGAGACTCATTCAATCAATGAAAACACACTGATTTCCAATTAGCTAATATACAGAGTCACAATTTAAAGAAGCAAAATCCTTGACCACTTATTTTGGTGAACAACATACAAAGCAAGAAGTGATCATGCTACACCAATATCACATCCAACTTTCATTCACTGATGTCTACCGATAATCACAGTAATATCACATCTAGTTTTAATTTTTAATTTTTATAATTTTGTGAATTAATTATGTATAATACTTAAATTTATATTTTAAATCTCTATACTGTATTGACTCAATTTAGATTCGATCTTTATCGGACTATGGTCAAATTAGATTTAGATTTAAAATAATGACCCAATTAAAAAATCATGTCAAATTTAAGTCAAACTAAACTCATCTCAATCCATTTGTCCGTTTAAGTTAAAGTATTCATTTTTGATAAGATAAGTTACATTTTTTTCTTAAATAAAAAAAGTAAAAAAAGTTAACTTTGTTTATGTTGAGTTTTGTTGCAAATCCCTACATAACTGGTCTTGAGCCCAAATAAAAGAAGAGAGTTGTTTTAGGCAATCGACAACTAACGTAAAATTTTATCAAATCTTTATGACATTAGTATGGTACTGAATGTTGGGCGATAAAAAATCAACAAGAACATAAGATCAGTGTCGCGAAGATGAAGATGTTGCGTTAGATGTGTGACTATACAAAATAAGATAGAATTAGGAATGAATGCATTAGAGAAAAAGTAAGAATAGTATCTATTGTAGAAAAGATGAGAGAATCTCGCCTTAGATAGTTTTGACATATAAGAAGAAGACCCTTAGAAGTCCCTGTAAGAAGAATAGATCAGGTAGAGAATAGCCCAATAGTTAAAAGTAGAAGAAGATCAAGAAAAATTTTAAGTGAAATGAATAAAAAAGATTTAGATTTAAATAACATTTTTAAAGATTTAATTTATGATAAAATATAATAACATTGTTTAATCTATATAATTGATCTAATCTAATGAAAAAAGGGTTAATTGTTATTGTTAAAAAATAAGAAAAGTTCAACAACCTGAAATTAGTAAAAAGTTGAACTTCGAAATAGGTGATTCGTAGGAAACGTCAGGTACAATCAAATCACAATATCGAATATCAAGAAATGTAAAATAAAATTAATTGGGGCAATAATTTTAAAATACCAAAAGTTAGAAATTTTTTTTTAAAAAAAGCCTTCATTGATCAATTTAAAAATGGAAAAATATACTATCACACAAAAAAAGTACAAATGAAACAAACTAATTTTTAATCTTTCACAATAAAGAAGAGAAATGCTCCCAAAACTATTAAAAAGAAAAAGTCACCAATATTATCATTTATGTGTTACTTATGTCTGTGCAAGTAATACGACCGTTTAAAAATTAAAGTGTTTTAAATGTTACAGCATATATAAGACGAGTATTTGCGCAGATATAACTTTTTAGAAGTGTCTATGCTTCACAAATTTGTAATAAGAAAAATGTTATACAAGCATAATTTTTAAATGAAAATTTTTTATAGAATGAGCTCCAACTTCAAAGGGACAAAATAGTTGTTACAAAACAAATACCAAATAAAAATTATATATATATATATATATATATATATATATCATATTTAATGAGAATAATATTTATTATAAAAGGTAAGATGAGTGAATTTTGATTATTAAATTTTATATAAATAATTAATATTAAAATATAAGTATATGTGACTTTTATATATATATATATAATAGTGTTTGTGGTGAGTATTTTAAACACATTTATTAAGGATTAAAAATATAAAATGTATTAAATAAAAAATAAAATATTTAATTTAAAAAATTAGTTTTTATTTAATACTTTTTATTTTAAATTTCTTAATAAATACTTAAAGGTACTTGTAAAAAAAAATTTATAATATCAATTTTCTGACCATATAAAATTTTCTTTTTTCCCCTCAATTAAATGTGAAGGAACTATATAAACTTGGAGCTCGTAGAATTGCAGTACTCAGTACACCACCAATTGGATGCGTGCCATCACAGAGAACTCTGGCTGGAGGGATAATAAGAGAGTGCGCAGAAAAGTATAATGACGCAGCAAAGTTGTTCAACTCCAAATTGTCAAAGGAGCTGGATTCCCTTAACCGGAACTCGCCCAACAGCAGGATAGTTTACATTGATGTTTACAACCCTCTACTCGATATCATTGTGAACTACCAAAAATATGGTAATCCCAAGTCTTACCTCTGCGTAGGCGAATTAAGTTAGCAACCTAATCTTTCATTTTATTTACTTTTAAGTTTCTTTCAAATAATGTTTACTTCTTCAATTCAATTGCAGGCTATAAAGTTGTGGACACAGGTTGTTGTGGCACAGGCAAACTAGAGGTTGCAGTATTATTCAACCCTTTGGATGCCACTTGTTCTCATGCCTCAGAATATGTTTTTTGGGATATTATCATCCTACAGAAGGTGTATGTAGAAAGTTCATAAGTCAAGACCTTCAAAAGTATTGGAGTCAATTATTTTACAACTTTTATATTCTTACATTAAATAATATATATATTATTTTTTACATTTTATTTAATATCATTTATTATATATATATTTTTTATTATTTTCTTTCACTCAATCACATTCATCAAAAATAATATAAATAATAATACACTCAAAAAAAAATCTAAAACTATTTTTTTCCATTGTTTTGAGCTCTGATTAAGTTTGCCCACGGGGATGTACCCAAAAAAAGTTTCTCCTCGGGAAGTTAATTAATTAACTTAATTATATTTATATCATCGAAGAAGGTGAATATTTTGAGTTTATCGAGTTGGAAGTGTGATTGTCAAGTACTACTTGTAGAATAAATATAAATGGGCATCCATCTAATAGTCCCTGATTTTTACTCTAGGAAATCTTTATTTCTGTTTATTCATTAACAAAATTAAGAGTATTGCTGGAGTTTATTTGCTATATCTCATATGATTAATAAAATATGGAGTTATTTGTGGTATATTTCTTTATATATGCTATTTTGCATCAAGATTTGTTTGATAATTTATAATACTATTAACTGAAGAAAATATCACACAATTCTCTATATTATCTTTTCTTGTTAAAACATTGTATTTTGTTTACCGACGATTGATTGATTGATTCAAGTAATTTGGTATTTGTTCTCTTTAAATAGAGTCTCAAATTCAAGTTTTATGAATAAAAAAAATTAATATTAAAAGAGTTTTACACATTTATAATTTAACTTAATTCGACTTCAAATTAGTCAGAATCTAATGTGACTTCTAGATACCGAAGAATTTAAAAAAAAAACATTATATTATGTTGTCATTTGAAATAAGAGTAACAAATGGTTTCATACGAAAGAAAAATTAGAGATGCAATGTTTTAAATAAGTGATTAGCTTCAAAAGTTGTACGTGTACGCTTTCAAATTTTAAATATTTTTGGCACATTAAAAAAGTACTATATAATATTTATATATATTTTTCATATCAAATAATTTTCATAATTCTAATATTATAAAATGTAATAAAAAGAATCATTCAAATTTTAATAATATTTAGCAATATAAATACTATTAAAAAATATTTAACTTTATTTTGACATATTAAGTAACTTTTTTTTATATATAGAAAGCATATATTTTTATTTTTATTTTGTGTTATTTTACCATTTTATCTAAAATTTAGTAGTTGATACTTAATACTTAATAGTGTAATTAATTGGCTATCAGGTATTATTATATAAGGTTTATAAAGCAGGAATGATCGTTATCATTTACATGAGTGCAAATATATATATATATATATATATATAGAGAGAGAGAGAGAGAGAGAGAGAGAGAGAGAGACGTGTATGTGTGTGTACACGACTACTGTGTTGGAGAGAATTCGAATTTCAAATTCCAACATTAAAGTAGTTGTTACAAATCAGAGTAATCAATTGAATAGAAATTACAACAAATAAATGATAATCAAATCAATTTATAATGATAATACATCAATATCCCTTGTAAGATGGTGGAGGTTGAGACTACATCAATCTTGGACATTAAAAAGTTGTATCTTGTACCAGAAAGACGTTTTGTGAGTAGATCGACAAGTTGGTGATTTGATGGAATGTGGGAAACTTGCAAGGAATTATTTGCAACAAGATCACGAACAAAATGGTAGTCGATAACAATGCGCTTCATCCGTGAGTGAAAAACTGGGTTTACACAAAGATAGGTAGCTCCAACATTGTTACAATAGATAATAGGTGGAATCAATGAAGAGAGACCCAATTCTTCAAGTAAGTAAGTGGCGCAAACAAATTAACTTGACTGTTGTTGAAGCAATGGTATGATATTCAGCCTCTGTTGAGGATCGGGTAATAAATCTTTGTTTGCAAAAGGCCCATGAGATTGCATTAGGGCCAAGATAGGCAATGTAGGTAGAGGTAAATTTGCGGTTAGCATGGTCCCCTACCTAGTCTGCATCACAAAAGGCTTTGAATGGCATATCATTAGACTTCACCAGGTGTATACCACGGTCAATACTATGTTTGAGATATCGAAGCACTCGTTTGAGAGCCTGAAAATGGACATCTTTTGGAGAATGTATGTATTGGTATAGTTTGTTGATCAAGAAGGCAACATATGGTCTTATCAAGGTGAGGTATAGCATGGATCCAACAAGTGGTCAATACAAAGATGAATCACATGGGTTCTCATCTGGTGAAGGAATGGGACTGCCTTAGGTGAACATGGGTGTGGTCACATGTTTCGTTCCCTTCATTTTTGTTTTTCACAAAAGATCACAAACATAGTGATGTTGGGTGAGAAATAGACCTGTAGGATTTGGTACGATCTCTACCCCTAATAAAGTGACTTAGAGGACCAAGGTCCTTGAGGGAGAAAACTTGAGATAGAGCCTCTTGAAATTCCCTGAGGAATAACCTATCATTTTTTGTCAGTAGCAGGTTATCAACATAAACCAAAGAATAGGCAATAATTTCTCCTTTCTCATAAACAAAAAGAGATGGGTCTAAGAGAGAGTTCTAAAAACCATGGGAGACAAGGAACTACTTAAAAGCATGATACTAGGCACATGGGACTTGTCTTAACCCATACAATGCATTCTTGAGTTTTCACACATGATTAACAAACCTTTGGTGCACAAATCCTAGTAATTGGGCCATATATAAACCTCTTCTGAGATGTGATGATGGATAAAGACGTTGTTGAAGTCCTTTTGGCTTAGTTTCCACCCTTGACATATGGTGAGACAAAACACCAATTTGATGGTTTGAGGCTTTATGAAAGGAAAGAAAGTCTCTTAAAGTTGATGACTTGCTGCAGATAGAAGTCTTTGGTGACTAGTCTAGCTTTGTACCTGTACTTAATGTGAGATACCCACCTATTGTCAATGACATTGCACACACACACACATACACACACACACACACACAAAGCTCAGCCATTAATTTGGTCATGACCAGGTTAGGTTGGGGTTCAAAGAAATTATGACTCAATCAAAATATCGAGTTAGGTTTAGGCCAAGCTAAACTCTTCCTATGAACACCCCTACGGTTAGTCCTTCGAACCAAAAATGCTATTATAAAGGTGTGGGGTCTGACTTAATTAAATAGGCTTTGTACAAAGCTTTAGCCTGACTTGTTTATTAAATGGGTAAGACCTAAGGCAGGTCAAGTTGTAGGTGATGAACCATCAATATGTCATATTTTTATGGTTCAATTCTTTAGTTTTTCATATTCTTTTTATATTTTTTATTGAACTTTGTTCGTAAGTTTTGTTATATTTTTAGTATTGTTTAATTATGTTTTTATTATGTGTTTTGTGTGCTTTTGTCAGGTAATTGCATATAGAGAAGACTGAACATTTAAAGGAGCAAGAAAAATCACAAAATTTCATCAGGCGACCAGTGCTTGAGCGCTGGTGTTGGAGCACCTAAGTGCCCAAAGCGTATCTAGCAACATAACTTCAGTGTACTAGTGCTCAGTGCCTGAGGGTGCAACGCATCGCGTATCCGTTTAAGTGACTCAGCATCCAGAAACTAACTCCAAGGCGCTGGTTGCGTAACAGACCACATTCTTTTCCATAAATAAGGGAGTTCACTACAAGAATTTTTAAAATTTGCTACGGATAATTTCTAAAATTTGCTACGAAAAAATCCATAGCTAATCCGTAGCTAAATTTATTAGCTACGGATTAGCTACAGTTTTGCTACGGATTGGTCTGTAGCAAATTTCTCGTAGCTAATTAGTTACCAAAAAATCCGTAGCTAATCTGTAGGTATTTTTTAAATTTCCATAGCTAATCCGAAGCTAAGTTGTAGCTAATTTTGGTTTAGATTCTTCTTCATTTTCATAGCTAATTAGCTACGAAACTTTTCGTAGCAATTTTGTAGTTAATTTGTAGCTAATTTAAAACATCCGTAGTAATTTTGTAATTATTTTCTAGCTATTATGTTGCTAAATTCGTAATAATTCTGTAGCTAATCCATAGCAATTATTCGTAACAATTCTGTAGTTATTTCCTAGCTATATATTTCTAATTTTATAGCAATTCCGTAGCTAATTCCTAGCTATTTTTGTTACTAAATCCATAGCAATTACGTAGCTAATCCGTAGCAATTATCCGTCACAATTCCGTAGTTATTTCCTAGCTATATATTTCTAATTCCGTAGCTAATTCCTAACTATTTTTGATACTAAATCCGTAGCAATTAAGTAGCTAATCCTTAGCAATTATTCCTAGCAATTCCATAGCTAATTTGTAGCTATATTATGTTATTAAATTCGTAGCAATTCCGTAGCTAATCTGTAGCAATTATCCCTAGCAATTTCGTAGCTAATCTGTAGCTATATTATTAATCCGTAGCTAATCTGTAGTTATTTATATTTTGCTATATCCATTACAATTTTATAGCTAATTTGCAACAGTTATACTTGTACAGTATAATATTTTAATTGAAACAAAAAAAATTCAACAAATAAGTTGTACAAAACAACACAAAATATAATATTTCTGTTAATAAGTTCCAAAACATGTTCTATAAAGAAAGGATAACTAATTAATCTAAGTTAATAGAAATAGTTCTAAACAAATTAGTCATTTCATCAATAATAAACACAACTAATCAATCTAAGTTAGTCTAATGATCATCCCTAACTGCATCGCCTTGTGAACTAGCCTGCGACACACCACTATGTGCTTGGGAGCCTGTTATCTCAAGGAGGATGGGCATCAATTGCGTCTGGACAAAAGAAGTCATTGATTCATTAATAGCTTCCTTTATGGCTTGTGTCAGAACAGTGCAGGAGGAACCACCAACCTGTGAGGTTGAACTAGATCCATAAATGTCAATACCTTAACTGTGACTCATGCCATGGACCTGTCATTTCCATCCACACTTCCTGATCTACCACAGGATGAAGTGAAGAGTCTTCTCCATACTTGTCTAACATCGTGGTGTCATAAGAGTCCTGAAACCAAAACTGTAGAAAACTTTATCAAAACAATCAACAACTTAACAAATATGATTAGTTTAAATTTGAAAGACACTTACAATGAAATCTTTTGAGCGTTGAGTGATATATTCTCCATTTTTCCTCTTATAAGCACTTTCATATAAATTCTGAAAGGAACTGGACGATTCAACTCTGCCTCTTGTAATCAACACATATTAGAATATACAACAATAATAACAACCAAGTCTTTTTCTCACTAGGTGAAGCCAGCATGGATCAAACAATGTCATTGTGTCCTATCATAAAAAATTACTATGCAAATAATGCACCAAAAACACATATTTTAGCATCTTAAGTAAATATGAGATGTGATGAACTTGGTCAAAACCAAATGACCTAGTTATTTTCCAGACTACAGAAAATTTTAAACAAAACTAAAACTATCATTCATAGAAAAGGATGAAACAGAAGAACATTCATAAGGCATATTCTAACAAATCATAGAACCAAGCAGCTTCTACCTATACACTCAAAAATATAAGAAAGAAAATCAATACCTTATGCACTCAATATTTACTTACACAGAAAATATATAGTAAACATACTTCAGTTCTGACCTAGTTATTTTCTAGACTACAAAAAATTTTAAACAAAACTAAAACTATCATTCACGGAAAAGGATGAAACAAAAGAACATTCATAAGGCATATTCTGAAAAATCACAGAACTAGGCAGCTTCTACCTATACACTCAAAAATATAAGAAAAAAAATCACTGGGTTTGTATTGAAGGATTCTGGCATGCTTTACAAAATGTCAAGGCCAATGAGCAATGTTATATTTCCATGTAATGCTTGATAGAACCATTTTATGGATTAAAGCAAGCATTGAAATATTGAATTAATAACCAACAGCTACTACTTGAGCTTGAATCATATAGTTCCTCATCTTCATCTATGAACTCGGTATTTTTATCTTCTTTGTTGTCATCAATGAATTGGTCGACAAACAGAACATCATTTGAATTATGTATTTCATTTATGTCCACTTCTTCCACTGGGGCATGTGCATCAAACAAGGAAATCACTCTGTCATCTGTGATGATATTAGGTGTTCTCAAGGATCCATCATCTTGGTAGTAATAGATAGCAGCTACCTCATTCGATCTATCACATTCATCATTGAATGTTTCATCCGCAAATCGTCTTGCTCTAACCTTATAAGCTGCCCACTATTCCCCACTAGCTTGACCCCCGCATTGTGGGTATACTGTATAGTATACTTGTTGTGCTTGTTCAACTAATACAAATGGCTCATTTAAGTGAAGCCTCGATTTGTGCTTGACATCAATCAATCCATATCTCTCATCAACATTGACTCCATTAATTGGGTCAAACCACTGGCATCGTAAAAGAAATACTTTGTTCTGACCTAGATATGATAATTCCAATATCTCTTCAATGATGTCATAATAGTCTAAGTCATTCTTGCCATATATACTTCCTCTAACGCAAACCCCACTGTTCATGGTAGCTTTATTTTGTTCGTACTCCTTAGTATGAAACCTATACCCATTAACTATTAAGCCATTGTAAAAAGTAACTGACTCGGATGGACCATAACTCATCTGTTGAATTATTCCATCCTCAATTTGACCTATATTTACCTTTGAATCATTACAAAGAGAACAAAAAGACGTAACATTTAGTATTGGTATAACAAACATTATTCATTATATGATATATATGATTATGGATGAAAGGACTCACTAGATGTTTTAGCCACCTACTGAAGTCCTTATCCCAAAGTTCCAATATTTGATCTTTAGAGATATTAGAATTTGTCTCCCTTAGCGAATCCTTGAATTGTCTAATCAATACAATAATTAATATTGAACATAATGGAATTGGAAATTTATTAAATAGCTAAGTTAGTGAGTACACTTACTAGATATAGGGTTCTACTTCTCTGCAATTTACAAGCACATAAGTCCCAACAATTTGAAGCTCCACATCCGACAAGAACCTATTACGAACTCTCCCAATAGGGCGGCATGAATGTTTAAAAATAGACAAGCATTCATTAGTCATATCTTCCCTACCATCGTCATTTCGAGGAACTTGAGTGCGCCTTGTCTGTATTTGTGAATCAAAATACATAGAAGCAAAATTAGAAATTTCTTCTAGATTATATGCTTCACAGATTGACCCTTCAACTCTCGCCTTATTTCGAACCTTCCTTTTCAAGTATAACATACACCTCTCAAATGGATACATCCATCTGTATTGCACAGGTCCTCCAACCTTAGCTTCATAGAAGATATGCACAACTAGATGTTCTATTACGTCAAAGAATGTTGGCGAAAAAATCTTCTCTAACTTGTAAACTATTTCAATAATGGAAAGCTCTGCATTCTCCATAATGGAAGTACGTATTTCAGTTGCATAAATTTCTTTAAAGAACAAGCTAAGCTCTGTTAATGCTCCCCATATAGGTTTTGGTAACATATGATGAAACGCCAGAGGGATTAACCTTTGTATAAAAACATGATAATGGTGACTTTTCATTCCATATATCTTCCCATCATTTAAATTGATGCAACGTGCAATGTTTGATGCATACCCATCAGGAAATTTTAATTGTTTTATCCATTCACACACTGTCCTTCTTTGATTGGCATTTAACACATAAGTTGCCTTTGGTCTTTTATACTTGCCATTCTCAACAATCAATTCTAAGGTGGGACGTTTGCATATCATCTTCAAATCTTTTCTTGCATTTGCATTGTCTCTTGTCTTGCCCTTTATGTCCATAATAATGTTGAAGATATTCTCAAACATATTCTTCTCAACATGCATGACATCCAAATTATATCATATTAGATTAGTGGACCAATAAGGCAATTCCTAAAATATGCTCTTCTTCACCCAGTTGTGAAACTGACCAAAGCCACGTTATTTTTGGTTACCTGAATTCAAGCCAAAAATGACTTCATCAAGTTGAGTCACTTTATTCAAGACATTAGTCCCACTCAATCGTTGTGGCGGTAGAAAATTTTGCACTGTTGAATTCTTCTTAAAAGAGTACCGATCACGACGAAATAGATGTTCAAGAGGCAGATATTGACGATGATAATCAAACCAGCAACACTTTCTACTATGCTTCAATACAAATGACTTATTGTTCTCCATACAGTAGGGACAAGCAAGTTTTCCATGAGTGCTCTATCCACTTAGCATTCCATAAGCTGAAAAGTCACTTATTGTCTACATCAAAGCTGCTTTCATATTAAAATTTTACTTATTCCACGCATCAAAAGTGTTCACCTCATTATCCCACAAAATCTTTAAGTCATCAGTCAAGGGTCTAAGATAGACATCTAAACGTTTACCCGGTGACTTCGGTCCAGGGATCACAAGAGTAAGGAATATGTATTCCCTTTTCAAACACATACTTCGGGAAAAATTATAAGGTGTGACAAAAATAGGCCAACATGAGTATGGAGTAGATGAACCACTGAATGGATTAAAATCGTCTATGCAAAGGCCAAGCCTAACATTTCGAGTTTCTAACGCAAATGTCGAATGGATGGCATCAAAACTTTTCTAAGCCTCAGCGTCAGCTGGATGCATGATCACTGATTTATCTTAACGCACTCCATCTGCATGACAGCGCATATATTGTGCAGTATTTTTGGACATAAACAGGCGTTGGAGTCTTGGAATAATGGAAAAATATTGCAACACTGAGAATGACACATCCTTCTGATTTTTAGAACGTCCCACCTTTGGTTTGAATCTTGGGTGTCCGCATACTGAGCACACCGCATAAACACTCTTGTCCATGTACTCTCTATAATACAACATGCAATGATTAGGACATGCATCTATCTTCTCATATCCTAATCCCAAATCATTAACCATTCTCTTCGATCTGTAATAGTTTTCGAGTAACCTTTCTGATTCTGGAAGCATGCTCTTAATTATGACAATCATTCGGTTAATCATTAACCATTCTCTTCGATCTGTAATAATTTTTGGGTAACCTTTCTGATTCTGGAAGCATGCTCTTAATTATGACAATCATTTGGTTATAACAACTTTCACTCATGTTGAACTCTAACTTCAGATTCAAGAGTTGAGTTACAGTTGACAATTTCGTGTGCTTATGACAACCATCCCATAAAGGTTCGTCTGCGTCTCTCAATAAATCATAAAACTTTGAAGCCGACGAATTCGGATCCTCTTCCAAATCTTGAACTTCTGGATTTAATATATCACCCGCAGTGTCCATAACCATATCCACATATGGATTCCTAGTCTCCACTTCATCATCATGGACAATGGATGCTGAACCACTATCCCCCCAACTGGCCTCAACATGAATGGTCCAATTTACATAACCCTCCATAAATTTGTAGTTGTACAAATGGTTCTCTACTGAAAATAACTCTATCCAAACATGGTTCTTACATTTTGCACATGGGCAAGGAATGCGATTTAATGCATCAGAAACCATTGGGTGTCCTTTGGTGACCTTAATGAAATCATCAACTTCATTCTTGAATTCTTCACTTACAAGGCCAGTGTGATCCTTTCTTCGTAACATCAAACTTCGATCAGGTTTCATGATTGCTGAAGTTGAGTTAACACATTAGTACTATTATTCTCAAACTCCTCATCTCTCTTAAAAAGGTATGGCTCTATCCCATTCGAGAAGACCCTTTTTCAGCACTTGGTTGATAGTACTCATAAAAATCACACATCGTATACTTGACGAAATTTCGGCAGTACTTCCCATTAGTCTCCAAGTACACGACTAGAAAGTGGTGACATCTACCACGATCAAATGTGCACGCAGAGAACAAAAGGAAATGTTACACAACAAAATTTTGGCAAGTATATGATGTGAGATTTAAGGAGTAACTATAATCAAGTGAAGGAAAAATTTATTCCTAAACTGTCCAACTTGGACAATTCAAGATTCAATACAATGAACAGTACCTTCAAAAAGTACATGTACTCACTAATATTGAATCTCAAATGGGAAACTAAGGCTTCGCTCACCAAAATGATTATATATGACAAAGAATGCTTCAAAAAATAATATTGACTCAACTATAAGAACTACATAGTATAAACAGATATTACATATTCAAGTATAGTCTAAAAAATTTCTTCCTCAAGTTCATCAGCTGAAAATGCACTTGGAATTTAAACACTAGAATTCAAACTAACTGATGATATGTAATTGTAAATGATGCTCAACCTCAGTGTCATCAGGAGCTAAAGAAAAATACATGCAGGCACATCAATTTTGGTATAGGGAAATCTAAGCTAACTTTTGAACTGTTAAAGTTCCAAGTACCAACTATGAGATTAAATTCTGAGAAAGTGATGGTTGTAATCTGTTAGCAGGCCTATCATAAAAAAGGTGTACTCTAGGAAGAATAGACTAGTAGTGGATCAGAAAATGTAGTTATTTATTTTCTGTTAAAATAATAATTAGTTAGTTATTCTAACAGAATAAGAGTTAGTTAGTTCGTTATAAATAGAGAAAGGGGAGTCTTTTGGAAGTTAACCTATTTCAGAGTTGGAAAGAAAAGTTAGGAGATAAAAAGGACCTCTAGAATTGTCCTTGGGAATTCAGATTGGTATATATTTCAAATACCTTTCTCTTTGGTTAGGTCTTATCTCTGGTTCTTCTTCTATGGTTAGCATTAAGGTTAAGGTTCTGATTTTGGTTTGTTTTTTCACTTTTTTCTTCCTACTATGTCACCGATTGTTACGAGCTTTTGCCCTTTGGTGGGTTGGAATATGTTCTGAAGTTTTATCTATTTATTGTTATTATTATTATGTCCTTGTAATTTTCTACTTTTGTATATTTGTTTGAGAAGCTTTAGGCATCTGAAGCAAGTTCAGGTGATGCTTTTATAGATTCATCGCCAGATTATGGTCATGTTCATAATTGCTTTATAATCAAAATGTTCAAGATAGAGCTTTAGGCTGAAAAGGGATTTTGAGTGTAAAATAAGCTAATCCAAACATATTGTGTAAAATTCAGAGATAATTCCAAATTCAATGTGCATAACAGGATCTGGTTTCAATCATATAAAACTTCATTCATGCATATTTCTCAATAGGTGCAATATGTTTATTCCATTAATTAGTTGGATGAGATAGATGGGCTTCACAGAATCACACTGATGGGATGGTACTATTTTGTACTTAAATCTAAAATTGTTTTCCTACTAATTTGTTTACCTTATCTTAGTCAGGAAACAAAGAAACTGATTATAGGAGTATCATACAATTTTGGGCTGAAATAAAAATTTCTTCATCATGCACTTTTGATTTCTGATATTTATGGGTGCTTATTATAATTTATTAATTAGAATTTGACTCCTCTGTATTATATCTTCTCTTTAAGTTAAAAAAAATAAAGTTCTAACAGTCATTCTATTTTTGTTGGCATTTCTTTTTCCTGATGGTATAGCAGATTCATCTTGTTGTACTATGTCTATTAAAATTACAAATTTGATACATGCTATCGATTCATGAATTATGATGACTATGACTAATCCTTCCTTATGGCATTTTCCTGATATAAATAGTTTGTGTTTTGATTTCTATTCAGGCTGTTGTCTTTTTTTCCAAAAATAAATTCTCCTTTTTGAATGTGTCAACTTCAATCCCAACTCACCATCACAAAAACGGAACAAGTGTGTTGTTGCCTGTTGGGGTATTACATGTATAGATGGCTCTTCAGACATGTATAATTCCATGCTAATTAACAATAATGTCAAGTTGTTACAAATATAAATAATAATAATAATATTATTATTATTATTAATATTAATATTAATATTAATATTAATATTAATAATGGAAGATACCTTTTGATAAGATTGTGATATTAGTAATTTCTTTATTCATATAATTCTTTCAGATTTTATATCACGATGATGGGTAGGTCCTACCAAGGGGATTCAAGAATCATGCCTTCTAAAGTAAAGAAGACCTTTTAATTTATTATATTTGCTTGGTCAGTTGTCCATTTTACTCTGAATTGTTCTCATAATGCAGGGTTTTTTGTTTTTTTTTGTTTTTTTGTTTTGTTTTTGGGAGTGGGGTGGGGGTGTTGTTGTTGCTAGAATCATGCTGCTGTTACATACTGATCTAAGTTGTTGCCTTGCAATCAGGTGATTGAACAAAAAAGGGAATGGAAAGCTAATTGGAAATCTCAACTGTCTGAGCTGAAGAGAAGAAGTAAGAACAAGGATGCTGGAGGGAATATGTCATGGGCAGCTCGAATGCGCCAACAAAGGGATGAATTGTCAAACGAATTATGACTAAGATTTTTGTTATTTCTTTGTGTGTGTATACATAGATATGTATATCTTACTACTCTAGATCATATCAAAGATTAATGCTGAGAAAAACATGTGCCATTGCTCTACACTGAGTCTCCACTATGCTAACCATATAGTTTGCGAAAGACTATAGAGACTCCAAAAGGGAATGGCAAAGAGTCAACTCTGTTGCCCTGACCTCTGCCATGAATGAAATTCAGCAGCTGAAGGTTCAACTTGAATTGGTAAGTAATTGTGAGAATGCACAAACCCAACTTGCAGAATCATTAGACTTGGAACTACTAAACTTGAAGCAAAACTTAGCAGAATCTTTTTCTCATGTGGAGAACATGAAAAACCAACTCATAGATTGCAAAGAGTCAGCTCAGGCCTAAGCTTTGATCAATGAGACTATGAGGGAACTTGAGGAAGCAAAAAGAATTGTAGAGATCTTAAGGGCTGGTTCTGTAAAAGCTGTAAATGGCTACAACTCTACTGCTTTGGAGTTAGACCACTCTAGAGCATGGGTGAACTCACTAGAAGTACTTGTAAGAAAACTTGTAGCAGGCCTCATTAGTAAAAAATGCAGCCATTGTGGAAATCTTACATATAATGGTAACTTTGAGTAGCAAGTTGAAAAATTGGAAAAGGGAGAATATCCTAATTATATTGAAGCAAAAATTTATTAATGTTAACTTTGATAGACTAGATAAAATCAGAATCAAGTCAGAGGGAATCTGATGCACACTTTTTAATTGTTGCATTTGCAAACCCAAGTGCAGGTTGTCTCAAGTAATAAATTTCTCGGTGAGTCCGAGGTCGATCCACAGGGAATTGATGAAGATTAAGGTGAAGTAAATATTTTGTGACTACGGTAATAATTATTTACTTAGGTAAAATGATCCACTCTTGGTAAATAAAGTAAAAGTAAGATTAATTCCTTTTATAACTCAATTAGAATCCTCGCAACATGGAGGTTCTAATCGGAAAATACAACGTTAAAAGTCCATTAAAATAATATACATAATTATATTATGTTTCCTTTAATCATCCATTAATATCACCACTTATAAATGGGATCAAGCATTTACTGTGCCAATATTTTGTCTACAATAAATCAAGATCTCCACTTTACAAGGAGAGTTTCCAACACCAACACTTGTAAATGTGTTAAAGCATTCATTATGTCAATCTCTTGTCTACAACAAATCAAGAACTCCACGTTACAAGGAGAGTTTCTAAATTGATTGGAAACAAAATACAATACTAAATAAAATAATATACGTAATTATATTATATTTCCTTTAATTATTACCACCACTTGTAAATGGGTTAAAGCATTTACTGTGCCAATATTTTGTCTACAATAAATCAAGAACTCCTCTTTACAAGGGTAAATTCTAAATTATCAGAAACAAAATATAATACATATAATAATTACTAAAAAATATAAATCATTAAAGCACAAGAGAGGAATAAATCTAACCTTATTTTATTACCAAGAGCTTCACACTTTGACCCAAGTAGACTGAAACTTATTTACACATAGATTAAAAGAGAGAAAAAGAAAGAGAAAGGATATTGGAGGGAGACTGAAAGAGAGGCAGGGCACTGCCCAAAAACCCCTCCCCAGTAGCGTCTCCCTCAATTCCCTCTCGTCTCCCAATTCTCTCCGCTGGAATTGTGATTTGCAATTCCGAATTCATTGCCTTTTATAGGCAATTGAAGTGGTTACTGTGGCTTCAGGAGCCACATTCAAAAACGTCATCCGTGACGTTTTTGTAATTGTTATTTCCTTTTTTTTTCTTTTTTTTAAATAATAATTGAGTAAATGCACAGCCTTGCATCCAGTCATTTTTTCATTTTTGAGAGAAGTGGTCTTCATGAAAGTTGTAAGCCTGAATATTTGCTTTAAAATGGCTTTGGTTTCAGTCCAAAATCATGCCTAGAACTCAAGATATGGTCCAATTACTGCAGAGTGTTTAGGCCCGATTTTAGCTCCTCTATTCTGACTTCAAAGCTCAATATCACCTCCAAGGAGTCTGATTCTGGAAAAGTGTTCAACATCAAAGTTGTAGGGAATTGTCTAAGCTTTCCTACAAGACCAAAATCACATCAATCAGATATTTGCAACTCAAGTTATAGCCAGTTTACTAAACATTGCCAAAGAGATAATTATGGTTAATTTATGCAATAATTTATTTAATTGTCTAATTCGGCTCAAAATCATAAAATGTGTCAAAATCAACTTAATTAAGCCAAATTGAACCTTAAGAAGTCTAGTGAGAGGATTACAAAATGTATAAATAATAGTGTTATCAGAATCTGAGCTAGAGGCTGAATTGAAAAGAAAAAAAGCTGATATTGAAGAGTTGAGGACAAACTTAAAAGATAAGGAAACTGAGTTGTAATGTATTATGGAGGAGAATGAGAAGTTGACTTTGAAGCTTGAAAAGAGCATGTTATCCCAAGGAGCTAGTCTCCAATCCAGTCATTTGTCCACACACTAGAAGGTGGCAAATTAATATAAAGCAGATCACTTGAGCCATGTCCAAGTGTCCTTGAAATTAATATAAGGCTAGGGAAATGACCTTGATCCTTGAAATCAGAGAAAGGTTGTCCTTGATCAGGAACGAATTCATTAGCCAATAAGTATATTAGTTTCAGAAGCTGGAATCTCCTCAATAGTAATAGGCCAAACATGCATGTAAGCATGTTCACTTCTGAAGGATCAACACCAAAGACATTTTCCAGAAAGGAAGAACATTGATTCTTGTACCCATATATACTCACATATCAGACCCCTTAAAATCCTAATGTAGTTTAGTGTTATTTGAGAAGTCCCTAACATCGGTAAATGAGAATTGGGAAGCATCTTATGTTTGTGTACGTGCATTCTAGATCCAGACTGACAAACATCGCTAACAAGAACAACTCCGGGTTCTAAATGCTCTGCTACTTGAGTTGGGTTAATGACATATTGGCTGATAAAAGATGAGAAAAATCTAGTGTAAAAACTCAGTGAACCTAATTTCACGATCTTTGATGTCCTAGCACTGAGTGCTACAGAGACCTTTGAGATCGCTAAAAGTGCTTTTTCACCCTTGGTTGTTCTCAATTTGTAGCCTATTGGAAATACATATCAGAGGTAGGTTATAGGTTTAACTTTTCAGGGAATTTAATTGTTGTGTAACAGTGAGTTATTTATGGTTTGAAGATGTTTTTCTAGATAAGTAAATTGTTCCTTGGTTGAAATCATTATCAAGTAGCAAGAAAACAAGACAGTAAATATTGATTCCTTTAACTGCTGAATGATCTATTGTACTGTAGCCTTAAAACGTGTAAATGGAAAATAATACATTCTAATTTATTAGACTAGTATCACGTTACAACAATTTTTCTAGCTAAGATGAAATGTGAAATTGTTAATACACTGACTAGGAATTAGGACTAGATAAAATCAGAATCAAGTCAGAGGGAATCTGAGCTAGAGGTTGAATTGAAAAGAAAAAAAGCTGATATTGAAGAGTTGAGGACAAACTTAAAGGATAAGGAAACTGAGTTGCAATGTATTGTGGAGGAGAATAAGAAGTTGACTTTGAAGCTTGAAAAGAGCATGTCATCCCAAAGATCTAGTCTCCAATATATATCTACCTATATTCATCCCTATCAATACAGTCCTTTGTCCACACACTAGAAGGTGGCAAATTAATATAAAACAGATCACTTGAGCCATGTCCATGTGTCTTAAAATAAATATTCTACTATATTTTAGTTTTATCTCTATGTATCTCATACATTTCAAAACATTCACAAAGATCTAACCAAATGCACATGTTTTGACAGCCAATTGAAAGAGAAGCAGAAAAAAAATTGTCATAATACCTATGTTAGAGCTTTCATTGGAACAGAATATTTTCCAAGAAGAGCCAGGTACCTATAGTAAAGCCAAGAAGAGCCAGATGTTAGCATTTCCAGTATCATGATTTACTGTCCCCAAAAAGTTGTGGTCATTAATATCACAAAGTTGTTACATTAATATCTCATGAATGTCAAACCATGAAGGCATAACAGTACCACTACAAGAAGAAGAAAATCAATATATTCATTATCTTTTAAGGTGGGAAAGCATATGGCATTTTCAAGGCATTATCTCTACAATAAAACCAAATTTTAAGTGTATCATGTTGACAACAAATGCCATTTTAGATGATGTTAACATGCTATTTAAAATTGACCACGGATACCAAAAAAGAAAATTAAGGACTAAACAAGAGAGGAACATTGACCAAGGACTCTCACTCAGAAGTTTTGATTAATGATGCCATATTAGTTCCTTGAACTTATGTCTGCTAAGATCTCCTAAACCCCTTAATTACATTCAGAAGAGGAAAAAAGGCAACCATTTCATAATGTACTCATCTAATAAAGCAAATATCCATCCAACAACATTCAAATCAATTTAAGGTTTTTATCCCTGTTCATCCCCACATTTGAAGCAGAATTATATAGAAGAATTTAGCCAACAAACCTGAGTATGCAAATTCACTTGATCTTTTCTGTCAATAAGAATTCTCAAAGTGGATTTACTTAAATGGTTCCATATATGGTTGCGATAGATTTCACTTTCAAAAGCATAATTATATACTTATTTTAGTAGTAGAAAACACAAAAAAAAATTATTACATGCTGGAAAATAATAAATGCATTTAGTTTCTTGTTCTCATTGACAAGTTGTACTTTTAAGAATATGCATATCAAGCAACCATGTATTACATTGGATCATGTCCAATTTAGTATAAACAAAGCTTGATATAATGGATAACTGGATATTGACTAGATTCTAAATGGATATAAAAAGTGCAAAACATAATACTATCCAATAGGATAAATATTTGGACATCCATTGTAGTCTTTGTTTTTCGTTCTGTTTATATTATTGATGTTGAAAAAGAACTTTCACCTGAAATCCAAGGCTATAGACTCATTAAGATTGATAAATGGTTCTGTATACAAATGGTTCTGTCTATATGTCTAGCTAGCAAAATGGTTCTGTATACAAATATCTTGCAGAATGGGGATTGACCCTTTTAAGTTTTAACTATAAATAATTAGTTAGAAGTTGGGACAAACTTTAATATATACCTTCTTATGAAAGGGGCTGCTGGAGAAAGCTTAGTTGGGGAAAGTGAACCAAAAGGTAAAAACAAAATTGAACCAATAACAACCATATCATTCCCTCTCTCAATGCAATCCCTACATGTCCTGCTATATATATTTATATGTATAGATCCACTATTCTCTACCCTTCCCTAATAAAAGCTCTGATTATTTGGAATCACTAATCAGATCTAATTTAACATGAGCAAGTGATCATATTTATTTCAGCCACATTTGAGCTAGGGGCATGCTTTTTTAGTTGCCAGTGTCTATTGTTATATGTGATGGGTAATTGGCTATTTTACACACAGGGATGATGGATGAAGCACCTTCTATGAGGTTCTAGCAACTTAATGGGGATATGGGCTGTTTTACACATATGGAAGGAACATGTATTAATTAAAATTAAACTAGAGCAGCAGCAGCAGCAATTATAATAAACAAGCAAAGACTCAAAATTCTTATCAAATATCATCATTACAAAAAGCAGCATATAGGTTACATTCAAAAACTCGAATGATTAGATAGATTAGTCATTGGCAGTTGCTAATTGCAATGATAGTAGCTCATCCTCTGGGATAATTCTAATCTAACGTGAACAAGCCATAGTGCCTACACTAAGTTCTGTATATGATTATATTATATATTAGATATTCTTTCTCAAAGCACAAACATCTTATTACTTCTCTAATCTATCTTTTCACCAAATCATAATTTAAAATTTGATGGATTATATAAGATATGTTTGAGAACCACAAACCAAGAAACATAATATATTCTCAGTGACAGGTGCTTATGAATTATGATTGGGACTAAACCCCAGGTTTGTTTGAACTCAAGGCTAACGAATGCTCATCATATGGGGGAATTTATGTTTCTTTCAAGCATTTGATGAGCAAGTTCTACTAGATTAAAACTTCTGCATATCTTTCCTGAGTCCAGTGCTTGTGCTAATTAACTAGCTGAGAATTCAACTGCTGCAACTCATGGTTTGAGTTTTACTATTGTTTCACAAACATCTTGCTCTTCCTTCACATTTCTACCTCATCTTCTTTCATTTTGTACTAGTATCAGACATAATAGTGAATTTTTTTTTACCTCTTATGTATGTTAGCTTGACATCTCATCCTTTTGGATTGTGGTATTTATATTGGCCTAAACAACTACAAATAACCTACAAGGGTGTGGCTCAAGTAGTAAGTAAGTTAGAATCCTAATAAAACGAGCTTTACTTACAATATATGAGGGACGAGTTTAAATCTCATTGAAGAACACTTTATGGGGAGAGACATCCTCAATGCCCGAGTGAAGATTAATCTCAAACTCAGAGTATGAGAATACCTCATAAGAATAAACAAAAAATACACTTACAAATAACCTTTTTTTTTGTCTTGATACAAATAACCTATTGGTGTATGCAGAATATTCCTTATGTGTCCCTATATCCCCTATATCTCCTCTAGTTTTATCTCAATCAGGTGCTGATGCAGATTCTCTTGATTTTGAATTCGACAATATTATTTGCACACCACAAATACTTTAGTCGTATGATAGTTAGTGTAGTAACTTATTGTATTTTATTGGTAACTTTTTTACTTTGTTGATATAAGTTATCAACACAAACTAAGAAGTTATTAACAAGCTGAACATTAGATACTAGCAAGCAAGCACTATAAAATTTTTACAACTTCTATGGTGTGTAAATAACATTTCCATTTTGAATTATAAAAGGCTGCATCATTTAGAACTTTTACTATTCATCTTTCTTTCCTAAAGCTCCTTCCTCCCTAATAAAGGTGGTATTCAATCAACACACCCTTCAAAACACCCAATAATAGGTAATTATAAAAGAAAATTATTCATATGTTTTTCAAATAGGTCTTAATTTATTCATCTCCTATGGCCTGCTGTTATCGTTTTAATGAATTTTCTTCAGCCCAGTGAAGGAAGAAGGGGCAATTTCAAAGCCTCCAAATAAGATGATCGGTTAAGAGATACTAAAGCACAACAAAGGAAAGAGACCAAGACAAGTGTGAAACTGTATATTAAACATTATTCATCCTAATATATATAGAATAATAGTAAATACTAGGACATATACTTTTTATGTGTGTATATCACTTCCTACACTTAACTAATTTTTGGCCTAGACTAATTCACATTATTTCTAATTCTCTGAATTCCCTTTACCAAACTAATCATAAGTTTTAACTTTACCAGGTACGAATATATAACAAAAGAAATTTAGGAGAAATTCTTATGTATGCTGAGAGTAATAATTTCCTGCGAAGCAAGCAACAATAATTTTGAATATCATCACTTCAAAGGAAAACTGGAAGCAATTCACAACATACAAAGAAAATAGTCAGTAAAATCAGTGCTTGAAAGAATGGATGACAGGAAAGCTGATGTAAACAAATAAGAAATCTTATAGAATACACCCTTCAAAACACCCAATGAAAGGCTACACTAGAACACAAACAAAAAAAAGAAAAATGGAGGTAACAACGTTAACCAAGGGAATATCTTATAGAATAAGATTAGACCATAAAACAATGAGTAAATCACATACTTAAACAAATATGCTCGTTACTATAGATATGGGGATGCACCAGAGCCGGATGCAAAAATATGACCTGACTTAAAAAGCATTCATAACAGAAGTCAAAACAAAATAGCATCAGTGAACATCAGAACTAGCTAAAAAAATGGTGAATTTACATATGTTAAAGAGAATCCTATGGCTTATGAATAATAACCTGTGGAGCTTCTATTGGGTAATGCTCTAGAAAATCCACCTGAAGCTGGAAGGTCTCATTAGCATAAAGTGTCCCAGGAGCTCCAGTCACTTCAATAACCCAACTTTGAGAAAGAAAATACCAAAATAAAAAAAAACAAAAATAAAAGTCCACCTTCAATAACCAAAAGAATCAACAAAGCTAATTGAAAGAACAAATCTTTAAGGGGAAAACTCACACCAATTAGAATAAAAAGAAGTAACATGTCAATTGAACATTAAAAAAAAGAGGAAAGGTAAAAAAACTATAGTTTTACTTACTGTGCATGCATTTCGCAGGAAGCGAAGATTGATAAGGAAGGAAATACTAATAAGTTATTTTTCTAATCATTAGCAAGTATATATATAACAACATTTACCAATGCTAATAAGTTATTTTTCTCTAATCACGAGTTTTAAAAAATGAGCTCATCAAATGGAGTATTCCCCAAGCATGGGCGTGGAAAAAGAAATTGCCCAAACACTGCCTAAAGCATGCATGAAGTGCAAGACTTACTATGAAACTATTTCATAATCGGAGAATGAATGAGAATTACCTTCAGCAATTTCCATTTGCACATCTTCCATGCTTACCAAGCCCTTCTGTAAGGCGTTCTTTTGCTCATTCAATAAATTAAAAATGCAAAAACAAAAGATAGTAAACAAAATTTTTAGCCATGAACACACACACACACACACATAGAGAGAAAGAGAGAGAGAAAGAGAGAGAGAGAGAGAGAGAGAGAGAGAATGCCCTACCCAGCACCATATTTTGAAGAGCTCATCAATTGCGTTTTTCGGATAGGGAAAGGGGTTGGTTCTTGATCTTAGGAGGTGGACACAGTGGCAAGGTCGTGGGCTGAGGGGCTATGAGCTGAGCTAAGCGGCGGGACGAGGCTAGCAGCGGCAAGGAGAGGGAGGATCTTGCAGAACTCAACCTTGTTGATGAGCGATAAGAATGAGAGAATGGGAGGGACCGGGCAATGAGAGAGGGATTAAAGTGAAATTGGGGAATTTGGGAAAGTATGAGGAGGGAAGGGCTGGCGCGCATAAAATTAGATAGGAATATTAGTAAAATTATTTTTGTATGCAATTAAAAATTAGCTAGGAAAATATTTTTGTAGTAAATACGTAGCTAATTTAGCGGCAAATTAGCTACGAATTTGCAACAAAATAAGTAAATTTCGTAGCTAAATCGTAGTTATTTTGTAGCTATTTGTTTGATACTTTTTGTTTTTTTGTATACTTGAAATTTAGCTATAGAAACTTATTTTGTAGCTAATCCATAGTTAATTAACTATGGATTAGCTACTTAAATTTTTGTAGCTAAATTGTAGTTATTCTGCAGTTATTTGCTTGATAAAAATTTTATTTTCATCCATCTGAATTTTAGCTACGAAAAATTATTCTGTAGCTAATCTGTAGCTAATTAGCTACAGATTAGCTACCAAAAAATTTCGTAGCTAATTTTGGTAGCAAATTTTTAAAATTCTTGTAGTGTTGCACCATAACTCAACACTGGGACTTACACTTTGCACATCACACAGAAAATCTCTAATCCTGAGATAGTAGTTTCACGGCAGCAGACTTTGGAGGGTAACTTCGAAGGAAGGATTCGATTCTTGAAAGCTAGAAGATCATAATCACTGTAAAAAAGGTTTTGATTTCTTTTTTCCTCTAGCTTTCCCCTTTCGTTGGGTTTTCTTTCCATGGGTTTGTATTGTGATATGAGTTTGTTTGTATTAAATATGAGTAACTAAACTCATAACTAGGGCTATGGGAGATCTTGTTTTCCTAATTATTTGGGTTTGATTTCTAATTTGATTAAAATAATTTCTTTTAGGGTATATCATATTGCTTGCATTCTTGTCATAACTTGATCACTTTTGGCATGTGTTAATTCATTATTTGACTGGTGACTGTCGCGACTGGAGATCGCGGAGGGGAAACAGCAACTCGAAGGATTTTAGAAATTGAAATTGGAAAATGGAGTCGCCACCAATTTTATTTGAATTTGGAAAAATTGGAAAACCTTTCTTTGAAAATGGTCTTTGAAAACCAGATTGGATTCGGGAGTCGGTTATGCTTAGGGAAGGGTGGAAACTTAATCCCACTGCACCCCTAACGCACCCGTCCTAAGACGGTACCTTGGATTAATTGTGCAAATTCTTAATAATCCTTTGAAAAATTTATTTTACCCCTTTTTACAAAACATTGTAACTATTTATAAGAGAAAAATCATAAAATTATGAAAATTTAAATTTGGCTTGACAGAAATGAAATTCTGCTCCTACGTATCCCCTGGTGCAATGGGGAACTCAAAGTTACGTAGTTCTTTAGAAAATACTTGTGGGTTGATTGATTTTAATTATGAAAAAGATTTTTATTTGAAAGCGAATCCATTCTTGTACAGGATTCAAGTTAGCACTAGGCTACTCAATAAACCCTTATGATCCAACTGATATTGAAGATAACATCCGTTATTCAATCATCATCATTGGTCATTGCATGGATTAAAAGATTTTTACCCTTTTTTGTTTGTTTTTTTTTTGTTTGTTTGTTTGTTTTTTTTTTTTTTTTGCACAGGATTCAAGTTAGCACTAGGCTACTCAATAAACCCTTACGATCCAATTGATCCAACATTAATGGTCGTGACATTGAAGATAACATCTTGCACAAGATTCAATCAACATTAGTGGTCATTGCATTGATTAATGATTTATTTATTTTTATTATTATTATTATTATTTTTATTTTTTTTTTTAGAAAATACAAGAACAAACAAGTAAACGTAATTTTTCATTAGCTAAGTAAATAAAAAAAAAATAAAATAAATAAAATAAATAAATATAAGCATTACAAACCAAACAACTCAAAACAAATTTTATTTTTAATTTTTTTAAAAAAAATATTTTCAGATTTTTCTCTATTTTTTATTTTTTTTTTTTTTTATTTTTTTTATTTATTTTTTTATTTTTGTATTTTGGCTTCCTATTAGTCACAAGACGCAACATAATACATATCATTAGATAAAATAAACACTATCAAATAAGAACTCAAATACTTTTATTATATTTTTCATTTCATTTTTTTATGCATATTAGAAAAATAAAAATAGTAAATGAACTAAAAAAAACAGAATGAAAACGACGTAAAAAAAAAAGAAACAGAGAGCAGAAAATGCAGGGAAGAGGGGAGGTGCTGCTGGCTTTTCGTGGTGGTCACGGTTTGGGGAGGAGCTTGGGCGTGGTGGCTGCTACGGTGGAGTGGTGGTGAGTGTTGTGAGGGATGAGAAGGAAGGTGGTAAGCTCCTCACTGAGTTGACTCAGTGGAGCCATGATGGTGGAGGGTGAGAGCTTGAGGAAGGTGATGGAGAAGGGTGATGGGTGGATGAAGTTAGGGTCACGGTGGATGGGTTGTTCACGTGGAAGATGGATGGATGAAGGCTGTTTGGTGGCCTAGGACGTGCATGGGGTGTTAATGATGGTTGAGGATGGAGGAGGGTGATGGGTGGATGAAGTTGGGGTCACGGTGGATGAGGATGGGTTGTTCACGTTTTCGGAAGAGGGTGGATTTGGAAGGAATGAGTTATGGTGGCCTAGGAAGTGAAGGAGATGAAGGTGGTGGCTTGAGGATGATGGTTGGGTGATGTGGAATGAAGGACCCGCTATGGTGGAGCTCACGTGGAAGTTCTTTGTGGAGGTGATGATAATGGAGAGGTTTGGCGGCAAGGGTGGTGTGCATGCGTGAGAGAGAGAAGAAGGCGTGGAGATGGTGAGGAGTTCGTAGCTGAGTTGACTCAGTGAGCCAGGTGATGGAGGTTGGAAGCTTGAGGGTGAAAATGATAGGTTCTGTTTGGAGAGTGGGGGTGATGGTGGTTTACGGTTGGGTAAGGATGAAGGGTATAGTTGAAGGGTGGTTGTGAAGCTTATGGCGAAAGAAAAAAAAAAAATGAAGAGAGTGAGGTTGAAGACGATGAATAGTGAAAGGGTGGTGAATGATTTTCACGTTGAAGGGTGATTATGGAGGGAAAAGTTTACGTTTGGAGGTGGTGTGAAGGAGGTTTGGACGTGATGCATGGATGTTGTGGGGTGGAAGATGGTGAGAGTGAAGGTGATGAAGGTTTATGAACGATGGGTCCTTATGGGTGGTGGGTTGCATGAGTTCACGGTGGTTTATGGGTTGAGGTGAAGGTGATGAAGAGGAATGGTTGGGAAGATGATGGGGTCCCGAAGGTTCAAGGAAGGATGGACGTGGGTGAGTTTCATGTGGTTAGTTGATGAGGAGAAGTGAGGTGGTTACAAGGTGCTAGGAAGTGAGGTCTCGGTTTTGGTTATGGTGGGAAGAGGATAATGAAGGGTTGGTACGTGAATGGAGAGGTTGGACGAAGTTGTGTAGGTGGTAGTGGAAGAGGTTGGGGTGTGTTGGTTATGTTGATGGTGAGTGATGGTTATGGTAGAAGGGTGAAGGTAATTTAGTGATGTGGTAATGGTTGGAGAGATGAGGATGAGAAGATGGTGAGGGTGCTTGTTACGTGTGCATGGAGAGAGAGATGGGTGGAGATGAAAGGTTTAGGGTTGATGGAGGGTGGTCATTGTTTGGGTGGAAGAGGTTGGATGTGATATGGTTTATGGAGCGAGAGAAGAAGGTGAAATGATGGAGGAAGATTTTTTTGTTGGAGAAGATGATGAGGTTGAATGGTGGGTGCTTTGAAGACGGTGATAACGAAGATTTTGGAGGAGAGGGTGAACTCTAATTTTGGTATAGGTGAAGAGTGCAGAAGTGATGTAGAATGATGGGATGAGTGAATGTGATAATGGATAGGGGTCAAAACTTGCTTGGGTTTTACGTAAAATGGGAGAGTGGTGAGGAAGGTGAATGGGGAAAGATGAAGGAAGAAACTGTATGAAGGAAAAGGGTTGGGTTTTTACGTGAAAATGGAAGAATGGTGATTTACTGAGTTGACTCAGTTGTGGATGGGAGGTGAGATGGTATATTTGGGTGAAGAGGTTAGAGGTAAGGTTGTACGTGAATGAAGAGGGAGATGGAGTTTCTGGACCTGATCTTCACGGTGATGGAGGTTAGAGGAAGGCTACGGTTGAAGGGTGGTGGGTTCTTTGATGAGGAGGGATGAGGGGTCACGGTTGGAAGGTTGGAGTTGCACTGAGTTGACTCGGTGGGTAATGGGTTTGAAGGTGGAAGGTGAAGATGAGATGAAGGATTGGGTTCTGCAGCCTGCCCAGCCTCCTCGAAGAAAATGAGAAGGAAAAGAATATAATGGAGGGATTGGGAGCTGATTGAAGAAATTACGGGAAAAAAGTTGAGTGAGTGGGTTGCAGCCTTATGTGTGAGACAAAAACAGAAAAGAAAAAAAGAGAGATAGAACGTGAATGGAGAGGTGCAAGGTGTGCAAATGAAGAAAAAAACAAAAAATGAGTGTGTATCATTTCGATAACGTGAGTGGAGTGCGAGTGAAAAGTGAGTGAGTGTGAATTAGTAGGCAACGTGAGTGTGGTGCGGTGACCATTTTTTTTCTTTTTTTTTATTTCTTTTTTTTTTTCATTTTTTCATTTTTTTTCTTTTTTCATTTTATTTTTTTTTGTTTTTTTGTTTTTTTTTTTTTTTTATTTTTTATTGTTTTTTTTATTATTTTTTATTATTTTTTTATTTTTTTATTTTTTAAATTTTTAAGCCCTTGGTCAAAATTGAGTGTTCACAAGATTGCCCTCTTTACTTGTTTCTTATTAGATAATAAGAAAATTGTGGTCTTCTTATTATCGTCGTAAGGAACAGTAAAGACATGAACTCCAATTTTGTCCTAAGAATGCATGAAAGGATAAATGCAAAATAAAACAGGAACAACGATGGAAGTTAAAATGCAATGAGCCGATGCGCTCAAAAGTAAATGAAAATGCATGGAATGCATAGAATGCGTGGAGCCGATGCGCTCACTAAAAGTTAAAATGCATGGAGTCGATGCGCTCAAAAAGTAAAATGCATGGAGCCGATGCGCTCAACGAATTAAAATGCATGGAGCCGATGCGCTCAACAAAGAGTAAAATACATGGAGCCGATGCGCTCAACAAAATTAAAATGCAGGAGCCGATGCGCTCAAAGAGATTAAAATGCATGGAATGCGTGGAGCCGATGCGCCAGGAATTTAAAATGCATGGAGCCGATGCGCTCAAAAAGGTAAAACGACAGAAATTAAAATGCATGAGCCGATGCGCTCGAAATTAAAAGAATTAAAATGCATGGAGCCGATGCGCTCAAACAAATGAAAATGCAGAGCCCGATGCGCTCAAAAAGTAAATGCAGGAATTAAATGACGAGCCGTCGCTCAAAAAGTAAATGACATGAGCCGATGCGCTCAAAAAGGTAAAAGACAGAATTTAAAATGCAGAGCCGATGCGCTCAAAAAAGTAAATGACAGGAGCCGATGCGCTCAAAAAGGTAAAAGACGAAATTTAAAATGCATGAGAGCCGTGCGCTCAAAAGTAAATAAATGCATGAGCCGATGCGCTCAAAAGTAAAAACAGAGCCGATCGCGCTCAAAAAGGTAAAAAAAGACAAAGAGGCAATGAGTCCCAAACTTAAAGGACAATGGGCAATGAGCCGTCCCCAAAATTAAATGACAATGGGCAATGCTATGACCCGAAATTTAAAAGACAATGATGCAATGCATGAGAAAATTAAATGACAATGGGCAATGCGTCTAAAAATTTAAATGAACAATGGGCAATCGAGTCCCGAAAATTAAATGACAATGGGCAATCTTCTTCCCGAAATTTAAAAGACAATGGGCAATCTTTTTTTTTTTTTAAAAGACAATGGGCAATTTTTCCCTTTAACTTTAAAAACAAAGGGCAACCTTTGAACCAACGAAATTTAAATGACAATGGAATAAGCATCTTGATCAAAAAATTTTTTTTTTTTTTGCTTTTGCTTTTCTCTCCTTTTCTTTTTTTATTTATTTTCTTTTTCTCTTTTGCTTTTTTTTTCTTTTTTTTCGGAATTTTAAAAGACAATGGGCAACTGAGTCCCGAAATGACAATGGGCAACTGAGTCCCGAAATTTAAAAGGCAATGGGCAATCTTTTAAAAGTCAATGGGCAATCATCGAAAATTTAAAATGACAATGGAAATTGTGGCAAAAAAGATTTTTCCTTCTCTTCTTTTTCCTTTTTTTTTTTACTTTTTCTAAATTTTATTTAAAAATATTTGAACTAATGACGACTTGAAAGCTTTGACCACTCAAACTTCTTTCCTTCTTCTTCTCTTTCCTTCTTTTTCTTTGTTTTTCACTTTCAACTCTCCTTTCAAGAAATGGGATGAACCATGGCTTGAAAATTCCTTGAGAGAAAATTTTGCCCAAAGATGTTTAACCTTGTCTCTCATTTAGTTGATTCCCCTACAATGCCTTGATAACTCGGTCCTTATCTCCGCGTTGCTACTTCCTTCAACACATCTTCTCCTTAATCCTTCAAAAATTTTGCCCCAAGATATAGCTAACTAAATGCACACAAAATTGCCCCCGTGTAGCCGATCACACATAATTCAAAATTGCCCCAGTTTGGGTGCACCCTTCAAGGTGTTTCGTGCCAACTTCCTCTCGAGATTTTGCCCATTCATTTGCCCTAACTTTTGTTTAGACCGACCTTTCGTGTTTTCGACTAACTTTTTTTTTTTTTTTTTTTTTTTTTTTGGCTCGGGTACTTCCTCTTCCACCAATTGGGATTTCCAAGATCTCTTCAATCTGAATTGGTCAATAAGAAATTACCATTAGATGGTCAAATCATGGTGTTGTACTCATGGTCACTTTACCTGAAGCATTATGTCACGACACTCATGAATCAAAAAGTACAACAGAAAAAGAAACGAACAACTTCCAGATTGTTCTTAGAAGTTCGACTACAGAAAGGATATTATTTACAACGGTTAAAGACACAGGAAATAAAATAGCAAGAAAATCAAAAGATTTTTTTTTTTCGCTTGAGTTAAGATTCGACAACTGGACATCATTAATTATCAAACACCCCCCACACTTACTCTTTTGCACGTCCTCGGGCAAAACAAAAAACCAAAACTAGGGAACAAACAAAACAAACTCAAAAGGTAAAAACTCTAAAAGACTCAATGACATTCAAGAATGAAGAGCAATTTATAATTCAAGTAATTAAAACATTCATGAGATAACACATCTTCACATCTCAAATCAACAAGCAAGGATACTTCAATTGAAAAACATGAGTAAAGAATGATAGATCCTCACGAGAATTTATTCTCAATCTCAAGTGTTTAAAAGGTAGGTATTTCACTCAATTCGACCCATGAAAATTGCACTACCATATGCTTGCTTATCTTCTACTTCTCCACTACTCAAAACACATGCACACACAAATCATGAGGACTTTATTCAAGGTTGTAGTGAGGTCAAGGTAAAGGTAGAAGTAATATGGATATGTCAAGTTAAATAACAAAGAGAATAGAAGAGCATCATGATACGTTAGAGTGGAGAAGATGTTTGAGAACATTCAGATCCTAACTTTCTTAAGATTTTCTTAGTTTGTTCTCACACAGGACAATGACCAATATCTAACTAATGTTTTGTTAAAGATCAATTGGTAGATTGAATTCCTTTAGGCTTGAACATTCTCCTTCTATTCTGTTATTTCCAATCATCCACCCTCATTCTAGGTATGAATATATCACATGGTGCATTCTTTTGATTGTAGCAATAATCACTCTCTCTCTCTCTTCTTTTTTTTTTTATATATATAGAAACTTTTTCTTTTTTTTTTTTTTTTTTATAGAAACATATTTTCTTTTTCTTTTTTTTTAGAAACATATTTTCTTTTTTTTTTTTTTTTATATAAACAATCTGCACATGTACCCCCACACTTGTTCAAGAACTCATCAAATAACAAAGTCAATGCTCTCTTATTCCCTAAGGTTGGGTTAGAACATGGTTTTTTTTAATGCACGTAATGAGTTAGAAACAAAGAATGGTCAAATAAGCTCAAAGGGTTAAGCAAGGAAAATATGCAAGGTTGGCAAGAATCGAGAAAATTTTCAAGAAGTCAAAAGAGTGCTTGGTATCATATTGAAAACAAGGTTGGCTATTTGGTTAAACTGGCTAAGAAAGAGGGCCTCAATCATGTTCATGCATGCAAGTGAAACGTAGCCTCAAAAAGAATCAAAGCAAGTTCTAGAGTGATCATTATCATGAGTGAAAATCACACAAGAAAGAAGAGAATGGCATAAATGTTGAATCCATCCATTAGGCTCAAGATCTCACAAGATATAGTTCTATCATTCTCACCCACCAATTCAACATCTATAACCAAACATATGATTTAAGAAAGAAAACAATTTACTCAATCATGCAAATTTTCCTGAATTTCAATTGCCACTTCCACACAAACTAGTTATCTACCCCAACTAAAATGCGTCTCAAGAGTAAAATCTACTCCTACTCGCCATCCTTAACTGGTTTAGAAAATTACCGACAAGCATGTAAACATATTAATACATACACACACCTTTTTTGTTTTTGTTTTTTTTTTTTTTTTTTTTTTTTTTTTTAGGCACACAACGATCCTTCCCCCAACCAGATCATAACATTGTCCTCAATGTGAAAGAGAGATATAGAAAAGAGCAAAACAACTCGATAAGAAGTGAATCAACGCCAAACAAAAATGAAACACACAACAAGTCTTTGCATCTAACCACCGATAAGAAGTGAATCAACGCCAAGCAGAAAAGAAGCACACTTGTCACACATCGGACCCTAAAAGAAATCGATAATAGAACTTTAATACTTCCACAATTTAATACTAATTACTAAATCCTTACTAAAATTAAGATAAGATAAAAACTACTCCTTACTCTGCCATCCTTAACTGGTTTAGAAAATTACTGACAAACACACTTTTGAATATTTTGTTTTTTTGTTTTTTTTTTGTTTTTGTTTTTGTTTTTGTTTTTTTTTTTTTTTTTTTTTTTTTTTTTTTTTTTGGTTTTTTTTTAGGCATGGAACGATTTTTTTTTTTTAGAATACTATCCTTCCCTCCACCAGATCATAACATTGTCCTCAATGTGAAAGAGAGATATAGAAAAGAGCAAAACAACCATAAGAAGTTCAACGCCAAACAGAAATGAAACACACGCGATCAGTCTTTGCATCTCTAAGAAGTGAATCAAAAGCGACTCCTTACATCGACCCTAAAAGAAATCGGATAATAGAACTTTAATACTTCCAAATTTAATACTAAACTACCCTACCACTCACTTAACACCATTAAGATGTCTCAAGATAAAACTACTTTTTCTTGAAATTTTAGAAAATTTTTGTTTTTATTGTTTTTCTTTTTTTATTTTGTTTTTTGTTTTTTTTTTTTTTTTTTTTTTTTTTTTTTTTTTTTTTTTTTTTTTTTTTTTTTTTTTTTTTTTAGGCATACAACGATCCTTCCCCCCCAACCGATCATAACATTGTCCTCAATGTGAAAGAGAGATATAGAAAAGAGCAAAACAACCCGATAAGAAGTGAATCAACGCCAAATAGAAATGAAACACACAATCAAGTCTTTGCATCTAACCACGATAAGAAGTGAATCAACGCCAAGCGTAAAAAAAAAAAAAGCACACTTTGTCGGTGCCACATCGACCCTAAAAGAAATCGATAATAGAACTTTAATACTTCCACAATTTAATACTAATTACTACCCTACCACTCCTTACTCTGCCACCAATTAAGATGCGTCTCAAGATAAAAATTACTCCTTACTCGCCATCCTTAACTCGGTTTAGAAAATTACTGACAAACACAACAAACATATTGACAAACACACTTTTTGAATATTTTGTTTTTTTGTTTTTTTGTTTTTGTTTTTGTTTTTGTTTTTGTTTTTTTTTTATTTTTTTTTTACACAACCATCCTTCTCCCCAACCAGATCATAACATTTGTCCTTAATGTTAAAATATAGATGAGTAAAGGATAAAATTACCTGCTGGAGAAAGCGGACACAAAATTAAACAAACAAAGTACAATAAAATCAAACCGATTAAAGAGAAAGTGTCGATCTGTCTTGCTTCTCTTTTTACTTCCTTCGCCGCTTCCTATTGACCAATCTATTCGAGCCAATACCTTATCGTACATACTCAAAAGCTTCCAATTTATCAATGAGCTCATCAATAGTGGAGGCAGAGATAAGAAGTTGTCTTCTTAGAAGGAGTGATAAATTTTTGTTCCACGACTTTGTCAAGAAAAAATAACAAAAGGTCAAAGAAATTATTAACATTCAACAAACCAATGGGTTTATGGTGGATGTTCAGTTCAGCAAGAGACAATTTGAAAAATTTCTTCCAAAGTACCAAAACCACCTGGTAAGACAATAAATGCATCAGAATTGTCAGCCATTATTTTCATACGTCCATGCATGGATGTTACCTGAATTTCTTCTCCAACTGTCTTGCCAGTGATTTTACTTTCAGCTAAAGGTTTAGGGATAACACCTAAAACCTGACTGCCTCCTATAAGAGCGAAGAAGTGAAACAAATTTCCCCCATTAACCCACGACAACCTCCCCCATATACAAGATGAATCTTCCTCGCAGCAAGTGCTCGACCAAGAGTACTAGCTGCGTTTACATAAAACTCTAATCCCTTCCCATAACTCGACCCACAAAAAACACGAGACATTTTTAGGTTACGAATAGCAGGCCCATTCTATACCCTTCTTCTCTTTGAGTGTTTCGAGTTGAAGATGAAGGAGAAAATGGAGTGTTTAAATAAGAAAAAGAATGGAAAGGGAAATAATTGCACCTAGAAGGGTAGGTCATTTGTTGTCGAAAAAGGTTGAATTTAAGAAACTAAAATCTTTTTTTTTTTTTTTTTTTTTTTTTTTTTTTTTTTCTTTTTTTTTTTTTTTTTTTTAAGAAAATCATCGTGGTAAAGAAATCTAGAAACCCCCCCGAAGGATCCCATCCAAAAGATCGTCAAAAACCAAAATTCAACAAAATCATACAAAGATAAAAATGATTACATACCTTTATGTACGTGTTTCATGGCGAGATCTTTATACTTTGCATCATGAGTGCGAAGAATACCAAGACGGCTCACCAATCTGGGCATTCTTCTCCTCCCGCTTGTGGGATATTTTGATTGAGCTACGACGCCACTAATTAAAGTGCGTAAATCGATAGCTACCACCAACGACCACGGCCAAGGTGAGAGGTCGGCCGAAGAGCCCATGGCATTAAATCACAGGATTCACTCGAGAGGCATTGTCACGCGAGAATGCAAACACGGACGCTTCTTTCTCGTCCATCAACAAGCGAGCCTTTGGTTAAAACACAGGAATGCTTGCGCGGCTCTCTGCAGCATGGCACACGAACCTTATTTACCGACCGGCGTGCGAAGGTCCACCCGAGTCAATGACGGTCTGCCACTCCACCGCAAGGGGCTCCTAATCTAATTAAAGACAAGTACAACCGAAGTTTCGCCTCTTTTCATTTTTTTCATTTGTTTTTTTTTCATTTTTTTCATTTTTTTTTTTTTTGAAAGATAAGATATACATGTTGTTGTGATTGTGGCTCACATCTTCCTCTGGTTTCACGTCCGTAAACGCTTAAACGCCTTCTATGAGTCGAGGATAAGCTTCCCATCCAATTTTCTTATAAATTGGCAAACAGGTCTTTTTTTGAGTCGATTCCCAAGACCGTAACGCTCTTGTTCGTCCTTGAAGAGATTCCACAAACTAAGAAGTTCACGCCGCACAACTCCACAAGAATGCGTCTCAAGAGTCAATAAGATATTATCTAATGACTCCTTACTCACCATTCTTAACGAAGAATAGTTTATCTTCTCTATTTACGTAAACCATCCCCAAAGAGTGACATCGCGTGTTGCAATTCCAACGTGCACACTTGTAACAAACTTTCATTCTTTTTGCTCTTCTCCTTTTTGAAAATGAACTTTTACCGAGACCAGGCATGTATGGGACAAATGAATCGAAGATTCACCACTAAACGAACCTTTGCTTCGATTATCCAACGTATATCTTCTCGGGATGCCCTTATACATTAACAATCTCGATCTTTCACACCTAGCTTCATAGACTTTTGTTAGAGCATTTAGAGGGAGAGAAGGAAAATATTTTCTTAGATTTGAGAGAATGACCTCCATTTTGAAAGGAGAAGAAATCGCTTATTATGGGAAACGAAAAACAAACCGACACGAGAGTCACGGAGTACCGTTATCCGCCATTTAACCTAAGAACACAGAGAACTCAACAACTTGATGTTCCGAAAATGGTTGAGTCTTGGTCCATTAACTTTAAGTACAATACCATTCCTAGGATTCTCAATGTCTATGGCCCCACAAGATACACGTGTTTGACAACAAAAGAAACGCGCCTCCTAGATCTCAATTTTCTAAGGAGTAGGTGTGGATGTGAATCTTAAAGCAAAACTTTATTGACCAATTTCCGCAACTTTTGCAAAAGGTGTGTCGACCTTGAATAAAGAAGGCCAATAAAATCCATACTTGCAAGATTTTCGCAGATTGTTGTCGCTGAAAAAAAAAAAAAAGTGACTTCCATGTGCTTCCGATAAAGTTTAATGGCACTACCTACCTCATTGTCGGTACACACAATGTTTTTTTTTTTTTTTTTTCATAATGCGTATGGAGAAGAACAGGTAACATCATACAAGGAATGTCATGCATAAATGAGATGAATGAAATGAAAACATTTTCTTTTCAAATGCATGGAATGAAATGCATGATTTATTTTTTTATATATATATATTTTTAGAATGCTAAAATGCCATGCATGAAAATTTTTTTTTTTTTTTTAAAATGCCTGATTTATCTTTTATTATTATTTTTTTCAAATGCTAAGGATGGCATGAAAATGCATGATTTTTATTTTTTTAAAGAATGCTTGGAGTGTCATGAAAATGCATGATTTTTTTTGAATGCTAGGAATGCATGATTTTCTTTATGCAATGTCATGAAAATGCAAGTTTTTTTTTTTTTTTTTTTTTGAATGCTAGGGATGTTATGCATGATTTTTTATATGCAATGTTATGAAAATGCAATTTTTTTTTTTTGAATGCTAAGCATGTTTTGTGAAAATGCAAGCAATGAATAATTTCTTTTTTTTTATTCTTTTCTTTTTGATTTTTTTTTTTTTTTTTTTGCAAGAATGAATGATATAAGAGAAAAGAAAAAGAAAATACGCTCCCTTTTGTGCCCTAGCCAAGTGGAACCTAAGATTTGACAATCACTATGTTCAACCTATCAGTGCAAGATTTTCGGGACAGTCTAAACTTCTAAAAGTCACGGTTCCCGATTGCCCTTATCTATAAAGACAAGGTCCCAAATCATGAATTAATCACAAGTAGGGATAAACCCTCTCAATATGATTCATCCATGATAATGGTAACAAACTGAGTGGTGTCTCAACAAATGTCAAGTGAGCATAAAGCCCTCAATAACAAAAGCCGAGACCCCTCCTACTCCTCGGGTTCGCACAGACTCGGGTATAGAGCCCAAAAAGTGTGTGAGGTAAGTGATAGTGATGTGTGTGAGGGAGCATACAAACCTGTACAAAAATTTTAAAAGATAAAACTACCCCAACCTGCAGAAACATATATACAATAACCAGGCAGCAATCATCTATCCTAAGGTTTCAACAATTATGCACAATTAAGTACAAATTATATACAAGTATATCAGGTCAAAATAAACACAGGGATAACGCTATCAGATATTTACATAGAACAAAATAAATGAAATCCATTTACAAACAAGGATAAAAAGGGTAAAATAAATAAATGAAAATTATTAACAATTTGCACAACTAACAACGACAGGCTTGACTCTCCAAATATCCCCAGTGGAGTCGCCATCTGTCGCGACCGGAGATCGCGGAGGGGAAACAGCAACTCGAAGGATTTTAGAAATTGAAATTGGAAAATGGAGTCGCCACCAATTTTATTTGAATTTGGAAAAATTGGAAAACCTTTCTTTGAAAATGGTCTTTGAAACCAGATTGGATTCGAGTCGGTTATGCTTAGGGAAGGGTGGAAACTTAATCCCACTTTGCACCCTAACGCACTGGCCCTAAGACGGTACCTTGGATTAATTGTGCAAATTCTTAATAATCCTTTGAAAAATTTATTTTACCCTTTTTACAAAACATTGTAACTATTTATAAAGAAAAACCATAAAATTATGAAAATTTAAATTTGGCTTGACAGAAATGAAATTCTGCTCCTACGTATCCCCCTGGTGTAATGGGGAACTCAAAGTTACGTAGTTCTTTAGAAAATACTTGTGGGTTGATTGATTTTAATTATGAAAAAGATTTTTATTTGAAAGCGAATCCATTCTTGTACAGGATTCAAGTTAGCACTAGGCTACTCAATAAACCCTTATGATCCAACGATATTGAAGATAACATCCGTTATTCAATCATCATCATCGGTCATTGCATGGATTAAAAGATTTTTACCCTTTTTTGTTTGTTTTTTTTTTGTTTGTTTGTTTGTTTTTTTTTTTTTTTTTGCACAGATTCAAGTTAGCACTAGGCTACTTCAATCCAATTAGCACTAGGATAACTTCAATAAACCCTTATGATCCAACATTGACATTGAAGATAACATCTTGTTTATTCAATCAACATTAGTGGTCATTGCATTGATTAATGATTTTTATTTTTATTATTATTATTATTTTTATTTTTTATTTTTTTTATTTTTTTTAGAAAATACAAGAACAAACAAGTAAACGTAATTTTTCATTAGCTAAGTAAATAAAAAAAAAATAAATAAAATAAATAAATATAAAGCATTACAAACCAAACAACTCAAAACAAATTTTATTTTTAATTTTTTTAAAAAAATATTTTCAGATTTTTCTCTATTTTTTATTTTTTTTATTTTTATTTTTTTATTTATTTTTTTATTTTTGTATTTTGGCTTCCTATTAGTCACAAGACGCAACATAATACATATCATTAGATAAAATAAACACTATCAAATAAGAACTCAAATACTTTTATTATATTTTTCATTTCATTTTTTATGCATATTAGAAAAATAAAAATAGTAAATGAACTAAAAAAAACAGAATGAAAACGACGTAAAAAAAAAAAAAAACAAACAGAGAGCGTAAAAATGCGAGGGAAGAGGGGAGGTGTTTGCTTTGGCTTTTCGTGGTGGTCACGGTTTGGGGAGGAGCTTGGGCGTGGTGGGCACTACGGTGGAGTGGTGGTGAGTGTTGTGAGGGATGAGAAGGAAGGTGGTAAGCTCCTCACTGAGTTGACTCAGTGGAGCCATGATGGTGGAGGGTGAGAGCTTGAGGAAGGTGATGGAGAAGGGTGATGGGTGGATGAAGTTAGGGTCACGGTGGATGGGTTGTTCACGTGGAAGATGGATGGATGAAGGCTGTTTGGTGGCCTAGGACGTGCATGGGGTGTTAATGATGGTTGAGGATGGAGGAGGGTGATGGGTGGATGAAGTTGGGGTCACGGTGGATGAGGATGGGTTGCTGGCTTCACGTTTTCAGGGAGGGTGTTGGTTTGGAAGGAATGAGTTATGAAGTGGGAAGTGAAGGAGATGAAGGTGGTGGCTTGAGGATGATGGTTGGGTATGTGGAATGAAGGACCTGCTATGGTGGAGCTCACGTGGAAGTTGCTGTGGAGGTGATGATAATGGAGAGGTTTGGCAGCAAGGTGGTGTCTGCGTGAGAGAGAGGAAGAAGGCGTGGAGATGGTGAGGAGTTCGTAGCTTCTCACTGAGTTGACTCAGTGGAGCCATGGTGATGGAGGTTGGAAGCTTGAGGGTGAAAATGATAGGTTCTGTTTGGAGAGTGGGGGTGATGGTGGTTTACGGTTGGGTAAGGATGAAGGGTATAGTTGAAGGGTGGTTGTGAAGCTTATGGCAGAAGAAAAAAAAAATGAAGAAGGGAGAGGTTGAAGACGATGAATAGTGAAAGGGTGGTGAATGATTTTCACGTTGAAGGGTGATTATGGAGGGAAAAGTTTACGTTTGGAGGTGGTGTAAGAGGGTTTGGACGTGATGCATGGATGTTGTGGGTGGAAGATGGTGAGAGTGAAGGTGATGAAGGTTTATGGAGACGATGGTGGTCATTGTGGGTGGTGGGTTGCATGAGTTCACGGTGGTTTATGGGTTGAGGTGAAGGTGATGAAGAGGAATGGTTGGGAAGATGATGGGGGTCCCGAAGGTTCAAGGAAGGATGGACGTGGGTGAGTTTCATGTGGTTAGTTGATGAGGGAGAAGTGAGGTGGTTACAAGGTGCTAGGAAGTGAGGTCTCGGTTTTGGTTATGGTGGGAAGAGGATAATGAAGGGTTGGTACGTGAATGGAGAGGTTGGACGAAGTTGTGTAGGTGGTAGTGGAAGAGGTTGGGGTGTGTTGGTTATGTTGATGGTGAGTGATGGTTATGGTAGAAGGGTGAAGGTCATTAGGCGTGATGTGGTAATGGTTGGAGAGATGAGGATGAGAAGATGGTGAGGGTGCTTGTTACGTGTGCATGGAGAGGAGAGATGGGTGGAGATGAAAGGTTTAGGGTTGATGGAGGGTGGTCACGTGTTTGGGTGGAAGAGGTTGGATGTGATATGGTTTATGGAGCGAGAGAAGAAGGTGAAATGATGGAGGAAGATTTTTTTGTTGGAGAAGATGATGAGGTTGAATGGTGGGTGCTTTGAAGACGGTGATAACGAAGATTTTGGAGGAGAGGGTGCTGCCTGAAAGGTGGTATAGGTGAAGGGTGCAGGAAGTGATGTAGAATGATGGGATGAGTGAATGTGATAATGGATAGGGGCAACTTGCTGGGTTTTTACGTAAAATGGGAGAGTGGTGAGGAAGGTGAATGGGGAAAGATGAAGGAAGAAACTGTATGAAGGAAAAGGGTTGGGTTTTTACGTGAAAATGGAAGAATGGTGATTTACTGAGTTGACTCAGTTGTGGATGGGAGGTGAGATGGTATATTTGGGTGAAGAGGTTAGAGGTAAGGTTGTACGTGAATGAAGAGGGAGATGGAGTTTCTGGACCTGATCTTCACGGTGATGGAGGTTAGAGGAAGGCTACGGTTGAAGGGTGGTGGGTTCTTTGATGAGGAGGGATGAGGGGTCACGGTTGGAAGGTTGGAGTTGCACTGAGTTGACTCGGTGGGTAATGGGTTTGAAGGTGGAAGGTGAAGATGAGATGAAGGATTGGGTTCTGCACCGCCCGCCTCCTCGAAGAAATGAAAATGAGAAGGAAAAGAATATAATGGAGGGATTGGGAGCGATTGAAGAAATTACGGGAAAAAAGTTGAGTGAGTGGGTTGCAAAGATATTATGTGTGAGACAAAAACAGAAAAGAAAAAGAGAGATAGAACGTGAATGGAGAGGTGCAAAGCGGTGTGTGCAAATGAAGAAAAAAAAAAAAAATGAGTCATGTGTATCATTTCGATAACGTGAGTGGAGGCAGTGAAAAGTGAGTGAGTGTGAATTAGTAGGAACGTGAGTGTGGTGCAAAGACCATTTTTTTTTCTTTTTTTTATTTCTTTTTTTTTCATTTTTTCTTTTTTTTTCTTTTTTTTATTTTATTTTTTTCTTTTTTTGTTTTTTTTTATTTTTTTTATTTTTTATTGTTTATTTTTTTTATTATTTTTTTTATTTTTTTATTTTTTTTATTTTTTAAATTTTTAAGCCCGGTCAAAATTGAGTGTTCACAAAGTGACCATCCGCAATCAATGACTAGATCTATATGGTAAGCTTAGAATTAGATTGATGAATAACGAAACATCAACTTTTCCTACTAATAGAATTGACATGTATGTTAGTTCATCTCTTGAATTGAGATTTAATGCATTCTTAATTAATTCAACTAAATGACCAAATAGGAGATTTAATTTAGGAATAGAATATTATTTCATCCATGACCATTGAAATTCAATAGTAGGTAAGTGAATATTGGCAAAAGAATTACCTTACATCATAAATGAAAGAAAATTTGAATAATTAGATTCAAGTGAACCTTGTGCCCTAGTCTCTTTCTCATTGATTATATATTCTTTGTTTCATTGTTTACTATTTTTTTATTTGTTTTCTGATTTTATTTTGAATTTCTTCATACACTTTTGATTGTTTAGATAACAAAGAGTTTTACGAATCTAGTAATTACTATTTATTTCTCATGAGATTGATAACTAGGACTCAAGTCCTATATTACTTAGCAATAGAGTGCACTTACTCTTAATATATTTTACGCGCACCAGTAGACTCCTGACGAGCTGTTTGGCCTATTTCCCAATCCTAACATCTAGGAAGTTTTATGTAATTGATTTATAGTTGGTGGATTATATGCATTTTAACCTTATTTAAAATATATCATTAATAACATTTATTTAATTCATAATTATCTCAATACAAAATCGTGAAGTGAAACTTTTGGATCATGTGATTATCATAATATTTAAATTATGAAGGAAAATTTTGGTTATTTAAAAGAGTAAATAGACAATTTAGTCTCTGAAATTATCCTTCCCTCGTAATTTAGTTTTTGAATTTAATATGATATGATAGATAAAAGAAAGAATTTAACATAATATAGCTATATGAGTTTTATAAATTCAGACACTAACTCGTATACTCAAATAAATTTAGGGACTAAACTGCGAGTAGGAATGTCAATGGGGCGAGTAGTGCTTTCTCCGCCCCTGCCTCCATCCTTGTTGCGGGTGCCCATTTTGACCCAACGGGTAGACGAGTATTCACGAGTATTTAATAATTCAAAATGAAATTTTAAAATTCACAAAAAAAATAAATAAAATAAACTTTAATATTACATATTTTAACTTTGTTCAATAATTTAATATTCTTACTAAATTAAAAGAATATCATAAATAACATATCAAAATTAATTATATTTTGTAATAATTAATTTCTATAAATAATTATTATATAAATATTTTTTTTTTTGCAAGTTAACGGACACTCGTAGGACGAGTATTATAATTCTCACTCTCTCCCTATTTATTAAACAGATATTCGCATATCCCATGAATACTTGTACTTTTATCATCGCTAACTAGAATAATTCTAAGTTATTTATTCTTATTTGAAATATCAATTAATAATATTTTTGTAATAATACTTCTATTTAAAATACGATTAATGACATTTATTTAATTCATATAAATTTCGTAACATCAGGCAGTTTTGAAATTGATGACACATATTGACTATATCGAGTAAATTAAAACTATATTGACTAAATGGGTACGTAACGTAGCCAAATAATTCAATGTATATGACAAATTTGGGTTATTTAAAATATCATCTAAAACATTTATTCCTTTCATACTTATCACAATTCTAAAATGATAAAGCGGAACTTGAGGTATTTAAAAAATTATTAATGAGATTCAATTACGTCAAATCTCTCTCTTTCTCTCTCTCTATATATATATGGGAAGAGATTAAATTACACCAATATAAGATTTAATATATTTATACCATTCATTAATTTTTTATAGAATATAATTTTTATTTATCTAATCATTAAATTATAACTATCTAATACCTTAATTATTTGTGTTAAATCTTAAAAATATTAAACATTAATAAAAATATAATTAAATGATTCTTATTTTCATATATTTTAAAAGTATGTATTACATTAATCTTAATATATATTAATTAAGTACTAAACGATTTTAGATTAATATAAAATTTTATAGATATAATTTATATGATAAGAACTTTTAATCCAATAGTAGATTTAGTTAAAAAATTATTTAATAAAAAATTATTTAATAGTGTAAGAATGACTTTGACTTATATCGGTGTAACTTGATCCTTCTCCTATATATATATGATATAAAGAGAATGTATAGATCTTCATATTCTAACATGTGCTATTTTGACATAAAATAACATATTTAAAAATCTTTCATGTGACAAATACATGATCTCAATAACTGACATGCATGTGACATCTCATGTTGTAATTTAAAAGAAATGTACACATGTGTCACCATGATTAAATTAAATTTATTACTTATAAATACAAATATAGAAATTTATAATCACATATTAATTACATTGAAATATATAGCAATTCATATTAATTCATATTCATAAAAATTCAAAAAAAAAATTACCTATCTTTAGTTGACCACGTTATTAATTATTTTTATTGATGATTGATCTTAAAATCTCAAATATTTCGTAGGTATTTGATATCATCTTTATTATATATGTACTACTACCTAAATTAATTATATTTTTAAATTACTATATTAATTCATATATAATTATTCTATATTTTTTACAAAACTTCAATATATACATCATGCAAGAGTGAAGAATTTGCATGAACATATAGTACAATTAATTAAATATAATTTATTATGAGGAAACTAGGAATTTATTAAGTATTTTTTAAAATAAGTAAATATAATAATTTTTTTTGATATACTCTTAATAATAAGTTAATAAAATCTCCAAATCATATAATAATAATAATAATAATAATAATAATAATGATAATAATAATAATAATCATATATCATATATCATATAATCATCATATAATATATAAAGAGAAGGTACATGTCTTTATATTCTGGCATGTGTCATTCTGACATAGAATAACATGTTTAAAAATTTGTTATGTGACAAATACATGATCTCAATAACTGACATATGACTTCTCATGTTGTAATTTTAAAGGAATATGCACATGTGTCATCATGATTAAAATAAATTTATTACTCACAAATACAAATATAAAAATTTATAACCACATATTAATTATCTTGAAATATATAGCTATGCATATTAATTCTTATTCAAAAAAATTATCACCTATCTTTAATTGATCACATTATTAATTATTTTTATTGATGATTGATCTTAAAATCTCAAAAAATTTGTAAGTATCTCGATACCATCTCATATCTCATATATATGTATTGTTACCTAAATTAATTATATTTTTAAATTACTATATTAATTCATATATAATTATTTTATATTTTTTACAAAACTTCAATATGTATGTCATACAAGAGTGAAAATTTTGCTTGAAAATATAATAAAATTAATTAAATATAATTTATTATGGGGAAACAAAGAATTTATTAAGTATTTTTTAAAACTAAGTAAATATAGTAAAAAAAAATTGGTATACTCTTAATAATAAGTTAATAAAACCTCCAAATGATAATAATAATAATCATCATCATCATGTAATCATATAATAATATAATATATAAAGAGAATATACATGTCTTCATATTCTAATATAGAATAACATGTTTAAAAATTTATTATGTGACAAATACATGATATCAATAACTGACATGTGACATCTGATGTTGTAATTTAAAATGAAGTTACACATGTGACTTCAGGTCTAAATTAAATTTATTACTCACATATACAAATATAAAATTTATAATTATATATTAATTACATTGACATATATACCTTTGCATATTAATTCATAATAAAAAAATTTAAAATAATTACTTATTTTTAGTTGATCACATTATTAATTGTTATAAGCACATATTAATTATCTTAATATATATACCTTTGCATATTAATTCATATTAAAAAAATTCAAAAAATTCTCACCTACTTATAGTTGACCACATTATTAATTATTTTATCTAAATTAAATTTATTGTTCACATACAAATATAGAAATTTATAATAACTTATTAATTATATTGACATATATACCTTTGCATATTAATTCATATTAAAAAAAATTAAAAAAAATTCAAATATCTTTAGTTGGTCACTATGTTAATTTTTTTATTGATAATTGATCTTAAAATATCAAATTTTTTGTAGTTGTCTTATATTATCTCTGCTATATATGTATTGTAACCTTAAATTAATTAATTATATTTTAAAATTACTATATTTATTCATATATAATTAATTTATTTTATTTATAAACCTTCAAGATAAACATCACACGAGAATAAAAAAATTTCTTGAAAATATAATAAAATTAATTAAATGTAATTTATTATAAAGAAACTAAGAATTTATTATATATTTTTTAAACTAAGAAAATATAGTAATTTTTTTTAAATAATCTTAATAATAATTTGATAAAACATCCAAATAAAAAATCACATACAAATTAATATTAAAAGAAAAAAATTGTAGAATCAAAAATTAAAATTATCTGAAACTATATAAACTAATTATTTATTAAGTGGAGCTACATAGTCAAGTTATCATAGCACAGAAAGAACAGGTTAACGAAAACAAAAAATGATTTTCAGTGGGTTTCATTGTCGATTTCACTAATTATAACTTAATTAAATTCATTTTAATCTTCCAAAGTGTCATATATCTAGGTTAAGTATATTTTTTTTATTGTATTCTTTTTAATTTATCCTGTGTATTGCATGAGTACAAATACTAGTAATATAATAATATTGTTGCGACCGGGATAGCGGCAAAAAAAAGCAACTCACGGGGTTGTAAAAAATAGAAAATGAAGTTGTCACCAATTTTATTTAAATTAAAAAAATTAAAAAATCTTTCTTTGAAAATAGTCTTTGAAAAGCAGATTGGATTAGGGAGTCAGTTATAATAGAGAAAGGTGAAAACTTAATCTCACAGCACCCTTAATACACTCATTTTGAGACGGTACCTTAAGTCAGTTGTGTAAATTTTTTATAATTTCAAAATATATTTATTTTACTTCTCTTAAAAATATTGTAACTATTTTTTTAAATAAAAAATAAAAACAAATTATAAAAATTTGATTTTTGGCTTGACAGAATAGAGATTCTACTCCTACATATCTTCGGGTGCAATGAGAAACTCAAAGTCACATAGTTCTCTATAAAATTCTTGTGAGTTAGTTTATTTAAATTAAAAAATAATTTAATTTTTTAATTAATTTTTTTAAAATATGAATTAATAAGTCGTCGCGACTCAGTTAATCATATTGAGTTTTGAGTAGGTGAAATTTTTTATTTTATTTAAAAAAGGTTTTGGATCTTTAAGGATTAATGATTTCAAAAAAAAAAGAATTTGAAGACAAAACAATGTAAATATTTGAATCATCAGTTATTATAATTCAAATAATTATAATGATTATAAGATTAACGACTTATCATAACTTAGATAATTCTATTTTATTCTTCTAAAAAAAGTTCAATTATGTCATTTTTATTTTTATTTTATTTTTTATATTTTTATATACTTTTTTCAACTTTCCAAAAGAAAACAAAACAAAACAGCAATAAAAAAAAAATTCAAGCCCATTAACTAAAAGAAACTTAACCTATTCAACCCACTAGCCTAGCCCATTTTTCAAAAAACAAAAAGCCAAAACTAAAACCTAGCAGAACTTTAAAACAAAGAAAAAAAATAAGTAAAAAGAACAATGCAGCAGCTTACAAAAGGAAAAAAAAGGGTTCTGTTTCTTTTTGAAATGGATATAGGTGAGGAAGGAGGATGCAGGGGCGGCAGCACAGCAGCGTGCCGGTGGTGGTGTGGCTGTGCCCGGTGCGTGAAGGACGGAGCTACACTCGGTGGTGCGGTGGCCAGACGAAGGCTGGCAGGGGTCCGGTGGTGATACTGTGACGGCGCAAGGGAGCCGCGGAGGGCCGTTCGGTGGTTGGGGAGTGGTTGGGTAGCAAGAGCACTACGGATCTGGTGGTTTTAGGTCGCAGGTTGCTGGGTTCGATGGTTGTGGGGGCAGATTCGAACGGCTGGATGGTGTTACGGGTTGTTGGGTGTCGTGGTTTCCGGGTAAAAGGGGGTTGTTCCGGTGGTGGGGATTCGTAGATGGGGGGCTCACGGTTGCCAGAATGGAGGGTGTGGACGTGGTGGAGTGGTGGTTGTGGGGCACGGTGAGAGTGGCTTCACGATGGTGGGGTGGTGAGGTTGAAGGTGGTGAGGTGGTTGTGTGTTGGGTTGATGGTGGTGATGGGAGGTTGAAGGTGTTGTGGTGAGAGTGAAAGAGGTTGAAGATGAAGGTGGAAGGTGGTGAGGTGGTTATGGATTGATGGTGATGGAGGTGACTTGGTTGAATGGGTGGTTGGTGGTGAAGGTGGAGGGTAGTTGAGATGGTTAGTGGGTGGTGGATTTGAAAGTTGAAGATGAAGGTTGAAGGTGGTAGAGGGGAGGTGATGATGATGGAGGTGGCTTGGTTGATGAAGATGAAGGTTGGTGGTGAGTGGAGCAAGGTGGTGAAGGTGAAGGCAATGGTGGTCACGGTTGGACACGTGGTGATGGTAAATGGGTGGTTGTGTGTGGTGGTGAAGATGGTTGAAGGTGGTTATGGAGGAGTGGTTGTGATGGTGGTTAAGGGGAGGTGATGCTGATTGATGATGGGTGGTGAAATGGAAGGTTGAAGGTGGTTAGAAATGAAGGTGGTGAAAACTGAGAATGATGAATGTGGGTGAAGAGGAAAATGGTGGTTGGAAAAATGATGAATCTGAGAGTGGAGGGTTGATGGGAGGTGAAGATGATTGCTGAAAAATGCGTGTCAAAAGCTAATTGCCAAAAAACTTTGTAGTGTGCTTATACGTGGAAGATGAAAAAATGTCAAAGTGAGTGGGTGTGTGAGCTACGTGAGTAAGTGGGTGTATGTGTGTGCAGATGAGGACGTGAGAGTCAGAGTGAGTGAGGGGGCAAAGCAACATTGTTCCCCTGCAATAGGGTGGTGCTACAGTGCATGGCCAAAGAAAAGGAAACAAACATAAGCTAAGAGAAGAAAAGATGGTTTTTCATCCAAAAATAGAAAAAAAAAAAACAAAGCAGCATCTTCTACGTCCCTCCTTTCTCACTCTTTTTTTTTTTTCTTTTTTCGTTTTCGTTTCGCCCTTTTTTTTTCATTTTATGCTAAGGTGAGTTTGGGCTAAGGATAAAAAAGTTATCAATGTGACTTGAATTAATTGAATTTTTATTTTTATTTTTATTATTTTTATTTTTCCTTCAAAATTTTTTTATAAAATAAATCATTACTTAATAAAGACTAAAATTCTTTTTTTATAGATAATTTTAATTTCGTAACAAACTTGATAAGTGATGACGTGACGTTGAACTTCACCTATTCAAATTTTAACAGGATTAACTAAGTCGTGATGGCTTATTAATTCAAATTTAAAAAAAAGATAAATAAAATAAAAAAATAAATCATTTTTTCTTTAATTAAAATCAACTAATCCATAATTATTTTTTATAGAACTACGTGGCTTTGAGTTCCTCATTGCATCCGAGGATACAAAAGAGCAGAATCTCTATTCTGTCAAACTAAAACTAATTTTTTATAATTTATTTATTAATTTCTTTTTATGTTTTAAAAAGAAGTAAAATAAATATGTTGAGATTATCAAGAATTTACACAATTGACTTAAGGTACCGTCTCAAGGCACGTGTGTTAGGGGTGCTGTGGGATTAAGTTTTCACCATTTCTTATCTATAACTGACTCCTGAATCCAATTTGGTTTTCAAAGACCATTTTCAAAGAAAAGTTTTTTATTTTTTCTTAATTTAAATAAAATTGGTGGTGATTCTATTTTTTATTTTTTAAAATCTCGTAAGTCGCTATTTTTTGCCGTGACCCCAATCGTAACAAATATATAAAGAGAATGTGCATGCCTTCATATTCTGACATATGTCATTCTGACATGGAATAACATGTTTAAAAATCTACAATGTGATAAATACATTATCCTAATAACTGACATGTGACATCCGATGTTATAATTTAAAAGGAATATGCACATGTGTCGCCATGACTAAATTAGATTTATTGCTCACAAATACAAATGTAGAAATTTATAATTACATATTAATTATCTTGAAATATATAGCTATGCATATTAATACATATTCAAAAAAAAATCTCATTTATCTTTAGTTGATCACGTTATTAATTATTTTTATTGGTAATTGATCGTAAAATCTCAAAAATTTTGTAGGTATTTGATATCATCTCAATTATATATGTATCGCTACTTAAATTAATTATATTTTAAATTACTATATTAATTCATATATAATTATTCTATAATTTTTACAAAACTTCAATATATATTTCACGCAAGAGTAGAAAATTTATATGAAAATATAGTAAAATTAATTAAATGTAATTTATTATGTGAAAACTAAGAATTTATTAAGTATTGTTTTAAACTAAGTAAATATAGCAAATATTGTTTGTATACTCTTAATAACAAGTTAATAAAACCTCCAAATCATATAATTATATAATAATAACAATATTATAATAATATAATATAATATATAAAAAGAAGGTACATGTTATCATATTTTAACATATGTTATTCTCGACATAGAATAATATGTTTAAAAATTTGTCATGTGCCAAATACATTATTCCAATAACTGACATGTGACATCTCATATTATAATTTAAAAGGAATGTGCACATGTGTTGTCATGATTAAATTAAATTTATTACTTGCAAATACAAATATAAAAAATTATAATAACATATTAATTACCTTGAAATATATAGCTATGCATATTTATTTATATTCAAAAAAATTCTCGCCTATCTTTAGTTGACCACGTTATTAATTATTTTTATTGATGATTGATCTTAAAATCTCAAAATTTTTGTAAGTATATGATACCATCTCTGTTATATATGTACTACTACCTAAATTAATTTTGTTTTCAAATTACTATATTAATTCATATATAATTATTCTTTTTTTTTTTTACAAAACTTCGATATATACGTCACACAAGAGTGAAAATTTTACATAAAAATATAGTAAAATTAATTAAATGTAATTCATTATGAGGAAATTATGAATCTATTAAATATTTTTAAAACTAAGTAAATATAATAAATGTTTTTGGTATACTTTTAATAATAAGTTAATAAAACCTTCAAATCATATAATCATATAATATAATCATTTGCATATAATCATATAATCATTATATATAATAATAACAACAACAATAACAACAACAACAATAATAATAATAATAATCATCATCATCATCATCATCATTATCATCATCATCATTATATATAATAATAATATATACAAAGAAGGTATATGCTTTCAAATCATGTCATGTGTCATTTTGACATGACAGTACATGTCTAAAATGTTGTCATATAGTAAATACATGCTCCCAAAATTTGTCATGTGACATATAATATTAGAATTTAAATAGAAAGTATAAATGTGTCGCCACATTAGAAAAATCATGTCATGTTCAATTTTTTTATAAAAAATTAGAAAATAAATAAAATTGTGAAATTATTTATTATAAATTAAAAACACTTCAGACCAGTTAGTAAATAAAATTATAAATTAAAAAATTAATAAAAAATTAAAATTAAAAAAATTGAAGCAAAGAATGACGTTTTGCATTGAGCTTCTTCTAGGCTCAAATTGATAGTCATCTCTAATAATCAGCACAACACTACCTACAATCAAAAAACTCTCAAGTTAAAAATAGTCTTCTCCCAATGAAACCACGAAAGAAGAATAGGAAGAATAAGAACACTATCTATGAGCTTAGTCTTCTCCTTCTTCGTCACGATTGTTTGGACATCTTCATTTTGGCGCGACTTTGGCAAGGTTGGACGATGGTTCGTGGTGTATGCAGGTTGCTGATGACTATGAGGTCTAGTGCATGGAAGAATATACTTACCAAAGTGCCTCTATCGTCGTGGTGATTCATGATGTAGCTTTCTTCTTTGATTTGCCCTCACGTTATGGAAGTCTCTGGTGATGACTTCGATTTGATGATGTCATGTCACTGGCAAGATAAAAAATGCAAGGTCAATGCGAGGTACATGATCAAAATGGTGCACCATCAGAATGGATAGGTGAAAGGCAAGTTGACTTCTCTCAGACAAGAATTTCCAATTTGCGAATTTATCATGTTTGGTTGAATAAATTAGGAAAGAAATTATTTTACCATTAATACTGATTATCTTAATTTGATTATGTTTTAATCATTTTAAATTGGTCAAACAATAAATTTAGACCTTTACATGGCCAAGTTGGTATTTATTAGTGTAATCAAAGAATAAAAATAGGAAAGAGATTAATTAACCATTTATATTGATTACCTTATTGTGATCATGAAGATGAAATATGATATAGCATTAATATTGATTCCCTATTATGAATCAATCACAGATCAATGTTTCCTATTATGTTTACCTATTTTCTTTGTCATTAATATTGATTCCCTATTATGAATCAATCACATATCAATATTTCATATTTTAATTAATTAATTGATTGATGCATCAAAACATTATTTGGGCAAATATTGTTCTGGTTTCAACTAACAAATTAAGGAATCCATTTGTTATCAATTAATTTTTGTAATATAGTGTCATTATTCAGGTGAAATAATGTTGTGATCAATGTCAATACTTACTATATTTTAATTTTGGAATATCACAATTAATTTGTAAAGAAACCATTCTAATAACATATAACAATTATTGGCAATTTTTTTTCACAAATTCTTTCATAACAATGTCACGTAAAATATTGAAAAGGAATTTATTATATTTTATTACTAAGTAAATGTTGTTTTTTGATTTGTTTGAATTGCTTTTGACTTTATATTTTTCAAAAAATACTATTATAAGTTATTGCATATTAAATAAAAGGGAAAACTTTAAAAAAACCTTTATACTATATGCGATGTGCACTTTGATCATGTTACTTTAAAAATGTACAAAATAGACCTGTTGTTTGTCCCTTAATAGGCTGCAAGTGCATGGATCGAACAAGTAATACAATGAAGAGTAGAGATCGTTCTCGCAAGGATAAGGATACTTCCAAAGCTAAGTATCAATCAATAACTTAAATAATTCTATTCAAGAACATAAAAATAGTGAAAGCATATAAACTAAAGACTAAAATGTAATAAATAGAAAATAAAGATAATGGATAGAGATTAGGGAATCATTCTTCACCTCTTACTTCAACTGATAACATGCAATCCTCTAAATCAACATTAATGAAATAGTTAGGTTAGCTTGAGAATTTAATTTAGTTAAAAGTTTATGTCTAAGTCAATCAACCATGCTTCATTGCCCAACTAACTATGTTTCCATGATAGCTAGCGCAAAATTCACTCATTAAGATCTATTCTCAAACACCTGCTATACATGGCTAAGATGTATATTTCTATCCCATTAGCAAATCAACTTATCCAAGCCAATTGAATGAAATCGAACATGCATCAACCATACATATGATTTCAAATCCAAATTCCGATGTTTAGGTTCATCAGATTTCAACAAATTACTTAAAAGTTGATCACACAATCAAGAGCATTAAGATATATATGATTGAACAAAACCAAACATCAATATAAACTCAAAGAAGTACAAAATCATTAATATTCATAAAGAGGATTCAAAGTAATCCTTAATACAGTTGAGCTACTCAATGAACACGAAAATATATAAAAAAAAACCATGCTCAATATACAATGGAGAGAAGGAAGAAGAGAGAAAAGATAAGGAAGCTCATGGATGTGATCTTTGATGCTTGAATCCTCCTCCATGAGGAAGATGGCTTCTAACCTTAGCTCCCCTACCTTCCTCTCAGCCCCAAACGTGAAAATCAACCGCAGCTTCTCTAACCTAACAGCCTCTTTCGACCAAAACTAATAAAAAAGTATTTATAGTCTCAGAAAATAGAGTCAAGCCACGACATTAACATGCCTATGCTGCGGCGCATGTCAATTTAGGTCACCAACGCCACGGCATACACTCATTTGTGCTACGGTGTTCAAGCCTCAGGTCCTCTGTACTGAAGCAGGGGATGCACCACCCCGGGGCATAAACATGTCTACGTCGCGGTGTGAGTTACTGGAATGCACACTTGGCTTTCTCTTCCACTTTTGGTCCAAGTCTTCCATAAATCTACTTGCTTGGAACCCTTCTTACAATAGATAAATCACCAAATTAATAAAAGTTACAAATCCACTTAATCACTTACAAAGTATACACAAATTGCTCAATATCATATAGGAAGATATCAAAATTAGAATTTAACAATTATAAGCCTAAAACTTTCTATATATGCATTGTAAACAGGGACTAAGCATTATTTATAGCATAGACATAGGGCACAAATAACTACAATCTATGGAGTTATCACACCCCCAAACCTACATTTTTGTTAGTCCTTGAGCAAAACAAAGTATGACTAAGTAAATATGCTTAACAAGTCATGCTTAAACATTCATTCAGCATCTAATAAAATTTCAATTTTCCTTTTAAACCACAACTAGTGCATAATGATTGTATAGCCCTCAAAAAGTGCAAATACATTATAATCAGCTCTACACATACACAATCCTTAACATTCTAGCAATCCAGACATCCTTTTATGCAAACCACATTTTCCACAAACATGCAAGATAAACTTCTCCTAGTCAAGTCATGCACATCCGGATTAGTTTATAAGCATACATGTATATGAATCATAAAATTCACAAAACTAAATCTAAACTCTCTCTACTAATGTTAATCACTCACAACTGAGGATCATAAGGGACTTTAATAGCTTGTAATGTAAGGCCAATGGTTATGGGTGTAAGAAAAGAAATGGAAAGGATACATTACAAACATTGAGAAATATAACATGCTATTTCAAGACTTGAGCCTCCAATTGATATTAGTAAGGTATTCAACAGTGAATGAAGAAAACTCGCCAGAACCATTCAATGTTTTTCATACTTTTCTTTTCTTATGCTTTGCTTTTGTTTTGTTTTCTTTCTTTTTTTCATTTTTTTCTTTTATTCTGCAAAGCAATGCTTCTTTTCTTTGACTGCATCTGGTTCCTTCAAGCTCATTTTGTATTGAATATGAATTAATACCCCTAATCACTAGACTCATTTCAAAAAATAACATATCATGTACTCAACAAATAATGATGGTAGGAAGAAAATGCAATGCTTTCACATGCATTAGAATAGTTAACAAGTTGGCGAATACAATGGTGGTGAAAAATAAACAAGGTCAAACATTTATAAAGCTTCAAAAGGAGACCTATGGATATAATCTTTTCAAGTTAAGCTTTTAAGGCTCAATCGATCTAAACAATGCCCTAATCATTTTCGCAATCATGCATAATTTAAGATTTCGCCTTAAGAGAGTTTAATAACAATTTCTAGGATAATCAAAACTCTACATATACATCTATAAACTTTCTCTAGACATACACTCTTATCATTTTCAAAGTTACACATGCATCTAAGTGGGATGTAAATCATGCATAAAAAGTGACTAAATTATTTCACATACTTCATGATCGCAAATGATTCCACTGTAAAGGGGGCAAATAGCAACCTTTTATATCATTGGACAACCAAAACAACACCAGCAATTTGTAACATATCATGCATTCAAATAGATTCAACCTTTTCAATTCAAGCATGCATAACATCATGTGCCTAATGTTAAAAATTGAAACTTTTTCTCAAAATCCATCAGTAATAGTCAACGCAATATAGAAACATGATAATATGATGGCTATCACTACTGCATACAGTAAATATTATCACATGTTATACATTCAACATTATACATCCAAAGTATGTAATGATACTCTCTCAAACCAAAGTGAGACAACTTCCCCACTATACTTAGCACATAGGGTACCTAAACTTATAAAAAATATATACATTATTAGTCTGAGCATAATAAAATATGAAATAACATGAAAAATAAAATAAATATGTACAAAACAGGGGTTAACGCTACAACATGAACCTGCCTGTGCCGCGACGTGTAGCTTATTTGCAAAATTCTGCAGGAAAATCACACCAACATCGCGGCATGAAGTCTGGTGCACCGCGGCATGGGAGGTCAGCCTTCAAAATTATGTAGCAAACACAGTTTTGCTGCCAAGTTTGCTTCCCTTGAGTCTCCCGCACCTGCAAAACTTGTTAAAAAAGGTTAAATTACAATAATTATAGCAGAAATATAATAAAACTACAAAATTAACTTACTACCTATTTAATGCCAAAAGTAAAGACAAAAACATAAATGAAAACTTAAGGGTCCGTTTGGTGGCCAGGATAGGGGAGGTAAGATAGGATAAGCTATCATATCCTACTTTAATCTATAATTTGGTGAACCAATAGGATAGGATATGGTTATCCTGTCAGCTTATCCTGTCCTACTCACTAGTTAAAATTTTATCGTAGGGGTGAGGCTTTGTTAGAAGCAAGTAGGATAGGATATCATTTTTCTTTTCCACTCCAGCCCTCCATTAACCCACACCCATTAACCAACCTTTATCACCTTCATCCTTCACCCTTTAACCATCTTCCACGTGAAACCTCATCCAAACCATCACAAACACCACCCATCCACCATCCCAACCGAGACCACCACGGTCCAACCCCTCACCTCCATAACCAACGTTCAACCTCCACCCAAACAAACCTCTACATCTCAGCCACCAAGCCCGAAATCATCGACCGCCACTGCTGTTCCCGCTGCCGCTGTCGCAGATCCATGCACGTCGAGCACCAACACCGCGAGCCGCTATCGGGTCACGCCTCCATGTCACAGATTCGAGGCCACCATCGTTATCCATGCGCCATTCGTGCCACCTGAGACCGCTCCTTCACCGCGAATCAGCCACCTCTTCACGCAGCAGTCGTAGCAACCCAAGCACCATGCCTCCCTCCAAGTCTTTAGTCACACACAGATAGCCCTATCTCCTTTACCTTTCTGTTTCTTGCTTTCATTTTTATTCTATCTATTTTGTGCAGTTTTTTTATATAATTTTTTATAATTTAAATGTACAAAATGTAAAAAAAAAAGTTAATTTTTAAAAAAAATATATATATGTAATTCTGATATAAGGATACATTTATCATTTGCATATAATTTATATCATATCCTGATAATATCTTGTTTACATCAAACACAAGACAGGATAACATAATGCTATCCTGTTGGTTATCTGGTGGACATCAAACATCAAATAGGATAACAGCTTATCCTGCTCATATCCTATCCTACTCCTATCCTGCTCTCTTATCCTATCAGTTCTTATCCTATCCTGACCACCAGATGAGCCCTAAATGGAAATGAACTATACAAAACTTGAATTAGAACTACCTAAGCTCATTGTCAATAATAACAATATATAAATAAACTGTTATCCCCGCAATGGTGCCAAAAAGTTGTTTATCCCTTAATAGGATGCAAGTGCACGGATCAAATAAGTAATACAATGAAGAGTAGAGATCAATCCCACGAGGATAAGGATACTTTCAAAGCTAAGTATCAACCAATAACTTAAGTAATTCTATTCAAGAATATAAAAATAATGAAAGCATATAAACTAAAGACTAAAAAGTAATAAATAGAAAATAAAGATAATGGATAGAAATTAGGGAATCCTTCTTCCCCTCTTACTTCAAGTGATAATATGCAATCCTCTAAATCAACATTAACGAAATAGTTAGGTTAGCTTGAGAATCTAATTTACTTAAAAGCCTATGTCTAGGTCAATCAACCATGCTTTATTTGCCCAACTAACTATGTTTCCATGATAGCTAGCGCAAAATTCACTCATTACGATCTATTCTCAAACACCTGCTATGTATGGCTAAAAGGTATATTTCTATCCCATTAGCAAATTAACTTATCCAAGCCAATTGAATGAAATCAAACATGCATTAACTATACATATGATCTTAAATCCAAATTCCTATTCTAAGTTCATCATATTTTAACAAATCACTTAAAAATTGATCAGATAATCAAGAGCATTAAGATCTATATGATTGAACAAAACCAAACATCAATATAAACTGAAAGAAGTATAAAATCATCAATATTCATAAAAGGATTCAAAGTAATCCCTAATATAGTTGAGCTACTCATTGAACACGAAAATATACATAAAAAACCATGCTCAATATATAAGGGAGAGAAGGAAGAAGAGGGGAAAGAAAAAGAAGCTTATGGATGTGATCTTTGATGCTTGAAGCCTCCTCCATGAGGAAGATGGCTTCCAACCTTAACTTCCCTAGTTTCTTCTCAGCCCCAAACGTGAAAACTAGCAGCAGCTTCTCTAACCTAACAACTTCTTTCGACCAAAACTAATAAAACAGTATTTATAGGCTCAAAAAACAAAGTCACACCACATCATTAACATGCCTACGCTGCAGTGCGTGTCAAATTAGGTCACCAACACCGCGACATACACTCCTTTGCACTGTGGCATTCAAGCCTTGGTTCCTCTGTACTGAAGCAGGGAATGCACCACGCCGCGGCATAAACATGCCTGCGCCGTGACGTGAGTTACTGGAATGCATACTTGGCTTTCTCTTCCACTTTTGGTCCAAGTCTTCCACAAATCTACTTGCTTGGAACCCTTCCTGCAATAGAGAAATCACCAAATTAATAAAAGTTACAAATTCACTTAATCACTTACAAAGTATACATAATTTGCTCAATATCATATAAGATATCAAAATTAGAATTTGATAATTATAAGCCTAAAACCTTCTATATATGCATTGTAAACATGGACTAAACATTATTTATAGCACAGACATAAGACATAAATAATTACAATCTATGGAGTTATACAGTTACTTTGCGTTTTGTGCAGAGAACTACAAAATGGTAACAGACGTTAGTTTTTAGGTGAAAACGCGCACATGCACGTTTGAATTTTTGACCTCCAAATGCGGTCTTCTTCTTCCCCTTACCCAAACCCTAACCTTAGAACTCTGTAACTAAAATTCTCAATTCTCTGAAGATTGTTGCAACTAATCGGCACCTAAGACACCTCCATTGTCGCCGATCTAGTCTCCGATGATAACCACTAGTGTGACGATAACAACACTGAATCACTGCTCCCCTACAATCACCAATCCCCCATAATCGCCGCTCTTCGATTCCAACGAGTAGAACGGAATAGACCCAAACTCGACCTAGTCTTTTCGCAAACACGACTAAGTCTCTTCCCTTCTGTGCTTGCATCGTGGGTTGATGAGGAATCATGCAATCTTGGATGAATGACGGTTTCAGGTGACGTCATTCAATGGTGCGCAATGGTGGAGGTCTTGGACGGACGACTCTTCACTTTTATGCTTGCATCATGGATTGATGGAAAATCACGCGATCTTGGATGGATGATGGTTTCAGGTGACGTCGTTCGGTGGATGATGGAGGTCTTGGGTTTGTGAGGCTTTGACAATGGAGTTCTAGGGTTCAGGTTTGGGTGAGAGGAAGAAGAAGACCGTGTTTGGGGGTCAAAAATTCAAACATGCATGTGCGCGTTTCCATCCAAAAACTAACGTCCATTACCATTTTGTAGTTCTCTGCACAAAACGCAAAGTAATAGGTCCATTTGCACATTTTGAAGTAACATGACCAAAGTGCACATCACGTATAGTACAAGGGTTTTTTTGAAGTTTTTCCTAAATAAAATATTAAGTACAAAAATATCATATTTAAAACTTTTGCATATAAATATACACTCCCTATTACATTTTTGGGAATAAAAGAAAATGCATAGCATTTGCTCCCAGCCTACATAAGCATCTTACCAATTCAGCAATTCCCAAGCCTTCAAATGACTCCTTTCATTCCTCAACCCTACCCCCTTCTTACTATTCCATGGTCACTGCTTATCATTGTAGGTTCAATAACTACTATTAAGGAGGTTAATGGAAATAAGAATGATGCTTGAGAGAATTTGACTATTGATGTTGCAATTAATGGCAAGACACTTTTTGGGAGCTCGCGCACCATTGTTGTACTGCTTGCTACGGGGGATAAAACCCATTTTATTTTCTTTATATGTTTATTCACCAATTCCTTATTTGTTTCAGCCTCTAAATTATAGTGTAATAATATTCCTTATACATCATATAATTGCACAAAAAACTCTACAAGTTACTTTTTGATTGAAGTGCTAATGAGGATAATCAGAAGAGTACTTTGACAAAGGTAAAGCAGTACCATGATTACCAATTCACATTAAAGATGGAGAGAAAAGTCAATTGATTTTGATGCTAAGCTAACTAGTTTTTCATTGTTCTTGTAAAGCTTTGAGTTCATTTGTATTTTTAATTCAAATGCTCAGTAAAAGTAATCACCTCATTGAATTTTAACTTAGCGATTTCAGTTATGACTTCATGCAAGGCTATTAAGTTATGGGCAAAGTTGCAGGCTCGGATGGACAAACTGCTTGAGGCTATACTTTAAGACAGGCCTTCTATCAAAATATGAAGATAAAATGGTCATTGATCTCCATGCTCAACTAGGTAACAGATTCTTTCCCCATCCTACCCTTTTCATGTATTACTTTGCTATTTTGCTTCTTAATATTCCATTCTCACTATCTATTTTGATGGTTAGTTAGTGTTCTTTTCTGAGAGTTTTGCCCAATCTTCTATTCCAAACTCATGTTCTTGATGTATGATTGCAAGACTATCAGGCAACTACTTCACCATAGACTTAGCTTATAGTGCAATTCTGTAACAAACGATTGCATACATGAAGCATAGGTAATTAAGTATTAGCATTTCATTCAAACTAGCTATACTGTGTTCGAAGTTGCTATCCTGCATTGATATCGTTCTATTAAGTAACATGCCGGGAAAGACTATTTGCTATCATATACTCTATCTCTCACAATTAGGCTATGTTTGGTGAGTAGGATAAGAAGGACCTGATAGTATTAGTTAATACTATCAGGTCTTATCAGGTGTTTGGTGAGTTAATCTGATAGTATAATGAAATCAGGTTAAGCACTTTTATCCCATTCTAACATGATTATTTTATCCTCTCTCCCAACACCTGATTAGACTTGATAGGATATTTATTCCCATTCTACCCCTCAACTTTCTCCTTCTCTGCCCAGGCTCCTCTCCGATCATCATTCTCTTTTAGCCTCTTCCACCACCAAGGCCACACATCCATGCACCATCGCCGGACCACCACCACCGGACCACCTTGCCAAATCACCACCAGACCACCATTCTCAAACCAAATGCAAATAAAACTAAATGTAATTAAAAAAAATTGAAAATCAGAGACAACTTCTCACAACGTAGGAACATGGGGCTTTAGGGGAGGAAGATTCAAGGCAGCTTAGGGCATGATCCAATGGTGCACGGCAGCTGGGTCTTGGTAGCACGGTGGTGTGACGGCAGGGTGATTCAGGATCAGGCCAGTGTAGTGGTGCGCGTGCGACGCGAGTCTCACGGTGGAGGACGACAAAAGACGACTCGCGGCTGGGACTCAGGCGATGCAGTAAGGGAGTTGATGGCGGATCTGGGCGACGCGATGGAGCACGTGGCGGATCTGGGCGACGCGATGGAGCACGTGGATTGCGGATCTGGAGAAGGAAGATCATAGTAGGAAGGGTGGTGGTCGGCTATGGTTGGTTGGTTGCAGCGACTTGGTATTGGACGTGGTGGCTCGCACGGTGGAATGGACGAAACAGGCTGCTGGACAGAGGCTGCGAGGGTGGGTTGAGGTCGCGTGTGGCGCTGCTGCGATCTGGGTTGTGCAATGACTTGGATCTACTGGTGGTGATGAAGGTTGAAGTTGGTTGAGCAATGGGTTTCAAGGACAAATCTTGGTGGTGTGGGTGACTGATTTGGGCTCTGTGTCATTGAAGGAGCTTATTAAAGCTTAACAGCAAAGGTTCCATTACGGTAGAATTGGGTGAGAAGTTGAAAGAGATGATGAGGAAAGTGAAGGATAATATGGTCATAGTAAATAATTATATATACTATCAAGTTACTTATACTATGTGTGTCAAACATTTGATAGTATAAGAGTTTATCAGCTTGTTTATACTATCTGCCCTTATCCTATTATCTTATACTATCATATCTTATACTATCAGGTGCACCAAACGCAGCCTTAGTGTGTTGTAAACTATAGTTTCCTTTAGGCCTTTACTTATTCTCTTATTTGTGAGTCTCTAATCTTGTGTAGGCTTGTTGGCTTCTTTGGTGTGGTTAACATTGTTATGAGAACTAAAATTGTTCTTTCCTTTCTGATTTAAGACTTATTTTAATTCCTTCAAATAATCCATGTTGTTCCCTTTTTCATTATAAAGTGAATGAGAGCATGCATGATCTTTCAAATCAAGCATAATAAATAAGATGAATAGTCAACACATAATGGTAGTTATAATTGTATTATATTTTCTGCAATAATGATAATGCTTCCTTTTTTCCCTTCAATTTTGTTCATTTTCAAATTATTTTTTATTTGTGAATTAATAGGATAAATAAGAAAATTAACAAAAAAAAGTTGTTATTTAATTTTTTATTGTTTTTACATTTTTTTTACACCTATGGTTTTGCAATGTGCTATTTATTTGGATAAAAAAAATAGTTATACAATAATTAGCATTCATTGGCTTAAGTAACATTACATGTTTTTTTTCTTAATTTTTCAAAGATGTTGAGACGTGTCCCATGCTAATGCAAAAGTTAAGAGAGACAAATTTCGAGCACCTTATTATCAGTATTACATATATACTAGATGCATCTATTGATCAATTTGATGTGATGCCATTGAGACTTCTTTTGGATCATGCATATTTTTTAATTCAAATTCTTGAGGAACTATTAGATGCCAACTGATGCAATTTTATCACATATTTTCTCTTATGTTAAACAACATTTTAAAGTTAAATATTCAATGTGATAATTTTAAAAATATAGTTTTCTTATCATATGCATCCAATTCAATTATAATATATAAATTTTATGTTATTATTATTTTCTATACCATTGAAAATTGAACATATAACTTAATGAGATTTATCCAAGTATCTCATTTAAAAAATCTTTTATTATAATAAACTTATGTTTTATTTAAAATTTAATTCAAATTTATAAAAAACAACAATCCAAAGAAATTTTATTTTATTTATATTTTTATCTTAATATTGCCTCGTGCATCACATGGGCTCAAATAATACTAGTAATATATAAAGAGAATGTATATACCTTCATATTTTGACATAAATTAACATGATTAAAAATTTACTATATGACAAATACATGATCCCAATAACTGATATGTGACATCCTATATTACGATTTAAAAAGAAAATGCACATGTGTTGCTAGGATTAAATTCAATTTATTGCTCGCACATACAAATATAAAAATTTATTATCACATATTAATTACCTTGACATATAAAGCTATGCATATTAATTCATATTCAAAAAAATAAAAAAAATCTCATCTATCTTTAGTTGACTATGTTAAAAATTATTTTTATTGGTGATTGATATTAAATTCCCAAAATTTTAATAGGTATCTAATATCGTCTCATTATATATGTTCTGCTACGTAAATTTATTATATTTTCAAATTACTATATTTATTCACATATAATTATTCTATATTATTTACAAAACTTCAATATATACATCACATAAGAGTGAAAAATATGCATGAAAATATAGTAAAATTAATTAAATTAATATTAAAAGAAAAAAGCTATAGAATCAAAAATTAAAATTATTTGAAATTATATAAACTAATTATTTATTGAGAGGTCATATAAAAGAAATATTTATTTAGAGGAGCTACATAACCTGATAATCATAGCACGAGAAGAGTCAATTAATGAAAATAAAAAATGATTTTGAATAGGTTCTACAGTAGATTTCACTAATTATAACTTAATTAAATTCATCTAAATTATCTGGGATATCATATTTCTCGATTAAGTATATTTTTTCCTATTTATTGTAATATTTTTAATTTATCCCGTGCATTGCACGGGTACAAAACACTAATTTATTATTAAAAAGAGAGTTGGGGTGATCACCCCATGAGTAAGTATGACCAGTTCTGAAATCTCAACTTTCTTTGGGCTTGGAGCAAAACGATATCATATGGCCTTCTACTTACAAAGTTTACCCAATAATCGAACACACGCTCTCTCTCTAAGAGATGCAACATGTTTTGACTACACCATCCTATGTAGGTATATATATATATATATATATAGGGTTAGAATCAAGTTACACTAGTGTAACTCTAATAATGTTACACCAAATCTGGTCCTTTGATTGCTACAAAATCCAATGACCTATATTTTTTCACTTAAACACTCAAGTGACTCACCTTCCCTCACTACATCTCTCCTTGACACTTATATATTTCTCTCTCACACTTTTACATTGAATAGAGGTGGGTATATGGACCGCAGTCCGCAAACTGGTTCGCATAACCTGAAACTTATGCGAGTTAGGACTAACCAAAATTCTAATCCATTTAAAAATAGACTTATTGGCCCAGTCCACATAAACTCATGGTTAACGACTTTTGATCCACAGATTTGTAGACCAACCCGCAAACCATCATAATTTTTATTTTTTTTAATAGCAGTCTCATGACATAGTTGGATGACCCAACATTATACTTACATGACTTCACATGGTTGATGGCCAGATGGGCCAAATAAATTTGCAAACATTAAAACTAAAAAAATAAAAGAATTATATCTCATAACCTCATTTCACTTTCAATCATTTGAGTCTAATTTTAGTCTCAAATTAGAAACCCTAATAGAGACAGAGAAAACTCATCTTTAGACTTTCGTCGTTGCCCCTGCGAACAGAGACCTCCGCTAGCGACCATGATTGCGAGGGTGAAAGCGCGACCTGCGATAGTGCGAGCGCAATCTCCAATGACCACGAAGTTATGTTCGCATCGCCTCGCCGTTGCTACTCGTCCCTATATCATGATCTCGCCACCATTGTCACTTGTCCATCACTCTGAATCTCTTATCTATTTTCAATTTTTAATTTTTTTTTGTCTGATCTGTTTTCCATTTTCAATTTTCAAGTTTTCAGAACTGAAGAGGCAAAAATAAAAAATGGCAGGTCGCGGACTAGTCTGCTTATTAGGTAGCAGATATTGGTACATATGACATATATTAAGATATTATAAATCTTCAAGCTTATAGAAATGATATTAATGAATTATAAATTTTTTAACTTAAATTTTGTAATTATATATATATATATATATATATATATATATATATATATGTCGTGTCGTATCCTATAATTTTTTAATTTAGTGTGTCTCTATGTCCGTGTCCATGTCATGTCTCGTGTCCGTATCCGTAACTGTGCTTCATAGCATGGACATCACTCAAGTCGTTGAAAACGCGTAACCAACTGAATTTTTTTTAAAGAAATGTTAAATTAAAATTTTAGTTTTTATGATTTTAACTTATTTTTAATTAATTTTATATTTTTTTTCAAATCAGTTATTATACTTATAAATATTTTGAAAATAGTCTTTATCATCAATTTCGTTTTAATACCGTTAATTAACTAACCTAATAAGTATTCCTTTAGTAAGTACTTGTTTAGACACTCATTTTTCTATAAAACGTCCAATAAGTGTTCTTACATTCTAATAATTGCTCATGTAACTATTTATTTCTTCTGAATATGTGTTCATTTGTTAAGTAAATATTCATTTAAATATTTTTTTTTGTTAAGTAAACACTTCTTTAGATTTTTTTTTATCTCTATAAAATATTTAATAGTAACTAAATTAATAATATTATAACAAAAATTAACAATAAGAACCACTTTAAAAATACTTAAAGAAAGACTGATTTAAAAAAATATATAAGAACTAAATTAAAAAAAAATAAAGACTATAGAAACTAAAACAAATACTCTAGTGACATAAAACACAAGTACAACGCACTGCTGTGTGTATTGTTCATGTGTGGTTCTACGAATCCAACTTCATATCATATATATGAACCTTTCTTGAGGAAGAAAATTCTTCCTCCATGGAACATCTCATTCATTGTCGCGACCAGGATTGCGATGGAACGATAAAAAAATATTCGCTTTTAGAAAAATCAATGGAGTCGCCACCAATGTTTATTTAAATTAAAAAAATATTAAAAAAATCCTTTAATCAGGAAAACTGGTCTTTTAGAAAATGAGTTTGAGTTCGGGAGTCGATTACAGGTAGGAAAAGTGTTAGCATCCTACACTGCCCATTCTAAGAACGGTACCTTGAGTTAGTTGTGCAAATTGAATAATATCAAATATATTTATTTTATCTCTTTTAGAAAAAGATTGTAACTATTTACAAAAGAAACAACTAAATTATGACGATTTAATTTTTGACTTGATAGAAATAGATTTCTGCTCCTACATATCACCTGGTGCAATGAAAAATTCAAAGTCACGTAGTTCTTTAAAAAATAATTATGATTTAATTAATTTTAATTAAAAAAAACTTAAAACTTTCAAATCAAATTGACATCAAAAGATTAATTAAAATAACGTGTCAACTAGCATAAAAGTGAGTAACAATCCGCAATCAGACAAGATAATCAAATTAAAATCAAACCAACTCACAAATTTACTTTCATCATTTTTTTTAAATTTTATCAAAATTTTTATATTTTTCATTTTTCCTTTTTTATGTATTTTTATTTTTATTTTTTTTATATTTCTACCTCCTTAACTGAATCAATTATGCACAATTTTTTTATGTCTTTGGTAATGTTTCACTGTTCCTAAATTTATCTTGAAATATATGAGTGTACTCATATGAAATATTACAACTAATACCAATATATCATAAGAGTGTTTTTATCTAATACTTGTGTGTAATTGATACATCTTATTTAAATACAATAAATAGAACACAGTTTATAGAGCAAATAAAAAGCTTAAAATCCATTCACATGCATCAACAGGAGTTTTACGAGAAAAAAGGAAAAGAGGAATGGGTCCTTACAATACACTTTTTCAATAAGCTTGGCACTGTACACTTTTTTCAATCTTCACTTTCTACACGGCTCCTGTTCCTTTTAATTTGCTTTTGGACGGCCCACACAATTATTCACATCTTCTCTTTCTTCACTTTCTTGTTGCAGAGCACATCTTGCAAATTTGCAATCTCCTAATTCTTTTCTTCAACCATGGCCGTACGGCCCACAAGCAACAACTTTTTTTATTTGGATCTCACCAACATAACGGCGGCGTGGAGGACGGCAGAGGAATGGCGACTGGATTTGTGGTGGTTCTGCAGTTTTTTTTCTGTTAATTCTTGTGTGAGGTATGGGGAATATTGGTTTGTGGATTTCTCTGTTTGTGATGGTTACGGGGTGGAAGTTGGAGGGTTGTGGTCATGGTGGAGGTTGATGGTGAAGTGGGTTCATGGATGGTGAGGGGGTCACGGTTGTGATGGTTGATGGTGTTTGTGGAGGGTGCGTTTGGTGGGGTGGCAGAGGAGAGGTGGAGGGATTTTTCTTTTGGTGAAGATGATGGTTGTGTGAGTGGGTGGTCACGGTTGGAAGAGGTTGAAGGTGGTAAGGTGGTGAGTTATGATGTGGTGGTGAGAGGAGATGGTGAATTTGAGTGGTGAGGGAAGATGAAGATCCAAGTTGCTTGGTTTTGGATTCTTCTCTTTTTTTTCTTTTTGTCAAGTGTTTGCTCAATCTGTCTGATGGAATGTTTTTTCGTAATTGATATGGGTTTTCAAGAAAATTGAAACTGAAAGAATCCCCCCCTCTTCCCCAATTCTTATTCTGCCATTTTTATACCGCTGGGAGGCTCCAATTGCACCAAGTTAGTAGGAATGAGGTGAGAAATTCACCTTGTAGGGTTATTGGTTGCAAGCGTAGCTTGCCTGCAACAAGATTCTTGAGATTTCTTTTTTTCAGATTCTGCAGCTAATTTTGCGGTGCATTGAAAATTATATCCAATCTTAAAAATATTTTCTCACAGAAGATAATGGCAGCATTTTTTTTTCACACCGAAGATCTTGTAGGATCTTCCCTTTTTTTTAAAAAAAATTAACCTTTTTTTATTTTTTACAAGTAATAAGAAAAGATAATGATTCAAATAAAATAAAATAAATAAAACTTGAAAAGAATTAACACAAAAATATTACTTTTTGATTAAGTAATAAAAATAAAAATTTTATGAATAAAATTGGATATCAACATTCATTAATTATTGTCATACTTTCTTTCTCTCTCCTTCACCCTTTAAAAATCAACGGTGCAAATCTACATAGAGGAAGAAAAAGTTTTTCCTTCTAGTGGAAATGAAAATTTTTCCATATATATAAAGTGTATATGATAAGAGTAGTATTTATTATAAGAGGTGAGAAGAGTGAATTTTGACCATTAGATCTTATATGAATAGTTAAGATTAGAACATAAATGTATGTGACTTTTTTAAGTAGTCATATGATTTTTAAGTAACTTTTAATTTTGACCATTCATATTTGATTGTATGGTCAAGATTTACTCCTCTCACCCTCTTACAATAAAATTTTTTATCACTAAATATGTCATATATATATCTTCAACTAAAATAAAATTATGAATTAATTATAGAAGTTGCTATAATACCCTTATGGTTCTGGTAATTGTTAAGTATTTACTACCTGATTATTGTATAATAAATATTTAAAACTTTATTAAATATAAATAGTTGCCAATAAAATATTTTATATCTCACCCTAAATATTAACTCCAAAAAAAAAAAGGATAATGGTGTAATTTTCATTAATTGCATGCAGTAAAGAATAGGGACAAGTAGGGGTGGAAATAGGTCAGATCGCCGTCTTGTCAGTTTTATACTGGCTTACTACCTGAGCTGACTAAATTTAGCAAATTATTTATTAAACAAGTTAGGTCAAGGTTTTTTAAAAGTCCGTTTAACTAAAAAGGTCGGTCTCGGCCATCTAATAGGCCTTTTAAGCTTTAGAGGCTTGCCTTTGGCTTTATTTAATTATATATAATATAATATATATTATTATAATAATTATAAATTATAATTATATTTATTAATTTATTATAATATATTAATATATTTTTTAATTAAATTTTAATAAAAATCAATAATTAAAACTTAAGTTAGTAAGTTAGAATAGAAATAATATATTTATTAATATATTTAACGTAATATATTTATTAGAATGAAAATAATAAGTTAACACTCACCTCTTACTTTTATAGATGTTCACTACTTTCTTACTCTGATCTTTGATCGATGTGGGACTTGAAAGATTAGAGTAAGAAAGTGAGCAACTTGATATATCTTCAAGTCCCACATCGACCAAAAATTAGAATAAGAAAGTAGATAACATCTATAACACTCACCCCTTACTTTTATAGATGCTCACTATTTTCTTACTCTGATCTTTGGTCGATGTGGGACTAGAAAGACTAGAGTAAGAAAGTGAGCAACTTGGTATATCTCCAAGTCCCACATCGACCAAAGACTAGAGTAAGAAAGTAGTGAGAATCTATAAAATTAGAATGTGGGTGTTAAATTATAATAAAAGCCTATTGGTTTTGAGTAGGTCCGTTGGCTTATTTCAAGGCTTAGGCCTATTAGTATGTAAAGGCATATTAACTTATTTAAAGGTAGGTCTGTTAGCCTATGTAAGATATGTTGACCAATTTAAAGGTAAGTTTGTTAATCTATGTAAGGGTCTGTTGGCCTATTTAAAGGTAGGTCTATTAGCCTATTTAAAGGTCTCATTGCAAAGTAAGCCTTTAAATAGGCTTTCAGGCCAGGCTAGGCTTTTAAAAAGGTCAAGCCAGGCCTTAAAAATCGACCTATTACAGGCTCATAGACCAGGCTCAGGCCTTATAATTGTGATATAGGCCAGGCCTGTTTAAGGCAAAGCCTAGCCTGGCCTGGCCTATTTCCACCCCTAGGGACAAGGAAAAGTCAATAGAGTATCAAGTGTTGTACATAGGATTGGATATGCGAGCTGGCCTGGTCTGCGACAGATCGCAATTAAACGAGTTAGTGCGGAGGAGAAAGGACAAAGAGGGAAAAGGGAGATTGAGAGCCCAAAATTAAACAGATTGAGATTGCATCAACTTCGTGGTCGTTGAAAATTGCAGCAGCTTTGCACCGTCATAGGTTGCGCTCGCAACGTTGTAGGTCAGGCTTAGAGTCGTAGTCATGGTCGTAGTTGTCTCATAGTTGCAAGCGAAGGTCTTTGCACAAGGGCATTGGCAGAAGTCTAAAGATGAGATGAGGTTGAGGTTGAGGTCCTTGACTCTTTGTAAGGACTTAGAGTTTCTAGTTTGAGATTGAAATGAAGTGTAGATGCAGTGCTTATGCTTTTATGTTTTTTTTTATTATTTTAATGTTTATAAATTTGTTTGGGTCATGTGATTGTAAAGTCAAGTAAGTATAATGTTGGGTAAACTAGCCCAACTCTCACTATAACATAACAAGAAGTTGGCATAAAAAAATATATTTTGTCGACCTCGTTTAACCTGTGTTTACATAAATCGAGCCAATAAGTTTGCATTTAAATGGATCAGCATTTTGGCTAATCTTTACTCGTATAGGCCGTGAGTTACGCAAACTAATTCACGAATCGTAACCCCTATACCCATCTCTAGTTGTACATCTGATCGATTCTAAAATGAGAGAAAAACTTCATAAGATGTACGTAAGTTTGATGCATTAAGTTAATAAAGTAAAGATTTAATTTGAATATACTATCAATATAAATATTTTTATATTATATAAATCATATATTGTCACATTATAAAAAATATTTTACTCTTATAATAATTATCTAAAAAATCACATATATAGTAACTTGTGATTGATTAATGGTGATAAAAACTTTACACTAATAGTTTGTTAAAATTAAACTCATAAAGTAATAATATATCATTAATTTCAATATAATTGACTTAATGCCCGTAATTTGGATACACAAGATTTATAAAAATAAAAAAATCTCGAAAGTGAAATACGATACGAAAGTTAAACAAATTTAAGTCGAGTACTCAAACCAATAGCAAACGAATGCAATTAGTATTCGATGAGTAAGTCAACCACAACAAAAAAAGTACACCGATTAGTAACTGATTCATCGTGGGAATGCAGTGATTATAAAGTTGAGCAACATCACATAATAAATGAAAAATAGAAAATATTAAATGAAAAGTATAAGTATTTATTATTTTAAAAATTTAAAATATATTTAATATTTTTCTTAAAATAATTACTAATAAATAATAAATATTATTTTTAATCTTTAACATGTATTCTTAAAAGGATAAAACTTAAGTAAAATTCTTTAAAAGGTCTTGTGATACTATTCTTCAATAAAAATATGACACGTGTTTTTTTCTTCTTTAATAAAAATATAACATGTGTCTTAAATTTTAGCAACTTAATTATTATTTTTAAGTTTTCATTAATAAGTTATAGAAAAATGTACACATATCATATTTTTATTAAAAAATAAGACCACAAATACTTAAAGAACTTTACCTAAGTTTTGTTCTTCTTAAAATACACGTTAACTAAATTCTAATAAGAATAATAAATGTGTTATTATTATTATTATTATTATTATTATTATTATTTTACTAACATGTGCCTTAAAGAAGTAAAAATAATAAATATTAAATAAAAAATAAAGTTTGTTAAATTTTTAATGCATTAAATGTTTTATATATCATTTTTATTTTTTATTTTTTAACTAGTATCTTTACAGCACTCGTTAAACAAACCTTTATTATTATTATTGATTGATTTTTTTATTTTGCAAAGCATCCCCCACCCGATAGGTGATAGACTAATTTCTCGAGATACAGTCAAGCGCTAAGTGGGAACATTTCCTAAATATTTAATTTTCATACATATGAATCTCGAATCGAATTCAAGACTATATACTTAATTATTATTATTATTATTATTATTATTATTATTATTATTATTATTATTATTATTACTAGTATTTGTACCGAGAAAAATTAAGAGAAAAATAATTATTAAGAAAATAGAATGAAAATATTACAATTTAACTTCCAAAACTCTTGATACAGTTTGATAAAATTACATGAATACAAAAATATAATTTCAATCATATATAATAATTCTACATAGTGAAAGTAATTGCTCCATCAATCATTGAAACATGCATATATGTAAAAGAAATTATATAACTATCAATGAACAAAATATAAATAATATTAGGATAAGAAATTCAATAGTAAAGACCAAATGAATATTAATATTTTCAATACATACAAAATGAAATTTAAAAAATGATCATAATCTAATTTATTCGCAATAACATTATTATTATTTGTAATCATTATCTTCTTAGCAATAATATTTATTAGTCATTAATTATTCATTATCTTCCGTGAATATTTTTTTTTATTATGTTTGTATTGTCCATTTTTTCCTTTTATAATAAACTTTCAGATATTTATTTTTATATTTTTATATTATTTGAATATATTAAATGTCACTTATTATTAAAAGTTTTAATTATTTAAATGGTAATATTATTCATAGAAGATAATGAATAATTAATATATTAATTTGTTAAGGTAATTAATTAAATGTACATAAATGACATTTAATTAGGAGGAAATTTTGAATTTTGAATTGTTTAATTATTTTATTGTTTTGGTTATTTAAATATAAATCTTATTACTGGAAGATAGTGTAAAATTAACAAATTAATTAGTTTAGGTAACTAATTAATTATATATACATTGTTTAATAATAAATAAATGACATTCATTATGGGTGAGTTTTGAAATTTAAAAGTTTTAATTATATTATTATTTAATTATTTGAATTTGAATAGTAATATTATTAATTTTGGTAGAGATTCATAGAATATAATGAATAATAATTAATATATTAAATGGTTGATGCAAATAATTAATTAGATATACATAATTGTCATTCAATTAAGATGAAAATTTGAATTTAAATTATGCTTATTAATTATTTTTGTAGTCTTAATTATCCTTGTACAAAAATAACCACATCAAATCACATGTGATAAAAAATAACTATATAAGATGACATGTGACAAAATATTTGCTATTCTACTTATCATATATCAAACAAGTAATGGATTTATTTAATGATAGAGAAGACACGTGTCAAAATTCTAAGACATATACTTTTTTATATATTATTATTATTATTATTATTATTGTTGTTGTTGTTGTTATTGTTGTTGTTATTATTCTTGTTTTTATTCTTCTTCTTGTTATTATTGCTTTGGACCATCTTCACTCTTTAAGGTGAGAAAACCAAACTAATATCAATGATACTATGACTATGTTGCTAGAAAGTGAATAAGGAAGGGATTTTTATCTTTCTCTCTTCTATAATTGACAACTTGAGAGAAAAAAAAATTAAAAAAATACAAATTCATATGTCAATCAGAAAAAGTATTCTGATGGGCGATGAGTAATTTATTCATCATGGGAGACTAAAATGTATTGATTATAAAGTTCACAATCTTCACTCTTTTATTTATTTATTTATTTATTTATTTATTTTATTATTATTATTGTTTTGTTTGATTTGGATCATCTTCACTATTTAAGGTGAGAGAACCAAAGTAATACCAATAAGATATACTATCACTTTGTTGCTAGGAAATCAACAGGGAAGGAAAATGGATCACTTATTCTGTGAGAGACTAGTGATGGTTGTTTTGGTTTTCTTTACCAACAGAGTTCTCATAGCAGCAGCAGCAGTTAATGCAGCATTTCCGGCATTGTTTGCATTTGGAGACTCGATCCTTGATACGGGAAATAACAACCACCTTCCATCGTTATTTAAGTGCAATTATCGTCCGTATGGAAGGGATTTCATTGGTGGAATACCTACAGGAAGATGGTGTGATGGAAAAGTTCCCTCAGATTTGATAGGTAACTTTAACTACCAATATATACACATTCCTTTCCCTTCATTCGATATACAAGATTTGTGAACATGCCTAATTTTGGCTGAAAAATGTTCACCAGTTTTTAACTAACAAAAAAGATATAAATAAATAAAGCACCACTTTTACTGCTCTAATGGTTTTACGGAGTTGAAACTCCAATTAAAATATTTGGAGGAAAGAAAGGTGAAAGTGAGAAATTGATGAATGATCATAGTTGGTTTTGGGTATCAAATCCAAATGAATAGTTTTATATCTCTAATAAGCCTCATTTTTACAAGGTGCTTGCGGTGTTAATTGACCTCTTAATCAATTAATCTGAAAGACTTTAATATAATGTTAAGAAATAACATTTTTAAAAGCCCATCATTTAATCTGTATATATGTTCTGTTTAGCCGAGTCTCTGGGAATCAAACAAACGTTACCAGCATATCGAGACCGAAACTTAACAGTTCAAGACCTTCCCACTGGGGTATGCTTTGCTTCAGGTGGCTCAGGGCTTGACAATCTGACATCTAGCACGCTGGTAGTACAACTACTTAATATTCTACTCTTACAATATTTTTATTTCTGATCTCTCTCAAACTCAATTCATCTCTTTTTCTTAATATTTATATTTATATATTAATATTAATGAACTACTCAGTCACAAATTTCTTATATTCTTTCTACGATCAGGGAGTTATATCAATGTCCGCCCAACTACAAATGTTCCAAGAATACATAGGAAGGCTGACAGCAAGTGTAGGACAACAACAAGCGTCTAACATCATATCCAACAGCTTGTATCTGCTTTCAGCTGGCAACAATGACATTGCCATTATTTATTCGACGTTAAGGGCACTGATGCCTTTCCCTGCATATGCCAATCTTTTAGTTGGCTGGACTCAAAGTTTCCTCAAGGTTCGGGAGCTTCCATTAAATTAAATTAAATTAATTTTATCATTAATTAGCTGTAAGTTTTAAGTGCCGTACACACAAACATAATTAACATGCATGTGAATCAGTATGTACATATTTACTAGTATATATTTATGGATCTTAATTAATTAATTAATTATTAATTACAACGTGAAGGATCTATATGGACTTGGAGCACGGCACGTGTGGGTTCTAAGTACATTGCCACTGGGATGCTTGCCTGCGTTTAGACTTACAGCGGCGGGACGGTGTAATGAATTGGAAAATGGACGAGCGCAGCAATTCAATACCATGTTATCACAAGGGGTTAATTCTATCAAAGCCAGCCTTCCCGGTTTGGACGTTGACTTCATTGATGTCGATACTCCTCTGCGTTCTATCATAAATAATCCAAACGGATCAGGTCATTTTTCAATACCAAGTCAAGTCACTAAATAGTACTATATATTAACACTGCAACTTAATTGATGATCATTAATTTGTTGTCTACTTTGTAATAATTTCAGGGTTTGCAAACGCGGCGATCCCGTGTTGTGGGACTGGGACACTAGTATGTACCATACTCAGCCAATGTCAAACTCCTTCAACACACGTTTTCTGGGATATTGCCCATCCAACTCAGAGAACTTATGAGATCATCGTCTCTCAAATACTACAAGTACAACGATCCAAATTATCCAATAGCTCTTTTGCTTCTTCTCCTTTAAATCTTGTTTCACATTAATGAAGCGTAAACTTTGTGATTCAAATGGAAAATAAATATATAAAAAAAAACTTGACTCTAATATTTGCCTCTAACTTTATTTAATTTATTTTCATGTCTATTAACTCAATTAAATGAAATTAAAAGTAACAAATAAAAAGAGATTAAATAAAGTTGGAGGCAAATGTTAAAATCAAGTTTAGTTCTAAATATATGTTATAGCTTTTTCTTCATGTTCTTCTTCTTCCTTGTGCTCGATTATTCTAACCCAACAAACCTAGTATTGGATTCTGGATATATTTGTGAATATGTTCAGTGGGTGGCAAATCAAGATTCTATAAAAGTGTGTTTGGAATGTAAAAAAATAATAAATATTTGATTTGTAAATTAAATTTAATTAAATCTTCTATTTGGAATATTAAAAAATAAGAAATGATTTGATTTCTAAAATCTCATGGGTTTTATTCTTTTTATTTTAGAAATTCCATCAAATTTGATAGAATTTGGTAAGATTTGATTTGATTTAAAATAAATAGATTATTTTACCCTTAGTAACTACCTCTAACCACATCTAATAAGGGTTAAAATATAAAATAATAAAATTAAATCAAATCAATTCTCATTTTAATGAATTTCAAATACAAAATTTGATTTCTAAATCAATTCAATTTCTATTTTTTTAAAGTTTCAAACATAAAATTTGATTTCTAAATCAAATCAAATCATTTTTTATTTTTATTCATTCCAAACATAACCTAAAGGAAGTTGAATTCTCGTATAAACCAAAATAAAAAATAATCTGTAATAAAATAAATATGGTGATTAATTTATTGAAATATGTACTCTCAATACTCTCGGTGGATTAACATATTATAAAAATAATTAATCCAACAACATAATACATATACCCTCAAGAGGGTTTCCTTATTAGTGGTTCATCTTTTGCGAAGTCTTAAATTTCATCACGGTTTGTGAGCTCAGTTTTTCCCTTGCAACGATAGTTCCATGTTCCCTCAACTAGGTTGCCAATAGTGCACGATATACAAGTGTTTAAGACCTAGATCGAAACTGATTGTGACGAATTCAAGTTATAGAAATTAGAATCGGTGTGCTTGAGTCAGACTCGTGTTATATTTTAAATCTTTCTAACTCGGTCCAATATCTAAAATTATTTTAAAATTTATATTTTTTTTATAATTATTATAAATAATAATTTTTTTTACTTAAATTAATAAATTTTATATAACAATAATATATTTATATTAATATTATTTGTTTTAAAATATAAATTATAAAATATATTTTAATTTTAATTTTTCACTTCTATAATTTTATAACTTAATTATAAATAATATTTTAATTTATTCATTATGTTTATATATTGAATTGACCCAATTCGACTTATTCTTTATCAAATAAGGTTGTGTCATGTCCAAAAAAATAATTCAATCAAAATATCAAGTCAAATAAGTCAACCCAAAGTTGTCGCATGCACTCCTCAAACACGATATATATTATAGACTGCATTGTGACCCTTGAGTCCTTAACTGCGAATACCATTATAGCACCTCTACTTACAAACAAAAGACAACCCAAAAAAAAAAGAAACTTACTTGTATTTGGTTACTAACCTTCGCCGACAACCACCCCCTCCAAAAAGAAAGAAAGAGTTGAAGGGGCGAGGGAACAGAAATATGAACTTTTGCTTTAGAATTACTCATGAAGCAGAAACAACCCCAGCACAAGTCAAATCGCAAAGTAATACAAGGAACTGGACTCAACAGGAGAGCTAAATTAAAGGTGGAGTAACGAATAAGTTTGATGACCGGATCCAATATATAATATTATGATTAGAGGAGGTTAGTGGGGGATCAAGAAATCAACAAATGCTAATAAACCCTATCAAAAATAATCTGCGACCCTTACGAGAACACACAACTCAGAACACGACGGCTAATCCAATCGCATTCCAATAGGACATCTTAGCTTTTAGCTCAAGCTCAACGCATTCCGCCTGATAAGAGACTTTACCTACACATGCCACCTTAAACCATCAGAAAATAAGAATAAATCATCCAACAGCAAATACAAGCTATACAGATCAATAACCTCATTGAATCCGCCTCAATCAAAATTCTAGAGTTTCTTTTATGTCTCATAAGCTTCTCTCTTTATCTTTAGACCGTAACAATTGTGAATAATTCTTATTTGTTTCCACTACTTGACTCAAAACTACTATCAAAATCAAGCTGTGACTGTAGAAAGAATCAACTTCGACACAGCCTCTATTCCCATCACCTCCAAAAAAACAAAAACAAAAAAAGAAACAAAAAACTTCTAAAATCATGGGCCACAGGGCTGAAAATTTGGGGTGGGGCAGATTATGTAAGTACAGTTTTAATTGCTGTTCCCTGGAGCATCACCACCATTTGGGAGTTGAGACTGACTGGAAGACTCTGTTGGACCTTCATCTTCAGTTGCTTCTTCCAGGGTGATCGTTTGAAAATCAGCTGCTAGGTTATTGTATCTTGATCCACCTGGAGATATTGAACCAGAATCAGACCGAAGCTGAGCAGAGGGCAGCCATCTCCTCCACTCATTATGCCTCCTCAACTTGTCACCCTGCAGCAAAGTTGAGGGAGAGAAATAAGCACCAGAGAATATAATTAATAGATTAGCTTTCGGGCTATTAAGTTAACAAAAGTATCATTAATTTATCCTCCAAACATACCTCGGTGCTTCACTACATGCCAATGAACAGAGGAGATATATTTACAGAAAGTGTGCACAGTGCATGATATGAGAGATTGACACATGGAAAATACTATAAAATGAGAACTTACCTGCACTTCCACAACAGTGGAAGTTCTCAATGATTCCAGTATCAACTGAATGTTGCTTGTCAAACTTCTAACCTGCAAAAAGATATTCCATAGAGCAAAAACAAACCTAAGGTGCTTAGTATTTATGAAAACTCAAGTCATATCAAAAGCATAAGCTGACTACTGACAGATCATGAAAACATTTCAGTAACATAATGGTCAATAATCACTTCACAACCTATTGTTTACCCTTACAGCTCTTGCACCACAAGCATCGGCAGGAGATTAGATGTTGATCAAAGGTACTAAATATTTTTTAAGTGCATTCACATTGAGGGGCACAGGGAAGGTTTGCTTAAGGACACAAATAGACTAATAAGACTTTATTCAAACATAAAGCTGTTTGTTGGGACAATGGAATATTGGTAAGGATACCTAGAGGTCTGGATGGGAGCAAACACAACATTTTTTTCTGTTCCAACTGCCTTACATCCGCACCATATAGAAGAACAATAACTACACATTTCGTTTCTATCAAAAAAGAAAATGCAGTAGAACAACTTGTCTACAATTTTTCATTGCCATGCATTCATGGTCAGTCAGGTTTGGCTTCTAATCACATTCTGTACGCTTGCTCTCTTACGTCTCTCTTACAAAAGATATTGAATGCACAAATACAAACAAGTTCAGGAAAAAAATAATAATAATGAACAATATTAAACAAAGATAAGTGATAAAAAATTTTATTCACCAGATTTAGAGTGGAACACAACAATAGACAGGCAACTTCTCAGAAATTCCAATTTCATCACTCCCCACCCTTGATGACACACCATATAACTGATCAACTGATCATAAATTTAAAATTATTTTCATATTGAAAAGACAAATAATCAAGTCATCGGCCTAAAAGAAGAAATTTCTTATGATATTAAGGTTCCATTTAACAAAGGAAATAATATCATCTGTGTAACTCAATTATCCATTCAATCAATTAATCCAACAACTGTTCCTTCCACAACCCCCACCCCCCCACCCCACCCCCAAGAAAGTATTCCAACCATAAGTTTGAGTTAAAGTATCAATGATAGTTCAAAACTTGGAAAACCCACTGATTTCCAATTAGCTAATATACAGAGTCCACGATTTAAAGAAGCAAAATCCTTGACCACTTATTTTGGTGAACAATATACAAAGCAAGAAGTGATCAAGCTACACCAATATCACATCTAACTTCCATTCACTGATGTCTACCGATAATCATTAAGAAAACTTTTCATTCATTGATATCTACATGGAAGTTGCCTTATTTGTCTCCTAATTGTACTTTTGACACTCTAAAAAGCAACTTTCCTTCATTTTTCTTGACGATATAACAAACTAACATCAGAACTCTTGCAAAATTAAAGTTGTGTCTGTCTGCAGATATACTTATATAGTTACTAATAGCGTTCGCTATCTTACTATAGCCATCATCACATTCACTAGGAATAATTGCACTAGTCTATGCTTGTAGTGTTGCGAGTTCAAAATAGCATGTCAATAGCACAAATCCCTCTAGCACAAATCCCATGCAGTTGAACAGTATGAGGACTGTAAAAGATCTCCAAGTATAAGGTGCAAAACAAACACCAGATCTAAAGCTTACTTAAGCACATAGCCATTCCTGACCAGTTCTTTCCACGATCCATACCAGCAGCAATATGTATGTTCAATATGGAGATTCAAGGCAAAGGACAAAGAAATTGTGGCAGTATAAAGGAGGAAAAATTATAAAATAAAATAAACTAATTAAAAAAAAAAAAAGATTTGGATGCAGAACAAACTTAAACACCATATCTAAGCTCACTGAAGCACATAGTCATTCCTGAACAGTTCCATCCATCATTCACACCAGTGCTATTGTGTATGTTTAATATATTATGGAGATTTCAAGTCAAAGGATAATGAAGAAACTTAAATCCGAAGATCTTACACAAGCAACATTTGAAAAGCTCAAACAGTTACAAACAACAAATATCAAACTTTAAGCATGGGATTTACAACAATCAATCATGAAGTACATCCTACTTGCTTCTTTACGCCAGCCAGTTGTAGCAGCATTACTTCAATAATGATGGAATATTTATTAAAATAAATTAATCTTAGAGGGAGAAAAATATATCTTTACTGGTGAGATATAGAGGCAAAGTAGACATCAAGGCATAAAAAGGTACCAAAGCATAGATGCCAAATATACTACAAGTTTACAGTAAAAAGGTTAGACCATCTAACATAAGAAAAATAGAATGTTTTCCCATTGTACCTAGTAGAATCCATTCAATTACTATAACTGCTTCTAATGTAATAAGCTTTATGGTAAGCTATGTGCAAAAAATCCCCAAAGGCAACAATCTAAACACAGAAAAAAAACAAAAAATAAAATAAAACAAAAAACCACCGTAATTAAATGACTAGTGCAATCCAAAAATTTACTCAACCATACAACCAAAAGTATAACATATTCAAAGGCTCTACAGAAAATATGCCAGAAATATTGCTTAATAAAGCACAATCAACTTACTCGAGGGAAGTTTGCTATCAAAGTAATTGGAACCCAACCCTGTTCATCCATGTTGGACCTTAAAAACTCATCTTTTACTAAATTAGCATCACTGTCAAAAACAAATCAGCAATGAATAGAGAATTCAAAAGTCAAGGATTTATTGACAAACTAAATAATCGACAACAGAATAAATTTACCTAAAGTAATATTCAATTTGGTTGACTATCATATTGGTCAGAGGAGATTCTGCAGGAGGGAAGAACATTGCAGGAGGAGGGCTGTGGGTAAAGAACGGCAAGCCCCTAAAGTGTTCCAATGTTACTGTTGGAATGTAATAGAACTCTAAAAAGGAAAAGAAGGAGCATTAGTTATACTTTATTTTGTAGAAACACAATTGGTGAAAAGGAGAAATAAATTCACCGGGAAAACCAATGGGGTTGGCAAAGGGTCCAATGGGCTGGGGGCCCACAAATGCAGCAGTATTAGGTGGTGGGTGCCTCAATAATCCCCTTGGAGAAGGCATTCTTGGTTGGTGTACATGAGCATCTCTAGTATTCGCATAATTTCCACGATCCTGATCACGCCTGCTGCCATAATTATTATGAGAGGAACCATCTCCGCGTGGATGGGGCCCAAAATTACCCCTGCGAGAGGAATCCCGATGTTCATTCATCACAGGCACAAAACCCCCAATTGGTGGTCTTGAATCCCAGTTATTGTTCCGGAAATGATCTCTTGGAGAAGGGTCTGGAATCCCCGGTACCACATTACCATAGCTAACTGGAGGGAGCTGATATACAGGAAAGGGCGGCGGTGGTGAGGAGGGAGGGTTGGAGAAGCTGCTTTGTGCAGGACCGGACCCAATGCTGCTGCCACCGGCCCGCTTCATCGATCTTTGTCTATTAGGCATATTATAATTCGTTGCAGAATTAGATTTTGCATTACTAGTAGCCTGTTTCTGAGGAAAGTGTGAAGTTACAGGGCCCTACAAAATAATGGCAAGGTCATTCGAGCAGATAAGACTCACCAGTCACCACCCCTATATATGTAAATATAGCACCCTTCCTTATGAAAACATACCCTGTTTGATAATGCTGGACATGAGCAGAAATAGAGTCTTCTTATTATAGACTTGGGTTCACAATGAGCCCTAAACATGGCAATATATACAGAATTTTATAATATATATATTTTTAATTTTTAATCATATCCATACTCTATAATATGTTGACTCGTATAGGATTCACCGTAAACTAAGTCTGTAGAAACACAATTTGTAGCAATAAGGAAACCACAATAAGTTTCTTAGATTAAGCAACAAAAGATAATAGGGGATTCTTCTTACTATCCTTTTACAACTTATTTTTTCAAAAAACAAAAAACAATAAGCTAAACAGAGAATTTACTCCAAAAAAAAACACAAAACAGTGAATTAGAGCATATATTGGAGCCGCACCTGAGAAGTGGAGAGTGATCCATCGGCAGCAGTCTTGGAGGACGAGTCAGCTGGCAATTTACCAGATGCTTTGGTGGATTCAGATAATGCGGGCCAGGATTCAGCACCCATTACAGGACCAGCCTCAACGAGACCGTTTGAGGGCTTGTTCCAAGCGGGCTTCTTAGAATGACCCGCATTGCCATTATTAGCATCGGAGCTATCTGTAGCAGCAGCAACAGTGTTAGGATTATCCACCGCCTTTGGGGAGGAATCAGATGACGTCGGTTGGTCTGGCGAGGAGGCAGCACTAGTAGTGAGGAAGGAAGAACAAGAAGATGACGTAGGTCGCAGGGGCGATTGGTGAATGATGGTGGTTGATTCCGGGTCACCACCGCGGACAACATGAGCCCAGGGAGAAGGAAAGTTTTTTCGCAGAAACTTAGGGTTATTGCAGTCCCCAGACCCCACCGATAACAAAGTACTAGTCGGTGAGTGATGGTTAGAGGAAGATTCAGCTGTGGTAACCATTGGCAGTTAGGGTTTCTAGTTTTTTTTTTTAAGAGAATAAAAACTACAAAGATTGATCAGTGTAAAAATGAAAGCATCAATAAATCAATAAATCAGCAAATTAATCAATCAAAAAGAAAACCCACAGAAAAAATAAATATTAATTAGGTCTGTTTCTCTGGGTAGAATGAGTTGGGCAAACTTGATGATAATAGAACGGATCTTACTAGTATAAAGAATCCTTTCAACGCTCAACGAGATCTCTCTACCCCTCTCTCCCTTCCCTTTCTTTGTTTGACGACTCAAAACGCAGAAACAAAGTGTTTATCGTTATAAAAACCTATTTAATATTTATCTCTCTCTGCCCTCGGTTTTACGACTCAAACAACCCAAACAAAGTGTAATGAAACCTAATTACCAAAAAAAATTGTTAAGAAACCTACTATTTTCCCAAGACCTTATTGCGATTTAGGATTTAATTTTAATTCGATAGTTTAATAAGGTATTGTGATATGTAGGGGTATTCGTTCGTAGGTTAGGCAGTATTTTTTATAATTAGTGAGTTGGATTAAATTGGATTAGATCAAAGAGACTTTTCACTCAATCTGATTCAATTTGACCTGTTTAAGAGTGAGTTAAGTTGAGTTGAATATGTGTGTCTGACATGTTTTTAAAAAAGACTTTAAAAAAATAAAATATGAAATTTAATAAATTAACATTATAAGTTTTAATTTCAAATATAATAAGTCTTAATCTAATAAATCAATACCATAAGTCTCGATCAACCTTACTCAAATCTCAATCTCAAATAAACTAAACATCATAAGTTAATAAGTATATAACAAATTAACAACTAACAAATCTTAAGTTTGGAATAAACTAAACAAAGCTAATCATAACTCAAATAATAATTTAGTTTAACCAATCGAAGTCAATATCATCATGCATGTCATATGTAATTACATTATCATTGACTTCACTATCTATTTTTTCATATACTCTTTATCATCTAAATAACATTTTACTAAAAAAAACTTGAGTGAGTCGAATTTGTGCGAGTTGGACATGTCTCAACCCACTATCCAACCCACACACTACAGGTTGACGTATTTTTCAACCCAACCTAACCCGTAAACCTAATCCAAATAACATTTTATGAGTTGCGTTGGGTCGAAACTGGCGAGTTCGCGAGTTGACCGGACCCATTGAACACTCTTAATGATATGATTTTAAAATTTTTTAACTTTACGCAATTTCAAACTCCTCAAATAATTGAATAGGAAAAATGTTAGTAATATATTCTTTTAATATTCTTTTTAATATTTATTTTATTATTAATCTATCTCATATATTTAAAAAAATTATTAAAAAATACTAATAACACTTTTTTTAAATCAATAATAAAATAATTATTAAAAATAATGTCTAAAAAATATATTATTAACATTTCTCATTAAATAATACATAATTAAAAAAACATTTACTCAAAATTATACTCTTATTTTAAAAATTGAATAAAAAATTAAATTGATAAAACCTCTAAATTAAAATTAAATTTATAATAAAAATATGATTTAAATCGAATAATGCTCCGACAGAATTTTAAAATGTTACTTAAAAGTAAATATGTATGAAGTTTAGGGCTATTCAGCCTTTGCGGTTTGTTTGGGCTTTGAGGTTTCCATTGGATCTAAGCTTCTTGGATCCGGTTGTGGAAGGAGATAATTTGGAAGTTTGGCTGCTCTCTAAAAGTAAAGGAACACATACTTCGGATTAATTATGAAAAATTCCATTACTTTAGCTCATGAGCTTGCTCAGTTACATCTTTCTAACCCAAACAATGCATATGGATTGAGGAGGCTCTTAAGCATGTATGTAATTTGGCTCTTTTAGACATTTTAAGTCCAGTTTAATGAAAGTCTTTTTTTTTTAGTAAAGAAAAAAAGTAAAAAATGATTTTTAATTTACTATATTGCCTCCTGATGACCAAATTGAAAATTCTCATACACACTAATTTTTATATAAAATAACTTTTTAGCTAAAAGTTAGTTATGTATCATTTTATTTTAATTTTATCGAGGCTGAGATAATAATGCTGTATTTAATTTTTTTAATTAATTATTAACTTTAACTCATCAAAAATGATAAAGAGATAGAATTGTAAAAATTAAAATTATGACTCTTTCGAGAAAGAAAATAATCTAGAACCAGCAAAGCATAACACAAATACAAGTCTTGATTGTATAAAGCAAGTAATAACAAATGTTTGAAATGTGAGGTCACGTTCAATTTTATTTTATTTTAGTTACAATATATCCGTTCTTCTTCTTCCTTGGTTACTTTAAATATCAGTATGCAAAATTTAAATATCAATCAAGACACTACCCTATAATATTTGAACAAATCATACCTTTATTAATGAATCAAGCAAGCCCTGTTTTTAACCCTGTTTTTAAGTTTTGAGCTACAATAGATATAACTATTGATCTCACTCCATGCATATAAAAAATTACTTTAGACATAACGATATAAAACTTAAGAATCATTCATCATAATAGACAAGCTAAAGTATATGAATAAATTATTCAAACAAAACTTTAAAATTTGTATCTAATTACATTGTGATAATAATAAATTCACCAATAAATTAGTTTTTCTCTTTCTCATTCTTCTTCCCCTTGCCTTTCCCTTCTGCATTTTTTCACCTAAATATCATAATAGCATTGTGAAAAACATAGCATAAATTTGAATGCTATTTAACATTGCATATAATTAAAAAACAATGTAACAATATCCCCAACAATCAAGAAATAATACAATAATATATCTTAAAATAATTTAAATAAATTATATTTCTCTTATTGTATTAATTCCTCGATTATGAAGAGATCATTGAAGAACTTCTTCTTTGGCTTCCCCTCAAATTGAGTCCTATATTAATATTGTTATCTATGAATTGAAGTATGAAGAGAAAAATAAAATCATATAAATTAAAACCATATATGTGAGATGTAAAATAATGAAACCATATGATCAAATAAGAAATGGTCAAAATATGGATATGGAATCACTCTTACCTTTTTTTGAGTTCTCAGCAATAATAGAAAGTTGATGTTATCCTCCCCCTGCATACGACTTCCTCATTATTGTAGGAAATTACTTTAAAAATAAAAATAAAAATATAAAACTTAAGCATCACTTAATATAATAGCCTATAGTGATTCTTACTCTTTTTTTTTTTCTCTAAAGCACGCAAATCGTGATGATTATGAACTTACCAATGTAAATATCTCACTTAAACATTGTAACATTGTCCTATATAATTGAAAAAATAATACAGCAATATATCTTAAATTGATTTTATTAGATTATATTTTTTATATTATTAGTTTATAATTGTCAATGTTCATTCACGATCTTCTTTTTTAATTTTACTCTAAAATAAATACTAAATTGAATTTAAATCAATAAAGATCAATCTTCATTAGTGACAACATTTATTACTTAATTTTATTATTATTTTTCTTGATTTTCAAATCCATCAGTATTTTTCCTCTTTTCTTTTACTTAATTTATTGATGCATGTCGTGTTTATCATTTAAATTTTTCAATTAATCAATACCAATTATTCTTATATTGATTCGATATTAAATTAATGAGAATTTGATTCCTTGTTTTTTTTATATTACATTTATTCGTCTTGATTTTATTTTTTACTTCTAATTTCTTATTTTATTTTTTATTTTTTTAATGTCAACACAATTATATTATTTCTTAACCTTAATTTTCTTACTTCACTTGTGCTTGGCATCTCTAAAGTCGATGTTTCACAAAATGTCACAACCTAAGAAGTTATCACAAACAAACGAGGATCCCACAATTTAATCATCTTAGTGCATATTAGACCATCGCAATAGTACCATCCATGATTAATAGGCAATTCTATTATTGAATTATTGAGATGTATAGACATCTAATTTTGAAAAAAAAAACAACAACAACAATGAAAATAAACTGATAATAATTTTAAGAAAAATAAAACCTAGACTAAGCAAAAACATAGAAAAAGTTTTTTAAAAAGGATAGAGAGAGTACATGTGTGTTTTGATGCATACCTTTGAAGACTTGTTTTGACGATAACAAACATGAAGAATAAATGAAGATGATAATTAGACCAAGTCCAAGTTTATATTTGATTAGCATTAGGACTTAGGATCTATTGTACAGAGCTCACTTTGATATCTCTTTGTTTTTGAAAGAAAAGATAAAACTTGTTTTAAACTTAGTGTCTTTGAAAACATCTTATTCAAAACGGTTTTTGAACTGAGTTATTCGAATAGAGCTTAGCCTATTCGAATAAACATTTTCATGAGGTTTGTTTCTAGAATGTGTTATTCGAATAACTACCCTGTTATTCGAATAACTAAGGTTTTCCAGAACTCTGTTTTTAAGTGGCTATTCGAATAACTATCCTTTATTCGAATAAATGAAGTTTTTCAGAACTGCGTTTTAAGTAAGTTATTCGAATAACTCATACGTTATTCGAATAAACCTTTTTTGTGTCTGAACTTCCTTTAACTTTATTCGAATAGTTCATTCGCTATTTGAATAACCTATTCGGTTTTTGAACTCTGGTTTTAACAGAGTTATTCGAATAACATATTGGTTATTCGAATAACCCATTTCAGATGAGTTTTTAATTTGGTTTCAGAAACAGTGTTATTCGAATAAGTTTTTGCTCTATTCGAATAAACACGGAGCTTTTGCTTACGTAAATGGAAACAGACAGGTTTTCAAATTTGTGTTAAATGATATTAATTATACCCAATGGCTAATTCATCCGTTTTTCCCTATAAATAGCAAGCTTGGGTCACATTTTTCTTTGCCCATAATTTTGAACTATTTTCTGATTACTCTGATTTGTGAAAACTATTTTCTACACTCTTCTTGTTTAAAAAACTTTGAGATATTTCTGTGAGAACTCCATTAGCACTTCAATTTGTATTACTTACTCTGTGTGAGAGTTTCTCTTCATCTATTTTCTGATATTCTGTATCGAGGGTGAGGTATCCCTCAAGGTTTGTATAAGGGTGAGGTATCCCTGCAGGCTGAGACTTTAGCACAAGGGTAGAGTTTCCCTGTGTGTGAAAAGTGCTCTATTTTGTAACGGTAACAAGCACCTATTGAAACTTGTATACTTAGTGAAAAATCTCGGCTTTCGAGGACTGGACGTAGACCACAAGTGGGTTATTGGTCGAACCAAGATAAATATCGTGCCTGCTCTTCTTCTCTTTATCTCTTTATTATATGTAATTTATTTTATCGCACATTTATTTTCTGCTGTTCTTCTCTTCGTCTCATTCCTTCTGTGCATTTATTTATTAAGTTTTAATATTTATATTTTATTTAAAAGGTTTGCGAAAAAGTTTTATACTCAATTCACCCTCCTCTTGAGTACTGGAAGCCACTTGGTAACAAGTGGTATCAGAGTTAGACTCTTGTATAAAGAGCTTAGCAGCTTCAAGAGAATATGACTTCTTCAAATGATTTTTTAGAAGGATCTTCCATAAATCGACCACCCTTTTTCAATGGGGATGGTTACGCATATTGAAAGGAAAGAATGAAAATATTCATCGAAGCTATTGATCTAGATGTTTGGGATGCTGTTGAAAACGGCGCTTTTATACCCACACATGAGGTCGATGGCGTAAGGATCGAAACACCACGAAATAAATGGTCTGATGAAGACAAAAGAAAAGTTTAATTTAATTTAAAAGCCAAAAATATTATTACTACTGCTTTGGGATATGATGAGTTTTTTAGAATTTCAAATTGTAAAATCAAGCTAAAGAAATGTGGGATACTTTGCAAGTTACCCATGAGGGTACTAGTGAAGTTAAGAGGTCGAGAATAAATTCTCTAACTCGTGAATATGAATTATTCAGAATGAACCAAGTAGAAAGCATTCAGGAAATGCAAAAGAGGTTCATCCACATAGTTAATCATCTTGCATCTTTAGGCAAAAGTTTTTCTAATGAAAATTTGATTAACAAAGTTTTGAGATGTCTTAGCAGAATTTGGCAACCCAAAGTAACAGCCATATCAGAATCAAGGGATTTGTCCACAATGACTTTAGCTACCCTCTTTGGAAAACTTCATGAGCACGAATTAGAACTGAGCAGATTAAGTCAAAGCGAAGAGAACGATAAAAAGAAAAAGGGGATAGCGCTCAAAGCCACTTCATCAACATTCGACAATGATGATGAAGAAAATGAAGAAAGCTCAGAGAACATCGAGGTAAGTGAAGAAAATCTGAGTTTGTTGGTTAAAAGGTTTGGTAAATTTCTCAGGAAAAAGGGAACGCAAAGAAGACCTCCCTTCCCTCCGAAAAAGACTCACTACAAAGGCGAAGGAACTTCATCGACTCCAACTTGCTATGAATGTGGCAAACCTGGTCACATGAAAATGGAGTGTCCAGTTTACCAAAAGAAAAAGGAGAAATTTGAAAAGAAGCCCTTCAAGGAAATGAAAAGAAGAAAAGCCTATATAGCATGGGATGAGAACGACATGGATTCAACTGACAGCTCAGATAGCGAGGAAGCTCAACTATGTCTCATGGCAAAAGGAGAAGAAGAAGAAAGCGAAAATGAGGTAAGTTTTAATACTACTTTATTACCTTCTTACGATGAGTTACAAGATGCTTTTGAAGAATTACATGAAGAATCGTTAAAATTGACAAAAATTATTTCTTCTTCTAAGAAAACAATTTCTTCTTTAGAAAATCAAATTCTTGTTTTAAATAAAGAAATAGAAGAATTGAAAATTGAAAATGAAACTCTGGGAATCATTGATGCATGCACAAATCATTCTCCACATGCTTCTACTTCTTCATCTTGTTCTTCATGTCATATGCTTGAAAAAGAAATTGAAGACTTAAAGAACACTCTTTCAAAATTCACCTTTGGAAGTGATAACTTAAATATTTTGTTAGGAAGACAAAGAGTGATTTTTCAAAAAGCCGGGATAGGTTATAACCCGAAAAATCAACAAAAACTCTATAAAAATTTCTTTATGCATTCTAGTGTCTCAAGTAGTCCTTTTATTAAATGTTTTTACTGTGGAAGAAAAGGATATAGTGCTTCAAATGTAATGCAAGGAAAAATATAAATACAAAAGTTGGAACAAAAATGGTTTGGGTTCCCAAGGGTACTATACCCAAAACTGACATACAAGGACCCAAGAAAGTTTGGGTACCAAAAGTTAAAAACTAAACTTGTGTTGTAGGTGTGCTTGAAAGTTAGGAGTTCAAATTAGTATCTTGATAGCGGCTATTCCAAGCACATGACCGGGGACGATTCAAAATTCACCGTGCTTATTCCTAAGAATCATGGACACGTCACTTATGGCGATAATAACAAAGGAAAAATCCTTGGAATCGGCAAAGTCGGTAAGAACCCTAACTCCTCCATTGAAAATATGTTGCTTGTTGAAGGCTTAAAACATAACTTGCTTAGTATTAGCTAATTATGTGATAAAGGAAATAAAGTTATATTTGATTCAAACTGTTGTATAATTGAAGATAAAGATGACAAGCATGTTAAATTCATTGGTCATAGAGTAAACAACATCTATATGATTAGTCTTGATGATATATCTTCAAATGATGCGAAATGCCTTTTAAGTAAGAATGATGATTCATAGCTATGGCATAGGAGAATTGCACACATTCACATGGACCACTTAAAGAAGTTGGTCTCTAAAGAGCTAGTAATTGGACTACCCAAACTTAATTTTATAAAAGATAAGTTATGTGATGCATGTCAAAAGGGCAAACAAATAAAGGTCTCTTTTAAAGCAAAAAATATAGTTTCAACTACTAGACCTTTACAACTTTTGCACATGGATCTGTTTGGACCTTCTAGAACTATAAGCTTTGGTGGGAATTACTATGCTTTAGTGATTGTGGATGATTTTTCTAGGTTTACATGAACTTTATTTCTTGCAAATAAAAATGATGCATTTCTAGCTTTTAAAAGACTTGCCAAAGTTATTCAAAATGAAAAAGGTTTTCAAATTTCTTCTATAAAAAGTGATCACGGTGGCGAATTTGAAAACAATGTTTTTGAAAATTACTGTGATGAACATGACATTAATCATAATTTCTCTGCCCCTAGAACTCCGCAACAAAACAGAGTTGTAGAAAAGAAAAACCGTTCTTTAGAAGAAATGGCGAGAACTATGCTTAATGAGGCTGCTCTTCCTAAATACTTTTGGGCGGATGCTGTAAGTACAGCTTGTTATGTAATGAACCGGGCCCTTATAAGGCCTATTTTAAAGAAAACCCCATATGAGTTGTATAAGGAAAGAAAGCCAAATGTCTCTCACTTTCATGTTTTTGGTTGCAAATATTTTGTTTTAAACAATGGAAAAGATAATTTAGGCAAGTTTGATGCTAAGTCTGATGAATGTATATTTCTTGGCTATTCAAATCATAGTAAAGCTTTTCGCATATATAATAAAAGAACTATGACTATTGAAGAATCTATACATGTTGCATTTGATGAAACTAGCCCAAATGGATCGAGAAGAGATCTTGTTGTTGATGATGTTGCAGAGATCTTGGCGGAAACTCATTTGGATAGCAAAGAAAAAGAAATCAAGGAGCAAGAGGATAAACAAAGACAAGAAGATTCGCAAGCTTTGGAACTTCCCAAAGAATGGCGAACTTCAAAATATCACTCCATTGATCAGATTATTGGTGATGTATCTAAAGGTGTAAGTACTCGTAACTCACTTAGAAATACTTGTAATCACCTAGCGTTTGTTTCCCAAATTGAACCTAAGGATTTAATTGAAGCTTTTGATGATGAACATTGGATTTTAGCTATGCATGAGGAATTAAATCAGTTTGAAAGGAATCAAGTTTGGGAATTAGTTGCTAGACCTAATAATCACCCTATAATTGGAACTAAATGAGTTTTTAGAAACAAACTTGATGAAAATGGTTTAATAACTAGAAACAAAGCTAGATTGGTTGCTAAAGGGTATAATCAAGAAGAATGAATAGATTATGAAGAAACCTATGCACTTGTAACTAGATTAGAAGCTATAAGAATGTTACTTGCTTATGCTTGCATCATGGATTTCAAATTATATCAAATAGATGTCAAAAGTACTTTTCTAAATGGTTTTATTCAAGAGGAGGTATACGTTGAACAACCTCCGGGTTTTGAAAATCACGAACTACCCAACTATGTTTTTAAACTTAAAAAGGCTTTATATGGTTTAAAGCAAGCTCCTAGAGCTTGGTATGAAAGGTTGAGTAAGTTCCTTTTAGAAAATAGTTTTTCAAGAGGAAAAGTCGACACTACCCTCTTTATTAAAAATAAAAAGCATGGCATTCTTCTTGTGTAAATATATGTGGATGATATTATCTTCGGTGCTACTAATGAATCCATGTGCAAAGAATTTGCTAAGTCTATGCAGAATGAATTTGAAATGTCGATGATGGGAGAATTGAATTTCTTTCTCAGACTTCAAATCAAACAAACGAATGAAGGGACTTTCATAAGCCAAACCAAATACTGTAAGGAATTGCTCAAGAGATTCGAAATGAAAAACGCCAAACACATGGCCACTCCGATGGGCACTTCTTGCTACTTGGACAAAGATGAAGGAGGTAAATCAGTAGAAATAACGAAATATAGAGGTATGATTGGATCTCTCCTTTATCTTACTGCTAGTAGGCCAGATATAATGTTTAGTGTATGTATGTATGCTAGATATCAGGCAAACCCTAAGGAATCTCACTTAAGTGCTGTTAAACGAATAATGAAATACCTAGTAGGTACTTCACAAATGGACTTGTGGTACCCTAAGGGTGCCTCTTGTAGCCTAATAGGCTACTCTGACTCTGATTTTGTTGGGTGCAAATTGGACAGAAAAAGTACTAGTGGGATATGCAACTTGCTTAGTAGTTCGTTAGTTTCTTGGCATAGTAAGAAACAAAATAGTGTGGCTTTGTCTACCGCTGAGGCTGAATATGTTGCAGCCGGGAATTGTTGCGCTCAAATCCTTTGGATGAAGCAACAACTTTTAGACTACGGTCTTCAGCTTGATCACATCCCGATAAGATGTGATAACATTAGTGTAATAAATATCTCTAAGAATCTCATACTGCATTCCAGAATAAAGCATATAGAGATAAGACATCACTTTATCAGAGATCATGTACAAAAAGGGAATTGCATTCTTGAGTTTGTTGAAACATCTAAGCAACTTGCAGATATCTTCACTAAACCCTTAGCAAAAGAAGCATTCTTTTATATTCGAGGAGAATTAGGCATAATTGATCAATCCAACACATAATTGCATGATTTTTTGCTGAATATTATCACATGGATATATGCTTTAAATTTCATGAACGTATGTTTTTCTGTGCTTCTTTGTTAGATTTATTCGAATAAACAAACCTTTATTCGAATAAACCTCATTACTGCCTGTTAAAAATTTGTGTTGAACATTGTTTTTATTCGAATAGAACCTCAGTTTATTCGAATAAACTGATTCCTCTGTTAAATCCTGTTTGTTTTTCTACTCTGTCTATTCGAATAGGTCCCTCTTTATTCGAATAACCTGAATCCTTGTTTTATCAGATTCTATTCTTGGCCTCTTTATATTCGAATAACACCCTTCCTATTCGAATAACCAGAAGCCTTCGTTTATCAGTGTTTCTTTCTGCCCTCTGCTTATTCAAATAATCCTCAGGTTATTCGAATAACTCTGAACTGTTTCTATCAGTGTTGACTGATTGGCCTCAGTCTATTCGAATAACTCCCATAGTTATTCGAATAAACCATGTCAGTTAGCCAAAACGCTTGGCTTTCCCAGTTGGTCTATTCGAATAGAATACCCCCTTATTCGAATAAACCCTACCTGTAACACCTTTTCAGTTTCCTGCGCGCCTATCCTTTCAGCTTTCCAGCACGGTTTATTCGAATAAACCCATAGTTATTCGAATAAACACGGGTTTTCTTTAAATAACCCCTGCGCGCCCAAAACGTTTTTTCACCCCCCATCTTCTCTGCTCTTCAAGCCTCCTTTGCTCCTACCTCCCAAAACATTTTCACCCCTACGTTTTCACACTCTCTCACCTTCTTCCACCATGGCCTCCTCCTCCAGCAAGCGTCCACGTACGAAGAATGCTCCAGGCTCTAACCCTATTGATCTGAGAAGGCTTTCCTCCAACGAAGAGCATCGTGCACGCTTCATCTCGCACTTCTGGGAGCGAAACTTGGTTCAACCCAAGTACTTGGACCTCTTTTTCTTCCAGCAGCATCGCGGCTTCGACTTTCTGACCCTGCTGCAAAACCAGGGAGTTCTTCAGCTTTGCTCTCACCGAGCCACCATCTATCCAGCTCTGGTGAAGATGTTCTTCTGTAATCTGGATTTTGATGGCCAGAATCTTCTCTCCGAGGTATGTGATCAGAACATTGTGATCACACTGCTAGACTGGTTGACTCTGTTCGGGCTGCAGTTCTCTGGCGCCCTTGTTGAAGATGGTGACATGCCCTTCCTTGAAGATTTCAACAAGTTTTAGGCAGTTGAAGACCTGCTGAAGCCTGGTCTAGCCCCCTGACAAGGGTCTCAAGGGTGGAATGCTGAAGAGCCAAGATAGGCTTCTGCATTACGCCTTCGCTCACATCCTGGCTCCTCGCGGTGGTAACTATGCCTACCTCAGCGAGGAAGATGTCTTCATGCTGTGGTTTCTGAAGAATGGCCATCAGATCAACTGACCTGTGTTCATCATGAGGCACATGATGAGGGCCAAGGGTAAGGAGAAATCTGACTTGCCTTATGGCATTCTTGTCACTACTTTGCTGAGCAAGTATCCTCAAGTCTTGGAGACTGAGCGAGCCATTGCTCTGACTCACCACAACGTTTTTGGCGCTCACACCTTACGAAAAATGAAGATGATCCAAACCGATGAAGGCTGGGTGTACCCAGATGAGGTCGCTGAGGATGAGCTTGACCCTGCTGACACCCCTGCTGCTCCTGCTGATGTACCTGCTGCTGCCCCTGCTCCTGTAACTTTGGAACAGATCATGGCTACCTTGCAAGATAACCGAGCTTACATGGAACATACCTTCTCTATTCTGTTTGATAGAATAGAAGGCGTTGAACGTGAGGTTGCTGCCCTCCGATTTGCTTCACCTGCTCCTACACCAGCTTCTTCACCACCACCTCCGGATACTTACTTCAAGGAACTTTAGTTCTTAGGCTATCTGTTTTTGGCTTTGATTGCTACCGCAAGTGCACGGATCGCACAAGTAATACAGATACAGAGTAAAAGTTCGTTCCCACGAGGATATTACGATATAAAGCTAAATACCAACCAATAGCTTAATCAATTCTACACAAGGACATAAAAATAGGAAAACAATATAAAAACTATCTAACCTACAAAAGCAATAAACCTAAAAGCGGTTAGGTTTCAGGAAATCCTCCTTCACCCCTTACATCTATCAACAACAAGCAATTCCCCTCATAAACACAAATGCATTGATTAGGTTAGCTTAAGAATCTGATGTAGTCAACAGCCTATGTCTAGGTCAATTAACCCTGGTTTCTACTTGCCTAACTCACTCAATTTCCTTGAGAGATAGCACAACTTCCACTCATGAACGATCTATTCTCAATCACACACTATACATGGCCAATAGGTATATTTCTATCCTATTAACGAATCAACACATCCAAGCCAATTGAACTCGCCGAACATGCATCAACCACACCATATCCATATCAACAAATCCCTATGTCTAGTTCATTTGCTAATATTGAGATCATGCAATCAAGGCCAACCAAGAACAAGCATTAAACACAGATAATGATTGAACTATAATCAAACATCCACACAAACTCAGAGAAAAACACATTATTAATATAAATAAAAGGATCCAAAATATTCCTAAACAAAGCTTAGCTATACAAAAGATAAGGAAGAGAAGAGAAAAAGGGAAAAGAGAAAAAGAAGCTCATTGATTTGTCTCTGAAGCTTAAATCCTCCTTCAATCCTTTGATCCTTGACTCCAATCCACCATCAATGGAGATCTAGCCAAGCTATCTAACCTAAAACTAACCTAAACTAAGAAAAACTATCAAAACCTAAAAACTAGAAATGGCCAAATGGCCAGAACAGAAAAAAAAACTAAAAAGAATGAGAGAAAAACGCATGAAAATCTATTTATAGGCTCAGCAGCCGCCTCAGCGTCGCGGCCCCCTATATGTGCCCGCGGCCCCCAATGGGTCGGTCTACGTGCGTCGCGGCTCTCACTTCATCTGCGCTGCGGCCCTCTCGTCTCGGGTAAAAGTATGGCCAGGCTGAAATGCCTTCTGCTCTGCGGCGCGCAACACATTGCGCCGCAGCGTAACCTGCTGGAATGCTAATTTGGCTTCCTCTTTCTCTTTAAGCTCAATTGCTCCATATTTAACCTTATGTGGAGCCCCTTCTATCATAGAGAATACACCAAATCAGTAATATATATAAATCTACTCAATTCATAACAATTAAAGCTCAATTTTGCATAATAACACATCAGAAAGGCTTAGAGTCAGAATATGACAAATATAAGCACAAAACCTTCTAAATATGCATTTTAAACAAGGACCTAGCATTCATTCTAGCACAAGGATAGGGCACAAATAACTGCATTATATGTAGCTATCACACTCCCAAACCTACATTTTGCTAGTCCTCGAGCAAAACAAAATAGAACTAAGTAAATCACTTAAACATTAAAATCAATTTTTCATTCAGCAAATATATTTCAATCTTCTTATTTTCAATTAAAAACAAATACTAGTGTGTACTAACTGCATCAATCCTCAAAAAGTTCAAATGCCCCATAAACAGTTCCACACATATACAATCCTTAACATGCTAACAAGCCAGAAAAATCTTAATGCAATTCACATTTATTACAAACATGCAAGATAAACTTCTTCTAATCAAGTCATACACATCCAGATAAGTTTACAAACATGCATGCATATGATTCACAGAATCCACAAGATTGTAAATCAATTCTCTCTCCACTAATGTAAATCACACAAGATTGAGGATCAAAAGGGACTTAATCAGCTTATATTGTTAGGCCAATGGTATGAGTGAAAGAAATGAACGGGAAAGATACAATACAAATATTGAGACACATAATATACTACTTCAAGACATGAGCCACAAACTGATACTAGCAGGGTATTCAATTGTGAATCATAAAACTTGCCAAAACCATTTTCGATGCTTTTTTGAACTTTACTTTTCTTAAGCTTTTGCTTTTCTTTTCATTTTTATTTTCTTTTTATTTTCTCTTTCTTTTCTCTTCTATTTTTGCAAAGCAATGCTTTTTCTTTTCTTTGTTTTGCATCTGGTTCCTTTAGGCTCATTTTGAATTGAATATTCATACCCCTAATCATCAGACTCATTTCAAGAAATAATACATCATATACTCAACAAACAATAAGGGTAGAAAGAAAATGACATGCTTTCACATGCATTAGAACGGCTAACAGGTTAACGAACATAATGGTTATGAAAAACAAATAAGGCCAAACAGTTTAAGGCTTCAAAAAGGGACCTAAGGATATCATCATATCAGGGTAAGCTTTTTAAGACTCAATTGGTCCAAACAATGTCCTAATCATCTCCTCAATCATGCACAACCTAAGATTTCGCCTCAAGAGAGTTCAAAAACAATTTCTAGGATAATCAAAACTCTACATGTACATCCATAAACATTCTCAAAACATGCACTTTTATCATTTTCAAAGTTACACTTGCATCTAAGTGAGATATAAATCATGCATCAAAAGCAACTAAATTGTTTCACATGCTTCAAGATCACATAAGGTTTCACTGAAAAGGGGGCAAATAGCAACCTTTCACATCATGGACAATCAAAAACAACACCAGCATTCTTGCAACATGTCATGCATTCAAATAGATTCAACTTTTCAATTCAAGCAGGCACAACATCTTTTGCATAAAGTGAAAATTGAAAATATTGTCATCAGCACATCAGTGATAGTCAAAACAAAATATAATCATGAAAAAATGTTGACTAAAATCACTGCATACTCAAAATAACAATACATGTTAACATTAAGCATAAAAGAATTAAACATGTAAAGATACTCCCCCAAACCTAAAATGAAATGTATCTTTAAAGAACATGGCCTATAGGGAACCTAAGACTAGTACTGAGCATTATTAAATACTACAAAACAGAAAAAATAACAAAAATAAAAATAAAAACAGCAAAAACAGGGGTCAGCCAGCGCAAGCACCCATGCCTAAAGGCCACGATGCTCACAAAAAGCTGCAGACTTAGAGAAAAACGCCCATTAGCATGCCACAAGCACTACCTTGCACCGCGGCGTGACTACCTAAGCTGCTAAATTTAGTAGCAAACACAGTTTTGCTACTGGGTTTGGCTCTTATGGGTCTCTAGCTGTAACAAAACTTGTTCAAAAAGCTAAATTACAAAAATGTACAACACACACATAATAACATATATAAACAACTTACTAACCTATATACAAACCTAAACACACTTAAAACTTAAAAACAAAAACTAACATAACTAACATATTAACCGATATAAAAACTAACACAAACAACACTTAAAACCATAAACTACAAACACTCACATATCTAAACATAACTAACAAATATTAAAACTAACTAAACTAACATACTAACACATATTAACAAAACATATTAACACAACTAACATACTAATATGCTAACATATTTAACATAAACATATTAACATACTACCTATTTATACATAAAGTAAAAGCATTAATTAAACATAAACATGGGAATCCCTCCCACGAAGGGCTGAGTTATAGTCCCAAAGGACTTTGTCACCAAAATTGAAGTACTCAGCGGATGAGTAGTCTTCAAGAACTTGATCCAAGGGTTATCCTTTCAGGAGTCGCGAAGTCCCTCAAGGGCCTCGTATGAATGAAATCACCCGACTTCTTATTTGAAACTAAAATAAAACAGAAACAAAACATAGATTATATACAACTTATATACAACTTGAATTAGAACCAATCAAACTCATTGTTGATATTAGCAATATAAAAACTATCCCCGGTAACGGCGCCAAAAACTTGATTGCTACCGCAAGTGCACGGATCGCACAAGTAATACAGATACAAAGTAAAAGTTCGTTCTCACGAGGATATTATGATATAAAGCTAAATACCAACTAATAGCTTAATCAATTCTACACAAGGACATAAAAATAGGAAAACAATATAAAAACTATCTAACCTACAAAAGCAATAAACCTAAAAGCGGTTAGGTTTCAAGAAATCCTCCTTCACCCCTTACATCTATCAACAACATGCAATTCCCCTCATAAACACAAATGCATTGATTAGGTTAGCTTGAGAATCTGATGTAGTCAACAGCCTATGTCTAGGTCAATCAACCCTGGTTTCTACTTGCCTAACTCACTAAGTTTCCTTGAGAGATAGCACAACTTCCATTTATGAACGATCTATTCTCAATCACACACTATACATGGCCAATAGGTATATTTCTATCCTATTAACGAATCAACTCATCCAAGCCAATTGAACTCACCGAACATGCATCAACCACACCATATCCATATCAACAAATCCCTATGTCTAGTTCATTTGCTAATATTGAAATCATGCAATCGAGGCCAACCAAGAACAAACATTAAACACAGATAATGATTGAACCATAATCAAACATCCACACAAACTCAGAGAAAAACACATTATTAATATAAATAAAAGGATCCAAAATATTCCTAAACAAAGCTTAGCTATACAAAAGATAAGGAAGAGAAGAGAAAAAGGGAAAAGAGAAAAAGAAGCTCATTGATTTGTCTCTGAAGCTTAAATCCTCCTTCAATCCTTTGATCATTGACTCCAATCCACCATCAATGGAGATCTAGCCAAGCTATCTAGCCTAAAACTAACCTAAACTAAGAAAAACTATCAAAACCTAAAAACTAGAAATGGCCAAATGGCCGAGAATAGAAAAAAAACTAAAAAGAATGAGAGAAAAACGCATGAAAATCTATTTATAGGCTCAGCAGCCGCCTCAGCACCGCGGTCCCCATATATGCGCGCCGCGGCCCCCAATGGGTTGGTCTACGTGCGCCGCGGCTCTCATTTCATCTGCGCCGCGGCCCTCTCGCCTCGGGTAAAAGTATGGCCAGGCTGAAATGTCTTCTGCGCCGCGGCGCGCAACACATTACGCCGCGGCGTAACCTCTTGGAATGCCAATTTGGCTTCCTCTTCCTCTTTAAGCTCAATTACTCCATATTTAACCTTATGTGGAGCTCCTCCTATCATAGAGAATACACCAAATCAGTAACATATATAAATCTACTCAATTCATAACAATTAAAGCTCAATTTTGCATAATAACACATCAGAAAGGCTTAGAATCAGAATATGACAAATATAAACACAAAACCTTCCAAATATGCATTTTAAACAAGGGCTTAGCATTCATTCTAGCACAAGGATAAGGCACAAATAACTACATTCTATGTAGCTATCAGGCTTCATGTTATTTATTTCTGGCTTGTGTAATTGACTCTCTTTGTTATTAATGCATAAATAAAATTTCCTGTTGATCTATTGCTATGAGTACATTTCCTTTTATGCATTCTTATATATGTTTATGGGACTTACCCCTCCTTTTTGCTCATGACAAAAAGGGGAGAAATATTTGATCATTTAACTTTAATTTTAACTTTAATTGAGAAAAGGCAAGTAAATTTGAAATAAGATTGGATTCAAATTGAAAGGGGGAGCTGCGCACATATCTGATATATATTACCTCTTATAATTAAAGAGGGGGAGTAAGCTTTTATACCTCTTTGTGAATTCCAATTATATGCACTAACGTTTTTCTCATTGATAGTCTCATTGATAGTTTGTCATCATCAAAAAAGGGGAGAATGTGTTTTGATGCATACCTTTGAAGACTTGTTTTGATGATAACAAACGTGAAGAATAAATGAAGATGATAATTAGACCAACTCCAAGTTTATATTTGATTAGCATTAGGACTTAGGATCTATTGTACGGAGCTCACTTTGATATCTCTTTGTTTTTGAAAGAAAAGATAAAACTTGTTTTAAACTTAGTGTCTTTGAAAACATCTTATTCAAAACGGTTTTTGAACTGAGTTATTCGAATAGAGCTTAGCCTATTCGAATAAACATCTTCATGAGGTTTGTTTCTAAAATGTGTTATTCGAATAACTACCCTGTTATTCGAATAACTAAGGTTTTCCAGAACTCTGTTTTTAAGTGGCTATTCGAATAACTATCCTTTATTTGAATAAATAAAGTTTTTCAGAACTGCGTTTTAAGTAAGTTATGCGAATAACTCATACATTATTCGAATAAACCTCTTTTGTGTCTGAACTTCCTTTAACTTTATTCGAATAGTTCAGCCGCTATTCGAATAACCTATTCGGTTTTTGAACTCTGGTTTTAACAGAGTTATTCGAATAACATATTGGTTATTCGAATAACCCATTTCGATGAGTTTTTAATTTGGTTTCGAAACAAAGTGTTATTCGAATAAGTTTTTGCTCTATTCGAATAAACACGGAGCTTTTGCTTACGTAAATGGAAACAGACAGGTTTTCAAATTTGTGTTAAATGATATTAATTATACCCAACGGCTAATTCATCTGTTTTTCCCTATAAATAGCAAGCTTGGGTCACGTTTTTCTTTGCCCATAATTCTGAACTATTTTCTGATTACTCTGATTTGTGAAAATTATTTTCTACACTCTTCTTGTTTAAAAAACTTTGAGATATTTCTGTGAAAGCTCCATTAGCACTTCAATTTGTATTACTTACTCTGTGTGAGAGTTTCTCTTCATCTATTTTCTGATATTCTGTATCGAGGGTGAGGTATCCCTCAAGGTTTGTATAAGGGTGAGGTATCCCTGCAGGCTGAGACTTTAGCACAAGGGTAGAGTGTCCCTGTGTGTGAAAAGTGCTCTATTTTGTAACGGTAGCAAGCACATATTGAAACTTGTATACTTAGTGAAAAATCTCGGCTTTCGAGGACTGGACGTAGACCACAAGTGGGTTAGTGGTCGAACCAAGATAAATATCGTGTCTGCTCTTCTTCTCTTTATCTCTTTATTGTATGCAATTTATTTTATCACACATTTATTTTCTGCTATTCTTCTCTTCGTCTCATTCCTTCTGTGCATTTATTTATTAAGTTTTAATATTTATATTTTATTTAAAAGGTTTGCGAAAAAATTTTGTACTCAATTCACCCCCTCTTGAGTACTGGAAGCCACTTGGTAACAACATATAGCCAATAACATAACAAACTCTATTTATAAATTATTTTTCCTAATTCATATATTGCACCAATGATAAGTGCAATTATATAAAATATTTGAATTATTTTTTATTATAAAAATAAATAAATAAAATTTATTATGCATTTTTTCTTTTTAAAATGCAAGTGAATCTCACATATGTTTTTATGTGGGGAACTCTAAATAAAAAGATATAAATGCATAATTTTGCTTAACCACATGGGTGATGATGCAGTAGAAGCATGTTGCATTCTCAAGAGAAGGACGTGTGTTAGATTCTTAGGTAAGCCTCTATGATTAGGGCTATATGCATGTTGCTCCTAGCCTAAAAATGGGTTAGATTCCCGGTTTGAGGTCATACTCAACCATGGGCCATGGTATGGATTCAACACTGCGCTGATCCCTTTGTTTTAAACAAAAAAAAACCATAATTTTGCATCTTATTATTTTTTTTCAAATAACAAAGGATCTAAATCAATGTTTGAGAGGCTGATAAGTAGTGAAAAAGGCAAATAAAAAAGTCCTTAAAAAGGTTTTCTATTATTCTTGCATAATCAATACAATTTATGTATGTTTTTGTGATTTAATTTTATGAGTTTTAACTTTGTCTTTTGTTTTGGTCTTATGAGTTTTTAATTATTATTTTTTTTGCAAAAAGTTAACTTGGTCCTTTAACTTTTTTTTATCATTTTCATCTTATAACTATTTTTTTATTTCTTATTGGTTTCAACTATTAAACATTAGGTAAAGTTGTCCTAAATTATAATTTCATTGGAACATATTACCAATCTCTCTCAAAAAAATTGCTAGGATGTGACTCTTCTAAGGTAGGCACCATTCGCGCATGGCGACCTCCTTCCGCCTCTAGCAGCCTTTTATCCTTCCATTGGAGTGTTCTCCCCCCTTTCATCATCTCCTTGCTAAAGTTCTCTTACCATGGCTACACTGCCACGTTAATCCATCTTTAGCCACCATTCCAAACCTTAGTCTCATCGGAACCTCTATCGCTCCTCACCCATTCAGCCAACATACCTCACCCATAGCCAAATCCATTAATAAAACTCGTGCTCTTTGAACAAATTGGCAACCCTGATAGTTGAACCCTGCCCCACCCCCTGATCTGTCATAATCTCCATCGACAATAAAGGTCAAACCTACATCCTATTGTACCTAACCATCTCGTTGTGCAGTCACTGTCACCCCACTCTCCTCTACTTCGCTATATCCCATTAAGCCAGACCTGAAGTCGTCTCTGACGTCCCTCTCCATCCCAGTCAAGCCCTCATCTTCCCCTCCTCCCCCAACCCCAACGAGCCCACCTTATCGCCTGCAACCCCATCTACAATCCGCCTCCTTCCCCAGCGAACTCATCGGGATGTGACCCCCTATTTTCCTTTTACTATCATGCTCCTTACCACCTCAATCACTTGTTATGACATCATCTAGCAACCAATCTTCGAAGTCTAATGTTAAAGGTGAGTAGGAATATGACAAGGTGGTCTTTCTCGATGAAGCTGAACTACCCTAGCGATTAAAGACGTCACGATTGTGCCTCATTGGTCGATTGCTCACTAAAAAGTCGCTAGTGTTTGGATCCTTTATCACGATCTTGATGGGAATGTGGAAAATTTTGAGTTATAGAGTAACCACATTTCTGAATTCTTTTGTGATCCATGTTAGGTGCGCTATCTACCTAACTTCTGTTATTGTTCTTAAAGAGAATACTTTATTGCCTTAATTTGTGTACACTCTTGTCAATGGTTTAGACAATAGTACATAGAAAGTAAAAACTACTTCTGATGAACGAATGGTGAAGAAACGTAGCCTAAAACTTACTGTTGATGGAGAAGGCATGAGATTTTGTCTGGACTTCACCTAAATCACACTTCCACATTTTCATTTTTCCACCAAATATACTCCTAGACTTGTTGAAAGTTTTATTTTGACGACATGACCTATCTTTTGTATTTTGAACTTTGTTTCTCATTTCATTCCAGTAATGAATTAGTTATTTTTAGTATAAAAAAAAAACTTAAACAGTGTTGATGTGATTTTGTCTGACCGTTAAGCATACAATTGTTTAAGGAATTATTGGTGATATGACGTTGTTTTAGGCGATGGCATAAGCCAACAAGGACGCTAGGAACACAATCATTTGAATTGCTCAGATTAGATTTTCACTTTCAAAAGGAAAAATAATTGTGTGCCTAGAAAGAAAATGGTAAAGTAAAAATTCACTCCATCACTTCTTATTTGTTGTGGTTGTAGAAAGTTGGTAGAATTTTTTTTTTCTTTAGTAGCTTCCTCATCATACTAATTAAAATATCCACAGCCTCCACCATGGGTTGGAAAGCAATGAAAATATCACATCAATGAATTTGATTTTGGAAATATGAAAAATGAAAATAATGAAATTGATTTATCAATGTAAAAAACCAAAACTTGTATACTAGGAATAATGAATCAACCTAAAAGTTTATGCAACCCCATAATTATCTCCCCAGTTTGGCATGAGTTTCCAGCAGTGTGAACGATGGTTTTGACCCTGCAGTAACTGAAACAACCTACACCCATTAAGAAACTCTGAAATTCTATTGCAAGCTTCTTATTCATTTTACTTGCAAAAACCTAGCTTAATGAGGGAAAGGGAAAGCAACGGTGAGATACTTTACCAAAATGCCAAACGATGTCATCTAACTAATTCCCTAAGTAAATGTATGTTTAACAATGTTCTAGATCACATAAGCACCGTTATCAACCACATAAGAGATATTCATTAGTTGTAATTCTTCTCACGGAATGATGATTTGTGGCAACTTTGTCTAATGTTTGATAATTAGGAGACCACTATAGAAAATAAAATAATTTGAGTGACCAAATAAATTTTTTTTTGTCCTTTTTTGTTTGTTTCTTTAATCAGTCAATAACTTTTTAGGTGGATGTGGGAAAATATTTACTTGGGCCCATGATGAAGTAATCGAAGCCCAGATTACCGAGCTGGACAACAGCATGTATGAATATAATCTTTATTTTTTCACATTATTAATTTTTTACATATTTTTTATATTACTTTTTATATTATTAATTATATCATTTTTTTATTTTTTATTACTTAATCACAATTATTTAAAAATAATATAAAAAATAGTGTAACAAGAAAAATGATGTGATAGTATCATTTTTCGTATGAATAAGGAAACATCGCAAGGCCTTCTAGTCATGGTCAATGTCCAGACTCCAGATCGAGAATAAACAAAAAAACAAGAGGAAAAAGGCTGTGAAATTTCTGAGGTGGCTTTGACCGAGCGGAACCAAGTTCAACAACCCAAAAATGTGATGTGTATCATAGGAGTTTGCAACTTGGTGGAAACTTCTTGTTTTTTATATTTCGCTGTACATATTTGTTCTTCGTTTAAGCATGTTTATCCGCATTATTTCAATCTCTAATTTTATTATTACATATTTGTTTTTCGTTTGAGCTTGTTTATCCGCATTATCTCAATCTCTAATTCTTTTTTTCAGAGATATTAATTTGAGAATTTTAAAGATTTCAATTGGTAATTGATTTACGTATGTTAATACAACATACTTACCTAAAAATATACAGCCACACCGACTTTCTACTACACTTGAGGAGGTAGAGGAGGATAAAGGCAAGTATTCATCTTAGATTTTTGTAATCACCTGTAAAAAATTTTACTAACTAATCTAACTAGCAAGTTCTTTATCTCATTCTCTAATTTGTTACTCTAATCTTTATCATAGATTTAAGCCATATAAAATATGCTATACGTTTAATATAGTCAGTACCACTCCAGCTACCACCATAAGATTCGCACACTCGCACATCATAGATATATAGGTCATGCATAACATGGTATCTGTTTAATATAAAGGAAAAAGTATTCAAAATCATTTTAAATTTTAGATCAATTGTAAATAGTTATTTTTAACTTTAAATTTGTCTTAATTAATTTTTAAAATTTTAATAATATTTCAATAAATCATTCTGTTAAAGGAATATTTATTCTTTAACGACAAACTAATATTGACTATCTATCTTCATTTAATATTATTTTTTTATTAATTTATTTTATAAAAACTCATTTTATCAAAATTGACGTACATTTAGTTATTATCACTATTGAGAGATTGAATGGTGTTTTTTATGAAGTTCTTTCATTCTGTTGAAATGGAATAATGGTTCACTTAAAATTTCATATAATTAAATAAAATATATTTTTATAAGATAAATTAATGAAAAGATAAAATTTAATGAAGATGAGAGGTTAAAATTAATTTATCAATAAGAAATTAATACTTTGAACGACTATTAAAATATTAGTAAAAATTTACAAATTAATTAGAATAAATATAAAGTTAAAAAATAATTATTTACAATTGATCTGAAATTTAAAGTGTCTTTGCACAATTTTTTATTAATATAAATATATAACCACTACCATACCACATACCTTTTTGGTTTTTGTTTTTTATTTTGTTTTTTGTTTTTCTTTTTTTGATGTATGCACCAACCATAAGATTGTCCAATATCCTTGCGTGTTATAAATAGATTGGTTATTCGTGACCCTTTACGGAACCACGCTTTGGGTGTGCGGCACATGCTCCGAATTTTTTTTTTCATTAACATATATTAATCAGATGCAGCTTAAGGGTAAAATTACCAAAACAAATCCTATTAATTTATATTTAATATTTAAAAAGTCAAGATAACTAATAAAATGTCCATATAATCTCTTAGATCCCTAATTAAAGTGCTTACTAAATCCTAATTTTATTTTACTTCTCATATTATTATATATTTTTATAAGTAGAACGAGGCAACGGCCCATAAAACTACATTAGGAATTTAGAGATAATAAGACCAAAAAAGTCTTACCACAAAATAGCTGATAGCACCTGAGGAGCTTTAAGGAAGATTCTGCATTCGAACGACTGAGAGTCGTGACTCAGATTAGTCATATAATTTTCTGTCCTATTACCTTCTCTGAAGGAAAGCTGGATAACAACCTCCCACTCAGTAGAAAGTAATTTCCTAATATCTCTAACAAGTGAATTGTAGTGATGCGAGATAGAACAGGAACTCATAATCAGCTACACAACAAAGAGGGAATCCATTTCAGCGATCACCTTGAAAAAGCTACGAAGCTTGGCGACCCTGAGGCCATGATAAAGACCCCATAGCTCAACTTTGGTGGTAGAACACACCCCTAAGTTGCAATAAAAAGCCATGATTAACTAACTTTTTTCGCCGTAGCATAAATTTTTTAAAATTTCATATTTATAAAATGCATTGTATAATGTTTATTATATGTTTAAATTAGTTTATTTTTTGTTTTAGAAAAGTTTATAATTCAAATATTTTAAATAGAACCTTTTGACAATTTTTTTAAGTGAGAAAAAATTAATTCAAACATAATTCTAATATTATAAAGTGTAATAAAAGGAATCATTTTTAAAATTTAATAATTATATGATTCTATTTTGTTTTATTTATCTTTGGCAATATTTAATTGTGTAAATGGAAAAAAATTTAAAAAGGTGATTTTAATTTATTTTGACAGGTTATGTGACTTTTTTTATAACATGAAAAACTTACATGGCTTTTAAATTTTTTTTTTTTGGTTATTTTGTTATTTTATTAAAAATGAATTCAGGTTATTACTAGCAAAGAATTTTTTCTTTATAAAATTGATAATGATAATTAATACTTGATAGTATAATTAATTATTTCTCAAGGTAATATTACATTTCTTAAATTAACTTCTATTTTCTCAAGATAATATCTAGTTTTAATCTCTACCGTTCTAAGAAATTTGTCTTTCACTGAAAGTTAAAATAATATATTAATTTGATATTTTATATTTTAAAATATGTTAATTTTAATTATATGAGAAATGAATAAATAAATGATTATTGATAACATATATAAAGAGAGAGAAAAAGTGTTTGATAATATTGATAATAAATAGTCAATCTATATTTTAATGGTATACGTAACTACATAAGAAACGATTTGAATTTTTAATTAAGTCTATGAACTATGATTTTCCATACCCCCACAATTTCAAAATTTCTGGGTAGTTTCCGGGCAACTGCATAGTTTACTCCGAGCTATAATCAATGTGTTCTCACTTTCTACAGATTTAATCTATATTATATATAAAGGAAATTCTCCACTTTTGTGTTCAATTTTAATTTTTTTAAAATTATTATTAATAATTACTTATTTAAAAACTTAAAGATAAATATAAAGAAGATAAAATTGTAATTATATTTTATTATTTATTTATAAATTTAAAAATAAATATAAAAAATATAAAATCACAAATACTTTTTTATTTAAATAGTTAAAATAAATATAAAATGCATTTAAATAAATAAATATAAAAATAAAATTCAAATAAAATTTATTATTATTTATTTTTATCTTAGAGAGCATATCTAGTGAGAGGAGTTTTTATTGTGAGAGAGTGAGATGAGTAAATCTTGATCATACAATCATATATGAATGGTCAAGATTAAAAGCTTCTTAAAAATCATATGATCACTTAAAAAATCACACGTATTTATCTTCTAATCTTGACCATTCATGAAAGATCCAATACCAAAATTCATTTCTCTCACATCTCATAATAAACACTACTCTCATAAGATCTTATATATATATATATATATATATATATATTATCAAATTTAATAATACGAAAAACGTTTTCCCTTCGAAAAGCACCTAAAAATATCTGCCGAGAAAGAGTCAATATTTCTAGTATTTTTCCTCTATAAAATGTGAAGGTTCACAACTCCCTCTCCTCCAACCAGCCTATCAGTCTATAACTGATTTCACTGCTTACAAAGTCCCAATAAAGTTTCTGGGAAAAGGGATATTCCTTCCCCAAGAACTCTAATTCGGTCGGTGTTTGCTTCGGTCACTCTGTATTAGTATGGCTCAGACTACACCAAATCACACGCAGACCGTATCTGGGTGGGCAGCTCATGATTCTTCTGGCAAGATTACCCCATACACCTTCAAAAGAAGGTAATTTCTGTTTGTGAGCTGTGAATTTCATGCAGCGTTCTTCTTTATGTTTTGGTAAAATGTAAAGAAAACAATAAACTTGTTTCTGAGTAGTAACTAACCACATCTTCCATATGAACACGCAGGGAGAACGGCGTTAACGATGTGACCATACAGATTTTGTATTGTGGGATTTGCCACACTGACCTCCACCATGTTAGAAATGACTGGGGCATCACTATGTATCCTGTTGTGCCCGGGTAACTAATAGAAACTAAATTAATACTTAATACTAAAAAAAATATAAATTAAATTGATACTTCATTCTCTCTCTCTCTTTCTAACACAAAGTCAAGAAATGTCCAATCTCATGTATGTTGATTGTGTTTGTGTGTGTATGTAGGCACGAGATCATTGGGGTGATCACCAAGGTGGGGAGCGATGTGAAGGGGTTCAATGAAGGAGACAGAGTTGGGGTGGGGTGTTTGGCAGCCACATGTTTAGATTGTGAGTACTGCAAGAGCGATCAGGAGAACTACTGCGAACAGTTGCAGTTTACATACAATGGAGTTTTCTGGGATGGCAGCATCACGTATGGTGGCTACTCCAAAATGTTGGTCGCAGATTACAGGTTGATGATTAGTTATATATCATTCCCCCCCGCCCCCTCCTTTTTTTTTTCTCTCTCTTTAATCTTATAAATTATACTATAGATCTGCTTAAAATTCTTTTGTGCGTGAAATTCCTCGAACCCCATCTTCTGAAAATAAATAAAATAAAATAAATGAATATGTAAAGGAAGATAACTCGCTTTAAAGTCGTCGTGCTGGTTGTTGAAGTGTTAGGCATATCATATTTATGAGGAGGTTTCGGAGAGTTATGCCTTGGCTGGCCTTCTTCAATTCAACACATTAAATGGGAGAAAACTGTGATGGACCCACTGGTATATAGATGAATCATCATTTTTATTATTTGAAAGTATTTATATAAAAATTTAAATATATATATAAATTATTAGTTAAAATTTATAAAATTTTATATGTATAGTATTTATAAAAAAAAATAATTAAATTAAATTTTTATACAAATTTAAATATTAATAGTTAAATGTATTTTTTAATTTCAATTATTAATTTATTTTAATAAATTAATGATTAATTTTATGTTTAATTCATTCATCGACCACCTTAGAGTGGTCATATTTCACCCATTAAATGTGTTTTGAAATATCGCAAACGAGAGGACCACACGAAGGAAGATGCCACTAGAAGATGTCACTTGTGACTTGTGAGTATATAGTGTGAAAAGAGTCACGAAACCTAATAATTGCAACCTGAATTATCTTTAAAAATCGATGGAGTCGAGATTTGAGTCATTTGATCATAGATCATACAAGAAGTTATTAATGAAATAAAGTGGAACTAAGTTCTCTTTTTCAAAACTCTTTATTCTAGCCAAGACGAAATTGTACCTTCTTAATATATGGTGAAGCAATAAATAAAATCAACTAATTATAATTTAAAACTTGCAGTCAAATCTTTACTTATTTGGATCTTATATCACTTAAGCTAAATTTAAGTAGTTGAGTTTATAATTTTGCTTTGGTACCTGACTTAATAATTTTTGCTTAAAGTTTTACCCATCTCAACTTATGATATTTTGATGTGAAGATATGTGGTACACATTCCGGCAAACCTGCCAATGGACAGAGCGGCACCTCTACTGTGTGCCGGAATAACAGTGTTCAGTCCCTTGAAAGACCACGATTTGGTAGCATCACCAGGGAAGAAGATTGGGGTCGTGGGCTTGGGGGGCCTTGGACATGTGGCCGTCAAATTTGCCAAGGCATTTGGTCACCATGTTACTGTCATCAGTACTTCTCCCTCCAAAGAAGCCGAGGCTAAGCAGCGTTTGGGAGCCGATGATTTCATAGTCAGCTCCAATCCTAACCAAATGCAGGTTTGCTAGCTTATTCACATCAAACCTATCTATTTTGATATTTGGTTGAACTTTACATGATATGATGGTGTAGTGTCTATTTTACTAGTACTATATATGGTCCAAAATTAGGCCACTAAAATATAATTTGATGCTTTTGGGCTTTGGCTAATGGGCCATGGCGATGAAGAAATGTTTTGAACAAAACTCAATTGACTTTTTCTGATGACAGGCTGGGAGGAGAAGCCTGGATTTCATTTTGGACACTGTATCAGCAGAGCACTCTCTCTTGCCCATCTTGGAATTGCTCAAAGTAAATGGGACTTTGTTTATCGTGGGTGCACCCGACAAGCCATTCGAATTGCCTGCTTTCCCATTAATATTTGGTAACATTAACCTTAATTACCCTTGTATTTGCTAATTAATTAATCACCTTTGGTTGAATGATTTATAAAAAGCAGAAAAAAATTAAGAATAAAATTGGTGATAATAGTTTATTAACATTTGTAACAGGCAAGAGGTCAGTGAAAGGTGGCATCATAGGAGGAATAAAAGAAACGCAGGAAATGTTGGACGTTTGTGGGAAGCACAATATAACGTGTGACATTGAGTTAATCACACCAGACAGAATCAACGAAGCTATGGAGCGCGTTGCTAAGAATGATGTCCGCTACCGTTTCGTCATTGACATTGCCGGCAGCTCAAATAACTAGCCTTTAATTAGGATTGATACCTTGATTAATTGCTGAATATTTACTGTTTGAGAGGAGCAATAATAAGAATCAAGTACTGGAATGAACAAATTCAGAATCCTAGTTCTCTTGCTCATTAAGACTACGTTTGGTACATCATATACAGAAGATATGATAATAAAAATTAATACTATCAAGTCTTATTTAATGTTTAGTACATTCAACTGATAGTATAATGAAATCAAGTCAAGTCATTTTATCCTATTCTAAGCTGATAACTCTATTTCTTCTCCTAGTATTTGATAAGACATGGTAGAATTTCTATTTTAATTTTATCCTCAATTTCATTTTTATCACTCTTCTCCCTTGCGCCATCGTCACCGCCACCGCCACCGCCACCGCTCCCACCGACACCACCATCACCGCCATCGCCGCACCATCACCATTACCACCACCGCCGCCGCCACTCTCACCACCACCACCACCACCATTGCTACCATCACCACCACCACCACCGCTCCCACTACACCACCGCCTCCCACTATCACCACCACCACCGCCACATCACCACCACCGCCGCCACCACCACCATACCATTATCGCTCATCGCCGCCGCCGCCGCCGCCACCACATGTGTCACCACCACCACCATCACCACCACCACCATCACCACCACCACCACCGCCCACCCTCACCACCACCACCGCCGCCACTACTACCACCACCGCCGCCACTACTACCGCTACCCGCCGCCGCCACCACCACCACCATCACTACCACCGCCGCCGCCACTACTACCGCCGCCACCACCACCACCACCGCCACCATTACCACTACTACCATAAGACTTTTTATTATTATTTTATAATTATTTTAATTTTTATGTTAAAAATATTTTGATCTTAAAAAAAATTATACAATCAATTAATTTATCCTTTTGTTATCAAATAAAAATAAAATTATGTCTTATCTTATTAATTATACTATCATATTTTATACTATATTATCATCTTATCTTATACTATAATATCATTGTGCACCACCAAAAAAAGTCTAAGATTCTTATTCTTACTTTTCCAATCAATCTTCTCGTTTCTTACTATAGTGCTGTAAGTCTTATTTGTATAATTGATTAGCATTAACTAATTAACTTGCTACTTAGCTAACCACTAATAATTATTTAGTAGCTAATACTAACTATAATTATTTAGTAGCTAATACTAACTAATTACAATTTCTATTGAGATAAAATTTAAATAAAATTCTTTAAATGTTTGTAGTTATATTTTTTAATAAAAATATAACATGTATCTTATTTTTTAATTATTTTATTATTTTTTTAAAAATTTTATTAATAAACTATAAATAAATATATATATATTATATTTTTATTAGAGAATAATATCACAAACATTTAAATAACTTTATTTTGTCCTTCATGTGAACTAATCACTAATAAACATTTTACAATTAAGTAAAGGCACGAAAAATAAAATAAAATAAAATGGGTAGCATGTTCTCCTTCAATTAAAAGCCTTTATTTAGTTCATTTTTTACTCTGAACGCGCAATTTCTTTTTGGCGTTAGTAGTATGTGATACTTGCGAATTGCCGTTAATAGATGACTATGATCCGGATTTCCGGATGACCACAAATAATATTTGACGGCTAATAACTATCTGTAAGTCTGTATGATTGCTTTACTTCTCAATTGCTTCGTTTGAGAACCAAGGTTCCAAATCCAAATCTCTGCTATAGACATCTCATATATCAATTATGAATATTGATAGCATGTTCAATTTTTTTTTAATAAAAAAACTGTTACTTTAATCAACATCATTATTTCTCAATTATATGCATTTTCTATATTATTAGATATTATTATCTCGGGGGAAAAAATTCAGCCTGTCCTAACACAATGGTTTCTTTGGCGTACAGAGCGAAGAAACTTAATTTAAAGTTGATATAAATATTATAAGTTATAACCAAGCCAAAACTGTTTTTCTTTTGGTATAGTTATAATTGTTTCACGAGAAACGTCATTGCAATAACTAATAATATGCAAATTATAGCTCATCCTAACGAAAAAGTAACTTTTTTTTTTCATTTTGGTAACTCAATGAAATAGGTTCATAGAGTTATTTAGTTTCTTTTTGTGCATAAAAGAATGCTAGTTAACTTTTGACTTCTGTTTGCAACCTTTTAGCTTAGTTTTCAAGTTATTTCTCTTGGGTTTAGGTGATGACCTTGGTTAGATTTTATTTAGCATTTGGATTAGTGGTTTGAGTTTCAACATTAACATCACGCCCAAGTCTTAAAAATTAATATCAGTGTCAATTGAATTTCAACTTCTTTACCTTTTTTTTTGTTTTGTTTTTTAAATCACATAATAAAGTAAAATTGAGTGATTCTAAATACTAATTATTATGCATCAAGTATCAAGTATCAATACATAGTCAGGACTCAGGACTCGGGACTCGGGACAGAGTGATGCGTAAGATAAGAAGAGCATGCGTTTGTATCTACATACAGGATCAATTCATGGTCTGAGTTTAATTAGAGGGAATTTTTTCATGAATTCATGGTCTGGGTTCAATTAGAAGAATCTCTTAAACTCAAACTGCTACGTAACATCTGCAATCATTTCGGAGTCCTACGTGGCAAACAGATATCTATCGAATGAGAATTGTAGGACCCCACGTTAATATCTTGCTTTAGCGCCATCTGTGCTTCATATCTTACACACAAACGAGTTCGTTATCAATTATTATCTCAGGCCAGGATTCAAGACCCACTAACTAACATGGATTTTCTTCTCTCTTTTTTTTAATCCACAATCTATGGAAACACATATAACGCCTCCATCTTCAGTTCAGAACACTACCCACATGGAATTTGGTAGACGAAATATATGGCCAAAGTTAATTGTAGAGCAATAGAATGGAAATGAATAGATTGAGCTTGTAGGAGGAGCTGCCTGTGTCGACGTGGGAGAAGGAGAGCACGCCGTGTCAGGTACCTTAACTTGCGAACAAAGTCATTAAACATTTGTGGTAATGTAAACTGCCAACTGGATTTCTTCTCCTTTTCTTCTTAACTTCTCCCCAAGCCAGAAATACACAACACCTCTCTCTCTCTCTATATATATATTTTGGTGTGATGATTCCTTCATCCAGTTGATTAGCGTTCGAGTCCAAGATAAAATTAGATCTCATAGATGACACACATTGGGTGGCTTTGTTGTCTGCGAAGAAGAGCGGGTGAGTTTAACTTCTGCAACTCTAGCTTCTCTTCGTTCAAATATTATAAAGTATCTTCCTTGTAAATATGTTTCACCTTTTCTTCCCCGTCATGATCAAATCCATTAATTAATTAATAGGTTGCTTATATTTGCAAAGAAACATTTGAGGGATGTTGGATTTAGTTAATTAATTAATTCAAGCACCTTGCTGTGATTATAAGTCTTGCTTTCTTTTTTCTTAATTAGTTAGATATGTCATATATGTACTATTACTCGTATCTCATATGCTGCTTTTTGTTAAACTCACAAATCATAGAGGATGACGGGTAAAGTAATAATTCCCACAGAATTGGCTCCAATAATAGCTAATAATGAAGTTCATAATATGCAAACCAGGTAGATCACAGAAAGAATGTGACGAAGATAGCTTGTGTACAAAGCCAAACGTCAATGAAGAATACCTCGAAGCATTCAGAACAAAATCTTATATCGAAATATGCAACAAAGCACAAGGGCAGCTTGGAAAGACAAGCACCAGAAGACTCTATTCCTCTTCTTCAGCATCTTCTTCCCTTCCTTTCTGCATGCATCTCACTGACTCTTTACTGGAACCCCGGCAAGAAATCATAACAAACATGACACACAGCTTGAAGGTACATCATCTACTAGTGGACTACTTCGAAGCCAGCTTACAAGCATGCCGTTGTTGTGACACAATCCTTGAAGGAATCCATTCCATGAGACTTGCTTATCGAAGGATTACAAGGGTTGTTAAGCTAAGCAAAAGGGTGCTTGATTGTACAGACGAAAATGACCAAACCCAAAAGGATATCTATAGAGAGCTTGCTTCCTTTGCATTGCAAAACAACCCTTTGTCCATAATTAGCACCGTGCAGTTCCGTGACATTCACGACAAATACGTGGAACTCCTGCATAGACTAAAATCAAAGAGAGGGAAGATTCGAAGAAGGTTAAGATTGAAGAGAGTTTGCAAGAAGGTTGGAGGAATTGCACTTGTAACTTCACATAGCGCTGTTCTTATTGCTTTACTAGTCTTTTCTTTACATAGCATAGTTGGGTTGGTGGCAGCACCTAGTATTGTGGGTTGCCTAGTTGGTTTGTTCGTAAAGAGAATCAAGAATGTTCGTGAAAGGTTTAGTACAAGCTCTTCTGAAAGACTGTGTGATCAACTTGATGTTGCTGCCAAAGGGGTTTATATACTGATCAATGACTTGGATACTATGAGTAGGATGGTGAAGAGGTTACACGACGAGGTAGAGCACCGGAAAGCGATTGCTGATGTGTGTGTGAAGAATGGCAAATGTGAAATATTGAAGCAGGTTATGAGGGAATTTCATGAGCATGAGTCTAGCTTTTTGGATCAGTTGGAAGAGCTTGAAGAACATATTTACTTGTGCTTTCTCACCATAAACAGATCCAGGAGACTAGTTATGCAAGAAATTACGGAGAAAGAACTTTGAAAAAAAAAATAAACGTAGACACCTCTTTCTTCCTTCCTCAGATATTTGAGAAAATTTTTTAGAGGCGCAGGAGTTAAGTTCCGTATGAAACTTCTGCGCGGTCACAGTTTCACAAATGGCTCTTCCTTCTCTATGGCCAGGTGGTGGTTTTGATGAGTGCTCATTGCTTCAAATAGTTTTTGTTTCCTTTAATTTTCCTATATCAGAATACATATATGTCTGTAAAAGTTACATAAAATTAAAAACTAAGATTCGTATCAGGTACAAACGATTTTTAATTTTTTTATTCTAATTTTTGTTCTGCTGCGAATTTTTCTTGTACATATTGATTTGTAGGCTTTAGTACTCGGCTTACAATACAAATTTGGTGCTCTTTATCTCCTCTTACCTATCATAGAATTTCTATGACCCACAAAATTATGGAAGAATGCTATTTTGCCACGACTTCTGCCTATTTTTAATATTAAATATTAAAAATTGAAAAAAAAATGAAACTGATGTGGCAAACTGTCACGCAGGCACAAAAATTGACATATATACTAAAAAGTTCTTGCTATATATTATTTAATTTAATGTTACCACTTTAATTATAATATTAAAAAAATTATTAAAGTAGGAAATAACAATTACCTGCATAACTGAAATAGTATATATTAAATGATATAGTTCTTATTTTCAAAATATTTAAGAATTTTTAATTGATAAAAGCTGTCATGGGAAGGCAAAAAATAATATCTTATGTGACAAAAGTGATTGTATATTGATAAATGATTTAAACAATATTTTTTTAATAAATAGTTTGTAAAAATAATCAAGAGGTATGTTTCGGTGGATAACTTGAGCTTCCTGTAGACAAACTTTATTTGCATTTCATGGGTTCAAATCTCACATGCAGTAAGGATAAATTTGGAATACTGAGCAATAATTAGTCTCACACACCAAAATATATGAAAAATACTTATAAGACAAAGAAAAAATGTATTCAAAAAAATTACTTTTTAATATTTGATAAGACATTATATCAATAAAAGGAGAAGTTAAGATATGGAAAAAGATATTTGTACATTAAATTTTGTACACTATTTTTATATTGGTAATAAATGTGCAAATAACTAATGATTTACATATATTATGTAATGATTAACATGTATTATGTAATAATCGATATAAAAATGGTGTGCTAATTTTGGTATATGAATAGCAAAATTACGAAGATATCTGCAAATTGCCAAATCTTCTTTTTCTCTAGTCTTATCATGTAATTGGGCTGGACTTTAGATTATTTTTTTTATTATGAAAGATTTAAGAGTAGAGATTTTCTCATTTCAAGATGAAACATATTATAGATAAGCCTTAGCAAAGAATTGACTTGAGCTTGTTTAAATAAAAATAGTAATAAGCAAGCCACATTCTTCAGAGAACCACATTCTTCAGAGAAGAATCATAGTTTAAATCTTTAAAAAAGCAATTATTAGGATGATTTCTCTTTCTATTAGTGCTCAAGGGATTAACTTAATGGATAAAGATTACTTGTCTCTTTTATTGTTCTTCCGCTTAAATTTTATTAAGTGGAAAAAATATTTAATATGATTTATTATAAAAACTGTAATTACTCTAGTTTTAGGTGAGGAAACAAAAAAAAAGACAGCAGACATGTGATTCTTATCCTGATTCCTAACCTAATAATGCCTTATCAATGATACAAAAACAAAAAAAAAGGAAGAAGAATGAAAGTAAAATAACTAGGGTGGTCCACTGTTCTGGGCTTGTTGGCTCAGGTTCTCCCTAGGGCTTAGAAGAACTTGCTTGGGCCACTAGTCACGGGTAGCCCATGTCTTGGATTTAAATTTCAATTACGAATGATAGGGAGTTTTTTTTTTTTTCCTTAACAAAGAACATTTTTTTCCCTCTCTAATGGTATAGATATTTTTTCGTATTAGGATTTATAATTCAAACCCACCACAGCCAAAGATTTCAAATCCAGGCGACAATTATTTCGGCCTTGTCACGTGACTGCCAAATCTTTAAAATCTCTCAATGTCAAATAAAGGAATAAAATTTCCAAATCTCTACATAATAGGAATTATCTCACATAAGAACCCTAACTCCTCATCTATCATGTAACACACCTTCTACTGCCTCTTCTGCAGATGCGTGGAACCATCTCTGCAGATTCCGAAATACGCCTACCCCGTATGTTATATGTTCTAACAAGATGAAGACCTGAATTTCTTTTCGTTGATGATTAATTGGACCATTGACAAATGACAGTTGACAACATTTACAGGCCATGTCAATTAATTACAAGAAACTTCAACTTCACCACCATTTACTTCAACGTACAGCTGCTAGAAAAGCCGAAAGAGACTATGGTTACAAGTTATTATATATACAAACCAACAAATGAATACTTCACTCATTTTTTAAGGACGTGTGGGGTAAAACGGAGATCCTTGTTTTCCTCCTCTTCCTATTATTTTGTCGCCTATTTTTCCTCGATCCATTATGGAATTGTAACACATAGGATCATAGTACATACACTTTCTATGCGCGCGGATCATCTAACGTGTTTACATTCGAGCCTGATTTCTTGTTCACCACCACCAGTGGTGATGCTGCTCATCTTGATCATAGACTTGACAAAGGCTCTTTCAAACTCCTCTCGGGAATGAGCAAACTTGGAAACCAATGCTTTAGTGTTGGGATGAGTGAGCAGAGCTTGATCAGAAGAGAATATACTCTTTCCTTGGAGGAGTAGTTTGTAATAAGCATTGTCAAACCTGGTGTGGCTAGAATCCAAAGGGGCACCTGCATTATTTACTTTGTTGTGAGAGGGACATATGCTTCGGAGTCTGTTGGCGAATGATGGACTCATGGACGTGTCAATGTCTTGGTTGGGGCTGAAGTTGTGGATTCTGTTCTGGAAGGATGAACAGTGAGCGAACCCCAGGGTGTGACCTCCTGCACATAACATCATATCATATCATATATATAATTATAATTAATAAGGAGTGCTTGACTACCATTTTAGCACAGTGCGTGATGATTACATTTTTCTTTTGTGGGTAATGATTATTGGTTAGTTAAATTGAATTTTGCTTTGCTACAATTTTACTATACAAACTTGATTGCTGGTCGAAGAAACAGGAACGACACACTAACATTGATTAAATTATTCTGGAATCATGTTAGTAACATGATGTAACATTTAGGTCGTAGCTGTAAAGGCAGAGTTAATGCAATTAGTATTACATATTCCCAATTATTAGATAGTTTGAATTGACTTTATATTTTTGGTAGTACCTGAGAGGGCTACCAGATCTTCCAAGGTAAGGCCTCTCTGAGAGAAGCTTTGTTGTAGTTGGGAGATGTTGAAGGTGGGAGGTGGCAATTGTCTGGTTTCAGTGGCCTTCGATATTCTTCCATCTTTCCTTCCTTTTGGCACATCCCAAGTGGGTCCTCCGGACTAAAGCCACTCACATTAAAAAATAAAAAAATTAAATTCTAATATTCGTTTTGCCTAAATGAATGAGTTATGAGTTTGACCAAAGTTACCTTAAATAAATGACTAAAAAATAATAATAATAATAATAATAATAATAATAATGATGATCACTATATATGTTATTGATTGTGACTCTGACCAGAGTAACAGCATCCCTAACAGCAAGAGCCAAAATATCAGCACAAGATACGACCCCGGGACAAACAGCTTCCACTGCTTTCTTAGCGATATCAATGACATAGAATGCATGCAAAGAAATGTTAGGAGGCCCATCCTTTTCTGCTTTATTCTCTCCCTTTGATTCCAGCAGAACAGAGGCATCACAACCCTTCAAAAAAAGAAAAAAAAAAAGAGCAAATATGATCAGTTATATAGGTATCAACTTGACTACAGGTTGCTGGCCCCATATGAGTTTAATTTTAATGGAGTCTAAGAAGTACAAACAAAAGTTGCATACCCTTATGAAACAATCATGAAAATGCATCCGAAGCAGAGCAGCAGGGACAGTTTTGTCATTCATGGTTGCTTTATGTACAGCACCAGCGACGATGGACTCTACCTGAGGGCACGTATAGTCATAGTAATTCACACTAAGTGCACATGCAAGAGAAGTGAAGGACACCGTTATGAGCATCACTGTGGCAATGGCTGCCATATTTCAAACAATCACAAATTCAAGCTTTCTTTGTTTATGACTTGTGAGAAACAGTAACGGGAATTGTACGGTATTTGTAGGAAAGGCAATGACACAGGAGATATGGAGTTGTTACGGGGATATGGTTGTTAAACATATTTGGTGATCGATGACCCTACTAGTGGAGTAGGGTTTTCGAAGCATCTTCTGTTAAATAAACAGAAGTTGCATTTGGTACTTTCTTTTAAAGCCAATATTATTTCAAAAGCAAAACGCAAAATATATATGGTTCTCGACTTCTTGTTATTTTCTTTTCCTTTGTTATTTTCTTTTCCTTTTTGGTGAAAATAAAAGCTGCATTCTTGCTTTAGCATATTACTTGTCATCGATTCTCATAGAATTATAAATATATTATACTTTCGAACAAAACGAGTTTATTTTAGGATTGCACTACAATTTTACATGCTTAAACCCCAATTAGAAAGTAATGGAAAGGGGTCTTTGGTTGGAGTTGGACTAGCATATTGACCCCACAATGAATGGTTTAGATGGTTTGCCCTCAACCAAAACTGGCGCCATCTTTACTTAATCTTTGTTCAAAACAGTATTCCATTTATCAAGAATCAAATTATAAACTCAAAACCAATCAAGATTAGGTGTAATGATAAAAGAACGCTTGCAGTGAGAGAATTAAAGCTCAAACCTTAGAATAGGTAATAGGTACTTATTAAGAAAGTCTCTTGATTTATAATCAATTGCAATCGTGTCTGCGTTAATTGAGATTATTATCACACTTAATACCAATAGAAATATTATGATGAAAGACCAAAAAAAAAAAAATCAACTCAAAACCACAAACTGTGAACTATAGGAGAAGGCTTAAATATTATTATTTTTAATATGTCTAACACTAATATCAATAATAATTTTGTTATTTTTACACCACAATTATTATACTATCTTTACACCTTTTTTGTTTGGGAAAAAAATGACAGAGTGTGTATTATATATTTTTTTCTTTTTTTATTGTTAAAAAACAAAGAATAATGTAATGAAATGATTTGTAAATAGTATTGTTATTATTAATAATTCTACTTGTAGAGCAAATTGAACCGCCACAAGTCATTGTCCGGTGTGCACAGCTAATGAATAATGAACAGTTGAATACTGTAGAAGGCACGTTATGAGACAGCGTAGCAATATGTCTAACCATTATTATCAATGGTAAAATTTGATGAAGATCCATTATGACATTAATGATGCAGTTTCAATTACTATAGCAGAGAGCTGATATTTTATAAGTAATTTAAACAATTTATAAAGTTTTTGAAAATTTATAGAAATTTCCGTGAAAGTACAGACAGACAACTGTTTAACTTCATTTCATGTGAGCTATTGCTACGTAACATCTTCACTGAAGTAGATATCGCCTACAAGTTTCAGTTCATCTGAACGGGTAAACATGTGTCGGTGTCTTGATACGGTTTATGTTAAGACACCAGTTGGAATGATGCCAGCTAATGTCGTGACTCGTGACTCTTACTTTTTTTTATCTCATCATCAAACAAAAAACTCGTAGATTCTCTACGGCATTTCGCAAGCTGTAAGAGCATCTGCATATCTCACATTTGATAACTTTTGCACTGTTTTGTTTCCATCGAATTGTCCTGGATTCAAAAGCTTGATGGAATTAATTAATTCACAACAGTGACAATGCTATATTGAAAATTTTAGGGAATTAATATTTTCCCAATTCCCGCCGCGATACAGCCACAAGTACAACAGCATTCATATTACAAGAATTTATAGTATAAATTTAAATTTCAAAGATGCTTATTTCTACGTGCTTGACCTTCCATATGATATGATGATTCTTCTTATTGATAACAAATGAACAATTCATGCAAGCCATGTGCTTTGCCTTCCTGAGGTTTTTCATTAAGGGCTTGGAGTTGATGGGGTTTGGTCCACCAAATTATCAAAACCAGAAGAGGGGTGGCGGGCTGCTCCAGTAAAATAATAAGCACGCCTCAGCCATTCTGGTTATATGGGGAAATCTAAAATCCAAAACCCAAAACTCTAGAGCCCCAGTTTGTGAGCTTAGAACTGGACAGGGCTAGAGAAAGTCTGGCCGAATGCCCAATTTGCTGGAACAACATCTTGGAAAATTCTGGTTTCCCCATCAGTGGTTGTGACCCTGAAGGACAAAGACTGACCATCCAAATACGCATTGGATTGCCAATTAACACCCCAGTTTCTTGACATAGCCATCCACCCAGTTTTTGAGCCTTTAATGGACACAGATTGGATGGATCCAGCCCCAGCAACATTGCTGATCAACACAAGCTCAAAGTAGTCTCTCCCATTGATAGTGAACCTCACACCTCCGTGCTTTTTGCATGGAACCCTGCAACATTAATTTGTGATGGAAACAATTAATATGTCACTTAGGATAGAATAATGCTACACACACAGAAAAAATTTGCCAGAATTTTGAGAACAAAATTTGAGGGTAGTTCCTGAATGATATAAACATGCCAATTCATTATGTCAAAATTTTTGACTAAAAAATTCTAGTTATCTACCATTTTTCTATAGAATAAGGTCAATGATATTAATATTATTAGACCAAGATACAGAACAAGTTCAAACCTTTGGAATAACACGGGCACGATCCCTCCACTGTAAATACCAATCTTTTCCCATGCGGGTTGAGCCATATCAAAATGCTTGAGTGGTTGGTTGCACCAGCCTCCATCGTTGTTAGGAAGAGCATAATTAGGAGGGCAAAAGTTTGTGGCAGTTATGGTTACAGATCTTCCTTTTATGCACCACTTGGAGTCTGCTTGATAATCACATATAATTTTGTAGCACTCCCCGCACGAAGCTCCATCATTAAATAAGGCAGTACTTAAAGCCGCAGTTCTAGTCCCATACCCTGTTGCATACAGATTCCCATACCCACAAGCTCCTCCTGCAGTCATACATAAATATATATGCTAAATCAAATTCAACCTTCGCACTTTGCAGAGTAGGGTAGGGAGTAAAAAAAAAAAAACTACATATATAATGTTAAAAGGTACAGTCACAATGGCTTACCCAGAGTGCCTGAGGCATCGCTACCCCCATAAAAAGTGGCATGGGCATTGGTCCATCCAGAAGGTGAAAAGGCATAGGTATTGATTGTGAAACAGCATAATCCGAGGAGGCTGGCCAAAACAAACATAACTTTGGCCGTTATCTTCATGCCCTGCTGAATGCCTAAAAGCCTAAAACTCCAAGTGAAGGATTGCAAATGCAAATGAAGATGATGAAGGTAGAAGGATACAAGACTAGAATTTGTATTTACATTTATTGTCATTTCCATTTTCCAAGCACAAAAGCTTTGTCTTTAAGTAAGGGACCAGACTTGCTAAGGCAACGATGGCACATGTGAGTCCTGCAACATGAGAGAACTCCAGAAACAATTTTTATTATTTATTAAATTAAATTTATCTGTGCAAGTGTGCAGAGTTCTGAACATCATTCAATTATTCCACGTTCTCTTATCTTACACTTCCCTTCCCACCCACATGCCCATCCCAACATACGAGCCGTGAATATATCAAAACCAACAAGTCCATTTGGTAGTCTATCTTTTTTTTTTTATTCTAGCTCTTCCCAAATCCCAATGTTTAGTTGCGTCATCTCATATGGATCATTTGGTTTGTAGTTATTTGTGGATAAAATGACAGAATAGTTTTATACTTTTATGGCGTAGATCATAACATAACATGGTCACATGGAAATGCTTGGCAATGTCGTTTTAAGGGAGCTATAGCCCCACGTCCCATTTTGGCTATATAGATTGTCACGGGACAACATGCAGCTAAGGCTTCAGATCTGTTAGCAAGCAACTTCATAATAGTCACCGTTCATTCAATCTGAGAACACATGGGATACTTGACAATCTAAAATTTCCCAGTAAAGAAATCACCCAATTGGACATTGGACATCCACTTGTCTCGTTTATTAATTAAGGTATTCATAACCTATAAGCGTGATCCTATGACGGATCCGGCTTCAGACACCGGATCTCCTCAGCGATTTGATACAGAAAAATTCACATTAAATATATTAATTTAATATTAATTTTTTAATATTTAAAAAAAAAACTAGACAAATACAATTTTCATATATTCATATATATATATATCTATTTCCTCCTATGACGCTTTATATATATATATAAAAAAATTATAGGATATATATATATATATATATAATTATAAAATTTAAGAAAATAAATTTATAATTTATTAATATCATTTCTATAAACTTAAAAATTTATAATATCTTAATATATATCATATGTATTAATATTTACTACTTAATAACTTTTTCTTAAAAAATATAGAGCATAATTTCTATTAATATTTTTTTAAAATTTTTTAAATTAATTTCTCCTAATAGACTAATCATGCACAAATACATGTGCATCTAAAAATAATAATTAAAAAAATATTGATATGAGATAAGTTTTGATAACGATAAGTAGACGATTTGTTTGATACAAACAAAAAAAAAAGTAGATGAAAATAATGATGTATAAAAAGATAAAATTTAAAAGTCTAATAATAACATATTCAAACCGTATTATAAACATATTTAAATGTGTCTGACTAAATGTATTCGAAATGTATTCAAATTAAAAAATAATAATTTTTTTAATTAAACACATATATCATACAGATATTTTTATATATCTGACATAAATACGTGTTCGGCACACAAATATATCATAAAAATAACGCATCCGTATTTCATATGCCTTATATAAACGAGTCATGCTAAGCTATGACAGCACCGTCAAGCAAACTGAAAGCAACGAGGAAGTTCATGATGGGACCTACAAACATGAAACAACTGAAATACCACGTTCGAGTTGTCACTATATTATGATTTTCCCGAAAACATGACTCATTCCCCCCCCCCCTTATGTCTTTAAAAAAGATCTACAATCTCAACAAAACTTCAAAAAAGAATTGCATGAGGTACAGCAATAGAGATGGTCTTCAATGCAATCTCCGACTCAAACAAGAAAGAAAGCGGGCATTTTATCTGAGAGCAGGAAAAAAGAAATATTTACGCTCAAGAATAGAAAATTAGTTATAACAATTAGCTCTTCAGAGTAAATACTTTTCTTCTTTTTTTTTGGGCCAGTGAGTAGATGCTTTTCAATACTCAAACTTTTGAACTGGGTGTATTTAAAAAATTATAAAAATTTAATTATATTTAATAATTAATTATTGTATAATTTTTTTTATAATCAATTATAATTAATTTATTTTTATATTTAGATATATTAACTTTAAAATAATTTTAAACTAATTAAATTCATTTAAATAATATAAAAAAATTACTTTCATATATTAAATTATTAAAATAAATATAAAATAATTAAAAAAATTATTTAATTAACAACAAAATAATATTTACATATCAAAATATAAAAACTAATCTATAAACTAATATCATTAACTTTAATCTTCATTATTATAAAAATTAACTTTAAATTTTTTTTATTTTACATTAAATTTCGTGTAAAAACTGAAATTAATTTTATCAAATATAATTAAACACTATTACAACAAATTTTTTTTTAAAAAAATTTAATCATAATCTAAAACAAACACATCCTAAATCACTAACATGGTCCTAAATAATTGATTAGCATTTTCAGATCCTAAAATATAATTCTCCGAAGAAGGAAACAAATCATAGCAGTCACCATCGATGGAAACTAACAGTGAATATTTCAGTATAGGAAAGGACTTCAGAGATCTTCCATGTAGAAAATAAAATTCCACGTTCCGAAAAGGGAATGGTAATGGTAAGTTCTCCAAAGAAGAAATATGAGCAACTATAGGAAATAAAGAGATCCTGATTGCAACTGGCAACATAAAAAGAACGCAATCATTATCAGAAGTCATCATCATCTTCGTCAGCAATATGCTTAGCCAGTTCTTGCTCTTGTTGTTGCCTCTCTCTCCTCTTCTCAGCACTTTCCTTTTCCTTGTGTGTGTTTGGTGGAAAACGCAGTGCTCGAACAGCCTCATTGTGCATGTTAAGACAGAAGGCAATTCGAGAATTAAAGGCCAACTGAGGCTCATTTGTAGAGTAAATATCTCCAGTTTCCTTGGACACCATCCACCCATTAGCGTGATCCAATGTAGCATCAATTGCCCCATCACGGATAGCCTTCGCTACAATGCTCTCAGCATCAGTAACAGGACTAGTAGAGTTCAACCTCAGCTTTTGAGCTACATCACCAAGTGAGATGCGGGAATACGATATGCTGATGTTACGTAAACCAGTCCTGATGACATTTTGACGCAGCCGAACAATCAAATTATGAGTTCGGTCTGTATTGAAAGTGGTAGCAAACTTCTCTGCAACACTCCTAAACAGCTCCAAGTCACCAATCCGGACAGCCTGAAATTTCACAACATGAGCAAACACTACACACAGAAGCACCACAATAAACAATGTTACTATGGTTATGAAAAAAGTTTCCATTGAATTTGGAAGAGAGACCTCACAATCAAACGACAATCATCAGATTATGATTTATAAACACATGAAATAACTTGCAACAAATCATCAAAGATTGAACAAAGGCCCATACAAATGCATAAAATTGTGTTTTGATAGAATTTCAACAATAGTAAATTTATTTTAGGTATTTCATAATTTTGATAGTCACAACAACTTTCAAAACCATTCCTAAGGCTATGTTTGGATATTTAATAGTAAATGGAATGAAATGGAATGGAACAAAATTTCCATTCCATTGTTTGGATACTTAATGATGGAATGAAAAAAAGTTTTCATTTTATTGTTTGGAAATTATAATAGAAGTGAATGGAAAGATAAAAATTATAATTATATTGTTCTTATATTACCATTATTTCAAATATATTAAACTTAATTATTTCTACTAAAAAAATAATTACTTTCATATATTATTTAATGATGATTTTATTAATTAATATTTTTCTCTTAAAAAATTATTAATCGTTCAAACATAATATCACATGAGTAATATATTAACATTCAAATACGTATTCATCTTATAGTCAAAAATGACGATATTGTTAAAGTTCAAAATGCTAATGTTTGAAATAGGAATTTTACAATGTTGACAACAATCCAATAGTATGTATACGTATGTCCTTACATTTTTTTTATTCCATTTTACTTTTTTTTCTATTAAATGAAAAGACTGAATTCATTTCACCATATTATCTGTTATTTCTTTTTCTCTGTTACTTCTTTTTTTCTCTATTAAATGAAAAGATTGACAGCACCTGTGAGGACAATTGAGCAACAACTGGACGAGGAAGTCAGGAGCAAGGAGGCAGAAATCGTGATAAAGGAGGAAAGGCAATAACAAACATTCTCACACTTAGATTAGAGTTAAGGACAGATATGTAATTTAATAATTATATTAGTAAAATAAGAGATGGTTCCGTCCCATTCCCCACAATTTGAGGGAGAAGAAAAATGAGGGTAAGTGATGGAATGGGCTCCATCCACTTTCATTCCATTCTATCCTATTTTAAAAAATCCAAATAATGGCATCTCATGTCATTCCATTCCATTCAACTTCATTTCATCCTTTACCATCAATCCAAACATAGCCTAAGATGCTTCTTAAAAGCAATTGAACATGCACTATGAATTTTTTTACCTAACACATTTGTGACTTTTGCTGTAAAAAAGCACCAAAACTAAAAGCCACAGCATTCCAAAACAGGGCCTTAGTACAACACCACCACCACCACCAACAACAAAGCCTTTTTTCACTAGGTGGGTTGACTATATAAATCAAATGATGCCATTGTATTCTGTCATAAACCATGTCTTTAGAAAGACAATTTAAATCTGTCTGTTTTAATAGTTTCACCTATGATTTTTCTAGGTCTCCCTCTATATTCTAACTATTGAGTTTTCCTCCACCTGATCTACTCTTCTTACTAAGGTTTCTAATGATTTTCTCATCATATGACCAAATCACCAAAGACGAGATTCTACCATCTTTTTCTCAATAGGTACTACTCCTACTTTACTAAAACAGGGCCTTAGTCTGCTACGGAAAAACAAGTGCAAGGTAAAAATAGCATAGACAAATATTTATGGGAATATGGCTCCTTAAATAGAGTCAAAGGTGCTCAATGCCTAAATTGAGTTGAAATATATTAAAACAACAAACAACATGGCTTTTTTAGTGGTTTTTTAAATTTAAGCCCTAACAGTATTTATCTATGAAATGATGTTTGTCATAAACTTCTCTAATTTTTCATAATAAATCATTCAGATTTTCCCAATATGAAGTTTTATTCACAAACTTTTGATTTGATACAACTCTTCAATAAAGTAAGTTTGATAACTGCAATGTAGAGAGTAATTCATATTTTTGTATATATTTGCCGTTTCACAAAATTCATATATTAAGATGAAATTATCATGAGAAAAACCCACACAAGAGGTCTCAATTTATTTAGTAGTATAGATGCACCAATGTACTTGAAAATGTTGAAAGATAGTAAATTGAGTAAATTAACTGATGAAAAGAAAAAAGCATAACAATAAACAAGAAAGAAGCCAAAATGCTGCCACTGATACAAAGGAAATGCGTAGCAAAGAACATAAAAGTATAAAAGACAAGGATGAAGAATAGATGAAGAAAAGACCTGTTGGGTTGTTACCCCCGACTTCATTTTTTATTCAAAAGTTTAATGCACTTTTCATAAAAAAAAATAGGTTAAATTATATATTTAGTCCCTATAGTTTCACCTTATTTTGAAATAGGTCCCTATAAATTGGATCCTTACAGATTCAATTACTTTTTAGTTGGGTCCCTCCCAGCAACCCATGTTAATCATGATGACCCATCCAAACTGCCCAAAACTTTTCCCACATCAGCTGTCAAGAAAGTGATAAATGAGAATAAAATCAGGATCAAGAAATGCAAGTCCATTTTCTACGTTGTCCACTTTACTTTCTGCAGAGCAAGAGTATGTCTTCTCTTTTGATGATATCAGGCTGAAAGTCGTACCTAACCTTCTTGGTTCACAATTTTGCTATCAGTGTCACAGTTTTGGTTAAATGAAGCATCTGTGTACAATTTCACCAAAAATGATAATAAAAAGAGATAAAGAGTTCATAGGGTGGAATGATGTGGCACTGGCAGTAAAGAAATGGTGGGGGTACTTGTGTCGAAAAAATTGGACACATTGAACCAGTTATGTGACAGGCATTTCATCTGGCACAAACATAATTTTAAAAGAGTTATAACATAGGGTGACAGCAGTGACCTAATTGAAAATAAATAAATAAAACTGTAAGGACCCAATAGCCAAGGAACAAAAGCATAGGACCTATTTCAAAACAAGATGAAACTATAGGAACTAAATATATACTTAAACTTAAAAAATTAGAACTTTGCTTGTATTCTGGACCTCAATATAACTAACTCTGCTTGATAAAGTAGACTTACATTTGTAAGCTCAAAGTAAGGCCTCAAAGCTTTCTCCATTCCTCTCTGCATAAAGACAGTCCTCTCAGGTATTTCTCCCAACAATAAACGCACTATCACAGCCCACTTGTTACATTGAATTCGAAAACCCCGTGCTGCAAGTGGAGCTTTACGAGCAGCCTGCAGGAGAGACTCTTTTGCATCGGTATACTCCAGCTGAATTGTCCGAATTTTCCCAAGGTAGAAGAGATACCGACAGAACTACAAAGGAAACACAAAAAATGTGGATAACATGTCAGGTAAAAATGAATTTTAAAAAAATAAGGAAATTTAAATTAGACTAGCTAAACAAATAAAACTCAGAATCATTGAGAAGGTTCAACACAAGGGCTTCATCTCAAAACAGTACTTAGACCAGGTATAGAAGGAGGATATTGCATTCACCACAGGAAACAAATCCCTTTGATGCCTAGAATAACAGAACTGCCTTACCTGCTGGTTTGAATGTGCCTCAAAACGTGGAGCCTTGGACCTCAACTTCTCTGCTTGATCATATAGGTTGTAATGGAGGTAGTTCCGGAGTAATAGATTAAGAAGCGTTTCCTGCATTGCACCACCAGGTAAGTACAAGATCTGTAGCCCCAAAGAAACAAACCAACAAGTTTGAAACAAACCTGACCCATCTCATCATGGCGCAGGGTAGCAATCCGGTGCAATGCAAGGAGGTTGCTGAAATAAAAATGCCATTTAATTTAGAATAAGTTAGATCTCATTCAGTTGTAAATCTCCTTAACTGTTATGTGTCAAACATGTATAAACATCTGCCTCTGATTTTATTTTGGAACTGCATAGATAAGGACCTAACTCACCCTCGGATTTCAGCAAGATCTCCTGTAAGCTCATAGCTATACGAGTAATAGAAGTACAGCCTCGATGCAATAACATCGACAGTTCTACTGTTCAGGCTCTTCAGCCGAACAATGCTTGCCGAGGAACAATCTTTGGCCTAAAATGAAAATTAAAGCAACTTCAGCATAAAATCAGTTGTCAATTGGCATAGTTGACAAAAATCTAAGCATGAAAGACCCAACCTCATTGTATCTTTTGTGATCAATCAGAAAAAGTAGCACGACAAGGTAACAGAAGATTTCTAGCTCAGGCAATAAGTGCTTAGCCTGAGTTTGAACAGCAGATGTTGCGGTATCCACTTCCATATCCTGATCATCTTCCTATACATCCAGTGACAAAAAATATGCTTGAAGGCCAAAACCATAAATTGTGAAATGTCCTATTATATTTATAATTATAAGTAGTAAGTAATAGGGCAAAGGCAGGTCACATGCAATTTAACTTGGATAAGGCAGTAGAATCAACTAAAGTCAATATCTATCTCAGTAGAAAAATCCCTGAATCTTTACACCAGTCAAAGTGATACAGAAAATTACCTTGGGAAGATAGGAAGATAACCTAGGCTGAGGATCAGAACCGGGAATAAGAACGTAATCGATGAAAGATGAGAGAATCGGCGCTGTCAGTTTTCGCCTCAACGCAATTGTAAGGCGCACGGCACGAGCAATTCTGCGAACTTCCTCTGAGTTCGAACCAGTTTCAATAACTGATGCTATCTCCTTCAAATCTGTGAGATCGAATTCCAAGACCAATAAATAAATAAATTGAAGTAACTTTAGAGATGTGAAATGGCTAGGGAAGTAGTATGAGGAAGAAAGTTACGGTGCAATGTAGATGGAAGAGCTGAAGAAACAGATTGCGAAGGCGTAGGGTGATCTTTCATCTCAACGTCTTGAGTTTGAGTCATCTTCAACAAATTCTACGAGAACCGGATAATAAATATGGTTAATGTCTTTCGAGTAGTGAGTTAACAAAATGAGAGTAGGGAAGAATTGCGAGATTTTGTTGTATGGTTGGATGCAAACCCTAGCAGGGTGGGGGAACAACTCAAGAAGACGACAGAAGACGCAATTCCAAAGTTTAATTTCAGCTCTATGTTGTGCTTTCTTCTTTTTTCTTTTTTTTAATAAAAGGCCTAGGCCTAAAAATGAAAACAGCTTACCCCACAAGAATTTTGTAGAACAGCTTTTAAGAATTAATTTTGAGAAAAAAAGTTAATATTATTCAATCCAGTCAATTTTCTTATATTATTATCTAATTGGTTTGTTTTAAAAAATGTAAATTTGATATAAATATAATTTAAATTGGTTTAAATTTGATTAATTTTTTATTTTTTTTGTTATAAATTTTTAATACACAAGTTTCATCAAAACACATAAATCTAAATTTATCAAAATATATTAAATATAGATTCAAACTAATTTATTAAAATATAAATCCAAATTAATTATATGTCCAAATCAAAGTGAGGAAATTAAATTTAACTGGGCATATAATAAAAAAGTTCCTAAGTACAGGTAGCATAGGACTTCTCTAAATAAATATTTATTTTAAAATATATACAAAAATTTTCTGTTCAATTTAGATTACATCAGTTTTTAAGTTTAGAATCGAAAATTGATTCAATCTAATTAATTTTTTCAATTTTTCATTAATTCAATTTTATCTGTTTTTGATTTTTTTGGCTTAGTTATCAGTTTAAATTGGACAGATAATATTTTGAACACCCCAAGGGTAGTTTCAGTTTTCGGTTTTTACAATGTGATTAAATACATTATCACAAGTTTGAATCCTAATTTTATTGATTCTTAAGGACATATTGCAATTTCTTTAAACACAAGACTACCATTTTATATCATTCTGAAATATTTATCTAGTAGCCACAATTAAAGCGTCTCTGCCCCAAGGAGAACAGTATCCAACAAATACAATTGTCCAGGTAAATTAAATAATGCATTCTACTGAAACATATTAACATAGTCTTTTCCCATCAACAAAAAAACAAAGAAACAAAAGATGCTGCAAGAGAAGGAAAGAAAAAAGGCATCAATTAAACACATCTCTAGAAAATAAAAATTAAAGAATGAGATTCAGGGCCAAAACAGAAGTACAACTGTTCAGGCATCTAAACCTAGGTCTAAAACATGAACGAAGCCGCCTTATGTGGCAGCAGTCTCAAACTAAGTCTACAGAAACTGTAAGAAGAAAATGCCCTACAGTTCTTCGGGGGCCCCAGGGAAAAAGAAGGGGAAATGGGGAAAATTGAAGAAATAAAGCAAAATGAAAACATAAAATTGGACAAGGCATTCTTTCACTTTAGTCAGATCTTGTGCACTGCACTCATGGCGGCCCACCGGTTGCCTCAAGCAGCTGCCAGGATTGGCCCATTGGCTCTAAAGCCACGACCCCTTCCACGATATCCCCCCCTGCCACGGCCACGACCTACAACAAAATTTAATCACATATATTAAATAAAGTTTAGAAACAGCTTATTATTTTCTCCCATATTCCTCTCTTCTCCATCATTTCTTTCTGGTTTGAATACAAAATCATTAAACATGAATCTACCAAAAAACTTACAAGAAAGAAACTTCATTAAGTAAACTTCTCAAGGTCTGGTCAGTGGTCACACTGCTGTAACTTAATAGCCTTTAGATTATTTGCCACAATCAATCATAAGTACGCAATTTCAGCTCATCCATAAATAGAATATGGACAAAAATGACTATATACTACATCTCAATGACCAAAGGTTTGACTAAGGCAGCCAGTAGCAAGCTTAAACATATCATTAAGTATTGGGTGAAAAATCTCATGTTGATGAGTGGCGCAAGGTAATTGGATGTCTTGCCTCTCGTCTCAGCTCTACAAAGCAGTATTCAAAACAGAACACATCTCGCAGTCTTTAAGGGTGGTATACCCTTGAATAAACACGTATAATGTTGCATATGAAGTAAAATATAGATAAGGTCATAAATTGAACTGGTCCATACAAGAAACCAAGTGCCACACACAACCAGCTAAACCACTTCCAGAATATCAACAGGAAAAGCTGATAGCCTAATCCTGGTAGCCTACGCACACATGCATCTACCACAGACACAGTTAAAATAAAATGAAAAAAATAGGGATTAAGTACCACGGCCTTGAGGTACATCTTGGTTGTATCCTCCATCATGCTGCATATCAACCTGGGGCCCATTGTACCCTCCCCTTCCATGACCACGGAAGCCGCGTCCTCTTCCTCTACCCCTGCCCCTAGCATTTCCCCTATTGCGATCCCAACCTCCATCCTCATAATCAACTGAAATAAAACCGTTACCTGAAAGGAAATACAACAGCCAAATCAAAAAATGGCAACACCATTCTGTCAACCTTTTCCTTAGGGTTCAGATGCCTTACTAACATTATTTTTGTTTAAAAAAATTGGATAAGATGCCATGTTAACACTTAACATGAAAAACTGGTTGTGGACATCATTAAGTGAGCCTACTAAAAAAGACCATACATCTCACAACTGATGATCTAGATGCATTCACATTTTGAAAAACCCTACACCAAAACTTTCTCGAAAGTGATCCATAACATCTAAGGCATTAACTTCAGATAAAAAATGCAACACAACACATACCTCTGGCCCTTCCCCTGCCTCGGCCACCACGACCCCGAACACGGCCATTAGGTGAACCCTCTGCAGAACACAAAAGTTAAAACAGATACAAAATATTCAGAAAGCAGGCGGGGGGTGGAGCACCAACTGTCGCATTGTACCTACCTCCTTCATAATCAAAATCTGTAGAAGCCTTCACCTGGTCTGCTGGTAATGGAGACTGATACCTAAAAAGGCACAAAAAATTAAAGAGTGTAACAAATCCTCATAGTTCATAATAATAACATAATTTACTTTTCAATTGATACCTAAAATCTTGAAACCAGCAAAAAATGTGTATATAATCAGTCCATATATTTGCTAATTTTTTATCAACCAAGCCAGAGTTTCTTTTGTTTTCTCTATTTGAGTTTATCTTCTACAATTATCATGATGAATGATCATCATATAACTATCTACAATTTTCACATCATTATCTAATTTGATATAATAATGAATGCATACTTTTTATAAAAGGAGAAATTTTAGTGAGGGAACTGAAAATCAAGAAGATTGCACTTAGAAGGATACAATATCTCTCTATTCCATACCATTCGATCTGTTATTCTTTTTCTTCTTACATTTTTTAGTTATAGAACTTTAGCAACATAAATGGAATCCCCGATTCCTTCTCCAAATGGGAGGGGAAAGCATCATTTGGATGTGATCAAACCTACCCTTTGAGAGAAATTCTAGAATAGTTGGCATTGGTTCAATATTCCGTCCAATTTAAACAAAACCTTCACCAACAACATCTTTGACTTCACAGGATTCTCAATGCTAATCTACTATAATCGGTAGTTTAAATACATAAAGCATAAGGCAACAAATTTCAGTGCAATGAAAACAGTACATTGAATATTCATTTTAAAAGCTAAAACCTCTCTGCATGTCTGTGAAACAAAACTAGATACCATCACAGTAAGGAACTTTGAAGATATTGTTTTGCACATATACACCTTAACTCCATCTTGTGAGTCAGAATTCATTAATATTTTGTGTGATGACATCCAAAAGAAAGAGAGCCAACTTACCCCACAGATGATGTATCAAGTTCCTTCTTAGAAAGGGTTATTGATATCATCGACACATGCCTTGTTGTCTCCAAACTGCAAGGACAAGGAAAAAAAAGTGTGCTGATTAGGCACTAGCTGCCACCTAATTGGAATGTTAAACACTTTAACTTCATGTTTAAAATATTATTCAGAAACTGCTCTTACGGAAGCAGGCCTTCCTCTAGGGGCTCCCAAGTATCAGTTATGTCAGTGGATCCAACTGCTGTATTCTGGTGGAGACCCACAATTCTCCTCTGCATTAACCCAAAAAACACACATAAAATAAAAATCCTCATCAGAATGGAACAAAGTACCAAGATCATGTAGTCAGTTCAGCTGATCACAGAAGCAAAAGAACCTTGATCAACTCCACAATTGTTACGGTTTTGTTGATAGCCCTCCCCATTGCTTTGAAAACAATTTCGTTTGAACCTTTTTCCTGTGAAGAAGTAAGCAAGATAAGGTGAGATTACAGATTAGCACAGAAAATGGAGAATCTATATCTTAATTCAGATTCAGAGACTCAAACTTTTCCACTGCCGCACTTTTTCCAATGCCCCCAGAGAAGGCTAGGGGAAGAAGGAAACAGAAGGTAGACTCCTCTCCTTGTTTGGGTATTTCATGGTGGAAAAAGCAGAAGGATTGGAAAAATATCTCCTTTTTCACTTCAGACAAAAAATATGGGGAGAGAAGGGGAAGGGAAGAAAGGAGCTGCCACATGCTCTAAATTAAATTATATTTCAAGAATGTAACATCTAACATTTACATTAATCATAGGTATATTAGTCATATACCTTTAGTTGCCTTTCCCGACCCCATTTATATTTGAAAGAAAAAGTACAGACAAGGTAGGGTAACATACATCCCTTCCCCTCCCCTCCAAACTCCAAAACCTAAAGTTTCCACATAACTCAAAATTTGAGAATGTAGAGCAAAAACATAGGTTATGTTCAGAGTTTCAGCACGAAAGTAAAATAATAATTATCACACCAGAAACATTAAAACACATGAACTCAGAGTTTCTAAATTCTGCCAGTCCAAAAAACACAAAAAAAGGCAAAATAAGAGGACTATAAAAGGCAGAGAAATAAATAATAATAATTAAAAAAAAGTACCTGAAGCAAGCTCATGGCGTAAGTAATGTAGTTCCGCATCCTACCCTGACTTGTAATCCGGATCTCGTTTTCATCAATTGGCGTTTCTGCTCTTGGCTTCTCCACCTTCTGGTACCGATCCATCTACACCACCAAAACAATAATACATGCTTCAACCACAGCATTGTATAAACAGAAAAATACACTGGGAGTGGAGAGGAAGTAGGGGAAGATTCGATCTGGGACTTACCGCGATTCCTAAGGATAGAGTTTCCTTCCAGGACACAAAGAGCGAGCCCTCTTCTACGGCTTGTATTTTCTATTTCGCCCTAACCTCATTACTGCAATGTGTTTCGCTTTATATACCACCCTCGCCAAACTGCCCTAACCAACTCCATTTTCCAGTCTACTCACCCGCTACCCAAAGTTCCACTTAATAGGCCTGGGCTGGGCTCAATCCCTCTATGGGCCACCCATAACAAGCAACTCCCATTTCCACACTATATTTTATACTTGACCAAAAATAATCTATATTTTATAAGAAAACACTTCAAAAACGCACAACACAACCCCCCCCGCCCACCCAAAAAAAAAAAAAAAAAACACGAATAAGAAACATGTTGCTGGGACTCGTCTGAATCTGAATACTTCAAAAAGTGAAAGATAGTTGCACAACTTAAGTGAGGCCCATGTTTGTAGGAGTGTAAGTTTATGTACGCATCATTACATTTTTAGAGTAAACACAATTAAGATTGTTTTAATAGATAATATGGTTCAACTGTTATATACTATGTTGTATGTTCAAAGTCCCTGTAATCCTTAATATGATTTTCAGGATTGGTCACTGGCTTTTGGAATTGGACAGTATAGAGCAGCAACCTAGTTGAAAGGCGTGCAACCTATGATGTACGGATACGGATATGAGTATTGGATACAACACAAGTATGATATGGGGATACGACTTTTGTTAAAAAATTAAACTAACATTTATTAAGTATCTGAATGTCTGGTACGAATACGAGTACTTATCCGACACGAGTACGACAGATATTATGAAATATCCGTTCTTCATAGCGTGCAACTGAAAAATGAACCACAGAAATAATATAACTCACAGGCTCAATGGAGGATCGCCTTAATGACTTAATGTAAATGCATTGACACTTACCGTTCTCGTCACAACAAAAACAAAAAACAACAAAAATGATTCTTACATAATTTTATATAAAACATCATTTTCCACACTTTTTTGGATGAATGTAATTAAGTGAGAGAAAGTGATAGGAAAAAATAAATATAATGAACGATATTGAGAAAGGTGTGAAAAGAGATGTATGTACTATTTGTGATAAAAATATCATTATTGAAAAAACAAACAACTAAAAACTTCCATATTCCAACCCTCATTTACAATACACGCACAAGGCATGTTTAAGATGTATTGATGTTTATCAGAAACTACTGCATATTCAGATGCCTTAAAGTGCTACTGGCATCATTGCTTATTGTTCTGCAAGAACTGAGCTATATGCACGAATACAACTAAACTTCATAAATCTACATTATTCACATCAAGAAGTGGAGAGACTCTTCATTTTCTACACTCTTTGCACCAATCAATGGGTCAATGACCTTCCTCCAAGTGTTGTAGTCAACAGCAGCTCCAGTATCAGGCAACAAGAATCCATTGACATAGAAAGATGGAGTTCCATACACCCCTCTTGATGCAGCATACTGCATTTTCAAAGAAAACATGGCATCAATCAAACATGAAAAATGTATTTGATTGAAGTGTGTGAACTTTATTTGTGTTCTTTGAAGTCTTAAATCAATGAATCAACATATAAAATCATTCATTTTTTATGCAAATATATTATACTAAATTGTTTTAAAACGAATACAACCTAAAAAGATAAATTATGTTGTCTTACCGTAAAGGAAACTGTGGTTAGAATATTAGTTTTCGTGTCATTGAAGCCATTCTTTATGGAATCATAATAGGACCTCCCAACTACTTCTGTTGCAGACTTTACTACCTCCTCTACAACAGAAGCCCTAGATAAGTACTGTGTTTGAGCACCATAGAATTTCTCCTGTTAAATGGTATGCACCAGATCTGTCAGCAAGAAACTTGAATATTGAAAAACTTTGCCTACATCATCACTCTCTCTCTTACATCTCTCACATATGTATAAGTGACAGAATCAGAGTATAAATGTGCAGAAAACGAGGTGAGACTAACTCTAATTAGATTATGAAAAATGTGCAAATATGAGGTGATCTGTGAATGAGTGTATGTGTCTGTAGCATTGTTCTTTTTCTTCTAATTACAATACAAATAAATCACCGTGACATCAATGTAAACAAATTCAAATGAGAGAAATATGCGTTTACTAGTTATGAGGCTTTCCTTAAATATTTATTTATATCAAACAGGTATGGGTTATATTAACACATGCTGCAGCACAAAATTGGAGAGAAATCTTGAAAATCATACCAAATAAAGAATGAAAGGAAAAACCTCCATGATTTATTCATTCACAAAAACATTATAAAATAGTAGAATTCTCAGATATTTATGATTCAACCAGATTCCTAGCATGATATACCTTAGCTAATGAGATCAGCAATAGCTAAATCTTAGAATACAAACAGAATAAATGCATATCTTATCACCAACAAATTTAATCATTCAACCAACAGTTTCTTAACTATGAAACTCCCGGTTCAGCATGGAAACTTTCCTTCACGTGACCCTGCATACTAATTTTTCCCAAGGATCAGACATGGAACTCAACCATCATATGATTGGTAATAAGGCTACAATTGAGATGAAATGAGAATAGAAAGAAAACCAAGGGAATGAAAGCCAACAGAAGAAAATAATTTTCCACCCTCTGCTTGATTCAATACAAGCAGGAAAATTAAAACCATAAATACGCCATTTTCTGTTATTTTAGAACAATCCAGAATGGACTGATAGAAAATTATAAATATTAACATGATATACTGATGGAAATAATAATTGTGCAAGGTGAGTGAGTGTGACTAACTCAAACTCTAATCTTCTCCTTACTTTGTCTCTCCACTTTTTGAAGAGATTAATTTTAGCATACCCAAGGTAAAATTATTACTCCATGTGCATTCTTTTCATATTCTCAATAACTTCTCAAATAAACTATATAGCTCTGACTTGTAAATTTAATTCCTCACTCAAAAATTCTACTTCCATGGACTCTTTCAAGACAAAGTTCAATCAGGTCCATGGTCCACCAAATAATTCAATAGTAGCTGACTTCAGAACAAAGTTACAAATTGCCAAAGTGAAAAGCACCACTAGAAAGGCATCCTATAATGAAAAGAACTGAGAACAGCTAAAACCTCAATACAGATTGCCTCAAATGAAAGCAAAATTGAAGAAATATGAATATGAAAGAACATATTTTGAATCAATCAAAAGCAGATCTAACAACAAGTGCACGATGGTGAAAGCTTCAAGTCAATGTCTGCCATATCATTACACCGAATGCAAAATTGATTTTGCAAGAAGAAATACTAACTTGATGCTTGAAGAACCACTCGAGCAAGGGGAATGTTGTAGACATATTCAGTGCATTCACAATGTGCAAAGCACGAGACGCAAAAAAAGCATTGTCATGGTAACTGCAATTTCCAGAATAGATAGAAATTATTCCGATTCACCACATATCTGAAATGGCAAGGGACTGTGACGTCATCAGGCAATGGTGTTTAAAACTGTAATCTTGCACTCTCTTTTTTCCAACATGGTTACATGATTTATAAAATCTAAAGATGAGGTGGTCCTCCAGTTTCCAAGAGCTTAACAAAGTCTTTGTATTCAATAAGACAACGTATGCACTGTGGCAAGAAGAGCAGCACCCAACGCATGTTTAATACATGTAGCATGATAAATTAGCTAGCACATCAGTAACTGAGAATTTTGTAAATATTGTGGGTTAAAAAATGTAGTTCTGTTATTTCTAAACCTGAGATTCTACATCTTCCAACACCAAGGAATTGTAAATTATCAGTTAACGTGTATCAAGTGGTTATCGAACTAGGAATCAATTACTGATAAGCAGGGAACAGATTACTATTATAGGAGAGCTGACCAAGTCCACAAGTTAATCCTCTGTAACAACCTTTGTTATCCACTTGTTATTCATTCCCCTCTATCTGCTAGTTTGTTGTATCAGGATTTCAAATGTTTTCAAATGTGTCTTGCCAATATATATTGTAACTTCTGTATGCTATTTACTGTGAATAGAATATAATACAAGTATTTCTCTATTTATGGTATCAGTTTGCCAATAGCTTCGCAGCGTAATACTGATCCGTACCCATGGCTACCTCCAACACTGTGCGACCACTTGTTGAATTCACCACCGCTTCAACTCTCCCTATCAAGCTGCATTCCACCAATTACCCAATTTGGTTCAAGCAAATCACCAATCTCCTTGCTGCCAACGATATGGAAGGCTATGCCACAGGGAAAACCACCTGTCCTCCTGCCAAACTTGGCTCCGGGGAGGATGCAACTGACAATCCTGCCTACTCTCATTGGGTTCGTCAAGATCACTATGTTTACCTTGCTCTCTTGGGCTCTTGCGGATTTGATGCCCAAATTGTCATGTCTTCTGCAACATCTGCTGCTGATGCGTGGACGAGATTGACAAAGGCTTATGCCAATCGATCTCGTACACGAGTTATGTCTCTGAAGGAACGTCTTGCTTCCATAACAAAAGAACTTCCAATGTAAGTGACTACCTACGCTCCATTCGTTTTATTGCTGACGAACTTGCTCTTAAATGGTCACCCAATTGATGACCTTGATCTGGTGATTGCGACTCTCAATGGCCTAGGACCATCCTTTCGTGAATTCAATGCTTCCCTCCGCACTTGTGACTCTCCCATTCCATTTGATGAACTCTTTGACAAGCTGGTGGATCTTGAAATTTATTTACAACGAGAGGAACGTAAGCAACAGTCCCTTCCAATCACCGCAAGCTATGCCAATAGGTCTTCCTCCTAGTATAGCCGTGGCAAACACTCCACTTTCACTCACGGCTCTCTTGCAGTCAACAAGTCTACCTCTTCCTTTGGTCCACCAACACCTAATCCTAAGAGAAGCTCATTTCATGGCCCTGTTCCCATATGTCAGTTCTATGGTCGACGCGGGCACACTGCCAAAATTTGTTACAAACTTCATGGCTATCCCCCAAATCATCCTCGGCACACAACAAATCTAGCTCAAAAAGATGACAAAAGTGAACCCACTTGGCTCCTTGATTCAAGTGCTTCTCATCATGTAACCCGTGACCTAGGCAACCTTTCTATCTCAAATGACTAACGTGGTACTGATCAGTTGGTTGTTGCAAATGGTAAGGGCCTCCCAATTACTCATTATGGTTCAACACAAATTTCTACAATTTCTCATCCCTTTCACCTCTCTCATATTTTACATGTTCCTATTGTTACTCAAAAGCTTATCTCTGTTTCCCAATTATGTCAATCTAATGCCGTCTCCATTGAATTTTTTCTATGGCATTTTGAGGTCAAGGATTTGAGCACAGGGGTGATTATGCTGCGAGGAAAGAATGAAGATAATGTGCACTAGTTGACACCCTATCATCCACACCATCAAGTCCACAATGTCAGTAGCCAACCTTCCATTCACCTTTGGCATCACCGTCTAGGACACCCAGCCTCTCGGATTCCTCATCATGCTCTCAAGAACACCAACATCTCCTTTTCTTCTTCCAACAAGAAATGTTTAGATTGTCTACAAAATAAGAGTCACAAATTGTCTTTTTCTAAGTATAGCTTATCTAGTAATAATCCTCTTGAGATTGTATATTCCGATGTTTGGGGCCCTGCACCTATCTCATCAATAAATGGTTTCTCCTATTATGTCATTTTCATTGATCTTCCAAGTATGTGTGGCTTTATCCAATCAAATTTAAATCGGATGTTTCCAATATTTTTCCTGCCTTCAAATCTTTGGTCGAAAATCAATTAAATACAAAAAACAAAACCCTTTATTCTAAAAATGGTGGTGAATTTATTAAATTACGGTCATTTCTTCAAACACATGGTATTTCTCACCTAACCACTCCACCCCCCACTCTTGAACATAATGGTTTATGTGAACGTAAACACCGTCATCTTGTGGAAACAGCACGTTGCATTCTTCATCATGCTTCCCTATCCCTTCAATTTTGGTGTCATGCCTTACAAACTGCAGTCTACCTCATCAACTGAATGCCCACTCCAGATCACCAAATGAAAACACCTCTCCAAACGCTCTTTCATTGCCTCCCCAATTACACCAAGTTACGTACCTTTGGTTGCCTCTGTTTTCCCTAGCTTGCCCCCTACACCAACAACAAACTCCTACCCAAGTCTCAACCTTGCGTCTTTCTTGGTTATAGTCCTACTCAGAGTGCTTATTACTGTTTTAACCCAAAAACACAAAAACCCAACACTTCTAGACACGTGCAATTTGTTGAGGATGTGTTTCCCTACTCTGATAACAATAACACAATCTCTCCTTCTCACTCCAATCTCACCTCTCCAGAAATCACTCCCCCTAATTTCCCTCTCTCCTTATCTCACCCCACAAATCCCACTTCACCCGTGTCAGATAGCCCATCCATTATTTCAAATTCCTTTCAACCCACCTCATCTCCAACCACCAAATCCAATGGGACCCACACACCAAATGCCTAACCCATTAATTCCCTTATTGCATCAACGCCTCACTCCACTCCAAACTTCAACGTCTTTTATCCAACGAAACAGACCCCTCCTTTCTCTCACCCACTACCTCAAAATCTCACTCCCCACCAACTCATCCAACAGCTATCGTCCCCTGCCTGAGCCCACAGCCAGCGCCTCCATCTCAACAAGCCCCTATCTTGGACAACGACTTGTACGCTACATCTTCTCCTCTTACCAACGCAGCAGCTCCTCCCCCTTACTCCACCGAGCCTTTTCTGCCTTCACATCCAATGGTGACTCGCTCCAAGAATGGCATCTATAGACCCAAAAAGCTTCACAAGGTCACCAAGTTCCCTTTACCTGATCCTGTTGAACCCTCTTGCCTAACTTAAGCCATGAAGCACCCACAATGGAAGTCTGCTATGTCGGATGTATTCAATGCACTACTTGCAAATGGTACTTGGTCTTTAGTGCCCAAACAACCTCACTTCAATATTATTGGGAATAAGTGGGTTTACAGACTCAGACGACACACCGATGACTCCATTGCCCGCTACAAAGCTCGCTTAGTTGCCAAGGGCTTCCACCAACGCCCTGAAGTTTATTACAGCGATACATTGCCCTATTGTCAAGCCTCAAACCATAAAACTGGTTCTCTGTATTGCTTTATCCAAGGGATGGTCTCTCAGTCAAATGGACGTTAATAATACTTTTCTCCACGGATGCATTTATGAGGATATATATATGTCTCAACCACTAGGATTTGCTCATCCTAACTTCCCTGATCATGTGTGTAAACTGCACAAGGCCTCGTATGGCCTCAAGCAGGCGCCCCATGCCTGGTATCATGCGTTTAAGGCTTTTCTTCTTGATTATAGATTCACAAATTCAAGATCAGACACCTCTCTCTTTATCTACAACCGCGGTGATGTTCTAGCCTACTTTCTGGTGTACGTTGATGATTTGCTCCTCACTGGGAATAATAAGCACTTTCTCGTCAATTTTCAATTGGCTTACTCAATAGTTTTCTCTAAAGGACCTTGAGAGCCCAAGTCATTTCCTTGGTGTTGAGATAATTCCCACATCTATTGGGCTTTTCTTCACTCAGCATCACTACATCAGAGATCTTCTTCACTCGGCTCACATGCAAGATGCCAAGCCTGTTTCTACTCCGTTGTCCACAACATATGACTTATCTTCTGTGTCTGATGCTTCAACCTGTGATGTCAAAGAGTATCATAGGCTTGTTGGTTCTCTCCAATATTTGTCTCTTACACGACTTGATGTGCCCTTCTCGGTTAATAAGCTCTCACAATTCATGAAAGCTCCTATTGAACTACATATGCAGGCCGCAAAACGTGTCCTTCGATACCTTAAAGGCACTATAGCTCATGGCCTTCATCTTCTCAGTGATTTTGACCTTTATCTCACTGCCTTTTGTGACTCTGACTGGGCAGGAGACACCGCAGATCGCAAGTCCACTGCTGCATACATTGTTTACACGGGTCCCAATGCAATCTCTTGGTCGTGTAATAGGACCATTGCTTCCACCACTACCGAGCTCTTGTGGTTGTGGGAATTACTCAACGAGCTCCATTATCCTCTCACTAGGCAACCCACGGTTTACTCAAAACAATATTGGAGCAACTTATCTTTGTGCAAACCCAGTGTTCCACTCCCACATGAAGCATTTAGCCATTGACTACCATTTTGTTCATCACTTAGTAGCTAGCAAGGATCTTCATGTTCTCCACATACCTTCAAGTCATCAGCTAGCTGACTTACTCACCAAGCTGCTGTCAACAACACGCCACTCCTTCCTCATGTCCAAGATTGGTGTAGTATGCCCCTCCACCATCTTGCGGGGGCGTATAGGAGTGCTGACCAAGGCCATAAGTTAATCCTCTGTAACAACCTTTATTATCCATTTGTTATTCGTGCCCCTCTATCTGCTAGTTTGTTGTATCAGGATTTCAAATGTTTTCAAATGTGTCTTGCCTATATATATTGTAACTTCTGTATGCTATTTACTGTGAATAGAATATAATACAAATATTTCTCTCTTTAGCTATTTGATAACCAATCTATAAACAAAACTTGGCTCCAACCCTTGCTTCCAACCCCATTTAATCTCCCTTCATTTGTTACTTCCAACCCCATTTAATTAAATTAATAGACACATGAAAAGAGACTAAATGGGATTAGAGGCAAGGGTTGAAGTCAAAGGTTAGAACCAAGTTTTGTTCTCAATCTATAGTCTATGTTAATCAATAAATTACACATTGTTAATTGGGAGGTGTAGAATCTCCGGTGTAGAAGAAACATTTTCTTAAAAAATGTCTTTAATAGAAATCAATATAGGCTTCGAACTTTGAAGTCTTTACTCGAATGACTCAGGTCTGTTTGGATAATTAGAGAATTATTTTTTGGATAAAATTTAAGTAAAGTTCTTTTAAGTACTTGTTGTATTGTTTTTCAATAAAAACATAACATGTGTCTTATTTTATAACTACCTCATCATCTTTTTTTAAGTTTTCATTGATGAACTATAAAAAAATTTTACACATGTTATGTTTTTATTGAAAAACAACACCAAAAGCACCTAAAAAAATTTATTTAAGTTTTCTCCTTATTTTTCTTAAAAAAAAATACTTTCACAAGAACGAGTTTTATGTTTGAAAATATCTAGTTACAATTAAAAAAAAAAGTTGTAAGAAAGGTAAAGTTATTTGAGTATGAAGTTATGAAAAAGATGCAAAAAGTAAATTTAAAACATTATTCAAATATTGCAAATGAGGGTAAATGTGGATAATCATGTGAAAATGTAACGAAATGCATTCTCCTTGTTACTTCTACCTCAGCGGACGGTCGCTATGCAATGCATTCTGCCCAGTGGCCAGCAAGCATGAAACACACTTTAACTAATGAAATTAGATTATAAGATGCCTATATCAGACACTATAGAATACCTATTATATTCGTACGAAAGAATGTTATAACACAGATGATTCTAGAAAACAATCAACAATGAAACAAGTTTCTCTTAGAACAAAAATGAGAGAACATGACTAACGGTAAAGGGAGGAGGTGAAGGAGGAGGGAAACCCGAGAACCGTAGTAGTGAAGAGCCTGTTTAAGTGGGGGCCAGGAGTCCCTGCTATATGGGCACAAGGGATCATAAAATACTTCGATCAGAATGGAATCCAAATTAAAGGACCCATTCTCATACACGAACCCATCTAATTTCGCGGGTGGAAGAATACCTGCATCAGCCTTGAAAACCAAACAGAAGAAGGAGGAGGAAACCAATAATAATAATAGAGCTGGTTGCTGCATCACGGATTTAGTCCTGGGCTTTGGTGTCCGCATCTTTGAGCTCAGTCACCTTCTCAATCTCAAAGAAGAGCTTTCAATTTCTTTCCACTGTCCCCACTGAATGAAACGTACTATATCACTAGTCAAATAGGATGAGTGGACTGTTTCGAGATTCTTACATAAATCTTGCACACTCAGATGGATATACGAAGTCAATCAAAATTTAATATTTTTATAGAATTCTGTAAAATTAATTATGTGATATAAAAATTTATAAAAATACTAAATTTTAATTAATCTGATGTACTCATCTGGGTGTCTATAATTTATATAAGAATCTCTCTGCAGAATCAGTAATTGTGTGGCCCTTCCACGTGGTTTAGTTGTTTCCTAGGCTCCTCCGGGCCTCCATAGTCCATACATATATGCCCAAAATAAATATATCAAACTGGGTGACTTCTTCTTCTAATTTTTTTTTTTTCATATAATTTTAGTTGTAAAAGACAACAGTTGTTTTAGAATGGGCCAAGAGTCCCTGTTATGGTCACAGATTAGTTGTACTAATATTCGATATGGTGTGCATCTGGCTCAACTGGACCATTGTCGTACACAAGCCCACGATGAGTGATAGAAGGAAAGTAAGCGAGCAATGATCAACAATAATTTGACAGAAAAAATTGATACAGCAAGAGATCTACTACTAAAAAAAAAGGAATAATTTACATGATAAAAGAATGAAGACAGAAAAAAAGATCCAACACCCACCAGTCCAAATTAAAAAATAAATTATAAATATTAAAAATAATCCAACTTTATTTTATTATGTACAATTTGTTCTCCTGGATTTTTATTGATAATATTTATCTCTATTATATATAGTGAAAATAAATACTTAATATCAAAATACTGATGAAATTGATATTATCTATCTATATATATATATATATATATATATATATCAATTTGTCTTGTTTATTATTAATTCCATTATCCATATCAATAATACTGTGTTAAATGTTAATAAATTGCACACTCAAACAAATTAGAGTTGTTGTATAAAATTATTAATTACGAAAACTGATTAAAACTGCAAATAAACTGCACATATAATAATAATAATATTTTTTCAAGAGATAGAAGCTCGTTACTTAAAATAAGAGGAAAACTAGTAACATGTTTAATTTAGCTTAAAAATTGAACCAATAACTTTTTTTTTACCTTTTAAGTTGTTGCTTTATTAAGCAACATGTTTAGCATTCCATTCAAAAAAATTCAACAATTTTTTTCTTCAGCAAAAAAGTTGTTGGACGAGAATGAGCATTATCACAAAAAGCTGTTGAGATTATGCTTAATAGTGAGATGTAAATATTATTTTATTTTTAATTAAATAATTTTTTTAATTATTTTATACATATTTTTTGTAATTTAATACATAAAAATAATTTTTTATATCATCCAAATGAAATAGATTGAACTTAAAATAACATTTTAACTAACCTATTCAAATATAAATTTTTTTTTATAATCAATTATTGTATAAATTTTTTTTGTTATAATCGATTATAAAAAAAAAAATTATAGTTGGATATGTTAAGCTAATCTGTTTCATTTAGATTAAAAAAATTATTTTTATGCATTAAATTACTAAAATAAGTATAGAATAATTAAAAAAATTATTTGATTGAGGACAAAATAATATTTACATCTCAAAGTAAAAAATAATCCCAACAACTTTTATAAAAAATGCTCACCTAACAGCTTGATCTCCAACAATTTTTTTCTCCAAAAATAAGCTGTTGGTTTTTTCAAATGCTCACCCAAACATATTTGATTATTTGTGCAACAACTTAAAGTTGAAAAAAAAAACTATTGGTTCAACTTTTAAGTTCCAAAAGCATAAATTAGCAGGATTTTTTTTATAGATATTTTTGTATGTATACAGACTTAGTACGTCATATTTACACACAATAGATAAAAAATTAGAGAGAGATGATGAATGAGTCTGACTAAACTCACTCATCACAAAAAATTATTTTCTCTCTTCAACTTTTTATCTATGTGTAAATGTGACGTGGTGAGTTTATATATACACAATAATATCTTTTTCTCTTAATAATTTCCAACTGCAAGGATATAGTTAAACAGCACCTATAATTCAAACATCTTAAGTAACTTGGATGCAATGCATTTTGCCTTCTCCACCTTTCTCCATGTGCAAGCTTTTCTTTTTAGTGATTCTTTCTTCAATATTATCATGTTTAACTTCTTCCGCTTGGAAGTGAATGATTTCTTCTTCTTTACAGACTTTCGAAATTCGAATGATATGTGATTCCTATTGATAAAGATCAATAATGACGAACTAGAGCAAGTTAATGCTAAAAAGCCGAGTGAATGAACGAAGAAGAGGTGGCACCCATGATCTATCCATGGTGGCGCAAGAGCCCTAGTGCAACACTGAAATAGATTGCTAGAGCCTGTAAAGCTTAGAGAAACTCCAAGAAAGAGAAGAAACTATAGCGTCGATGAAGCAGAAGTGTGACACTAAGGCCAAGGCGATGGATCCTAGGAAACCTTAGTATAGCACTATGGCAAACCTAGATTGATTTATCCACATAATAATAATAATATTAATAATAATAATAATAATAGTTTTGAAAATTTATCCGAAAAACATAAAAGAGACGGCACGTAAGAAAAGTAGTGAAAAAAAAAGGTAAATTTCTACTTTAGTATCAATCTTTGCTTTGGTACTCTTTAAAATTATCTAAATTTCCTTAATTGAGAAAGCAAGCTAGTCCCACCTGGCATATATTTCATTTACGAAGATCAACTTGTTATAGAAAGTGATGATGTAGTCCAAGGTAGATCAAGAAGCATTTGTCTTTCTTTTTTTTTTAGATACTTAGGTATCAAACTCGAATTAAGAGTGAAGAATACCTACTTTTTTTTTTCTCTCGAGAAAATACTTATTTATTATTATACAAAACCAATATATAATGGGTTAGTTGTGCAAATACAGCACATTTTAATTTTTTGTTTTTTAAATTATTACACTTCACGGATCTCAAGTCAGCATTTTGTAATCTGAATGGTAAATATGTTTTAGCTCGAGAAGATAATAGCATAATTCAAATATAATTACAAGAAGCATCTAATTTATTAGGTTGTAACTTGAACAGGCCAGCCTGTAATTTTTGACTTTCATATATCTCTGTTTTTTTTTTTTTATAAACTACTTTCTTATCTTTTGTATACAAAAGAAGTTTTAAAAACTGGATGGTCATTAAAAAAAAAGGTGTTAATTGAGTGGGATTGGAGGAGACTTAATATTAATTATACAAGTTTTAAGTTTTAACCCAATAAACTTTTATTTAATACTAAAAGGACATTATTTGAGACTTCCATGTCAACATCACGTTACTTTTTTAATCAAACACAATTACTTTGTTTTGAATTATTATTATTTTTTTACTATGGTGATAACTATCTTAGATTTGAGATTCTTTTAATGATATAATAATATATAACTAAATGAGTAATCTAAAATTAAACTCATAATAATTTTGTATAATTTTTTACACTATAATCAATCGCATATAGATAAAATATTAAAAAGGATGTAATTCTTTAATCTTTTAGATAATTATTGTTAAAGTAAAATAATTTTAATAATGTGACAATAAATATGCCTTATCATGAGATTTTGTTTGTTACATTTTATATGGAAAATAATATTTACACACCATAATATTTATATTTTTTTCACATTTCTCTAGTTTAAGAAAAAAAAAAGATAGAGAAAGATTATGTTAAAATATATATTTATTTTATTAACTCAAAATAAATGGAATCAAAATAGTATAATAAAAATAATGTAAAAACATCATAATCATTTTATGTGCTTTAAATTTAGACCACACTTTGCAAAGTTAACGCAGCTAAATCTTTTGAGCTGTACTGTTTCAAAAGTTTATTGGCTGTTGCAGCAGCAGGGTCAGTGAAAAAGCTTTTATCGTTTCAATCCGAATTGATTATAGTTAGTCAAATCAAGAGTCAACCCTAGACAAATTCCTTGACCCTATTATATAAAAAAAAAACCCACAGTTTTTACACTTGTACACAGTATTATGGAAAATCCTCGGCACTCCTTGCAAGTTGCAACAATTGACGGATTAAAATGGCCGTTATTCCATTCAAGTGGAGCTAGCATTTGGCGAAAAAGAATCCACTAGCATAGAAAGTTAAAACATATGATATGCGCCTGGTAAAGCAGCGTACTTCAATATACATTGTGACATTCGATTGGTTTCAAAGGACAGTAAGAAATTACCACACGAGTATAAAATAAACGAGCTGGATGCATGCATTGTTGCAACTTGCAAGTGATAGAATTGATGTTCAACAAAATGAAACCTAACGCATAGAACACGGAAACTATCTGTCTATAATTCTTGATATGCTTTACGCTAAGCACCATAAACTTCGGCCCTTAGTGTTTTCTATTGCAATTGGTAAAAAAACAATGTGTGAATCTAGTAAAAGTAAAGGCAATTTCCAAATAACTGAATCTTTTGGCAATTTCCAAATAACTGAATATTTTAAGATAATGTGCTAACGCGTTTGTATAACTTTTAACAATAACTGAATCATGTGTGTCAGCCTAATAGTGAGAAGAGTTCAAGCATCAATAAACGTGTTTGGGTATTTTTTTTTTAGATTTTTTTTGAATAAAGTATTTTTACTTATTTTTAACTTAGATGAACTTTAAGAAAAAAGTATTAGAAAAATCACAAGTTGCATTTTTTAGATGGATTTTAATGCTTCTAAAAAAATTATTATAGTAAAAAAATTGTTCAAACATTAAAAAAATATTTGTTAAATATTATATTTATTTTGAACTGGGTCTCGAGTTAACAGTTCAGATACAACTCGGTCTGTTAGAGTTGATTCTCAAATATTTAAGAGCGTTATTGGATAAGTAAATGTGTCTATTTGTGAGGAGGAGTAAATATCTAATCGAATCACTTATAAATAAATGAGTTAATTATAAGATATAACAATCTTATTAGATTCTTATCTTAATTAATTTTAATACAGATTTAAACATGATTCTTATCTACTAAGATGCTCCTATAAATATCACACAAGATCACAAATGTATACATCTAATTCAAAATACTATTCACATTATGTATGGTATAACTTGAGCATCAAAATGTCTTTTGTAAGTACCTATCTCTTACACCACCGTTGTTACTATCATATTACGAATAAAACTACCTTTATCAACTTCATTTAAATAATATTCTAAACCCTATTCAAAATAATATCCAAACATAAAATAATTTTTATTATTTTAAAATAACTTTTTAAAAAATTATATAAAAAGTTTATTTTAAATATTCATCCAAACAACTCTAAAGTCTAACAAAAGTTTATATACAAAAGTTAATTAAATGTGATTTGGCGGCTGGAGAAGACATGTCATAAACATATTGGAAACGAACTCAATGTTTCAAGAGTCACTAAAAGATCACGAATTATTATTATTCTTTCTATTTACTTTTATTTATTTATTTAAGAATTTTAATTTTTTTAATATTATTTATTTATTTAAAAAATAAATAATATTTTTCAATTTTATTTTTTATTTTTATTTTTATCTTTTATTATTTCTATTAAATTTGATAAATATATGTTAATTAATTTTTATAACTTTTAAAATTAATTACTCTAATTAATTCATGAAATATGTGCTTTTTACTTAATGAAATAATTAAACTTCTTTGGTTTTTCGTATTAAATTAATTCAGTTTGATATAGCAATATAAAGTGAGATGTTTGTATTCTATTTCCTTGCTTTTTTTCGAGAGAGAGTAGTTCATCTTATCTACAATATTTTTTTTGAAAAATCACCACATAAAATTACAATTTAATTTAATTATCTAATAAAGAGAGTATTTCCTTCCTTTTTCATATTATCTATAATTTTTCTTATTTAAAATTACAATTTTTTATTATATGGTGAAATAATAATTTTGAAGGTTAGATCTTGTAATATCATTTTTTTTAAATTTTTGCCTATACATGCTTGCATATTTTTTATATAATAATTTATTTTAGTCTGATAAATATTTATTTTTATTAAAATATGGGATGGAGAATCTTTTAAAAACAATAAATGTTAAACAAATAATTAGAGCTATGATTTGACATTTAAAGTGTAAATAAGTTGATCTATTAATGAATTATTCAAACTCAACTCGTTAGATGTTGGATTAAACTCGTTTGTAACTAAACAAACAAAGTCAAACTTAAATTTAAGTTCAATTATATAAATGAGTCAAATTCAAATTTTATAGATTTAACATTAAAAATTTATGAATAGCTCATTTATGTATGTGTATTACTTATTCATTTTGTATACATATTAAAAAATCAATTATAATAAAATTGTAATTTTAAATAAGAAAAAATATAGATAATAATAATTTATTTGTTAATATTACTTACTAAAAGCTTTTGTAGAAAGGTTATTAATTTTTTTGCTATGAATTATGAATAAAAAATGTTATTTTTATTTGTATTTTTTACATAATGTTCTAGCATAAAAATGTCTACTAAATACTAAATTAATAACTTTAAATATTAAAAAATATTTAACAAAACAAAAAATATAATTAAATTATAAACAAGATAAACAAGTTAAGTTCAAATTTCATATTTTTAAATAAGCTAAAACTTAAGTTTTAAATTTATTTTATTTAAATATATGAATCAAGTTTAAGTAACTCTTTATTTTATAATGTAAGCTTAATTTTTAAATATTAGGTATGACTCGACTCATTTATATTCATAACTTTATCTCATACATTTTTATCACATATTATTTGTCAGATAATGAAGTTTATGTTTTAATTTTGTATGTTAATTTTATGTTGCTTAAAAAATATATAATGTTTATTAGAAGATTCATCTAATAATTATAGCATAGAAGAAATGAAGTCGAAAGCTTTTATCCCCACTAATCAAAATCAAATCAAAATGCCTAATAATTACAATTGGAGAAAGCATCGCTGAAAGAGAAACGTCAAACGAACCTCACCATCCCTCATTCACACTATTGGCAATCGCATAAAGCATGGGAAAACACAATATATAATACCAAAAATGTGGGACTTCGAAGTCAAAAACTGACACGACGCTGACTCATACCGCATAACTCAAGGTTCGGAAAAATAAAATGTAGGGTAATAAAAATTAAAAAAACGTTTCAATAAAGATTTATTTTTTGGTAGAATATTAAAAAATACTAATGTATTTAAAATATTGAAGTATATTTTTAATTTTTAAAGTGTATTATAGTGTCTACACTTTAAAATAGTTTCATGTGTTTGTGCTGGATTGATACAACCCATTGCGTTTGTATCCAGTTACTTTGATTAGAAGTGTTTAGTTTACATTTATTATTTATTATATTTAGGGTTATTTGTTAAGTGGGTTGGTTGGGTTTTATAACACATTTGTTCATGATATGCTAACAAAACTAGTGGATTAAATTGAATTTTTTTTTCAACTTGATTTAATCTTATTAATTCAATAGTAAGTTGGGTCAAACTCATAAATAAAGCATATATTAAAAAGTATTATCCTATTAAAATAAATACCAAATTATAGAATAAAATTTTTATTACATATAATATGTCTTAATTAGAAATAATATATGTCTCAAATAAATTAAAATGTTATATAATCAATTTCACACAAATATAATAAGTCTTAAACAAAATAAAAAAAATAACAAATTTTATTAAATTAACATAAGTTTGAAATAAATTAAAGTAAAGTAACAAGTTCCAAAAGTCATAAACAATATATCACATTAGTCAACTAAAATTAATGACATCACATATAACATATGAATTAACATAATCATTTATTTCATTATCAATTTTCTCAACATATTCTTTGTTAATAGTGTGTGCTGGATGGGTTGAGGGGTTTTGTGGCATTTTTTTATCTGACTCACTCATCAAACCAGTGAGTTAGGTTGGATTAGGTCGAGGGAATTTTTTCCTTCAACTTGACCTAATTTGGCTCGCCCAAAAGTGAATTGATGGGGTCAAACTCGTGAGTCCGACATACTTTTTTTTTAAAATATATTTTAAAATAAATTTCAAAATATAAAACTTAAAATTCATTAAACATAACACGTCTTAATTAAAAATAATATATGTCTAAAATAAAATAAAAAAGTCACATAACTAGTCTTAAACATAATAAGTCTCGAACAAATTAAATAAATATAACAAGTTTTATTAAGTTAACATAAATCTAAAATAAACAAGTCTTAAAAGTCATAAACAACAAAATACATTAGCTAATTTAAGTTAATATAATATATAACATATGAATTGATATAAACACATACTTTAGTCTTAATTTTTTTCAAAATACTCTTTGTCATCCAAGTGATCAATTATATTTTCATCGTAACAGTTTGTTAGATACTTCAAGAGTTTCTCATATATATTTTCTTGGTCATATTCTCAACTTGACTACAATACCTACAACTAAACTTAATTAGCACAACAGAAAAGTCAGGGAAAATGAACTTGAAATGTCATTATGACTGAATGGCTTTTATAAAATGAAATAAAATAAACTTGGGTGGGTTAGGTTTGTATGGGTTGCCACTTTCCAAACTCACTACTTGACTCATACCTTCTGAGTTAAAGTATTTTTCAATATAAACTAATCTGTGGACCCAATCTAACCTACATTTTGTGGGTTGAGCTGAGCCAAAATTCGTGAATTCGTGGATTGACCCAATTCACTGAATACCCTTGCCATTTTTATCAACCAAGCAGCCTACCAGATTTTTATCATAATGGATCATTAGATGCTTCATGAGTTTCTCGTCTATATTTTCTTCATTACATTCTCAACTTAACCATAATGCCTACACCCAAACTTAATTTGCAATATAAAAAAGTCAGAGAAAAATATTTTGAAATGCCACAATAGCTAAACAACTTTTGTAAAAAAAAGAAAAGAAAAAAAAATACCTAGGTGGGTTGGGTTTGTACTGGTTGGCACTTTTTAAATTCGTTACCCAATTCGTACTTTATAGGTTGGAGTGTTTTCTAATCTGATCAAACTTGCATTTTGTTGATTGAGTTAGGTTAAAATTTGTGGGTTCGCAGATTGACCTAACCCGTTGGATACTCCTAATCATATTATATGAAATACAAAGCATGTCATAGAAGAAAATGATAAATGTTATTTTTTCCTTAATTCATTTTCTCTCCAATATTTCAGCCGTCTATAATGACTAATTATATTAATTTGCTTATTTTAAATATATTTTCATTTCAATTTTTTAAATGTATGATGAGTAATTAATATATCTTTTTATTCTAATACTTATCACTTACAATGATCAGTGATATTAATTCTCTTATTTTGATATTTTAAATGTATGATGATTAATTAATATATCTCTTATTCCAATAGTTGCCACCTACAATGACCAATTGTATTAATTCTCTTATTTTAAACATAATTTAATTTTAATTTTTTACATGATATTGTTAACTAAAATTCTCTCCAAAAATTATACTTTCTTAAATGAACATTTCCTATTCAATCAATTTTTTGAATTTTTATTTTATATTATTATATTTATATTTATTTTAAATAATGTTATCGTTAATATTTCACTTTTGCAATACACATCCTTATTGGCAAAACCATTTGGCACTTCTATTTTTTTTTTTCAATTTGTAAGCAACCAAAAACCTTTGATTTCCTATTTTTATTTACATTTCCATGTTGTCTTCTTTCATTAAATGTCTTATAGGAAAGGTGTTGCCATGATTTCATGTGGAATGGTATAATATTTTTTTTAACTATAAGTCTTTTAATATAATTGGTTACTATTTTGGATTGGTTTCGGGTTAGTGGTTTTGGAGCAACTCGACCTGCTAGAATTGGATCTTAGATATTTATGAGCGCTATTAGATAAGTATATATTCCTATTAATGATGAGTAAATCTCTAACCTACGGTTGCGAGGTTATGATTCCAATGAAGATAGGAAAACCAAGTTGGAGAAGACAAAATTTTTCATAAGAGACCAACCCGGACCTTATCCATCATAACTTAGACCTGTTGGAAGAGCAATGTCATATTGCCCATGTCTATGAAGTTGCCCTAAAATAGAGTATTACATCCCGGTACAATTCCAAAGTGATACAACAATGGTTTGTTCTTGACGATCTCGTTCTACGAAGAGCGGATATTAAAGAGAAAAATGTGAAAGATGAAAAATTAGCTCCTAATTGGGAAGGACCATACAAGATCACATCCAAGACAGACACAAGAGCTTATACTTTAGACATCCTCTTTGGCAAAACCATCAAGAATTTCTAGAATGCTGATAAAGTCAGGAAATACTATAGTTAAATGTCTTTAATTCTTATTTTTATCATGTGAGTGACAAGTCCTGACATGAATAAATCGATGATTATATTTTCAGTACTTGGTTATTTTATATGTTTACAACTATTGCAACTTATAAGGTTATCACACCTTGGAGAGGTCCAAGAAATACAAGGTCTAATTCGGATTAGATATTTCGATGCATAAATGAAGGTTAAAAAGAGGAATTCACTTGACCGGTCTCTGAGTTCAATGAACGAGTTCAAGAGTTTTAACTCATACCCTAATAAGCATGATCTTAATTCATAAGTCTAAGAAATGTTTAAAGATGTTAAGAGTAGCAGACCGTTACTCGGGATAAGGCAATTACATTTGACGTGGTCCATAAAGGATGCCACTCCAAATGGATTTTGTGTCAAAATCATATTTCAATGTCTCATACTTAGAAAATTAACTAAGTGTCAAGAATTCTAACAATAACAAAAAAAATAATTAATAAACAAATTGAGCGGACTTTGAAAAAAGAGAATCACCAAAATCGAGAGTTGAACTCATCTCGGTTGGAAAAAGCGGGAGCATTCACTAAATGTCAACTAAAATTAAACTACTAAAATCAAACGTTGGACTCATCTCAATTAAAAAAAAGGCAACTGAAATATGTAGAAAAATAGTTTAAGTATATAAATCTAAATAATGCCTGAAGTTTGAGACTTATCCATTTATAAATAAAATTAACCCCACACAGGGGGCAAAATAAAGAGACATAATTAAGATTAGGCATCTGGGGTAGGCTCCTCATGGTCGATGACTTCTACCTCAGCCTCCTCCACTGGGCCGCTCTTTGAGCTTTCTTCCCCTTTCTCCTCGCCACCGTCCACTGCGGGAACGTGATTCATCGGAATGGCATCGGGGGTGGCGTCCACAATGCAACCATCACAGATCACTTTTCTGAACCAATTCCTTCCACAACAAGGTCTAGATTCAACAGGTGTAGTTGAGTGAAAGCATTTGGAGAAGGATTCATCCATTGAGTTGGCCCATTCATCTTCAAGATATAAAATATCACCTTTTAGCTCAGCCTCGGATTGCCTGAGAATCCCATTATCTGCTCAGAGAGCGGTTAGGGTGGACTCGGCAGAAGACATTTGATCTTTTAAATTATTTTCCTGAGCAACCCCTTCAATGAATTTGGCCTGGAGCCCAGTTATGTCAGCTTTGCGCAAACCGAGCTCTTTGTTGACTTGAGTAAGTTGCTCATCTTTTTGAGCCATAGCTAACTCGAATTCTTTCTTTTCACCTCGGAGGGCGTCTAGCTCCTTTTCCAACTCTCGAGTCTGACGAATAAACTCAAAAATGGACTCCAGAAAATGTAGAACGAAAGCATTGTGCAAAGCCCACACCTGGGTATCTCTAATGAACTCAATCAAGCCCTGCTCAATCAGGACATCCTAGTCAGCTTGGGATAAAAGGGCACTGTCAATGATCGGCCTAGGATCAACCTCCTTGCCCCAAACTAACCTTCCAGCAAATTGTAGAGGGGTGCCCTTCGGGATTCCAGTCTCCCAGCTAGTAGTAAAATCGATAGGAGCAACCTCAGTCATTGGTTTTTTTCCTCATTGCTCCCGATAGTCGTCCCCCTTCCTCTTCCGAGATCGAAAAGATTGAGCAGGTGATCCAGCGTCCACTTGCTGTGTAGCAAGCTGAGGATGAGGAATAGTGACCGCAGGCTGGGATCCGGACCATGAGGCCCCAGCTTTTTGTTGGGCCAAACATAAGGCGAAAGCTTCAAGCCTGCTAGGAGGTGCCATACTGTCTGTAAATAAAAAACAAATATATTACAACACTTAGAAGAAAATATGAAATACAAGTCAATCAAATATATTTCAGATAGAATACCTAAGAATGACCTTATTGAGTCAGAGGGCTCATCCAATACATCTTTATAGTAAATGACCTAATTTTTATTGGCCCACTCAACTAAGAAGTTGAGGACGTCGGTCTCACTTTCTGTTAGCGAAGACATTGAAGTCTCTATTTCTTCTAAGCTCTAGTCTCACATTGCTTGTGTCCAGTATAAAAAATTTTTTAGTTTGCCTTCTGGGGTAACAAAAAAAGGCATTGACCCCAGAGCTTCTTCTATTATGAAGAAACTGTTCTTGAAGTTTTTGAAGGATTCCTAATATGGTTTAAAAATCGTACGCATTGTTTGTGCACACAAGGTAACCCACCCCTTTTGGAAACTGTTCCTGGAAGGTGAAAACCAGGTCAAGAGGAAAAAGATTGATCCCATAGAGTATGACCATCCAAAGGTTTTGTAGATAAGTTCAAAAGTCCTGATGAAACTTCATGCATTTGGGTGTAGTTAAGTTGGAGCTATGCGCAAGTGGTTAAGGACTCCAATCTCGAAACTCAAAAAATAGAAGCTGGACACCAATGAAGGTGAACAACGCGTCGTACATATATATGAAGTGATAGCTTCTTTTTCTTGTTGAGCAAACTTGTTCTTGGTCAGGTGGAGCCCAAATTGTATATTCACTATCACAAAATCAGTCCTTGGTGAGGTGTAAATATTCTTTCTTAGCGTTGGCATCCTCTGATGTCTTAACGCTTGAAAGAGTATCCAAGACTTCTCGGTCAAACCATTGGTATAGACCAACGTTTCTCGGGAAGTTATATTCTCTTGTTTTTGAAGTAGATGTTCTATGACGTCCTATGTTCGTATTATTAGCTTCACCTACAGAGGCCGCATTTGTGATTGGCATTGACTAAAACAATGATTTTTATGATAACAAACAAGAAAGGAATGGTAATGTAAAGATCAAGTGCTAAAACTCTTCAATATTAGCATACAAGACTTAGATCTTGTGTAAATGTATTTTAGGAATCATACTAAGCACATTTTATGATTTCTATCTCAACTTAAATGGCTTTGAAAAATCATGATTTATACTTATGAATATTTGATTTAAGTTTGAGCAAAATGGTTTTGGAAAGGATGAAAAGATTTTGAGAATCCTGAGTTACAAATTCCTTTAGAAATATTGTATTCTTGACTATCAAATAACTGGTTATCACTATTCAATAATTGGTTATCATTGTTCATATAACTGATTATCTGAAAACCAATAACTGATTATTACTGTTCATAACTAGTTATTTGCTAAAGTCTGAAACGCACCAAAGTATTTTTAAAAGGGAATAACCGATTATGAAGAAACCATAACCAGTTATTCACTAAGTCAGGAGCCAATTCCTACTTTTCTAAAAAGCCCATAATCGATTATGATATCGCCATAATTAGTTATTGAATTAATCAAGCATAAGACTATGTTTTTTAATGGCCCATAACTGGTTATGATTTTTCCCATAATCAGTTATGTCAAACTAAATAACCAGTTATTGGAAATCAATAACTAGTTATCTGGAAAAGTTGAAGACATCTTCCAACAGCTCTATTGGAGCATTTAATGCCCCAAACTACCTCAAATGGCGATTACTTGTTTTAAGTTATAAATCAAAGTTGTTGGGCATTTATGAAGCATAGAGAAATAATCTGAAAATTATTCTTGAATGTTAAATTCGTATTTTCACTATCTTTTTTATCATACTCTATTTTTTAGCTAAGTGTGTAAATTCTTGATACTCATAGAGTTTCAATTTGTATTATCCACTCTTGAGAGAGTTTTTTATCATTCATACTTTATATAATTTGTAAAAGAGAGGGTGATGTATCTCTCAAAGTTGTTAGGGTAAGGTATTTCTTGAAAGTAGAGACTCAAGCACAAAGGGTGAGGTATCCCAAGGTGTTGAGTGCTTTAATTTATAAAGGTTGTCAAGCACATTTTTGAAACTTGACGATATGCCACAAGTGGATTGGTGGCTGAACTAGGATAAAGCTTTGTGTTTATTTTACTAAACTCAAGTCTATTATTTTGTACACTGTTTTATTGATCTACTTGAATATTATCTTCCTTGATTGATTCATTTATAAATGAAATCCCTTTGTTTACTCTATCCATTCATCTCTAACAAACAATAACTTCAACAAAAATGTATAATAAAGTGTTTTTTGAAAGAATTGCGAAAATGTCTTTACATACTTAATTCACTCCCTTCTTGAGTATTGAGGCCACTTGGTAATAAATGGTATCAGAGCTAAACTATTGTATAAAGAGTTTAGCAGCTTCAAGAGAATAAATGGATTCAAATGGTTTTTCTAACAAAAGTTTTTCTATAAATAGATCTTCATTTTTCAATGGGGATGGTTATGCCTATTAGAAAAAAAGGATGAAATTTTTTATTAAAACTATTGATCTTGATGTGTGGGATACCGTTGAAAATGGTCTTTTTGTCCCCACATGCATAATTGATGGTGTAATAACTAATACACCAAGAAATGAATAGACGGATGAAGAAAAGAAAAATGTTTAATATAATTTGAGAGCCAAGAACATTATCACCACTTCCTTAGGGTATGATGAATATTTTAGGGTGTCAAATTGTAAGACCGCCCAAGAAATGTGGGATACCTTACAAGTAACCCATGAGGGCCCACAAGTGAGGTAAAAAGGTCAAGAATAAACACACTCACTCATGAATATGAATTGTTTAGAATGAACCAAGGAGAGAACATTCAAGAAATGTAAAAGAGATTTACTCATATTGTAAACCATCTTGCTTCATTGGGAAAACTTTTCCTAATGAAGATCTTATTAACAAAGTGTTGAGATGCTTAAACAAGAATTAGCAACCCAAGGCAACGGCTATTGCGAAATCAATGAACTTATCAACAATGGCTCTAGCCATTTTGTTTGGGAAGCTCTAAGAGCATAAATTAGAGCTAAATAGGCTCAATCAACATGAGAAACATGATAAGAATAAAAAAGGGATTGCACTCAAAGTCATCTCCTCCACAATTGAAGATGATGATGATGATGGAATAGGAAACATTGAGCTAAATAAAGAAAATTTTAGTCTTCTTGTGAGAAAGTTCAAAATATTCCTTAAGAAGAAAGTAACTCAAAGAAGAACACATTTTCATCCTAAGAAGACCTATCATAAAGGGAAATGAAACTCATTACTCCAACATATTACGAATGTAGAAAATCGGGGCACATGAAGATGGAATATCCCGTATATCTAAAGAAGACGGAGAAGTTTGAGAAGAGACCTTCAAAAGAAAATAAAGGAAGGAGAGCTTACATAGCATAGGAGGAAAATGACACGGAGTCTTCCAATAGCTCGAAAAATGAAGAAGCTCATCTATGTCTCATGGCTAAAGGAAAAGAAGAAGAATAGAGTGACACCGAGGTAACTTCTTCTAACCTAAATCTCTCACCTTCTTATAGTGAATTACAATATGCTTTTGAAGAATTGCATGAGGAATTTATAAGGCTCACAAAAATGATTTTATCTTCTAACAAAACAATATCCTTCTTGGTAAATAAAGTTTCTATTTTAAACATGGAGATTAATGAACTCAAAATTGAGAATGAGACTCTAGGACTTATTGATGCTAATTCATTATGAATGATTTGTTCTTCATATGATAATGCACCCACACCCTCACATTACTCATCATGTAAAATATTTGAAATTGAAAATAAGGATTCAAAAAACACACTTACAAAATTTACCTTTGGAAGAGATAACTTGAATGTGTTACTAGGGAAAAAAAGATGTGTTTTTCAAAAAGTCGATGTAGGATATAATCCCAACAACCAACAAAAGTTTCTCAAGAATTTCTTTGTTTCCTCAAGTACATCAAGTATTCCCTTTATCAAATGCTTTCATTGTGGTAGCAAAGGGTATAGTACCTCAACATGCAATGTTAGGAAGAATATAAATACTAAGGTTGGAACTAAAATGGTTTAGGTCCCTAAGGACACCTAGCATACATCTAACACACAAGGATCCAATAAAATTTAGGTACCAAAAGTTAAAATCTAAATGTGTGTTGTAGATGTGCTTGAAGACCAAAAGTTCAAGTTAGTACCTTGATAGTGGATGCTCCAAGCACATGACGGGTGATGACTCCAAGTTCTCATCTCTTGCATCTAAGAAGTATGATCATGTCACATATGAGGACAACAACAAATAAAGGATCCTTAGAATTGAAAAAGTTAGTAAGATTCTATCTACTTCAATTGATAATATCTTGTATATAGAAGGACTTAAACATAACTTTTTAAACAAAAGTCAATTGTGTGATAAGAAAAATAGAGTTATCTTTGACTCTAATTGTTGTATAATTGAAGGTAAGGATGATAAGCAAGTTAAGTTTGTTAGTCATAGAATTAATAACATATATATGATCAAGAAGAAGGCATAGGAGAATTGCACACATTCATGTGGATCATCTAAACAAACTTGTTTCTAAAGATTTAGTAATTGGTTTACTAAAGCTCAATTTTGAGAAAAATAAACTTTATGATGCATGTCAAAAAGGTAAACAAGTAAAGGTCTCTTTCAAAGTTAAAAATATTATTTCTATGACTAGACCTTTATAACTTTTGCATATGGATCTTTTTGGACCTTCGAGAACTATGAGCTTTGGGGGTAATTATTATGCTTTGGTGATTGTGGACGATTACTCTAAATATATATGAACTATATTCCTTACTCATAAAAATAATGCCTTTCATGTATTTAGGAAACTTTCAAAGGTCATTCAAAATGAGAAAATTGTAGCATTACATCCATAAAAAATGATCATGGTGGGGAATTTAAAAACCAAGATTTTGAAATATTTTGCAATAAAAATGACATTAAGCATAATTTTTCTGCTCATAGAACTCCACAAAAAAATGGAGTGGTTGAAAGAAAAAATAGATCTTTAGAGGAGTTAGCAAGAACTATGCTCAGTGAAGCAACCCTTCCTAAGTATTTTTGGGCAAATGCGGTAAGTACCGCTTGTTATGTTATAAATAGGGCTTTAATAAGGCTAATTTTAAAGAAAACCCCCTATGACTTATACAAAGGAAGGAAATCAAATATTTCTCACTTTCATATCTTTGGTTGTAAATGTTTTGTTTTAAACAATGAAAAAGATAACCTAGACAAGTTTGATGTTAAATGCGATGAGGAAATATTCCTTGGTTATCCACTTAGTAGTAAATTATTTCATATTTATAATAAGAGAACCATGATTGTTGAGGAATCAATACATGTGGCATTTGATGAAACTAACTCCATTGGGTTGGGAAAAGATAATGTTGATGGTGTTGTAGAAATTTTATCTAATACTCACTTAGGAGGCAAAAAAGAAGAGCAAAAGAGAGAGAATCAAAGAAAGGAAGTACCACCACAACAAGAGAAGGAAACTTTAAATGACCTTCCAAAAGAATGGAGAATTTCAAGATATTATCCTCTTAACAAGGTGATAGGTGATGTATCAAAAAGGGTAATCACTCGAAACTCTATTAGAAATGCATGCAACCATATAGCTTTTGTCTTTCAAGTTGAACCTAAAGATATAAATGAGGCCATTGAGGATGAACATTGGATCTTGACCATACAAGATGAACTAAATCAATTTGAGAGAAATCAAGTTTGAGAATTAATTTTAAGGCCCAATGATCATCTCATAATTAGCACCAAATAGGTCTTTAGGAACAAATTTAATGAAACGAACTTAATAATAAGAAACAAAGTTAGGCTTGTTGGTAAAAGTTATAATCAAGAATAAGGCATAGATTATGAAGAAATATATACTCCCGTAACTAGATTAGAGGCCTTAGAATGCTACTTACATATGCATGTATCATGGATTTCAAACTTTATCAAATGGACATCAAAAATGCTTTCTTGAATATTTTTATACAATGAGAAGTATATGTGGAATAACCTCCCGATTTTGAAAACTTTGAACTGTCCAACCATGTTTTTAAATTAAAAAAGGTCTTGTATGGTTTAAAACAAGCTCCTAGAGCTTGGTATGAAAGATTGAGCAAGTTTCTTTTAGAAAAAAGGTTATCTAGGGGAAAGTTTAATACTACTCTTTTCATCAAGTATAAAAAGTATGATATTCTTCTTATTCAAATATATATTGATGATATAATATTTGGTACTACTAGTGAATCACTTTGCAAGGAGTTTGCTAATGTTATGCAAAATGAATTTGAGATGTCAATGATAGGTGAGCTCAACTTCTTCCTTGGACTCCAAATAAAGCAAACAAAGGATGAGACTTTCATAAGCCAATCCAAATATTATAAGGAGCTGCTCAAGAAGTTTGAAATAGACAATACTAAGCATATGGCTATACCAATGGATACCTCTTTCTATTTGGACAACGATGAAGGAGGTAAATTTGTAGAAATCTTAAAATATAGAGGTATGATTGTCTCACTCATTGATCTTATTGCAAGTAAGTCAGATACTATATTTAGTGTATGCATGTATACTAGATCTCAATCTAATCCTAAAGAGTCACACTTATGTGCTATAAAATGAATTATGAAATATCTAATTGGCACTTCATAAGTGAGTTTGTGGTACCTTAAGGGTGCCTCATGTAACCTAATTGATTATTCCGATTCTGATTTTGCTGGATGCAAAATGGATAGGAAGAGCACTAATGAGATATGTCACTTGCTTGGAAGCTCACTAGTTTCTTGGCATAGAAAGAAACAAAACAGTGTGACATTGTCTAAAGCTGAAGCTGAATATATTGTAGTTGAAAGTTATTGTGCTAAAATCTTTTGGATGAAGTAATAACTTCTAGACTATGATCTTAAACTTAATCACATTTCTATAAGATGTGATAACACTAGTGTAATTAATTTGTCTAAAAATCTAATATTGCACTCAAGAACAAAGTACATTGAAATTATGCATCATTTTATAAGGGATCATGTTCAAAAATACGATTTCATGCTTGAATTTGTTGAAATCACTAAGCAACTAGCTGACATCTTCACTAAACCATTAAATAAAGAAACATTCTTTTATATAAGAAGTGAACTTAACATATTGGATCAATCATGCATATAACTCTTGCTGTTTAAACTCTTTTGATGCATAATGTTATCAATTGTTACATAGCATAATAATTTGCTGCATAATTTCTTTTATATTTTTATCTCTTGAATCCAATCCTGACTTGAGCATCGAAGTTTCCCTCGAGTTTGTTTTGCAGGTGCCTGATCCATGTTTAAGTCTCCCAAATCTCAAATCTTAAGTTCTTGTTGTGGAAAAATGATTTCTAGTATTTTTGAAGAAAATAAATCTGTTTTGGACTGCATTTGTGGTGCTTGGTGAGGATGCAATTGAGGCAAAATCAAAACAATCCTTAAAATAGCATGAGTTAGTATTTTTAAGAGATGAATTCTTGAAGGTCTTTTGGTTCTGGCACTGAAATAACCAGTTAGGAGGAGTAAATGACCTATTATTTGGCCTTTGGAATTAATTTGGCATGTTGAAGTGCTCTCTGCCAAGATAAAAACACCAATTATAATACCCCTATAATTGGTTATTGATGTTTTGAGCTTTCTTGGTGCTCTTTGGAAAACAAAATAACCGGTTATGCTTAATCCTATAATCGGTTATTGATGTGTTTAGCTTTCTTGGTGCTCTCTGGAAAATAAAATAACCGGTTATGCTCAATTTCATAACCAGTTATTCAATGAAACCCGAAACAAGGCTTTTGAGGGCTTCAAAAATAATCGGTTAATCCAATACCATAACCGATTATTAGGCATGATCATAACAATACTGTGAGTTTTCTCTCTCACTTATGCAGCCCTCTTCCTCCATTTTCATCTTCTTCCTCTTCTTCCTCTCCAACACCCATTCACATCCACTCACTCAAACTCCTCTCCCACTCCAAATCCAACCAAAGTCCACCACTAAAATACATTCTCCACCAATATCCCTCACTTTCCACCGATTAAAACTCTCACTTTCTTCCAATTTTCACCTCTCCTCATGGTTTCTTTCTCCTAAACCGAGCCCTAACCTCCATTTCCACCATGGCAAGCAGTTCATCTCACCCCAAGAAAGCATGCACAAAAAATTTCTCTGTTCCCCAAGAAACACCTACCCCTGCCAATGACCCAAATTTCTCCCTAAGTCTTGACCATGGTAGGTACTTCTCCCACAAGAATCCAATGAAGAAATGCAAATTGGAGTTTCAAGCAAGACGCATCATTCAACCCAAGTACATGGATTGGGACTTCTTCGTCAGGGAAGGATTCACGCCCCTCACAGAACTCTTGGAATTTCATGGCTTGAAAACTCTTGTCACTACCCATTATAAGTACTACTACCTTCAAACAACTAAAGTTTATTTTTGTAATTTAAGTATCATCGGAGCAAATCTGGTCTCTAATGTCAAAAGGCGTAGAATTATTGTAACCCCTAGTCAATGGACTCCCCTGTTTGGTCTTACTCATGTTGGGCAAACTCTTACAGTGAATAGTCATAAGGTTTGGGAAAGATATAATAGAGAAGAGGCTGCTGAGAGAATACTTCAGCCAGGCCTCCAAGTTCCAGAGGGAACCTTCACAACTGGCCTTTTGAAACCTTTGGATCGACTTCTTCATTTTGTGGTAGCACACATCTTAATTCCAATGGCTAACAATTATGCCTTGGTTGAAGATGAAGACATCTTCCTGATGTCGGCAATGAAATAGAGATTGAAAATTAACTAGCCCTATTACATCAGGCACCACATGATGAAGGCTAAAGACAAGTTGATGATGGATCTTCCCTACGCCTTGATAGTTGCTCTTATCCTAGATTAATACAAGCTCGACCTAGCTGATGATGGAGTCATTGATACTACCGGCCACAACAAATTTGGACAAGGCTCTATCAATCACATGCGAATAAAGAAAGTGAATGATGAATGGATATACGGTCGTGGACGTGAGGCAGCTGCACAACAAGGAGAAATCCCCACTGTCCTTGCTGATAAGCCTATGGAAGAAGCCTCTGCCATCAACAAAGACTGGGCAGCCCTTACAAATATGTAAGTCAGTATACAAGCTCAAATTACAGATTTTTGAATATATCAGGAGAATACGAATGGAGCTATATATGATCGATTAAGGGCTTTGGAGGAGCGTTTGGATAGAATTGAGTGTCGCCATCCACCAGCAGATGATGATGGGGCTTAGGCATGGATAATCCTTTTTTTTTCTTTTTTTTATTCTGTTTTAGCCACTTTATTATGCTTAAAACTTATCTAACCATAGTAAGTCATCTTTTGGATATCCTTAGCTTATAACTTTGCTTACCCTTAGTATAACTTGGATATGTTGACATTGACGGTCTGTTGAAATGAATCGTATGTTGGTCTGCTGAACTATTATTGAATATTTGTTGAAATGGTAATGATTTTGTATAACTTCTCTTTTTGTCTATATAAATATTGCATATCTTTTTTATCATGACAAAAGGGGGAGAAGATTTTTGGTTTATATGTCATTAAGAAAAGTAAGGAAAAATAGCAAAAGGTATTGTTTTTAATGATCTTGGCATTCCAAAATTAAAATTAAGGGGGAGATGTGCATCTCTGATATAATCACCTATTGAAAAATAGAAGGGGAGTAAGTCTCTAACACCTTTTGTGAATACTAATTTATTTGAACTAACTTTTTCTCAATAATTATTTGTCATCATAAAAAATGGAGAGAATGTGATTGACATTGACTAAAGCAATGGTTTTGATGATAACAAACAAGAAAGGAATGGTAATGCAAAGATTAAGTCCCAAGACTCTTCAAAATTAGCATATAAGACTTGGATCTTGTGTAAATGTATTTTAGGAATCACACTAAGCTCATTTTATGGTTTCTATCTCAACTTAAATGGCTTTGCAAAATCATGATTTATACTTATCAATATTTGATTTAAGTTTGAGCAAAATGGTTTTGGAAAGGATGAAAAGGTTTTGAGAATCATTGGTTACAAATTCCTTTAGAAATCTTGTATTCTTGACTATCAAATAACTGGTTATCACTATTCAATAATTGGTTATCACTGTTCATATAACTGATTATCTGAAAATCAATAAATGTTTATTACTGTTCATAACTGGTTATTTGCTAAAGTCTGAAACGCGCCAAAGTGTTTTTAAAAAGGAATAACCGATTATGGAAAAATCATAACCAGTTATTCACCAAGTCAGGAGCCAATTCTCGTTTTTCTAAAATGCCCATAACCGATTATGATATCTCCATAATCGGTTATTGAATTAGTCAAGTGCAGGACTATGTTTTTTAATGGCTCATAACCGGTTATGGCTTTTCCCATAATCGGTTATGCCAAACCAAATAACCAGTTATTGGAAATGAATAACCAGTTATCTAGAAAAGTTGAAGACACCTTCCAATGGCTCTATTGGGGAATTTAATGCCCCTAACTACCTCCAACAACTATTACTTGTTTTGAGCTATAAATATAAGTTGTTGGACATTTATGAAGGATAGAAAAATAATTTGAAAATCATTCTTGAGCAAAAATTTGTATTTTCACTATCTTTTTCATCATACTCTGTTTTTGAGCTAAGTGTGTAAATCATTGATACTCATAGAGTTTCAATTAGTATTATCCACTCTTGAGAGAATTTATTATCATTCATACTTTGTATAATCTGTAAAAGAGTAGGTGAGGTATCCCTCAAAGTTGTAAGGGTAAGGTATCTCTTGAAAGTAGAAGCTCAAACACAAAGGGTGAGGTATCCTAAGGTGCTGAGTGCTCCAATTTATAAAGGTTGTCAAGTACCTGCTTGAAGCTTGAAGATATAGTAGAAATCTCGGGTGATTACTTGAGGACTGGATGTAAGTCACAAGTGGATTGATGGTTGAACCAGGATAAAACTTTGTGTTTATTTTCCTAAACTCAACTCCCTTATTTTGTGCATTGTTTTATTGATCTACTTGAATACTATATTCCTTGATTGATTCATTTATAAGTGAAAGCCCTTTATTTACTCTATCCATTTATCTCTAACAAACAATAGTTTTAACGAAAATTAATAATCAAGTATTTTTTGAAAGAATTGTGAAAATTTCTTTACATACTCAATTCACTCATCTTTTGAGTATTGAGACCACTTGGTAACAATATTTATGTCAGAATCATAAGAGGATTCACTAAGACTCTTTAACTTTATCATGAGTACGAAGAGCAGACGTGTTGGTCTTTGCCTTGCAAGTTCTTTTGCACGATCCGCCCTCCGTAGCGCCTTTAGGATGTCCATCTCAGATATTGGCTTCAGACCCCCATCAAAACCACCACTATGAAACAAATTACTCTCTTCATCATTATTTTGTAGCTTTCTCACCCTCACCATGATGTTTTTCAAAAGGAAAAAAGATTGGAAAAGGAAAGTAAGGAAGAAGGAGTAAAGGAAATATCATAAAGGATTCAAAAACCACTAAGAATCGCTGCTTGTGCTTGCCGAAAATCACCTGAACTTGCTAGGGAATAGAGCATAAATGTAGAAAAGGGAGAAAAGTGAGGGGTTCCCCCTACTCCTATTTATAGACATGAGAAACCTCCCCCAACTGTTGCCATTAGAAAGGGTAAAATAAGAAATTCACATTAAATTTGAAATAGTAATTATGGTGGTACGAAACCTAAACGACAACTTCCAATACCTTTTAGCCACGTGCCATAATGTACTTGACATAGCAGTTGAAAAGATTGTGCTCAGAGTTGAAACAACGCATGACAAGGCAGGATGATATCAAGTCGGATCACAGATTATTACCATGATATTATGATAAAATCATAATATAGATTATGGTTTCATGTTCTAATTATTCATAATTAAATGGGTCCCACAACCAGAATTGGTATGAGGCCAATTCATTACGTATCACGAGCAACGGCGTATCGACTTAAGGCACAGTGATTTATATCAGACCCCAACCTAATTAGTCACCATTGGGGGAATTCTAATTTTTACTTTTCATCACGGATTTCGGCCATTTGTTATCTGACATCAAAATAATGACTTAGATCCATTTGTCTCACGCATGTCATTTGCTTCTGATAATCTCAGATATCTTGACACTCAATTTTCACATATAAGTTTCAAGCTAGAGGCAACTGTTCTAGACCGGGTTTCGAGTTAATGGCTTAGGAGCAACCTCGTTCGCTAGAATTAGATATTAGATATTTATGAGAATTATTAGATAAGTAAATACTCCTATTTATGAGGAGTAAATCTTTAATTGAATCCCTCATAGATAAGAAAATCAATTATATCTTTTATAAATAGAGGAATCAATTATAAGAGATAATAATCTTATTATATTTTTATTATAATTAATAATATTTAATGTAAATTTAATAATGATTCTTATCAACCAATACGCTCCTATAAATACTACATAAGGTCACAAATGTATGCATCTAATTTCAAATGTTACTCATCTTGTGCATGGTCTAACTTGAGCGTCGAGTGTCTTTTACAAGTACTCACCCCTCACACTACCGTCACAATCACCATGCATTGGAGGAAACCGTCTACATCTATCTTATTCAGGTAATTCTCTTAAACTCATTTAAAACAATTACAATGTTGTTGTTTGCTTTAAACAACTTGAGACCTGTCATTTCAAGGTTTTCATTAAAAAAAATCTTAACTATCTATTTTTTTATTAATTGTTCTTGTACATCAATAAATAAACTCCAAATCCAACCTTTCTTCTCTTAATTCTTTTAAGGAAAAATACAAACTATAATTGATATATAATTTAAAAATTTTGATTAATAATTAAATCTCTCAGATTTTAAATATAAGAATAAACAATTTATTTAATTTAAAATCATCCAAATTTTAATCTTTTAATAAATATAGTTTCTTATAAACACAAGATTAATCTAAAAACACACTTGTTGAATTAAATTCCCCTAATATATCTGTTCAATTAACTCTAATTTTCTTACTCTTTTTTTACCTTTAATGAATGAAATTAATTGTTTGTCATATATTAAATGTCTAAGAAATTATTTGTTTTAAATTGTAAAAAAAATTGTAAAATAATTGATGTTAAAAGAATGAATTGTAAAATTTTAAATTTGTGTGTAATAAAATATAATTATCTTTTAAGTATAATTGTAAGGATATCATTTGTTTGTTTGTTGTTGTTTTTTTAGAATTTGGAATGAAACTTTATTGAGACCGAATATAAGAAGCTAACAAATAAACTATAAACTTTGAAGGATCCTTCACCCATATGCTAAGATCATAAGACTTAACATGTGTGATAAGCGAATCAGCCACCATATTTCAAATACGAGGAACATATCTGCATTGAAAACTATAAAACGAATAAGCAAAATGATAAATATCTATACTATCTAATCATCGAACTGGTATATATGAATAATATTCCAACCTCTCTTTCATGTAGAAATAAACTTTACTAGCATCACCTTCAAGATGAATTCTATTCATTCTCATTTCCCACGCAAATAATAGTCCTATAGGCGTCCAAAACACTTTTACTCCAATCCCAAATCACCAACCCTGTTCCTCAAGAGTTGTCCTCAGTGAATATAGCAACGTCCACATTTATGTTAAGCAAGTGAAAAAATATATTTTTACACTCTTAAAAAAAAGTGTATTACTATTTATATTATTTTTAAGAGATATAATTGAATGAAAAATAATAATAAAATATATATATATAATAAATAATATTAGATAATGTGTAAAAAAAGATATATGCATTATTTGATATAAGAATATAAGAATTGTAAACAAGTTATTAGATCTCATTGGTCAAAATTAATTTTTACATTGATGCTTGTAATTACTTTCATTATAGTTAATTCACACCGTAGACTTTGTAGGATGAAAGGATCCTAGATCCAAAACAAAAAAGTTATAAATAAATTTAATTAATCGTCAAAATTCAGAATTAAAACTCTAGAAAATTGTTAAGTAAATAAATTTGAAATAATTTATTATTTGAGTTTAATTTTGATTTGTTATTAGTTTAGTTTATTTTACAATACCATTAAATTGTGTATAAACATATTTTGTAAAAAAATTAACCTTTCAAATAATAAATTATAATTAAACTTATTTAATTTTTTGGTAGATCATTCTTTCTTATTAGAAATTAAACTTATTTAATGTTGTGATAATATATAATTATATGATAATGTAAATTTTTTTAATTAAATTAAAGTTTTTCTCTTTATAATTTACATTCATTTTTAGTTTAGTACTTAAAATTTTTTTCTTTTTAAATCAATCATCACATTTACAAAAGTTTTAAAATAATCTAGTCATTAATTTATATTATAACATTATTATAATACCGTTAGTTGGTTAAAATACTTATTTTTTTTACTAAATATTATTTTGTCTAATAATTACTCTTTATTTACATTTTTTCTATAAATTATCTAGTATGAATTAAATTAAAAGTGTTAAAATAAAAATTAATGATAATAATTATTTTAAAAATATTTATAAATATGAAAATTAAAATATAAAATATAAAAATTAAATTAAAAAATATAAATTATAAGAATCAAAATTTTAATTTAATTAATTTTTTTATATTTACGATGAATAAAAACAATATTTTAATAAAAAAAGAAAATACAAAGAATAATTGAGACGTCTGATTTGGTAAAGCTGAAGGGCCCCAACTCATCTTAACCCGGAAGTGAGATTCGACAGGGTGGATCCGTAGCACGGCTGGCGGAGGAAATACAAACAAAAGGGCCCTTTGCTTTTCAGGTGGGAGGAAACAACGCCTTTGGTGACCCCACCTTAATCTCGTTTCTTCAATATTTAATCCAAAGAAATATCAGAATCAAATGCAGATATTCCCCACCCCTTTTGTGTGCCACTGCACCGTAAACACCCTTGCCCGGAGGCTAAGATGTATCATCGCCCACAGGCCTAATGATACTTTCTTCTTGTGTGGCCTATCCTGAGTCATAAATCACAACCAAAGGAGCTCACATAATTTGCAGTTAAAACTTTAGTGCTGTCACTATTTATTATCTATTACTAATATAAAGGTGATTTTTTTTGTCAAATTTTTTTTCATATTTATTATTATCTTTTATTTCTCACATCTTTACATGAGGATAAAAATGTAAATATCAAATATATTTTTATCTTATCTTAACAGAATTGCATTTTCAAATTCAAACACATACATATTCTCTTTAATATAACTCCAAATCCACGTCTACATACATAATAAAACTTATAATAATTTATATAAAGATGAACAATTGCTAAGAGATGAGTGATTACAAATAGATAAGATGCCTATCAACCCACTAATATGAATAAATAAAATATGAAACTCAAAAAGAGCATCAAAAAATTGTATTAGTTACACAGGCATAATTTTTACATAATCCTAACATAATGTTTTGTGGGGAACTATCCACTTGTCACCTTAAATAATTTTTATATTTTCTTTCTAATGTTTGACACATCATTGCATGAAAAGTTTTTTTTTTTAATCTGAATTCCATGTTAAGTTTTTGTATAAAACTTATCTATGTGAGAAATATCTCCTCTCACCCAAATAATCATGATTTTTGTTTTTTCTACATTAAATTTTTATATCAAGCCTTTACACTTTCCTCTTTGTGAAAAAAAAAATAGAGGGTAAGTATTAGAAACTGAAAAAGGTGTTTCTCTTTTTTATTTTATCAAAAAAGAAAGATGCAATATTTGGTGAAAAATCAAGTGTAGGAATACCAAAACTCTGATCAAATACACGAACCAAATCTATGTAAAAAGAAAAAAAAATACATGAACCTAAGTTAAGAAAATATTTTTTTTAAACAAATCTCGTAAAATACTTGTTAAAAAATAAAAAAATGAAAAATATTAAATAAAAAATATATTTTTTAAATTTTTAATACATTAAATATTTTTCTTTTTATTTATTACTGGATTCTTTAAAAGGCACTTGTTGAAAATAAAATAAAAAAAATCAAAATACATGAACCACTAAACCAGAATTTGTATGTGTGAGAACCGCTTGACTCTGAGGCTTTTACTTATCAGATACGAAATACCGTTCAGCAACAAATTTTAAACGCACACCGATACATATAACATAAGCAAAGGCCAAAGCCAAACCCAACCATAGTCCATTTACCACACCCTCTTCCATTCTCAAATTCTCAACCCACCTAGTCGTCATTACGCCCCGAAACAGTTCAAGTCACACTCAGAAACTCCCAAAGGATCTCAACAAGTTTCTGTTTTTTCACAAGTTCCCATACCTCTCATCCTCTTATTCTGCGATATGCTGTGTCTCTGGCACCCCCACCCTTCCCCTCCAGTTCTCCTCTACCAACCACCACCGCCACATTAATTCTTCTCCGATTTCTTCTCACCGCAAACCTGGACAACATGCTCGACTCCGTCCTTCTGGCACTTTTCCTGCCCTGTCTTGGCATGAGTGCCGTCTTCATAGTCTACATGTGCCTTCTCTGGTACGCCACCACCCACCAGCCTGATGCCAGTCTACCGGTCAAGCCGGTCTCCGAGAAGGGCCTTTCCGCGTCGGAGCTGGAGAAGTTGCCTAGGATCACCGGAAAAGAGCTTGTTATGGGTTCCGAATGCGCCGTGTGCCTGGAAGAGATCGAGAACGAGCAACCGGCGAGAGTTGTTCCCGGTTGCAACCACGGGTTCCATGTGGAATGCGCTGACACCTGGCTTTCCAAGCACCCGCTTTGCCCGGTTTGTAGAGCCGAACTCGACCCTCAGCTTTTCACTCCCACTCAAAATGAAAATCCATGTTGAAGGTTCATTCATCCCCTAATTCCCTTCCCTCAATCACCGTCGCATCGAAAATTAATTAAAAAAAAGAGAGAGAGAACGAAAGTGTAAGAAACGAGGGAAGAGAAAATTAAGAACCAGACACAGAGAGAGTACTAGAAGCCAATGTTGTTTCTTGATTAGTTTTAATGTCTTTAGTAGTGTACAGTTACTTATCTGTCGTGTGGCGCAGAAAACATTCCGTTTATCTATCTTGGATTCTCACATTGATGGATCTGCTATTTTTTGCGACATAGGAGTGCCGGTGGGAGCCTAAGGTGGCGACTCAATGTTTTTATTTTTATTTTTATTTTTTTCTGTTTAATTTTGAGTTTAATTATTAATTTGTTGTTAATTTGGAGCGTTTGGTGGTGAGGATGTTTGTTCTGAAGCTTTCCAGAATTTTCCTGTTTCATTTTTTATTTTTATTAAAAATGGTTTTTGAACTTTTTAATTTTTATTGAATGAGAGAGAGTGAATGTGTGGAAAGGAAAATTATGATCATATATTTCTTTATTTTATATATTTTTTTAAAAAAGTTAGATTTAGTGAAAAAAATATTAAATAATATTAAAAAAATTATAAAAGGAAATGTAATATCAGACTTGTGTGAAAAGGGTGTTGTGGTTAACACCGGGAAAGAAGGGGGAAGGCTATGACTGCAAAGAAGAGCGGGCTATTCACGCTAACACGTAGGTCCAGGGACCACGAAACGTTTTTAAGGGTTCGTTGAAGCAAGTGGATGGGATGGGTCGTGAAATTGAACGGTTCATGTGCTTTCCATTCTCTGCGTCATCTTTTTTTTTCATTGTTTACCAGGCACAGATAGAGAAAAAGAAGTCACAGACAGATCACACAAAGTGATTTTGATTCCTGGCAACAACTATTAACAAGATGCCAGCTGCTGAGTGATTTATTTTTATCTCATTTTAGTAATTTGAAAAAAAAAACTCTATATTTATGGAATATGAAAATAGATCCTCTCAATATGGGTAAAAGGGAGTTGTAAAGGTAATGTCCATGGGCAAAAAATATCTGTCTACTTCATCAAAAAAAAATGGATAGAAGCAAGAGTAATTAATTACTCGTAATAATTATTGGGAGGTGGGGTTACACATAATAATTATTGGGAAGTGGGGTTACAGGGGGTTGGGGTTGGTATGGCATTGTTATGGTTGATGAAGCCAAGTTCATTCATTGCATGGGATGCCACTGGTGGCGCCACGTCACGGTGTGAACAGTTACCAGCCCTATACGAAAATGACCACATTAATGGGTCTTCAACGTGCATCGGTGGCAACTGGCTGTTCTTCATGGAGCCTTTGGACTTTGGGTATTTGGGAAAATCAATGTGAGTCATAAGCTTTGCAGAAAGATCATGAGGAAGTGAGGAACCCCACGGATGTGGAGTGGTTGAACGAAGGTGATAGATAGCACCTGCGTTTTTAGGGGAATCATTGAAGCACTTAGGGGTGTTTTATGAGATACGTTGAGATTAGCTTACTGTTACTTGAATTTGGCTCAATATTTTGATTGTGTTAATTTTTTGAACTTTAATTTATTCTGATTATGATTCAATAAATGATTGAGTTAAAATTGAGTTGATTTGATAATAAAATAAATTATATATATATATATAGTAATAATCATTAGATTTTAGAAGTAGTAAATTAAAAATATGTGATGTTTTTTAATATATATTTTAAAATAATTTATATTAGCATAAATACATTATAATATATGTAAAAAGTATTAATTTAAGTTATAAAATTTTTGTTTTGGATCAAAATTCAGGTTAGTGATTCAAGAGTAACCTAATTTGTTAAAGTTAAATTTTAAATATTTATGAGTATTTTTAGATAAATAAATATGTCTATTTATGAGGAGTAAATTTTTTATATAATCTCTCATAAATAAAGTAGTCAATTATAAGAGATAATAATATTAATATATTCTTATCCTTATTAGTAATATTTAATATAGATTTAATTAAGATCCTTATCTATCATGACTTTCATATAAATATCATACAATGTAATAAATATATGCATCTAATTCTAAATACTACTTATCTTGTACACAGTCTAATTTGAATATCAGAGTGTCATTTATAAATTCTCACCTTTTGCACTACTGTCGTAATCACTGTGCATTAGAAGAAATCACTTTCATTAATCTTATTCATGTAATCATTTGAATTCAGTGTAGAACAATTTTATTATTTATCACTATTTATCAAAAAAAATTATAAGTTTAAAGTATTATGTAATACTGAGTTAGGTTGAAACAATACGAAGGAATACCTTAACCCAAAATCGAAAATATACAAAGTCTAATTCATAGAATTTAAACTCGTCAAAATTAACTTTAAATCAAGACAGATAATTGAGATGGTCGAGTTTTGGCCACCCCTAAAAGTAATAATACAAGTGACACATGGTTGGCCTTATAGCTTATGCACATCCACCTATTTAATAGAAGTAAAGTAAAAATATATAAAATTTAAGAAAAATTAAGTTATCATCAAATGATGAAAAATTATAAAAATATGAAATGTTATAAATAAAAATATGTGCGAATAAATTTACTCTTATGAGAGAGAGAGAGAGAGAGAGAGAGAGAGAGAGAGAGAGAGAGAGAGAGAGAGAGAGAGAGAGAGAGAGAGAGAGAGAGAGAGAGAGAGAGGATAACAAAATAGCGGGTAATATTCCATTTCACATAGACCCAACCTATCAGTCACAAACATCTTTAATCGCTCATAGTTCCAGTCAACAGCAACTTCATCCCACCCTTTCCAGCTGGAAATATCTGCCCTTATAATTACCATACCCCGAGTACTTCCTTTATCTTTTAGTTTTTTTCTTTTCTGGGCTTTGGCCCTTGATTTTACAAAAAAGAAAATTATCCTCACCATATTGGGGCATTGGGCAATTTTACTGTACTTTTTTAATATAATATTTATTAATTTTTTAATAAAACCCTAAATAATTATTATAAAATTAATAATAAATAAATACTAAACAACTCACTTTAAATATCTATAGTAAGTATCTATTTATCAAGTTACCATTGCAATTTCCCACCAAATTAGCATAAAGTATTAATGTATTATATTGAATTCAACTCATGAAAAATAGTAGTTACCACTTACCAGCACAAAGCAATGCATTACACTACGAATATATGATTTTTTTTCATGGACATATGGTTAAATAAAGCGTGAATACATATATATCATAACTATAATAAATTAATAGGACCGTTTGTAAATATCTCACTGAATGATGAAGGTTGCTTTCTCAGGAGCTTTTATTTTGTCTGCAATAAATTTCTTCCATGTATATTCGGACAAGTGGAATAGAAAAATAGTCTTTTGTCCTACTTATTAACAAAATTACCCATGGCCTCATAAAGCCAAATATGGAACGACAAGAAATAATAGTATAAAATGTTGTATGACATTCTTATGTCAATCGAGTGTGAGAGTGCTTTTTAATAGAAAGAACTCCGTAGCCTCCTTAAAAAATGGTCTATCCAAGTATACACGAAGAACTCGCGTGTCAGGGTTAGTTTAACAGGTACATTTTTTTTTATGATGAAAAGTTTATTAGAGGAGTTACTTCTTATTTTAAGGTTAGAGTAAGATTATAGATTGTTTAACAACAAGATAATTTAAGATTTGAATTCAATTCATATAGTTGCCATGAATAAAAAGTTAATTAGGTGAATCAATTTTTGTTAGCAATGAGTAAGATTGAATAATATTAATAAAACATTTTAGTTTTTTCATTTATAATTTTTTATGTACTCATATCTATTTCTATTAAATTGAAGTATATTTACTTAAATTTGTATAAAAAACGTATTTACTTTAAAATGTCTTAATTTTTGTATTTTATTCTTTTTAAAAAAGACATGTGTCATTATTTATTTATTTTTTAATTTTTAATTTAAATTATCTTTTAATAATCGAATTATTGTCAGGATTAAACATTTCGCTTTTAGTTTATTTCTTTTAATTTTAACTAAATATGGAATATTCACTCGTTGATATATCATTTATATAATAAGCCTTTGACAAGACTTATGATATTATCTTGCCCTTAGAGAGAGATTGGTTTAAGTAAGATTTCTCTCCTTATAGATTTTTTTTCAATTTGAATTACAATCTCTATAGATTATTGTTTTTATATCAGTTATTATATTTTCATTTATTTGTGTTTTCTTCCTTACTATTAAAGTATTAGTAGTTTATATATTTTTCACTTCACTGTTGACTACATCCCATTTAAGTGGGACTTACCATACCCACCATATTAATACTAACAGAGTAATTCCGCGATGCCATCTAGGCAAGTTACTTAAGTCATGTTTGGTACATTTAATAATATTAGATATAATAATATAAAATAATAAGATAAGATTTAATAATATAAATAAATTGATAAATTTTATATTATCAAACATTTAATACATATAATATAAATAACTTGATAATCTATATAATTATCTATTATAACTATATTATCCTTAATTAGATTCCCAACCATCATTGGGCCACCGCCCACATAATTAATTTTGAGATTTTCTAAGATTGCTTAAAATTTAAGAATTTAAGATTTGAAAAAAATTTCAATCCTTTGATCGAAGAACCATGAGTTTGATTCGGTAATCAAAAGTTTGTGGGTTGTTATATGTAATAAGAAGAACTTGATAATTGATTATGTTCTTTGAAACTCAAGTTTCAAACTTGAAGATTTCCTTCTTTGGTTGATAAATTCCAACCTTTTTCTATTGTTTGAATCCTCTGTGTTTTGTTTTGAAATCTGGCATTTTAGAACAGAGGAGAACAAGGGCCATGGCATTTGAATCTTTTCCCTGATACTTGAATCTGGCTTGTTTGATCTTTGATACATTCCTTTGTTAAAATCCTGAACCAAAAAGAGAGGATGTGAAGGCCCAGGTTGCTGCTTGTGGAGCTTGAAAGTCACCATTAATGGCGGCTTGAAGCTTCCTGTGGTCGCTGCAAATCGCGCGAAGGTGGTGGTTTCTTCCTCGAACCACCGTGGGTGTCATCGTTTTTTTATGCTGGTTCATTTTTAGGTGAAGATCCGACGAGGTTGGTGACTGTTCCAACCACTTCGAGTGGAACCCAGTGAGGGGCTTCCATGGCTGCAATGACACACTCCACAGGGTCGCCATGAAAGTGGTGGCGGAGTCCCTGTTTTCTCTCTGTGACTAAAAACAAGGCAGGAGGCGGCGACTCAGATGGTGTGTCGCGAAGGTGCTTGACCATCAATGGGTAGGAAGGCAAAGGGCGGCACAACTCTGGTTTGGGTGACAATGGTGACTGTGACTAGGAAGGGTGGGAAGAGAAACCTTATCAGGTCTAATCAGGGGGTGAGAGATGATAGAATAATCAGGTTAAAAAAAGATAAAAATGTTTGACCTGATTTGACTATATTATCAAGTTAAACTACTAAACACCTGATAAGACTTGGTAGTATTAACTAATACTATCATGTTCTACTTATCCTGTCCACCAAACGTAGCCTTAGGGCCCGTTTAGTACGAATGATAGGATAAGGTCTGATAGTATTACACTTGATAGTATAAAGCTTAATACGTAAGGGTTGGGGATATCGAGGTGTTTAGAATTGTAATAAAAAAATCTTTATAAGAACTTATACATCAAAATCCTATCAAGTCTAATCCCTCTCTCCAATGCTTGATTTAGTTATCCATCATTTTAATGTATAAAAAAAGTTTGATGGATAAATTTATATAATATAGTATTTACACTAAATAACTGATAATGTCATAATGTATTGTATTAGCTTATTCTATTATGCCTAATACGGCATGTCAAACAAGCCTTTAGTGCTTTTCTTTCTACAATGGACTGAGTCTTATAGTTTCACTTATTAATATATTGATTCATGAGAGATTAAAATTTAAATGAATAAAAAATATAAGAACTAAGAGCTTGTTTAGATGTGTAATTTTAAATTAAAAAAATACTATTTTTTAAAAAGTAAATACTCTTGTTTACTTTTTAATATATTTGGATAAACCTTTCAAAAAAAGTACTAAAAGTACAAATTGTGTTTTTTTTAAAGATAGATTTTGGGTCCTTTAAAAAAAACGACTTTTTTATAACATAAAAAAATTATTCAAGCATTTAAAAAGTACTTCTTTAATATTATATTTAAATAATTTTTTTACTGTTTTAGAAAACCTTTTACAAAAAAGATCAAATAAAAAAATTATTTTAAATATGAACCTTAATAAAATAAAAAATTATAAAAACCAAAATTTAAATAAAGGAAAACTTTAAAAACTAAAATCTTACATAAATGAAGGAGATAATTTATCCTTTTTTCCTAATTCTTTTTGTATGAAAAATATAAATGATCCCAATGAAAAAAATATAAAGGATCCTCATGGAGCTTCGAAGGGCCACAACAATGAGCTGGTGCTATTAAAAATAAATTATTTTTTTAGAAGATAAATTAATACACATATCTTAACCATTTTAAAAGATAACATTTATTTATTTGATTTAATCGTGATGCTTTGTTAGTGTAAATATTTTTTACATTATCAATTAATCATATATTATCATATCACTAAAAATATTTAACTTTCATAACATCATCTTAACTTTATTTGAAAGGATGAAAAATTAGAGTGTGCTTGAATTAATTTATTTTATGTTAAAAATAACATAATAAAAATAATTGAGAAAGTCTTTAAAAAATAAATAATTATTTCTCATAATTTAAGCCAAACCAATCATGCACTTATTCTCCCTCTTGTTATGTCCTTTATAGAGGTATATAGTATATTATTAATATATAGGTATATGCATATAAAATATTATTCATATCACCTTCTTCATCATATTAACATAATTATATTCCTATTAAAATTCGCGAAAGCTATATCTCTTATATAAAACAACTATCTCATCTACGAATAAACTCTATAATCAGCATTATAAAATGGTTTTTATTGTTATGGCAAATTATTTAACTATAAAATACTACATGACTAATTAAGCTGTTTCTTTTTTTTGTTTTTGGTAAAATCATTTCTGTCATTTTCATTCTCCCATTTTTACATAACTCATTAATAAGTTTTTAAGTATGTGGCTTTTTCTTGAACATAGTTTTGCTAATCTTGCTCACTTGTACAAGCCTTAAGCAGAAGGGATTTTAGCCTTACGTATTTTCTGTTGATTTTTCAAATGATGGAATGGGATCCGCTACTTTCAGACATAAGTCATATGGTGAATCATATTAAAAAATAATTATGCTCTGATATATTTGAAAATGTTTTCAACAAATGCACTGATCAGTCCCACCTCCACTATAGAATAAGATAATTACTTTTCTTTTCTTTGCTACCAAAAAGAATTAGTAGTTAATTTATGTGGATAAAGATTATGGCATCCAGCTGTGCACACAAAAGCAAAGAGAAAATGACAAAGGCATGGATTAATTCAACTCACCATATATGTTATGTTCCCATTTGTAGTTGTAGCCCACACAATGTTGTTAAAAAAATCATTATATATAAATATATTATGGTATAATATTTTTTTTAAAAGTAAATATGATTAATTTAAAATTATAATATATTATAAATAAATTATCTAAAAATGTGAAATAGATTTATAAAAATCTGGATTTCTTATTTAGATATAATGATAGATAATTAAGCTTTTCTGGTTATAATAAAAACAGGAAAATTTTATTTATGATCTTCTGCAAAAATATTCAAGTCCCTCTTCACCACTATCCATCACTAAAACTTATAATAAATAAATAATTTGCAAGAGCAACGAGTTGTGATTGGTGAGAAAATTAACTATTCCCGGCAACTTGAGAGTTAGAAGACATTCTTCGAGTAATATATACTACTTACCCTTTATCTGATGTTCAATAACAGAATAATAGCGATGCTGCTTGATGCTTTATGACCAAAAACAAAACGTGAGTATCCCCTTGCTTCCAATCAAATTCTATGGTATTTGCCTTTAACATTGGTTTTAAAGTATATTATTATTTAATTTTCATATAAATAAAATCTAATGAAAGGGATTTGAATTTTTCTACGATTGTAATAATAAAGTAATATATGTATAAAAAAAAAAGCTTACAAGTACACTAGATGTTCGCTTTACATTGCAAAAGTTCATTGTAACGAGTAATAATCATCTCAAAAATTAAATTCAATCTGATCACCATATGTCACAACTTGTATATTTGATGAAAATTTAATCTTAAACAATCAATTAAAGTAATGATTATTAACTTTGTATTTATTTCATTCATCTACTTCACATTTTCTTCCATACAGTGGTCTTTGTGGCTCATAAGTGAGGTTTAACATGTTGGAAATTATTTTCATCCAATTTTATCAAATTATATTTCTTAATTTTAAGAAATAACCATTAACTCTTTTTTTTTCCTTTGTTAAAGGCTAATTATTGAGGTATATACCCTCTTATATAACAGTATAACACCTACTTTGTACATTTGAGAGCCACAAACCTAAATTTGACGAAACAAAGGGTGAAAACAGAATTAAAAGGGTTGGAACCCTGAGTGTTCGAAAAACAAATTTTAACTGATTTGGTTTATAAATGAAATTCTTTAATTGTTTGGAAAGTTATAACATAAGAATTGATTTAATTTTAAAATCATTTTCATTTAATTTGAGTGAATTTAATTTCACTTTAATTTCAATTGTTTGAATTAATGAATTTGCCTTAATAGTTTACCTGTTGGAAAATAAGTTTAATTTTAATGTATTGTCTACTTGACTACTTGTATATGTTTTGTCCGATCATATAATGAGTTTGACTACATATCATAGTGTAAAACTTTTTACATTGTCAATAAATTAAAATTAAATTCAAATACTAAATGGACATAATGTTTTTTCCCAAAATTGTTGCTAAAATAAGTTAATTTTGTTATTAACAAGATAAATAAGTGGTATCCATCATTTTCACTTATAAAATAATCACCCCTGAATTTTTATAAATTCTAACTGAAATCTGTTATTAATTTTTTATTTGATTTTTTACTATGTAGCATTCCTCTTACCCATTTTATACATTTTAAGTACTGGTAATAAAGTGAATTTGCCTAAATAAAATGATTTTCATTCATTTATAAAGTATTTTAAACATAAAATTTGATTTACAAACCAACTCAATTTTTTAAGAATGAATTTCATATATAATAATTGATTTTTAAATCAAATTAAATCAATTCAGCTCAAAACAATATTATATTTGAATTATTCCAATCACAATTAAACTGTTTAAGCTTTGGTGCTGAAAGGGTAAACAGCAATACTACCCAATCTTTAAGTGTAGATTTGGGCCAAACTAATCCCACTTAATTTAAGACAACATGAAATCCTAAAAATTTATGCTTTTCTACATTAACTCTCTAGATTTAAGTATTAAATGTTTTTTTTAATTTTATTTATACTTTTTTTTTTGTATTGTAGTCAAGTAATATTCAGGTCAACTTGTACGTATTTTGACTAATCTACCTCCTTAATCTAATCAAAGACAGACTATCCATACTAAGATTAAGGAATTCACAAAGATATTTCTTACGACAGTTGACCTTAAGAAATTAGCATAGTTGAGATTCAAACATTTGACCATATGTCTTCTTATATATCACATATTCGTCTATCACTGTTCACTAGCCAATTGCTTGAGGTTTATTTATAACTTAAACTAATTTAGCTAATTTTTTTTAAAGTTAAAAGTGTTCATATAAAAACTATTTTTATCTTATATCACAGTAGTTAAATACTTTTATTTTTATAAGAAGAAGAAACTCAAATTCTTGGAAGTTTCAAATTTACGTAAACTCCCTCTTGTTTTATTTTAGTTTACGTAAGTATTATTTGGTCTAAACCAACCAATAACTATGGGATAAAGTGGTAAGATGCCTAAAGCCTAGAGATTACCTAGTCATGTAAGTTTAGAGTTTCATATTCAATTCAAAAGCATATTTTAATAAAAGAATTATGAAATGGTTTGGTGGTAGGAGATGGGAATCTGGCGAGACATAAGTGGGTTTCTAGGCATGATATTTATTTATGGGCCCATCCAACTTATCTCTTTCTCTCAGATAATCCATTCATGTAGTGGATGGATCCAAATCCAACTTGTGTTTTGATGTGATTGTGGTTTAATGTTACTCCCTTTCGATTTATAAAAAAAAAAAAGTCACTCACTTTCTCGAAGGAAAAGTGAGAAATCGGTATTCAGCACTCTTGTCAACATGTACATCTTATAGGTTTTTGGAGGAAGAAACATTTTTCTAGGAATATATCTACTATTACATGTATGTGATTTTTATTAGTTGCGTGGGTTATATACATATATTTAATGGCGATTATGTTCATGGAAAAGGAGCAGACAAGTTTTTCTCCTTTGGATAGAGGGTTTGGGAAAAAAGGGAGAGGTTTGTGATAAACCTTTCCTTGCTTGAGAGCTTTATAAAATTAGAAAAAAAGAATAATTTTTTTTTAATTAATTCTCCAAAACCCCCATTCTTTTATTTTTTTGGAGTTCCACCAAATTAGAGGGGTTTTTAGGGTATTGTCGTTTTTACAAAATAATTTTCTTGACATTTTTTATATTCAATTCATTATTTAGTATTACTATTTCCTTTTTCTTTTTCTTTCTCAATATTAACTGTCCATATGATAATATGTAAGGATATGTGAAAAAGATTTTTGTCTCAATAATATTTTTAAATATTTTATCCAAGCCTCGTATATTCAATTAATATTCCTTGTTTTTTTTTCAGTTCACCTTCTTTATTAACATGTATTTATGTTTAAAAAGTGATATAAGTATATATTATTTCCTTCACATTTCTTATTCTTTTTTAGCTTTTAAAGATCTCCATTATACAATAAAAGATATAGTTATGATGAATGAAAAAGAATATCCATCTCATACTATGTTAAGCTTTGTGAGGCTAGGCGTATGTGCATACAACACACTTTCTTATGTTTAATTTCTGCAAGGATCAGGAGCAGAACTAGCCATACATATTTGCGGGTGCAAAGTGTATAAATATTTATTATTTTTTAAATATTTTTTTATTGTAGATTTAATTAAAACTATAGGAAAAATTTCCACTCATTGATGGGGGAGCTGCGCCCTTCCCCTCAACGTAGGTCCGCCCATGGATCCATGTTCATGACTACTGTGCTTTTTGTCATGATCACCTTAAGTACATTGATAACTAGTTTGGCAAGAAACAAGTGCCCGTGTGTCAAAATGGGTCCAGTTGAAGTTTGAATAAATCTTAGCTTCACTTAACCCATCTTGATTTGGTTGGACTCAATTCGGGTTGGGCCACAAGTTTAAAAAATGTCAAAATCAACATTATAATTAATAAATTTATTTTTTTAAATTTAATTAAATGTTATTTTGAGACAAATATTCATCTATTTTAAGTAATAATAAATTTTGAATCTTTAAATACAAATTAATTTAAATCTTTTAATATAAATTAATCAAATAAATTATTTGAAATAAACATTTTTAGACTTTAATTATTTGAATAAGTAAGAGAAATACTCGCTTGAGAGCAAGCCCAAATAACCCGCAGCTAGTAGAAAGTCAAGCCAAGCTGGCTTAAAAATTTGTTATTCTAAACTAAATTCGGCCTGCATTTCTCTTGGCTTGCAGTGAGCTGGCCTGAATTGACATCCGTATCTGTACCTATATAATTTTAGTTGGAGTAATGTCAGTTTCATATAATGCGTTACTCATATTTGATATTGATGAAAAAAAGAGAAAGAAAAAAAAAATGATATTGATGAGGGTTATATAAGAAACTTTTTACATGGAGCCCTCCTTACAAATGTTCTTCGTCAACAAAGAGGTTTCTGTATTTCAGATCTCTGTCCTAGATGCAATCACATGAGTGAAAGCCTGGACCATTGCCTTCGTGGCTGCCATTTTTCGCGGTGTGTTTGGACGAAGTTGGATTTTGGTGGCGTGGATTTTTATTAGGATGAGCTCAATGAGTGGGTCTCTAAGTCCGCCCAGCAAAGGAATAACAATATTTTTCTTTCGGCTTTGTGGTGGATTTGGACATCTAGAAACCATGCTTGTTTCAACGAGGACCATTGGAGTAATGATAGAATTAGAAATTTTTGGAAAATATTAATTCTTTTTCATTCAGTTATTTTTTTTAAAAAAATTATTTTATAAAAAATCAATTATATTTAGATATCTAGATTAATTTGTAAAAAAAAATTTATTTTCATAAAAAAATTGTTTTAACACAAGCTCACAGTATAAAATATTTTCATAAAAAACTTTTATTTTTAAATGAATTTTTTTAACTATGCCTTAATGAGAGAATCATTTTTCATAATGACCCGAATGACTCTCCATTAAATATTATAAACAAAATAACTTTATATTTTTTTTATAATTTATTATGTAAAAATAACTTTTTTCACATCATCTAAACGAAATAGATTATCTTAAAATCACTTTTCAGCAAACATATCCAAACAAAAACAGATTCTGATTATAATCGATTTTTACAATAATCGATTATGCATATAGAGTGTGTTTGCGAAAGCTGAAAAAAATAGATTATGCTGATAATCGATTATTATTATAATCGATCATAATCGATTATTGTTATAATCAATTATAATCGATTCATTTTTATGTTTAGATGCATTAGCTGTAAAGTGATTTTAAACTAATATGATTCATTTAGATGATATAAAAAAGAATTACTTTAATGCATTAAATTACTAAAATAAATATAGAATGATTAAAAAATTATTTGATTGAGGATAAAATAGTATTTACATATCAAAGTGTAAGAAATAATCTATAAGTTAAAATCATAAGTTTTAATCTTCAGCATTATGATTATTAGTTTTAAAAAACTTTTATTTTACATTAAATTTCGTGTAAACTTTTTTAAAAAATAATTTTTTTACCCAAATATAATAATTATTTCACAAAATAACTTAATCCTTCAAAAACAGCTGAATGAGAAATAATTAATCTTTTTCAAACAAACTCATAATCGATTATCAGCATAATCTATTTTTTTTAACTTTTCCAAACACACTCTTATTCATAATATTCTTCACTACAACGGCAAGGCTAGAAGCCACTTTCCTAGTGTATGTTTGCTTTACAGTTTAGACCATCAAACTATGGTTTGGTAAGTGTAAATTGAGTTTTACCTCATTTCGTACATTATTGATAAAATCACTGTTGAGTTATTTGTAATTGGATTTTGATGTCAAAAACAAGAATTGAGGAGAAGTTAGTATAATCGGTTATCAACAATATAAAATATCTGTAATCAATTACCTGATTACTAACACATTGTAATTGATTACTAACATATTATAATAAATTACCATGTATAAGAATGTTTTGAACGGTTATAAACGATTCGTTTTTATAAAAAAAACATTTCTAAATATCACTAATGACTAAATTATCAATTTGACACTATATATAAGATTGAAGTATTTACATCTCTAGAAACTTTTGAATACTTGCTTTAATATTTGAAAAATTAAAATCATATTTTAATCTCTTCTTTGTCAAAAATTCTCTATCTCATTAGTTCTTCAAATTACATATCCACTCTTTTAAGAGAGTTTATATTGTAATCTTCATTGTAATCACTTATAGAGGGCAGAGAGTCTCTCAAGTGAGATCAAGGTTAAGGTTTCTCATAAAGTGTAGTGTGTGAGACTTATACATAAAAGGTGGAGGATCACAAAAGTATAATAAGTTCTCAAAGTTTGTAAAATTTTTTTAAGCACTTATGAAACTTAAAAAGTTGGAGGTTCTAGTACAATGGTAGAAGATTTTAAGGTATGAAAAGTACTCTTATTTGTACAAAAATTTTCCTAACACCAATGAAGCATGTGAGGTAGTGAAAAAAATCTCAAGTTAATCTTGAGAACTGGATATAAGCCACAAGTGATTGATGGTTGAATAAGAATAAATTATTGAGTTTAATTCTCTCTTCCTTACGCTTTTTAATTTTCATATTCGCTGCATCATAACTATCTATTGTGCATTTTGTCAAATTGGTGCTTTGATATTAATAACTTAACATGTAACTTGTTTACTTTACTTCTCTTCTAATCCAAGTTTTAATTAAGTGATTTATAATAATTATACTTTTGTTATGCATATTTCACTATATTTATTGATTGAGTGTATCAAAATACTTAATTGCTTAATATTATTTTAATTTTTTATAATCACCTAATTTATTCTCTAATAGGTAATGGTTGTCATCACTGAAAGTTATAAATTTTTACTTTTTCATTCATCCAAACTCAGTTTGGCCAATTGAGAACCAAACATGCCCTTACTACTATTGAACAGCCCTATATTGCTTGAGAAGTGCGTTGGCTGAAGCCATGCATAGACATGGTGAAGGTAAATGTTGATGGTAGCTATCTTGGGTCTCTAAGGTGTGCAGGTTTAGGGGGACTTATTAGGAATGAATCAGGCGAATGAGTATCTGGATTTTCTAGTATGGTAGGAGATGCGAAGATACTTCTCACTGAACTTTTTTCCATGAAACAACGGCTTCTTCATGCTTGGGAACTGGGCTATTGTTGGGTTTGGTGTGAAACGAACTCTACGGAAGCACTGAGCTTGGTGACTACATCTGATTTTCCTTTGTTTCATGCGTACATCTCTGTCATTTGTGATGTTCATGCTTGGAGAGTTCAAGTCACTCATACCCTTCGAGAAAGCAATCATTGTGCGGATTACCTTGCGAAACTGGGTGCTCAAGGAAATTCAAGGTTTCAAGTCTGGACGACTCCACCTCCTGACTTGGCGGCTCACCTGCTTGCAGATTGTGTTGGTGTTAGTTTTATCCGGTTGTAGTTTTGTTTCTTTTCTTACTTCAGCGCCAAGAAAAAAGCACTTGCACTACACGTGTGAGTACCATTAATGAGTCCTTTAAATCGGATGGTGCCCAATGCAGCTCCACCATTGAGTGTATCGTAGGACTAGGATAAGTGCACCATTGAATAACTCTTTAACTAATATTTTCAGGATACTCATTAGCAATTTTGTTTTTCTTTTAATATTGGGTCGGGCCGATCCGACACAAGAATGAGAAGCTAAAATTTAGGCCTATCCCAATGATCGAGCCGGGCCTAAACTGGTACATATATGTTATATTTACTTTGTGCCATCCGTATTTTAATTTGACTTGAGTCCGTTGCGTGATATACTAAGCCTGTTACCTAACCCAAGCCAAACCACTCTCTCGTTTGGCCCAACTTATATTTGACTTATTTTTACTACAGACAATGATGTGTGTGCTACTAATCTACTATATTACTAAAAATACATCGCAATGGCGAATTTCATTTTGATGACCTCTATTGTTTTATAGTTTTTATTCTTGTTCTTCTCTCTTTCCCCTGCACTCTATCTATACTTTATACATAGAAAGGGAAAAACAGAGAGGCATCAATGGCTGTTGCTTGTAATTCTATTACGGAAGCGTGGGCGAGTTTTGGACTTTCGAGGTCAACGACGCGTTCTGGAGTACATTCTTATTGCCGATCGCCTGCTCCTTGCGCTGTTAGAATGCAAGTATCTGTCGACGGCAACACAAAGAAGACTTTCTCTCTTCGGAAGTCCGAAGAAGCTTTCAGTGTTGCCATGGTATTTAATTTTCACTCAATTGCCACAAGTCTAGCTTACACTAGTACTTTGAGATGGCCTAACAAGTAACAATGAAAGTGTAGCGCTACGAATCGAACACACAACTTTTTTTTTTTTTTGACGCAGTTGGATCCTACCTGTTGAGTCAAACTGAGATCATATTTTTATCTTCCATTCCAATTTTCAATTGAATATGATGCCCATGTTTGGATTGTTAACTTACTGAGAACGTGGTTTTTCCACTTCAACTTGGTAAAACGCAATTGATCATGTATTGATTTTGTAAAGTTTGTCTATAAGTTATCAACGTCATTGCTCTGTTCGTATGACGATTAATTTGACCAATGACTTAAAATTTTGCAAATATATGCAGACGTTACGTTCTACTCTCAAATTATGATTTTCCAAGAGGCAAATGTTTCATTCTCATTGAACTCAGGGAAATAAGGAAAACTGTAGACTTGAATAAGTCAGTTTATGTTATGAATTATGATTTTGATCAAGTCTGTTGTCTCCCTCTTCAATTGTAGATCTGTATATTGAGTGCTGCACCTGAAATTTAAATGTGATTGCACTAGCTTATGTTGTCTTGCAGTTTATAAAGTATTATAGGGTAGAGAAAGTAAACAGCTAATCAGTATGCTTGGGGTTAGTCCAGTGGGTAATGCCTGCTAAATTCACCACTCTTACATGAACACTTCTCTCTTTGGCTGATGTTGAATTCTACAGTGAGGCATTTGACATTAAGCTGTTGGGGAAAGCCAGCTTACTCCTTTAATATTTTTCTAACTAGTTTTGTGATTAAACTCTGAACATAATTCATAGAACCAACTTATTATGGTTTAATAAAAATTTGATCCACTAAATTTATGTCCTTGTTTAAGTCAGTATATATACTACTTTCATATTAAGGACACTCTCACGACCTCATTGAATATGTATCTATAGACTTCTTTACTCCAGAGCCATCAGCTAGACCTCTGCAAGACTTTAGGAAATTTTATATAATGCTATTCATGTAAGCTCAGCTGATTATCGCATGTTTCCATTTCATTGTTTTGAGAAGAAAGTGAATGGGATGATGCTGGAAGATAGTTGCTACTTAGTTTCTTGTTTTGCTTAAAACTGTTATGTTATAATCCCAGTTTATTTTTATTTTTTTGACAGGATGAAAAATTTTTTGTGAAAATACTCTCATTTTTTTTATTCAGGATTTGATGCCTGGAGGTGTCAATTCCCCTGTTCGTGCCTTTAAATCTGTTGGTGGACAACCAATTGTGATTGATTCAGTTAAGGGATCTCGCATGTGGGACATTGATGGCAACGAATATATTGATTACGTGTGTTCTTGGGGCCCAGCAATAATTGGTCATGCACATGATAAGGTTATTCTTTGACATTGTACCTTTTATTGTTCTATCAGTTTTTGTGTTACTTGTGTCTGGTTCTGCTCGACTTTATTGTCTCCAATGGATATTTGTAGCTTAGCTCTATTCTTTAGTCCTTATTTTTACTTATTCTGGTTTAGACTTTAGAGAGATTCTTTCAAATGAACATCATTTTGGTTCTACTATATTCTCAATAACTATGATTCCGGGACCTTTTCCTATGAAGAAACTGGATGAGGTATTGGTCATTCATGAGAAAAGAAGCGGGAAAGTGAGTTATAGAACTACTTGTAATTTGTCAAAACAAGATCCTACTAGTGGATGATGCACCATTTCATCTCTTTTCGATTTTTTTGGATTAGTCTGAGATAATGGTGTGGCTACTTCTTTTAACTTTATATTCCAGCAAAGTCATTTTTGTTATACATTTTCCTCAGGTACTTGCGGCTCTGGCTGAAACAATGAAAAATGGAACCAGCTTTGGGGCACCTTGTCTTCTTGAAAATATTTTAGCTGAAATGGTCATTTCTGCAGTTCCCAGCATAGAAATGGTTCGATTTGTTAATTCAGGCACAGAAGCATGCATGGGGGCGCTCCGCCTGGTCCGTGCTTTTACAGGGAAACAGAAGATCATCAAGTTTGAGGGCTGTTACCATGGCCATGCTGATGCTTTGCTTGTTAAGGCAGGTAGTGGAGTTGCCACTTTAGGACTTCCTGACTCCCCTGGTGTTCCTAAAGCGGCCACTTCTGACACCCTTACAGCCCCATTCAATGACTTCTCAGCTATTGAGAAACTCTTTGAGAATCAAAAGGGAGAGATTGCAGCAGTTATCCTTGAACCTGCTGTAGGAAACTCTGGTTTCATTGTTCCTAAATTCGATTTTCTTAATGCCATACGCAAAATCACCAAAGAGAACAATGCTCTTCTCATCTTTGATGAAGTTATGACTGGATTCCGTTTGTCATATGGTGGAGCTCAAGAATATTTTGGCATAGTTCCTGACTTAACAACTCTAGGAAAAATAATTGGTGGAGGTCTGCCAGTAGGTGCATATGGGGGGAGGAGGGATATTATGGAGATGGTGGCACCAGCAGGACCTATGTACCAGGCTGGGACCTTGAGTGGGAACCCCTTGGCTATGGCTGCAGGCATACAGACTCTGAAGCTTATTAAGGAGCCAGGAACTTATGAGTACTTGGATAAAATCACAGGTGAACTTGTTCAAGGTATTCTTGAAGTTGGGAAGAGGGCAGGACATTCAATGTGTGGTGGGCATATAAATGGAATGTTTGGTTTTTTCTTCACAGAAGGACCTGTCTGCAATTTTGCAGATGCTAAAAAGAGTGATGCAGCCAAGTTTGCTAGGTTCTACTGGGGAATGTTGGAGGAAGGTGTATATTTTGCACCTTCACAATTTGAGGCTGGGTTCACCAGCTTGGCACATAATTTTGATGACATCGAAATGACAATAGCAGCTGCTGAGAAGGTTTTGCGGAAGATATGATTGATTAATTTTGTATCTGTAGTCTATACTATTTGAGTTTTTCAAATGCCATTTTCGCTTTCATGAACACTAGTTTGTAGATCAATGTATACAGCAGTATTACGGGTCTGCTTTCTTTACAATCTGTAAGTGTTTCAGTTTTTCATTTAAAACTCAAACTAAAATATACATTTTTATTGTTCTCTACGTCTTTATGAAAGACAAATAACGAGCGGATATCATAGCTAAAATGGTTTCGTGACCTTACGTCGAGTTGAGGAGATTCAAGTTTGGGACTCCTGCTTAGACTAGCTGGACTCTGCTTGGTGACCATGAGCATTAGTTTTGTGAGACTCTATAATTTCTTTCTTTTTTTGGTCTTCAATTTACCAAAAAAGATGTTTTATTCATCTTTATATTTTTATACTTCTTGTCTCTAACGCCAAATAGATAGATAAACTATTTTTCTTACTAGTCGAAAAAGAAAACTTCAATTGATCGGTTGATTTGAAGACCATCTCTTTCCTTTTTTTTACCCGCTTTAATAAGTGATAATTAGTAAAATGATTGAATACGATTATAGTCCCTTTAACTTCAATGAATCTTCATTTTTAGTTCTTCAAAAAAAATTGGCTTAAATATTTTTTTTAATTTCAAATTATTTTAGTCTCTCTAAATTTTTTTTGCTAGTTTTGGTTTCTTTAAAATTATTTTTTTCGTTTTAGTCCTCACCATTAATTTGTCATAACTGAACTTCTGTTAAGTGTTTGCGTGACAAATGGAATCATTGACATATGACATTAATGATTGAGACTTCCATTTACCACATAAACACTTAAGACTTGTTTGGTATGCCGTATTAGACATGATAGGATAAGTTAATACAATAAATTATGACTTTATCTATTGTTTGGTGTAAACATTGTATTATATAAGTTTATCCATTGAATTTATCTTATACATTAAAATGATGGATAACTTAATCAAGCATTGGAAGGAGGGATTAGACTTGATAGGGTTTTAATGTATAAGCTTTTATAAGGACTTTTTCATTATAATTCTAAACACTTCGATATCCCCAACTTTTACGTATTAGACTTTATATTATCAGGTCTTATCCTATCTTTTGTATCAAACGGACTCTTAATGGAATCTCACTAACAATAAGATTAAAACCAAAAAATAAAAATTTAGAGGAATCAAAACTAATAAAAAATTTTAAATTTATCAAAATTAAAAAGTATTATATTTTAAGAGATTTAAAACATATTTAAGTCAAAAAAATTTGGACCTTTTTGTCCTTAAATTAACACAATGTCATTTTACCTTAATTGCCCCAACTTTTGGTCACTAACTAGTGTCGCACCCTTAAATAAACAAAATCAATGACAAGATCCACTCTCCTAAAAACTTAAATTAGAAGATGAAGCCACATAAATGATTTTATATGTTATATATCTAACATCTCGATAGGCCACTGTAGAGATGCTCCAATTGTAAGGTTGATGGATGCGTTTACTTTGAGTGACTAGATGAATTAGAAAAGGAGTTTGATGTGAGTGGGAAACTATTGATTTCGTCAACAAAGAATGAACATTGTGAATCTGGAAAATGAGCTGGCTAACCAGAGGAAGAGGTTGATGATTCTATGTTGGTCTGCTACTGTTGTTCATTGTCATGTTATTGCTCTCCCTGTATATTAGAATGATGTGATGATAAGTAATAATAATGGTTAGTCAAACTAAAAGTGAATTGTGATTTTAAATGAATTTTACTTGTAATATTAAGGGTTTAAATATTAAAATTGTTAATTTATGAAATGTTTAATTTAATTATCACTCCTATTAGAAATTGCATTAACAATTACTTGTGAAAAAAATAAACAAAAGTGTTGTACTTTGGGGCTAGGAGTTGAAATGAAGTTGCAAATGGATTGAAATGAGGATTTTTGTCACGTAAAATATTTTTTTAAAGTGAATTTGTCTTTAAAATAAGTAAGTAAAAATATATTTATTTTTAAATTATTTAAGAAGTTGAGATCTCGATATATTTTATCAAATCAATAGTAGATGTATCTTTACTTATTAACTTTTTAGATAAATTCATTTAAAAAAATCTTATATCCTTTTGTTGATTAGGAAGAGTAGTGACCCTTGTGAGTTTTGTAAAAACTTTTTACATCAATGAAGCATGTGTTCTTGCGGCAATTGCACATTCATGGCAGCCAATTCGCAAGGCTAAAACAAAACACAAATTTTATGTCGAAGAATTATATTTTATAAATTTTATGTTTATAAATAATGATATGACGCAACATATGTTTTAAACTGGATCAAGATCCTCTCTTATTCTTATGTAACAGGAGAGGATCCTATTAGTTAAAAATATATACTATTGTAATATACTGCATGCCATATGTATTTTATAACATATCGCATGTGGTAAAATTTAGCTATTAAATCGAACAGGACCTCTCATGTAATAGGAGAGGATCCATTTCCTTTTAAACCAAGTCTAATAATAAAAATGTATTGTCACCTTTTGTGTGTTATCTCCAAATTCTCCATGATATGACTTTTTGTTTTGAATTAATGAATCATTACCATGTTCTATATATAAAAGAAAAATCACCCAAAAAAAAATCATTACCATAATTTAAATATCTATTACCTTGGGCCTTGGCAATGGGCCCCATTTATATTTAAAAAAAATACCACATGTGCTGTTTTAACCCCATGGTAAACTAGGTCCATCCCATGTCAAAGGCTAAGCAGGTGCAAGTTGGATTTTGATGTATATTTTGAATATGATACTTATTATATACGGGGAGAATTGTAGTATAGACCTCTAAAAAAGAAGTTTAAGGATAGATCATGAATTTTGAGTTATTAATTTATTATTAAAATAAATTAATAGATCAAATTAAAATATAAATTTTAACTAATAATATTTAAATTTGTACAAAAATTTAGTTAAATTACTCTTTTTTTATAGAATAATTATACATACAAAAATTTTATAGATTTTAACCGATAAATTTTATATACATCCAAATTTATATATAAATACTATCAAATAAAAAAAATAAAGAGTCGATTCATGAACCCAAACTTATTCCATGATAGACTTCTCCCTATAAATGGATATAGATTCATCTATATATTTTTTAGAGTAAGTTCTTCTCATAGGATCTTAAAGGAACATTTCATACATCAGTGTTGTGCCTCCAGGTACTGGCTTAAAGTTCGAACTCAAGTACTCAACTATCCAATATAGAGAGCATACTTGTTTAACTGCTAGGGGAAGAAATCCCGTATTGGAAAGTCATATATAAGAACATGGAAAATTCTATTATGAACCTCTTTACTTCTAAAAAAGAAGTCTCAATGACTCAGATTAAAAGACAAATTTTAACTAGTAACACTCAAATTCACATATAAATTTAATTAGATCACTTTTTTTTATATGAATAATTATATATATAAAAAATTTACAGACTTTAACTAATAATTTTTACATATACCTATATCTGTATATAAATACTATCAAATTAAAAAAATAGAGAGCTATAGATTCAAACTTATTGGGTTCATGGTAAACTCCTCCTAAGAACTCATAGATGCAAAGCGTTTATGAGGGTGACTTTTGTCGCGACCGATTTAATCGCGGCGAAATAGCAACTTAAACTAAAATTAATTAAGTTTAGGAGTCGCCACTAATTTTATTTTTTTTTATTAGGAAAAATTAGAAAACCCAAGAAAAATAGTCTTTGAAATCAGATTGAATTCGGGAGTCGGTTATGTGTAGGGAAGGATGAAAACTTAATCCCACAAAGACTTCTAACACACCCATCCTAAGACGGTACCTTAAATTAATTATGCAAATTCTTAATAATTCTTGAAAATATTTGTTTTACCCTTTCGTAAAAAATATAAAATAAATAAATAAATTATGAAAATTTAATTTTTGGCTTGACAGAATTGAGTCCCGCTCCTACATATCCTCTGGGTGCAATGAGGAATTCAAAGTCACGTAGTTCTTTAGAAAATAAGTGTGGGTTGATTGATTTTATTAAAAAATACTTTAAAAATTTGAATCAACAAGTTCGTCATGCGCCGCTTATTCAAATTAAGGATTAAATAGGTGAAGCTCAAATCACGCTAGAGACGTCACCTATTATTTATCAAATTTGTTACTTAAAATTTTATTTAAAATTATCTAAGAAAAAAATTGGTTGATTTTATTTTTGTTTTTTTAAAAGAAATGATTTAATTATTTTTTAAAATTTTGAATTAACAAGTCGTCACGACTCGCTTATTCAAATTAAGGATTGAATAGGTGAAGCTTTCGCGTCATTAGAGACGTCACCCATTGATTATCAAATTTGTTATAAAATTTTATTTAAAACTATCAATTAACGATTTAACTTAAAAAAAATTAAAAAACAAGATAATAATAATAATAATAATAATAATAATAATAATAATAATAATAATAATAATAATAATAATAATAATAATAATAATGTAAACCATCATTTGTCGCAACTCGGATGTTTACAAAATATAAGGGTTAGTAAGTAATTGTCGCAACTCGATAACCCATATTATTATTATTGTATTATTATTATTAAAAAAATTCTCTTTATTTTAAATTTATCCATTCTTTCTTGGCTCTTTTCCCTTTTTTTTTTTTACTCTTTTATTGGCCCAAAAGCCCCAATTCATTATCCTTTCCTTCTTCTCATTTTTTTTTAATTGACCCACCAAGCTCACTTCACTTAAAAATAAAAAAAAAATAAAAAAAAAAATAGAAAGAAGAAGACTGCTTACGAAATAGAGGGAAGAGGGGAGGGATTATTTGTTTCTTCTTCTCTTGAACTTTCAAAGTGACCAACCTTGGGGCTAAGGAGCAATCGTCAGGTGATGATGAGCAAGGCGGAGGTGCGGCGGGTTCTTGGTTCCGGGAGCGACTCGATGGATGTTGGGTGGAGATTGTGCAAGACGTGACGAACTCGCGGTTGGCTGGCTGCGGTGGATCGGACGCGGTCACCGCGGCTTGGGCGCAGATCCGGTTGGAATGATGGGGTGCGACGGTGCGTGGCTCGTTGATGGTGAGTTTGGTGGTTGTCGGATCTGGTTCGTCTTGGGTCTGGGGCGAGGAACGGCGGGTGGTGTTGGATGCGGAGCGGTGGTGCGCGAGTTGCACGTGGATGGAGCTGCGATCCTGGCCTGGAAACGACGGCGACGCTGGCTGCTTGGAGGACGCGCGACAGAGTTCCAGTCTCTGGTTGGGTGTTTGGGTGACTTTAATGATGAAGTTACGGGTTGTGTGGGATCTTTGCAAGTGTTGGGTTATTTGGAAGGTGAAATGGTAGGCTCGTTTTTTTTTGGTAAGTTGAAACAGGGAGGTCAGAATGGGGTATGGTTTTGGTGACAAAGATGGCGAGAGGGTGGTTTTTTTTTTTGGAGTGAAGATGGTGAGTTTTGGGTGAAACATGAAGGTTTGGGCGAGATTTTGGTTGTGATTCACTACTGGGTGACAAAAAAAATATTCGATGAAAGTTCAAAGTCAGTCTTGAGTCCCTTTTCGTGTGTGGGTTATGTATTTTTATATGAGGAGATTAGGCTAAAGTGTTTAAGTTAGAATGTGATTAGGAGTTTGTTTAGGATAAGTGATAGGGGGTTTAGGATAAGTTTGTTTAGGATGAGTTTGAGTTAGGATGGGTTTGATGATAGCTGTCAAGGTTGGTTTAGGATAAGTGACGGGAGGTTTAGGATAAGTTTATTTAGGATGAGTTCGAGATAAGATGGGTTTATGTTAGGATAAGTTTGTGGTAGGATGAGTTTGAGTTAGTTTAGGATAGGTTGGTTTGGGATACTTAGGATAAGTGTTTGGGGATTAGGATAACCGATGGAGTCTGTTTTAGGATAAGTCTTGAGGTTAAGGATGAGGATAACTAATGGGTTGTGGGTTAATGGGTGATGGGTTAACGGATTAATGGGTTAATGGGCCAATGGGTTGAAAGATTATTTTTATTTATTATTATTTTTTTATCTTTTTTTTTTTATTTACAAAACGCCTTGACAAAATTGGGTGTTCATTAGCTGCCTCTCTTTACTTATTTCTTACTAGATAAAAAAAAATAACCGTAGTTTTTCATTTTATCATGGTAAGAAACGAGTAAAGACATGAACTCAATTTTGTTCGGGAGCGAAAAGAAACAAAACAATGCAAAGAGCAATGCGCTCAATGATAGAAACTTAAAAGACAGAGCCGATGCGCTCAAAAGCAAAAACAGACAGAGCCAATGCACTCAAAAGGAAAAGACAGAATGAAATGACAGGAGCCGATGCGCTCAAAAGGAAAAGACAGAATGAAATGACAGGGAGCCGATGCGCTCAAAAGTAAAAGACAGGAATTAAAGACAGGGAGCCGATGCGCTCAAAAAGTAAAAGACAGAATTAAAAGACAATGAGCCGATGCGCTCAAAAGTAAAAGACAGAGCCGATGCGCTCAAAACTAAAAGACAAGGAGCCGATGCGCTCGAAAGTAAAAAACAGAATGAAATGACAGGAGCCGATGCGCTCAAAAAGTAAAAGACAGGAATTAAAGACAATGAGCCGATGCGCTCAAAACTAAAAGACAAGGAGCCGATGCGCTCGAAAGTAAAAGACAGGAATGAAATGACAGGGAGCCGATGCGCTCAAAAGTAAAAGACAGGAATGAAATGACAAGGAGCCGATGCGCTCAAAAAGTAAAAGACAGGAATTAAAAGACAGGGAGCCGATGCGCTCAAAAAGTAAAAGACAGAAGTTAAAAGACAGGGAGCCGATGCGCTCAAAAAGAAAAAGGCAGGAGCCGATGCGCTCAAAATTAAAGAGCGGGAGCCGATGCGCTCAAAAAGTAAAAGACAGGAGCCGATGCGCTCAAAAGTAAAATGCAAATGCAAGAAGCTGATGCACTCAAAAACTTAAAATGCAAATGCATGGAGCTGATGCCTGAAATGGAAACATTCATGACAATTAGACAATGCCTTAAAATCTCTTTCGTTCTCTCTCTTTTTCTCCTTTTTTTCTTTTATCTTTATTCTCTCTTTCTTTCTTTTTCTCTTTTCTTTTCTTTCCTTTAATCATTCGAACCAGCGACGACTTTTGGAAAGCTTTGACCAATCAAACCCTTGTTCACTTGTTTTTCTTCCTCAGACCCTTTGGCTATCTCAGAATCTTTTTAACCCTTTTTCTTCTTCATCACTTCAACCAAATGTCACATTGCAAACTATACTTTGAGCTACTGAGATCTTTCAATCTAACTCAATCATTGAAGGGTTGCTGTAGAAATATCAGAATCAAGCTGTTAACCTTAAATTTATGTTATTTGAGACTTAACTTAATGAGTTAAACATGCATTCATGTATGGATAGAAATTCGTTAAATGAACAAACTTCTTTTCATTACTTTGGTAATATGATGAATATCTGGTAAGACACATGCTTAAGACGAAAACATAGAAACAAAAGAAAATTGCAAGGGAAAGAAAATTTGCCCCAGTTTTGGTTCCTTGTTCCTCACTCAATTGATTCCCTGTAACCATTTGATAATCCAAATATTGTCTCTGTTGCTAATTTCTTCAACACATCTTTCCTTTAATCTTCCAGACATTTTTCCCCAGTATGGCCAATTGAACATAAGATAAAAATTGCCCCAGTTTGGAGTTTCAGACCTCCTTCCTCGGACCTTTTTTTTTTTCTCTTTTTTTTTTTACTCTAACTTTTGCTTAGGCCGCCCTTTCGGTTTTCAACCTAACGAGCTTCCTCTTCTTCTTTTTTTTTTTTCTTTTTTCTTTTTTTTTTTTAGGCATAGAATCTCTTGACAACATCAATTTACTGGCCTTGGCAATTCCTCTCCATCCATATTCTGCAAAATTAAAGCCCCTCCAGAAAATGCTTGCTTAACGATGTAAGGACCCTCATAACTCGGAGCCCATTTTCCCCTAGCATCCTCTTGATTAGGGAGAATCTTCTTCAAACTCCTAAACAGAATTCTCTAGGACGGACTTTTTTATTAAAGGCTCTGGCCATTCTGCTTTGATACAACTGTCCATGACAAATAGCTGCCAGTCTCTTCTCTTCTATCATATTCAATTGCTCATATCGAGTCTTCACCCATTCAGATTCTTCCAACTCTGCTTCCATCAATACTCTTAGAGAAGGAATTTCAATTTTTATGGGAGAGACGGCTTCCATCCCATATACCAAGGAGAAAGGCGTTGTCCCAGTGCTTGATCGTATATTGGTACGATACGCGTGCAAAGCATAGGGTAACATTTCGTGCCAGTCCTTGTAGTTAACAACCATCTTAGCCACAATTTTCTTGACATTCTTATTTGCAGCTTCAACTGCACCATTCATCTGAGGCCTGTAAGAGCTGAATTATGATGCTTGATCTTGAAATTTTCACGAATTTCTTAATCTCGCACCATTGAGATTAGCGATTATCTCGTAATTATCCTCTCTGGGATTCCGTATCTGCAGACAATATCCCTCTTGAGGAATTTCAAAAATACCTTTTGAGTAATATTGGTATACGAGCAAGCTTCTACCCACTTGGTGAAATAGTCGATTGCTACTAAAATGAAACGATGACCGTTGGAAGCTTTGGGGTTAATCGGCCCAATGACATCTATTCCCCACATCGAGAAAGGCCATGGAGATACCATATTGTGCAAGGGGAATGGAGGTGCATTGACTCGATCTGCGTATATCTGGCATTTATGGCACTTTCGAACATATTCTATGCAAATTGCTTCCATGGTGGACCAATAATAACCGCTCCTTAAAATTTTTCGTGCAATCATATGACCATTAGCATGAGTCCCACAAATTCCTTCATGGACTTCACTCATGATTAAACGAGCTTCCCGAGCATCCACACACCTGAGTAAGGTGCCATCATGGCTTCTCTTGTATAGAACTTCCCATTCAAGAAAAAGGCCATAGCCAACCGGCGAATAGTCTTCTTATTCACTTCACTTGCCCCAAATTGGGTATTCTCTATGTTGGATATACTGCTTGATATCATGATACCAAGGTTTACCATCTGGCTCACCCTCCACATTGGCACAATACGCGGGCTTACTATGTACTTTTACTTGGATGGGTTGGACATTATTGTGGATATCCAACTTAGTCATTACGGCCAAAGTGGCCAAAGCATCTGCAAACTGATTCATGTCTCGAGCCATATGGGAAAATGTCACCTCTTCAAACTTCTCAGTCAACTTGGTCAAATACTTTTGATAGGGCACCAACTTTGGGTCTTTAGTTTGCCATTCACCATTCACTTGATAAATGATAAGTGCCGAATCTCCGAATACTTTTAATTGCTTGATCCCCAAGTCAATTGCTACTTGTAAACCACAAGCACAGCCTCGTATTCCGCAACATTATTAGTGCACTCAAAATCCAACTTAATAGCAACTGGATACTGTTTTCCATCTGGCGAGACAACAACAGCTCCTATGCCACTGCCATACATGTTGACTGCTCCATCAAAATACATCTTCCACGCAGACTCCTTTTTTCCTTCCTCTCCTTCTGCCATCAAAATTTCTCCATCTAGGGAACTCGGATGTCATTAGTTGTCCACCCTCAAGAGGATTTTCACCAAATGATCCGCAATTGCACTCCCTTTGACGGATTTCTCGAGTCATGTACTTGATATCAAACTCGATAATATCACTTGCCATTTTGAAACCCTTAATGAGACATGAGGGCTTTCAAATATGTACTTCGAGGTCCATTCGGAGATCACCAAGTGGTGTAATAGAGCATGTACTGCCGTAATCGTTTTGAGGTCCATACTAGAGCACAACAAGTCTTCTCAATAGCCGTGTAACGGCTTCACAGTCATTAAACTTCTTACTCAGGTAATAAATCGCTTGCTCTTTTTTTCCTGATTCATCGTGTTGCCCCAAAGATTTGCTCCCATTGAGGTTGACAGTACAGTTAAGTATAATATCAAAGGACGACCCTGGTAGGGGTACCAACACGGAGGGTTCATCAAATAAGCCTTTATCTTATCAAAAGCTTCTTGACATTCTTCATCCTATTTTCCTGGCTGATGCTTCTTCAACAACTTGAATATAGGCTCACAAGTGCTGGTCAGGTTAGCAATGAACCTAGCGATGTAATTAAGTCTCCCAAGAAAACTTCTCACTTCTCGCTCTGTCTTAGGAGGAGGCATCTCTTGTATTGCCTTTGCCTTATCCGGATCCACCTTTATCCCTTCTCTGCTAACGATGAATCCGAGTAATTTTCCAAAGGGATGCTCCGAAAACGCATTTATTAGGATTGAGCCTCAACTTATACTTCCTGAGTCTTTCAAATAATTTCCGTAAGACTGCTACATGACTTTCCTTTTCTTTGGATTTGGCTACCATATCATCCACATAAACCTCAATTTCTTTATGCATCATGTCATGAAATAATGCAACCATAGCACGTTGATAGGTAGCCCCAAAGATTTTTCAATCCAAAGGACATTACTTGTGTAACAAAAGGTTCCCAAGGTGTAATAAAAGTCGTCTTTTCTTTGTCATCAACATCCATAGGGATCTGATTATACCCTAATACCCGTCCATAAATGAGAACCTATGATTTCTTGCTTTGTATTGTCAACAAGAACATCAATATGGGGGAGCGGGAAATCATCTTTTGACCGGCCTTATTTAGATCTCTATAATCCACACACATCCCGACCTTCCCATCCTTCTTTGGTACCGGCACAATATTTGCTACCCATTGCGGGTGTCTTGACACCTCTATAAATCCAAATTTCTAGTCGCTTAGTCACTTCTTCTTTGATCTTTAATGACATATCCGGTGCATTCTTCTCAACTTCTGTCTTTTTGGTTCTACATCTGGATATAGTGGAATTTTATGTGATGCTATTCCAGGGTCTAATCCAGGCATATCTCTGTAGGACCATGCGAACACATCAAGGAACTCTCTCAATAGTGCCACCATTTCTATACGCTCAGGATTATCTACTATTCTCAACTCTTTCTTATCTTCTTCTGTTCCCATGTTAATTACTTCTATTACCTCATTGCTCACATCAAACTTCCTCTCTGAGTATTCCAGCATTTTTTTAAATTCTTCAACAATCTCTTTCTCTTCACCAAATCCTAGATCCTCTTCATCAAACATTGCAGGGGAATCAATTGACAAGTTTTCAAGGTCCCTCTCACGAGACGAATTCTCTACAAGACTCACATCCCTGGAAAGTAATTTATGGGGAGTTGGAAAGATAAAATAGAGTAGAAATGATAAAGCAAGAGAAGAAAGTTTTTTTTTTTTTTAAAAGAGAAACACAAGAAAAGGAAACTAATAAATGTAAAAAGAAGGTAAGCAAAGAGAGTGACACAGAGGAATACTGAATAAACATGCAACTTTATTTAGTTAATTGTCTCAAATAACATAAATATAAGATAAAAACATAGCTAGACATAAATATCTGCTTGTTACAGCATGACTAGACAATTACTTGGAAGCAATAACATCAATCATTGATTCAGATTGCCAGTTCTTCAATGGCTCCTCTTCAGTGAAAGGCCGGATTGCTTTGTACTCTTCAGGGCCTTCTTCATGCAATGCATTGATAGTAAGATGGTATTGTGGATGAATGACTTCTTCAGGCATGATTACTTTGGTTGGTGCCGGGAATGTCTCCCTTAGGTGAGGAATATGCTTCATTTCGCCCTTATCACTCCTTTTCCCCAAAGTCACATTCTCCATTCTCTCTTCCAGAGCTGCTTCGTACCCCAATCCGAACTTGTCTAGCTTTTCTGGAAGTGAAATCGGTGTCCGAGTTCCTTGCAATTTTGAGCCCAGGCCTTTTCCTTTCTGGTACCCGTTATTAGTCATAATTCGGGCCACCACCTGATTCACAGTTTGCATCGAGGGCTCACCCCTACCGAGTTCAGTTTCAACTACCTCAAAGCTATGCCACAAATTATCCTCATCTTTCTCTGCACTTTCCACATACGGCACTGAAACCGATTTTGACACCATGATTTCTTCTTCTTCGTGTATAGTAATAACCGACCCATTCTCGATGTATTTAATACTCTGGTGTAGTGTAGAAGGAACAGCACTAGCAGCATGGATCCATGGTCTCCCTAGGAGCATAGTGTAACCAGGCTCAATGTTCATAACTTGGAACAATACCCGAAAATTACTTGGACCAATCTCTAAAGGCAACGTCACCTCTCCTAAAATGCCTCTCCTATTTCCATCAAAGGCTCGCACTACCATTTCTCGAGGTGTCAGTTCATCCTCACTTATCGACAATGAGGTTAGGGTCGACTTCGGTAAGATATTTAGCGCAGACCCCCCATCAATCAAAACCTTTGCAACTATATACCCTTTGCATTTAAGGGTTATGTGTAAGGCCCGTGGGTTTTTCTCAGACCGAGAGGTGATCTCTTCATCCATAAATGTGATCATGTTAACGTGCTTTACCGGGTCCACCATGCGACAACATTCTCGGGGTAACATCGGGTTTGACATAAGCCTCATTCAATACTCTTAGCAACGCTTTTCGATGTAACTCAGATGTCAAAACGAGTGACAAAAGAGATATCCTTGCTGGAGTCTTCTTAAGCTGTTCCATCACATCGTATTCACTCTGTTTCATAATCTTCAAAAATTCTTCCTCCTCTTCTTTCCCTCTCTCCTCTTCTCTTGTATTTTCCTCCTTACCCCATTCTTTAACATTCTTCTTCTTCTCTACTTCTACTGGGCCATAACATCGCCCACTCCTTGTAACTATATTAGTCACACACCCTTCATCCTCGGAGTATTTCAAAGAACTCGGGGCTTTGAAGTCTCTTCCCGACTCCTTTTGTTTCCACCTTAGCTTCATAATTCTAGGTACCGAGTGGGTATCATCATAAGCAAATGGCATTGGCTTCTTGATCGTAACAACTACCCTCCCCAGGCGCCGGACTTGGTTGAGAGGTGGCACCTTCAAAGACAAAGCGTTCTACCACACTAACTTCTTCGGAGGAAACTACCCCTTGTTTAGCTTGTATTATTCCCAAAGTGAGTAAATCCTGGACCCGAACCTTGAAGTCCCAACAGCTTCTCAATATCGTGTCCCGTTCCCCCACAATGGTAAACACATTTTGATTCTTCATCGTACTTCTCCTCTTCTTTTTTACCGATGAAGCCGGTGCCGTGATATCATAACCTCGCTTTCTTCAACCCCTTAAATATTTGAGTCATCGGCGTACGCAGCTCATGGCATTCCTTATTGGGGGTCCTTCCATCTCTAAAGCATTCACCACATTCCTTTCACCATGATTAGGAATTGGATTGCCGATAATGCTAGTCCACCTCTTCTTGAATGTCCGCTTTCCACAAGCAATAAGCTTTCTTACCGCCATCTTGAAAGACTCACAAATCCTCGATTGAGTGCCCCGAAATATCCATATGGTACTTGCAAGTTAAATTGGGGTTGTACCATGCTGGAAATGGTGGTTGTAGGGGATGTACAGGTTCCCTGAGATGAGGTGGGCATCAAACAGCCTTTGGAATAGATCTGCGTTTGAGATGGACAGTTTTGGGAAAGGGGGTAGGTTTTGGGTACGGAAACGGCCTTGATTTTGGAAGTTTGGTCGAGGTTGTGGGTAGTTTTGAAAATTTTGCGGAGGCCGAGGTGGGTACTGAGTATAGATTGGGCGAGTTGGTGCATATGGTTGGGGTATCGGGATGGTGTTGATTTGGAATGGCTGGGTTTGAGGTATATTTACGGGAGGAGCGGTTGGGCCAGGTAGATGGGATGGTGCGGTGTCTGATAAGAAGGGTACGTGTTTGGGTTGTATGGGGTGGTCGGTATGCGAGGGTAGGATGGCGAATATCGGGGTAGTAAAGGCTGCAGATTCTGCACATAACTCACTTCCGCTCTTTTTCTTGGGGAACCCCTTCTTGAAACTACTCTCATTATTGCCAGCGGCAATTTTCCACCTTTACCAAAATTTCAATTCTTTCTCCAAAGAACGATTAAATCAAGCAAAGTCTCTATAAGCGGCGCCCGCCATTGTCCCAATATAAGGAGCTCCTAAAGTTCCCAAGAAGTATGAGCACATCTCAGTCAAAGTTAACGGCGGTTGCACTTGGGCTGCAAGAGTTCTCCACCTCTGGGCATATTGTTTGAATGTCTCCTCACTTTTCTTCTGTAATGTTCCCAACTGCTCTCGAGTTGGGGCTGTATCCAGATTAAACCGATACTGACCCATAAATAAATTTGCCCACTCATCCCAAGAGGAGATTTTTGAGAGGTCCTGTTGGATACACCACTCCAAAGCAGGCCCACCAAACTTTCATGAAAGAAATTGACGAGGAACTTCCAATCCCTTGACCAAATGGACATTTTGGTAATATAAGTTTTTAGGTGGAAAAAGGGATTGGTGCTCCCATCATACTTGACAAATTCTGGGACTTTGAAATCCTTGGGGATGACGATGTTAGCAGTAGGGCACAATTCTTCTATCCCAAGGGGACCGTAGGTGCTAGGACCCTTGATCGCCTTAATTTGCTCTTCCATCTTTTCCATCCACTCTTCTTTCATCTTGTCATTCTGAACAGTTGCATGTCCAGTACCGGTAGGAAATCCAGTTGTCATCATATGTGGCTGTTCCCACGTGAACTCAGTATTACCATGGACCTCATTGCGAGTACCTTCTAATGAATGATATCCTTCTCCAATAGGGATCACTATTGATGCAGTGTTTGAGGTTCCCCCACATAAGGTACCTCAGTAGCGACTCCAGGGTTTGTCCTCATGGAAGTGGTATTCAGTGGGTGCGAGTGTGCACCGGTTACTCCTGTACCTCCAACTGCCCCCATCAAGGTGAGGGTCTCCCTCATGGCTGACAACATTTCCTCAATTCTTCTTTGAGATTCTGTCACCTCATTCACCCTTCCTTTCACTTCGTCTACTTCCAAACTTAGGTTCCTACCTTCGTTCTCAGCCGCCATTGCTGCAAGCAACCTTGTTCGAGCCCTTGTGTTGTGAACACAGGTTTGATTGATGTCTTCTTTCCTTGGTCGCGCAATGGTTTTAAATTTTCTGTGAACAATCAAAGTGAAATTTGTTAAAACAACCATGATTATTATTGATTTGTTAAAGGACCATTGTTAATTCGTGCCGGGCGGATTTGAGTGAGTATCTTTAATCTTTGCTCGTCATGACTGTTTCTTAGAACGTCTCGTTCAAAAGTTTGTCATGACCATTACTTAGAACGTCTCGTTCAAAAGTAATGGATCTTCGATGCAACATAGGATCGAAGAACAAAAGGCATACTTTATTCAATTGAAAAAGAATCATCAACATTATTTAAGAGGAATACATCATTTCCACTCTACTTGAAATACACCATTGTCTAGTCTAATTCCTCCTTCTCAAATGACTGCACCCTAATCATCTGCTTCATTTGCCCAACAAGATTCTTGCAATACTCAATGAAGTCATTAATCTCTGCCGGAGTCTTAAGAGGATCGACCATCTTATCCGCCACCTTTAAGTAATATGGAATGTCTGCGATTGCCGTGTTGGCTAGGCATGCCAGTTTCGAGAATTGGTCTCTCCAAAAATGGACTTCTTCTTTCCATCCATTAATGTCCTCGTCTTGTTGTCTTGCATGATCTATCATTTTCTGCAAGTCCTCATGTCCCTGTCGCAATGCCGCTTCATACCCTGCAATCTCCTCGCAATGGTGCGCAACCTCTCAATTCGATCATGTCTTCATATCTGGTCGACACTGTCTCCACTTGTTGCCTCATACTATCTGCTTGCTGAAGAGCCTTATTCTGTGCTGTTTTGGCAATTACGAGCAGCTCCTTGAGTTGTTGATTTTCTGTCAGAGCCTTATCTCTTTCCTGCCCTCGGAGCCTTAGTTCCTTATTTGCAGCTTCCAAACATCTTCTGATTTTTGACATACTATCTTGCTCTGTCCTTTGCCTTTTGTTTGCTTTTTCGAGAGCAACGTTTTTCTCAGCATTTTCACGTCTTAAAACTGCACATGTCTGGCGAACCTTTTCCAACTCTGCCTCTAATTTCCCTTTTTCTTTGTTGGCTTCAGCTAACTTTTCTTTTATTTCTTCATCTTCTATCGAAGTCGGAGGCAAAGATTTACCAACTGTAGAGGTTACTGGGATTTTAAAGGGTAACTTAACTTCCTGCGCCCTGTTCTTGACCCACTGCACAGTAACTTTCTTTAACTCCGCACTTCTGACTCCCACTCTTTACTTTTTCTAATAACTTTCTTCCAAGCGTCTCGCACTCTCCTAAGTGTCTCAGTACACTCCATTTGCATGTCATAGACAAAAGGAACGGTTTCCAATTCTGATGGTGGCCCCATCATGGGATAGCCTAATTGTCGCAATGCCAGTGCAGGGTTGTAGTTAATGCATCCCCGAGTACCCATGAGAGGAACATTGGGAAAGCCTTCACACTGATAGACCATTGTTTGCCCTTCTTTACGCTGTGGGTACCATACAATTTTCTTTTCCTCAAGTTTGGCCAATTCTTCGGCCCATTCGCGGCCGTTCCTGGTCTTCAACTGGAGCATCTTGAGACTTGTAATGGGACATGGGTCCTTGTAGCCCCTCTTGAACATGTGACTTGTGAGCCATACGAATAACATCGGTAGACAACATAAGATCCGCTTACCCTTCTTTTCATGGCAGAAATTCAAAGTATAATAAACATCAGCAAGAAGGGCTGGGACAGGATTAGCAGCATTATTCCTTCGAGCAAGAAACACATCTATCGCTGCAAAATCTATCAAGTCTTCATTACTCGGGAATAAGATGCTGCCATAAATAGTGAGGGCTAACACATCCATAAAGGTATTCCAGTCTTCAACCTTGGCTAGGTGGTGCATGTGTTCTTCTAAATATTTCCTTGGGAATCCCTCTGTTCCCTTCCTATTTTGCTTTGCCTTTTGCAGATCCTTCACATGAATCTTCAAGATGTCTGCTATGGTTGGCATGGATGCATGGTGACCTATAAAGAGGTATGGCTCTTCCTTTTCCAACGGCAAGCCCAAGATCTGCTCAAACTCTTCCAAGGTGGGGGCCAACTGACAATCTTGAAACGTGAAACAACGCAATGGTGGGTCGTAGAATTGGGCTAGCGCGGTAATAGCTTCTACCCGTACATCAACCTCTAACAGATTCAAAATCTTCCCATATCTCGCAGTGAAGGTCGGCGTTGCGTCTTCTTCAACATTCGGCCCAAACTTAACAAGCTTTCACGTGTCAACTTCATTGGCCTTAAGTCGCAAAGTCTTTTTCAAAACAACCTCATTGTGATCTGATCCCATGACACGTTCCATTATTAATCAAAGATACTCACTGTTAATCCTTAGGCACTCAGTTTCAACAGTCCCTCAACAAACCTGGTTTTAACACATAAGAACTGTCAATGCATGGTTTTTGGAGAAAACATGATGCGAAGAATGATGACTTGTGATGCAACAATGAGTGAGTGAGTTGTTGGTCCTTTAATAATGACTCATCTCCTCTTTTTTTGGAAAAAAATTTAAGAGAGACGCAAGTATGGTTTGTCACATTAAAAGACTGAACAACTCACAAGATATGGATAAATCTAAAGGTAATGAAAGGTGTGCTCCCTTTGTGTCCTAATGGGGTTGCCTTAAACTTGGGAATTCTATCCTAAGGATCTAAGAGTCTTTCTGGTTCGTGAGAACTTCCATGGGGTGGCTTTTCTATTTTAAAGGTCTCTAGAGCCAAGTCCTATTTCAGAATGTTGACCACGAAATAGTGGGTAAACCAACTAGGTGTGGGACATTCATGAAAAAGGCGCACTCTAGATGAGGTTTTCGCGATAACCAAACAGGAAGTACATCCAAAATGGCTACCACTACGCAACCTCTACTTAACTTAGGATTCACTCAGACCCGGGTATAGGGCCCCACTCGAATGTGTGTGCTTTACGTGTAGGTGCAGTGGGTGTTGGGAGCGTACAAACCTTCACAATCCTAAAGACTACCCACATCCTGCAAAACCAAGCAAATACAAAACAAATTCCAAAAGTTTTCTACCCTAAGGTTCAAATAGTACAACAATTAAAAATAATATATATAAACAAATCATCAAATAATAAAAGAAAAAGAAAAAAAAGGGATAAAACAAACACATAAAGATCATAAAAAAAATTGCATAACTAACTTTTACAGGCTCGACTCTCAAGTATCCCCAGCGGAGTCGCCATCTGTCGCGACCAATTTAATCGCGGCGAAATAGCAACTTAAACTAAAATTAATTAAGTTTAGGAGTCGCCACTAATTTTATTTTTTTTTATTAAGAAAAATTAGAAAACCCAAGAAAAATAGTCTTTGAAATCAGATTGAATTCGGAGTCGGTTATGTGTAGGGAAGGATGGAAACTTAATCCCACAAAGACTTCTAACACACCCATCCTAAGACAAGATACCTTAAATTAATTATGCAAATTCTTAATAATTCTTGAAAATATTTGTTTTACCCTTTTCGTAAAAAATATAAAATAAACAAATAAATTATGAAAATTTAATTTTTGGCTTGACAGAATTGAGTCCCGCTCCTACGTATCCTCGGGTGCAATGAGGAATTCAAAGTCACGTAGTTCTTTAGAAAATAAGTGTGGGTTGATTGATTTTATTAAAAAATACTTTAAAAATTTGAATCAACAATGTCATGGTCTTTCGCTTATTCAAATTAAGGATTAAATAGGTGAAGCTCACAGTCCACGCTAGAGACGTCACCTATTATTTATCAAATTTGTTACGAAAATTTTATTTAAAATTATCTAAGAAAAAAAATTGGTTGATTTTATTTTTGTTTTTTTAAAAGAAATGATTTAATTATTTTTTAAAATTTTGAATTAACAAGTCGTCACGACTCAGTTATTCAAATTAAGGATTGAATAGGTGAAGCTCGCGTCGCGCTAGAGACGTCACCCATTGATTATCAAATTTGTTACAAAATTTTATTTAAAACTATCAATTAACGATTTAACTTAAAAAAATTAAAAAACAAGATAATAATAATAATAATAATAATAATAATAATAATAATAATAATAATAATAATAATAATAATAATAATAATGTAAACCATCAAGTCATCATAACTCGGATGTTTACAAAATATAAGGGTTAGTAATTTGTCATGATTCGGATAACCCATATTATTATTATTGTTATTATTATTATTAAAAAAATTCTCTTTATTTTAAATTTATCCATTCTTTCTTGGCTCTTTTCCCTTTTTTTTTACTCTTTTTATTGGCCCAAAAGCCCCAATTCATTATCCTTTCCTTCTTCTCATTTTTTTTTTAATTGACCCACCAAGCTCACTTCACTTAAAAATAAAAAAAAAAAAAAAAAATAAAAATAGAAAGAAGAAGCTGCTTACGAAATAGAGGGAAGAGGGGAGGGATTATTTGTTTCTTCTTCTCTTGAACTTTCAAGTGACCAACCTTGGGGCTAAGGAGCAATCGTCGGCGGTGATGAGCGAGGGCGAGAGGTGCGGCGGGTTCGGTTCCGGGAGCGACTCGATGGATGTTGGGTGGAGATTGCGGTGCGTGACGTGACGAACTCGCGGTTGGCTATGCGGTGGATCGGACGCGGGTCACTGCGGCTTGGGCAGATCTGGTTGGAATGATGGGGTGCGACGGTGCGTGGCTCGTTGATGGTGAGTTTGGTGGTTGTCGGATCTAGTTCGTCTTGGGTCTGGGGCGAGGAACGGCGGGTGGTGTTGGATGCGGAGCGGTGGTGCGCGAGTTGCACGTGGATGGAGCTGCGATCCCGGCACAGGAAACGACGGGCGACGCCGGCCGCCGCTTGGAGGACGCGCGACGAGTTCCGGTCTACGGTTGGGTGTTTGGGTGACTTTAATGATGAAGTTACGGGTTGTGTGGATCTTTGCAAGTGTTGGGTTATTTGGAAAGTGAAATGGTAGGCTCGTTTTTTTGGTAAGTTGAAACAGGGGAGGTGTGAATGGGGTATGGTTTTGGTGACAAAGTGATGGCGGAGGGTGGTTTTTTTTTTTGGAGTGAAGATGGTGAGTTTTGGGTGAAACATGAAGGTTTGGGCAGATTTTGGTTGTGATTCACGGCTGGGTGACAAAAAAAATATTCAGATGAAAGTTCAAAGTCAGGTGCTGAGTCCCTTTTCTGTGTGTGGGTTATGTATTTTTATATGAGGAGATTAGGCTAAAGTGTTTAAGTTAGAATGTGATTAGGAGTTTGTTTAGGATAAGTGATAGGGGGTTTAGGATAAGTTTGTTTAGGATGAGTTTGAGTTAGGATGGGTTTGATGATAGCTGTCAAGGTTGGTTTAGGATAAGTGACGGGAGGTTTAGGATAAGTTTATTTAGGATGAGTTCGAGATAAGATGGGTTTATGTTAGGATAAGTTTGTGGTAGGATGAGTTTGAGTTAGTTTAGGATAGGTTGGTTTGGGATACTTAGGATAAGTGTTTGGGGATTAGGATAACTGATGGAGTCTGTTTTAGGATAAGTGCTGAGGTTAAGGATGAGGATAACTAATGGGTTGTGGGTTAATGGGTGATGGGTTAACGGATTAATGGGTTAATGGGTTAATGGGCCAATGGGTTGAAAGATTATTTTTATTTATTATTATTTTTTTATCTTTTTTTTATTTACAAAACGCCTCTTGGACAAAATTGGGTGTTCACAACTTTTATCATGGACCTTTTGAGTTTGAGTTTATAGAAGAACCCCTAAAATTACTTGTTATAACAAATTTTATTTATTTATAAAATAGTTCAATCAATTATTTACCGTTTAGTCCCATAGCTTTCACTTTTTTTTTAATATTTCAAAGGTTAGAACCACTTCCATAATCTCCCCAAAGCCACCTCATCACCGTCCATCCCCTCTTTCTCCACCCTTAACTTCACCACAGAAGCACGCACAAGGCCTCCCTAGTCCCACTTCACTAGAAAACGGTAAATCGACACTAGCAGAGCTACTATTTTTGCAACTGAACTGCCAAAGCATCACAAATCCTAGCATTGGAGCACTTTTCACCAACTATTCAAATTTCTTCAAACTTAACTTTTGCCTTTATGGCTTCATCAATAGCATTATCAAAATCTCTATCACCCACCAGCATGAGGAGGAGGAAAAGGAACCCAGAAACCCAGATGCAATCTCAAAACTTGCATTTAGTCAAGTGATAGAGTTTATACAAAAATAATAATTTAGATAGATTTTGGAGACTAAAAAAATATTTAAAACCCATAATATAGAAAATGGAAAAAAAATCACAATAAAATTCAAGATTTCTAAGCCAAATATGAGTTCAATAAAATCCAGATGTGGAAAAATAAGTATCGAACCAAAAAACTTCAAAAAGATTTTGGGTATATTTCAAAGAAGCTTGGAGATCTGAAACTAGTGACCATGTGGTACGTCTTAGGAGTATAAGTGGATGGTTTGGTTCGGGTTTTGGAGAAAAATAAATTCGAGTCAATCAAAATTAATTAGTTTGAATTGATTCGATTTTTTATTTTTTGATAGTCAAATCCGAACCAAACCGAATCAAACATCTATGGTTTGGTTTAGTTCGGGTGATCGGGTTGATCATTATTTTTTTTAACACAAAAATTAGCTTTTTGGTAGTGTAATCGTGAGGTTATTAAAAAAAAAAAGGGAAACCGTGTAGTACATGACCTAGGCCGTGTATCATTATACAGCCGTGTAATCGTGTACGTGACAGACACTTCAAATTCAGTAGAATACACGGCCTATGCCGTGTAACATGTCACGACCGTGTACTCGTGTCAACAGCCATTTTTCCTTTTTCTTTTAGGGCTTCTTCTTCTCTTCTTCTCCCATTTCTCTCTCTTCTCCAACACAGCCCCTATCCTCCTCTACCACTTCCCCCTCCAAATCTTCCATTTCCACCATTCAAATCCACCATTACAATTATGTCTGGGTAAAATGTCTCTATACTGTACACTGTAGTGGTTGGTTCGAGTGATTCTTTGAATTTAAAATTCTAAATCCGAGAACTGAACTAGTTAAGTTTTCATTGGTTCGAATTTTATCCGAACCAATCAAAATACTTAAATCAAACTAAACTAACTTAATTAGTTCGGTTCAGGTTAATCGAATTAGTCGGATTATCTGAACCAATTTATACTCCTAATACGTCTTGCTTAGGAACAGAGCACCACTTGAACTCCACCGCACTAACATCGTCCCAGAGCTCATCGATCTGCAAGTAGTCGTGGGAGCGTCGCCACGCGTCCACTATTTCACCTGCAACGGCCCTCCATCGAAGCCAAACCCCAACATAAACTTTCACCTACGGTTAGAGCTCCGCCGCAAACCCATTCCTTTGACATCGTCCTCCAAGCCGAAGTCGGAGCGTCGCCACCGGTTGCTGTGTGGTGGATAGGATTGTGACTTTTTAGCAATTACTTTTTATAAAACAACATTTTTTCATGTATTACTTTGCAATATCAAACTTATCATACTTACCAACTCATCAAGTAACAACTGATAAATCCATACCATTCATCCGTTCTTCTTCTAATCTAACGACTATTATTAAGAGGTCCATCGGTGGACCTCAACTCAGGAAGTCTACTTTAAAAGCTGCCGTTCATGACATTCAAAACCCATTATACGTTTTTATTCTGATACACGTCTCTTTCGAACTCGTACCAATACCAAGGGAAGAGTAATGGAATCGGTTCTCTTCCAGAGCGTAAAGCTACAAGACTACAAGCTTAGGAGTTGTTATATTCTTGCCACTAATCCAAGGGAAGAAGAAAAGCACCAACAAAAGTGGAAATACGTACTAAGTAATAATCACATTAAACCCAAAAAGAACAACTTACATATATAAAGGTCCGACAGGTGTTGATTGATAGCAAAGCAAAAATAAAAAATTCCAGTTCTCTACCTGAAAAATCAAACTACACCTGAGAATGGGACAGGCATTGTCTAAGGTGTTTTGCTGTAGCAAAACCATTGAAATTCCCATTGTCTCCTCAGAATCCTCTCCTGAGCATACCTACAAACAACCTAATAAAAACCAACCAATTCCAACTCCACCATCTCCATCTCCTCGTCCCAAACCTAGTAAATCTTCACAAATAGGACCAATTCTAGGGAAACCTTACGTTAACATAAACTTGATATACGAGATGAAGAAAGAACTGGGAAGAGGGCAGTCTGGTGTGACTTATCTGTGTGTAGAGAGGGCCACAGGAAAAGAGTACGCGTGCAAATCCATAGGAAGGGGGAAGCTGTTGAACCGAGAAGAGATAGAGGATGTCAGAAGAGAGGTAATGATTCTGCAGCATCTTTCAGGGCAACCCAACATTGTGGAATTCAGGGGGGCTTATGAGGACAGGCAGAACTTGCACCTGGTGATGGAGTTGTGCAGCGGTGGTGAGCTCTTCGACCACATCATTCAGAAAGGGCACTACTCGGAGCTTGAAGCAGCTAAAATCATGAGGCAGATTGTGAATGCGGTTGACGTGTGCCATTTCATGGGTGTAATGCACCGAGACATGAAGCCAGAGAATTTCTTGTTGGCCAGCAAGGACAAGAACGCTCCAGTTAAAGCCACGGATTTTGGACTCTCCGTCTTCATTGAGGAAGGTTAGTTCCTTGCTCAATGTCTTTCCTTCTATTTTTTTGTTTCCTGCCCTTGACAATTCTTCTATACATGCACATTATTTTTTTACACTATTATTACATTTAGTTGAGGATATATAAATATTTAATTAATGATATGTATTATGTGATTAACAGGATTACTAATTAATTATCAATATTATACATAATACATACTGTTAATCAAATATTTATATATCGTTAATCAAGTATAACAATGATGTAAAAAAATTAATGGGCAAAATCATTTTCCTACCCTTATTTACTTGCATTATCATCTTTTTCATTTCTGCAACTGCTTTTATTTTCTTCCTCTATCTTCATCTTTGCACGTTGGGCCAAATGGGTTATGTTGAGCCTAATTTCAACTTGCATATGAGGCCTGTTTGTAGATCTAACTTAGTTTACTGTTTGATATATGTTTTCTTTAAGCCTGATCTAACATTTTTTTTTTGTGAAAATGTTAAAGTTTGACAGATTTATAAGGTAAAGACTTATTTAAAGACCTTTTGTTTTGGTGTCAACTTATTTAAAGACCTTGAATGTTGGGGTAATCATAGACTTGGGTGAACCCGAGAACTCGATCGATCCACGACAACATTGGTTTCATGGGCCACTTTGGGTTGAAAAATTAAAAACTTTATGTACCTCGAGTCGAGTATTGTGTTAAGAAATTTTTGAATCCAGCAACTCAACCCGACCCAAGTTCATATGAATTTTTTTTTTAAAAAATGGTACTAAACAAGGTGCATTACATTCAATTTTGAAAAAAACCAAACTTATGAACTTGACCTAACCAACCCATATTTTTATAAAAAAAATTTATTATTATTTTTTGATTTTTTTTTATGAATTCTACCCAAAAACCTAAACCCATGAACCTAACTTGAACCAACCCATATCTCACCGGGTTGGTTCGATTCTGTTGGTTTAGTTTGAACCACCAGACTAAAAATTCCAAAATCGAAACCAATCTAATTCAACCTTATTTATTTGATTTGGATTCAAACGTTCTTATAATCTTGAGATATTTTTATCCAGACTTATCACGTCATATTTACATACAAAAGATAAAAAGTTAAGAGAGAGAATGAGTAAATCTCATTAAACTTACTTATCACAAAAAATCATCTTTTCTATCTAACTTTTTATCTTTTATATAAAAATATGATGTGATAAATTTGTATACACACAAAAATATCTCTATAATCTTACCCAATCTGTGATTAGTCCTAGTTGAATGCATATAATAATAAGGACAAATTATATTTACTTCTCCTAATGTTTGTGGTAATTACACTGAGACCTTCCTTGCTTTAAGAATTACACCCTCACCCCTTATTAACGTAGTTAGCAACCGTTAATTTTCCATGTGAAATGTCTAGATCACCTTAATGAGAAAATCCCCATAACACCCAGATCTCTCTTCTCCTTTCCTCTCCTTTGTGTTAGGTTTTTGCGTTTGGGAACAAACAAAGAGACCAATATTCAACCAAAACCTACACAAGCCCTTGCCATTGAATTAGACTCAATACCCTGAAAGTCGCATCAAATCGAGTCACCACCAAAAACTATGCGCCTCCTTCACACGAACCCGGACGCACCAAACCTCCTTCACTTTGAGATGCCACGCCCTCTTTCTCCACCCCGTCAGCCTCTGCCATAGGTGGTTTGCTGCTGCTGGTGGTGGCTTGCGGTGGCTCACTGTCTACTATAGTGGCTCATGGTGGAGCTTAGTGAGGCTATTTCAGAGATTGGGGTTGTCACAGGTGAGTGGGTGGAGCTCTGGGTTTGGAATACAATTAGTGTATAGTTGAAATAGGACAAGGAGGCACGATGGCTCAGGCAAGGTTCGGTGGATGCTTCCCTGCTCTTTAGTGGTTCGATATTGGGGGTTTCAACAGTCGCTTACCCCATTTGTGATGGGATGGAGATCGCCTGTGCCATTTCCTGTCCCGTTTCTGTCCCCATTTTAAGTGAGAATGACAATATAATTAAGTTTAAACGTTTGTCGAAATTTAAGTGGAGAGCGGGGAAGGAGGCAGAGAATGGAGACACATGACGACGACTGGGGTCACACGGGGTATTTTGTTTGTTGTGGGGGGCTCAGATGCGTGGCCTCTGTATCTAGCATTTGGTGGTTGTTTACTCCATTGACGGTTGGCTCACATCTTTTGGGTTGTTGTCTTCCGTACATTGGAGGAAAAGCATCAAGAGGGGGCTAAAAGAAAGGGCACAATAGTCATTTTGCTCATGTTTTTAATTTTAGAAAGCCGAAAAAAATTTAAAAGCTATGTGTTTCTCATGTGCCATTAGTTTTTTTAACGGATTATTATGTGTACAGGGTAACGATATAATGACGATGAGTAAATTATAAGGGGTGCTGATGCAATTCTTAAAACAAGGAGGGTGTTATTGTAAATACAATAAATTTCAAGAGAAATCTATATAATTTAGCATAATAAAAAAGTACAAGTGGTGAAGTTACAAAATGAATAAAAAAATACAAGTGGTGAAAACAGAGAAAATAGAGAATCATCTAACCTGAATGCTAACCCATGACATTTTTAATCTATTATAATTTTTTCATATTATTTTTTTTCACATTATTATTTATTATTATTTTCTATCACTTAATTATAATCATTAAATAATGATATAAATAGTGGTGTGATTAAGAAAATGATGTGATAACATCATTATGACATCATTTTCAATTTTTAATAGGTGCTGAAGAATATATATAATATATGGGATTATAATTAGACCTTCACATTGAAGCCTCGGCCTTTAAAGTTGGACTTTCTAGCTCAATATTAAATGTTAATGATAAAAAAGAAATATACTGACTCTGCTGTGTAGTACTTAAAAAAAAAAAAGCTATGGTTTAATAATTAAATTTTATAATAAAAATATTATAAAAAACTGAGACAAAAATATTAATATAATACTTCTTCTTTTAGCATAAAATACTCCCTTTAAATAATACACAATAATCACATGTTTTAAAGTAATTATTGTACAGTAAAAAGATAAAAAAAAATTTAAAATAAACTTTTGGAATAAAAGATGACACATTAAATACATTCCATGATTTTTTTTCTTAAATTTATTTGTAAGAAATCTATATGCTTTTCTCTTTGTTTAAGTAGTATTTTAAAAACTGATTTTATTAAAATAATTCTGGACAAAAGTTAAGCCTTTTTTTTGGTTTACAAGTAGATTATATTGAATATTGATTGTCACACTTACGTGGATGTAATTGACATGGTACACGGAATTGTATGGAAAATATTTGCACAGATAATATTATAAAAATGTTAGCAATATATATTTTTAAATATTTATTTTATTATTAATTCACTTTATATATTTAAAATAATTATTATAAAAAATAATTATAATATTTACTTTTAAATTAATAATAAATAAATATTAAAAAATATTTTACTAACATTTTTCGAAAATACTATACAGATTAGGATATCTTTGATTGTGAAACGCGTCATAACTTTATCTGTCTAGGGCCTGGGCCTGGAGTGAGTGGAATTGGCAGAAACGGCCAAAAAAATCAAACAGAATGTTCACATGAAACACATAATAACACCATAACGAGAATCCTTCCTAGCACTAAAAACACGTTACCGCAAAGCGTACAGCTTACAGATGCAAAAAGTGAGGAACCATGCTTTTTGCTTAGTGTGGACCATCCCAACCCGAGAGAAAAAGCAAAGCATAAATTGAAAGTAAGCAGCATAAATTAACACATAAAACTCTTGTTGTTTTTTCACCCCCAAAGCCTGAAGCTGCTGGAAGGAACTCTCATATCATATCCAAATGGGGAACTGCTTCACCAAACCTCAAAACAACGAAATACCAATCTCCTATGAACCTGATCCACCACCCCATCGTTACCAGCAACAACCTCACTACCCATACCATGCTCCAAAATCAGACCCTTCTTCATCTGACGCTCCAACATCATCATCTTATCATGAAGCTGCACCAATCTTAGGCAAACCATATATTGACATGAAGGCCCTTTACACTCTTGAGAAGGAATTGGGTAGGGGTCAATTTGGTGTCACTTATCTTTGCACTGAGAAGGCCACAGGAAGAAAGTATGCTTGTAAATCCATTCCTAGGAGAAAGCTAAACAGAAAGAAGGAAATTGATGATGTTAAGAGGGAAATTATGATCCTACAGCACCTAACGGGCCAACCAAACATTGTTGAGTTCAAGGGTGCTTATGAGGACAAGCAGTATGTGTATTTGGTGATGGAGATGTGTTGGGGTGGTGAGCTTTTTGATCGGATCACTGCCAAGGGGAGTTACTCGGAGCGTGAAGCTGCTTCTATATTAAGGCAAATTGTGAATGTGGTTCATGCTTGTCATTTTATGGGGGTGATGCATAGGGACCTGAAGCCAGAGAATTTCTTGCTGGTTAGTAAGGATGATAAGGCACCCTTGAAAGCCATCGATTTTGGATTGTCTGTCTTCATTGAAGAAGGTTAGTTCTTAGTTGGGGATGCGTTCTCTTCAATCTATAATTTGCTTGTGTTCTCATCTTTGTTTCTGCATTTTGTTGATTTATTTTTTTTCTTGGTTTACATTTACAACTTGATTGTTTGGATCCAAATTTTAATTGCTTCTCCTTTTACCTTTTTCTTTTTCCTTTAGTAAAAAGATTCAAAACATTGCAGTCAATTTTCTTAAGTTTGTTGTGTTCCAACTTTAGATTACACTAAAAAGAAAAAAAATTTGAGTTAGATAGCTTCAGCATGGGATAACTTAATTAATTAGCTTTCCGAAATATTATTGAATTAAATTAGTTTTTAAAACTTTCGTGAAAAAAGTACATCATAGATCAAGATGACCAAGTCAATTATTATTATTGAAACATCGAGTCAACCAAGTAAACGATCTGCTATATGATAATGACAAGTCAACCGAGTAAACGGTTTCCCATTATAAAAAAGAGCAACAGAGGAAAAGCAGAGAGAAGAAAACCAAGTCACTTGTAGGTACTGAGTATTGGATTTGAAACCTGCAATTTAGTGGACCATCATATTGGCTACTATCACACCATCATATGACTTCGTCAAAACTGGATATTGAACACAGTATTTAGTAGAATTTATTATAAAATGAATTGTATTGTTAGATCACATGTTTTTTTTTAATTTATTTAATTTTTTTATTTATATTATTATCTAATTAATAAGTTATTATTACTGTAAATTTAAAAGTATTTTTATATAAATTTTTTCAATAATTTTTTTATAATTTATTTTTCATATAATATTTTTAAAAAAATATTTAATCTTTTACCTGAGTTTTTCAATTCTACCACTTCATTCATGATCGAATCACTAGTTTAGTGATTCAACATTCTGACCAAATTGAACTTTGGTACGGATTATACAACTTTGATTCAAATTCCAATGAAAGAAGAGATATGTAAACTTTTGGGATGTGGTTAATAAAAAACTAACCAATGAAGTGGCACCAAAGATATGCTATTATGAGTTTTTTTTTGGCTTGATACATTTTTAAGGAACCCAGCCTCAGCTAACAGCTATGGAACTGGTATAGCAAACTAGCTAATCTCGTCGCTGAAACAAAATTAGGCTTGAAATTTTTATACACACCAGGTACAACAGGAATATACCCTAGAAAAGCGTGTTGCCCCAGCAATCATTTTTATCAATAATTTACTGCTGAAAATGACAATTACATTATTAGAGACTGATGGAGACAAACACATTATTATTATTATTATTATCACATCATGTGCGCCAGATTTCTGGTGTAACATTACCTACTTTTCTGGTTGATAACGGATACAGTAATTTCCCCCTCGACCAAAAACAAACTATTGCTCTTTAATTTTTTTTTTCAAAGATTTCTCGTCAATCTATTCTTTGTAATGTACTAAATAATGAGTAATTATACAGGTAAAGTGTATACAGAAATAGTTGGAAGTGCATACTATGTGGCTCCAGAGGTGTTAAAACGGGGTTATGGAAAGGAGATAGATGTCTGGAGTGCTGGAGTGATTTTATACATCCTCCTAAGTGGGGTGCCTCCATTTTGGGCTGGTAAGTTTAATGCATGACTCTCTTTCGGTTCAGACTGCAGCATAGAAATATAAATCATCATTTGGAATTCTACAGTTACTTGTGTATATTTGTGCTGGTTAAATTAAGTACAAGAAAGTAGCAAAATTGTACACGTCCCAACAATTGTTGCAGCTGCTAGCTGCCTATTGACTTCCACAGCATGGTCTATATATCATACTACATGACAAGTCTTGATGTCTATTTACGATTCAAAAACTAAAGGAACGTGAGTCATTTATTTTATTTATATTTTTACTCACTTGATCAAATAAGGAATGTCAAACGTGATTGTTTAACACTTAATAGCTTATACATTATGTCAATCTCTTGCTCCCTTCACATGTAATGTTTCAGTTCTTGATAGATATATGTTGTTTTGGTTTTGTTTTTATTGGTTTAATAACATTATGTGTTGGATAATTTTAGAAAAAGAGAAAGGAATATTTGATGCTATTTTGGGAGGTAAGTTAGATCTGGATAGCGCACCATGGCCTTCTATTTCAGCTGCTGCAAAAGATTTGATCAGGAAAATGTTGGCTTATGACCCTAAGAAACGCATTACAGCTTCTGACGCCCTTGGTAAGTATGTCATTGCATTTTTGCCCACTTACATTATGATGATTTTTCTAGTATAGTTTGTGATACAAACTCCGAAAATAATTGATCCTGTCATCACCCTATTTCTCGAATGAAAAATCATTCGGAGCTACCTATTGGAATAGAAGAAAAAAAAAAGGAATTGTAATGGTTATCCCTCAATTATACGGGTTATCAAACAGGTTTGGACATCGACTGCAGTTTAGAAATTCAGTGCTCATGCTTAGTATGAAGCTGTATTTTTATTACCGACCAACTTTTATTATTAAGGTCATTCACATTATGCATTTGAACCAGAACATCCATGGATGAAGGAAGGTGGTGAAGCATCTGACAAGCCTATGGACAGTGCTGTTTTAAGTAGGATGAAACAGTTCAGAGCAATGAACAAGATGAAGAAACTTGCTTTAAAGGTACCTCAGAATTTCCAGCTGTGCATAAAATATAAATGATATATAAGTTGAAATCCCACCCAAAATGTTACTAGTCTTAAGTGTGCTTGGTTGAGTAGATGGAAAGTGGGAAGGTGAAAAATTTTAGAATGAAAATCACTCTACACTTGGTTGGTATAACAAAAATATGAGAAGGTAGAAAATAAAATATACTGACTATCTTTCTAGTAATAGAATTTTTATCTTTGGATATGGCAGGTAATAGCAGAAAGCCTTTCAGAGGAAGAAATCAAAGGGTTGAAACAAATGTTCAACAATATGGATACTGATCGCAGTGGCACAATCACATTTGAAGAACTCAAATCTGGATTGTCCAGATTAGGATCCAGGCTTAGTGAATCTGAAATAAAGCAGCTAATGGATGCTGTATGTTCAGTCCCATGAGGATTTAGAAAATAAATATTTATGCACTTAATCTTCATCAAGCAAGAATAAATAAATTAATGGTACATTTCCTTCTACACGTGTTTTGTCAGGCTGATGTCGACAAGAATGGGACTATAGACTATTCTGAATTCATTACTGCCACTATGCACCGCCATAAACTTGAGAAGGAAGAGAATTTGTTTAAGGCTTTTCAATACTTTGACAAGGATAACAGCGGGTCAGTATGCAGTTCAATAAGTTGATCCTTATACATATTGCTTAATTCTAATACATACAAGTCAAGTATTGAGTTCAGTAACATGAATCAGATATTGAATACAAGCCAGTGTTGGTTCATATAAATATCAGATTTTCGTCTGTTTTAATTGTGAATCTTATAACATTCTTGCTTACCTGAAGTTGTGTTTCCCTGACTGATCAGTTATATAACAAGAGAGGAGCTTAGACAAGCTTTGACTGAATATCAAATGGGAGATGAAGCAAATATAGATGAAGTCATTGACGACGTTGACATTGACAAAGTATGTTATATAGTTATACTCTATTGGGCTCTTATAAAGTGGCTTCCCAATCTTCTTTACTCCTATTATAATTTAATAGTTCTCCTCTCAATGTGAATTGTGACTTACAGTTGGGCTTCATTTTGCAGGATGGGAGAATTAATTACGAGGAGTTTGCGACTATGATGAGAAAGGGGACGATGGATAATGGTGAGAAAGAGAAACCACGATAAGCTCAGTTTATTGCCCTTAATTGAATGATGAATTAAAAATGAAAACCGAGCGGTTTGTGAATTTTGCTTGCTGCTTGCTGCTTGCTGCTTGCTGCTTGCTGCTGTAGATTGAATCACTCTTGAATTGGCCAGCGTGTGTACTTTATGTAAAATATTATGGTACTCGAAATGTAAAACTTTGTATAGCTGTTCTCATAAGCAATCTACAAGATGTGCCTAAAAAATAAATAAAACTACCTTTAAACTATAATTCCAAGACATACTTATGCTACCAATTTATTGCCTCTCTTTGTCTTTTGACGGATAAGGTTATTTACATGAAGTACCGCATTTACTTCTCTTTGGCTTACCTTGTATCTTTTGTTTTCTAAGATCTTAGATCCAGTTGTTGTGTTACTTGTATCTAGTTTTGCTTTTGACTTTATTGTCTCCAATCGATATTTGCAGCTTAGTTTGAGATATTTTCAGTCCTTGTTTTTACTTATTTTGGTCTAGAGAGATTCTTTCATATATAGATCCAAGGAATACGTATTATAAGAGCCAACGATAAATGTTAAATAAATAATTTAAAATTAACTAATTCAATTGACTCTTAATTAAATGTATAACTAGATATAAACCCTTCAAATTGTTTCAGATTTTATTTGGTTAAAGAGCATGCTATGTCTTTTATATAATGAACATAATCTATATATAGTTCTATAAAGAGGTTTCATATAAAAGCATTAGGCTATGTTTGGTTTGGGCTAACATGGGGGAATCTTTGGAGAGTAATTTTAAAGAAAAGAGTTTGTTTGGTTTAAGGGTGTACAGCGGGTCGGGTTGACTCACGAATTCGCGGGTTTCGACCCAATCCAACTCATAAAATGCGGGTTAGGTTGGGTTCGTGGGTTAGGTTAGGTTGAAAATTGTTCAACCCACAGTGTGTGGGTCGGGTAACGGGTTGAAATACTTTCAACCCGCACAACCCAACCCACCCATGACCCATTATATATTTTTTTTTGTAAAATCAGTTTTCACTCACCTCAAATCTGTAACACTCACTCTCATTATTAAATTGTTGAAAGTTTTTTATGATGCTACTCTTACTTTTTCTGGATCATTACATGTTATTTCAAATACTTTCTTTCATAAATTGTGTGACATCAATAAGTTTATAAAAAAGTGGATTGGATGGAATGATCCAATTTTGAAGGAGATGATCATTTCCATAAAAAATGAAGTTAGATAAATATTGAGATGACATTGATGGTCCTCTAAATTACTTATTACTTGCGGCTATTGTCCTTGATCCAAGGTATAAAATGAATTATGTTGAGTTTTACTTAGAAAAGATGTATGGTTTAGAATTGAGTGTGAAAATTATGAAGAGATTGGACGATGTTATGAGGACATTGTTTGAACATTATCAACAAATGCATCCTGTTCCTCTTAATGCTAGTGATTCTAGTTCCATATCATATGATGTTCCTTCCTCTACACATGATGATGATATTGAAGATGATAATAATAGTTATAAATCCGAGTTTAAATTGAAAGTGAAGAAAAAATAACATGCGATAAAGAAGAATGAGCTTGAGAGGTACAATGAGGATGATGTGGAGGATGATGTTGAAGGCTTTGACATGGTGGAGAGAAAAGTCCAAGAAGTATAATGTTCTTTCATTCATTGCTAAGGATATCTTAATAATTCTTATTTCTACAGTTTCATCTGAATCAACGTTTAGTACTGGAGAGCGAGTTTTTAACCCTTTTTGTAGTTCTTTGCAGCCTGCCACTGTTGAGACATTAATTTGTACTCAAAATTGATTGAGGACTCCTAAGAAACTCATAGATTTACGGGTTCAGATGGATGATATTGAGAAACTTGAAGCTAGTAGTGTATTATATAGAACTCATTCAATTTGTTTAATGAATTATTAATTGTCTATTACTAATTGTTAATACTTTTTTGGTATGTTAGATATGTTTGCTGTTAGAGAAGAAATTGTGGGTCTTAAACATTGATTCTTTTAGTTGTTTACAATTTAATGGTTGGCTTTCTAATTCTTATGAACTTATTATTTTATTGTTGAGTTTAAATTTGTATGTAATTTGATGATTGTCTTGTTGATTGTGTAGATCAAGGAGGAAAGGAGGGTACGCCATCGTGCAGAGTTCTATGATATTTCCATGGATCCTCAATACTTATGGTGGCATTTTAGGATGCTTTCTCCTCATTTTTGTGTTGTTCTAATCAAGTTTAAGTGTAGGCATTGTGATTTACTCTCAAAGTGAACAAAAAAAATAAGTTCATAAGACTCACGATGCATCTAAGTGACCGTTGTGTTGAAAAATCAATAGATCGTTTAGATGATAAATAGTATATGAATAAAATAAAGAGTGAAGTCAATGATTATGTTGTCCATAATTCATATGACATGCGTGATGACATTGACTTTGATTGGTTAGACTAATTTGTTGTTTAAGTTATAACTAGTTTTGTTTAATTTATTCAAGACTTAATAAGACTTGTTAGTTTATGCATTTATTGACTTATGGTGTTTAGTTTATTTGATATTGAGACTTATGATGTTAATTTGTTAGATTTTGTATTTTGATTTTTTTTAAGAATTTTTTTTAAATGTCGGACCCACGGATTAGACCCAACCCAACCCACTCTTGAGCGGGTCGGGTTGGGTCGGGTTAGGTTGAGGAAAAAAATCTCTTACGCGGGTTGAGTCCAAAAATGACGTTGAACCCACTCAACCCAACCCAACCCACGAACACCCCTAGTTTGGTTTACATGTGAAGGAAATGGAAAATATTATAGGGGTTAATTTTTCCTCTAATTTTGAGAGTAAATCTTACCCTTCTTGTAACAAAGGATAATTTTTTCATGCTCTCTTTGGATCCTTTATTTCTCTTTCACTCTTCCTTCAGAGCTCTCTCAATGTGGTCTCTAGCTTTCTCCAGCTACCAATACCAAGAATAATGAAATTAGTTCTCTTCCAGAGCATAAAGCTACATAACTACAACGTTAGAAATAATCATACTCTTGCCACTTATAGAAGGAAAGAAGAAAAGCATAACATAAAATAAAATAAAAAATACTAATCAAATTAAAGCGAACAACTTTAATTGTTTGGTTCATATTAACTTTGAGTGAAATAACTTTTTTTTAAAGATAAAAGTTGTTTTAAGTTGTGTAGAGATGTTTGGATAATTTTGATGGATGTGGTGAATAATTTTTTTTTTTGTTTGTGTAGATAAGCCTTTTTTTGATAATCTTGCAAACTGGACATTTCGCTTAGCTTATTTTGATTGCCAATTTTCTTATTCGAAACCACCCCTGTCAACTGAGTAACGAGAAATGAGACTATTGTTGAGAAAACTCCCACAACCCAATTACCAAATAATGACATCTTTAATGCAACACCAACCCATATTAATGGCATCTATATGCCATAACTAAAGACAAATGTTTTCTCTCTTCTTTTGCACATCCTTCAGTATTTGGAAAATTGGTCTCTTTCTCCATATGAGCTACTGAAGATGTGCTATCTCTTTCTCCATACAAGTTGCTGAAGATGCACCAGAGCAAAAGCTTCAACTTCCAAGTTTCTTTTATACCATTTTACTTTCCCTTGGATCTGTGTATTTCCTTGCTTTCCCCCTTTGAAATATTCAATTGAGATCTGTATAAGAAAGACATTAGGGTTTGCATTTGGTCATAGGTGCAATTTCATCGTCTCACTTTCTACAGCTTTGGTCCTTTGGTAATGAATGCATTTTCTCTCTAGTATTTTACGCTACTGGATTGAGTGGATTCTTGCCCTTGTCCCCATTGCAGTAACCTTTCTTATTTGGGATAATGCTCAACTTCTTGAATAATTGCCTTTATTTCTGTTAACTTGAGCATTCTTTAACATTTGAGCAAGGATATTGTTAATTTCCATTACTTTTTGTGTTATTTAAAAATTATTAGAAATCAGTTCAATGATGTAGCAAAATAGGATCATATACTTTTATTTGGAATAAAAGACAATTAACAAGAAAGGACCAGGACCACTCAGGATCTTTGTATTGGTTTTATTTGGAATATATCAGAGATTAGGTTTTGGCTCTATGATTAAGCTCAAAGTGGACTCTATGATAAATGGATATTAGAAAATAGCTAATGACCAGAGGAACAACTAAAAATAGTAGTCAAATGTGCACACAACTCACAAGTTATCTATCAAGTCATATAATTTTCGTGTTTAAATCATCCATCTCACAACTTTGGTAAAATTCCAAGCTAGTTTTAGCATAAGCACCAAATGAGGAGAAAAGCTACTACTTTAACCAACAAAGAAGTTATATTTATCACTTCTTAACTTAGAACATTAACCCTTCATTATTTAATTTGACTCCATAGTGATATGTAACTTTAGAGATAAAGTATACGAGTATACATATAGCAAACTAATGAAAAAAACAGAGATTGATTAAAAAAAAGAAGGAAAAGAAGGAAAAAAATCTAAAGAAATTCAGGACAACAAAACATATAACAAATACTTATATGCATTCGTTTTCAACTGTAAGAATTATTTAATGATTGGATTGTCATATACTATACTCGTCTCATGATCTCATAGTGTATTTGGTTTATACTCCTTCTACCATTTAATTAGGCAGTCATTGGATCAATGACCTCAATTTATCTTTATATTTCTTATTTTTTTCTTTAAGTCTTGTATCTCTTATCCTGGCTTAGGATGGCAAATATACAAAAGGGAAAAAATCTCCACTGGTTGCTCCCTGTGGTGAAGAAGGAAAGAAAACAACAAGCTGGGGTGATAAAATTATTAAGCTTTTAATTGATGTAGTTATGGAGCAAGCAAATAAAGGTGAACACAATGACAATAACTTGACTAGACCAGGGTGGAGGGCTGCTAGGGCAAAATTCAGAACTACTAGTGGTTTAAACTATAATGATCGTCAAATTAACAACAAGTAGGATGCATTGAAAAACAACTCGTCAACATGGTATCAAATCTTTGGAAAGGAAACTGACCTTGATTGGAATAATAAGAAAAATAACTTTAAAGCATCAGATGATTGGTAGGATAAAAAAAAATTGGCAGGCTTTAAAAATGAGACTTGCTAAATGTGATGATTGTATATTGATGTGTTAATATTAATCATTGTATGCTTGTTCCTTGCAAGAGGATCGTAGAGCAGCAAAATTTTGATATAAAGGTTTAAAAATCGTTGAAAAATTGACTTCCCTATTTGTTTCTGGTACAACCATGGGTGAATATGCATGGGCACCATCGTTAGGTGTTTAACCTGAGGGTGTTCATAATTTGGAGTCAACTGAGGGTTTAGGGGATAGTGAAGACCCAAATGTTGGTGGAAGTGTTGGTATTAGTTTGCAAGATGGTATTGGTGTCGGTGGCGGTACTAGTGATGGTGCTAGTTTTGGTCTTGGAAACTTCGCAATGAACACCTCTGAAGGTAGTTCTTTAAGTGGAAGGAAAAGAAAGAGGGATAAATCAAATGTACCAAATGGGGGGAAGCAAACACAATAGAAAAATCTAACAATTTCCTTAAGAGACTTTGTGGAGCAGTTAAGTCTCGTACTTTGAGTGCTCATAATGGTAGAAATGATGAGCTAAATGATCCTTATGTCATTGTCAATATCATGAAATAGGTTAAGAAATTGTCAGGCATGGAACCTGGTTCTCGATTGCTTGCTTAGTGTAGCCACATCGTGAAAGACCCAATAATAAGGCAAATGTTTGTAGCTGTTGAGAATAAAGAGTCAAAGCTTAACTACTTATTGTATGAAATCAGTTTGACAAATAATTAGCATGTAGTATTTAGAGTATTAAGAGCAGACTATACATAAGTTATGTATGATGTATAAAGTACTTTTTGTGATGTATTATAATAGTATTTGAGAGTCATATAACCATTAACTATTTGGGATTTTTTTATTGTACAACGAATCTCCCTAATTTGTGTTGTGTAACTATGTTAATGATGTCTACTATATAAAAATATTTGATCTCTAAACTTGTATGGGATCTAAATTTCTTTTGCTCTATTTGTTTAATACTAGCAAGTTATTATTACATGATATTCCTATTTGTTTGATTTTCAAAGTTGTATTCCATTAACAATTATCATAAAACTCTAGATCTTTAATTCTTTTAATATTTTTCAAAGTTTCTTCATGTATTTAGTTTATACATAGCATAGAGAAGAAGACTGCCAAGTTGCAAGGAAGTGAGAGGGCTTTAGTTGTACAACATGAGGGTGGTCATGCTATACTAGGTATTGCTATTACCAATGGTATAAAGCTTGCATCATAAATACCACTCTTATAATTCCAAAACTTGATAAAAGATCATTTTGGCAAGATACTAGATAATTTTTAATTCGGTTTTGACTATTACTTTTTCTATTATAGCTCCTCTCTTTGTATTGGATCATTCTTTGTAAGCATTTTATGAATTTGGCAGGATAAACTCCATTCTTCTTATTACAAATGGTTCTTATAAGCTCATCACAATATGATATCAACTACAGTGGACATACTGATAATGATAATATTGAAGATGATATTGTATTTTTAGTAGCAACGAAGGCTATATTGATTATTGTTCATAGTCTGAAATACTTAAGCAAAGAACAATGCGGATTGGTGCATTAACAGGACACAATTGGGTTCAAGAAATATTAGCTAGCCATCAAATTCGTTGTTATGAGATGTTTAGGATGGAAAAAACATTTTTTATGCCTTTTGTGAGAAATTAGTTAAGCATAGGTTAACGTGGACCAGACATATGAGGGTGTTAGAAATGATTGCCATGTTTTTGAATGTTCTTTGACATGAGATAGACAATATAATGATTCAAGAGAGATCCCAACACTTAGGCGAAACTGTTAGTAGATGCTTCCACAAAGTTTTAGTGGCTTGTTTAAAGTTATCAATAAAACTGATTAAGCTGCAGGATCCTTCTTTCAGGAATATTCATACAAAAATTCAACATGACTCAAGATATTAGCCCTATTTTAAAGATTATATTGGAGCAATTGATGGAACTCATGTTCCTTGTGTAGTGCCTCAAAGTGAGCATGCGAGATTCATAGGTAGAATGGTGTTCTGAACTGGATTCAGGGCGTTACCTAAAAGGGTTGTTGAAGGTGGACTCCTCCATAGCATGGCTGCTCCAGTGGTGGGGCAAGGGGGTGGGTACTTGCAAAAGGTACTCTGACGCTCAAGTTAGACTGTGCACATAGAAGTTAGTCTATTTATCATATGAGATGCATACATTTGAGACCTTGCTTGACATTTATAAGAGCATTTTAGGGAGTTATGCAATGCAGTTATTTAGGATTAGAATCCGTTAGGGATTGTGATCTCTTTTAACTAATTTCTATATTTATGTGGGATGTAATTAGCTTTTATATCCATCTAGGATACTTTGAGAGATTTATACTTAATAATTAGGCAGATGTACTTATCAAGATAGTATATAATAATATCTGAATATTATTCTGGTGAGCCAGGTTACTCCTGAACTGCTAACCCAAAATCTAGTCTAGAATAGTAGCCCCTAGCTTGGCGCTTAGATGAGACAACTAAGTGTCAAAGTACCCCCACGTTTAGCAAGAGCACACGACATGCAATGAATAAAGGGATTCAAGTCAGAGTTAACGTCGAATCTCACAATGTTTTTCAAAAGGTCGAGGTCCTTGATATATCATAGTATGCCTCAGGGGTTGACATGTAAGGTTAAGATCTGAGTTGAAACGCTCTGCTTGCATTGTCATTCCGCCATTCAAGGTATGTCATATGATACCCCCATGTGTAGTTCAGGGGGTCTCAATTGCACGTCATAAATGAATTCATGTTGGGGTGTCAATGACAGACTCTAGCCGGATGTGTGCTAGGTTGCCCCATGGGACAGGATCCCAGATCACGGTTCAAAACAATTGCCTCCAGCTTAGCGCTTAGCTAGCATAGCTTAGTATCAAGATAAGTTTCAATGCTCCCAGACCACAAAATATGTGCTTTACTTGAAGTTGTAATCTGTGCTACTCTATTGGGTTATGAGCTCTAATCTGGAGGCGTTTGATCATTTGACACTCATGGACGTGTCGTAATCTAAACAAGGTCTACGCGTCAGTTGATTTGAGGTGGACATTAATTCCAGTGTGCAACCGAGGTCCATAGAATGAACTAGAATTGTTGTCATGTTTACTTTTTTTTCCATGGTCCATATTGGATCCAACGTCCAAATTTTTGAGCACTCGAAATTCTACTTAGAACTTAAGGCAAAATTTAAGGTGATCATAACCGTGGTCTTTAATGTTTACGGTCTAGCGCGAAAAATTGCCTAATATGAATTTCCAACTTCAAAACCAGTTTAACATCAGACATTCAGGTACTTAATGGCAGAGAATGAATGTCATAATTCGTGTTGCCAATTAATTTTCCAACCACAAAATGGTTATGGCTAAGTGTTGAGGATTTGGGTATGGACCCATAACTCGTGACCAAAACACACAAGCAAGTTTTGTGAGTTATTCATCTTAACCTGGAATCTAAGAGACCTCAAATCCCATAGAGAACGGGCTTGAGACATTCTCAAGGTGTTTTCCAGCTTGAGGGTCTCTAAATTGTTGAAAAAAATTCCATATCCTATAAAGAACGAGCTCAATAGATATTCTTAAGGCGAAGCCCGACTTGAAGGTCCTTTGAATCTTTGAAAAATTCCAAATGCTATAAGGAACAAGCTCAATAGATATTATCAAGGCGGAGCCCAACTTGAGGGTCCTTTGAGACTAAGCATAAAGTATAAGAATACGCTTAACCTTTGTAAACCTGATTAGTTTATGGGTTAAGGCTAGACTTATAAGGGTACAGGTGAAAACCCTTGAATGCACTCCTTGACCTTGAACAATGGTCAAGTGGATTTCCCTGTCTGGCGATCATGTATAGATGTCAGAGTGATTGATCCTCTTTGAACCTTGTATTCCTTGGACCTTGCCAAGGTGTGATAACCTTGTCGGTTGTGTCAGGCCGAAGTACTCATAGGCTCAAAGTCACTGTCGAGGTACTAGCTCAAATGATGTCGGGCCAAAGTACTCATGGAGTCGATGTCGCAGCTGAGGTACTGGTTTTTGGATGAACATCGCTCCGAGACACTAATTGTGGCGATGAAGATGATGAGTGGGCATCTTGCTGGTCTTAATGGTGATGGGTGATAAAGTTTGGCTCATTTGTTTAATTTTGAATTGAGAGTATTCCTCCACTTCTAATTCGAGCCTTTATCTTTATTGTCATTCCCAACAACATCAAAAACCAAAGCCATTGGTCTCTGATCAACAACCTTTTCCATAAGCCTAAACTCCTTTGCCTCTTTAGGAGTCATAAGATAATTCTTATTCATATTCTTCTGAATAACCTCAATGGTTTGAATTAGAACTGCTTCGTATGAATAACAATATGCTTTGCTTGGCCACTATAACCAACTGAAGGTTAATGAATCATGATCGGGGCATTTGGAAGAGCACGCCTCTAACCCTTGGCACTCGCGACCAATAGTAAAGAAGACATAGATGCAGCCAAATAACATTACATAGAGATGGGTTGGGCTAGCAAAATACTGGCCCGAAACTCACATAGCCTGGTCTAGTCTGACCTAAAATGGCCTAACCCGAGCTAACCCAACCCATTTGGGCTGGCCTGTTTTAATAGCTATAAATGCAGTTTAATCCAAACATATTGTATTGACCGGAGATGATACACTTCTTGAGAAATTTTGGGATGGATGAACCAGCTAAAGACTCATGAGGCATAGTTGACTTAACAGTTACATTGTCTTCATGGAGAACTAAATGTTGTTGCTGCTGTTCGTTCCTAAGGATCTGTTGGTGTTAACCCTGACCTTCTTGTGGCACGAGATCATAATCGAGATACTTTGTGCAGTGGCTCTAATAGCTATTTTATCACTGAATCTCCACCAGAAAAAGAGTTGGTAACTTCGTGAAGAAGGGGAACTCCTTCCTCCTCCTCGCACAGTGGTGAGGAAACCCAAGCCACGCCAAAAACATCCTCTGTTCTCACCGGATATCCACGCGAGTGGCAGAGTGAACCAGAGACCAGATTGGTCTCGTTTTCTCCCATTAATGCTACGTTGTGAGCATTTTCCATGGTTGTTGCAACTGGTCGCATGTAGCCATGACCGTCATTTATCTTTTTCCTCATGATGAGCATCTGTGCGAGCATATATAAGGTCAGCCAAGCTTGATCTGCCACTTTCGCGCAACTCGTAGAGGGACCCTAGCATCTCGATCCGCCATTAATGGTAGTTTGAGATTTTCCTTGGGTCGCTGTCGACCACTACTATCTTCCTCATTTGGGCCGCACCTCCTGGCTTCACCGTTGGCTTACCACATCGCGACGGAAGGGCGATGGAGGAAGAGAAGGTGTAGCAGAGGGGGCGTAACGCGAAGGACCTTGAGAAACGAGTCTTGTATTACACCGATCAGATCCACAAGATCGATGAGGTATAGGGGAGGAATGCTTGCAGGTCAAGGCCTGGTTTCTCTTTGAGCGAGCGGGACCAGCGATTGTTGGAAGTGGAGAGAGGCAACGCATTGGGGGCACGCTTGTTGGTGGTGGGCAGCTGTGGCTCGGGTTTGAGGAAAGCGCAGTCATTGCCCATTAGGTTTTGTCGTATACTATGTGTGCCCATGGTGCCAACTATGCCATGATCGCATTAACTTCACGGGTGTTCACGGTCGGAGAAGGTGGTTGACCTGTGATTTATCTGAAGATTTAAGCTTTTGGATCCTCAAATGATCCAAATTGTGAGCCATGAAGTTAGCCATAGGAAACTACCAGTATCGCATGGATAATGACCATAATGATAGTGATAGGAATCGAAGTTTATTGTTTCCCACAGACGGCGTCACTAGTCAGTAGTAGATACTGAGGTGTATCTGAGATAGGCACGTTCTGATGGTTTCCTCCTTGTGCAGCAGCAGCAAAGCATGTTGAACCAAGGGGGTTGGTACCTGCAAAGGGACTCCAAAGCTTAAGTCAAGCTATGCAAAAGTAAGGTTATGCTGTATGCAATAAGTTACCAATAGAAAGTGATTGAGTTTAGTATTTATAGAGTGCAATTAAGGTTATGTCCCTTTAATTGTAGCAGAAAATCTCTATAAGATTGAAACATTAATATTGCAGTTACAAGCAGCTTGAGGCAGTTATGAACGCTATAATTTCGTAAGATCATGATTGGCAATTATGAATATCTTGGGATTTATCCTCTACGCAAATATCGTGAACTTGATGTACTTGCCCAATGCCGCAGTCCGATGTACGTGGTACCAAGGTCTTGACAACGTCCAATGCTTAGCTGGGATGTTCATGGCGGATTTCGGTGGTATGTGTGCCGGGTTGGTCCAGTAATCATGATCCGGATCACGGTCTAGAACAAAAGGGATATACAACTGAAAATGTCATGGCTACATGTGATTGGGATATGTGCTTCATATTTGCATCGGCAGGGTGGGAAAGTAGAGCACATGATGCTAGAATTTTTTATGAAGCACTGCGTGATGCAAAACTGAAATTTCCACACCCTCCAACAGGTTTGCTATTATAAATAATCATTTACATATTACTTACATGTTTTTTGTTTCCATTTATATTTGTCTTGAGTTTTTTTTTAAAAAACTCTTGGTTAGGCAAATATTATTTGGTTGATGCTGGCTATTCAATACTCATTGGCTACTTGGGGCCATATAAATGTGAGAGATATCACTTTCTAGATTTCAAGCGAACTACTAGGTTTAATAGTCCTAATGAAGTCTTCAACTATTTTCATTCTAGCCTAAGGGGCACCATAGAAAGAACATTTTGTATGTGGAAGAATATATTTGTAATTTTGAATCGCATGCCCAAATTTAAATATCTCATTTAGGTTCATATAGTTATTGCTACAATAGTAATACACAACTTTATTTGACAAAATAGTGTCACAGATGCTAAATTTAATATGTTTGAAGTTGAAGAGAATATATCAAACAATGATGATGATAATGACACCAATGATGATGATGATCTACCTGAACCAAACATGGATGATATGTCTTCTAAGTACACGAATCATATTCGAAATTCAATTAGAGATGACATTGTTGAAGCTTTTGTAGTAGACTAGGCATTTGTGTAGCATGGTATGTCTTGACTGGTTAACAACCTTTTTTTTATTTTAATTTTTGTGATATTAATGTATTAATTTTGAAATGTGGCAATGTAATTAGAAGTGAAAGAGCCACTCTAATACCTATTATTGGTAACAATGGAAAATTGTGGTTTATCTTGTGGATTGTCCAATGCAGGCTACTAATATTGTAGTTATTTTTTTTTTCCTTTGGTTATATTAAAAATATGCTATTTCTTAAATTTGAGATTAGGGTAATTTTTAATATTTTTTGAATTCCTTTTTAACTTATGTTATTGATATTTATATTGTCTATAATTGTATTATTTATCTGGTAAATGATGTTCTCAAATGTAAGCAAGAAAGAAAATAAAAAGGTAAGATTTATTTATCACTCAAATTTTTTATTTACTATTTTTTATGCTATGATGTGCTTTGAATTACTGTCTCTTCTATCTTAAAATGCACTATATTATTAAAATAATGAGAAATTCTTACCATTTAACTAATCCAATATATCTATATATACACACACACACTATAATAATCATTTTGACATATTTCAAATAATGAAAATGAGTCGTGTATGTAAAGTCATAAAATTGAAAAAAATACTATCCTATGGTGGAAAAAAGGATACATTTTTTTATGATCAACAGAAAAAAAAAATTAAAGAAAAGTTTTTTTTGGGTGAAGTTATATGGAAAAAAATATATGTTACTAAAGAAAAGTTTATATGTTACTCAAAATAAACATCAAATTATCTAAACAAATAACTTCATACTCATTTTAGTAATTTATTATATAAAAGTGATTTTTTTTACATCCAAACGAAATAGATTATTTTTAAAATCATTTTTCAGCTAAAATATTCAAACATAAAACTGATTCTATTATTATCAATTATTGAAATAATCAAATTTTCACAACTAATCTAAACACACAGTTACAAGGTCCGAAAAGAGTTGGTAGCAAAGCAAACAGTCAATTTCAGTTTGCTTAAAAAAAAACCTACAAAATCAAACTACTTCTGAGAATGGGTCATGGGTTCTCTACGGGTATATTTGGATGGAGGATTTTGAAAGAAAATGAAAGAGAATGTTTATTTTTTATTTTTAAATTAAAAAAATTATAAAATATTTATAAAAATGAATAAAAGATTATTGAAATATTATATGGTCATTTTTCATTTTATTCTTTCATTTTAAAAAATTCTTAAATATATAGAATGTTTACTCAAAATAAAGAATAAGTCCTTCATTTCCTTCTCTTCCAAAACTTTTCAAAACCCTAACTCCCAAATACACCCTAAGATGTTAAAAAAAACCAAAGCATAAAATTCCCGTTGCCTATTCAAATTCCTCTCCTCAGCATACCTACAGACAACCTAGGAAAAACCAACCAATTCCAACTTCGCCTCCTCCTCCTCATCCCAAACCTAGTTAATCTTCAAAAAAAATAAAAATTGAATACTCAAAATATAACACCAGCTTAAAACATCATGCTGCATGTGAGTGTGGTTCACTATTCTTGTATATCGTATGCCAAGCTTCAAAATAAATATATTATATGTAAATGTGAGTGAGATATCATCTGAGTATTGTATTCTGATTGTTTAAATAACAAAATTCATCTTCAAAAATAGGCCCAATTCTAGGGAAACCGTACATGAACATAAACCTAATGCATGAGCTGAAGAAAGAATTGGGAGAGGCCAGTCTGGTGTGACTTATGTGTGTGTAGAGAAGGCCACAGGACGAGAGTACGCGTGCAAATCCATAGCAAAGGGAAAGTTGTTGAATCAGCAAGAAATCGAGGGTATTAGAAGAGAGATATTAAAAATATAATAAAGTTATTCATGTGAACATTACTGGTTGATAACGTGGATACAACAATTTTCCCCTCGACTTAAAACAAACTATTGCTATTAATTATTTTTTTAAGTTTTTTGTCAATCTATTCATTGGATTGTACTAAACAACGAGCAATTCAACAGGTAAAGTGTATAAAGAAATTGTTGGAAATGCATACTTTGTGGTTCCGGGGATGTTAAAACGGAGCTATGGAAAGGAGATAAATGTCTGGAATGCAGACGTCATTTTATGCATCCTCCTAAGTGGGGTGCCTTCATTTTGGGCTAGTAAGTATATATATTGCATGTCTCTGTTTCGGTTCACATAGCTTCAAAGAAATTTAAATCATCATTTGGAATTCTACAGTCACTTGTGCTGGTAAAGTTACACGAATAAATTGCAAAATTGTGCACGTCCCAAAAATTGTTGCAGCTGCTAGCGTGATTGTTTAACACTTAATAGCTTATACATGTCAATCTCTTGCTCCCTTCGCATGTTACATTTCAGTTCATGATAGACATATGTTATGAAGTACGGAAACGGATACGGACACGGGACACGACACGGACACAGGGACACACCAAATTCAAAAATTTAAAGACATGGACACGGCATGAACACGACATATATATATATATATATATATATATATATATATATATATATATATATATATATATATTTTGATTATAAACATTCCAAACACAACTCCTCAATGACAATACAAACATTTTCGTTTATAACTAAAAAAGAAACCAATAATAATTAAAAATTGAACCATCAGACCAGAGTAAATATGTATCCGCGGTGTGTCCGAGATATTAGTACACTACCATACAGTAATTTTTTTCTAAAATTTTAATGGACTGTGTCAAATATGTGTCCGCGGTGTGTCCGAGATGTGTCCTGACTATGTTCGAGCCGTGCCTGAGTCAAATAATAATAATTTTTTTAATTGGACACACTCAGACACGTGAGACATGCGTGTCGTGTGTGTGTTGAAGTATATTTATGTTGGACACGTGTCCGACATGTGGACACGCCAGTAAAATGGCGTGTCCGAGCTTTTTAAGACATATGTTATTTTGGTTTTATTTTTATTGGTTTATCGACATTATGTGTCGGACAATTTTAGAAACCGAGAAAGGCATATTTGATGCTATTTTGGGACGTAAGTTTGATCTGGATAGCGCACCATGACCTTCTATTTCAGCTGCTGCAAAAGATTTGATTAGGAAAATATTGATTTATGACCCTAAGAAACGCATTACAGCTTTCTGGTGCCCTTGGTAAGAATGTTATTGCATTTTAATTAACCCACTTACATTCTAATGATTTTTCTAGTATAATTTATGATCCAAACTCAAAACATAATTGATCCTGTCATCACCCCACTTCTCAAATGAAAATCATTTGCAGCCACCTAATGGAATTTAAAAAGAAAAGAAATTGTAATGATCATCCCTAAGTTATACGGGTTATCAAACAAGGTTTGGACATTGACTGCAGTCTAGATCCGCTATAAGTTTCATAATATCTATCATTTTAGAGAATAAGTTTTGTTTTATTTAAGATAAAATTTGACTTCAACCTTAAGACGAGTTATCTCTCTACAATTCTCTTAATTTATTATTATGTGTCTATTAATTTAATTAAATTATACAAGTAAATAATAAAATAAACACATAATAACAAATTAAGAGAGCTAGAGGGAGATAACTACTCCAGTATTAGAATCAAGTTTTTTCTTTCATTTTATCTGTTGTTTTAGAAAATTTAAAATGCATTAATTTTTTTTTAACCTTATCTTTGTCTCTTGATATTTTCACTAGATGAAATAGAAGAAAGCATTAATGAAGTGAGTATTATTGAGCCAAGCCATGAGAATACGGGATGTTCTCATTACACCCTCTTGTTTTCCTCTCTTGATAGCTCTGTCAAATTCTTGTCCAAGCCAACAAGGTTGTAATTCCCCCATTCTCGCGCATCTCACAAGCTTACGAGCCCATTTCTCTTTACTTGATAACTATTTTGTTACCTTGTAACCACCTCAAATCCACTCCGAAACATAACGGCATTTTTAAAAAATTCTTTTTGGTTTAGAGAGCTTAGGAGAAAAGACCCGAAATGATAAAAACACTCTATTCAGGTTTTGTTGACAAATAACGAATTGATTGATTTATGAAGGTTGATTGTAATGCCATGTCAGACAACTCATGTGTAAGATTTTCGTCCATTTCACTAACAGTTGATTAGTGAAAGACTAGATTGCCAAAATTAATCTATGAGAAACTAAATTGGGAAAGAAAGTATTAGTGAAGAATCAAAATAGAATTTTTCTCTATTATTCTTTATTAAAATCAACACTATTTTTTATTTTAATTTCTCAAAATATTTCTATTGATAAATGAGAAATTAATCTCCTAATGTACGATCAAATATTTAAGTAAAGATTTTTTTCAATAATATTATATTCATACACATAATCTTAATATTAAATTTATAATTATATGTTTAAAGAATTTAAATCTTTTCTATTTGAACTAACATACGGTAAAATGGACACCATTTAAAAATTCATGAAAAATAAAAATGACTGGCGCTTTTCTTTAGCCTTTACCTTTTCGTAATTTCTCTTTCGCCCACCTTTTTAATAAGCTTCAATTATATTAATATTTTGTCAGATATGTTTCATTGAACCAATAGGATTTTCTACGTCCCTCCCCCATGTGTTTTTTTTTTTTTTGTGCTTTCCCACATGTGGTTTTTTCGATGTCAATGTTGACAAGAAAAAAAAAACTCTTATATTTTGGTGCTTTCCCACATGTGGTCTTTTCAAACTCAACGTTGACAAGAAAAAAAAAAATTCTAATATTCTTACTACAAATAGTATATATATATTTTTTATATTATATTTAATATTATTTATTATATTAATTTTTTTATTTTTTCTTAATTACATACTTTTAAAAAAGATATGTACAATATCTATACTTCTAAAAAAATGTAAAATTATCATTTAAAAAAAAAAGAAAGAAGTTCACCTTGTTGATGAAACAAGCCTAGTCATTCAAATAGTATCTCCCCATGCCACCCAGTGCAAATCCCTGTATAAAACTGTCACATACCCAAGTTTAGAGAATCTGTGTATAACTGAATGGGTGAGTCTAATATACATAGAGAGTGTATGGTATATCACTCAATTCAAATAATTAATTTATTCATAAAATAAATTAATAACTTAGATCAATTATAAAAAATTTACTTAACAGGTTTTTTTTTTATTTTCTTTTTTCTTAGGGTTTTTTTAGTTTTATATTTTTTTTTACATATTACTACTATCACTGTCATTTGTTGGCAGATCACTATATCTGCTTGTTAGTTACCTCTAATTTTTTTTAAATTATATAATCGTATAAATATTATCAGTTAAATTTATAAGATTTTTCAATAAATATAATTATAATTTTAGAAAAATTGACTAATTTCAGTTTTTTTTAAGTTGTATAACTATATAAATTTTATTAGTTAAAATTTCTAAGATTTTTTAACAGTTATAGTTATAAAAAAATTCAAGATATCTGTGATTATTTATGAAAAAATATAAAAATAAATATAATTTTAACTAATATTATTTATACAGTTGTGTAATTTTAAAAAATAAACAATATCAGTCGGAGGTGGCCGGTTGTTTCTGACTGCCAATGAACAGTGAAAGCAGGCTGTGAACAGTACCTAATGGTAAACAGTACCAGTAAATAGTACCATGTGATGAACAGTACCAATAAACAGTATGGTAAAATAATGTTAAAAAATATAAAAAAATTTAATTTGTAAAAAAAAACCTATAATAACAAGTAAATTTCAGAATGTATGGTACACTCAAACTTAACGGGGTGCACCATACCACCCGCCATATATGAATATTATGTAGTGTTTTAAAGAACTGAACCTTTTCTTATCAAGTTTAGAGAATTTAAATACATACAGAATAGATAATCAAACTTTAATTAAACCGGAACATGTGAAATGTTTTTGAACACTCAAAGTAAGATATCTCTCTTACTCTCATAGTAAGAATCTCCCGAGATTTACATTTTACAAGGGGTCAATGCTGTTGCAAACCTCTTATCTATGGCAGCTGTTTCTGAGCGAAGTGCTTAATTGGAAATCTCGGAGCAACCAGCTGTTTCTGTTGTCCAGAAGTGATGCATTCCAAACTTTTACCCTAATTTTGAAGCCTTATATATGAATTATGCATATAAATTTTCATATTTTATTGCATGTAAAATGACGTTTGCATTCATACATAGTATATTTAAAATTGATAAGTAATGAGAGAGATTCCATGCCAAAGTTCAATTCATGATCACAAGACATAATATGAACAGGAAAAAGCGCGCGAAGGTTATATACTAATAAAGTGAAAGCTCATGGGACAAGTGTCACTTTTTTAAAGGCATGGTAACGCAGTGAAATCGGGCCAAACTGTCAAGGGGCAAACTTTAATTTACTCTATTCTTTTATGAGAAGAAGGGCAAAGACAGCAAATGACAATGTAAAGAAAATCCAGATCATTCCAGCAACTCGAGACAAAATAAATGGTTAATTTGAAAGAGTATTTTCAAACTTAGGCTCAGAAATTTTACTTTTGGAAAACAAAAATAAATCTTATTAATAGAAGAGAAAATTAAATCTAAATACCCTTTTAAAAAACATAGTTTATTATAGAACAGAATCACATTATTTGATTGATTTAGCCAACTCCATCTATTAAAAAAAAGCTTTGGTAGTTGTTGTGACAGAAGAGAAAATTAAAGAAACTGAGATTAAGATATCTACTTAATAGATCAAAATCCTACCTTTAGCCTTAAGAAGTACCTGTACAGGTAATGGCTTAAACCTTATACTCCTCTGCTCAAGATGCATCCACTTTATTGAAGACCACTTGTTTCCTTTAATAACTGGGCAACCACCTGGAAGCAAAGATAAAGTGATTAAATTTACTAATCAAGGCTTTGCATGAAAGAGAAATTGCAAGTACAACTAAAATGTCTAATGGAGCTTTTAATTGCCATTGGAAAGAAGAAAGATGGAGTGACATGGCAAGAATATTCTCAATATAAGGTCCATATAATTATAATTTTCCCAGAGTGGCGAAAAAAGGCAAGCATGCAGAAGAACAAACAGCAGCAGTATATATGGGCCAATCTAAACCTAAACGTAGAAAGATCACTCATAATTAAACATCAGCGGTAAATATGGGTCAATCTGAAGTTTACACGCTATAATAACAAATTCTGCATATAAAGCTGATCCAGTGAAAGTTTTGAAACAGTTTCTAACCATGTAAACTAGAAGGATCTAGTGTGGCATCTGGTCTCATGCTCCAAAACAGTAGAGCGTCACCCATTTTTGGTTTCACTGAGAGACCGGTTCTAGCACATTCAGATAAATCATTCCACCATGGCACAGAACTAAAATTTGCCTTGGCAGCAGGAAATACTGTCTCACCACCTTCTTCAACATCAGAACTGCATAGTCAGCAGAAAAATGAAGGGAACAATCAAGTTTCTACACAAAATCAATCACAATGCAAAACCATGATTTGGAAAGAGAACAAGAGCTTACAGGTACATAAGAACAGTAGCAATACGTTGGCCTCCATTCTTGGTGTTGAACTCATCAAGGAAGTAATCATAGTGAGGCTCATATTTCTGCCCAACTTCATAGTGGAGCACCTGAAGTCCTTCTCCGTTCTCTGTGTATTTTAAAGTTAATCAGCAGTAACTCAGAAAAAAAATATAAGAAGTATTCTATCATGGCCATGTATAGAAAAGGCTATAGACTATGATGCACGAATACAAGAACAAGTATCGAATACGATATGAGTATAGTACGGAGATATAATTCTTGTTAAAAATTTAATTAATGTTTGTCAAGTATCCAAATATCTATTACAGATACGAGTACGTATCCGACACGAGTATAATAGACATTATGAAATATCCATAGTTCATAGACTATAGACAACATAAAATATTTTGACAAATCCATAGGTTTTAGAACTACTTAAGCATTAATGGAGAATGTACCAATACAGACCATGCTTTTAGCCCAATGGTTGATGTCTGTGCCATTAGGCATAGGGTTATGCAGAGTCCCGTGACCAAATCCCACCAGGACCTGCCATGTGATCTTCCCCTCCCCTTCATGGAGAGACCCATAGTTTCCTATCCCCAGCCAAAGTCATAGACTCATAGTAATAAAAAAAGAATGTAGTAAATACTAATATAAACCAGGAATTTGTTTCTCGGACATGCATTTATTTAAACCAAACTTATAGGTCATAAAACAGAATATCACACGGAAATATAGCTTAAACATTTACTTGAGGAAATCATTGAGTAATATCCCAAATTCTCTTCAAATATATTCTAAATCCATTGAAAAGGCTACCATTTTTATATTAAAACCAAGAGTCCTTTATTAATGCAAACTGCTTCACTATATGCTACCGCAACAAATCCTAACACCCTCCATAATGACCATACAACAGATAATGCTTACGTAGACGAAAAGGAAATAGACAGGAAAAAAAAATTAAAAAGACACACGAAAACATATTCCATAAATTTTATTATAAATTAGCTTATGACCAAGTAAGAAAGAACCCCCACAATTGATTACACTCTAAAATACCATTTTTCTCGTTATCCCGCGCACTAATCATTTTTCGTGCTCTATTGTTTTCAAGGACCAACTTTTCTAAAAGTTTAAACTGATATATGTAAGCTGATGATTTTATATCTAACACTCTTCCTTCATGTGAGTCCTTGGGCTTGAAGTGGGGGTGGGGTGATTATGGGTCTGGTTGGGTTTGGGTTTAGGGAAAAAAAATTAAACTAATTAGGTGAGGTCGGGTTGGGTTGGGTTGATTTTTGAGAAAAAAATTTGAGTAACCCGAATCGAACTAACCTGATTACAATTGAGTTAGTTCAGGTTGGGTAATCGGGTTGGTCAAATTTTAAATCGAGTTGGTCGGGTTTGCGAGTTACCGGATCGAGTTGTGCAGCTCTAAGTGAGAAAGAATAAAATGAGAGTTTAAATTTAGGCAAAACGACGTCGTACCACGAGTCATCGGGTCGGGTCATCGGGTCTGTCTCCTAAACACGTAACCCGAATCAATGAGAAGACGGTTTTGTTCAGGTCAACCTGAACCGACCCGATGACTTAAACCAACCCGAATATTTTAAATCGAGTCGGGTCGAGTTGGTCAGATTTGCAAGTTACCTGATCGGGTTGTACAGCCCTAGCTTGAAGCGTGGACAATGCACAAACCCGCCCTACCTTGCACTGAAGTTCAACTTCTATTTAGAATAATGGAGGCGTCAAGGACTGACCACTTGGTCATAGAGACTTTGATGTCAAGGACCAATTCTCCTGAAAGCTTAAGCTTTTAGGTAAAAGCTAATAAATGATTTTATACCTAACAATTATCTTACTTTTCTGACCTCCATTTAGTTTCATGGGCCATCAAGCCAAATGACATTAAAACTCGTCTTAAGAAAAGATGGATTTTTCATTTATACGTAAACTTTTAGAAAAACTTTTCAAACAAATTCAATTTCCACGTTCCACTCAATGTGAAATGCAATTAGCACTAGACATGTACCGATCACGGGGCTGCTGAAACATATCAAGCTTATAAATTAAAACTCAATGAACAAAATCATGAAGCTAAAAGGAAAAGATTAAGCAGGTAGACAAAGATACTGCATGAAAACTCATACCTACTGGTATGAAGGTAAAGTCTGCAATTCTTTTTTCTATATTACGGATAATTTTGTCCTGTCCTCTCTTCAGAAACATCCCTGAACTAGTTCGAACTCTGCAGGAAGGGGATATCTATAGAATTTTGCATCACCACTAGTTTCTCAAGAGCAAGTATACAAACAAAAATACAACCTACAATTGTTGTAACTTGTAACCTTTACAAAAAGACAATACAAATGCAAACCTGCTATCTTTGCTCTGGCCAGTCTTGCTATCAACAACAGTTGATTTTGCCATATAAGGCTTGGCAAGATTGATCAAGTAATCACATTCTTCTTTTGACTGTTCCAAATGATAGGAAGAATTAACATTCTCATATAGTATAGATTTGAACAGTTTACTACTACAAGAATTTAAAGATGTCGAATAAGAGTATAAATTCTCGAAGTGAATGGTTTATCGTCAAAGCTAGGAACAACGTGTTGCATCAAAATCAAATTAAATATGTCTAATATTACAAGAGTGTAAAAATAAAGAAGCGGGAGAGGCAGATCAGAAAAACAGACCAGGAAATTGTGATAAATGAAAGCTCTAGGCTCCCAGGAGAGAACTTCGGTCCACTGTTCTCGTTTTTCTCCCAAACCGCCACCTCTTTCACTTCCACTAGAATGCAAATCAAAACAAAATCAAATACATGTGAATGAGTTGTGTTGATTGCGGTGGTAATCAAATACCTTTCAGTTTGAGGTGTGTTGCGCTTGAAGGCACTGAGATCGGTAGGAGGGGAATCATCGGTGGTAATTGGAAGAGAAACAATGCCGAGAGCAAGGAGCATGAGAATGACAAGCGTCAGCATCAAAAGCATTGACAAAACCAGCGTAAACGTCGACCATTTCTTGTTGCCCTGTGCACGTTTATATGTATACCTTCCCTTCACCATTCTTCAACTTCAGTCTTGAATTGAATCCATTCCAAACCCTAAACAAAGAATTAACGATATGATATAGTCAGCTGATTCCAGACTGTACCTTCTACTCTCTATCAAACAACAAGTTTCCCGCCGGGGCTTAGCACACGGTATTCTCTACCTCCCTGTTATCGGAGAAGTTATTGTATGTATTACACGTCAATAAAAGTATAATATGTGTAATTTATAATCATAGACAATATTAAATTAAAAAATAAAATATTATTAAATAAAATATTAATAATTATAAAATCATTTAGAATGATATTTTAAGAATAAGTTAGAATTCCTATCAATACTATTTTAAGTTAAAGTTATCCTTATACAAGCTAGTAACCTGTGCTTACAAGAATCGGTTGTCTTATAATTAACATATTTGTCAATTCGTATTTCAAAGTTTAATTTTTAAATTTTTTTTAAATATTTTCTCGACAACCAAAGAAAGTGACAACATGAAAATTAAAACCTTTCAAACGCTTACACCATTCAAAGGAAGAAGAAATGCGAAGGTACTGAATCTATAGTGCAAGTGTTGGATCTATGGTACAATTCATGCATTTCATTGATATGGAAATAAAAGAAGAAAGCATTTGACTATGGGTTCTAGAGAGAGAAATAGGAGAGCGTTAAAGAGGTAATATAACTGTTAAAAGAAACGTGAAATAGATCTTAATTGTGAGAATAAAAGAGGTAAGTGCCAAAATGAAAAAGAAAATGTGATCAAATAAGGAAAATTCTCTTTATTAGTAGTATAAATAATTCTAGTACATTCAACAACAATAACTAATTTTTTTTTCTATTTAGAGATCGATTATATAGATTAGATAACGCAAATCATATTTTAAGTTAAATTATGAATTACATTTTAAAAAACTAAAATATCATTTTAGTTTTACCCAAAAACATATATCGTTTTAGTTGTTACTTATGCTTCTTCCGGTTGTGCGACAGCCGACAATTGCCAATAAGCAAAAAAAAAGGTTTTAGTTTTACAAATTCAACAATAATCTTTGGCTTTTTATTTGTTCCAAACTGTACGATGATCTTTGGCTTTTTATTTGTTCCAAACTGTACGATGATCTTTGGCTTTTTATTTGTTCCAAACTGTACGAATGTACGATGCCCCTTTTCTTTAACGTTTGGACAATGTTTACTTCATAGATCTTTTCATTTCCAAGCTAAAGCATTAGCCAAATTATAAAGAGGACTACAAATTAAATATACTAATGGAAAAACTTGTTTTTATGTCTACATATCGCTCATATAACCACATAGAAAATAAAAGTGATCTTAATTAAACAAGTTTTCATTAACAAAAAAAAAATTCAAGTATATGTATTCTTAAAATAGTAGACTCACTAAACTCACATACCTATATTTAACGGCAGCGTTATTTGCCCAATTAAAATACTTTAACTTTCATCCAATTCTCTTACAAATTCATTCTGTATCTTACAAAAAAAACTACAATAACATTCAATCTAATTTAATATTTCTCTCAGATAAATCTATAATATAAATACGATCTGCATATTTTAATTGTATAAGAAACATTATCCTATATTTAATTAATCGAAAATGATGTTTCACCTGAAACTCAATTCGTGTAACGACGCACGAAAAGACAATTCCCATTTGCTGGGTGGTTGCGTTTTATCAACAATCCTATCCATGAATCCGTATGAGGTGCCTGAACTCGTTTTCTTCCCTCAATTGCTATTGAGCCACGTAATTCGTTGAAAACATTCGTAAAAGCTTTAACACGATATAGCAGTGCTGTTAATTAATATCATGGTGAGATTCTTTGCGTGTGATCACATAGCTACATTATAGATCTGTTTTTTAATCATTTATATTCATTATTACTAATCCAAAAGCGGGGCTGTAGCTCAGTTTATACTTGATTCTCGTTGTTGTTGAACTTTCGGATAGTGGCGTCTTGACACAACTGATTTTCGAGTGGCCTATTCGTGAGCTTTATTAGGCCAGGCCGAAGTAAGCTCATTTATATCTATGGGTCGGCTCGCAAGCTTTGGCATGCTTTGATAGTGTAATTAAGCATCCAATTTTTTTGAACTGAAAAAAAAAGTCCAATTTTGGTATTCAAGAAGGACCCAAACAAGTCTGTCTAAAACCACAAACTATTAACTCTAGTACATGTTTTGACATTTGAACACTAATCTGCTTCTTATTATAGATTTGTTGAAGTAAATGAAGCCTTTACCTATGAGTTTAACTTTAAGAATTTAATTTTGATGCATTAATAATATAATACATCTTTATATAATATTTCTTTATATTATCATCCAATTATATATTGTTAACTTATTAAAGAAGTTTGATAATCATAACCACAACCTATAAATTCTAATTCTTTAAATAATATGTTAATACAACATTAGATGGTAAGGTAAATAAACTTCACCGCAAGAGAACACCAAACTTCAACTCGTAACTTTTATACATATTAGAAGAGTTGCGAACCACTGGATCAAAACTAAATCTTTTCTCTATTGAGAAATATAGAGAAATATTGAGGTCGTCCCCAGCCTTTGGTCATTGTGGTGTTAGTGCAAGAAAAGCACTACTTCCAAAAAAGACCTATATATATATATTCTCAACACAAACAAGTATGTGAATATACGAGTTGTTATTCCAAACACATATTATTAGTATGGTACTGCTACTAGACATTAGACAACTCATTTTATATATAACAATTTCTTTTGGGATACATAATTTCTAATAGACGAGCACGGCAGCTGCTTACTTTGGCCAGATATCCCACAATACTACAGACTTTTGGCTCTATGCCTGAAGAACAGGTCCTTCAATAAACTTACCAATAAAGGTATAAGTAAATAAATTTAATCAAATAATAATTACTAGAGTGATTTTTCACTGTGATTAATCAGTCAATTTGCTTTTATATCTTCGGAACTCAATTTATGATATAAATTCTGATAAAACAGAAGAAAAACCAGAAGTGGCTCCCTGTTCCTAAACATGTTTCTGGTTCCATGTCAATATTTAGGCAATTCAAATGGCAAAAGTGTAAAGTCATCTCTTTGTCAAGATTTCATTATTTTAAACAAACACATACAACATATTTACAACAGAACACATCAGCCTATATTCATTTAAATACCTCCAGATAATCATGAACTGTATGCTGATGTCCATACAGGTAATAGACGTAGTAAATAGCTTTTCACTAGTTTGTTATAGCCCTATCAGAAAGAACAATGTTAAAACAGAGGGATACATTACACATTATGCAGCTTGAGGATGTCCCACATGGAAAGATAACATCTCTTATATGGCAGAACCACAATCACCATAGGCGAAGTGAGTGCCTGAGTGAGGTTTCTTCCATAGGTCACAGTTTTTTTTTCCCCTTTCTTTTATTGTAACTCAGAGAATTAGTAATTAGGTAAAGTAAGAGTAGCTTGAAGTAGTGATATCTGGCAATGAATTTGAAGTAGTTTCCTAACTACACTACGAATGAATGAAGATAAAAATTATGGTTCATAGTGAAAATTGAAGAAAACAAAAAAAACAGAAGGTTACAGGGAAGAGGCACCTTGTCCATTCTCTTGAATGCCAAGTACCAGAGCCCACAGCAGCCAAGACTCAAAATAACAGGGATATGGAAAGGGTTGTTTAAATTTTGGTCATGTCCTGACAACCTTTAATAAAGTGATTGATCATCTAATCCTTCACTTTCAGGGCTTATGACTTATTGAGTTTAACGTAACAATTCCTGTGGTTAGCAAAAACAGGAATTTCAAATTTACAACATTTCTTTGAATTATCAGCCAGTTCACATGTACAAATCAATCCCACAACCTGTGACGGACACAGAAATTTTAAGCAATGAGGGCAAATGTTTCTGTGGTCGAAATAGATACAAGTGAGCCTAAGCGGATAATATCTTTCATCACTGCTAGTCTGCAAAGATAAAGAACAGTGAGAGCAGCAAAATTTTGTATTCTGAGTATATTGGTACCAAACATACGTGATTATTATGAAAAAATGAAAAATAATATTATATGAGTATACTTATATACTAAACTAAGTGAGTACTGTTGAAAAATGAAAAATAATATTATATGAGTTTTATCTTTTGTCATTATAAATTTATTAATTTGTTTGCATATGAGAATAAAAATTACACATACAAGGAAATAAAATATATATATATATATATATATATATATAAGATCAAAGAAAAGTTTCAAGGTAGAGTGGGGACATGTGTCTCCACTCTTTAACGGGTGGATCCGTCACTGCCCACAACTAAATGAACAGTTCTCAAGATCCAGAAGCAGTTCAAAGCCAAGAATCAGCTTTCCAACTAAATCAACTGTATATAGGAACAAACAAGTATACAGTTTTAACTTATAAAGCTATTTGAGGATAAAGCAAACTTGGTACACAAACAAAGACATATAATATGAGCCCAAACAGAAAAATTTGACCCTGGGCGCATGTGTCTCCACTCTTTAACGAGTGGAGCCGTCACTGCCCACAACTAAATGAACAGTTCTCAAGATCCAAAAGCAGTTCAAAGCCAAGAATCAGCTTTCCAACTAAATCAACTGTATATAGGAACAAACAAGTATATAGTTTTAACTTTTAAAGCTATTTGAGAATAAAGCAAACTTGGTACACAAACAAAGACATATAATATGAGCCCAAACAGAAAAATTTGACCCTGGGCTTATTTGATGTCCAGAAATCATAGTCTTTCGATGTAAATTAAATTCAAGACCAACACAAATAAATTCACGATCCAGGTGTTCCTCAGGAACCAGACATTGCTACACCTTCACCAACTCTGAGACTCAATCATATACACTGCCCACACCATAATGTAACATGACCTGTGAAAAACACCCCTTAACATCCTTGAACTCTACAACTCCCTAGTCACTGATTAGAATTTAAGAGAAAGCTGAGAAACTGAAATTGCAGAGAGAAATTGGGAATGAACAAAACAGGAAAATGAATCTTATTTATCTGAATTGAATGTTGGACCTTGAATAGAATATACACTGATACATACATATATACTATATTACAAGCTAACTGTATAAACCAACAATAAGCTAACTGCATTTACTAACAACCTAAACAACAGACAACACGTGTCTCTAACAAATCTAACTAACAATACCAGCTCATTATACAAATCAGCATATGTATTCCCTAACATTAGTCTCTTGCTCCAGCAGCACCTCACTAGTCAAACAAGAGAGCAAAGACATATATTTTGGTACAATGGTGGCAATGAAGTTTGAATCTATGAACTAATGTAAACTACCAATTATATGGATATTAGATAACTTGGTCAGTTATTTATTCAGATACCTGGAAAAGCATATATAGAAGAAATTTTCAATTCAATTCGGGGGAAAGGGAATTTCGTTCATTCCAATTAGAAGCCATAAGTTTAAGTTAAGTCATTCATATCCCCAATTCACATGTCAAAAATTTCAAAAAAGAATACACATTACCTTTAGAAGATTATTGGTACGTAACAATGTTCATAATCCCAAAGAAATCAGCGTTGATCAGCACCACCACGATCTTTGTCAATCTGTTGCCTCTGCTTCTCGGCGAGCTTATCAATAGCGGAGTGCACCGCCTCGCGGCCCCCAATAAGTAACCGGGTCACGATTTCCGGGTCGGTCTCGAATCGGGCCTCTTCGAACTCTCTTCGGGCGTTCTCTCTGAGTACGTCACGCCAGAGGACGCCCCTGGAGTCGGGCCACACGAAGAAGCGGGTGGCCCGAAGGATGTCACGGTAGAGACTCAACGCTTCTCGGCGAGTGCTGGTGAGTCGCCTCCGATTCAACAACTCGTCTTCTTCGTCGTCGTTTAGGGACTTTTCCTTCTTGACTAGATGCCTATCCAGAAGCTCCTCCACGGTGTCTGGGCCATCGTGCAAGAGGCGCTGGCAGCATACGGTGCGTTTTGCATGAATTGAAATGCATCGCCATATTTGCACCTTTCCGCTCATTTCTCTTTTCCACTCCGTTGCAACCCAAGCGATCCTCTCTCGTTTTATTTGATTGAAAAAGTGAATTGTTGTTTTATTTATTTTTTGTTTTTGTCAGAAACAAGGTCATTATTTATTCCACATAAAAAATTAGGAATACTGAGTGGGCCAAGGGCTTAAGTCTCACAATAGCACAGTTATACAGGCTTTTATTGAGCCCAATTTGCTACTGCATCATCCTGGTCACAATTATCAGCTTCTCTCTTTTATAGCAAAAAACTTCTGTCGAAATTACTGATTTTTTTGGTTGGATCACTTTTTTTAAAGAATATTATTTTACATTATATATAAGAGATTAATTTTTTAAAATATAATTAAATATTTAAATTGATAATTTTTTTAATAATATATTTTTACATATATATATTTTAAATCAAATTTATAATTACATATTTGAGATATTTAAAATCTTTTTATCCACATCAACACACTTTAATTTCTTCTTTCACTTTAGGAGGGTTAAATCTCCTACTATATATTAAACAAAAATAAAATCTCCTACTATGTAAAAAGTTATGTTTCCCAATATTTATTTTTTTCCCTCAAACCATCCATTTCTTCTTGGCCGTTGATGTTCTTCCACGTGAACGATTAAGATTATCTACTTCTACATTAGCTTTTTATGGTTTTTTTTTATAAATTTTAGATAAAATTCATTAAGTGTTTGTTTGTTTTAATAAAAATATAATATATATTTTATTTTTTAATAAAAATATAATATATATTTTATTTTTTAACCATTTAATTATTATTTTTAAATTTTTTATTAATAAATTATAAAAAATAAACACATATTATATTTTTATTAAAATATATATCATAAATAACTAAAAAAAATTTACGTAAGTTTTATTTTATTTTTTATCCTTATGCTTCAAGCGGTTCAGAAAAACTTCTTGAAGTTTCATAGCACACTTCTTTCAATTTTTCTCGCCGTCCATCTCTCCGGTCAATTATCTTCATTTTCTCTCTCATTTCATTTCAAAGTTAAAAATTTGCTAAAGCATTGTCTCATCTTCTTTAGCTCATTTTTGCCTCTAAACTCAATTCGTTCCCAAAATCTCCTAGAGCAACCTCCCAATTTGCTGAATCATTCTCAATTTTCTCTCTGTTCCCGAAATTCCCCAACCCAAACCCACCAAATTTCTGAAACCTAAACCCCTCTTATTTCACGAGGAAAAAATCCTCAATCTGCGTATTAGTGTCTGGAACTGTGGGTTCTAGGTGGGTGTGGTGTGTATCAATGTTTAGGTATGTTTCTGTGGCTTAAAAAAGGTGTGGAACACAACATGGAACTCAATAGCAGCAAATGTGTGGTTTTATGGGTCATGAACATGAAGCCTATGGTGGAACACAGAGCCCTCTTACACAGGACCGTAACCATACTCCTCTTTCTCAACCTAAACGTAATTGTTTTCCTTTTTTTATCTTCCCCTTTCTCCAATTTTAGTTTCCTGTAATATTGTTTGTGCCGATATATATATATATCGAAGCGTATTTGAAGAAATGAATGTTGATCGTAAAAAGTGATTGGAATAAATTTTTATATGAATTGATAAGATTAGAATATAAATGCATGTGATTTTTTTAAGTAATTATATAATTTTTAAATAATTTTTAATTTTAATCATTTATCATACATGTTTGTACAATCAAAATTCATTCTTTTTATAGTAAAATGAATTTTTATTGTAAAATAGTGAGATGAGTAAATATTAATTATATGATAAATGGTCAAAATTAAAAGTTATTTATTAATGATGTGATTACTTAAAAATATTATATATATTTATATTTTAATTTTAACTATTCATATAAGATTTAATGATTGATTCATTTTTCTCACCTCTTAGAATAAATATTTTTTTCATTAAATATATGATTCATGAATTCTCTATTAAATAAATATATAGAATTTAATTAATTAAAGTTAAATGAATTAATCACTTATCTAATCTTAAATTAACTTAAAATTCATAATTTTTTTCTGGGATATAGTAAGACAAAACAATATTGTAACAAGATGCACGGTGTTTCAAAAGGATATGTTATGAGTACGGTGTTTTTCTGGAGTGCTAACTTCCAAACAATGAGCCATGATGAAAAATTTAGACAATCTTAAAGAGCTCATTGTGTGGGTATGATTGTTAACATCTTGAAAATATAAAACTGGTGTCTATTTTGAACGAATGGATCCTGTGTTTTATTTTTATATTTTGTTGTTGAATTTCTTCATGTTTCTTTTTTATTCTGAGGAGGTGGTCTTTTTTTTTTCTTCAATTACAGTTATGACTCAAGTTGAAGACTATAATCCCATTTCAGTGGTCAACCCTGACAAAGAATCATTCAAGATGGCTATCCATATCATTTGCCTGTGAAACTTAATTCCAAGAAATTATAGACATGAGGTAAGATTGCTTAATCTATTCCTATATGTAGTTTTATATACCTTTTCCTTGCCCATTTATTATCTTATCTCATTTGAATTAATAGACTTGCAAATTCTGTTGTTCGAGTTTGTACAGTGGTTGGAAATGAATCATTCACAATTACATTAACAGAATATCAAGTAACTCGTAGCCAATTGGTAACTTTTTAGTTTAATTCAACATTATTCATCTAATTTGTTGGTTTGTTGTTGAATTTTACATATTCGTTTTTTTAATTGCAAATTTATTTTTGTAATGTTTTTTATGTTTTCATTGACAAGAATTTGCTTATAAAACTTGCTACAGAAGTTTTGAAATTTGGCAAAACTGCTTGGATATTAATAATAATAATAATAATAATATTATTATTATTATTATTATTATTATTATTATTATTATTTTGTGTTTTTTTCCCTTTCTGCAGTCTCCCATGCCAATCAATATTCTAATCTTTCAAATTACTTGCTTGCTGGCCTTATCATTACCAAGAATCGGAACAAAAGCTCTTGCTAAATATTTATTGTGTTGTTGGTGTCATTGTATTGGTGGAGGGATTTTTGTTAATTGAATAAATTAGGCTTTTAAAACAAACATTTTCATTTACAAGTGTATTTTTTGCAGTGTTCGGAGAAGTGGGGATTTGAGCTCGCATTCAAGCGATGGTTATAGACAGTATGTGGCATTTGTGCAATATGACGAAGAGGGTATAAGGTGAATTTCTGCCCCGTCTTTTTTATTCTTCAAATTTTTTATAAGTAATTCCCTGCACTGCCTCGCTTTTATAATGACAAAGAAAGCATGAATGAGATTGTCATTTGAAGTTTGAAACTTCATTACATGAGTCTTTCATATAGAACTCATTTCAAAATCTTCACTTTTACTTCAAGTGACGCCAAACTGACCCTTAATGAAAAAAATTTATTGCTTTCCCCTATTAAGCAAGTTTATGAATTATGATAACACTATACTAAGTTGATGTCAGATATGAGTATAGGTTGTTTTGAATTGAGCCATATAATTAGAAATAATATATTTCTATTTTGGGCTTTATGATCCTACAAGCTTTCATATATTTGCTATGATGTGATGAAACTCCATTGAACTAATTGGAGTTTTATGATATATTTAGTTTTTGACAAAATTATGCCATAACTTATATAGCAAATCCTTTTTGGCTGATGGATTAAGGTAATGTAATTACAATGGGTATATCTCAAGTCAATGATTCTTTGTTAGGTTTATTGACAATATATGGTGGCTTCCTTAAGCCAGTAGTTGATAAAAAAATTTTGAGGGATTACTGCAAGTCTTGATATTTGAGTCTGCGGGTAACTATTTAATGACTAGCCTTATGTTGTTCAAGTTTCAGTTCAAGTAGATACTAGCTTATGCTTCACAGTCTGAGTTTGCCATCTATTTTAGAAATAATATGTCCTTTTGGCCTTAACATGCACATCACATGACCTTCTCCACTAGATTTGGTTATGTCAAGCATATTTGCACAAGTTATCAAATGACATATTTGCTGTGAACTTTCTATATGGATTTGGATCTATAGAAGATTATTTTCATTCCTTAAAAAACTATTTTACTTTTGATAGATCGCTGAGATTACAATGGTTTAATTAGAGAATGAATGGTCATACAAATTAAGTAATGAGAGATAAACAATAACAAATCATGTATGAAAGTATAGTTGTTTGAGATATGTTCTATACCAAGCTTAATTTGTTCCATATCAAGCTGTTCTATAGATATGTTCTATATATGACTGTTTGATTTTGCTCTACTTATTGATTCTGTCCTTACAAAGAACTGGGTTATGAGGAACAGCACACTACTAATTCTTATCATGGTTGAGCTGTAAAAGTATTTTTATTATATGCTAAATATTAACGTTATTCTAAATCCTAATATTTGATAATTGATATGCTTTTGTTCTCCTTTTGACAAGAAGATATTGATAAGGCATAAAAAAGCTATGGGATAGGATTATGGGAAGGTATTTTCTAACGAATGGGGTCTATTGCATTTTATTTCTACCTCATATGTTGGTTAAAAGGCCTTTTATCAATGTTTTTTTCTTTTTTGTATGTGGGTAATAAATTATGAATTTTTTTTTTAGTGCAGGCATGCTCGCTCTTTTGACCATTTAACTCGATCCTTATAAAGTACTTACCTTACAAACTATCAGTCCTTTTTCTTATTTCAAATTTTTAACTTAATAAAATGTAATTTAATATTTTGTTCTGCAAACATGATACTGCTAAAATAATTTCACTGATGGAAGTTGATTTGTGAAATATAGCTCTTCATTTTTTATTTATGATTTTATTTTATTTTTATACATTTTTTTAGAGTTTTGCTAAGATGTATCTTTAAGACACATGTTATTAAATAAAAATAGTATTTATTATTAAATAATTTATTAGATGTTTTTATCAGTTTTTGAGACATTAAATATTTATATTTTTTATTTCAATCTTGTGCCGTAAGAATAACGCATATTAACAAAACCTTTTATATCTCTCGTTATTAACAAAACCTTTTATATCTCATCTTTTTTGTTCGGCTTGGTTGGTGGCTATTGCTACTTACAAAGTATTGTCTTTTGGGTCTGTTTGAAGATGAGTAAAATTATTGCTCTTACTATATTATTTTGCTCCAAAATATTAACAATATTATATTGCTCCAAATTATTAACAATATTATATTGTCAAATTTCCTCTCTATCTATTACCAAAAAATAAAAAATAAATTCCTCTTCATCAATTATATGAAATTATGATTTAATTTGCAACTAAAACATTTTGAAATATGAGAATGAATGAAATGTTTATGATTATTAGAAGAGACAAAGAAAGAGCCTGTGCATCACACGGGTATACGACTAGTTAAAAATGATGCGTTATTCTTACTGCACACGTTAAGATTGAAAATAAAATTTATTAAATAAAATGTATAAATATTTAATATCTCAAAAATTCATAAAAATATTTAATAAATTAATTAATAATAAATATTTTTATTCCATAACATGTGTTTAAAGATACATGTTAATAAAACTCTAAAAGGAATATTAAAAAAAGATAAAATCATAAAAGAAGATTGGAAGTTTTGTCATAAACCATGATATTTTAGATAGTTTTTGATAAAATCTAATAGTGTCTATTTATTTATGTAAGCAACCTAGCTTTGCGAAAATAAGGCTTGTTCAAATAATTAAAAATTTATTAATTCTTAATAAAACTATTTAAATTTATACTGTTTGAAGAGTAGTTGATGTTTAATTGTGTTAGATTGATCACTTATGTAATGTTTGTTTGAGATTGTGCTTGGAGTTGAATAGAAGGAAAAACATTTCATTCTCACAGTCATGTATTGTGAAGCCAAATTATGCATTTGAAAATTGTGTTTTTTGTTTTCTTTTGTGTTTATCTTAATCTTTACCAAACACACTATTATACAATTATCAATCTCCTTTCACAATAATGAGGATTAGGTCAACAAGCAGAATTTATTGAGCTAATTAGATATGTCACATGAATGTAAATTATGTAGAACAAATGAACAATGCATTGAAAATTGTGGTGTTTTTTTTTTCGTTTGTGTTTATCTTAATCTAAACCAAACACACTATTATATAATTATCAATCTCCTTTCACAATGATGAGGATTAGCTCAACAAGCAGAATTCATTGAGCTAATTAGATATGTCACATGAATGTAAATTATTTAGAATAATCTTCAATTTACATTTTTCATCTTCCTTAATTTGCCTTTGAATTTGAAAAATGGATTTAATTTTTTTCATAAAAAATGCAATTAATTTTGATTCATTTTAAGTGTAAATCATTTTTACACTATTGTCTAATCATTTTATTGTCATACCATTAAAAGAGTTTAACTATAATAACAATGAACTAAAAAGTTAAGATCTTTTAATAATGTGTTTAACGCATAATTGAATGATACTTTTTGAATTGAGATTAAACTCAATTGAGATTTAGGTAAAATAAATTTAATGATTGAAATAATTATAATTATAATTATTATGGAAAAATCTAGGCGTCCCGATAAATGATTATCCCAAATGTACCAGGTTAGTTGTAAGGAGTAGGTTGCACAATGCGACTTGGAGTTTGTTTGAATGTGCTTTTTTGGATAAAAGAAGATTTTTTTAAAAAAATAAGTACTATGAACTTTTTTGAAATAAAAAATTACAAAAAGCACAAATTTTTGAAGTTGGATTTTGGTGCTTTTAATAAAAAAAACTTTTTTATAGCATTAAAAAACTGTTCAAACATTAAAAAATTACTTTTTTAACATTATATCTAAATATAAAATAGTATTTATTTTTAAAGATTTTTAAAAAATCACATAAAAAATTATTTTCAAAATTCATCCAAATGAGCCTTTACTCTTATATTTCCATGAGCTGGGTTATTCTCGGTGTTACACACTCCAGGCCATGTATGATAGTCCAATTGTTATTTATAAAATTAATATGGATATATTAAAAAGTTAAACATTGTTTTTTAGAATATAAATAAAATCACTAATTCAACCTTTCTACAAGGAAACGATGGTTTATGGTTTATGAAAACGGATTGATGCTTACAATAAAGTCAGCATTTAGTCTCATTTTATAGAATAATGTATGTGGGGAAATTATTCTGTGTGGCAAAGTATTTTATTTTCAGATGATGAAGAAGAATCCTACTGTTATGTCAGGGTGCAGTGTGGACTGTTGACTAAGAAAGTTGGAACTTGCCACATAGCAGTATCATGTGCGGGCAGATTTGACAATGATTGACAAACAAAGAATGACCAAATACACTTCATAGAGCAAAACTCAGAACTGTAACAGGGTCTGAGTATTGCTTTCACAGTTCCACGAATTAAGCATTTTGGCTAAGACGAATGCTACATATAACTATTAATTTTTGGTTGGTGCACTCTATTTCTGTCCATTAACTTCACAATCTCCAACAATTGATTAAAATCAGGACAAACAAATCATCAAAATTGAAATTAGTCATATCCGCAATTAGTATATACTGTCAATGTTTGGCGTCAAAAAAAAATTTACTGTCAATGTCGAACTCTAATTCTGTATCTAAAAAGAAAACCCAAGAAATATACAAATATATCCCACCCCCAAAAAGAAAAGGAAAAAGAAAAAGCCGAGCACGACATTCAACTGCTCAAGAAGTTTCATTAAAAGAACTCATCGATCGCCCATCACTAATTCGGTCTGAAACTAATGAAGTTTCATTAAGGCCTCGCTTAGCTAAGGACCTGCCCAAGAAGCTTATCGATGGACCTCTTTATAACACTGACAACATATCTATCAACAAATTCAAAAAGTCCTGCATATGGAATTTCAAATTCTGGGTCATGAGCTTCCTTCTCTACAACTTTGGGCTGCCAATAAACTGTGACTCCATCCTTAGAAATCGGTTCCTTGAGCTTCATGTACTGCCGTCCTTGAAGTTTTGTGAGTGGTAGGGGTGGTGTCTTCCATGGATGTAATGGCATCAAATCCTTCAATTGTATCAATTCTGGGTGCTGCGTGCGGGGAGAAGCCATGTAAAGAATGTAGTAAAATTGATCGGAGTTTGAATAATGAGATTGATTGAAGAGGGCGTTAGACTTTTTAAAAGCATTTGGAATTTCTAATATGGTAATTAAGATAAATTGTAGGCGAAAGCTATATTTTTGCGATGTAAAGTTGTAAACATTAATTAGAATTTGAATATTGAAATTTGAAACCAAGTCATATTGCAATTATCATGTGTCCTGATGTGGCTGGATTTTCTTCTTTCCCTGGTAGCAAAAGGAGTCCGTTAATTGTATGATGCCGTTATGACATACTATATAGAACAAAAAATTGATGGAAAACGCAGGATGGAATAATAGTGATATAGAATATTTGATTTCAAACTTTTCTTTTGCCTAAATAACTATATTTTATTTTGTTTATTTTGTTTTTTTTTAAAGCTCGATTTCAAACTATATCAGGATAGAGCTTCAGGAATTAAGAGTTGTACAAGGTAACTAAGACTAATAGCTTTAATTTAGATAAGACCTCACATTCTCCACGTTCAAATCTCGTGGTCCCTTCAAAAGTTTCACGGCTTTTATTTCTTTGATATATACATATTGTTGTTTAATTGCTTTTGAGTGTAAATAATGAAATAGCAAAGGATAACAATTTATCTTATCTCATGATTTAATTTAATTTTATATTTTATTTTATCTCATTTTATCTTCAATTATGTTTATCTTTTATTGTTTTATCTGTTATCCTTATATAATATAAACTCTCTGTCATGACTCATACTTAAGTTCAATAGATTTTTATTCAATACTACTTCATGGTATCAAAACCTATCATAACTAACACACCACCCCTAACTCAAGGAAGACAACCGTCAGTTGTGAATCTCTTGCCCTTATGCAATGGATTGCTATTGCTGCTGTTATGACACTTGGAAATGGATGTGTTTGGATCAACTTTATCCTAACTACTTCCATTAGTGACTTATTCATACATAGTTAACAGGTCGACTCACAAAGGAAATTTCAATGGCTAACACCACATTCAATACTAAAATCTTTGGTGACTTTATTAATTGAGAAACTCTAACATGCCTTGGCTTTGATGGCTTTATTTGAGAAATTCAAACTCTAACAACCCTCCCTATGATCTGAGGACGTGCGTGTCACTATTATGGCCTAGAGCATATCCAATCATCTTGTTCGAGCATAGCTCACAAATCCCTTAATCTAGCCATAGCCCTAAAAACCTTACGTGAAAGTCGATTGAGACTCCAATATACCTATCAAGACTATCAAGATGTTGTCTTTTTTGTGATTCGAGCCCACCAATCTCCAATACCTTATCAGTTGAGGGAAATTGCTATATATGCAGGACACTCCAATATGCCTATCAAGACGGAGTCAAATTTCACCATTGTATGATTCAAACTTGTCCTTTGCACAACAATGTCCAGTTTTGAAGGGGTGATAGAATAAAGCAAAGGATAACAAATTATCTTATCTTAGGATTTAGTTTTTATTTTATCTTTTTTATCTTATCTATTATTCTTGTAATTATTCATATTTGAGTTCCATTGGCGTTTATCCAAAACATCTTTCATATACAATTTTTTAATTTGTATCTGCATATGATAGAAATTCAAGTAGAAGGAATAACCAATTTAGATAACCTTATTCTCTAGTCTCATAAGATCCTTCATTTAGAAATGAAAAACTAACCCTCCCCTCTCTTCCACTTTAAACTCCTACCACACCCTAAGCAACCAGAGAAGGAAAGATGAGAATATTGGAACTTGGAGATCAAATATTGATGAGACATACGCATTACGTTTTGTTACTGAGACAACAAATTAGGAATGTCTCATAGAAGACAGGTTGCAACTAGGAAGTCAAATATTCACATTCAAAACAAAGAAAGAAACAATAGAATGAAAATCAGTTTCCATCTGGAGTCGTCCTTCTATCCACCCTTTGTGATTGCTTTGGCAGAGGAATTCAGCTTTCATATACTTATTGGTTCATATTTTCAACTCATAATTCTTCAGGCCAAGGGAATTCAGGTCACTATGAAATAATGGTAAAACCTGTTAGACTTAGAAGTAGAAGAAGAAGCCAGATTCAAGCACGAAATACCACCACACACACACACAAAAAAATAATAATAATGCTGAACGAAGATAAAATATGAACACCTAATATTGGTATAGAAACCAGGAAACAAACCTTTATAAAAGTATTCTTATTATAGATAGTTAGCGTATGCTTATTTGTACATACGTATGATTAGTCATAAGTATAATAATTTGTTAGGTACCCTAAGATGACTATGGTGCATTTTAGGAAAAGAACGGGGTGCCATAGGGGATTACATCCCACGTAGGCAAGTTGGGAAGTGTGACTTCTTGTAACAACTTGCTGCACATGTGGCAGCAGAGGAATGATGGAAGCAAGGGAGGGATTTGGTTATAAGAGGAAGGAAGCGAAAACAGAAAGAGTAAGGAATAAGTAAGGGAATTGGGGAGAGAACCAGGCCTCTCAAATGCCTGGGTTATCAATGTGTTTTCTTTTCTTTTTCTGCTAGTTTTCCTACTTATATAAACATATCCAACCCCACTGATCTGATTTCACCTTGATATCAACTCAGGAGAGGAGATACATATCTCAGTTTCTGTGTTTTGTGTGATTCTGATCTGGTACCTATCATAATTCTTTTCTTTTTTTATTCCATTTCACTTGGAATTGCTAGTTAATATACATTAAAGCATCTTCTTATAATAGTTCTGGAAGGGGGAGATATTTTATTACATACCGATGCATATTCACTCCATCAGCGGTGACCTTGCATATCAAGCATTTCATCCAGTCGTTTCAATCTTTCCAATCCTTCACTAACCAGGTAACGGATCCTTTGTTTGTCATTGCTGTTTCGATTATTTTCCATCTCTTGTCTAATTGTCTGTCTCAGTTCCGCTGTATAGTCCATTTCATCTCAAGTAACGTCATAAGATTTATATGCATGTGTCAAGGGACTGGAAAAATTTTAATATACATTCTTAACACAAAACACAATCATATAATTTTCAGTGAAAAAAAAACAGAGTAAGGACAAACTATTCTTGCTAACCAACCTGAAACTAAGTTGATGAGACTAATTCATACAAATGAACCACATTCATAAATTTAATCATGTCCACACCTAAAAGTATCTCATGCACATGCATGTACAAATACTTTTTGTTTTAATAAGAAAACTCTTGTACTAATTCTTCATATCTCATAGTCCCAAAAATCAAGTGCCTTGAGGCTCATGGCATGAGTTCCTGACCAGGCATCCTAAATCATGGTACACTTTGCCTGTAGATCATTAAACAGTACAACACTTACAAATAGAAAGTGTCACCGAAATTATGAAAAGGTGAAGCGAAGTTATCCTTTCAATTTTGTCAGCTTCAATTAACGGTTCAGAAATATATCCTCATGAATCATGATTAACTTTCACTATAAAACTTAGACATAAAGTGACAACAATCATGATTTCAATTAAAGAATGGAGTAAATAAGAATATTCACCTCTAGCAGAAGTAGGAGCTCGACCAGCAATTCTCAATGCTTGCCTGTAAAGCTTCAAGACTCGAGCACGGAGAAGGAAGTCCTGCAGATCCATGGACAAAGTATCCAAACTCTTCCTAAACATGTTCCCAAAGTCCAAATGAATCCATGAAGCCATTTCAGAGAATAGACAAAACAGTTGCAACCAAAAATACATAATGGAAACTAAAATCTAGAAACTTAATTAGAACTTAATTAGCCAAGCATAGATGTACCATATCCATATATCTTCATAACCAATTTTTATTTTTATTTTCATATATACCAATAACGAAATAGACTGTGATACTGGTAACAACACACGGCCAGAACAGTCTTTTGGGCTTGAAAAGTTGAGGACAAAACTGCAACATGCTCAAGCTGTCAAGCAGCTAAACTATGAGTCCAATTGACCCAACTGGTTAATTCAATATAATTATATAAACAATATTTCTTTTAATTTCAAATCACAATCCATCAAAAAGCATAAATGTAGTCATTTGCATTTTTTTCGCAAACACATGGTGTGCTTTCAAGTTTCAACCATCCTAAATGCTAATTATATATGCCGAGGCTGAACAGTGCCAAATATCGAAGCAAACTACTAATTGAAGAGAAAAGTTTGGAGAAAAAAAAAGAGAAAAAGAGAAGCAGCTAGAAGTTACTTGTTTCATTATTCTTAAAACTTAAAACAGAAGAGAAGCAGAGAAGAGAGCTTACTGTTGATGCGCCCAAAAATTCACCCCGCCACTCAGGCCCCGGCTGCTGACACTTAGAAAACTGCAAAAAATAAAACAAGCGGAAGACGACGCACGTTACTGGCCGCTGCTTATATTCCTTGGGAAAAACAAACTTACACAAACATTTTACTAACATATAGGCTTTGATGGTTAAGAAAATTTTGAGAGAGAGAAAAAAAAAAACAGTGGTTGAGATGCAATTGTGTAACACTTGTGAGGGAGATTTGTTGTATAATTTCTTTATTCATTTTATACGTAGTTATAAAATCAAACAATCATATCTATTTTTATAGATTGTTGTATTTATGTTTTTCTTTGAATAGATTTTTGTTGTAAGTGCTATTGGCCAATTATTTGAATGAAATTATAATTATAATAAAAAAATAATCAAATTTATTTTTTGGCAAAATAGTATTTTAATTCCTTAACTTGTTTTTTGTTTTCAATTTGGTTTTATAATTTTTTTTATCAATTTAATTCCTTAAATTGAGAATCATTAAATAATATAATATTTGTTAACAATTTCATTACTACAACAAATAGAATTTTAAGATGTGACACAAAGGTGATAATGTGACTATGATGTTACTATTAAGAAACAAAAATGGAAATAAAAAATAAGTTAAGAGTTCAAAGTACTCTTTCTCTCAAATATATTACCCTTGTTTCTCTCCCTCCCCTATTTATCCTATAACCCACATTCAATTGCCACCAAAAGTTTAAAAACCTATTCATTCATGAACAAACTCGCTCATCTTTAATCAAATTCTCAAGGAATCAATATCAAATCTCCAAATACACATATCATTCAACTACTTGAAAACCCCTATCAAATTTCAAACGAAAATTATGAATCAAGAATACCATTAACATACATAACAAGTTTGAAACCTAACACCACATTAACTCACCGGAATGCACCAATTCTTACAACCCTTGCCTCGTCGCCTCCACACCAATGTCACATAATAACAAAGACACCACGCAAGCCACCATCACATAAAACCAGTATCGAAGATCCAAACATTCCACCCCTACTTTCCTTCACCCAAACGGAACAACTAGCAATCCAAATGACCCCCACCTCAACCCATGAGACTCCTTGCACAATTACAAACACAACAACCTCCGCACCCCAAACAGCCACCATCAAGTTATGTAGAGTATCCTTGCACTGTAAACCTCATTGTGAATAGCCATAGAGACACTGCTAATAACCCAAGTGTTGCAACTCCTGTCAATGTACCCCACATCTGTATGGTCAAGCCACTTAATAATGATCAATTTCCTCTATTTCCATAATCATAATGTATAAGGGTACTTTGGTGAAGCAATGATAAGCCTCATTTTTTTGTTGGAAAAGGGAAGGAAAGTAGGAAAAGAAAAGCCGTAAGCACTAAAACTCAATGAGGGATGGAAGGAAAGCAATAATAATAATTTGTACGAGGAAAAATAGTACTTTAAATCCGTAACTTATTTTGTGTTTTCATTTTGGTCCCTTCTAGGTAATCGCCATTTGTGCCACATCCTTAGGTTCCATTAATTATGCTAATGGAACCACTAACAAGGACTACATTAGTTAATAATTTTGAACTTAAAGGATAAAATTGATAAAATAAAGTTTCGAGACCAAATTAAAAATAAAAAATTGAAGGATCAAAGTATTTTTTTACCTTATTTTTATATTATATTATTATTAATGGTATCAATTCAGGATAGAGCAAATGCAAATCAAGCTAGATCAGCCTAAGTTTAGTTTGGATTAGCAAATTATTAGTTAAGCTCAATCCTATGTTGGCGTTAAGCTATTTGCATTAGCTCACTTGTTTTTATTTTCTTTACTTATTTTTATAATTGGAGTATATTATTAATTTTAAATATTTTTTTATTATCTTATATTAAAAGACTTAAATTAACTTTTATTAAAAGATTTTAAATTAATTATCACTATAAATGAATGGATGTATTTTAAAATGATATTTAAGTAACTAGGAAAAAAATTATATTCTTATTCTAAAAAAACTTATTTCTTAAAATTATAATTTAGTGTTTTTACTAAATATACTAATATATTACAAGAGGATGATTATGATTAAAAACTAAAACAAAAGCAAATTTGCAAGGGGGAATATTCACCATTGTCTAAATATATAATGATATTGATTCTTGTAAATTTAATCCAAATTTATTTGTTGATGATTATATAAAAAGTAATCAGCAATTATTTATGTGCAATGTAAATTTTATAGTTCATATTTAAAAGAATTTTTTTCATCTTTGATCAAGAAGTTTAAATATGTGTTATGAAACTAATATTTAAAATCCTCTTTTCAGTCAATTTTCTCAATCTGTCAGCATAGTTGGAGCTCTCAATTAAAAGATGTGATTTTATCAAGGCTTATCAACATAATTTGGATCATTTGGTACTACAGGAATAAAAATAGATTTGATAATACATCCATCTCTATGAATACAGCTGTAAATTTGGTGTCTACCTCTATTTCTATGTCCAGTAGAGGTGACAAACGGGTCAACTCGTCCCGACTCTCCTTCAACCTACCAAAATATGAGATGGGGTGGGGCAGGTTGGCCCGTTTTGGGAAATGAGTTGGAAGAGCCAACCTACCCCGTTTTAGGATGGGTTGGCGGGTTGACCCGCCTAAAAGAGAAAATGAGAAAAAGTAAGCGGGTTAGCGGGTCAACCCGCCTAATCCACCTAAAAAATAAAAAAATGTACAAAAAACAAAAAAAATCAATAAAAAAATTAAAAAATAGAAAAATTATAATTTATAGAAACTAAAGAAATAAAAAACTAAAATAAAATTAGTATCATACCCATAAAAATACCAGAAATACAAATAAAAAGACTCATTTATAACACTTTTAAAAAACAACTCAACCCAATGGGTCAACTCGCCCCCGCCCCGCATAACCCGCGAGTTATGTGGAGTGGGTTATGCGGGTTGAAAAATAAAAGTGGGTTGAAATCTTGAGCCCAACCTATCAAAAAATAGCGAGTTTGCAGAATAACTTAACGGATTGAACCCGTTTTGCCACCTCTAATGTTCGGCATTTTATCAAAGGATGTCATGTCTTCTTCCATTGGGGAATTTTCTATTTTAAAGCTGCTTCGAGTTACAGGGCATTCTCCTAAAGCTCCTACAATAAAACAGGTGAATTGATTTCCTTCAATTTGTGGTTGGATTAAATATAACTCAGATGGAGCTGCTTGAGGTTCTTCGGGCATTGCAGCTACTGGTGGTATCTTCAGAGAAAATAATGATATTGTTCTTCGTTGCTTTGCCTCCTTCATTGGCTTATCTTGCTCTCTTCATGTTGAGGTTATTGCAGTCATGATTGCCATTGAAGTTGCTTACAAAAAATGCTGGCATATGCTATGGTTAGAATGTGATTCTCAATTAGTGGTTTATGCTTTCTCTGATTTTGAGTTGATCCCTTAGAAATTAAGGACAAAATGGAAAAATTGTCTTCACCTTACTAAGAGTGTGCAATTTGTAGTCTCTCATATTTATAGGGAAAGAGACTATTGTGCTGATAAATTGGCCAATTTTGGGGTGGATTCCAAATATTACACTTGGTGGGACTTAATTCCTAAATTCATTAGTGAAGACTTTAATCGGAATAGATTTTGTCTTCTTAATTATAAGTTTAGATAGGTTTTTTCCTTACTTGCGTTTTGGCTTTTGTCTCCCAGGATTTGTTTTCCATATTTTATTTTATTTATATATTTATGGCGTGCTATAAATGATAGGTAAAGTTTGAGGTGTCAACTTAGTTGAAATTTCTCTCTCTATTATGATGCTATTGCATGTCATTTTGCTAAAAAAAAATTTCGAAGAAACCTTTCTAATAATTACTTTATCCAGATTTTAAATTTTGTCCTCCTTTGTAAATACAGCTTGTTTGCAACCATATCCAACCACTATTGTATGACTAATTGAATTAAAGAATTTAGATTCAATGAATTCATCCTATATGGTATACGCCGCCAACTTATATTGTATGACTAACGTCTGCATGTGTATAAAGGATCACTGAAATTCTTAAAGGTCATGTGAATCGAGATTGACCAATTGAACTACTTTTCTTTTTTTAACTCGCGAGATCGACTAATCGTCATACATAAAATGTTACATTGAACTCTATTAAAATTTATTCTAATTATTGATACCTTTTTTTGTTTATATTCATATAAGTACAATGATAAAAGGGGGATTAGTATAATAATAATATAAACTTTAAAGAAAATCAGTATAATGACAATATAAATTTTAAGAGAGATTAATGTAATTTCTTAAATAAGAAAAGTTTCAAGTGTAATTAAATCAAATTTTAAGAGAAATTAGTGTAATTTTTTTTTAAAATGTAAATGAGTATATATTGAAATAAAATACTACACTATTTGAATTTAAAATTGGTAAGCATTGTTAGAATTTATTGGGTTTGGATTTTTATTGATTGATGCATTTTGTTTTATTAAAACGATTGAATATATAGATTGAATATATAGCTTGATATTTTCTCATAAAGTCTTTATTAATTATGTGATTTATTATAAATTTGTGAGTTATCTTTATTATTATTGAGCTTGTGTCCAATAAGTGTGTTAGATTGCAGTGTAAGTCGGGTAGTCTATCTGTGATAAATGGACTTGATGTATAAGCTTCTCTAAAGGCTTTTTTATTATAATTTTAAACATCCTGATATCCTCAATCCTTATATATTAGGTCTTATTCTATTAGATCTTATACTATCAAATCTAATACTATCAAATTTTATCTTATTCTTTATACCAAATAGACCTTATATAAAGGATATAATTTTTACTCTACTCTTAACACGTCTTAATTGACTATACACAACTCCATCGACATGAAATGGTTAGAGTGGTAGACTATTTTGATATATACAATTGTATATGCATTTTTAAAAAATAAATCGGAACAATATTGTCTACAATTGTATATGCATTTCCATCAAAAAAAAATTATACACTTCTTATAAATATGTTTTCAAAAAATACACGATTTACCAATATTTACATAATTTGTTATTTTTTATGGTATTCTAATTCTTAATATAAATTTTGTAAAATCTTATATGTGATATCAGAACAAATTATGCTAAACTTAAAACCCTAAAAATAAATTTAATTTTTTTTTAAATTGACTGAAATTTGAGAATTTAAGATTTGTAAAAATCCTAATTTGAGATTTAGGGTTTTTTCAAAATCCTAATTCTTAAATTGAATATCTAAGGATATGATTCGATGGCGGCTCTTGCACTCTGAAAATTCGATGAGATATGAGTTACTATTCTTCGGTCCCTGTTTTGCGTTCAAGAGATGGGGCTGGGTTGTGGTTCGTGAGATCGTCGCTGTTTAGTGGAGGCGTGATCGCTGTCGACTATGCTTTTCTTAATGGCAGATTGAGCCTGTGAGGCGTCACGAAGGAGATGAACGCACGCAGTGCTCCAGGGTTGCTGCGCGCTGCTGCTGGGTAAGAGGAGATCCGGCGAGAAGGAGATGGCAGAGATGGCTGCTATGTGCACAGCTTTCGCGAGGAAGGAGATGAGTACGCGGGTCTTACCCGCTTCCTCCAAACCGGGTTCTGGTCTCTTGTGACGCTCGTTCACTCACCCGCGCACCTCTCGTATGGATTTCAGCGAGAAACAGCTCTGCCATGGCTGGGCGCTTGGCTTCTCTCATGGCTGCGTGTTGCAGCTTTTGGGGAAGAAGATGAACACGCGGGTCACTCACCTGTAAATGGTTGTGGTTCCCTGATTTGTTAATCCTCATTGTGTATTCTTTAGTTTGTTTTAAGAAATTGTAAATGAACGAGAATATGTCATGCTTATTAATGAATGATATTTTCATAATTAAGACTCGCTAATATACTCTAAAATGTATTGGAAAATTGTGGATGTGTGAGAAAATGATTTTTTGGGTAATTAATTATTTTTGTAGGGGTAATGCTGATTGAGTAGGTAATTATCATCACAGAGTCATTTATAAAATTAATAGAGTTGCTTATTAAATATTTTGAGATATTGTGTCACTTGAATTGATTTATATTTTGACTCTCTTACATGTGATTAATTCATATATTAATTTATTATGACATGATTGGGATGACTTTGATAGGAAAAACCCTTCTATCCATAGGTGTTAGATTTTTTGTAATTATTGTTATCGTATAATATTTTCTTCACATATAAATGAGTTTATATTATATGTATTAAATGTGTATATTGATATTTGGTAATTATATTTTGGGATAACTGGACAAAAAAAATCCTTTTGCTTATTATCACAGAGTCATTTATAAATTTAATAGAGTTGCTTATTAAATATTTTGAGATATTGTGTCACTTGAATTGATTTATATTTTGACTCTCTTACATGTGGTTAATTCATATATTAATTTCTTATGACATGATTGGGATGACTTTGATAGGAAAACCCCTTCTATCCATAGGTGTTAGATTTTTTGTAATTGTTGTTATCGTATAATATTTTCTCTACCTATAAGTAAGTTTATATTATATGTATTAAATATGTGTATATTGATATTTGGTAATTATATTTTGGGATAACTGGACAAAAAAAAATTCTTTTGCTTATTATCACAGAATCATTTATAAAATTAATAGAGTTGCTTATTAAATATTTTGAGATATTGTGTCACTTGAATTGATTTATATTTTGACTCTCTTACATGTGGTTAATTCATATATTAATTTCTTATGACATGATTGGGATGACTTTGATAGGAAAAACCCTTCTATCCATAGGTGTTAGATTTTTTGTAATTGTTATTATCGTATAATATTTTCTCCACCTATAAGTGAGTTTATATTATATGTATTAAATATGTGTATATTGATATTTGGTAATTATATTTTGGGATAACTGGACAAAAAATAATCCTTTTGCCCATAGGTATTATATTTTTTGGACTATTATTATTGTATGAAATATTTTTCACCCACAGGTAGGTTTATTTCTATATGAGCTAGATCCCTGTTTTGACAATTATTATTGGTAATTATTGCTTATGTTATCATTTTCTTATCTATAACTTCTATTTAAAAAGGTTCATTTTCTTTAATAACGCAATGAATAATGTCATTTTTATGCCTGACGTGAAAATTTATTTTCTTGATCATGAGACCTGATATTGTTTTGAAAATATAAATCTTGCATTTATAATTAAAATTTAACTTTTTATGTAAGTATAAGAGGGAATAAGCTATTAATTACTTGAGTAGTTGGGTCATATTTATATGGTAGTACACTTATAAAAGTGGCTAAAGGATTTATCCATGTTTTATTGAATGAATTATTCAAACTTAATATTTGGTTAAAAGATGCTAAACCTTTCTAAACTAAGTAAAATTATGTCAACCTCTTATGTGATAGGTGCAAGGTTTATGGTTGTCATGTTAATTTGACATGTTGATTTGAGTTGTATATACAGCAATTATGTTTAAAGCACTATTAAAAATTTTATTGCTCAATATATCTGTATATGAAATTTTATAAAAGGTATATCCATAGTGTTTTTTGAGGCATGTATATAATATATAGAGAGGGAAAAAAAGTTTTTTGAGATAAAATATCTTGATATTTTTAGCTAGTGTATAATTATTGCATTAATTTTATGGCTATTCGCGTGAAATGTGATGGTTATGTTTGTAAAAAAAAAGGGTTTTTTAATATGTGCCTTCATGATATATGAACTTTGTCTATATGTTTTAAGAAGTACATGATATTTGTTGGCTATTAACTCCTTGAGTATTATGTTATCTCGTTTTGTTTAATGTTCATTAAGTAGATATGAAATTAAAATTGCTTATTTTAGCAATGTTATGGGTGAGAGTTTTGTTCATGAAAATTATTATATATTAAAAATAAAAAAAATTATAATGGGAAGGATGTCCTTTTAAAAATTGCTCAAATCATGAAAAATAATATTATATGTTAAATTTTAGTGCATAATTGCATGTTTAAAAGGTAGAGTATGACTATTGTTGTCTCGACTATGTGATAGTCGAAGGAGAAAATTGTAACATAGTAATGGTTAATACATGTTATTTTATATGTAGCATGGTAGGCGATTTTACCTTATATTCAACTTAGTTCAATGAATTTTTTTATTTATATTATATTTTATATTCTTGGTATGATGGTACATGTTTCTTCATAAAAATTATTTATGAAAGATGTTATATGTCTTGACAATGTACTTTGTTATTTGATAAGTGTATGAGGAGAGCTACTTTTATTATGTTTATTGACATAATGTTAATTTAGAAAGCATGAACAAATTATTATTGATATTAAATTTTATTATGGGAAATGAATTTTATTAGTCTAATAAATAATGACTGCCACGGTAGCCTATTTATTAAGCTAATGGAAAAAAGATTTCATGGAACTTTCATAAGTGTTTTCTCCTTATTTAGATTAACCTAGTTAGCTCTTTATATTATCTATTAGTTTAATACTGATTACTATGATTTGCATGTTATATCTATGAGATATTGATTTTGTGCCAATTGATATTGATATTTTTTTTTGTCACTTAGGTGATGTAATTATGTGAAATGAAACACTTCATGATATGTTTCTTAGGAAACATGGCTTAGGAAAACTTATGTATGAAGTTGAGAATGGTTCTTTGGGCTATAACTTCATCCCTATTTTGGAATCCTATTAAGGAATATAAGTGTTTGTCACCACAATGACTCATTCATGAAGTTAATGGAGCTACCTGTTTATTTTATTTTAAGAGTTATTGTGTTGCTTAAATCGGTCAATGCATTAGCTTATCAACGGGAAGTCTTTTGTACGAATTGGTTCAAAGTAGCATGAAAAACTTCGGATAAATTAGATAATAAAAATTCTTCTGCTCACATATGTTAAATTTTTTTGAAACTATTGTGTAAGATATATTCTCTATCCACAAAGGAGTTTATATTCATATATTTTGAATCCCTGTTATGGTGGTTATTGTCCATTTGATCAACAAATGGTTGATTATATTTATTTTCAAGTTCATATCATATTTTCTCTTAGCAAAGTAATTAGACTTCAATGTTTCAAACTTTGATGGAAAATCTTATAAAGGATGAAATGTATATATAATGGTGGTTTTAGCCATGATGAATATGTATATTTATTCATGAAAACATGCTTAAGTTCATACTTAAGTGAATTTTCTTCCTCAGAAGAAAGTGTTAATTGTTTTGATAAGTGAGAACTATAGTATGTGTTGTATATTCTACTAACAAGTGATTGTACAATCATATGCTTAAACTCCTATAAAGAATATGATTGTATCAAATTAAATATTGTTAGATCATACTATTGTAATTAATTACTTATATATATTGTGCAAGAAATACAAATGCATGTAAAATTAAGTGTGAGCCAATTGTTTTGGCTCTGTCATTTTCTCTTTATTTAAAAGAGTTGCTTTTGATATATCTGGTTAAGATATATTACTTTTTGTGGTATATGTATTTTGTATTGGTTAACAATTTTGAAATTTAGAAATAAATTTTGTATATGATTAATGTTTTTCTAATTAGAGTGTATTGCGAAAATATCACTTGTGAATTTATTTAAGAAAAATAAATTTTATTTATTTATTTATGAATAAGTAAAAGTGATATGAGACATGTTATTTTTTTATTTCAAAAAAAATGTGGGAGCATGATTTATTTATTTATCATAAATATATGCTTCTAAAATAAGTAATTACATGTTTATTTGTACCTTTCTTTTAAAGGATTTAAATGAATTATTTTTGAGCGTTAGATTGTACTATAGATATAAGCTTGGACTTATATTGTTAAAGTTTTTCCTTAATCTTAGAAGAAATTGAAGTTATGTGTTATACTTATAGAAATAATTTTATTTCTGTTTTGTGCAAAATTTGTGACTTAATGAAAAGTATTGACCGCTTAGGACTAATTGTCCTTATTTTTCTAATTTTGCTTGTACTTCATTTGATGGAATTGTGATTTAATAGCATGTTCATTACATTAAAATGCATGTTCCTTTGGGGTGTATAAAAGTATACTTTTGTTATTGATCTGTTGATACCTAAATTTGTCCAAGATATTTTGAGCTTTGAGTTATTTTTCGGCAACCTAATGAGACAAATAAAGAATAAATAATAAAATGTAAAAATATAAAAAGAAGAAAAGAAAGATAGTTAAAAAATATCAAATGTGAAGAGAGAGGAAAAGGAAGTGTGATGTTATCAGAAAGTTTGGAGATAAGATTGACATAAACTGCTAATGGATAAATGATAAAGAATGAGGAGATAGAAATCTTATTAGATAGAGAGAGTCAAAACTATAAGGCTATGTTTGGTGTATCGTATAAAAAAGACATGATAGTATAAGTTAATATTATCAGGTCTTATTCAATGTTTGGTGCATTCAATTGATAGTATAATAAAATCAAGTTAAGTCATTTTATCATATTCTAAGTTAATAACTCTATCCTCTCCCCTAGTACATGATAAGATATGATAAGATTTATATTTCAATCTTATCATCAATTTCATTTTTATCACTCCTCTCCCTTGCGCCACTACCACCACCACCGCCACCACCGCCACCACCGCCACCTTCACCGCCGCCACCACCGCCATCGCCACCACCGCAGCCACCATCACCACCACCACCATAAGGCTTTTTTATTATTATTTTTTAATTGTTTTAATTTTTATGCTAAATGATATTTTGGTCTTAAAAAAATGTTATATAATCAACTAATTTATTTTTTATTATCAAACAAAAGATAGGATTATATCTTATCCTATTAATTATACTATTATACTTTATACTATCCTATTATCTTATCTTATACTATACTATCATGTGCATCAAATATAGTCTAAACAGGTAAAGAGAGATTGAGTTTGGATACAATGCTTCCTAGATTGAAAATTAGATAAGGATTTTCAAAGAGATAAAGTTTGTTGTAAATTCGAATTCTTGCTCTCTCCTAACTATGTTTCAGTAATTAGATCATATATTGGGTTACAAAGATCATATTAAAGTGTCGTTTATGGCATTGGAAAGCTAACAGAAAATCCTACAACTTCTCTATTGAGATCAAGGGAAAATTAAGCCATTTGGAGAGTGAGAAAAATCATAATTTGTTACAAATTCAGATTCTCGTACTCTCCTGATCATGTTTCAACAATTAGACCATATTTTGAGTTATAAAAATTAGATTAAGGTACCATTTGTGACATTGAAAAGATAACATAAAATCATACAACTTCTTTGTTGAGATCGAGGGCAAATTTGGTCATCTTGAGGGTGAGAAAAATCGTGCAAGTTAAATATGAAAAGTTATAAGCTTTTCTATAAAGGAGAATTCTTATCCAGTTACGGGAGGAATGAGAGAGAAAGAGAGAATTCAATCCAGTTATAGAAAGGGAGAGGGAGGCGTATGGTACCATAAAAAAAAAGGAAGAAGAAGTGGGAGCACATAAAGGTTAAGAAGTGAGAGCTGGCATTTAAAGCTTTAACTACATCATTTCCTAGGTATTTCGATCTCTTCATCTATATTCTATCTTTTACTTTCGCAACTTGCTTTGATCTTATGTAAAAAAAGCACGTCATACGCTAACACTTTTTTAAAATCAATTTCATGGTCAATAGAAAAGCTTTCTAATGTGTTTGTTTCTTTGATGGTCATGGCCTAGTTTTCGAAACAATCATATCATAATATTTAATATTTCTTTTTTTTTTACTTAAGACTTTTTTTTTATGGTTGCACCAAAAGGAATTTACACACAGCAACTCATGTGCAATTGCACATAAAATTTTTTAACCCAATTCATTGTGACGTAATCTCAAAACAAAGTCGTAATGGAAAAAATGGGAGAGGATCTAGTGTCAATCATTTAAGTTCTTCCCAATAATCTTAAGACTTATCACTATTGGATCACACCAAGTGAGTTGACTTGATTTAGTTTTTCAATAAATAAAAAAATGTATTTTTCTTACATCTAACTTTAAACATAACATCAAATAAAAATCAAATAAAATTTTGAAATACAGCCAATGATGAAAAAGTTGGGAGAGGATCGTGGTGTCAATTATTTAAGCTCTTCCTAATAATCTTGAGACTTATCTTATTGGATCTCGTCAAATGAGCTGATTTGATCTAATTTTCAAGAATTTTTTTAAATAAAATAAAATAAAAAATGATTGTGAGCAAATTCACAAATTCCTAATATTTTGATTGTAGTAGATTAAAGCTCCTATAAAAACCTTTTTGAAAATCACCTCAAAAGTCTCGTTTCACACAAAAAAAAATCTTAAATTAAAGTCTTTTAAAATATAATTTTATTTGGTCATTCACTCTAAAGAATAAATATTTTCTTGAAGCAAAAAAAAAATTTTGTTTGGCAATCTTTCTTTTTGAAATATTTTTAATAAAATATGTAAGTATTAATTTACCACTTTCATATTATATGTTACGGGATTTAAATTTGTTCAATAGAGCAATGACTATTGAGCCACTCTCTGTCAAAGTCATTTATCACTCTTGATAATATGTTTGACAAAGTGAGACATGTTAAAATAAAATAAAAAAATATTGTTACAAATAAACAATAAAGGACCAATTTAATTAATTTTAAAGGATAACACTAAATTAAATAAGTAATCGTTCTTAGAACGTACGACGTAGGGTGAAAATGGGAGAGGATCTAGTGTCAATCATTTAAGTTCTTCCTAATAATCTTAAGACTTATCACTATTGGATCTCACCAAGTGAGTTGGCTTGATTTAGTTTTTCAATAAATAAAAAAATGTATTTTTCTTACATCTAACTTTAAACATAACATCAAATAAAAATCAAATAAAATTTTGAAATACAGCCAATGATGAAAAAGTTGGGAGAGGATCGTGGTGTCAATCATTTAAGCTTTTCCTAATAATCTTGAGACTTATCTTATTGGATCTCATCAAATGAGCTGATTTGATCTAATTTTCAAGAATTTTTTTAAATAAAATAAAATAAAAAATGGATGTGAGCAAATTCACAAATTCCTAATATTTTGATTGTAGTAGATTAAAGCTCCTATAAAAACCTTTTTGAAAATCACCTCAAAAGTCTCGTTTCACACAAAAAAAAATCTTAAATTGAAGTATTTTAAAATATAATTTTATTTGGTCATTCACTCTAAAGAATAAATATTTTCTTGAAGCAAATAAAAAAATTTTGTTTGGCAATCTTTCTTTTTGAAATATTTTTAATAAAATATGTAAGTATTAATTTACCATTTTCATATTATATGTTACGAGATTTAAATTTGTTCAATAGAGCAATGACTATTGAGCCACTCTCTGTCAAAGTCATTTATCACTCTTGATAATATGTTTGACAAAGTGAGACATGTTAAAATAAAATAAAAAAATATTGTTGCAAATAAGCAATAAAGGACCAATTTAATTAATTTTAAAAGATAACACTAAATTAAATAAGTAATCATTCTTAGAACGGACGACGTAGGGTGAAAATGGGAGAGGATCTAGTGTCAATCATTTAAGTTCTTCCCAATAATCTTAAAACTTATCACTATTGGATCTCACCAAGTGAGTTGGCTTGATTTAGTTTTTCAATAAATAAAAAAATGTATTTTTCTTACATCTAACTTTAAACATAACATCAAATAAAAATCAAATAAAATTTTGAAATACAGCCAATGATGAAAAAGTTGGGAGAGGATCGTGGTGTCAATCATTTAAGCTCTTCCTAATAATCTTGAGACTTATCTTATTGGATCTCGTCAAATAAGCTGATTTGATCTAATTTTCAAGAATTTTTTTAAATAAAATAAAATAAAAAATGAATGTGAGCAAATTCACAAATTCCTAATATTTTGATTGTAGTAGATTAAAGTTCCTATAAAAACCTTTTTGAAAATCACCTCAAAAGTCTCGTTTCACACACAAAAAAAATCTTAAATTAAAGTCTTTTAAAATATAATTTTATTTGGTCATTCACTCTAAAGAATAAATATCTTCTTGAAGTAAATAAAAAAAATTTTGTTTGGCAATCTTTCTTTTTGAAATATTTTTAATAAAATATGTAAGTATTAATTTACCACTTTCATATTATATGTTACGGGATTTAAATTTGTTCAATAGAGCAATGACTATTGAGCCACTCATTCTCTGTCAAAGTCATTTATCATTCTTGATAATATATTTGGCAAAGTGAGACATGTTAAAATAAAATAAAAAAATATTGTTGCAAATAAACAATAAAGGACCAATTTAATTAATTTTAAAAGATAACACTAAATTAAATAAGTAATCGTTCTTAGAACGGACGACGTAGGGTACTAATACCATCCCTACCCATATTCAACCCCCAACCTAAACTTTAAAACATATATCGATCATCTTTTAGGTATCCAGTTGAACCTTTCCATTTTTAATGGATAAATCGGTTGGTGACGACTCCTTTTCATTCTTACATTCGTTTGTAAGAATTTGCCGCTCTGTGTTGCATTGTGCCCAGAGGGACATTGTGACATGATCCTCTCTATGTATTTATTAGTGGTGTTTTTTAAACAACTAGTTGATCATATGTTATATATATGATTCTAAACATCCTTGACAATCAAAGTTGTAAGAATAAAATTTGTGGTTAATGTTGAAAGTAACAGTTGAGCTATCTTACCTTGATTAAATCATTACCCAATCACTCATTCAAACCTGAGTGCCTTATGTCTTTTGATGTGATTGGTTAGTAGGAATTGATAAAATTGTGATTACACTGGATTTGTACAATTGGAACTCCTGTAAATATTATAAACTTTTCTATGTGCACATGTTGGTAATATCATGAGAAATTTGACTTTACCATGTTATAATATTATTTTGGTACCATTAATATATCTTGAGATATGGATTTTTTTTTGGGAAAACATTGGTCTTTCGTGAGAAAGATGTTTTGTTCCCTTTGGAAAATGGTATTTCATACGAAACATGTTATGATTTCCTTGAAGAGATTGATTATGTTTTCTTGTGAAGACACAATGAGGATCCATACATTGTAGCATGAAAGGATTAGATATTATGTTACGGACGTGTATTATATTTGTACACTTGTTTGTAATCATGCCAATATGGTTATTAGTTACATGGTCATGGGTGAATTAGACTCTAAATAGTTTATTTTCACGTATAGCTCTTAGCTTTAGTTCTTTGTGTGGATATAATCATGTTTTGTAGTGATTATTATCAGGTGATGTTAATGGTAACAAAGTTGTTCAACTTGAGAGTCGTTTTTAAAATGATTTTCAAATAATTGAAACCCAATCAATATTGTCGAAGTAAGAGAATGTTAAATTTTTTTGGGTTTGAGCTTCTATTGATTGTGCATTTGTTTTATTAAAAACGTGTTGAATGTATAGTCTTATATTTTCCCTAAAAGCACATATTAATTGTTTGATTCATTATGGGTTTGGGAGTCATCGTGTTTATTATCATTGGGCTTGAGCCCAATGGTAGGTGTGTTGGATTGCAATATAGGCCAGATAGCATGTCTATGATGGATGGATTAAATTACTGATATATTATATAAAAGACAAGATCCCTACTCTACTCTTAGTATGTCTTGACTGTGCACGATTCTATCGAAATGACAGTTGTAAAAAGACAAAGGGTTGGAGTGATAAACTGCTTAGACGTCTACAATTGTATACGCGCTTCCACAAAAATAAATCAATGAGATCGCTTCTTATCAATATGTCTTCAAGAGGTACGCGATTTATCAATATTAACATTATTTGTTATTTTTATGGTGTTTTAATTCCTAGTATAGGTCCTATGACATCTTACAAGTATTACATCAATCATATGATATTTAGGGTACAATTTTGATAAACTTTGAAAAAAAAATGATGTTAAAATAGCACAAAAAATATTTTTTAGAGGTTTTTATGAAAAGTATAAGTTATTTTGTATTTGTATATAATTATAAAAAATACTATTTACATTTTTTATCTTCTATTGTATCTCTCCTAAAATTATTTTTTTTAAGAAGTTATTCATTTCAACTTCTGATTAAAAGTATATATATTTTTTAGATTCTAATTTTTTAAAATTTTTATCCAAACAATTGTGCATGTCTGATAAATGATTTTTTAATTAAAAAAATGTTTTTATGCAAATTAAGTACAAATAAATACACTCTTAAATTCATACATGAATAATATCCATTTTTTTTTTTTGCGTAGGTACGTGAATATGTGATAGCTGAGTTTTTAATTGGCAAATAAAAAATGAGGAGTCGAACTTAGGTCTTCTCTACCAATTTGAGAGACCGAACTATTCGTGCCATGTGTGCAAGTGTAATGACATCCAAATGCTTTCAGCACAACAACATCCAAATAGTTGCACGAAAAACTCCATTTAATTAACATTAAAAAAACTGAGTTTGGATCCTCTCCCCCGTTATAAGGGCATTATGCATTTTCTTTTTTTTACGGGAAAGGCCATTATGCATATTACAGAAAAATATAGATACAAATTTTATTTATGTAAAAATTTACTATAATATGTTACAGGACTCACTAATTATAGTGAAACCTAATTCTTGTTTTTTATTTCTCTAAGAACATCCTTCAATCTAACAGGAGGAGAGAATCCAAATAAAAAAATTATATTTTCTAATTAAAATTCTAAAACTCTTTGATATTATAAAAACTAATTTAAAAAATTATAGGTAGATATTGAGGTAAATATTAAATGAATAATATGATCATCTTATCTTAAATAATGCTCACATCTATTTTAACATTACATAAAAGTTAGTTAATAAAATATAAATTATTAGTTAATAGATATGTACAAATATGTAACTCTTGTAATCTAACTCCGTTAATCAATTTATATATGTCATTAATTATTTTTTATTATTTATTAATCATCCTTTTATATACTTATTAATCAATTTTTATATATCACTAATTATAAATTTATACTTTATTAATTAACTTTATGTAATATAAAAGATAATATTATTAAAAATAGATAAATTATTCGGATTGATACTAAATAGACCCATGCCAACTTGAATATAATATCAAGTTCTCCGCACAAGTAAAATATTGTTATCCCATCCTTAGTCATACACTGCAAAAAAATAATAATAATAAGAAGCAAATTTCTGTTACAATGCATGTGCAAGCCGCAGGTTTCTACATTTAAAGTTTGTTTGGTATGAAAATAGGATAAAATTTGATATTATTAGATATAATAGTATAAAATATGATAGTATAGTTGATAATATAAGACTTAATACGTAATGATTAAAAATATCGAAATATTTAAAATTATAATGAAAACTAAGTTTGTAAGTGTTTAAAAATGTTAATCTATTATAATTTAATAATAGATATATCTTTATTTATTTTTATTTTAAAAATTATTATATACTCCTAACATAATAATAAATATATACTCTAAAATAATTCTTACTATTAATTAAAATTATTTTATGTAAAATTTATATAAATATATTTAAAATAAAAATCATCTTAAAAATATGCACTTATTGCTGCTCAAAAAACATACGGTAACTGTGGAGGAGCTTTATCTAATTAACTATTCACACTGTCAATTCAGGCATTCAAGTTCCAAGTCGCAACGGTTACGTGGAAATCATCATCCACTCCTGGGATAACAGTGTTGAAATTCAACTCATAATCTCATATGACTTAATTTGGTTTTCGAGGAGACGCACGTGCTCAATTACCCTCGAAGGTCGTATTGGATATAGTTATAAAGATTAAGTTATTTTTATAATTAATTATTGTATAATTTTTTATAATTAATTTAAAAAAATTATATTTAGATATATTAATTAAAAATTAATTTTAAATTAATTTATTTTGTTTAAATAATATAAAAAATTATTTTTATATATTAAATTATTAAAATATATATAATATAATTAAAAAAATTATTTAATAATAACAAAATAATATTTATATTTTAAAGTAAAAAATAATTTCAATTTTTTTTTATGAAATGTTCAAATTTTTACTTCTCTATTAACAAATTTTTTCTCATATCAAATCCTTAAGAAAAAAGTTGTTAATTTTTTCCCATTTCAAATCTAAACACGTTGATTGCTGTACCAACATCTTAAAACAAAAAAAAATAAAATTGTCCAAACATGCTCTTAGTTCCTTGTATAGTTGTATAGAAGTATAAACAATGAACTAGGAAAGAAAATGTGAGATAGAATCAATGGTTACTTACGTATTGATTTTATTATGCCAAATATTATGTTTTATTTTTGGCTTAAATATATTTTAAAATTTTGAAAATATAGTAATTTTTATTTTGATTCTTCTATTTTTTTAATTTTAGTTCTTCTAATCTTTTTTTTTTTAGTTTTAGTCACTATTATTAAAATACTCTATTACGTGATAAATAAAAGTCTCAATTATTAATGTCATACGTTAGTGATTCTATTTATCATATAAGCATTTAGTGAATAGTCACTAACGGTAAATATTAAAATAAAAAAAAATAAAACTAATAAAAAAATAAAAAAGACTAAAACTAAAATGTACTATATTTTTAAGCATAAAACATATATTTAAGTCTTTATTTTTTGGTGCTGATATTATGCTTTATTTTAATACTTAATTTAATGTATGCATTAATTCTCAAATTGTATTTAAAGTATGATAACTATAAAGAAATAATGGTAATTTTTCGATGAAAAGTCGTGACTTTATTTCTACTCCTGTTAGGTTATGTTTAGTGTACGATGATAGATAATATAAGATAAAATAATAAGATAATATAAAGTATGATAATATAATTAATATGATAAGAAATAATTTTATCTTTTATTTGATAATAAAATGATGAATTAATTGATTGTATAATACTTTTTTAAGATCAAAATATATTTTAGCATAAAAATTAAAATAATTAAATAATAATAATAATAATAAAGTCTTATGGTGGTGATGGTGGGGCGGCGGCGGCAGGTGGTGGTGGCGGCGTTGGTGATGATGGTGGTGGGCATGGTGGTGGTGGTGGTGGTGGTGGTAGTGGTGGCGGCGTAGTAGTGGTGGTGGCGATAGTGGTGGCGGTGGTAGTGGTGGTGGCGGTGGTAATGGTAGTGATGGTAGTGGTGGCGGCGTAAGAGAGAAGAGTGATAAAAATAAAATTAAAGATAATATTAGAATAAAAATCTTATCATGTCTTATCATGTATTAGGGGAAGGGATAGAGTTATCAGGTTAGGATAAGATAAAATGACTTGACCTGATTTCATTATATTATCAGTTGAATGCATCAAATATTAAATAAGATCTGATAGTATTAACTTATACTATTATGTATTCTTTATACGATGTACCAAACGTAACATTAATCTATTTTTTTAATGAAATAATCACATTTTTCAATAAAATAACGAGAATTTTTAGTTTTTCTAAAAATTTGTGACCATTCAGAGAATAATTTTAAAAAGATAAAACTACAATTAAAATTCAATACTTGATCGTAAAAGGTCATTTCAACTAGGGATGTTTGCAGTTCAATTTAAATTAAAGTTGAGTCAAAAAATTAATTAATTTAAATAATATTATTTATATTAATTTATATTAAATTAGATTTGTTATATTTTTAAAATTAAATTAATTCAATTTAAATCAATTTAAATTTAATTAATTTAATCAATTTTTGACTTAAAATTTTTAAGTAAAAAATTTTATGAGTTTATTAAAAAGAAATAAAAGAAAATATAAAAAAAAGTAAAAATAACTTATTTCATATGTTTAAAATAATTTTTGATTATATAAAATGAGATAAGTGTGAAAAAATATAATAATTATAAATAAAGATATAAATTATACAATAAACAAATATATTATATAATATTAATTATATTTTAATTTTTTAATTTGATTTTAATTTAATTTTTAATTTAAATTAAATTTAAACACCACTAATTTCAACGACCACCAAACCAACAGACTCAAGTAGTAATAAAATACAATACTTGATATAGCAACTACTAATATCTTTCAAATTTATTTTATTGATTATACTATTATTGACACATGTTTTTGGTTTCGAATATAATAGAAGATAAATAATTAGTGTAATTAATTTACTCACTAACAATTGGGTTCCTTCCCCTACAGTTATTTTCGCATTTATATAAAGTTTCAACTTTCAACATATTCCTCCCAGAATTTAAAACTGCTTTAGGAAATAAGTGAACAACATATGACGTCCTCACGTCCATAAGCAATACAATAGTGATTTTGAGTTTTTGACCCCAGAAAAAAAAAATTTAAGGGGTCGGAGAAAAGGATGACTGAAGCCTGAGAATAAAATTCATTAAATTTTAATTCATCTAATCTATTTATATTAAAATTAATTTAATTTATTTAAATAAAATAATATATCTTATTGAACTAAATTTAATTATGAATGATTAGTAATTTAACTAAAATATGTATTGGATATCCAATTAAAAATTAATCTAATAAATATTTAATATATTTAATATTTTTTAGAAAAAGAAATATATTTTAGAGAGAGAATAAAATTTAAAAAAATATTTTTTTAAATGAGTAATTTTGATATCTATTCATCTAATCTATTAAAATAAATTAATGAATTGATTGAATATTCATCCATTAAATTAGGTTATAGATAAATTGGATAATATTAAATATTTTATAATAAATCTTAAATAAATTAATAATTTATTTTAAATTCATTTATTACAATCCGACCTAAAATCAAATTAATCTATTTATTTAACACCTCTCATTGAACTAAAAGAGTAGGCGGGACTATGTATCAAAACAAAAGATAGGTCTGACTAATTTAATTTATTCGTATAATATTAATTTTATCATAATTTTTATCTCAAAAAAATTTAATTAAATTTTTTAAATTATTTTGGTAAGAATGAATTTATGGCCATAAATTTAGGCAATATTGTGAAATTTTAATTAAGGGTGAATTAATAGTGATAAATTTAAATAATTGAAAGTATATTTTAAATTCACACCTTTTATTATTTGAAGAAAAAAAAATTCACATGTTTATAAATTGGAAGCAAATCTCTTGTATTTTTTTTGGTCTGAAATCTCTTGTAGTAATATTATTGCAAAAAAAAAAGAATTCTGTATTCTTAGAAAACTATAATAAATTATCCAACAACCTGCAATTCTCTGAACTCTCAACGACAAATAGCAAAAATTCAAAGAAAATTATCATTTTATATTTTTTAAAAAAATGTAAATATTATTTATATTCTTTTTAAGAAATATAATTAAATAAAATATATATATATATATATAATGAATAATATTAAATAAAATATAAAAAATATATATATACTATTTTATATAAGAATATAAGAATGAAAAATACATATATGAAACCGTCCAATCATTTAAAATCGCACTTTTTCTTTTAAAATATTCACGTTTATGAAGTGATCGCAAAGCTTGCCTTATTTTATTAAAACTTTTTCTTCGTCGTTATCTTAATTTTTTGGGAATCCTCGTTTCATATTTAATGATTAGATCGAAACTTGACAAGTCAGAAGGTTACAAAATCAAGTGCAGAAACGGCACCATAAAATACAAGATACTAGCATTACACCCATGATATATAATGACAAATATAGCTTCAATCGGGCAATGATGATAAATTTAAAGGCTTATTTGAAATATCACACATTTATCTTTTATAATAAATAAATAAATTCTTAAATTATTTCAATGTTCCTTTAATACGATGTAAGATTAAATATTTATTTCCTATCTACTTTCTATATACCACATATTTAAATCACTTTTCTTAATATACATTTAAATTAGTTTTTAATCAAGATATTTGGATAGATAATTATGCTTTATTTGATTGAGTTTATATTATTATTTTTATTATCATTTAATTTTTAAATTTGAAAACACAACCTTTTTAAAAAATAATATGAAAATCGTATTAAGTTAAATTTTTCTTTAATAAGATAATAATAAAATTTAAATTTGTAATGTGATATTAGTGACATAATTTGCAGATGACACATGGTAATAATAAGAGATAAATTCTCCTTTAATAAAATAAGACTAAATATTTATTTCCTATCAATTATTTCAAATACTACACATATAAATCAGTTTTTAATCATGATTTTGAGTGGACAATTATGTTTTTTTCAATTGAGTTTATATTATTATTAATTAATTTTTAAATTTGAAAAACAAAAACTTTTTTAAAAGACATTTATGAAAGTCGCTAGTAATAAAATTTAAATTTTTAATAAGATATTAAAAGCATAGTCAGTAAATGATACTTGACAATAATAAGGAAGGGAATGATGAAATTCTTTAAAAAATTACATTTTCTTTTAATAATAAGATAAAAATGAAATTTAAATTCAAAAATTTTCTTTACCTAATTATCACTTTTGATTTGAAGATTAGTCTTATAACAATATTTGTAAAGATTACTTTAGTTAAAGATTAAAAAATTTAAATTTAAATTCATAATATAATATATTAATGGCACAATATATAAATAATATTTGATAGAATTTTGCAACATAATTCTCTTTATATATATTAATATATTAATTTTGATTGATTGATATTGATATTAAATATTGATTGATTGATTATAAAGAAAAAAATTCTTAACATTGTAAAATAAATGCGTCGGCAGCATCGAAGAATAAAATTATAGTCGTTCGCAAAAGAAGAAAATTCAGAAAACTATTGCCTGCATCAACCGCAACCAGTTTTCTATTAAGTTACCAAACAAAAACCGCAATTTGTTTCATATTTGTGACTTATATGTAAGAAATAATTGTAGATATGTTTAGAAAACGATGATCTTATATTATTTTTTATGATTATAATTAAGTGAAAAAAATATTAACATATAAATATTAATTTTAATTATATAAAAAATAATATAAGAATAACATAAAAAATGTGATAAAAAATTTGGAATTGAATTATATTTATTGTTTGCAGCGTGACAGCGATTTTATTTGACCAAACCCTCCCCCTGTCTGCCACCATTCTTGACAAAGTCAAAACGTCAATATCATAACCCTCTGTTGAGTTGAGAACTTGAGATGTTATAATTTCACCATTTAACGTCTCTTCAACAAGAAGCATATATAAATACCATCTTTCCCAATTACAAACATAAAAGCAGCTGAAGAACAATTTCATCTGAAGCAATCATGGAGAATAATAAACAGCCTAAGCTGAAAAACAAGATCTTGAATATACTACCAAAAGCAGCTGCTGCAATCAGTGTGACATTTCAAAACCCTCCATTCAGCCCAGGCAGGGATCACAAATTAAGATCAGACAACGCAACCAAGTGGTATAAACCTCATGGTGGCAAGGGATTCTCTGGCCCTTTGATTCCTGATGAAGCTAGAAGAAAGCCTAAAGATGGTGGCATGGAAACTCAAGAACCCACTTCACCAAAAGTCTCGTGCATAGGACAGATCAAGCACAAGAAGAAACAGATTCAAAAAGCGAAGGCCAACAGCATTTCACTGCCTACAACTCACACGAGACACGGTGTTAGCAGTCCTTCTTCTACTCCCAGAGACAAATCAGAGGTAAAGAAGCATGCTTCCAACAAGTTTCAAAAGATGTTTTTCCACGCAGCGAAACCCAAAACTCAGGCGACAAGGAAATTATCTGATTCTTCTGCATCGGTTGGTGAAAGGAACAAGGATGATGCGGTTTCAGACAAAGCACCACCGGTGGGTCAGATGAGGCGGTTTGCAAGTGGACGTGAAACTTTTGCTAATTTCGATTGGAAGGCTCAGATAGCGCCTGAGGAAATGGACCACAGGGATTGCTATACGGATGTAGAAGAGGAGGACGAGGAGGAGGACGAGGTCATAATCCCTTTCTCTGCACCTATTTTGGCAGGTGCTGGAGGAAGTGTACCTAATTTGCAGCCACGGAAAGAAATTAATCTATGGAAGAGAAGAACCATGGCACCACCTAGGCCTCTTCAGTTGAAGCCAGTGCTTACAGCAAAATGATTCTTCACTTATTAAAATTGTAGGTTTGTTCTTTTTTTTTTATCTGGTTTATTTGTTTTCATTCCTTGGATCATTTTGATGTGCAGAAGTACTCAAGATAATGCATTTAGTTACAAACAAATATTGTTTTTGGCACTTAGCTCGATGGGCATCTATTTTTGTTTTGTATATGTATAAAAAAGATGGTAATCATGCTATAACAATTACGATTGATTTATCCATTTCCAATTGAATAAAAAAATGGATATATGTCAAGCAGGAAATTTTCAAATCAATTAAAAAAAGAATTAAAAAAATTGAATTTTCTTATTCAAATTAAGATCCCTTTGGGACTGGCCCATGTTGCTTGAAAAAAAGTGCTTAATTAGTTAATGGGATATTTTTATATACACATAATTATAATATATCAAATTTACATAAAAAATAAAAATTATAAAAAAATATAATTTTTTGTAATGAATAAATTTAATAAAAAAATTTTTTTATATGTAAATTTAATATATTATATTTATGTACGTATAAAAATATCTCTTACTTAATGGATCTAAATGCCATCGATATTAATAAAATTGGTCAAAGTCGCTTACGAATTTGAAAGCAAGAAGGAAGGGATTGGTGACGCAAAAATATAATCCAAGATACCATCGATATTAATAAAATTGGTCAAAGTCGCTTACGAATTTGAAAGCAACAAGGAAGCGATTGGTGACGCAGAGACACTTCTGGTATGTATTTTGGCTGTTTAATGTGATCCTTCGTGATATAATTCAATTCAGATACTGATCAGTGGGAACGCGCTAACTAAGGATAGTTTTCAATCAAACGCATTGAATTAGAGATATGCTTTCACTCAAGGATATTCTATTGTACAAATATGACAATTGACAAATACCGAAACAGTTATGATTTTTTTTTCTCTCTCACGTATAAAAAGCTTTTCTATTTCGGAAGGGGGGGGGGAATATTGTTCTGTTTGAAAAAATCATTGAATTTTTCAACCACTATAAAAAAAAATTCCAGTTTGGGTATAATTTTTGAAGTAATGCATAAATAACTTCTACAACTAGAATGTCTTTAACAATTCTCAATTTTACTTAACAAAGTCGCATTTATACAATTATCAAGGATATACCATATATATAAGCATATACATACTTTTTTTTGGAAAGCATATACCATGCTATATATATTTTACAATTCATTACAAAAAGATTAATTATTTATTTATGATACTAAATATTTTACCATAACCAATCATTTTTTCATCATAAATTGTTATAATTTAAAAATAGAATATATTTATTGACATTATTATGTTTAATTTATGACAACTTCGTAAATATTTTTTGTGACAATTTCTTATGACATAATAATTTGTGATAATATTAATTTGTTTCAATCTATATTGTTATAAAAGGATTCCTACTTTTGTATTCAATTTTTTGTTTTTCAAATTATCATTATTAATGATTTATAATAAAACTATAAATTCATTTTATTAGTTATTTAAAAATTTAAAAATAAGCATTAAAATAATAAAATTATAAATACTTCTTAGTCTCTATTTACATCTTTTTCAAATATTTATCAATTTTTCACTATACAGTTATAATTCACTTCAAATACTCTTTATTATTATTTATATTTTATATTAACAAAAAATAAAAGTGTAAATTGACAGACATGTAGTGTTAGTCAATACGTTAAAAATAAAATTATAACTATATCTTAATATTTATTTAAATATTTAAAAATAAATATAAAAATGATAAGATTGTTTTCCTAACATTTAGAGGGTAGTAGTACATTGTTCAGGTCAAAAAAATTTTTGAGTTTTCTAATTGAATTATTCGGTGGAATGCTATTACTAGTATATATTTTTAACATAAATTAGCTAGTAACCTAGAAAGCACTGGCGTGTCCACGTGTCGGATACGTGTCCGATATCGACATACTATAACACGCACATGACACGCGTGTCTCATGTGTCTGAGTGTGTTTAATTAAAAAAATATTTTTTTTATTCGGACACGTCTAAGATACATCTCAGACACACCGCAGACACATATTAGACATATCTTATTAAAATTTTTAAAAAAATTATTGTGTGCCAGTGTACTAATATCATGGTCCATAAGACCAATATCACCCGATCCACCCTCAGAAAAAATATTCTATTCTTCTTTAATACATTGTGTTCACTGTGTGCTAATGGTTTAAGTTTCAAGTGAGTTTCACTTTAATCGGGTGGTTTAATTTTCAATTATTATTGATTTCTTTTCTAGTTATAAATGAATATGTTTGTGTTATCATTAAGGAGTTGTGTTTGAAATATTTATAATCAAAATTATATATATATATATATGAGGAGGGATCAGTTCTGTAGGTGTAAGTTTTTTTTTCTTACACTTTTTTTCAACCGTTAGTTCTACTTTCATCTAATAGTTGAGATTATTTCATTAAAAGTATTAGATGAAAGTAGATCTAATAATTAAAAATAAATGTAAGAAAAAAAACTTACGTTGATATAAATTAATCCTCCTATATATATATATATATATATATAAATGTCAGTCGTATCTATATCTTAAAATTTTTAAATTTAATATGTCTTTGTTTTTGTGTCGTATTTCGTGTCCATATCTATTTCTGTGCTTCATAACTAGTAACTAACCAATCAATATAGTTATCAGCTCAACTTGTTGACGATTTTTTGGTTGGTCTCGATACAGATCTGGGGTCCTACCTACTCGAGCCAGCCACCGCAGTTAATTAATAATTTGACAAAATGCAGATGAGTTTCGGAGATATTCTTAGTTTAGACTTGTATCGGAGGTGGTTTCCAGGTGACATTAGAATTTGTTGTAAGGTTGATCTCGTCATATTCATAAACATGGTTTGCATTAATTGCATACCGTAACTATCAAAAGGAAATCGACGCAGCCATTTCCTTTCCAAGCTTAGGAGTAGTAAAGGTAAATAAAGCAAGAGTAAAGTTAGATATACATATTTAAATACACATCACTTTATATATATATAATTTTTATTATTTAATTATAATTAATGTCACTTCATTTTATGCATTAAATGTGAATAGGTGTGAGAGTAGCTTGATGTGAAGAAAGCTTTATCCACAAAGCAATCAAGCCGTGGTCACCAACCTTCAAGTTAAGTATTAATAAAGGTAAATAATTAATAAAACAATTAGGCCTCTATCAACAATCAACAATTTGATAATAATTGTTTCCCTCCGTTGATTCGAGTTTGAATCCTAAATATAAAAAAAACGTAAAGGTAAATAGACGAATATATTGATATGATGGCCACACCACACTCAACCAATTGGAAGACCATTTATACCAAACAAGAATCAAAAGGCGTTGGCTTGACAATGTTAATAAATATACCAAAATTATTAGTTCGTTTATATGTTAGAAGTATGGCGTATTAAATCGCAATGACGTATAAAAGTAGAGTTGGTAAAATGGGTTAAATTTATTGGGTTAATTCATTAATTCATCATTTTTTTACAAGTTGAATTCAATTTGTTGGGTTAATTCGTCAATTCGTTATTTTTTTTTTAACTTACATAACTCGCCCAGCTTAACCCGCGGATTAAGCAGAGCGGAGGTAGGTTGGCCTGACGGGTTGACCTTTTTTTTAATGATAGTAATATCATAAATAAATTTTTTTTCGATATTATATAATTTATGTTTGAATATTTAATTAGTATTTTAAAAATTATATCTTAGATAAGTGATCTGTAATTTTTTATCATTATTTTTTTATTGTATTTATTAATTTTTTATATAATTTTTTTTAGTTTTTAGGTGGGTTAAGTCAATATGATCTATTTTTTTTTATTTTATCTTTTATGCAGGTCAATCTGCCAACCCGTCTTAAAGCGAAATAGATTGACTCTTTTAACTCATTTCTTAAAATAAACCAACTTATTCCACTCCGTATTTTAACGAGTTGCAACATGACGAAGTGGGTCAAAACGGGTTGACTCATTTTGTCAGTTAATAAACGCCGTGGGCAATGAGCAGATGTGGTCCCGTGCAATATGAGCAACCGGACAGGACAGCCAGGCGCCAGCTAATGCTGAATATGGCATAACGCTACAGACTACAGTACGGAAGGAAAATCCATAATATGATCTATTATTATGAATAAAGATCATCTTATATCTTTTTTAAGGATGTAAGATTATTGACTTTTTTTTAAGGGTGTTGATTAAGTGAAAAAAAATAAAAAATAAGTATAATAATTGATATTAAAAAGAGTATGAAAAGAGGTATACATATTATTAATAATAAAAATATCATATCATTATTATCGATTACATTTATGAAAATCACATGCCCACCGTGTTGATTGTTATTATTCGTTAATGGTCATGTTCCATCAATGGATATGGTTGTAAATTTTACTACGGGCCTTGTTTCAAAATCCTACCAAGACAGGAAATCCAAGTCCCACCACTACTACACTTGAGGAGGATTACATATATCCAGGTTGGTAGTGTTATCTTTTTGTTTTCTAAAATTACCACGTCTGGGTGAAGGCCATTTGACAAATTTAGAACCAGCGGTAACAACATCCATAGAACTCAACCACTACCGTTGATGGCGTTAGAGCCCACAGTTATAACTTATAAGTTTTGGGCTTAGTCTTTGTTTGATACAGTATTGGGCTTAGCCTAAGTATATGTAAATCTATAATGTCCAATTTGATTGATCACATCAGTCCAGTGATACCCACTCCCACAGGCCGCACATAAAGGACTCTGCAGTAAATCTCAAAAAGGCCCAATCAGACAAAAAAGAAACAGAAACAGCCCCAACATAAGTATTAATTATTAATACTGGCAAAGAAATGATTATTTTGGGAGGAAGGAGCCAAGAAACGTGCTTCGTTTCAAGCTTCACAAGTATATATGATCAGTCTATTACAAATTACCGACAGAAGTGACTTTTACCACATAAGGCCTTTTCCTCTATGGCTATGACCTATTAGGACCTAGCACGTTTCTTTGAACTAAATAGTTAACCTATTAAGTAGAATACAACCTTATTAATAAGTGACACGCACCCCTTGGTACCTGAGAATTTCCCCAATGAGCTCTCCTTTCCCAGAACCCACGTACCTTCCACGAATCTGACCATCTCTGATGAACAGAAACGTGGGCACCTCCACCACGTCCATGTCCCTCAAGAACTGCATGCAGCTATCATTCTCATCCCCATTCATCCTTGCAAACACCGCCGAATCAGCCATCTGCCTCGACAGCTTAATCACCGTCGGATAAACCTTAACGCACGGCCCACAGTGCTTGAGCCCCACATCAAGCACGATGAGCTTCTGATCAACCTTGTGGTCCTCTATCAGCTTCTCCACATCCTCCCTGCTATGCAGTTGCACCACAGCAGAATGGTTGTCCCCGTAGTATAACACATCCCCAACAAGCTGATCTGGACCAATACCTGAATAACACGTTTTTAATTCTATGTGAGCAAGACTATATAGTATTTGGACAAGGTAGCTTTAAGGTGAAGGTGAGTTTATTGTAATATATCTATTCTTAGCCATTTCTAATATACACTCTGTTATGCAGGGTGTATGGTGTATTTAATATATCTTAATTATTAATTATGTTAAAAAATATATCAATGATTATGATCAACGATCTATAACTTGTTACACTGTTTATTGTCACTATTTATTGTTTCCCACTAAAAATACTGTTTATATCGAAAAAAATATTATTCATTATTAAAAAATTGTTTTATTTATAGCTGGAGTTAATGTTCATGTAGTTATTATTTTATTTTTAAGTTGTATAATTGTATAAAAAATTATGATTAAAATAATACCAATTAAAACTATACTAATATTTATATTTTTTCATAAATAATTGTATATATTAAAAATTCTACAAATTTTATTATGTGTAAATTTATAAAATTTTTAGTATGCTTGTGAATTATTTATAAAAAATATAAGGACTAATATAATTTTAATTAATATTATTTTTATTTGTATTATTTACACTGTTATACAATTTAAAAAAATAAATAGTATAGCTTGAAAAAAATGATGACCGACTAGAAGTGAACAATTATTGACTGACAATAGTGATAGTGATGATGTGTAAAAAATAATAATAATAATTTTTTAAAAAAAAATTAAGTTGAAAAAAAAAATTAACTTAAAAAAAAACTTTATCTTAAAAAAAAAATCTATTATTATAAATAAAAGATAGAATATATTATACACCCAAAATTAGCGGTATAATTGCTGCCGCCTCTATTCTTAATCATTTAGTAGTTCAATATTACCGTGCATTTTAAAATTAAATATAACATATTTACTTATTTATTTTATAGATAAATTTAATTTAAAATAATTTTTTCTAATTGATTATAGTAAAATAATGATAAGATATAATAAAAACAAAAGAAATTATAACTAAAGACAATAAAAGATAAAATTAAAATTAAATTATACTAAATCCAATGATAATTAAGACGGGTTATTATTCTATTCTCAATTCATACCTTCCTCTTCGTGGATTTTCTCCATGCTCTTGTAAAAGCTGAAATGAGGTACTTTATCCACTTTCTCTCTCCTGCACAGTTCTCTGGTCTTCTCTGATTCATCGCCCATTACCAGAAGGAACTCAACGTCACTACAGGTTCGGCTCAGGTCCACCAAGAAAGGGTATATTTTGCTGCTCTCCAAACTGTCTCTGGCAGCGTATTCTACCACTACAAGTTTGTCTTTAGCCGTTCGAAGCGCTTCGTCGAACTCTTGGATGCTATGAACTTTCTGAACTCTTTCATGGCTTTCTACTTTCTTGGCACCAGAGGCGGCTGTGGCTTTCGTAATAAACCGGATCTGATGAGAAGTTCCAAGTCCTATATTTGGTGGAGAATAATGTGTAGTCAGAAAAGGTAAAGAAGAACGATGGGAATGAAGAGGAAGGAGCTTAGGGTGGGTGGAAAGAGAGATAAGGGGCTTGAATATGAAATTGGTGAACGTAGCCATGGATCAGTTGGGAGGGGATGGTAACTGAGAGAGTGAAGGGTTGCTAGGAATTAAGAGAGAGAGTATGATGGTAGAGCAGCTAGTACTTGGCTCACCAGGGATAACACATATTCGGAAAAAGCAAGGGGATTAGGAAGAATGGAAGCTTTAGTGATGAAAAATCATATCCCCTCGCGTGGAATGTGGTACATATTGTCCACACGTTCGCAAGTCTTTTTTTTTTTTTTTCCAATTCATTTTCGTCCAATTCCTTTCTATGGGTATCAATTATTGAGGATTAAGGAATATAAGGAACATCAATGGTAAAGTGAAGTTTGAATAGAAGTTATAGGTCAAATAAAAAAAGCCACCAAAGAGGAGGAATTCTGATATTTTAAATTATATATCTTAATCGATGTATTGCTTTGAAATAAGCCCGAGTTAGTTTCAAATACATAAAACTCTATCACCTAGTGAGTCCAAAAATAATATATAAATGCGATGATTTTTTAACATGCTCAATTTGTTTATGCTCATCCCCGGGAATTGATTATCATATAATAAAAAATAGATAGACACAGACATTAATGATTAAAAAGTAAAACTTAAGATTTTATGATAAAGTATTTATGCTTATCTTTCTCTTTACATAATCTTCTCATATAAAAATTTAACATAGGAGGACTTTTTTGGGTTAACTTCATTAGAAGATCTTTGTGACTGCAAGTCTATTTTTTTCGTTGGTTTATCTCGTTGTGTCATTTCGTACAATATCCGTGGCTGTACCTGTAACTCCGTATAAAAAAACACTGGGAAACAAAAAAAAAGAAAGAGGGGATTTAAAAGAGAAAAAAAGAAGAAGATATATTTTATCTTTCTATCGACTATTGAAATACTTTTTCTTGTTCTGGTCTTACTCCGCAGATACTACTCAATCTAGTAATGACAACTGTACCCATCTCTTTAAGAATCTTAGGAAAAAATGTTGGGCCATGCCAAAAATATATATTTGGGCTTATAACAAATCAGAGTTATCTATAGCTTTATCAGACGGGCCTAAGAATGTTTGTAACTGTTTACAATGGGTTGACAATTGGGCACTGTCTACAGGATAAATTCTAAAATATAATATTATTGTGAGAAGTTTTGTAACTGTTTTTTTTTTAATTTAATAATATTTTAATATATTACTTGCAGAATATGTAACAACCTCTCCTCTATCACTGGTCCATAAAACGAGAATAATTTTATTGTATTGATGATAGTAAATAGTAATAGATTGGAGACAGAGAGATTAAAGGATTTTATATTCTATGCCTAAGATAGGCTAGAGAAATTAAAACTTATGACCATTTGCAAATCATAAATCCTTAATTATTAATCTGTTCTTAGTCACAGTATATAATAAAATCACTAACAGATCAAAAATAATTAAATAAAACCATCCTTCGTGATATACTCTTATATACATCCTGGTTTGAGTGTTTTGACTATAATTATACTCCTACAGCTTGTAATAGAGCTGCTGACTTAGCAGTAAACCACGCTAGGGAGTGTGACTTGATTACTTGGGTGGATTCACCACCTGATTTCCTTATTCCGATTGTTCAATTAGATGCTTCTGGTTAATATAAAGCTACATTTCAGTTCAAAAAGAATTAAAAAACAAAAACCATTAACCTATAGCGAAACTCGTATAATACCCATCGTAAAGCACAAACCATAATGATGGTGCTTATATAGCGTTGGCTATCTAAAAATGCTCCTAACAAGAGTAGGGACTTGTTTGGATTTGTGGTAAATGAATGAATAAAATGGTGTACAGTTTCATTGTTTTAATTTTATAAATAAAGATGGAATTGAATTGTATCAGATGGAATCCATTTTACTCTATACTTTTCTTTTTCTTCCCCTTCAAATTGAGGGTTATGAAATAGAATGAAATTTTTACCTTATTAATTTTTATTATTTCATTACATTCTATTATCATTCTAAACAATAGAATGAAAATTGTTTGGAATAGAAACTTAACTTAATTCTATCATAAACTATCCAAATAATAATATAGAATTTCTATTCCATTCAATGTCATTACATTTCGTTCTACTCACCACTAAATATTGGAACAAAACCTAGGAGTCAATTTCAAATGGCATCCTCAACCTTTCCACTCTAAATCAGTAGCTCGTAGCTAACTTATATCGACTTGACAATACAACTTTTGATTTTATTTAGGGACAACTTGACAACCCTCAAAATTGGTTTAAAATAGTTTATAATGAACTAGTTATATAAATTCAAGTTATTTTATAACTAGTTTTAATTTATTCTTAATTTGATTAAAATTTGTTTTAAATTAGTTTTAAAATTTTGAAATCATAGTCAAATTTAAAATTTAAATACAAAAGAAAAAAAAAAAAGATAGATCAGTAAAGAGAAACAATAGATAATGTAAAAAAAACTGAAACAAATATCTAGGAAAAAATAGAAGTCATTATTAAAAATGGAAGACAATAAAACCCAACTTTATATTATTTTTTAGTTTTAGCTTGAAAAAGCATTAGATAAGAACTAGTTTTAAAAGATTTTTGTGCTTATGAAACAATCAACATTTTAAAATTGGCATTATTGTATTTAGTTATACGATTTTTAGAGTTTGGCAAACATCCTCTTAAATTCTTTTAATAAAATAACTTTTAGATTCTTTTGAGACCAAAGAAAAAAAATCACATAAATAACAAGAAGATGTAGATATGTTCCTTGGTAATAATTTATTTTTTACACAAATAAAAATTTGATGTTTGAAAAGAAAATAATGAAAGAAAATGCTTGTTACATATTTATAGCAAGACATATTCCTTCACATCACTTTATGTGACAAAATTAAAGTGAAATTATGCAAAAAATGAGATGAGATCATATATAATCGGATGATAAAAATTATATAAATGTGAGGTGATGTGAGCATAAACATATGTGATTAGCATTACTCATAACGAAAAGGGTCATAAAGAGCTCAAATACATCGTCTCATGAATCTCATCAAAGAACAAGTCCCAGTTCTTAAATTCCAGGAATCCATGACATTAGATTGTGAGTTGAGTTTCAAACTTTATTTTAGACAATTATTCTTTTTCAAAAAGAGTTTAAAGCTCAAGGATTTAAAAAAGTTACAAAATAAAAATTTGAATCCAGTTTAGGATTAACTTTATTGTGTATAGATATTTTTTCATTAATGGAACGAAACGAAATATGTGAAAATAAAAAGAAAAAAACAAATAAAGCTATTTTTCTTCTTATTTAAAAAATTAATTAAAAAAATATCAGTATCCTGTTTAAAAGTTAAATCTCAAACAAATAAAATAGAACTTAAAATGTTTCCTTTTAATCATTAAGTTTATTTTCTTCTATTCTACCCTAATTTTAAAGAAATAAAATTTTGCATGGAAAAGAGAGGAAGAACAATTTTTCTTATATTCCTTTTTGTGTATTTTCCTTTCCCAAATTCTCTTTTCATTCTCCTAATTATTTGTTATCCAAACCAAATACAATGTAAATGATATGATAACTCTTGAACTTAAAAGCGGCGCACAATGAAAGGTAATGTACTTTAAAATTTGAACATACTTGAATTAATTTATTCATATAATCAATGTATAAATAAGTAATCAATTTATTGTGAAGAAAAAGCATTAAACTGTTCTTTAACACATACATATTAACAATGTCATAGACTTCATCTTATACATGTAGACAACTAGACATGAAAAGCATTCAATATTTATTTTATATAATAATTTAAAATTTTTAAAAAAATTGATTAAGAAAATCTAAAATAATTAAGTTGTGTTTGATTTAGCTATAAAAAAGAATTATTTTAATAATTAATTATATATACAATCAATTGTCTTTATAATCAATTATAATAAAATTAATTTTATATTTAAATAAGTTAACTAAAATGCAATTTTAAGTTAATATTTTCCTTTTAATGGAAGTTAATATGTTTTGTTTATATTGTATAAAAAAATCACTTTTACATCAAGGCAAACATGATTACAATCAAATCAAAATGGTCAAAACAAAGCATTGCCTTTGGATTATAATCAAATTTTAGTGTAAAATAAATTATTTTTAGATTATTATAAATTTTACTCATTTTTCCTAAACATGCTCTAATACTATTAGCTTAAAGGGAATTAAAGAAAGCTTTGGATCTAGTCAAAAAGCTTTTTTTTTCAGAAAAAAAAGTTATTTATAGAAAAAAAAATCTTGTTTCAAATATGCTCTAATACTATTAGCTTAAAGGGAATTGACGAGCTAGCGTTATGAAAAAGACGAAAGGGGAAACTAAAACATTGATAGATTATGTACCAAAACATAAAAAAATCGACGTGACAAAAGTAATTCTAAAAAAAGCAACAAACGTCAGAGACAGGGTGAGAGATTCTGATTCAGAATGGCTGAAAGCTTAACATTAAATAACACCACCTTACTGGCTTACTCTACCAACGTCGCAACGCAGCTAGTCTAGTCTAAAGTTAGCGTTATTGGTGGCCACCTATGCACTCGCCAATGTAGACAACTCATGTCCGCTACTACGCACTAGCGGCACTATCACTGAGTTAGAAATAGATCAGTTATCCATCAGGGACCTTTAGCCTAATCTGCTTAAGATTTGATTTAGTCTAATTAAATAAGTTAGGTTAAGATTTTTTAAAAATTTATTTAATTAAAAAGATCAGATCTCATATTATCTAATAAGTTAATCTGATTTATTTAATTATATATAATATAATATATAATATTATAATAATTATAAATTATAATTATAATTATTAATTTATTATAATATATAAATAAATTTTTTAATCAAATTTTAATAAAAATCAATAATTAAAACTTAAGTTAGTAAGTTAGAATAAAAATAATATATTTATTAATATATTTAACATAATATATTTATTAGAATGAAAATAATAAGTTAACATTCACTCTTTACTTTTATAAATATTCACTATTTTCTTACTCTAATCTTTGATCGATATAAGATTTGAAAAACTAAAGTAAGAAAGTGAATAACTTGGTATATTTCTAAGTCTCACATCAACCAAAAATTAAAGTAAAAAAGTAGTGAACATCTATAACACTCACCCCTTATTTTTATAGATGCTTACTATTTTCTTATTCTGATTTTTAGTCGATGTGGGACTTGAAAGATTAGAGTAAGAAAGTGAATAATTTGGTATATCTCCAAGTCCCACATCGACCAAAGACTAAAATAAAAAAGTAGTGAGCATTTATAAAATTAGAAGGTGAGTGTTAAATTATGATAAATACTTATTGACTTTGAGTAGGTCTGTTGACTTATTTCAAGGTTTAAGCCTGTTAGCTTATATAAAGGCATATTGACTTATTTAAAAGTAGATCTGTTAGCCTATGTAAGATATGTTGACCAATTTAAAGGTAAATTTATTAATTTATGTAAAGACCTGTTGATTTATTTAAAGGTAGGTCTGTTAACCTATTTTATAAAGTAGATCTTTAAATAAGCTTTCAAGCTAAGTTAAGCTTTTAAAATAGATAAGTCAGGCCTTAAAAATCAACTTATTACAAACTCATAGATCAGACTTAGACCTTATAATTGAAATACAGGTCAAGCCTATTTAAAATAAAACCTGACTTGATCTAACCTGTTCCCACCCTAACTACCGCTCAGTTTTCCCCTTCTCATTTTCTAATCGGAAAATGTTCTTTTGCACCCCAATACAACATTTGAACGACACTAGCTGATCAAATCTTTAACAGACACCATATCTGAGGACGAGATTCTTACTGAATTAAAAAAAAAAACTGATAACTTTAAAATTTCCTAGAGCGTGCTTGGTTCTATTGTAAATTTTTAATTATTTTAATAATTAATTATAAAAAATAATTTTATATTCAAATATATTAATTAAAAATAATTTTAAATTAATTTATTTTATTTAAATAATATAAAAAATTTACTTTTATATATTAAATTATCAAAAAAAATATAAAATATTTTAAATTTTTTTATTTGATTAAAAATAAAATATTATTTATATTTTAAAATTTTTTGAGCCCAAAAAAAAACTTTTGGATTAAGAAATAATCCCAACCAGCCAAACATGCAGATAGATCCTTGAGATTTGACAATCTATTCGGCAAAGATAAACGACGCGTTTCCTTTTTCTCCGCCAAGTAACAAAATTCGTTATTCTTTAACACAAGAATAATAATTTTAATCACACATATTTCTCCTCACTTCATCTTATATTTAAAGAATTTTTACTGTCCCATCATATCTAGTTCAACTTTATTTTTTACATTCCTTTCTTCTGACTTTGACATGTATAAAATGTGAGATAAATGATATATCTTGCTTTTTTTTTAATAATACAACCATTACACAAACTAATCTTACTGGAAAAAAATGCGAATAAACTATAAAAATGGAATACAATAAAACACAACTTTATATTAATTTTTTAAAAAACTAGTTTTAGCTTGAAAAAGGATTAGATAAGATCTAATTTTTAAAGTTTTTTGTGCTTATGAAACAATCAACATTTTAAAACTGGCTTTATTGTATTTAGTTATCCGATTTTTAGAGTTTGACAAACATCTTCTTAAATTCTTTTAATAAAATGACTTTTAGATTCTTTTGAGACCAAAGAAAAAAATCACATAAATAACAACAAGATGTAGAAATGGTCCTTGGTAATAATTTATTTTTTACACAAATAAAATTTTGATGTTTGAAAATAAAATAATGAAAAGAAAATGCTTGTTACATATTTATGGCAAGACATATCCCCTCACATCACTTTATGTGACAAAATTAAAATTTATGCAAAAAATGATATGAGATCATATATAATATAATTGAATGATAAAAATTATATAAATATGAGATAATGTAAATATAAATATATGTGATTAGCATTACTCATAACGAAAAGAATCATAAAAGGCTCAAATATATCGTCCCACAAATCTCATCAAAGAACAAGTCCCAGTTCTTAAATTTCGAGAATCCATGACATTAGATTGTGGATTGAGTTTTGAACTTTAATTTAGACAATTATTCTTTTTTAAAAAGAGTTTAGAGCTCAAGGATTTTAAAAAATTACAAAAAAAAAATTGGACCTAGTTTGGAATTAATTTCACTGTGTATAAATATTTTTTCATTAATAAAATAGAACGAAATAAGTGAAAATAAATTAAAAAGATAAAATATAAATGGAATATAACTATTTTTCTTATTTAAAAAATTAATAAAGAAACGGAATGTAATGTTATTATCTTTTTTAGAAGTTAAATCATAAACAAATGAAACAAAACATAAAATGTTTCTTTTTAACCATTAAATTTTTTTTTATTCCATCCTAATTTTAGGGAAATAAAAAATTGTGAAAAAAAGAGAAGGAGAACATTTTTTATTATATCATTTTTGTTTTTATCTTTTCTTAAACTTCAAAACAAAGAAAATTATTTTATTTCTCCTAATTTTTTTTATTCTCTTAATTATTTTTCATCCAAAAACAATGTAAATGATATGATAACTCTTGAACTTAAAAGCGGCGCACAATGAGAGATAATGTACTTTAAAATTTGAACATACTTGAATTTTTTTATTCATATAATCCATGTATACGTAATCAATTTATTGCGAAGAAAAAGCATTAAACTGTTATTTAACACATACATGTTAAGGAATGTCATACACTTTGTCTTATACATATAGACAACCAGACATGAAAAGTATTTAATATTTTTTATATAATAATTTATTTTTTTAAAATTTATTAAGAAAATTTAAAATCATTAAGTGTGTTTGATTTAACAATAAAAAATATTATTTTAATAATTAATTATATGTACAATTAATTTTCTTTATACTAAATTATAATGAATCAATTTTACATTTATATAAGTTAATTAAAAAGTAATTTTAAGTTAATATTTTCCTTTTAATGGAAGTTAATATATTTTGTTTATATTGTATAAAAAAATCACTTTTATATCAAGGCAAACATGATTATAATCAAATCAAATTGGTCAAAACAAAGCTTTGTCTTTGGATTATAATCAAATTTTAGTGTAAAATAATTTTTTTTTAGATTATAATAAATTTTACTCATTTTTCCTAAATATGCTCTAATATTAACTTAAATGGAATTAAAGAAAGCTTTGGATCTACTCAAAAAGTTCTTTTTTACAGAAAAAAATTATTTATAAAAAAATTAATCTTTTTCATATATGCTCTAATACTAACGAGCTAGCATTATGAGAAAGACGATAGGGGAAACTAAAACATTGATAGAGTATGTTAAAAAAATAAACTGACAAAAGTAATTTTAAAAAGAAAAATATTAGGAAGTCATTTTTTATTATATTTTTTAATATTATTTTATTAAATCACATTACATACTAAAATATGTATTTAATTTCAATTAATATATAATCAACTTAATTAATATATAATTAAGTTTAATTTTATATTTTAGTGTGTGATATAATTTAATTAAAGAAATATAATAAAAAATATGTTACTAATCATCCTCTTTAAAAAAAAAAACAAACGTAAGAGACAGGGCGAGAGTTAGCGTTATTGGTCCACCTATGCACTCGCCAATGTGGACAACTAGACATCGCTCTTATATGCGGGAAAGGTTAAAATAGACATAAAATTTTTTGGTTCATGTATAAATTATTAATTTTGGGTCATTAATTTATTATTAAAATTAATTAATGACTCAAATTAAAAATTAATTTTTTAAATTTTAATTAATAGTATTTAAATTTATATAAAAATTTAGTTAAATTACAATTTTTACAAATAATTATAAATATAAAAAATTTATAAACTTTAATTAATAAATTTTATATATATCTAAATTTATATATAAATATTATCAAATAAAATTAATTAATAAACTTAAACTTACTAGATTTATATTAACTTCCTCCCATGTAGCCTACTAGGCACTAGCGGCACGGCCACCCTTGTTTTCTCCTCCTCATTTTCTAATCGGAAAATGTTCTTTACACCCCCAATACGATGGAAAAGTCTAAAATAAATTCAAAATTTTTAGATTCATGGATGAACTATTAATTTTGGTTAATTGATTTACTATTAAAATAAATTAATAACTTAGATTAAAAGTTAACTTTTATAAAATTTAATTAATAATATTTAAATTTATACATAAATTTAGTTAAATTATTTTTTATTTATAATATTTAAATTTATACATAAATTTAATTAAATTATTTTTTATAAATATAAGAAACTTATAATTTTTAATTAATAATTTTTTCATACACTAAAATTTATGTATAGATATCATCAAATAGGGTCTATTGGTAGATCAAACTTATTAATTCCACATTAATTCCATATTAGCATGCTCCCAATACAACATGATGAACGAGATTAACTGATCAAATCTTTAACAAACACCATATCCGAGGACGAGACTCTTACTGAATTATTAAAAAAAAAAAAACTAAGCACGGAATAAAAGAATATGATAACTTCAAAATTTCCTAGATTGTGTTTACTTCTATTGTAAAACTTTTAATTATTTTAATAATTAATTATTATAAATTTATTTTTATATTTGAACATATTAATTAAAAAATAATTTTAAATTAATCTATTTTTTTTAAATAATATAAAAATTATTTTTATATACTAAATTATTAAAAAAATTAAAAAATTTATTTAATTAAAAATAAAAGAATATTTATATTTAAAATTTTTTAAATAATCTATAATTTAAAATTATAAACTTTAAACTTACAAAAAAAAATTATTATAATACATTAAATTTTGCATAAAAAATAAAATAAAATTACTCAAATATGTATGACCAATAAAAGAAAAATTGAGCCAAAAAAAAAAAACTTTTGAATTAAGAAATAATCCCAACTAGCCCAACTACTTGCAGCTAGATCCGTGAGATTTGACAATCAATTCGCCAAAGATAAACGACACGTTTCCTTTTTCTCCGCTAACAAAATTCGTTATTCTTTAACACAAGAATAATAATTTTAATCACACATATTTTTACTCACATAATTTTTACTATTCCATCATATCTCGTTCAACTTTATTTTTTACATTCCTTTCTTCTGATTTTGACAGGTAGATAAATGTAAGATAAATGATACGTATCATGCTTTTTTTTCTTAATAATACAACCACTATAAACACAAACTAATCTTACTGGAAAAAAAAGGCGAATAAATTATAAAAGTTAATTAGAAATCTGAAAAGCCAAATTACACCAAGTTCATACATAGTAACAACTAACAATAGATTAAAATAAAACCCATTACACAAAAAAAAAACGTTAAATCCAAACTAAAATGAAAATTAAAAAAAAAAAAAAAGATGGATGAGATTGAAGGCAAGACTCTGAAAGAGAGTGTGAAGTTTTACTTTACCTCCTAGTCTGACTGTCTCTCTGAGTTGTAATAATATACCTACGATGGAGGAGTTGATACTGATTTGGGTTTTCTGCAGAGGATCATGTGCATCGGAGAGAATATTCCAGTGTCACCCCCTTTGGTCAAATAGTCAGCGGTCTTGAACAGCATCTCATGAACATCCACGGTACCTTTGGGCGCAATCCCCAACGCGGCGAGTATAGAAATCACAATGTGGTTGCGCCAGTAGGCGATCCTACCCATCTTCAACCTGGTCCACCACGGCTGAGCCGGTGGCTGAGCCAGATCCCGCTCCTTCACAACCTCGAACCCAACCTTACGCGCCGTCTCAGCAATCTCAGCATAACTCCTCAGCCCAGGCAAAGCATCCCCTCTCTCAATCCCTTGAATAATCTCCACATGCTCAGGATCATCCCCTTTAAACTTGTCCGTAGTGACCCACTCGTACGACACGTAGAGCGCCCCGGGCTTCAAAACTCTATAGACTTCAGCATACACTTCTTCAAGCTTCGGCGCGTGACACGTGGCCTCGATGGAGTACGCGCCGTCGAAGCTGTTATCACCGAACGGCATGTGGAGGAAATTGCCACACACAACCTCGCAGAGGCTATCCAACCCTGCCTTCTTATTGTGCAACCTCGCTCGGTTCACCTGATACTCGTTGATCGTGATGCCCACGACGTTAGCGCGCGAGTGGGCGGCGATGGATCGCATGGGCCCTCCGACGCCGCAACCGACGTCGAGGATGCGTTGGCCTGGTTGGACTTCGATGAGATCGACGGCCATTTCTTCGTGGAGGCGCGTGGCGTCGCGGTGGGACTTGCCGGGGATGGAAGGGGAGAAGTGGAAGGACTGGCCCCAACCCCATTCGTAGATGTCAGTTACGAGGTTGTAGAAGGTGTCGACGAAGTCGGGGACCTTGTCGGCGGTTTCGATCTCTTTTGGGCGGCGGAAGAATGACCAGTACTGCTTGTAGTTGTCTTGGACTTTCTCGGCGGAGATGGAGCCGCCGGAGATGGCGGTGGCGCGTTTGCCCTTTTGCTCGGCGGGGCCCAGGATGCAGACGAACCAGTACAGGCCGCCGGCGAGGATTGCGGCCGTGCAGAAGAGGGAGAGAGAGTCCATTGCGAAACCGAAAACGTTGAAACTTTGAAAGAGTTAAAAAGAGAGAGACTTGAGGGAGGATTTTACTATGCGAAGCAATTGGTGTGTCCGGTTTTTATGGTTTTGGATTTTGTGTTGTGTTTATCCCTTTACTGCTTCAGTCCACGTGTGTGGCACGTGAATCTTGTACCTTCCCTGGTAGTAGTTGTTTAGAGTTCAAACACTTGGATGACTCAGGCTAACACACCTCTGCTGTGATTCATTTTGCCAAGTCATATGGCTTTGTTTTTTTTTGCTTTTTTGTCTGTCATTATTCGCCGACATAAAAAGTTAATGGCATTCTACCAAAAGAAAAATAAATTAATAATGGCCAACCCATTATAAAAAAATTTAAATGATAAACAAAAACTGAACAGTTTTTTTCCTTCGAAGTTCTTCTTTGCTTTTTTTTTTTCCTTTTATGGAAAAAAAAATTGGGTACTTGATCAAAGCACAACGAGTGCAAGGAGAATAGTTGAAATTTGGTATTGCATCAAATAATGCATTATGCCAATAGGATACAATATAGATATATTATTAAGAAAAATAATATTCTTATATTAATTTTTTAACATTATTTTTATTTTATGTAATTTTTTATCATATTTTTTAGTAATTGTAATTAAGTGAAAGAAAATAATAATAAAAAATAATTTAATTAATAATATATAAAATAATATAAAAAGTTATATGAAATAAATGTGTGGTGAAGAAATCAAAATTGTATTATTAACTTCCACTTCCTTTTCTTCAATTTTATCTATTTTAGTAAGCTAACACCAATGTTTTACGTGAAGCAAATCAATCTGCATGTGCTGACTTCTTGCCAAAATTTGAGAGCTAGGAACTAACAAATGTAGAAAATATTCGATAAAAAAATTAAAAATTATGAATCATATTATTAAATATAATTATTTTTTTAAATTATCAAACAAAAATGTATTTATTTTTATATTATTTAATTAGTTAATATTAAAATATATTATTTTAAATTAAGTGTAAATATATTATTATTTATTTATTTTAAAAGAATATTTTCTTTTATTATATAGGAAGTTTTATGAATAAAATAAAATAAATAATAATAATAATTTATATTAAATATTAAATACATTATAATAGTAGTTGTTTACTACATCATGATTTAAAAGAAAAATAAAGTTTATATATATATATATATATATAAAAATAAAAGAAGAGAGTGAAGCTCAAAGTGAGAGAAGTTAATAAGTTTATTTCATAAAGATTAAAAATTAATAGAAATATAAATTGAAATTGTAATATCTAATGTATAAAAATAATTTTAATTACATGTCAAATATATATCAAGTATAAATATTTTAACTTCATCATTTTTATCTTTAGGATGATTATACTGACATCCCCTGAAGTTATTGTTTATTATATTGACATCATTCTTATTTGAAAAATTATTCATATCTCCCTTACTTTGTATTTATAATGAGATTTTGTGTAATATTTGTACATAAAAGTATAAGAGATATGTGTAATTTCGTAACAAAAAAGGGTGTTGGCAGGGACAGATTGAAGGGGGCGTGCATGGGCCACTGTCCCCAAACAATAATAAAAAAAATATTTTATTAGATACTTATAATATGAAACAAAGGTCAAAGTTTAAATAATAAAGCTTAACAAATGGCAAACATTAATATTAAAAAGCTATTTTGCTAAAAGGCTCAAAAGAAAATAAGTGAAGTTCACTAATCTCATCTTCACGTGGGCTTTTGGCAGTTAGACTGCTACTAATATTAGGTAATTAACGTCCTACAACTACAATAAAGCATTTTTAAATTATATATAAAAAAAGAGATCATTCACTTTTCAATTTATCTAAATGCTTTCCAGACTCCCACATAGCACAACACAAGCGCATAAAGATTAAGGCATAACTTTTCATTCATTCTCTTAATTAATTTTATTATCCATTTATGACTCCAAAGGGAATGGGTGAGCCATGAACAGAGAAGTAGTAGTCGTATAGTAAACACTCACCGACTCAACAAGTTTAATTTGAGGGAGCTGAGTCACAAGCATAAGAAATATCTCACCTTCCTAACTTTGTTGAAAGTCTCCATCTTTTCTTTCTTAATATCTTCATCTATCTAATATTTTATTAAAACTATGCCTCTAGCCTCTTTATGTTTTAATTCTTCCTTTTTGGTTTGATGTTTTGCTAATTGACCTTTATTTTTGTTTTTAATTTTTTTTCATTAGTTCGAGTTAATCTCATGTCTTGTTATTAATTTTTTTATCTATGTCTAATGTGCCTATTATCAATTTGTATTTTCTAGTTGTCTTTTTATTTTTGTAATATAATGTCTTTATCATATCCTTTTATTGGTCGTTTAATTTGCTTAGTGTTGATTATTTTTGTTTTAACTGCTACTATTAAGATATTTTTTTTTCAGCTATGAATATTGTGAAGAATAGACTCAGAAATAAGATGGAAGATGAATTTCTAACTGATTGTCTAATCACTTATATTGAGAAAATGATTGTTGAGAAGTTTGATACAGATTCTATCATTGATGAGTTTTATAATATGAAGGAATGTCGTGCTTGACTTCGATGAAGGCATTATATATTATTTTTGTACTATAATATAAATTTTATTAGTAAATACTATGATATAATTTGATAATGTGATTTATAACTTTTGACCCCTTCATTAAACATTTTCTGGACTTGTCCCTGGGTATTGGAGTATAATAACAATACATAAAATTAAGGATGCGAGTATAATTTAAAAATAAGAAAAGTATTAATGTAATAAGTACTAACCTTATGAAAGATTAATATAATTATCCTTTTATCTTTTAGTAAATTTCATTAAATTATTGGCACCTAAAAGAAAAATTGGTGAGAAAAGGAGAGTCAAGGCCTATGTTTGCCCCCCTTAAATCTGTCTATGGAGCTAGGTGTTGATACTCAATTTTATCTATAAAATTTGAAAAACTAAGGTATCACTAAGTCCCACAATGGAGAAGTCATGCTCCTTTTTCCTCCCCATATCCTATATAAAGGGGTGATTCTCAATTGTTTTGGACATTCAAAAAATTACACACTTGAACTTAATACTAAGTATAAGAGTTCGAGAGCTTTAGTAAATTTTTTTTACACACTTGAACTTAATACTAAGTATAAGAACTCGAGAACTTTAGTAATTTTTTTCTTGCAAGTGGGTTACTTTTCAATGTTTAATTTGAAGAGAATGCATGCGGTCATGTGCACTAAATTCTTTAAGCATAACATTTTTATACGCCTTGAGGTAAATTTATTTTTTTTTTTTTTATTGTATTATTATTTTTTATATACATATGTTATTCATTTTTTGTTTGGTTTATTTATTTTTATTTATTATTATTATTATTATTATTATTATTATTATTATTATTATTATTATTGTTGTTGTTGTTGTTGTTGTTGTTGTTGTTATGATTTTTTAAGAATAAATTGGGATTAACTGAATTGTGATAGCTTGTTAATCATGTATCTTTTAGAATTATCTAAATTGTGACAACTTGATGATTCAAATCTTTTTTCAAACATTAAAAAAATCAAATGAAATTTCAAAACAATTTTTTTAATTAAAAATAATCATTTCACAATTGTTTTTTAAAGAACTACGTGACTTTGAATTTCTCACTGCACTAGGGGATACGTAAGAGCATAAATCTATTTCTGTCAAGCCAAAATTAAATTTTCATAATTTACTCATTCTTTTTTCTTTTATAAATAGTTACAATGTTTTTAAAATAGATAAAATAAATATATTTAAAATTATTAAAATTTGCACAACTAACTTAAGGTACCATTCTTGGAACGGGTAGTATAAGGTGCTAACACCTTCCCTACCTGTAATCGACTTTCGAATCTAAACTCATTTTTTAAAAGACCAATTTTCCTAATTAAAGAGTTTTTATAATATTTTTTTTAATTTAAATAAACATTGGTGGCGACTTCATTGATTTTTCAAATCTTATCTTTTACCGTCGTCCCATCGCAATCCCGATTGCGACACTAGGGAAGATCAAAACTGCAAGCTTTGGCAAACCCTTCTAGATGGCCTTGGGGCATTCCTTCTAGCTGATTATGAGTGTACAATTCATTATGATCTAGTTTTTAGGACGTTTGCAAATTCAATTGGATCGATTTTGAGGAAAAAAATCATATGATTCAATCCCATCGATTTTCTTATTTTATCATCTGATTAGTTTGTTTAAAATGTAAATGTAAATATGATACAATCCAATCTAATCTAAATCGGTTTGAATTGGATCAATTTTTCAGTTTATTATTATAATTATTAATACAAAAAATCATCAAAATACATAATCTAAATTCATCAATTACATCAAATACAAGTATAAACTAACCCATCAAATAACAACAAATATTAGTTTAAACAAATTCATCCAAATACAAATCCAAATCCAAAATATAAGTTTAAATTAATTGATAATTCTCTTATACTTATCTAAATCCAAGAGAATAAATTAAGTTTTGGGTTGAGGGATAAATAGAAAAGTTCTTAAATAAGTATAGGTAACATAAGAATTTAAAGGTAAAGTATTATTTTAAATTATACATATATAATTTTTGGTTCGATTTGGAATAAATCGATTTTCAAATTTGGAAAATCTGATCAAATCAAATTATTTCTTTGGTTTTTTTTCAAATTTTTTTATTTTCGGTTTGTTCATTTTTTGATTTTAATTGAATTAGTTCGGTTTTGAATACCCCTACTAATTTTTCTCTTTTTATTTTCTATTGCACTCAAAAATGAAAAATAAAAGAAATATAAACATAGAATTAAAATATAAACTATATTATTATTATTACATAATTTTGATTCACTCCAAACCATATTTGTTGTTATATATTATTTACCTTACAAAATAAAAAATATGAGTTGTTGTACACGTAGGAGTGAGAATAGGTCAAGCAGTCCATTGTGGGCCTATAGCCTAGCTTATTTTCGACTTGTATAGGTTTAACTTATTTAACAACTAAGTCAGATTTAGACTTTTTGAAATGCCTATTTAACTATGTAGGTTAAGACTTGGGCTTAAAAAAAATATTATTTAACCTATTAGCCAACCTATTTATTTAATATTTATATATAATTATGAATTGTAATAATACTTACATAATTTACTAGTTATAGATTAGTAAAATATATTTATTTTATATAGAATATAATAATTTTGTTAAAGGTTATACCTATTTAAAAATTAAAAGGTTTAAATTTTTTGATTTATATGAATATCTTCATGTAATGTAAATTTTTAAATAAGCTTTTGAGTCAGGTCAAACTTTTATATTTTTATAAACAAGTTAAGTCGAATCATAAAAAAAAGTCTATGATGAATAACAGGCTAAGCTCATGCCAATACGTTACAAAATAAGTCTAGGCCTATTTAAGAAAACCCTAACCTAACCCAAACTATTTTCACCCCTATGTACACACAATGCCTTACACTATATAATATAAAGGTATATAAAAGGGAAATTGATAAACCCATATGAGAATCATAGCTTGGTTTATTAATGATCCCCAATTTTATTTGCCATTATTTTTTTTTTATTTGAGTCATCTAAAGTTAGGAGTTCACTTTAAAGAAAAAATTAACAATTGATATTATGGTAATACATATATATATATATATATATATATATATATATATATATATATATATATATCAATTCATTTATTTATTAAAATTTACTTTTTAATTTTTTCATCAACAATTGAGTTTTAGCACTTTTTCTTTTCAGGTCATTTCCTTATTTTGGAGGAGCTAAATCATTTCTTTCAATTTACTTTTATATTTTTCATTCAAACCATATTTAATGCATGGTACAAGTATATTAAAGCATTTTAAGTTTTGTTCAATAAAAGTTTAAGAAAATAAAAAGTTGTTGTATTCCAATGTGATAACATGATACAAGCTTTAACAATGACTATATTTGGAGCATTATGGTTCCATAAGCATTGGAATAGGTATAAAGCCCAGATCCTTAACTTTCCATTTTTTATTCTTGCAATTAAGTATTGGAGAAGTCTAGGGTTAAATTGACAATTGGAAAAACTAATTAATATATAATAATTAATTAAATGAAGGGTGGTAGCTCTTCTTGATGGGATGGGATAATGTTTTAAAAATAAAATCAGAGACTGAATTAGCGAGACTTCTGGATCATGGTTCAAATAGTTCAAGTGGTTGAATTTTTAATTAAATTATAATTGAACTGTGATTAAATTGAATAATGCTCGAACTAGAAATATAGTCAGTTCATGATTTGATTAGTACAACCGATCAATCCGATCCAAATTTTAAAACATTAGGTGAGGTCTCAATAATTTAAAAGACTTCTACAATGAAATCTTCATAGATATTTAATTTTTTGCTTTTAATTTTTTTTTTACAAATTTGATGATAGAAAAATTTTAAGTACACCTAAACTAAGAACATATAAAAAAGGTTAAACTTTAAGTAATAATTAGCAGGAATTATGACCCATAAAAGAGGAATGAGAAATGAATTCCTATTATTGCTCATAATTTGTTGGGTGAATTTATAGAGAACACTTGAAAATCAAACTTCATTATTTAATAGGTTTAAAAATGTTTATGTATTTATTATACATGATTACATGTAATATTTTACTTATACATTTGTATAAAATTATCTATCCCCATCTATGTTAATTTATTGATGTTAAGCTGCAATGAATATATATTCTTTATGAATCATGTAATCCTGATTTGATAGTTTATCTTTGATTGAATTGGGGTGGTGTATTAGTCCAAATACATGCAAGCTAATTTAGACACTAAAAGGAAAAAAAGAAAAAAAAATCTAAGATTATCTGTCTTTTATGGTACAGCAAGTTAAACTATTGAAATTAAATTTTTGTATAGGCTCACTCTAACTATTTAGTTATATGTAAGGAATAGGGATGATAAAAATACATGCACTCTTGAGTATTTGAAGGAATTATTAGTAATAAAGTAGATGAATATTCGTTTAATAAATGAGAATAAAAGGTAAAAATTATATTATTTGTCTCGTGAGTACTTACAAGCCTATCAAATATATTTTTTATTTAGTATTTTATATATATTATTATTATTATTATTTTCTCTTTCACTTGAGATGAGATAAAAAAATTTCTATTTTTTAATTATTTTACAATGAATTTTTTAATAAATAAATATTATCATTATAATAATTATTTATATAAATTGATAATTATAAAATATAATTAAACTTATATATTATTTGTGATATTCTTTTAATTTTATAAGATTTTTAATTGTTAAAATTTTTTATATGTGATATTAAATTTTATTTCATTTATATATATTTTTTAAAAATATTTTAAATTATTAAATATCTATTTTCACACCTTCTCATAAAAATTATAAATAAATACCCATATCGAAGACAAAAACGAAGATGGGGCAAACACGCTCCGCCCAAGCCCAACCCGTTAAGATTCCTAGTGAGGAATAAGGAATCAAATAAAAGAAATACCACGTTAAATAGCACCAAGGAAATTACGAAATTGCATCCGGACTTGAAATTGATGTTTGCACAGTCACACTCAACGGACCTATCAACGAAGTCAAAGGTGTCCGGTTTGATTCTTATTGATAATATTTTATTAATATGTCATTTATAAAAAATATTATTTTTAAGCCCTCATAAGAACTTGTAGTTTATATAATTATATATTTTTATTATTAATAGTACTTTGTTTAATATTTTTTAATATTATTTATTATATTTATTTTTTAATATTATTTTATCTCATTAAATCTGATACTTTTAAAAAAAATGTCAATAAAACATATATTTTTTTAAAATATGTATGATAATTTTTTTATAATTATATATTGACCTTAAAAATAAGACAAGCTCTTTTACTTCTACCAAAAATGATCAGTGCAGTAGAAATGCGTCTTTTCGCAAAGCGAAAAGTGATAAGTAATGAATTAAGGTAAACTTTATGGTAAATCAATTATTTGTTGTTAATTTTTATTTATCATTTAAGAAATTGTTTCATTAAATGTTGATTTTTTTTAAAACATTTAAATATGGAAGCTTCTATCATACATCCAGCATATTTGGGTTCATAAATGAATCATTTATTTTTTAATTTAACAGTATTTACATACAGATTTAGAATATATAAAAAATTATTAATTAAAATTTATAAATTTTTTATATATATAATTACTTGTATAAAAAAAGTGATTTGATTTTTTTTTGTAAGAATCTAAATATTATTAATTAAAATTAATAACTCAAAAATTGTAATCCATTCATAAACCTCTTTTTAGAGGTCTATATTAAAATTTTCCTTTAAACATAGGATAAATTATATCATCCACATATCGTAAATAGGCTTTTAAAATATGCATGCTCATTCATTTCCTTAGGTTTTGTAAGTTTCCCACTGCTCCCCTTATCTTCCTGTTGCCTTGTTGGCAGATTCTAGTTTGGTTCCCTTTGATCATCTTGCAGCGTTGTAGTTGGGCTTTAAGCTCCATTGTTAATAAAGTTTTTTTTTTTTTTAAAAACTTAAGTTTTTGTATTTTTATAAACGCATTCAGTCAGGTTAAAAAGAAAAAAAATATATAATAAATAGTATTTCTTTCCTTTCTTTTTTCTTTTTATTTGTCGCTTTAAAGAAGTTTTATCATTTCATTTTATTTGTTGTATTATAAAAGAAATTAACTATTATTTTTTTATCTTATAAGAAAGAGAAAAATTAATAGAATAGTAATAATATTTTAAATATTTTAATCTGAAATATTTTAAATATTTTGATCTGAAATATTTTAAATACTTTAATAAAATATAATTTTAGCAAATATAATTATTTTTACTTATAATAAAAGTTATTTAGTAAAATTTTAATATTATAATTTTTTTTGAAAACGCAGTGATTTGAGAGGATCTAACTTTCCTGCGAGATTCAAATTTCTCACATGGACATGTGGTGTTACTTTTTTTACTTTTTTTTTCTGCAAAAGGTTACAACTTTTTCTTTTGTATTTTAGTTTTGCTAAAAAGAACTTTACTTTTTTATTTTTAAGTTTCTCTATAAAACGTTATAATTTTTTATTTAACTTATAACTTTACTTGGAAAAAAAAACTTTACTTTATTTTTAGTGCAGATTGCACTTATAAATTAAAATGCAAGGGGATAACTCATAAGTCCATTAAAAAAAAGTATAGGCCACAAAAAAATTACACCATATCGTCGATACTCTTGCTGTCTCTGTGATTGCTACTGTTATCGAAATTACTCTAAGAATGAAGGTGTTGGAGCTTAACAGGTGATGGAGGCACTAGCTATTAGCGATCCGGATTCTCTCCAGCAGCTGAAGGTTCAAAGAATAATCAGATCATTTATTTTTTATCTAACTTTAATATTTAAAAATATTAATTTAATATTAAAAAATATTTTTAATATTAAAACATAAAAAAAATTAATGGACTATTAGATAAAAAATGAATGATCCAAATTTTAATTTCTTTGAGACTCCAAAGAACTGGAGAGAAGCTGAATTACAAGCTAGTGACAGTTGACACGGAAAAGAAGAAAAAACATGGAAAAACCTAATATTAGTTAATAAAATATAAATTCATATATAGTTAATCATATATATAAGTTAATTAATAAGTATCTTGTTAATTAACTATTTTTTATATATTTTTTATTAATCAATCAATATACATGATTAATTATAAAAAATAATATAAAAAATGATGTATTTTCCTTTTAGGATGAGAAGAATATTTCCCAAACAATTAAATAAAAAATACACACTTATTCATTTTTTTTGGTTTTACTTTATGATATGAGACTCACTTGGTGTTGGACTCACATAACAAATATGTTAATATTTTTTTATATTATAGTCAGATCTGAGTAAACTTATTTACGTTCTAATTATTTAACATTCTCGATCTAATAAAAAATAGATTATCTAAAAGAATTATCGATCTATTTGGATAATGCGGAATTAGAATTGAAATATAAATTTTAATTTCAATATCAATTCTTTCAATTAGAATTAGTCCGAATATTAAATTTTATGTTTGAAGTTGTTAAAGGATAAGAAATTGTAATTCTAAATTTAATTATAATTTTATTATTTAAAGGTATAAGCTAAAACATTAAAAAATTATTTATAAAAATAAAATTAATAAAAATATTCATACAATAATATTTTTATAATATAATAGACATTTTTTTCATAAAATTTTTTTCATGAATATTTTTTAGAAAAAATAGCTTTTTTATATAAATATAAAAACAATTTTTTATATAAATATAAAATCTTAATAAATATGATTGTTCATAAATAAATGTAGAGAATGAGAGAGTTTAACTTTTAAGTTATGAAATTAATAATTTTTAAGATATAGGTTAAAAATTGAAAAAGACTTAACTTAATTATTTTTTAGTTTTATAAAATTAATTTATGAAATTACAATTCTAATTTTAAAATAATATTCTAAACATAAAAATTAAAATTAAGAGGTCAAATTCTAATCTCAAACTCTAATTTTATACTCAATTTCAAGAGTCAAATAGACACTAAAAGAATTCTAGTTTACTTTATTTTTGCAACAAACTTCTAGACTAATGCAACCGAACATGTTTTTGTGAATAACACTTGCTAGTATTATGGCAGTATACTACTAGTATATGTATCATAATGGTATAAATAATATTTTGAGCTGACAGAATGGTATAAATATTAAATAATGAACCTCATCGTTTCTTTATTGATTGCACCTGTGAATGCAAGAACATAGATTATACATGTTCTCTTTCGGTGCCAAGTAATAGAGACAGAGATGTAAAACACATAATATAATTTTGTCACTTGTTGACGTTTATTTGGTTGCTGCCGGGATTCCGGAGTAATAGTATCTCCATGTCTTGCGGCAGTGCAGAGGCAAAGTCAAGGGTATGGAGCTGGTGAGCGACGGGCTTGGAGCAGTTACAGGAAGCGAGAGTCACGTTGAGGTTTTTGCTGAGCACGTGACTAGGATCTCTCATCTGTTCTCAAAGAAAAAAGATAATCATATATCTCTTTTAAGAATATGTATTGTTAACACCATTTTTAAAGGTATCAGATTTAATGAAAGAATGTGATAAAAAAAATAAGTATGATAAATAATCTTAAAAAATATAAAAAGAGATATATACATTATTAATAATAATAATAACAAAATTAATTATGAAAATTTGTACTTTTGTCCTTATGTTCTTTTGGTCCAGTGGTATAATTGCATGAGTTTAATTTTGATAAGTTTAGAGTGTAAAGATTTTTTAATGTTATCACTTAATTATAATTGTTATATTATTAAAAAATAGTTTTTGAAATAATTATTGTAACTGTAATTTTTTTTAGTAATGTGATCACGTATAAGTGATAGTATAAAAAGATCTTTACATTACATATCAAAATTAATTCCTATTTGCATTTGAGTTTAAATTAACAAATTTAATCTTTTTCTGTAAACTTCATGTGAAGTTTTGTTTACAAAGGTTAATATTACATACCATTTTCTATATATGTGTATCAAACTATGACCACGACCTAAGTTGAAGAATCACGAAGGCTTGTTGGAGGTCTATGAGAAGGCCTCGGCTGGAACCTTAACTGACAAGGCAAAAGTTAGGTTAGAATACAAGGTTGCCAGACTAGAATGTTTCGGGTGAAAAACAAAACATGTTTGGTTCAAAATATCAAACTAGTTTAAAAAGGGGTTCCCTAGGATTGGCGTCTAGGTGCCTCCCTGTCATGAGACAATCAAGGGATTAGATGCTAGGCATAATTCTCGGCTCCACCCTGGGTTCATCATGGCAATGATTGTCATCAAACCTAGTCATAATGTAACTGTTAGTCATAATCCTAGTCTAGCTTGGGCAGAGGCGTTAATTTTGGCCAAGTTGATCATGTGTGAGTTGTCGACTGTGCACATTGCTTTACGCCATAGAAAACTCAGGTAAACTCAAAAGATCTCATATTGATCCAAATTAGGCCGGGTCGCCTAAGCTTGACACTGGTTGGGTCGAAGCCTAGTTGGGCTGGTGTGAGGCCGAGCTAATACGATTCACAGTCTCTTAACTTGATCATCTATAAAGATGAGTTTAACTTTTGGTTAGTTGGTCAGGGGAATAAGTGGGCTGGTACAATCCACAGTCGGAGTGGCTCAACAAGTTGTTTCCTAGGTTTTGAGTTTAAGTTGAACTTATGACTGACCAGAAATATGGCGAGTCGGTATGATCTACAGTCTCCCAACTTGGCTATCTAAATAAATAGGCTAAGCTTATAACTATATATATATATATATATATATATATATATATATAGAGAGAGAGAGAGAGAGAGAGAGAGAGAGAGAGAGAGAGAGTAAACTAAAATTAAATCCATAAGAATTTTATGTCAATAGTTGTTCATCATTTCATGTCATCTTATATGATGATCATCTAGAAATAGAGTTTGGAGCTTTTTATATTCATTTCACATTTATATCTTTGATTTTTATGGATGGAATTAATTTTTAATTGATTTTATTGATTAAAAAAATACATATGACAATTTTATTCATTTAATTGCACCACCCTAAATTTTATATTTTTCATTGAATTAAATTTGTTTAATGAAAAAGCATAATTAGATTAGTAATATAAATATTTTATTAAATACATTGATTTATGTATATCAAGGAATGACCACCTCAATTGTTGTACGAATGCAATATACTGAGGTTGGTCCTCATTCCTCAATTATAATCCCATTCCTGTGATGTAAATCGGTCCCTTCACTAGTAACTAGGAGCCCCTGAACTTCCCTCAACCAAATAAATTTCTCTCTGGTTTTTAATAACAAATAAAAATATCTCTCTGTTTTCCCGAGTTGATTTGGCTCCCGTTTGCTTTTAACTTACAACTGGGTCACTAGGTCCACTACTCGACAGTCAGCAGTGTCAGTGAGATGTATTGCAATGCTCTTTCCTCGAGTTGTCGTAGTTTCTCTATGTGGATCGTAGTTTGCCTTGTCTCCTCGTGGGCAAGTGGTCACCATAACTGAGGCTAGCATGAGGTAACCTCTGTTCATAGGGATGGAAACAGGTCAAGTCAGGCCAGACTTCACCTTAAACAAGCCAGGCCTGTGTTACAAATATCTGGCATGAGCCTGACCTGTTACCTGTCAAAGGCCTTTTTTTGGGTCTGGCCTGGCCTGTTTAAGAAGCCTGACCTGGCCTGAAACCTGTTTAGAAGCCTGATTTATATTAAGGCCTCTAAATAGGCCAGCAGGCTAAGGCCTTCATATAGGTCTCAAATAGGCCTAAGCCTTTAAACAGACCTTAAAAGGTCATTAAAAAATATAAAATATAATTTTATAAATAAACATAAACAGGCTGGCCTAATAGGCCTAACAGGCTTTGCTGAAAGGTTAAGCCTAACCTACTAAATGAAACAAGCTTTTAAAAAGGCATGAGCCTAACTCATTTTCTAAACAAAGGCTAGGCGGTGTCGTGCCTAAAATAGGTCGAAAGCCACAGTTCCCGACAGTAGCCTTGGCTATTTCCATCCCTATCTGTTCATAATAGTATATAGCTTTTGTTGAGATGTATTTTTATATAATTGAAGAATGAAAATAATATTCTTTATTCTTTATTAAATTGCTTTAATTGTTTAAAAAATAATAAAATATTAAATATTAAATGCTTCTTATTTAGTAATTCTTATATTATATTCATATATATCTACTTTTTCTTACTTCTTTGGGCTTTTGGTGATTTGTAGGGATGTTTAATAGATGAGTTTAGCATAACTTGAACTTGAATTGATATATTGACTGAGCTATTTTTTTGAATTCGGATTCGACCCAGTTATCACCTTATTAATGATTGGGTCAAGACCATGTTAATTTGATATTTATATAAAATATATAATATTAGATATTATGCATATCTAAGTCATAAGATTTTAGAAGTATGAAATTAAAATTAAGTGATATTTTATAATAAATATTATGAAACAAATTATATCAATACAAAAATATTATCATGTTATGCGAAAGATACTAATTTATATATAAAAGTCTTATAACTTATCACTAATTTTAAAAAATATATATATAAGTTTTAAAGCGTTATATTATACTATACCAGTCGTGCCAACCAGGAGTGTGACCCAAATCTAGTCTCAAAACACACCCAATCAAATCTTAAGAACCCGAACTTGGCCTAATTATATTTGGGTTGAGATGGGTCGTTGGGCTAGATCGAGTCATGAACACCCTTAGTAATTTGTGACTTTCTGATCAACAAAACGTTTCTATCCATCACGAATAGAGTTCACAAGAGAAGTTTTCATGAAGAACTTTGTCCACCTATATTCCATCACTTCAAAACAGAGCTTTTGGCAATGCAGCTAGTGTTAGGGAGGTGCACCACTACACCTTGAACTTACCTGCTATAACATGTTTAATTGGTCTTTGCGATTCCACCACCGAGACCTCTAAACCATTCCAAGGTTCACCACCAACATCGCTTCCTTGCTAAGATATTAAATTGTCGTCGTCGGTTGCAGAAGCTCTTGAAGCGAACGGAGCTATAGATATTGTCTGTTTAGCGAATGTCGCTGCCTTTGTTGGCGGCTGGGAAGATGTTGTCGGCATGGAGGAGCAGTAGCGGCGCCACCTCCAGAGGCTCCACACAAAAGGCGTGTTATGGAAGCCACTGGAGGAGGACTCCTCCGCCCTAAGATCCATTGTGTTCTGCCTCTTCCATGGTAACGAGGTCTCTATCGACAAGAACTACCTCTTCAGGGTGTTGTGGAGGGCGCTGGGCAAGGAGGTGGTGGACAAGGTTTCCGTACCTTCATCGTCGCCTCTATCAATATCAGCATCTTCCTCCTCCTCTTCCTCTGCTGGTGAGCAACCACTAGTGCCACCATAATCTTCTACCAAGGCTTTACTTGTTTAACAAGTAGCCATTGTTTAATATCGACCACTAATCACTTTCAATTACTTTTTCCACCATATCAACAACTTGGATTTAAGTTTTATCCATGCACCCTGCAAAAGCAGGATACATGTAAGATGAAGTCCTTCAAAACAAACCATGTTGCAAGTCCCAAAATTAGGAGTATCAATTACTACTTCTATTTGTTTATAGTCATTATTCTTTAACTACTTTTCTTTTTATGTTTCTAAAATGTCATTTATTAAATAGTTGAGTCATGTTAATTATCTATTGCCACTCCTATACATATTTAAATTATTGATTAATAATTATAGATAATTTTAAACATTGCTTAAGTTAATCCGTACTTGCATGCTACTTGCATTGTGTAACCAAATAATGATCATGCCTATTAATTTGCATATCAACATTTGTTTGCTTGAAATTTTATCATAAAATTTTATCAGTATATATCAAGGTTCACCTTATCCCTTACTAGGCTTCCATAGGATTTCTTTATGTATAGCTAACATATGAGATGACTACAGGAATTCGCAGGAGTTGTCTTATAAGCTCTTTGGTTTGACCATGGTGGCCTATGCTTCTGATTGCATGATGCCTAACAAAAATCTTTCATTTGGCACTTGAACCCTTATTAGTACTATATCAAAATCCTTTTTTTCAAAGCTGAACTTGTGTAATAAAGCATAAGCATCCTCACTCAAAACCATAGCTTCTACAAGCAACTACAAGAAAAAAAGGTGCTCAAAGATTAAGGGTGTCAAAACGGGCCGGCCCGACTTAGGCCAGGAATGTTGTGAGTTGATAATTTGTTAGTCCAACCCAACCCTATACGAGTTGCGGGTTGGGCCAGGACGGTCTGTAACATTTTTTATTTATTTTTTCTTTAGTTATCAATACTTAAAAAAATGTATTCTTATGTTGCAACATTTTTTTTTCTTTTGCATAATTTAAATCCTATTAAACATTAAAAAATATTGTTATGATAAAAATATTAATTTACATTAAAAAATAAGAACAAAATCTTGATATATCATATAAATTATATCATAATATCATAATTAAATTAAACATTAGGTTCGTAGGTCGGCCCAACCTATTGCAAGTTGACCCGCGTCGGGTTAGCCTAGTAGAACCAAATTTCATTTTTGCATAAATTTGTTCGACCCAGCTTGCCCATATTATTGAGCTATTTGGGCCGGTCCATTAGACTTGACTTATTTTGACACCTCTAACAAAGATGCAAATGCTATGTTCTAATAAAAAAATTGGGGGTAAAATAGAAAAAGAGGAGTGCTAGGAACACACTATTTGCTATTGGGTCAAGTCATCCACTAAAGCATACACTCAAACTTAATTACATGTTAATCGAGTTAATTATATACTAATCGAGATAATTATATATTAATCGAAGTTAAGTGTGTGCTTTAGTGTATGTTTTACCCTGTGTTTAGATATTTTTTCATTAATGGAACGGAACAGAATAGTTGAGGATGGAGTGGAAAGGAAAGGAAAGGAGTGAAACATAGTTTCCATTCTCCTTATTTGGAAGTTTCATTAACAGAATGGAATAGAACTTCATTACCCATGTATTTTTCCATTTCACCTTAATTTTGGGGGAAACAAAAGCTGGTCATTTAAGAAGAAGATGAGGGAAATGGTTCCCCATGTGTTTCATTCCATTTTCATATATTTTAAAACTCCTAAATAATGAAAGTTATTTCTATTCCCCTTATTCTGTTTCCGTTCCCTTCATTACCTATCATCCAAACATAGTGTTAGTATGTGACGTAACTTAATAGAAAGAAATGTATTAAAAGAAGTGTGTTAGAGAGTATGCTCTTAGTATTATCTAATAGAAAAAATAAAAAAATGAATAAGACCAATTGCTCACATAATTTTATGTTAAAAGTGTTGGTTAGATAAAACTTTTTTCAAGATAAGGACTTCAAAATTCAAATATCTAACATTATAGGTAAGGTTCATTTGAAAATGCAATCTACTTATATTGTGATCAACGGATAGAATATCGAACTATTTATGATTATAGAATGGAATATATGGACAGTGTACCGATGCTTAGAAAGAACTGTAGAAGCTAAAACTTTTTGTGATCTAAATTGTTATGTATTATGAGATTAAACATTCACATGACATACAATAAATTAGAGTATAGGGGATGGCACATTGAATTTAGAAAAAAGAGAGTTAATACTGCAATTAGGAGATGATTTTTTATTATATTTAATATATTTAATTAAGCATAAGATTAGTGATAAATTACTAGATTGATTCAATTATTTAATAAAAGACATTTGGAGAAAATAACAAATATTGATTAAAAAGGAATAATAATAGATACTCCTCCAAAACCTTTCAAATTATCAAGATGAAAAATACTATTTATCACCCATTAGATTCCTGAAACCGTCACATGAAACATTGTAGAATTCAGAAAAAGCTTTTAAAGGTAAATTTATTTCTATAGTGAAGAAGTAATGTTATATACAATTTTAATTTAACCTAAAATGTATTAAGTTCTTAATCCACTAAAATTTAATGTTAAATACTCTTTATTTATTCAATTTAAAAATAATAAATTCAATTTTTAATAAATTTATCAACATAACCGTTATTTCAAATACCATTTTGATTGCTTTTTTCTTATATATATATATATATATATATGTATGTATGTATTCTTTTTGGATTGAAAAAAGAAACACAAACAGTGGTGCATTTTGTGCCACGTAATTTGTAAAACGTGGGTTGCATTTCGTAAGAAATAGCGGTGCTCAATTAAGATATAAACTTGATAATATCAAGTATTTTTAACACGTGTAATGTCTTTTATGTGATGTTTTTCTTGACACATATTATATATTAATTAGCTTGATTGGGCATGTGTCTTTTTTATTTTTTTCCTAATAAATTAGTTAAACACTAAATAGTAATTATTTTAATTTCCTATTTTTACTGAAGAGGAAATGCTTGGATCTGATTTAAGTGATAAGAAGATTGAGTTGAAGTGAAAGCCATAAAAGATTATTTATAATGATTACGTTTGGGTTGATTTATGATATGATACTTTAAAAAATGTATTAGTATTCAAGTTGGGGTAGTTTTGCCATACTCATCCAAGTCAACGTAGTATCCCCACTCGCTGTTATTTTTTATTTTTTTTTGGTTTATTAGAGTATTTTTTTGTTTAATAGATAAAAAATTAATCTCTTAAAATATAGATAAATATTTAAATTAAATTTTTTTAATAATATTATTTTTATGCACATAAATTTATGAATTAAATCCAAAACTATATATTTAAAAAACCTAATTTTTTTTACTCAAATTAATATATAATAATAATTTTAAAGAGATACAATATAAAGACTTCCCATCAGGTTACCCATCTTCTTATTACTCTTGCTCAAATACGCTTAAATGTGAAGTTCTGATAACATCTGATACGTTAGTACCGATATAATCGTACCTTTACTCACTGCTGTTATAGCCATTGATTTCTATCCAAAAATGATTAACGGTAGCTACGCTCCACTGACAACTTGTTGATGCGGTAAATTAAGAATTGAAAATTTGCACATTGGTCTTACAAACAAGTGACAACCCTTATGGCCTTACCTTCTATGGGAACTCTGTCGTGGAGCTCTTGCAATTGCACCGAAGTCTGCAACAACAACAATACCCACGTCGTTGAGCTCCACCTTCCCGGCGTCGCACTCTCTACCAAGCTCCTCGTCGGCATCTTCGGCAACTTAACCCAGGTGGAGCTTGGAGGAGAACCAAGTCTTTTCTGGGTTTGCTGGAGGGCTTGGAGGAAAACGCGGGCCACTGAGTTTACTTTAAAAAACAAGGCACATATCCAATCCTAGAATTTTTCACAAAAGTTAAGGAGTGTTCTGAACTAGATTCAGAGGCTACCTGAGATACGCACGTTGCAATGAGTTCTCCTTCGCGCAGCAGCTGAGCTTGTGACATAGGGGGGTTGGGTACCTGCAAAGGGACTCCAACGCTCAAGTCAGGCAGTGCACAATAATGTTTTTGGGATGGGATTTAGAGTTACCTTACTAAGATGACTTAGCCTTGCATTTATAGAGCGTAACCAGAATCCTAATGGGATTCTTATCGAATACTGAATGCAGGTAATTTAGGATTAGTATCCTGAAGAGGATTGCCTTCCTGTTATTATCAGATATATCCCTACAAATCCGGGGTTAGGATATGGAAAGTATCTAACCAATAAGGATATCTATAAATCCTATAATATCGTAAGTTGATGATCGGCAGTTACGGATATTTAGGGATTCATCCACTGCTCGAATCTATCAGTCACGATGTCGAATACTGATACTGCTCGAAGGCCGTAATCCGTTATCCAGAGTACGTCGTGAGTCTTCCTCTACGCCTGGTAGGAGAGTCCGGTGATGTGCATGCCGGGTTGATCCTATGGAGCGGGATACCGGATCACGGTCCAGAACAGTTGCCCCCAGCTTGGCTCTTGGATGAGACAGACCAGAGTCAAGTTTAGAACGGATCAACCATTCTGTGGTAATTCGACGGGTAGGTGTCAGACCTCGGGTTATTACCGATATCATTGTCCTTATTCAGTTATGAACAAACATCGCTGCCCCCAAGCACGAGTACTAAGGATTCCTGGAGACATATTTGACGCAGATCCCAAACGTGATCCCTGACGTAACGGTCTGCGATTTTCTGGGAAACTGATGCTTGGACTTTATTGGGAAGTAGTGATTCTTTAAAGAAAACGTCAATTTCATACGGATTTTTTCAACTGCTCCCTATCTTTGTGACTAACCAGAGATCAAAACATTTATTTTGGCTGACTTCATGGGATCAGGTCACCTTTTACGGGACCAATCGGAATCCTTCATGCATGCTATAAGTAGAGAACATTTCTTTGTGGGTTAGCATTCCCTTCTTCTTTCTTATTGTCGAACAAAGATGATTTCTCCCAAAAGAATGAGTGTAATTCTTCCTTCGTTCCCTTCCTTTGTGAAGAGAGCTTCACCATCTGCAGAAACTATATTTTTATTTTTTTCAAAGTTCGTGAAGAGATTTGATTTTCTTCGAGTGTTCATCCTTATTGGACAGGGGCCTTTCTATCTTGGCGTAAAACCTGGTTGCTATGCATTTAGGGAGGCGAAAGCCTTTCTATCCTGGCGTACACGGGGGTGTCTGACCCAACGTGTTGTTAGGATGGAATAATGCTTCCGTCTTCCATTGCATGGGGACCCGATGGAGCACACTGTTCCAAAGTTCTTCTTCTTGGCGAGCTGCTTGAAAGCACTTGGCCGGTCTTTTTCGGAGTAACGGCTGGAAATGCAACGATGCTAGGTCAAAGGAGTGTGGATCCCCTTGGAGCAACCTGGGGTGGTCTGCTTTCTTTGACTTGCTTTCAAGGAAGCAACGCGTATCCCCTTCTGCCGTTATCCGTCCAGAAGGTAGGAGAAGAACGGGCGAACAGAGGATTTCTACTCCGGAGTGGCTTCACTCTGTTTCGACGTAGAAAGGCCGCTGTAGCTGCTTCGTAACTTGAGGCAACTTGGAATGGTCGAGACCGGCTGAGGATTCTTCAGCTAGAGAGGTCGTACCCCTTCCAACCAGAAAAAAGGATCCTGGTCTTTAGTTGCATTGTGGAGAAGCAGTGCAAAGGACTTTGGCATTTTCCCTAGGGCTATGATCCCGGTTTGCCAATGTTCTGCAAAGTCTATCCACTTTTTCAAAAGACCGTGAATTGGAGATGTGGATGGGGTATGATCCGGGCAGCCGGAGATGTTTTCCCTCGTTCCCGGGATTTCGTTATACATTCCATGTCTCAATATTTTCTTTTTCCTCTTTTTTAATTGTACGACGATGTATGGAATGAAGATGATTCAATAGACTTTGCCTTCTCTGTATTTGTCCTGTACTTCCATTATGCATATGCTTTTCCACCGAGGTAACTTTGCCGGGATGAGTCCAACGCTTATCCCGGTATAATCGAGTAAAGAGATTGCCGGGATAGGCCCAATGCCAACCCGGCATAATAGCCATAAACACACCTCGGAGCATGATACGTTGTCCGTAGTGTCAATAGTTAATTGGACTTGGAATCCGTGGTAAAAACCCAGGTTCTCATCCAACGTTCGTACGACGCTTTGGATTACTGCGTAACCGTCCTTTCAACTGCTATTACAGCTGGTGGGCCACGTGTTGCGATTTCATCGGAGGGACGTGCTTAGAGCCCCGCGAGCCATGATGAGCACTTTTTTGAACTTGCGCTGGAGGGGACAGAAATGTCCCTTAACCGTTCAACCCTTTATAAATAAAAGGTTTGTTTTCCTTGCTCCATCGTTTTTGCCCTTCTTCACTGAAAACACCGTGCGTTGAAAGTCTTGGTTTCTTTTTGGGTGCTCTTCAATCGCAGCTCCTCCATTGTTCTGACTCAACTTCTCAACTTTCAAGTATCCTGCCTTTACACTGTAAGTTGCTTTCTTTCGGTCATTTTGTTATTTGCACTTTCAGTATGTCAATAGCTTTTCAGAAAATAGGGTAGCTTCGCATTCCTGGTTTTTCTTGCCTTCAAATGGGGCTTAGCGATATATGTAGATATGGTCGCCTCCCTGAAACACCAACTTCGCCGCGCCACACGCGGTGGAGGGGTTCCTCCCGAATGCCTTGTTTCTGGTGGGACAGGAGGTCGGTAGGGGAGGTTAGGATTACCTTGCTCTCCCTGTGTCTGAATCTGTAAAGCTATTGATTCTGACAGTTTTTTACCGACTTCTTCGGATGTTCTCAGGGTTTCCATGGCCAAAGGAAAGAAAGCTAGGGTCCAGCCCCATCTCACGACGTCCGTGATCCGAAAGAAGACGAGCTGGTTCGAGTTCGGCGGGGTCCAGGGTTGGTATGCCCATGGGTAGTGGACGACGTATGGGATCATCAGTCCCAGTTTTCAAGCGAAGCCATGCTCCGAGAATCTCTATTCGCCTTGGAGTTAACTGTGAACAAGGCTCGAGATGACGAGTTTGAGGTCGTCTGTCCGAACTGGAACGAGAGGGTGTGTTCCTGCCGAGAGGAGGGTTCACATTTCATGTTCCTGTACGAGCCACTTTTCTTCAAGTTAGGGCTAAGGATGCCGTTTTCGACTTCCAGATGGACGTGCTCCGTACTCTCCAAGTAGCCCCCGCATCCACCCTAACGGTTGGGGCTACATCATATCGTTTGAGAGGTTTTGTCGGTTGATGAGCCTCAAGTGCTCGGCGAACACCTTTTTTATTTTTATACGAGAATAAACACCCGAGGGACGGTGAGGCAAACTAGTTGGCTTGTCATCCGATCCCGCTTAGTCGTAAATCCTTTGATGTTTTCGAAGAAAGCTTTAAAGGGTTCAAGACTGCATTTTTCAAAGTAAAGGCCAAAGAGGATGTCACCTTTCTTCCTCGGCCGGACGGGGAGCCGAATTTCCTCTTTACTTTGGACGCTTGAGGTGCTTTGGGACGTGCCCATCAACTTGATTGAGAAAGAGGAGGAAGATCTCGACCCTGAGGAACTTAGGACCGTGAGATTCATAACCCGATATGCTGAGAAGCACGGGAACATCAACATTAGAGATGTTCTTCGTATCCCTGGTGATGATATTCTTTACACTTTGTTAGGTAGGAATTAGGGCGTTTATACCTCTAGTATCCTTAGGTGTTTGCATTGTCTTCATATATCAATGTTTCGTGATGATGGACTGACTGTATCTATTTCTGCTTCTTTCTAGTCAGTAACATGACTTCAGGACCTTCCATGGTTACCCTGCGAACTTCAAGAAACCGGAGGAAGGGGAAGAAGACGGCGGCTTCATCCTCCACAGCTATTCCGGACTCATCCGACCGTGATGTTGTTATTGTAGAGCAAGATCAGCCGGGATCCCCTGCCCAGAATCTTAAAGGGAAGAAAAGGCAGGCTGTGGAAGAGCCTCCCGAGCACGATGGGGGTCGTCGGAGGCCGGTGAAAGGGGAGGGCGGACTTTGCGGTCATCGCGGGGTACTCTGACCCCGGCCCCTTCATAGATGGGCGACTTTTGAGTGGCGAGGTGAGGTAGCATATTGCTGAGCAAGGTCTGGCCCAAACCTTAGCCGCACTTCAGAGACAAGCTCTCCGGGCAGCGGCCGAGATCCGTGTCATCGAAGTCACTATCGAGAACGCTGATCGCCAGGCGTCGGAAGAGCTGAGGGCCTTGAAGAAAGAAAAGGAGGACATCAACCAGAAGTTGACCGCGTCCTTAAAGGCCAATGAGGATAATAGGACGAGAGCCATCGAGCTGGAGAAGAAAGTCCCTGAGCTGGAAAAGAAGGTCATTGAGTTGGAGAAAACGTTGGCGGACTCTGAGACTGCCAGAAAGGCCGAAAAGCTTAGGGCCGACCGAAGCATTGGCGCTTTGAAGGCCGAGGTAACACAACTCGAAAAGGAGGTCGAGGAACTGGACGAAGTAGCTGAAAATGTCGGGGAAGAGCAGTTCCAAAATGCTGTGAAGCAAATCCAGTACTTCAACCCTGGGGTCGACCTTAACTTGGAGGGTGTTACCCCGGATAAAATGTTTCATAATGGCCAGCTTGTAGCTGTTGAAGAGTTAGCCGCGAAAGCTTCTGGTGGCAACCCGGAGGTTATCCAGATCCCGGAAGAGGCCGACGTCTAATCTTTTGCTTGCTTTTTTCATTTTGCTGTTTTCTGCCCCCTGCGTGGGGTTTTGTTACTTGTACGAACAATTGCCCTATGTTTGGGGTTTTATAATTAATGATTCTGTTTAACCATTTATTTTTCATGGTCCGACTTGGGTCCAACACCCATTTTCGTAGTCATTATAAGGGACTTAGAAAACTTATTATCATAGAAAACCATGGTCCGGGATCCTTCACTCATACCGTTGAGTGAATGGCATTCCACTTTGACTTAGATAAAAATAACGCCTTAGTCTGTAATCTAACGCTTATAATAATCAAACGTCAAGAAATTTTAGACTTACGCAAAGTAAAACCTTAATCCATATTCCAGTGCTTGCTATGGGAAGCGTTTGGAATTGCAGATATAGGTAATTGACGCCTGGCTTAGGACAGTTTACGCGAGAACCCTTTTGCCTGAGGCATCATCATTATTTAACCTTGCCCGGGGTAGGTACCCCAACAATCATATAGATTTTGGGACTCCTTCTAGGCTTGGGTATAAAGGAGCGTGTACATATGATCCGTACTGCCTCTTATCGACTTGCCAATTTAGAGCAACGCGTTGGATAAACCTGGTTTCCTGAATAACACGATTTATTGATGAAATTAGGAGGACAGGAGTCCGTACATAGCATACTTATTTAAAACGGGAATGGATCAAAGGTAATTCCACTGGAGGGCTGAGCTGCTATGGGCATTCAGCTATAGTATTTTCTTAATTTGTCCGTATTTCAGTAATTCTTGACTGGGGTCCCAGATAACGTTTCTAAGGTGTAGGCACCCTTACCCGTGCTAGTGACAACACGATAGGGGCCTTCCCAGTTATGGGCTAATTTCCCTTGGGAGGCATTTTTTCCTCCTATGTCGGCTCTCCTGAGCACTAGATCACCGGGATAAAATTTTCTTGGGACCACTTTCTTGTTATACCTGGCAACTGTCTTCTGCTTGAGGGCAGCATCCCGTATATGGGCCACGTTTCTTCTTTCTTCGAGCAAGTCTAGGTCCTCTCTGATTAGACCAGGGTTGCTGTCGGATGAGAACTGTTGGTAACGCCAGCTGGGTTCCCCTATTTCTACCGGGATCATGGCTTCACAGCCATAGGTCAACTTGAGAGGGGATTCTCCCGTTGTGGAATGAGGAGTGGTCCGGTATGCCCAGAAAACGTGGTCGAGTTGCTCGACCCAATTTTCTTTGGCTTCGTCGAGCCTCCTTTTTAAGCATCGCACGATGATTCTGTTGGCGGCCTCGGCTTGCCCATTTGTTCTAGGGTTCTCCACTGAGCTACAGTGGTGCTTTATTCTCAATCCAGCTAGTAACTCTTCAAAAGCTTTGTCTTTGAATTGGGTACCGTTATCTATGACTACCGATTCCGGTACGCCGAACCTGGTGATAATATGGAGCCAAGTAAACTTCTGGATTCGCGCCGACGTGATGGTGATCAGGGGTTCAGCCTCGATCCACTTAGTGAAGTAGTCTACTGCTACCACCAAGTATTTAAACTGTCCTGGGGCCTGAGGGAATGGCCCCAAAATGTCCATACCCCACCTATAAAAGGGCCAGGGAACCGACGTCGTGGACAATTCTTCCGAAGGGGCTTGAAAGTGATCTACATGACGCTGGCACTTGTCACAAATTTGAACATGTGCATGAGAGTCAGCCTCCATTGTGGGCCAATAGAATTCCGCCCTTAATACTTTTTGGGCTAGGGCTTTGGCTCCCAAGTGGTGACCGCAGCTTCCTTCATGAACTTCAGCTAGGGCGTACTCTGCTTCTTTGGGGGTTAAACACTTTAGGAGAGGGGAGGAGAAACCACGTCGGTATAAGCGACCGTTGTAAACGGTGTATCTAACCGATGTCTTAACCAATCTGGAAGCCTCCTTCGGTCCGATGGTAACTTCCCATGTTGCACGATAGTCCCCGTATAGGAGTGATCTAGGATGGTGATGGTCCTCCACTGGGATATCTTGTGATCCGTAATGGAGGGTTGGGAGAGGTTTCTTGGATTACGGGCCGGTTGTTGCGGGGCTCTTCGTGCTAGCCGCTTTAGACGAAGGTCCGCTCCGGAGTTCTATTCCCTTGGGATGTGCTCTATCTTGACCTCTTCGAAGCTTTTCAAAAGTTCCCTGGACCTTGTTCAAGTATTTCTGCAGAGGGTTCTTTGGCTTGATATTCGCCTCGGATTTGGGAGGTTACTAGCTGGGAATCACTGCAAAGCGTGATCTGTGTTGCCTCCAGGTCCTTTGCCATTAGCAACTCGGTGATGCAGGCCTCATACTCGACCTGGTTGTTTGAGGTTGGGAATTCAAACTTCAGGGAGTGCTCTAAGGTCAAACCCTCCGAACTCTCGACCATCACCTCGGCCCCACTTCCTTTGGGGTTCGAGGATCCGTCGACAAAAATGGTCCAGAAGGCTTTCCTTGGGTTGCCGTTGTCTGTTGTGAGCTCTGCTAAGAAGTCGGACAAGGCCTGGGCTTTTATTGCTAGTCGTGGTTCGTATGTGATTCCAAACTCTGAGAGTTCAATCGACCACGCAATCATTCACCCGGTCAGGTCTGGTTTGTGTAGCACCTGTCGGATGGGTTGGTCGGTTCTTACCACCACTGGGTGGCATTGGAAGTATTGTCGAAGTCTTCTTGCGGTGATGATGAGCGCGAAGACGACTTTCTCTACCTTTTGGTATCGAAGCTCAGGGCCCTGGAGGACCTTACTGACGAAGTAGACGGGTTTCTGTCCTTCGTTGGTTTCTATAATCAATACTGAACTCACGGCCTCGTCGTGGACGGATAGGTACAAGTAGAGCGTCTCTCCAGTGTCCGGCCTTGTCAAGATAGGAGGGGAGGACAAAAGGTTTTTTAATGACGTGAAGGCATCTTCACACTCCGGGTCCATTCGAAGTTTTTTCCTTCTTGAGCAATTTGAACAAGGGGAGGGACTTGTGCGCGCTTTAGCTAAGAATCTTGTGAGGGCCGCTATGCGCCCCGTAAGTTATTGTACTTCTTTGACGTTCCGGGACTTCTCATGTTGAGGACGGCCTGACATTTATCCGGATTGGCTTCAATTCCCCTATGAGTTAGCATGAACCCCAAAAATTTGCCGGCCTGGACCCCGAAAGCGCACTTTTTCGGGTTTAACCTCATGTTGTACTTCCGAATTTGTGCAAATACTTTCTCGAGGTCCGCCGTGTGCGATCCGCAATGTGGGGTCTTTACTATCATGTCGTCTATGTAGACTTCTAGCATCTTTCCCACTTGATTTTCAAAAACCTTGTTCATCATCCTCTGGTAGGTGGCTCCTGCATTCTTTAGGCCAAAAGGCATGACCTTGTAGCAGTAGCTCGCCCTGTCGGTAATGAAAGCGATTTTATCTTCATCCCCGGTGTACATGGGGATTTGGTTGTACCCGGAATATGCGTCTATGAATGAGAGCCATCTAAACCCCGAGGAGTCATCCACTAATTTGTCCACGTTGAGGAGTGGATATGGGTCCTTGGGACAGGCTTTATTCAGGTCAGTATAATCTACGCACATCCTCCACTTCCCGTTGGACTTTTTTACTAGGCCCACGTTGGAGAGCCATGTGGTATATGAAATTTCTCTGATGAAATTACCATTTAGTAGCTCTTTAACTTGGTCCTCTACGACTTCTTGCCTCTCAGGCCCGACCTTCCTCTTCTTTTGCGCGACCGGTCTGGTACCTTCTTTGATCGATAATCGGTGGCAAATGAAACTGGGGTCGAGTCCGGGCATGTCGGAGGAAGTCCAAGCAAAAAGGTCTTTATTTTTCAACAAGAGTTCGGAGAGTTGCTATTTTTCTTTTTCGTCCAGACGAGCTCCGATCTTGGTGACCTATTCGGGGTTGGCCCCTAGTTGAAGAGACTCTAGTTCGCCTTCGGGCTAGGGTCGGGTATCCCGGATTTCTTCTCTAACATCGAGCTCCATCATTAAAATGTTAACCTGGTCGATAGCCGGGGTGGATGCTACGGGGCTCGACCGAGGCACTCTACAGATCTTCAAGCTCTCATTATAGCACTTCCTGGCTGCAATTTGGTCGCCTTTTACAGTGACGACATCATTGTTCTTATTGGGGAACTTCATCATGAGGTGGGTGGTGGACACCACCGCTCCGAGTGCGTTAAGAGAAGGGCGGCCCAGGATGATATTATAAGCCGAGGGGCAGTCCACGACCAGGAACTTCACCTTGACGGTCCTGAATAGTGTAGATGATCCGAGAGTTAGGTGAGTTTCGTAATATCCGATCGGGGTGATCTTCTCGCCGGTGAAACCCATCAGTTCTCCAACATAGGGAGTCAAGTCGGATAGCGGGAGCTCCAACTTCTGATAGAGATCTAGGAACATAATATCGGCTGACCTCCCTTGATCGATGAAAATTCGGTGAACTTCGGCATTGGAAATTACCCCGGATATCACGAGTGGATCGTCGTGATCCGGGATTATTCCGCCGTAGTCCTCGTTCGAGAAAGTAATGAGTGGCGTTTTTCTATCCTCTGCTTGTGTTCTCGGCTCTGAGTGGGCCACGCTAAAAACTGCGATTCTAAGGGCTTTCTTTCGAGCTCCGTTGGAGGATCCCCCTCCGGCAAAGCCACCGGCGATGGTATGGATCGTCCTGTTGGGCTCAGCGTGGTGGTCTTCGTTATCGACTGGAGTAGTGTTCCTGGTTTGACCTTGTCGGTCGCCGTTATCTCGTCGAGGAGGAGTCCGGGATCTTCTCCTCGGGCTTCTTGTTCTTCTCCTGCGTGTAGGGGATGGACTTCGACGCCTGCTATCTCTGCGCCTATTATCCCCTTCGTTGTTCTGTACACGGAGGATATACTGCTGTAGGCGTCCGGCCTTGATTAGAAATTCAATGGCGTCGCACAACTGATAGCAATCTTCTGTATCGTGGCCATAGGCTTTGTGCCATGTGCAATGTTTGGAATGATCCTTCTGCTTGTGCTTCTTGATAGGAGGCGGCCTCCGGATGTTCTGAAACTCCGTGTTCATTACCGGGGGGTGTTCAAAGGAGTGTAGTCAGCGTAGCTTTTCCGTGGTGGGCTACCCTTTGGGGGCCGCGACCTTGAGGAATTTTGGTTGGGCTTTTGGTGAGAAGATTCACCTTTGTCCTACCTCCTATGGTCTTCTGTTGCCTCCTCCAAGTAGACATACTTCTCGGATCGCTTCTGGAAGTCGGTCAGATTGTCCGGCTTCTTTTTTGCCAAGGACTTGAAAAATCGAGCCTATCCCAGGAGACCGCTCCTGGCGTAATGCAAGGCTATTCTGTCTTTAAAATTTTCTACGTTGGTGCAGCGGCCATAAAACGCCTAACGTAGTCTCGAGGGTCTCTTCCTTTCCCTGGAGGATCTTAGCCAAGGATTCGATGGACTTAGGCTGTTCCTTACTCGTGGTGTACTGCAGTAGAAAACGCTGCTTGAGGTCGGACCAATCCACAATGGTCCACCGTGGTTGGCTGGTGAACCATTTGAGGGGCCCCTTTTTGAGGGAGAGGGGGAATGCTCGGCACAACAACTCCATGGAGCCGCCATAGAAACATAGGGACTGCTTGTAAGCATTTATGTGTTCCTGGGGGTCCGTGGTTCCGTCGTAAATTTTGAGATTTGGAGGAAACTTGAAATTTCTTGGAACACGGAACTCCATGAGTTGGTTGGAGAAAGGTTGTTCCATAGTTCCTCGATTCCGGTTATTGTCTCCAGTATCGGGAATTCTGTCATCATCGTGGGTCTCCTTCTGTTATTTTCCACACCTGACTGTCTATCACGGCGGCGCGACTTCGATTGATTGTCATGCATGGCGCGCTGCATGTCCTCCAGTCTCCTGAATTGATCGTTGAGTAAGTCCATATGTTACCGCAACATATCTTGAAACTGGCGTTGGAAACCCCGAGTTTGATGTGTGCGTTCGGAGTGGGACGCACGATTATCGAACTCGTTGTTCGGGATTCCCAAACGTTGGTGCACTGGAATCCTGTGCTCTTGAAGGCTCTGATCTCCTCTCTGAGCTGGGAATTGAAGTCTTTCCCTGACAAAAATCCTGCGTGATGCGTTGGGAGACTCCTCAGAAAAGGAGGTAGAGTGCCCATCACGTCGGCTTCCTGTTCCGGGTGCCTGATTTCTCACAGTGGAGGTTTGAGCCACGAGTGGAGGCAGTGGTGGCGGTGGACGTTGCATGTCGAGATTTTGCCTCTGATTGACAGAGGCTTGAGTAGCGTCTCTTCTGGAGTTTTGCCTCGTACTCACCATGATTGAGTGGGATTAGAAATTTATGGTTCCCCACAGTCGGCGCCAATGTTCTGAACTAGATTCAGAGGGTACCTGAGATAGGCACGTTGCGATGAGTTCTCCTTCGCGCATCAGCTGAGCTTGTGACACAGGGGGGTTGGGTATACCTGCAAAGGGACTCCAACGCTCAAGTCAGGCAGTGCACAATAAGGTTTTTGGGATGGGATTTAGAGTTACCTTACTAAGATGACTTAGCCTTGCATTTATAGAGCGTAAGCAGAATCCTAATGGGATTCTTATCGAATACTGAATGCAGGTAATTTAGGATTAGTATCCTGAAGAGGATTGCCTTCCTGTTATTATCAGATATATCCCTACAAATCCGGGGTTAGGATATGGAAAGTATCTAACCAATAAGGATATCTATAAATCCTATAATATCGTAAGTTGATGATCGGCAGTTACGGATATTTAGGGATTCATCCACTGCGCGAATCTATCAGTCACGATGTCGAATACTGATACTGCTGGAAGGCCGTAATCCATTGTCCGGAGTACGTCGTGAGTCTTTCTCTACGCCTGGTAGGAGAGTCCGGTGATGTGCATGCCGGGTTGATCCCATGGAGCGGGATACCGGATCACGGTCCAGAACAAGGAGCAAGCATGCAGTAAACAGATTTTTCACTGGGTTTACTTTCATAATAGTTTGTTGATGAGGGAGGATTCTTCTGCTTTGGCTGGTGGGTAAAGATTACCAGCTTTAGCAACAAAAGGTATAGGGAATGTTGTAGGTTGGAGGATGATTGAATTATATGGAAGGCTTTGGTGATACGCAGCATATTGGCTACAATGGCAAAGAAAATTCATAATTCAAATTCTTAAAAACCCTTGGCGATGGGGAAGCTAATGGTTGATGATTCAAGATGTATGCAACTTTCCAGCTTCTACTATTGTTAGATTGGACACGAGTTGTAAATACTACCTCTTGAGCATTGTTAGCTTTTTTTTTTTTATTCAACAAATGGTTCTTTTGTTTTGACCTGCATCTAAAATATTTTAAACAATCGTTAAACTGCAGGTATTCATTCATATGTTGATTGGAAGTCTTTAAATGTATTCCTCTAACTTCAATTTGGATGGACATAATTAGTGTTTTTGTGTTTTGTTTTGTCCCACAAATGATGGAGGGTGATTTCAGATCCAAAGAGTGATGCGAGAGAGACACTACAACTACAAAGCAAGCACTAATGGGTTCCTTAAAATAATGTTGGGGTTCAATTATAATAACAGTAATTGTAGGACAAATATATAAATAGACACAACTACTTTATTATAATATGGAATAACTTAAAATGTTAGGTAACAACAGGGAGTATGGACACCTAGTTGACTTGGATGAGTATTGTGAAATGACCCATTCAAGTCAAGCCACTGTTGGGTATAAACGTTACTTACGTAATAATACTTGTTGAAACAATTTCTTTCTTTCTTGTGCAAGTATTGAAATTACCTTAGGTTGTGTTTGGATAAAATATTTTGAAATTTTAATGTATTTGAAATTCAAAGAATTTTAATTACATCAATTCAATTTCTTTCATTTGTAAAATATTTTGTTTGGATAAAGTAATTAAATTTTCTTAAATTTTAAATTTCTTATTTGGATAAAGCAATTCAATTACGGACTTTTGTAAAATCTTGTTTTAAGATATTTTTGTAAAATTGAGATTTCAATACAAAATTTTACAAAACAAAATAAATATCATATAACATTTTTTTATTCGTAGTAAAAATAAAAAAATAAAAAAATGAATTTAAAAAAATTAAAAATTCTCATAAAATGAAAAGATTAATATACCATGTTTTCATAGATAATATATAAATACAACTTATACCATTAGGAGTGCAAACTTATATCTCATAAATAAAAATAAAATAACACGATTTAGGCTACATTGAAAATAAGTCAACTTCAATGGGCATATGAAGCCCACATTATGTGCAGGGCTAACAAACTTCCCAAATATATGAACCCAACATCATGTGCATATATAATTGGGAAGAATCTATGTCACAATATTTGTACCACTAAAGACTAATGGTGTGTTTGGGAAACAAAATAGAGATTGAATCTGCAATTTAATATCTCAACTAATGGTGTTTTTAAATCTGTAATTCCACATATATAACTACTAATAGATATTTAAATCACACTAATAATAGATTTAAATCTGTAATTCCACATAATTCTTGCTGTAGCAACATTCCTGATAGGTGCTATCTTGATGGGACTAGCTCCTTCATTCCCATTCCTCATGGTTGGCCGTGTAGTTCTTTGTCATTGGTGTTGGTTACTCTCTCATGATTATACCGGTTAATGTGGTCGAGCTCTCTCTTGCTCTCACCAAAGGCTTCCTCACTTCCCTCCCAAATCTTCATCAATGTTGGCATTCTACTTGGTTATGTTTCCAACTATGCTCTATCGTGCCTTCCAAATAACACAAACCGGAGACTAATGCTTGGTCTTGCAAAGACTTCCAAAGAATTGCGTGGCACTAGGTGTGTTAGCAATGCCGAAATCACCACGCTAGGCTAGTAGTTAAGGAAGGTTTCAAGAAGCAAAACAGATTTTGATCGAACATCGAGAAACAAAGGAGAAGCCGAATCGAGGCTTACCGAAATATCGAAAGAAGAAGCGGTACTTCCATCAATGTAGGCATGTGGCATGGACAAGGGGTTTGGAAGGAGTTGCATGTTACACCCTCTAGGCCTGTGTTGAGGATTGGTGGCTGCCATTGATGTCAACTTCTTCATGCAAGCTTCTGGTTCTGGGAATGATGTGGTATATTACAGCCCAGAAGTGTTTAAGGAAGCTGGGATTCAGAGTGAGAAGCAGCTTTTTGGTGTTACAAATATCATGGGAATTGCCAAGACTTGCTTTGTTTTCATGTCAGCCTTGTTCTTGGACCTATTTAGAAAGCAACCTGATGACTTTGTTTCCCAAATACAAACAATGTCAATTCACAAGTATTGATATCAAAGAGTGATAAATCAGTCCATGATCATCATTTCAAACAATGTCAATTCATAAGTATTGAACAATTACAATTGTATCAAAGACATCAAACACAGGAAACGGGCACATGAGCTAACTCTTTGGAAAATCTCATAGGAAATAATGGTAGAAGCAAAGAGGTGAGTTTGACCTAAAATTTACACCCTACAACTAGATGTTTGCATTTTTTTCATTTTAAAAAATAGTCCAAAGTCAATCACAAAATGCTAAGAAAGCGACCAGTAATTAGTTTCATTTAGAGAGTTTAAAGCAAAAATATATACATGAACAAAAACAAAGAGTTGGGCCTATAATGGTTATATGGAGATCAAGATAAGCATAACCATCTCAAAAGGTAACATCAAGTATTATTAGAAGCAATACAAATAAGTTTTCAACCATACAAATAAATTGAAAAAAGTAACATCATGCATTATTTTAGTTTTCATAACAATCTCCATCTCTCTTTTAGTCTTTCTCTCAACCAGACTAGACCATTAACTCACATAAATATAGGACTCTGCACACTGCAAAGCAAGGAACAAGGCTGTGTGTTCCCCACATTCATGTACATTACTTCAACATCATAGTACCTTGACCACAACATCACCCCTCCATAATTAGGCGACTTCTTTATCACAGGTAAGATCTTAGATATTAACACATCACCTGGAACATAACCACTTTGAGTTATTGCTAGAGATGCTCCCATCCTTAGAAATATTTTCCCTGCTTTTAATGATGTCGACCATTTGTTCCATGCATTCACAAAGTTATCCAAATTGTCTTGGGCATAATTGCAAGGAGGATTGTTGTAGAATTGTACCCAGACATAGTCAAAGAGCCCTGCATCAAGGGTAGTACTGAGTGCAATATCAGGAAATGGGCACTGAGGTACTGCAAATAGGTGTACAATTTGTTGTCTGTGTGACTTGAGGTAACGTGCAAGTTCCTCCCAGTAACGTAGTACTGATGTGGAGATCTCTATGTCAAAATCAATGCCATCTAATACGGCATCCCCAAGTGGGCGTGAAGACGAGAAGCCACCCAGGAAATTGTCCCACAAGTAATCTGAGACATTTTTAGCATGCAGAGGATGCTAGACCATAGCTCCCAGCTCCTCCTCCAATAGAGAGCATCACCTTGATCCCTTGCTTTTGGCAATTCCTAATGTCTCTCCCAATTTCAGTGCACCCATTATTAGAAGGGTCACAATGACCTGCCAAGTTGATTTGAGGGGTTTGGCCCTTCCCAAAGGTGGAAAGGAAGCCTATGTTGACATACGAGTATTTTCCTGTTGCACATGTTTCGATAAGTAAGGTTTCCTCGTTGCTGTTTTGACCCCAAGTAAATGCAACGTCATTAGCTTGAGAGGGTTCAAGCAGGAGGATGAGGAACAACAATAGCAATGTTGAAGAGTGAAGAATTCTGGCCATCTTGCTCTGTTTCTATTTTGTTCACTTCTCTGATTATAATAAGACAAAGCAAGTACAAGAAAGTAGAAGGTAATACAATGCACCTCTTTCATACCATAACAAATTATAGTATTATACACACTAGTTTCCAGTGCCAACATCCAAGATCTTCTGAAGGGTACATTTCCAATACCTTCACATTCACATCACATGCCTCGACAGTAAACAACCAACACTAACAACAATTTTCTAATTACAAATCGAACTTAAATTTGATCAACCACGTACAAACTATCACATCACTATGGCAACTAAAGTGGATCAAATCATCAAAATGGGTCACAAACTCACTCACATCATTATAATAAATAACAAAGGCTTTTTCACTGATATCAGATCAAAATTTAATTCTCACAAAATTAAATTCAGACAGCAATAGTGCAATGTTAGCTAAATTGTTACTAAGAAAATGCAAACAACTATCGCTATAAAGAAAAACAACACCACAATAAAAGATAATAAAAATAAATTTTAAAGAAGCAGTATGGGTCACATTTATCACAGATCCAAGATTTAAACACAGATCGAGCAAATAAACGAGGGATTTAAAGAACTGACCTTCTGGAAATCTTTGGTCGCACAACACCAAAGGGGTGGCTCTGGTTCTTGGGGACGACTGTGGATGGAGGTGCCATGGTGGTGGGTTGGGTTCGAGATGGGTGGTACAAGGTGGATCTGGGGGCGACGATGGTGGCATGCGGCGTGGATGGAAGCAGCGTGCGAGCAGAGACGAGAGAGAAGGGCCAGAGACGAGAGAGAAGGGAGAGAATGGGAAGAAGGGGCAGAGACGAGAGAGAAGGGAGAGAACGGGAAGAAGGGAGAACACGCGAGCGAGGATTTTAGAAATCCTACCTAAAGAGATGGGATTTAAAATTCATTTTTTTACACAGATGAAATTCCTTCTTAAATTACTTAGAATATTTAAAATGATTTTATAAATTATACAAATAAGTTATTCTATCACAAATCATTTTAAATCTCTTAAAAAAATACATTATTTCTTTAAAATACTCTATACAAACACACCCTTAAGCTGAGGTGAGAATGAGAATTTATTGATTGGGAATTGGGAGAGACCCTTAGTCCGGCCCGTCTCAACTGGGCCGAATATTAGATCAAGTAGTCATAAGATCTCGTTAGCTCATTTCTGAATGGGCCTAGTGGAATGCGGAAGCCTATAAAATTGTTATGACTTGTGACATGTTGACAACATCCAACTCCACTATAGCCTGTTGACCAAAAAAAAAAAAACTACATATAGGCGTGATTTAATTTCTCATTCAACAGGATTCCCTTAGTGAACAATAATGTAAATGTCAATCTATTTTGAGTATTGAGACTGACCGCTGCATTATTTTGTGTAGGTAATAATTCAAGACCTATTCAAGTTAATTGTGGTACGGGTATATAATGTCTTTGTGGGTTGAAAACTTGGCAATGCAGCTTGCTTGCTTAGAAGTTTGTATTGTCTGAAGAGTGTGAACAAAATTGGTGAAAAGAATTGGAAGAGGTACACAGCTTATGAGTTTTCCCCATTGCAGGGGAACCTCATGAAATATCCTATCCATGTAGATGTTAATGGGAAGGTAAGCTTCTTACCCAGATTTGAATCTTGCTTAGATGTTAGCGGTAGCGCAATATCAGATCAAATTCTCAAAGGAGAGGAGGGTATGAATCGCTGTACATTGTAATTAGTAGTTTGTGTGCCATGGCCCCATTTTTTTTATTCTTTTCTGCATAGATGTGGGACGCGGCCTAAACCATTATTACTCAAATCAGTCGTCCACCAAATCTAACGGCTACTGATTTCAACAATGTCGCTCGGCACTGTTGCAGGGCTAATTTTACATTGAGCTATCCTATTTCGCACGAGAAGATTCTATACGAATGCTCTGCGAATCAAGATGAACTAATAATAAGATAAAAGGAAAAATAGAAAACAAGGGAGAAAAATGCAAGGAGTAACTTGGGTAGTGGGAATAAACTGCTCCCAATAAAAGCTTCGTAAAAAACTCAACTCAGTGTGAAATATCATTTCTCTTTTACATTTCAGTAGCAAAAGAAAAAAAAAAACAAAGAAGCTAATTTTACTTTCTCAATTAGAAAAGGATTTTTGTACACTATTTCTTTATTTAAATATTTTGCTTTATTTTTGGACCTTAGCCCTCCTTTTCTAACAAAAAAAAATTATTTTCATTTATTTGTTTAAGAAAAAAAAAGAATATGTAGTGAAAAATATATTTATTTTATTTTATTATTATATTATTTTTAAAAATAATATAAAAATGATATAACAACATATTTAATTTTGATTATTTGGGAAGAGATAATCACTTTTTGAAATAATTATAAAAGATATTTTAAACACAACATAAGTCAATTAAAACACAGGTAATAAAAATTGTGTACAAAATAAGATGATTGTTCTCAAGTCGCCCATGGATGATATGAATTTCTCATACATCAAGGCATTACATTGGTTCATCTCATACAATATCCCAAGACAACAACAACAACACGATTAATTAAGCTCTGCTAAAATAAAATAAAATAAACATGAAACACATATGAGAAAGACGAGATGACCCAGATTTTAGACATCTAATTAACAGTGACTTTTCCCACCATACCAGCTCCTTGGTGTGGGGAACAGTAGAAAGCGTAGGTTCCCTTGGCATCCAATGTAACTTTGTAAGTCTCACCAGGAGCATTGAGAAGGTCTTCTTCGCCCATGGAGATCTTCGATGCATCAACGCCGCTAGGAATCTCGTCCTCGTCGAAGACAACGTTGTGTGGGAAGCCAGCATTGTTCTTGAACACGATCTGTTCTCCAGCGCTCACTGAGAAGTCGCTGGGAACAAAAGCCAGAGTCCCGTCATCGCCCCCAAGCAAGACTTCAACGGCCATCGCATTGCTGGCTAGCACTGCGCTAGCAGCAGTGGCCACAACAGCAACCCCAACGTCTTTGAGTGAAGCCTTAACGCTGAACCTTGGCAGTGGGGAAGCTGAAACCTTAGCTGTGGCAACAACTTTGTTTGCCTTCAAGGCAGTGAATGATGGAATGGCAACAGCAGCAGAAGTAATGGTGGCCATGTTTTGAAGATTCTAGTACTACTCCTCCACAAATCTTTGTTTGTGTTGTGTGTTGGAAGGGGATCAGAAGGGGAAGTCACAAGGGGTGATTTTTTATAGCTCGAATTGTGGTTAGGCTATGGGCTAGTTTTTGTGTGGTTCAGATGCGTGGAGGAATGTGTGATTTAGATAATGGAATGGGCGTAGTGCATTGGAGTGGAAGCGGGTTATCTGATGAGGATCGCCGTTATTGGTGGGATTGGATGTTATCCTATGACGTGGCTTAGATTTTTATTTGATTTGTGAGGTAGATAAGAAAGCTAAGAGAGTACGCCAATTTCGTGGCAGAAGAAGCACTTAAATTCTTTGTTAGTATTCCAATTTTCAAATCATTGTCGAACTTAACCAAACAATAGATTGGTTCCAAGGATTGTTGCAGGGAAAGACAGATTTTTTTTTTAAAAACAATTCACACAACTTAAGCAGTACATTTTTTTTCCTGCCCAAATAACAAATAAAAGATTTGAATATCTAGTAAATAAAATATTTTTTTACCATTAAATTTGATATTTTATATAAATATTGTTTGTCAATATGAATGTTGATGGATACTTGAAATATATTATATTCTGAAATAAAAAGTGAAATAGACATATCATATAATAATACGAGAGAAGTATAAATTGAGTTTCAAATTCTAAATATATAAATAACATAATTGTATCAAATAATTGTTAAATATCGACAACAATTGCGATTTGCAAGAGAAAAAAAAGGACTAAATATTATATCAAAATATTCTAAAAATTTCAAAATTACTCCATATTTGTGGAAAATAGAAAGGTTCATTTTAGCAAATCTTTTTTGTGTGTGTGTGTGGTAACATTAGCAAACCTATTTTCATGAGGGAGAGAAGTGGCTCAAGCAACGGGCAAATGCAGCATAGATCACGGTTAAACACTTTGCGGAAAATGCACACTAGGATTGAGATTCTAAAGAAGTAGAGCAAAGTTCTATGATTTTTTTTTTGCCATTAACGTTCAATAATAAAACAACTGTTTAGATAAATAAATTTTTTTTTCCGTGAATTGTTAAATAGGATGAAGAAAAAAGAGAAGAGGATAAAAAGAGCAAAAACTTTTTCCGTAGACGGTCAAATAGGTTGAAGAAAAAGGAGAGGAGGAATTCCATAAAACAGTGAATAGTATCAAAACAGTAAACATAAAAATATAGTTATGTTATTTACATAAATAAATTATATTATAAATTTTAACACAAATCCTATCACAGCTATGCATTTATACTTTTCTTTTTTCTTATTTTTTTCTCACATTCAATGATCATTGTCTCACCCTGTGAAGTTTCTATTTTTTTGGTGGGCCACACAGACAAACAAACAGCTAGCTGAAACTACGCTGGTAAATTACAACAGCCATGGCAAGTGGAGGTTATTAGAAGCTGCCTTGATATTTTTAGGCAAGAAACAGAATTTGTGGAAGGGCAATTAAGTGAAGCATTACATAGCAAACCCACCTCTGAGCCATGACCATTGTTGTTGTTTTGATGCATGAAGCAAGAGCAGATGTGGAGGTTGTTAATAGAACAGCCCAAAAAAAGTAAGATACCAAAAACTGAAAATTCCATAACAACAATAACAGCAGGTAATAACAGAAAATAAGAATTAATCAGAGACATTATGCTATTAAAGACATGCAAAATTTTAGCCTGTGAGCTCATCAATTTCAACCAAACTGCCTACACTTCAATTTTTCATTATCGAGCCAAACGATGGGCCTGATCACCAATTTCAACACAATTGAAATTTGGCAAAAACTAAAATAAGCAAAGCATTGTTTATTAAAAAAAAAAAGCAAAGCATTTATCAGTTGGCAGAAATTAAACGATGGACACACGAGTGAACACGAACACGAACACATAACAAAAAGCAATTAATCCGGAGTCTTTCTGGAGTGTCAAGCACTTCGGTGCAAATCAACCACCTTCTTCCAGGAGTCACGGGTGGATATCTCACTCCACCACCTGGACACATTCTTCCTGGAAGAAGAAGTGAAGAGGTCGCCTCTGTCGGTGGCAGTGACCAAGTAGTGTGTGTTTGGAAGGTGGGAGAGGTCAGCAAGAGAGAAGTCATCCCCAGCCAAGAAACGGGTCTCCCCAAGCCTCTTATCGTAGACATCCAGCACTTTTGCCAGCTTCTCTTGGTTCAGCTTGATCACTCCCTCGTCCTGCTTGATCTTCATTCGTGGAGCGAATGCCAGCTGAAACACCAGAGTTGAGCTGGGTGGGTTGAAGCTCTGCCCTTCTGCCTCCAACCACTGATCTATGGACGCCTTTGCCAATGGGTTCGTTCCGTACAATCCCTTGTTCCCCTTCTCTCCATATTTCTCACAAACGTACCGGCATATCGCCCTAGACTCTGAATTTGTTGCAATCATGCCAAAATTATGCTTCTACATGTACATCATACTTCTACTTTTCTCACTAATTTTATACACCTTAACAATATATAAATTATGGGTTAACAATGTATTGTTTAGTCATATTGTAGTCATCAATTACCAAACCGTTAACTAAAAAATACAGGTTAACTAAAATTTGGTACATAATTAACCGGTATAAAAATTCTGGTGTGCATATAAGACCGTTGATTATAAAACTTTGTTTTTGTTTTGAAAAATTGAAAAGAACTGAGGGTCGTGGTGGAACTTACCGAAGATGGAAATGTTCTCATCCTGAAATGCCGGTACTTGGCCAAAGGGCTGGGAGAGCAATATGACATCAATTGAGGAGTATAAACATAAGAGAGATAAAGTGAAGAAAAGAAAGAAATGTTGAAGTGAAGTGATATAATAATACCTGAATCTTGAGGAAATCAGGCTTCTTATGTTCCCCTTTGGACATGTTGACAGGAATGAGTTGGAATTGGATATCTTTCTCGAGGAGACAGGCCAAGACTCTCGACACAGCGGTGGACATGGCTGGTCCGTACACTTTCACTGGTGGCGTCGCCATTGCATACAGAAATGTGTGGATTGCTTCTTTTGCTTCTTTGTTTTTGTGTGCTGTTGTTCTCTTCTCCACCGTAAGAACGCAGCAGGGTTCGTTCTGCTCCTTCAATGCTTTATCCCCATTCCTATCCCATTAAAGAGGTAAGGTAAAGGAAAAGTCACAGTTGATTGGGCCCAATTCCATCCATAAAAATGGCACATTCCTAATATGAATAATTCTAAATCTTTCTCTCTTAATTCTCTTAATTATTAAATAAAAAATATTAAATATTTTTTATATTTTTAAGATATTAAATATATTTATTTTTTATTAAATATTTTTATTTAATATTAAAATAATTATTAAGAGAAATTTTTAAAAAAGTATAATAAAACTCTTCTACAATTTACCGATTAAAGAAATTCTTAGTTTTTACTTTTTTTTTACCAAAATAATCACAGCCTTTTGAGGCCAATACGTAGCACCTTTTTAAAAAAAAAAGGATTATTGTATTAATTATCAGTTATCACTTGATAACGTCAATAAGGATGGGATACAGTTGGCTAGCCACACTCTTAAAAGAGAAATTATTCCTGTAACAGCAATAAAAACGTGTTTTAAAAAAAATTATAATTGATTTTAAGTATATTTACACAAATTAATTTAAATTAATACTAAAGAGTTGCATGTATTTATTTTTACTTTAAGACTGTTAGAAATTATTCTCTCAAAGAGAGAACTAAAGTTGGAAAAAGTAATTATTGATAGATCTTAAAAGTTGGAGAAAGTAATAGTCTCTTATCAATGCTTATAAAAATTTTCAGAAGACAAAAAAACAAAAATTGTCACCTAATAAGTAATAACTCATTGTATCCATGAACTATTCCTCTTTAACTCGTTGTAAAATTAAAACATGGGTATAATGTTTTTGAATAAGAATTCTCCTTAATATGTAGCAATATATTATTCAAATAATGTGAAATTTATTACATTATTAATAAATTAAAATTAAATGCTATAGCAAGTTGAGGGATAACAAGTAAAGAAAAGGCAAGTAAGCCGTCATGTAAGGTTGAGATATCTGAACTTGGGCTGACAAAGCCCGTGATAAATTTTTTTTTTTTTGTTTCTTTCACAATCCAACGACTCTCCTTCTCATGAAAGCTTTGATTACAAACATCCGCTGATCAGAATAGAGATCACCTGTCTTCATTTTTTGTTTCTTTCTCTGTCCCTCCACTTAAATTTTGACAAGTGTAAAATAAATTAAGTGAGAATGAGACATGTAATTAAGTTTAAAACACTTATCAAAATTTAAGTAGAGAGATAAGAAAAAAGACAGAGAATGGAAACAGGTGATCCTCATTCCCCTGAACATTCGAGGAATAGAACTGTTCCCATTCAAGTTTTTATGATCTTCCATTCCAGTGATTAAAATAAGAAAGTCTTGGCTATGGCTTTGGACCTAAATGAGCCTTACATAAGTGGAACTACGATTACAATGAGACCATCAGAGAGAGGTGCTACAAGTTGTCCAAGTGGAAGGAAGCCTATCCGAATGCAAAGGTAGCAGATTTCGAACATTCACATCAAGAGGCAGCAGACGGTACTCAATATCGAGTTCTCTAAACACTTGGATCATCTCTTCAATCAACTGCGCTCTCCTGCTCCATCTCTCTTTGATGTCTTGATAGTTCATTTTGTGTGTAAGCCACACTGACATGTTCAATTTGTTCAACTCCTCCACATCCCTCATGATCACCATTGGACATGGATGCCAGTGCTCATTCTTCCTTTCAATATACCTGTAAATTCAGCAGCTGTAAATGGCTACTCTATAATACTGCGTATTTTAATTAGCATGTGAAATGGCTGGTATTTAACATGGATCTACATAAACATACATTTGAGTCTTAAGCAATCAGGCAATAAATAAATAGATACAGGATAGGTAAAAAAGGTTCACCACTCATCCACTTACTCTATAATTCTTCTTTTCATGATGGCAACTTTATCTAGTGGAGTGGAGATATGGATACAGAAATCGATTGCATCTCCCATATCTGGGCTACGCTGATAATTACTAATGGGTTTGGTAGCTAGAACACTGTTTGGGTATATAATCTTTTGATTATCATACTTCAGAAAAACCGTAGTAAGTATATTCATCTCTTCAACTACCATCTGAGAGTCAAACAAGTGAAGTTAGAAAAATATTCAGAAAGGCATATGTTACATACAAACTAAACTTTACCTGAACTCCATCTACTTCACAACGATCACCAACATCAAATGGGTGCATTAAAAATAAGAAGATGATTGCTTCAAAGACCGTCCTGCATGTATTCCCAAACATAAACACTGCCAAGAGAAGCTGGGAGCTGATGAAGATAACCAAGTGTAGGATTGGAGTTCCAAGTATAATGAGCCAGACTATCAAAATAATAATTGCAACAACGAATCTTAAAATATTATGGAGTTCATCAACAGCAGTTTTGGTGTCCTTGAGTGAAAATGCTAGTGCCCTTCTCTCTCTCAGGGCATTCACCTAAAAATGATTAAACAACAAAATAATCTTAAAAAACGTCTTAGGGCCAAAGAACAATTAAAGTTACTTATTCAATTGTTTTAATTATTATTATTATTATTAACCGATTAAAACAAAAATTAAGTAAAAAAATTGCATGTATAAAATGAACAAAAATGGCCAGCTGTCTGAACAAACAAACGAGTAACAACAACAAAGACCCAAGGAAGAGGAGCACATTACCATCCACTCTCTAAGAGAGGACATGCTAATCCCCTGGTCACCAGATGCTGCTCTCAACAGATCCATTGTCTTCAAAGCTTCATCTTTTCGCATAAACCGCATCACGTCATCTAGGGAAATGTATCTGTTACAGAGGTTCAATTGTAATAACAATCAAGAATTAAGATAGGTCTAGAAAAGAAGATGAAGTAGATAATAATACTATCTAAAATAATTAGAGTTTCTGATTCAAAAATATTTTTTGAATGCCCATAACATGACATTTGCCTTAAATATCTTGTCACATGTGAGTGTAGTTTATTATTCTTTATATAATGTATGCTAAGTTGGGATAAATGTACTATATACAAATTTAAGTAGAGATGTCGTCCGAATGTCAAATTCCAAGTGTTCAAATAATAAAAATATTTTTTATTTAAGATGGACAAAGAACAAGAAAAACATTTGTACATTAATTTTTACACCTTACTTTTACACCACGATAATCAGTGTGTAAATAACTTGATTAACAATATATATTATGTGGTGATTGGAGATAATAATCAATTAACATCTATGATCACCACATAATATACGCCCTTGATTACTTTTATACGCTTATCAACAGTGTAAAAATTGTGTGCAAAAATTAGTGTGAGAATAGCAAAACTGGACAAAGAAAATACCGGGATCCTGCCTTGGCCACGTTCTGAAAAATTTTCTGGGCAGCCTTTTTTGCCTGGCATTCTCTTCTAATTTGCACCAAAGGTTCATCCTCAATATCTGAATTTAGTATCTTCTCATCCAAAGTGGTAAAGGCCCCATGCCTAATGATATTAATCATCCTCTTCATATTCCAAGCAGATATGTTTCTCCGGTTCCACTTATGCAGTTGGTCCACTGGGATTTCTTCATCTTGCTTTTCATTATTAGACAATGACTTTAAGGACTCACAACTTTTCCCACCACTGGAGTTCTTATGCAGTCGCTCTTTCCTAATCAGTCTCCAGCTTCTTACATAAACCGAAGGTCTAAGATCACCAAGAGATGCCTGTTCTCTCGAAGGAATTCCAGAGAGCGTTTCAATAACATACTGATTGAACAAAGCCTCCCTTATCCGTTCGAAGAATGCATTCACGTGGAAGCACATACCAAAAACCTTAACAAGGATGGTCTTCAGAAGCCATATAAGAGTGCCCACAAAAAGACATACCAGAATCTTGGTCACATACGACAAACCTTTGTTGTTGACCTTCTTCTTCACCGTATTGCTCAAAATAAAGTGCCACACAAGTAAAACCAAACCCAACCAGAAGCAGTTCTTCACGGAACTCTTCACCCCATACACAAAATACAGAACCCGTTTTCGCAGTATAAAATTGCGTTCCATAAAAAACACAATCACCTTGGTTGCCCAACATGAAAGTAAATGCCCACAAATTGGTACTAACATCATTATCTCCCATTCCCACAGGTGAAGGTCCCACAGTTTAAGCCTCTTTAAGTGTGAAACCCAAAGGTTACAAACCAAAGCTGCCACTATTGAAGCAAGACAAACCCATTGAAGTACTGTGAATGCACTAAGAAGCTTCATTCTCTTGTACACTTCTGGCATGTCCTTAACATCATCCACCTCGAGATCATTATCATCATCATCATCATTCTCTGGCAGCCTCACCCGCTCTGAAGAATCTACACATGATTCCTCAGGTGGGTCTATCAGCCTGGACTTTGTTCTGCTCATTGCTGATTTCCATGAGTTTAATTGTACTGAAGCATTTGAAGGGCATCTGAGAAGATTCTCTCCTGAGCGTGAGGATTGTTGGTGGTTTAGCAGCTTCTGCAGATCTTGCTTCCTTTTCTGTGCAGACTCACCTTCGGATTTTTCCTGTGAATCCTGAAGCTTGTTACTTGGAACACTGCCAGCAACTTTGGATGCAGAAGTTTCTTCTTCTTTGCTATTGCTTCGATCATAATTACCTTCACAATGAACTACGACTTCTTCTCTTTGGGCCATCTGATTTTGTTACTTTCTTTTATGTTGTTGTTTATGGTAAAAGAACGTTGGTGAACACTAAGTATAGCTTCCTCAAAAGCTAAATATAAAGAAAAGTATGAGTCTTTATGCTAAAGTAAAGCTTATATAAAAGCAAAAGTAGAGGGGTGATTGAGAGTTGGGGAATATATAACCATGACCACTTTTTTGATGCGAAACTATAGAATTCCGTAGAAAGTGTGAAGGGTCTGTGTTGAAGAATATGAACTTTGTTATACAGTTTCATGCTCATGCATTATGGAATATTCGGCTCCCCGGAGCCAAGGTGGTGACAGAATAATGCGTGCGGAAAAGGGTGGAATACAAGCTTCCCTCGGAATTAACCTTATTTATGGAAGTCTTACTCTTACAAAGCTTCATTTTTGGACATCTGTTGATTCTTTCTCAATGTTAATTGTTAAATCTCTTTTGAAGGAGAAATTCTTGTATGTTTTGAGCACAATAAATGTATCTCCTGGGAAGGATCTCCACCATTGATTTTAAAAAAACTAACATAAATTTAAAGTTACCAATTTAAAATTAATAGTGGAGATCTATTCTGAAGCATGCATTTATTGTGTTTTGGGAACATTCTATATTTTCTCCTATTGCAGGGTGCCTTTGTCCTGTATTTTCTCCTATTGCAGGGTGCCTTTGTCCTGTTTTGCAACATTCGTTAAGTGGATGGAGATTATCTGTTCTAATTTCTTATCATTTAATTTAAATTTTGATAAATATAAAATAAATTAAGTGAGAAGAAAACATATAATTAAATTTAAAATATTTATCAAAATTTAAGTAAAGAGACAGGAAATGAGATAAAAAATAGGGATATGTGATCTTCATCCTCCTTAGACATGTCAAAAATTCAAATGAGAACTGCCCTTAACCTACACTGACTATCACTGGTTTTTGCAGTTCATTTCTTTGAAATAATTTTTGCCAAAAGTAAACTCACATAAATCTGGCATCAAATTTTTTTTTTCTGCCCAACAGATATATTTAATATGATTTAGAGTCATAATAGTTTTACGCTTTTAATTCACACTCTTTTTCTATCAATCATATGACAATAATTGAATCCCACTCAAATTATGAGCAGCTCATTTTCTAAAGCTGTGAGGCTCGAGAGGATCATTTTCCCATCATCTATCACTTTACTACTAAGTTTACATGCATGTTGCCTATGGGATAAATATCAACTTCATAAGTTAGAGGAACAAGGTTCCAGTCACGAGACTTTTTAATTGAGAAATTTCACATATTTACATGTTCTCTCAGCCTTTCACCACGTCGTCATCAATGGCTATTCTTTCTCTTGCATTCCCTTCGCCTTCCCCTTCCCCTTTCCCTTCCCTTCAACCTGTTTAGAAATCATTAAGTATGGAGAGAAACAAGATAGCATTGTAGAAGCTTCAAAAAAAAAAAAGGAAGAAGACAATGGTTAGCAGAAGTAAGTATACCATCTTGGTAATATGCTGCAGAAATTTCAAAATTTCGGAGAAATCGGGTCTCAAAGATGGATCTTGCTGCCACTACAGGTGAAACAATTCCTCTAACTTTGGATGAGTGTTTCTTGGAATTTCAGGCCTCAAATCCTGCAATTCATATGCCCCAAGTCTCATTCATTCCACTAATTTTTTAGTGGCTTGGTAGCTTGAGCTACTATAGAGATTTAGAATTCGTAATATTTTCTTATCTTGCAAAATCCAGTGACAGCGGTTTGTCATCCTTGAATTCTCTTTAGTGATACCCTTCATTCAAAACACTAGTGTCATTCCACTGACACTGGCAACTTTGTAGCAACAGATAATTCCTAGGAATAAACCACAAACTCTCATTTCTACTCATTGCATGTAAAATAAGTTTGACCAATTGTTGATTACCAGAGTTATGAAAATAGTAACACAACTAAAATAGAGCTGTGAAAAGATGAATTGACACAAAATATTTAACGTGAAAAATCTCCTTTGATGATGAGGGAAAAGCCACGGACAAGATTAGAAGATTTTCACTATGTAAAATAAAATTACAAGACCTCTCTCTAGATACAAGGAGAGAACAATAAAAGAAAGAAGAGAAAATTTTTTGGGATGATAAAACTAATGGAGGAGGTCCTTATTTATAGGAGAACCTCCTCCACAAATGCCAACTACCACTGATGTGGGATTTTTATTGTAACAATTCTCCCACTTGAAGATTTGATTGAGTCAATCATATCTTCACACCATTTTTTCTACCTTGCCATTCCATGTTACTTACGTTTCTGATAGGCCATAGGAGGATCGACACCAAATAAACTAGTCAGTGTTGATTGGCTTTGTCATAACATCTGCTAGTTTGTCTTTAGTGTGAATCTTTTGCATATTCACGCTCCCTTCTTCTACTACTTCTCGAACAAAGTGATACTGGATACCTATGTGCTTTGTCCTTGAATGAAAAGCTGAATTCTTTGCAATGTGCAAGGCACTCTGACTATCACAATACACAGTAATTAACTGCTGCTTGTGCTTGAGTTCTTCCATTAACCTTTTAATCCAAATAGCTTCCTTGCAAGCTTGCGTAGTTGCCATATATTCAGTTTCTATAGTAGATAAAGTTACAACAGTCTGTACCTTGGATAACTAGCTAACCGCTCCTCCTACAAGTGTAAATACATAGTCTGTAGTAGATTTTCTTTTGAGAAAGTCAAATCTTCCTATCTTTTCTGTCTCGGTGAATTTGCATCCCTAAAATCTTGTTTGCTGGTCTCAAGTCCTTTATATCAAACTCCCTAGCCAACTGTGCCTTCAATTCTTGGACTCGATCTTTGTTGGGGCCTACCACCAACATGTCATCCACGTACAATAGCAAAATGGTGAAATCATTATTACCAAACCTCTTGTAGTATGTACAATGGTCTGAACTTAGTCTGTTGTATCCAAGGCTAATAATGAAGGAATCAAATCTCTTGTACCAACATCTGGACGCCTGCTTTAGACCGTATAGAGATTTGGTCAACCTGCAAACCAAGTTTTCTTTTCCTTGTTCTTTAAAGCCTTCCAATTGGAGCATATATATTTCTTCTTCTAGCTCTCCATGAAGAAAAGTAATTTTCACATCTAATTGTTCAAGATGTAAATCAAATGTAGCACACATAGCCAGGACTACTCTGATAGTGGTAAGTCTGACAACTGGAGAGAATATCTCATTGAGATCAATTCCTTCTTTCTGAGCATACCCTTTGACTACCAGCCTTGCACGATATCGTTCCACTTGATCGTTGTCATCTCGTTTGATCTTATAGACCCATTTGTTACCAATGGCTTTCCGTCCCTTTGGAAGTTCAACCACTTCCCATGTCTTGTTTCTATGTAGGGCCTCCATTTCTTCTTGCATTCCTGCCATCTATAGAGAAGCATCTGAGTTACTCACAGCCTCCTGAAATGTTGACGGCTCTCCTTCTTCTGTTAGAAGACAATATGCATCATGGCTTGCCATAACATAGTCTGAGTGCCATGATAGTTGCCTTATCTGACGAGTTGACGATCGAACTTCTGTATCATTGGCCTCATATGATTCTTGTTCCTCGTGCTCAGGTTCTTGTTCTGCTTTAAAGGAATCTTTTTCTCCAGCTTTTTCATCTATCTGTACCGTAGTAGTCTCTTTCAAAGTGCTGACAACTTCTTATTTACTTTGCAGTTCTTTTTCTGCAAATATCACATTTCTGCTGACAATAACCTTGTGGGCAGTGGGATCCCATAGGCGATACCCCTTAACACCGTCAGCATAACCTAAGAATATACATTTCCTAAATTTTGGATCCAACTTCGTTCTTTCTTGGGAATTGTACATCACATATGCAGGGCATCCAAACACATGAAGAGAAGAATAATCTGTTGGCTTGCCATTCCATATCTCCATTAGTGTCTTTAAACCAATTGCAGTTGATGGCGACCGATTTATCACGTAACAGGCGATTTTGGCTACTTCTGCCCAAAAAGACTTGGCTAGGCCTGTAGTTTGCAACATAGCTCTTGTTCTTTCTAGGAGAGTTCTATTCATCCGCTCTGCTATACCATTCTGCTGAGGTGTGTGCGCAATTGTAAATTACCTTTGAATACCTTCTTGCTTGCAAAATGCGAGAAAATTATCATCTATATATTCCCCTCCATTATTTGTCCTTAAGCACTTGATTTTTTTTTTCAGATTCAAGTTCTATTCTTGCTTTGAAGTCCTTGAAAATTAGAAACACATCTGACTTTTTCTTGATTGGGTACACCCATAATCTCCTAGAGTAATCATTAATCAGTGATACAAAGTATTTTGCTCCTTCTAAGGACATTTTTGGTGACTTCCACACATCAGAATGAATCAAGTCTAGTATGCACTTGCTTCTAGCAGTTGATCTATCAAACTTTAATTTATGTTGCTTGCTTGTAACACAATTTTACTTGATTAGAGCCCGGGAAGGAGATAACGTTCCGCGAGAATCTTCAAACCACGTTCTGTCATATGGCCTAATTTGCGATGCCACATTGTCGTTGATTGTTCTTGGCCGGCTGACGCAACTGATGCGTCTACCTTTTGCAATGTCTCTCCCTGAAGCATGTATAGATTTGTCGCGATCTTTTCTGCTTTCATCACTACAAGAACACCTTTAAGCACCTTCAAGATCCCACCCTCAATATGGGTCTTGCACCCGAGGTCATCCAATTGCCCAATAGACAATAAATTATTCTTTAAACCTTTCACATGTCGTACCCCTTGAATTGTATGAATAGTACCATCGTGTAATTTTATTTTGACAGTACCAACTCCAGCAATCTCCAAGGTATGATCATTTCCCATGAACACAGATCCTTCTGAGATAGGTTCATAAGAGCTAAACCAGTCTCGTTGTGAAGTCGTGTGCCATGTTGCTCTAGAATTCATTATCCAAACATCAGTGAGTTATTTTTCGCCTTTGGAACCAATTGCTACTTCGCTGTAAAGGATTTCTCCATCATCAGAGGTACTCGCAACACATCCTTGAGAGGTTGTTGCTTCAGGAGCTTTTCCTGTATTTTTCTTGTTGTACTAACAATCTTTCTTCAAGTGCCCTCTTATGCCATAATGGTAGCATTTGGTGTTCTTCATTCTTCTTAACTTTGATCTACTTTGATCTCGGCTCCCACTAGAGTCACGTTCCGTTGATCTTCCCCTTGTCATCGACAAAGCCTCTGCTTGTTTTGAGCTTTCTAATCTGTCTTCCTTGTTCTTCCACCTAGATTCTTCTTCAAGAATAGCAGCAGCAACATCATCAAATTGAAGATTATCAACAATATTATTATTTGTTATGTTGATGATGAGTTGATCATAAGAGTCAGGTAGACTTTGAAGTAGAAGTTATGCACGTTCATTTTTCACCACGTTGTAATCTGATGTAGTTAGTTGGGAAAATAATGTATTCAGATTGTTGATGTGATCCGTTATTGTCCTAGATTCACTCATTCGAAGAGTATAAAGCCTCATTTTTAAGAATATCCGGTTGTAAAGTGACTTGACCTCTTACAATTTGGTGAGTGCATCTCAAATCTCCTTCGCCGTCTTCTTTTCTGCAACACTTGACAAAACTGAATCTGCCAAAGCTAGATCCAGGTTGCCAACAACATTGTCATCCATCTTCTTCCACTTGTCATCAAGTATCCCAGTGGACTTGCCTTCAATTGCTGCTAAGCAATTGTCATTCCTCAAGATTACCTTTATCTTCAGTTTTCATAAGGAGAAATTACTCACATTGAACCTCTCAATATCATATTTTGTCGCCATGGTTTTACACCAAATAATTTTCAACTGAACCGGCTTACACTATTTCATCGTGAATAGTACCGTATACGTGAACAGTATTATATGTATTACTGTATATTAGAACAAATCTAATATGCGTTAACAATCACTGTAAAAGTATACAACTACACGTATGAATAGTCACCGTGAATAGTATCTGTAGCGTGAATAGTACCCTATACAGGAATAGTATCGTATACTGAAAATAGTGATCGTAGACTGTGAGCAGTATACTAGGCAAGTTCCCAGGAAAGAGAGGTGGGTCACTAATGGGACAACTTTTCTGACATGTACTCCCACACTACCACACTTAATTTACAAAGAATAAGAATAATTCTTTTCGATGTAGAATATCAGTCAATGCTGTAATCACAAAACATACTAAGAATTTTCTTCTGAACCCTGCACCGTAGTAACCTATTGAGTACCAGAGTTATGAAAACAGTAACACACAATTAAAATAGAGTTAAGAAAAGAAAAACTGACACAAAATATTTAACGTAAAAAACTTTATTTGATGATGAGGAAAAAAACACAAGAAAACCTATAAGATTTTTACTATGTAAAAAAAAATTACAAGACTTCTCTTTATATACAAGAAAAAAACAATTAAAAAAAATTTTTTAGGATGATAAACCCAAGGGAGGAGGTCCTTATTTATTGGAGAACCTCCTCCACAAATGTCAACTACCACCGATGTGTGACTTTTATTGTAACACCAACCCCACCATACATGCACACGAAGGGAACAATAGGTGATATGATAACTGAGTGCATAGTATAATTGATTAGTGAATACCTTCTGGACCACTCCAGCTGCTGCTTACAATGGGGACAAATGCTCATAAGGAATCTGGGATTCAATCATAAAACATAGATGATAGGCTTAAGTCAGAGCAACCATAATATTAATTGAATGAAAACAACACAAAAACAAGTCTCTGAAATATATCTTCTTCCTCTGCTATTTTCTCTTCTCAGTTAAATTTGCAGTTACATAAAAACCACAGAAACTATAATTTTTTACTCTTCCCCATGCCAAAGTCTGTATTTTACTGTTTAACCCTCTCTTGATTGTTGCAGCTACAATTTGAAGATAGAATTGAATCTAGGTGAATTTGAACGTGAGAGAGATATGGACTTACGGAATCAATATTGGCTGTAAACTTCCGCTTAGTACTTGCTTCAGTTTCAGGAACTAATCCAGCTAGTATCATAATATCTGTATAAATTAAATGTAATAGAAGGATATTTTGCAAGACTGCATGTCAAGGGTCATCCCATTGAAAGGCACAAAAGTAGTGCATGTCATAAGCTGTATTAGTTCAATCACAATTGTATATGAGAGAGATGTCATAAGCTGTATTACATCTTAAGTGCACATAAATATAATACGTTATCTTTATATACAAGAGATAAAGTTGAAAAAAGAAAAAAAATAAGTTTTATTAAATTTATTCATCACAAATAATTATTTATTCTCTTCAATTTTTTGTGAATGTATATAAAGATAATGTGTTATATTTATATGTAACTAAGAATTTCTCTTATATATGATAAGGTGTAGCTGGTAAAAAATTAAAGGGTTTATAATTACAATTGAGAATTTAGAGGAAAAAGAGTAAAAAAAAAATTGTCTTGGAAAGAAGGGAGAGGGTACCTATTGGCTCTAGGGATGTAAGTTAGAGAAAACTATAGAGGGTAGAAATGCAGAGAGCATTACCATTCCTGAGAGCAGCTCCCAAAGAATAATCACCAAGCTAAAAACATCGGCTTTGTGATTATATGGCTTATGTTCAATAACCTTCCATATATATAAACCAGTTTGCTCTTGTTTCTCAATAGGGATGGATCCGTAATCAACTAACGAGGGACTAAAATTATAAAAGAAAAGAATCAAAATATTTAAACAAAAAATTTTGTTATGTGCATGGCACAACAATTTTAAATAATTACAAAATTATCTTTTATCTTCAACTTGTGTGGTTTCTTGTTCTAATATCTAAAGCATCAAAGTTGATTTTTTACTTTTCTTAATTTCTTCCAAAAAAAATGAGAAGAATATTAATGTAAAAATGTCTTTACCCTTGTTGTGAAAATGTATTGAAAAAGTTTTTTTTGCTAAAATTTAAGTTTTGTTTTGTCTTTTCCTTTAAAACTTAGTACACTTTTTTTTGTTCATAACTTAGTACACTATTTATTTAAGTAAAAGATCACTTTCAATAATTAGATCAATTTACAATTTTTATTTGAGTATAAGATCACTTTTAATAATTGAATCAGTCTACAAATAAGTTTTTTAAAATTGTTTTAGTCACTTACTACATAAATTAATACAAAGTAGAAACAAAGTCTTATTTTTTACATGCTAATATTACATGTAAACCTTGAAAAATTATATAAAAGGTGAGGGGACATCATCATCTGTTTTTCCCCCTTTACATCCGTCCCTGTTTCTCAGTAGGAAGACTGTCACTTTCTTTCAACCAAGGCTGCTTTCGGATTTCAACCCTTAACATAACTTATAAATGATGCTCGACTAAAAAGTGGGGAGAAGGCATGCAAGCAGCACTTAATTAGTAACTTAATTCCTATTTTGTACAGAAAGATAATACGAATCTGCAACATTTTAAACTTCTTGTAGATATATATTACTCCACTAATTACATTCAAGCTACTTGAACATAAGAACTAATAAACTTTCAATATGCTAACATTTTCAAAATTGATCATTGTTTGTTATTAACAAGGGCAATTGAACTACTACCATAAACAAGACGTGTAATAACGGGGGCAAATAGAGAGATGGATGCTTTTGGGGAGGGGGAACCCTGATCTTCTTGATTGTAAATAAAACTAAATCCGAAAACATATGCAGTAGTAAAGTAAAGGTGTAACAAGTTGCATATAAAAGGCCTACCTCGAGTTTATGAATTTTCCTTGTCAGAACAAGTTTTAGCTTCTAGTCCTCAATAAATTTCAAACATGGATATTAATCAAGTAAATTGTAGCAAAGAAATTAAAGACAAAAATAGAGTTAATAGTATGTATCCCCTTTGTTATATAAAGTGTCTGTGGTACATCATATTGTAGTCTAAGCGTGTGTTTGGTTCAGATTATCTAAACTATCTAATAACTTTTTTCCAACAAAAAAATTGTTGTCCACTATGGAAATGTGTTTGGCAATCATGAACGAAAAAAGCAACAACTTTTGTTGGAGATCAAGTAAAAATTTAAATTGTTTTAGAAAAAATTGTTGGGATTATTTTTAATAGAAAGATGTAAATACTATTTTGTCCTCAATCAAATAATTTTTTTAATTAATCAAATAAATTTTTATTTAATAATTTTTTATATTCTAAATACTTATTTTAATAATTTAATAACATGTAAATATAATTTTTTTTATATAATTCGAATAAACAATTAATTTTAAAATCATTTTTCAAACACTAAGTTGTCAAACTGTTGTAAACTTAAAACTTTTTTGCTTATAATTTTTTTCAGTTATAACAAAAAAAACTTTATGCCACATATAATTGATTTTTTTTTAAATAATCAATTTTCTACAACCGTAAACAAGACGTGTAATTATCCCAAATATATATTTTTGAAGTCATCAAACTTATATGTAATTTCTTTCAAAACAAATTGGTAAGTTGCTAATAATAAACACCTTTTTCAGTTCCATAAGATAAGTTAATGAACTTTTTATGCCAACATATTCAAAATTGATAATTTTTTTATTAATAAGGGCAATTGAACTAGTCTACAACCGTAAACAAGACGCGTAATCGGGGAGGCAATTGACATATATATATTTTTTTGAAAAAAAATCATCATATACTCCTTTTAGAAGTATATGTACTGTTGAAAAATGATGTCAAATTTATTGAGAAAAAGTAATAAGAAAATATAAGTATGATGAATGATATTGAGAAAAGTGAAAAAAGTATATGTACCAGTATTATTAATAATAAAAATATTATAACTGTATTTTTTTGGGGGGGTCATAACTCATAAGTCGTTATTTATGTGTTAAACAAAGTTTTCCCCACCAGCAGCACCACGTAAAGGCAGCAAAGCTCAGCGGAAGAGCCCGAGAAAGCGGCCCGTTTTCCAAATTGTGGGCTACAAAATTAAAAACCATTCACATACGTACCTTCCGAAATTGTAACCCAATCAAAGCCAAAATTGGGCTTTAACCCAATCGTTTCTGTGTTGGAGAGCACCGTTTTGAAGAGTTGAAGTCATTTTCAGTTTCCACTTTCTGGAATCAAAAGTGAACCGCGCTCAAATGGAATTGATAGCTTACTCGCCAAGTTTGGTGCGGTTGGAAGTGTAATAGGCAAAGCCAGTCAAGAGAAGAGAACTGAGAAATGAATAGAGAATTGAAAGTGATCATCTCAAACTGGGAACTGCTCGCTCACGCGCACCAATACCATATCTGGAATTCCGCCACCGCCACCATCTTTTATTTATTCCTTCCTGATTGAATATCAATTTTGTTGTCTTTCTCATCCTCATCTCAAAAGCTGATTCCATTTTACCCTCTCACTTGATATTCCCTGTTATTATGGACACAATTGTGCAGTGCGATTCCAAGTGATGGCACCGTAGGTAGATATTTTTCTGCTTTTTTCTGCCTACTAATACTAATACCTCCAACGCTCTTTCCTTCCCAAACTCAGGCCTGCAAACTGCAAACCTCAACTCCCTCTGGTGCATTTCTCCTATTCAACCTTTTATTATTATTATTATTATCAACATTTTTCCAACTCAATAATTCATCGTTCAAAAATAATATTTCCAACTTTTTCATTTTTATTATGTTTTTTGGTCGTTGATTCAGGTTACTGCGTTGGTGGTCTTAGTCTGCTCCTTGGTCCTGTGTTCTTAATCTTTGAGTTAATATGGGCTACTCGAGCAGTGTATGCAACAAACACTATTCATTCTTTCTCTCTCTCTCTCTCTCTCTGAGAACCTGTTTTTTATTTTATCTTCTTTTTAAGATTTCTGTCCTTATTTTTTGGCTCTTGGTTGACGAGCAGGGAAGTGATCAAACCAATCAACAAAATGATCTCGGTATGCTCTTGACTTCTATCCCGTTATTATCAAAAGTAGCAAGCAAACCTGATTCTCATACTGCGTGTGTGTGTGAGAGAGAGAGAGAGAAAATGGAGTTTAGATGTAATTTTAGTTGAAATCATGATATCAATTAATAACTCCGGTTATTAATTAAGAATATTCATGCACGAATATTGAATACCTTATTCTAATTTGGGGACTTGTTTTCTATACATTATACTTTTTAAAACCATGAATATTGCTCTGTTACTCTTTAAAGCTTATTTAGTATCAAGGGCTAGCATTAAGCTTAACTGTTGTATTTGAGATGATATTTCAAGTACTCAATAGAAGAATTTAGTATCAAGGTCTTTTGATGTTCTAATGAATCCTTCTTGGCGCACATGACCAGGTGCAGTTTTGGGAAATGGAAAAGAAATACTTTTTCAGGTAAATTTTAATGACTCTGGTGTCGGCTTATATACTTAGTTAGTTGCCTACCTAAATTAGAAGAATTTTCAAGACTGGGTTGTGCCAATTGTGATCATATTATAATTATGCACTATTTTCATTTTTTTTTTTGCTTTATTTATTGAAGTATTTACTGTTTGTGCTCCAATGATGCTATTTAATTGGAAAGATATGACCTTGGAAAACTAATAGGATTAGCTACTTGCATGCATGCATATCATACCAAATCTCTTTTTTTTTTTTTTTTAAGTATCCAAGACTGCCAAGAACTTCACAGAGTAGAATTGACATTATAAAATAAAAATGCTTTGCAGGCATTCAACTGGGAGTCTCACAAACACAATTGGTGGACAAATCTAGATAACAAAGTTCCTGACATAGCTAAAGCTGGATTTACTTCAGCATGGTTGCCACCACCAACTCATTCCTTCTCACCTGAAGGTTAGAGCCTTGGAGGAATTAGGCACAAAATTATATGTTCTTAAAGTGATGTTTTGTCTTTTTCTTCAACCCTGAGGAAGACAATGCGATAAATTCCTTGTCTTTCCCCTCTTTTACAGGTTACACCCCACAGAACCTTTACTCTCTTAATAGTAAATATGGTTCAGAGCATCAGTTAAAAGCTTTGCTTCAAAAGATGAAGCAATACAAAGTCAGATCAATGGCTGACATAGTTATCAATCATCGTGTTGGCACCACCCAAGGACGTGGAGGGATGTATAATCGTTTTGATGGAATTCCATTATCGTGGGATGAACGTGCTGTGACATCATGTACTGGTGGACTGGTAACATATTTGTGACATCACAATATATTTTCATTGATTCCAATCTGCATCCTACATAAAAATTCCTCCTGTTGCATCTATTTGTTGTTTATTTCAGGGTAATCGAAGCACAGGGGCCAATTTCAATGGGTTTCCCAATATTGACCATACCCAAGATTTTGTGAGAAAGGATATCATAGGATGGCTCCGGTGGCTACGCCATAACGTAGGCTTTCAGGATTTTCGTTTCGATTTTGCAAAAGGGTAAAACTTATTATGCCTTTTGAATAGGTTTTTCCTTTGTTTTCTTTCGTTGTGTACTCTTGATTTATACCTTTCAATTCTGTCATTTATAGTTTTTCACCAAAATATGTGAAAGAATATATTGAAGGAGCAAAGCCATTGTTCTCTGTTGGGGAGTACTGGGATACTTGCAACTACAAGGGTTCTACTTTGGACTATAACCAAGGTAGAGTGCATAAATATATATTTCTATTCATCAAATATATTAATACATAGTTAAAATTCTGAGTTTTCTGAAATCTGAAAATGTTTTTCAATGGGATATAGGAATTTTATGAAGGGGAAATAACTTTAAATTTCTATTCTTTGCCCTTTAAAAAATGTTGAAATTTTTTTTATTGATATGATAAATTATTGCTGCATGTAGACAGAATGTGGAACGGCAAACTGAAATACAATTTTCTGCTGTAGTGAGGAATTCAAGTCATTACTAACTAATAACTGAGATATCTTCTGTTTCATGCTAGAAAGCAGACCTAATTGGACTGGAAATTCGAGTTTGGAGTTTATTTATTTAAAAAATAAATTAAAACAAAAAAACAAAAGTAGTAGAAAACAGTTTAAAAGCAGTTGCAACTTGCAAGGGTTCTTTTTTGGTACAAGTGACAAACAGTTTGGAAATTTTTTTCATGGGATGAGGATCACCTATCTCTATTTCCTGTCTTCTTCCATGTCTCTCCACTTAAATTCTGACAAGTGTTTTAAACTTAACTACATGTCCTATTCCCACTTAATTTATTTTACACTTGTCAAAATTTAAGCAGAAAGACAGGGAAGGGGACAAAAAATGAGGACAGTGATCTCCATCCATTTTCATGACATATAGTAGATGCTGTTGATACTGTTTACCTGTTTCCCAGTCATCTTTTATTTTATTTTCTGAACAATATATTCCGGTCATCATGTGGTAGATAAGTTTTGTCCATTAAACTGTGAATTTCAATATTTCCATTTTATTTTGCACGTTGTACTCTTTAACATTTAGCCTTTATCTTACTTATTTTTCACTATATGTGCAGATAGCCATAGGCAGCGAATAGTCAATTGGATTGATGGCACTGGACAGCTTTCAACTGCATTTGACTTCACAACAAAGGGAATTCTCCAGGTACCCAGCATTTTGTGCTTAGTATGTTCAGTGAACTTTTGAAAATTTGAAAATTTTTTTACATTGGGGGTAAAGGGAGAGAAAATAGCGTTTTAAACATGGTAATTAGATCTTCCCATGCATAGCGGATTTCACTGTTAGTTTTTTTTTTGTTTTTCTTCTTTGCCATTCAGTGAGTTAGTTTCTACTAACTATCAAGTCTACAAACTCTGATACTCTCAGGTGTATTGGCTGTTGGATTCATTTAAAATTACATTTCTCACAACTAACCCCTTTTCTCACTTTATGCTGATGCACTTCTTTGTAGGAAGCTGTCAAAGGAGACTTTTGGCGTCTGCGTGATCCTCAAGGGAAGCCACCAGGTGTGATGGGATGGTGGCCTTCAAGATCAGTCACCTTTGTAGATAATCACGATACAGGCTCAACTCAGGTACTGAGTTTACTATTTGCTAAAACGATACACTGCAACTAATGAGATGCTTCTTGGATAATATTGGGAGGTTATTATTCTTGTTTCTAGTGCACGAAATGCATGCTGGGGAGGGGGTGTGTGTTTAATCAGCCCAAATTTATGTGGAATCATTCTTACTTCATCTTGTTGGCAACCTGAAAAGACAGGCCCATTTATGAGGTAATAGATTTATGTAAAATGAAGTTTGCTTTTGAAAATAAACTTTGCAATGGAAATTGAAATATTAGGCAGTTGAGAAGAGACTGAAGTCTAAAGATTATTGATAAATAAGAAAAACTGCCTCAAAGTTGTATACAATTGATATGGCTTTTAATAATTAAATTCTATCGCCTTTCTAATTCGGGTAAGAGTTTTGGCACCAACATGCAAAGATGCCATTTCCTTTGACATCATATTGCTTTTTACTCTTTTTTTTTGGCAATAACATATTGCTTTTCACTACTAAATCTAGAATTTGTGCTCTTGTTTCACGCTCTGTGCAGGCTCATTGGCCCTTCCCCTCAGATCATGTTATGGAGGTACTTCCTTTTTGGGCATTAGTGACTATTTAGAATAATGCTTTCCAGTCCAGAGGGTATTAGTTTACCTATAGTACCATGTGTATAAATTTTTTTGGTTGCTTGTCGGGCATAATATTAAATTTAATAATCTTCCCATCCTATGTGTGATTTATCCATTATGTTATTAGTTTGGTAATCTATTTCTTTGTATCCTTTCTTTGCCTGTTTTGTATACAATTAACTATTGTTTCCTCCTGTCCACTTTTTTTTTCCAGTCAGAGAAAGACATAGCAGAAAAACTAGTAAAATTTCAATCGTGTCCTCCATTGTCATTTGTAGAGAATATATAATGCATGCAATGCCTATTATTCAAAACTACTTTTATTTTATAAATAGCATACAGAGGAAAATCTACAATGTCTCTATAAACCTTCAATCACTTAATATCAGAAAACTCAGGACAATTTTAAACTCGTTGATAGAAAATGTTTGTGCAGATAAATAGTTGTGTAGCAGCAAGAAAGCAAGTCTTTTCTTTTTCAGTTACTCGAGAAAATATGGTTGAACATACATATCATACTAAACAAAATTTCCTGTGGTCTTTATTGTTTCTTCCACTTTTGTACTGCCATGAGACTAATTATCAGGTCTTGTTAAAAAGAAACAGCTACCTTTTGTAATTTTGAGTTTCTGGACTTCAAGAGGATGTGGAAAGACCCTTTTGCTGTCTCCCCTACTATACTATTTCTATCTAAGTTGTTGTGACTTGCGAGTTAGCTACTTGCAAAAAATTAAAAATTGTTCGAGTTTTTGCCTCCACCCCCATCCCACAAAATTACTATTTTTAATTAAATTGAGTTTAGTAATGTTTATCTACTGCTGACTTTTGGGTTATTGCAGGGTTATGCATACATATTGACTCATCCCGGGATACCAACAGTTTTCTATGACCACTTTTATGACTGGGGCAACTCCATTCGTGGGCAGATTGTGAAGTTGGTACGTGACAGAACTAATACCCTACTAATGCATTTTCGTTTAGACAATAGACAAAGAGATCCTTAGTAACCAATTTACGTTGAACTGCAGATTGATATTCGCAAGCGTCAAGGTATTAGCAGTAGATCACCTATCAGGATACTGGAGGCCAAGCAAAACCTTTACTCTGCAATTATCGGGGAGAAAGTGTGCATGAAGATTGGAGATGGTTCATGGTGCCCATCCGGGAGGGAATGGACACTATCAACCAGTGGCCATAATTATGCTGTATGGAACAAGTAGTGCTCCTTTAGCTTAACCCTTCCTCTCCACTGGCTGTACACGGAAATGAAAAGGGAATTCTGTGCTTCTTAAATGCTTCTAATACATGGTAAAAATTGAAGCTCTTTCTTTCACCTAGTACGCTTTGGAAGTCATTGTGTTAGTAACTTATGTATTACCCACTTAAATAGCTGCTCTTTGTATCAGTAATATATAACAATAAGATGCTCTTTGTATCTTTAATATTATAACAATGAGCTGCGCTATGTATCTGTAATATATAACAATAAGCTGCTCTTTGTATCTGTAATATATATCAATAGCTGAAGCATGCATACTATGTCGTGAGGTGTTATGTATTGTAATGCTCCGCTTTCTCACTCGTGTCTTAAGTACAAGGGCTTTGCTTCAGGCTTTAAAATAATACAAAACTTAGATAAAGTTCTTTAAGTGTTTGTGGTGTTTATCTCTAATAGAAACATGACATGTGTACATTTTTCTATAACTCATTAATGAAAATTTTGAAAATAATAAATAAATAACTAAAAGATAAAACACATGTCATGTTTCTATTGGAGCAAGCACCACAAACACTTAAGAAACTTTACCTAAATTTTGTCCTTAAAAATATTAAGGAATGATTTAACTGCATGGATGTTGGTCAAAGTAGACCATGTGAAACAAAAAAGAGGATTGGAATTAAGAAGTTATGTGTTGGCGGAAACTCAGGTGAATATAATTTGTTAACTTCTGCAATGAGCTATGCGTTGCCTCCCAAGCCGCACCCTTGGTAGAAAATAATGCTGAATACACTAGTTATTTATTTATTTTGTACAAAAGACACTAATTATATAAGTGCTGATTTACTCAACAACTGCACCTTCTTCTGGAAAAGGCTACGGAACTTCTTCCTAAACATGGAGCTGTGCAATAATAGGGCTGGATCCTTCGGGGTAATTAGTGGACAACGCCTTATACAAGGTTGATTGATTTATTGAAAAATTAATAAGCCAGGATTAGATCACTGATTTTTATTTTATTTTATTTTGAGAGGGGAAAATGCAATAATAATAATAATAATAATAGCTGTACATATCACAACCATGTACTGACATGTGTTGGAGAGGCAAATATCGTGTACCCACAGCAGGGATTAAGAGATCATTTGAAGAAAAACTTTGAATACTAGTGGAAACTCAAATTGCAATTATTAGTGGATTTCGTTTATGGATTTGGATCATATGCAGTTACTTTAAAAACTACACCAAATCCTGTTCCTTTAAATGTTTTATTATATAATAATTTCTTTAAAAAAAATTATAGTTCAATGTAATGAAGGGTGAGATGATGAACCGCATCCCCTTTTTTCCAAAACTGTAACGGATCCAAATCCGGCAATAATGAGTATCACTTGGCACATATGCTATAGGTTTTTATTTTTTGTATTGATGCTATAGGTTTTTTTATTGGCAACGCAACTGTTTTGATCTGTTTCTTTTGTCTAACCTGGCCTTACATAGCCTATGAGATATGGAGAGAGACAGACAGGAAGAGAAAAAGAGAATCACATGGCGTTGGAGCTGGAAAGAGACTCGCCCATATCAACATCAAATACATCGTCATAGACTTCATCATTTAGTTTTTGAAACCCAGGTCTTCAAAATTCAAAACCAGGTACATTTTTCGCCACATCGATGCCCCTATCCTTCACTAAAGAACCAAACACGGCTCTGAGTTCAACTTTCTTATGTTGGTTATCTGTGCCAAACAGCTTGTCCTTTTCTCATAGAGTCACATGGGATACACGATGTCAATATCAAATTATGAAGAACCAATATATATATAGAGGATATATATCATATGAAAAGGAGTATTTATTATAAGAGGTAAGATAAATAAATCTTGATCATTAGATTTTTTATGAATAGTTAATATTAGAAGATAAATATATGTGACTTTTTTAAGTGGTCACATGACTTTCAAATAACTTTTAATCTTGATTATCTATATATAGTTGTATGATCAATATTTGTTCTTCTCACCTTTTCACAATAAAAATTCTTCTCATTAGATATACCTCTTATATATATATATATATATATATATATATAATCTTACTCAGGTGAGAGGAGTGAATCTTGACCATTAGATTTTTCATGAATAGTCAAGATTAGAACATAAATGCGTGTTACTTTTTTAAGTGATCACATGACTTTCAAGTAACTTTTAATCTTGATCATCCATGTATGGTTGTATGGTCAAGATTTACTCATCTCACTCTCATAATAAAAATCCTCTCACTAGATATACATCTTATATATATATATATATATATATATATAATCTTATTCAAGTGAGAGGAGTGAATCTTGACCATTAGATTTTTCATGAATGGTCAATATTAGAATATAAATGTGTGTGACTTTTTTAAGTGATCACATGACTTTCAAGTAACTTTTAATCTTGATCATCCATGTATGGTTGTATGGTCAAGATTTACTAATCTCACTGTCACAATAAAAACTCCTCTCACTAAATATGCCTCCTATATATATATATTATTGGGAATCATATACCTTATCAATCTTAAAACCTTGCATAAGGATTTATAATTAATTACTAATTTGGGAGCACCTCTTTCTATTTTTGAAGCGTTCATAACATAAAACCATGCCCAGCTCCAAAGAGACTTACTTGGTCTAACTAAATTCTTATCTAAATATTCTTGAATTTCTTTCTTACAATATTCTCTAAGTATTGTTGATTCATTTGAATAGGTATTGCTTTAGTAGGGATATTAATTTCTTCAAATCTTTCTTCATATGGTAAAGTAATTGTATATCTTTTGCATTCCTTAAAAGTATTAGGGAATTCACTGCATATTTCTTGTTCAAATTTCAATTGAACATATTTTATCTTATCTTGAACTTGGGGTTTATTTATCTGTTCTTGAATTCTTTTATATTGAACTTCCCTGCTTAACATATTTATGTGCTTTATTTTCTTTTCTATTAAGTTAATATTAGATATTAGTGAATCTTGAACCATATTTAATTCTTTAATTAAGGGTGGTTTTATAAATTCAAAATAGACTTCTTTTCCTAAAGTATTCGTAACTAATCCTTTTTCAGTTACTAAGAATGGGTATAGTAAGGATAAAAAGGGAGTACCAAGAATTATTTGCTCAGAAATATTTCTTACTAATAAGAATGAGGTTTTATAACAAATTTAATTTTTACAGATCTTAGCATTATTTAACTTATATTTATTTTGCATTCTATTTCCTGAAGCACTGCTTAACGACTCTGTTGTTTTATCATAATACTTAGTTGGGATTAATCTTTCTTAAACACAATTCATATCAGCTCCTGAATCTATTAACGTTATAAAATTAAATCGTTCATCTTTTATTACTAATTCTATTGGACAATGCCATTTATGAACAATTATTTGACTTAATAAATTAATATAAAGATCTTTTTCGGGGTCTTTACTAGTACTTGTATCTTGATTTTGTACTATGATTTGTGCTTGTAAATTTAGCATTTTAAATTCTAAATCGGTATCTTTTTCTTTAAGTAATTTAACTTCATTTTTTAAATTTTTTATTTTTTACTGTAAATCTTTTAGGGTAACTTCATTTCTTTGAGTTTCTTAAATCTTACTAATACTTTTTCATATTTATTTTTTGTACTTTTTCTTTTTTCTTATCTTCATATTCTAGAAATTCTTTTATTTGTTGAATGAATTCTTGCTTAACAGATGATTCTTCCATGTTTTCTATTATACTCAATAATGATGATGCTTGGTCTCTAGTAATTACATTAATAGTTTTCAAACATGATGAACAATCACATAATTTTGGTCCTAAGCCTGTACATTCTTTTTCATTTTCACTTTCTGATTCAGATGAAGAGGAATCTTTTAATTGATTAACCATTTCTTCTTCGGAACTGTATTCTTCTTCAGAAGATTCAAATTCATTAATTAATATATTTATTAAAGATTTCTTTAATTCTTCATCAATTTTTAGGTTATTAATTTTTTGTTTTACTTTACAGTCTTTCTTATAATGTTCTACTCGGCCACATTTATAACATACTATCTCTCTTTTAGACTTAGACGATCTATACTTATCTTTCTTTGATGATCTAGGTTTTGATGAGCTTGCTTCTTCTCTATAATGTTTTTTATAGTAGCGTCTGGATTTTCTTGATTTATGAGGAACATATTTTTGAACTTTCTTTTGTCTAATTGGAGCTTTGACTCCTTCTATTTCCCACTGGGAACAGAATGATCTTAGTTCTTTTCATGTAGTTTTGGCTTTATTTTTAAGCTTATGCTGAAGTTTAAGATCTAAACATACTTGCAATCTAGTTTCTATAATATAATTAGACAATTGTCCAAATGTCAGTTGATTATAAGGAATTGTACCTTCATTTTGATTTTGGATCATTACTTTTACTTTTTCTGCAAACAATTTTTGAAGTCCAACTATAATCTTTCTTTCCAATAATTGACTGATGCATCACTTTTTAAATATAACTTGGACAAAAAGATATCCTTATACCATCTATAATCAGACATAAAGGGACAATATAGATTAACAATTTGATCTGCTATTTTTTGCTGAAATTTTAAGGGTTCTCCTATAAAATGCTTTGTTATTGTGTACAAAAGAGTCATTACAACATCTTCAAATACTTGTCCATTAGGATCAATTTTTGTTGAATCCATTATAAAAAAAATTTATTCTTGACTTAGCACATTATCCCACTAACCTTTAAGCTGGCCAGTAAATCCCATAACAATTAAAGAGGCAGTAGTTCTATCAGAATTATTTTTGCCTTTAAAAGCTGTTGCAGCCATAGTCATTTGTTGAACAATATCGAGAATTTGTTGTTCTCCTACTTCGTCTATGTTCCATTCGTTCATTGCTTTGGCAGTAAAGGCTACAGCATCTTGAAAAGGTCTTTCTTCATATTGAACATCAATATATGTGAGTCTTAGGTAATAATTCCTGATTTTGGAGATAGACATATCTTTTCTTAACTTATTAACTTGAAGATTTAAAAGTTTATTTTCTAATTCTTCAATTTTTTGTAAAGTATTTATCTTTGGTGTAGAACTTGTTCCTATGGTTAACTATTCTAATTTCTTCTTAATTTCTTCAATAGAGTTGTCAGATTTTGAGCCAAAGTGTATATTTTTAAATCGGATTCTGGGACATTAATTTCCTTATAGATGGGTCTATTAGGATCTAAATTTTTATTGATATTTTGAGCTGATGTATATTTTTTAGATTTTTCACTTATTTGATTATTTATCATTTCTAATGTTTTAGACATAGTATGGAGCATTTGATTAAAGTAATTAAGTTATTGATGAACTTTATTAAAATTACCCTTATCTATAGGTAAATTATGTGCTCGTGAAGCTATTGCCTTAAAAGGTGTGGCTTCAACTTCTAATCCTTCTTTTGTGGTTACCTTAATGGTTTCTAAGGGAGGAAATTCTGAAATTATTATCTTATCTTTCTCTGTTTTTCAAGAAGTTGATATTTTATTATTTACTAATATTTCTGGTATTCTTATTAAAGGATTTTGAATATTATTTTTTTTGTAATACTTTTCAAACCAGTCAAAGAAACATATATTGATTTGTTGTTTTATTAAATATGAGTAACATTCTTCTCTAAATTTAGTAGTTTGTTCTTTACTAAAATTCTTAAAATATCAATCTCTTTTATCTTTATTATAAGGAGCTTCAAAATCATTACTTATCCATTTCTTATCTATTTCAAAGGGTTCTTCTTTAGTTAATATATTAATGACTTAGGATCTAGTGGGTGAGTATTCTGGTGATTATGATTTATGAGTTTGTTGGTAAATTGGTTGAGAAACTTTTGGTTCGAAAATAACACCAGTTAGGTTTATATTAATTGTAGATCCATCTACTGAATGTCTTGAGGAAGCTGAGGCAGTTGAAGGAACATTTATTATTGGATTATTTATTCTAGAGGAATTGGATCTAAGCATTCCTATCCTTATATTAGAACCTTCTTGAATTATTGATCTTATCCTAGTATTTCTTATCGGTTGAGGGGGTATTACTTCTGGAAATACCCAATCTTCAGGAATTCTAGATAGAATCTCGTCATGAAATAGTCTTTTAGGAGTTAGTATAGATGATTTCTTAAGGTTTGCTTCCATAATTACCGTTTCATGCTTTGGTGATTGCCTTAATGCTTTAAAGTTCTGATCTTCATAAGATATTTTATAATGAACTCTATACATAATAGACATATGTTTAGCACCTTCTTGAAAAACATCATCTAATATCTTAACATTTAATTCTAAAACTTGCTTAGTCATATAATCTTTCAAAGGCATAGTATAATTAGGATAACAATTAAAGAAAACAGGACCATCATGCAAATTGGATTCTAAGATAGCAGTTATTTGATCATGAAGTTTTCTTAGTCTTTTATCTTTTAACAGAATTAACACAGGATTATCAATTCCTAATCTATGTTGTCCTTTAGCAGCAACTTGAATTAATCCTATATGTATAAATTGATAATTATCCTTAACATGTTGATCTGTGATATCATCTCTTAGCAGGCTTATCGATTCACAAGATTTTTCTAAGATATAAGTAGCTTCGAGCATATGAATCTGATCCTTAGGTTTAAAAAATGAGGTAATTGTCTTATAAATTTCTTTAGGAGGAACATAAAGAATTACCCAATTTTGAAGGTTGTTTTCAATATTAGCAATTTCTAATTCATTTGCTTGAACCTGATCTTGATCTACTTCTAATCTAGAGGATGCAGATTTAAACTGTGAGGAACCTATGTTAGAAGCCTTCCTGCTACGGAAGGAGAGCTCGCTTAAGTTTCTGAATATCCTAGACATAATGAAGGAATTCTCTTATCGAGACCACCACACACTCGTACGGGACCACCTAACCTGCCTTCTCTGGCACTAACACGGCTGACCAACGTATGAACCGAGGGCTGACCAATGCTAAGTCATTCTCTCTTCCTTAGGCTTCGGATACTCAGAACCTCTTACGAGGCTCTAATACCAATAACGACAGGACCGACGGCATAGGCTCAACAGTAGTAAAAATATGCATTCAAAGATAGAAAGAAGAGAGATATCAGAAATCAGGATCAAAATACTTTATTGATAATTTTAAAATACTTACAAAGTACGTGATACAAAATTACAAGTCTTGAACAAAAGCTGAATTCCAAAGGTTTACAGAGGAAACATAATACAAGAGTTTTGATACAAAGTGCTTATAGAAAATTTTTAAACTAAAACTTCTATCCCTTTCTCTGAAGGAGCTTTGGCTTATATAGAGAAAAGACTCCAAAGAATGGACCCACAAGAAAGCTTCATGCTTAGCTAGACGACAAGTAAGGAACCTTCTTAGGAAGCTTCATGCTTAGGTAGACGACGAGTAAGGAACCTTCATAGGAATCTTCTTTCTTAGCTAGACAACGAATCAGGAAGCTTCATAATTAGACAAATGAGCTAGGCGACGAATAAGGAGCCTTCATAGGAATCTTGACAAATGAGCTAGACGACGAATAAGGAGCCTTCATAGGAATCTTGAAAAATGAGCTAGACGACAAATAAGGAAGCTTCATAATACGACGAATAAGGAACCTTCATAGGAAATTTCATAATTTACCGTGTGGGCCTTTACAGGTTGGAAAGGTCTACACTATAATAGTCATCTTCATTATATTAACCGAGAAGATCGTTGGTTTCACTTCCTTCACTGGGAGGAGACGAACCAGAGGTAGACATAGTTGTCTTGAGTTTACTTAGTAATTCTTGTTCTGAGGAAGAAGAGGTCAGTTCTTGAAGAAGTTTGTTCTTAAGTTCTTCAAATTGTGATGGCTTCTTATGATTTTTCTTAACCAAAGAAGGATTAGTAAGGAACCATTGATTAACCGCATCAACACTTACTAATTTCATGTTGAACTGAGGCCACCATTTAACACTAAATTCTCTGGCAACTTATTCTGGATGAGGAATCTAATACTTATGATAGAAATTATAATCCCAGACATTAATCAAAGCAATTCCAAAAGCAGCATAAAAATGTAAAAGTCTGGAATCTTGAGGAAAATCGATTTTTTGAGTAAACAAATTATAAGAATCCTTAGCAAGCCGAGGAAGAATATCAACACAAGGACCAGTGATACACATTCAATCGGAAAAACCATGAGGGAAAGTATTTTAACTCTTTCTGGAACTAAAAGAACCAAGAGTGGGAATATGGCCTAAGGAGCATAAATTTGTACCAAGCTTGCTGATAATCCCAATAAGTATAAGTTTGAGGATCAAATTTTATTGAAAAAGATTTTGGAGTATGAGGAGCTTGATTCCAATCTTTTGGTCCTAGAACCTTAAGGATTTTTACTTTAGAAAAATCAATATACTCGGGATTGGTAGCAATATAGTAATGATCTAAAGAGATTGATTCAGTATCAATGAGGATGAGTTCATAAAAAGTTCTATTCTTTTTAAGTGACTCCTGAGGAACAAAATGAAAATCTTGGGGAAGCATATTCTGAATGATTTCTCGAGGGTGATTATAGGTTCAAAAATATTTTTCTTAACATATTTACATTCTTCTGTGGTGGGAGAATTAGTGAGTAGCAGTGAAGGTTGTTTTAGTCTTTGAGGAGTCCTAGAAGGAGTACTAGTAATGGTTTGTGAGTAAGATAAGGGTGTAAACCTATTGGGTGAGGGAGACGAAGGTCGTACAGACTGAATAGGATTAGGAACATGAACTAGGGTGGAAGACCCTTTTAAGGAGGTAGATGACCTTGTACTTATCTCAGTGTTTTTATCTGTAGAAATTTACATGTACTTATCCAGAGTAATTTTCTTAGCCTTTGATTTTGATGAGGAGCTAGCGGCCATTGTAGCCCTGCAAAAACTCTCTAGTTAGAAAATCAGGAAGATAATTATCTTTTCCTTTAATATGTTGAATATCAAAATCAAAACAATATAACAGTGCTTGCCATCTAGCAAAAATCTGTTTTGAAACCAAGTTTTTAACATCCTTTTGAATAATTGAAGGAGCAGCTTTACAATTAGTTTTTAACAAAACCTTTTATTAAACAAATCATCTTAAAATTTTGTGATACTTAGCATTATAGATAATAAAAAAATTTCCTAGCAGTACTATATTTCTGTTGAGCCGATTACCAAACTCCAGAGTGATATCTGACGACTTGTTCTTTGGACGACTCAGGTAATAACTGCTTTAACACTCCCCTGTACCCCAAATCAGAGGCATTTGTTTCTACTATGAGAGAGGCTTGAGGATCCGGAAGTCCTAAACAATGAATATTTTTTACTAAATTCTTAACTTGTTGAACAGCATTAGTCATCTGAGTATCCCAAGGAGGCGGGTCTTTTCTTAGCCGTCTAAATAAAGGAGCACAAATTATTCGTATATTAGGAATAAAATCTGCTACATAATTAACACATCCTAAAATTCTTTGAAGAGTATTCTTATCTTTGAATTCGTTGGAGAACTTATCTGCAAATTCTATGGATCTTTCTATGAGAACAATAGTGTCTTGATTAATTTTGAATCCTAAAAATCTAGTCCTAGTTTGGAACAATTTCATTTTCTTAGCAGAAATTACTAGACCATTTTCTTTAATAAGATTGAACAAAGTTTCTAAATGATTAAAATGTTGATCATTAGAGTTACTGAATACTAATACATCGTCCAAATATACTATGGTGAACTTTGAGTAGGGATTCGAAATATTGTTCATTATATTTTGAAATTCTGAAGGGACATTTTTTAATCCTTGAGGTATTACATTCTATTCGTAATGTCTAAAGGGTACTACAAAAGCAGTTTTATACCTATCTTCTTCAGCTACTTCAATTTGATAGTATTCAAATTTCATATTAAATTTTAAAAATATATTAGCTTGATATATATATATATATTCACTGAATCATTCTTCAGATTCCACTCAATATCATGATAACTTTGTGATACTTTCTGCGTTATCCGTAAGAATTTGTTAAAATCAAATGACCTTTCACTGCAAAACTCTGAGATTACTATCAAATTCGACTAATTTATTGTATACGAATTATGTATAGCTGTCCTTTGAGCCCACGAAAGTAACTAAAAAACTCCGATTATAATTCCACCGACGTGCGTGGGATGGATGAGGTTCGCATGCATTTGAAATATGGCTGCTTGAAACATGAGCCTTTATAACCATATCTAGTAGCTATGGCCGCAGGGAGACGGAGGAAAAGATAAGAATTAGTTGATTGTCTAATGCAAGGTCATATATTCATGTATTTATCACTTTTTTTTTATCAATACTAAGAGAATTTATTATGAGTTTAATTTTAATATATTTTTAGTATAAATTTTTTCATACCAATTAATTATATGTTAACACATGTGTAATTTTTAAAAAAGTTATTATGAAAGTTAAATATTTGTAATGTGACAATACATGATTAGATGATAATATAATTTTTTTTACAGACAATGTATTAAAATACACACTTTCACACTCACAGTTTCACATACAATATTTTACATCAGTTTTATTAATTAAATATCAAATTTATTTAACTAACAATTTATATGTTATTAATCACTTAATTATCCATACCTAATTAAAATTTTTGCCGCAAACTACTTGATTAATTATAGGGAGTAATTATGATACTAGTGGATATGATATTTAAAATAAGTTGTCAAGTAATTATTTAATGTTAATTTTATAATAAAAAATTAAAATTTTATTAAATATAATAAACAATCAACAAAATGCTTGATAATTTACCTTAGATATCATATATACCCAAAAAAAAAGTATTACGATAATGCCTTTAATTATGAATAGATTGTCTATTAAATTAATTTGATATTTGATTATTCCTACCAGTCAACTTTAAGTGTTATTTTGGTGAAAAAAAGTTAGTATATTTTAAGTGACGATTTTGTATATTAATAAAATATTAATTTTTTTTAATCTCTATCCTTATATTTTAATACCCAAAGCATATGTTCTTTTATTGATAAGATTACCCGAAACTTCATTTGGAAGGGAACAACTAACAAAGGAATTCATTTAGTTGGCTGGGACAAAGTTACTATGCCTAGAAAGATGGGGTGGCTTGGTGTTCGCATGGCTAGGGAAGCAAACACGTCCCTTTTGGGCAAGCTGGTCTAGGACTTGCAGCAAAATCCCAACAAACTTTGGACTCAGCTTCTTTCTCATAAGTATGTTAAGGGAGGCAACTTCATGGATGGTAAAAAAATAAATGGCTCTCATGTGTGGAACTCTATCTCTAAAGTAATGCAAGTTTTGAGAGATGGTTTCCAGGTGAGGATTGGTGATGGGAGTTCTTCCTTTTGGTATGATCCTTGGTCTCCTCTTGGACCTCTTTGTACTCAGGTTGACTATGTTAATTTGTAGGATACAAATATGTTGGTCAGAGATGTTTTTCAGGATGGGTCTTGGTGTTTGCAGAATTTGACAACTATCATGCCTTTACACATTAAAAATACTATAGGAAATCTCCTTATCCATTTGAATGAGGCGGTACCTGACTCCTTTATTTGGAAAGAGAATGTGACTGGGAATTATACAACTAAATCAGGGTTTTCTTGGCTTTTAAAGAAAATGGCTGCTGCTTCTCCTCTTAATTCATGGACTTGGATTTGGCGCATGAAGGCTCCAGAAAATGTGAAATTTTTTGTGTGGCTGGCTTCAAATAATTCGGTTCCAACTAATGTCTCGCTACACCATCGCAACATGTCCCCCTGTAACGTATGTCAGCACTGTTTTGTGGAGGAAGAGACCATTAACCACTGCATCAGAGACTGCCCATTGTCCAGAAATGTTTGGTATGCTTTTGGTTTTAGAAATGCTGAGTTTTACTAGGATATGGACCATGTGAATTGGATCAAGGTTGGGGTGAGCAAGGAGAATGGGGCGCTGTTTATTGCCTGCATGTGGTGGTGTTGGAGGGCTAGGAACTCACAATGTATCGCAAAAGAAACTATTCATTTTTGGAAGATAAAGTTTGCGGTTCAGCAACTTTATGAAACTATTAAAGCTTGTTTCCATGCAACTGGGTCTTTTGTTTCTACTACTACTCGTTTGGTCAGATGGCACCCTTCTAAGTAGAATGTCATGGTTATTAATGTTGATGGTAGCAGCATGGGAAATCTTGGTCAAGCTGGGTTTGTGGGTCTCTTTAGAAACTCTGATGGTGTTTGGTTATCTGGTTTCATCGGTTCCATTGGTATTACCACTAGTCTTCTAGTTGAGATTTGGGCGATATATCATGGTCTTTCTTTGGATTGGAATTATGGGTTTAGGAATATTATTTGTTACTCGGACTCTCAAATGGCCATTTCCCTGGTGAAGGAATCCATTCCTAAGTTTCATTAGCATGCAGCTTTGATTCAGTCTGTAAAAGATTTGTTGGAGAATGAGTGGTCTGTCAGTTTGCATCACACTCTAAGGGAAGGTAATTATTGTGCTGATTTTTTGACAAAGATGGGCGCTTCTCAAGAGGAAGGAATTAAAATCATAGATTCAACCCCACTTGGTATTAGCAGCTTCTTATTTGCTGATAGCTGTGGTGTTGAGTTTCCCAGGGTGTAATTTTACTTTTGTTGCTTTTTGTGGGTGTTTTTCTTCTTCTACAGGAAAAAAAAATTCAACTATTCATAAAAATTAAATAAATATGATAAAGTAGAGTAATTAATTAAATTAAATAAAGGTAGCTTAATAAAAGATCCACACAGTTAAGATTTAGTTTAATATTTGTTAATTATTGTGTCTTTTACCAAAGAAACATTTAAAATGAATAAGAGGAAGTAATCAATAAAAATGATGTGTAGCGTGTGTAAAAGCGTGAATGTAACCATTACTCTAAATAAATTTACTTCGATGGACACCCAAATCTTAAATTACGATATATTATGCAAAATTCTCCAAAGTGGTAGTCATTGTGTTCGTCTCATTCACCTGCACCAGCCAGCATGCCATGGGCATTCCTTTTGTATAAAGCAGAAAATAACGCAACGCAATGGCATCTTATTTGGACCATTACGTTGGACACCAATTGCTCATAATCATGAAGATAGTGGATTGCTCTGCATCGAGCTCTGCAAATATGGAGAAAGTCTTGCAAATCCCTACTTCCAACTGTAGGTAATGTTGCTCTTCTAGGTTGGCCACTTAATATTGCTTTAATTTTCAACCAACACTCAATCAAATCTGCATATTTAATGGCCTAATGAGCCATTTAGACCAGTTTCCATTATTATTCTTTCGTGTTTTAAAAGTAAAATCTTGCTGCAGTAAGAGAAAGGATAAAAGATTAACATCCTTTTTTAACCCTTTCGGTTTGAGGTGGAGATCACTTGTTTTTATTTTTTATTTTTTTACTTAAATTTTAATACATTTAAAATAAATTAAAGAAAATATATATAATTAAATTTAAAATATTTATTAAAATTTAAATAAAAACAAAAAAAAAAGATACAAAAAATAAAAACGGATGATTCTCATCCTTCCGTTGAATCCTCTTTCATACTTTGACGAGAAATTTTAGTATAGTATTCAAGTATAATAAATGTATGTTAAAAAAAATCTCTATTATTTATTTTAAATAAATTTAAATAATTTTTAAGTCATTAATTTAAAATTAACAATAAAAATATATTTTAAAGTATGTATTTATTATGCTCCATACAATAATTTCCACATCCTTCTCTATCAGTTGGCCAAATAGACATCTAGTCCACCTTTTAAAAAGTTTTTCAATAAAGGAAACAAAAGAAGAATAAAAGTTGACGCTTACCCTACAAAGAGGGCAGGGAACAAAGCGCATGAACTTTTATGAAAATCTGAAAAGGCATAAAAGTTAAGTTATTTATTCTTTATGAAACAACTTTCATTTCTTGTCATCTTAAGTCTTAACAGTCTTACCTTTGATAAGTCATTGTGACGGTGGAAGTTAATATGTACCCTGTGATGTTATGGTATATTATGCACTTTGAAAATTACTTGTAAATACAGGCTGCTAATTCTTCAACCAGTTTTATGCCACGTCTACGTCACAAGGTCCTTCTTTTTTGTTCTCCATCTGTAACGGATACCCCTCACAAGCAATTAATCAACTAAAGCTCCAAGGTCCTTCTTTTTTATTCTCCATCATGTAGGATACGTCGTCCCCATCTTGCACACACACGAAGGCTGGATGCACCTTTAATTCAACACAAGCATAATTATAATATAATGCTTCCAGCACCATATCCTGTAAACTCCCTTTAATTTGCAACCAACACAAAATATCATGGTTTTCTTTACCCGTTTATTTCACTGCCACCACCCCTTCTAGCACCCCAACCCTGAAACCTCTCTAGCGGGACTCACCCCAATCTTATTGCACTACGTTGAAAGACGTCAATAACATAGTGAGAATTATTGATTTGGTTTTAGCATAAAGCATCACGAAAAAAACAGGGTTGTGAACTGTGTTGTTCGGCGCCGACAAATTGCTTCTATTGTGGGTTCTTTTTGGTGCCACTAGTATCACCATTCACCGGAATCCATGTTGTGACTCGCACCTGCAGCCAATAACCGGCACTGCAGGTATCACTGTTGATTCTCTATCAGTCACCAAGTTCACTCGCTCCACTTGCCTCGTCTCCAACTCAGTGGTCCAGTCACTCACTCTCTCTTCAACCTCACACAACTCCGCAAGCTCAGTCTCCACCTCTTCCTCTCACAACAACTCACCTCTCCGGCAAGCTTCCACGTGCACTTCTCAACCTAACCAACCTTCAACGGCTGGATCTCCGACACAATAAACGGTGGATCTCTACGCCACGTCGACCTCCACTCTGTAACCAAAGACTGGGCTTCTCCCTTCGGCGACCTCTTCTACCTTGGCTTCGAAACCTACTTCACGAAATGTCAAAAATCCCTCACCAGTGACTACCTCCTCTCGTCGGCGGGCATGGACTGGATCAAATCCACCACCAAACTCGACAACGTGCTTGCACACCCCAACAACCGCGTCTCTCAAGGGACATTTTTAATGTAACCTATTATTCAAATAATATAACCATAAATCGAAGATTGTCATTATAAGGTGCATCATGCACCCTTCATAAATGGGTGCATATTAGATGTCACCCGTATTGTGATTACAGAAAACTTATAAAAAAAACACAGAATAATCAATCAGTTTGCCTGACTACTCGCCTCAAGAACTATCAACCTAGCTACTTGCTTTTGTTTCTTTCTTTTCTTTTCACATCGATCATTATTGCCGCTTAGTTCTGTTTTATATGAAGACAAGAAATTAGTCCAATAATATTGCTCGTTTTTACCAATTGCAGTAAAAGCCCTGGGACGGGAAAAAAAACAAAAGGACTATATGATCTGGTTTTCACTTTGTCACAGCTTTTTTTAACACTTCTACTACGCGTTGGATGGTGAATTATATAGGATACTGTTTCTCCAATAATTAAAATACATACATCATATTTATACTGTAAATTTACGTAAAAAAAATATCAAATCAAATTATATGTTATTATAATTTTCTTACAAAATACAAAATAAATTTGTGAATAAGTTAAATAAAAGTTAAAATATTTTAATTAAATGAATAACATTACCAAATTATATATATAGCATTAGGGTTTCGTCACTGGCTAGTACATTCTTAGCATGGGAAGCACACATTATTTTTATTATACTATTTTTATGTCGTTTTATTTTTAAATAATAAAATAATATATATATACATTTTAATACATATTTTCTATTTTTTTTTAAATAAGAGTGATGTAAAGAAAAGTATGAAACAGTAGTATGTAATTGTTCATTTTCCTTTAACTTAATTACAGTTATAGCTTAATAATGTAATAACAAAATTCTTGATTAAAATTTAATAGCATAAGTTTTATTATGTGTTTAAATTTGCTTATTTTGTATTCAATTTATAATCTGAAAAGCTCATTAAAAGAACTAAAAGAAAATGATACATTTTTTTTAAAATTTAATAGCATATTTTATAAAATTTGCTGATTCAATTTATAATCTGAAAGCTCATTAAAAGAACTAAAAGAAAATGATTATTTTTCTAAAAAAAATGTATCAAATATGCTACTACTTGTCTTAGATGAATATAATATGTAATAAACACCCAAGCTTGTTTAAGATGGAAGATGGAAGGTGCACTTGAAGTGACTAACATGTTTGGTTTTGATTGGTTTGGGAGAAATAATTGTTTTTTTTTTAAAAAACCCTCTCTCAATAAAATGTTACTTATAAAATATTTTAAACATAAAATAAATCAAACGAAACACACATTCAGAAGTAGAATACTGGAGTTGAAAATTACTTCACTTCTTTTAAATGAATTTAATTTTATCCAGTACAGCAAATAACACTTTACAAAGTGTACGTAACAAATAGTACTTATAATATTTATAGAATTTTGTTAATAAATATTTTTAAAATATTTATTAAAAAATAAAAGATGAAAAATATTGAATAAAAATTTAAATTTTTTAAATTTTTAATATATTGAATATTTTATTTTTTTAATCTTTTAATTTTTTAATTTCTTAACAATTATCTTTAAAAGTTTCGTTTGACAAACCCAAGCATAATTACATTTTATCCATTGTCCCAATGAGTTAATCGCTCTGACAATCGTTCAGCAGGCCAACTGGTCTGTACCTCAGACTAATGTAAAACGGAGAGGAGACATCTTAAGACCAAGAAAAAAGTCATCCTCATCTGGTGCAGACTTGCAGTCTCTACGTACGTTTATGGGATCAACGGTTCCTAAATTCTTCTGTCTTTATTGTTTGAAGTTTGAACTTTGAAAATGTTAAAGAAAGAAAGAATTAGATAGGGTGTGTAGACCATAGTTGGAGGAAGCCATAAATAAAGCAAGGAAAATGGGTTTGGTCTCATAAATGCACGCATAGAAGAAACACATGGTAATTATTCGTGTGGGAGTTTGTTCTAATGAATATGTATTGGGGTTCGGAGGAGCTGGTGAGTGTTTCTAAGGGCGTGGCATTATGCTTATGGGCGTGATGAGTGCGACGTATCAGATGACAAAAGCGAAGATTGCATATTTCTTTCGCCTTGTCACTGATAATTCATTCAATGGAAAAAGAATAATTTTAAATATTTTTACATAATTTTTTATTAATTTTTTAAATTATTAAATAAAAAATTAAATATTTTTTATATTTTTAAGATATTAAATATATTTATTTTTTTATTTAATATTAAGAAAATTATTAAAAAAATTTAAAAAAATATAACAAAACTGATGGAAAAAGGACTCTATGAAGATTAAAGTGTGATATTTATCATAATTGAAGAGATATTGACCTATGTTTTGTTACCTATTTTTATGGCTTGTAAAAACGGACACTTGTTTAGTGTCTTTAATCCAAGTAAAAAAATTGTTAGATACACATCATCAATAATCACATCTCTTACATCAAATATACAATGATAAAATCATAATATAAATGTATAAAAGTAAAATAAAATTTATTATAATCAGAGAATAAAATATATTCAATCATTATTCAATCTAAGTAAATCAAAATCATATACATTTTTAATTTATATAAATATTTATGTTAAGGAGATGGTTCTGCTAGTCCATAATTAAGGTAGACCTTTGAGTTTAGTGAGTGTTTACAAAAGGAAAAATGTTAGCAATATATCACTTTGATACACATTTCTCTCACATTTACCCTATAAGTCAAAATCAAAGTGTATGTATGTAAAAAAATAAGATAAACTCAATTATAATAAAATAATAAAAATTATATAAATGCGAGATGATGTATGTATGAGTAGCATTGTTGTTACAAAAAATAACAAATAACTTACTAATAAAAAAATTCTCAATTTGAACATAAAATATGCACTTATTCGAAGCGACAACACAACAACAAATTTGGCCTATGTGTGAAAAGCGTAGCCATAGATCAAGGATAAAAAGCGTTGCCTTTATTTGAAAAAACCCTAAGGCTACGCTTTTAATTTAGTACAAAAAGCATTGCCTTAGAGAAAGAGTTAGGCTTGATTAGGTCACCTCTAAGCAAGTGTTGCCTTAGGTACAAAAATGTGCCCCTTGATTAAAGGCAACGTTTAAAAAGTGTAGCCTTAGAAAAAAGGCTACGCTTAATTTGATACAAAAAGTGTTGCCTTAGAGAAAAGGATACACTTGATTAGGTCAAACCCCAGTTAAGTAAGTATATTTGCCTTAGACTTGTTACTAAAAATGTTTTTTTAGTCCTTGATTAAAAAAGCAACACTCTTGGACCAAATCAATATAATATATAAAAAAGCCTAAGAAGATACATAACTTGAAAAAAAAATTTTAAATAAATATAAACATGTGTACTAATAGCCTAATAGACTTTGTTGAGATGCCAAGTTACCTATTAAATGTAAATACATTAAAAATGCTTTGACTCATTTTCTAAACATGTAGTAAATATATTACTTAATTTTTTTCCATCCCTAATTAGGTCACCCCCTAAGTAAGTATTGCCTTAGGCCTAAAAATGTGGCCCTTGATTAAAGGCAACACTCTTGGACCAAATCAATATAATATAAAAAATAAAGATACATAACTTAAAATTTTATCATGTGTCATCCAAGTTGATTAGTAAATACATTAAGTTTTTGACATGTAGTAAATATATTACCTAATTTTTTATCATGTGTCATATGATATAACAACTTAAAAAAATATTGACACATGTTATAAAAATTGTTACATATACATTAATATAATCAATTAATCAATATAATTAATAATTATTATAATTAATATATTAAAAGAAAACAAATGGCCTAAAATTCTGTCATATTTCATCCAAATCAATTAATAAATGTATTAAACTTTTCACATGTGGTAAATATATTATTTAATTTTTATTATGTGTCACCTAATGTAATAACTTAAAATAAATATTGACACATGTAAAAAAAATGTCACATATACACAAAAAGGAAAAAGAAATAAAAAAACAAAACAAAAAATTACAAAGAGAATGAATTAAAAAACATAAGTCAAATGTCAAATGATTGATTTAATTAATGTGTTATTTTTATTTAGTCTACTTAAATTATATGAACTAAATGTATAAGTTGAAGAGTGTTAAGAAATTAGAATGCATTGAGTATTATTTTGTAATATTGATATAGTATTATTTAGCAATATTACTTTGATAACGGAAGTGAAAAATTAAAGATTTAATTTGTAATATAATTTTATATGAAAATGTCATTAATAAATTTTTCTCTAAATATTTAATATTTAATATTTAATAGTATTCAATAATAATTATAAAATAAGATAATTTTTTTACATTAAGACTTAATATGATATACTTTTTAAAAATAAGAGTGAAAATTTAAGAGAATAATTTCAAGATAATTTCATTTGTATTCTATCTATGAAATTTTTTTATCTAACGATATATTAAAATGATTATAAATGATAGTATAAATTTTACATTATAAAACATTTTGGTATAATTTTAAGAAAGGAATTTCAATTATACTACTTACAAATATTGATTATTAAGTAATAGAATTATATAATGAGATAAATTAATTATAAAAAATGGAAAGCAAGAATAGTAATATAGAAACATATTGGCGACAATATTTATATTCTTAAATTAGATTTAATACCATCAAATCTTAAAAATTATAACAATCAATTTTTCATTGAAAATATGGACTAATACCTTAATGAAGAGAATCAATAACAATAAAAACTCAAATGATTAAAAAATAAAAAAAATTGATATCTTAACATGGACTAAAATATAAATGAGTGATCCAAAAAATCCAAATGAATAAAAATATAATAAATGATATAAAAAATATAAAAATATATAAAATCCAAAATTAAAATTAACTATAATTATATAAATAGATTATTTATTTTAAAAAATTTCTAATTATTTCATCTATTACATAAGTACAAAATACTAATTTGTTATAGTGGGATAACCAATTAAACCAATTAACTCTGTGTCGCGACCGACCATCATGGCGGAATAGGAACTTAAATTAATAAAAATTTAATTAGGAGTCACCACCAAATTTTTTTTTATTTTAGGCAAAATTGAAAAACTTAAGAAAAATGATCTTCGAAACCAGATTAGATTCGGAAGTTAATTATGTGTAGGGAAGGGTGAAAACTTAATCCTACAACACTCCTAACACACCCGTCCTGGGACGATACCTTAAATTAATTATGCAAATTCTTAATAATCCTTAAAAATATTTGTTTTACCCCTTTTGTAAAAAAAAATTATGAAAATTTAATTTTTGACTTGACAGTATAGAAATTCTGCTCCTACGTATCGCCAGGTGCAATGATGAACTAAAAGTCACGTAGTTCTTTAGAAAATAATTGTGAGTTAGTTGATTTTAATTAAAAATTTATTTTATGAAAATTTTAATTAATAGGTCGTCGCGACTCTGTTAATCAAATTAAGGTTTGAATAGGTGAAACTCGCGTCACGCTAGAGACGTCACTCACTGATTATCAAATTTGTTACAAAAATTTTATTTAAAATTATCTAGAAAAAAATTGATTGATTTTTTTTTTTTTTAAAGAAACAAATTAATTTTTATTTTTTTAAAAATAATTAAATTAACAAGTCATCACGACTCTGTTAATCAAATTAAAAATTGAATAGGTGAAGCTCGCGTCACGTTGGAGACGTCACCCACTGGTTATAAATTTTGTTACAAAAAAATTGAATCTTTATCAATTAGTAATTTATTTTATAAAAAAATCTGAATACAAAATAATAATAATAATAATAATAATAATTTAATAATAATAATAATAATAATAATAATAATTTAAACCATCAAGTTGTCGTAATTTAATGATTACAAATGTTATAAGATTAATAAGCTGTCGCAACTCAATAAATCCTTTTTATTTTTCTTTAAAAAAAAGTTTACATTATTTTATATGTTTTTTTATATTTTATTCTTGTCTTTTTTTTTTTACTTATCTTCTGTTTTAGATTTTTTTTTTTACTTTTTCAGCCCAATGAGCCCATTTAACCAAAATAATTTAAAAAAAACAGAAACTAAAAAAAAAACTAACAGATGCCTTACGAAAAAAAAGGAAGAGGGGATTTCTGTTTTCTCTTGGGAGATTTGCAGAGGGAAGGAACCAAGGCAAATGAGAGGCTGCGCTAGTTGGCCTAGCCCAACGTGATGCACGTCGACGTGAACGGAGAGGTGCGGTTGGCTGCACGGTGGATCAGACGCGGGTCGCTGCTGGGGTCTTACGGTGGAGCGAGGCCGCGGTGGTGCGGGTTTTCCAGTCGAGGCTGTTTGGGCGAGGTGCGTCAGCGACACGGAGTCACGTATGCCGTGATTGTAACTTCACAGATTCGGCGGCATAGTGGTTGGGCTTCGGGTGGACGATGGTTGCGCGATGTGGAGTTACTGGTTCGAGTTAGGTGCGGCTTGGGGTTTTCACGGTTGGGTCTTTACAGAACAGAAGGGAGAGGATGGTTGTTTTTTTTTTTTTGGGTGCGTGAGTATGGTCACGGTTGTTTGTTCCTCGGTTGGTGGATGGGTTGAGGTTGAAAGTGGTGGCTGTTTAAATGAAAATGATGGTTGTTTGGTTGATGATTCTAGTTGTGGTAGGGGATGAAGGTTTGAAGAAGATAGAGGGGATAAGCTAATGTGAATGGAATTGGCAGGGTCCTTGTAACCAGGGGAAGCTACGCAGTGAAAAGGAAAATATGGCTTTGTGATGATCATAATCTGTGTGTGTATCAAGGCTGAAAGTAAGTGAGGCTTTGAGTGTTCTTTCTGTGTATGAGTTATGTGGCTTTATAAGAGGGGATTAGGTTGAAGAGTTTGAGTTAAAATGTAATTAGGAGTTTGTTTATAATAAGTGATGGGGTTTGTTTAGGATAAGTGATGCAGTCTATTGAGGATGAGTTATGATTGGTTTAGGATAATTAGGATAAGTGTTTAGGAATTAGGATGATTGATGGAGTTTGTTTAGGATAAGTGATTAAGAGTTTGGATAACTGATGGGATTTATTTAGGATAAGTGCTGGCATATAGGTTGTGGGTTAATGAGTTGGATAATGAATTATGAGTTAATGAATTAGTTTAGGAGTTAATGGGTCAATGAGTTGAAAGATGAGTATTTTTTTTTTTTACAAAATATCCTGAATAAAATTGGGTGTTCACACTCTGGTAGACAAAATAATAATGTTTGCTGCACATTTTAAAGTGTATATAACCTTACATCGTAATGAAGATTAGACTGTATCAAAATTGAGACAAAAATAAATATAATTATATAGTAAAAATTGTGTGTATATATATAGTATATTTTTTAAAAAAAAATATTTATTAAATATTAAAATATTTTTTTTAAATATCAAAACATTCAATATATTAAGAATTAAAAAAAATTATAAAAAATTTCTCATTTTAGTTTCATTAAAGTTCTTATTTTAAATTTTTTAATAAATACCTTAAGGTATTCGTTAGAAAAATGTGTAACAAAATAACATTTGCATGAGAATTTGTTGGATTTGGATTGACAAAATCATTTACTTTTATTTTTATTTTATATTTTAATATTTAAAATATTTATTAATTTTAAATTAATATTAATTGCATGAAAATTTGAATTTGTTAATTTGTTTTTCTTTCGTAGTGGAGCGGCAGGTCCCATTAGTTAGATGGTGGGTTTGGGTCAGGGTGCCTCCATCTTATCAGGGTGAGCTTTCTTTTCTATTTGTTTTCTAATAAAAAAAGGGAAATACAATTCAATTATCTGATTGTGAGGTTTAAATTAAAGATCTCTGGTTTAAATGTCGTTATTTCTCAATGAGATGTTTGATTAAGTAAGTCGTTTTGCCTTAATTTATCATTTTTTTTTTCACATCAGATTTTGGACATTCATAAAAAAAAAAAACTCCATAACTAAAACAAATCGCAAGGAGCAACAAACATTTCCAAACCATCAAAAATTGAAATAGCAACTTATGATTAAAACATATATATATATATATATATATATATATATATATATATATATATATATATATATATATATATATATATTGTGGTACATATTAAACAGAGAAACTGATAAGCTGTATTTGCAGGAGGTTTTCTAGACAAAGTAATTTGTAAACAACCGCCCGGTGAATTTATATATGCATTATCTCTCTGTCTTTGTATACACAAATACATATGCGAAGTTAACTTTTACATGTAATGATAAGTATACATATAGATGGTTAATCTTTATATTTTGTTTTGTACAAAAAAAATTTAATGTTTTTTAAATAATTAAAATTTATTAGTATTTTAGTTATTTACATTTTTATTCATTTAAGAAAAAAATAGAAGTAACATTACTCATTATTGTTAGTTTTTAGTTTTAAAATTTTATATCAGAATATCTAATAATAGTCAATATATATGATTTATTCATTAAATAAAAAATAAAATAAAATTTTTAAAATACAACATATAAAATAAAAAAGATAAAATGGCAAAATCTACGAAAATGTTATCTTTCCAAATCATTTCATTCCTATTTATAAATGCATATCAAATAATAGATAAACTTATTCCTTCTACCTCTTCCTTTCATTTCCTTCTTCAAAAGGCATACGAAACAAATCATTATACTCATGATAACTCCATAACAATGGAGTTATTCTAACTCTTAATTGAATAGAAAAGTGATTGCTAAGTCTAAAATTCTCCCTAGTTCATAAGAAGTTGTGCTTAGTTTTGTACACTTTGATCATACTCAGTTAATTATAGTCAATTTTATTTTGTTTAAGTGCATTTCATAAATTTAATTGATTCATTTTGACACTTTATTTCAAGACTCATGAAATGATGTGAATTTGTAATTTTTAATGAGACAATAAAGACTCTGGAGAGGAGCTATGAGGAAATAAGAAGGAAACCAAGCATGAAAGGAACCAAAAGGAAAGCATTGGAAGAAGCAACTTGGAATAGGAAACATCATTGCAGACATGATGGAATTTATCAAGAACACAAAGTCCTACAGATCTTTGTAGAGGAGCAACCATGTATGTGGAAGCATGAATGATTTTGTGCAATTGAAAGATGCACCAAGAATCAGAAAAGTTCACGTATAGATGTAGAAATCTACATATGCACTTGGCAAGTGCAATTGAGAAATGCACAAGGACTAGAGGCTTCTACACACATACGTGGAAGTTTTACATCTATATGCAGGGGGGATCATAACTGATAATTGCATGCAATTATAGGCTCCTACGCGTGTAGTGGATTCTTTACATGGATCTGTGACTCCACGTGATTCCCATGTGATTGCACTATAAATAGATTTGCTGAGACAATACTTGTACTTCTGGATTTTTCCAGACTTCTCGCTCATTCAAACTTCTCCCTCTTCATACTTTTCTCTCTTTTCTATCTTTCTCACCATTATTGAGAATGTGGAGCTTCAACCTAAAGATTCAACTGAAGATCATCATCATTATCATGAATCTATAGGTTTACTCTTTCTCTCTTTCATTTTTCTCTTTATTTTCTTCCATGAGTAGCTAAATTTCTCCATGTTAGGGAGAGATGTAGCTTAACCCAAATATGATGTAATTGGATATTGATGATTAATCTATGTTTGTTTCTTCTTAATTAAGCATCAATTTATGTACTTAATGTTTCTATGACTTAATCATCTATAGATTGAATTATTAGGTATTGGGTGGATTTGGAAATCCTTTTTTACTGCTTGCTTCTTGTGATTAATGCTATGATCTAGCAAATCTAAAAATGAATTTTGTTGATTGTATGATTTTCTGGAGATTCCTGAGCTTTATCCTTCTAATTACATAAATTAGCTAAGGAATTAGTAATTTAAGTAATTAGGGAATTATTTTCTCACCAAAGAATTGGGTTTTAACCAACTAAATGTTTTCTCACCATCAATTAATGGTTTCAAACCAGATTAACATGGGTTCAATGAAATCAAGTAAATGTTAAGTAAAATCAATCTCTAGCGCTTTTACCTACTTATTTTTCACTATATTTTTTGCCTTCTTAAAATTCAAAAAACATTGTTCGTTACTTGTTTTGTGATTTTCATGCACTTTGTATGTTTCTTATTCAAATTGGTAGTTTAGATAGTAATTCAACTTGAGAAATTAGTAATTGATAGCATAATCATTGTGGATGATATTATCTCACTTACTTTATTACTTTTGTAACTTTGTATACTTGCCAACATTGTAACAAGTTTTTAGTGTTATTGTCAGGGATTATTTGTTATTAATATCAAGTAGTAACTAGTACATTATTAATTTAGACATTTACTTTTTTCCTTGTTTAGTGCATTAATTTCATATTTCTTATTCTAACTTGTACTTTGTTGGTTTAAACGAAGTACTATTGACAAGTTACCAACTCATATATTAGATTATTTATTTTTGGTCTTTGGTCAAGTATTTTTATAAGTATTACTATAAGATTAACTCTTGGACAGTATCGTAGCTAAGAAGTCATTTCAACATGAGAAATGTTAATAATATACTTTTTTACACACTTATTTTAATACTTATTTTATTATTGATTCAAAAACAAATGTTATTAGTATTGTTCTCTTAATAATTCTTTTAAGTATATGTAATGAATTAATATTAAAATAAATGTTAAAAGAAATATATAAAATAGTTTATTATTAACATTTATCTTTCAACAATTATTTTCTCTAGAATTTAAATTTTAATCATATTTCAAAAAGTATAACTCGCTTATTATTACATCAACTTTTATATTCTTATCATAAATAATGTATATATTTATTTTTATATATTATTTAATATTATTTATTATATTTATTTTTTATTATTATTTTTTCTTTTAATCACATATTCTTAAAAAGAATATGTATAATACTTATACCTCTAAAAAAGATATAGGATAGTTATTGTCCTTATTACATACAACTCTTATCCATTGACCAAAATATTTATAATATATAATCTATAATTATTCACATTTCATAATAAATATACTTTTTCTTTCAGGATAATATTGCCTTTCGCATCCACTTTACTGTTTTGATAGATGTGATGGCGTTCGCTTTTAACTAGCTATTTGCACTTTAATTTACATTCCGAACCTTTTTCGTTATCATTCCACTTGTAACTTTGATTTGTTGATAATTTTTCCTTTTAAGAAATAATAACTACTCCAACCAAATGATTTAATTATATCGAAGTAGAGAAGTAGAATTTCTAACAAATATATATTAATTTAAGCAATTCAATTAACTGGACTATGACATATACTGTAGCTAAGAGGATTTTTTTTTTTACATAAGAGGATGGTTTTTATATTGCACATTTTGATTTCCAAACTAATTTACTTCCTTATGGGAGTATGTATGTTTATTTATTTATGACTTAAATATATTTTTAGTTCTTATACTTTTATTCTATTTGAATTTTAGTCTCTATACTTTTATTTTATTTTCATGTTAGTCTTTGTCGTCACCTATTATGATGATATCATTAAATTTTATCTTATGTGACAAACAGAATCTTACTTGATAATAACACCAGATAAAAATTAAATTTTTTAATTCACCTTATTTTTCTTCAACAATAATAAACTATTACATAAAAATAAATCAACTTTCTATCTTCTTTTTTCCAAAATCATCTGAACCTTCATTCCTCTTCTTCACCAATTTTTCTCCCTCTTCCCCTGCTTCCATTTCAGCGCCATCTCCATCTTGCACTGCTTCACTCATTTAGTGACATTCATCATGAGGAAGAAGCAAAGGGTGCAAGTCACTCAACGAAATTTTTGAATCAGTTTCGTCACAGGAGAAACAACTTCACACCTGTAAGTTTTTAGCGAAAACTCATTTATTTTATTTGGTGCAATGTTAATGGAAAATGATGTTTATCCTAAAATGCTAGGGATTTTAGACATTAGTTTGTGATAAATGTATGTAGTGTGGTTCTGATTTTTGTAAAATAGTGAGAATGGAAAATGTGCAATGTCAATTAAAAATGGTAATTACCTATTTATATTCAATGTATGTTGTTTCTTAGATGAGAAATTTCATTTTGCAACTTCTAATTTTTTGTTAATGTTTAGTTTTTTTTAGGGTTAGGATTGTACCTTTGGTTTTGTGTCAATTATGGTGTTTTGTAAGTGGGTGGGGGTGTTTTGTGTCACTAACATGTTCAATAGATATTTAGCGTGTTGTTGCATAATCCCAACAGGACAGTACATCTCATTTAGCTTGTGTCCTATTTTGGTTCTTTTATGGTTATTGCTTCAATTACCTTGGTGTGTTGCTGTATAATTGCTATGTTTGATGTATTTGATGTGTTTGCTGTATTGTTATAATTGCAATGTCAGTTTTATAACTTCTGATTTGCTGTGTTTATTGTGTTTCTTAGATTGCCTACTTGATAAGTTCACTGTCTTCTTATATCATGGAGGGCATTTGTTCCCTGTAAGAAAGTGAGGTATATTGGTGGGAGAATGCATACTTTGAAGGATTGTGAAGAGAATTTGTGGTCACTACAAAAATTGACTGCAATATTTAAGAACTTGGGGTATAAGGGAAATATTAAGATATACTACTGCAAACAATGTATCAGAGGGATGCGGGGCGCTATTCCTTAGAAAGCAAGAGGAGTACTAGCACGAGGTGCAATATTTTTATCAACTCCACGTACAAATGTACCACTTGAAATGCTATCATTTACTTATGCATCTATTGTAATTGCTCAAGATGCAAATGTTCAAACTATAAATGCATTTGCTTGTACTGAATTTGATTCAAGACCGAGGCCTAAAATGGGGGTAAGAGGAGCTGTTATGTGGAGAGGGAGACCTGCTATAACCAGCTCACAAGGCACTATGACATAGGGACAGAGACAAGGCAATGTGAAAGGCACTCAGAAGTTTGTCAATGGACTACATTGAGTTTAAGAAAACCAAGGCCAATGGATCACACTTGTCTTTTGTTTTTTTGTATTTTTTGTCTTTTGGGGCTTGTCATTTTTTATGGCTTAGTGGGTTATTATTGATGTTAGTTGTATATTGACTATTGTATGACAATGACTAATGTATTGATAATTGTGGGTTGATGCATATTGGTCAATGACTATTATATTGACAATTACAATGACTACTATATTGATGTTAATGACTAAATTATGGTTAATGATGACTATTTGTACTCTTTTAATGACAGAGTGATTATTTGTACTTCTTTAATGATTTGTGTATTGATCCCTATATTTGAATATGATTTGTGTATTGGTCTATATACTTTCATATGATTTGTGTATTGGTCTATATACTTTCATATGATTTGTGTATTGATCCCTATAGACACCAGTCAATTATTCAGTCCCTGAAATTTCATTACTTGGTCCTTACTGTCAACACAATTGTGGTTGCACAAGTAAACATTAGACAATGTCAAATCCAAAAATTTTCAATTAATTGATAAAAAAGAAATTACATAAGTTAAGTCATTTGATCAATTAAACCACTCAATACATTTGTTCAATTAAACCACCCAATACATTTGCTCAGACCTTAAACATTTACCCACTAACATATATTAACAGTTAGAACCAATTCAAAGTAGCTGATATAACATTCATCTATCATATTAAGTCTGCATGAAAAACAACACCAATCACACTGTCATTCCACAACAAATCACTATCAGCAGCTTGTACATTTTCAGTTTCCTCTTTAGACCTCAAACCACTCATTGTTGCCTTTCAAGAACTTCCATTACACCAGTTAGCATTAACGGATCTAACCATTCAAACAAACCAAAACTCCAATCTGTCTGCCACAAAAAACCTCTTCAAATCACTGGAGTAAAGATGGAAATAAATCATAAACCAAAAATCTTATTACTCTGTAATTAGGACACCTAAAAAATATTCTTCCTAGATTTCCATCTGTTCTTGAAGTATATATCACCACCCTACCACCATAAGCACAGGACATGCTTATGATCAGGCGGCTCCCATAAGTGGAATGACTACAATGTGAGTTATGGGAGTTATAGTTGCTACCATCCATGGTTGAGTATGGAGAAGGAAGAAGTGGAGCTGCACAATTTCAATGGAGAAACTTTAGATTTTGGGGATTTTTGTTACTTTTTTATAAAAACTATTGGAGGGAAATGAGATGGATTAAAAAATTTAATTTTATCTAGTATTGCTGCCAAGTAGGATTCCGTTTGTCAAGTAAGATGAAATTTAGCGATGTCATCATAATAGGTGACGACATGTAGGGATGGAAACAGGCCAGACTTCACCCTAAACAGGCCAAGCCTGTGTTACAAATACCTGGCCTGAGCTTGACCTATTACTTATCAAAGGCCTTTTTTTGGTTCTGACCTGGTCTGTTTAAGAAGTCTGACCTGACTTGAAACTTGTTTAGAAGCCTGATTTATATTAAGGCTTCTAAATAGGCCAGCAGACCAAGGCCTTCATATAGGTTTGAAATAGGCCTAAGCCTTCAAACAGGCCTTGAAAGGCCATTGAAAAAAAAATTAACATTCAAGTACAACTCCTGTTTCTAAATACCATTACTAATCACTCATTAGACTAAATAAAATATCATTACACAATTAAATCATACACAATCATAGCACATAAAATTCATCAAATTCAAATAGCTTTTTTAAGTCACTTGAGCATATAAAAAATGGGACTCTTTCAAGCACATAAAACACCAATTTCAAGCTTGTTCTCACATCACATTTATAACCAATTGGTCATCACTCATCATCAACATCATAGTCTCAATATCAATAATACATCTCAATAATGACAAATCCAAATTATCCAATTATCACATGATCAAATTCAACAACACAACACAATAACTCAATCTAAATAACAAAGTACAACCAATCAACAAAGTGTCAACGTGCAACTAGCCAACCAACCAACAAAGTGTCAAATCTTCAAGGTGATCTCTTCTTCTTGTTCAAATACTTTGAAAAAAATAAATAAATTATATTATTAGATCATAGCATAATTTAACAACTACAAGAAAAAAGAAGTATCATTTTAATATCTAAAATTTATACCTTTTGGTGTCTCTTCAAATTATACTTGTTGTGAAGCCAATCACCACCACAAATGAGTGCTTCAATAGATTCTTCATTCAATCTAGAACGAAATTCATCAATAACTCTTCCTCTAGCACTAAATGTGGACTCTGATGCTACTGTTGATACTGGAATAGCTAGAATGTCAACAGCCATCTTCGATAAAATCTTATATTTTAAGTTATTATTTTTTCACCATTCCAAGGCACTGAATGAGTTAGAAATACCATCAGGACCATCCTCAAGATAAGCTTCTAATTCAGATTTTATTGGGGGAATTGCTTGGTTTTCACGAACAATATTCATGATTTGGTCAAATCCAGTGACAATTGAAGAACCAAGCACATTGGTAGAAGAGTTGTTGCCACCATTATCAACTTCACCACTAGCACTAGCAGATGCCTCTTCTTTACTAAAGTCAACATACTCATCATATAATATTTCCAATGCATTCATCACCCTATCCACATTCTCTTTAACCACATAATTTGGTTCATATATCAACGGAAAACAATAATTAACAACATGAACTTTGCACCTAGGATTCAAAACACTTGCAATGGCCATTAGCATATTGCATTCCCCCCAATATTTGTGAAATTTTGCTTTCATTGGGGCTGCCATTTCTCTCATGAAGTAATCATCATTCTCTGCGGCTTTATCAATTACTCGTTTCACCCTCCAGACTTCAGGAAGATACAAATTTGCAGTTGGATATTCACTGCCTGAGATGATATGAGTGGCTAGATTGAACACTTGTAAAAGTTGACAAACCTTCTCAACCTTTCCCCAATCCTCTTGAGATGGTTCATAGTCATAATGTGGCTCTCTTTCCTTATAAGCTGGAAAGACAATCTTGAACTTCAAAGCAGTAGACAACATTTTATAGGTAGAATTCCATCTTGTTGAATAATCAATAATGAGTTTTCTTTCTTTCAAGTGTTTCTGCTCAACAATATCACAAAATGCCTTCAACCTTGAATCGTTATAATTAATATATTTGACACTCTCACGAATATTATGAATGATATCCTTAATTCTACCAAGGCCATCCTGCACCAACAAATTTAGAATGTGTGCACAACATATAACATGAAACAAATTACCACCAAGGACTAACTTACTACTGAGTGATAAGTTGTCCTTAAGAGTCCTGAGACATGAGTCATTGTAAGAAGCATTATCAACTGATACAGAAAATACTTTGTTTTCAATCCCCCAATCTTTTAGACACTTGAAAATAACGTCTGCCACATCAATTCCACGTCTAGGAGCAGGCACTTTCACAAAACTCAAAACTCTCTTTTGAAGATTCCACCCTGCATTAATGAAATGACCAGTGATAACCATGTGTTCAGTTGCTTGGTGACTTGATTTCCACATATCTGTAGTTAAACTAATCTTACTCACACCTTTTAACAAAGCCTTCAATTTTTTCTTCTCTACCTCATATATTGCTAAACAATCACTCCTAGCTATTTTGTGAGAAACTTTATGAAAGTCAGGATTAGCATATTGGAAGGCCCACATCAAAACTTCATTCTCAACAATGCTAAAAGGGTACTCATGTACCATGATTGCAGTAGCAATTATCTCTCTCATCTTTTCATTTGAATACCTAACACCAGGTGCCATAAATGGATTAATACCTAAGTTGAAAGCTTGAAATGGAATAATGGGTTGCTTCTTTTGTGAAGCCATGTGCAACTTCCTTTGCATGCAAGAATCTGCATGTCTCTTCATATAGCTGGTGCTAGCTCCCTTCCCTGTGCAAGCAAAATACCCTTTACAGTACTTGCAAACAACTTTTGTCACTCTTTGAGATATTTCTGTTTCATTAAAATTATTCCAAACAGCCGATGACTTCTGCCTCTTCTTCTTAATAATAATGGCACAACCATTATCATGTTGATCTTTATTTTGATCACTATCAACTCTATTATCTCCAAGGTGACTTGAATCTATTGGTGCTTGTTCATTGAATTCATTAGGGGGACGAGAAGCAGATGACATTGTTCCCTCGAGTGAAGAAGACATTAACTATACCTGTAACATAAGTACAACATGTTTCATACGTGATAGAAGTAAGATTTTAAATATGTAGACAACTCACACGCACAAACAAAAGGAAAAGGAAAAAATCCACATGGTATTAAAAGAAAGATATTGGATATAAATAAAGATAGTTTCCAACGTCCTTAAATTTCTATGTTGTTGCCCACACTATAATCACACATTACCAACAAATTCTCATGAGCCACGCTAATTGAACTAACTGAAAGCAAAAGTCATAACAACTATATCAACATAAATAGGCAATAGGCAATAGGAATCATACTATGTAAGAAGAGGAAGTAAGCAAGAAGGGGTTGGAAGGGCTGTGGGGAGTCACTAGGTTCACAATTGAAAACTTAAGGGGCATTTGGTTTGTTTTTTGTTTTCATTTTCAGCTGATCTGTTTTCACTCATAATTATAATAATACCACATTGTTTTCACTTTGCTTCCTCTTTTCAAACATTTGTAAAGGAAATAGTGAAAATAATGTGGTATTTTTGTAATTATGAGTGAAAACATATTAATTGGAAATGAACACAGAAAATAAACCAAACACCACCTTAGTTGCAGCATTAAATCAACAATAGCTTAACAGTAAGTGTGAAATTATTCAAATAGTAAGGCTCACTTAGTAGAATGCAACATAGGAAATATCAAAGGGAGTGGAAATAAAGTTAGCTATCTTACTCACAAGCATTACAGTGCAGTCCTTCAGAGCTCCCCCACGTTTCAAAATTTCAGAATAGAAACAGGCCCAGCTAATCTTTCTCACATAAATATGATATTACTATTTACTAGAATAACAAAAGACATAAATAATTTTTTTTTATAAAACAAGTCAGGAAAGTATTAAATCACGAAATATTTTTTAATGAAATATACACTCTAAAACTAATATGGCAACATATAATCAATTTTGTTATTTGCATACTAAAATTTTACACTACTTTTATACTAACTACCGCATAATACACATTAATTATCATATAATAATGTTCATCACCATATAATACCCCACTCACCAAATAATGATTATCAATTATCATCCTTAATTACTACATAATATATATTAATTATCAATACTTGCATATACCAACTATACTCATTTATCTAAATAAAGTGATGCTGATATTATTATTATTATTATTACACAAGCATCCTGTAAAATAATACCATACGTCAAATCTTACTTCTTTTCTATTACCCAAAAAAATATTACATCTCTTCAAACCAAACAAAATTTGTTGCATCAATGCTTTATTTTATTTTTTTTAAAAAGATATCATTACCTGTGGGCCCCCTCAACACAATACCCCAGCAACTGAACAAGATTTTTGTGTCGCACGACCAATTGCTTCTACCTATACTTTAAATTCTTTCTCAGCTTGGCCCCTGAAAAAATGTTAAACATGAAGTACTTATTTCTAAGAGAAGGGAAAATACAAGACCAAGACCTGGGAACCTTCACTAGATAGCAACATGAAGCAATAAAAAATAGAGACAGGAAAATCCAAAAATAGATGAGAGTGCAAAACTCCTGACAACACAACATTATCAAATTAGTAGTATGAGAGAATAAGGAGCTGAAAAGAAAAATGATTCTTTTCTTCATATGAGTGAGTCACTTGAATGATAACTCCTAACAATACAAGATAAGGATAACACAAGAAAAAATAGTTAAAAAGTAGAAAATACTAGTTAAAGTAAAAAAGAAGAAAACACCAGCCTACAATATAAAAAGCCAATCACTGCCAGGAAAATCATTAAAGAGAACAAAGAACAATTATATATCCTAATCATTCCAATTATAGAAGATGCAATTAAAATTGTATTATATACCTAACAAAAGTGTTAGTTCAAGCAAAAATTGTGTCATACTTCTTTGGAATCAAATAGAATAAGACCCAAAACAATTGCCTTTGTCATTTCCCTAATTCAACATATCAAAAGGAAATGTTATGAAATTTTCATCATCTGGTAACCAAATTAAGATAACCCAGTTTATATGAGGTTGAAATTGCATTTGTAAGAAAGTAATATTTGAACACTCATTACTCGTTGCCTTATATTTTACACAACTTCACAGAGACCAAGTATGAGCCAAATAAAAAACATTAGACCCAATAGAAAAAGATACCACTGTAACTTAGGAACAATAGACAATCACGAAGGACATTACTTCTTTTTATCATCTATTTGAAATTATCATCTATTTGAAAAGCATCCAAAACTTAGACAATCACGAAGGACATTGCTTCTTTTTTTATGCCTAATAATTAATAAATAAATAATATAAAAGGATCTAAGTTAACGATTGAGAGCTTCTACATCTGATCCTAGTCATGCTTAGTAAGAAATTTTGATTGGAATGCTATGAACCCTCAGATCTAACCCCGAAACCCTTATTACTTTTTAGAAATCAGTGTAGGAGAGGGACCGGTCATGAAGGGCATGCGGACGCGTGTGGAGGAGGAGAAGAGAGGAGGGATTGAGCGTTCGGTGACGGTGAGCGACTGAGCATGCGTGGTGCGTGGAGGAGAGGAGAAGAGGGACTGTCAAGTGCCGACTGAGAGAGTGAAAGCCAGAAGAAGAGGAGTCTGTATAAGAACTAGGTCTAGGAACTAATTAGGATTTAGGGATAGAACGTGGTAAAGTGAATCTGCAGGATGACTGGATGAGTAAACAAAAATGATATAATTTAAATATAAATCTATAAAATATGTAATTATAAGTATAATAACTTACCATAGCTTAGTGGTAAGTGGAGTGGAGTGTTTATATTAGGTATTGAGTTCAATTCCTGTTGAAACATAATTTCAAATTTTTGTTGAATATATTTATAAATAAGTGTAAACAGGCCGGTCTAATAGGCCTAACAGGCTTTACTGAAAGATCAGACCTAATTTATTAAATGAAACAAACTATTAAAAAGGCATGAGCCTAGCTTATTTTTTAAATAGGCCAGGCCAGGCTTAAAACAGGCCAGGCCACAGGCCCTTGACAAACCGACTGACCTATTTTCATCCCTGACGGCATGAACTAACGTGAAAATAGAATGAAAGTATAAGGACTCAGATCCAAAAAAAAAGTATAGGGACCAAAATCCAAATAGGGTGAAAGTATAGGGACCAAAAATGTATTTAAGCCTTTATTTATTTTACATAGAGGATGGTTTTCTATTGCACGTTTTGATATCCAAACTAATTTACTTCCTTTTGGGAGCATGTTTATTTTGGGTTAGTTTCAATGCCCACGAACATCCATACAAATACTGAATCACGTTCACAATAACTCTATTTTGGATTTTTATTATTGGAATGGGGCTGAAGAAAGTAAGGATTGGCACACAAATGAGAAAGAAATGAATGAAAATACATTGAAAAAAAATAGCGTGAGGACTTAAATAGTTTACATAAGGTCATAATGAAAAATTTCCAAGAGTTTCACCTCATCTAATTGGCAACGTTTTTAATACACCTAAATATTTTTTGAGCATTGATGCTCCACAAATAAAAACCATTGATTTAATAATTTTAAAAAAGAATGGCAAGGATGGAAGATCAAAAACTGGTTGAATAAGTAATCTGAAAAGTTTTTAAAATTAAAAACTTAGGTCCTTTAGAAAATGGGTAATTGCAAACTACTCTATGACACAAAAGCTCTTTGTTGCGGCTTGGTTGCGATGGTGACGCGTTAGAGAAGATGGTGGCGCAGGAAAATCGTCGGAGAAAATGGATTGCCAAAGCATCATTTGAGCCATTACCATCAACCTCTTCAAATGTTGTCCAATAATACATAAAACATTCATTAAATGATATAGTTAACTGGTATGCAAGTGAATTTTCGAAATTATATCAAGCAATTCCATTTCACTCTTCTTCCCGCAATGTTATCAAAATCACAATCTTGTAAAATCGCGTCCATTTTTCAGAGTCCAAACCCTACGATTACCCACTTGATTCTAACCTAAATTTAAGCCACCGAAACACCCTAGCTGCTGCCACTGTGTGCGTCTTGAATTCTAGGCTTTTCTGCCCTTGCTCTGTTACATTTTGCTTTTACTGAAAATGGCACTTGTTTGTGAAAAAAGGAAGGGGAAGGAAGTCGATGATGTGACCGCCGTAGCTGCACGTGAGGCGAAGTTTGGTGGAGGCTGGGGAGAAGGGCTCGTCCTAGGAATTTGTGTTTCGAGAATGGGGGGAGGAGAATACTAAGTCAGGGTAGTTGAGGTGGGTTGATGGTGGTGCTTGTGGTGGCAGAGAGGTCTAAGAGAGGAAAGTGGTGCGTTCCACCACCACGATGCTAGTGTCGTTGCCGACGTAAGAGAGGGACTTGTCGTGGGGGTGAGGGACAATGTGACCGTCGTAGCTGCACATGAGGCGGAGTTTGGTAGAGGCTGGGGGGAATGGCTCGTCTCAGGAATCTGTGTTTCGATAGCGGGGGGAAGAGTCTACCGAGTCAGGGTAGTTGAGGTGGGTTGGTGGTGGTGCTTGTGGTGGCGGAGCCACCGAGGATAGCGGCAATGCAGTGGATGAGGTTGGAGGTTGTTGCAGCGGAACTAGGGATTCATCTTGCAGCTTCCCCAGATGATGCAGAATGTCTAAAATGCCCTCAACTCAACCTCACCCAATAACAAAAAGAAAAGGAAATAGGGGTTTAAGTCCAATTCTTATGTATTTAGGGTTAAATTTGTATTTGCATAAAATTTACAGTTAAAAAAAAAGAATCAAAGGTTTTTACCTGATATAACAAGTGAAATCAATGGAGCATTGATGCTAAAAAAGTTTTTAGAAACATTATAAATGTCTCCCATCTAATCTCAATTAATAATGTTGCTATTTTCTTATTTAATAATGTTTCACCGTTTAATAATTTATATTACAATAATGTTAATAATATATTTTTTAGATATATTTAAATACTTATTTTATTATTGATCCACTTTATACATTTAAAAAATATATTAAGAAATGAATGCTAATAACACTTATTTTTAGATTAATAATAAAACAAATGTTAAAAGAGTGTTAAAAGAATATATTATTAATATTTTTCTATATTATATTAGAAAAATTGTGTTGAAGTAATTATTAATATTATTAAATGTATAATTAATGATAACATATTATAATTATTAAAAACAATTAATAATATCTTTCAACATAGAGTGAAAGTGTTGATAAAAAATCATTAAATAAAATATACAGCATATAATATATTTAAAACTAAATTTGAACATTCTATTTATTTATAATTTATAAAAAAATTTAAAAGATATAACAGCTTTTGAATATAAAAAATATAAATAACTCATGCGTAACATGGATAAGATAATTAGTAATATTGTATTTTTTGTTTTCTTGTTTAATAAAAGCATTTGTTATTACATTAAATTAACTTAAATTATTAAAAGAAAAATATTAAATATTTTAAAATTTTAAAATATGATAATTTTTATTCTAATTTTGTAACTTGTATATGTTACCAAAGAAAAATTTGTGAAAATATTATGTGGTCTTACAAAATAATAATAATAATAATAATAACTCCCTCTTGTTAGGACTTGTCGAGTTTTTGAAGAGAAATAGTTGAATAAATTTTATTTATATAGTTGTGTAAATTAAATTAATTAATATTTGATATATTATCATTTTTAATATAAAATAATTGTGTATCATAAAATTTTATGTAATGAGTAATGTTAATAATATATTTTTTAAATATTTCTTTTAATTTTATTTTATTATTAATTTATTTCATACACTTAAAAAAATTATTAGAGAAAAAAAGTTAACAATATTTACTTTTGAACCAATAATAAAATAAACTTAAAAAATATTAAAAAATATATTACTAACCTTTTTTATGCAATTGTTCAAGTATTAATTAGTTTAGTCAATACAATTTATATAAATAAAGTTTATACATTATTACTTTTGCTAACAATTACTCTTAAGTATTTTAAATACATTTATCAACGAATCAAAATAATTTTTTTATTAAAAGTGGTGTATTTAGTACATTTAATATTGAAAAAATTTACTTTTTAATTTTATCTTTAATTTTTTATTAAGTATCCTGAAGACATTTATTTGTATAACCGTTATACTCATTCCTTTTTATTTGTCATTTTAATTTTTTTTTTTATGTTTCATATTAGATGTTATTTTTAGTATTTTAATATAAAATTAATTATTTTATATTAATTTTATCTTTATTTTTTTACTCAATTAATTATTTAACTCTTTAAATTTCTTAATATTTATTTATCTAATTTTTACGTATTTCTTATTACTATTTTATTAATAAATTATATTTTTTCTTTTTCATTTAATATAACATAATTTACTGAATAGTAATACAAGTCTTGAGCTAATATAATTTTAATTTAGTCAAAGCGTAATATTATTTTTTATGATTATTTTTTAATTCAAAATTATTAAATTATTTTCTTAATATTAAGATATTTTTTTAAAATTATAAATAAAAAGAAACAGAAGGAACAATTTTTTTGTCAGCAAGCAACGTTCTAGTGTGTTTGGTTCCGATGGTTAGCCAACCGAGCACAGCAAACAGAAAGACAAGGTCGTTTTGCGGGCATCAGAATCGAGGGTGTGAAACTGAAAAGGGGTTAATTAAGGGAAAAGAGGCGCTGCCGCCTGCCGCTGAGGGGTACTTAGCTTAGCTAGGGTGAGAAGACAGACAGAAAAGATTGATGGAAGAGAAGAGAAGTTTGAGTTTTCATCAAGAACGAGGGAAAGTGGGGAAGAATAACTATGATGATCCTTTGATCCTTCTAAATATGCCCTCTCAGAATGAACCATCCAATCTCATTGCTTATCTGTCCTTTTGATTTTGAGTCTGCAGCTACGTCCCCTTCTCTCTTTCTTTTATTTATTTATTTTTAATAATAATATTATTAATTAATTAATAATTAATTAATCACACCCACCTCTCTACCTCTTGCTCCTTCTCTCTCTTATTTACTGTCAAGCAAGCTCCATCACATCTTAAATAAGGTAACTATCTATCCACCTGCCCCTCTCACTCACTGCCCACTCCCAATCCACCTTTCTTGCTTCCTGCACATTATCTACCTTTGCGTTGCGTTGTGGCTCACGGCTCATGGCTCATGGCTCATGGCTCACCACTGAAGACTGAAGAGTCTTTCAAGTTTCAACCTTAGTGGCAAGGCTGAAGACTGAAGAGTCTTTCAAGTTTCAACCTTAGTGGCAAGGCTTTGTGTTCATGTGGATTTAACAAAGGGATGCTTACAGAGTTTCTTGGCATTCTGTCCACCTCCACCACTTCCTATTCCTATTAATGGATCTCTTTCTCTCTATGTGGAGGTGGGCATACTGCCAACTGAGCTCTGTTGGCTTCTCTTTGCAAAGCCCTCCTGATATCTATCTATCTCTCAATTTGCTCTCTGCCTTTATTTTCTGATGATACTTCTAAAAGGTAAAAAAGCTTGGGCAAGCACTACTAGCACAAGCTCCTCCCTCACTTTTATTTTTTTACCCTCCATTTAATTTTTCTGTCTCTCCCTATCTTTGATGTACTAACTTGATATATGCTTATAGAACGGTGTGTTCTCTATAAGAACACCATTAGTTCACCGTTGTTTTCTCCGAAAACGATTATTAGCATTGTACTGCTGTTTGTTTTCCCCTTCATATTTGTGTTTTTGCAGGATCCTGTTGTCTGCTTTGCTTAACAAAAGTTGCTGAAAGGGAAGGGTAGCATGTCTTAATCCACATGTTTTTATTAATTAGGGTGTGTCGTGTCCTCACTCAATCTTATTATTTGCTGCCGCTGGTGTTGGAAAATGGAAACCCTATTTTTCTGCAGGTTTCCCGTAGCTTTTCTTCCCCAGTTTCTTTTCTCTTCCTTTCTTTAGTCTGTCTGTCAGAGTTATTGATGGTGAAAGTTTTCATTTTTTCTCTGGGATTGTAGTGTAGGCTATATTATTGTGTCAGATTTAGGGTGTAGGGTTTCATGAAAGGGTCATTTCTCTCTCATCATATTGTGGTTGGAAGGGGATTCAATAATTTTAAAGCAACTTTTTATAACCAAAGATAAGATTGATTTTTGAGAAGGTTGCAAAAAAGATTTCCCCTTTTTGTTTATCCAATTTCAAGGTGATATTCCATCTGCCATGGTTATCTGTATGTATTTTGTTGATCTTTAGATTGGGAAAGGAGGTTTCATTGTCCATGGCTTCATGCATGCCTGCCACTTACTGCCGTTTCTATTGAAAAAACACAAGTTGCTTTGGTTATTTGTATTGTTTATTTGCTAATATACAATAACCAGCATCAGGCGGATGGGAGGACTTAGCATTAAAAATTTATGGCTGACCCTTCCCACGTTTCTACTTTCTACGCTCCACGAGCTCGCTCTCTGAACGCTCATGATTGAAGATTCACATTAATCTCTTTTTCAATACAAAGAACACCAAGCACACTCTTTCATGGCGCGTGTATTAGCAAGGTCTATCCATGGAAAAGACATTAACAGTCATCGCCTCATTGATTTATAACGCTTATCTACCACTTTCCTCTCGTTTCTTTCTCTATACTCTTGGTCTTCGACTTTGTTTTTTTGGATTGGGACGAGATTTAAAAGTAAATGAGAGAATAATAACACTGCACTAAATGTCCAAATACGGGACGGTAGGGTCGCATTGTGCTCAACACTGTTTTACAATTGCGGGTGGCCCCTCAAACTTCCGGGGTGTGCTGTAGTTTGTACTCCATCGGTAGCTCACAGCTAACGGCAAATGCATTTTGAATTTGGTTCAAGCTAAGTGTACGACTCCACACAATGCTAAGAATTTACCTTGATTATGGGGGACCATTTCATTATTATAGCATGGATGGATGATGGACCTTCTGTTCAGACTGATCTTCAACAGTTTGGTCCCTTCACCAAAAAAATTTAAAGTTTTATTTTGGTCCCTTTTGTGGTTTGAAAACTGAAGCCCTTCGAGGTACACTTAATTAACGACGGAGTCTCTGGAGACGCAGCATGAACAGGCGTACTTCCAATAAAGTGGACCATGGTCTCTCTCTATTCAGGAAGTTGGTGAAAGTAACTTAAGAAAAATGATGAATATCCTAAGCATAGTAGATGATATATTTGTAATGCTGTAAAAAGGTCCGCATTTTGTTCCCCTCTGATGTTATTATTAGTCGCGGCCTTTTTCTCGAGGATGCGGGGTTTGAAGGCAATGATGAATCTTCAAGACTACAACACTTTAATTAAACAACCTTTTCACACTGACCTGTAAGCCATCCATGATCATGGGAGGGGCGTGCAAGAATGAGTGCAAGTTTTCTTGATGATTACAATTGATGCTCCTTTTCAGGGTCCTCCTCATTGTTCAATGTCTTGAATCGTCTTCTTCTTATGAAGGTAAAGATTCTGGGTTTTGGAGTGAGAAAAGGGGGAGGAGGGGGGGACTGAAGATAGTTGCACTGCAGCAGCCTGCAGCGAAATTGAAGATGATTAGCATTTCTTCCTTATAAAATGTATATATGGCCAGCTCTTTTCTTTTGTTTTTCATCTCGCCTCCCGTTTTCACCCAATAATATTTATTTCTTGCTATCATTATGAGATAATTGAAAGCTCAAGAGTTCGGTTTATATCACTTCACTTAGGCTGTGTTTGACACACTTGATAGTATAAGATATGATAGTATAAAGTAATGGGATAAGGTTTGATAGTATAAACAAGTTGATAAATTTTTATACTATCAAATATTTGATACACATAGTATAAACAACTTGATAGTATATATAATTATCTACTATGTCTATATTATCCTTCACCTTTCTCACTATCTCCTTCCATTTCTCACCCAACTCTATCATAAAAGACCTTTCCATGTAAACTGATACTTAGCTTTCACTTTTGACAGATTCAAACCCATTTATATACAAAAATAATCAAAAATAAAAATAGCTATAGTGTCAATCACAGACATCATTTTTCCATCCCAACATGATGAGATATTTTTTTTTTTACTTTCGTTGAACCATTTTTCTTGTACGGCTACTACCTTCTCCTTTCCAAATTGCTTCAAATTCCCAAATGTCACTTTCAGATCAGACCCCTTTCGATTTCTTCATTTCATCCTCAAAATACCAAGGCAGCAAGCATCCCCTCAAAGCTACCCACCTTTACTACTTTCTTCACCGAAAGTCACCATTTTTTTCTAGGTTAGAATCTGTGATTTTTTTTATGGGTTTGAAAAAAAGGAAAAATGGTTGATTGGGCACTAGTGTTAATCGGTGTTGTGCTGTTCATGCTGCTCCAACCGGGGTTGCTGTTCGTGATGCCCAAGGGGGAATGGCTGATTTTGCGTTGAAGGCTTATGAGATTTTGCGTTGAAGGCTTGAAGCAGAACCGGCGAAGCTCAAAGGAGGAAGTGCAAGAAGGCGGGCCGTCGCTGGAAAATGGAGGCCACCGTCAGATCTGGTGGTAGTTGCAGATATGGTGGCAATGGTTGCAGATCTGGTGGCGGCGGGTTGGTGGTTATTCAAGTGGTGGAGAAGATATTCTTGGCAGAGAAGCAAAGGGTTGAAATGAGAGGGATGAAGTTAAAGGGCAGTGTGAGAAAAAAATATTTTATCAGGTCTAATCAGGGGTGGGGGGAGGATAGAGTAATCAGGTTAGAGTAGGATAAAAATGATGAACCTGATTTTATTATACTATCAAGTTAAACAATCAAACACTTGATAAGACCTAATAGTATTAGTTAATACTATCAGGTCCTCCTTATCCTGTACACCAAACGCAGCCTTAGAGAAAAGGTGACCGTTAGAGATATCGTAGAAGGAACAAAATTTGACTTCAATATTTGGTTTTAACTTTTGTTTTTAACTTCATTTAATTTTTTTTATTTGTTTATTAACTAATTAAATGAGATTATAAGTAACAAATAAACTAAAGACAATAATTAAAACTAAAAGGTTGAAATTAAATTTTATTCTTTAAAATATTGTCAGTAGTATTTAGGGATGTTTAGATTTGTTTGGTCTTTAAAACTTTGAAAGGAGTAGTGATAAATGTACCTATAACGCAGACTATATCACCGTCCACGTTTGCCAGTCACAGGATGAATAATTGCTTTCTAAATTAATGGGCTGTAAGGCACATATTTGAATTGAATTCATGTCATTCTTTGATTCAATCATTGTACTCTTTTGTCATGGAACCGTTTGTGGGAACTAGGAATACAAAAGGCAGATCACATATTCGGATTCTCTTTTAGAGTTTTAATTTTTTGGCAGATAGATTCTCTTCGTTATAATAATAATTATTATTATTTATGAGTTATTGGTCTTAGCTAATTACTTAAAAGTCTGTATAACATAGCGTTGTTTAAGATTCAACTTGTTTTATTGATTCAATCTGACCTGAAGTTAATTAGAACGAGTTCAAATTTTAGAAATTAAATTTGATATGTTTTTAAGTTGGATTAGTATTATACTTTGAGTTGGCCCAATTTGACCCGATGCCTTGAATTATTTTTAAACATGTTTTTTTTTTTACAATTAGTTGTAAATAATAAAATTTTTTGACTTAAATTAATAATTTTTGTAAAACATGATAATATATTTATATTGATATTATTTATTTTAAATATATATTATAAAATATACTTTAATTTTACTTTTCTATTTCTATAATTTTATAATTTAATTATAAATAATATTCAAATTTATATATCATATTTACATATCGAGTTGACCTGATCATTATTAAACTATAATTAAGTCAAATTTAAGTTTAAAAAAATGATTACTCAAAATATCAGATTAAACTCGAATTAAACTAAACTCGTCCCATATACACAACAAATATAACATAATGTCTACTAAGAAACTTGTTATTTTTTAATTTTTAAATTTTATCACAATATCATTACATTTTTCTATATATTTTATGTTGTTTGTATATTTTAGTTTGGATTAAGAAATCTTAAAAAAAAGTATTACTATAGCAGGGATTACATCTATACGATTGCACGTGCAACCATACAAATCATGTTGGTATACGTGCTTGTAATGTGCAAATACCCACAGCCCATTAGGCTCAATGCCTAATCGGACCCATTAAATCCCCAGCTCCTTTCAAGCAAAACGGCTACCCTTGCGGACTGTAGTTTGTACTTTGTAACTCATCTATTAGAAAAAAAATGATCATCTTATACTTTTAAAAAAGAGTATAAATATTATTTATATTCTTTTTAAGAGATATAATTGAATGAGAAAAAATAATAAAAAAATATTTATAATGAATGATATTAGATGAAGTGTAAAAATAAATATATATTTTGTTTGATCTAAGAATATAAAAATTACTATTAGAATAGGTTTTTTTTTAAAAAAAAATACTTGGGAAAGAAAATCAAGAAGAGAAAATGAGGGAGAAAAAATTAGAGTCTGTTTGGCTTATACGTTTTCTGTTTTTATTTCTACATAAAATAGAAAAATAAGATAGAAAACACGCTTGGTTACCTTTTCTATTAGGGGTGTAAATTGGTTCAGATAATTGATCAACCCGATTAATCCAAACCGAACCAATTAAATTGGTTTGGTTCGGTTTTGGGTATATTGATTGGTTCGGATAAAATCCAAACCAATTAAAGTTTAATTGTTCTTCGGATTTGAAATTTCAAAACCAACCAACCCGAACCAAACTAAACCATATATTTATATATTTTTTAAAAAAAATTATGCTACAACATTTTTTGACTACTACTTATTTTTCTTTATTTTTTGTAATATTTTCTCGACTTTCAACTTCTAAAACGCTCGTTTTCAACACGTATGGCTAGAAAATTTCTCTTAAAATATTCGATTCTGCTTCCAACAATTAGTAGTTCGCCAAGTATATGCTATCAAGTCTATTCTAAAAACTCTTGAAAAAGTGAGAGGCTTGAAAACTTTGGATCTTTCCTTTAAACAACTCTCTGATCCATTCCTATTGAAAAAATCTACATTATTCAACTTTTGAACTTCTCTTATAATGATTTAGAAGAACTATTCTAATAATGGTGGAGTATTCCAAAATCTTTTTCTTTGTCTATTTAGAAGGTAATAAAAAACTTTGCTTGTATTTTGCATGTGAGCCTATATCATGGCCATTGAAGAAGCGATGTCGAGACATTATATCATCATACCATAAAACACTTGATCTTATGTCTAACAATTTGTTTGCTTTACTATATACATAAAGAACAAAAATTGAAAGTAACAACAACAACATCATCTAAATTTGGAAACTTATAAATGATGAATTGAGTTTAAATGCTTTCTAGTATTGACTTTAAAAAAATGAACTTTCTCAGTTTATGAAGACTTAAGAATGGGAGCTTGGAAGATTAGATTAAGGGAAAGAAAAGCATTTGAGTTGAACCTTATGGAGATCAATATAGATATTGATTCACATTTTTTGGATTACCCGCACAATGATAATGAAGTTCCTATTGTGCATTGTGATTTGAAACCTTTTCTGAAAATATGAAAGAAAGGTTAGAGACTTTTGATTCGCTGGTTCTTGATTCAAAGTTCAACTAATCAAGTCTTCATTAGAATTGGTTAATATATACCTTCAGTTAAGAAATTTCACAACTTTCTCTTAATTGAATAAGTAGAGATACAACTTGCGAGTTAAATTTATCTTGAATTATTTTTTAACTTATTCAAATATAATTTCTTAATACAAAAATCAATATGTTTTTTGTTCTCTTTATGAACCTTTTTAATGCACATTCTAAAACATGAAAATTATTAGTGTTCAAATTAATAATATTGATTCTATTTCTAGAAATTTTTTTATTAATTTATTTTGTATTTTTTTATGAAAAGCTAATTATTTAGTTAATTTTTGTATTAAAAAATGATCAACCCGATTACCAATCAAACCAATCCATAGAATTTAACTATCAAAAAATACAAAAATCGAACCAAACCAAACCAATTGATTTTAATTGGTTCGAATTTATTTTTCCTCAAAAACCAAACCAAACCACCCACTTACACCCCTAATTTCCATTTTCACATTTTCGGAAATGGGCCTTATGTTTCTGAAAGTTTTGAAAACGAAAAAATCTTGTTTCCACCGTTTTCACTTAACTTGTGTTTAAAAAATTTTTCATTAATAAAAGATAATAAAATAAGTGGAGATTGATAAAAGGGAACGAAATTTCATTATTTATATATTTTTTATTTTACCTTAATTTTAAAAAATAAAAAATTAGAATATTTGAAAAAAAAAAAAGAGAAATAAAGTTTTATATATTCTATTCTCTTTTTATATATTTTAAAATTTTTAAATAAGGTAAATTATTTTTTTCTCTCATTTTTTTTCTGTTATTCTCGTAACCTATTATTCAAATAGTGTTAAGTTACGGTGGTAATTTTGCAGTTACAAAGACATATCTTCTCTTTTTACTTTTTTTTCCCTTCTCTTCACCTCATCGCGCGTGCCTGTGCTTTTGACCCTGAGATTTCGGGATTTCAACTTGTCATCAATACTCTTATGGTTCACCAAATTCGACACCTGCAAAAGCAATAACAAGTCCTCTGAAACGCCCAACAGCTTCTCCTCTAAAACATCCACCAGGGATTTCCCCTTCACGCACTTCACGTGCTCTGCAACTGCAACCGCACACCATGAAGATGACACGCCCGTGGTCCACAAACACCTGCAGCACAATCGGCGGGTTCAACTTATTCAAGGCCTTGCGGTTGAAAATGAGCACCATCTTGTGCGACTTGGCGCTGCCGTCGGCGACCAACGGCTTCTCGAACACCAGAAACATCAGGGTCTGCCAGGCCTGTCAGTTGAACAGGGTTTCCTTGTTACATATGACAATCTGCTTGGGGATCCTAAAGGTCTCGTTCTGGTCCTCTATCTTCAACTCCAAGACCACCTGCAGCCTCGAAATCCAGTTGTGGAGCCTCTCCATCGCTTCTGGCCAGTAAAATACTAAGGTATGAATGGAAGAAGGGATCAGATAGTGGGTATGGGAGGTAGGAACGAAGAATTTGGAGGTGCAAGGGAGTTAGGAGTCGCAGATGGAGAGGTTTTTTTTTTTTTTTGGAGTATGACCCAAATGGAGAGATTAATTATAGAATAATATTTAGCTCTAAATTTTTTCTTATTTTTTTAAATTTTTTTAATTATTTTTTATGTGTTTATTAATTTAATTAAATAAAATTAAAAATAATAAATAAAGAGTGATTAAAAAATGAAAATAAAGTTTAGATAGAAAGAATTGAAACTAAGATTTATTAATATTCTCACGTGTTTATCATAATTAGTTGTAAATTTTATATAAAATTTAATATATTATAAAAAAATTTAAAAACTTTTTATCATAATATTAAAAATTAAAATTTATAATTTTAATTTATAAATTATTTTTATATTTTAAGATGTAAATATTATTTTATTTACAATTAAATAATTTTTTAATTATTTTATATTTATTTTAATATTTAATATATAAAAATAAATTTTTTATATCATTTAAATAAAATAAATTATTTAAAATTATTTTTTAATTAACGTATTCAAATATAAAAATAAATTAATTATAATAATTATAATAATAAAATTATATAATAATTAATTATTAAAATAATCAATTTTTTATAATTTTCTCAAATAAACACTTAATTAGAAAGTGAGGATGAGGAGCAGGAAAAATAAAAATGAAAACCATACATACAAATCAAACATGTTTTCAAAATCATATAAGATTGAAAATGAAAATTGTTTTTCGAAAATGAAAACTGACAATGAAAATAGGAAATTTTTTCTTAAACCAAATACACCCTTAGACCTCAAACTAAAAGAAAAAAAAATTATGTTGATCCTGGCAAAAGTTTTCTTCCTGGTACTACATTAACTTCATACAAATATAATATAATGCATGACAAATATGAAAATATGCCATTCTCATTATATTAAACTTATATTATGTGGTTTTTTTATTAAAATAATGTACTTTCAACTTTATTTTTCATATTATTGATGTTACAAGATTAATTATCAAAATATGCTTATTTTATAAAATATTACTTAATTTTTTTAACATAGTGTTGAAACGTCAATTTGAGATAAATTGACTTCTCAAGGCCATGAATTAAATATTTTTTCATTTCCTGTTGGGAAGTCGATTTCGGTTTGCGAAGTCAGTTTTTGTTCCTTTGAAACTGACTTTTCAACAGGATCTTTTACCTTTTATTTATTTATTTACTATTAAATTTAAAACTCTTCTTAAGTTTTTTTACATTTTCTTTGTTTTTTAACATAGTATTTATATTTAACATTATAATTAAAATATTTTAATTTAATTATTTATATTATAATTTGACTACAATAATAAATTACACAGTATTTAGATTTAAGAAACTAAATTAAATAAATTATTTAAGATTAAATAAAACAAAAATTAAAAAAAACAATGATATGTTTTCAAGTAAGCCAATAAATACTAATTATGTTAAAATTAATACTTTAAATTTTAGTTTTTGACTTGATTATACATAATATTTAATTTTATATATTTTATATAAATATAGAGTCAATTCAGTTTCAATCGATGATTAGTAAACTATGACTGACTGGGTCGAAAAGCCTGAGTTTAAAGATATGACTTGATCAACATATTTGGTTTACGTCAAGGTCAAAGTTAACATATTATTTTTTCTTAACATTTAGTATTTATTTAAAAAAATTACTAATTGCATGAAATTTAAAAATATTTAGCTTTTCTTTATATTGTTTTTAATTTATATTTTTTCTTAACATTTTATTCATTAGTATTTATATAAAAAAGGTTTTAAAAATCTTAAGATTTATTAAAAGTAAAATTAATAATATTTATAAGATAGTTTGCATGCATAATTAGTGAAGCATGTATATTAATGATATATGTTTAATTTAAAAATAAATAGTAATTATAGGATGGTAATCAGTTAATTTAATTTGAACAAAACTTAATTATAATACAATACTAGACTAACACTGCGATGTATGCATGAGATTATAAAAAAATTAAAAAATAACATATAATAATTATATTATTACTATAAGAAGATACATTTATAATTTTAATAAATAATCATGAGTGATGTAAAATTTTTGTTTTGAGGTTTAAATATTTATTTTATTTTTTTAAAGTGTCAAATATCAAGTTTATATATTAAATTTTGAGAATATTTTAAAATTTCAAAAACTATTGAAAATATTTTGAGTTTTAGAGATTGTGATCACTATCACTATTAGCTTCCCTAACTTTTATCTTTGTATATTATATTATAATTTGACACTATAATAAAAAGTATTTTAATTCTATAAAAAATATCTCAAAAATGTTTATATATATAAACATTATTATTACATTAATATGATAATAACAATGAAATTCAAATTCAAATTTGTAATGAGTCATTAATTATATAACTTAGAAATAACATTTGAAAAAAATCTTGAAATAATTTATATTTTTTAATTTTTCTTTAAATTTAAAATGATAATATTAAAATTTAAATTTAAATTACATTAGTGGCACACCCTAAACAATTGACAAATTTGTTTACATTTTCATTTAATTTTTCTTTAATAGGATAATATTAAAATTTAAATTTAAATAATAATGAAGCACAACTTGCAACTATCACTTGTCAAGATTTTACAAATCATGACTCTTTTTTTATATATTATTATATTATTATATTGATTAAAAAATTGCTAACATGGTGGTAGATGTTACTATTGATGCGAGTTCTGTCTAGAGGTGTCACTATGATTAGGACACTTTAGATGGGTATGGCCTGACTAATCATCAGTTGAGATCAAATTGACTCGATATTTATATAAAATGTATAAAATTAATGTTATGCATAAGTAAGTCTCAAATTTTAAAAGTGTGAAATTAAAACTAAGAGATTAATTTAACATAATTAATATTTATTGGCGTACTTAAAAACATATAATCATTTTATTAATTTTTGTTTTAATTAATCTTAAATAATTTAAATTTAGTTTCTTAAATCTAATAATATGCAATGTATTATCATAATCAACTTATAATATAAATAATAAAATTAGAATGTTTTAATTATAATGTTAAATCCAAATACTATGTTAAAAAAGGAAATAATGTAAATAAAAAAATAAGAAGAGTTTTAAATCTAATAGTAAACAAATAAAATATAAATAAAATACTGTGTCAAGTAATGAAAATAATAATAATTAATGGTGTTGAGAAGTTGGTTTTATAGACAAATCAACTTCTCAACGTTATCCAAAACAAATATATTTTGAAATTTAATTTTATAACATTGGTAATGTAAAATTAAAGTTGAAAAGTGTATTATTTTAATAAAGCCATATTATGCACCAAAAAATATGTTCTTCTTGGAAGACGAGATAAAATTTATAATATAATATAATTTAATTTAAAGAAGATCTAGACCGTTTGAATAATATTTTTAATAATAATATTTCAGAAAAACAAAAATTTGGATACTAAAAATGAAGAACCTCCTTTGTGAATTAAGATTTTTTTTTTTTTTTCAAGTAATTAATTATAAAAAAATACAAAATTATAAAAAAAATTATAAATTTTAACTAAATCTCATTAATAATTTTTTTTTTCCTATCTTTCTATTTTTTACAATTAATCATTTAAAAAAATAAAAAAAATCCTGATCTCTCCTTCGTAATATTAATATTAAGATACATCTGGTGCAGTCATTTGTTTTTAATCAAATCATTTTATGTGTTTGCCTTATCAAATTCTTTCATTACCGTCATTTATGACTTGCTGTCATAGATGGTATCCCATTTGTATTTCACTTGTTTGTATAAATAGCATTCAAATTCGATTGCCCTTGTTAATGTTAAAAATCAATACTTTTAAAATTGAAATTTTGTGTCTCCCTCCTTTAAATAGATTTAAAGTTAAAATCACTTGAAATCTTTTAAAATTTGGAACGATTATAAAGGAGGGCTGATTACGCATATATCATATCATTTGCATAATTAACCAATATTATTATTTTCTTGTTTTTCTTTTTTATACAGATTATTTTGTTGTTTGGCAATAGACTGATTTATAATTACATTAATTAATTGTTTTTAATATCATGGCGGGTGTTAGCTAACACTTTTCTTTTCTTTTCTTTTTTTTAAAAAACTCTTACAAAATGAGTTTATTAGTAAAGTAAATAAATTTGTAAAAAATAAAGTAAACTATCTTCCTTAAATTAAAATACATTATGACCTTAACCTATCTAATGATTTGAAGGTATATATACCTTTACTTACTTTATACGTAATTTTATTTTAAAATAATCTTATTCTTTTTAATCTACAATCTTGTCCCTAACAGTGCATAAAATTTTTTATAATAACATCACATCAAAATTAAAATTACACACTATGTTGTAATGTATGATTGATAGTGTGTAAAATTTTACATTGACAATATATTAAAATTAAATTCTTTACAAAATTTACCTTTTTTTTTAATCTCAATGGTGTATAAGATTTTTTTTCCTTTTTAAATTGTTCATTTGGCTATTATTTTTTTAAATGGAAAATTTTTCACAATATAAAAAATTCTTTACTTTTATATGGCTTGAATAGAATACAAATGATGGTGCAAGATTTTTTTTTTTAGGTTTAAGTTGTTAAGTAAAGATAAAAGTTATTAAATTTGTTCGTCTTTCTTTTTTTCCACATAAAAAAAAAGGCAAGAGCAATTTTAACGTCTCTAATATGCTTCACCGCATAAGAGTGTTTTTAAGATTGAAACTAATTCATATCAATGGAGATCATAATGAATCAACTATCTAACCCGTCTTAAAAAAATTCTCTTAGAAACTTAAATTATTAACTGAAAGCATGTGAACAGTTTTTTATATTTAAAATAACATTATACGCATATATTTCATACATACAAAAAGTTGTATGTTTTTAAATTTTAAGATCATTATATATAGATTAAGTTCATATTTAGATACCTAACAGTAGTTGATCATCATCACTTTAAGAAGATTTTACTTAATTATTATATCTGATTTGAAATTATGTCAAAAATTATTATATAGCAATCAGAGATGCGAGGTTCGCTTTATTTACTCCCCTTATAAAGGAAATAGATTGGCTTATTTTCTTGCCAATTTGGCTCATTCGTTTCCCTTGCGATTACATTTCCTGAAAAGGCTTCCAATTGGATGCGGACGAACTTCAATTGAAGACTTTGATGATATTTTACTATCAATGACACGAATACAAGATATGATACAAATATAAATATAAATATATATTAAATTTAAAAATATATATAAATATATATATAAAATTAATATCAAAATAAATTAAAGAATTATATATATATATATAAGTATAATGAAAAATAACATTGTCTATGTCCATGTGTTATGCATGAAAATTAATATAGGAAAATAAATTAAATATGAAATTAATATGAAAAAATAATTATTTTTGACCATCTGTAATTTGAAATTAATTATATATTTTGATTGATGTTAATGAGCCAAAATAAGAAGAAAATTTTGTTGTGATATTGACAAGTGCATCAAATTATAAAAGTAATAAAAAATGAATAAAATATCATTATCATAAAAATTATGTTGTTAATTACTAAGTTCATTAAATTGATACTATTTAAGCTATAAAAATATGAGAATTGATAAGAATAAAAAACAAAAGGAAACACTAAAAAAGAAAGTAATTAAAAATATCAAGAATAACATTAAAGGTGAAAGACAATGGTATCAAAGTGTTAGAATTCAGATTTTATTTGAATTTTTTTATGCAAATTTCAAAAATTAGTTTAATCAAGTTTTGTTTCAATGATTCATAGTCAAATTCTCAAAATTAATCAATATTTAATTTCTTGGTATATTAATTATCTTCACACTATTTAAAGTTAACAAATTCCTTGCACGATTTTTTTCACCCACTGAATGGTAGAATCTGCTCTCGATTTCAATAGATAATTTGTAGGATTTTTTGTTAGCTTTTCAATGTCGCAAATAACACGTCGATCTGATCTCTATAACTCAAGATAGGACTAAATTAATGAGAAATGATCAGAATAATACGAGAATATAAATTAAATCTTTTTGAGAATCGTTATCTAATCTTCAATATTAATGGAAGCTTAATTACATAATGTATTCAACATAAAATTTATAGATCTCTTTCTTAGATTTCAAACACTACTAGAATAAGGTAAATAACATATTTATAGAAAAAGTTATCCCTAATTTATTGAGACATGTTTGATAGTGATAATTTTCTTATTTAATCTTTGATCAAATATTTTGTTTCCTATTTCTTTTTGTTGAATCCATATAAATTATGAAATAAATATTTCACTCAAATTAAGAAACTTTTTGAGATCCTTACATTAAATATAAAGATATTTGGTCATCAAGTAGAAATTATTTACACTTTAATTAAAAATCTATCTTGATCCTTAAAATTTATGAATACTAATTGACTTTATCAAACTTTGTCATTCACTTTGCACACAATTTTTCATCTTCTTAATGCATGAATTAGGCTTAATTTCTTATGAAAGTTGTAGGAAATTTTTTCATCTTTCCATAGATACCAAGATTAGCTTAATCCGAACTCTGTAGTAAAAGTTATGCTCAAGATACTATAACACTGTCCTTATGCTTTTTATCAAGATTTTAATAATCATGTCTAAAATACTACAAAAGTCCTTAAATTTTTACAAAACATAATAAAAATATATTTAATTCAGTAGGTCTAAAATTTAGTCAATATAATAAATAAATAATATAATTTTATATCAAAATATTCAAATCCTTCAAATATTTATATTTAGGATTTTCTTATTTTTACACAAAATTTGATGATTTATTTTAAAAATTTAAATATAACTTGATAAAGAGATAATTATTTAAAAATAAATTAAAAATAAAAAAAAATAAAAATCTAAAAATCTTAATAAACAAACTCAAAGAAGAGTGTATTTTACATTAATCAAATTTCAATTTTTTTGAAATTTTTTTCCTAATAAAATATGAAATTTATTTTAATAATTATTAAAATTGATTGTTTGAAGTTTATTGCAAATGAACAAAATTAAACATTAATATAATAAAAATAAAAAATAAAATTAAATCAATTAAAACAAATTAATCAAACTTAACAAATCAGAATATTGTATAAATAATAATGAATAAAAATTACCAATTAAATCAAATTAAATATGAAATTAACATAAAAAATAATTATTTTTAACTACCTATAATTTGAAATTAAATATAAAATTAATTAAAAATTTTGATTGATTTATTAATAAGACAAAATAAAAAAAAATTTTGATTTTTATTAAAAAATTCTCTTATTAATTAAATATTACATGATATATCATATGATAATATTGAGAATACATATTTGATACATAATAATATTTTATACTTATATTATCATATTAAAGTGACACATAACATAATTTAAAAATATATATATTTTATATATTATATAATTATATGATATATGATTATTATATGATTCATTTAAAAAACAATCCTTATATCTTACTATTTGGGTCGGAGTAGAATGGTCAATCAGTGAATCTCATTTAGTTGAACTCACTTACAATGGCGACATGCCGACATGAGTATCTATTCCCATTCCCCATTTTACATTAAGTTCTAGAATTCTTATCATAAATAATATATATAAAGGGAGGATCTTATTCATTTTTAATATTAATATTTTCATCTAATATATATATATATATATATATATATATTTATATATATGATCCTATTATATATATATATATATATATATTATTTATTTTTAATATTATTTATTATATTATATTTTTTATAATTTTTTTATTTAATCACAATTCTTAAAAAGAATATAAATAATAATATACTTTAAAAAAGAGTGTAAATGTATCATTTTGTTTTACATGTTTCCTGAATGGAAGCGATTAAGGACATAGTAGGCTCAAAATGGCGACATTCCTTCATTGTAACCAGGAGCAGTGCACCCGCTCGAGACTTTGAATGGTAACACTAACAAGCCACTTACTTATAAAAAGGGTGTCACGATGTTGTCATATACTCACCATGCTCGCGACATTGTGATCCGCCCCCTAATTTCTTGCCCCTACCAAAATCTCCGTGTCTTAAGAATAAGATTAAGAAGTCTTTGCCGCTTTCAAATTCATTATTTGACTCAACGCAAACGCTCCATCAAACAGCGTTTACCATTATTCAAATATCATTCTTCATTCCTCTCTTCTTCTTATTCTTCTTCAATCCCTAGCATTAGCAATAGGATGGGTTCGCTCTGTGCCCTCAACGAACCTATCCAGTATCCCACTGCTCGCAGAGACGACTCCGTCATTGACGACTTCCACGGCGTTAAGATTCCCGACCCTTATCGATGGTACTCTACTGCATTAAAAAAAACAAAAAAAAAGAAGCAATTGCAAATCCAAACATGCACTTGATTGCTCGAATGGATTTATTTTTACATTTTGAACTTCGTGTTTTTTTTTTGGTTAGGCTTGAAAATCCTGATGCAGAAGAAGTGAAAGAGTTCGTGCAGAAACAGGTTCAGCTGACGGATTCGGTGCTGGAGAAATGCGATACTAGGGCCAAGCTTCGTGACAAAATCACCAAGCTGTTTGATCATCCTCGTTATGATGCTCCTTTTAGAAGAGCCAATAAGTACTTTTACTTCCACAACACCGGGCTTCAACCACAGAGAGTGCTTTACGTGCAGGTTTGAATTTGATTTTGATTGAGTTGTTAAGTGCTTTGGTTGGTTTTGGTTTTGAGTTTCTCGGATTTGATTGTGTTTGCGTGAGTTTTCAGGATAGTTTGGAGGGTGAACCAGAGGTTTTGCTTGATCCCAATGCCCTCAGTGAAGATGGAACCGTCTCGCTCAACAAGCTTTCGGTGAGCAAAGATGGTAAGTTCCTGGCTTATGGCCTTAGTTCGAGCGGTAGCGATTGGGTGACGATAAAGTTGATGCGGATTGAGGACAAGAATGTTGAGCCTGATACTTTATCGTGGGTGAGTATCAGAGCGTGTCTTCGTAGAAACCAACAAATTCGGGTTTAGAAATGAATTCATGAACGATTGATGGATGTAAAATATTGTCTTTCAGGTTAAATTTACCTCTATTAGTTGGACGCAAGATAGCAAAGGTTTCTTTTATAGCCGCTATCCGGCACCCATGTAAGTGATCTCCTGTTCATATTAGTTTCTGACTTCCATAGGTTTGAAAATTCATATTGTTGTTGTAATTTGCAATTGCTATTTGATATTATTTGTATGGAGATCTTGTAAATAACTTATTCATGGTGATGATGGTAGGACTAGGATCTAAGTTGCATCAATACGGGTATGAGTGCCGATACTTGTACAGATACTGCTACTGGGTATGTTAAAATTTCTAAAAGCTAGGGTACAACAGGATATATTATATATAAATAAATAAAAATAAACTACGAAGTAATTAAATCATAAGATAAATACAATTTTCATAATATTCTAACTACAAGGTTTTAACAAAACTCCATAAAGAATTTTTGGTAAACTTAAATATATAAAAGAAGGCGCACGATTTGAAGGGAGTGAAGTAATAATTTGTTTCATTTAATAGCATATAAAACAACTTAGCAACAAAACTTGGTGTAATGCATGGATTGATGACTTATACTTGAGTGATATCAGATACTTACTCATCAAGTGAGTATTGGGTAAGTACCGATGTGTACCCAATAAATACCGGTACCAGGTACGTACCTGGTACGGGTATGGCAACCATTTCGGAGTACCCGTGCATCATAGACTAGGATTAGTTTTGTGTTTCCTTGATTTAAAAATTGAATTGATTATTTTGCTAACTTTACACTGTAGGGATGGAGAAGTAGTAGAGGCTGGGACTGAGACAAACGCAAACCTTTATCATGAGCTCTATTATCATTTTTTGGGTACAGATCAATCAGAAGATATTCTGTGCTGGAGAGATCCCGAGAACCCTAAATATTTGTTTCAAGGAACTGTTACTGATGATGGGAAGGTACCGTTTTGTCATTGCTTTAGAACTATGTGATATTATCCGTTATTCTTTTTATGTGTACGTAAGAAAATTTGCTACTAATGTAATGTCTCTGTTCTTTTCGAGGTTTTATGCCTTACCAATTACCATACATATTGTTTTTTAGAGGGCATCTATTTAGCTCTTCCTGTTTTAGCATTTGAAATGGAATTTGCTTTGAAAACCTGGGTCGCTAGTGTATTGCTTAGCAGAAGTTCCATTTTTGTATGACTCCAAGGGTTAAGTGGCTGAGTGTTAAATTGATTTTCTATCATATTACTGTGGTAAAATATAATTGCTAAATAGAAAGGGATCTTTCTTGTCGTATCTTGACATAATAACCTGAGCTTTACTCGAATGCTTTGCAAAATTCCAATTATTGTCAGAAAAAGGATTAAGCAACTCATTGTTATGTAATTAATTCTAATACATTTATTGCCATGAGAAGATATATTCATTAAAAAGCATTAAAGAAGGTTCATATTTGTAGGAACTATCGTTAAATTCATGGCTTTGTAAGTCAGACATGGTAATAGGCATAATTTGATTTTCCTTTGTCAAGGGGCAATAGTGTAACAAATCATGCAAATAATTTTATGTATATGTTTTCCAATTTCTTATGAAACTGACTGTTTTTGTTGATTGTTCAGTATGTTCTTCTCTATATTGAAGAAGGGTGTGATCCAGTTAACAAACTTTACTACTGTGACTTGTCTGAACTTCCTAATGGGCTGGAAGGTTTTCGGAAAGAAAATGCCCTCCTCCCATTTGTCAAGTTTGTTGATAACTTTGATGCACAGTATCAAGCCATTGCAAATGATGACTCCGTGTTTACATGTTTAACTAATAAAGATGCTCCGAAATATAAACTAGTCCGAGTAGATTTGAAAGAACCAAATGCTTGGGCTGATGTTATCCAAGAATCTGAAAAAGATGTACTTGAGTCAGCATGTGCTGTAAATGGTGACCAACTGATTGTGAGCTACTTGAGTGATGTTAAGTATGTTCTGCAAGTAAGAGACTTAGAAACAGGTTCCTTGCAGCATCAATTACCAATTGACATTGGCACAGTTTATGGAATTTCTGCTCGGCGTGAAGATAGTGTGGTTTTCATTGGCTTTACAAGCTTTCTGACTCCTGGTATCATATATCAATGCGACCTGGGAACACAGATTCCTGATATGAAGATATTTCGTGAAATTGTTGTCCCTGGGTTTAATCGATCTGAGTTTCATGTTAATCAGGTAAAGAAAAACTTACTCACTGATGCTGATGAGTTGTTATATTCTTTTCAAGTTCATATTATTAATTAGGCTCTTTCAAATTTCATTACTCTGTATGAGCATGGACATTTCTGTCTCTTGGAATCTGTGTTCTTGTTTCACCTGTTTGGTCTATTCTTTGATGTGATTTACACATTTCAGGTTTTTGTACCTAGTAAAGATGGTACCAAGATCCCAATGTTCGTTGTTGCCAGAAAGGATATTATTTTGGATGGTTCACACCCTTGTTTGTTATATGGATATGGTGGTTTTAACATCAGTCTTACACCATCTTTCAGCGTCAGTCGCATTGTACTCACAAGACATTTAGGTGCTGTTTTCTGCATAGCAAACATTCGTGGTGGTGGAGAATATGGGGAGGAATGGCATAAAGCAGGCTCCCTTGCAAAAAAGCAAAATTGCTTTGATGACTTCATTTCTGCAGCTGAATACCTTGCGTCTGCTGGTTATACCCAACCCAGAAAGTTATGCATCGAAGGTGGAAGCAATGGTGGACTTCTTGTTGGCGCTTGCATAAATCAGGTCTGATCATTTGCTTTGTCTTCCCATTTTTTATCTACATTTCACCATTCAATTGGGAGTTGCACCTAGGGCTCTTTGGTTGGTGTTTTTCATGTCCCAACCTCTGCAATGTGCCCTTGTATTGAGCTTGCCGTATTTATTATTTTCCCCCATTTCTTTGTACAGAGACCTGATCTTTTTGGTTGTGCACTGGCTCATGTTGGTGTTATGGACATGCTACGGTTCCATAAATTTACCATAGGTTTGTTTAGATCTGTTGTGTCTACTAATTTCTTATGGTAGTATCACATATTGATTTAGGTTTGTTATTCAGGTCATGCTTGGACCTCAGATTTTGGTTGTTCAGACAAGGAGGAAGAGTTTCATTGGCTAATCAAGTGAGTGAGATTTATCCATCATGGAATATTAAGGATGAATTTGTATATTTTATGCAAATCGAATACATGTAATTTTTGTAATTATTTTATTGATGATTTGTTTAAAATTGCTAGTAAGTGATGGTGCTGCTGGGGTAGTGATAGTGATGCTAGTAGCAGGTTAATTGGCTGGCTGCAATTAGTAAATGCGTAATGGATGGACAGGGATTATGGATAGATTCCTCTTAATTAGATCCATAATAGGCAGATAAATAGGTAAATACCTATATTCAACCTAGCTCAAACACATTTTTCTCATTGTAAATACCCTTAAGACAATCCCTATGGACTGCCATATGATGCTATCACCACCTTTAATCCTTGATTATCATATTCAATGTTTTGTTTCCCTTGAGTTTATAAGCTACACATGCATCTCCTGGTCTGAGAAGGAAGCTATGTGCCATTAGTTATTACTATCGTGTAGGACTACAGGGCTCCCTCTCCCCTTTGTCTTTGGCTAAATAATAAATATGGTGGAAAAGGATAAGCAAGTCTATAATTATCCAAAAGTTGAACCACCTTTTAATAGTGGGTGATTTGGTCATTTGTGTTCTACTCTCATTGGCCATCTGATTGAGTAGCCTTGGCTAGCAACTTCTTAGCTGAATGTACAGCTTGTTACGGTTTCTACCTGAAGCTCAACTGATTTTGAGATTTTTCCTTCTCAAGAGTGCTGTAACAATTGAGTAGGGGGATTGCTAGGTATGGTTTTAACTTTAATCTGATTCTAGCAGCATGGTATTTAGATTTCCTTTGAGGTTTTAAGTTGAGAAATCTCAATCGCACTTGGTTCTTGTGGCCGTACTTGAACTTCTATCATTTAGGTTTATAAGGCAAAAAGAATTAGTGTTTCTGCCTTCATCGTATTGCTCTTCAACCGTGTTTTGTAAACCAAATTTGATTTAGGGACTCTGATTTCTTATGTTTGATATGATGTTTCTTTAATCCACTGTTCTAGGTACTCACCATTACACAACGTCCGGAGACCTTGGGAGCAGCACCCTGATCAGTCAATTCAGTACCCATCAACAATGCTGTTGACAGCTGATCATGATGATCGTGTTGTGCCACTGCACTCATTGAAGCTATTGGCGGTTAGTCTGCTTCTCATAACTGAAAGTATTGATTGGAGAAGCTTCAACTTTGAGTTATTGAATTATGTTGCAAGCTACAAATAAGTAGTTACAAACTGCAGTAATTATCAAATCACTTTTTTGCATAATGAAGATTTTGGTTGTCGCTGCACTCACTTAACTACCCCCTCCACCCCAATTTTTTTTCCCCACTCGTTCTCATTAACATGTTTTTCAAATTTTTATCAGACCATGCAGTATGTCCTCAGTACTAGCCTGGAGAAAAGTCCCCAGACGAACCCAATAATTGGTCGCATTGAATGGAAGGCTGGACATGGAGCTGGCCGTCCAACACAGAAAATGGTAATAAATCCGTATCCGGGTGTTTTTTTTAGCTTCCCTTCCGTATTACTGTCTTAAGTTGAATATGTTGTTGCCCTCAGATTGATGAAGCTGCTGACCGGTACGGTTTTATGGCTAGAATGTTAGACGCCCATTGGATTGAATAGAGCCAAGTCAGACACAAGGTACGGGGAGAACGGAATGATTTCTCAGACGATACCCGTGAACTGTTTCGTTTCTTCCTTTTTCACCCAGACAAGAAGGGACTTGCGTTTTGGTGATGTGTTGAACATTTGTCGCACTGGCCAGCCAGGAGGGCGCGTCATTTTTAGGTTTTTTTTTTGGCCAAACTATGAAGGGGGTCATAGTGCGATGGAAATAGAACATATAATTTTTAGTTCCTTCTTTAGTTGGTTTTCTTGTAATCGAATTCAACAGCTTCACTAATATAGACATATTATCCTTAGACTTAATGATTTACTTAATGAATTGTATAGTTCTTACTATTTTTCAAAAAAATAATTTAAAAAGTAAATACCATCAAATTAAGATTTGAAAGATTAATAAAAAGTTGAAGAATTTATCATATTTGAAAGAATCATTTCGTGTCTTTTGAGTTCTTAAAAAAAATTATAACTTGAATCTTATCGAAATTTCCTTATACCTTTGTGACGATTCTACACAAAGTTTATCATTTTCTTTTCTCTTCAATAAGATTAAAATTGTGGGTCATTCTTCATCTTTTTGTCTAATTCTATCTTTTAATTTTTTATCTTATTTTTCACACCACTCTGCAACTGTGTTATTGGATTGGAGCTAACTTCCCCTCCCCTTAAACCTTAAAATTAAAAAAGGTAGATTGTTATGCTTTGCTAAATCATTGAGAATTTAATTTTTAAACATGACAATTGAAAAATTAGAACTTCAACCATTTAACTCTTTTTTCTCCACTCATCAGGGGTCAATAGGAAAATTTGTCAGAATTGAACCTCGACCCCTCAAATTGGTCATGAGTCTGCAAACTGAGTGAAAAATATAAATGACATTGAATAAATGACATTTCAGTAATTATATCACTTTCATAGAAGTCATATTTTCAGGGCAATCTGAGTGAAAATTAACTTCACACAGCAGTATAAAATTATTGTTTAACTGGAAGCTCATTTAAAACCACAAATATATGACCTTCAAATTCAATGTAAATCATGATATTCAAGGGTAAAATGAAAATGAAAAACATTTCAAGTTGAAAACAGAATTTAGAAGTTGCATTAATGAAGTTGAAGGTTTCACACAGGTTCATTTGACTAACCAGGCCAATCTCAAACGGGTGCTGGCCTTTAAAAGTTATCTTGCGCAGGAGTGATGAAAAACTTAGTGATGAAAAACTTTAGAACCATACAAAATCATAGCAGAAGAAAATAGCCAACCTGGGGGTGCTGTTATTATACAACGGGCTCGACTATGATGCACCTAATTAGTTTGTGTTACAAGCCATTGATTTATTATTACAAAAAAGGAAGGGTAGGGATTAGAAACTAGAAACTTGCTAAAGAGGTAAGAAAACCTCTGCAGGTTCAGTGGCGGAGAGCCAACGTAGGTGGCAGTGTCTGCTTGGACAGCTACCAATGGTAGTACGGCCAGCACTGCATCCCAGAAATGTTGGCCGTCACCACTGCGTCCTAGATCACCGGCCACCACCCACCGCAAAGCAACCCAAACCCCCTTGCGAACCACTGCATCGCCCAACCACCGTCCTTTTCCTGAGCCAAACCGCACCGCCACGAACCACCAGCCTCTGCTGCCATCAACCCACACCAGACACTCATTGACAGCCACCACCTCTGTCAATGCCACTGTCTTTCCTTGCCTCTCACCCACAAACCCGCAACCATCCAATCCAACAAAGCCGCCGCAGCCCAAATCTATAAGTCTTGCTGCTGCTACAAGAAGTTGAGGGTGGTGCGCAATTACCTCGATCCTTGGGACAGTAGTATTTGACACAGGAGCAGAACCTTCGACGGGATTGAGTTTTTGGATCTAACAAAAATGGACGCCTCTACTACCGACCATGCGCTCTCCTCTGCCACAGCTGTCGGATTTGGGTAGGGGTGGTGATGGTTTAGGCGGTGGTGGTTTTGGGAGTTTAAAAAAAAAAAAACTGGCTAACCTGTAATAACAGGTCATTTTGAATGATGTACCATACACCAAAACTCATTTAGGTGCACCATAGAATCCTCCATTATACAACATATAAATCTCAATCACTTGAATAAAGCTATGAACGCTCAATTGCACTAAAGGGGCAGAAATAAGACGCTTGTCCGTATGAAAAGGTACAGCTCTTGGAATATCTTTTGTTTACTAGAAAAAGTAGCTCAAGTTGAAGATACACAAGTGTCTATCTTCAAATCACTGTTCACTCCTAAGTCATCAACTAAGATTTAAAACCGAATTATCAGATAACCTTAATTAAGTTAGGAAACATTCCATTTTGATGTCTGTGACATCAAGTTGCAAAATTTCAGCTCTACAGCCCAAAATTGATCCGATGCTGCAAAACAAAAAGTAATAAATAAAGCACTTGCCAATATAGTAACATATGTTCAAAGCAGTAGCATTATAAGTCATAACATCTACAAAGGAAAACTCTCAGGCAAAGAAATGGATGGAGGGAATACATCTTTTATCATTTCCCAGAAGGTGAAAGTATTGTTTGTCATACCTAGGATGGGTGCGTCCAAGATCCCCATGAACAAATTCCTTGATGTAGGTTCCAGCCTGCACATTCATATTTGATCTTTCACTAATTACAGATTTCACTGTACATAATGACTAATTATTATTGGGTGGGATGAGGCGTGAGGTGAATAGAGCTCATGCTACGTCCCTCCCTAGTTTAAGCCACTCAAACCTAAAGACATTTGATGGTAGTTAATGACAGTATTGTCCTATGTGATCATTCTTTTCACCCAAATAATATACTTATCTTAAACCTGCTAGACATATATTATCTGCCATTTTATCACCATTCATTGCCAATCAAATGTTAAAAAGCCTATGAAGCATGGAGCTGTGAGTTAGCGGTGTTAAAACCATAACTTATGTCTAGCTCTAATTTAAAACTAATTCAGTCACTGTGAAACTTCATTTATATAAGAGTGAATATAGAACAATACCTGCGTACATAGATGCAGAAGAAAATATTGGGAACTTCCAGCAATTGTCTCTATTTTCATCCTAAGATTTGAGAAACAGAAGGGGAGGCAAAATTTCAGTTGCTAGTCTGAATGTGGCCTTGATTGTGAACATTGCATATAATTATCAATATATGGAAGGATCATACCAATGAACAATCTTTTCACGCTCCAAAGGACTGCGACGGTGTAGTACCCTTATTGGAGTCCTCTGCAAAACTTTCTGCCCAAAACAAAATAAAATTTTGCACTTTCCAAAGTTACCAAAAAAAAAACTGAGTATATGCAGAAGTCCCGCTAGAAATTATCCCAATGTTTTATGATCATGAGCCAAGGTGAGATAAACCTTGCTTAAGCTACAGCAAGTCTTCAAAGGAGTCAACAATATGTAATCAAATATTATGCTTCAATTTCTCATTTGCTAGTCAGTCTCCACAATTTTTGTATAATGATGGATTTCAATCTAATGTTTGAAGTTGAAACATGGGTCCTATTATTACCATTAGCAATTTGGATGAACACAATTTTGATACCAACTTATGTGATTGATTGGACAACAATAATAAACTTGACTAGTAACAGCAATGGGACCTACTTATATTATAGATCAAAACTTTTTTTTTTGTTTCTGTTTAGAAGGATATCTTATCATCTTCCCTGGTGATATTTCCTCTTTTTCTATAATGAAATTTCTTATTTTATAAAAAATTTTAAAAAAATCAAAGCAGTAGAAACATCTAACAACATGCAATGGCAGATCCATATGAGCACCGCACAGGAATGGATTCAATGGGTATGCATATGAAAGTATGAAATGGCTAAATCAGAGTTAAATGACAAAGAATTGCGATCAGGATGTGCTAGGAAAAAAAAGGGACACATCTTTAAGCACCACGCAGCGTAAATCAATTTTGTGTGTTAATCTTTTCTTACAGAATACAAGTTTGATAACAAGTAGTATAACTATACAGCATACAAACTCACCAAATCCTTGAGTGAAGACACATATTGCAAATCTTCATCCTTCAGAGGACGAGAAATCCACACTAGAGCAGCATATTGCTTCTGCACAATTTTAAGATAGTAATAATAAGGATGATTTAGATAAAAAAAAATGGACCAAAAAAGCTGTAAACCATGAACTATAAAATGAAAGTATCCAATTAGGAAGCAAAATGCAAAACCTGCTTCTCCGCTTCGCCTTCACGCATAAGGTTCCAGCCATGACTACCAACGAGTTTCAGATTTTTCACCCTAACCTACATGAACATATGATATTATGTATTTACTCATACTGAAATAAACTGACATAGAAACATCACTGGTTCAGCTACAACATTACCAATTTATTTTCCACGTTATTTATCATTTTCTCTATATCTTTTACAAACAGTTCAGATGGGACCTGTCGTGCACTTTGCACCTCAACAAGAAACGGCCTGCCTGGGCCCAACATTCGAACCTAGAAGAATAGTTCCATATCAGATAAGTTCAATCACCAATAAACTTAAAAAAGACAAAAGAACCACAAATCTTTAGTACATCAATATCTTCTCGGCCGGCAGCATGAAACTTGAAACTATCACCCTGGCATGCTTGGAGGATGTTTCCACCAATTATTTCCTACAATGTAAGTACACATTTTTATTACCTTCCGCAATCAACATTAAAAGGAAAGACAGAATGACAACAGCAATTTGCCAGAGTAGACAGTACCTCAACCGATGCTTCCCCCATTCTTTCATCATCAATGATCCAGCGTGTTTGACTCACATTCCGTGAATACTGCCGTCAAAGTAACAGCAAAAATTTGAAGTTGTACAAGCTAAGTTCAACTTTGATCTATCATTACTTTGCAAGTCATAGATATAAGCTTATCTAGACGAAATAAAGGAAATTATATTCCATATATAAAGGATCTCTTTTTTGTGACAATTAATCAAATTACAATTTACAATTTATTTCAGTTTTATATTTCATACTGCAGAAAGCAAACTTGCAGTTCCCATTAAGTACCATAGAGAAACATCTCTGCATAGTTTCTATATCCAACATGCATATCATGACATATCAGCAAATTTGAAAATGTAAAATTATAAGAGAGCTGCTTTTAGATAAAGAAATGCAATCAGAGAGGAAAAACTACAGCTAGATAAAGAAATCCAAAATGCAAGGTTTATCACGCTTTCAAACTTAGCTAGAGGAAAAAACATCTATGCTAATGCCATCAGAGAGGCTCAAAGGAGGCAGGGACTTAGCCTGTGGAAGGAACTTTGTTAAACAAACAAATAGATCAAATAAAAGATTGCAACAACTTTTGAGAATCCCTTCCATGACATAGACCAAGAGAGATAGAGAAGAAAAATTCAAAATCAGAGATTGCAACAGTCTAAAGAATACCATTCCACACAGAGAAAGAGGGGAAAAGAAGAGAACAGATAGTTCATGCCTATCTGCCACAAAGACCATATCAGAGAATAAAATTTCACTCCATTTTGTATGAAAGAGGCAATTATGTGGCTCACAGTATCTTGAAACCATTGCATCCAAGATTTCTTTGATGGGATTGTTTCACAATAAGGATGAGCAAATTATTTTTTGTTTTTTTGGTGATAAAAAGCTAATGGTTTCACTGCCTTCTGTCAAAAATGTAAAATACGCTTAAGTATTGCTGTATGTTAATCCAAAAAGGAGGGGGAAGGGGGTGGAAACTGGAAATTAACAAACTTATTACCTTCAGAAATCTTCCATCAAAATAGAAAGGTACACAATAGAGAGAGAGGGGGAAGAAATTACAAAAAGATCAAAATCAAAGATGGCCCAGCCTTGAGAGAGAGAAAGAGAGAGGGAGGGGGAGGAAAAGAAAAAAATACAACAACAACAACCAAGCATTTTCCCATTAGGTGGGTCGGCTACATGGATCAAACGACACCATTGTGCCCTATCATAAACCAAGTTTTCAGAAATGTCATTTAAATCTACAACTTTTTTAATCGTTTTACCTATAATCTTTCTTGGTCCCTCTCTACCTCTAACTGTTGGACTATCCTCCACTTGATCTACTCTTCTAGATCAAAATCAAAGATGGTAACTACCTTGATTGTTTGGGGGGGGGGGGGGGGGGTGAGCAATAAGAGAACCAAATAGATCAAAATCAGAGATGGAAGAGGCTTGAGAGCACCTATTAGCCACAAAGACCATATCAGAGAATAGATTTCGCTCCAATTTGTATGGAAGAGGCTGTTGCATGGCTCTTCATAACTCAAAGCCAATGATATCACTAGACATTTTCCAGCCTTCTCTTAAAAATGTAAAAATATGGTCATGCCAAAGAAAATTGATATATTTAAGAGCTGCAATATGTTAATCCTATTAGTGAGAGGGGGGGGGGAGGATAACAATTCCGTTACCTTCAGGTATCTTCCACCAAAATAGAAAGGTGTCCTGTAGCAACAGTAAGTAAAATGGCAAGGTTCATTTGCCTAAAAAGCAAGCAAGAAAAATATATAATATTAATATATAATGAACAAATAAAGTCAGTGGCTCAGAACTTCGTTTTTACTATGAAATCAAAACAAATATCATTCCCTTTGTGGGCCCACAATACAAATCAGCAAGGATTAATGATACAGATAAATTTGATAGAAAGCATTCTGACAAACATGAAATCATCATGAAAACAAAGCAATTTAAATTCACGACATTTAGTGATAAACAAAGAAGGGGAATCAAGAATTACCATTTCTAGCAAGAATTTAGAGCAGTCAGAGGATTCATTTTCTAGCAAACTGCTAAAAGACCTTTCTCCTACTAAATTGGATTGACCTATAAAAAAAATCCAAATGGTCAATGCAAGGAACTCTGAAATCATTGGCAGTGCTTAAACTACTGACAATCTTAGCATATGTTGGAATAGAGGAATAGTTAAAAGGAAACAAAATTGGATATAATGACACTGCCTATCTGAATAACATTTACAAACTCAAAAGGGGAAATGTGATTAGCTATTCATGGTCACACAGTAAGGAGAAGATATTAACTCCTAAGGAGCAAAAATTCTAAAGCTCAATGGAAGGAAGAATCTACAATTACAATCTACAATCTACAAGGAATACTCCCTTTAGCAGTCATTTAATAACAATTATTGGTTTATTGCGCAACATGCAGTTCAACTGAAAAACCAGTACAATATGAAGATTTTATTTTTTTTTAAATATGGAGCCAAATTTTCAAGGGACCCAACAAAGGATCCCTTTTTATGGCAGCATTATACTGTAAAAGAGGTTATTCATTAAGAAGGATATTTACAAAGTTCCATTCAGTGCAAACAATGAATATTGTCCGAAGATTTAATAATTATGCAAAAAGCAACATAACAGGAAAAACAGTGAATTCATAACTTTATACTGAAACAATCATGCATAAAGGTATAAAACCATATGGCATCGGAAAAAATAACAGCTCAAATTAAAGTGCCAAAATGCAAAGTTAATCAGATGATCACAGCCTTTCCATTAAAAGAAAGAAAATAAAATAAAACACATAGCACAGTAATAAACTTAGACATGCCTGTTTTTCTTCTCTTGCAACTCTCATCATTATCTGAACATTTCTCACCCCCTTTTAACGCTTTAGTGTGACTGTATGTCAAACGAATGCGGAAAGTACTCAAACTTGATTTACAGTCCTGCAAAACTTGATTTCTGTAAAGGGTTATTGGAAAACAAAAAACATGAAAGAATAAGTCTTGACTCATATGGAGAAAAGGCATGCTTAAGATCAAGTAACTTCTATTATGATGAGTGATGACTAGTGCCATTACTAAAGATATTGGTGTAAAAAATGCATAAAATCTAAGTCTGCCATCACAATTTATAAAACAGATCTGACAAAAAAATTTACTCACCAGAAGATTTTCAAGAGGATATACTAGAGAAAATTTTAAGGCATCCTTTGTAGAGATGCATCCAGTATGTAACTTTTCTTGGAACCAAGGTTCAGATCCATATTTTGTTTTCATATATGACCTACAAAAATTTAACAAGAGAACATGTTCCTATCAATATTAAACACATAAGAAATATAGAAGTTTAACCAAATAAAGAGTAGCACAAATAATACTGTAATAGTAGTCAGGAAAGATTGAAAGACATAAATATAATTTTTTTCAGAAAAGAGAGAGAGAGAGTAAAGAAACTGGTCTTCCTAAAGGTAAGAGTAGAAAACAGAGTATAGTAACATTTGAAGCTTCCAGTTTCTAAATGAAACATGTCAACTGCACAGCTGATTTTACAAGACAGAGAATTCCCAAACTCCAGCATATCACTTTAGTCATTCTTTAAATGTCATGAGATGTTGCCATCATTAAGAAAGTTTCTAAATTTTAGAAAACGCAGAATGCCCATCAACAGGAATAAATTCTTACCGAAGTGAGTTATCAATTTCAAGGAGAATAGGTGGGATGGAAACTTCAAGGGAAAAGCCATCAACCTGATAGCCCTCCCGTTTAACCATGTCAGCAATCAGGACAGCCACATCATCAACACTATCCTTTTCCACCAGCATTTCTCTGTCATCAAAAAATCTGAACTGCAGGATCCCTAAGCAAAGCCTGCAAAGTTTAATTTCCTTGGAAGTAGTAGTTGAGTTTTCAGAATTATTGAAAGCATTATGATTATCCACCAAATCTGTTGGTCCTTGAAGAATGGAAGCGAAGAGAGATAGTGATGATAGAAAGGAGGAAGCATAGATGCGGCATTGGAGCCCAAACAGCCGAAAGATGCAGCGGACACATATCTGCAACAAAATTATATTATAGTATCTGAAATAATAATATCACAATAATATTCCACTAACACTCACAACAGAAATTCAATTAGGTTAAAATTGAAATTCCCACACACACTAGGACAATAAGCATAAAAAAAGTGAATGAATTACAAATACAGAAACTAGAATTAAAAAATTAAAACGAACCCCTAGGGACAACAAGTCCTTGACGGCGTTGGAAGGCAAAGACTGGACCACGTCTTTTAATTTTGAATCGCAGGAGTCATCATTTTCATTGATGTCGGAAAGTGAGACTGGGTTTTCAGCAACACGCACCAACTCGGGTTCGCTGATGCCATTCATGCCTTCGTTCTGTTCCACCATTTGCAAAACCTCTCCCACTCTCAGTTTGCGTTTCGAATATGTTACACTCACTCAGGTTCTGTACCTCAAAACAAGCCAGGGCCCAGGGGAAGTTATCTAACGCTATTAAAAAAAAAATTCATTGACCTCTTAAAAAATTTAACTTAATTACACACGATATCTCTCTTTTTTTAAAAATTACATTTGATACCTTTATATTATGATTAAATGTTACACACGATATCACTAATGGACTGTTAGTGTCACTAACAAATTGCTATTAATCCCCCTATCACTAATGGACTGTTAGTGTCACTAACAAATTGCTAATCACATGCTCAGCACATGATTCATAATAGTAAATTTGTAATTTTTTAAGATTTTTGGATAGATGAAATTACATTCTTATCCCTCTTACATGTTAAAAATTTGACAAAATTATATTGACCTCCAATAAGATTTGTCTTAATTATACACAAATTCTCATATTTTCATAAACTTGGGTGTTTACAGGGACTCTAGGTTTTGACTTAGTGGATCTAGAGCAGAGGCTTGGTGGCACACTACTCGCAACAATGGCAGAGGAAAAGACCAGTGACTTGCTAGCATTGGGACAAAGGTTGGCTTATGGTGGTACACAATTCTTGACAATGGCTCGCAAGGTAGCTTAGAATGGCAACTCACGATGAAAATTGGTGCTGGTGGCAAAAGATGGAGCTGATGCTGGTGTCACCGCCTACCACTCGTAGCAGTGCCCACCACCACCACCTATGTTTGTTCTTAGAGACAATATATTTTCCCTACTTAGCATCCTACCCTTTTCGAAAGAACAAACACCAAACCAATCATTCATTCATCTCATTCATCTAGCTTTGGCTATAAGAACTACATACTAAACAATTATGGAAAGTATAAAGAAAAAAGAAAAAGACGAAATGTAAGGCGACACTAACTAACCAATTATTCATCCATCTCATTCATCTATTTGACACACAAATGGTCCATAGTTCAAGCATATCATCAAACAAATTGTACACAGTCATTCAATCACTTCAAGTTTCGACCATGACCTATAAATCATTGTCTCTCAATCTCAATCTTCAATCCAAAAGGGTATGAACAGAAGAGATAATCAAATCACTAAGATATGTTAATTAAATTACAACTTCAATTCATATTCAAATCAAATGTTCAACAATGGCATACGATGGCTCGTTGCGATGGTGGATCGGTGTTCCCAGGTTTGGGTGGCGGCGAGGTGGTGGCATTTGGTTAATCACGGTGGCTTAGTGGCAATGTGCTTGGTTGAGTTGTGGCGACAAGTGTGGCAGCTTGAAACAGTGGTGCATGATGGCATGTGTTGGTGGCACAGCTGGGAGAGGCAGTTCTAAATTGGGAGTTGTAGGGGTCTGTCTTGATAGAGTGGTTTGGGTGGTGGTCGATGGTGTTGGTGGTTTGATTGGTAGCTGTGGGCAGAAGGATTTGAGCGACGGGTGGTTGACACTTAGTGGCTATGGTTGTGTGTGATGATTGTTCTATGGCGAATGTCCTATAGAGGAGAGGAGAGAATGAAGTGGTGGAGATGGAATGGGGTTGGGCTCTCAAGGGGTGTTTTTTATTAGGGGTAATTTAGACATTACACATGAAAAACTAATGGTTGCTAATGGTGTCTAACTTAGGGGTACTTAGTTTATGAAACAAGAAAGGTATTGTGTGTAATTAAGGAAAATTTCAGGAAAGGTCAGTTTAATTTCTCAAAAAAAATCATGGAGCTTTTAAAAAAAAAAATTAGTCCATGTAATTTTTATCAATCTGGGTCTTACCCTTATAATTGTTTTATTTTTATATCAGTCTCTATATTTTCTCTCATTTGAGTTTTAGTCTCTCATCATGAAAATTATAGCAATCAAAATTTCATGAAAAATAAGGGCCAATATAATAGAAATTTATAGGCATTTAAAATCAAGATGAGTAAAAAATATAACAACTTAACGTAGGAACAAAACTCAAATAAGTAAAAATATAAGAATTGATATCTAAAAAAAATATAAGAATCAAAACTCAAATGGTTGAAAATTATAAGAACTAATATCTCTTTTGAACTTTTTCTTACGATTTAAATAAGATTATGGTACCTATAGTTTTCATCCAGTTAAGTTTTGGTCCGTATAATTATTTTTTTGTATCAGTCTTTATATTTTTTTAGTTTATCTTTTGGTCCATATATTTTTCACTCATTTCAATTTCAATCCCTATAATATCCATGCATTAAGGTGTTGCTACCTATTTTCCATAATTGATTGATACTTATAGTTTCTAATTATTAAGGTATTGATTCCTGAATTACCAAAACTCAAAGAAATGAAAATAAGGTACTAATATCTAAAAAAATAAATTATAGGGAACAAAACTCAAATGCATAAAAAACAATAAGGTCCAAAATCTTATTTAATTTTTTTTAATATTTAGTTGTTCTATTTTAAAATTAAAAGCTATCACACATAAATGTCATATTCGATTTCCTTTTATATGTTGTTTATGTTCTTTTATATGGTCTTTTAATTTCCTTACTTGTTTCTGGTTGTCCTGTTTATTAGGGCCCACCAACAACTGTCACAGAATTCCTTTCGCTTGCAAGGCACATGTATAGTTATGTTAATAAAAGTTGTTAAGCATTTGTTAGTATAGATTTATATATGTTAAAAATAAGTGTCATTTATCTGTTAAGCATCTGTTAGGGTTCAGTTATTTAATTGATCGTATATTTTTTTGGTTTAGTTTATTATTGATGGTGTATTAATTGATGGCATATTTAATTCAATATAAAAAAAATTCGATTTTTCACAATCTCAGCCAGGTTTTGACATTAATGTTACGTTTGGTGCATCGTATAAAGAATATATGATAATATAAGTTAATACTATCAGGTCTTATTCAATGTTTAGTGCATTCAACTGATAGTATAATGAAATCAGGTTAAGTTATTTTATCTTATTTTAAACTGATAACTTTATCCCCTCCCCAAGTACATGATAAGATATGATAAAATTTCTATTCCAATCTTATCATTAATTTTATTTTTATCACTCTTCTCCCTTGTACCACCACCACCACCGCCATTGCCGCTGCCGCCACCATCGCATCGCCATGCCGCCACCACCACCACCACCGTCGCGCCACCACCATCACCATCGCCACCACCACCTCCACCATCGCCACGCTGCCGCCACCCCCACCACCACTAACGCCACCGTTATTACCACCACCGCCACCGCGCCACAACCACCGCCACCACAACCACCACCACCACCACCACCATAAGACATTTTTATTATTGTTTTTAATTATTTTAATTTTTATGCTAAATAATATTTTGGTTTTAAAAAAATATTATATAATCACTAATTTATCTTTTATTATCAAATAAAAATAAAAATTATGTCTTATCCTATTAATTATACTATCATATTTTATATTATTCTATTATCTTATCTTATATTATATTATTATGTGCATTAAACATAGTCTAAGACTTCAATTTTGTAATTTACTGTTAGCGTATTTTCTTTTTACAATTTATGTTGTGTTATTTTTTTATGGTATATTTTATAGTTTAGTAATTGATTGCATTTTTTTTTATTTCTGATATTAACTGAATTAGTTATTGTTAGTAGTTGGTTGCATTTACATTAAAAGACCAATTAAAGTTCTGCATTTATATGGCTAAAATCTATTCAGCGTTGTATTATACTATTTTAAGACCAATTAATTAGAGAAGAGACAATCAATGCTAAATGAATCACACACTCTGCCAAGTGCCAAATGCCAATATCCACATGACCTCACTCTATAATAATAGTAAAATTCGGGAAATTACAAAGGCATATAATATTGTTTCGCTTTTTTTTTTTTCTGGGAAAAAGAATGTGACCTCGAGCTGGGGTCATTTAGAGTTGAAATCATACACGTAACATGTTCATCGTACCACAGGAGCATAGCATAAATTACCGAAAGCACCGAGCAATAAAATCAAAATCAGAAGCTGATAAGTTAACTACTTTTTATATTCCAAGGCCAGAATGCCTTCCCTGCCAAAGTGTGGATCCTTCAAGCGCTTGCTACCTCAAAGCGGTCGCGTGTGTCTCCCACTTGCCTTGCCACAAAGGAGTGCATTCTTTGGAATAGGATATTCATCTCTGATTGAGGTTGATGTTGTATAAACGCGCAAATAAAACTGTTGACCAAGGTATTGCCGTGCCCAAAATTCAGACCTCAAGTTCCACATTCCCACATTGTCAAGTGCAACATATATTGCAGTCCATGACTTGGGATATACCTGCACGAATCAAAGATTTGAATCAGTTCTAACTTTAATCTTGCGGACAACATATACTATATAGTTAGGCCACGAAACAATGCCAATGATCACAGCTCATTCTCACCTGAGTGGTGCAACGCGAAACCGCATCTCGAAGATTGTATTGGTCCCTGCTAGCGGCTGTCCATTGTCCTCCATCCATACTACACATATAATAATAGAAATATTTCAGAACCTTAATAAAAAACAAAGAGATAATGTACCCAAAAAAATAAAACAAAGATAAAACCCAACCATATTAAGTGAAATGCAAGAAATTATTGCATTGCATTTTTAAGCATATTTATATAAATATTAAATACATTGACTTAAATTATATTTTTATTGTTGTTTCAAGAACATGTTAGAATTCTATGTGAAATGCAAAGGATGGAGGAACCAACTAAGATAATATTGCATTATAAAATAAGCAAATAAAAGTGTATCTACGGTTAAAATTTAGTAGATTAAAATCTTAATACACTTTAGATTAAATTTATGATAAATATACTCTTACTTGTTTATACACAAACTCATTTTAGAGAAAAATTTTCCTACCAACAAATAAATAACCAATCTTATCGAGTATGTTAAGCATTGAAAATGATATGTGGTGTGCTTACCCAACCACAAAGAAAGAGTAGCCGTCAAGATGATAGCTCTGAAGGATGTCCTCGTCGTTTTGGAAGACAATCTCAATAAATGCTCTGTAGTCAGTTTGCAATACAGATGTGTCAAGGTATATGCCACCGCCAGTGGGTCTGTCGGATATGCTTCCCACACGGAAAACGCCAGAGATTTTGAAGTAGTCGGCGAGCTTAAGAGGAGTGTCAGGGGCAACATAAGACACGCTGTTAATTGCGTATCTTTGCTTCCCATTCACTTGACCAGCTGAACTCGACAATATGATGGTTCTGGTTGTGTTTATCAGACCGTAATGATACGACCCTTGCGGGTTTGGCCTCGGTCCACTTGCTGTAAGGTTTGTCCTGAAATTATGCAACATTAGAGTTATACGAAAACATACCCCCAAAAAATAAAATAATATACCAAAAAAAATTATGGAAAAATGATGCACACTTTTTGGATATTATTTTTATACTTGGTTAACATGAATAGATATCTTGTTAACAATGTATATTATGTTATTAACAGAACTAATAATCTATTACCTCCGGTCAACCTTATAACACACGCTATTAAGTATTAACCACATATTTATATATCCTTAACTAGGTATAAAATTAATGTTCAAAAGTGGGGTGCATATAGAAGAATAGAAAGTTACATATAACCTCAGGTTCACTTCATGTTCGTACTTCTTAGTATCTGTTTCATTAGTTAGAGTGTTTAACTTAGACCAGATGTTTTTCCCCCCCAAAATAATAGTTTATTTTTTCTTAGATCTTATTTATTTTGCTATCAACCATTTATTAGCTATTGGTTATATTTAGTAAACTTTAAAATATTTATTGTGAAACGTCTAATAAATATGTAACTACTCATCTTGAATATGATGTGTACCATATAATATGTTCCTAGTTGTAGAGGACAAAGTTGCTTTTTATAATCAAATTCATAATACCTGATGGAGCGAGCCTGGTTCAGGGACCAGTCAACTTGGATGGTAGGTCCGCCAGGGGGTGGGCCTGATACTGGGCCAGCAGAGTTGCTATAGCGAAGAACTCCAGTGGTAGTGAGGACAGTAGCGGTGAATCGAGTGGAAACCACAATGTAATAGTCCTGAGCAGGTTGATCAGCGGTTACTAGAACCGAATAAGATTGGCCCACGTGAACGTCAAGAGAGGAGTAGGTAGTTTGAAGGGTGTGTGTTCCTTCCACTTCTACCAGCTTCAATTTGTGGTTCTGGATGCGAAAGTTAAGGGAATGTTCCAACCCCACATTTGATATTCTGAGCCTGTAAGTCTTTCCTGCGGTGGAAATGATAAGGGTGAAAAAGGATTATTTGTGTCAAAGTTACTCTTGGTTATTATATATACAACTTTGTTTTTCCTTTAATTTAATAGATAAAACAACGGTAATCCTAATGAAGAATAATGAAAAAGAGTTCATGTAAATATCAATTGAACAATGCTAAATAGACACATTTGTGTGAGTCTTCTTATTTGGGTGAACGTCACATGCGAGGTGGTATTTCCCGAACTAGGTAGTAGGTTAGCCTCGAGCTACTGGCATTTTTCTTATCGATTAATTAAGGAAAGAGAAATAACAAGAAGAGAAGGTTGGATTATAAATTATTTTCCGTATTTGATGGGGCGCCTACCTTGTTCCACATTGAAAGTTGCTCCATTAGGCCCACGACCATTGATGAGGACTCCATCAGGGAAAGGCAGCTTCTTACCGCTATCAAGTTGGGCCTTCAAATCCTGTAAAATAATACAGACAATTCCTTATGATTTATCGAATACGATAATTAAAGTTTCATTAAAAAAACTCATTGTATATAATAAATTTCAATAAATGATTGAAAGGTTGTATAGAAACGTGTCTCTTTAAAATTCAAATTTTTAAATAAGATATTAATTTGTTTAAAAATTAAAGATAAATTAACAAAAATCAATTCAGATAAAACTCCTAGAAGATCAATGTAATTTATTTTTAAAACATATTTATACAAATTTTACATACGGTGGCTTCATTTTTCAATATAAAAAATTCTTAAGTATAATTACTCAATTCGAGCAATATTATTTACAGACTTTTTTACTCAATTAAGGAAGTTGCACGTGAATTTGTAAATAAAAATAAATGAGGTTAAGCAAACATAAGTTTAGCTACATCAACAATTTATGTATTAAATCAAAGGACAACATTTAAATCTATTTTTTATATTGATTACATGTATTTTACTAATCAAATTTTGATATGTATTTATAAATATTCTCTCCTACCCTCTTTTTATTAAAAAATACACATGTATCATAATTTAATTAGTATAATAAATATAATAGATATAAAAAAATAAACTTAAATTTTATCCTCAACTAAAAACTTTATACTAGTAGAATTATTATTATTTTGGTACAAAAATTATCTTAAACAAGTTTAAAACGTTTAAAAGTTATAAAGATTTTTATTATATATTTTTTCATAAAAACTTAAAATACTAAATCATCACTTTTATATTTACGAAAAAAGGAAACAAAATATAAAGTTTAAATAAAAAACTAAACATGCAGTATTTTGAAAATTTAAAAAGTATTTGATATTTTTTAAATAATTTAAAAAATATTATGTTATCAACAAAACCACCAATTTAATGCTACCGTCAAACAAGTTAGAAATGCATACAGCTTTTCTTAAAGATGATGGTTTGAAAAGATTAAAAAGGAACTAATTCGTTGTACCTAAAAAAAAAGTTTTGCTCACAAGAATTTAAAATATTTTTTTAATGAAAAGAATAATTTTTTAAAATTGTATTAAATATTTTATATTTTATAAAAAAATATTTTACATTTTTAATGATTATCGCTAATGCACTTGTTAGAAAATTAATAATTTTAATATTTTTATTATTAAGAGTGTATATTTTTTTTTACACTCTTCTTAATATTATTTATAATATTTACATTTTTTATATATTTTTTACTAAATTTAATATTTTTTAAAAATTTTAATAATATATACATCTTAAAAGAAAAATATGATAATTTTTTCTCAAAAATTTAAAAAAAAATGGTTCACGAACGGAACAATCCTTTCACTTTTAATTTTAATATTCTTATTACAAATAATATATATATTTTTTTTACATTTTATTTAATATTATTTATCATATTTATTTTTTTATTTTTTTTCTTAATTATACATATTTAAAAATATATATATAATATCTACATCTTTAAAAGAAATATAAGATTATTATTTTCCTTTCTCTTTAAGGCACATGTGACATGCCGACATATGTGTTAATGGGTCGGACAAAAGTTGTTTGGATTTGGGCCACTTGGCCGACACGTAACCCACCCCAGCTGTCCCAAGGCACAGAAAGAACAATTGTACTTATGGCACGTAGATTTCAGTTTCACTAATAAAAGATTAGGCGTGTCCGCTAGCTCAGCAATCTTTTTTGAACTTGATTCATTTAACCTGATTCATTTATGAAAAATAATTAATCATTTTGACTCATCTTTTTAATAATTTTTTAATTATTAAATAAAAAAATATTAAATATTTTTTATATTCTTAAAATATTAATTTAATTTAATTTTTTTTTATTTAATATATTTTATTAAATAATAAAAAATTATTAAAAATTTATTTTAAAAAATATAACAACTCTTCATTTATTAAAACAGCAGATTGAGTATAGTTGAACTGAGAAGATTTTTTTTTCAATCTAATCCAATACAACCCTCTAAAAAGTGCGTTAAGTTCAGTGAAATTAGTAGTTTCGATATTTTTTTAAATATTTTAAAAAAATATAAATATAAATATAAAATTTAACAAATAAATATTATAAATTTTAATCTCAAATATAATAGACTTTAATCTAACAAAATAATATTATAAATTTTAAATAATTTTATTTAAATATAATAAGTCTTAATTTTAAATAAATTAAATATATTAAATTAATAAATACATAATAAATTAATAACTAATAAATTTTATTGTCTAAAATAAATTAAATAAATTTAATTTTAACTTAAATAACAAATTAAAATTAATATTATCATTACATATATTATATATATTAATATAATTATTAATTTTATTTTTTATTTTTTATATATTCTTTATTATTTAAATAATTTATTAAAAAAAGTAAATAAATCAAATTTATACGGATTAGACATGTTTCAACTCATAACTTGACTTATACATTATAAGCTAAAATATTTTTTAATTCAACTCAACTTATAAATTCAATTTAACTTACATTTTATAAGTTATAAGTTGAGTTGAGTTAAAATTGACAAATTGGCATATTAACCAATTCACCGGACACCCCTCCAAGAGAGCACACAAAAACTACGGAAAAGTAAACAAAAGTACTACTACATAATATATATAACATCAACGCGGAAAAATAAATGATTACCGTGTGGTTGGACTTGTACCAATCTCCAATGAGGACAGTGTAATCACCGGCGGGATCAGGGAAGGGGACTGGAATTCTTGGCCTGCTGAGGATCCTAATGCCTCCAAATCCACCAGCGGCTTTGTGGAATGCAAGAGATGGGAAATAGTAAAAGCTCCCTATCTGATCCTTCACTTGAAGTATGTAAGTGAAGTTCTTCCCCGGTGGGATGGGGCATGTTGTTCCCAAAACCCCATCTTCGAATGAGTTCCTTCTCTGCTGGACCCCGTTCCTGTGTTTTCCATTAAAAACCAAAATGGAATGTTCACATATTTGTTGCTTTGAAAACGTAATGTAGCTAGAGCAACTTGGGAGAAATTCTAGCATTTTCGTGAAACCCAAATAGATACATGTTTTATAAAGGATTCTAACATGCATTTATTGATATTACTAAAAGTTTTTATAAGAAAGTCATGAATTTTTTATATAATATATTATGAATAAATAAAATCTTTTATTTTTATGTTTGTTTTATTTTTTAGTATAAAAATATTTACAAGATATTAAATTAATAAACTTAAAAATTATTTAAATAAAAGATTTGAAAAAGAATAAAAAAATTATAAACAATTTAAACAAGTAAATTTTAAGTTTATATTTTAAATAAGTTAAATTTAAATTTTAAATTTAACTTATTTAAATAAATAAGTTAAATTTAAATAATTTTTTTCTTTTACAAGTCTAAGTCTAATTTTCAAATACTTAACTCGATTCGTTTACACTTATTTTAGACAACTGATTTGATTTCCATGTTTATTATCTTTTTTCATGATAAAGATTTTTTTGAACAAAACATGAAAAATATTTTATGTTCGACTGCTTCAACTGTGTATTATAAGTAAGTTTATAACAAGTATAAGAAATTATACTTAAGCATTTTCTCTTTTTCGCTAGAGTAATTTATTAAAATAAATATATCTAACTCTACCTCAAAAACTAACTTAAAGATAAAGTTATCTAAGTCATTATAAAAAATACTTTTACTATATACTCATTTGGTGTTAGACTTAACAAACTCTTTGTACGCCTAAGATTAGATAATTGTGAGTAACCCAATATCAAGAATGGAATAAGTTAAATTCTGATACTATATTAAAATAATTGACCTAATTCAACCTTAAAAACTAACTCTTTAATTAAAGTTTGATCCAGTTATTTTAATATAATTTGAGGCAAATAAAATCTAAAAGCGAGAGAGATGTCATGTATTATCCTCAAATAATCAAAATTACTCCGTTCTAATATGTGAGCGCATTGATCTATCTACCCTTGGATCTATTGGCAGAAATCAAAGACCTATTGAGCCATCTTGTTTGTCAACCAAATCCAAATCCAAATCCAACCCTCTCCGAATAATTTTAAGGTGCACCTCCACATTTATCTAGTCCTTAAATTCTTCTGAATACGAACCAACTCAATGTTAGAACCAAAGAAATCAAAGTACTTCTCATCTCATTTTAGACGTAATAATAATTATGGGGGTGAAATTTTTAAGGCTTCTCAATCAATGGGAAGGTTCGATGTCTTATTATAATAATAATTAAATAACAAATCATAAAAGTAAAGGTCTTTATTCCACTAAATCAAGGTGATAATCCATCCCGAACTCCAGCGAAGAACAGCCAAGCATAAATAAAGTAAATGGGACCCAATATAAATTATTGTTGTGGCTTAGCATTAACATATATTCAAACTGATCAAATCATAGACGATTTCCTCTTCTTGCACTTTTTTCTTTCGTTTATTTTCTACAAGCAATCTAATATTAGTTACTTTGACATCTCCCCTGTGTAGAAAGCCAAAATGCATTGCTGGCAATTATTTAGTCCGAATAATGACTAGTGAGGCTTGTGTTACTAATGGTTTTCATCTACATGGAGAATAATTTTCAATTGACTACAGTATATTATAAATATTCAAATTATTATTTGATATGTATAAAATAATAAAAATTATTATAAAATTACATTAATTATTAATAATAATTTTACATATATTAAAAAATAATTTAAATATTTAAATAATAATATAATAAGCCGTGCCCACCTAAAACTTTTTTCACCATCGATCATCGATACGCCTCTTCTAATCTAATTTAATATAAATATTAAAATCATCAAGAAAGTTCTTGTCCTATAATCACGTATCTTTGCCCTTTCGGAGTGAATAAATAAAAATAATAATTTGTATTTTTAATAATGAAAGTGAAAATACAGAAAATATTTTTTTTAATGATATTATATTATAAGACCAGTGAGGCAGATCATGGATCACCAATACGCCTCTTCTAATCTAATTTAATATAAATACTAAATTCATCATGAAAGTTCTTGTCCTATAATCACGTATCTTTGCCCTTTCAGAGTGAATAAATAAATAAATAATAAAACAATTTATATTTTTCATAATGAAAGTGAAAATACAGAAAAGATTTTTTTTAAATGATATTATATTATAAGACCAGTGAGGCAGATCTGGATCCAAGTCGGCAGAATAGGACGGTTGACCCAGCACAAGGGACAATGGATATTTGATAGTTTCCATACACAAGTCATGTGACTCAACAAACATCCAAAATGTACTAGGAAACGTGCTACCAACCGGAAGATCAGACAAACTCCTCACTGGCTCAACATAAATCTGAAGCAATATTCAGGGAAACTAAAATATTAATTAAGCAAAATCATATTAAAAGAAAAAAAAATCCAATCCCATGCTTGCCTTTTACTTATGTTATGAACAGAAACTACAAACTAATCATGGTTGCGGATAAACAAAGGGAAGTGAAGTAAGAGAGAGTACCAGGAGAGGAGAAAGGGCTCGGCCAAGCTGTTGAAGACATTGATGATGAGGTTGTCGTTGGTAACAGAATGAATGTCTGGACCAGGGAATTGCCCATTGATAAGTATTCCCTGTGTGACAAAACAAATAGAGCAAGTTAAGTTTATTTTATGAATCAGTCAAACAAACTCAACCCACTGATATTCAGATCCGGTAACGATGAAACTGAAAAACCTGTTTGTATAATATAATAACAAGAGTGGTGGAAAGAGTGAGTTTGAGACATTAATTAATTACCTGTTGGCGAACACCGAGTGGATAAATGTCACCATATGTAACATTCCAGTTGAAGAACCTGTAGGGATCTTCAGCAGCAGTGATGGCAAAGAGAGAAACACTAACACATAAAAGCAGGGCGCCAATAGCTGCTAAGTTGAGCGCCATTTTCCCTCCCAATTAATTAAAGTCAGAGACACTGTATGCCTTGGTGTACGCAATACTTACTCTATTGGTTGTGGTGGTGAAGTGAAGTGAAGGGAGAGAGAGAGAGAGACTTAAAATAAAAGGGAAAGAGGAAGAGGTAGTAAATGGTTAGGGATGGGCACACATTTAATTGCGGTACAGATGAGAGGAGGAACTAGCTAGGAAAGGAAGGGATGAATATAGCCGTGAAGGGTAAATTGAATGAGAGGGAAAGTTGAAGTGAATTTGGAAGGAAACGAGAATAGTGTTTCTTTTTGGATCCGGTGTGAGGGTCTCATCCCATGTCATGTTAAGGAATTAAAATTAAATAAGAAATTATATAATTTTAAAAATCGAAAAATCTATTAATAATATTTACTCCTTGTATTTTTGTACTTGTTAAGGAATTCAAAAAAAAATTAAAGAAGGTTAGTAACAGATTTTTTAAATTTTTTTATATTTATTTTATTATTTGTTCACTTCATATACTTAAAAATATTATTAAGAGAGGAATATTAATAATATTTATTTTTAGATTAATAATAAAATAAGTATTAAAATGAGTATTTAAAAAATATATTATTAGTATTTTTTAAAATTTTAGGTAAAAACAAAGCATTTAATATATTAAAAATTAAAATAAAAAATTTTACCTTTTCATTGAAGAGCATGTTTGGAAAAATTTATTTTTTTAAAAAAATTATTAATTACTGTTTATAACATGTTCAACAACTTAAGAAATTTTTTTCATAAAATTTAATGTATTATAACAGTTTTTTTTATAGACTTGAAACTTTTGATTATTAAGTATAGATTATTTTAAAAGTTTTGAGATATAAGTATTATTTTATTCTCAATAAAATAAATATTTTAATTATTTTATTAATATTTTGATATTTTAATTTATAAAAATAATTATTTTTATATCATTCAAACAAAACATATTATTTTAAAATTATTGTTTAGTTAAATATATCTAAATATAAAATTAATTATATTATAATTCATTATAATAATCATCGATTATACATATAATCAATTATTAAAATAATTAAATTTTTATAACAAATCAAAACACACATTAACACTTTTTATTTTAAAATTTTTAAGCAAAATCCCTTTTTTTAGATTTTTTAAGAATTCAAAAATAAAAAAAATTAATTGAAAAATAATACTTATTCAATTCTCAATATGTTCAATATTTTACTTCTCATTTAAAGTTTTTTTTATTCCTTAATAAGTATTTTAAGGTACTTATTAACAAAACTTTTTATTCATTTTTTTCTTGTATATCATTTTTATACTTAATTAATAATATACAAATATCTTATTTACAGAGTATATTTTGTGGCTAATAGAGCTACTACTCAATTAATATTATTAATTATTACTACTTCCATTAGCTATATATTTATACATTATTAATCAATTATATAAAAATAATGTACAAAAATAGTGTGCATATAGCATATAAGCATAGTTGTTATTTAAATAATTATGAGAATTTTTTGATTAAAAATAAAAATATTAAATGCTTCTTAAAATAAACTTATTAACAGCATGTCAGTACCTTTCTCTTTTTTTCTTTAAGAAAAAAAAAGGCAGAAATAAAATGGGTGTCGGTGGTTGGGTCCTGAAATGAGCTGAGTAATTGAACTGTGCGTGTTTGTCCCCCACATGGATTCGTTTTTGGGCTTACATCTGTGGGTGGTGGTGGTGGTTTTGTTTTGACGCTAAAGGCAAGGAACGGGCTCACATGTGACGAATTTACACGCCGAGGTCCCTCCTCATGGATTTTCAATCATTTTCTAATCTCACTATGCAGATGCATTCACACACAGTCCGTTGGACGGTAGTAAAAAATATTTAATAAAAAAGTTAAAAATCATGAATTATATTATTAAATATATATAGATTTAAAAATTAATAAATAAATATATATATTTATATTATTTAGTAGATTAAAATTAAAATATATTATTTTAAATTAAAAATAAATATATTTTTATTTATTTATTTTAAAAGAATATTTTTATTATTATATAAAAATTTTATAAATAAAGTGAAAAAAATAAAATAATATATTTATATTAAATATTAAATGTATCACAATAGTAGTTGCCATATATATCAAGATTCATAGGCAAAATAAAATTTTTATATATTTAGATTTTAAAAATGGGAAGAGAATGGAATTTAAAATGAGAGGAGTTAGTAGATTTATAATTTAAAAATTTAAAATTAATAGAAATATGAATTGAAATTATAATATCAATGTATATAAAATAATTATGAATCACATATCAAATATATATCAAGTATAAACTCTTTTAATTTTATTATTTTTATTTTTAAAATAATTATACTGATCTCTCCTTGAGGTTAAGATTATTATATTAACATCTTTTTTGTTTAAAAATTATTTATACTTCTTTTATTTTATATTTTTAATGAGACATTATGTAATATTCATACATCAAATAAGAGAGATATGTGTAATTTCGTAAACAAAAAAGATATTAAAATATAATAATAATACATAAAATTAGGAATATAAATATTATTTTTAAATAAAAAAGTATTAATATAATAAATATTAACTTTATAAGAGATCAATATAATTATTTATTTATTTTTTAATAAATTATGTTATAATTTTGACACTATTTAAAAATTTAGTGAGAAGAGGAGGGCCAAAGCTTATGTTTGCCCTCCCTTGGATTCGTCTCTCCTCACTCACACACACTTTCCTATCTTAATTGGGGCACTTCTTGAATAGAATAATTCTTGGTTCATAGGTAATCTATTTAATATTATAAATTTGAAAGGTTGTGTAAGCTGTGTAAACAATGCAATAATAATATTTTGGTTAAATTAAAATTTTGATCTCTATATTTTTATTTTTATTTATTTAATTTTTCATAATCTTTTTATTTTAAATCAATCTTTATAATTTTAAACATTTTAATATAATTATTACTGTTAACTTCTGTTATATCACTATCAATTAATTAATTTAAGTACATTTTCAAATATTTTTTATATGTAAAATATCTAGTAGATACTTCTTATATTATAATAAGTGCTCTTATAAATGTTTTTTTTTTTGAGTATTTGTTTTTTTGTTTTGTTTAATATATATTCATTTAATTTTTTCTTATATAAAATATTTAATATGAATTAAATTAATTGTGTTATAATAGAAATTGACAGTAGAGACTAATGTAAAAATATTTATAAGTATAATGATTAATTTAAAAAGAAAAAAATTATAATAATTAAATTAAAAATAGATATAAAGTATATGAACTAAAATTTTAATTTAACCTAATATTTTTATACATATTTTAATTAAAAAAATTATATAGAATTGATTCATTAAAAGATAATGTAATCAGCTACTAAGAAGTTCTCCAATAATCCCATTTTGGTTATCACTGAACTCTAACAAATATTAAAAGTGTCAGTCCGTTAGTATAGAAAAACATGTACTACTAAGGGGAAGCTGAGACTTATGAGATATAGTCTTGGAATAAAATAACCTTCTCTCCATTTAATCTTTGCAATTACAAAAAGCAAAACCATATACTCCTTCACACTGGCTACTTTAAGAAATTATGCATAACTTAATTTTTCTTTCATCTCCAAAACCTTAGTTGTACCATATAATACCAGTAATGCATAGACATTACATTTTTTAAGTTAGATTTTTTTTCGAGAACTACTATAATATCTTAATGGGTATAATACTTAGAATGAATTATTAAGTATTTATTAAATATTATTTTCTAATAAATATTTAAAATTAAATTTTTTAATAAAATTAACTAACAATCAATAAAATATTTAACAAGTACCTTACTTAGAAACAAAAAAGATGAGTACCACCTTTTTTTCCCTAAGCAAGTATTAAATACATGTACCCATTAAAGTCAAAGAGACATATTTTCCATGTATTATACATCCCTTCTTCATCTAGCAATATAATGTATTGCAATGAAAGAGCTAGAAATTTTAAGTAGTCGTGGCAAATGTTTTTATGGTCGAACAGATACAAATGAGTCTCAACGGGTATCTTTTATAATTGTTAATATGCAGAGATAAAAGAACGATGAAAAAAGAATAATTTTGTGTTTTGAATATATTGATACTAAACATATGTAAGTATTATTAAAAAATAAAAAATAATATTATATGAATATATTCATGTACTAAATTAAGTGAGTATTTTTGAAAAATAAAAATAATATTATATGAGTTTTATTTTTTATTATTATAAATTTATTAATTTATCTACATATGAAAACAAAAATTATATATATAAAAAAATAAAAAAGACATATACATATATACCTATACAAGATCAAAGAAAAATTTTAATATAGAATGAGAGCATGTGTTTCCACTCTTGAATAAGTGGATCCGTCGTTGATGTGTTGTTGATTGATGTCTCACTAACTTAAATAACTAGCGAATTATGAAGTATAAACACATCATTTTTTAAGCGTATTTGCGTGTTGAATACATGTTCGTATAAGATATATGGAGACGAGTGTATGACACGCGTATTCTATATATCTAAATGTGTTTGATTAAAAATATTATTATTTTTGAATTTAACATATCTTGAACACGATTTGGATACAACTCATTAATATTTTTTTTAAATTAATTTTCATTACTAACGTCTAATTAGTGAACCCGTAAACTACTCAAGTCTAATCACATGACTAACGTCTCAAGTCACTATTTTTACATACCATTATTTTAAATTTTATCTTTTCACATGTCACTATTAAGTTTTGAAGTTTTATTTTTTCACACACCATTATTTTCATCAGCTCCTTCTACATCTATTCGTATCAAGTCATCCATTTCATCGTTACCGAAACTTACCTCATAACACTATTATTTCTAGTTAATTTTTATAGATACACATGTATTTGTACATGATTAGTTATATTAAGAAAAATTAGTTTAAGAGATTTTTAAAAAATATCAATATAAATTATGTTTTATATATTTTGAAAAAAAATTTATTACATAATAAATATTAGTATATATAATTATATTATATTATAATTATATATATACATAAACTAATTTTTTAATTTACTTTAAAATTAATTTATATAAGCATTGTTTACTAGTCTCCAGACAATGGGGTGCAGTCATGCAGGGTTTGTAAGTTGCAAACTTGTAAAATTGACTATTCATGGACGTCAAAAAGAGGAAGAAGGGAACTTTTTATTTATACAATGAGTTACTTCTTAACCTTTCTCACACACACGGTTATGTATTGAAGTTTTGAATGCACATGTCTGGTTTGTCTGAGCCAAGTATTACAAGAAGTTGCGCATATTATCAGAAATTATTCTATAGTTAAATCTGTCTCTTTGCCAGTCGGTCATGTACGGGAAAAAAAGCATAGGGCAGTAAAGGTTCACGTGTCAGTGCAAATGTGATTCACGTTCTGCTGGCTCTTTGGGCTTTAGGCCGAGACAAATCAATTGAAAAGATAAGTAGTAAATTAGATAAGATATGAATTATTCAAGTTTAATTTATTAAATATTTGATCTAAATCTTTTAATTAAAAAAATTAGTTTAAATTTAAATTTAGATTTGATTATAAAAATAAGTTAAACTTAAATTTTATAATTTTAATATTTTTTATGAATATAAGTTTGATATTAAAAATGCATAAATAACTCATATATTTGATAAATAAATAAAATATTCCAATAAAAATTAGATATTTATAATTGAAAATGAAATGAAAAATATTTAGCACATATCACCTTATATTTATATAGGAAGGAAAAATTAAAATATATACGAAAAACAAAATAAGATCAACTATAACTAAATAGTAAAAATTATATAAATATAAAGTGATTTGTATATAAATATTTGTGGGTAGCATTATTAAAATGAAAATTAGCCATTTCAATAACTATCATAGTTGTATCTCTGAAGCACTCAAATATACATCAATTTGTTTATATTATTTCAATAAATAAAATAAATTTAATTCTGATGCTCAAAATATATTTATATCATTATTTTCTTATTGACTTATAAATAATTTAACATCTTATAACTTAAATCAAATATATTTTAAAGACATCATATTATTAGATTAATATTTATTATATGTGAGATATATTCTCATACATATATGGTCATAGTGGTAAGGGGTTTATGAGTTTGATATGAACGTCTATTTGAATCTTGGTAGACTTAACGTTTTGAGAAAGACTTCTCTGAAGTGTGACTTAATTAGAAGATTACGCTTCTGATAATAGTTTAATAAAGTATTTTTTTATATTAAATTTCGGCTTTATTGTTCTTTAATGTAAATAATTTTGTCATAATTATTATTTTTTTAAGATGATTAATTAGTAAAATTTAATGATAAATTACAGAAATTACATAGAATTATTAAAGAAGTTCACGGTTTTAGTGTTGGAAACGAAAATAATGAAATTGTACTTAATAATGCTATATCACAGTAAAATCCACAATTAAAGTAGAAAGAGAAAAAAAATATTATGTCTTTATTGATAACTAGATGGGCAACTTAATGTTAGTTAACTAATTGACATTCAATTAGAGTAAGTTGGGCTACGGCTTGGTATTGAAAGCCTAAAGGCTGGTTCATGTGCAATTACACACAGAAAACATCAAAAGTTTATGGGCGGTGCAAGTGAAAAATTAAGGGTAGCACACATGTATAAATAGATTAGAGAAGAGCACAGTTGGGACAGCACCGCACGGAACAGATTCAAGAACGCCGCTCGAGACGTCGAGATAGATCACAGTGACACATAGCGCCGCAAGAAGCAGTTCGAGAGATGGAGAAAAGTTGAGTAATTCTATATCTTCTTATAATTTGTTTTTAATAATTTTTTTAATATAAAATAAAAAAATATTAAATAAAAAAAATATATTTATATTTAAAAACATAAAAAATATTTAATATTTTTTTATTTAATAATTAAGAGAATTAATAAAAAATTAGATAGAAGATAAATTATTTTTAAAAAAATTATCTTTTATAAATTTTTTTATTTAATACTCTTGTTATTAGCAGTTAATTTTATTTTATAAGATTAAATTAAAATTTTTATTTTTATTTTAAATCATTTAATTTTGTTTAGAATATATTTTTGTTCTATGATAATAATTATTAATATTTAATTGTTATTCAATTTAATTTTATTAATTGTTTTATAATTAATTAGTAAATTTAAATTAATACATTTTAATCACATGTTTAATTTTTATAGTTTTAAGTGTGTGTTATGTAATAATATTTAATATTTTTGTGATCTAATGATTGAATAATTCATGTTATATTAAATTATTTATGTCATAATTTAAATATATTATGTTATTTTAGATGAATTATGTCAATAATTATATTCTAATAAATTTTAATAATGATCAAAGTTTATAGTCGTAGACACTCTATATAATAACATTAATTCCCATTCAAGTTAAATTTATTTTTGTATAGTTATAGATTCAAAGTCCTGATATTATTCTTTGATTGATTTTGTATTTTAATTTGAGTTATTTTATTTAGATTAATTATTTAATTTAAGTGTTTAATTTAGTGTGTAATTTAAATTCTTACATTAATTATATTAAATTAAAATCTCTTTTTTTTCTTTAAATTAATTTAAATAGATATTAAATTTTATTAATTAATCATATTACTGATTGTAAGTATAATACCCTTATATTTATCGAATATTACATAAATTTTATACATTTACAAATAAATATTAGTTTTATTACTTAAAAATTTTCTCCAAATTTTCCAGTCTAACTTTAGTATTGAAAAAAAAAACAATGAGTATATGTAGTTTTCACATGTCTAAGAAGAGCTAAAATAGTGCTTAAGCTTTATAATACGTTAGGAAGGATTTTTATTTAGGTGTTTAATTGTATATTGGTTGATTAGTTTCTCACATATCATGATGGGATATTTTGAAATACTTAAAAAAGCTAAAGTAGTGCTTCATATTAATCTGTGCCGGTAAAATACCAGAATCTTCCACCTTTCATTTTCAAGCATGATGAATTGGTTGTTTCATTGAATAGAACTACACAAGTTCTGCCTACTTTCATCCTCTATATTCGACAAAATTTAATTTAGTTACAAGAAACAATAAATGGAAAGGGATGGGGGGGGAATAAAACAAGACAAAATTATTCACAAAGAAGTACGAAAAGAGAACCACGAGTTGCTGAAAAGTTGAGAAAATTATTGTTTGAAATATGAAATTTAATTAAGGATGTCAATGTAAGGTAAGACAATCATCATAAAATTCAATTTTTTTTTTTATAAAATCAACCAATATAAGTAGAATTTAAATTTGATCCACTATTATTGAAAAGCATTTTTAGAAGAGCTTAAATTTAATCCACTATTTATTTAATGATGTATTGACACATAACTAAAAGAGATATACTTTATAAGTAATAATTGTGAATGTCAAACTTCTTCAATAATTTAGTAATATACAATGGATAAAAATAATTAATTATACAATGTAGTAATAAGAGAGAATCATTGAAACTAAAACTATAATTAAAATAATTTAAACAAACACAGAGAGATATTCTCTTCCAAAATCAAATGGCAAAAAATATAGCAAGTTAAAGACTGAAATAATAATCCTTTTGAATTCAACTTAAAGAAACAAGATAGAGAATGATAAAGAGAAGTTAAACGATATATGTATATCTAAGAAAATGCAGAAAATAAACAAAAAGAAATCAGTGGGGAACAACAAACAACTCATGTTCAAGTTAGAGTTAACAAAAATAAAAAATTAAAAAACTAAAAGGTTTGGCGATTGCCTGGACAATACACTTAAGGTTTGATATGGTACGAAGGTGAAACCTACCTCAAAGCATTGCTGTAATGATAGTTGCTCTTAGGTGTGTTGAAGACTAAACATGATATTATGGCTTGATTCAAAGTTAATTAGGTTAGATTTGTTGTAAAATAATAAAAAATAAGATAGATAGATAGATAGTTAAAATTAATATTAGCATAAATAAAATTTATCAGATATGTTAGTTGAGGCGTGCAAATGCACTGAACTTAAAAATATTTCGTCACCACAAGTTAATAACTCAGTACAGATGATCTCATAACTAGTACTCCCTAGGATACAACAACCACTTTTTGCTAGCTCTGCACTTGAATTAGTAAGGCACATGAACAACTTGTAGGATAGCTCATGGGATCAAAACAATAAAAGAATTTTTTAAGTAAAACTAGAAGCTTTTTCGTGTGTATGTTAAAAGACAGCTAATCTCTACTATTTATAAAGATGAAGTGAAGTTTGTTCAGAAAACTAGGTGGTCCAGTAAAGCAACGTTAAAAGCAAATAGCTAATAAATGTTGGACAAGAAACAAAACTGGCTGTAACTAAACCTTTAACGTGTAGCAAAGTTGTTAGGGAGATAAGCTCAAAAAACTAACTTTGACTTTGAAATAAAATAATAATAATAAAATACAACAATTCCCCACATATTTCAAAGTCAAGAACGAAAGTTCCCATAAGCTTAAGAATTCAATACATAAGTACTAGTGTCCTTTTGGACTATGAACTAATACATAAAGTAAATAAGATATGACTCACAGGAATGCGGTGAGATTTGTATATCTATGAACCTCATTTCACTTGTGAATCAGTGATCTTATCACTCACACTGTTTCTTATCCAAAGTTGTTCACCGCAGTTTTGCGCTAATAGGTCATGCGCATGCCTGGTAGTTCATAAGTGCTCTAGAGATTATGCCACAATATCATAGGAGTGGCCCCACTCCACACTCATATAGGTGATTTCATCAAATGTATACTGCATTTAATACATCACCTATAAGGGATATGAAATTCATTAAAAGCTTTCAGCTTATCCTCTCATTCAATGCAGTTTAGCACTTCTCACATCATTGGAGACATCATTGGAATGGACAAAAAAAAAATAGTATTAGCAGAATTAGCTAGTGACTTGTTATTACCCATATGAACCTTATTCATGAGATCTCCAATCACTAAGGTTGGGTTACCATTACTGTTAATTTTCAAAATGGCTCAAGTTCCATTCCTTTCAATGTTTTATTTATTCATTTTCTACACAAAGATTTTATCAGAGGATTGGTCAAATTTCCTCATGATTTCACATAATTAATGGACTTAATTCCATCTTTTAGCATATGCTTCATAGAATTGTGACGTATATATATATGTCACTTTTTTTTCATTATAAATAATTTTGTTTGCTCTTACTATTTACCATTTTGGCTATCACAGACTTTGAAGAATCTATGTCTTCAGGTTTCTTCCATAAAGAAATATCTGCTAAGATATTTATTAGTCACTCAGCCTTAGATCCTACCAAGTTAATAGCAATCAACTCGGCCTCTATTATAAATCTGACTATACAAGTCTACTTGGATGACTTCCAAGCGACATCACCTCCATCGAGGCTAAAAACAAACTCGTGAATTTAATCTCATTTGAATTAATAATTTATTTAGCATTATGATCATCATGTCCACATCTCAAATTCAACACTATGACTCTTGATCCATAGTCACATCAATATCAACTAATCTCAAAGTGCAATAGGGACATGGAATTCATTCATGCAAGCAACATCAAATAATTGATCATGTACATCTAGATCATGGTTATCACACTTTATACATATATAACTATGCATGTTACATAACCAAGTCATAAATTAACACAACTTAACAAATTCAAAACATAAATAGACAACACAAGTTCAAAACACAATTAAACAGCAAAACCACATATCACAACATTAGTGCATCGCCTGCACCTACACATGGCTTCACCATTAACATTAATCTTACTCTTTGTTCTTATTTTTCTTTTTTCTTTTAATTTAATAGAAACAAAAGTAAAAGAGAGAGGATACTCAATAGATGAGACTAAAAGTACATTTGTTTAAAGGTAAGTGCTATCAAAATCTAGTTTGTGATATATTTTCATCAGTTATAACTATGATTCCATTCCATATCACTTCCAACTCCCATGTACCAAACATAAAAACAGAATGGAATGGAAAAAATAGATTCCAACCAATTCCAAAAGTTGAAACAAGAATACTCATTTGATTCCCCAATTCCATAAAAATTAATTATGTGTACTAAACACTCCCTAAGACTAAGAAAGTTTGAATAAACTGCTTCTTCTATCAAATCTATCATTTAAGCAAAGTTTACCCATAAAATTATGTATAGAGGTCATGGAGTTTGGAACCAAGTGCCAACCTAATAAAAACAGAACACAAAATCTGAATAAAGAACTCAAAAAAGCTATGTTCAAAGTTCAAACATACCCACAAGCAATAAAACAGAAGACATAATAAGCAAATAACAGCTCATAGTCATAAGGACCATAAGGTTCGCTGACTTTGTTCTTCAAAATCAAAGCTAGCAAAATCTAGTCGTACAAGATATTAAATATCAATATGCTCTAATTTTGGCCAGAAGAATCAGAGGCAGAGCTTCAAAATGTGTTTTTATTGATCGAAAACAATAATTAAAGGAAAGGAAGATAGTGTGTTATGTGAAATTGGATAAGGAACCTGGAGTAATCAGAGATGGAGGAAGAAGAATAGGAATCGAAAGAGTGGTGGTGCATGCGACGTCATTTGCACCTCTGCCCCTTCGTCCAAAATCACATGGCCACCATACATACCTAAGCTCAACCACCGTGGACTTGCTGCTCTTGCCACCATTCTTCACAACCTACGACGCCAACACATGCCGCACTGCATGCGAACCCAGCAGCCCACGCGTAAGCCACCACGCAAGTCATGCCTTCTGCAACTCACCGCTCCACCGTAGCCACCAATAACCACACCCTTGTGTTGCGCTTCAACCCAGAACCGTTGCCCATCAACACCCAGCCACACCAGTAGCTCCTCCACCAGCCATCATGCATGAACTCCACCATCGTCTCTATTCCTGCGTCGTATGTCGATCTCCTTTCCTCATAAAACCCCTATATTTAAAATGAGTTATATCGTATCAGTATCCATCACGAACATACTCTTTAAGATTGTTGTAAAATAATAGAAAATAAGATAGATGAATAGTTAAAATTAATATTAACATAAAAAAAACTTATTAGATATATTAGCTGGGACGTACAAATGCACTGGGTTTAAGAGTATTTCGCCACCATAAGTTAATAACTCAGTGTAGATGGTCTCATAGCTAGTACTCCTCAGGATACAATAATCACTTCTTACTAGCTCTGCACTTGAATTAGCAAGGCACATGAACAACTTGTAGGATAGCTCATAGGAACAAAATAAGAAAAGAATTTTTTTAAGTAAAACTAGAAATTTTTTCATGTGTATGTTAAAAGACAGCTAACATTTACTATTTATAAAGATGAAGTGAAGTTTGCTCCAAAAACTAGGTGGTCCAGTAAAGCAACGTTAAAAGCAAATAACTAGTAAATGTTGGATAAGAAACAAAATTGGCTGCAACTAATCCTCTAACGTGCAACAAAGTTGTTAGGGAAATAAGTTCAAAAAACTAACTTTGACTTTGAAATAAAATAATAATAATAAAATGCAACAAGATTTGGGTATTAACAATTAGATTTGGTGATTTTTTGAGTTGGGATTAGGCCACATTTTGGATTGGCCATTCTGCTCGTTGTTGCATAATATTTTTAAGGCTTAGGATTTTTATAAAAAATTAAGTGTTTTTAACTTAAATCATTACCTTATGCATAACAATATATAGAAAAAATAAAAAAAACTTATGCATAACATGATATTTGTTTAAATTTGTTTGAACTATATATAAAAAATAAAAATCCCTTAAATTTTGTTTTTTACTTTTAAAATTTTATGACATTTTGGTCTTTGACCAAGCATTCCATAGGCATTACTGTAAGAATGTACTATCACGACTAAGAGTTCGTTCCAACAATTATTTTCTTTTGGGTTTAAACTTTGATTCTCTCACTCAGAATGCAACTCATTTACTACTACTTCAAACCATTGTTGAATTAAATTTGTACATTTTTATCTAAGTTTTGGGTCGGCTCAGTAAAACCTAGTCATTATTCAAGTCCTGATTGAGTCAAAATTGAGTCCAAAAAGTTAAGCCGATCAAGATATCAAATCGAACTAAATTAAACACAGCCCATGAGCACCTTTAATTGCTTAGAATTTCTTGCAATTTTTTCTTTTGAAAGTAGCATGTTTGGATTATTGTTTGTGAACCATGATTTAACCCAACCAAAAAGCAACTTTTTTTCCCCCACTTCTACTAAGATGATGGTTTACGATCCAAAATTAGCTCAAACACAACCCAATAAAAACTTTTGCAAAACATATTATTTATGGATGAAGCTCAGCTTTCAAGCTCTAAATTGAAATTAGGGTGTGCAAATTATAATACAAACATGCTGTGAATGCTTCCATCAATCACGGAATCACCAACTACGGCGTACAGTTGTTTATACGAAGGTGAGTAATTGCTTTTACAAATAGAAATGTTATATTCTCTTATCAGATTATTATTTTTTAATCACTTGAAATGTTTGTTTTTAAATAATTATAAAATAATCAGACTGATTTATTCTTTTTCGAAAAAGTGCATACTAGTACTAGATTAAGACTGAATCCTTTTAATTACAACAGTTATACAATAAAATATAAAGAAATAAATAACTGTCATTTTTCTCCCTCTCACAAATCCAATAAATTGATTACACATTTTAAATTTCTTTGGATGGCAATATTTTATGTTTATAAGTTAATAAGTTAATACTTCATTATTTTCATAAGTACACTACTTAGAGCAAAAAGGTTTTTATTGTTGCATTTTTATTAAAAGAAAAATTGTTGCACAGATTTTTCATCCCACAAAACACAAACTAAGGATGCACAGTTGATTCATGGGAGAGAAAGGGATAGAAAGAAAAAAAATTAAATAAAATGAATGAATGAGATGATGTTTATGAGGTTTAGGCTGTGTTTGGGAGTTTGGAGAGAAAAGAAGGAGAAGAGTTTAAAGGGAAAGGAAGGGAAGGAAAATGGGAGATTTATCCTTCTCATTGTTTGGGAGTGTAGAATATATGAAGGAAAGAAAATGGATGGTTTAAGATATATTTTTACCATTTTACCCTTTATTTAAAAAAATTAACATAATTAATGGGATCAAAATTTATCTAATTGTGGTGATTTATTTAAAAAATTTGAATTAGTAAAAAACTAATTTTGATTTAATTTTCTTAAGAATTAATTTTATGTCAAATTCATTTGAGATATGAACTAATTTTTAAATTTTTTTTATCATAATTAAACAACACTCATCTAAATTTCAGGCTCAGTGTAGGTAGATGTATGGTTTTGGAATGATTCCAGAAAGCCTGAAAGTAAAAGCCATCAACCCAAGTAAATATATTAAAAAAGAAAAGCGAGAAAAATGAGAGAGCAAGGAGCCCCTCGTTCGTGAGGTTCAAAACGGCGTGTTGGAGTGCACCATGTCAAGCGGTGGCTAGGTCGTGAAGGACGACGAAGGGTATGGTGGTGGTGTAGTCTTGGGCTCGGTGGCCGTGGACCGTGATGGTTCGAGGGGCTTAGGGATCATTTTGGGGTCGATCCCGGGGTTCGTTGTTGGTGATGGGTGACAGGGAGGTGGCGCGGACAGGGGCGTCAACTCGCGTGGAGGAGCACGACGGTCTTCGTGGTGCGTGATGGATCCGGCCTGGATCTCGTGGGTCGAGTCACAAAACGGGATTCGTGGTGCGGATGCGCGACCGACGGCTTCGATGGGTAGTTCTACGGATCCGGTTCGGTGGGGAGAGTGGATGAAGATGGTGGGGTTCGGGTGGCTCACCGTGAACACAGGAAAGGGGATGTGAAGATGAGGATGAGAAAAATTGATCAAAATGGACGCTGGGTAGGTGAGGTGAGGTGAGATCGAGTGAGATAAGGATAAAGGGGTAAAATTGATGAAAATCCCCCAATTTGGGGGAACCGAGATTCAGAGGTTTTGGAGGGTTAATCAAAACCTCATTTTCCATTCCTTTTTATTTTTCTCTCTCCCAAACAAGGATTTTGCAAGGACAAGTCTCTCCCTTCCTTTCCTTTCCCTTCTATCCCTTGCTCCCAAACACACCCTTAGGGTCTAGTAGTAGAACAAATTTTTATGTTAATACTCCAATATTAACAGGAAGTGGCGCCCACTAGTTTCGAATGCTTCACATTTTCCAATTCATGCAACTCGCAACTTGTAACAGGGGTTCTGAACTTCTGATGCCTCGTCAGTACTCGATATTGATAGCTATGGTTGGATTTAGAAAGAATGTTTATATTTGTATAATTTTTATTATCTTTTGATACAATGTTCATTATTCATTATCTAATTATAGTTGATTCTATCTAAACACACACTTTAATTATACCACCGCTTACGTAAGGTAATATATTTGACTACTTGGTACTGAAGCATTATTCATCAAGATTTATTTTTTTTATTTTTTTAAAAAGTAGCCTTAAGCGCGGATATGTTGTCCCCGGATATAATGATTTCGTCTCATTTGCATGTGGCATTTGAACCTGTTACATGATTGACCCTTGATGGCTTGATGCAGTACCCAAAACATACATTGTCTTCCGTGCCCAAAGCACATTTTCTAATGGGATTAGCATATCGTCAGGTATATTTTGCTGGATAAGGGGGACCTTCCAATCCAACACAATCAGTGGGTTGAGCATATTACGCTCGAATGATACAAGCAGAAAAAAAACCTTTTAGAAATACAAATATCATTTTATATATAAAAAACAAACTACAGATATCATGGATGATGGGTCCATTTTTAACTGATCACATGCAAAAGTCAATAACATTTTCTATCTACACTAATTAATCATCACAGGCTTTTGCTTGATTCAAATTCTGTCAAACCACAGGCATCGAATCAGCTCCTATTTCATTAGTTGGCAATGTACGCCATCCAAGATCCAGCTGGTAGCAAATAAGATGAATATATCAATCTGCTAAAACTTGTCATCTTCTCTCCTTGGATTTTCAGGGTACACACAGGAAAAATTCAATACAAAAGCAAAACCATAATAATGAATTAACCAAATCCAGAAAATAAGAAGATTCAGAGAGCTGGCAAATATTGAAGCAACCCAAGCATACATATTATATATATATAAGGAAAAAGGTGAGGTCATGGAGGAGGACGCTTGAATCCTGATGTATCTTTTGATTCAACTTTATATGATTTTCACTCAAGGCCAGATCCACCATATATTCCCAATTATATCAAATTAAATTGCTCACATATGTGGATGAGTGGATTCAAACTATTCAGTATTCATAGATGTCTAATAAACTTTGCAAGTACATGGCGTGCTACCCCAGCACAAAGTCATACAAACGGGGAATTATAGAATCACTGTCTTACCCTTCGCAGTTGCAGTGTCCTGGAAGGAAACCATCTAAAAGTCCTGAACTGTTATATATGAGGAAGTTTCTCTCCCCTCTATTCTTCCTTACTGACCTAACTTTCTATCTAATAGGTAAACCCCCAAATTAAGATGATGATAAAATTTTCCGTAGGATTCTACCATGCTCCTTTAACGAAGTGGTACACCGATGCTCCTTTGAATTTTCCTGCTGCAATAAGTAAGTTTTGTAACTTTTATTACCGGGAGAATACATTTATTACCAACCCCTTTAGGTCTTGTTTATTTCATTTTAGTCCTTCACACTATTACACCATCTCAGACTTTGTCTGAAAAGGGAGATCTGATTTGAGCTGAGACAGAACGACTGGTGGTGTAAGCCAGAGAGAGAGAGAGCATGCATCCCCTGCTGTGCGGTGCTGCCATGCTGGTCCATGAGATTGGCCATTGTTCCTCCACTGCGAGCTGCTGCAATCTTGACTTCACGCACCGCGAGTTTTGGCTTGATTTGAACCAATTGTATATCTTTTGTATTGGAGATGGTGATTTTGAGGTTTAGTTGGTTCCATTGTTTCATTGGTGCTATTTTGTTCTTAGCTAGATTTTGAACTTGATTCTGAGCTGGATCTTCAGCAGACAAGATGCACCTGAAGGGAATGTGAATGTGAATAAAATAGATAAATGAAAGGAATGTGAGTAACCACATAATGATGAAAGTATGATCATTTACATTATCATTAATCATAATAAAACTCACAAAGCAACTTCATATTTCCAAATAACACCTGTTATTCACAGGATCATATCAAACAACCACAGATGCACATACACTCTATAGATGACAAATATATTCAGAATTCATAATATGCCATCATTCAACATGATCAATTTTAATTTCTTCTAACTACTACAACTAGGTTTATATGACAATTCAATCTTTAACATGTAGCCAGCGGAGAAGGGATGTCGAAGACTTGAACAAAGCTTTGTCAGAATCAAACGTTTTGACTAAAGGGTTTTAAATATGTATATTCTATCATTTTTTAGTCCAAGAAAAAATAAATTCCTTCACTTATATGAATATTCCATGAGTTGTATATAATCTTCCAACATGGTACTTTTCTTAGTACTCAATCAAACCAAATTATGGTTTAACTTTTCCATCAGCAATCAACGGAACATTTATTGTCTCATTCTAAACTTCTAAAGGATTCAAGACCTTTGGGCAAAATACTGTGGTGCAACCACAATTAATTTAACGCTTAAACATTGGTTTAGAGGACATACTATTTGTATTCTCCTCCTAATTTCATGAGTACAATACCTTAAATTGTAGATTTCTCTACTTATCTTAGAAATGAAAAGAACGTTTTGTTTCAAAGCATACATTTTCATTAAATAATGCTTCATGTAACAAACGACAAAAAGCAGAACCAAAATGTATGAAAAAATTCATCATCACAACCGCTTGGTGTTTCTACTTTGTACAGGTCAAGCTATATCTTTAGGAAAGAAGAATATCCTAATTCACTTTTCTTATAATAAGAACAAGGAGGCCTTAAAAACAGGACAACCCAAAAATGCAATGAAGATGCCAAACCACATCAAAACCAAAATAGACCCATTCACACTACTCAACAATATCTCCTTTTCTGCTGAAGATCCAGCTCAGAACAAAATAGCACCAATGGAACGATGGAAACAACTAAACCTCAAAATCACCCATCTCCATTACAAAAGATCAAACAATCAGTTCAAATCAAGCCAAGACTCACTGTGAAGTCAAGATTGCAGCAGCTCGCGGTGGAGGAACAATGGCCAACCCCAGGCCAGCACGGCTTCAAGGAGCAGCAGGGGATGCACGCTCTGTCTCTTCCGCCCTTACACCACAGGCCAGTATCTCTCTCGGTCTCTCTCTCAGCTCAAATCAGATCTCCCTTGAGATTTTGTGTGTCTGAGATGGTGTAATAGTGTGAAGGACTAAAATTAAATAAATAAAACTTAAAGGGGTTGGTAATAAATGTATTCTCCTATAATAAAAGTCACAAAACTTACTGCAGCAGGTAAATTCAAGGGAGCATAGGTGCACCACTTCTTTAAAGGGCATGGTAGAATCCTCCATTTTGAGAAGCATTGCTGAAAGCACCAATTCCATTCATTCTCACTGGACATTTATTACGAATTTTATGGTATGCCTGACATGCAATCATTTAACAGGCCTCTCAAAGTCAAAGTACAACCAAACCAATGTTTTTAGAAATTTCTCTTACAACTGACCTTTTAAAAGATTGGACGGGCTAATCAGCAGTCAGAAACAGTTTATAACTTTGGGGGAAAAACTTCATTTTCTATGAACCAAGACTAGACTACAGCATAGATGTGTCTAAAATTATGACCCCCCCCCCCGGTAAATTTTGTATTAAAAGTTTAGTTTTTATTATACAACAACAACGACCAAACATTTTCTCACTAGATGTGGTTGGCTACATGGATCAAACGGCGCCATTATATTCTATCATAAATTAAGTCTTCATAAATGTCATTCAAATCTAAATCTTTTTTAATCGTTTCATCTATAATCTTTCTTAGTCTCCCTCTACCTCTAAAAAAAATTAGTTTTTATTATAAGGAAAAAAAAAAACAAAGATCATTACGCAAAGTGATTTCCTACAGTTAAAAATTTTAAACATTAGAATTCTAAGAATGCCTTAGTGACAGAATTCTATTGCCCAAATCTAAACTGCATGAAAGTTTGGATATTCACACCTGTTAAACAACCTGAACTATGTCTTCTAAATGAAAGGACAAATATCCCAAATATAAAAAGCTATATATATAATTGACCAATATATTCATTTTTTTTAAAATGTGGGAAAGTTGTGACCAATTTCTGGCTCAACAAGGACCAATACCATACGCAGACCAATGTATTCGTAGCAACTAGCAAGCAACAAACATCATCAAAGACAAATACTATTCAGTACTCGTCGTCAGTCTAAATTCCATTATTACAGCACCAGAAAATTTAATCATGCGGCATAACATAACAAAGAGTTTGTGAACGTGACAACACTTCACATTCTTCATTGATTGATAAACATTAAAATAAGAAGGGGGAAAAAAACTCACAGGGACAGTATGGGGGATCAATGTCGTTGGGCGAAGAGAAGGCGAAGGCGAGAAGCTAAGAGACCGGTGGAGTCGACAGAAGCTTCGCGAAGCAGTGCACGCTTGGTGCGTTTCATGCGGTGGCTGAGTAACGATTGCTTCTTTTTGAGCGCACGTGTTTCCTCTTCAAGCTCTCGGATTTGGTACTTGAGCCCCAAAATTCTTACGCTTAAACCTAGAATTCCCGTCATGGCCAACAATTGAATGAAGCTTTCCTTTTGCTTCATCACGTTCGCCATTAGCCCTAACGACTTTTTAGGATTCATCGACATTGAAGAGGAGAACCAAGTCACGGTCACGGCTTTCTTTCTAGGAGATGGCCTAAAATTGTCTATTTAAGACATTGCATCATAATTTTTACAAATGCTGCTGTTGTTTTGTTTTGGTCTGCTACAAATGTTGTTAAAAAGAAAAGTAATCAACTTACACTCTTAAAAAGAGATATAAATATTATTTATATTTTTTTAAAAAATATAATTAAGTGAAAAAAGTGATAAAAAATATATATATATAATAAATAATATTAAATAAAATATAAAAAATATATATATATATATTATTTGATGTAAAAATATAATAGTTATGTTAAAAATAATGAAATTACACGTATTCGGTTCAGTTTCAATAAAGGAGAAAATTTATTGTGAACCGAGGGAGGATTACATAAAATGTCATTTGGGCCCATCAGCCCTTGTTTTTCTTTCTTTGGGCCATTACAAAAGCATCAGCAAAAACTTTTGGCAGATGAAACCCATATCAATTACACGAACCTCTGTTTGACCTGGTTTGAAATGTTAAAAAGAAAGAAAGAAATAATTTGACTTATAAATTAAAAATTATGTTTGAATTGTTTTAACATGTTAAATAATAAAAAATAATTTATTTTTTAAAATCTTATAGATCTGATTCTTTTTTATTTAAAAATTCTATTAAATTTGATAAAATTTAGTAAGAATTAATTTGATTTTAAATAAATAAATTATTTTATCTTTATTATTTTTAACTACTTCTAATAAAGGTAAAAAAATAAAATAAAAAAATTAAATTAAATTAATTATTATTTTAATAAATTCCAGATATAAGAAAATGATTTATAAATCAATTAAATTCAATTTTTTTAAATAAGTTCCAACACAATTTAATTTCTAAATCAAATCAAATCATTTATAATTTTAATTGATTTCAAACACAACCTAAAAGTAGTATTAATATAGAAAAAAATTTCTAAACATCATGAGATCAAATTGCAAAGTCGTAGTAAGATCTAACATTTTAGCTTAGGTGGTACTTAGCACACCCATATTTTCTTCTTAGATGCACCATCAACCACGAAGTTGTATGTTCTTCGGCTCTTTAAAAGCCAACGGATATCCTTGGCTACTGTCGCATTCAGGAATCAATTGGACAATCCCACAGCACGTAGTTATTTGTTTGCATGATCCCTTGAGCGTAACTAGCATCCAATTGATCATTGATGGATGTCCCTCTCATCGCCGGAACAGTGCTGGTCCCTTTCACACAATCATCCCAGTAGATGTAGACTAACATATTATCTTTACAAAGCAGACAAGAGAACCAAAGTTATTAATGCAATTGCTGAGTTTCACCATTAGGTTAGCTATCATCGACTTCAATGGCCGAATAGTGAAGTCCTTGAAATATATTATCCTTCAATCAAGCATAAAGTTTATTTGAAGAATGAACAATTCAATCAAGCGTAAAAGGAGGAAGGAGGGTGGGGAATAGTTGCAATGCAATCAGATTCAGTCATTCAGAACTGAAAACAATGAAAGCACAAGATGTACACGACTATTTGATAAAAGCAACCACTGTCTGAATTGAGCCCAAAAGATGATATAGTCAAAAAGACATAACTGTATGACAGTGGAGCCTATTAAAAGCCTCAAATGTTACATTTGAATAACTGTCAGGCATGTGGTGTATATTAAATTTTCACACAATGTTCTGGAGGTCCGTCAAAATGATCCAGACATAGTCATTTAGAGCACGACACCCATATTCATTTTCTGGAAGGACTTTCAGTAAGGTTAAGAGTTGTGACACAAAGTAGAAGCAATGTAGCAGAAAATACATATCCACACAAGCTGGAATTAGGACTTGTCCCGCTCAGAATGTCCCTTGAGCCGCTGACTTACATCAGATCGCAACATCTCCACATATTCCTGCACAACCAAGAAAGTCAAATTTTGAAGAGTTCATGCACAACACATTAAGCAAAAGCTTAAAAGAAGTAATTTGCACATCCACATATTCACATATTAAGGCAGTGCAAGAAGCAGCTTCCAGCGCACAAAGGACATATAACATAAAAGAATACTTACACTTGCAAGACTCTCATTGCTGCATAACTCATCCAGAAGATCATTAGAAGCACTTCCACTGCCAGATACATGGACAGCATTTTCAGCTACAGCACGGAAAACATCTGTAGGTGGACTCAGGCGCTCAATCCTCTCTGCCACTGGTTGAAGGTCAAGCTGGAATACGTAGAAGATAGGGAAACAGTCATAACAGAACTACTATTATGGCATTTCAGCTTAGAAAATAAACGGATAATATTGCTTTAGTATTCCCAGAAAAAAAAAATTGAATCAGCTAATTCTAAGAAGTAGCCTATGTTCACTTGCAAAATGTTATAGCTAAATCATATTTACGTTCTTAGTACAAAATATTTTTAAACATTATTTAGAGCCGTTTTCCAAAAAATAAAAAAATACAAGGCCAGAGGTGGAAAATACACAAAGTAGGGGCGAATCAAATGACCTTTTGGTTTAGCCCACCACTTTATCCACTATGGATTTTAAAATGCCCCTTTCCTGGTTCCCCCCCATGGTATAGTTGATGAGCACTTGAACTTCTCATTTGACTATTTTGTAAAGTGACAATGGGCCAAACCATGAGCAAATAGGCATAATTATATCCTATTCCACACAAATAACATGAAGATAAGAAATGTCTTGCAAAAGCGAAAAAACACCCATACAAATACATGCCCATGCCATGCAACATGAAGGGTCAAAATAGGCCCAGAAGACCTGGCCTAACTCAGCACGAGCCAAGCAAAACTCTGCCAACAACATTGAAGGGGACTGAAACCAAAGATACAGCATCAAGTTGTCACAAAGGTGCAACATGTAATGATACTCAAGTATTCTCACTCTAAATTGCTGCCAAAGAGAAGACTGAAACCTCACCCCATGAATGAATATTGGAAAAAGAAGCTATATATTACAGCCTCCAGTAAACCAACAGGAGCTGAAGAGGACTTTCATCCAAGAAAAAGTTAGCAGCCAAAAGATAATCTATCTTTTCTTAACAGCCCACAGAAATTACAAAACATGGAAGTGCAGTAATACAGCCAATGCCTTTCTGTTAGCAGACGTATACAAACCTGTAAACTTTGATTATCACAATTTTCATGTCTGTTAAGTGTTCCATCCCTGTAAGGTGCTTGGGACTCTGGTTCTGCAGCAGAGAATAGTGGGGGAGGAGTTCCCCCACCAAGGGCTTGAGATACGATGGGCATCATCTGTTGAAACATCCTTGACAAGTTAATACCACCACCTTGCCCTCTTTCCATTCCAGCAAACATATTTCCCATATCCTGGCTGCCAACCTGTTGGACAATTTGATTGACCGTGTTCATCATCTGTGGGCTCTGTGTGAACTGCTGCAACATATTCCTCAAGCCATCAGGTGAGTCAACTCCGGTTTGCTGTGAAACCCCTGCCAACAAACCATTCATAGCGGGGCTATGTAAAACCTGAGACATTAAACCAGCCACATCAATCTGGCTATCACCGGAGGGCAAGGGCAACTGGGATGGCCCATTAGCATTTCTCAAATTCACAGCAGATCCATGACTTGCAAGAGTTTGCAATATATGTTGACCATCTGTTCTGGTTTGCTGACTTTGATTGACAGAAGAACTGGATGATCCATCATCAGCACCTTTACTTACAGGAGGTTGAAGTCTAGTTCGCCTCTGTTTTGTACACAAATTTGTTTAGTAATAATTTAAGCAAATAAACGAAGAATGAGAGTCAAGGATAGTCATGCAATGTGATAATAGAACACAAGATGTAGAAGTTCCAAATCAGATCTACCAAGGACCCGGGCTACCGCACTAATACATCATGTTCACAATTCCACTACTGTTAATGTGTCAAAAATTACATAACACACTACATCCAGTTCAATATTTGATAAGTTTTTTTTTTCCTCTTAACAACATGTTGCTGCCTCCGAATAACTTGTTTTTCAGTTTTTCATCCTTTGAAAATTGAGATAGATGTTCCCACATTACAAGTAAATTAATATTCCCATTCTCCACCCCGTGAAATAAAAAATTTAGAAAAATAAATAAATGTTTCCTTTAAAAAATAGGCAAGCCTCACCAAACTAACTGTTAAAGAAGGGGGTGGAATGAGGAGATTTCATTCCCATCATGCGGATGGAGCCAGGACAGGGATGCTTTATCTTCATAAGGTGGGGAGCATGGTAAATCTGTCCCTATCCTGGCATATTGAAATCTCTATACAAACTTTTTTTAATAAAAATCCCCATATAAATTCAATACAGCCTTGTATGTGCATCAAAATTAGCTTTAAGGTCAAAAGAATGTGTTTCAAAATTGCTACATAATATTAATTTCCAAATTATGATAGCATATTAAATAATTTGAGTTTTAAGCTGCAGAATGGCTCCATCAACCCCTAATGCCTGCCCAAGGAATGGGATTCATTGCTAAAATTCAGACTGACACATCAAAGTATATCTTCTAACATCTAACAAGGTATCTGTTCACCCAGTGTCATAAAACAACCACACTCTAAATCTAAATGTTTTCAGTTTCAAATTAGTATATAGTTAGAATATTTTCTTCATTTGCCAAGACACAAGCCTAGATACAATATCTGAATACTAAACCCTGTATGTCAACTGTGCTGATGTTTAAAGGCTTTCTATTTTGATAAATTGGTTACTTAATAGCAATAAATCTGGATAAAATAATGTGTTCAAATAGATAAAATATAGAGAGGTGTACGGAACTGCTGTAGCATGTATGATAGAATATAACTTCAAAAATAGCAAATATATAATTCAAAGGGAAGAAGATTAGTACAGACGCCTTTAAAACACTATGCAAACACCATTCCAACATCACAGCAAACAAATCCATTTACATAGCATGCCACATCAATTGGGAAATTCAGACTTCTTATTCACAAAAACATAACCAATAAGCTTACCTTACACTCCAAACCACTCACACCCAATCCTAGTGGAGCAGCTTGGGCAGTTTCAGTTACATCTTGCCCTTCACTTGTAGATGGAGCTTCTTGTACTTTTTCTGATTTTACTATTGTTTCTCCACTAGAATAACCTTGACTGGAAGAAGTCGAAACAAATTTGTGGACCGAAACATCTCTCTCATCATTACTACAGGTTTGGACTGCCTCAGTTTGGAGCTGGTTGTGATCGAGAGGTTAATATTAGTAAATTAAAATCTATGCTTGTAGGGGACAGATATATCACCAGGTATGGGCAGAAGTACTACCTTCTGTATTCCACTTTCAGAAGTACAGCCAACTGAGGACACACTGGCAGCCCTGAATCCATTAATCTCCGTGGTATCTAGCTGTTTATTTCCAGGTGCAGGTCTTGATTCAGAACCAGTAGACAAGTCCCGGCTAGTTGATTCCATTTGATCTGATTGGATGCAAAACAGTTTTGAAAATTAAATGCTATTGAGACTCTATATAATTAAATAATAAATTGGTAACCACCTGACAGAACTGTGCTATCTCCTTGCATATTACCAACAAAGTTTTGAAGGCGAGAATTGATTTCAGCTAAAACAGACGACAATGGAGCTGAATCAGAAGGTGGCTGTGAAGTAGAAACACCAAACCCAGTTTGTGTGCTACTAGCAACTCCAACACCAGGAGGGTGTGATGGGAGAGCTGCTGCTATGACATTCCTAACAGGTAATACCCGTGTTGAACCTGAATCACCAGGGCCAGGCTCATTACGTTGTTCACTTCTTGTCCCTTCCCCATTATTTGGCCTAGAACCAACTGAAACAATTGGTGCAAGAGAGGTATCTGGTTAGGAAGCAGAGTTATTACAAGTTGGATAGTTCACAGGTCCAAGCACAACTAGGTTTTACCAGCATGTATATGAATGTTGACGTTCCTAGGAACACTTCCAATACCAACGGCGCCAAATGTTGTAGGAGTTGAAGAAGGAACAGGACCACCAAAGAGGGAGCTTGTCTGAAGTGGAAAGGGCTGCAAATAGCACAATATCAGCAGAACCAGAAACAATCAATGTAAAACTATTCAACCAATCCATACAGATAAGAACAAGGTTCAGTAAAGTGATCATCAATTATGCTGCAGACTTCAGGGATGAACTTGCACCAATGTGAGCACACACGATTTCTCACCCCGGGCGAACCATGATCTGGATTGCACAACCCCAAATGAGGTGTTTGAAATTCAGATAACTAAAAATTGTGACCCCAACAATCAGTTGGGAAGAGACAAAAGAGAGAAAGTCCATGCCTCCATTGTTATACTAGAGTGTTTAGCAATCTGAACTTGTTCTCACCCCCATGGCTGTGTTAGGAAGGGATGATGGAGTCTGGGTCCATAGTTTTTTACTTGTACCAAAGAGACTAGAGGAAAAAAGTGAAGTAAGCAAAGGGTTTGGGTGAAACCCCAGGTTCTTTAGACTGGGGAAGAAGAGTGAAGATAGTACGGGGAACAGGAATGGACACTCCAAAAAACCATCCCATGCATCTTGGATTAAAAAATCAAAAACAATTATTTAATGAAACACTTCAACAAAATAAAAATATATTAATTAAATTTATACATTCAAAGACTAGTTTGTTAGATTGTAAGATTAAAGTTGAAGTTACAAAGTTATTTTTTGAGTATTGATATACTAAATCCATGTTAGCTTTATTTAATACATTCTATAATACATATTGAGTAAACACTCATTTTAGTCCCCCAAAAGATGCAGGTGACATCAATTTGGTCCTCCAAAGAAAGTTGACATGAATTCAACCCCTTAATCATGGAAAGTGACATCAAATTCGTCCTTCTGTACAGACCATGAGAACACTGTTAATGAAGCTTCTGATTTAGGGATTAAATTGATGTCAATTTCAATTACTAAGTGACTAAATTGATGTCACTTTCTATAATTAATGGACTAAATTGAGGTCGACTTTATTTGGAGGACCAAATTGATGTCACTTTCTATGATTGAGAGACTACATTGATGTCACTTGGATCTTTAGGGGACTAAAAACGGGTGTTCACTCTTCATAATTTTCTATATGTAGAGACACTTACCTAAGCAACTAGCGATCCACATTCGTGAACGAACTAAGTAAGCCGAGTCCTTTGCACCTATAGTTGTTTAGTATACAATATGAAAGTAGCTAGGTACACCATATTGGAAACAGGTTTTCTCTATGCAGAAAGACTGGGAAGGCTCGCTGCATTCTTGATTTTTTCAATTTCCTCGTTGTCTCGTCTAGCCTGCTTTTGAGGATATCTTACCCTTACCCCTAGTTGTAATTTTCCGCTTTGTTCTCTTGGAAAAGTTCATTTTCCATCCCAAAAAAAAAAAAATTATCTGATTTCTCCTAGCTAAATATGTAGCACACAGCAGTAACTTTGTTGTATACAAAAAAGTATACAAATACAATCAGATTGACAACAATTTACCCTCATTCTTATAATCCCTTCTTTCACAAACTATCTGTTAAAATTAACTTACATGACAGAGATCACGATTTACAAACTAATTCAATGGATATCAACCATTTTTTCCTTGCATGTTGCAGAAATTTAGCTTATATTGTTTCTGAAGACGTGAAATCTTAAGCATACAGTGTAATATGTTAAGAGTCGAGTTCAACAAAAAAAAAATTCCAATCTGAAGAGTTGAAACCAGTAATAGTTTTGAGACTCATGTTGACAATGAATATTTTCATGAAACAGCATAACTAGGACATGGTTTTAATAATTATCCACTGTCTTTCGATCTTCAATCCTTTATGAACAATCTCTTTGATGTTAAAGCAAGCTAATCATGTATAATTTCCAGTTTCCAGTTTTGAAATAATTTATTGCATGTTAATCAACTTGATCAAAACATCAGCTAAGGCTTAAATAATTGGTCTGGCACCACCGTTTATGAAACCAGAATAGATCAAAATAAATGACAAACCTGCACCATTATAGGATTCGGCCCTGATGGAGAAATATAAACTGCTGGTCCAGCATTAACAGCAGATTCTGCCTGAAATGTGAATATGATCATAACAATATGCTGACACAATAAAGTAAACCAAATCATTTAAGGATGAAAACATACATAAGACTGTCCCATACGCAGTGTCAACATTGTTCGGCCAAGCTCAAGTAGAAGTGCACCCAAATGCTGCATTGCAAGTCCTATTTGCATTGACTCTGACTGTATTTGACCCCTTATACTTAGATCAGAAGAAGATCCCTCTCGCTCCAAGCGTCCTGCAATATGCTAGAGTCGCAAATTACGAGTAAAACATAATCAGATAAGATAAAGGATAAAGATAGCAAGGCTAGTTCACACAAACAAAGCCTACATTTAGCCATTTAAATATGTACTTCTTCATAACAATATTTTTGTGTTAAACAGAAGTAATTTTAGACTCAGATTCTGTTAAGAGATTTATATATCATTGCATCAACATATATGGTCAGGGATGGACAATAAGATATGAGGAGACTAGAAGTTCTATATAACGAGAGTATGCAATAAATACATCTCTCAAATACTAGTTGTCTTGCAGTCCAATACTCCAATCTCAACTAGATTTGACCTGGCATCCAAGATATAACAAGGTCTAACCGGCACAACAGAATAAGATATGTGTCTGGGTGTTCCCCATTTGATCAATTGACATGATGGATAACATTGCAGGTCTAATCATAGTCCATGAAAGTCCAAGCCCTGCTAAAATTAGCAGATTTCCAGACATCGACGTAAAGGTTTAGTTAGATACAACAAGTTTTTATTGCATATAAAGAACCTAACATAGGAACTAGGAAGGCTCCCAATTATTGCCAGTTCACATAAATAATTTTTTTTTTACCATCTACCTCTAAAATAAGCATACTCAAAATGCCAGTCATTTTGACGCTGTTTTATTTCCTCCAAACGCAAATATATTGCACATTTATGCTTCTAAGGTACCACTGGTCATAAGAGTGACATTGTTTTATTTTGCCCAAAATTTGGACTTATTTAGGACTATCGTATGTAATTTCCATCCATCCTTGGTTTTTTTCATAAATCTATAATACACAAGCCTTCCTGCCTGTAAAACTTATGCTATGACAACAAACACCTTAAAATTGCAGATGGTAGAAAATTGTTTATATCATTAAGGGGAAAAGATGAATATTTGTAAATGGGATGTGTTAATTACAGATAGTGCAGCAACAGCGTGACCACTAAGCAACTGTTCTGCACGATGCAAGATGGTGCTTAGTGCTTCAAGTGTCGGCAACCCTTGTGCATTGGAAGGCAATTCCACTCGTTGAACTCCAGGGTTAGCTGAAGACAGATTTGGCCGATAACCTGCATAAGCAAATCTAAATATTTCAAATCCACGCAACAAAAAAAAAATGCAAATATTTCAATGTCCTTTCAATTTAAAATAAAAGTGCAATGTTTCAACATCATCACCATTTTGTGATAGAGTCTGTTCCATGCGATTTATAAACTCAGACAGCGTGTTCAATGAATCAGGAATTGGCTGAAATGAAGAAAATGAAGCGGAGAACAAATTTAAATGTTATCAACAATGCATTAAATTTCAAGAAGACAAAATTAAGAGGGTATGCAGAAGAGAGACTATGTTCCTACTGCATTAAGAGAAGGAATGGGCATGGCTCCTGCAACCATAGGAATCTGAACAACTTGAGGCACAGATTGGAATGCCTGACCAGGAAATGACTGTCCAGACTGTGCTTGATTTCCAGCATGCATTTCTTCAGTTTCGTTCCCTGATGGAGCCTAACCAGAAAGATTGGACCCCAGTTTAGACAAACACCTACTTAGATCAAAGGACATATATTGTAGGATGCATGTAGCAAAACACCATTTACCAACTTGAAAAGACAATTCTGTGTTCTGCACCAATTCTATTTTACAAATTAAACTGATGATAGCAGATAAGAGGATTTAACCATGCTATGGTAGTATCATAAGGAAAAATAAAGATCTATATTTTACCCCCAAAAAAAAGGAAAAATAAAGATTCCAAAATTAGATAAACAACCATTCATAAGATACTTGAGATTTAACAATATTAGGACAATAAATGAAGAAATTGTACACTAAGAACCACAAGCCACGTGAAATAGATACTAAAGACTAAAACACATGATTGTTTCATGACCTATGCAGATGAAATTGAAATAGACAAGTCAAGAAGGAACCTAAACAACAATTACCCTTCAATGTTGCAAGAAGAATCTCATAAAACAAGGAAATTAAAAACCTAGACATCAAAATGGCTATGAACTTAATTCAGACTTCAGAGTCATTCATGGTTAAGAAATTAAAGATGTAAAATAACCCAGTAAATCACATAAATGAGAGACAATATAGCAACACATAGTCATCCTTTCAAGAAAAAAGTGATACTAACTGAAGAAGTTTGTGTAGCATTAGGAACACTACTTGTGCTCTGCCCACCAATTCCAATAGAATTCAAGACTGCCCCAATAACCTGAAAACATAATACAGCAATACATAATGTTTCTCAGGCAATACCAAAGCAAACCAGCGCATCCGACACCTATCTGAAACAGAATACAATAAAAAGCAAAAATATGAACTACTCAAGATAGATGCAAAGAACGCACCCGAGTAAGGTCAGGAACAATTCCTTCACCTTGGTCCCCCACATTAAAAGTCCCGAGAACAACACTGTGTGAAATTTGCCCAACACGATTACGAGGAGCCCCTGAGCCAACATCATTTCCTTCCAAATAATAAAATTTATAATTAGTATTGTACAACAGAAACTTGATGTACAAAAAATGTTTAAAACCTGGAGGGGGAAAAAAGAAATAACCATGGGTGCAACCTTAAGTTATACCTCGGTTACCATTTGTACCGGTTGACTCAGCAGAACTCGTACTGGAAGCCTGTGACTGATTTGGTTGCCTTTCAACTAAATGCAATGTATGGCCATTGTCGAGATCTTAAATGGTTAAGGATTATGTTATAAAACAAATAGATAAGCACCACAGTTTGATTTCAAACATTAACCCATTTCACCATTTGCTTCAAGCAATACAATTTCTTTCTGCCATGCAATCCATGTTTTTTGAAAGCCAAACTAATAACGATGTTGAATAAAGAGAAGATACTGAATGTACATAATGCACTTTACTTACAAGATAAACAAATAATCCTAAAACTAAGAAACATCCATGTCCACTAAGCATGAATCTGATGAGAAAAAATTCTACAATTTGAAGGATACGATACTCAGAAAGAACGTGCTCATCCTTTAAGACTTTTCCTCTAAAAATCAGTCGTTGCTGATTAACTGGAACACCAATTTCATTTGCAATTTTCTCTTTGAATGACGAAACAGGCATCTGAAATAATTTTGAAGACCAGTTTTAGAGTTATACTCTAACCTACAGATATTACCACAAAAAAAGACTTGAAAACACAAGAAAGACAGGAAAGGAGATTATAGCTCACATTTTTGTCCACTTGAAAACTGTAGATGCGGGAATCTAGAGTCTTTATATTGAGCTGAACAGTTGAATCTGAACACTCTGTTGAAATATTGCCAGAACTGGAGCCTTCATTGGAGTCCCCCATACTATTTGGTCAGCTGTGAAATCTTGGACCAAAGAACTCTACAGAACTAACCCGGGCAAGAAGCAACTGCAACACAAGCAAATGTACGGCCGTTCGAATCAAAAGATATTTCATTCAGGCATCAGAAGATGACCTAAGGCAGAACTTCCCAGCCAGCAATATATAGTATTCTAATTTGGCCATAAAGAGTTCCACGCAGAAAAAGCTCACAAATCACAATAAGCCCATGCTTAGTATCACCAGTGATACAACATATCTTATATGTCAGTGTGCACAATGTAAAACTCAGAAAATCTTCATTTTCAGTCATTAAATTATAAAATCCAGTAAATAACAACATATCTCACTAACGCAAATATAAAACGAGATTATCTTATGCATCACTTTACTTGTCTAAAAAACTCAACTCATAAAGAACCTCAGCGTCATTATTGCCGCTATCCTCATTCAACATATCAACTAGGCCAAAGCCAAACATTTGGGAATTAACATATGTTGATGCCTTTATCCAAACATAAAAAACATGTAGCAACCATCATAATAATGCCTCCTAATGCATATGCAATCAAGACACGCCACTGAGGCACGGAAATGGATAGGATAGGTTTATATCCAACAAAAATAAACGCAACGCAACGTAAAGATGCAAAATTTAGTTGAGATTCGTTAAACCAATTACGTGCATAAATGAATGCGATTTTGATAGCCCAAACGACAATACACCCACTAAAAAAATATCAAGTATCGGAACAAATTTGAAACATGAATCGGGAAACTTTGAGTTAAAAAGAAATTAGCATCGACAATTACATTACAAATGAAATAATAATTAAAACTCGTTATACAATCAGATATTTTAGCATAGGGAACAACCAATGATGAGTAGGGGAAGTTGCCCTCACTACTGTTTCCGGGGGGAAAAGGAAGGGAGCAACGCAACAGAAAAGGTGTAAGGGAAAAATAAGTGCTAAGATCTGAGTGTGGCAGCGTTTGGAAGAATCTAGAGGGTCTTTGGTGAAAATGTAAAAAAATTATGTGAGTAATTGGGAGAGGGAGGGAAAGGCGGAAAAAGTGCTCACCGAAGATGGAGGCGATGATCTTTCTTCGATTACGTCGAGAAACTCCGATAAGAAAATTAGAACAGAAGAGGGGGGGCTATATATATGCCTATATGCATTGATTGATTTGATTCACCTTTTGATTTTCTTTTCACAAAATAGAATTAGAATACGTGATGTGGGGGAAACAAGTCGTCTACGAGTCATTGTGGGCTACCCTGTCCTCTCCAGCCTATTCAACGAACAGCTCCAATCATCAAAAAAACTAATGGCCCAGTTGCCATGGGATGGGCTTCTCATCTCAGACCCCATACTTTTTTTTTTAGTAATCTCAGAGCCCATACATTGGTTCAGAGTATGTGTCTTTTTTTTATTTTTAGAAAATATTTTTTTATTGATTTTTCACTTTTTTATAAAAACATGCTTACTTTCTTTTGTTATTTTCATTTTCGAGGTAGTCTATTTTCAAAATGAAGGTCAACATGTTGTTATTTCAACTCCTCAACAACTCCTTATCCACCCTCAAGTGACTAGAGTTTTCAAATTCATCTCATGAACGTAGATCGGACAAGTGAGCGCCTAAGTCCACCTTTGATCAAACATTTTATTTTCTCTTTCTAGTGGAGTTTTTTTTTTTAATATATAAATTTCTGTTACAATTTTATAGGTCAGTGCATTCATTCGACTGGAAAACCTAAATTATAATACAGAGCCTTTCCTTTTTTTTTTAGGGAGAATATTTTTTCGCTCTTTTATATAAGGTATTTAATGCTAAGAATCTAAAAAAAAAAAAGATAATAAGTTAGAGCAGTGCTTTTTCTCACCAATTTTAATGATTATTATTTATTATTATAAATATAAAATAAAGATAAAATAATTTTTTTAATTTTATCTGGATCAATGTCTATATATTAATCACAGCCAAGCAAGTTTCAAATGTATGTGTGCATTGATCAATTTATTTTGCTTTCAATGTTAAAAAGCCTTATAAGAAATTATTATTAAAAGAAATGAAAAGGATAAAAATAGTGAAACTTTACTTAATCTATTTATAATAACAGGGAAGCTATTTTGAGTCCACTGTGAAATTTTTGTTGCATCCACGTGGCCAAATTATTAGGATTTATAACCCCACTTTTCTGTTTTATGTGTTGGCTAGTATATGTGGAATGACAAGTTTGAAAAAGACATTTTAAATGCGTGTTGAAGAAGCTTTCTGATAGGTGAAGTAATGAGCAATAATCCATAGAGCACCCACAATGTCTTAAGTTGTAAACATCTAAGTTATTGTAAATAGATTTAGTTTAATATATTTAATAAATAAAACAAACTTTACCATTTTTTCCCATCATTTTTTAGAAAACTCAATCCTTATTATATGTAAATTGATTATTATAAAATACAATTAAATTTAGTATGTAATTTTAAGCTTTTATTCTGAATTTTTAAATTTTATATTTAATTATTAAATATCTTCTAATGCTCATAAATATATGTCTTTCTTATAGGGATTTATAAAATAGGTACTTATAATTAGTATCTCAGAAGTATTATCCACCATGACTTTGCTCATTAATAAAATGAGTTTTTTACACAATAGTAATATACATTATTCTTAATTAGATATCACGTGGAGGCTTTTAGTGCAAGTGATGTAGATTGGATGTGAACTTTTAAATACATTATTTTATTACCAAAATAAATGAAATATTTTTTTGTTGTACATATATAACATTATTTTTTTAAATCTTTATTTGTTCAGGTTATTGTTTCATTCCCACCATTTCTTTAAAGTCCAAATCAAGTCAACAACTTTTACTTTTTTTTTTAATCTCCTACCTATTCCTATTCGTACTTGACGCATTCTCTTGATATATTTTTTAGTATATGTTATTTGTATGTAAATTTATTTGTGTATATTTAATAAATAAACCAAGCTTTATCATATATTTTTCCCCATCATTTATGAGAAAATTCACTCATTATTTTTCTCTATCTCTTCTCATCCCCGAGACCCCCGAGACCCCACCCTACCCCTCCCATTTACCTCTTCCTATTCCCCTGTTTTCCCCGTCCGCAGCGCCCTTCCCCCACAAAACGAGAGAAGTTTTCAAAATCAACCCATTTTCTCCTCTCCTATTTTCTTTCCTCTTATTTTCTCTCAAACCAAACAAAGCGGAAAGGTTTAGCCGAGCTGTAACTTTGACCCCACTTTATTATAACTTGCAAGTGAGGTGGTGGGGGTTCAATTGAGATATGGATGAAGAATGCTCTAAAAAGGTTTAGTCGAACTTCATCTTCATTTGAGAGAAAATATCTTAGTGATCTGTTGTTGTGCTACGAAATATGTGCAATTCTGAGCATTTGATTTAGCTTGTATTATGTTAGATTTCTGCACTCACCATTCCATCTATCATTTACAGGGTATGAGATTTTCACCTAATGTTATTCTTATTTGTGAGAGGCTGTAGTGATAGGGTTGTTGTATGAGTTCTTTACATAGGGTGGTTGGAGGTCCATGCCAATTTGTACTACCTTGATGGGTATAATCAACTTTGTGATTGTACTTTGTGGTATGAGTAGTTTCAGATGATATGTTATAGACGATAGGTTTATGTTTCCTGCTAATTTATTTCAAAATTGAAATTTGTTGCTGACATTTTCAATTTTTTAATGCTCACTATATGAAGGTTTCCTCATCTATAAATAGATATTGGCTTATGTTGTTTCATGCGCTGTTTCCTATGCTATCTGATATTTTTTACATATTGTGTTTTTCTCTGTATTTTTGTTGTTTCTATGGCTCCTCAAATTGATGCTTTGGAGAAAATTACCCCTGACCGTGAGGCTTGGACGATTAAGGCCCTTATTGTTCACATGTGACTTCTGCCCAGTTATACCATCCCTTCTGTCCTTGTTGCAATAGAGATGGTTTTAATGGATGAGTTTGTAAGAGTTACAATTTTGTTTTTGTGAGCTTAATTTGTTCTTATCATATTTTTTAAAGTTTTTTTTTGTGGTGATACAGGGATGTAAGATGCAAGCAACTATCAAAAAGACGTTGATCTATAAATTTAATCCTATATTAGTGGAGCGTGGTGTCTACCAAATTGCATACTTCAGTGTCGCACCAAATACTGGATTTTACAGAACTACAAAGCATGAATTCCTCCTTATTTTTCAGTTCAAGACCACTGTGAAGCCATGTGATTCTGTGTTGATTCCTTTACATGGATTTACATTTACTTCTTTAGAGGAAGTTATCCACACCGATCCTGAATCTCCATTTTTAGTAAGTAATATCTTATATCTTATACCAATTCTGGTATTCATATTTTATAATTTAGTAGTTATTTGTTTTGTAACTGTGTTGATATTTTGTTCACTGATATTTTCCTTTGTGAAGATGTTATTGGCTTGCTGATAAGAGTTGGGACTGAAAATGTATATGAAAAAGATGGCAAGATGACTAAGATGATAGTAATTGAGATATCTGTCGAGGGATAAACATTTTGACCTTGGGATGTCATATGTTTTCTATAAATGATTATATTAAACTAAGTCTAACGTTTTTCCTTTACGAGTTAAATTATTAAATTTAATTACTGTCATTCTATTTTTTATATTGATGTCATTTTTTAATGTGATGTTGAACAGTGTGAAGCTTGAGTGTGCTCTTTTTGGGAACTATGTGGATGAGCTAAACGGCTTTATTGCTGATGAAAATCTTAATCGCCCTATTATTGTTGTACAATTTGCCAAAGTGAATAGTTTTAAAGGTTTTTAAATATTTATCTTTAATGGAATCTAATTGTAGTTGATTTACTTTGATTTTACTTAGATTGTGTTCCATTAATTTTTTTTTTTTGCCAATGCTTTAGGCAAGATAGTTATTCAGAATGTTCTTTATGCAAGTAGAATTCTGTTTAATATAAACATAGCAGAGGCTATTGCCCTTAGGGGACAGTAAGAATATTTTTTTTAAAAGTGTTTATTATTTTCATTATTATTGTTTTTGAATCCTATGGTTGCTGTGTGTGCAAGATTATTGAAGACAGCATTGTGGGTGATGGTGCTCGATATTCAATTCACGATGATTTTCTGCAATTAAATCCTGACAGGACTGTTTAGCAACTGATTGACTGTACTGAGGTTATTATTACTATTAATAGTAGTTTACTATTTTCCTATTTTGGATGTAATGTTCAAAGTTATTGAAAGTTTGTTTGTTTGTTTTCTGTCAGGAAGGGTTCTACATTGTTTTGGCTACTATCAAAGAGGTCACTAAGGATGGGGACTGGTTTTACCCTGCTTGCGGGTGTAATAAAACTGTGGCAGCTAACTCGGGCATGTATTATTGTGATCATTGCTTCTGTCATATAGTGAACGTTGTCCCTAGGTATTTATTTATATTCACAAGTTTATTTAGATTTAATAATCCCAAGTTAATTTTGGATGGTATAATGTGCTGCAAATTAACATATATTTTTCTTGACATATTATACTGTGTTCGAATTTCATATATAGGATCAAGCTGAGGGTTTGTGATAACACTGCAAGTGCGGTCTTTGTTCTTTTTTACCGGGATGGTTATTATATGCTGAAAAAGTCATGTCTCGATATGGTTGTTGAGTTGAAGAAGGTCTTCTTTTACCTTATATATTGTTGCTTTCTTGTGATTGAGATCTTTATGTTACATGCTATTTGTCCACTTCTACATTTGAAATATTCTTTATATTGTTAGCTATTTCTGAGTTGTTGTGTTTTGTCTCTTTTTTTTAGCAGGGAGTTGTGTGCAACTATTCATCTGAGTTGGATAATTGGATAGTTGGGTAGGGAAGACTTTACTCTTCAAAGTTGAGATCAAGGGTGGCTCATCGTCTACATTTAATAGTTCCTACACTATTAGGAGGGTATGTGACGACGAGACTGTGCTCAATCTTTTTGGCTTCGACAGTCGTAGCTTCACTCATGAAAAGGTTGTGAGATCTTTTATTTTTTTCCTTATTTTTTTCTTATTAAGGATTGATATAGTAGTTAGTTCTTTATTGATATGTGTTTACATGTTGTTTATGTAAATAATCATTTGTTTAAATTTTTTACATTTGCTTTATTAACGAATGATGTTTTCCTAACTTCATTTACTGAGGTCTTCAACTTGAAGCATAATGGATTTGATGATACAGTTGTGTTGGGGAAGGTATCTTTATTCCTTAAGTTATGTTCACTTTCAATATGGTATTCTTTAATTGTCAGTTATTACTAAATGAATTTATGCTTTTACTTTGTCATAATGTTAATTTCTATATATTTTCATGCAGAGTTTAATGCCATATTTTGATGAAGTTGGAACATGTGGAGGGTCTGTTGGTGAGTCATCAAGTGTTGAGGTAACATTTGCTAAAAGGGTTGTTGTGGCAGACACTGATTCTGCAAGTAGTGACACCAAACTGCCTATGTTGAAGGGTGTCAAGATTGAACAAGTCTAAGTAATGGTCATCGGTTAAGTTTGTCTTTTTTTATGTGTATTTAGGATATGCTTTTGCAATCTTTTTGGGAGTTTTACTACCAAAAGTTATGCAACTTCACTATGTACTAGAGATATGTTGACTTCTTAATCACTAGGGATTTGTAGTCTTTTGTTATTTTGGGATGTAGGTATTTAAAGTTGATATGGTCCATGAAATCCTATTCTGACATCATTAGATACCAAGGTGTTCAATGTATCTTATGATCCCAGAATATGATTTGTATTTAAATTATGATGAATGACAATATAGGGTGTAATCCCTCTTTGCTCAGTTGATTGATTTAGCTTATAATACATTGGTAATCGCTTTATTTTCATTAATTTTATTGTGTATTATTGTTAGTTTTATTGTATATATGGTTGGATAATGCTCAAACATAATTCATAAGTTATTAAATTTGTTATATTGGATTATACATCAATATTGTTGATTTGAAATGGTTTGAAAAATTAAAGAGCCTTAATAATCTATGTAAATTCGTTTTCAAATATAGTTGAATCATTTGGAAATTATACATATAATATGAATTTGTTGAATTAAAAATTTTTATGGCACTACATTATGAGTTCCAAAGTCTTACATACATTCGAGTGTGATATATATATAGCTTCCTTTGTCCCACAAAAGTTCTAATTATTTATAATTGACAGTGGTTATTGTTTTTTTTTAAATGTCAATTGTTTTGTTATTTTTAAGTAATGTTAGTCAAATGATTCGTACCTATCAAATTATTCAACTTCTTTTAAATAGTTGTTTAATTTCTTATTTTCCTTCATGTGAATAGTTATTTGTTTCCCTTATACTTTATTCATCAATTAATTAAGTTTATTTTAATATATGTTAATCACTTACTTTTTTTTAAATCTTTTATGTGAGTTTTGTTACCTTATTCTTTATTTTTATTTTTTTACTTATTTCAAATTTGAATTTTATTTCTTGTGGATAAGATTGAAGCAATCAATACTTTATATTTCCATTCCAGCCTAATTGTAGAGTTTGCATAAAATTGTATGATGGGGTTTAGCTCGAGAAAAACAAATCATTTTTGTTTGATGCGAGTTAAAAGTTATATATTTATTTCTTTGTATTTTGTATTTTTTATTAATAAGTTGACATTCATAAAAGATTTTTACTAATGTTATTATCAATTTGTATAATGCATTACTATGACACAAGGGACAATTATTTCTTTATGAGTTATTACCTATAGATAGTTGGTCATAATATTGACCACTTATTATTAATGTATTTATCGTTATTTCTATATTTAAAAAATATTATTATTAAATATTATTTAGGTGAAACATTATTTTGTAGAATAAATAAATTTTAATCTTCTAAAATCATTTCTTAAGTATACACTTTTTTAAACCTTATTTTGAAATTGCTAACTAATTTTAATTTTTCAAATTTAGACAAAAAATATACCACTTATGTTTTGTGTGTTGACTGACACGTGTGGAAGGAAAAATTTGAAAGAGACATTTTGAATGCGTGTTGAAAAAGCTTTCCAGTAGGCGAAGCAATGAGCAGTAATCCACAGACCAACCACAATGTCTTAAGTTGTAAGCATCTAAGTTATTGTAAATAGATTTAATTTAATATATTTAATAAATAATACAAACTTTATCAGATATTTTTTCCATTATTTTTTAGAAAACTCACTCTTTATTATATGTAGATTTATTATTATAAAATACCATTGAATTCAGTACGTTATTTTTAAGATTTTATTCTGAATTTTTAAATTTTATATTTAATTATTAAATACCCTCTAATGCTCATAGGTATATGCCTTTCTTACGAGGATTGTAAATGAGTACTTGTGATTTGTATGTGAGTAGTACTATCCACCTTACCTTTGCCCCCATTATATGAGGAGGTGTGCATAATATAAATTATAAAATAAAAATAAAAATAAAATTAGCAATGTAGTTAATAAAAATTTTTATTCGTTATTTTTTTATTAAAAGAAGTTATTTTACATGGATATAATTTATCTTCGATAAACTTAATTCATGTTAAAATTTATTTATTAATAGATTTTTTGATATTTTATGACACCCATGAGTACTTTTTTTTCCCACAAGTTGGGTCGAGCCAACCAATTGGGCCTTTTTTTAAGAAAAATTTCTTATGTTTTTAACACTAATTTTTTTTTATCTACATGTTTTATCATTGCAGTTTTCTTTTATTTATTTTAAATACCAACAAGCATCAAGTAAAATTATTTTTGTAACATAAATATTAATTTATATTAGCAAAACAAGAGTAAGATCCTTTAAATATTATAAAATTTATTCATTAAATAATTAATTATCTGGCCAGCGGGCTGAGACAAAATCAGGCCGACCTACTATGGTCAAAATTGATTTGTATGCCATTTTATTTGGTCTGACTTATTCATTTTATCATACTATTCGAGTCGATCCCATGATATACTCATTTTAATACCCTTAAATATGTATTTGGGATAGTTGTAAAAATTATTATTTTAATAATTAATTATTGTATATTTTTTTAAATCAATTATAAAAAAATTATTTAATAAACCGAAAAAACAATCTCCATTAGTACGTATTATATGTATGATAATATTAATATACAAATCTTTGTAAAAAGATAACAAAAAAGTTACTACACCCTTATTGAAAGTTATTCATTTCAAATATATTGATTATTTCGATATATCAATTTTGTCATTATTCTCACTAATACTTATTTGAGTAGTCATATCAAACTTGATGGATACTTTTTCTATTGATATTTAACACATTTCTCATAAATTATACCCATCTTATAGTTGACAGACTCAAATATTAGGATAAGGTCAACTAAGAAATTATTTCTAATAATTTTATGATACATATGAATATATGAATTATGTGATTGAGTATAGATTTATTTATATAATTTTTTAGGGTTTAAAAATCTATGCTTAAATATAATACAAATCTAATTTAAATCTTTATTAACTTTTAATTATTCAGTAAATATTTTTTTAGTCTGCTCATCTTCTTTTTAATCTATACTTTCATTCTTTCTTAATTTCTTTATTTCTAAGATAAATTATTACATGTATATGAATTATTATTTTTCCATGAAATTGGTATTATTCTAATAAAACTTTTTTCAAAATATTTATTGCTACCTTTTTTATATTTTCACTCTTATTTAATTAAATTTTTATTAAAAATCATTCATTCATTTTTATTTGTTACTTTAAATTTGTTGATGACATTGATATATAAATTATTGTGTAAAAAAAAATCATTGAAAAAGTCTTCAATTAGGTGCTTTATAATATCCCATAAAATTAATCTCTTACTTTTCAAGGATAACAATTCTATAAGCAAAAAATAATAATTTTCTTAATTAAAATTCATACAATACAACTGAAATAGACAAAAAGTTATTGCAATTGATATTCTTTTAAAATCCATTTACATTTAACAACTCACTTTAACATAATCCACTATGTCTTTTCTTTCTTCTTTTCCATTCAGTTTTGCTTACTGTGCTTTATTTATATATATATATATATATATAATCACTTTCGATTCAAAAAAAAAAGGCCAAAGATGTTTATTTCACAATATTATTTTTGGTAATTATTTTTGAAAGCTAATCATTTGAATGAGGATAGCCTTTAACCTAACATAAATTATTATTATATATATGTATAAAATTTTAATAACTTGTGAGTACAAGATAGCTCATTTGATAAAGATATTTACAATTCATTGCAAGATTCTATGATAAAATTTTGCTTACACTTTTTACATATGAACAATAAATACGTAATGTGAGTTTTTCTCTCTTCAGATATAATATGTATGCGTTGATGTGTTTGATTGAGCATTTGTGTTTCCTATATTTGATCCTAAAATTAACGAGTGAACTCTCACTTTAGTCTTTAAAATTATATATTTCAGTTACTTTAGTTTTTAACTTTAAAAAATTGATATATTAGTCCTTGAAATTATATTACTAATTTAATTGACAAATTACAATTTCATTGACGAATATGTTAATTTACAAAAGTTAAAAACTAAAGTTATCGTTACATATAATTTCATAAACTAAAGTAAAAATTTGCTTTGAAAAATAATATTTCATACGCATAATTGATTTCTCACTCAACAATAGTACATACTTATTACCCATCTCTATCACAATTAATCCATTATTGGATTATTTGCACACACACACTAGTGCTAATAAGCTACAATTGGGAAAAGATAAACCTATGTCTGGCATTTTTCATTCCTATTATGTATGTTACCATAGACAATTTGTATTGTAGTTTTTATGAAGACTAAGTCACTTTATATTATGAAAATCTTTGTACAATATATATGATCATCCTTCAATATATCACCAGTTTTATGAAGCAACCTACTCAATTAAAGTAATTGTTTACTCTTTGATTACAACCATTATCAGTCGTAATTCTAGACTCATATTCCTCATGTTTTTCATCCTTTCATAGGATTTTTTTGGTTGTTGTTAAATATATAATACGATAATCAATGCTAGAAGTTTAAGTGGTATGGTTGGATAGTTTAGATGAATTACTGTTTAATATAGTCTTAGTCATACTGATTTAATAGCATGATAGTTTTCCCGTGCATTGCACGAATAATTTAGCTAATAGGTAACAAACCAAAGTGCGAAATCCAAAAGTGAGCGTATGTCTTTAGTCAGATAGTAATAGTGTAAATTAAAGTTAAAAGTAAGCATGTTTATTCACAGTGACGGCAATGGCAATCACCAACCAGCGGTGTGGCTTTTCCAACTTAAGTAGCTATACCTTATTGACTTCATTTTTTAGGTGATTCCTAGTACATGCAGTAGAAACGATTGATTCAGTTGGTAACTCCTATCTTAGCATGTGGTATCTTAGTGAGTTGGAGTCATGGAGGATGGACCGCTAAATAGTTATAAAGGGAAAATGGAGTTCTAAGAACAAAATGACTATAAGCATATGGAGCAATTGTCAGATAAGTATGGTTTATCATATTATTTTTTAAATATTTAAATTATTATTTATTGTTCAAAATTGTATTATGAGAATTATATGTATAGATATGAAATGATGAGCTCTTCCGTTGCGCAACCACAATAACAATGAGCAAGGGGATGAGTGCCTGCAAAAGACAATTCGACGCTCAAATCAGTAAGTGCATAAAGAGAGTATAGTGAGGTTTTGAGAATTAGCTCATACTTTGTCTCTCTTGCTTACTGTATTTATATGAGTATTTTAAGGTATGTAGCGTAGGAACATTCAATGCATGTCGAATACTAATACTTAGGATCGTTGTGATACAATTGTGGGAGACAGGATCGTGGAGATAGGGTTGTGGAGATCGCTAGTCATTTGTCCTTATTCTCGTGCTTGTACGGGATGCGATCAGGATTTGTTCCTGTTATTACGTCGATATGTGGGTTACCTTATGCGCACTATACATCTAGGTGCCAGCTTGACGAGTCAAATTGCTCAAATTCTATGGACCCGTAACCCAATCTAAAATAGTTGCTCCCTACTTGGCGCTTTGGTGAGACAAAAAGAAAGTGTTGAGATACGAATTTATCTGGAGCACACGACATGCGATGGACAAAGGGATCTGAGTCATAATGTTTATGTTGGATCTTGCGATGTTCTCTTGAAGGGTCGGGGTACGTGATGTATTATAATGAACCTTCGGGGTACATGAGCAAGGCAGGGATCCGAGATGGATCGCTCTACTTACGTCATCGTTTCGTAACCTAGGGTATGTAGCTGGTTGCCCCCATGCAGTTTGTGAGATTTGTTGCATAATCCAGTCTTAGACTAAGATTCAGAGTGTTATTTCACCACAAGATCTTGTTGGAAGTCCGGTGTTCGACTTAGGTGTATTTTTGTTGTAGTCATTTTTGTAGCTTTGAGGCTGGTTCAACGCCGAATCTCGATTTTTATTTAGCGATCGACTTATATAGTTCTAAGATGGGTCTAACGTCGGGTCTTGATTTTTAATTACCGATCAACATGTGTAATTCCGAGATAGGTCCAACGTCAGGTTTCAGTATTTGTTTACTGAACGAACACTCGCTTCACCTGTCTAAAATGAGTGCAAAACTCGACCTCTGCGGTAGAGTTTGTTTAGTTGGACGAACACTTGCTTCATCTGACTGAGATGAGTGCGAAGCTTGATCTCGGAGGTAGGGTTCGTTTAGTTGGATGAACATTCGCTTCACCTAACCAAGATGAGCGCGAAGCTCAATATCAGAGGTAGGGTTTGTTTAGTGTGACGTGGTAGCCTTGTGGTGTGGGGTCTACTATCCTAGACTACGGTTAATTACGCATAACGACTGTAAACTATATATGGTGGGTTTATGAGTTAAGGTGCGACTCAAAAGGGCACAGGTGAAAACCCTTGAATGTTCTGCTTGACCCCGATAGGTGTTCAAGTAGATTCCCCAATTTGGTTGTGTTACGTAGGCATTGGAATATCTGATTCTTTTTGGACCTTATATTCCTCGGACCTTACTAGGGTATAATAACCTTGGGGGTTGCGTTGTGCCATGGTACTCGTGGACTCAAGGTCATAGCTGGAGTACTGACTTGAATGAAGTTGGGCCAAGGTATTTGGGGACTCGAGGTCATGCTCGATATACTGGCTTGGATGAAGTCAGACCAAGGTATTCGGGGACTCGAGGTCACGCCAGATGTACTGGATTTAAAGAAGTCGGGCCAAGATATTCGAGGGCTCGAGGTCACGCCCAATATATTGGCTTCAAAGAAGTCGAGCCAATGTATTCAGGGACTCAAGGTCACACCCAATATACTAGTTTTAAAGAAGTCGGGCCAAAGGTATTTTGGGACTCGAGGTCATAGGCTTTTATACCTATACTCATTGTTTCATACCTATACAAGCTACACTCATCATTGGTCCAACATACTCCGAAGATGCCCTTTGTGGACCGAGATTGCCTTGCCAGAACTCTCGTGGGAGGGGAGAGATTTTAGGCTATGAAAGAGGTCTCCTGCCCGTCCTACCTGGGTTCTAGTTGGACAACGACTGATTTTAGGACAGGCTCATTAACAATAGGGATGGATGTTGGACAGCGATTAGCGGACGACGGGTTACGCGCAGTGGAAGCACAGTTTAGGTTGGTTAAGAGTTACGCCCTCCTTGTGCTCACCATGATGATGGTTGTTTTTTAGAGTGTTTGAAGGAGATGGTAGGAGTAGAAATTTTATAATTCCCACAGACGGTGCCAATATTCAGAACCGTGCTCTGAGAGTTACTTGTATAAGTATGAAACAATGAGTTCTTCCGTAGTGCAACCACAACAACAACGAGCGAGGAATGAGTATCTATAAAAAACACTCTGACGCTCAAGTCAATAAGTGCGTAAAAAGAGTATAGTGAGATTTTTGGGAATTAGTTCATACCTTATCTTTCTCGCTTATTATATTTATTAAGCATTTTAAGGTATGTGACACATGAGCATTTAGTACATGTCGAATGCTGATACTTAAGATCATGGCGACAATATCATAGGAGATAAGGTCATAGAGACCACTAGTCCTTTGTCTTTATTCTCTTACTTGTATGGAATAAGATCAAGATTTATTTTTGTTATTATGTCTAATGTGTGAGTTGCCTCCTACACACTATACATCTAGGTACCAACTTTATAGATCGGGTTGTTGTAGTTTTATAGACTCATAATTTGATCAAAAACAAATCTATATACAAATATTATTAATTATATGTGTATTTTTATTATAAAATCTGACAATCTTACACATATTTAATAATAATTTGAGTATGATAAATCAACCTAACTAGAAATTAATCGAGGATGTTATGAGGCTAGCTCATCAAAGTTCCTGCAAGGCCCCACGGCTGAATAATATGCCTAGTTGCTTGCAACATTCTAGAGTTTATATCAACGGCCCCAGGAGAAAGAAAAGCCTTATTAGACTGAAACGTTTACCAACTAGTCAACCATATCAGGCCAAGATTCATCATTTATAATATAGCCTTTGAAATTGAAGTGGGGTTCACAAGCATTATTTATTTCCTGCGGACCCCAAGCTTAATGAGCGGATCTTAGCCAAAACAGAAAGCACGAGAAGATCATTGTCACTGGCAACGGGATTATTTATTATTTTCTCAACATTAATGAGCGTCAAAGCTGTGCAAATGTATCTCTTATGTGGCAGGGTCTCATTAGTGAATCATATTTAAGGTCTTCACCTATCTCTCTATACACACCTGTTATGTGAAAAACTAACACGATTCATTCCAGCTACGTGGCGGTATCCCCTTTTTTGTTTTCCCTTCTTGGATCCTCAAATTAAATATGAATCGTCCCATAGTTGAGTTTAACTCCCTCGAGATATTCTAGCTAGGAATGGTCTTATTTTTTTGCTTCCTTCAGGTGTGTGAAAATATTAACACGACAACTATTTTAAAAAAGATTCCAGTACTATACACAAATAAGATACATAGAATTCCTTTCATTTTCTTTCAGTACATTCCTTTAAAAAAAAAACTTTTTTATGATTCAAACAATTTATAAAAAAAAAACGAAATATAAGGCAAACTTCATACATATTTAAAAGATATATACGAAGTGTACATATAGAAACACCAACAAAACGATAAGGCCATTATGAAATTAAACAAAACACACCACGATCATCCTTAATTGATAATTGTCAAGAAAACATAGTGACACTCTCAACCTCAACCTCAACCTCAATGAGCGCCACTCTCCTTTTCTTTCTCTTTCTCTTCATCGGTCTTGTGGTGATAACCAGGAAGCTTCTCCTTAATCTTCTCGAAAATACCCTTCTTCTCCTTGGCCTCCCCTTCATGAACCACGGCAGTAGTTTCCTGAGTGTGGGCAGCACCATACTCTGATGATGTCGGTGGCACTTCCTCTGTCTTCTTGTGCTGACCTGGCAGCTTCTCCTTAATCTTGTCCAGGAAACCCTTCTTTTCCTGATCAGGGTATGTTGGATCAACCTCCACTTTCTCAACTGGAACCGCCGTGTCCTCATCGTGCTTCTTCTCTTCCCTCTGATCATGACATCCTATCTTTTCCTGAATCTTCTCCTTCAACCCTTTCTTTTCCTTCTTCTTCTTCTTTTTCTCCCCACCTTCTCCTTCCTCTTCCTCATCACTGGACTGCAAACATAATAATATATATACATATATATATATATCAAGCCCATTCATATAATAAAGCTTATAACACTTAACAATTATATCAATATGAAAAAAAAATGAGGATCCAAAGAAAGGGAAATAGTTATGTTCTCCAGTTCAATTTACAATTATATTAATATGCAAATAAAAATGAGGATCCAAAGAAAGGGAAATAGTTATGTTCTCCAGTTCAATTGATCAGATAAAATAAACTCAAATTTTTAATTTATTGAACTTAAATTATTAAATCAAGAATATAACTCTCACCTTTTATCATAAAAAGGTAAAAGATCTTCATAACAAAAACTCTACTGAAATTTTATATAAAGTAAAAAAATAAAAATGTATTTATTTTTAATTTAAAATTTATTTTAATCTTAATTTATTAAATAATTTAAAGATTGTACACGCTTATTTATTTACTTTATAAGTCCGAAAAATCATATATCTGATCAACACTACAGTACTCTTCATTGGTACTTATTCTTTCATGCAAGTGATGCAACAAAAAAGAAGAAAAGAAACTTACTGAGCTAGAGCTGCTGCTCGATCGGTGAAGTTTCTCTAAGAGGCTGTGCTTCTTCTCTCCGTCCTCTTCTTTCTTCTCCTCCACCTTGGTCTTGGGCTCATCAGACACCTTCACCTTGTTAAACTCGGTGACGATCACCTCCTCCTGAGGCTTCTCTTCTTCCTTTTTCTTTCCAAGAAAATCGAAAACCCCACGGTCTTTGATCTCGACCTCAGTGGTGGTCTCGTACTCATGGCTCTTGTTCTGTTTCTCCTCCGCCATGATCACTGATCACTGACAAACTCAAACAGAAGATGATGGAAATCTGGCTACGTAGCTGGCACTGCAAGTAAAGTGTCTGAGCAATTAAGAATCTGGATGATGGTTTGGTTTGTAAGAGTGGGACACCATTTTATGCTTGCCCTGACGCGCATCTAACGCGATTAACAAAATAAAAAGCCCAATCACAGTACAATTTGTGTAACCGACAGTTTAAAGAGCAAATAGTTTGTCACGCTCTCACCCACACGCTGCAAGTGTACTCGCTGTCGTTGATTGACACCTGTTAATAAAGAAAATTTGGTACCTGCAACATACAGCGAGTGGGATGATGGAAGGTGGTAGAGTTCAAACTTGAAAAAGCTAAAGTAGGATAGTGGGAAAGATGAGGAGAGAGACACGCTGTATGGTCGCCGTGTAGTTGGACCAATGAAAGGTCTGACACGTGGAAGAATATTGTGGGAGAGGTGTACTGTGGGACCTGAAATGGCGGTCTCGATTGGATAGTTTACAAGGTCGGTGCATTGTGGGGACCGTGGCAGATGCATGGTGGGGAAGGAGGAGGTTTCGAGAGTTCTGCTGGTTGGTGCATCGTACTCGTGATGGTGGGGCTTCATTTTTATCCGTTTGATATGATACTTGTCGTTTCCAATGAATACGTTACTCTTGCATTTGCATAGATGCTCGAATTACAGACATACTTATTAAATCAACCATAATTTTTTTGAATTTTTTTTTCGTATGATTGATTATATCACTTTTTATCATTTTATTTCGCTTAATCACAATTATTAAAAATTTATCCTGATCCTCAACGTAGTTAATATATTAAATTAATAGGTCACTGATTTAATTAATAAATTATTAGTTGAATTGGATAAAATAAAATAATACATATATATATATATATTTAAATAAAAATATTACATAAAATTGCATATAAGCAAGTATTTGGATTTGTTAGTAACACTTTATTTTTTAATGGACTAAAACTCAATTGCCCAAACAACAATGTGACCCAAAGTCCCAACCCAAAACTTTGATAACTGTACACTACATATGTTTGTCTATATCGGGCTTAGACCCACAACCCCAAACGTGTCTTTAATACTCACTATAAGTTGTTTGTGTGATCAAGCTTGTGGCTCCCTTTGATGTTAGATTCTACATCTGCAGTCTCATGAAGAAGAGACTTATCTGCTGGCACTTGCAGACTAAATTTCCTAGAGGCAGCAACTACGACTTAACAAATGCTTGTAAGGGGACTGCCTCCAGGTATTTGAAGTCTGTAGAGCCGGCTACCACTGAAGAAAAATATAGTTGCAATGACCATTGCAACAGCAGGAACTCCAAAACCCCATCCCCAGCCCACATTCATTTGTATCCAAACTAATACTGAAGAAACAACAAGTTCAATAAATAAATTGATATATAAGAATATCCCATTGATATATCAATACTCATGCCTCAAATGTATCATTATTATTGAGCCAGGATAAATAAATTAAGCAAGAAAATTTTTTTAGCCCTAGTTGAAAACAAATTAGAAGTTCAAAGAGAAGTTCACTATTCTTAAATTCACTAGCATCAATGCAAAAGTGTAAAAGCTAGTACATTTTACTTTGGAACATAACCAGAAAATTTGACACCTTGCATATGAAACAACCTTATCAATCAAATGGAAATACATCAAAACTGTCAGAGGCTAAACTGAAGACACCATTTTCAAGTAAATACAGCCTTGAAGCAGATATAAGCATTAAAGAGCTTCTAAGATTACAGGATAACAGAGCAAACACATAATTTATTCAGTGTAAATAAATTCAGACTGTACCTGAAAGAGTCAAATGTCAATAAAGAAGGTAATATTGAAGGTAACTCTTTTGACATCATTCATGAGCCATGTGACAAAGCATGCAATCTGATGCAACACAAGATAATGAATGCATAAAAAAAACTATGCCAACAATGCAGTCTTTGTTTCCACAAACATCGAAAAGAGTAACAAAAGCTTCCATAACAAACATTGAAAATAGTAACAAAATGTCCATGCCACAGCTGAACTGGGGTAGTAGAAAGCTTCAGTTTTGCTCGACTTCTATTCATTCTTGTGTTGCTATTTTGTTCCTTCTTTGCACTAAATTGAAATTTATTATCAACATCACCAAATAGATTAGTTCCAAATGCAAACTCACCCTTCCCAAAACCGTCTTTGGCGTTCAAAACTTCACTTACATTCCCAATTTTTAGACTTTTCATTTGATCAGCGATTCCCTTTTCGAAAAAATCACCTTTCTTTGCTCAAAACACAAATACCCCATTTCCAATTTCGCCCGATTCGGAACCAGAAAAGAGTGGAACCTAAACATAATGGAACGGATTGAAACCAGGAGCATCGAATCTTCACGAATCTCGGCTTGGAGAGACGCGAAACTGAAGGTGAAGGTGAAGGGGCAGTGAAGGTGAAATTTAAGTTGTGTGCATTGGGATTTGGAAAGCCAGAAGAAGCTCCTCCATCACCATCGTAAAAAAAGTGGATACTGGGATGCAGCTGCAAATCGTGGTGTGGAGCCGCCGGCAACGTGGATGCGCCGGTGGAGGGTTGACGGACTGAGATGTGAGTCAGGAGGCTTTGTGAGTCAGCCCCATATTAACCCATTAAATTAGTGGATTTAATGGGTTGAAGGTTAAAACAAGCCCCATCACATGCTGGGCTTACAAAAGGAGGGGCTAAAGATGGGAGTTAGTAGACACTAGCATAGACTATAATCCATATTGACAGTTTTACTTTTATCTGATCTGTTTTTTTTACAGAAGTTTTTAAAAGTATTTTTTTATATGTCTAAATTTCTTAAAGTGATATTTTTTATTATCATTTTTATAATAGTTATTATTCCTATTTTCTCTCTAATATATTAATTTTTAATTCTTATCTTATCCACATCCAGTATAATATTTTCATCTCCACTAATCTTATGCACCTATTAATTTTTTACTATCCAATATTTAGTACCATACAATATTACAAGTATTATAATTGTGTAATAAAATTTACCTAAATAGACATCCACACCATTTATTTTTACCTATTCTTTTTTCCCCTAAAAATTGCTTATTGTCTTTTCTCTATTGTACTCTCTTTTGCCTTTTATTTTCCTTTTTTTCCTCAGTATTTCTTTATCAAATTAATTTGGTGGATATCAAGTTCTATTTACAAGCAGTGTGATATATATATATATACTATATTTTTTGTTTGACCATAGTTTAATTACGGTTGGACCATTGAACCTTGAATCAATTATTTGAGCAGTTTAATGACCAGTCCAGTTTTCATAACTTTGATTTTAACTACTATTAGAATTGATGGAAATTAACTGTTTCACTTTTAACCAAAAGTTTAAGAGATTTAGTAATACAAAACAAATTTAAGGGAGGTTGAGTGATAAGTGATGAAACTTGAGTGGAGGGTAATATGTAATTTGTCCAATATTCAATAATAGTCTACACATACCATTAAGGAAGTTTGGGGTAAGGAGGGTGAAAAAATGTTGACTGACCAGTTTTGGCTGCACCCACTTAAGGTCTTTATTGTTGAAGATGGATATCATAATTGTTTTCTCAAATGATTGCTTGGGAAACTGTTGCAATTGGACAAACGTGAACAGTTACATTTTAGTTTAAACGGAGCTGGATGATGGTGTTTACTTGCTTGACTTCAGCACAACTTAAGTACAATGAGCAGTTTAAGTTTCTAAAATGGCTTTATTTGCTTGAATTGATTGCTGCTGGCTGTAGTTGAACTGAGACAATGATCTAGTATTTGGCTCTAAAATGCTTATAAAAGACTTGCAGTATGGAGTCATTTGGATTAATTGCTGTTTGTTTGTTAATGTTTTTGGGATAACATAATATGATGATTTTGATGCCTATTATCTCCTCTTGCTGTGCAAGGTGGATGTTGTGGTCTTTGTAATATGGGAGCTTGTCATCTTAGCTTTCCTGGTTTTTTCAGCAATCTCTTTGTACTTTAGGCACATCCGGCTTGCTTTTATATTAGTTTGCATCACAGTGCTAGCTTTTATGCATGAAAATTACGAAGCAAGACTGGCCAGGAAAAAGAAACGAAGGATGCTTCTTCCATTGTCAATGTAAAATGGTATCAAGGCTTGATCTTTGGCTTATTTCCATTTCTTCTCCCACTTTTCTAATGGAATAGAGATCTTGGCTAGTCTTGACCATTTTCATTGGTCCGAATTCTCTTTCATTATTGAAGTGTAACTGTAACTCCTGATTCCGCCTATAGCATGTTGATTAAAGTGTATATAGTTGATGGTCTCACATCAACACAAGCTTATCCAAGTGGTTGGCGAAGATCATTATGGGAGGTAGGGACGGGTAGCTCAGTAGTGCTAGGGTCTAGTCGCATACCTATATATTTGACGTTTCTTTTTGCTGTTCATGTTACTGTATAAGTGTATATGTAGTGCTACTGAAGCAAGTTACTATTTTGAGTTTTTAACCCCTTAATAGTTACATTTGAAAGTTCAAATACAATGAGATGGATTCTTGTGTAATGACATGGTGCTTAAAAATGATAGTTGCAAAGGGTTGGAGCTCTGCAAGTATTTGAATATAATTTCTGAGGTATGGAGATTGAATGAAGAATGTGAATCATGGTAACATTGGATAATGATGAGTGAAAATATCCTTGTGTCTTAAGTCTAACAACCTGCAGATTCGTGACGTTGTAATGAAATATTTGTTGAGCAATTCCACATATTGACTTGATTTTCATTCAATACATTTGACAGAAAGTTGTCCCGTTATTCATTACTGATATAGACAATTAGAACGGTTATGGTGGCTACAAGTGAAGCATTCTCTCAAATCTCATCTCTAATGGGTCAACGGTAATGTCCTGCACATTTCTCCATTAGACCCTCACTAATACGAGGAAATCAACTTTCAGGGTTGTGGTTGAGGTGCGGTATAATTTCATGTCCTTATTATGGATGGAAGAAGTGGATGTATATGCCCTGTGCCACTATGCCCCAAATGGCACCTGTGCAAACCAGTACACTGAGAACCATTCCAACTGCTCCGAGTATCCAGTTTAGGCACCAATTTGTGCTATATTTTTTTGGTTTCTTAATCTTTATCCACATTAAACAGGGATAAGCTAAAGTTATTGGAAGGGCAATGCCTCCAATCAGACCTGCCAAACTTGGCAAGAATGGTAGCGCCACGGCAATAAAAAATGCCAGGCACCCAAAGAATCCCCTGAAGCCCATTCGAAGCCACCTCGGGCAAGGTCTGTTCTTCGTGCTCGTATACCTGCATTCCAGATTGTCAAATACTGGCATTGCATAGATTTGGAAGGAGCTGAGGCTGTTAATCACAACTAGCAAGCATGTCAAAGCGAGGATAAACTTTGATGTATCATGTTCATGGTATTTGTGCAAAGCGCTCAACATCCCTCCGTTGCAAGGTATCTGGCGTCAAAGAGCAAGCCATTAGCTTCTATGAACTAGAGTTAAGGCCAATAATAATAATAATAGGAAACATTCGCTATTAGGGAATAGGGATTGCACTTACTGAATTTCCATAGGCCCAATAACCTTCTATGGTTAGGGGGAACAAACATAAGGCGATGACGAGATATGCAAACTTAACACCTCTCCACATGGCCAAGCGCGAGGGGTGCTTGGCATCTGATGGCATGGTTCCCTACAACAATGATATTTGAATTGATGGAGATCATTCAACATTAGTAAATAGTTTTTAACTGTTTTAAAGAAATAAAGTGTTTCTTGATGATTGCTGAACAAAGGCTCTTTTTTTCTTTTTTTGACGTTACCTGTATTTCCAGTACAAGATTGTGACCTCTGAAAGCGAAGGCAATAATGCCAAGTGCATTCCAGACGCTAAAAATCCTGGTGGCTTCTGATTGTCCACCTGGTGGCTCATAAGATACATCAGTGGATCTGCCTTTAACTAAAGATACCACCCATATTAGCGCACAATAACTAACAGCGGTGATGGCTCCCACAAGGGAAACTCCTGCTATTGAATTCAGGTTGGGAAGCTGAGCAAGCAAAATGGCTACACCTGTGAACACCAAATAAAACTCTATGGTTGTCGGCGGGTTTAGGCTGCATGCCTCCCTGCACACAATCTGAAAGAATATCTTCATGGTGCCACCTCCGATCATGATCAGGGTCACACACGTCCCACCCGATAGATACATGATTGGGAACAGTGCCAGTAGTTTTCCTCGCTTCTCTCCTGCAATTTCGTGTATATATATTTTTTCTCATTAATTAACTCATTTTTGTTTCGGCCAATGATTGAAAATATTAATGGACGTATTGAAGTTCTAGGCCAGCCTTGAATGGCTTGAAGTCTTGAACTATAATGAACGTATCTTAACTCAAATGAGATAAGTGAAAAATAAAAGATTTTTAAAAAGTCATTGCTTGAATTTTCACTTTTATTTAAAATAATTATTAAGTAGTAAAAAAATTATAATTAAGATGCTAAAATAGAGAGATATTTATTAAAAGCAAACATTAATGGACGTATTGAAGTTCTAGGCCAGCCTTGAATTTGGCTTGAATCTTGAACTATTGTTTTTAACTCATTTAGATAAGTGAAAAATAAGAGTGAGAGAAAATAAGTCAAGCTAAATTGCTACTTTTAACATAAAATAATTATTTTTTTATCAGTAAAGCTCAAAAGCATGGCAATTCCGAGTATTGAGTCATTGGTAATTATAATAGTGAATCTAATGTTATATTTTAATTCAAAATTTTAGGATAATAAATTTTTTTATCTTTTCAATTATATATTTCATTTAATCTATTATTTATCAATATGAGACTTCAACATTCAAACTTAAATTTTAAACATATATAATATTGCAAACCTCTACATAAATATTGTTAGGGCGATCTCTTTTTTAATTTTGGATAAATGACATCTTTTTTTCTTCTTCTTTAAAGAACTAAATCGGCCCACACACAAATAAAGCTCAAAATAAAATATGGAGAATTATAATTTAGGATCTGAAAATGTATTTATTTAGTAAGAATATTTTAAAAATTAGTTTAGAATTTGAGTTTAAGCACACACACTAAAAAGGCTTTTTTTTTTTTTTGATAAATCTGTATTAAAATAAGTTGGAGCAGTCATGGATCTATATTATGAGTGAGCATGACTCGCTTTGGAATCACAACTCGCTTTGAGTTTTCATTCCTCCCTTCCTTAACCCTGCTGATCTCATTCCTTATTCACATGGATTTTCCCGAGAGTACCGTCCTTTGGCTGCTCCTGTACTACCGCAAGAACTTATCCGGCAAAGGTTCACTTGTAGCTATGATCTATGGTGCTTTCCCCATTCTAATAATTAAAATTATTTAGCTTTCCGAGCTACTTCATTTGCTATTAAAGATTCTTCTAACGTAAACTTGTTGACCAGAAATAGCTACTTCAGCAAACAAATAAATAAATAAATAAAAAGACCAGAAATTCGTGCTTCCAGTGCAGTTAGCAAATTACATAATATACACATAATATGCATAAAACCAATATATGCTTACCAAATGCTGCCATAGCAAGTTTGAGGTACCTGCTATGGCGCACCCCAGAGTCTGATTGGTGAAGCTGAATCAGTAACCACAAGGTGTAGAGCTGCCATGTGAAAGCCACACATAGACATAGGATTCCCCAAATCCTGCATCAACACCATGTGTTATAGCCATTCATCTAGCTAGTCAAATTATATATATATATATATATATATATATATATTATAAAAAGAGAAAATAAATTTTAATCATTTAATTTTATATAAATAATTAAAATTAAAATTTATAACCTTTTAAAATCGTATACTTTAAATAATTTTTAATTTAAAAATTATTTATATATAATTGTATGCTAATATTTACTTTCAAAAAAATTATATATATATATATATATATATATATATATATAAGATTTAATAATTAAAATTTATTTATCAGAGGCGTTTTAAATAAATAATCTTCTTATTGGATCTTTCAAAAATCATATATATATATATATAATATAGATATAGACATTTTTAAGTAATCTTACTCTAAGTTTTATAATTTTAAAATGTGAGTAAAATGAAAAAAATAGATTTTCTTTCCATTAAATTTTATATAGATATTATCATATATATATATATATATATATATATATTCAGAGCCACATATATATGATCAAAACTCACCAACCAATACTTTTGAAGGCCAAGGGAAGAACAAGGGCTTGAACTCCAATCCCTGAACTAAGGGTGTGAAACGCGGCATAGTAAGCGTTTCCCTTCCTGGACTCAGTGATGGGAAGCCAAGCGTCTTGTTGGTCAAGCTTGGTGAAGCGACCAACTTCATCGAGGTAGCCTTGAATGTTTTCGATGGCCTTCTTCATGGGGCTGGCTAGAGGAGTACTGCTCATAAAGAAAGGGCTTTTGGGAGTTTTAGGGACCGAATTGGTTAAGGTCATTGAAGGAGAATGTAGTTGAACTTGAAGCGGAGGAGCTGAGATGACAGCAGCTCTCTCTGCCTCCCTTGCTCTTGTACTTCTCTCCTCTTCTACTAGTTCCGCCATAATGATTGCCAAAGTTTTCGCCTTCTGTCTCACCGCCCACCACTCCTCTTGAGTTGCACCTCACAAGTAGTGTTGGTCTTCTTGGTTATATAAGAAATCATTTAGGGTGTGTTTGGTATCTAAAATTTGGGTGGAAAAGAAAGGGTGACGACAAAAGAAAAGGTTAATCCCTTATAACAGGGATGTAGCCACGTTGATGGGTTTGGGGTACATGCCCCATTAAAAAAAATAAAGAGGAAAGAAAAGGTTAATCCATTATAACAGGGATGTAGCCACGTTGATGAGTTTGGGGTACATGTCTCTATTAAAAAAAATTTATTATTACATATGTAATATATTATTTTTATCTTTCATAAAATTTGAGAAGATTTATTTAAATATAAAATTAATTAGATAAATTTCAATTTTAATAAATCATTATTAATTTATCTCTTTCAAACTTTATCTAATTTCATTCATATGATGTTAAATTGTTAATTGGTTTTCTACTTATATATAGTCATATTTATGTGTATAATCATTAACTAATTTTAGATGATTTATAGGTAAATTCTTCTTAAAAAATAGTGCTTATATACATCAAAAAGAAAAATAGTAATCATATTAATATTATATAAAAAAAGCATGATAAATATCATAACTTTCAAATAAAAAATATTTGTATGATAGAATGAAAGTGTTTGTCTCTATTAACAAAAATTTATGAGTCTGTCATTACTTATATAATATTAATTTAAAAGATTAAAAGAAGATGATGGAAGAAATTTTCATGAGTCACACCTTTTTAGCATTCATTAATTCTTTGATGGAAATAAAGAGAAAAGAAAGGAATGGATGAATTTTGTAGACCCTATAATTTTTTTCCACTTTATCCTTTTTAATAGTCTTTTATTTAAATTAATTTTATTAAAAATAAAAAAGTAATAAAGTAATTTAATATTTATTTATATATATTTTCATTCTTTTTCTTGATGAAACCAAATAAAAGAAAAGAAGTCTCTTTTCTTTCATATTAATGTAAAACAAAAGTCGAAATCTAAAGAATAAAGTCTATATGATGACAATTGTTAATATCAAGAAGCTACTTTGCTAAAAAACTTAAAAGAAGATAAGTGAGGTCCACCAATCCCATCTTCACGTAGACTTTGACAGTTAAGTTGCTGTTAATACTATATAATTAAAGTGCTACAACTACAAGAAAGTATTTTTAAATTATTAAAAAAAAATCATTCACTTTTTTAATTTGTCTCACCGTCTTCTAGGCTCTCATACAACACAACAAAGGTGCATAAAAATTAAGACATAATTCTTCATTCATTCTCTATGTTTCTCTTAATCAATTTTATTGTCCATTAATGACCCTAAATGGAGTGGACAAACCATGAGCAAATAGGTCATGGTTGTATAACAGGGGCTCACCGACTCAACAAGTTCAATTTGAGGGATTTAAGTCCCAGGCATAAGAAACATCTCGCCTTCCTAACTTTGTTGCAAGTTTTCTATTTCTTATTTCTTAAGATCTTCATCTATTTAGTATTTTATTAAAACTATGTCGGCAGCCTCTTTATGTTTTAATTATTTCTTTTTAGTTTGGTGTTTTGCTAATTGGCCTTTATTTTTGCTTTTAATTTCTTTTCATTGGTTCGAGTTAATCTTATATCTTGTTATTAATTTTTTTAATCTATGTTTAATGCGCCTACTATCAATTTGTATTTTCTAATTATTTTTTTAATGGTAGATGCTATGATATAATTTAATAACATGATTCATAAATTTTAGCTCCTCCACTAAATATTTATTGAATCCCTCCCTAGAGAGAAATATCTCCCCCTCTCTCTCTCTTCTTCTTTTTTTCTATTCTTTTCCATCATATTTCTTTTTTTTTCTCTCTCTATAATACTAAACAGACCTTTATATATGAAACTAATTTGGTAAAGGGAGTGATCATCACATGCTCCTTTTTATGCCATTCATCCAAATCATACGGTAGATGACAATTAAGGTTGATATTGTAATTACCAATTGAGTAATGTTACTTATATACAATTATACATATATTATTTTATATTTACACAAATTTTATTATTTTATTGCAGCTGATACTATTTATACATATCCACACCTACATTTGATTATGCCAATTGAACATATGTGCATATGCGATTCCTCCTTAGGGATGACACTTGCGCAGGGCAGGGGCAGGGTGTACCTCCCCGTTTTTCATCCCCATCAACCGATTCTCTCCCCATCCTCATCCCCAATCCTCGCCATGGGATAATTTTCCTCTATTTTTGTTTCTCGAATCCTCGTAGAGACTTCTCAAAATGTCAAAAAAATCCAAAAAAAAATTTGAAAAAAGAATAGGAAAAAGAAAGCTAAAACATAATATTACGTCTACGACATCAAATTCAAGAGTTTAACAGGTTCAACATTGTAAAATAAAAAACATAAGTACATAATACAAAGTCTAAACATAAGAACCTAAACATAGGTTGGCACAGTTGCTACCAAGCTACTTTGCAACTTCAAGCTACACCCCAAAATCATACAAGTTCAAAAAACATAAGTTCACAACTTCTTCAACTCTTACTTGTGTCATCCATCATAAGTCTTCATTATGTTCATCCCCTACGCACCACACTTGCACTTACCTTCAAAATAAAAAAAAAACACATAAGCTTGTGATTTTTAATGGAAAAATATTTAAATAATTTATAATATAGTATAACAATACAACATATTCCTTTACAACTTTACCTCAATATCATCATCAACATCTTTATCTTCATTGAATGTGCAACATTCACTCATTTTTTTGGTAGAACCTAACAATTACAAATCAAAATAACTATATAAAAAGAAAAATTAAATAAAAATTAGATGGATATAAAATTTATATTACCTTCACTATTGCATTGCATAACCAATCTTGAGAACACATTAATGTCTCTACTATTTCCACAATTAGCCTACTCTAATGAGGACTAAGAAAGTGACCATTGATGCTAAAGGTAGACTTTGAGGCAACTGTGGAGATAGGAATGACTAAAAAATCTCTTGCAATTATTTGCAAAGTTAGATATTTTATTCCATTTTTTTTCCAATAACCCAATATGTCAAACACATCTTCATTTGATTTATTAAGCACGATAAGCTCCTCTAAGTAGCAATCTGATTCTGATTTGAAAGTGCTATCTGAAGTAGTTTCTTGCGCATATTGAAAATAATTGCTTCTCTACTTTGCTTTCTTTACGAGAGGACTAACTTCCATCAAAGTTGAAGATGTAGTAAAATCACTACTAGTAGAAACACTCCTCCTCTTCTTAGCTTGATATTCATCAACCAAATCTTCAAGTAATATTTTCACATTGTGCAATTCATTAGTGCTTTCATTTTCATACATAAAAAGGAATAAATAATTCAACAACTTCATTTTATATCTAGGGTCCAAAACAACCCATATTGCCATCACCTCATTAATCATGCTCCAGTACTTCTCAAAGTTGTCAAACATACTTGAAGCCATGATTTTGATGATGTCATTAGAAGAATGTAGTCATTCATTAAAAGACAATCTAATTTCACACACTTTTGGAAAATAAATATTTAAAATTAGATATTGAGTATCTGAGAACAACTCAGTCACATTATAAAATATTTTCAACTTTTCACGAATTTCAGATGTCATTTCCCAATCATTATTACTTGACAAGCACATAAATTTAGACTCACGTTGTTTTAAATGTTTAAAAACTTCATGGTATGACAATGTAAAAGCAAGCATTAAAAATATGGAGCTCCATCTAATTCTACAACTAAGTGCAAACTTCTTTGAATAAGCAATGTTCAATTGTCGAGAAATGTCAACAAATTTCTCCTCCCTCTTTGGTGTCTAAGCAAGCGTAACACTTGGTGTTAGAACCCAATAAGCAATACTTACTATCCCTAATCTTTTTGAATAGAACTATAGATTGTCTAGAAATAACTTAAATTGCTTTTAATTAAATTGTGGAGAACATAGAGTATAAAACGCATTTACTGCTTAAAGTGAGAAATTAGAGTTCCATTTTTAAACAAAAAATGCGATTGGACTAGTTGAAATTTTTTGGTAATAATGAAATTAGGATTTATGTTAAACTTGTTGGAAGCTAAAAATCCATTTTGTGCATCTTAACAGTTAGTTTAGGTACAATTGTCAATAGTTAAGGTTAATAACTTTCTATCCAAATTCTAATCAAACAAACAATCAAAATAAAAGGAAACGTGAAAAAAGATCACAAAGAACTTGGATCCATTCTTGGCTTCATCTTTAAGACTTTGATGTGGTGTAGGCACATAAATGAACCTAAAACAAATAATTATAAATATCACATACAACTTTGCATAATCCAATTGTCATCAACGAAATAAGTTGTAACAAACATATACCCTTTGCTTTGATTGGTTGCAAGAGGGTATAATCTAATGGAGCAAGTACTCGTATCTCACATATCATTCACGCCGCGGCGTGGCAGTTATTGCAATCTTAGCGCACGCTTGAATTTCTTTCAAGTAGCTTCATAGTCTTAGCCTTCTTGCTTTCATACATCTTCAGTATAACATTCTTCATTGTATTGTGAGAAACTACTCTGAATAAAGTTGAAGAGTACCATAAAACCTTCTAAAACTAATATGATCAACTATAGTGAGAGGATACTCAAGCAATATAATCATTCTTGCAAGTTCCATCCTTGCAACATCTTGATTAAATGAGTAGTTACCAACTATAAGTGATTCACCCCTATCTCCTATTGAACTTGATGTTTATGCAAAAGTTTTAAGTATTGCTTGCTTGGAGCCCTTCACAGTCCGAAGTTTACAAGTCCTAATGTGGTCATGTAAGTGTTTAGTACCTTGTCTAGTGTCACCACCAATTATAAGCTTCTTCTTTATGAATATTTGCATATTGCCTTCCACTTTATGTCATCTATTTTTGCTCCTTTTCTTCAAAGTGTGCTCATAGCTCATAAAGTTAGTTCTTGATCTTTTATTAGGACTTGGCCTTTTGAGGTGATGATGTATGACATCTTGTTGTTTCTTTCCAAATTTGCTTCAATTGTTTCATTAGGTGGAGGAGCCTCTTATATATGTTGATTTTGTTCAAACTCTTCTTCATCTCCTTTTTCTAATTCTGATTTGTGTCTCATTAGGAACTTGATTGCTCCCTTTCTTCACTAGGGGTGTTAGGTGATTGATCACCCTTAGCATTTTGCATATAAAATAAGTACAACATGTCATAAAAATAAAGTTACTGATAACTATTGTAGTGAAACAATCTATTGAAATTTATAAGCATATATAATAATTAGATTCAACTAGAGTGACCACCATTTGTTTTACCTATACATAAAAGCAATGAACATTAATGCATATCAAATACATGTTGATGCCAATAACATGTAAGATCAAACAGATTCTAAGTAAACAAAGAGAAATGCAAAATGAAACCCAAAATTAAGAAATAGAGTCCATTTCATAAACAAAACAAATGCTAATCAGAATTGCCATATCCCAAAACAAACAAACAGTTGAAATTCAATCGAAAAAATACACTCAAATCATTCCCAATCAAACCTTGAAACCTTTTCTTCAAATCTCAAACAATCTTAAACATCACAAAGCCTTAGTGCAGGCACATAAATGAACCTACAAATTTATAAATATCTTGCTCCAAGTTCAAATGTACCCTTTGTTTTGATTAGTTGCATAACATATACATGTATAATGTCAAAAGGATCAAAAGGACTTCAAGGTCAAGGTAAACGCTTTAGTATATCATTCTTCATTTATTGGGTGTCTTGTTATGTTGAGGAAGACAAATATTAAGTAAAGCATGATTTCACATTTGGGTTTAATTAATAATAGAAAATTTGATCAATAATAGAATATTTGAAATCCAAAATCCCCAAATTGAACCCTATAATCATCAATAGAAAATTTGAAACCCAAAATCCGCAAAATAGAAACTAGAAACCCTAACTCATTTTGTTCATTCTGGGATTAGGAACATTGTCCCAACAAGGGTGGTGGACACCCACGATTATTTTGCATTGACAACATGTCATAAGAGTAATGTTATTGATAAATATTGTAGTGGAACAATCTATTGAAATTTATAAGCATAAATAATAATTAGATTCAACTAGAGTGGCCACCATTTGTTTTGCCTATACATAAAAGCAATGAACATTAATGCATATCAAATACATGCTGATACCAATAACATGTAAGATCAAACAAATTCTATGTAAACAAATAGAAATGTAAAATAAAACCCAAAATTAAGCAACAGAGTCCATTTCATAAACAAAAATAAACGCCAATTAGAATTGTCATATCCAGACAGACAAACGGATTCAATCAGAACCAATATTCCCAATCAAACCTTGAAACCTTTTCTTGAAATCTCCTTCTTCGCCTTAGTGCACCCACCACATTTGCTTGCTTCAAGTTCAAATGCAGTGCATAACATATACATATATAATGTCAAAAGGATCAAAAGGACTTCAAGGTCTAACGAGAAGTTATTAGGTGTCTTGCTATGTTGAGGAAGACAAATATTAAGTAAAGCATGATTTCACATTTTGATTTAATCAGTAATAGAAAATTTGATCATCAATAGAATATTTGAAATCCAAAATCTCCAAATAAAACCCTATAATCATCAATAGAAAATTTGAAACCCAAAATCCCCAAAATAGAAAGTAGAAATCCTAACTCATATTTGGAATTGGGTCATTGTAGTGGTGGACACTATTGCGGTTGACGCCAATGGTGGTGGGAGCGACGACGGAGTGGAGCTGGAGTAGTCCTACGCGCGAGCGGTGGCTATACGACGATGAATTGGTGTCACGATGACGATTAAGGCTGAGACTGAGCTTGAGATAAGTTGGTGCCATAGTTAAGTGATTTGACGATCACAGATCTCATTTGGAATTTGAGAGAAACAAAAGCTCATCAGGAAAAAAATGATTGCGTGAGAGTTTTATTAAGTGATTGCTTTACATTTTTGCCAGGATCAATGATTTGGGAAAAAAAAGTTCTTATTAAGTTAAGGATTTGGGAAAAAGGTGAATATATAGAAAGGTATTTTTATAAAATTATATAATTTATATTATTTTAATATTTTTAATTTTAAATAAATATAAAAATTAATAAAAAGATGAATTATTAAAATATATATATAATATATATATATATATATATTTTTTAATAATCTAATAAAGATAAAAATCTAACTAGATGGAGAGTATGTCCCATCTCTCCCCAAATTTTTCAAGGAAAACTTTTGTCCACACTTTCATCTCGCGGAGAGAAAATTCCAACTTTGATGCCTAATTTAGGGTGAACCTTGCAAAAATTCTGAATTCTGAGAATTTTTGACATCGTTAATCCTCCTCCTGTTATCTCCCAAGCATTTTCTTTACTGATTATTTGGTTGTTGCACCTCTTTGACCGGCCCCACTCAGATAGAAGTGGCCGCTGTCTGTTGTAGCTTGGAAAAAATAGGTCAGGTATGTACCAAAAAATAAAAAAGGTCCGGTAAATCCAATCACGATTATCAAGAGACTAAAAAGGTTCACGAAAAATCATTGCTTATTGCCTCACGTTTATTGAGATGAAAAAATTAAAGTGTTAATATTATAAAAAATAAAGTACGATTAATTAAGATTTATATAAATCTGAGGTGTTATATATATATATATATATATATATATATAATTTACTCTTTCTAAAAAAAAATTGATTGATGTGTCATTCTGTATCTAAAATTCAATTAATACTTTCAGTTATTTATAATTTAAAAGTATATATATATTTTTTGTACAGTAAGGTACATATAATTTGATTTCAATAAATGTTATTAATAATCTTCTAAGTTACTCTAGATTTAATTAATATTTTTATCGTCGTAACTTTAAATTCTCTTATTTTATCATCCTAATAATATTTTTTATTATTTAAAAATAAATATTATATGCTTTTGAATTTTTAAATATTAAATGCTTCTATTTTTTATTTAAAATTCATTTTAAGTAATTAGTAAAATGTTAATAAGATTGTCTAGAAAAAAAAATAGTATTATTATGTCATTCTCACTTGTACACTGAATGCAGCCAGATGATAGCAGCAAAATAAGATGATCTGCGTCAGCTGCGCAACGTTGTTGCGAGACGTTCATTAATCATTACAAATTTTCTTCAAAGCCACCAACTTTGCTTGTTCTTTATTGCTTTTCTCCTGAAGGTTTAGTTAATTTTTTAATTTCTATAAATATATTTATTTTAAATTTTGGTATTTATAAATTTTTTTACTCTATTTTGATCTTTTTTAATTTTAAAATAAGTAAAATTAATCTTATCATACATCTCTTTTAAAAATTAATTTTATTTGTCTCAAAATTTAAAAAAATTAAAATAAGATAAAAAACTTTATAAAGATTAAAATCAAAACTAAATATATTTAAGGTGACTAAAAAATTAATTAAATTTCTCCTAAATATTTGTCCCACTGATCAAATTGATTTGTTTGAAGTACTCCTACTGTTTTTGGTCGTTAGCTTTCGGTGTGTGGCTATTTTTCTTTTTCTCCATAGTCAACGAAGACTCGAGCAACTCACGAAAACAGAAACTTTAGTAGGTCGCTATAAGGTAGGAGCACCACCTAATTTTCATGGACTGCCACAACCCTTTGGTTCCATAAAGTGGGTCTATCTATTTTCTTGTTTGAAGTGCCACCATCTTTTTGGTGCAAAAGTTGCTTTGGCTCTTTATTTCTTTTTTTCTTCCCCTTTAATTTTCTAGACGAGACTTTCTTATCTTCACTTTTAATTTGTTTCCTTATCTTCTGCGAAGGCAGTTTGCTAATTTAGATTTGATAGGGTGAATCATTGCTATGCGTGCTTATTTAAGTAGATTCTAGCTAATGATCAAGAATAACTTACACAGTTAGTATTGCACTAATATTGGCAACAATACAAACGCACATAGCATAATTGATGTTAACTTCTATATCAAAACAACGAGGTCCTATATAAGTTCGGTTACTCGCCTTTGCTAATCTAATATCTGAAGATAATTTACACTTCTCTTTCAAATGGTTTAACCTGATGCAATTATCATTTTATGGTTTGAAAAGTGATATTGTTCCACTGAGATCTTCAGCACATATTAGGTATCATAGTCATGAAAATAATTTTGTGGCCTTATATATTTCTCTCTCTTTTTTTTATGTATTTACTATATATTATATTTTTATAATAAAGGATAAACTATATTTTACATACAATATATTAACATAAATATTTTGGTAAAAAAATTTGCCCGTAAGACTTTAAAATTAGGACAAAAGTTTTAAATTTATCATTCTTAACTTCTTTTAACCAAAACTATATATATATATATATATATATATAATGGTCGCGAATAAGGGTATAGGGCATTCATGGGTAAAGCTAGATTGTCCATATAGTGGAGTTTTTGTTTGCCTCTGTCTCCTGATGCAAATAATTGACTACTTCCGGTGGACGCATTTAGCATACAACAACCGCATACAACAGCCCATTTTATCGCAAATAAGCGGTTCCCCGTTTTCCTTTTTTATTTAATTTTTTTATTTAATTAGGTGTATATGTAAATTAGAGTATATATAAATATTATCAGTTAAAATTTATAAAAAAATATATATATACAATTATGTATAAAAATAATAATCTAATTAAGTTTGTGTGCTAATCTAAATATATGAAAATAATATTAATTAAAATTTATAAATTTTTTTGTATATATAATTATCTATAAAAAAATAAATTTAACATCTTTTATGTATGATTTAAGATGTGTGCATAAATATTATCAACTAAAATATATAAAATTTCTTATATACACAATTAAAAAAACTTACCTGTACACAAAATTAAAGACCATCGATTTTCATCTCCTTTTTTCAAAGATTTACAGTGATTTTTTTATTCTTACAAGATTATTGTATTGAAAAGTAAAATATTTTGTGTATAATTTTTATACATATATTATATCTATATCATATATTAATATACAAGATATATTAAATTAATTTGTATGTAGTTATAATATTTTCATAAAATATAAAATAAATTTATAAATAAATTAAAAAAATTAAATGTATAAAAACTTAGACAAATATCATATATGTATTGAAAACGCAACCACTTCCGATGGCTTTTTTGCCATTATAAAGAATGAAAAAGGGAATTCATGATTACAAAAATTAAGAGGCATGCCACAACTCCGAGTAGGCAAAGCATTGCAACACGTCTGCTCTTTGAATGAATCTTTTTGTCATGGGAACAACTTTAACTTGCCGTATTTCTTTCCAAAAAGATGAAGATGCCATGTATGAAGAGGAAGGAGCATATGACTATTGACTTGTTCCCTGAGTTGGGGAACATGTAATTGTAACTTAATAGCCAAATTTCACATAGCATATGCCGCCTTTTTCATATGCCATACTAATTTACCAGATACATTATCAGAACCAGTAGGCATGGTTACGATTTGCTTCACTGTTTGCATATCTAATTGAGTCTTCAGCTTTTCACCATCCTGAATTTTGATAAACTAGATCATTCAGCTTGTTAATATCTCACGGCTAGATAGAAGATTGGAGCCAAGCATTTGTCGAACAGGATTTTGACAGAACTGCCATCTCCCAATTATCTTCATCTTGGCATATACAATGTGCTAGATTTTAATTTAAATTAAATTGTATCTAAAGAAGTGGTCCCAGATTTTTCTTTCAAGTCACTTTGTCTAAGTAAACTGTAGGTTAGCTGTTTTGAGTCAAATGGATAACAGTGTCGGTTTTAGCCCAAGGCCAGTAAACAAAGAGGAGGGCTTTAGATCCCACCTTTTGTTAACATGTGTTTAGATATTTTTTTATTAATAGAACAGAACGAAATAAATAAAAATAGACCAAAAAAAAAAAGAAAAATGAAACATAATTATTATTATTTTTATTTAAAAAATTAATAACGGAACGTGTTCTGAACTAGATTTTGAGTTATCAATTAAGAGTAATCCGACCTACTAAAATAATATTCAGATATTATTACACGTTATCTTGATGAGTATATCTATCTATTTATTAGGAATAAATCTTTCAAGTATCCTTGATGGATATGAAAGTTAATTATATCCCACATAAATAAAAAAATTAGTTAAAAGGATCACAATTCCTGATGGATTCTAATCCTAAATAACTGCATTTAATACAGATTGCACTCATCCTAAGACGTTCCTATAAATGTTAAGTTAAGTTTTAAAGGTATGCATCTCCTCTAATATACAGACTGCCTTCATTGAGCACGGTCTAACTTGAGCGTCGTAGTGCCTTTTGTAGGTACCCACCCCTCACACCACCGCTGCCGCAGCTGTGCCACGGAGGAATCCACCTTCAATCATCAATACGTGCCTATTTCAGGTACCCCTCTGAATCTACTTCAGAACATTGACGCCGTCTGTGAGAAATGATAAACTTTTATTCTCATTCAACCATAGTGTGCACAAGACAGTGTTCAAGAAGAGAAGGTGTTGCGCACGCTGCCCCTAATCAAGGACAAGGCCTGGTGGCGCAACGCGGTCCTCAACCTGTCGCACCATCAGCGCATGTTGAAACCTCCACTGCTAGGAGTCGGGCAATTATCATTAAGACTCTTAACGAAGGGCATAAGACTTTGCATTCTGCCGAGAGCACTCACCCTTCGCGAAGAGTCCCTGTTCGAGAGAGACTCGTGTTCCCAAGTGAAGGAGCTAATAATGTTGTTTAAGGGCCCAGAATCCTTGTGCATGCTCGCTTAGGGCCCTCGAATAGTGACGCATATCACGAGTCCTACCATGAGGACACTATCCAATCTGAAATGAAGAGAAACTGCCTTCAAGAACTGGTGCGCCAACAAATAGCACTGATCGAACAACGACGTTGGTTGAACGACTAACGCCATCAGCTAGAAAATCTCAATAGATTTGTGCACGAAGTGAATGATAACAGAAGGTGGAATGCGGCCCACAACCAGAGAAGGCTGCAACATGATGAAGCCAGTAACGTTGTTGGAAACAACACCCCGGCCCTCGCTGGTCAACAATAGTCCTTCTCAGATGAATTAATGGAGTATAGAGTCCAAAGAAACTTCAAGTTTCCTTCCAACTTAGAGCCCTATGATAGGACAACGGACCCTCAAGAACACTTAGACGCCTACACCTAATCTATGCAGTTCCATGGGAGATCCTCAGAGTTACTGTGCCGCGCATTCCCCTTCTCTTTAAAGAAGGGAGCCCTCCGCTGGTTCGTAACTTTACGAGCGAAATCCGTCACTAGATGGAATGATCTCACCCAAAGTTTCCTACTACATTACACTACCGCCAAGGAGCGACCCAAGTCTATTGATTCTCTTTCTGGAATTCTCCAAGGGAGCAATAAGCCCCTTCATGAATACATCAAGAGGTTCAACAACGCTTGCGTTTATACAGAAATCCTGGATGACAGGATTGCCCTTCACTACGCCCAGAGTAGCCTCCGAACTGATTCAAACTTCTTCCGGTCTTTGGCAAAAAAGAAAGCCAAAGACTTTGGATGAACTTTACTTGTGCTCTCAAAATATATCGAATTAGAAGAAGTCACTAAGGCTAAAGAGAATTTGGAAAAATGTGAGTCCACTCATTAGAAAAATAATCGAAGCTCTAATCAACATCAGAACACCCCAAAGGGCAAAGTATATCAGTCTAGGTACTTTGACTACACTCCTCTGAATACCTCAAGGGAAACGATTCTCAAAGAGGTGCTTCAGATTGAGTTCCGGAATATCCAAAGGCCTCCCCCTTGAAAAAGGCGAAGGATCATTCCAAGTACTATAAGTGGCACAAAAGCTACAACAATGAAACAGAAGAGTGTTATCAGCTCTTAGATGTCATTGAGTCTTTAAGGAATGATGACTTCAGAAGTATATTGCTGAGATCTGGAACAATGACAATCCCGGAAGACGGAGAGAGTGAAGACGTAGCTGTAGCCCCCGGCAAAGTCTGACCCCACGACAAAGGAGGAGAACACGTAGCCCTGTCAGGAAATCCCGAATTCCACCATGCCGTGACACTGCCAACCAGCAAGATCGGAATCAAGATACTCAAAACGGGGCCAACATGACAGATCGGCTCGTCAGTACCATCTCTGGAGGATTTGCAGGAGGAGGTTCATCTAGTAATTCCCAGAAGAAAGCACTATGGACTGCCATGTTGAGCGTTTCTGACTTTACACGCAGGCCTTGTGCAGATGATAGGGAAGAACCCGCGATCTCTTTCATCACTAAGGACTACGACGATGTTGTCTGGGATCACGATGATCCACTCATCATCTCCGAAATAATATCTAATGCTGAAGTCTAACGTATTTTCGTAGACCAGGATAGCTCAGCAGACATAATATTCATGGATGCTTTCAAAAAATTGGAGTTCCACATGTCTGCCTTAACCCCCTATGAGGGCAAACTCACCAGTTTCTCTAGAGAGAAAATCACCCCGGTGGGTTATTTTGAAACATTCATGACCCTCGGAGACAACAAAGTCTACAAAACCGTCAAAGTCAGATTTTTGGTCGTGGACTGCCCGTCTGTATACAACATTATTCTGAGGTGACCTACCTTGAATGACATTGCCGCTGTAGTGTCCACCGCTCCCCTGGCCTTAAAATTCCTTAACAAGAATAATAAGGTAGTTGCGGTTAAGGGCGATCAGATCGCAACACGCAAGTGTTATAATGAGAGTCTCAAGATATATAAGACTCTTAGGAAAGCAAGAGCACGTACGTCTAGCCCGGCTGTGCATCAAGTTAACATCCTTATGACCGAGCTGGATGTCAGAGAAACCAAACCCTATCCAGAAGGAGAAATTCTTCCACTCGAACTAGGTGACAAGTCTGACAAATTCACCAAAATAGACGCAAATCTTGAAGACTAGGAGAAACGCCAGCTTATGGAGCTCTTGTAGAAAAATAAAGACTTCTTTGCTTGGACGTCCTCCGACATGCCTGGGCTTAACCCCGCTTTCATCTGTCATCGTTTATCTATTAAACGGGATGCGAAGCCGGTCTCCCAAAAGAACAGAAACGTTGGCCCTGAGAGACAACAAATCATCCCACACAATAAATACGGATGAACTTCTCACAAAGCCCAGAACAAGTTCACTTGTTCCATCAGAAGATCTTGAGTCAAAAAGTTTCATGGTTGCAGGCTTAGATTCTTCGTTTGCCAAGAATACGTCACTTAAAGGAGATTTTTAACATTACTAAAGCAAGCAGTGATGGCCAGTAATACAGATCATCACGTTCAATCACGCTCAGTTTTAATTTAAGTGCTAAGCCAGTAGGTATATTATGAAGAAGTGCTATTTATCACTTCGCCTCGATATCATCTCAGTCAGTACCTTTGCCGCGACATCGAGTCCACAAGTACTTTGGCCTGACATAACCCACAAGGTTACTACAATTTACCGATATCCAAGGAATACAAGGTCTGAAGAGGATCAGATATTCCAATATCTATACAAGACGGCCAAACAGGAGAATCCACTTGAACACCTTCTGGGGGTAAGTAACGAATTCAAGAATCTTAACTCGTGCCTATGTGAGCCGCACCTTAGACGGCCAAACAGGGGAATCCATTTGACCACCCTCTGAGGGTAAGTAACACATTCAAATGTCTTAACTCGTGCCCATGTGAGCCGCACCTTAGATGGCCAAATAGGGGAATTCACATGACCTCCCTCTAAGGGCAAGTAGTGCATTCAAGGGTCTTAACCTGTACCCATGTGAGCTGCACCTTAGACGGTCAAACAATGAGCCACTAATGGGATCAGGGAGTGCCTTACATTCCAGGTTAATAGGGCAACCCACCAAACCCTTCTCAGCGGGTTGGTCGCGAGTCGCAAAACCTTGACACTTAGCTGAAACCATCATGTGGTTATTGGTAGCATGGATAGTGAAATCTATGCATAAGCCATTACGGTACCCACCGAGAGTTGTCTTACGTTAAACAGGTTGTGCAGTAGAAAAATCTCAAGTCTTGGAAAAATTCGCGCACTAAATCGTAAACATAAAAGACCCCAGTAAGGACCACTTAAACCAAAGTCCTAAGAGGGATCCTAAACACTTAAATAGTTAGTGACGGACCCCCAGGCACAGTTTCTTTTATGCCTAAGTCCTAAAAGGGATCCTAAACACCCAAATAGTTGGTGACGGACCTCGAACATGGTTTCTTTTATGCCTAAGTCCTAAGAGGGATCTTAAACACCCAAATAGTTGGTGACAGATCTTAGACATAATTTTTTTCATGCCTAAGTTCTAAGAGGGATCCTAAACGCCCAAATAGTTGGTGAAGGATCCCGGACAAGGCTTCAATTAAATCAAATTCATGGGAGATCATAAATACCAAAGCGAATAGTAATGGACCCCAGACATGGTTTCTAAACCAAAGTCACGAGGGATCCTAAACACCAAAGCGAATGATAATGGACCCCAGACCATAGTTTCTCCTCGATTAGAAATATTCCCAAGTCCATAAAATGGTTGTGAAAAGCAACACAATGGGTGTTGGACCCAGTACAAACCATGGAAAATTAAGTAAACACGGCAACAATTATGGCTCATTCTGCGAAACCCGACCACTTATGGCCAACTGATGCATGGACCCTGTCCGGACTACGGCGCAAACGCCTCCAGATTAGAACTCGTAACCCAACGAAGAAGCACAAATTACGGCTTCAAGTGAAGCACGAATTCCATTGCCCGGGAGCATCGAGACTTGCTACTTCACTATACTGGTCAAGCGCCAAGCTGGGGGCAATAGTTCTAGACCGTAATCGGGGATCCTGTCCCATTGGTCAACCCGACACGCATCTGACTTGAGTCCATCGTTGACATCCCGACAGGAATTCACTCAATGTACGGTCGAGACACACCTCAGACGGTGGAATGATAATGTAAGCAAAGTGATCCGACTCAGATCCCGGCCTTACACATCAACCCCGGAGGAATACTATAACATATCACAGACCTCAGCCTTTTGGAAAACATTGTGAGATCTGACATTAAGTCTGACTTGAATCCCTTTGTTCACTATGTGCTGTGTGCTCTTACTAAACATGAGTATCTTAACACTTAGTTGTCTCATCTAAGCGCCAAGTTGGGGGCAATTATTCGGACCGAGATTTTGAGTTATCAGTCAGGAGTAACCCGGCCCACCAGAATAATACTCAGATATTACTACACGCTATCTTGATGGGTTTATCTATCCATTTATTATGAATAAATCTCTCAAGTATCCTTGATGGATATGAAAGCTAATTATATCCCGCATAAATAGGAAAATTAATTAAAATAGATCACAATCTCTAACGGATCTAATCCTAAATAACTGCATTTAATACAGATTGTACTCATCCTAAGACACTCTTATAAATGCTAAGTCAAGTCTCAAAGGTATGCATCTCCTCTAATATATAGGTTACCTTCATTGAGTACGGTTTAACTTGAGCGTCAGAGTGCCTTTTTCAGGTATCTACTCTCTCACACCACCACTGTTGTAACTGTGCCACAGAGGAGTCCACCTTCAATTATCAGTACGTGCCTATTTCTGATACCCCTCTAAATCCACTTCAGAATAGAACGAAATGAAATTTCATTACCTGTGTGTTTTTCTCATTCCACCTCAATTTTGAAAAGAATAAAAATTAGGTATTTGAAAAAAATAAAGGGGAAATGATTTCTCATATATTTCGTTCTTTTCTCATATATTTTAAAACTCTTAAATAAAAAGATTTATTTCTCTACTCTCTTATTCTCTTTTTATTTCTTTCATTACTTATCATCTAAACATAGTATTAAATTTTTTATCACAACCCGAAAATAAGTTTGACAACTATACCAGAGGGTAGTGCTGTGGGACGCTCTGGCGCAGAAGCACTCGCGTCTTTAAAACATCATTTAAGTTTTGAAAGTTGAAATCAATGAATGAGGGGCTCGAGCGATTTTTATTAGCCGAAAACACATAGAAGGTTGTTAAAATGTTCAAAAAAGTGATGGAACATCACAATTGTAAAGCATGCTCATTAACTTACACTCAATCATATGCAATACTAAAAAGAACTACACCTCCCCTAAGGATTGATATTTATTAAAGTATGCTTGTCTTTAATATTTTATTATAAGAAAATATTTTTAATGATTTAGATCCTTTATAGTGTTTTTTTTTATAAAAAAAACTACACAAATTTTATAATTTAATACTTTAAGAGTTGACTTAATGGTTAAAGCAGTTTACTTTCTAACTTAAGTGCTTTGGTTTGGATAATCTTGTGCGAGCATCTAGCAAGATTTATTCTCCTAAATACACCAAGATTATATGAGAGCGTGTCCTTAAGGTGTTTTTTTTTTTATATACTTTCTTAGAGTATCTCTTATCAAATAAATAAGAGAATAATCTTTTAATATACAATTAAGTATTTAAGTAAGAATTACTCATAATAATATTATTTTTATACACATAAATTTTAAAATTAAACTTATAATCACATACTTAACTTAACTGTATTGTTAGAATGTGTTTTTAAGATTAAGATCACACAGAAAATTTCAGTTAATGTAAAAGTTGACCTAAAAATACCCTTATTTAAAAGTATAAAACATTGTAATTGTAAAAGGCATATTGAATTTCTCACCTTGAGCTTTCAAATAACGATTTCAACTAATAAAATCAACTAACAAACTAATTTAACTAAAATAATTTTAAATCTTCTTAACCATTCTTCTTATTAATTATCTTAATTATTAAATATAAAAAAAATTAAATACTTTTTATTTTTTAAAATATAAAATATATTTTTATTTTTTATTTAATATTTTTTATTAAATATTATATGAATTATTTAAAAAATATTTAAGTAGATATAACGAAACTCAACTTCTTAAAATGTTCATCTTCATTTAAGAAATAAAGAGTTTAACAGGCAATTGGGCCAAATTAAATTAGTTAGACATCAAATTCGGACAAAGATATTAATTACCAGATTACAATTAACAATATTAGGAACCACCACCGATTGTAATTGGACAACAAGCGAGACCCTGAGGTGCAGTTACAGGTGCGAGACACTGGCAATTAGATCCAAAACCAAAAGATGCTACCAGCTGCAACGCGTTCTCAAGCTCCAAAGACACGTACGTGTTTCCGAACCAACGACGCAACATATTCCATGAAGGCTGTGTCGCACGGCAATGTTATTGGACCATCGGTTGGGAAGCCCGAACTGTTCCTCAGACATCCTAAACAGCTCTCTGAATATCTTGCTCCTCAAATAACCCAATGGTATCACGAAGCGTCCCTTGTCAATGGTGTACACCACAAAGTGACCTTTATCTGCTACCCTTCTACGGTTCATTATTCTAGGCAGCGAGATCGCTCGCCTCTTGATTCCAGCCATTCTTTGCCACTTCCTTGCCATGGCAATTAGTCTTTTCAAGCTGATCATATTGGGGCCGCTATTTTCTCCGCCTACGCTGTTTATTTGAGATTGGGAGAGTGAGTGCCGTGCATGCTTTGGAAAAGTCGTGTGTATATGTGAACATTTAAAAAAAATGATAGTCTTACATTATTAAAAAGAGATATCATTATTTATATTTTTTTTAAATATTATAATTAAATAAGAGAAAATAAAAAAAAAATATAATAAATAATATATATATATAAAAAAATATATGTACTATTTATAATAAAATATCAATTAAGCCATTTTATTGAAAAGTGAAGTGTAGTTGGAAGAAAAACCATGTGCTGATTGGATGAGGTCCATGGTTTAGGACGTGGGCTAGTTTTGGATTTTAATAAGAGTCCACGTTGGAACAGCTGGTGGGGCCAAATTATCCATGTTACCATTAATATTTTTTTGCCACAGTACAAGTACAATAATATGGGCGGTAGAGCAATTGCGATTGGAGGATATTACAACTGCTATAAATAAAATCCTTTGCATCTCAACAATGACCGTACAATAATTTTCATAACACATCCCATTAGTAAAAAAAAATAATTTTAAATTTTCTTATACAATTTTTTTATTAAGATTTTTGTTATATTTTTTAAAAATATTTTTTAATAATTTTCTTATTACTTAATAAAAAATATTAAATAAAAAATTAAATGTAATTAATATTTTGAGAATATAAAAAATATTTAATAATTTTTTATTTAATAAGAATATTATTAAGAATATGAATTAGAAAGATTAATTATTTTCTTTCTATTAATCCTTTTAATTATTAAATGAATAAAAAATGATTAATTCTCCTAACTCATCATCTTAATAATTCTCTTAATTACTAAATAAAGAAAGTATTAAATATTTTTTATATTCTTAATATATTGGTTACATTAATTTTCTATTTAATACTTTTTTTATTATGTAGTAGGAAAATTATTAAGGAAAATATTTTAGGAAGATATAATAAAACTCAATGAATAAAATATTAAATATTTTTTATGTTTTCAAAATATTAAATATATTTACTTTTTCATTAAATATTTTTTTATTTAATATTAAGAGAATTATTAAAAAAACTTTAAGATAATATAACAAAACTCTTAACAAAAACTAACCGTGCTTGGCACTGAGTTCTGGGAGAGTTACAAAGGCATACAAATTATGAAAACAATAATGATATTTTTATCATATTTTTTCTTATATCACATTTTATACTATTTATCATATCATTAATTATATCACTTTATTCTTATCACATTTTTCACTTAATCATAATTATTAAAAAGGTGATAAAAAATGGTGTGTTTTGAAAAATGATGTAAAAACATCATTATCCTTATGAAAATTGATTCTTACATATTAATTTTGCACACACTTATTTCATTAAAAAAAGAAACAAATGTGTTTTAAATAATGTATTTATTTTATGGGTTTTTTAAGAGCACTTATTAAATAATTTAAAATGAAAAACTATGCATGAAAAATAACATTTTTAATTTTTAATATATTAAATATTTTATTTTTTATAAAAAATATTTTAAATTTTTAACAAATATATTTAAAAATTTATAATAAAAAATAAATAAATAAAATATGTACATATTATCACCGTAAAATTATCTATAATACAATACGTTGGCTAAATCTTTAATTCAACTGTTACTACTTGCCAAAATTTAGGGATGGAGTTGCTGAAGCAAACAGTAACATAGACTTATTTCTACGATCAAAAAAAAAATAATGGACTTATTTCAACATAGGCTAAGCCCGAGACCAAAAAGAAAGGCAAAGAAAAGACCCAAAATTTATTAATTACCATTCAAATCAAATGGGATTACTCCCATATTTATATATTTTTTAGATAAATCATTAGATTCTAAAACTTATAGAAGATTATGTTCACTCCACTTATAATTTGATATCTCAGTTTCAAATAATTATGGTATCTCCGCTTAGAATTATCAATGATTAACTTTTTCAATTAAAAAATTTAAAAATAATAAATATGTTTACCTACGATGCTGTCCCTTCAGAAGTCTCTGTCCATCTTTTAGATTCAGATATGTACGTTTTCGGTGACTTAGAATATGTTTGGCAAATATAAATTATTTTTTATTCAACTATTTTTAGAGGATTAAACTATTTTATAAAATAATTATTATATTTAAATAAAAAAATTATTTTTTTAAAAAAATTACATGAAATTTAATATAAAAAAAGTTTTTTATAATTAATAATCATAAATTGAATATTGAAACTTATAATTTTAACTTATAAATTATATTTTATACTTTGATATATAAATATTATTTTGTTCTCAATCAAATAATTTTTTTAATCATTCTATACTTATTTTAATAATTTAATGTAAGAGTGATTCTTTTTTATATCATTTAAACAAATCATATTAGTTTAAAATTATTTTACAAAATTAAAAATAAAAATGATCGATTATAATAATAATCGATTATCAACATATATAATTTTTAACTTTCCCAAACAAACCCTTTGATTAATTTAAATTTAAATTTGGATAAAAATATATTTATAAATTTTAGTTTGATTAAAAATAAATTTATTGTTATTTATATTTGTAAATAATTAATATTTGTACAAAATTATTTTTAAATGTGTAACTACTAAAAATATATGAATTTATATTATAATATTAATATTACTTTTTATTTCATTTCATTATTTTTAAGTATGCATGAACAAATTATATAAATGTTATTATTTTTTTACTTTTAATGGTATAGTTAAATTATAAATAAAAATTTATAACAAAATGTTAAATTATATGCATAGTTGAATAAATTATATAAATGTTATTTTTTTTTACTTTGATGATAGAGTTAAATTATAAATAAATAAAATTTACAATGGAGAAATAAATTATACATATAAATGAAGGTAGTGATGAACTGAACATTCTAAAAAAAAGAAGAAAGGTTAAAAAAGGAAAAAAATAGTTGGGAACATTCAATTATTCATTTAATTATCCCAGGATAAAAATTCAACATAAAAGTAAGAAAATTTTGCTTTTCTTTAAACGTGGGTTAGAGGAGAGAGTTCTCTTGGAGCAAACGAAATTGCCAATTGCCAAACGAATCTTGAGCCATTCGAGGAAGAAGGTAACGTCCGTTCAGAGTTACCAACTGCAAACTAAACACACACTTAATTGCAGATATGTGCGTTGAGGTATATATTTTTTACATATGAAAAAATTTTGATTCGAAATTATTACAATATATTAAAATTATTAAATCTATTTAATTTTAAATTATGACTTATACAAAATATAATATACTAGAGATTATATTGTAGAGTAACTTAAAAGGACAAATATGAGGCTGTCATACCCCATCCTGAAATAGAAATTACGAATGGTGCGTGTGTATGTTGAGAGAAATTACTCTCATTTTCTATATCTGCTAAACACTTGTGACTTTAATGGGATAACTACAATATATATAAGATGAGAATATGAGTATTTTCTTGTGTTTATAATATGAGTTGATCTACTCAACATAGAAAATCTATACATAAGACCCACAAACCCAAAACAACATTATCTATACGGGGTTTAAGTATTTATAAGAGCCCAATAACAATATTGATCACAAATAAGTTAAATCAATAGATGCTCTACAACATTTTATATTCAATTAATTTGAGTTTTAGAAAATTAGTGACTATGCTAGTCCACACTTAATAAAAAAACTATGAATCTCTCACTTAGATATCATAAACACTTAACAAAATGTGAAATGTGGGTCAAAGAGAAAGCACAACAAAATTGCATGCCAAAAGTATGATCAATGTACAATTCCCTACAAAATAGCCCAGCATCTACCTAGGATGCCTCCTGAAATTTGACAAAATTTATCAATAAAATATCTTAGTACAACGAATTAAAATCAAGTACTAAAGTCTCTAACATTATATCATATCAAGAGCACATAATAGTTAATAACATATGACAACAAAGTTTCAGCAAGTCTCGAGACAATATAATAGTAGTATACACTCTTCCATTAATCTAACATATCAAAACAAAACAACAATAACGATAATAGTGAGATTATTAGCTTTGTGGTAGAGTACTCAATGTGAGTTCAAAACTCACTTTCTCTGCTAAACAACATAAATACCAAATAAAGAAAAACACAATATTGTAAAGTTATCAAAAATGTGATCTTAATACCATAAACAACATTAAGTCAAATATATATAATTTGTCAACCATAAATTCTAACAAAATTACTTCATTATCAACTACAAACTATATATTTACAATTGAGGAGATCACAAGTATCCATATGACACTTTACCACAAGTCAGCTCCTCTATATCAACACAAAGTCACAAAAGAATTTTCACAAATAAGGTAATTTACACTTCACAAAATCATAATGACTACTTAAAAAAATTGAAAACATATGAGTGAGATCAAAATCTCTAATATCTTACACATATTATGAGACCACTTGCAAGTTTTTAACAACTCATTCAAAAAAAAAAAAAAAAAAACCCCAAGTGTCTCAATAGCAACAATAATAAACACATACATACTTAAGTACAAAATTAGATTACCAGCAACAGAAGCACATAGGACTTATACTTAACCACTATTGAGAACATAACCAAAAGAAAATCTTTAACTTTTATTATAGTGAACATTAATGTGCAACAAAAACACAAACACATTACAAAAATTTATAACAATATGTGTCTTGTGAGATAATCCGTCAATATATTATGATTTAAAAGGTCTTTTTGCCGCCTTAGACACAAAATGACATCACCATGATTTTTTACATGATAGAAACAATTCAATACAGAATATTGTCTATCATTTAACAACAATAGTAATATTGGTCATCAATATGCAACTAGCACAAAATACATTAATAACAAATTTGCTCTCACTTGCCTATGGCAATACCTATTGATGTAAACAACACTAAAATCAATATTAAACAATAATATCTGACAGTCATTATCAAGTCAACTTAACTTACACTTACGGATTTAATTGTCTCTAATATTAGGTTTTATACATAGCGGGCTTCAAAAATTTACAACAAGTATTTCAAAAGGAACACCAATTACAAAACCGCTTTCTTCTTATAAGAAACAAAGAGCTTTAATTCATATTGATTGTCAAGTAATTTGTAAAATCAATATATAAATACATAAGAATTAAGCATATACCTTCTTTTACTTTGGTCCATAAGAAACAAAATTTCCTAAAGTGAATTCCATAGGTACAATAGGTTTAACTCAAAATATATTCATCATAAATTTTTTTTGTACCATCGACAATTTTATAAAGTTGAACTGATTAACACAATAATTTAGGCTAAAAATAATAATAAATCCTCACAAAATGATTAAATCATAATTGGAATAACGCTTCTTTCATAATAATACTTGAATGACTTTAATCCCAATATTTTTCTTGAGAAAATTAGCAAAACTAAAATTCTTTTGAGGATTTTGACATTTGAATAATATTAAAAAAAAATCATAAAGTAATCATTACAAAATACTAAGCAAAAATAATTATAACTATCCTATCAACAAAAAATAATATTTTTCAAATTGCTGTAATGAATGAAAATGAAATAGCCCAACTTGGACATAATGATTTGGGCAAGTTGGTTGGAAAGAAATGACAACTGGCAAGCAATGCTGAAAATAAGGATATGTTGAGAAGGAGTAACAAATTTCACGAGGCATAATGGTGGGAAATAAAAGGGCATGGAATGAGAGGAATTGGTTAAGCAAATACTGAGAATCAAGTGTTCTTCTGTCTAGACGTTCTTCCTCTTCTCTCTAAACTTCTTCTCTCTCTCTCTCTCTCTGGATTGTATCTCAATTTTGTTTCTGAGTTTATCCCCTTGCTCTTAAGGATTGACTCACACCTCTTGTTACTACTCATATCAGTTGTATTGAATTGATTTTCATATAGTTGTTTACTAAATTTCTGTATTGATCCATTGAACTCTCATTATCTCTGTGACCCACAATTACAATTGCTACAACAATGCTTATTACAAAATAGGTTTAACATGCTAGTGGTTTGACATAACACAAATAATGGTACAAAAAAAAGGTTAACTTTAGACTTTTATAACCTAATTATGCTTTCAACATGTCTTATTAAAAATAAATCAAATCAACACATCATGACAACTATAAGGAGTTCACTATATTACAACATACTTTAATAGACTCAACAATGTCCTCAACATGCAACAACAAAGTGATGACAGAGGTTAGAGAAAATCAAGTATTAAAACATTTATTATATTTAATCAATCATAATTATATTAGTTTTCCCTTATTCAATTAATTGGGTAATTAATTGAATTAGAGCCCGTGCATCATTGCAATCTCGCATGAGGGTCTCGGATTATAATATACAAGAGTCTCTCCTACTTGTTAGAGTGGAATAGTTAAACCAATATTTTCATAATTTATAAACAAGTAATATTTTTGAAGATTTTTTTAAAAAATATTTAAACTATTTTATCAATCACATAAATGACTATGTCAAATAATGTCATGTCGAAAGGGTACACAATAATGTGCCTGATGTCACATTTTGACCCAAAACCTTAAGGCAGTGAGCCTATGGGTCTTCTCACTTATATATTTTTCACTTAACACATTATTTATCAATTTGAGACTTCAACACTCATATTTAAATTTCTAACATTCTTCCCTTTAAGTGGAAGGGGTTTTAAGTATTCACGGGGTTATCAATCAAGACTTAAGTCTTGTCAATGTGCTCCACAACATGAGTTAGGACCAAACCCGAGCATTAACCACCGTCTCTAAATACTCGGCTTAGACAAATTATTGGCTCTGATACAGCTTACTGGGTCATAGGGGGAGCTCAAAAGCCATAAAGATCTCTATTAATGGGCTAAGTGAGAAACCACAATAGTGAACTTGACGCCACATCTTGACCCAAAACTTTAAGGTAATGAGTCTATGCGTCTTCCTACTTATATGCTCTTCACTTAAACCATTCTTTATCAATGTGAGACTTCAACACTCATAATTAAATTTCTAACAACATATACTTACTTTATTTAAAAAAATATGTTTTAAAAAATGTGCTTATTTTATTTTATTATTTTAAAAAATAGTATACAAATAATATTCAAATAGCATAATTGGATAAACCATAATACAATAGGAACAAAACTCGAGTCTAACATTTTCCCTCTAACTCCTTTAACCACCATTTATTTGTTACTTCAAACCCCACTTAATTGAGTTAATGGACACATAGATGGTGATTAAAAGAGTTGAAGGGAAGAGTTAGAACCAAGTTTTGTTCATACAATATGTTGGTTGTATCTGTAATTCAACTGTTACTGCTTGTCAAAGTTTAGGGATGGAATAAAGCCTGAAATAAACAATAACAAAGACTTATTTCAACATAGGCTAAGCTCGATACCAAAAGGAAAGCCAAAGAAAAGACCCATAATTTATTAATTATCATTCTAATTAGATGTGTTTAAGACTTGATCTATCCTATTGACTTGATTTGGTCTGAATCTAATTAAAATGAGTTATACTTCAGGTCGTCTCAACTAGATCCGGTGTCTCAAATTATTTAAAAACTAATTTTTTTTACAATTAGTTATAAATGATAAGACTTATTGACTTAAATTAATAACTTTTACTTATTATAATAATATATTTATATGGATATTATTTATTTTAAAATATATATTATAAAATATTCTTTAATTTTAATTTTTAATTTCTATAATTTTATGATTTATTTATGTATAATATTTAAATTTATATATTATATCTATATATCAATTAATTTAATTTGGATCTGATAATTATCGAACTAAGATCAGATCGGGTTAGGTTCAGGTCTAAAAAAATAACCCTGTCAAAATGTTAGGCTAAATGCATGTCAAACCAAACTCATCTCAACATATCTCATGTATATTCTTAATTTTAATAAAAGGAGAATAATTTTATAGATGATTCAAATAAATAGAATAATGATATTTAAAAAAAAAAAATGAGTCCCCTACATAGAAAGTAAGTGTCCGCAAACTAAAAAAAAACAAAAACAGTCCAAAAAAATCGAAAACCAATAAAAACGAAATAGATTGGTTTGATTAGGATAGAAATTTTAAAGAAGATTGGATTTTTTTTATAAAATCGATCCAAACCGAACCGAGAAAATATACACGAAATTACTTAAAAGTCCCCGACCTAACTTATGCCCTCCCCCTCTTGAACTCCTTCGGTCTTCTGCACGCGACCACCAAGACGGCCAAACCAAATTCCAATCCGGCGTCTCCATTCTCCATCTTTCACCAAAACTCTTCCCAAAACCCACCAATCCTGCGCCTCCCGGTCCACATACCCCTCGCCTCCAATCCTCCACGCGCACAATCCTCCACACACGGTGTCATACCTTCAGTATCCACCCACCATCCAGGCCAAACAACGCCATTCACGGCCAATAACCTGGTGATGGGTTCTACACTCCACAGTACTACTAAAAAATAAAACAAAAGGGTTCGTACGTTGGCGAGGTTGTGGCCTCGAAACTTTTTGAACCCCTTGTTGCAGCTCGGTGATGGATCAAAAAAGGGAAAAATTAGTAACTTGATCAATCGAAAAGCTCACTTATTGTTCTATTGATTCTTATTAGATTTACCCTAATTTGATAATTATTTGATGTTCTATGCACATTTAACGAGCTCTTTTTATACGAAATTGATAATTAGGGGTTCTTGAATTTGATAATTATATGAAATTGGTAAATACCTTAGGGGTTCTTTCAAACTGCTCTTGAATTATCAATCTGAGTGTTGAAATTGTTAACTATTATTTTAGTGTTGAGATTGTCATTTGATATTTTTTCTTTTCTTGCGATGCGTATATATTTCCCCCCCATCAGCACAATCCAATGTCCGATTTATTTCTTTCAATGTTTATCGATAATGATCTATATAATCATGTAGAATTACAATCTATATTTTTGTATTTGTTTGCGGGCCTACCTATATATTTATCTTTATTTTACAGGCTAAAAATACTTTAAGTAGTGAGAAAATGGTCGTTGCAAATGTTGAATCCACGAAGTCTACATCTGAATCAAACTGTGAGGAGCAAAATAATTTGAACAAAGAGGAAGGTTCCAAAGTTTCCAAGGTTGATAAGAAGAGGAAAGTATAAAGGGTCTAGTGATGGTAATAAATCTTAATATATGAATAATAAAACCTTCTAAGCCTAGATCTTGGACTTGGGATCATTTTACAAAAGATGATTCTACTAATCCTATAAATGTAAATGGTGCGGGGCAACCTATGCATGTGATTCACATAGGAATGGTACAAGCAATCTTAAAAATCATTTGTTAAGTCGTTTCCCAAAGAGACTCTTGATCCTACTCAAACAACTCTTTCTCTCCAACAATTGAAAAAGAAGATGGGAAAGCCTCATAGTGCTTTTGCTTTGGTGTTGCTTTTGATGTTGATGCATGTAGACAAGCTCAGCTAGGATGATAATTGTGGATGAGTTGCCTTTTAAGTTTGTTGAGGGAGAGGGATTCCATTATTTTATGAGTGTTGTGCAACCTAAATTGTCAATTCATTTTGTTGGAATCTTTACATGAATGAGAAAAATAAGCTAAAAAATATGTTTAATCAAATAAAAGTGTGTGTCAACAACCGATTTTCTGCAAAACTTGAATTATCTTTGTCTTATCATTTTATTGATAAAGATTGGAAATTGCATAAAAGGATTCTTAACTTTTGTCTAATCAAGAATCATATTCAATTGGTAGAAAAATTGAGAAATGCTTGGAGGGTTGGTTAATTGGTAGAGTTTTTACTATCACGGTTGACAATGCTAGTTCAAATGACGTTACCATCTCTTACTTGAAAAGTAGAATGGAAGATTGGAATTCACATCCATTAAAAGGAGAACATATGCATGTTAGATGTTGTGCGCATATTTTAAATCTTGTGGTCAATGATGGATTGAAGGACATGCATTCTTCAATTACAAAAATTAGGAATGCTGTTAGGTATGTCCGTGCATCTCCTGGTCGCATGGATAGGTTTAGAACTTGTATCAAGGAAGCTAGGATACAAGAAAAGTGTTCTGTAATTGGATGTTCCTACTAGGTGGAATTCCACCTACATTATGCTTGAAAGTGCATTGAAGTTTCAAAAGGGATTTAAGAGGTTGGGAGAGAGATGATGAATTTGTGATGATGCAAGGTGGTATCCCAAAGATGATGATTGGGATAATGCAAAATGTTTTGTTAAGTTCTTGAAATTTTTTATGATGTCACTAAGAAGGTGTCGGGTTCAAATTTTGTGACTTCTTCTCAATATTTCCATGAGTTTTGTGTGATAATGACTACATTTAATAAATGGATTGGTAGTCATGATCCATTGCTTGCAAGCATGATTAAAAAAATGAAAGCTAAACATGATAAATATTGGGGGAACATTAAAAATATGAACATGATGATTTTTATTCTTTGTGGTACTTGATCCTCGAAGCAAGTTTCATTTTGTTAAGTGGAGCTTAGAAAAGTTTTTGATGATGCTGAATTTTTGAGTGAAAAGGTAAAGGAAACATTATACAAAATGTTTGATAGCTATAGGTTTTTCCTTAATCAAGGCCAAGCTAAAAATTTTGCACAATCTTCTCATGAAGTGGACATGGTTGATCTTGAACCAACTAATGACACTTCATTTGTTATGGAATTCGAGAAGGACATGAATCTTAATGAGAGTATGAATAAAAATGAAGTGGATTTGTATCTCATGGAGACCTTGGAGAAGACAAGTAACCATAACTTTGACATATTGAACTGGTGGAAGGTGAATTCCACTAAATATCCTGTTCTTGGTCATATAGCTAGGGATGTATTGGCCATGCCTTGTCTACGAAGTAGTCCGCATTTAGCTTGGAGGTAGAGTGCTTAATTGTTATAGGAGCTCTCTTACTCCAAAGACAGTTGAAGCTTTAATTTGTACACAAAATTGGTTCCGCTCCACCTCAGTGTCAATGGATGTTGAAGAGCTCGTGGAGGACTTAGAAAGGCTTGAGCTAGGTAATTTTATTGTTTTTGTGTTGTCTTTTATTTATTAAACTTTATTACACTTGTCTATTTTTGTATAATTTTGCCATTTATATTGATTATTGTATTTTTTACATTTTTTAGAACTTGCCCCAATCCCACAACCAAATGAAGAGGATTCTGGTGCTGACTCTGATTAGCTTTGAGTCAATACCTTGTTGATCAGATTAGTATGATTAACTCAATTTCGAAAAGGATTACAATTGTTGAATTGTCATTTTGATTTTATTTGTTTGAATTTTGAACTTTGAAATTATTGCTGGATTTTATTTGTTTCTATGGTTTGTATGAATGAATGATTTAAACTTTGAAATTTGAATTATATTGTTGTTGTGTATTCTGATTTTATTAATTATATAAAAATCGAATCAACCAATCCAATTTAAACCGATTAAAATTGGTTTGGATTGGATCAGTTTGATTATCTGAATTCATTCAATCCAAACCGAGCCGATAATACTTACTTTATTTGGATCAGATAATTTTTTATCTCCAAACTCATTCAAATCGATTCAAGAACACCCATAATAGAAAGTGTCCGCAGAACTGCAAGTCGCCAAGTGATGAACTGAAGATTGGTTTTTCGGTAGTCCGACTGGGATGGGAAGCACGTGCTATGGCATATAACTAGGCCAAACAACGTGGGATGGTGATGGGTTCTACACTCTACTACTAATAACGGCTACGTTCGAAACTTTTTTCGCTAGGTGATGGTCATATAGAGTAGTTTTTGCTTATAAACACACTTATATTATTATTTAGGATAAAGATGATTCTATATTTTTAAAAGTAGGTAGTGTACATATTTTTTAAAAATATGTAATTGAGAGAAAAAAATAAAAGAATAAAAAAATAATAAATAATATTAAATAAAGTATAAAAAGGAGTATATATATTATTTGTGATAAGAATATCAAATTATATTATTTAATATGTATAAAATTATAAGATTCATATTAAGAATATATTTATTTTTAAATATATATTTTTATATATTAAATAATAATTTAAACAATAATAGTATTTTTATCATATTTTTTATATTATTAATTATATTATTTTTCACTTAATTACAATTATAAAAAAATAATAAAAATAATAAAAATAAAAGTATGATGAGATAAATATTTTTCTAATTTAAATGCTTAAAATATGAATTAATAAATCATGTATACTTTAAAAAATTTTCATCATATAACATGGTTTGTTTTTGTAACCAAGCTGTCAACCGCCACGTTGGCCTCATGGTCAGGCCACTGAGTTGGTCTCTGTGCAAGATATTTGGGTTTAGCATTTTTGGCTAAAAGCAAAAATGTTTATCTTCACTTTTTACATTCATAGTATATAATAAATGTCTCAAAAATAAATAATAATTCTTATATTAGATATAATAAATTTTAATTAAGTTAAATAAAAAATAAAAAAATCAAATAAGTAATATAAATTATTATTTATAATTTTATTAATCACTATATTTTTAATTTATATTAAAAAATATTTATTTTAGTAAATAGTAAATATTTTTAAAATAAATGATAATTTATATAAAAGATATAATAAATTTTAATTTTAATAAAAAAATATTATTACATAAATAATTTAAATTATCACTTATTATTTTATTAATTATTATATTCTATGTGTTAAAAATAGATTTATAAATAAGGGAGTTTACTTAAAAGGTAAAGAAGTCTTTTGTGGTGCCGTCTTGAATGCAGAACTTAATCATATGCTTGGATGGGAAGAGAAAATGAGAAAAAAAAAGGAAATGATTAAAAAAATATTTTTTCTCCGCTAACAAATAAAATGCATAGCAATGTAGATCAATTTTTACTTAAGCATGATTTAGAATAAGTAATTAAATTATTATCTAATATGTAAAAAATTATGAAATTTATGATAAAAGTAGTCTGATTTTTAAATATATCTATTTATATATATTAAATAATAATTTAAATATTTAAAAAATAATGTAATAGATTACATCTTCTTTAAAAATTTCTCACCCAAAGCAATGCATGGGACCCACCCCTGCCTTTGCCATTTCACTTCCCAGCCCCCACTCCTGCCAATTTGGCTTCTCTCTTTAGTTTTCTTGCCTGTTAAGCGAAGAAAAGTTTAACCGTGGGTATGTCAACCTTTGTTTGTTACCTCTTTGTCTCTCTAAAATTTCTCTCGCCTACCATATCACCCTTTCATCCATCTTGATTTCACACATTCTCTCTCTCTCTCTCTCTGTTTCCTTTTTTCCCCTTCTATCTATCCATGTGTTTATCTCAACTGCCATCACCACCCAACAAAACCCTAATTTTACACACACTCCACTCTTCAGGTTTTTCACTCTGTTGCCATACTTTGTTTTTTTTTAATTATTTCCTTTTTCTATATTGGAATTGATTTTGATTAATGGGGTTGTTGTGTGTGATTATGATGATATGGTGGATCTGCTTGTTTGGTTGCAGGGAAACTGAAAGAGGGAAATTTTCTTTCTCTCTTTTCTTTTCTTTTTTATTTTTCTTTCTGAAAACCGTGTTTTGAGGGATCAAAGGGTTGAGATATATGTCCTTCAATCAATCAAAGTCCGACAAGAGCGAGGCCGTGTACCGAATATCCGGGCGATCCGCGCGCTTCAAACAGCAGCGAGGTTCCTCAGGAGCCTACGTAAAGGGCTGTGGCGGAGGGCCCGCGCCATCGGTCACCTCAGCTTCATCACTTTCCTCTAGCCGGAGGTAGTTAGTTAGGGTTTGCAAATTTGTCTCTCTTTTTTTTTGTTTTTTTCCATGGATTGTGGTTATGATGATTTGTTATTGGAAAAAGATAGTCTTACACCTTTTTTAGGATTGTTCACACCATTTTTTATGGTGTGATATGAAGGAAAGTGATTTATTATAATGTGTATTTTTGGAAAATTATAAGTATTATTTGTGTATTTTTGCACCATTATAAGTAGCGTTTTTTTTATTTTCTGTTTTATTGATTCTGCGTGTTGCTTGTTCTAGTTTTAACGAGTCTAATAATGCACAAGGTGGGCAATCTAGGGTAAACCCTACCCCAGTGAATTCAACAGAATCTAATAGTGCTTCTGCTGCCCGGGCCATACAGAATGGCACCCATGTACAGCCGCAATTACATGGTAAGCTTGAGGAAGATTATTTACTTGTCTATTTTTTTAAAAAAAATGTGGTTTCTTCTCTTCATTGGTTTTTAGTGTATGGTTATGTTGTTCAGTAAAATTGTATGCATGACACAGTGACAGTATATATAGGTTTTACTTTGGAAGAACTTGTGAAAGATTCCTCCCTCTTTATAATGGAAGAAACTGCTAATGTTATTTATGTGATGTGATTGAGTGTTTGGTAAATTATGATTGTCTTTTTCATATAATTGATTAATTTTTGTGGTATGATAGGAGCATCTGAATTATCAGCTGCATAGAGGAGCACCAGAGTTGTTCCAAAAGCTCCAACTTCTCAACCACCCCCTTTGAGTTCTGATCCAGCTGCTCCTACAACCCCTGCTAAGGGTATGTTAGTCTTGTAGGTTTTTGACGTAGTACATAAGATGTGGAATAGGTCCTATTTTTTATGACTTGTAGCTTGGGTCATAGTAAATTGTCGTGTTGCAAAATGATTTTCCTTATTTGCTTTTAATTGCAGACTTACTTAATTGTGAGTTGTGAGACTGAAGTAATATGAATATTTATGTCTGCCCCAGGAGATGCATCCAAGGCATTCCTTTTCCAATTTGGATCCATTAATCCTGGCTTTATGAATGGGATGGCAGTAAGTTTGTTATATATTAATTGCTTAATGTCTGGTGTTGTGAGTAATTGATCATGTTCTTGTTTATCATATGCAGATTCCTGCCCATACAAGCTCAGCTCCTCCTAATTTAGATGAGCAGAAGCATGATCAGGTATGCGCTTTTATTATTTTTCCCCTGAAAACTGTGTTTTGAGGGATCAAAGGGTTGAGATATATGTCCTTCAATCAATCAAAGCCCGACAAGAGTGAGGCTGTGTACCGAAAATCCGGGCGATCCGCGTGCTTCAATCAGCAGCGAGGTTCCTCAGGCGCCTACGTCAAGGGCGGTGGCGGTGGGCCCGCGCCGTCGGTCACCTCAGCTTCATCACTTTCCTCTAGCCAGAGGTAGTTAGTTAGGGTTTGCAAATTTGTCTCTTTTTTTTTTCCATGGATTGTGGCTATGATGATTTATTATTTGTGTATTTTTGCACCATTTTAAGTAGTGTATTTCTTTTCTGTTTTATTGATTCTGCGTGTTGCTTGTTCTAGTTTTAACAAGTCTAATAATGCACAAGGTGGGCAATCTAGGGTAAACCCTACCCCAGTGAATTCAACAGAATCCAATAGTGCTTCTGCTGCCCGGGCCATACAGAATGGTACCCATGTACAGCAGCAATTACATGGTAAAGCTTGAGGAAGATTATTTACTTGTCTATTTTTTTTAAAAAATGTGGTTCTTCTCTTCATTGGTTTTTAGTGTATGGTTATGTTGTTCAGTAAAATTGTATGCATGACACAGTATATATAATTTTTACTTTGGAAGAACTTGTGAAAGATCCCTCCTTCTTTATAATGGAAGAAACTGCTAATGTTATTTATGTGATGTGATTGAGTGTTTGGAAAATTATGATTGTCTTTTTTATGTAATTGATTAATTTATGTGGTATGATAGGAGCATCTGATGCACCAGTTACAACCAAGTCATCTGAATCATCAGCTGCACAGAGGAGCGTCAGAGTTGTTCCAAAAGCTCCAACTTCTCAACCACCCCCTTTGAGTTCCGTTCCAGCTGCTCCTACAACCCCTGCTAAGGGTATGTTAGTCTTGTGGGTTTTTGACATAGTACATAAGATGTGGAATAGGTCCTATTTTTTATGACTTGTAGCTTGGGTCGTGTTGCAAAATGATTTTCCTTATTTACTTTTAATTGCAGACTTATTTAATTGAGAGTTGTGACACTGAAGTAATCTGAATATTTATGTCTGCCCCAGGAGATGCGTCCGAGGCATTGCCTTTCCAATTTGGATCCATTAATCCTGGCTTTATGAATGGGATGGCAGTAAGTTTGTTATATATTAATTGCTTAATGTTTGGTGTTGTGAGTAATTGATCTTGTTCTTGTTTATCATATGCAGATTCCTGCCCGTACAAGCTCAGCTCCTCCTAATTTAGATGAGCAGAAGCATGATCAGGTATGCACTTTTATTCTTTTTTCCCCTCTATCTCCTTGATGTTTGTAATACAATATAGATTTACTGCCACTGCCTACTCCTTCTGAAGGAAAGAGGATATTATTTAAGATGCTATCTCAAATATGAACAAGAACTGCTCTGACAAAGGAGTGCCCTTATGTTTCTGTACTTTGTCTAATTGAAGTTGACATAGCTTGCTTTACGTGTTTTCATAGTGATGCAAGTTTTTGTTTGTTGTCTAATTGATAAACTTTCAGGCTCGTCACGACTCTTTTAGATCTGTGCCTTCAGTGCCGACACCTCCTGTTCTGAAGCAGCAGCAGCCACCTAGGAAAGATGTAGGTGTCACTGACCAATGTAATGGGAGACTCATGTAGGAGCTAAGGCAAGGAAGGATCCTCTGGTGTCAGCTTCGAACCCAGCAAGCCAGGTGAAGAAGCCTTCTGTTGTTTCTGTAGCTGGGATTTCAATGGCAATGTCATATCACCAGTCACAGGCATCTTTACAGTTTGGTGGTCCTAATCCACAGATTCAATCTCAGGGTATGTCAACGACATCCCTCCAGATGCCTATACCGATGTCTTTACCAATTGGAAATGCTGCACAAGTGCAACAGCAGGTTTTTGTTCCAGGTCTTCAACATCGTCCAATGCATCCTCAGGGGATCATGCGTCAAGGCCAAAACATGAGTTTCGCTCCTCAAATGGGTCATCAGTTGTCCCATCAGTTAGCCAACATGGGTATCGGCCTAAGTCCCCAATATCCCCAGTAGCAAGGAGGAAAATTTGCCGGTCCTCAATAAGTACTACTGTTAATATTTATAAGAGATGATTCAAAGTAATAAGGAAGTTTGAGCTAAAAGTGTTTATGTAATATTAGAGATTTGAGCTTATAAGAAAGTACTTGTGGAGATGAAAAAAAAAAGGAAAGTACTTGTGCAGATAAACAATATCCTAGATAAAGAATATAAGAAAACTCGAGAGACAAAAAAACAAGAGGCGTAAACATGTTTTTGAGTCGTTATAAATGTACCGCATTTTGGTTTCAGTTTCTCTTTAATTTAAACTCGAGAGACAAAAAAACAAGAGGCTTAAACATTTTTTTGAGTCGTTATAAATGTACCGCATTTTGGTTTCAGTTTCTCTTTAATTTCGGTTTTAGTTTAAGTCTACATTTTTCTTAAATTGTGTTATTTTAATCCTTGTCGATAAAAGAGCTTTGTTAAATAATGATGTGGCTAGCAAATGTCCACATAAGATGTGCCACATGTCACATATTGTTACTGTGGAGCTACGTGACATTAAATAAGTTCAGGTAGGACTTGATTCATCGTATGGGAACTACCGAACTACTCACTCATTAAATAAGCCATGTGCATGGCGTATGACCTTAACCCTTTGTTTGGTTGAAGAGAAAATCAGAGGAAAGAAAATAACAAGAGAGCAAATGGAGAGATTTTGTTGTTTTCTCTCGTTCGGTTGTGGAGAGAAAATAGGGACAAAAGAAAAAAACTACACTGAGACTCTTAAAACAACTCGTTTCACTGTGAAGAAAATGAGAGAAGGAAAGAAAACTGTTTAACCCTTTGTTTAGATGTGAAAAAAAAATGAGAAAAGAAAAACGAAAAGAAAAAAAGTAGAGAGTCAAAAACCTAAAACATAAAAGTATATTTTCTTTTTATTATTTGGATAAAGAAAAAAAAATAAATAAAAACTTTTTTTTCCTTTAATTGAAAAAAAAATAAGAAAAAAAAAAATATAATCATACTAAATAATTAATATATCCTTCATTTATCATTTGTTAGGAGACGAAATGAAAATTTGGATAGAATAGTCATTTTAGTAATATTTTCATCTCCTCTCTCGTTTTCTTCGCTGTTGGGAGGAGAAAATTTTTTGGTGAGTCACACATGTTATTTTTCTTTCTTGCCTGTTTTTTCTTCGCAACCAAACGAGAGAAAACACAAAAATCTCTCTATTTTCTTTTCTCATTTTCTCTTCAACCAAACAATGGGTAAATGACATTTCTACTTGTTGCAGAAGACCGAATCACCACCACGCATATCAATGGTAGCTTAGTCAGGATATAGCAACACCACCATCGCCATCAAAATCTTCAAGCCCACAACCTACGACGCCACCATGGAGTACCGCATCGTACGCAAAATCGATGCCATGTGCCGCCTCTATCACAGGCGAACTCTTACCCAAGATCTTCGACATCCGGCTGTGCGCCGCTACTTCCAGCAGCTCGTCTCCACCCTCTGCTTCTGCCTTCTTTGCAAAAGTGCAAAGAGAAATCAGGAACCTTTACATATATGTAAATCCTAGTTGCCAGAGTCAGTGCAGTGGACGGGAAGATGCAATGAATGAGTTTATAAATTATATAATAAAAAATGCAAATGGGGTGGGGAAGGGGGCGTCGGGTAAGGGAAAAGTAAGGGGGATGGGAACCAGGAAAGGTAGAGAAATGGGGAGGGGTTGGGGTTGGGGTTGGGGGTGCGGGTCACGTGGCATGGAGATGGAGAAAAGATGATATTGATAAGGATGGGTAAATTTTTTGGAAAATAAAGAAAAATTGTTAAAGGTGTATTCTAGTACATTAAGTTAAGGGTGTATAAGTTATTTTATATAATTACATTTTCTTTTTTCTTACTTTTCTCCTTAATCAAATAAGAGAAAAAAAATTCTCATTTTCTTTTTTTCATTTTTCTCCTCATCCAAACTATAGGAAAGAAAATATAATTTTCTCTTTATTTTTTCTTCTCTTCGTTTTCTTTCTTTTCATTTTCTATCCTCTCATTTTCTCTCTGCATCCAAACAAAGGCTAAGCAAGGACAACCGCCCGACTATTTTTTTGGGGTTCGTGAACAATTAAATTACAAGGAAAAACGGGTCTCTCTTTTGAGATTAAAGAAACAAGCTCACCATGTTCTTAAAACAACTCATTGTCCCGCAAGATCAAAAGCAAAGATTGTAACTTTCACACAGATGGACAAAGATTGCACCTTTTGCATCATAAACAAACCACAATGACAGTCATGGCTCTTGTCAATAAACCTATATAACATAACCCTCTTTCTTTTTTTTCTTTGTTCTTTCTCCTTTCTCCTTCTCCAAACAAAAAACCAAAACACAAAACCCAAATTATCACCAAGCTTTAATCACAAACCCCACAAGCAGAGATTCAAGTCCCTGCCTTTGCTTTGAAAACTATCACCATCGCACCTATTGGAGCCACTGCTTCCCATACAGCAGATCTATGTTTGATGGCACGTGACCAGAGCTCCATCATCCTCCATGAGTTGCAAATCTGAGACTTTAATGGTGAGGTTTGATGGTGACGAGCCACCGCTCCACAAGCAAGTTGTAGATCTGTGAGTTGATGAGGTGGGATTTGATGGTGTTGGTAGCGTATGGAGGTCGCGAGTCATTGTGGAGGTAGATCGTAGCAGTGGCTGGCCACTGGAGGCGCTGGGTTGTGGTTGCGGTTATTTGGACCCTTGCTCGTAGGTCATAGACAATGGGGATGATGGTGGAAGCTGGGTTGTGGAGGTGGGGTTGATGGTGAAGCTGGATTGTGTTATTTGATTATTTGTGCATTTGTAGCCTCTGCAACTAGAGAGGGATGGGGGAGGAGAAAATGATGAACAGTGTTGAGAAACTTTGGTGGGGGTGAAGAAGTGGCAACAAGTGGCTCCATGTGGATTATTAAGAATAGGTGGCAAGTATGATTTGGTAGTCCACTAGGCATGTGAGCATTTAACATAACCATCTTTATGGACTAAAATGATATAATTTTATAAAACATTGGACCAAAATCAATCTCGAGATTAAAGAGGGATTTAAATTAAAATATAGTATATTTATAAGATCAAAAATATACTTAAGTCAAAAAAATATTGTTAAAATTAAAGTCATGTTTGATGCATAAAATATAAGGTTTGATATCATAAGGTTATACCTTATATTATATGTTTCATTCTTATCAAATGTTTGATGTGAAATATGATAGGATAAAATTATTCAATTAACTTTTTTTTATCTTATGATCATAGGATAAACTTATCAAGTCTTAAAGTGATTTGATAAGACCTGATAAGATTACTTTATATTAAATAAAAATTACATTACTTTAATCCCAAATAAAGCATAGCCCATTGTTCTCCTCTCGCTGACTAGAGTAACCACCTTGCCTTAGTCTCAACCATCGCTCGCTGGCACTAACCTTTAAATCCCTTCCATGGTCGACTAAATTGTCTTCTATCATGCCCAATTGATCTGCACTACCATTTTCTTAACCATTTTTGTTCTCTTTACCTTTGTCAATTTTTCTTTTTAAAACTAACAAATATATTAGGTTTTACTTTTTGATAAAAAAAAATTAAGATTTGCCCCATCACCCTGTCATTGTGCCTTTAAGGCATTTTTAGGCTAAAAACTAGGGTACCATTCGATGCTCAAGTACTTATATAAGAGTTTAGGAGTGGTAGTTTGAGAATTAGACGTGTTCAAAGATAGAAAGAATTTCATATATTAATTTTTAAATTAATTTAAAAAACTTTTGTCACAAAAATACATTTTTAACTTTTCAACAATTTTAAATATTTTTGTCGAAGAAAAAAATTTTAAGATTATATAATTATGCTTGGTGAACTAATTATTTGAGAGTATAAAAAATTGTATAATGTATAACTTATACTATATTATTAGATCTTTTACTATCAAAACTTATACTATGAGACCTTGAGTGAATGGTCAAATTAGATCTTGCAAGCAACAACGTCGATCATATTAGTCCCTGAATGATGGAAATTACTCTCGAAGTCGTAAAATGTGCATTTTGTCATTCAAATTAATCCCTGACACTAGTTAATGTATGGACATTCAGGAACTAATTTGAACGGCGTAATACAATTCAGGGACCTTGAGAGTAGGGATGGCAAAATCTCCATATATTTGGGGATTTAGCGAGCTAAACCTAAATTTGGGGAATTTTTCCACAAGGGGACAGAGACGAGGATTGTATCCCCTGTCATGCAGGGTCTCTGCCCTTGAAAAATTATTAAATTGTCCTTAATGGTTATATCATATATGTATTAATACTTTGTTCTTTAAGTAATTTCCATCTATAATATTTTTATAGTAATTTAAAATAAAAAAGATAAAAAAATATCACTAAGTAATAACTAGTTTAAATTTGTTAATATTGCAAACTTAAATTGAAACTGTTTACAACATTTTATATATTTTTTCACTTTTCTAATTTTTTTTAAAAATAATTTTGGGGTTCCCAAGAGAACTAGGATAGAGAGATTTTTTCTTCCAGAGAATCGGGGGTAGGGACGAAGGAATTGGGGAGGCTTGAGCGAGAAGCACATGTACCATCCATACTCGAGAGTAATTTCCATCAATCAAAGATTAATGTGACCAACATTATATCTTTTATACACTAATTTAACTTTCTTTTTTACAACTAATTTTACTATTTACTCATTACACCTTACCCTATAATATGCGCCAACAAGACCTAAACTCTTTAAAATTCATACTATTCTTATTTTTATCACACCCACGCATAACATAAATGTCACACTAGTAGAGACAATAGATGAATTTGGATCCTCTCATATTATTTTTCTCTCATGTGATCAAGTAGAGGAAAGATATAGATACAGCGATTATAAAGAAAATTTCACAAATCATAATTGGGTCTTACTGATAAATATATTTATATTTATCTCTTTTTTTCACTTGACTATATAAGAAAAAAACGATATGAGATGATTCAAATTCGACAATAGATTGTCAGATAAGCAAAAGAATAATAATAAGGTTTTTTCTAACAAATATCCTAAGAACATTTGTTAAGGAGTCAAAGAAATAATTTTTTTATTGAAAGTTGTGTATTTAATATATTAAAATTAAAAACTTTTACTTTTTAATACAAAATTTATTTTTAATTCCTTAAATATACTTGTTAAAAAACTCTAATAATAATAATAATAATAATTTTATCCTATTGTTGTTGTTGTTACTTGTTGTTGTTGATAAAAGCGATTCCTCTTTACTTGGTCACATTTTCTTCCCATTTTGTCACTGTCACTTATTTATATTTACCAAGTACAATTTCAACTATTACATTACCTCTCTCACTCACGACTTATATCTATTCCATGTATTGTTTTTAACGGCTCCACTACCTCTCACTCTTTAACTGTTGCACTATCTTTATCTTTATCACTCTTATAATTGCTGCTTCTCAATTACTGCACTGCCTCTCTCACTCTCACAACTTATATCTATTTTATATTTTTTAAACTACTTCATTATCTCTTTCATTCTTTTAATTGTTGCATTATCTTTCCCATTCTTATAACTGTTGCTTTTCTTAGTGTACCATCTATTAATTTTTAGATAAATATAATAAAATAAAAAATACGTAGTGTCTATCAATTCGCTAGTTATTATTATTAAAAAAATCAAACAATTAAATATTAAATAATAATTAACAAGTAAAATAAAATGTGGAAGAAAAAAGAATTAGAAAGAGAGAGCGGGGTGGGAATAGGTGTCACAGAAACCGCGACCCGTTCGAATATTGATCTCCTGAAAAACCTACCTTCTTCTTATGACCACCCTTAACCATGTGTTATTGTTTTTTCTTTCTCGGGTATTTTCTCACGTCTTCCAAGCAAGAGAAAATAACATTTTCTGTCTATTTTCTCTATCCCACTTCTTTCCTCTCATTTTATCTTGATCTAAGCAAAGGAAGTAAGGGTGCATGGATGCGCCAACGTCTATGATTGTGTAAAACTATTATTTACAAAGTAAGCCCCTCAAAAAAAAGTTTATAAGCAACTATTTATAAAAAAAGTCCATCCTCTTTTTCTTTTCCCTCCCCATTTTTTCATTTCATACCTCCCCATCCTTTTTTTTCTCTTAATTTGTATTTTTGCTTAACTGAAAGGTTGAATGTGAAATAAGAAATATGAGAGTGAACTGCACCCGCAACACAATTGGATTTCTGCTTTCCCCTCTAGCATTTTATGATTAGTAAAAAGAAAATATACGAGACTAATTTGAAGTTAGTTTTAGAGATGATCTAGTAAGGCTCATTTAAGCCAATCATAGGATTTTCCCCATCAAAAAAGATACCAATGACGAAATTTATGGGCCCAAAAAAAATATCAAAAAAAAGATACCCAAAAAAAATAAGAAATAAATAATATTAGATGAAGTGTGAAAATGAATGTATGCACTGTTTGTGATAATAATATTAGAGTTGAAGAAAATTAGATAACAAACAAAAACACACATGATAAAAGTAAGAGAGAGAGATAGAGAGAGAGAGAGAGCAACGGATGTTCTTTTCCAAATGGCAGCTGCCCGAGTGGCATGTGGTTGGATCGGGTCTGCTTCGAGCCTCACTGTGAATTTAGAGAGAGATTGAAAGGTTCTTCTTGATTTTTGTGTTGCCTCCATCTACAGAGAAGGGAAAAGGAATATGTCTATATGAATAGAATGGGGATTGGAAGACGACTCCAACAAAGTTCGCTGGATCGACGATTTTGTTCTTATTTCTACATTTCGTCATTTTTGTTACCGGTCTGAAATTGGTTTTTTCATTGAAGGGAGATGAGTTTTGAGTCCTTGCAATGGCATTGTATTTCAAGCCTTCCTTGTGCAAAGGATGGAAGCTTTTAATTATGTGAAAGACTAAAAAGAAATAAACTTGAGATGAAGGAGTTGGTAATAAAAGTCACAAGACAAAACTTATTGTAACAGCTAAAGTCAAGGGTGCATGGATGCACCACTTTTTGTAAGGTGGATTATAGAATCCTTCTACTTTTGTAGACATAACTTGTAGACAAAAAAAAAAAAAAGATATAACTCATAATTCATACTCAAGAACTTATTATATATGAATAGAGTCTCAGATTTTTTGACGAAACATAATGACCTCGTTTCATCTATAAAATTATTCCAAAAATGGCTTCACAATCGAAATTTCAAAATTTCACAATCAAAATTCCAAAAATTATTCCAACTGTCTATGGAAGATAGTTGAGCTAATTCATCAAATATGATCAAAGACTCAAAGGCATCTCATGAACCATCAGAGATAAGATGTACAGACTCTTTTAATTGTTTAACAATATTGAGCAATAGATTTATTAAAGTTTATACTTTTACTAATATGTCCCAAAATAATATTTTTTTTAAAAAATTAAAATAAAATTTAACACATATTCTAAAAATTAGAATTAAATTAATGAATTGAAATAATTTAATTACAAACAAATTCAGTTTATTTAATTATAATTAATAAAAATTTCAAACACAATGCATGTAAACGTTTTGAAACAATAATGAAGACCGTATTAAAAATGCTATTTTAAAGATTGCATACAAATTATATCACAATCCGGAATGATGAATGAAATTTTTGAAAAGAGCATAAGATACCTCCGTTCAAACCATAGTTTTTTTTTTTTCGGGGGGGGGGGGGGCGGGTACACATTCAAACTATAGTTTCTCATCGAAAAACAAAATTAGGAACGGATATTATTATTCTCTATAAGAGTATTAGGGAGCACTCAGCACTGGCTGTTTTTTACAAATAGAGTTTTGAACAAAGAACAGATAGAAACTGTATTTAATATCAAATCAACAAAAATAAACAAGCCAGAAAATTACAGCAATAAAGGGAGCTAGTTAAAGATTCACCATCTCTCCAATAAAAACCTAATATAAAAACTCAACCTTTCAGAGTTTAGACGTTGCTAGCTTGATGAGATCCTTCCTGAGAATTTTACCAGATGGATTTTTGGGTATGGAAGATATAAATGCCACTTTTCGAATTCTTTTGTACGGAGCCACCTGTATATAACCCGCAACATGTTAATACAGTAGGATTAGAAGTATCACTATTAAAACGAAGAAATTTTAGATGTTAATTAGACTATTAGAGTATGTATATTTAACGGTAGAGAAAGTTTTAAGATGTACACTTCAGACATTTCAATATAATTTCAGCCGTTAGAACTCCAGAAATCAAGCATTCAATAATTTTTTTTTCTAAAATCAAGCATTCAATATTTTTTTTTTTCTAACTAGTGCATTTAGAACATTTGTTAAGAAATCACGAATAAAAAATATTAAATAAAAAGTAAAACATTTAATACATCATAAACTCAATAAAAGCTTCATTTTTCATTTAATAGCTATTTTTTATTCCTTAACTTGTTGAAAAGTAATGCTCTAGACTAACCTGTTTGGCAACAAATTCCATAACTTGGTTTTCTGATAAGTTACTTCCAGGCTTCCTTACCACATATGCCATTGGATACTGCCCAGCCTCCTTATCTGGATACCTGATATACAAAACATGAAAAGGCCTCAGGAGTCAGGACTGGTTTTCCCCTTCTTTATATACATGATTAATAATTATTAAAACAGGTAAACTGAAATCACAATTTTATTTATTTATTATCTTTTAAAGTCTCTTTGGTAGATGAAAGACTTACGGTATGACAGCAGCATCTGAAATAGCAGGATGAGTCAGCAACAAGGCCTCTAGTTCTGCTGGAGGGACCTAACATATCAAGAAACAAAATCAAAAGACCATCCCTAAGATTGACTATATTCTTGTCCCAATTGCGTGTACAAATCTTCCCACTGTTTCGTAGAATAAGCAAGTAGCTACTAGCTAGGTTACAAATTTGCATTCACAAATTCGTCCAAGTTGTTAAATAGCAAATACATCTGATATCCTTTCAACAGTAAGGATTTAACAAGCTAGAATTCACAATCTGGTTACCTGATATCCCTTGTATTTAATCAGCTCCTTCAACCTATCGACAATAAATATGAATCCATCATTATCAATGTAGCAAACATCCCCTGTTCTTAACCATCCCTCTGAATCAAGGGTTGATGTGGTTGCTTCCTCGTTACTGAAATAACCTGCCATCACCATGCGTTCAATGTTAAACCGCAAAGCATATGCTAAATTAAAACAACCACTATGTTGTGGCATAGTGTCAATGTAGCATACATAGAATAATAGACCAAATTACAATTTCATATAACATTTTATTGTGTTAAGAACAGCTTAATTAGTCAGTCCTTCACCGTTTAATATTGTATGTATTTTTACAGCACCTCTACCAAATCAAAAGTGTGAAGCAGCCCGGGATTTTGCTTAAACCTTTGGGGTAGATGAAAAGGAGAATTATAAAAATATGTTGGGTAGGTATGTGGTATAAACTATAAAGGGTTTGTGTAAGAAGGACCTCCTTAGATAGAAATATGGTTTGATCCGAGTTGTTTTCCTTAACTAGAAAAAAATACTAAAACATATTTCATGAATATGTTTCGCCATTCTAGAACTGACTGAATTCAAGTGGCTAAATTAATGACTTTTAACTGACTTTTTGACTAACTTATTTAATCTCTAATTACGAAAATAGATTTTTCTATACTGATTTAACTTATCAAATACCTATAGCAATGACTCGAGTAGCTAAAACATCTAATACTATTAAATAATACAAAAGGCTTCTTTATTCATCACCTGGAGCAACTTAAACCAATCTAAAAATCATAACCAGTAAATACAGAAAAAGAACAGATAAATTTGAAAACATATAAAGAAAGATTAGGCATTCTGAAACTCATCTCACTAATAGTATATAAGGCCTTTAACGAAATGGTCAATTGCTAAACAAGTTTCCAATGCATATCAAGTTCATTTTAAATCAATTAGCAGAAACTCGAGAATTCCAAAAGCCAATATTGCTTAGTGCACATTCTATAAGAAAAGAAGTTAAGACTAAAGAACTCCTCATCAATTTTTTCTTTTAAAAACAATCCGCAGCCAAGAAATATTTATGCTAACGCTGCATTGACGGTTGGTCAAAGAATATGAGTAGAAGAGCAAGAGCCACTGGGCTTTATTGTTAATTTGTTATTTGCATATATATTAGTATGGAAAATGTTAGTGTTAGCTTCTTAAAAAAAAATTATGTATAATTAATGATATTAAGAAATATGTAAAAAGTGTCATGAGAAAAAGAAGTGATAAGAAAACAAAAGTTGTAATAGTATTGAATAAAGTACATTTTCAGATTTAAAAAAAAAAAAGAAGAGGTATTTGAAGATAATAAAAATTAATATATAAAATAACATTTCCAGAATAAAACTGAACGTAATGATTTATTTATAACTTTATGATAAGCATGGGAATCCACTAGGCATCTAACCAATCCCAATTACCAATTCAGGAAAAATAAAATAAATAAATGAATGACTAACCTTTCATGATGGTGGGACCCCTAAGCCATAGCTCACCGGTCCGGTTGACAGAAAGCGCTCCCCCAGAATCAGGGTCCACAATCTTACCCTCCGTGGCGGGCGACAGCAGCCCCGCCGTACCGTACTTTCGACTCTCCTCCAAGGAGTCCGTTGAGGCCCCAACTGCAGTAGATTCAGTCAACCCGTACCCCTGTAGAATGGTCACCTTCGGGTACTTGTCCACAAACCCCTCTATCACCTCCTTGCTCAGTGGAGCCCCACCAGACAGCACCGAATGCAGCGAACTCAAATCGTACTTTCCCTTTATCGCATCCGCGTTGTTCAGCATCGCCACCAGTATGGGCGGCACCAAAGGCAGATACGTGGCGCGAAACTTGTCGATCGCCAAAAGCATATCGTGCATCTCGAATTTTGACAGCACCACGATCGTTGACCCCGAAGCTAGAAGCCCCGTTGCGAATGCGGCAAGACCGTAGATATGGAACATGGGAACGGTGCATATGAAGGTTTGTTCTTCTTCGATGTTGAACCGTCCCAAAACGATTTGTACCATGGAAATCAGGTTCCTGTGTGAAGAAACCACTCCCTTGCTGGGTCCCGTGGTGCCGGATGAGTATAACAGCGTGGCCGTGTCGTCCTGGTCGACTCGCTCCTTGACTCGGTTTCTCGAAGGTTCTTTCTTAATCATGTCACTCAGTGTGGCAACGATTTTAGCTTCTGGGGAAGGGTTTATGTTCTGTTCCGGTTCTTCCATGAGGATGATTGGTAGGGTGGGTGATGCGGCGGCGATTTTGGGGAGGAGGGGAGGGGTGGTGAAGGCGAGGGCGGGGCTAGAGTCGTTGATCTGCTTGGCGATTTCGCGGGGGGTGTTGAGGGGTTGGTGGTGGTGATGATGGCGCCGAGGGACATGACGGCGAGGCAGACGACGGGGAAGTGAATGGAGTTGGGGGAGAGAAGGAGGATGACGTTGCCCTTTCGGATGCCCATGTCGGAGAGGCATGCGGCGACGGCGTCCACGGCGAGCCAGAGCTGGTGGAAAGTGAAGTGGTGGCCGGTGGCGGAGTCGATGAAGGCGATCTTTCCGTGGTGGGCATGGGAGGAGATAAAGGTGGTGACGTCTAGGGAGGGGTTTTGAGGGAGTGGTAGGGGCTTACGCTTGCTGTAGAAGATAGAATTGGAGCTGCAGAAACCACTTCTTGGGTCGATTGTGTGCTCCATTGATGATGTATGAACTGATGATGGATCGGTGCGAGTAAACTGCCCAATGCCCTCTTCCCCTTATCTTGACTCTTGCTCTTCTTTTCTGCGTTCTAACTTTCCCAAATATATAATAAGGCCTTACCTAGTGATCCATTCAATTTGTAGCACGTTACAAATGTGGATGATTATTAGTATTGTTTTACTTATAAAATCTAAGTTTAAAATATGAATAATTATTATTAGTGTATAAATAATAATAAATTAAATAATTAAGAATGTCAATAATACGCGTCTTTAATAATTGGTATTTGGTGATTACTGATTAGCAGACACAGATAAACAGACGGATCTGTGTTTATTGAAAAGTTGACTTATTGAATCAGTGACTGTTGGGGACCAGTCCAATTAGACGGGCGATCCATGAGAATATATCTTCGTGGAATATTAGGAACAAAATTTCTATTACAATTTTTTTATTTTTTATTAAATCATATTATATATTAAAGTATATATTTAATTTTAATTAATATATAATTAATTTAAATTTAAATATAATTAAATTTAAATATATATTTTAATATATAATATGATACAATAAAAATAAATAAAAAATATAATAGAAAGTATATTTGTAACACCCCTCGTATATACTTTACCACTGATGCAGTGGTCGGTGGACTACAGAGCTCCGTCAACCCTTTTGGAATAGATTCTGCGTTACATATGCTACGTTAATGTGTTTATTAAGGTTAATTTTTTTTATTTACCTATAAAAATTATCTCAACTCTTATAATAATTTTACTCAAAATATTAATGAAACTTTAATATTACATAATATGAGTTTTTAATGACATTTAAATGATCTTATTAAATAAACTTTATTATAAATATGAATTTTTTAATTAATTTTATCGTATTTTCTTGCAAAGTTTTTATTTTGTATATGTAAATATTAATATATTTTCATTTAAAGTTTTCAATGTTAAAAAATATAAATATAAATTATTTAAATATTATATATTATATATATGAATAATTTTTTTAAAAAATACTTAATAAATTTTTGGTTTTTTTATAATAAATTATATTTAATTAATTTTATTATATTTTTATGCAAAAATTTTACTCTCATATGATATATATATTGAAGTTTTCTAAATAATATAGAATAAATATAGAAATTTAAAAATATAATTAATTAATTTAGAGTGATAGTTCATATATAGTAGAGATGATATCATACACTTACAAAGATTTTGAGATTTTAAGATGAATTACCAATGAAAACAATTAATAACGTGATCAACTAAAGATATATGAGAATTTTTTGAATCTTTTTTAATATGAATATGAATTAATATGTAAATGTATATGTGTCAATATAATTAATATGTGATTATAAATTTCTAAATTTGTATGTATGGACAATAAATTTAATTTCAACCTAACGACACATGTACACATTTCTTTTAAATTGTAACACGGGATGTCACATGACAATTATTGAAATTATATATTTGCCACATGATAAATTTTTAAATATGTTCTTTCATATCAGAAAGACACATATCAAAATATGACGACATGTATATTTTTTTTATATATTACTAGATATGTGACCATTATACTGGCAATCATAAAATAACTTTCCATATATTTGAAATCAAATTTATTTGAATTTATACCAGTATGCATATGTATCTAGCATAAATCATAAAAAGGTATCAATTAATACATTATTTTCATATTTGAAATAAAAAGAAATCAAATGTAATTATTTGAATCATAGTATCATACCATGAAGCATATGTTTTGGCTTGGACCATTGAGAAGGAAAAACTCTAGTAAGATAAAAAATGAAACCCTATTAGCATAAAAATTAACAATATAAAATTTAAAACATTACTTTTTTCAATGTTGTGCTAGTGGACCGTAGGCCAGTAGAACCAATTTTTTCCCCAAATTCACACTCTCTTCCACATGTTTTTCCTTAGTTAAGTCCATAGCGAATAAAAACTCTACTCCTCATCCATATGTTTTGTTGTGGTGTAATTGCAAGTGTACGATTTCGTCAAGTAATAAAATTATCGATCCACGAGGACTGAGTTTATGACAACCAATTAAGTTTAATTATGATTATCTAGACCAAACTAGTGATGTAAAGTTGTGATGGTAGACCAGAACGCAGAAATTAAAATTTGAAAGTAACAAAGAAGATAAACTTTGGGATTTGAACACAGAAATTGGTATTAAGAAATCAGTTTTTAAGGAATCTAGGATATGGGTTCACCACAATGGAAATCAACAAGTTTTGCAATTCTTTCCTCTCTTCTCAAACTAAGTTATTCTTGAAGGCGAATTATCCTAAAGAATTATTGTTTCCTTTCAGAACACAATAACGTATCCAATCTAATCCAATTCCTATTTTCACAACAATTGCATTAGATAGAATCCAATAAGAACAGATAATTCAGTAGAAAACCTCAAGAGAATTAATCTACTTTCGTGATTTAAAAGCTCGAGTTCGAAGGGTTAAAATCAAGAGTCACCTTTCGATTCTTCCCTTAATATCAAAGATCATGCAAACATGTGGCCGTGGCATATTCACAAACAGTTGGTGTGCCCAAAACTAAATCAAGAGAAACTTAGTATTAAAGAGGCGAAATTCATGCATCAAACATTGTCAATTGTTCCAATGGGTTACTACCAAATCCTAGAACAAAGAATTACTCAATCATATTCATTGAAATACAAACCATAATATATCCAAAACAAACCAAAAGAAAAATCCAAGAGAAGAAAAAAAAATTCTTGTGAAGCCTTCTTGTCTTCTCTAACTCTTCTTCCAATCCAAGAGTCTCCTCCTTTTGCCTTGTTTCAAGCTTCCAAATCTCCAATTTAGGTCTCCTCCTACGTGCCTTAGCCTGCTGTATTCTTTTGACAATCCCTTCCCCCTTTAAAAAGGAAAAACAAGTCACTTAAAAGTTTCAAGCGAACCACGGCCGTGGTGGGGACCACGGCCGGGCCGTGGTCGGTTCGGACCAAATTTTCTAACCACGCTTCCGAACCACGGCGCAGTAGTCGGGATTCTGGACCAAATTTTCTAACCTCGCTTCTCAACCACGGCGTAGTGGTAGCCACCACGGCCGGCCGTGGTTGAGTCTGGACTTCTGGTTCTCTTCTTTCTTGACTCCCTCGAACCATGGCCGTGATGGAGACCACACCCGTAGTTGTTGAGTCTGTTTGTCTTCTTTCGGTGCATTTTGTCCCTAATTCAACATCAATTCAGCTTAGCTCCATTCCACTTCAATTTGCCTCGTTCCTGCATTATAACACATGCCAAACCGCAATTATCCGAACTAAAAGAAAAACGAATGATGAAATAAACAAATATGCATAAAAGACTATGAAAATGCATGCAAAACACATGCAAAATGTGATGTGGAATCACACGCATCATGTTTCCTGTAACATTTCAAATTCTGACTATATTAATAGTAATAGCAGAATTACACTATTTTGTATTTTCTGTGTGTTATAAACATAATATTTTATTGTTGTGTGTTTTTTTCTGGGTCAAGAAAATAATAATTTTTGAGTTAGAAAAATTCTTATCTGATTTATTCAGAGGCAGAAGATCTTATTAAATCCAAATCTGAGTGATACAGAAAATAATCTTTTAATTTTTAGAATAAAATATTTCATGGATAAATTCTAAAAATTAAAAAAAAAATTTGTATCACTTAGATTTGGGTTTAGTAAGATCCTCCGCCTCCAAATAAATCAAATAAGACTTTCCTTGACTCGGAGGAAATCACACAAAACAATAAAAAATAATGTCGAAATAGTCAAATTATTTTTATAACACATAGAAAACACAAAACAACGTAATTCTGCTATTACTATTAACATAATCAGAATTTGAAGTGTTACATTTCCCATCTTTCTCATTTTTTTCTCATTCTTTTTATGCACCCATCTTTCTTATTACTTTGTGAAATCATGGGAATTTGAAAGAATAAGAAGAAGATATTACTAAGAATGGTTTTAGTGATCCTTTACGCAAGATATGTTGGTTGCTCTAAAGAAGAAGAAATTACTAAGAGTAAATGATAATTTCTTCATGTGGGTCAAATACATAGGTCTTTGCTATTTGTCTTCTAATCAATGGTGGAGTCATTCACATATATGTTGGTTACTAATCAAATCTTTTTCTCCACCCCCTTTTCTCAAAGGCATAGAAGTTTTTGAGTTTTTGATTATAAATAAATAAGACCCACATAAAAATCCTTTTGATTGCATACAGATCAATTTCTATACCCATCTTCCCAATTCATTTTTTTAACAAATTATTTTGCTCCTTTATGTGGGTTTGAGTTTTTAAGTTTTCAATTTTTTCTTTTACTTATTTACTTATTTGTGTAAATTTATTTTTTATTTTCTTCTCATATGATTGCATTATTTTAAATTTTATTATTATTTATCTGATTATGGAGTGTTTTTATTTATGTGACAATATTTTTAACATTTAAAAACACATGTATACATTATTTTTAAACTGTAATGTGAGATACTAGTTATTAAGATTTTGTATTTGTCACATTACAAATTTTTAAATATGTTATTCTATAACAGGATGATAAATGTCAAAATATAATGACATGTACATTCTTTTTTATATTATATAATTATAGGATTATATTATTATTATTATTATTATTATTATTATATGATGACTTTCTCATTGATTTGGTATACATTCTCATGTTTTTAATTAATACAATTTTCACACTTTTTACAATCCATCGAGTAACAATACCACAAATAAAAATACAATTAATTCTTTCTTATTTTGTGTCAATTGTTTTTACATAAAAAATTTTTAGCTTTTCACCGTAAAAAAAAAAAAAGGATTTTTTACCTTTCCGAAGATAAAACTTATGTTTCATTAAATTAAAATTGAAAAAATCTAGTTGAGCATCTCAAACACCATTGCGGGGTCGGTTTGATTTGATTTCTAAGTTGAAATAGGTAGAATCTGACCCATACATACACTTGCCTCTTCCCAAAAAAGATTAAAGGCTTCTCCTCATGCCCTCTTCCCCAAGTTAAGGAAAGTTGTGCCCCTCTATCATGATTATATGGATGTGATTTTTATTAACTATAAAGTGTAATTTTTTTTATATTATTATCAAATTATAATTATTAAATTATTAAAAATAATTAGCTACCACAACTATTATTTAAACGGTTGAGGCTTGTAAACCCTCAAGTGTTTATTGTATGTTCATATAGTATGATAAATATATGTTTTAAGATAATTTTTTATTATTAATTTTAAATTAATGATTTAAAATATAATAAATTTATTTAAATAAATAATAAAAATATTTTCTAAAACATATATTAAATAAACTTCAAGAACATGTTATAATTTCTACCGAGTGTTAATACCTTCAAGACTATCAGTCATTACATGAAGATTTCTTTATTGAGATGCATATAATGAGATAATTAAATAAATAACAAAATTAAGACAGACTCAAGAGACTTGAGTGAGCTTTTCCTAGCATTATCCTACTTAAAAAGTTAAATATTTTTAATTATTAAATAATAGTATAAAAAATTTACCCTAGTATGTCAAATGTGAACTAATGTTTAAATATATTCAAAAATATATATTTTTAAATTAAAGTTTATAAGTATAATACACTACAAATGTAAAGCTTTTCACTATTACTGGATAAGAAAAAAGTGTTCTTGAAATAACCATAACTTTAATGTGCATCACATTAATGTGATATCATTTTCGTAAATATAATGGGTTAAATACAAATTATTACCTTGATAAAAAAATACAAATTATTATCCATTAATTACAAGTCTGGCGTAAAATTATTTATAAACAAAATAGTTGTTAAAATACCTTTATTTAATCTAAAATCCCAACATCACTTAAGGGTAGAAATATGTTAGGCTATCCCTCAAAGATCTATACATGCTTAGTTTGGTCTGACCTGTTTATTAAATAAGTTAGACAAGAGGCTGATCTGTTTAACTATATATATTATAATATTTATTATTATAATAATTATAAATTATAATTATAATTATTAATTTATTATAATATATTAATATATTTATTAATTATTAATAAAAATTAGTAATTAAAACTTAAGTTAATAAGTTAGAATAAAAATAATATAATTATTAATATATTTAATATAATATTTTTATTAGAATAAAAATAATAACTTAACATTCACCCCTTACTTTTATAGATGTACTATTTTTTTATTCTTATCTTTAGTCAATGTAGGACTTAAAAATATATCAAGTTACAAAATTAATGGAGGCATATAGTTTACAACTTAGTATATTTCTAAGTTCCACATCAACCAAAGTTAGAATAAGAAAGTAGTGAGCATTTATAAAATTAGAATGTGAGTATTAAGTTGTAACAAAGGCCTGTTAGCCTTAAGTAGGTCCGTTGACCTATTTCAAGACTTAAGTCTGTTAGTTTATGTAAATTAAAGACATGTTGACTTATTTAAAGGTAGGTCTGTTAGCTTATGTAAGTGTCTATTAACCTGTTTAAAGGTATATCTATTAGCCTATTTAAATATCTCATTACAAAATAAGCATTTAAATAAACTTTCATATCAGACCAAACTTTTTAAAATGACATATCAGACCTTAAAAATTGACCTATTATAAACTCACATATCAGACTTAGACTTTATAATTAATATACAAGTTAAATCTGTTTAAGGTAAAGCCTGATCTGATTTAAACTATTTCCACCCCTAACACCCAATACTAATTATTGTGTTTATCACCTCGGAAGTTAGCTAGTTACTACATTTCTCATTCCCCAGAGTCATGAACAAAAATTTTTCTTCCTTCTAAAAAAAATTTATATAACATATAAAGATAAAATGCAATAAGAAAAACATTGGTGTAATCAATATTTTTTTAGTACAAAGAGGGGAGGAAGTTTAAGATGAAAGAAACTACAAATTCAACACTAGATGGGATAAGGTAGTCCCATAATAATAAATATTATTAATATGCAAAGATATAATGCAATCATTATACATTAGATATGATGAAAAATATCCAAAACTAAATGGGAAACAAGCTAAAACTATATACAAAAAAAATTCTCAATATGAAAAAATATAAATATAATTAATATGCATTAATCCATATATTATATAAAAAGAGAGTCTAATAAAGAAAAAAATTTAAAAGAGTAGGTTCCATAGACATATTAATGTGTTTAACATGTACGACCCAAGCTAACGTGTTAACATGTAGTCCTTTATATAATTTAAATCTTAATATAAAAAAATAAATGTAATTAATATATATTATATAGGGAAAGGATGGTACAAAAAAATATTGGGGAGGAGAGAGAGAGAGACAAACTAAAGGGAAAATAGGTTATATTTGTGAAAATAAATATTTTTAATATAAAAATAAATGCAATTATTGTACATTAAATGTAAGAGAAATAACACCATTGAAAATGATCACCACTTAAGTACTTGATTATATTTTTAAGAATCACTGGTTAAACATCTGATCATATTTTAAAAAATTAATATCTCAACAAAAATATATTTTGAGAAATAAATATAAAAAAATAATAAAACTGTTGAAATAGTCTACTAAAAAAATACTAAAACGAATAGATATCATATGGCACTGTGAGGTGTTAGCATGTTTTGTAAAATATTTATATTGTATTTAAGTGCTAATTGTATTTAATTACCAGTTAGTTAATTAGTTCGCATTAGTTAATTTGTTAGTCAGCTATGTACAACCTGTCATGTCCTGTTAGAAGTAGTTGTTTTTCTTCTATCTGCTTGTATAAAAAACATTTTCTCAGAAATGAAATATAGAGAATTCATTTTGCCAAACTTACATGGTATCAGTTGTGAAATCTCTTTCCTCTTCCGCGTTTCTCTGATTTCTTGATTTCTTGCATCTTCTTGCAAGATTTTTTTTTTTTTTTGCATTCACTGTCTCAATTCTCAGAAATCATTCTTCTTCTTCTTCGAATCTTCTTTCATGGCGTCTGGTTCCGATTCTTCTTCTACCACACAGGATCATCTCGATCCATACTATATCCATCCAAATGAGAATCCGTCGCTCGTTCTCGTCTCACCAGTTTTGGACGGCGCTAATTACCACTGTTGGATTCAAGCCATGACAATGGCACTCGAAATGAAGAACAAATTTCCGTTCGTTGATGGCTCGATTCGCAAGCCTTCCAGTACTGATCCAAAGTTTCGCCACTGGAAGCGCTGTAACATGCTTATCCTATCTTGGATAAACCACTCGGTCTCTACTGAAATTTCATCGAGCATCCTTTGGATCACAGAGGCTTACAATGTTTGGAAGGAACTGAACAATAGGTTTTCTCAAGGTGACCATTTACGCATTGCTCAATTGCACCATGATTTGTTTTCTTTGAAACAAGCAGATCTATCTGTTAGTGCTTATTTCACAAAAATGCGCATGCTATGGGACGAACTCTGCAACTTTCGCCCAATTCCTTATTGCGCTTCTGATTCTAGTTGTTGCTGTGATACTTCCAAGACTGTGTTGCAATATCGTGACAATGATTGTGTCATTAGTTTTTTGCAAGGCCTGAACGAAAACTTTGATGGTGTTAAATCTCAAATTTTGTTGATGGAGCCATTACCTTCTCTTGCTAAAGTCTATTCCATGATTGTTCAACAAGAGAGGCAGGTTACTTCTTCAACTGGTATTCTTCCTACTCCCACTGCTCTTGCTGTGCAATCCACAAATGGTCCTTCCCAAGGTCGTGGTAATGGGAGAGGCAAACCTTTTCAACAGAGAAATAGGTTTTGCACTCATTGCAATCGGACCAATCATACCATTGATACATGCTTTCTCAAGCATGGATATCCTCCTGCTACAAATATAAGAAATCTGCCAACAATGTTTCCACACCTTCCGTAAATTCTACTTTAAATCCTCTGTTTGGACTATCTCGAGTTCAAGGCTTATTGGCACTCTTACCACCAACACCACCTACTCTATGCTACTTCATTTTCTAGTCGGTGTGCACAACATTGCTTCTTCTCCTCAAGGTAAAAATTACATTAAGTGGATTGTTGATTCTGGAGCAACCGAGCCATATCACTTCTGTCTTTCATGCCTTTACCAATTATAAAGCCATTAAACCCATTTCAGTTTCCTTACCAAATGGTAATGTTGCATTGGCTACATATAGTGGTACTATACCTTTAACATCATCTCTTGTATTATATGATGTTCTATATGTTCCAAACTTTTCTAACAATCTGATTTCAGTTTCTAAGCTAGCCAAAACACTACCCTGCCAAGTTTCCTTCACAGATTCTACTTGTGTGATACAGGACCTACCTTCTTTGAGGACGATTGGCAATGCTAGACAGCAAGGGAGGCTATATACATTGGTTACTGACTTGTCATCTGTACCTACTTCTTACTCTTTTAATCATTGTGCAAATCATGTTGTTTCTGATTTGAATACAAACATTTGGCACCATAGGCTGGGCCATCCTTCTACATATTGTTACACAAACATACAAAAACATCATTGTAATATACCAAGTTCTTCTAATCTTGTTTGTGATGCTTGTCATTTTGCAAAACAAAAGAAACTTCCATTTCATGATAGTACCTCTGTTGCTAATTCCAATTTTGACATCATACATGTTGATATATGGGGACCATACTCTATTCCTTCGATTCATGGCAACAAATACTTTCTAACTATTGTGGATGATAGGTCTAGACATACATGGATTAGGTTAATGAAAGCAAAATCTGAAACTAGAGAGCACCTCGTGAATTTTATTCAATTGATTCATACTCAATTTGGTGTTTCTGTGAAAATTGTTAGATCTGACAATGGAATTGAGTTTAACATTCCTAATTTTTATTCTTCTAAAGGAATCATTCACCAAAAATCTTGTACTGAAACTCCCCAACAAAATGGGGTAGTTGATAACATATTTTAAATGTTGCAAGATCTCTTATGTTTCATCAAAACTACATTCAATCCTCACATTCTGTTCATATCATAAACATGTTGCCTTCTATCAAGCTTCACTCAAAGTCTCCTTTCTTTCTTCTACATAACTCATTACCTATTTCAACTCTTAGAGTCTTTGGGTCTCTCTGTTATGCTTCTACTCATACTTCATAGGACAAAGTTTCAATCTAGAGCTAGAAAATGTGTTCATCTTGGTCATGCTCATGGTGTCAAAGGTTATCTTTTGTTTGATCTTCACAACCATGAAATTTTCTACTCTAGACATGTCACTTTTTATGAAAATATCTTTCCTTTTACATCCAAATCCTCTTTGTCTTCTACCCATATTTTTCCAGAAATGGATATTCCTTCTAAGGTCATCATAAGTGATGTTAATGACCAAGACACTCTTTCCATACCACTTGCTACAACATCTAGCATATACTCTGCAACACCTTCCCAGTCTAGTCACAATCCCCTCAATTCTTCTAATCCTTCTATCCTACCATCTTTAGGGTCTTCTCGCTATTCCGATGGCATATTATTTCGATGTTCCAAAAAGGAATTTCTTCTAGGAATAAGAAACCACCTAGCTATCTTCAAGCATATCATTGTAATATAGTGAAACTTATTCTGGGAGGTATGCCTTACCCTTACAAGATTTTATTTCTTATGCAACATTATCTCCTTCTTATAAAGCCTATGTTTTAGCGTGTCAAAGAGAGCCTAGAACTTATGCTCAAGCCATTAAGCATGAATGCTGGAAAGAAGCCATGAACAAGGAAATTCAAGCCTTGGAACTCAACAAAACTTGGGTCATTACTGATTTACCTCATGGAAAGAAGCCCACTTTGGTTGCAAATGGGTCTTCAAAATAAAATATAAATCCGATGGCACCATTGAGAGACACAAAGCTCGTTTGGTTGCTAAAGGATTTACTCGAAGAGAAGGAGTTGATTACTCGGAGACATTTTCTCCTAAAGTTGACTACTATTGAGCTAAATGATCATCAATTAGATATAAATAATGCCTTTCTCCATGGTGATCTGCATGAAGAAGTTTATATGAAAGTTCCTCAAGGTTTTACCTCACTTCGACCAAACCAAGTATGTAAACTTGAAATCTCTATATGGCTTGAAGCAAGCAAGCGGATAAATGGAACTCAAAGCTTGATCATTTTCCTTCTTTCTCTGGGTATACACAATCCAAATCGGATTACTCTTTATTGGTTAAAGCATCGGGTAGTCATCTTACCATCTTGTTGATATATGTTGATGGTTCTCACTTTTGACCTTCTTTGAAATTCAATCTGTAAGACAAAGACTTGATAATAAATTCAAGATCAAAGATCTTGGTTCTCTTAAGTTCTTTCTTGGTCTTGAAGTGGCTAGATCCTCTGAAGGTCTTGTCTTATCTCAAAGAAAATATGCCTTAGAAATTCTTGAAGATGCTGGCATGTTAGGATGCAAACCTGCATCTACTCCTATGCTTCCTGGTTTAAAACTGACTTCAACAGAAGGGGAACCACTGGCTGATCCTTCAAGTTACAGAAGACTTCTTGGGAGGCTCATCTATCTCACTAACACAAGGCCGGATATATGCTTTGCTGTTCATAGATTAAGTCAGTTCATTTCCAACCCTTTAAAACCGCATATGGATGCTGCCTATCACCTCTTGCGGTACATTAAATCCTCCAGAACTGGTCTTTTCTTTTCTGTGATTCAGATTTTGTTTTGAAAGGATTTAGTGATTCTTGGGCCTCGTGTTCGAAACACCATAGGATTTTGTATTTTTATGGCTCATCTTTAATTTCATGGAAATCTAAGAAACAAGACACTACTCATCATCTCCGAGTATCGGGCTTTGTCTGTCATTCAATGGTTGTTGTACTTACTGAATGACATGATTCAGCATTCAATTCTGCAATAACAGATCCGCCATTCAAATTAGAATCCGACATTTCATGCATTATAAAATTGGTAATCACTCGGTCGAGAGATCAAGTTCAAGTGGGCTCGTTCACTTGCTTCCGATTCCTGCAAATACCAAAGCACTACATCCTGCAATAACAATTATTTTCTTCTCGATTTCCAAAAAATCTGCGGGACATCCACATCACGACTTTGGGGGGTAAAATATTTATATTGTATTTAAGTGCTAATTGTATTTAATTGCAAGTTAGTTAATTAGTTCGCATTAGTTAATTTGTTAGTCAACTGTACAACTTTGTATTGTTAGTTGTTTTTCTTCTATCTCTTTTCTCGAAATAAAATATAGAGAATTCATTTTGCCAAACTTACATGTTTCTCTTACCCAACATAATAGACTGCATATAATTGTTATCCTTTTTTCATATTTTTTTACTGGGCATATACTGAAACAATTTTAACATAAAATATTATTGACAAATAAAATCTTTATTTGACCTAGAAATTCAGCATCAATCAATAACAATTATTATGTTTATCATTTAAAGCTAACTCGATATTACGTTTTTCCTTCCACAAAATCATAAAGAAAATTATTAGAACTGGTGAACTGTATTGTTTTGCTTTTATAAGAAAATTTGTCAACAAATTCATTCATTTATACATTTGTGCAATCAACGGATGTTATTGGACATATTTGTTATTTAAGAATTTTTCATAAGAATTAAGAAATTTATTAAATAATATAATTTTTTAAAAATATAATTTATATTTGACTAAATTTCAATAAAAAAGTAATTACAGTTGATTAAATTATATTCTATAATAAAACACTCAAAATTATCATTCCATTAATGCTATTTCTCGTTTCATTTATTGAAAATATAAAGAGACAACAATAAAGTTAAAAAAAAATTATTGTCTTCTTTATTTTCTAAAACAATAGATAAAATTAAAAATATAATCTCTAAAATGACATATATTTTGAAACAAATGAAATATATATTTTTAAATGTTTGGATTTGCTTATTGTATTTCTATCACATTTTTCGTAATTTATCCATTATCTCCGTAATTAGCTTTAGCAACAACTAGAACATATATATAATTTTTTTGATCGGTCTATTTTTGTTAAATTATTGAAATCTTTATCCCCAACAATAATAAATTAAAATGAATTGGTAAAAGGTTTGAATCTCTTTTTATATAGATAATAATAATAAATACACGTATGATTGGGGGGGGGGGGGGGGGGCAGATATGACTCCATATACTAATAAAAAACACATTTGAAAAATGGCTCGATTTGATAAACCTCTTATTTTGAGTACAACATTTACCTTGTTAATGTCATGTGCATGTTTGATAGCGAAGCCAATTTTTAATTGGATAATCATTCGAATAATTTTTTTTTTCTTATATCAATGTGAGTTGGTTCAGTTATTTAAAGATTTTGGATAAGGCTTTATATTTTTAAGTACATAGGTTCCAATCCTCCATATCATTGTCTGATAGAGAATAGTAAAAGCTCAAATCAAAGAAATAAAGGAGTCTGTGAAACACATACGAACATGAATATGGATACAGAATGTAATACAAATATGAATATAAAGATATATTAAATTTAAAAATTATAAAACACAAATAAGGTATATATATAATTATAAAATTTAAGTTAAAAAATTTTATAATTTATTAATATTATTTATATAAATTTAAAGATTTATAATATTTTAATATATATTATATGTATTAATATTTATTATTTAATAAGTTATTTCTAAAAAATATGACGCATAATTTTTATTAATATATTCTAAAAAATCTCTTAAACTAACTTTTCTTAATAGAATTAATTATGAATGAGTATATGTGTATAAAAAAATTAATTAGAAGAAATATTGATATGAAACATGTTTCAGTAACGACGAAATGAATGATTTAGTACGAGTAAAGGTAGAAGAAGCAGATAAAAATAATGGTTTGTGAAAAGATAAAACTTAAAAGTCTAATAGTGATATATGAAAAGATAAAATTTAAAATATTGATGTGCAAAAATAATGACTTAGGACATTAGTTATGTTATTAGGCTTGGATGAGTTACGGGTTTACTAATTTAACATTAATCATGAAAATTATTTAAAAAATATTAATGAATTGTGTCAAAGTCATGTTTAAATGTGTCCAAAACGTATCTAATCATATCTGAGATGTGTCTAAGTGTATTTAAAAAGTATCCAAATTAAAAAGAATAATTTTTTTAATCAAATATATTTTGACACATAAAACATATATATCATACGAATGTTTCTATATTTCTAATATGGATATGTATCTAATACACAAATACACCTCAACAATGACATATCTATGCTTTATAGAAAGGAGTGGAGAAAACTCAACAAGGCCTCAGCCAGCAGGCACCATGTTGTTGCTGTTGTTGCTGTTATTTTATTTCTTTCCTGTTATTTTATTTCTTTCCTTCTTTTTTAAACTGTAGAGGGATTTATTTGACACAGGCCATGGGTGGCGAGGGCATGATGTTGGACCTATGGGCCCAGTTAGGACGAGAAAAGTAGAAAACGTATCAAGGTTAAGCGAATGTTAAGCAAGGGCAAACTGGGCGAAGTAAGTTGCTGAAAGATGATATGGGCCTCTCTCTGTGATTAGGAGCACTTCAAACTGCTCTCCACTTAACAGAATGGGCTAATGGGCTATGTTGGTGTCAGACGACACAATAGGAGGCCCATCCAAGATCGGCGTAGAGAAACTAGTGGAGTTGGCTGCTCTCTCACAAAACAACAAAAACATAGAGTTAGCTTATTTTAATATTTTCTGTTGTAATCCCTTATGATATTTTTGTGCTTGTGAATGTGAGGGAACTGAGAAGTAGCGGGAGGTAAATAAACGGATGAAGTATAGGCCACGTGTATGAAACATAAGCACAAGCCAAAATTATGGCATGGGTTCAAGCAGGTCGCTTCTTTCTCTAAACAAGGAAATCGAAGACCAAATCAAGTAGGATTTTACTTCACGCAATAGGGAGATTTAAATTTGGAGCTCTTAGTAACCTCACAGTAGATAGAGCTATAGAGGAGGAGAGAGTTCTGAAGAGCGACAGCATCCTTATCATAGTCATTCATTAGCAATAGCATGGCGTTCGCCACCAACGCTTTGCTTTCTTCAAACTTCGTTGGGAGCAAAATCCTACTATCGCCCCCAACCCCCAAAACAACCAAATCGCCACCTCCGCTACCATTTCTCTTCAAGAGAAGATTTTTAAATGCTCAAAAAAACACCTTCAATAACAGAAACCCTGACCCCAATTCACAACAACGTAAAACGTTACCTTCCCAAGCTGCTTTATCTGCCCTAATCTTCACCTCTCTTACCCCTCAAGCTCTAGCCCTAGACGACGTCACAACCCCATCTCCTCCCCCCGTAATTGAAGCTCAACAACCCAACCCCTCCAATTCCAACTCCTCCCCTTTCTCCCAGAACCTTCTCCTCACAGCCCCAAAGCCCCAAAGCCAATCCACTTCCGATCTCCCCGAAGGTACCCAATGGCGTTACAGCGAGTTCTTAAACGCCGTGAAGAAGGGCAAGGTCGAGAGGGTCAGGTTCAGCAAAGACGGTTCTGCCCTCCAATTAACCGCCGTCGACGGCCGCCGTGCCGCCGTCATCGTCCCCAACGACCCGGACCTGATCGACATTTTAGCCATGAACGGCGTCGACATCTCCGTCTCCGAGGGCGATTCCGGTAACGGCCTTTTCAGCTTCATCGGCAACTTGCTGTTCCCGTTCCTTGCGTTCGCGGGCTTGTTCCTCCTCTTCCGTCGAGCCCAGGGTGGGCCCGGTGGGCCTGGAGGGCTCGGAGGGCCCATGGATTTCGGGCGATCAAAATCCAAGTTCCAAGAAGTTCCAGAAACCGGCGTATCATTTACTGACGTGGCGGGTGCTGACCAAGCGAAGCTTGAACTGCAAGAGGTAGTTGATTTCCTGAAGAATCCAGATAAGTACACTGCGTTGGGTGCTAAGATCCCAAAAGGATGCCTTCTGGTGGGACCACCGGGCACAGGGAAGACCCTTTTGGCGAGAGCGGTTGCGGGCGAGGCTGGCGTGCCGTTCTTTTCGTGTGCGGCTTCGGAATTTGTGGAACTGTTTGTGGGGGTGGGTGCTTCTAGGGTGAGGGATTTGTTCGAGAAGGCGAAGTCGAAGGCGCCGTGCATTGTGTTTATTGATGAGATCGATGCGGTGGGTAGGCAGAGAGGGGCGGGTCTGGGAGGTGGAAATGATGAGAGGGAGCAGACTATTAACCAGCTTTTGACGGAGATGGATGGGTTTTCTGGTAATTCTGGTGTCATTGTTTTGGCTGCGACCAACAGACCGGACGTTCTTGATTCGGCCTTGTTAAGGCCTGGAAGGTTCGATAGGCAAGTTACTGTTGATAGACCTGATGTTGCGGGTAGAGTTAAGATCCTCCAGGTGAGTAGCCCCTTATGTATGTTTATGTAATCTAACCTTTGCTCAATTTGTTTCTTCTCATTCTGTCTCAAAATCAAAATGCTTTTCTCACAATGTTGAATTTTTCAATAGATAGATCGAAATGCATTACTCTATTTTTGTAGTGCCCTTCATTATTGATTATTAGGTTCTGCAACCAAATTCTTCTAGGAGTACCACAAAATGGAGAGGCCATAAATTCTCCCTTCATTGTAGTGCAGTCTTTGATAATTGATATTACTATAATGCTTACAATTTAAATCGACATTTGATCGCTGGTGTCTAAATGAGTATGTTACCCTCATTTCTGTAACTAAATAAACTTCTCTTCCGTCAGGTGCATTCCAGAGGAAAGGCACTTGCGAAGGATGTTGACTTTGAAAAAATTGCCAGAAGAACCCCGGGATTCACTGGGGCTGATCTCCAGAATCTGATGAACGAAGCAGCCATTATTGCAGCCAGGCGTGACCTCAAGGAAATAAGTAAAGATGAGATATCTGATGCCCTTGAAAGGATCATTGCTGGACCGGAAAAGAAAAATGCTGTAGTCTCGGAAGAGAAGAAGAAGTTAGTAGCCTATCATGGTATGTATTTTCTATGTGTTAAATACGTAAGTTTTGCCTGCACTCATTTTTGAGTCTCTAACCATTTTTTCCTTATTAATTTCAGAGGCTGGCCATGCTCTAGTTGGTGCTTTGATGCCTGAATATGACCCTGTAGCCAAGATATCAATTATTCCTCGTGGCCAAGCTGGTGGTCTCACATTTTTTGCTCCCAGCGAAGAGAGGCTTGAGTCTGGACTGTACAGTAGAAGCTACTTGGAAAATCAGATGGCGGTTGCTCTAGGTGGAAGGTCAGTGACTCAGAGGACCATGCGATCCCAGGAAACATGCATATTTCCATATTTGATTTTGGATTTTGATCTGTGCACGTCTAATTATACCACATCATATTTCCTTAGTGTAATGTTGCTATTGGCTACTGCTGTATAATTTTGAGGGAGTGGCTATAGATGTCGAATGCACGAGTTTCAACTTTCAACTTTGAATCTTATGTAACAAATTCCTTTTCTCTCTTTCGTCAATGCAGGGTTGCTGAAGAAGTGATTTTTGGGGAGGAAAATGTCACCACCGGAGCATCAAATGACTTTATGCAAGTTTCACGGGTGGCAAGGCAGATGGTTGAGAGATTTGGGTTTAGCAAAAAGATTGGACAAGTTGCCATTGGTGGACCTGGTGGAAATCCATTCTTGGGCCAACAGGTAGGGTGTGACATTGTGAATACGATGATGTCCTTATTTGACACACAGTAATTCACATTTTCTTGCACAGTGCACAGAAAACATTATTCTTGGACATCGTTTAATGCCTCACCATTACATAATTTTTATTGCAGATGTCAACGCAAAAAGATTACTCCATGGCAACTGCTGATATAGTGGATGCAGAGGTAAGGGAGCTGGTAGAGAAAGCCTATTATAGGGCAAAGCAAATCATAACAACTCAGATTGACATCCTTCACAAGCTTGCTCAACTTCTCATAGAGAAAGAAACTGTGGATGGTGAAGAGTTCATGAGCCTATTCATTGATGGACAGGCGGAATTATATGTTGTGTAATGGTATTGGTATACTTAACCAACAGAATCATGTTTGTACTATAAGAAAAGCAGAGACATTTACACAGTAAGAATAAATTAAATATATTTTTACAAATTTTCGGGGGAAAATTAGCACAACAGCTCAAGCAAAATAAAATTTGGTTCTTCTTAAATGAAATCAACTTCCAACTTCCAGTGTACACAAGTTTTGCTGCTAACAAACGGTTATAGACCTAAGGTCCTTTCCCTTGTTGCCTTTTTTCTTCTAGAGCTGCGGCTTCATTCAAAATGTCAGTTGCGTCCTTGTGCAGGTTTAATTTGGGGAGGGGGGGGGGTTAGTATTCTCGCACGTAGCGACGCACAATAAAGTTACAAGGATTTTGAAAAAAGTTGCATACGTTCTCAATTGCCTCCAGCATCTCAAATTTGCTAGGTCCACTCTTGGAAAGATAATTAAGGCACTAAGCAATTGAATGCTAAACAGACTTAGCATAACATTTGTAATATAAGCATTGGGGAACTTATATCTCTTCAATCAAGTACCTCGTTAGTCCCTTCATCATTTCTGTAATGTGACTTCACCAAAATCTGATGGATGGCCGTAAGGCCTATACGACAACAAGCATCACCCATCGGAGAAAGAGGATGAAGGGAAGGGGAGGGGTAAGCGGTGCTTCCTCATGCTTTGGAATTTCAAGCATAATATATGATGGAACCTATTGCAATAAAGATAATGATTAATTATTATTGCACCTTTTAGTTAGCCAAACATCCCTGTCAGAGAAACCGATTAGTAATTATAGTTATATCTTCAATAGACTAAAGCCCAACTTTTCCCATCTTTCCCTTCTCTGAGATAAAAAATTAAAAAACTACCTTTTTATCAGTGATCGTCTCATACATGGTTTTTACGAAATATACACAAGCACCATAATCTCACAAATTTTGAGAAAGTCTCCATCTATTTAAAATCTTTGTATTTATTTTTTTCTTTATATGACTTTGTTATGTGAAAGTCTCCATCTATTTAAAGTCTCCATCTATTTATTTATTCTTTTAATATTTTCTCCGACTCTTTTGCTTTTTGTCTTCTTTTTTTAAGGTTGCTTTTTGTCTCCTTTTATCTTCTTTTACATTTTATACCTATTTTTATTTTTATTTTGTTATTCACACATGTAAAATATCAGATGAACTATCCAAGTAAATCCAAGAAGATCAATGCTAAATAAACAAACATAATCTACAACTTCTGCTCCCCGAATATACCATGCATTCTTGCATTTTCACATCTTTAATGAGACTGTTGTTAATTAAACAAGCATATCACATAGTCGGATGATTTAGCTTTATCTATCTAATAAAAATCATCCATAATTTATCCTGGTGGAGCTCAAGATTTAAATTCATTATTTGTAAATTAAATTAGCAAACATTTTCTTCCAAGAAGATTTGAGATATTCGTATACATACAAATAAGCTCACAAAAGAATAAGATATATGTATAGAAACTTTAATCCTACAAGAATCAATGAATCGTCCAATCTAATAAACGGTATAAAACTAATGAATGTTGTTGAATTCTTCCAAATCATGGTTGTCTTGCTCAATTTGTTGGCATAATTCTTCATATGCGCGAGCAGTGGTTGCAGTGAACCTCTCCATGGCAGCAAAGATATGTTTGAGACCTGATTGCAAGCTAATAGTATCAACAAGTTCACCATGATGCACAGCATCCCCTTTTAACAGGGCATCGGTCTCTTTTCTGGCAATTGGAACCATCTTTCTCTCTCGAGCCTGAACCACTTTGTGCATCTTTTGCTCCTCCCTCTCCAAGATTTTCACTTTTCTCTCCAATTCCTTGTCCAATGTTGATTTTTGCTGAAGGTCTGAAATATGCTTTTCCAAGAGCTCATTCACTCTGAGGATGAATCCATTTACGGCTTCAATCACATCCTTCTCTGAGAGATTATCCATTGCACGTGACCATTTGGTACAGATCACAAACACAGGTGGTGCACCAATCCTGGCAGGAGAGAAGGGAGCTGTACCATCAGATATTTCTTCAGGTTCATACAGTAGACATCTTACTAGCCAACCATTCAAGGCTTTCACATGGGACTTTTGGGCGTAAATCCAATCTGAGAAGCTTAAATTCCAGTTCTGTATCTCAGATTTGAGTTTTATTGCCTCATCAAGATGAGAGTTGCTAAGCTTTCTGTTGAACGAAGAGGCATCTAAACTTTTGGCTTCAGCAATTTCCTTATACTGGCATTTGTAACATTCTAGCATATCTTTCCACATTCCAAGAAACCTTTTCCACAAATGGATAACTGTTAGCAAGTAGAAGGAGAAAAGGAGGAAAAATCCAAAGAAAGAAAATAATATTCTGTCTGATGCCTTCAAGACTGAGTGCAGATTGTGCAGTACAGTCTTAATAATAAATTATTATATAAATAATTAAACTAAAAAATAAAAATTCTATTTAAGAGGTTCACTTGATTTTGCTGGAGAAGGTACATACGTTTATACTTTCTTCACTTATAATATTCTCCTTATCATTCTTATAGTATCTGAATTATCCATGTTTAATTTATTTCTGTAAAAGTTCAGTTTGAAACATAGGCCTCTTTGCGCAACATAAATGACGCTGAATCATTGGTAAAGAAAATGCGGAGCTCCACTTCCGCTATATTTTTATTACTTTCCGTATCAGAAATTTCATTGTTTTCCTCCTCTTGCTTACTGGTCATTCCAATGTCCATGGATTCCATCAGATTAATTATCTCTATCTGTTGTTGTTGGCACAATATAAGCACCTTATGCTGTAGAATAAAAAACAAGATCCATCAAAAGTAAAAAGTACTTATTCTTGGAACATTTTTCAACCATGTATTTTAATCATAGCAACACAATTACGATTCAAGAATGAATATAATGCCCATACCTGCCAACTATAGAGAGGTTTCAAACAATTAGAGAAGAATTTAGTGACAAAAAACTTCAGCTATGCATGACATACCTGAAAACGAAGCTGTTGATCTGGGGCCATAACTCCTCATCCCTCAACTTACATATAGTGTTAGATATATTGTCAACTACTTGGAAAGAAATTTTTATTTTTGTAGCTAGAATCCCAATGAAAGTTTGAACAGAATCAACTTTGTGAGCATCAGCACCCTTTTTATTCATACGTCTCAACTGCCTACACTTCTTCTCATGAAGTATGCGCAATTTCTCCTCAGCCTGATTAAAACAAGATACACCTATTTCAATTGCAAAAGATCTTTTTTTTTTTTTTTCTAAATTGCAAATAATAAAGTAACAAGTTGTATTTACAATATGAAAAATAACGAGAGAAAGACAGCTTCTAGAAAAGAATCACGACCATTGTGCAATTTAATTTAAATTGCCAGTTGTGAACAATTATGAAATAAAGCTAACATTAAGCTTTTACAAAATGAAAGAGGAAAAGGTTATACCTTGACTTCATCATAGAGCTTCTTCTCCCATATACATAGTTTTTTAAGTGTAGAGCAAAGATTCCCATAACCGAGGCCCTTGTCTATGTCAACTCCTTGATACCCAGATCCCATTCTCCGATCAGGCAATGAGGATTCCATGCAGTTAACCGTACTGAGGGGCTTTGAGGTAATTGACGGAGTAAACACGTGCATTATCTTGCAAGGAACTGAATCCAAAAATATCATTTTTTTGTCAGTTAAATTTTATCTGATTAAAATTTCTGAAATTAAAAAATAAAAGGGTAAAATACTAAATAGTGATGAACACATGTTATGTCATTCACATGCGTACCTACCTTCATTAACGGCTATATTTCGATGGTAACGGAGTTTGCCAACGTCCAGCAATTCCAAAATTGGGTTGCCCGAATCCGATGCTCTCTCAAACAGAATCTGAATCTCTTTCATAGCCTCACACAAACCTTTCGCCGAGTTGCTGCTATGTTCCTTTGACTCCGGTGATGCCTCTTTCTGGGAAATTGATTTCTTTTTCCCCGAATGAGCCTCCTTATTCTTCGTTTCTCCATTATTTCTGTTAGATCCATCCACACCAACACCATCACCATCACCATCACCTTCACCTTTCTGATGATGAGTTTTCTTCTCTTTCTCCTTCTTCTCCTTGACGTCAGTGCCGCGGCTGGGGCTGTACGGCACTTGGTATTTCTCAAAAGTTTCAAAGAAATTTAAGAAATCCCAGGCTGAGCTGCTGGGAGGTGGCGGTGACGGCGGAGGGTAATTCAGGAAAGCCACATTATTAGGAGGTGAGGAATCATAACGAATTGGGTTGAAAAATTGTTCTGTATCGCCGGCATCCGATTCAGAATGCAGAATGATGTGTGAATCTGAATCGGAGCTGGAGGAGGAGGAGGAGGAGTGAGCTGGTGATGATTTCGAAGGCTGAGATTTGCGGTTACTGATAATGGTGGCATCATCAGAAACAGATTCAGAATGTTCAAATTGAAGGAAGAAACGGTGGAGAGTGGGGCCAAGTGTTTTGAGGGACTCCATGTGTGCCTCGTGTGCATCCGCCACAGCGTAGCTTTGGCGGAGTGCTTCGTCTAGGAACTTGCAGCGGTCACGGCACAGAGCCACCGCCGGAAGCCGATCCAGTTTTGAGGTGTTGCAGCCCATGAATTCTTAGTGTGTTTGGATGAGGGTTCTACTTCTACTTCTATCCTGTGGTTGTGATGTGTGACATTTGAATTGAAGGGTTTGGATTTGGTTATAGGGTAGGTTGATAATGATAGACCGCTAGTGTCGAATGTCGATTAATGGCATTTAAGGGAAATTATTTACTCCTAGGTATGACTATGAGTGGACCGCTTTCTATTCGTAACTGTTAGGTTCCACTGTGTCCAAAAGTGGCGGGTACTGCCATCCAACGTCTCTTTGATAGTAATTTTTTGCATTGGTGGTCCTTCATTTGTTTTATTTTCTATCTTTTTAACTTGTAACTCACAAGCCACCGCTTCACTTCCAATATTTTAAATATCATCCTTGCATTATATATATTTTATGAATAATACTATACACACAGCATTTAACAGGACAAACGGTAAATAAAATTTACAGAGTTATTGCATCACATGTGAAGTCGTGTATACATGTTTTGGTGTGATACTGTTTAAATAAAAAATAAATAAATCTATGGATGCAAAAAGGATTGTAAAGTTTTTTTAAATAATAAAAGTGTCTTTTTGTATTACATTACCTTTGTTTTATTATAAACCTAGAATATAATATTAATGTACTGTTTAGATTTTTTTTAAAAAAAAAATAAAATTAATGTCTATTTTTTGGTAAATCTTTAAATAAGTTTAAATGGTTTTGCTTATGCATTTGACTCCTATGGGAGACCATATGAGTTGATATCTGATACACATGCCAAAATTAAAAATTATCCAATCATGATCTGTAATTTCATCCCGTTGAAAAGGAGAATTAATCCAATTAAAAAAATATATTTTTGGGGCATCCAATTCATAATTTAAGTAACTTAAATCCAAACTACATGCTCATGTCGTTATAATGCCTTTTGATGTTCAATCATTGACATAAGGAAAACCATAGCAGCCATAATCCATATGTTGGCTATTGCAACCGGTGTATAATTCCGTTTATTTTCTCTAATTTTCAAATTAGCCATGAATACTAATCATTATTCAGCATATCTTAACTTTTTGATTGATCATAAGAAAACTGACTGAATGAATCCAAATGCTATCATTTAGTTTCAGGAAGTCCAGGGTGATTTATTTATAATGACAAACAGGGGATTCTAAAGTTTGGTATGGAGACATAATGATCTATGATGGTGAACAAGACGTGAGGATGGGAAGGAAACAAATCTATTATACACCATAGGCTTTGAAGTGCACGTCCTTTGCCTTGATGGGAAATTAAATCTGTCTCTTCCTCAAAAGAAGATTTTGAGTGGAATTCCAACTCACTGCATTTCGTTTGCATTTTATGTACTACCTTCTCCTGTTCTAGTTTCTTCTTTTCTGAGGTGGGATCGAAACGTATTAAGAACTAAATACAGAACCATATATCATCAATCTAGTCTACAGACTACAGTGCTACAGTCTACAGAATCTCAAACACCAAACACCCCCCACCCCTCCAAAAAAAAAACATAGCTAAGTGTTGGACTAAACATAAAAGTAAAATAGCATTGATATCTTCGTAGGATTCTATCATATACGGGGGGAAACGTTATTCGGAAGCTGAATTTGTTTACAGGAGAAGGAGACATGTTGCGTTTTGGTGGGTCGTTGATAATAGGATAAAGTCGTTAAAGTTTATTTTTCATCTCTGCAATCATGGTGGGGAACGAGGCGTTTTTACAGACAATGATAACTTTGCACCTTAATGTCATAATTTTCTTTCAAATAAAATCGTACCTCTCAATCTATTCACACTTGAAAGTTCACAGGCGCAGCGAGCTCACCTCCATTCCTTTTATGTTTTAACTTTTTCACCTTTTTAACGATTGTTTCTTCTGTTCAAAATTAAGCAATTTCAAACAAAACGCTCATTTTGGTCATGTTAATTGGTGCGACGCAGAGAGCGGATAGCGTGTCGGTGTGATCCAAATTAGACACTGTGAATGTTGGATGGGTACAACTAAGTAGGCCTATGCTATAAAGTTAAAAAAATAATTAGAATTTCTTGTTTTAGTTGCTTCGTGTACAACAAGTAAATTTGGCTATTAAAAGCCAAGTATCAGACGAGAGAAACAGAGCAGCGCCGCGTGAGAAAGAGGAGAAGAAAAAAATTTCAATGCTGATTTTGCGTGTTTAGATTGGATAGTCATTTGTAATCTAACTTTAATAATTTTTTAGTATGTTATTTTTTGCACTGTAAATTTATATTTGTACGATTAGAATTTTATTTTTTCATCTCTATTTGTTAGATTATTTGTATTCCTATATGAATTTTGAGTTTTGTTGCTTTTCACTTTGTTAATAGAGAATAGGGGCCGTTATTATATCTTTATTTATTGGAAGATATTTTGCTATATTTATTGATTTGTTATAGTAAAGATTTTTTTGAATTAGGTCCCGTGGTTTTTACTTTTTATATTGAGGAAGTTTTTTACGTTAAAATTATGTGTGTTCTCTTTATGTATTTATTTTTGTATATTCTTAAATATATATTTGGTGGATATTTTTAGTTGATCGTATATTTTGCTCCTCACAGATTCTTTCAAGTGAGAAATATTTTATTGCCTATTTGTGTGTTGTTATTTTCACTGTGTACACACCTTTTTTTTTCTCAATAACTGGTATCAAAGCAATTTATTTGTTTGTTTACTTGATTGAATGATGAAGCCAAATTACAGTAAAATGATTAGTTTGAATAGCACAAATTACTATAAGTGGAAAGGAAAGATGAAAAATTTAATATTTGTAAAAAAATTACATTTATCAGTGTTTGCTAGTGAAAAGCCTAAGGCTAAATCTGATGAAGACTGAGCTTTTGAGCATGAGATGATTTGTAGCTTTATTCGACAATGGATAGATAATAATATTTTGAATCATATTGCTAATGATTCACATGTTAGAACTTTGTGAGAGAAGCTTGAAATCTTGTATGCCTCCAAGTCTGGGAACAATAAATTATTTTTGTTGAAGCAGGCTATGAACTTGAGTTACAAGGATGACATTTATATTTCTGATCACTTGAGTGATTTTCAGGGATGCTTTGACCAATTGTCCAGCATGAGTATGAAATTTGAAGATCAAATTTTGGGACTTTGGTTGCTTAATATTCAACTTGATTCTTGGGAAAATCTTAGAGTCACTTTGACTAGTTCTGCTCCTGGAGGTGTTGTGACCATGAATTATTTAAAAACTGCTGTTTTTAATGAAGAAGTCAGACGACGAACTCAGCAGACATCATTTTCACAGTCAGAGGTTTTGGTTACTGAAAACAAGGGGAGAAGCATTGAGAGGGATCGGGGACAAGGCAATAGAAGAAAAAGCAAGAGTAGAAGCAAATCAAGATCTAAATACAAAAACCTTGAGTGTGACTATTGTGGTAAATAAAAGGCATCTCCAAAGGTTTTGCTATCGATGGAAAAAGGAGAACAAGGGTAATAAGGACAAGCAACAAAAGAATGATAATGATAATGATGATCGTGTTGCCACTACTACTGGATGAGATCTTGTGATTATCTGTAAAGAGAATTTGATTAATGTTGCTTGTGATAAAACCAGCTGGGTTGTTGACAATGGTTCCTGTTTTCATGTGACATATAGGAAGAATTTATTCACATCTTATACTCCTGGTGATTATGGGGTTTTGAAGATGGGTAAATATGATATGTCAAAGGTGATTGGCATTAGCAATGTTTATTTGGTAACCAGTAATGAGACAAAGTTGACTTTGAAGAATGTCAGACACGCACCAGACATCAGTTTGCATATGATTTCTGCTAGTGTTCTTGATGATGGTGGCTATTTTAATACCTTTGATGGTGGACAGTGAAAACTCTCCAAGGGTTCTTTGGTTGTGACACATAGAAAAAAGTGCTCAGGTTTGTACTGGACTAAGGCTTCAATTTCTGTTGATGCTGTTAATATAGCTGAGTGTAACAATCAGTCAGAGTTATGACATAAGAGACTTAGCCACATTAATGAGAAGAGACTTGATACTTTAGCCAAAAGGAATCTACTTTCAGGTTTGAAGGGTACAAGTTTGGAAAAGTATACTCATTGTTTGGCTGGGAAGTAGAATATAGTCTTTTTTAAGAGTCATCCTCCTTTTAGGAAATTAAATGTGCTTGAGTTGATACATTTAGATCTTTGTGGTCCAATGAGGACTAAAACATTTGGTGGTACACTTTACTTTGTGAATTTTATTGATAATCATTCAAGGAAACTTTAGGTTTATGCCTTGAAGACTAAGGACTAGGTGTTCGGTGTCTTTGAGTAGTTTCAGGCTTCTGTTGAGAGAGAAATAGGGAAGAAACTGAAATGTGTTCGCACTGATAATAGTGGTGAATATTGTGGACCATTCGATGAGTACTGCATACAGCAGGGTATTAGACACCAGAATACGCCTCCTAAGACTCCCAGCTTAATGGCCTGGCAGAAAGGATGAACAGGACATTGATGGAGAAAGTTAGATGTTTGCTTTCTGAAGCAAAGTTACCTGGATCTTTTTGGGGTGAGGCTTTGTATACTGCTACACATGTTATTAATTTATCTCCTACTATTGCTTTATAGGCTGATGTTCCTGACAGGGTGTGGTATGGAAAGAATGTTTCCTATGACCACTTACGTGTCTTTGGGTGTAGAGCATTTGTACATGTGCCTAAAGATAACAGGTCCAAGTTGGATGTTAAGACTAGGCAGTGCATCTTCACTTGGCTATGGTCATGATGAGTTTGGCTATAGGTTGTATAATCTAGTTAAGAAGAAGCTTGGTAGAAGCCGTGATGTTATTTTCATGGAGGATCAGACCATTGAAGATATTGACAAGGCAAAGAAGTCAGAGTCTCTGAGTACTAATGATTTGGTTGATATTGATCTAGTTCCTGAGTCTCATATGCCTAATGTAGCTAACTTTGACAATCATGATGATGTGCATAATCATATTCAGGGTGGTCAGGTTGAGGATGTTGTTGATAATGTTGCTGATGAGGTAGATGCTCCTGTTTGTGAGGTTGTTGATGAACCTGTTGTTTCACTTAGGAGGTCTTCTAGGCATCTTATTCCCTCTACTCATTATTCATTTGATGAATATGTGCTCTTCACTGACGGGGGAGAACCTGAGTGCTACGAAGAGGTTATGGAGAGTGAGTAGAAGGCAGAATGGGTTGCAGTAATGAATGATGAGATGAAATCTTTGCTTGACAACCATACTTTTGAGCTGATCAAGTTGTCTAAGGACAGAAAAACTTTGGAAAATCAGTGGATTTACAAGTTTAAGAATGATGAGAATACTTCCACTCTAAGATACAAAGCTAGATTAGTTGTCAAAGGCTACTGTCAGAAAAATGGGATTGATTTTGAAGAAATCTTCTTGCCCGTTATTAAAATGTCGTCCATCCGAGTTGTTATTGATTTGGCAGCCGGTCTTGATTTAGAGGTTGAGCAAATAGATGTGAAAACTATTTTCCTTCATGGTGATTTGAAGGAGGAGATTTATATGGAGCAACCAGAGAGTTTTGTGATGAAGGGTAAATAAAATTATGTCTACAAGTTGAAGAAAAGTTTGTATGGCTTGAAACAAGCCCCGAGACAATGGTACAATAAGTTTGAGTCTATTATGATTCAGTAGGGATTCAAGAAGACTACTTCTGATTATTGTGTGTTTGTACAAAAATTTATGATAATGAATTCATCATTTTATTGCTCTATATTGATGATATGTTGATTGTTGGTCATAATTCTTCTAAAATTGACAGGTTGAAAAAAGAGCTTAACAAGTCTTTTGCAATGAAAGACTTAGGACCGGTAAGATATATTCTTGGCATGCAGATTACTCGTGATAGAGTGGCCAAGAAGTTGTGGTTATCTCAGGATAAGTACATTGAGAAAGTGCTTTAACGACTTCACTTAGATAAAGCTAAAGTTGTAAGTACACATCTTGCTTTAAATTTTAAGGTTAGCACTAGACAAACTCCTTCTAGTGATGAAGAGAAACAAGACATGCAATGTGTTCCTTATGCATCTATAGTAGGAAGTTTGATATATGCAATGGTTTGCACAAGATCTGATATAGCTTATGCAGTTGGTGTTGTTAGTCGTTTTCTTTCCAATCCTAGTAGAGAGCATTGGAAAGCTGTGAAGTGGATATTGAGATATCTCTGGGGCACTTCTAGTTTGAAGCTCTGTTTTGGAATTAGGAAATTTGTTCTTTGTGGTTATACAGATTCAGACTTGGCAGGGGATGTTGACTCTAGAAAGTCTACTTCTGGCTATTTGATTACCTTTACAGGGGGAGCTGTGACTTGGCAATCTAGGTTGCAAAAGTGTGTTGCATTTTCTACTATTGAGACTAAGTTCATTGCTATTATCGAGGCTTGTAAGGAGTTGCTTTGGATGAAGAATTTTGTCTATGAACTTGGTTTTACTTAGCAGAGGTATGTTTTGTTTTATGATAGTTAGAGTGCTATCCATTTTTGCAAGAATCCTATGTTTCACGGTAGATCTAAGTATATTGATGTGAGATATCATTGGATACATGATATTTTGAACTCGAAGTTATTGGAGCTTGAGAAGATTCATACTGATGATAATGGTTCAGACATATTGACAAAGACTCTACTAAGCGAAAAGTTTGAAGATTGTCGTTTGGTTACCGATTTGGTATTTGCCTCCACTTGAGTTGGAGGAAGAGTTTGTTGGATGAGTCCAACTAAGTGGGGCCCATGTTATAAAGTTAAAAAAAAAATTAGAATTCCTTGTTTTTGTTGCTTCGTGGGCAATAAGTAAATTTGGCTATTAAAAGCCAAGTATTATACGAGAGAAACAAAACCGCGCTGCGTGAGAGAGAGGAGAAGAAAAAAGTTTCAATGCTGATTTTGTGTATTCAGATCAGGTGGTCATTTGTGGTCTGATTTTGATAATTTTTCAGTATATTGTTCCTTATACCATGAGCTTCTACTTGTACAGTCAGAATTTTATTTCTCCAACTCTACTTATTGAGCTGTTTGTACTCTTTTGTGAATAAGTAAATTTGTTGCTTCGTGGGCAATAAGTAAATTTGGCTATTAAAAGCCAAGTATTATACGAGAGAAACAAAACCGCGCTGCGTGAGAGAGAGGAGAAGAAAAAAGTTTCAATGCTGATTTTGTGTATTCAGATCAGGTGGTCATTTGTGGTCTGATTTTGATAATTTTTCAGTATATTGTTCCTTATACCATGAGCTTCTACTTGTACAGTCAGAATTTTATTTCTCCAACTCTACTTGTTGAGCTGTTTGTACTCTTTTGTGAATTTTAAACTTTGTTATTTTATTGATTTTCACTTTATTGGTAGTAGATAAGGGCCATTGTGATATCCTTATTTATTGGGAGACATTTTATTGTACTCATTAATTTGTTATAGTAGAGAGTTTTCTAGATTAGGTCTCGTGATTTTTACTTATCACATTGAAAGAGTTTTTTATATTAAAAATGTTTGTGTTTTCTTTACCAATTTATTTTTGTACATTCTTAAATATATTTTTTGATAGATATTTTTGTTTGGCTGTATATTTTGTTTTTCACATAATTTTTCTAGTGAAAAATATTTTATTACCTATTTGTATGTTATTACTTCCGCTATTTACACACCTTTTTTTTCTTTTCCATTAGTGAATGCGTTATATCTTTACATTTAAGCTCCCAAACAATTTTTAAAAATGTACTAGAAGAAAGAAGGAATCCCAATCCAAACTTCAGTAAACTAAACTGATGTATCTGATTGTAATTTAAGATATTACGTTTATAAGTAAAGCTCATAATCCACTTTCAATATGAAACTTCTAAAACATCCAATGTGAAATTTAATGATATAAAAATATAAATAATCTAATCTTAAGAAAAAGAAATTTGTATGATATCTCTTAAATTTTCTTGATGAAATGTATGTCAGAAATTTCAAATATAAATTAAATGTGGAAAAAGAAGTCTTATATTAAAAAAATAAACAAATTGGAGACTATATAAATAAAAAATAATTATGAAACAAATATCTTAAAATTTTGCATTAAGATATAATATAAAAGTATACTTATATGATTTTTTTGCTTAGCATGTCATTGCAAATCTCCCTTGTTTATTGGACTCTCATGTCCCTGACAATGTGTTGCCGTAAAATTTACTATTTACGGCTGTTTATCATTTTTTCTTTTTGCTTTTTTGATGTTTTAGAAGAAATATTCGAGAGTATAAGCAAAAAAGCAGACCTAAGCAGTCAAAACAAGCTGACTGAATTGCACTATTTTCAACTGTTTATCAATTTTATTTTATTTTATTTTTTGATATTGTAGAAGAAATATTCGAGGGTATAAGTAAGAAAGTACACCTAAACAGCTGACTGAATGGAGTGATAATATGTGCTATCAAAATGTTCAATTCAATGTAAGCTAGCTTTTTCTTCTTCTTTATTTTTATAATTATGATTTTTCTTTTGGGTCTTTTCAATGTTGCCCATAACAACATTGGGTTTCTTGAGCCCAACAAAGGTCCAACTTTAGAAAAGCCCCGTTTTCAAACTGCAGTGGGCCTTTACCTTGTGGGCAGCGGGCTATTATTAACGGATCACTGGACCCAAGATTAAGAAGATTCTTTTTAGTTTCCTGATTCCACAAGCACATACTCCCACCGGCAACTAAAGTTGAGAACAACGTAGGTTCCCGTAGCGCCGATAGCAAAATTCTCCATTTTTTTAGGGTGATCATCGGTCACATGGAGGTAGATCTTTCTTTTCACGATAATTTTTTATGATCTTTTTCTTTGTAAATATCCTTTCGTATGAGAGTTTTCTCTCCACTTATAAGAGTTTTTCTTCATCTTTTTTGTGAGTTTCTCCTCTTTTTTTGTGAGAGTTTTTTCTTTCTTTTTTATTCTCTTTCTTTTCCTTTCTGCTGTAGTAGAGATGATGATGGTGACACACTAGATTATAAGCTTAGGATCCACAATTGTTTTAATTTTTCTGATGAATTGATGTATACCACTGACTGAACTTGGAGCCTGTGTTCGAACCAATTAAATTATGTGTTTGATTACTGTTCTACTTTAATATCTAGATATTTGTGTCAATCACTTCTTCATAGTATCGTAATAATTAGACACTTAGATATCATTAGTATCAAAATCCGTGTGTGCTACTGTTTATTTATTATGTAATACAAAATCGTTGTTATTCTAGTAATACTTTTTGGCTCTTTAGTATTTTTGTTGATTGTAAATTTTAAATTTTAACTTAATTCTTCATTAAGTTCTGTAATACCAAATTCCCTAATATAAATAGGTTACTGCCTTTGTTTTTCAATCAATAAAAGTTAGATGAAAAAAAAAAACGTAGGTTCTTGTTGTGTCTCGTTTGATGAATATTAAAAGGTTATATGACCAAAAATATATATATATTAAAAGGATACTAAAAGAAAATGAGTGAAAGTAACAATTATACATATAGTGATGTGATGTCTTCATGTACAGCAAAAGTTTAATATCATTAGTACTTTAAAATTTTTTACATTATCACTTTACAAAATATTTGATTCATGCGTCCGAGGAACAACAGACATATGAGTTGTTCTGCAAGAAATTCAACTCTCATATTCATATTACAAACATACATATACTTTTTTTCACATTTTTTTAAATATTATTTATCATACTTATTTTTTATCATTTTTTTATTTAATCACACCTATTTAAAATAAATGTAAAAAAAATGTGAAAAAAAAAGTAATATATAAACATCATTTTTCCAAGAAACTATAACAATCTTTATTTAGAAATTAGAAACTTTGATATGCAAATTACGTCACCGATAATCAAATTTGACTTTTTTTTAAAATCATTATTATATAACTCAAAGGTCAAAGCCAAACACGATGAACTAACAGATATTTTAAAGTATGGCCACGACATTAATACAGTTGCAACTTGCAACCAACATACCAGGGACCACCACTTTGTGAGTGGGGATTTGGCATGGCAGCACTAGCTCATACATGAGCGAAGATCGGCTGTCAACGCCGGTGGAGAATTGGGTTTTCCTTACAAATTGAGTTTTGTTATATAATACTAAAACGTTTTCTTAATAACTTCCTTAATATTTAATAAAATAAATATTTAATAAAAATTAGATACATTGAATATATTAGAAATATAAAAAATATTTAATATTTTTTATTTAATAATTAAAAAAATTAATAAAAAATTAATTAAGAGAATTTAAAATTACTTTTAAAATTACAATAATTGAGGACGAGGAAGCACGACCAATGATTCGAAGAATTATATGGTCCTCGAAATGAAGGAATGATTGAGAACAATTAGTATAGTGACTTGATAAACAGAACCTATCTTTAAAATAAGGATTTTTCTAAGAAGTATCTTAATATTATACGAATTCGTTAATTAGCAACAGAAAAATCTCTTACTAATTCTTCGTTAAATTTTGTTAACAAGAGATTAACAATGAATTAGTGAGAAATTTTTCTATTATTTATTTTAAGTCATTAATTAGTGACGGAAAAATTCTCTATCACTAATTCATCGATATTCATCGCTAATATATATTAGCAAGGAAAAAATTCCGTCGCTAATATGCAACATTCTTATTGTATAAGAACACTTGTTAAGTAATTTAAAACAATAAGTTTTACGTGAAAAATAAATCTATTTCAAATTTTAATGCAATAAAAATTATACTTTTTATAAAAATTAATTCTATTTTAAATCTTTGACAAGTGGCTTAGGACACTCTTTAAAAAAATATTAAAATAATAATAATTAGTTCGATGAACTAAGTAACCTCAAACGTTCAACTATGCTTGACAAATCATGTACTATAATTGAAAAATGATATTCTTACACTCTTAAAAATAGGTGTATTACTATTCACACATTTTTAAGGGTTGTAATTAAATGAGAGAAAGTGATAGAAAAAAGTAAATATAATGAATAATATTAAAAAATGTATGAAAAGAGATGAATGCACTGTTTATGATAAGAATATTAGAATTGACTATAATTATTTCAATTGGTAATGTTTGGGCTAACGTGCTATCGTTTTATCCTTTTTCTAACTTAGCTTTTTGGCTTACAGTACTATTTAGTTGTCATCATATGTTCACGTTCGTCAACTTATCTGAGAACCACTATCGGACATGAGCATCACTAATTAACCTCTCTCTCTTTTCCGAAAAGAGAAATTGTATTTGGCTTAAGAGAGAGTTGTGAAAAGACATAATGTGAAAAAGGGAAAGTTGAGAGAGTTGAGAAAAAATGAGAAACTGAATTTATTGAATGAAGAAAAGTTAGTATAACAAACCTAAAATGTGACTTATATACTATGTAAAATGTGACTTATATACTATGTGAGTGATAACTAACTAGCAACTAAGTAAACAATCCTAATTAACACTAATATACTATACACCCCCAGCAAGCTGGAGGATATATACTAGCATTCTTAGCTTTGAATCAACAGTACAATGCTATTGAGCAAGCAAAATATAAAGGAAACTAATTGTAAAATACAAGTATGTCATAATCATATCGGCTAACAAAGAAAAATTTGAAAAATCTCAAATGTTGGTGACGGCCGAGGTGCAAAGCTCTATTTATGGCATCTCCATGGCACTCATCCCAAGTAAAGATGAAACTGTATCTGAAAATAGTCGACTCATCGGAATAACATCAGTCAAAAGTTACTCAAAATCTAAGCACTATGAGCCTCCAAACATCAAGAAATCACAATTTCGGAATCCATCATCAATAATGCCAATCAAAGGCAAAAAAGCTTAACCACTCAAGCAGAAGCTAAGTCCAATGCTTAACCACTTAGTAGAAGCAAAATCAAAGCCATATTAGGCGAAGCTTAACCACCCAAGGCAGTCAAAGTCACTTCAAGGCTAAATCAATCTTCAACAACAAACTAAATCAATCTTCAACAACAAACTGAATCAAAGAGTAATTGGATTAACCATAGCGGAACCATAAACTTGGCAGCAAAGAACAATCTGAAACTTGGTGAAACCAACTGAACTAATCACAAATATACTCCAAATAACATGAACTAGAACCCAGCCACTAATCGAAATCAAATGGTTGCAATGCTTCAACCAACTTCAAACAAAAATTGAAGAAAACTAAGTCTTTCTCAATAAGACATATGAACAAACAGTTTGAGCATTAAACAAGAACAGATCTGGAACCTTCATCAACAGAGCTCAAGGACTCAAGTCCAAAAACAAAGCTAAATCCATATATCAAAATGAGAAAATCTGAATTTGTAAAATCTCCACTCCATGTGGCTTGCAGAAAATCAATCAGAGCAGATAAAAAAAAAAAGAACAAGCATAGATCACCGAGCCACAAAATTGGAGAAGATGACTGCTCAGATCTTGCACCAGGCAATACGATGAATAACAAAGAAACGATCTCATACATCACCGGAAACACACTGGAAAAATGAGATTTGAAATGTGGCCTCCAAAATGCACACCACAAGAACTAGTTTAGCAAACCACCACCAGATGTCACTGAAGAAGTGCCGCTCCAGCGAGGACGATTGGACGAATGGCACTGAAAAAAGATTGACCTTGATTGGTCAAAAACAGAAGCGGATCAAATACGAGTAGACAATTTGCACACCACCACAAGATTCGCCATCAACCATGAGATGCGCTATGTTACCAAGTGGCCTCAATACTTAAGAGGGGGGGTGAATTGAATAGTTAAAAATAAGCTCGCAAATCTTTCGCAAATCGTTTGACAATCAATTTTCGTTGAAGCTATTGAATGATTAGAGATAATTGAATAGATGAGTTAAACACTTTTACTTATAAACGTAATAGCCAAGGAGACAATATCCAAGTAAAACAATGAAACAGTGCACAAAGATAAGCAGAGGAGGGTTTAGAGAAACAAACACAGTCGTTTATCCTGGTTCAATCACCACTCCACTTGTGATCTACGTCCAGTCCCCAAGCAACAACTTGAGATTTTCCACTATGTCGTCAAGCTTCAATGGGTGCTTGACAAACCACTACAACCTTGAGCACTCAACAATATGGGATACCTCACCCAAAAGCTTGAGCCTCTATTTTCAAAGGGATACCTCACCCTTACAATGCTTGAGGGATACCTCACCCTCACTAGATAAATTGTATAAGATTTGAATGGAAGAAACTCTCTCTAGAGCAAGTGTTTACAAATTGAAGCTCTAATATTGCTCTCAAAGATATTTTACGTTTTTGCAGAAAAACAGAGCAAGAAATGAACTCAAAGATTGATTCACGTTTTGGAAGAATTGATGATCAGTTTAAGTTCAAGATTAACCTCAAATAAAGACTCAACTATGGTATTTATAAGTTTCTCAATAAATGGATCCGTTGGAGGTAGTTGGGTATGCATTTAATGCATTTAAAATAGCCGTTGTAGGTTGTCAGAGTTCGTGTAATCGATTACACAACTTATGTAATCGATTACATTATTGTTCCAACGTGTTCTTGACTTTCGGGCTCTGTGTATCGATTACATTGCTTGTGTAATCGATTACATGGCTTCGACTTTGCTTATGTAATCGATTACATTGTCCAGTGTAATCGATTACATGACTTCGACTTGCTTAAATCGATTACATTGTTCATGTAATCGATTACATGACTCTTTAAACATGTTCTTGCCTTTCTGGGCTTGATGTAATCGATTACATTATTGTGTAATCGATTACATGGCTTCTGACTTCCGTGTAATCGATTACATATCTCATGTAATCGATTACATGACTTCTGTCTTGTGTAATCGATTACAAACATCATGTAATCGATTACATTGACCTTTGAACACATTTTTTAAGTCCAATGAAACTTGTAAGTCATTTCTAACACCTTGAGACAATTGTTTAAACATAAATCCTTTTAAGAGTGTTAGATTTAAGATTGAAACACGCGTTTTCTTGAAAGCCATGTTTAACTTTGAAATTTCTCATTTATTTTGAAATCATATATTGAAAAATCATTTGAGAAATCTTGAGAGCATTTAACATTAATGTTCTAGGCCCTATTACTAAATGAACCTCTTGACTTCTTTCTTTGATCTTGATTTTTCCTTTTGCGCTTGATCTTCTCTTTTGCACTTGAACTTCACTTGATCTTTACTTTGGTTTATTATCAAAAACCATTTGACATGCCTTAGAGACATAAGCATTCACATTCTCCCCCTTTTTGATGATGACAAACTGATCATAGAAAAAAGAAAGAGTTTTTGCATTTGTATATAATAGTCATTTAGGTACAATGTTGCCCCCGGAGTTTATGCATGATGTTGGGTTAGATTTTGCATATGAAAAGCTTAATAACTTAAAAGGTCAATAACTCCCCCGTACTCATGCAACCTTTAATTTCTCATGCAACCATTAATTACTTAATAACTTAAAAGGTCAATAACTCCCCCGTACTCATGCAACCTTTAATTTCTCATGCAACCATTAATTACATTTCATTTCATTTTCATTTTTCCTTATTTTCTCCCCCGTTGGCATTATCAAAAAGACATAAGCATTTAAGAAAAATAGACAGCATGACAGCTATATTTCATGATTCCCAAATTTTTGCCATAACAGAAAAGCCACAGAGATTAAGCAGTCCAATCAATATTCCAAAAAGGCCAAACATTCAAAGTAAAAGCAAGTTCATTAATAATCAGTTTGTATAAAGGAGCTAATCACAACCAGTAGTCAATAACCAAAAGATAACCATAAATGTAAACCAATTTTATATAATCAGAGTCAAAAACAAAATAAGTACAAGGTGGTCATCAAAACAAGAAAAGTATCAAGGCAATGGGCCATGATCGCTATCGATGGCTCATTGTCACAAAAAGCTTCACCCTCGGATCCGCAGCAGGGTCGCCTAGATCAATGTTAACATCGGCGAGCTCAAGATCGTCGTCAGAGTCCGAAGCTCCTCATCATCAGCAGGAACTCTAGACGGACCAGCGAAGGACAGAGGAATAGGAGGGGCAGAGGATGTGGGAGGTGCAGCAGCAGCGCTTGGAGGAACAGGAGGTCCACCCAAGAGAGAGTGAATGGAGGCAAGCTCCTGATCAGTGTACTCTATCCTCAGCTCAACATGGTCAATCTTCTGCTCTATGTGATCCATGCGTGTGTTTACATTTGCGCTTAGGTTGCGCATCTCTTGGAGCAGGAGATCAAGAGTAGTAGGAGTGAGAGCAGGAGCAGAGGCAGGATGCTGAGCCTCCTCATTATCATCACTATCTGGATCGTGATGGATATGACCAAAAGTGCCATGAGCAATGTAATGCCACCTTTCATCCACCTTATAGAGCTGAAGCTTCTTCAGAGTATACAGCCCAATTGATTGGGGTCCCTTCGAGCTGTTGTCCTTGGACTCTTCAGCCAGCGAAATGCGACAGTACTCGAGGATTGTGGTGACCAACATGGCGAAGGGGAGAGCAGAGTTCTTCTTTTTCTTGACGTCCAGCATATGCTCTAACATGTAGTAGCCCCAGTTTATTGGGTGCCCTGTGGTCATTGCCCATAATGCCACAACATCATCCTTGAGGACTTGGGAGTAATTCCCTCCTCTGGGAATCAATCCACGAACCAAGAGGTAGTGGAGAACCCTGTTTTTCATAGTGAGGCCAGTGGCCATTATTCGTCGTTTAGGATCACTAGGGAGGTGGTATCCAGTCCTGATCAAAGAGAGAAGAGCAACCTTATGCTCAAACTCACGCCCCCAGACATTAGCGTTTCCACAGAACTGAGCTCCATCAGGAGTGAGCTTTGTTAGCCTATACCATTCTGCCATTGTTAACCTGATTTGTTGCTTTTTCACTTCAGAGATTATGCAATTATCCTCAATTTTCAGGTTTGCATAAAAGATTCGCACAAGGTTTGGGTAGATTGCTTTCTCTATGCTTAGGAAACCTAGCAAGCCTAAATTTTCTATTGTCCTAAAGCTCTCTAATGGTTCACTCTCGCAGAAAGTGATGGGAAGATACCTTGGAGAGATGATCTTGCGAAGGGAAGTTCTTCCGGAACAATTCAGCTTTTCTTCACAGTGGAGAAATGTCTCGTGAGGTCCGGCCCGGATATATTACGTGAAGAGCCACCAGAGGACCCTCCAACAACGCCGTCCACTGTTCTTGGGCGCTTCGAGCGATGAGAGGATTCACCATTGATGAGAAGGAGAAGCAAGGGGTGAGTGATTAATGATTGGGGATGAGAGAGGGACGAGATTAGGGCGAGAGAAAGGAGATGGGGTTCGTGAGAGAAGATGGGGAGATTTGGATGAGGGATGTGAGGGGATTGGAAGAGATTGATGGGTGGAAAGGGGATTTGAGATCGAGAGAGGTGAAATGTGGGATGGTGATGGAGATTTGAGTGAAAAACAAGAGATTTTTGGGGTTTGAGAGGTTTTGGGTGTGTAGGAGCAGAGGAGAAGATGAATAGGGTCCGAAAAATATGAGCCTTAAGCGCGTCAGAAACCTTTTAAAAACCCTGTGTAATCGATTACATTGAGTGTGTAATCGATTACATGCATTCTGGTGGGTGTGTAATCGATTATATTTTTGATGTAATCGATTACATGTTTTCTGGGAACCTTGTAATCGATTACATAGTTTATGTAATCGATTACCTGAGTTCTGAGTTGGTTGTAATCGATTACAAAATGTGTGTAATCGATTACATGCGTGATGAACAACTAATCGATTACATATGCAATGTAATCGATTACAATACTTTTAACTCGAGTTTTGCGTCCCAAACAAAGCATATAATCAACTTTAATTCATCCAAATCGTTTCAAAGCAACTTAGATTAGTTCAAATCATCATGCAAGCATATAGACTAATCATATTATGATTCAACTCATATAATTGATCAAAATTATCATTTTTACCAAGAATTTCACCCTTTTTGGTGAAATTTGAGGTTGTTGAATTTCTTGTCAAAATTGGACATGAGGGAGCACCTGCAAAACAACTTAGGGGAAATCTCCGACGCTCAAGTTAGTATGAGATTCAAATATAATGAAAATTCAGAGATTTTGCAGCAATGTGGCATAATTATGCAAAAAAAAAAAAATGCAAGCTTAGGCATTTGTTTTAGGATTATGCAGCAAATATCTAATTTATGCATGATTGATCTAAGATGCCAAGTTCATTTCTTATATAGAAAAATGCTTCTTTTGCTAGGGGTTTAGTGAAAATGTCAGCTAGTTGCTTAGTGGTTTCTACAAACTCAAGTATACAATCACCCTTTTGAATATGATATCTAATGAAATGATGTCTTATTTCAATATGTTTAGTTCTAGAATGCAAAATGAGATTTTTGGACAAGTTGATTGCACTAGTATTATCACATCTTATGGGGATATGATCAAGCTCAAGACCATAGTCCAAGAGTTGTTGTTTCATCCAAAGGATTTGAGAACAACAACTTCCAAATAAACATATTCAAATTTCATTTGTAGACAATGCCACACTATTTTGTTTCTTCTTTGTGCCAAGAAACTAGTGAGCTTCAAGCAAGTGGCATGTCCCACTAGTGCTTTTCGATCCATTTTGCATCCAAGCAAAATCAGAATCAGTACCCAATAAGGCTACATGAGGCACCCTTAGGGTACCACAAACTCATTTGTGATGTGCCTATTAGATATTTCATTATTCTCTTAACAGCACTTAGGTGTGATTCCTTAGGATTAGCTTGATATCTTGCACACATGCATACACTAAACATTATATCAGGCCTACTTGCAGTGAGATAAAGGAGTGAGCCAATCATACCTCTATATTTTGTAATTTCTACCGATTTACCTCCTTCATCCTTGTCCAAATAACAAGAGGTGCCCATAGGGGTAGCCATATGCTTGGCATTTTCCATTCCAAATTTTCTGAACAGCTCCTTGCAATACTTGGATTGACTTATGAACGTTCCTTCTCTTGCTTGCTTGATTTGAAGACCAAGGAAGAAGTTGAGCTCACCCATCATAGACATCTCAAACTCACTTTGCATAATATTTGAAAATTCTTCACAAAGAGAGTTGTTAGTAGCACCAAATATAATGTTATCAACATAGATTTGAACTAAAAGAATGTCATGCATTTTGTGTTTTATGAAAAGAGTGGTGTCAACCTTGCCTCTAGAAAAATATTTTTCTAAAAGAAATTTGCTCAACCTTTCATACCAAGCTCTAGGAGCTTGTTTCAAGCCGTACAATGCCTTTTTCAATTTGAAAACATGGTTGGGCAAATCAAAAACCTCAAAACCAGGAGGTTGTTCAACATACACCTCCTCTTGTATAAAACCATTTAAAAAGGCACTTTTGACATCCATTTGGTAGAGTTTGAAATCCATGATGCAAGCATATGCAAGTAACATTCTAATGGCCTCTAACCTAGCTACGGGAGCATAAGTTTCTTCATAATCTATGCCTTCTTCTTGATTATATCCCTTAGCTACAAGCCTAGCTTTATTTCTTATTATTAAACCCGTTTCATCAAGTTTGTTCCTAAATACCCATTTGGTGCCAATTATGGGATGATCATTGGGCCTTGGAACTAATTCCCAAACTTGATTCCTCTCAAATTGGTTTAGTTCTTCTTGCATGGCCAAGATCCAATATTCATCATTAATGGCCTCATTTATGTCTTTAGGTTCAACTTGAGAGACAAAGGCTAGGTGATTACATGCATTTCTAAGAGAGTTTCGAGTGATTACCCCTTTTGATACATCACCTATCACCTTGTCAAGAGGATGATATCTTGAAGTCCTCCATTCCTTAGGTAGATCCAAGATTTTAGAATCTTCTTGCCATGAGTGATCAAGGAGTCTCTCTTCTTCCTTCTTGGACTCTATCTCTTGATTTTCCAAGTGCGTCTTTGCCAAGATTTCTGCAACATCATCAACAAGTTCCTTTTTCGACTCATTTGAGTTAGTTTCATCAAATGCAACATGTATGGATTCTTCTATGGTCATAGTTCATTTATTATAAACTCTAAATGCCTTACTATGAATAGAATAACTAATGAATATTTCTTCATCAGATTTTGCATCAAACTTCCCCAAGTTATCCTTTCCATTATTCAAAACAAAGCATTTACATCCAAAAACATGAAAATGTGACACATTAGGTTTCCTTCCTTTGTACAATTCATATGGAGTTTTCTTTAAAATTGACCTTATTAGGGCTCTATTCATAACATAACAAGCGGTGTTAACATCCGCTAAAAGTACTTAGGAAGGTTGGCCTCATTGAGCATAATTCTTGCCATTTCTTCTAAAGATCGATTTTTCCTTTCTACAACACCATTTTGTTGTGGTGTTCTAGAAGGCAGAAAAATTATGCTCAATGCCATGTTCATCACAAAAAGTTTCAAATTCATGATTTTCAAATTCACCACCATGATCACTTCTTATGGATGCAATACAAAAACCTTTTTCGTTTTGGATAACTTTGGCAAGTTTTCTAAATGATTGAAAAGCATCATTTTTGTGGGCCAAGAATAATGTCCATGTAAATCTAGAAAAATAATCCACAATCACTAATGCATAGTAATTCCCACCAAAGCTCATAGTTCTAGAGGGTCCAAAAAGATCCACGTGCAAGAGTTGTAAAGGTCTAGAAGTTGAAACTATGTTTTTAGCTTTAAAAGAGACATTTACTTGTTTTCCTTTTTGACATGCATCACAAAGTTTGTCTTTTTCAAATTTGAGTTTTGGAAGACCAATTACTAGTTCTTTCGAAACTAATTTGTTTAAGTGATCCATGTGAATGTGAGCAATTCTTCTATGCCATAACCATGAATCATTTTCTTTACTCATAAAGCACTTAGCATCATTTGAGGAGATATCATCGAGACTAATCATATATATGTTATTGACCTTATGACCAACAAATTTAACTTACTTATCATCCTTTCCCTCAATTATGCAACAAGAGGAATCAAATATAACTCTATTTTCTTTATCACACAATTGACTAATACTAAGTAAATTATGTTTAAGTCCTTCAACAAGTAAGACATTATCAATAGATGATGAAGGGATCTTACCAACTTTGCCAATTCCAAGAATCTTCCCTTTGTTGTTGTCACCATATGTGACATGACCATATTTCTTGTGTGTAAGGGAGGAGAACTTGGAGCCATCACCGGTCATGTGCTTGGAGCAACCACTATCAAGATACCAACTTGAGCTCTTGGTCTTCAAGCACACCTACAACACATATTTAAGATTTAACTTTTGGTACCCAAATTGTTTTGGGTCCTTGTGTGTTAGAATTAGGTATGGTGCCTTTAGGGACCCAAACCCTTTTGATTCCAACCTTGGTGTTTATGTTCTTTCTAACATTGCAAGTGGATGCACTATGCCCTTTCCTACCATAATGAAAACATTTAACAAAGGGGCTACTTGAAGTTTTTGGAGAAACAAAGAAGTTCTTATAAGACTTTTGATGGTTGTTTGGATTAAATCCCAAACTGGCTTTTTGAAAAACACATTTTTGTCTTCCCAACAACACATTCAAGTTGTCTTTACCAAAAGTGAATTTTGCAAGAGTGTTGTTCAAGCCTTCAATTTCTTTTTCAAAAGCTTTACATGATAAATAAGGTAATGATATGGATGTATTGTCATGTGATGAACAAGTCATGCATAATGAATTAGCATCTATAAGTCCTAAGGTCTCATTTTCGATCTTAAGTTCATTTATCTCCTTAGTTAAAGTGGAAACTTTCTTTGTCAATAGGGAGATTGTTTTATTGGAAGACAAAATCATTTTTGTGAGCCTCAAAGATTCATCATGCAATTCTTGAAAGGCATCTTGCAATTCATCATAAGAAGGTGGAGGTTCTAGGTTAGAAGAGGTTACCTCGGTGTCGCTTTCTCCACTTTCTTCTCCTTGAGCCATGAGGCAAAGATGAGCTTCTTCATTCTCCTAAATCGTCGAAGAACTTAAATCATTGTCCTCCCAAGCTATGTATGCTCTTCTTCCTTTCTTTTCCTTGGAGGGCCTTTTCTCAAATTTCTCTGTCTTTTTGAGATATATAGGACACTCCATTTTCATGTGCCCCGGTTTTCCGCATTCATAGCATTTTGGAGTAGTGGAGGATCATTCTCCTTTGTGATATGCTTTCTTTTGAGGAAACGGTGGTCTTCTTTGAAATCCCTTTTTCTTCAAGAATCTTCCGAATTTTCTCACAAGGAGACTAAGATTCTTCTCACTTAGCTCAATATTTTCACCATTCTCTTCACCATCTTCATCATCATCTTCAAGTATGGAAGATGTGGCCTTTAGTGCAATTCCCTTCTTCTTTTTGTCATGTTCTTCATTTTGATTGAGCCTATTTAGTTCCAGCTCATGCTCTTGAAGTTTTTCGAATAGGGCGGCTAGAGACATGGTTGATAAATCTCTTGATTCCGTAATCGCCGTTACCTTGGGTTGCCAATTCCTGCTTAGACATCTCAAGACTTTGTTAATAAGATCCTCATTAGGAAATGTCTTTCCCAATGAGATGAGATGATTAACAATATGAGTGAATCTCTTTTGCATATCTTGAATACTCTCATCTTGATTCATTCTAAACAATTCATATTCATGAGTAAGAGTGTTTATTCGAGATCTTTTTACCTCACTAGTACCTTCATGAGTTACTTGTAGGGTATCCCACATTTCTTTTGCGGTCTTACAATTTGACACCCTAAAGAATTTATTATACCCCAAAGATGTGGTGATGATATTCTTGGCTCTCAAATTATATTGAACCTTCTTTTTATCATCATCGGTCCAATCACTTCTAGGTGTATTAATTGTCACACCATCCTTAGTTTGTGTAGGGACAAAAGCACCATTTTCAACGGCGTCCCACACATCTAAGTCAATAGCTTCAATAAAAATTTTCATTCATTCTTTCCAATAGGCATAACCATCCCCATTGAAATAAGGAGGTCTATTTATAGAAGATCCTTCATTTGAAAAACCATTTGAAGCCATCACTTCTCTTGAAGCTGCTAAGCTCTTTATACAAGAGTCTAGCTCTGATACCACTTGTTACCAAGTGGCCTCAATACTCAAGAGGGGGGGTGAATTGAGTAGTTAAAAATAAGCTCGCAAATCTTTCGCAAATCGTTTGACAATCAATTTTCGTTGAAGCTATTGAATGATTAGAGATAATTGAATAGATGAGTTAAACACTTTTACTTATAAACGTAATAGCCAAGGAGACAATATCCAAGTAAAACAATGAAACAAGTGCACAAAGATAAGCGAGAGGAGGGTTTAGAGAAACAAACACGATCGTTTATCCTGGTTCAATCACCACTCCACTTGTGATCTACGTCCAGTCCCAAGCAACAACTTGAGATTTTCCACTATGTCGTCAAGCTTCAATGGGTGCTTGACAAACCACTACAACCTTGAGCACTCAACAATATGGGATACCTCACCCAAAAGCTTGAGCCTCTATTTTCAAAGGGATACCTCACCCTTACAATGCTTGAGGGATACCTCACCCTCACTAGATAAATTGTATAAGATTTGAATGGAAGAAACTCTCTCTAGAGCAAGTGTTTACAAATTGAAACTCTAATATTGCTCTCAAAGATATTTTACGTTTTTGCAAAAAAATAGAGCAAGAAATGAACTCAAAGATTGATTCACGTTTTGGAAGAATTGATGATCAGTTTAAGTTCAAGATTAACCTCAAATAAAGACTCAACTATGGTATTTATAAGTTTCTCAATAAATGGATCCGTTGGAGGTAGTTGGGTATGCATTTAATGCATTTAAAATAGCCGTTGTAGGTTGTCAGAGTTCGTGTAATCGATTACACAACTTATGTAATCGATTACATTATTGTTCCAACGTGTTCTTGACTTTCTGGGCTCTGTATGTCGATTACATTGCTTGTGTAATCGATTACATAACTTCGACTTTGCTTGTAATCGATTACATTGTCCAGTAATCGATTACATGACTTCGACTTCTTTGTGTAATCGATTACATTGTTCATGTAATCGATTACATGACTCTTTAAACGTGTTCTTGCCTTTCGGGCTTGATGTAATCGATTACATTATTGTGTAATCGATTACATGGATTTCTCGACTTCGTGTAATCGATTACATATCTCATGTAATCGATTACATGGCTTCTGTTTGCTGTGTAATCGATTACAAACATCATGTAATCGATTACATTGACCTTTGAACACATTTTTTAAGTCCAATGAAGCTTGTAAGTCATTTCTAACACCTTGAGACAATTGTTTAAACATAAATCCTTTTAAGAGTGTTAGATTTAAGATTGAAACACGCGTTTTCTTGAAAGCCATGTTTAACTTTGAAATTTCCCATTTATTTTGAAATCATATATTGAAAAACCATTTGAGAAATCTTGAGAGCATTTAACATTAATGTTCTAGGCCCTAGTACTAAATGAGCCTCTTGACTTCTTTCTTTGATCTTGATTTTTCCTTTTGCGCTTGATCTTCTCTTTTGCACTTGAACTTCACTTGATCTTTACTTTGGTCTTTGTTATCATCAAAAACCATTTGACATGCCTTAGAGACATAAGCATTCACACGCTAAGCATTATGAATGCCACCGGAAACAACCACCTCTGAAACAAGATCTAAAAATCTAAAGGAAATAAAGATTGATATTTCATGCAAAGACGAGACACCAGTGGTCCTCCTAGACCGTGCATCGTGAGCCACTAGAGGCAAACGGTTGACGAAGCTTCTCGATGACGAAATTCAAGAGGACGAATTGTTTTGGAACCAGGACGCTCTCAAAGAGGACGACAATGAAGATTGATATTGAGAGAATGAAAATGTTGGAATTGAAATTGGAAGATAACAAGAGAGCCGGCGAGAATTAGAAAAATATTTTTCAAGAAAATGAGGGAAAATGTTTTAGGAGAAGAAAATAGTGCAGAGATAAGAAGAATGAAGGAAAGTGATGGAAATCTGAATTTAATTTCTTGAGAAAAGTATAGAAAGAGATAGAAAATGAAATGGAACATGTTGAAAGAGTGGGGTTGATGTGAGAGAAAAATATAACGAAAATAAGGAAAAATGGGACTCGGAGTATTTGGACATTGAGAAAATAAAAAGAAAAAATGTAAAGAAGAAATCTATTAGCTACTGCAATGGAATGAAGGAGTTCATGGTGACTGATATCTCTCTGATACCATGTGAAAAGACATAATGTGAAGAAGGAAAAGTTGAGAGAGTTGAGAGAAAATGAGAAACTAAATTTATTGAATGAAGAAAAGTTAGTACAACAAATTTAAAGTGCGACTTGTATACTATGTAAAATAATAATTAAGTGATAACTAACTAACAACTAAGCAAACTATCCTAATTAACACTAATATACTATAACAAGAGTTGTTCCATTCTTGCAGTCATCGTCGCGGTGGTTAACGAAGAAAGTTTGTCATAAAGGCATTACACAGTAAACTGAGGAAAGGAGGTGGAAAACAAATCTATAAAGAGCACACTCTTGGCATAATATGATCATTTCCAACTGGCACAGGGTACTCACTCATAGGTAACCAGCAGCAAGTATCTAATAATTAAAATAAAATTTAAAAATTACAAAAGATATAAAAATAAAATTTAATATCATATACCACAACTTTATCCAACAATTTAAAATACTTGTAAAATCAAAAGAATATCACAAATAAATTATCAATTTCAATTATATTTTACAATATATATATATAAAACCAATTCACATAAATAATTATTATTTGAATGGTATAAACTTTTTCAACAATTCTTATCATTATGAGCTCATTAACTTAAAAAAATCATTGTAAAAAAAAAGAAAATATAAATTCTTATCCTATCTCGAAGAAAAAGAATCATAATATGTGTGTGTATATATATATACACACACATGTGCTCATTCATTATATATATCCAGGGGAAAGATTTATTTCATAGCGAACCATCCCTGTTTTACAAGTATACAAACAAAAATATAAACTTGATGTAATGAGGTGGAAATATATCATTTCTTATAACTATATATAACTCACAATCAATTCAAACGTTTATTCAGTTCTTCAATTCTCATAAATTTAAACAAAAACGCATGAAAAATAAACAAATGAGAGAAGATAAATGCGGAAATTAATTAATTTACACGAGAAACTATTAGTAGCTATGATTTTTTTTTAAATGTAAATTGTGAAGTACAGTCATGAATATTACAACCAACCAACGTTTTAGAGGGGAAAAACACTATACAATATGTAATTGAATCTATATTTAGAGGTGGATAGCCTGCAATTTTATTTTTTTAATTTCTTTATGGTTCTATCTGTTAAAAAAAAAATGAGAAAACGTTATACAAATAAACAAAAAAATAGCAGTTTGTAATTTTCTTGTGTTACTGCGAAAGAGTGTTGAGCAGTGCAACCCTGTAATCGATCAAAGCCCTAAAGACTTTTTCGCTAACACTTTCGATGCCACAAATACAGTTCTCCAGATCCCTCATTTTCTTCAAAACTGATCTCACTTCTTCAACCCCCTTCTTCTTCAGATTCCCCAAGATGCTTTCCACCCCATCAGCAAGCTCTTCAATGCCTTCATGCTCCTTGTTGATTACTCTCTTGTTTTTTCTTGACAACTTCACTATTTGCGTCCATGTCAACTTTCTCGACGCAAACGACACCGCAATCCCGTTGAATAGAGCAACCGAAACGGACACCGTGACACCGATAACATCTCCTATGATTCCCACGAGTTCAGCATCTCCCAAGGTTGGCGAGGACACGGGAACTTGAAGCATGCCATGTTGGTTAACAACACATCGAATGCAAGACACGAGCTTCTTCATTTCCTTCACCATTTTCTTTTTAGCCTTAACGTACAAAACCACTTTGGTGTTATCTTTCTTCCTTATAGCCATCTGAACAGCGGAAAGCTCTTCTTTGAGGGACAAGATGGACGTTTGGAACATTCCATAAACGTCAACGAAGAGGAGGGAATCCTCTAGAAGCTTCTCGACCAAGAGAGGGTTGGGGCGGAGGGATTGTTGAGTGTGAGGAAGGTGGAGGATGTGTTGAAGGGTATCGTGTATGTCTTTGAGACGAGTCAAGGTATGGGAAAGGTTTGATGAGGAAGTTTGTGGTTGTTGGAGGTGGTTGATCTGGTCCTTGATGTGGGAAATCAGAGGGTGAGATCTACAGGGAAGACTTATGGACCTGATGTGGTGGGATATGTGTGGTTTCAGTGATGGACGGTTCCAAGTTTTGTTTGGGAAAGAAAGGGACCGTCGGAAAACGCCTACCATTTCCTACGTTTTTAATCTCTTTGTTTCTTTTATACTTCTAGTTAAGTAGTGCTGAGGGTGGAGATACATATATATATATAGAGAGAGAGAGAGAGAGCGCTTTCTTCTGCTTTGGCTAGCGTGAGGGAATACACTTGAAAGTATATATATATACATGAGAGATTCTTATATAAACTTTGGGTACTTAGATGGGTGCACCAGGTTAATCAAAATTTAATATTTTTATAGATCTTTATGTTATATAATTAATTTCGTAAAATTCTATAAAAATATTAAGTTTTGATTGGCCTAGTGCACCCATCTAAATATCCAGGGTTTATGTAAGAATTTTTCATATATACATATACATAAAAAGTGGTAAGAACAAGGACAAGTAAGCCGCTCTATCTTTTCTCTCTTAATACTATAATTAATAATAATAATAATAATAATAATAATAATAATAATGCTTCTTGATATGTCTTCACATTAGGCAAGTGGCAAACTTAAAGTATAGAAGTGTAAAAATAAGATAAGTCAATTATAATTAAATGATAAAATTATACATACGTAAAATGATGTGTATATACATGTATATATAGAATTATTTAATAAAATACAAGTAATATTACATTATTTACATGTATATATGTTAAGAACATTATATTTAAAATCCTATAAAAAATAATGTGCTACTGTGCATATCATGGTTTAAATTTTTAAAATGCGTCATTTTGGAAAAACAAATTAAAGAGAGAGATAGAAATAAAGGGTGAGACTTGAGAGCTGAGAGAGAGGGAAAGGGGAAGGGAACTGGAGCATAGAATAAATCCAGCTCTTCAACGATCCAGTGGATGATGGAGGCGCTCCTGGTTCCATTTCCAGCGGAAGGGGGACACCACGTGGGTTTGACACCCTGGTTTTTCTTAAACTGTGTTTTTTAAGATTCTACTCCACTCTTCTGCTCTACAAGCTTTACAAAATGACAAAAATTACAGCGTAGATGTGGTGGATATCACGCGGACTTTACTTGAAAGCTCCTCCTTGAGACTGGAGACTGCGGGCACAGCAGTCAGGCTGTAAGATCCTAAATTTCGCTAATACATATATACTCTTTTTAATAAAATCCAAATAATTTTAGTACCAATCTTAAATCTTAATATGTAATAAAATTAAAATTTTTAATACAATTTGTATTTAAACCTTGTATATAAAGTTTCTTAGATTTTTTTGGTACTTCAGTTTCTTAGATTTTTCTTTCAATTTACTTCTTCATCTTAAAAAAATACTCAATATGACTAATTTTTAATGAAATTGATGCGAACTTTTTGACGTCAATGTTATGTTTGTTAAAATAAGGAAGGAAAAATGACCGAGTAAGAATCAACTGTAGACATTAGATATCATTATTACAATCGCTAGATCATAGATTATGAATTTAAAATATTATATTAATCATCAATTGTGTATTTCTTGTATATTCTTCTTATGTTAATGATTAAGAAATGACCAATGACTATACACATTTTGTGGATAACATAAATCAAGATTTTCCTCTCCTTCTCCTCTCTCTTTTGGATGGGGGCAATAATAGTTTGTGAGTAAAAGATCATGTCTCTGTCTTTAAAAGACTCACACATATATATAGAGAGAGTAGAGAGGAGACCTACCCTTTTGTTGAAAAGTTCTCTTGTTCTACCTATCATGAAAATAAGTAATCGGGCCTCACACTTTTTCAAGCACACATACTATTTGAACTCAAAGTTCAACATGTGATTTTCAATAAACTCATTGATCACAATATAAAATGGATTCCAAGAAATATTAGGTTACCATTCAACTAGTTTTGACAAACAGACAAATCATTGGAAGTCTAAAATCATAGGAAAATTTCTAATATTCTCCCACTTAGACAACATTGATTCAATTTAATTTAACTCAAAAGAGTTTTAAAAATAAATAAATATATAAATAAATATATAGGTATTTTTATAAATCTTTTGAAAAGAAAAGAATTTCTAGTTGAACAACTATGGCCACTAAAATAACCTGATTATACTCACATTAAGCATGATCAAAGAATTCAATAAAACTACCAATTAAGAGCCATAAGTGATAGATAAACTATTAAAGTCTAATTCACTAATGACTACGTAACTAATAATCTTATTGACGTGATCATAATACAAGTGTGCTAGTATAAATACACATTATAGCTTAGTTTGTGATCGTTTGTCCCTTTAAATTAATGTGTACAGATCCTACATTGTATTTTTCCAATAAAACACAACCAATCTCTCCAAAGAGTTTATAAACATGTTTATCATTAAATACTATTTTCTTCAAGAAAAGTAAACATCTCGAGACAACATAGCAATAAAACTGTACAATAATCATTATAACAATGATATAAAAATAAACATGCACATAATTTTATTAAATGAGCATTACATAAGTTCAATATAAAAAGTATACAATAAATGACAACTCTCACTAATCAATTACATCAAAGGATCTTAAAATACTCATATTCTCAACATGTCTCATAAACACTATGGGTCTAAGTCCTTTAGTTAGAGGTTCAGCAAGCATTTCATCAGTAAGAATATGCTCAACAAGAATCTCTCCACTATCAAACATTTCTCTCACCACCAAGAATTTAATCCTTATATGTTTAGAGGCAAAAGTGGTTCTATTATTCTTGGTGAACAAAACAACAGATCGATTATCACAATAAATTTTCAATGATTTAGAAATAGAGTCAACAACACCAAAAACGAAAATAAAGTTCCTTAACCACATAACATGTGAGGCAGCACCATACAATGCAATAAACTTAGCTTGCATTATGGAAGAAGCTGTCAGAGTTTGCTTTACGCCTCTTCCAAGATATAACTTCTCCGGCTAACATGAAAATGTATCCAGAAGTTGATATGTCATTATCTATACACCCAGCAAAGTCTGAATCAGAGTAGCCAATGACGTTTAAATCATCCACATTCTTGTAAACAAGCATGTAATTCTTTGTCTTCTGTAGGTACCTCATAACCTTCTTAACAGCTACCCAATGAGCATGCCCTGAATTAGATAGATATCTGTCCAATGCACTAAGAGAGAATGACAGATTAGGTCTAGTGCACACCTGAGCATACATAAGGCTACTAATCGCACTAGCATAAGGTACATTTGTCATGGAACTCCTCTCAATATCATTCTTAGGGCACTACTCCTTACTCAACTTGTCTCTTTTGGTATTTGGAACATCACCGGGCCTATAAGTTTTCATATTATATCTTTTAAGAACACGATCAATATAGGCTCTTTGAGATAAATCCAAAAGCCTACGACTCCTGTCTCTATGAATTTCAATTCTCAATACAAAAGAAGCTTGTCTAAGATTTTTCATATCAAAAGTAGCTGACAACATATCTTTGATCTCAACAAGTAGATCATAACTGTTGCTGGCAAGTAAAATATGATCCACATAGAGAATAAGAAAAATGAATTTACTCTCACGCACTTTAAGATATATGCATTGATCTACCTTATTATCCACAAAACCCATAGAAGAAACAACTTCATCAAATTTAATATATCATTGTCTAGAAGCTTGTTTCAAACCATAAATAGACTTCTTCAATTTGCATATCATATGTTCCTTTCCATTTTCTATAAAACCCTCTAGTTGTTGCATGTAGACCTCTTTATAAAGATCTCCATTCAAGAAGGTCGTCTTTACATTCATCTGGTGCAACTCCAAATCATAATGAGCAACTAGAGCCATAATAATCCGGAAAAAATCCTTAGAAGAAACAGGAGAGAAAGTCTCTTTGTAGTCAATTCCCTCCTTTTGAGTGAATCCTTTTGTCACCAATCTTGCTTTAAAACGCTCTACATTTCCCTTAGAATCTTTCTTCGTCTTAAACACTCATTTGCACCCAGTAGGCTTAACACCTCCAGGAGGTACCACAAGCTCCCACACATCATTATGATTCATAGAGAGTATTTCATCATTTATTGCTTCAATCCAATTATCATATAGAGCACTAGAAACTGCTTCCTTATAATTTTTTGGATCTGACATGCACTCAACATTAATATCTATCTCCCCTAGAAAAGTATAGTAATCATCAAGGTTGACCGGTTTTCTTTCTCTTTGAGATCGTCTAAGAGGAGGAATCTCAACAAGATGTTCAGAAGCCGATGGCGGTGGTTCTTCTATAACTTCTTGTTGTGATTCCTCATCAACCCTTTCAAATGACTCACTGACACTTCTTTCTTGTAAAATAGGAACAAGTACAATAACTTTTTCTCCACTAGAACTTGTGCCCTCATCTATAGTAACATCAGAACTTCCCACATCATTCTCAAGGAATTTGGCAGTAATTGCTTCAACTACTTTTGTTCCACAGGTAGGACAGTAGAAGTTGTAGTGTTTAGCATTGATAGGATAACCAATAAAATAATACCTAGTAGTCTTAAGACTTATTTTTGATGCAGTAGGGTCACATATTTTCACCTCAGCGGCACAACCCCACACACGAAGATGGTTAAGACTAAGTTTCCACCCCTTAAATAATTCAAATGGAGTTTTGGGAACAGACTTAGAAGACACTCTATTTAGTATATATATGGCTGTTTTAAGGGCTTCTCCCAAAAGAAAATCAGGTAATTTGGACTGACTCATCATAGACCTCACTATATCCATTAAAGTGTAATTTCGCCTCTCAGCTACCCCATTTTGTTCAGGACTCTCTGCCATAGTAAATTGGGAAACTATTCCACAATCTTCAAGGTATTTAACAAAAGGTCCCTTAAATTGTCCAGTCTCACAATGTCTACCATAATATTCACCACATCAGTCCGACCTTACTATTTTTATTCTTCTACCACATTGATTCTCAACCTCGTTTTTGAAAATTTTAAACTTTTCTAAAGACAATGGCATATTATTTATCAAGTAAATGTAGCCAAAATGAGAAAAGTCATCAATGAAAATAATAAAATATTTATTCCCACACAAGGTTGGTTTCAAAGGATCACAAATATCTGTATAAATTATTTTTAAAAGTTCTTTACTACGTGTAGAACCCTTTCTATTTGTCTTGGTCATATTTTCTCTTATACAGTTTACACAATCTCCAAAATCTATAGAATCAAGTGAAGATAGGATATTATCCTTTATCAACCTATTAATTCTATCCTTAGAGATATGACCTAAACGCCTATACCATAAAGACAAGGAGGTGTCTTTGATTAATGCCATTTTGTTTCCTATAGTTTGAACATGTAACGAATTGAAAACATTGGAATTAAGATTTAAACAATATAAACCATTAGATTTAATACCCTTACTTACAACATGGGAACCATAAGAGAGAAGATGAGATCCATTATTGAAACTAAAGGAAAAACCACAACTGTCAAGTTTTGATAAAGAAATTAAATTCCGCCTTATAGACGGTACATATAAGGTGTCTTTCAAATATAAAACAAATCCTGACTCTAACTTTAATTCAACTAATCCTATAAACTGAACGTTGACTTTATTTCTATTTCTTACGAACAAATTGACTTCATCATCACTTGACTTTCGTTTGCTCTTGAACCCCTGCAAGTAATTAGTAACATGAATATATGCTCTAGAATCAAGCCACCATGAATTCAAAGGAACATCTACCAAACTAGATTCATAGCAAATGAAAGCTAGTGACTCACCTTGAGTTTTCTCTTTAATAAAAGATTTGAAGGCTTGACAATTTGATTTCGGGAGACGGACCGGGCCTATTGTCATACACATTCTTACCCTGAGGCTTATTCTCCTTTTTCTTAAAATATTTCTTATGGTATGACTGAGAAACTAAATTCACACTTCTAGAAGTCAAATGATTCATCTTATCATCTTCTTGTGCATAAACAAATATTAATGTATTAATATCCCACTCTTCCTTTTGGGTATTATAGGATGTTTTGAAGGCATCAAACTTAGTAGGTAAGAAATTTAAAACATAATGAACTAGAAAAGTATCAGTTACAGGACACTTAAGGTCACTAAGTTTATTGGCAATGGTTACCATCTTCATAATGTGTTGCCTAACACCACCAATTACATCATATTTCATGTTAATAAAAGTTTCCATCAATTGACTTGTTTCGGCTTTTCCAAATACTACGTACCTTTTGTAACACCCCAAATTTCCTATATCTCTTAAACAGTAATTTTGACAGTTAACAGAATTTTACTGTTTAGTAATTTCTGGATGCTGTAAAATTATTTTGATTATTCCGTCAGCATATTTGATCGTTTTGAGTGATTTACTCAGTGTCGGAAAAATAATAATTTTCGGTAGAAAAAATCTTTCTGTATTTATTTCTCTTGACTGTTAATTATTTTTAACAATCTGACTTGATTTTCATACGTTTTCTAATATTTGTGATTTTTATGGATGATTATGAATTTTTTTGACTGTATGTGGGCCCAGGTAGTCCTAGGTGGGCCCAGGTGGGTCCCGCAAAGTGAAAAATTTTCTATGCATAGAAAAATTTGTACTGTTTAGACGGAGACAGGGGATCTTACTAAACTTGAATCCGGAAACAATTTTAGAAATTTTCTTGTATTGTGTTTGGCACTGTATTTAATTATCGGGCGATAAAAATACAGTAAATATATTCTTTCATGGAGTTTTTAGTAGATAAAAATAGAAATTATATTGCTTAAGTCAACATTGGTGGTTTGGATATCCACCATTGATTTATTTAACGGTGACGACTTGATCTTGATTTAATTAACGGTTAAGAAATAAATTTAATAAAGAAGCATTGGATAATCACCATTGATTTAATCAATGGTGTGAGAATAAACTTAGTTAGGCAAGTTTCAATATCAACCGTAGATTTAATCAATGGTGTAAATTTGATTATATAAAGTGACCATTTGCAACCATTGGATTTGAAATTGATCAAGGGTGGAGATTTAGTCTTAAAAAGTGACAAAGACCATTTATGACCATTAGATGAAGAATTAATCAAAGGTGGAGATTTGGTCTTCTAAAAAGGTTATGACTAATTATAACCCTTGGATTTAAAGTTTGAAGGAGCAATCTTGACCCTTTATTTTGGAGACACATCTAATGGCTAGAATTTAAAGGAAAAAGATCTAATGGCCTAGATTAAGTCTCCTAAAAAATCAAAAGTCTACCTAAATCCTAACCATTGAATTAATCAATGGCTAGAAATGTTTCAAATAATGACATGAAAAAATGACAACTTTGCATGCATTATGAAGAGGGGGGATGGTTGGAGATGCTTGGAAAGGAGGAGACAAATTGGAGTAGCCTTTTTAGGCCAAGGAAAAAGATGACAAAGTGGAAGACTTTTACATGCATGTGATAGCCTTCAATTATGCTAAAGAAATTTCTATCTCTCCATTCTTTCATTCTCACGGCAGCCCACTTATTTTGAGCATGCATATTCATTTTTTTCTCTCACCCAAAAAGCCTCCATCTTATTCTCTCAAAATTCCAAGAACCAAACAATCATTTTTCCTTCCATTTTCTCTCCATTGGTTCGGTCTCTACACCCAAATACACCATCACTCACCTATAATTTTCACTCTCATCATTTCCTAAAGCTAAACAATATTCTAAACACTTTTCATTTAAAAAGTTTTCTCAAAATCCCACTCTAAGTGCTTCAAAATCCCACTTTTAGCTTACTTCCTTGGAGGTAAACTTTGATTTCTATGGTTTAAATTCATGTTTATAATTTTTTAAGCCATGATTGTTCCATGGTTTGTTATTATTGAGCTTTATTTGTGATTTTACTAATTATTTTAGAACTGTTAGGAACTTCTCAAAATTCTATCATCTACAACCTTGTTCTTCAAGTTAAAGATCAAAAAGCTTATATTTTCCTTCTTATGAGGAATTCGGTCAACCACCCTAAAACCACCCTTCAAGTTTGTTTAATTTCATCCAACCATAAATCTTAAATCTACATGATATTCTAAGCAACTTTCATGTTGGAGATTTTCTCTAAATCATTCATCTTCATGGACTTTCTTCAAGATCAAAGTTATTGGATTTTTGAGGTGAAGTATAAGAAGACTTCATTTCTTCTCTTCTTTTTCATGATCTAAACTATGTTTGATCCATGGTTCCTCTTAATCAAGCTTAGTATACTAATTTCTATATATTTTGTTTTGTATTTGAGAAGCCTTTGGTGGTGAAGGACTTGGAAAAAGAAACAAATCAAGAAGCTTTTGAGGATCTTCAAGAGGTAAGAGGGAGATCCATCTCACCAACCAAGCATGGTGGTGAGAGATGGTCTTATATTTGATGGATGATGAATCCATGTGAAGATTCATATCCATGGTCATGTAATAATTTATATGTGTTTATGAGCTTTGATTAATTGCCTATGCTTAATATATACTTTGCATGAGTTTATGATTTTGATGGTATGCTTATACTATGCATGATGATAATATGACATGCTTTTGATATATATATATATGATGTGTATGTATGTGTATGCCATGATTTGGTGATGGAAAGAAAATTAATTTTGGTCCCAGTGGCCAAGGAAGGACTACGGTTTTGATGCCCTTGATTAGGGTTCATATTAAAATTTTTCAAGAACAAGAGAATTAATTTTTGGTCCCTAGAAACATGGTGAATATCGGTTAAGACACCTCAAGATAGGTGTTCATAAATGAATATTTTCATGAATGATGAAAATGGATGTTTAGAAAAACAAGAAAAATAAACAAAGAGTTTATTTTTCAAAGAGTACAAGAACATGATTTTTAAAGAATTTTTATTGATTTATTTTGTGTAAAAAGTTTCTAAGTGTTTTATAAAACATGAGATTTAAATGAAAATAGCAATGATGATTTTAAGAAATTGCAAAGAAAGTGAAAAAAGATTTGCAAAGAAAATAAAAATGAATTTGAACAAATGGGTTTGGTATTATAACCATAAGTCTTATGGTTTTGAAAACAAAATTTTAAATGATTTTGTTTGTGTAAAACCATATCAATTTAGAAAGAAAAATATTTGATGGTTTCAATAGTCATGTCCACGTTTTCGAAGACTTATAATGCATTGATTTTGATGAAACAAAGTGATTCTCCAAGTTGAAATATAATTAATTTAATACAAGGAAATTGAAAAGGAAATCAGAGTATTTTAGCACTTAAGAAATGAATTTTTATGTAAATGGAAAAGAGAAGTTGCAAGTGAGCCTCAATTTGTTTTAAAAAGAATTTATTAAAATCCCGTTGGATTTTGGAAAGCATTAGTAATTTTTAAAGTTAGAAACATTGATTTAATTCAATGGAATTGTGAATTTGTGAAATATACTATGAAAAAGATTTTCTTGAATAAGAAGATATATTAAATGAAGTAGAAAGTTATATTATTTTGAGGAAGGTTGATTTGGAAATGATTTGGGAAAAATGAAGAATATAGTGGTATTATGAAAATCTACTAACGTATAACTTATTTTTGAGTTTTGAAATACGTTAGAAAATGTTAAGTTTTGAAACGTTGATTTATATCAATGGAAGAGTGATTTTGTGAATTATATTTTGAAAAAGATTTCTTGAGTAAAGAAATGTGGAAAAAGATTTTCTTGAGTAAAGAAAATGTATTAAATAAAGTATAAAGTCATATTATTTTGAGGAAAGTTGAAATGAAATTTTTGAAGAAATGAGAAATATTTTACGTAATGGAATTGTGGTGAAAAATAATTATTTACGTATCTTAAAAATGTAATTTTTAAAGTACGTGATTTGAAATATAGTAAAATATTTTCAAGTGTTTGGAAATACTGATAAAATATTTTTATGCGATTTGAAATATGATAAAATATTACTACGATTGGAGATGCGTTGAAATATTTTTAAATGATTTGAATTATGTTTAAATATTTTACGTAATTTGAACTACTGTTGAAAAATCACTACGTGATTAAATAATGAGAGAATATTTTTACGTGATTGTGAAAATGACGAAAAATTATTATGTGATTTGGAAAGTGTTTTAAATATTTTAAGAATGATGGAAAATGATTTACGTAACTTAAAAGAATGATTTTTAAGTTACGTGATTTTGAAAATGATGAAAAATCATTACGCGATTTGAGAAACGTATATTTTTATGCAATTGAGAAAAATGTTAAAAAATTTAATACGTGATTTAAAGGTGCAACAGAAGAGTTACAGTATTGTGAAAACGTAACAGAAATATTTTGGAATTGTGAAAACGAAATGAAAATGTTGCGCAATTTTGTGAAAACACGATGAAAGAATTTTATAATTATGAAAAGTTGATAATATGATTTTTCTGTTGAAAATACAGTATAAATACTGTAGAACCAGTATATGGATGCTGTGTGAGAAAATGACATGTTTTGCCTGTGATTGACATTTGGTGCATTATACATGCATTGGAAAGATATGTCTGTGATTGGATTTGGTGCATTATCGTGCATTGAAAAAATATATCGTTGAAGCATATGATTACATTGAACAAATGAAATTGAAAAGATTTGGCCATTTGGGGTTGGACTTGCACCGATATATTCGTGCATTGTATAAAATATAGCTAATAGCTATTATGACCCTTGTGGTTGAAGAGGAATGAGAATTGATAGTGAGGTCTATGATGGATCTTGGGGCGTCAAGGCGCGCGGTCGACCAGATGGGCGGTTAAGCGAGTACCCTGTGCCACTTGGCGATCATCCGTTACAACGCATTAGCGATACCCGACAAGAACACGATTCTTTTCAACGACCGGGAGATTGTCTTTGGGTTAAAGTGACGACAATTAACTGAGCATTCTTCTCGAAATTATGAAAACCTCCATGAAGTTGTTTTTGATAAAATGAGTCTTTGTGCATATGCATAAATCACGAGCATTTATATCATGTGATATATTAATTGAGGAATATTGGTTATTGGTTATGACAATTGTTTTGAATACTTTGATGATGATTGAACTGATAAATGATTAGATGATGATAGTTGATTAATGCTGATAGCATGATTATGGTATGATCTATCTGTATGATATTCCTGTTTGTGTTATCTCTGTGCTGCCATGTTGGTATTGGTGTAGGTGATCTCACCTCTTTGTTATCCTATTTTGCTTGTGTCATCTTTGTTAAAATCAAATAATAGAAGGATCGAGTAGTCTTAGACATAACGGGCGATGGATATTCAGAGATTGGTGACAACAATAAGGAGTGGACATTCAGGACTCGAAGGTGTGCAGTGTTGACAAAGGAACAGGATGTCGATGCATCAAGATGGACGAGAAAAAGGAATAAGTATGTTAAAGTTTCTCGTTAACGTTGTACCGTGCTATTAAGTAGGACCCGTCATGGGGTTTGCTACTGTCAAAAAAAAATAAGTCTGTTAATTTTATATTTCTCTTTAAATTGTGATATTATTTGGTGTCAATATTGCATAATGAATAGTTGAAATATGATTTTTAATGTTACCTAATATTTTCAATAAATTTACATTTCAGTAAAGAAAAAATTTTAAAACCCATCTTTTATAACTCAAACTTTGTGCGAACTTCTTTTCAGATTATGAGTCGGAAGTCAGACATGTGATACCCTGAGGAGGGTGTTACACCTTTCCCCAATGGAAGCAAGAAAAGTTTTGGCATTATCGAAATGTGAAACTGCTTTCACAAGTGTCTCATCAATGGAGCGCTTGATCAATATTAAAGCCTTGCGATTAACCTTTGTCCACTCCTTGTGATAAGTTTTCTGTTCATTAGTACTTTCGGCAGTTAGTGCAGCGGGCTCATCTTCTTTAATGACTATATCAATGTCCAGTAAACTAAGGGCTAATTCAATATCATCCTTCCATTTCTTATAATTGTTTCCAGTCAAAACCTCAACTTGGTTTATAGTATTAGATAAGGAAAAAATGACTAGAGCTGGAAAAATTAAATAAGAAAATGATTAATATCATGAACAATTATAATAATGACAATTACTAAAATAGGAATTTAATCCATATAATATAAACTCTCCTGTGGGTAGAATATATCATATAATAACAATAGTTACAAAAATTCTAACACCTGTGAGTAGAAAGAATTTTTACTTAAAAAAAATCATCCCAAAAATAATAACATGATACAATAAAATAATTTATGCATTTACTACTTGTAGGTAAGTTTAATTCACAAATTAATTAAGTAACACAACATCCCAAAAAAATTATTCACAAGTAACACTATCAATTTAAACTAATAATCCACTGTGGTGACATATATTCACTTCAATTAATAGAACCCTCAACTGGGATAAATTAATTAATAGCTCAAATAATCATTTTCTAACATATTCTTTAATTTTCTTATTGTACCTAGAGATTGCACTACCCAAACTTAACAACTAGGGAGAGTGACTGTCATAGATAAGTTTATTATAATATTAAAATATTTTTCATGTTTAGAATCACTGAAAATTAATTTTCGCAGATGCCTAATTTGAATAAACAAGAAATAAATTAATATTAAATATTTTTATTATCCAAAAAATAAAAAACCTACATAGATAAATTCTAGGCATCAACAAGAGTGTATAGGGAAAAACAGAACTCAAAATGGACCAGTCACATGTCTTCACGTGCCTCACGCGCCCAAAGCCCACGCGCATTGTTCACCCCCTTCCTCCAGCTGGGTCGTTACGATTCGTTTCTTTACTAAACGGGTTTTGACGACCCAATTTGTGATCTAACACCATTTTTGACCAGTTTTTGACGCGGTTTGATCCCCAAACGATTGTGTCTTCTTCTAGACATGATTTACTACTATTTTTAATGATTTTCATGAAAAAAACCATGCAAGAATGGATCGTTTATGATCCAAAAACGTGAAAACGAGTTTGCTCAAAACCCGGTTTGAAAAATCACGTTCTTCTCCATTTTTGAAAGTGTTTTGAATGTCTCTATGACCTGTATTTATGACGAAACATGTTTTAGGATGGATTTAGATAATTATCATAAATAAAAACAAACAAAATAATGATTTAAAATCATCATGTATTCTTGAAGTTTTCATCCATGGAGTTTAATGTGAGTTCTAAGTTTTTCAGTCATTTACAGTTACTTAAAATTAATGACTTATAACATCTAAAAAACTAACAAAAAAAATTAAATAATTCTCATCCTATATCCACATAACTATGCATAAAGAATATAAGTTATAAACCCTAAAATTATAGGTTCTCATGTAATCATGCATGTACATATTTGAATGGATTCTAAATCATGTATCTAAGGCTTTGATACCACATGTAGACATTAGACATCATTACTAACAATGTCCCTAGATCATAGATCAAGAATTTAGAACACCATATTAATCATCAACTACGTACCTCTTGTAGAAATCTTGTTCTTCTTAAGTTTATGATCAAGAAAAGACCAATAATTGTACACACTTTGTGGACTACAAGAATCAAAATCTTTCTCTCATTCTCCTCTCTCTTTTGGATGGGGCAATAGTAGTTTGTGAGTGAAAGATCATATTTATGTCTTTAAAAGACATATATATATATATATATAGGGAGTGGAGAAGGAACATGTCCCTTTGTTGAAGAGTTATCTTGTTCCACCCATCATGGAAACAAGTAACCTAATCTCACATCTTTTCAAACATACATACTATTTGAACTCAAAGTCTAATATGTGATTTCTAATAAATCTATTGATCACAATATAAAATGAATTCTAAGAAACATCATGTTACCATTCAACCAGTTTTGACAAATATACAAATCAATGAAAGTCCAAAATCATAAGAAAATTTCTAACATCAACCTCATGATATCAAGTTAAGATGTGTGTGTGTGTGTGTGTGTGTGTGTGTGCTAATAATTTTCATATTTTGTTTTAGACAAAAAATCTACTTTCTCATATTTTCATAGATATGTTATTTTATGTTAAATATCATCGTCTACTTTAATAAAAAAATATTAAATATTAACATTAACAATAAGAGAGAATAAAGAAATATATCAATGAAATAGAAGTTTTAAATCTTTTAATTTTTAACTCTAATTATTTAATGATAACATGGATAGTTTTTTATTATTGTTTTAATAAAATAATATATTTTTTGTATAACCACGTTTTTTTAAGAAAAAAGTATAGAGATTCCTTAAACTTTAATCTTTTTATAAATTATCATCATGAACTTTAAAACATTCTCAATTAGTTCTTAAACTTTAATTAATATCTCAATAGATCCTTATGTTTAATTTTGATCTGTTAATTCACTAGCGATAATAATTTGCATAGTATCATTTTATTTGTATTAACATTAATTATGAATTATTTATTACGCAATATCATTGTTAATGAATTAATAGATTCAAATTAGACAGAATGATCTATTGAGACATTAATTAAAGTTTAAAACTAATTGAAAAAATTTTAAAATTCATGATGGTGATTTGTAAAAAAATTAAAGTGAAAGGAGACTACATATTCTATTTCCTATTTTAAATGATGTATAATCACGTTATTTTTATCATAAAATTTATATTTTAATATTATATGACATTCTTTTCCACAAACAATGTCATATATTGTCTTATTTTTATATATTAAGATTATTTTTTTGAATAAATAATTAGAATTAATAATCAAAACTTCACTATTTATTAAAACTATATTTCTTTATTCTCTCTTAGTTAATATTAGTGTTTGATATTTTTTCTCGTTATTAAATTAGATGATTGTATTTGGATTTTATATATATATATATATGAGGATGAATCGAACATCTATGTAAGTTTTTTCTCTTACACCCATTTTTAACATCTAATAATTGAAAATGAGTGTAAGAAAAAAAAGACTTACACTGATATAAGTTGATCCTCCCTCTCTATATATATATATAATTACACGTACGATGAATGATCTAAACATTCGGCTCATCAAAATTTAAGGCTCCTCTTCTTGTGTCAAATGATGGCTTTGGGACTTAACTCTCGAATCAACAAAACGAAATGGTTCTCAAAGACAGTGGATAAGTTATAGCAGCGAAGAAGAATATGAGACCAACGGGACCTACGGATGTGTTTTAATTTTTAACTATAATTTTCTTACATCATTTTTTACATCACTTTTCATACTATTAATTATATCACTTTTCTATCACTTTTCTCACTTAATTATAACCATAACAAAGTATGGTAAAAAATAATGTAAAATAAAAAATAATGTAACAACATATATCATTTTTATTTAATTTTTGTCGTTACCTCCTTTTTTATTATCTCCTAACTAATGCTCCTTCATCCGTCCGTCCCTTCAAAGCTTTCTTTTAAAATTTTTGATTTCTTACAAATTATTTGTCATTTAAAAATATTAAGAGAATATTAATTAATATTTTTCAACTTTACTTTCGTCCCAATTAAACTCAATAACTTCATAATTAATTACTTTTTACTATTTCTTAAGTTATCTCTTCAGCACTTATTGAATTTACACCAAATACCAATTAACCATCAATAGAGAGAAAAAATAATTTTGCCACATTACATCACATTTCATTATATTTGAGACTATTTAATTTTATTCTTAATTCTTCTTAATTCTTGTGTAAAAACCTTAAAAGATATCTGTATAAAAAGTCAGATACAACATGAAGCAGTCCATAATACAACGAGCTCAGTGTAGGATCAAGAGAAAACAACCGCTTGCAGTGTAGTTCTACTGTAATGTCAAGAAATGGAATCTTATAATTTCTTGACAACTTTCCCTACATTTCTCTAGTTTTCTATTCCCTCAATTACTTTTTATTTGTCGTTTTAAAAATTTTTGTGTGTTCCATATTAACTGTCATTTTAGAATTCCAACATAGAATTAATTATTTTATATCAATTTTACCCTTTTTTAGTACTCTTTTAATTATTTAACTTCTAACAACTCTCAGTATTTATTTATCTAACTTCTATCTCTCTTATCACATATTTTATTGGTCAATCACATTATTTCTTTTTTAAAAGGTAATACTGCCTTTTATGATTTTTTCTCTAAAATCATGACTATTAAATTATTTTTAATATTAGAGATTTGGATTTTCTTAATTTTTTTTCTTTTCAAGTAGTCAATTATAGAAGAGAAAAAACACAAATGTTATAAAAAAAATTTCACACTAATAATTGGGTCCCACTAATAACTTTTTGTGTCTTTCCTTCTCTTATAATTGATCATTTAAAAGAAAAAAATTTAATAAAATATAAATATTAATACTTGTGTTATTTTTTTAAATGATAGATAAAAAGAAATTGAGGGAGTAATTATTAACACGTTTGAGTTGTAGTTACTATATGGATATTGCCATCTCTTGGAACTTGAAACTTCAGTAATGGGGAATCGAAGAAGTTTATTCATAGCTTGATTGATTACTACGTGGGATTTATAGTTTTTAAGGAGATTATAATTAAGAAGATCAAGAATCCCACATAATATCGTGAAAACCTTCTAAAAGTCAAACACCGCCATTACAATTTGAATATAAATACAAGAAGTAGGTTGACAATACGTTGAACTAAAAAAATCAAGCCTAATTCATCCTCATTTATTAAGAAATCAATCTCATTTTCTTATATAAGTTTGATTTATCTTAAAGCTCACGAATTGTTCAATAAGTTAATATCGACCCCTATTTTTAATGACATATATGTAGTTGGTTCAGCCAAACATATAAAAGGAGCAAAACTATTATGAGTAGCAAAAGTCATAAGCTGTAGTATTACTATGCTAGTCCTAACCGTTGATCGGAAATCTCATGACCAACAACTACTAGAGTGATAGAAAAATGCATAAACGATTCTACAAAACGGGCATATGTATATTAACAATATTCGTGCAACTAGCCACGGAAGGGCAAGAATTTGATGTAAAACGAATTCCAACCAGTCAAATTTTTATGAATCACCACATCTATGTATTAGTGTATGAGAATTATATTAATTCTTAATTATTCTTGTATCCATCGCTTCTGAACCATGATTAGTGCTGACCTTCAACTATGACTCATGAAGAACAAGAAGTAAAAGAATTCTCTTGGGGTATGTTTGGCATGACGTATAAAATTTGATAAGATAAGCTTATACAATGCATTATGACTTTACTAGTTGTTTGGTATGACCACAATTATCCAACATATTATTCTTATACATTTAAATAACGTATAACTTAATCAGACCATGAGAGATGAGATTTGACCTGATTAAGTTTTAATGGATAAACTCATTTGAAAATATTCTCTTTATAACCCTATCACTCAAATATCAATCCTTTGTTGTCTCCTCTTGTGGCCATTAACATGAAGCATCCTACGAGATGAGTTCTCAATCTCTCGCAGTCTCAAGCTTTAGTGCTTCATGGTTGCTGCGCGTTGCTGCTAGGTAGGAGGAGATCCGACGAGAAGGCGATGATAGAGCTTACTTTGCCATGACTGCTATGTGCGTAGCTTTCACGAGGAAAGAGATGAGTACCTGGGTCTAACCCACGTCCTTCAAACTGAGTTCTGGTCTCTAGTGTCGCTCGTTCATTCACCCGTGCGCATCTTGTATGGATTTTGATGAGAAGAAGCTCTGTCATGGTTGTGCACTTGGCTTCTCCCATGGGAAAGAAGATGAACACGCAGGTCATTCGATCCTCGTCCTTCAAGCAACCGAGTCATCTGACCTGATTTTTTTTTCATTGGCCTTGAAGACTTATACTATCTTATACACTGTTGTGCTAAATACTGAATAATATTAAAATTTTATCAAGTCTTATACTATTATATTTTATACTATTAGACCTAATACAATCATGTTTTATCCTATAAACTTTATCCTATCCTGCATCCCAAATGAGTCCTTGGTTTTGGAAATTTGGAATTCAAGAATTAGATAGTGCATGCTTGGCAACCAGACATGACAGATAGGTATGTTTAGCAAGTTGGTCTTCAAGATTAAGGTACTAGATTAGTCTTAGTAAAACAAGCACAATTTGGACTTTACGCACACAAGATTCTATTATAACAGCAACGGTGGTAGCTAGAAGCATCTACCAAGTAGAAACAGGAATTAATTTCATGTCATTTTTGGCATTCCGTTGTATATCTAAAACCCAGGTGTTCAAAGTATTCATCGTTCGCATTTAGGGAAGGTAGGTTTTGTATCTCATAGTCATACACTGGCTCTGGCACCGAGTCAGCCCACGTGCAGATGATAAGAAGGCATCATTCACTAATCACTACCGCAAATAGAATAATCATGAACAATAGCCACGTTTATAACATGTTATTGAATTTCTCCCTTTATTTTTTTTATCTGACTTCAAAGTTCGTGTGTCTTTTCTCGAACTAGACAAAGGGACTTTTAAATGGGAAGGGTTGGAAATTATACTTTATGAACGAAACACAGGTGCAGTAGTGGGAGGGAAGAGGTCAGACTTTCAGAGGGGGGTCACCTTTGTTCTGATCATTAATGTGTTATGTTTTCAAACCTTGACTCTTTTTAAAAGATATGGAAACAAGATGTTTTTATATACTCTCTCCCTTTTTGTTTGTTTTTTAAAATTGTTGCAAAATAATTAAGAAAGTTATTAAATTATCTTGATTATAAGCGAAAGTAAATGTATTTGATTGAATTATCCTTTATTAAAATTCTCAAAATCTTATTATCACTCTATTAATGTTTTCTCTCTTTTATTAATACTAAAAGTAAAATAAAAAAAAAAATGAGACTTTATTAATTTTTTAAAATAATAAATAAAAATAAATAAAATAAAATTTTTAAAAAGGCAAATAAAAAAAGGAGTATAATTTAAGCTTACAAGGTGATAAATATATGATTATACATTCATTTATGCTTGATTATAAGTGGTTATGTGTGATGTTCTTACAAAGTCTATAATTTGTTACCACCCACATGAATTGTTTGAGGTTAAATATATGATTTTGTCATGAGATTATAGATTATAAGATTAAGGGTATACTTCTTAATATGATCTTCGAACCTCTCCAATAAGATTAAGGGTACACTTCTAATTAGTAAAGGATCTATTTTAACAACTACATTGGTAGAATGAGGTAAAACTCCATTTACTTACCACTATCTAGCAATTATCTTTTTGGCTGGTTCTCATATAAACTACATAAGTACTAATATATATTTTTGTTTCTTAATTTCTAGTATATTATTGCTTAATATATGTTTATAAGAGCAAAACCGTTTTGGATCCAATTACGGAGCAGCACAATTAATTGTTAGAGTTAGACAAAATAAAGATCACAAACTGATACAAAATTCTCAGACACTAAAAATTGTAAAAATTATTCATTACAACTAATTTTATACATTTTTAGTGCTGAAATAAGGTTTTTTTTCTGGGTAACAAAATAAGGTTTTACTTTTGCTTATTTTTGTCTAAGGGTAGGAGCATATCCAGACAATATTTTTAGAATAAAATGTCTACAATAATTAGACGTGTGCTAAATGTTTGATATTGACCACCATCGTCTAGACAACCCCACAAAATATTCATTGATCCAACGGCCATCGTTTACTGCTTCTATTTTTGCAGAGCAAAAACCGGTGCAACATAGCATAGCTCAAAGCCTAACGGCTCAAACCCCTCAAAGAATAAATAAAAAATAAAATAAAAGAGCATATAGTATATGAAAAATGCTAGAGACACACTCACACACACATTATGAAACACATTATTTCATATGTACATAATTTTTATCATTTAATTACAGCTAAACTCATCTTAGTTTCTTCGTACCTTCACTTTAATTTTGTGACATAAATATATTTGAGAGATAAAAATATAAGTGATGTGTGACTAACATTTTGTTCACTAGTAGGAAAGGGGTCGTTTTATTATGGACCTTGCAGTCAAAGGTCTATTTATGAACCTTTTGACTTTACCTATTATCACAAGTTTTTAAATTTACAGTAAAAGTTTAATTATTTTATTGTTTTGTCATTCAATTATTGATATTTCCATCCCAAGCCTTAAGGTGTGTTTTTTTCATTTTGATTTTTCAAACAAAAAATTCCATCTAACAATTACCACCCACAAACCTCTAATCGTCGACTAGCCACAAAAATCGTCGGAGCAACCACTACAACATTCCTTCCACCAATCCAAAGTGTCTCATGTGAAAATCACAGATGTTCCCTTACCCCCTCCCCCACAAATCCACCAATTATCTTTACCAATTCAGATACAACTCCCATTATAGGTCCAGGGACACAACCAGTTACCAAGGACTATGTATTTCTTCTTCTTCTTCATCTCACAGTAAACATGACAAACAAAATGAACATGAAAACAAAGAATTTTGATAGTGACACAAAACGTGTGAAATAATGAACACAAAATCAACACAGAGCAAACCACCAAATCCCAATAATCACAAACATGACCCAACCCATTTTCCCAATTACAACACACAACAAAACAGAGAAGATTCTCAACAAAAATAGAGTAGCCAAGAACCATTGTGAACCCAAAAATCACCAACCACGTTTTTATAGAGTGATGAAAGAGCAAAGGTAACAGAGACAGCACAATTCGACGGTGGTGGGTTGCCCAGATCTGCCACCCACGCGCTGCCATCACCCATGTCGCCCAACCCCATGAACCGCCACCGTCTAAGCCACCATCGTCTTCCACGACCCACCACCGCCGGAGCTCCCCTGTACACGTTTTTATAGAGTGATGAAAGAGCAGAGCCAGCAGAGGCCGCCGGACATGGAACAGGAAGCCCATCGTGTTGCGAGAGAGGAAGCAGTAGAAGACTGACATTGTGGACTCCGAGGACGGAGAAAACGAACCCCCCTCACACTGCTGTGAGCGGTGGTCGCTACATGTTGAAGGGAGGAGAAGGGTAAAACCCTAAAGAATGAGGGAGGACAGCAAGAGAGAAAATAGTATTAAGGGTGTGTAAATAATATAATATTACTACTATTGAGAGGTCATTATGAAATATTCTACCTTTTCTTTTTACCTGAATATCAAGTAACCAGTGTCAGTTTATAGCCATCCATTTAATTTTTAGTGCATCCAACAGCTCATAATGCAAGGTCCATGGGTGGTCCTTAAGCAACAGAGTCTATATTAAAACGACCCGTAGGAAAGTCACATTCGAACGAGTGAAGCTCCATTTTGAAAAAGTTATTGTCGATCAATTATTTATTCATTGTTTTGATCTTCATGCTTTATTTCCTTCCACATTTTCCACTTTAATCACATTTCAGAAGTCATAAAAATTGATATGATATTCATACTATTCGTGAAATATTCGGATACTAATGAAGTTTAGATTAACTCTGAACGACAAAAATGTTCAGATGATCAAATGCATGTACCACCTATATAATATCGAAAATTTTCAAATTTTCATCTGCCATTTAATCTGTTGTGGCCATGTGGCAAGGGATGAAATGGTTGCGAATCCCTCAGATAATATCAAGTGCTCCTCTGCTCGTCCGATATTTTTGGAGCTATCATATCAGATCAAAATCAAGGTCAAAATATCATGCAGCAAGGAAGAACAAGATAAGGGTCAAAAGACTCAACACACACATAAACAGAGTCTGTAGCATAGACTAATCTATGTACCATAATGACTACTTGGATAAAACAATTAATCGACGATTTTTAAATCAGATTACTATACCCATCACTATTGCTTTGTTTCCTTGAGGAGAAAAAGTAAAAATCCTTTTGCTGGCATCCTGTTCCAAGTAAAAATCAATTGACTACATCAACCTCAACGATAGGAATAAAGATGTACAGAGTCTATCACCTATAATGAATTTCCTGAATGAAGATATACACCGCCTTTCAACTCTATTAATTTTCCTACTTCTATAAAGGTCAAGCAAACTCAATTTTGTATGCCGCTATATGTCGGCTAGTTATCCTCCAACTCCACTCATATTGGCTATTGCTCACTTCTGATCATGTACCTCTATACAGATTCAATTAGACGTCCAAACACCCTTCACCATCAAACTGAGGCAATTATGTCCTTAGAAATGCACAAGATGTTCATGTAATTAAATGTTCGAGATGTCTAACTGCAGCCACTTGTACTTCAGCCAGTACTGATAAAGATGTATGTGTTTTGTTTTGTTTTTCGTTTTTGTTTTTTCTGTTTTTCTGGTTTCCTGTGTTTGGGTTTTATATGCAACTTTTAGCTCAAGCAGCAGCTGCTTAAGGGGACATGAGGAGGCAAAGAATCACAATGAAAGAGACAACAGGTACAACAATGCAGAATCAGGGCAGCTTCACTAATCTGAAAGAATTTCCTCCAACTCAGGATCCTCAGAGTTCAGAGTTTCATAGTCCGAACTAGTTTCATTGAACATGCCCTTCTCATCACTCTGATCATCATCATCCATGTCAGGCCATTCAGACTCATCATCAACATCCAGGCCATCATTTGCTACATTTTTCTTGGTTGCATTATCCTTCCCATATTTTCTAGGTAAATAATTTTTCTCCACTTTGGCCACAGAATCTTCACATATGCAGGTAGATGGATTCTCATGAAACCCACCCCTACCTGGTCTAACCTCCTTCGGCTCCCCAATGAAGCCTTTCTGGAAAGTACGGACACTAGAAGCAAAAACTTCCCAAGTCAAATTGCTTCTGCTCAAGAACAATCGATAGAGTTTTTTAGCATTTGGACGAATGGTTGGTTTGTGCCCAAAGTATCTCCTACAAGGAAGTGCTCAGAAAGTTAATCAGGAGGTACAGCCATATAGGTAACAGTGATCAAGTGAAAAGAGAAGAAAGAGCAAACAAAATACGACGTACCTTCGCCCAGCTAATATTTTAGCCATATTACCATTGTTATTTGTCACAAATACATCACTTTCATCACAAACAATGAAGTCAAGTGCAGCCATGCGAGAAGAAAATGAAGAAAATGGTTCTAATTCTTCTTTGGTAGCAATAGTATCTTTTGAATGGAAATTAGGAAACAACGCTTTGAGAGGTGCCAATGTTTCTTCGCCTCTATATACTTCCCCCGATGCAACATATATATGAACATCAGAACCATATCCCAATGCTCTTAGCATGAGACCAACTTCTTCTGGGGTTAATGGGCATTTTCCCTGTCTCCTTGCCTTATCAGGATTGCTTCTCTGCATATCAATATTGCTCAACATTATTCACTAGTCCTATTAGTTTTTAAAATTAGCTTTCATATGCAGACATAGTTAGGTAAATTCAACCTTTACAACATAATGTCTATTTTCTTAGCATTTTGCTACTAACAGGGTGGAAGCTTTAAAGACATTGCTGATTTTCATTCTATGAAAACATCCAGTTAGGTCTACATGTCCGATGTAATTATAACAGAAATTAATATTGAATACCAAATGGTTGCATGTGCACTCAAGCATACAAAAAACTACCTAAAAACTGAATAAGAGTTGGTGACATTTTCAATATCTCCTAATAAAGGTTAGTAATAACATTAAACATGTAAACCTTACATGTAGTGTCTTCCACCTCCTCCTTATTGCGCCCAGTTCCTTTTGCTCCTTCTCTCCTCCACCATAATCACATCCAGAAAATGCAAGCATATCAGGTTCAAATCTGTGAAAGAAAATCCAGTAAGATTTAAACACTATCTCAATAGTTATTCTACCTAGCTAACTGCATCTTAAATGTAAAAGCCATTGCTTCTTGTCCACAATACAAGGAACAAAAGCTTCACTCAGTGCAGTCATGTCAATCAAAATTAAGCTTGAGATATGGACCCAATATAATATATACGTGTGTGTCTGTGTTTGGTGGTGTCTCCAAGAAGCTGTTTTATTTATTTTCCTCCCAATGGAGTTTTATCACATTTAGAATTTTTATCCTTGGTTGTTTCCAAATTGAAGTTTGCAGCTTAAGAGTTGTGAGATTCCAACCTAAAACTAATTTGCATTAAGTAGAGTGGTCTAACAAATATATAAACTGCACCCGAAATATTGAGGCAGGCGATGTGAAACTCTTAACACCCCCCTCCACAGATGCCTAGACGAAACAAGCGAGCCTATCAAAGTAGGCGGAAATAAGCCTAGCAAAGTAGGCGATGAAGATGGGATCTTGACTCTGATACTATGTGAGATTCCAACCAATTGGCATTAAGTGGAGTAACCCAACAGATATATAAATCATACCCGAAATATTGAGGCAGACGATGTGGACTCTTAACAAGTGTCAAGAACCAACTATCCTAAAAGTATAAGCTGTTGGGTGAAAGCTCATGAAAGGTTTTTATATCACTTGAAGAAAAATGGATTATTGCTTAATTGTATGTCTAATCAGACCACACATGATCTTAATATATAGATGTTAATATTAATTACAATTAATCGCAGTGATACAATCCTAATATGCTACAATCCTAATTGATCCTAGCGTATATACATGATATACTGCTATATTTAAAATATTCTAAACTATTCTAACACTCCCCCTCAAGCTGGTGCGTATATATCATGTGCACCAAGCTTGTTACATATGTAGTTAACCCGAGAACCTCTAAGAGCCTTAGTAAAAATGTCTACAAGCCGGTCATTCGAATTCACAAATACAGCAGCAATTTCATCAGATTGAACTTTCTCCCTAACAAAGAGGTAATCAATCTCAATGTGCTTAGTTCTCTCATGAAACATAGGATTTGAGGATATATGTAGTGCAGCCTGATTATCGCATACAAGTTTCATTGGTTGTGGTTCACATATTTTCAACTCTTTAAGTAACTGCCTCAACCAAATGAGTTCACAAGTTGCAATGCTCAACTTCTGCATTTGACTTGGCGACTACAGTTTGCTTCTTACTTTTTCAAGATATCATATTTCCCCCAAAAAGAACGCAGTACCCTGAAGTAGAGCATCTATCTAAAGGAAAGCCTGCCTAATCAACATCTGTATAACCACAAATTTTCATATGCCCCTTATCTTCATATAGTAAGCCTCTTCCTGGTGCTCCTTTAACGTATCGAAGTATCCGACCAGTAGCATCCCAATGAGAGTCACACAGAGAATCAAGGAATTGGCTTACCACGCTCACAGCAAAAGAGATAGCTAGCATTGTTACTGTGAGATAATTCAATTCTCCAACCAACATCCAGTAAAGTCCAGGATCCGCTAGTGGCTCCCCCTGTCCTAGTAAAAGTTTGACATTAGGATCTATGGGTGCATCAATGGGTTTTCACCCTAACATACCAGTTTTTTCCAAGATATCCAAGGAGTATTTCCTTTGGGAGATAGAAATGTCATGTCTAGACTGTGTCACCTCGATACCTAGGAAATAATAGAGCTTACCAAGGTCTTTGGTCTGAAAATGAGTGAATAAATGTTGCTTTAATTGTTCAATGCCAACTCGGTCGTTCCCAGTAATGAAAATGTCATCCACATAAACTACAAGGTAGATGCATTGATTAGGAGATTGATGCCGATAGAAAACAGAATGATCGGCTATCGGCCAAACCAAGCCCGAATGGACTGTTTTAGGCCATACAAGGACTTGCGAAGTTTGTACACCAATCCAGACTCCCCTTGAGTAACAAATCCAAGCGGTTGCTCTATATAAACCTCCTCCTATAAATCATTATGTAAGAAGACATTCTTTATGTTCAGCTGGTAGAGGGGCCAATGGCGAACAGCAACCATGGTGAGGAAAAGATGTACAGAGGCAATCTTAGCAACTAGAGAGAAGGTGTCGCTATAATCAAGACCAAATATCTGAGTGTAACCTTTGGCGACTAAACGAGCCTTCAATCGATCAATGGAGCCATTTAGACCAACTTTAACAATAAACAACCATCTGCAGCCAACAATATTTGCCTGCAGGTTTAGGAACTAGCTCTCATGTGCTATTAGAATGTAAGGCAAACATCTCATCCATCATGGCCTGGCACCAACCTGAGTGAGACAATGCTTCACCTGTGGTTTTAGGAATGGAAACAGAAGACAGACTCGAAGCAAAGGTGTAATGTTGTGGAGAAAGGCGGTCATAACTAACAAAGGCATAAAGCAAATGAGGGTTACGAGTAGAACGTTTACCTTTCCGAAGAGCAATAGGTAAGCTGTCTAATGCAGGAACCAAGGCGGAGGGAACGATTGACGAAGGTGGTGAATCATCTGAAACTTCCTCTAGAATAGGGTTGGCACCAGTAAGCGGTCGTGGTCGACATTGAAAAGTAACTAGTGGACGAGAAAGACCATGGCCAGGTACCGGAGAAAGAACAAGAGTAAGATTACTGCTGAAATCAACAGGAGGACTGTAGATAGGAACAGGAAGGATCGTGTTTACCTGAGAAGCATCTGCAAGTAAAGAAGAGAAGTGTTGCTGGTCGAAAAAGGTGACATCAGTAGACATAACATAGCGACCTAAATCAGGAGAGTAGTAGCAACACCCTTTCTGAAGACGAGAGTATCCAAGGAAAAGACACTTGAAGGCTTTGGCAGTGAGCTTGTCCTTTCCTGGAATAACATTGTGGACAAAACAGGTACAATCAAACACATGAAGAGCTACAGGATAAACAGATGCATCAGGAAATAATAGTGTGTGGGACTTGGTCATTTAGAATAGAGGAAGACATGCGGTTTATCAAATAACAGATGTAAGAACAACATTGCCCCAAAAACATATTGGAACATTCATAAGTAAGAGTAAAGTCTTGACTGTTTCAATTAAATATCAGTTTTTGCGTTCAGCAACTCCATTTTGTTGTGGACTATGAGGACAAGTTGTTTGATGTAAGATACCTTGTTTAGCAATGAATTCCTGAAAATTAGAAGACAAATATTCACGTACATTGTCACTACGCAAAATATGGATAGTTTTCCCAAACTGAGTACAAATTTCAACACAAAACTTTTGAATTATTGAAAATAATTCAGAACAATTTTTCATTAAAAAGACCCAAGTGCAATGAGAATAATCATCAATAAAGGTTACAAAGTATTGAAATCCTAAACTAGAATTGACACGACTAGGTCCCCATGTATCTGAATGAACAAGGGAGAAGGTTGAATCAACTCTTTTATTGACTTGATTAGGAAAGGATGCACGAGTATGCTTCCCTTTTGACAAGACTCACAATCTAAAGACTGTAAACTAGACAAGTGAGGAACCATCTTCTGGAGCTTGGAAAGACTTGGATGTCCAAGACAACTATGAATGAGGTTAAGAGAATCTATCATAGTACATGCCACCGGAGAACTAGGCACAAAAGATGGTAAAGTCCTCATGACTCACGAATGACTCCAATCGTCCTCCCTGTACCCTGATCCTGCACAAGAACGAAGCGTTTAGTGAAGGTAATGAAACAGTTAAGGGCGCAAACTAACTGACTAATAGATATCAAATTGAAAAGACAGTCAGGTATATAAAGAACAAATGTTAAGGGTAGAAAGGAACATGGCCTAGCTTGGCCAATACTGGTGAAAACAATTTTGGTTGCATTAGCAAGAGTAACAAGAGGTAATTTAGTGGAGTAGGTAAGAGAGGTGAGAAGATCCTTATTACCACAGAGGTGATCAGAAGCACCAGAGTCAATTATCCATGGCCTAAGAGATGACTGAGATAAACAGGCAGTGGGATTATCAATTTGTTCAACCGAAATCTGTGAAGATGCCTTAAAGTGGAGGAAGGCCTCATAATTTGCCGTAGAGATGGTCACTCCGGATGTGGATGATGATGATTCAATCTGAGCAAAATTAGAGGATGTTGGTTTACCATGTTTCACCCAACAATGCTCCTCCAAATGTCCTAATTTGTTACAAAAGGAGTAATGTGGCTTGCTGTTGCCACCACGACCACTACCAGAGTTATTAACTTGGGAGACAAGAACAGCAGACTTTGGTATGATTGCGGAAGTAGGTGTTAGTGGCGCCATATCAGAGACATTTAACAATCGTTGAAAGGTCTGAGACAATGTGGGATTATCAACACTAGTTAAGATTTGTCGGTGAACATTATCCAATTCTGGTGGAAGGGTACAACAACAACCAAGCTTTTTTCTACTAGGTGGGGTCGGCTACATGGATCAAACGACGTCATTGTGCCCTATCATAAATCAAGTCTTCAAAAATACCATTTAAATCTAAATCTTTTTTAATCGTTTTACCTATAGTATTTCTTGGTCTCCCTCTACCTCTAACTATTGGGCTATCCTCCACCTGATCTACTCTTCTTACAAGGGCTTCTAAGGGTCTTCTCCTTACATGTCCAAACCACCTAAGGTGAGATTCTCTCATCTTTCCACATAGGTGCTACCCCTACTTTCTCTCTAATGCATTCATTCATAATCCTACCTTGTCTTGTATGACCACACATCTAACGCAACATCCTCATCTTAGCGACACTGATCTTATGCTCTTACTGGCTTTTTACTGCCCAACATTCAATACCATACAACATTGCGAGTCTTATAACTGTGTGGTAAAATTTAATCTTAAGCTTGAGAGGCACTTTTCTATCACAAATAACTCCTAAAGCACTCCTCCATTTCATCCATCCAGCTTGAATCCTATGGTTTGCATCTCCCTCTATCTTTTTGTCATTTTGTATGATAGATCCAAGATACCTAAACCGTGTGACTTGTGGTATCATATGGTCTCCAATTTTCACCGCTAAGCTAGTATTAGCACGCTTCTTACTGAACTTACATTTCATATACTCCGTCTTACTTCTGCTTAGACGAAAATTATGTTCTTTCAAAGCTCGTCTCCATAGCTCTAACTTCCCATTTGTTTCCTCTCTCGACTCTCCAACTAAGACTATATCATCTGCAAAAAACATGCATTGTGGCATTGGCTCTTGGATATGCACAGTAAGCACATCCAAGACCAAGGTAAAAAGATATGGACTCAAAGTTGACCCTTGATGCAGTCCTATAGTTATAGGGAAATCTTCTGTGACCCCACCTTGTGTTCTCACACTAGTTTTAGCCCCATCATACATATCTTGGATTGCTCAAATTCTTGCATCAATGAACGCAGCTTGCCAAGGAAGGATTCCATACGAGTCTCTTGTTACTTGCGCAAGCTCATCATACTAGAGACAATAGAGTAGAGACATTGTATGTCATTAGTGTAGCAGTCTTGGGCTTCTTCCCACACCTCATAGCAAGTTTCAAATGGTTGGAAAAGATCCACGATCTCAGGATCAATGGATTGCTAGAGGACACTTAGAAGTTGTGCATCAAGCTTCTTCCATTCAAAAAGATCGGCCTTTGGGACATCTGCAAGTTTCGTGGTAAGATGCTCTAACTGCCCCTGTCCTGCAAACCAACCTTTACCAAAGTCGCCCAAGACCTGTAAGTGGCTGACCAGGTCAATTTTTTAGTTGTAATTGACGGGACGCTAATGTTGGTTAACATGACGAGACTTTTGGAATAAAAAAGAAGCAAATGAGTGTCCTGAAACGCTTGAGACAGCATCACCCATTGTGAGAAATCAGAGTAAGATGACTAAAAAATAAAGGAAACACCTGGAATAGGTCCAAAAAGGACTGTGCAAGTTTGGAATCAACAAAACACAGCAAAGGAACGTAGCAAAACGCCCAAAATTATAGTGGTCGAGGCACCCATGATCTGAAACGGCTAATATGAGACTCGAAAAGGCTTGGGACGTCTTCTATAGTGAATTTTGTCCAAGTCTGCCGAAGAACAGCGCCGAAAAGAGCTCTCACGCGCTCTCACGCGTCGGCGCATGGATTCTGGTGCAACGGCTTACGCTGGCGCATAGTAAGGCAGACAGTAGCATGGTTTTGGTGCGATTCTGATGCAGTAGGTTTCACACCCAGATCTGCAAACTAGACGATTGTTGAAAAGTGATCATCGACGGAAAATCTGCCAAAAAGAGGCACGGCAATGAGGGCTTATTGGAATTGAGTCGCGGCAAGGAAGGGAAATTTGTCACTGAGCAGTGGGCACAACGGATTAGGATTTAGACAGAGACGGGTCGAAACCCTCTCTGATACCAACTTGAAGAAAAAGGGATTATTGCTGAATTGTGTGTCTAATTAGACCACACATGATCTTTATATATAGATGTTAATATTAATTATAATTAATTACAGTGATACAATCTTGATATGCTACAATCCTAATTGATCTTAGCATATATACACGATATACTCCTATATTTAAAATATTTTAAACTATTCTAACAATATCTAACACGACCCTTCATGCAAGAGCCCTTTAAGCTTGAAGCATGGACAATGTGTTGGGCCACCCTACCTTGTGCTGAAATTCAATTTTTATTTAGAACAATGGGGGCAACAAGGATCGAACCTCTAACCACTTGGTCATAGAGGCTCAGATACCATGTCAAGAACTAACAATACCAAAAGCTTAAGCTATTAGGTGAAGACTCACGAATGGTTTTTATATCTAACAATAAGATTTACAGGGAAACACTCCAGAGGAGTCCAATGTCCATCCATCGAAGAAGAGGGCGAATAGAGTCAAGCAAACCAAGAAGAGACTCTCTTCTCTATCATGAGGATTTTGAAAATAAAAATGAAAATTCCAAGAAATGAAAGAATCCAACAGAAAATGATAATGAGATGGCAAAGCATGGGGGATAAATAATAAAGGCAAGGGTAGCGGAAAGATTAATAATTATAAAACCATATAAATAATATAATGTATTTAGTTCATAACTTTGTTAGAATCAACCCCTGTAATGCAGGGGGTGAGTTCTAAATAGTTCATATAGGCTAGTTCTAGAAAATCATGGTGCATAAAAATAGCATACAACTTTGCAGTGACTACTGACTAGTTCAATTCTAATTCATCCTTATTTCCAAGAAGTATATAATTATTGCTACTAGGAATAATGTCCAGCATGTTGGCACCTTCCTTGACATGAATGTTTACAAGCATGTATTACAGCAGCGTAAGAATTGATCCAGCTTTGACATGAATGTTTACAAGCATTTGTACATGAGAAAATGTTTGCCGAGAACATGGATCCAGACATTTGTGTGACACTATATTCCAGTGCTCACATCGGTGGATCTAATTGATAAAAGTGACCAGAGTATGTGAATTGAATGGGATAGATAACCAGGTTATAAAGGACCAAAAATCAATTAGACTACCTCAGGTGCAATGCAATATAATGTTTGCTTCTCATCCTCATTCGACGGACCAATTTTTCACCCATTGCAAGTATTGGATTGGTAAATCTTAAAGCATGGTAATTAACTCTACATCTCAACTTCTGATACTCTGTGTTCAACCTGTTTGCAAGCCTATAGTCAAACTTGTTGAGCTGAACAGCCTGTCACATAATGAAGCAAACTAAATATTTTTAAGGGATAATAAAATATTTAAACAATTATCCATATATTATGCTGACCTAAATATTTATCAGAAAAAGTATTAATTAGATATTTATGTGTAAATTACTTTGACTTAGTTTCCATAAAATATAAACAGATCTAAACTTAAAGATTCAGTTAATTATGATAGGGTGAAGAAATACAAAATGATAAAGAAATGTAATACAGTTTTAAAAACTAATAAATATATAGATGCTCTCTACCCAAAAGAACATGGATTATTATAGCAATAAAAGCAACAGTTGGTGCTTAGTAGTGCACTCATACATTCATGAATTTCCTCAAATTTCTTAAACTTTCAAGCACACAAAACATCCCATTTTGGTTAACAAAAAATCACTCTAAAAAATTCAAAAAAGAATAATATAAATAAAATTTTAAAATTAGGTTTAATTTGTCTAACCCTGACTTAGAGGGAAAATGTTGTAGTTATAGGTGTAATTTGTCTAACATAGGGAAACTGTTCAGCAAAAATTCAGAATGGAAGCAAAGCAACTAGGATTTTAAGTAGGCTAAAATCTGGGAACTTAAAATCCTAGTTGCTTTGCTTCCATTCTAAATGAATGCATTAGAGAAAGTTGGGGTAGCAACTGTTGAGGAAAAGATGGTAGAATCTTGTCTTAGGTGGTTTGGCCATGTGAGAAGAAGACTTTTAGAAGTCTCAATAAGAAAAGTAGATCAGATGGAGGATAGTCCAATAGCTAAGAGATGGTGGGAGATCAAGAAAAACTATAGGGGAAACCATTAAAAATGACTTAAAACTAAATGGCCTTTCTAAAGACATGGTTTGTGACAGAACACAATGGCGTCGTTTAATCCATGTAGCTAACCCCACCTAGTGGGAAAAGACTTGGGTTGTTGCTGTTGTTGCAGGGTTTGGAATCTAATAAATGTATGGTAGGATTCTCCGCCAAAGGATGGCTACCAAGGATCAAATCTTGGGCTGTTTAGTACACTGAACAGTATCTTCATAATCTGAAATGGTTGGGCAAATTCAAGGGTTAAAAAAAGGATCTGGATCTTCCAAATAGTGTTATTATAAGATGGTCTGACTGATAGAAAAGATTTAGATAAGGCTTTAAATTGAAATGAAGGAAGAAAGATAGCCAAGCTGAACTCATGGGGTACTTTAGGCATGAGACACCTGGGGTTTAAGTGCATCAGACAAGCAAGAGATGGCAACCAGCTGAAGAAAATTAAAAACCAAATTTTAGTAAAACCATTAAGAGCAAGGTCAATTTTAATGGTTTCTCCTAATGTTTTATTAGGTCTTCCTCTACCACTTTTAATCAGACTATCTTCCATTTGATCCATTTTTCTCACTGGGGCCTTTATTGTTCTAATGGTCTTCTTCAATTGTACTGTTGATCCATGTCATAAAAGATTCAAGTTTTACTGCCAACTACCTAATACAACCATCATCCCCTTTAAGGACCTGCTATGTAAAGTTTGACAAAAATGTATGACATAGGCAGATTTTCAGGATACAACTAGAATTAAAAATGAAGAGAGCCAAACAAGGCTAGCATAGCAACTTTTCAACACAAATATACATATTAGGACCTAGTTAGTTCCCATAAAGACATCCTACAACAAAATTAGACCATATTGATCCTCAAGTCCTTTGTCTCCTTGTGTTGAGGATTTCTGAAATTAAACAGCACAGAATTTCCATATTCGCTATGAACAAGTCACCTAGATTGATGAGACAGGGAGGGGGGTGGACAAGTTAATCGAGCTAATCATTTGGTGGGGGGATGTAGATTTGAGTATATGACATCTTCCAAGCAACAAATAACAATCAAACTAAGGGTGAAGATGACTCATTCCAGTTAAGAAAGAGAATCTAATAAGTTGTATACTATATTGGCACCAGAAGTAGTTTCAGCCAGGTAATAAAAAACTTACATGCTTTTTCAGGAGTACAGGTAATATACGATTTATATAACATCTTTCATTACACTTCCTTGGAACACGCATGCTGTATGGAGATAATGTTTTCCCACCCTTTCTTGGGAGTTGCTTGATGATTTTGATATCTTTTGACAGATAGGAGATAAACCAATTAACATCAAAGATCTCTGAGAAGTTACTGCAAAAAGCAAAGTATGACATGATTTCACTAATTCATCACGGAGAATGGTACAACACTTCAATACTTGGATAGCCCAGTCAAATTACAATAGCATAAAACTGCATACATAGGCAAGAAAATAAATGTTCCTTCCATAACTGACCTAGAATCTTTCCAGAAAGATTTTTGATCCAATTTCGGAACGACAAGAGTGGCATTCAAGATGCGCGCAGCAACAACAGCATCTGTAATCTGCCAGTTGCAGAAATGGAAAAGTTGGCATTGACAACTGATTGTGCTGATACTTCGCAACCAATAAGCACCCACAACAGTTATCATATATTGCACAGTAAATTGTTCTGGTTTCCACCATCACTTTTAAACAGAGCCATATGCATATTTTGAGTTCATTTCACTTCTTCTTTTTTAAAAACTACTAAGTACATAATCATTTTGAGTATATAAATCAAAAGGTTAGAAACACACATTTTTTTTTTAATAGAAACAAAAGCCAAACATCAAGTACTTGCTTGACTATAATGATGACAATTGACAAGTCTAGAAAACTACCCCAGTTCTTTGTTGATTCAAGCCTCCACTTGTTGCAATCATCAAATATCGATTAGGTTGTGTAATCTCTTGAGCTTCTGCCATATGAAAAACATAGTTATCGGTAATGATTTTACATATACAGAGAGAGACAGAGAATGGAATCCAAGTAGTAGTTAGGAGCTCAGAACTCAGAAGATAAGGACAAGTTTTCCAAATTTCAATCGAAAACTAGTACATTGCAGCTCTTGATTAGTGAACTGATGTCTATATTGCAATGAAATACGCACTTGGAAACTTGTTGCTGGCATCGCTGCAGCCATGGAAGTGTTCGGAGTTTCTAGAACTCCACACATGGCGATCCAACTTTCCTCCACTGGTCTGGTCATTAAATTAAAACAAAAACACAGCACATCTCAGCTACGGAATTAAGATCAAACCAAGAAACACAAATAGAAGCTAGTTAGGGAAGCAAAAAGATATGAACCCTAACCGGAACGCGGAACACGGGAATTCCAATTGCATCATTGGTTTCAACATTAAACTAGACAAGAATTCCAGAGAAAACAAACAGGTGAGGAATTCGCATAGTAATAGTATTCACTATTCACTATTCATTATTAAATATCAATTTTGATCAATATTAATCAAATGGATAGAGAAAGAGTAGTACCGAGGAGCGGGAGTGGTGACGGGTGTGGCGTAGATGATCGGTGTCGTTTGGAGAAGGAGCTAAGAAAGAAAGGAGGGAGAAGAGAACGAGAAGAGCGGCGGCGATGCCGGAAATTACCGGAATCATAAGGCGGAAGCGTTGGTAATAATGGTGGCGCCGCCGCTGAAATGCCATCAACCACACCACTCTCTTTGCTTTGCTTGCTTACAATTGCTTTGGAATTTGAGGAGACCACTCCAGAGAAGAGCAATTTGATAATATAGAAATAGAAAGAAAGAAATAAATAAATAGAATTATTTACAAATTGTAATTTAATTTGTAACAGCGCCACGAAGGCATCTCAATGACTCCTGCATTGCCTGTGCCTGAGCTCCCTCAATAATGATATATTTTAAAAAAATAAAAAAGCAGTAACCAACTTCTGCAGGTAAAAGGTCAAGGAGTGGTTGCAGTTGCAGAATCGGAATGCGTGTAGATCTGTTTGTTTCAGTTTCAGGTAGAGAGAAAGATATGATGATGGCACACCGCCACAACAGAAATGACTGTGAAAATGTGTGAGTGCTATGGGCCTTGCAGACAGTTTTCTTGGTTTTCACACAAAATATTATGCTTGCTTTTCCCTTCCCACCACCATGGTATCTTATCTTCCCCTTGCACGTGGACTGTCTCGCTCTCTATTAATTAGTTAGTATAACAAACAAACGCACTGTCTGTGGCTGTGCTCTTTCTATGTTTTTCAAAAGAGTATATTTGTTCGGCCACGACCAGATAAACTTACGCAGCCACAAGGTAATTGGGAAAATGATATTTGTATACGATTTTTTTTCTTCACAATATTTTACACCGCTGAACAATGTATATATTACACATCATTAATTAATTAGTGTAACAAATAGTATAAGAAATTTGGTATGTACATATCATTGTTGAGGTTGTTAATGTATGAATCACTCATTAATTAATGTAATTGCGTTAATTTGTCTGATAGGATCTGACTGGGTTTTCGTCTTTTGGAATAATTGGACCTTATGAGCGGGCTTGACGCATCCATCAACTGTGATACAGACAACTAGACAAGTCTAACACTCTACAACTCTTGATCCATGAAAATGTATTTATTTTATTAGTTAATTTTAGCTGTAGTTTCTAAAATTATTCTAGTTAGATAATTTTTATTTAAATCAAAAATTCCGTAATGCTTGATGTTGAGACAGGCAGGTCTTACACTCCACAATGCTTTGTTTAAAGCTGTTGGATAATAGAAAAACTTGCATTGCATTTTTAAACTGAAGATCACCTACTCACAAATTTTGTGATTTTTTTAATTATTGTAGCTATCCAAATATTAGGTTTTTTTTTATCCACATCCAAATATTAGTTTATTGACCTTAACTTATACATAAATTATGTCGAGCTGTCATTGAAATAGAAAAATCATATACATCTTTGATCTTGTAAGTTTTCCTACTTTTCAATAATTATAAAATCCAATATACCAAAAAAATATATATAAAATCCAAAGGTTGATGTAGTAGTTACTAAGGAGATTAGCTTAATAATTAAAGAGATGTGCTCCTTGAATTCATTATTCAATTTTAAACTTTATGTTAACAACAAAGAAAATTAATTAATTCATCTCAAAATATACTTGATTAACGTTAAATGTGTACCCTTAATATCATCAATACTAATAGATAAAGGAGAATCTCCTTATTTACCCTAAAATAATTCTAAATTAAAATCATGTTTCAGCTTTCTAGTTTCATTTTTCTTAGTTTTCTAGTAATAGAAAAAGAAACTTTACTTTTTTGAATAAAATATAAAAGTATGATGAAATCTAAAATGATTCATTCTTTAGACGAAATAGAAGAATATTTTAAAACTCAAAATTTCTAACAAAATAGAAGACAATGTTGAAGCCTGAAAATACATATCGATTTTCTTCTTTGTTGTAGTTGCTTAATCTTTCTCTCATGGGTACAGTATTGTGAGTCTTAAGAACTGTACCAACAAGTGATGTAAGAGGCTCATGACCTTGTGAACAAATCAAAGTTATGTAAAAAACAGAGACAGAGAGGGGAGTTGAGAAAGAAGAATAAAAACATAAGAGAAATTGTATCTTGGAGTGACAGCTACTAAAGTAAACGAGCAGTGACTGGTGGCGGCAGACCTCCGGCAACCTCTAGGTTGGGAGTAGGAGTAGTTGAGATGTTATAACATTCTTCAAAATAGTTTTGTTACTTTTGTCAAAGACTACCAATTGTCAATTTTTATAATTGGTAAATTTTTGAATTTATTATAGAATTATTTTCAATTATTATTTTCAATTCCTTCACATTATTATACAAGACTGATTTATGCTTCTTTCTAATTTTTTGCCAACAAATCAATTTAGCTAATTTTCTAATATATATTGTGGTCAATATTAAATATTAGTTTTGGTTTATTTTTAATGAGAACCATGGCATACAAAAAGAATATAATTTATCTTCTTAAATTTCTTCATAATTTGGGGAATAAATAAATGTAATTTTCTCTACTAATTTCTTTCTAGAATTTTAGATACAAACCAAGTAAAAACCATCAAATCAATTACTATCATTGTCATTCCCATTAAAAATAAATTATGCCAGCTATTATAAGTAAACTAAGAATACTATTAATTCATTTATCCAAATTAATTCATTTAGTAAAAAAAATATTTAACTTAAATTAGGGAAATAAAGAACACTATTAATACTAAGAATTAGGGGTGGAAATAGGTCAGGTTTCCCATCAGGGACCTATGATCTGATTTGACCTAGTCTGTTTACTAAATAAGTTAGGTTAAGACTTTTTTAAAAGTCTGTTTAACTAAAAAGGTCATACCTCAAGTCATCTACTAGACCTTTTAAGTCTGGAAAGCTACTAACCTATTTAATTATATATAATATAATATATATTATTATAATAATTATAATTTATAATTATAATTATTAATTTATTATAATATATTAATATATTTTTTAATTAAAATTTAATAAAAGTCAAGAACTAAAACTTAAGTCAATAAGTTAGAATAGAAATAACATATTTATTAATATATTTAATGTAATATATTTATTATAATGAAAATAATAAGTTAACATTCACCCCTACTTTTATAGATGTTATTACTTTCTTACTCTAATCTTTAGTCGATGTGGGACTTGAAAGACTAGAGTAAGAAAGTGAGCAACTTGGTATATCTCCAAGTCCCACATCGACCAAAAATTAGAGTAAGAAAGTGATGAATATCTATAAAATTAGAAGGTGAGTGTTAAATTATAACAAAAACCTATTGGCTTTGAGTAGGTCCGTTGACTTATTTCAAGGTTTAGGCCTGTTAGCTTATGTAAATATATATTGACTTATTTAAAGGTAGGTCGTTAGCCTATGTAAGGCATGTTGACCTATTTAAAGGTAGGTCTGTTAGCTTATGTAAAGGCCCGTTGACTTATTTAAAGGTAGGTCTGTTAGCCTATTTAAAGGTTTCATTGCGAAGTATGCCTTTAAATAGGCTTTTAGGTCAGGCCTTAAAAATCGGCCTATTACAAGCTCACAAGTCAGGCTCAAGCCTTATAATTGACATATAGGTCAGACCTGTTTAAGGCAAAGCTTGACTTGACTTAACTTGTTTCCACCCCTACTAAGAATACGATTAATACTATTATAATGTAAATTCAAATAAAAAATTATTTAACATAAATTAGGAAAATTTAGTGCTTTTATAATTTACACATTTCATACATTCGTAATCAATTTCATAATCAAAGTAATAATTATATTAATTACATTAATATGACTAATTCAAATGTATTTAATAATTAATAATCACCAATATTATAATTAATAATTAATAGTATCGTAAATTTTAAAATTCATAGTCACCATTTTAAAATTAATAACATATCTTGTCAATCCTCATAATTTACTTAATTATCATTATCTACATAATGGGGGTGGACTCTTTATAAAGAAAATAATGAAATTAATAGATATATTTTATATATTATTTATAATTTAATAATATCTTTATGACAAAAATATTGGAGGACTCGCTATTGTTTAAGGTAATTTTTAAATAAATATTTTAAATATTGTAATTATTTTAAGAGGAAGCAAATTAATTACAAATAATATTATTAGCCTAATTAAAATAATATTTCAAAATAAGTAATTATTAACCTAATTATTCATATGACTTAAATTTGTATGTTTTATCTAAATCTCGAATTGGTCTCATTAAATGGACCATGATTTGGCCGAGAACATATGACCCACAATTTTTGCATGTGTCATCCTAAATAATAAGTAATTAGATTACTTTCTTGACATGTGATAAGTAAAGTAATTAATATTCTGTTGTATGTCACTTATGCGGTCATTTTCTACTATATATGGTCTAATATAACAACATAAGACATGTGATAAAGAAAATGCCACATTTACAAAAAACAAATAATATAAAAAAATAAAATTCAATAGCCAAATAATAAAAATAAATAAGAAAAAATTACAACTTCTCAAATAAGTAAAAATAATAATCAAAATACTTTATACGATTGAAAAAACTTCTTTCCGCACCATCCAAAAAGAGGAGTATCTTGTTATTTTTTTAATATAATATTGACATATTTGTATATGTTGATGACACATATTCAAATTTTACTAATATTCTCAGGATTGCAATACTACATGAATTCTCAACCTTGAAAGAGAAGAAAAATGGCACAGAGTTTTGTTTTCTCTGCAAGCTCTAATAAGGGAACGGGCTCTGGTCGAGAACCACCTGACGGAGGCGGAGGAGGGAAGGATGATAAGGAAAGGAAGTCAAAAATTTCCTTTAAAGATATGGTCATGGGAAAGAAGGAAGTTGCAGTCTCTAGGCCTAAGATAAACTTGATTAAGGAAAATCTTGCAAGAATAGAGTACGAGGATGGGAACCCATTGAAACCAATGGTACACATCGCCGACTCAATTTTTGAAGGATTATGTGCACCCTGGCAGGATGCTCTCATGATCAAATTACTAGGCAAAAGTATTGGTTACAATACAATGAAAGAGAGACTTATAAGACTATGGAAGTTAGTTGCTGGGTTTGAAATCATGGATATAGGGAATGATTTTTATATGGTGAAGTTTAATATCGAGGCTGATAGATTGAAAGTCATGGAGGAGGGCCCTTGGATGATCTTCGACCACTATCTTACGGTACAATGTTGGTCATCGGAGTTTGTCTCGCCTACGACAAAAATAGATAGAACAATGGTTTGGATTCTTTTTCCTGGGCTTAACCTATTTTACTATGATGATAGCATTCTCATGGCACTAGCCTCAGCTGTGGGAAACCCTATCAAGGTTGATAGAAACAATCTGGATGTGCGGAGAGGCCATTTTGCAAGAGTTTGCGTGGAAGTTGATCTCAACAAACCGGTTGTGGTTAAAGTTTGGCTACATGGTCACTGGTATCGTGTAGAGTATGAAGGGTTGCATCAGATTTGTACAAACTGTGGCTGCTATGGGCACCTTGCAAGGGACTGCAAGAAAAAGGTTGCTCAGGCTGGTCTCGTTGCTAATGAAAATACCACCCCAACTGCAACCCCAGTGGCGGCGGTGACCGTCGGGGAGGCCACTTCAGTTCAAAATGACGCTGATAATTCCAAGAAGCAACACCAGACGCAATCTGTGGGGATCCTTGATGAGACAGTTAATGCAGGGATTCAGGATCAATTGCATGGTGATTTGCTAATAGTGAAAAGGAAAAAAGAGAAATTCTCGCACGTCCAATAAAGTCAAAGATCTTAATGCCGTTAAAGGAAATACAGCTACAACCAATAAAGGAAAGAAAGAAAAATCCCATGCAGTTGGGGATACATCCGAAACTCTTGGGAAATCTAATATTCACATCAAAGTTTCTGGTGGTGTGCCTATGGCTGCTAAAGTCCCAACGTCAGGTACTTCTAAAGCCAAATACAAGAGGCCAAGGAAGGATTCAGATATCCTGGTTTGGCAATTATTGAATAAGGCTCCAAATAATAATAGTGCTCCAATGGACGTAATTAACATTGCAACAAAGACCACTACTATGCAGGGGGAGACTAAGGAACCTATCGTTTATGACCTTAGTAAGGGAGCCAAGTCTACTGTCAAAATGAAAGCGATTTCTGACACTCACTTTGCTTTACTTCTGGATGATCAGGATGATGTTCAAGCTAGTATGGAGACTGTTAAGGAGAAGGTTAACTCTTCTCAGTTGGGTGTATGCCAAGATATGGTGCCTGAGACTTAAATTAGTTCAGAGCCAATGGCAACGTAAGTCCGTGGGCCCCTGTTTCTTCTCCCCCCCCCCTTTTTATGGATTTGTTTAGAGATATCTTAATTATTTCTTGGAATATTCGTGGAGCCTTGGGTCGTAATGTCAGGCGCCATGTTCGTGATATGATCATATTACATCATCCTTCACTTTTTCTAGTCTATGAGACTCATGGTGATTTTGAAAAGGTTGAGAAATTATGGTCCTCCTTAGGTTATAATTTGATTTTTATCCAAGGAGCTCGGGGTCATTTAGGTGGCATTTGGGTTCTTTCTTGTAGAAATGATCTGATATTCTCTCTAGTTAATAGTATGCATCAGGAAATTACTTTCTCTATTCAAAAGAACAATGCAGCTTGGTTCTGTTCAGTTATTTATGCTTTTCCCATCTATTTAGTTTGCTGTAACTTATGGGACCATCTTTCGCTCAAAGGTTCTATCGCAGGCCCCTGGCTCTTGCTTAAGGATTTTAATGAGGTCAAGTGTTCTTTGAAGGTGTCTGGTGGTTCTTTTAGCATGGCTCGGGCCAACATATTCTCCAACATGATGACTGGTTGTGATATTATGGATCTAGACACTGTCAGAGGTTTATTTACTTGGAGGAAAAATACTCAGTATGGTGGTCATGTAAGGAAGAAGCTTGATAGGTGTATGGTTGATGTTGATTGGAGGCTTTCTTTTCCTCATGCTCTAATGGAGGTCCTGCCATCTCATGACTCAGATCACAATCCTCTTTTGCTGAGTTGTATGAAATCTCAGAGCAAAAAAGCTAAATTCTTCCACTTTCAAGCTGCCTGGATATCTCACCCCGATTATGAGCCTCTTGTTGAGCAAACTTAGAAAAACTCTTATGGTAATGCTGTGATAAAGCTTGGAGGAATTCAAAGGAAATCTATTATCTTTAATAGGGAAGTTTTTGGGAACATTTTTAAAAACAAGAAGATCCTTGAGGCCCGTATTAGAGGAGTTCATAGACAGCTGGATATATGCCCTTATTCTGATCTTATCAGGCTTGAGAAGGAACTTCAATGTGAATATAACAGAATTCTGGCTCAAGAGGAGATGCTTTGGTGTCAGAAATCAAGGGAAAACTGGGATAAATTTGGTAATAGAAACACCAAATTTTTCCACACTGAAACCGTGATTAGAAGAAGAAGAAATAAGGTGACTAGTCTTTTCATTTATGACAAATGGTGCACTGATGAAGATACTCTTAAGAAGGAAGCTCAATCCTTTTTGAAGAACTTGTTTCATGCCAATGATCCCTGCCACCCGAATAGCTTAAAACTTGATGTCATAACTCAGATTGGGAATGATTTACAGTAAGATTTACTCAAGCCAGTATCTATGGAAGAAGTTAAGGAAACCTTGTTCTCAATGAATTCTTATAAAGCCCCTGGACCAGATGGATTCCAACCTGTTTTCTTCTAGACTTATTGGCATATTGTTGCTCAGGAAGTTTGGAAGTTGGTTTCCCATGCCTTTATTTATGGGACTATAGACCCTAGACTTGCTGAAACTTTAATTGTGTCAATCCCTAAAGTTGCTGATCTTACAAACTTGAAAGACTTTAGACCCATTAGTCTTTGCAACGTTTTACTTAAGATCATCTCAAAAGTCTTGGTCAGGAGAATAAAGCCCCATTTGAACACTTTCATTGGTCCCCTTCAAAGTAGCTTTATTCCTAATCGGGGAACTGCAAATAATGCAATTATTATTCAGGAAATTGTTCATCACATGCACAAGAAAAAAGGGAAAAAAGGTTATCTTCTCTTCAAATTGATTTTGAGAAGGCTTTATGATAGAGTTGATTGAAATTTCCTTAGACTCACTCTTACTGAATTTGGTTTTCCTCATCCTATTATTAGTGTGATCATGAGTTGTATCACTTCCTCCTCCCTATCCTTAAAATGGAATAATGAGAAACTTGACAGCTTCACTCCTAGTAGAGGCTTGCAGCAGGGTGATCCAATGTCACCATACCTTTTTGTTTTGTGTATGGAAAAGTTAGCTTTGCTCATTCAAGAGAAGGTCCAAGCTAAGAAGTGGCTGCTAATCAAAATTTCGAAAGAGGACCCTGTAATATCTTATTTATTCTTTGCTAATAACTGCCTGTTGTTTACTCAAGGAAAAACTTCTCAGGCAAAATTAGTGAAAAAACTTCTTCAGACTTTCTGCTAGGCCTCGGGTTTGAAGATCAACATTCAAAAATCTAAATTTCTTCCTTCTGCTAATGTGCACCATACAAAAGTTTCCAAATTTGCTTCCATTGTAGATTTTTAGCATACCTATCAGTTAAGCAAGTACATTGGTTTTCCAATGCTTACTGGAAGAATCAAGAAAACTGAATTTGCTTATATCCTTAATAAGATAAATGGTCGCATACCTAGCTGGAAACATAATCTTCTTAGCAGGGCTGGCCGAGCCACCTTAGCTAGATAAGTTATCACTTCTATGTCAATCTACTCTATGCAGAATCTGCGGCTTCCTGCAGGAGTATGTGATTGTATTAATGCTAGTGTCAGGAATTTTATTTGGGGTCATAAAACATGTCACTGGGTGAAGTGGGGGACTGTGGTCCAGCCTAGGATGAGAGAGGGACTTGGTATTCATACTACAAGGAAGTCCAACATTGCTTTATTAGGCAAACATGTCTGGGATCTAATGCATAATAAGAACAAGTTATGGGTGGAGCTGCTATCTACAAAGTATTTAAATGGCTCTCATATTCTGCATGCTAAATCAATCATGGGTGCATCTTGCATTTGGAGGTCTATAATTAAGGCCCTCAACAGTATCAAATCATGGTTTAAATTTAGAATTGGCAAAGGGGAGGTTTCAATATGGTATGACAGATGATTGGATGTAGATTTCTTTTGCAATCTTGTGCCATCTGTCAATATTCAAGATACTCAAATGCAAATGAAAGACTTATACTATAATGGAGAATGGCATTTTGAAAGGCTTGCCACTCATATTCCTCTTGATATTCAGCTTCACACTAAGAGTATTTTCATTGATGGCTTTTCTGATGATGTGGTTATTTGGGGAAACTTTACATTAGGTTCTTATTCTGCAAAATGGGGATATCAATGGCTTGAGAATTCTCCAACTGATCAAGCTACTACTTCTGGTAATTGGTCCTGGCTTTGGAAACTCAAAATGCCAGAGAATATCAAACACTTCCTTTGGCTAGTTTTACATGAGTGTTTACTAACCAACTCCTTCAGAGTTGCTAGACACATCTCATCCGATACCTCCTGCCATAGGTGTGGATCTGCTCAAGAAACACTCATTCATACTTTACGTGATTCCTAGACCTATAAGAATTTGGGAGACCTTGCAAGTTTTTTAGTCTTAGGAATTTTATACAGCTAGCCCATAGAATTGGTTCAGAATTCATGCCCTCGCTGCCAATGGTTTACTCTTTATGGTGACATGTTGGTCTATTTGGAAAGCTAGGAATGCAGAGATTTTTTCTGATACTCGGTGGCAGCATTGGTTTCAAATCAATTACATTCACTCTACAACAGATTTGATTATCTCCTCTTTTAGCCACACTGACAGAAGGTGCACTCATAGGGAAGTTGCTTGGATTCCTCCAATAGGTAACTTCATCAAAATTAATGTTGATGGCAGCTCTTATGACAATCCAGGCAGGGCAGGGTTTGGAGGTTGCTTGAGAAACGCCTTTAAAGAGTAGATTTTTGGATTTTCATGCTTTTGCGGTCATACAACAAACTTAAATGCAGAACTGTTAGCCATTTGCCATGGTTTAAGGATAGCTTGGCAGGCAGAGCATCCAGCAGTTATCTTAGAATCTGACTCTAAAACAGCTTTAGAAATGATTACAGGAGAAGTTAATCAATTTCATCCTTATGCTCCCTTGGTGAATCACATTTGTAGCTATCAAACTCGGACTTGGACTGTTATCTTTCAACACACATTGCGTGAAGGGAATGAATGTGCTGATTGCTTGGCTAAACATGGAGCATCCTCGGATCTAGTGTTTTTAACCTGGCAGCAATGTCCTTCTTAGCTCAGCAGTATTCTTCTTGCTGATGCTTTAGGTGTTACCAGTCTTAGAAAGTAGTTGCTGGTGTTGGTTGCCTTTTCTTTCCTCCTGATCAAAAAATTATTCAAATACTAAAAACTCAATAAGTTAAAATGTTGATCTAAACTCCTTAAAAAATAATAATAATATTAAAATTACATAGGCAAAGAAAGAACAAAAAATACAAATGAAATGAAAAAAAGATAGATAAAAATTAAACTAACGTAAAATAATAGTTTACATTAATATTTTTTTATTTTATAAGATTTTATCACACATTTTATTTTTGAGATTATACTTGCTTAGGATACAGAACTTCCCTTCTCAAGTTCGTTTTGAAACTAAAAATATTTTAGTTTTACAAATATTTTTTAAACATATAAGTTGTTTTATAATATTATATATTTAAAATCTTTAGTATTTATATTATACTGAAATTCTTTCATAAAAATATTATGTATTTTTTTAAATTAAAATTATAAATATTTTTTTATGAATTATTACATATATTTCATTTAATAAAATTATTTTTTTATTATTTAAATTTTAAATTTATATGTATATCGTACGAGTGTAAAATCTAATTTTTATTTAAATCAAGGATTCCGTAATGCTTGATGATGAGACAGGCAGGTCTTACACTCCACAATGCTTTGTTTAAAGCTGTTGGATAATAGAAAAACTTGCATTGTATTTTTAAACTGAAGATCACCTACTCACAAATTTTGGGATTTATTTTTATTATTGTAGCTATCCAAATATTAGGTGTTTTTTTAATCCACATCCAAATATTAGTTTATTGACCTTAACTTATACATAAATTATGTCGACCTGTCATTGAAATAGAAAAATCATATACATCTTTGATCTTGTAAGCTTTCCTACTTTTCAAAAATTATAAAATCCAATGTACCAAAAAATATATATAAAATCCAAAGGTTGATGTAGTAGTTACTAAGGAGATTAGCTCAATAATTAAAGAGATGTGCTCCTTGCATACATTATTCAAATTTAAACTTTATGTTAACAACAAAGAAAATTAATTAATTCATCTCAAATATACTTGACTAACGTAAAATGTGTACCCTTAATAAAAAGGAGATTATCGTTATATTTAGTCTCTAAAATTATCTTTCTTACTTGGTCACTATTTTTATGTTAAATATTAAAAAAATATAGGATAAAATTGTAATTTTATATTGATAATTTTTACTTCCATTAATTAACTGCAATGAAAGTAATTTCCTTCTCGAAAAGTGCATAAAAATCAAAAAGACGGATTACATGTCTTCCAGTCCACTAGTTAAGATAAGGAACATGTTAATATGAACGGTTGAGTGCATAAGCTCGGCTTTTTACTATCACAGCTTTTATTTTTTACTTTTTGTTTTTAAACTTACAAGGCATACATCCCTTTACTTTTTGTCTAATGCAAAGGTGAAAATGTTCAAATATTTACGCTCGAGTTTATAATAACAAATCTTTAAGATAAAATTGTAATATCGATTAACGATTAAAATGACTTGAAAATATTCTTAAATAATATGATAATTAATATTAAAAAAATAACTGATGAAGTTTTGTTTGAAAGAAGTAAAAACACTTTATTAAGATAGTTTTCAAAAATATCTATTGACTATTGTCACTCTTATTTTACTAATTTTTTATTAAGTGAATTATTTTGAACTATTAATCAAAATAAGAATCAAATGTCATTTAATAAAAAAAATTAATGAAATAAAAGTGATAATAAACAAAAATAAGTGACAATAAACACAATAAAATTTATTGATTATCTCTCTCCTTATTTCTGTCTCCCTCTCTCTCTCTCTTTTGGATCAATTTGCTTGTGAATGCTTCCATAGGTTATGCGTTTTGCCAGGTTCGCATTACTTTACACAAGCAAAGGTAGATCGTAGATTATAGTTTAAGAAAAGTTTTTTTTTATTTATAAGAAAATGATTTTAAAATTAAATGTAAATTGAAGAGTTGTCGATAACAAGGTAATAATTTATAAAAATTTATGAAACATAACTATTTTACATTACAGTGATTGTTGTTACTCTGTGGAGATGCGAGGGAGATTTTTATTCTTAAAAGTTGAAACAATGATAAGAAATTTTGAATAAGACTTCAAGTAATTAAATTATTTAAACTTTTTTTTATCATTAATTCGCTCACTTAAAAATGATTTTCCTGAACCTCATAGGCCTGTATGTCCATAATTTTGGTTTATGTTGAGCTAATCCTAGACAGAAACACAATATATGAATTAATCCCCAATCCTTATATATCTTCAAGCCTAGAGGATGAGTTTTCCTTTGTAGCAAGCTGCTGCTCTTGACTGGTGTTAGTTAAATGAATGAGATTATTTTTAGTGAACACACATACGGGTGAGTTTTCCTTTGTAGCAAGCTGCTGCTCTTGATTGGTGTTAGTTAAATGAATGGGTTATCATTAGTGACAATCGAGTGGCCATGCATGAAGCATGCAAATTAGGCAGTTAATTGTGGAAAGTGACTCCAAGTCAATGATTGTATAAGCTAAGTCAGATTCAGATGCATGGATATACTCACATCACAATTAGGAGTGTCCAGTGAGTTAGATCAATCCACGATTTTATGAGTTTTGATTTAATCTAACTCACAAAATGCAAGTTGAATTAGATTTGCGAATTTGATCGAGTTAAAAAATACTTTAACTTACAATGTATAGTTTGGGTAGCAGATTAAAAAGTGTCAATCCATACAAACTCAATTCATCCAAGTAACTCTTTTTTTTATATATATAAAAGTCATTTAGCCATGGTGTCTTTTCAATTTGCTTTCCTTTGATTTTTCTATAATGTTAATTAAGTTTAAGTATAGACATTGTGATTACATTGAGAGTGTAATAAAAAATATTAAATAAGAAACTCATGAAACATTTAATGAACTATTGCGATGAAAATCTAAGTAATCGCTTGGATGACAAATAGTATATTAAAAAAATTGAGAATAAAATAAATAAATGACTGTGTCAATCCATTTATTATATGTGATCACATTAACGTTATTTTGTTAATGTGGTTTGTTGTTTATGACTTTTGAGACTTAACTTACTTTAGTTTATTTTAAACTTATATTAATTTAAAGACTTATTATGTTTATTTATTTTATTTTAAACTTATTATATTTGTATAAGACTGATTATATAACTTTTTAACTTATTGGGACATATATAATTTTTAATTACGATATGTTGTGTATAATAATTTTTCAATTTTTTATTTCGACAATTCTTTTAATATGAGATTTTTTTTTTCTAATTTATGTCCAACTCACAAATTTAACCAAACTAAACCTACTAATTTAACAAACAAGTCGGGTTTAATAATACTGCAACATCTACCCAAACCCAACAAATTCGACACGACTTATCACAACAACTTCACAGGCTTTTTGACCAATATGTTCTCAGTGGCAAAAGTATTTACCAAATTACCATCATTTTCAAATTATTTATCAAACTGCTTCTGTTTTGACCACGTTGAATTTTTTTTTTTATTTTTCATTCCGCGTATGATGCGTCAGAGGAGATGGAGCTTCCAATAGAGAAAAGCCAACACGCGTAGCGCATCCTACGTGGATACGCCACAAGTGATGGCGTATCCACGTAGGATGCGCCACGCGTGTTAGCGTTTCCCACGCAGCAAATGTTTGTAGGGCACTTAACCCATTTCACATGAATATTTTAAGAAATGGTACCCAGAGATACACATTTTACATGTCTATTAAAGAGTGCACCATAATGTTGAAAGACATCAGTATCAATTAACTTATTTATAGGCCAAATATTTGCTTTTGATATGTAAAGTAATCGATGTGAGACTTTGGTGTTGGTAAGGCAAAACAACTAAATAAAACAATAAGATATCTTTGTTTAGGATGGAGATCACCTGTCCCCATTCCCTATTCTCTTCTCTGTCCCTCCACTTAAATTTTGACAAGTGTAAAATAAATTAAGTAAGAAGGGAACATGTAATTAAGTTTAGAACATCTGTCAGAATTTAAGTGGAGAGATAGGGAAGGTGACAGAGAATGGGGACAGGTGATCCTCATCCCTTTGTTCGACGTGGGACTTTGGTATTGGCAAGACAAAGTAACTAAGTAAGGTAATAAAGTGCATTTGTTCGATATAGGACTTTAGTGTTGCCCAAAAATTGGGTTGGTGGGGCGAAGTGATCCTTAAATAAAATTTAATAAATCTTTGAAAATACATTATATATATTGGAATGTTTAAAAAATGGGTTATGTTTCATTCTACTTATATATGAAAAGTTAAGATATATTTTTTAATTACACCATCTGTTATGTAATTAAGTAGTCTATAGTCTTTCTTGCACAAAGTATCATTCATTGATAAAGACTAAGACGAGACTTTAGTCTTTAGTCTTTAGTCTTGTTCATTGCACAAAGAGTAGTCTTTAGTGCAAGAACCATGTATATATATTTAGTCTCGTCTTAAGACTAAAAATTAAAGACTAAAGACTAAGTCTTGTCTTATTCTTTATTAATGAACGAGACTTTGTGCAAGAACCACGTATATATATTTAGCTATTCCTATAATTTCACGTGATAAAGACTAAAGACTACTTAATTGCATAACAGATGGTGTAATTAAAAAATATATCTTAGTTTTTCACAAATAAGTAGAATGAAACATAACCCATTTTTAAAACTTTCTAATATATATAACGTATTTTCAAAGATTTACTAAATTTTATTTAAGGATCACTTCGCCCCACCAACCCAGTTTTTGGACAACACTAAAGTCCCACATCGAATAAATGTACTTTATTACCTTACTGAGTTGCTTTATCTTACCAACACCAAAGTCTCACATCAAACAAAGATATTTTGTTGTTTTATTTAGTTGTTTTGCCTTACCAACACCAAAGTCTCACATCGACTACTTTACATATCAGAAGTAAATACTTGGCTTATAAATAAGCTAATTGATGTTGATGTCTTTTAATATTATGGTACACTCTTTAGTAGACATGTAAAATGTGTGTTTTTGGGCGCCATTTCTTAAAACATTCATGTGGAATGAGTTAAGTATCCTACAAACATTTGTCACGTGGAAAACGCCAACACGCGTGACGTATCTTACGTGAATACACCATCACTTGTGGCGTATCCACGTAGGATGTACCACGTGTGTTGACGTTTTCTTATTGGATGCGCCACGCGTGTTGACATTTTTCTATTGGAAGCTCCATCTCCTCTGACGCATCTTACGTGAAACGAAAAATAATAAAAAAATTTAACATGACCAAAATAGAGGTAATTTGATAAATAATTTAAAAATAATGATAATTTAATAAATACTTTTACCAGTAATGACATATTGGTCAAAAAGCCCAACTTTGTATTCATGACCTCCTTCAAAGTGCAAGGCTTGTTAGCTAGAGTTGCAATGGTGGAGTTGGACCGGGTCATTTCTTTGTGGGCGTAGTTGGGCTGAAAGAATTAGAAATAGAGTGAAAATAAAAGAAACCTCGGTTGACCCCAAAAAAAAAAACCCCAAAAGAAAAGTGCTTGTTTTCACCTGCTTATCCTCTCCGCCACTCCAATTCCAATGGTAGCAGTAGCAGTGCAATATTATTATTATTATTAATAGCAATAGAGATTGCTTTTGCTTTGCAACAAATTATTAACCTGAATCTGATTGAGGCAAATATTTTAATTTCATCATGTATTCGTTAAGAGTGAAACAGTACTTGATACCTCAACTACAATTAGCTTCTTCTTCTTCTTCCTGTTCCTCATCTTCAACAACTCTTGTGTCCTTCCCAATTCGTTCGATTAGCCTCCCAACAAATTTGAAGCATAATGGAACATTCGCTTTGAGAGCTCAAGCACACGATTCCTCCAAGAATGTCACTTCTAACGCTTCCAATGGCACGCTGGTACCTCTTCCCTTCTCTCTCGCCTTTCTCTATGTTAATTTTACCACAATTGGACATAATAATATCATATATATATATATATGTAATCCTAACAAAGTGTTTTTTTTTTTTGGTAGATGAAAATAAAACTAGTTAGTACTCTGCACACTATAAAGTATAAATTGATGAAGAAATTATCTACTTCTGTCTAACTAGTTATATGATTGTATTACGGATTATACTCTTTGAAATTGCCAATCAAAGAGCAGGAGAGAAATCTTACTGGAATATGTTAAGAACGTGCAACCAGAATTTATGGAATTGTTTGTTAAAAGGGCACCTCAACAGGTATGTATGGCTATACTCTTGCCTTACTCTTACTATGATACGTCGATACCAATTACCAATGCATTCCGACCAACAAGGTACTCATCATTGTTAATTGGTTGATTTTTCATGCCACACAGTCTTAGTCTTAGTGATGAAATTTCTGTTGGTCATTAGGTTGTGGATGCAATGCGACAAACTGTGACAAATATGATTGGAACACTGCCCTCTCAATTTTTTGCTACAACAGTTACAACTGTAAGTGTTTTATAAGTTTCTCTTCCTGCTTCCTTAACTTTTTTCATCATTTTTCGATAACCATTTGTGCAATTGTTCACAAAGTAACTAGCAAGCTCATATCCTTCCCCGTCAAATGGCAATTATGGAAGTTCAAAGAAATTTCTGTGTCTTTTACAGGCTTCTCCCCCTTACAATTAATTTGTTGTCTGATACTCTTGAGATACATTATCTATACTAATGACTATTCTGGTGGTGGAAAAATAACATCTTTTTTTAATACAAGCTGTTGGCAAATGAATAGTGAGCCTTGCAGCTGGAGTGAACTAAGTTCATGATTTTTAGTTTTATCTTCCTCTGTGCATCTTACTTATTTCGTTGGTATCACTTGGCCTTTATTTAGGTAACTGAAAATCTTGCTCAGCTCATGTACAGTGTCATGATGACTGGATACATGTTCAGCAATGCACGATACCGTTTGGAGCTGCAAGAAAGTTTGGAACAGGTTGCTCTTCCTAAGGTGCAAGAGAAAAAGGTAACACTATTTATTCCTTCACTTTTTGGGATTATGTGGTTCAAAAGCACCATTGGAAGGGTTCTTTTTGTGGTTGGAGGACTCTTAATCAGACCTATTTGTCCAGTAGTCTCCTTTACTACCTTTCCCTACTTAGAATTCCAGTTGGAGTGGCTCAGAGGGAAGAAAAAATTATCAGGGACTTTCTTTGGTCTGGTGTGGGCGGGGAGCGATAAGATAATCTTGTTGTTTGGGAGGTTTGTTGCAGGCCTACTAATGAAAGGGACTGGGTCTTTGGAATTTGGTGTGTAAAAAATTTCTTTGGCCTCTAGTGACTACTTCATTACGGAACCCAAGTGATAAAGAAACTAGTGAACCCCTTCTGCTTTTACTTGATCCTCTCTTCTATCCTCCAATCTAGACAGGAGAATTTGGAGGAGCAACACCCTATTAGTAGATAGTTTCACCTTTCTCCTTCCTTTTCATGGAAATTCCATTTCTCTAGAAAACTAACTGATACAGAAGCTTTGGCTTTGAAACCTCTTCTGGGTATACTTTATTCTGTTTGTCCCTCATCATTACTGGATATAAGGATTTGGACCATAGACTCCTCTGGAGTATAATCCTGTATATTTAATTTCCAATTCCTCTCTTATTCTCCATACAGGGACAATTTTTTCTTATTTTCATATAAATCTCTCTGGAATTTGTAGTTTATGAAAAATTAGGAATAAGATGGTGTTTGTTGTAGAAACTTTTGTACAACTGTGGTATATATTTACATTGACTTTTTTTATTTTTATATTCTATAGTTAAAACAGAGTTTGTTCCATTAGCTGACACAATCTTCATCTAACAAAATGTTATTGTAATTTGTGAAGTTGGGGATAAAGAGCAATAGAATTGGGAAATGGGGCATGGGATGATGTTCCTTTATTATGGACTCTCAGCCAGGAGAGGGGAAGGGGAAGGGGAAGGGGAAGGGGATGTAGGTGGACAAAATCCCCAGGATGGAACAAAAGCTTATATTGTTTAAAAAGTATTATTGTACTATTTTACCCTTTATTCTGATTCTACATAGATACTTATGTAATGTTTATATTGTAATTTTAAAATACCATTCCTTCCCTTTCCTCGTTAGTCTTCTAGACAACTTCCAAACAAGGGGAAAATTTTCTCATTCTATTCCATCCCTTTAGAAATTAGAAACAATTGTCATAGAAGTTCCAAACATAGCATAGTTGTTTGAAATGTTGTGTCTTGAAAAAGTAGATGCTAAGAAGTTTCTTCTTTTTTTTTATAAAAAAAGACTTTTTTCTGGGCTGGCCACCCTGCAGAAGCGCTAAATGAAGGTTCAATTTCAACATTTAGCTTTTAGTTTGTACATTCTTTAATTATACTCTTAACTGTTGCAGGATATGCCAGACTATGCACCTGGTACACAGAAGAATGTTTCAGGTGAAGTCATTCGGTGGAACAATGTTTCTGGTGCTGAGAAAATAGATGCTAAAAAGTACATTGAATTACTTGAAGCGGAGATTGAGGAGCTGAATCATCAAGTTGGCAGACAATCTAGCAATGCACAAAATGAACTGTTGGAATATCTAAAGTCTCTCGAGCCTCATAATTTGAAGGTCAATTCTACTTTCCTTTTGTCAATATAAAATGCTTCTGTTGCCTTTGTTCAGTTGATGAGTGATGACTGCTTAGTATAAATTTCTACATGTCAATATGTACTGAACTACTGATGTGTTTATTGGAATTAATTATGAACAGTATGGGCTAATGCAAAATTTATTATCCAATTGAATATTGATTTCTGCAATTGTTAAATTAGTATTGAAACATTCTGGAATTGCACTTCTGTTCAGAACAAGGTATTGGTTGAGTGTTGGTGTAGTAGTATGTACTCACCACTTAGGTATATATCCTTGGTGTCATAGATTAGGTGCTCTATATAATGTAAACTGTTGAATTGGAGGGTTTTAGGTAAGGAAGGAGGAAAAGAGAGAATATAGATTTAGAATAATATGAGATTGATATTGATTTGATGAGTTGATAATGTGATACAAAAGACAAACTCAATGGTCCTATTTATACTAATTCTAGACTCCTAATCCTAATTAATTAAATAAGGAAACAAATCAGGAAATATAATAAATAGGAAATAAATCCAAAGAGATCATCTATGATACTCTAAAATATTTCAAAATACAATAAAGATATTTTGAAATATTTTTCAGATGTTCTAACACTCCTCCACAAGCTAAAGCTTCTTATGCTTGAGCTTGTAACAATTAAATAATTTGATAGTGTGATAGTAGTTGGGACGAACGGAGATGGTGGCTGGCAACTACTTCTGGGACGAAGATGGAGACGAGGCCAATGCATTTGGACAGACGGAGACTGGGCCAGAGCATCTGGGACAAAGAGTCAAGCTGGTGTGAGTCATGACCAACATAAATTACCATCGAAATGATCGTTGATGGGCAGAGAAGTCACCACTAATATGATTCATCCGTGAGAGAGGAGTCTCCATCAGAATAATCGTCAGTGGGAAGAGAAGCCACTGGTATGATCCATTAGTGGGAAAAGAATGGCATGACAAGCATTGACATTGAAGTATATGTTGAGATGAATTTATTCCCATTTTCTCCTTCAAGGCTATGCTAGCATTGGAAAAGACCAAATAGTAGCCAAAACCAGAGATAACCACTACAAAGAATGCCAAACAGCCACGTGGAAGTCAGAGATTGTGTGGTGAGGCAAACGAACTGTGGAGGAGCCTGGAAAGAGGGTGAAACAGCCATGAGTCAGTGTATAATGGCCAAAAACAGAAACCCCAATACACCTGAATGTCTCTACTCGAGTGTACAATTCTGCACAGAGGTCGGTTGAAGGAGGTGAGGGCAGATCCTGGTAGAGGAGACCAAGGCGAGTTAGAGGAGACCAGCGGCTGCTAAAAAGCTTGTCGGACACGCCGGAGGAAGGGCGACACGTGAATTTGCGCTCAGACAGTAGGGGAGGTGCGTGGGAGTGCTTGAGAAGGCTGCTGGAGGCGCGACTTTGGTGGTTGGCCGATCGGAGGCCTGCGATGCAGCTGGTGTGGTGGTCGTCGGCGGCAAAGGGTAATGGCAGCGACAGGAAAAACCTATAAGAGAGAGTTTGCAGCAGATGGCAGCGGAGAAGATGGTGTTTGCCAGCAAACTAGAGTGGAAACACGGTTGGTCGAAAATGATATAGAAAGAGGGTTCTGAAAGGAGAACTCGGCAACCAGAGGTGGCTAATTGGAGTTCCAGATTTTCGGGAGCTCGGCAGCAAAAGTGACGGGACAGGTCACAGAGGATGGTACCTCTCTAATATCATGTTGAATTGGAGGGTTTTAGGTAGAGAAGTAGGAAAAAAGAGAATATAGATTTAGAATAATATGAGATTAATATTGATTTGATGTGTTGATAATGTGATACAAAAGACAAACTCAATGGTCCTATTTATACTAATTCTAGACTCCTAATCCTAATTAAATTAAATAAGGAAACAAATAAGGAAATATAATAAATAAGAAATAAATCCTAAGAGATCATCTATACAACAATAACAACCAAGCCTTTTCCCACTAGGTAGGATCGGCTACATAGATCAAACGACTCCATTGTGCCCTATCATAAACCAAGTCTTCTCTTCTCCCTACATGGATCAAGAGATCATCTATGATACTCTAAAATATTTCAAGATATAATAAAGATATTTTGAGATATTTTTCAAATATTCTAACATAAACATTGCTTCTATAACAGTATAACCTTGATTTGACATTCTCTCAGACTATTCCACTTAACACCAATTTAAGTTTTCCTCTCTATCTATGCAGATAGAATTTAGAAGCATCATTTATTGAAATATGTCAATAATGTGACATAATAACCCGTTATTTAATTGTGTAGGAATTGACTAGTAGTGCTGGGGAGGATGTTGTGCTTGCGATGAATACATTCATAAAGCGCCTACTGGCTGTTTCAGATCCTAGCCAAATGAAGGTTTGCCTCCACAATAATCTTTATCTCCTTTTTTTTTGTCATTTTTCTTTATCTCATTATCAGAGGAGACTTAATTCAAGCTGGTCCTTGTCATCTGTCAAAGTTATCTAACTTTTTCAACAATACTATTGCTCTACTCATTAGCTTTTTCAAGATGTATGGGATAAATTTGAATGTTTTAATCAACGTGGAATATTTTCCTTCTTAGTGTGTGTGTGTTAACATGGAACTCTTTTTACTTGAATGGAAAGTTGCTCAAGCATGAATGTTTGCTTGTAACTCCTCTAATAATTGCTTACCAGAAGATAAATTAGATATTAATTTTAGAGTAAACCCTCATTTTAGTCCCTGAAATTGTATGCATCGGTCACATTAATCCCTAACTTTAAGAATCAGTCATATTAGTCCTTGAAACTATAATTTGTCAGTCAAATTGGTCCTTATGTGAGGACTAATATGACCGGTGATAAGGACCATTTTGACTGACAAATTATAGTTTCAAGGACTAATATGAGTGATTCTTAAAGTCAAGGATTAATGTGATTGGTGCATACAATTTCAGGGACTAAAGTGGAGGTTTACTCATTAATTTTAATATGGGTGTTTTACCTTTCTGAGTCCTGGCTTTGAAAAATTGAACTTTTAGCATTCCTGTTTAATTGACTGTGTGAACTGAATGTTAAAGCATACAAAAGTGAGATTTTCTGATTAATGATTTTGGTCATGTGATATCAGGTAATTCTTTTTATTTGTATGAACTGAGTTGACCAGAACTAGATTTTTAATAAAGTGATTTATAGACCCTGTATTTGATTTTTGTGAGGGGGTGAACAACCTTCTCTTTGCTTGCTATTACTGTAAGCAGTATCATTTGAGACTTTTGTGTGACTTGCTTCAATTCTGCCTTTATAGACCAGCGTGACTGAGACTAGTGCACCTGAACTTGCCAAGCTGCTTTATTGGTTGATGGTGGTTGGGTACAGCATTCGCAATATTGAAGTTCGTTATGACATGGAACGACTACTTGGCACTTCTCCAAAGCTGGCAGAATTGCCGCCTGGTGAAAATGTTTAAGCAGTCTTGATAAAGTCAGTCTTCAAAATACTGTTGTCGCTAAGTTGGAGCGAAATGCCCTTACTAGATTTTGCACTTTTTAGTTGGTTGGTTGAAGGCTCAGTTCATCATTAATGAATGAGAAGGCTGCATTTTTCAGAAGCCCTGAACAATTTGGCCTGCTAATAGTTGATATAATATTTGATGACATTTACAATTATATTGACAAGATGTTAAGGTTGATTCCCAAGAGATGTGCTATCCTTTGATTTTTTATATTACTACCTTGAGATCCTGGACTGCAGAGAATTTTTTGAGGACAGCACTGAATGCTTATTCATTTATAGCTTGTAAATGGGCCCTGCTGCAAATCTAAGAACTCTTTAATGAGTGCATAGAAATTAGGGAAATTACACTCACCTCCTTACAGTTACCTACCCCGTAACTAACGTTCGTTTTAAAAATAGAGACAGTACAGTGAGCACGTGCTATACACGTGACAAATCTTGCTGCATTTTTTTTTCCTAAATATGACATTTTTGATCCTTACGTTCTTGAAACATCTGAGGTGGTTTCATCTCCACCAGTCAACTCAGACCAGTGCCTTGCACCTGGCCAACTCCGCCAGATCCAGCAGGCATGCCGCTGCAGCACCCTCACCTTCCTTACTGTGGTCGTTGCATCCAGCCCCTCCACGTGCTCTTAACAAGTTCAAGCCGACACCACCACCACTCGGGTGCTGTCGATGGCTCCAAATCGCGGGAATCACTGATGTGCTGCTCCCAATGAACCATCGACCAAGCATCTTCGCGGAATCACCGATGCTGCTACCGCTGAACCGATTGGAACTAGTGTTGCGGCATCGTCCCTCAAAACCATTTGCTTAATGAGGGTTGCAGTGGGTTCTAGTCTGTGGGTGTTTGTGATTTTTGGGTTGAGTTTGATTTGGTTTATTCTGGTTTGCGGAGAGGTTGAGGCATTTAAGAATTTGCAGGGAAATTGTGGTTTGGAGATGATGATATTGGTTTTGCATTTGGGGTTTGCGCTCGTGGTTTTAAAATTTTGAGATGGAGACTAGGTGGTGACGGTGATAGCATTCAATCACCACTCAGCAGCATAGCAACCTTATGAGGAGGACACAATGAGGATACTGCATTTCAATCCCAAGTTGAAAGGGAATTCAAGAGAAAGTTTTTGTTTCAAAAATGGGTTTTCAAATTGGAGAGATAAAATTTTCAAATTGAAGGAGAGAATTTTTGTACAGAGATTCAATTTTAATCAATGATTTCAAAGATAATTTGAAAGGGAAAAAAAAAAAGGTAAAGAATCTAGGCTTCGTCTGTGTAACGGGATTGCTCTTAAATTTTTTTCTCTTTTAAATAGTTAATTAAAAGAGAGAAAAATGTATAAAAATTATAAAAAATATATATTAATAATCGAGTTTTATTAATATTTTTTATATTTTTTTCTTATAATTGATCATTTGAAAAAAAAATTGAAATAATCTAAATTCTTGTTTAACGTTTTTATTGAGGGTAAACATGGTATTTAAAAAATAATTGACACTAGTAAGCTCGTTTCAATTGACGAAGGTTTATGTTGCCCACCAAACAAGAATAGTATAGTATCGAGTGTAATAACAGCAAGTCTTAGGGGAGGTAATTACAATTTTTCCATAAAAATAAATTCCTGTAGATTTGATCTTAGTACGATAGAATAGGATTTAATTTTGATCTACAGTGTGTCGTGTGTCAAGTTAAATATTTTACTTTAATAATGTGGCAATTTTTTGTTTTGAATTAATTTATAAAAAGTTGTTTAATCTGTTTTTTATTTTTATTTTCAATTAATATATTTTCATTAATAAATATATTTTCATTTTAATAAAACAAGAATCAAAATAAAAAAAGATGAATTTTAAATTATTAATGAAAATATATCAACTATAAATAAAAACATAAAATAAAACAAACATCTAATTGTTATTTTCACCATTTTTATTATAAAATTTTGAAAATAGGAATAAAAATAAAAATAATATAATATTTTATAATTATTAATGACAATATATCAACTAAAAATTAAAAAACTAATAATCAAAGTGCACAATTTTTTTGTAATAAAACCCCCTAACTTTGGTAAAATATAAACCTGTCAAATCACTTACTAGATCTGATAGAAAAACCATAATCCATTCAAGATAACCCCATGAAGTTTAACTAATTTTTACGTTTAGTAGATTGTTTTATTTTTTATATACTACCCACACAATGTGACCCGCATTTAAGTAATTATTCCGTTAAATTGAACGCCCCATTTAACAGTTTCAAAGTTTACAAAAATTAGGAGAGTTGTGTTACATGACAAACTTTGTGCTCATACGTAAAAATGGATCGAATTTACCTTGGTTATAACTCAGAAAACTTCAGCGTTTTCCAAAATGATCAGAACTTGTCTCCTAAATTATCTTTGAAAATTTTACCAACTGCATAGAGCTGGAGCAATGTCGATGGCTACAGTTGACACCAGACATGCTATTGAGTCTGCATGTGTTTCCGCAAAATAAAATTCACCTATAACGGCATAACATGTTTATCGTATGTATAACACAGCCCAATCCCCAAGGAAATAGTCTTCATTAAAACCATCAAGGAAGTGTATCCAACAGGGTGTCCTAATAGGACCTGGAGACTCACAATTGCTCTCCTCTTAAGGAACCAGCCTCTAGCCTCTTAAGGAATTGTAATCCGAGTCTTTTAGCCCATTGGCTTTGATCAGCTGACTCGCAGATTGGGAACCCAGCCACGGCACACCATCTTAAATTCAACAACCCAACCGCGAGTTTCTCTTCAGAATCTTCAAATAATTTAAGTATCTCTGACTCAACAGCCAAATCTTCAGCAAGGATGAGTTCATCCACAAATTTTTTCTTCTCTTTAAGTATGTTGCCATCTTCAGACATCATACGCAAACTTAAAACCTGTAATGCTTCAATTGCTGTATTGTGAAAACCGAAGTTTACATATGCAGAGAAGACATAGCCGCATGTTGCTGGATTAGGCTGAATTTTCTCTCGGTGCATACACTCCACAATAAACTCAATTACATCGATCCTTCCCTAAATCATGTAAGAAATTTTAAGACAAAAATTAGGACATATTCCAAATTTTCCTTCATCAATGGAAGAAAGTAAGCACAATAAGACTTTTCATCAGTGTAGAAAGCTTTTTTTCTCCTGAATTCCAAGGACTAGCAAGCAAAGTGTGCAGAAATTATAACCATTATCCAACATGAAATACAGTTATTATAGTAGAACATCCGCAATTTCATAAGAAAAATACTAGATATACATAATTTTTGCCAAAATGAGTTGACATTGTTATTGTCTCTTCAATGGATGAGTGACCCTTACCACTTAGACGTATCCAACAACCACCCTTGAATCTTGACAAATTTTGGCTGAATTCTGTCAATTTTTTCTGTGTAGCATTACTTATTTCTTAATCATATATACGAGTTTGAAACAGATTCTTTTTCTTCTACCTTTTATCTTCCTTCTATACAGAAATATATTAACATGAAAGACAAAGTACCTTGTAACATGCTTGTCGAAGAAATGTGTTAAACAATAGGACATCAAGTTGAATGCCATCCAATCTGACTCGTTCCAAAAGATTCAGGGCGTCATTAAAGTTCTCGTCTTCCAATAAAATCTGATGCAAACAAGCTCATAGTCAAGTTGGATACATCAAAGTTCGAAAAACAAATTGAATTTATAAATTGTAAGACTGATGTCATGGCAACACATGAACAAAGATATCAGCACATGCACAATGGCCAATGCACAACATATGATACATGCATCAGTTATAACCCAATTTCCATAATGACCAGAAGCAAGCTGCAAGATTCCTGTAATTTAGACAACATTTTGCTGGTAAATTAGTGCCTTCTCAGGACAAGATAAGCTAAAATGGGCAACAAGTACAGATGAACCAAAGCCAAACGATCCAGAAGAACACCTATGCTTTCCTTGGGTAGTTAACTTCTAAAGCCAACGCTTTAGCCACTTAGTCTATAAGCAAAGATTTAGTGGATTTTGTATGTTAAAAATCCATCCAACCAAAGATGTCCAAAGTTATAAGAAAAAGATAAAATGCTTCAAATATCGTACACTATGAGCATGAGGAATGAAACTCAGGAAAGAACTGCAGAGACTCCTGAAGTATCATTTCAACAAAATGTCACTGTATTTTATTTAGTAACCCCACCTTATTCCACACGAATTATGTAAATAATATGCAAATTATGTACTAATAGAAACATGTAACACCAAATGCGTGAATTTGTCACTTGCAGGTTGACTACTCAACTTGTGGCAGAAAGTTTATAAGTTACTATAAAATCGTAAATCTGCACATTTTACTCGTGTTAGAATATCTACAAAATATGTTAAGAGGGAGAAAATGACGCATAATAGATATGGATGATTTATGTTATTTTAGGGATAATTGTGTTACCTTATTTTTAGGGATCTTATCTTATCCTTAGTAAGTTATTTGTTCCATTATTTGATTAGGATTAGGAGTTTAGTACTCAACCTAATTCCTAGTATAAATAGGGGTTAATGCTTTATCTTTTGTATCACATCAAATCAGTATCAATCTCCCATTATTCATTAGCTTATTTCTCTCTTTTACTACTTCTCTACGTTAACCCTATAATTTCAACAACTCCTTTAATATAAATCAAGTACAATTGCAAAAACGTTGACAAAATGATAATAATTTGGACTGCACTATCAGCGATTAAACAGGAAGAACCTTAATGAGGGAAGTATATGTACAAGTCACTGGATAAAACCCTTCACGTATCATCATTGAAACTAGCAGAGAAGCAGATTTGTAACTTCTTAGGATGCTACAACAGTCAATCATTATATTGTATGTTGCGGAATCAGGGTGGCAGCCACATAACTTCATCTTCTTGAAAATTTCAATTGCCATGTGACTCTGCATATCAAGTGGAAAACATCGTATTCCAGCCAGACATACATAATAACACACCTACTTCACAAAGTAGGTATCAAAATAGAGGAGTAATATGATGTGCGAGCCACTCACTTCTTTGGCTTTAACAAGATAATGCAACACCATGTTGTACATATCTGTTTCCAAAGAGGAGTTTCTATAAATGAAAAGATTCTCTGCCACATGTAAATACTGGATGAGCTCTCTTATCATCCCTTCTTCTCCAAGGGCTTTCAACTGAAAAGAACAAAAGGACAGAGCCAAGTCATAAGCAACATATATAAGCAAGATACCAAACCTGTCCTATCCACCCAAGTGAGCTTAGAGAGCACTTAAACATCAAAGTTTTACTCTTAATATTAGCATTGTAGTTGAATCTCTCATTAGTATGCTCTCACACACAAGTGTGTGTGTGTGTGTGAAGGAACCTAGAAACAATTACTAAAAATAAAAACAATGACAACAACAACAAATCCCACTAAGCAAGATCAGTTACATGGATCAAACGACGCCATTGCGTTCTATCAAAAAGCAAGTTTTTGAAAAGGCCATTTACATCAAGGTCTTTTTTTAATGATTTCTCATAAGAGTTTTCCTTGGTCTTCCTCTACTTCCTTTACTGAGCCATCCTCCATCAAATCAACTTTTCTTAATGGGGCCTTTATTGGTCTTCTCCTCATTGGTCTTCTCCTCACATGGCCATACTATCTTAGGCAAGGCACTATTATTTTTCCTCAATAGGTGCCACTTCAACTTTCTCTCTAATACAATCATTCCTAATATTATCTTTTCTTGTATGTCCACTCATCCACCGCAACATTCTCATCTCCGTAACACTTAGCTCATGCTCTTGTTGGCACTTTACCGCCCAACACCCGGTACTATAAAGCAAAGCTGGTCTTGTGGCTGTTTGGTAAAATTTTCCTTTGACCTTGAGAGGCACCTTCTCATCACAAATAATGCCTAAAGCATTTCTTCATTTTATCCACCCAGCTTAATTACTAAACAAAATAGGCAAAAAAAAAAAAAGCATGGTTATGACATAAGAGGAGTCTAACAAATCCACACTCAAGTATAAATGACTGCAAAACATAATTTTTTTTTACATTAATTGCATCCTAGGACACGTTACTCACTACTTGGTTGAAAGATACCCCGCTTCAATCACATATTTCAGTTCTACATAGATTCATGGAGAAGGAAATCCTCATGAAATTGCATCATTGTTAAGTTATGTGCAAAAAGGAAACATGAATTGAACTTACCAAGTTTTTCATTGAAAGATGATTGTGCTGAATTCCATTTTTGGCCATATCTCTTTCCATAGCATTTATTCTTTTAGCAGCATCCACATGTGACAGCATATTACCATCTTCATATGGGGCATTTACAATACCAAACAATGAAAACAAAAGCTCGTATGTCCTGATATCAGGTAAAAGTTTTATCTGCTTCATCTTGGCGAACACTCGCACAGCATGTTCAGGTTGGTTCTGCAAATTTTGATTAGAAAAATTAAATGTAAGCCATTATAGGTTCCACAATGCAAGAGAAACCAAACCTTAACTGGGCAATACAAGAGGAATTTGCCAAAGATAGTTCAGTTATAAACTCAGTTGCTCAACCTTATTGATGCTCTATCATGCAGCCCATTGATGAAATAGATGAGTTACTTAACATTCCGTTGCAACAAATCCAAGCCAAACAAACAATAACCATCCACATAACAGTATTAAAAGGGCATTCATTGTTTGAAGGCTCCTATTTGATTAACCGTACTAGAAATATATCCAAAGTGTAGAAATATATTGTAGAAATATATATAGAAATATGTGTAGTGATAGACACCCTCCTATTACTAGAGTCTGAGGATAAATAAAGGAAAAGACAGTTGGTTAATGACTCACGTGAGCAAGAGAGGTGAGGTAGAAGGGAATATCCATGGGATAAGAGGTACTTTGCCCATATACCCAGCCGATATGGGATCTTAACCAGGGATTTATCGTAACTGCCTAGACACGTGGCAGCAGGGGAGAGGAGAAAGCAGTAGTGGCATTCTGTTAGAGCAGAATGAGGATAAATGTAATAGGCCAGGCTCCGGAGAAACAGGCAGACATTGAGTTAGGATTTTTGGGTGGAAGAGACCAAGCCTCTTGAAAGCTTGGGCTATCTTTTCTTTCTGTATTTTCCTTCTGTTTCTACTGCTTCTATACATATCAGGCCCCACTGATTCTGATATCTCCCTGATATCAGTTCAGGAGAGGAGAATATACTCTATTTTTCTTGTTTTGTGTTGTGTTTCTGATCTAAAAGTTCCAATCATATAGGAATAGAATAGTTTCCTTATTTCCTTTTTATCTACATTAATTACTAGATAAAGATAGTCTTACACCCCTTTTTAGGAGTGTATTACTGTTTACATCATTTTTAAGGGATGTGATTAAGTAAGAGAAAGTAATAAAAAAAAGTATGTATAATGAATGGTATTACATGGGATGTGAAAAGGTGTGTATGCACTGTTTGATGTAAGAATATAATGGTTGTTAATTACTGTACTATTGTACTTCACCTTGTACTACCAAATTATTCAGTAATATAAAAAGGATACCTGAGGACAATGTATTGCACTGACTCTGTGAGATTCTAACCTAAAACCAATTGGCATTAAGTGGAGTGACCCAACAGATATATAAACCACACCCGAAATATTGAGGCAGGCAATGTGGGACTCTTAACACTCCTCCTCCACAGATACTTGGACGGAACAGGCAGAAAAAAACAAGCCTAGCGAAGTAGGCGGAAACAAAGATGGGATTTTGGCTCTGATACCATGTGAGATTCTAACCTAAAACCAATTGGTATTAAATGGAGTAGCTCAACAGATATATAAACTGCATCCGAAATATTGAGGCAGGTGATGTGGGACTCTTAATAGACTCATTCACATATTTTAGGGTTTCTTTATGATCCTTTCTCTCAACACAAAACATCACAATTAGCTATTTTTGACAAGAGGTCTTGCTAAAGAATATAATTGAGTTTTTACGTAAACTAATTTTAGTATTGCAAACAATAAAATGGTAAAAAGCACAATTGTGTTTTGAAGTTTCGTATTTTAGCTCACCATTGCATCACATGCTGCTAGCAAAGCATTATAAGGATGCGGATATAGACATTCAGAAATCTGATTCAGCAAAGCCTCAGCTAAATCTAGTTGTAATGCTTTGCTGCAACTGACTGAAAGTGTTGCTAGAGTTGAATCATATGGCTTCAAATTTTTCTGCTGCATTTTCTTTAACTGCAAATTATATGAAAATAATATAAGGCAAGAAAAATTCACTATTATCGAAATGAGTATCAGGAGGCACAAGGTCATAGAGCTCTTTCTGTCACATAGATCTCACATTCAAATTGCAATTTCACTAGATTTGGGGGTCTATTTGACCTAAAATTAAGTGGTTTGAATTTCCAGATGGAACTCCCACTGAAAGCAGCCTGCTCAAAGAATAAAAAAATAATAACAATAGAAGATACCAAAAACAAGTGACTCTGAACACAATGATTTTAATAGAACTCACCACTCCCATGCCATCTCTAAAACTTCTTTGAGAAACAACTGCTCTAACAATGCCATCATATGTATGGCTGGATGGCTGCAAACCAAGATTTTGCATCTGACAAGAAAAGGGCCCTTCAATATGTTAAAAGATATAATCAAAATGAAGTTGGCAATTAATAAAATTCCCTTAAATTTTCATAAACATAAAAAATACATTTATGCTAAAATAAATTAAGAAAGGAAGAATGTAAAAGGACACAGTAATATCAATATTCATATATGAGTGAGAGTCAACTAATAGAAGCTTTCAATAATTGAAATCTAAGGGGTCTAAAGTGTGAAAAATTGAAATTTGACATAATATGACTGTGTAGAGAGCCTTTCACGATTACAAAATTTGGGAGAACCAATAATTAAGTCTACAGATCCTGTATTACATGGTCCATTACAAAGAACCTATACAAGCTTAGTCAAATGTCTACCTGTAATATAAGCTTCCATGCAAGGTCATAATTTTTACATTTTGCACACCCATGTATTACATCATTAAAGGACCACCTCAAAACCTTCATAAGCAGTGAGTGTTTTTGTCCATTCAATCCATCTATTTCAGCACTCTTATCTTCTTTATTTCCCATAAGAATAATTTGCTGCTCTATACTTGCAGAAATAGCATCTGGGAAATGCACAAAAGGATGGCGTATACAAGAGTCCGGTTGTATGTTCTCCTCCAAGTCCAATATGGTCATACCTAGCTCTCTATTTGAAGGTACAGGGATGTCCAATCTAGTAGAATACAACTTCCCATAAACTGTTCTAGCAATAGAAATGTTTTCCCCGATGGCTAGTGACACCATTTGTTGTAGTGTTTTACATGCAGATTTTAAGTCTCCCAACCTTGTAAATGACCAAATGAATTTGCGCAGAGCAATGATACTCATACCGTAGTGTTTAATATAATCCTTCCAAATTAGATGGACTGCAGGCAAGTTTTTCTGCAAAACTGCAAGCTGAGAAACAGGGTAAGACAAATGATACTTCTCATGGAAAAACATAACAAAAGAAAAAAAGACAACACATTCAAACACACCAAAACATGTTTCTTAAAATAACTAAAGTAATAAATTAATCACATTGTGTTGTTACTTGATTCCAGACCATTTACCATGTCATAAAAGTTAGCAATAGATAGGCCCATTTTCTTTAAGTTTTGTTATAAAACCACTTTCTCTAGATAAACGGATTGTTGCAATAAGGACAAAAATGAGGGGAATCATGTTGTGAGGCAATGGACATGAACCTGCAAGATCCATTTCCTTGACTTCCTTGCCCCTCTCTCTATAAGACAAAGGCACAGAGCAAAACTACTGATGGACAATCTAGTCAAAGACTATACATACTGATGCTTTCCTATGAATATATAATCTCTTTTCTAATAAATTTCATGGTAATGAAAACTGGCTTTAAGGCCAAAGGAGTGAATATCTCCTTTGAGTAGGTTCAATGCTGTGTGATTCTGGTAACAGCATGCTTGTCTGTTTCAGATGCATCATTCAAAGAGATTACAAGAACCAGAACAGAAGAATAAGAAAATATATAAAAAAAATTGAGAACTATGAGAAACTCTCAGAATATCCATATATCCCAAACGGCAATGGAAAAACAAAAAACATATGCCCTCTTTCACTTCATGATGAAGCCCTTCAAAAATTGATAAGCGTATGGAGAAGATAGAAGAAGCAAGAAATAGTGAACACCTCATTGTCAAGGGATGATAGATGTCAATGGCAAGAAAGAAAATCCTCATTCACCGATCATTTAATAATCATAACTACTCTTAGAAGTGAGGAAAGTATAAGTTTTCCTTTGGTAAGCAGAAAGGTTAATATGCAAAATCATGCCAAGGTTGGGAAAGGGATTATAATGATCACAAAGCCTTACATTATATGTCTGTTCTGAATGCAACAACGAAGCCCAAAATATAGTGATCCAAACTGAATTTCACCTAATGAAACAACATCTAGCCATAATTTAGAACACAAACCAGCCAAGAACAGGTCCTGGTGCAAACTAGCATATATTGTAACCAGTACTCCTAAGAACGTGCATCTTAGTCCAGATTAAGTGATTCACAATTTCACATTGAATCACATATCTACGTGCATGAAAGTGCTTGTGACTTAATAACCTGACAATTATTATAACTTCAAAAAGTAAACACAAACAATGCTTTTTCTCAAATATAGAGAAAATTTTCCTCTTCAGAAACAATAATAGAATGATGTTGGCCACTTTCTGTATGCACACCTTGAGAAGCTCTGTATATGTAACTTCATTCTTTCCTACCATCTGCTTTTCCATCAAGTCCAAACATTTGCTTGCATGAATTATACTCTGCATTTTCGTGCAGGATCTTAAGAAACTATTGTACAGAGGGAGACCTGGATAGAGGCGTTGGCTTTCTCCAAGAAAATCCATCATATTAAAGGCCTGAACAAAGTACAACAGGAAGATAGGAGAAAAAAAAAATTCTTGTAGCTAAGATCAAGGTGATTCACTAATGACTGCCTCATACACCACTTGACATACAATTTAATGCAAAATAGCAATATATGCAATTGTAATTTCCAAAAAAAGATGTTAATTAAAAAAAATCCCTGAAAATGTAATGGATCTACCCAATATCAACATCTTCACCTTTCCCCTCTCCCCATCAAGAAACCCAAAAAGGAAAGGAAGGAAAAGGAAATATATTCTCAATTATACTATTTATAAAACTAACATTTTACCTCTTCCAAGTAACCCCCTTTACAAAGGGCCTGAGTCATAAGAAAGAAGCATATATTATTCAGGCTAACGTCTTTTGCCTCCATTAATCTCCAAATCTCCATAACAAACTGCAACAAATCAAAAGGGGAAGGAATAAATTTCACATCCGCAAGAGAATAGATTCCACCATAACTCATGGTAAGAATTTCAGGGATAGTGTGTATACTCATGCAAAAAGAAAACTTGAGATAATTTCTTCTGCTTCCTACTCACACACAGGAGAACATACGGTTGTTATTTGCTAATTGTAACTAATCAGTGTAAATATGATTTGTTGTTATCTAGACCTGTTCAGATTAGTTACAGTTTTCGATAACAGTGCAGTTAGTAGTTAATACATTGATGAGAATCACTCAGCCAAATTGTACAGACATTGCATCAATTTGTAGAATTGTTAAGGATATAATTGAACTGCAGCTAGAATCACCGTTTCCTCCTATACTAATATAAATCCATGCTTTAAACAAATTTTAACATATGAAAGTATTTATTTGGCAAACCTAGAAAATAAGGGGGGTTAAAAAACGAACTTGTTAAAGATATTTGGAATCCACAAAAACACATTAGGTTACCATGTTATTTAGCATACCAATGAATCTGGAGATTGTGCACAGTACTTGAAAATATCAACAAAATCATCAGCTCTTAACGAGTGGCTTCTGTGACCAAAATCCGAAAGTAAGTCGGAAGCCTTTCTTCTCTCACCCAAGCGGAGTGCCTCAACAATTTGCATTTGCATAGACCGTGAAGACAATCCTGCTACAGGTTCTGTAAAATCAGGACCTGCATTTTAATATACACTATCATTCCGCGTAGTTAATAATAATATGTGTATACAAATTCATACATTTACGTTACAAATGCACATAATATGAGCAAAATTTATCAATAATTAAATAAATTATCAAGCTGCAATTGATTTGTTCGGTGAAAGTGAACTGAAAAGATAAGATTAGATACTTTCAAATAAGTACGTCAAAATCAGAATTAATGGTGAACAAGTGAGTGATAACCTGTTGTTGTGGTGGTGAGATTTCGAGAGAATTCCAATTCGCCAGTGAGGCTTTGACCTCCCTACAATAACAGGAAACGCTAGGAAAGAAGAGATGGAGAGAGAGAAGAACTAAGAACGCAGGAAATAGCATAGATAAGATAGATACATGGTGATGATGCCACTTGGATTTACAAATTGAGCGCAGAGCAATCCTTGCTCTGAAACCATAACCATGCATGCTTATGCTTGCTTTCACCCACTTCTTCTCAGTCACAGAGGCAACGGCTACTATAATTCACTTGTTAACAAACCGATTCAAAAGCAGGGATCGCATCCAATATCATAGCTGAAGCTCCAAGCAAAACATTGCTTATCAATTTCCCATGTCAAAGCGGGTCAACCCGCGTCGGGCGGCCGAGGGCTGAGGTGAAATGAGTGAGCAATGAGGGCTAGTTTTTCACCCATGACCCAATTCCAACCCGAAACCGTCACCGACCAACATATAACCCATGAACCAAATAGCAAAAAAACACACTTGATCGGACTGGTTAAACCATCATGATCCGCAGGTTAAACGTGTTGGACCTCATTCCGACCCGTTAGATAATCCTATTTCCGGTTTAGATCCGATTCAGATATGGATCTCTTTGTTTTTTGTCAACAGATATGGATCTCCAAGCAGGCCCTTCATCCACTCACTTGGACTTGGGCCTTGAGATATAATTTTCAGATCATGTTATGTCCAGAGTTTAATTGAGACATCTCTATCTATGGTCCCCTCATATATATAAGGTATCTATGATGACTTGTCAAGTATATTTATTGAATACTAATTTTATAATAAATATTTAAAATTTTATTAAAATTATCCAACACTCAATGAAATGCTTGATAGGTACCATATTCTAAAAAAAAAAAAGAAGAGAAACACCATATAATTACTTCATTCTTCTTCTTGTTGTCTTTTTTGGACCAAAATCTCAACACCTCAGATCCACTAGGGCGAGCCGCAACCTTGGTCCAACATCTGTAAAGGCCCGTAGTGGCTCAAAGAGGTTAACTAACCCTCCTTCTAGAATAACATAAGATCATAAGGTAATCCCTCATTTACTAAGGATAAATGGGATTAAATCCCCTCATAATTATCAAGATTCCTAATTATAAAGAAATTGAGTCTCTATGATTGCTACCCAAGCAATCCCACACTATAAATAAAGGGTTTAGTCATTCAGCTATGCATCTAGTCTCATACAATCTTCCCTCCAAATGCAAACCATAACTTGAGCGTCAAAGTGTCTTGCGGACATAGTTATTAAACTCAGACCGATCATCAAATTGATCGAAATACTAAGTTAATGAGTCACTGGTTCAACCAATGAGTTACTGGTTTTAAAAGTGAGCAAGTAAGAGTATATTTACCATTGATTTAATCTAAAGTGAATTATGATATTAACCTATTAAACTTTAATGGTAGATACACTATTACTTATTCACTTTATAGGCAAACTCACTTTAGAGGAGCCTTATTATAATCTTTAACCCCTGTTTTATTTTACTATTCTTTCCCCTCTTCTAAATTGAGCTAGCAATGGTGGTGGGGTTTGCAAATCTTCTTTTTCTCCCTTATTTCTTCTACTTATGAGCTTTTATTCTCGCATAAACCCCAGCTGATGCATCTAAAGGTTAGGCCACAAAAGGACGACGATTTTGAAGCTTCTTGGCTTACATGCTAACCAGTGACAACAACAAGGGTGGTGGGGCAGTAAGATGTAGTGGATAATGGATTCAATGGGCTTCATGAAATAGGTTCTCTTTGTTCTCATGCATTTCATTCACGAAATGGAGAGTTTTTAAAAAAAAATTCAAAATATTTCTTAGACTGAGACAGTTCACTAAAAATCGATCGGTTTATTGAGTCACTAGTTGAATTAGCCGAGTCACACCAAAGTTGTTGGTTCAATATCATTTCTGATTTGATGTATGGCTTGGACCGGTCAAGTGACCAATTCACCAATCGAACCAATCGGTCCATGCCGAGTTTTACAATTATGCTTGTAGCTCGTGCATAAGAAAGAACCACCTTCTTCAACTACCCTAAATCGGACCAGGTGCATGGTCATCCCTAAGCCAAGTTCAGAACATTGTCCTTATCATATCATTTGAGTAAATCCTTTGTCTATATAACTGAATGGTTATTTCCTAATTTATTAGTTAATGAATTTAATCCTCTTAAGTGAGAAAAGTGCATTTATCATGTAAAGGGCCAACTTAATAAGTTGATGGAAAAGTTAATAGTTTTATGTTTTTTAAAATACAGGTATATGTATAATAAATCATAAAACTTAAATTTTTTATCCCACTTTATTCTATAAAGTACATTTTTAGTTTATTTAAATGGATCAATTGAATGATGTAAACCCATTAAGAGCTAGGCGCTATATGATAAATCAAGTCTTTGATGTCATATAAATCTAAATCTTTTTGATCATTTTGCCCCTGAATAGAAGGATACCTTTGATGCGCAACGATTCAAAGCCGGGGAACGTACGGAGTTATATAACTAATCAACTATAACTTATAAATAATAATGCTATAATCACAAACAATTTCAAATTAAATGACACATATATTTTATTAAAGCAATTATATATAAGAAAACGATATAAATGAACTTTAGTTTGTCTTCTAGCTAGCAATATGTGGGTGATGCCTTGATCCTCTTGATAGTTCTAAGATAAATCTTAAGGGTTTTATTCTTACGGGGTTAAAATATATTTTTTTTATGACTTAAATAAATTTTTTATTGAATTAAATACTTTGTTTTTATAAAAAATAATTTATTTTGATTTCCTCACTTGTTAATAAAGCTAAAATACAAAGTTTTAAATAAAAATAAAATAAATAATAAATATTTTCAATTTTTAATATATTAAAAAATTTTATTTTGACTTATTTATAAATACTTGTTAACAAAACATATTAATCCTATAGTTCGATGATTTTTAAGCCTATCTTCTTCATCAAGACATGATTGGCAAATTATACTCTTTCTTATTCTTTTAATTTTATACTAATGTATTCATTCTTAATCCAAAATATCTGATTTTACTTTAATTTAAATATAAATTTAAATTAATAAGTATAGTTGTAAATGTAGAATCTTTCTTTGCTAAAGAAATTAAATAAGACAAGTTCCGGAATAAATAACATCCTCATCAAGCTTGATAGAACCAATACAATATTTATATTATTAGATGATTAATTAGCTTTTTGATCAAAGTTGTCTCGATATATAAATGTACTTTGATCATATTAATATGGAACTTAAGATTATTATTTTTGTTGACATTGTTCAATCCTATCAATTGAGACAATTCTCATTAATAAAAGATGATATTTAAATATAATATAAATTTACCGTTTTAAAAATCATTAAAACTTGAGAGATTCATTTTTTACTATCGATTATTTTAGTCTCATGAAAATAATTTCCTACAAAAAGTTGGCAAACAACTGTTTTCCATTTCATCAATCAGACAACTTGAATCCTATGATTTACATCTCTATAATATCTATATACGTTATTTTCATATGATAGATCCAAAATAGATACCTAAATCAAAGTATGACTTGTGATATGTGTATAGTCTCCAATTTTCACTAAATAGTATTAGAATTAAAATTTATTAAATAAGTAAACTTAACATTAATTATATAATATAAGTAGTGGCTTAAAATTTATTAAATAAGTATAATTTAAAAAATAATTCTTCCGTGAAAAAACCACGCTTACATCTTCATAACTTTTTATTTTTAATATTCCCTATTTTTTTTCAAATTTTAAAAAAAAACACAAAATACATCCAACCACGATTTTATATCATTTCAAAATAAGTATGATTAAGAATCATTATACTATTTTAATATTATTTTTTATATTTATTTAATAAATTTTACTATCACCAATATCGAGACAGATAAAAACATAATTTGACTCTTTCCTAATATCGACCATTACTGGTTTGTATCAAAGTTCTGCATTGTTATAGGAAACCTATTTTGACTTTGAAGCCCATTTTGCAGCTGAGTTGGTTCAGTGCCGGTTACAATATAAGGCTACTGAACTAAGGGTTTTAGGCCCAACTTTTTCATAGGTCCATAATTTTAAAATTGTTTTAGTTTTTATCATACATATATTGGATTATTTATAGTTTAAAGTTTTTATACAATATAAAAAAGTTATTAAATACTTTACTTTTGAAAAAACATAATTACATTTTTATTTTATTACTTTCTCTCATATTCTTTATCGTAGAATTTTTAATTAATGCATTTTAAGATCAATTAAAATAATGTGTAGGTCTTTTTAGTTTTCTCCGATACTCACTTTTAAGTGCTTTTTTTGTTTATCAATATTATATAGAAAATAGATGTCTTGGCTGTTCATATCTGCATGACCTCTCATATATAAAACTAAATTGATTATTTGAAATATGAGTCTCTTCTCAATCACTCGGGCTATCATCATTTTTGGTTTTTTTGTTTTATTTCATCTTACTTTTTACATTTTTTAAAAATAAAATCACGATGTATTATCATAGATTCGACTCATTTGAACTACTTATGGAATTAATTTCAATTTGACTGTAAAACACAAAAATTATGTGATCTTTTCACAAAAATTATTTTTTTAGAATTTAAACTTATATCATCATTTATGAGATTAATGTTGCTTACTAACTCAACTAACCCTTTGTGGGTATTCCTTACATTTTTATTAATTCTCAATTAAATTAATGGTAATATGTATTTATTGAGCACCAATAACTATTCTTTCTATATGTATTCACCAAAATTATTTTTTCTATATGTAAAACTTTTTTAAAAAAATTATGATATCTATTTTTGAATTATTCTTTACTCATTTGCTATTTTATTTTAAATGAAAGAGCAGTATTATTAATATAAAAAAGTTATAAAATTTAATCTTAAAAGTTTAATTATGAATTTTGCATAGAAAAATAAAATAAAATTTGAATAAATTTTTTTATTAATTTCAATGAAAATATCGCATTTTATATTTAACTTTAGGTCTCAAAAGTATTATAAAAATAAACAAGCTGGCCATTTAGACTTGCAAGTTTATATAAAGCAAGTTGGACTAAATTTTTTATAATCCATACAAATACAAGTATTTTTAACCTAACTCATTTAACATATCACTTATCAAAATTGGCCTAAAAGGTTGGATTAACTTATCTGAGAGTCCTAATCACGTTAATATTATGTCGCTGTCACAATTATTAGTCAACTAACTACTTCATATTCACCACCATTTTATGAGAATTTTTAATATACTTGGAGAGAATGACTCATATTTAATCTTAAATTTATTAAATAATGTTTTAAATTCAATTTAAAAACGGCATGTATGGTAATGTAGACCACGAGTCACTTTTTTTTATTAGATTCAGTTTAATACTCTTAGAATACACAAGAATCTCTCCAATTATATTAGGTGTCAATAAAATAAAACAACATATTTATCTGATTAAATTAAATATTTTTTTTTTTTTTGTGAAGATTATAATATTAATTATTTTGATGATAACAAATAATAAATAATATATTACCAAATTAGGTTTTAATTTGATAGATTCCTGAACATAATTGTTAATTAAAAAAAAGAAATGATTATCTTCCATTTAGAAAATTAGAATCTTTTGATAAAGGAAAAAAAAAATTAAAAGTCACCGTTTTCAAGCAATTGTTTTTTAGCCGTCCGATCCTAAATATGGCCGTTGGAGGGTGTCTAATTCAAACCTACGCCCCTCTTCCAATAATAAAACCAAAAGCAAAAGTGCCATTCGCAAATCGCAGATAATTTCCAACGCTTTCTTCTTCCATCAGTCTTTGAATCTCTTCACTATATCTCAACCGTGTACTCAATGACGACAAAGATGAAAATGGATCGCAAACCTCCCCTTCCTAGATCTTCGACAATTCTTCACCGCCGAGTTCTTCCTTCATCAAACTCTGTTCAAACCCCACCAGGTTCTTCTGGTTCTGGGCTTAGATGCATATCAACCTGACCTTTTGGTGAATATAATATTTATATTTTTCTCTGTTTTACTTTCTTTATGTTTGGATTTGTAATAGGTTCATTGACAAAATACCAACAATCAAAGGGATCTGGGGACATTGAAGAATCTGCACTTCGTCCCGAATATTGCACAATTTCGTGTGAGTTGCGGAACTTGGCAAAGATGGTTAGGGAAGAATTGGGGAGCAAAGATTCAGATAATATCATTTCTGACAGTGTGAATTCGGGCATGGTGTTTGAGAGGGGGAGGTTTTACGATGAATACTCAGCTAGAAGAAACGAGAGGCTGAAGAGAAAGAAGAATGAGAGTAAGAGCGTGCATGGTCTTGGTGTTACCATGGAATCTGAAAAGAAGAGCAGTTCCAGAAAACTTGGAAGCCTGAGGAAATCCATTTCGGGCTTTCGGCTGCTTTGTCCGTGGCGCCAAGTGAAACTCCAAGGTACATGCTCAGAAGCATGACCAGGGAAACTAAGAAACCTCCTCTCGCTGCAAATTTTGGAAAGAAAACGGGAGCTCCAAGAGTGCCGAGGATTTGAAATTAGTTAGTCAGAACTTTATTTGTTTTATATTGATTGAGGAGAAGTCGATTTAATTTTACCTTTTGATTGAATATAGTTCTCTGTTTTGGTTTAACCTTTCAAGTTTAAACTATTTGGTGATCTCTGTTACTTATACTCAAATTACTCATCAACGGAATGAACCTGTCTGCAAGGGGGGGATTATATGAGATGAATCGGTGTTCAATTGTGAATTTAGTGCTTATATGAAATTACATAAATTGATAAAATTGATGGATAATTTTATATGGTTTATTATGATTTACGATTCCCTTTCAAAAGCTAAAGACATAATGCACAAGAAAAGAACAACACAAGGAGTAAGGACAAACACCAGCAACATCGTTACAGCGAGAAGAATAAGAGGGGTGAAAACGAACACTCACTCAGGAAATACACTTTGAGCGCCCCCACCCCCCAAATAATAAAAAAAAGAAAACTCTAAGGGTAGAGGCTATTAATTTGATTAATCAAGATGGAAAAGAATTGCATAGATATGAAGCAATGAGAGTGATATCAGAAACTATCGAAAATCTCTCTCAATTTTTAGGAAGGTAATCTATGTGCCGATTGCTTGGGAAAATGGATCAAATGGTCTGAGCATTCATCTTGAGAATTTTGTTTTAAATTTAAAATCAACACTTTCTTGCATAAAATCAAAGTTACAAATAAAAAAAAAGGTCAAATGTTTACGTCAAAATAAAAGCAAACTCTAGATGTAGAGCATATTAAATCCGTACAAATAAGTTCTAAATTCATATCAAAGTCGTATCAAATCCAAAGCAAACTCACGAAGTCATAAAATTAGAACTCAAAAAAATTCATAAAATCCAAAACCACAAAGTCATATAGAATCCTAACCAAGTACCAACAAAATAAAGTCTATTTTTTCTAGTAGTTCAAAAAAGAAAATAACGGGCAAGTTAACACACGAGTAAACCTGTTAAAGTTAATGAACCAAGTTAAAAATATATGGCTAAACTACACATTACTCCCATATGATTTAACTTATTTTTACTTTTCATATATAAGCTTTATTTTTTAACACATAACCTTTATAAATTATAATAAAATGTGTAACTATGTATTTTCTATTAAATTTAATTGTGGCAGTCAACTTAATCATCAAATACCTTACTCCTAAACATTTAAAAAAAAAACCCAAATTTTTGGCTGAACACTTAAGGTATAGCTAAATTTGAGTTGATTGCCATTGTTAAATTTAACAAAAATTATAAGGTTACACTTTTCACTATAATTTAAGAGTTTATGTATTACAAAATAAAATTTATACATAAAAAGTGAAAATGAGTTAAACCTAAAGGCAGTAATATGTAATTTATCCAAAATACATTAATTTAAATAGGTCAACAATTTTAAAATAGCATATAATTTTAGCATGTAAACGAATCGAGTTGACAAATTTAGTTAATTTCATCTGTTTTGGCGAGCTACTCGAATTTTCACCGAAATATTTTTAAAAACATGAATCCTACCTTATAAGTGAGATTCAAGTATAGGACCCACCTCATTATCTTTTATTCAGGCTCGAGATCAAAATTCTTAGATATATTGCTTAATTTTTTTCTTAGGAAATTATTGTAAAAAAATCTTGCCAATTGTTTATTTTCCTTAATTGAATGAATTTTATTTTGTTAAAGTTTGATAAAATTATATTTATCTCTTTTATAAATAAAAGTTATAATAACATATTTTATAAATTTTGACTTGAAAAAATGCTATTATTTTTAACATTTCGGATGAATGGGATACATGAAATTCAAAATCCAAAAATGCAATTTTGTTAAAGTCGTGGGATGTTAGTGTAATTTAACTTTATTGATTTGAATTGTAGATCGGAGCGAGTTCTAGGCAATTTCCGTTATATTTGACAGTATCGTCCTTGTGGGGGAAAAGAAAGAAGAGAAATAATATTATTGAATTGGCCAAAATGCATGTTACCCCCTCCAACTTTAAGTACATTTTAAAAAACTCCCTATATTATAAAACACCCCAACTCACCTACCTAAATTGCTAGAATGTTGTAAAACAGCTCTTCTGTTATTTTTTCATTCAAATCTAATGGACCCTCACCCAATTTTTCTCTTCAGTTCGAACATGCCTTCACCCCCCCAAAGTTGCTACCAAAAAGGTGCATTTTAGTTCGGATAGATTTCCCACACGGGGTAGTTTCAGATGCAGTGGTACTTGGTCGCTGCGCTCCTCACTGTTCTCAACAGTTCTCATGTCACTTACTCACTCACTCACACTTTCTTCCTTTTTCTCCCTTCGACTACATTTTCCCCAAATCTACACTTAAACCCTAAATTCATCCATTTCCATGCTTCTTAGATATCATCAAATACAATCCACATAAAAAAAAGTAATTCAAAACCGGAATAGTGGAGGCTTGGATCTCCTTACCATATCCCAAATCCATGGTTTCCTCATATTCATCTTCTTCCTTACGATATCTTGGGTTGAACACGGAGAGCATCATTGGTACCCAGGTTATTCCTTTTTGCTACTGTGGTCAGATGGCAAAAGCGATGACTTCGTGGACTGCAAACAACCTAGGAAAGAGGTTTTTTGGTTGTCTAAACTATGGGGACGATGGTGCATGTAGATACTTTCATTAGCTTGACCTAGTTGTGAACAACTACCAAAATATTGCGATTAATGGGTTATTGAGGAACAAGCAAAGCATGGCAAGAGAACTGAAGAATCTTAGAAGAAGAGAGAAAATACTTGTGAGGTTACTGTTACTAAGTTGGGTTGTTTGTGTGATGCTTATGTTTAGTTGCTGGAAAAACAAGGCACCAGTAGGCAAAATGCTGTGCAAAATATAGTGGGTAGAGTGTTGTGCAAAACCAAGGCACCAGTAGGCAGAGGACTGTGCAAAATATTTATGTGTATTGTTGCTAATATTTTTTGGTTGATGAAATTATGTAACTTTCATGGCTAATGAATGAATGAATGAATGAAAGTATAATGTTGGATCCCATTCGTTTTACTTTTCAGTTTGATGTTGGATTCCATTTGATGCTAATACTTCTCTATGCAAAATACACATGATTATTGATTCTCTTATCAGCAAGTGAAAATCTTTTTCTGCCCACTAGTGGAGGTTCATGACAATGAGAATCTTAAACAAGCTTTTGGGTTTCTAACAAAACATACAATGGAAAATGTTTCTGATTTACCTTTCATCAAATATACCTTCTTAACTTAGTCCTGAATAGCACAAGTATCAGTGAAAATAATAGTGTAAAGTTTAATGAATGTGTAAGCTTAGTTCAATGATATCAAGTTAAAGTATAGTGGATACGATCAAATTGGGGGCTTGCAAAAAAGGTAGGAGTTATATCACACAAATGTGAATTACTAAGTTATATGAATTACTTTAATCTGCTAAATGAATTACAGAAATGAGTTACAAAAATGAATTATACTAAATTATATACTGCTATATTAATCTGCTATATCATGATAAAGTATATGTACTACTATATTATATACTGCTAAATGAGTTACAGAAATGAATTACTTTAAGCAGCCTGCAACTTGAATCTGCTTATGAGTTACATTTATAATATAATTCCATTTTAGTTCGATAGAAATATATTTCAATAATACAATTACACTTAATTACAATTTAAAATTGTAGTCCTGTTTGAATATTATAGTAGTTGGACTCCAACTGTGGTGATCCAAGGTGACACAGTAAAATAGTACACATGAAATTCAACCAGTTTATAAGCAAATACCTACAGATTCCATTCAAACACAAAATCCTTATTAAGAGTATCAACTGCTAACCATAAGAACTATAGCCAAAAAATCCATAAGAAGTGGAATGACAACTTCCTTTCTCATATCAAATATCAAATATTGGAACATCATGCAGAACCGAATATCATTATAAATTCTGCAACCAACTAGAAGACAAAATTCAACATAAAACTTGGTTACAGTTTCAGCACCTTGACTTGAAGTATAAGAAATCAAAGATAGAATAAACATGTGATTTTAAAAAGAAAAAACTAACTATTCATAAACTACACAAAGAAAGGTAGCAAAAATGTCTGCAAACAATCAACATAGTCATTTCATTGCATTTCATTACAATCCAATATAGTCATAAACCTAAAATGTGCTCTACTAACATAATCCCAACCAAGTCACATAATACATCCAACAAAATGGTGATTATATATCCCAAAAAATCTAAATTAAGCAGTCACCAAATACGATGTCTAATCCAAATATGGTGCAGTAGTCTCAGGTGTAGTGGTGCCTGTCCATTCTCCTGCAGATGCTTGTAGACCTTTCTTTCTTTTTTTTCTTTTGCTGAATAGATGCACCTGCACCTTTACATCTCTTGGAATTGTGGCCAGTATTATCACAATAATCACACCTCATTGTTTGCCATTTCCTACTAATCCTGTATGGATAATGGCTCATATGCAGTTCTTTTTTTAGCCTTTTTTAGCCTCCTTGGTGCAGTCCTGTAGATAGGAGGATTAATGGGATCATTTTTTGTTTATGGCCAATCCTCTTCTCTTGTTACTGGGGCAACTATAGGATGATAGGCCTCCATAAAAGTGGTCTTCCAGTAATAGTTATTCACATAGTTTTTAGGAACCTCTCTCACCCTATAGATGCAGGCCACTGCATGCTCACAAGGTTGGATAAGCTATTGGATACATATTGTCATTTGCATCCTTCCCAACTGCACATAGGAGTTGTCCCCCAAATTGCCCTTTTAAAAAGCATCCATCTACGCAAATCATAGGTCTACAGGTAGCTACAAACCCTTTCTTGCATGCATCCAAGCATACATACATCCGCTTAAATAATGAAGCTTCCAACTGCAGCTTTTAGTGTGCTTCCAGGGTTATGTTCTCTAACAGCAGCACAGTAGTCTCATAGCCTTTCAAATTGTTCATCATGCCTCCCTTCGATCTGCTCCTTAGCCATTCTTTTTGCCCTATATGTTTGGTAATGAGACACATTGATGTTGTAGTCCCTTTCCATTTGATTAGCAAAAGCAACTGGATTCCAATCAGGTTGGTCCCTGACATTGTATGCTTATTTCTTTGCCAACCACCTTGCATTGACCTTTGTATTCTCTCTTGCCCAACTACGGTTGTGCTCTAGATGATAAAAGGATTTAATCTGGAATGAAGTACCATCTTGAGTGCTCGATGTATGAATCCTCCAACCATAATTCCTCTTGCACTTCATTGTTATTCTCCTAGACTCATTTTTTATGTAGTCAAAATCAATCACATTCTCAATTACATACTGCTTAAGGGCCTCCTTGTACACCTTAAAATTAGCAAACTTCAAACCAACCACCAGCTTGATTTTTCTCTGCATGTCAATTTTCTGATTAAACTCTGAGCACCTTGGCATTTTACCTTCGTCATCAGAACCATCCAAACTTGCTAACTTATCACTGATAGCATAGTCTGAATGGCAAACACCATCCCTATTCTTTCCAACTACAAGTTGTGTGTTGTTAGGTTACTCAGTTGATTGTGTGCTTGTTCGAGGTGCCCTACCTTGTGTATTTGCTGCTCTTCTTTCCTTTTTTTTGTAACTTTTATCTTTCTTTTGCTTAATGTTGTTCTTGATCCATTGCCATTGTCGCGACCGAAAAATCGCGGTGGGATAGCAACTTAAATTAAAAATATATTTAATTAGGAGTCGCCACCAATTTTATTTTTTATTAGGAAAAATTGGAAAACCCAAGAAAAATAGTCTTTGAAACCAAATTGAATTCGGGAGTCGGTTATGTGTAGAGAATGGTGGAAACTTAATCCCACAGCACCCCTAACACACCCGTCTTAAGACGGTACCTTAAATTAATTATGCAAATTCTTAATAATCCTTGAAAATATTTGTTTTACCCCTTTTGTAAAAAATATGAAATAAATAAATAAATTATGAAAATTTAATTTTTGGCTTGACAAAATAGAAATTACGCTCCTACGTATCCCAGTGCAATGAGGAACTCAAAGTCACGTAGTTCTTTAGAAAATATTGTGGGTTGGTTGATTTTAATGAAAATAATTTTGAAAATTTGAATTAACAAGCCGTCTCGACTCAGTTATTCAAATTAATGATTGAATAGGTGAAACTCGCGTCACGCTAGAGACGCTAGAGATCAAGTCACCCATAATACTTTTATTTTGATTATCAAATTTGTTACAAAATTTTTATTTAAAATTTATCTAGGAAAAAATTAGTTGATTTTAATATTATTATTATTGTTATTAAAAAAACAACTTAATTATTTTTAAAAATTTGAATTAACAAGTCATCGCGACTTCGATTATTCAAATTAAGGATTGAATAGGTGAAGCTTCAAGCGTCCATCACGCTGAGAGCGTCACCCATTGCTCATCAAGTTTGTTACAAAAACTTTTATTTTATTTTTAAAAAAATTGAACTTTTATCAATTAAGAGTTTATTTTATAAAAGTTTGAAGACAAAATAATAATTTAAATTATAATAATTTGAATCATCAAGTTGTCATAAACTCGGATGATTACAAATGTTACAAGGGTTAGCAAGTTGTATAACTCAGGTAACCCGTGTTATTCTTTTTAAAAAATATTTAATTATCTTATTTTTATATTTTATTTTTATCAATTTTTTTGTTTTTTAGCTCATTAAGTTAAAGTTCACTACTCAAAACCATTTCTCTAAAAAAATATATATAACAAAAAAAAAAATACAATAGCTTTTAGAAAAAATGTAGTAATTTTATGAAAAAAAAAAATGAAAGTTAGCAACTTTACTGAAAAAAAAAAAAAAAAGACAAGTTAACAACTTTGTGAAAAAAATTGTTTCTTTTCTTCTCTTTAATTAAACTAAATAAAAAAATAAAGAAAGCAAATAATAAATAAAAAGAAAGAAAAAGAAAATAGATAAAGTAAAAAAAATAATAAGAAGAATAACGAAATCAAAATAAGCAAAAGAAAATGTAAGTGACTTACTTGAGCTTACGAAAAGAATGAAAAAAAAACAAAAGGGGTCTGTTTTTTTCTTCTTGATGTTTGTGGAAAGAACAGAGGAAGAAGATGAAGGCAGATTAGGCGGCGGTGGCCCAAGTAGGTAGTGGCTCGGATGGAAGTGAGTCACGACGGTGGCTTCTTTGTTAGTGGGATGAAGGAGTTGGTGTATTGTTGGTGATAGGCTAACGTGAATGGCAATTTTGGCGAGGTGGTTATTGTGTTGTGAGAAGTTTGAATGTATGCCGAGAGGTGATGATGGGATGGTGAGGAGTTTGGTTGAAGATGGAAGATGAAGGCTATGTAAGTGAGAAAATATGGTTGCGTGTTGGTAACCGTGTAGGAAAAAAAAAACTATGTGTATGAAGGTGAAGTAAGTTCGTTTACTGAGTATGTGGGTGATGGGTATTTATAGGAGGGGATTAGGTTGAAGAGTTTGAGTTAAAATGCGATTAGGAGTTTGTTTAGGATAAGTGATGGGGGTTTAGGATAAGTTTGTTTAGGATGAGTTTGAGTTAGGATGTGTTTATGTTAGGATAAGTTTGTGTTAAGATGGGTTTGATGATAACTGTCAAGGTTAGTTTAGGATAACTTTATGGTAGGATGAGTTATGGTTAGTTTATGATAGGTTTGTTTGGGATAGTTAGGATAAGTGCTTATGGATTAGGATAACTAATGAAGTTTATTTAGGATAAGTGCTTAAGGGTTGTGGGTTAGATCATGGGTTATGGGTCAATGAGTTGGTTTATGGGTTAATAGGCTAATGGGTTGAAAAATGAGTCTTTTTTTTTCTTTTTTTCTTTTATTTTTTTTTTATTTTTATTTTTTTACAAAATACCCCGGACAAAATTGAGTGTTCACAGTTGCCCCTCTTTACTTGTTTCTTACTAGATAAAAAGAATAACCGTAGTTTTTCATTTTATCATGGTAAGGAACAAGTAAAGACATGAACTTGAATTTTGTTCGGGAGCGAAAAGAAACAAAACAATGCAAAGAGCGATGCGCTCAATGATAGAAACTTAAATGACAGGGAGCTGATGCGCTCAAAAGCAAAAAGATAGAAATTTAAAATGCATGGAATACATGGAGCCGATCGCAACAAGACTTAAAATGCATGGAACCGATGTGCTTAAGGAAATTGACAGAAATTTAAAATGCATGAAATGCATGGAGCCGATACGCTCAACAGGACTTAAAATGATAACGGGCAACTGAGTCCCAGAATTTAAAAGGCAATGGGTAACTGAGTCCCAAAATTTAAATGACAATGGGCAACACTGAGTCCCGAAAATTAAATGACAATGGGCAACTGAGTCCCAGAATTTAAATGACAATGGACAATTGCGTCCCGAAATTTAAAAGGCAATGGGCAACTGAGTCTCGAAATTTAAAAGACAATGGGCAACTGAGTCCCGAAATTTAAATGACAATGGGCAACTGAGTCCCGAAAATTAAATGACAATGGGCAACTGAGTCCCAGAATTTAAATGACAATGAGCAACTAAGTCCCGAAATTTAAAAGGTAACGGGCAACTGAATCCCAGAATTTAAAAGGCAATGGGTAACTGAGTCCCGAAATTTAAAAGACAATGGGCAACTGAGTCCCAAAATTTAAAAGACAATGGGCAACACTGAGTCCCGGAATTTAAATGACAATGGGTAACAGAGTCCCAGAATTTAAATGACAATGGGCAACAGAGTCCTAGAATTTAAATGACAATTGGCAACAGAGTCCTAGAATTTAAAAGACAATGGGCAACAAAGTCCCAAAATTTGAAAGAAAATGGGCAACAGAGTCCCAAAATTTAAAAGACAATGGGCAACAAAGTCCCAAAATTTGAAAGAAAATGGGCAACAGAGTCCCAAAATTTAAAAGACAATGGACAACAGAGTCCTAGAATTTACATGACAATGGGCAACAGAGTCCCATAATTTAAAAGACAATGGGCAACAGAGTCCCAGAATTTAAAAGACAATGGGCAACAGAGTCCCAAAATTAAAAAGACAATGGGCAATAGAGTCCCAAAATTTAAAAGACAATGGGCAATAGAGTCCCAAAACTAAAAAGACAATGGGCAACAGAGTTCCGGAATTTAAATGACAATGGGCAACAAAGTCCCAAAAGACAAATTTTAAAGACAATGGGCATCTTAACCCAAAAAGATCTTCTTTTTCTTTTATTATTATTTTTCTCTCTTTTTTTTCTTTTTTTTTTTTTTTTTATTTTTCTCTCCTTTTTTTTTCTCTCTTTTCTTTTTCTTTTTTTTTTTTTTTTTTTTTTTTTTTCTTTTTTTTTAATTTTATTAAAAAAATCATTTGAACCAAGGACAACTTTGGAAAGCTTTGACCAATCAAACCCCTCGTTCACGTGCTTTAGCCCATTGGACCTGATAACTTCGGTCCTCATCCTTTCTTTCCTTTTTCTTCTTTTTTCTTTTTCCTTGTTTGCCACTCTCAACTCTCTTTTTGAGGAATGAAATGATCATCTCTTGTCATGAACCCTTGTTTGGTTGAGTCCTTGAGAGAAAATTTTACTCCAGTATTTAACTTTGTCTCTCATTCAATTGATTCTCTGCAACTGCTTGATTACTCATATCTTCTCTTTAATCCTTCAAAAATTTCGCCCCAGTATGACCAATTGAACAAAATTGCCCCAGTTTGGTGAACTTTTCAAGGGGCTTCAGGTCATCCTCCTATTTATTTGCCCCACTTTTTGCTTAAACCGCCCTTTCGAGTTTTTAGTCTAACGGACTCTTTTCCCTTTTTGCTTAGGTACCTCTTGTTTCTGGATTATCCCCTGGGATATCATTTTTCTTTTTAATTGGAACTTCTAAATTCTTTTCAGTCTGAATTGTTCATCAAGGAATTGTCATTAGATGGTCCAATCATAATGTTGTACTTATGTTCACCTTACCTGAAGCATTACGTAACAGATAGACATTTATTCAAAAGTACAACAGAACAGGAATTGACTAAGTGAACAACTTCTAGATTGACCTTGGAAGTTTGACTACACCAAAGGGTATATATGGAAAAAGACACAAACGATACTATGAGATTCAAAAAAGTGTTGACCCCATATGAATTGGTTTGATCCTCATGAAAACAATATTTAGTTGCTCACTAGACATTATGACCAAGGATTTTCTTCTGCTGAACATCTACATCAAGCCAAATTGAACCAAAGAAAAAAAATTTGCCCAGTCTAAGAATGAATTGAATAGAATTGAAACTCGCCCTAGTGACCGAAAGATTTATCCAGTGTAGGTCAATTGAACCAAGGAAAAGAAGAAATTGCCCCAGTTTAGAGTCAAATCAAGCGGGGACGACATCTTGTCTAGTATGAGGCCCAAATTGAACTAAAGAGAAATTTGCCCCAGTATAAGAAAACGAATTGAATAGGACAAAAACTCACCCTAGTGACTAAAAGATTTACCCCGGTGTAAGACTGACGAGTACCTCCTCCTCCTCTTTTTTTTTAGGAGCAATAAACTAGATACTTGGATAAGCATAACATTTGTCTCAAAATTAAAGTTAATGAAAATGACAACAATCCTTCATTGATCAGAATGGACTTTTTGAGGCTTGTAACGTGGCCAAGGCTAGGGGTTATGAAAGAAAAGATATAAGGCTCAAACAAATATTTAAGGGTTGGATGGGACTAAGGATCCTTGCACTTTCAAAATTGAACTTTGTCAACTGCTTTGCACTTTTAAGCACACCTTTCTTTTATTGTTCTCCATTTCTTCCCCATTTCATTTTATCTTCTTTCTTTCCCTTTCTCTTTTTTCTTTTTTTTTTTTTTTTTTTTTTTTTTTTTTTTTTTTTTTTTCATCATTTTTTTTTACTTCTTCCCCCTTTCACTTTTTTCTTCCTTTTTTATTATACTTCAAAATAGTCACCATGACAATCAATCTTTGTCTTGTACTATCCCCCAGTGTAGGGGTGATCCTTATCCAAGGTTTATTAAAGAGATTTTCAAGCTCAAAAGAGGTAGCAAGGGATAAAAATGATGAAATTTTGTAAAAGATAGAGAAAAATGGTCAGTCTTCATTTTCAAATCATGATTGTTTATTTTCAAAACTTTAATTTTGAGACAAAAAGATAGTGCGCACCAAGTGATTACTTCTTTACTCCCTTTTTTCCTTTTTGATTCTTTTTTCTTTTTTTTCTTTTTTTCTTTTTTTCTCTTTCAAAAGACACTTGCACTCGAGGACTTTATTGACATCTACCAAACTGGGGATTGCCAAGAATTGGATAAAAGGAAGACACTTTGCAAAAATGAAATATCATAAATGTCAAGAAAGATAATGTGATGGAAAAGAAAAGAAACAATGTACCCATGCAAATTTATTACATTAATGCTTCAAGAAAGTTATCATAAGTTCAAAACCCAAATGATTTTATTGATCGAACAAGCATAGGGTTGATACAATTAAACCATCGTTTCATGGTAACTACTTGATAAACAAATCAGAATACCAGTCGCTTAGAAATTCCCCAATGTTGGAGGACTCTAAGGTATTGTTTATAAACCACCACTAAGTTGAACTTTCTGAGATTTCCTTGATCAACTATTCTAAGCATTTACCTCATTCCTTCCACCATGATTAGGAATTGGGTTGTTGACAATATCGAGTCCAGCCTTCTCTTGGATATCAAGCTTCCCATAAGCAATTAACTTCCTCACTGCTGTCTTAAAAGCTTCACAGTCTTCAATGGAATGCCCAGAAACATCCATGTGAAATTTACAAGTCAAATTTGGGTTATGCCAACTCGAGAATGGTGACTTCATAGGGCGCACAGGACTCCCCGAAATTAAATGGGCATCATAGAGCCTTTGGAATAACTCTGCATTTGAAATGGACAATCTTGGGAAAGGAGGTAGGCCTTGGGGATGAAAACGACCTTGATTTTGAAAGTTTGGCCGAGGTTGCGGGTAATTTTGTGGAGGTGCAGATGGATATTGGTTATAGGTTAGGCGGGTTGGAGCGTATGGTTGAGGTACAGGAACATTGTTGATTTGGAGTAGCTGGGTTTGAGGTGCATTCATGGGAGAGGCGGTTAGGCGTGGTAGATGGGACGATGCAGAAGGGTAAGTGTTTAGGTTATATGAGGGTGGTCGGTATACAGGGTAGGATGGCGAATATCGAGGCTGTGAAGGTTGTTGGTTTTGCAGATAACTCACTTCTAGCTCATTTTTCTTAGTGGGAAACCCCTTCTTGAAACTACCTTCATTATTGCCAATTGGCAATTTGCCAGCCTTTACCAGAATTTTGATCCTTTCTCCGGCAGCAATTAATTCAGCAAAGTCTTGGTAAGCAGTACCTACTATTGTCCCAATATAAGGAGCTCCTAAAGTCCCCAAGAAGTATGAGCACATTTCTGTCAAAGTTAAAGGCGGTTGCACTTGAGCTGAGAGCTCTCCACCTCTGGGCATATTGTTTGAATGTCTCCTCATTTTTCTTTTGTAATGTTCCCAATTGCTCCCAGGTTGGGGCTGTATCTAGATTAAACCGATACTGACCCATAAACAAATTCGCCTAGATCATCCCAAGAGGAGATTTTTGAGAGGTCTGTTGGATACACCACTCTAAAGCAGGCCCAGTCAAACTTTCATGAAAGAAATTGATGAGAACTTCCAATCCCTTGACCAAATGGACATTTTGGTAATGTAAGTTTTAGGTGGAAAAAGGGATTGGTGCTCCCATCATACTTGACAAATTGCGGGATTTTAAAATCATTGGGGATGATAATGTTAGCGGTAGGGGCACAATTCTTCTATCCCAAGGGAATTTGTAGGTGCTAGGACCCTTGATCGCCTTGATTTGCTCCTCCATCTTTTCCATCCACTCTTCTTTCATCTTATCATTCTGACAGTTATGTGCCCATTACTGGCAGGAAATCCAGTTGGCATCTGAATGGACATATGTGGTGGTTCCCACGTGAACTTGGTGTTATCATATACCTTATTTTGAGTACCTTCCAATGAATGATATCCTTCTCCAATAGGAATTACTACTGATGCAGTGTTTGAGGTTCCTCTCACAGAAGGTCTCTCAGTAGTGACCCCTGGGTTTGTCCTCATGGAAGTAATATTCAGTGGGTACGAATGTGACCCAGTTACTCTTGCATTTTCAGCTGCTCCCATCAAGGTGAGAGTCTCCCTTATAGCTAACAACATTTCCTCCATTCTTCTTTGAAACTCCGTCACCTCATTCACTCTTCCTTTCACTTCATTTACTTCCAAACTTAGGCTCCTACCTTCATTCTCAGCTGCCATTGCTGCAAGCAACCTTGTTCGAGTCCTTATATTGTGAACACGGGTTTGATTGGTATCTTCTTTCCTTGGTCACGCAATGGTTGCTGAACACAGTAACATCATACAAGGAATAATATGAAATGAATGAGATTAATGTCATGCATAAAATGAAATGAAAATATTTTTTAAATGCATGGAATGAAAATGCATTATTTTTTATTTTTTTTATTTTTTAGAATGCTAAAGATGCCATGAAAATGCAAGATGATGTTTTTTTTTTGAAGAATGTTAGGAATGTCATGAAAATGCAAGACATAAAAAAAAATGCTAAGAATGACATGAAAATGCAAGATGATTTTTTTTAAGAATGCTAGGAATGCCATGAAAATGTAAGAAAATGTATTTTTTAAGTTCTTTTTTTTTTTTTTTGCAAGAATGGATGGCATGAGGAAAGAAGAAATCTACGCTCCTTTGTGTCCTAATGGAGTTGCCTTAAACTTGGGAATTCTATCCTAAGGATCTAAGAGTATTTCTGGTTCGTGAGAACTTCCATAGGGTGACTCTTCTATTTTAGAGGTCTCTAGAGCCAAGTCCTATTTTTAGAATGTTGACCACGAAATAGTGGGTAAACCACTTAGGTGTGGGACATTCATGAAAAAGGCACACTCTCTAGATGAGGTTTTCGCGATAACCAAACAGAAGTACACCCAAAATGGCTACCACTACGCAACCTCTACTTAACTTAAGCTTCACTCGGACCGGGTATAGGGCCCCACTCGAATGTGTGTGCTTTATGTGTAGGTGCGATGGGTCTTTGAGCATACAAACCTTTACAATCTTAAAGACTACCCACATCCCTGCAAAACAAAGCAAATACAAAACAAATTCCAAAAATTTTCTACCCTAAGGTTCGGATAGTACAACAATTAACACTAAAATTAATATATATAAAAAAATCATCAAATAATAAAAAGAAAAAAAAAAGGTAAAACAAACACATAAAGATCACCAAAAATTTTGCATAACTAACTTTTACTGGCTTGACTCTCAAGTGTGTCAAGTCCCCAATTAATGGAGTCGCCATCTGTCATCACGTAGAAAAATCGCAGCGGGATAACAACTTAAATTAAAAATATATTTAATTAGGAGTCGCCATCAATTTTATTTTTTATTAGGAAAAATTGAAAAACCCAAGAAAAATAGTCTTTGAAACCAAATTGAATTCGGGAGTCGGTTATGTGTAGGGAAGGGGTGGAAACTTAATCCCACAAAGACTTTAACACACCCTTCTTAAGGCGGTCTACCTTAAATTAATTATGCAAATTCTTAATAATCCTTGAAAATATTTGTTTTACCCTTTTGTAAAAAATATGAAATAAATAAATAAATTATGAAAATTTAATTTTTGACTTGACGAATAGAAATTCTGCTCCTACGTATCCCAGTGCAATGAGGAACTCAAAGTCACGTAGTTCTTTAGAAAATATTGTGGGTTGGTTGATTTTAATGAAAATAATTTTGAAAATTTGAATTAACAAGTTCAATCATGACCGCTCATTCAAATTAATTATTCAAATTAAGGATTGAATAGGTGAAGCTCAAGCGTCCACTTTTATTTAAAATTTAGAGAATAAATAGTCACCACTTTTATTATCAAATTTGTTACAAAATTTTTATTTAAAATTTATCTAGGAAAAAATTAGTTGATTTTAATATTATTATTATTTTTATTAAAAAAAACAACTTAATTATTTTTAAAAATTTGAATTAACAAGTCGTCGTGACTCATTATTCAAATTAAGGATTGAATAGGTGAAGCTTCGCGTCACGCTTCATTTAGAGCGTCACCCATTGCTCATCAAGTTTGTTACGAAAATTTTTATTTTATTTTTAAAAAAATTGAACCTTTATCAATTAACAGTTTATTTTATAAAAGTTTGAAGACAAAATAATAATTTAAATTATAATAATTTGAATCATCAAGTTGTCATGCAACTCGGATGATTACAAATGTTACAAGGTTAACAATTTGTCGCAACTCGTATGGTGCATGTTATTCTTTTTAAAAAAAATATTTAATTATCTTAGTTTTATATTTTATTTTTATCAATTTTTTTTATTTTTTAGCTCATTAAGTTAAAGTTCACTACTCAAAACCATTTCTCTAAAAAAAATATATAACAAAAAAAATACAATAGATTTTAGAAAAAATGTAGTAATTTTATGAAAAAAAAAAATAGACAAGTTAGCAATTTTACGAAAAGAAGAAAAAAAAAAGTTAACAACTTTGTGAAAAAAATTGTTTCTTTTCTTCTCTTTAATTAAACTAAATAAAAAAATAAAGAAAGCAAATAATAAATAAAAAAGAAAGAAAAAGAAAACAGATAAAGTAAAAAAAAATTAATAAGAAGAATAACAAAATCAAAATAAGCAAAAGAAAACAGAAGTGACTTACTGGCTTACGAAAAAAATGAAAAAAATAAAAGGGGGTCTGTTTCTTTTCTTCTTGATGATTGTGGAAAGAACAGAGGAAGAAGATGAAGACAGATTAGGCGGCAGTGGCCCAAGTAGGTAGTGGCTGGGATGGAAGTGAGTCACGACGGTGGCTTGCTGTTAGTGGGATGAAGGAGTTGGTGTATTGTTGGTGATAGGCTAACGTGAATGACAATTTTGGCAGAGGTAGTTATTGTGTTGTGAGAAGTTTGAATGTATACCAGAGGTGATGATGGGATGGTGAGGAGTTTGGTTGAAGATGGAAGATGAAGGCTATGTAAGTGAGAAAATATGGTTGCAGTGTTGGTAACCGTGTAGGAAAAAGTCTATGTGTATGAAGGTGAAGTAAGTTCGTTTCGAGTATGTGGGTGATGGGTATTTATAGGAGGGATTAGGTTGAAGAGTTTGAGTTAAAATGCGATTAGGAGTTTGTTTAGGATAAGTGATGGGGGGTTTAGGATAAGTTTGTTTAGGATGAGTTTGAGTTAGGATGGGTTTATGCTAGGATAAGTTTGTGTTAAGATGGGTTTGATGATAATCATCAAGGTTAGTTTAGGATAACTTTGTGGTAGGATGAGTTATGGTTAGTTTATGATAGGTTTGTTTGGGATAGTTATGATAAGTGCTTATGGATTAGGATAACGATAAGGTTTATTTAGGATAAGTGCTTAAGGGTTGTGGGTTAGATCATGGGTTATGGGTCAATGAGTTGGTTTATGGGTTAATAGGCTAATGGGTTGAAAGATGAGTCTTTTTTTTTTTTTATTTTTTTTTTTATTTTTTATTTTTTTACAAAATACCCTTACAAAATTGGGTGTTCATTGCTATTTTGTATCTGATGTGTAGGATCTTCTTGGGTCTATTGTATGGGGTCTTGTTCAGTTTGTTATGTGGGGGCATCTTCAGTTTGTTGTGTGGGCTTTAGTGTCTGCAACCATTGCTCAACTTCAGCAACTACAACTTTTGCAATCATATTCTCACAAAACATGTCTGGGTTCTCCAAGTCACTATCATCAAAATCACACCCCTTTAGATTCAATTCACCTTCCTCATTGTCTTCATCATCAACATCTTCCACCTCCCTATTTTCTTCCACTTGGGGTTCAAGAATTGGATGTGGTGGTTCAATTATGTCTACGTCATCCTCTACCACATGATAAGAATAAAGTTGAAGCAAATTCACTTCTTTTTTGCTAAACCTTTCAATGACATGCCTAACATCAACATCATTGGAAAATTTCCTCAACGCACGAAAACCTTGATCCTCAAACTTATACTAAAGCTCAAAGTCACCAACATGACCCTTACTCCTCACGTACTTGGTGAAATGGGGGACTGAGATAAGGTCAACATCAAGGTTTTTGTACCCACATTATTTCCCTCCAACATACTTGTCACCTTTTAGATTTCCCCCAATAAAGAACTCAACGTTTATCATGACTTCGTCCATTTCACACACCTACATGTAATAAAATACACTTTTCACCACATTAACAAACAAAACAAAAAAAAAGCCACAAAACACATGTGCATAATTAGTTAGCATAAATTAAGACCTTGCTTAATTATATCTTTTTATTTCTAAACCCTTAAGAGAATTTGAACTATGAATCTGTAAATAAATATGCGTGTGTACATTACTACTAAACTGTTGAAAAATCAAACTCTTTTTCTGATTCTTTTGACATAAATATGGTCCATTCGTTATCAAAATTGCATTTAAGATTGTTTTTCTAATATAATAGTCCAATTACTATCGAAAACTATACTGAGATAACAAGTAATTGCATCATAAAATTATTTTACTTTACTTTGCTATGCTATTGAGGGACCACACTACAAAAGCAACACCACACTACAATAAAAAACACACTCAAAACACAAGATTATATTCAACGATAAGACCATAAAAAACGTACCCAATAGTCCATAATGAAAAAACAAAATTCATATTTAATGTCATCTTCACCTCCAACAACAACATGACCCACGTGGTGGTCATATACACTGTCCCCTTCCTTTAATGTCATATATAACTACAAAAAACTATAAATACAAAAACTAAACAAAATAGAGTTTACCTCCAATTTTGTTGATGACCATTGTTCGGAACTCCAAAGAGTTCTATCCACTGTTCGGATTCCACTGTTCGGGAAAAGTTGGGTGAGGTGTTCAGACTCAACAAAAATGGAAGATCACGAGCACATACTCCACTGTTCTGGAAAAGTTAGGTAAGGGGTTCTATCCACTGCTCCCACTCAATTAAATGGAAGATCACAACCACACACTCCACTGTTTAAGAAATTGGGTGAGAGATTCTACTGTTTTTGGGTGAGGGCCCATCAGATTTGGATGAAAAAATAACAGAAGGATTGTTTTACAACGTTCTGACAATTTAGGTAGGTAAGTTAAGGAGTTTTATAGTATAGGGTTTTTTTTAAAATACACCTAAAATTGAAGGGAGTAATCTGCATCGTGACCTATTAAATTGGATAAAACTCCTCAAAATTTAGTGCGTGTAAACTGTGAGCAAGTAAATATGAAAGTTTTTATGATAACTGATGAATTTGCGAAACATTTATTTTATAATAAATATTTATAAATAATTAATAACTAATAAAATATTAAACTAAACTAAAAAAAAGGGTAGTCTAGATAAAATCAAGGTCCATGACTTGCCCCACTTTATCACTTTAGAACAACTTTTTTGTATTAAATTAAATAAACAGAGACTGGTCGAGTTGAAGGTTGAGGGCTGAGGGAGACGGAGAAAGAATTAGTTTGATTAGGGTTTTGTTTTTTTTAGTTTGGGGAAGAGGAAGAAGAGATGAGCAGGAGCTTGGGAATACCAGTGAAGCTACTACACGAGGCATCGGGTCACGTGGTAACGGTGGAGCTCAAGAGTGGAGAGCTCTACAGAGGAAGCATGATCGAGTGCGAGGACAATTGGAACTGTCAACTCGAGAACATTACCTATACTGCCAAGGTCTTCTTTTCCTATTTTATTTACATTCACAACTCTGCTTCATCATTGAACCACGGAATCTAACAATTTTTGCTATCCTATGTTTTTGGCCACTCATAAATTTTAAACATTACAGAAGAGAAGACACACGACACACAGAATTTTCTTTTTTCTGCGTGTCATTTGTCATTACTTCCAATAGCATGCTTGATTTGACTAATTTTTGGTGAATGTTATTGGCCTCTTCAATTTGATTGGAGTTGCTCCACCGCCACTATTTAGTATAGCTCTTAGCATTCTGAGAAGCGTTTGATCCAACACTAACCAGCCAGAAACTTGTCTTGTCGGTCTTAGTTATTGAATTTCTTATAAGTTATGATTTAAGAGAGGATTGTGAACAAATGCAGATTTGGGCATGGATGTAAATTTTAGATTCAAAGAGACATATATTAGCTCCCCTTTCTTCCAAAGAGAGAGGGAGGCCACGGGGGTGGGGGGTGGGGTTAGACATTTCTGTAGATGCAGAATTTGTTAGGCACCCTTATACTGGACCATGTGAGGAATGTGAAAGAGGGAATATTCACTACACTTATAACAGAATGCTTATGGGGCAAGAGGTGAGAGAAGAAGGCATGGAAGAGTGGGGGTCTGTCATGGAGTGAGATAAAATGTGATGGTAGAGAGAGAAACGGGTAGGCATGAATTGAGTAAGGTTTTGGGGCTCTGGGCAGAGAGGTTTGCAGACCCTCGAAATATGCTCTATCATTTCTATTTGTATTTCTGTTTTAGTTTCTCTATAGAGAGTGAGGAAGAGGGAGGGATACACTTGTACAGAGAAGAATTTCCAGAGTTATTCAATTAAATACTGTCTGCATTTTCTAGTTCCTATCAGAATTCTAGTGGACCCAGGGAGGAGACAGCTGCCAGCTGCCGAAGATTTTCTTGTCCTTGGGTCTCTAGCATCGATTTCATTGTAGAATTGTCGTCAGATAAGATTAATTAGGAACGTGCCTTAGTATTAACCTTGATTTTGTGTGCTTGAGCCTTTCCATTTTCCTATCATATATTAGGGGGCCTATGAAAGTACAATTATTTATTTTTGGATGCTGTACAGATGATTAATATCTCCAATGTCAATTTTTAACACTGAACTTAATGTTAGTTGTTGATAATGGCCAAATCTTTCTCAGGATGGAAAAACATCACAACTTGAACATGTATTTATTCGAGGCAGTAAAGTCAGGTATGAATCACATGTTACTTTTCAATTTATAATTTCACATTCCAAATAAGATTGTATATTTTCTGTGAAGAGAGTTCTTTGAAATGATATGAGATGACTTTTAACAGGTTTATGGTCATACCAGATATGCTGAAGAATGCTCCTATGTTTAAGCGTTTGGATGCTAGAATCAAGGTACTTTATTATTTTCGAGTAAGTACTAAGTACTTCATATTTGTTATATCTGTGCTTTTGTAAATTATGCTTTCTGAATCTCTTGAAGGGCAAGGGTGCATCACTTGGAGTTGGTAGGGGCAGAGCAGTTGCCATGCGAGCAAAGGTATTTACATTTTTTTAAATATTTATTCATAGTTTATGGATTGGATCCAGCCTTAAAAAATTGCTTGTTCAATGTCCTGTCAATGATATGTTGTGTAACCTGAAATGTTGCCTGTGTAGGCTCAAGCTGCTGGCCGTGGAGCTGCACCTGGTAGGGGTGTACCACCAGTGCGGAGGTGATCACTTGTACAGTCCCTCTTTTCCTATCATGGAAGAAAGAAATTCAAATAGGAGTTGGGGAAGTGCTTATTTAGACTTCATAGAGTAACTCTTTATGGATGTATTGAATGCCAATGTTCTTCTCCTTGCCTCTTTTAATCTTTTATCATGTTCATGTACTTGATATGTAGTTCCTATAATGATTTTTTTTTTTTGGAGGGAGGGGGTGTTACAAGTTCCTATCATGATTCTATAAAAATTTGTGAGACTCGGTTACTTTCTTCACATTTACCTGCCAGCAAAAATATTATACAAACAAGAAAAGAGAAAAAAAAAATTTAATTTTGATGCATTATTATACTCTTCATCAAATGATGTGTTGTCACATTATTTAATGAATTAAAACTTAAGTGAAATGTCAAATTCATTAAATGATGTGATAACACATTTTCGATGATAGTATAAAATTATTTTACATTAATAATGTATCAAAATTAAACTCAAAGAAGAATATGAAATTTGCAATTTTGACCGAAGAATCAAGTCGAAAGGCAATTGTGAAGAATTGGATTCTGCAGGATTAATTAGAGGAATATTTGATGAAGCTATTATTTTATAGAATAATGTTAATTACACATATTTATATTTACATTATTTTATATTTGTGTAATTTTTATTATTTGATTATATTTGATTTTATCTCGATTTATGCACAACTCTACTATGATTGTGCCACATAGGGTGACGTAAGGAAATGTGACTTAAAAGTGATGTGTAACAAACATTTTTCTATTCTATACCTCAATAAAGAAGAATGATACAATTGCACAAGTTGTTTAAATGTAATAATTTCAATGTTAGCTAAAGTTTTATTTTAAAAAAGTTTTAACTATAAAAAATTTAAATCAGTTGTCACAATTTATCAAATTATAAATAATAACATTAATTACATCATCAACAATAAAAGTCTCATTTCAAAAGAAAAATAAAAATCTTTTTTTACTAGATAAAGTCGGTTATACCTACTAAACAATGTTGTTTTGCTATGTTAAAAGCCAAATCTTTGGAAGGAGTGATTTGAGTCCGGTAAGAAAGTTTTAGGAAGCACTTGTTGATAAGGTGGTTTCAATATCGTGAGTGAATATTAATCTCAAGAAATATTTCTCAGTTTTCTTGATGAACATTTGTGAAGTATTTATTAGTAAATACATCTTAGCCAATGGTATTTGAATTTTCTAAAATGAGGGATGTACTTTATAAAATATAAACACATTGATAAGATATCATGAATTTGTGTGAATCTACTACCTTGATTTTCTTATAAATAGTTATCATATCATATACACTTTACTATTTAAAATACGCCCCTCATTTAAAAAGATTTAGATCCAAATCCTAAACGACGAATCAATGACCTGGTGACATGACCGTTTGTCCAAGTTGCAACTGTGCTTTAATTACTTTCCACTTTTACTTCAATACTGATAAACGAAGGTAAGAAGAGAATTGTTTAACAATGTTTGTCAAGTTTGATAATGGTAATTTAAAAATGATGTCAAGATTGTTCTGAATGATTAGGTAAAAACACTGATACTATTTTTTCTTTCTTTTTTGGTTACATTGAAAGTGCCAGCACACTGATGTCTTGTTTAAATTATTATCAACTGAAAACAGCATGAAATCTTAAAACCTTTATCCATAAAATTATTCAAATAATTTAGTCGATAAGAAAACCATAATGTACATGAGCGAGCTGGACTCGCAATTATGAAAGGATTTCAACAGTATGGTATCGGGCATGCGTATCAGTACCAAACCAAAAGCATTCTAGAGGAAGTAGCCATATAGTTCCAAGTAACAAAGGCAGAAGTTCCAGGTATTGGTGGCATCGGTAGTGGGTCCCGTGAGCACAACCCGGAAATACCTAAAGGGAAGCATAGCGTTGGGTCCAATTATGGGCCAAGATGCAAACTGACCAGGCTTGCACACTGTCCGATCATTTTCATGGACTCTCAAGTTCGTCCAGCTCTTCCCGTCCAGTGAGCCCTTAAAATTTCACACAACATAATTAGTTAGCACTTTATTACCTTCAACAGAATAGAACCACCACTCCTAGTCCTAGACAAGAAGAAAGAAACCGTCCCCAGAGCAAAGATTGTCTACCTGAATATTCCAATATCTCGGGAAGGCCTTGGAACCGTCCTGCCTCAGGGTATAGTAGTTGCACATAAGCTGCATCCAATAATTTTCCTTTTCTTATCAGAATGCTGATTCCATCTAATGAGTAATGTGATCTACTCATATTGAGGTGCAGTTCTACTTCTAATACTTCCTTTGTTAAATGAGGTTGGAGGGTGGCAGTAAAATCTTCAAATTAAAAGTCTTAATATGCAGTCATATGTGTAACTTCGATGGTTTTCTAAAACTATATATATATATATGCACCCCCACCTAGTAGAAAAAGACTTTTGGTGTTTGTTGTTGTTATATCCCCTTTACTTGCTCAGAGTGCATGATAAAAAGCATGTCAACGAACTATTACAAAATACTTGTAACATTCATAATCAGCACATTGTATACCTGATGATCTTGGCCAAGATCAATCATCCACCAGGAACAGATATGTCCATTTTCCAATCGAGGCCCAGCAAAACATGTTCCCTGTGATAGCCAAATGACGTTTAGGTACCATTCAAGAAATTAAATGTTCAACAGTCAACTGCAGTAAAAAATTTAGCATACCTGGTAAGTTCTTGAGACCAAAACCTTGGGATCGGTGTATCTTGAGTGGGGACTGCTGGCTGTAATGGTAATTGTCTTTCGCTGCCACACATAATTTGTTAGTGAAGAGCATGTATAAATAGTTCATTGACCAGCCCTTAGCATAAAATATTCTTAAAAAAATGAAGGAAAAAATTAAGCAGATATTCTACCTCTGCCAAAAGAGGATTAAACCACGGGTGTTCACCATAGGATGTGCCTGCAAAGTACAGAACTCCATGGTTGTCCCCATCACGAATGTACGGGAGCTCCCTGTAACTAGACTGTCTATGTTGAAGTCTAACACTACAAGGAAAGCCAGTGTAAGTTAACTCCCGTTAGACATGTGATACAAACGGAACAACATTAGAGGGAGGAGAGAGAGAGAGAGAGAGACCGGGGGGGGGGGGGACATAATAGGGAGAACAGAGATAATAACTCAACAAGAATAATTTCAAAACATATACTGAGAACTGAGCACATAGAAATCCTTAAAAGGCAAACACAACAACTCCTACTATGCCTAACTTGGTAGCCAAGTAATCCTAATTTTGAATAGAAGTCCTAATTTATTTATAAAACCCTATGCAACTAATGAGTACCTTATGATATATCCTCAACCCATATAAATATGATATATTTATTCCTTTCCCATACCCATTATTCCCACTCCATACTTCACCAACATGTCAATGTTAATGAAAATATTATCCACAAGTACAAACATCATTCTCAACAGGAGCTTCAAATAAATAAAACTGCTATGGTGCCCACTATAGCAGTGTTTCAACTTCTATCCAAGGAAGGATACAAGCAAATGCAAGTAGTGCCTGCGATAAAATATTTCCCCTCACCATGTACCCTAAAACTGTTACTTGGAGGCAGAAAATAAGGAGAGAAGAAAAGGAAAGATAGGGTGTGTGGCTTGATTGAGAGAGAGAGAAAATGCTTGAGTCATCAAATAGATTAAGTAATCAAGTTCTAGTATGGAACTTGAAGAACAATCCCCTGATTCCCCTCTATACATCCAAATGAGGATCATGCCCATAAGTTTGTTGAATAAGAATGAGAATAACCCGAAACTAATGAATCAGAATTCATAATACAGTAAAAAATAGGATTGCAGATTATTTTCACAACCAAATAAGCTATTGCCATCCACTCCAGAGGCTACAATCCAAATTTTGAAAAATTATCCAACTAAAATGCAATGCATGACCTATTGCTCATTTGCTCCAATGAAGAAGCTGAGAAGACAGACTAGGATGAAGAACTTACTTCTCTTCATTTTCTGGCCTTGCCAGTTCACATTTAACAAGATTGATAGCCTCATTAACCTGTAACAAATAAAATAACAGAAAAATTACTCAAAGACAACATTTACAAAAAAACACATTACACATATTGCCTGAAACAATTAATTGGAATTAGACAGCAAACTTACAAGATTTTGGAAAACAGGAATATGCCAGCCAATGTTGCTATTCTGCAACTGTGCACGGTAATTATAATGGTATAGTTAGAATAAGCAAATTCTATTCCTGTAAACTGCCCAAAATTGTATAAATGCAGAGCATACAAACCTTCTCAAGTAAGGAATATTGTAGTAGTGGAAATCGCACAAATGGCAACAAATCATAAACTAACTGAAGCCTCTCACCAAAAAGGAGTTCGGGTTTTGAATTTATTATCAACTCATCCACCACTTCCCACCCAAACAATTCTTTTGCTTTCATGCCATACATTAGGATTGCATTAAGAACTTTCTCCTCAGATGTTACTGTCAAATCTGGATGCTGCAAAATCCAAATATAGATTCAGAAATTATCAGTCAAATGAGCTAATATTACAGGAAGACCTATTGTATAGACAATTTGTTGATGTATAGTAGATTATATCTAAATTAATCTCCATGGAATTTTAAGTTTTGGCTTTTGGCTATAGAGAAATTTAGTGTTTCAAATGTGTGAAATAATATCTAATTATCTACAGTTCTAAAGATCAACCAACTCAGACCCCATCCACATTGCAGATGCAGGAATTCACTAAAATCCTGTTTCTAACTTTAATGCCATATCCATATAATAATGTAAGTATAACTTTAGTCCTTTAGTCTTTAACTTTATTCCCTCTTACCCACAAAACTTATCTGCTTTACTTGTAAGCCAATTGATATGCAGGCCTCTTTAGAAGATATTATATGTATTATGCAGTTATATCAATCCTTGGATTTACCATCAAATTCAGCAAATTGAGCAACTTGAAGAGAGATATACCTTAATGATATTGACAAAAGTTGTCTCATCTAACAAAACAAAGTCAGTACTTGCACTGATACAATAGTCGAAGTTAATGGAAATTCTCCTATGCAATGTTTCTTTAATAAGTCTACATGATGGGATTGAAGAAACCACTTGGAGGAGTGGACATACTGAGTCCTGCAACAAAGTTCAACAGTTAGCTTCAAAAGCTACGGCATTATTAGTTGCCAAAATTGTCTGCTTCCTCCTCCATTAAATTTGTGTATAATAGAAAAACTCTGTTGTATGACGTTCACCCAATAGAAGAACTTCATCCCTGCATATAATACGTAGACGAGAAGTATCAATATCTTAGAATTGATTATTCTAAAATGGATCTCTTCTTTTGTTTTCAGAAGTCCGAAACCGCAACTCTCTTCTCCGATGAGTTAATTCAAGTGGCATCCACAGAATAAATGATTCTAACTTTCTATTAACTACTGATTTATGTTGTGAGTTAAGTTTACCAAACCACCTCTGAAAGGCATTCTAAAAGCATTTTGCAGCATTCTTGGTGAAGAAAAGTCACTCCAAATTGGTCAGCCAATAAAAGGAGTTGGAGCAAAACAGCACCAGAATCTATAATTTTGTCATTCAATTCCCCATCGTATAAAAAGTCAAGCATAGCCTTGAAAGCGTCTGGCGGCACATCTCTTAAAGTAACCTCTGAGGACATGCTTTCACTCATTCCATTTGTGAACATCTAGCAAAATAACAAGATCTTTAACTAATAGCACTCATGGACAGTATAAAAAAATACAAAACCACCACTTTTGAATATAAAAAAATATAGGAGATTTTGAAACATTTGCAGAAACATCCTTTCAAGGTTTTGTTGGATATACAGTCCACCACTTTTGAACTGAGCTATTATATAATTAAACTCATATAAGTTAATACTTCCTCCATAAAAGTAGAAGCTTAATGCTTAGGTGCATAAATCTAGCTGTTATGATTCTTCAAAAACCACCCCCCCCCACAAAGAGGAAGGGGGATGGTGGGTGGCGGCTTATGTTAAATCAGATAAAAGATTGTGCAATTGGCTCACCTTGGCAAAGGGAATACTCCATAAGCTGAGAACAATTTTATGTGCTCGCGCAACAAGCCCATAACTCTCAATGTAGATGTTTACATCACTGTACTGGCCAGTTAATTTCAATTGTCTCAGTCTCTGAATGCTGACAGGAAGCGAGGGCAAAATTGAACAATGAGGTCGGATGCATGGATATGTTAACTCCACATTCTTGCCTGTGCCAAACAACTTCTTATCTTGCTTAAACCGTTCCATAATCTCTTCACATTGCTTCACCAGTGGCATCACTTCAAACTGTAGGCTTAAATCCCTCAAAGAACCAAGTTGATCCTGTGGAACCTACATGATACAAGGATACAACTACCTTGAGAATGTAAATATCTACACTAGTTTAACAAGCATAGTACAGAAACTTAAATAAAAATCATCCAAGAAAAATGAAGATAATCAATCAGCTTGACAAAGTCACAAACTTACTATAGTAGACAGGTCTCATATAAACAACAAAATGATCAATGGAAAAGAAAAGTAAACATTAATATGCACAGAAAATTGAGTATGACAATTTGATAAACCTTTGTACCAGACAATCATGACCTCAATCTCCACGTTTATCATCAATGATAGCAGATACAGAAATAAGAATAAGCCCTACCTGGGTCCAGCCAGTGTAGATATACTGAAGCAGTGCATGGAGAACCAGAAAAGATACAGTGGGTAGTTTGATGACAAAAGATGACAAGCACACAGAGAAGTTTCCAGATGCCGCTAAAATTGCCTTATGAGCAGGCACAGGTCTTTCCTCTACACCAACGATGAATAACATGTCAGATAACTCCCAACTCTCCAGAAAATTCTTGAGCCCCCATTTGTCATAATCCATCATCTGTTTGTCTCCCAACTCTGCATCAATCTCATCCTCAACTTGATAATCACCAAAACCCACATGCTTCCACAGGGGCACATGAGTGTTTGTCAATGACAAGACATTAACATTTCTATACCTAACATGTTTGTCCCAGCTACTTAGGCCAATATACTGAACATTACAATTTGGATTAGAATCCAACCACTGAAACACAACATCCTGGAAAGGGTATTTTCCATTACCAATGTTAATCAAGCCATCATAGATGCTGATCCAATAACTCTGAAACGAGGAAGAGCAGCATAGGCCAACTCCTGCCACATCAACAACAGTTTTTCCATTGACCTCAATTCTGAGTCTTCGATTCCTATGACTCCCCAATATGATTGTGTAGTGAGGACTGCTATCTCTTTTGTAATGGTAGCCCTGGCTCCCCACATTCTCACGGAAAACCAGCGTGACATCATTGCAGGCGAAAGCTTCGAACGCCACGCAACCCCGGCCTGCTTCCCGGAATTTCAAGTCCTCTCGCCACGCGCACTCGAATGGCGGCACGGTCAGGAACTTCTCTTTCTTTTCCATCATCTTTATTGTTTAAACTTGCAGCAGAGAGTGTGAGACCCTGATACAGACACCAACTAATATTTAATACAACGGGAATTTCAAGTATGAATGTTGTTCCGATGTGTGTGAATAGTGATCAGAACAGATCGAGACATATGAAGCATCACTATCCCAAGATACATAGCCAGAAGCTGCTACAAGTTTTCCCACTTGACCCAAATACAAATAATAATATAAATGATACCAACAATAAAATAAAATAAAATAAAATAAAATAAAGAAGATCTAAGCCCACTTGCCGTTTGGTAGGTAGAAACGAAAATAGAAAGGATTAACTTGGTAGATGGAATGGTTATGGACATGTCAATCCTACGCCACACCCTTATCCAACCAAGCACATAATACAAAGATGAAATATCTATGCTGACTAAGATCCTCGTAAGGAAAACCGAAAAATGCACAAAATGATAGATGATGGATGGAAAACATGTTGGATTGTCATGTTGTGGCAGTTGTGCTGTGCGTATCTTTGCCTGATTGAGATTTGTGGGACCATCCTCGTCAGCTAATCGCTCAGCCTCAGAAACAGGACCACATCCACCACTGATATTTTTCAATTCAAAGTTTCTATTAATATTAATCATAATCAATTTGTAAAAATAACATTACCGCTCAATTAATATGTCAATAGGTTTTCCATCCCTTCTTCCATGGATTTTGTTTTGCTGGGTTGGGTTATATGGCTGCAACCTGCAAGCAGGGCGAGTTCTGGATCTTTCCCTGTCTTTATATATAACCTGACAGTCACCCAGACCCACTCGCTGGGTTCGGTTACCTGCCTCCAAATCTCCAATGCTGCTCAGCTCAGCATAAATCCCACTTTTACCAAAAAAAAATAAAAAATTGTGCTTACTTTTTTTTTTTTGTTAAAAAAGTGCTAAGTTAGTCTTTAATTCTATTTTTCATTTTTTTTTCCATGTGCATCTCAATGTTATTGATATAATTTTTTTTTATTTTTTGCTGTCGATGAAAACGAATTTGATCTCGAATATCTTATATTTAATTGTAAAAGATTTTACTACTTGATTAACACCTTTAAAAAAAATTAATTTCTTGAATACTAGTGATTTCAAGGAGTTATGAAATTCGGGTAATTTTTTATAGATAATGATTGTTTGAGTTATGCTACCCATAAATCAGAACACTTCATTTTTTCTGCGCCACATTCGTTTGAATTGATGCTAGTCAAATAATTATTAAAAAAATGTCATGATTTCAGGGACTTATGAAAAGTTAGTTTAATCCATTATAAATTAAAATGTTTTCTTTAGTCATGATTTACTTTTTAATGAATGAATTAAGCCCATGAACTCTGATTTTTGGCTGGCTCCTCTTCTCGTTGGCATCATATATTTAAAATATGGAACGAAGTTCCCTTGTTAGCATCTGTTTACTCTGAATCGAAGTGACATGATCAGGACACCCTTGCTGGGATCTTTAACCATTAATGATCAATTTCTGTTCTTCTTTGTGGTCGTGGATTATGCATTTTGGTGTCATTCATAAAATCATTAAAGTTTAACAATCTTTCTTTCCTCCTGCAACATACGTGCCAATTCACTTGAGAACTCTGCATTGCTAAGTCTTCAATCATAATTTTTAAGATAGTGAAGTTTATACTTTGCTTCACCTTCAGCTAATGTGCGTGCAACTCAAGCGGGCCAAGAGAATCATATACGCAAGACATCTATCTATTTGGAGTGTTATAATATTTAATTGAGATTAAGCAAATTGGAACAAATAAAGCATAAAGGATAGAAAAATAAGTGAATGGTGAAATTATTCCTTAAAAGATAGTCATATTAGTTATTAAGTAATAGAAATTATTTTTTGAGATCTTTGAATATACATTCTATCATTTAAATGAGTTCTTAGATATCCACACACTAACTAGAATTAAAGATTAATTTGAAGGATGAAATGTATATTCAAAATCTTTCTATATAAATTTTTATTATCTAAAAATTAATATGACCGACGTTATATTTTTTGAAGACCAATTTTACCATTTAGTCTAAATTTTAATCTTCCAACTTCCTTCAATGCAATACTAAAATATTTCGTCATTGTAAATTATTAAACTAATTTTGATCATGTACTTTAATGTAGATAATACAGTTAAAAAGTAAAGGTGTTCATGACCTATCCCAACGTGATCTTATAATCCTGATTGACTCGAAGTTAATTTAGCTGAATTAGTTTATTAAAATTAGGCTTAGTATATTTTTGTAGGTCTAGTTCGGCCCACACTTTAGATTAGTTCAACTCGATCTAATTTTATATAATATATTAAGATTTATAATTTTATGAAATTTAGTAATAAATTATAATATTTTTTTTACTTAAATTAATATTTTTTATATTGATATAATTTATTTTAAAATATAAATTGTATAACATTTCATAGTTTTTGTTTGATTTTTTAAAAAATTTTATGACTTAATTACATATATAATTTAAATTTTATACATTTTATCTAAATGTCAGGTTCATTTTATCTTAACCCGATCACTAATCAAGTCATTATCAGATTGAGGTCTAGGTCTAAACATTTGGCTTAATAAAAATATTAAGTCTGGTTCATATTAGGTTGAACTTATCCCATAATCACCTTATTAAAAAGTGTAATGAATTTACATTTGCTCAAAAAGTGTAATATTTTTTAAATCTATTTCTTCCCTATGATTAAAGTTTATAAAGAATAATTATTTTTAAAGTTGAAATCATAAAAAAATTCTGATTTGTGAAATACATGCAATGTCTAACTCAAGGTCTCAATTCTCAACACTTTCACTATTCATAGGCGTAACTGTCATGCGACAGTCACAATAGCATAATCTGATTTCTTCCACCATTATCATATTATTATCACTTTATTTTATGTGAATCACATTATTTTATCGCTTTGGCTGCATTACTCGGATAGCTTTATTACTTCTCATTTCCTTCGCTTGTTGTAGTTGATGAATCAAGTGTCTTTTTTTTATTTTTTTGGACACCGATGAATCAAGTATCTAGACTCTAGACTAGAGTTGAGCTGTTGAGCCATTTTTGGAGCCCTTAAAGAAGTTTAGAAGTTTTGGGCCAGACCGAGCTTAGTTGACCATAATTCTAGGCCCTTGCATGCATGTATATTGTTCTCTTTGTTTTGTTTTTTTTCGGGTCGTAGTACATTGTTCTCTTGGTTGTCGCATTGCAGCAAAGAGATAACGGAGCCTCGACCATTTTGAAGCCCGGCCTGTTATAATGTGGCCCTTACCTATTCTTACTATGATCAACTTTTTGATCAAATTGTTCTTAGTAATAAAATTATTTATTAAATCATTATATTTTTAAAATTATATAATAAAATATTATTTTTTTATTTAATGTGATATTTTTTTATATTTTTTATATTCATATAAAAAGTGTCATTTATATTAATATTTTTACGTAAATAACTCTAAAATATTTGACATTGTTTAATAGATAATTTCAAACGCGTTTTAATGTTATCTACATAGAAATGTCAACACGGATGATATTATCTAGTATTTAATTTTAAATACTTTGATATTATCTACATAAAGTACTAACACAGATGATATTATTTATGTGGATAAAAAAATAAAAAATATCACATTAAATAAAAAAATAACATTCTATATTAATTATAATAACATATATTATATCTATTTTTTAGTCAAATATTATAAAATAATAATTTAGTTAGACTACTAACGTTACATCAAGTTTAAGTATGACTAATTATTCAACACTAAAAAAACTATTATATTAATTTTTGTCGTGTTATAAGTTCCAATAATTTACAGTCAAGTGGAACTCAACTTTTATAATTGTAGTATTTATGTTTATTTTAATTTAAATGAAACAAAAACTATAACAGAATAACATTAAAATATGTCACTTTTTAAAGGCACAAGATGTATAACATTTTCCTATTAATTTAGTCTATGAATGAAAGATTTTTAATATTTAAAGAGTTAAAATTTATTATTTATTAAGATAAAAATAATGTTATACAATAATAAAATAATTATTATTTGATGTACTTAGTACTAAAAAACTATTATATTAATTTAGCCTTTGAATGAAAGGTTTTTTATACTTAAAGTGTTAAAAATTATTATTTATGATAAAAATTTTATTATTTGATAACTAATTTTTTGACATGGAATATTTGGTGACTAATTTAATGTAATAATTTTTTAATAATTAAATTACTAATGTTTTAAAAATTGGATAAAAATTGTAAAAAAAAAAAATGAACCAAATTAAGTTTATTATATGAATCTATCTATCTATAAAATTTGAGGTGTGTTTGGGATAGCTGCAAAAATTTGATTATGCTTAGTAATCGATTATTGTATAAAAGTTTTTTGTTATAATTGATTATAATTGATTCATTTTTATGTTTGGATGCATTAGGCGTAAAAAGCGATTTTAAGTTAATCTAATTGTTTGGATGATATAAAAAAGAATCGCTTTTATGTATTAAATTACTAAAATAGGTATAGAATGATTAAAAAAATTATTTGACTGAGGACAAAATGGTATTTACATATCAAAATGTAAGGAATAATCTATAAGCTAAAATCATAAGTTTCAATCTTCAGCATTATAAAAATTAGCTTTAAAAAGCTTTTATTTTACATTAAATTTCGTGTAAAAGCTGAAGCTAATTTTACCAAACATGATTAAATACTATTCAAACAGTTTTTTTCCCAAAAAAAGCTGTTGAGAATCTCTACCAAACATGCACTTGCTCAACAGATTCTTGAAGGGTCACTATGCTAAAACTTGATGTAGCATTAGTGATCCAACCAAAATGTCGTTCTGCAATGTTTGACTAAGAAAGAAATATAACATATGTCATTATCAGTGATAGACTTAGAAAATTTAAGCAGTAAGGGCAAAGGTAATATATAAGTATAAAAAAATTCGATGAAAAAATATATTAATACACAATGATAAAAGATTAATTTACAATTATTTTTTCATAGTGTAAATAATATTTTCACTATTAATACTATCAAATATTTTCTATTTATGTATATATAAATAATTTTAACATTTAATTAAGTGAGATGCAATTTAAAAAAATGTTATAAAGATTTTAACTTCTCTTATAGTAAATTTATTTACTTACACATCATACGATGACAAAGTTAAAAATATGAAAGAATAGAAATATCAAATAACTATTGTGAGTAATAGAAAATTTTTCTAAGATGAATGGGGACATGTGCTCCCACTGTATATAACATGGGTCCGTTCATGATTATTATAATCAATACAAAATGTTACTTGTTCAATGTGACATTCTTTATTTTTTTTGTTTATATAAATAATGTCATTCGCGTTGACGCTTTTACATAGATAATATTAAAATATTTAGAATTATCTATTAGATAACGTCATTCACATTAATAATTCTACATAGATAATGTCAAAGCGTTTAGAGTTATATATTAAATAACATCAAACATTTTGAAGTTATCTATGAAGAAGCATCAAAATATTTTTTACATAGACATAAAAAATATAAAAAATATCATATTAGACAAAAAAAAATATTATGATTTATAATTTTAAAAATATAACAATTTAATGAATAATTTTTTTACTAAAAAAAGCTTGGTCAAAAAGCCTACTATGATCACAATGTTTTCTGGTCATGGGCTGTGACGAAAGTCACGTCTAACCCTAAAAACGTTACGTTATGCTGTCCAAAATAAAATTAAAAAGTCCAAATACGTTACGTGCTTGGATTTTTAGTGGGAAATTATTTAATTGGACCCATAAAACTTTATTTTCGTCTATTTGTCATCAATTATAAGAAGTTTGCCATTCCTTCTCAAAATTTACTGATAGAGTAGAACACAATCAACACATTTTACAATTTGCTCTGTTTAACTTGTATATAATTACACAAAGCCCGGTGCATTATTTTATTTTAATAACTTCATATTCAAAAGTAATTTTACTAAGTTTTCTTAAAAAAAGGAAAATCGCACAATGATAAGGTAAACATTCTCAAACAAGTAATTATTTAACAATTAAAAATACAAAATGGTAAGGTAGGCCAAAATGTAAACGAAGATACTTAATTGAGATTTGATCATGTGATCAAGTAATTTTTTTTAAAAGACTTGATATTACTTGAATTATAACATATAATACTTTATAAAGAATCTTGTTATTACACATTTATGTATCTAAATATAAAAAAAATTAAAAAAACAAAAATTTAAGAGTATGAAGAGAAAACTAATTGCTGAATCAATAAATATTTTAATTAGTTTACATATTTAATCAACGATAAAAATCTAAATTATAATTAATATAATTACATACCATTAAAATAGTTTCCTAAAAGCATTAAGTGTCACGTAAGCTAAATTATTGACATGGCCTCTTGAAAATAAATGATCTCACTAACTTATAATTAATGATTATGAATGAATAATATAGTGTTATTTACATGACTTGAATGAACCTACAATATATTAATTGAATATTTACCTTCATAACTTAAGTTTGCATAAATCTATTTCCATTATTAATTCATTACCTAACTTGTAATTTTAAAAAAAATGGACAGATGATTTTTTTAAAAACTTATGAAAATATAATTTTAAAAATATAAAATATAAATATAATCACACTCATATAGAGTAAAAGGTTAGTTTTATAATAAAAATCTCTTACGAGTTTTAAACAATAAAGTATTCACAATGAGTTATTCAAGTGAAAAATAAGTTTAAAAGTTGAAAAATATTTGCAATGTTAAAAGTTCGAACTCACGAGAAAATATTTAAAGAAAAAGGTAATCATAGTATTTTAAGTAAAGATCAATCTCATACACTAAAAATGTGAAAAAAATATAGAAATAAATAAAATTACTATTTTATTTTCTTAATTTTTCCTTTCTATCTCTAATTCCCTTGATATTTAGTGTAAGTAAAAATATTATTGTTTTCAATTAAATCAAACGAATCGTAAGGCACATGTAAATTACATGACCGATCATTATAAAAATGATAATTTTGTTTATCATTTAATATCTTTTAATTTTGTTTATTTATCATTTATTCCCCATATAGTTTGATTTTAAGTATCTGGAGATTAAATTTTATTTAATATAATTAAAAAATCTGTATTTCCACTTAAAACAAAATTATATGATGATTCAGTAAGAGCAAAAAAGTTCATGATAATAAATTAAAAAAATATTGTACTTGAGGGAATAAAATACTTTTATCCTTTAATTTATTTTTGTCAACAATTTTTTTTTCCGGTTGTGACAAAACCTTGTGTCAAAAAACAAACTTACCTGCCCTTGTGACGATTTGATGACGCTCAAAAAACAAATGTTTGTTGTGGCCCATAAGGCAGGTTTGTGGCTTAGCAGTCAGCACACGTCAGGGCCCATCGCATCACACACACTCTCAAAAGATTTAATTAATTTAAAATAAGTTTATAAAAATTTTAAATAGTTAATATACAATTAATGATATAATTTTATTCTAAAATATGTATTTATTGTGCTAAAAAAATTATAATAATTTCTCCTATTTCGTGAATGATAATAAAACTCCACAAAGATATTGGTACACATTTTTAGTCCCAGCACACGTTTCAAGGACTTTTCAGACATGTCATCTATAATCCACGTCATCCTAGTCGATTCACTACATCCTTTTTTGATGGACGATTTCCTACATCCTTGTGTCAGAAAATTGGTAAGATATATTGAGGGAAAGTGATATGGTATATTGGTACTCTTATAGGTTTCGTACTTAATTGAATTATTAAATATTTTATTACATAATAATAATAATAATAATAATTATTATTATTATTATTATTAATGTGTATCAATTTAAGTAAAAAATAAATAAAATTTTAAAATCTATAATTTTAAACTTGATCATAAAATTTATATATATATAAATAATGTTATTAAAAAATATTTCTACTTAAGTCTTTGATTACATTTAAAAAATTTATTTTTTATTTATCAATATAAATTTATTTTAAAAATTTAAAATTAATAATAATTTTACAATAAATATTTAAATGAAAATAACTGTCAAATGCTTAACAACTTATCTAAATACTAAATCTAGAAAAAAAAATGAATACAATATGAATACCCTATAAAATGGCTTATTTCGAAGGTAATACTTCCATCAATTATTATACCAAAAATAAATTCCATCAATTAGAATTTATTTAAATTATATTATATAATATTTTAAATTTTATTTCATACTATATATATATATATATATATTATACTTTAAATAAATTATGAGTAATATCCACCAACCAATGAATTGTAGTTCAAATATTGTATCTGTGACACCCAATTTTGTCCTGGAGCGTTTTGTAAATAAAAAAAGATAAAAAAAAATAATCTTTCAACTCATTGGCCCATTAACCCATTAACCCGTAACCCATAAACTAACCCGTTAACCCATAATCCGTTAACCCACAACCCATCGAGTTATCCTCACACTTAAACTCATCACTTATCCTAAATCAACCTATCCTAAACTAACCATTACTCATCCTACCACAAACTTATCCTAAACCAACCTATCCTAAACTAACTAAAACTCATCCTACCACAAACTTATCCTAACATAAACCCATCCTATCTCAAACTCATCCTAAACAAACTTATCCTAAACCTCACATCACTTATCCTAAACAAACTCCTAATCACATTCTAACTCAAACACCTCTAATCCCCATCCCCAAACCGTAATCCACCAAACCCATTACCAACACAGATCCACCTTCAACCGTGACCCAAACCCCAACCCGAGACCGAGCTCATCACGCGCGGTTTGTTCCTACGACCACTAGACCCACCGGTCGCGCACGGCCACCGTAGCAAAGGCCGCCGTCACAAACCGAAACCGAGAGAGCTACCCGGACCCATTGCCATTCTCGAGCAACTCGGCCACCGATCCCAGCCCCAGTCGCGCAGCTTCGTGAGCTCGTCTTCAACCCGTGTCGCCGTCGCGTACTGACACCGGAGAACTGACCCACAGCCGCCGCATCTCTGTCTCACCTATCCACCTTCCGATCCACTCACCGTCGCCGACGGTCGCTCCCTTTGAATCTCTGGACGTTTTCTGCATAAAAGCAAAGAAAGAAGCAAAAAAATAGCCCCTCCCCTTTGCTAACTGTGAGTTGTTTTTTTGGTTTTCATGTAGTTTTTTTTTTTTTTTGGAGGATTCATTTTGGGCTGTTTAAAGGAAGTGGGTTTAAGGTAAAAAGAAAAAAAGAAAAAAAATTGAGCCAAAAGGTGATAAAAAAAATCAATTAAAGGATCAAAAAAAAAAATTGAAGGGTAAAAAAAAAAGGGAAGAAGGAAAGGATAAATTAAAAAATATAAGAATAATTTTTTTTCTCTTTTTAAAAAATAATGATGATAATAATAATAATAATATGGGTTATCCGAATTGCACGACACTTGCTAACCCTTGTATTTTGTAAACGTCTAAGTTAAGCGACAAATTGATGGTTTACATTATCATTATTATTATTATTATTATTACTATTGATATTATTATTATTATTATTATTATTATTATTATTATTTATTATTGTTGTTGTTGTTGTTGTTACTATTATTATTATTATATTTAAATTATTGTCATGTGTTCAATTATTTTTTTTTTAGTTAAATCGCTAATTGATAATTTTAAATAAAAGTTTTGTAACAAACTTAATAATCAATGGGTGACGTCTCAGCGTGACGCGAGCTTCACCTATTTAATCCTTAATTTGAATAATCGAAATGACGAACTTGTTGATTCAAATTTTTTTAAATTATTTTAATTAAAATCAACTAACCCACAATTATTTTCTAAATAACTACGTGACTTTGATTTCCTCATTGCAGCCGGGGATACGTAGGAGTAGAATTTCTATTCTATCAAGCCAAAAATTAAATTTTCATAATTTATTTATTTATTTCATATATTTTACAAAAAGGGGTAAAACAAATATTTTCAAAGATTATTAAGAATTTGCATAAATTAATTTAAGGTACCGTCTCAGGACGGGTGTGTTAGGGGTGCTGTGGGATTAAGTTTTCACCCTTCCCTACACATAACCGACTCTCGAATTCAATCTGATTTCAAAGACTATTTTTCTTGGGTTTTCTAATTTTTCCTAATAAAAAATAAAATTATTGGCGACTCCTAATTAATTATATATTTTAATTTAAGTTGCTATTCCGCCGTGATTTATATCGGTCGCGACAGATGACGACTCCGCTGGAGATACTTGAGAGTCAAGCCTATACAAGTTGGTTATGCGAATATTGTGATCTTTATGTATTTGTTTTACCATTTTTTCATTTTTTTATTTGATTTTTTTTAATAGTTAAGTGTTTTATTATCTAAACTTTAGGGTAGAAAAGTTTTGGAGTTTGTTTATTGCTTTGTTTTGCAGGATATGGGTAGTCTTAAGATTGTAACTATTTATATGCTCCTTACACCCACCGCACTTACACGTTTATCACACACATTCGAGTGGGGCCCTATATCCAGTCTGAGGTGAAGCCTAAGTTAAGTAGAAGTTGCGTAGTGGTAGCCATTTTGGATGTACTTCCTGTTTGGTTATCGTGAAAACCTCATCTAGAGTGTGCCTTTTTCATGAATGTCCCACACCTAGTGGTTTACCTACTATTTCGTGGTCAACATTCTGAAATAGGACTTGGCTCTAGAGACCTTTAGAACAGAAGAGCCACCCAATGAAAGTTCTCACGAACCAGAAAGACTCTTAGATCCTTAGGATAGAATTCCCAAGTTTAAGGCAACCCCATTAAGACACAAAGGGAGCGTACTTCTTCTTTCCTCATGCCATCCATTCTTGCAAAAAAAAAAAACTTAAAAAATACATTTTCTTACATTTTCATGGCATTACTAGCATTCTTAAAAAAAAAAAATTATCTTGCATTTTCATGTCTTGCATTTTCATGGCATTCCTAACATTCTTCAAAAGAAAAAAAATATCATTTTGCACCTTCATGGCATCTTTAGCATTCTAAAACAAATATAGAAAAAATAAATCATGCATTTTCATTCCATGCATTTAAAAAATATTTTCATTTCATCTTATGCATGACATTAATCTCATTTATTGTATGGTGTTACCATGTTCAGCAACCATTGCGCGACCAAGGAAAGAAAACACCAATCAAACCCGTGTTCACAATACAAGGGCTCGAACAAAGTTGCTTGCAATGATGGCAGTGAAAATGAAGGCAGGAACCTAAGTTTGGAAATGGATGAAGTGAAAGGAAGGGTGGATGAGGTGACAGAATCTCAAAGAAGAATTGAGGAAATGTTGTCAGCCATGAGGGAGACCCTCACCTTGATGGGGGCAGTTGGAGGTGTAGGAATAACCGGGGCACACTCACACCCACTGAATACCACTTCCATGAGGACAAACCTTGGAGTCACTACTGAGATACCTTATGTGGGAGGAACCTTAAACACGGCATCAGTAGTAATTCCCATTGGAGAAAGATTTCATTCATTGGAAGGTACTCGAAATGAGGTCTATGGTAACACCGAGTTTACGTGGAAACCACCACATATGTCCATTCAGATGCCAACTGGATTTCCTGCCGGTAATGGGCACACAACTATTCAGAATGATAAGATGAAAGAAGAGTGGATGGAAAAGATGGAGGAGCAAATCAAAGCGATCAAGGGTCCTAGCACCTACGGTCCCCTTGGGATAGAAGAATTGTGCCCCACTGCTAACATCGTCATCCCCAAGGATTTCAAAGTCCCAGAATTTGTCAAGTATGATGGGAGCACCAATCCCTTTTTCCATCTAAAAACTTACATTACCAAAATGTCCATTTGGTCAAGGGATTGGAAGTTCCTCGTCAATTTTTTTCATGAAAGTTTGTCTGGGCCTGCTCTGGAGTGGTGTATCCAACATGACCTTTCGAAAATCTCCTATTGGGATGATTGGGCAAATTTGTTTATGGGACAGTATCAATTTAATTTGGATACAGCCCCAACCCGAGAGCAGTTGGGAACACTACGAAAGAAAAATGAAGAGACATTCAAGCAATATGCCCAGAGGTGGAGAACTCTCGCAGCTCAAGTGCAACCGCCGTTAACTTTGACAGAAATGTGCTCATACTTCTTAGGGACTTTAGGAGCTCCCTATGTTGGGACAATGGCAGGTGCTGCTTACCAAGACTTTCTTGAATTAATTCTTCTGGAGAGAGGATTGAAATTCTGGTAAAGGCTGGAAAATTGCCAATTGGCAATAATGAAGGTAGTTTCAAGAAGAGATTTTCCACTAAGAGAAATGAGCCAGAAGTGAGCTATCTGCAAAGTCAACAACCTTCACAACCCCGATATTCTCCATCCTACCCTGCCTATCAAGCACCCCCATATAACTCAAACACTTACCCTTCTGCACCGTCTCATCTACCTGGCCTAACCGCCCCTCCCACAAATGCACCTCAAACCCAGCTACTCCAAATGTTCCTGTACCTCAACCATACGCTCCAACCCGCCTAACCTATAACCAATATCCATCTGCACCTCCACAAAATTGCCCACAACCTCGGCCAAACTTTTAAAATCAAGGTCGTTTTCGTCCCCAAGGCCTACCTCCTTTCTCAAGATTGTCCATTTCAAATGCAGAGTTATTCCAAAGGCTCTATGATGCCCATTTAATTTCGGGGAGTCCTGTGCGCCCTATGAAGTCACCATTCCCGAGTTGGCATAACCTAAATTTGACTTGTAAATTTCACATGGATGCTTCTGGGCATTCCATTAAAGACTGTAAGGCTTTTAAGACAGCAGTGAGGAAGTTAATTGCTTATGGGAAAGAGGAGGCTGGACTCGATATTGTCAACAACCCAATTCCTAATCATGGTGAAAGGAATAGGGTAAATGCTTAGAATAGTTGATCAAGGTAATCTCAGAAAGTTCAACTTAGAGGTGGTTTATAAACAATACCTTAGAGTCCTCCAACACTGGGGAATTTCTAAGCGACTGGTATTCTGATTTGTTTATCAAGTAGTTACCCTGAAACGATGGTTTAATTGTATCAACCTTATGCTTGTTCGATCAATAAAATCATTTGGGTTTTGAACTTATGATAACTTTCTTGAAGCATTAATGTAATAAATTTGCATGGGTACATTGTTTCTTTTCTTTCCCATCACATTATATTTCTTGACATTTATGATGTTTCATTTTTGTAAAGTGTATCCCTTTTATCCAATTCTTGGCAATCCCCAGTTTAGTAGATGTCAATAAAGTCCTCGATTGCAAGTGTCTTTTGAAAGAGAAAAAGAGAAAAAAAGGAAAAAAAAAGAAAAGAAAAAAGGATCAAAAAGGAAAAAGGGAGCAAAAAAGTAATCACTTGGTGCGCACTATCTTTTTGGTCTCAAAATTAAAGTTTTGAAAATAAACAATCATGATTTGAAAATGAAGACTGGCCATTTTTCTCTATCTTTCACAAAATTTCATCATTTTTATCCATTGCTACCCCTTTTGAGCTTAAAAATTTCTTTAATAAACTTTGGATAATGATCACCCCTACACTGGGGGATAGTACAAGACAAAGGTTGATTGTCATGGTGACTATTTTGAAGTATAATAAAAAAGGAAGAAAAAAGTGAAAGGGGGAAGAAGTAAAAAAATGATGAAAAAATAAAAAAAAAAAAAAAAAGAAAAGAAAAAAATAGAAAAACAAAAAAGAGAGAAGGGAAAGAAAGAAGAAAGAAGATAAAATGAAATGGGGAAGAAATGGAGAACAATAAAAGAAAGGTGTGCTTAAAAGTGCAAAGCAGTTGACGAAGTTCAATTTTGAAAGTGTAAGGATCCTTAATCTTATTCAACCCTTAAACACTTGTTTGAGCTTTATATCTTTCCTTTCATAACCCCTAGCCTTGACCACGTTACAAGCCTCAAAAAGTCCATTCTGATCAATGAAGGGTTGTTGTCATTTCGTTAACTTCAATTTTGAGACAAATGTTACACTCATCTAAGTGTCTAGTTCATTGCTCTTAAAAAAAAAAAAGAAAAAAAATGGACTTTCACTAGGGCAAGTTTCTGCCATGTTCGAGTTGGCCCTACACTGGGGCATTCTTTTTCCTAGTTCAATTTAACCTACACTAGGACAAGTGTCTACCCTGCTCGATTTGACTCTAAACTGGGGCAATTTTTCTTTTCCTTGGTTCGGTTGACCAACACTGGGATAAATCTTTCGGTCACTAGAGTGAGTGTTAGCCTTATTCTATCCTAAACTGAGACAAATTTTTCTTGGTTCAATTTGACTTGATGTAGATATTCAGTAGAAGAAAATCCTTAGTCATAATGTCTAGTGAGCAACTAAAGATTGTTTTCATGAGGATCAAACCAATCCATATCAAGGCAACTCTTCTTTGAGTCACATACCATCATTTGTGTCTTTTTCCATATATACCCTTTGGTGTAGTCAAACTTCCAAGGTCAATCTAGAAGTTGTTCACTTAGTCAATTTCTGTTCTGTTGTACTTTTGAATCCATGTCTATCTGTTACGTAATGCTTCAAGTAATGTGAACATGAGTACAACATTATGATTTGACCATCTAATGGCAATTGCCTGATGAACAATTCAAATCGAAAAGAACTTAGAAGTTTCAATTAAAGGGAAAAATGATATCCCAGAGGATAATCCAGAAACAAGAGGTACCTAAGCAAAAAGGGAAAAGAGCCTGCTTAGGCGAAAACTCGAAAGGCGGTTTAACCAAAAAGCGGGGCAATTTTGTTCAATTGGTCATACTTGGGACAAAATTTTTGAAGTATTAAAGAGAAGATATGAGTAATCAAGCAGTTGCAGAGAATCAATTAGATGATAGACAAAGTTAAATACTGGAGTAAAATTTTCTCTCAATGACTCAGCCAAGCAAGGGTTCATGACAAGAGATGATCATTTCATTCCTCAAAAGAAGAGTTGAGAGTGGCAAACAAGGAAAAAGAAAGAAGAAGAAAAAGGAAAGAAAGGATGAGGACCGAAGTTATCGGTCCAATGGGCTAAAGCACGTGAACGAGGGGTTTGATTGGTCAAAGCTTTCTAAAGTCGTCCTTGGTTCAAATGATTTTTTTAAAATAAAATTTTAAAAAAAAAAAAAAAAAAAGGAAAGGAAAAAGGGAAAGAAAAAAAGGAAAGAAAAAGAAAAAAAAAAAGGGAAAGAAAAATAAAAAAAGAAGAAAAAAGAGAAAAGAGAAAGGAAAAATAAAAAAGAAAAAAAGGAAAAAAAAGAAAAAAAGAAAAGAGAAAAATAAAATAAAAGAAGGAGATCTTTTTGGGTCAAGATGCTCATTGTCTTTAAAATGTGTCTTTTGGGACTCTGTTGCCCATTGTTTTTAAATTTTGGGATTCTGTCATTTGCCCATTGTCATTTAAATTTTGGGACTCTCATTGCCCATTGTCGTTATAATTTCGGGACTCATTTGCCCATTGTCATTTTAAATTTTGGGACTCTGTTGCCCATTGTCATTTAAATTTCGGACTCACATTTGCCCATTGTCTTTTAAATTTCGGACTCATTGTTGCCCATTGTCTTTTAAATTTTGGGATTCATTTGCCCATTGTCGTTATAATTTCGGGACTCTGTTGCCCATTGTCTTTTAAATTTTGGGACTCATTGCCCATTGTCATTTAAATTTCGGGACTCTGTTGCCCATTGTCTTTTAAATTTCGAGACTCTGTTGCCCATTGTCTTTTTCATTTTGGGACTCTGTTGCCCATTGTCATCTTAAATTCTGGGACTCTGTTGCCCATTGTCTTTTTAATTTTGGGACTCTGTTGCCCATTGTCTTTTAAATTTCGGGACTCTGTTGCCCATTGTCTTTTTCATTTTGGGACTCTGTTGCCCATTGTCATCTTAAATTCTGGGACTCTGTTGCCCATTATCTTTTTAATTTTGGGACTCTGTTGCCCATTGTCTTTTAAATTCTGGGACTCTATTGCCTATTGTCATTTAAATTATGGGACTCTGTTACCCATTATCATTTAAATTCTGAGACTCTGTTGCCTATTGCCTTTTAAATTAAGGACTCATTGCCCATTGTCTTTTTAATTTCGGGACTCATTTGCCTATTGTCACTTAAATTCAGGACTCTGTTGCCCATTGTCTTTTAAATTTTGGGACTCTGTTGCCCATTGTCATTTAAATTTCGGGCCACGATTGCCCATTGTCTTTTAATTTTCGGGACTCGGTGTTGCCCATTGTCATTTAAATTCAGGACTCGATTGCCCATTGACTTTTAAATTCAGGACTCGATTGCCCATTGTCATTTTAAGTTCATTGAACGCATCGGCTACTATGCATTTCATGCATTTTAAATTTTCATCTTTTGCTTTTGAGTGCATCGGCTCCTATCTTTTACTTTTGAGCGCATCACTCCTGTCTTTTTTTTCTTGAGGCAATCAGCTCCCTGTCTTTTACTTTTGAGCGCATCGGCTCTGTCTTTTAAGTTTCTATCATTGAGCGCATCGCTCTTTGCATTGTTTTGTTTCTTTTCGCTCCCGAACAAAATTTGAGTTCATGTCTTTACTCGTTCCTTACCATGATAAAATGAAAAACTACGGTTATTCTTTTTATCTAGTAAGAAACAAGTAAAGAGGGGCAACTGTGAACACCCAATTTTGTCCGGGGCGTTTTGTAAATAAAAAAAAGATAAAAAAAATAATCTTTCAACTCATTGGCCCATTAACCCATTAACCCGTAACCCATAAACTAACCCGTTAACCCATAACCCGTTAACCCACAACCCATCAGTTATCCTCACACTTAAACTCATCACTTATCCTAAACCAACCTATCCTAAACTAACCATTACTCATCCTACCACAAACTTATCCTAAACCAACCTATCCTAAACTAACTCAAACTCATCCTACCACAAACTTATCCTAACATAAACCCATCCTATCTCAAACCCATCCTAAACAAACTTATCCTAAACCTCCCATCACTTATCCTAAACAAACTCCTAATCACATTCTAACTCAAAACACCTCTAATCCCCATCCCCAAACCGTAATCCACCAAACCCATTACCAACACAGATCCACCTTCAACCGTGACCCAAACCCCAACCCGAGACCAGAGCTCTGTCACGCGCGGATTTGTTCCTGCAGCCACTAGACCCACCAGTCGCGCACGGCCACCGTAGCAGCGCCGTCACAAACCGAGCAGGAGCTACCTGGACCCATTGCCATTCTCGAGCAACTCGGCCACCGATCCCAGCCCCAGTCGCGCAGTTCTGTGAGCTCGTCTTCAACCCGTGTCGCCGTCGCGTACTGACACCGAAGAACTGACCCACAGCCGCCGCATCTCTGTCTCACCTATCCACCTTCCGATCCACTCACCGTCGCCGACGGTCGCTCCCTTTGAATCTCTGGACGTTTTCTGCATAAAAGCAAAGAAAGAAGCAAAAAAATAGCCCCTCCCCTTTGCTAACCGTGAGTTGTTTTTTTGGTTTTCATGTAGTTTTTTTTTTTTTTTTGGAGGATTCATTTTGGGCTGTTTAAAGGAAGTGGGTTTAAGGTAAAAAAAAAAAAGAAAAAAAATTGGGCCAAAAGGTGATAAAAAAATCAATTAAAGGATCAAAAAAAAAAATTGAAGGGTAAAAAAAAAAAAAGGGAAGAAGGAAAGGATAAATTAAAAAATATAAGAATAATTTTTTTTCTCTTTTTAAAAAATAATGATGATAATAATAATAATAATATGGGTTATCTGAGTTATGACAAACTTTCTAACTTGCTTGTATTTTGTAACGTCTGAGTTGCGACAACTGATAGTTTACATTATCATTATTATTATTATTATTATTACTATTGATATTATTATTATTATTATTATTGTTGTTGTTGTTGTTGTTGTTACTATTATTATTATTATATTTAAATTATTGTCATGTGTTCAATTATTATTATTTTTAGTTAAATCGCTAATTGATAATTTTAAATAAAAATTTTGTAACAAACTTAATAATCAATGGGTGACGTCTCTACAAGCGCTGTAGAGTTTACCTTTATTTAATCCTTAATTTGAATAATCGAAATTATGACGACTTTTGATTCAAATTTTTTTAAATTATTTTAATTAAAATCAACTAACCCACAATTATTTTCTAAAGAACTACATGACTTTGATTTCCTCGTTGCAACCGGGGATACGTAGGAGTAGAATTTCTATTCTATCAAGCCAAAAATTAAATTTTTATAATTTATTTATTTATTTCATATATTTTACAAAAAGGGGTAAAACAAATATTTTCAAAAATTATTAAGAATTTACATAAATTAATTTAATGTACCGTCTTAGGACGGATGTGTTAGGGGTACTATGAGATTAAGTTTTCACCCTTCCCTACACATAACCGACTCCCGAATTCAATCTGGTTTCAAAGACTATTTTTCTTGAATTTTCTAATTTTTTTTAATAAAAAATAAAATTAATAGTGACTCCTAATTAATTATATATTTTAATTTAAATTACTATTCCGCCGTGATTTATATCGGTCGCGACTGTATCTCAATTCTAACAAAGATAGAGATTTGTGTTCGATTTCCATTATCTGAGCCTCACAAAACCAATCCCCAACAACCTATCACACAAAACAATTATGTGTAATATTCCCAAATTACATAAAATTCTCTCCTTAGATGATGTGTAAATGCTGGAGCGTTTAAGCGCATCACATTAGTGGCTACCAGAAAGTACCAAATGAAGTAGCAGAAAACACCAAAAACTAGATAAGGAACCATGAATACATGACGTTCTCATATATGTTAATATTTTTCCAATCCAATCTCAATGCTAGATATTATTAATATAATAATTGTGGATCCTATTTTTTTAACCATCCAAAATATCGGATAGAACTCGAGGAGACTATCATAATATCATTTTATATAGAACCACGTATAAATATATTTTTTATTTGAGTTAAATTTATTTTCTTATTTTAATAAAATAGACACCACCATTTAAAACTATTATTATTATCAAATCCCACTCAGTCTAATTTTCGTTAATGTCCGCAGTTCAATTCATGTAACAATAAAGGAAATAGAAAAAAAAAAGTCAATTTATATAGTGGTATGTGAAATTTTGTTTAACATATAGTACCTTTTCTGAAGAGATTTTTGTTCATATAGAATTCATAAAAAATGTTGTGCGACCACATTTGAATTCCAAACAATGCGCATCAGTATTATATTACGAGTTTTGATATATTTTTTAAAAATAATCTCTTAATAATTACCTTGACATTTAACAAAAAAATAAGCATTTAATGTCTTAAAAATATAAAAATTATTTTTTTATATTTAATAAATAGTAAAATTATTACAAATATTATTTAAGCTAAGAAGATGACAAAGAATAAAATAAAATAAAATAAAAACTCAATAAAAATGTGTTTAAAAGTTATTTAAAAGATTGATGTGAAATGATAAGATTGGATAAAGATATCTCTTCTTTTGTCACTTAAAATCTCTAATTTTTATTTCACCAATTTAAAAGGTTGAAAAAATAATTTGCACACTTCATTCCCTTCCCTCATTAAACATTCCAACAATAGATCAGTATATTCTCTTCCATTTTATATTTTATCTGTTTATTTATTTCATTATAAACCACTCATTTTCATCATTTAATTATATAATATATAAAAATAATATACATACTTTTATATTTTGACATGTGTCATTTTAATATAAAACATATTTAAAAATATGTCATATGATAAATATATATGATTCTAATGACTATCATATGACATCTTATATTATAAATTAAAAAAATATATACATGTATCGTTAAATTTAAATTAAATTTAATGTCTACACATACAAACATAAAAATTTATGATCACATATTAATTATCTTGACGTATATACATTTACATATTAACTCATATTCATATTAAAAGAATGAAAAAAAAAATTTATCTATCTTTAGTTGATTACATTATTAATTATTTTTATTAGTGATTGATATTAAAATCTAAAATTTTTTATAGATATTTGTTATCATCTCATATATATGATCATTGTCACCCTAAATTAATTAATTATAATTTTAAATTACTATTTTTATTCTACATTTTTTAGTAAACTTCAATGTATACATCACACATGAGTAAATTTTTTGCATGAAAGTATAATAAAATTAATTAAATATAATTTATTAAGAGGAAACTAAGAAATTATTAAGTATTTTTTATAAAAAAATCGTTCATATATATAATATATATAACATATATAATACATAATATTTAAATATTTTATATTTATATTTTCAGATATTGAAATCTTTAAATGAAAATATATTAATATTTATATATATAAACTAAAAAGTTTACAAGAAGACATGATAAAATCAATTAAAAAGTTGTGATTTATAATAAAGTTTTTTTAGTAAGATCATTTAAATGTAATTAAAAATTTGTACTATATAATATTGATGTTTCATTAATTATTTAAGTAAAATTATTTGTCGGAGTTGAGATACTTTTTGTCAAGTGAAATAATAGAATAAATTAATCTTAACGAGAGCATTGATAAAATATACGTAATGAGTAAGTTATAGTTCGGTGTTATATTGAAATAAATTGAATTTTTGAAATATAATATGATTAAAGAACTTAATAATATATATGTCAATTGTTTGATTTAACAAATGTATTGTTTTATTTAGTTTACCTAAATTGTGTAAACTATGAGTTATTTGACTACATTCGGTAACACTTGATTATATTGTTATTAACTATTTTCATTTTTAATAAATTTTCTTTTCATTTGTTATTGTAATATATATCTATTTAAAATTATTGTTAGTATAATTTAACATTAAGAAACAACTCAGTATACTCTTGATAATAAGTTAATAAAACATTTAAATGAATAAACATATAAAAAATTAATATTAAAATAAAAAATTATATAATAAAAAATAAAATTATCTAAAATTATATAAATTAATTATTTGTTGAAAGAACATGTAAAATAATATTTATTGAGAATAAATACACAACTCAAAACTACGTAACTCAATTATCATAATTTTGAGTGAATCACACTATACAATTCATTAATTATAACTTAATTAAATTAATTTAAATCATATAAAATATTATATCTTTAACATAAGTATATTTTTTATTTTTTATTTTTTTAATTTATCCCATATATTATTATACGCTACAAAACACTAATTTTCTTTAAATCTTCCTCACGTAGCTTCGGGAACATATAGAATTATTCTTATATTATTTGGTCAGAAGAGAAATTAGAATATTGTTGTTTATGAAAACGAGATGCACTTTAATGCAAATGTTGCAAGTTCCAACTCGCGAGAAAATCGTTGATAATAAATAAAGAATATACTAAAAAAAAGAGGATAAGTATGGAATTGGAAACATAAAAAAGCGGGAGGCTATATAAAATTGCGCCCATAGATTTTGTGATTGCCACACAAATTGCGATTCTATCATCTCTATCTTCTCTTCCTCTGGACTCTGCGGGAACTGAAGCGTCAACCCATGGATCCCTACAAGGTACACTTCTTTTCCTTCCTTTCATATTAGATTTCCGTAACATCAGCACATCACTTATCTCTTCCTTTAATTTTGATATTTGATTTAAAGAAATACTGTTCTTGAGAAATCATTTTAATAACACTTGTTAGAGTATATGTACATGTATATGTGCTTGCTAAGATTAATCATGCACAAAATTAAAATTCTAGCTACTTCTGATTAATGTGGATTATTGAAATGTTTGGTGTTTCCTTCCTGTCTTGTATTCTTGCATTCAGTACCGTCCATCAAGCGCCTTCAATTCTCCCTTCTGGACCACAAATTCCGGTGCACCAGTTTGTAACAATAACTCATCGCTAACTGTTGGATCTAGAGGTATCAATTGGAAACCAACAATTTGCTTGTTCGTTAGTTTGATTAGGTTAATAAAATAATCAAATTTGTTTCTGGCAGGTCCAATTCTTCTGGAGGATTATCATCTTGTGGAGAAGCTTGCAAACTTTGATAGGGAACGGATCCCAGAACGTGTTGTCCATGCCAGGGGAGCTAGTGCCAAGGGTTTCTTTGAAGTCACACATGACATTTCTCACCTCACTTGTGCTGATTTCCTTCGAGCTCCTGGAGTTCAGACACCTCTCATTGTCCGTTTCTCAACTGTCATCCATGAGCGTGGTAGCCCTGAAACCTTGAGAGATCCTCGAGGTTTTGCCGTCAAATTTTACACTAGAGAGGTCGGTATTATCGTGCTATATGCACACCATTTTTACACTAGTTAATGATGTATAAATATCTGGCTAACACCATGTATTATGTAGTTAATTTGTATTATGTATTACGTAGTTAATATCTGGTCAACAATGTGTATTATGTAGTTAATACATAATACACAACACTGATTGCAGTGAGTATTATGTATTATGTAGTTAACGAGGTTAACGATTGATTACCATATATTGGTAACTGATAATTATTATTGTTAACCAATTAGTACACGCTATTAACTAGATATTTGTAAAGCATTAACCAGTATAAAGCTGGTGTAAGAATTTTGGTGTGTAGAAAGCATTTTCTTAATGAGTGTACATGCCAAAAGTTAAAATTATCTCCATCTGAAGTGAAGATTCTAGTTTAGTTTCTGAAAATTTGAGAATTTTTTTAAAGGAAATGATTCCTATGTGAACTCAGGGTAACTTTGACCTTGTGGGAAACAACTTCCCTGTCTTCTTCGTCCGTGATGGGATGAAGTTTCCAGATATGTATTACGTAGTTAATATCTGGTCAACAATGTGTATTATGTAGTTAATACATAATACACAACACTGATTACAGTGAGTATTATGTATTATGTAGTTAAAGAGGTTAACGATTGATTACCAGATATTGGTAACTGATTATTATTCTCGTTAACCAATTAGTACACGCTATTAACTAGGTATTTGTAAAGCATTAACCAGTATAAAGCTGGTGTAAGAATTTGGTGTGTACAAAGCATTTTCTTAATGAGTGTACATGCCAAAAGTTAAAATTATCTCCAACTGAAGTGAAGATTCTAGTTTAGTTTCTGAAATGTTGAGAATTTTTTTAAAGGAAATGATTCCTATTCTTAATCTTACCTTGTGAAGTGTAAACTCAGGGTAACTTTGACCTTGTGGGAAACAACTTCCCTGTCTTCTTCGTCCGTGATGGGATGAAGTTTCCAGATATGGTCCATGCTCTCAAACCCAATCCCAAGTCCCACATTCAGGAGATTTGGAGGATCCTTGATTTCTTCTCCCACCATCCAGAAAGCCTTCACATGTTCACCTTCTTATTTGATGATCTTGGTGTCCCTCAAGATTACAGGCACATGGAAGGTTCTGGTGTCAACACATACACACTTATCAACAAGGCTGGGAAAGTACAGTATGTCAAATTTCACTGGAAACCCACTTGTGGTGTAAAGTGTCTATTGGAGGAAGAGGCCATTAAGGTGGGAGGATCCAACCACAGCCATGCCACCCAAGATCTTTATGATTCAATTGCTGCTGGAAACTATCCTGAGTGGAAACTTTACATCCAAACAATAGACCCTGACCATGAAGACAGATTTGACTTTGACCCACTCGATGTAACTAAGACTTGGCCTGAGGACATTTTGCCCCTGCAGCCAGTTGGCCGCTTGGTCTTGAATAAGAACATAGATAACTTCTTTAATGAGAATGAACAACTTGCATTTTGCCCTGCCATTGTGGTACCTGGTGTATACTACTCAGATGATAAGTTGCTTCAGACTCGGATATTCTCCTATGCTGATACTCAGCGACACAGACTTGGACCAAACTATCTGCAGCTTCCTGCTAATGCTCCCAAGTGTGCCCATCACAACAATCACCATGAGGGTTTCATGAATTTCATGCACAGGGATGAAGAGGTAAATTAATTTTCTCTTATTCTTATTCTGGATAAGAAACTGGTTAACTACCTTGTCACACTGTATTATTCGTATGCATACTTACTGGGACTTAACCTCTTACCATGATATTGCAACTTATGCTTTAGTTGTATACATTTTTTTCCTAAAGGTTGAGTGCTGCTGATTTATAGGTCAACTACTTCCCTTCAAGGTATGATCCTGTTCGTCATGCAGAAAGGTTCCCCATTCCTCCTGCTATCTTAAATGGGAAGCGTGAAAAGGTTAGTTTTGATCAATTGCTTAATGGTGAAGACATGGAACATCTGTTAGTGAACGAATCCACCTGCCATGGGATTCAATTTAGATTACATTCATTCATTTCAGAGTTTTCTTTTTCTTAGCAAGCCACAAATTTAGAATCCTAAATGAATAGAAAGGTTAAGATTGTGTTTATTTTTAGTATTACTTCTGGATAGAAGAGATTGATGATCAATGCTTGTATAAAACAAATTATAAGATCTTGACAAAAATAACACTTGAAAAATTGTTGAAAGCCACTTTTATTAGGGAAAGAATGTGAACAACTCTATTGATTCATGCAGTGCATAATTGAGAAGGAGAACAATTTCAAGCAACCCGGAGAGAGATACCGATCCTGGGCACCTGACAGGTTCCTGTTATAAACTACTGATATGATCAATATGAAATATGTTTGGCCATGTCTAACGTTGGGGTCTCTGCTATTTTCTGATTTCTTTTTAGGCAAGAAAGATTTGTCCGCCGATGGGTTGAGGCTTTATCTGACCCGCGTGTCACCCATGAAATCCGCAGCATCTGGATATCATACTGGTCTCAGGTTAGATTTTCACCTAATCTAATTTGTTACTGTGAAAGTGTAAACTATAGGGTCAAGAGTGTTGAATGAATCTGCACTGGTGTGCTTATGTGATGTTCTTTGATGGTATTGCTGCACAGGCCGACCGTTCTCTTGGTCAAAAGATAGCATCTCATTTGAACTTGAGGCCAAGCATCTAAGATTGGTGCCAACCACAGCTTGATTGTCAAAGTTGCAGATGTGCGAAGAGTGTGATGACTGTTGGTCTGGATCACCTGAAAGGATGAATCGTTTTATTACTGAATTATATTGTATATCGATATATTACTCAAATGTATGCAACTCCTTGACATGTCTCAACTTAATATTTGTGGTTTGCATGTGGTAGTTCTTTATTTGGCTTCTAAACCCCTGTAGTCCTGTGAATATTGTGATGTTGATATTTTCTTTTATACGTCTGAGTACGGAAGTTCGAATTTCAAATTTTCTACAAATTATCCAATTTCCTCACCACTAAATACTAATCAACATCTAGTGGGCTTTCATGTCGCTGATCAGTTTTTCTATTGGATCGCTTCATTGAAGTTTAGATTAGAAGCCCAATGGATATTCAAATGGTTTAGGCCCAACCAAGTAGGCTTCAGATTAGTGAGGTTTGCTCGGCTCTTATTAAAACTGACAACACTAATAGGCTAGTCAGTAGCCACCTCTGTTCAAACCTAGAGGTTGTATGCGTTTAATTTCGAGAGGCTACGTCCGAGGGATTTGAGTAGAAGGAATCTATTTGAATTGCAGTACCAGAGGAACCGTGAACTGAATCGATGACAACTAGGACTTTCTGTAAGGAGTGACCCACCTTTTTGATCTTCCGAGAAGGGCGACGCTTATCCCATGTTGCCGGCAGATCCTTTTCAAAGTAGTATTACAAACTGGGAAATTTAAATGAAAAGATGGTTTCAATAAAAGACGGATGCGCATTTTTTAAATTTTTTTTTTTTAAGTGGTCAATTGTAAAAGAGAAAAAAATATAAAATAAATTATTAATAGGATTCAATTAAAATTTATGATTTTTTTTATAATTTTATGTTTTTTTTTTTTTATAATTGATTACTTGAAAAGAAAAAAAGTGAGAGGATCCTAATCTAAAAACATAATATGGAAACTATCATGAATGATTTTTATGTCTAACATACTCTTCTATGTAAGATTGCTTTGGGTTTGAAGCGTGAATAATAAATCTTACTTTATCTTGTGTTTAATTTTAACTTTTATTTAAAAAAATGAGGTGACATAGATCAAACTCTTGGCCATTTAGTTACAGTGACTCTAATATCATGTCATGATCCAATTCTCTCAAAAAGTTAAGCTATTAGGTTAAGGCTGGGGAATAGTTTTTATATCTAACAAAACATGCTTTTGTACTAAGCATACACCAATATTCTTTGCAGCATCTTTAAAGGCTTGCAGCAAAATATTGCCGAAGAACTTGCTTGCAGGGTGATAGTTTTCTCTGCTTTGAATCATCTTTTCTCTGTTGTTTTACTTATTCCCACACTTGATAAGCTACCCTCACCAAAAGTAGAACACTCCCCATCACAGTCAGGGTTTCCTTTTAACCTAGTAGAATTTTCAACCGGTTGTTTTGCTTGATTTGTCTTCAGTACCCAGTGAGGCAAGTGTCTGCTGGAGCTTCATCCAACTAGCAGTCCTGACAAATGTACTATCTGCAGGTAAGTTAGTTTCCTCCTCCAATTCTTTATCTGTTATGACCCGCAAGCTATGGCAAACCCTTTGTATAATCATGGACAATGAAGTAAGCATCTTTTTCTGCTCTTCACTGTCAGTGTAATCTACAGGCAAGGAGAACTCTAGAACAAAGTCATATGTACTACTATTGATGCTCCGAAGTCGTAAAGCAACTGCAATCCAAACATCCTTGCATGATGAGACAAGGGATATTCTGTCTTGCTTAAGGAAGTTATGTCAGTTGAAAAGCATGGTTGATTGATCATAAAAGCTCCCCCAGCAACGCCTTTACCCCTTAACAAGTGATGCTCGGAACAAGCCTCAGAGGGATTGACAACATAGCAAGCACGGTCCGAAGGAGATATACAACGTAAATAATTATCCTGTGAGTGCCGGCACCCCTCCTAGCCTTGTTGGAGGCATGGGATCCAAGTTTGAGCTAAACATAATTAGTGCATTTCGCATGCAGACCTCAACACCTCTTGAATCTCGGGTAGTGCTGCTTCATAGGACTTGTTGCTTGCCTGCTATAAAATGAGACCAATTTTCACTGAGCAAATTGAAAAGTTGATTAAAAACTTCAGCTTATTAAGATTGATTGTTCATTTACCTTCACATTCTGATTCTCTGAATACTTGAAAATAAGATCAACAGCCTGCAAGTTAACAATTTCCCCCATTCATTAAACTAAGACTAGTGGGTTTGGTTAAGCTTTTCATATTTGGCCTGTTAACCATTTCATTTGGAAAGAGAGAAGCCATGCCATATGCATTTATACTGAAATATGCAAAACAGGATTTTTCAATCACGGGAGAAAACAGAAGATTGCTGTGAAAATATGGATTTGAAAACGAGACACAGTGGAGATTTTTTATTGTGGGGGATGCATAAGGGACAAAGGAAAGTAGAAAGAGAAGTTTTAGTGCATTAAAGAACAAATGCAGTTAGTTTATCCCTTCAGAAACAGAAAATATCACATTTAAAAAAGAAAGAAAACCAACCCAATTTTTCACTTTTCAAAAACCTTAGATTGGTAGGTTAAAGTTTAAAGTTGTGTTCGGATAGTAAAAGGGTTGGCTCATCTGGTTGATCTTTTACTTATGATAATAGCATAATTTGAGTTCGAATTTTGAGATCATCGTTGATATGCGATTGATATGTGATATGTAATCTTATTGTAAATTCTCATTAAGATTGATGGTTTGTCACATTGAAAAAGGAAATAGAAAATATCACATTGAAAAAAAAAAGAAAATCAATCCAATTTTTAACTTTTCAAAAACCATAAACTATTAAGTTAAAGTGTAAAGTTGTGTTCGGATAATCAAGAGGTTGACTCATCTAGTTGACATTCTACTCATGATAATAACAAGATTTGAATTCGAATTCTTAGATCTCCGTTGGTACGCGATTGGTATGTGATCTGTAATCTCACTGTAAATCTCTATTGAAGTTGATAGTTTGTCTTGATCTTAGAATGGAGAAAGTTTTTATGAACTAAAAAAAGAAAAAGTTGTGTTTGAATATTATATTAGTATACTTGTGTAAGGATTGACCAAAGTTCTTTGAATTGTAATTACTATCAATAAAATGGAGAGATATAAGGAATATTTGTTTTTAAATAGGAAACTAAGAAATTCTTATTCTTATCTTCATAAAGATAGAGTGCAAGGTGATTAATTGTGATGTAAATTATTTGTGAGATATAAATAGTTGAGGAATTTGTAGAGTTATAGTATGGACTGCGAAGATTGAGAAGTTTGGTAGATATGCAAGAATAATTAATGGTGAGAAATTATGAAATATAAAAGATTGATAATGCTCACGTTATCTTTATCTTATAATTTTGTTTTAATAATAAATTATTATCATATTGAGTTGAATTACATTAAATAGTATGTATTCTAATAATAAGAGTTTATGGTATGGGAATAAGGCAGGAGAAAAACAAACCTCAAGTGCTTTGCAAACTCTCTCAAGATGGTTGGGGGCCAAAGTTTAGCGGCTGGTGTGTTCGTGACTTGTGAAGATTCGAATTGATTTTTTGGTCTACTGATTTTCTACACTTTGGGTTTTTATTTAACACCATGGGCCTTCTCTAAGGTTCCCAAAACTAATTTTAAAGGTTTAATTACTCAAACATGATTAATGGATTTTAATAAAAAAAATAGAAATTCATTGATTAATTTGATTATTTCTATTCTGATTTAATGAAATAGATGTTAATTAAATATTTTTTATTAATGAAAATACACGTTACCACACAGGCAAGTGTGTATCAAAATAAATTATATTGAAAATGAAAATTAATAAAAACAAATCGTTTTTGTGTACGTGTTGTTATTTTGAAATTACTAACATTATCCTTACTAACATTAATTTAGCACCTTTGGAAAAACAACACTCGGTCATTTTTTTTTTCTCATGAGAAGGAAACTCGTTGCTCTGTAGGCAGCATCATAGTCGAGAAGTGATCCAGGAGACTAAAGAACAACACAAAAAAATTCTTGCTTCCTCTTAGAGTAATTAAGTGCTTTTTCTTCCTCTAGAGGATTGTTACTATTTTTTTTTCAAAGTATCTCTACTCGAGAGATGAGAGATTAATTTTTTGAAGTACTGTCAGACGTCTAAGCGATGACTTCTTTTAACAGTATTATTTTTATATATATAAATTCTAGGATTAAATCAAAGACTACAACATACTTAAAGGACCTAAGTCCTTTTTACTCGGGTCAACACACATTGATGCAAGAAATATTATTTGCATATATATTTTTTTCTACATCCAACCTTTATATTTTTCTTTTTGAGAAAAGGAAAATAGAGAAAGTAAGAATTGAAAAATGTGTTTCTCTCATTTTTTTACTTAAGAAAGAAGGTATAATGTTTTGAAGTAAAAAATAATAATGTGTAAATAACACAACTCATTATTAAATCCACACAATTAGTGAGACTACATAAATTTGATGGGTGTAACATAAATGGACTCATGGAGGAAGAAAAAAGCTTACACCTAGTGAAGCAAGAATGTCTCATATATGACACAACCAGAATAATATTTACAAAACATTACACCTACCCAACCACTAAATGACATTGCAGGCTTACAGCTGTGGCCTGACATTTTATAAAGAAAAATATATTTTGTATCACTAAATTTGATATGTTATATAAAATGTTATATGATATATGAATGTAAATAAATATTAAAATATATCGTATTTTTAAAATAAAACAAATGTATTATTTATTGATGTAAAAATTGTGTAAGTTGAATGTCAAATTTTGAGTGTACAAATAACAAAATTGTATTAGAAGATCTAAGTTGGGAAACCAATCACGTAATAGGTTGGGTTAAGGAAAATCACCCTCATTTTTCAGTGACTCATCTCAGTTCTTTTCCTATACAAATCAAATAGGTGCTTCTACACGAACTCAACAAGTAACTGAAAATCCAACCTTCCTCTCACCGTTCTCATTTAGTTGAAATGACACGAAACAAGCTATAGGTGACTCGTGAATTTTTAAGCATAAACAAGCATAAAATTCATGTTCTTTGCATTTAATCAATCCACAAGAATGGATTTTCACTACTGGTATGGAAATCGATTTATTTTCACTACTGGTATGGCAATAAGTTTGTTGTGACTACTGGTATGGCAATAGTTTAATTCCCATTGCTGCTATAACAATAAGTTTATTTTTACTATTGGTATTGCTATAAGTTGATTTTCGCTAGTGGTTTGGCAATTAGTTTATTTTCACTATTGCTATGGCAACAATTTTTTTCCAAAGCAATAGCGATTAACTTCCAAAATAGGCAAGTTAATGGCTTAAATTGATTAAAGTGATAAGAAAACCTATACCCAAAATCATAGACAGAAGTTGAACTCAATCTAAAATCTGATTCTTTGAAGATTAGTTTCTGTCCATTTCTGATTTTGGTTGTAGTGGTGAGCTGCGCACACCACGCCTATGAAGTTCATGGATACTCTGAGAGGCTATGTACTCCAGTGCAACAACAATATCACGAATAAGTGGACGAAAATTCGGTTGCTCCTGGAGACACATTGCAGTAATAGCAATTGCATGGTGCAAACAGCGTAAGGGATAGTTTCCTTGCAAAAGAGGGTCAACCATTCGTGAATACTTTCTCCGGTCAATGAAAAATGGGCGACACTGGAAATCACAAACAAGTATAAGAAATAAATAAACTCATTACAAATGAAGAAGCTGAATATAGTGATAGTCATCTAGAAAGCTAAAGACGTATATTGTTATGCCAAGAAATCCCAAGTAAAGATTATTATGCTTTAATTATTGAGAAGGCAAACATCCAATTATCACAAGCCAGTATTATGTAAGGAAATATACTCTACTTTCTATTTTCTTCACACTTTTCCAAATGAAAAATTATTACTTAAACTTAAAATATTTAAGTTGGGTACACTTAATTAATCATATTATTAATTAATAAATAATTATTATAATTAATTATCTTACTCTATTATAATTAATAATGTAATTGACTTAATACATTCAACCTTTATACTCTGATTTATGTGAGAATTGCTCCTCTCAAATAAATCAATATATGAGGATTGAAGAGTCTCAAAATGTTAGTGGAAAGTGGGATGTAAAAGGAAGCACTTAAATGCAAAACCATGACAAGGATAGCTAAGGAAGGGGAAACATCTTTTAAAGGAAAAAAATTTAAAGAAACTAAACATTTACCCATGCAACTAAGTTTTGCTGCCCCGGTTTTCTATTAACATCTATTGCCTTACGTCCAGTGATCAACTCCAACAAGACCACACCAAAGCTGTAGATATCAGATTTAAGAGTTAATTTGCCACTCATGGCATACTCTGGGGCACAGTAGCCATATGTTCCCATCACTCTGGTTGAAACATGGGTATTGTCTCCAACAGGTCCGAGTTTAGCAAGCCCAAAATCTGAGAGTTTTGGGTTAAAGTCATTGTCTAATAAGATGTTAGCAGATTTCAAGTCACGATAAATAATAGGTGGATCTGCTTTACATTGGAGATACTCGAGGCCCCGAGCAGCCCCGACAGCAATCTTCATCCGAGTACTCCAACTTAATGGTTCTTTCTCTGGGTTAGGGTCTGAAAAGAGAATTAAGGTGGTCATTGATTTTGGGATATATTCTAAGAGGAATGAATTCCTAATAATGCAACCTAGTCACTTATATGTTGAATACATATTGAGGAAATAAGGGATATTAGTATCAGGACTAATTTTTGGTTAGTCATATTCTATTATAAACACTTATATTATTATTTAACATGTATATTAATATTTAAAAATATAATTACACATATTTAATAATAATGTAAGCATTTAAAAAAAATGGTGCTCAACTAAAAATTTCTCTAATGTCAATGACAAAACTTAGGAATCTAGGATATATTAGATAAGTTGATAGAAGAGAGAGAGAATGAAGAGGTTACCAAAAAGATGATGTTCGAGGCTACCCATAGGCATGTATTCATAAACCAAAAGCCTCTGATCTCCATGGGTGCAGTAGCCAATTAAATTAACAAGATTAGAATGGTGTAGGAGGCTTAACATAAGAACCTCGGTGACAAATTCCTGAAAACCTTGATGACCATCGAGATTTAATTGTTTTATAGCAACAACCTATATAATTAAAATGACATAAGGTATCATAATTGAAAATTAAGAATACCATAAGGTGTATTGATAGAAAGAAGCTGTTTTAATTTGTTACATGCCTGTCCTGTTGAAAGATGACCCTTGTAAACCCTTCCAAAACCTCCTTCCCCAATCAAGTTGACTTCCTTAAAACCCCTGGTTGCCAATGCAAGCTCATGAAAACTGAAACTGATGGCTGCCGTGGTTTCTCCACTCTTGCCCTTGTTCGACCCTAGATTATCTATTTCGACTCTGTTGACATCCTTTTGACGAGAAGCAAGGCATGAAAAGCAGCTCATCTCCCAATCAGTATCACACACAATTGTAATTCTTTCCTTGCCACCTCTCCCTTCTTCATACCAGGGAGATAAATTCTAGTAATAATATCAATTATCAAGACGCTCTTTCCCCATTGCAAATTGCAAAATAATGGGACTCAAATTAAACTAAACCAAAATGTCAATCTTGATAAAAACTAATGAAATAGAAATAGAAATTACGCGTTGCAGCATATATCTATATGTATCCTTCACGCCAAATTTGGATACCAATCAACACTAATTTAGCCGCATATCAAGCGCAACAGATTAACTATCTCCATAATAACACCTTTATAACTGCTTTTCCTTTCTTTCTTTAAATTAACATGTAAATGAATAAATATTTTTATTTTCCTATCTTTCATTATATATATTCAATTTCTACTATGGTTGCATTAATGATTGATGCCTCGCCTTGCAAGTGGCTCTCCCTCCTGCTCTCTATCTTTCTTCTCGACATTTATAAAGGTTACGGTCTCAGCATGTATCTTCCATCTCTCCCATTTCACTTGTCTTCCCTCCCTATCCACCACCTGCTCTCTCCACACTTCACAAAATAAAATGATTAGGTGTCATTAATCTGCATATTTCAAAACATACATAAGCTAGGTCCAGTTGTTACTTAATAAAAATAAATAATTCATATGATTATTTATTATAACTCACTTCATATTATTATTTGATTTTTATTCTAATAATAGCTTTCTAATTTCTTGTGAATCAAGCGTTTGTTCAAAATGCTAAGCATTTAGCAAGGTTGAGTAAGGTTGATGTGCTGACAACTTTACATTTCCCATACTATTATGCTTTTGATTAAATTTATCATATATTTTATCCATGTTTAATTTTCCACCTCTATTTGTACACCACAGGACATCTCGTGGCGTTTTTTAAAAGCCGAATCAGCTAAGAGGACTTGGCATTCTTGCTGTAGTAATTTTCTTTTACCTGTCACAAAAATGTACATAAGCATTCATTTGAATTTTGTCACGATATATTGACTCAAAGTTGAGTATAGATAAAAATTGTGATTCCACCATTCAAATCTATTTAACTTGATCTTTGTTCACAATTCATAACCTATGTGATATACTTTTGAGCTAGTGGAAATATTACTTGAAAATGCTCGCTATAGAAAAAACAGCCTCAATTGCCTTTATTGTTGCTTAACTAGAAATTTTGTCAGTAAAAATATGACAAAATTCAATTTCTGTTATCAATATAGGAAGGGTATTTCCTCTTTTGAAATTCTCAAATACTTTGATCTTTTATAAGGAATTTAGAATGTCAATGAAAAACCAAATTGGTGTGAAGCAAAAAAGTAAAAACTAATGAATTCGATTGCAAAAGTAAAATAATAAAAACAAATGAAACAAAGCAAATTTAAGTATTGCAATATGTAAAGTAATTGAACAGCGTAATAAAGATAAATATGAAAGCATGAAACTAGAGTCAGATGCAATAAAGATAAATGCAAGTAAAATTAAATGATTATGAATCATTCAATTGAAAGAATAAAGAATAAATGTAAAGGAAACATCTTACTGAATGTAGAAGTAATACATGAAATAAATAAAAAAGTGAAATGCATACTTAGCTAATCTCATTATGCCTGCAAGCGTCAAAGTGAATAATAAGATATGGGAGATTTGTACAAATATTTCTAAACCTCTCTAATCTTAAAACTAGCACTTTTCTTAAATGGATTACAACCACTCATAACTGCTATTTTGAATTTCTAAACTGGACTTTCCAATCCTTTGCTAAGTGTCATCCACCCTTTGTCCTTGAATTAAAAGCCCTAATAATTCAACCTATATAAAAAAAAAAAACACATTCTAACTTCAATACAAACTTTTGCTTGAAATCCTTGTTTCTGCATCCAAAAATGCTCTTTTGATTATCGTAAAAAACCTAGAAACACCTGAACAGTTGTGCTTTTATACAAACTCCCATATCAATCAATATAGTATAAAAATAGTCGATTAAATGCAAAGTTGGAAATAATTAATTTATACTAAAAGGAATTTTAAGAATATATTTTTTATCACATATTTTTTAATAAATTCTTTTTTATTGGATCATATAATACACTAAAATAATACTCAAATTTAATTACACGTTAATCGAGTTTAAGAGTTATTTTAATGTGTGACATAATTTAATAAAAAAATGTGTTAAAAAGAGTGTAATAGAGAATATATTCCTAACATTTTTATTTATTCTAATAAATGTTTCATAATATTTATCTTCTTAATATTTTTAAAAAAGCAGTAAATATTTAAATTGTTTAATAATAAATAATCTTTTTAACTCATCAATATTCTTTTCATCTTTCAACTGAAAATACTCGTTGGAGGGAAAAATAACTTTTTAATTTTCCAAATCAAACGTGAGTTAGAACATGTTTGAGATGAATTATTTCTATCCCAACATATGTTTGTTGGGCAAAAAAAACTGTTGCTCAGTAAATCAACATGTTTGGATAATTTTTTAAAAGATTTCATCTCATTGATTGTCACATTTCTAGGCACTATCAGATGATTTCATCTCACAAGGAATAAGATGACTCGAAAGACCTCCCAAGTAAAACGTCAACAACCTCTAAGTACGAACCGGATCAATATCAACCAAAAATTTAGCATCAAGCATATTCAATATCAACCAGACCATCGACTTCTTTGCCTTATCAATATCTTCAATGGTCATTTGTACAATCTATAGCCAAACTCATCATGACCAAATGATACGTTATTGGAAAAGCTCAAATTGGAGTATTATCATAAAAAGTTGTTGGGATTATTTCCAGCAGTGAGATGTAAATACTATTTTGTTATCAATCAAATAATTTTTTTAATCAATTAAATAATTTTTTAATCAAGTCTTATTCTATACCTATTTTGATAATTTAATATATAGAAGTAATTTTTTTCTCATATCATCTAAATAAAACAAATTAACTTAAAATCACTTTTTAGCTAATATATCCAAATATAAAACTTTTTTCTTATAATCGATTATAACAAAAACTTTTATACAATAATTAATTATTAAAATAATCAAATTTTCACAACTATCATATACACACATTTAATCCCATGTAAGCTTCAGTTTCCACATTCATAGGGAAACCCAACACCATGATAACAACTTAACTTCAATTGTTTTTTTTCCTTTAAAGCAAATCTTTAGTTTCAAGGCGCCTTATTGCATTATAAAAGACTCGTCTAGTAAATTGAAAACCACTTTACGATCTTCAACCTTTTCTCTGTAATTTCTCCCGTGCAATGTGCAGATAATCACTAGTTTATATATATAAATATCTATGAATGGAAATGTCTTAATTCAAGTGACTTCACTAAAATCAAATTTAATTATTTAATAATTTATTATTGCAAAAAAAGTTATTCACTAATTCATGAAAAAGTTATTGAAAAGGAAGAAAAAGGAAAATTATAAAAGATATAGTCGTCAAACTATGGAGCGGAATGTACCAATCTTTTCATTTTGGTGGTAAGCAAGTAAGAGGAATTCATGTGTAGGAAAATATTCTTGCACAACTTAGAAAACGAAGTTTAATTTTTTTTTGTTTCCCAAAGTATTTTCTCATCGGATAAGTAAGAAACTAATTTTAAGGATGGAGAAATAAAATTAACAGGTACGGCGGTCAAGGAACAACATACCGAGAAATCATCAAGATGCAACAAAATGACTATTCGATCGAGCACGCACATATCGATCTAAATTTTTTCTCCTCTCTTCTCGGCTACGCATTGTAAAATAATGAAAACTTGTGAAAAAAGTGTCGGACTTGGCTTCTTTTAAAACCAACCTCTCCTATTTTTTTTAAATAAAATATAGCTGGGCCCCACTTGGTTGGCTACTCTTTGTCCTTAATTATTATTCATTTCTATATACATAAATTTATGGATTGAACATATAGAAACTTAAGTCCCTTTTACTCGGACCAACACACATTGATAAAAGAGTTTAAATTTGATGCATTAAAATTTTACACTATCATCTAATAATATATTACCATATTATTTAATGAGTTAAACATCTCAGATAAATTATAATGACATGTCATAAATCTCAACAAAAACTTACAATAGTAAAAGAATCTAACCTAAAATTTCTTTTAGTTAATACTACTAGTTAAGCTAATTTTATTGACTAAATATATAAGGGAAATACTAAAATGCTACGAAAACATTTTATGGAATCACTTACAAAGAATATTGGCAGTAGATTACTCATACACAATGTCACTCTTTCATGGACGTCATTTTCATCCAAACTGTTGTTGCATTTAATCCATAAACCCAACACCATGATCAGTAACTTCGGTTCCAACTTCACATTGTTTTTGTTTTCAAGAATAAAGATTAATTCTATTCTCGAAGGGCATGAAAACACCTTATAGGAGGGGGAAAGATGTTATCGAAAAGAAAGAGAGAGGCACAAAAAATTAGTAATTGACAATAACCTTTTGGTGGTAAGCAAGTAAGAGGAATTCATGTGTAAGAAAATATTCTTGCACAACTTTAAAACATCATACACATAAATCTATGTTTGTAAAAACACACATTATAAAAGAGTTTAAAAAATCATCATCTAATGCAATTACCAATCATTTAATGAGTTAAACATCTTAGATAAATTATAATGACATGTCATAAATCTCAACAAAAACTTACAATAGTAAAAGAATCTAACCTAAAATTTCTTTTAGTCAATACTACTAGTTAAGCTAATTTTATTAACTAAATATATAAAGGAAATACTAAAATGCTACGAAAACATTTTATGGAATCACTTACAAAGAATATTGGCAGTAGATTACTCATACACAATGTCACTCTTTCATGGACGTCATTTTCATCCAAACTGTTGTTGCATTTGAATAAAGATTAATTCTATTCTCGAAGGGCATGAAAACACCTTATAGGAGGGGGAAAGATGTTATCGAAAAAAAAAGAGAGGCACAAAAATTTGTACCCAAGTGGAAATAATGTCACCTTTTGATCACCATGCAACACAAAGTGGCTGTGGTGCCTTTACATAGTGGAGCTTTTATAATGTCATTTTTTTTAGCCCTTCATATTTTTGGCTGTAGTAGATGGACCGCATCTTTTTCTTTCTTTGCCATTATTGTAAAAGTTTAATTTTAATATATTATTACTGTAAAAATTTTTACACCTTCATTCAATAATGTATTGATAAAAGAAATATATCTTTTTATATGAAATTTTTACATACTATAGTCATATGAAGAAAGAGATAAACACAAATAACCTAACACAGGGTCGTATAGATTTTTAAAAGTGTCCTACTAGTTAAGGTCTTTGTATTTTTCTTTCTCTCTTCACGTGAGAGGATCTATCGCTATTGATAAATTATTGAAATATTTAGACTTTCTAAGTAATTATTGTAATAGTCAAATTTCTTTTTTGATTTATTAATACATGACTGGAAGATAATGTAAAGAAGTTTTACAATGACTGCATCTAAATGAATTCACATTTAAAATTATAAATATAAATTTAAGTTTATACGTTACAAAATTTAATAACAAATCGTACAATATATAGGGATTGAACTCAAGAAGCCTTAAAGAGAGTTATCATTCATGCGAAAGAAAGTAGCTTAGTCGTCCACTATGATAATATTTTCTTTTCAACATCCATCAAATAATCAAAGTCTCCCTTTCGAGGTCCCTTGTGCTTAATTGGAACCCTTAAATATTTACCAAGGTTACTAGTTTCCTTATACCCTGACATTAATAACAACATACTCCTAGTTGTCCAATCAACTTTTTTGGAAAAGAAAATGTCTGTCTTTATAACATTTACTTTCTAATCAGATAATTCACAAAAAAGCTAAAGGCAATCCATGTTACACATCAATTGCACTTTAGAAGCTTGACTAAATAATAAAAGGTCATTTGTAAACATTAAGTGAGAACTTGAGAGGTTGTGAAGGAACTTTATTTGGGGACAAGATGATCAAAAGAAAAAAAATGTCATCTAGTGAGTTGGGACACACTGTAAACCTAAGGAGTTTGGTGGGCTTAGGGTGAAACACATGTCCATTATGAACCAAGTGTGTTTGATGAAGTTAGGTTGGAAGCTTAAGATAGGGGAAAATGAGTATTGGGTTAAGGCCCTCAAGGGCAAATATGATCGGAATAATATGCAATAAGGTAATATCTGTGTGAAAAATACAGATTTAAGAACTTGGACAATGATTGCTAAATATTGGAGCAAAGTCAGTAAGTACGAGGGTTGGCATGTGGGGAATGATTATAGTATCAATGTTTGGAGTGATAGAAGGTTATGTATATGGATGTTAAGCTAGAGGATGTTGTTACAAACATCCTAGAAAACATGCTTGATTGGAGGGTGTGTGATTGGATTATAGATGAGGGTCAATGGAACTAGGGTAATTAACGAGGTGTTTCCTAATCATTTGTCCCAACTCTTTAATGTTGTTATTCCTTCACATATATATGCTAGCTGGGTAGGATGTTTATGTTTAGCTTGGTGACAAAGGAGGAAACTTTACTATTAAGGGAGCATATCAACTTTTACAAGAATCATTGGTGAATGAGTCTAATAGCTGGTGGTATAAGATCTGGAAAATCTAGGTTCCTGAAAGGGTGAGATGCTTTGTGTGGATTATGAGTCATGGTATGTTGATGACAAGTTTTAGAAAAAAAAAAAATAGGGTCTTAGAGAACCTTATTTTCATCACTGTAGTGATGCTATTGAAACTACCATTCATGTAGTGAAGGACTGCCCATTAGCCGCCATTTTTTGGAATCATATTGTTCTTGCATCTAAAAGATCGAAGTTCTTTGTTGGTGGTTTGGATATCAGGGCAGGTGATAAATTGGAGCATAATTATGGTAAGGGGGAAAACTCGAAGTGGCAGTGTTTGTGGGCAATAACTTGTTGGTTCTTGTGGAGATGAGAGTCTGATTCAAAAATGAAGACATGATGTAAGGATGGCCATGATATAGGAGTAATAGACTCATATCAATCTCATCTTATCAAAGGATGAACACTTGTTGGCATCGTCCTTCGTGTTTGCATGAATACTGATGGAGCTTCCAAAATTGGTGTTCGTTCAACCAGGTGTGGTGGTTTGCTTTGAGATTGGACTGGTTAGTGGGTCGGGTGGCTTCATATGAAATCTTGGATACATAATAACATATGTTGTTAAATTATGGGGAGTGACTTAAGGGCTTGACTTGGCTTGGAACATGAGATTCAAGAAGGTTGTTGTGTAGGTAGATTCTACAATGGTGGTAAGCTACATTCATGTTGAGAGACATTTACAATGCTCCTTAAAAGTTTTTGAGCATCGATATTTAAAAGAGATTACCTATTTTTATAAGTAAACTTTCTTTAACTTATTTATTTATTTTTAACAAAAAACCATCACATCCCCTCCTCTTTTTTATTTTTATTTTTATTTTTTACACTTTTCCTTCTGAGAATTTCAATTCCCTCCCGCTCTCTTCAATTCGGTGGCTGTTTTCTTCACCTTCTTGTGCTACTGCCTTTGGAGCTTCCATTGACCGAGCGGCACTGCCAGAATTGCCTGGCTCCACTGCGTTCTGCCCTTCGCCGCACCGCGAGTACTCGATCGACGGTGTCATAAACTTGATAGGTGGTGCTGGGCTTGGTCGCTGCTGGGGAAGGAGGATTCTAGTGGAGAGCTTCGACGAGCTTGGAAATTCCCTAAACTCGATCGATGGTGTCGCGAACTTGACAGGCGGTGCTGGGCTTGGCCGCCGCTAGAGAAGGAGGATTCCGACGAAGTGAATAATTGACCAACTTGCTAAGGTTTCATACCAAAACCTACACAACGGAATCGATGAATTCTCAACTAGAAACTTGATAGGATTTAGAAGTTTTGAATCTATTTACAAAGGAATACTCGAGTCAAAAAACATAGTTGTTGTCATAAAAGTCCTAAACCTTCAGAAGAAGGGAGCTTAAAAGAGTTTCATTGTAGAATGGAATGCACTCAAAAATATTAGGCATGAAAATTTGGTTAAGATTTTAACATGTTTTTCCAATACAGATTATAAACGAAGATGGAGAAGGAGAAGGAGAATGAGAAAGAAAAGAGATAGAAACATAAGAGAAAAAAAAATCTTTAAAGACAAATCAATAAATTAATAATTTTAATACTGTAACTTATTGAATAAGTTTTTTTTTAAGTTATAAATAATAAATTTCAGTCATAAATATAAAATTTTTACAGATTAATGACAAAGAAATATAGAACATCTATGTTACAAACTCTTTTAAAAATATTTAAACGTTTCTTTAATGGTTATAATTATGACAACATTCGTAGTCAAAGCTTAATCCAAAAAATTGTTCGGTTACTCCAGTAGGATTGAGAGGTTTCTGTGCATCAAATTTATTGAAAAGCTAATAAATGTGCAGATCAGAACCTGGTTTGGACATTGTTCTAGACTCCCTTTTATATCTTCATGTTAAATTATGATGTAATGGCCAACTTCCAAAGTTGTGAAGTTGTAGTTTCCATTTTGTATTCAGCCTCTGGCTTTGTTAATTTATGAAAAAATAGTAATAAATTAATTATAAGTAAAAGTAAATTAAGATTTAAGTAAATCTTATTTACAATAACAAAAATTTTACTTAACCATCACCTTCAATATTAATCTAAACAAAAGTGTTTTGGTAATTAGAAATGGGATTGGCGTTGAGAGGAATCGGCTAGCGTTGGACGATAGTGACGAAAAGAAAGCACAGGAGAAAACACAAAATGAAAAGGGTAACATTAAGCTTAGAAATAAGTTAGCCAATAGAACTTGCAGGATGGGATCGTTGACATGGCATTAATTTTAAAATCCCGCCTAAATCCCTGATTTTATTTCATTTGGCATGCAAACTAAATTTCAATTTCAATTTCAATTTCAATTTTACCAAAACGGGCCTTAATAATATCTCTTTGTCTTTTGGCATCTCAAGCCCTACTCATACATTCAACGAAACGAAACCCTAACTCGCATCTTTCTGGTACGCAAGCACTTCTGTTCAATTTTTCTATTTACTAACGCTGCAAAGCAATACTGATCCGATTCTGCAACTGCAACTGCAGCTTTCGTTATGAAGGGTGGCAAATCCAGGACCGAATCTAGGAGAGCCGATGCCAAGTAAGTACCATTTTGATTCTTTCATCCAACTTCAGCTAAACTTCATTTCGATTCGCTTATCTGGTTATACCTATATACGTACACCGAATTAAATAAAAAAAAAGGATCGGATCAGTGCTTTTCAGATCTGAGATCTGGGAATTGAGAAAGTGGTATTTTGGTTTCTATTTATTGGTTTTTGTGTTTACGATTGCAGGCTTGCTGTGAATAAGAAGGGTGGCGCAGCCACCAAGCCAGCTAGGAAACCAAGTAAAGGGAAGGCTGCTAAAGACCCTAACAAGCCTAAGAGGCCTCCCAGTGCCTTCTTTGTTTTCATGTAATTTTCATTTTAATATTTTTAGCCCCATTTAATTTCCTTCGAATATTGTTCTCCTCAAAACTTTTCCCCCCTCACAAAGGTATATCGCGTTTTTTTGCTTCACTTTAGCATCTATTTAATCATCCATTGCATCTGAAAAAGCAAAAAATAAAAATAAAAATTAAAGGGCATGTTAAGCTTGTTAGATATGGTTTCTTTCTAGTCCAGGAAGTTAGTTAGGTATTGCTAGATAGATAACCGGTTGTTATTCCTGTGTGATTTATTTTTGGTGTTTTTGGCATTTTCGTGTGGTTTTTGAAGGGAGGAGTTTAGGAAGCAGTTCAACAAAGAACATCCTGACAACAAATCAGTCTCGGCTGTAAGTGTCTATTTGTTGCTCTTAATCTTATTATTGCATGAAATCAGTAATGATGTTTTTAAAACCAAACCGGAGAGATTTTCAGCTCATGGTTCGATTGGTTAAATTGGTTAAATTTGTGATTGAAGTGTAGTTGAACCAGACAATATTTGAATTGGAAACATAGCTGGTTTTCAATTTGACCGGTTCATCTGGCGGTCTAGTTTGGTTTTTAAAACATTGTTTATGAAGCTCTCAATTACTCTTGTTTAACATTTCAGGTTGGCAAAGCTGCTGGAGCCAAATGGAAGACCATGTCTGATGCTGTATGTAGTTCACTGTTTACTGTTTGTAAGCCATAAATTATGCTTGGAGTGCCATTTGATTTGATGTTGGTATTAAAATTGTATGGTTTTAGGAGAAAGCACCATATGCCGCAAAGTCAGAGAAACGAAAGGCAGATTATGAGAAGAATATGAGGGCCTATAACAACAAACAGGTGTGTACGGTACATTTTTTTTTTCTTTTGTTTTTTTGGGGGCATTTGGTTTAGGAGTTGTTTTTATATTCCTAGGAATGTTACACTATGTGTGGATGATAGGTAATTAGGGGAACGGAAAGGGAATGAGGGGAACGGAAATAACTTTCTTTGTTTGGAATTTTAAAATACACGGGAAGAGAATGAAACACACGGGGAATCATTTCCCCTCTCTTCCCCTCAAATGCTCAACTTTTGTTCCTCCCAAAATTGAGGTGGAATAGAGGGAACACATGGGTAATTCCGTTCTGTTCCGTTAAAGAAACTTTCAAACAAAGAGAATGAAAATTATATTCCATTCCATTCCTTGCCTTTCCGTTTTATCCCCACCTATTCCGTTCCGTTAATGAAAAAACATCTAAACACAGGGTAAGTTGGGAATGTCTTGTTCCCATGTTTGGTAAGAGTTATAAAAAGTCATTCCCATCATTGCCTCATTCCAAGGAATATTTATTGACCAATATTCCCACCAAATCATATACCTAAGGGGGGAGGTAGGTTGAGATGATTCTCATGTGGTTGGAATAATACCATGAATCCTATTTGACTTGTGCAACTAATATTTTTCATGATTTCTTTTTGATTACTTGTCAGGCTGAAGGTCCTACTGCAGCGGATGAAGATGAATCTGATAAATCAATGTCAGAGGTGAATGATGAGGATGAAGGAGATGAGGATGATGGAGATGAGGTTTGCTTCAGTCTTTTGTCTGTTGTCTGAGATTTATGGCCTTAAATGTTTTGCATCTTAGTTATTCATTGAATTCTTATCTTGTATGTAGGAGGAGGAGGATGAGTAGCGGCTGGACTGAGAATAGCATTTATTTAAGATTTTATAATGATTTGATCATCTTTTGTTGTGATGGTCTGGTGATTTCCTGATAAACCTATTTCCTGCTTCCAGAAAATACATTCCTGCTCCCTCAGTAAATTTGTTTTGCCCTTCCAGAAAGTGAATAGTAAGGGAGTTCACCTTTATTAACATCAAGTTTTTAGCTAAGGGGCGTTTATATCTTGTAGAGCTTTTTGTTTGATTTAGTTCTTCTTGATGAATTCTGGTTATTTCTCTTCTGTATCAATATTATTGGCTTATCTTTCCCTGCCTGCTGTATCATATGTGATGAAGATTTCTTGTCTTTCCGTAAGAAGCTCTTTGCACTTTTATGATTCCTTGGTATTGAAAACTAATACAATGATTGGCTATAATTTTGATTTGTGTGCCCTTGTTAATGAACATTATGACATTCAGGATATGTTTTAAGGGAGAAGAGGAGGAAAGTAAAGATTTTAGTTCAACTTTGTTTTTCGAGTAGCACAATAAACTGAGGAATTTTCATATGATTTTTAACGAATATTACATAAGTTCTCAATTTTTTCAAGTATGGCACTTGTTTCGTTTTCATTTTGTTTGGCTTCCTTTTTTGTAGGTTTTTTCTTAGAGAAGATCTATGTTGTGATTTTGGGTCAAATACTTTTGGGTATACTACTTCGGGTATATCATGCTAGTTTTTAATGCAGATGTATATGAGGTGAAGAATTTGGTGAAGTGTGATGTTTTCTTATATCGTGGCCTATTTTTGCTTGTATTTTGCTATAATAATAATTTTGAATCTAAATTCTGAATATTCATCTTATTCAAACTAGTACTACTTTGGTTATAGTTGTGTCCGTGACTGCTTGTCAATTTGCATGCGTTTGACATTATCGTTTAATCATTGCAGCATGGTGTGATCTACATTTTCTTTTTTGGCTTTTTACTCTCTCAATGTATAACCTGTGCGTAATGTCAAGTTTTTAAGTCCGTGCTTGTGGCTATGTTTTGTGATTCTTGGTTGTAAATTTGTGTAATTAAGTCGTTAATTATGATAGTGGAATTAGTGCTTTCATTAAATTGTTCGAGTGAGTTGAGATGTCATGTACTGTAATTTTAATTCAGTTGCATTATTATATGTTTCCGTAGCATCTAATTAATGTATTATCTTAGTTCCCGAGGTGGTAATAATTTTAATAGCTTCTAAAGAACTTTGCAACGTGGATATCTTTTCGATTATTAAATTCGCAAAAAATGGAGATAATTGGCTAGCTCAAATTAAGCTTTCGTTCACGGTCGAGTTATTGTGTGCCTGCTGTATTTAATGGATGTTATTGTTAATGGTTTGATAGGCAACTGAGTATTTTTAGTTTTTTTTGAAGGGTACGGTATTCTTAGAACGGTTGCGATGTCGCGCTGCATTGCATGCCTCTGCGTATTTTATCTTTATAATCGTCCACGATTTCTGCTGGTATTGAAATTCTTTGTGGTGTAAAGTAGAGCTATCAAATGGGTCAACTTGATTCGGATTGGCTCAGCGCGGGTTGTTCAAAAAGTAAGCTGGCCCACTTAAGTTGGTTCAATTGATCATGGTTGGTGAGTTAAATTGGTTGATCTATTCAAATTTTAGAAACATTAACAGAATCGAAAAAAATGAAAAAGGGAAATACAAAAAATGCAGAAAAATAAATCAGAAAAATACTGATGGTCTGACGGTGGTGAAGGGCCGCTTTTGATGGCACTCGAATCTCTGCCTTTGCAATTTGATATCACAATCATCATTCATTTGGAAGTAAATTCAAATTGGAAGCAAATGAAGAGGGTGTTTGTTTCAGATTTCTTTTGGTATTTAACAGTCTTTTTGCTTAAAAATGTTGTTTTGTTGTGTCAAAATGTATGGCAATTTGAAGGGGAAAAGTTTTTAAAAAGTTGTTAGATGTGTTAAAATTTGAGCATTATTTATAAAAAGTTAAAATCAGTAATATGTAAATATTATTTTATTTTTAATTAAATAATTTTTTAATTAATTTATATTTATTTTAATAATTTAATATATAAAAAATTAATTTTTTAATACCATTTAAATGAAATATTTTGATTTAAAATTATTTTTTAATTAATATATATAAACATAAAACTTTTTTATAATTAATTATAATAAAAAAATTTATATAATAATTAATTATTAAAATAATATAATTTTTATAACTATTTCAACCACGTCTAAAGTCTCGTAACCTAGAGATTATAGATCTGAAAGTATCACAAGCCACAGGAGAGAGACAGAAGATATGTGTATATATATATATATACCATTATATTGCTATCATATTTTTAGTGTAGATATGTGTATTGTCAGAATTATTTATATTATTTTATATTTCTATCTTTCCTTTTTAAATTAATTATACTATTTGTTAGCAATTAAACTAAGTTATGCTTGATGCACATTTTTAAACTTTACATCTCATTAGAATAAAGTTACAGAATTAACAGTGTAAATATGTAAAAAATGATGTGAAATCAACTATGATAAAATGGTGATAATTGTGCAAATATGAAATAATATGTGTAAAAATGTATATAGCATTATTCAAAGTTTCAAACTAATTTGCTGTAATCCGTAGTCCTTGTTTAGAGAAATAATTTTGTCATTCCTATACTTCAATTCTTACAATGTTTTTCTTACACTTGTTACTAATAGAAAAAAAAAAATCAAACAGTCTCAATTCTTTTCTTCTCTCTCTCTTCTTTTTTTTTAAAAAAAAATTATTTCCCTAAAAGTGGCAAGTGTCAAGAAAGGTGTAAAACATTTAGATGTGGGATTAATATTTCTCTTCAGAACAATGGTTGATAACCCTTGACATGCTTTGAGTTTTTACATAAACTTGTTGGAGGTTTGAGAATGAAACACTAGAGCATCCAGACTCTACCTTTGGATAAGATGCCCATAACAGAATCTAAATAGTGATAATGGTGAGAAAAAAAAAACTACATTTCATGTCTCAATCTCCTCTTGTAGGAAGGATTTTGCAGGTATTTCTCACCTGAGAGATTATTGGTTGATAACCCTTGCGTGTTCTCGGAGATTATAGGACAATGATGGCAGGGAGAAAGTATCAATTTAACTTTGTAGTAATACTAGCATGTAAAAAATAAATATAAATTAAAAAATATTCAAAATTATTAAAAAAATTAACCTATTTAGATAGAATTTTAAAAAAGTATTAACCAAAAGAGAAAATTTAAAATTATTAAAATTATAAAAGATATATGCATAAGTAATTAAAAAATAATTTAAATTTAAATTTTTTTTAAAAAAAAATTAAGAATGATGTGTCTAAAAAGTAATTTAAAAGATCAAATCACTTTAAAGATAATATACTCTTAATTTATTATATAAGAATAAAAAATCTAAAACTCTGAAATAAGAATACTATAATTTATTAAATTAAAAGAGCTGGTTTGAATGGGCAAAGCCATAAAAGATAGTGTTATTTGTGCAATAATTGGAAAAATGTTGAATACACATATTTACATAATTTTTATCATTTGAATTCGTAAGTCTCACTTTATTTTTTTTATATTTTACATTTTAATTCTATCATTAGTCCCTAATTTGAAAGATGAAAGCATTGACGATGTGCAACTAGCTTTTCTTTAGAAGACAATGCAAGCCTAATACAAATCGTAAAATTTGGGCTATTGTTTCTAGGTAGTAGTATTTTGAAGAAATGGATAATCCGTATATCCAACAACTGGGTCATGTGTATAAAAGGTGCTTATATCAGGCTCGTTTAACTCAGCATTCAGTTTAAACCTTGTAGGGAGATCTGGATTAGCCAAAAATAAGCGTCCATAAGCCACCAAATCGGCAGCACCGCTAGCTATGACTTGGTTTCCTTCACTCCTATTGTAACCACCAGCAACAATAAAGGTCCCATTGAAGACCTTTCTGATTGGCATTAGGGACCATTTGGTGTTAAACTTCTGGAACTGTGTGACCATCCTGGGTTCAATCACATGACAATACAGAATGCCCAATTGACTTAATGATTGAGCCATGTGAATGCCCAATGCTTGAGGGTCAGAGTCTCCACAATCATTGTAATCAGCGAAAGGGGAGAGCCTAACACCAACCTTGTCAGCTCCGATCTCATCAGCTACTGCCTTCACTACTTGCAGTGGGAAGCGGCAACGGTTTTCCAAGTTACCTCCATACTCGTCATCTCTGTCGTTTACTTTGTCCTTTAGGAACTGATCCAGCAAATACCCGTTCGCTCCATGTATCTCTACTCCATCAAAACCTGTAAAATGTACTCCACTCATTTTATTTATTAAATTTAACTACTCTTACTTAAGAATAATTTAATATCTTATTTTACTTGGTTTTTAAAAAACAAATGACATGTGATTCTTAACTTCTTTTTATATTAAGAAAAACTTCAAATTCTCTCAATTTAACTATACATATCCTCCTTTTCAATTTCAAACATCTCTTTTAATATATGATTTCTTACATATCCTGTTTTCAAGAGGGTTTTATTATTATTTCTATTTTGTCTATTGTCATTCCTCTGCAACTAACTTCCTTTTTATTTATCTAAAATGCCCTTCATTAAATAGTTAAGTCAAACCATAAAAGTCTATTGCCACTCCTACCTATCTAAATTTCTTATTAACAATTATAAAAATTAATTTAACTATAAAATCACATGTTAATTACAATGCTAGATTTTTCAATTCAAAAGTGATCTAAGCCCAAAAAACATAAGTAAACACTAGATTTTTTCACAATACTAGATAACTTTAATAATAGTAATAATGCGTAGGACTAGTACAGAGGCCACCAAGACAAATCATAAAATGCCATCATCATTCCTAATAAAACCTCCTTACCTCCATCTGTTGCATATACTGTGTCGGATTTATAAGATCTCCAAAATAATCTATAACGTAGTATAATTATACAATATATTAGAAGAATATACTAAACTAATAGAGACCATAAAGAGTATTCCAATAAATTACCTCTGCCACATATTGTACCGCCAAACAAAATTTCTAGTTACTTTTTTTGGTAGTCTAGTTACTTTAAAGATATCATAATAATCTAAACCACTAATCATAATATCTTCTCAAAACCTAAGTAATTTATAAGAATAATATAGCTATTAAAACTAGGATTTAATTTTGATGCCTTGACATACTACCATTCAATCTTAGATTATCATGTCATTAAAAATGTTTAACTTTCACAACAACTATCAAACATTACACGTGATGATATATGACTGGTTGATAATGTAAAAATTTTTATACCAACAATGCATCAAAATTAAACTGTTAAAATTAAGTATTAGAGCTAATATGTAACAGTCAAAACACAATTTGAAATCCAATTTCAAATGCTCGGAAAGCAGATGTTGCTAATGCCTCTGTCAACATGATGAAATATTAAGATGTTTGAAAGCCAAGTGAACGAATATACTAACTCAACCCAAGTTCTCATATTATGTACACTTTACTCTATCCTTTTTTTTGAAAAAAACTTTATTTCATAGAGACTTAAACCTTTTAAAGGCTGCAGGTATTAATGTTAAACGACCAATTCGATGTTGAACGACCAGTCCCATAAAACATTTAAACAACACATGCAATGTGTTGATAATATCATGAAATTCCATATCTTAATCGTTGTTTTATTTAAAGACTTAATTAATTTATGTGTACCACATCTATTTCTCGTTTATCACACTTTTCAACTATTGTTATAATTTTGAATCAATAATTTGGATAAATATAAGAGTGGCAAAAGACCACTAAATTAATAAAGGATATTTTAAGGAAACAATAACAAAATTAGTTATAAAGGTCTAGTAATAGACAAATAGTGTTAATAGGCACTACCATTTTTCAATTTCAAACATACCTTTCTTAGATTTTAGCTGAATTTTAAAAAATTGGTGTAAGGCATGGGATATCCACTAGTTAACTTAACTTGAGGCTCACTCTAATATTAGTTTCTGATTATGATTCTTTTCAAGTAGAAATAGATATGGATAAAATAAAATTATACCGGCTTCCATGGCATTTTTTGCTGCAATTCTGAAGTCATTGACAAGCTTGGGGATTTCATCGGTCCTCAGCCGGCGAGGAGGTGGGTATTTATCAGCTGTAGCAGCATTGTTGCTGATATCTTTCCGAAGTCGCTTGTTTGTGCAAGATATTGGTGGTTGACCATCTGGCTGGTAACCTGCAGTGTGTGTAAATTCCATATGAAAAATGCTGTAGCACATCATCTCTCTCACGTCACCTCACATTAGTAAGAAGTTCAAAGCGTGATCAAAGTTATACAACCATTAAGCTATATATATATATATATATATATAGGATCTTACTTAAGAGGAGTGTTTATTGTGAGAGATGATAAGAGTAAATCTTAACCATTAGATTTTTTATGAATGATTAAAATTAGAAAATAAATGCATGTGACTTTTTTAAGTAGTCACATGACCTTCAAGTAACTTTTAATCTTGACCATCACATATTAATTATATATAAGTGTGTATAATTAGCATTACTAATTATATATATTGTACCATAGTTGGAGACTCTTCCCGCGTGCCAAAGTTGGCAGAAGAATATGCCCCCTTTTTCATGAACGGCGCTCACAATTGGTTTCCACGCTTCCACCTGTTCTCTTGTCCAAATGCCAGGTGTATTGGGGTACCTTTGGTCATCCAAACAAGACAAAAATGGAAATCTCAGAACCTAGGTAGGTAGTGTAGGATAACGTTTCTGTGAGCAAAATCCATTCCAATTTCCAAATCCGAAAGGCAATGAATTTTCCTCTTTTGTTCAAATTAATAAATAAATTCGGCACAATTAAGATTACCCCTGTGCTGTGTCAGACACCCCAGAGGCTTCCCCAATCAAGAAGCCACCCTTGGTTGTTCTTTGAGAATAACATAAAGCTGCATGGGGCTGAGGGACGAAGTTGTAAGACCTAGTTCGGGTCAACGGAGCCAATACTATCCTACCGTGTCAAACATCATAAAAAATTAAACCATAGTCGCAAAGATAAGAGCATGCATGTCAAAATTGAACAACAGAACAGCCCTTCCATCAAAATAATTTGAAGAAGCAAAGATGATTTCAAGAATCACAAGAAGAAAGCAGAACATATATAAGTTCGTTTCAAGGGTATAACTTACCTATGGGATAGAATAAAGTTTCTCATCTTGTATGGGGTCAGGAGGGGTATCACCTCTCTTCCCTCCACTACCTTATTGCTTTGATCTTCTTCTGTCATCGTGTTCGTGCTGGTCATCCTCCTCCTCTTCCCACTCAGTTCACAACCCTGGGTGTCTTGTCATGTTATCTATGCTTTTGTTTATAAATTAAGAATTTCTCCAGGCTTAGCTAACCTTAATTTGTGTGCTGTCATGTTTTTGGATCGTGACTAATTAACAAGTATTGGTTGGGTGCTTTGCTGGTGATGTTTGGTTGGTGGAGTTATAAGTCAAAGAGACGTGGGTGCTAAGCACTAATCGCCAATGAGCACCCTGGGCTGGTAAAATATTTTATTTGCACTAGAATATATATATTATATTTATATCTTATTTTAATATAAAAGTATTAAATTATTTTATATATAATTATAATATTTTTATGATATATAAAATAATTTTATAAATAAATTAAATAAAATTAAATATATTTTAATTAAATAAATAACAAAATTGACTTAACTTATGATACCTCAGCTAGAGTTGAATAAAGCTACACAAACTTACATATCCAATGCTTCACAAGGTGAGATTAAACTAATGACATTTTTAATTATTTATTTATATTTTTATTAATGACTTATAATTTTATAAAAAATAAAATTATATAATTGGTTAATAAAAAATATGAATAAATAAATGAGAGTATCAATAACTTTATCCTACTTTATATCTATACAATTTTTATTATTTAATTTCTATTGATTCTACATCATTTTATATGTAATACACTTTAATTTTGTCACTCCACACAGAGGTGGAGTGATATGCACTAAGTATTGTCTATTGAAGGTAGACTTTTGTAATAATGGCTGGAGTATTATAACTTTTAATTTTAAGCATAATAATTTTTTTTTAAAAAAGAACTTTTCATAGTTTAAAAAGGAAAATGATTCTTGCACGTCATTTTAGATTACATATTCTCACATTAGGTGACAGAATTAAAGTAAAAATATATAAAAAATGAAATAAGCAATTGAATCAAATAATAAAATTATACAATATGAAATTATGTAAGTATAAATATATGTATTTAGTATTACTCTTTTAAAAAAAATTTAAACAAGTGAGATTGTCAGAATGAAATTGCGCAATTAACTACTATAAGCTTGCAAATTGCAAAACTCAAATAGTAATAGTCACTCATGGAGATTTTTATTATACTCTTAAAATTTTTTTGAGCATTCATACTCTGTTTACTTCATCTGTAATAATCGGTTGGTCAAATATAAAAATTAGTAAATAACCGTAACTAACAAGTGTAAAAAAATTATCATAGAACTCAATCTTTATCTACACAGCTCCAGCGAGATACGCATTCCATCATAAATAAGCTTTTGGTACTTTTTTTTCCCTTCAAATTGAAATTCATCATGTTAATTAATTTCTAATTATTATAAGAATTTGTTTTAACAATTTTGCTTCATTAATTTTCATTTTTTTTCATTTCATATGGTTATGAATTTTGCAAGTGAATAAAGGAGGAGATGGAGGCTTTATTATTATTATTATTATTATTATTATTATTATTATTATTATTATTATTATTATTATTATTATTATTATTATTTTCAATTTCAAGGGTTGTGAGAAATTGATGATGGAGGGTAAAGTTTCGTGATCGTATGACAGCATCTTGCGGGGTTTGAGGTGGTGTGCATTCATGGTAGCGCGATGGTAGTTATACTTGCTGTTGGGGTGGTCGGCGGGGTGGATGGTGGTGCATTGAGTTTCAAGGGGCTAGGGCTTGCAATTGTCGATGGCTTGTTCATGAATTGTTGGCAGCTTCTCCATGGTGGCTTGAAAGGCATATTTTGGTCACTGATTCAAAAACGCAGGTGAATAGATAGTTAGGTGGTGAGGAAAATTTGAGGGTGAGATGCAATGACAAGTGGAAGCACGTTAGAGAATGTAAGTGATTTCAATGGTGGTAAAGGCCTATTTTAAGAAGTAATATTTACTTCTTTTGACTTTTGAAGATTAATGATGTTAGTTGAATACCATTTAAATTTGAGTTTAAAGATTTAAAGACTAATATATAAATGTGACTAATTATAAAGTTTATAGTAATCATTGTCATAAATCTATTTTTTGACAATATCAACAATTTAAACAATTAAAGCATATATATACTCCACAAGATTTTAAGGGCATTTTAAATGTTTCTGTCACTCACTGAGCGTGTTGTCTTCAATGCTCACATTAAAATAGTAGCATTGGAGTGAGTATTGATGTTCACAAATTCACAAATCATTGATAAATATTAAAAAAATTTAATTTTTATATTTTTACATTAAATAGTATATATATATTTTTTATATTTTATTTAATATTATTTATTATACATATTTTTTTTTATTATTTTTTTTTACTCAATTACATCCTTTAAAAATAATGTAAATAGTACTTACACCATTTTTTAGGGGTTTATAATAATAATTTTCCAAATAAATTCAAGTGCTGGGAATTCTTACCTGTAACCGGTGAAGATGGTAAAATGATGCTGTCAGGGTAAAGCCATAAATATTGTAAAGCAAGTCCCTGGTTGAAGAGTAATTGAAACATGTACTGGGGCTTGCAAAACGCAGTTGAGGTCCCTGTTTTGTGACCTTCTACGAGCGTTTATTGCACAGAGAGCAGTTTGATGAATTATTAAATGTATTTTTAACATTACAAAAAATAAAAATATCAATTTATCATATTTTTTTTTCTCTCATTTCCAAAAAGTTATCCCTCCCTATTCTTTTTCTTTTCTCCCTCTCCGTCTGATCATATCCCCTCCCCCCTCACAGCTCCACCCCACCCCCACCTCCTCCCATTTGCATTCCAAATTCAACTAACAGAAAAAAGCTAAAGAATATGAAATGGGCTTGTAAAAATCTGTTTTGCAAATTCAACTAAGAGCAGTTGCAGACTTGCAGTACAATCATCAACTTCTGATGCAACCACAGCAAGGCTCTACTTTGGTGGAGATATTTTGCTTCTCATCTCCCCACTATGTATTCCTGCCATTATATATGCTTGAGATTGGTTTCACCGTGGTTGGAGGTGGGGGGGAGGTGGTCACCGTCTCTTCACCTCACCATTTCAGCAGCTTGCAGGGATGAAAATAAGAGAAAATGAAATAAGGAAGAATAAGGGCTTTTTCTGAAAATACTTGTAAACAATTTCTTTATATTACAGGGATAATATAATCTAAATCTATATAAATACAGCTGACCAAACAGTAAAAATAAACAAAGAGACCTGTAATAACAGGCGAAAAAATGTGAGCATCGATGCTCACAAAACTGATGTGAGTATGGAAGAATCCTCCCTCACTGAGTCCTTGGTTAGACTTATAAGACATTGATCCTGCAAAATACAAAGAGAATGGTAATACTTCGGTAACGATACTCCCAAATGATTTGACATAAAGTAAGTATGGTTCACTCAGTGAGAAATGCTTAGATATTTAAAGAAAAAGAAAAAGTTATTCTTCTTCACATAAAAAAAAAAGAGAAGGAAAATGTTACTCTTCTATATAATCGTTGCTATCTCTGTCTCATAACATTTTTAATATTAAAATTGAGGTAGGATAGATTAAATAATATATAAAAAAACTTTTTTTAACAGTAAGAACATACAAAAATTTCTTTAATTGAATTGTATAATAGTGACAACACTTTAAGTGTTATAGTCTTTATCTAACTGAATATCAAATTACCTCTCCTTAAGGTTAATGTAGAAAGAAAATATTATATTTCCTGGAGATACTTTGTCTTGGTTTTACCTGGATAGGTAAAAGATAAAGTCGGTTACAATCATCAACTTTGAATTCTTACAAGAGTCAGGATGCTTGGGGTTGTAATTAGCCGAGCTCTGTAGTATGACTTAATGTAGAATTTCCCCAATGAGAAATGGATTGAGAAATTCAAGAAGCTCAAGAAGAGAGCCCAAATGGAGGACGAAGGCTTGTACGTCAAAGTAATGACCGAGGGGCAAATGGAATTGCTATGTCAACATCTTGTTGAGATATGCACAAGGCTATCTCAATAGGATCAGGATCCTCTTTTTTTCTTTGAGAGAAGAGAGTTATGTTTCTGATCCAATAACTCAAGTTTATCAAGTTATATTTACAACATTTATCTTATCATGCTCCGATGAATTTGAATAATTAGATTAGGAACATAATTCTTTTATTTTTTAAAAGAAAAAGAGAAGATCCTAATCCATTTCAATACGGATTTGGAGAAGATTCCAATATTAAAAATATTTTTTTATATTATAAAATATTAGAGGCAAATTGAGTTATAAGTTGAGTCATTAGGCAGCTCCTCTAGTTCATTTAGAACTGCAGTGGATCTTTGCAGGTTCTCTCATCTCTATCTTTCTGTTTTTTTTTCCCTCTCTTAATTCCTTGACCATACTTTTTCTCCCATTTATCTGTAAGCATTTCAATGTGAGGGCCACATTTCTCACTGCAATAATATATCATGGTTATATGAATCTTATTTTCAAATTAAAACTTTATTTATTACATGCAATCACTCTCTTGGCTAAAAAACACCTTGATCCAGATAAGTTCCTTCAAATTTCTGACTGAATTTGAATATGCAAAGGTGAACCCAGAATATTATCTGGGAACTGTATATATCACTGCATGTACAAGGGGAAATAACTTGGGTATTTTAAGAGAAAATCTGAAACCAATGTACTTTGATTTTTAAAGCAGTAATTTCACGAGTTGAATCATTCTTTAATAATATTGAACTTCTTTTACCCACATATATATATATATATATATATATATATATATATATATATATATATATATATACTTAACTCATACTTAAATTTTTAACAATATAAATCTACACATAATAATACTCTCTCAACAACAACAATCGTGATAAAAAAGAACATTAAAGTAACTCGATATCACATCTCCATTCAAAATCTTAATCAGGAGGTTCATAGGTGCAACTTCTTATAAAATTCTTATTTTATCTATTCCATAACCATATAAGACTTATTTTATTCATATATACACTTTTGAAACGTCTCACACTTAAATTCTAAATAAGGCTGGATAAATTTATACTGTGATCCAGTGTTCGTATCCTCTGGACACAAGATATCTGCCAAGCAGCTTTGAACTCCGACACTTCTGTAACTTCAGATGCTTGAGCGTATTTTTTGTGAAGACAATGATACTCCAAGCAAACACAAGAACAAAGAGATAACCATTTAACTGGGGAAACATGGCCAAGTATTTATTTAAGACAAATGTCTATAATTGGTTCTAGTACAGAAGAGCGGTTCGGGAGAAATTTTTGTATAAATCTACTACACTTAAATTGATTAATTGAATGCATTAGATTAATTACAATGTTAATTAATAATTAATTAATTATCATAATTAATAATAATAAAGAATATAATTGATATAATACGTCCAATTTAAATATATTAAATTTATGTTAGAATTTCTTTCAAAAGAAACAATTAGCTCCCACGTAGAACCGGAAGTAGAATCTCTAAATGAGATAAACACACGAGCAGAAAGCCTATGAGAAATCCCCACCACATAGGGCCTAGGATATATACTTCCCAGAGCTCTGACAAAGGTAATCTAGGTAGGTATTAATCTTTCAATGAATGAATATTCATCAAATTAGAAAAGCACAAAACCTAGAATTATTTCTTTATATTTATTTTATCAATTAAGTTATAATATATATATATATATATATATAAAAAATAATAAAAAAAAAGAAAGAATATTAATAAATATATTTCATAACTTGATTAATAAAATAAAAATTAAAAAATAAACTTAAATTTTGTCTTGCATCAAGAGGTGTTGTTACCTCCAATAGCATTTTCTTATTTATGAGCTCTTGATTCCCACGCCCTCTTTCATTGTATTTTATCTACAGGAGTTTTGTTAAATTGTCTTAAAATATATTTTTAATAATTTTCTTTGTGTTTATAAAAAAATATTAAATAAAAAATAGATGTATTTAATATATTAAATACATAAATAGTATTAAAAAAATTTTATTTAATAATTAGAAATATGATTAAGAGGATTTAGTATTATTAGTTTAAAATTGAAGGACAAAATTTAATATTGTTGGATTGTTTGTGTAGGATTTGACCAATTGATGAGTAAAATAGAAGCTGAAGGCTGCTAGAGCACTTATTTTCTTTGAGGAATATGTGAAATGATTAGTTTTAAAGACTCGGTTTTTGGACTCAGGATTAGTGGATGATGCAGTTATGCAAAGGAGCTTTCATTAAAAAATGTTGAATAAAAAATGATGCAGCGTATATTTATGTGTCGGACTGGAACTTTTCAAATTTTACATGATAAGGCAAAGAGATAGACATAAAGAATGAGGCCTTTTTTAATTTTGTGGATCCTATGTTATGGTATTTATATTTATTTCTCATTTCATATAACTTGGTGAATTTACAAATTGTGTGTGCTTTTTTTTTTTTTCTCTCCAGGGCTAATGTTTTATTAAGCATTTACGTGATTTATTATAACTTTACAAGTTCTGAGCCTAATTGCTTCTCCCACTTGGCATTATATTTGAATTTAATACTGGAGTTGATATACTTGTCATAACATTAGTAATTAAACTCCAGAATATAGACGTGTTATGGGGAAAATGCACTTTATCCCTATAATAATATGGACATTTCACAACCTATACTTACAGAATTTTTTTTTTGTACAACCCTTAAAGAATTTTTGTTAATATTAAAGCCTTCTCACATTTGTTTAAGGTTGAAAATGTTAAATTTTTTGTTAATTCAATCGGTGTTATCCCTTCCTTCAGAAATCAGCCACTCTTATTCCTCCTCTTTCTCCATTTCCAAACCTCTGCAATACAACCTCCACTCATTTGCGTATGTATCCATTTGAACAAGACATGAGAATCCCACATCCTTATCATCTCATCAACTTTTGTCAAATGACTTTAAAATACCTCATCTTCAAGCCTCATCCATCCCTTCTTCCACGGGCACTTCCACTACAACAAATACAGCCACCCAAGAGCCTCACTTCGCCAATCTTCTCTGCACCTGGCACTTGAAGATTGGGGTTGTGGCAGCTTTGAACTATAATTTCAAACATGCAACTATTTTTTATGAAAGGTTTATAAAATCTCACATGAGAAAGAAAAATGGGGAGCATGTATGGAATAAGATGTGATAAAGATTTTGACAAACCAAAACATCATGAGATTTGGAAATAAGATACTGCATACATATCGCCATAAACTTATATTGCTCCTATCCCATGTATTTGATCAAAGGAACAACGACTTAAATCTAAACCATCCCGAACTACAACAGCTACCTCTCCTAATTGTGTTATTAGTCATAACTTAATTGTCTAAATGCTTATTCTATTTCTAGAAGTCGTGTAATCATACCCCAGTATCATATAGTATTATAGATTCTTTTTTCTCTCCATGGAATCATTGTATTAATTGTGGAATAATACTCAACTAAAACCGTGTGTAGTGTACCTTGAGTTTACAAAAATGGGAGGAAGTGAGAATATTTGTCTCTTGGAGAATCAAAGGCAATTTTAAAAAATTAGTACAAGAAAGTTGTTTAGAATTTTCAATTTAATATGTTACATTTATCACTACGAAGTGTAGCACATATTTTTAACTGAAAATTGCAAAATCGTTCTTAAATTATTCAGTACTTGAAAATGGGACAGATGGTACATATTCATAAGCTACACGAGAAAAAGTAACAAATATCACAATGAACGTGTTTTATGATGCTTTCTATCCATCATTTACAACAAATGTTCTTACAAAATCCTAAGTGGTGTTCTGTTTTTGGGCTAGGAATACAGAGGTTAAGATGCATAAAAATAGGTGCTTTACACATGCCTTTACTGTTTGATTTAACTGAAAACTTTAAATCCATATTTCTTGGAAGTTTCATGTTAGTAAAATTCTTTATTGGGGTTGCTTGTGAAACCTCTAAGAATAAAGTGTATTTTTCTTTTGTTTTATATCCCATATTCATTAATATTGTTTTTGAAATCATAAGAAATTGAAAATGATTTAATTTTGATTTGAAAATCAAATATCATGTTTAAAACTCAGTAATAAAAAAAAATTGAATTTGAACTAATTTAAAATCAATTCTTATGTTTGAAACTCATTAAAAAATAATTTTATTTCATTTTATTTCACACTTTTACCTTTATAATATTAAAAACTCATGTAAAGTTAATAAAGATAATATAATCTATTTATTTAAAATCAGATCAAATCATAATAAATTAACACATTTGACAAGAATTTTAAATCTTTTTCTTGGGTACAATACGAAGCTAAAGCCCAAAGAATAAAATAGACTAGGAGAAATCATGCATGGCATGGAAGCCCCACTACTATATGCAATAACAAGCCTAGCTAACTCTCTCGGGGGTTGACCATAATCTTGAGTTAAGCTCCAATTTGTCAACCAATCCACACAAATATTCTCCTCCCATATAATATGAATGAAACGAATATCCCAATACATTCTTCCATACACTTTTATTTACTTCCTTTGAAACAACTTTTTCCCTTCCACTGAAAAATTTCCAAAACAAGCTTATTCGGATGATTGGAATTGAACATGCTCGGGGCCTACAAAACGATCCCTTCAACGTACAAAATAAAAATTGAGCCCATTAGGATTCAAAGTTTATCCCCATCTAACTATTTTACGTTGGCAGCAACTTGCTATCGATATCAGTTTACCAGTAACAACCTTTCAACCTCATGAATCCGGCAATTATCTCCACTGCTATATTGTACCCCAGGACCAAATCAGCCCACCACGTTCCCAATCAACCTTAAGCTCAGCCAACCATATGCTAGTTACCTAAACTGAGGAAATGTAGACCATATCCACGTACATGATCGACTTTAAGCTCGGCTAACCATATTCTAGTTATCCAAGTTGAAAGGCTATGAACCATATCGGCCCATCACTCAACCAACCATCCATAAGATCAGCCTATTCTCACACACAATTGAGCTTAGGAGTCATGGACATAATCAAATTAACTACCGACTTATCCAAGCCTCAGCCAAGCCTATCTTTAAATCAGCCCATGTAAATTCGAGTTGGATCATCTGAGTCATATTGCAAGTGCCTGACCGACTTGTTAGGCATTCCACACACAACCAAAATATTTGAACTAGATCAACTATAACGATCAACAGCTAATTGTCAAACTACGAATTATCATCGACAAGTTAGAGCCTTGATGACTAAGCATAACCTATGTCGAACGTTCAAATGCCTTAATCACTCTATGACAAACAGACATCGAAATTTCAGCTTTCAAGGTCCTTAAACTTGGTTCCCAACCTGAGCCATGCATGTTCTGCTTTTTTCCCTATCACTTGAGCCTACCAACTTGCTATTCAATCTTAACTTTCTTCTAACCAACCTAAATTCGCAGTTATCCTCTCCGCTACCTTTTTCATAAATCTCTGACGAGCCTCCCTAACCCTCCGACCTAGGTCTCGATTACTGTCAGGTGGGTCACCAAAAGTGAGCCCATGCTGACTTTAATTAAAAGAAAAGAAAAGGCCCATTTATTTGGATACATTGGTGTGTGCCTCTGGTGGTTTTAGTAGATGCCGAGAGAGAAAAATAATTTGAAAGAAAGAAAAGACGAGAATAGCGTAGTGCGGCGAGAAGAAAACAAGGGGAGAAAATTTGTGCTCTTCTATAAGATGTTTGGGAGTACAATTGTGTTCCATTCCTCCTGAATTTTTGATATGTTGATCCTGGTAGTGTGAGCTTTATTTTGGTTTTAATATCTCTCTATTTTTAGTTCTCTCTGTTGCCTGGCTAGATACCTATTAGTGGGTTTATTGTGTTGTTATCCACCTTATTGGTGAAAATTAATTTTCTGTTGATCCCTGGTGGTTCCAGGAGGACTTGTGTACCCATTAATTTTATTAGTGGAAGAATTTTTACTAGACTAGGTCCCGTGAGTTTTTTCCTCACATTTGGGGTTTTCCTACGTTAAAAATCTGGTGCCTGTTAATTTTATTTTTCTGGTTTGTGCATCTTATTATTTGCCTAAAATTGTTGTTTGTTGCCTGAGAAATTTCCAGAGCCTATTTTTAATTGCACAGGGAAAAAAAAGTGATCCAGTTTGCTTTCGCTTGTTGTTAATATTTGTTATATTTTCCCAACAACTAGTATCAGAGAGCTCCTTGGTTGGGGTTCTGGTTTGTGCTCTTAAAATGGGAGAAGGCGATGTTGCTGGTACTATGATTAAATTGGATTCTACCAATTACTCAATATGAAAATCCCGAATGAAAGACTTGCTATTTTGCAAAGACCTGTATGATCCCATTGAGGGTGATAGTACTAAACCAGCAGATAAATCTGATGAAGAATAAAAGAGAATAAACAGGAAGACTATTGGCATGATCAGGCAATAGATAGACCAAAGCATTTATCACCATGTATCTAGTGAGACTAGTGCCCACAACTTGTGGAAGAAATTGAGCGATTTGTTTGAATCTAAAAATGCCCAGAACAAGGCATTCTTGATTCAGAAGTTGGTAAACTTGAAATACAGGGATGGGTCCTCGGTGGCTGAGCATAGGAGTAGTTTTCAGAATGTTGTGAATCAGTTGAATATTATGGAGGTTGTGTTAGATGATGAACTGCTTGCACTGTTGTTGCTTAACTCATTACCAGACAGCTGGGAAACACTGGTGGTATCTCTGAGTAACTCTGCTCCTAATGGAAAGTTGACTTTCAATATGGTGAAAGATAGTCTCTTGAATGAAGAAACTAGAAGGAAGGGACATGATATAGCTAGCTCTTCGACTCAAAATGAAGCTTTGGTTGTGGAGTGACGGGAAAGAAGCCAATATAGAAATTTTTAGAGATCTGAAGACCGCAGCAAGTCAAGAGGAAGGTCAAAGAACAGAAAAGACATCAAGTGCTTCCATTGCAATAAATTGGGACACATGATTAAAGAATGCAGGTTCTTTAAGCGGGAAAAATCAAGGACTAGAGGCAATAATAAAAGAGAAGACAAAGACAAAGACACTGCTGCAGTTGTATCTGATGGTGAAGTTGTCATTGTTTATGATGATGACTCCATTAATCTCACATGCCAAGACTATGAATGGGTTGTTGATTCTGCTGCTTCATTCCATGTTACACCTCATCGTGAGTATTTTACATTCTACACTGCTGGGAATTTCGGGCAAGTGAAGATGGGAAATCAAGGGGTAAGCAAGGTTGCTGGCATTGGAGAAATATGGTTAGAGACTAATGTCGGATGCAAGCACATTCCCGACATGCGCCTCAACTTGATTTCAGTACAGGTACTTGATGAAGATGGCTATCATAATGCTTTTAGTGATGGTAAATGGAAGTGCACCAAAGGGACTTTGGTGATAGCAAAAGGAGTGAAGCAGAATACTCTTTATTGGACATCAGCAAAGTTGTCTGCACCTCAGGTGAATGCAATTGAGGATTGCTCTACAGAGCTATGGCATAAACGCATGGGTCAATTGAGTGAGAAGGGTCTTGACACTCTTGCAAGGCAAAAGTTACTTCCTGTTAGAGGTACATCTCTTAAAACTTGCTCTCATTGTCTTGTTGGTAAGCAACATAGAGTTTCTTTCTGCACTTATCCTCCACATAGGAGGCCACATATCTTAGATTTAGTTCACACTGATGTTTGCACTATGGATGTTAAATCCCTTAGTGGTTACTCTTATTTTGTTATATTTATTGATGACCATTCTAGAAAAGTGTGGGCTTTTGTTTTGAAATCCAAAGACCAGGTACTTGACGTCTTCAAACACTTTCATGCAAGTGTGGAAAGAGAAATAAGTAAATTGCTGAAATGTGTTAGAGCAGATAATGATGGTGAATACAAAGGTCCATTTGAGCATTATTGTAAGGACCATGGAATCAAGCTTGAGAAGACAGTTCCAAAAACCCCACAACACAATGGAGTTGCAGAGAGAATGAACCGCACAATTAATGATAGAATCAGATGCATGCTCTCTCATGCCAAATTGTCTAAAGCCTTCTGGGGTGAAGCAATGAGAACTGCAGTAGACTTGATCAACTTTTCTCCTTATGTTCCTATTAATGGTGATGTTCCTGAGAGAGTATGGACGGGGAAAGATGTTTCATATAATCATTTGCGTGTGTTTGGCTGCAAGGCATTTGTTCACATTCCCAGAGATGAAAAGTCCAAGCTTGATGGTAAGTCTAAACAGTGTATCTTCTTGGGCTATGGTCGTGATGATTTTGGTTACAGGTTTTGGGATCCGGTTGATAAGAAAGTTATCAGAAGCCGAGATGTTGTCTTTCTTGAAGATCAGACTATTGAAGATATTGATAACAAGGATAAGCCAAAACAGGTTGTTCATGGGTATATTGATGTTGAGCCAGAACCTCCTATCAGGGTCACTGATAACGGGGGAGATGTAAATGCAGATGTGGAGAACACAGTTGATATGCCTGAGTCTCAAGTCAATGAACCAATTGAGCCAATTCCACAAGAACCACCTTTAGCCTCAGGTGAGAAGATCTGCAAGAGAGCATAATCCTTCACAGAGATATCCTCCACATGAGTATGTGTTGTTGACTGATAGGGGAGAACCAGAGAGCTATGAAGAAGCTATGTCATATAAGGAGAAGGACAAGTGGTATAAAGCCATGCAAGAGGAGATGAAATCCTTACATGAGAACCATACGTTTGAGTTAGTGAAGCTGCCCCAGGGCAAGAGAGCACTTAAGAATAAATGGGTGTTCAAGCAAAAATCAGAGGAGAATTGCTCACAGCCAAGGTACAAGGCAAGGTTGGTTGTGAAAGGCTTCATTTAGAAGAAAGGAGTTGATTTTGAAAAAATATTTTCACCTGTGGTCAAGATGTCTTCAATACGAGTTGTGCTTGGCTTAGCAGCTAATTTGAATTTAGAGGTTAAGCAACTTGATGTGAGGACAGCTTTCCTCCATGGTGACCTGGAAGAAGAAATTTACATGGAGTAACCTGAAGATTTTACAGTCAAAGGCAAAGAGAAGCTTGTCTGTAGATTAAAGAAGAGCTTGTATGAGCTCAAACAAGCTCCAAGACAGTGGTATAAGAAATTTGATTCCTTCATGATGGATCATGGGTATAGTAAAACTTCTTCTGACCACTGTGTGTTTGTGAAGAAATTTCCTAATGAAAATTTTATTATTATCTTGCTTTACGTGGATAACATGCTGATTGTTGGTCATGACATTAAAGAGATTCAAAATCTGAAAAGAGAGTTGAACAAGTCCTTTGCAATGAAGGATTTGGGCTCTGCAAGGCAAATCCTTGGCATGAAAATTGTTCGTGACAGGAAGAATGGTAAATTGTGGTTATCACAACAAAAGTATATTGAGAGGGTATTGGAGAGATTTAATATGGGCAATTTCAAATTTGTTAGCACTCCACTTGCAGGCCACTTCAAGTTGAGCCTTGCGCAATGTCTTACAAGTGAGAAAGATAAAGAAGAAATGCAGAAGATTCCGTATGCATCTGCGGTTGGTAGCTTGATGTATGCGATGGTATGTACAAGGCCAGATATTGCTCATGCTGTTAGCGTTGTTAGTCGTTTCCTCTCCAATCCTGGTAAAGAGCACTTACAAGCTGTGAAATGGATACTCAGGTATCTTAGAGGTACTTCTGGAGTCTGTTTATGCTTTGGAAGTGGTAAACCTGTGTTGAATGGTTACACAGATGCAAATATGGCTAGTGATGTGGATTCCAGGAAGTCTACTTCTGGGTATATGATGACTTTTACAGGTGGAGCAGTGTCATGGCAATCCAGGTTGCAGAAATGTGTTGCTCTATCCTCTACAGAGGTAGAATATATTGCCATTACAGAAACTGCTAAGGAACTATTGTGGATGCAAAAATTCCTACAAGAGTTGAGTCTTTCACAAGAAAAATATGTTTTGTACTATGATAGTCAAAGTGCAATTCATCTCAGTAAGAACTCGACTTTTCATTCAAGGTCTAAGCATATTGATGTTCGGTATCACTGGATACAGGATGCGCCGGAGATGAAGCAATTATCATTAAAGAAAATTTATACTAATAAGAATGGTTCAGATATGATGACAAAGACTTTACCCACAGGAAAGTTTGCTACTTGTGAAGAGAAAACGAGTTTAGTTGACTATGGTCCCACTTGATTAGTGAGGGAGAGAATTGTCAAGTGGGTCACCAAAAGTGGGCCCACGCTGACTTTAATTAAAAGAAAAGAAAAGGTCCATTTATTTGGATACATTGGTGTATGCCTTGGTGGTTTTAGTAGATGTCGAGAGAGAAAAAGAATTTGAAAGAAAGAAAAGACGAGAACAGCATAGTGCAGCGAGAAGAAAACAAGGGGAGAAAATTTGTGCTCTTCTATCAGATATTTGGGAGTACAATTGTGTTCCATTCTTCTTGAATTTTTGATATGTTAATCCTGGTAGTGTGAGCTTTATTTTGATTTTAATATCTTTCTATTTTTTATTTTCTCTGTTGCCTAACTAAATACTCATTGATAGATTTATTGTATTATTATCCACCTTATTAGTGAAAATTAATTTTCTATTGATCCCTAATAGTTTCAGGAAGACTTGTGGTGTACCTATTAATTTTATTAATAAAGAAATTTCTACTGGACTAAGTTCCATGAATTTTTTCCTCACATTAAGAATTGTTTCACATTAAAAATCTAGTGCTTGTTAATTTTATTTTTTTAGTTTGTACATCTTATTATTTGCCTAAAATTATTATTTATTGCTTAAGAAATTTTCAGAGCCTATTGTTAATTGCATAAGAGAAAAAAGATGATCCAATTTGCTTTCACTTGTTAATATTTGTTATCTTTTCTAAACAATTACTATCCAAAACACCCCCTAATATCCAGCATTTTTAAGCCACTACCTTAATCACTACGATCTCCTTTGGCACTATCGATACCGCTAGTTACTTCTATGGTACTATAATCATTCCTCAATTTTCAATACCAGAATTTTGACGCTAGAACTTTAATTTTTATCAATGGAAATCAAGCTTAAATACTGGCGGCAGATCTTCAAGATCAGGAAAAAAAATATTACAAATTGATACCAAAATTCCAGAACACCATAAGCTCTGCATCTTTGTACAGAGTACATCTAAAGAAATTTAAAGATGTCTTATAGAGCCAAAGTAATAAAACCACCAATACAAGTATTGCGTGCGAATTATAATATGATTAGATGGATAATTTAGCTCAATCAGGAATTGTCAGCTGCGGTCCACTTTAATACTTCCTCAATGGGCTAAGGAAAACAAAAAGAACCTAGTGCCACTGGGGATCAATTTAGTGTCTGATTCAAAAGAGTTGCAATTCAGGGCAGAAAAATGAACTGTCGGGAATGACTGGTGTTTCCCAACTTCTGGTATCTACTCAATTAAAGGCAATAAAGTTAAGAAACATATGAAAATATAATTCAATAGAAAATTTACACTAGATACAATTGATGTACAAAAAAAAAATCATTCTCTAATTCAATTTTTGAGAAACCAGCATCCCTACCTCAGTTTATGTTTACAACATGATTGCCAAGACTGCACCATAATTCCAGTCTTATTAGCTTCAACTTTGGTTTTCTGCATAAGGCAAGCCTCTTAGTCTTTGCTGCATCATTTACAAACAAAACGTCAACTCTGACACAAAAGAATGCCTATCAACAAAAATGCTTGCAGCATTACTTAAATTCTCACCTTTGATTTTCTAGTCTTCCAGACTTCTGATTTCGCAGATTGGGGAAGATAAGAATATTTGTCAAAGGAATTTAAGACAGCAATTTCATCCATGCCAGAGTCATTAACTGGCAACAAATCCTATAGCAAAGCCAAAGAGGTTATCATATATTCTCGGAAGAGAATCCTCCTCATTTATATCTTATAATTCAGCACTTTAGCATAAATGAAAAATGATTTCAGAAGTACAGAGAAAAGCTGACCCTTCATTTAAGCTGACAAACTCCACATATTTCTATTATGCATTGAGTAATATTACAACAATCACTTTCTCAAATTCAAAAAAAATAATTCAAGGACAATACCAACTAGAAAAAAAAAATGGTGTTTTGTGAAGTTTTGTCGTTCCATATCTTCTGTTCCAATTATGCACAAGTTTCAAAATCGTTTTCCTAGCCATAAAAGAATTGTTTTCGGCATTATGCTAGAAAACAGAGCCATTGTCACTCAGAAAAACAGCCAAGCATTAGCTATATGGAAAAGACTAACTAGCCATATGATTAAATCTTACCACTTCATCTGAAGCACCGTTCCCTGATTCCTCATGGTCCTTCACTTCCAAAGAATCAAAGTAAAACAATATCTGGGGAAGAAATGTAAGTAAAGAACACAATTAAAAGAACAATAATGGAAAAGGTTGATATAGCTGGAGCTGGACCAGCTGCAACAGGAAAGAACCAAACAAAAAGAAAATTTAAGATTCAAACAAGTAAAACAAAAAACAAGGTTGCTTGACACAGTGGCTGTAGAAGTCACCTTGTCAAGTAACTGAATATTTGATGAATTGGTTGCCATGATCTGAACTCCTAGCAAATTGTCGGTATTACTGCAGAAGGGACAGAAAATAGTGCGGAAGACACACCCATCTTCTAGACACCAAATACCCTGTTCCGATGCACTTTTAGGCATTCTATTGCAAATACGTTGATCAACAAATGAAGAATCAGTAATAATAACCGGTACACTCTTTAATGTATCAGTAGGGCGAGTTTTTAGTTTCTGTTGCAAAAGGGATCTTAAGTGAACCTTTGATGATGAAACCAAAGAGCATGTAAGGTACAGACGGTTCTCAGGTTGGCCCAATGGGTTTTTGCAGAGTGAACAAAATATCTGTAACCTTTTGTCCAATAGAGGCACAGTTAATGAACATGGACCAGCTAGATTGCTAGTCAGTAACTGAGGAGAATTTGACTTCAAATTTCTCTCAAAACTATATTCAGCTTCATGAGTCGCCTCTCTCACATTCACTGAACTTTTTGAATACCTTGAAAGAGTGCTGGCACAAGGTGCAATATAATTTTCTTCTTCAACGAGGTTTATAAATGATGTGACCATGGGCTTTCTCCTTTTCTGGTTGTGAGAATTAACACTCAAATTCAAAGATGATTCCATTTCTCGAATATTATTTGCAGTTACACTCTTTTCGGGAGTTACTGTTATTGAAGACTGAGCCCTTGAATTTTTACTTCCACTAGTTAAAGACACTGGAAGGCTTGATAAATGATCTGGAAATTGAGCAGAGGCCTCAATTATGGTGGAACCAGAGTTGTCATCCTTAGAGTAACCAGGGCTACCAGGATCAATGCCAACATCTATACAAGGGGTTTCCTTGACAATGGAGGTTTCTTCATGTGTAATTGCCACAGATAATTCCCTAGTGAACCTGTAGGAAACATATCTTTCAGCTAGTAATGATATTATGATTGTTTAATGATGTAAAAATGGCTGTTATTTCATTAAAATTTAGATGATTGCTATTTGATGGTGTAAGAAACTACCATCTTTATCTAAAGTATTTTGCCTGATAAAAAAAAGAAATTTGTTGTCCACATGCAGCTGAGAAGAAGATATTAAGGATAATTTTGTATTGCAAAACTGAAAGCCCTGATCACCCCCTACCCAAACCATAAAAGAAAGATGCACAAACATAAGGGCAAATCCCACTTAAACTATCTGCTTTTAATATTAAACTTATAAAAATAGTTCATCTAGGCTAAGATCAATTTGTGTCTTCTTTATTTCTAGTATTACTGTAAAGAATAATCTCTTGCTCAGAACAAAAGCAGCTACTGATGCTTAAAAGATTGATCCAAGTTTGTTAGACTAGCAGTATGTACAAATGCTGGACAAACATTTCAATTTTGAGCAATAGAAGCAAGAGCATGTAGAAGCAGTTTTCAATGAACATAAAATCATCAGAGGTCCATTGAAAGTTTTATTTAATCACCCTAAAGAGAACACGCTACAGCACCACCATAAGTTTTATTGTAAAATTGTTATTTGTCAAGTCAATCACAGAATCAGCTTGGTAGTCTGCACTTCAAGTTGTACTGAATAGAAGATTAATATCCCTTGCATGTCTATGAAATTTGAAATGAGGCCAAAATACACAAACTAGGTGATATGGCCTAAGAAGGATCCCACTCAACAATGATTCTTCAAATCAGACATAAGTTTATCATTCAGGTTTAGTTACCAAAAATCATAACAATAACATAAAATAGTGGCAACACAAGAAAACAATTACCTTGGCTCTATCTGATTACAGCATTGCAGGTTGATATGGTCTTTACAGTTGTATGTGTTACTATTCCTTTGAGCTGATGTCTGACTCTCAGCAAGATCTTGACAGCTTAGTATGGGAAAAGAGCCATTATCCTCAATCACTGAAGTTTCTTTCTCACCTTCATTACCAGACTTGTTCAGTTTCTGATTTTTCTTTCTGGCGAACCTCTTATTCTGATCCTTGTTTTGGACACCATCACCATTTAAGCCCAAATTCTGCGTGACATTCACTGTATTCATGCCATACCGTTCCTGCAGCCAGTTGATCATATATTAAATCTTTTCCACTAAGCCCTGAAGGGGTACAGGGCAGAGTATATTAAGGTCAAATTAAGCCAACAGGTGATTTACCTTGGCATCCTCAAAGAATGATTTTAGTCCTTCTAGCGACAAATCAAAGCTGTCATACACCCTCAAAGTTCTTTTTAGCCACTTCGAAATGAATGCTCTATTTCTTTCTTCCCGAAAACGTTCATCTAATTCCAAAAGAATAGTTACACCAACGATGATACAAAAGCTGGTTGAAAGTGCAGAGGAGATGGTAATACAAAAACAATAGTGTCGAATAAACCTTAGTTCAAGAATAAACTGCACTACAATGACATAGCAAAAGAAAACGGGAAAAAATCACTTGATTCTAAACCGAATAGGTGGTTTGCCAAACATAATTTTCTGCTTTCATGGTTGCACCATGGAAATAACTGTCATGAAGTTTTATATGTCCCATTGGAGAATATTTCCCAATGATATGGTGACATGAAAATTCAAAATATGCTTAAAGGAATCAATTTCAAACACGCTGATGGAAATGACAACAGTGTTAAATTTCTGTCTGATGCTGCTGTGTTAACTAGACAAGACCTATACCCTTATGCTGCAACCACCAGTGTATGTATGTTTGTATATAAAGAGGGGGGCAAAGATTTCCCTGAATCAGTTTCTAAATTCTGAACCAAAAATGGAGAAACAAGATAAAAAGTGGATGAGAACTGAAATTATCAGCACAATTACCCAATAGGATGATTGCTCCATAATCAAGCCTATGACGTATACAACGCCCTACAGAAAGTAAAAGGTAATCAATATAAACTTCTAAAAAACAGCATGATGAATAAATGAACAAGCATATCTACAAGAAGTTAAAAAAATTGTACATGATAAAAGACTACACTAATGGGGCGAAACATAAAAAACATTGAAAAGCAAAATTGGCTTGGGTTAGAATATGGAAAGCAAAACTAGAACCAGGCTTTACCTGCTGCTTGATTTAAAGCTCGGAATGCTTGGTGGCAGTACCACTCATTTCCGCTCAAAAGATTTTTGGATGATTTGTATATGTCATTATATTTCTTCTTTAGTGCAACTTGAATATCATTTCTGATAAAAAGTTACAATTCAGCCAATCAGAGAAATATATCCCTATAATAGGATGCCTACTTCAAGAAAATTTATAAGAAAAGAGAAAGGAGTCTTACATATTGGGAAATGGAATACCAACAACAATCTGAGATTGTCAAGAACATACACTCTGTATTTAACATTCACATAGATTATTAATAATTGGAATGTCTGTAATCAAACCCATTATAGGCTAGTTAGAATTTGACCCCCTTCTCAATTATAATAGTTAATATTTATTTTAATAATCCGAGAATGTACCATATTTCAATCCTCACAAGATATATACCATGGCCACATGGGATACCCAGATCACTGCCCCACCAAAATAAGTAAATAATAAATTTATAAGAAGAAATAAGGATACAACTACTCTGGCATTATCATCAGAGAAATCAATTCCTTCAGAAACCTGCAAGCATTATAAAATGATGATTAAATAAATAGGATCATATATTGAGGTCATATGCGCAAACAATAATGTTAAAGGTAAAATGAATTCACAAATCTTTAAGAGGTCATATAATTAACTCAGATTAAAAGAACATTTTAAATAAGGGTAATGGCAATGCTATTGCCACTACCAATTGTTTATTTACACTTCCTACAAACTACTTTTAATTGCCATTTCCTAAATTGCCCAATTAAATGTAAACAGACAAATAAATATAATCAATTAAAGTTTAACTTTAAAAACAAATTATTAAAATGAGGGCATTTTAGGAAATTACTTTTAAAAGAACTTAGCCGGGAGTGTGAATAAACAATTGTGAGTGCCAATATTTGCACCTCTAAATAAAGCCAGTGCTTCATAAACTCAACTTCATGAAAATCTTGCAGATATTTCATGCTCTAACTTATCTAATATGGAGGAAAATCACACACTCCCGCTTGTCTTCATCTTAGTAGTTACTGATAAAATAAAATTATAAAAAGAAACCCTATATCCATTGAAACCTTTGAGAAAGCAGAATATTCTACCAATAGGAAAATTCTATTATGCTAAAATTGATAGCAGCAAAAAAAACAAGGTTTGAGAGAACCTATGCCAAAACAGTTTTGTTCTGACTGCTTGTAGTGAAGATGGTAGCCTTAGTATGAGACATGCTCTATTACCATTTTATAGAAGCATCTACTTGTTAAGAGGAAAATGTAAAATCAGTGGCTACATTATTGAATACTGAATGACTTTAATCAACTTAAACACTCAGTATGATGCCAGTTTTACCTTGCAAACTGGGTAAGCAGAAATTTGATTCTTCTGCCATTATAAATAAAGTCTTCACATACATAATTATTTTATAAATATATTTTCATTACGGTTTATTTCAATTAAATGAAGCACAAAATTACTTCAGCTATGTGCATTTATATTTACACACATTAGCATGCATGACATACATTAAGATAGTAATGACTAATGAAATGAAAATAGACCAAAATGCAAGCACTGTTTTCTCCAGGGAAAAACTATATGCGCATCTGATATAACTAGTGCTACTAAAGTATAACAAAAATCCAATTGCCATTACATAATTTTTGCCTCAAAAAAGCAGTATCTAAAATATGTGATAAGTAAAATTGTAATGCACCTTTCCTCGACAAACGCCAAGTAAAGCAGCTCCTCCTTCCTTAGAACTCTCTTGGGAATCAACTGCATAGAAGTGATTGAGATCAATTTTCTTAATCCTTCTTTTCCTTCCTGAAGCAGGTCTTTTGCCATGCTGAATTGAGTCATAATACCCCTTTAATGCAAGTTCAAAATCATCTTGGCTTCCCCCTCTTGGTTCTGCATACCAATTACCAACACAATACAGATTCTAAATGCAACCAAAAAATATTGCCAAGAGATAACAAGATCCACTTCAGAATTCAGATATTAATACCAAAGTAAAGTTCTCTCAGCTTTAACGTTGGCAGAAAAAAGGAAGAAGAAAAGAAAAGGCATAGAAATCAACAGAAACTCAATGATCTTAAACTTAAAACTATTGCATAATTCAAAAAGAGTATTTGGAAGAGGATAAGGTTACTCACCAACAAAAAGGGACTTTTCTGCATTTAGTCGAGACCATTGACCTGTTTCAGACCAACGGTTACGTAATTTTTCCATCAATTTATAACTTGGAAAGAACACAAGACATCCGCCTGGAACAATCTTGAAGATTTCCTCTAAAGATCTTCCAACTGCATCCTAAACCATAATTTATAATAAACACGTATTCATAGAGGCAAGAAAAGTCCATAAAGAATGAAAAATATGTATCTGGTATACCTGGAATGCATATCCATCTGCCGTTTTATAACTTGCATTCAAAGGATAATTACCAGGACCAGTTGAGATTATAGCAGACCACGCCTATATTCAAGAGGTTATAAGGTGTTGAACTGGCACTTACACGACTAAAAGAACTAATGAACTTCAAGGATAATAGAGAAGTAGCCAAGACCTGTGAGTCAACATCAATTACATGTGGAGCTTCAAGACTAGTTTCAAACTGAACTCCAAGCTCGGAAGAAAAGGAATTCATTGGTGACAGTGTCCTAAAATACCCAAATCAATACATAAATGATACTACTTAGAAGATGCTAGGAAGCAGAGATGCAGTGCAGTATTGAACTCACTCCTCTGCAATTAAGAATACAAATAGAAGACTCCCCCTCATTTGAGCAATGTATGATGTTGATATATCATATATATCAATTATTTTATTTGGTGATATTTACCTTTACCGTGAATGTTTGAGATGGCAATACCTCACCGGAACTGTATTCCAACAGATGCTATTTACAGAACATTATAATAATAAACATGTTACTTCCACCACTCAGAAATACATTTGGGCATAAGTATTACATGCTCAGAACAGATTAAAAAAAAATCAAATACTATATCATTGATGTATCTTATATACCAATTATGTTATTTTGGGAGATTTCACCATTAATGTTTGACACAGCAGTAAATTACTGGAGTACTGGACATGTATTCCTGACAGTTCAGAACATTAATATGGAAAAAAAAGGATAATTCCGCCAGTTGCTGTCAAAAAAGGCCCAGCCCATTGACCCAGTCCAATAGGTCCAAAAAACAAGGCTTATTTGGCCTGAACCTAACTGGCCCGTTATCAGTCTGGCCAATCAGAGCAGCCTATAAAATCCTGGCTGGCCCGCCATTTTTTCAGTAGGAATGTCCAGAAACTGGCTCGTTTGACAGGCAGGCACCACTCAGGAATACAATTGGACATAAGTATACATGCTAGGAACAGGATAAAAAATACAAAGAATTATGACCTGAACATGTATAAACTTGGCCCTTGGGTGCTGATGCACTATGCTTACCCAGAAGTCAAGATGACTGATAAAGAAAGATCAGCAACATCTCTAAACACAACTGCTGGATTCAAGCACCACAAACTTAAAGTGTGCGTCCAGTTTCCAAAAGCTCTTCCTGACATTGAACCAATGAATGGTAATTATAATAATGCAGCAACAGCAGCAATATATCAAGCAGAAGCAGCAGAAATATACCAACTATTAAAAACTTTTACAAAGCAATTAATCAATTTAACCTGTCATTGGTTGCCCAATCAAAAAAACAAAAACAAAAAAGCCATCATTTGTGTTCACAAACTAATTACACCATTTTATATATCATTTCAAGTCTCCTTTTTTCCCCTTTATTAATAAAATCTCTGATAACAGAGTAAATAAAGTTTACAGTTACAGGAGAACTTTAAGACCATCTGTTTCAGTATCACTACAAGGGTCCAAAGATTAGAAACAATTTAATCCTTTATATTTAAGATAAAACAATAAATGCTTTCAATTTGTTGATTGGATTCTAGTATAGTTGAAATTAGATACCCCAAAAAATCTATTCATATTTCATATACCCAAAAGATTTCCAAACCATTTGCCATTCAATTACATATGGATAACAACATTGTCATTTGGGGTTCTACTAGTTAATATTGATTGTTTGCAATTGCTTACCATCTTTTCTAACACATCGCTGCAGAGCAAGCTGGTAATCCAACATGTGGGATCCATTTCTTGAGAAGAAATAAGTTAATGATGAGAATAAACCTGAAATGAGATTGATAAAGAAGATTATTGATAATACCAAATATTTTTAGGCCAATAACTGAATATGATACCACAGATATTTTAAAAACCACAATCCCAGACCTTCTAATGTTATCACTGACAGGCCACTTAAATGCGGTGCATCTGTCTCCGAGTCAGTAGCAACTTTGATTGCCTTCAACAGATGATCAAGTTGATAAAAGGCACACAAACATAAGAATAATCCAAATCCAAAATGTCATACAAATGAGATACCTTGGTAGCACATTCTAGCAAGATAGGGAAGCACTGTTTTGAAATATTCGCTTCTTCAAGCTCTCTTAAAGCCTTATCACCAGTCCAACTATATATACAAAAGGCTTATGTTATTAAATCCCGGATATGATTTGCAAGCTGTGACTTTTGTTTTATTAAGAGGCTCTTAAGGATATATAGGTTAAATAACTTTTCAAAATATCAATTTGATTGCAGCAGAGGAAAGAAATATTAAACTACAAGAAGTACGTAGAGCTTAAAGCAACCCTTCAATTCTCACATAGTGAACATCACAAGTGAAAGCAGGCACTCAAACAAGAATATCATAATTAACAAATAAGATCAAAAGGAAATATTCCTTAACAAATAAATTGGCTTCAAAAGAATGACAAAAAAATCCAAAAGGTAATTTCCCAGCAAATTAAATAAATATAGATTACTTGGGAAAAAGAAAACTTCATGTTCCTTATAAAGAGTAGAAATGATATAACATGCAACAAGATTACAGTTAACAGTACCATATGAGGATAGAAAGAGCAGCAATGTGAAAAAGAAATCATATGGTGGAAGAACACAACAATAAAATCTCTTTTTCCCAATCCCAATACCTCAGCATATTAATTTGATTAAATCTGATTATTTGAAATTTCAACCTACTTATAGTTGTATTATTATGTTCTCTAAAGAGCATGTTTATATCAAATTTATAGCACACCAAACTTCTATAATACTTGGGACTTAAGAGTCTCAGGATACAAAATGAACAAGTGCATTCACAGAATAGTAATGAATAGAGGCATGCAGAATGATAAAACCCTTAACTTACCACGACACATAGTGCTGAAAATCACGTTTTTCTAGTTTATTTTTCTTCCGTTCTATCCAACTAGTAAGGCCCTACACAATTGTAGCACTCATTAACATTAAAGATATACAATCACTAAGGATATACTTACAAGCGAAACATTTCGAACCCAAAATCTAACTAAATTACCTGTGCCATTTCATATAGTGGTTGGTAAATTACAGCATTTACAGAACAAAGTTGCTGGAGCTCCATTTGTAATTCTTTCAAAGGTATGACCAACTAATTAGCATCACTATTACTAAGGATGAAAACAGAATCTATATGGTTCATAACTTACTATCCAAAACATCCTCTTCTATATCCACACTGCCAGCATCACGAGTAATGTCCTCTATATTGCTGCGAAGTGCAAACATGTAAGGCCAGTTATATAGAGAAAAACAGTTATAAACTACTACCAAAGTTTAAAAACTTCTCATTCATCTATTGGCTTGCATACGACTGATGGTACGCGAAAGGCATCTTGAATCCATATACAATCTAAAAACTAAAATAAAGCCAGTTCAATTTAACTGGACTTCTAGAACTGCCTTGTTGGCTTTGCATTTTGCAACTAAATAGAAAGAGATAAAGAGCTTACTGAGCTTCATCAAGAATCACAATGGCTCCTTTAATATCCACATCCATTGCTCCCCGAATGACTGGATTTATGATGTAGCTATATGGACAAAATACCAACTGTGCATCATCTGACATAGAACGAGCGGCATAATAAGAGCAACCTGAAAGTGGAGACAATATAAGACTTGTACTTAACAAAGCATAGCAGAAACCTTAAAAAAATCATATAAAAATAAAAAGACGACAACAACAAGAAGAAGCCAAACCTTTCACCACTTGTCCAACTTTTACAAGATCTTCTATGTCATGTACCTCATTGCATCCTCCTTTCTGAAGGGATGGATGACCTTTGACTTTATGTGCATTTCTGCTTAGATTGTAAGTTTCTGATTTCTGTTACTTCAAGAAGTGTGATATAAAAAATAGATATGAAGCATGTGTGGCTAAGCATGCACTCACTTGAATTCTGGACATCCTATTGACTGACCTTTCAAAAGTAGTTTACTGAAAACATTTAATGAAATATATCAGTATGAAGATCAGAAAGAAATTCTCATAGAGTAAAAATTGTTGAGATAAAAGCAACCATTCTTCATCAATATTCTCTTTGCCAAGTATATTTTTATTGGTGCAGTAATGTTTCCGCGATGCCTGGCAAAATAAGAGGGGGAAAAAATACTCAAAGCCAAATCCATATCACTTTACAACTATGATACTAAAAAGTAACATATCTCTTCGCATATGCAAGGATGAGTAGTAAAATAGCATACAGAGCTTGTAGAACACATTTTTACAAAAAAAAAAACCCCTTTGCTAAATTAGAATCCTTATCATATAAATTGGATAGTGATTGGTATCTCGTCAAAATTACTTTAAAATTTACATATAATATACTTCACAAACAAAAGATAATATCAGCTTATATTAAATAAGAGTTTGAAAAAATAACAATATAAGAAATTTAATATTCAAGGTGGGGATAATAAGTACTTCAGTTTACGAGATTGGTGAACAATCACATTCTTCAAAAGGCTGCCATAAGATATGACATCTTGCATTGGTCTTATTAATATTGAATGAAAAGTGAAAAACAAAAAGCCAACATGAGAACCCACAACTTATCAGAAAACCACAAATTTGAAAGAGTTCAGATCAAAATAACAATAATACCAAAGCAATGAATTCAACCTACCAACACAGCCATCGGCACCCTGTATGCAGTTTTCCGCAATTCACGAACCACTTGAGAAATTTGCGAGTGCGTTCTCCTTATACAAGAGAACAACAAATGATGTAGTTAACTGATGATACAGATGCTTTAAGATAAAGGGGTCAAAGTTGAAACTCTGGAACCATCTAATCTAGTCATGGTGAAACAAACAATTGATATCTAAGATATTAGTTTAGCAAAAGGTACAAATGGTTTAAAAATCACTGCCAACATTCAACCATGACTATGATCCTTTCATGTCATCTTCACATGCATATCAGAACGTTTTGAGCTTTGATCACTTAAACTCATGAATTACTAGCAGATAATTGCTTGGTTGCTCCAAATATACAGTCTTGGAATTAACTGTTTGCTATATGTTTCAGCAATGTAAATATGTGAATTGCATGAAACGATAACAACAAATAAATCATAAAATCCGCAATTATTGTTACAAATTATTAATTCTACAAAAAAAAAAAATCAAATGATAACTTAATGGCATAATAAAACCTACGAGGCATAATATATAGTTGGTGCTGCCTTTTTCTTCTGCTTCTTGTTGTTGGACTCGGATTCCGTGTGCTCCACATTTTCTGATGCTGAAATCAGGATAATTTTAATTTATTTGAGGACAATAAGTATAGATTAATGTTGGTATAAAATCAGGTTCACTACGTCGCAGTATATCTACTATTTAAAACATAATTTAAAATTATAAATATGTTCATATTATAAAATTCAATGTTGAATATGTCAATTAGGATTCATAGTGAATGTGAATTCGAGTCAATACTAATATTTCATAATACGAAGCAAAGGAAATATCAATGAGAAGAGAACCAATGAGTCAGATGAGTTAGTTACCAGAAAAAACCTCCTCGGGAACAAATCCGCCACCGTTGGCGAGAGGATCGGTGGTTGCCTCGGGAGCGGGCTTGAGGTGGTGTTGTTTGGATTTGTAATGGTGCTGCCAAGCGAGAGAGGAGCAGAGAAGGGAAAGAGACTTGCCGGTACCAGTTGGGGACTCGAGCAACGCGTGACAATGGCCTTCTCTCTGAGCTCGGTCAAGGGTGGAGATCACTCTGCCCATGAATGCAAACTGAGACCCGTACGGATGGTAAGGGAATTCCACTTGCAGGCCTCCGATGTGGTACACATTTTTAGGGTTAGGGTTTGGGTTTGTTGCAGACACCATTTTTCCTTTACTTTCACTTCGGTTACTAGTACATGACAGACGATGCTAAGCTAACACTTCGTATTAGTTTTGGGTTTCTGTACTACTTGTGGTGTGGATCTATAGGCGGGGAACCGGGGTTGCGAATTTGATTAGGCGCCAAGTTTTGCTGCTTCGCATGTCCTTTTCTTTTTTTTAAATACTTTCTTTTACTCCTTGTTGCATTTTAATTATTTTATATTAAAAATGTTTTTAGTTAATTTCTTTTCAAAAAAGAAAATTAAAAGAAAAAAAAAAGTTGTGGGAAGGCGGATGGGGAAGAGGCTGGGGTGTTGATCATAGTTGTATACCACATATTAGAAATAATTAAAAAAATGAATTAATAGTTTGATTTAGTTAATAGTTGAATTAAAAATTAGATAATGAAAAAAATATTTATTTTTAGAAAAATATTAAATAAAAAATGACTTCATATTAAAAAATGTTATGAAAAAATATATTATATAAAAAAAGTATTAATAATAGTTGAATAAAAAAATGTAAATAATGAAAAAATATCCTATTTTTAAATACTAAATAAAAAAATAAATTCATATTAAAAAATACTATGAAAACATATATCATATGAAAAAAAATATTAATAATGTAAAACTAAATATAATTATCTAACTCTAATTTTTAAAATTGAATTGATTAAATAATAATATAAATTAAAAAATTAATAATTTAATAAGATCATGTGATTTAAGATAAAAAAGCATATTGTTTAATGACATAATTTTTATTACAATAGTCTTTTATTTATGTTTAAATCCTATAAGTTAATGTTTTGAAGCTTAAACTAAAATAAAAAAATTGGGTCTAACTGTATGGCCAAATCAACGAGTCACCCTTGTTTGGCTTTAAGAAAATTATAATCAAGTTTAAATCTCAATTATTTAGCAAAAGATCAAAAATCAACTTTATTAAATATAAAAAAAATTAAAGTTAGAAAAAATTATATTCATCTTACATCATTTAAAAAGTTGAGATCAAAATATATTATTTTAAATTAATGATAAATGTAAGTTTATTTATTTTAAAAGAGTGTTTTTCTTTCATTATATAGGAAAATTTATTAATAAAGTGAAAAAAAAAAAAAAATATTTATATTAGATATTAAATGATCATGGTATAGATTGTCCTTTACATCATGATTCATAGGAAAATAAAAATTATATATATATAGATTTAAAAAAAAAGTGAAGCTAAAAGTGAGAGGAATTAGTAGATTTATTATATAAAAATTAAAAATTAATAAAAAGATAAGTTGAAATTATAATATCAATGTATATAAAATAATTACGAATCACATATCAAATACATGTCAAGTATAAACTCTTTTAACTTCATTATTTTTATTTTGATATAATTATAATGATCTCCTGATATTAGTGCTTATAATAGTTATACTTTTTGTTGAGAAATTACTCATACTTTTTTATTTTTTATTTTTAATGTGACTTTGTGTAATGTTTACACATAAAGTAAGAGGTATATGTAATTTTATAAACAAAAAAAGTGTTAAAGTGTAATAATAATATATAAAATTAAGAATGTAGGTATAATTTTTAAATAAAAATATCAATATAATAAGTACTAACTTTATAAAAAATAAATGTAATTATATTTTTATCTTTTAAAATCAAATTAATATTAAAAAAAATATTGATGAAAAAAAGGATAACATCATATAATCCGTTCTTGAGGCCAAGTTATAGATATTTTAATTATGTGACGACTCTCTCCAATCTTTTTTTAATGTATATTTATTTTTAAGTTGTGTCTCCTTAACTAAATCTCATAAGTTATAACTATTCATCTTGAAAATACTTAGAAGGCCACAAGTAATTTAATGACTCTAAATATTTAATAAAAAGGTTAAAAGGAAGCTACCACAAGGGGGGAATCCTAATAATATCACTCTTTTATTGGATTTTTAGGCACGTAAGAAGATCTGATAACCAAATTGCTGATTCTCTTACCAAACTAGCTTATTCATTGGATGATTGTGCATAACTGAATGAAACCTCTATTAGTATTTGACTCTTGCTGAACAGTATATTAATTTTACCTGTTTAATGCAAATTCTAATATATATATAAAAAAGTTTTCGTGAAGTAGTCTTAAACTAAAAAATGAATCTTGACTATCGAAGTCAAATTGTAAAATATATGTGACTTTTTTAAGTGGTCACATGATTTTTAAGTAACTTTTAATCTTGACCATCAATATATAATTATATGGTCAATATTTATTCTTCTCACCTTCTCATAATAAAAATTATTCTCACTAAATATGCCTCTATATATATATCATCACTCTTTCATGAATTTGCATTATTTGCTGGTTGGTCCTTTTTTTATTATATTGTTATCTTTTCTTATGTCATTATGCAACACTAACCCTATGATTGGTTTGAGAGAAAAAAAGATGAAAGAAAATGAAAGAAAAATTAGGTGAATTTTAGCATTTTCTCTTGTTTGGATACTAGAGAAAAGAGATAAAAATGAAAAAATAATGATGGGACCTACATGAAAATTTTCTTTGCTCAGATGCAACGAAAATGGTAAAATTATAATCCTACCCATACTCCTTTCCTCCACTGTAAACAACAGCAAACACAATCAATACATGATCTCCCAGCACAGGAAGTTAACAAGTGCCACCTTCAATACAGTGAATGATGCATAACTCATAAATATTTAATGATTAAATTGAACAATGGTGAAGATTCTTGCAAGGATTACATATGCCTTGACTGATAAGCCTGATGCCATTGCACTCTGCCGTGATCGTAGTATTGCTGCACTCTTCACTTAATTGCATTGGCCAATGGATTTTACCGATGGTTTCACTTCAGCTAAGAGAATTTGATAATCAAATCCTGAAAACCAACTGATGAGTTCTTCCATGTGAATAAGTTAGTTAGTAGCTCTACTGGACGACACAAATTTGAATGTGGCTGAGGCATGAAGTACTAGCAAACTTATCTACTTTATTAGATGGTAGAGTAAACATATTGAGCAAGGGGTATTAGTGCTGTGTGAGGCAGAGGGAGTCAGGCCTATACTTGATGTGTTAATTGAAAAACGGACAGAAACTTTGAGAAGGAGAGCAGTTTGGGCAGTGGAGAGAATATTGCGAACTGTTAGGAAATGCCTGCATATTAAAAAAATAATATGAAAAGAAGTGTATAAGAATATCATTATTATAACCGAATAGCTCATGTTCTTGCCAAACTAGCTTATTCAATGGATGATTGTGTATAATCTTTTAGAAACTCTCTACATAAAGAAACCTCTCAGATTAGTATTTTTTTCTTGCACCTTCCTTTCAATTGCTTCTATTTATAGAAGCAAATAAACGGTATATTTTACCAGTTTTGTGTTAATGCAATCATCCATTCCACGTAAAAATATATATATAAAATAACTCTTTCATGTCACTCACATACATCCCTCACAATAGCAAATAGTTCAAATGTTAAATTACTCTTTTCTCTCTTAATAAAAAAACTTGCATCTTGCGACTTTATAAGGTAACAACGTTTTATTTTTTCTTTCTTCTTATTCTTTAGTTGAACTCGTACTTTGTAGAAAATTTGATCTTTATAAAAAACACAAGCACCTTTTTTTCTCTCGATTTTATCCATTTCACAACATTCATTTTTTCCCGGATTCGATAGGATTTTCTTATGTCATTTATTTAAAAAACAATTACCAGGAAAACATTCAAATTCATCTCATAATTTGGCTCTAGATGTCATGAAAACATTTTAAATTTAAAATATATTTCTTGTGACATCCTCATCCTTCTAGATCGATCTCTCGATGATTATATTTATGTGCACCCAATTATCATGACAAAAGATTTGCTCAATGCCTTCTTGAGAAGCGTATCTTTGTCTTATCTTTCCCAACATCGCATATCATCAACATACAACGGTAGTATGATGGATTCACCATTCTCATAGTTCTTCACAAACGCACAATGGTCTCATGGAGGTCTTCTTAAAATTGTGTTGGGTCAAAAAGATAAAATTCTTTCTTGGAGCTTGCTTGGGACATAAAATAATAGGTATTCTTTTCTCCCGGTTCTTCGATAAATAATTTTTCCAAAAATTTCTTCCTTTAAATATGATAATTTAATAAATAAATTTTTGCACTAGATCAAGAATCGCTCTAAAATATTTTGGTGAGAAGATTTCTTATATTTTATATGTTGTTTCAAATTATCTTCTATATTTTTATTCTTTCTTCGGTCTTGGTTTAATACCCACTTGTTTTTCAATGCTTTTCGATCTGGTAATCTCACCAGTAAAATAATTTCTTTCGATATTTCTTCTTGCATTTCCCATTTCTCTTTATTTGCTGGTTTGTCTTTTTCCCATTATTATATTGCTAATCATTTACCTTCTTATGTTGTCATTCTGCACTTGACGCTAACCCTATGATTGGTTTGCGAGTTGTTCCATCCGAATAAGATGAGGTTGTAAAGAAAATTCCTTTGAAAGAAAAAATGGTCTTTGGCTTCTTAGATTATGAATATTTTGTCGATCTTCAAAGAATACATTTTTCTTCTTGTTTGGATCTTAAAGAAGAAAGTTCATTTAAGAAAAGGTATATGCACTCCTTCGTTTTGCATCAAACTTTGCTCTTCATCTTTAGAATGTGGACAAATGTCCCGCACCCAAAGACTCTCAAATGACCATAAGAAGTTTTCTTCCGGATTTAATATTTCCATTTATAAATTTTTGAAGAAAAAATTGATCAAATCAACTGAGTTTTTATACAAAAATGCCTTGGGGAGTTTTGCATAAAAGCATGCTTTTGACTTTCTATGCGATTGTTCTGTCATTCTTCGGCTAATTCATCCGAGGTGTCTTGATATGTCTTATCCCACGAGTCTTGCAATAGTCCTCGAATGGGCTTATATACTCTCCGGTTCTCAAGCATTTTAACTTTCTTCCGGATGCTCGTTCTAAATAAAAAGCTTGAAAACAATCTTTCGTCTTCAATCAAACTTTTTCATCAATAAACTGTAACAAAGTATTGAAACCGAGACCTAAAAAACATGAAAAAATCCAATGATGGGATCTATCATTTGAAAATTTTATTTGCTCAGATGCATGTTTGAAAGATATGGTGAATCTCCAAACCTTTCAAGTGACCGACATTGTAAAATTATAATCCTACCCATAGTCCTTTGCTCCGGTACTGTAAAAAGCAGCAAACACAATCAATACATGATCTCCCAGCACAGGAAGTTAACAAGTGCCACCTTCAATACAGTGAACATGATGCATTCAGCGCTACTCATTAGAGTATGACTACTCATTAAGCTGATTAAATTGAACAATGGTGAAGATTCTTGCAAGGATTACATATGCCTTGACTGATAAGCCTGATGCCATTGCACTCTGCCGTGATCGTAGTATTGCTGCACTCTTCACTTAATTGCTTCAGGCCAATGGACTTGAGGATGTACCGATGGTTTCTGCTTCAGCTTTGGAGAATTTATCACAAGAATAAAAAATTTAACAAAATTGCCTGAGATGCCATCACCAACTTCTTGTGCTTTAGTCTTTCCATGCTTCAGCCAACAGCCAGTCATAACAGGATCGTGCTGGCTACACCGACGGATCAGGGATGTGTTCTTTAAAAGAAATGTTTTGTCTTTACGAAGGGCAGGCTGTAAGTTAGTAGCTCTACTGGACCACACAAATTTCAACGTGGCTGTGGCATGAAGCACTAGCAAACTTACCTACTTTATTAGATGATAGAGTAAAAATATTGAGCAAGGGGTATTAGTGCTGTGTGAGGCAGAGGAAGTCAGGCCTATACTTGATGTGTTAATTGAAAAACGGACAGAAACTGAGGAGGAGAGCAGTTTGGGCAGTGGAGAGACTATTGCGAACTGATGATATAGCCTACCAAGTTTATGTAGATCAAAGCCTGAGTACTACACTTGTGGACGCCTTCCAGCCTGCTGACAATTGAACTAGGCAGATTGCTGAGCGTGCACTCAATCTTTCCAAACATGGGTTAAGCATATGCCTGTTGTAGATGCTTCACTCTGAAGTTGATAATTACAAAAAATTGCATACAATTTTCCGTTCTTCCAAGCGGTTTTAGAGTGTATCTATGGTTACCGTCTGCCATGCATCGATCCATCTGCAATTGGTATTTTTGTACACAAATTACCTGTTCATTTGTTGGTCATGATTCTGTCGTTTCTTTGGCCCCTCTCCTGAACTGCTCAATACAATTTTGTACCTTCGTTTTAGGAACGTGTACTTGACAATATATATTCACTTTCCATGTTTTAGTTGAAGAAAAAAGATGGAACATTCTTATTGTCAATTTATGAGGGACCACCATATGCCCACCCGCGGATTTAGTCCAATATGATGTATCTGATTTCTATACATCGTTTTTTGCATAAAAGATACTATAGATGGACTAAACCCTGAGCTATGCCTAAGAACCAATGTTTATGTTAAGATTGATTTCAAAATAGAGAAGTATGTAATCATTTTCCATAAACTATGGTATTTTATGCCTCCGAAGTAATCAAGGGATAAGTCATTTAAACTTTGTGTGACAGTACGCCTAACCACATTATATATTTGACTCCACCATTAGGCCAACTAATGGTGCAATTAGTTGGAGCCAAAGCTTAAATATAAAAATGTTGAATGATTATAAGGTCAAATGTTTGACTGCACCATTATCTTGAGAATTGAGATAAGGTCAAAGCTCAAATATAAAAATGTTTAATGCATGAAGCCAACTAACCTTGGATTCCGTATACCAAATTCACAGGAGTTTGATTAGTGCAATTAGTAATATACAGATGGCCAGGACATACAGGTGAGAATTCAACTTATAAAAACATAATTCCTGAAACTGGAACTGGATAGTGGATACTGGATAGCTAACAAGAAGAATATAAACGCAAAGTCAGGGAGGAATTCAGCTTTATGATTGGTGTGAAATGAATTAAATATGAAGATACATGAGCAACCCTAAAACTGAAATCCGAAGTGCAGAAGACTTGCCCGTGTACAATTATATGCAGAAAATATAAAGCAGGACTTACCGATCATGTCATACTGTATCTCAAAACAACTTGGGAGAATAATATTCTGTTGTTCAGTATATGTGCGTAAGGATTTTAAAGGTGTAGCACTGCCATAGATATAGTCCAGCACGTAGAAGCATCTAGCTCATAAGCAGCATGATTCCTTGAAATATGGCTCCAGTTTTGTCATATCAGACACATTGCATACAGTGAAAAAATCCAACACCTGATTAAATATTTTGAACATCTCTACCCGAAAAATCAGGTTTTCGTTAGCCACAAAAACTGCATTCCAGTCCATTGGAGCATCAGGATGCACTGAGACTTCGATCCAGGTAAGATACATGAGATCAAACTCCCATAATTTTCTAACAGCCTTGTTTCGCCACCCAATTTGACCATCCCCTTCACACCAGGAAACCGAAAGCATGAAAAGTCGGCCATTAGAAGATACAAGTTTAGGGTAGTATTCATGTACATGAGGCGGGAACGGAGTGGTTTGAATTGCAATCCAGAAATCTCGTTCTAGGTCATATACTGCAATGCAAGCTTGTCAGTCTCAGAGTAGACATAAAACATCTTGCCACAAACAATTCCAGAACAAGCAACCCCAAAATCTAAAGGCAATCTCTGGATTTCAGTCCATTTATTTGATACAGAATCATTGATTTCTCCAAAGTCCAGACGCTCATCCTAAGATCCCAGACCCCCTACTGCTATCAACAAAAATCTTTTAATGCCCTTTGAGCTTGAATGATCACTTCTCTGTCTAAATGAACTTGTATGTATGCCTTTGAGCTTGAATGATCACTTCTTTCAATGCCTTTCTTTGTCTCATATATGTCTGAAACCCCACCATGCCTTTCCGTAACTTGTGGCTGACACTCCTGACAGGAGGTTTCGACTGAGAATCTTGTGAAGGAGATTCGGGTGCCCCCAATCTTTCAGAACACATTATTAATTATGATATGCTCATTGCTCAATAATTTTGCACTAGCAAATATATACAAGCCACATGGCTATGGCTATGTTGCAATTTGCATTTCTGACCTTGTATGATTCAACTAAAGATTAAAACAAATAAGTTGCTTGCCACAAGACAAGACAGTATTTATGGGTTAACAATGATTCCACAATTGATATTTGATGCTAACATTGTACGTGTAATTACGCAAAATTCCAATGCGTTGCTTTCGTTTTTGTGGGCATGATTCAAAGTATTCTATTCAATGAATGAATGAGGCATAGGGACCAAGAAAAACGAATTTAACTCAGAAATGCAATATCGTGATATTTATGAATTTTTGTTACGCTTAAACCCATTATTGTGAAACTGACAAATTTTAACTTCGAAATGAAGGGCATTGTCTCTCAACATTTTCTTCTTGTTTCTCATAAGTAAAATAAAATGGTTTGCTGGAGTCTTGCAGTGGTAACCAAGTATGATGAAAAGCCTCATCCCCTATTAGATACATACAGCTATTGAAAATGAAGTATCCTTCTTAAGCTTCATAAACTTTGCATTCCTCAACAGCTGGGTTTGTCTTGCAGAAATCTTCCAATGGGTCTCCACTTCCCGCTGCAGGGGCGCCTGGCCACTTACTTGCTACTAGATGTGCCAAATCCACGACTCTTTGGCTGCAATCACCAATATTGTAACAATCAATAACATGATCCATTGGAAGCTTGGAGGACAAATAGTTCATGACTATATACTGCTCCACCAGCAACTTCAATCTCTTGATTGAGATGCTCAACGTCAATTTAAAAGAGGTGTGAATGTCCTATGTCCAACAAACTTTCTAGGACGGGCTTAAAACACTTACACTGGTTAATAGTCTACAAAATTGTGGTGAAGGAGGATATTAATCAATTAATTACCTGGTAATTGATTACATCTCCATTCACCATATAATACATACTGTATAAAAATGGTGTATAAAATTTGATATGTGAATAGCATAACTGATGTTTATTATAAGTAGACAGTGGCTTAACCTGTAACCCCATTCATTGTCATACCAAGCAACCACCTTCACCATATCATCTCCCATGACCATAGTCAGGGAGGAGTCAATAGTGGAAGAAACATCAGTGCACCTGAAGTCCACAGACACAAGTGGAACATCACACACGTCCAATACGCCTTTCAAAGGCCCCTCAGCTGCCTTTCTGAAGGCTGCATTGACATCTTCAGCTGTAATACCCTTCTTCTCAACATTAACCACAAGGTCAACAACCGAAACATTTGGTGTAGGCACACGGAGCGCGATTCCATTAAGCTTGCCCTTCAGCTGTGGCAGCACTAGAGACACGGCCTTGGCTGCTCCGGTGCTTGTGGGGACTATGTTCAGTGCTGCAGCCCTAGCTCGTCTCAAGTCCCGGTGTGAAGCATCTAAAAGCCTCTGCATAAGCACAATGTAAGTTAGCTATAACTTGTTACCATTTTCAGTTGAAAATTGTATGGATGATTTGGTAAATACTGTTTAGAAATATTTGATCACACATGACTCTGTAAGGGGAAAAAGTGTGGCCGATGTTGTACCTGGTCTCCTGTGTAGGAGTGAGTGGTTGTCATGGTTCCCTTCACAATGCCTGCAAATATAATATAGAGCAACGGGAAGAGAGTGTGGCTTTCAGCCTGGAGTGTTGCTCTTAAATGCTACCTATCTCAAAATTCTTGGTTACACACAATTGTACCATATCATCTTTACACACATTCACAAAAAATTAAAAAGAGAAGATGATTTTTTATGATGAATGGGGTTAGAGGGTCTCATTTTTTCTCTTTCTTCAATTTTTTGTGAGTGTATGTAAGAATGACCTGGTACAATTGTGTGTAACCAATAATTTCTCTACCTGCCAGTATGACCGTGAGTGGGTGTTTGCTTACCAAACTCTTCATCCATGACCTTCACAAAGGGAGCAAGACAGTTTGTGGTGCAAGAAGCGTTGCTGGGCATTAAAGAGGAAAAAAATTTCAACCACTTAATACATACATATATCTGATCAGAGGGAGTGAAGACAATTTAAAAAAAATAGTCAAAATTTTGACACAATAAAATGGTGATTATTGGATGGAAATATGGAATAAAGTGGTAGGATAACTCATCTGTCCAAAAGTTACAAGTATGCTACATTTGGCAAATAAATTCTGGCAAAACTTCTGACTCTAACATATTTCTTAAATAATCAATCAACACAAAGCACATCCTCAGTTGTCAGTGTCACCGACCTTATAATGTTAGCGACTTCATGGCTGTAGTCCTGTTCATTTACTCCAACAACATAAGTTGGAATATCGGCACCCTTAGCAGGAGCAGTGATAATAACTTTCTTGGCTCCTGCCTGAATGTGTTTGCCAGCGCCAGGGCCATCCACGAATACACCTGTTCCCTGTTACATCAAATCATTCATTCAAATTTCAACTTACGATATTATATTGGATTTGGTGGCAACAAGTGCTAGTATGGTATTTATCTATGTAAAAAGATAGCATTTTCATTCTCTGGTGAATGATGTTTGAGATGTTTTTGTTGAGAAATTCTAAGGTGCTCCCACTCTTGTAACATTGAAGGTGTTATACATCAAGATATAGCATTAGAAATGTAACTAAAGGTAATATTACTTCACAAAGTTGATGTGGAACATATTCAATAGTTAAGAATTTCTTGTATTTGTTACTATTAATAAGGAGTTACCTCAATAACAATATCAACTCCAAGCTCAGCCCAAGGAAGCTTAAGAGGGTCCCTGTTTGAGACAACCTTGATGGGCTTACCATCAACTGTAATGGTATCATCATTTAGTATTTTTACATCTGCTTTGAAAGTTCCCAACATAGAATCATATTTCAGCAGGTGCGAAGCCTGGACATGTGAAGCAGCAGGTCACTACCAATACCATTCCATTCAGTGAAACTGAAACCAATTCATTTGTTTTGTACTAACAATTACAAACTCAGCCAAGCCAATTTAGAAACTTACGTTCTTGACACCACCGCTGTCGTTGACAAGAATGACCTCCAGGGGAGAGTCTTTTCTGCCGTGCCAGCAGCGGAGGAAGTTTCTACCAATGCGTCCAAAACCATTGATTGCTACCTTCAATTTGGCCACCGTTTCTCCCCTCACAGGAATTGATCCCGTGGTCTGATTTCAATTTGTAAATTAAAAAGTGAACTTATTTAGCTCCAGTCAGTTATCAAAGATACCAATTTTTTGTTGAATTATAGTCATAGCCTCACAGATTTACATAGCTTTTAAAGAATACATCATGTCATAGTATTTCTATTTTTCATGGTTTCTTAGCAAATATGTTTATGAATCTAACATACTCAAGAGGGAGGGTATGGTACTAAAATATATATATATATATATATATATATATATATATATATATTTTCACACACCAAAATTTGCACAACTTTTACACCAATCACCACATAATACACATTAATCATCGGTTATTTATACGCTGATCACTATTGTAATAGTGGTGTGCAAAATTTGACGTGCAATTTTCCTATATAATATAACTCAAAAAGAAGGAAATAAACTCTCATCCAATCGGACACTAGATAGAAACCAACCATGGGAGTGAGTTGAGCAGCTAAAACATCAAAGAAGGAAGACTCTCCAGCATGATTGGCATAGGTCACGCATGAACTGGATCTTAGACCAGAGAATTCGGCCACCTCAAGTCTCTGCACAAGCAAACCCTTGTAAGCTGATAAAGCAAACCATGCATGCCACAATGTTGGACCTGGTCATCATGCAATTGCAAGAAATAGACAGAGTGGAACCTTTGAGGCGCATTGGGTTGGGAAGCAGTGAGAGGTCTTGGATGGAAGCCTGCTGTTTGTGGGGATCCTTGTAGAAGCTAGAGCAGCGTGGGTAGCCATGACTGCAACTAAAGCTGGAGAACAACTACTTTTGTGTACATATGTATACAATTAAATTGTTTTTCCTCCTCTTGTTTGAAAATTATGGTTGCTGGTGAGTTACGGGAATGAGTGGTGAACATATTGTAGAAAAACCAATATGATAAGATGATGTTTGGACATAACTATTTGCAATAGTTGGACTTCATATTTTGAGCCACAGATTACTGACCCCTTACAAATTTCTCAAGAATGTGTCTTCGCTCATATGATATATTGTGTTTTAAAAAGAAGGAAGAAAAATAAATAACAATGTCCCTTTGCGGAATACCACAACGCCTACAAGGCAATATCCACAAATTTTGGGAGATATGCACGCATGTCACACATCCATAAGATTTTTATCCCCTCTTTTTCTGTATGACAAGTAATTGTGGGGATGAGAAGAACAATCCGTTAGGGGGGGAAAAAATCTGCCAGTCATTCTACTTGACGAAGGAAGGATGGTTGAAAATCATTATCTTGTCGTTTTCGTCTTCTGCTGGGGGCAGATGCTCTTCATGCTTCAATTCACCCCACCATCCATCACTACCCCATAACACAGACAAAAAGATGCTTCTTTATATTTTCATCAGGAATTAACAGAGCAAAATGTTTCCGTTGATGTTTGCTTCTTATAGCCTTAATATCGATTGTCAAATAAGAGGAAAGAAAAAATGCCTCAAGAATGAGAATAGCTTTACTTATTGTGCCGTAAACTCGCGTGCTTTAGCTTTTTATTATAGTAAGTAACTCCTTTATTTTCTGTTTAGTTCAAATAGCACATCCTATCACATTTTTATTTACATTATAACCTCTCCCAAGACTGCAGCGTGCCCATATACCATGGAGCAGTGCACCTCTAATATTACACATGCTGGAAAACATGGTAAAGAGGAGAAAAATGTGAGAATTCATAAGCTGGTATATATATATATATTGGTAATTCATAAACTGCGATTTTACTTAACGGTAAAAAATGATAAAACGTATGTACCCAAAAAAAAAAGGTAAAATTATGTACCAAGGCACCAAGCCAATTATGAACAATGCAAACTTTGAATCCAAGTCTTTATCATTCGCCTTCAGTAGAATAGTCATGAAGAATATTTCCACCCTAAAATGCTAAATTTTAGATGAAAGAATAATACATGGATATGTTTGAACTATAAGACATCTTCCTCTAAATATAAACTAGATGACAAGCAAAAACATATACAACAAAGAGAAATGGCGGCTTTAGCAACTGACATTGCAGATGAAGCATAAAAGAATTCTGTCACTCATTCTTGGCAGAAGCAACTTGTCTTGCACCAACAGCAAAGAATTCAGTGATGACTTCAAGGGGCATGCCCTTTGTTTCTGGAACCTTCAAAAACACAAATATCCAGGAGATTAAACAGAAAACTGCATAAATGCCAAAGATACCAGCAAGTCCTATGGAACTGAGCAACACAGGCAGCGTGTATGTGACAATGATGTCTCCAATCCAGAACACTAACGCGCAGATGGCAATGCAGAGACCACGGACCCTAGTGGGAAAAATCTCAGAGCAAAGGATGTTTGGAATTGGTCCAAAGGCCGTGACAAAGCAGCAGAAATAGACCACAACACATACAGTTGAGATTACTGCATGAACAACGGTGCCAAAGTCTGCTATGTTTCCAATGACCAAAATGACGAGTGACACTATCAGCACAGGAATTGTAGTGAGTAGTAATTTCCTGCAAATGAAGGAGTCTGCTATTGACAAGTAGACAACAACAAATCAAAGTAAACAGAAGAAAATACTTTAAAATGTAGCTTTTCCGAGAAAACCGAAAAAGCATCTAAAACATAGTCTGAACACACAGATTTATTCTAATAGATGGCTCTTACCCAGCATATGCGAATTCTGCCATACAATTACATGAATACGATACCCAAAAGGATATACCTCAAAGGAGAACGATGGCTAAGTTTTTTTTTTTTTTGCCCCCATTCACCAAACAAATGCTAATTAAACCAACTAGGTTTCAATTAATGGAGATATTTGTAGTCGCTTAAAATACTTGCAAGGGAAGAGATCCTCAAATACAAGCAACCAAAAATGAAATCAGGGTTACATTGAGAAAATTACAGACTGGAAAAAGAAAAGAAGAGCGCACCTCCTTCCTGTGATATCCATGAGCCTCATGCCTAAACCTATACAGGGAAGCATTAACAATGTTGTGAAAGCACTAATAAGGAATGATGCAGATTCGGTGCCGATGCCGATATTTGTAAGAAGAACTTCAACACCTGCCTCTTCAAGGATTTGAGGAGTGTAATATAGAACCCCATTTATCCCTGAAAACTGCACAGACATTTAGAATTAGATGTTGGTCACTGATAAGATAAGACAAAGTGACAAACAAATAAATGGATGCTGTAAACTGAAAATTCAGATAGGAAGAATAAGGTTATACGAACTTCTGAATGCATAAAATAAAGAAAAGAGCAAGGAAGAAGCATAAAACACTCATCTTTTTCTCCATTCAGGTAAGCTGTAAGCATGGTACCATAATTATTTCTAGTACTATTTTATTGAAAATTACGACATAGCCAGAATTTTTGGCAGAATGAGTTGACATGTTTTTTTGACTCTTTAATGAGTGAGTGGTTCCTATCTCTTTATTTCATCCAACAATCGCCCTTAAATCAAGCTGAATTTTGTAGAGGCTAATTTTTTTTCTGGAACATAAGCAGCATTATTAAGATGGTATCTTATGTGTTCCTCGTAAATCACATAGCCAATGGCAAGCAGTACTACAAGTTCAGTGATTTAACATTCAAAGTGCTAGAATAATAATACTGTGTAACAAGATAAGCCCACTTTAAAACAGAAGAACCTTTTAAGGTTTGCGAGTGATTAGGTTGAAGCACACTATCAAAATCCCCATCTTTCCTCCACCAGCAACCCCCATCCCCCCAAAAAAAAGAGAGAGAAAGAAGGTGATAGGTATTGAGCTTGAAATGCTAACCTTCTAGAGAATCAACAGAGAAGATGATTATGAATACTAAATAGGTAACCAGACACTACCTGCTGAAGTATTTGTATTCCAATCCCAACAAACAATGCATGCTTAACCCCTGGTTCAGTAAGAGCTTTCCAAATTGGCCCCTTTGAAGCAGTCTCAGATGGATGAACCATTGCAGGCCCAATTGTTTGGTCATCAAGAAGCTTCTTGGAGTGAAGAGCAGGTTGGCTAACCAAGGCAGCAGCATGGACAAATTCACCATCAGCATGAACTTCACCACCCGGAATTGATACAAGGGATTCACGTCGCGAGCCAGAAACTCCCTCCTGGTGCAAATAAATCCTTTTAAATCCTCCTTGCTTCTTTCCATCCTCACCTTCTTTCTCAGACCATTTCCATGCCAGCTGCCAGCCACCACCAATACCTGTACTACCAACTGGCTCACCTGACCCTTGCATGAGACTACTGTGACGCTGCATGCTGCTGAGGATACTGCCATGGGAAGGAGGAGGAGGAGGAGCCATATCCCTTTCAAGACTAGTTGTGTGATGTGACATTAAAGGACTATGCAAATTGTCATCAGAGTCCCCAGCAGCAGCATCTGATGTGTAGTCCTCACCTTCTCTTTCTGGACTCTCTTCATCCCACTGTTCATTTTTAACATGAGGCTCAGCTGTGCTGAACATGCTTCCAAAATTTGGAAAAAGCGTGCTTCGCATGCTTCCGGTATCAGGGAGCTTCTCATGAATGCTGCCAAATAGGGTCACAAGAGGATCCATGAGAGGCATACTTTGGTTGACAATGCTTCCATGGCGTGATACAAGACCCAAAGAACTCTGTCCAGTGACAGGTTTTGCAATCCAAGAGAGGCCTGCTTCGGATCCATATAATCGGATTTTATCTTTGTCTGCTGTTGCCTCCAGGCCATCAGCTACCTCTCCAGCAGGGCCTATTATGTACTCTTCTATAGATGTTTCACCTCCAATCCCCAGACCTTCAACCAGCAATGCCATCTCACCTGTGGATAAAATATGGCCATGCATGATGTGATAAATTCTTAAAATGATTGTTTGTAACAATAAAAGAAATAAAGAGAATATGTAAGGAAAAGAATTGGATATACATCCAGATCACATGAGACTATAGAGACAATTAAGCAATTGCAGGTTGCAGCATATAATAAATGATCATATCAAAAGTTATATAAAGCAATATTTTCAGTTCGCAGTTATTTTTATATCTAACAATCAAGCAATGAGCACTTCATAGTCTTAAAACTAACAGGAAACATTTTTGTCTCTGGGAGAAAGCTGCCTCACACCTCTTATGACAATTTAATTTCCCTACCTTTTCAAAGATTTTAAGATCTATTCCTGAGCTCATGATGCTAGCAGCTTAAAAGATAATACCAAGTTACCGACAATACATCTAGCTATAGCAACTGGTACTTACTATTATCAATAGTAATAGCATTTGCAATAGTGGATGGGAATTATACAAAAGAATTTATGCAATGAAAAGTAATAAATTAAAAATCATGTACAACCTAACCTAGTATTTGCATTGATTGCCTTAGTCTACATGGATATTATCATGCACACTATGAGAAGTTCTGCACATGTAAATTTTTTTATTTTTATTTTTGTGGATTACTTAATTTGTATTGAGATGTGATTTTTCATTAAAAAATGAAAAAAAAAAAAAAAACTTAACACTGCTGTAGCTCGAGCTTACAGCAGCAAGACCCTTAACTAATACTGCATGGCAAAAGCCGAAAATCATTGGTAGAGATTGAGATTGTAAGATTTTGGGTACATGAAGCAACCACATTTCAGAAAAAGGGGGGGAGGGGGGGCATGGTCCATAAAAAGTATGACGATGCTACAGTTTAATCAAAATGTCAACTGAGTGCATACAACACGAAATTACAATGAATTAAGCTCATGATAAATCATAATTAATGATTTCATATCACAATTTAACATTTGTCTGAAATAGACTAAGCACGACCCCCAACATTCCATAAGCAGACAGACATGGAAAAAGCTTTACATATAATAACACACCTGAGACATCTTCCCTGCCACGTAATCTTTGGAGAACCTTTTTTGCCTCAAGCATCTTTCCTTTACTCACCAGCCACCGAGGAGACTCAGGCAAGAAAAAAATTGTCAATAGAAAATAGATGACAGAGGGAATAGAAAGAACCCCAAGCATTAGTCTCCAGCTGGGGGAGGTTTCAAATGACATCCCAAAAACCATACAATATGATAAAAACATGCCTCCAGAACCAAAGAACTGTGGAAATGTATTTAAGGATCCCCTTATATCTGATGGGGCAGTCTCAGATATATAGACGGGGACAAGAGTAACAGCAAGGCCAATCCCAAATCCATCAAGTACCCTTGCTAGGCATAAGACAAATACGTTAGGAGACCACAACATGACCAAGGCACTTAAAAAATAAAGCACAGATGAGATTATCAACATTGGACGTCGACCAAACAAATCTGATATTGGACCAGAGAATGTTGTGATTAATGTTGCTCCAATGAGGGACATGGCCACCACAAGTCCTTCCACAGTTGTTTGCAAATCAAGGTCTTTCTTAATATAAACAATGGAACCTGAAAGCAAACAAGGTCTTTCCTATTGAAGAGAAAGGAGAAAAGAAATAGCAATTGGATAATTGATTGACAGCAACCAGCAAGAATGAACAAGCTATTACCATGGTTTATATGGGTTGAGTGTGGTTAGTATTAGCTAGAAGTTTGTTAGATTAGTTTGATGAGTTAGCAAGTTAGTTACTTCTATGGTTCTAGATAAGCCACATGATTGACTCCGTGTACACACTTTTAACCATTCAATAAAATCTCAGTTTGTGATTCTCTCGTTTCTCTCCTATCTACGATGTTTTCCAACAGAAATAGAATATGAAGGGGCTGGAGTGAGTACCAGCAATAGTAGCATTATCCCATCCTTGAAGAAAATTACCGATGGAGGCGGCAATAGCCACTAGTAAGGCTCCTTTCATGTTAATAATTATTATTATTATTAGCTAACCTGCTAAAAGAAAAGAAACAAGGAAAAATCATGAGGGAAAGAGAGAAAGAATGAAAAAGTAGACTCTGGTTAATTATTGAGGTTGATGGAGCATCTTCAGTTTAAAGTAACACGAATGAAATATGATGCTTAAATTAATTACCTGAAAAATGAAAATACAGATGAGATGGCTATTGGAGTGCTGCTGCTGCTGCTACCTTTGTCCGAAACTGATGGAACATGGATGCGCTTACCCAACACAAGCATGAACATGATCCATGAAAATCAACTCATTCTCTTGTCAATCATTTTCCCATTCCCAAATCCAAAGACTTCCAGTTTAACTTTAACTCACTCTCGCAACTTCCAAGATCCGTCCAGCAGTAAGTAACTAAAGAAAGTAAGCAAAACTAATCAACAAATTGTGATTCTCAGTTCATTTCTGTGAAATGAAATTGAAAACCATTCAACATATAAATGCTACATACACAGTAAGTCAGAAATTTACTAGAAACTGTGTGTCCTGTGTGAGGAGTCTGGAACTTGTTTTCTTATTCTATGATTATGACCGTACCAATAATTTCGGTCTGCCTTTCATTTCCAAGCATTTCCGACATTTTCTTTAACTACTTTGTTTGTATTCGCTGATATTTATTTTCAGATAAATTCTTACCTTTAGACGTTGATAAGTACACTAAATCAATTAAAATTTAATATTTTTATAAATTTTTGTATCACATAATTAATTTTATATAAATTTATAAAATTATTAAATTTTAATTAACTTATACACTCAACTTAAGTATTCAAAATTTAAGTAAGAATTTCTCTTATTTTCATTCCATGATTGCCATCTCATATTTGTCATTTGAGAAAGCAAAGGTATTTCATCCCATCTGGATGGGCAAACGTGGAAAGTTGGAAGGTGCCAATTGGGATATACCACTTGTTTCTTTTGAGCAACAACGCTTGGCCCTCTCACCATGTGCTACGTGGTTACTATCTTCAAAGTACTCCGTCGACATAAGTTATTTAGACTAATTATGTGCAACGTGGTTACTAAGAACTACTACCGTTCCCATTGCTTCCTTTTTCTTTAATTTTAATCGTAGGATACCAAAGCTAATAAATCAAAAGTAAAAGGTACCTGTGAAAGGGAAATGTAATGAAATGCTAGGGAATAAAAGGCAAACCACTACCGAAAAAACTTCCATCATATGAGCAAATAGCAAACTTTTTTATCTTGAAATGTATAAAAATAAAAAATAATTTAATTTATAAAATAAATTTTATTAAATTTTATGTTTAAAATGTTTAAAAAATAATTTAATTTCTAAAATTTTATAAATTTCATTATTTTTATTTTAAAAATTCTATCAAATTTAATAAAATTTATTAAGATTTGATTTAATTTGAAATAAATAGATTATTTTATTTTTATTAAATATTTTTAATAATTTTTCATAAAAATTAAAATGTAAAATAATAAAATTAAATCAAATTAATTCTTATTTTAATAAATTCTAAATACAAAATTTAATTTTAAAATCAATTTAAATTTTATTTTTTCTTTTAAAGTTTTAAACATAAAATTTAATTTATAAATTAATTCAAATCAAATCAAATTAAATTATTTTTTATTTTTTATTCATTCCAAACACAACTTCAAGAAAAGTGAATGCTCTGAAAATCTCCCGACAAAAAATTGAGACAAAGAAAAGCTTTAAGCTCTGGGAAAGCACCAAACAATTCATAGGCAAGAAAATGGGGAGAAGTCTCTCCTGTGGTTTTATATAAGCAACTGCAACACATGAACCACCTCCAACCTCCATAAAACTTAAGGGCCATAAAGGATATTCCCTTAAATTTGAAATGATTGGTCCACACGAGACCCCAAATTGCTACGACGCATTCAATGCACAAGGTTATATCTTTCATTGACATGTGGCCGCGATAAGATGTGCACTAGGCAAACATCTCAAGGAAGCAATTCAAGTGTCTCAGGGAAGCAACTCAAGCATCTCGAATAAGAGACTCAAGTTTCATAGTACAAAGGACCAAAACATACTTGTTATATGGCCTATCATGAAACATCGCTCATTGTGAAAACTATCTCAGTGATCTCAGACCAAGAGCAAGCCACCCTCGTCATGTGTTCTCAGGTGCTGCATTATATTTTAGAGGATCAGAGTTTGTTATCAAGGAATATGTTGATTCAGATTTTGCAGGTGATCTTGATAAAAAAAAATATATTACAGGTTATGTGTTTATACTTGCAGGAGAAGCTGTGAGTTGGTTATCAAAGTTACAAACTGTTGTAATTTTATCTACTACAGAAGCTCGATATATAACAGCTACGTAAGCATGTAAGGAAATAATTTAGATTAAAAGGTTAATGGAGGAACTCGAGCACAAGCAACAAAAGATTCATTTGTATTGTGACAGTCAGAGTGTCTTGCACCTTGTAAGGAATCTAGCATTTCATTTCAGAACAAAGCACATAAGAGTTCAGTATCACTTTATTCTAGAAGTAATAGAAGAAGAGAGTGTGTATATGCAAAAGATTCATATCAAAGAGAACCTAATAGATGTTATGACAGAACTAATCAGCTCTAACAAGTTTAAATGATATAAATCCTCTTATGACTTATCAGAAATGTAGGCAGCATGAATCTAGCAAGATGAGAAAAGTTTTGAAAGCTCACCAAAAGTGACTTTAAGTAGAAAATTGTGAACGTAAAGTTATTTTTAACTTTCAAAGTCAACAAAAGGGGGCTTGAATTTGGTGGAGCAGGTGGAAGTTGTTTGCTTCATTTTTTTTTTTTCAGTGGAGTAGGTAGAAGTTGTTTGCTCCATTTTTCTTCTTTTTCGGTAGAGCAGGAAGGAAGTTCTCTCTATAAATAGAGATATCCTTCAATAGTTTCTGTATCCTATTTCTACAAAAAAATATTACATAATATATTTTGAGAGTCATTCCTATTTTATATAAAAAGATGTATATTCTCTTATTTTAAAAGAGAGTGTTATTATTCTCTCCTTATAATTGTAGAAAAATTATAATTTTCTTTTACATAATAAAAATTTTTTATTCTTACCTGTAATTTTTCTCTCATCACCGTTAAAAATTTTTTCACATTAAATATTATGTATCAATTTATATTTTTTAACTTTATTTTAATTGTGTGATATTATTTCTATAACTCACCTACCCATCACTTTTAACCATTCAATAAAATCTCAGTTTGTGATTCTCTCGTTTCTCTCCAATCTACTATGTTTTCCAACAGAAACAGAATATGAAGGGGCTGGAGTGAGTACCAGCAATAGTAGCATTATCCCATCCTTGAAGAAAATTACCGATGGAGGCGGCAATAGCCACTAGTAAGGCTCCTTTCATGTTAATAATAATAATAATTATTAGCTTACCTGCTAAAAGAAAAGAAACAAGGAAAAATCATGAGGGAAAGAGAAAAAGAGTGAAAAAGTAGACTCTGGTTAATTATTGAGGTTGATGGAGTATCTTCAGTTGAAACTAACACAAATGTAATATGATGCTTAAATTAATTACCTGAAAAATGAAAATACAGATGAGATGGAATATTGGAGTGCTGCTGCTGCGCGCTGCTACCTTTGTCTGAAACTGATGGAACATGATGCGCTTACCCAACACAAGCATGAACATGATCCATGAAAATCAGCTCATTCTCTTATCAATCATATTCCCATTCCCAAATCCAAGGACTTCCAGTTTCACTTCCACTCACTCTCGCAACTTCCAAGGTCCGTTCAGCAGTAAGTAACTAAAGAAACTAAGCAAAACTAATCAACAAATTGTGATTCTCAGTTCATTTCTGTGAAATGAAATTGAAAACCATTCAACATATAAATGCTACATATACAGTATGTCAGAAATTTACTAGAAACCGTGTGTCCTGTGTGAGGAGTCTGAAACTTATTTTCTTATCCTATGATTATGACTGTACCAATAATTTCGGTTTGCCTTTCATTTCCAAGCATTTCCAACATTTTCTTTAACTACTTTGTTTGTATTCGCTGATATTTATTTCCATTCCATGATTGCCATCTCATATTTGTCATTTGACAAAGCAAAGGCATTTCATCCAATCTGGATGTGCAAACGTGGAAAGATGGAAGGTGCCAATTGGGATATACCACTTGTTTCTTTTGAACAACAACGCTTGGCCCTCTCACCATGTGCTACGTGGTTACTGTCTTCAAAGTTCTCCGTCGACGTAAGTTATTTAGACTAATTATGTGTTACGTGGTTACTATCTTCAAAGTACTCCAAGTTATGTAGAATAAATAAATAAATAAATAAAATATTATTATTTTTAATATAAAATAATTATATAATATAAAAATTTATATAATTATTTAAGTATTAATTTATTTATTTTACATAATTGTATAGATAAATTTTACTTAAATATTTTTTTTATACATGTGATGTATTTATTTCTGTTAAATTTTACTCAAAGTACGTATATATAATGATTAAGATTTATTATTTTTACTTTTATAATAAACTATGATTAAATTAATATTTTCATTTTTGTAGTTTACATTTATTTTTAATTTAGTCTCTAATTTTTTAAAATCAGTTATCATACTTATAAATATTTTCAAAATAATTTCTATTTTTAATTTTTATTCTAACATTGTTAATTTAATTTCTACTAGATATCTTACAAAGAAAAAAAAAACATCTCAAAAAATACTTATTGAAAAAAAGAACATTTATTAAGAAAAAATAAAAACCTACTAGAATGAATAAACGTCTTATTTGATGTTTTATAGAAAAAATGAACATATAAAAAAGTTCTTATTGAATAAAAAATACTTATTTTATTAGTTAACTAATGATATTATAACAATGTTATACAAAAATTAATGTCGAGATTATTTTAAATTTTTTTGCAAGTATAAGGATTAATTTGAAAAAAAACTATAATGATTAAATTAAAAATGAGTATAAATTATAAGAACCAAAACTTTAATTTAACCATAAATTATTTATCTCACTTGATATACTTCTTATGTATAAGATTACAAACTCATTTTAGTCTTCAACGATAGGTGACATTATTTTAATCCTTCAAAAAAATTTAATATCAATTTAGTCTCTTAATCATAGAATTTGATATCAATATAGCCTCTCAATTATAGAAAATTATATTAATTTAATCCCTCAATAAAAAAGTTTTGACATCATAATCTCTCTCAATCAATTAAAATGATATTAATTTAACTTCTCAGACTCACAGTTGATATATAAAAGGACGATTTTGATATCACTTTTTATAATTGGTGTAATTGATAAACTAAATTGATGTTAACATTCTTTGGAAGACCAATATGATAACACTTATATCTTTAGAAGACTATAATGAGAGTTTACTCAATTTTTCAATATTGTTAATTTTTTTAATCATTTTAAATTAGAATATACTTTTTAGGGTACTCTTTTTATGATAGACGCAATTTAGATTTACTAGAACCAACAAATTATGAGGAGGCAGCAAGCAAAGTTGAATTGAAAGTTGCATCTACAGGTGGAGATTAACATGATCAACAAAAATAAAACTGGATTCTAGTTGCCAAACCAGAAAACCAAAAAGTCATTGCCGTTAAATGGGTTTACAGAACCAAATTGAATCTTAATGACTCTGTAGACAAATTCACGGCTAGATTGGTTGTGAATGAATATTTGTAACAGCATGGTATTGATTTTTCAAATACATTTGCACTTGTGGCAAAGCATGATACCATTAGATTTCTGCAAGTTGCATTAACTACAAAGATAGGCTAGAAAATAAGTCATTTAGATGTCAAATTTGTATTTCTAAATGATATGCTAGAATAATATATTTATGTTGAGCAACCCTTTCGAGCTCGCCAACTCTGGCCTTCAAGGCAGACCTCTCAAACTTGGATGTTGACACTTAGGACTCTACATCCTTCTTCTTCCAAGCCTCCATCTGGTCCCTAGCGATCTTTGCGGCATCCTCCACTGTCATTATTTAGGACTCTAGCGTCCCTTTTTCTTCGACCAGTGTTGTCTTCTCCTTAACCCAACTTACCTTTTCCTACCGAAGAATTCAGAGCTCCGCCTTTAACACTGCCACATTCTTAGTGTCAAGGGTAGCAGCCTCTAAGAAGCAAAACAAATTCATGTTTCTAAGCAAATAGAGTTCTGCTTGGCAAAGAAGTCAAGCTTGCTCCAAGGGCTCTAACACCCTGATGTTGATAAGGGTCATAAGGTATTAATCAATGTGTGCCCCGACATCGTAGCCTACCCTAGTTCAACCCTGGAAAACCCTTTTTAGGACCTAACTCTAATTTTCACCTCATATGCTTAAACTTCGGAAGACCGAGAGTGAACCTACAGAGGTCAAGCTGCTACAGTTAGATTTAGAACTTAAATTGAGTTCTTTCCTTATCTCCTCTGTTTTGTCCTCTACCCGAGGGGTTGGTCGTCAAAGAGATCTAAGTCGGTCATCTGAGAGACCCAAGTCGGTCGTCCAACAATTACCCAAGGAAGACGGGGTAGAATTCCTGCCAACAGAGGCACTTTGACTGATCAGTCTTGGAGTCAAGACAATGATGAAGGTATAGGTAGAGAAAAGTGAACATGCTTAGCTTAGGCTGCCAGGTCGATTTATATAGAGATTCAGATGACTGACTCTCCGGATATCCTCTGTTAAGGCCATTTAGGATTCTGAACATTATGTCTGATCATTATGATGTGAAACATTATATCTGATTATTATGACGCAAGACGTTATGCCTGGTCATTATGGCGCGAGGCCATTTATGTCTATTTAATAGGTCGTATTAAGCACGTGTTTATCGAGTTGTTACCCATTCGGGTATAGGCCGATCAGATCTTGTAGAAATAGGTCTAACTTATGGCCGAATGCCAATTAGACCAGGATGGTACACAGCCCCCCAGCTTGGTCATCTATAAAGATGGACCGAGCTTATAAGTGGTCGGATATCAATTAAGTTAAGATGATCCATCCTCAAACTTGGTTTGCAGCTTAGCCTAGCTTTTCGACTTCCGCTCTCAACTGATGCCACCACTGGTGGAAGTCCCCCTCTGCTGCACTCAATGTAATAGAGGGAGTAATTCATTCAAGATTTCCAAGAACTACCCCTCCTATTGCTTCCTTTTTCTTTAATTTTAATCGTAGGATACCAAAGTTAATAAATCAAAAGTAAAAGGTACTTGTGAATGGGAAATGCAATGAAATGCTAGCGAATAAAAGGCGAACCACTACCAAAAAAACCTCCATGAAATGAGCAAATAGCAAACTTTTCTATCAGTGTGTTTTGAAATATAAAAAAATGAGAAATGATTTAATTTATAAAATAAATTTTATTAAATTTTATATTTAGATTGTTAAAAAATAAGAAATTATTTAATTTCTAAAATTTTATGAATTTCATTTATTTTGTTTTAGAAATTCTATCAAATTTGATAGAATTTATTATGATTTGATTTGATTTGAAATGAATAGACTATTTTACTTTTAATAACTACCTCTAATTACTTTTTATAAAAGTTAAAATATAAAATAATAAAATTAAATCAAATCAATTCTTATTTTAATAAATTCAAAATACAAAAATTAATTTCAAAATCAATTCAATTTTTTTTTTAAATTACAAACATAAAATTTAGTTTCTAAATCAAATCAATTATTTCTCAGTTTTATTCGTTACAAACACAACTTCAAGGAAAGTGTGTGCTCTGCAAATCTTCCGACAAAAAGTTGAGACAAAGAAAAGCTTTAAGCTCTGGCAAAGCACCAAACAATTCATAAGCAAGAAAATGGGGAGAAGTCTCTCCTGTGGTTTTATATAAGCAACTGCAGCACATGAATCGCCTCCAACCTCCACAAAACTTAAGGGCCATAAAGGATATTCCCTTAAATTTGAAATGATTGCTCCACACGAGACCCTAAATTGCTACGACGCATTCAATGCACAAGGTTATATCTTTAGTTGACATGTGGCCATGATAAGATGTGCGCTAGGAAAAGCATCTAAGGAAGCAATTCAAGTGTCTCGGGGAAGCAACTCAAGCATCTCGAACAAGAGACTCAAGGTTCATAGTACAAAGGACCAAATCATACTCCTTATATGGCCTATCATGAAACATCGCCCACTAGGAAAACTATCTCAGTGATCTCAGACCAAGGGCAAGCCACTCTCGTCATGTGTTCTCAATGCTTACTCCAAATGAACCCACACCAGAAACAATATAAGTTACCTCAATGATGACAAATATCGACACTTGGTTGCCTTAGACAAGCATTGAGGTATGGACAATGTTCTGTACTAGGATTTTCGGTCCATGCCATCACAGCGAGAGGGCTCAAGTCCAAAACATAGTTATTTTGTCCTTACCATATAATTGTCATATCTTCGAGAAGGCAGTCAAAATAAAGGTCAAATCTCCCATATAAGTGATTAAAGGGATAGAATCTCCATAAACCCCTAAATAATAAGGATCACCATCTCTAAGAGTTATCCTTTGAGCAAGCATACACCCACTATATAAATGAGGCAAAACCCTCACGTATGATCTCTACCATCTCATAATGGTGATGCCTCTAACTTGAGTGTCTAAATACTTTTTGAAGGTACATACTCCATGATAAGCCTATATTTCATAATTTTATACTAGATAAATTATGGTGATTTATTTATGTTTATTAATGAATTTTAGATGAATCCTTATCATTATCTTCATTTTTGTAGATTGAATAAGATTTATCAAACTTAGAGTGAAACCAGGCAAAAACATTGCGTTACTGAACATTTTTACAAGGAGGAAAAGCATAAAATTCTGGTGTCCTTGAGCGCCCAAGCACTCAGAACATATGCAACAACGTTATCTTAGTGTCTCAGTGCCTGAGCGCTGGGTTGGAGCGCGCAATGCATTACGCAATGTGTATTTGGCTTAGTGGCCTAGCGCTTGAGTGCCCATAAGCCAGCGCCTAGGCACTGGTCGACAGCAACATGATTTTTTATTAAATAGAGAAGTTACGCCATAATGCACCACAGAACAAGCAATACGCAGAAAATCCCTAATCCTGAAAGAGCACTTCCATGTCAACAGACTTTGGAGAAAGGTTTCAAATAAAGGATTCAATTGTTGAAGGCTTGAATATCATAATCACTGTAAAAGAGGTTTTGATTTCTTTTTCCTTTTAGTTTTTCCCTTTCTTTGGGTTTTCTTTCCATGAGTTTGTGTTTTGATATGAGTTTGTTTGTAATGAACATGAGTAGCTAAACTCATAGTTAAGGTTATAAGGGATCTTGTTTTCCTATTTAATTGGGTTTGATCTCGAATTTGATTAAGGTAATTTATTTTAGGGTTTATTATATTTCTTGCATTCTTGTCAGAACTTGATCACTTTTGACATGCATTAATTCATTGTTTGATTAGTGATCATCCGCACTCAATAAGTGAACCTATATGATAAACCTAGAATTAGATTGATGAATAACCGAACATTAATTTATTTCTACAAATAGAATTGACGGTATGTTAGTTCATCTCTTGAATTGGAGCCTAATGCATTCCTAATTAATTCAATTAAATGACTAAATAGGTGATTTAATTTAGAAATAGAATATTGTCTCATCCATGACCATTGAGATTCAATAGCAAATAAGAGAATATTGACAAGAGAATTACCTTATATCATAAACGAGTGAAAATATGATTAATTGGATTCAAGTGAACCTTGCGCCCTAGTCTCTCTAATTGATTCATCTCTACATTATTTGATTGTTCATTATTTTTCTTTATTTGTTTTCTGATTTTATTTTGAATTTCTCTTGTACTTTTGATTGTCTAATTAATCAAGAATTTTATAAATCTAGTAATTACTACTTATTTCTCTTAGGATCGACAATTGAAACTCAAGTCCTATATTACTTTACAATAGAGTACATTTGTTCTTAATATATTTTACGCGTATCACTCCAACTCCCACACTTTGTTATAATATCAAGAGCACCATCACCCTTAACTGTTCCACCTAAGACCAGGTAAGTCTCATCCATGATTCTAGGTTGAAACAAAAGTTTAATGTAAAATTATGATATTCTTTTAAGATGAGCTCTGCTCATAGTTATGGTTTGAGTTGTAACATTTTTTTATTTTTCGGTACATGTTACATTATTGATTTTAATTCTTTTAAAAGAAAATTGTATAACAATTGTACTTAAGATATTTAAAAATAAATCAAATACGGATTGAAATTACCTTAAGAATTAAATATATTATCATATCACTAAAATATTTTAAATATAAAGCAATTACTTAAATAATAAAATTAGTAAGTGTAATATAATATTAGTCTTTTGTTTTTCTACATTATAATATTAGTCCTTTTTGTTTTTCTTTTAAATTTTTTTGAGAAAAAAAAAAAGCGTCCATTCCGTCATTCTCCGTGTATGTATAATATGGGGTCATTTTAAGATATTCCTTGTAGGCAAAGGAGTATCTATCCTCCTTATACTTTTAGTAGTTGGATGTGTAAAAAATAAAATGAATGGTACAGATTGATGCCTGGTTACCTAATCAAAAGGTAACTTGTTAAAGTTTGTAATTACAAATTAGTCTCTTAAAAGAAAAGTTATTATGTGCATTAGTTTTTCAAATTGATCCAATACAATATCCAATTCCCAAACCAACAGAAGTTCTCCAACTATTATTCGTTTCAAGAAAACCCACGTGGCAGAAAGCACAACCAGTACTCCATGATCAAGGGGCTGCAATTTTGTGCTGGTGCAGAAGTTCAAGATTTATAAAAAACCAACATAAAAAAATAAATGAACTAACTACATCTAAATTTAGATACGTTTTTAATGCTCCTAAAAAATCTCGAAGCATGGATGCTTCATGCATCAAATACAGTTGAATTTGTGTAAATTTTAATAAACAATTGGCATGATTTACTTGTAACTATAACAATCGGTAATATTTTGAATTACTGGTAATTATTTGATTGGTCCCTAAAATCATAAAAAAATTGTTTAAAATTTACAAAGTGATCTCAAATTTCATTAGTGCATCAGTTACCGATGTCGATGGAAATGTTGAATATAAATTGTATTGTTGAATCTATTTTTACTATGATTGTGTTTGGAATGAATTAAAATAAAAAATAATTTGATTTAATTTAATTTAAATTGATTTAAAAATTAAATTTTATGTTTAGAATTTTAAAAAAAAAATAAAAATTAAATTAATTTAGAAATCAAATTTTGTATTTAAATTCATTAAAATAAAAATTAATTTGATTTAATTTTATTATTTTACACTTTAATCCTTATAAGAGGTGATTAGAGAAAATTATTAAGAATAAAATAATCTATTTATTTTAAATCAAATCAAATCCTACTAAATTTTATCAAATTTGATAGAATTTCTAAAACAAAAAAATTAAAATCCATAAAATTTTAAAAATCAACTTATTTTTATTTTTTAATATTCTAAACATAAAATTTAATTAAATTTAATTTACAAATCAAATCATTTCTTATTATTTTAGATTCCAAACACAATCAATAGTCTCATTATTTTGTCCCTGCTTAGATGTTGATACCAAAGCCCACACCTTTATTGAAAGTTTAGAGCTGGTTTGAGGACAGAGAAGAAGAACTCCATGAAGGAGAAGCAGGGGATATGAACGTCCAATCTAGGCCCTTCACCAAACCCAGAAACCAAAGAAGAAAGTAGGCCAAGTTGAAGTTACAAAGTTACAAAGCTGTAAACTTCCTTCAAGGAATCCCTCAAGTACGAAAACATGGAATTCGGCAACTCCGCTGTAACATTTTCCTTACCAACAACACAGTAGTCATCTCAAGCGGGACCACATCTTCCTCTGTTGCTTCAGAGTTCACCATGCCCAATCAACCCCGACGAAAATTCTAGGACCATTGTCTCTCTTCCCTTTGCTCGCCGGCGTTGCAGAATTAGCATCTCTGATTTGGACTCCGGCGATGGACAAGTCGCAACGGCAGGAGGCGGGGTTTTCGAGCAAGAAATTAAGCCAAACAGTGATAGACTTGGCTAGGGATTTAAGGATCTGTTCTTTGTTGATTTTGGCCTTTCTAGAGGACTAAGACTGTTGGAGTTAGAAGGCCTTGAGTTTCCTAATTACAACAGTTGAGTGCTTCTTGGAGAAGGAAGAGGGAATGTCGTTGTCGTCGTCGGAGATGACGTAGTCGATGCAGACGACGACATTTTGGGAGAGGGGGACGAGGGAGTGGAAGCGGCGGGAGACGAGGGAGCAATGGCCGAGGGACTTGACGTCAACAAGCTTGTTGAAGACGAGGAGGAGGAGGGAGTCTGAGAGGCGGTCGAAGTAGTCGTGGGTGGCCGCGTGGGGCTTGGGGAAGATTCTGGAGATGGTGGGATATGGTCAAAGAGAGATGGTGGACATTTGTAAAAAGAGAGAGAGAAGGAGGAGGAGGAGGAGAATTAAAAGTTTTTACTTGTTATAATAAATAAAGTTAATAGAATATTAATGTTCAAAAAGTTTTTAGAAGCGTTATAAATGTATCCCTAAATCTATCAAATTAAATGCCACGAAATTTTGTCTTGAAAACTATTAGAATGTATCAAAGAGACTCAGAACCCAAAGAAAACCCTTTGTCTTGAAAACCGTTTGTGCATCAGCTGGTGGTGCTGCTAATAGTAGTGCAAATATTCTTAAACCTATAATGTAAATAACAAGACAGTAGGGCTAAAACAGGAATAATACAATAGATCTTATTATAAAATAAAAAAACTTAAACAATCACTTTAAAGCAGTATGAATGCTCCTTTGACCTCAGGGAAACGACCCATGATATGATAATAAATGTAATAAATTTGGTGAGAATCACTGGAATCGAGCAAGAATGCATTTGAGCGAGAACGAAGGGATAGAAGGCAAGGCCTTCGTGGTTACGGGTGGACTCGGATTCATAGGATCTGCTCTGTGCTTGGAGCTCATCCGAAGAGGTGCCCGAGAGGTCCGAGCCTTTGACCTGCGCCCCTCTTCTCCTTGGTCCCATCTTCTCAAGGACAAGGGAGTCCACTGCATCCAAGGTTAGTTCAATTTCCATTTTCATTTTCATTTTCATTTCACTTGTATTTCCTTTTCTATTATTTATTTGACTAACTCTATTATGACCTAACCAAAAGGGGATGTTGTCCGCAAAGGAGATGTTGAAAGGGCCCTCCGTGGTGCCGATTGTGTGTTCCACCTTGCGGCCTTTGGAATGTCAGGAAAAGAGATGCTCCAATTTGGTCGCGTTGATGAAGTCAATATAAATGGGACTTGCCATGTTTTGGACGCTTGCCTGGACCTTGGCATCAAAAGGCTTGTCTATTGCAGCACTTACAATGTTGTCTTTGGCGGTCAACAGATCATCAACGGAAATGAGACTTTGCCTTATATTCCAATTGATCACCATGTCGATCCATATGGCCGCAGCAAATCAATTGCTGAACAGTTAGTTCTAAAGAATAATGCCCGCCCTTTCAAGTAACTTTTCCATCTCACTATTCTCCCTATTGGAATTGCCAACCAACTTATTTATTTTAGAATTGTGTTACTATAAACAAGTCGAGTTTATAGTGAATTCTATAGTATAATAAGCCAATATTCATAGCTTTGAGTTATCTTTTGAATGGTTGATATATTGCTGCAATGCTGCATATAAAGTTTACCATAAACCTTGAGTCTATACTAATGCAACTCTTTCTTTTAATATGAGATTGAGATTAGCAGTAACTTGGACCCTAATAAAACTAATGATTATTGAGAAAATTGTCATTAATAAATTGAATGATGGCCATTCTTCTCAGTTCCTTTCTTTTGTACATATGGTTACTACTTTCCTAGCTGAGTTGCATACGTTTTCCATCCTTTAAAGGAACAAGACTGGGGATCGTCTTTACACTTGTGCTGTTCGTCCAGCTGCGATCTATGGACCAGGTGAAGACAGGCACCTTCCAAGGATCATAACCATGTCAAGGTTGGGTCTGCTTCTGTTCAGAATTGGGGACCAAACTGTAAAATCAGATTGGGTTTTTGTGGATAACCTTGTCCTTGCTCTTATATTGGCAAGTATGGGACTTTTGGATGATAATCCTGGGAAGGGAAAACGCCCTATAGCTGCTGGCCAGGCATATTTTATATCTGATGGTATAATCTAATCATCATTTCTTTATTAATGTTTTTACTTTTCTACTAACAAAATGTGCTGGAATCTTGAGAAACAACAGGCTGAGTCTTCTTTTTTTCAGGTTCTCCAATCAATTCTTTTGAATTCCTCCAACCTCTACTCAGGAGTTTGGATTATGAAATACCAAAGACTTCCTTAGCTGTCGATCATGCTCTTGTTCTTGGGAAGATTTGCTGGGGTGTTTATACAATCTTATATCCATGGCTCAATCGGTGGTGGCTCCCTCAGCCATTCATCCTTCCCTCTGAAGTACACAAGGTCAGTCCTTTCATTCTAGCTGAATAGTTGGAGACTTATATCCACTTCTCAGGTTGCATGCTTGAAATAAATAAACCTTGAAGGCTTGAACATGTTGTGTGTGTGTATAGAGTAATTCTTGGTTAGGCACTATCTACTATAGGTACTCCGTTCAATGTTAAACATGTGTAAGGTTGTGGACTCATGTTAAGAATGCAGCAATCTTTAAATAGTACATTTATATATGTCAACTGATAAATGGAGTGCCTAAGAGATAATGTGGTAGATAATGCCTATCCAAGAATTACTCGTCTATATATATATATATATATTACAGTTCAACTCCATTCAAGAAAATCCTTCCTTTTTTACATGTTCTCCTGTTGTTAACTTAGTGAGCCCAGGTGTTTTAGATGGGGATGCATAGAGCAACCATCATGATTTGTAAATGCTATATTATGCACTTTCATATTTGTTCTTTCGCAGGTGGGGGTGACTCATTATTTCTCTTATCTTAAAGCCAAAGAGGAGATTGGCTATGTTCCCTTGGTAACCCCTCGAGAGGGGATGGCTTCAACCATATCTTACTGGCAAGAGAGGAAAAGGAAAACTCTGGATGGGCCTACAATCTACGCGTGGCTGTTTTGTGTCATTGGAATGGCCTCACTGTTTTGTGCTGCTTTCTTACCTGACATAGGGATTGTGTTCCTTCTCAGAGCTATAAGTCTATTCGTCTTTCGGTCAATGTGGATGACAAGGCTGGTGTTTCTTCTAGCTACAGCTGCACATATCATTGAGGCCATTTATGCTTGGCACTTGGCTAAAAGGGTGGATCCTGCTAATGCAAGAGCCTGGTTTTGGCAAACTTTTGCTCTTGGGTATTTTTCGTTGCGTTTTCTATTGGAAAGAGCAAGGAAATAAGTAAGCTCACCCTATATTCTTTCACAGATGACTTGTACAATAATTACGCGTGGCTGTTTTGTGTCATTGGAATGGCCTCACTGTTTTGTGCTGCTTTCTTACCTGACATAGGGATTGCGTTCCTTCTCAGAGCTATAGGTCTATTCGTCTTTCGGTCAATGTGGATGACAAGGCTGGTGTTTCTTCTAGCTACAGCTGCATATATCATTGAGGCCATTTATGCTTGGCACCTGGCTAAAAGGGTGGATCCTGCTAATGCAAGAGCCTGTTTTTGGCAAACTTTTGTTCTTGGGTATTTTTCGTTGTGTTTTCTATTGGAAAGAGCTAGGAAATAAGTAAGCGCACCCTATATTATATCACAGATGACTTGTACAATAATTACAGGTTGGGAAATGAATTATCTTTCCTCTGGATTGCATGGCAACATAGAAACCACTAGTAAATTTAACTAAATACGCGCTTAAGGTAAAGTTATCGATTGCAAAAGTAAAGACTAAATGAGAAGATAGAGTAAAATATGGATGTCAACTCTTTGTTCTTTATTTAAGGTGTGCTTTTTTCTTTTCGGTAATAGCTTTTCTAGTTTTATTAGTTTGAGTGACAAATTGAAAATGGGATTGGAAAAGATAGAGTAGAGAAAATTGACAAAGTATTTTATTATTTTGTTCCAAAGGAGGTCGAAGACTTAGTCTCAGGAAGCAGGCAGACGCTAAAATGGAAGCAAAGTGATCTCCGGAAGATTTGAACCACCATAAAGTAGTCCCTAAAGAGCATATTGACAAAGTAGTCCCCCATCCAAAGCACATCTACCTAGCCCTGATAAGGACACACTTAGGGACTACACCAAATTGTGCAACTAAGAAAGATGCTGGGGATTATGCAGCAAACCAAACTAGGAGTAGTAGTGTTGGACCTGTGATTTGCCTTGTTGAAATCAAGGAAGCTACTTTTGACAGCTACCTCTGAACAGGGAAGCAATTGTCGAAAGACCTACAACTCTCCCACCCAAAACACGGCCATCTAGCCTTTATAATGACACACTTAATCCACCAGTTTGTGCAGCTAAGAAAGATGCTGGGGATTATGCAGCAAGCCAAACTAGGAGTAGTAGTGTTAGACCTGTAATTTGCCTTGCTGAAATCAAGGGAGCTACTTTTGATAGGTTCCTTTGAACAGGGGAAGCAACTGTCAAAAGACCTCCAACTCCCCCACCCAAAACACGACCATCTAGCCCTGATAAAGACACACTAAATCCACCAGTTTGTGCAGCTAAGAAAGATGCTGGGGATCAAGCCAAACTAGGAGGGAGTAGTGATAGACTTTTGATTTGCCTTGCTGAAATCAAGGAAGCTACTTTTGACATAAAACTACTCTCTATCATATTAGGATTTTTTTGGCAAATTAGTTTTTTTATAATAATTCTAAATCTTCCAACTAATCAATATATCAATTCAATTCAATATAATATAATATAATAATAACATAAAAAAGAAATATACATAACTTAAAATTATTTTATGTCTCAATCTTAACTAGCAAACAAAATTTTAATTTTCTATCATATATCAATTTATTTATTTATTTTAATGTCATGTATTTTTATAAATAAAAAAATTATAATACAACGTTAATATGTTTATACACATGAATGACACATATCACGTCAAAATCATTGTTATTATATATCAACACAAGTCTTAAGAAGATAGTCTTGTTGCGGCAAAGTGTATCATTCCTAATAATAAAGAAAAAATAATAATAATAATAATAATATAAAATATCTATATGTAACAACTCTCAAATAATAATAATAATTATAATTATAATAATAATAAGTCTTAGCTAACCATTTATTTGAATGAGGTGAGAACTAAAGTTCCATTCTTTTAGTTTCAACGTAACTGAAGTTGAGACAAGACATATGTCAAAGATATTATTGTAGCAATAAAAAAAATCAAGTGGATGCGAATCAGCCGACAATAAGTATCAGGAGGGAAAAACTTATAAACAATTGGTAAAGAAAGCTAAAATAATAGAAGACAAATGATAAGATCCAGCAAAAGACATGATGTAACGGTGGAAATTGGAAAATATTACGGTGAGATTTTTTTGGAGATGTTTGCTTCTTCCTTTGTAACACTCAGCTATCATCCCTCACAGTTGCCTTTATAAATACTCTTTCCCCTCCTCCTTGAAAACTTACTCACCCAAACTCACTGAAAAGGCTCCGTTTTTTGCAACCACATTTCCCACTTCCAACCTCCTATTATCAACCACTTTTCATCCACCAATCTCAAACCTATAATAGAGATAGGAAATGTCAAAAACTTCATCATTTACCCTTTATTTCTATCACTCATTACTTTTAGTCCATTTCCTTAAGCTACTGCTTATATAGCTTTATTCGAAACTTTATTTGGATAAGCTATTGCTTATATAGCTCATCAGAGAATGAAAGTTTGCTGAGTCATTCGAATAATCAAAATATTATTCGAATAATAAATTACTGATTGTCGTGAAAATCAGACTCTTGAGACGTGAATGGGTCTCTTACTATTAATCTATTATCCATATATTTGATTCCTTATACAAATACATATAGATTTGGTTACTTTATGTGAACGAGTCTTTTATTCTGATAGTCATATTTGGTTACTTTTATAAATATATATATAGATTTGGTTAAAACGTGAATGAATTCTAGTATTCATATATATATATATATATATATATATTTATACAAATACTAAGATATTTTATATTTTATTAATTGTAATTATTCTAAATTTATTATTTTCAGAGTATTTATTGAGGAATATTTGTTTAAAAATGTTTTCTTGAGCAATATAGCCCTATGGATAAAAATGAATTACTGTACAAAAGAGAATTATTGTGATCGTGATGAGAAAATTAAGAGATGCCTTAATCAAATTCATTATTGTGACCAAGATGAGAGGATCAAGGGATGTATTGATCAAATTATTGTAGTCATGATAAGAGTATTAAGAGACACTCTAATGAAGAGTTAATTTTATTGATTTAATTTTATTAAATATTCATTTTTATTATGTCATTTATTTCTAACTTATTTTACTAATATTTGGACTTACAGTTATGATTTTAAAAATAAAGAATGGTAAAGAATGTATGGTAAATTTATATTACTTATTTTTGTATCTTCCTACTAAAAATTTTATCTCTCTTTTTGTGGTGTACTGTCTTAGAGAATGTCAATTGTCAGAGTTTTAGTTGATTTCAGAGTTAAACAAGTTTATATGCCGAACTTTGGGAATTACGTGTTTTCTGTAACCTTGGACGATCTCTTCCTAATGATACTACCCTTTGATGAATAGTTAAGAAAACAAGAAAATGTATTGTAAATATGTAAAAATGTAAATAGTGGTAGTCGTGGCACCCTAAAAGCTTTTGTAAAGCCTAATTTTGTTAAAATGGTGCCTAATTTAGAATGTGTCATGTATGTATAATCTAATTTTTGCATGGACTTAATACTTGAAGTAAAATATTTTATGACTTGTTATAACAGTTTATTCTAATTTTGAAAACTTAAGTAAATAAAATAAAACTAGAGTAGGATGTTTACACAAAGAGTTAATGTGGTTGAGGTCATTTCGAGTCCAAACAAATGTCATTTTTATATTGTCTCAACCTTTTTTTCTATTTTTGCCTTAATTTTATCATTTATTTTGTAATTTACGACTCTGATTAGATTTAATCGCCTTAAAATACTTATTTTATTTCTACAGTTGTCGTTTCAAACATTTCTGCTAATTAATATTATCAAGACTTGAATTTTGTTACAAGTTGACGAGGCTTAAAATTGTAACTCTGTCAAAGATATTTCTCATAAAGATATTTCTCACAAATATTAATACTTTTGTTGCTAAAAATTGTGTGGATCATATTTCTTTATTTTTCTCATCTAAAACTCTTTTTTTTATATCTATATGGCTTGTTATAACCGTATACAAAGATTGAAAAAAACATCTCTATAGTATAAATAAATAAATAAAATAAAATAAAATAAATTTTAACATTTGTTGTCGCTGTTGTTAATGTGTTTTTAAGTTGTATTTATCTGTACTTGGTTTCTTTAATCATACATGTTAAATAAGATTGTAATTATTGTTGAGTTATAGACCATTTTTTTCCTTATATGTTGGTGGCATATATTTTTTTTTTAGTTAAATTACTTTTAATTAAATTACTCTTCTATATAGACATTTTTTCTTAATTAAATAATTTTAATTTTTTTACATTTTTTTTTTTGTATTTTGTCTGTCACGGACGAACTAGTTTTTCTGTATTTAATTATTTTGTCTTTACATTTTTTTATTTTTCATATATTTAAAATATTAATTTTTTATTTAATATTTTTCTATTAAATATTAAGAGAATTATTGAAATAATGTTTTAAGAAGAAATAATGTTTTATTATCCATATTTTCTGGAAATCATGCACGCCTGTCAGTCTAGTGTGACCTTTTTTTTGTATCCCTGTACTGCTTGTTTAAAAAGAATCTTTAACAACAGTTACTGTGATTCCAATAGCAACCGTTGTGGAAATCATGCAGGAACCTCACAATTGTCAGACAGAAAGAATGTTCTGTCATCCTGCTCTCAGAAAATATCCCTAAGCTTGTTATGTTCTTCCTTCTTTAAAAACTCCCAGAAAATCTTTAACAACAGTTACTGTGACACTTTCAACAGGCTTTCTACTCTATTTTAGTTGTATAAAAAAGTGTATGTTAATCAAGAATCGTCAACGGCTCCACCAACTCCCATGAGTTCGAAATAAAAACATCTTGACTTCATTATATCAGGTATGACATCTTAGAGACTGTAAATTTCGAATAGCCGCCAACAAGGATAATGACAGTGAAGGATATCTAAATATATTGTTAAAAAGGAGTAATAAAAACACATAGACAACAATACTGTAAATTTCGAAAAGCCAACGAGGATAAAAACATCTTGACAATCTATTTTCATTATATCAGGTATGACATCTTAGAGACTGTAAATTTCGAATACCCGCCAACAAGGATAATGACAGTGATGATATCTAAATATATTGTTAAAAAGGAGTAATAAAAACACATAGACAATACTGTAAATTTCGAATAGCCAACGAGGATAATGACAATGAAGGATATCCATCCAAATTCCCTAGAGGATAATGACAGTGAAGGGATATATCCATATATATTGTTAAAAAGGGAGTAATAAAAACACAGACGGATCCAATCTTCACTTAGGTACTGTAAATTTCGTCTAATATGAAAAATGAAATGGTAGAAGTTAATCATCCTAAAACAGATTTTGATACGCGCTCGAGGGAAGCATATTAAATCGGTAATCATAAATTCCTACATCCAAATCTTCCTAAAGGTAGGTCTTGTCCAGGTCATCAAAGTAAGAGTGCTCCATAGCTTTCTTTGCAGAAATCCGTTTCGAAGGCTCATATTGCAACATTTGCTGAAAACAAAGGAGAGAAAAAACTATGATGAACATAAACATAGTAAAATCAACACCAGCTACTAGTACTAGAGAGAGTTAGTTAAGGGCCAGGCCAACACTCACAGATAGTAGATCGAGTCCAAGCTCATCCAAATTTGGAACAGCCGTTGACAGACTTTGAGGGCTCCACTGAGGGTACTCATGCCAATTCATTAGTTTACTAACCCCAGGCCACACCTCTTCATTAGGAGTACCCAATAGCCTGCAGAAAGAATAATGCAGATAACTATATACTTGCTGACTCATACACAACAACAATGAAGCAGGTGACATATATATTCTTGCTAAACAAATGTGACTGTTACCTGAATATATGAAGGAGTTGTTGCAGCTCGGAATCACCAGGAAAGAGTGCTTGCTTGGTGACAAGTTCAGCTACAAATACAGTTGAGATGAGATGAAAATAAGATTAAATGAAAAGCCCCTGCCAGATAAACAAATAGGAGGAAATAGCACTTGTGGTTCAACAAGATTAAGATGGCTTACCAAATATGCAGGCAACGGACCACATATCCACTGCCATTGAGTAATGGGTAGCTCCCAAAAGGACTTCAGGGGCTCTATACCACAGTGTTAGTATCTGAAATCAAAATAGAGACATGACATGACACGAAAATGATATTTGATTTGATGCCATACAAACAAAGGCAGAGGAAAACGAGAGAACAGTCAGAACACAATGGCTAGGCTATTACCTCATGCGTGTATTTCTTAATTGGCACAGTAAATGCTCGAGCGAGTCCAAGATCGGCAATCTTAAGCATCATTGTTGTTCGGTCCATCAACAGATTGTGAGGCTTCAAGTCCCTTCACAAAGAAAAGATCCAATCCAATCTTGAGTTAGATAAATGATATGTGTATGTACATATATGTGGGAGATAAATGAAGAAGGAAGGAAGGAAGGTTAGGTACCTACCTGTGCAAGATTCCATGACCGTGGCAGAAAGCAACGCCCTTGCAAAGTTGGTACATCAAGCTCTGTAACCAAATCCACAAAATTGATGAAAACCTCGAGAACAAGAACGCTCATAGTTCATGAAATAAAAAATAAAAATAAAAATAAATAGATAGATAGGTATAGTACTTTGATGGTTCTGAGTGGGATGTTTTCTCCAGTTTGACGGAAAGAGCGAATGAATTTCTTGAGATCGGTTTCCATGTACTCAAACACCAAGTACAGCACTGTCTTCCCTTCCTTGTTCTGACCTTGTTTTACATCCATTAACCTGTGCGTGTGTCCAGTCCAAAACCAAATTAAATAATAAATAAAACTAATTTTGCATCGCAAACTAACATTTGGTAAAATGATCCCAATTAAAACCCTAAAATAAATAAAAATAAAATAGAATTGAAAAGGGTGGGGGGGTGTTTGAGAAAGAAAAGGTACCTGACGACATGGGGATCGCGAGAGAGCATTCGCAAAATGGAGACCTCACGGAGAGTGGTGGGAGGGACACCTTCATCGTCCTCGTGGAGGCGAGTTTTCTTGAGGGCAACGATCTTGCCGGTGGCCTTCTCTCTTGCCCTGTACACCTTCCCATATGTCCCTTCTCCAACCTTCTCTAGCTTCTCGAATGCCTCCTTCGCCGATAACACTACTCCTCCTCCTGTCTTCTCCATTTCTCCCTCTCTCTCTCTCGACCAGACTCTCAGTTGTATGTATTCTCAAGAAAAACTGAAATGAATGAGTTATATGAGTCCTTAGTTCAATATCAATATATAGCCGTTTCAACTTTTTGAAATTTAAATAAATAATTTAGAAATTGAATGAATCGTTGTGTAACGGACACTTGCTTTTTGAAATTCAAATCCCGCTCCCTTCCCTCTTCTCATCACGTTCCATTCAGCAAATTAGGAATTGCAATGTAATTAGAAAAATACAATTATTTTTATTTTTATTTATTATTTTTTTCTTTTCAAGGAAAATGTATTCATTCCTATTCCAAAAATATAATATAATAATAATATTATTTACTAGATTTTAACTGCATTTATTAAAGATGCCAAGTGGGTCAAATTATTATGTAAATCCGTAAATTTTGACTCGATTCAACTAATAAAATACAAGTTAAGTTGGATTCGCGATTAGGTCGATTTGGAAAATATTCCAACCTGCAATCTATAGGTCAGGTAATGGGTTTGAAAAAGTTTAACTCACCTACATTTTTTAAAATTAAAAAGAATTGTTTAGTCGCAGTTAAAAAGTTGTTTGGTTGCAATTTTTAACCGCAATTAAACGACTACTGAAAAAAAACTCATCTAGTGAAATGACAATATTCTCCTATGAAGCCTAATAAAATGCAAAAACACTCACACACAAACAGTGCGCTCGTTCTCACTAATCACCATTTCGATCACTCACTCTCAAATTCTCAATCTCTCAAATAAAAAATCTAAATTTTTAACTTCTTATTTCAAGAATTCTAATGTCTTAAAAAAAATAAAGAGTGAAATCAATGATTAAGTTAATCCACATAGTATGTGTGATGATATATACTTCAATTGATTAAAGTAATTTGTTGTTTGTAAATATTGAGATATGTTAGCTTAGTTTAATTTATTACAGACTTAAATTAGTAAAATTTGTTAATTTATTATGCACTTATGTGTATTTAGTTTATTTGAGTATTATTATATTTGTGTAAGACTGATTATGTGAATTAATATGTGACTTATTATATTTATATAAGGCATGTTAAGTATAACGAATTTTCGATTTCATATTTTACCTATTTTTTTAATTTTTTTTGAAACATATGTTGAACCCACAAGTTCGACCCACCCTAACTCACTCTTGAGCGGATTAGGTTAAAAAATACTGTAAAATCTACTCAGTCGACACTTGTACCAGTAATAGCGGGTTAATGACATTTTATTTGCATTTATTTATCTATTTAATTATTTGTGATAAGGAATGTGAGAAACTCATTAATGCATTACATCAATGAAAAAAAGGGTGAGAAAGTATAGGAAAAAAAAGATATCTTAAAGGAATTATTTTAGGCAAAACATGCTAAATTTAAGCATCAATCAATAAAATATATGTCTAAAATCTTTTTTTAATGAGACCATGAAGTATCTTTATAGGTCTGATCTATATAAACAATTAACTTTCGTTCGATTACAATAGTATAAAAGTTATACAGTCTCTTCATATATACTTGTTTATATAGCCTAAATTTTTTAATCAAAAAACAATGCAACAGTATATTCTACATTAATTTCATTCAATTAAATCCTAAATTGATTTTCTAATTAATCACAACTAATATTCATTGAGTGGAACGTTAATTTCTTAATTTTATGATTATGTATTTTTTAGTATTACTTCCTTAATTTAATTATAACCTAAAATCTTTGATCATGATATAATGTAACAATATATACTATATTGATTTTATTTGATTATATTTTCTTTGATTGTCCTATGTTCATTTAAAATATTCTATTTTTGTTTTATCTCAAATTAAATACTAAACTAATTTTCTAATAAATTCTAATCAATATTCATTAATTCTGACATTAATTATTAAGTTTATGATATTACATATTTTACCTTTCAATATTATTACATATTTAATATAAAAATTTATAATTTAAAATTAATATTAATGAGTTGAGTTAGTAGTAAAGTTATGTTTTCTTTCTTCATTAAAACACAAGTATTCTCTTTCTTTATTTAATCAGTAAAAATTTAAAGGAATATAATGTCAATAAATTTAAATTATTTCTAAAAGAAGCTTATGGGGATTTTATTCAAAACAAAATGTGGAAGTTGTTAAGCTTCACACTTTCATATGTATATTAACAATCCTCATGTGTGTGTGTATATATATATATATATATATATTATTTACTTATATTTTGCTGAGGATCAAACTTGTTGTACATCACTTGTGTGAACAACTATCATATCTGGAGGTATATATGGCAAAATTAGAATGTAGATATGCAAAAATTGAGATAAGATCAATTGTAACTAGACAGTAAAATTTGTGCAGATGTAAGATAATATATGTGTGCATGTGTGTGTTATAGCACTATCTGTTTGCTAATAAGGTGGCTGAATTAGGGTTGGCAATGAATTGAACACATTTGAGATTAGTTCGAGACTCAATTTATTAATTAGCTCGTTGAACTTGAGTTCAAAATTTAGCTCGTTAACTAAATGAGTTAAACTTGAGTTAGGTGATGCTATATATATATATATATATATATATATATATATATATAAGAGTATAATCTAAAAATAAAATAAATATGAGAAAATTGATTAGTTGAATTAAGTTATAAACCAAGCTAATGAACTAAGTTCAAGAGCTAATATGGTTCATTGGGTTTATATTGTCACATTCTGATATTTGGTTTATATAATTCAAGCTCACAAGCCAAGCCGAGCAGTTCATGAGCTTAGTTCAAATCAAGTTCAAGCTATAAAAAATTATTCATATCGAATTCAAGTCGAGTTTCAAGTTAAATCATTTCTTAATGAGTTGAGCAGAGTGAAACTTGGTTTGACTTATATCCAACCGTAGGTTGAATTATAGCAAGTGAGGGGTGAGACAACCACAAAAACCCATCTCATGTGTTTGTTGTCATGAGTCCCACATTGAATAAATAAAAAAAGTTCAATACGATATTTAAATCATAACTCTATCCCACTTAAGATATTAATCTTTTGGATTGGACTATCCTCATGAACTTAAGTTATAATAATTAATAATTTTGTTGATAATTAGGCTACACGAAGCACTACCTATAGACTAGATTAAAAATTTCCTCTTTTTAAATACCAAACAAAACATCTTACTTTTTTACATAATTAATTTATAATAAATAAAAGGTTAAAGTGTTGACAATGAAGTTGCCATATTGGTTTACTTTCTTAAAGCTCTTCCTAATCGTCATGTCACCCATGTCAGCTTAGGTTGCGTTTGGCACACATAATAGTATAAGACCTGATAGTATAAGATAGTAGAATAAAGATTAATAATATAAAAGACCTGATTAGTTCTTATACAGTCATATATTTGGTACCCAATAGTATAAGAATTCTGATAGTATAATAATTATTTAATATGTCTATAATACCCTTTAATATAAAAAAAAAAAAAAAGAAACTACATTTTTCCAATTAGTGGGTTCAGCCACCAAGTAAATTTTTTTAAAAAAAATTTATAGATCTGTTGCAACTCTACATCACTAAGTGTAGGAACTGGGTGGGGGAGATCTGGTGCACACTGGTTTGGGTCACCGCCAACATCATCAAGCTGCAAATCTGCGACTTCTTCTTGCTGGGGGAGATCTGGTACTTACGGGTTTGGGTCACCGCCGTAAGCAGGTCTGGGAGGTCCATGGTGATTTGCAGCCATGGCCACCGTCGGCGAAGGACGGTTTCAGGGTTGGTCGCAGATCTGGCGCAGTGGAGCTTGCGGGTTACAGGAGAGGTAGCGAGGAGGTCTGAGGTGGTTCGAGTTAGGTGGCTTTACGAGTTTGGGTTCTGGGTGGCTGGTCATGGCGAAGGTTCTGATTGGGTCACCGGCGACTGGGCCTGAGGTGGTGACGTGGTTTAGGTGAAGGACAGGGTAAGGGATGATGACCCCTTGCACGGTGGTGATGGCTGCCAAGGTTGGCTATTGACAGTGGCTTAGGTGAGGGAGGAGTGAGGCAGAATGGTGGTGGTGAGGAACGTGATGGTGGGAGAGGATTTTGTAATCTTGATGGGTTTTGGTTTTGGATTGTTTGATTTCTGAGTATGAAAGTGGAGGGTAGTGGTAAAAAGAAAATCCTATCAGGTTATATCAGGAGATCTTGAGGATAGGGATGGAAACAGTGGCCAGTGCCAGCCAAACCACCCTAAACAGCCAGCCCGTGTTACAAATATCGGGCCCGAGCCTGGCCTTACTCCATCAAAGGCTTTTTTTTGGGCCTGGCCTGGCCTGTTTAAGAAGCTGGCCGGCCGGCCCGTTTAGAAGTAGTTCTCGATTTATATTAAGGCCTCTAAATAGCTAACAGCCAAGGCCTTCATATAGCCTCAAATAGCCTAAGTTTTATAAAAAGTTTTGTAAAGCTATTGAAAAAAAAATAAATTTTTTTTATAAATAAATATAAACAGTTACTTAATAGAACAATGAGAGCGCTGCCCTACTACTAAATAAAACAGTTTTAAAAAGGCTTGAACATTTCATTTTCTAACAGTGCCTAAGCCAGTGCCTAAAAACAAAATCTTATCGACAGTAAGTGGATATTTCCATCCCTACTTGAGGAGGATATTGTTATACTATTAGAGTGAAATAAAAAGTTTTAACTGGATTTAACTATCTTATCAGGTGGATATACCAAACACCTGATAAAAGCCTGATAGTATTAACTTACACTATCAGGTGCTCCTTATATGACGCACCAAACATAATATTAGCTTTTTCTTGAATGACTTCTTATATATATTTTTAACATCTCTCAACTTCATATTAATTTTCCATATTTGTCTGTTAATTAATAGAATAATGTTGTATAGTGAGAAAAATTAATTAAAATTTTAATAGAATTTAAGAATAATTATTGGATAAAATAAAATAATAAAATTATTCATTTATTAAAGATTCAAAAAGTACCCCAACTCATTCTGTCAAAAAATTTACATAATTTTTTTTTGCTATCTACCTTTTTTATGTTTAATATTAATGAATTACATACTATCATTTTCATATATTTCTCTAACTTTTTTAAGACATTTTGGGCCCATTTGTTTGTTTTTTAATAAGAAAAAACACTTTTTTTAATTAAATATATACTTCTAAAAAATTTAAGATAATTGAGTAAGCTTTATCTGAAAAACATGCATAAAGGAAAACGAATTTAGTACTTTTCTTAAAAGTCAGAAAGAATATCTTCTTAAAAATATATTTAAAAACACTATATTATAAAAGTTTTATTTTTCAAAATTTATCATAACACACCGTTCATGTTCTCTTGCCTACTAATTTATTTTTCCAAGTTCAACATGAAGTAAGAAAGTCGAAGATGGTCTTATGTTGGACTTTTTTACTAAACTGTCACTGTTAGTAAAATTATTTATCAAATTATTATTTTTTTAATTATTTATCAAATTATTATTATTTTTAACTATTTATTAAAATGTCCTCTTTTGAAACTATATACTAAATCCACCACCCTTTCGAACCTACGTGGCATTTTTTAATATTTTTTGACTATCACGTTATCCACGTTTGTTTAGAAAATATTCCCTACGGCCTGTGTAAAACTCCATCTTTGTTTATTTAAATTTATATAAATTATTTAAACTACTTAATAAAATTAAACGTTTATTAATGAATCCATACTAATTACGAAAATAAAATATATAATATAAAATTAAAAAAGTGACAAATTTAATATGTTGATAATATTTAATATTGTTTTAGTTATTATGAAGATTTATTAATTACATAACACATATGTTTTTTTTGTTATTTTTTAAAAATTTATTGTTTCAATTTATTGTTCAATTTAAAAACGATTAAGGTATTAATTATTTGCTTTTAATTTTGTCTTTATGTATGATTTTTAATAAATGTAAAAATAATCTAATCAAATGTATCGACGACATATCTTATTATTGAAGTTATTGAATATATTTAATTATTTTTACACAAATATTTTAAACAAAGATATCATAAAAATTAAATTTATATCCTGTAGAAGAGACGTGTATCACTTATAGGTTATACTTATACTTTGGTTAATATAATTTTAAAACAATCTTCGATGACTTTCCTTTTATTATTAGTCAAATCATAAGAAAAGTTAGTATTGATGATATGAAGCATTAAATACTTCCTAAAAAAGTTTATTAGTCCTAAAAAGTTTTTAAATGAATTTTTTTGAGTAGGATTTAGATGATAAGTAAGTAGGATTCGATCCCAATAATCCCCTCCCAAATTTTTAGTAATTCAATTAGTAAAAATTTCGATGAGCTTTCCCTAAATGTTAGATCTCCCTAAAAGCTAATGATCCTGTTTAATGCAACCGCTTCTACAATCTTTAATAAAATCTAAAACAATATATATATAGTGTAATCTAATTAGGGTACCAAACTCACAATAAGATATTCTCAATAGTATTTTACACAAAATCACTAAATATAATCACTGAATGTCAATGAGATGGGCCCGCATCAGAATGCGGTGGCCTATGAGATGGTTCGGAAGAGGGACCTGACTGTGATGGGTATGGTGGGTAACCCTGGTGGTGGGTAAGGATATGGTGGGTAACCCGTGGTGGGTAAGGATATGAAACTCGGTGGCGGGTATGGATACGGTGAGTAAGGGTATGGTGGGTATGGTGGGTAATTACAAAGTGAAGGAATACAATCTAAAATCATAAATAATAATTTCTCGTAAGAATTGAGAGAGTTCGAGTGTTTAGAGAGAAGAAATTTGTAGAGAGATAGTGAGAATTTAGGAAATGCTTAGGATGACACGAACGGGGAGGGGTGTAGGGATAAATTAGGGTTACGCCACCCTTGTTGGCTTATTTTGCTTGCTTGCGCACAACAAGGGTGGCGCTTTTTCAACAGGATGCCAGTAAATGGCGCATCCACGCAGTTTGCGCCAAGCGTGTTGGTGCAATCTACGTGGATGCGCCAGCCTACGTGGCGCATCCTGGTTGGCCAGAAAATATTAAACAATGCCACGTAAGCCAAAAAGATGGCAGTTTGGTATTTAGTTTTAAAAGAGTGACATTTTGATAAATAGTTAAAAAAATGACAATTTAGTAAATAGTTAAAAAAAATGACAATTTGATAAATAATTTTACTAACAGTGGCAGTTTAATAAAAAAACCTCTTATGTTGACAACCATGTAAGAAAAATAGTTAGATTTTATCCTCACAAATATTTTTAACCTTAATTTTTCTTTTTCTATCACTTATCTTTCGTTTAGAAAATATTTGTGTAAATTTTATTTATATAAATTATATAAATTAAAACTAATTAACAAATAATATATTATCATTTTTAATATAAAACAATTGTGCGACATAAAATTTTATAAAATTAATATTAATTTATTTAATTTACACAAATAAATAGACAAAATCAACTTAAATATTCTTGTTTGGGCCTATTAGGGGCTCCTCTAGTCCTAGGTCTTACAAAAAAGAAATAGTTAGAAGACGTCTAGGTTAGTCTAGGCAAAAAAGTATATCTTCCATGTAAAAAAAACACACACACACACATTCCTCTTCTAACTTTATTTCTTTTTTGCAATTTGTTTTTAAATTAATTTTCATGTCAAATTAATCTTTTATCTTATTAAATTAAAATAATTTATTTGGAGGTTAACCCGTTAATACCATCAACTAAATAATCTCACCAAACTTCTATATCACAAAAATAAAATTGTTTCGTGTCTTATAACTACACGTAGCATTAAATTATTTGCCACATCATTACCCTATTCCTTCTTCTTCTTATTCCTCTCTTCACCTCTCCTCTCTCAGTTCTACAATATTCCACACAAAATAGAGCACTTATTCCACTTGCACATAATACATGAATGTCATCAACAATACATTTAACTTTTAGAACTCCAAGCTCATAATCATTTAACAGATAAAAATTTACATAAGATGTTAAATTAATTAAATAATGTGATAACTTATCATTTGATAACAATATAAAACTTTTTTACACTTATATATTACATCAAAATAAAAAAGGTCAAAGGTTGTCTAATCTAATAAAATAAAAAACAATATATAACCATATTTGATTGGAAAATAACTATCACACATCAATTTTTCTACACAATTTTGATATTAGTTAACATGCACAAACTTTTCATTAATAACATTTATTACTTGATTAATGAATTACTAATTAATTACCATAATATAATAATTAATTGCAAATATATCAACCAAACAATATACTTATTTATCAAGTATTTATATATTTTTCAGCTAGAAAAAAGGTATTTATATATTATTAATGGATGTGAAAATGGTGAATGAAAACTTATGCAAGCATCTAATATCATAATTACCAATTTTGTGGTACTTTCTGGTACACGTATACGGTTTCCATACACAACTTGTCACTTTTTATCATATAATTATAAGATTGTCTTTACATTGTATCATGAATTACCCTGCAGATGAAAACGAGACGGGGCGAGAACGGGTAGTAGCCTGTTTCTCGCTTTCACAAATAATATTTATTTTTGTTTTTATTTTTATTTCTATATTTGTATGGATACTTGTTTATTTTTTTTTTTTTACGGGTAAATAAGTATTTATGATATCTGTAGGTATTTAATAAATTATAAAAAAATTCAAAAAAATAAAATAAAAAAATAAAAAATGAAAAATAATATAATACTAGAATTTTTTAAAATTTTTCTAACACAACTTAATTTAAAAATAATGTCAAATACCTAAAATATTTTTAATTTATATAACTTTACAATATTTTAATTTATATAATTACTTTTTTTTAATAATTTTATATAAAATATTTATATAAAATTTTTGCGAAGACTTAGATAGATGCACTGGAGAATCACCACTCCCGCTACTTTACCCTTTATTAAACAGGAATAATACTAAACGGACATTTATATTTACAAAGAGAATTTGACGGGTATACTTCGCCCCATCACAAGTATTACTGCATGGCATCTGCGAAGGCGTGTAGTAAATTACCATCCGTATGCATTACGCGATACGCAGGAATTGATATGTGATGAAATCTGGTACTTATTATATCAATTATTCTTTTTATTTCATAATATTTATCGATTAAGGTTTTTGTATAATAATTAAAAAGTTTATTGAATATCTTTAATTTTAAAAAATATAATTATATATGACTAAATTATATTCTTACTCAATTAATATATATCATTCTATTTTTTGTAGAAATACCAAAAGATAAGTATAAAATTGAAAATAAATAATTAACACTTTCTTAATTTTTTAAAATAACCAATAAAATAAAATTAAAATTTCTATTTAAATAATTTTAAGAACTAAGCCACTAAAATTAAGTTAGTAATGAGAGATTTAAGTAATTTGCATGAAGTTATAAGTTTAAATATTCTTATTACATTTGTAAAATAATAATAATAAACACAATTTTAAGAAGAATAATGATTATATTTTCTTAAATAATACTCATAACTTTTTTAATATTATATAAAATTAATTAATGACATATAAATTATTAATTAATAAATATATATAAATATGTAATATTTTTAATCTGATCTCATTAATTAACTTATATACATAATTAATTATTTTTTTATTTTTTATTAACTAATTTTTATATACCTATTAACTAAATTTTATGTATTATTAATTATAAATTTATATTTTATTAACTAATTTTAAGTAGTATAAAAATTTACGTGGTTGAAATTAAAAAGATTATAGGGATTGTTTTAAGAACAGCTAAGAAAACCGCAAAGAAAAAAAAAAAAGAAAGACTGCTGCCAAAAGTACATCAGTTCAATATCCAACTGTAGCACGGCACAAGCACAAGACACAAGGCAGAGTGAGTGGTGAGGGGCCATGGTTTCGCTTCATCCACAAGTGTGTCCTTTCTCAGTTTCCTCTTCTTCCTCCTCCTGTTTTCTTAGCGGCTCTCTTAAGTTTCCCCGCTCCGTCTCTGTAAAACCGAGAAGCAGCTTGACAACAGTAACAGAGCAGCATCCTTCTTTCTTCTGCAACGCTTCATGGCAAGAGGTCCGTACTATTACTATTCCCTTTCATTCATTCATAGTTTCTATTTCCCTGCTTCCATTCTTTCAGTTGATTCAATAAAATGCTCCGATATTCAGCTTGCGGGAGTGTTACTATTCTCAGCGATTCCTTTCACTGCCGTGAAAGCTATAGCGAATAGTCCGTTAGGGGATTCGCTTCAGAGGAAAATGGAGCTGACAAAGAAACTTGCTGTACAAAACTCCTCCAAATTCAAGGCCTCAGCTGAGAAGGCCAGAAAGGAGAGGTAATTCCGGTAAGCAACTATATCATTCAATCGTGTTTCAACCGAAATTTTTTTATGCGAAGGCATCTCACCTTTTGAAGATTTTATACACATGAAAAATCAGGAGAACAATTTACTGTATTTGTGACATGTAATGAATGTTATCAATTTCAAATACTTGAGAGATAAACCAAAACCAAAGCACTTGCTTTTTTTTTTTTTAATGTCTTAAATAAATTTTCAGCTTTGTTGGTGTTTTCTTTTGTTCAAGCTATGGCTTTGATTCCAGCAACCATTGCTGAAATTTTTCAAGTGGTGCGGATAACATTCGCTCTTGCTACAAGATTTTGGTGATAAGAAAATGACTAGCATTGTGTATCCCCAACCACGGTGAAATTCTCAAGCTATGCTGTTGAGAATCTTGAGATGTTACTCCATGCCTTATCATTGATTAGGATATCCGATAGATGGTTAAAGTTTGGGATTGTCATTTCATTACATGATTATTATTCTCATTGTTGCTTACGTCCAAAATTTGTGCTCATTCCATTAAACAATCACTAAATTTTCAGCTTTTGGTATGGAGAAGACCGGCCTCGTTGGCTTGGTCCTATTTCATATGACTATCCATCATATCTTAATGGGGAACTGCCTGGGGATTATGGCTTTGACATTGCTGGGCTTGGCAAGGATCCTGTGACACTGCAGAAATACTTCAAGTATGTCATATTTTGAATTTTTTCCCATGGAAGCCTTTATGCACGTGTTATTGCTGCTTGTCAAATATGATTTTTCTCATATGATGAGATGATTGATTTTTTTTTTACTGTTTTCCTTATGTTAATTAAGCACTGGTGCCAAATATATATTGTGTTAGTTGTTATGATATACTATGAGCAATAAGTTCCTGTAGAGTGAAAAATATCTTCTAAATGGTTGATCAATCATCTGAAATTGACTATTTTTCAAAATTTTGACAAAGAAGCTCATTATATTACATAAAAATGTTTATTAATGATATTTATATTGTGTGAAGCTTTGTTGATTTTAAATAACCAAATGATCATTTTAACCTCGTTTATCATTAAGCTTTGAGATATTGCATGCTCGGTGGGCTATGCTTGCATCTGTTGGTGCTCTAGTTCCTGAAATATTAGATCTATTGGGAACCTTTCACTTTGTAGAACCTGTCTGGTGGCGTGTTGGTTATTCAAAGCTCAAGGTTAGCATGTCCTGTCTCTTTGATCATCTTTTATACAGTCTTGCTTATCAATTTGGTGAGCTTTATCATACACAAGTTTGTGCAATTAAATTTATAATTGTTCTCCATTGCCCACTCCTTGAATCTATTAATTAAAAGGGGAAATTTATGTCTTCTTGAAAATGTTGGTCAACAATTAGTTCTCCATAGAGCTGCAGATGCTCTATACATGGTTAGATGGCAAATGAATATTTACAAATGGATCCTGATATATATCATAAAGGTTAAAAAAATTGATTGTAGCTTTTTTGACATCTTTTGGTTCTTGTAATAGTTTGTTTGATCATATTATTGTTTTTCTCCCTCATCTTATTGACAATATGGGTAGCTTACATGGATCATAATAAAGAATTTATTGGGAAAAATATACGATTCACACATGTAAATAAAGTATTCAAGTAAGAACAGGGATTTGGGTCATCTCCCCTTAATGAATAGGAGAGGGTTCCGTTATGAGAGAGACAAATTTTATTGCAGAGGTCGGAGGGATCCACCAAATTTATTTAAAAGCACTTTTCCCTCTCATAACATGATCATTTCCTGTTCTTGAGGAAAATGAGAACCCATATACTAAGAACAGAGTTGCCAAATAATATCAGGAAATTATACGTCAACCAACCACTATGTACATAAATGATAATTAAGTGCAAAGGACACTCACTAGGAAACAAAATGGATATTAAATTTTTCATGGGAAATCCTCAAATGAAGAAAGAAAAACTATACAACAAACTCTGTCAAGGACCAACTCTCCTAAAAGCTTAAGTTATTAGTTGGAAGCCCAAACTGTATTTAATATTCTCACTAGGCTCTGGCAAGAGAATCTCCAATTCAATTACTATAACAGCCCGTGATTGCAGTACTGAAAAGCACTACGAAGATACCCAAAATTTTTAGCCAGTCTTTTGGATACTTGAACTAGCTTTTTTTTCTTTTTATTTGTGTAACTTTCATTTCACTTTATGTCTTTATCATAAAACCATTGCTTTGCTCACCAAAAAATAAACCCATTGCTTTTTCTACAATATTTTGGATTTTTTTTGGGTATGTAGACGGGTGGATGATTTTTTAATTGTAATTTTTATTTTATTTTCAAATCTTGTACAATACTAAAATCAATACTGTACCAGTGTCATAAAGTATAGAGCCCTAATTATAGTTATAATATATTAATAATTATAAGGAGAGAAAAAAATTGTTGTAAAGAAAAAATTATCAAAATTTCTTTTATCAAGTTATTGAAAAATTAAACTTGAATATTGTTTTTAAAAAATGCACACTCTTATATATATATATATGTGGAGGAAAAAATTTTGACTTTGCATTTTTCTCATTAGGGGTCTTTATGTCATATACATTAATTTGGATTCTATTCCATATTGTATCTCATACACCAAGTTGTGAAATCGCTTTCCAAAAATGACATGTTAAGAACCTACAAGTCCACGAAATTACTACTTATCTTCATTTTTATTAGCTTCCTATTTACATGAGTTTTGGTTCTGTGGCCATAGTTTTTTAGGCATAATACTGCTCTTTCTTTTGTTTAAACTTTTTTCTTCCATAGGGGATTTTTTTTTTTTTGGCGGGGGGGTGACTTTTGAGAGTGAACTGCTATTTTCAAAGGTGCAATAAACTTTTTATTTTGTCTCAAGAAAACTCAATATGGGTTCCGGGTTTCATTTTTGTTGGTGGGCCTCACAAGTTGCAACTGAGTAATATTTAGGCCAACAATAGATAGGATCAAATTATGATATCATCTATCATGTAGAATGGGGTGTGGGAATTCCTTCAGACCAAGAAAATAAAAGTGGTTGAAATTCCCTGAAAACTATGCAGATATTAACAATTTTTATATCCAAACTGAAGTTAGTTGATTGATTCAGCTGATTGATTTTACTCTCTTTTCCATTATTGTACTTTATTTTGTTAATTGAAACCAGTTGATCAGTTTTTACTTGTTGCATGAGAATAAATTCAGATGCATATTCATACCCTGCCGATCTGACTTTATGATTATGCATACTTCTATATCGAGTAAACTGGTAAAGATAATTGTAATAATGTAATTGACATTCCTTGCTTATGAGTCTTTCAATTTTCACCAGGGAGATACTCTAGATTACCTTGGCATCCAAGGTCTTCACTTAGCTGGAAGCCAGGGAGTGGTTGTGATTGCTATTTGCCAAGCACTCCTTATGGTAATGCCTGTATCCACTATCCTCCTTACTTGTCTTACGAGCTCTGCCAGCATTATTTATTTCTTGTGACATTTGTCTTCAAATATTCGACTGTTTTTGAGCCCCCATGTGATGTGAGTGGTGACGTGGTGTAGCATATATGATTTCAGATTTCAACTAGGTTGTATTCGATGAAGTGCTCCATTTGATTTCTACAAATGGAACTTGTTAAAATGCCATTCCAGGCATTTCCCTTGGCCTGTAATCTTAATAGGTGTTCTCTTGAAATACCGGAATGCAACTATAAAATTTGAAAGTTAAATTACTGTCCCACCCAAAATTAAAGAAATTATACTCACGTTCATAACCAAATTTTGTATGGGGTAAAATCAGAAGTTTCAATAATTGGAGCTACTTAACTACCAGACTTGTGTCTTTTTGGACAGTCATTTGCGTCTGCATATGGATGTGCCAGGTATACTAATTAGAGATTCTTATTATTAAACAGGTTGGACCAGAATATGCTAGATATTGTGGGATTGAGGCATTGGAGCCTCTAGGAATATATCTGCCTGGTGATATAAATTATCCTGGAGGAGCATTGTTTGATCCCTTAAATTTGTCCAAAGATCCTGAAGCTTTTGAGGAACTGAAGGTAAAAGAAATAAAAAATGGACGTTTAGCAATGGTTGCTTGGTTAGGCTTTTACGTGCAAGCAGCTGTGACGGGTAAAGGTCCTGTACAAAACCTTCTTGAGCATATTTTTGATCCTTTCCACAATAACTTGTTGGGCTCAGTCAACTTAACGGAAGTAGTCAAGTAAGAGAATTTTACATCCATTCGGCTGCTCTTTTCTATAATTTCTGCGGAGGAAATTCAAGTCAAAATGGTATAGCCACGGTGGTTGTCTGGCTCTCCACATTCAATAGTCAAATCCTAGTATAAAAGAAACTATTGTTTTTTCTTTTGCGAGAGGTACTATTTAGTTTTGGACAAAATACTTCTAAAATATCGTTAGGCGCGCACTGATGTGTGCCAAGAAAATTATGTGGGCTACTGTTACATTTGTCTAATGGTTTAGAGTGTACTCTTATTATTATTTTATTTTTTGGTAATAGAGTGTACTCCTGTTATTATCCATACACTACCATTGTTTAGCATTAAGGATGTTCAAGGTATGATGTATATCAAGTATTTTATTAGTTGTTAGTTATTTTTAATAAAATTTTAAATATTTATTGTGAAGTTAATTTTTAATAAATATTTGACAATTTTGCTCAAGTAATGTACCTACTATAGTATCATAAGAATTCTCACCTTATAATCTCTCAACCTAAGACATTCTTATTCTTAGATATATTTGGCGTAAGATAAATACTTTTTTTGGTACACAAACAATTAGTTTATATTACTTTATTGAATATTTATCATGTTAATTATGTGAATTATTAATATTTTTACTATTCATATACTAATAATGATTAGTATAGAGAAACAAAATAAATTTGCTAATTAAAGTCGGCAATAATGATGAGAGGATAGATGATAGTATAAGATGATTGTCATAAATCCAATTTGTGAAGAGATCAAATTAGATTAGGAGTAAGTCTTGCACGTATACACTGTTGAATAATTATTTGTAAATTACAAAATTAACCAATTGTACTGTGATATTATGTTTATGATCAAGCATGCCAAATTTCAAATATATATAAAAAATAAAAAAATATTATATCAAAATATATATATAGTTTTAAAAGAGTACCAAAAAAGAAAAAAAAAATAGTTTTTAAAGAGGAAGGAAGGACAAGTACGGAAAGAGGATGAGTTGTCGGAAAGGCGTGGGATTCTTCGTTTGGTTCCGTGGGCGGCCCCTACTAAAACCCCGAGCTTGCTTCAATTTACGCGTTATACCATCCAACACCGCAACGGCAAGTAGGAACACGGTGTTTGTTACAAGTTAAGGACAGGAAAACTTGTTAATAGAAGTAGAAGTAAAACAACTCAACAACAAAAATCAAATATTCATCATCACAATCCATAGATCCGTTTTCTTTTTGTGACTAAAATTTACGGATACTACAGTACTTGTTGGATCTGAATTGTCAGTCATGTTTGTGGATATTGATTAGTATTTGCGGAATTCATTCTGAATTTCCAGTGAAACAAATAGGTAGGTTGTGAATTTTGACTCTAAGATGTAACTTGAATTAGTTTCATTTCTTGTTTATTCTAGATGTTTGTGCTATTTATCTATGTTATTTCCTATTATAACTATTATTTATTATTTCCCTTGTACTTGTTTTACGTCTAATTTATTCCCATGGAAATGGAAACCTGTACTGTAATTTGATTGAAAGGGTTGATATTGTTTTGTTAGGAATGGAAAAGGTTGTTGCAGCAGCTCCGATTTTGATAAGTAGATTTTGTGAGACACCTTCTTCCACGGCTAAAAAACGTGATCTATCCTATTCCTATTCCTACGGGGAGTCCCATAACTATGTTCACCAACAGTTGTTACAAAACCCTGTCCCTAGCGATAACTGGAACCCAAAGGGCTGGGATTGGGATAGTGTGCGATTCGCTGGGAAGCCAAAACCCTTGGACTTGGATGCGGACATACTCCAATTGGGTACTCCAGAAAAGTCTAAAAAAGAGGAGCGTTCTGCAACTGCAATTGTTACTGATTCTAACACCAAGAGCAAGAGCTCTGCTCAGCCTCAGAATGAGGATGATGATGAAGAAGAAGAAACCCTTCGGTTGAATCTCGGTGGCTTAAATAATAATATGGTGGAGGAGCAGGAGCGCCCTAACAAAAGGGTACGTTCTGGTTCACCCGCTGCAAATACAATCTCCTATCCAATGTGTCAGGTTGATAACTGTAAGGAAGATCTCTCCCATGCCAAAGACTATCACCGTCGACATAAAGTTTGTGAGCTTCACAGCAAATCTTCTTCAGCTCTCGTCGCTAACCAACTGCAAAGGTTTTGCCAGCAGTGTAGCAGGTTGCCATCATTTGCCAAAATCCATGGATGTGAAATAAATTTATTCCCCTTGGTTTTATTTCAACATCTTATTTTCTCTTCTAAGTCAAAATGAGAAATTATAACATGTTCATGGAGTAACAATAAATGCATTCTTCAAGAAGATCCCCACCATTGATTTAAGTTGGTTTGTTTAAAATTTAGTTGAATGTGCCTAAAATCAATGGTGAAGATCTTCATGAAGCATGCATTTATAGCTGCTACAGGAGCATGCAATAATTTCTCTATAAGGCTTAGGTGTTGTCTTTTATGTACTTCTTGAATCCATTTCAAATCTTAATTGCTTTTGTTGTGATACTGCTAAATTTTTCATTGACTTCTGCAGATTTCACCCTCTGTCAGAGTTTGATGAAGGAAAGCGAAGTTGTAGGCGTAGACTTGCTGGGCATAACCGTCGAAGAAGAAAAGCCCAACCAGAAGATGTTACCTCCTCCAGGCTCCTTCTATCAGGAAATCAGGGTAATGCAGCCACAGGCAATTTGGATATTGTCAGCTTGTTGACTGCAATAGCTCGTGCACAAGGTAAATGAGACTTGCCTAGCAAATGGCTTCTCATTTCTTCTCAATACCGGGCTAAGTTTATTTGCATTAATGTATAGGAAAATTTGAGGAAAGAAGCAAGATTTACTCACAACTTCCAGATAGAGACCAGCTTTTTCAGATTCTTAATAGGATAAATTCATTACCTTTGCCTGCTGATCTTGCAGCAAAGTTGCCCAATGTTGCTAATTTCAATGGGAAAGGTCATGTGCAAACTTCATCTTATCATCATGAGAAACTGAACCAGAGCACCTCTGGCCCATCAACTATGGATTTACTTGCTGTTCTTTCAACCACTGCGTCTGCGTCTGCGTCTGCGTCTGCGTCTGCGTCTGCGTCTGCGTCTGCGTCTGCGTCTGCGTCTGCGTCTGCTCCTGATGCCATTACATTACTCTCTCAAAAGTGCAGCCAGAGTAGTGACAGTGAGAAGTCTAGGACTAGTGGTGCTGACCAAACTACTGAGCCAAGTTTACAAACAAGACAAAGACTAGATTTCACTTCAGTTGGAGGAGAGAGAAGTGGCAGTTACCAGTCCCCTGTTGAAGATTCAGACTGCCAGGAAACTCAAGTGAATTTACCACTGCAACTTTTTAGCTCCTCTCCAGTAGATGAAAGACTGCTAAAAATGGGATATTCGCGAAAGTATTTCTCATCTAACAGCAGTAACCCTGTGGAAGAGAGTTTGCCATCATCTTCTCCTCCCTTTGTGGAGAAGCAGTTTACTTTGCAGGGTATGACCAGAGGCCTCAAGTCCGAGATCATTTCAATTGGAAGGGAAGTCAATTCAAATAAGGAAGCTAATCAAAGTCACGGTTGTAATATCTCTCTTGATCTCTTTAGTGGGTCAAATAGCAAAATCCAACCTAGTTCACTTCAAAGTGTTCCATTTCAAGCTGGGTATACATCTTCAGGGTCTGATCATTCACCTTCCAGTTTGAATTCAGACGCTCAGGTAGTTTGAGATTATAATTCTTGGTTGTTAACATAAACTTTGTGCTTTGTTTATCTTTCTTATGTATATTTAAGCAAGCTTGGGTAATTCATCTTTTTGGGATTGGATCTGTTGTGGTATTCCAACAGGATCGTACTGGACGAATAATGTTTAAACTATTTGACAAGGATCCTAGCTATTTCCCAGGAGCACTGCGAACACAGGTGAAACTATTGTGGCATTGTCCTAAAAAAATATGTTCTTATGATGTTATTCTTATTATATTTGTGACAAAATATCTGTTGGCAAATGTGATAGTGTTAATAACCTTAATAGCCTTTTTTCTTTCTAGATTTACAATTGGCTTTCTAATAGCCCATCAGACATGGAGAGCTACATCAGGCCTGGCTGTGTGATCCTATCAGTTTATGCTTCAATGTCTTCTGCTGCCTGGGTGCAAGTGAGTGAACTGCTGTGATGCACATTTGCAGCTTTTATGATCATGTCTTGCTGATTACTTGCATATTGTGTTTTTTGCAGCTAGAAGAAAACTTTCTTCAACTTGTTCATTCTTTGATTCAAAGTTCAGATTCTGATTTTTGGAGAAATGGAAGATTTCTAGTTCATGCGGGCTGTCAGTTAGCATCACATAAAGATGGTTAGTACTGTAACTGGTACTGATCTCTGGTCTCTATTACTTTTGGCGTTAGACTGCATATTTTACATTCAAGCTTTACTCTTCTGACTAGTTTTTTCTTTTGAATAATTTTTTATGATAAATTGTATTAGTGATTTCTAATCAAACTTTGGAAAATGGACCCTCCTAGCTGGATTGTTCTCATCAAAGAATTGACTTAGATCCATTTTAACTGAAATTCCAGGAGAGATTCGCTTATGCAAACCATGGAGAACATGGAGGTCTCCAGAGTTGATATCAGTATCCCCTTTGGCAATTATTGGTGGACAAGAAACCTCTATTTCATTGAAGGGTAGAAATCTGTCAACTCCTGGCACCAAGTCAGTACTGATTTTCCCTTACTTGGATATTGTTTATGCTTCTTTCTGGTCTGTTTTCCTAATGTTTGTCCCTCAATTCTGCAGGATTCATTGCACAAATACTGGCTGTTACACATCGGAGGAAGTTGTAGGATGTGCATATCCGGGTATGACCTATGATGAGATAAAGTTGGATGGTTTTCGAGTTCACAATGCATCTCCTGGTGTTCTGGGTCGCTGTTTCATTGAGGTAGATTTCATGACTCTTAATCTCTTCCATTTTATTACTGTGGAGAAATCTGTGTGCTTGCAGACCCATACATGTCTGTTGAAATTTTTGTTTGAGTGAAGTATATTTTTAAGAAATGTGACTTTCATCATGAACAGGTTGAAAATGGTTTCAAGGGTAACAGTTTTCCAGTGATAATAGCTGATGCAACAATTTGTAAGGAATTGAGACTACTTGAGTCTGAGTTTGATTCAGAGGCAAAAATATGTGATGCCATTTCAGATGAGCATGGTTATGATTTTGGAAGGCCGAGGTCAAGGGAGGAGACTTTGCACTTTTTGAATGAGCTTGGCTGGCTGTTCCAGAGAGAAAGGTCTTCATATATGTGTGAGGTTCGAGATTATTCGCTTGACAGGTTCAAATTTTTACTCACATTTGCTGTGGAAAGAAACTGTTGCATGCTAGTCAAAACCCTTCTGGATATGCTGGTTGATAAACACTTGGAAGGGCAGCGGTTGTCACAGGGGTCAGTGGATATGCTGAATGCGATCCAACTCTTAAATCGAGCAGTGAAAAGAAAGTACATAAACATGGTTGATTTGCTCATCCACTATTCTATGCGTAGCAAAAATGATACATCCAGGAAATATGTATTTCCACCAAATCTTGGAGGCCCTGGTGGTATTACACCCTTGCACTTAGCAGCTTGCACATCATGTTCTGAGGGTATAATTGACTCTTTAACAAATGACCCACAGGAGGTAATTTTATTCCCCTACTTTAGTTGTGAGGTTTATACAAGAAATTATCTTCCTCATTTAGGTTTACAGATTCTTTTTTCTTTTTTCTTTTTTCCAAGTTATAGAAGGCAAATATTCCAACTGTATTACACAGGCATGAAGCTTGCCTAAGTTAGTTATTGTGGGTAAATGTATCTTTTGCTTCATTCCTGGATGGCAGACTGGCTGTGGAACTAAGGATTTTCTATTTAAGACCTTTTTCAATTTACAATTAGATAGTATATATCCTTACGTTTCTCTCTCTGTTTCCTTGTTATGCGTTTGTTGGCTAGGATGGGGGGAGGCGGATGGCTATTGGATAAATCATAACATAACAGGTTGTCTCCTGAGGCTGTACTTGGTGTTGAAAAATGAAAAGTGAGTAGAGAGATGAGAAGGGTGTAAAATTAGAATGATTGATAACTATACACATGCTTGTAGGAGCGAAAACTACTGCATAGAATAGTAGAATTATTGTGGCACTGTGTTTTGGAAAATCTGTCAAGGATGAATCAATAGGATATTTTATTGGGCCTTCTACTAAGCTATTGTTATTTCTTTGTTTTTTATTGGGTACCTTACTTTGTCTTTATTCCTTGTAATTATACTGCTTCCAAGTGTACTCTGTCATTTTAGCAGTATGTCTAACGGGTATCAGAAATGCCTGCATGCTTCTCTTCTTTTATTGAGTTCTGATGTGTTTTTTGTGCTTGTATAGATTGGATTGAAGTGCTGGGAATCCCTTGTGGATGCAAATGGGCAGACTCCACATGCCTATGCCAAGATGAGGAACAATCACTCTTACAATGTTCTGGTTGCTCATAAACTTGCTGATAGACAAAGAGGTCAAGTTTCGGTAACAATTGACAATGAGATAGAGCAACCATCATTGAGAATTGAGTGTAAGCAAAGGCCAAGTAACCAAGTCAAACAAGGTCAGAATTCTTGTGCTATGTGTGCAGTTGCAGAAATACACTACAACAGGAGAATTCCAGGTTCCCAGGGCTTGCTTCACCGCCCCTATATTCATTCTGTGCTTGCTATTGCTGCTGTATGTGTATGTGTTTGTCTATTCTTGCGTGGAGCCCCTGATATAGGCTCAGTTGCTCCATTCAAGTGGGAAAATTTGGATTATGGCACAAGATAGTGCTATTGCTAAATGAAAATTTATTTAAGAAAATGGAAGTAACGTATAAACTGGGGCAGACCCAGTTGTGGCTTTTTTCATCACATAGCAAAACTGCTTCTGATGGAAAAGGGGGGAGTTTTGTGATGAGAATCCATTGTATACTTATACGTTGGCCTGGAGCTATGTTTGACAGATCCAGGAGAAACAGGGAAGCAAAGCTGGCATGTGTACAGATTCTGATATGGATGTTGCACATTTCACTCTAAGTCACAGTTTCAGGACATAAGAAGTTATATGACCGATTGATTATCCACACGTGTTGGAATTTCAGAATTAAGTACATTTCAGCTTTTTAGACCAGATAAGACATGGCCTCTCAATTTAAGTTGGAATGGGGAAGGATGGCCACACCCAGAGACAATTATGAAAGTTGTAAGCATTCAGAATGAAGATTTCTGAGGACAGTAAATGTTGGTTATTATTGTTGATGACTTGACGTTGAGGATCCTTCTGTTCGTTGCCTCCTTGCCTCCCTACAGCCAACCGGGAAAAAAATTTGCCGTGCTTTATTTTTCAGTATAAATTTTGTTATAAGTTGAAATTAAAAGTCCAAGGTATTCTAATGCGTGGATTTCATTACTGTAAAGTCGATTTAAGGATAATGATTATAGAGCTGACCAGACCAAACTATATGACTAAATAGTGGAATATTTTTTTTCCCCAATTATATCTAATTTTATTCATGTTAATTGTTTGTTTCCTAACCCAGCCCTCCTCCTTTATTGCATTTGATTTTTCACCTTTTTTTTCTCACATTATGAATATCCGTTGCACGGTTGTACCACTAAAATTAAGCTTGGGTCCCGGGGAGGAGCTTTAGCGGCTTGTAGTGATGTTCTTCGTGATTCAACAGGTTTAGCCAGAAATATTGGTTACTGTAATGTTGTTAGGGCTGAACTATGGGGTTTCTTTACTGCCCTTACTTTAGCTTGGGACGGGGGTACCAATATGCTGTGGATCGAGAATTGCAGATTTTTTAGCGATATCATGCTCACAGCCTTCGAAGGGATCTACATGTGCTGATCCATCCTCCTGCAGGTTGGGTTCTCTATAGCAAGATGACAATGCCGGAGTCTCTTAACTGTAGTGTTTTTCGAGTGTGAGTTTGGATGGAGGGTTTAGAAGAAAAAAAAAAAGGAAGAAAGGGTTTAAGGTAAACCTTTCACTTTGGGAGTTTTATAAAAGAATAATTTTAAAGGATTGTGATGTTAAACACTCCATCACATATGGGCTCAAGGTTTACAACCTTTGGATGTTATACTTTAATTCTGAGATGTGTGGTTTCAAACATTAAAAAATAAAAAATATTAGGAGGCCCAGAAGGCGTTAGATTGACCCAAATTTTAAACCTTTTTAATTAATTTTTTTAATAATTCTCTTAATTACTTAATGAAAATATTTTTGAATACCTACCTTTTATATTTTTAAGGTATTAGATGACTTTATTTTTTTATTTAATATGTTTATTATTAAGTATTAAAAAGATTATGAAGAGAATTTTTTAAAAATATAATAATTTTTTTATATAAAATAAGGGAAAGGAGTTAGGGATTTTTTTAAAAAATAAAAAAAAAATCCTCAAAAACCCTCCTCCCTTTTTTTTTTAGTTTTACCATATTGAGAGGTTTTTAGAGGATAATTATTTAATAACTTAAATATGTTTTTGGTTCTTGAAAATGTAACATTTTTTGGTTTTGATCCCTTTAAAAATTTTTCTTTGACTTTGGTCCCTCTATTTTTTTGTTTGTTTTAGTCCTTACTGTTAATGGAACCTCCATTAAGTGCTTACGTGACAAGCAAAAGTTTCACTCACTGATGTTAGGTGTTTGTGGCTTCATTTGTCTTGTAAATACTTAACGGAAACTTACAAATGGTAGAGCCTAAATCAAAAATATATATAGGAACCAAAACCAAAGAAATTTTTTTAAAGGAATCAAACAAAAAAATGTTATATTTTCACGAATCAAAAACACATTTAAACCTTATTTAATTCACAAATATAATCTTATTAAAACCCTAATTACATTTTCATACCATCACCAAATCTCATAATACGATCATGCATATGAGAACACTCTCTCACTATCATGTCCTAATTTTCTCATGTAACATCTTCTCTTCTTGTCTCTCCAAATTAGGGTTTGTTCATCTTCATTATTTTCTTCTTACTTCTATTTTCACATAAATATTGCATTATCAAAGTGCTTTTGCTTTAATTGTTCAACTCTATGATTCATTGTCACTCTCATTTATGCTCGTATAGCCCATTTTTTCACTTCGATTCTTACATAAGTTCATTGTCCAAGCTTGCTGATTTTTTTATTTTATGATTTTGCTTCCTTTCAAGATGCTTGTTGAATGACATATTTCTTTATGAATTTTGAGGTTACATTAGGTTTTAGAATAATGTTTGATTTTTTTTTTGTTTAATGGCATATTTGCTTAGATTTGTTTCTAGATTAAATTAACTCACAATTCGTTGAAGAAAGTTATAACGATTATAAATGGTAGAAGAGATTTCTTGTTGACACTTCAAATTTTAACTAGCAAAAAAACCCCTGGTTTGCTACCATACCTAAAACTAAAATATCAAATCATACAAAAAGTGCATCAACCTGTAAGTGATGTGCTGGATAATTGAATTTGATAAACAATATTTTGAAAAACTCTAAAAAAAATACTTATATTTATCATCATCTAAAAAGTAATTTCTCTCTCTAATTTTTTTTTTCTCTAAAATCTTTTCTCTCTATAAAAGTATTTTCTCTCTCAATTTTTTCTCTCAAAAAAATTTACTCTCTAAATCTTCTTGATTCCATGTTATTATTACAAAGCAAAACACATATTCCCCGGAATAGTTCATTCACAAATCCAAAAACCTTAAAAAAATAAAATTAAAAGAATTTGAATCTGGTACCTGCAACTTTTTATTATAATTTATATATAGAGAATATCAAGTGAGAATAGTTATTTATTATGAAAGTCATATAAGTAAATTTTAGCTATTAAATTTTATATGAATGGTTAAAATTAAAATATATAATAATATGACTTTTTTTAGTAATTATGTGATCTTTAAATAACTTTTAATTTAAAACATACATATATAATTTGATAGTTAAAATTTACTATTCTCTCATCTCACAATAAATCACTTTTCTATCTCATTAAATACATCTCGCACTTGTCTATACATATATATATATACACACACACACATTCACGAAAAGGTTAGCATTCTCCACATTTTGTTTTGGACAAAAAAAATTACGTGTTTATTTTGAAAGTAGTTTAAACTTGTTAGTTTTTTAGTCATTTAAACTTTTACTTTTAAATTTGACATTTGATTTTGTTTTGATCAAATGATTCAAATCAACTCATTAAATGAAGAAAGAGAATAGTAAAAATTAATTTTAATGAAGAAAGATAATATTTAAATTCATTTTTAATGAAGAAAGAGAATATGATTTTATTTTTAATTCTATTTATTTTTTATTAAAATATTAACTCTTTTTATTAATTTGTTATTATTAAGTTATATATAAATTTATTCATTAAATTGAAAAAAAAAAAAAGATATAACATATAAAATAATTAAAAAATAATTTTAAGTGAAAAAATAAAAAACACATGAGAAACTATTTATATAATATGTATATATATGTTATATCTTTTAGACAATACATTTTAAAAATTGTTTGTATATACTTTAATCAAATAACCTTGAAAATTACCAGTCAGAAACCAAAAAATTGAAAATTATGATAAAATATAAGCATATGTCCATTTTATGGGAGAATACATGTGATAATACTTTACATGTTAGATATTTAATTAATTACATTCACGTGATAATATTTAATCTTTTAGATAATATCATCTTCGTTAAGTCAACAATACTAATACTATTTAGGAGCTTACTTTGTCCACCATTTTTCATGTTAGATATTTAATCAATTACATTCAATATTAATGCATCATTTCCAACATATAAAAAAAAAGACGTTAAAAATTGTTTGTATATATGCTTTAATCAAATTACTTTTAAATTATATTTATATATTATTTAAATAAATTATAAACTATTTTTATTTGATAAATATATATACCAAAAATTATTTCATAAATTTTTTATGAACATGAAATTTTTATTTTTCTTAAGATAATTAATTAGATTTTATATTTTTCTTGTTAGTTAATAAAAATAGTCAAATTCTCTCTATCATTAAAATTTGTGTTAATAATCTCTTTCTTCATTAAATTTGTTAATTCTAACTTACTAAAATGCCCATAAAACTAAATTGTCTTATAAAATAAAGATTTTGGTCTTTTTGTCTAAAATTAAATGTGGAGGATAATAACATCTACATAAAAGTGTGAATGTTAGCTATCTTTATATATATATATATATATATATATATATATATATATATATATATAGGACATATTTAGTGAGAGAAATTTTTATTGTGAGAGGGTGAGAGAAGTAAATCTTGACCATACAACCATACATGGATAATCAAGATTAAAAGTTACTTGAAGGTCATGTGACCATTTAAAAAAGTCACATGCATTTATGTTCTAATTTTGATCATTCATATAAGATCCAATGGTCAAGATTCACTCCTCTCATTTCTCACAATAAACATTCATACACTCCATCATATATATATATATATATATATATATATATATATATATATATATATATATATATATATATATATATATATACATATATATATATATATACATGATCTTACTCAGGTGAGAGAAGTGTTTATTGTGAGAGGTGAGAGAAGTGAATTTTGACCATTGGATCTTTCATGAATGGTCAAGATTATAACATAAATGTATGTGACTTTTTTAAGTGGTCACATGACCTTCAAGTAACTTTTAATCTTGACTATCCATGTATGGTTGTATGGTCAAGATTTACTCATCTCACCCTCTCATAAGTAAAAACTCATCTCACTATATATATATATATATATATATATATATATATATATATATATATCAACATATCTAGTTAGAAAAGTTTTCATTGTAAGAAAGTGAGATGAATAAATTTTGATCATATAATCATACATAAATGGTTAAAATTAAAAATTACTTAAAAGTCATGTGACCACTTAAAAGTATCACATATATTTATATTCTAATCTTAACTATTAATATAAAATCTAATGATCAAAATTCATTTATCTTATTTTTTATAATAAACATTCTTTTCATCAAATATTATATATATATATATATGTGACAGTATTAGAATTGTTTTATCTCAACATATGACTCTCAAAACTAGATGGATGAATGTTTTTATTTTGTTAGTCAAATTGATGTTTATTGAACGGAGTTTGCCTTTTTAAAATTGAAGAAGTAAATCATATATGACCCAAAATTGGAAGGAATATTTTTACATTTTACCCCTTTAATATTTACACTTATAAGTAATTTGATATCTCAAATTTTACCTTTTTTTTCTTATTATCTTTCTATGTGTCCCTCTTTAATTTTTGTCAATATTTTGGCATTGCAAACTATTTCGTTTCATCAAATGAATTATGTGACAATTTCACCAACAAATTTCTGTCACAATTAGTTTTACTAAAATTTTAAATTACCCGACATTTTACAAAATCAAATTAAATCGCAAGTTCTATAATTCTTATTAACAAAAAATTACAATTATAATTTGGATTTAATTTAAATGCATTGTGAGTGTAAAATTTTTTTACTCTATCATTCAATTATGTATTGTTACATCATAAAAAATACTTGAATCTTACAATAATTACCTTAAAAGTTACATATGTGATAATGTATGATTGATTAATGATATAAAAAATTTTACACTAATAATATATTAAAATTAATCTTTTATAATTTTGTGTCATTGAATTAAATGTGAACTTTATAAAATAATAATGATGCAAGAATGACAAAAAAGTTCATTTCTAGAATTTTGATTGGATTGGTTTCAAGGAAAATGTTAATTAATCTAATCTAATAATTTTTATTATTATTATCTACTCCGTTTGTTTCAAAATAATTTGGTTCAATCTAATTCAATCTAAATTAATTAGAATTAGATCATTTTTTGAATTTTTATTAGAATTTTTTAATACACATTTATCAAAATTAAACTAAAACAAAAATTCAAATTAATCAAAATACAATAACTATAAATTCAAATTAATTCATCAAAATACATCAAAATATAAATCTATATTAATTCTTAATCCTACAATATATGTTCAAATCTACAAAAGGGAATTTAGTTTGGCTTTGGGTACAATAAGAAAATTAATAAATAAGTATGAGTAATATAGAAACTTATTAGGTAAAATATTATTTTTAAATATTGATATAATTTTTCGATTTAGTTTGTATTGTATGATTTTCAAATTTAGAATGAAAACTGATGTAATCCATTTTTTAAAAATTTTACATTATTTTTTTTTCAATTTTTTTAGTTTTTAGTTTATTCTGTTTTTAGTTTTTTCACTCGGATTTTTCGGCTTACATTAAATTAATTCGGTTTTAAATACCCCTAATTAGTATTACTTTATTAGAAATAAAACATATGTAAATTAAAAGAAATAAAAAATAAAATGATAGAAAATAGAGAATACAAGGTGCAGTTATTTAAATTATTTAATGAGACTTATAATATGCAATAAAAAAAATGAGACTTATAATATTTTATATTCTGTTAACTGTCCAATAAGTATCAATAAGACGCAGAAAATACCCTTTTAAAATTTTTATAAAAAAATTAAATTAAATTAGGTTCTAATTGTTTCCGAAGTTGCATTGACAATAAAAAGACTAGAATTTCAGAGCTGGAGGCGGTTGAAAATTTGGAGTCATCCACTGCAGTCGTTTGCGCTGCTGAACTGAACGTGAGAACTCTCTGTCTCTCTCGCTTTACTCCTTAGCTTGTATTTTTCACGGATCTACATTTTGCCGAAATAATAATAATAATAATATGCGTTATTGGCTCCAATATTTACTTTGTTGTGGTTTCCAAGTTATTGTTATAGTGTTGAGCTTCTTTAAGAGCTATTCATTTGAAAAATCTGGTGTTAAGTTTCTTGTTCAGATCTTATTTTCTTTAATCATCTGGGCTTTCCACAAACTATAAATGTTACTTTCTCTTATCTTCGTCAAGTGAATAATAATTCATGTTTGAATTGCTTATTGCCAATATTTCTAGGAAATTTGACCATCCTTTATTTTCCCACTGGCATTGGTGAGTAATTTTGTATTGGCACACCATTAAACACTCCATGTTTATACGAGAAATATATCTATCTAGTCAGAGACGAAAATAATGAATGATGTTCATATTTGGTACTTGCTCCACTTTAACTTAGTTTTTACTTTTTAACTTAGCATGCTGGGCTTGATTAATTACTCTGCTCAATTTTCAGCTGGGGACGCTAGATGAGGCCTCCATCTGTAATTTATTAAAAGTTTTTAAATTTGAATTTGTCATCACTTCAGTTCTATTGCTGTTAGTTAAGCAATCAGGAGCATAGTTTGTTGGACTCTACGGTATCATGGATCAGTGCACGTCCTTTACTTTTTATCATACTCTTAATTTCTTAATACTCAAGGATTATGCTTAATCATTATTGAATTTCTTCTCTGCACTTTGACACTATTTAAGTTCCTGTAACAATGCAATCTCTGTTTGTCTGCATTGCTACTGCTATGTGATTGATTAACATTGTCTGTGGGTTTTTTACAGATTGGGTGATGGAAAGTGGAGGGAACTCCCTTCCATCAGGGTCAGATGGTGTGAAGAGGAAGGTTTCATATTTCTATGACCCAGAGGTTGGAAACTATTATTATGGGCAGGGTCATCCAATGAAACCACATAGAATTCGAATGACACATGCTCTTCTAGCCCACTACGGGTTGCTTCAACACATGCAGGTCCTGAAGCCTTCTCCTGCTAAAGACAGGGACCTCTGCAAGTTCCATGCTGATGATTATGTGACTTTTCTGAGGACCATCACCCCTGAAACACAGCAAGATCAGCTCAGGCAGCTCAAGAGGTTTAATGTTGGTGAAGACTGTCCTGTATTTGATGGTCTTTACTCTTTCTGTCAGACATATGCTGGAGGTTCAGTTGGTGGTGCTCTGAAACTGAACAATGGAGTATGTGATATTGCAATAAATTGGGCTGGTGGGCTACATCATGCGAAGAAGTGTGAGGCATCTGGATTCTGCTATGTGAATGACATTGTGCTGGCTATTTTGGAACTTCTCAAAGTGCATGAGGTTTGCCAAATTTACTTTCCTTGCATTATCTTATCAACATATGGTTGTGCTGATTTTAATTTGAATTGAATTGAATCTTTGCATGACCAAAATGTGCTACAATTCCACAGCATGCGCATAATTAGCACTCTTTCTGCGTAACATGTTTTCTAGTTATCATTAATTAATAATCCTGTTGCCAGACTTCAAATTTTTAAGGGGGTACCTTTGGTGATTTTCCTTGTTTTAGGCATGAATTTTCTATTCCCTTGTACATCAATATGCAGTATACCTAATATTTTTCGTATTTGAAGTCTTCTTTTTACAATGAGTTATAATTATTGATTAGTGCCCATGTTAAGAGATATAAAACAAAACCATTTTTGGGCCTTCTCCTAATGGCTTAATATTTTTGGTGAACTGGTTCCTTTACAGTGTGTTTAATAGGCATTAAACTAATAGCACTATTGTCTATCTTGTGAATTGTGATAGATAGCTGTTTTCTCCTTTAAAAGAAATCTGTGTTGCAGAGCTTGTACAGTGGTGTTCTTCAGAAACCCAGAGATGACATTTCAAACTAATTAGGAAATTGTGAAGGCTGTATTTAAAATTTTGCTTATTTCAACAAATTGATTAGTATTTTTTTAACAACTTCTGAACTCAGAATTTCTCCTACATCAACAATCAATGACAATCCCAATCCTCTTTTTTACCTTTCTCCTTGAGGATGACATTTTCCCTTCTGTTTCCTAAGGGAATTTTGACGTGCATTTTTAATTTTGCTTTAATGAGGTAGACATTGATTGATTGACAAAATGTGGCTGGCTACTTAGAACTTCTTTAAGATGCAGCTTTTTGAAAGACATTGCCCGCTAAAATTCTATTAGCATCTGTTGTCTTATACTAAATATTTTGTCCTAAGTACTCTTCCATTGTAATATTCACTTTTATCATTATGCAGCGTGTTCTATATGTAGACATCGATATCCACCATGGCGATGGTGTAGAGGAGGCCTTCTATGCCACTGATAGGGTCATGACTGTTTCATTTCATAAATTTGGTGATTACTTTCCTGGAACAGGAGATATTCGCGATATTGGTTATGGTAAAGGGAAATATTATTCATTAAATGTTCCCCTGGATGATGGAATTGATGATGAGAGCTACCAGTCCTTGTTTAAGCCAATAATAGGAAAGGTGATGGAGGTTTTCAGGCCTGGTGCTGTGATATTACAATGTGGTGCTGATTCTTTATCTGGGGACAGATTAGGCTGTTTCAATCTTTCTATAAAGGGTCATGCACAGTGTGTCAAATATATGAGATCTTTTAATGTTCCACTTCTGTTGCTTGGGGGAGGTGGTTATACAATACGAAATGTGGCGCGTTGCTGGTGTTATGAGGTATTGTGTACTCCTACATGTAGTATTCCTATTGTGTTGACTCATTGGTTTGATTATGTTGTCATTGTCCCCCTTCAAAAGGTGAGTATTGGCCTGAAAATTTAAGTGCTCAATAATAATTTTAAAATCTGGTAATCCTCTTAAATTAGTAAATCACTGGTATATACAACTTTTTTTGGCTTGTTTGGACACAGGTAAAATGGAGACTAATACAGGCACTGAAATGTTGTAAAAGATTAAACAATAGTTCATGCATGCGCTTTTGATATAGCATGAAAGATGTCCTTTGGTTCTCTTAGCCAGTGGTAGACATTAGTTGTATGACACAATGGAAAAAAGACTTGCTTAAAACGTCTAACATAACAGAATAAAAAATGGACATATGTCTTCCTGTGGTTTTATTGGTCCTATTGAAATGCAACATGGAAATCAACATGTGCACTAATGATTATGTGTTGATTTGAGCATATACACCAAATATGGTCAGATTGAAAAGAAATATTCTATTTTCTAAGCTGGAAACTGTTCCTTAGATTAACAAATTTCTATTGGTTGTTGATCAGACCAGTGTTGCTCTCGGGATAGAACTAGACGATAAGATGCCTCAACATGAGTATTATGAATATTTTGGTCCTGACTATACTCTTCACGTTGCTCCAAGTAACATGGAAAACAAGAACTCCCGACATTTATTGGATGAAATACGAGCAAAACTTCTTGATAACTTAGCTAAGCTTCAACATGCGCCAAGTGTCCCATTCCAGGAGCGACCACCTGACGCTGAGCTTCAAGAGGTTGTTCTGGCATCTACTGACAATACATTGCTTTTTTTTTATTCTGCATTTCTCTTAAAGTAGATAATTTTCTCTTAACAACTTATCGAAGCAGTTACCTCATATATATATATATATATATAAAATAGAGTTTGAACTTCCTTTGGCACTGATACTTTGGAAAAATGATTGAATACATATTATGGCATAAAATCTGCTTTCCATGTTCTGGAAATATATATGTTTTTACTTCAATGGTAATCTTGAAGTAACAAAAAATAAAATTGGAGTTACTACTTTTAACTTTGTTTAGCATGTTATAACCCAAACAGTCAATGTTGAATTTAAAATGGCAAAGTTTTGTTTCTAGGGTAAAAGTTATAGATTAATCTCTAGAATTTTGACTTTAATGCCAGCAGCTTATTGGGAAAAATCAATCATGAAGATTTTCAATAAGTATAAACCAGTTATATACTTGGGCAGACTATAAACCTGCATTGAAGAGCCTGATAGTGCAGATATTGCAAAGCAAATTAGGTCTCATGTTGAAATCAGATATACATGGTTTGTCTAGAAATTAGTAGTGTACATTGTATGTTCAAAACGGGGGGAAAACTTTTTTTTGCCATATAAGGACGTGTTCAAATGATCCATTACATTTTCTTCTTTGTTATAGCCTTATAGGTAGATTTGATTCTCTATTTCTCTTATTTGCGATTATTAAATTAGTTGCAAGATTCTTTTTATTCTCTCTTTGTCTCATGCTTGTGTAAATGCTGATAACGTGTTTACGTCTTTTTCATATTTAGAGAGATGAAGATCAAGATGATAGAGATGAAAGATGGGATCCTGATTCTGACATGGAGTTTGACAATGATAGGTACCCTCTTGTGTTTTCGAAGTCTCTTATTGATAATCTGTTTTTTGAGGCTCTTAACAGGTGCCTTCTCTATTTTTACAGCAATCCTGTCCCTAGTAGGGTGAAAAGAGAATATGTTGAAGCAGAGCGGAATGATCCAGTATGTCCCCAACCTGTTGTCTTTGCTTTGCAACATCAAATTTTTTTTTTCCAAATAATCATCCTGTTGAAAAAGAGAAAAGAGAGACATATGAAGAAAATCGTGTGTTTGAATTACACAACGGAGGCTAAATTATATAGAGTTATTGTAATAAATACAAAGATTACAAAAGATCCTAATTACCGTAATTACATGATTTGGTTATGATTTAGTTAGTGTATACAACGAATCTAGACACTATTTACATAGTTTTCAACATTTTCCCTTAAGCTGAAGTATATAGGTCATATGCACCAAGCTTATTACAAATATAACTTATTTGAGGACTTCTCAAAGACTTAGTGAAAACATTCGTCAGTTGATCATTTGAATTGACGAAGTCAGTAGTGATGTCTCCAGATAGGATCTTCTCTCTAATAAAATGACAATCTATCTCTATGTGTTTGGTCTTCTCATGAAACACTGGATTGGAGGAGATATGCAATGCAGCTTAATTTTCACAAATGAGTGTCATTTGCATAATATCCTCAAATTGAAGTTCCATAAGTAGTTGTTTTAACCAAAGGAGTTCACAAGTGGCTAAAGTCATTGCTCGATATTTTGCTTCGGCACTTGATCTTGCGACCACATTTTGTTTCTTACTTTTCCACGATATCAAATTACCTCCGATGAATACACAATATGCAGAAGTGGATCTTCTATCAGTAAGAGAGTTTGCTCAGTCAGCATCTGAATATCCAACAATCTGAGTATGACATTTATCTTCATAGATGAGGCCTTTTCCTAGAACACTTTTAATATACTTTAGGATATGAATGACTGCATCCCAATGTCCTTCACAAGGTGAGTGTAGAAACTGACTTGCCACACTCACTGCAAAAGAGATATTTAGACGGGTAACAGTGAGGTAGTTTAATTTTTCAACCAATCTTCTATATCTTTCTAGGTCTGAAAGTGGTTCCCCCTGATCCGGTAGAAGCCTGACATTAGGATCCATAGGAGTGTTAATAGGTTTCACATTCAACAAACATCTTTCCTCAAGGATGTCTATAGTATACTTCCTTTGTGAGATAACTATACCATCCTTGGATTGTGCCACTTCGATTCCCAAGAAATAACGAAGTTTGCCAAGATATTTGATCTGAAAGTGATGACAGAGGTGCTGTTTTATCTGAGTTATGCTATGGTGATCGCTGCCAGTGATAATAATGTCGTCCACATACACAATTAAATAGATGCAACCTTGGGCTGTATGGCGATAGAAGACAGAGTGGTTAGCCTTACTCCGAATCATACCAAATTGTTGAACTACAGTATTGAATTGACCAAATCAAGCCCGAGGAGATTGTTTGAGACCATACAAGGACTTGTGAAGATGGCAAACGAGGTCAGAAGACTCCCTCTGAGCAACAAACCCTAGTGGTTGCTCCATATAAACCTCTTCTTCTATATCACCATGGAGAAAAACATTCTTGATGTCTAGCTGATGAAGGGGCCAATGGCGAATAGCAGTCATAGATAGAAAGAGTCGAACAGAAGCCATCTTCGTCACTGGCGAGAAAGTGTCTCCATAATTCAAGCCAAAAATTTGTGTATACCTTTTTGCCACTAGATGCGCCTTGAGGTGATCAAGCTTGCTATCTGGGTCAACCTTGGCCGTATAGATCCACCGACAACCTACAACAGACTTCCCTGGAGGAAGAGGAACAAGTTCTCAAGTACCATTGTGGCACGCATTTCATCAATCATAGCTTGTCTCCACCCAGGATGGGATAATGCGTCACCTGAAGATTTAGGAATAGACACACAAGACAAGGAAGAAAGACACGCAAAATGTGAAGAAGATAGGTAATGATAATTCAAAGTAACGTAGTGAGGAGAAGGTTACGAGTAGACCGTATACCTTTTCGGAGAGCAATGGAAAGTTCAGGCTTAGGAGGATGTGTCAGAGCTGGTAAAGGAGTTGGTTCCGGAGGAGAGTCCGCAGTGACCTTTGCAACTTCTGGTAGAGGTAGTGGCGGTAGAGGTGGCTATGGCCGACGATGATAGACTTGAAAGGGGTGTATGATCGGTGGGGGTCCTCCAACAGGAGGTGACTAAGGGGTATTATATTCAGCTGAGACAAGAAGAGTAGGAATAAGGAAGACCTCAATAATAGGTTCAGTAGTCAAACTAGAAGATTCAAAGAAGGGAACAGATTCGAAGAATGTGACATCGGCAGAGACTAGGTAATAGTGGAGAGTAGGTGAAAAATAACGATAACCTTTTTGAGACCGATTGTAATCAAGAAAAACATATTTGATGGAGCGGGCAGAAAGTTTGTCAAGACCGAGAGTGAGATTATGGACAAAACATATCGACCCGAAGACACAAGGTAGAAGAGAATGGAAGGGTTGATGAGAAAGCAACACAGAGTGGGGTACCTGGTTATCAAGCATAGAAGAGGGCATGCGGTTAATCAAGTAGCAGGCGATAAGAACTGCATCGCCCCAAAAATAGAAAGCTACACTACCATGAAGCAATAATGTTCGAGTTGTTTCAATTAGGTGTCTATTTTTACGCTCAACAACCCCATTTTGTTGAGGGGTATAAGCCCAAGATGTTTGGTGAAGAATGTCATTAGATGCCATAAAATGTTGAAAAGGATGAGATAAAAATTCATGGGCATTGTCACTATGCAAAGTACGAATTGGAATACCAAATTGAGTTTTTATTTCATTATAAAATTTCTGAAATATAAAAAACAACTTAGACTTGTTTTGCATAAAAAATAACAAAGTACACCAAGAGTAATTATCAATGAAAGTAACAAAATATTTGAAACCTAAAGTAGACTCGATACAACTAGGACCCTAAACATCAGAATAAACTAAAGGGAGATGCAGCTCGACGACAGACTCTGTCGGGAAACGAACTACAGGTGTGTTTCCTAAGTTGACACGACTCACAAGGTAAACTAGATAACTTAGATAAGCTCGGCACCATTCGATGTAGTTTAGCAAGGCTCAGATGACCTAACTGAGCATGGATGGTGAGAGGAGAATCTGTGATAGAGCAAACACGAGAGGTGGCAGAGAGCTAGTAGAGGCCATTGGATTCACATCCGACGCTAATCATCTATCCCGAACTCTGGTCCTGCAAAATGACATAGTCTTTAGTGAATGTAATATTGTAATCTAAAAAACGGGTCAAATGACTAATGGACAGTAAATTAAAAGGACTCCCAAGAACATAAAGCACGGAATCAATAGACGGGGAAGGGAGGGGATGGACAGTGCCAATCCCTTGCGATTGTGTTTGGGAACCATTAGCTAAAGTGATTATAGGTAAATAACCAGAATTAGAAATTTTGGAGAAAATGTGCTTATTACCAGAAATGTGATCAGAGGCACTAGAATCGAGGACCCAAGGATGGTGACTGAGAGAGACAAGCAAATGCATTACAAGTGTGCTCAATAGATGTAGTGGAACTAGAGGCCTAGTGTTGTTCAACCCACTTCAGAAAATCTGCATAGGCAACAGGAGATGCGGTTGGTTGGGCAAAGGGCTCAGGTGGAGTCGGGGCAGCAGTCTGGGCAACATTGGCAGCCCGTGGAGGACGGCCATGTAAAATCTAACACTTATCAGTGGTATGACCCAGCTTGTTGCAATGATCGCATTTTAGACGGGGTTTACTTGAGTTTCCAGAACGAGAACGACCACGGTTGTTGCTCTGGGAGATAGGACATAGGTATCAACCGAAGCTGGAGCAACGACAGAATCAGAGGGCAACTTGGCCAGGACTCGGAGCAAAGTGGACCAAGCAGTGCTCAAAGTAGGGATAGTAAGCAGTGCTCAAAGTAGGGATAGTGGGAGAACCCAAAATCTGATCATGGTTGGTAGAATATTCCAGAGGCAAACCATACAAGGCCATGAGTATGAAGAAGGTATTACGTTTCTCAAGTTCTTTAGCCGGGGTATCAGCAGGGGGCAACAGCTCATGAGGTTATGACACACCCCATATAGTTGCTGAAGAGCACCATGGACCTTCCCTAAATAGCCCGACATGGGAGCATCAAACTTCCGAGGAGCAACAACATTCATGAGGTTATGACACATCTCATATAGTCATTGAGTGTCATTGCTGTAAAAAACCTTGGCATGCGGCAAACGGAAAGGTCATCGGAAAGTTGGACGGCTGCAGCAAACGCAACGGACAATGGCAGACAGCTGCGGACAGCAACAAAAGAGATGGGTCTGCTGGAAAGAGGACATAGTAGAAGGAGAAAGGCCGAGAAACCGGAGTGGAAACACGGGTAGCCCAAAAAAAATTTTCACCGGAGAGCAATGGGTTCACCGGCTGTGCACAGTTCTATGATTGCCTCTTTTTAGGCTCTAGATACTATGTTGAAAGAGAGAAAAGAGAGACATATGAAGAAAACCGTGTCTGAATTACACAACGGAGGCTGAATTATATAGAGTTATTGTAATAAATACAAAGATTACAAAAGATCTTAATAATTACCGTAATTACATGATTTGATTATGATTTAGTTAGTCTATACAACGAATCTAGACACTATTTACATAGTTTTCAACACATCCAATTAACATGGCTTGAAGTCAAACAAACCAAGCATCAGAATAAGTACGAAATACAATATAATGATGATAATGAGCATGATATTTCATTTTAATACATTTTCTGATGCCTTGGTCAAATGTCAATGAAGTTTACAATTTACAGCCATGAAAAATATGTCCAAAACCCCATTGGATTCTCATCATAGATTCAACTTTCTAAAACTATAGGTTTATGATGTGCATTACATATGCATCTTTTTCAAATAAGTCAAAATGTGTGTCTTGTATAAAACGCTCAGTGTGTGTGCACATTGGGCAAGTTGCAATGTCTTTAATGTTTTGGGATTTTCTTCTGTTCAGATTTCCACATTTTTACTGTACAATAAATCTAATCTGTCGTGAGATTCTAGAAGGTAATCGGTTCCCTCTCTCCCTGTAGACTGTAGTTATTAGCAATTTATGATTGTGGGCTGGGTGGGGCAGAGACAGGGAGGGAGGGATACGTTTGTATACCATTTTTTGTTTTTTAAGGTTAATTACACTTTTTTCTCGTACTTTTAATTGCAACAATGTTATCCTCGTAGTTTTCAAATTGATGCAATTAAGTTCCCTTGTTAGGTTGGCGTTGATGTGGCATTGTGCTATGTCATTTCCATGTAAGCAAAGTCAACAAAAAAGGTGTAACGTCATCAAATTTTATTCCACATTAGCAAAATAAGGCATTGCCATTTCAGCAACAATAGTGTCATATTAGCATCAAACTGACGGGGATTTAATTGTACCAAATTGAAAGTTATGACGATAACATTGTAGCAATTGAGATGAGAGGGGCCAAACTGAACTTTAGTGAAACTAGGAGGACCAAAAGTGTAATTAAGCTTATTGTATTTTTCCCAGCAATTTGAGACATGTTTCTTGCTCCTTTGTTTAGTGTGTGTTGCTAATTGAAGTGCTGAGCTCTTGTCTGCTTGGTTTTAGCCATCTTTATCATGTTTATGATTTGATATGGATGTTCAATGATTTTTCTAGTTCCACATTTAAGAACTATCTCCTTCTAGGGTGACAAATTGGGAGCTTATTTTAAATTTCAGGAAAGTTATCATAAAATTGTAGACCGTGGAAGAGATTTTGATACGCCTTTCAAGGAGATTGCATGCTCCAAGGTTGAAATTTTTTCCTCTATTACATTAACACTTCATTCTTTAATAGTAGCGTTGTTAAAATTTAGTGTTTTCAGGTGTCGGGGGTGGATTCAATGGCGGTGGATGAACCATGCATCAAAGAGGAGCAGGATAATTTTAACGAGCTTTCTGATCAGCGGTCAAGATGAAGTAATGAGCATTGGTCACCCTCCTGACAATTAGTGAGTCCACTTGTAAACTACAGTTTCATCTTACAGCAGTCTGGCATTTTCATTGACTTTTGATGTTTGTTAGTGATTTCAAAATTTTGCTTCATATGGAAACTGAAGAGATACGTCCAATCTGGCCTTGCCTTTTGATGTTAATATTACTGTAAGAAGAAGGAGATGTGTTGCCATTAACGATGGAAATTTGTTTTCTTTCGCCTTTTTAAAGATGGTAGAACGCTTTATTAAATTATCTCGTAAAAGTCTTAGTTACTTAAAGTATGATACAGGAAAAATAGCGAAGCTCAGGGAAATATTAAGAACCGAGAACTTCAGAGCAGCTAACTAGGGAGAAAGGATAAAGGTGCTATGTTTTCATTCATAGCACAGAGGAGAATGCTATAATGTATGCAATGCAAGTAAAGCACAGAGGAGAATTTTGTATTCATTCATCTGATATCTATACTAGCAGCTTCGCCTTCATTCACCCTTGTATATAGGTGTGCTTTCTCCCTGGTTAGCTGCTATGTTTTCGGATTCTTACCATTCCCTGGGCTTCCCTATTTTTCCTGTATCGAAGTATGGTCAGTTTTTGGATAAATTTGCTTTCTAGATGAGGCAATTCTTGTTAGGCTGGCGAAGCTGCTCGTTTGACCAAAAAAAAAAATTGTAGTCAAATTCTTTTTAGGTGATGATGATCTTTTGAGCGAACAACGCAACTCCTAATATCATGTAAAGTGATCTGCTATAATTATTCTTGTACATAAATGAGCACCCAGAAAAAAGAAAAAAAACCAATCATCATGAAGTGACACCGCCATTTTTGGAAAGAAGAATGTAGGATGTATTATATAATCATATACGTTGTTAGATAAAAAATAAAATATTATTAAATTAAATCTGAATGATTATAAAACTGTTCAAAATATTACTCAATTACTTTAAAATTTTTCCATTTTTAAGGAGTGGGGTAGGATTGATTGAATCAAACATCTTAATTATTAAATTTATTATTTTGGTCTTTTTTATTTGCAGGAAATTGCAATTCGGTTGGCATTGGTTTTTTTTTTCTTGTAAACTCCTTTGGTATTCAGAAGTCACATTAAGTCTCAATTAATTCGAAGTTAAGTCGGGTTAGATTACAAAGGTGTAATGTTCTCTTAGCATTAATTTTTTTCATTCATAAGACTCAAGCTTGAGACATTGTTTAAGAGAAAAAAGTACCGAACTTATTGAACCAACTTGGGGCAACTGACATTGCTTTCATTCATGATAGAATTGTTTGATAACTTTTATCATTTAAAACATAGTTTTTAGAATAAGACTGAACAGGCTAGTTGGACAGAAAAAATCGAGATCCAGTCCAATCAACCTTATAAAATCAAATTGAATTTTCAAAAAATCGAGAAAAAACTAAAAAGTTGGTCATGAATAGGGGTGGAAATAAGTTAATTCGTCGATCAAGGGGCCTATGGCCTTGCTTGGTGTAACCTGTTTTTTAAACAAGTTTGGTCGAGATTTTTTTAAAAGTCCGTTTAAGTAAAAATGTCCGGTCTCAAACAATCTAATAAGTCTTTTAGATCTAACATGGGAGTCTGGTCTATTTAACTATATATAATATAATATATATATATTATTATAATAATTAATTTATTAAAACATGTTAATATATTTTTTAATTAAATTTTAATAAAAATTAGTAACTAAAACCTAAGTTAATAAATTAAAATAGAAATAATATATTAGAATTAAGTTATAACTTAATATTCACATTTTATTTTTATGGATATTAATCACTTTATTACTCTAATTTTTAATAGATGTGAGATTTAGAGATATACCACTCATAAAGCAAATTGGTATTCAGTGACAAAGACTTAAAATCTAATTTTTCTACATATTAAGGACCAACATGTTAGCTTTCAGCATGTGTGATTTTGAGTTGTATAGCTCAACTTATGATCAAGAGAGCAACTGCTGCCAGAATCATAAATTTTTACAGAAACTGACCTTACTTTGAAAGCAAACTGGTATTGCATGACAGAGGTATAAAACTTAGGTTTTTATAGATTAAAGACCAACATGTTAGCTTTCAAAAGAAACAAACAGTGTGTGATTTTGATTTGTACAGCTCAACCTATCGTTAAGAGAATAATTGCTTCTAGAATAAGAAATTTATGCTAATTCTACAGAATGCAAATCTGAGTTTGCATGCAAAACTGGTATCAAATGATTATAGAGAAAAAAATCTGAAATTATCACATATGAAAGCCCCATATTTCAGCTTCACAACGCAACAAACGGTGAGCAGATCAGATGTCTGCAGCCAAAGCAATTCATAAGAGAGTGAACACTACCTAGAAAGAAAATTATACAAAATAAACCTGCCATACAATACCGGCTTGCAGCAACAACCAACTAAAATTTCCTTAACATCAAGCTTTATGTTTTATCTTTTCAAGGAACCACGTTCATAACCCAGCTGTCAAGATTTTGGTCAATCAATGCTGCTGCAAATCCTCCGAAACCAGCTCGCAAGTCCATAACATTTCTTAATCTCAACTGTTGAATTGTGGGTATTATATCTTTAAGTCTCGTATTAATCAAAGATTAGAATAAAAAAAATGATGTATTTATAAAAATAGGAGATGAATGTTTAGTTATAACAAAAGTATATATTAGCTTGTTGGTCAATTTAAAGACTTAGGTCCATTGGTCTATTTCAATGCTTAGGGCAGTTAGTCTATGTAAAGGCTTGTTGACCTATTTAAATATAAGTTTGTTAATCTATTTAAAGACCTTGTCCTATTTAAATGTAGGCTTATTAGTCTATTTAATGACCTTATTGCAAAATAAGCCTTTAAATAAGTTTTTAAATCAGGTCAGGCTTGGCCTTAAAATTTGACTTATTTCAAGCTCACGGATCAGGTTTAGGCCTTAAAATTGAGAAACAGATTAAGTTTGTTTAAGGCAAAGTCATTTAAAACAAAGTTTGACCTGTTTTCACCCATAGTCGTGAACAATTGACCCGTTTGAACCGGTCACAGTTCACCTGGTTGAATTGGTCCTCCTTATTTTTTTCAAAAAAACAAATTTCTAAAAAAATTCAATTATGATATTCTTACAATTAACAATGCATATACATCTTTTCACACTCCTTCTAATACCATTCATCATATTTTTTTTCTATTATTTTTTCTCACTTAATCACAACCACCCATAAAGGGTATGGAAAGTGGTGTTGGAACAAAATTGATGTAAGAACATCATTTTGAAAAAAAAATTAAAACATTGATTTCAAATCAATATCCGTTTTATGTGTTTTAGTAGTATAAGTATTTTTTAAATAATTATAATATATAAATTATTAATTAATTAGAATTCAATTGAGACAGTTTTTCTAATATTATTTTATTTATTAATACATAAATTACTCGTTATTGCTTTTGCATTGAGGAAGTTTATACTTTATATGTCTCTTTTATAAGGTAAAAACGTTGTCACAGTTTTTCTGTAAGAATTTTTTTTTGTTGGTCATTTGAGATTTTGGGGTGCGAGATTAATAAGTAATTAAATTGTTTGCGAGATTAATAAGTAATTAAATTGTCCTTCCTCATAATTTTTTTTTTCCTTTTGGGACGAATTCCTTACCTTTTACGGACTTTTCAATCGTTGAGTTCAAACTTGGTTATTATTTGAACTATTCCTTGTAAGCTTTTGCAAGAATTTTGAATAAGTTGACATGTTTATTAATTATTGGATAAATGACTAAATGAGTAGTTCTTATTCAACAATTATCATTAAATTTAACTAAAGTTAAAAATCTGGCTTATTTTTTATGGTTGTATAGCACTACTATTCAAAAAAAAAAGACGGGATACATGTCCCTATATCATATATCATAAAACGATTGAAGTTGAGTTGTAATATCCTAACGTTTTAGAAGTCTAACTGGACCAAATTTCTTTTGTAAAAGGGAAAAAAAGGTTGTTTTTAAGTATCACATTGGAAAAATAAGTATAATTCTATTCTTAAGGAATGATTATATAAAAATATTTTTGTATACACATAAATGTAATATATCAAATTTATACATAAAAAATAAAAAATTTGAGAAAGAATATAATTTTTGTAATAAATGAATTTACTAAAACTTGTTTTTCTTCTCTCTCTAACTTTTTATTTTTTATATATAAATTTAATGTATTACATTTATGTTAATACAAAAATATATCGATTATATATACTTAGACAAGTGTAATTGCTTATTACCTCTAGGCTCTTTTCCAAAGAGCATGAGGTTTTAGTTGAATTTTTGGAGAGCTACATCTCAGGGCAATTAGTTTCAGATTATCTTACATAATTGTACGTTTTAATTTTTTAGGGGACCAAGACCTGTTGAAAGTATTTGAACTCTCAACTATATGATTATTGAATTATGAAAATATATGTTTTGTTGTAAATAGAGGAGAGAAATATAGAAACATTAAAATAAGAAAATATGAACTCAAATTTTTATTATGTATATCAGATGATTTTTATACCTTTGAAATTTGGCAGGGTATTTATAAGAGCGTTTTAAAATTTATACAATACAGTTATTTATGATTAGTATCTGTTAAGGGATGTATTTTTTTTTAACTAATTTTTTTATTTCTGTGGGATAATCAAGATAGTTATCCACCACATGTAAAATATGCATATTTTATAATATTTCTCATTGGATAACTATAAACTATGAATATACTTCGTTAAAACCTTACTAAGAAAAACTCAGTAGGATAAAAAATTAGCGAACGAAAAAGAGTACAGTATTCATAGGTAATTTACTTCCTCCCAAAATACAATTAATCATAAAATGTCTTTAAGTCAGCACATTATAACTTTTGTAACTCTTAAACATCCATTTTCAATATTATTTATAGTATTTTCCCTTAAGAATTTTAGAGAAATATATTTTGCTCTGTCACTTTTGATATGTTTTCCTTTCAGTTGAGCTTTGTAAGCAATATTATCTTCAGTTGGAATTTCTTTTTCATAAGATGATCCATAAGATTCTTGAATATGATAAATCATATCTCTCAACTAGAAACATTCACGACTTCCTTCATGAATTATTGTAATTTCTGCATGATATAAAGAAATAGCAACTATAGATTATTTTGTGGATCACCATAATATAGCAATACCACCACATGTAAATAATAGTCTGTTTGGGATCTGACTTTATTTGGATTAGATAAATATCATGCATTTGCATAATCAATTAACTTGACATAGATTTATGTGAATAAAATAATCTCATCAACTGTGCCTCGAAGATAAAAATAATATACTTAATTTCATTCTAATGTCTTCTAGTTGGTGATGAACTATATGTTGCTATAAGTTCATGAAAATAATATTATATTAGGTCATGTATTATTTAGCAATATGCATGTGTGCTTCTATAACACTAAGGTGTGGTACTGCTTTAGGACTAAGATTTTCATAATCTTCTTTAAATCCAACAATCTAACAAACATTAGTGTACTCAATATATATAATTTATATATATAAATCACTTAAGAACTTGTTTTCTATAACTTGATAGACAAAATTTAATTTGCTAAATGTTCGATCTGCAGGTCAAGATAAAATTTTATCATTTAAAGATCTTTCACTTCAAATTCTTTAAATAGACATATAAACAAATAAAGTACTTTAAAAAATTTTGAAATAAATATATAATGCATATTAGCAAGCACTAATGCTCAATAAGAAAGTCTTAATATGATGAGTAAAAGAACATAAATATGTAAATTAAGTTCATTGAATATTGATATTTTAAATCCTTCGGGGATTTTTATATAGATAACATGTATCGAGACATCCATAAAATGTAACAACAATATGTAAAAATTCCATTAGAAGTACTCAACTTTTTATGTGCAAAAAACCTTTTTAGATATCAAAACATAATTTCATCCATTTGTATCAACAGATTTTGCACCTTCTGAGATTTAGACTTCAAGTCCATTAAAACATCTTCTAAAGTTTTAGTTACAGATTCAATAACCTCACGTTTTACAAGTAAGTTTAATTCTGCCTACAAGACATTCTTTTATTTTGGTCAATCATTTTTTCGTTAATATTCTTCAACGATTCTAATTTCAAGATCCTCATTATTATTCATAATATTACGTGCTATAAAAATATATTGTCGATATTTCTTTTTTATTCTACCATTTTGTCAATAGAGACATAATTTATTGAGATCTCATTATTTTTACCATTTTCAGATATTTTAACTTCGTCTGGAGTTTGAACTACTTCTGGAGTTCGGACTACTTCAAGAGTCCTACTTATGTCTCTAATTTCTTTTTCAAGAGTATCCTTTTTAAGATTATTTGTCTTCTTAGCAATATTATTTGCTCATTCTCTTTTTTGGGCTTTGTCTTTGGAATCGATTGGTTTACCATGCTTCTTACATGTTTTTGACTCATTTGATACTAATTCTAAATGGAGCATTTATAGCTAGTATAGGATTTATTTATCCTTTTATAATAGAAAATGTTTCTTGCAATTCATTAATTTGCTCTTATTCGCAAATGTATTATCATTTGAACTTCCAACTCAAATTGCCTTGTATCTCACAATTTCATTTAACTCATTTCTTTTTCATACAAAGATTCATTTATACCCAACGGGTTTAACATCTTTAGGTGTCTGGACTACTGATTCAAATACATTACGTTTGACTAAAGAATCTAACTCATATTGTATTGCTTCTTTCCATTTTGGCCAATCACTTCAATGTCGACATTCTTCTACACTTTAAGGCTCAAGCTCATTATCATTGATAATTTCAGAAGCAATTGTATTTGCAAAAATATTATCAACAACAACTTCATCTCTTTCCCTTATATTTTCAAATTTTAATGAGATCTCATAATTTGCTGATATCAGAACCACTTCTGGGATTACTTCCTTAGAAATATGAGGTTGTTGATCTATATTATTTTTGACCTCTTCAGGAGTGTTAATGACCTCTTCTAGAGTATCATTTTGAAGTTTTTTCATTTTTTTTGAGAAAAAATGTCCTTTGCACCAATAGATCTATCACGCTTCTAGCATGTTTTAGATTCATTAGCTGGCAAAGACAACTAATCGTGTAGGAGTGACTATATCGTACATAGGAAAAAAATTTATATGAGAAATAGTTGGCTTCAGGCTAAAATCCAATTGTATAAATGAGAACTTATAATTATTTATTGGTTTTATATCAACAAGTGCTATAACATGTAAAAGGCATACTCCAAGCAAAAACTTGGAATATTGTTCTCACAATCTGTTATTTAACTATCAATTAGAGGCATTTGAACATAAGCAACAAAATGTTCAACATTTTACCAATGATTATATAATAATCACTAAAAGATTGAGAAGTAATTCACTAGTATTATCAAGACAAATTGCCTTAATCTGAAAATTTGTACTCTTAATCAAATAACTTGCATAATCTCATAAACACCAAATTGCGAGTTGATAATAAATACACATATGACTAACTGACTTATGGTCATAAAATATCTAAATGATACACATGATTTATGACATAATCCACAATATCATCTTAAATTTGTTCTAAAAATTTAATAAATTTAACTCTATTTTTAGTTAGTAATAGTCTTATAATCAATTTGCATTAAGAACACTCAGCATATAAAAACTTATTATATTGAAGAATTTTCTGATCCTTCAATGATACCCTTATAAATTATCAATATTGACCCATGATAGCCTTATTGCCAATATGCCAAATAAAAAAAATTATTTAGACTAGTAAACTTTTAGTTTATAACAATATCGTAAACTTCTGATTTAGAAGAGTATAGTAAACTTTTGGTTTATACTAAAATATGTTTTAATTGCACTAATCATATCTATTTGACTAGATAATGAATAAAGCACAATGTATAAAATTTTGTTCATTGAGGTAATAAAATATAGTAACTATTTTGAAGACTTAAATTATTTTTGTGCTACTATGTATCAAAATTTACCATTGATCTGTATATATAAAGAATTAGAAACACATATTTTTTCTTCAATCAATAAAAATTTTAATAAATCATATCATACATATTTTATTTAAAAGATTGCAAACTAACAAAATAAGATAAAATGTATACATGATGATATTAAATCACATTAAAAAGATAAAACAAATACATATGAAATGACAAATATAAATTTCAAGAAAATAATTCAAGTACTTAAATCATCAATCAAGTGATACAATTTTCCTCCATAATATTTAACGAAAATAGACACATCCAAAAGCATATTATTTATAGGACCGTAGTCAAATGAATGATTCTCATTAATATCCCCCTACTTCATTTGATATGTATTCTTAGAAATGTTGAAACCATCATGGTAATGATCATTTTTCTAATTTATGTCACATCAATAGTCATAACCACGACTTTTGTCATATCCAAAATTATAATATAGAACATTCACTTCAGGGAATGGAGTTCAACCATTGGGTAACCTTTGTGTCTTTTCATTAATAACTCATTTTTGTGTTCAATCATAAGAATGCATAAACTTGATTCAAAATATCTCTTAAAATAATTCTCATTTTGCTACTACAGGAGCATATTCGAGAGACATAAAAAGATCGATAATGTTCTTTCTCACATTTCTTTGTTTCAAATTATGCTAAAATTAATTAGATCTTTTTAGATTCAATCACGGTCTAAAGGTGTAGTTCTCTAAGAATTATGACATAAATCTTCATATAAAATATGATCATGAAAAATTATTAGTTTTGTGCAATCTTTCAGGGATGCCTGAATAGTAATATCTTCTAAAATTTATTAAGAGTAACAAATTTAGTATAAAACAAAATATGATAATTGTGTTAATCAAATAAGATTCATAATAAAAATTTTATAGATGAAACATGAAAATATTTCATACTAAGACTAACATGAAAAAAGCTATAAGAAAAAATAAAGTAATGAATTAGATTAATCCAAAAAATATGATAAGAAGACAAACTCTTTTCGTAGAACCTTTAAGTTGTTCAAGTCATCACTTATATGATAGAGTCTCGTGCTGATAACATGTTGTAAATAAAGAATAGAAATATAGAAATATAGAAATATCAAGACAAGAAAATATAAACTCAAAATCTTATTCTATATATCAGATGATCTCTATACATTTGAGACATAACAAGATATTTATAAGAACGTTTTAAAATTTATACAATACAATTATTTAGTATTAATATCTTTTAAGGATTATAATCTTTTTTAACTAATTTTTTCATTTCTATAGGATAATCACAATAATCATCCACCATATACAAATATGCATATTTTACAACATATTCTATTGATTTTGAACAAAAGATGTGGTCATCGTATATAATTAAGTTATTTTATCAAAAAACCATTAATTTTTCCACCGGTAACATTTTAATAAAACCACAACTATACGTATTGTAATCACATTTTTAATGTAATTATTTTGTTGTAACCTTTGATTATCCAACATGGTAATTCTCAAAACAAGAAAAAAGTTTCCCTAAACACCAAATAAAATCCAAATAAGGCACTACAAAAATAATTTTTCCATATTTGCTCCAACATCATTTATCCATATCATGAAGATTCAAAAATGTTTTACATTAGCTGTCGACTACCTAACATAATTAGAAACTCCTATAAAAAAAATAGATCAAGTAAATGATAACTCAATAACTAGAGATAAAGGAAAACCAATAACTACAAGTAAAACAATTAAAAAAAATTCAATTTAAATGACATTTTTTAAGATTTAATTTATAATAAAATATAATAGCGTCATTTAAACCATGTAACTAACCTCACTTAGTAAAAAAAACTTAATTATTAGTATTGTTGCTCCCACGTGCTCACTTATTTTATAATGTTACTAGAACAACTTTTGAGTTCAGTTATGCGCAATTACAAAAATTGCTCTATATAATTTTAATAAAACACATTTAAGTAAACTCACCTAAACTGTGCAAACATGTAAAGAATATGTATGTGAGTAGTTTGTAATGATAGTTTTCTCCTCTATTATGCAACTATTAATATAACCTAAACTACAAAAATAACAACACCACCAGCAAATTAACGGGAGTCTCTCTTAGCAACTCTTTACTTTTATCTAGCCTCTGGTGGATTTTTCAAATTCACTTCCCTAGTTTCTGTAGATATTTCAAATTCATATTTATCGGAACGTTAATGTTAATTACTTAACGTTCCTTACAAAATATTTTTTACAAATTATCCACAAACTTATGCACAATTTGTAAAAACGAGTTGTATAATGCAAGAGACAGCTGGTACACTAGGTTATAGAGCACCAACGGACTGTAAAGAGTACAAAGGTTAAGTTCACAAGCCCTATAGTCGGAACAAAAGCAGGTGATCCACTAGCCCTTAGTTCAAATCAAACTTCATTCACTCAAAACATGAATCTGGACTCGCTTGAAGAAAATAAGAGACTACATTCATTGATCAGTAAGATCCGGTCAAACACAAGGGACAGAATCGGTTAGATCTAGGTTAGATCATTCCATCTATTAGAGAACCCCAAGTAAAGAGTTTCTTTTCTTCTCTTTTGTTTTTTGGTTTTTTTTTCAAAGGAAGTTGCAAATTAATACACAGATAACAGACAGTCTGTTCTGCACTGATTAACTAATTCTTAGTCATGCCAAATCACATTCCCCTTTCCTTCTCGCAAGCTTCTTCCCCTCCTATAGTCAACCTCTGCATCAGAGCACGATAACCCCGTCTGATATTTCCTGCTGATTCTGGATGACCCCATTTTTGAGAATATATCCTCATCACCCATGAGAGTATGGTTATCTGGTGTACTTAATCCAGAGCTGTTGCTACAATGCCCTTGTGATTTATGATCTGGGAGGTGCAGGAAAGGAACATATTTGCTTACAGGTAGATAAAGAAAACGGTATACAAAAGTCGAAGCAAAGACGGGACATCCTACTCAGCTAAATGCATACAACCATTCTAACACAATTACCCTCCACCTTTTCCAGTCGTTTATGATAATCCAGTTCTAATACTTTACCACCTGAATATGCAAAGATGACCAATATGGCTTACATCTTACGAGAGAGAAAATTGTTATAACCTTCTTAATCCATTAAAAGTAAGTACAGCACACCAATGCTATAGTTATTGATCTGATATCATATATAATATTGAAACCAAATCATAATTAATTAGAAGTGAGCTTCTCTATTTTCTTTTTCTATTTCCATGATTTCTCAAGATGTAATGAAACAAATCAAATTTCAGATCAAGTATTTACAACATACCTTCATATCCTTGACACACTGGGACCTGATTGTGTGCTTCCTTGCCAACAGGACCTGGATCTAATCTAAGGCTTTTCGGACTCTGCAACGCCACCTGCGTCTCCTGAGCTTTGAATCCTCCTTTCATCAATGAAGGCTCGATGCTTTCTTCCATTGTTGACTTACCAGCAGTGAAGGGCAGCATGGTAAAGGAATCCTCCATTACATCAGAAATCTCCACATATTGAGTGGTAGTGATAATCTCATCTGCACTGAAACCAAAGGATGCTCGGTAAGCTTCTATTTCTTCCACATCTTGCTTAGGACTTCTAGCATGCCTACTCTGATGTCCATTTCCACCAGTAGATTGAACATCTGAATCTTTGGAAACACTTAATCTTCCACCATTATGAGGAAAGGGAGGATTTTGGTCCAAATAGAATTGTGCATAGGTAGCAGGGCAGAAGAAATTTGTATCTTGGGATGCCATTGTGACACCATTTGTGTCATGCCCAGACAGCCTCCCAGACCCAGTCCTTTGATATTTTCCATTCTCCGGAGATAGTGATGGATCCCACTGTGAGCGGAACTCCCGATCAGGAAAAGAGGATGATAAGCAGTCACCAGAGTTCCTTGATATTGGAGATATAAGGCTACTGGCAGGACTTCCAGGGTAGAGTGAATATGTAGCTTGAAGATCATTTGCAGTGATGTAGTTACTCTTGTCACTGTTTTTGAGATCTGCTGAAGATGATAGAAAATGAGCAAAAGGTACATCTGGGGAAGAGGGAGTTGTTAAGTGAGCCAACTCTGGCGGAGGAGTGAGAGGAGCAGTAGATGGCTCAGTAGTGAAATTTGAGAAGACTGGAGGAGACACCAGTTGTGTTTCATGTGCATATGGTCCGGTGGCAAACATTGTAGATGAAGGACCGCCTGGTGAGTTAGCAGATAATGACAAGAAACAACTAGGTGATTGCGCAGTTGAAGGAAGGGCAGAATGTGTGAAAGATGCTGGTGAAGAAGGTGGGGCTAAGAGAGAAGGAACTAGTCCTGTGGCTTGATTGGTCAACCCAACCACTTGAGGCCCATTTGGCTGAGTGGCTGACCCATTACTCTCAGGCATGCGAGACGCAGGAACAATGCGCTTCCCACCTTTCTGTGAACCAAAACAGGAAAATGCACCCCAACATCCTCCCCATCTCTTTCGCTGTCAATACAAGTCAAGCAATATAGAGTTACTCAAAGGAAAAAGGAGATCAACAACAGGTAGATCTGAAAAGAAACAATAATTCTTTTTGAAAATTTGTTTTTAACAAGAATTAAACCTCCCAAACATCTTTACATCTTTTCACTCTTCCACACAAATATCAATAAATATTTTATTAAATTGTTAACATTATCGGCCCACCATTCCACGGCTAAACTAAATTAGGCATTCATCTGACATACCATCCATCTCATAATGAGATTTACCATATCATAATGAGTAATCCAGGTTATTAGGACACATGACACACAACCTCCACACACAAACAAAAGGAGAAAGAAAAAAATCTACCAAGGTTATTAAAAGAAAGAAAGAAAGAAATCCACTGGCTATTTAAAGAAAGAAAAGAAAGTAAAAACTCTATCGGTTATTATACGTGGCAGGTTTTCTTTGTATGCCAACCAAAAAAATACAAAAAATCTCTATTAGTTATTGAAAGAAGGGGTTGCCTTTCTTCTTTCTATCACATACTGGATATGAGACCCTGATATTCACAAGACTAATGACAGTATGGCTTCGACATAGAGGATTCTCAGTAGCATTTCAAAATCAAAGTTTACCTAAACACAATATAGCATAACAGCAGTGATATTTAGCACGAGTTGGTTATGGCAAACAAACCTTTATAATTATAACCAATCAGGTGGAGGATTGGTAATATGAGTGGAGAGAGCCAAAAAACGGTTACATACAAAACACGCAACGCAAGCTCACTCAGGGCATTTCTAACTCTTCGTGTGCTGCTCCACAAAAGTAATTTAGTGTGTTTCAGCTTTTCCCATAGCATAAAGACAAGTGTGGGTGTGATACCATGGATCTAGATTTTGACTAAAAAGTTGAAATTAAACTGAAAAAAAGAAAATATCAATTGCATCAAAGGAATTAAAGTAGATCGCTCTTTCTTCACTCTAATTTCCGGGGAAGAATTTCTCTAAAAAAGCTTCTATTAGATGATAAAATGCGGCAGCTTTGGAAACTAATAATTCAGCCATCAGATCCGTCCACTAGGTCTGAGGACGGGAAAAAAAAACAACAACAAATATTAAAAGAAGAAGATCAAATCCTGAAAAAACAATTTGAGGGCCGTGAGAATTCCATAATGTTCTCGATGACTAATAGATGCAAGCGAAACAGAAAAGCAATGGTGCGCAATCAGTTAAAAATGCAATTATTGTGGTTTTTTTATGTGAGATCTGAGAAAGACATATGGTTATAAGAGTAAAAACAAGCAAATTTGGTGTTAGGTTATGAGCTAGGAACCTCAGATCTAACCCCAAAAACCCTTCTTTCACCCGCAAATAATGTATAAAGGCATAATTTGGAGTCATTTAGAAATGAAATTTAAATAGAAGGGTGCATGAGAGAGAGAGAGAGAGAGAGAGAGAGAGATATACCCTTTCATGCTGAGGAAATCGATTTTGCTCGGACCCCATTAGATTAGATAGTAGCTGGGATGGCTGTTACACTGTATCTACTAGGAAGGACTGGCACTAGCTTAAACAAAACCAAGAGAAGATGGTTCTCTTCTCACTCACATTTCTTCTTCACAAGCTGACACCACATGGAATGGACTTTTGATGTGATGAGAAGAGAAGAGAAGAGTGGGAGAATATTAATTAATTAATTAATTAATTTTATGCTAACAAAACAATCAAAGGACAAAGAAAGACAAAAGCGAAAAAGATTGAAGTGTGATGAAGATAGAGAAAAAGCGACAGAGAGAGAAAGGGAGAGGTGATGCTTTTTCTTTTATAATATTTGTTATTACTGAAAAAACACGCATACTAGTTGAGAAGAAAATAATGAAAAATTAGAAGTATACATGCATCACTCTTGAAGAAATATTTCACACAAAAATAATGAAAAATGAAAACGATGAAAGTTGAAAAAATTAAATAAAAGAGTGAAAAGAATATGAGAAGTTATCTAAAATTTTTATTATGCATTTAATTTTTTTTCTTTTTTATAATGAGAGGCTAAAACGAAAGAATTAAATTGGGTAAAGAAACAAAAAAAATCTCATTTGTAAGCAACTCTAGTTTCATCAATCTAAGATTCTTGTAAATACTTAATTAACGAGTTAATTTACACATTTATTTCCTTTTCGCAAAGTATGAGTAAACATGATCTTTCAATCATTCACTTGTAACTACGTTATTTAATTTTACATCAGTATTATTTGTCGCGAACGATACTTTACAAAATTATTTACGAAAACATAAATACACATGCCCACATAAACTATAATAAGTTAAAATTAAAATAGAAATAACTTAGTTTACAAAATGCATAACATTCTATTTTTCTTATTTCGTATGTCACTTCACAAAAATAATTTTGCAACTGTCAACAATTTCCTTAATTTTATTTATTCAAAGTCTCTGGGTCAAAATGGCGCTCAAATGCATGTGTAGACATGTGGGTCAAATATCAAAATTATGTATGCAATTAATATATAACTACATTTAGTAAATTTATTATTATTAGTTTTTACTAAGTTTCTTATACTCTTTTTGTTTGAGATTAATCTTTCTTTTAAGTTAATGAGATTATCCCTCCTTATAAGTACTCTCTTGCGAACTCAATCTTTACTTATTATTTTGTTACTTACGTGGGTTAAGAAATTATTTTATTGTTAAAAAAATGCATTAAAATTAATGATAATTTCTCTTAATTAATTGTATATTATTTGATTTTAAAGTTTTAAGTTTTAAGGCCCTATTTTTTTTTTTAAGTTTGGTATTCTTTATACGAAGTAAATTAATGTTCATAATTTAGGGTTGTAGAATAACAGAAAGAGGCTTTCACAAGAAAAGAGAAAATTTAACAAAAACATTGGGCATAATCACCCTTGATATTATCAAAAGTTATTCACTAAATCACACAAAGGAGCTAGTTTGTACTTTGTAGGCATGCACTAAGAAAACTTTTTCTTTTTGAATACATCTTTGAACTTTAAAAAGATTTCTCGTCCAGTTATCAAATTTTATTTTTCTTTCGCAAATTTATTTGAAAAAAATTATTTATTATGACAAGAATTACTATTTTTTCCCTTAAATGCGAGGATGATAATTTTTTGGAGACAAATAAAATATTGGGGTAATTGTATTGACTTTCCTGATGTTAGAACTTAGAGTAATTACAAAATTAAATATCTAAAATATGCATGTTGTGTGATTTCGGTAATTAAAAGTGTGTTTGTGCACAATTTAGTTTTTAAATTTATAAAATGACCAACAATTTAATCCCTAAGAGTTAGAGGTGAAAATAGGTCAATAATTCGTTAGAGACTTATGATCTGGTCTAACCCTTTTAACAAAAATGTCAAGTTAAATTAAAAAAAAAACATATTTAATTAAATGGATCTAATTTCAAGTCTTTTAAAAAGTTTTTGTCAAAAAAAAAAGTTCTTTTAAAATTTTTTTTAAGCCTAGTGAACGACATATTTAATTATATATTTATTATATATAATATATTATATTTTTATATTCTATATAATATAATATTTTTTAAGTTTAAACTTGTTAATATATATATATAAAGGTCTATGTCTGTTAGTTTATCCCGTTGGCTAATTTGAAGGTAGACATGTTGACCCATTTAAATGTTTTATTACAAAGTAGACATTTAAATAAACTTTTAGATTAGGCCAAATTTTTAAAAAAGTCAAATTAAACCTTAAAAAATAGCCTACATCAGGTAAATAGATCAAACTCAAACCTTACATTTGGGAAACAGGCCAAGCTGTTTAAGGTAATATCTGGCTTAACCTAACTCGTTTCCACCCCTACCTAGAGTCATAAATATCAACTGACAGAAAGGTGAACTTGTTGACTATTTTACAATTTCGGGGACTAAATTGTGCACATACACACTTTCATGGACCAAAAACACTTAACATGCATCTTTTTAAGAATCAAATTATATATTTATTCTATAACTTTTTATACATGACCCTCCTCTTGTTTAGAAATTACACTGCTTTATATACTATTCTATTTCTTATACTTCGATATCTTTTTTAACTTTAGAAATTATACATACCTTCCTTATTTTATGTACTATTTCTATACCATTTTTTCTTGTGAATAAAAAGTAAAGAAAATATGTGTGAGTTCTCAAACAAAAATAATGTTGGGTGTAATAAGCAGTAATTTCAAGAGAAGTCAATATAAATATCCTAAAATATTTGATTTTTCACTCAAGTTTTTTAGATAATTGACATTTGATTATGCAATAAATTAGATTAATATCGTATTCGGTTTTGCTTGACTGTTACATAAAAACAGCTTCACATCATCCTCTCACTCAAGTCTTAAAATACTTGATGAATACTAATTGAGCTATAAATTACTTAGCCTATGTTTAAAACAATTTAATTATACTATTTCTTTATACATGACAGATATTATTAAAAAATGTCATCAAATAACTAAAGTGTTACAATAAATGAATCATCTTTTGCTTGAGCCTTTTGTTAACGATGAGGTAAAAATTGTTATTTTTTAAATGTTTCTAACCAAATCTCACGAATTTGTTGGTATGCTCCCACTATTCTTCCAAAAATACTGGCATATGATAAGGAAGTGACTAATTATATCCTTTATGTTTTGAATGGTGGGTCTTTTTTCCTTTGATATGACATTACACATCACAAATATTGAGAACCTTGCTGATATGTCCTAGTTTATGTCTATTAATTTGTGTGATGTTGTTTATAAGATCATTTCAAAGGTGTTGGCAAATATACTAAAAGTTTTTTTCTTATGTTTAATTTATGATTCTCAAAGTGGTTTTGTCTCAACTGACAATGTCCAACCAGCCTATGAATTACTCCATTTAATGAAAACAAAGCGAAATATAAGAAAGGATTTGGTTGTTCTAAGGTTAGACATGAGCAAAGCATATGATAGAGTGAAATGACCTTTTTCAAAAGCTATGATGATGAGTAGATTGAGATCTACAAATTGTTGGATGCATTCGATCATATCATGCGTGCGATTAGTGTCCTTTTCCATAATCTTAAATGAAAAATAGTTTTCTCCTAAGAGGAAAATCTTCGATTCTCTATCTCCATATTTGTTCTTGATTATTGTAGAAATTTATCCTCATTATTGAAAGTTGTTGAAAGAAGAGGGGTGATCCATGGGAGTCATATAAGTAAAGGGAGTCCAATAGTTTCTCATTTGATCTTTGCTAGAGCTAATATGAGTGAGATTGGTGAATTATTGTTTTTTTTTTATTTGTGTACAAAAGAGGATTCAGTTAGAAAATAAACTTTAACAAGTTTACCATGTTCGCCCACACTGTAAGCTGTCTCTGAAAAAAACTTTAATGCATAAAATTGTATTTCAATCGTTACCGTCTATGAGATGTATTTAGGTCTACTTACTTGCCTTAGTCGTTCAAAGAATAACTCTTTTCAGAGTATAAAAGAACGTGTTTGAAAACACTTTCAGGGTTGGATTAAGAAACTTCTCTATATGGTCAAGAATGAAGTACTCATCAAATCTTTTGCATGGGCTATATCTACTTATGTTATAAGTGTGTTTAAACTCCCGTTACAATTTTGCAATGAGTTGGCTATCATGATTTATCATTTTTGGTGAGACATAAACACAAATAAAAGGAAGATTTATTCGGTGATTTGGAAGAGAATGTGTTAACCAAAGTCTAAAGGAGGGCTTGGTTTTAAGGATCTAGGATCTTTTAACTTGCCTTTTTTGGCAAAACAAGATTGATATATCATTCAACAACCACATTCTCTACATGCTTGTATCTTAAGAACCTGATATTATCCTAATTCCTCCTTCTTGGATGCTAATTCGTTGTGAGAACAATGATGTTACTCATTGACTTGCTAGTTAGCCTTTAGGGCTTGATGATGTCGAGGATTGGTTGAAAGATTTGCCACTTCTCATTTCTAATGTTCTCTTTTATGACTTTTTTCATTGTTAATAAATGATTTGTCTTTTTACCCAAAAAAAGAGAGAGAAAAAAGAAGAAGGCAAAAGTATCACCAAATAAAAAAAATATCATTTTAATTAATATTATCTTTCTTTTGTATTTTTAATAAATAAGAGTTTAATTTTAAAATATTTTACACTATTACTCAATCATATGTTGAGAAATTAACAAACGAGTATAACTTTTCACGTAGTTGTAATTCTAGTCCGATTCTAAATTATGTGTTATCACATGATTTAGTAATATATTAAAAAATTACACTAATAATGAATGAAAATTAAATCCAATAAATATATATATGCATATTTAAAAATATAATTTCATTTGATCATATCAATTAAAAAAATAGAAAAAATGATATAGCTTTACATATATGTTAATTACCTTAATTCTAATTTCTAATAATTATAATATTAAATTATTTATTCTATTAAAATTTGATAAATTCATAAAACAATTTGATCATTGCATTTGATGTATTCAATTTATTTATTTTTTCATATTACATGAATGACATTTATATCATTTAATTACACTTCTTATCTATAACTAGATAAAATATTATTCTAATTAAAATACAACCAAGCACTAGATTAAAAATACGAATTTAATTTTGATGCAAACTTCATACTTGTATCTAATGATATATTTCCGCATTATTTAATAAGTTTGACATATATAGTTATTAAATAGTCAAACTCATTGATATATCAATATAAAATTAGATGATAGTGTAAATAATTTTATATCAACGGTACATCAAACTTAAATTCTAAAAAACCAACTATGGTTGGTATAATTGATAAGAACGAGTCACGTAAACTAAGTTAATAAGGATTCGAATAAGGGATGAGAAAAATACCAGCATCTGTGAATATTTACTGGGATTACTCGAGATAGGACAGGAGATAAGTACTCGTTTAATAAATGTGAGTGGGGGCAGGGATCATACCACCCACTCCCCAAGTATCTTCAAACCTGTTAAATATATTTTATTTAATATTTTACATATATACATATATATTGTGCTTCTTCTTTTTTTTTCTCTTTCACTTTGAGATGAAATGAAATTTTTTATTATTATTATTTTACAATGATTTTTTTTAATAAATATATATTATTCTTATAATAATTATTTATATAGATTGATTATTACAAAATATAATTGAAGTTGATATGTTATTTGTAATATTCTTTTAATTTTGTAAAAATTTTATATTGTTGAAAGATATTATTATATATAATGTTAAAATTTATTTTATTTATATTTCTTTTAAAAAATATATTTTAAATTATTAGATACTCATGGATACTCATAAATATCGAACGAAGATTATTTATCCTTATTTTTATTCTCTTTCTTATTTCTTACTTAAATTCTGTCAAGTATTTTAAATTTAATTACATATCTTTTTTTTTTTAATTTATTATCTACTTAACAGAATTTAAATAAAACCACTTGACAGAATTTAAACGAGAAAATAGAAGAAAAAACAAAAAATGAAGAGAGATGATCTTCATAAATATTTACGTCTGACATGGAAATCATTAATAGATACAAGTGACAGAGACAAGGTAAGATTATTTTATTTGTAAGTATCCCTCTCGTTGAACTCATAGACTTGCCCTTCTCTTGAAATAAAACAACCATGCTTGATCCTAACTTTTTTTTTACCGAGAAAAAATAAACTCTAAAAATAACCCTTCAAATTTCATTTTTCCTATTTCTATTCCCAAAAATTAATTGGGTACTAAACTAATCTTAAATCAAATACGGCACGATTGACGTGGAAAGATGTGAGCTCAAGGATTGAAGATAATTATTGTTTCCACAGCATGGGGAGATTATGTACCCGAATGAGGCTGACTTAAATATAGATATATATATAGAGGGAGGATCAATTTATATCAGTATAAATCTTTTTTTTTTACACTCATTTTCAACCATTAATTTTACTTTCATCTAATGATTACCTTTAATTAAATAATCTCAACCATTAGATGAAAATAGAATTAATGATTAAAAATAAGTGTAAGAAAAAAAAGACTTACACTGATGTAAATGATCCTCTTCATATATATATATATATATATATATATATATATATATATATATATATGAGGAGGATCAATTCAACCACACTCATTTTCAACCATTAGATCTACTTTCATCTAATGGTTACTTTTAATGAAATAATCTCAACCATTAGATGAAAGTAGAACTAACGATTAAAAATAAATGTAAGAGAAAAAAAACTTACACTGATGTAAACTGATCCCTCCTCTATATATATATATATTAACAAAGGCATTTAATCAAGGATAGAGCACTCAAATTTTATATAAAGAAAAATCAAAGGACAAGGAAAATAAATTATGGGAGGGTATTGATATTGCCTTTCATCAGCTTACACATTTTACATCTTAATAGCGCCGTCATATTGTTCATCTAGCAATCGACTGGCAACCCAATAAATAAATAACCTCAACAAAAGAACAAAATCAAAATAAAGAAATATTGCTAATGAACGGCAGAACGGGAACCCATTATCTAAAATGGATCAGTGCGAATGGAAGCAGACAGACACCAAGTTTTACTGCTAGTAAACTAGATAAAAGGAACAAATCAAATTGACGTAATACACATTAAAATTTACTTTATCCTTTCTCACCAAATTTTACCACCTCTTGAGTCAATCTAACCTTTAGCCTCAGCAAGTTCAACATCCTTCAAAGTGCTGTTTTCTACTCCTTCCTTCAATAGTCTAATTTCTTCTTCTGTTAGGCTGTTTTTCGCATGAGGAAGGGTCTTGGCATTTGATTGCTTTTCAACCTCCACAGCCCAACTGTAAATTACCATGCCAACAACTGCGAGAATCATTCCCATGATATTCTTGAAAGTTAGCTCCGAATCAAATAGCAGCCACCCCAATGTCAGAACGCATACTGTTTTCATGTGGCCTAAAACCTGGAAGGAAACAGCTGAGAAGCGCCCAATGCAGAGGTACTGGCTCACATTGCAAAATACAGCTAGGGAGCATGAAAGAAGAATGAATAACTGCAGAGATTTACAAAGACATTAAATAAACCACCCAACACTAATTGTATAATTAAAGACAAATACAGAGAGAAACAAACTAAATTCAACGGGGGGAAAGGATGATCACTTACAATGGCACCAGAAGACATCTTATAGTTGGTTATCAATTTGCCGCTAAGGTAGTAATCAACAAATGGACCAAGAATAAGAAGAGAGAGGGCTTGAATAGGAGCAGTCTTACTCAGCAATTCAAAAGATCCAATTGAATATTTCTTTTGTAGAGAACCTATTGACTGTCACAACGAAGGGTAAAAAAGAATCAGGTATAACAAAGAATCAATCGCACAAATAGAATAATTATCAGCATATAACACAAGAAGTGCTTTTTATAGTATAACGTACGTTCTCCACACTCCTGTTCAACAATGAAGTCTATTTGATCTAACACTTGAACATTCACAGGCAAAACACAAGTTATAACCTTTAAAAGAACAAAATGATGCTTTCAGTTATGATTCTACATTAAATTAAGTTCCATCCAGCACTCACTTCAATTACTCCAATTCATAATATATAAAATGACATGAGAAAAGGAAATTACAACAAAAATTGAAATAAATTTCATATTGCCCGCATAGTGGAGCAGAAACATTATATGATACTTACAATTTGCTGTAAAGATGTTGATAAAACTGCTACACAGGCACACACGAAACCTTTGAGGTTAACTTTTACATCAGTTACAGTGCAAACACCAACACCAACAACCACAACCAAGACTGAAATTTTCACTTCCCTTGAGTATTGCTTGCTGTGAAGGATCCATTCCATCACACAAACCACTGGAATCATGCTTAGCTTTGATATCTGCGCACATATACAATGAGAAAATTAACAACTTAAAAATAGAGGCAATGAAAATTCAAAACAAAACCACAAGCAAGCACATTTAAAAGTTAGAACACATGGGGGGTAAGCTGAGTCATTGGGATGGAGAGTCTGACAACAATGTGAGAGTGCAGCAAAACCCAATATTTAGAAATTGAGATATAATTATAATAACTACTACATGTGTCTCTAAAATGACGAGTTGAGCACAATTTGAAATTACAACAAGATAATGAGGATTGTAATCTTGCTAAAGCTTGCAAAAGTATTCCTGAGAGCATACTTTAAGAAAATGCCTTAGTTAACATCCAATGCATATGTTGTCTTATATAAAAGTAGTCTTCAAGATGTAAATTTAGACTAGAATCAATTTTTGGACTGACAAAACTTGCATAGGTATTCCTGACATATAACAATAAGTGTCTTTTCAGGTACTAATACTTTGAAGGTTGACATTACCACTCACAGTTGCAGACGGTCAAATGGAAAACCAAATGGACTAGAAATTTCTCATTATAGCTCTTCAATCAACCATGAAGGTCAATCAAAATTCAAAATATACCAGCACTTCTCTACAAGCAATTCAATGTTTCAATATGGAGTCCCTGTCACATTCTTCGGGTAGGTTTTTAAGAATGGATCCATACAATTTATATAAAAATAAATAAAGAATGGATCCATACAACAACAGCAACCAAGCCTTATACCACTAGTTGGAGTTGTCTACATGAATCAAAAGGCACCATTGGGCTCTACCAGAAACCAAGTTTTCAATAAATCCAGTTATTAGTAAGGTATTTTCTAATGGCTTTCCCTACACTTTTTCCTTTTATTTCTCTCTACCCTTTCCAATCTAATTATCTTCCATTTGATCTACTTTTCTCATCATAGCCATTATTGGTCTTCTCCTCACATGATCAAACCACCTTAGGTGGATTGTCATCTTCTCCTCAATAAGTATTGGGTGCTACACCATCTTTTTCCTGAATACATTCATTAATAATCTTATATTTTCTTACATGTCCACTCATTCACCTCAACATTGTCATCCTCATGCAAATCATTGTGATATGCATCTGATCCGACTGAAGTGTAGATGAGGTACAAATAATTACCCAGGTGTGAATTTGACAGAAAGATGATCTTAATTACTCAGACTGAGACACTTGAGAATCAGAAGGATGAAATTCTTAACTAGAAAGAAAGAAAGAAAGAAAGAAAAAAAAATGGATAGACACAAACAGAGTTGAAATGGTTATCAGAAAGCCATACTTGGTAGAATCCAACAGAGTTGAGCATGAGGCTCAAGTTCATCCCTGTAATAGACGTATTGGCAACCACTGAAAACCAAAGAAGCTCCCACATAGGGACATGCTTCGACGAAGAAGAATAACCGGTAGCATTTGACACCAGACCTACCAGTGCAGTTACAGCAAAGTGGAACCCAGTTAAAGTAGTCGCTGCAAAATAATAACAATAATACTATTAAGTAGTCATGAACAGAAAATTCTCGCATCACATATAACAAGTACACACCATAATATTAACAGCAGGAGTTTGTATTGTAGCCGAAATTAAAGGCGTTTTTAAAAATGTGGAAAAAAAAATAGGAATCAGAGGAGAGGAGATCCAGAACGAAAGAAGTGGCGTAAGCGGAGAGATCTGAGAGAATCAATATAGAGTGTGGGAGGAGAAGGTAGAGATATATTAGTCTTAGATTCGGACATAAAAATAATAGTATAGTTTATTTAGATTAAAGAGAGAAGAAGAAAAGAGTGGACTGACCGAAGCTGAAAGCGTAGCCATTGTTGGACATGAGCTGTTTGTTGGCCATGATAATTCCAACCGAGCTGATAACGTTCATGGCCCATGCTCCCACATCAGATATTGCCGATGATTTCTTTTCGCTCTCCATCTTCTATTCAAGTTTTATGTATGTGTATATACGAGAAAGAACAATATCGATTATCAAAGGGATGAGTAACCGCTATACAGAGACCAGATCCAGATCTGAGGAAGAATAATAATATACAACTAATATTAACAGATTCACAAAAGGAGTAAAAGAGACAGGCTTATCTGTATAGCACAGTACACAAATTCAATTTAAACTTGAGTTCAATCAGATTGAAAATGAAAGGGTGATGTCGACTGGAAAACGAGGAGGACTCAAATTACTAGGGAAGAGAACAAAGGAAAGTGGGGTGTAGGAACGTTTTCCCGATTCAACACTTTAGTTCTGCCTTTCTGTCGGTCTCTCCTCCAGTCTCCAACAACACTTCCCCGTTGTTTCCCTCGCTGTCACATTATTGTCTTTCTCTGCGTCCACACCTCCCTAGATCTATAATTCTTTCCTGTATTTTACTTTACTGAAGGAGATCAGATCTGAGCTTGTAATTTTGGGAAAAAATGGATTTCAGTGTCGTATTGTTAAACTTGGAGGGAGGGAGTGTTAATTAATTTATTTATTTATTATTTTGGCTTGCTTATATATATATTTTAAGTTATAGAAAAAGGTGGGCTGGTTGATAATTAAATTTCGTACATCAACCTCACTTAAATCTTAGGGAAAGAATAGTTACACACACTTTAAAAATAAAAACTACACAAAAAAATACATGAGTCATTGATAGAAAGAAAAAAAAAAAAGAAAGGAAGGAAGAAAAATGAATGATTATGATGATATGAGATTTTTTTAGGAGAAAATTTAGGTAAAATATCATATGTGCTCGTAGTACTCTTCTCTTATTATAACACAACATGTAGATTATTTTTTTATGTCATTACCACACTATTACACGGCCGCTATTACACGGTCGTGTAATGATACACAGCCTAAGCCGTGTATTGCACTATTTTTTTTTTGAATAATTTAACGATTACACTACTCAAAAGGTTAATTTTTGTATTAAAAAAAATAATGATCAATCCGATCACTCGAACCAAACTAAATCATAGATGTTTGGTTTGGATTTTGCTATCAAAAAAATAAAAAAATCGAACCAAACCGAACTAATTAATTTTGATTGGTTCAAATTTAATTTTTCCCAAAACTCGAACCAAACCATCCACTTATACCTCTACTTTATTGTTTATATAATGTTTGAGAAACTATGTAAAAGTTTTTGCATGAAATTCAATGCATTATAACAGTTTTTTTTCATAAGTTTGAAGTTTAAATATCATTTTATCTTCAATTAAATAATTTTTAAATTATTTTATATCTATTTTGATAATTTAATGTATAAAAGTAATTATTTTTTATATTATATAAACAAAATAAATTATTTTAAAATCATTTTTAATTAACATATTCAAATATAAAATTGATTATATTATAATTAATTATAACAATAATCAATTATACATATAATCAATTATTAAAATAATCAAATTTTCACAAATTAATCCAAATATACATATTATTGAAATGATTTTTTTCACAGTTAATAAAGGGAATTTCTATAGTACTCTGATGAATTTGATACTCAGAATGAGTTGTCAAACATTGATTGAATATTAAATTTATAATAAATATTTAAAAATAATTAATAGTTAATAAAATATTTAACAACTCAATCTAAACAATCTCGATATTCTTATCCATTTTTATGAATACCACTTTTTACACCACATAAAGTTGGTTATTGAAGTATAAATTCATGATTAATGACGTATATAAGTTAGTTGATAAGTATGTAAAAAGTTGATTAATGAAGAATAAAAATGTAGTTGATAATGTATACAAGTTGGTTAACGGAGTCAAGTTGGAAGGGTTACATATTTGTACATATTTATTAACTAATAATTTATATTTTATTAACCAACTTTCATGTGGTGTTAAAATGAATGTGAACACTGTTTGATATAAGATGATAAGGAAAAAAAGATGTGAACCATAGAAATTCTTCCGATCCAAACACATCCTAACTGCAATGGCATTGCTGCTGTGCGTTTTGGGTGAGCTGGCCTCAACCCTTGGCATTCGAAGACCACAAGGCACAAGCCCTCGCAACTGAGTTCTACTGCTGTGAGATACAGGGTTGTTGGAGCTTCTAAGTTATGCGCTGGTCTCATAAAGCAAAGGATGGGTTGCTTTATAGTTTTGTTCTGTGCTACTGCTGAGAGATAGATTGTGCTGCTGGGTTGTAAACATTGTGCTTTCATTTTCGTCACCCCTAACTAGCTAAGCTATCACAATCTCCATAAATATGGCGTCTTCTAGTTCTGCGGTCTCCCGACTAACCAATCTTCGCCGACACTTGGATTTGGCTCACACAATCAATAAGGTGAAGGTAGCTTCAGAAGTTTCTGAAGCGTTATTACTAGGGCGTGCAGTTGTTGCTCTGGAATCTACCATCATTTCTCATGGTTTTCTTTCTATATCCTATTCTTATCATTTTAATTTTCTATTGCCCTTTTCAAGTCTAACAGCCACAGCTACAGCTTAGTATTTGGAATATGATGTTCTTGTTTGTAATGTAGGGATGCCATACCCTCAAAATTTGGAAACTGCAAAAGAGTTGGAAGCTATTGTCAGAGAGAACGGTGCAGTTCCTGCTACTATTGCAATTTTAGATGGCACGCCTTGTGTAGGTCTTTATTATCATCTTCTTTACTCTATGCATTCAATTACTACTATTGCATATTTTACCATTCACTTGCAAGCACAACTGATCTGATCTAGTATAAGAAGCATGATGGAGTGCTTGCACTTAACTACTTGTGGATTTCCTTTTCATGTTGTTTTGTGAATCAAGTTTGATTGATGTTGATATTCTTTGCTATTCTGATTCTTCTCTCTCTTCATTCGAACATATTTGATGTTGGATTTGAATTGGGTGCTTGGCATGATTCTTCCAAGAGACTGAAAAGAAGCTATATTAAAAAAATAATGTAAGCTTTTACCTGTGTTTATGCATGTCATGTGTTCACAAAGTTGAAGAGATAAGCTGAAGAGTTTGTCATCCCATTTTGACTCTGCTGCTACAATGATAGCGAATATGTTTTGTTGTGGCTTTTTGTTTGAATTGAACAACTTTTCTTTTGCTTACTTGTTTTATGTGGATAGGTCTAACTATGGAAGAACTTGAAAGGCTAGCTACTCTGGGAACTAGAGCTCAGAAAACAGCTCGTAGGGACATTGCACATGTTGTGAGTGCTTTTGGCATCAGTACGCACTATTTTCATGTTGGCAATCTCTTTTGTGGATAACTTTTTATTTTTTCATTTGTTGTTATTTTGTAGATTGTTATCCACTACTTTTATAGTTGAACAGTTATATGTATAAACACACTCAACACACACAAAAAAACAGACAACGACATGTATTTATATATGTACATGTGTATATGAATGTAGTTAGCAACCGAACAAAAAGGAAAGTAGAAAACCCATTATAGCCAAAATGTCGCCTAGTCCAAGAATTCTAAGCAACAACTATATATAGCTTGCAAGAATTCCTTGGAAATATAAGATTACCCCCATCCAACCCATCTATCAATCTACTAACCCAAAGAAGTGGAAAGATTTACTTCTTGTTCATAGTACAATTGGACAGAATGTACTTGAATGCTCTCTCATTAGAGACTTATATCTTCAATTTGTTAAAAAAAAGTTGACTGAAGATTTTCAGAATACATAATTATTACAAAGGACCTAAAATTATTGCTGAAATAAAACTCAACAAATAACTTATAGCTAAAAGAATAAAGTAAATGAATGACAAGAGCATTCTGGAATTAAGATAAGTAGTTCATTTGCTTATACCCACTCACACATGCCTTCAATGGTGCAAAATTTTCTGCTGATTATACATTTTGGATGTAGTGATGAAAATATTCATTATCAACTAGTTGGTTCTTCTCATTTTGCAGCTGACTCTTGGCTGATAAATTGAATTCTACTAACATTATAGATTCTTGCATGCAAGTCCTTGTAAACTTGAATTGTAAACTAGAGTCATAAACTCATAAGAGTTTACAGATTTTAAAAATATTATTTTAAAAACATATCCTAGTACCCAAAGATAATTTAATAGCATATTCATAATTAATATTCAATATTCTAACTCCATAACAAAGCAAATGAAAGTAATAAAATATAAACATTACTCAATACTTGACCCAAATGTTATATTATACTTAGCCCAGTACTTACATTATTTTGTAGTTTAACAAAACAAAACAAAAATAATAATAAAAACATAAAATTATCTTTATACACCCAACATATATTGCAGAATATTGGCAATTTAACTCAAGTACCCAAGAACATAAACCAAAAACTGTTTATTTTGATGCCAAAACCATGTATAAATCCAAGCTCATAAACTCGCTAGTAGAATCGAGAGTTTATCGATTTTGCTAGAGTTTACCAAAAAGAGTTTACAAGTGAGTTAACTTGAGAATTTGACAAGCTTGCTTGCTTGCTTGCATGCATTTGAGATTGCTTTCTTGAATCTTGAAGTTAACTAATGGTCTGAGATTTTAAGTTCAGTCACTATAATGTTTATACTTTTCATGAGCTAAATTTTGCTTGACATGTTGTCAAATTGGTTATTGTCAGTATATGCATTTTTGTTAGTGTTTTTTTATGTTCTATAGTAAACTTTAAAGTAATCTTCGGAAGTGAAGTTTCAATGACTAGTGCAATATTGCCAAAAGAGTTTATTACCTTTCTCTCACCCAAAATCACAGTGCACCTTCATAGTTTTTCAGTTGTTCACTATGATTTTACATACTAACATATTTGGTTTTTAGGTGGCTAGCGGTGGAAATGGTGCTACTACTGTTTCTGCAACAATGTTTTTGGCTTCTATGGTGATTTTCTCGTATACTGCATCCATAGTTTCTTAATGTGATACTGTTTCATGCTCAGTCCTTGTACCATGTCATTTTGGTTTCACTGCCTGTACTTTTTTGAATTTTCTGCAGGTTCATATTCCTGTCTTTGTGACTGGGGGGATTGGGGGAGTGCACAGACATGGGGAATATAGTACGTTAACTTCCTATATCTTATTGATAGAAAGAATTGGTTTTCATGATGGATGCTGATGATCTTGTAAGATGCAAGGTGTTCTGGTCTGAAATTTGGGACCATATGAATCAACCTGTGCATGTATTACATATTATTGTTGCCTTGGAGGGTCCATGAAAGAGTTGCAATTTGCAAGTTAAACAATGAAAAGGGAAAGTTATGGCCTAGGACCAAGTTTGGCCTTTCACAGAAGAGACCTTAAAACATTTTTTTCAAGGCCAAAAACACCCATAGTCAATTTGGTTATCTTGTTGAACTATAGTTACTTGGTTGTAACTTGTACTTTATCATGCAAATAACCACACCTGCAAAGCAATAATCACATTCGGTCCTTCAATAAATTTTTAAGATCTTTTCTGGTTAATAAAGGTCAAAGTTGCTCCTTGGCTGTCAAAAATAATACAAAAGGAGCCAATATTTATTGGGAATTTTATAAGCTTAGAATGGGAATGCTTGTGTAATGCAATCTGCAAAACTGCTTTTTTAAAGGAACAGTTGATTTGCATCATGGAAAAGATAATTTCTTGTTGCCCTCTAGAAACTTTAAAAACTAAAAAATGCTTTTAATTTTTATATTATTGGGGTTTCTACAACTAAGTCTAACATCTTTATTGAGCATATTATTTTCATTTTTCTTTGGGCAGCTATGGACATATCTTCAGATCTCACTGAGCTTGGTAGAACACCAGTAGCAGTTATCTGTGCTGGTGTAAAATCAATTTTAGATATTCCCAGGACCCTTGAATACCTGGTACTCATTTACTTGTGTTGATATTATCACTGAAGTACTTCAGCTATGCACTATCAATTGTAGCTTACATTCATTGTTTTTATCTTGAATAGGAAACACAGGGAGTTTGTGTTGCTGCTTACAAGACCAATGAGTTTCCTGCATTTTTCACAGAATCAAGTGGCTGCAAGGTATATTAAATTGGGTTTTCCTAAGGCTTACTTAAGCATGTTGAATACTTGAAGTAACAGCAAATAATGATTTGATCATGTTTTACTTTTCCCACCATTGTATAATTGCAATGGTAGGCGAATCTCTAAATTTTATTCTTATATTTCGCATCATCTAAATGAAATGGAACTACTTTCTTTCCTCTTCTTCCTTGTTTGGTTAACATGCTTTTTAGTGAGATTTTAAAACTTTTTAGTGAGATTTTAAAATAAACAAACAAATAAATAGAAGAGCTCTCAATATAGTTGAGATGATTATAGCATTCATTAACTTAAAAAACCTCTCAAAAATTGATGATTCAAGCATGAAATGATAAAAAATTTTGTTAGGATCCAATTGCAAAGTATGGGACTTGAGTCCCACATCGGAAGTATGGGATTCCAGTGTGGGGTTTATATGGCCTTGGGTTTCTCCAACCACAATGACTGGCTTTTTTGGTATGGTTCTCCTAAGGTTCGTATCAATTTTCTTTTTAATTGTAGTTGGAATCGCATGAATCGCAATTCGATTCATGTGATTCAAGATGATTCATCATGCCATTGATACAGATCATAATGGGAATTGGTTTTGCGCCAGAATTGTTCTGAATTGCCAGAATAGTGATTCATATCCGATGCAGACGATTCTCGCACAGTCGGGTTGCGCCTTCAACCTGGGTAGGGTCCTGCGTGACCCGATTTTTTAAAAATCCCTTTCTCTCTCTCTCTCTCTCTCGCAATTTCTTTCTTTATGGAAGTGGAGGGAAGTGCCGAAACCTTTTTTCTGCCTCATATTTAAAGAAAACCCAATCCTATTCCCATGGCCCCCCACCCTCTGCCGCTCCTCCACTGCACATGATAACCAATTGTGCTGGTCTGCTGTCCCCCCTGCGATCCATTCTGCTGGTCAGCTCTCGTCCTCTTTTGCTGGTATTATTATTTCTTTCTGTGGGTTTTTATTCCTTTTTTAGGAATGTAAATATATCATATCAATCTGTAGTTATGATTGTAAATCTGTATTTATGATTGTAATTAGGGTAAATCCCTCAAAGGGATTCTAGCCTAGAATAGGCTGATTGACTTCCTAATTTAGTGCTTAGTATCCTGTATATATATCATACTATTGTCTCAATGAAAGTAAGAAAAATCAGTCAGAATACTCATTCTGTTTTTCCACATGGTATTAGAGCTTTTGGTATTTGATCCAGGAGAAAAGTCTCCATATTTGGCCGCCTTCATTGCGGCTGCAATTTCCTCGAGGCTGCCTTCATTGCGCCTTACTTTCGATTACCTTCATTGCAGTCTACCGCCCACCGACCACCACTGCCGACCGCTGACCACCGCCTCCGTTGACTGCCGCCGGTATCAGAATTGCAGATTTTCTACTTTGTTGGGAGGGGTCAGAATCATCACCAATGGCAGATAAGGAGGAAAAACAGGCTGTAGATGTTCAGGGAGATGCTCAACAGCAAGGAGAATTGCAGAATATCCATTCTGCATACAGATTGAATGGAAAAAATTATCTGAAATGGTCGCAGCTTGTTAGTATAATACTAAAAGGAAAGGGGAAGATAAGTCATCTGACTGGTGCTGGACCTAGCAAGGACAGCCTTAAGTTTGTAGCGTGGGATGAAGAGGACTCTATGATCATGGCTTGACTATGGAACTGTTGAGAATGATTTCAGGAAGCACTCTAAATATAATAAACCTTTGTACTGATTTTAATAGATAGTGGAGCAAGTCACAATTTTGTATCCAGCAAACTGGTACAAGAATTGGGACTCATGATTGAGACAACCAAACCCTATTATGTAAGATTAGGGGATGGAAATAGAAAATCTACTCAGGGTTGTTGCAAGGATCTAAAGGTGCGTTTGGGGCCATATGTGATGGAAGGGGATTTCTTTTTGTTTGACTTAGGAGGAGTTGATTTGATTCTTGGGGTGGCCTGGCTAGTCACATTGGGAGATATCAAAGCAAATTGGCAGACCTTGAGCATGTCCTTCGAGCATCAAGGGCAGAATATGATCATACAAGGAGATCCCAGCTTAACCAAGACGGTGATTTCCTCCAAGGCACTTAAGAAACTTACCAAGAAGGAGATAGACATAATGTCTATGCTCTGGGTTGTTGAGAAAAAGATATAGAAGAACAGGGGTGACAACAGACCAAACCATCAATTACAGGAGGTATTATCTGAGTTTGCAGCAGTTTTTCATGAACCAAAAGGGTTGCCACCACCTAGAGGGATTGATCATCGAATTCCAATTAAAGCTGGGATAGATCCAATCAACGTAAGGCCTTATCGTTATCCCCATTTGCAGAAAAACGAGATAGAAACCCAAATAGCTGAAATGCTAGCTTCGGGAATCATTAGACCCAGCAACAGCCCATATTCCAGTCCTGTAATTTTGGTCAAGAAAAAGGATGGAAGTTGGAGGTTTTGTGTGGACTATCGTGCTCTAAACAAAGCTATAGTACCAGACAAATTCCCTATTCCAGTGATAGAGGAATTGTTAGATGAATTGAGTGGAGCGGTTTACTTCTCCAAGATAGACTTAAGGGCTGGATATCACCAAATCAGAATGCACAAACCAGACATTCCAAAAACAAGCATTCGAGAACTCACCAAGGGCATTACGAATCTCTAGTAATGCCGTTTGGATTAACTAATGCTCCAGCCACGTTCCAATGTGCTATGAATGCCACGCTTAAACCTTTTCTTCGACGGTATGTCTTGGTTTTCTTTGATGATATTTTGGTGTATAGCAAAACATGGGAGGATCATTTGAAGCATTTGAGGCAAGTCTTGGCCCGATTATTAGAACACTCTTTCTTTGCCAATCAAAAGAAGTGCACTTTTGGAAAAACCAAGATAGTGTACCTTGGTCATATTATCTCTAAGGATGGGGTATCAATGGATCCCCAAAAGATTGAAGCTATTCTGCAATGGCCATTACCCAAGACATTGAAAGCTTTGAGAGGATTTTTAGGGCTTACTTGGGTACTATAGAAGGTTCATTTGCCATTACGGACAAATAGCTCGACCCACTAACTGATTTGTTGAAGAAGGGAAATTTCAAGTGGACTAGTACTAGTACTTGAAGCTTTTAACCATTCTGGTACATCATTACTACAACTCCAGATGTTGTCTATGCCGATTTCTCAAAAAAATTCTCCATAGAATGTGATGCATCAGGAAGGGAGTGGGGGCTGTGTTAACACAAGAAAAAGACTTATTGCTTATTTTAGCAAGGCTTTGGCAGATTTAACCCTCTCTAAATCAGTATATGAAAAAGAATTGATGGCTTTAGTCCTAGCAATCCAACATTGGAGACCCTATCTCCTAGGACAGAAATTCACGGTATTTACTTGATCAAAAGAGTTTAAGGTACCTCTTAGAGCAGAGAATAACAACTCAGAATCAACAAAACTGGTTGGCGAAATTGTTAGGGTACGAGTTTGATATTGTGTACAAGGTTGGGGCTTCAAATAGAGTTGCTGATGCACTCTCTAGGAGGGATGAAGATAAGGAGCTGCAAGGAATAACAAGGCCTTTCTCGGCACGATATTACGAAATTGATGAAGAAGTTAAGAAGGACCCACTATTGGCAAAAATTTCAGAAGACTTACAATTAGACCCTAACTCACATCCTCAATATACATTGGAGCATGATAGATTATACTATAAAGGCAGGTTAGTCTTATCAACAAATTCAGTTTGGATCCCTCAACTACTCCAGGAATTCCATACTTCTCCCATGGGGGGCATTCGGGAATATACAAGACTTATAGAAGAATGACTCAATCTCTTTTCTCGGATTGGTATGAAGGGAACAATCACTGATTTTGTAGCACCCTGCCATGTGTGTCAAAGGAGTAAATATCAAGCCTCTTCTCCAAAGGTTGCTACAACCTTTACCTATTCCAAAAGCCATATGGGAAGAAATCAGCATGGACTTCATTGTGGGACTTCCTAAATCAAAAGGTTTTGATCTGTGCTTGTAGTAGTGGATAGATCGAGTAAATATGGGCATTTCATTCGATCAAACACCCATATATCTTTGCAAGATCCATAGCCGAGATTTTTGTTAAAGAAATTATCGAGCTACATGGGGTGCCAATCTCTATTGTTAGTGACGAGGATCCTACATTCATGAGTAATTTACGCGGAACTTTTCAGATTACAAGGAACTACTTTGAATATGAGTACACCTACCATCCTGAATCGATGGACAAACAGAGGTCCTTAACGAGAACCTTGGAGACTTATCTCGTGTGCTTCGTTTCGAGCAACCAAAATCCACAGGCGGGGTTTATACTGTAAAATGAATACGGTATAATACCGGTTTCAAGGTCTTTGCACACTGCACACCCTTTGAAGTGGTCTATGGAAGACCCCACCTTCTTTGGCTAGATTCATCCCTGGAGAAACTTTAGTAGAAGCAGTTGCACAAGACCTCATGGACAGAGATGAAGCTCTGAAACAACTAAAGTTCCACTTACAGAGAGCACAAAATCAGATGGCCCACTATGCCAATATACATAGAAAAATCTCTCCAATTTAGCCAGGAGATTGGGTTTATCTCAAAATTAGGCCACATAGATAGATTTCCATGCCTACCAAGCTACATCCTAAACTATCTGCTAGATATTATGGACCCTATTTGGTATTGAAACAAATTGGAGCTGTAGCCTTCAAATTGCAACTCCCAGAACAAGCTCAAATACACCCAGTATTTCATGTTTCCCAGCTTAAGAAAGCAGCCTGATACCATCCAGTTGAACCCGAACTTCCAAATGAATTACAAGGCACGGCAGAGAGTTATACCAAATTTTCGATTTTGGGTACCGAAAAATCAATCTCTCAGGATCAGAAACATCCCAAGTGCTAATCCAATGGCAAGGGAAACCACCAGAGGAAGCTACATGGGAAGACATCTCCTCCATAAGAAATCAGTTTCCAGATTTCAACCTTGAGGACAAGGTTGTTTATGAGGGAGGGAGTATTGTTGAGAATGATTTCGGAAAGCTTTAAATATAATAAACCTTTACAGGTTTATTATAGGAAGAAAAAAGAAACAAATAGTTGTTAACTCGAAAAGGGATATGGGATATTGTTGTAATCAGTGGGTAGTTAGTTAGGATTCATTATAGTTTGTATTGAGTGATCGGGAGCTTAGGCGTAGAATGTATGCTTTTAAATAGACCTCTTACATTATTGAGAGGAGAGTTTTTGGAATATTTTCGAGTGACTGGAAATTCCAGTGGGAAAAAGGAGAGTGCTCCTTTTTGGGGTAAAGTTGTTTACCTTGGTTTCTTTGTATTCTTGATCCATTCATCAATAAAGAGGAATTCTTCAGTAATTGTTCTTTTGTCAGAAAAAGTTTTTCTTTGTTAGGAATTCAAGATTCTAATCTCAGAACCAGATTCCTAACAGGAACACAATGATTCCAGAGATCAATGACACTTGTATGTTCCTCAATACTGCCAAGGAGATATGGGATGCAGTGGAACAAACTTATTCCAAAGCCAAGGATGCAGCTCAGGTTTATGAAGTAAAGGTGAAGACAGTAGCCGCGAAGCAAGGGAACAAATTAGTCACCGAATATGCAAATCACTTGAAGTTTCTATGGATGGAACTGGATCATTATAGAGTGATCAAAACCAATTACCCCGATGATGCAGCTATTCTGAAGAAGTTCATTGAGCAGGACAGGGTCTATGATTTTTTGGTTGGTATAAACCCTGAATATGATCAAGTCAGAATTCAGACTTTAGGGAAATCAAATCTCCTATGTCTCAATGAAGTGGTGGCTATGGTTTGAGGTGAAGAAAGCAGGAGGAGTTTGATGTTGGATACCCCAGCCATTGAAAGTTCAGCATTGGCTGAACATTCTAAACGCATTCCAGCATATGCAGTAGAGAAGAAGAAGGATGCATTGTGGTGCACCTATTGCAACAAGCCACGCCACACCCGGGAGAAGTGTTGGAGACTACATGGGAAGCCTGCTACTCGTGAATGGAACAAAAGAGGGGAACCTGCGCTGAAGGGTGGACATGCTCAGGTTGCTATTGCTGAAAAGGTGAAGGAAGCAAGACCGAATCTACCATTCTCAATCAGGAGGAGATAGACAGGGTGAGAGCCTTCCTTATGAGTCTGGAAAAACCACCAGGTACTTGTACTTTGGCATACTCCGGTAAGCTTCCATTTTCCTTTGGATTAAATGTCTCAGAAGCCCCCTCCCAAAATTTTTGGATACTAGATTCAGGTGCAACAGATCACATGACACCCTCCTCCAAACACTTTTCCACATACTGACTTTGTCCTAGCAATAAGAAAATTGCCACAACCGATGGAACCCTTGTAACCGTAGCTGGCCTAGGAGACATCCACATTAATCCTTCAATAACCCTGAACAATGTGCTCCATGTCCCAAAATTATCCACCAATCTCGTCTCTATACAAAAGCTTACAAAAGACTTGTCATGTAATGTAATTTTTGACAGCAATCATTGTGTATTTTAGGACAAGGTTTTGGGGACGATGATTGGACGTGCTAGGGAATGGAATGGCCTTTTCTACCTGGAGGAGACAGATGGAATTGCCAAGGACTGGCTGCATCAGTCATTCATGACAGACTCCCTGCTATCCAACAAGGAGAAAGTTTTTCTTTATCATTATCGTCTAGGACATCCCGCTTTTAGGACCCATAGGATTCTATTTCCTTCTTTATTTACCAATTTGGATGTTCAGAGTTTTCATTGTGAGGTGTGTGAAATGGCTAAGCATAAGCGTGTACCCTTTCCTATTAGTAATGAAAAGAGCACAATTCCCTTTTATCTTATTCATTCTGATGTATGGGGTTCCTCTGTCATTCCCACTGTGTCTGGTGCTCGATGGTTTGTCACCGTCATAGATGATTGTACACGGGTTACTTGGGTTTTCTTACTTAAACAGAAGTCTGAAGTATGCATTGTATTTCAAAATTGTCTCTCTGGTAAAAAATCAGTTTGGGGTGACTATCGAGAAACTTAGGTCTGATAATGCCAAAGATTACTTTAACTAGAACCTTACTTTTTTTTGTCAAAGAGAAGGTATCATTCATGAGTCTTCTTGTGTCAAAACACCACAACAGGCCTTGTATGGGCTGAAACAATCACCTAGAGCTTGATTTGGAAGGTTTACTAGAGTTATGACAACCTTGGGGTATAAACAGAGTCAAGGGGACCATACATTGTTCCTTAAACATTCTGTTTCAGGGGGAGTAACAGTGGTATTAGTGTATGTGGATGACATTATATTGACTGGAGATGATGAGAAGGAGCAGCAAACTGTACATCAGTGTTTGGCCGAGGAGTTTGAGATAAAAACCTTGGGAAAACTCAAATATTTCCTAGGAATTGAAGTGGCACGTTCCAGACAAGGAAATTTTATTTCACAGCAGAAATATATCACTGATTTGCTCAAAGAAACAGGTAAAACAGCATGTAAGCCTGTTAGTACTCCTGTAGACCCAAGCATAAAACTCGGTAGTGCGGAAGAAGATCTGCAGTAGACAAGGAGATGTATCAACGTTTGGTTGGTAGGCTTATTTATTTGTCTCACACCAGATATGGAGTAAGTCTAATTAGCCAATTTATGCACAGTCCAAAACAAGTTCACTTATAGGTTGCACATAGGATTTTACAGTACCTTAAAGGTACTCCAAGAAGGGGAATTTTGTTCAAGAGAAATGGGAATATAAATCTTGAAGTATGTACTGATGCTGACTATGCAGGGTCAATTGTTGATAGGAGGTCTACTATCGGATATTGCACTTTCCTTGGTGGTAATCTTGTGACTTGGAGAAGTAAAAAACAGAGTGTGGTGGCACGTTCTAGTGCTGAGGCAGAATTTCGTGCTATGGCACAAGGCATATTTGAGCTCCTTTGGCTTAAAATTATTTTAGAAGATTTGAAGATTAAGTGGGAAGAACCTATTAGGCTTTATTGTGACAATAAATCAGCAATCAGCATAGCACACAATCCAGTTCAACATGATCGAACTAAGCATATTGAAATAGACAGACATTTCATCAAGGAGAAGCTGGATAGTGGCCTAATATGTACTCCGTATGTACCTACACAAGGGTAACTTGCGGATATTCTCACTAAAGGATTAGGCAGTGCAGCATTTGAAGGATTTGTATCCAAGCTGGGAATGGCAAATACCTATTCACCAGCTTGAGGGGGAGTGTAGGTTTTTATTCCCTTTTTAGGAATGTAAATATATCATATCAATCTGTAGTTATGATTGTAAATCTGTATTTATGACTGTAATTAGCATAAATCCCTCAAAGGGATTCTAGCCTAGAATAGGCTGATTGACTTCCTAATTTAGTGCTTAGTATCCTGTATATATATCATACTATTGTCTCAATGAAAGTAAGAAAAATCAGTCAGAATACTCATTCTGTTTTTCCACACTTTCTATATTTGTTGTCTGCTCGTTGCTGCTGTACTGTGTGGGTATAGAAAAATGGATCATACTAAAAAATCAAAGATACTGATGTTGCATGGAACCATTGTGAAAGCATCTCTTCACATAGACTTTAATTTAAATGCCAAAATTGTTCATTGTAATGTCCCTAATTTTATTTTTTTTTGCTATATCACTTGAATCTTGATTTATTTTGAAGTTTAAATTTCATTTTATTAACTACATAATGATTATTTGACTTTAAAATGTTAATATCTAACTGTTTGTAATGTTTCATTGTATGAATTTTTTTTTTTTAAATAATTTATCATGAACCATGCCATTCACCGTACATTTCAATTCATGATTTGGAAAATAGGCCTTCCTATTCACGATTCAATTCAAAATTTGACAGCCATGTTGCCACCTATCATTAATCTGATAGCAGTTTAAGATTTTTTGTCAAGTTACATGCAGAATTGGAATGTGAACAGTGTAAATTACCAAGAAACAAGTTTAATTGACAATCTATTATTTGGTCAATGGCATAATTTCCAGGTTTCATGTCGGGTAGATTCCCCTGAAGACTGTGCTCGCCTAATAGGCAAGGAAAACATTTTTTATTTTTCTCTCAGTGTAAATTTATATGTTTTAACACAGCTTCCATACGATTTCTTTTAATTTTTATTGTTCTAGCAGAAGCAAGCATCAAACTCAAGCTTGGAACTGGAATTTTGATAGCAGTACCTATTCCTCGAGAACATTCAACTTCTGGACACATAATTGAATCTGCCATTCAAAAAGCCCTTAAAGAAGCTAGGTAAACTTTTTGTTCTCTCTCTTCCTCTCTATCTATCATGACATCATATGTAAGTTGTACATTAACATTGCTTATTAACCGGTTTGCTAATGCTTTCATCATACATCTAGTATTTAAAAAATAAATTAAATTAAATTTCTGCCACTTGCAGGGAAAACAATATAACAGGAAATGCCGAGACTCCTTTCTTGCTTGCTAGAGTAAATGAACTGACTGGAGGTGCCTCACTTGTTTCAAGTATCCTCTTTTAAAGTTTTCCAACTATACATTATTATAAAATAAAAAATTAACAGCCTATTTTTTAAAATAATTAAATTTAGGGTATTTCTATGGTACCTACCTTTTTTTTCAGAGTTTGGTACTCAGGGTGAGTTGTCAAATATTTTATTAACTATTAATTATTTTTAAACATTTATTTTGAATTTAGCATTCAATGAATAGTTGACAACTCACACTTGGTACCAAATTCATTAGGGTACCAGAAAAATTTCCTTAAATTTAATCTATTGTAACTACTGTTAATATGATTCGAACGTCATATTCAATTAAATATTGAAATTAGTGTTAAAGCAAATCTTAACCACATTTTAGATATTGCTCTTGTGAAGAATAATGCTCTTATTGGAGCTAAAGTTGCTGCAGCCCTGGCTCAGCTAAGAGAACATTGTTAGAGTTGAACTTGTACTTTCTTGATTTGTGTTGATCAGTTCAACAGAGTTTATGAATGAAACGGGTCCTTATCTCTATAACTACTAATGTGTTAACCAGATTGTTGGCTATTGATTATTTTTAGATATTTATTATGAATTTAGCATTCAATGAATGGTTGACAATTCACACTTTGTTTTAAATTCCTTAGGGTACCATAGAAATTTCCTTAAATTTAATCTATTGTAACTACTGTTAGTATGATTTAATCGTCAGATCCAAATTAAATATTGAACTTAGTGTTAAAGTAAATCTTAACCACATTTTAGATATTGCTCTTGTGAAGAATAATGCTCTTATTGGAGAGCCCTTGCTCAGCTAAGAGAACATTGTCAGAGTTGAACTTATACTTTCTTGATTTGTGTTGACCAGTTCAACAGAGTTTGTGAATGAAACGGGTCCTTATCTCTATAACTGCTAATGTGTTAACTAGATTGTTGGCTATTGATTATTTTTAGAGTTATGAATGAAACGGGTCCTTATATCTGTAACTGTTAATGTGTTAATAAGATCGTTGGCTATTGATTATTTTTAAATATTTATTATGAATTTAATATTCAATGAATGATTGACAATTCACACTTGGTTTCCAATTCAGGCCATTTCTAATATACACTATGGTATGCAAGGTGTATGGTGCACCTGGTACATTTTAATTGTTGATTATGTTGAAAAATATATCAACGACCTCTAACCTGTTGTATTGTTCACCATCACTGTTTACAGTCTCCATCGAAAATACTGTTCACACTGGGAAAAAATATTGTTCATGTCGAAAAAAATAGTGTTCATCGTCGGAATCCACATTGTTCTTGTCAAAAAAAATATTGTTCATTGCTGAAAAATTGCATTGTTCATAGTTGGAGTTATTGTTTATGCAGTTATTATTTTATTTTTAAATTGCATAATTGTGTAAAAAATTATTAAAATAATATCAATTAAAATTATATTAATTTTTATATTTTTTCATAAATAATTGTGCATATTAAAATCTTTATAGATTTTATTGTGTGTAAATATTATCGCTTAAAATCAGTAGAATTTTCAGATGTACGCTTATTTATAAAAAAATATAAGGATTAATATAATTTTAATCGATATTATTTTTACTTTATATTATTTACACGCTTATACAACTTAAAAAAAAAAAACAGATAGCTTGAAAAAGGTGGTGGCCGATGACAGACGATGGCGATGGTAGCGATGAAAATGCTTATTGGTCGGAAAAAGTGATAGTGATGATGTGTAAAAAAAATTAATAAAAAAATTAACCTAAAAAAACTAACCTAAAAAAATATTAACCTGAAAAAAAATTAAGTAGAAAAATAAAAACTAACTTGAAAAAAAAATGTTAACTTAAAAAAAAGAAGGAAAAAACCTGTTATTATAAGTAAAGGGTAGGGTGTATTATATACCCAAAGCTAGCAGGGTATATAATAGCACCCGCCTCAAATTCATTAGGGTAACATAGAAATTTCCTTAAATTTAATCTATTGTAACTACTGTTAATATGATTCAAACGTCAGATCCAAATTACATATTGTTAAAGCAAATCTTAACCACATTTTTTATATTGCTCTTGTGAAAAATAATGTTCTTATTGGAACTAAAGTTGCTGCAGCCCTTGCTCAGCTAAGAGAACATTGTTGGAGTTGAACTTATACTTTCTTGATTTGTGTTGATCAGTTCAGCAGAGTTTATGAATGAAACGGGTCCTTATCTCTGTAATTGCTAATGTTACTTAATATGATCCTCAAAAGGTTTCTCTGGCGTCAAATGTTATTGTCTTAGTGTCTGCTCTATGCAAGTTAGATTTGCTTTAATGAGACCAGTGTATTGACAGCAATCCGTATGTTTTATTTGTATATTTCACGGTAATTAATTTGTTTTAAACGAATGTAAGTAGGTAAGTCTAAAAGAATAAAGTAGCAATTTATTTATTCTGTGATTGCAAGGAATTTCAATGGATTAGCATAATTCTTAGAAAGGTATGCTAAATTTATATATCTGTATCGATTGTTGTAAAAAAATTAAGAGAAATACTTATAATACATTTTTTTATTTAATAATTATTTTACGATTAGTTTAAAAATAAATATTACTAGTATTCTTTTCTTAATCCTTCAAGTGTATGAGGTGAATCAATAATAAAATAAGTGTTAAAATGAGTATTTAAAAGAAGAGGAGGGATCGACTTACACCAGTGTAAATCTTTTTTCTCTTACACTCATTTTCAACTGTTAGTTCCACTTTCATCTAATGGTTGATATTATTTTATTAAATGTAACCATTAGATGAAAGTGGAACTAACGGTTGAAAATAAGTGTAAGAGAAAAAAGATTTACACTGGTGTAAGTTGATCCTTCCTCTTAAAGAGGAGGGATCGACTTACACCAGTGTAAGTCTTTTTTCTCTTACACCCATTTTCAACCGTTAGTTCCACTTTCATCTAATGGTTGATATTATTTCATTAAAGGTAACCATTAGATGAAAGTGGAACTAACGGTTGAAAATAAGTGTAAGAGAAAAAAGATTTACACTGGTGTAAGTTGATCATTTTAAGGATGTTGTTATAACAAATACTTTGAGGATGTTGTAAAAAAAGAAAAAGAAGATAAAAAAAAGAATAAGACAAAGTGGGTGAGAGATTAGGTAAAAATAACTCACCTTTTAAGTGTAACCGGTTGTAACTGTTATAGAATATGAGAATGTGTAGTTTATAAGTGAGTTGAGAGAATATGAGAATTATAAATATAGCAAATGTGAATGGCCAAAATGGGATAAAGAAATGTGACCAAATAGAGAGAAAATCTCCTTTATTAGTCGTATAAATAAATAAATATGTAATGTGGAATTTAGGGCTACACACAGGTTGGGTTGGTTTGGGTTTACGAGAAAAAATGTCTAAACCAATTAATTGAGATCGGATCTGTTTGGATCGATTTAAAAAAAAAAAAATTCAGATAATCCGAATCGAACTAACTCAATTATAATCGGTTTGGTTCGGGTCGAGTAGTCGGATAATATATGCATCATGAATTTCTGGCTATGCTCCACTTCCATGGCAAAACTAAGAAGATTCAACAGACAAAATGACACTCCCAAGCTTATGCTAACTTCAACAAAAATCCATCAAAATAGGTACCAATAGTACTACATTTCAACAATCAATTTATGTGCCACATTAACTGTTAATTGAAATCTAACTCACGTATGATTCACAAAAATTGTAAAAAGCACTAGTCAAACAATAGAACCCGGAAATTATCAGAAGGTAACATAATAAAGCATGGGTCTTTTACAAGCATTTAGTAGTATTTTTTACCAAGCAATAGACATACACATGACTTACCTAGCAAGAACAACCTATGAGCAACTGAAGTTATAAAAATGGTATGAGCTTTTTGCCAATTTGCACACTGAAGAAAGTGCTCAAGGGTTTTTGGGAAATCCTTATTATAATTATAATAAGTTGCCTGCATCACAACGACAAAATCATTCAAACAACAATAGGAGTTTCTTAATGACAAATTCAGAAATTCCAAGATGTTTCAAGCATTAGCACAACCCATTAATCAGTGAAGAACATCAGGACAACAAAGTAATGTAGTTTTACTCAGAAATTGATCATAATGAGTGCCCCTATGAATCTCATAATTTTTTTTTAATCTCATAAGTTTTAAAACTCAAGCCAAGTGAAAACATCAGTTATATATTGAATTCATAGTATCACCTCCGAGAGAAAGACAGGGTTAAAAGGGTACTGCAACAAATTATGCATGCCAAAGATAATCTTCCTTTATTAAAAAAAATAAAAATAAGTAAACAAATATGATGCATACCAAAGCCTCATGCATCAATTCTGTGGGAATGCCTAAATCCTCAATGAACTGGTGTTGAGACTCATCTGAACTCTAAGTTTCGCAGTATTGGAGCAATACTTCTCGAATCAGATTTACATCAAGATATGGATAATCTTCGCAAAGGGGCATGTGAAGGACCACATACATAGCCCAATGACATTTTCCTACACACAACAGCTGAGAAACAAACCCTGTGTCTAGAATGTGGAACAGGAAATGGAGCCCTTCCCTCATCAAGAAAATGTTTATAAGTCTGAAAAACAATGGGTAATGAAGTGTCATGTGGTAGTTTGTACCACATCAATAAACCCAAGAGCCTCCTCCAATCAAGTTTGACATCATGCAATGCATCATGAATATTTCATGCAAGCAATTCATAGAGTCTCAATCTGTCATTTACAATGAAACTAAAATCCAGCCCTTTATTTCTCCAAAGATCAAGTTGCCTTGCAATTTCAGAGCGATTCACAATAGAACCACCAGCCTGACTTATCAAACAAGCCAACCTCATATCTCCTTTGGACACAACCAGTTACACTACTTCATCCAATTGCCGCCCAGTCAGGAGTACAAAAATATGTTGGAGATAATGAGAGTCATTTAGAGAGCTTATTTGATTTTGTACAAGATAGGAAACACTTTCTCGCAACCAATAACTGAAATCTACCCTCGTCTTAAAGAGGGAGTGACTCCACTAGAATTTATCCTATCGTACATCCCAAATTAACTTGCAATAAGCATGTTGCATGGAGTATTTTTTTTTTTTAATACATCAAGGATGCTTCTACTTGAGACAGGTCACGAGAGAAATTGGTTCTACTGTTCATGTAGAAAATAATTTTTGTTATCATATAAAATTTATGATACACGGGTACTCCACAATTAGTGATATATCTATATTATATCAACCATTATATTCTTACCACAAACAGTACATACACCTTTTTTCACACCTCATTTAATATCATTCATCATATTTATTTTTTTTTATCATTTTCTTTCTCTTAATCACACATCATTAAAAATAGTGTGTATAATACTTATACCTCTAAAAGGGGTGTCACCTCTAAAAGAGGTGTAAGATAATATTTTTTTCATATTATATTTGTATTTGCTATCGATACTCATGTGATACACTTCTCCCAAAGTATTTGCTATCGATAATTTAAGATACACGGATATTCATATTTGTTATATATTATCGTTTTTTATACTCACCAGTCTCAAAGTATTGCCACTTGAAAAATTCTAAATATAAATTCAAGTTCTGTTTTTACCAATTACTTGTCCCAAAACATTTTTTCATTATTACAATTTTACTCTCGTCAGAATTATCGCACAGGGCGTTAGACTTTCATCCTTACCAAATGACCTATGGTAATGGCAAACATTGACGGTAGGCGAGGGGGAAGTGGCATAGTGGATATGGCGTTGGAGTGAGCGGGAGAGAGTAATAAATAGCAAGCGTGTGGGAAAGAAAAAGGAGTAGGGGAGAGGAAGAGAAGTCAGAGAACACACGCATGAACTTGAGTTGGGATAAAATGATCTCATGTGGATAAATCATCATATTTGTGTTTCGTATCATATCAGATATTTGTACAAATATCTGTATATGCACACATACCCATGCAACATAGCATAAAATCAATTTAATTTAATGGTACAAAATCATGAGAAGAATCAATATTTTATTTCGTGGAAAGTTCATGCGCTCCTCTAGTGTTTTTCTGTAGTGTGTGCATGTTATTGATTTCTCGTTGATGGGTATGGGTAGCTGCAACGATGTGGTCAGAGTTGTCTCGCCTTTCTAGTGTGTGCTTGCTAGTTGCTAAACAAGGATGGAAGTTAGCAAATGGAGGGTGATTGGATTTGAAGATGATGACTAGGTTGTTAGAGGACGGTGATGTGCATTGTGCAGTAAGGATTGGATAATTGGTAATGTGATTACTGATGGAGTGATCAATGTTTAAACGTTTATATATTTTGAGATATTTTGTAGATAATCAAACAAATATATTTACACAACAAAATGTATTCTCTTTAGTATGGTAATTTCACACCTAAAAGTAATTTTAGGTAACACTATCCAAACAACTTATTATAAAATTACTTTTAGGTGAACATTCCCAAACACAAAACTCACTCTTCCAAAACTAATTCCTTCACAATTAATTCTTCCAAAACATATTATACCCATTTCTGGCTAGTTTTCTGAAAATTTGACAAATAAAAATTGCCAAAATCTAGAAGAGATATTCGAAAATGATAAAGGCAGATTTGTAGTAGTTACTGTAATATCTAAGGGTGAAAAAAGGGGCAAGGCACAAAGCATCAATAAACCGAAGTCTTACTTTTTGAAACATACTATATCTATCATCTTTTTGGGATAAACTTTCTCTCTCTAGGCTTGACAATAGTACAATTCAGCACAATATGTGGAATAACTTCCATGAAAAACAATAGAGAAGAATGGTATAGACCAGCATCAAGCCTCAACATTTAGAAAAATGAGAGATGGAAAAATAAATGCCGGTCAACTATTCTCAATCAGCTAGGAGTTCAAAGAGTTTCCAGATTCACAACCTTTGTATAGTCTGTGCAGCAAGAAAGTGAACCAATTCTTGTATAAGGAAATAACCCTTCAAAATTTACAGTACCTGAGGCCAGGAAGTCTAAACTCAATGGACGTATAGAGATTACCAATAATCATTGCAAGAGCATGTCCCATCCTTGATATGATGAAACCGGTTTGAATCTCTCACCACAATCTCTCTTCCAGTGACCATTGAAATGTACTTTATTGCCATATGGCAGTCCCCACAAACCCGAAGATTCTTAAATACTCTTATAGGTTTTGGTTTGGGGATACTAATAAGAGCAAATGCCACTGCAATTTTCTCACTGTGTTGAAACAGATACTGTTCCTTCTGTTCATCCTCCACATCATGAAGAACAAAATCTGTATTTGGGACATAACCTAAGTTCTTTATTTTTAAAGCCAATTCATCAAGTTCATCATATATCTTTTGAGCTTGGGGGTGTGAAGTATCCCCAACATGGAATTTGTGCACCTGGTTTTCAACTTCAATCCAGCTATAACCTGCTTCTTTTATTAATTTTTTCTGTTTCATGTTTTTTCTAATGGCTGCCACATTATCCCACCGCCCTTCTGATGCATACAAGTTTGACAATAATATATAGGCAGCTGGATCATGAGGTTCCCGCTCAAGAATCATTTTTGCAGCATACTCCCCAAGCTCAGTGTTACGATGAACTCGACAAGAACCAAGAAATGTACGCCACACCAATGCATCAGCATCGAAAGGCATTGAATTAATAAATTCAATGGCTTCTGAAAGCAATCCAGATCGACCAAGCAAATCAACCATACATGCATAATGTTCCATCCTTGGAACAACACCATGGTTATAACGCATGGAAGTGAAGTGTTTCCATGCCTCATCAATCAAACCAACATGACTACAGGCTGATAAAACCGCAATGTAAGTGACCTCATTAGGCTTTACACCTGTTTCAAGCATTTCATAGAACAATTCTAATGCTTTTGTAGCAAATCCATGTTTTGCAAAACCATTTATGATAGAGGTCCAAGATATGACATTGCGTTCCCCCATGTCATTAAAGACTTGTAAACCAGCTTCTTTGTTTCCAAACTTGGAATACATAGAGATCAAAGCATTATTAATGGATAGGTTTTTCCCAAATCCGGACTTTACTACTCGGGCATGAATTTGTTCACCCTTACCAATTGAACCAATACAAGCAGCGCCACTTACAAGGCATGCATATGTAAAAGCATTAGCTCCAATACCAGCACGCTCAATTTCATAGCTAAAGGCTTCTTCAAAATTCAAAATTTTCACATCTGCATCAACAACTGTATCGTACGAAATCAAATTCTTGTCAAATAGAATATCAAAAGATTTTCGAGCACATTCCATTCTTCCAGACCTTGCATACATGTTAATAAGAGAATTCCCTACACAATTAACTGCAGAAAGGCCTAGTTTAATCGTTTGGCCATGAAGTTGTTTCCCGAAGCCAAAATCAGGAAGATTTGCACAAGCCTTGAGGACGCTGGAGAATGTGAAACAATTTGGCGCAACATGACCCTGAAGCATCATGTCACAAAACAATTTAATGGATTCCAGTTCTTGTCCACTGCCTTGCACATACCCCGCGATGAGTGCGGTCCAAGACATAACATTATGATCTGGCATGCTATCAAATACTTTCCTAGAATCTTCTACTGATCTACATTTTGCATACAAGTCCACCAAGCTACAACCCAAACACACATCTGAAGCCAATCCTGACCTGATAACCCAAGAATGTAACTGCTTCCCAAGTGACAAGAATTCCAACTCGGCGCAGGCTGATACAGCACCGGTCAGAGTAAACCTATCAGGTGTATACCCACTTATCAACATACTGAAAAATAAATCAACTGCATCGCCCGGGAAACCCAGTTGTGCAAATCTAGTGATCATCAAGGTCCAAGTAACAACGTTTTTCTCATGCATTTTCTCAAACACCATACGTGCCGATTCCATATCACGCCCACCCTTGGCAAACATATCAATTAACGCACAACCAACACATACATCAGAATCAAAATATCCAGTCTTTAACACAAAACCAAAGATCACACAGCCAATAGAAAAATATTGGGCATTAGAACACGCTCGAATTGACGCGGTAAAGCAATATTCGTTGGGGTAAAGCCCGTTTTGGAGCATATCGAGAAACGTAGCAAGGGCTTGGGATTCCATGTTGTTATTCGCAAAACAGGAGATGATAGCACTCCACGAAACCAAGTCTCTCTTGTTATCACCCATGTTCCGGAATATTGAGAGTGCTTGCTGCCACCCCCCACATTTTGAGTAGAGGCTAATGAGCGAGTTGAGGAGGACCGAGTCGAGGTCGAGTCCAGACTCGTTCAGCTTGTGGTGAAGGAGTTTGCCGAGGTCCAAGTTGCGAGACCTGATGCAGGCTTTGAGGAGAAGAGAGGAGTGGATGAGTTTGTGACGGGTATCACTACCCTGGTGAGGCGTGAGGTCAAGCGTGGAGATAGCTTTGTGTAGTTGTGGGACGCTGAAACTGCGTGTGAGTGTGAGACTGAGACGCTGCGATGACAATGGTTCTGAATTCACAAGAGGAGCAGGAGATAAGCCCAGACTCGCCATGTCTTTTAATCCTTTGATGCATTCGCATTGGAATATCTATTCCAATATCCAATGTTTTCAAAAGTGAACAAGTGAGACTCCGAGTTTAGATCATGTTCAACTCAAAAACATTAACTAACTAGCAGATGTAGTTTAATTTTTAAAACATTGTAATATTTATTCTAATAATATGATATAATTTAAATTAAATTAATGATTGTTACGTGATAAAAGAGATATAAAATTATTATATGATACAGAAATAAAAAGAAAGGTAGAGATTGTACAAAAAAAAAGGGAGGAGAATCTTACTTCAATTTTTTTTTAAAAGAAAAATACTTTGCATATATTCTTTCTTAGGTATCCTACTACTGATAGTATGATTTTCTTTAAGTTGTGTTTGATGCACTTAATAATATAAGATATGATAGTATAAAGTAATAGGATTAAATTTAACAGTATAAATAAGTTGATAAACTCTTATATTATCAAATATTTGATACAAATAGTATAAATAACTTGATAATTTTGGGAGAGGTCGAGGTGGAGGAGGCCAGTGCAAGAGGAGGCAAAGGCGATGGAGGGAGGGAAGAGTTGAGGTTGTTGAAGGAAAGAGAGAGGGAGGAATGCGAGGGGAGGCGGCAGAGGGAGATGGGGAATGGGACGGAGAGGTTGGAGTTTGAAAAGGTTGAGGGAGGTGACGTGAAAGGTGGTGAGGCAGGGACGGACCCACGTTGTTGGGTTTGGGGCACATGCCCCCATTAAAAAAATATATCTATTAATATATATATAATACATTATTTTTATCCTTCATAAAATTTGAGAAGATTTTATTTAAATATAAATTAATTAAATAAATTTTAATTTTATTACATAGAATCATATTTATGTGCATAACTATGAACCAATCTTAGATAATTTATATGTAAATTCCTCTTACATAAACTAACACTTATATACATTAAAAAATAATAATAATCATATTAATACTACATATAAAAAGAGTATAATAAATATTATAATTTTTAAATAAAAATTATTCATCATATAAAATAGAAAATTTTGTCCCCACTAACAAAATTTTCTGGATCCGTCACTGTGGTGAGGTGACAAGTGACGAAATTGCCAACCTATCCGAGTGACGCTGGAGCAAGAACACCGACGGCAGAGACGGTGGTGGAGCATGAGTATCGATGTGGGTTTCAGATATGGGTGATGAGCACAGGCCCTTGTTGTTAGGGTTGTGCAGAGGTCGGGGACCTCGCACGAAGGGTTAGGGAACGCTATGGCAGAGAAGGAGAAGGGCTTGGAGTGAGAGTGCTAAAGATGAGGGGTAAGGTAGTAAGAGATATTGTATCAAGTCTAATCAGAAGGGTGGAGGAGATGATAAAATAATCAGGTTAGAGTAAGATAAAAATACTGAACCTGATTTCATTATACTTGTGAACTCCCAATTTTGTCTGGGCCTTGGAAGAAGATTTAAAAAAATTAAAAAGAAAGAAAAAAATTAATTGATAATTGTTCACATTCTTGGTTTAATCCTTTGATTATGTCTTAGCCCATTTGTCACTTTGTCTTATTTTGAATGTAAAAATAATAATAATTGAGTAACAATAAAAATAACAAAAAGAGAGAGATAAAAAAGGGGGGAAATTCTAAAACTTAAAAAAAATGAATGAAAATCTAAAAAATAAAAAAAAAAGGAAAAAAGGAAAAAAATTAAAAAAAAAAAATTAAAGTGTCTAGATTCATTATATCACTAAGTCTCCACATGAGAGAAAGTGTCTAGATTCATTGTATTACTAAGTCCCACATTGGAAAAGTCATGCTCATTCTCCCCCTTCTCCTATATAAAGGGGTGGTTCTCAATTGTTTTAAGCATACTAAAAAATTATACACTTGAACTTAATAATAAGTATAAGAGCTCGAGAATTTTAGTAATTTTTTTTTACTTTGGTTTAATACTAAGTATAAGAGTCCGAAACTTTAATAATTTTTTTTCCTTACAAGTGGGTTGCTTTTCAAGGTTTGATTTGAAGAGAACGCGTGAGACTTTATGCAATAACTTCTTTGAACATAATAATTTCTTTTAAGCCTTGGAGGTAAGCTTACTTTTTTTGTATTATTATTTTTTTATATATACATGTTGTTCATTTTAGTTTATTCATTTGTTAGTTTGATTTGTTTATTTATTTATTTTTTAGATTAGCTGAGTTGTGACAACTTGTTAATCCTATACCTTTTAGAATCTTCTAAGTTGTGACAACTTGATGATTCAATTTTTATTTTTTTTTGAAATAAAATAAATAACTAATCCATAAAGATTCAAAACTTTTTTTTAAATAAAAAAAATTCATTTTATCATAATAAACTTGATAATCAATGGGTGACGTCTCTAGCGTGACGCCGAGGTTTACCTATTCAATCCTTAATTTGATTAACGGAGTCCCAACGACTCGTTAATTCAAATTTTCAAAATTTTAAAAAAAATTAAATTAACTAACTCACAATTATTTTCTAAAGAACTACGTGACTTTAATTTTCTCATTGTAGCCTGGGATACGTAGGAGCAGAATTTCTATTCTGTCAAGACAAAAATTAAATTTTCATAATTCATTTATCTATTTCATTTATTTCTTTTACAAAATGAGTAAAACAAATATTTTCAAAGATTATTAAGAATTTGCATAATTAACTTAAGGTATCGTCTTAGGACGGGTGTGTTAGGAGTGTTGTGGGATTAAGTTTCCACCATTCCCTACACATAATCGACTCCCGAATTCAATCTGGTTTCAAAGACTATTTTTCTTAAGTTTTCTAATTTTTTCTAATAAAAAATAAAATTGGTGGCGACTCCTAAAATTAATTTTTTTTTAATTTAAGTTGTTATCCCGTCGCGATCAATGGTCGCGACAGATGGCGACTCCACTGGGGATACTCGAGAGTCAAGCCTATACATGTTGGTTATGCGAATATTGTGATCCTTATGTGTTTGTCTTACCCTTTTTCTTTTTCTTTTTTTTAATTATTTGATTTTTTATTACTTTTAATTTTAATTGTTTTATTATATAAACCTTAGGGTAGAAAATTTTTGGAATTTGTTTTGTGTTTGTTTTGTTTTTGCAGGATATGGGTAAGTCTTTAGTATTGTAAAGGTTTGTATGATTCCTACACCCACCGCACCTACACATATAGCACCCATATCCGAGTCAGGCCTTATACTCGGGTCTGAATGAAGCCTAAGTTAGGTAGAGGTTGCGTAGTGGTAGTCATTTTGAATGTACATCCTGTTTGGTTGTCGCGAAAATATCATCTAAAGTGTGTCTTTTTTTATGAATGTCCCACACCTGGTGGTTTACCCATTATTTCGTGGTCAACATTCTGAAATAGAACTTAGTTCTAGAGACCTTTAGAATAGAAGAGTCACCCCATAAAAGTTCTCACGAATCAGAAAGACTCTTAGATCCTTAGGATAGAATTCTCAAGTTTAAGGCAACCCTGTTAGGACACAAAAGAAGCATACCTTTCATTACCTTTAGATTTATCCATATCTTGTGAGTTGTTTAGTCCTTTAATGTGACAAATCATGCTTGTATCCCTCTTTAAAAAAATTCCAAAAGATGAGGTGAGTCACTATTAAAGGACCAACAACTCGCTCACTCATTATTACATCACAAGTCATCATTCTTCACATCACATTTTCTCTAAAAACCATGCATTGATAATTCTTATGTGTTAAATCCAGGTTTGTTGGAGGACTATTGAAACTAAATGCCTAAAGACTAGTAGTAAGTATCGTTAATTAATAATGGAAAGTGTCATGGGATCAGATCACAATGAGGTAATTTTGAAAAAGACCCTGCAACTTAAGGCTAAGAAAGTTGACACAGAGAGCTTATTGAGTTTGGGCCGAATGTTGAAAAAGATACAACGTCTAACCTTTGCTACAAGATATGGGAGAATCCTAAATCTATTAGAAGTGGACGTGCAGGTAGAAGCCATCACTGCACTAGCCCAATATTATGACCCACTGTTATGTTGTTTCACATTCCAAGATTTTCAGTTGGCCCCTACTTTAGAAGAATTTGAGCAGATCTTGGGCTTACCTTTGGAAAAGGAAAAGTTATATCTATACATAGGCCACTATGCATCCATGTCAACTATAGCAGATGTCTTGAAGATTCATGCAAAAGATTTGCAAAAGGCAAAACAAAATAGAAAAGGAACAGAGGGGTTTCCAAGGAAATATTTAGAAGAGCACATGCGTTACCTGGCCAAAGTTGAAGATTGAAGTGCTTTTTCAGATGTGCTAGCCATCACCATTTATGGCGCTATCCTATTCTCGGTAATGAAAACTTGATAGATTTTGCAGCAATTGATATCTTCCTAGCTCGAAGAAATGATGCCGCAAATCTTATACCAGTCATCCTTGCTGATGTTTACTATACGTTGAATTTCTGCCATGAAAAGAAGAGTAAATGAATTTTATGTTGTCTACCAATGCTGTTTGTATGGTTCGCGACTTACATGTTCAAGAGGGGCAAGATGCTCAAGTTGAAGATCATGGATGACCGAGAATGGGCTAAGGAATTGGCCAAGCTTGAGGAGAGGAAGATTGTATGGTACTCGCGGCGGAAAGAAGGGCAAACGGTGGTCTATCAGTGTGAAGGTTTTCCTAATGTTTATCTTATAGGTACTCGGGGGTGCATTAACTACAACCCCGCCTTGGTATTGCGACAATTAGGCTATCCCATGATGGGGCCACCCTACAGAATTGGAAACCACTCCTTTTATCTATGATATGCAGATGGAGAGTACTGAGACACTTAGGAGAGTGCGAGACGCTTGGAAGAAAGTTATTAAAAAGGGTTAAGAGCTAGGAGTCAGAAGCTATGGAGCCAAAGAAAGTTACCGGTAGTGGGTCAAGAATCGGGCTCAGGAAGTCAAGTTACCCTTCAAAATCCCAGCAACCTCTATAGTCAGTAAATCTCTGCCTCCAACTCTAATAGAAGATGAAGAAGTAAGAGAAAAGCTAGCAGAAACCAACAAAGAAAAAAAAAATTAGAAGCAGAGTTGGAAAAAGTTCGCCAGGCATATGCAGTTTTAAAGCGTGAAAATTTTGAGAAAAACTATGCTCTTGAAAAAGTAAACAAAAGGCAAAGGACAGAACAAGATAGTGTGTCAAAAATCAAAAGATGTTTGGAAGCTGCAAATAAGGAACTAAGGCTCCGAGGGTAGGAAAGAGATAGGGCTCTGGCAGAAAATTAACAACTTAAGGAGTTGCTCGTAATTGTCAAAGCAGCACAGAATAATGCTCTTCGACAAGCAGATAGTATGAGGAAACAAGTGAAGACAATGTCAGCAAGATATGAAGACATAATCAAAATCGAGAGGTTGCGCACTATCAAGGAGATTGCAGGGTATGAAGCAACATTACGACAGGGATAAGAGGACTTGCAAAAAATGATAAATCAGGCAAGACAACAAGACAAGGACATTAATGGATGGAAAGAAGAAGTCCATTTTTGGAGAAACTAAGTCTTGAAACTAGTAGGCCTAGCCAACACGGCGATCACAGACATTCCATATTATTTAAAGGTGGTAAATAAAATGGTTAATCCTCTTAAGACACCGGCAGAGATTAATGACTTCATTGAATATTGTAAGAATTTTATCGGACAAATAAAGCAGATGATCAAGGTGCATTCGTTTGAGAAGGATGAATTAGATTAGACAATGATGTATTTCAAATAGAGTGGAAATCATGTACTCCTCTCAACTGATGTTGATGTTTCTTTTTCGATTGAATAAAGTGTGCCTTTTTATTTTTCTAATCCCATGTTTTACTGAAGATCCAATACTTTTGAACAAGATGTTATAAGTAATGGTCATGACAAACAAATTTTTGAACGAGACGTTCTAAGAAACGGTCGTGACAAATAAAGATCAAAGATACTCACTCAAATTCGCTCAGCACAAATTAACAATGGTCCTCTAACAAATCAATAATAATCATGGTTGTTTTTAATAAATTGTACTTTGATTATTCATAGGAAATTTAGAGCCATTGCGCGACCAAGGAAAGAAGACATCAATCAAACTCGTGTTCACAACACAAGGGCTCGAACAAGGTTGCTTGCAGTGATGATAACTGAAAACGAAGGCAAGAACCTAAGTTTGGAAGTAGATTAAGTGAAAGGAAGGATGAATAAGATGACAGAATCTCAAAGAAGAATGGAGAAAATATTGTTAGCCATGAGGGAGACCTTCACCTTGATGGGGGCAGCTGGGGGTACAGGAGTAACTGGGGCGCATTCCACCCACTGAATATCACTTCCATGAGGACCAACCCTGAGGTCACTACTGAGATACCTTCTATGGAAGGAACCTCAAACATTGCATTAGTAGTGATTCCTATTGGAGAATGATATCATTCATTGGAAGGTAATTTGCCCCAGTGTAAATCACGAAGCTACCCTAGTGATGCAATGTTTGAGGTAATTTACCCCAGTGTAAATCATCTAATGAATGATATCATTCTCCAATAGCAATCACTACTGATGCAATGTTTGAGGTTCCTCCCACAGAAAGTATCTCAGTAATGACCCCAGGGTTGATCCTCATGGAAGTGATATTCAGTGGGTGCGAATGCGCCCCAGTTACTCCTGTACCCCAAGTTGCCCCCATCAAGGTGAAGGTCTCCCTCATGGCTAACAACATTTCCTCCATTCTTATTTGAGATTCTGTCATCTCATTCATCCTTCCTTTCACTTCATCTACTTCCAAACTTAGGTTCCTACCTTCATTTTCAGCTGCCATCGCTGCAAGCAACCTTGTTCGAGCCCTTGTGTTGTAAACATGGGTTTGATTGGTGTCTTCTTTTCTTGGTCACGCAATGGCTCTAAATTTCCTGTGAACAATCAAAGTACAATTCATTAAAAACAACCATGATTATTATTGATTTGTTAGAAGACCATTGTTAATTTGTGTCGAGTGGATTTGAGTGAGTATCTTTGATCTTTGTTTGTCATGTCGTTTCTTAGAATGTCTCATTCAAAAGTTTGTTTGTCATGACCATTACTTAGAACGTCTCATTCAAAAGTATTGGATCTTCAGTAAAACATGGGATCAGAAAAATAAAAAAGGCATACTTTATTCAATCGAAAAAGAAACATCAACATCATTTAAGAAAAGTACATGATTTCCATTCTATTTGAAATACATCATTGTCTAATCTAATTCATCCTTCTTAACCGAATGCACCTTGATCATCTGCTTCATTTGTCTGATAAGATTCTTGCAATATTCAATGAAGTCATTAATCTCTACCGGTGTCTTAAGAGAATTGACCATCTTATCTGCCACCTTTAAATAATATGGAACGTCTGCGATCGTCGTGTTGGCTAAGCCTGTTAATTTTGAGAATTGGTCTCTGCAAAAATGGACTTATTCTTTCCATCCATTAATGTCTTTGTCTTGTTATCTTGCCTAATTTATCCTTTTCTACAAGTCCTCCTGTCCCTGTCGCAATGCTGCTTCATACCGTGTAATCTCCTTGACAGTGTGCAACCTTTCAATTTTGATCATATTTTCATATCTTGCTGACATCGTCTTCACTTGTTGCCTCATACTATCTGCTTGTTGAAGAGCATTATTCTGCACTGCTTTAGCAATTACGAGCAACTCCTTAAGTTGTTGATTTTCTGCCAGAGCCCTATCTCTTTCCTGCCCTTGGAGCCTTAGTTCCTTATTTGCAGCTTCCAAACATCTTCTGATTTTTGCCATACTATCTTGTTCTGCCTTTTGCCTTTTGTTTGCTTTTTCAAGAGCATCATTTTTCTCAAAATTTTCACTACCAGCAACTTTCTTTGGCCCCACAGCTTCTGACTCCTAGCTCTCTACCCTTTTTGATAACTTTCTTCCAAGCGTCTCACACTCTCTTAAGTGTCTCAGTACACTCCATCTGCATATCATAGACAAAAGGAGTGGTTTCCAATTCTAAAGGTGGCCCCATCATAGGATAGCCTAATTGTCGCAATGCCAAGGCAGGGTTGCAGTTAATGCACCCCCGAGTACCAATGAGAGGAACATTAGGAAAGCCTTCACACTAATAGACCACTGTTTGCCCTTCTTTCTGCCGCGGGTACCATACAATCTTCCTCTCCTCAAGCTTGGCCAATTCCTCAGCCCATTCTTAATCGTCCATGATCTTCAACTTGAGCATCTTGAGGTCTGTAATGGGACAAACTTCTTCGTAGCCCCTCTTGAACATGTGAGTCGTGAACCATACAAACAGCATCGATAGACAACATAAGATTCACTTACTCTTCTTTTCATGGCAGAAATTCAAAGTATAGTAAACATCAGTAAGGATGGCTGGTACAGGATTTGCGACATCATTTCTTCGAGTTAGGAAGATATCAATTGCTGCAAAATCTATCAAGTCTTCATTAATCGGGAAGAGGATAGCGCCATAAATGGTGAGGGCTAGCACATCTGAAAAAGCACCCCAGTCTTCAACTTTGGCCAGGTAACGCATGTGCTCTTCTAAATATTTTCTCAGAAACCCCTCTGTTCCTTTCCTATTTTGTTTTGCCTTTTGCAAATCTTTTACATGAATCTTCAAGGCATCTGCTATAGTTGACATGGATGCATAGTGGCCTATGTATAGGTATGACTTTTCCTTTTCCAAAGATAAGCCCAAGATCTGCTCAAATTCTTCTAAAGTAAGGACCAATTGAAAATCTTGGAATGTGAAACAACGTAACGATGGGTCATAATGTTGGGCTAGTGCAGTGATGGCTTCTACCTGCACGTCCACTTCTAACATATTTAGGATCCTCCCATATCTTGCAGCGAAGGTTAGACGTTGTGTCTTCTTCAACATTCGGCCCAAACTCAATAAGCTATCTGTGTTAACTTTCTTAGTCTTAAGTTACATGGTCTTTTTCAAAATTACCTCATTGTGATCTGATCTCATGACACTTTTCATTATTAATAAAAAATACTTGTTGCTAGTCTTTAGGCACTTATTTCAACAGTCCTCCAACAAACCTGAATTTAACACATAAGAATTATCAATGCATGGTTTTTAGAGAAACGTGATGTGAAGAATGATGACTTGTGATGCAATAATGAGTGAGCGAGTTGTTGGTCCTTTAATAGTGACTTGCCCCATCTTTTGAAATTTTTTTCTTTTTAATAGGGATACAAGCATGGTTTGTCACATTAAAGGACTAAACAACTCACAAGATATGAATAAATCTAAAGGTAATGAAAGGTATGCTCCATTTGTGTCCTATCGGGGTTGCCTTAAACTTGATAATTCTATCTTAAGGATCTAAGAGTCTTTCTGATTCGTGAGAACTTTCATGGGGTAACTCTTCTATTCTAAAGGTCTCTAGAGTTAAGTCCTATTTCAGAATATTGATCACGAAATAGTGGGTAAACCACCAGGTGTGAGACATTCACGAAAAAAGGCACACTCTAGATGAAGTTTTCGCGATAATCAAACAGGATGTACATCTAAAATGGCTACCACTACGCAACCTCTACCTAACTTAGGCTTCACTCAAACCCGGGTATAAGGTCCCACTCAGATGTGTGTGCTATACGTGTAGGTGCGGTGGGTGTAGGAAGTGTACAAACCTTTACAATCCTAAAGACTTACCCATATCCTGCAAAAACAAAACAAACACAAAACAAATTCCAAAAATTTTCTACCCTAACGTTTAGATAATAAAACAATTAAAATTAAAAGTAATAAAAAAATCAAATAAAAAAAAGAAAAAGGGTAAAACAAACACATAATGATCACAATATTCGCATAACCAACATGTATAGGCTTGACTCTCAAGTATCCCCAGTGGAATCGCCATCTGTCGCGACTGTTGATCGCGGCGAGATAGCAACTTAAATTTAAAAAAATTAATTTTAGGAGTCGCCATCAATTTTATTTTTTATTAGAAAAAATTGAAAAACCTAAGAAAAATAGTCTTTAAAACCAGATTGAATTTAGGAGTCGGTTATGTGTAAAAAATGGTGGAAACTTAATCCCACAGCACCCCTAACACACCTGTCCTAAGATGGTACCTTAAGTTAATTATGCAAATTCTTAATAATCCTTGAAAATATTGTTTTACCTATTTTGTAAAAGAAATAAATGAATTAGACAAATGAATTATGAAAATTTAATTTTTGACTTGACAGAATAGAAATTTTGCTCTTACTTATCCTTGGCTACAATAAGGAAATCAAAGTCACGGAGTTCTTTAGAAAATAATTGTGAGTTAGTTGATTTTAATTTTTTTTAAAAATTTGAATTAACGAGTCGTCGCGACTCCATTAATCAAATTAAAGATTGAATATGTGAAGCTAGGCATCATGCTAGAGACGTCACCCATTGATTATCAAGTTTGTTATGATTAAATGAAATTTTTTTATTTAAAAAAAAGTTTTGAATCTTTATGGATTAGTAATTTATTTTATTTCAAAAAAATAAAAAAATAATTGAATCATCAAGTTGTCACAATTTAGAAGATTGTAAAATGTATATGATTAACAAGTTGTCACAACTCAACTAATCTAAAAAATAAATAAACAAATAATAAATAAATAAACAAATCAAACTAACAAATGAATAAGTTAAAATAAACAACACGTATATATAAAAAATAATAATACAAAAAAAAAGCAAACTTATCTCCAAAGTATAAAAAAAATTATTATGCTTAAAGAAGTTATTGCACAGAGCCCCATGCGTTCTCTTCAAATCAAATCTTGAAAAGTAACCCACTTGTAAGGAAAAAAAATTACTAAAGTCTCGAGCTCTTATACTTAGTATTAAGCCTGTCGCGACCGGGATCGCGACGGGACGATCGAAAAAATATAAAAATTGGCTTTTAGAAAAATCAATGTAGTCGTCACCAATGTTTATTTAAATTAGGAAAACATTAGAAAAACCCTTAAAATAGGAAAAATGGTCTTTTAAAAAATGAGTTTGAGTTCGGGAGTCGATTAAAGGTAGGAAAGGTATTAGCACCCTACACTGGCCGTTCTATGAACGTTACATTAAGTTAATTGTGCAAATTTTAATGATATCAAATATATTTATTTTTACCCTTTTTTAGAAAAAGACTCTGTAACTAAATTTTATTTTTCAATTTTTTATCTTTATTTTTATATTTAAAAAAAAGGAAAGAAAGAAAAGAAATAATCAAATTGTGAAAAAAAAAAATTTTTGCTTGACAGAAATGAATTTCTGCTCCTACGTATCCCCTGGTGTAATGGAGAACTCAAAATCACGTAGTTCTTTAAAAAATGATTGTGGGTTGGTCAAAATTAAAAAAAACTTAAAACTTTCAAATCAAATTGACATCAAAAGATTAATTGAAGTAATGTATTAACTGACATAAAAGTGAGTAACAATTTACAAACCGACAAGATAATCAAATTAAAATCAACTCACCCCACAAAATTATTTTCATCACCTTTTGGCTTCCCTTTTTTTATGTTTTCTTTTTTATTTTCGTTTTTTTTATTTTTCTTTTCTTGACATTTTTTCCTTTTTTTGTATTTTAAAACTTATATAATTAAAACTATACTCAACCTAAAATTATAAAATTTCTAAAAATGAAATAAAGTATCCTACCCAGCCCAACTAAAAAAAACAAAGACAAAAAGTTAAACACAAGGAAAAGAAAAGCCCAATGAATAAAAATAAGCTTCCCCTTTGTGACCTGAGGCATCTAGCCCAGCTAATCAATTCAAACACTATGCCAAACGATCAAACAGTCAGGTATGAGAAGCAATAAATAATGAACAAAAAATAATAAAAACAATATGATGAATTAACAACCAAGTACTCAACAACGTGATCATGTCAAAAGCAAGATTTTATTTACAAATAAGATAATTGGAAAAGAAAGGACCAACAACTACCAATTAACAAAGTCAACAACATATAATTATTTAACTAAGCAAAAATTCATTTGCCTTAGCAAATAACACGTGGACACTTGTAATAACTCAAAACACACAAACAATACTAAACATGCATTCTCTAATCAAATGGCTCTTTACTATTGGCACGCTGCAAACATACATTTTTTATTTTATTTTTTTGTACTTTTATTTTTTATCTAATCTCCTATAATTTTATTCTTACATTTTTATTTATTATTTTCATTAAACACAAAAATTACTAAACAAACTTAACCTTAACTAAAAAAAAAGAAATAGGAAACTTAGCTCACTAATTAAAACACTCTTCTAAAATCAATTCTTTTTTTTTATTTTTTTATTTCTTTGTTTTTTTTCTTTATGTGATTTCTTATATATTTTTTTTTAAAAAGTATTCATCATAAATGACCCGTGAACAATAAAAGATAATAATAAAAAAAGTAAAAGCCATTGAAAAGAAGACAACCACGTGAAAGTGGTTTGGTTTCTTAGATCAAAAAATATATTAAAACAAAAAGTGGGGATAATCATGTAAACGTGGTTTGATTTTTTAAATCCAAAACTTGTCTTTGCTATTAGATCTACCCCAATATATTAAACTGACACAAAGCACTCAGCATAAAGTCCTGGCCAATATAATAAATGAAACAAAAAAAAAATGAAAGCAGAAGAACCAGAACAAACGAACGAACAAAAAAAAAAGTATAAACAAAACAACAAAAACGCAGATGGGTTAAAGAAAAAGAGGGGCTCTGTTTTTTGGGAAAGCCTCACATTGCTTAAGTCAAGGTTAAGTTGCGATGGTTCCGGTGGAGGACGACTAGTTCATGCGGCGATCTGGGCGGAGGGTGTGTAATGGTGGAGCAGTGTGGTGGAGCGCCGGTGAAGAGTGACGGTGCCAGGAGCTCAAGGTGGTTGGCTACACGTGGAACTCGCGCAGTGGCAGATCTGAACAGCGGTGGTGGCGCGAACAGCGACGGTGAAGGATGGTGGAGATGCGATGGTGCTGCTATGGAGGTCGTGGCTCGGTGGGTTACTGATTTTGTGGTGGTTCTGCAGATTTTTTATTTTTCTGTTAATTCTTGAGTGAGGTATTGGGAATATTGGTTTGTGGATTTCTCTGTTTGTGATGGTTACGGGGTGGAAGTTAGAGGGTGGTGGTCATGGTGGAGGTTGATGGTGAAGTGGGTTCATGGATGGTGAGAGGGTGAAGGTGGAAAGGAGTTGCTGGCTTGTTAAATTGGTGCACACAAGGTGTTTGATAATTTGTTTTAAAGAAAATTTTGGATGAGATATTGTGGGTATATGTTGTTATGGTAATCAAGATGGAGGGAATTCTTGTGCGTGTGAAGGTGAGGTAGTGCAGGTGGGATTGTGAGTGTTGGTCACGGCTTGGTGAATGACGTGAAATGGGTTGAAGGTGGTTGGGTGAAAGGAGCAAGGTGATGAAGATGGAATGCTTGGACATGAAGGGTGGAGGGAGTCCTTTGAAGGTGGTGAGGGTGAAGGGTGGAGTCGTATGAGAAAGATGGGTGTGGCTTAGGAGGATTTTGGTGATTGGGAGGTTCAATGATGATTGCCTGCATCTTCTCCCTACCCCTGTAGTGGGTTAGTGAATGGGAGATTTTATTTTTGTCCATGTTTGGGAGTGGGTGAATTAGTGAAGATGTTGGGAGTGGGTTTTTGATTTTTTTTTATATTTTTTTGTACTTTTTTATTATTTTTATTATTTTTATTATTATTATTATTTTTTTGTATTTTATTTTATTTTATTTTTATCATAAAAAGAGTGCAAAATAAAATAATTAAATATCAATTATCACAAGATTATTAGTTTATGAACAAATATAAAAAAGAAATTTCATAGACAAAATTAGGTATCAACAAAGCTTAAGTAAAAAAGAATATTAAAGTTATCGAGCTTTTATATTTAGTATTAAGTTCTAAGTGTGTAATTTTTTATATGCCTAAAACAATTGAGAACCATCCCTTTATATAGGAGAATGGAGAGAGAAGGAGCATGACTTTTTCAATGTGGGACTTAGTAATACAATAAATTTAGATACATTCTCTCATGCGAGACTTAGTGATACAATAAATTTAGACACCTTAGTTTTTTTAATTTTTTTCCTTTTTTAATTTTTTAAATTTTTAAATTTTCATTCATTTTTTTTAAGTTTTAGAATTTCTCCCCTTTTTATCTCTCTTTTTTTGTTGTTTTTATTGTTAGTCAATTATTTTTTTTGCATTGAAAATAAGACAGAGTGACAAATGGGCTAAGACATAATAAGAAGATTTAACCAAGAATGTAAACAATTATCAATTAATTTTTTTAAATCTTTTTTCAAGGTCCAGATAAAATTGAGTGTTCACAATACTATCAAGTTAAACTATCAAATTTTTTATAAGACCTGACAGTATTAGTTAATATTATTAGATTCTCCTTATATTGTACACCAAACACAGCCTTACAAATTTCAACTCTAGCCGATTTTGTGTTCGTACTATGGTTAAGCTATGATCATTCGCGGGCATTCATTTTTTTATGCCGCATTTTATTGTGACATTGATCAATTCATTTGCTTTTGTACAGTAGACCTGATGAATTCAAGTTCAACCTTTAGGGTATGTTTGAGAGGATAACAAAGAAGAAAGCGATAAAAAATGACATAATAAAATTTAATAATAATGTATTTAAAAATTATTTTAAAAGAGAGAATAGAATAACATGAATTAAAATTTTTAAGAGTAAAAAAAAATGACTTGAATATTCTATCATCTTCTTTCATTAACTTATTAAACTACTAAACAATAAAGTGTCAAATTATCTTTTATTTTATATTTTATCTTTTGATTTCATTTTATTATAAGCTTTTTCATTTTATTCTATTATAAACCACTTCTAAACATAGCCTAACCCTACCTAATGCGAAAATTAACATGTTCACGGTATCTACGAGGCTAGCAGTTGATAAATGGGGGCGTATTGAAGTGGCCAAAAAGAGTTTCCTGCTTTCCTAAAGTGATAACTAGCGCAGGCACATGAATAAATATCTTAAAAGCAAGTGGAGGCACATTTTCAGCCAAAAAGCAAAACCAATAAATCTGTAGCATCAAATGAAATTTCATGTTAATGCTTGAATTTTTACTGTATGTCAAACATTTATGGCAAATCAGAGATGCCCACATGGCGAGTAGCAGATTCTATGTCCTCTGGAGTCTTAAAGGCACATGTTGGATAAGCATCGACTATCTTCGCAATACATCGAAATTAAATATTAAATAAAATAATAATAAAATCATGATATGTGACTCAGTTGACTTAATAGAAGCACTATGTGGTGAAGACACACCGTCCTCTGACAAAAAGAAAAAAACTAATAATAAATTAAATAATTAAAACAATCTAGGACAATATAAATGCAATTTTGCCACCACTGCAAAACATCAGAAGCCTAAAATGCCATAAAAATGCAGAATATAGAACATATATGAACTTTTGTTAACAAAAATGGATTTAACAATGCAAACTCTACCAGTGTTCCTTTTGCCTGGATCTCATAACAGCAATAAGGATGACAATTCATGTCAATTGCCTCGTTGCTTCATAAGTTTGTGTTACTCCAAATTTAATTTGATAATGTACACAAGAAAAGATTTCATAATATGAAACCATTCTGGCGGCTTAAATGGTTTCAAATAGTACTCGACGTTCTAGGAGTTCTGATAAAACACCCCTCATTTTGTCAACAGAAACTGGCTTCAATATAAGGCCATCCATACCAACCCTCATACAGTTCTCTTTTGTCACCTTGTTGGTGTTTCCAGTAAGAGCTACTATTAGTGGCCTATCATGACGTTTCGCAAACTTCTCATTTATACGTACTGCTAGTTCATAACCATCTAACCCTGTACACACATCCATGAAGACCACTTTGTGTTCCAGAGAAACAACACGCAAGCACTCTTTACTTGAGCTTACAGTTGTGATGTCACATCCCAAATGCATAAGAAGTCCCTTCGTTAATGTCCTGCTAACCCTGCATTACTAGTTTCACCATCAGTTATAAGACATTCAAACAAAACAGTTAACTTACAATTACTTATTTTGCGTCCTATTTCCTACACATACACTCAAATACACCATTGAGAAAACAATTTTACTTTGAATTCATTTTTTATTTCAACATGGTAAAGTGTTTCTTCAAATAAAAATAAAAATAAAAACCGGACACTAAGGCCTAATTGAGATGACTAATCTTGACATTTGACATGTTTACAAAATCCCTAACATAGTCAATACAAGCTTCACATTAACAAATTCCATCAGCCACTAAGCAATTCTGACTTCTGAGTTCCTCAGATTGCAGGTAGAAGGTGAATAAATAGATGAAGACTGCATGCAGAAAGGATAATTTCTGGCAATAAAGTGAGTGACCATATTAGAGATATAAAATCATTCATACACCTCTACCTAACAAATTAAGCTTTTAGGAGAGTTGTTCCTTGGTATGGTATTAAAGCTTCGACCAAGTGTTGAAATTATAATGTTTAGGCAAATGAGGAAAAGAGAAAAAGGAGGCTCTCAATAATATTATGTTGATATGATGTATATATGATGATATGATACAAATTACAAAGCTAATTGTCCTATATATACTAATAATTAGGTCAATTACTAGTGTAGTATTACTAGTACAAGTCCAAGCCCACTAATACAATAAGACTTAACCCTAGTCAAATAAGGAAACAACTCCAACGACTGCTCTAGGACTAATTGATTCAATACACACACACACACACATATTGTGAGATACGCTGATAATATTTTAACATTCATAATTAAAATACAGCACAAGGTAAAATTAGCATGTGTATTGTCCTTGCTTCAAGCCCAAATGGAGCATGTTAGATATATAAAACCATTCAGGTGTCTCCACATAACAGCTTAAGTTTTTGAATTTCTTTCTAGAATTAGAGTGTAACTAAGATATGATTGCCAATCACTAAACTTCAAGCATAACTACGTTATTATAGTAAGATTCATCCTTTCAGCCTATCAGCTAGATGAAAACTTCTAGTGCATTTGTTTTGAGACTAGCTTATGACAATATATCTTAGTAAGGTAGCTGATAGGTGTCAAGTCCACCACTACACGTCCTTCATTTCATCCAGTCTTCAATATATAGGAATACCAACTCTTATCCTTTTTTTTTTGCTCAAATAGGAATACCAACTCTTAAAATCCTCACGTATGAAACTATACATATCCGTTTCAGTGACTACCAAACTAGCTACAAACATCAGCCACTTCATGATTATGCGCTCGCATATACAGATGCATTCTCTTCGATTTCTATGCACAAAACTTAGGATTACCATCGATTACAACTTAGACTAATCATCAAGCAGTTGTATTTTCCATTTTGGATCTAGGAAAAAGGTTTTAATTCTTAGCAACATCAAGATAATCTAGCAAAGAATTTAATATTTCTCAAAAGGCAAATAATCTGTTATGTCCCAAATTCGTTGAAGGAGGCTAACAATGAATAGCCTAAATGCTTGAACCCAAGTTACTTTTCCTAGCCTAAAATGCACATGTCAGGACCAACAAGGTCGCTTGAATACTCCCCAAGTCAAAGTAGGATCTAACAGAGGCCTATCACAGTAAGACTGCCACGCTACTGTATGTATCTCGCTACAGCTGCTAACTTGATTAAGCCCAACTTACTGTAGAAAGATGCTTCAATTCCATATGCCTTACCTCTCATTGTTTTGATGTCAGACTTGTATGTCACAATCTACTCACCTAACATTCACATTAGGACCAACTAGATGATCAGGAAAGAATATTATTAGAGCTGTCAGAAAAACTTCAAGAAACAGTTCCTAACAGAATATGGAAAGCAATTAAACTCCTAGTTAAATAAGTAAAACCATACTCCGGGCATGCTAATGAAAATTAGGAAAATACACTACTTGACTCCTCATGTTACAGTGGATTTATTCCACTTTGTCTTACCATTTCCCAAAACAGGTGAGCTTGTAAATAGTTTGACATTTACTGTAATATAAATACCGTTGACTGATGAAAAAACAAAGAATTTATCTATGCCACTTGTCCTATATCAACAAACACTAGAAACTTGTGTAACAAGCATGTCAGGTTAATTTTGTAATGAAATGGCAGAGAACCACTAGCCCTTGGTCTTGCCCTCTGGAAGGCCACACACTATTACTTCCAAAAGGAGCAAATGTTGCAAGAAGAAATTAAATTATAAAGCATGGAGGATGTATTGTGGCCTTCAATTTTTACTGGTCTGCTTTGATATTTTGGCTATACAGCTCAAACGGATTATGAGGAATTGAACCCAAGAATGAGCCTAGACCATGTAGAGAAAATACTCGCATAGCTAACAGGTCATGCATCCTATAGCTCCTGTATTGAGTAGCAAAGATAACTACTCAGTATAGCTTGAATAAAGCACAATAAAAAGAGAACCGGATCATACACCAGCTCCTAAAGATTATATAACCTGATATGGATCAGTATGGAAAAATTTTCCAATAAATTGCTTCAACCAGGTAATAAAAAGACAAAGTAGACAACAACCTATGAAGCACGAGTACTTCATAACGTCTGCCGTATCCGTGTCGGATAAGTACCCGATACCGTACTAGTTACTCAAATACTTGATAAATATTTGTTTAATTTTTTAACAAAAGTCATATCCCGGTACCATATTCATGTTGTATCTGATACCCGTACCCGTATCCGTGCATCATAGACAACAACAAACAACTCAAACCTACATACCACCCAATTTCTTATTTACCAACCATTCATAAATTTTCCTTATCAAATCCTCTGGCCATGGTTGACAAATAGTTATGATAATAAAGCACAAACATGAATTCAATTACCAAGTAAGTAAACCCCAAAACCCACATAGCAACAGGACTTGGGGAAACTTCTAAAATATAGAATGTGCCATGATGGCAACAAATGAAATCAAAAGCAGGAGACAAGAGCTACTAATTCTATTTTCACATCCATCAAAATTACTAGAATACTGTATACAAGCGTATGGAAATAAACCAGCTATTTAGCATTTGTTAAAGATATAAAACCATTCATATGCCTTCACCTAATCGCTTAAGCTTTTAGGAGAGTAGGTCTTTGACATGATATCGGAGCCTCAACGACCAAGCAGTCAAGACTAAGGAATTTGATCTTTGTTGCCCCCATTCTTCTATATAAAATTGAATTTCAACATAAAATTCTTGCCCAGTTCAGGCCCAAAGGGTTCTACATTAGGTGTAAAGATATAAAACCATTCATGTGCCTTTACCTAATCGCTTAAGCTTTTAGGAGAGTAGGTCCTTGACAAAATTATTTAGATAAAATTCTAGTAAGCTACATTAAAAAATATATATCCTTATGTTTTAATTGAAATTTAGAAATAAAAAATGTGTATAAAATATGTAAATAGGCATGTCATACCATGGATGTGTTAAATTTAGCTATTCGATCTTTACAACATAGTAAAAACTACAAAGAAGGACCATATACTTTGAAGGCCAGCAAAAAGGTGTGATTTTAGAAATCTAATTTTCCACAAGAAAAATCCCACCTAATATTCAATCCAAGTCGTTAAAAACTAAGCCAAATTGAAAATATGAAAAAAAAAAAATTTGAAGTGTTACCACAAATGTTTTTATTGAGAATATATGTAATCTCCATATTAACCTTTTCTAGCATTGATATGATGCTCTAAAGTCCCGAACCCTACACTGTCAGAGCTTGTAAATTATAAAAATTAACAACATAAACCTAGATGTTTGGCCTTATTTGCTTTGGGTTAGAAACAAGCAATATTAGCATCCAGCTGCATCATGCTTCAGGAACATAATTGGGACCCGAGAAGTTGGGGCTTAACATAAGAAATCAACCAAAATTTAGTTTTCTATGAAGTCACCAAAATTCCAATGGTTTAACTTAAATAATTAATAAGTGACATAGTAACAAATTTCAGAACTGAAGGTACAAAAATAAAGCTACGTCACTGACCCATTATCATCCGTGACAAGAACCTTGAGCCCTGCAAAGTTTGTAGATCCATGATTTCCCGGAACTTTAGGTGCAGAAGGTAGTTTAGATTCATTTAATCGGTCTGGGATTCCAAGTTTTACAATAAAAATGACTGTACATCCTTTGCCAATACCTTCACTTTCAATCCAAATATGCCCTTCCATGAGATTTACAAACCTGCTTACAATTTAAATGAACAGTACATGATCAACAGTGAAATCTCCAACAGGAATTCTAAAGAGAGCCTAACTCCAATTTTGCAAGAAAGATTCCAAGGAATAGCAAACAAATTATTATGCTTCGCATCCTAGTTTAAGGTGGTAAACATACAAGAATATAGTACCTCCTACAAATTGCAAGGCCAAGTCCACTTCCAGCAGGATTTCTTGTTGCTAATGATTGGCATTGTGCAAACTTAGTGAATAACTTCGGGATATCTTGTGGATTAATTCCTGCTCCTGAATCTTTTACCTATAATGCGGAAAAAATTTATACTACATCATTGAAGTCAGACAACAAGGATACAATGCCCCAAGACAGAAGAGTACTAATTAAACATGAAGAAACGAACCTGCACTCGCAAATAAAAGTGGCTATCACTTAGCACTGGAAGAAAGTCAGGAATTCTAGCATCCTTGAAGGATTCAGGCTTTGCAACAAAAGCAGTGATGGAAATGCTGCCCTCTTTTGAGAACTTCACCGCATTACCACCAACATTCAGAATAGTTTGCATGAGACGTTTTTCATCACCAATGGCATAAATTGGCAAATCTGGAGCTATATGTAAAGTGAGTGACAACTTTTTGACAGATGCAACAGGCTTAATCAAGTTAAGGACCTGCAATCAGAAAAACAGATATTACAACATCAAGCTTTTAAAGAAACTCCAGATAATCAGCTACAAGTCAGACTAATAGAATTGAATCGTAGGATTTAGAATGAGAATTTTACCTCTCTGAACATAGAATGAAGGTTAAATGTTGCTTCTTCAAGTATTAGACTGCCATCTTCAAGCCGTGAAAGATCCAAAACATCATTGATGAGAGTAGCCAACAAATTGCTGCTTTTCAATATTGTCTCCACCATCAGACGTTGCTCAGCTGTCAGCTCTGTTTCCTGTAACAATGAAGAGAGTGCAATAATTGCATGCATGGGAGTTCTCATCTCGTGATTCATAACAGCCAAGAAGTCATTGCGAGCACGAATTGCAGTTTCTGCTTCTCTTCTTGCCAGATCAAGTGCAATATTCTGTTCGATGAGCAGATCCCTTGCCCTCATTGACTCTTCTAAGATTGCAGCATGTGAAAGAGCAACAGCTACCTGGCATAGGAGACAATTGTAATAAGTAATTTAAAGGAATGTTCGAATGATAGCCTAATGCAGTACATAAACTGATGGTTCCCATAGCATACTTCAGATGTTAGATGTTTTAGTGCGCCATATAAACTATTCAATTCAATAACAACAACCAAGCATTTTCTCATTAGGTGGAGACGGCTACATGGATCAATTGATGCCATTAGGCTCTATCAAAAACCAATAGTAAACTATTCAAGTCAACAGTAAAAAAAATAGTTAAATTATTTTACATATTTATTATGGAAAGATGGCACAATCACATAAATTTAGAAAATAAACGGAACTTGCAAATTATCTTGAGGATATTAATTCACAAACCTATATGTTGGTTGAACTAAACATAAATAGGTAAATTTAATTTCAGATAAATGTGTCCAAAATCACTTTATATTTACAAGAAATAAAGAGTTTAACCATTTATTAAAGTACAGAAACCTAATACATTCAAGTTAAGAGAACTATACATGTATATAATTTATCAAAGAACTTAAGTTCATCAATTAGAAATAATAACATTAAAATATAAAAATCACTTTGTCACAATTCCAAAACCTAGAAACTTAAACTAAAAAGTAATGAACGACAAACATATCCACATAAAACAATAGAGTGTAATTAAATGTAAAGATAAGTGAAATGTAAAAGAAATATGCTAGAAAGGTTATTGAAGAAAATGGCAAATTGCTAACCTGATCAGCAACTACCTCAACCAGCTCTAACTCATGTACATGCCATTGTCTAGCACTATCTGATGGAAGCATCAAGACCATCAAAGCATAGCTTCTTGTTGAAACCTCTGGCCAATCATATATTTGGAAATTAGAAAGATGTAGGAGAGGAACCCGAACTGCGACCACCTCCCCAGGCATGTATTTTCCACCATGAGGACGTAATCTAGCAACTGGGCAATTCGGTGAAATTTTTACTGCACGGTTGCTACTAAATACTTGATTGATTACAGGAAGATGAATAGGTACTGTGTATCCAACTGGGTTTTGCTGTCGCAATGTGTAAGAGAGTTGAAGCTCCAACCCAGTCCGTGTTGGCATCCATAAGGCACACTCCTCTAGTGCCAAAGTTCTACCCAGTTCAACAAGAGTCGTTTTCAATATCGTGTGTCTATCAAGAGTGCTTCTAATCTCATGAGTCAGCATCCTAACATGTCGACCAGTTTCTTCCTGTGTGCGAATCAGGCCCATTTCTCTATCAAGCTCTGCAGCCTTGTTCTTCAAAAATAGTTCTCTAGTTTTAACACTTAATAAATCAGGAATAATATGTACAAGCATAAGGGCAGTTGCACATGATACCACAGCAGTTAAAACCTTAGCAGTGGTCATTACGATTGCCACAGTTTTTGAATGCGGTGTAAAGGTCCATAGATTAATTAGATGTGTTGCTCCACATAGAACTATGAAAGCACCAAACTGAACAAGGACCCATCTATATGGAAATACTGCTGATTTCTTAACAAAGTAGATAAGCTCAAGAGGGATTGAGAAATAAGCAAGGGCGATGAAGAAATCAGAGATATATTGGTATTTCATCAACAATTCATCAGCTGGCCATTGCGGCTCAAAACAGTTGCAGGATTCCATAGTGATTGAACCACCTTAGCCAATTCTTGTTGTTTCACATAACTACAGTAAAAGGGAAAATTTTAGCACCAAATAGATGGGAATGAAACAGAACAAAACAAAAAAAAATAATAGCATGAAGACAACTATCAATTAAATATTGATATCAGAACATTCATTCATCCAATCCTCCTTATAGTTTCTGGCTATATGTTCCAAAACAGAGATAAAAGAGAAAAGTCAAAGAAATATAAGATTGTGCTGTTCCATAAACTATAATGAAGAAGCAAAATGTCCATCATCCTTCTTAAACGAAGGCAGCAAAAAGCAATGTGAGTACTACCGGTGATACCACCTAAAAAGTTTTATCTTTTTTATATAGAAAAATAAAGTTTATGAAGATGAGTCAATCAATCAATCCGTATCAATCTTTACTAGGATTTTCAAACGTCAACACTTTAATTTTCTTCTTTTGATTATCAAAGCTCAATATATTTTTTTTTCGGATAAAAGAAGAATGAGAGGATAAAAAAAAACAGCATGCCAAAATGGATTTTTTTTTAAAAAATGCAACCAAAGTTGTCCAATTCCTACACATAGAACTTATCAGTAACATAAATTCCCTTGAAACAATCATGAGTAGAGCACTGAAGAAAAGCCATGATTCATGAAGACAATTCTATCCCATAATGAATGTAAGGGCAAAGATACAGCATAAAAAATATGGGCATTCCTCTGCAACCAAATACACCGGAGAACTGCTAAAAGAACTCAGCCTCTTTATTCCTACCAAAACAAAACCTTTAAAACGTATCATGAGAAACCGCTCCAAGGTGAAAGGAGGACACACCTAACCTAGTGTCTATCAAGAACAACAAACAGGATATTCCATAAGAACCCCAAAGCCCCCAAAGTAAGCTCTCCTCCACCTTTTCTTACTCTTATGATCTCATCCTCACCCTTAACTTTGTAAACATATCCTTTTTTAATGTACTACAGCTAACTTCAACATGTGTGCTAGTATGCACTATGCAGGTATGTAGGTACCCTGACTTAGAAAAATTCTTTAGATTCAATCAATCTGTAATTTAGCTAGCCCATCAAAATTAAAGCTAATTTGCAAACAGGTCAGTCAAATAAAATAATTTTGGGTATGCAACTAGAAAAATAACGCACCGGAGTCGATTCTGCGTTAGCCCAATAGAGAAATTTGGGAGGAGGAGGAGAAGCGTATAAGATTTAGGCATTAAAATACCAAAAATAGTTGCTGCGATTTATCAAACTTACATTAAACGAAATAGGATTATGATGGTAAAGCAAAGAGCATAAGAGAACAGAGGGGGAAAAGAAATGAACAGCAGCAAGTTGCTTACAATTAGATGCAATATTCTATTCGTCTGGCGGTCTAAGTTCAATGAATTGCGTTGTGTCTTACCGCAAATGATAGGGACATATCTGTGTAGTGGAAGTCTCAAATAGTCAAGCCTCTCTTCCATTTTTTACATTTTAGCCTTTAGAATTAGATTACCTCTCTTCCCTTCGTTTACCTCTTGTTATTATTTGTATTGTCTTAACACCTTTCTTCCTTTAATTGCCAAAACAAACTATATCTTCCCTTTTTCTTCACCCGTTTACCATAGAAATTCCCCTTTTTAATTTCTCCTACTCATTTTGGCTTCGCTTTTCCTTTTTAATGTTACTACAACAACGCCGTTAACTCAATTCACCCCTATATAATAAATAAAAGTATATTATTTTAATAAAATTTGATTTCTTAAATTATTCTTCTTTTAAAAATGAAAATATTTTTCTCTTTTAATTTTTAAATTTAAATTATTTTTTAATTAATTATGTATATCTCTTTTTAAAATATTTCTCTTTTTAATTTATATATTTTTAAATTTTATCTAATTAAATTAATTATACATATTTTTTATAATTTTAAATATTTTTCTCTTCTTCACAAAAATATATTTTTTATTTTAACTCATATTATTTAAATTTTATCTAAATTTAAAAAAATTCGTACAATGCACGAGATATTTAAAAATTTTACTTTTAATTAATGTAGTAAAAACTAAATAATAATTCAAACTAAAGAAGTTAAGGTCACAGTTCAATTGGTTTAACTTATTTAATTCAAATCAAATTAGAGATACAATAATAAAATATTAATTACACAATATATATTAATTAAGAAAATGAATTGCAATAATTATAAAAAACTATAATAAAAAATACACCGGATTATTAATTTAGATTTTAACTGTAAAATAAACTAATATTTATTTGTGATTTGCAATTTTTTTAAAAATTCAGCCAGAATTTGGGAAGTTATATATTTAAAGAGAGAAAATGTTTGAAATTAAAAAAAAAGAATATTTATAGTTAGATTGAATTTTGATTTTTTTAAAAGAGAAGTTATAAATAACATCTGTCATTTCTTGAATGAGAATAGAATAAAAAATGAGGAAAAAATGCATAAAAACTCTCTAAAATTTACTGCAATTTGAAATCACACCATGAACTTCTAATTTTGGGTAAGAAACCCTAAAACTTTCAAAAAATTTGAAAATAGATCTTTCTATTTAAGGCCAACTTATGTTGAAGCTCGACGAGGCAGTTATATCCTAAAGTTAAAAGTATTGTTGTATAATTCAAACTGGAGATTGACTCAATCAGAAAGTCAGGTCACCGAATCAATGATCTGATTGTGAGTCAAATGGTAGAATTGAAAAATTTGAATAAATAATAAATTATTTTTTAAAAAATATTATATGAAAATATTAGTTGGAAAATAATATGTCTTAAGAAATTGAGAATAATAATAAATAGGAACATATAGTCTAATGATAAAATACACTTTATGATAAGGACTTTTAAGTATAATATTTAAACCCTAAAAGTTATAATTTTTGAAGTTTCAATTCTAAAATAAATAAATAAAACCAAAAATCAATACATTGTTTTCTATCATTTTCTTCACTCAATCACATTTAACAATAGTAATATACCCCTAAAAAGAAGTGTAAGATTATCTTTTTCCAAAAAAAAAATCAAAAATCAGGTTGTAGGGTTTAACTGGGTCGTTAGGAAAAATGACTCGATTGGTTGACCGGATTGGCTGGGAACCCAGGTCACTTTCTCGAGTGAATAGATTGAGGTCAATTTGATCTATGCAACTATAGTTAAAAGAATAGTGCTTGGTATATATTACCTCACATCAAACTTAGGTAGTTAAGTCAGAATATATGTGCATAGAAAATAAAGTTGAATCATATATAATTAGATAATAAAAATTATACAAATATAAGATAATATATATATAAGTGTATATATGTTACATTATTAAAGATATTTTTTACTGGAAATGTAGCATTATTGACGTTGAAAAGCTTCCTTAGCATTTTAGTTCTAGCTAAAGTAAAATAAATATAATATTAATAAATTTTTACACTATCTCACTATTATTCTTGTATTCATTATCATTATCGTGGCAATTGAATCATAAAATATTTTATCTTTTAAAAATTTCAAAAAAAAAAATAACAAATTATGTATTCGTAATTATCTGGAATTGAATCATAAAACTAAAAATAACAAACGTAAAAACCAAATCATCATTATCATGTTACTTAAAAAATAAATATAAAGTTTAAAAAAATAATAAATTCAGGTCTATTACGTGAAATGTAAAAAGAAAAACAAAAAAAAATTAATAAAAAAAAATAGTTGTTATCAATTAAGATTCGCACACAGCAATGATGGGTTAGGGTTCAAAGTTCCAATAATTAATCCTCTGCATCTTAAAAATTATAAAGTAGATAATGGCATTAAAGGATTTGAAATAGCTAGTGATACTGGGGTTCACTAAGCTCCTTGTCTGATTAGCTATAAAATCTCAAGGACTTTGAATCAAAAATTCCATTCGATGCTTGCGACTGTGCCGGTGGCAACTCTCACTCACTCCACCTGATCTTTCTTTCTGATATGAATGATCACCTTTTAAACAAAATAGGAGTTTTAAGAAGCAGATATTTCTTCCATTTTTTATTGGTCTCAATTTGAGAAGGGAGGTCTAGCACAACCTCCCTTTATGCCTCCAATTATTAAATATATTCCATTCATTGTTGTTATGGAAATAATTCAAAAGTTTCAAACAAAGGATTGAACATAGTACATTGGTAAATGAGATATTCTATTATTTAGTAGGTATTTAGTAAAGATTAATTTTTTGTAAGAAAAAATTATTAGTTAATTTTTTTTTCATAGATTAAAGTGATATATGGACAAAATTGGTTAAAATAATAAAAAAAAATTATGAGTTAAAAAACTTGTTATTTTCATAATATCTATTTTTTAATATTATAGAATTTTTTTTTCAAAACCTAATTACATTATGTTCCTATAAAAATAACTCTAAAATATAAAATATTATAATATAACTAAATTATTTCATAATATTTTTAGTAATTTATTATAAAAAATAATATTTTTACATAATTTAAATCAAATTTTTTATTTTAAAATTATTTTTAACTAATATATTTAAACATAAAAATTTTTATTATAATTAATTATAATAATATATATATATAATTAATTATTAAAATAAATTTTTCACAACTAATTTAATCATATTCTTACACTATGTTTAGATAATAAATAATGAGGAGAACAGAAAATAAATGAGAAAAAAAAATAATTTTCTTTATTTAAGAATTTTAAAATACATAAAAATAGTAATGTAACGTAATCACACACAGAATCATTTTCACTTTCTTCTCATTAAATATTTAACTTTTGTTTCTCTAAAATTGAGGTAGAATAAAAGAAATACATGAGTAATAAATTCTATTTCTTTTATTAATGAAATTTTATAAAAAAAAATAATAAATATGTTCCATTTATTATTTTTTATTTATTTTTACCTATTTTATTTTGTTTCATTAATAAAATAACATTTAAACACAGGATTAACTTATAATTATAAAATTTAAACCAATTAATGATTCCGACAGACTATTGAGTTGTTAAATTTTGAATAACATAAAATTAAATAAATATATAAATATTTAATAAATATAAAAATTACAAATCAAATTTTTATTTATTATTTTATATATTATAATATAATTTTCTGAATTGATGTATATTTATTATTTAATATTTTTTTGTAAATATAATATTTAGGGCTTTTGTTTTTGATACGGATGTATTTAATGCTGATAGACTTGACAGCTCATCTTTCTAAAATAATTGACATTTGACTTTCCCTTGCAGTACTTTTAGACATTGCCTAATAATTAAAAAAAGAAACGGAAGAGACCCAATAAACTTTGGACCGGAGGAAAAGAGACAAAGCACCACCACAGGTTTGTCTCTGTTTCTCTAACCGACAAGCATCGTGTGCGTTCTCCCTTCTAGTTCCGTTCTCCTTATGAGAAACCACAACTCACCTCACACATGAAGAAGGTTATTATAGATTACTTGAGAAGTAATTGATAAATAAATTATTTTTTTACTTGATAGTATTTGTATATAGATATAAATTTATATAAATATTATTAGTTAAAATCTATAAAATTTTTGTATATATAATTATTCATAAAAAATGATATAACTAAATTACGTATAAATTTGAGTGTTATTAGTTGAATCTAATCTTTTAATTTTAATCATTAATTTATTTTAACAATAAGTTAACGACTGATCTGCACTCAATTCATTCATAAACCACTCCTAAGATGATACATATTAAAATTCTCCCTCACACATATTTGGTTGCTATCTACTTAAGGGTGTAAATGGATCGGATTAATTCGAGTTAAAGGTATAAAAAAATTTAAGCTAATCTTAAAAGTGATTGGTTAAGTTTGGGTTTTGTATTATTTTTATTAAAAAAATTGAACTAACCAAACTAATGAGATGCAGATCGGGTCTAGTCGAGTCAGGTTCATAAGTCAAGGAATTTTTGTAAAAATATTTAAAAAATCAGAAAAATTATGAAAATAGGATTGGGTTGGGCTCATAAAAAAAAAATCTAACCAGATAAGCTCAACTTAGTTTAAGTTTCAAATCATAAAAAAAATTGAATCGAACCAATTAATTTGATTTAATTAGATTTGGGTAATCAAGTCTAATCAGATTTAACTTAATCAAAACTAATCATGATTAGTTCAATTCTTAATTTTTCATAATTTAGAATCCGAGCCAAATTAATTAATTTTGTCCATGTAACTTACAAAAATTGTTGAGATTACAGTTACATAAGTACTAGTATTTTTATTTTTATTTCTATTGCAGACAGGAGGACCCAATTGGGAGGTGAGGTTGGGAAGATTGGACAGCTTGACTGCTGATCTAGAAGACTCAAACAATATCATGCCCAGCCCAAGAATCAATGCAAGCTATCTTATAGACCTTTACCAGAAATTTAACCTTAATGTCAAAGACCTTGTGGCACTCTCAGGATCTCACTCTATTGGCCAAGCTCGTTGTTTTTCCATCATGTTTAGGTTATACAATCAATCTGGAATTGAAAAGCCTGACCCTGCCATTGATCCAAAGTATAGAGAAGAGCTAGACAATCTGTGCCCACTAGATGTTGACCAAAATGCGACAGGGAACCTTGATGCCACCCCTTTGATATTTGATAACCAATATTTCAAGGACTTGGTTGCTGGGAAGGGATTTCTTAACTCTGATCAGACACTTTTCACTTTCCCCGAGACAAGGGAGTTAGTGAGTTTATATAGTAGAGATCAAAGTGAATTTTTCAAAGCATTTGTGGAAGGGATGTTGAAAATGGGTGACTTGCAGTCTGGTCAGCCAGGGGAGGTTAGGAGGAATTGCAGGGTGGTCAATGCTCGTCTGGATGCTATCCAAATTTTTAACAATCTATACAACAAATTTGCAATGAAACATAGTGAAACGCATCATGGCTTAGGACCTAGATCATTCTGACCTAATTGACATTCGACTATTTATAAACTCGACTCATATTTACAGATGACTAAGCTGGGAGGTCGTGGACTGTCCTGACCCAATTGACATTTGACCATAAGTTAGATCTATTTAAACAAGGTCTGATTGGACTATATCCAAATGAGTAACGATTCGATAAACACATGTTTTATATGACCCACTAACTAACATAATAGTCTTGCGCCATAATGACCAGACATAACGTCTAGTGTTATAATAACTAGACATAACAGCTTTACGCTATAATGATTAGACATAACGTTCAGAATCTTAAATGATCTAAATGAAAAGTATCTAGAGAGTCAGTCATTTGAATCTCTATATAAACCGATCTGGCAGCCTAGGCCAAACCTGTTCACTTTTCTCTATTTATGTATTTATCATGGTCTTACTCCAAGATTGATCGGTTGGAGTGTCTTGACAGATATTTCATTCCGTCTTCCTCAAGTAATTGCTAGACGACTGACTTGAAGTTCTCCGACGTCCTTCCCTCGAGTAGAGGATGGAAGAGAACCCATTTTCGTACCAAGATATGCAAGTCTCCCTTAAAGATATGCTTCCAAATATAACTTAACATATTCCAAGTTTCCAAGTCTATATATTGTTGAGTTCAGTAATAATAAATTCATAGAATTAATGAATATCACGAGCTTAACAGACCAGCACTTCGTGCATGCTACCGGGAATGGATCCTGGAATTAATTATTGAGGAGGGCGATAATAAAAGTTGACATATTTAAATAAAAATTAATTGTATCGTGTCTTTATCAAAGTTGAATATCACATTCTTTCATATCATGAAATACATCAATAATTGAATGTGTATGAAATATAATAAATTAATAATTACTAATTACTTATTTTACAATGTTTTAACAGTATACCTTTGGAGCTAAGCCTTTATTTTTGCAATTCTCTTGCAATGTTCTTTTTCTCATAAAAACCAAATTAACTTGCTCAGTCAATGAGAGTTAATTAACCTAGTCGACCTTTTGTTAATTATAACTGCATAACTTAAGTTTAAATTAAAGAATCTTAGATTCTTTCTCACCTTAAACTTTTTATTCACAAGAACAAAAATACTCCAATGGAAAATGTTAAGAAGATATTCTCTATTACACTCTTTTTAACATATTATATTCTATTAAGTCATGTCACACACTAAAATATACACTGAATTTCAATTAGCATATAATTAATTCGATTAACGTATAATCAACTTTGAATATGTACTTGAGTGTGTGACGTGATCTAATAAAAGAGAATATATTAAAAAAAATGTGATAGAAATTGTGTTCTTAACACTCCTCATACTCCAACTATCCATACCACTTTGCTTTTTATCAAGAAAAATAAAACCAAATTAATTTTCTCTTGAAGACACAAAGAGCGCCAATTTTAGGAAATAGTCTATTTGATAGCATAAGTTCATGTAAATGGGCTCAAGAGATTTTTGATATTGGGCTTGCATTAAAAAAGTTGGATCAGGGTAAGAATGTAGGTAAGTAGTTATTTGTAATGGTACTGTAGTTTTTATTTACTTTTTTTAAATATATGTATAAAAACCATGATGTTTTCCTACATACTTTGAGTGTGGAACTTATCCCGGTTTACATGAAGTTTAATTTGCTAACTAAATCACACCACATGGAGACTAGGGTATTTTTTTATTTATTGTTAATAGACCAAAACAACATATAAAATATACGCAATTGCAAGCTCAATGAGTATTTTAATTTTTCAATTACACAACCCAATGAATATTTTTAATGAGAGTGCTAGGAATACTTTTTACACACACTCTTTTTAATACACTCTTTATTATTGGGTCACTCTATCTACTAAAGTATACACTCAAACTTAATTACACATTAATCGAGTTAATTATAAGCTAATCAAAATAATTACATGTTAATCAAAGTTAAGTGTGTGTTTTAATGTGTGATGTGACTCAATAAAAAAAAGTGTGTTAGAGAATGTGTTACTAACATTTTTCATTTTTAATTTTTCAAGTATTACATGATCCAATTAAAAATTATTGCACTGGCCAATTTCTTTTGACATGAATATCCTAATATGAATGTGTTTGGGACCAAGGCCCTGCTTGTCCCACTATGGATCCATCTCTGATTACTATTACATCCATGCGCTTGGCATGATACATATGTTAGGTTTTTTAGCCAAGTATTTAAGTCCCCTATTGCTTGGAATAGAGAACTTAAGGAGGAGTTTCTTATATAAATAAGTTTTTATGTATTGAGTAAAAATTATTCCCATAGAAAGAATAACCTAGGGCTATTTGGTAGTGGAAAGAGGAGGGTTTGCAAATTTATTAGTGTAAAAGTTGTATATTTTGCAGTGAAAGATAGGGAACGAAAGATGGTAAGATGGTAGCTGTAAACCAAAAGCAATAGGTCCTCCTTATTAAAAGCTAACTTGCTTAAGGGGTTAGATGCAAAGTTTGGAATCATAATTATTTTCAAGTGAATGACCACCAAGCCAAAGACTTGATGGCAAGACCTATAGTATACTTTGTTATATTTAGAATTACGATTTTCTTTCTTTACTTATTTACTTGTTGTAACTATTACTCTGTGCTACCTTTCTTTTAAGAGGAGATAGTCCTTTGCTAGTTAGTGTGAGAAGGAAGTGCTAAAGATAGTATAAGCTTGGCTAAGTGAGTGTTTACTTAGAACTCGATTCAATCTCTTATATAAATTATTTTTTTCTCTTTTTCTTTTTTCCCTAATCATGTTCTCTCACATAGTTAAGGATAGCAAAAGAGAGAGTTAAAACTCCCTTCTTGAGCCATTCATATCATAAGTATTTTCTAATTTCAAGGATTTTTCTCTAAGGAAAACTATGATAAAAATAGAGGAGTCTAAAATATTGAAGAGATTTAAAATGAATGGACTTAAAGAGGTAAAACAACAACGGCCATATATCACATATTAATCCAACATCTTAAGGTAATAGATTCATGGGTCTAACCACTTATAATTCATTTTGTTTATTTCTAAACAATGTGGATGTTGTAACTCACACTTGAATTCCCAAAAATCTTCTCATCAAGTGCGAGTCCACACACAAGGATAACCACCTTCAAGTAGAGTAACAGTCAATGGTCTTACCCTAAAGTTAACTTAATTTCTTTAATGGGATGGGGCAACCATGAGAACACTAACAATATGCCGAGAAAATATGAAATGATTGACTTAAAGAGGAACAACAACATTGGGCCGAACACCATATCTTAACTCAAAACTTTAAAGCATTAAGTTTATGACATAATTATATAACCCAAAATGAAGGTTGGGTCACCGAGTACACTATTTGAATGACGGTCAAACGGTCGAACCGGAAAACCCGAACAAAGAAGAAAATATTTTAACAAATATATATTATATGAAAAATTACTTGATATAAATTATATTATATTAAAAAATTCAAAAAATACTATATGAAAAAAAAATATTTCCAAGCAAGCAATAATAATAACCTATTGGTTGCATAATAAACTGAGAAATTAATAATAATATTCAATGAAAGCATATAGTCTAATGATAAAATGCATTTTTTGACAATGACCTTCAAATATAATGATCAAATCTTAAAAATTATATTTTTATTAAGTTTCAATTAAAAAAAAGCTAACCTAAGTCAACCTAGTCGGGTGGGTCACGGGATCGCTCAGGTTTAATCGAGTCATTGAGAAAACTGGTTCAACAGGCTGACCAGACCGGCCTAGAGTCTAGGTCATGGGTTTTTTGAGCTAGTCCAGTCAGTACAACAATGGATTATGAGTCTAATTACTTATAAAATATTCACTTTATCTATCTATAAATAATGTCATCAAACTTGGAACTTACACTTAAAATCCAAATAATCTTTCATTTAAGTGCAAGTATACAAATAAATATAACACACAAATGACACTTACACATGAACAAAATAATGATCAAAAGTCTTATCCCAAAGTTAACTTTACTTCTTTAATGATATTGACGACTATAAAAACACTAATAATTATAATAAATATAATTAATTAAATCAAACTAATAATTATGATGTCATTTATTAAAAAAATTAAAATATCAAAGAGATATAAAACGAACAAATTTAAAAATATAATATAACATAAGACCAAATATCATATATTAATCTGAAATTTTAAGATAATAAATTTATAAGGCCAACCAATGTCTATTTGTCGATTCTTAAATGATGGAAGGCTTAGAACTTATAATTAAATTCCCGACCAATTAGGCTGTGTATTTCACAATGTGTAGAGTTTTGTCTTAAAAACAGAGCCAATAAACAATTAGGGAGGCAACGCTGACACGGAAGTCATATCCATCAATCAGCATCGTTGGTGTGTAAGTGTTGGCATATTGTCAACACGATAAGGATACTTTAGTTACCGAAATTGATTATCAGTTTTTGCCAAAGTTATCAATGATTGATTGAAAGACGTAACTAGGAATAAAAAAAACAAGTTAATAAAAAAAAATGCTAGTCATGTACTATTTATTAAAAATATATCACTGTTTATATTTTTTTAAAAATATAATTAAATAAAAAAATATAAAAAAAATATGTATAATAAATAATATTAAATAAAATATAAAAAGAACATATATATTATTTAACATAAAAATATAAGAGATCATAAAAAAATAAAAAAAAAACAGAAAATAAAATCACCTTCTCAATTCAGTCTAATTAAAAGTATCTTATCGTAGCAATAATTTGAGTACATGGAGATGACTGAAAACCCCTTATAACGAAAATTATGACATGGATTTGACAAAGTGCTTAGTTTTGTTTTAAATTAAAACAATGAGATAGGAAGTATATATATTTTAAAATGATTATTGTACTGATATTTTATATGTATTATATTAGATACTTTTTAATTTTAATATGTATCATATGAAATATTTTTAAATATTTTAAATTTATTTATTTTAATTGTTTTTTAAATTTATATATCAATATAAGTAAAATATCATAATAATAAAATAAATAATTTTGTTAATAAGTGTCTTAAAGACACATTAAAAATGTTAAAATAAAAAAATTTAAATTAAAATATTTTTTAAAAAAATTTTAATATATTAAATAATTTATTTTATTTAAAAATGTTATTTAAATATTCTTAACAAGTACAGACACTTATTAACAAAATTCTCAAATAAATAATAACAATTGATTGTGCTTACAACGAGTAAAACCAATCTATAAAACATTAACATTTATATTATAATTTAAGATTTATATTTTTAAATTAATATTATATATTATATTTTAACTATATCTTGTCAGCATGGTGGATGGTGGATGAACGCGGCAGCACTAGTCCGAAGCAGTAGCATATCCATGTATCAGCGTGGTGGAAGTCGCAAGTGTTTGACGCATTGCAGAACACGACAAGTAGGGGATACTTTTGCTACCCAAAATGAAATCACCCACTATCAGTTATCTATCACTCACTCTTCACCAATTGCCATGTGTCGCTTTCTACACTAAACAGAAGGCCTGTAATTTGCTGACACCCATTGCAAATTGCTAAAAACAGAAACAGTTACGCTACGTCACATGACATCATTCCATACTCACTCTCTCTACGTTTCCACCCCACTAATGTTTTGTTTGAATAATATTTTTTAATAATTAAAATATGTATATTATATTTATATTATAAATTTATATAAAAGAGATATCAAATCAAATTATATATTATTATAATTTTTTTATAAGATATAAAATAAATTTGTGTAAAAATTAAATAAAAATTAAAATATTTAAATTAAACAAATAACTCTTATTAACTTTATTTTGATGCATAAGATAAAATAAAAAGAAATTAAAATATGATGAAAGAAAATAAATAGAAAAATATATTTTCTTTCTATGTGTTTAGCTGAGAGAAAATAAAGAGGAACACTAACAAAATACTAAAGAAAATTGAAATGATAGACTTAAAGAGAAATAATAACATTCGATCGAACATTATATATTAACTTGAAATTTTAAAGTATTGAATTTATAACATAATTGTATAATTTAGAATAGAAGTTGACCCAATCAGAAAGTTAGGTCATTGGGTCAACGGTTCAATCGATAATCAAACGATTGAACTAAAAAACCCAGACAAAGAAGAAAATATTTTTTTAAATAGTATATAAAGAATTACTTGATATAAATTATATTATATTAAAAAATATTTCAAAAAATGCTATATGAAAAAATACTTTTAAACAAGCGATAATAATAACCTATTAGTTGTATAATAAATTAAGAATAATATTCAACAAAAATATATAATCTAACGATAAAATGTAATTTATAACAAATACTTTTAAGTATAGTGTTCAAATCTAGTCATGTAATTTATATTTTATGAAGTTTCAGTAAAAAAAAAAGCCAACCTGGTCAAGTAGGTCACTCAGGTTTGACAGAGTCGTTGAGGAAACTTATTCAATAAGTTGACCAAATTAGCCTAGAGTCTGGGTCATGAGTTTTTCAAACTGATTCAGTCAGTACAACTATGGTTTATGAGTCTAAACAATTATAATGTATTTACTTTATCAATTCTTAAACAATGCAAGGTTTGAAACTCACACTTGAATTCTAAACAATCTCTCATTCAAGTGCGAATCTACAAACAAAGATAACTCACAAAATACACTCACCCTCAAGCAAAGTAATGATTAACAATCTTGTTCTAAAGTTAACTTTATTTCTCTAATGGAATTGACAACTATAAGTATACTAACAAGAAAAATGATCATCTTACACTCTTAAAAAAGAATGTAAGTATTATTCACACTCTTTTTAAAAGATGTGATTGAATAAAAAAAATAATAAAAAAATATGTATAATAAATAATATTAAATAAAATATGAAAAGAGATATATATATTATTTAATTTAAAAATATAAAAGTTGTACTAATAACTACAATAAAAATACTCATTCAAACTAAACTAGTAATTTCAATACCATTTATTAAAAAAAATCCAAAATATCAAAAAATTCTAAAACAAATAGACTTAAACAAATAAAATAAAATAACATAAAGCCGAATATCATATATTAACCTAAAATTTTAAGATAATAAATTCATAAATCCAACTACAAATGTCTATTTTGTCGATTCTTAAATAATGAAAGGCTTAGAACTTATAATTAAATTCCCGACCAATTAGGCTGTGTATTTCCTAATGTGTAGAATTTTGTCTTAAAAACAGAGCCAATAAACAATTAGGGAGGCAACACTGACACCCGTTATTAGAAGTCTCAAGCATATCCATCAATCAGCATCGTGGGTGTGGTCAGTGCGGTATATTGTCAACACGATAAGATAAGGATGCTTTAGTGACCGTGATTATCAGCTTTTGCTAAAGTTATCAATGATTGATTGAAAGATGTGATTAGGGGTTAAAAAAAGAAGTTAATAATAAAACGATGAAAAAAAACACAGAAAATAAAATCACCTTCTCAATTCATTCTAATCAAAAATAGCTTATCATTGCAATAATTTGAGTACATGGAGATCACTGAAACCCCCTTATAAAGAAAATTATGACATGGATTTGACAAAGTGCTTGATTTTGTTTTAAGAAAATGACGATCTTACACCATTTTTTATTTTATATTTATTTTTATATTAATTTTAAATAAATGTGATTAAATAAAAAATAATAATAAAAAATAAATATAATAAATAATATTAGAGAAGTGTAAAAAAATATGTATGTGTTATTTGTGATAAAAAAATTAAAATTATTTGTTTTAAATTAAAACAATGAGATTGAAAGTACTTATATTTTAAAATAATTGTTGTATCAATATTTTATATATATTATATTAGATATTTTTAATTTTTAATACGTATTTTATTGCATATTTTAAAATATTGTAATTTATATATTTTAATTATTTTTCAAATTTATATATCAATATAAATGAAATATTATAATAATTAAATAAATAATTTTATTAATAAATATCTTAAAGATATTTATTTAAAATATTTAAAAAATTAAATAAAAAGTATTTTTTTAATTTTTATACATTAAATATCTTATTTGAATTTAAAATTTTTTTATTTGAGTATATTTAACAAGTAAAGACGCTTATTAACAAAATCTTTAAATAAATAATAACAGTTGATTGTGCTTACAATGAGTAAAACTAATATATAAAACGTTAACATCTATATTATAATTTAAGTTTTATATTTTTAATTTAATATATATTAATTTTACATATTAAATTTTAACCCTATCTTGTCGTATAATTTTTAAAATTTGCCAATAGGGTTCCGTGAACTTCCTAAACAGTGAGCCAATAGACAATGAGGGCGGCAGCACTAGTCCCAAGCAATGCGTATCCATGTATCAGCATGGTGGATGTCGCAACTGTTTGACGCATTGCAAAAAACGACAAGCTTGTGGATACTTTTGTCACCTAAAATGAAATCACTCCACTGTATCAGTTATCTGTCACTCACTCTTCACCAATTACCTTGTGTCGCTTTCTACACTAAACGGAAGGCCTATAATTTGCTGACACCTATTGCCAATTGCTAAAACAGAACAGTTGCTCTACGCTACATGGCATCGTTCCATACACGCTCCCTCTACATCCCCACCCCATTAATGCTTTGTTTGGATGCATAAGAGAAAATAAAAGGAAAGAAAATGACATGAAAGAAAATGAATAAAAATATATATTTTTTCTCTATGTGTGTTTAGATGGAGAGAAAATAAAGAGAAAGAAAATGAGAGTAAATATAAAAGAAAAATATAATTATGTAGAATAACAAATATAACCTTATTTTGTAAACACATTTTTCTTAAATTTATATAAATAAAAAAATTGTTTTCAATATATATTAATTCAAAATTTAAATTATTGAGTATCATTAAAACTTAAATTATAAATTTCTCTTTTAAATTTATTTAATTGAAAATAATTTCTGATTAATTATTTGTAATTTAATAATATTTTTTATAAATATAATTTAATCATATTTGTAATTTAATAATATTTCTCATTTCAGGGAAATGTTGAAGCACTGATTGTATCTCTTCCTGTTTTGTTTCAAAAGAAATGAACTGCTTCATGGTAATAGAAAGTGCTTGAATGTGATTTGTGTGAAATACCCTTTTTTTTTTTGTGAGAATGGATTGTTTGAAAAAAAATTATCACAAAAAGATTATTATTTTTTGGTATTTTTTTTGGGTGATTGGGCCTTTCTCTCTAATCTTATGCAAACTCTATTCTAGATTTTCACCAAAAGTATTACCCCCATTTCTCCGCCTCACACACCTTAAGACCCTGACCCCCTCACCCGTCCCACTCTTAGCCTCTTCCATTCTCAATAACTGTCTTGGTGCTAATGATTTTTACAGTTGCTGTGGGTTGAAGTATTGTCTTAAAGAGTGTATGAACTGTAAATTGTAGAAATATAAATATGTATCATCAGTCTTCTTCCTTTAATTTTCTTCGCATGCGAACAAAATTTTCTTGCTGAGTCCCACATGCATTTTTTTCTGTCTTCTCTCTTTTCTCTCCTCATCCAAACGAGAGAAAATCCCAAAATCTATCCCTTTTCTCTCCACCGGTTTTCTTTCTCCCCATTTTCTCTTCAGCCAAACATAGGGTAAATGAATTTTCATTGAAGGGAAAGTTGCCACTTAGTGCACGTTCCCCTTGGTCTGCTTTTAATACACGCATGTTCTCTACCTGCAAACAAACAAACAAAACCTATGACTGAAATTTCAACCTCACAGCTATCTCCTCCCAAATCCAATAAGCCTTAAGATGATGCTGGTTCCTTTCCTGAAACTCGCGATTCCAGTTTGATGAAACTTTCGTCTCTTGAAGCTACTACTGGTTTCGTGGCAAGTAACAATTTCATGCTTTACTGTTACTGCATTGTATTTTCCCAATCTCCAAGTTCTCAAAGCAAAGGAATCCCTTCTAGTTGTTTTGTTTTTAAATTGTTATAATCTTTCTGTCTCAAATAAACAAACCTTTCTCATTTGACTTCACTTCTCAAATCTCAAAGATCATAGTCATAGAGCTCCAGAGATTCTCTTTCTAAAATACTGCTAGAGAATTAGTCAGCACTATTTGAACCGTTCAGATTTAATTTAAAAATATTTTCCATTTAATCAATCTTATATGGTTTACAATTTATGTTATATATAAAGAAAAATGCCTTTTTTTACAAATTTAAATTCGTAAAACGACTCACGAAATGTTAATTCATTTGTTATTTTTATACATTTTGTCAAATTACTCACTTTATGATTTCAGTCTGACCATAAAATTGTGTTTTCTCCTTAATTTTCATTAATCAAAATCATTTATGGATCACATTCGTAGAAAGCAATCGTGGGATATAACACTACTCATGTATATATAAACCGCTTCCTGCCGAGGGTGGTGGTGGTTCTATTTCTAACTGCCCAAACAATATTACTAGGAACTTGGAAACAGCTTATTGTGATTGCTTTGTGAACTTAGCACTTGGATGGGAAATGTCCATGTGCATGTGCTGATTACCTTGCTAGCAAGATAAGATTGCTATGTGGGATCAATGACTTTTTATTACTCTTATAGTTCCATGCAAGCTTTTATGTTTCGCATTTGGGTGGGTTCTTCAAGTCTATAAGGATATAAGTATTAAGCATGTGAGCCTCGGTTTTCTCTTAATATGCTCATTGGTTTGTCCTAATCCTAAAAGTAGCCGGTCTCAGTAATATTTTGGTATCCTATTGAGTATCCTGTTGGTCTTATGCATCTATAAAAAAATTCTGGTTAATTTTCTCATATTAAAGCGTGACAAGAGGTTTAGCCCACTCATTGTCATATTCAGTCCTTAATTGTATCAGAAATTTTATTTGAAAACTGACAATTAATGGAAACAAAAAAGAGGGCATAAGTTCTGGTCAAGCTGAGGTGGTCTTATTCACTTGAGTTGCAGAATTTTGTGTTTTAAGTCCTGTTAGGATTGATCGGCACTTCCATTCCAATGCGATTATTTTGGATCCTTAATTTTGGTGGTATGATGCTTGCTTTGAGAAATAGACTCTGCCGTGTTTCTTTTTTACTGATTTAGTTTGGTGAGCATATATCCTATTTGGATGCATCCTTTTGATTTCAGAAATGGGAACACGAAACATAATTAACTTCGCTCCTTAAGAGTTTCATTTCTTTGGGTCGTGAAGCCATGTTCCCTATAAAAGTTAAGGTTACTGTCTAGCTACTGTCCTGACCCCAGTCATCATGGTTTTGTTCATTATTTAGGTTGTACATGCCGGATTTGGAAGCCTTTTTTTTTTCCTGTTAGAAACTTAAGACTTGAGGCTTTCAACTGTACAAATTATAAATTTTAACTCTGCCAATTAATACTAATTTTTTTGTCATAGTCAATGTTTTTTCTGCATAATTCCTATTTCTAGCAGCGCCCGTTGTTTTACTCATTACTTGAGCTGCAAAAGTGAGAATCACATGCCGTCAGTTGCATTGAAAAGCTGATATGTAGGGTTGTTTGTCACTCATAAAATTTTCAGAATTTTAGCCTTTCCCATTCAGTACCAGTCTTTTTTGTTAAAGTAGCGTCTGATTCTTCATGGTGTTACAGTTTGACAGCATGTAATGTTTACTGCATAGCTTGGGATAGGGAGCTTGAAATCATGCACTATCTGACAACCTAAAACTTGAGGGTTTTAATCATAAAAAATTTCAGATTTAAGTTCTTTCCATTTTGCACCAGTTTGCATGGAAAGTGGGTTCAAATTCTGCATGTTCTTATGTTCAACAGCGGTTGCATTTTTTTATGATAACTAGAGCGATCTTAACTCATTACTGCTTCCATCATTCCGGAAAACCACTTGGGTCATAGTTGGAGAAGTGATTGGAATAGGCATTTCAAATTCATCAGAGGATAATAAAACCACTATTGAATAAAACTAGGATCTGAAGTTGCTTTTTCTACTATGTTCTTAGTGCGGACTCTCCCATCCCATTAATTGGTAGGTTATTATGCCCTCGCTGAGTTCTATCATTTTTTTTTTCAGATTATTCAACAGGAGTGGCGAGCATTGTTGGTCAAGGTGCAAGTCTTTATGTCTATGTTATGCAACTTTAGGAACAGTCTAGGAGGAGAATTTGTGTTCTAAAGTAAATTATGCTATTCCTAATTTGCCTTGTGTCGCTTTCTACACTATAAGTGAAGGACTGTAATTCGCAAACATCCATTGCAAATTGCAAATAGAGCCAATTACTGTATGCCACATCGTTACATAGCCATTCTCTACCTCTCCTATTAAATATCCATTCAAGGGAAAGTTACCAAATTCAGATACTCTGGTCTACTCTACTCTGATCTCCACTTTCAATAAATACACACATAGTTCAAAAGGGATTCAGCTTCCTTGAGAAATCAAAACAAAGGGATCATTTTTTACATACCCACCAACCAACTCATGACCATGTTTCTGTTTCTGATCTTCCTCCTACACATAGCCTCGGTGGAATCATCGGATCTCCGACCTGGGTTTTACTCAAATACATGCCCAGAAGCTGAATTCATAGTCCGAGATGTCATGAAGAGGGCCCTCATCAGGGAACCCAGAAGCGTTGCCTCTGTTATGCGCTTCCAGTTCCATGATTGCTTCGTCAACGTACGTTACTTTGGCTCTTAGTATCAAAATTCAAAATTCAATTAAATACCCAGATTGAGTTTTTTTTTTTTTTTCTCTTTTTCTGAATGACCAATTGAATTCTTAAAGGGGTGTGATGCTTCTATGTTGCTTGATGATACACCAACCATGCTTGGGGAGAAACTGGCCCTCTCGAATATAAATTCGCTTAGATCATTTGAAGTTGTTGATGAAGTCAAGGAGGCCCTTGAGAAGGCGTGCCCCGGAGTTGTTTCTTGTGCAGATATCATAATCATGGCAGCTAGAGATGCTGTAGCACTGGTTGGTACTCATCTCTACCTCTCAATCTTTTCCAATTTGACTTAGCTTTCTCACATAGAAATTTGGGGTTATATATGTGTGTGGGTGCAATTATTAATGATTTTCTAAGGTTAGACAATCTAAATAGTCAATCCTTAGAAATTAGAATATGAGGAAAATATTGACTTAATCTTGACCTGGTCATTGTTTGGCCCTTTTTTCTGCAGAAGTGATTGAATTTCTTCTCACTTTTGTCTAATTACAGTGTGTCTATTTACACAGCGTACACACACAGAAAACTGATAGAAGTGTAATTAACACCTTCAGTAATTTATTGTACTATGGCATTCATTTTTTTTAACGTTTTATTAAATATAAGTTTAAATATAGGTATTAATTAAAATTTATTATTGTGCATTAATGTGACTTTATTCAGCCGTTTTTTTTAAAAAATACGATATCAATTCAAGTTGTTGTATATTATTACACATATATTTGTTATTATTAACCTTGTATCTATTATATAACTGTATATACTAAATAAATAAAATATAAAGATAAATAATCAAATATAATTATCAAAAACCTATGAATTTAATTTTGATCATCTGATAATGTAGAAGTGTAAAAAGTTTTACATTATTATCACTTAATGATATAGTGCAACATATACTACAAAAAATCTCGAAAGATTCTGTAAGTGAAAAACGTTATTAACTACAAAGGGTTAGTATTTTCTTATATATCGACTCTGTAAGTGTAATTAATCATATTTTAACTCATGGGATATACTATTATTATGTATTCCTTTGGTTTCTTTTTAGCTGTCATTAATGTGATTGCATAAGGGTTATATAAATAACATTTTTCTAATTTTACTCTTAGATATAGTTATTTGTACACAAAAAATTATATAAATAACATTTTTCTAATTAAATTCCAAGAGGTATTGGTTGGATGTGAACATATGATATGTGGTTATTATACATGTTTGAATTCAAAATTTGTCAATTTCTTGTAATTAAGCCATAAGAATTAAGAAATATGAATGTACTGATTTTTTCCCTATAATTTTATTGTTACTTTAGATTAGTATTGTTGATGTCGTGACTCTGTAACCTGATAAACTTTGTCTTTGTTCATACTTCAGATCATAAAATAAATTTGTCTTTGTTCACAGCGTAAAAAAAATGTGGCTTTGGTAGGAAATTCATCTATTATTAGTTTTCAAAATTAACAACTACCTTCTTGGTTTCTCCAATGACAGTTGTTAATATTGGTGAAAGAAGAAAGTCTATGTAATTGTGTCCATGTAAATATAAAATGTTGAGTTTTACCGGGGAAATTAATTGCTAATGTCTGACCATAGTGCCCTTATTTATTTTCCTTTGTGTAATTTTGTAATCTTTTCATTGGGTTTTTCTTTTATCCAATTTTATCCATGTAAATTAGTTGAATTGTTGAGACTGCAGTTGCAAAGGTACTAGTATTTTTAACTTGTATTGCAGACAGGAGGACCCAATTGGGAGGTGAGGTTGGGAAGATTGGACAGCTTGACTGCTAATCAAGAAGACTCAAACAATATAATGCACAGCCCAAGAGCCAATGCAAACACTCTTATTGACCTCTTCCAAATATTTAACCTTACTGTCAAAGACCTTGTAGCACTCTCAGGATCTCACTCTATTGGCCAAGCTCGTTGTTTTTCCATCATGTTTAGGCTATACAATCAATCTGGAACTGGAAGGCCTGACCCTGCCATCGAGCCAAAGTTTAGAGAAGAGCTTGACAAGCTGTGCCCACTAGATGTTGACCAGAATGTGACAGGGAACCTTGATGCCACACCTCTGGTGTTTGATAACCAATATTTCAAGGACTTGGTTGCTGGGAGGGGATTTCTTAACTCTGATCAAACACTTTTCACTTTCCCCCAGACAAGGGAGTTAGTGAGGTTCTATAGTAGACATCAAAGTGAGTTTTTCAAAGCATTTGTGGAAGGGATGTTGAAAATGGGTGACTTGCAGTCTGGTCGGCCTGGGCAGGTTAGAAAGAATTGCAGGGTGGTCAATGCTCGCTCGGGTCATTTTCTGTTTGAGTCTCAACAAAAGATGGAGAACAAGGATAGATCAATATAGATGATGTTTTCTGTTGAATAATAATGACTATAAAACACATGAAGTATATGACTGAAGACCTCATGGGCTCATAACATGCTATCTAAATTTTCAAATTCTCAATCTATAAAAAAAATTTGCAATGAAACAAACTGAAAAGCATCATGGCTAATTCTAGTATAGGACGCATTTCATCTCAAGATATGCAAGTCTCCCTTCCAAATAACTTTTATCACATTCCAATTTTCCAAATCTATATATTGTTGGATTGTTTTTCTGTTTAGCAGCAATAAACTAATTGAATTAATATATGCCACTAGTTTAATGGTAACAAAACTTTACGAGCAGCACCTCGTACTTATTTCTACATCCATGGACTTGTTACCATGAATATATTAGGCTCATACCCAATTGCATGGATTTCAAGAGATAACGTAGTACATAGAAGGTGATGTTGAGGCACCGATTTGGCATTTCACTCCTGCAGCATCCCATTTCATAAAGGGAACGAAGCAGTTTGGATTCTATCTCCACACTTGGGGAACGAAGCATATAAATTTTTGGCTTGGGTTAAATTCCTCATGTGAATATTGTAGAAAATCCACTGAAAATGAAGAAAGGAGTACGTTCCAGATAGAAGGGTCCATGTAGACCAATCAAGGGGAGAACAAACTCCAATCTTGTGTTCGAATTTTTTCTATAATGTGGGCTATTTATGTTCCCAAATATTCTATGCTTTTGAGATTATTTTTTTTCAATTTTATAAACGTGTTGATGCTGCACAATTCCTTCGTCTTCTTGACTACAAAGGAGCTAATTTACAGAGGAAAAAACTGAGGACAGGGGAAAACATCGTGAATGAAGAAAAATGCAAACGATGGAAGTTATATTAAACTTCAGTAGTTTAATTATTTATCCACTTAAAATATGTCGAATTTTATCTAATTTACTTTCAAAATTATTTTGTATATCACAAAAATATTACAATTACATATATAATAATTTAATATTTTTATCAAATTGACATATAATATAAATATAATATATATATATATATTTTTTGATTTATATAAAACATTTTCAAAATTCATTCAACAAACCCATACTTCTCACAATGTGTGTAACAAAACGTCAAATCAAGTACCAAAAACAAGTTTTCCCATTAAATGTGGTCAATGACATAGATTAAAGGATACCACTGTATTGTGTCAAATCAAGTTTTCGAAAAAATCATTTAAATGAAAGTCTTTTTTATTGGTTTCTCTTTGAATTTTCCTTTATCCTCCTTTACTTTTGTTTATCCGGCTATTTTCTATCTGATGTTATTTATTGGTCAACTCTTCATATGATTAAACTATCTTACATGGTCTTTTGTAATTTTATTCTCAATAGTTACTAGTCTAACTTTCTCTCTAACACAGCAGTTGCTAAATTCCCACAACGCAATAGCACCTCCAAAACTCTACATCTAGGATGTCAAGTTTTAAATTTAAATTAGAATAAGAAAAAAAAAACAGCAATTGTTTTAGTGCCCCTAATTTTATAAATTCCCAGTAGAGGTAAGACATTGCTAATAGTCAACAATTGATGAAACCAACATCCAGTTTGGCTCATGAAACACAACTTCTGATTATATTGGCTTATGAAAAATAAATAGCATCGAACAAAGACGCTCTTGCACAGGTTGTTGAAACTCAGTGTTGGAGCCCTCAGTATTACCTAGATTGCTTTGACCTCCTCCTTCTTCAGTCTGACTAACACTTACTGCTCTCAGGTTCACTGTGTCTCTCATTATTGGTATAGTTGGTTTTCTCTCAGATTCACTCGGTTGCTGAAGTTTGATTTCCTTTATCTCTGATCTCCTATTGCAATGGGAGCGTTCAACAATGCTCTTGAAAAACTTTGGAGCGTGTATACTCCACATATTTCACCTTTTATTACCAGTTACCAAAATATTTGAAAAAGCCCCACTCCATTTCTGTTGTTTATTAGTTAAGTCCCTTGTGTCTAATTTACTGCTTGGCTACTCCTTCCACTTAGTTCTGATTGGTCCTTGCAAAAGTGTATGTGCTAAAACTAACTTCTGCCTCTGTCTTGTCCTAAGCTGAGACACCAGACTAAAAAGTCCTACAATTGATCCCCTAAAGTCTCCGAAAGTTAAGAGTAATTCTACTCACACACATTCCATTTACAATACCTCACATCTTTACAGTTTTCACTATTTGATTATAATTGGACTCACCTCATTTTCTATACACTTTCACTCTAATTCTACCACATAGACAGATGTGCATGTGATGTAAATCCAACTGAGTCACTAGCATTATAGGAAAGTTAAAGACCCAAATCGAGCATGGTGACTTGGACCTGCTGTGGCATTGGTTCTTATGCAGCTCCACAACAAGCATCTCCATGGCAACAATAACTGAGTCAATGAGTAACCCAGTAGAGCGAGTTCGTCAGATTCAAGGTGTAATCTACTGGATCCACTGTTACAACTCAGTACGAGGTATCAGAAGCAAGCCAGAAAGCCAAAACTTTGCCTTCCTAAATAATCCCCTAACCAGTGGATCCAAACTGAACATGTAGTCTCCTTCCCTGTTGATTATCAACTACATTAACACAAGATTAGAAACTGCCATTTCAAGAGCAAAAACTCACTCTATTCCCCCCACCAAACTAAAAGATAATAATAAGAAAATAATTAACCCAAGCAAATCTAAGAGCATCACTCCAACAGATATAGGAGAAAACCAGATCTCTTGTTCAAATTTCCAATAGATAAAGGTAACAGGAGAGGAAAATGGAGTGAAATGAAAGGCTAATACCTCTTCTTCTCCTATTATATTATACATGATAAAAGCTGGAGTTTTCATTGACCAACAACAGCCCTCAACAGAAGCTGGGTATTTTTGCAAATACTTACATACAATTTCTTTGTTTTGAAGGACCAACCTTGTAAATAATAACTTTCACACAATAACCTGTTCAGCAAGTTGCATGTGATGATTTCTAGCCATTGATCTAAAATTCTTCATAAATCAGTGGCCAGAAGTGCATAGTGCATCCATGCACCCAATTTTTTTTGGTGCATTGAAGTCGTTTCCAATGCAATGTCTCAGGATAGGATGCAAATGAACAGTGCTGAATCCCTTAGGTTTGAATGTAGAGTACAGATATGATATGAAGCATCTGAGATATATTCTAAAATTCCAAAATGATAAAAATGACAAGGAAAATTCAATAATTTTCAACAAGAGCATGATGATGTTAATAATAAATATAGTTAAATCCATAATATAAAATGAGTTGAAGCTCACGGGAATAAAACATAGCACAGATAAAATGAAGACCAATGCATTGAAGTTATCATCATCTTATTTCAGGGATAAAAGAAGTCATCATTATTCTAATTATTGTTATCTTCCATGAGCTCACTGCAGTCATTCATTATCAATAGCAATAGCATCAACAAATATTTTTTTTAGGGAAAAGAAAAATATTAAAAGAGGTAGGAGTAGGACAATGGGGCTGAGGAGTCAAGCACATAAATCACACTGTATAAGCTAAGTCAAATGAATCAAATGGAGAAACTATAATTACATATGGAAACGTGTTGATTACCACTTATGCGTTGCATCAGAACTTTAACTTCAATGTTGTTTTCTTGGTGATCATTTTGTGCAGTCTAGTGTGTTCCACAAAATAACTCAATGGGAGGAGCAATTCAGCGAAAAGAATTTAAACAGAAATTGTACATTTTACATACTTCTTTACATGGGTTTTATTTATCATGTACCAAACAACTTACCAAGCAAAATAAGCATACAACCACTAGAAGTCATACCTCATTTTGAGGACCATCAGAGTCACAGGCCTCCTTTGCGTGGAAGGAATGCCATTATTCTATGCCTAATTTATAGTCCATGATCATTACCAACAGTTGCAGCATCATTCACATTTCACACACATAGCAGCCTAGCATTTCCTTCTACATCATGCTTACACATCCCAGTCCTGCTTCAGTTGCTCCCTTCCTTGCACCTGCAGGCTTTATAACCACATTCACCAATCATTTTCCTTTCCCATTTTCACCTTGGTGGACAGCTCTTGAACTGTCCATTACTTATCCCCTTTTCCTGAACATATGCCCCTACCAATAGCTCATCTCTCTTTGTAGAGGCAAGCCTCCATGCTTTATTGACTATTGTGCAGCCAATTTTTTGTTAGATCCAAAGCCTCGATCATCAAATGCATGTTTAGCTAATAACCGCCAGCAATCTTAATCTGATAATTGATTGAGAAAATCCAGCAAAGGGAAGGGAGGAAATTCCATCCAACAAAAACTAGAGATTAAACAAGCCATCCAACAAATGAAGGGAAGGGAGGAAACAAAAAGGTAAGAAGGGAGTGGGGGTAAATGCTTGTAACACCACCTTTCCAATTTAGTCCATCTAATGTGTCAAAAATCAAAATGCGAAAAATGCGTAATTTTTTAATCATACTAGAATATGAGTTCCATCCAAGGCAAAAAGAAACACGTAAGAATTATTCCTAATACAATCTGGGTTGTTGCCCTCTACTAACTAGGAATGGTACAAGTTGGAGAAATAATAAAAATTTCAATATCCAGTAATGACAGACCACTATCAACACTGTGCTTAAGAGTTAAGAATGTGGAACTTGGCACACGATCTCTCCTTTCCAAGAATGATACAATGTGGAGGTATAATAAAAATTAAATCCCCACAATAACAGCTCATGAGCCATGCAACCATAAGCCTACCTCATTCAAAAATCCTCTCCCCAGTTGAAAATAGTAAGAATATTATAGAACTAAAAACACATAAAAATCCAGGAATGAAAAACACCGCTCTCCAGCTTTCCGGACTCGAAAGATCGGAATTAGCAGCCTTAGCAGCCTCAAGAAGTTTCCCAGTCAGGTCAACTCCAACAATGCCAGCTAAAGTGCCAGCAGTATTAGAAACACCCATCACTATTCCGGCATATCTCGGCGCAACATCCATGTGGTTCACCGCGAACCCAGCTCTGCCTAGTGCCAAGAAACCAAGAGCCACAGAAGAACAGAACACAGCGCCACCAGAAGTTCTGAAACTGGGAATCACGACCAACGCAAGCGAAGCGGCTACAAATCCTACGGTGTTCAAGAATTTCCTAGTCATAGTGACAGACAATATCCTCCTGGTGATGAAGTAATCGGCGACCACACCGCCAATGTTCGAGAACACGAACATGTTGAGATAAGGCATCATTTTAGAAGACCCCATATCTTGAAGGCTAAGCTGAAGTCCCAATTCAAAGTAAGTTGGGAGCCAGTTCATCAACACATACAAAGCATAGTGAAAGGTGAAATTGTTAACCACAATCGCCCAAACCGGCAAGCTCGTTAAAATTTTCATCCAAGGGATTTTGGCTGTTTTCACTGAAGAAACTTTCTTACTGTCAACTTTCTTATTAATAGGTAACACTGATTCCCCAACGCCAGAGGCAGTGGCTTTGGGGTCAGTGGCGTATTTGAACCAAAGCAAAGACCAAATTGCACCCAATGCTGCTTCGGCAACGAACACAGACTGAGGACCTTTAAACTTGACTAGACTCGGAAGAAGGAGCATTCCTAGTGCTGCACCTAGGTACATTCCAGAAGTGGTGAGAGAAACAGATCTAGATCTTTCGTGTGGTGGGACCCACTGTGCTAGAACGGTGTGGATGGATGGGAATATAAACCCTTGCGCTACGCCAACGAGCAAGCGTGCAATGACCAAAATGAGAACTCTATTGGGATCTAGAGGGACTAATGCACAGGTTAATGACCATAATACGAATGACAGGAGAAGGACCCTTCTGCCCCCAATTTTCTGAGCTGCCCATCCTCCTGGAACTTGAGAACAGGCATAACCGTAATAGAAGGTGGAGAGTATTGACCCTTTGCTTGATTGGTTGATTCCCGCGGCGTCGGCGGCGACGGTGTATGCGATTGAGAAGCCGACTCGTTCGATGTAACAAACGGATGTGCAGATGAAGGTTAAAATGACAATCAGGTAGCGCACGGGGAGTTTCATCATCATCATCATCAACGCTTGAAACGAAGTCGTGGAAGCATGAGCATTGATGATGATGATGGATGAGTGGGTAGTTGAGGAGAAGAGTGAGATTCCCTCTGGTCACTTCGATTGTTTATTTGTTTGTTTGGGTCAAGGCTCATGGGGCTGAGAGAATCAGACAAGAGAAGAGAAGGTGGGTGCTAACTGGACAGCTAACTGCTAAGGTAAAACGGCACCCCATCCCTTCCGTTTCGATTTTCGTACATCCACTGCCTAATAATAATAATCAAACAAACAAGTAACAACAACAAAAATTAAATACGGTATACCAAATATCTAAATCCCACAGAATAAATAACCAGCCTGGCAACCGGCAAATCAGTCGGGTTCTATATTTTAAGACGAATGCCAATAATGTATTTTTTAGCATTTTTTTAATTTTTTTTAATTTTTTTGTTGATTTATTTTATATACTTGAAAAAATCATTAAAAAAAGATATTAGTCATATATATTTTTAAACTAATAATAAAAATATAAATATTTAAAAAATTATATTATTAACATTTCTCATATTCTAATACTCAAGTTTAAAGGATCAATTCAACGGTTCACAAAAATTAATTAAAAAGGTGATATAAATCAAGAAACACTTACTATTACTTTTTTTCTTTATTCTTCGATTAAGATATTTCTATGTACATTGTTATAAAATTAGCCTTTCGAATATTATTATGATTAAGAAGTCTACATAACAATTTATTATTACTTAGTAAAATGTAACATTTAACATTAAATTTTTGGAAATTATTAATTATTAACATATAAACACTTTGTGTTAATTTTTTTTATCGTAAAGTGTTTATTAAATTTAAATAAAAATTTCATTATACAACTAAAACGGCAATAATACATGCCAACAAGAACCCAGGAAAAAATAAAGTGAACCAAATATGAGAATGTTTGTATTGATGGATGAACATGCAACAAAGGATAAAAATTATGGACAAATGTATTTAAGGAAAACTTAAAATAGCAACTACTGAAAAGATGTATCACAAAGATTGATATAACATAATATAACCATATGAAAAAGAAGATCAACAGAGATTCTAGGTAAAAAAAATGGTCGTAAAATTTGTTCAAAATTTTTATAATGATTAACCTTTCAAGTCAGATTTCAAATGCTTAAAATCAATCAATAGTCCAACAATATTAGAATGAGGATCACATATCTCATTTCTTGTCCTTCCACTTAAATTTTGTAAGTGTTTTAAACTTAATTACATGTTTTATTTCTTTTTTTTCATTTTAATTTATTTTACATTTGATAAAATTTAAGTAGAGGGATAGAAAAAAGACAGAAATGATAAAATTTGACTTCAATCCAAATTAGAGGAAAGTCTTTTAATTCTCTATAATTTTATGTCATGTGTCTATTTTATAAAATTAATAGAACTAAAATAAGTGACTTAATCACATGGTATAAAATTAGAGAAAGTTGAAAGACTTTTCTCTAACTTGAGTTGGAGCCAAGTTTTGTCCACACAGAAAATGGGATAAGTGATCTTCATCATCCCTAGTATCAACACTTTTGCAATACTTATAATTAAACTATCAAATTTAGTTGCTTAGAATCCCTAAATATACTTGAAAGCTAAACAATCAATTAATTTGAATTAGTTTGCTTGAATTGGTCAAGTTATTGTTAAGTTTCGAACAATCCCACTTGTGTAACTGGCAGTCTTTTTTTCTTCAGGTTTCAATGTTAAATTATTTAAACTTATGCATTGTGCCAATTCGAGTGCTACATACTCAGTTTGATCATAGTATTTAATCTAAAATTATTTGCAACATTAAATTTTCTCAAATATACTCTTTATGTCGGTGAATATACTATCATAATTAAATTACTGATACGGTTTATATAATAAGAATTCCTATTACTGCCTCTAGATCATTGGAAAAACGATAAGCACGCAAGTTCTAACAACATTTAATGATAACACTAACCCAGGCGTTTAAGAAGACAACCATGTCCGCCAAAATCAAGTGACTCAAGGCATTCTTCAATTAATTTTCCAAATAATAAAGCACTTCCATGATATTTATGCGTTTCAATTGAACACAATTGAATTTTAGGAGACTTACGACTTGAGAACTCCTAGAACAAAAACAAAAGGTTTATAAAGATGAACCGAAAATGTGATTCACTGTTCAAATAGTTGTTACTTTATGAACTGCATTAGATTGATTAACTTCTTTTTTGCTTAATGCTTCTAACTTGACAATTATTTCACAGAGTGCCTTAATGGTTAAATCAATTTTCTTAAACTGGCTTGATAACTTGTACTGGATATCTTAATGTAAAAGTGATTTTCCACTTGTGTTCAGTTAAAAAATGTTTTAAAAAACTGAAAGCAATTTATTTTACTTCCAAGTGCTGCTTCCATAGGTGTGAAAAATGACATAAATAAGTACTTACAAGTAAAAGCTGAAGTCAACTTCAACAATGATAAAACATAAGAGTAATGCTATAAAGCCAAAATTTGTTAAAATTCAAAGATAGTGGTTAGATAAGTCAAAATATTGAGTAGCACTCATCCATTCAAAGGTAAAAACAATGCGAAAGAATTCTGGCAAAAAAGTCCTGGCTATTTAGTATTTTCTTAAAACAAAACCTTGGACTCTTAGGCTTTCAGTTCCAATAGTTGAAAACAATAGGGCAAGATAGAGAATTAGAGGTCATTTTTTTCACCCCACCCTCTTTCATCAACCCGCAAACAGTTTCTATTATGCTAACAGCCAAAACATACATAATGGAATTCAAATCATTCTTGTTTCAGGAGAAACTTCATGACTGCCTTTATTATTTTCAACCCAGTCGCAGTAACCAGGACTTCTCTGAATACACTTTGCCTGATGTCCTGAGAATGAAGTATGACATATAGCAAGGACAAAAAATTAAAAAATATTAATCCAAATTTTGCAAGATCACTATAGAGTAAGCAACATACAACAAAACCTTTACATAGTGTGGCCGTCCCTTACGGCAAATGTTGCCTGGCAAGACTCTCTGCAATCTCTCCCTTCACAATAAATGTCTCCGAGCACTCAGCAAAGGATGGATGTCACATAAATATACAATCTCAGCAGTAACTCATCACCCTGATACTAGAACAATGATAGAAGCAAGCTACCCCAACAAATCCAAAAGGGGTGGCTGCTCAGAATGTGACTTGGTATGAGAGGACCGAGTTGTTGAAACAGCCCCCCTCCCTCTTCCTCGTCCTCTACCCACTGTGGTTGAAGGGGGAGGTGCGAGTTTAGGTGCAATCTGTTCATTCTTGTTGGAAGCAAAGATTGATCCAAGATCTGTTGACTTAATGTTATTATATGAAACATTCGATGATGGAAACTCATGACTTTGTTTTAGGAACCCAAGAGAATTTTGATATTTGAGACCACTATTCAGGCTACCGCTGATTGAACTAGCGTTCCCTAGGTTCAAACTGATGGACTCTGCAGAACTTTGGGAATTAACAGACCAATTGTTGCTGGTTGGGAGACCCATATTGCTTGAAGTGCTAGTCATTGAATTAAACCCGAAGTTGTTTAGTGGCCTTCCTAAAGTACCATTGTTGGAAATTCCAGATCCACCTGATAATGAGCCACTAGGACGTGGAGGCCAATCAGCAAAAGGATCAACATCCTCAAGATTAGATGTGGATGAGGTTCCTGCTGCTACTGTATGTCTTTCAGTATCACCATATTGCGGGGTAACACCAAAAGATGCACGAGGCGGCCACTCTACATCCACTGAGGGGCATGACTTGGTTGTCTGCTGATTAGATGCACCAGATAAGGACAAATGGTTTTGTAAGGATGTTACTTGACCAACAGGATTGCCTGGCACAGATTGACTGGATGTATCAATAGAATTCTGGACAGAAGTGGCCGTTCCCTTTGTTGCAGGACCCCAATCTTCATCCCAAGAGGAGCTGCTTTTTGTTGAAGAAGCAACAGTGCTGCTTCTTGTCCTAAGGGCCTCGGTTTGAAGCCCATTAACTGCAGGAGATACTTTTACCTCTGGGATTCCAGAATCAGTCACAGCTACTCCTCGTTTCTCTTCTATCTTCCTGTATGAAAAACACAAGTTCAGAAAGAAATTCAAAGAGAAGATCAAGAGGGGAGAGAGAGAGAGAAACAGGCAGAAAACAACAAAAGAAAGAGGGTGTTATAAAAAAAAATTACTGGAGCATATCCTTGACAAAGAGCATATATTTGGCAAACTGCTGAACGTTCAGTTGTTGAGCAGTCAGGAGGGGCATAAGCAACGGAAGAACATGCTCAGCAACAAATTCTACTCCATACTGAACAAGAGAAATCAAACAAAACTTAGCTACAACTCCATATATCATTGATTGCACCAGTCAATAATCTAAAAAACTGCAATTCATATGTCACGCCCATCATTGCAAACATTACCTGCTTAAAAATAGAATTTGCAACCCCAAGGGTACACATAAGGGTTGGAGGAGAACGGTCAACAGCAGTACAGCGCTGAATAGTTTGCAAGATGTCCAAGACAGCATGTTTATCAAGTCGGTTAACCATGTCTCCCAGGCACAGTAAAGCATTGACTCTAACCTGTCAAACCAAAGAGATACTTAAAGATTACAGGTTTACATATAAGGTGAAATGACCAGTAGGCACAACCATGATGTTCGCAATGGGGAGGAGGGAACAGGGACCCATGGGAAGAATCAAGGGTTAGGAGAGCAGTAGGCATTTCTTAAGGTGTAGTGGAAATCATGTGGAACAGAATACAGTTGTTTAACATGTATAACTCAACAAGAAAATAAGATTTCAGGCTAATTCTTGAGATATTAACAAAGTAAAACTTGGTTTTTTATTGTTACAATTTCAGTAACAAATATGAATTTATTAGCAAAATGAAAGAATTTTATATAAATAAATTATATTCTGAGTTTTTAAGGTTAAAAACATCAAGATTTAAAAAAAAAAAAGGTTATATATCCAAAGATCACCATATTGTGCAAAACAGTCAGCATAAGTAGACTGGTGCACCATCCATTTTGTGCATTGACGCAGAATAAATTCTCGTGTAACCATATGATATGTTAAGTCTACCAACTAGTTTCCTATAATGCTCTTAAGTCTGGAAGAGCATCACCATCGTTTGCTGAGACCTTCACATTAGGAATAATTGAAGTCTCACATGGTTTAGCTTGCCAACCAAATCGAGGATATACTTTCTTTGAGAGGGACAGATACCCTTATTGCCCCAAACTGCTGCAATACCCAAGAAATACTTCAGTCAGAGAACACAAATCTTTAGAATTCTTGTGTTATCTGTTGGTCAATGACCCAATTGAGAGAAAAGTGGTGAGGCAAGAAGTGGGTTTACATATCTGGACAAGAGTGGCAGTGGTGGCGGAGAGAGAGGATATACTTATTGGGCATATCTAAGAGCCAGTGCCTCAATGCACACATTTTGTAGATGATATAGTCCTAGATGATGAGTCGAGAAAAGGAGTAAATTGTAAACTTGAGTTGTGGAGAAAAGTTTTGGATCAAAGGGTTTTTGGTCAAGTAAAAGTAAGACATTATATGAAATGCAAGAAGACAAATTATATGAAATGCAAGTTCAACAAGACACGCTTTAGCAATATTTTTGGAGGTGAAAATTGGGGACCACATCATACCACAAGTTGGACAGTTAAGGTATGTTGGATCTATCTTACAAAGTGATGGGGAGATTGAGGGAGATGAAACACATAGGATTCAAGTTGGGTAGATGACATGGACAAATGCTTCACGCATAATTTGTGATTGGAAGGTGCCTATCAAACTCAAAGGAAAATTCTATCAAAACAGCTATACGACCAGCAATGATCTATGGTACTTAATGTTGGTAGTAAAGTTCCAATGAGAGGAGAAAAAATAAGTGTACTGGAGATGAAAATGTTTCGATGGATGAATGGACATACAAGAAAGTTAATATCAAGAACGAATGTATTCGGCAAAAAGTTGAAGTAACACCTATGAAGGAAATGAGAAAAACTCACCTACAGTTGTTTGGTCATGTGAAAAGAAGACCAACAAAGGCTCTAGTGAGAAAGGTCGATCAAACGGAAGATAGCCTGATTAAAAAACTTTAGTAGAAACCATTAAAAAGACCTTGATCTAAATGGATTTTCTGAAGATTTAGTCTTTGATAGAGCACAATGGTGTCATTTGATTCATGTCGCCGATCCATTTAGCGGGATAAGGCTTGGTTGTTGTTGTTCTTGTAATAACTACACTTTGGTCGCATACAAGAACTCCAAATAGTCCTGATTGTTGGACCATGCTGAGTGACATCATCAACGGATGGGTCCGAAGTCTGCTGAATCTGATTGATATGTTTTATTATCTTCCATCATCCACTTTCTATTTCACCTTAACTTCAGGGGCCTTCGCTGTCAAGTGTTTTGCCTTGTCAATACTAGGCATATGCAGCCTAAAGATTTGCTTCCAAAGAGCATAGTTCCCTTGACCTATCAGTTTTCTATCAGTGATCTTTGTTGTTGAAGAAATAATCTCAATTACACCTATGGTGGATCAGAAGCTTTGTTTGCCTAATCAGAATTCTCCTAGCCATCACAGCACCTCAAGCTTCACCAAGAATTAAACAAAACAGAGACAAACATCCCAGAGCAAGTCAAACCAGCCTACCAGATTAAATTGAACCGACCTGCAGATAAGATCAAACCAGCCACCAGCCACATCAGATTGAACCAGCTTCAGATCAAGTCGAAACAGAACCCCCTTTGTGCAGTGGTGATGTGCACTACTTAGTACAACAGAACAAAGGACACCCATACCAGAAAAATCACCAAGCTTTGCCTGGACCTATGCAACAAACCACACCTGGGTTGCAAGCCTGCTTAAGTGATCTTCCCAGGATCACGGACTTGAGACAGCCTGTGCCACTCCATGGTCACAGTGTTAATGTATAATAAAAAAGAAAGACAAGAAAGGTTAAATGGTGGTTTGATCAGAACCGAGGCCCTGAATTACCCTTCCCAAGCTGCTGATACCATTTAGAGATGAGAAAGAGAAGAGAGAGTATGTGAAGCTGTAACCTCAAATAGGTCAGGTATATGAATATATACACACACAAGAGTTTATAAATTATGAATTGACTATAATACCCTCATATACTAATACTACTAACAAAACAAAAATTCAAGTCACGTCAAATATAGCACTAAGTTTTGTCTCAACATTTGAAATGCCAACTGAAATTGGGTTAAGTGCGCACCACTCAACAAAGTGCAGAGTCAACACAGGCTGAATAATTATGTAAAAGAAAGAACATAGGAATAAGTAGCATAGTAATAACTAGTAAGCAGTGTTACTTTTGACCTTTCCATTGTAATGATTCAACTAAAGCAGACAGTTTTTTTTTGGGGGTATATAGGCAAAAATATTATTAGATGAGAGAAAGAAAGAAGTACAAGAACAGAGGGAGAAAAATCCTTAGAGAAAATAAAAATACAAAAGGAAGAAAAAACAAGCTCATCAACCAAGCAAAGGTTGCCAATCTCTTTGCAACCCTTGGCTGAACACCATAAAGTGGCTAAGAAAGCCGCTTTATCCCAGAGGAACTTCGCAATCAACTTTCATCAGTACAAACAACCTAAAACCATCCCCCCCCACGCCGTCCCCCAATGCCAGCGCTCATGGCACTGGGAAAGTCAAGCCTTCTCAAACATCTGGCATTATTATCCAATAAACCAGAAGTTCCAAACTAACAGTGCCAGTATCTTCACACATACGTATATGCATGTTTCAATCTGCTTTCTTGTCTTATTTTATTTATGTTATAAATAATAACAATATGTCAATATTTCAAAAAATACTTAAAAATAAATAAATAACTAATGATAATGGTATGTGTATATGTTGAATGTTTGAGAGAAATAGAAGCAATATATAGAATACAACAGAGTAGGCATGAAACTTTTGAAAACTGCAAAGAACTACCATTTAATTAAATAACTACTATAGTAAAATAAAACTTCAATTATTTTGGCTAAATTAGGCTGTGTACTGAAAAGACATCAAACATATCATGTCAACCTGAGGCATTGTAACTAAAGCTAAAAGTTCAAACCAAAATACAAACATACCGCAGCAACTGTTGTTTTAAGTGCTAAGCCATGAACACGGGGCAAAACCACTTGTTTCACCAGCTGAAAGGGAAAAATATATATATATCAAAAACATAATAGATATTGCTGCTTTAATACCAAACATTTGCATTGAAGTAACCAAAAAAAAAAACATTGGCTATCTTCAGTGACTAATATTTAAATATTTATCTATATTTTGTAACCGAAAGCAATAATGAGCCAAACCACACAGGGTTATCTGATAATGGGCTGAACAACAGTAGGGTTGTATGATAATATAAACCTCAAGGGGGTGATAAGCTCACAAATAAATCTTAGGGTGCAACAGCAACACTTTCCAAATCTAAACCAGAGGAAGGCAAAGTGATAATGGATCAAAATGCAGGTGATATCTCAATTTTCCTTGTCCTGATAATAGTCAAGCAACAGAAAATTTATGAAGAGGTTAATAGAATCCTACCAATGTTTCAAACCCAATAATGGATGCACAAGCCATTATTCTTAGGTGTTTCAATTATCAAAATATAAAGCTTCCATCCATAAAAGAAACAATAGTTTCATATTATATGATTATTAAAAGTCCCCAACAACTTCAAACATTCAAACAATAGAACATAAAGCGTGTAATCCAAGTTCACAAAGTACTCAATAGCAAACATCTGCTATTTTAAAACAACTCATGCCTACTCAATAATTAGAGGAAGTCCCGCAGGAGTATAGCACACACCTGGGCATCAAGTTGCTTGGCAAGGGATACAGATTTTTTCAGGACCTCTTCTTGTAAACGAGCATCGGTATCATCATAGGCCCGAACAATCATTGGAAGAACATGTGAAACTAAATGCTCTTGGCTAGTCTAAATGAACAATGAACAGCATAGCAAGTTAGAAGAAACATAGTCACTAGATGCAAAAGATCCTTCAATCATCAAAATAAAGGAACTGCATATAAACTTATAGCCACCTTGTTTATTATAAGCTCGGCGTGCTTCACAAGTAGTAACAGTGTCTCACCAGAAGCAGTACTCAGGACCGGTACAAGGGCTGGAAGTGTTGATTGCTCAAAATCATTTTTGTCCTGAAAAACAACTTAAAATATCATTTCCCTCCCTCTTCATCCTAATGAATTTCTTTTTTATCCAAAAAAAAAAAAAAAACAAACAAACTTAAAATATCAATCCATTTTGTCCTAATATGATTTTTTTCTTTTTTTTATTAGTGATACCCTACCCTCACTTGTCAAACAAACCAAAAAGAGATCCTTATTACAACTATAGCATTCACTCTTTATCATAGTAATATAGAGACCAAAATGTTCATTTCCTAAACTGTAAAAACTAGATAAAGCATATAATAGAATGTTTGCATCCAAATAAAGCAAGGAGACATTGATTTTGCTAAAGATGAATTCCCTTAAAAAATAGAAAAAGATAAACATAAAATACGGAGGAAATATTAAACTTTTTAAATATATATATATTCACAAAAGAGAAAGAAAATACTGTTGCATAAGGAATGAGATATAATGCTAAAGTTTACAACCAATAGGGAAGGAATAAATGAAGGCTCTCAAAAAATTAAAAGCTTTGCGAGAGAGAGAGAGAGAAGGATACAATAACAACCCACTAGGTGGTGTTAGCTACATGGATCAAACCATGCCATTGGGCTCTATAAAAAACCAAATTTTCAAAAAACCCATCAAGATCATTTTTAATAATTTCTCCTAAAGTTTTCTTCAGTCTTCCTCTACGTCTTTTAAATGGCCTATCTTCCATTTGACCCACTTTTCTAATTGGAGCCTCTTATGGTCACAAGAGCAAACCAACTTTCACCAGTGCATCCCGCTATTGCAGTGTTTCTAGCCACAACAGTGAAGTGCCCCGCTTTAAGTATTCAGGAGCAGCCAAGAGCCGCTCCGCTTAGCCTATAGCAGCCACTACAACTGCTATTGACAACCCTACAATATAACCTTTGGCAACATGTCAAGCCTTAAGGCAATAAATTTCAAGGAATGGAACCAATGAATTGTATGTAATCAAATGATTAATATTTTCATTTAGTTTCGAAAGCTTATTAGATGGAGTACGTAAAAATTTTGGATTAATATGAATTTTAATGAGTATCCCATGCATGATATATACTTTCGATACAATGGTGGATTTTGTAAAATTACCCTAAAAAACCATATTTGTTGGTGCAAGATTGATTTTGACTTGCAATGCTGTCAACACCAGCACTATGACTAGTATTTTAGGCATTCTATGCAAGTGACGAAAAGAAAGAGATAGATTAGTACCTGAGACTCTGCAATGGTTAGAACCATTGGTAGAATCATTGGCTGTATCACCACATTCCTAAGTTCTGCACAAAGTGGTGGAAGGACCTGCGTGGAATTTTATGTGATTAAATTACGTTCAAGACAATAGTAAAAGAATAACTCAAAATTCAACAGAATTCAGAGGAAAGAAGCATCAGCAGTTAATCATATATTTGGGAAAAAGGGGGAAAAATAAAACAAATAAAGAAAGGGGGAAACATGTTACATGAGTATTAATGTATGCAACATTATTTCAAAATCTATGAAAGATTTCTGAGACCATATTGGCATACTCAACTTAGGTCAAACCCATAATCATCAAAGTTAGGACATAATACTAAGTAATTGACAACGCGAGAGTATACTAAATTATGTACTGGGAAAGAGAATTGACATAAAATTGACTAGCAGAAATAAATGAAACCACACATAAATTACATAGCCAAACAGCAAACCTTGTATCGCAATACACGGGAATCAAAATCTTTCCACATATCGGACAATGCTTTTAAGAACTCTGACTTCTGCATGTTATCTCTTTCCTGAAGGAAAAGAAGACACATCATCTAGAACTCCAACTCTACTTCCGCATTTTATCACTTCTGTGATGCTAAAAAGCAAAGTAAAAATTCTTACAAGCATGTGGTCGAGGAAACGCAAAGCACGCAACCTAGTGTCATTCCGAAAAAATGGCGACCCTGCAAAAATGAGGGGCATATATCCTGTAAAACTACTAACCTAACAAGACTCCTAACATAATAAGAATCCTAATATTCTAAGTCCAAACAGCTCCTAACAATTGCCTGTCAAGGTAGCTAATTCATGAGTCATCACTTGTATAGTGTAAATTGATTACTCATTGTCACATCTGACAAGATCAAGACCTTCCTCTCCAGATCAGACACCAAAAATTTTAATTAATGAACACCCATTGAAATTTCATTTATAAGAAACTCCCCAAGAAAATCCTTTCACTGTTTTTTTGGTGCCATGCCTCTTCTATTTTTCATTCAAGGAATGGAGAAAATGTTTTGATTCACCAAGCCACCTTTACATATGATTTTTTTTATAAAATAAAAACCTTTACCTGTAAAATCCATCGCTGTTGGCCTGGAAGACTCATTTGGAGAGAGCATCCTTTGCAAGTCAGGAACCAGTTCCGATGGAATAGATGAGAAAGCATCACTGGATAAGTAAGTCAAGGTATTCATGTACTGCATAAGTAGAAAACCAGAATTTCATATTACTTTCTAATGAATGAAACAATATAGCCGGCATTGTTTTCATCAAGCAATGAAATTCTAATCGTTTTTGTTTCTTTCTATTGAAATATATAAAGAATAATCTATAATCTATTCAATAAATGAAAGAGTGAACAATTTCTTTTCCCATGGTCATATTCAACTGCATGTGTGGCATCCAGTGAAATGTAAGCAATCATTAACAAAAATATATTCTTTCTTTTAGATACTAGACACATGCAACCATTGCCATGAATGCCTACTTAGAAAATTTTGAAAGAACACTGATAACATTAAAATCATAGTAACTTATTTTCAGTATTGTTAGCATTGACTTTAATTTTTGCACTACACCGCCATTTTAGTATGTTTACGTATTGAAAATGATTCACCTAGAATATATGATACTATCCATTTTGTCTCTAACTAGTTAAGCTACATATAACAACCTAATTGCATGTAACAGAAGCTTGAGAAAATTCATATAGATGGAAAACATCTTATTACACATTCAACTCCTGTATATAAAAATACAACAAGATTCAATCCAGGCCACAATAAACCTCTTTCCACAAGTTGTGCTGCTTCAAGTTTCTTTTCCAGATATCAAGCTCACTGGTTTCAGATACCACTATCAGTCACTTCAATACCTAATTTCAAGCTCCAAGTAGTTCTAGCGCTAATCTAAACATATACACAATGTTCAGGATGCAGATTACTGATCCAACAAGTGACCAAGTCCAGTTCAGGGAACCCTAGACACTCTTCAAGAAACCCTTTTAAGTCGTACCAAGTGAAAACTACAGATAAAATATGATTTGACAAGGAATAAATATTAAGAATATATCAGGAAATCAGCACTATAATCCAAAATTTGTTCACAATTAATCATTTTGCCTTTTAATTAAACAAGAAAAACAAGGGCAGGGGATATGAGACAGTTATGTCCTTTAATAGAAAGAGAAGTATGATTATATCATTAAACAATGATATCACCATCAAATTTACAGGAAGAACCCTCAAGAAGAAATGAAAGGTCAAATAGACTCCAATACAGCAACTTCATACAAAATCAAGCATTTGAAAGCGCTCATAGATTATCGATCACCAAACAAGTATACAATTTTCAAACCTTTTATTAATCTTTTTTGACAAATTCAGAGACAATCGAAAGCAACAGATAAGCTGAAGTCGATGAAAAAGGTAGACAAAAGGATTTAAATATACCATCTTCACATTGTTGTGGCAGTCAAACAGAGACTTGCGAGCAATTAAATGGTAGGCAAGGCATCCAAAACTGAAAATATCAGAAGAGGGCCCAGCTGAAGATGCAGTGCTTCTCACCAGCTCAGGAGCAGTGTAATTAAGTGATGGCTGAAGCGGCAAAACAGAGTCCTCAACATCATATTCCTGTACAGTAGTCATAGTGAAATAAGACACAGGTCATTTAAGCAAAATTTGCTTTGCTCCTAAGGATGAGAATAAGATACAAATATACAATAGAATAATTTGTCAGGTAACCACTTAAAAATGATAGCTTTTTCTGGCCTTCTTAAAAATCATAGTTGAGATGCAGATATCATTATCAGGAAAATCATATCTGTCACAATGCAAAGGGATACACAATCATGTGCCAAGAAGAATAATCACACAGGCAGGATTACAAAACACAGAGACATCCCAAAGCAAAAGTATATATTACAAAGAAGTTATAGCTAAAGCAGTGATTTGTGGCTAAGATGTGGATCAAAGGAGAAAAAAAAAGAGTTACAGATGAAGCTGAAAACAAACACCATATGCAAAAGAGTTGCTCTATATAAGGTTATATGATTGGTAATATTACACTGAATCAACCAAATACATATCAAGGATCCATAGAGATGAGCTAATATTTAATAAAAAAATTAGGCAACATATGCAACTGTATGTTAATGTCAATGTCAATATTAGGGTATGTAACGCATTAAAGATGGCAACTAAACAAAGTCAATATGGTAAATCCTAATCTTATCAAATGTTCCACTCACAGCATAATGGAAGGGTGGCAGATTAGCTGAGTCGCCAGAGGTCTGAGAAGCTGAAATTGCAAAACCAAATCCACCAAGTTTCCAGGCTCCACTCAAGGTGATAAGAATATTCTGCAAAGTATAAAATTTGTATTCAAGTAATATTCTGCAAAGGTCAACTGGCAAACCTAAAAGCTATACATATCAACTGTGATGGGTTGCAACATGATACATCAGCAAAAATCCCAAAGAGGAAAAAATAAATTTAAGATTAAATGATATTAACAAATACATGGATGCTGCTCAGTCACTGGTACAAGCAAATCTCCAAACGATTACTTGTTTTATACCATTTCTAATTAGATGCCACTCACTGGTATTATTTATTTGTAGCACTTCTCTTATCATATATATCATATATATAAACAAAAAATAAGCTGTTACCTCTGGTGATATAGCTCGATGAATAAGATGAGCGTGGTTGTGAAGAAAGTTCAAGGATTCTGCTATTTGAAGTAAACCATGCTTCACCTCCAACAGCCCCAATTCCTGCAACATAAAAGCTTTTTCATCAGCAACTAATGAATTCAAAGAATATGGCATTCCACAAACAGAGAGCATAACAATACATTACACACACAAGACAGAATCAGCAATGCAATGCAATGACTGGATCGAACTAGATCACATAATAAAATGAACGAATTCTCATTCAATTGAAATCAAATACCATTCCCCTGAGCTCCTTAGGAACGTTAGGAACATTGTCCAAATTCCCAAGAGTATTCGCAACCGAAGCAAACAATGGTTCCGTAACCATCGCCATCGCATTCTTGCTCTCGTCCAGCGCCTGCACCACATGGACCACCCCTGGATGCCTCAGCCTAACAAGCTTACCCGCATCCGTCCGAAGCAAATCTAAGAACGAATCCTCAGCGGCCTTGGTCAGCCCAGCACGCATTCGGGCCTCGGAAAGAGCCCGCTTGTCCAGTACCCAGACACATACGACTGGGTACTGGTGCTGGCGCGAGGGGTCACGCGCCCTCGCCGAGTAGAGCCTCCACGCGAGACCGGGCCCTGCGGAGCCGATCTGGTCGAGGAGCTCGTAGTCCTGGAGTGGCTTGGGTCCGGTGACCTCCTGTACGGTGGTCTGCACGGTCTTCTCAATAACCGCAGCGGTCTTGGCCAATGCTTGGGTTAGGGTTTTCATGTTCAGCGACATTTTTCTGAACCTTCGATGGTTAAAGAATACAGATGCGATACGGAAGAGTATATATTAACCGAGGGATTGGGAAGAATGGAGACTTTGAAGAGAAGGAGATCGAGATGGAATTGAGATTCAGACTGTGACCCGATGAGTTCCACCTCTCTGTCCCTCCTCTGTTTCTCTTTCTCCGGGTTTCAAGTCTTCTTGCCTACTGTTCATTTTTCTTTGGCCCTTAGTTATTATGTGTCAGATTTGTCAGCTTTCCATTATTTGGAGAAATAACTTTCAAATAATTTCCCCATATATTTATAACTAATTTTTCCTTATATGTTATATTATTTATATTTATATTTATATTTATTATATATTATTATAATTTATTATTTATATTATTATAATTTTACATTATTATAGCTAATAACTAAACTAACTCACATTCTCGTAAAAAATAATAATAATAACTAACTCACATAAAAATAAAATGGAAAATGCTGTTTGTCACGACAGCATTTTCGTGAAACGGTTTATGAAGAGAAATAAATTTTTTGCGTTTTGTCATTTAGTTTAATAATTATTTTTTTTTAAATTATAACATTTATTTTTTTAACTCATCTTGATTGGTTAAAAATCTCTTCGTGATGTATTTACGAAATTCACTTCGTGTAATATAGCAGTGCTCAAATAAAATATAATATCAATCATTAACATTTTTGTTTGTTAAACTAAATAATTAGTCTATCTAGTCTTTTCTGTTTTGAGTTTTGGTCATTCCAGTATTTTTTCATATTGATAATTATATTTTTATTTGTTTAGATTTTAGTCCCATGATATTTGTTCATATATTTTTTATTCATTTGTGTTTTAAATTTTATAATTTCTATTTATTAATATATTAGTTCATATTTTTTATTAAAAATTAGTTTTTACAGTTTTAAATTATTAAAGTATCGGTTCTTGAGATACTAAAATTTAAATTAATAAAACTACATGATAAAAAATCATAAAAATTATAAGGGCGAAAATCAAAATCTAATAAAATTATAAGGATTAATTGTTCAATTCAACAAAAAAATGTGGTTAAATTAAGTTTTGAATCTTTATAATTTGCATCAATTTTCAATTTGATCATTATACTTTTTATTTTTAAATAAGTCTTTATAGTCATAAGTATTCTTGAATATGTCTCTTTTCATTACTCATAATTATAACACCGTTAACATATATTGAGTTGATAATCGCCTAAATAAAGTGACATGTTACTCCATGTCAAATGTCAAATGTCAAATGACTGACTAATGAAGCATCTAAAACATCTAAATCCATGTCATATTTATCTCTCAAATCCATCAATCTAAAACATAGAGAAGCATCATATTCTTATTCTTTCTTTTTTCATCCTTCTATCTAAATACATGCACTTCACACCCCCACTACCACCAATACCTTCCCTCACCCACCCCAAGCATCCTCATTCTTATCACCAGCTTTATCGCCTTGTCACCTCCACCGCAACCACAATGCCACCAAATCGTCAATCCAATATTTGTTCGTGTCTAAGCTTGAGCCTTTCGATGAATTCCTTGTAACCCAAGACCCCCAATGACTCCAACAACAATAACTCCACCACAATCATGTCTTTTTTCCAACTCCTCCCCTTGACTGATGACGACGAAGAACTCAATTTGTAATAGGCGTTTTATTGAATCTTTGAGCGCTTCTGAGTTGCCTCCAAAAAGACCTTGCATCAATTCGCAGATGTCGACATTGTCCTTTCATACTATCCAAAATCACAGATCAAATATGTAAAGTTGGGGTAGCAATTAAATTTATTAATCTATTTTCCATTTAATTCATTCATTATAAACTCAATCTAATCCATCTATCTAATTATAAAGAAAAAAATTTAATGGACTAAATGAATTGGTTTATTTATTATTAATGGATGGTTAGTAAACTATCTAAAATATTTTGTAATCCATTTGATAAAAAATGATTTTATTGTTTTGGGAATATTGTTTGTTTGGTGCATCCATTGAAGGACGAATTATTTGGGCTGGGAGTGTGCACGAGGAAACACAAAAGGATGATTTGCAAGATTGGATGGATTTGGGAGATGAAAATAATATATACTAGTATCTCTCATAGTACGACCATTTGGCATTTGATATGAAGTAATAATATGTCACGTCATTTAGACGTTTGCCAATTCATTTGTTAATGGTGTTATAACTTAGAGTAATGAAAAGTGACTTATTTAAAAATGTTTACAATTATAAGGATTCACTTAAATAGAAAAAAAAAATTAGGGCAAAGTTGAAAATTAGTATAAGTATAGGGAACATAAACTTAATTTAACCTAAAAATAAGAATAAATACTCAATTTTGTCATAGAGAAAAACTTCCCGCCTATATTAGTTTTTAAGAAATAAAAACTCCAACTAGGATTTTGAGAATCTCAAAAACTATGTCAAATAAATCACTTTTTGTTAAACATTTTAGTATTTATTAATAACTAATTTGACCGAAGTCAAGTTTTTCTTAATTAGATTTTCACTCTAAAAATAATGAAGAGTTATATGCGTGGTGCTTTCTATTTCTTGTGTAGTGAAGAAAGCAAATCGTGGGGTATCTATAATCTATAATAATATATACAAAGTAAAGCCATTTACAAAAATCACCTAAAAAAATAACAAGTGTTATTGTAACGTTTTAATACTAATATCCCAATATGTATAATACACAAAGAGATACTTAACATTACAACATCACTACATATGTATTAATCTAATATATATATTCATAATGTTTATTGAAAACATTATAGAGAACTACATGAAATGTAAAAAACATAAACACCATAATAAAATGCATATACATGTACAAAACTAGCCTTAACAAAAACTTTTAAAGTATTACATAATCATTTACATTACAAACGCAAGTACTAATAAATACAATATTTGTAATATAAACTATAAAGCTAATTTAGTCTTTAACTTCCTTTTTCTTCTTGTTCATAGAAAAAATTTCACTTGAAATTACATATTAACATAGCGGGGTGAGAAATAACATTTCTCAATATGAATAAATTAAAACCAGCATACATAACATAATAAACATAATATTAACACATACTAAATAAGATATATTTAAAGTAACTACAAAGATATACTTTAGTAGCTAAAGTTACCAAGTCAACATACATTTCATAAATACATGCTTAGTCCAACTTAGAACCAAGATGTTAAGCTTAGAAATACTAGTTTAGTGTATTATCTTGTGATAGAGAGAAAACTTATCATCACATTACACATACATTGACACTATCGAGAAGTTTGGGCTGAATCTTTGTTTAAAAGAACTTTATAGACTCCCCACTTATCTTCCTTGACCTTAATGATGGTGCATAACATCAAAGGGTACTTACAAAGATCAATATTATCAATCATTATTGTCATACATATTTCTAGATACCATATCATCACTCATTACTCTCAAGTGATATACATTACCACAAAAGTGACCTAAGGTGCTAGATACTTACCTAAAGCAACTCATAACTCTTGAATGCTCAAAGGTCTAAACTTTCTCTTCTATGTTAGGTGATAATTTCTCACTTGAAAATATCTATTTTTATACCTTAACACACTTTATGAAACATATAAAAATGATCCTAATTAGATAATAACTTAAAAACATCAAAAATGACATTTTTAGCAATTATGGGCCTTACGTCGCGGCACTACTTGGGCATGCCACGACTCTGCTCTCGAGTTTTAGTACTGAATATAGCATCACTCTCATGCTGCGGTGCCACTCACTTCATACCGCAGCACACATAGCAAAATCAACCTCACGCTGCGACGTGGCCTCCTCACGCCATCGCGTGTAACGTCTTACTCTAAGTAATAATATAATTTTTAAATCTAATAGAGTAACACATTACTAACAACTTTTAACATGAATATTAACTCATTTATATATAATAATTTACATAATTCCTTACAAATATTTCTAAGTTGGGCACCTATTTTCTAAATATTGAGGCAAACAATTTAGGTGCCACTATTTACAAAAATTAATATAAACTCTAACTTCCAGCATATAAATTTGCTTAATACAAAAATCTATCTAGACTTCTTAAATCGGCTTAACCTGAAATGTTAAACCACAAAAAGGAGTGAGATAAAAATTTAAGTAGAAAGATGCAAAAATGAGTATACATTTACCATCCACTCTTTACCATTTTCTATTTCTAAAACTATAACTGTGAGTCAAAAAATAAATAAACGAAACATTAATTAAGAAATAAATTTGAATGAAGTAAATAACATAAGAAGATTGGGTAAATAATTCAAAATAAAAATCAGTATCTTAAAAATAAGTAACTCTAAGAAAGAGTGGGTATCTCAATGTAGTGATAAAAGAATGATTATCTAAAATAAGAAATAAAAATCTCTGTAAAAAATAATTATCTCAGTATAAAGAAATAAGAATTTCTATAAGAAATTGAAAGAGTATAATAAATAATTTTAATACAAGTAATTTTTCATCATCTTTTCAAAAATATTATCTCTTTAAAATATCATATTCAATATCATTTCTTTTAAATTATCATCATTAATATTTATCTAAAACCAGCATCAATATATTATTTTCATTATCTTTTCTTTGACTTTGTCATCCCATGTCATTATTCTTAATCAAATGTGTCTATTTCTCTTTATTAAGGTATCTCTTAATGCTCTCATTATGATCACAATAATTTAATTAAGACATCCCTCAACCCTCTCATTATGATCATAATAATTTGATTAGGGCGTCCTCCAACTCTCTCATCGTAGTAACAATAATAATTCTGATTCATTAATGTGTCATTTAATATTTTCATTATGGTTACAATAATTTTTTTTTGTACATTAATTTATTTTTATTCATGGAATAATATTTCTCTTAGAACTTTTTTATAAAATTATACTTTGATATATATATATATATTTATAATAACTAAATTTAGTAAAAATATATTGAGGAATGATATAGATAAAGAAATAAGTGTTAAAATAATATAACAGAAATATAATATAGATAAGTAGCAAATATTAAAATACCTATTATTATAGCAATAGTGACGTAACGACAAGTATTAAATTAGTTTTTAACCTTTTCATAATAATTTACAAATAATGATATGCTAATTATTAGTATAAATGAGTAAAATAGTTATTATCATGATGTAATAGTAATATTAATAAATATGAAAAATTCCATTAGATACTATTAAAAAATAATAATAATAATAGTAAAAGTTTCAATCGTGAGAACAGTAGCATTTATGAAAGCTCCAATTAAATAGTTATTAAAAATAGTAGTAAAAGTTTCAAACGTGTGAATAGTAATATTAAAGAATAAAACAAATGAATCATGATGTCATCATGTGAAAGTCTCAAGAAATGACTAATAATGGATTATGTTAAAAATAAAAATGATACTCATACATTATTTTTAAAAAATATTATTATTTATATTTTTATGAATAATAATAATTAAATGAGATAAAATAATAAATAAAAAATAATATAATTAATGATATTAAAAATATATATATATATTATTTATAATAAAAATATTATTATTGTGTTAAAAAAGCTTTTGAATCATATTTTTTCGAATAGACATTTTGTCATTCGAATAAGTCACTTTTTAAAGCTACAATTTTTTAACTTTTTACAAATTTTATTCAAATAGAACCGTTTATAAAACACCATCTGCAATGCTCTTTGATGGGTTTATTCGAATAATAAAAGTTTTATTTGAATAACACAATTAAAATACCATGTTGCATAACATAGATTATCACTATTACATTATTTTTAAAATAGAGCAACATGAATGGTTGAAAAAGAATGGATTAGGAGATATGAGTTATTGAAATAAAGAACAAATAATTGTATTTTTGACACTTCCTACTTTTGTACTAATTTGTAAGTTGTTAAAAGAGAGGTTGATGTTTAGTTAGGAATGGAGGAGTGAAATTTGCATAAACATAGCTGCTAGTTTAAGTATTTGCGTAAGTGAGTGTTGTGCCATGAATAAGGGAGAGAAAGTGGTATTTATAGAACTGTAAGGAGGTTGTCTTACGTATGGGTAGTGAGGTAAGATGGTTAAGTGTCATTAGGAGATTAAATCTTCTTCAATAATATTCTTCTATAATCATTGGTTCTAATTTGATTTTTATACCAAAATTACACATGTCTCTTCTAATCATGGTTACTTCCCTCATTCAAAGTTTCCAAACGTTCCCCTTTCTACCACATACCTTGAGTTGATCTCACATACTCACTTCATCTTCAGTTAATATTTTGGCCATTTGTTACTTCTTATTTAATGTTTGCACACTTGTAACCGTAACCACCATTCCTTTCTTTTGTTTTTGACACTTGTTCCTTTATAATTATTAAGTCTCCTTCCTTGTCAACTACTCTTGTTGACCTTATCTTTATTTCATCCATTCATTTCCTTCATTTGATTCCTTCATAATTCATTATTTCCAAAATTCCAAATCTTCCAAGTCAAGTATTCCAAAAAATCCCTCCTCTTCCCACTTGTTTAATGTAATCATTTCTTGGAAAGGCTTATGAACCAAGCCTTGTCATTCTTCTTAACACATGTTCATGCCTATGTCATCCTTACTAAAGATTTGAACACTTGTTCCTTATAATCACTGCTCTTAATTCCAAACTTGACACATGTTGATAGCAATTATTACTTCCTTGAACAAGCTTGCCACTTGGCTCTTGATAATCCTATCTAACTTACCTCATCATTTGGCCAAAGAGAGAAAAAACGAAATGGGAACTAAGTTTAATGATCATTTAGTTTAATTGTGACTAATTGAATGAAAACCAAGTTTTCATTCTGTAATGTGTTTCCGTCATGTTATTTGAATAACAAGACTTCTTATTCGAATAACTCATTTAGTAACAATGTTTATATGTGTGCTATAAATCATTTATTCGAATAGAAGTAATCTTATTCGTATAAGGTGACATATTTTCTCCTATATCACGAACTTCTTTTATTTGAATAATTTAGTTGCTGTATTATACTTAGATATAATATTATTTATTATTTATTTTAGGGATGTTACACCACGCGCCTAACAGAAACCAGATTCTGCAGAATTCTGCAGAATTGTGGTACTATTCCATTGGTTCTTTTCATAGATTTTGGTTATTCTAAATCAGTTTCTAAGTTATTCTAAGTCCCTAATTAGTTCATTAACACATAGGAATCATCAATCACTAACTTAAACATCTTAATTTGGATTTATGTATCAAAATCACATACTTGACCTAAAACCTCATATTTGTGAATCAAAGGTCTAAATGAGATGTTTTAAGTTTTTAACTTCAACTTATACTATGAACAAGTCATAAATGACCAAAGAAACACAATCCTGCAAGCAAAGTACATCAAACACCTCTAAAACTCATTTTGACCTATCAAGCACCATAGGTGCATTCGTGGAGAAAATGATGAAAAGAAATGGAAAGAAGCTCTTTTTCCCTACCTTGGCAACTGGATTGAAGCTTAAAACTTGATTGATCTCAAACCTTGACTTTGCCTTTGACCTTAATCTTATTCTTTTCCTCTTCCTTCTCATTTCTTTCCTTTTCTTTCCTTGCTCTCTCACATTTTCTGTTTCTGTTTTTGCAGAAAAAGAAACCATGAACAAAGGCTTATAAAGAGGTCCAAAAGACTCTTAAGGCATTTATGCCATAATTAATAAATCTCGATCTGCTATAACCACTTAGATTTAACCAAATCAATATTTTCAGCTCCTAACAACTTTAAAATAAACACTAGAATTCATATAAAAATTTGTTTCACTATTATCTGATATTTTCATATCCGCTGCTAGTCAAACTGAATTTAAATGCAAAATCGGTATGCCTAAAAATGTCAAACTAACTTAGTTTATTTGAAACTTTAACTGTATCTTGTTTCATACATTTGTGACCTAAAAATAAATTATCCATTTTTATTTCTCTTATCTAAGCAATTTATACTATTATTTGAGTCATTTTAAATTATTTTTTACACTTTAAGTTATAACAAAGTACCTAAACTAACTCAGTTTGTCATAAAATTAAATAGACATGTCAAACAAGTCAAATGCTACCTTTTGGATACATACACAAGTCTAATATGTCATTAAGAGTACTATAGTTATCACCTCATTAAATTTTTTCTTGCCCAAATTTTTAGGGTCATTTTCCCCCAACAGTTGATTTGACTTAAACCAATCAAATTGAAGAGCTCCACACTTTCTTTTGAATATGCCAACTAATATCCTCCAACTAATTATTAAACCAATCAATTAATGATTTAAAAAATTTAAACTCCTTTTTTGGTGATCCCATTAATTGAGACAATTAATATTAATAAATTTATCAATTCAAATTAAAAAATAAATATCTAAAATAGAAACTTGATTAATAACCCAAATGATAATATCAAATGAATATAACAATTTCATTTAATTCATTTTAATATAACGCAAACTGATTACTAAATAGGAAATGTGGCTTCTTTTTTGTCTATGGATACGGGGGAACAAGGATAACTTTTGTTTGGAAAGCTTTGTCAACCGCGCTTCGATCTAAACATAAATTTGTTTTAAATGTTGCATCCAGCGACATTGCATCCCTTCCTCTTCTTGGTAGAAGGACAACTAATTCAAAGTTTTCAATTCTATTGTCTTTCACTAAAGAAACAACATTCAATATCAAACAAAGAAGTTTTAAATTTGAATTTCTTACAAATCTAATTATTTGGGATTAAGCTCCTGTGATTGGCAAATTAGCTTTTGATGCTCTTGATAGAACCTAAGAGATATTTTAAGGTTTTCCAATGATCTCAACTTTGACCAGCCGTTTGGAGGAAAAGTTATTGTGCTTGGGGGCGATTTTAGACAAATATTGTCAGTCATTCCGAAAGGTAGTAAAGATGACATTATTATAACAACTGTTAATTCTTCTAAGTTATGAAATCATTGCAAAGTTTTAACATTGACAAAGAATATGAGATTGCAATCAGGATGTCCTGGGTCAAATATTGATGAAATAAAGTCATTTGCAGATTGGATAATTAATGTTGGTGATGGTGTATTAGGAAAAGATAACGATGGTGTAGTTGAAATTAAAATTTCAGGAGACCTGTTGATGTTGAATTCTAAAAATCATATTGCTGATATTGTTGATTTTACATATCCTAATTTGAATGAAAATATGTAAGATTTCAAATTCTTTGAGAATAGAGCTATTCTTGCTCTAATCCTTGAAGTTGTTGATAAAGTTAATGATTTCATTATTTCCTTAATTCCTGATGAAGAAAAGCAATATTTGAGTTCATATTCTATTTTTGTAGCATATGAAGATGTTGGAATCAAAGCATAGTAGTTTACACATTAATTTTTGAATGAAATAAAAGTTTATGGAATTCCAAATCACAAACTAATTTAAAAAAAAAAGAATTCCAATCATGCTTCTTAGAAATATTGATCAAGTGACAGGTTTTTGTAATGGAATAAGATTGTAGATGAATTGAGAAACAATGTAATAGAAGTTAGAATAATAACATAAAAAGAGCTTAGTAACAAGATTATTATTCGTATAATGAATTTGATATCTATTGATCAAGGAATCCTTTTAAAGTTTTAAAGAAGATAGTTTCCTTTAACTATTTATTTTACACTGACAATTAATAAAAATCAAGATCAAACCCTTTTTCATGTTGAGTTCATGTCGAGTTGTATTTGCCAAAGCCTGTTTTTACCTTTAATTAATTGTATGTAGTTGTTTTAAAAGTAAAATTAAGGAGTGGTTTGAAAATTTTAATTTATGATGATGATGAAAATCTATGTCAAACAACAAAAATTATTGTCTTCAAAGAAGTTTTCCAGAAGATTTAAACTAACACTATGTTTGGATGATAGGTAATGAGTAATGAGAATCGGAATGAACGGGGAATCTTAAATAACTTCCTTGTTTGGGAGTTTTTAAAATGCATAGGAACGAATCGAACACACGGAATCATTTCTCTTTCCCTCAAATGCCTAACTTTGTCAAAATTGAGGGGAATGAGAGGAAACACATAATAATTCCGTTGTTTCAAACAAAGAAAATGAAAATTATGTTCCATTTCATTCCTTTCCTTTCCATTCCATTCCTACCTATTCCGTCTGTTCGCTCCATTAATTTCCAAACATAAAGGTAATATGTTTGGTTTCTAATATATATAATTTTTTTATTTACTAAATTTAATAATATTTCTCTTACATTCTTTTAATTATTTTCATTTTTCCTTCCAGGTGTTTATAGTTGTTTTGGAAAAGAATATATTTTCAATGTAAATCGTATCCTATAATGTGTTCTTTTGACGAGAAATTTCCCATCAATTTTTCATAATCCTATTTTTGGACTCTTTATATATATAAATTTTAATTAATTAATTTTTTATACCATACGATGGTTTCATGTTGGTATATTCATTATTTGCTATTATATTCCTTTTGCAATTCATGCTTAAAAAAAAACCAAAATTCTTTCGTGAATCAATAAATGTCATTATTATTATTATTTTTTCATATTCTCTTCTTAAATAACATTTATTTATGTAATTCCCCTTGCGTTGCCTGGGTTCACACACTAATTCAGTGAACAGACGCATAGCATCTTGTAATTGTAATTGTAATTGTTGTAATAGAAACGTTTCTACTGCTAGTTCCATTAACTGTTGTTTGTGCAATTCTTTATATGACTTTCGAACTCCCAATTTCTTCTTCCTTCCGTATATACAAAATATCAAGTTCCTTTCTTCAGTCTTGTCTTCAACATGGACGCCGCCAAAGAAGAATTTCTCAAGGAGTTTGGTGATCATTACGGGTATCCCAACGGCCCCAAGTCAATTGATCAAATTCGAGCTACTGAGTTCAAGAGATTACAAGGTCATACTCATACATGCTTCGTCTTTTTATATATCTTAATCTTATAACGTTAAGGAAAATGGAAAGAAATTTCAAAATTGTTTTCGTTTTTTGATTAAGACGGATTTTTTTATTGGCTTTAGTTATCAATAAAATAGAATTGGTATTTCAAGTTTGAACTGTGTGATTGCGAGTGGGTACTTTTTTTTTATGTATGTTTTGGCTTTTGGGTTTTCCTGCTTGTACCACTGTTTATATTTGTTGGTTTCTGTTGCAAATTGAAATTACAGGTCTTGTATACTTGGATCATGCTGGTGCAACGTTATACTCTGAGCTGCAGATGGAATCAGTTTTCAACAATCTCACTAGTAACGTATATGGAAATCCTCGTATCCTCATATGATTGAGAATCACAAAATTTCAATAGTTTACTACTTTTGGGTTCTGTATATGAAGGAAAGAAAGAAAATTCTTAATACTAAGATGCAGGGTTAATTTATTTAATTGGTAGTTGACACTGAATTTTTATGAAGTGAAATTCCTTAATCTTAATACTAGATAGCCAAAGTGACTCCAGTTCTGCTACTCTTGAGATTGTGAGCGATGCTCGCCAGCAGGTACATGCAAATATGTAATTATTTAAACATATTCTGCTGCCTTCAATGGGTGACTGCATGTCATCCACTTTACTTCAATGGGTGACTGCATGTCATCCACTTTACTGGACGCCATGCTTTGCCTGGGTCTTACCATGTCTTACTTTGATTGACTTGGGTGGGCCATGTTGGGTCACACATTTAGATGTGTCCAACTAGCAGCTACCCACTGGGAAATTGCTATTGGTATTCCTCTTTGGTACTTGATATTTGTTCTAGAAAATTCTACATTTTGCATAGATTGTTGAACTATCAGTCATACAGGTCCTTGACTACTGCAATGCATCTCCAAAAGACTATAAATGTATATTTACCTCTGGGGCAACAGCAGCGTTGAAGCTGGTTGGCGAGGCTTTTCCATGGAGTTGTGACAGTAATTTTATGTATACGATGGAGAATCATAATAGTGTTCTTGGAATAAGAGAGTATCCTACCTGATAAAAAATGATAAGTTATTCAATTTTATAATAATTGCCTTTGGTTCACTTCAGGAGAATGCAGGGTAATCATGCACTGCAACATGGGGATAGAAGACATAATGGTATTCTAGTGTGTGCTGTCACATCACACAGCTGTTGTATATCACTGTTCTGATGACACAATATCATTATATTTAGTAAAATGGGATAAGACTTGGCAGTGGCACCAAGTGCATAGATGTCATTTAACGTATTTCTTTTGGTCCTAATGTGACATCTAATTCAATTTATTTTTTATACTTTGAACCATTTTCTGTTCTGCGGAACTTGAGGACTCAACTATTTTTATGTAATTTTTCTATAGTGATTTGCTTTTACTTTCATGTGTTTGGATTCAAAGAATACCTTACACCTCTGACTCTGTTATTAAATATAATCTTCTCTTTCAATAAAGTCATGTGCCTTCACCTAGCAGTTTAAAAGCTTTTTAGAGAGTTGGTTCATGACATGGTATTAGAGCCTTTATGACCAATTGGTTTAGAGTTCGATCCTTGTTGTTCCCATTGTTTTAAATAAAAGTTTGATTTCAGCACATGATAAAGTGGGCTTGTGCAGTATCCACGCTTCAAGCCCAAAGGGCTCTTGCATGAAGGGGCGTGTTAGAGATAACAATAAACCCATTCATGTGCCTTCACCTAACGACTTAAGTTTTTAGGAGTGTTGGCTCATGACACCTTCTAATAACATTTCTTTAGTAAAATGTTCTTGTCACTTTTTGATAAATCTAAATGTGTTAATAATTTTTCCATTATGATTACTCTGCTATATTAGATGATTAATAACTCCAGCCTGTGTACCTCCTTAACTAGTATTAGATATGCTCTTGGCCAAGGAGCTGCGGCCATTGCAGTAGATATTGAAGAAGATGTACATCCTGTAATATCTGGAGAAACAATTTTTACGAAGATATCACCTCACCGAGTTCAAAGGAGAAAAGTAGCTGAATTGCTAGAGGGAGAGCCAACTGGTAACTCTTCAGGTCTAGGATATGTTTTTGGGCTTTTAGACGACTTATCTTATATCTGTTTGTTCAATGCAGGTGATGTGTATAATTTGTTTGCCTTTCCCTCAGAGTGCAATTTCTCAGGGTTGAGATTTGGCCTTGACTTGGTAAAGATTATCAAGGAAGACTCGAGAAGGATTTCAGGAATTTCTTCATTTTGCAAGTAATATACAACATTATTTGTCTTATTGACTCCTTATGTATGGTTTTATATCTTTTGTCTAAATAGCATTAAGAAAAAAATGACTTGACTTATGCATAATTAACTATTTGCCACTACTGTGTCAATCTTATAGCATGCATTAGGACAATGGAGCTGTTTGTCAAATTGATTTTGCCATGTAACTTATTACTTGCTTGTATGTCCTCACTGAGCTTTTTCTGTATGTTGAAAAGAATGTATGATAGATAGAGATGAAATAAACTTTAGTCTTTCAAATGTGAACTTATCTGTGCATGTGTAGTTGTGTATGTTTTTGTATCTGGCTTCAGGATTTGTGGGTGCATGTGTACACTTGCATATGATACATTCCTAAACACTTTTGTGTTATAGTAATCAAGGTTTCCAGATTCATTCTTACCGTTATTTACAATATGAGAATGCATCAATGAGAAGAATCCTATACACACGAACTTTAATTTTAGTACTTTATATGTTTTTTTAGTTCTTGCTTTCACACATTGTTTTACTTGTCCTTTCTAATGTGATGGAGATCCCAACAATGATAGAAGAGCTATCTAGACGGATTACCATTTTTTTGGGGGCGGGGATTAAGCCTGTGTATGTGTGTGTGAGAGAGAGAGAGCTTTATTTATTCTGTGTAACTTTTCTGTGTAACTTCTTGGAAGCATCAATGATTGCGTATTTTATTTTTTGTTTTCATAAGAAATGGACAATGGATGGTCTTGATTGATGCTGCAAAGGGATGTGCTACTATGCCACCTGATTTATCTAAGTATCCTGCAGATTTTGTCGCAATCTCATTTTACAAGGTATAAGTGTATGTGTTTTGATTTGGTTCTGGTCAAAGACTACCTTGAAAATTAATGTTTTGTCTTGTGCATTTCTATTAGCTGTTTGGCTATCCAACTGGGCTTGGAGCTCTCATTGTTCGAAATGGTAAGCTAGTAAAAAATTGATATATTCTAATTTTATGTTGTCCTCATGATTCAATAATTTTCTGCACCTTACCTAGTACTAGATTTCATTCTCTTATCTAATTCATCAATCTCAATGACATTTACATATAGGAAAGTTGTTTGTGTTGGTATTATATGTCACATGACAAATATGTATGACTATATGCTATCCTATGAATTCTGTTGGTGCATCATGCCTTGTGGTCTCACTTTTAGCATGAAATCTGTATCTTATGGATGCATTTACATGTTTTGTAATGATATTTATTTCCAACAACTACAACAAAAGCCTTTTCCTACTAGGTAGGGTACATGGATCAAGGCACGCCATTGTGTTATATCAAAAACCAAGTATTTAGAAAGCCCATTTCTATCTAGATCTTTTGAGTGGTTTCTCTTACAGTTTTTCCCTATCTTTCTCTACCCCTATTTATTGGGCTACCATCCATCTCATAAACTCATCTTTTTGGTCTCCTCCTTACATGGCTGAACCATCTTAGGCGAGATTCTATCATCTTTTCCTCAATAGGTGCTACTCCTACTTTCTTGCTAATAAATTTATTCCTGATCTTATCTTTTCTTGTGTCCACTCATTCACTGCAACATTATCACCTTTACAACACTATGCTCTTGTTTGCACTTTATTGCCCAACATTCTGTACCATAAGCATCAATGGTCTTATGGCTCTTCAATAAAATTTTCCTTTGAGCTTGAGAGGCACCTTTCAATCACAAGTAACACTTGAAGCATTTCCCTATTTCATCCGCCTAATATGGAAATATTAGTATCTGTGTATAATGCTAATATTGAATTTAGCAAGGTGTAGAAAATACTGATGATAATGTGAACAAATTTAGAGCACATGCAAACTAGTTTTTGTTGAAATTATTGGGTAAGTGAGTAGGAAAAGAGAATATGAATAGTATTTTGTATGATATTAGATTGATGTTTAAAATAGAAAGCACTAACACTTATTTATGCTAGTAATTAGGTCAAGTACTAGTTAGTCCTACTAGTACAAGCCTAAGGCTACTAATATAATTAGACTCTTAACCCTAATTAAATAAGAAAACAAATTAAGAATCATAAAGAAACTAGGAAATAACTCCTGAGATTGCTTCCTAAATATATTCTAAAGATATTCTAAGGTATTTCAAGATATTTTAAAATATTCGAAGTTACACTAAAGATATTATGAGGTATTCTAATTTCTAATACTCCCCCTCAAGCTAAAGCTTACTAAGCTTTAAGCTTGTTACAAGATAACAACAAACATAGACCTACAAAGAAGCCAAGTGCTATGAAGAGCGTTTGTCTAAGAAACTGGATGACATTGAATCTGCTGACCAGCTGTCTTGGTAGTTGATTGATGTATTGTCCAGTTTTGGAGTGTTCTCTGGATGTCCAAAATTGATCCCAAGCTCGTGCTTAGTTTCCAAAGCATCTTAACAATTTGGCTATGTCCTCCTTTGAGTTAGTTTATATTGATGCTTGGGTTCTTAGTAAGGTCCCGTTTGTTTAGTTTACCAATATTGTGATATTTATTGATGATTATTCTCATTGCACTTGGTTTATTTTAATTAAAAGTATCTTTGAATTGTTTTTCATTTTTCAATCTTCTTCATGTAGTTCGTTTTTGTTCTCTAAAGAATGCTTCAGCAGCCTTCCTACACTCACACCCCTAAGCAAAATGGTGTTGTTGTAAAAACAATTTAATTGAGTTGCTTACACTTTACTCTTTCACCATAATGTTTTTAAAGAATCAGATGGTGGAATTCTCTAATTGTATTTCAATATGAGGATACAATATATACAGGAGAATGTAATCATTATCCGTGATTTCAGGGCCTGAATTTGGTACCTTAAATTAGGATAGAATCAGAATATACAAAGCTAATTAAGGAAGGAAGTTGACCTAGCTAAATAAGGAAAAAATCAAGAATCCTTAAACGTAGAGACTGTTATGGAAATTCCTAAAAAAGAATCAATTACAATAATTACAGAATGGACATGATTCCTTAACAGAATCGTCCATAATCTTCACGCCCCCTCAAGCTGGGAGTAGATGTTGGTCATTCCCAGCTTGGAACTCAGGTTATCAAAAGTGATAGTTGGTAAAGCTTTGGTGAGAATATCAACAGTTTGAAGGTTTGAAGGAGTATAGATCAGATTGATGATTCCTTCTTCAATTTTCTCCCTAATGAAGTGCCTATCAATCTCCACATGTTTGGTCCTGTCATAGTAAACAGGATTCCTTGCAATACTAATTGTAGTCTGATTATCACAAAACAATTTTATTGGTCCTTCACAAGCAACCTTCAACTCCTTGATTAATCTTTTTAGCCATATTCCCTCACATATGCCATGAGCCATTGCTCGGAATTCAGCTTCAGCACTGCTGCGAGCTACCATTGATTGTTTCTTGCTTCTGCAAGTTACTAGATTTCCCCACACATATGAGCAGTAACCAGAAGTGGATCTGCGATCTTTTATTGATCCTACCCAGTCAGCATCTGAATAAATTTCTATATTTTTACTGTGACTTCTTTTGAAAAATAAGCCCTTCCTTGGAGTCATTTTTAAATACCTCAAAATTCTATAGACAACATTAAGATGTTCTTCAGTTGGATTGTTCATAAATTGGCTCACAACACTCACAGAGAAACCAATGTCAGGTCTTGTGTGAGACAAGTAGATGAGCCTTCCTATAAGTCTCTGATATCTTCCTTTGTCAACAGGAGTACCTTCTTCCTTTAAGCCCAACTTGCAGGTTGAATCCATTGGGGTATTTACTGGTTTGCAGCCAAGCATCCCTGTTTCCTCAAGTAAATCAAGGGTGTATTTCCTATGAGAAATAGAAATTCCTTTGCTGGATCGAGCCACTTCCATGCTAAGAAAGTATTTCAGGTTGCCGAGATCCTTGATTTCAAACTCATTAGCTAGAAGAATTTTTAACTTCTGCATTTCTTCATGATTGTCTCCTCAGAGGATAATGTCATCAACATATACAATGAGGAGAGTGATTTTACCTTATGATGAATGATTAATAAAAAGGGTGTGATTTGATTGCCCCTGAATATAATTCCATCTTTTGACTCCTTGTGTGAACTGGTCAAACCATGCTCTAGGTGATGGTTTGAGACCATACAAAGATTTTTTCAGTTTGCACACCTTGTTGACATTGACCTTGTTCTTAAACCCAGGAAGAATTTCCATGTAGACTTCTTCTTCTAGGTCTCCATTTAGGAAAACATTCTTAACATCTAATTGATGAAGTGGCCAATCTAGATTAGATGCCAAGGATATAAGAACTCTGATTGTATTTAACTTGGCTATAGGTGCAAATGTTTTTTGGTAATCAATCCCGTAGGTTTGAGTGTATCCTTTTGCAACAAGTGTTGCCTTGTATCTATCAATACTCCCATCTGCATTATATTTAATATTGAAGATCCACTTACACCCCATGGGTCTTTTCCCTTCTGGTAGATCAGTGACATCCCAAGTGCCATTTTTATCTGGTGCATAGATTTTTGCATCGATGGCTTCCTTCTAGTTTGGATCTTTCATGGCTTCATGAACATTGTAAGGAATTGCAATATGAGACAAACTAGAGATGAAGACATGATATCTAGGAGAAAGATTTCCATAAGAAACAAACTGAGATATAGGGTGTTGAGTACATGACTACACTCCTTTTCTATGGGCAATGAGATTATCAAGATCATTACAGATTAGAGAATTTGGAGCTGTATTACTTGGACTTGCAGTGTCAAGACTTGGATTGGCTTCCTGGATAGGTTCAGGAGGTATTGGGTGCATTACCTCTCTATGGACCTTTCGGTTTCTTGGAATAAACTTGGGAGAAAAATTTGTCTTTTGGATCAGCATTTAGAACAGGCTGACTGGTCTGGATAAGATTACTGTCACAGTCAAGCGTAGGTGCAATTTCACTAACACATTTACTGGCAGGTTCAGAATCTGCATTCTAGATAGGTTCACTCATCTGAATGGATTGAATGAGGGGTGCAGGAGTGTCTTTAAGTTGCCAAAACGGATATTCCCTGTCCTTACTAGTGATAGACTCCCCCCCTGGAATATGAGTTTTGGAGTAGAAAGGCTGATTCTCAATGAAGGTAACATCCATAGAATGGTAAAATTTCTTTTTTGTAGGAGAATAGCATTTATACCCCTTTTTTGTTGGAGAATACCCAAGAAACACACATTTGACAGCTTTGGGATCAAGTTTGCTCCTAAGATGGGAAGAAACATGGACAAAGGTTGAACAACCAAACATTTCAAGAGGTAAACTAGAGATGAGTCAGTTATTAGGGTAGGTGTCAAGAAGAACATGAATGGGATTTTTGAACTGTAGGACCCGTGAAGGCATTCTATTAATGAGGTAGGCTGCTGTAAGAACAGCATCTCCCTAGAAACAATTAGGAAGATGAGCAGTAAAAAGAAGAGCACGAGCAACTTCAAGAAGGTGGCGATTTTTTCTTTCAGCTCTCCCATTTTGTTGGGGAGTATTCACACAAGAAGTTTGGTGGACAATTCCTTTCTCAGCTAAGTAATTCCCAAGAATAGAGGTGAAGTATTCAGATCCATTGTCAGTTCTAAGAATTTGGATATTTGTTTGAAATTGATTTTGGATCATAGAGTTGAATTTCTGGAATATAGATCCAGCTTCAAATTTTTCTTTCATGAGATATACCTAAGTGATCCTAGTGTGATCATCTACGAACGTAATGAACCACCTAGTGCCTGAAATATTTGTCACATAGGATGGCCCCCAAATATCACTGTGAATGATTGAAAAAGGATGAGAAGGTTGATAGGTGTGAACAGGAAAGGAGTTTCTTGAGTGTTTGGCAAGAAGACAGTATTCTCAACGAAACAAACTTGGATTTTTATTAATGAACAATGATGGAAATAGCTTTGCAAGGTACATGAAATTGGAATGGCCTAATCTATAGTGCCATAACATAACATCATCATCAGTTTTGACATAAACAGAATTCCTATTGCCAGCTACAGGAATAGAAGCACAATGGGCTGTCCGAGTTTGAATTCCAGGAGAACCACTCAAGAGATAGAGACCCGCACACTCCTCAGCACTGCCAATCGTCCTTTTCGAGTTCTGATCCTGAAAAAGGCAATGAAAAGGGGAAAACATAGCAACACATTTATGGTCTTTGGTGAGTTTACTAATAGATAGCAAATTGCATGACAGATTTGGAACAAATAGGACAAATTCAAGTTTTAAATTTTTATACACAATGACAGAGCCAACTCCTGTAACAGTGGATAAAGATCCATTTGCAATCAGTACTTTGTATTTTCTTGAACAAGGCAAATATGTGTGAAATAAAGAGACATCACCAGTTATATGATTAGTGGCTCTAGAGTCAATCACCCAGGCTTTTCCCCTTTTAGCTTTGCTATTTAAGGCAGTTGGAAATTCAAATTTTTCAGTTGCTGATCCAGATCCAATAACAGCGATGCTGACTTGGGTGAACAATTTTTGAAGCAGTTCTAATTGCTCTTTGTTGAAAGGTGCTGACTCAGCAGTTGGTTTGCTATCAGCAACAACCTTATAGCCTCGACCATCCCAATTAGACAGTGATTTATTTGGTTTCCAGTCAGCTGGCTTGCCATGTATTTTCCAACATATCTCCTTTGTGTGTCCAGGACGTTTGCAAACATCACACCATGGTCGTCCTTTGCGAGGTTTGCTGTCACTTCCCTGACTGTGGTTTCTTTGTATTGCAAGAGCAGAACTTTCAGTTATATTAAAAGATCCTTGTTTTCCCATCAAAATTTTTCGTTTGCTTTCTTCTCTTCTAACCTCTGCAAAGGCTTCACAAAGGGAAGGCAAAGGCTTGGTTCCAAGGATTCTGCCTCGGACTTCATCGAGATCTTTGTTGAGACCAAGTAAAAATTTGAAGATTCTCTCGTTTTCCACTAGTGTTATATATCTTTTTATCCTCCTGACAGTTCCAGCTAACGATTTCAGACATATCAAGTTGGTGCCAGTACTGAGTAAGGACATTATAATACTCAGTAACAGAGGTTTCACCTTGCTGGAGATTGTAAAGGATACCTTTAATCTCAAAGAGTTCAGATGTATTCTCTTGATTGGAGTAGCTTTCCTTGATGCTGTCCTAGATTTCCTTTGCAGTTGAATAAAACATGAAGTTCTGGCCTATTTCCAGATTCATGGTGTTGATCAACCACGACATAACCATGTGGTTTTCGAATTTCCACTGCTTGTATTTGGGGTCGGACTTGGAAGGAGGATTATTAGTACTGGTAAGGTAATCATCTTTACCCTTATAGATAGTTTTTTCCATTGAGCCTGTGCACGGTAATTGGCATGACGGAACTCTCAGAGTTCATATGAGGTTGGAAGGCAACGTCCTTTATAGAAGAGGGGTTGCTGGTTGCGGAAGACATAGTAGGAGAAATAGGTTTAATTTTTGTGAGATATCTCTGATACCATAAAGAATCAGATGGTGGAATTCTCTAATTGTATTTCAATATGAGGGTACAATATATATAGGAGAATGTAATTATTATCCGTGATTTCAAGGCCTGAATTTGGTACCTTAAATCAAGATAGAATCAGAATATACAAAGCTAATTAAGGAAGGAAGTTGACCTAGCTAAATAAGGAAAAAACTGAGAATCCTAAAACATAGAGACTGTTATGGAAATTCATAAAAAAGAATCAATTACAATAATTACGGAATGGACATGATTCCTTAATAGAAACGTCCATAATCTTCAGTTTTATTGTTGTTTTTGGGTGATGATGTTCTAGATTTTTCGCTACATGCTACTTGATTAATCACATTCCTTCTTTGGTTTTGCAAAGTCAAATACTCTCTTCTCTTTTGTTTCTTACTTTGGCAATGTATTCTCTTCCCCATACAGTATTTTGTTGTACTTGTTTTGTTCATGCTTAACCCTAGATAGAACAAATTTTGTGCCAAATTCATAAAATGTCTCTTCTTGGGCTACTCTTGCCTCCAGAATGGTTATTTGTGTTTTTCCCCAAATTCTTTTTCAGTTTTTCTTCTTGGCTGCAATCAGGCATTGGCCATTGTACTAGCTTGACATAGTAAATGCGTTTCTCCATGTGCTTATTGATGAATTTCATATGGAGCAATCATTTGGGTTTGTTGCTTAGAGGGAGTTTGGATTGTTTTGCTGCTTGCATAGTATAGAATTGGAGAGAATTGGAGGAATTGTGTGTCTATTCACACACAAGTATATTGGTATTTATATATGGAAGTGATACATTGAATAAGTAAATACAAACACTAATTCTTATAAAGTAATGATAACTGCTAAAATAGTGTCTAGATTCATTGTATAGGCTAACTAAATCATAACCAAATCATATAATTACAATAATTAGGATCTTTTGTAATCTTTGTACTTGTTACAATAATTCTATATAATTCAACCTCCGTTGTATAATTTAGGCACATGGTTTTTTTCATATGTCTTTCTCTTTTCTCTCTTTCAACATGATATCAGAGCCAAGATCCCATCTATGTTGCTTACTTCGTTAGGCTTCTCCATCGCCTACTTTGCTAGGCTCGCCTGTTCCGTCCAGTCATTTGTGGAGGGGGGTGTTAAGAGTCCCACATCGTCTGTCTCAATCTTTCGGGTGTAGTTTATATATCTGTTGGGCCACTCCACTTCATGTGAGATAAATTTCTATGGACTAAAATAAGAAGCTTGAGTTGCTGTATTAGCATCCCACCTATTTTGGTCTAAGCAATACTTAGTTCGGATAACTTGATGCCAAAGCGAATGTGGTTCTAAAGGAAAATGCCATAGCCATTTACTCTCCAGAGCAATATTTTTAGGCACAAAATTGCCAAGGCCCAAACCCTCTTCCTTCTTAGGGCGACAACACACCTCCCAAAGAAAGCCCTTCATAATCTTTTCTATTTTATTGGAAACACCCACAAAGATATAGAAATAAAGATAGGTAATAGGGATGAATTCTAGAAAGACAAACTTGAATGGGGGTAATCTAACCCCCTGGAGAAAAATAAGCCCGTTTCCAACTTTCTAGGTGCTCAGAAATCTTCTTAACAACTGGGTCCAAAAAAGAAACAGCTCTTTTGTTCAGATCCTAATTAGTGAATTACACTTTCTTGTGTTATTTCATTCTCTCTTTTTCCTTTTCCATCTAATCTATAAAATTTCAACATTATTGATGGAAAATTTATATTTGATGTTAATTTGATTATGTAAAAGTTTGTCTCATTGATTATCCTCTTTATTCTTTTGTCACAGATACTGCCAAGTTACTGAAGAAGACTTATTTTAGTGGAGGTTTGTGGCTTGGTGGTTACATGCTTGTTTGTGGTTAATAGTCAGTTATTTGATTGGTCAGTGACCATCACAGGAACGGTTGCTTCATCAATTGCTGATATTGATTTCATTAAAAGAAGGGAAGGTATTGAGGAGTTGTTTGAGGATGGCACTGTTTCATTCTTGAGCATAGCATCTATCTGTCATGGCTTCAAAATCCTGAATTCTCTAACTTCATCGGCAATATCACGGTATGCAAAATTGGATAAATATTGAAGACATCCATTTCCCTGCATGAATTTTACTGTCATAATATCATCTATCATTTGAAGTTTCCTATGGTTATCTATTTTAATCTTATTGATCATATGCCTGATTTAACTTATTGCTTATTCTTTTCGTCAACTGCTTGTTGATATTGATAAAGGAAAATCAAAATAAATATGTCAATGGCATTTCATTGTAGTTTTGTGAGGAAGTTTATGCATTTTTGCTTAGGTGCTTTAAAGATAAAATGCACAACTAGTTTATAACTCGTTTGTACTTTTTTCTTGGTTATTTTCACAAAAATATTTAGTTTAAATGTTCATTTTGGTCCTCCAATGATATACACAACATTGTATTGGTCCTTTATTTATTGGATGTATCAAATTGGCCCTTCTCCTTCAATGATAATTACCATTAGTTTTGTCGTTTTAGGGATCAATTTAATGTTACTTTAAGGGCCAATTTGATGGCATGAATTGACATTGAAGGACGAATTTGATGTATATAAATGGATGACCAACCTATTGACACGTATATCTTTAGAGGACCAAAATGGTCATTTATTCGAACATTTAGTTGTTCTTTCAAGTTCTTTCAAGATCAAATGTTGGGTGGTAAAGAACCAACAAGAGCATAAGCTCGGTGTTGCAAAGATGAGGATGTTGCGCTAGATGAGTGGACATACACAATAAGATAGGATTAGGAATGAATGCATTAGAAAAAAAGTAGGGGTAGCACCTATTAATGAAAAGATAGCAGAATCTTGCCTTAGGTGGTTTGACCATGTGAGGAGAAGACTATTAGAAGCCCTAGTAAGAAGAGTAGATCAGATAGAGGATAGTCTAATAGTTAGAGGTAGAGGGAGACCATGAAAGACCATTGGAGAAACCATTAAAAAGGACTTTGACCTAATGGACTTTCGAAGGACATGATTTATGATAGAACACAATAGTGTCGTCTGATCCATGTAGCGGACCCCACTTTGTGGGAAACGGCATTAGTGGTTGTTGTTTCAAATTGTAAGAGATAATAAAATCATTCATGAGCCTTCACCTAATAGCTTAAGCTTTTAGAAGAGTTGATTCATGACATGATGTTAGAGCCTATATGATTAAGTGGTCAAAAGTTTGATCCTTGTCATCCCTATTCTTCTAAATCCTATTCTTCTAAATAACAATTGAATTTCAACACAAGGTAGATAACCCTGCACATTGTCCACGTTTCAAGCCCAAAGGGCTCTTGCTTGTGAGCGGCATGTTAGAGATATAAAATCATTCATGAACCTTCACCTAACAACATAAGCTTTTACAAGAGTTGATTTATGACAAATGAACTCTTTGAAGCTGCTTTTACTATTCCTCTAATATCACTGAAACTGGGGTGTTGTAATGTATACGGCTAAAGAGAACAAAGAAAAAGAGACTCTAAAAGATTATCCTATCCAAATTACCTGCCATATCAGAAACATCGATGCAGTGAAAATGGTATATTCTAAAATGTCATTGTTTGAACTATTGTTTATCACAAGTTGGTTGAATGCTATTTCTAATATGTAAGAAACAAAAAATGGGGGAAAAAATCAAGAGTAGGTGATCATGACTATCAACATTTTTTTGACATAACATAAATGTTAGGGTTGGATGAGTGGTAGAGATGATAATGCTGTGTTGGATTAGTGGACATACAAGAAAAGATAAAATCATGAATGCATGTATTAGAGAGAAAATAGGAGTGATACCTATTGAGGAAAAGATGGTAGAATCGCTCCTAAGATGGTTTGGACATGCGAGAAGAAGACCAATAGATGCCTAGTTAGAAAAGTTGATCAGATGGAAGATAGACCAATAATTAGAGGTAGAGGAAGCCTAAGAAAGACTCTAAGTGAAACCATTAGAAATGATTTAGATCTAAATGGCCTCTCGAAAGATTTGGTTTATGATAGAACACAGTGGCGCCGTTTGATCCATGTAGCCAACCCCACCTAGTGGGAAAATGCTTTAGTTGTTATTGTTGTAATATAAATATTAGCAGATAGTACTTTTACTTTATTTGTGCATTTTAAGTAGAATAGATTCTAGTATTAAATGTCTGAAGTGCCATAGACCAACAAAAAAGTGTTATCCTTAGAAGGAACCTTATCTTTATGATTAAAAAGGGGAAATTCTCTATTTGCTGCATCCATGTGTGTTACATTATGCAGGTATGCTAACTAATGTGAAGAAACAATCAACTCAGAAGTTTAAGCTGTTAGTTGAAAGCCAATGAATGAAAAAGCACATTGATGCATAGTGGGGATCTTTGTGTAGGGTTTTGATGGTTAATTGGGACAGTTAGGGATTTTATCTGTTGTGTGGATAAGGATATTTCCATTCTAGTTTATTTCCTATTTGCGTTTCTTTTTTTTTTAAGGTTTTGTTAACACTCTGGTTACAATGAGCTTTGTTGCCAATTTTTACATAATTGGTCCCAAGCCTAGATAAAAGGAAGGTTGTGATAGGAAGTCGATAATCAATGTAAAATTTTGTTGAATCTTTATGATATGGGCAGACGATTTGATAATGTTAATGTTATGTTGATACTAGTAAGTAACATGTTGTATGACTCAAGTACAGTGTCAAAGCAAGAGTTGCTGCACCAGCACCTGTATATAGTGAAAAATTAGCAAGAGTTCCCACATCTTCATGAATGGGTGTGGGAAATAGTTCATGAGAGTACATTTTGTAACTTGGAATATTGGCACACTTATAGGCAAATCTATGAAAATAGTTGACACTGATTAGGATGAAGGTTAATTTTATGTGCCTTCAGGAAACTACGTGGATTGGAGAAAAGCTTAGGAATTAGATACATTAGGGTTTAAGCTTTTGGTACAATGTCAATGTATGATAAAGGAATGTGTTAGGCATTATAGTTTATAGGAATTAGAAGAATAATGTGGTGAGTGTCTGAAGGGTTAAAGATAGGATCATAGCATTAAAATTTGTAGTTGAACAGGACATATATGTTATCAGTGCGTATGCTTCCCAAGTTGGTTTAGAAGAGAAACAAAAGGTAAAATTATGGGAGGACTTAGAAGGTTTAGTTCAGGAAATTCCACAAGGAAAAAAGATTTTCCTACGTGCAGAACTAAATGGACATGTTGGGAGGGAATCTAGGGAGCATGTGGGGTTACATGGGTGTATGGTCTAGGGGAATCTATTGATGAAGGCAAAGTTATTCTAGATTTTTTGTTGGCGATTTCACAATAGCAAACACTTGTTTTAGGAAGTGGGAAGAGTATCTTATCACATACAAAAATGGAGTGTATTGCTCAAATCAATTTCTTTTTGTTAAAGAAAACGAGTAGAAAGCTTTGTAAGGATTGCAAAGTCATACTTGGGCAGAGTTTGACTACTCAACATAGGGTTTTGGTTCCTTGATGTATGTGTTAACATGAGGATAAGGAGAAAAAGCCAAAGAAATGCCCAAGGATCAAATGGTGGCAGCTAAAGGAAGGAAAGCAAATAATTTTTCAGAGGAATATATTTAAGGAAAAGATTTGGGAGGCACAAAGGAGTGCTAATATGTGGGTAGTCAAGATGCTTGAAGAGGCTTTGGACCTAAGTATTCAAGTGAAGGTTAGAGTTTAAAGAGAGTGCTATGAAGCTTTGCACTTGTGTAAAAATGATTAGAACTAGCAAAAATATAAGGTAGCTAAGAAGGATATCGAGACGGCAGCTAGTGAGTCGAAAGCTAAAGCTTTTGGGGGGCTATATCAATCTTTAGGCATGAAAAACATATTTATAGGCCTGCCATAAGAGAACGGAAAAATAGATACTTAGATCAAGTTAAATGCGTTAAAAGTGAAGAAGGTAAAGTGTTGGTTACAGAACAAGAAATCAAGGAAAGATGGAAGAGTTATTTTCACAAGTTATTTAATGAAGGACTTGTAAACATTAATTGACTTAGATATTTTAAACACTATCAAAGGTGGCCAAAATTATACCTTTTATTATAGAATATATGAGTTTTAGATAAAAGAAGCATTAAAGAGGATGGACAATGGTAAAGTGGTTGGTCTAGATAATATACCTATTAAAGTTGAAAGTGTCTAATGAAGAAAGGGATAACCTAGCTCACTAAGTTGTTTAACGATAGAATGAAGTCGAAGAAAATGCTAGATGAATGAAGGATAAGCACTTTAATTTGTATTTATATGAACAAAGGAGATATACATTATTGTGCTAATTGCAGACGGATTAAGCTCATGAGCTGCACAATGAAATTGTGGGAAAAGGTAATTGAACACAAGAGACTCACATTTTAGAAAGTCAATTTGGTTTTATTCGAGGGAGGTAAACCATGGAAGCAATATATCTTTTGTTAAGTTTGATGGATAGGTACCAAAGGAAATATAAAAAATCTACTTATGGTTTTCATTAACTTGGAAAAAGCCTATGATAGGTGTGAATTTTCCACAAGCGCACAGATCATTCAAGTAGTAAAATAAGATCGTTCTCACGAGAATCTATTTGAGTACTAACTCTTATGGTAATACCAATTATTTAAGCGATAAAAAACAATTATGAAATTGCAATTTTAAACAAAATAAGAAATAAATTAATAAAGCAAGTAAATAGTTTAAAAAGAGATATAATTCAACCAAGTCCCTTCATATCCATAAAGGCCCCAAAAAAAAAAGATTAGATTTCACTACAATATTCACTATGCTGAATATCAACTTTATCTTTGCTAATGATCAATTATGTTCTTGAAGGCCACAAAATTTTAGTCTTTCTAAATTGTTTAAAGCCCATCGATCTCTAAAGATCGGCATACCCAATCTTCGCCATAAAAACGTGTTAAAAATGTAAGAAAAGGTGAGGAGCCATGTACCACACATAACACACATTAATCCTATTCTCATAGCAATTAATTGAGTTATAACTCATTAAGTTCTGTGACAATCATTTTGCTCCTTGAAGGATTTAAGTTTATCTCTAGGTCTCAATTCCTTAGTTCAATTCTTAGATTTTTAATCAATTAGATTTCATCTCTCAATTAGATTTTCAATCAAGATCAATAATTTTTCATTAGCAAAGAATCGAATCAATAATTCAACATAGAAGAATAAAGAGTTACCTCACAATCCTAGAAATTAGAAAATTAGCCACACATGTCAATTGTGGCACAAATAAAAACAATAGACAAAGAGGTAACCATGATTCTATCTAAAAATAAGAAAACAAAAAGGAAGAAGGAGAGGAAGAAGAAAACTATATGTCTTTGATGAGCGCCTCTTGGATTCCCACCCAAGGAACACCTTGAACTCGTGTCAAACCCTAAGCCACTCTTAGGCATATTGATTTTCAACCCGAAGCACTCTCAAACGCCTCTAATCCTCGATGTAAGTTGCCTAACCTCCTTATCCTTGTTATTAATAGGAGATTTAACCTAATAGGAGTGTAACTTGCATAAAATCTCCTTAATTGGTCCCCAAGTAATCTTAATTGGTTCCTAAAAAATAAAAAGATATTGATTGGATTTAGAAAATCGATTTTTAGGAAACTCAATCTCCTTAATTGTTTCCCAAGTAATGAAAAGATATTGATTGGGTTTGGGAAATTAATTTTTAAGAAACTTAATCTTCTTTTATTGAAGGTTGTTAGATTTTCGTCTTTTTCTCTCTTTATTTTTCTCATGCTTCAGATGACAAGGTTAGCCTTCGAGATTAACAGAATAGTTGTTACATTTTCTGTTAGCTTTCCAACGCCGCAAGAATCGTGTCGATTCGATATTTATTGCCTAAAATATGGTTCAAATATAGCAGTAAGGTCAGGAAATACGAGTTGAATCCGAGATTACAACAAATTCCTTACTCTTCAAGGATCTTTATCCAATCTTTAATTATCATTATCTTCATGCTTCTACACCTAATTGGGACTTTGGATGAGACATAAGATTTGAATAAGACTTCTTCAAAACTCTATTTTTAGGATTTCCTTATTTTATCCAAAATTCTTTAGATTATCCTGGAAATTAAAATATTAATGAAAGATTAGGAGAAGAGATAATTATCTAAAACTCAAATAAAATAATTAAAATCAAATAAAAACTAAATAAAATTAAATAGAAATCTTAATATATAAACCCAAAGATGTGTGTATTTTTACTCTCATCAATAGGGTGCCAACAGAAGTCTTGTGGAAGGCTCTAGAGAATAAAGGGGTTCATGTTGCTTATATTTGAGCTATTACAGATATGCATGATGGGATTAAAACTAGTGTGCAAATACATGGTGGAGTCCCAAAGGATTTCCTTATAACCATAAGATCACACTAAATGTCAACTTTGAGCCCTTATCTTTTTACCTTGTTTTTTGATGTACTTACTAAGCATATTCGAGAGTCAATACCTAAATGTATGTTTTTTGGTGTAAATGATTGGTAAAGGTAGAGTCAAAAGAACCTAAAGGTTTCCTTTGGCCGACAATTGGTTACAAGGTTTGCTAGTGGTCCCCTAGCGAAAGAGAGTTGAGAAAAAGAATAAATGGTAAACTAGAATTGTGGAGAGAATCTTTGGAATCACATGGTTTTCAATTAAGTAGATGTGAAATATAGTATATGGAATGCAAGTTCATCATGGCACGTGCTAGCATTAGCTTGGAGGTGAAAATTGGAGATCATACCATATTACAAGTCGCATGGTTTAGGTATCTTGGATCTATCATACAAAGTGACGGAGAAATAGAGGGAGATGCAAATCATAGGATTTAAGCTGGGTGGATGAAATGGAGAAATGCCTTAGGTGTTATTTGTGATCGAAATGTGTCTCTCAAGCTCAAAGGAAAATTTTACCGAGCAGCCATAAGTCCAGCAATGCATTATGGTACTGAATGTTAGGTGTAAAGTGCCAACATGAGCATAAGGTAGTTGTTGTAGAGATGAGAATGTTGCGGTGAATGAGTGGAGATACAAAATAAGATAAGATCAAGAATGAGTATATTAGAGAGAAAGTAGGAGTAGTAGCATCTATTGAGGAAAAGATGATAAATCTTGCCTAAGATAATTTGGCCATGCCATGAGAAGACCAATAGAAGCCTAGCAAGAAGAGTTGATTGGTGTGAGGATAACTCAATAAATAGAGGGAGAAGAAGACCAAGGAAAATTCTAAAAGAAACTTTTAAAAAAGACCTAGATCTAAATGGCCTTTTTGAAAACCTGGTTTTTGATGAAACACAATGGCATCGTTTGATCCATGTAGCCAATCCCACATTGTTGCTTTTGTTGTTTTTGTAGAGGGCTATAAATTCCTCTCTTCCCACAACGTGAGGAGCTTTTGCTTGATTATTGTTACTAAAGAATTTTGAGAGTTATTCTTGTGTTTTGTTACTTTGTGTTCTACAACACACATGCCCACTGCTATTATTCTAAAACTTAATAAATTATGAGAGTGAATGTGTGAGGGTTGAATTTGAAGCCAATTGTATGAAAGCTTTGGTACTATGGCAATAAATCATCAACTTAATTACCCAAATGCCAAAGTGTTTTTGGCTGAAAGTCCAATAGTGTTTTTTACTTGTATTTCTAAAAGCAGTAATATCCATGTAGTCGACCTATCCTGGTAGGAAAAGGTATGGTTGTTGTTGTATTTCTAAAAACAGTAATGAGCATTAAAAATCATTTAATATATTTTTTTTCCTTATGTCGTTTCAACATTTTTTTTCCTTTGAATTTTCGTGTTTTAAAGCATGCAAATTTTGTTGCCTTGTAGACATACAACATCTCTTGCCTTGTATACAAGGAAAATGCTTTTGGCCCTAAGGCATGGCAATGGATCTAGTGTCTGCATCCTCTACGGACATCATAATTCAATGGTTAGTAACTGCGCATTGCACACTTTGGTTGTCCAATTTATAATTTTATATGCATAAGTTATTTGTGCTTTAGCAGTTCTGAGACTCATGGACATTTGTTGGTTGCTTAGTTGGTTGGTCTTTTTTTTCCCTTGATTTCTCTAAGTTATATTCTTTTTATTTTTTCATGAAAACTGTTTTCAATAATGACAACATAAAGATAGAGAGGGTCCGCAAGTCTTGCTACAAATGTAATAGTTTAGGACTCTTGAAATAATAGTCTTACGATATTAGTACTCTAAAAGGACGGCAAGGTAAAGAAACCAAAGTGAACATGAGCAAAAGGAATCTTGAATGACAGGCTATGATGCACGGATACTTGAATGTTAGGTGTATCCGAACATGAGCATAAGATTGTTGTACTGTAGAGATGAGAATATTGCGTGAATGAGAATACGACATTTTTAAAAAAGTTAAGATACGGAGTAGTAGCACCTATTGATAAGATATAAATCTTGCAAAACATATACATGTATATATATACCCATAATTTCATAAAATATAAGAAAGCATATAAAATCATTATAAAAAATTATAAAACATGTATAACTGGAGCCAAAGTGCCAATTGCCAAATAAAACTTTGAATAAGTCAAAAAAAAGAATAATATAATAAAAAAATCACCTTATGCCAATTACCAAATAAGATAAAAGTCACTTATATAATGTAATAAAAATAAATCCTAAGCTGCCCATTGCTAAATAAAACAAACAAAAGTCATCTATATAATATTAATATTCAATGGATGAACTACTATTTTTTTCTCTTTCTTTTCTTTGTAATTTCAACATAACACGCTTGCCTTGTATACAAGGAAAATTTTTGGCCCTAAGGGGCAACAAAACATCAAATTCAATGATTAAAGATGAGCAACGATATAATTTTATATGCAAGGCTCATCATCTCATGGACATTTGTTGGTTGCTTAACTGGTTGGTCTTTTTTTTTCCCTTGGAATCTCGATTTCACACGTTTTCAATCAACATTTAGTACAAGTCTTGCTACAAATGTAATAGTTTAGGACTCTTGAAATAATAGTCTTACGATATTAGTACTCTAAAAGGACGGCAAGCTGCAAACCATGCATCATAGATCTTGAATGACAGGTAATCCTTTGAATTGGAGTCTCTTTTGGGTCTCTTTGACTCTATTCTTTTGTCCTCTAATCTGAATCTAAGGATTTGGTCTCTTGATCCTTTAGGGGTGTTTTTGTGCAAATCTTTTTTCAGTTCCTTACTCATTCATTGAATAAAGTAATGTTTAATCTTGATAAACCTCTTCGGAAATCCAGAGCTCACTCTATGTGTTTTTCATGCTTTAAGCCCAAAGATCTCTTGCATGAGGGGGTGTGTTAGAGATATAAAACCAATCATGTGCCTTCACCTAATAGCTTGAGGTTTTGAGAGAGTTGGTCTTTGACACCCTTAGTATGTGGTATGTATGGTGCAAGCTCAGAATCAATTCCTTATATGTTTTTATTTTGTTTTGTTGATTCTTCGTGGAATTCTTTATTTGGAATTTTTGGAGAATGTTGGGTGTGCCCTAGAGCTATGGAATAATCGACAGAGGGAATAAATGATAAGTTAGAGTTGTGGAGACAAGCTTTGGAAGCATATGGTTTCTGATTAAGTAGAAGTAAAACGGAGTATATGGAATATAAGTTCAGCAAGAAGCACGCTAACTCTAGCTTAGAGGTGATAGTTGAAGATCATACTATCCCATAAGTCACACGTGTTTTGGTATCTTGGACCTATCATACAAAGTGACAAAGAAATAGGGGGAAATGTAAAGCATAGGATTCAAGCGAGGTGGATGAAATGGGAAATGCTTCAAGGGTTAATTGTAATTGAAAGGTGCCTCTCAAGCTAAAAGGAAAATTTTACCACACATCTATAAGACCCACAATGTTATTAAATGTTGGGCGGTAAAGAGCTAACAAGAGTATAAGCTCAGTGTTGTAGAGATGCAGATTTGTGCTAGAAGACTGGACATACACAACAAGGTAGGATCAATAATGAATGCATTAGAGAGAAAGTTGGGGGAGCACTTATTGACGAAAAGATGGTAGAATCTTGCCTTAGGTGGTTTGACTGTGTGAGAAGACGAGCATTAGAAGCCCCAATAAGAAAAGTAGATTAGATGGAGAATACCTTAATAGTTAGAAGTAGAGGGAGACTAAGAAAAATCATAGGGAAAACCATTAAAAAGGACTTAGAGCTAAATGACCTTTCTGAATACATGATTTATGACAGAACACAAAAGCATCATTTAATCCATGTAGTAAACCTCACCTAGTGGGAAAAGGCTTTGGTTGTTGTTGTGGTTGTTGGGTGTGCCCTAGGTCCTTGGACCAATTTTTGATGACTAGTTTACTGATTTTGGTAGAAGTAAAGAAGCCAAGTTTTTGTGGCTTGGAATGTAACTCTCGCATCTTTAATTAGATTTCTTGGATGAGCAGCTACTTTAGGATAAGATCAGGCTATTGGCTTCTACTTAGTGTAAGCACATGATCATTTTAATGGGATTTCCCTCACAGTTATGTTATTGGATTTGTTAGCTTCGCTTCATTGATGTTTTCTTTGTTCTTTGTTGTTTTTCTCTTTATTTTAAGGAGGATCTCTTTTCCTTATAACCCTGTGTAATCATCTTCTCTTTGTCTTAATGAATTTCTTCTTCTATTAAAAAATATGCAAAAGGATAGTCTTACAAAAAATCTCCTCCTTGTAGTCTTAGTTCTCTTCAACTTTCTAACATTATCATCTATTCATTGCCAAAAGAGACTATAAAGCCATTTTTTGTGTTGAAATTATGGGGTATAGGTAGGGAAGAAGTAAAGAGAGAAATAAGGTAACAAATAATACGACATTAGATTGATATGATTTGTATTGATGTGATACAAAATACTAACCCAATGATCCTATTTATGCTAATAATTAGGTCAATACTAGCATAGTATTATTAGTAGAAGCCCAAGATTACTAATACAATAAGACTACTAATCCTAATTGAATAAGGAAACAAATCAGGAATTATAAATTTAGGCTGATCATGAAATTCTGAAACAACGTCTAAGATTGCTTCCACAATTAGCTAACTAATTGATTCCTCAATGTATTCTACCAATCTTCTAAGATATTCTAAAGATATTATGAGGATATGCTAAGATATTCTAACATTTTGGAAGTATAGGAAGAATGTCAAGAATGCAGTGACTTATTGGTTTTTGTTTATTTTTAAAGCAGAATCAGAACTAACCTCCAAATATATATACACAACTAGGGAATTATTTAACATCTGGAGGAGCTATATTCCTTTATTGATGATTTATTGTTAGTTCCTAATTTACCTACAGAAGTTTGCTTGACCAGATTCCTACTTATCACATTTTTGCTGAAATTAGAATTGTTAGAATACCCTGCATGCTGTATTGAATATTATTTTATATACCTTATCTTTTGGTATACTTGGAACTAGTTGATGCTGATTTTTATTTTCATCCAGGATCTGTGTCACGAAATGGGTCCAATAGTTTCATTCAACTTGAAAAGGCCAGATGGCTCTTGGTATGGATACCGTGAAGTGGAAAAGCTGGCATCTCTTTCAGGAATTCAGCTAAGGGTATAAATTATGGATTTCTTCATGTTAATCTTCTCGTTTAGTAAATTCATATAGTCATCCTAGTAAAATCATTGTTTATTTGTACTTTTGCCATGCGTTTGCACTGCAGTTATTGATTGAATGCTGATTATATATCTTCACTTGCTATTTGTTTAGACAGGATGCTTCTGCAATCCAGGTGCATGTGCAAAATACCTTGGCTTGTCTCACTTGGATCTTCTTTCAAATACTGAGGTATTTCTACTGTCTGATTTTGTTTGCTAACAACTGACTGGTTGGTTTATCTATGTTGTGTGTGTATAACATAAAAATTGATAACAATATTTCTGAATTTAGGCTGGCCACGTTTGTTGGGATGATCATGATATAATCAATGGAAAACCTACTGGAGCTGTAAGAGTATCCTTTGGCTACATGTCAACATATGAAGAGGCCAAGGTTGGAATTCTTTTGACCATTTTGCATTTTTGTTCAACTTTTGAACTATTAAAATTCTTCTGTATCCTGGATTCAATTTTATTTTATTAATAAGCGACCAATACTTTCATAATTTGGAAAGTGTACAACATATTGAGTTAAAACAGGGTATCATAGACCATGTTATTGCCAATTGGTAGTTCTGTTTGGGTTCTTGCTCGGTGTGTCAATGTTGGATTAAGTGTATTTCCAAAGATTTTGGTTATCTTTTTCACAAATCTAATTTCCCCCCCCCCTTTTTCTTGTGATTTTCAGAAATTTGTTGATTTTGTAGCAAGTTCCTTCATGTCACCTTCAAATCACATTGGCCATGGAAATCAATTGAAAGGTCCTCCCCCTTTTCCAAGATTAGTTTATCATACTTCGTACTCAATGAATTGAAATCCAGACTGCATATTTCTGCTCTTCTCCTTCCAGTCAAAAAAGGCTCAAATAGATTTGCATATGCATTAAAGTGCATGTTTTAATGCAGCTACACATTAGGCTTGCTAAACAATTTCCAGCCTGTGATTCTTAATAGCATGGTTGTATAACCCGGACCAAAGGTCGACCCGGTTAGAAGGCCGGGTCACCGGGTCAATGGTCCGATTGTGGGTCAATTGGTCGAACCAGAAAACTCAGACAAAGAAGTAAATATTTTTAAAAAAATATTTTATGTAAATTTACTTGATATAAAATATATTATAAAAATATTAAACAAAAAATATTACATGAAAAAATACTTCCAAACAAGCAGTGATAATAATCTATTGGTTGCATAATAAATTAAGAAATTGAGAATAATATTCAATGGAAGCATATATGGTCTAGTGGTAGAATGCACTTTATGACAAAGACCTTCAAGTATAGTGTTCAAATCCTAAAAATTGCATCTTTTGTTTAGTTTCTGTTTTAAAAAAAATAGCAACCCGGGTCAAGCCGGCCAAGTTGACCACCGTGTCAATCTAGGTCTGACCAGGTCGACTAGAAAAATGGTCCAATAAGTTGACCGGACTGGCCTAGAGCTCGAGTCGACCAGCCAAGCCAGTCCAATCCATACAACTATGCCTAATAGTACATTTGTTTGTGGGTTTCTTCTAATAATGTCTTTAAGGATAAGAGGAATTGAAAAGTTATTTTATGCTGATGTTTATTTTCCTTTTCTGGTCTGTTGAAAGAGAGAAAAGAGAGACTTATGAAGAAATTGTGTGTTTCAATTACATAATAGAGGGGTGGTTATATACATAAGAGGTACTAAATGATTACACATCTTACATGATGTGGGACTAATAACACAATAAGTAATAACTTCTAACACTCTCCCTCAAGCTTAAGCTTACTAAACTTAAGCTTGTTACAATGACATCTAAAACAAAATAAATTAAAAACATAATGTGCCAAACAGTGTGACAGTGGCAGGCAACTAAATTTGGGATGGAGATAGGGCCAATGCATCTGGGACTAAGACGGACAGGGCCAGTGCATCTGAGACAAAGCTAGGGCCAGTGCATCTAGGACAAAGTCAAGGCCAATGCATTTGGGAAAAAATGGAGGCTAGTGTGAGTCATAACCAACATAAGTCACCATCGGAATGATCGTCGATTGGAAGAAAAGTCACCACTAATATGATTCATATGTGGAAGAGAAGTCACCATCGGAATGATCGGCGACAGGAAGAAAAGTCACCACTAGTATGATTCATCTGAGAGGTCAAGAAATGATCGTCACCAAGAAAAGTCTAGTATGATTCATCTGTGGGAGAGAAGTTATGACAAACACCGCCATTGAAATATATGTAGAGATGAATTTATTCCCATTCTCCCCCCCAATCCCTCAATGCCATGCTAGCATTTGAAAAGAACCAAACAGTAGCCATGTGTCAGTGTATAATGACCAAAAATAGAAACCACAAGGTACCTGAATGCACTGATTCAAAAGAGGTCGCAACAAATGGTCACGAACACAAAATGCGAGGACAGATCTAGACAGAAGAGAGAAGGGCGACCATGGCGCTGCAAACGGCTGTCGGAGTTGGTAGGAAGGTCGTCGGAAAAGTCATCCAAAAAGTCGTCGGGAAAGGCCACAGGTCGCCGGGAAAGGCCGCCGGTGGTGGGAGGTTGTCGGGAAAAGTTGTCGGAAATGTTGCCGGAAAATGTCGATCGTGGGAAGTCGCCGGAAAAGACTGTCGGAAAGGCGTCGGTCGTCGGGAAGGTCGCCAGAAATGTCACCAGTCACCGGGAAGGTCGCTGGAAAAGAGAACTCGGCCACCAAAGGCGGCGACTAATCGGAGATCCAAATCTTTGGGAACTCCGCAGCGAAAGTGACAGGACAGGTCACGGAGGATGATACTGCTCTGATACCATGTTGAAAGAGAGAAAAGAGAGAGACTTATGAAGAAATTGTGTGTTTCAATTACATAATAGAGGGGTAGTTATATACACAAGAGGTACTAAATGATTACACATCTTACATGATGTGGAACTAATAACATAATAAGTAATAACTTCTAACATGGTCTTTTCTGTTTCTTTGGTTTTTTGGAGGATTTCCGATCCTCTCTGAATATCTTATATAAAAAAAAAGAATAAAGAAAATGGCAATCATATATGCTACATAGTAGTACTTATTCATATTCCAGTCTCCCTGCCTTCTTACTTGCTGTGAAACTACATTCAACTCAGACTAAAACTTTGTCTGCCATTGCACAAAGTTGGGATGAAGCATCTTTTCTTAGTTGCAAATCTTAAACACCCTCCATCAAGTTTTGACTTATGATTATTTGAAGTTCAGGCTATAAATACGAATGTCCTATTCGGAATAGAGATACAGAGATCTCAATTCTTTGTTGGTAAAGGTTAAAACTGACTTAAGCTGTGTAGAGTAGACTGCCAAAACGCTTAATGGCTTTGTATAAGTGCACCACAACTGAAGATACCTGGATGGCTTACTAGCAAATACTAACGCAATTTGAAATAACACTTTTCATTGTAATCCACCACATCTTTATTCCTTACTCTTCAACACTAGATTTATAGCCCTCAATTTCCTCAATTGTTTGATCTGAATCAGTCTTTTGCATCAACATTGCTTGCATTTGAGCTTATAATGGCTTTGGACTTACTGTTTATCTTGTTAGCTGCAGTTGACATGTTCTAATATTTGGTCCTGGTGCCCATCATCTTGCTATACCAACCAATGATGAATCCTTATTGCATTGTTATCTTTCCAATTAACCTGTCATTACTATCTAATTTTATCAAGAGAGAAAGGATCAGTCCTTCTAACTGTTACTATGAGCTCTTAAAAGCTTGATTGTGTTTTATAGATAATGAGATCATGCAATATTTGGTCCTTAAGTCTGGTTTTCTCCTAAGCATGTATGTATGATATTAATCCAAGAATAAATGGAAATTAGCATGCCTTCTGCTATAGAAGATTTTGAATTTTATTCCTTGCTTCCCAATCATATACTTAAATGCTCAAGAACAATACAACTATGTTTAGATCCTATAAACCACAAGTCGAAACTGGAGATCACTGCTACTCATGCAAGTCCTTGGAAATTTATTTCCCAGGGGCATGTTTCTGTCAGACCAGTAGTGTCTTTGAGATTAGGTGATGGTTCTCATTTCAAATTCTGGGACAACATATAGGTGCGGACTGTTCCTGTTATGGAGGTTTTTCCTTGTGTCTATAACTTCTAGCTTGCATAATTCACCCATAAAATTTTTTTATTCCGTTCGAGATCATAATTTATCTTGAGATTTCCATTTTTGTAGAAACTTCAGTGATATATAAGCCAGTGAATTACTGTCTCTTTTGCTTTTGCCTTGTTCAATTCTGTTTCTTTTCTGCTAAACTAAATAGGAGAGTTTAGACTTTGATTCTTCTGGAAAGTTTTCTTGTAAATCATTCTTTTGGTTTCTAACTCCGTCTTCTAATAATCAGTGGTCCTTTCTTGACAAACCCATTTGGAATTCCAAAGCTGCCTCTAGGATCAAGTCTTTTGTTTGGATAGTAGTGTTGGGGAGAGGGGAGACTTTTGTGTATAAAGCCTTAACTTATTCTGTCAGGACATGTGTATTTATATGCTCATGTACAAGGGTTTACAAGAATATTAAGACTAAAATACCCATATATCCCCATAACATCTATTAACACTCACACTTAAGCTAGTGCATAGATATTAATCATGCCCAGCTTGTTACAAATATCATTGTCCTGGAATCCAGGAAGAGCCTTTTTAAGCATATCAATCAGTCAACTACTCTCCGAACATGCTTGGGAATGAATGAATGATCACTCCTTTTTGCACTTTTTCCATGAATGAAGTGGCAGTCAACTTCTATGTGTTTAGTTCTCTCATGAAATACTGGATTAGTTGTAATATGAAATAGCAACCTGGTTATCACACAAGCGAATAGAGGAATATGCACCCAAGCCAGTCTCTTGATCATGGTGATACACACGTATCAATTCACAAGTTGCATGAGTCATGGCCCTATATTTAGACTCAGCACTAGATCATTCTGCTTCTTACTTTTTGTCATGAACCAACTATTCCAAAAGCTTAAGCTATTAGGTGGAGGCACATGAATGATTTTATCTAACACGCCCCCTCACACAAGAACCCTTTGGGCTTGAAGCGTGGACAGTGCATAGGCCCACTCTACCATGCACTGTAATTCAATTTTTTATTTAGAAGAATGGGAGTGGCAAGGATCAAACTCTTGACCACTTGGTCATAGTGGTTTTGATACCATGTCATGAACCACTCTCCCAAAAGCTTAAGCTATGAGGTGGATGCATATGAATGGTTTTATATCTAACACTTTTCCAAGACACAGATTATTGTTAACAAACACATAGTAATTGATTGTGGACCGTCTATCCACTAGAAAACCTGCCTATTCTGCTCCAGAGAGATCCTCTATTCTACAAAAAATGACCATTGTCATTGTATAATATACCATGACCTGATGCTCCTTTAAGGTATTTTAAAATGTGTTTCACTGCATCCCAATGTGATTGCCTTGGTGAGGGCAAGAACTGCCTGATAGTAACAGCAAAAGAAATGTTAAGACTAGTTACCATAAGATAGTTTAGCTTAGCAACATTCATCACTAGCTCTCCTTCATCAGCTGCAAGTTTATCATGGAAGAATCACAAGGTTTGGAATTAGCCAGTCCTACCTCAGCAAGTAGATCAAGGGTGTATTTCCTTTCAGAGAGAAAAATGCTATTTTTACTCTGTGCCACTTTGATGCCTAGGAAATACTCAAGTGCACAGGGTCGTTTGTCCAAAATCTGGTATGTAAGATGGTCTTCAATTCACTCATCCCTGCACTATCACTTCCACTGATGACTATATCATCCAGATACACCACAATTACAATACTCTCGTTAGGACACTGCCTAAATATCACAGAATGATCATAATCACTATGCCTCATACCAATTTTCTCAATGACTTCACTAAATCTACCAAACCATGTCCATGGTGATTATTTCAAGCCATATAAAGAGCTTTTGAGTTTGCATGCCTTCCCAAACTCCCCCTTGGTAATGAATCTTTTTAAGTTTCCCCTTCCAATAGCCTCCCTAAATTTGCCTTTCAGATAAAAAGAGATCTAAGAGGAAACAATAACCTTCCGTACAGGTTTTCAATACATAGAGCTATACATTTTGTTCAAAATTTTATTTGTTTCTTCTTATCCTTTGTTGAATTGGAGGGTTTTAGGTAAGGAAGAAGAAAAAGAGAAAAAAGAAATACTTAAAATAATAAGACTATATTGATAATTGTGTGATGATGATGTGATACAAAAGACAAATCCAGTAGTCTTATTTATACTAATACTTGGCTCTTAATCCTAATTAATAAGGAAACAAATCAGAAAATATAATAAATAAGAAATAAATTCTAAGAGATCCTATGAGATACTTTAAAATATTTCAAGATATAATAAAGATATTTTGAGATATTTTTCAGATATTCTAACACTTCCCCTCAAGCTAAAGCTTCCTAAACTTGAGCCTGTAACAATTAAATAATTTGATAATGTGATAGTGGCTGGGACAGACGGAGACGGTGGCTGGCAACTGCTTCTGGGACGGAGATGAGGCCAGTGCATCTGGACAGACAGATCTAGGACAAAGAATTGGGGCCAGAGCATCTGGGACAAAGAACTGGACTAGGGCATCTGAGACAAAAAGCCGGACTGGTGTGAGTCATAACCAAGATAAGTTACCATCGGAATGATCGTCAATGGAAAGAGAAGTCACCATTAATATGATTCATTCATGGGAGAGAAGTTACCACCGTAATGATTGTTGGTGGGGAAGAGATGTCACTGGTATGATCCATTAGTAGGAAAAGAACGACATGGCAAACATCGGTATTGAAGTATATGTAGAGATGAATTTATTCTCATTCTCCCCCACAATGCTATGCTAGCATTGGAAAAGAACCAAACAGTAGCCAAAACCAAAGATAACCATCACAAAGAATGACAAACAGCCACGTGGAGGTCAGAGATGGTGTGGTGAGGCAAACGAATGACGGAGGAGGCCGTAAAAAGGGTGAAACAGTCATGGGTCAATGTACAATTGCCAAAAATAGAAACCCCAATACACCTGATTGGCTCTGAGCAAGTGTACAAGGCCACACAAAGGTCAGTTGATGGAGGTCAGCTTAGATCTGTGTAGAGGAGGCCGTGGTGAGTTGACCGAGACCGACGGCTGCCGAAAAGGTGGCCAGATGTAAGGGAGGCGTGTGGGAGCGCGTGAGAAGGCTGCTGAAGGCGCAACTTCGGTGGTTGGACAGGCGGAGGCCTCCAATGCTGCTGGTGAGGTCGCTAGCCGGAAAAGGTGACGGTGGTCGACGCGGAGGATAGTGGTAGCAATGGGAAAAACTCGTAAAAGAGAGTTCGCAGTAGACGACAGTGGAGGAGATGGTGTTTGCCGGCAAACCGGAGTAGAAACATGGTTGGCCATAAAAGATATAGAAAGAAGGTGCCGAAAGGAGAACTCAGCAACCAAAGGTGGCTAATTGGAGTTCCAAATTTTTGGAAACTCAGTAGCAAAAGTGACGGGACAGGTCACGGAGGATGGTACCGCTCTGATACCATGTTGAATTGGAAGGTTTTAGGTAGGGAAGGAAGAAAAGAGAGAAAAGCAATATTCAAAATAATAAGACTATATTAATATTGGTGTGATGATGATGTGATACAAAAGACAAATCCAATAGTCTTATTTATAGTAATATTAGGCTCTTAATCCTAATTAATAAAGAAATAAATCAGAAAATATAATAAATAAGATATAAATTTTAAGAGATCGTATGAGATACTCTAAATTATTTCAAAATACAATAAAGATATTTTGAGATATTTTTCAGATATTCTAACATTCTCAATTGACTCCTCAACTATTGCTCTGCTGTTGTCACATAAATTATCCTGGATTAAGTCCCCATTAAAAAATCTGTTGAAAACACATGTGAATGTGTGTGATGGTGAAGTGGGAAGTCCCACATTGAAGAGATTAGAGGAAGAAGAGTGATTTATAAGCTTGGATGGGCCAAAGATCCATAAGCTAGCTTTTGGGTCAAATTGGTTCCAATCCAAGTATGTCATTTCTCCTCCAAGCCAAATACCAAAAATAAAAATAAAAAAAAAAACATTATCCATCCAAAGCCCAAGTTCTTGTCGTACAATACAAATGTCATAACCATAACATGCCCATTAAATTCAACAAAATCTATAGTTAAAACTTAAAAAGTATGTAGCAGCTATTGATTTTCAATGTGGGGTCTTACTGAAAACATTGTATAACTCTATGTTTTTATTCTTTTATAAGAACATTTACTTAGTTAATTACCTGCAGGCCTTGAGAAGGGTTTCCTCGATACTGGTTATTATCTCAAATCAATTACAATATACCCAATAAAATCCTGTGGAGGTTTCTGTGCAAGAAGTTGGCCTCTTAGCAACAATGGTAATCATTTACTTTTTTCTGATTATTTCGATTTTTTTAAGTTGAGGAGTTATATATAATTATTGTTGACTTCTGTAATAAGAATGGAAGAGTGAGAACAGAGATAACAGAGGAAGACAACTTTTGCTGAGCTATTATATGTGGTGGTGGCCTGTTTATATAAAAAAACCTTTCTACCCTAGAAGGATATGAAGACAGTCAAATCCTTTCTAAACATACTCCTTATTGAAACTGTTATAAGTTCGCTTCTTAGTAGCTGGTGCTGTGAGTAGGTACAACCATTAAAATTGGGATTAACAGTGCATATTGATCTGTAGAGGAAGCCCCAACCTGAAGATGGATTGAATGTGTCTTGATGAGCAAGTCAACTAATCACTTGATAAATTAAAATCCTGATGCTTGTCTGCTGAAGATGTCACTGTTGGTCACTTATGGCCGGTCAGACTGAGGATTTCTCAGGAAATTTCTGGATTAGGCATTGAAGTATAGTCTATAATAGTGAGTAGCAGCAGTTAGGGTTTGTGATCTGAATTTTTACTTGAATGTCAATTGATTCTAACACCCAGAGGATAGAAGTATGCTTGTTGTCATCTAGTGTTAGGTATCTGAACTGAATCTGTATTATTTATGTGTAAATTGTCTGTATATGAGCTCTGAAACTGATATCAGAGTGATATTGGTGGGAGAAGGAATAGACAGTGCTTACAGAGGAACACCAGGTGTGCTCAACCAAAACTCACAAGGGGAAGATCGTGGTCATCGGCTGGAGATTCCGATCTTTGCAGGTGAAGATGCATATGGCTGGGTAAATATCATTGAACCATATTTTCAGGTGAACTCCATAATAGATACAGAGAAATTACAGGCTGTGATGGTGGCAATGGAGGGCAAGGCGTTGAACAGGTTTCATTGGTGGGAAACTTGCACATCAATGTGGCTGGGGGGGGGGGAGTATTGATAGACCCCCCATCAAGCAGGGGATCAAGGCTCAGGGGTCATGATGGAAGCAATGAAAATGTCATGATGAATATTCACGTTGGGGACCTGCAGCATAACGGAATGGACAGCTGGCAGAAAGAGAATGGTCAGAGGGGGATTCGGTTGGGAGTGCAGTATAAAAAGTAGTGGGAGTGAGAGAGAGGGGAAGGAAAGAAGTAAGGTTTGGGGGTAGGAGGAAGCAGGACCCTCAAAGTTCCTGCATCGTCTCTCTTTTTCTACTGTTTAATAATTATCAAGAACCAACTATCCCAAAAGCTTAAGCTGTTAGGGGAAGGCTCCTGAATGGTTTATATCTAACATGCCCCCTCATGCAAGATCCCTTTGGGGTTGAAGTGTGGATGATGCACAGGCCCACCATATCTTGTGCTGAAATCAACTTCTATTTAGAAGAATGAGGTCGGAAAGGGTCAAACTCCTAACCACTTGATCATAGAGGCTTTGATAGCATTTCAAGAACCAACTATCCCAAAATCTTAAGTTGTTAGGTCAAGGCTTAAGAATGATTTTATATCTAACAATAATTTTATCTTTTAATGAAATTTTCTTTTGTAAATTTTGGGCAGGCCTGAAACATGATCGCGAGTGGATCCTTAAAAGCCTAAGTGGTGACATTCTTACACAGAAAAAGGTAATTGTCATATGATGCATGAGTTCTTTAATGTAGTGCATCGGATGCATACTTTGGTAACTGCTTCTTTTCTTTTTTGTCTGTTTTGGCAGTTCAGTTTGGTTGAACTTATGAAAAAATGTACATTTTTTCTCCTTTTTAAATTTTGATCAAGTGGAAGTGAATTTGTATCAGTATTACTCTTTTCTTATGGAAAGTAGTTTACGCCATGTAATTTTATGGGAGAGAACATTTTGATGGAAATGTATTCCTAGCCAAAGACTGCTTGATTTGTATTTGATACTACTCCACTCTTCTCTTCTTCCTTAATATAATTTCTTTTTTTTATTAAAAAAAAAATATTCTGCTGTCTGTTTTAGCATATCTTGAGTTTTTGTAATCTTGTGATGTTTGCTGTATCAGTGTATTGTTAAGATGGCATACTCACAAATGTTATGCAATTTGAACATTTTTGTCATCTTGGGCAGCTGATTCGCTAGAAGTTCAATGTAGGATATGATTTATGGTTATGTTGATTAACATCATGCTTACTACTGTTGCCTTAACTCTCTCCTGATGTTGCATACATGTTTTGAGAGTTACATTAGATTGGATCAGTCAGAGCTCAAAGGTCAAACTTTTAGGCTTCCATGCAAGAGAGAAAGAATGTCTCTAATGAACTTGAAATTTAAAAAAGTTTGAATATAATGATCATATCTTAATGGAGAAAGTTGTAAGAGTTTTGCTAAAATATGGTTGTCGGTCATTTGCAATTTCTCAATTACACTATCTCGTTTCTAGCGGAGGTTATAGAAATTTTTTTATACGTTTTGATCTCTTTTACTTTGGCTGCTGATGTCTTTCATTGGGTGTTACACCTAGATAGGTTTCTGTTTGGGATCCAGTGGTTCAAAAATTTGTAGACAATTTCATGTTTCGGTGATTTATTAGGTGGTTATGTAACGCTTACCTAAATTTTTGTCCAATTGTCTAGTATCCCCTTCGCTACATAGCTTGCTTTTGGATTTTAGTTGGGTTTCCGCCAGATTTGAGAGCATTATTGTAAGATAACATCAAGAGATATATAGAGACAATAGTGGACCCCATGTTGTGTGGGGGCCCATGCCCCACTGGATTAATTTTTTTTTGGCTTATTTAAGTTTAGTGCTTATATTTTTACTCTTCATTTTTGTCCCTACTTTTTCATATTGTTCATTTTAGTCCCTCAATTTACCAATTACATCTGATGCTGTCCATATAGTGAACATACATCCAAATTATGTACATTCATTCATCTATTTCGCTTGGTCTTCCATGCTTTTACAGTTAACACTCTTCTAGATTCAAGTGTTAAGCTAACATTCATACTTTAATGGTCAGATGCTAGACAAACCTATCTATCTTTCACTCCAGTTTTTTTTTACTGAGTTTTCACTTTTCAGAACTGATGCTTGATTGTAAAGTTTTGATTTGCTTGATCTTACTTTTGTAGGTTCCTGAAATGTGCTTTATAAGCACCTTTATTGACCTCAGTCAGGGAATGTTGTTTGTAGAATCTCCACGTTGCAAAGAAAGATTGCAAATCAGGCTTGAGTCAGATGTTTATGATGGTGCTATAGAGGACACTGAACTATATGGCCAGAGGTATATGATGCTATGCATGTTATCTATATACTAGTTAAAGTAGACTCTTGCAAGCATATCATTCCACATACTCTTAGGTGCTGATGTGGACTTCTACAAGCAATTATGATATGGTGGATCACGTAGTTGCTGATGCAGATCACTTAGGTGCTGATGTGCTACTTTGATACCTAGGACATAACGGAGCTTACCAAGGTCTTTGTTTTGAAAATGAGTGAATAAATGTTGCTTTAATTTTTTAATGCCAACTCGGTAGTTCCCAGTAATGACAATGTCATCCATATAAACCACAAGGTAGATGCATTGATTGGGATATTGATGCCGATAGAAAACAGAATGATTGGCTTCACTGCGAATCATGCCGAAGGCCTAAACAACTGCGCTGAATCGGCCAAACCAAGCTCGAGGGGACATTTTTAGGCCATACAAGGACTTGCTAAGTTTGCACACCAATCCAGACTCCCCCAGAGCAACAAGGCCAGGAGGTTGCTCCATATAAACCTCCTCTTGTAAATCACCATGTAAGAAGGCATTCTTTATGTCCCGCTTTATGTACAGAGGAAATATGTCTGATTAGACATGGCATTTCTATCTCCCAGAGGAAATATGCCTTGGATATCTTGGAAGAAACTGGTATGTTAGGGTGCAAACCCATTGATACACCCATGGATCCTAATGTCAAGCTTCTACCAGGACAGGGTGAGCCACTAGCAGATCTTGGATGTTGCTGGAGGTTAGTTGGAAAATTGAATTATCTTAAAGTAACAAGACCAGATATCTTTTTTGCTATGAGCGTAGTAAGCCAATTCCTTGATTCTCCATGTGACTCTCATTGGGATGCTGTTGTTCGGATACTCCGATACATTAAAGGAGCACTAGGAAGAGGCTTACTATATGAAGATAAGGGGCATATGGAAATTTGCAGTTATACAGATGCTTATTGGACAGACTCCCTCAGATAGACGCTCTACTTCAGGGTACTGTGTTCTTTTTAGGGTAAATCTGATATCTTGGAAAAGTAAGAAGCAAACTGTAATCGCCAGGTCAAGTGCAGAAGTTGAATATCGAGCAATGGGCACTGCAACTTGTGAACTCATTTGGTTGAGGCAGTTACTTAAAGAGTTGAAAATATGTGAACCACAACCAATGAAACTTGTATGCGATAATCATGCTGCACTACATATACCCTCAAATCCTGTCTTTCATGAGAGAACTAAGCACATTGAGATTGATTGCCACTTTGCTAGGGAGAAAATTCAGTCTGGTGAAATTGCTACTGCATTTGTGAATTCGAATGACCAACTTGCAGACATTTTTACTAAGGCTCTTAGAGGTCCCTGGGTTAACTGCATATGTAACAAGCTTGGTGCACATGATATATACACACCAGCTTAAGAGAGTGTTAGAATAGTTTAGAATATTTTAAATGTAACAGTATATTGTGTATATATGCTAGGATCAATTAGGATCTATTAGGATTGTAGCATATCAAGATTGTATCACTGTGATTAATTGTAATTAATATTAACATCTATATATAGAGATCATGTGTGGTTTGATTAGACACACAATTCAACAATAATCTCTTTTCTTCAAGTGGCTCTTCCAAATATATAATGGCTTTACAGCTCCTAGATGGATGTAGTGGTTCGTAGCCGATGGCGTTTCAGTTTCTAATATAATATTTATAATATTTTCAATAATTTATGAATTTATATCATCAATCTGCTGATTGTAATTGCAATTTGAAATAAATAAAATTATAGTTTCAATTTAAGGCACACAATCCTGACAAAAAATTAAAATGTACATAATTTAAAATATATATATATTTCCTCAAAGTAAATACGGTAAGATATTATCTTCATTTTCATTTTATTTTCTAGCATACCATTACAGTAAAATTCAAATTCAATTTACAAAATTAACTACAAATATTTATATGAAGGCATCCGCACAACGAACGTGCTAAATGTCTAGTTTTGCATTATTATTTTATATTCTTTGTCATACATATGTTCTTATGTATTATTATGGGTGATTTCATTAATTTGGTATGTTCACTGGTATAGACTAATTGAATCTGAGGTAGAGTTTCACACGAAGCTCATTAGTCTGTTGTTTAAGTTGCTAATATTTTTCTGCCGTGAGCTCTAAGAAGGTTCTAAATTGTTTTACATGCTCAGTTTTACTTTGGTTCTCTCATACTTTGAATATATATATTTTGTTTCTTAGGTACAAGGTATGTAGTTACAGCTATGAAACCAATGCATGGTTTAGTGAAGCCATTGGTAAACCTTGCACTTTGTTACGGTATTCTAGTTCCGATCATGATTTTGTGTTGAATACGACCAAAGGTGCTGTCATGTGTAGAGATGCAAAGAGCAAGCTCAATTTTGCCAATGAAGCGCAGTTCTTACTTGTATCTGAGGAAAGTGTATCTGACCTAAACAAAAGATTAAGTTCAGGTATGCTCTTGTACCCATTTTCTTGTATGATATGACATGCAAGTCCTTGTATTTATTAGTCATTTTCCTTCCATATAGACTATTACTTCCATTTCATTTTAGAACGCCATAGAAGATTTTGATTACAGTATTGACATTTTAGAAAACTAGTTTATGATGTATAATGGATTGCATTGTTACTGATTGATTTGATTATTTGGTCCATTTATAAGAATGCAAAGGGGATTTTAATGTAAAACAAAAAAGAAGGGCACATGAAATTCCTTTCAGAAAATCAACTTTTCTTTTCAACTCTACCCCTAGTGGTCACTTTTATATCACAAACTACATTAGCTACATTGTTCTTAGTCTCTCGACCCCAATATTTCTGAATATAGAATGTTTGCCAACCATAGTTGATGGTACTAGATGTACAGAAGGGCATATGTGGAACAGCAATGCAAGTCAATGCAAGTAGATTTCGTCCCAACCTTGTGGTATCTGGAGGCAGGCCTTATGGTGAAGATGGATGGAGAGACATTAGAATTGGAAATAAGTATTTCAGAGTAAGTTCTAATAACCTAAATGATTTGACAGAGCAAAGCTCATGCCATTGTGCAATTTAACATGGATGCTGTTGTAGTTAAATGGCCCTTTTGACTAACCTTGTACTCTGTAAGAGAAGTGTATTAAGCACTTGTTTAGCGTGCTTGAAAGTATTTATGTCTTTTGCACTACCCCGTACTACATTGTACTGCTAGCCTATTTAACCTGCACCCACATTGGGTAGAGTTTTCCAAAATATCATTTTCTTACATTCCTAATCTCAAAATGCCATGTCTGTTCATTTCCTCATAATGAAAATCTAAAACTATTGTTAGAGTATATTTAGGGTTTTGTGTGTGTGTATATATATATAGTTGTACGATCTTCTACTATGTACCTTGTATCAACTTAGGGTAGTATGTCTTCTTCATACTAATCAAAGTATAAATAAAAGCAACCCAACACTCACCATTTGAGGGAAATTTCATTCTTACATGGTATCAGAAAACTGGTGCCAATCTAGAGTTTTCTCTCATCTTATAGCTCTCCATTTCTTGTAACTCGCTGTTCATGGCAACCACAATTTCTTTGGCCTCACAAATGACCAGCCATTCCCGTTCACCTCCATATCATGTTCATGAAAAACTAACCCTAACCAATTATCTCACTTGGCCTCTTGCTGCTTGGCATGCTTTGCAGAGCAGTTTTTTGAGAAATCTTTGCATTGAGTTGGACATCAAACTTCAACGTCAAAATCGGCAAAAGGGAAGAAGTCTTTCTATTGATTCTTAGTACAAAAAATTTAAAGAATTTAAATCTAGTGATGTATGGCTGCTATGTCTTGATCTCTCCTCTCTAGCTGTGAGCAGTTTCTCTTTTTGTTGAAAGGACTGTCCTCTTCTTATGATGCTATTGTCATGGTTGCATCTAATCAAAATCCTTCGCTTTCTGTTAGCAAGCCTCTAATTAAGAGGGGGTACACTAGGAGACATAAGCAAGCAGTAGGGGATCAGAACCAGCAGTAACAGTTATTACTGTGAGTGGGTATAAATAGTAACGGTCATTACTGTGAGTGGGTAATTATTATTGTAAGTGGGTATAAATAGAGAGGGGGTTTATTAGGGGAGGGGAATCAGTGTTTTTTGGAGTTAACTGGAGGGTATAGGGAGAGCCAGGCCTCTCAAATGTCCTGGGAGAGAGAGAGTTTACAGCAGACTATAGAGTTGCCAAGTTTGATATTTGCTTGTAATTTTTCCTCTTGATTCTGTCTCCCTCTGGTCTGATATAGAGAGGGGATAGTCTATCAATAAAATTTCTATCTTTTATCTTCACTTTCTGGTCCAGTTCTATCACTTTCTTTCATGATCTCTGGTGCATGCTTACTGATCATGAACTAGTTCTGAAAATCTTGGCTCCATCTTTCTTAAGTCCTGTGTGTCCAAGCAAATGATGGCTCTCTTCTCATCCCTAATGCCTGCACCTACTATCCCGGTGTTCTCTACGTCCTAGTTCTTTCTGTGGTTGTGGATGTTGTTCCTCCTGAGCTGGTCGTTTACCTTCTCCTTTTGGAGGCTACTTCCCTTCTCTTATTGCACACCATGTTTTCCTCATGGTAAGCCATCTCCATCTTTTCTTCCATCTTATTATAAATAGTTGTAAGATCGCGAGCTCCATCAGGCCAAGAGCGAGCTGCTAGAAGCAAGAACGAAGTAAACGGAAAAGGCTATTGATGAAATTCTATGGTTGGTGAGAGGGAACCATCAGGACACATCCCCGGGGAACCGAACAATTAATGCAAAGACGGAAGGGGAGAGAACGGTTGGAGGACCAAGAACTGAGGAAGGGGAGAATCGATGGAGGAAACTAAAAATTCCTCTGTTCTTGGGAGATGATGCGTATGGGTGGGTAAATTGCGTTGAGAGGTATTTTCAGGTGAGAGGTGTGGCAGAGGAGGAATGACTGTCCGCTGTAATGGTGGCCATGGAGGGTCGAGGGCTAAGCTGGTTTCAATGGTGGGAACCTAGCACCCAAAATGCAACTTGGGAGGCTTTTCGCACTGATGTAATCAGAAGGTTTCAACCAGCCATGATTCAGAATCCATATGAGATTCTTCTTGGGCTGGAGCAGAGTGGTACTGTAGATGAATTCAGGGAGGCTTTTGAGTCATATGCAGGGCCCTTGAGGAATACGGATCAAGAATATCTTCGTGGGATTTTCTTGAATGGATTAAGAGATGAGGTACGTGCAGAGCTGAAGTTGCATTCCGCTGGAACCTTGTCTAAACTGATGGACTTAAGCTCAATTGATTGATGAGAAGAATTGGGTATTACGCAAGGGAGGTGCATGGGACAACTCGAAGTTTGGAGGGAATTACAGAGGGTTTCAGTCAACCAGAATGACTTCGGTGTAGTTGGGACTGAGATCAGTTGCTAATCCAGGTTCTCGAGGAACAACATCCAGTATTGGCTCTACAATCAACAGACCCAATACTGCTACTAGGGCACCCGAGGTCAGCATAGTCAGTACGAGGGGAAGAAATTTCAAGCACTTGTCTGAAACTGAGTTGCAAGATAAGAGAAGAAGGGGATTGTGTTTCCGCTGTGATGAGAAGTATGGGCCGAAACATGTGTGCAAGAATAAGCAGCTCCATGTCATGTTAATAGGAGTAGAAGTTTTGGGTGAAGAAAAGGAAGAGTTGGAAATTCAGGAAGAATTGGAGATGGAGGACAAAGCACTTCCATTGTCAATCCACAACATTATGGGTCTTACTTCAAAAAATATCCCTAAAACTATGGGGTTAAGTAATGGGAAGGAGGGTTATGGTTTTGGTGGATTGTGGAGCATCTCATAATTTCATCTCAGACAAGATAGTGGAGGAACTCCAATTACCAGTGGTAGAGACCCCGCTATACTATGTAGAGGTGGGAGATGGACATAAGGTTAAACGTAAGGGGGCTTGTCAAGGTGCAGTGTTACTATTGCAAGGGCTAGAGGTTAAGCAGGATTTCTTCCTATTTGGCCTAGGAGGTGTGGATATAGTGCTGGGCATGGAATGGTTGGAAGGTTTGAGGGAGATAAGATCAAACTTCAAGAATCTCACCTTGAAAATTGAAGATAGAGGAAGAACATGGACTATTAGGGGGGAACCAGCCTTGTCTAAATCAATTGCTTCTCTTAAATCAATGTTGAAGGCACTAAAGGATGATAGGCAGGGGTTTTATATCGAGTACAAGGCAATGACAGGTCTGACTTTGAAGGAAATCTCTGTTTTGGATGACATAACAGGAGTTTTACATGATTTTGAGGATTTGTTTCAAGAGCCACAGGGTCTACCTCCATCTCGTAGGCATGATCATGCTATTACCTTATGAGAAGGAGCCAATATTCCCAACCTGCGTCCATACAGGTTTCCTCATTACCAAAATGTTGAAATAGAAAACTTGGTAGATGAAATGCTAACTGCTGGGATCATAAGACCAAGTATAAGCCCGTATTCTAGTCCTATTGTCTTAGTTAAAAAGAAAGATGGGGGATAACGATTTTGTGTGGATTATTGGGATGTCAATAAGATAACAGTGCCGGATAAGTTTCCAATTCCGATAATAGATGAGTTACTGGATGAATTAGGTGGAGCTTCCATTTTTTCCAAGTTGGACCTTAAATCGGGATACCACCAAATTAGAATGCAGGAGGAAGATATTCCTAAGACGGCCTTTCGGATCCATGAAGGACATTACAAGTTTTTAGTCATGCCTTTTGGTTTGACCAATGCACCTTTGACTTTTCAAGCGTTGATGAATGAAATGTGGAGACCATTTTTAAGAAGATTGGTTTTGGTTTTTTTTTTAATGATATCCTTGTTTACAGTAAGGATGAGGAAGCTCACTCATATCATTTGAGAGTAGTATTGCAATTGTTGAGAGAGCATCAATTGTTTATCAACAAGAAGAAATGTAGTTTTGGGCAGCTGTAGATTGAATATTTTGGGCACATTATTTGGGGCACCTACTGATGTTAAAGGGCTGAGGGTTTTTTAGGACTCACTGGTTACTATAGGAAGTTTGTGAATGGATATGGCCGAATTGCAAAGCCTTTGGCCAAGTTGCTCAAAAAAGACCGCTTCCATTGGAGTCAAGAGGCGCAGGAAGCATTCGATTCTTTAAGGGTGACTATGACTACACTCCCTGTATTAGCAGTTCTGGATTTCTCCAAGACCTTTGTTTTAGAAACGGATACCGTAGGTAAAGGGTTGGGGGCTGTTTTACTATAAGAAGGCAGACCTATTGCTTATTTCAGTCAAGGTTTATCAGAGAGAGCTCAGCTAAAGTCCGTATATGAAAGGGAACTCATGGCCATTGTCATGGCAGTCCAAAAATGGCGACACTACCTAATGGGAAGACCTTTCATTATACACACTGACTAACACAGTCTGAAATTCCTTTCAGAACAACATTTAATGGGAGAAGAACAATACAAACGGATATCCAAGCTGTTGGGATTTGACTTTGAGATTATATATAAGCCTGGTTGTGCTAATAGAGTAGTTGATGCCCTCAGCAGGAAAATGATTTTTACTGCTCTATCTACGGTGCATTTCAGCGACCTAGATACATTGGATGAGGAATTGTAGGCTGATGAGAAACTGAAGTTCATCATGCAAGAACTTATTCACAACTCAAGTTCACACCTGGGCTATCAATTGGTGGGTGAAAGATTTTTGTTTAAGGGCAGACTAGTTTTACCAAAGCAATCCACCAGAATTCCTCTTCTCTTGACTGAGTTTCATAGCTCTGCATTGGGAGGTCATTCTGGTTTCTTCCGGACATATGCTAATCTGGTTTATTGGGAAGGAATGCGTGGGGATATTCAGCGGTTTGTTTTAGCTTGTGATGTGTGTCAGCGGAATAAATACCAAACCTTGTCACTAGCAGGTCTTTTACAGCCATTATCCATCCCTACTCATACCTGGTTTGACATCTCAATGGATTTTATTGAGGGACTGCTTAAAGCTCAAGAAAAGGACACAATCATGGTGGTAGTTAATTGGCTAACTAAATATGCTCATTTCGTGGCTATTTCCCATCCTTTCTTAGCTAAGGAAGTGGCAGAAATATTCATTAAGGAGGTGGTTCGTTTACATGGGCTTCCGGTCTCAGTTGTTTCGCATAGAGATAAGGTGTTTCTCAGTCATTTCTGGACTGAGCTGTTCAAACAAGCCGGAACTCACCTAAAATTTAGTTCTGCCTACCATCCTCAGACAAATGGTCAAACAGAGGTTGTAAATCATTGCTTGGAAACTTACTTATGATGTTTGAGTGGAACTAAGCCAAAACAGTGGCCTAGGTGGCTATGTTGGGTAGAATTTTGGTTCAACACCTACTACAACTGCTCTACTAAAACTACTCCCTTTAAAGCCTTTTATGGTAGGGATCCTCCATTACTATTCCGAGGAGTCACATTTCCCTCCGCAGTGGAAGAAGTCAATCAGTTAACTAAGGAGAGGGATCTTATGTTAGAGGAGCTAAAGGAGAATTTGTTGAAAGCACAAAATAGGATGAAAGTACAGGCTAACAAACACCGAAGAGAAGTTGTTTTTCAAGTGGGAGATTAGGTTTACTTGAAACTTCAACCCTACAGATTCAGATCTCTAGCTAAACGAGTCAATGAGAAGTTGAGTCCTAGATTTTATGAACCATATCAGATTAGGGACAGAGTTTGGGAAGTTGCCTATCAGCTTGACTTAGCAGCCGTTAGCAGAATCCATCCAGTTTTTCATGTTTCCCTATTAAAGAAGGCTGTTTCTGCACAGTAGGTGCCACAATGACCTAGAACTACAGGTGCAACCAGATCAAGTTCTCCAAGTCAGAATGAATGCTGAGGGTGTCCAAGAAGTCCTCATTAAATGGTTGGGCCTTCCAGATTGTGAGAATTCTTGGGAATTGATGTCAACTATTCAGGAACAGTTTCCTCATTTTCTCCTTGAGGACAAGGTGGAAGTCTTGTGGGGGGGGGGAGTATTGTTAGCAAGCCTCTAATTAAGAGGGTGTACACTAGGAGACATAAGCTAGCAGTAGGGGACCAGAACCAGCAGTAACAGTTATTACTGTGAGTGGGTATAAAGCAGTAGTGGTCATTCCTGTGAGTGGGTAATTATTACTGTACTGTGAGTGGGTATAAATAAAGAGGGGGTTTATTAGGGGAGGGGAATCAGTTTTTTTGGGAGTTAACAGGAGGGTATAGGGAGAGCCAGGCCTCTCGAATGTCCTGGGTGAGAGAGTTTACTGCAGACTATAGAGTTGCCAAGTTTGATATTTGCTTGTAATTTTTCCTCTTGATTCTGTCTCCCTCTGGTCTGATATAGAGAGGGGATAGTCTATCAATAAAATTTCTCTCTTTTATCTTCACTTTCTGGTCCAGTTCTATCACTTTCTTTCATGATCTCTGGTGCATGCTTACTGATCATGAAACTAGTTATGAAAATCTTGGCTCCATCTTTCTTAAGCCCTGTGTGTCCAAGCAAATGATGGCTCTCTTCTCATCCCTAATGCCTGCACCTACTACCCCGGTGTTCTCTACGTCCTAGTTCTTTCTGTGGTTGTGGATGTTGTTCCTCCTGTGCTGGTCGTTTACCTTCTCCTTTTGGAGGCCACTTCCCTTCTCTTCTTACACACCATGTTTTCTTCGTGGTAAGCCATCTCCATCTTTTCTTCCATCTTATTATAAATAGTTGTACGATGTTGTCCCTTGTACTAGTTTAGGGTGATATTGTCTTCTGAACTATTAATCAAGACAAATAACAGTAAGCCAGCACACATGGTGTGACGGAAATTTCATTCTTACAGCCATGTGTTGTTACATGTAAAGAACAGTGATTGTTATGCTTAATTTTGAGGGTTGCTTGCTTGACCTTTCTCTCTCTTTCCCTCTCCATCTTTATTCACCAGTCGCTAGGGGGATGTAATCGATGCCAGATGATCAACCTTGCACAAAATGCTGGACAAGTGCAAAAGTCTAATGAACCTTTGGCAACTTTAGCATCATACAGGAGAGTGAAGGTTGGCCAAGACATTATATTACTTTTTGTCTTGTAGCTAGATTTCAGTTATATATTTATATATATTTGATGCATCAATATTCTAATATATATTATACATTAAAGCAGGGAAAGATTTTGTTTGGCATACTACTGAACTATGCTTCTAGTGATGGAGAGCAGCAACAAGTTGATTCCTGGCTTCATGTGGGGCAGGATGTACATCCAGATTCCTCTTAGTTTAGCACATAATAGGCAGCAATTTTTGATGACCACAGAAAAATGAATAAGTTATGTGTGCAATTTATACATATAATCAAACACAAATGCCCCCAAATTCGTGTCCTCAAACTCTATAGAAGGCCTCTGATGGTGTAGAGCGTATTGCCTGTATGCTTAAGTATTCTATATTTTCTTCTTTTCTATGTTGTACAGTTCCATAAGAAGAGGACACGAGATATGCTGTGTAATGTGAAAATGAAAATTGGCAAAATGCATATTGGTCATGATTTTTTATTTTTTTTATGTTGTATCTTAACAGAAAAATAAATAATAAAGTGGGTATAATGTATATATGACATTTTTTGATTCGACCACTGGTTGAAGTGATTGAATCATGAATCAGAGGCGGCAAAGCATGCAATTTAGTTAATTAGCTACTTGAACCAAATTGGATTATTAATTAAAAATGAAATATCAATTTTGTGATTCACTCATTAACAAGTCCATTCCCGTTCAAATAAGTTTCTGCCCAGTTAATTCTGTAGCTACTAATCTTCATTCACTAGCGGAGGCACCAGTAGCCACCATTGAAATCATAAGACCTTGTTTAGGTTGATCTTTCTATTGATTCCTTTGGTGCCTTTTGTTGAGAGAGAGAGAAAGTGAGAGATATATGAGGAAATTGTGTGTTTCAATTACACAACGGAAGCTGAATATATATTCAATAAGTAATAAATAATTACATACTTTACATGATATGGGACTAACTAATTACACCTAATTATATACAGTTTCTAACACTCCCCCTCAAGCTGGAGCATATAAGTCATATGTACTAAGTTTGTTACAAATATAGTTTACTCGAGGACTTCTCAAGGACTTAGTGAAAACATTTGTCAGTTGATCATTTGAATTGACAAAGTTAGTGGCGATGTCTCCAGACAAAATTTTCTCTCTAATAAAGTGACAGTCTATTTCAATGTGTTTGGTCCTCTCATGAAACACTGGATTGGAAGCAATATGTAGTGCAGCTTAGTTATCACAAATAAGAGTCATTTGCATAACGTTTCCAAACTGAAGTTCTTTAAGAAGCAATTTTAACCAAATGAGCTCACAAGTGGCTGAGGCCATGGCACGATATTCTACTTCGGCACTTGATCTTATAACCACATTTTGTTTTTTACTCTTCCAGGATATCAGATTACCCCTAATGGATACACAATAACCAGAAGTGGATCTCCTATCAGTAGGAGAACCTGCCCAATCAGCATCTGAGTATTCAATAATCTGAGTGTGTCCTTTGTCTTCATAGATAAAGACTTTTCCTGGAGCTCCCTTAATATATTTGAGGATACGAGTCACTGCATCCCAATGTCCTTCATAAGGTGAGTTTAGAAATTGGCTTACTACACTCACCGCAAAGGAGATATCTGGACGGGTAACAGTAAGATAGTTAAGTTTTCCAACCAATCGTCTATATCTTCTTGAGTCTGAAAATGTTTTCCCCTGATCCGATAAAAGTGTAACATTGGGATCTATAGGAATGTCAATTGACTTTGCATTCAATAGTCCTGTTTCTTCAAGAATATTCATAGCATACTTCCTTTCTGAGATAATTATGTCATCCTTGGACTGTACCACTTCAATTCCCAAGAAATAACGAAGTTTGCCAAGATCTTTGGTCTGAAAATGATGACAGAGATGCTATTTTATCTGAGTTATACCTTGGTGATCGCTGCCTGTGATAACAATGTCGTCTACATACACAATCAAATAGATACAGCCTCGGATTGTATGGCGATAGAAGACAGAGTGGTCAGCTTCACTGCGAGTCATACCAAACTGCTGAACAACAGTACTGAATCTCCCAAACCAAGCCCGAGGAGATTGTTTGAGATCATACAAAGACTTGTGTAGACGGCAAACGAGGCCAGAAGACTCCCCCTGAGCAACAAACCTGGGAGGTTGCTCCATGTAGACTTCTTCTTCCAAATCACCATGGAGAAAAGCATTCTTGATATCCAGCTGATGAAGGGGTCAATGGCGAATAGCAGCCATAGACAGAAAAAGCCGAACAGAAGCCATCTTCGCCACTGGTGAGAAAGTGTCCCCATAATCCAAACCAAATATCTGGATATACCCTTTTGCCACCAGACGAGCCTTGAAGCAATCAAGAGTACCATCAGGGCCAACTTTGACCATATAAATCCACCTGCAACCTACAACAGACTTCCCAGGAGGAAGAGGAGCAAGTTCCCAAGTACCACTGCTCTGAAGAGCACACATTTCATCAATCCTTGCTTGGCGCCACCCAGGATGGGATAAAGCTTCACCTAGAGATTTAGGAATAGACACAGAAGACAAGTTGGAATGATAAGCATAATATAACGAAGAGAGATGATGGTAACTTAAAGTAACATTGTGAGGAGAAGGGTTACGAGTGGAGCGTATACCTTTTCGAAGAGCAATGGGAAGGTCAGGCACAAGAGGCAGTTCCGGAGCTGGTAAAGGAAGTGGAGCCGAAAGGGAGTCCAATGGGGCCTCAGTAACTTCTACAACCTCTGATGGTGGTGACGGTGGCGGTGGCTGTGACCGGCGATGATATACCTGGATTGGGAGAGTAGTAGGAATCAGGTTACTAACAGGAGAATGTGATGATGGAGCAGGGTCAACTGGAACAAGAGGAGGAAAAGTAGGGAGGACCTCAGTAATGGGTGGAAGAGGCAGGTCATGAGACTCAAAGAAAGGAACAGACTCGAAGAAGGTGACATCGACAGAGACAACATAACCCTTAAGAATGGGTGAAAAACACTAATAACCCTTTTGAGACCGATGGTAACCAAGAAAAACGCATTTTATGGAGTAAGCAGACAATTTGTCAAGACCTGGAGTAACATCATGCACAAAACATGTCGACCCGAAGACATGAGGTGGAAGAGAATAAAGGGGTTGGTGAGGGAACAAAACAGAATGAGGTACCCGGTTATCAAGCACAGAAGAGGCATACGGTTAATCAAATAACAGGCAGTGAGAACCGTATCGCCCCAAAAAGGGAAAAGAACACGACCATGATGCAAAAGGGTCCGAGTGGTTTCAATAAGATGTCTATTTTTGCGCTCAGCAACCCCATTTTGTTGTGGGATATAGGCACAAGATGTTTGGTGAAGAATTCCGTTAGATGCCATAAAAGTTTGAAAATTGTGAGGTAAAAATTCACGGGCATTGTCACTACACAAAATACGAATTGGAACACCAAACTGAGTTTTTATTTCATGATAAAAGGTCTGAAAAATTGAAAACAACTCGAATATGTTTTTCATTAAAAATAATTAAGTACATCGAGAATAGTCATCAATAAAAGTAACAAAGTATTTAGACCCAAAAGTAGACTCAATACGACTAGGACCCCAAATATCAGAATGCACTAAAGCAAAAGGAGACGCAGCTCGACGACACATCCTATCGGGAAATGGACTACGGGTGTGTTTCCCAAGTTGACATGACTCACAAGGTAAACTAGATAACTTAGAAAAGTGTGGCACCATTTGCTGTAATTTGGCAAGGCTACGATGACCTAACTTAGCATGGATGGTGAGAGGGGAATCTGCAGTAGAGCATACACGAGAGGTGGCAGAGAGCTAGTAAAGGCCATTAGACTCACATCAGACACCAATCATCCGTCCCAAACTTCGGTCTTGCAAAATGACAGAGTCTTTAGTGAAACTAATGCGACAATCTAAAGAACGGGTCAAACGACTAATGGACAGTAAATTAAAAGGACATCCAGGGACATAAAGAACAGAATCAATAGACAGAGAAGGGAGGGGATGGACAGTGCTAATCCCTTGGGGTCGTGTTTGAGAACCATTTGCTAAAGTAATCATAGGTAAATAGTCAAAGTTAGAAAGTTTGGAGAAAAGACGCTTATTACCAGATATATGGTCAGATGCACCAGATTCAAGGACCCAAGAACCTAAGGAAGGTGATTGAGAGAGACAAGCGAATGCATTACCAGTGTGCTCAACAGATGCAGTAGAGTTAGAAGCCTGCTGTTGCTCAAACCATTTCAGAAAATCTGCATAGGTAGCCGGAGATGGGTTTGATGATGCAGAAGGCTCAGGTGAATCAAATACAGCAACCTGAGCAACATTGGTAGCCCGTGGAGGACGGCCATGTTTAGTCCAACATCTATCCTCTGTATGACCTTACCTGTTACAGAATGTACACTTCGGACGAGGCTTACTTGTGGTGCTAGGGTGAGAACGACCATGATTGGCACCGTGGGAGACGAGGGCAGAAGTATCAATCGGAGCCGAGGCTAGGACAGAATTAGAGGGGTGCTTAGCCGGGACCCGGAGCAAAGTAGACCAAGCAGAGGACAGAGTAGGAATAGTAGGCGAACCCAAAATCTGATCACGGTTGGCAGCATATTCTGGAGGCAAACCATACAAGGCCATGAGCATGAAGAAGGTGTTGTGTTGCTCGAGTTCTTTGGCTGGGGTAGCAGCAGGAGGTAGCAACTCATTGAAATCATGGAGAGCAGCATGAACCTTCCCCAAGTAAGTAGACATATGGCCATCAAACTGTCGAGGAGCAATAACACTCATGAGATTGTGACAAACCTCATATAGCCGCTGAGTGTCATTAGTGTAAAGAACTTTGGCCTGCTCCCAAACAGAAGCACAAGTGGTCTGAGCACGGAAGATCTGCTTAAGGGACGAGTGAATGGTGGACTTGATGACAACGCACAACTGTTTATCAATATTCTTCCACCTGGGTTGTTCTTCCGCAGGCACAGAGGCAAGGCCGATGGTGAGGTGGTCTTCATATCCTTGACCCTCAAGCCACAACTTGATGTCTGAGGCCTAAGTATCGTAGTTGCTGCCATCTAATTTATCAGCGAAGAGAGGAGCATTTAGGTAACTCGTGAACACAGGAGGCTCAACCTTTGGGTTGTCTTTAGAACCATCTGGGGAGGTAGAATTAGCGATGGGTCAGACTACAAAGTGTTAAATAGTGAAATCATAATGTACCTGAGAGTCCAAACGCAAGGGAACAAGGGGATAGAGATGTCTGATGGAGGATCCGAGGGCAGATCGGCGTAGAGGAGATAGAGACGAGTCAGACGAGAGGAGCGGCGGCCAGACGCTCGTCACGCGCCCGAAAACGGGGCCGCGCGGTGGCTATTTGATAGCGGCGATGGGCGACGCGTGGGGGCACGTGCCGACGGCGCTAGGGCTGGGCTTCTGGGGGCCGGCCGATCGGCGGGAGACGATCCCGGTGGTGTGGTCGCCGACTGGAAAGGAGGCGGCGGATGGCGGCTACCGGCGGAGACAGCGGCAGAGAAAGGAGAAAAAAAGGCTGGAAAGACGTCACAGCACGGGGAGAAAGACCGACAAACCGAAATGGAAACACGGTTGGCCGGAAAAAATTTTATCGGAGAGCAGTGGGCTCACCGGGCATGCACGGTTCTAGGATTGCCTCTATTTAAGCTCTTGATACCATGTTGAAAGAGAGAGAGAGAAAGTGAGAGACATATGAAAAAATTGTGTATTTCAACTACACAACGGAGACTGAATATATACTCAATAAATAATAAATAATTACATAATTTGCATGATATGAGACTAAAATTACACTTAATTATATACAATTTCGAACACCTTTCAATCCTTTGTCATCTCTTGTTTGCCTTCATTTGCAGTTTCTTTTCTCCGATTAGGAGAGTTTAGAGTTGATTGGAGCTCAATCTTATTAAGGACACTGAAACCAGCATGGCCAGTGGTCCTCGCTCAAATTCTCTTAGTTGTCTTCACTCTTTGAACCAATATAAAAATATTTTCTTCTTTCTTTTTATTTTGAATTTATATTTATATTTATATATTATAAAAAAGAAATTGAACTCAAACCAAATTAAGAGATTTTGAAATTCACGGACAGTTTTTAACAACAGCATTACAGATATTTAAATCATACTATTCATTCTTTTATCACTTTCTTTTTCTTTCTCTTTTTTCCTAAAGCATCAACGGCTCCTCTCTTTGTGCGGTCTGTATTTCTCTTTTTTTTTTTTTTACATTTCTGCTTGAAATGTATCCAAAAAAATAGTTCTGTTTGAAATAAAACTTTAAACTGAAATGCTCACTACACAAAGAGGATCATTTTCTATATCTCACACAATACAAAATGAATTGCCCAATCTTTTAAGCAGTAGATTAAGTGGTAGATAATAAAATTTTATCCATTAATTTTAAAATGAGCATTGTTATTTGCACACAAACAAAATTAACAGACTTCATAGATTTAATTGTTTAATCATTTTAGGATATTTTTCTTTTTCTTCTCCTTGTTGATTAAAGCAACAAAATAGTTAAAAACTTAGTTTGTGAAGAATTTATAAGCATTTTTTTGTGAAATTATAATTTATCTTTTAAGATTGTGAAGTTTCTGTTGTCACTTTTTCTGTGATTCCATCACTGCACAACGTTAAAGCTAATAAATAATGTGCTTTCAAAATATTGGAAACGACGAGAAACGGACAGAAGAAAAGAGCGACTATGATTCATATTCATAATGATATTATTATTATGAATATAAAAAAAGGAGGTTACAACGCGGACGGTCTCCTTAAGCTACACGCGCCTTGTTCTGTGACTTGAATATGTGTTGTATATACGTATCATTCTCATTCTCAATTTGCTTTCCAAACTCACAGATCCATCGTCAACGCCAAATTCTTCACTTGTTCAGACACCCAGGTGAGTGAGGTCACAATTCCGTAATTAATTAACTAATTAATCAAATCATCCTTTTTATCTGACTCTCTGTTTCTGCATGTGCGCCTTAGATCCATCCCAGATGTGTTGTTTTGAGATCCATCTTCTTCCTTTTCCATTTTGTTATACTTTTTGGAACTTATTTTAATTTAGCAGGCAAAGTCTTTTCACTGTCGTTTTTGGTGGCACAGTTTATATAAGTATTCCGTTTCTTTTATAATGTAACTTAAGGCCAGCGTATTCATTATTAATTCTTTTGCTTCACTACTAAGATCGATTTGTCTTGTCGTTCTTTGTTTTACTTGTTATTTGAGCATTGAATGAGAGAAAAGCTGTGTTGTGTTGTGTTGTGTGTTGCAGGGAAGGGAAGGAAATTTGTATTTTAATTTACTTGGTTGAGCTGAGCAGTTGCACTGAATTGGATTGATGTGCAATGCAGAGATCACGTAAAGCTCTTCTGGAAAGAAGAGCTTCTTTAGCTTTAGACAAGGCTGCTACAACTGGGAAAAACCCTCTCTATAAAGTTTCTCTCTCTTTGGTTTTTGTTTTGTGGGGTCTGGTCTTCCTCTTCAGCTTATGGATCAGTAGCGGTCACGGTTACACAGGTAGCTATCTTTTGTGTATGCTGTCAATCATGTAGGTTTTGGTAGATGGCCTTGTTTTGTTATTGAACTGCAACTTCTGCATCCGTGGGTCATAGAATAGAATGTAGATGTTGACCATTATCCATGTTTTTTCTGATCATGTTATGTGTCCCACAAGTGCCCTCATCTAGAGCTTTATGCTTTCAATTTGTTTACCTTATGGTGTTTGGTTGAAATGGTTGTCATTTTATGGCTGATACGTTGTACGAACCTAGAACAATTGATTGCACATTGCCACAAAATTTTGGCCTCTTTACTCTTACCAAAACCAGTAAATTTAGTCAACAAAAACTGGTCCAAGGACCTAGGGCACACCCAACACTCTCCAAAAATATGCCAAACAAGGACTTCCATAAAGAAACAGCTACAGAACAATGTAAGAACAGATGGAGAATTGATTTTGAGCTAGCACCACAGTTAACACACATATCAGGGGATTGAGAGAAAGATTTGCATGAAAGGACCCCAGAAGGATCAGCAGACCAAATCCTCTTATTTGGACGAGAGGACAAGACAGCAGAGTCAAGGAGACCCAAGAGAGTCTCCAATTCAGAAGATTCCCTATCATTTGTTATGAAAAAAGTGGAAATCCCATGATAAAGTAGATTCTTGAACACTAAAAAAATTTTGGATAGAAGAGGTATGCAAGGGATATAGACGATAAAGATGTGGAAAAGCCAAACTAAAAGAGGAATCTCCTGCCCAATGGTCCTCTCAAATTTTGACTATAGATTCATTACCTACCTTCAAGGAAAGCAAAGACTTAAAAGTAGTCTCAGAATTTGAATAGTTGTATATTATTGCATCAACAAAATGTTTACAATGGAGCTAATATATATAGGGAGTTGTACATTAAACTAGTCCCTAGAAAATAAGCAACATAAAACACTAAAAGCAATATCTACACTAAACATGAAAACTGGGAACAAGACCAAGAGGCCTCCGTCCACAGAGGCCACCGTCCAACAAAGGCCTCCGTCCACAGAGGCCACCGTCCAACAAAGGCCACCGTCCAACAAAGGCCACCGTCCAACACTCCCCCTCAAGTTGGTGAATATGCATTCTCTATTCTCAGCTTGGATACAATTATCTGAAATACTAGACTACTCAACCTTTTTATATGTATATCAGCGAGTTGACCTTGTGTAGACACATAGAGTATACAGATTAAACCACTCTCTAGTTTTTCTTTGATAAAATATTTGTCAACCTCAATATGCTTTGTTCGATCATGCTGTATCGGATTATGAGCTATGCTGATTGCAAACTTGTTATTACAATAAAGTTTCCTCGGACCATCTCACTTGATATTCAGTTCTTCAAGAATAATCTTCAACCATAGTAGTTCACACACACCTTGAGTTATAGCTCTGAATTTTGCCTCCGCATTAGATCGTGCTACCACATTCTGTTTTTTACTTCTTCAAGTGACCAGATTTCCACCAAGAAAAGTGCAATATCCTGTAGTTGATCTTCTGTCCACTGGTGATTCAGCATAATCAATATCAGTGTATACCTCAAGTACCACACCTCCATTTCTCTTAAATAAAATATCTTTTCATGGTGTTCCCTTAAGGTATTGTAACACTTGATATGCTACTCGCAAATGAGATTCTTTTGGACTGTGCATGAATTGGCTAATCACATTTACTACATATGATATGTCTGGTCGTGTGTAGGAAAGATAAATAAGTCTTCCCACCAAACGCTGATACATTTCTCTGTCAACTGCAGCATCTTCCTCTGCTTGTCCTAGTTTCATATTGGGATTCATAGGAGTACTTGTCGGTTTGCATGTTGTAGGACCTATTTCTTTTAGGAGATCCATAACATACTTTTGTTGGGAGATGAATATACTTTGCCTAGAATGAGCAACCTCAATTCCAAGAAAGTATTTCAACCTACCTAATGCTTTAATATCCAGCTCCTTGCCTAAGCACTGACTCAGAATATGTTTCTCCTTAGCATCATCTCCTGTTATTATTATGTCGTCAACATACACCAAGAGAGTTGTGACTCCCCCTGAAGGAGAGTGTTTAACAAACAATGTGTCAACCCCTTGGCTTTGTTTGTACCCCATAGCCAACATAATTCTAGCAAACCTTCCAAACCATGTTCGCGGTGATTGCTTGAGGCCATACAGGGCCTTTTTCAACTTACACACAGTATTAACATGCAAATTCTTCCCATATCCTGGTTCAACCATAATTAGCTGTCAATGCCAATAATACCTGAACTGTACTCATCTTTGCAACTGGTGCAAAAGTCTCCTGGTAATCAATACCATAAGTTTGGGTATATCCTTTGGCAACTAATTGTGCCTTATACATCTCTATGGACTCATCTGCTCTATATTTCACAGTATACAGCCATTTACAGCCCACAATTTTCTTCTCTGTCGGTAACTACACTAGCTCTCAGGTTTTATTCTTTTTCAATGCCTCCATCTCCTCATTCATGGCTTGTTTCCATTTTTCATTGGACAATGTCTCGAGTAGGGTGGAGGGATGGCAATGGTATTTGGGCTTATAAGGAAGGCTTTATAGGATGGTGAAAAATTTTCAAAGGACAAGAAGTGTGCAAGTGGGTATAGTGGCCGTTTTGTGCACTCTCTAGTTCCTTTTATGATGGCTATAGGAAGATTTTAGTTACTACTATCAACACGAAATTCAGTTTCATCTTGCAATGAAGGTTTAGAAACTATTACCTCATTCGATGGCTCCGAGTTGGACCCTTAGGCCTGCACAGGTTCAGGAACAATCATCTTCCTTCTTTGTGAACACCTTGCCTTTGCTATACCTCACATTCTTAAGAGTAGACTCAGCTACTGGATCAGGAATGATTTTGGACACAGGTTCAGACATAGGTTCAACAGTGATTTCAGGAGGAGGATTAGGAACAATAGGAAGGTCATGAGAAGGACCATTAGACACAACAAGTAAGGACAAGTCAAGTATGAAATCTTCCTTATCTTCCCTCATTGACTTCTCCCCCTGAAGATAAGGATGGGAAAAATAAGGCTCCTCTTCACTGAATGTAACATCCATGGAGACATAGAATTTTCTGGATGGAGGGGGATAACACTTGTATCATTTTTGGGTCGAAGAATAGCCCACAAAGACACATTTTAGAGCTCTTGGATCGAGTTTCCCCCTATTTGGACTGTGAACATGGACAAAAGATACACATCCAAAAATCTTAGGGACAAGATTATTAGAAGTTTGTAGATCAGGATAGAAAGTGGAGATGACATCCATTGGACTCTCAAATCCCAAGACTTTAGTGGGCAAGCGATTTATAAGATGAATAGCTGTTAGAACAACTTCCCCTTAAAAAGACTTAGGGACAAACAGTAAGGCTCGGGTTTTTTCAAGAAGATGACTGTTTTTTCACTCTACTAACTCGTTTTGTTGTGGGGTATGAACACATGATGATTCATAGATTATTCTTTCTGTCTGGAAATAGTGCATAAGAGTCTGATTAAAATAGTCCTTAGCATTATCAGACCTGAATCGCTTAATACCCACCCCAAATTGATTTTTAATCATGGAACAAAAATTTGGGAGAACAGTACTAATATCGGACTTATGTTTGAGTAGAAAAATTCAGGTAACATGAGTACAATCATTAATAAAAGACATAAACCATCTTGTCTCAAAGATATTAGGAATGGAAGAGGGACCCCAAACATCACCGTGAATAAGAGAAAAATGAACAGAACTTCTTGTATTACTAATTAGAAAATTGACACGATTATGTTTGGCAAGTTCACATTCTTCACAATGAAATTGTTCAACATCAAGACCTTTAAACAAAGAAGGAAAAAGAGACTTAACAATAAAAAAGGATGGATGGCCTAATCTACAGTGAACAAGCCAAATTTTGTCTTTTTTGGTTGAAAGAAGTTCTGAGGTAAAAGAATATGGGTGTCCAAGTCCACTCTTAGTCCTGTTTACCTGACAAGGTGCTTCAAGGAGGTTGAGGCCATCTTGCTCCCTAGCACGTCCAATCATCTTCCTTGAATCATTGTCCTGAAAAATACAATGATCATTGTAAAAAATCACTTTGCAAGATAAATATTTAATTAATTTCTGAACAAAAACCAAATTTGTGGATAGTTTAGGGACACAAAGGATATTTTTTAAGGTCACTAGTGGGCTTAATTGGACATCTCCTATACCAGCTACAGTGGTCAAGGAACCATCAGCTATGAATATTTTCTTACTACTTGGGCATATGGGGAATCGGTGGAAAATATAGTGGGGTTGTTGGTCATGTGGTATGTGGCTCCTGAATCTATAATTCAGGAGTTGGTAAAAATTGTACCCGAGACATTGAATCCAACAGAAAAAGGTAACTTACTCGAATAAGTCAAATAACAAGTACTTGAGAGCTTTTCAAGGCTGTGTAGAGAGACATTTGAAACCTCACCTTCGGTTGACATCATGAGAGACAAAATAGAATAGTTGGAGTAACAGAGTCAAGGCAAAATTGTAAAAGACTTCGGAGAAAGTGAACCCACTATCCAAACAACTTTGGACTGGAGTTCCGACCACTAAAACAGAAGTAGAGGTCGCCGATGAGTTGAACGAAACCAACGGCGTCGCTCTTCGGTGATCGGAAGGTGGCGCATGACTTCCACGCGCTGAGAGCTACAGACGCGCGTGACGGGACGTGACAAGGTTTCCAACGGCAGCGCTGAAGGGAATGAACAGTCAAAGGTCTCTGAGACACCTCGTGGCCAGTTGGCAGTGAAGGCCGGTTGTCAATGAAGGTCGGTTGTAAGGTAGGAACTGTTTGAGTTTCTGGGTGTGTGGGGGCAATGAAGGCCAAAAAAGAATGTTCAGCGAAAAAGGACAATGAAGGCCAAAAAACGTAGATTGGTTGGCAATGAAGGCCAACTGGCAAAAAAGGGCTCAGCGGAAAACAGAAACAGGCCCGGATCAAAACTGCTTTGATACTATCTTAGAATTTGAATAGTTGTATATTACTGCATCAACAAACTGTTTACAATGAAGGTAATATATATAGGGAGCTGTACATTAAACTAGTCCCTAGAAAATAAGCAACATAAAACACTAAAAGCAATGTCTATACTAAAAACATGAAAACGTGGGTACAAGACCAAGAAGCCACCGTCCACAGAGGCCACCGTCCAATGGGTAGTATACCCATGTGAGATAAATTTCCACGTACTAAAATGAGAAGCTCAGGTGGTTGTGTTAGCATCCCACCCATTTTGGTCTAAGCCATACTTACTCTGGATAAATTGAGATGCCAAATGGAATGAGGTTCCAAAGGAAAACGTCATAGCCATTTTACCTGCCAAAGCAATGTTCTTAGATACCAACTATCTAGGCGCTTAGGAGTCTTCTTAAAAACTAGGTCCCAAAAAGAAACAACTCTTAGGTTACCACCCAAGTAGACAAGAGGCCACTCCAAATGAGATACCTGAAAAAGAGAGAGAGCTTTCAGTAAAATATCATCATCATTTTCTAAAAACAAGATGGTGTCATCAGCAAACTGCAAATGAGAGACAACTACCCCTTCCAACCAAGCCCACTTTGACTCCTTTGATGGATCCTCTCGTAACTGTTCTAGAAATTAGACGACTGAGTACATTGACAACCAAAGTGAACAGAAAGGGAGATAATCTCCTTGCCTCACACCCCTCCAATCTTTTGGCTCTCCATTAACAATCACATAAAAAGTACTACTCGAGAGACAACCTGAAATCCAACTTATCCATCTAGCCAAACCCTTTTTTCTAAAACCTTGTCCTAGAAGACTGCAACTGACCCGATCATAAACTTTCTCAAAGTCCAATTTTAGTACTATACTTTGTTTTGACCTTTTCCTCACATCATCAACCACTTTATTGGCCACCACAGCAGCATCCAAGATCTGTCTACCTGCAACAAAAGCACTCTGATTATCTGAACAGTGTCCGCCAACACCAACTGCAGATTGCAGAAAGTTGAAGTCCAGAAATCAGACTGCAGATTGCTCCAATCTACAGTTTAGCTTTTTCTGTCCAAGGAAGACGTGCCTTGTTAGGTGATATATAGTCTGATGACATGTTATCCTTAGTTTGTTGTTAAAAGTTTGTTATAACTGCATTCTATGTATTGTTAAAAAAAAACTATGCTTGTTAATGCTAGGTCGACAACCAACGTAAAACTTTGTCGAATCTTTATGACATGGATCAACGAAGTAATTGTGTTAATGCTAGGTCGTTGCCCCTAAGCAACGCGCTGTATGTATGGCTTCAACGGTGTCAAATGAGCAAGGGCATCTGCATCGCCGCCTAGGTGTAGTGAAAAATAAGCAAGGGTTCCCACATTGTCGTGAACGGGTGTGGGTAAAGAAGCTAGTTCACAAGAGTGAGATGCGCTTTGGAACTTGGAATATAGGCACACTTACGGGTAAATCTATGGAAATAGTTGACACCATGATTAGGAGGAGGATTAATTTTATGTGCCTACAAGAAACTAAATGGGTTGGAGAAAAGGCAAAGGAACTCGACTCTTCGGGTTTTAAGCTTTGGTACACATGAAGCAAGGTAAAATCTAGAAACGGGGTAGGCATAATAGTAGATAAGAATTGGAAGAATATGGTTGTGGATGTGAGAAGGTTCGGAGATAGGATCATAGCTTTGAAGTTTGTTGTGGAACAGAGACTTTTAATGTTATTAGTGCGTATGCACCCAAAGTAGAGCTAGACGAGCACTACAAGATTAAATTTTGGGAGGATTTAGAAGGTTTAGTTCGGGAATACCTTTAAGAGAGAAGATTTTTCTAGGAGGGACCTAAATGGTCATGTGGGGAGCGAATCTAAGGGATATGAGGGTTTGCATGGGGGTTATGGTCTAGGAGTAGCTAATGCAGAGGGCAAAGCGATTTTAGATTTTTAGCGTTTGATTTTACAATAGCTAACACTTGTTTTAGGAAGCGGGAAGAGCATCTGATCACATATAGAAGCGGGAGTTCTTGCTCTCAAATTGATTTCTTTTTAATAAGGAAATCTGATAGAAAGCTTTGCATGGACTGCAAAGTCATCCCTGGAGAGAGCTTGACTACCCAACACAGGGTTTTGGTTATGGATGTACGGGTCAAGATGAGAGTAAAGAAAAATTGTCGAAACAGAGAGTCAATGATCAAATGGTGGCAATTAAAGGGAGAAAAACAAATGCTCTTTCAGAGGAGGATTATGGAGAAAGAAATTTGGGAAATACAAGGGAGTGCTAATGATATGTGGGACGAGATGGCTGAAGGGATTAGAAAGGTAGCAAAAGAGACACTCGGTGAATCAAGAGGTTTCGGACTCAAGGATAAAGAGTCTTGGTGGTGGGACACAAGTGTACAAGATAAAGTTAAGGTTAAAAGGGAATGTTATAAAGCTTGGCACGTATGTAAAAGTGATGAAAATTGGGAAAAATATAAGGCAACTAAAAAAGATACTATGAAGGCGGTGAGTGAGGCAAAAAGTAAAGCGTTCAACGGGTTATATCAATCGTTGGGCACCAAGGATGGAGAAAAGAATATATACAGGCTTGCTAAAAGTAGGGAAAGGAAGACAAGAGACTTGGATCAAGTGAAATGCATTAAGGATGAAGAGGGTAAAGTCTTGGTTACGGAACAAGACATTAAGGATCGATGGAAGGGTTATTTTCACAAGTTATTTAATGAGGAACATGGGACATTAGGGGACTCGGACATTCTAAACACTAGAGAGGAGGACCAAAATAAAACTTTTTATCGTAGAATCAGGGAGTTCGAGGTAAAAGAAGCATTGAAGAGGATGGATAATGGAAAAGCCTGGACCCAGGATAATATACCTATTGAGGTATGGAAGTGCCTAGGAGAGAAAGGTATAAGTTGGATCACAAAGCTGTTTAACGAGATAATGAGGTCTAAGAAAATGTCAAACGAATGGAGGAGAAGCACTTTAATCCCTATTTATAAGAATAAGGGAGATATACAAAACTGTGCAAATTACAGAGGAATTAAGCTCATGAGTCATACCATGAAGTTATGGGAAAGAGTAATTGAACGGAGATTAAGACAAGAGACTCATATTTCAGAGAATCAATTTGGTTTTATGCCTGGGAGGTCAACCATGGAAGCAATTTATCTTCTACGAAGATTAATGGAGAGGTATCGGAGGAAGCAAAAAGACCTACACATAGTTTTCATTGATCTGGAAAAAGCCTACGATAGGGTAGTCCAGAGAGAGGTCTTGTGGAAGGCTTTGGAGAAGAAAGGAGTTCGTATCGCCTATATTCAAGCAATCAAAGATATGTATGATGGGGCTAAAACTAGTGTGAGAACACAGGGTGGGGCTACAGAAGATTTTCTTATAACTATAGGACTGCACCAAGGGTCAGCTTTGAGTCCATATCTTTTTACCTTGGTCTTGGATGTGCTTACTGCGCATATCCAAGAGCCGGTGCCACATGCATGCTTTTTTGCAGATGATATAGTCTTAGTTGGAGAGTCGAGAGAGGAAACAAATGAGAAGCTAGAGCTATGGAGACAAACTTTGGAAAAACATGGCCTTCGTCTAAAGTAGGAGTAAGATGAGAGTATATGGAATGTAAGTTCAGTAAGAGGCGTGTTAATGATAGCTTAGCGGTGAAAGTTGGAGATTATACAATACCACAAGTCACACAATTTAGGTACCTTGGATCTATCATACAAAATGATGGAGAGATAGAGGGAGATGTAAACCATAGGATTCAAGCTGGATGGATGAAATGGAGGAGGGCTTCAAGAGTTATTTGTGATAGAAAAGTACCTTTCAAGTTTAAGGGTAAATTTTACCGCACAGCTGTAAGGCCTGCGATGTTGTATGGTATTGAATGTTGGGTGATAAAAAGCCAACAAGAGCATAAGATCAGTGTCGCGGAGATGAGGATGTTGCGTTGGATGTGTGGCCATACAAGACTAGATAGGATTAGGAATGAATGCATTAGAGAGAAAGTAGGGGTAGCACCTATTGTGGAAAAGATGGGAGAATCTCGCCTTAGGTGGTTTGGACATGTAAGGAGAAGACCCTTAGAAGCCCCTGTAAGAAGAGTAGATGGTAGTAGATAATAGCCCAATAGCTAGAAGTAGAGGAAGACCAAGAAAGACTATAGGTGAAACGATTAAAAAAGATTTAGATCTGAATAGCATATCTGAAAACTTGGTTTATGATAGAACACAATGGCGTCGTTTGATCCATGTAGCCGACCCCACCTAGTGGGAAAAGGCTTGGTTGTTGTTGTTGTTGTTGTACATTAATTTCATTCCCATGAAATTGTATGAAAATTTGCTTCTTTCTAACAAACTCATATGGTTTTGATTTTGGAAAAGCAAAACAATGTTATTTTTCATCCACTGCAGATGCATGTCGTGTATTCTTATTAGTCAGTTTATTATATTTGGATGTAGATGGATCTGAAGAACATCCAGTTGGGGTTTCAAATTGGAATGAGGATAAGCACGGACAGTGTAAAAGCTCTAATTCTGTTGATGAATATTTGATTAAAGAAACTGATATTTACATTCCTTCTGTGGCTTTACATTCTAATGAAGCCGAGACTAATGGTTTTGTTGGTGAGTCACTCCCCAATGGAGTAATCAGAGATTATGCTATACCTGATCATAATAGTAAGGAAAATTCCAATTCTCCTACTAGAGAGGAACGTGAAGTTGAGAGTTATGAATCTGCTGTTAAACTTGAAAATGATGTGCAAAAATCTGATCACTTATCTTGGGCTGTGCCTCTTGGTCTTGATGAATTCAAGAGCAGGGCAATTAGTTCTAAAATTAAGTCTGGCACTGGTCCATCTGGAAGTGTAATACATAGAGTGGAGCCTGGTGGTGCAGAATACAATTATGCTTCAGCATCGAAGGGGGCAAAAGTTTTAGCTTCTAACAAAGAAGCCAAAGGTGCCTCTAATATATTAAGCAGAGACAAAGATAAATATCTTCGAAATCCATGTTCTGCTGAAGAGAAATTTGTCATTATAGAACTTTCAGAAGAAACCTTAGTAGATACAATAGAAATAGCTAATTTTGAGCACCATTCTTCCAATTTAAAAGATTTTGAACTTCATGGAAGTATGGTCTATCCAACAGATGTTTGGGTTTTCCTTGGGAATTTTACCGCCTCAAATGTGAAGCATGCTCAAAGGTTTGTTCTTCATGAGCCAAAATGGGTGAGATACCTAAAGTTGAATCTTCAAAGCCACTATGGTTCAGAATTTTATTGCACACTAAGCATAGTTGAAGTTTATGGTGTGGATGCTGTTGAGAGGATGCTGGAGGATTTGATATATACTCAAGATAATCTATTTGCATCTGGGGAAGGTAATGGTGACAAGAAGACAGTATCACCCTATCCTAACCCTGCTCAGAGAGAAGATGCTCATCAAACTACTTTCGGAGGGATCAATTCTGACCCTGCTTCAGATATCTCTTCTGCAAATCATGAGACTGGAAATAGTAAAGCTCCTGATCCAGTTGAAGAAATTCGTCAACAAGTTGGCAGGATGCCTGGGGATACTGTTCTCAAGATCCTGATGCAGAAAGTCCGTTCTTTAGACTTAAACTTGTCTGTTTTGGAACGGTATATGGAGGACTTAAATTCTAGATATGTCAATATTTTCAAAGAGTACAGCAAAGACATAAGAGAAAAACATATACTTCTACAGAAGATCAAAGAAGAAATTAGGAATCTCCTTGATTGGCAGGATGTTATAGTATGTTAAATTCTATCCTGGATATTGTTGGCAATATTCTTATTTAATTATATAAAATCATTATTATTCTACTTTCTATTCATTTTAGAAATGATTTGTTGCCCTTGCAGACAAAAGATGCTAGCGATCTCAATTCTTGGAAGTCCGATATTTCCATGCAGTTGGATCATCTACTTAGGGACAATGCTGTTTTGAGGTGAGAGTTTACAATACAAGCTTTTCTTAATTTCTCACTATAAGGAGTTGGTTCAGATTTAATAACTAGTGTACTTTGAGAAGATCTTCAAAACAGTAAAGTAATTTCAGTGCATCTCCCTATCTTGGTCTTTTTATCAGGGTTCTAAGAACCAGACCAAACTGGTTTTGGCCAGAGAACTGGTGGACCAGCCACAACTGCTTAGAACCAGACTGAACCAGCCAGTTCTGGCACGAGCAAGTGATTTTTTAGTGATAACATGGCAGCTTCACTCACATACTGCCACATTATCACTAAGAATTCAACTTACTAAGTAACAAAGGCAATGTTCAAACCTAGCATCTGTTGGCACAGTGCTGAGCCTATGCCACTGAACCAATGTTTCCATTGTTTAAGGAGAGCAAATAGTTATTTTTAATAACTGACAAATATCTGGATTTCTTTAAGTTACAGAAACTTGAGGAAAATAGTTTATAGAAGTGTTAAAATATTGAGTAAAATTATAGTTTTGTGATAATTTTTTTTTTTAAATAGATATTTATATCAATATTCTACATTGTAAAATAAAATTTTAGAATTATATGGGTTCTATTTGTTCCTTCGACTTACATATTTAAAATCTTTTATTATTATTATGTATAACTCTGTTGTTGAAATTTTTTATCTTTTTGGTTTATTTAATTATAAATATTATATCTAATATTTTGGCAGATATTTATTAAAAATATTATATAAATACCAATTCCAATTCAACCATGGTTTGACATTTAATCATGGCTTATTCCAGTTCAATGACTAATCCAGATTTTAGAAACTGGTGTTTTTTTATTTTTTTTTTCTTGGGTGAATGAAAGCTTAGGGAGAGGAGAGGTTGCCCCATTCCAAGGCATGCGACAAGCCTTAACAATGACTTACGGCAGTACTTACTGATAACCTACCAATGGAAGAACACTAACGAGACCTTTTTATTTTTTCTCTCATCCCACTATCTTCTCTCATTTTTATTTGGTGAAAACTAGATGATCAGTTTTGGCAAACAATATCAAAACAATAGGAGATTGTTTCATAGTCAGGGCTGCTGCTATTCGCTAATGTTCATTTCTCCTCTTCCTAGATGCAATTCCGCTGTTCTTGTGTTGAAGAGCAGGAAGAGTATGATGTTCAATATATTTATCATGAGAAGTGCTCTTTTAACTAGGACCATCCAGAAGGGCTCATAAACATTTAATACTATATTAAATATTTGTAACAAGACTCATATGACTACAGTACCTATGAGATCTTGAAGAGCTTGATCACGGGAATAAAAACATATGCTGTAGGACGATAATACAAAGAGAAAGTTGATATTATTTACTGTTTTGAACCTTGCCCTCTGCTTGTGGTTGCTGTATTCATTTTAATTTGAATGCCTGTTGATTTATCACAATTTGTTAAGAAATGTGAAGTGAGATTATTGTTTTCCTTAACTGATAATGCTATTAATATTAGTTCCTTGGGATCTGATTTTTTTTTAAATAAATAATGCAGGTCCGAGGTTGAAAAGGTCCTGGAGAAGCAGGTCTGTTTGGAAAACAAGGGTATTGTTGTGTTTTTTGTGTGCTGTATTTTTTCATTGCTAGCGATATTACGGTTATCTGTGGATATGGCTACGAGTGTCTATAGAGTACTTAGTGTTAATAGAACAGTTTACTCCGGGAAATTTTGTGCGGCTAGCTCTTCCTGGTTTCTCCTATTATTGAGTTGTAGCATTATTATTTTCATATTAACTTTGTGATAATCCATTTTTGAGATATGGTGTTATCTTGTGAGATGGCTTCTTTTTATATAGATCTAAAAACTTTCTTCAAGGTTCAGTTAGACTTTGATTTTATCTTTAAACTTTGAGCGGATGCAAAGATTGTGGGTTTGGTATTGCCGATAATTTTTGTTTATAAATATTCATAAGTATCCCTTTTTCAAACCATTTTGATCTTTGACCATGCACATGTTCTTCGACTAGAGGCATGTGCAGAGTATACTTATATATTGGGATCTCTGGTATAAGCTTGAGAAATTTAGCTTTTAGGAAGAAGAGAAGATTTAAAATCCTATACAACGGAAATTTTATTTTGATTACAAATGGTGAGCTTCTGTCGTTATATAGGCAATAGCTTGATACAACATTCCAAATGCACAAGCAGAGCATTTACTTTCCCGGGGATTGACATAAAAGTAAAAGATAACAAAGACATATAGCACTCATGTAGGACACTTGACCCTTAGACCACTTGCATTTACATAGAACACTCACTTCCTTCGTCTACTTTTATTTGTCCATTAAGTTAATGTGCTCAGATTAAGAAAGTTAAATATGTTGAATAATAGAAAAATATAATTTAACATGACTAAATTATCATTTCTCTCAATTAATATTTTCTCTCCTCCTTAATCTTCATTAATCTCACATTCTCTCTCTCCCTCTCATTCCATTAAAATTATTTGATTAAGCAAAAGGCATGTATTTCACGAATTGACTAAAATAGTTGATTTTAAGAAGTTATAAAAATTAAGTAATATATATTTATTGAGTTTAGTAAATATAATAAAAGATGAAGATAAAGTTATAAAAAAAACTAGTAGATATTCTTTAATTTTTTAAATAGACAGATAATATTAAGCAAATCAAGATTCTTAAATGGACAGATAAAAGTGGATGGAGGAAATATATACGATATGTGACACATTAAAATTATTTTACAAAAGTTGCGTTAAGACCTAACACATACTCCATTTCTGGCACACACTTTGTCACTAACAATTCAAGTTATAAAACCACTCTAATATTTAGGTGCGTAAGACTTAACACACACTTTGTCACTAACAATTCAAATTATAAAATCACTCTAATAGTTTGATAGTCCAAAAATCGGTTTGATCATTAAAGAAACTGGCTTGTTATTGGCAAAACTAAATTTGGGTTTAAGTGAGTCAAACATTAATTAAAAGCATGTTTAGATTAGCTTATTAAAATAACTCTCAGAAGCATATTTTTATTATCTAATGTATGTACTCACCTCTTTGGTTTCTCGATTCAAGCAGTTATTATAAGATTAATATGAATTATTTACACATTAGGGGCTACCTATACTTAGATGAAATTAAATGTGTGGTATGGTTGTCCACGATTGTTAATTGTTAGCTGCATAGGTAGCTCCATAACATCGCTTAAAAGAAAATCATGGGTACAAAGAAAGGTAATGAAAACTGCAAAGAAGAGTCCGAAGAGCTAGTACAATAGACTCAAGCTTTTAGAAATGAATTATTTTTTTGAGTGAAACTACAAATCCCGGATAGAGTACAGCATAGTTCATCACGGAAAGTTTAAAAAAACCTGGGTCCTACTATATGAGGTACACAAATGCCGACCCCACTCGATTATCTCTTATCCAGGCAAGCATTGGGATCATATTCTACTATTCTTATATTGAGTCAAGTGAAAGTGGAAAAGGATGAAAAATTTAAAAAACCAAAGTTCTAAAATTTCAATTTAGTACTCGTTTGATCCCTCACAAGTATTTTCACTTTCATTTTGGCACATCAAACATATTGATGTAAAATATATAAAATTATATATGCTACGCAAAGTATGTGCACAATTATAAGACCAAGTTGTTATCTAATAACATAGAAAGGGGTAACATGAACAATATGTAAACATAAATGTGCAAATATCATTACTCAATGTCTACAGTTCATCAACATAATATTGAACTTCAGCAATGGAGAACCTAATCGAAAACATGGCATAGCATCTAGTTAAATTTAAAAACACCAAAGAAAAGAAAAGAAAAAGTAACAACTTCATATGAAGCTCAGCGATCAAAGATTCAAAGTACTCCGAAAGAAAAGGTGAAAAAATGATAAGGGGAATAAGAAATAACCCCATTATTAAAATACTCCAAATGTTGGTCTTGTAAACCAATCAGGGATGCTGTACGTATCATTTCAATCATTACAAGCAAAATACATCTGTTGCATCCAAAAATGAGTGCAAGTTCAAAAAAAAGGGAAAAGAAAACATTAAAAGCTATAAAAGTAAAACCAAAGAATATTGAATAGCAAAACATGATCAATGTATTCAAGTCCACCTTGATACCATACTTCCGGATATTGAGACAAGCCCGGAAAACATATACTAATAAGCTATAGTCTTCTATGTACACAAACATTTCTCATCACCTAAATATCATGGCAGAAACAAAGAATTGAGACGACCTTATCCTGAAAGGTATTAAATGGGGCTGGTGTAGTCTCACCCTCCAAAAAAAGTATCAAAACATGAATTGTCAAGCGGTCACCAATCAGCCATCTGTTAATATTTGTAACCCGAAGAACCCGGTGGAGCAGGAGGTAATCGATTAGGTGTACGACGGCTACTGGAGTTTGAACTAGAATTTGCATCACCATTTTGTGCAGGATCGCTATAATGTCGATTATGACCATTGGATCCAGATCTCAATGAAACGCTACGGCCAACAGGGCCATTGGCAGCTGCGTCAAAGGCAGATCTCCAGTCGTCACCTGCACCGCTGCTTCTTGGACTACTCTCTGCAAAACAAAAAAGAAATCTAAAAAATTTAGTAGACAAAGTGAAAAAGAAGAGAGATATACCAAAAAAAGGGAAACAACCATCAACCGTGAAAGCAAAATTTTTTAAGGATCAGTTTCAACAAATATAACTCAGATAAAATCAGATAAATTGCCTTTTTTTTGGGGGATAAAATCAGAAATTGTATAAAAATAAGAAAGAGATGAGTACAGAAGGTTGGAGGATAAGAAATCCTCAACAAAGACAAAACAAAAAGGAGAAAAACAGAGACAAAGAAAGGAAACTCCTAAAAACGAGTCAGTGAAAGAGAGCTGTCCAGTCTCTTTGCATATCCGAAATACTAATACCCTTAAAAAGACCATGTGTTGACAATCAAAGAGACTATGAAAAGGATTCTATCCCACAACAAATTCAGAGACGAGGAAACATCCTTGAAGATACGGGCGTTTCCTTTCCAACCACAAAAACCACAAAATCCCATAAACAGCACATTGCCACAGGATTTTATTTTCCTTCTTCCTACCAAACCCTTGAAAACGAATGTGTAAAAACTGATCCAACAAACCAGGACACACCCATCGCGTACCAAACCCTTGCCAGGATAATTAAGATAGCAAGATATAGGATTTGGATCCTTGAAAGTGCAAGATGCACTTTACAAAGTAATCACAAATGTTAACCACTAAAGTAAAATCAAAAGAGCAAATTTTAACAAATTCATAATCAGTTATCCTTGTGCATGTATTTGATCACACTCTAACTAATTAATAGTTAATAGGTTCAGGATATAAATGTTCTACAGAAGAATTGTAAGAATATGATAAAACCACATCTTAATGGTTGGCAAAATTCAGTCATCCACAATGAAAACTTTGGGCACTCGAAGAAAAAAACTAAAAAAAAGATGCTCTAATACATTAAATGAATGCTGACGATTCACCCACCCAATAAATATGTAAATGAGTAAGAAAGCAGCTTGCACACACACCTGCGCTACCATTTGACCAACCAGAGGCAGCAGCTGCTCGGTTATCATGAACACTCAGCTGGCGTGTCAATTTTGAGAGAAGCGAGGATTGTTTCTGGTAACGCTCTCTCCTATGCTTGACATTTTGATCTTCTAGAAGCAGCTCCTCAATCTTAGCATTGCTTTGAGCACTACTCATGGAAGATATAAAAATGTTTATGGTAAGTTAAATCGAAGCAACAAAGTATAAATAATTGTCTACAAAATTGTAACATCCATATTAAATTAGCATGTAAGCGAATATACATTAATAGATGAATGAATAACAAATCATCTTTGTCACGTTCAGACAGTATTCAAGGTTTTCTCTATTAATAAGTAAAGTAAAATTACTGCACCCCAAAGAATATAGTGCACAAAAAAAAATGAATTAACAGGAACTTAAAAAGGTAATAATTATAACAAAAAAAATGGTAATAATTCCTGATATTTAGATGACTTTACCAAAGAGTTTAACCAAGACACAAAATAGCCAAACATCTTCAGAAACCTTATATAATCTCTTTACATTCCTTCAAAATTTTCAGGAACGAAACTGACAAAAAGCAAGGAAAAAATCTAATGTCAAGAGAACGAAAAACAAATGCAAAAGCAATAACAAATTTCTGAACCTGACAGAGCTATATAATTGATTCAGCATGTCTTCCTTAGCTTTTTCAACTTGGCAAAGGACAACAGCCTGCCAAACAATCAATCAGAAAATGCATCAAACATTAACATTGACAAAACTGAAAGAATTACAACAATAGCAAATGGTAAAAACAGAAGCTTACTTTTGGTACATTAGCAGCTAAACTGTTTAAAACTGCTTCAACATAGCCACGAACTTCTTGAGACATCCATCGGAGTTCTTCCTCAGGATCAGCAGGTCTTCGAGTCATTGTTTCCTGAAATGGGACAAAGCAAACATAACAGCCAGTCAATAACCACACCTTGAGGATTACCAATTTATGCAGTATTAATTTATTTTTAATCATCTCTGCCTTCCAAATCCATAGCTTATTCCCATACATTTCTTTGATTTTCTATTCTGTAAAGTCTCTTGCTAATTTTTTTGTCAAAAATGAAATATTGGAATAGCCATCCATGCTTGAGTTGAACAATATTGGACTCAAAGGCCTAGGGGTGGTTATCAGTTAGTTGAGTCGGTTTTAGAGGATCTTGATTAAGACCAACCCTTTAATGGTTGGTCAGGTAGGGTTGGGTTGGGGCAGAAGCATTATTTCCCTCAACCCAAACCAACCAAACTATGATCGGGTTTATCAGTTTCTTTATGTAACAAATTCCGTTCTCTTCCATTTCTCCAAATTCATGCTTGGGTTTTAGCAAGGAAAAATCTAATTGCCCTACTAAAGTTTGAGGAATGAAGAGAGTGATAGAGAAAATCTGAAAAAAATAATAATAAAAATAATAAAAAGAGGATAACCCCACAGAAAATGAGTATCAGGAAACAGCTTCGGGATTTGGATCTGCATGCAACACCGGTTCTTTCTGAAAATTGGCCAGTTTTTCCAGTTTATATCGGCTTAACAGGATTTAGACCAGGCTTGATCAATTTCTTCAGAAAAATGTTAAGTACATTCAACCAAACCAGCCAGGGGGCTGGGTCACCAGTTTGGGTCCTGCAGGCCAGACCAGTCTGGCTCTGATAATTATGCCGTAACACCAGAGTCATTTGTTGAACTGGGCAATGGGAGAGACAGAGGACTGTTTTTCTCGATTTCATCAGGTTCATGGGTTGGCTTGGTTTCTGATCAGGTTGTAATCGTAATCATGAAACCCATAACCTAAGCCAATTAAATCAGTTAGGAGGTACCATAACCCAACCTAAACTTGATTGCTTCAAGTTGGATGGGTTTGTGGATCCACCTAACACAGTGAACATCCCCACAAAGGCTTACACAAAGTTCTATATACTATTCAATAATAAAATTATTAAAGATTTGTAAATAACATTTAGGTGCCTTTTTTTTTGCTTAATATTTACAGGGTTTTGTTAAATAAGCATTTATTACCCTTCATTAAATCATCCTATTAATTTCAAGAAGTAAGTATTAAATGCTTCTATTTTTCATTTAATAGTTTATTATTTTAATTCCTTAACCAGTGCTCCAAGGGCACGCATCAACAAAACTCATATTGATGGGCATTACTCCTGTACCCAGATTTTCTTCTTATGTATGGTACCCATCAAGCATTTCATTGGCTGTTGGTTATTTTTAATAGAATTTTAAACATTTATTAAGAAATAAACATTCAATAAATGCTTGATAACTCATCCCGGGTACCATACACATCAGGATACCATAGCAATTCCCCATATTCATATAGCAACAATAGCTTTCAAGAAGCCTAATTTAACCCAAAGAAAAAGTTAATTCTGTAAAATCAATAACAGTGCAAAACGTTTAAATTAAAAAATCAAAAGATCAAAAGATTTATGTTAATTGAGGCACATTGTAAGAAATGACTTTAATTTAAAATGTATAAGCCGAGTGACTGCACCAGAAGAAGTGCTGCACACGTGAACAGCAGCTATAAACTAGTAACTCACCAAGGAACCATCAGAGAGGCTTTGCCTCATGGTAGAGCCACCCTCAGATGAAATCCGTATTTGTCCTCCCTTTGCTTGTATAACATTACTTATCTTATTAATCCATTCAACCTTATCAGCTGCACTCTCAGCCTTCAAAACAACAGCACTATGAGCTGCAAGAGAGAAACACATTGTAATTAAAATGTTTTCAGAAGTTTATAAGAAATAAAAGTGGGCATGTACCATCAATAGCTATATCAACAAGAGAATTTACCTTTCAAAACAGTTTTATAAGGAACTCTACTAGTAATTTTAAATACAAGGTTGACTTTGCCAGAGTCAGGTCCATTGGACTTCTTGTCCTTCGAGCTTTTTGATGGAGGATCCTCTTCATCTGAAACCTCTTCAATGTTACATTCCTGCATAGCAATTTAAATTGTACTATGTATGCTTAGCAAGACTGTTAGTTATGCATAGCTCTCTACTTCTCACTCACTAACATTATCAAAACCTTAGCCAGTACCAACTGCAATAATGTGGAACATCGGTAAATTACAAGTAGATATTCAGTTAGCAAACATAGTAAAACCTGAGTTTTAAAGCTGAGTTCTAACACTAGAGATAAAGGGAAGAAGAAAACAGAAGGAACAAGAACAATTTACAAATTTAAATTGTAGAACATCCAAATCCAAGTAGAATAACAAAGTGATTTTATATTTAGATAAAATAAGCATTGTTCAGCAGAAAGAAAGCTAACTTTGCCCTATTTTTTTATCTTCCAAACAGACTTTGAAGATGACTCCATACCCAGGTTTATCCATATAATACACTGATCTCTCGCACGTTAAGCATATACTTAATTCTGTAATTCTGGTCAAGAGAAATGAGATTAAAGGTTCAACAACCAGTGCAAAAGGTTTTAACAAGCAGGTTTTTTCAAGGGAAGTATGGTCTATTCCTTTCCTTATTTCCATCCTTTCTGCTAGCAAGTAATCAAGACATTGGACTCCAGCCCGCCATAGAATTTTAGCTTAGATGTAAAAGCCAACAAAGAAAAATTATAATGATTGTGCTTTGCAAATTACATACATCGTACTTGTTAAAAGTTAGTTGAGTTAGAAATTCTGTGTTTCCGGAATTGCTTCACACATGAATTAAGCATGCAGATAAAAGCTATAGAATTGTAGTTATAGATCTAAAAGCCAACAAAGAAAAATTCAAATGATTGTGCTTTTGTATTACATACAGCTTACTTGTTAAAAGTTAGTTAAGTTAGAAATTTTTAATTTCAAGAATTGCCTTCATGTAATAAGCAAGCATGCAGATAAAAGCCATATAGTGTTGCATTAATTAACAATCACGCAATGTCAATTAGCAAGCTAAAGGTTACATGTAACCATGCCATAGAACTAAGCATGAAGTCATCAATATTCAAATTTGAAGGAAAAAATAAAAATTAAATCTTTGTAAATATCACTCTCCAGAAGCTTTGCAAACAACTTGTGGGGACTTTAGATTTGGTTCATATTTCAACCTAACCATTCAGGGCCATGTAATAAAACTCCAAAATTTTGCACAAGTGATAAGGACAAACGATGCTATTGTAAGTTATAACAAAATATTAAATCCAGACTACAAACAACAGTACCAAATTAATAGGAAAAATAAAACTTTTGTATAAGCTTTTATTCCACATAACAGTTGTAACAACGAAGTTACTATTGCTTTTTTACAAGAGTTCACACAAACAACAAAAAATTCAGGAAAAAACTCTTACCCTTTTAGTGTGTTTGGAATATCTAAAAGAAAAGAAGTAACTTAATTTAGAAATGAATTATTGTATGCAATATTTCATGATTGTAAATCCTATCATTTTTATAGGATCTGTAAATCATTATAGGTCAAATGAATTCTTTTCAAATCTAAAGTTAAAGCATTCCAAACATTGCATTAGAGAAACACAATCATAAGATTGGTAAATCCTATCATTTTTTATAGGATCTGTAAATCATTATATGTCAAATGAATTCTTTTCAAATCTAAAGTTAAAGCATTCCAAACACTGCATTAGAGAAACACAATTATAAGCGAAAAATTGACAACAATCACTCAATTATGCCAGCCAAGCACGAATATTAGAGCACCAGCAAAATCTAGTCAATCAAGCATCATTAATTGCTGACTCGGGAATTCCAGCTGGGTATTTGCTTACCTAAGTGACCAGCAATTAAAATAGGAATACACAATGTATGCCCTCATAATTCATATGCACATGACATAGTAAGCTGTGAAGTTTATCAAATATGAATGTGCAGAAGTAATGACAGTCCTCCAAACCTCTAAAGTAATAACACCACGAAAATGCCGTTCCTCTTGCTTTTTGGTGTACCCAAGCTGTGAAGTGAAAAGTTAAAGTCAATACTACATATAGCAAATTGTATTAAATGCGGCCAATTCTCTCTCACATCAGAATGAATAAAGATGCAACACAGAGATTCAAAAATATGATAAACGGTTGAAAACTTCAGGAATTATCAAAATCCATAGGGCAAACATCTATGAAGCTTTGTGAAGCAAAATAATTTATGTTACAATATTTAAGTTATTATGTTATTAGCCTTGTACGGCTGGGCTTGTACTAGCAATACTACAGTACTTGTCCTAATTATTAGTATAAATAGGAGTTAGTGCTTTGCATTATAACTGAACACATAAATCCTATCTTATATTATTGAGTATCTCTTTTCTCTACAGTACTTGTCCTAATTATTAGTATAAATAGGAGTTAGTGCTTTGTATTATAACTGAACACATAAATCGTATCTTATATTATTGAGTATCTCTATTCTCTTTTCCTTCTTTTCTACCTAAACCCCATAAGTTCAACATGGTATCAGAGTGTACCAACCTCCATGGCCTAATCCTGTCACAATTCCACTGCTGAGTTCCAAAACTATAGAACTCCTTTATTTTCCATCCTCTCTTTTCACCCTGCTTTAAATTTCAGTGGCTGTCTCACATTTTACGACGACTTCTCCAGCCCTAAAGCGGCAGTCAGCTCACCCATTCTGGTCAAGCCCAGGCCTGTTTGGCCTCATTTCCAACTGAAGCTCACCGGTTTGATCGCTGGAAAACTCATCAGCAGATGCCATTGCTGTTTCCGTCTTTTTCAGTCACTGTTTTTGCAAAACGGACATCACCATTGTGTTCAGATGCTGCTAATTACCAAGGGAGGATCCAAGGAGGAAGATGGTTGCCGGAAACAAGAATCTGGTGCCCCAAATCAAGAAACAGCCCATCCACTTTGTGCCACTGTCCAGTGAATTTTCCAGCCTCTCCAGCTTTTTCCAGCAACCTTTGCCAGCAACCACCACAACTGGGTCTTCATTCAGTTTCCAGCCATCCCCTGCTGCCTTTTGCCTTGATTTCAGCACCCACCAGCCTTGCTGTGTTTGATTGCTTGCCAGGAAATTACTGCTGCACATCTTTCCAACAATGTATATCCATCCAAGGCCATGCAACATTATTTTTAGGTTATGGAGCCCACATTATATTTAGGTTATATTCTTTAAGTGTATCTATTTGTAACAAGCTTAAAGGCTTAAAGCTTAGTAAACTTTATTCTTGAAGGGCAGTATTAGAAAATTAGGGTTATAATGTTATTAGCTTTATTAGGCTGGGTTTGTACTAGTAATACTACACTAGTACTCAACCTAATTATTAGTATAAATAGGCTGTTAATGCTTCATATTATGACAAATATCATATCTATCTAATTTCATATTATTCAAAGTACCTCTATTCTTTTTACCTCCTATTATAAATACTCAAGTACACTGCCTGAAAGATTAAAACATGGAATGACTATTGAGTATAGAAAATTGAGTTGAACACAGTAGGACAATACTTGGTCTGATTAAAACATTATACATAGAACTAATCAACGATACAACAACAATCAAGCCTTATTCCACTAGGCAGGGTCTGCTACATGCATTAATCAATACCTTTGGGATCTATTAAAATCCAAATTCTCAGCAAAACCACTTGGAGCAATGCCATTTTTAATGGTTTATCCTAGTGTTTTCCTATATTTTCCTCTTACCCCTTTTAATCAAACTATATTCCATTTGATCAATATTTCTCACTAAAGCCTCTATTGGTCTTCTAACCGACCCTTAGATGAGTTTCCATCATCTTTTCCACAATAGATGCAACTTCAAATTTCTCCCAGACAATTCCGTTACTAATCTTATTTTTTCTTGTATTTTCACTCATTGATCCCAGCATTCTCATACTTGCTACACTTATTTTTTTGTTCTTGTTGCCACTTCACTGCCCAACATTCACTACCATAGAGTATTGCCAGTCTTACAGTTGTCTATTTGAATTTCTCTTTTTGATAGCCATTTTGCGATCACAAATTATGCAAGGAGCATTTCTTCTTTTCACCCACCCAACTTGAATACTATATGTGACATTCCATCAATGCCCCCTCCCCCCAATCACTTTGTAAGAAGGATCCAACATATTATGATACTTGTGGTATGATGTGATCCTCAATTTTCACCTCCAAACCATTGCTAACTCTACTAAACTTGCATTCCATATACTCGGACTTACTCCTACAGTCCTACTTAACCAAAAGCCTTTGATCCCAAAGCTATTTTCCACAACTTAAGTTTAGAATTTACTCCTCTCAACTCTTCAACTAGGAATATATCATCCGCAAAAAACATGCATTGTTCTTTGGGTGTACCCAGTAAGTACCTCAAATTCCACTTATTTTTAGTAGAAGAACAATTTCATTAAGACTAAGAGAAGAAGATTACAAAGAGTTAGGAGGATAAGAGATCCTCCTTAAAATAAATTACATTGAATTCCATTATCCATTTTTACCGCTTCCTTTACCTCCAATTCTCAAATTCTGTGGTAAAAAAAAATAACTTTGGATATTCTCTCTAGTTTTCAAACTCGAGTCTACTATTGTTGAATGACCTTCATTGAATAGCATGTAGAATAACTCCTTCATCTTTCCTTAATATTTTGCTGATGGTTCTGGTTTTATTAATGGAAAATAGAGGAAAATGACAAGGAACAAGCTCCAATTACAGAGAATAGAAACTGAAAATGCAGAAAACATTATGGAAAATAGACAGAAAAATCAGAGAAGCAAGGAGCTATCTCCGCCCATTAATGGCCCCAGCCACCCCACACCGCCCAGATGATCCAATGCCCCCCTCACACCACTCTCTGTCCATCATATTCACACTTTCTTGCACGATTCCAGCACCTTTATCACCAATCCCCGTCTGCCATGTGTCCATTATGCTAGATCCCTCTCCCTCCTCCCTAACAGAATCCTCATTTCCCTTTCTGCCCCTAATCCTTCCTTTCTTCCTTCTACGGTAAACACGGATTGGAGGCCCATCACTTGCTCAGTTGCCAAAATTTTTCCATCTTCATTTATCACCTCACTTTATCCAAATTCCCTTATTTCCTTTATCTTCCATAGGCAAGTTTGCATATATGTCTTTCCCTATTTGGTGGGTAAATATTGATATAACCATCAAACGCTTTGGGTAAACACCTGGCTAACTGCATTGTGGGTAACTTTCTTAGCTACTTGATACTTTTCCCAATTTTCAGCACTTTCACAAATGTGCAATGCTATAAAGCACTCTGTTTTAATGTTAACCTTCTCCTGAATTGAACACTCTTCCCACCAACATGATTTTCACATTTAGCATCAAATGCTTTTGATTCACCAAGAACTACTTTTCCTACCCTCTGAATCCCCCTAACCATATCTTCCCACATAAGGTTGGCACTCTCTTGTGTCTCTTAAATCCCTTCTTCTAATAGATTCTCTTAAACATTAATTGTTATCCCTCCTTTAGCTGCCACCACTTAATCATTGGGCATAGCTTGATTATTTCTCCTTTTCCTCCTCTTATCATACACATCTAGAACAAAAACCCTACTTTGGATGGTCAAGCTCTTCCATAGCATGACTTTGCAGTCCCTGCAAATCTTTCCTTTATATTAAATTCCATTTTTATAAGTGATAAGATGCTCTTCTGCTTCTTAAAACAAGTGTTAGCTATTGTGAAATCATATGTCATCGTATAGTCAATAATAGCACTAACCAAAGATATATGTATACAAAAAAAAAAAAAAATAAAATCCGCAAGTACATATATCTGCTTATAAAGCCATATTAACTTGTATATTTGTGCATCAAGGAAAAATTTGTACCATACTATACAACAAAGGCACATCAGGCTTGGAAAACATTCAAAAAGGAAATAAGAATAATTTTGAGAAGGTGCAGGAAATGATTTACTAATTTTACTTAGACCTAAGCAGCCAAGATTCAAAAGACTAGCGTGTCGACCAGAAGACACTGGAATCAGATTTATGAAAAAAAAAATGATAAAAAGCCTACGGAACACAAACAAATAATTTACTGACTTGGACCAACAGTTACCAACCTTTCCTGTCTTCTCATTTAGAACAAACCATCGCCTGCTCCAACCATTAGTTTTCGCACTTTTCTTTAACAAAAATCCTACAAGTAATAAAGAAATTAGATTTAGTATATTGATGATTGAAAAGTTAGTTTCAGATTTTGAAATATATATTTTGGCAAATTCCAGATTACAAAGTGATGCACTATTAGTGCAATACTGCAATGCAAAGCAGGAATTGCTCCCATGGCATTCTAGGTTAGATAGCCAAGAAACTGAATTAACAGAGCTTTTATAATTAAGCTCCTTCAAGGTCGTTGACAAATTACAATTCTAACTACAATTTAAGATGTTCTACAGTATTTTTATGCACAAGAGTTTGTTCTAGAAGTTGCTATGAAAACTTAAATGTGATTTATGAGATTTAAGTTGGTTTACATGATATTAAATATGATTTATGATATTTAAGTTGGTTTACAAGATAACTCCAAATTATACACACCAGACTCAGAGAAAAAGCTTGGAAATCTTTAAATCAAGCAAACAAATTGAGTCACATTTATATTGACCCAGACTAAACTCAGTAGAATACTCTTTAAAGGAATGCCGAAAATAAGCTTTTATTCTTTTTATTTAATTCATCAAACCCAGTTTGGCAAGGTCCCCAACCCCCAAAAAAAAATTTCATAACTTCAATCTGCAGTACATCACTTTTCTTAAAGCAAAATAAGCTAATCTAAACACATACTTAACCAATCAAATGCATGATTGAGAAAGTTGGATTACTATTGAAAGTTGTAGACTTCTATCACGTCACACCATTCTACATTGCAGCACAAGACGTTCTATGGACAAGAGATGCTACATGCCAATGAAACCACAAAATGTCTTTTAAGCCCAAACTTAACAAAGTTACATAGAAAAAGAAATATAATTAGTAACTTTCCAGTAAACTACCACCCAAATCACGAAGCAATTCAAATTCCCAGATAATAGATAATTCTTTTCCTGATATTTCAAGGACAGATATCATTCTGTCAAATTTGAGAAAGAATGCCTACACAGAAAACAACTTGACAGACTGCTAAAGGGGGAATTGAGACTGCAAGAAACTTCTACGAGCAAAATGTAGTAGCATACAGCATGAGACAGACCTGCTGTTATTTCCCCTTCAGGACCTGCAGTTTTTAAACCAGAGCCTTCTTGCCCTTCTTTCTCTGCCTGACCTGATTTGTCCTTTTCCTTCTCCTTCTCCTTCTCCTTCTCCTTCTCCTTCTTCTCCTTCTTCTCCTCCTTCATTGGCTTCAGGCTTCCACCAGTTTGAGGACTAGTGGCCTAAAATAAGATAACAATAAGCAGTTTAGATCCAACAAGTCACAAAAAAAAAAGAGAGAAAAAAAAACAAATCTGTAATTGGAGTTGCAGAAGCACAACCCATCCTTTATTTTTTAAAGACTCAATCATTGTGTTACAGTAAGAGACCACCTACCCGGTTAAGTATAGATTGCTCTGCATCTTGCACTTTTTTTGAGGATCTGCCCTTCAACTCCTCCTCTCGACGTTGCCTTTCCATCCTAAAGTAAATAATATAGAATTACTAGATCAAATAACAGTGTCGCAAATATAAACTATAAAGATGGGGGGCAACTATAAATATATTGTATAAGCAAGGACTAGAAAGAATTTGATGGTTTACTATGCACATTATTCGAAGAACAACTATGGAATAACAAAATGCAGCATGCTCCTCAACAATTATTCTGAATGAACATGGCATAGCAAATAGATCCTGCTTAAAAATTTTCCAATGAAGAATTCATGTTGTCAAGCTAAAAGTGTGCTAAATGATCATTCAAGTACACACAACAAAGCCACACAAGACAGTAAGTATGTATTAGCAATTGCTGTGAGTGAGAGATTTCTGCTTGGAAGATCAATTTAGCAAAATCAATTTTTAATTTGGGAATTTTATCTGAAAAGTTCAGAGCGACATTGATTTTGTTAAGGTAAAGTTTGAGAAAATCACTTTTTACTTTTGGAAGCTCACTTCTCGTGATCAGTGCAGTTCATGTGACACACACCCGTGTTATTTTCTATATTGTAGAGCCACACATTCAATGGCTGTACAGGCTGTCATTCAGTATAAAAACATTAACTTAATTTTGTTTACTTCCTTATGGTATTGTGTTTTTAGAAATCCTTCATTTTTCTTTTGAAATAGCTGCCATGCTTCAACATGGGGTCTGCCACACCATCAGCCATGGTGCCATGGCAGTTTTGGGGCTAGCACCATATGAAATTGGCAACAATGACATCTATTTAAATATTCTACAGAAGTTTTGGGGCTTGCTGCCATTGTAAGATGTATACCATTGACAAAACTGATGTACATCTAAATACTAGCAAGTAAATGTGCTATCTAAAAAATAATAATCACAATAGTCACAGTTCATTACAATAACATGGAACACAAACATGTGAAAATTTTAGAGATGTTACAGGCAGCTGATCAATACTAGAATTGAAATTACTACTCAAAAAAGATTTTGGAGCCCCTCCATCCCCTTAATCTCTCCATGTGTCTCTATAATGCTGTGGTGGGGACACAGGAATGCTAGAGACATAGAGCAGGGAACAGATCCTCTCCCAAACAGGGAGGGGAGGATCTGAGTCCACACAAAAATTATGTACAAATTACCTCCTTTGTACCAAACGAATGAAGTGTTGGGGTGGCACAAAAGCACGCTCCATATCAACTAGTGCAACCACCATTTTCTTTGCTTCATTCTTAAACCCTTCTAGTGCAGCCGTTGCAATAGCCACAACCTTGAAAAATTTTAAAACAAGGTTATTTGAAAAGAAAGAGAAAGTCCACTCCCCACCCAGAGGATACCCTTATGAAGAAAAAAATAAAGGAACAATAAGCAATTAAAAAATAGACTCCAATTAAACATAACAATATATCATACTAAGATACTAATATAAGTTTCAAGTAGAAACTGAAAAACAAAAACAAAGTCCCATACCTCTCTTTTGAAAGGCGGGTATCTTCCTAAACCAGATGTAGCATTGGCCGAAGACGAAACAATATCTATCAGGACACGATGTACCTGGAGCATAAGGCAATGAGAATCTCCATTAGTAACAAGAAAAATAGAAGGTAACTAGGAAAATTCCACACAGTGATCCAAATGCCAACCTTAACTGCAAGGTATGATTACAGTGTAGGACTTTCTTTACAATCAAGTCATTTGAATTAGACTCGTATAAATTTACATATAATAAAGTAGTTAACACTTTACATGAGCTTTGAGAGGAATCCCAAAATCTATTCAAGTGATCCTATCTCAAGTACCAAAGTCTATGGTTCCACTACAAATAACATGTTTTCACAATAGGTAGAATGAATAAAGCTAGATGAAAGGGAGAGGTCAGAGGGCAAAGAACATGGATACTAGATCCAAACTTTAAACCTAAATATGACAAACCAAATGAAAAGATGAAGAAAAAGTGAAAAACACTACCAAGACATAAGGAAGGAGCTACAATCATTTCGAAACTTTTGAGTAAAGAAAGCTAAATAAAATTCAAGTTCATTCTACATTTATAACAAAAATACCTCATCAACACAAAGACGAGATGGTTCTTTTGCAAGCTCCAAAACACCTTTAATTAGAGATCTCAATCCCTTTTCAGGGGAAATAAGATAAGGCTGATAACCATCTGCTTCTAACACAATCTGATAATAGACAAAAAGGGTCAGCAGGAGTAATAAATCCCGAAAAAAAAAAATCAAAGCAATGTGAAAAGAAGATACCAGCAAACCAGTAGTTCAAAACTTACCCTCTTCACATTGTTGATATCAAAATGCCTATCCAAAGGTAATTGCTTCATTCTATCAGGAAATCTCCCCTCAAAACAAGCAACAATTTTCCAACCAGCTCCCTGCCAGATAAAATTATAGTAAATCAGGATAAAAAAAAAGAAAAAAAGAAACCTCAAGCAACAAACGTAAAAATCATTCATTCATTAAGACATTGACACAATTTGAAAAACAATTTGTCACTAAATGCAGAAATGTCAAAATAATTCTCACTATATAAGGATGGGAATAATTAATATTGCATGCAAACCAACTATATTTTTTAACCAGAGCAGCAGAACAGTAATTATGAATATCTTAAATGCAAATTAATCAGATATACCCTTTCTCATTTCCAAAATCTCTCAAGCTTCAATTTCTTAAAATTAAATTGGCCCCACACATAATTTTTTTTTCAATTAAAAGCAACCTTAGATATGCTGCAATAAACAAAAAATGATGCTATAAAGAAATAGCATTCCCAATAATAAGTAACATTGAAAATAATTCAAATTCAAATAAAATATGGGATTGAGACAACATACCTCACCAGTGGTAATGTGCTGAAGGAACTTATCCTCAAATTCACGGCAAAGTTCCAAGGCTATAGCACGCGTACCCTCTGAAGTGGTGACCAATGACTCACCAAGCCTCGCCAATTCATCTTGAACTATCTGAGACTTCCCTTGTAACCTTAACAGTATATCAGTAAAGATTAGTAGAATCCACTTTATAACATGATGATCCTTACTGAAATTAGGAAATAATACATTTCATTATAGAAAGCAATTGTGTGGCCAATGTTTTTGCAGATAACCAGAACTTCTATTAAACAATCACTAAAGTGGTGTAAGCTAATGGATCTAACTGCTACTTTGTTGTGACCTTATCTATTTTAACTTACTTCCAATATGGACTTCTCACACATAAGAATGAAATCACTTAAAAAATAACAGAAGTTTCCATGAGAAAACTGAAGGAATATGAATGAAATACAGGTCACAGAATCAATTCAAGGACATCAAAAAAGGTGTACACTGACTAAGAGGCTATTGTAACCAGAACAGAACAAACATAATATGTCTTTACTTTTAAAGCAACCCAATCTTTTACTGGAAACACTTTTATCAATCACAAATCATTTAGCCTTAAACAGTTATTCACATTGTAAACAAAATATGATAGTTAAAAACAAGACTTTACATAAATGCCAAGAAACAAGAGCCATTGATTTATTGTCCAGTTCATAGGTTTCCACTACAAACAAGAACCAAGTAAAAATAAGGAAACTTAAAATTAATAAGAAAATGTCACATTGCACTACATGGAAATTACCCAGAAAGAAGGTTAGGGAGCCGAAGCTTCATACGGTTCTGAATCTGCTGTGCTAGGGCATCCACCAAAGCTATCCTTCCAAGCTTACTTTGAGGAGCTCCTGTCAATATGGACTTGAGGCTTTCACTCTCTGCTCTCCATGCAGTTTCAAGAGAACTTTCAGAACCAGCAGATCCAGACTGAGCCGTAGCTATTGAAACTGATTGACCAATCAAAGCAACCCAAGGGATATCTGATGCTCTAGCAGGACCCTGATTCAATAGGAGAGCTTGAACTGCAGCCAGTGACTTTTGGTCCGTTGCAGCTTGATCTATTTTACTAATAACACCAATGGTTCTGGTACCTATGATAAATGGTTTTTCCATATATTTAGTTAATTAACAATGACAAAAACTAAGCGAGAAAGGAATCAAACAAGTCCTGAGGAGCAAAATTCCACAAGTTTTATGTAACAATATTCCTAAAAACAAAAATGCAAATAGTCTACCTTCTCCATCATATTCCTTTGCAACTCTTAGGGCACGAGATGAAGCAATTTCAGGTGCTTGAGCTGCAGGTACAATAACTAGCAAAATGGCATCATTGTGCTCCGCATATTCACTAACCTATGGAAGGACCATAGTAAATAACATAAGAATCCCAACACTGTTCAATGATAACATACAAAAATGAAAATTTCAAAGATGGAAACAGAATCAAACAAAGGTTTGGGAAACGCAGGCCACCAATTACCATTGATTCATCCATGATGCGCTGATCCAACCCAGGTAGATCAACCAACTTGAGAGGTGGTGCTGTGAAGATAAGATGTTAGAAAGAATGTTAGGATATTAGAGTATGTGATATTGTATTAAGTATGTTTGTGTTAGTTACTGCAGTAGTGTAGTTATGTTGGTTAGGAGAGTTAGGAAGTGGAACAAACTAGGTGGGGAGGGAGAACTGGTACAGCACACATAACTGGAGCTGTCTGATATCATAATATACAAATTGCATGCAGCACCAAGAAACTTGGAGAATTTTGTGAGGGCTACTGTAATTTCAAGAAGAACTATTTTTCACAAGCAAATTTCTAATGTTGTCATGCAGCAGCTATGTATACATTATCCATGAAGACTAGTTTAAAGGAACAATAATGGATTGGGAAAGACAATTCACCTTTTCAAAGCAGTATAGTTCTATCTTATTGTATATAGTGAAGTTGGGAACTACTAAAATCAATCATAATCATTCATCAACAAACCTGTACTCGTGCGTAGCTTCAAATATATTTGATCTCGACTCTTGCCCGAGGAACCTTTACTCAGTCTATCCTGCAGCGAATGTCTCAAAGCACCTGCAGCAATGAAATAAAGCATATCAATATGTTCATCAGAAAAAAGAAAAAAACGCAAATTGCACAGATCAGCCACTTTCCTCAGGGTCTGCATTTGGAATCAAGAATAAATAAATAAAAAATGAGAGAAGATAACAGCAACTAACTTGCAGAGACTTGCTGGGACTTATTGTCAATCAGCAAGATAATGGATTTGCTGCTCAAAGAAGTATCTCGCTGTAGATCAATGCATATAGGAGCCCTAGTAGCACCATTTTCACCCGTAGGCTGCAGAATACAAAGGAACAATACTTCAACTTTCAGAATAAGAAACACTAATAGAAAGAGTGCCTCTCAACACCGAATACATAAATAAATGAAATCCAACTTAACTTACCAAAACGGGATGTCCAATCAAACTGTTCAAAACAGCAGATTTACCAGCTCCCTATGAAATTGGAATTGAAATATTATGTATAACAAATATAGAGAAACGATGATGATAAAAAAATTTTTAAAAAAAAGCCAAAATAAAAAGAACACTTACAACATTGCCGAGTGCTACGATGTTGAGGAAAGTGGAGGGTCTTTTGGAAGATGTGTTGGAGTCGTCAACGTCTTCGTCGGCAAGTAGCGCCGCAGCTTGGCGCATCGAATCGGCAAGCTCCGACAACTCCTCGATCGCCGCCATCGATAGATCAGATCAATGGATCCAGAACCAAATACCTTCGAATCGAACACGTAAGTGCTTAATAGGGATCGATTTCGAAATCGAACCCTAACCAGAGAGCTTCCGCTGCGATCGCAGATAGGTATCGATCAGATCTCTGAGTTTCTCTCTCTAGAATTCGAGAAATGGGTTTCTTCTTCTTCTAAATTGAAGTTTGATTCAGAAAATTCAAAAAAGCACTCTCTCTCTTGTGCGTTTTGAAATGGTTGTCTCAGTCGTCTTGTCTTGTCATTTTATTTTGAATCCTGTTCTGTTTTAATTTAACTTTTTTCTCTCCAAATTTTAAATTCACCGTCCTATGTGCTTTAAGCATTATTAATTAAGTTTTTTTATTTTTCATCAGAAATGGAACATTGAATATCAAATCATTTCGTCTGCTAAGATAAACCATCAACAATTTATGATGTATATCAATGAATATCAAATCATTTCGTATGCTAAGATAAACCATCAACAATTTATGATGTATATAAACTATCAAACTATAGTTGTATTTCAATTTATAAATATATAAATATATATATATATATATATATATATATTTGTTATGTACTGGATTATAGATTTACGGTCAAGAATAACTTAGTCACTAAAATAATATTTAGATATTATTATGTGTTATCTTGATAAGTACATCTGTCTATTTATTATACATAAATCTTGCAGAGAATCTTATATGGATATAAACATTAATTACATCACACATAAATAAGAAAATTAGTTTAAAAATATCACAATTTCTGACGGATTCTTATCTTAAATAACTGTATCAAATACATATTGCATTTTATTCTAAAACGTTTTTATAAATGTCATGCAAGGTTTCAAAGGTGTGTATCTTATCTGATATACAAACTATTTTTATTGTGTACGATCTAACTTGAGCATCAGAGTGTCTTTTGTAGGTACTCACATCATCGCACCACTATTGCTATTGTCGTGTCACGGAAGAATCCACCTTCAACTACCTTTTCAGGTAATGCTCTGAATCTAATCCAGAACATTGGCGCCATCTATAGGGAGAGATAAACTTTAAATCCCACCACTACCATGATAAACAGTAGATAAAATCAAAATCTACATCTACTGCGCATAATCCACCATCTGCTAGCTACTATCATGGCTCCGCCCTAGTGCACAACTCTTATGAGTCACACCTAAAAAAATGTAAACTCAAAAGGGAAATACCCAACAAGGTAAACTCAAAAAGGGACTATCATACGCCAAAAAAGTAAAACTCTCTAATTCCATAAATCTCATTGTCATGGCCTAACCAAGGAGCAACAAGAAACTAGAAGCAACTCCCTTCTCCAAGATTCATTGTGACAAATAGAGGGGTTCAAACATATTGAAGCAAAAAACTTTTGATCTCACAATTTCATATTCGTCAAAATCCAACTTTGACTTCGTCTAGAAGAATCTAAGGGAAAAAAGAACCTTTCCCTTTCAATTTCTATTAGCATAACATTTACCAACTTGTACGCTGACAAATGTGTTTGATTGCCACTCAATTTATTCAATTGCTATTCCTCCCATGACATGCCCAATACATGAGCTCGTACATTATCTCTCCATGGCATAAGCGGATAATGGCATTAATTGCCAAAAAATTAGTTTTGGTTTCCGTTTTTATCTTTACTTGGTGGCGCAACCACATCATGACAATGTCAAATACAGTCATATAGAAATTATTTTGACACCATACAACATCGGTTACTCATCTTTTTGGATGAAACAAAGTGACTTTGCAAGGTTCTATGCTCAAGATGTTGTGGTTGATGCTATCAAAAGTCATGGATAGGACACTTGTAACACTCCAAAATTTTCTATCTCTTAAACAGTAATTTTGACAGTTAACAGAATTTTACTATTTAGTAATTTCTGGACACTGTAAAATTATTTTGATTATTCCATCAGCGTATTTGATCGTTTTGAGTGATTTGCTCCGTGTCAGGAAAATAAAAATTTTCAGGCCGGGAAAAATTTTACATAATTTAATTTTTTACCGTTATGTTTTAATTATTTTACGTGATCTAATTTGATATTTATGAATTTTTTAATTTTTGTGATTTTATATGTGATTATGAAAATTTTTACTGTTTGTGGGTTCAGGGGGTGTATGTGGGCCCAGGTGGTCATATGTGGGCCTAGGTGGGTCTCGCAAAGTGAAAAAAATTTCTACCCATAGAAAAATTTATACTGTTTAGACAGAGATAGGAGATCTTACTAAACCTGAATCTGAAAATAGTTTTTATAATTTTCTTTTACTGTGTTTTGTACTGTATTTATTTATCAAACGATAAAAATACAGTAAATATATTCTTTCGTGGGGTTATAACAGATAAAAATAAAATTCTATACTGTTAAGTCAACATTGGTGGTTTGGATATCCACCATTGATTTAATTAATAATAGAGACTTGATCTTGATTTAATCAACGGAGGAGATTTGATCTTAAAAGTGAATAAGATCATTTATAACCATTAGATGGAGATTAAATCAAGGGTAGAGATTTAGTTTTATATAATGTCTATGACCATTTACCATTGGATTTAGAAGTGATTAAGGGTGGAGATTTGGTCTTGTAAAGTAACAAGGACCATTTATAATAATTGGATAAAGATTTAATCAATGGTGAAGATTTAATCTTAAAAATAGTGACAAATGACTAATTATGACCCTGGATTTAAAGTTTGAAGGAGCAATCTTAACCTTTATTTTGGAGGCAACATCTAATGGCTAAATTTAAAGGAGAAAGATCCAATGGCTGAGATTAAGTCTTCAAATCAAAAGTCTACATAAATCCTAATTGAATTAATCAATACTAAAGAAACTTCAAATAATGGCTTGAAAAAGATGACAAATTATTGCATGCAAAATGGAGGAATGGGACGGTTTTGGATTGTTTAGAAGACAAAGAAAAAAAAAAGCTTTATGACCATTATTACATGTCATGGTCAATATTACATCATTCTTGATTATGATTTCTTTATTTGCATCCTTAGGAAATTTCTTGGAGGGAGGCCAAAATTATTTCATGCATTATCACCTTCATTTTTCATCACACTCCACGGCCATACACTTGAGAAAGAAGACATTTCATTTCATTGTCTTCACTTTGTACAAAAGGAAGCTATCATCTTTTAATGCAAAGCTTAGTCAGTTTTAGTGACTTTGCACATATACCCTATAGTCATCATCCTACTCAATATCTATTAAAGCTATCAAATAATTCTCACTTTCTCTCTTCTTGATATCCCACGGTCATACACTTAAAAGTAGGAGACAATACTCATTTATTGATTTCACTTATTCAATTGCTCATCATTCTATCCAAAGAACCAAGAACCAATACAAGAAATTCTCTTATTTTCTCTTCTCCAAGCAAGTTTCGGTCAAGCACCTTAGAACCATCATCCAAATTTCTATCATTTCATCCAACTTGATTTTCTAAACCTAAACACCATTCTAAGAACATCTCTAGTTATGAGTTTTTCCAAAATCATTCATCTTGGACTTCAAATCCAAGCTTCAAATTTCTATCAAAAATCAAAAATTTCATCTTTGTGCTTCAAGAGAAACCATTCGGTCAAGACACTCAAAACCACCATCCAATCTCTTTTAATTTCATCCAATCATAGATCTTGAATCTACATGATATTCTAAGCAACTTTCATGTTGAAGATTTCCTCTAAATCATTCATCTTCATGGACTTTCTTCAAGGTCAAAGTTATTGGGTTTTTGAGGTGAAGTGTAAGGAAACTTCATTTCTTCTCTCCTTTTCATGTTCTAAACCATGTTTGATCCATGGTTCCTCTTAATCAAGCTTAGTATACTAATTTCTATGTATTTTATTTTGTATTTGAGAAGTCTTTGGTGGTGAAGGACTTGGAAAAAGAAACAAATCAAGAAGTTTTGAGGATCTTCAAGAGGTAAGAGGGAGATTCATCTCACCAACCAAGCATGGTAGTGAGAGATGATCTTATATTTGATAGATGGTGAATCCATGTGAGGATTCATATCCATGGTCATGTAATAATTTATATGTGTTTATGAGCTTTGATTAATTACCTATGCTTAATATGCTTTGCAAGAGTTTATGATTTTGATGGTATGCTTATACTATGCATGATGATAATATGGCATGCTTTTGATATATATATATATGATGTGTATGTATGTGTATGCCATGATTTGGTGATGAAAAGAAAATTAATTTTGGTCCCAATGGCCAAGGAAAGACTATGGTTTTGATGCCCTTGATTAGGGTTCATATTAAAATTTTTCAAGAACAAGGGAATTAATTTTTGATCCCTAGAAACATGGTGAATATCGGTTAAGACACCTCAAGATAGGTGTTCATAAATGAATATTTTCATGAATGATGAAAATGGATGTTTAGAAAAACAAGAAAAATAAACAAAGAGTTTATTTTTCAAAGAGTACAAGAACATGATTTTTGAAGAATTTTTATTGATTTATTTTGTGTAAAAAGTTTCTAAGTGTTTTACAAAACATGAGATTTAAATGAAAATAACAATGATGATTTTAAGAATTTGCAAAGAAAGTGAAAAAGGATTTGCAAAGAAAATAAAAATGAATTTGAACAAATGGGTTTGGTTTTATAACCATAAGTCTTGCGGTTTTGAAAACAAAATTTTTAATGATTTTGTTTGTGTAAAACTATATCAATTTAGAAGGAAAAATGTTTTGATAATTTTCAATAGTCATATCCACATTCTTGAAGGCTTATAATCCCTAGATTTTGATGAAACAAAGTAATTTTTCAAGTGAAAATATAATTGATTTAATATAAGGAAATTTGAAAAGGGAATCAGAGCATTTTAATCACTTGAGAAATTAAGTTTTTGTAAACAAAAATGTTTTCAAACTTCAATTTATTTTGAAGAATGTTGTGTTTGAAAATGATTTGGAAAAAATGAAGAATATAGTGGTATTATGAAAATTTACTAACTTATAACTTATTTTTGAGTTTTGAAGAACGTTAGAAAATGCTAAATTTTGAAACGTTGATTTATATCAAAGGAAAAATGATTTTGTGAATTATATTTTAGAAAAGGATTTCTTGAGTAAAGAAATGTGAAAAAGATTTTCTTGAGTAAAGAAAATGTGTTAAATAAAGTATAAAGTCATATTATTTTGAGAAAAGTGGAAATGAAATTTTTGAAGAAATGAGAAATATTTTACGTAATGGAATTGTGGTGAAAAAAATTATTTACGTATCTTAAAAACGTAATTTTTAAAGTCGTGGTTTGAAATACAATAAAATATTTCTAAGTGTTTGGAAATATAGTAAAATATTTTTACGCTATTTAAAATATGATAAAATATTACTACGCGATTGGAGATGCGTTGAAACATTTTAAGTGATTTGAATTACGTTTAAATATTTTATGTAATTTGAACTACTGTTGAATAATCACTATATGATTTAAAAGTGATAAAATATTTTTATGTGATTGTGAAAATGACGAAAAATCATTATGTGATTTGAAAAGTGTTTTAAATATTTTGAGAATGATGAAAAATGTTTTATGCGACTTAAAAGAATGATTTTTAAGTTACGCGATTTTGAAAATGATGAAAAATCATTATGCAATTTGAGAAACGTATATTTTTATGCGATTGAAAAAATGTTAAAAAATTTAATACTTGATTTAAAAGTGCAATGAAGAGTTCTTGCGATGTTGTGAAAACATAATAAAGCGTTTTGAAATTGTGAAAATGAAATGGAAATGTTGCCCAATTTTGTGAAAACATGGCGAACGAAGAGTTTATAACTATGAAAATGTGATAATATGATTTTCCTTGAAAATACAATGATAAATCTTTAGAGAATCAAGATATGGATCTTTGTGTGAGAAAATGACATGTTTTGCCTATGATTGGCATTTGGTGCATTATACATGCATTGGAAAGATATGTTCGTGATTGGATTTGGTGCATTATCGTGCATTGAAAAAATATGCGTTGAAGCATATGATTATATTGAACAAATGAAATTGAAAAGATTTGACCCTTTGGGGTTGGACTTGCACTGATATATTCGTGCATTGTATAAAATATAGCTAATAGCTATTATGGCCCTTGTAGTTGAAGAGGGAATGAGAATTGATAGTGAGGTCTATGATGGATCTTGGGGCGCGTGCTGCTATATAATTTGCGGTCTACCAATGGGCGGTTAGCGAACCATGCCACTTGGTGATGCAATCCGTTGCAAAGCATTAACGATACCCGACAAGAACACGATTCTTTTCAACGACTGGGAGATTGTCTTTGGGCTAAGGCTGACAATTAACCAGAACATTCTTCTCGAAATTGTGAAAACCTCCATGGAGTTATTTTTTTGATAAATTGAGTCTTTGTGCATGTGCATAAATCTGAACATTTATATCTGTATGATATATTAATTGAGAAATATTGGTTATGACAATTGTTTTGAATACTTGGATGATGATGATAATAATGCTGAGGGCATTATCATAATTATTGCTTATGATAATTGAATTGATAAATGATTGGATGATGATAGTTAATTAATGTTGATGACATGATCATAATTGTGGTATGATCTATTTGTATAATATTACTGTTTGTGTTATCTCTGTGCTGCCATGTTGGTATTGGTGTAGGTGATCTCACCTCTTTGTTATATTGTTTTACTTTGTCTGTATTGTTAAAATTATACAGTAGAAGGAATGAGTTGTCTTAGACATAACGAGTGGTAGATACTCAGAGATTGATGGAAACATTGAAAAGTGACTGTCTCAAGTTCGAAGATGTGCCGGGTAGACAAGGAGTAAAGTTCGAATGCATCAAGTTGATACAAGAGAAGGAACGAGTATGTTAAGATTTAATGTTAGTGTTGTACCGTGCTATTAAGTAGCACCCGTCATGGGGTTTACTACTGTTTCAAAAAAAAATAAGTCTGTTAATTTTATATTTCTCTTTAAATTGTGATATTAATTGGTGTCAATATTGCATAATGAATAGTTGAAACATGATTTTCAATATTACCTAATATTTTTAGTAAATTCACGTTTCAGTAAAGAATAAATTTTGAAACTCATCTTTTATAACTCAAACTTTGTGCAAACTTCTTTTCAGATTATGAGTCAGGAGTCAGAAATGTGATGCGCTAAGGAGGGTGTTACAACACCAATGTCCAATTATCTTTAGAGCAGTTTTCTTGAGAAAATAATGGCATGAGATGCCTCAGATCAGCCTCTTTGCAAGCTAGCATCAATTGTCATTCAATAATGTTCAAAGGCATCCCTCCTACTGCCATATTAAGCGGTGAAACTCTATACTTGTTGATTTAAAAATATAAGGCATTTATGTCCATTAACAAAATCAAGGCAGTAGGAGGGATGAGTCAACGCGGGTTATAATTAACACTTGATGATCTTTTGTTAATGGACATAAATGCCTTATATTTTTAAATCCTTATCCATTACAGCATAACATCTCAGCCAGTACCTCGATCGTGATGAGTCCACAAGTACTTCAGCTCATTCTCATCTAAGCTAGTACCTTAGTCGTGACTCTGAGTCAACGAGTACTTCGGCCCAATATCATTTAAGCTAGTACCTCTGTCACGACCCCAAGTCCACAAGTACTTTGCCCCGACATCATCCAAGCCTTTAAGTCCCTCAAGCCGAACTTCGTCTTGAGAATGTCTACAGAGCCTTTTCTTTATGGGATCTAGGGTTTCTTTCTAAATTTCAAGACCCTAAAGCCAGAAAATGTTTTGAGAATGTCTACAGAGTCTGTTTCTTATGGGATCCAGAGTTTCTTTTTAAAGTTTTAAGACCCTCAAGCTGGACCACACCTTAAAAAAGTCTACAGAGTCCGTTCCTTATAAGATCTGGGGTCTCTTAGATTTCAAGTTAAGATGAATAACTCACAAAACTTATTTATGTGTTTTTGTTGCGAGTTATGGGCCCATACCCAAATCCTTAACACTTGGCCATAACCATTTTGTGATTGTGGAATTAATTGCCAATGCGGGTTATGTCATCCGTGATCCGTCATTAGGTACCTTCTGTGGGTGTCTTATGTTAAATTGACTCTAAACTTGAAAATTTCTAAGTGTTAGGCGATTTTCTTAACTAGACTGTTAACACTAAAGACCCCGGTTATGGATCACCTTTTCTTTTGCTTAAGTCTTCAAAGAAATTTCGAGTGCTCAAAAATTTGGGTGTTGGACCCTTGACTAAGGTTTTACATAATTGTAATCCTCCTAAGTCCCTAAATGGCTACCAAATGCATATTAATGATGAGCGTTGAACCCAGTACGGATCATAGAAAAAAAGTAAACATAGCAACAATTCTAGTTCATTCTACGGACCCCGGTTGCACACTAGAATTTCTATCTTAAATCATCTGACGCGTGGACCATAGCCAGCCTACAACGCGTCCACAAGTGTCAAATAATTGACATGTTGGCGCCTTAAAATTAAAGCTCTTGATCTCTTAAGGGCATTGCGGACTCCGGCTTCATATAAAGCTTGGATTCCATAACCCGAGGGCATTAAAACTTACCTTGATACTTAGCTATGCTAGCTACGCTCCAAGCCGAGAGCAACTATTCTTAATCGTGATCCAGGATCCTATCTCATAGGTCAACCAAGCACACCTTAATGGTATGATGACTTAAGTAGAGTAATCCACCTCAAATCCCAGCCTTACTCATTAACCCCGGGGGCATACTATGATATATCACGAACCTCGACCCTTTTAGAAAAAAGCATTGCGAGATTCAACATTAACACTATGACTTGGATCCCTTTGACTACTATGTGTCGTGTGCTCTTGCTAAACGTGAGTATCTTGACACTCAGTTGTCTTATCTAAGCGTTAAGTTGAAGGTAACTGTTCTAGACCAGGTTATGGGTTTACAGATCAGGAACAACCTAGTCCACTTGAATAATATTCTAATATTATTATGCACTATCTTGATAAGTACATATGCTTATTTATTAGGCATAAATCTCTGAGAGAATCCTAGATGAATATGAACACTAATTATATTTCATATAAATAGAAAAATTAGTTAAAAGATATCACAATATCTAACGTATTATAATCATAAATAATTGCATTAATACAAGTTGCATTCTATTATAAAATGCTCTTATAAATGTCATGCAATGTCTTGAAGGTATGCATCTTATCTAATATACAAACTGCCTTCCTTGTATACGATTTGACTTGAGCGTTAGAGTGTATTTTGCAAATATTTACCTCTTCGCACCATTGTTGTTGTTGTCGTGTCACGGAAGAGTCCACCTTCAATTACCTTCATATATATATATATATATATAATTATAGCCATTTTCCAAGCCAATAAATTTATTTAAAAGAAAACTATAGGCATTTTTGTTCATTCATAATAGTAAGCATGAATAAACATGATGCTTTCCAGTTTCAATTAGTTTCTCTGCTAAGTTACAAATCTCACTTAAATTTGAGAAATTATCACTGCTTTGCATATTAATAATGTATGTGCCCAACTGATAATTAAAAATGATTAAACTAGTGGGAGAAAAATCACATGGGTATAATTTAGCATATTAAATCAATTTTTCCTTGCAATTGCTATTTTAATTGGAATTGTTGCTTAGTAGAAAGATGTGAATTGGGAAAACAATTTATTAAATAAAAACTTTAAAGAATATAAGGATGAATAACATTATTACTTAGGCACACAACACACTTTAAGTAATAATTTTTTTTACTACTAGTATTTAATTTTTATTTTAAAAAATTCACATGTTCCCCCTCATCTTTACATAGCTCTGCTATTGTACATAATACATATTTGTTTATCACTAAGCTCGTTGTAGTTTTTTTAAAAAAAATTAAAGTATATTGAAAGCAAGAGATTAAAAGTTAAAATATGACTACATTTTATCTGGTAGCCATAGTAAAGAATCGAGAATTTTAACTTGTCTTGATTTTTAAGAAAAGGGCATTCGTTAATTTGCAAAAAGTCAAAGTAATACATATATATATATATATTTTTAAAATTTAAACATTTACAATATTTTTTTAAAAAAAATATTACAAGCTTTTAAATTTGAAAAATCAGTATTTATTTTATTAATTTTTAATCCTAACTATTCAATGAAAAAAGTTTTAATAATAAAATCCTATAACAATTAAAAAAACTGTCAACAGACCAAAAACATGTTAAAAATTTTTATTGTAAAAATTGTAATAATAACATATCCAAAATGTAATATGTGCTCGTTATATCTAAATAGGTGTCACTTTAACAATATCAAAAATTTAAAACTATTGAAACGGGAAAATATGGCAGAACAAAATAAGTTAAAACATTTTTATAGTAGAAATTATGCTAATAAACTAGTACAGTAAAAAAATAAGAAACTATGCTAATTAACAATATGATAGTATAATATAAGATAAATTTGATTAGGATAATATAAAATATGATAATATAACTAATAGGATAATTGATTATAATCTTATCTTTTGTTTGATAACAAAAAGATAAATTAGTTGATTTATAATATTTTTTTAAGACTAAAATATCTTTTGGAGCATAAAAATTAAAATAATTAAAAAATAATAAAAAAAATTTATGGTATAGAATGATTAAAAAAAATTGGTGAGGTGGTGGTGGTGGTACGGTAAATGGAGTATAAAAATGAAATTGAGGATAAGATTAGAATATAATCTATAAGCTAAAATCATGCTCTTCAATCTTCAAAGGAAGGGATAGAGTATCGGTTTAAAAAGATAAAATTTATTTACATTGATTTCATTATACTTATCAGTTGAATTAAACATTAATAAACACGATTAGTATTAAATTATACTTCATGTTTCTTTATATAAAAAACGTGTTGAATTTTATCTAATTAACAATATTACTAAGAACATGTTTAGGATGAATTATTTTCTGCCCAACATACGTTATTGCTCAAAAAAAGTTGTTGCAAATGAAATCAACTTGTTTGGATAAAATCTCAAAAAATTGTTTATGTAAAAATTGGTACATTAATTAACAGCTTTTTTTCAAAAGCTAAAATTTGAGCTGTTTGCAAAAAAGTTATTAGAATTATTTATTATTTTGATATATAAATATTATTTTATTTTTAATTAAATAATTTTTTAATTAATTAAATAATTTTTTAATCATCTTATACTTATTTTATAATTTAATATATAAAAGTAATTTTTTATATCATTCAAATAAAATAAATTAACTTAAAATTATTTTTTAGTTAATATATCTAAATATAAAATTAATTATATTATAATTGATTATAAAAAAAAAATTATATAATCATTAATTATTAAAATAATTTTCATAATTATTCAAATATGCTAAATAAATTTATGCTCATAATATCAAATAAATATCAATTTTATATTGCATCTTTTAATTACAAACCTTAAGGATACATATATCGTATAAAATTATATTTTATGAAATAAAAATGGAATGACTATGGACCCGGTTTGTTTTAACTAATGTTCAATGCAATCGTGCATTCTGTCCGACGTGTTTGGGATTTGTGTTGCAAGAAATCTCAATCATTAAACATGCATTAAACGGTGTGTCACAAGAGAAATGTAAAACAAACATGCACTATTTTTCTTCAAAGTATGGAATATGTTTTTTTTCTTTATATATAAAAATGAGATTTTACTAAGAACTAGCTTCAATGTTTAACAGAGGAACAATAAACTCTGAAGATTCTTAAGCTAAATGCTATGATTGTAAGATTTGACAAAGTTGGTAAGGGAATCACTCACCGTGTTTGGTTTACCCATTTTTTGTTTATATTTTCAACAAAATTTTAAAAATGGGCTTGAAAAATGTGTTTTGTTGGATTTTAATGAAAATGTTTCTATGAAAACATTTCTTAAATTAGGCTCAAAATTGAAAACAGCAGAAAAGGTGTTTATGGTGTTTCCTTTTCTAAACCCTACGTAACGTTATGTCCCATTTGACTCATGCATCTTCCTTGTCGCTCCTGCTTTTACTCAAGTGCTATCACGTATGCTTTATTAAGAGCTGCGTCTTTTTATTTTTCTTACTTTAATCTTTTAATCAAAGTTAACTTCAATTAAATAAAATTTCAAATTTTTTTTAATTGATCAATGCGATGTCGTTTAGAGCCTTACACAGTTGAGCTTCTTTGGTGGAGAGATTCTCTAGTACATGTCCAAGTTTATATTCTTCAAAGTCACTCATGCCCCACCTTCCATAAAGTTCTTTGATTGCCTTTTTCTCAACACAAGTTTAAAAGGTTAAAAGGTTAAACCTTCCTTCAGTGGGTTAATAAAATTGAATTGTCTCCATTTGCCTCTAGTACATGTCCAAATTTAGAGCATACAACAATTTTGATTTTCCACATCTGTTTTTCTTTTTTAATTTGGTCTTCCGTAAATAATTTTTTCAATTGAGAATCTTTTCATTTTTTTTAATTTGTTTTTCCATCCAATAATTACTAAGACCGTTAACTAAAAATGCAAACTTGTGTCATTTCATAGTATCAAGATGAACCTTATTTTTTTTTTATTTTGAAAAAATTTCTCTAAAATGAGATCATTTTTAAAATAAATAAGTAAATGTGCATTTATTCTTAATTTTCTTTAAAGTATATCATGATATTAATTTATTAAAATCTAATAGTAGATATATCATTACTTGTTTATTTTAAAAAAAATTTTATTTTAGAGGAGTATTTTCTATTTTTTGGTTACTGGATTTTTTGAGTTGATATTTTTTTGTTATAATTTCTCTTTATTTTTTCTTATTACTTTATCTCTGCTTCATTTTAAGTGTTATTTTAATGCAAGACATAAGAATTAAGAATATTAAACTAAGTATTAATTGTGATAATTTTTTACTAAATTACTGTATTCATTTCAATTAATTACTTATTTTATCATATTCATTCAATTTTTATAAATGGTTGAGACTATTAAAGTATAAGGGTAAAGATGAAAAAATAACAATTTATGCTTTATTGATATGTGAAAATGACACTTAAAATGGACTAAAAGAATACTTTATTTACAACAATATCTTAACAATATGCTTAAAAATATAAATTTTTACGTGCATATATATATATATATATATCATAGTTTTTCGGATCATATCAACCTGACTAATTTATCCAGAAAACTCGTGACTTGAGTTCCAGGCCGATTCGATTAATTAATTGGATGTTTTTCCCATTGATTCAATGACTCGCTTAATGGGTAGACCAGATTGACCAGATTTTTTTTTTACAATTTAAACTTAAAAAATGTAACTTTTAAATTTCGAATATTATACCTAAAAGTCTTTGTCATGAAGTGTATTATATTACTAGACTATATGTAATATCCCATTTTTAATAAAATGTTTTTAGATTATTTCTTAATTTCTTTATTATAAAATTTTATTTGATTTTATTTTGCAATAATTGTTACTAAGTAAAAGATATTATACAAAGTTTGTAAGTATTTAAATTGAAATAATAGTAACCAACTTCCTAGATAAATTAATAAGGGTGAGTTAAAAATATATGATCTTAAAATTAAAAATAATAGTATAGAAATTATAAATAGAAATTTATTAAAATAATATTTAATATTTAATTTTAGTAATAAGGAAGATACAATTAAGAAGATATTATTATTATTAAAAAATGCTGAAATATTTATTAAAAGTCATTATAATAAATGTAAAATATTTCTAATGCAATTATTATTTAAATAAATATCTGACTAATAATTATTATCTAACTAATAATCTTTACTTACCTTAAAAAAATAACAATAATAACAAGTTGCAATGTGCACTTGATTCAAAAGATTCAACGTGCACCAACAAATCACCACATGAAGCTATTCACAATGACTATAAAAAGAGGGGCTGATGCGGTAAAAAAGATATTGAAAGAAAGAAGTAAGAAATCAAGAGAGGAAAGAAGGAGAGAAGAGAAATGAGAGAAGGAAAGAAAAGCAAGAAAAGGAAAATTCTGCACAAAAAAGGTAGAAAATTATTTTTTTCTTTTAAAATTAAAACTATGACACCAAGTATATTTATTATTAGTTAATAATGAGTATGATTATATATTATAATAGTAATTTTATTTATAAGATTGATTAATATTTTATTTTAGTGTTTTGTGCATATTATTATAATTTTTTTCTACTAATTTAGTTGTTCCATGTAATGTTGAAAGGGTTATGGTTAGACTGTCTAACTTGATTTGTGTTTGTGTTATAGCTTTGAAACCCTCATAATACTTGACAAAATTTAAAGTTATTATAATTTAAATGTTGACTCTTTCATGATATAAATATTATAATTTATAAAAAATTAAAATATTATTCAAACTTAAGTTAAATATATATTTTTGATTTGCATAAACTTTCTTACCATAAATTATCTTACCTTGGCTTGGAGACAATTTTTTGACTTCTATGATAAAATTTGCAAAGAAGTTACTTTTGTGCAATAAATTAATTATTGACCTTTATGTTAACTTTTGCAAGGAAATGACTCTTGTACGATAAAATTACTATTGAGATCTAGACAAAACTATGAACTATGATGAAGATTATGATTAGAACTATGATAAAAACTATGATGAGGACTTTTAAAAGAATTAATAAAATATTTTTAAATTTAAGTTGGTCTTTTGAAGAGTTAACATTAGAATTTGATGACTTTAAGTTTTGCAAATTTTATACCATGATTTATTTAAAGTTTATTGTAGGCTTATATATGATGAATTTATTGTGTGATATATTTGATGTTTTATATTGCTTGTATTTGTATGTGATGGTGATAAGCCTATATTTTATAATATTTAATTGAACAAATGAGGGTGATTTGTTTGTAATTATGAAATAATTTTAAATGGATCCTTATCATTATCTTCATTTTGCAAATCTAGAAAGATTTAATGCATTTGGAGAGATATAGTGGATCATTGAAGGAATTATTGCATGAAAAGAAAGAATTTATCTCTTTGACAATGTTCAATAAACTAGCTATAATTTGAGTTTCAAATATCTGATTGATGTGATTTTGGTCTTGTAGGAAAGTTAAGACAATTCTCTACTACTTTCATGAAGACCTCAAAGGCTCCAATCACACGTTTGGATAACTCAAATTGGAGTTTTGTTTACGCAAGAACTAAGGTTTGTCAAATTCTAATTTGATATCTTTCTATTTGCGTTTGTTCATGGCATATGTCGAGCTAAAAGTTGTCAAATGAGTTGAAATTTTGATGGTTTATAGTTAAGATCCAAATCTACAACTTTCATGTTGAACACTTTTCCAGATTTGGAGGTCTAATGGGTCATATTGGGCTTGGAAGTCAGATTACAAGGCTAGAGCGTAGAGTTAGAATACGGGGCTGATGTGTCGAATACGTGGCCTAGATTGCGTAAAAATACACGGCCGTGTATGCCTCTGACTTTGCATTTGAAATAGTGAATTTTGGACCCCAACTCAGGTTCGGAGTTATACACGGCCTAGTACACGGCTAGGGAAGTAAGTATGCATCTACATGGATCGTGTATGACCTCAAACTCATCGATTATTGCAAACTTCTTTTCGCGAAGTTTGTGTTGGGGCCTATATATTGACATTCTTGGCACGTTTTGAAGGAGGTGGAGACCTAGAGGAGCAGCTACAACTCCTTGGAGAAGGAGAGAGGAGGCATAGAATTAGAGATCTAAAGAAAGGAGGGGCGCGATATGAGGAAAAGAAGGATTGATCTGAAGAAAGGAAGGATTTTCTTGGAAGCTTGAAGAATGTTTGAATTTCATCAAAAGGGCTTTTTGATCTCTCTTTCTTTCTATTTCTCTTATTTCTTTGCTATCTTCTCATGGATCTGTATCTTATTATGAGTTTGTTTGTGGTAAATATGTGTGGTTAAACTTAGACATAGGCTTTTAACTAAATTAGTATGGGGCTATCTATGTTCTTAATTTTTTAGGATCGATTTCTAAATTGATTATGGTAATTTCTTTGTGGGTTTACTATATTGCTTGAATTTTGTCATAACTTGATCACTTGTGACATTCATTAATTCATTGTTTGATCTTAGGTGACCCTCCTCGTGGGAAGACTCAATGAGTGGATCTATATGGTAAGTCCTGGGATATATTGGTGAATGACCAAATATCAATTTATCCTACCAATGGAATTGATTTTTGTTAGTTCATATCTTGAAATTGGAACTTAATGCATTCTTGTATAGATTAATTCAACTAAATGACCAAATAGGTGGATTAAATTAACAATAAAATATTGTTTCATCCATGACCATTGGGATTCAATAGCTTATAAGATAATATTGGTAAAAGAATTACTCGTATCATAATTGAAAAGAATATCCGAATAATGAACTCAAGTGAACTTTGTCTTTACTTTTTGTCTTAAATAGCATCTTTCTATCTTTGTTTACCTTTTCTTTATTTAATTGTTCTTTTTATTTTCTCCATTAGTTTTCTGTTTTAAATTTGAATCGACATACACTTTTTCGTGTCTAAATAACATAAGAGTTTTACAACTTTAGTAATTATCACTTATTCTTCATGGGATCGATAACTTGGACTCCAAAGTCCTATATTACTTGGATAACTCCTGTTTATACTATTTCTTTTTAGTATCTTTTAGTATGCACGCACCAAATGGTAAGCAAATAATTTACATGAAAGATACTTGAAACATTACACCTAACCACCAAAAAGGTAGATGGATAGATGTAAGATCGTTTTATGTTATCTGCCTTGATTAGTGTTGGAATATATTATTTTGTCATCATGATGTTAAAAGTAACACCAGAGATAGAGAATTCCATAAGAAAGAGAAGACTTTCGACCAAAATGTGAAATAAGCAGACATAGAAAAGATGATATAATATGTTAAGAGCTTGCCTAATGATGTTCGCATCTAAAATTGCATTGAGTGATTTATTTAACATTTATTTAGTCATGTTATTATAGTTTGGATGTACTGCTTGAATTTGTCTTATTTTATTATATTGTCATGTTGATAACTCCATATATTGTAGTTATTTGTGCCCCATGTTTGTACTATAAATAATGCTTAGTCCTTGTTTACGATGTATATATGGAAAGTTTTAGACTTATATTTGTTAAATTCTAATTTGGATATATTCTTATATGATTTTGAGCAAATTGTGTATATTTCGTAAGTGATTAAGTGGATTTGCAATTGTTATTGACTTGGTGATTTCTCTATCTTAGGAAGGGTTCCAAACAAGCTGAAATTTGGAGGATTTGGACAAAAAGTAGAAGAGAAAATCAAGTATACATTTTTGCAACTCATGTCGCGACGTAGGTATATCAATGTCACCGCGTGGTGCATCCCTAGCATCAATATAGAGGACCTGAGGCTAGAGCGCTGCTGCACAAAAGAGATGATGTCGCGGCGTTAGTGACCTAAATTGAACACGCGCCGCGGCGTAGGGCATGTTAATGTCGCACTGTGACTTAGTTTTATGAGCCTATAAATATTGTTTTATTAGTTTTGGTCGAGAGAGGCTGTTAGGTTTAGAGAAGCTGTGACTGGTCTTCACGTTTGGGGTTGAGAGGAAGTTAGGGGAGTTAAGGTTAGAGGTCATCTTCCTTGTGGAGGAGGATTCAAGCATCAAAAGACACATCCATGAGCTTCCTTCTCTTTTTCCTCTTCTTCCTTCTCTCCTTTGTATTTTGAACATGATTTTTTATGTATATTTTCGTGTTCATTGAGTAACTCAGCTGTATTAGGGATTACTTTGGATCTTTTTATGAATATTGTTAATTTTGTACTTCTTTGAGTTGATATAAATGTTTGGTTTTGTTCAATCATATAGTTTTTAATGCTTTTGATTGTCTGATTTAAGTGATTTGTTGAAATCTGATGAACTTATACATAGGAATTTGAATTTTAAATCATATGTATGGTTGATGAATGTTAGATTTCATTCAATTGGTTTGGATAAGTTGATTCGCTAATGAGATAGAAATATACCTCTCAGTCATGCATAACGTGTGTTTGAGAATAGATCTTTATGAGTGAATTTTGCGCTAGCTATGATGGAAACATAGTTAGTTGGGCAAATGAAGCATGATTGATTGACCTAGACATAAGCTTTTAACTAAATTAAATTCTCAAGCTAACCTAACTATTTCATTAATGTTGATTTAGAGGATTGCATGTTATCAGTTGAAGTAAGAGGTGAAGAAGGATTTCTTAATCTCTATCAATTATCTTTATTTTCTATCTATTACTTTTAGTCTTTAGTTTATATGTTTTTCCCCATTTTTATGTTTTTGAATAGAATTGTTTAAGTTATTGGTTGATACTTAGCTTTGAAAGTATCCTTATCATCGTAGGAACGATCTCTACTCTTCATTATATTACTTGTTTGATCTGTGCACTTGTGGCCTATTAAGGGACAAACAAGTTTTTTTGGCGCCGTTACTGGGGATAACAATTTTTCTGTATTGTTAATATTAACAACGAGCGTAGATAGTTCTAATTCAAGTTTTGTATAGTTTATTTTCATTTAAGTTTTCTTTATGTTTTGTTTTAGGTACAATAATAATGGAGGGTGACCATAATCATACGAGGTCCTTGCAGGAGTTCGCGACTCCTCAAAAGAAAAACTTTCAATCATGTTTAAGAAGACCACTCATCTACACAAATATTTTTGATAAAGTCTGTCGGATCAGAATCAAACATATCCAAGGAAGATTTGGGAGAAAAAAAGAGAACTCAAGTTTATATTTCTGTCTTTACTTTTTGTCTTAAATAGGTAGTTTATTAATTTTGTAGTTTTATTATATTTCTGTTATAATTATTGTAATTTAACTTTTTAAACAAGTTTTGCAGGTGCTGGATACTCAAGGGAAGTAGACTTGGTATCAAATTGTTTGTTGCATAATTTTGCGATCGACCTCCCATCGCAGTGCACTATATTCCACCATGCCGCGGCGCTAGTGTTTCATCGTGGCGAGATTCTTTTACAGGTCATAAGCTACACGCCAAGTATGGAATGATTGAGATGCAGGTTTATGCCGCTGCGTTAACCCCTGTTTTGTACATATTTCTTTTATTTTTCATGTTATTTCATATTTTAGTATGCTTAGACCAACAATGTACATATTTTTGATAAGTTTAGATACCCTATACGCCAAGTATAGTGAGGAAGTTGTCTCACTTTGGTTTGGGGGAGTATCATTACATGTTTTTGATATATAATGTTAAATGTGTAACATGTGATGATATTTACTGTATGCAGTAGTGATAGCCATCATGTTATCATGTTGTTATATTGCTTTGGCTATTATTGATGGGTTTGAATGAATTTTTTTTTAAATTTTCACATTATACACATGATGTTATGCATGCTTGAATTGAAAAAGTTAGATCTATTTGAATGCATGATATGTTGCCAATTGCTGGTATAGTTTTGGTTGTCTAATGGTATAAAAGGTTGCTATTTGCCCCCTTTACAGTGAAATCATTTGCGATCATGAAGCATGTGAAACAATTTAATCATTTTTTATGTATGATTTACATTTCACTTATATGCATATGTAACTTTAAAAATAATAAGAGTGCATGTCTAGAGAAAGTTTATAGATGTACATGTAGAGTTTCGATTATCCTTGAAATTGTTTTTAAACTCTCTTGAGGTGAAATCCTAGATTATCCATGATTAAGGAAATGATTAGAGCATTGTTTGGACCGATTGAACCTTAAAAGCTTACCCTGATATTATGATATTCATAGGTCCCCTTTTGAATCTTTAAAAATGTTTGGCCTTATATGTTTTTCACCACCCTTGTATTTGTTAACCCGTTAACCATTCTAACGCATGTGAAAGCATTGCATTTTCTTCCTACCATCTTTGTTTGTTGAGTACATAATATGCTATTTCTTGAAGTGAGTCTAATAATTAGGGGTATTAATATATTTTAATACAAAATGAGTTTAAAGGAATCAGATGCAGTCAAAGAAAAGAATCATTGTTTTGCAAAATGAAAATAAAAAAAAATGAATGAAAAGAAAAAAAGAAGAAGAAAAAAAAGTCAAGGGAATGACAAAAGCAAAGAAAAGTACAAAAAGCATTGAATGGTTTTAGCGAGTTTTCTTCTTTCACTTTTGAATACCCTATAATATCAGTTGGAGACTCAAGTCTTGAAATAACATGTTATATTTCTCAATGTTTGTATTGTATCATTTCCTTGTTTTTCTTCCACCCATTACTATTGACCTTACATTACAAGCTGTTGAAGTCTCTTTTGATTTTCAGTTATGTGTGATTTACATTAGTGGGAAGAGAGTTAAATTACAATCTTATGGATTCTATGATTCATATATATGTAGGCTCAAAAACTTATCCAAATGAGTATGACTTGACTAGGAGAAGTTTATCTTGTATGTTTATGAAAAATTTGAATTGCATAGAATGATGTTGGATTGTTAGCATGTTAAGGATTATGTATGTGTGGAGCTAATTATGAAGCATTTGCACTTTTTGAGGGCTATACAATCATTATACACTGCTTGTGGTTTAATTGGAAAATTGAAATTATGTTAGATACTGAATGAATGTTGAGCATGAATTGTTAAGTAGGTTTCTTTAGTCATACTTTGTTTTGCTCGAGGACTAGCAAAAATGTAGGTTTGGGGGTGTGATAACTCCATAGATTATTGTTATTTGTGCCCCGTGTCTGTGTTATAAATAATGCTTAATCCTTGTTTACGATGCATATATGGAAGGTTTTAGGTTTATATTTGTCAAATTCTAATTTGGATATCTTCCTATATGGTTTTGAGCAAACTGTGTATATTTTGTAAGTGATTAAGTAGATTTGCAATTGTTATTGACTTGATGAGTTCTCTATTTTAGGAAGGGCTCCAAACAAGTAGAAATTTAGAGGATTTGGACAAAAAGTGGAAGAGAAAGCCAAGTATGCATTTCAGCAGCTCACGTCGCGACGTAGGCATATCAATGCCGCGGGTGGTGCATCCCCTGCATTAATACAGAGTGTAACGTCCCAAAGACTAACACTAATGACGTATCCGGTTTACGCATCAGTAATTAGAATTTGGTACATTACTTATGAATATTCACAAATTATTAAAATAAAAATTCGATAATATACAAAATATGAGCCTTCGCAGAAGCATAATTTACATACATAATGAAAAGAATAGTATATAAATTATACATTGCCGCGCATTGTATACAAATTTTATCAGGTAAATAAAAGTCACTATGACTAATTTATGAATACCTAACTAAGAACATCCTAACTAATCCTTCAAGTAAACTCCATCTTGCTAATCTGCTTGGGCCACCTAGAATTATCATGGAAATCATAGAGAATAATGGGGGTGAGAATTTAGAAATTCTCAATAGCTTGTTTAAAATCGTGTCATCACAATAATTTCAGCTATTTCAGGGAAAAACTTCATTTTCATTCAAAACATGTATTATTATTCTAGGAATGTGACAAAAGGCCAAATTCATCTCCTTCATTTCCTGAAATAGGCGATTCATTTAATTACTATAAAAATTTCTTTAATTCTTTTAATCAAACACAATATCATTAAGTGCTCAAAATATGTCATCAAATACCAAATTATACCACAAAACTCTATTTTATAGGACTCATGAAAACATAATTAACTTTCTAATCTCAATATATCTAGATAAAAATCTCATCATCAAAATCAAGTTATGAACTTATAAAATCATTCATTCACTTGGTAGTAGTCTGATTTTAGGTTGGTGCACATCAACCTCTTTATGATAGTACGTCGTCACACAGAACTACTCCAGATAATTAGGCTCAGTCTTCCCCTGTCTAGCTTAGAGAAAGTACGTCTCCTCAATATCAAAGTTAGGGTTAGACTTCAATCCATCATGATAAAGAGAATGTACGTTATCTCATAATATTAATCATCGGGAATAGAATGAGAGGTACGTTACTCAAACTATCCAGGATATAGGATGACCCTACTTAATAGTAAAATTTACTCATCCTCGACCACTTAATGACTAGGGAAGCTCAGGTAAAGAGGAAGGTTCTTCCTTAACCTCAATTACTCTGGTATAGAGAAAATCATTAATTCTCTTACCATTAACCAAGACTTACTCTTGTATAAGTACATCCAAAATACAATTCGACCTAGTTCCACAAAGTGGATGCCCATAACAATCAACTCATTTTGTCCATCAAATCACCGCTTATGCAACATAATGCAAATCTAATCAATCACATCATGGGTAGTCAATCATCATGAAATCATTCACATTTGATACAACATCATAAAAATCATTTCTTAAATCATCAATCTCATTTAATTAAATCATGTCATGACACAAAGCCTCAAATTCCTCAACATGCAATAGTTTGCAAATTCATCAATCAATCCAAAAATATGCTCTATGCATAATCATTTCTCCAAATCTTAATATAGTTAATTAAAATCATGTATAATCATGCTTTACATAACATTTCTTATACCTTTTCATCATTTAAATATCTTAGAATGGCATTGCATAACAAATTGGATGCCAAATTTCATGAGCAGAGCCAAGAATGGCTCTACTAAGATATCACTTGGCTCAGCAAGCCAAACATCCAATGCCTAAGGCTCAACATGAGAACAAGGTAGCAGTAGGCAACTTGTTGCATCAACTCATAGGTTGGATTCTAGGACCAATAATTCGACCAAATTAAATTCATTCAAGGGTCAACATCAACCACAACCATTTCATAACAATCACGCATCAAAATCCTCTTCAAAACTGTAGCTCAAACATTGGTTTATACTTATTTTTCAATATTCAAAAACCATGGAAAACTAACATCACAAATCTCATTTGCTTACTTTAAAAACCAAGATCAAACCATTATCAAGCTTAAAGGAACGAGAATCAAGCATAAAAATCAGATTTAATATGGAAATCCCTTTCATTTTTCATGCTTAAAACAACAACCGAAACAAGAAGGAAATGGAGAGTGAGTAAAAGAAAACGTTTTCCCCTACCTCTAGCTTGAAGTTCCTCTTGATTTCCTGTTATTTCCCTCTCCTTCTTCCTATTCGTTTATGCATCTCTTTGGCTATTTCGCCCCTCTGTTTCTAGTTTGTTTTGGTAGCTAAACCGTGTGTAAACAATGGTGGAAATGCAAGGAAGGACAAAGTTGGTGTGAGTGGAGATGAAAGAATGAAAAATGAAGAACGAAATGGAAAGAAAGGAGAAGTTTTTCTTCTCTGTTTTCTTGTTCAGTTTTGACGCTAGGAGAGGGAGAGAAAATGGACGAGAATGTGAAAAAGGAAGATTGGAATTATCTTAAGAAAGAAAGAAATGGTGGGTGAAGAAAAGAAAAGAAAAATTATATGCTGAAATTTTAGAATCTGTTATGTACACTTTATTTCTTTTTTAAATTGAGTTTTTAAGTTATCATAAGTCTTATAGAATATTTTAGAACTCAACTTAGTCCTCAGATTCATTTTTTCACAAGTTTTCATATACTACTATTTATCAGTTAAGCTTTATTACTCAATCCTAAGTTAACTTAAATTGAAAGATTAAGTAATATGCTTACTGATACTTGTTTTGGTTAATATTTATACCAAAATATTCTTCATATTTTATTTATCATCTCTATGAAATTTTATAATTTTCTGAGTTTCTTTGCTATTCCGACTATTTCTCAATAGTATCTTTAAAAATACCAAACTTATTCTGTTGCTCCTCTAAATTTTTATACAACTCTTATTAATAATTTTTAACTAGGAAATAAACTTTCCATACTTATTTCTATCATATCAACTGATTTAGCAGATACTTCAATTATTTTATTGTATTTAGTGTTATAGAATTATGCTCAAACTAGTTCAGAAAATTACCCGAATCAACAGATAACTCTTACCAGTATTACTGAGCTTCTATAACCCTGATTAATATAATAAAGTTAAAGATAATGTTACACATAGGACTCGAAGCTACAGCACTGCGGCGCAAAGGAGCGGATGTCGCGACGTTGGTGACTTAAATTAAACACGCGTCGCAGTGTAGGCATGTTAATGCCGCGACGTGACTCAGTTTTCTGAGCCTATAAATACTGTTTTATTAGTTTTGGTCGAGAGAGGCTATTAGGTTTAGAGAAGTTGCGACTGATTTTCACGTTTAGGACTGAGCGGAAGTTAGGGGAGTTAAGGTTGGAGGCAATCTTCCTTATGGAGGAGGATTCAAGCATCAAAAGACATATCCATGAGCTTCTTTCTCTTTTCTCTCTTCTTACTTCTCTCCATTGTATTTTGAACATGATTTTTGATGTATTTTTTTTGTGTTCATTGAGTAGCTCAGCTGTATTAGGGATTACTTTGGATCCTTTTATGAATATTGTTGATTATGTACTTCTTTGAGTTGATATAGATGTTTAGTTTTGTTCAATCATAGGATTCTTAATGCTCTTGATTGTCTGATCAACTTCTAAGTGATCTGTTGAAATCTGGTGAACCTAGACATAGGAATTTGGATTTTAGATCGTATGTATGGTTGATGCATGTTCGATTTCATTCAATTTGCTTGGATAAGTTGATTCGCTAATGAGATAGAAATATACCTCTTAACCATGCATAACGTGTGTTTTAGAATAGATTTTAATGAGTGAATTTTGCACTAGCTATCATGGAAACATAGTTAGTTGGGCAAATGAAGCATGATTGATTGACCTAAACATATGCTTTTAACTAAATTAGATTCTCAAGATAACCTAACTATTTCATTAATGTTGATTTAGAGGATTGCATGTTATCAGTTGAAGTAAGAGGTGAAGAAGGATTCCCTAATCTCTATCCATTATCTTTATTTTCTATTTATTACTTTTTAGTCTTTAGTTTATATGTTTTTCCCTATTTTTATGTTCTTGAATAGAATTGTTTAAGTTTTTAGTTGATACTTAGCTTTGGAAGTATCATTATCCTCATGGAAACAATCTCTACTCTTCATTGTATTATTTGTTCAATCTGTGCACTTGCGGCCTATTAATGGACAAACACATGTAATTTTTTATAACTTTACACAATTGAAACTCACTATTTGTTTTATAAAAAAATTTTATAACTGTTCATTTTCTATTGAGAATTTTAAATTCTCACTCTGCTTATGGTGATTTCAGATTAGCATAAGACGCATCATGATTGCCATTTAGAACAATTAAGCATGGATACTAGCTCCCTAGGCAGGGGAATATATTAGAGCTATTAGAGATATACATATTTTTACTTTTGAATAAACACTATGACTAACTTGCCTCATTAACTAAAGACATCCCCTTTTTGAAGGGCTATAGGCTATATATTATGTAATACGACCTTGTGATATAGTTTAATGATGCCTATATATATATATATATGACAGATAATACGATCTTGATAGTGACCTAAAAGCTTTTGATGCCTTAGAGCATGTTTGGGAAAGATTAATTCTTTCCTAAACAGATTGTTTTTGGAGGATTAAGCTGTTTTGTGAAATAATTATTATGTTTGGGTAAAAAGATTATTTTCTAAAAAAGTTTTTACACGAAATTCAATACAAAATAAAAGTTTTTTTTCAGCTAATAATCATAAGCTAAAGATTAGAGCTTATGATTTTAGATATTTCTTACATTTTGATATGTAAATACTATTTTGCCCTCAATTAAATAATTTTTTTAATATATGACTAATTTAATGCATAAAAGCGATTCTTTTTATATCATCCAAACGAATCATATTAACTTAATCGCTTTATAGCTAATGCATCCAAACATAAAAATTCGATGCCGATTATAATAATAGTAATCTAATTTTTAACTTTCTCCTTAATGTAGTAATTATTCTTCTATTTGTACTGCATATTGGCATAATATTAGTTTTTAAATTAAAAAATAATTAACGCAAATCTAATTCAAGTATCAGTTCTAAATCATTCGTAAGGTAAGAAACTAAATTTTGCTGTTAGAATAAACTTATAAAGCGGGTTGCACCATATGCTCATATTTAATATTAGAAAAAAAGTTAATTATACACTCTTTTTAAAGGTGTATATGCTGTTCATATCATTTTTAAAGGTGTGTGATTTAGTAAGAAAAAATAAAAAAATATAATAAATAATATTGAGGGAAGTATAAAAAATGATATAAGAGAAAAATAAATAAAAATATTAAATTATTAATATTATTATTAATTTATTAATTTATATTATTATACAACTAATAATTTATTATCACAACTCATTTAAAAGTATTTTTTAATATTTCATATAGTAATATAATATTTTTTATATCAAATAATTTTTTATATAATATTTTTTTAAAAAATATTTCATTCTTTGTCCAAAATTTCTAAATCTTCTAGAAAACCAAGAGGTGCCAGAGGATGGAGCGGAAGCCTCAATCACTAACCAAAGCCATGCCCTCTTCCCCCGCGGCCCAAGAACCCTGGTTTCCTATTTATCAAGTAGGAGAACTTCATAATCCGTAGTGCTTGAAACTGTGAGAGTTTTTTGGATGATGAATATATCGTTATAAGAGCTTTTTGTGCTAGCAAGAACTATTGACATGCTGTTAGACCATTCACCCAGTAACTAAGCTTTATGATCCGGCAAACCTCCTGCTCGGCTTATAGAACTAAGACATAACAATCTTAATTTTTTTACATAATTTTTTCTTATTATTTTTTATATTAGCTTATAATTAATTATATATAAGTTGATTAATAGATATTTTATTTATTAATTAATTAATATATATATATTAATTTTTATTAAATTAATGCTCATAATTAATTATAAATTTTAAATTTATACAATTTTAAAAATGGTGTAAAAAAAAATCGTAATATGGATATTTTAGAAGATATAAATACAACGAGAAGAACAAAGCAAAACACTAATCGGCCGAAACGTGTGCGAGTGTTCCCTATTCCAGAACTTTCCCAGCGTTACTTCTCGTAATAGATTTTGATCCTCCTAGTGAAATTGGTGTTTCGTTCACACACGTTAACACACACACACACACACACAGAAAGGGAGAGAGGGAGAGAGAGAGAGAGAGGAATAATATTAATCTTAATAGGATAGGATGTTCAAGAAGGCGGTGGAGGCAAAGTCTCACCAGAGGTTGTCCGGTGCCGACAGGAAGAAGCTGAGACGTAGCATTAAGGACAAATTCCCAAGAGCTTCTGATTACGACTTAGACGCCTTGCTTCCTCCTAAGGTACCTTCATTTCATTATATCTTATCTGCCTTTGCTTTTACCACTTCCTGCTACTGCTATTGATTGATAATAAAGGTATACAAAAATTGTATGAATTTGCTTCATTCATAAAAAAAGTTGATAGATATTAGTAGCAGTAATTTGTTGATGGACTAATAAACTCAGCTACACTCTTTTTGTCTTTATTGCCTTAAACGTACATACCAGGCAGAGATAACTGTGGCCAAGCTTCAAAACCGAGTACATGTATATGGTGTGGAGGGAGGCTTTCCAATGTTTTTTGATGTTGATGGGCGTGGCTCCGAAATTTTCCCCACAGGTATGTCTACCCTTCTTGTGGTTTAGTGTTTGGAATCCTCAAAATATGGATATGAATTGAATTATAAATTAATTCCCATGTTTAGAACTCGCAATAAAATTAGGATTTGAGTTGATTTGCAAATCAAAGTCCACGTTTGAAATACCTTAAAAATGAATGGGATTACTTAGAATATGTAAATTGGGTAAATTAATAAGGGAAAAATTATCAATTCAAATATTAAATGAAATGAAATGAAATCCACTCAAATCCAACCAAATTTCAGTGGATTTCTAAATACACGCAACTTTTAAAAGGAACATTTTTTGGCATGGGCACATTGTTCCGATGGCGTGCTTGAATTTTGTTGTTTTATTCTGGTCTGTTTTATTTCTGCAGATTATTAACTTCAAGCAGTGAGCTTTTTTCATTTTTCCTGTAATATAATCTTGGACTATTGGACATGGTACTACTGGCTAAGAACTAGATTGATGATTATTATTGCTGCTATCATTCACAAGAAACTTTTTCTATGATAAAAGTTTACTTCACATGTTCTTCAAGAATATTGTCTGCTCGCCAAGGCCTAAGATTGAGCCTCAAGTAGATGAATATCTAATAGCACTCTTTGATCTGATACAGACTTTAAAGAACACGAATGTTGCACGTGTATAAGTTTAATTTAGCATCTTTGTTTCCTGCTTTTGCTTTTGTTGTTGCAGTTTACGCTCTCTGGATGGTCCCTGAGCTACTGCCTGCTTTCATGCTGAAGGGTGGCGAGGTTTCTCGGTTTGTTATAGGAGGAGCAGACTTGATGTTCCCCGGTATAAATGTGCCTCCTGAAGGTCTTCCATCATTTGTAGCAAGGGAACCATGGGCAGTGAAAGTACCGGGAAATCCTGCTCCAATTGCGGTAAATTATTTTTATTGCTTGTTTCTGTTCACGACCACTGTAAGATCCTATCAGTGATACTTGTAAGCTGGCAGTCTTTGTTAAAATTTTATTCATTCTTATGAAGGTTGGGAGTACCACAATGAGCAGCACTGAAGCATTAAAAGCTGGATTACGTGGAAAAGCATTAAGAATAACGCATTATTATCGTGATTTGCTTTGGCAAGTATAGCTAGAGCCTGATTGTTTGATTAGTTAGAAGTAATAAATCTTTCATAATTGAAGTGATTTTTTCTGCTTGGTTGTATTTGCAGGGAATCAGTTGAGGGCCGTTATGTGCCTAATGCAGGTTTTTTTGAAGATGCTGTGTTTGAGGATCCTTCTTTATTATCACCTTCTCAGAATTCTGATTCGACTGAGGTTGCTTGTGAGACATCAATTGATCAACAGAACCGCACAAAAAGCATTGAAGTGGAGGAATCTCTGGATGTAAATGAGTTACAAGCTGACTCCAGCCCTGCATTGACAACACTGAATGATGATGAAAATGATACAGCAAATGAAATAACTGTAGGTGTGGCTGATTTGAAGTTATCAGATACTGGCTCCGCTGATGACCCAAATGACCAACATAGTCTATCAACTGCAGACATAGATTCGCTGTTAGATAAGTGCCTTCTACAAGCATTGCATACAACAGTGAAGGACAAAGACCTTCCCATGCCTGGAAGCACTGTATGGTGGGATTAACAGTCTCTCTCTCTCTCCATGTATATATATACACACACACACCCTTTGGGCTCTTGGTTGACCAAGTTGAACCATTAGAATTTAGAAACAGATTGACCAAATATACAGTAAACCAGGAATTTTGGATGATAATTAGGTTCAGTTTAGAAATTTTAAATGATAAATTTGTTTAGTAAGGTGGGTCTTAAATATAAACCAAAATATGATCACTATGGAGTGCACTTTTAATTGGATGAGATCATGAGAATTTTGATAGTGATTTTTCAAGCTCTTGATGTTTATACTGAGCTACAGTCAGGGCATTTGTGATAAAGTTTAAAATTTAGCACTGATTGCTGAGAAATTAAGCTTTGAATTTTTGTTTGAAAATATTTTAATTTTAAGTTCTGAAAGTGTTAGTGTATTAAAGAAAACCATGTGGAAAACTGGTGTGGGATTTTTATGGCTTAATTACACTTTCGTCCCTTTAGCTTCACTAAATATCAATTTTGGTTCTCTTAGTTTTAATTGCTACAATGTTAATGCTGTAGGTTTCAAACTGATGCAATACCCTTTGTCAGACTGATGTTGACATGGCACTCTTTTTGCTTGTGGCATTTTGCCATGTCAATACCTTGTCAGTAATGTAAATAACAGTCTGCTATGTCATCAAAATTTATGCAGATCAGCAGAAAAGGTATTGCCACATCAACTAAGATAGTGGCTCTTCAGCATCAAATTGACAAGGGGATTTAAGTGTATGAGTTGAAAACGATGCGGATAACATTGTTGCAATTAAAACAAAGGGGGAGGAGGTGGAAATCGAATTTTAATGAAACTAGGAGTACCAAAATTGTAATTAAGCGAATTTTTTTAGTTACATGAACTTTTGCAATTTTGTGTTTTAAATTTAGTTTTTAGTTTGCTGTGACCTTATGGCAAATTACCCAACTCCTTTATTATTGACCTATAATAATGAAGCATTCCCTCTTGCAAATTATTTGGCAATTTTTTATTGAAGTTTGAGGTGATTAGAGGAATTTATTACATTTGTTACTTCAAATTTCTCCTTTTCTTTACTTAAGTAATCTAATAAATGTTTGTTTTTGAGTGTTATAGGTCAAACCATGTATTGCCATGTAGGCCTCCAGGAATGACTTTAGACATCAAGAAATCATCCTACAAGAAGTTGTCAAAGTGGTTACAAGCAAAATCCTCCTCTGGCTTGGTATGCCAATAGAAGCTTGCTGATATTGACTGGAAAACTTTAATCAGTTATATGAACTTATCAAATTTGAAAATCTAGAATGTGCTGAAGTATCAATTAGGTCTTTGCCAATTTATAGTGCATGTGAATATTGGAACTTTCTCGTTCAGCCAGCTCCACTGATTTTCGTTTTTTTTTTCTTCTTAACCTAGTCATACTGATTTTTGAATTGTTGTGTTATGTTGATCTTAGTCTCTGAATTTTGTTTGATTTGTCACTTTACTTATTTTTTCCTTAACCACCAAGGTTTTCTTCTGTTAGGATGCACTTTTAGCTGTGGAATTCGGACACTTTGGAGCCTCCTTGGCATGTTAGATATGTAAGCCACTATGGTGAAAGAAATAACTTTGACAACATTTTGCAGTTGTAGAATTGCTTCATAAAGAATTGGAATAGGGATAGGAGGTTGGATTAGAGTAGTTCCATTAATTCCATGAGTAAAGTATCATTTGGAAGTTTCTATAACAATGAGCAATATCCTAATTGGTGACCGTGACAAAAGATTGAATAGGAAACTGGGGATTCAACATTCTAAATTTTCCTATGTGAGTTACAACCTATATTGTACAGCTTTTTTGAAGCTTTTGGTGAAGGTGATATTTTTTGAAGAGATCTCTGTTATAGCGGCTGTAATGATTCTCAATTTAGTATATTTGGGGTTGATGAGATATTGAAGATTTGAGACTATTAATGGGGTTTGTTTAAAGTTTAGTCATGTATTATATTATAATAAAAATAATTTGCATCATGAGACAAACTAAGGATGAAAATTAGGTCTGACAATTATATGTATGTTTTGTGTGTAAGTCGTGTGCAAAATTTATTGATCTTTTCGATTTTTACTATGTGGCCCTTTCGATCATTTGTCTTCTGCTAGTAAAGCTTTTGCATTAAATTTATTTGCAATACCATTTCTGGGTTCTTCTTCATATAGATTCACATTTTGTACAGATATCAGTGAAAGAAGATAAATACAAAAAAGATGTTATGCTATTTTCAGTAAACCGAAACCATGCTGATTATTCATCCTTTAAGCCTGAAAAAAGGCCAGTGGAGAAATGTGACCAGCCCAGTGTTCACTCTGCCAATGAAGTTCGTTCGTCCAAAACTCTTGAAGTGGCTGAAATCTACAAGCCAAGTGTACATGTTAATCCAATATTTTCATCGGTAGGAGCTGACACAGGGAAACTTTTTAGTGCTTCTGAAGCTTCTGATGTTGTCTTCAAATACATTGAAAAAGAAAATCTTGTGAAGCCAACAGATAAATCCACTGTGGTTCTAGATGCAACATTATGTGATGCACTGTTCAAGGGGGCTATTAAAAAAGGAACAACATATCCTACCGAAATTCACAAGAAAGATTTAGGGCCAAAGTTTGTGAGCCGTATGCAACCTCACCATGTTGTGACAAGAGGAAATGAATCTGTAGTTCGTAAAGGTGCACTTAAAACAATTCAGTTATTGACAGAACGGCGGCAAGGCAACAAGAAGGTAACCAAACTCTCTGGTATGGAAACCTTTCTTATAGATGCTGAAGCATTAGCATCAGAACTGCAGAAGAAGTTTGCTTGCAGTACTTCTATTGCAGAACTACCAGGTATTTCTTGGTCATATTAAAATTGGAAGTTTTATATTGTTTGTGCTTGTTATTCTCAAGAAATATGGGATTTTCAAGCAGATGAGTGCCTTTATTCTTCCTAATGCTTGTTAGGTACTGCTTTTCTTTTTGTTTTAATTTAATTGAATTGCATGTTGTGGTGTCTGATTTTATCTGCATTTGTATAGAAAATTATGTTTTTGGTTTTATTTTTCTATAGTTGATAAAATGCTGATAGCTGAGATTATAAAACTACATTTTGGTCTCAAAGTTGAAAAGATAAAAGATATCAAATCTCTGCAGTCCCCAGCTGTTATATGCTCTTTCTTTTCTCCTTTTTGTTAGTCTTGCCTTTTGACTAGTCAGACAGTCATTCATTTTCATATTAACTAACACATCAAAGGTAACATGTATGGGCTACTCTGCTAAAGATGAAACAAGGAAATAAATACCAGCAAAAGATTGAGTTTTGACCAATATGAAGAATATAATTGGCTGGGAAACTATAGTCAAATGGGATTTCCCTATAACCTGGTTTTGTGAATTCTTGTGTATTAAAATAGTATAAAGAGCCATTGAAGTAGGAGGGTCTGTATTTTGCTTTGCAAGCCCAAGTTGGTATATGTAAATTTCTATATAACCTGGTTGTGTGAATTCTTATAAATCAGAAATAATATTAATAACTAACAAAGTTCAAGGGTATGTATTTCCTTTTGCAAGCCCTAGTTGGTGTTTGTATTACTATAGGGGGAATTAAAGCTAGACTAGTTGGAGTCGCATGGTATTTAATTTCTCTCTACCAGTTATATAATGCACCCGTGCTTAGAGGGCAAGGGGCTGTATGGGAAACTAACTGATGTAATTGAGAGAACTTTTTTGGGAGCTTAAGCAGGAAGTGCTAAAACTATGTTGGCCTCTTTTGAGTACATCGAGGGGTGCAATTGCATGGGCAATTCTGATAAATATGTATTCAATTTCCTTCTGACCGTAATAAACTGAACAAAACCAGGGATTAGGCATACATGCAGTTAAAACTTTAAAATTCTTTTATTTAACTTTCAATGTCTTTCGTATGCTGCTTTGTGTCAACTCAACAAAGTGAGTGAGTAGGGATGAGGTGAACCAACATCTAAGTGCTTGTTTCATTTTTTATTTCATCAATGTTTTGTTTGGAATGGCCTGGGGATGGTGGCCAGAAACTACACCCTTCTGACATTTGGGATTGTGACTTGTGAAGTTTGATTTTCTAGTTGCATACTTGCATCTAATAAAATGATATGCATTTATTATATTGTCTATCTGAAATTTGAAAATATGTGCTTGCAGGTAAGAAAGGCCATGAAGTTCTGGTTCAAGGAGGAGTTATTGATGACTTGGCAAAGCATTTGATTGAACAATATGGAGTTCCAAAGAGATATATTGAAGTTCTTGACAAAACCAAGAAATGAGCCCCATGAAGTGGTTGTTTGTAACACTCCTCGCAGTGAGAAATTTTTACATGCTCTAGGATGATCTTAACCATTAATTTTAAGCATATTTACATAAATTTTAAATAAATTAACTTAAATTAATGGTGTAGATCATTTTGGAGTATGTATTTATTGCTGCTTTAGGAACATGTTAGAATTTCTCCCTGCTAGTGCTTTACTTGAATGTCGGTGGATGTATGAATTTGTGTACTTTCCGGTATTATTAGATTGAGGTGAATATAGGAGGAGCTAAGTGAGAATAGGAATGGACAAAGGTTCTTTCCATTTCAAAAAATTGCCGTTTATATGTTTATTCTGAAACTCTGAATGGGGAAGGCTGCCATTCAGATCAACCAGCTTGATCAGTTGAGGCAGCGTTCACACTTTTTCCCTAGTTGATATTATGTAACGAAATTTACGTACGTTTGAAAGTATTGTTCTTATGTTTATGCTTGTTTATATATTTTCTTTGATACCAATCAGTCAATCGTAGTCGAATTAACATTGAAAGTTTCTTGTTTTCTTCTCTTTTTTTGTTTTTAATATGCACGACATACTTTTTAACAAAATGCCATAAGCAAAATTTTTACTTATAGCATCAATAAAAGTGGACGGTAAGACTCACGTGATCATATATCTGTCCATACTATAAGTGTATCCTTGGAAAGATAAAATGTGTAAGTAACGCTAGAAAAAACTGGTCATAATGATAATACGTAGAATAACAGAGTTAAAATAAATCAAAGGTTCTGTCCATACTTCAGTGATTTATTTAAAAATAATAATATTATAGAACACACAATTAAACATATATATATATATATATATATATATATATATATATATACTAATACTATTTTAAACAATTTAAATTGAATTATAATAATATTCACTAGTTCATAAGTCTGTAAAAGAAACTTTCTTTTAGGGTTAAATAAGAGATTATGCACAATGGTGAAACTTAGTTAGACATGTCAAAACAAGTTAGATTTAATGAATCAATACATTTAATCTGTCAAAAAAGCGAATTGAGTTTCATTTTGTAACTTATTTTTTTTATGAGAGTTATTTTAACTTGTCCGATATAACTTACACATTATGATTGGGTGAGGTAGGTTGATTTGTTGAAATTATTTATTTATTTTTTCTTTGTTGAGATGCTTACCTAACTCGTCACTTATTTTTATATATATTTTTTATTTTTAGAGCTGCCAATACATTAATTTTTTTTTAAAAAAAATTAAACAAGTTAACTTGCAAAGCTATTATAAAATAGGATGAATTGACCTTTTTAACTTATATTTTAAAAATATGTTAACTCGTCCCATTTTAAAATTAACCTATGACGAAGTGGGTTGACCCATTTAACATCTCTAAACTTAGTTACGGTTGAGGGAGCAGCTCCCATTAGGTCATGTTGGTTTGCCTGCTATAGTAAGGACTGATTAGGAGTTTAAATGACTGATTATTAATTTATTAGGTTAGGAATAGATTTTGGGACAATGGCTTAGCTAGGGATAGCAATGGGTTGGGGCGGGGGCGGATAGTGCTTCTCCCGCCCTCGTTTCTGTCTCGTCACAAGTATCCATTTATGATTTTCATGAGTAGGTGGGAATATCTTGGTAGTAATAATTTAAAATAAAATCTTAAAAATTATAAAAAATATAAAAAAATAAATTTTAATATTATATACTACAACTTTGTTCAATAATTTAAGATTCTTACAAAATTAAAAAAATATTATAAATAAAAAACTAAATTTAATTATATTTTGTAATAATCAATTTACATAAATAACTATTATAAATAGTATATTTTTTTAACAAGTTTTATCATTAGGACTCATTCAATAAAAAAAGGAAAATAATAAAAAGATATGTATTTTCATCTCATCTCAAAATAAAAAAAAATATATGATACATATTAGATGAAAAAATATACTTAATAAGCCATGAACTCTGACAAAGATAGTATTACACTATAATCCCCATTGTTTATTAAACGAGTATCTATCCCCATCCCATCGCAGGTAATCTCCACACGGTTACCGATAATTTTGCCATCCCTGAATTTAGCCAACTTGAATTCGAATTGTTGTACTAGCAATGCGGCCAATGCCTATAAAGATTAACTCACCCTTATTTTCTTTATGTTTTCTTAGTTTAATGATGAAACTTGGGTGACATCAATAATGCACCCTTTGTCGTATGGTGCATTATGCATTACGTACCCTTCAATCTCAACCATTCATTGTGAAATAAATGAGACCAATGGCTGAAATTCCCAATTGAAAACCTGTTAAGAAGATAATCTAAAATTACAAAAAAGTTCCTTTGTTTCTCTCATCTCAACTCAATGATCTAGGAGACTATCTTTTTCTCTCCTCTGAAAATTCTAGGGTTGATGAACATTGCAGAGACTTGATGAACCTTTCTCCATCCTCTTTGGCGTCGTTCTTCTTTAAAAGCTTGGATTTCTTCTTCCGGTGGGGGTGTTCTTGAATGGCCGAATCGTGTTGATTGAAAGGCCGATTCATGTTTGTACCCTTTCATTGGATTCGCGTTATTTGTGTTGATTGAATGCCCGATTCGTGTTATTCGTGTTGATTCCATGGTCGATTCCCATTATTCGTGTTGATTTCATAGTAAGTTGGAACACTCATACAAAGGTGGCTGAACAAACTGGATCTGGGATCGGGCAGGTGGTGGCGGTTGCAGGAAGGACAGTGGCTCGATCGCCGGTTGAAAGGACAGTGAGTGGCCATCTTTTTGCCGATGGCTGAAAAAATAGCACAGAAATGGGTTTTTTTTTTCCAATAAAGAGAGTGGGTTGAATGCTGGGTTGGTCTAATTTTTAAATGGGTTTGTCCACTCTTAATTCCAATTAAAGCTAACTAATTATGCTTGTTAAGATTCGGTTTCATGAGATGACGCATACAAAGTATGGCCATGGTGGTTCCTGAGAAGCTTTGCAATTGTACTTGGTGCTGGCTATGTCATGTGGTTAATTTTTGAGTTGTTGCGATATCACCTTAATTAATTTTTTTAAGAATTAAATTGCAAATAGCTTTAGTTGAGAGAGATTACATAAAATAATCAAAAACTGGTTATTAGAGGTAAGCTGTAAGGTGCAACATGCACCCCAAGATGGAAAGGTGCAGCGTAGCATTCGCCTGAAACTTGGGTCACTCCTACCCCAAAACGAATTTAAATTGTACGTCAATGACTTAATGCAGAATGATAGAAAAGATAGTGGTACAAAACGAGGCAAGGTAGTGAGTCAGAGCCACCAGTTTAAAGGGCTATTTGCTTTAATGAGCACAATTATACTTTGGTTTGCCATGTAGAAGGTTTCTCTTGTGGCAAGTGCAGATAGTGGTAGAATTTTTATTTATCCTACTGCCTACACCCTAAAATTTGGGGTCAAGTTACGCTGATGGTGTTGTAGACCTTAGAAGGAAAAAAATGAAAAAAAGTAAAGAGTATGAAGTAGGGATTACACGCATAACATCAAAAGAAAATGTTGTAAAAACCATGGGTATGAGCTCCGTTTATTGATTGATGAATATGAGATTTTTTTATCTAAAAGTCCCCAGTTTCTATGAACCTCTTTTCTTTTTCAAGATTACTTTTTTTTTTCTTTTTTTCATTTTTTACTTTAAGCGTAGCTTCTTGTGTTCGATAAAGAATTGTTGAAGATAAATTTAATAAACTTTAGATAATTCACAATCACAAGACCATGGTTTTGGTAAAATAATGTAACATTGTTAAACAATGTAAGCTTTTTTTTTATGTGATTAAACAATGTAAGATTTACTTTAGAAGAGAATATAAAATAAAATGAGATAGATATATGTTTTCTGAAATAGTATAATCATTCTAAAAAATGAAGTAGCTTATAGAAAATCGATGTTTATGCGTTGATTACATACCGAGTTTATAAGGTAATAGTCTATTAAGTACTTAAAGTTATAACTTTATTTTGGCACTCTTAAAGCTATAACCTTTAAAAGGGGTGTGGCAAATTAGAAATGTATTTAGAAGAAGTATTATCAACTTTATTGATATTCTATGCTTATTTTAATTTGGGCCATACTTCTGAGAGTATGTGGTATGCATTCTGTCATTGTTATCCAAGTTAAACACGGTGAATTGTTAAATAAATCTAATCAACATATCTCAATTATTTGCTAATAATAATAATAAGTGGGGTTTCTGTTTATTATAAAACTTGTTACATATGTGTACATTTCTTTACATTTGAGCTATGTGGAAAAATTTATAAAGTATAAGTATGCAGAAAATGAGTTATGACTAATTGTAATTAGATAGAAAAAATTATATAAATAATATATGTGTAAGTGTATGTATGTAACATTATTCTTTTATATCAAGTAAGTTTTCATCAAGTTTACTCCAAAGAAACCAAAATCATAGCAGTTTAAAACCCTCTTAAGCTTTTCAACAATTAAAGGGTGGTAAATACCTACAATCTTAACACCCTTTTCATGTAAAAATTAGACTATATTTGAGATTTTTTTTAAATTCAATAAAATAAACTAATTATAATAAATGCAACAAAAGTATTTTGATAAGGTGTCCTTAAGAAAATTTTAGAAATTTTTTTTGTAAAATTAATTTCTTGTGAACAATCAAATGAGATCGGTTCTAACTTTGTTATCGTATTTCTTTTATCAACGCAAATTGACAATAAGAACACATTAAATTTCAAGATATAACAGTAAATGAAACCAACAATATTTCAAGACATAACAGTAAATGAAACCAACACTAAACAATGATACGATAAAGGAAAAATATTTAATTTAAAACTATAATAAGCTTTTTAACAATTAATGGGGAGTAAACACCTATAACATTAACACCTTTCATGTAAGAATTAAACTATATTTAAACCAGAAAATGTTTTTTAAAAACTCAATAAAAAATTAAATTATAATAAATGCAACAAATGTATTTTTGTAAGAGATCCACAAGAAAATTTTAGAATTTTTTTTTTCAAAATTAATTTCTTGGAAACAAATGCTTGAGATTGGTTCTAACTTCATAATTATACTCATTTTTATCTACGCAAGCTAACAAAGAAAACACATCAAATTTCAAGATATGATAATAAATAAAACCAAAACTAAAAGATAATATGATAGAGGAAAATATTTAATTTTCAAATAAATAGTGTATAATTAATCTAAAGTGATGGACACACGGTAAAAATAAAATCTCAATATTTTTTAAAAAATTAATAGTAGAAATATACATTAATGTTTTATTGTCTATATAATAATATTTAAATTTGATGTGGTGGGAGTAATTTTTTAAACAAAAATATCATATTATTATAATAATTAAGGTTTTTAATTTTTTAATAAAATTATATAACTATTTTAATTGTTAAATTTACTATAATATGCTTTGTATTTCAAATGAATCAAAATTAAATTAAATTGTCTAATAATAATAAATTAATAATACAATGATGCGGAACACCAGATAGAGAAACGGAAGCTCACATTGGATTAATACCTTTTCCCTCCAAATTTATCGTATAAACAAACGGGCATCACCATTGAGCTGAGCAGATTGATTTCTTTCACCGAGAGAGAAACTCGTTCTGTGAATCGATCGGAGATGGAGGAGTACTTGCAGTACATGAAGGCTTTGCGCTCTCAAATGAACGGTACCAATCCATTCACAACCATTTTGTTTTGTTTTGTTTTTTTTTTTTTTGCTTTTTGGTTTTTGGTTCTGAATTTTTTGGATCTGAATACGAAAACTGAAATTGAATTCAGATGTGGAGGATCAAGCTGCGAAGATATCAGTAGAACAGCAAATGCAATTGACCAACGTACGCACTTTGGAAAACGACATCGATTCAGGTTTCTCTTCTCTTCTTCACACTTGCGCTGCGTTTTCATGTATTAGAGAGCATTCTTGCTGAATAAATTTACAAAACTTTCTATTAACATTAAACCTATATTTAAAATCATGGTTTTAAATTATGGTTGTGGTTATAGAAATTGAGGAGAATTATAGGAAAATGCCGCTAACGCGACAGCATATGCTGCAATTTAAAACCATAAAATCTAAGTTATGTCAAAATTGCTAAAATATGAACTATAATAGTACTCATGTGGTTTTGGATTTGGATGGTGGATCTCATACACTAGAATTTCTTACTATCTTATATAATCTGTAGCAAAATCTGTAATTACGCAACTCAAGGAAGATATTGAACAGATGAAGAAGGCAAAGGGTGAGATATGCTCAAAGATATTGGAAAAACAGAAGAAGATTGCCTCCTTGGAGTCTAATATATCCACACTCACCCAGGTAACTGCTTTATTAGCTATATCTGTGTGTTGTGTGTATACATGCATGCCTTTTATCTTCTGGTTGTTAGCTATCTAACCAAGCTGTCCATAAAGTAACTACAAATGGAACCAATGTGTGAATGGAGGCTTGTCCTGTGGTATTAAATGCGCCACTATCTTTTCCTAAGTGCAATTTAGACAGTAATCTAGATCTAAATGGCATTTATGAGGACTTGGTTTATGACATAACACAATTACGTCGTTTGATCCATGTACCTGGCCCCACATAGTGGAAAAAGACTTTTATTATTGTTTAATTTGGACAGTAATCCTGGTCGCATAAATCATTTTAAACAATTTGCATTTGCAATGTGAAAATGAGTGAACTGAGCAATGCAGCTCAAATGTGATGAAACAAATTTTATAACTGAACTAGCTATTTTCTCTGGTGTAATCAATGGTCCTGTTCTAGTGGAATGCATGATATATTCTGTTATAGTTATATTGATACTGCCTGCATATATTTATGTATTTTGTCCATATGTAAAGTCATATGCTATTACACACATTAACTTGGTATACAAAACTCAAATGCAGTAGCTGCAAATTCATATTTGCAACAATAAATACAAAGTTTTTAAATTTAAAAGTAGTGTTTGATTTGATCTCCAAATTAGGTTTAAGTGTATAGTTAATCTGGGGATGTGAAAACTTGATAAATCTATAAGGGGCTTTAGGATTGGTTACGTATACTTTGGTTTGGAGCTTATTTCTTGTTTTGACATGTGCATTAGTAGTGAAGAAATAAAAAAGAAAATGAGAGATGGAAAGGAGAAAAAAACCTGATACCTTATGCTGTGCTCCTGGTGTTGTTCATGACTCTCTAGTCTCTACCAACAGACTCTGGAACTTATTAAGCAAGAGCGAGTTGGGTTATCTGCCAAACTTTCACAGAAGAGGTAACTAAAGATTCGGTGTGAATGATCTTATACATTTGATGGTTATCCATCTTAATTGCTTCACTCTATCAGAGCCTATTATAGCAAGGTTGCAAAGGACATGAGTGCCAAATTACAGCAGCAACAGGTTTGATTTTATTATCCTCTTTGTTATTGTGGATGCATGACCTTTGGAGTGGCAGGCTCATTGTACGAAGTAATATCTTTGAGTAATTGGCAGCAAATGTTGACATCAAAGGATAATTATGTCAAGGAAATAACATTTGAAATACATGTTCTGCATGGAAATTTGGTGTCACTGTCTTTGACTCAACATTACACCGCTGTACAAGAAGCCAATCTACTAGTCTATAAACAAAGAGTCCATTTGGGTGTTGCTGGTGGTGGGATGTAGAAAAGTGTAGAAGCATGTTGTAGGCTTCTTGAAACACTTGCAGAGTGTTTAAGTGTATACATTGGTGAGGAAATTACTATGGGGTATTTTGGGGTGTGAGATTTGAGTGTTATTAAGCCATGTTTGTACCCTGCTTTTTTATCCACTTTGTGAATCTATTTTTCGGTCTTCGTCCCATTAATCCTATCTTGTGTCCAACTCCGCATTTCTTTCTTCATGTGAGTTTTTTCATTTGGTTTGTTGCAATTATGGACTGTATTGAAATCTTTGGCAGGAATGTTTCAGAACTAAGAAGATTAGTAGAGAACTGAAAGAGCATGAGTTGGTATGCCTTTTATTATTTCTACAAATGTCTTTAAACTGTTTATCTAGAGTATCCTTATATATGCTATGGATCACCTGAAAATAAGAGTCCTTGGTATATGTTTGAGCAAAGTTTTATTAGGCAGTAATATTGTCTGATAAATTATTGACCAACAAAAAGAATAAAGAAAAAGAAAACTTCCTCCAATTGTAAGGTCTTATTTATTTATTTAATTTATCTATTTTTCTTACTAGTTTCTGCTAGTCACTTTTTTCTTGAATTTATGCAGGTCAAGGAAAAAGTTGATGGGCAAAGAAGTAAAACTGAAGGCATGGCTTTAAGCTTTTGTGATAGTTTTACATTTTCAGATTGTTATTTTTTCCTGTGCCACATTGGGAGTCATTAAGCAAAATGACTTGTGATCAGTTATTTGAACATGATCAGTACTGACTACTGAGTTTTTTTTAATGTAGCCATGCTAGATGGAAGCAATAGATCCTCCTGAAATTGTTGAAAAAGTTTAAGAGTCGTATTTAGTTTCAAAATAGGGATTGCACATGAAGTATGTTGCCAAAAAGGATCAATATCGAGTTTGCCTCTATAGCTGACCTTCCATAACCAAAGATCTTGATCCTTCAACTAAAAATATATGCACGGTAACCAATGAAGGCTCTAGTGAGAAGAGTGGATCAAATAGAAGATAGTTTGATTAAAAGGATAGAGGAAGACCTACAAAGACATTAGGAGAAGCCAATAAAAAATGCTTTGCTCTGAGTTACTGAAATTTTGGTTTTCTATGGAGACCAATGGCATTGATTGATTCATGTAACCTACTGCATCTAATGGGATAAGGCTTGGATGATATTGTTGTTGTTGTTATCGTCGCATTTTATGATACTAAACTGCAGAGTCATTTACTATTCCCATTTTGATGCTTGACCTTCAGGTTATATAGATAATTAATTTTATTTTTTTTAATAAAAATCTGTTGGATTTAACTGAAAATTCATTGTAAAATCTACATGTCACATTGTTATACTTATGCCATAGGGACAGATGCAAAAAATATTCAGTGAAGAGGTCAAAAATCATGAATTATATTATTAAATATAAAAAAAAGTTAAAGTTGGCAAATGTATTCACTTATTAATTATTTAGTGGGTTAAGGTCAAAATGTATTATTTTAAATTAAGGGTAAATATACTCTTATTTGTTCACTTTAAAAGAGTATTTTCTTTTTATTATATTGAAAGATTTATGAATAAAGTGAAAAAGGTAAAAAAATATTTATATTAGATATTAAATGCATCACAATAGTAGTTGTCCTTTACATCATAATTTATAGTCAAAATAAAGTTTTATATATATATATATATATATATATATATATTATAAAAAAAAAGGAAGAAAGTGAAGATAAAAGTGAGAGGAGTTAGTAGATTTATTATACAAAGATTAAAAATTAATAGAAAGATGAGTTGAAATTATAATATCAATGTATATAAAATAATCATGAATCATATGTCAAATATATATCAAGTATAAACTCTTTTAATTTTATCATTTTTATCTTTGGTATAATTATACTTGACCTACTCTGAGGTTAGTGCTTATAATATTGACATCTTTTTTGTTTGAGAAATTACTAATACCTCCCTTATTTTGTATTTTTAATGAAATTTTGTGTAATGTTTGTACATAAAGTAGAGGAGGTATATGTAATTTCGTAAACAAAGAAGAGTGTTGAAGTGTAATAACAATATATAAAATTAGGATGTAGGTAAAATTTTTAAATAAGAGTGTCAATGTAATAAATACTAATTTTATAAAAAATCAATGTAATTATTCCTTTATTTTTTAATAAATTTAATTATTAGTACTTAAAAAAAATTAGTGAGAAAAGGGGGTTGAGACCCATGCTTGCCCCTCCTTAGATCCGTCCCTGCATGCCCATATAATTAAATGCCCATATAATTAAAAGGCAAATAAGAGTGTTATTTTAACCAATTCATTTCATATTATTGTTCTGATTTTTTGATCATATTTTCTTTAATTTCTCCATTTTTATCTGTCACTTTAGAGTGGGAATTATAAGAATCATGCCATTAAGGTGTTGCTGTGCATGATAAAGATTACTATGGATATTGCAGTGACCTTACATATAGAAAATTTAACATGCTTTTAAATGAAATTACGTTGTTGTTAAATTTTTGGTAAATGAATTTAATCGCAATGCATGATCAATACATTGTTCATGTATTTTGAGATGCATTTGAGTTATGAATGTCTGTTTCCTGGTTTGATTGGTTCCATAAGATAGCATGGTTTGGTTTGGATTCTCAAAATTAAGAACCAGTGGAGGTTGGTTCAGTTTGAGTTTGAAACTCAAACCAGCCAATGAATACCTCTATCTGCTGGCTGTAACAAAATCAGTAATGAGAATGAGTGGGTGCCTTCATTCTGTCTAAGCTAACACTGAATTGAAAGTCCATCTCTTTCTTTTTTATTTATTAATTTAAGGAAGGGGGAAACCCATTGGGTTACAACTTACAACTTACAAGCATTTTATAATGCAAAGTCAGTTTTCAAAACTAAATTTGATATCCTAGCTTTCTTTTTATGAACTTATCTTACAGCAAAGGCTAGTGCTGATGGTAACCTTGTCACGGATAACCTGGTAGACTACTTCTTTCATCGCTGTATGCTGCATGGAGTTGGAATCTGGTAATTTATCTTTGTATAACAGGGGTGTGATGCAAGGAAGAACTTAATCACCAAATTAGACTCAGCTAAAGCAAGGCTTGATGAGATTCTTCTTCTGAAAGCTAAGGTTCTTATGGAGAACAACAAGGTCAATTATATGCACCCTTTCTAGTTCTAGGCTGTGAAATACTAATTACTCAAGTTTACCGTTGTTTGCTTACTGATTTTTTGCTCAGTATAACTTTTTTATAGCATCAATAAAACATTTCATTAGTTCTAGAAATTGAAAGTCGTGTTTTCGATTACATGAATTATATTTCAATCTGATTTAAGTTCGCCTGTGTGTTGTCCCTCATAATTTTTGAAAATCTGTTTGTACCGAAACAACACTCCTTCTTTCTCTTTTCTTTTCCTTTTTTATAACATATGGTGACACATTTCATTAATCTAGAAATTGAAAGTCGTGTTTTCAATTACATGAATTATATTTCAATATGATTTAAGTGCACCTGCGTGTTGTCCCTCGTAATTTTTGAAAATCTGGTTGTTCCAAAATAACCTTCCTTCTTTCTCTTTTCTTTTTCCCTATTCATTCTAAAACTTATATGCTATTGCAATTTCAACCATGTTTTCTATAACACATGGTGGAACATGAACATGACATGTCCTATTTACCATGAGCAAGGTTGAAGCCTGGCAATCAAAATGAAAACAGAATATGTTGAGTATCTAATATAATTGCATTCAGAGTCTTTGAAGTTTGGTCAGCTGAATTTTTGGAAAATTGGCTTTACTTATAGTCTTATACAAATAGGATAGGTAGATAGACACATCGACTGACATGCTTTTTAATTAGACAGTGACAAACAGTGCAGCTTCTTCAATTTAGCCTTTTGTTTTATCCAGTTTTGTGCTGCCTTCTAGTTTACAATTGTAATTCAATTTAGTTACAAAGTGTTTTCTTCTAATCATGGATAACGTTCTCCACAACTGAACTCCCGTTATTACTTTTAAAGGTTAACAATTTTTTTTTTAAATTTGCCAATTTTCAAGCTTTTACAAAGTTAATTGGATGAAACTGTTAGAATTTTCTGGGTTTGGGCTTCTATTGATTGGTGCATTTTGTTTTATTAAAATGGGTTAAATGGATAGCCTGGTATTTACCTTGGAAGCCCATATTGATTATGTGATCCATTATGGGTTTGGGAGTCATCATGTTTATTGTTATTGGTCTTGAGCCCAATGGTGGGTGTGCTGGATTGCAGTGTTGGCCAGGTAGCTTGTCTGTGATGGATGGATTAGGTTATTGATATATTATATAAAGGGTTGGATCCCTACTATACTCCACTCTTGGCACGTCTTAACTACGCACGGCTCCATTGAAGTGACGGTTAGAAAGACAAAGGGTTGGAGTGATAAAGTGCTCTGATATCACATGTGAGATTTTCAGGATCTATACTAGGAATTAGAACACCATAATCATAATAGGTTATGTTATCATAAAAACATTTTATTTTTAATATATAATAATTTTTATGGACAAACTCTCGCCTATAACTTTGCTAATGCAAGCAATTTTAATTTCATATCCACTTAATGAATATTAAACAGAACGACATAACATAATGCCCAAGGAGTTAATAGCCAACAAATTTCATGTGCTTCTTAAAACAAACAGACAAAGTCCATATAATATGAAGGCACACAATGAGAATCCGTACACGGTAGCATGAAAGGGATCACATATTGATATGGATGTTTACTACATTAGCACACTTGTTTGTGATCATGCCAATGAGGTTATTAGTTATGTGGTCATGGGCGAACTATACGCTAAATAGTTTATGTTCACCTATGGTTCTTAGCTGATAGTTTTGTTGGTGGTTCTTGGTCATGGTTGTGGTGATTATTATGAGGTTATGTTAGTGGCCACAAAGTTGTTCAACTTGAGAGTCATTTTCAAAATGATTTTAAAATAATTGACACCTAATCAATATTGCACAAGTGAGGGAATGTTAGAATTTTCTGGGTTTGGGCTTCTATTGATTGGTTCATTTTGTTTTATTAAAACGGATTGGATGGATAGTCTGGTATTTTTCATGGAAGCCCATATTAATTATGTGATCCATTATGGGTTTGGAAGTCATCATATTCATTGTTATTGGGCTTGAGCCCAATGATGGGTGTGCTGGATTACGGTATAAGCCGGGTAGCTTGTCTATGATGGATAGGATCCCTACTTTACTCTTGGCACGTCTTGACTGCACATGGCTCAGTGACAGTTAGAAAGACAAAGGGTTGGAGTGGTAAACTGCTTACGTGCTTCCGCTAATATAAACTGGTGAGATTGCTTCTTGTCAATATATCTTCAAGAGGTACACGATTTATCAATATTAGCATAACCTGTTATGATTATGATGTTCTAATTCCTATTATAGATCCTGAAAATCTCACATAAACCATTTTTTTTTTCTGTAAGTTATTTAAAATAGCTATTTACGGTTATCAAAATCAATCTTTTGCCAACAGAGGGAGACAAAAAATGGACCGAGAGCATAACCATGGGGTGGAATGTTTTATATGCAACTGTTGACAAATATGTGACTTTTCTTCAGCCATATATAAGGATTTTTTTCACCCTTAATGCTTTTTAGAAAATCAGAATAGGAGGTTTTGATTTATATTATGCTAACAACTATGGTCTATGGTTGTATTGTCTATATGCTTTCTTTGCATCTGATGATTATTTCTTTTTCATCTTAGATGAAACTGGCTGTTGAGGATGTAAAGAGGAGGGCGATTGATTTTAAGGTTGGTTGCTATTCTACAGGAATTAAGATTTGTGTTATTATCATAATGGTCCTTTATACAGATGGTAGGGTGGAAGACAGTTACAGATTATATATTTTTCTATAACACTAGGCCTTTGATGGATTAGCTTCTTTCTTTTCTCCTTTTATCGGGACAGTCAATAAATATGTGGCTTTTAATCAATGATTTGTAAAATATCTTATTTAATTATTTAATTTTTTGTTCCTAATGCATGAGCTACGCTAGCCAGAGCTAAAAGCAGCAGATATAACTGCTCTTCAAGAGGAATATAATGCCCTTTTGTCAGACAAAGCTGGAGAGACTGAGTACTTGCAGTCTCTGGAGAAACAAGTTGAGAAACTCAAGGTATGTTTAATCCAGTGGGAAATTTTACAAGACAGTTAAGTAATTACCAACAAAATAGTTATAGCATGTGATCAAATGTGGGCATAAAGTAGGAATAATCAAATGTCAATATTTAATTATACTTTCCATTATCTAATATACAAATCAAATCTGTGTTTTGATTTCCTCAACTTTTCCCCTGCATTCATGGATGCGTCTGATTTTACAGGAGGTTTATCATGTGGTAAAATGTGCTTGTGGGGAGGAATACACAGTGGCAGTGAATATGTAATTAAGAGAACATGAAGCTACAGGAGACTCTGAATTCAATGGTTCATATTGATCTTGATTATATAATACTATACTTTAGTGTGATTTTAGAAGCAGTCCAAGTGCTAGCTGAGAATGGTTATAGACAAGAGAAGTCTTCGTATTGAAATTTCACACTGAATGCTAATATAGTCTCTTTACATTTGTATAAAATAGCCAACATAAGTTCAGCAATAGATGTTAAGTTTGGTTTGTTGCAACTAGATTTCTTGGACTATGACTCATTCTGGAGCTTAAGTAGTCTTATATGTAATAGATCCTGGAGTCAATCTATTTTGTTCGTAGTCCATTCAACTGAAATTTCAAGCTGCTTTATGACTCATTGACGCATATCTAATGTTCAGTTGTTCACAGTATAATGAGTTGAGTATGGAATAGTTTACGCTTGTTTCCTTAGGTGATCAGTTCTAATTAAGCTTGTTTTCTTGATGCAAATAATGTTCTGTTAGTAAGCCTTCTATCACTAAATTATAAGTAAGGAAAAGGAATGTGGGATGTGGGAAATTGGAGGCCCAAGTGGGCATGGGATATGTTGTAACCACTACTAACTAATTGCCAGCTTGGCAGAGTAGTGGAGGGGAGAGGAATTCTGTTAGGATCTATGTAGATATAAAAAAGAGAGAGTAGAGTGGGGGGTAAGGAAGAAGTCAGTAAGGAAATTATGGAGAGAACCAGGCCTCTCGAATGCCTGGATTATCAGTGCGTTTTCCTTTTATTTCTTGTTAGTTTGTATACCCACACTAGACCCCACTAATCTGATACCACACTGGTATCAGCTCAGGAGAGGAGATAAATATCAGTCAATTCCCTGTTTGTGTTGCAATTCTGATCCAGTTTCTATCATTATCATATTTAATCTCAATCCCACTTATTTATAGATTGTCATAGCAGAAGCCTCTCATTCCTAGCCTTTGGCAAAGGTAATATAAACTTGTGAATCTGTGATGTGTAATCATAATTACAAATACAACAACAATAACCAAACCTTTTTTCACTAGGTGGGGTCAGTTATATGGATCAAACGACGTCATTGTGTCCTATCATAAATCAAGTCTTCAGAAATGTCATACAAATCTAAATCTTTTTTAATCGTTTCACCTATAATCTTTCTTAGTCTCCATCTACCTCTAGCTATTGGGTTATCCTCCACATAATCTACTCTTCTTACAGGAGCTTCTAAGGGTCTTCTCTTTACATGTCCAAACCACCTAAGACGAGATTCTCCAATCTTTTCTACAATAAGTGCTACCCCTACTTTCTCTTTAATGCATTCATTCTTAATCCTATCTTGTCTTATATGGCCACACATCTAGCGCAACATCCTCATCTCAGCGACACTGATCTTATGCTCTTATTGGCTTTTAACCGCCCAACATTCAGTACCATACAACATCGCAAGTTTTATAATTGTGTGGTAAAATTTACCCTTAAGTTTGAGAGAAACTTTTCTATCACAAATAATTCCTGAAGCACTCCTCCATTTCATCCATCCAGCTTGGATCCTATGGTTTACACCTCCCTCTATCTCTTCGTCATTTTGTATGATAGATCCAAGATACCTAAATCGTGTGACTTATGGTATGGTATGGTATCCAATTTTCACTGCTAAGTTAGTATTAACACACTTCTTATTGAACTTACATTCCATATAACTCCGTCTTACTCCTGCTTAGACGAAAGCCATGTTCTTCCAAAGCTCGTCTTCATAACTCTAGCTTCTTATTTGTTTCCTCTCTTGACTCTTTAACTAAGACTATATCATCTGCAAAAAACATACATTGTGGCACTGACTCTTGGATATGCGTAGTAAGCACATCCAAGACCAAGGTAAAACGATAAGGACTCAAAGTTGATCATTGGTACAGTCCTATAGTTATAGGAAAATCTTCTGTAACCCCACTCTGTGTTCTCATATTAGTTTTAGCCTCATAATACATATCTTGGATTGCTCGAATATAAGCGATACGAACTCCTTTCTTATCCAGAGCCTTCCACAAGACCTCTCTCAGTACCTTATCGTAGGCTTTTTCCAGATCAATGAAAACCATGTGTAGGTCTTTTTGCTTCCTCTGATACCTCTCCGTCAATCTTCGTAGAAGATAGATTGCTTCCATGGTTGACCTCCTAGGCATAAAACAAAATTGATTCTCTGAAATATGAGTCTATTGTTTAAATCTCCGTTTAATTACTTTCCCATAACTTCATGGTATGACTCATGAGCTTAATCCCTTTATAATTTGCACAGTTTTGTATATCTCCATTGTTCTTATAAATAAGAATTAAAGTGCTTTTCCTCTATTCATTTGGCATTTTCTTAGACCTTATTATCTCGTTAAACAACTTTGTGAGCCAGCTTATACCTTTCTCTTCTAGACACTTCCATATCTCAATAGGTATATTATCCGGTCTGACCGCTTTTCCATTATCCATCCTCTTCAAAGCTTTTTTTACCTTAAACTCCTGAATTCTATGATAAAAGGTTTTATTTTAGTCCTCCTTTTTAGTGTTTAGAATGTCTGAGTCCCTTAATGTCACATGTCCCTCATTAAATAACTTGTGAAAATCATCGATCCTTGATATCTTGCTCCGTAACCAAGACTTTACCCTTTTCATCCTTAATGCATTTCATTTGATTCAAGTCTCTTGTCTTCCTTTCCCTACTTTTAGCAAGTCTATATATATATTCATTTCTCCTTCTTTGGTGCCTAAAGGTTGATATAACTGTTGAATGCTTTATCTTTCGCCTCGCTCATTGTCTTCTTAGTATCTTTTTTAGCTACCTTATATTTTTCCCAATTTTCATCGTTTTTACACACGTGCCAAGTTTTGTAACTGTTGAGAGAGAGAAAGAAAAAGAAAGACATATACTGAACCGTGTGTTTTAACTACACAACGGAGACTGAATATATATTCAATAAGTAATAAATAATTACACAATATACATGATGTGGGACTAACAACTGTACTAACAATTTACACCTAATTACATATATTTCCAACACTCCCCCTCAAGCTGGAGTATATAAATCATATGCACCAAGCTTGTTACATAAATAACTTATTCGTGGACCTCTTAGGGACTTGGTGAAGACATTTGCTAGCTGATCATTTGAGTTGACAAAGTTTGTGATGATGTCTCCTGATAGAATCTTTTCCCTAATGAAATGACAGTCGACCTCGATATGTTTGGTCCTTTCATGGAACACTGGATTGGAAGCTATATGCAAAGCAGCTTGATTGTCACATATGAGTGTCATTTTCATAACCTCACCAAATTGAAGTTCTTTGAGGAGTTGTTTCAACCAAGTGAGTTCACAAGTGACTGAGGCCATAGCTCGATATTCTGCTTCGGCATTAGATCTTGCAACAACATTTTGCTTCTTGCTTTTCCAGGAAACTAAGTTGCCTCCAATGAGTACACAATACCCAGAAGTGGATCGTCTGTCAGTAGGAGAACCTGCCCAGTCAGCATCTGAGTATCCAATGACCTGAGTATGTCCCTTATCTTCATAGATGAGACCTCTTCCGGGAGCTCCCTTAATGTATTTGAGAATCCGTATCACTGCATCCCAGTGGTCCTCACAAGGAGAGTTTAGGAATTGGCTAACCACACTGACTGCAAAAGAAATGTCAGGCCGAGTAACAGTGAGGTAGTTTAACTTCCCAACTAATCTCCTATACTTTCCCGGATCCGATAGAGGCTCCCCCTGATTTGGTAGGAGTTTGACATTTGGATCCATGGGAGTATCAACTGGCTTGGCATTCAACAATCCTGTTTCTTCAAGGATATCCATAGCATACTTTCTTTGAGACACCACTATACCATCCTTAGATTGAGCTACCTCAACCCCCAAGAAATATCGAAGTTTACCCAAGTCTTTGGTCTGAAAGTGAAGAGAGAGATGTTGTTTTAACTTACATATGCCATGGTGGTCACTTCCAGTGATAACAATGTCGTCAACATACACAACTAGATAAATACAAATTGGGCGTGTGGCGATAAAACAAAGAGTGATCTGCTTCACTTCGAATCATACCAAATTGCTGAATCACAGTGCTGAATCGTCTGAACCAGGCTCTAGGAGACTGTTTGAGACCATAAAGAGACCTGTGGAGACGACATACCAGGCTAGAAGACTCCCCCTGAGCAACAAATCCAGGAGGTTGCTCCATATATACCTCTTCTTCTAGATCACTATGCAGGAATGCATTTTTAATATCAAGTTGATGAAGAGGCCAGTGTCGAATGGCAGCAATGGACAAAAACAACCGGACAAAAGCCATTTTAGCCACAGGAGATAAGGTATCCCCATAATCTAAGCCAAAAATCTGTGTATACCCTTTCGCCACAAGACGGGCTTTGAGACGATCAATTTTACCATCAGGACCCATCTTGACTATATAAAGCCACCGACAACCAACAACAGATTTCCTAAGAGGAAGAGCAATCAGTTCCCAAGTACCACTGTTGTGAAGCGCACTCATTTTATCAATCATTGCTTGTCTCCATCCGGGATGGGACAAGGCGTCACCTGGAGATTTAGGGATGGAAACAGAAGACAAGGAAGAAAGACAAGCAAAGTGCAAAGAAGAGAGGCGGTGATAACTTAAAGCAATATAATGAGGAGAAGGATTACGAGTAGACCGGATACCTTTTCGCATGGCAATGGGGAGATCGAGTCGTACAAAGGTCTGGAGGCCGGTAAATGAGTTGGTTCCGGGAGAAGAGTTCAATGACCTCGGTGGCGTATCCGAGGAGGGGGACACGGGGTACAGGAGGTTGTGGTCGGCGGTGATAAGTGTGGAAGAAACGGTCAGTGGTGCTGGGGATCTGTATGGGTAGAGGGTGGGGCGGCTCAGACTCGACAGTGACAGGGACAAGAGGAAACGGAAGGAACGTAGAGATTGGCTCGGGAGGCGAAGGAGACGACTCAAAGAAGGGTATAGACTCGAAGAAAGTAACATCAGCCGAGATAAGGTAACGTCGTAGAGTAGGAGAATAACAACGATAACCTTTTTGGGACCGAGTGTAACCAAGGAAGACACATTTGAGGGATCGGGCTGTAAGTTTGTCTAGACCAGGAGAGAGATTATGGACAAAACAAGTGGACCCGAAGACATGAGGCGGTGGTGGCCGGAGAGGACGTCAGCGACGGCGGCAGGGGCTGAGACTGGCCGGAAAGGAGCACGGCATAGGAGATCCGGTACCCGGAGTGATGACACGGGTTGTTGGAAAAAAATTTTGGCACCGGGGGACAGTGGGTCCTCCGGGTAGGTACGGTTCTAGGATTTGCCTTTCTCTAGGCTCTAGATACCATGTTTTTGGCACCCGGAGTGATGACAGTGGGTCCTCCGGACAGTGATGACGCCACCACCGCTCAGAGCGCCTCCCTCTGCTCGGCCCGATCCCCGAAGTACAGGCCCAGCCGCCCATCCACGCGCCCACACGCGCGAGTACAATGGGCTGCGTTTCGCACCCACGCGCTTCACCCGGCCGCGCGTGACGGCGCGTCGCCTGCCGCCGTTCGTCCCACCGTGGTCGCCGGCCTCTCCTCTGGAGCCCGGTCCTCCACTTCCCCAACCGCACCCATAAGACGTGTCATACACCTTCCGTATACGTTTCGTGCACTTGTTCATTGCGTTTTTGGGTTATTTGTCATCCGATCCATGGCTTCCTTGAGTCCTCCGGATGCTCAAGGTAGAACCAATTATATCGCCTCTCTTTCCACCGACAAATTAGATGGTACTAATTATGATTCTTGGGCCTCCGACGTCAAACTTTGGCTTACCTGGGTCAAGGGCGAGACTCATCTCACTACCACGGTTGATTCTCGCACGAAACCGTCCCGGTGGAAAAAGATTGATGCTCGGTTGTGCGGTGTGCTTAAGTCCACCATCCACTCCTCTTTGAAACAGATTTTTCTGCTCATTTGACCAGTGAATCCGTGTGGCGCAGGCCAAGGTCCTCACACCAATGATACTCAACGATTGTATGGGTTTGTCATGATCTTATGAATCTTATTGCCCCAAGGAGGTTTAATGGCTCTATGTCTACCTACTTGGGCAAACTTCATGGTGCTCTCCACGATTTCAATGAACTGTTGCCTCCACAGATACCCCAGCAAAAGGAACTTGAACAACTAACACCTTCTTCATGCTTTTGGGCCTTTATGGTTTACCCGCGGATTACTCCACCATCCGTGATCGATTTTGGGATCTCCTACTATTCCCACTCTTTCTGCAACGTGTTCTACCTTGCTTCGGGTTCCAGCTAAGCACAGTACTGATTCTCTTGTTGCTCCTATCACCGGTGACACATCTGCCCTTGCCTCTCAGACCAACAGTCGTGGCCGTTCTCGTGGGGGTCACTCAGGTTCCAAACCTCGTCCGAAATGTGATCATTGTCATCGTTTGGGTCACACTATTGATAAATGTTGGACTTTACATGGCCGTCCTCCCCGTAATAATGTTGCACGCCTACTCCACCGTACACTCTTGAGCCTTCGAACCACCTAGAGCCTCTCCTACCGATTATGCAAATTTACGAAGTGGTTTGAGCAGCGTTAGTCCTCTGGTTCCACTTTTTCTGTTGCGCACATCGGTACTTCCTATGTTTGTCTCTCTCAGTCACCTTCCCTTGGCCCTTGGGTTCTTGATTCTCGTGTCCGAACATTTCAGTAATAAGGCTTTGTTTTCTCAACTCTCTACTTGGTTATTTGCCTATGGTTACTTCACCTAATGGTTCTCGAACACAATCTCAAGGGATTGGCACCGCTAATCCCCTACCTTCCTCACCGTTGATTCTTGTTCTCTATATTCCCGGGTGTCCTTTTAATTTACTTTCTATTAGTCGTTTAACCCGTTCTCTTGATTGTTCCATTACTTTCACTAAAAATTATTTCTCTCATAGACCTAGTTCGGGATGGATGATTGGCACTAATATGAGTCCCATGGCCTCTACCAAACCCTTCTCATGTTTGCTCTTGATACGATTCCCTCTTACCATCCATGCTCAGTTGGGTCATCCTAACCTTGCTCTGATACCATGTTGAGAGAGAGAAAGAAAAAGAAAGACATATACTGAACCGTGTGTTTTAACTACACAACTATATTCAATAAGTAATAAATAATTACACAATATACATGATATGGGACTAACAACTGTACTAACAATTTACACCTAATTACATATATTTCCAACAGTAATATTCCCTTTTAACCTTAATCTTATCTTGTACACTTACGCCCCGCTACCAAGATTCTTTATCCTTGGATCCAAAGCCTCTTGATTCACTAAGTGTCTCTTTTGCTACCTTTCTAATCCCTTTAGCCATCTCGTCCCACATATCATTAGCACTCCATTGTATCTCTCAAATCTCTTCCTCCATAATCCTCCTTCTGAAAGAGCATTCGTTTTCCTCCCTTTAGTTGCCACCAGTTGATCCTTGGGGCTCTGTTTTGGTAATTTCTCCTTACTCTCATTTTAACCCGTACATCCATAACCAAAACGCTGTATTGGGTAGTCAAGCTCTCTCCAAGGATGATTTTGCAATCCATGCAAAGCTTCCTATCAGATTTCTTTATTAGAAAAAAATCAATTTGAAAGCAAGAACCCGTGCTTCTATATGTGATAAGATGTTCTTCCCGCTTCCTAAAACAAGTATTAGCTATTCTAAACTCAAAAGCTACCGAAAAATCTAGAATCGCTTTGCCTTCTGAATTAGCTACTCCTAGACCATACCCCTCATGCAAACCCTCATACCCCCTAAATTTGCTCCCCACATGACCATTTAAGTCCCCTCCTAGAAAAATCTTCTCTCCTAATGGTATTCCTTAAACTAAATCTTCTAAATCCTTCCAAAATTTTATCTTATAGTGTTTTTCTAACCCTACTTGGGGTGCATATGCACTGATAACATTAAAAGTTTCTTATTCTACAACAAACTTCAAAGTTATGATCTTATCTCTGAACTTTCTTACATCCACAACATTATTCTTCCAATTCTTATCTCCTATTATGCCTACCCTATTTTTAAATTTTATCTTGCCGGTGTACCAAAGCTTAAAACCCGAATTGCATTATAGAGGTACCATTTCAACTAATAATACAGTCTTCTTAAGCTCGAAGTATCTCACCATTGACTCCTGGTTTCACACTACAGGACTAGCACCTAGAACTGCAAACATTGACATACTCTATCTTCCGTTCTCCTCTACACCTTCAATTCTAGCAAGCCTGATTACCATTGATCTAATATTCTCATAAAGCCATCTGTACTCAACAAAGGATTCACAATCTGCATCAGCCATTAAATCTTTTCATGGATTATACATTTCACGTCTAATGTTACGCACCAGAGCATAAAATTCTTCCAAGTTTACTTGGAAATTCAATGCTTCAACGATCTCTTGTAAACTTAAACCGGTTAACAATACAATACCTACCCTGCCCAGGCTTATGCTTAGTCCTGCAGCTTTCATCACAATGATAATTGCCTGAAAGGCCTCTGCTCTCTTTCCATCAATATCATAACAACCTGCAGTTATTACAACATGCCTTTGCATTGAACCAGGAAAGTAACTAGCATTAAAATTGCCACTAGAGGAGACCTTGCAGGTAGTGGCTTCTATAATTCCCTGCTGTCTAGCTGCTGGGTCCATCTCTCCGTTCAACTTGGGGTCTCCTTCTATGGAGAATCTTAAAGAAAGGTCCTCTACATCTCTTAATTAGCCACTTACTGATTCTTCAACAATTGGTGTAATTTCTAAGCGGGAGGTGGGGTGGCAACTGACAATTCCTGAATGATCCATATGAGAGAGGTAGTTGTGGCAGTGTTCAGGCCATGAAAACAATAAACGCTTTTTAGACCTTTCTTATGGCATTCTAGCCAAAGGTTTTTATCTGCAACAAGCTTTAGCAGTGCATCTGCTTTGGCATTCTGGTCATGTGGGTCAATCAGGAGTCTGCTGTTGATTGTTTGGTATAATGACATGTAAACCATAAAGAAATAACTTAAACACACAAACAAATGAAAATAGTGATAGAGAAGAGAAGAGAATGAAAATGCAACCGACTTGCTTAGCTAGTCATAATTGCGAAAGCTATAGTGAACATATCAGAGCAGTTCGATTAATAAGAGGATTGAAGTAGTCTTGAGACCCCTCATTGTACATTGACTTATTGTTTTTAAAAATATGAATGATCTAGTAAGTTAAATGCATTTCTGCTACCTGTACTATGGGAAGGAGAAGGAAGCCTAGTCAGTTGGCAATTTTAGATTTTCCGAACACTCAGTTATGTAAATCATATTTCAACGGCTGGATGTCTTTGAGTCTTTAACATTTTTAAGTAAAAACTTATCGTTTACCTCAATGAGTGTGAGACCTTTATATCAAAGCATGTAGCAGCTAGCAGCACTGAATGTGCATGCATGTATATGGATCGTATTTTACATTGTGGTTGACAGGAGTAATGAAAAAGGCTAGTGCAGTGGGTATTCATTTTTCAACAAATCATTTTGGTATTAAATATTAATGCTAGGCTATTGGTAGGTCGCTCAGACTTGTGGCATCATCTTAGAACGGAGAATGATGGGTCCAGAAATTATAGATAGTGGGGCTAAGAGCAATACCCGTATTATATTTTTCGAAACGTTTGTATTTTACATAAAAAATATATACTAACATAAAATGATACTAACATAAAATGATAAAAGATAAATTCACATATCATAGTTGTTTTCTTGTTTTGAAAACCCAGAATGATTTTTTTGAAATCAACATTATCAAATACTTATACGTATGCAACCATTCAACTATTTACTTCGGAAATGTTAGTAGCACGAAAATTATTTAATAAACTCATGACGAGGGCAAAAATGATAAAGTAATAGTATAGTAATCGAGAAATTTGGAAGATCAGTGGAGGCATGTGCCCCCATTTTTATACAAATGAACTTTCTCAAGTTTTGTTTTCAATTTACATCTCTTCAATACCTAGAAGAATTACAAATCAAATTTCTTACCCTAAAATTAATTTTTTTAAAAATAAAATTTGAGATTTTTGTGATTTTTATGCAAATCAGGTGTTAATATTTCTAGTATAAAAAGTTATAATGTATTTTTCAAATTAAGTTTCTTGAAGGAAACATACGTGTATTTTATAATAATAAAATTTATAAATTTTCTAAGAAAAGTAAGAAAAATTTAAAAATTTATAATTTCCTTTTCCCATTTTCCTAATGTTTGAATAATATATCAGCCTTCAGTAAAAGAAAAATAAATTAAACCAAAATTTTTGAAAGCAAAGTTTTTCTAAAGTTAATTTAAGATTATATATATATATATATATATATATATATATATATATATATATATATATATATATATATATATATATATATATATATATATATATATATATATATATATATATATTGGTTCACAGATTTTGTTATATTTAATCTATTGTAATTTAGAATTTTAAGAAATATATACTGATTTAGGTTAATGTCATTTTATATTATGGATAAAAAATGAAAAAGTAACACTTGTACACTCCAAATTATTATTCCAGAATAATATTTGGTATACATCCTTAATAAACATATCACCTTACAAATGTGTGATGTAGTAGAATGGGTGTGCATATATAAAAATGAGATGCAATTAACTGTAATTAAATAGTGAAGACTGTATATATAAAAGATGTAATGTGAACTAAAACATGTAAGGTGATGCATATAAGTGTGTATCATTATTTATTATTCCATATAATAATGATATATGTATACTCATTTTCACGACACCATATTTTTTTATATAATAAAACAAGAAAAATATGTATTTTAACATATACTATCTCTAACATTATTATTATTATTATTATTTTAAAAGCAAGAAAAGTGTAAAAATGATGTAATGTGTGGAGATGATGTAGTGTGGTATAGGAATATCTATTAAGTGAGTTAGGTTAGATTTAAGATATTTTTAAACTCAACTTGCTCTTCACAATATTAGATTGAGTTGGAAGAATTTTTTATTTTAATTTAACTCAACCTAATTCTCGTTTACAAGAATATTAGATTGAGTTAAACTTATAAGTTTGACAGACATAAAAAAATTACATATTAAAAAAATTATCAAAATACAAAATTAAAATAAATTTAAAATAAACAAAACATAAGATGAGACTATTTGTCACTCTCAATTGTTTAACCATATTTTTCATTAATTATTCATAATTTTATAAAAAAATTAAAATTATGATTAATTAGTAAAAATTGTATATACATAATTAAGAGCATGCACACCCCATAACATAAGCCCACATTTTAAGAAATACATATTAATTTAGATTAAATTCATTTTGGATAAATATTATTTTTTTGTTGTCACCGGTTTTTTGAGTGTGGGGGTAACCTCATTCTCATGCAATTCGCGAATTCCATCGATTACAATGTCTGATACAGCTACTGCGTCATTCATTTCATAATTCCAAATTTTAGTAGATTTGGTTCAGAGAAAAACTAAAACAAACAAAATGGGGGAACTTCTGTGGTATGAATTAGACTAGACTAGAAATATTTTAGGATCTGAGAAACCCTAATTATTCTAATTCTTTCGAAAAATCTCATCTCAATTCGATCATTTTGGAGGAAGATGGGAATAAGCAGTTGGTTCCGAGACAAGTTCACTGATCCTCTTCTCTTGGTTCTCCGCGGGTATTATTCATTTCATTCGTTCTATAGTTTTATGCATTATTATTATTATTCTCTTATCATCAATCTCTCTCAACTCTCAAGTGCCCATATAATGTAATATTTGTTTGCTTCTCTATTAACACCTTTCTAAATGCCATCATCAAATGTCACAAATCGTTCACGTGTTCTTCACTTGGAAACCTTTGTCCATTATTCATTATATTCCATGAACGTTAGTTTGTTAGTTGATTTCTCCATTTTTGTTCAGAGGTGCTGAGCAGAAGCAGTTGGCTTTCTCTGCTGCGCTCGGCATTACACTTGGAGTATTTCCTATTTGTGGTATGTTTAATGTAATTAACCCATTCGGAATTCTTGCTTTAAAACATCATTTATGTGAAGCATTGAGGAGAACACACCTCACCTGAATGAGACCATTTCTTAAGTTAAAATCTGCTCATGTTACTTAAGGGTCATGTTATAAGAGTGAAAGACACAAAAGTAAAATTAATAGACCCTACATAAATAATGGTGGGTCATATTATAAATTTATAATTGCTTTTTGTGTCTTTCTCTCTTATAACATAGCCCTTTCATGTTAGCGAGTAACATGAGAGGATCCAGATCCCCATTACTTATGTTACACAATAGACACGCGGAAATGGATCCTCTGCAGTTTTTATGAAAATTGCATGAGATCCTCTTCATAAAAAAAATTTGTTGTATAGCAAAACTTTAATGCAAAAACCCCGCACCCTTCTTCTTCACCCTAGATTTGGAACTGTATCCCTCTGCATTTTTTTGAAACTGCAGAGAATCCTTATCCATAGACATGCTGTAATGCTAATGCTTTTCAAACAGGTGTCACTGTATTCCTCTGCGGGATGGCTATTGCATTGCTTGGATCATTTTGTCATGCTCCAATTGTGTTGCTTGCAAACTTTATTGCTACTCCAATAGAGTTGAGGTACTGTGCATTTGATACTATCTATAAGCATCTGTTTTCCACCTCTATGGTCAATCATTATATTTTTGTTGTTGATGATGTTATGATCTAGATATTTTATGCAAATATATATCGTAAACTTCTATATAGCTCTTTTTTGCTACAAAGATACTTTTTTTTTCTTTTTTCTTTTTAAAATCTCATGGGAAATAGAGTTTTGCAATTTGAATCTTAGGAAACTGTGTCAGACACATTGTGACATTTGCAGACATGCTTTTGACATTACTGAAACATGTATATAATTGATAGTTAAGGAATATAGGACAGTATAAATGGTATAAATCATGTTAATGTAGCAATGATGTTTTTACTTTTAGAAAAAGGGTGCATATTTGGAAATCCAAGTTCAGATGCCACTATTTACAACAACAACAATCGAAGTCTCTTTTCACTAGGTGGAGTTGGTTACATGAATCAAACGACGTCACTGTGTTCTATCAAAAACTAAATCTTTTAATAGGCCATTTAGGTCTAAATCCTTTCTAATGGTTTCACCTAGAGTTTTTCTTGGTCTTCCTCTCCCTCTAATTATGAGGCTATCCTATTTGTATTAATAATTTTCTGCAAAGAGATATATAGGTTGGAAAGTCTTGAAAGTGATGAAAATAATCACTGTCTTTTTTAATTATGCTCATATATGTCTTTTCATGTCCCTGTTTTGTCATGTATTAGATTGTTGGGGTCTTTCTTTGATTCCCAGGCCAATGTTTTTTCATATTTGGTTTGTATACGTGTTTCTTTTTATCCAAAAAAAAAAGTTTCTATGTTGATTTTATTCTAGTGAGAAACATTGATGTTTAAGTCCTGATTGAAGATTTATGTGGCATTTCAGTTTGGTTATACCCTTTCTGCGCTTTGGTGAAGTTATCTCTGGTGGACCTCATTTCCCTTTAACATCTGATGCTTTAAAGAAAGTTCTTACTGGTCAAGCTTCACTTGAAGTCCTATTAAGCATAGCCCATGCGGTAGGTACCATCACACCATAAATTTAATTTAGTATGTATTTGTTTAAAATTCTAAATTGCGAAGGACAAACATAAAATTGGAGGCCCATAAGTGGTTTATATCTCTAACAGTAATGAATCAGTTGTTTAAGTCTGATTAATTTCCAATGGCATTGAATTTTTTACCTATATTGGTCACTAATACATGAAAAATTGAAGTTTTGGTGATATGGAAATAAGTGAATAATTTCAAGTGATAACCTTTTATACACGGATTGAAAGTTGTGGAGTATTGGTAGATGTCAGACATTTTTTTATTACACTAGTCAAAGTGAGAAGAAATGGCAGGGTTACATGTTAGACAGGACTCTTTGCTGGCCTGGGCATTTAATGTTCATCATTTACCATGAATATACTGGGTATTTTAGATGACTTAAGTCAGTGTAGTTTTTTAGATTTATACTTCTTACTAAAGTAAAAGAAGGATAAATCATAACAGGTGAACTGACTGTTGGCAGCTAATGGAAGCTTATGTTTTTCACAATGTGCATTAAATGCGTAAGTTGAAACTTGAGAGTGATATACGTGGGGGTATTTTGTGGAGAGTAGAAATACAATTACTGAATAAGTATTTCCTAACTGGTTACCTTCTTGTTTCTTGTTTCTTAAACAAATTCTAGTTTTGAACGTTTAGAGATGTAAAAACAGAAACCTATATCTTGGGCTGGGCAACATGGTCCATAAAAAATTTCATGTATTCTTTTTTTTTTCTTCTTCCCCTTTTACTAATTTGGATCAAGGATTCGCTCCTGGTACAGCGGCCCTACCTTTTGGATGTAGGAATAATGGCATTCTTTGGGATGCTGAACCAGGAATTTATTGCTGAATAAAATGTTCGCAACGCCATTAAACTGGATTCCTTATTTCATTTCTTTCTTCTCCCAATGCTGGGGGATTCAAGAAACTTAAGTTATTCGGAAATCATTGTTTGAGCTATATTATAGAACTTAAGTGAGCTACTTTACATCCAGTAGGTGGTTGTTGGAATTCATATGAACAATATTAACCATGGAGCAGCATATAGAATTGAGATATTGCCCCTTAATGCATGCATAAAATCTGGCTGGTTTAACAGCATTCCACTAATTATTTCTTAATTTGTTTTTAATCATTTCTTAAATAGTATTATATTCTTTTGCAAGCTTGCTTACAGATGCCTTTCTGCTTGAATCCACATTTTGCCTTCTGTGGGACCCATTTTTTATTTCCTTTTCAAAGTTTACACAGTGATCACATCTGAAATTATTTAATTATCAAATCTTTGCAGTTATTAGGGTGGCTGGCCGCATCACCTTTTATTTTGGGAACTCTTTACATAGTATTTTTACCATGCTTCAAAATTCTGGTTCGTAAATTCAGCAGTGCTCCTTTAACTCCAAAGAAGCCGCTCCATCCATACTCAGAAGTTAGGTTGAAGGTAAGGGATGTTTGACAAAATAGTTACAAGGTCAGTCACTTTATCTGCTCACTGAGAGTGATCAGTCATTCATATGTGGTTGATTTGTTCCTTATGGACACAACTTGTACATAAAGACTCGTCACTGTTTATACTTTATGATGCTGATATTGCTGTATCCTAAAGATAGCAAGTATCAGGGATTTCAAATTCTTCAGATAAAGAGGCTCATAAAGGGAATTTAAGAAGCAGAGCTTATCTGCAAGTGCCAATAGTGGTTTTCGAAAGGAAATAAAAGGTTTCCCATTTCCAGGAGAGTGGTTGTTAGAGGCTTTACATGAGACTTGTCCATGAATTGTAATTTCTAATGCCAAATACATATAAAAGAAAAAAAAAGAAAGAAACTTTGTATGTGGAGTAGAAAATGATTGTCAGAGGACCCTTGAGGGTACACGGCTCAGTTACATTTTAGATTTTGCTTGGTAGTCAGTATTTTTACTTTAGTCAAAACCCAGCATAATGTTTTTCGTAAGATGTTTTTCTATTGTATCATAGATTCTAACCCAAGAAAAGTCACTTGTATGTTTTCTACTCATCTTGGTAATTTGCAAGTTTTTGTATTAGGTGGTTAGGTGCCCGCCTGAATAAGGCATTTTCCCCCCTTCTGTTGCCCACTCATCCAACGCTGCCAATCGAGCACAATCCTAATATCCCTTCCTAGTTCCTACTTCAAGGTCATGGAAGCGTATCATATTTCTTAAATTTAGTTTCTTCCTTCTCACCACTCCAAGGAACTCCAAATCTCTTCAAAAAGGCAACTGCTCAAAAGATCACTTGAGTGAGGTTGATGATGGTGGTTTCCTCTGTAGTACAGTGGCAATGACGGTGGTGGAAGGGAGAGGGTGTACTTGCAAAAGGCACTCCAACGTTTAAGTCAAACAATGCACTAGGAGGTAGTATTAGGGTTCAGAGAGTTGGCTTAAATGATCAAGCTTGGTATTTATAGGAGAGTGTTGCTTAAGGGTTAAGTAGAATAGGGGGAATCCGAATTTGGACTCTCTTTGATGAGCAATTATGATTAATTGAGGGATGTGTGTAACTTTCTTATCTTTGTGAGATTTGTTGGGTGCAATTATCCCTTATTTCTTGTAACTGTCATATTACAGGTGGCGCTGACTTAGACTGGGGTCCGGGATGTAAGCGGCATTGGGGTGGTTACGTTGGCCAGGATGTCCCCAAGGGAGATGGGTCTGGATCCTAGTCCAGAACAAATGGCATAGGGTGAGTTTCTGGTTTCTGATTATTGATCCCAATGCTCTGAAGCAAATATATTGATCAAAATCAGTGAAAGTGAGAAATTTCTCCATTTTTTATACACACAAATCCAATGCAATAACTTTGATGGGGGTCTCACCTCCCAAGAGTCACGGTCTCAACCTGTCACAAATCATTGAAAGATTTTATTTTATTTTATTTTTCAAAGTGCAAAGTCCCAACAACTCCATACGGCACTGTAAAGGGAAGGAAGGAGTGGCTTCAGCTCCCCGCACACAAAGATGGATGAATTGGGTGAGGAAGGGTGACATAGCATTGTTTCTGTTGGGACTTGGGAGAGGCAAATGGCATGGAATTACACTGTTAAAACTTTTCTGAATACGACAGCCTCCAAATGTCATTGCAAATGCCTAAAATTATCAGAACCTCGAAAAAGAGAGACATTAAAAATTTAAAATGTGACTAAAATAGGGATTTTTTTTTTTGGATTTTCTTATAGTATATATATAATATATTTAATATTATCAAATACTTTTCTAATGATGTATTTTCAATTCATTGAAAGAAGTTGATTACAATTACATTAAAGTCAACGCATAATAATGTGCAAAAGTTTTATATAAATGGATGATAAAAATTAGGGTTGCACACGGGTGGGGTTGGTTTGTGTTTGGGAGAAAAAAATTTAAGCCAATTAGTTGTAGTTGGGTTGGGTTAGGTCAGTTTTGAGAAAAAAAAATTGGGTAACCTAAATCGAATAACTTAATTACAATTGGATTGGATTGGGTGGATAGTTGGTTTGTTCAAAAGTTTCAAAAAATTACTGCTACTAGCAGATTTTCAAAAAGAAAAAACCAAAAAAAAAAAATGCAAGACGAGGAGGTTAGAGGTCAGAACCACTTCCATAATCTCCCCAAAACCACCTCGTTGTCGTCCATCCCCACTTTCTTCGCCCTGAAGTTCACCACAAAAGCACGCATAAGGCCTCCTAAGTCTAGGGATGGCAAAATTATTCACTCACGGGGATTACCCACGATGGGGGTACCTGTTTAATAAATGGGGCGGGGCGGGGATTATAGTATCGCCCGCGGGTATCCCCAAACCCGTTAAGCTTTTTCATCCATATATTATTTTTCTTTTTTCTTTTTTACTTTGAGATGAGATGAAAATACATATTTTTTATTATTTGAAAATGATTTTTTTATTGAATGAGTTTATAATAATAAAACTTGTTAAAAAAATATATACTCCCTTAATTGTCCTCTTTATGTTTTTTTTATAATTTTTAAGATTTTTATTTTAAATTATTAACTACTCATGCGGATACCCGCATACCCTGTCTACACCATGGAGATCATAAATGGGTACCTGTGAAGAGATGGGGACGAGGGCGGGGGAAGCACTATCCGCCCCCGCCCCGCCCCATTGCCATCCCTACCTAAGTCCCACCAATTGCAAATTGACACCAATAGAGCCATCATTTTTGCAACTCAACTGCAGAGCACCACAAAGCCTAGCACTACCAACTATTCAAATTTCTTCAAACATAACTTTTGCCTTTATAGCTTCAACAGTAGCATTATCGAAATCTATCACCCACTAGCATGAGTAGGAGGAGAAGGAATCTAGAAACCTAGATGCAATCCCAGAACTTGCATTTAGTCAAGTGATAGAGTTTATACAAAAAAATTCTAGAGAGATTTTGGAGACTCAATAAATAAATAAATAAAACTCATAATTCAAAAAATAAAAAAAGACACAATAAAGGGAGGAGAAGAAGATTTTTTTTTCCTCAAAACTCTGGTTCGATTTTGGTTGTTCAGGTTGCAGGGAGGTGGATCACGGTGGAGGACAGCGGTTCTGGCATGGTGGCGCGACGCAAATCTGGGTAGTTGGTCGCGGTGGTGCGCGGTGGAGACTCATGCTTCGCCATGCGAGGCAAGTGACAGAGGGTTGAGAGCCTGAGAGATCCTGACATTGAATATATAATCTTTGCCACAACCCAATGCATCTCACCCTAGTTCCTTGACCAAAACCAACCCTTGCAATCTAGCGACAAGTAGAGCAGGCTATCACCAAATCTCAGCTACGATGCAATCACATTGCACCTCGCACCAATTGTCACGTTGTCACATATCTCGTCTTCATCGCTTCAAATCGCGGCAACACAGCACCAGATCAGAGCACCAATTGTGGATCTCGTCCTCGCTGCTACAGATCTCGTCAATAAAGTTCAAGTGGCGCGCCTCATCAACAAAGTTCAAGTGGTGCGCCACTTAGGGATAGGGGATTTAAGGTTAGGGGATTTGGGAATTTTGCAGAGAGGAAGGAAGGGAAGGAAGTGATAGGAATATCCAGAAATTTTTGAGAAATGAAAATGAGTGGTGTTGATTCAGGTTAGTATATTGTATAGCCAAAACGACATCGTTTAATATGGTAGTCGGGTCATCAGGTCAGATAATCAAGTTACTTTATCAAACCCGTTACTCGAACAACCCGATGACCCGAACTAATCCAAATATTTTATATTAGGTTGGATCAGGTTGGTCGGGTCATCAGGTTAACCTGGATCCATGTGTACCCCTAATAAAAATTAAATTTATAATTTTTAACTTCTCTGAAAATTTCAACATTTCATCTTGAGCAAAGAGAAATTTTTGAATAAACCTCGAGTATTTAAGTACAATAAGTCAATCATAATATTAATTGATAGAATTAATTAAAATTATCTATTTCTGCCAATGCAGACCCACACTAACACCGTGCCTGGTTGACGTACCAATGGCTGCCCTTTTTCCACTATATTAATCTTTGCATATGGTCTGTCTTTCCTAATTATTGGCACAGCAATCTCCTCATCTTTATTCTTTACCCACAAGCTCTGGCCATGATCTCTTCCCTGTTAATAAAATTAATATGCTACAAACAATTATAAACCAAGACCAGAAACAAAATAGAAAAAGTAAATTATGAAGGTTTTTTTTTAATCCAAAGATATTTAAGAGTTATAAACTTACTTTTTGATTGTATATATGAACTTGTTTTGCATGATATATGATTTACATTGAAATTAAAAGAAAATTCTCGTGATAGGAATATTATTGAAGCATGCAAGGACAATTATTATGCAATCTTACTCCTTGATACGCATAGCCTTCCACAATAATCCCCATCACATTTGTTGAGTCTTTTGCATGTTTTGCACCTTCGAATGGAAATTGTTTTCTCAGCCTTTGAATGAAAAGAGTGATGGTAATCAATACGTGGAGACGAAAACTTTGTAGGACTTGTAGGTAGTGACGATAACTGATTTGTCACGGGTTCAATGATACAAAACAAGAACACTTAATAATCTTTTAGCTTTAACTGCTGCAATCACCATTACAGACACAAGTTTTATAAACAGAATTTGTACCATTATAACTTCGTCATTCAAAAATTGAGCTAATACCAAAATTTTATAAGCACTAAAAACCTTTATCGAAGCAAGCTTTGCATTTGTTTAGAAGGATATAGATAATTGTTTTGAAAACTCGTAAGCTTTTCATTTCATGAAAACATCACTTTACATTTTAGCTGTTCCTATAACAAAGAGCCATATCAGATGAGATATTTTATCCCATTATTGGAACTATGATGACATTGAAAGGTGTCTCTTAGCATCAATAGTGTTTCCGTACGATGGTGGAGATCTTGCCTGCTGCGGCTGGCTCCGCACCAGAGAGATTGGCTGTGAAAGATGGTGGTGGGTGTACCACTCTCAGCTTAGATTATTGGTATTTATAGGGTGTAAAAGTGTCAACTTTTGAGAGTGTGCACTGCACCTGCCTCGTTATTGTTATGATTGTGGTGAGATATTTTATTACGAAACATGCCACTCATGGGCCGACATGTATCCAATTTGTTAGAAGGAATATTCTAGAGCTTAAATTACACGACTGGAGCTTGTGCCCAAGGGATGGTTGATTGGTTAGATCGGGCACGGAGTGTTTAGGCATATAGTCCAGTTGATCGGGGTGAAGTGTGTAGGGTTGAAGTATGACCGGAAGTTAAGGTACCTTAGCGTACTATTTTGAGCGTTCAAGATTGGATATTTGGGCAAGGTTTATGGGCCTGATGGGTCAAGTTCATTGAATCAGGCCCACTAGGCCTGGTATGGTAAAAAATCCATAGAAATAGAAGGTTCTAATATGATGGAATGTCACAATGACATGCTAAGTGGCTCTACTTACCCCAGAAGCTTATAGAGATGGAAGAGTAGTTAATGTTATTGATTAGTGGGAAGAATATAAACGGTCAGAGAGGATCAGTCCAATATAATCCCTTCGCATTAAAAAAAAAAAATTTCCTAGCCATAGGAATATAAGATACTTCTCACTTTTGACGTAGACTATCTTAGAAACATAAGCAAAAATAAGAATATTTATAAGATCCATTCAGTATTCCATAAGTTACAATAATTATGAGTCAATTCAAATGTGCCATCAAAGCTGCTGTAGCTTATGGAATGAAGACATTTCTTGCTAAAGTATCTATCCATACAGATTGCTGCGCACATTATGGAGACTTCAACTGAGTTGGAAGGAATAAGGTTGTCACTAGATCTGGATTTCAAGGATGTGATAATAGAAGTGATTATCAACTTGATACATATGCTAAATGTGAAGTTTGAATGATAAATCAAGTAATGATCCCTTTCACGAATGAGGCAAAAAGAAAAGTAATAAATAATAATAATAATAATAACAAAGAGAATAGATAATTATAATAAAAGAGAGAATCAACATACAGTTCGTTTGCTTTAACTTAAATAAAGATTTAGAAAAGACAAATATTACAAAACAATTTTTAGAAACTGTGAAGAACTTACTTTCTCAAAAACTTAAGCTTTTACGTGAATGCTCAAGAATGATTTTATATTTCTAACTCTGCACCTCACACAAGAGCCCTTCAAGCTTGAGCATGTATGATGAACAGGCTCAAGTCAATGAGACTCTAATACTATGTCAATGACCAACTCCCCAAAAGCACTAATGAATGATTTTATATCTCTAACAGAAACAATTTAAGGAATTTAAAGTTTGCAGGTCTTAAATTTAGGTAACTAGATACCATTAAATTTATCTAAATAGGAATCTTATTAATCATCTAAACGAGGATTCCAACCTTGTCCAACGCTATGTGAAGTTCAACTTCCACACGTTCTTTTGGGGGGGAAAAAACTATCATCCTTCCTATGAAAAATAGTTAATAACTTTGTTGTAAGGTATTTAATCATTTTACAAGATTCATAAATGAATAAATTGAATATTTGCTTTCCTCCATACTATTCCTAGCCGTCCCCCCCTCCCCTCCTCTCATGTAGATCAATATTCTCCTTACCATTTCTCTCATTAGAACCCTTCCCAAAATAAAAATCCATCGAAAAAATTAACTCAAAAAATAATAATAGAATTTGCTTTTTCAGCAGAAGTGCAATTAATAAAAGAACTAGTCCAATAATAGACCATTTCATGTAACTTTCAACATGACTGAATTTTTAAAATGCACGTTAATAACTGACAACTTTCATAGACAGACAAAGCTACTGTGTAATAAAGCAAAAAAAAAAAAAGTCAACAAGCTTGTAGCTCAATCGGCACTGGTCTACATGTCTTTTAAGACTTGGGTGTGATGTTGATATTAAAGTTAGATCCTACACCAACTCACCCTTTCCCCTCCCCTTCCCAGGTACTTCAACTCTTATGTAATAGAAAAAATAATAATAAAGCAAAAATTTACCAGAAAGAGTCTCTCATATCTTCATGCCTATTGCTCGTTTCGCGCATTTTCTCCTTCAACATCAATGCAGTGAGCGATTATTGCAACTTCTCCAGAGACATTCTGGAGAACAGTGGTTTCCAGATGCCTAGTAGATCTTGATTCTGAGAATTCTGTGGCTGGTATTTCTTCATTGCTCTGTGGCCTCTGTCAGAGTTTTTCAGTTGTCAACTTGTCAGTAAGTGTCATGCATGATCAACAATCTAAACAGTACTAAGTTTTAATAGTCAACATCTAAATATTGAGTATAATCCTGTATCTAACGTCGACAATTAATCAATTATATATAAGCATCAATATATGTATGTACTCGCTTGGAATTTAAACTCAAAGATATAATGTGTTCAGCGCCCATTAATGATGAACATGTGAGCCAGAAATAAATAATCTAGAACACAAATACCATGTACAACACTGGGGTAGCAACTTGCAGACCCTCAGCGACCAACAATTATCAACTAATTAATCATAAAATCATTGTACATGTCAGAAATGAGTGTTGAGCAAAGACAGAAATGTATCAATACAAAATTATTGAAATCACTCACATCTACTTGTATATTGGATGCCTCTGTTGGAGATTTAGCAGAAGTTAGTAAGGACAAGCGGCAGAGAGGGCAGGTGCTGTGGCTGGCAAGCCAAAGATCAATGCAGCTCATGTGAAATGTATGGCCACATGCAGGTATCTGTTGCAGCCTATCCTCTGGTTGGTAGTCCAAAAGGCATACTGAGCATCTGCAACAAAATACCTTATAGATAAGGAAAGCTAAAGATAACACAGGTTTTGGTTCAAGCAAGATGACAAAAGCACAAAAACACAAAACAAATGAAGCCCTAAAGCTCAGTGTATCAGCAAGATCAAAGTTGTACAAATCCAATTTAAAGATCAATGCACAGTATACCACCCAAGCAAGTTCTTAATCAATGTTTTACATATTTCCTGCACAGTATTAACACAGATTTTCTGAGCCAGGGATCTTCTGCTAGCGAGAAGGATTTCCATTTGGTTAAGTGCCAACTCCAGAACATTGCAACATTGTCCTGTCCTAAAGCATTTAACATCTACTACAAGTATACAACATTAACTCTTGACAGTGAAAACAAACGAAGTCAAATTGGTAAAGATCTCTAAACTAGTGTTTCGCTGGCAGTATCCCGTGTTTTATGCTATGGGAGAAGCAAGGGCCTTTGAAGTGAAGTTAAGATTTTCTTTACAAAGGAAATTCGTAAGAGATCAATATCACAAGATAAGGTAAAGAGATTAATGTTCTAAGAAATAATTTTAACATCTAACAAATCCAAGGTATACTTAACAAATAGCAAACTCCATAAGCATTTATTAAAAAATATACAACAACAACAACAACCAAGTCTTTTCTTATTAGGTGGAGTCGGTTACATGGATCAAACGATGCCATTGTGCCATATCATAAACTAAATCTTTAGAAATGACATACAAATCTAAATCTTTTTTAATCGTTTCACCTATAATCTTTCTTAGTCTCCCTCTACCTCTAGTTATTGGGCTATCTTCCACATGATCTACTCCTCTTACAGGGACTTCTAAGGGTCTTCTCCTTACATGTCCAAACCACCTAAGGCAAGATTTTCTCATCTTTTCCACAATAGGTATTACCCCTACCTTCTCTCTAATGCATTCATTCCTAATCATATATTGTCTTGTATGGTTACACATCTAGCACAACATCCTCATCCCAGTGACACTGATCTTATGCTCTTGCTAGCTTTTAACCGCCCAACATTCAATACCATACAACATCGTAAGTCTTATAGCTGTACGGTAAAATTTACACTTAAACTTGAGAGACACTTTTCTATCACAAATAACTCCTAAAGCACTCCTTCATTTCAACCATCCAGCTTGAATCCTATGGTTTATATCTCCCTCTATCTCTCCGTCATTTTGTATGATAGATCCAAGATTCCTAAACCGTGTAACTTGTGGTATGGTATGGTCTCTAATTTTCACCACTAAGCTAGTATTAGCACGCTTCTTACTAAACTTACATTCCATATACTCTGTCTTACTCCTGCTTAGACGGAAGTGATGTTCTTCCAAAGCTCGTCTCCATAGTTCTAGCTTCCCATTTGTTTCCTCTATCGACTCTTCAACTAATATTATATCATATGCAAAAAGCATATATTATGGCACCGGCTCTTGGATATGCGCAGTAAGTACATCCAAGACCAAGGTAAAAAGATAAGGACTCAAAGTTGACCCTCAGTGCAGTCCTATAGTTATAGGAAAATCTTTTGTGACCTCATCTTGTGTTCTCACACTAATTTTGGTCCCATCATACATATATTGGATTGCTCGAATATAAGCGATACGAACTCCTTTCTTCTCCAGAGCCTTCCACAAGACCTCTTTCGGTACCCTATCGTAAGCTTTATAAGTGATCAAAATTGTATGCTATTTTCAAGCTTAAGCTTCAAGAATACTCTCAGAGTTGGGGTCTCTTTCTCACCGTGTCCTTCCATGAGAACATACAGAAGCGTCATTGATTCATTTTGACATTGTCATATTTTGTAGTTTGGAAGGTGCAGAGTTCAAATGAATCTAGACTAGTGTTCCAACAGTCCCTCTCAAATTGAAGCTTCAGCTTTTTACAAATACACATATAGCTGGAGACACAACACAGTAAAATGATGGCTGAAATGTTGCAAAGCCACATGAGCAGTAGATGCCTAGCTAAGAATGCAGTATCACAAATCTTTGGTGCACCTAGCTGGAAGAATAATGCTCACATCACATCTTTAAAGGTGTCTCTTTGCCCCAAAAATTTGTTATGGAATAGGATTTTGTTTTTGGCTTCACTTTGGTGTTCTGCTCAATGCTCACGGTTGTTTCAAGTGAGTTGCTATTTCAAATTCCTTGTATCTAGTTTGGTTGATTTGGAAGATATCTAGTTTCAATTAATGCCCTATACGTGTTAGTTCCAGGGAGGAATACATAAAAAGGGCAATGCAATGCAACTCACTGTGTATCTTTAACAGAGAAGCTTTCCTTGTATACAATAATGGGCAGCATCTCTCTCAATTCTTTCTTCAACCCCAAATCAGACTGCTAGAAACAATTCATAGAAAGGTGAGTTTTCTATATTAATTTCCCACATATAATATAAATCTATAGAAATAAAATAGGTAAACTAGCAACTTAGTCCCTGATTTTTTTTTTTACTTGTAATTTGGTCTCTAAATTTAATTATTATACAAGTTAGTGCCTAAATTTACTAAACTTGTAGCAAATTATTTCTTCTTAAGAATAAAGTGAGATACAAAATGAACTGAGTTATATGAGTTCTATAAATTTAAAAACTAACTTCAATATATTTTGAAATTCAGGGACTACATTGCAAGTCTGTACAATAATTGTAGGTACCAAGTTACTAATTTACTGCAAGTGAAAATAAGCAAATGAGGATGATATGATATTACCGTGGAGATGGCGTTGTTGTTGTTGTCCTGTGCAACGGCAAATGGCCTCATCCTAAGAGAGGACCAATCGACCCGTCGGGGTCGAAGATAGAAGAGGTAGAACAAAAAGAGGAGAATGAAAGTGAAGAAGATGGGGACAGAGAAGATGAAGGCTCGGTAGATCTTGAGTTCAGCTGAAGGATCAGATCTGGAGCAGCAATCAGAAGAAGATGGGTCTGAAGAATAATAATTGCCTTGAGACATTGCCTAATTCCATACAAGTCAAGTGAACTAACTGAAACTGGCATTTGGAAACCCAGATGAGTAAACAAGATCAAAAATTACCGACTCCGCTCAGATTAATGGTTCACAACGCAAACAGGGGGAAAAAATGAAGTAAAAAAATCATGAATATGGACAAGGTAGGTGATAGTAACTGAATATAGATTTGACAGATACGGGTGTGCAACTGAAAGATGTGTGATTTGATGCTACTTAGATAAACATGACCCAGATGTATTCCTGTAGATGGACAAATAAATGGATGGATGAAAAATAATAATTGAGATGGGCATGACAGAGAGGAACAGCAAATATATAAAATTATAAGATAAGAAGAATTGAGAAAGAAGTAGAAATATTAGAGAGACTGAGTACGTAACAACATTGTTGAAATAACATCAGATGAAAGGAAACTTTCTTATACGATAGTTGATGACACAGCTACGGGCCAGGGAGCGGCAGTATTGTGCAATGCAATGTGTAGTGAAATACTCTTGTGAACTCACAACATTATTGACCGTTGGACTACAATTTAGAACGTCCCAATTTTAGCCGTTCCACACTTCCACCGATAAAATAAAATTGAACCAGATAGAAATGAAAAATCAACATTTAACAGTGAACAACTTTATTTATTTATATTCATATAAAAAAAACTTTATTTATTTATATATTTATTATTTTTGTATACAACAACTTCATTGAAGCAAAAACTACACTTATAATGGTGTAAAATATAGTTTTGTTGTAGAAAACATCCTCAGTTTTTTCACATTATTTTTTTATTGATTAAGTATAAATTCATAGTTAATTATATATATAAGTTGGTTAATAAATATTTTATTAACTAATTAATATACATAATTTCTATTAATCAACTAATATAAGTAATTAATTATAAATTTATATTTTATTAATTAATATCAAAAGTGATATAAAAAAATAAAGAGGTAATTTTTTTTTTTTGTATAAAAAACCCTAACTGCTCTTTTTAGCAGCTCTGAGTGTTCCTCGTGTTGTTGACTCTATTGTGATGTTGTCCTTGTATGCTCGGGTGACCCAAATTCTTATCTATCATCTTACTGATTAAATGACTTGGCTCTGGCAATCAATTAATTTAGAGCGTTAAATAATTTGATGAGATGCAGGGGGAGTCCGGTCCCCATAATCAACCATATTCAAGTCAATTATCCGTAGCACAGATGTGTGGCAAATACGCAATGATATTTGATCTGGTGTATCTACGCAACGGTCGACGACTTTTGTGAATTTGTCACTCCTTACATTTTCCTGTTCTCCCTTTAATTCCTTATGTAGGAAATTATGGATGTTATTGGGATTTATTACTTTCTTGAATTTTTTGTTGGAATAGCCGCATAAGCACATTGCTAATGATAAAGGCATTTCAACTAGTAGACTGTGAGTAAGAGTGATAGTTAATATAGTTTAGTAACAACTGTTAGTTATTGACAGCTAAGCAACACTTAAGAAGTTGTTATTCTATTATGATCACTAACTGATATAAATCAAATTGTAATGATGCGTAAAGGTAATGAATGATTGATCTCAAGTTTTAAATTCATTTCTTTTCTTTCTTTCATTTCTTTCTCTTCTCCACCTGGCCCTAATACCTTTCATGGTATCAGAACTCAGTTTTCATCCATGACATCAGAACAAGATTCTTCTACAACAACAACAAACACCACAAACTAGTTCGTGTTGCACACGTTTTCAAATCCTGTTTCGATTAAGCTTGATGAAGATAATTTCTTGGCATGAAAGCAGCAAGCATTGGCAACGATCAAAGGGCACAAACTTTATCCATACATTGCAGGAGAATCAATTCTAGAAAAATTCAATTCACATGAAGATGCAGCTAGGAATCAAAATCAGTGAAGCTTACCTCAATTGGGAGCAACAAGATCAGCTGTTATTATCCTGGTTACTCTCTTCGATGAGTAGCTCCTTCACAACAAGAATGGTTGGTTGTGAGTATTCATTTCAAGTATGGAAGAAGCTAGAAGAAGGCAATTATGAAAGACTCTTCTATAAATTCATTCACAAAGAAAGAATGGTTGGTTGTGAGTATTCATTTCAAGACAACTCAAAAACCAATTACGAAATAAAAAGAAAGACTCTTCTATAAATTCTTACTTGCAATTAAGAAGATAGTTGATACATTGGGGTCAATAGGATCTCAAATTGATGAATCTGAGCATGTGGAAGCAATTCTTGATGGATTAACAGAAGAGTATGAAAGTTTTGTTACTGCCATCACTTCAAGGAGTGAATCTTGCAGTATTGGAGAACTTGAAGCACTTCTTATGGCTCAAGAAGAAAGGATAGAATGATTTAGGAAAACTGAATTGAATACAATTCAAGGAAAGTTGGTCACGTTGCAATAAACTGTTGGTACTGATTTGATCAATCTTCTACAGATTCTGGTTCTCAATTGAATCAAGTTTCTAGGAATTTTAACAATGGTAATTCCTCCATGAATGCCATGATGGCTGTTCAAAGTCATGATCAGAATTTTTCCAATGGCAGTGTCAATTCTCCTATGAATGCTATGTTAGCTACTTTATCAACACTATATGATCCAGCTTGGTATCCTGATTATGGTGCTACACATCATCTAACACCAGATTCAACTAATTTGCAACACAAGACAGAGTATGATGGCTCAGAAAAAGTATTTGTTGGTAATGGTGTAGGTTTGTCAATATCACAACACCATTCAACAAATGCATACACAATTCGGATGGTAGTTAGGTGATGCTACACCTTGAGAGTAGAGGCCACATCGAACAAAGATACATTGTTATTTTACTTAGTTGTTTTGCCTTGGTAATTAACACCAAAGTTTCATATTGACTACTTTACGTATCAGAAGCAAATATTTGGCCTATAAATAAGTTAATTGATACTGATATCTTCTAACATTATGGGATACTCTTTAGTAGACATGTAAAATATATGTGTCTCTAGGCGTCATTTCTCAAAACATTCATGTGGAATGAGTTAAGTGCCCTAAAAGCACATGCAAAGTGACATTTTTTTGACCACGTGGGAAATGCCAAGATGCATGGCGCATCCTACGTAATATGAGTGACGTTTTCTACGAGGTTACGCTACACGTGATGGCGTAACCATATGGAAAACGCCATTCATCGTGTAGGCATATCCACGTAGGATGCGCCGTGCGTCTTGGCGTTTTCCTATTAGAAGCTCCATGGTGCATCTTACGTAGAACGAAAAATAATAAAAAAATTTAGCGTGACCAAAACAGGGACCGTTTGATAAATAATTTGAAAATGATGACAATTTGATAAATACTTTTGTCACTAAGGGCATGATAACACTATATTTTATACATTTTATAATCCTCTCACTAGGCTTCTTAAGGTTCAATTAGGCTTAATTTAGTTGGTTTTGACACATTTTATAATGTTAAGCCGAATTGGATCATTGAACGAATTATTACATAAATTAGCCTTAATTATCTCTTTGTCAGTGTTTAGTAAACTGACTATAACTTTAGTTTCAAATATCTGATTGATGTGATTCTGGTCTTGTAGGAAAGTCAAGACAATTCTCTACAACTTTCATGAAGAACACAAAACTCAGATCGGACTTCTTGGAGGTGATATTGGGCTTGCAAGTCAGAATAGAGGAGCTGAAATCGGGCCTAAACACTTTGTAGTAATTGGACCATATCTTGAGTCCTAGGAATGATTTTGTACTCAAACTGAAGCCATTTTAAAGCTAAGATCCAAGCCTATAACTTTTATGAAGATCACTTTTCTCAAAAATAAAAAAATAGGAGACATGACTCTGTCTCCTGGACACACGGCTGTGCATTTGCTCAATTATTGAAAACTCAATGCCTAAGTTTCCACTGTGCATCAATTTGCCTGTAAATAGGCAATCAAATGTCAGAAACGTATAGAGGGGAAGGGGGAGGCTCTGGCACGAAACAGAGAGGAATTTTCTCTCTTCCACCTCTTTTCCTCTTCTTTTCACTTTTCTTTCTTTTTCCTTTTCTCTTTTTCTTTCTTCTTCTCCTATGTGTAATTAAGTTCCAATTTACTTGGGTGAAAATGTGAAGCTCTTGGTAATAAAATAAGGTTAGATTTATTCCTCTCTTGTACTTAAATGATTTATTTTTCTAGTAGTTATTATACGTGTTATATTTTGGTTTCTAATTAATTGTAGAAACTCTCCTTGTAAAGCGGAGTTCTTGATTTGTTGTAGACAATATTTTGGCACAGTGAATGCTTTAACCCATTTACAAGTGGTGGAAATAATTAAAGAAAATATAATATAATTATGTATATTATTTTAAATTAACTTTTAACGTTGTATTTTCTAATTTGAACCTCCATGTTACGAGGATTCTAATTGAGTTATAAAATGAATTAATCTTACCTTTACTTTATTTACTAAGAGTGGATCTTTTAATTCAGGTAAATAATTTTTACCATAGTAACAAAATATTTATCTTACCTTAATTAATCTTCATCAAGTCTCTGTGGTTCGACCTCGGACTCATCGAGAATTTATTACTTGAGATAACCTGCATTTGAGTTCGCAACAATTAATCCCGCATCTAATTTTTGGACTTGGTTAAAAATTTGTGTATCAAGTTTTTGGCGTCGTTGCCGGAGACTTTATTTGAAGAATAAATTTCTTGTGTAAATATTTTTGTACATACTAACGCACTAACTAGTGGGAGTAATTCTCCCTTTTAATTCCCCCACACTGATTTGTGTGAAGTGTGTGAATAGTGTGAATAGTATTTCATTTTAGAAAAATAAAGAGTGGAAGACAACCGTGAGAATGATTTGATTTTAAATTCAAAGTTTTTATTTTTTTATTTTTATATATTAAAAAAGTTAGCGATTAAATAAAGAAAAGAGAGAGGGAACATAATAATGAAGAAAAAGAAATATAAAAAAAAACTAAAAGCAAACAGAAATAAAAAAATATAAAGAAGTGAAGTGTTTTATTTTTTTTATACATATTAACAGTGGAGAAAACTCTCCCTTTTAATTTCTGTATATATTAACAGTGAGGGTAATTCTTCCTTTTAATTTTTGTATAGTGGGAGTAATTCTCCCTTTTATTTTCTTGTACATATTAACAATGGGAAAAATTTTCTCTTTTATTTTCTGTATATACTAACTTAGTGGGGGGAAATTGTAACACTCTTGTGGGGATGTCACATTTATGAATGCAATGAAATAAAATAAAATAAAACTCTTACCCAAGTTGTAAAATATTTGATACTTACATAATATTTGTGGTAATATTTTTTTTCTTTTATAATTATAACATTAAATAAAATAACACAGAACACAAAATTAAACAAAGTACAATCACGCCATAATATACATATGATTCTTCTTTAGTACACACATAATTTACAACTACAAGTATTTAACAAATCAAGAAAGAGTTGACACAAAACTAAGACATAGTATTGCCTCTCTCGATGATATCTAACCTCCGATGGATCATCCTCCGAACCTCCGAAAGACCATCGAAAAGTTCACATCTTTTCTCAGTAGAACACGAGTTATTAGCTACTAGTGGAATATTCCCCGCGATATTTGGCAACTCTAAGTGTAATATAACATAGTAGTGAATATGACATCTCCATCATACTCTCTACATAGGGACATAGTCAAACGTCTCACATAAACAACGTTCCTCTATCTACTTGCATACGCCAGGCCTCGAACCTCCGTTCCGGTCTCACAAACCCGAAAAATGTAACGCCATGATCTCAAGATCAATCTTGATGATCAATCTACCTTCCTCTTCCTCGTATAGCTTGCCCCGGTTGTCACTGTCGATCATGTATCTCAAGCAATTATCCTCTACTTCCTCAAACTCTTTACGGAAATAATATAGTAATATCGAGAAAACATATAGAGAGGTGAGATAATCTACATCACTACCCGCATAGCAATAAAGAAAACGACAATTATCACTACATTCCATATCAATATATCATGCATAATATATCACGCAATTTTAAAGTAACACATATCATTATATCATGTAATATATTAAAGCAATAAATCATACATTTTTTCACGCTTTATGGTAAGCCTAATGCATGAACACACACTGACTGTTCCTACTCCATGGAGCTAAACACGATTCTAGAGAATGATCCGAATAGAAACTAGTAATACTTTATGGCTGCCCAACCAAACTATTGCAATATAGTCCACAAATTCCAAACATCGTGTAGTAGTACATAGTCAATACACCGTGCACTACAGCATAGTGACGTAATAGTCTCCTCAAGATCTCGACTAAGAATAGTGCTTGTCAAGATCATTAGTGTGTTGCCTGCTTACCACGGCCCGCAGGAGCAACCCACCGTCCCCATGTGGAATTCTCCGCACACTAATTCCAAGTTCATAAATGAACCACACTACGCCTATCACACCAAAACACGGTAATTTGCCTCGTCTTCACCAATTTTCAACCAAATTGGCACAACACTCTAAACTGATCTAAAATTACAAAAATATTCTTATTATCCAAATTTTATCATTATTACGAAAAATTACAAAAATGCCCTTAGTCGTATAGACGTTCCACCTACAAGATTTCACACCACAACATGTCGAGTCTACCACTTTATTATCTTTCAATCGCGTAGAATTTTATCGCATTTTCACAATCTCATCGTTTTCACAAACGTTTTTAAATCGCGTAAAGATATTTTGACATTTTTAAATATCGCAAAATGTTTTTAAATCTTTTTCTCAATCGCGTAAGATTTTTAATTCATTTTCTTAACCGAATAGCTTAAAATTATCCTTTTAAATATGTGTAGACTATATCTAGTACATTTAAAATATGTAGAGTATTTTCCTTGTGTTCTAAATATAGTATGAAATCTTTTCATGTTATGCGTCTGATTTTAATAAATTTTGGCAGCATTTTGCCTATAAAATCAGTATAAGGTATTTTTTGACGTTTTTCACTAAATATGGTTTCATTTTATTTTTACCCAATAATTACGCTTTGAAACTTGCTAATTTCTTCAAAATTTATAAAATAAGCTCTACGTTAGTATTTTTCAAGCGTCATTCGATTTAATTCTTATTTAAACTAAATTCTCGCTAATTTAGAATTCTAAGACTAAATTTATTCCTTTTGTTTTCTCAAAGATTCATTGGAATCAATTATTTTGTAAATCCAGTACCTAACCTATCTTAGAAAATAAAATGGTATGTTGGCCAAAACTAATCAAAAATCATTTTTAACTTATTATTTAACCTAGATTCATTAACTCATTGATTTAGAAAATTGCCGAGAACATTTTGGTTCTCTATTTTGGTGTAAGAAGCCTCATTCTGTTTCTTTGAACACTCATGCAAATCGTTACATGTTATTCACATCCTACTTTAATAATTATTTAGACATTTATATAATCATATAAATATACATACAATATATTTAAAGCCATAAACATGCATAGCAGAAAATAATAAAAACTATAATCATGCATAGAAAATAAATCACAAATAGAAAGCATTTAAACAATCACAAAAATAATAAAAATCATAAACAATCACACAAATCAATCCTTATGATTCTTCATTCAAATCCATTTTCCCATCACCACTTGGGGTTGATGAGATTAAATCTCCTCTTACCTTAAGACAATTAATCTGGTTAGTTTCTCCTCCTTTCCTTCAAATTGCATAATCTCCCAAACAAATCCCTAAAATTCTTAAACAATTAGTAAAAACACATACAAGGTTTAATATTGAAAACATGGAACAATCATGGTTAGAAAAATTAGAAATCCAATTTTGAACCATAAAATCAAGACTTACCCTAAAGTAAGCAAAAGGTTGATTTTGGACAAGATAGAGTAGTTTTTTGAAAAACTTTGTGAATGAAAAGTGTTTAGAATAGGATTTGGGTTTAAGAAATATGATGAGATAAAATTATAGAGGTTTGGTTGTGTGAGTAGTGTGTATGGCTAGAGAGGAAAGAAAATAGAAGAAAAGTAGAAGTTTTTGGAGAGAAAATGGATAGATTAACTAGGATAAGTGTGAAATAAAAGTGAAGAGTGAAAATAATAGGGCTGCTTTATGGTTTTAGTGAGGTTGAGTGATTGATTTTGCATGGTAAATATCCTAGAGTGTTCACATTAGTTAAGCACATGACTTATGTCATTGGATGGTTCATGAACCTTGTAGAATCAAGCCAACTAGCCTCCTTGTTTGCTGCCCAAAACCTGGGTCTTCATCATTTTAGGGACTTAATTGTTTTCCAATTACACCTAATTACATGCTAATTAATTAGGTAATTAGTTAGGTTAAATATCCTAACCAATCTTAATTAACATCCTAATCATATAATTAATTAGTTTAATATATATTAGCATATATTATAACCTTTAATCAATATTAAGATATCTAATTAGTATTTAGATTATAATTAATTAATAACTAAGCTAGTTCACTTAGTTTGCTAATTAGGTAATTAGATTAGTCAAATTAAGCTTAATTAACTACTAACCAAATTCAAGCCTACTATTTTTGACTTAATCCTAACCATTGATTTCATCTTTAATTCCTAGCCATAGATTACATCTAAGGTAGATATCAATTAGTCATAAAACTAGCATTTAATTTTGATTAGATCAACTAAGGTTAAAGGCTTCCTAACTAAGTCTTCATCCAACTGGCCCAAATGAAAGTCTATGCTCCCTTGACCCATTCTTATTGGTTTAGAAAGTCAAGTCACTTTCGTTGACTTTTATTTTAAACACAGTCCCACAAGATTTTTAAAGATCCATGGTCAAATCAAGAAGCATTTTTACTATTTTTGAGACAAGAGGTCTTTAATATAAAATAATATTATAATAATATAAAATTATTTTATTACAAGTTAAATCAAAAATTACGAGATTAATATATATATAAATCTTGGGTTTAGTAAGATCTCACTTAATTAAAATTTTTTCCTGCTAGAAAATTATTATTTCCTAGGTCTGACAAATCACATACAACAATCAAGTACACTCACGGGTCAAATTTAATTTGTCTCTCACAAAACAAGACATTTCTATACTTTTATCCCAAAAGTTGGGGTGTTACAGAAACTCTCCCTTTTATTTTACGCACTAACTTAGTGGGGGAACCTCTCCCTTTTATTTTCTTTGTACATATTAACTTAGTGTGGGTAACTCTCCCTTTTATTTTCTGTACAGACTAACTTAGTAGGAGAAAACTCTCTCTTTTATTTTCTTGTACGTACTAACTTAGTGGGGGAACCTCTCCCTTTTATTTTTTCTGTACTTTACTAACTTAGTGGGCGAAACTCTCCCTTTTATTTATTTTATTTTTTTTTGTAATTTACATTTTACACTTTATTTTTTTTTTGTGGTTAGTTTATACCACACATTTGTTATTTTCTTTTATTCAGTGGTTGATTTATTATCACACATTTGTTAATGTATATATTTGGTGGTTAGTAATTACCACACCTTGTTAATATTTATTTATTACGTATTAATATATATATTTGGTGGTTGGTTTATTACCACGTCTTTGTAAATATTTATTTGGTGGCTGGTTTATACCACACCTTTGTATATATTTTTTATTTTTTTATTTTTCTATTTCTTCTTCTATTTTGTCATGTGTAATTAATTTGTGTGTTTTTAAGGTGAAAATGTAACTTGATTCAATCGACATTTATTAAGATTGAAATTTTAATCAGTTTCTTTTCTATTCAATTTGAGTGCTTATTATGATTCTTAATACTTTTATGAATTGGCCACTCATAAATTGATCTAGTAAGATGTATGTAGAATCAAAAGGTTTGCATATGACCTAGACCATAAATAATAAGTGTCATGATTTATAATTATCTAGGAATGGAGGTTATAGGTTGTGTGAGAGAATTGTGATATTTTTCATGGGAATCCAAAGAGTAAAAGTCATGCTTTAAGAGTTAAGGTTTCGACTAAGGAATTAAGTTTTAATTAATTACTGATTCTCCCCATCAATTGAATGATTAGAAATTAATTAGAAGGAAGGTTCCAAAGCTACTCTATTGTTTATGATAGATTATTGAATAAAATGAAATCAGATCCTTAGTGTTTTAATTTTTTGTGTTTTGTTTTCTCTTTTTCTTTTTAATTTTGTGTGTCTTTGTGTTTGTTTTTCTTTTTCCTCTTAATCACTTTGATAATTTTGTGCACTTGTCGATTTTCTCAACAAGTTTTTGCAAATCTAGGTTGATACGGTGGATTTTGTTACTTTAAAAATTCAGAATGAGTTGAAAATTTTGTTGTTGATCATTTGTCCATACTTACAATAGGCTCACCTTTTGAAATCACACATATCAATGATCCTTTTTCTGATAAATTTTTAATTTTTAATTTTATGGTTTGATTTGTTAATATTGTCAATTTTCTTGTAACAAGCAAAGTTGTTCTTTGGGGATGGTTTTCGCAAATAGAAAAGATAAAATATTCTTCATTAAGAATGGTCTGAGTAAGGAGTCATTAGGAGATATCTTATTGACTCTTGAGATGCATTCTTTTGGAGTTGTGCATAGTGAATTTATTAATTTGTGAAATCTTTTCAAGGGCAAGTAAGCGTGTTACAGTCTTGGGAATCTGACTCAAAAAGACTCTGTTTGTCAATTTATAAGAATTGGATGGGAAGCTTATCCTCGACTCATAGAAGGCGTTTTGGACGTAAAAAGAGAAGATGTGAGCTACAATCACAGGCTACATGTATATATATATATATATGTAATTTATATATATATAATATATATATATATATATATATATATATATATATATATATATATATTGTATATCTTCTTTAACAAAAATGTGTGGGATTAATTTCAAACTTTTCTCGCTTACCTTTTAGTTGCTATCTATTTTCTATTCTTTCCCTATTTAAACACTACATTTCCTTCACTTTTCTTCAACTCAAAATCATTCAAAGGGAGTGTGAGTGTAGAAATAGAGAAAGCTTCTTCTTCTTCTTCTTCTTCTTCTTCTTCTTCTTCTTCTTCTGTTTGTAGACTTACCAATATCTGTGTATTTTGTGGGTCAACTTATAGGAAGAGTTTAGAGTTTGTACAAGCTGCAAGCACTCTTGGTCGAACACTTACTGCAAGGAACATTCGTGTAATATATAGGGGAGGTTGTCGTGGGTTAATAAGGGCTGTATTACTTTCTGCATATATAAGAGGCAATCAGATTTTAGGTATCATTCCTAGAGTTTTAACACAAAAGAACATCACTGGAAGGACACTTGGAACGGAACTTCAAGTATCATCTATGGATGAACGAATAAGGACAATGCTTGCAAACTCTGATGCATTCATAGCCTTACCAAGTGGTTTTGGTACTTTGGAAGAAATTTTTCAAATTATCTCTTGGGCCCAACTGAATATCTACCATAAATCCATAGGTTTGTTGAATGTTAATAATTTCTTTGATCTTTTGTTATTCTTTCTTGACCATGCTGTGGAACAGAAATTTATCACACATTTGGCAAGACGACTCCTTATCTCTGCTTCCACTGTTGATGGGTTGATTGATAAATTAGAAACTTTTGTTTATGAACTTGATCCAGTATCAGCTCAAATAGATTGGTCAGAAGGAAGCGGTGAGGGAAGTAGTATGAAAAGCAAGCCATATAAGACACTCCAATTATTTAAATAATTACAAGTTTTGGTTTTATTTATCGTACTTTGTTTCTGTTTAAATTTATGTGAGCTTTCTCTTTTCAATAATTGTAACAACAGGTACTTTCTTCTATCCTTTACCTTTTATATGTTTTAACATTGAGGACAATGTTGTGATCTGATTGGGGGGAAGGATAGTTGTGTGAATAATTGTGTAAATAATTGTGTGAATAATTGTTTAAAAAAATGCTTAATTTTTTTTTTAAGAAATGTGTTTATTAATATGTTTGTCGTGTTTACTAACAGCTAAACCAATTAAGGATGGCAGAGTAAGGAGTAAATTTTGTTGTGGAGGTAATTTTACTCTTGAGACGCATCTAGATTGGGGTAGTTAACGAGTATGTGTGAAAGTAGCAATTCAAATTCAGGAAAATTTATATGATTGAGTAAATTGTTTTCTTTCTGAAATTTCACATGCTTGGTTATGGATGTTGAATTTTTTTGGACTGAGAATGATGGACATATGCCTTGTGAGATTTTGAGCCAATCGATGAATGGATTGAACATCTGTACTATTCTCTTTTTTCTTGTATGATTTTTTTTCTCATAGAATTGTTACTCTAGAACTTGCTTTGATTCTTTTTTAGGCTACTTTTCACATGCATACATAAATATGATTGAGACATTTTTCTTGAAATAGCTACTTTAGCCAAATAGCTAACCTTGTATATTTTCCCTTACTTAACCTCTTTGAGTTTATTTGACCATTCATTATTTCTAGCTCATTATGTGCCTTAAATGAAAAATCATGTTCTTACCTAGCCTTAGGAAATAAGAGAGCATTGACTTTGTTATTAGATGAGTTCTTGAATAAGTGTGGGGGTGCGTGTGCGGATTGGTAATAAAATTAAAAAAAAGAAGAAAAAAAGAGAGAGAGTTGACCAGTGGATTCTTGGAAATAACAGGAAGAGAAGGAGAATGTTCAGGCCTAACAATGAATTCAACCTACTAATTGATCTTTAACAAAACATTAGTCAGATATTGGTCATTGTCCTTTATGAGAAGGAAGCAAACAGAGAAGGAACTAAGAAATTCTTGGGAAATTTAGACTGAATGTTCTCAAACATTTTCTCCACTCTAACTAGATCATAATGCTCTTCTATTCTCTTTGGTATTTAACTTGTCATATCTATATTACTTCTTCCTTTACCTTGACCCCATTAAACTTTGAATAAAGTCCTCATGATTTGTGTATAAATGTTATTTTTGAGTAGCATAGAAGTAGAAGATAAGCAAACTTATGGTAATACAATTATTCATGGGTTGAATAGAGTGAAATAATTACCTTTTTAAACACTTGAGAGATTGAGAATGAATTCTGTGAGGATCTATCATTCTTGATTCATTCTTTTCAATTGAAGTTTCCTTACTTGTTGGTTTGAGATACAAAGAAATGTTACTTCATGAATGTTTTGATTCCTTAGATGTCTAGTTGCTCTTCTTGATTCATTTAATCCATTTGAGTTTTTTTTTTAGTTTGAGTCTGTGTCATTTTTATTTGATTTTTGTCTTTTGTCTTTTGTATTTTGCCCTGAAGTGCAAAAGTTAAGTATGAGAGAATTTGATAACACTATATTTTATACATTTTATAATCCTCTCACTAGGCTTCTTAAGGTTCAATTAGTCTCAATTTAGTTAGTTTTGACACATTTTATAATGTTAAGCCAAATTGGATCATTGAACGAATTATTACATAAATTAGCCTTAATTATCTCTTTGGAAGTGTTTAGTAAACTAGCTATAACTTGAGTTGCAAATATCTGATTGATGTGATTCTGGTCTTGTAGGAAAGCCAAGACAATTTCCTACAACTTTCATGAAGAATACAAAACTCAGATTAGACTCCTTGGAGGTGATATTAGGCTTGCAAGTCAGAACAGATGAGCTAAAATTGGGCCTAAATACTTTGTAGTAATTGGACCATATCTTGAGTTCTAGAAATGATTTTGAACTCAAACCAAAGTCATTTTAAAGCTAAGATTCAGGCCTACAACTTTCATGAAGACCACTTTTCTCAAAAATAAAAAAACAAGAGACGTGACTGTGTTTCCTGGACACACGGTTGTGCATTTGCTCAATTATTGAAAACTTAATGCCTAAGTTTTCACTGTGCATCAATTTGCCTATAAATAGGCAATCAAATGTCAAAAACGTATAGAGGGGAAGGGGGAGGCTCTGGCACGAAACGAGAGGAATTTCCTCTCTTCCGCCTCTCTTCCTCTTCTTTTCACTTTTCTTTCTTTTTCCTTTTCTCTTTCTTCTTTCTTCTTCTCCTATGTGTAATTAAGTTCCAAATTACTTGGGTGAAAGTATGAAGCTCTTGGTAATAAAATGAGGTTAGATTTATTCCTCTCTTATGCTTAAATGATTTATTTTTCTAGTAGTTATTATACGTGTTTTATTTTTGTTTCCAATTAATTGTAGAAACTCTCCTTGTAAAGCAGAGTTCTTGATTTGTTGTAGATAATATTTTGACATAGTGAATGCTTTAACCCGTTTACAAGTAGTGGAAATAATTAAAAGAAACATAATATAATTACGTATATTATTTTAAATGGACTTTTAATGTTGTATTTTTCGATTGGAATCTCCATGTTGCGAAGATTCTAATTGAGTTATAAAATGAATTAGTTTTACCTTTACTTTATTTACCAAGAGTGAATCTTTTAACCCAAATAAATAATTTTTACTGTAATAACAAAATATTTATCTTACCTTAATTAATCTTCATCAAGTCTCTGTGGTTCGACTTCAGACTCACTGAGAATTTATTACTTGAGATAACCTATACTTGAGTTCGTAACAATTAATCTCGCATCAAATTTTTGGACTTGATTGAAAATTTGTGCATCAGGGCATATTAGTCAAAAAAACCCATTTCAACTAGCAAATACACGAATAAAATTGAGTGATGACGTCACAAGAAGAAAGGTAATTATTTTTTTATAACTAAATTATTTACAGTAGTTAAAGCACTTGTCATCAATTTTAAAATGACAAATGATTATTAATATTACCTCTGCTCAAAATTATATTTCGTTTTAGAATATATATTTTATTTTATCTTATTTGTCATTTTAGAAAACTAATAATACATTTTTTTATAATAAAAACTTAAAAGATTTTTTTTTCAACTTTATCATTGTTTCTTGATATTTTCATTAAGTGGAATGAGAGAGAGCATTGATAGTGTGATAATATTTTGAGTATTTTATTAAAAAATATAATTTAATTGAATGTAGATATATATTTCTAAAATTAAGGGTAACTAATAACTTTTTTAATCCTTGTAAAAAACCTTAAATAATATATATTTTCAAATGAATTGAGTATTTAATTCATAGGAATTTTTACTATTCTCTTATATGTTATTTTTTTGTGATAATATTTTAAGTAATTATATATAAATTGAATTTCTCTAGACCAACCATAGCCTAAGAAATTGAATTTATTGGCCAACTAACATTATCATTTACATGTTTAATGCTGTTTTGCGCTAAACTAGACATAAAATTTTGCGTGCTCGACTAACTACATGATATCAAAACCTTTCATTGATTGATACGTCCATTCGAAGCAGGTGAAAAGGGAAAATACCTGAGTTGTGTATCAGATATTGACCTATAAATCTCTTATCTCTTCGCTGTTATTTTTTCAGAGGCTCGGGAGATAGCCATTGCTTCTCAGTAGGAAATTGAATTTGTTTCCCTCATCTTTTGTTGAAACTCAAGCTACCACTGAGTAAAATCTAAAGCTACAAAATTCCATGTTATTTTAGGTGCATGCAATTTAGTAAATGGACTTTCATTAACTATTCTTCTTCTTCTGTCTCAGGCTAAACTTTCATGCACCTTCATACTTTGACAAGAATATTGGATCTATATTTAAGCTGAGCATCGTATGTTGAAGTAATTTAGGGTTAGTGTTCAATCCCGGAGTCAGGAATATACGTGTACCTGACCTCAAGCAAAACAGGATGATTGCTGGGGAGCTCCCAGCGCTGCGACGGAGTAAGGGGATAGTGTGCTCCGACGCCGCTAGTATTCAAGTTAGGGTTTATATTAGGATGTTAAAATGGATGAAAGCTGCATAGTAAGTTGTTAAACTATCCCTTTATTTAAAGTGGAAGACGATTATTGGGGAGCAACCTAAGCAGATTAAGTTTTCTTATATTTAGGAGTCCAGTAGAGTATTTATTTGGATTCTATCTCTTGATCCCCATTTGTAAAGAAATTTAACTACAATCCTTAATCTCTTCTAAAAAGTGAACTAGACCAAAGTGGATCTTAGATAACCCCAGAATCCGTTTGTTGTTGGGCCACGGGATAATGAGCTGAGATGATGGAATCCGAAATCCAATTCAGAATAGTTAGTAATATATAGTCTAACAATTTAATCAACCAACAAAATATCTAAATCATAAAATTCGTTTATTCATTATTTAGAGTACAAAGCACCATTTTCTGTTTTCTATTTTGCATTCATTCAATTTATGATGCTCTTGTCTTGGCCATAGCATTGTAGTATTGTACACAAAGGGTTGAAACGAAGAAGCCAAGAGTAATCCTCGCCAGAACTTGTAAACTACATTACTAACCATCACAATGTGGTAACTATACCTCTTATTTAGCATATACTTAAAATACCTCTTACATGCTTTAGAACCGGGTGTCATCACCTACCTCCTGGAGGGTGGTGACCACCATAAGGTGGCTTCTCGTATGGAGGCTTGTACACTGGTGGCTTCTCGTATGGAGGCTTATAAAGAGGTGGCTTCTCGTATGGAGGCTTGTACCCTGGTGGCTTGTAAATGGGTGGTTTCTCGTATGGGGGCTTGTAGATAGGAGGTTTATACTCAGGAGGCTTGTCATAGTTAGCAAGCCCTTGAGGGGTGAGAATCAGAGCTGCAAGGAGCAACACTAGGAAGGAGGGTAAGGAAGCCATGTTACTGATTCTTGTGTTGGTGCTAAACACAAATGTTCAGCTTTTATACTAGTCAGGGGGCTTAGTGAATCGACGTGCAGGTCTTAATCTGAGTCATTTATGATTTCGTTAGACCCATACAAAAAGTCAAAGGTTGGTGTGTTTTATTTAACAATATATGATACCGGTGATTTTGTCTTCACATACTAGCAAAGTAAGAAGGACGTTGCTATTATGAATTTATTATATTTGGATTTATAGATATTTTTTTATTTAATGAAATTTATATGTAAATTTTAGTATACATAAATATTATTAATTAAAATTTATAAATTATATATATAATTATTTATATAAAAAATAATTTGATTAAATTTATATACAATTCTTAGTATTATTAATTAAATTTATAAAATATTAATTAAATTTTTTAATTAATAAATTAATAATTTATTATTATATATATTTTGAGGTTTATATTAAAAACTCAATTAAGAAATTATGTGCGAACAGGAACTACATAAGTGTACCAGTACGAATCTTTTCCTATGCACCGACAGTGAGTTTCAATTTTCAGAATAAATTAAAATTGTCCTTTGAATTCAGATAAAAAAATTTCCCTCGTTTCCCACTCCATTCTAATGTAACGTAACTCGAATTTTAAATCCAATGATACTCCTTATCTTGAGAAAATTTTCAACATCTAGCGGAGTGCCAGAGGTGCATTTTGGTTATAACTCTTATATTTTTATATCAAATATTATATATATATTTTTATATTTTATTTAATATTATTTATTATTTATATTTTTATTATTATTTTTTACTAAATCACATCTTTTAAACGGAATATAAATAATACTTACATTCTTTTTAAAACATATAAGATAATAATTTACCTTTTGGTTATGACCGAAGGGATCACGGCTCTACCTAACATTTTGAAATCTCGTTATGTGACTTATATATAATATATATATGAAAGGAGATTTATTTATATTTAATATAAGTAAAAGACTTATATTTAATTTTTTATTATTAAATTTATTTTAATTTAATAATTTTAAATTATTTAATTAAATGATAAGAGAGAATAATAAATATTTATATTAAAAAAGAGAAAATAATAAAATGTGATTGTAATGAATAAATAAAGTTTAATTATTAAGTCTATTTATTAATTTAAAAAATATAATATTAAATATAATTTATAATATTTTTATTTTTATATAATGTATTAATTTATTATATTTTAAAATTAGTTAATAAAAATTAACTATAAATTTTTATACTAAATAAAAATATTTAGTAAACACTGCATAAGATAAAAATTATCAAAATAATTTGAAATGATTAAATTAAATAGGACAGATAATGTATGATTTATGATTACTTGGAGACCATTTAAAAGTTTGAGAAGAGTCTAATGATCTTTTTCTTAGTTGATTATACAGGGATGCATGACGAATTACATGATATTTTCAATGGTGATATGCTTTTTTTTCTCGATCATGAACAAATGACAAAGAATTAACATTTTTATAAAATATTATGTTCGACTCAGATCTTTCGCTAATACCTAAAAGTAAAGTAAATTACGTCTCATATATTTTTTATTAGCAAAATATAAAAATGACCAAATTAAAAAAAAGAGGCATCCAAATTATTTGTTATTGGTGACAGCAGAATTCTGCAAGTGATGGATAGATTTGGACATGTACTTGTAAAATTATCTGACATATTAATATAAGAAGATAACGACTCTAAAGATTCTTAAAATATAAAATTTAAAATATAATTTTTAAAAATTAGTTATACTTTATTAACTTATAATTAAATAGAAACAATAATATTATAAATTATATTAAATAATTACTATGTATTATATTTTTGTTTTTATATAATGTATTAATTTATTAAATTTTAAAATAAGTTAATAAAAATTAACTATCAACATTTTATACTAAATAAAAATAACTTATACTAAATAAAAATAAAAATATTATAAATTATATTCAATATTATATATTTTTTAAGTTAATAAATAGAATTAATAACTAAAATTTATTTCTTCATTAAAATCACATTTCTTTATTCTCTCTTTTTTAATGTGAATATTTATTATTCTCTTTTATTATTTAATTAAATAATTTAAAATCACTAGATTAAAATAAATTTAATAATAAAAAATTAGATATAAATAGATCTCTTTCATATATATATATATATATATATAGGTGGCAAACGGACCAACTCACACCATGTCCCGTCATACCGCCCTCTCAATCTGCTAAAATATGGGGCGAGGCAGGTTGGTCCGTTTTGAAAAATGAGTTGAAAGAATCCAACTTACCCTGTTTTTGGATGGGTTGGCGAGTTGATCCGCCTAAAAGAGAAAATGAGAAAAAATGAGTGGATTGGCGGGTCAACTTGTCTAATCCACCTAAAAATAATTTTTTTTACAAAAAATAAAAAAATCTATAAAAATTAAAAAAATAAAAAATAATAATTTCTAGAGACTAAAAAAATAAAAAAAATTAATATCATACTCATAAAAATACCACAAACACAAATAACAAGACTCATTTTATAACATTTTTAAAAAAAAAATTTAACCCAACGGACCAACTTCAATTCTCATTACGCATAATCGCGGATTATGCGGGACGAGTTATGCGAGTTAAAAAATAAAAGTGGATTAAAATCTTAAATTAAACCCACAAAAAAATAATAAATTAATGGGTTAACCCAACAAATTGAACTCATTTTATCACCTCTCTATATATATATACATTTTGGTTATGACTGAAGGGACCACGGCTCTACCTAACATTTTGAAAATCTCGTTATATATATATATATATATATATATATATATATATATATATATATATATGAGTATGTAGAGACCATTGCAACGAGAGCATAAGAGAGAGAAGCTTAGCCCCATGCGACTTTGTCATGGCTCGTTTGCTTTATCATGTGAATAAATTAGTTGAATAAGGAAAACTACATGACATCCACCTTTGCGTTGATCTTGGGTTGGCTTGTTTCAAGGCTTGGTCATGCGTTATTATTGAACCTAACTCACAAAAAAATAATAGATTAATATATTAATTCAATAGATTGAACCTGTTTTATCACTTCTATATCTATATATATATACATTTTGGTTATGACTAAAGGGACCACGGCTCTACCTAACATTTTGAAAATCTCGTTATACATATATATATATATATATATATATATATATATGTAGAGACTATTGCAACGAGAGCATAAGAGAGAGAAGCTTAGCCCCATGCGATTTTGTCATGGCTCGTTTGCTTTATCATGTGAATAAATTAGTTGAATAAGGAAAACTAAATGACATCCACCTTTGCGTTGATGTTGGTTGTCTTGTTTTAAGGCTTGGCCATGCGTTATTTAAAATAGTTGGCCTAACGGTATATAAGTATTTAATGTCTAGGTAGTCATATGATTAAATGTTTAAATCTTAATTATATTAAATTTTAGGATTAGATTATAAATAATATTTTTATAAATATTTTAGTTTTAACATAAATAATTTATTTTAAATTAAATTAAAAAAATAAATTAATCAAAATATATTTAAATTGACTCGAATACTATGTAACCATAATAAAAAAAAATTATCGACATAAGAAAAAAATTAATTTTCTCACGACCTTACTTTATCCTTTATATTTTGGTTCCCTCATTTTTTCTTCTAGATCCATCACTGTAGAGGGCAATGATTGCTAAAAAAGCAAAACTTTATTTCAACTTTTTCTGTTTAATTATTTTTTTCAATTTTTTAATTCTTTTTTATTTATTACTTTTAACTTTATTTAATTAAATTAATAAATATAAAAAAATAATTAAAAAATTAAAAAAATAAAAAAAAATCATTGAAATCAAGTTTTGTTCTTAACATACCCAAGTCTTGCACCAATAATTCACTCTAAAATGGGTACTGAAAGCGCCATGTATTTACCACTTTTCTATCTCTGAACCATGTAATATTCTTTTGGATAAATTTAATTTACTCCTTTCTCTAATTTTCGTAATAGTCAAACTCAATATAAATTTTGAGTATTTTATGTGCAGTTGGATTATAATCAGACTCACACAAATTAATTATTTTTAAAATTATTTTTGTGATGTTTTCACTAAACTTGCTTCTTTTAGCCAATATATATAATCTAATTTGGTTTCATTATATTTCCTTCTGTTAAACCTAAAATCATGAATTATGATTATCTGCGTGCTCATTATAAATCTCAAAAATAAAATAAAAAACAAAGGACAAATCGTTCCGCGAAGTACAGGATACAATTCACAGACTTTCTTTTTCACCCTCGTTAAATTTGTACCTCGTTGTTTTTCAATGGTAATAATCCAACAACTGAAAAAAAAGGTCATTTGTCTAACTTTGAACATATTAATTTTGCTGGCAATTTACCTTTATATAATAGTATTTTTTTAAAATTAATTTAAATTATTTTTTAAAAATAATATATGTTATTCTTAATTTTTTTAAAAAATTAAATTTAAATTATCTTTTTAATTAATTATACATATGTATTGTTTAAAATATTTTTTCTTTTAATTTATATTTTTTAGATTTTATCCAAATTAATTAATTATGCATATTTTATTTATAATTTTAAATTTTTTTAATTAATATTTATTTAAATTCTATTTGAATTTTAAAATAAACTCTTACAATACATGGATATTTGCCAGTTAAACTGAATTTTCAACCTCAAAATTTCTTCAAAATGAATTAGAGCTATAAACTCCGTACTAAGAACTTTTATTACAAAGTTTAATGGTACGTGATCAGCACGTTTTAATTACATTGTTTTTCTTTTTCTTATTAACAGTGTTACTTGCTGCTGTGTTAGTAAAAACTGAATTACATTTATATCTTTTTCCTAAGTGAATTAGAGTATGTTAGATGGTGGTTTTTAAATTTGTTAAAGATATTGGGATAACAATTTAGACTTTTCTTCTAAATCCAGCAACTAAAGTAGAACAATTGAACTTTTGGCATTACATCGTAGTCCGCAAGTTCAATGTTTGATCTTTATGGTTGCAATTTTTTATGGTTGTTAAGTTCAACGTTCAATGTTTGATCTTTATGGTTGTAATTTTTTATATTATCTTTAAAAACTTCACATCATGAAGATGTGGGTTTGTAAAATATTAATTTGAGTAAATTACATTTATCTCTTTTTAGATTTGATGGTATTATACTTAATTTTATTTTTTTTAAATGATAGTTATTATTATTAATTGATTAAATTACATAATTATATAAATATTATTAATTAAAATTTATAAGATTTTCAGTATTCACAATTATTTATAAAAAAAAATTTTAAAAAAATATCAACTCTATTTTTTTTAAAAATGACACTCACTTCTTAATTAATTAATCAAGTTGTATAATTGTGTAAATATTATCAATTAAAATCTATAAAATTTTTAGTATTCATAGTTATTTATAAAAAATGTATATACTAAAAATAATTGTATCAACTGAAAATTTTATAGATTTTAATTAGTAATATTTATATATAATAATATTTTTTATAAAAAAACTTTTACAAATTTCTTTGTGTGGATAGGTAAGGAGTTTTTTGAAAAAATATATACATTTTTTAACTAGTAATATTATCAAATTTTAATTGATAAAAATATTATTAAATTTTAATTGATAATATTTATACATAATAATATTTTTTTTAAATTTTATTTTTTATAAATAACTATAAATGTTAAAAAATTTATAAATTTTAATTCATAATATTTATATAATTATATAACTTAATCAATTAATAAGAATTAGTATTATTTAAAAAAATAAAAGTAAGTATAATATTATCAAATTAAAAAAAAGTGAGTATAATTTACTCTATTAATTTTCTCGGAGCTCTAGTTAAATTTAGCTCCACTATATATATATATATGTATGCATCGTATTCTGCAAGTTCAATGTTTGATCTTTATGGTTGCAATTTTTTATATTATCTTGAAACTGAAAAAAACTTCACATCATGAGGATGTGGGTTCGTAAAGTATGAATTTTCTCTGAATACACATCGTAGTCTGCAAGTTTAATGTTTGATTTTTATGGTTGTAATTTTTTATATTATCTTGAAATTGAAAAAATCTTCACATCACGAGGATGTGGGTTGTAAAATATGAATTTTCTCTTAGCTCTAGTTAAATTTAGCTCCGCTATATATATATATGTATATATATATATATAGTTAGATGTGATTGCTATGTTTGGCAGGGATCAAATCACTTAAGGTCCTGATAAATGTTTTGTTTTGGAATGTGATTTAAGATATTAGTCTCGTGCATAAACTCAACACGTATCTAGTCAAAGTTTATCTTTGACACTTTAGCAAGAATTTACTTATGACATACTATTGAGATTTCAGCACAACAATATTAGATCATAACATTGAGTAGTAATATGGTTATTATGAGATTTATATAGTGAATAAATTTTATGATTATCTATAACTACTAATTATGATTTTGTGTAATAATAATACTCATAATCACTTTTGATTATTCATAATTGTAGTATCAATATTCTGATTTTATAGAGATCGTCTACAATAATTAAGGGAACATATCTCGTTATCCAAACTCTATAAATATTAGACTCAATACCTTCAACAAGTAACTATCACTCTTTAACTTAAATTCTAATTGTGCATAGCCTAACTTGAGTGTTGAAGTACCTTTGCATATACCAACCACTCCTGTTTCAACACACTCCACTACTGCGCAAGGAGGAAAACATCTGTACGTGTCTATTCAGGTACACGTTAATATCTACTATTGAATATCGGTGTTGTTTATGGGAATCCTTAAATTCCTATCCCCACTGAATCATGGTAAGCACAAAACAAAACTTAAGGAGAAGAGATATTGCGCATGCCCCCGCAGGTCAAAGGCGAGGTCTAGCGGCACCCCATCATCCTCCCACTTGTCGCACCACCACATGATGACTGTGCGGCCCAAAATCAACCAGCCGCTGAAGCCTCCACCGAAAGGAACCAAAAGCCCCACACTAGGCACTTATGCGATGGGCATGAAACCTCGTTTTCTGATGAAAGCCCTCACCCATCACGCAGGACCTCTGTGAGGGATCGACTTGATCCTCGTGCGCATGATGCCAATTTTGATGGTTATGGGCCTAGAATCCCAGTGCATCAGCACTTGGGACCCAAGAATGAAGAAACTGATGATCGTGTGTCCCATGCAGAGGACACGATTCAATCTGATATGTCCAGAAACCATTTCTTGGACTTAAAGGCGCGACGAGCCTTTTCACGAGTACGTTAAGAGGTGCAATATAACTTGTATTAATGTGGAAAACATCGATGAAAGGATTGCTCTACACTATGTTAGAAGCGGCCTCCAGATTGACTCCCAGTTTTTTTAATATTTGGCAAAGAAAAAGTCGAAGAATATGGAAGAATTTTGGCAACGGTCCCAAAAGTACATAAACCTTGAGGAGGTTACTAAGGTTAAAAGGAGCATCAAGAAGAGTGAGCCCTCTCACTAGAAAGGCAACTAGAACTTCTCTCAGCCCCGAAACTGCTCTAAGGACAATCCACCTTGGACGAAATACTCGACCTATACTTCTCTGAATACTCCACGTGCAATAATTTTGAAAGAAGTGCTATAGACCGAGTTCTAAGGTATCAAGAGGCCGTCTCCTTTGAATAAACATGTCCAAAAGGATCGTACGAAGCATTTTTCATGACACAAGGGGTACGACCATGACACAGAAGATTGCCTCCAACTTCGTGATGTCATTGAATCCCTGATTATGGTAGGATGACTAGATCAGTACATCAGTCATGTCCAAAACAATGGATACCATAGAAGACATAATGCAAGAAAATGCAGCCCCGGTCCTAGGCGGAGCCTGTCTCCACATCGAAGAATGAAGTCCTGGAGTCCACCTCGTTGTAATATTGGCAACTAGTAGGATTGGAACCAGGACACCCTATCAGATGACAATGATGACTGCTATGCCTAGGTCAACTGAACCATCAATACTATCATTGGTGGTTTTACGGGCAGTGGGCTATCCAATGGTTCCTGGAAGAAAGCGCACAGGGTAGCGATGTTAAGTGTCTCCCACTCCGCACCCAAATCACGAGCTGGAGATAGGAAGACTCCGTTATCTCTTTTTCAGTCGAAGAATACAACAAAATTATTCCAAATCATGACGATCCACTAATGGTCTCCAAGATAATATCTAATTTCGAGGTCCGACATATTTTTGTAGACCAAGGGAGTTTGACTGATATCATATTCATGGAGCTATATGAAAAGCTGGAGTTTCCAAACTCAGAGTTGATCTCCTATAATGGTGAGCTCACTAGTTTTACTGGTGAAAAAATCACTCTAGCAGGGTATGTTAAGACTTACCTGACCTTGGGAAGCAGCAAGCTCTTCAGGACTGTCAAGGTCAAGTTTCTGGTCGTGAATTGTCTCTCGGCATATAATATCATCTTGGGTCATCCTGCGCTGAATAGACTTGGCGCCATGGTGTCTACTACCCACTTGGCCATGAAATTCCTCAGCAAAAATAATGAGATTGTCATGGTCAATGGGGACTAGATCATGGTGCGCAAATGTTACAACAAGAGCCTTAAGATCAGCAGGACCCCCAAGAAAGTAGAAGCCGGCACACCTAGCCAGTTCTAAATCAAGTCAACATCCTCATAATTGAGTTAGATGTGTGAGAAGAAATTCGAGGCACCAGAGCCCAACCGGATGGAGAATTACAGCAACTCCAACTTGGTGTCAAGCCAAACTAGGTCACCAAGATTGGAGCAAACTTTGAGGAAGAAGAGAGGCGCCAATTGATTGAGCTCTTGGAGAAAAATAAAGACCTCTTCGCCTGGACGTCCTCCGACATGCTTGGGCTTGACCCCTCCTTCATCTGCCATCGCCTATCTATAAGGAAAGATGCGAGGCCGATCTCCCAGAAGAAAAGAAAAGTTGGGCCAGAAAGATAGCTTGTCAATGAAGAACAAGTCAATAAGCTACTCAATATCGAATTCATTAGGGAAATAGCCTACACCACATGGCTAGCAAACGTAGTCCTGGTAAAGAAATCAAACGGGAAGTAGAGAATGTGCGTGGACTACATGGACTTGAACAAAGCTTATCCTAAAGATCCATACCCACTTTCCAACGTAGACAAACTAGTTGATAGCTCTTCCGAATTATGTTTGCAGTCTTTTATGGGCGCACACTCTAGGTACAATCAGATCCTGATGTAGTTCAGAGATGAAGACAAGACCGCTTTCATCACTAGCAAGACAAGTTACTGTTACAGGGTTATGCCCTTTGGACTAAAAAATGCAGGAACCACCTACTAAAGAACGATAAATAAAGTTTTTGAGGACCAAGTGGAGAAAATGCTAGATGTATATATTGATGATATGATAGTGAAGACCCCACAGGTCAAATCATATGTCACGAATCTCGAGGAAGTATTTGACTAACTCCAAAAACATAACATGAGGCTCAACCCTGAGAAGTGAACCTTTGGGGTCCAAGTAGGCAAATTCTTGGGTTTCATGCTGACACACTGTGGGATTGGGGCAAACCCTGACAAATGTCAAGTGGTGCTTAATATGCGTAGCCCACAGAACATTAACGAAGTGTAGCAGCTGACAGGCCAGATTGCAGCCCTTGCACGTTTCCTTGTCAAAGCTGCTCACAAATCTCTTCCCCTCTTTAAACTGTTCAAAAAGAGGGAAGATTTTGAGTGGACCCAGAAGTGTGAGGATGCCTTTAAATCTTTGAAGAATCTTTTGTCTTTTCCCCCCATACTGACAAGACCGAAACTTAGTAAGATATTGTACTTATACTTCTTAGTTTATAAGGAGGCTGTAAGTTTAGTACTAATCCGCGAGATGGCGTAGGGGCAGAAGCCGATCTACTTTGTGAATAAGGTGCTACAAGGCCCCAAGCTCCGTTACTAGAAAATAGAAAAAGTTGTCTTAGCTTTCATCACCACAGTTAGAAGACTCAGACAATACTTTCAATGTTATCTCATTGTGGTGAGGATGGACCAACCTAGATACTGCACAAACCAAAATATCGCCTTGTCCATCAAGTTTTCTGAGTTCAGAATCGTGTATGAGCCCCAACTAGCAATAAAGGCCCAATCGCTCTCGGACTTCTTGGTAGAGCTCACATCGGACCCCCGCGACCCTGAGAGAATCTCTTGGACTATATTCGTCAATGGAACCTTGAACACCAAGAAAAGTGATGCTGAGGTGATTTTGGAAAATTCTGAAGGAGTTATAATAGAAAACTCTCTGAAGTTTGAGTTTCGCACTTCAAACAATTAGACAGAGTACGAAGCATGTATTATCAAACTGGCGATGGCCAAGGACATGGGAGTAATTAAGATCACACTTTGTAGCAACTCCTAACTTGTGACCTCCTAGATCCGAGGTGATTATCAAGCTAAGGAGTCTCTCCTCCAGAAATACTTAGCCAAAGTCCAAGAGCTCCTAAAAAATTTTTAGGTCGCTAAGATTGAGCACATGCCCAGGGAGCAGAACTCTAGGGCAGACCTCTTGTCCAAACTGGTTAGCACCAATAGCTTGGGCAACTACCGTTTTGTGATTCAAGAGATTATCTCTTAACCTTCTATCTTGGACACAACCATTTTTCAGGTAGAAGGAAAGGAGCCCACTTGGCTCACCCCAATAATGGAGTACTTATAGTCTAGAACCCGACTCGATGATCCAAATGAAGCATCCAAGCTAGTTAGAATTGTGGTCCAATACACTATCTACAATGGACAGTTGTACCGCCATGAGTTCTCTTTACTTCTCCTCAATTGCCTCACACCAAAGAAAGCAAAATTTGTTTTGGCCGAGGTCCACGAGGGAAGTTGAGGACACCACTTGGGGGGTAAAGCCTTAACTCTGAAAGCACTTAAGACTAGATACTATTGGTCAACAATGGAAACTGACTCCCTCATGCATGTTTGAGTTTGTAGATGCAAGTGGCACTTAGACCATTATCAAGCCCCCCTGAAGAACTATCCACGACGTCTGTACCCTGATCATTTACAGATGGGGTATGGATATCTTAGATCCGTTCCCTCGAGCACCTACGCAATTGAAGTATTTGGTGGTGGCTGTGGATTATTTCACTAAATAGATCGAAGTAGAACCCTTAGTCACAACCACCTTCGTTCGAATCCAAAAATTCACTTGACGGTACATTATCACCAAGTTTGGGGTCTCAGAATCCATTGTAACGGGCAATAGAACCAAGTTCAAAGATAAAGGCTTTGAAGAATTCCTTGTCGAGCTCAAAATCAAACATCATTGTAGTTTCATTGATAATCCCAAAACTAATGGACAATCTGAAGCTACTAATCGGGTTATTGTTTGAGGAATTAAAAGGAGGTTGGACGAAGCTAAGGGAAACTGAGTCGAATAACTAGATCACGTCCTCTGGGTCTATCGGACTACACTTTACTCCACAATAGGGGAAACCCCCTTTAAACTCACTTATGGGTGTGATGCTATGATCCCGATGGAGATAGGGGAACTTAGCTGGTGTCACCAATAATTCTCACCTGATGATAACCCTGGACTGATTAAAGAGGACTTGAATCTTCTATAAGAAAGAAGACATGTTGCTCACATACACGACGTCACCCTCAAACAGAAGACAATGACTCTATATAACTTGAAAGTTGTCCCAAGAAGGTTCGAGCCAAGTGATCTGGTACTTCAGAGAGCGAACATTAGTGGTAGGAATGCCTCTTAAGGGAAGTTAGCCTCAAATTGGGAAGACTGATCTGTTGATTATTTTCATACTTTAAATGCCTTATGATTGATTTAATTGGACTCCATATGTGCTCAATTATTGACATTTAGCTAAGTTTCTGATTTAGAGTTGTCTTTGGATGTTTATTGTGAAACTATGCTAAATGTGATTATAAACACTCATAAATGAATTATGCTTTACTAGATATCTTTGAGTGTTTGAGTCCATTAGCATCAAACCAAGCTTGATGACCATTTGAGAAGAGAGATGAATACTTAAGAAGATCAGTTTTACCCTTAGAAGCAAAGGAAAAAGGGCATTTATGAAGAATCAAGGTCGCATTTGAAGAAAGTGAGTGACACGGCCCGTGTGATATGACACAGGGTGGGCCGTGTACTCCTCTGACTATTTCAAGACGGGTCAAATCCTATTTTTGGACAACACGGGTCATGTCATATAACACGGGCCATGTCATATAACACGGGCCGTGTCAAATGACACGGGTTGGGCCGTGTTCTTCTCTGACTTTGAGATTAGTTAGAATTTTGTCACCAGATTCATACACAGGTTGGGTCGTGTCAAATGACACGGCCCGTGTCGTCGCATCAGAAATTTAAATTCGAGTTTTAATGCTAAATTAGGTTTCTAAACCTATAAAAAGGGTTGCTTAGAGCCCTTAAAGGAGGTCTGGACAGAGAGAGCCGTCAAGGGAACTGAGAGAAACACAAAGACCAAAGGAAAAGGAGATTGGATCAAAGATTGGAGTCTCGAGTTCGAGCAATCGGAGATCGATCATCCCCAACTTTTGGAAACTAGTTTGATCTTCAGTTTTCTTTTACATTTTCGTTCTGAACTATGTTTTTCTTCTGTTTTTCTTGTGATTTTGACTTTGCCATGTGTGGCTAAACTTCTTGATTGGTTAAGGAAAGATGAAACTCTAGTTTTGATTATGTGAATCTTGCATAGTTCTTTATATCAATACAGTTATGTTTTTATTCATATGTTTCTGATCTTAAATCAATATATAAAGGTTTTTATATTCTTTGCCAAATTTCGAGAGTGGTAAAATTAGGATTGCTATGCACGGTTGCGATGGTAAAACTAGTGAAACATATGATCTAAGTAATTTAATCCCAGTGTGTGATTAGATCTTAGTGTGATTGGTTTTCTAATTCTTAATGTAATCATTAGGTAGGTATAAGAGCGGTTGCTTTACAAATAACTAATGGTTAGGGCTTGATTTGAGCGGTTGCTAAATTAAGCAAAACTTAAGGAAAACAAGGGATTTATCTCACAATCACATAAGAATATAATTGATCATGTTAGTATAAAGAGTATGTAAGTTAGCATAATCATATAAATCTAGTGGTAGATTTCATCTCTTAACCAATACCTTTAACTTGATAATTCAATTTGTGTTTACTGTTTTGGTTTAAGTTTAATTTCTCTTTTTAGTTTTAATTAACAAAACCCCCTTTTACTTTTACTGTTTATTTTTCATCAGAGTTTAATTTAGGAATTAGATTGATAGTGTCAATTGAATTGGTTCTCTGTGGATCGACCCTTGCTTACTACAATTGGTTACAAGATTTTTTTATATTTTTGGTGGAACTTGGCAACTGTTTTTGATATTCATTTTTAATCACATTCCACACAACACCAAATTTTGGCGCCGTTGCCGGGGTAAAATGTGAGTAGAGTATCGTCCCACGAGGATTAAGTTATTAATTACCAAATTAACTGAAAATAACACTATTTAAGCTAACAAAAAGAGAGTTGATAAAAATTAAATTAAAATAAAAATAAAAATCAGTAAACAATAAATCAAAGGGGTGAAAAATAATAATGTTAAAGCGTTAGGGTTTAGATTTCACTTGAACTCTTTAGATGTACACTCAAATATTGGTTTAACTATGTTCTATTTTAATGAATTATGGTCAATTCTCAAAATTAATTAATACCCAATCCCTTGGTATATTAATCCTCTTACGCTGATTGAAATTAACTAATCCCTTAGTCTAACCTCAATTAGAAAGGCATTATCAAGAACGAGGGAATTAAAAGAAAGACCACATAACCCACAACGTCTATCCCTAGTGATTGCAGAAGTTATAGTGTTTATCACAAGTTCTAAGTTCATGCAATTTTTTTCAAATCATACATAAACCCAAAAGATCATTTCCAAATTGGCCAGATTTAGAAAAACATTAAGAATAGAGATAAACACGTAAATCATGAAATAGAAATAGAAATTAAACCCTTAAAAGAAAGTTACATCATCCAAGAACAAGATCCATCATCCCCCTAATAATGGGAAATTAGTTACACATGAAAAAAAGAAGAACACAAAGGGAAGAATATGACAAACTTCATTGTAGAAAGGTGGAAAGGTTGAAGAAAATCCCTAATCTTCAATCCTAATTGCGCCCACACCACATTAGGGTTTGTGTCTCTTAACGTCTACTACCTTCTCTCCAAGTGTCTAAGAGTATGTAAAAAGTAAAGTGTGAAAAGATTGGCAAAACTTTCTTTTTTATAAGAAATTCACGCTGCTGAGAATATTTCTACCAGTATTGTGCGTCCTGCTATTCAGGCCAATAATTTTGAGATTAAACCAGCACTTCTACAGCTGGTGCAGCAGAATCAGTTTGGGGGAGGCCATGCAGAAGATCAAAACTTGCACATTGCAAATTTCTTGCAGCTCTGTGATACTTTTAAGTATAATGGCGTTACTGATGATGCTATTAGATTACGACTGTGAACACCCAATTTTGACCGGACTAAAAGAAAAAATAATAAAAAAAATAAAAAAGAGAAAAATAAAAAAAAAAGATTTTTGTTAACCTTTTTTTAACCCATCTTTTTAACCCAAATACATAAGCCCAAAATATAATAGAAAATGAAAAATAAAAAAAAAAGTAAAAAAATGAAAAAAAAAAGAAAATAATAAAAAATAATAAAAAAGATTTGTTTTTTTCGTTGGGATAAAAATCATTTTTTTTGATTTTTTTATTTTTTCTTTAGCCATGCAAGATCACCATCGCAGCTAGGGGGACAAGCACTTTTGCCTCCCATTCTCTTTTTCCACGGTGCATTTTGCTCCCCACTTAGTTTCCCACTTGCACTACTTGAACAAACAGATTCCCTCACTAATTGCACTGCTCCTCACTAATTGCACCTACTCCTCACTAATTCACCCACTCCATTATGCATAATCGCCTACTCCATCATCAACTCTCCACTCTCAAAATCATGACCACTGGCATCAATTAAACCTCCACCCATTTCACTATAAAAGCCCACCATCTCTCTTCAGGAAAAGGCTCCGGAAGGTGGAACCCAATTTGAGCCTTCATTTCCCTCACCCTCAAGCTCACTAACGACCCTCCTAAAAACAATCCCCACCCGACACCTTCCATCCAAACTTGCAACCGTGATCATCTTCCACCCTCACCCATCTCTCGCCACCTCCAAAACTACCTTGCACCTTCAACTTCTCATCACTTTCATCATTAACCACCACAAACCAACTTCTACCAAAAGCCAGAACTTGATCCCACCTCCACTTTCGATCTCACTGCATCACCACCCTTCGCTATTCCTCTTCTCCAATTTCCCATACCACTGTGAACCCCTTCACTAAAGCCAACAGAACCATCGACCGACCGTCGGACTTCATAAAGTCAGGCCCCTCTTCAACCGACTGTCGGACCGCACAGGAGCCATCAGCCTTCCAACCGACCGTCGGACCCCAAAAAAAAAAATTGTGACCCCATCATCTTCATCAGTTGCAACCGACAGTCGAATCCATCACCCTTCCCAACCGACCGTCGAATCCATCCTCACTCTACCGTCGAACCACACCGGTTACTACCCCTCACCGACAACCCATCCAAACTCCATCACTATCCACCAACCTCCAACTCGACCGTCGAACCCTAAAACTTTCTCCTCACCGACCGTCGAACTTCGAAACAAGATCCACCTCACCGACCGACCCGGATCCTTTTCAACCGACGGTCAAATCCATCCCCACTCTACCGTCGAACCATATCATCATTGACCCTCAACCAATTTCACAAAGCTCACCTTCACCTCACTCGACGGTCGAATCCATCCCTTCACTCGACCGTCGAACCACTCCAATTGCTACCCCCTCACCGACAACCCATCCAAACTCCATCACCATCCACCAACCTCCAACTCGACCGTCGAACCCTAAAACTTTCTCCTCACCGACCGTCGAACCTCAGAAAGCAGCTCCCGACCGTCGGACCTCAGAAAGCAATTCGACCGTCGAACCGAAGAAGCCAGCCACCCTCCCCTGCTAATTTGATCGTAAACGAGGTCCTTGCTGTTGAATCCCTCAGTTTTGGATTATCTGTTTCTTGGTTTTCTTTTACGTTTCCTTGTTCTTTTTTTTTATTCATTTATTATCAGTTTGTTGGGCTAGATTTTGGGAGTTAAAAATGATAAACAAAGAAATAATTAAAAGTTTTTTTTAAAAAAAAAAGGGGAATAAAAATAGGTTACCTGAGTTGCGACAGCTTGCTAACCCTTATATTTTGTAAATATCTGAGTTGCGACAGCTTGATAATTTACATCATGTTTTTTTATTTTTAGTTAAATCGCTAATTGATAATTTTAAATAAAAGTTTTGTAACAAATTTGATAATCAATGGGTGACGTCTCTAGCGCGACGCGAGTTTCACCTATTTAATCATTAATTTGAATAACTGAGCCGCGACGGCTTGTTGATTCAAATTTTTCAAATTTTTTATAAAATCAACCAACCCACAATATTTTCTAAAGAACTACGTAACTTTGAGTTCCCCATTGCACCAGGGGATACGTAGGAGCAGAATTTCATTTCTGTCAAGCCAAAATTAAATTTTCATAATTTTGTGGTTTCGTTTTTATAGATAGTTACAATGTTTTGTAAAAGGGGTAAAATAAATATTCTAAAGATTGTTAATAATTTGCACAATTAACCTAAGGTACCGTCTTAGGACGGGTGTATTAGGGGTGCAGTGAGATTAAGTTTCCACCCTTCCCTAAGTATAACCGACTCCCGAATCCAATCTGGTTCTAAAGACCATTTTCAAAGAGAGGTTTTCCAATTTTTTCAAATTCAAATAAAATTGGTGGCGACTCCATTTTCCATTTTCATATTTCAAAGATCCTTCGAGTTGCTATTTTCCCGCCGCGATCCCGGTCGCGACAGATGGCGACTCCACTGGGGATGCTTGAGAGTCAAGCCTGTAAAAGTTAGTTATGCAAAATTTTTGGTGATCTATAGGTGTTTATTTTACCCTTTTTTATTATTATTTGATGATTTTTATATATATTATTTTTAGTGTTAATTGTTGTACTATCTGAACCTTAGGGTAGAAAATTTTTGGAATTTGTTCTGTATTTGCTTTGTTTTGCAGGATGTGGGTAATCTATTAGGATTGTAAAGGTTTGTACGCTCCCAGCACCCACTGCACCTACACATAAAGCACACATAATCGAGTGGGGCCCTATACCCGGGTCTGAGTGAAGCTTAAGTTAAGTAGAGGTTGCGTAGTGGTAGCCATTTTGGATGTACTTCCTATTTGGTTATTGCGAAAACCTCATCTAGAGTATGCCTTTTTCATGAATGTCCCACACCTAGTGGTTTACCCACTATTTCGTGGTCAACATTCTGAAATAGGACTTGGCTCTAGAGACCTTTAGAACAGAAGAGCCACCCAATGAAAGTTCTCACAAATCAGAAGGACTCTTAGATCTTTAGGATAGAGAGTCCTAAGTTTAAGGCAATCCCATTAGGACACAAAGGAGCATACTTCTTCTTTCCTCATGCTATCCATTCTTGCATTAAAAAAAAAACTTAAAAAAAAATACATTATCTTGTGTTTTCATGTCGTTCCTAAGAAAAAAATCATCTTGCATTCCTAGCATTCTTAAAAATAATAATAATAATAAAAATATAAAAAATCATGCATTTTCATGTCATCCTTAGCATTTTAAAGAAAAAAAAATAAAAATAAATCAGGCATTCTCATAAAAAAAAATTTTTCATGCATGGCATCTTTAGCATTCTAAAAATATATATATAAAAAAATAAATCATGCATTTCATTCCATGCATTTGAAAAGAAAATGTTTTCATTTCATTCATCTCATCTTATGCATGACATTCCTTGTATGATGTTACCGTGTTCGGCAACTATTGCGTGACTAAGGAAAGAAGACACCGCCTCAAACAGTTTCAAGAACTTCCAGAGAATGCAGAAATGGAGGTGATGAACCTTCTCCATCCGCATTATGAATAAAAAAAAAAAGAAGGAAAAAAAAAGAGACGGTTTGTGTACCGACAATGAGGTAGGTAGTGCTAGTGCCATTAAATTTTATCGGAAGCATGTGGAGGTCATTTTTTTTCAGCGACAACAACTGCGAAAATCTTGCAGTATGGATTTTATTGGATTTCTTTATTCAAGGTCTGTTACACCTTTTGCAAAAGCTGCGAAAATTGGTCAATAAAGTTCTGCTTTGAGATTATCATCTGCGCCTACTCCTTGGAAAAATTGAGATCTAGGTGGTGCGGTTCTTTGGTTGTCAAACACGTGGGGCCATAAATATTGAGGATCCTAGGAATGGTAATGCGCTTAAAGTTAATGACCAAAGACTCAGCCATTCCTGGAAAACCAAGTTCTTGAGTTCTTTGTGTTGCCGGTTAAGTGGCGGATACGGTACTCCGTGACTCTCAAGTCAGTTTATTTTTCAGTTTCCCATAATAACTGATTTCTTCTCCTTTCAAAATGGATGTCATTCTCTCAAATCTAAGAAAATATTTTCATTCTCTCCCTCTAAATGCTCTAACAAAAGTCTATGAGTCTAGGTGTGAAAGACTGAGATTGTTAATGTATAAGGGCATCCCAGAAGATATACGCTGGATAATCGAAGCAAAGGTTCGTTTAGCTGGTGAATCTTCAGATTCATTTGTCCCATACATGCCTGGTCTTGGTAAAAGTTCATTTTCAAAAAGGAGAAGAGCAAAAAGAATGAAAGTTTGTTATAAGTGTGCACGATGGAATTGCAACACGCGATGTCACTCTTTGAGGATGATTTCTGTAAATAGAGAAGATAAAATATTCTTCATTAAGAATGGACTGAGTAAGGAGTCATTAGATAATATCTTATTGACTCTTGAGACGCATTCTTGTGGAGTTGTGCAGCGTGAACTTCTTAGTTTGTGGAATCTCTTCAAGGACGAGCAAGAGCGTTACAGTCTTGGGAATCTGACTCAAAAAGACCCTGCTTGCCAATTTATAAGAAAATTGGACGGGAAGCTTATCCTCGACTCATAGAAGGCGTTTAAGCCGTTTCTAAACGTGAAACCAGAGGAAGATGTGAGCCACAATCACAACAACATGTATATATTATCTTGTACATTTTAAAAAAAAAAAAAAAAAAAAAAAAAAAAAAAAAAGAAGAAAAAAAAAGCGAAAAAAAAAAAAAAAAAAAGGCGAAACTTCGGTTGTACTTGGTCTTTAATTAGATTAGAGCCCCGCCGGGTGGAGTGGCAGACCCGTCATTGACTTCGGGTGGACCTTCGCACGCCGGTCGGTAAATAAGGTTCGTGTGCCATGCTCTGCAGAGCCGCGCAAGCATTCCCGTGTTTTAACCAAAGGCTCACGCTTCGATGGACGAAAGAAGCGTCCCGTGCTTGCATTCTCGCGTGACAATGCCTCGAGCCGAATCCTGTGATTTAATGCCATGGGCTCTTCAACCCGACCTCTCACCGGGCCGTGGTCGTTGGTGGTAGTTTGTCAGTTTACGCACTTTAATTAGTGGCGTCGTAGCTCATCAAAATATCCCACAAGTTTGGGAGGGAGAAGAATGCCCAGATTGGCTAAGCGTCTTGGTATTACTGCACTCATGACGCGCAGTATAAAGATCTGCCATGAAATCTGTACATAAAGGTATGTAATCATTTGTTATTATTTTATTTTTGTATGATTTTGTTGAATTTTGGTTTTGGATGACGATCCTTTGGATGGGATCCTTCGGGAGTTTCTAGACTTCTTTACCCTGATGGTTTTCTTGAAAAAAAAAAAAAAAAAAAAAAAAAAAAAAAAAATTATTATCATTTCAAACTTTTCTGACAACAGCCGACCTACCTTTCTAGGTGCAATTATTTCCCTTTCCATTCTTTTTCTTATTTAAACACTCCATTTTCTCCTCCATCTTCAACTCAGAAACACTCAAAAAGAGAAAGAGTATAGAATGGGGCCTTCTATTCGTAACCTAAAAAATGTCTGTATTTTTTGTGGGTCGAGTTATGGGAAGGGATTAGAGTTTGTAAACGCAGCTAGCACTCTTGGTCGATCACTTGCTGCGAGGAATATTCATCTTGTATACGGGGGAGGTTGTCGTGGGTTAATGGGGGCTGTTTCACTTTCTGCTTTTATAGGAGGCAATCAAGTGTTAGGTGTTATTCCTAAACCTTTAGCTGAAAATAACATCACTGGCAAGACAGTTGGAGAAGAAATTCAGGTAACATCCATGCATGGACGCATGAAAATAATGGTTGACAATTGATGCATTTCTTGTCTTACCGAGAGGTTTTGGTACTTTGGAAGAAATTTTTCAAATTGTCTCTTGGTTTGAATCGAACATCCACCATAAACCCATTGGTTTGTTGAATGTTAATAATTTCTTTAACCTTTTGTTATTTTTTCTTGACAAAGCGTGGAAACGTAAATTTATCACTCCTTCCTAAGAAGACAACTTCTTATCTCGCTCTCCACTATTGATGAGCTCATTGATAAATTGGAAGCTTTTGAGTATGTACGATAAGGTATTAGCTCGAATAGATTGGTCAACGAAGCGGCGAAGGAAGTAACAAGAAAAGCAAGCCGATCGACACTTTCTCTTTAATCGATTTGATTTTATTGTACTTTGTTTCTGTTTAAATTTGTGTCTTTTTCTCCAACGGTAATTTATTCTATCCTTTACTCATCTATATTTTAACATTGAGGACAATGTTATGATCTGGTTGGGGGGAAGGATCGTTGTGTGCCTAAATATAAAAAAAAACACAAAAAAACAAAACAAAAAAAAAACAAAAAAAATTCAAAAGTGTGTTTGTTAATATGTTTGTTGTGTTTGTCATCAATTAACAACAAAAGTAAATAGGGATGGCACAGTAAGGAGTAATTTTTCTCTTGAGACGCATCTTAATTGGTGGCAGAGTAAGGAATGTTTTTAGGTAGTAATTAATTAGTATTAAATTATGAAAGTACTTAAGTTTTATTATCTGATTTCTTTTTAGGGTCTGATGTGGCACTGACTGTGTGTTTCTTTTCTGCTTGGCGTTGATTCACTTCTTATCAGGGTCAGATGCGGCACCGATCCGTGTGTGCTTCTTTCTACGCTTGCGTTGATTCACTTCTTATCGGTCGAATGCGGCCTTGATCCGTGTGTTTCTTTTACGCTTGGCGTTGATTCACTTCTTATCGGGTTGTTTTGCTCTTTTCTATATCATATTGAGGATAATGTTATGATCTGGTTGGGGGAAGGATGGTTATGCAAAAAAAAAAAAAAAACAAAAAAAACAAAAAAACAAAAAAAAAAAAAAAAAAAAAAAAAGGTGTGTTTGTCGGTAATTTTCTAAACCAGTTAAGGATGGCGAGTAGGGAGTAAATTTTACTCTTGAGACGCATTTTAGTTGGGGTAGATAACTAGTTTGTGTGGAAGTAGCAATTGAAATTCAGGAAATTTGCATGATTGAGTTAATTGTCTTCTTTCTTAAAAATCATATGTTTGGTTATGGATGTTGAATTGGTGGACTGAGAATGATAGAACTATATCTTGTGAGATCTTGAGCCTAATGGATGGATTCAACATTTATGCCATTCTCTTCTTTCTTGTGTGATTTTCACTCATGATAATGATCACTCTAGAACTTGCTTTGATTCTTTTTGAGGCTACGTTTCACTTGCATGCATGAATATGATTGAGGCCCTCTTTCTTAGCAAGTTTAACCAAATAGCCAACCTTGTTTTCAATATGATATCAAGCACTCTTTTGACTTCTTGAAAATTTTCTGATTCTTGCCAACCTTGTATATTTTCCTTTACTTAACCCCCTTTGAGCTTATTTGACCATTCTTTGTTTCTAACTCATTACGTGCCTTAAATGAAAAACCATGTTCTAACCCAACCTTAGGGAATAAGAGAGCATTGACTTTGTTATTTGATGAGTTCTTGAACAAGTGTGGGGGTGCATATGCAGATTGGTTATATAAAAAAGAAAAAAAAAGAAAAAGAAAATATGTTTCTATAAAAAAAAAAAAGAGAGAGAGCTGATTATTGCTACAATCAAAAGAATGCACCATGTGATATATTGGGAATAGAAGGAGAATGTTCAAGCCTAAAGAAATTCAATCTACCAATTGATCTTTAACAAAACATTAGTTAGATATTGGTCATTGTCCTGTATGAGAAAAAACTAAGAAAATCTTGGGAAAGTTAGACTGAATGTTCTCAAACATCTTCTCCACTCTAACTGTATCATAATGCTCTTCTATTCTCTTTGGTATTTAACTTGACATATCCATATTACTTCCACCTTTATCTTGACCTCACTACAACCTTGAATAAAGTCCTCATGATTTGTGTGTGCATGTGTTTTGAGTAGTGGAGAAGTAGAAGATAAGCAAGCTTATGGTAGTGCAATTTTCATGAGTTGAATTGAGTGAAATACCTACCTTTTAAATACTTGAGAGATTGAGAGTGAATTCTATGAGGATCTATCATTCTTTACTCATGCTTTTCAATTGAAGCATCCTTGCTTGTTGATTTGAGATGTGAAGATGTGTTACCTCATGAATGTTTGATTACTTGAATTATTAATTGATCTTCATTCTTAAATATTATTAGAAATTGAGTCTTTTAGAATGTTTAACTTTTGAGTCAGTTTTATTTTGTTTTGCCCGAGGATATGCAAAAGAGTAAGTGTGGGGGGTATTTGATAATTAATGATGTCCAGTTGTCGAGTCTTGACTGGGGCAAAAAAAAAAAAAGAGTCTGTAGTCTAAAAACCCGCAAGGGCGGCCTAAGCAAAAGTTAGGGCATCTAATTTAAAAAAAAAAAAGGGTTTAAAGTCGGCAAAAGAGATGTCACTTGAAGGGCTCACCTGAGACAGACATAATAAAAGGAGACAAAAAAAAAAAAAGGGCAATTTTAAGTGGTGATGGAAGACAAAACTGGGGCAATTTTAAGCGACAATTGACGGAAGAGAGCTCGTGTCACTGGTTGTTGTAATATCCATCTGAGAATTAGGACCTATCTAATAAGAAGAAAGGAATCCTAACTGGGGTAATTGTCTGTCACATTGCCTTTATATCATCCTTTTGTACTATTTACCTTTTCGTGCTTGTGAACACTCAAATCAATGAAAATACTTTCCTTTCTTCTCTTTTTATTCTTCATCTTTCTTTCTCATGTTCCTTTCCTTTATATTTGTGAAGTCACACGTGTTTATCACAAAATGCTTCGATAAGAGGGAATATGAATTCAGTATCATTGATTTAACAATTTAATGGCAATCCTCTAACTAACAAGTTAGATCAAGAATGAATCAGAAGGTTCAAACGGGGAAGAAAAGCTCCTAATGCAATCGGCAATGTTAAGAGGGAAACTATGAACCTGATGAGCAAACTCAGAAGTAAAGTAACTCCAGTGTCCGAGGATCCCAAGGAACTCGAAATAAGTTGATAAGCCCTGGTTTGTGAGAGCCTACGCCCGGGTTTGATAGATCAAAGTTTTCCGAGGAAGCAATTAGAACCATGTATGCAAGAGAAAGTTTTGGCATAATGTTTTTGATCTTCTGATATGATTTTAAGTTGCAGGAATGTACGTCGCAACATCTCTCAATGAGCTGCAAATTTGTGAAAAGTGACGTCTTTGGCTTTTGCGCCAAGCTTCACTATAAAAGAACAGCGAAACAAAAGATCTTTTTGGGCCAAGCCCATTGTCTTTTAAATTTCCGGGCCAAGCCCATTGTCTTTTAAATTTCTGGGCCAAGCCCACTGTCTTTTAAATTCCGGGCCAAGCCCACTGTCTTTTAAATTCTCGGGCCAAGCCCATTGTCTTTTAAATTCTGGGCCAAGCCCACTGTCCTTAAATTTTGGGCCAAGCCCACTGTCTTTTAAATTCTGGGCCAAGCCCACTGTCTTTTAAATTTTGGGCCAAGCCCACTGTCTTTTAAATTCTGGGCCAAGCCCACTTGTCTTTTAAATTAGGCCAAGCCCATCGTTTTTAAATTTTGGGCCAAGCCCATGTCTTTTTAAATTTTGGGCCAAGCCCATTGTCTTTTAAATTTTGGGCCAAGCCCATTTGTCTTTTAAATTCCTGGGTCAAGCCCATCGTCTTTTAAATTAGGCCAAGCCCATTGTCTTTTAAATTTCGGGCTAAGCCATCGTTTTTTACATTTTCGGGCCAAGCCCACTGTCCTTCAAATTCGGGCCAAGCCCATCTTTCTTTTTTAAATTTTTGGGCCAAGCCCATTGTCTTTTTAAATTAGGGCCAAGCCCACTGTCCCTTAAATTCCGGGCCAAGCCCATGTCCTTTAAATTGGGCCAAGCCCATTGTCTTTTAAATTTCGGGCTAAGCCCAATTGTCTTTTTACATTTTCGGGCCAAGCCCATTGTCTTCAAATTTGGGCCAAGCCATCTGTCTTTTAAATTTTTGGGCCAAGCCCATTTCGTCTTTTTTAAATTAAGACTAAGCCCATTGTCCTTTAAATTAGGCCAAGTCCATCTTTTTTTAAATTCTGGCCAAACCCATTGTCTTTTAAATTTTGGGTCAAGCCCACTGTCTTTTTAAATTCTGGGTCAAGCCCACTGTCTTTTAAATTCCGGGCCAAGCCCATCGTCCTTCAAATTTCGGGTCAAGCCCATCGTTTTTTAAATTTACTGGCCAAGCCCATTGTCTCTTAAATTCCGCCAAGCCCATGTCTTTTAAATTCAGGTCAAACCCACTGTCTTTCAAATTCTGGGCCAAGCCCACTGTCTTTTAAATTTTAGGCCAAGCCCACTGTCGTTTACCTTTTGTAAAGTCACCCAAGATCTTTTTTTAAAATTCAAAAAAAAAAAAAAAAAAGTGTGTCAATGAAATGTGATGTACTGTTGGCAATGTAGTGACGTCTTTGGCTTTACGCCGAGTTTCACTTTGGTAGGAGTAACGATGTTGCGACAACTCGTAAATCCACGTTTTAGCTCGCTGGTTTCCAAGCGGCGTCTTTACCTTGTCCATTCACCTCATCCCACACACTGCCGGACAAAATTGGAGTTCATTTGTTTACTGGTTTCCTACGACGATAAAAAGAAAAATCACAATTTTTCTTTTATCTAATAAGAAACAAGTAAAGAGAACAGGCAATGAACACCCAATTTTGACCGACTAAAAGAAAAAATAATAAAAAAAGAGAAAAAAAAGATTTTTGTTATCCTTTTTTTAACCCATCTTTTTAACCCAAATACATAAGCCCAAAATATAATAGAAAATGAAAAATAAAAAAAAGTAAAAAAAATGAAAAAAAAGAAAATAATAAAAAATAATAAAAAAGATTTGTTTTTTTCGTTGGGATAAAAATCATTTTTTTTATTTTTTTCTTTAGCCATGCAGTATCACCACCGCAGCAGGGAACAAGCACTTTTGCCTCCCATTCTCTTTTTCCACAGTGCATAGTTTTTGCTCCCCCACTTAGTTTCCCACTTGCACTACTGAACAAACAGATTCCCTCACTAATTGCACCTGCTCCCTCACTAATTGCACCTACTCCCTCACTAATTCACCCACTCCATTATGCATAATCGCCGCTCCATCATCAACTCTCCACTCTCAAAATCATGACCACTGGCATCAATTAAACCTCCACCCATTTCACTATAAAAGCCCACCATCTCTCTTCAGGAAAAGGCTCCGGAAGGTGGAACCCAATTTGAGCCTTCATTTCCCTCACCCTCAAGCTCACTAACAGACCCTCCTAAAAATAATCCCCACCCGACACCTTCCATCCAAACTTGCAACCGTGATCATCTTCCACCCTCACCCATCTCTCGCCACCTCCAAAACTACCTTGCACCTTCATCTTCTCATCACTTTCATCATTAACCACCACAAACCAACTTCTACCAAAAGCCAGAACTTGATCCCACCTCCACTTTCGATCTCACTGCATCACCACCCTTCGCTATTCCTCTTCTCCAATTTCCCATACCACTGTGAACCCCTTCACTAAAGCCAACAGAACCATTGACCGACCATCGGATTTCATAAAGCCAGGCCCCTCTTCAACCGACTGTCGGACCGCACAGGAGCCATCAGCCTTCCAACCGACCGTCGGACCCCAAAAAAAAACTGTGACCCCATCATCTTCATCAGTTGCGACCAACTGTCGAATCCATCACCCCTTCCCAACCGACAGTCGAATCCATCCCTCACTCTACCGTCGAACCACACCAGTTACTACCCCCTCACCGACAACCCATCCAAACTCCATCACTATCCACCAACCTCCAACTCGACCATCGAACCCTAAAACTTTCTCCTCACCGACCGTCGAACTTCGAAAACAAGATCCACCTCACCGACCGACCCCGGATCCTTTTCAACCGACAGTCGAATCCATCCCCACTCTACCGTCGAACCATATCATTGTGACCCTCAACCAATTTCACAAAGCTCACCTTCACCTCACTCGACAGTCGAATCCATCTCTTCACTCGACCGTTGAACCACACCAGTTGCTACCCCCTCACCGACAACCCATCCAAACTCCATCACCATCCACCAACCTCCAACTCGACCGTCGAACCCTAAAACTTTCTCCTCACCGACCGTCGAACCTCAGAAAGCAATTCGACCGTCGAACCGAAGAAGCCAGCCACCCTCCCCTGCTAATTTGATCGTAAACGAGGTCCTTGCTGTTGAATCCCTCAGTTTTGGATTATCTGTTTCTTGGTTTTCTTTTACGTTTCCTTGTTCTTTTTTTTTTATTCATTTATTATCAGTTTGTTGGGCTAGATTTTGGGAGTTAAAAATGATAAACAAAGAAATAATTAAAAGTTTTTTTTTTAAAAAAAGGGAATAAAAATAGGTTACCTGAGTTGCGACAGCTTGCTAACCCTTATATTTTGTAAATATCTGAGTTGCGACAGCTTGATAATTTACATCATGTTTTTTTATTTTTAGTTAAATCGCTAATTGATAATTTTAAATAAAAGTTTTGTAACAAATTTGATAATCAATGGGTGACGTCTCTAGCGCGACGCGAGTTTCACCTATTTAATCATTAATTTGAATAACTGAGCCGCGACGGCTTGTTGATTCAAATTTTTCAAATTTTTTATAAAATCAACCAACCCACAATATTTTCTAAAGAACTACGTAACTTTGAGTTCCCCATTGCACCAGGGGATACGTAGGAGCAGAATTTCATTTCTGTCAAGCCAAAATTAAATTTTCATAATTTTGTGGTTTTGTTTTTATAGATAGTTACAATGTTTTGTAAAATGGGTAAAATAAATATTCTAAAGATTGTTAATAATTTGCACAATTAACCTAAGGTACCGTCTTAGGACGGGTGTGTTAGGGGTGCAGTGAGATTAAGTTTCCACCCTTCCCTAAGCATAACCGACTCCCGAATCCAATCTGGTTCTAAAGACCATTTTCAAAGAGAGGTTTTCCAATTTTTTCAAATTCAAATAAAATTGGTGGCGACTCCATTTTCCATTTTCATATTTCAAAGATCCTTCGAGTTGCTATTTTTCCGTCGCGATCCCGGTCGCGACAATGACTGTTCTCATTTTCTCTCAGAGACAAAGCAAAGAGCTGGCTACAAGCTCAGCGACAAGGGAGCATCTCTACTTGGGAGGATCTGGTTAGTAAATTTCTCACTCGATACTTTCCTCCTTCAGTGTTTGTGAAGATGAAGGGTGAAATTGCTTGTTTCACTCAAAATCAAGGAGAGTCGTTATATAAAGCATGGGAGAGATTCAAGGAGCTATTAAGGAGGTGTCCTCATCATGCATTTGAAGTTTGGCAGCAGGTGCAAATTTTTTATAATGGTTTAAATCATCCTACCAGGGCTATGGTGGATGCATCTGCAGGCGGATCTTTAAATACTAAAACTCCTGAACAATCTCAAGAACTATTTGAGATCATGGCGACCAATGAATATCAGTTGCCTAGTGGGAGAGCAGCAGTTAAACAGGGAATATTGGAGCTTGGTGTTGTTGATACTATACTTGCACAGAATCAGACTATGATGCAACACATTGTCAACCTTATTAAGCAAATTGGTAATTTACAGGTAAATGCAGTTAATCATTAATGTCTGACTTGCGATTTTTGTGGAGGTAACCATGTCAATGGTCAATGTGAGGCAGGGAATTCAGATGTCAACATTTCAGAGCAGGTGAACTATATGAGTAATCCTTATTCTAATACTTACAATCCAGGCTGGAGGAATCATCCTAATTTCTCTTGGAAGAATCAAGTTGTACCATTGAATGCTCAGCCCAAACAGAAGTCTCCTCTTGAGATTGCACTTGAGAAACTCTCTGTATAAACCTCTATTTTTGTGCAACAGACTTCTGCTTTTATGGAGGAAACAAGGGTAAATTTTCAGAATCAAGAAGCTGCGATTAAAAGTTTAGAGAATCAAGTGGGACAGATAGCCAAACAGCTTCAAGAGAGACCTCCAGGTACCTTCCCAAGTGATACTGTTGTTAATCCAAAGGAGCAATGTCATGCAATTACACTGAAAAATGGTAAGACTTTGGATGGACCAGTTAAGGAAATTGATGTTCCTATTGCAGATGTCCCATCTCAAAAGTGCTATAATGAAGAAGCTAAAGAGAAGTAACCAAAGTGGTAGAGGAAGAAGAAGGAATGTGAGAAGAAAATAGTTGATCATTCACTTTATGCTAAACTTCCTTATCCTCAAAGATTCAGGAAGGAAATTCAAGAAAAGCAGTTTTCAAAGTTCTTAGAAGTTTTCAAAAAGCTGCAGGTTAACATTCTTTTTGCTGAGGCACTTGAGCAGATGCCCTCTTATGCAAGGTTCATGAAAGATTTGCTCTTAAAGAAAAGGAAGTTGAAAGAAGATGAGAGGCACTTTCTGAGGAGTGCAGTGCTATAATTCAGAGGAAACTGCCACCTAAATTGAAAGATCCAGGTAGTTTCACTATTTCTTGCACCATTGGCAAACTGACTATTGAGAAAGCCCTATGTGATTTAGGAGCTAGAATTCTCTGCAAGCTTGGGATTGATAAAGTGAAGCCAACTACAATGTCTCTTCAACTAGCTGATCGGTCAATTAAACATCCATATGGTATAGTGGAAGATTTGCTAGTGAAGGTTGGCAAGTTTATTTTCCTAGCTGATTTTGTGATTTTAGATATGGATGAGGATGCTGATATTCCTCTGATTCTTGGAAGACCATTCTTGGCTACTTCAGGAGCGTTGATTGATGTACCTAGAGGAGAGCTTATTTTGAGAGTGGATGGTGATCAGGTGACTATTAATGTTTTTGATAAATCTGCATCGACATCAGATCTTTATGCCCCTGTCAAATGCATTCAAGATAAGCCTCTACAGGATTTGGCTAGTGAGATTCCTTTGTCATCAATCAATGCTGATTTTTCAACTCCTAAGATGGTTGACGAAAAGGAGAAAGGACCTTCTCTTTCTAAAAGTGCTGCAATTGAAAAAGATCTTCTAGCCTCTACTGATATATTGCAGATTGATTCCAGAGGTAGTGACAGAGTATGGAGGCAAAGAGCTGATAAGAGAAAAATGTCATCCTACTTCTCTTGCTTCAAGCCACCTTGATGAATAAAAGGCAACGTCTAACTAATGACGTTAAACAAGCGCTTTATGGGAGGCAACCCAAATTTTCTCTCCTTTTCTCTTTTATTTTTATTTTTGTTTTTATTTTGTTATTTCTTATTTTCTTAATTAACATTTTTTTTTCATTTTTGTTTTGTAGTTAAGTGTTGAGTCGGCTTAAGTGCCTCCTTGAGTTCGAAGCCTTTGTAGGGGGATGTATATAGTTGTCAGCCATCAAAAAGATTTTTCTTCTTTCCTTTAGCTTTTAATTTCCACATTTATTTTATTTTATTTTATTTTATTTTTGTTTCTATCACCCTTTTATGTTTTGAGTCATTTTGTGCATGCTGGTGTGTTGATTTGAATATCCAATGATTGTTTGAATTGTGGATTGATCTGATTTCTTGGGATAATATATGAGAATTTATGAGTTGCATTTATCTCTATTGTTTCAATTGTATATGAATATTCTTCCCATCTTTATGATTGATAGACCTTGAAATTTAATTGTGTGTCAAGCTTAGAGAAAGTTTATGGGATTGCATGTGTGTGGATGATTTGCATCTAGAAGTTGTTTGATTCTCTCTTGAGGCGAAATCCTAAGCAGTGCATGATTAAGGAAATGATAAGGGTCTTCTTTGGACCGTTTGAGCCTTTCAAGCCAACCTGTAAACACAAGTATATCCTTAGGTCCCTTTTGCGGCTTTGTTATTGTTTGACCTCTATTTCTTTTCTTTTACCCACATTTTCCTTTTCCCATACCCATATGAAAAAAAAAGAAAAAATAATTCTCTCTCTTGCATAATCTTTGTTGAGTGCATATCCTGTATTATTTTATTATTCAAGTCTTTGTAATTTTTGTGCATGAAGTTTTGTGGAGCTGAAAAATTTCAAAAAAAAGAAAAGAAAAAGAAAGTCCACCCAAAGTATTGCAAAGAAATAAGTTTGGGGGTGGAGGTTACTGAAAAAGAAAAGAAAAGAAAGAAAGAAAGAAAAAGTGAATGTTATGTTGATTCTTTTGCTCCGTTTTGCACTTATCTTATATTTTGAGGCTTGAATTTTGAAATTTACATGATTTTGTATCTCAACTTTTGTTTTTATTTTCCTACCACTTCTTTCTTAACACATACTCTTGGCCTTTCATTACAAGCTTTGTAAAGTCCCTTTTGATCCTTGGTTGTGTGTTGTTTACATTAGTGGAGAGAGAGATGAAAAACAACCCTATGGATGTGGGTTTGATGTGCACTTGCAGTTTTATGAACCTATCTGGGTTTGTACTTTATGAAGATATTGTGTCTTTCATTCATGTTTTTGGGAAGTCATTTGTGCATAAGAGTTGCATGTGAGAGACAATGTGATAATTAGATTGTTCATGTGTGACACTTTGAAATTAGATTGTGAAGTAGTTTCTGAGGATATGTATGATATTCACAACCTGGTATTGCCATGTTTGAGTCTGTTTTGAGTTTTAGATTATTTTGTTTTGTTTTGTTTTTCTTTTACTTGAGGACAAGCAAAAGCTTAAGTTTGGGGGAGTGATGAACCTGCAAAAATTCATATTTTTACGGTTCAAAGTCTTGGGTTTTCATGCTCTTTTAATCTTTTTGATTGAGTTTGTTCTCAAGTTTCTTTTATTTTTAGTTATTTTAAATTATGTTTTAATTGTGCGTTTTTATGTGTTTTTGTAGGTAATTACATGGAGAAAACTGGGTATTTAAAGAAATAGAAAAAAAAAGAAAATAATTCAAAAGCCCAGCGCACCGCTTGAGCGCGCAACGTGCGCTGGAGGATTCTTGTTTTAATGGGCCAGCGCCTGAGCACTGAACAAGGAGCGCTTGAGCGCTGATTGCGTATGCTGCACCGTGACTTTAGTGGGCCAGCGCCTGAGCGCTGAACGCGTAACAGCAGCGTGAATTTCTTATAAAAAGAAAGTCTTGCCAATCTTTTCACACTTTACTTTTTACATACTCTTAGACACTTGGAGAGAAGGCAGTAGACGTTAAGAGGCACAAACCCTAATGTGGTGTGGGCGCAATTAGGATTGAAGATTAGGGATTTTCTTCAACCTTTCTACCTTTCTACAATGGAGTTTGTCATATTCTTCCCTTTGTGTTCTTCTTTTTTTCATGTGTAACTAATTTCTCATTATTAGGGGGATGATGGATCTTATTCTTGGATGATGTAACTTTCTTTTAAGGGTTTAATTTATATTTCTATTTCATGATTTACGTGTTTATCTCTATTCTTAATGCTTTTCTAAATCTGGCCAATTTGGGAATGATCTTTTGGGTTTATGTATGATTTGAAAAAATTTGCATGAACTTAGAACTTGTGATAAACACTATAACTTCTGCAATTGCTAGGGATAGACGTTGTGGGTTATGTGGTCTTTCTTTTAATTCCCTCGTTCTTGATAATGCCTTTCTAATTGAGGTTAGACTAAGGGATTAGTTAATTTCAATCAGTGTAAGAGGATTAATATACCAAGGGATTGAGTATTAATTAATTTTGAGAATTGACCATAAATCATTAAAATAGAACATAGTTAAACTAATATTTGAGTGTACATCTAAAGAGTTCAAGTGAAATCTGAACTCTAACGCTTTAACATTATTATTTTGCACCCCTTTGATTTATTGTTTGCTGATTTTTATTTTTATTTTTAATTTAATTTTTACCAACTCTCTTTTTGTTAGCTTAAAAAGTGTTATTTTCAGTTAATTTAGTAATTAATAACTTAATCCTCCTGGGACGATACTCTACTCACTTTTTACCCCGGCAACGGCGCCAAAATTTGGTGTTGTGTGGAATGTGATTAAAAATAAATATAAAAAATAGTTGCCAAGTTCCACCAAAAATATAAAAAAACCTTGCAACCAGTTGTAGTAAGTAAGGGTCGATCCACAGAGAACCAATTCAATTGACACTATCAATCTAATTCCTAAATTAAACTCTGATGAAAAATAAACAGTAAAAGTAAAAGGGGGTTTTGTTAATTAAAACTAAAAAGAGAAATTAAACTTAAATCAAAACAGTAAACACAAATTGAATTATCAAGTTAAAGGTCTTTGTTAAGAGATGAAATCTACCACTAGATTTTTTGCTTAATTCAGCAACCGTTCAAATCAAACCCTAACCATTAGTTATTTGTAAAGCAACCGCTCTTACACCTACCTAATGATTGCATTAAGAATTAGAAAACCAATCACACTAAGATCTAATCACACACTGGGATTAAATTACTTAGATCATATGTTTCACTAGTTTTACCATCGCAACCGCGCATAGCAATCCTAATTTTACCACTCTCGAAATTTGGCAAAGAATATAAAACCTTTATATTGATTTAAGATCAGAAACATATGAATAAAAACATAACTGTATTGATATAAAGAACTATGCAAGATTCACATAATCAAAACTAGAGTTTCATCTTTCCTTAACCAATCAAGAAGTTTAGCCACACATGGCAAAGTCAAAATCACAAGAAAAATAGAAGAAAAACATAGTTCAGAACGAAAGTACAAAAGAAAATTGAAGATCAAACTAGTTTCCAAAAGTTGGGGATGATCGATCTCCGATTGCTCGAACCCGAGACTCCAATCTTCGATCCAATCTCCTTTTCCCTTGGTCTTTGTGTTTCCCTCAGTTCCCTTGACGGCTTTTTCTGTCCAGACCTCCTTTAAGGGCTCTAAGCAACCTTATTTATAGGTTTGGAAACCTAATTTAGCATTAAAACTCGAATTTAAATTTCTGATGCGACGACACGGGCCGTGTCATTTGACACGACCCAACCCGTGTATAAATCTGGTGACAAAATTCTAACTAATCTCAAAGTCAGAGAAGAACACGACCCAACCCATGTCATTTGACACGACCCGTGTTATATGACATAGCCCGTATTGTCCAAAAATAGGATTTGACCCGTCTTGAAATAGTCAAAGGAGTACACGGCTCACCCTGTGTCATGTCACATGGGCCGTGTCACTCACTTTCTTCAAATGCGACCTTGATTCTTCATAAATGCCATTCTTCCTTTGCTTCTAAGGGTAAAACTGATCTTCTTAAGTATTCATCTCTCTTCTCAAATGATCATCAAGCTTGGTTTGATGCTAATGGACTCAAACACTCAAAGATATCTAGTAAAGCATAATTCATTTATGAGTGTTTATAACCACATTTAGCATAGTTTCACAATAAACATCCAAAGACAACTCTAAATCAGAAACTTAACTAAATGTTAACAATTGAGCACATATGGAGTCCAATTAAATCAATCATAAGGCATTTAAAGTATGAAAATAATCAATAGATCAAAGACCCTTACCTTAACTAGCAAGTCGGTAAAAAACTATTAGAATGCAGACAAACTAAGAAAGTACTATAGCTAAGTGCCTTTTAAGACTTAGTCTCTTAGTTTTCTTTTGTGTTTAATCTACCCCAATTTTAGTGAACATGCACTGTACGGACTCCGATCCTTTGTTTAATCAATAAAATGGTGAAGGTTTTGTACATATACTTATACTTTTTAAAGTTTTAAGAGTCTCAAGTTAGACTACGCCTTGAGAATGTCTACAGAGCCCGTTCCTTATAGGATCAGGGGTTTCTTTTCAAAATTTCAAGTTGGACTACGTCTTGAGAGTGTATAGAGCCCGTTCCTTATAGGACCCGGGGTCTCTTAGCATCCAGGTTAAGAGGAATGACCCACGAAACTGACTTCTGGTGGTTTTGTTGCAAGTTTTGGTCCTTACTAAAACCTTCGACACTTGGCCGCAATTGTTTTGTGATTGTGAGTAGTTAATTGGCAACACATGTTGCAACATCCTTGGTTCATCATTAGGCACCTACCGTTGATGTCTTATGTTAAATTGGTTTTGAACTTGAAAATTCCTATTAGGCAGTTTTCTGTACTAAACTGTTAATAATAAAGACTCCGGTTACGGATCACCTTTTATTTTGCCTAAGTCCTTAAAAGAATTCTGAGTGCTCAAAAGCATACGTGTTGGACCCCGGACCAGGTTTACGTGAAATGATAATTCTCCTAAGTCCCCAAACAACTACCAATTGCATATTAATGATGGGCATTGGACCTAGTACGAACCATGAAAAAATAAAAAAAAGACAAACACATTATAAGGATGAAACAATTAAGTGCATTGAGCAACCGAGAAAATTATATTTACAAGAATAAAATGCCCCAAGCTGGGGGCAACATGACAAGGTTAAGCATATTTTTACATAATAAGCATTGAACTCATCTCATTGAAGGAACAAATAAGGAAAAATAGAACATTCAAAGAAGCAAAAGGAAATTTTTTGTTCACATTCCATACATCGTTAACTTTACAAAAAGAGCCTATAAACTACTTTAATACGAGAATGCCCACTGGAGAAAGCCGAAAAGGAAGTCAGATGAGACAGTGATGATGATGATGATCACTAACCACGGACACCTCCACGATTTTTCTAGAAACTAGCACTCATCTTCCTTGTTAGCTAATATGAGCAGAAAGCCTCACAATCTCACACATCTAACTGCACACCAGGGTGAAACTAAGTACTCTCGGTTGCAGTCAGGAGAGCGAATGAGGAAGAGTAGTGAAACCCCTTCATGCCTCATAAGAACTAAGGCAAAAGTCATGAGCCTACAAGTGAGCAAGATTTCATTCTGTTGTTGCGTAGGCCTAAAAGGAAAGACTTCTGTAGTTCAGAGACATATTGATTAAGCCATACAGAGCAGTTACTTGGCCCTCACAGCACCATTATGCTTGGAGAGAAAGACCTCCATCAGAAAAGCATGCAGGAATAAAGGAAACACTTTTAAGAATTTGAGGAATAAATGAAAGAAGATTTTAGAAAGAAACACGACTCTCAATAAATGACAACCTCATTGGGGCATCCCTTATTTATAGTGGGAATAAAGCATTTTGATTGGCCCTTGAGAAGGTGAACTGGCTGCACGTTTAAGGTCATGTTTTAATATTCCCTCTTTGTGGTTGGCCAAATAAGCAGTGGACAGTTGGAAAACAACATGAAACTGCTATCCTCTTTAAAGCGATTTTTAATTCTAAAAAAATTCAAAGTAGCGGTTCCTAAGTAAGTATAGACTGCTACAAACTACAAAGTAAAGGTTGTAAAAAAAAAATGGACATCAAAGACCCCATGAACTATACATGAAGGCAACCTATGACATACCTAGGATAGCAAAATGATGACGTAAGCGGAGTGATCCAACTCGGATCTTGACCTTACTCGTTATCCCCGGAGGCATACTGTGATGCATCATGGACCTTGGTCCTTTGAAAAAAACATTACGAGATCCGGCATTAACACTAACTTGGATCCCTTTGTCCACCGCGTGCCTTGTGCTCTTATTAAACTTGGATACATTGACACTTAATTGTCTCATCTAAGCGCCAAGTTAGGGGAAACTATTTTGGACCATGATCCGGGACACTAGTCCCAACCTAAGAGTCAACCCGACATGCATCCAGTCGGAGTTCATCTTTGACACCCCAGTAGGAATTCACTTGTGGCGCACCATTGAGATCCCAACACAATGAATGTCAGACCACGATATTGGGTAGCAACAAGGTTACAGCGAGATTTATGCAGTGGATAAATCTCATGATTATCCATAACTGCTAATCATGATCTTATGTAATAATGGCGCTTAAAACCGTTTTGACTGCTCATAATTACAGTATCAATATTCTAATTTTATAGGGATCCTCTACAACAATTAAGGGTACATATCTACTTATCCAAACTCCATAAATATAAAATTCAACCACCTTCAGTAGGTAACTATTGCTCTTTAACTTAAATCCTAATTATGCACAGTTTGACTTAAGCATTGGAGTAACTTTGCAGGTACTAACCACCCCCGTTTCAACACGCTCTGCTGCTACACAAGAAGGAAAGTATTCGTACGTGCCTATTAAGGTACACCTCAGTATCTACTACTGAATATATTCTACTTCCATTTATACTTTATAGTTAAAGAGGTAATATAAGTAAAACATGAGAGGGTAGAATTTCCTTTTTTTTTTCTAGAAATAAAACTCATAATACGTAAAATTAATGGGAAAGGATGTTCCTTTCAAATCATAATAATAAAAGAATGAAACTCAAAAAATAGTATTAGAACTAAGGTCCATCTGTTGATCTGCATACTATTCTGGTTGAAAGCATGCATTTTTGTAGCTCATAACTTAAGTTGGTACAGTCAAAATCAGGAACATTTTGTTAGATTATAAATCTTAAACATATGGCTTTCTTGTTAATTTAGTTTCCAAGTTTGCATGATTTGGTCTTGAAGTCCTGATAGTGCTTGATCAGATTTAATTAATTTCATTCATTTATACTTTTTTAAGCTCACAGGTCACAACTAATATGTTTATTTATTGAGAGTTGCTTCTTCTGCATGTTCTCATCTTTCACTATAATATTTTTAGCTCAGTCTATCAAATAACATTTCTTCCTCTGCTAGCTTTTTATTCTTTCTAATATATGTAATTATTGGCTGATCACGGGGCTAATCGGCTAAGTTCTTAAGTTTGACATGAATGGACTTTGTATTTTAGATAGAGGTTAAAGTGCATAGTCAATTTCATTGGAGGGAGCTCTACGGTTGAAGGGTTGCCCTCCTATGTTTTCGTAACCCAAGAGGCAAGTATCATGGGCTGATACTATAAAATTGGTGATATATCAACATCATATTCATATCCAATATCAATATTAATATAATACTATTGCATATGTATTTTAGCATATCTCTATTTTTTTTTTGGTAAATACTCACCAATTACTTCCTTTAAAGCATATTCTTCCTCTTTCATTCTTGTCCTCGTCAAAATCATCACATAATAGCATATTTTTATGATTATCAAATGAGTTAGAGCATGAATGAAATTCAGATTGGGATGATCACAAGTGGATAAATTTAATTTTCTTTTTACACACATATAATTTTATATTATATATAATACCTTATATTGATTTTTTTAAAATCATTGTATTTATGTATCGTATCATATTGAATACTCATACTTGTACCCATTGTGATACTCGTAATTGTACCCGTACAACATAAATTTAAAGTGAAGCCAGAAACAAAATCCTATTCTATGTTTGATGAAATTGTTTTTGAAAATCTCATGCCATAGCTTGTCCCAATTCTGTTACAATAAATGTTGGTCATTCACTGAGTGTATGTCTCATTCCATTATCATTTTTCCCATATATAAAGGCAAAGAGATTATATCTATATTATATCTGCCTTTGAGTAGTTGATAAGTTCGTTTCAGTGAGCCCATACTTGTCTGAGCGAGCATGCTTAATTTCCTTATAATATTTTGTGCTTTGTAAATAGTATATTGTTTATGAATCTTTCGAGTTGTTTCGTTACTTACAAGTAGATCCACATATATGTATTTCTCTTTGTTTGGTATTTTCTTTATTATCTATTAAGGTCCTTGTTCCGAAGTAAATTCAGATGGTACCTAAGATAGACATGTATGTGGTAGACTCCTCCGTGGCACAACTGCGGCAGTGGTGGTGTGAGGGGGTGAGTACCTACAAATAGACTCCAACGCTCAAGTCAAGCTGAACGCAAGTAAGGCAGTATATAATGAGTAATTTATTTATAACTGATTAAGGCTACTTAGCCTGATATTTATAGAGCATGTATAGAATCTTAGTGCAATCTATATTGAATACAGATATTTAGGATTAGTATCTTAGCAATGATTACTTTTTCATTATTATTGGGGTGAACCCTATAAGTTAAGAACTCTTAATACGAGAGCTACTTATCAACTGAGGCAGTTATGAGTCCTATAACATCGTAAGTAGATGATTGGTAGTTACAAATATTTAAGAATATATTCTCTACATGTATTTAACAATCTTGAAATTATGACCTAACGTCACTCAATGTGCATGGCTTCGAGGTCCGGACTGCCTTCAATGCCTTAGCTACGTCGTCTAGGGTGGGGTCTGATTATACGTGTGTCGGGTTGGTCCAATTAGATGGGATCCCGGATCACGGTGCAGAACAGTTGCGCCCAGCTTGGCGCTTGGATGGGATAGATAAGTGTCAAGGTACCTATGTTTAGTAGGAGCACACGACACGCAGTGAACAAATGGATTCAAGTCAGACTTAATGCCAGATCTCACAATGTTTTCAAAAGGGCCGAGGTCCGTGATATATCATAGTATGCCTTTGGGGTTGACGTGTAAGGCTGGGATCCAAGTTGGATCGCTCTGCTTACGTTGTCATTCCGTCATCCGAGGTGTGTTATATGTTGCCCCCAGCTTGGCACTTGGCCAGTATAGTGAAGTTGCAAGTCTCGAAGCCCCCGGGTAACAGAATTTGTGTTTTATTTGAAGCTGTAATTTGTGCTTCTCTGTTGGGTTACGAGCTCTAGTCTGGAGATGTTTGCACCGTAATCCAGACAGGGTCCATGCGTCAATTGCCCATAAGTGGCCGGGTTCCACAGAATGAGCCAAAATTGTTGTTGTGCTTACTTCTTTTTCCATGGTCCGTACTGGGTCCAATGCCAATTGTGTTGCTTTTCACAATCATTTTATGGACTTAGGAATATTTCCAATTGAGGAAAAACTGTAACATTCTCTTTTTAGCAGGTTAGACTTGTATATGATCATAAGGTACCATAATATTTGTTTAACATGTCTGTTAATTTTCTAGACATTTTGATTTAATTTAGATACTTTACCGCAACACAGAACATGCAAAATGACTATTTTGACTCAGGAAAATAGCATAAATGCTAAATCAAAGGAAATAAATAAGAAAATTTTTATCAATAGGTCACAAATGTGTGAAAGAGAATGTGGTTAAATTTTGAGGATAAACAAAATCAGTTTGATATTTTTAAGGACGCTATGGAAGTGTTTTAATACCAGATTGAGAAATTACAGATATGAAAAATAGCAGGAAATCCTAGAATTTTTCCTAATGCCTTTGGAGCTTGGAAAATTCACTTATGATAAATTAAAGTGTCTTTAGCAGATAAAAATTTATCAATTGAATTGTACATTTTCCTTTTATTTACCCACTCCACTGACCCCACACCCTCATCATTGTTTCTTTGAGATATTATCTCACTCCTCTCTCCCTCATTCACGGCTGCCACGATAAAAAGAAAAGACAAAAGAAACAAAGAAAAGAAATAAAAAGATGAGAACAGAAAGAAAGAGAAAGATAGAAACGAAAAGAAGAGAAAAAGCAGAGAAGGAAAGAGAAGAAAAGAAGAAAAGAAGAAAAGGAAGAAAGGGGGAGACAGAGACAAAAACAAGAGGAGAGAAAAAGAGGAGAAAAAAGAAAGAAGAAAGAAGAAAGAAGAAAGAAGATCAACAAAGAAAGAAGCAAGATCAAGGGCTATGGAAACCAAGGTAGGGGGATTTTCTTACTCTTTTCTTTTGTTCTTTTGTATTTCAAGATCTGATTTCTTGATGGCTTTGAGTGAGATTTCTATATTGATGATGAAAGATTTAACCTTTGTGTTTGATTCATGATTTGAGAATTTGATTTCCTCTTTTGTTTTTTGATGATTTTCAAGGTTGAAAAAGGGTTATTGAACCCACTTTTGATTTGTGATTTGAATGAGGGATTTGGTGTCTTGATCCATTTTTTATGAAATAAATTAGTGTTTTAAAGTTTCCTTAATGTTTATGAACATGTTTGGGACTTAAAATCACTTAGAGGTTGGATTGGAGTGGCCAAAATCTAAGATTTTGGCTCAAGAAATAGTGGTACGACTCTTCAAGAGTTTCTGGCCCAGAAACACGACCCATGTCTGAAAACACGGGGTGGGCTGTGTACCTTTCTGCTAGAAGAAATTTCTCATAGATGAAAACACGGCCATGTCCCCCTCTGTGATAAGAATGAGCTCTTGTGGTCTTCATGAAAGTTGTAGCTCTTTCTCTTAGCTTTTCAGGTCAAATGTTGAGATTGAGCATGATGCATTTTTGGTTAGGAAATGCATGTTTTGGCATTCTATAAGGCTAGGAGCCTTAGAGAGACCTTAGATAACCCTATTGAGGTAGAGTATCAAGGGGTAATGTGTTGGATTGAGAATATGAGTTTCCCTAAGCGTTAGAATAACTCATGTATGCTCTTTTAAGAGTGTTAAAATACTTTTATAGGTATTTGTTAAAATACTTTTATAGGTATTTGATAAAATGATGCTTGATTGCATGATATATTTATATCAAGTGAGATTGATTGATAATATTGAATCATATGTGATTGATTGATGAAATTGAATACCCATGATGAGAATGATTGAATTATGCATTATGTTGCATGATGATTTGATGAAATGATTTTCTTTCATGGGTATCCCTTTGTGGAACTAGGACGAATTGGATTTTGGATTTACTTGTACTAGGGTAAGTCTTGGTTAATGGTAAGAGAATATGTGATCTTCTCTATACCAGAGTAATTGAGGTTAAGGAAAAACCTTCATCTTTACCTGAGCTTCCCTAGTCATTAAGTGGTTGAGGATGAATGTTTCCCTCACTACTTGGGGTAATCCTATATCCTGGATAATTTGAGTAACGTTTCTCTCATTCTTGACCGATGATTGATATTGTGAGATAACATACATTTTCCTTATCATGATGGATTGAAGTCTAACCCTAACTTTGATATTGAGGAGACGTACTTCCTCTAAGCTAGACATGGGAGGGCTGGGTCTAGTTACCTGAAGTAGTTCTGTGTGGCGACGTACGACCATGATATATATATTGAGATTGGAAAAATGATTATATTTTGATGACATGGATTCCAATTTAATGACTTTGGACTTGATGTGATTTTTGACGATTACGACTGATTTTCATAATGATAAATGGACTATCTATTTTGGGAAGAAGAAGGACTTAGTTTGGCCTTTAGCCACCTTCCTAGAATAATAATAAATGTTTTGAATGAAAATAAGGTTTTTTTCTAAAATAGCTGGAATTATTCTGATGACACAGTTTCAAATGAATTACTGAGAATTTTGATTCTCACCCCTACTATTCTCTATGGTTTCCATGTTAATTCTAGGTGGCCAAGCAGATCAGCAAGCGTATGGAGTTTACTTGAAGGATTAGTTAGGATATTCTTAGTTAGGTATTTACCCACTAGTCCTAGTAATTTTCTTTATTCGGTAATATTTGAATATAATGAGCAGCGGTGTATACTTTGTATATTATTCCTTTCATTATGTATGTAAATTATGCTTCCACTAAGGCTCATATTTTTTATATTATTAAACTGTTTATTTTATAACTTTATCGATATTCATAAGTAATATACTAAATTTTAATTACTGATGCATAAACCGGATACATCATTAGTGTTAGTAATTTGGGATGTTACAGAAACCATGGTTCGGGGTCTATTACCATTCGCTTTGGTATTTAGGATCTCTGGTGACTTTGGTTTAGAAACCTTGTCCGGGGTCCATTACCATTCGCTTTGGTATTTAGGATCCCTCGTAACTTTGATTTAATTGAAGCCTTGTCTGGGGTCCGTCACCAATTATTTAAGCGTTTAAGATCACTCTTGACCTTGGCATAAGTGAAACCTTGTCTGGGGTCCATTACTAACTATTTGGGTGTTCAAGATCCCACTTAGGACTTAGGCATAAAAGAAACTGTGTTTGGGGTTTGTCACCAACTATTTAGGCATTTAGGATCTCTCTTAGGACTTTAGTTTAGGTGGCCCTTGCCGGGGTCTTTTATGTTTACAGTTTAGTGCGCGAATTTTTTCAAAACTTGAGATTTTTTTACTGCACAACCTATTTAGTGTAAGACAACTCTCGATGGATACTGTAATGGCTTATGTATGGATTTCATTATCCATGCTGCCAATAACCATGTGATGGTTTCAGCCAAGTGTCGAGGTTTTGCGATTCGTGACCAACCTGCTGAGAAGGGTTTGGTGGGTTGCTCTCTTAACCTGGAATGTAAGGCACTCCCTGATCCCATTAGTGGCTCCTTGTTTGACCGTCTAAAGTGTGGCTCACATGGACACGAGTTAAGATCCTTGAATGCGCTACTTGCCCCCAGAAGGTGGTCAAGTGGATTCCCTTGTTTGGCCGTCTTGTATAGATATTGGAATATCTTATCCTTTTTAGACCTTGTATTCCTTGGATATTGCTAAAGTGTAGTAACCTTGTGGGTTATGTCAAGCCAAAGTACTTGTGAACTCAAGTTCGCGACAGAGGTACTGATTAAGATGATATTGGGCCAAAGTGATAAATAACACTTTTTCATAATATATCTGCTGGCTTAGCACTTAAATAAAAACTAAGCGTGATTGAGCATGATGATTTGTATTACTGGCCATCACTGATTGCTTTAGTAATGCTAAAAATATCCTTTAAGTAACGTATTCTCGGCAAACGGAGAATCTAAGCCTACAGCCATGAAACTTTTTGACTCAAGATCTTCTGATGGAACAAGTGAACTTGTTCTGGGCTTTGTGAGAAGGTCATTCGTATTTATTGTATGGGATGATCTGTTGTCTCTTAGGGCTAACTTTTCTTTTCTTCTAGGCGATCGACTTCATATCCTGTTTAATAGATAAACGATGACAGATGAAAGTAGGGTCAAGTTTAGGCATGTTGGAAGACGTCCAGGCAAAGAGGTCTTTATTTTTTTGCAAGAGTTCCATAAGCTGGCGTTTCTCCTGGTCTTTAAGATTTACGCCTATTTTGGTGACTTGGTCAAGCTTGTCACTTAGTTGGAGTGGAAGAAGTTCTCTTTCTGGCTGGGGTCTGGTGCCCCGAATTTCTTCTCTGACATCTAGCTCGGTCATAAGGATGTTGACTTGATCTACAACTAGGCTAGATGTACGTGCTCTTGCTTTCCTAGGAGTCTTACAGATCTTAAGGCTTTCATTATAACACTTGCATTCTGTGATCTGATTGCCCTTGACCGTGACCACCTCATTATTCTTGTTAAGGAATTTTATGGCCAGGTAAGCGGTGGACACTACAGTGGCAATGCTGTTCAGGGTAGGTCGCCCCAGAATAATGTTGTATGCAAATGGGTAGTCCATGACCAAAAATCTGACTTTGACGGTTTTGTAGACTTTGTTGTCTCCGAGGGTCAGGAATGTTTCAAAATAGCCCACCAGGGTGATTTTCTCTCCAGAGAAACCGATGAGCTCGCCTTCATAGGGGGTTAAGGCGGACATATGAAACACCAATTTTTTGAAAGTGTACATGAACATTATATTTGCTGAGCTATCCCGGCTTACGAAAATACGTCGGACTTCAGTATTAAATATTATTCCAGAGATGACGAGTGGATCATCATGATCTCGGACAATATCATTGTAGTCCTTAGTGGTGAAAGAGATCGAGGGTTCTTCCTTATCATCAGCACGAGGCCTGCGTGTAGAGCCAGAAAAGCTCAATGCCACAATCCGTAGTGCTTTCTTCCGGGAATTACTAGATGAATCTCCTCTTGCGAATCCTCTAGAGATGGTACTGGCGAGCCAATCTTTCCTGTTGGCCCCATTTTGAGTATCCTGATTCCGATCCTATCAGTTGTCATTGTCACGCGTGGTGGAGTCCAGGATTTCCAGACAGGGCTACGTGTTCTCCTCCTTTGTCGTGGGGTCAGACTTTGCCGAGGGCTGTAGCTACGTCTTCACTCTCTCCGTTTTCCAAGATTGTCATTGTTTCGGATTCTGGAAATATTCTTCTGAAGCCATCCTTCCTTAATTAAAGACTCAATGATATCTTGGAGCTAGTAACACTCTTTTGTTTCGTGGCCGTAGCTTTTGTGCCACTTACAGTGCTTGAAGTGGTCCTTTGCCTTTTTTAGGGGGGAGGCCTTTAGATATTCCAGAACTCAGTTTGAAGTACCTTTTTGAGAATCGTTTCCCTTAGGGTGTTCAGAGGAGTGTAGTCAAAGTACCTAGGTCGGTATACTTTGCCCTTTGGGGAGTTTCGATGTTGATTAGAGTTCCGGTTATTTTTTAGTGAGTGGGCTCACTTTTTTCCTGACTCTCTTTAGCCTTAGTGACTTTTTCTAATTCAATATATTTCTGAAAGCGCAAGTAAAGTTCGTCCAAAGTCTCTGGCTTTCTTTTTGACCAAGATTGGAAAAAAATTTGAATCAGTCCGGAGGCCACTCCGGGCGTAGTGAAGGGCAATCCTGTCATCCAGGCTTTCTATATAAACGCAAGCGTCACTAAACCTCTTGATGTATTCACGAAGGGGCTCATTACTCCCTTGGAGAATTCCAGAAAGAGAAATAACTGACTTAGGTCGCTCCTTAGCGGTGGTGTAATGTAGTAGGAAACGTTGGGTGATATCATTTCATCCGATGATGGATTTTGCTCGTAAATTATGAACCAGCAAAGGGCATCCTTCTTTAAAGAGAGGGGGAAGACACAACACAGCAAATCTGAGGATCCCCCATGGAACTGCATAGACTGGGTGTAGGCGTTTAAGTGTTCGTGAGGGTCCATTGTTCCATCATAGGGCTCCAAGTTGGAAGAAAACTTGAAGTTTCTTGGGACTCTATAAGCTATTAATTCATCTGAGAAGGGCTGTTGTTGACCGGCAGGGGTTGGGGTGTTGTTTCCAACAGCATTACTGACTTCGTCATGTTGCGGCTTTCTCTAGTTGTGGGCGCATTCCGCCTTCCGTTATCATTCAATTCTTGCACAAATCTCTCGATATTTTCTAGCCGATGGCGCTGGTCGTCCAACTGACGTCATTGGTCATTGATTAGCGCTGTTTATTAGCGCACCAGTTCTTGAAGGCTATTTCTCATCATTTCAGACTGGATAGCGTCCTCATTGTGAGACTCGTGATCTGCGTCGTTATTTGAGGACCCTAGGCGAGCATGCACAGAGATTATGGGCCCTTGAACAACATTGTTAGCTCCTTCACCAAGGAACACAAGTCTTTCTCGAACGGGGACTCTTCGTGAGGGTGAGTGCTCTTGGCAGAATGCAAAGTCTCATGCCCTTCGTTAAGAGTCTCAATGATAATTGCCTGGCTTCTAGCAATGAAGGTTTCAGCATGCGTTGGTGGTGCGATAGGTTGAGGATCGCATTGCGTCACCGGGCCCTGTCCTTGACCAGGGGCTGCGTGCACAACACCCTATCTTTTTGAATGCTGTCTTGTGATCACCATGGTTGAATGAGAATAGAAGTTTATCGCTTCCCACAGACGGCGCCAATGTTCTAAAGTAAAGTCAGAGGGTACCTGAGATAAACATGTATGTAGTGGACTCCTCCGTGGCACAACTGCGACAGCGGTGGTGCGAGAGGGTGGATACCTGCGAAGGGACTCCAACGCTCAAGTCAGGCTGTGCACAAGTAAGGCAGTATATAATGAGTACTTTATTGATACCTGATTAAGGCTACTTAGCCTGGTATTCATAGAGCGTGTATAGAATCTTAGTGCAATCTATATTGAATGTAGGTATTTAGGATTAGCATCCTGGTAATGATTACTTTCTCATTATTATTAGGGTGAACCATTATAAGTTAAGAACTCTTAATACGAGAGCTACTTATCAATCTGAGATAGTTATGAGTCCTATAATATCATAAGTAGATGTTTGACAGTTACTGATATTTAAGAATATATCCTCTATACGTATCTAGTAATCTTGATATTATAGTTCAACGTCGCTCAATGTGCATGGTTCTGAGGTCTGGACTGTCTTCAAGGCCTTAGCTATATTGTCCAGGACATGATCCGATTATACGTGTACCGAATTAGTTCAACTAGACGGGATCCCAAATCACGGTCCAGAACAGTCTTATTATTGCGGACCCTGTGAATTAACTTTGTATTGCTACTGTTCCGAATATGTTTAAAATTAATTGGATTATATAATATCTAATCTAATCTAATAATATACAGATTGAATGAGTATATAAAATCTAATATGCGTGGTTCAACTATATTTTTTGGATTTCTCTACTTTAAAAGGGAATTCTTTCCAATTTTTTTTTTTTGTAGAAATCGTATAATCTGTTTCGATAGATTTAATAAGTAAATCTATCTTTAAGGGGGCATTTCATTTGGAGTTATTTTTACATTCTTGAATATTTTTTTGGTACAAGAAGGGCCAAAGCCCAAAAAAAAAAAGAACTTACATAGATATACTCCCATAATATCACGGATCATCAACATACTTTGACCACCAGGAGGTTGATCCCACACCATTCGTTGAGGCTCCATAGATAAGCTTAAGTTTGCAAGGTAGTCAGCGCAGAGGTTTCCTTCTCTCGAGGTATTGGTCACCCTTACCTGCCATTTTCTTCCCATAAGGTCCTTGATGCGCCTAAGAATAAGACCAGAATTGAGGTTCCCTTTTGAGTCATTTTCAATCATGGACTGTATCACCTATGAATCTATCTCCAGTAGAATTTGTCTATGTCCCTTATTCCATGCTAGATTCAAACGTCCCCACACTCCCCAAGCTTCCGCAACCAGAGGTGAAGAAACACCCTGTAACATTCTAAATACTAGAACTAATAATGTATCCAGTTTACATATCAATAAATAGGATTTAGTACATTACTTATAAATATCACAACTTTACAAATGAACAGTTTATATGCATATCAAAATATAAGCCTTTCCATCGGTGTATATATATACATATATCATGAAGCAGAAAATTTGTATAGGATGTTATATCATAGTATTTAATATATACAAAATGCCTCATGGCATCAAAATCAAAAGATCTAAACTATTCTGATATTCTTATCATAAATAGTACATATATTCATTTTTATACTTCATCTAATATCATTTATTATACTTATTTTTTTATTACTTTCTCTCTCTTAATCACACATCTTTAAAAAAAATGTATATAGTACCTATACCTCTAAAAGAGGTGTAGGATTATTTTTTCTCTTTGGTATGTAGAAATTGTCTTCAAATATCGATTTATTGCGCCATGACCGTAGACACCACGTGATGACTGCCCAGACGATGTGAGACTCTTAATCTTTCTCCATAGATACTTGGATGGAATATAAAAAAATAAGCCTAGTGAAATAGACAGAAACAAGCCTAATAAAGTTAGTAAAAACAAACTTAACGAAGTAAGCGGAAATAAAGATGAGATATTAGTTCTAATATCATGTAAGATTCTAACATAAAATTAATTAATATTAAGTGGAGTAATCCAACAAATATATAAATTACACTTAAAATGTTAAAAGAAAATTCTTAACATATATATTAGTATCGTGATTATTTGAACAGTCTAATTTGACAACTGAAAATATCTGTCTGAAAGTATGGCTTGGATTAACAAATTGACATTAATTTTCCTCATTTCCTTTCTGAACCAAAATACTTTGAAATTTCGCTTTTCTTGAATCCTGATTAATTCCTGGCTTTTGAATGTAATTTTTTTTCCCGTGTCATGATGTCCACATCATATACATGACAAGAATTGAATTCTGCATGACTTTCATTGAATTCAAGAGCAATGCTACACCCTTGAACGCAAAAGCATTTACAAATGCACAACTGACAGCTTCTGTTAACTTCTGCTTCAACTCACTACAAGTACTTCATACTTATACAGTTGCAACTTCCAACTAAAAATTAAAAACGAAAAAGACAAACATTAATTAATAATGTTAAACATATACTTACACATATTACTTTATATTTGCATAATTTGTACCATTTTAATTATAATTTATCTTACATCATTTTATGCACAACCACATTCCGATGCCAATAATGTTAGTGACTCACAGTTAGACGTACATTTCATGCACATCTGCCTATGTGACAGAGTCAAAATAAAGTTGTATAAAAAATGAGGTAAACTCAATTATAATGAAATGGTAAAAATTATAGAGATGTGAGGTGTTGTGAGTAAAAGTGTATGTGAGTAGTATTACTCTTCTGATTTTGCCACTTCACATAGATGTGAGGTGATGTGACTCTATCTATTACTCCTTGTGATCCATTTTAAATGTCATTTTGATGTCAGATACAAGAATTAAGAAACATTTAATCAAGCATTAAATGTGAAATTTTTTTACTATACTACCCTTATTCATTTTAATTAATTATTTCACTTTACTATGTTGATCTAAATTTAATGAGTAGTTCAGATTATTGAAGCATAAGGGGTAAAGATGAAAAAATAACAATTAATACTTTATTGATATGCAAAAACGTCACTTATAATAGACTATTTTTTTTTTACAAAATGACACTTAAAATGGACCAGAGGGAGTATGTATGAAGCATTATCCAACCTTAACCAACGCTTATCAAGAACGTGTGGCGAATATAGGAAGATAGGACAATTTTACGGTGTTAATAACGTGTGAATATCTGTGAAAATAAAGCTTAGAGCCAAAGAGGCATATGTGCCTAGTGTCGTTTATTGTGGTCCCTCTATGTTTGGGACCATTCATGGACCAAGTTTTTAACATGTGATAACATGTTTTAAAATAATAAAAATTGCGGCTAAACGTACAAAAATTGCGGCTAAATGTAGCCATTGTCGTCCGTGTCGACCTCGCCAAAACCTCTCTCAACAGCAAGGTCATCAGTCCAACAACACCTCCCTCAACAACAAGAGCAAAGGAAATGCATAAATAAAAAAACTTACGGCATTTGGTTTGAAGACAGTGGCAGAAATGGTGGAACGCAGCAACTGGATCTACTGGGTTACTGGGTCACAATTAGATAGTCGTTGGGTGGACTTGGTGGTTCCGGCATGGTTGAGAGAGGTTTGCAGGGTAACGATGGGGTTGCAGTTTCTGGGTTTGGCGAAGGGAAGTGGTGGTTCCAATGACGGCTTAGGAGGAGGGAAGTCGTTGTCCGGACTCAAGGTTGGTTCACGGTGGCTCCGAGGTAGGTTTTGGGTCTGTGGACGCCACACCTTGCCACCACGCCGCCTAGATCCACTCCGCATTGCCCTTCGCCTTTGAGATATAGGTTGCTGATGATGAAGTTCCGTTTAGACAGTGGGGATGCCTTTGTGACTTGCTATCTAATAAGCAAGTAATCAATCGGCACCATTAATCTAAAATTATTCTTATCTAACAACTAAAAATAATGAGTCCACGAATGGACCTCTTCTCAAGAAGCCCATATTAAGCGGAGCCTATGTGCCTTAACTAAGTATTGAAATAATGTCATTTTCTTAGTTGAAGATTTTTCTTTTGCTGAAAAAGGTAATAAGTAAGAATAGGTTACTCTAAATTTATCAGTGTGGACATCATTGAATTACTATCATCTCATAGGTGAAGACTTCAAGGATGTGCTGGGATGGTGATTAGTGAAGCTATCATTAGGGCCGGGTGAGCCCCGTGTGTTAGCCGGAGTAATGCAAGGACTATATAGAAGATTGAATCCAGACGTTATGCAAGGGATTGTAAGGATTTATAATGTTTCAGTGTCCCAAGTTTTCGAAATACACAAAGCAAGCTAAGTAACAACAGTCCACCAGATTAATTAACTATTTAAGCTTCTTATTGTTGTTAGTCTAAGTTGAAGGTTGGGTGAAGGTCTCTCAATTCAACTATATCATTCCTTTGCAATAGATTAAAACCTTTCAATTAGTAAAACCTAGCATGCTAATGTTAAAGTGGCAAGAGATCAAAGACTATCTCATTGTTTTGAAAACGATAATTTTCAGTTTAAGAGTTCGTGGTAAATTTATAATTTTATATATATCGAATAAGAGGGGCTATATATATTTTGTTTACCAAAAACAATTATTATAGTTATATCTCATAGAAACTAATCCTATACTAGTCAAGTGAACTAACTGAAACTGGCATTTGGAAACCCAAATGAGTAAACAAGATCAAAAATTACCGACTCCGCTAAGATTAATGGCTCACAACGCAAACAGGGGGGAAAATGAATTCAAAAAATCATGAATATGGACAAGGTAGGTGTTAGTAACTGAATATAGATTTGACAGATACAGGTGTGCAACTGAAAGATGTGTGATTTGATGCTACTTATATAAACATGACCCAGATGTATTCCTGTAGATGGACAAATAAATGGATGGAGGAGAAATAATAATTGAGATGGGTATGACAGAGAGGAACAGCAAATAAATAAAATTATAAGATAAGAAGAATTGAGAAAGAAGTAGAAATATTAGATGAGACTGTGAGTACGTAACAACATTGTTGAAATAATATCAGATGAGAGGAAACTTTCTTACACGATAGTTGATGATACAAATACGGGCCAGGGAGCGGCAGTATTGTGCAATGCAATGTGTAGTGAAATATTCTTGTGAACTCACAACATCATTAAGTGTTGGACTACATTTTAGAACGTCCCAATTTTAGCTGTTCCACACTTCCACTGAAAATAAAATTGAATCAGATAGAAATGAAAAATCCACGGAAAATATAATTGAACCAGATAGAAATGAAAACTCAACATTTAACAGTGAACAACTTTATTTATTTATATTCAGATAAAAAAACTTTATTTATTTATATTCATATAAAAAAACTAATTTTATTTATATATTTATTATTTTTGTAGCCAACAACTTGACTGAGCAAAAACTACACTTATAATGGTGTAAAATATAGTTTTGTTATAGAAATCCCGAGCTGCTTTTTTTAGCGACTCTTGAGTATTCCTCATGTTGTTGACTCTATTGCGATGTTGTGCTGGTTGCTCTAGGACTTATTGCAGTCTCTAATTTTTTCTGTTTGGAACTTTAATTTCTTTTTGTTGTATTTTTTTCATGGGAAGTTTTCTTTCTTATTTTTTGTAGTTTTTCTCAAATAAATTTATCTAAATCTTTTAATTTTGCATATGTTATCTTTTAGATAAATTTGAAGAGTTTGATTTTGAATATATTAGAGATATCTTTCGATATGTTATATTTGAAATTTCTAACTTTAATTTTCTCATATTGATTATATGACAAGCCTTACAAAATAAAAAGACTTTTTCAGATTTATTGAACAAAGTTACAAAGTAATTCTTATGTAGAGGCATGATCTACCATAGACACTTAAATTATTATTTAATATGTATAAGATAATGTGGATCATCATAAAATTATATTAATTTTTAACAATATTTTTACACATGTCAAATAACGATTTGACTTTGAGTGTCTAAATAATGACGTGATAGATCGTGTTTACCTAAGAATTTCTCCAAAGTTACGAATCATGTAGGTGTAACAAAAAATGTAAGGCCTTAGAGAAGAAACTCTCTTTGGAGCAATGAACACCATAAGTTCAATGGAGAAGACTGATTTAGCTTAATCTTTTATCTTTTTACTCCCCTTAGTACTATTGTTAAGATTTAATAGGTGTTATGTTGTTTTTCTTGACTTGTTTTTTTCTTATTTCTTTCTTAACTTGCAAGAAGTAATATTGGTGGTAGTCACTCATTGCTTTCTATTCATGGAACTTGTTTTTCTCCCATTACTTAGTTAATAAATACTTATCTTTAGGGGAAAAAAAAACAGCTTCACTAATGTAACACTAAAATCATGTTTTGATTTAATTAATTATTTGGGATAATCAATTTTTGAATTTGGCTCTTCTAAAGTGCACCTTGCACTTTAGAGAGTAAATGCATGCATCATAACCTTTAAAAATAATAGATAACAGAGATGAATCACATTCATTTAATGAATCCTCCTTAGATCTTTTAAGAAAACAATTATATTATTAAAAATTAAAAAAGAAATTTGTCACTTTAAACTATATTTAAAAGGATAGTAAGGGAGAGAATGACAAGAAATAAAAATGTTAATTTTACTAAATATTTGAGAGTAATTTAAAAGGAATAAATGAAATGACATTCAAAATTTCAATTTTTTATCCCTTTAAATTAAGAGATCAAAGAGGAATGTCATAAATTCCCTTCTCTTATCTTATTAAACAATTAAATAATAGAGTGACATGTTTTATTCAATTTTATTCTTTATCTTTTCATTCCATTTCATTAGTTACTACCCTCGTTAAACTCCCAAATATACCCTTAATTCCTTCTCCAAATGCAACACTTCCCCTTTCACGCAGAAACATGTCAAGAACCTAAAGTGCTTCTTGAGGGGCATCTGTTTGCCTCCACTGCAAAAGAGTCCTAAATGGTGAAGGTCTGCCCGTGTAGCGAATTTTCTCACAACTTTGAACTTCCTCACACGCCTATATTGAAATACAAACGAAAGATTACATATATTGTCAATACAAACAAGGATGAATTTGAAGATGAAGTAAACCTTCGTCCTCCTGATCCATCGTCTTCATCAATGAGGGTGATTATAAAATCCTTTGAAATAAAACGAAGAGGCCACCATATATAGGCTTTTGCGCCCATCATATGCAGGATGAGAATCTCGGTATAGACTCACCAGCTGCTCCGTAACAGCACGTACGGTTCACACCTCTTGAGATGGCTTCAGGTGTAATGGTGACCTAACCAACCAAGAGCAGCTAACGAAGAATAAGGAAGTGTGAGGAGGAAGAATGGAAAGAGCTTGTCATTCAGGCTCAATTATTGAAAGATGGCAATGACAGAAACGACAACGACGGCATAGGGGGCTCCACCGTGTGAAGTGGAGTGAGAAGCCTTGCTAGAATTTTTTTTTAAATTTTTAATGATATATACATTAAATGAACTCTATTCATCTATATTATTCATTAACTTTGCTCTTCAAAGCATAAGCTATATTTTAGAAAATCCTAATCCTTGCTTTGTATTTTTTAAAAGCAGCTTTAAAAAAAATGTATTTGGATTTTGTTAAGGAAAAGTTGTTTTTTTTATTATTTTTCACTAAAATAACTTTTCTCTAAAATATAATTTCAAATTTTTGGATTATTGATTCTTTACTGTCTCATAATTTAAATAGAAAAATATTTTTTAATCCTCCAATAATAATATTTTAAAATCATTTCGCATCTAATTTGGCAATTTACTATATAAAAGTAAGTTGAAATTTCAAACTAATGGAGTGGAAGAAATAATTATACTATCAATGATTATTAGTGATGTCCACATGTTTAGTTTTATGCATATGTCAAATGTATGTTGTGTAGTACTTTACCATTATATGACAGTTAAGGAGGTCAGCTTTGAGCATAACTTTCACATAATCAACACGTAAATTGGTTCCTTCTTGAGAAATGGTGACAACATCTATTGGCTAAACCTTATGGTCATTGATGTCATGCTATGAATGGCATTAATTTCCTGTCACGAAGGCAGTTTATAATTGTAAGTCATTATAGGAACCTGCAAAATACGGTCATCTAATAGTAATTTTTGTTAGAGTTATTGTAATTTGTAATACTTGATATTTGTATAAAAATGTCAAAATGATGACCATAGTAATAAGAAATAAAGAACTCATAATGATAAGAACTAATGATCATAATGATAGGCAATAATAATGAGTAAACATTGTTTAGTTAATGGTGGTCGATGTTGTGTCAATCCATGGTATTTGTTGCTGATCAATTATTACTTTCCTGCAATTCTTTCTTTCTGATATTTATTTTGACAAATTCATATTTGAAGTGATCGAAAGTTTCTAACTTTAACATGTTTGGACAACTTTCATACCGAATATGCTCGGATAACCTGAAACTCGATTCAAAACAAATAGTCTATTTTCTTGGACACCTTTCATGACCAGTATGCTCGGGTGACCCAAATTCTTATCTATCATTTTGCTGATTAAATAACTTGGCTCTGGCAATCAATTAATATAGAACGTTAAATAATTTGATGAGATGCAGGGGGAGTCCGGTCCCCATAATCAACCATATTCAAGTCAATTATCCGTAGCACAGATGTGTGGCAAATACGCAATGATATTTGATCTGGTGTGTCAACGGCCGACGACTTTTGTGAATTTGTCACTCCTTACATTTTCCTGTTCTGTCTTTAATTCCTTATGTAGGAAATTATGGATGTGATTGGGATTATTTATTACTTTCTTGAATTTTTGTAAGCACATTGCAAATGATAAAGGCATTTCAACTAGCAGACACACGAATAAAATTGAGTGTTGACTTCACAAGAAGAAAGGTAATTATTTTTTGATAACTAAATTATTTACAGTAGTTAAAGCAGTTGTCATCAATTTTAAAATAACAAATGATTATTAATATTACCTCTGCTCAAAATTATATGTCGTTTTAGAATATATATTTTATTTTATCTTATTTTTCATTTTAAAAAACTAATAATACATTTTGTTTTACAATAAAAACTTAAAACACATTAATTATTATTTTTTCCAACTTTATCATTGTCTCTTAATATTTTTATTAAGTGGAATGAGAAAGAGCATTGAAGTGGAGTAATAATATTTTGAGTATTTTATTAAAAAAGGATAATTTAGTTGAGTGTAGTTATATTTTTCTAAAATTGAGGGTAACTAGTAACTTTTTTAATTCTGGTGCAAAAACCTTAAATAATATATATTTTCAAATGAATTGAGTATTTAATTTATAGAAATTTTTACTATTCTCTTATATGTTATTTTTTGTGTGACAATATTTTAAGTAATTACATGTAAATTTAATTTCTCTAGACCAACCATAGCCTAAGAAATTGAATTTATTTTCAAATAACATTATCATTTACATTTATAAATTTTTTTACTATTCTCTTATATTTTTATTAATTTTTGTAAAATTAATTATGTAACACAATTATTCATAAAAATATTAAATTATGATTAATCGGATACACCCAACTAGGTACCCATAATTAGTTTAGACAAAAATTTCTCTTCATGTTTAATGCTGTTTTGCGCTAAACTCAACGTAAAATTTTTCGTGCTCAACTAAGGACGAGTACATCCCAAGTCCCAGAATCAAGCAGGAAGACATGATATCAAAACCTTTCATTGATTGAGACGTCCATATTCGAAGCAGGTGAAAAGGAAAAATACCTGAGTTGTGTATCAGATATTGACGTATAAATCTCTGATCTATTCGCTGTTATTTTTTCAGAGGCTCGGGAGATAGCCATTGCTTTTCAGTAGGAAATTGAATTTGTTTCCCTCATCTTTTGTTGAAACTCAAGCTACCACTGAGTAAAATCTAAAGCGACAAAATTCCATGTTATTTTAGGTGCATGCAGTTTAGTAAATGGAGACTTTCATTAACTATTTTTCTTCTGTCTCAGGCTAAACTTTCATGCACCTTCATACTTTAAAAAGAATATTGGATCTATATTTAAGCTGAGCATCATGTTGAAGTAATTTAGGGTTAGTGTTCATGTTAGATTAAATATATCATGTAATCAACTTGTGATTTATCTTATTAATTTAATAAATAATTAAATGAAATTAATAAACTAAATTCTTATTGGATAAAAGAGAAAGAATAATTTTATAATTATAATAACTGTCAACTCGAGAGAATTTAATAGTATTTAAGAAATAATTTTTGCACAAAATTAAAAGTTTGTTCTTAGTCACTATAATTTTTTCTTTTTTATCATCACTAAAGTAAAAAAAATATGAAAAAAATACAAAGTAATAGAATGTAAATTTTGAGATCTTTTTAATATTCTTGGAATAAAATTTACTAATTATTCATAAATAAAGATTAGTGTCTTCTTACCCTCTTGTTTGAGAGAATCATACATTTTAATATCCTTATATTTTAATGTTAACCTTTTTATATTAAAATTCTCAAAAAACTTACAAACTAACAGTTCAATCTCGGAGTCAGGAATATACTCGGACCTGACCTCAAGCAAAATAGGATGATTGCATAATTGTTGCGGAGCTCTCAGTACTACGGCAGAGTGAGGGGGTGGTGTGTACTCCGATGCCGCTAGTGTTCAAGTTAGTGTCAACATTAGGATGATAAATTAGATGAAAGATGCATAATAAATAGTTAAACTATCCCTTTATTTAAAGTGGGAGACGATTACTGGGGAGTAACCTAAACAGATTAAGTTTTCTTGTATTTAGGAGTCCAGTAGGGTATCTATAGGGATTTTATCTCTTTATCTCCATTTGTGAAGAAATTTAGCTACAGTCCTTAATCTTTCCTAAAAAGTGAACCGGACCAAAGTGGATCTTAGTAGCCACAGAATCCGTTTATTGTTGGGCCACGGGATAGCACGCTTGAGATGATGAAATCCTGAACCCAATTCAGAATAGTTAGTAATATATAGTTGAACAATTTAATCAACCAACAAAATATCCAAATCATAAAATTCGTTTATTCATAATTTAGAGTACAAAGCACCATTTTCTGTTTTCTATTTTGCATTCATACAATTTATGATGCTCTTGTCTTGGCCATAGCATTGTAAACAGAGGGTTGAAACGAAGAAGCCAAGAGTAATCCTCGCCAGAACTTGTAAACTACATTACTAACCATTACAATGGTAACTATACCTCTTATTTAGCATATACTTAATATACCTCTTACATGTTTCAATTAGAACCGGGTGTCATCACCTGCTGGAGGGTGGTGACCACCATAAGGTGGCTTCTCGTATGGAGGCTTGTAAACAGGTGGCTTCTCAACTGGTGGCTTATAAACAGGTGGCTTCTCAATTGGTGGCTTGTAAACAGGTGGCTTCTCAATTGGTGGCTTGTAAACAGGTGGCTTCTCAACTGGAGGCTTGTAAATGGGTGGTTTCTCTACTGGGGGCTTGTGGATAGGAGGTTTATACTCAGGAGGCTTGTCATAGTTAGCAAGCCCTTGAGGGGTGAGAATCAGAGCTGAAAGGAGCAACACTAGGAAGAAGGGTAAGGAAGCCATGTTACTGATTCTTGTGTTGGTGCAAAACACAAATGATCAGCTTTTATACTAGTCAGGGGGCTTAGTGAATCGAGTAGTAGGTGTAGGTCTCAATCTTAAGTCATTTATGATTTGGATAGCCCCTGTATAAAAAGTCAAAGGTTGGTGTGCTTTATTGAACAATGATACCGGTGATTTTGTCTTCACATAGTAGCAAAGTAGGAAATTATATGTGGGAACAGGAACTACATCAGTGTACCAGTACGAATCTTTTCCTATGCACCGACAGTGAGTTTCAATTTTCAGAATAAATTAAAATTGTCCTTTGAATTCAGATCAAAAAATTTCCTTCGTTTCCCACTCCATTCTAATCTAACGTAACTCGAAATTTAAATCCAATGGATCCTCCTTATCTTGAGAAAATTTTCAACATCTGGAGTGCCAGAAGCGCATCTTGGTTATAACTGAAGGTACCATGGCTCTGCCTAACATTTTGAAAATCTTCCTTATATATGTTACATATATATGATAAGTATGTAAAGCAGACCATTGCAACGAGAGCATAAGATAGAGAAGCTTAGCCCCATACGAATTTGTCATGGCTCATTTGCTTTAGCATGTGAATAAATTAGTTGAATAAGGAAAACTAAATGACATCACCTTTGTGTTTGATGTTGGGTTGGCTTGTTTCAAGGCTTGACCCATGCATTATTTAAAAGAGTTGCCCTAACGGTATATAAGTATTTATTGTATAGGTAGAAACGTGATTATAAATTTAAATTTTAATTATTTTAATTTTTAAAATTAAATCACAAAAAATATTTTTATAAATTTTCTAGTCCTGTTATAAATAATTTACCTTTAATCAAATTAGAAATATAGATTAATCGATGTATCCTCAAATTGATCCAAATACTATTTAATCACAATAAAAAAACTCTTGATATAAGAAAAAAATGTTGAAGTATTTCCTCTCGACTTTACTCTATCCTTTATATTTTGGTTCCCTCAAATTTTTTCTTTTAGATCCACCACTGTAGAGTGCAACGATTACCAAAGCCCAAGTCTTGCAACAATAATTCACTCTAAAATGGGTACTCAAAACGCCATGTATTTACCACTTTTCTATCTCTAAAGCTTATAATATTCTTTTGGATAAATTTAATTTACTCCTTTCTCTAATTTTCGTAATAGTCAAACACAATATAAATTTTGAGTATTTTATGTGCAGTTGGATTATAATCAAACTCGTGCATATTAATTATTTTTTGTGATTATTTTTTATGATGTTTTCACTGAACTTGCTTCTTTTAACCAATATATATCATCTAATTTGGTTTCATTATATTTGCTTTTGTTAAACCTAAAATCATGGATTATGATTATCTGCGTGCTCATTATAAAATCTCAAAAATAAAATAAAAACAAAGAAAAAATCATTCAGAGAAGTACAGGGTACAATTCACAGACTTTTTTTTTGTCTCCCGTTAAATTTGTACCTAGTTGTTCTTCAATGGCAAGAATCCAACAAATGGAAAAAAAAAAAAGCCATTTGTCTAACTTTGAACATATTAATTTTGTAGGCAATCCACCCTTATATAATGAATTAGAATATATTTTTTTAAAGTGATTTAAGTTATTTTTTAAAATAATACATGTCATTCTTAATTTTTTTATAAAATTTTTAAAATTAAATTATCTTTTTAATTAATTATACATATGTCTTTTTTTAATTTTTTTCTCTTTTAACTTATGTTTTTTAGATTTTATCTAAATAAATTAATTATGCATATTTTATTTATAATTTTAAATATTTTTAATTAATATTTATTTAAATTCTATTTGAATTTAAAAAAACTCATACATGGATATTTGCCAGTTAAACAGGATTTTCAACCTCAAAATTTCTTCAAAATGAATTAGAGCTATAAACTCCGTATTAAGAACTTTTTTACAAAGTTTGATGGTACGTGATCAGCACGTTTTAATTACATTGTTTTTCCTTTTCTTTTTCTTATTAACAGTGCTACTTGCTGCTGTAGTAAAAACTTGAATTATATTTATATCTTTTTCCTAAGTGAATTAGAGTGTGTTAGATGGTGGTTTTTAAATTTGTTAAAGATATTGATAACAATTTAGACTTTTCTTCTAAATCCAACTACTAAAGTAGAACAATTGAATTTTTGACATTGCATCGTAGTCCGCAAGTTCAACGTTCGATCTTTATGGTTGCAATTTTTTATATTATTTTCTCTTAGCTCTCTCTCTCTCTCTCTCTCTCTCTCTCTCTCTCTCTCTCTCTCTCTCTCTCTCTCTCTCTCTCTCTCTCTCTCTATATATATATATATATATATATATATTAGTTAGATGAGATCAGCTATGTTTGGCAGGGCTCAAATCACTTAAGGCCCTAATAAATTTTTACTTTCATTTATACTTTATAGTCAAAAAGGTAAAATAAGTAAATCATGGGAGGTAGAATTTCCTATCTTCTTTTTTTCCAAAAAAAAAAAAGCTCACAATACGTAACACTATATTTGGATATTTTTTTATTTAGAAGGGAAAAAACTAAAATATAATTGTTATTTTTTATTTTTAAGATTAATAAAAGAATAGGACGAGATTTCATTAACTCACGTGTTCTCCCATTTCACCTCAATTTTAAAAGAACAAAAGTTAAACCTTTGAGTTCGATGTATTTTAAAATTTTCAAATAAAGAAAGTTATTTGCCTTCTTCTCATTCTTTTTTTTTTCTTCATTACTTATCATCCAAATATAGTGTAAAATTAATGAGAAAGGATGTTCCCTTCATATCATCATAATAAAAGAATGAAACTCAAAAACCAGTATTAGAACTAAGGTCCATCTGTTGATCTGCATATTATTCTGGTTGAAAGGATTCATTTTTTTGGCTCACAACTTGAGTTGGACATGTGGCTTTCTTGTTAATTTGTTTTTCTAGTTTCCATGATTTAGTTTTGAAGTCCTAATAGTGCTTGATCAGATTTAATTATTTTCAACCATTTATACTTTTTTAAGCTCACAGGTCACAACTAATATGTCTATTTATTGAGAGCTGCTTCTTCTACTTGTTATCATTTTTTCACTGTAATATTTTTAGCTCGGTCGATCAAATAACATTTCTTCCTCTGCTAGCTTTTTATTCTTTCTATTTTTTTTTTTTTTTGGTTGATCATGGGGCTAACCGGCTAAGTTCTTGAGTTTGACATTATTGGACTTTGTATTTTGATAGAGGTTAGAGTGCATAGTCAATTTGATTGGAGGGAGCTCTACGGTTGAAGAGTTGCCCTCCAGTGTTTTTGTAACCCAAGAGGCAGGTGTCATGGACGGATACTCTAAAATTGGTGATATATCATATCGTATTCATATTCAATATCAATATTAATATAATATTATTGCATTCGTATTTTTGGCATATCTTTACTTTTTTTTGGTAAATACTTACCAATTATTTCCTTTAAAGTATATTCTTCCTCTTTCATTCTAGTCCTCCTCAAAATCATCACACATAATAGTATATTTTCATCACTATCAAATGAGTTAGAGCACGAGTGAAATTCGGATTGGAATGATCACAAGTAGATAAATTTAATTTTATCTTTTTACATACATATAATTTTATATTATCATGCTTTTATCTTGATTTATTTTTTAAATCACATTTGTATATCGTATCGTATCAAATATTTGTATTGATATCTGTGCAACATAGGTTTCCAAGTGAAGCCAAAAACAAAATCCTATTCCATGTTCGATGAAATTATTTTTTAAAAACTTGTGTTATGGCTTGTCTCAATTCTGTTGCAGCAAATGTTGGTCATTCACTGAGTGTATGTCTCATTCCATTATTATTTTTTGTCCATATATAAAGGCAAAGAGAGTATGTCTATATTATATCTTCCTTTGAGTAGTTGGCAAGTTCGTTTCAGTGAGCCCAAACTTGTCTGAGCGGGCATACTTTATTTCCGTATAATATTTTGTTCTTTGTAAATAATATATTATTTATAAATATTTTGAGTGATTGGAGTTGTTCCGTTATCTACAAGAAGGATTTACATATATGTATTTCTATTTGTTTGGTATTTTCTTTATTGTCTATTAAGGTCCTAGTGATGCGTACCCTGCGAATTAACTTTGTATTGCTACTGTTCCGAATATGTTTAAAATTAGTTGGATTATGTAAAATCTAGTCTAATATTATACAAATTGAATGAGTAACTATTAGAAATTTCTAATTTAAAAATGGAATTTAGAGATAAAAAAAATTCTGCCTCCATTAGAAATGAAAATAGAGACAAAATTGGTGAATTAGAGAGAGAAAATAAAATTTAGAATTTAGAAATGGAAATGATCCATCTCCGAATTTTTCGTCTCTATTTTGTCAAATTAAAGTCAAAAAATATACTTAGAAACAAAATTTATCCACTTTAAATTTTTTCGTCTCTAATTTCATCTCTATTCAGTCAATGTGATGTTGTAAAAAGTCAAATATGTTTAGAGATGAAATTTAAAGATAAAATTTATCCGTCTCTAAATTTTCTGTTTCAAATTATCTTTCTTTTCCGTCCCTAACTAATTTATATAATTTAATTAATAAAATTATTTTTTTATTAGATAGAGACGGATTGTTTCCGTCTCTAATCTCTTCAAAATAAAATGCTGAAACTTGGTTTCAAGAACCCTTAATCCCTAATTTCTGAACCTTTCCTTCTCCCCCGCAAATGTTCAATTGAACCTTGTCACCGAGCCGTGCCCTAACCGTTCTCACCCAGCCCCTGTTTCTTCTCACCCAGCCGCGCCCTCACCATGCTCACCTTGTCGTGCCCTCATCGTGCTCCCCCAGCCGTGCACCACCATTCTCACCACCATTGCCGCTGACCATCATTTTTCTCATATCTGAGTAAGTTACTGTGAGCCCTTACCATTCTCACCTAGTCGTGTACTACCGTTCTCCCCACCTTTGCCTCCGGCCACCATTTTTCTTAGATCTGAGTAAGTCACCATAGGTCCGCACCCTCACCCTTCTCACCGTGGGTCCGCTCCCTCACCGCTCTTCATTTTGCTCTTTCTGGAGTCCTCACACTCAACTTACTCTATGTTACGGGTTTTCTTCTCTATTTTTCTTCTCTGTCTCTCTCAAGTGTGGTTATGTGATTATGTAAAGTGTCCATCATTTTGTGATTATGTAATTATATTGCTCGGCTGTAGTTATGCTATGCTCGTTGTGTTCTTCCATTCTTTTTTTACTTGTCATTTTCTTTTTCCTTTTCTTTTTCCCCCCTCTTTGGATAGGAGGAGGGGGAAGGTGGGGTTACAGCTTTACAATGACATTAGATTTTTTGGGATTTCTAAAACTATAATCACAATTATTTTAGCTATCAATGTTTGATTGCTTTTAGTTATGCATTTCCACTAAAAAGATTTTAGACGTAGGCCTTGGCAAATCAACGTTTGAGCAGCCGTTTGTTGCATTTTTTTAAACAATGGTAACAACTTGTTGGAGCTGCTATTTGCAGTAGAAGATTTTTGTATATATTTATTGTTTTATTAATTTTAGGTTTATGCATATGCTTACCATTCGACATTATTGTATCATGATGTGGAAGTTGTAACGCCCTCCTTAGGGCATCACATTTCCGACTCCCGACTCATAATCTGAGAAGAAGTTCGCACAAAGTTTGAGTTATAAAAGATGGGTTTCAAAATTTCTTTTTTACTGAAACGTAAATTTACTGAAAATATTAGGTAATATTAAAAATCATATTTCAACTATTCATTATGCAATATTGACACCAATTAATATCACAATTTAAAGAGAAAATATAAAATTAACAGACTTATTTTTTTAACAGTAGTAAATCCCATGACGGATCCTACTTAATAGCATGGTACAACACTAGCGAGAAACTTTAACATACTTATTCCTTTTTCTGTCCATCTTGATACATCAGACATCTGTTCCTTTGTCAACACTGCACACCTTCGAGTCCTGAATGTCCACTCCTTATTGTTGTCACTAATCTCAAAGTAACCATCGCCCGTTATGTCTAAGACAACTCGATCCTTCTATTATTTGATTTTAACAGTACAGACACGGCAAAACAGCATAACAAAGACGTGAGATCATCTACGCCATTACCAACATGGCAGTACAGAGATAACACAAACAGTATATCATACAGATAGATCATACCATAATCATGCTATCAGCATTAATCAACTATCATCATCTAATCATTTATCAATTCAATCATCATCCAAGTACTCAAAACAATTGTCATAGCCAACATTCCTTAATTAATATATCATACAAATATAAATGCTCAGATTTATGCGTATACACAAAGACTCAGTTTATCAAAAACAACTCCATGGAGGTTTTCACAATTTCAAGAAGAATGCTCTCGGTTAATTGTAGCCTTAGCCCAAAGACAATCTCCCAGTCGTTGAAAAGAATCGTGTTCTTGTCGGGTATCGTCAATGCGTTGCAACGGATCGCATCGCCAAATGGCACAGTGGTACTCGCTAACCGTCCCACTCGGCCGACCGCCTCGCCCCCCCAAGATCCATCATAGACCTCACTATCAATTCTCATTCCCTCTTCAACCTCAATGGTCATAATAGCTATTAGCTATATTTTATACAATGCACGAATATATCAGTGCAAGTCCAACCCCAAATGGCCAAATCTTTTCAATTTCATTTGTTCAATGTAATCATATGCTTCAACTCATATTTTTTCAATGCATGTATAATGCACCAAATCCAATCACAGACATATCTTTCCAATGCATGTATAATGCACCAAATGCCAATCACAGGCAAAACATGTCATTTTCTCACAATCACATAAAAATATTCTATCACTTTTAAATCACATAGTGATTTTTCAACAGTAGTTCAAATTACGTAAAATATTTAAACATAATTCAAATTACCTAAAATGTTTCAATGCATCTCCAATCGCGTAATAATATTTTATCATATTTCAAATCACATAAAAATATTTTACTGTATTTTCAAACACTTAGAAATATTTTACTGTATTTCAAATCACGTACTTTAAAAATTACATTTTTAAGATACGTAAATAATTTTTTTCACTACAATTCCATTACATAAAATATTTCTCATTCTTAAAAAATTTCATTTCCACTTTTCTCAAAATAATATGACTTTATACTTTATTTAATACATTTTCTTTACTCAAGAAAATCTTTTTCCACATTTCTTTACTCAAGAAATCTTTTTCTAAAATATAATTCACAAAATCACTTTTCCATTGATATAAATCAACGTTTCAAAACTTAACATTTTCTAACGTACTTCAAAACTCGAAAATAAGTTATACGTTAGTGAATTTTCAAAATACCATTATATTCTTCATTTTTTCCAAATCATTTCCAAATCAACCTTTCTCAAAATAATATAACTTTCTACTTCATTTAATATATCTTCTTACTCAAGAAAATCCTTTTTCACAGTATATTCCACAAATTTACAATTCCATTTGAATTAAATCAATGTTTCTAACTTTAAAAATTACTAACGCTTTCCAAAATCTAACGGATGAGTTACACATTAGAAAATACCAAATCACTATTGTATTCTTCATTTTTTTTCTTAAATCAATTTTAACAAAAATAAATTCTTTTTAAAATAAATTGAGGCTCACTTGCAACCTCTCTTTTCCATTTACATAAAAATTCATTTCTCAAGTGTTTAAATACTCTGATTCTCTTTCCAAATTTCTTGTATTAAATTAATTATATTTTCACTTAGAAAATCACTTTGTTTCATCAAAATCAATGCATTACAAGCATTCGAATATGTGGACATGACTATTGAAAATTATTAAAATATTTTTCCTTCTAAATTGATATCGTTTTACACAAACAAAATCGTTAAAATTTTATTTTCAAAACTGAAATACCGATGGTTATAAAAAAACTAAACTCATTTGTTCAAATCCTTTTTCACTTTCTTTACAAATCTTTTTTTTTTCACTTTCTTTGCAAATCCTTGTTCACTTTCTTTGCAAATCCTTAAAATCAATGTTTATCTGTTTCATTCAAAACTCATATTTAGAAAAACACTTAGGATCTTTTTACACAAAATAAATCAATAAAAATTTCTCAAAGACCATATTCTTGTTCTCTTGAAAAACAAACCATTTGTTTATTTTTCATACTCTTCAAATCATTCATTTTCATCCTTCATGAAATTATTAATTTATGAACACCTATTTAGAGGTGTCTTGGCCGAAATTCACTAAGTTCTAGGGACCAAAAATTAATTCTCTTATTCTTGAAAAATTTCAACATGAACTCTAATTTTTGGGAGCTCAAAACTGTAGCCTCCCCCTTGGCCTTTGGAGCCAAAAATAATCTCCTTTCCACCATCAAATCATGGCATACATATACATATTTAAATATATATCACAAACATGCCATAATCAAAGCAATAAATCATGCAAATCATACCAAACATAGGCAAATAATCAAAGCACATAAACACCCACAAATAATTACATGACCATGGATATGAATCCTCACATGGATTCACCATCCATCAAATATAAAATCATCTCTCACCACCATGCTTGGTTGGTGAGATGGATCTCCCTCTTACCTCTTGAAGATCCTCAAAATCTTCTTGATTTGCTTCTTTTTCCAAGTCCTTCACCACCAAAGGTTTTTCAAATACAAAACAAAATACATAGAAATTAGTATACTAAGCTTAATTAAGAGGAACCATGGATCAAACATGGTTTAGAACATGAAAAAGAGAGAAGAAATGAAGTTTTCTTACACTTCACCACAAATACCTTATAACTTGGCTCTTGAAGAAAGTCCATGAAGATGAATGATTTAGAGAAAGTCTCCAATATGAAAGTTGCTTAGAATATCATGTAGATTCAAGATCTATGGTTGGATGAAATTAAAAAGTGATGGAAGGTGTTCTTGATGGTCATGGCCAAAACATAGAGTAAAAGAGGAATGAGAGAAAATTTTCTAAGTTTAGCTTCTTGAAATTGACAAAGAAATACCAAGAATGAGTAATAATGATGGTCTTCCACTTTGCCATCCTCTTAAGGCACCAAAAACCGTGCCCCCCTCCAAACACTCTCTTAAGGATGCAAACAAATCAATAATAATGCATGTTAACTAAGACAAAGTGATAGAAAATGATAGGAATTGATTTGTAATAATTTGCTTCACAAATGGATGCATTGCCGTGGAGAGTGAGTGAGAAATGAGTGAATTATTTGAACAAATAATTGGTACTAAGTCATTGAGAGAAAAGGTGATAAAGTGAGATAGCAAATGAATGAAATGATTTTTGGCTCCCCTTTTTCCTTGCATGGCCATAGGAAGCACTTGGAGAAGCCACCAAATTTGACTTACTTTTATTTAGCTTTCTTGAATTATTGTTAGAAGAATGACCAAGTAAAATGAGTAATGGAATTAGCCCCCTTTAGAGTGCATGACGTAGCTTGCATGGAGAGAAAGAAGAAAATATTTTTGCTTTAGGAAAATGACTAATAATTATGTATAATTGATCAAGACATCTAATAATGACATAAAGTTTTTTTTTTCTTTAGCTCCAAAATGAAGCTCAAAAACCGTCCCCCCCCTTTATTCTTGCTTCTTCAAAATTGTCATCCTTTTCAAGTCATTATTTGAAGCATTTCTAGCCATTGATTAATTCAATGGTTAGGATTTAGGTAGACTTTTGATTAAAAGACTCAATCTAGGCCATTGGATATTTCTCCTTTAAATCCTAGTCATTAGATGTGTCTCCAAAATAAAGGGTTAAGATTACTCCTTCTTACTTTTAATCTAAGGGTTATAATTAGTCATAGCCTTTTTAGAAGACCAAATCTCCACCATTGATTAAATCCAAATCCAATGGTCCTAAATGGTCCTTGTTACTTTATAAGACTAAATCTTCACCGTAGATTAAATCTAAATCCAATGGTTATAAATGGTCTCTATCACTTTTCAAGACCAATTCTACACCGTTGATTAAATCGACGGTTGATATCAAAGCCTTCCTAACCAAGTTTATTCTCACATCATTGATTAAATCAATGGTGATTATCCAATGCTTCTTTATTAAGTTTGTTTCTTAACTTTTGATTAAATTAATGGTTAATCTTCAAACTAAGTATTTTCATCCAAGGGTACAAATCAAGTCAAGCCCTCTTTGTTGACTACGCAGTATAATTTTTATTATTTTTATCTGCTATAACCCTACAAATAATATTTTTACTATATTTTTATCACCTGATAAATAAATACAGTACAAAACACAGTAAAAGAAAATTATAAAAACTGTTTTCAGATTCAGGTTTAGTAAGATCCCCTGTCTCCATCTAAACAGCACAAATTTTTCTATCCGTAGAAAATTTTTTCACTTTGCGGGACCCACCTGGGCCCACGTATGGCCACCTGGGTCCACATACACCCCTTGGGCCCACAAATAGTAAAAAATTTCATAATCATCCACAAAATTCACAAATATTAGAAAACGCACAAATATCAAATCAGATTACATAAAATAATTAAAACCTAATGGTAAAAATTAAATTACATAAAGTTTTCCCCGGCCCAAAAATTTTTATTTTCCTGATTCGGAGTAAATCACTCAAAACGATCATATACGCTGACGGAATAATCAAAATAATTTTACAGCATCCAAAAATTACTAAACAGTAAAATTCTATTAACTGTCAAAATTACTGTTTACAAGATAGGAAATTTTGGGGTGTTACAGAAGTAACCTTATATGTCTAGTAACTGAAGCTTTGTCTCAAACCAAAGGATAAGTACCAAACTGGCTAGACATTGTTCATTTACTGATATAGATTGACAATGGCTGAAGTTTTAGTAACTCTTCTAAGTCATATGATTAATGCTTATTGTCTCATTGATTCATAGTTGGGCGAGGATTCCCAAAGAATATCATAACCTTGAAATGAACTGCATAAATTCACATTTAACAGCTTTGAATGTAGTTTTAATTTGGACCATTCAACTCAATCTTCATGGACGCAAATGAGTAACCACCATACTAAAGGCCTGATTATGTTCTAGTTAACAACAACAACAAAAATGCATCAACTGATTGGATGTACTTCTTCTTTCTTTCTTTCTTTCTTTTTTTGGTTTAGGGGGGGCAGGGTTTTGGCTGTCAGTAACTCCTAAAGCAACTCGGCTTACTCTATTTTGTAGATTTTCCTGCCAAGTGGTAATTTCTCAATCTTCCTTAGCCCTATGCTTTTTTCTCACACTCTTTTCATCCCAGCCTTCATTATTTGGCTATTTCCTGAAAGCTAGAAGGGATGTCATTGTGATAGTGTTGGTGGTTGATGAGGAAATTGGGACTAAGATTCCTGATTTGGCGTTTCTTTGAACAACAGTGTTGGTAGTTTATGTGCATTGTATAGTTCTTGATACAACAAGGACTTTGAGGAAGACAAACAAATGTTTGCATTTTAGCTTGTAATTTTTTTTTTTTTTGCATTTTAGATAACAACCTGTACTAAGATGCATTGTTATTCTGAAAGAGAGGAGTGCTATTTGAAGATAGGTATCCTATTAAAAGTTGCACTTTTAGGAAATTGGGTGTCTTATTTTTTATTTTTTTTACAAAAGCTATTTGAAGATGCATTATCTGTTAATATAGTAATAGATGACTAAGGCTATATTATTCTTGGGAAAGTTTAATTTGAACTTGACATGATGCCATTTGTACTTGTGTTACAACACCCCAAGTTCCTCATAGATGGAATGTCATTAAGTTATAAGAACTAAAGAACATAAAAACAAGTAACCATGCACAGCTACTTAGCCTAGCCATTTTGGGTTGTGTGGCTTGTCCTATCACCATTTAAGCTACCTATGGTGTTTAAAATTTCTATCATTTGTAGACTAGACATATTTAGAATATTTACAGGTTTATTTTGTTCATTTGATGAGTTTTGGGGTAAGACCATGTTTTTTGGTTACTAGTTTAGTTTTCTTTCTAATAAAATAATAAAATTTAGAGTTTGGTATTATATTGCTGGAGTAATTGCTTCTTATATTCATTAATTATATTTATTCTTTCAAGTTGAAGAGGGAAATACTGGAACAAAGTTTGTTGAACACGTATATTATTGTGTCAATAAATGTCAGACTGCAAATGCAAGTTTTTGTAGTACATTTACAGCATATCTGAACAAAATAGCAGTACATTTTAAACAGGTATTTTCTGCAAAAGGTATCTTGTGTACACTTTTCATATGTGCAGTTATTATCAATAATGTTTTGTATTCCACTTTGATTGAAGTAGTTTGGCAGGTTATGATACCCATTAATTCAATACTGAGGCTTTATCCTACTGGGTTGCTCCTTGTCAGCTGTAATTTGAGGTCCATAACTGGAGATCTTGCATACTCTCGGAGTGCAAAATTTGAATGTTTGCTTAGAACTTTAATTGTAAATGAGAAAATAATACTGAGTTCACCAGCTTTGCTTGGTACCTTGCATATTTGCAACAAAAGTAATTATATGCCATCCATTGTTAAAGACCAATGTTTTGATGGTCAAGCATGCACACACTCTGGTTCTGATTGTGAGGTTTCTATTGTAACATTCTGCTTAATACAAGAGTTAATTAAGATTATGATAGCTTTAATAATAATAATAATAATAATAATATATCTGAAATAGTAGAGAAAATAAAATAGATGTGAGGAATTTATTTCTAAGCTTTAACTAAGTAAAATGAGCTATAGAAAATTTTGGGAGCTTAAATAAATTAGTTGGATTTTTTTTATAATATTAGGAGGATGTTTAAAGGCCAAATTAGGCAGATAAAATATTTCAGGTTGTATAACACTTTCACTGTTAACTTTTTCTTCTTAACCACCCGTTCCTTATCCTTTACTCTTTTTCTTTCTTTCTTTCTTTCTTCTTTCTTCTTTCATATTTCTCTTTTTGCTCTTTCTCTTTTTTCTCTTTCGTTTTAGCAAGAAGAAGAAAACAAAGAGGGAAGGAAGGAAATCAAGTGGAATAGAGGAGGATCAAGCCAAGATCAAGAGGAAGATGATAGAAAAAGCAAGAAGAAGGTGATACCAAGCTAAGGTAAAGGGATCTTTCTTATCTTTCCTATCCATTTTCATTCCCTTTCAACTAGATCTTTGATGAAAATGTTGAGATTTTACTTGAGAATGAAAGATTCATGTGTTTATGTATGATTCATGACATGAGAACTTAATTTTTCCCCTTTTTACTTTGGATGAGTTTTGGGATTCAAAAAGGGGTATTAAACTCGCTTTTGATTTATGATTTTGGATGAGGATTTAGATGCTTGAAAATGTTAACTTTGATGTTTTGTTGATGATCTTTGGACTGGTTTTGGTTGATTCTTGAAAAATGATGGATTTTTGGCTGAAAACCAGAAAGATCTGGTGCTGTCGCGCGTCTCACGCTGGGGCTCCAGGTTTTCACGCCGCGGCGCCTAGAGTGAAATCTGTGAATTTTGTTCACAGAGAAGAACACGGGATAGGCCGTGTAATTAGACACGGCCCGTGTCTGAAACCACGACCGTGTAATATGACATGGCCCGTGTTTGAGGCCCAAAATCTTTCAAAATGTCATTTTTGAGCTGAAAATAATGGATACATAGTTCTTTAACCCATGTAACTTAAATACAAACCTTAAACCTTGAATTGAATGATTAGAATTCACTAAATTGTGAAAAGACTATGCATCCAAACAGATTTGAGAAATGACTTCATGATGATATTGAATCATATGTGATTGATTGATGGTATTTGAACACCCATGATGAGAATAATTTAATTATGCATTATGTTGCATGATGATTTGATGAAATGGTTTTCTCTCATGGGTATCCACTTTGTGGAACTAGGCTGAGTTGGATTTTGAATGTACCTATATTAGGGTAAGTCTTGGTTAATGGTAAGAGAATATGTGATTTTCTCTATACCTGAGTAATTGAGGTTAAGGAAGAACCTTTCTCTTTACCTGAGCTTCCCTAGTGATTAAGTAGTTGAGGATGAGTATTTCCCTCATTACTTGGGGTAATCATATATCCTGGATAGTTTGAGTAAGGTACCTCTCATTTTATTCCCGATGATTGATATTGTGAGATAACGTACTTTCTCCTTATCATGATGGATTGAAGTCTAACCCTAACTTTGATATTTTATATTGAGGAGACGTACTTCCTCTAAGCTAGACATGGGAAGACTGTGCCTAGTTACCCAGAGTAGTTCTGTGTGGTGACGTACGGCCACGAAGATGTTGATGTGCACTAACCTAAAAGCAGACTACTACCAAGTAAATAAATTTATAATGCTAGCATGATTAATGTATGAGTTTATTGATTTAATAATGAGTGATGCCATTGATTTTTATCATGGGTTTTTATTGAAGCAATTATGATTCGCAGGATTAGGTTTAAATGATTTTCATAATAATGGAAATGGGAACTATGTTTCGAGAAGAGGAAGGACTGTATTTGACTTTTGTCACATTCCTACGCTAGAAAGATTTTTTTTAAAAGATAATTTTTCCTCGAAATGGGTAAAATTGTTATGATGTCACATTTTTGTTTATTAATTATACTACTGAGAATTTCTTAATTCTCACCCCGTGTATGAAATTTTCTGTGACAATTTCAGACAGGAAACACGCAATGAAGCCAGATGGAATTGCGAGCTTATAAAGAGTAGTTTGATATCTTTTCAGTTCTTAGTTTTAGAGAGTTTGTTGCCATGAGGCACTTTTTGTATATTACAGTACGATGATGTAACATTTTGTATAATAGTTTATTTCATGACATATATATATGAGTTTGCGTAAGGCTCATATTTTAATATCTATATACTCTATTTATTTACTAATTTGTGATATTTGAAAGTAATATACCAAATTCTAATTACTGATATGTAAACTGGATACGTTATTAGTTATAGTATTTGGGACGTTACATTATGGTATCAGGGCAGTTCATCCTGTTGAACCGGGGTATGGACTAGCTATGCTATTGTTATGCATCTTTTTGTCTTAAGGATGAGACATATAGGTAGAATTGCATAACGGCCTTGTGAATGTATGTTTGTAGTTTACTGTTACACGGTTACATGATATTGAGCTTGATCCACTCGATATGTAATGTTCTGTGTATTCAAGATACTATGGCATCTTCCGGGCAGACACAAGGAAATGAGGCATCAGCCAGTTCAGCAGGTTTGGAGAATATGATGGAAATGTTCAGAGAAATGGCGGCTATAATAAGGGATTTGAGGCAGGAGCCCGAAGTAACCGTAATAAAGAGTGATCTTTCTAAATTCAAAAGGTGTAATCCGCCATCTTTCCATGGCGAGTATGATCCTGCTGGTGTGGTGTGGAATGTGATTAAAAACTAATATAAAAAACAGTTGCCAAGTTCCACCAAAAATATAAAAACCTTGCAACCAGTTGTAGTGAGCAAGGGTCGATCCACAGAGAACCAATTCAATTAACACTATCAATTTAATTCCTAAATTAAACTCTGATGAAAAATAAACAGTAAAATTAAAAAGGGGGGTTTTGTTAATTAAATATAACAAAAGAAATTAAACTTAAACCAAAGCAGTAAACACAAATTGAATTATCAAGTTAAAGATATTGGTTAAGAGATGGAATCCACCACTAGATTTATATGATTACGCCAACTTACATACCCTTTATACTAACATGATCAATTATGTTCTTATGTGATTGTGAGATAAATCCCGTGTCCTCCTTAAGTTTCGCTTGATTCAGCAACCGCTCAAATCAAACCCTAACCATTAGTTATTTGTAAAGCAACCGCTCTTACACCTACCTAATGATTGCATTAAGAATTAGAAAATCAATCACACTAAGGTCTAATCACACACCGGGATTAAATTACTTAGATCATATGTCTCACTAGTCATACCACCGCAATCGCATAGCAATCTAGTTTTACCACTCTCAAAATTTTGGCAAGAATATAAAAACCTTTATATTGATTTAAGAATAGAAACATATGAATAAAAACATAATTGTATTAATATAAAGAAGTATGCAAGATTCACATAATCAAAACTAGAGTTTCATCGTCCCTTAACCAATCAAGAAGGTTAGCCACACATGGCAAATTCAAAAACAGAAGAAGAATTAAAAGAAAACATTGTTCAGAACAAAAGAAGAAAAGAAAAACTAAAGATCAAACTAGTTTCCAAGGCTTGAGAGTGATTGATCTTTGATCGCTCGAATCCGAGTCTCCAATCCTCGATCGAATCCTTCCCCTTCTTGGTCTTTGTGTTTCTCTCAGTTTCCTTGACGGCTCTCTCTGTCCAGACCTCCTTTTTGGGGCTCTAGGTATCTCTATTTATAGCTTTAGATACCTAATTTCTAAATAGAATTCAAATTTAACTTTCTGGTGCGACGAATGACACGGCCTAACCCGTGTCTGAATCTGGTGACAAAATTCTAACTAAACTCAAAGTCAGATAAGAACACGGCCCAACCCGTTTCATTTGACACGGCCCGTGTTATATGACATGGCCCGTGTTGTATGAAAAATAGGATTTAACCTATCTTGAAATAGTCAGAGGAGTACACAGCCCACCCCGTGTCATATCACACGGGCCGTGTCACTCACTTTCTTCAAATGTGACCTTGATTCTTCATAAATGCCCTTCTTCCTTTGCTTCTGAGGGTAAAACTGATCTTCTTAAGTATTCATCTCTCTCCTCAAATGGCCATCAAGCTTGGTTTGATGCTAGTGGACTCAAACACTCAAAGATATCCTGAAAAGCATAATTCATTTATGAGTGTTTATAACCACATTTAAGCATAGTTTCACAATAAACATCCAAAGACAACTCTAAATTAGAAACTTAGCTAAATGTCAACAATTGAGCACATATGGAGTCCAATTAAATCAATCATAAGACATTTAAAGTATGAAAATAATCGACAGATCAAATATCCCCACACTTAGCCTTTTGCACTCCTGGGCAAAATATAAGACCAAACCAAGGAACAGGGAAAACAAAACAAATTCAAAACCTAAAAATTTAAAGAACTCAATTTCCAATGATATTCAAGAAAGGCAAAAGTTTGTAAGCAATAAGAGCAAGAAAAGATTCAAGGAATCAAAACATTTAAGAGATAACAGTTCTTCACATTTCCAACTAACAAGCAAGGCATCTTCAATTTGAAAAGTATGAATTAAGAATGATAGATCCTCACAAGATACACTCTCAATCTCTCAAGTGTTTACAAGGTAAGTATTTCACTCAATTCAACCCATGAAAAATGCACTACCATAAACTTGCTTATCTTCTACTTCTCCACTACTCAAACACATGCACACACAAATCAAGAGGACTTTATTTAAGGTTGTAATGGGGCCAAGGTAAGGGAAGGAAATAATATGGATATGGTAAGATGAGCACCCAAGAGAATAAAAGAACATTAGGAAGGAACTCAATTAGTAAACATGAAATTTTTATCCCCTCAAATCTATATAATGCATATTCTCTTTACATCTTCCTTTCCTTTTTCTTTCTTTTCTTTTACAATCTTTCTTGAATTTTTTTCTTTTTCTTTATTTTTCAACACCTTGCATATTACACATCAACTTACACAACCCCCACACTTATCTTATTAAACACTTGCAAGCAAAAGAGCTCCTCCAATGAAAATGAACCAATGCTCTCTCATTCTCTAAGGTAAGGTAAAATCATGGTTTTTCACATAGAGCATATAATGAGATAAGACAAAGAATAGGCAAATAGGCTCAAGGGGTTAATCAAAGGGAAATAATGCAAGGTTGGCTATTTGGCCAAAGTAGTTAATCACAAAAGAATGCCTCAATCATGTTCATGTATGCAAGTGAAAATGTAGCCTCAAAAAGAATTAAAGCAAGTTCTAGAGTGATCAATATGACATAAGTGAAAATCACACAAGAAAGAAGAGAATGACATAAATGTTAAATCCATCCATCAAAAGGCTCAAAATCTCACCAGGTATGCATCTATCAAACTCAATTCATCAATCAAATATCCAAAACCAAGCATGCCAAATTCAAGATGAAAGTAGACATTTATAAAGCATAACCTTGAATTTCAATTGCTTCGAACTCATAGACTTCACAAATCTCAAAATATCATTGAAAATTAAATAAAAACACAATTTTTTTTTTCAAAAATAGAAAACAAAAATAAAAATAAAAATAGAAATAAAACAAAAACAAAATGTCAATTCCTCCCCCACACTTAAATTCTACATTATCCTCAATGTAAACCTCAACAATAAATAATCATTAATAAATCTAGGACAAGTAAGATAAAAGAGAGGAAAGAAACATCCTTATCAACTGAAGTAACGGAGGAAGATGAAGAGATTTCCACCAGGATCCCATTGGCGAAAGCATAATAACTAATTTATGCTTGAAATAACATGAGAGCTTCCACCGGGGTCCCATTGGTTGAAGTGTAGTGACCAAGTTAAGCTTGAGGCATGAGTGCTTCCACCGGGATCCCACTGGTTGAAGTGTAATGACCAAATTAAGCTTGCAACGTGAGGGCTTCCACCAGGGTCCCATTGGTCTTCCTTAGTTTCCTTGGCTTCACCACTGGAAACTAATATGTGTACTTTATCCACTTCATATGCATTTTTTGTAGTGAACCATGGTCCAAAAACAAAATCCACTTCAGTAGTGACCATCATCCGGTTCTCTTCTTCCACCTTTGAAAACTCTTCAGTGGCCTGCAATTCCACCTCCCTTTGGGTCTTAGATTCTGCTTTGTAAATAAAATCATCAACTTTCAAGTCTGCAGAAATCTCAGCACGATTAGCACATATAATATCAGTACATGAGTGACAATGAATATAATTATTGAAACCAATAAAATCAGAAAATTCATTACACAACTCATCATACTGTCTCTCCACCACCTTAGGAAGGAGTTCAAGAATACTTACCTTGGGGGCCTTAGAGTTTTCCCCCTCCTCACTTATCTCTTCAGGCTCTATTTCTTTCTTTTCAATGGTTTGTGAAGGAGAGGTGGGTTCATCTAGCGTCTTCCCACTTCGTAGTGTGACAGCACTAGCATCTTCCTTCACATTCTCTTCTGATTGTGAGGGAAGTCCTTCAGAAATTTGGCTCTGGAACTTGCTAAGATCTGTGGCTAACTGATCCAAAGAGTTTTGCAGGTCATTACACATGGCCTGTGTTTCTTGTTGAAACTGAATGTTATTAATGGCCATTTGTCTTATTAGCTCCTCCAAGTGAAGGTTCAGGTTGCCTAGAGGTTGAACTTGTTCTTTGCCCCCATGACTCAAGTTAGGAGGATCCCACCACCCTGGATAATATGTATTGGAGTAGGGGTTGTAGTTGTCGGACGGTTCAGAATATCCTCATACTGCCTCTACCTCCTCATTTATGTCTACTAGGAAAGTGGGACATAAATCAGTGGGATGTCCAGATGATAAGCAAATCTCACAAGCTTCCATGATCAATGGACATCAACACCTACAAACACTTAGAAAGAAAGAATAAAAAATTAAAATAAAAAACAAAAATAGAGTAAAAATAGGAAACAAATTAATAGAGCAATTAGAAAATTGGTTCCCCGGTAACGGCGCCAAAATTTGGTGTGGTGTGGAATGTGATTAAAAACTAATATAAAAAACAGTTGCCAAGTTCCACCAAAAATATAAAAACCTTTGCAACCAGTTGTAGTGAGCAAGGGTCGATCCACAGAGAACTAATTCAATTAACACTATCAATTTAATTCCTAAATTAAACTCTAATGAAAAATAAATAGTAAAATTAAAAGGGGGGTTTTGTTAATTAAATCTAACAAAAGAAATTAAACTTAAACCAAAGCAGTAAACACAAATTGAATTATCAAGTTAAAGATATTGGTTAAGAGATGGAATCCACCACTAGATTTATATGATTACACCAACTTATATACCCTTTATACCAACATGATCAATTATGTTCTTATGTGATTGTGAGATAAATCCCATGTCCTCCTTAAGTTTCGCTTGATTCAGCAACCGCTCAAATCAAACCATAACCATTAGTTATTTGTAAAGCAACCGCTTGATAATACTGTATTTTATACATTTTATAATCCTCTCACTAGGCTTCTTAAGGTTCAATTAGGCTTAATTAAGTTGGTTTTGACACATTTTATGATTTTGAGCCGAATTGGACAATTAAATAAATTATTGCATAAATTAACCGTAATTATCTCTTTGGCAATGTTTAGTAAACTGGCTATAATTTGAGTTTCAAATATCTGATTGATGTGATTTTGGTCTTGTAGGAAAGCTAAGACAATTCCCTACAACTTTCATGTTGAACACTTTTTCAGAATCAGACTCATTGGAGGTGATATTGAGCTTTGAAATCAGAATAGAGGAGCTGAAACTGGGCCTAAACACTGTGTAGTAATTGGACCATATCTTGAGTTCTAGGCATGATTTTAGACTGAAACTAAAGCCATTTTAAAGCAAATATTCAGGCCTACAACTTTCATGAAGACCACTTCTTTCAAAAATGAAAAGATGACTGGACGCACGGCTGTACATTTACTCAATTGTTATTTGAGAAAAAAGAAAAAAAAAGGAAATAAAACATCATGGCTTACGTTAGGAAACTTAACAATTAAGTTTCACTATTCATGTTAATATGCATTGCATAGTAACATGAATTTGCCTATAAATAGGCAATTGAACATTTGAGAATCCAAAATTCCAGACGGAGGGAAGACAAAGAGGAGAGAGGCTTTTGGGCGTGCCACCTTTCTCTCCCCGCCTCCTCCAATTTCTTTTCTCTCTTTTTTGTCTTTTTCTCTTTTCTAGTTTATGTGTAAATAAGTTTTAGTCCACTTGGGTCAAAGTGTGAAGCTCTTGGTAATAAAATAAGGTTAGATTTATTCCTCTCTTGTGCTTTAATGATTTATATTTTTAAGTAGTTATTATGCGTGTTATATTTTGTTTCTGATAATTTAGAAATTACCCTTGTAAATAGAAGTTCTTGATTTATTGTAGACAAAATATTGGCACAAAATGCTTTAACCCATTTACAAGTGGTGGTAATAATTAAAGGAAATATAATATAATTATGTATATTATTTTATTTCGTATTGTATTTTGTTTCCAATCAATTTAGAAACGCTCATTGTAAAGTGAAGTTCTTGATTTGTTGTAGACAAGAGATTGACACAATGAATGCTTTAACCCATTTACAAGTGTTGGTGTTAGAAACTCTCCTTATAATGTGGAAATCTTGATTTATTGTAGACAAAATATTGGCACAGTGAATGTTTGATCCCATTTATGAGTGATGATATTAATGGATGATTAAAGGAAATATAATATAATTACGTATATTATTTTAATGAACTTTTAACGTTGTATTTTTCGATTGGAACCTCCATGTTGCGAGGATTCTAATTGAGTTATAAAAGGAATTAATCTTGTTTTTATTTTATTTACAAAGAGTGAATCTTTTTATCCAAGTAAATAATTTTTATCGTAGTAACAAAATATTTACTTCACCTTAATCTTCATCAATTCCCTGTGGATCGACCTCGGACTCACCGAGAAATTTATTACTTGAGACAACTTGCACTTGGGTTTGTAAATGCAACAATTAAAATGTGTGCATCAAGTTTTTAGTACTGTCAGTTCTTTGACTTGTTTTTGAAGAATAAATTTTTAGGTGTAAATATTTTTGTACATAGTAAAAAGTAAATAGTGTGTGAATAGTACATGAATAGTATGTGAATAGTGTGTGAATAATATGATTAGTGTGTGAATAGTAATGTGAATAGTATGAATAGTAAAAAAATAAGAAAATAAAAAAAATTGTGTGAATAATGTGAATAGTAAGAATAGGGTAAATTGTGTGTGAATAGTATAAATAGTAAAAAAAAGTAAAAAAAAATTAAAAAAATTAAAAAATGAAAATTAGAAAAAAAAAAAAAAAAGGTGGTCACACCCATGACCACCCAAAAAAAAAAAAGAGAAACCAAAAAAAAAAAGTTAAGCTATTATTTCTTTGTACATACTAACTTTGTGGGAAAACTCTCCTTTTATTTTACGCACTAACAAATGGGGGGATTCTCTCTTTTATTCTTATTTATTTATTTTTTTGTCCTTACTAACAATGGAGGGTAATTCTCCCTTTTATTTTTTTGTATATACTAACTCTGTAAGGAAATTCTCCTTTTATTTTCTTGCACATACTAACAAAGTGGGGGATTCTCTTCCTTTTATTTTTATTTATTTATTTTTTTGTCCTTACTAATTAGTGGGGGTAATTTTCCTTTTATTTTTTGTATATATTAACTCGATCGGGGTAATTCTCCTTTTATTTTTTATTTTTTTATTTTTTGTATATACTAACAAAGTGGGGAAACTCTCCCTTTTACTTTCTGTAATTTACTTTTTGCACTTTATTATTTTCTGTATTTTATTTTTTACACTTTACTTATTTATTATTTTTGTTATTTATTTTCTGTTATTTATTTTTCTGTCATTTATTTTTGTTATTTATTTATTTATTTCTTTGTCATTTATTTTTTTTACTAACTTACTAACTTTCTTACTAACTATCTAACTTTTTACTTTACTCGCTTCTAACATTTTAATTTATCTCAGTATACTAACTTTTGATTTTTATTTATTTTTACTTATTAACTTATTTGGTGGTTAGTTCATACCACACCTTTGTTTATATTTTTTTTCTTTTTATTTGGTGGTTGGTTCATACCACACCTTTGTTTATATTTTTTTTTTTTTTTTTTTTTATTTGGTGGTTAGTTTATTATCCCACCTTTGTTATTTTTTATTTGGTGGTTGGTTTCTACCACACCATTTTTAATTTTTTATTTGGTGGTTGGTTTATTACCCCACCTTGTTATTCTTTTTTTTTTATTTATTTGGTGGTTGATTTATTCCACACCTTTGTAAATATTTATTTGGTGGCCGATTTATGCCACACCTTTGTATATATTTTTTTTTATTTTTCTATATCTTTTTCTATTTTGTCATGTGTAATTAAATTTGTGTGTTTTTCGGGTGAAGACGTAACTTAATTCAATTGACATGTATTAAGATTGGAATTCTAATTAACTCTTTTCTATTCAATTTGAGTGCCTATTATGGTTCATAATACTTTTATGAATTGGCCACTCATAAATTGATCTAGTGGGTATATGTGTAATCCGAAAGATTTGCATATGACCTAGACCATAAATAATAAAGTGCCATGATTTATGATCATCTAGGAATGGAGGTTATAGGTTGTGTGGGAGAACTGTGGTATTTTTCCATGAGAATCCATAGAGTAAAAGTCATGCCTTTAAATGTTTTTAATTACTGATTCTCTCCATCAATTGAATGATTAGAAATTGATTAGAAGGAAGGTCCCAAAACTATTCTATTGTCTATGATAGATTATTGAATCAAGTGAAGTCTGATCCCTAGTATTCTAATTTCATGTGTTTTCATTTTAAAATAAAAAAAAACTTTGTTTTCTCTTTTTCTTCTTAATTTCGTGTGTCTTAGTGTTTGTTTTTCTTTTCTTTTTAAATAGTCAACTTTATTTTGACCTTTTGGTCACTCATCGATTTTCTCAACAAGTTTTTGTAAACCTAAGTTGATACGGTAGATTTTGTTGCTTCAAGAATTCAAAATGAGCCAAAAATGTTTTGTCCATTCTTACAATAGGCTCACCTTTTGAAATCACACCTATCAATGATCATTTTCCTAATGAATTTTTTATTTTCAATTTTATGGTTTGATTTGCCAAAATTGTCAATTTTTCTTGTAACAAGCGAAGTTGTTCTTTGTGGATGGTTTCCGCAAATAAAAAAAAAGATAAAATATTTTTCATTAAAGAATGACCTGAGTAAGGAGTCATTAGATGAAATCTTTTTGACTCTTGAGACGCATTCTTGTGAATTTGTGTAGTGTGAATTTATTAATTTGTGGAATCTCTTCAAAGGTAAGTAAGCGCGTTACAGTCTTGGGAATCTGACTCAAAAAGACCCTGTTTGCCAATTTATAAGAAAATTGGATGGGAAGCCTATCCTCGACTCATAGAAGGCGTTTAAGCCGTTACTGGACGTAAAACCAGAGGAAGATGTGAGCCACAATCACAACTACATGTATATATTTTCTTGTATATCTTCTTCTTATGACAGTCCTGATCCAATAGCAGCTCAGCAAGAAGTGGTCCGAAGGAAAAGTTGTGTGAAGCAGTAAGAAAAGCAAGCCAGTCAAGACACTTCATCTGTATAAATAATTTCAATCTTTGGTCGTACTTTGTTTATGTTTATATTTGTGTGAGGTTGCTCTTTTCAGTAATTGCGGTAACAAGTACTATCTTCTATCTTTTTCCTTTCTATTTTTTAACATTGAGGACAATGTTGTGATCTAGTTGGGGGGAAGGATAGTTGTGTAAAAAAAAAAATAGTAAGCGTGTTTATGTTTGTTGTGTGTAGTATGTTTGTCGTATGTAGAGTTGTGTAAAAAAAAACCCAAAAAAAAATTTAGGAAGTGTGTGTATTAATATGTTTGTTGTGTTTATATGTTTGTCAGTAACTACTAAACCAGTTAAGGATGGCAGAGTAAGGAGTAAATTTTACTCTTGAGACGCATCTTAGTTGGGGTAGACAACTAGTTTGTGTGGAAGTAGCAAATGGATTCAAGGAAAATTTGCATGATTGAGTAAATTGTCTTCTTTCTTAAAATTCACATGCTTGGTTATGGATGTTGAATTGGTGGACTGAGAATGATAGAATTATGCTTTGTGAGATTTTGAGCCTATTGATGAATGGATTGAACATTTGTACAATTCTCTTCTTTCTTGTGTGAATTTCACTCATGGAATTGTTACTCTAGAACTTGCTTTGATTCTTTTTGAGACTACATTTTCATATGCATACATGAATATAATTGAGGTATTTTTTTTAAAATAGCTACTTTAGCCAAATAGCCAACCTTGTATATTTTCCGTTGCTTAACCCCTTTGAGCTTATTTGACTATTCTTTGTTTCGAACTCATTATGTGCCTTAAATGAAAAATCATGTTCTTACTTAGCCTTAGGGAATAAGAGAACATTAGCTTTGTCATTCGATGAGTTCTTGAACAAGTGTAGGGGTGTGTGTGCCGAATGGTAAAAAAAAATGTATATATGATGTTCTTTTTGTAAAAAAAAAATCAAAAAAATCAAAAAAATCAAAAAAAAAAGAAATGTAAAAAGAAAAAAAAAAGGTTAACAAGGTAATAAAGGAAAGGAAAAGAATATGTAAATGGAATTTGTATTAGGTAGAGTTGGGATGAACTTTCATGCTTGTTAATTGAACTCAGTTCTCATGTTCTTTTATTCTCTGGTGTTTAACTTGTCATATCCATATTACCTCCTCCTTTACCTTGACCCCATTACAACCTTGAATAAAGTCCTCATGATTTGTGTGTACATGTGTTTTGAGTAGTGGAGAAATAGAAGACAAGCAAGCTTATGGTAGTGCAATTTTCATGGGTTGAGTTGAGTGAAATACCTACCTTTTAAACACTTGAGGGATTGAGAGTGAATCTTGTGAAGATCTATCATTCTTGATTCATTCTTTTCAACTGAAATTTCCTTGCTTGTTAGTTTGAGATGCGAAGAAATGTTACCACATGACTGTTTTGATCCCTTGATTGTCTAGTTGCTCTTCTTGAGTCATTGAATCCTTTAGAGTTTTTAATTTTTGAGTCTGTGTCATTTTTTCTTTGGTTTTTGTCTTTTGTGTTTTGCCCAGGAGTGCAAAAGTTAAGTGTGGGGGAATTTAATAACACTATATTTTATACATTTTATAATCCTCTCACTAGGCTTCTTAAGGTTCAATTAGGCTTAATTAAGTTGGTTTTGACACATTTTATGATTTTGAGCCGAATTGGACAATTAAATAAATTATTGCATAAATTAACCGTAATTATCTCTTTGGCAATGTTTAGTAAACTTGCTATAATTTGAGTTTCAAATATCTGATTGATGTGATTTTGGTCTTGTAGGAAAACTAAGATAATTCCCTACAACTTTCATGTTGAACACTTTTTCAGAATCAGACTCCTTGGAGGTGATATTGAGCTTTGAAGTCAGAATAGAGGAGCTGAAACTGGGCCTAAACACTGTGCAGTAATTGGACCATATCTTGAGTTCTAGGCATGATTTTGGACTGAAACTAAAGCCATTTTAAAACAAATATTCAGGTCTACAACTTTCATGAAGACCACTTCTCTCAAAAATGAAAAGATGACTGGACGCACGGCTGTACATTTACTCAATTGTTATTTGAGAAAAAAGAAAAAAAAAGGAAATAAAACATCATGGCTTACGTTAGGAAACTTAACAATTAAGTTTCACTATTCATGTTACTATGTATTGCACAGTAACATGAATTTGCCTATAAATAGGCAATTGAACATTTGAGAATCCAGAATTTCAGACGGAGGGAAGACGAAGAGGGAGAGAGGCTTTTGGGCGTGCCTTTCTCTCCCGCTCCCTCCAATTTCTTTTATCTCTCTTTTTCTCTTTTTCTCTTTTCTAGTTTATGTGTAAATAAGTTTTAGTCTACTTGAGTCAAAGTGTGAAGCTCTTGGTAATAAAATAAGGTTAGATTTATTCCTCTCTTGTACTTTAATGATTTATATTTTTAAGTAGTTATTATGCATGTTATATTTTATTTCTGATAATTTAGAAATTACCCTTGTAAATAGAAGTTCTTGATTTATTGTAGACAAAATATTGGCACAGTAAATGCTTTAACCCATTTACAAGTGGTGGTAATAATTAAAGGAAATATAATATAATTACGTATATTATTTTATTTCGTATTGTATTTGTTTCCAATCAATTTAGAAACGCTCCTTGTAAAGTGAAGTTCTTGATTTGTTGTAGACAAGAGATTGACACAATGAATGCTTTAACCTATTTACAAGTGTTGGTGTTAGAAACTCTCCTTATAATGTGGAGATCTTGATTTATTGTAGACAAAATATTGGCACAGTGAATGCTTGATCCCATTTATGAGTGATGATATTAATGGATGATTAAAGGAAACATAATATAATTACGTATATTATTTTAATGAACTTTTAACGTTGTATTTTCTGATTTGAACCTCCATGTTGCGAGAATTCTAATTGAGTTATAAAAGAAATTAATCTTGCTTTTATTTTATTTACCAAGAGTGAATCTTTTTACCTAAGTAAATAATTTTTACCGTAGTAATAAAATATTTACTTCACCTTAATCTTCATCAATTCCCTGTGGATCGACCTCGGACTCACCGAGAAATTTATTACTTGAGACAACTTGCACATGGGTTTGTAAATGCAACAATTAAAAAGTGTGCATCACCGCTCTTACACCTACCTAATGATTGCATTAAGAATTAGAAAACCAATCACACTAAGGTCTAATCACACACCGGGATTAAATTACTTAGATCATATGTCTCACTAGTCATACCACCGCAACCGCGCATAGCAATCCTAGTTTTACCACTCTCAAATTTTGGCAAGAATATAAAAACCTTTATATTGATTTAAGAATAGAAACATATGAATAAAAACATAATTGTATTAATATAAAGAAGTATGCAAGATTCACATAATCAAAACTAGAGTTTCATCGTCCCTTAACCAATCAAGAAGGTTAGCCACACATGGCAAATTCAAAAACAGAAGAAGAATTAAAAGAAAATATTGTTCAGAACAAAAGAAGAAAAGAAAAACTAAAGATCAAACTAGTTTCCAAGGCTTGAGAGTGATTGATCTTTGATCGCTCGAATCCGAGTCTCCAATCCTCGATCGAATCCTTCCCCTTCTTGGTCTTTGTGTTTCTCTCAGTTTCCTTGATGGCTCTCTCTGTCCAGACCTCCTTTTTGGGGCTCTAGGTATCTCTATTTATAGCTTTAGATACCTAATTTCTAAATAGAATTCGAATTTAACTTTCTGGTGCGACGACACGGGCCGTGTCATTTGACACGACCTAACCCGTGTCTGAATCTGGTGACAAAATTCTAACTAAACTCAAAGTCAGAGAAGAACACAGCCCAACCCGTGTCATTTGACACGGCCCGTGTTATATGACATAGCCCGTGTTGTATGAAAAATAGGATTTAACCCATCTTGAAATAGTCAGAGGAGTACACGGCCCACCCCGTGTCATATCACACGGGCCGTGTCACTCACTTTCTTCAAATGTGACCTTGATTCTTCATAAATGCCCTTCTTCCTTTGCTTCTGAGGGTAAAACTGATCTTCTTAAGTATTCATCTCTCTCCTCAAATGGCCATCAAGCTTGGTTTGATGCTAATGGAGTTAAACACTCAAAGATATCCTGAAAAGTATAATTCATTTATGAGTGTTTATAACCACATTTAAGCATAGTTTCACAATAAACATCCAAAGACAACTCTAAATCAGAAACTTAGCTAAATGTCAACAATTGAGCACATATGGAGTCCAATTAAATTAATCATAAGACATTTAAAGTATGAAAATAATCGACAGATCACCTGCCAAGGCTGATGAATGGATTAGGGAGCTAGAAAAGATATTTGCTGTGTTGGCTTGTACAGATGCACAACAAGTTTCTTATGCCTCTTTCATGATGAAAGGAGAGGCTGAACTTTGGTGGAACGATGCTAGAAGACTCCTAGAAACTGATGGGATTGAAGTTACTTGGGAAGTGTTCAAAACCACCTTCCTAGAGAAGTATTTTCCACTGAGTGTTCAGGAGGAGAAGAAGGTACAATTTTTGGAGTTTAAGCAAAGAAGCTTGACAGTGGGTCAATATTTAACAAAGTTTGAAGAGTTGGCCAAATTCTCCTCTCACTTTAAGAACAAACTTGATGAAAAATGGAAATGTGTAAAGTTTGAGGCCGGTTTAAGAGAAAGCATCAAGAAGGCCATAAAGCCCTTGGGAATTCAAAATTTCCCTAGACTGGTGAATAGGTGTCGGATTGTTGAGTCCTTGGAGTTAGAGTCAGAACAGGAGCAAAGGCCACAAGGTTTCTTTTAAAGGAAGAGGTTTGATGATAAATTTAAGAAAAATGTGCTAAGGCCTAGGAGTCAACAAGAGCAAGAAAAATAGTCGTGAATTGAAGACAAAGGACTAAGATGTCAAAAATGTGGGAGGTACTGATGACACTGTATTTTATACATTTTATAAACCTCTCACTAGGTTTCTTAAGATTCAATTAAGTTTAATTTAGATAATTTTGACACATTTTATGATAATAAGTCAAAATGCATCATTGAACAAATTATTGCATAAATTAGCCTTAATTTATCTCTTTGACAGTGTTTAGTAAACTGACTATAACTTGAGTTACAAATATCTGTTTGATGTGATTATGCTCTTGTAGGGAAGCTATGACAATTCCCTATAACTTTCATGAAAACCTCAAAAGCCTAATCACATGATTAGATAACTCAAATTAGAATTGATTTCTTGGAAGAATGGCCAGAAAACATTTCTGGAAACCTTTGGATGATGGAGTTCATTAACCTTAAACAAGATTTGGTATTCACTTGAAGAAGGAGTTGATGATTCATGAAAATCAAGATCACTTTTTGAAGCTGTGAAAGATGAGTTTCTGCGAAGAATCCAGGCCAAAAATGAAGGAGTCAAATTACCAAGCCTAAATACTATGCAGTAATTGGACCATATCTTGAGTTCTAGGAATGATTTTAGACTCAAACCAAAGCTATTTAAAAGCTAAGATCCAGGCCTACAACTTTCATGAAGACCACTTTTCTCAAAAATAAAAAAATAGGAGACATGACTGTGTCTCCTGAACACACGACTGTGTATTTGCTCAATTATTGAAAACTTAATGCCTAAGTTTTCACTGTGCATCAATTTGCCTATAAATAGGCAATCAAATGTCAGAAACGTATAGAGGGGAGGGGGGAGGCTTTGGCACGAAACAGAGAGGAATTTCCTCTCTTCCGCCTCTCTTCCTCTTCTTTTACTTTTCTTTCTTTTCTCTTTTCTCTTTTCTCTTTTTCTTTCTTCTTATCCTATGTGTAATTAAGTTCCAATTTACTTGGGTGAAAGTGTGAAGCTCTTGGTAATAAAATAAGGTTATATTTATTCCTCTCCTGTGCTTAAATGATTTATTTTTCTAGTAGTTATTATATGTGTTATATTTTGGTTTCCAATTAATTGTAGAAACCCTCCTTGTAAAGCAAAGTTCTTGATTTGTTGTAGACAAAATTTTGGCCATTGAATGCTTTAACCCATTTACAAGTAGTGAAAATAGTTAAAGGAAACATAATATAATTACGTATATTATTTTAAATGGACTTTTAACATTGTATTTTCTGATTGGAACCTCTATGTTGCGAGGATTCTAATTGAGTTATAAAATGAATTAATCTTACTTTTACTTTATTTACCAAGAGTGAATCTTTTAACTCAGGTAAATAATTTTTACTGTAGTAACAAAATATTTATCTTACCTTAATTAATCTTCATCACTTCCCTGTGGATCGACCTCGGACTCCCGAGAAATTTATTACTTGAGATAACCTGCACTTGGGTTTGTAACAATTAATCCCGCATCAAGTTTTTGGACTTGGTTGAAAATTTGTGCATCAAGTTTTTGGCGCCGTCGACGGAGAACTTGATTTGAAAAACAAATTTCTGGTATAAATATTTTTATACATACTAACGCGCTAACTAGTAGGAGTAATTCTCCCTTTTAATTCCCCCACACTTTGGAGTGAATAGTATGAATAGTGTGTGAATAGTATTTTATATATATAAAAAAGTGGGGGACAAGACTATCCCCCGTGAGTAAAAAAAAAAAAAAAAAAAAGGTGGGGGAGGGTGGTCACACCCGTGACCACAAAAAAAATGAAAATAATAATAATAAAAAACTAGCAATTAAATAAAGAAAAGAGAGAGGGAACATAATAATGAAGAAAGAGAAACATAAAAAAAACTAAAAGCAAACAGAAAGCTAAAAAAATATAAAGAAGTTAAGTGTTTTACTTTTTTTGTACATATTAACAGTGAGAGTAATTCTCCCTTTTAATTTCTGTACAGTGTGGATAATTCTCCCTTTTATTTTCTTGTACATATTAACAGTGAGGAAAACTCTCTCTTTTATTTTCTTTGTACATACTAACTTAGTGGGGGAACCTCTCCCTTTTATTTTTTCTGTACTTTACTAACTAAGTGGGGGAAACTCTCCCTTTTATTTATTTATTTATTTTTGTAATTTACTTTTTACACTTTATTTTCTTTATTTTTTTTGTGGTTAGTTTATACCACACTTTTTTGTTTTCTTTTATTCGGTGGTTGGTTTATTACCACACCTTTGTTAATATATATATTTGGTGGTTAGTTATTACTACACCTTGTTAATATTTATTTATTACGTATTAATATATATATTTGGTTGTTGGTTTATTACCACGCCTTTGTAAATATTTAATTGATGGTTGGTTTATACCACACCTTTGTATATATTTTTTATTTTTTATTTTTCTATTTCTTCTTCTATTTTGTTATGTGTAATTAATTTGTGTGTTTTTAGGGTGAAAACGTAACTTAATTCAATCGACATGTATTAATATTAGAATTTTAATCAGTTTCTTTTCTATTCAATTTGAGTGCTTATTATGATTCTTAATACTTTTATGAATTGGTCACTCATAAATTGATCTAGTAAGGTGTTTGTAGAATCTGAAGGTTTGCATATGACCTAGATCATAAATAATAAGTGTCATGATTTATAATTGTCTAAGAATAGAGGTTATAGGTTGTGTGGGAGAATTGTGGTATTTTCCATGGGAATCCAAAGAGTAAAAGTCATGCCTTTAAGAGTTAAAGGTTTCGACTAAGGAATTAAGTTTTAATTAATTACTGATTCTCCCCATCAATTGAATGACTAAAAATTAATTAGAAGGAAGGTCCCAAAGCTACTCTATTGTCTATGATAGATTATTGAATCAAGTGAAATCAGATCCTTAGTGTTTTAATTTTTTGTGTTTTGTTTTGTTTTTTTTTTTAATTTTGTGTGTCTTTGTGTTTGTTTTTCTTTTTCCTCTTAATCACTTTGACAATTTAATGCACTTATCAATTTTCTCAACAAGTTTTTACAAATCTAGGTTAATACGGTGAATTTTGTTGCTTTAAAAATTCAAAATGAGCCAAAAATGTTGTTGTAGATCATTTGTCCATACTTACAATAAGCTCACCTTTTTTAAATCACACCTATCAATGATCCTTTTTTCGATAAATTTTTAATTTTCAATTTCATGTCTTGGTTTGCTAATATTGTCAATTTTCTTGTAACAAGCGAAGTTTTTCTTTGGGGATGATTTCCGCAAACAAAAAAGATAAAATATTCTTCATTAAAAATGGATTGAGTAAGGAGTCATTAGGTGATATCTTATTGACTCTTGAGATGCATTCTTGTGAAGTTGTGCATCGTGAACTTATTAATTTGTGGAATCTCTTCAAGGGCAAGTAAGCGTGTTACAGTCTTGGGAATCTGACTCAAAAAGACCCTGTTTGTCAATTTATAATAAAATTGGATGGGAAGCTTATCCTCGACTCATAGAAGGTGTTTAAGCCATTACTGGACGTAAAACCAGAGGAAGATGTGAGCCACAATCACAACTACATGTATATATTTTCTTGTATATTTTCTTCTTAAAATAAAGAAATATGTTTCTTAATCTCAAACTTTTTTGACACAAGTCAACCTACCCATATAGGTGATATCATTACTATTCTCTTTCCTATTTAAACACTACATTTCTTTCACTTTCCTTCAACTCAAAATCATTCAAAAGAAGTGTGAGTGTAGAAATGGAATGAGCTTCTTCTTCTTCTGTTCGTAGACTTACTAATATCTGTATATTTTATGGGTCAAGTTATGGGAAGGGTTTAGAGTTTGTAAAAGTAGTAAGCATTCTTGGTCGAACACTTGTTACAAGGAAAATTCATGTAGTATATGGAAGAGGTAGTATTGGGTTAATGAAGGCTGTATCACTTGCTGCATATTTAAGAGGCAGTCAGGTTTTAGGTATCATTCCTAGTCCTTTAGCTCGAAAGAATATCACTGGAAAAATAATTGGGGAGGAGCTTCAAGTATCATCTATGGATGAACGAATGAAGACAATGCTTGCAAACTCTGATGCATTCATAGTCTTACCAGGTGGTCTTGGTACTTTGGAAGAAGTTTTTCAAATTGTCTCTTGGGCCCAACTGAATATCCACCATAAACCCATAGGTTTGTTGAATGTTAATAATTTCTTTGATCTTTTGTTATTCTTTCTTAACTATGCTATGGAACAAAAATTTATCACACCTTTGATAAGACGACTCCTTATCTCTGCTTTCACTGTTGATGAGTTGATTGATAAATTAGAAGTTTTTTTTATGAACCTGATCCAGTAACAGCTCAAATAGATTGGTCAGAAAGAAGTAGTGAGGGAAGCAGTATGAAAAGTAAGCTAGATCAGACACTTCAATTATTTAAATAATTACAAGCTTTGGTTTTTTTATCGTACTTTGTTTCTGTTAAAATTTGTGTGACCTTCCTCTTTTCAATAATTGTAATAATAGGTACTATCTTCTATCATTTACCTTTCATGTTTTAACATTGAGGACAATGTTGTGATCTGGTTGGGGGAAAGGATAGTTATGCCAATAGTTGTGTGAATAATTATGTATAATTGTGTGAATAATTGTGTATAGTTGTGTGAATAATTGTGTAAAAAAATGCTTGAAAAAAAATTTAGAAAGTGTGTTTATTAATATGTTTGTCGTGTTTACTAACAGCTAAACCAATTAAGGATGGCAGAGTAATGAGTAAATTTTGCTATGGAGGTAATTTTACTCTTGAGACGCATCTAGATTGGGGTAGATAATGAGTTTATGTGGAAGTAGCAAATGGATTCGGGAAAATTTGCATGATTGAGTAAATTGTCTTCTTTCTTAAACATCATATGCTTGGTTATGGATGTTGAATTTTTTTGGACTGAGAATGATGGATATATGCCTTGTGAGATTTTGAGCCTATCGATGAATGGATTGAATATCTGTACCATTCTCTTCTTTCTTGTGTGATATTTTCACTCATGAAATTATTACTCTAGAACTTACTTTGATTTTTTTTAAACTACATTTTCACATGCATACATAAACATGATTGAGGCATTTTTCTTGAAATAGCTACTTTGACCAAATAGCCAACCTTGCATATTTTCCATTGTGTACCCCATTTGAGCTTATTTGACCATTCCTTGTTTCTAACTCATAACGTGCCTTAAAAGAAAAATCATGTTCTTACCTGACCTTGGGGAATAAGAGAGCATTGGCTTTGTTATCGGATGAGTTTCTTGAATAAGTGTGGGGGTATGTGTGCAAGTATTTCTAAAACAAAAAAAAGAAAAGAAAAAAAATGAGCTGACTAGTGGATGTTTGGAAATAACAAGAATAGAAGGAGAATGTTCAAGCCTAACAATGAATTCAACCTACTAATTGATCTTTAACAAAACATTAGTCAAATATTGGTTATTGCCATTTATGAGAAAGAAACAAACAGAGAAAGAATTAAGAAAATCTTGGAAAAGTTAGACTGATTATTCTCAAACATCTTCTCCACTCTAACTGTAACATAATATTCTTTTATTCTCTTTGGTATTTAACTTGTCTTATCTACCTTGACCCCATTATAACCTTGAATAAATTTCTCATGATTTGCCTATAAATGTTATTTTTGAGTAGCGGAGAAGTAGAAGATAAGCAAGCTTATGGTAGTACAATTATTCATGGGTTGAATAGAGTGAAATACTTACCTTTTTAAACACTTGTGAGATTGATAGTGAATTCTGTGAGGATCTATCATTCTTGATTCATTCTTTTCAACTGAAGTTTCCTTACTTATTAGTTTGAGATGCGAAGAAATGTTACTTCATGAGTGTTTTGATCCATTGGATGTCTAATTGCTCTTCTTAAGTCATTAAATCCTTTAGAGTTTTTAGTTTTTGAGTCTGTGTCGTTTTTCTTTGTTTCGTGGTTTTTGTTTTATGTGTTTTGCCCAAGAGTGCAAAAGTTAAGTATGAGGGAATTTTATAACTTAATTTAGATGGTTTTGACACATTTTATGATATTAAGCCAAAATGGATCATTGAACAAATTATTGCATAAATTAGCCTTAATTTATCTCTTTGGCAGTGTTTAGTAAACTGACTATAACTTGAGTTGTAAATATCTGTTTAATGTGATTATGCTCTTGTAGGAAAGTTAAGACAATTCCCTACAACTTTCATGAAGATCTCAAAAGCCTAATCACACGATTGGATAACTCAAATTGGAATTAATTTCTTGGAAGAATGACCAGAAAATATTTTTGGAAACCTTTGGATGATGGAGTCTATTAACCTTAAACAAGATTTGGTATTCACTTGAAGAAGGAGTTGATGATTCATGAAGATCAAGATCACTTTTTGAAGCTGTGAAAAATGAGTTTCTGCGAAGAATCCAGGTCGAAAATGAAGGAGTCAAATTAATGGGCCTAAACACTTTGCAGTAATTGAACCATATCTTGAGTTCTAGAAATGATTTTGGACTCAAACTAAAGCCATTTTAAAGCTAAGATCCAGGCCTACAACTTTCATGAAAACCACTTTTCTCAAAACTAAAAAAACAAGAGACATGACTATATCTCCTGGACACACGGCTGTGCATTTGCTCAATTATTGAAAACTTAATGCCTAAGTTTCCACTGTGCATCAATTTGCCTATAAATAGGCAATCAAATGTCAAAAACGTATAGAGGGGAGGAGGGAGGCTCTGACGCGAAACAGAGAGGAATTTCCTCTCTTCCGCCTTTCTTCCTCTTTTTTTCTCTTTTTCTTTCTTCTTCTCCTATGTGTAATTAAGTTCCAATTTACTTGAGTGAAAGTATGAAGCTCTTAGTAATAAAATAAGGTTAGATTTATTCCTCTCCTGTGCTTAAATGATTTATTTTTCTAGTAGTTATTATACGTGTTATATTTTAGTTTCCAATTAATTGTAGAAACCCTCCTTATAAAGCAGAGTTCTTGATTTGTTGTAGACAAGATTTTTAGCACAATGAATATTTTAACCCATTTACAAGTAGTGGAAATAATTAAAGGAAACATAATATAATTACGTATATTATTTTAAATGGACTTTTAACATTTTATTTTTCGATTGGAACCTCCATGTTGTAAGGATTCTAATTGAGTTATAAAATGAATTAATCTTACCTTTACTTTATTTACCAAGAGTGGATCTTTTAACTCAGGTAAATAATTTTTACCGTAGTAATAAAATATTTATCTTACCTTAATTAATCTTCATCAATTCCCTGTGGATCGACCTCGGACTCCCGAGAAATTTATTACTTGAGATAACCTGCACTTGAGTTTGCAACAATTAATCCCGCATCAAGTTTTTGGACTTGGTTGAAAATTTGTGCATCAGGTACCATAGTAACAACCCATGTGTTAGGAACCAAATAATCTGCTTTAAATGTGGCAAGTCGGCGCATATTGCCAAAAACTGTTTACAGCAAAAACAAGAAGTTGTACATCCCAAACCCCAAACTTGAGGAAAGGTATTTACTCTGAGTGGCAAAGAAGTGGCTTATTCCTCTGATCTGATACAGGGTTAGTGTTTGATTAAAGATACACTCTTAACTGTATTGAATGACTCTGGAGCATTTCATTCTTTCATTTCATATGATTGTGTTAGGGTATTGGATTTGCCTGTTTTGGACTTACCTGCGATTTGACAGTTTCTACCCCTACAGGAAAACCAGTAACCACTACACAAATCTGTCTAAATTGTTATGTAACTATTAAAAATAAAGACTTTCTTGTGAATCTAATATGTTTACCTCTTGTGGACATAGACCTGATTTTGGGTATGGATTGGTTGTCAGAAAACCGTGTTGTCTAAATTGTTCAAATAAAACTTTGGTTTTCTTATCTGAGTTCTCTTCCCTACACACTCCTTCTGAGTCTATGTATTTGAATTCCAGTCAAGTTATCAATGACTTAGTAGAAGGGGTTCAAGGTTATGTTTTCCTTTTTTCTTTGAATTCTAAGAGTGAGCAAACTCTAGAAAGCATTCTTGTGGTGAGGGAATACCCAGAGGTATTCCCGGGTGAGGTAAGTGAATTGCCACTGAAGAGGGAGATAAAATTTACTATAAACTTAGTGCCAGGAACAGGGCCTATATCTATAGCATATTATAGAATGTCCCATCTAGAATTGGTTGAGTTTAAGAAATAGATAGAAGAACTGTTAGATAAAAGATTCATCTGACCGAGTGTCTCACCGTGTGGAGCTCCAATTCTTTTAGTTAAAAAGAAATAGGGTAGCATGAGGTTATGTGTAGACTATAGGCAATTGAATAAAGTAACAATTAAAAACAAATGCCCATTGCCTAGGATAGATGATTTGATGGACCAATTGAGGGAAGCAACGGTGTTTTCAAAGATTGACTTAAGATCAGGGTACCATCATATCAGGGTTCGAGAAGAAGACATCCCTAAAACTGCTTTTAGGACTAGATATGGGCACTATAAGTATTAGTGATGTCCTTTGGTTTAACCAATGCACCAGCTGTCTTTATGAATTATATGAACATAATTTTCAGACCTTACCTTGATCAGTTCATAGTTGTTTTTATAGATGACATTCTCATCTATTCAAAGACAATAGAAGAACATGAAGATCATCTAAGTGTTGGGAATTTTTACGGATACAACACGCAGCGAAAAACAGGGATTCCCACCGAGGATCCATGCGAAAAAAGCCATAATCCGAGTTTTTAAAAGATTTACCTCTTGGAGCGTGAATCACCAACACCGTAATAGAAACGATGTCTCTGCGGTATCCACACGAACAGACTCACGAACGTCCAACGTCCGCAAAGAGGAGCGTCACGTCTCTCACACAGTGCTAGCTGTGAAGAGAAGAGAAGAAACATGTCGCTCACTCACTCACTTTTTCTGTAGGTGCGGCTAGGGTTCTGAATTGCGTATCTTAGCAGCCCCTTAGCAGTACTATTTATAATAGTGACTACCTTAAGTGAGTGTGAGCAGCAGCAAGGTAAGTCAGCAACCCTAGACCCATCTGTTATGAGTCTGGCCCATATTTGAATCCGAGTCCAACTTGGATCCATTGTTCCAATTTTAGTCTGCTCTATGTGTGTGACCCTGCAGGTTCTTATTACGTTGGCAGTAATATTAAAATCTCATTTTAATATTACAAGCAGTGAGCGGTATATAGCAACACATCGCTGCTATCCAAGTAATAAGAATGTCAGTGATTTGACATAACCTTTCCGTGACCAATGTTTCCGTGTTGTTTAGTCCCTTTGTCAAGATATCTAGATTGAACACAATGCATGGAATGCGTCACCCTTGTATAGTCCAATCATTCGTTTCCTAATATTCGAGTAGAATTTGTAACAACAAATGAGATCAATATCTCATATTGACTCATTTGAGCATGGCCATGCATTTCGCAGTCTTACTCAATCAGGGGGCCCGAAGATATCACTCCTGTTATGTAGGAGTGACAAATCCCATCTAGGTAACTCACATCCCTCTGCATGATTTGCGGTATGTCCAATAACCAACTTTATAATCACCTTGTTACAAATGACATTTGATGGTATTAAAACACACAACTCCTCATGTAGGAATCATAGTGATTTCAGGTCAAAGGACCACAGACACTATTGTCACTATGAGAATCGCTTATGACACTCACGTAACGATCCATGTAGCGTTCTCATGGTGGGTCAGTCTAGTACATCATTACTCTAATGTGTACCCATGTGAAGACTTGATATCTCATATCCATGACTCGTGAGATGTGGTCATTAGTCTATGCACATACTAGTCTTAATGTATTATTGTTGTCCTAATTAACAATAATACTTGACTAGGGACATTTAAGAATAGTGTTGTAACCAAAAGGATCTCACGATCAAGTCATCTACTTGATGTCCTATGGCATCAAACTTACTATTCTAAGGACTTTATTATGTTTATCAAAAAAGAACACAATAAATGAAATGCCTCATATATAAAATAGCATAATAGAATGTATGTAAATACAGAAAATGTATTGGCCTCTAGGGCATACACCAACACTAAGGATAGTTCTGGGAATTCTGAGAAAAAAATCAATTGTATGCTAAATTATCAAAATGTGAGTTTTGGATGGGTGAGGTGTAATTTTTAGAACATGTAATATCAAGGGAAGGGATATCTGTAAATCCCAATAAGATAGAAATAGTTCTCAAATGGGAAAGACCTACCACCATAACCGAAATAAGAAGCTTTTTGAGTTTAGCTGGGTATTATCAAAAATTCATAGAAGGATTTTCTAGAATAGCTTTGCCTTTAACTAAGCTAACCAGAAAATGTGATGTTTTTGTCTAGACACAAGAATGTGACGATAGTTTTCAAGGGTTGAAAAAGAAGTTAACTACCACACCAGTTCTAGTGATCCCAGATCCCTAGGGAAATTTTGAGGTATATTGTGATGCCTCAAGGAGAAGATTGGGATGTGTGTTGATGCAAGATGGGAGGGTAGTGGCTTATGCCTCTAGGCAAGTACGACTCCATGAAGAAAATTACCCAACCCATGACCTAGAGCTAGCAGCAGTGGTTTTTGCTTTGAAGATTTGGAGGCACTATTTGTATGGGGTAAAGTTTGAGGTCTTTAGTGATCACAAAAGTTTAAAATATTTGTTTGACTAGAAAGAATTAAATATGAGGCAAAGACGGTGTATGGGGTTCTTGAAAGATTATGATTTTGAATTAAAGTACCATCCCGGTAAGGCCAATGTAGTGGCCGATGCACTGAGCAGGAAACCTTTGCATATGTCCTACATGATGATACAGGAAATGGAACTTTTGGAAAGTTTTAGAGACTTGAGCCTAGCAGTGAATATGTTACCATATGGTTTTTGTTTGAATAGGTTAGAGATTAGTAATGATTTGAGGACTCAAATTAGGAATGCCCAAGAGAAAGATGAAGCTCTAAAGGAAATAAGTGAACAAATTTTGTTGAGAAAGAGAAAAGAATTTAAAAGGGCTAATGATGGAAACATTATGTTTAGAGACAGATTGTGCATTCCAATGGAATCTGAAATTAAAGAAAAATCATTGAGGAAGCCCATAAAAGTCAATACACCATTCACCCTGGTACAACAAAAATGTACCAAGATCTCAAAAAGATATTTTGGTGGCCTCATATGAAAGTTGATATAGCAATGTATATATCCAAGTGTTTGATTTGTCAAAAAATAAAAATTGAACATCAAAAACCCCAAGGATCTCTTCAGCCTCTAGAGGTTCCTGAATGGAAATGGAAAAGTGTGTCAATGGATTTTGTAACAGGGTTTCCCAGAACCTCGTCGGGTCATAATGCCATTTGGGTTATAGTGGACAGGTTGACCAAAACTGTTCATTTTCTAGCCATAAGAATAAATTGGTCATTGGAAAGGTTAGCTCAGTTATACCTTCAAGAAATAGTGAGACTCCATGGAATCCCCTCTAACATCATATCTGATAGGGATCCTAGGTTCACATCTAGGTTTTGGGGAGCTTTTCATAAAGCTTTTGGAACAAAGTTGAATTTCAGTACGGCCTATCATCCACAAACTGATGGCCAAACTGAAAGAACCATTCAAACCTTGGAAGATATGCATAGAGCTTGTGTACTCGATCATCAGGGTAATTGGGATAGGTTCTTACCTTTAATAGAATTTACTTATAATAATAGCTAGCATACTAGTATAGGAATGGCGCCTTATGAAGCCTTGTATGGTAGAAAGTGTAGAACACCTTTATGTTGGTTTGAAACTGGGGAACATACTATTCTAGGTCCTGAGTTAGTTCAACAGACTACAGAGCAAATTAGATTAATCAAAAATAGAATGTTAGTAGCCCAGAGTAGGCAGAAAAGTTATGCGGATGAGAGAAAGAGGCCTCTAGAATTCAATGAAGGAAAACATGTATTCCTTAAAGTCACTTCTACTACGGGAATTGGTTGAGCCCTGAAGACTAAGAAGTTGAATCCTCAGTTCTTGGGTCCTTTCCAAATCTTAAAAAGGATTGGGCCAGTTGCCTATCAGATAGCTTTACCACCCAATATATCCGATCTTCACAATGTCTTCTATGTTTCCCAACTGCGGAAGTACAATCCAGATCCTACACATATCATAAAGAATGAAACAATACAATTAAAAGAAAATTTAACTTATGCAGTTAAACCTGTAAGGATCGTGGATAGAGTGGTGAAAGAACTCAGAGGAAAACAAATTCCTCTGGTAAAGGTGTTGTGGGATGGAGGTGATCCAGGGGATGTTGCATGGGAACTTGAGACTATGATAATCCAGAATTGCCTTGAACTTTTTGAATGAGGCAACTCAAATTTTGAGGACAAAATTTCAAAAATGGAGGGAAGAATTGTAACATTCTGTTTAATACAATAGTTAATTAAAGTCATGATAGCTCTAATAGTAATAATAATAATATAGCTGAAATAGTAGAGAAAATAAAATAGATGTGAGGAATTTATTTCTAAGCTTTACTGAGTAAAATGAGCTATAGAAAATTTTGGGAGCTCAAATAAATTAGTTGAATTTTTTTTTATCATATTAGGAAGATGTTTAAAGGCCAAATTAGGCAGATAAAATGTTTCAGGTTGTATAACACTTTCACTGTTAACTTTTTTTTCTTAACCATCTGTTTCTTATCCTTTTCTCTTTTTCTTTCTTTCTTCTGTCTTCTGTCATATTTCTCTTTTTGCTCTTTCTCTCTTTTCTCTTTCATTTTGGCAAGAAGAAGAAAGAAACAAAGGGGGAAGGAAGGAAATCAAGTGGAATAGAGGAAGATCAAGCCAAGATCAAGAGGAAGAGGATAGAAAAGGCAAGAAGAAGGTGATACCAAGCTAAGGTAAGAGGATTTTTCTTATCTTTCCTATCCATTTTCGTTCCCTTTTAACTAGATCTTTGATGAAAATGTTGAGATTTTACTTGAGAATGAAAGATTCATGTGTTTGTGTGTGATTCATGACATGAGAACTTGATTTTTCCCCTCTTTACTTTGGATGAGTTTTGGGATTCAAAAAGGGGTATTAAACTCACTTTTGATTTGTGATTTTGGATGAGGATTTAGATGCTTGAAAATGTTAACTTTGATGTTTTGTTGATGATCTTTGGACTGGTTTTGGTTGATTCTTGAAAAAGGATGGATTTTTGGTTGAAAACCAGAAAGATCTGGTGCTGTCGCGCATCTCACATCGCGGCTCCAGGTTTTCACGCCACGGCGCCCAAAGTGAAATCTGTGAATTTTGCTCATAGAGAAGAACACGGGGTAGACCTTGTAATCAAACACGACCCGTGTCTGAAAACACGGCCGTGTAATATGACGTGACCCGTGTTTGAGGCCCAAAATTTTTAAAAATGTCATTTTTGATCTGAAAATGATGGATACATAGTTCTTTAACCCAGATAACTTAAATACAAACCTTAAACCTTGAAATGAATGATTAGAATTCACTAAATTGTGAAAAGACTACGCATCCAAACAGATTTGAGAAATGACTTCATGATGATATTGAATCATATATGATTGATTGATGGTATTTGAACACCTATGATGAGAATGATTTAATTATGCATTATGTTGCATGATGATTTGATGAAATGATTTTCTCTCATGGGTATCCACTTTGTGGAACTAGGCCAAGTTGGATTTTGGATGTACCTGTATTAGGGTAAGTCTTGGTTAATGGTAAAAGAATATGTGATTTTCTCTATACCTGAGTAATTAAGATTAAGGAAGAACTTTCCTCTTTACCTGAGCTTTCCTAGTCATTAAATAGTTGAGAATGAGTATTTCCCTCACTACTTGGGGTAATCCTATATCCTAGATAGTTTGAGTAACGTACCTCTCATTCTATTCCCGATGATTGATATTGTGAGATAACATACTTTCTCCTTATCATAATGGATTGAAGTCTAACCCTAGCTTTGAAATTTGATATTGAGGAGACGTACTTCCTCTAAGCTAGACATGGAAAGACTGGGCCTAGTTACCCGAAGTAGTTCTGTGTGGCAACGTACGGCCACGAAGAAGTTGATGTGCACCAACCTAAAAGCAGACTACTACCAAGTAAATAAATTTGTAATGCTAGCATGATTAATGTATGAGTTTATTGATTTAATAATAAGTGATGCCATTGATTTTTATTATAGGTTTTTATTGAAGCAATTATGATTCACAGGATTAGGTTTAAATGATTTTCATAATAATGGAAATGGAAACTCTGTTTTGGAGAAAAGAAAAGACTGGATTTGACTTTTGTCACCTTCCTACACTAGAAAGATTATTTTTTTTAAAAGATGATTTTTTCTCGAAACAACTGAAATTGTTCTGATGACACATTTTTGTTTATTAATGATGCTACTAAGAATTTCTTAATTCTCACCCTGTATATGGAATTTTCCGTGACAATTTCAGACAGGAAACACGTAATGGAGCAAGATGGAATTTCGGGCTTATAAAGAGTAGTTTGATATCTTTTCAGTTCTTAGTTTTAGAGAGTTTGTTGCCATGAGACACTTTTTGTATATTATAGTACGATGATGTAATAGTTTGTATAATAGTTTGTTTCATGACATATATATATATATGAGTTTGCGTAAGGCTCATATTTTAATATCTATATACTCTATTTATTTACTAATTTGTGATATTCGTAAGTAATATACCAAATTCTAATTACTGATACGTAAATCGGATACGTTATTAGTTATAGTATTTGGGACATTACATCTATAACTTACCTGCCATTTTACTTAGAGGCATTGAAGTTTCTATGCCAACTGCTTGCTAAATCAATTAATTCAGAAAGGAAACAGTTAGTCACTGAAGAAGACGATGCTTCTGCTATGACTATGTTGTCCGCCATCCAAAATGCATTCCATATCCTTTGTCATCTTATTCTTTCTAGTCCAAGGTATGCCTAGTGAAATATCTAAAAAGTAATTATACATTTATATGGGTTAATGATAGTCCACATAGATTACCAATTTGTTCCTGTTAGATGTTGTTAGTTTCATTGTTATAAAGTGCAGTCCTCTTTTTTTTCTTCTGAATCAGGCTAATTTTGAATATGAGTAATGCAAATTGATAAAAAGGTGACAGAATTCTTAATAAAGTATTGTAGTTCATTTGTTGCATCACTTGGGCGATATTAATTTATCTTTGACTTTTGATACAATAAGTACACTCAGTCAATGTTTTCAAAGTGTACAGGAGTATCTCCTTCATAAACACTATACAATGTTTTCTTGGTTGCCTCCTCCTTCTTAGTTTATTTTGGTCAAATTTATTTTGGTAGAGTATAGTCCTGCATGCTTGGCCTATATATCTTTCTATTTTATTTTACTCTATGTCAGCTATTCACTTTTACAGAAACAAAAGAGTTCTTATTCCTCTTGTCACGTATCTTCTATGTGCTGTTCATTTTTACACTAGAATTTTCACTTGTCACATTAATATTGAAGACTAGTTTCTAGGAGCTTACCTTTAGCCATTGTGTTCCTATATAAGATATGTCAACAAGTTTGAAAGATTAGACCTTCTGTTTATTTCATCTTGCGCTATTTTTTATGATAAATCTCTAAATTTCACTTTGTTCTGGCTGCAGCTTTACATCTGAAAAGAATGGAGATGGATTTGATGAAAAAAGCATAATAGTGCTTAATGTAGCTTTAGCAGCCTTCACCCTTTCCATCAGATCCAATCTTAAACTCCATGTTCTCCTTGTTATCATGAAATGTTCTTAAGTGTTATCATTTCTATTATAATGTTTTTCCCACTAAAAAATGCATTCTAGAATTTCTGAACTATTTAGCAGAATGTGATTAGCTCTTGTGTTTTGAGAAACTAATTAGTTTTTTGTCCATATTTCAGGAGAGCACACAATTAATTAAGCAGATCATTGCTAGCAAATGGATTGAAAATGAAGGAATAAAATACATAATTGCTGGTCTTTACAATATTGTTGTAGTTTTGTACAGAAACAAGCAACCAAAAGAGGTATTCCATTTCCAATTGTCTATTGAGATATGCTATGTAACGATAATATCTCATGGAAACATCATATATTTTCTTCTTGAGATAGTTCCACAAGCAGTTCATGAGATATATGGCGTGATGCTCCTAGTCATGGTGAACCAATATTTTTTCACTAGTTTCAGTACTAGAAGTTTTATCACTTGTTAGAAGCCATTAGCTATTAGTAAGAGGATTGGACTTATTGTTAAAGCTGAAGTATGCCATGGAATATAAACCATTCCATTAATCTTATTTGATACATATTGTTAAAGAACCAGTTTAGCTTAAAAGCTTCAAGTATTTAATAACGGACCACGAATGGGATTTTTTAACTCTACCATACCTTCCATGAAAGGCCACTAGCGTTGTAATCTGGCAACTAGCAAAGAACCACCTTGTACCGAACGTGCACACTACTTTGAGCTGAAACTTCAATTATAAGATTGAGTGGTAAGAATCAAATTTTAGATCACTTAATCAACCCATCTTTGGCACTGTATCAAAGAATTACTTATTAGGACCCAATAATGGTTTTTATAGGTTCAAAAACAAAAGAACCACAACAATTAGTAATGAACTAATGGTTGAAAAGTGTTGTATCTAAAGTCTAAAAGTAAACATACATTAGCTATGAGTAAAAGCTCCTCCAGTCATGTAGGACTGCTATATTCTTGCTATTGATGTTGACTTTAGAAAACTAACTAAAAAAGTACAAATATTTAGATCATGGATGAACAATGAGAATGTGAAAGAATTGTATCTGAAAGGAAATAATAAGAATGTCATATTTTTTGCTTAAGTACTTTCCTTTTGTTTTTATGTATGACATATCCCTACAGGCTTCAGAGGTTCTAAACTTGTGTTGTAAAGCATCTTGGCTCTATATTAAATGTCATTGTGGTAATCTGTCAGAAGGTGCATTGAAAGAGTCTGTAATGGAGGCTTGCACAAGAAGTGCTCTACTTTTAGATATTCTCTATGACATCAACTGTCTTAAGATAAGAAAAAAATGATTGAGATCCTTAAAAATTGGTCCACTGCTAAAGATTTGTTTGAGAGGCTGTCGGCTCCTATACCTGTAATGAAGCAGTGGGTGAAGGTAACATTTCAAAGCTTTTAGAGCCTCATTTAATATCCTTATGGATTGGATATTCCACATGAACTAGCAGATTGCTTATGTAGAGATGCTGGGTTGGTTTTTAAACCAGTTTTTTGAATTGGTTTCATGTAAAAACCAGTTTTTGGTAAGGATGCTACCTGTCTCAGAATGAACTAAATAGAGAAAATGGTTAGTTGTATTCCTACTCCAATCTGCCCTTATATATTAATATCACTATCAAGCCAATCAGGTTGGCCTTGCTTTCTAGTAATATAAATTTTTTAGGCTATTAATACTTGCTTTTTGTCTTTTCAGGTGAATCAGATGTCCAAGGAGCCAAGCTTTTTTGAAATCTACAAGTGGCTTCATAGAGTCAAGGAGAATTCAGAAGAGTATAACACTTTGGAAGCAGCAAGGATTGCGGTAAACATAAGCTAGCATTTAAGTTACATAAATTTTTAAGTACAAATGTCTTATAACTACTTTTTAGGGAGAGTATGAAAAGCGGATGACTGAGTGACAATCCTAGCATAGTGAAGGTAGCAGCAGTCAAGACTCTGCTAACATTATCTACTTAGATGTTGTTGGAGACCCCAACAAGAAAGGGCACATATATGGATTGGGTTTACAAGTAGCTAATGTCATTAGATCTTCTTCCACTCCCCCCTCCTCTTCTGTTGATAGAGTATCACCAACAGAGATTACTGCAATGCAAGCCAAAATTCAAGTTTTAACAGATGAGCTTCATCAAAAGAATCTTGAACAAGACATGATGAAGCAGAAGATGGAACAATGGAAGGAGATGTTTAGGATTCTTCTTGTGGGTAGTCAATTTGGAACACCATCACTTGCAGCTTCACAGCCCGAACCTTCTCATCTTGCACCTAGAGAAGATGGAACAATGTGATTAGTTTTATTTTTATATTTTCATTGACAAATTAAATATTTCTACTTACTATTTAAACATTTGTAATGATAATTAATTGTTACTTTGTATTTTGGTACAAATATTTGTGATAATGTTAAGAAATTGTGATTTCTTATGCTATATGACTTATTGTGGTGGTTAATTGCATTAGGGTTAGTTATAAAATTAAAAGTATATTAAAAATAATTTTGAAAAATTAGAGATGACTATTTTTTGTCTCTAATTTTAGAGACAAAATCGGTTCGTCTCTACTTTTCTTTAAAAAAAATTTGATAACCTAATTTTGGATATTTAGAGACAAAAATTTTAATATCAGAGACAGAATAGTTTAATTTTAGAGACGGAATTAGAGATGGAACATGTTCGTCTCTACTCTTTTAAAAAAAAAATTTGGATTCTAATTTTGGATATTTAGAGAAGGGATAGTGTTGTCTCTAAAATTAGAGATGGAATTAGAGACAGAATAGTGTTGCCTTTAATTTAATCATTATTATAATATTTTAAAAAAATAATGATGGCCGTCTCTAATTAGATACAAAAATTTTTATTTAGAGATAAAAAAAATACCATCTCTAATTTAGAGATAGAATTAATTTTTTGTCTCTAACAATCAGATACGCCACTTTTAGCGACAGATCAATTTCTGTCTCTAATTTTATCTCTAAATATTTAGAAACGAAATTTTTTACATTTAGAGATGGAATTTTTTCGTCTCTAAATCTGAAATTTCTAATAGTATATGGTTGGTTCAACTATATTTTTTGGATTTCTCTACTTTAAAGGGGAATTCTTTCCAATTATTTTTTTTTATAGAAATCGTATAATCTGTTTTGGTAGATTTAATATAAGTAAATCTATCTTTAAGGGGGCATTTCATTTCGGAGTTATTTTTATATTTTTTAATATATATTTTTTAGGTACAAGAAGGGCCAAAGCCCAAAAAAAAAAAAAAAACTACATAGATAAACCACGGGGAGGATAGACTCCCATAATATATCGGATCATCAACATACTTGGACCACTAGGAGGTTGATCCCACACCATTCGTTGAGGCTCCATAGATAAGCTTAAGTTTACAAGGTAGTCAGCGCAGAGGTTTCCTTCTCTCAAGGTATGGCTCACCCTTACCTACCATTGTCTTCCCATAAGGTCCTTGATGCGCCTAAGAATACGACCAGAATTGAGGTTCCCTTTTGAGTCATTTTCAATCATGGACAATATCACCTATGAATCTATCTCCAATACAATTTGTCTATGTCCCTTATTCCATGCTAGATTCAAACGTCCCCACACTTCCCAAGCTTCCGCAACCAGAGGTGAAGAAACACCCTGTAACATCCTAAATACTAAAACTAATAATGTATCCAGTTTACGTATCAGTAAATAGGATTTAGTACATTACTTATGAATATCACAACTTTACAAATGAACAGTTTATATACATATCAAAATATGAGCCTTTCGCAAAACGTATATATATACATATATCATGAAATAGAAAAATTATACAGGATGTTACATCATAGTATTTAATATATACAAAATGCCTCATGGCATCAAAATCAAAAGATCTAAACTATTCTTCTCAAGCTCAGAACTCTATCTTACTCCACTACTTGTTTCCTGTTTGAAATTATCACGGAAATCCATACACGGAGTGAGAATTAAGAAATCCTCAGTAGCACAACTAAAATAAATGTGTCATCATAACAATTCTAACTACTTTGAAGAAAAATAATTTCTTTTAAAACTAATCTTTATAACTTAGGAAGGTGGCAAAAGTCAAATTCAGTCATTCCTCTTCTCGAAACAAAATTCCTATTTTTATTATCATGAAAATCATTTAAGTCCACAACTCGTAAATCATACTACACTTCAATACAACTCATGATGAAAATCAATGGTATTACTTAATATCAAATCATTAAACTCATGCATCAATCATGCTAGCATTACAAACTTATTTACTTAGTAGTAATCTGCTTTTAGGTTGGTGCACATCAACCTTTTCATGACCGTATGTCGTAACACATAACTATTCTAGGTAACTAGGCCCTGTCCTTCCCTGTCTAGGTTAGAGGAGGTACGTTTCCTCAATCTCAAAACTAGGGTTAGACATCAAACCATCATGATACAGAGAATGTATATTATCTCACAATATCAATCATCGAGAATAATAAGAGAGGTACATTACTCAAACTATCTAGGATTTAGGACTACCCCAAGTGGTGAGGAAACACTCATCCTTAACCACTTAATGACTAGAGAGGCTCAGGTAAAGAGGAAGGTTCTTCCTTAACCTCAATTACTTTGATATAGAGAAAATTACGTATTCTCTTACCAATAACCAAGACTTAGCCTAGTACAAGTACATCCGAAATCCAACTCGGCCTAGTTCCACAAAGTAAATACCCATGAAAACCAAATCATACTTATCATGGGTATTCAAGTTCATCAATAATCTCATGTATAATTATATTTTACATCACATAATTTATGCTTTTCCTCATCCAATATGTTTTAAAATAATATTACCTTACTCTTGGAAAACAAAATCTTAAAAAATGACAGGTTAGAAATCCCGTTCTACCAAGTAGGCGTCTAGGCGCCAATCTCTGGGCGTTTAGGCATTATACGCGCGCTCAAACGCTTAACTGTGAGCGCTTAGGCACTCATTATGCATCTGGAAGCTTGAGTTTCTAGGTTTTGGGCGCTCAGACGCTCAACTGTGAGCGCTTAGGCGCTCATCACGCATCTGGAAGCTTGAGTTTCTGGGTTTTGGGTACTCAGAGGCCCAACTTAGGGCGCCTAAGCGCTTAAATCAGAAACCAAAACCTCCATTTTGGAACCAGATCTCAAGCCTTCCAAAGATCAAACTCAAAATCATCAACAACAACATCAAAACATCACATTCAAACATACAAAACATTTTGTAAAGGAACAAATCCATCAAGGTTTTCATACCCCTTTTTACAAATCAAATCCCATCAAGAATCAATAGGAGAAATTAAAGGAGAACATCATGAATCAAACACAAAATCATCACCTCAGGGTTTCCATTTCAAATCATGGATCAAAACTCAAGTTTCTAGATTTTAGAGCACAAAGAATAAAGAAGAAAATTGAAAGAAATCCCCTTACCTTAACTTGGTATCACCTTTTTGCCTTTTCTATCCTTTTCCTCTTGATCTTGGCTTGATTCTTCTCTTTTTTTTCCTTGATTTCCTTCCTTCCCCCTTTGTTTCTTCCTTCTTCAGCCAAAGAACAAGAGAGAGAAAAGAGAGAATCGAGTGGGAGACAAGAAAGGAGAGAGAGAAATGTATGAAAAGGTAAAGAATGAGTGGATAAGAAGAAAAAAGTGAATAGTAAAAGTGAAATACAACTAGAAATATTTTATCTGCCTAGTTTGACCTTCAAATATCCTCATAGTTTTATTAAAATACCAAACTAATTAATTTGAACTTCTAAAATTTTCTATAACTTATTCTACTCAATCAAGACTTAGAAATAAATTATTTATATCTATTCTATCTCTGTTATTTCAACTACATTATTATTATTATTTTAAATTTATTTGAGTTATTTCTCACATTTAATATTATAAATTTATGTTTAAATTAATCTAAATAATTACTAAAATAACTAAATAACTTATATTATTTTATTGAGATACTAAAACCTTAATTAAGACTTGAATTAAGTAGAATGTTACACGCCCAACCTTTTTTAGTAACCCCCTAGCCATTCTCCTCTATGATTTCTCAGCAGACCCCACAGCCAGCCATCCCGACTTTACCTTTGCAAGCCCCATCCATCGGTGTTAAGTTTAACCCACCCTTCCATAGGTGGGTCCCATCTAATATTTGGGCTGTTTTGCTCCAAATGGCCTCTCACTAAAGTACGGCAATTACCATACCCCCTGATTTGCTCCTTCCACCAATCTATAACCCTAAGTGGGCCGTTTGGTCTGTGGAAATTGTCTTCAAATATTGATTTATTGCGCCATGACCATAGACACCACGTGATGACTGCCCACTCACAAGGCCAGTACTCCCATTATTGAGAATTTTAAGGAGAGAATTTTTGGTGGTGTTTGGGATTGACGTGCTGATCAAGGCAAAATGACATACAACGCGGCTTTGTCCTCGTCTTCGTAGAAAACTGTCGCAGCATAGTTGCCGAGTAGTCAAGCTTACTAATCAAGTTTGGTATCTGACAAGAAAAAATATCATCTTATCTTATTTTTTTAATATTATTTTTAATACTTAATTAATGATATATAAATTTATAATTAATTATATATATTAATTAGTTAATAAATAAATTTATAGTTTAAGATTTAAAATTTGAATTTATTTATTAATTAATTAATACACATGATTAATTATAAATTTATATATTATTAATCAAATATTAGAAGTGATATTAAAAAAATAATGTAGGAAAATCGGGATTGGTCTGACAACGATGCCAGCACTAACGCTTGATCAGCTGTCTAACGATGTGATATGATGTGAGATATTATTAGTATTTATTTGCCTCAATTAGTTGCAACTCACCATTTTCTCCTTATTTTTAATATGGGTTTTATCCTTAGCATCCTATTAGTGTATATGCACATGATTCTCGTCTATATACTTTATCGATTTCGACTTGATCCACTTGAATCATATTATCATATATATAATATATTTTACCATCAACTCACCAATAAATATATATATATATATTACTATCGTGATTATTTGAACAGTCTAATTTGCCAACAGAAAATATCTGTTTGAAAGTATGGCTTGGATTAACAAATTGACATTAATTTTCCTCATTTCCTTTCTGAACCAAAATGCTTTGAGATTTCGCTTTACTTGAATCCTGATTAATTCCTGGCTTTTGAATGTAATTTTTTTTCCCGTGTCATGATATCCACATCATATACATGACAAGAATTGAATTCTGCATGACTTTCATCGAATTCAAGAGTAATGCTATACCCTAATTTAACGCAAAAGCATTTGTAAATGCACAACTGACAGCTTCTGTTAACTTCTGCTTCAACTCACTACCAGTACTTCATACTTATACAGTTGCTACTTCCAACTAAAAATTAAAAACGAAAAAGACAAACATTAATTAATAATGATAAACATACATTTACACACATTATTTTATATTCACATAATTTTTACCATTTTAACTACAGCTTGTGTTTTACATCATTTTTTGCATAATCACATTCCAATTCCAATAATGTTAGTGACTTAAAGCTAGACGCACATTTGATACACATCTATCTATATGATAGAATTAGAAGAAAGATGTGTAGAAAATGAGATAAACTCAGTTATAATTAAATAGTAAAAATTATGGAGATGTGAGGTATTGTGAGTGAATCAAAGTGTATGTGAGTAAAATTACTCTTCTGATTCTGTCACTTCACGAGGTGATGTGACTCTATCTATTATTCTTTGGTCCATTTTAAATGTCATTTTAATGCAAGATACAATAATTAAGAAACATTTAATCAAGTCTTAATTGTGGGAATCTTTTACTATGTTACCTTTATTCATTTTAATTAATTATTTTACTTTACTATGTTAATCTAATTTTAATGAGTAGTTCAGATTATTAAAGTATAAAGATAAAAATGAAAAAAATAATAATTAATACTTTATTGATGTGCGAAAACATTACTTATAATGGACTAATTTTTTTTAACAAAATGACACTTAAAATGTACCAGAGGGAGCATGTATGAAGCATTATCCAACCTTAACCAACGCTTAAAGAGAACGTGTGACACATACAGGAAGATATGATAGATTTATGGTGTAAATAACGTGTGAATATATGTGAAACTAAAGCTCAGAGCCAAAGAGGCATATGTGCTTGGTGTCGCTTATTGTGGTCCTTCTATGTTTGGGACCATTCATGGACTAAGGACCATTCATGGACCAAGTTTTTAACATGTGACAACAGTTTTAAAAATAATAAAAACTGTGACTAAACAAACAAAAACTACGACTGGCAGCACCTCCCTCAACAACAAGAGCAAAGGAAATGCATAAATAAATAAACTTATGGCGTTTGGTTTGAAGACGGTGGTGGAAATGGTGGAAGGTAGCAGTTGGATCTACTGGGTTACTGGGTTGCAATTCGACAATCAATGGGTCAACTTGGTGTTTCCGGCATGGTTGAGGGAGGTTTGCAGGGTAACGATGAGGTTGCAGTTTCTTGGTTTGGCGAAGGGAAGTGGTGATTCTGATGACGGCTTAGGCAGAGGGAAGTAGTGGTTCAGATTCAAGGTTGGTTGAATTCATGGTGGCTCCTAGGCAGGTTGTGGGTTTTGTGGATGCCATACCTCACTACCACACCGCTCATCGTTAACTAACAAGTTAATTGAAAATAAATTTTAATTTAATTCTTAAAATTTTCTAAGCTTCTCTAAGAATTTATAACACAAAATTTTCTCTCATCCTCAATTTTCTATTTTAAATCTTTAATTTTCTTTTCATTATATTAAATTTCTCACTTTTAACTAATTTTTTACACATTTCCCTCAATTTTTTCTCATTTTTCACCAATTTTCTTTCCCCCTTGTTTCCCCCCCCCCTCATTTCGACTTTCCCCCATTTCCTATAATTTCCCGTCCCCTCTCCCCTCATCTTCCTTCCTCGGTTTCTCACTCACCATCCGTCCCTCTCCTCATCTCTCGAAAATTCCCCATTTCTGTTCCCTCACTCCTCCCTCACTCCTCCAAATTTCCCTTTCCCGTTCCTCACCCACGACAGCCTTCCCTTTCCCATTCGGTTGCTCATCCTCTCCTCTCTTTTGAGCTCATGTCAACGTCGCCATGGCCGCACGGAACAGGCACGGCGGCACGACACGAAACGGGGCACGCACGGCCGCACGGAACGGAGCAGGCACGGCATAGCAACAACCACACCCAAATCAACAACAACCACACACAAATCAACCATGGATAGGATGGGTTACCCGAGGCGAGACCGAGATCCGAACGCTACTGAGCTGCGCAACTTCAAATCGAAGAAGAACGAGCTCCACGCCTCGGATCTGGCTGCACGCCGCAACTGTACCGAGACGTGACGGCGAGGCGCGGTGGCGAGACGCGACGGCAGAGGCGTGGCGGCGAGAGCAGCGGGCGGCGAGATGAGGAGAAAAATGGGTGTTTGAGTCTCTCAACAGTTAGAATTCTGTTAGGGTTGATTTAATGTTCTTCTCTGTTACATTTTTGCATTTTATACCGAGAAAAATGGAACGGAACGGTGTTGGTCCTGTTGGAAGTCCTGAGATCTGAACAGAGGTGTGTTGCGGTGAAAACGCCGTTACATTTCGTCCGTTGCGGCTGCAACACCGTTTTGTTGCGGCCGTCGCGCGTGAATCTCAAGCTCAGCCATGTCACGGGTTGAAGCGGTACCGACGGCCGCCGCGACCGTTTTGTCGCGGCTGCTACAGTCATCTCGGACCGTTTTTTGAAACCTTGCTTACATGTCTTAACTAAGTATTGAAATAATGTCGTTTTCTTAGTTGAAGACTTTTCTTTTGCTGAAAAAGTAATGACTAAGAATAGGTTACTCTAAATTTTTCAGTGTGGACATTGATGAACCTGCAAAAATTCATATTTTTACGGTTCAAAATCTTGGGTTTTCATTCTCTTGTAATCTTTTTGATTGAGTTTATTCTCAAGTTTCTTTTATTTTTTTAGTTATTTTAATTTATGTTTTAATTGTGTGTTTTTATGTAATTTTGTAGATAATTACACATGGAGAAGACTGCCATTTAAAGAAGCGAGAAAATAATTGAAGCCAGGCGCGCTGAAAGCGCCGGTCCTCATCATTGAGCGCGCAACATCTTATGGAGGAATCTTGTTTTAATGGGCCGCGCCTTTGAGCGTTGAACAAGGAGCGCTTGAGCGCCGATTGCGTATCTTTGCACCGTAACTTTAGTGGGCCGGCGCTGGCCCGGAGAGTTAGCGCTGAGCGCCGAACGCAAACAGCAGCGTGAATTTCTTATAAATAGAAAGTTACGCCAAATTTCAAGATACTCTGCAGCAGCCGTCAAGACAACTCAAATCCTAATTTCGTGTGGGCGCATCAAGACTTGAAGATTAGGGATTCTCTTCAATCTTTCCACCAATTATCAATGGAGTTTGTCATCTTCTATTCTTTGTTTTGTTCTTTTCCTATGTGTAACTAACTTCCCCTCGTTAGGGGGACGATGGATCTTGATACTTTGATGATGTAATTTCTTTTATGGGTTTAATGCATGTTTTTATCTCATGATTTACGTGTTTATCTCTGTTCTTAATGCTTTTCTAAACCTGATCAATTTGGGAATGATAAATTGGGTTTATGTATGATTTGGGAAAATTTGCATGAACCTAGAACTTGTGATAAACACCATAATTTCTAATCGCTAGGGATAGGCGTTGTGGGTTATGTGGTCTTTCTTATAATTCCTCTGTTCTTGATAATGCCTTTCTAATTGGAGTTAGACTAAGGGATTAGTTAATTTCAATCAGCGTAAGAGGATTAGTATACCAAGGGATTGGATATTAATTAATGTTGGGAATTGACCATGAATCATTGAAATAGAACATGTTTTAAACCAATATTTAGAATTGCATTTGAAAGAGTTCAAGTGGAGTCTGATCCCTAACACTTTCTTATTATTGATTTAATCTCTTGTTAAATTGTTTGATTTTACTTTGTTTAGTTTTAATTACTTTCTTTTAATTATCTTTATTTTCACTTTTCCAACTTCCATCTTTTGATTGACTTAAATAGTGTTAATTTAACGAATTTGGTAATTGGCAATATAATCCTCGTGGGACGATTCTCTTTTCACTACTTTATTACTTTTTGCGATTGATTGCACTTGCTTATTTTCAACATCAAGTTTTTGTAGCGTTCTTGCTTGGATTATTAATTGCTAATATCAATTAGTAGTTAAAAGAGCACTAATTTAAGTATTTTTTTTAATTGTTTAATTTTATTTTTAATTGTTTCTTTTTAATTTTAATTTATTTTTTTTAATTTTCTTTTATTTATAGATAATTATTTTTTTTATTTAATTTCATTTTTTTCATTTAATTTTATTTTTATTTTTATTTTCTTTCTTTACTTCACTCTGGTTTACTTGTTTGTGTTTATGCAAGGTTCTTTGGAATCGGAAAATTACTTTTTGATCCAGAGATAGAGAATCTATAAGCGAACAGAAAGCGACTAGAGAGAGGAAGAGACTTGAAGAAGTTGAGCAAAAGATGGCGAAATTGTTGTAACTCGTAGAGCAAAGACGTACATTGGTGACTATGCTACTACCCATCTGTTTGAGAATATTTCTACCAAGATTGTGCGTCCCCTATTCAAGCTAATAATTTTGAGATTAAACCAAGACTTCTACAACTACGGTAGTGCCGCGAGACCGGTTTGGGGAGGCCATGCGAGAAGATCCAAACTTGCATATTGTGAATTTCTTGCGCTCTGTGATACTTTTAAGTATAATGGCGTTCTTGATGATGCCATTAGATTACACATTCCCATTTTCGCTCGAGAGATAAAGCAAAGAGAGGCATGCCCGATACAAGGGAGCATCTCTACTTGGGAGGATTTGGTTAACAAATTTTTGACTCGATACTTTCCTCCATCAATGTTTGTGAAGATAAGGAGTGAGATTGCTTGCTTTACTCGAATCGGGAGAATCTCTCTATGAAGCATGGGAGAGATTCAAGGAGCTATTAAGGAGATGTCCTCACCATGCATTTGAGGTTTGGCAAAGAGGTGCGGATATTTTATAATGGGTTAAATCATTCCACAAGACTTATGGTGGATGCGTCTGCGAGTAGGTCTTTAAACACTAAGACTCTGAAGAGGCTCGGAATTATTTGAGGTTATGGCCACTAATGAATATCGGTTGCCTAGTGGGAGAGCGATGAGTCGACAAGGAGTGATGGAGCTTGGTACTTTCGATGCCTTACTTGCTCAAAACAAAAGTATTTCTCAACAGTTGGCCAACCTAACTAAGCAAGTGGAGAGCATGCGGTAAATTCAGAACCATCAAAGTTTAATTTGTGACTTCTGTGGAGGTAATCATGCTAATGGTGGATATGAAGTAAGCAATTCTGGTTTTAGTTCTCAAGAGCAGGTAAATTATATGGGTAATCTTTCCAGACCTCAGGGTGTTCCATTTTCAAATACATATAATCCAGGGTGGAGGATTCATCCCAATTTTTCTTGGAGCAATCAAATAGTGCCATTGAATCCTCAACCAGAACAGAAGTCTCCTCTTGAGATTACAGTGGAGAAACTTTCTTTGCAGACCTCTGCTTTTATGCAACAGACTTCAAATTTTATGGAAGAGTCGAGGGCCAATTTTAAGAATCATGAGGCGGCAATTAGAAGTTTAGAGAATCAAGTGGGGCAAATAGAAAAACAGCTTCAAGAGAGACCTCCAGGCACCTTCCTGAGTGATACTGTTGCCAATCCAAAGGAGCAATGTCATGCAATTACACTGAGAAGCGGCAAGACTTTGGATGGACCAGTTAAGGAAATTGATGTTCTTGTTGCAGATGTCCCATCTCAAGATCGGCTAACTTTGTAATAAAGAAGCTAAAGAGGAGCAACCAAAGTGGCGAGAGAAAGAAGAAGGAATGTGAGAAGAAAATAGTTGATCCTTCATTGTATGCTAAACTTCCTTATCCTCAAAGATTCAAGAAGGAGATTCAAGAAAAGCAATTCTCCAAGTTCTTAGAAGTCTTTAAGAAGCTACGAGATAAACATTCCTTTTCTGAGGCACTTGAGCAGATGCCCTCTTATGCAAGGTTCATGAAAGATTTGCTCTTGAAGAAAAGGAAGTTGAAAGAAGATGAAAGCGTGGCACTTTCTCGAGGAGTGCAGGTGCTATAATTCGAGGAAACGCCACCTAAATTGAAAGATCCAGGTAGTTTCTCTATTTCTTGCACCATTGGCAAACTGACTATTGAGAAAGCTCTTTGTGATTTAGGAGCTAGCATCAATTTAATGCCATTGTCAATTCTCCGCAAGCTTGGGATTGATAAAGTGAAGCCAACTACAATGTCTCTTCAACTAGCTGATCGGTCAATTAAACATCCATATGGTATAGTGGAAGATTTGCTAGTGAAGGTTGACAAGTTTATTTTCCCAGCTGATTTTGTGATTTTGGATATGGATGAGGATGCTGATATTCCTCTGATTCTTGGAAGACCATTCTTGGCTACTTCAGGAGCATTGATTGATGTACCTAGAGGAGAGCTTATTTTGAGGGTAGATGGTGATCAGGTGACTATTAATGTTTTTGATAAATCTAGCCGACATCAGATCTCTATGCCCTGTCAAATGCATTCAAGACAAGCCTCTACAAGATTTAGCTAATAAGAGTCCTTCATCATCGATCAATGCTGATTTTTCTACTCCCAAGATGGTTGACGAAAAGGAGAAAGGACCTCCTCTTTCTCAAAGTCTTTACCAATTGAAAAAGATCCTCCGACTTCCATCGATTTATTGAAGATTGATTCCAGGCAAGCGTGGCGGTGTGTGGAGGCAAAGAGGCGATAAGAGAAAAATGTCATCCTACTTCTCTTGCTTCAAGCCACCATGACTAGTTATAAAGGCAACGTCGAGCTAATGACGTTAAACAAGCGCTTTTGGGAGGCAAACCGAATTTTCTCTCCTTTTCTCTTTTATTTTTATTTTTGTTTTTGTTTTTATTTTGTTATTTTCTTATTTCATTGACTAACATTTTTCTGTTTTGAAGTTTGCTAATGTTGAGTCGGCTTAGGTGCCTCCCTGAGTTCGAGCCTTTGTAAGGGGATGTATATAGCTATCGGCCATCAAAAAGATTTTTGTTCTTTCCTTTAGCTTTTAATTTTTGTATTTATTTATTTATTTTATTTTATTTTATTTCCATCATCCCTATTGTGTTTTGAGTCATTTTATGCATGCTTAGGTGTGTTGAATTGAATATCCAATGATAATTTGAATTATGGATTGATTTGATTTCTTAGGATAGCACATGAGAATTTATGAGTTGCTTTTATCTCTATTGTTTCAATTGTGTATGGATGTTCTTCCCATTTTTATGATTGATAGAATTTGGATTTTAATTGCATGTCAAGCTTAGAGAAAGTTTATGGGATTGCATGTGTGTGGATGATTTGCATCTATAAGTTGTTTGATTCTCTCTTAAAGGCGAAATCTAGGCGGTGCATGATTAAGGAAATGATAAGGGCCTTCTTTGGACCGTTTGAGCCTTTCAAGCCAACTGTATACACGGTTTATCCTTAGGTCCCTTTTGCTGACTTTGTTATTGTTTGGCCTCTGTTTCTTTTCTTTACTCACATTTTCCTTTTTCCCATACCCTCAAAAAAAAAAAAAAAAAATTCTCTTACATAACCTCTGTTGAGTGCATATTTTGTATTATTTTATTATTCAAGTCTTTGTTATTTTTGTGCATGAAGTTTTGTGGAGTTGAAAAATTTCAAAAAAAAAGAAGAAGAAAAAGAAAGAAAGTTCACCCAAAGTATTGCAAAGAAATAAGTTTGGGGGTGGAGATTGTTGAAAAAGAAAAAGAAAAGAAAGAGAAAAAAAAAATAAAGTGAATGTTGTGTTGATTCTTTTGCTCCGTTTTGCACTTGTCTTATATTTTGAGGCTTGAATTTTGAAATTTGCATGATTTTGTATCTCAACTTTTGTTTTCATTTTCCTACCGCTTCTTTCTTAATCCATACCCTTGGCTTTACATTACAAGCTTATAAAGTCCCTTTTGATCCTTGGTTGTGAGTTGTTTACATTAGTGGAGAGAGAGATGAAAAACAACCTTATGGATGTGGGTTTGATGTGCATTTGCTGTTTTATAAACTCATTTGGGCTTGTACTCTATGAGGAGATTGAGTCTTTCATTCATGTTTTTGGGAAGTCATTTGTGCATAAAAGTTGCATGTGAGAGACGATGTGATAATTGGATTGTTCATGTGTGATACTTTGGAATTAGATTTTGAATTAGTTTTTGAGGATATGAATGATCTTTAATACCCTATTGCCTTTTTGAGTCTGCTTTGAGTTTTAGTTTTGTTTTTATTTTGATTTTCTTTTACTTGAGGACAAGCAAAAGCTTAAGTTTGGGGAGTGATGAACCCGCAAAAATTCATATTTTTACTTCAAAATCTTGGTTTTCATTCTCTTGTAATCTTTTTGATTGAGTTTATTCTCAAGTTTCTTTTATTTTTTAGTTATTTTAATTTATGTTTTAATTGTGTGTTTTTATGTAATTTTGTAGATAATTACACATGGAGAAGACTGCCATTTAAAGAAGCGAAAAATAATTGAAGCCAGTAACTTGAGCGCCTGATCCTCATAGCTGAGCGCGCAACATCTTGCTGGAGGAATCTTGTTTTAATGGGCCAGCGCTGAGCGTTGACAAGGAGTGCTTGAGCCCGATTGCGTATCTTTGCACCGTAACTTTAGTGGGCAGCGCTGCCTTTGGAGAGAGTTAAGCGCTGGCCCGAACGCGTAACGCTGGCGTGAATTTCTTATAAATAGAAAGTTACGCCAAATTTCAAGATATTCGGCAGCAGCCATCAAGACAACTCAAATCCTAATTTCGTGTGGGCGCATCAAGACTTGAAGATTAGGGATTCTCTTCAATCTTTCCACCAATTATCAATGGAGTTTGTCATCTTCTATTCTTTGTTTTGTTCTTTTCCTATGTGTAACTAACTTCCCCTCGTTAGGGGGCGATGGATCTTGATACTTTGATGATGTAATTTCTTTTATGGGTTTAATGCATGTTTTTATCTCATGATTTACGTGTTTATATCATGTTTAATGCTTTTCTAAACGATCAATTTGGGAATGATAAATTGGGTTTATGTATGATTTGGGAAAATTTGCATGAACCTAGAACTTGTGATAAACACCATAATTTCTGCAATCGCTAGGGATAGACGTTGTGGGTTATGTGGTCTTTCTTATAATTCCTCTGTTCTTGATAATGCCTTTCTAATTGGAGTTAGACTAAGGGATTAGTTAATTTCAATCAGTAAGAGGATTAGTATACCAAGGGATTGGATATTAATTAATGTTGGGAATTGACCATGAATCATTGAAATAGAACATGTTTTAAACCAATATTTAGAATTGCATTTGAAAGAGTTCAAGTGGAGTCTGATCCCTAACACTTTCTTATTATTGATTTAATCTCTTGTTAAATTGTTTGATTTTACTTTGTTTAGTTTTAATTACTTTCTTTTAATTATCTTTATTTTCACTTTTCCAACTTCCATCTTTTGATTGACTTAAATAGTGTTAATTTAACGAATTTAGTAATTGGCAATATAATCCTCGTGGGACGATTCTCTTTTCACTACTTTATTACTTTTTACGATTCGGTGCACTTGCCGATTTTCAACATCAGACATCATTGAAGTACTTTCATCTCATGGGTGAAGACTTCAAGGATATGCTGGGATGGTGATTGGTGAAGCTATCATTAGGGTGAGCCCCATGTGTTAGCCGGAGTAATGCATGGACTATATAGAAGATTGAATCTAGACGTTATGCAAGGGATTGTAAGGATTTATAATTTTTCAGTGTCCCAAGTTTTCTAAATACACAAAGCAAGCTAAGTAACAAATGATAGAACAATAATGATGAGCTATATATTGGCAGTCCACCAGATTAATAAACTATTTAAGTTTCTGTTAGTCTAAGTTGAAGGGTGGGTGAAGACCTCAATTAAACTATCATTCCTTTGCAATAAATTAAAACCCTTTTCAATTAGTAAAACCTAATATGCTAATGTTAAAGTGGCAAGAGATCAAAGACTATCTCATTGTTTTGAAAACGATAATTTTTAGTTTAAGAGTTCGTGGTAAATTTGTAATTGTATATATATCGAATAAGAGGGCTATCTATATTTCGTTTACCAAAAACAATTATTATAGATATATCTCACAGACTTACCAATCGCCATTAACAAGTTTCCGATCCCCAAAATAAATTCTCAATCTCTAAATTCAACAGTGATATTTCCGTATCTGTGAAAAGCCTGTGCACAAAGATCTGTACAACCAACATTTCTCATTGGAGGTTTTAGGTAGCAAGTGCAATAGCTGCATGAAAAATGTCCAAGTACAGTTGTTATAGATTATGCCTTTGTATTGTACCCATTTTTGTAGCAGCCTGTATGGGTAGTGGGGTTGTCGCCTTTAGCCTGAGAGAGATTTTTACATAAACTTTGGGCATCCAGATGGGTGCACCAGGCTAATCAAAACTTATGATTTTTATAGAATTTTGTGAAATTAATTATGTGACATAAAGATTCATAAAAATATTAAGTTTTGATTGGTCTGGTACACCCATCTGAGTGCTCAGGGTTTATGTAAGAATCTCTCTTAACGTGAAAGTAAGGAAGTTTTCCCCCCAAATTCTTTCGATATTTGTTTTACTATTTGGCTAGTCACTAGTCTGAGTATGACCCACTAGAGAAGGGCAAAAGCAAAAGCCCTCTCAAATCTGGCACAACCAATTAATATCCCAACAAGTTGCCTACGGGGAACAGTGCCTCAGCTTCAACAAATGAAAAAAGAAAGAAATTGAAATGTAAGATGTGTCATGCAAGAGAAGGGAGGGAGATATTATCGTGTGTATAGCAATGCACTATGTCATATTTAGAGAAAAAGAATAATTTTTTATAATAAATAAGTTTAGTGAGATTCATTTATTTTTTTTCTCTTATTTTTATTTTTTATATATAAATATGACATAATATATTTATGTACACATAAAAATATCTCGAAGGGAGGTGTATTGGCTGTCAAATGTTTGAATTCAAGTGTAATTGTACTAAGCACTAACGAGTGTAAGCACTAAGAAGTAGAACGACTACATATTTTTTCTCACCAATCATATTAACGCATGATATACTAATTATATGCTGGTGAAACGATGGAAGATATTAAAGTGACCTAAGAATTGTAATTCCTTATCTTAATTATAAGCTTCTTAACTGATCTAAGAATTGTAATTCCTTATCTTAATTATAAGCTTCTTAACTGATCTAAGAATTGTAATTCCTTATCTTAATTATAAGCTTCTTAACTATATTCCTTTTACACCTAAAACATAAAATTAGTATAATAAGGAGTAAATTTTCATTTTCATCCTTCAAAGATATACAATATTATATTGGTGCTTTATTTATAAACACAACTATTTTTTTAAAGATATACACGACATACAATTAATCTTTCAAATTTCACATTTACTATGAAATTAGTTCTTAAAATGATATCAAATTGATCTTTAAAGGACAAAATTAATGACATTAGTTATCATTTAAGGATTAATTATTTGATGTAGCTAATAAATAAATGTCTTTCATATATATTTTTAAAGGACTAAAATAAATATTTACTATGTATAACATTCATCTATTTGTCTCATATATAGTGACGTGTCTCCCAAAAGTAACTGACTATGTATGGAAGCATCTATTATCACACATTTTTTTTATAAAGTCACCAATGCATAACTTTATACTTAAAAAGATATTTTTAAAATAATATTAGTGAATCGTGTACCTCTATAGAATATATTATGTCATAAATAATACTAATGTAAAGAAGGTAAAGTTGAATATGCTTAAAAAAATTAGAAAAAATACTTAAATTAATCCTTCAAATATATATGAGACTTCTAGTCCTCTAAAGATTTTAACTATCAATTTGATCTTTTATAGTATAATAGCATCATTAGAAATCAAATAGATGTCCAAATTTTTTGAGGGGACCAAATTGATGTCCAAAAATTTTTAGAGAGCCAACTTGATGTCATATGCATCTTTAGAGAACCAATTTAAGTATTTAGTAAAAAAAAATTATGTTGCTCTTCAAGCTATATTTGCTCCCCTCTAATTATTTATTTGACTTAAGATTATTTCAAGATCAAAAATTTTTCAATAAACCTCATAGATATTACGCGATGTGTGGTTCTACTATGGTTTGCCTAGCGCCAAAGTTGGCTACTTGTCTCCACATTTGGTAATTTTGATCTCCTTTTGTGAAGCTTGATTTTCTTCCATTGAACTTTTTCCATAGCAACCCCCTTGTAGATATCACAAAAAAAATTATACTCTCAATGCTTACGGTTGCTTCAAGTGAGTTGCTATTTCAAATTCCTTGTATCTAGGTTGGTTGATTTGGAAGATATCTAGTTTCAGTTAATGCCCTATACGTGTTATATAGTTCCAGGGAGGAATACATAAAAAGGGCAATGCAATGCAACACACTGTGCATCTTTAACAGAGAAGCTTTCCTTGTATACAATAATTGGCAGCATCTCTCTCAATTCTTTCTTCAACCCCAAATCGGACTTCTAGAAACAATAATAGAAAGGTGAGTTTTCTATATTAATTTCCCACATATAATATAAATCTATAGAAATAAAATAGGTAAACTAAAAACTTAGTCCCTGCTTTTTTTATTTGTAATTTAGTGTCTAAATTTAATTATTATACAAGTTATTAGTGCCTAAATTTACTAAACTTGTATCAAATTATTTCTTCTTAAGAATAAAGTGAGATACAAAATGAACTGAGTTATATGAGTTTTATACATTTAAAAACTAACTCCAATATATTTTGAAATTCAGGGACTACATTGCAAGCGTGTACAATAATTGTAGATACTAAGTTACTAATTTACTGCAAGTGAAAATAAGGAAATGAGGATGATATGATATTACTGTGGAGATGGCGTTGTTGTTGTTGCCCTGTGCAACGGCAAATGGCCTCATCCTAAGAGACGACCAATCGACCCGTCGGGGTCGAAGATAGAAGAGGTAGAACAAAAAGAGGAGAATGAAAGTGAAGAAGATGGGGACAGAGAAGATGAAGGCTCGGTAGATCTTGAGTTCAGCTGAAGGATCAGATCTGGAGCAGCAATCAGAAGAAGATGGGTCTGAAGAATAATAATTGCCTTGAAACATTACCTAATCCCATACAAGTCAAGTGAACTAACTGAAACTGGCATTTAGAAACCCAGATGAGTAAACAAGATAAAAAATTACCGACTCCGCTAAGATTAATGGTTCACAACGCAAACAGGGGGAAAAATGAATTAAACATGAATATGGACAAGGTAGGTGATAGTAACTGGATATAGATTTGACAGATACAGGTGTGCAACTGAAAGATGTGTGATTTGATGCTACTTAGATAAACATGACGCAGATGTATTCCTGTAGATGGACAAATAAATGGATGGATGAAAAAAATAATTGAGATGGGTATGAGAGAGAGGAACAGCAAATAAATAAAATTATAAGATAAGAAGAATTAAGAAAGAAGTAGAAGTATTAGATGAGATTGTGAGTACGTAACAAAATTGTTGAAATAATATCTGAGAGGAAACTTTCTTACATGATAGTTGATGATACAGATACGGGCCAGGGAGCGGCAGTATTGTGCAATGCAATGTGTGGTGAAATATTCTTGAGAACTCACAACATCATTGAGTGTTCAGTGTTGGACTACAATTTAGAAAGTCCCAATTTTAGCCGTTCCACACTTCCACTGATAAAATATAATTGAACCAGGATAGAAATGAAAAATCAACATTTAACAGTGAACAATTTTATTTATTTCTATTCATATAAAAAAACTTTATTTATGTATATATTTATTATTTTTGTAGACAACAACTTCATTGAAGCAAAAACTACACTTATAATGGTGTAAAATATAGTTTTGTTATAGAAAACAACTTTAGTTTTTCTATATTATTTTCTTTCATTAATTAATGAAGTACAAATTTATAATTAATAAGATATATAAGTTAATTAATGAGTATTTTATTAATCAATTAATATACATAATTTTTGTTAATTAATTAATATATGTGATTAATCATGAATTTGTACTTAATTAACTAAAGTCAAAATGATATAAAAAAAGTGATGAGATAATTATTTTTGTATAAAAAACCCTAACTAGCATACGCAAATGAAATTGAGTGCTGACTTTAAAAGAAGAAAGTTAATTATTTTTTATAACTAAATTATTTACAGTAGTTAAAGCACTTGTCATCAATTTTAAAATAACAAATGATTATTAATATTACCTCTGCTCAAAATGATATGTCGTTTTAGAATATATATTTTATTTTATCTTATTTGTCATTTTAGAAAACTAATATACATTTCTTTTTACAATAAAACTTAAAAGACCTTCATTATTATTTTTTTCAACTTTATCATGGTCTCTTAATATTTTTATTAAGTGGAACGAGAGAGCACTAATGGAGTAATAACATTTTGAGTATTTTTATTAAAAAGAATAATTTAATTGAGTGTAATTATATTTTTTTAAAATTGAGGGTAGCTAGTAACTTTTTTAATCCTGGTACAAAAACCTTAAATAATATATATTTTCAAATGAATTGTGTATTTAATTTATAGGAATTTTTACTATTCTCTTATATGTTACTTTTTTGTGACAATTTTTTAAGTAATTATATATAAATTGAATTTCTCTAGACCAACCGTAGCCTAAGAAATTGAATTTGTTGGCCAACTAACATTATCATTTACATGTTTAATGCTGTTTTGCGTGCTCAACTAAGGACGAGTATATCCCAAGTCCCAGAATCAAGCAGGAAGACATGATATCAAAACCTTTCATTGATTGAGACGTCCATATTCGAAGCAGGTGAAAAGGAAAAATACCTGAGTTGTGTATCAGATATTGGCCGATACATCTCTTCTCTCTTTGCTGTTATTTTTTCAGAGGCTCGGGAGATAGCCATTGCTTTTCAGTAGGAAATTGAATTTGTTTCCCTCATCTTTTGTTGAAACTCAAGCTACCACTGAGTAGAATCTAAAGCGACGAAATTCCATGTTATTTTAGGTGCATGCAGTTTAGTAAATGGAGACTTTCATTAACCATTCTTCTTCTGTCTCAGGCTAAACTTTCATGCACCTTCATACTTTGACAAGAATATTGGATCTATATTTAAGCTGAGAATCGTATGTTGAAGTAATTTAGGGTTAATGTTCATGTTAGATTAAATGTATCTTATTCGTTTAATAAGTAATTAAATTAAGTTAATTAATTAAACTCTTATTAGGTAAAAAATAAAGAGCAATTTTGTAATTATAATAACTGTCAACTTGATGAAAATTAAATTAATAATATTTAAAAAATAATTTCTACGCAAAACTCAATGTCTGTTCCTGATCGTCAATTTTTCTTTTTTTCGCACTATCACTAAAGTTGAAGAACTATAAAGAAAAATACAAAGAAATCGAAAGTGAATTTTAAGATCTTTCTAACACTTTGGAATAAAGTCTATCAATTATTATCATGAATAAAAGTTAGTGTGTTCTTATACTTATTTGTGAGAATCATAAATTTTAAGATACTTATGTTTTAATGTTAAATTTTTACATTAAAATTCTTAAAAAACTTACAAACTAACAGTTCAATCTCAAGAATACACGGGGACCTGACCTCAAGCAAAACAAGATGATTGCATGATTGCTGGGGAGCTCTCGGTGCTGCGGCGGAGTGAGGGGGTGGTGTGCACTCCAACACCACTAATGTTCAAGTTAGGGTTTACATTAAGATGATAAAACAGATAATAGATGCATAATGAGTAGTTAAACTACCCCTTTATTTAAAGTATGAGACGATTATTGTGAAGCAACCTATGCAGATTAAGTTTTCTTGTATTTAGGAGTCCAGTGGAGTATCTATTGGAATTTTATCTCTTTATCTCCATTTGTGAAAGAATTTAGCTACAACCCTTAATCTCTTCTAAAAAGTGAACTAGACCAAAGTAGATCCTAGTGACCCGAGAATCCGTTTGTTGTTGCGCCACGGGATAGCATGCTGAGATAATGGAGTCCGGAACCCAGTTCGGAATAGTTAGTAATTTATAGTCTTAACAATTTAATCAACCAACAAAATATCTAAATCATAAAATTCGTTTATTCATAATTTAGAGTACATTAGTACAAAGCACCATTTTCTGTTTTCTATTTTGCATTCATACAATTTATGATGCTCTTGTCTTGGCCATAGCATTGTAAACAAAGGGTTGAAACGAAGAAGCCAAGAGTAATCCTCGCCAGAACTTGTAAACTACATTACTAGCCATCACAATGGTAACTATACCTCTTATTTAGCATATACTTAATATAGCCCTTACATGCTTTAGAACCGGGTGTCATCACCTACCTCCTGGAGGGTGGTGACCACCATAAGGTGGCTTCTCGTATGGAGGCTTGTACACTGGTGGCTTCTCAACTGGTGGCTTATAAACAGGTGGCTTCTCAATTGGTGGCTTGTAAACAGGTGGCTTCTCAATTGGTGGCTTGTAAACAGGTGGCTTCTCAACTGGAGGCTTGTAAATGGGTGGTTTCTCTACTGGGGGCTTGTAGATAGGAGGTTTATACTCAGGAGGCTTGTCATAGTTAGCAAGCCCTTGAGGGCTGAGAATCAGAGCTGCAAGGAGCAACACTAGGAAGAAGGGTAAGGAAGCCATGTTACTGATTCTTGTGTTGGTGTAAAACACAAATGATCAGCTTTTATCCTAGTCAGGGGGCTTAGTGAATCGAGTAGTTGGTGCAGGTCTCAATCTGAGTCATTTATGATTTGGATAGCCCCTGTATAAAAAGTCAAAGGCTGGTGTGTTTTGTTGAACAATGATACCGGTGATTTTGTCTTCACATAGTAGCAAAGTAGGAAATTATATGTGGGAACAGGAACTACATCAGTGTACCAGTACGAATCTTTTCCTATGCACCGACAGTGAGTTTCAATTTTCAGAATAAATTACAATTGTCCTTTGAATTCAAGTCAAAAAATTTCCTTCGTTTCCCACTCCATTCTAATCTAACGTAACTCGAAATTTAAATCCAATGGATCCTCCTTATCTTGAGAAAATTTTCAACATCTAGAGTGCCAGAGGCGCATCTTGGTTATGACTGAAGGGACCATGACACTGCCTAACATTTTGAAAATCTTCCTGATGTTTAATATATATGATAAGTATGTAAAGCAGACCATTGTAACGAGAGCATAAGATAGAGAAGCTTAGGCCCATACGAATTTGTCATCGCTCATTTGCTTTAGCATGTGAATAAATTAGTTGAATAAGGAAAACTAAATGACATCACCTTTGTGTTTGATGTTGGGTTGGCTTGTTTCAAGGCTTGACCCATGCATTATTTAAGAGAGTTGCCCTAACGGTATATAAGTATTTATTGTGTAGGTAGAAACGTGATTATAAATTTAAATTTAAATTATTTTAATTTTTAAAATTAGACCAAAAAATTATTTTTATAAATTTTTTGGTCCTTATATAAATAATTTATCTTTTGACCAAATTAGGAAAATAGATTAATCGATGTATCCTCAAATTGATCCAAATACCATTTAATCACAATAAAAAAAACTCTTGACATAAGAAAAAAATGTTGATGTATTTCCTCTCAGCTTTACTTTATCCTTTATATTTTGGTTCCCTCAAATTTTTTCTTCTAGATCCCCCACTGTAGAGTGCAATGATTACGAAAGCCCAAGTCTTGCAACAATAATTCACTCTAAAATGGGTTCTCGAAGCGCCATGTATTTACCACTTTTCTATCTCTAAAGTAGAGGTGTAAGTGAGTAATTTGATTTAATTTTTAAGAAAAAATAAATTCAAATTAATTAAAATTAATTGATTTGGTTTTATTCAATTTTTGTATTTTTTTATAATCAAATCCGAACTAAACCAAATCGAACATCTATGAATTGATTTGGTTCAAGTGATCAAGTTGATCATTTTTTAACACAAAAATTAACTAAATAATTAGCTTTTCATAGCGAAAAAAATACATAATAAACTTATAAAAAAATTTCTAAAAATAGAATCAAACTTATTAATTTAGACGTTAATAATTATTTCATGTTTCAAAATGTGTATTAAAAGATTCATAAAGAGAGAATAAATAAACATATTGATATTTGTATTAAGAAATTAAATTTTGAATAAGTTAAAAATTATTCAAGAGAGATCGATTTAACTTGACAAGTTGTATACTACTATTATTCAATTAAAGAGAAAATTGTAAAGCTACTAACCTGAAAGTATATATTTAACCAATTGATCTTCTAAGGACATGGGTGGAACTAATGGAGACTTGATTACTTGAACTTTGAATCAACAATCTAACGAATCTAAAGTCTCTAAGCTTTGCAGTTATATCTTCATCTAAGAGAATGTTGTTGAGCTTCAAATCACAATGCACAATAGGAACTTCACTATCATTGTGCAAGTAATCCAATGCACAAGTAGCATCAATATCTATATTTAGTCTCTCCATAAGGTTCAACTCATTTTTGTTTACATGTTTTCTCTCTTCCCCTTCCAAACTCCCATTTCTTAAGTACTCATAAACCAGAGATAGAAATTCATTATTTTTAAAGTCAATACTAGAGTATTTAAAGTCAATTCATTATTTCCAAACTTCCAAGTTCATATGATGTTGTTGATGTTACCTTCATTTTTTTGTTCTTTATGTATAGTAGCAAGCAAATTGTCAGACATAGTATTAGTGTTATCACTGTGACTATGATGATGTAATGTCTAACATGCCTTCTTTCATGGCCATGAGGCTTACATGCAAAATGCAAGTAAAGTTTTTTATTGCCTTCTAAATGGACAGCAGAGAGATTTTAGAAAATCCCACCACTAGGAATGGTTCATTTTAAATCATTATAAGAGAGGTTCAAAAGCTGAAAGACATGTAGATTTTGAAGCTCAATAGGAATGGATCTAGAGAGTTGGTTGGAGGAAAGATCCAAAGTTTTTAAGCCTCTCACCTCTCCAAGAGTTTTTGGAATAGCACCTGATAGCATATTCTTGGCCAAAAACAAATTTTTCAAATTTAGACAATTACTGAATGAGTTAGGAATGTCACCAAACAATTGTTAATTTGTCATTATATACTATGCCTAATATTGACTAGAGTTAATTTTATAATCCAACTAACTTATTTAAGAAACTGATGATGAAATAAGTTAAAAAATTAGTAATTATGCAGACCATGACTAATTATTATTAATAGAGTTAAAACACTAGTATCTCTTTTTGCGTTGGACGAATGGCGCGACCCGAGCTGTGGCGGAGCAGATCTGGCCTGAGCTGTGGTGGAGCAGTGCATTGGACAAAGACGACGTTTTAGGGGTTGAAAACTGGGAAAGTATTACAAAAAGTCAAACAATAAGTAGTAGCCAAAAAATGTTGTAGCATAATAATAATAATAATAATAATAATAATAATAATAATAATAATAATAATAATAATAATAAATGGTTTGGTTTGATTTTAAAATTTCAAATCCGAAAACTGAACCAATTAAACTTTAATTAATTTAGATTTTACCCGAACCAATTCAATATACCCAAGTCAAACTAAACTAATTTAATTGGTTCAGTTTGAATTGATCGGATTGGTCGGGTTATCCGAATCAATTTACACCCCCTACTCTAAAGCATATAATATTCTTTTGGATAAATTTAATTTACTCCTTTCTCTAATTTTCGTAATAGTCAAACACAATATAAATTTTGAGTATTTTATGTGCAGTTGGATTATAATCAAACTCGTGCAAATTAATTATTTTTTGTGATTATTTTGGTGATGTTTTCACTAAGCTTGCTTCTTTTAACGAATATATATCATCTAATTTGGTTTCATTGTATTTGCTTTTGTTAAACCTAAAATCATGAATTATGATTATCTGCGTGTTCATTATAAAATCTCAAAAATAAAATAAAAAACAAAGAAAAAATCGTTCAGAGAAGTACAGGGTACAATTCAAAGACTTTTTTTGTCTCCCGTTAAAATTGTACCTAGTTCTTCAATGGAAAAAATCCAACAAATGAAAAAAAAAAAGCCATTTGTCTAACTTTGAACATATTAATTTTGTAGGCAATCCACTCTTATATAATAAATTAGAATATATTTTTTAAAAATGATTTAAGTTATTTTTTAAAATAATATATGTCTTTCTTAATTTTTTTTATTAAATTTTTAATTTTTTTATCTTTTTAATTAATTATACATATGTATTTTTTAAATTTTTTTCTCTTTTATCTTATTTTTATAGATTTTATCTAAATAAATTAATTATGCATATTTTATTTATAATTTTAAATATGTTTTAATTAATATTTATTTAAATTCTATTTGAATTTTAAAAAAAACTCATACATGGATATTTGCCAGTTAAACAGGATTTTCAACCTCAAAATTTCTGCAAAATGAATTAGAGCAGCAATAAACTCCGTATTAAGAACTTTTATTACAAAGTTTGATGGTACGTGATCAGTACGTTTTAATTACATTGTTTTTCTTTTTCTTTTTCTTATTAACAGTGCTACTTGCTGCTGTAGTAAAAACTTGAATTATATTTATATCTTTTTCCTAAGTGAATTAGAGTGTGTTAGATGGTGGTTTTTAAATTTGTCAAAGATATTGATAACAATTTAGACGTTTCTTCTAAATCCAACAACTAAAGTAGAACAATTGAATTTTTGACATTAAATCGTAGTCTGCAAGTTCAATGTTTGATCTTTATGGTTGCAATTTTTATATACTCTCTCTCTCTCTCTCTCTCTCTCTCTCTATATATATATATATATATATATTAGTTAGATGAGATCAGCTATGTTTGGCAGGGCTCAAATCACTTAAGGCCCTAACAAATTTTTACTTCCATTTATACTTTATAGTCAAAAAGGTAATATAAGTAAAACATGAGAGGTAGAATTTTCTATCTTTTTTTTCCTCCAAAATAAAACCCACAATATATAATACTGTGTATGAATGTTTTTTTATTAATAAAATATAATGGAATAGGTGAAGATAGATCGAAAAAGGGAAAGGAAGGAAAAAAATGAAACATAATTATTTTTTTCTTATTTAGAAGATTAATAAAAGAACGGAACGAGATCATTAACTCATGTGTTTCTCTCATTTCCACCTCAATTTTAGAGAGAACAAAAGTTGAACATTTGCGTGAAAGAGGGAGAAAATGGTTCCTCATGTGTTTCTTTCACTTTTAATGTATTTTAAAACTCTTAAACAATAGAAGTTATTTCTCTTCCTCTCATTTTCTTTCTCTTCCCTCATTACTTATCATCCAAATATAGTATAAATTTAATAGGAAAGGATGTTGCCTTCATATCATCATAATAAAAGAATGAAACTCAAAAAACAGTATTAGAACTAAGGTCCATCTGTTGATCTGCATACTATTCTGGTTGAAAGGATGCATTTTTTTGGCTCACAACTTGAGTTGGTATAGTTGAAATCAGGAACATTTTGTTAGATTAGAAATCTTAAACATGTGGCTTTCTTGTTAATTTGTTTTCCTAGTTTCCATGATTTGGTCTTGAAGTCCTACTAGTGCTTGATCAGATTTAATTATTTTCAACCATTTATACTTTTTTAAGCTCACAGGTCACAACTAATATGTCTATTTATTGAGAGCTGCTTCTTCGACTTGTTCTCATTTTTCACTGTAATATTTTTAGCTCGGTCAATCAAATAACATTTCTTCCTCTGCTAGCTTTCTATTCTTTCTAATTTTTATTTTTATTTTGGTTGATCATGGGGCTAACCGGCTAAGTTCTTCAGTTTGACATTATTGGACTTTGTATGTTGATAGAGGTTAAAGTGCATAGTCAATTTGATTGGAGGGAGCTCTACGGTTGAAGAGTTGCCCTCCGGTGTTTTTGTTACCCAAAAGGCAGGTGTCATGGACGGATACTCTAAAATTGGTGATATATCCATATCGTATTCATATTCAATATCAATATTAATATAATATTATTGCATTCGTATTTTTGGCATATCTTTACTTTTTTTTTTGGTAAATGCTTACCAATTATTTCCTTTAAAGTATATTCTTCCTCTTGCATTCTAGTCCTCCTCAAAATCATCACACATAATAGCATATTTTTATCACTATCAAACGAGTTAGAGCACGAGTGAAATTCGGATTGGAATGATCACAAGTAGATAAATTTAATTTTATCCTTTTACACACACATATAATTTTATATTATCATGCTTTTATCTTGAATTATTTTTTAAATCGCATTTGTATATCGTATCGTATCAAATATTTGTATTGATATCTGTGCAACAAAGGTTTCCAAGTGAAGCCAAAAACAAAATCCTATTCCATGTTCGATGAAATTATTTTTCAAAAACTTGTGTTATGGCTTGTCTCAATTCTGTTGCAGCAAATGTTGGTCATTCACTGAGGGTATGTCTCATTCCATTATTATTTTTTGTCCATATATAAAGGCAAAGAGATTATGTCTATATTATATCTTCCTTTGAGTAGTTGGCAAGTTCGTTTCAGTGAGCCCATACTTGTCTGAGCGGGCATACTTTATTTCCGTATAATATTTTGTTCTTTGTAAATAATATATTATTTATAAATCTTTTGAGTGATTAGAGTTGTTCCGTTATCTACAAGAAGGATTTACATATATGTATTTCTATTTGTTTGTTATTTTCTTTATTGTCTATTAAGGTCCTAGTGTTGCGTACCCTGCGAATTAACTTTGCATTGCTACTGTTCCGAATATGTTTAAAATTAGTTGGATTATGTAAAATCTAGTCTAATATTATACAAATTGAACGAGTAACTATTAGAAATTTTTAATTTAGAAATGTAATTTAGAGATAAATTTTTTTTTGTCTTTATTAGAGATGGAAATAGAGACAAAATTGATAAATTAGAGAGGAAAAATAAAATTTAAAATTTAGAGACAGAATTTAGAGATAGAAATGATCCGTCTCTGAATTTTTCATATCTAATTTCACTTTTATTTGGTCAATTTAAAGTTAAATATACTTAAATGGATTTTAGATACATAATTTATCTGTCTCAAATTTTTTCGTCTCTAATTCCGTCTCTATTCAGTTAATGTGATGTTGTAAAAAGTCAAATATATTTAGAGATGAAATTTAGAAATAAAATTTATCCGTCTCTAAATTTTCTATCTCTAATTACCTTTCTTTTCCATCTCTAACTAATTTATATAATTTAATTAATAAAATTATTTGTTTTATAAGATAGAGACGAATTGTTTCTGTCTCTAATCTCTTCAAAATAAAATGCTTAAACTTGGTTTCAGAAACCCTTATTCCCCAATTTCTGAACCTCTCCTTCTCCCCCGCAAGTGTTCAATTGAACCTTGTTACCGAGCCGTGCCCTCACCATTCTCACCCAGCTCTTATTTCCTTCTCACCCAGATGCGTTGCTACCTCCTGAGCGCTCAGGCGCTCAAATCTCACCGCTCAGGCGCTCTGGGCGCTCAAGCGCTATGACTCTGAGCGCTCAAGCGTTGGCGACTGATGCAAAATTCTTCTTTTCTTTTACTTCTTTGAACATTCAGTCTTCTCCATGAGTAATTATCTGACAAAAACACACAAAACACTTAATAAAAACACAATCAAACAATACTAAAAATATAACAAAACTTACGAATAAAATTCATTAAAAATAAATAAAAGAAATATAAAAAATTAAGGAATTGAATTGTAAAAATATGACATGTTGACGGTTCATCAACTCCCCCACACATGAGCTTTACTTGTCCTCAAGCAAAGAATAAGAGTCAACAACAAGATCAAACTCAACATTAAGAAACATGAATCAAAGGAAAATTCCACAATTAAAAGAAATTCAAGTTCAACAATCAAATCCAATTAAGAAAGATCATTTAACACTTAAACAATTAGAGGCTTGAGTCTAACTTGCAAATGTTCTCTTCACCAAATATATGAGATCACTCAACTTTCCATTGCTCAAATGTTTAAAGGACAAAGAGATCACTCAAATTTCTCTTAAAAAATGCAATACCATAGGCTTGCTTATCAATCTCATCTCCACTTTCAAGTTCACATACAACACAAGAATCAAAAGGACTTTCCTTTGGTTGTAACAGGGCCAATGGTATCATAGAAGGTAGGAAGAAAGGATAAAATAAGGTAAAGAATGCTCATGAATAGATCAATACAAAGTAAAATCAGGCTGAAAAGATGACAAATAGAGCATAATGCACAAAGATATAACAAATTCTCACTTTCAACCCAATAATCTTTATTATTCTTCACTAACAATTCTATTTTTTTCCTCCTCTTTCCATTTTTTTTTCCGGATAGTTTTTTCATTTTTTTTTTTTTTTTTTTCTTCTTCTTTTTTTTTCATTTTTTTTGTAACCCTTGAAAACAAAAACAACTTTTATGACTTCTCAATCAATAAATTAGATGCTCCAAAGAATCTAACCTGATTATTCAATTAGGTATTCAAATAAATCAATTTCAGGCTCAAATGGGACAACTAAGGGATTATTTAATCAATGCAACTCTGGAAGTTAAGAAAGAATTATGCCTAATTGCCTTAATCATATTCAAGCATGTATGTAAATCATTAAAACCTCAACAAGATATCAAAGCAAGTTCTAACGCACATCAATCAAGAGAAAATGCACTTCAGAAGAAAAATAGGATTTTATTTTTGAAAAATCTAATTATTAAGGCTCAAAACTCACTTTCTGACTAAGTTGATAAAGAGAACAAAAGCAAGCAGACATGGCTAAATCCCAAATAATATGTTAAATTTCACTTTGCTTCATTGAAAAAGATTGCTTCACACATTATCAACTCATGATCAATGGAATCCCCTTAAAAACATATCTCTATCAGCTCAGAATAAATCAAGAAATCAACCCACAATTCCAGCTTAATTTCCAGCAATACTCAAGTGCTCATCAAATTTTTTTTTTGCACAAAAATTATAAAAGTATCCCCCACACTTAAGATAAACATTGTTCTCAATGTGAAAGAAAAAGAAATAAAAGGGGTAAAGAAAATAACATCATAACCTGATAAACAGTGACACAATGTCAGGCAAAGGAGAAGCACAAGAGTCAGCACAGTAACAGAATCTGAAAAATAAAATCTCGAAACACATGAGTAGCATCTAAACGAAAAATAAAAATAACAAAAGTAACAAAAATAATCAAAATAAGATAATAAAGAAAAAACACAGGTTGCCTCCTGTGAAGCGCTTGTTTAACGTCATTAGCTCGATGTTGCCTTTTTCAAATAAATCAAGGTGGCTTAAAGCAAGAGAAATAGGAGAACTCCTTCTTCTTTTCAAAACAGTTATTCCTCCCTTCGACAATAGCCTTGGGAATACTTCCAACAGAATCCTAACTTTGACAAGAGCTTTGCTGTCCCAATTGCGCCTTAACTCCGCTAGACCATAGTGGTCGCACTCGATCAACAGATGAAGAACCAATTTATGAAGGAACATGAATCTTAGGAGGACCTTTATCTGTTTCAGCAGCTTGACTTTCCAAAATATCAACATCAACATTGTATGATGTCGGGGGGTCTTTGATAGCTAAAGTTTTCTGCTTCTTAGTTTGAACAAAATTGATAGGAGCATGGAGATTTAACATTGGGGAAGATTTAGCCTCCCTAAAGACATTAATGATAACATAATCTCCATCTACTCTCAAGATGAGCTCATCCCGAGGTACATCAATCACAGCTCTAGAAGTGGCCAAAAACGGTCTTCAAAGAATGAGAGGAATATCAACATCCTCTACCATATCCAGCACCACAAAATTAACTGGCAAAATGAATCGGTCTACCTTTACCAAAACATCCTCCACCACACCGCGCGGGTAAGTGATGGATCTATTAGCCAACTGTAGTGAAATGTTAGTGGGCTTCGGTTCATGTATTCTCAATTTCTTAAACACAGAGAAAGACATCAAATTAATACTAGCACCCAAATCACATAATGCCTTATTAAAATAAGAGTTACTAATAGTGCAAGGAATAGTAAAACTCCATAGATCCCTTAATTTCGAGGGTAACTTCTTCAAAAGAATGACAGAACACTCCTCATTAAGACATACCATCTCAAACTCCTCAAGCTTGCGTTTCTTTGTAAGTATTTCTTTCAGAAACTTTGCATACTTGGGCATTTGAGAAATGGCTTCAACAAACAGAATGTTAATTTGTAATTTCTTGAATATCTCAAAGAATTTGGCAAATTACTGATCTAATTAATTGTTCTTGAGCCTCTGAGGGAATGAGATCTTGGCATATGGTGATGGTTCATATACTGTGCGCTTCTTACTATCCTTCTTCGCTCTCTGCTACTTTGGTTCTTTCTTCTCAACCTCTCCTTCTTTATTGACATCTTGAATTGAGATATCTTCAGTAAGAACATTATTTTTCTCAGTCTCAATTCTTGATGAGCTAGGTGCTTCAGTTGTCTTCTTATATTCATGCACTGACTGAACAAGAGTATCTCTAGGCTCTGTCATTTCCTTCTTCTGGGAGGAATCCCCAAGTTTCTTACCACTTCTCAGGGTAATTGCAAGGACCTGTTCCTTTGGATTAGTCTCAGTAGTGCTAGGCAATGTCCCTGGTATTGTAACATTCTTATTTATCAAGTTAGACTAGTATATGGTCATAAGGTACCATAATACTTGTTTAACATGTCCGTTAATTTTTAAGACGTTTTGAGTTCATTTAAGCACTTTGCCGCAACACAGAACGTGTAAAAATGACTATTTGGAATCAGGAAAAATAGCATAAATGCTTAATTAAAGAAAATAAATAAGAAAAATTTATTAATAGGTCACAAATGTATGAAAGAGGATATGGTTAAATTTTGAGAACAAACGAAGTCAGTTTGGTATTTTTAAGGACACTGTAGAGGTGTTTTAATACCGGATTGAGAAATAGCAGATATAGAAATTCATGAAAATGATGAAACAATAATTTAGATAAATCTTAAGATTTATTTTATAGTTGTTGAAAGTTAAGAAACTTGATTTAGTAAAATCGAGGTGTTCTTAACAGATATGAATTTTGGCAAAATGACCATTTTGCCCTTGAACTCGTCTTTTAACAGATGAGAAATTTCTCATCTTTCTCATTTCTCACTCACGCTCTTCAGAAAGAAAAGAAAGAAGAGAGGTAGGAAAGACGGAGAGAAACAGAGAGAAAGAACAGAGAGAAGAGAAGGAACGTGAGGCAAGAGCAGAAAATGGAGAGGAAAAAAAGAGGAAGATCAAGCAAGAACATGCAAGGAAACAAGATCAAGGAGCCATGGAAACCAAGGTAGGGGTTTCTAAGCTTGAGTCTTCATCCTTTTACTCATTTTCCATATTAGACTATTTTGAGGTTTAATAAGCCAAATTGAGTTCTTGAAGTGGTTTGAATGAATTTCTTGTTTGGATAAGTTTTAAATGTAGCTTATGACTTGTTCATGTTAAGAATTTGAATTAGAAACTGAAAATTCTCCATTTAATCCTTTAAAGCTCAAAGTGACGGTTTTAGGAGTTTGGAGGAGTGATTTTAGTGTTTTGATCTATTTTTGGTGAAATCAATCTGTGTTTTATGTTTCCCTCATGTTTATGAACTTGTTTGGGACTTAAAATCACCTAGAAATTAGTTTGGAATGGTCAAAATCCAAGAATTTGACCACTGAAACAGTGTCACAACCTTGCAAAACGAGTTGCAAAGTTTCTGGTTCAGTTACACGGCCCGTGTGCAGTTACACGGCCTAGGCCGTGTACCTCTCTGCCAGAAATTTTCCTCACGGATGATTACAAGGCTTGGGCCGTGTCATTTTACAAGGGCCGTTTAATCCCTCTATGATGAGAATTAGCTTTTGTGGTATTCATGAAAGTTGTAGCTTTTTCTCTTAGCTTTCCAACGCCACCAAAATCACATCATTTCGACATCCGTAGCTCAAGTTATGCTCATTTTACTGAGTAAAGGTCAAATGTTGAAATTGAGCAGGATGCGTTTTTGGTTAGGAAATGCATGTTTTGGCATTCTATAAGGCTAGAAGCCTTAGAGAGACCTTAGATAACCCTATTGAGATAGAATATCAAGGGGTAATATGTTGGATTAAGGACATGAGTTTCCCTAAGTGTTAAAATATTTATATTGGTATTTGATGAAATGTGTGATAAAATGATGTTTGATTGCATGACATGTTTATATCAAATGAGATTGATTAGTAATATTAAATCATATGTGATTGATTGATGGTAATTGAACACCCATGATGAGAATGATTTATATATGCAATATGTTGCATGATGATTTGACGAAATGATTTTCTCTCATGGGTATCCACTTTGTGAAACTAGGTCGAGTTGGATTTTGGATGTACCTGTATTTGGGTAAGTCTTGGTTAATAGTAAGAGAATATATGATTTTCTCTATACCTGAGTAATTGAGGTTAAGGAAGAACCTTCCTCTTTACCTGAGCTTCCCTAGTCATTAAGTGGTTGAGGATGAGTACTTCCCTCACTACTTGGGGTAATCCTAAATCTTGGATAGTTTGAGTAACGTACCTCTCATTCTATTCCTGATTATTGATATTGTGAGATAACGTACTTTCTCCTTATCATGATGGATTGAAGTCTGACCCTAGCTTTGACATTTGATATGGAGGAGACGTACTTCCTTTAAGCTAGATATGGCAGACTGGGCCTAGTTACACGGAGTAGTTCTGTGTGGCGACGTACGATCATGATGAGGTTGATGTGCACTAACCTAAAAGCAGACTACTACCAAGTGATCGGTATTGTGAGGACGGATAATTCCCTCCATACCATTTGATTTGAGATGACACATGTGTCCTGATGATTTGAGATATGCACATTGAGAAATGAGATTTTATTGAGACATGATGAGATTTATATCATGATATATTGAGATTGGAAAAGTGATTATGTTTTGATAACATTGATTCTAATTTAATGATTTGAGTCTTAATGATTTTGAACATGATGTAATTTTTGATGAGTATAATTGATTTTCATAATGATAAATGGACTATTTATTTCGGGAAGAGGAAGGACTTGATTTGGCCTCTAGCCACCTTCCTAAAGTAATGATAAATATTTTGAATAAAAGTGATGTTTTTCCCCGAAATAGCTGGAATTATTGTGATGACATGATTTTAAATAAACTACTGAGAATTTTGATTCTCACCCCCCTACATCGTTGATTACCATGATAATTCCAGGTGGCCAAGTAAGATGAAACAAGACGGAGTTTATGCATAAGAAGGTATCTTCGTTAGCTGTCCTAGATTTTATAAATAAGACGATATATGTATATTAAATATAGTGATGAGAACTTTGTATAGAAATCCATTTCATATTTTTATGTATTGTAAGCTTCCGCTAAAGGCTCATATTTTGTATATTATTAAACCGTTTGATTTGAAACTTTGTAGATATTCATAAGTAATATACCAAATTCTAATTACTGATACATAAACCGGATACGTCATTAGTGTTAGTAAATTGGGATGTTACAGGTATCCTCACTGTCATCAATGTAGTCAACTGACTAATCTGAGTCTCCATGTTCTTCATTCTAGCATCAGAATTCTGCATGTACTTCATTACCATATCTTCAAAACTTGGCTTCTCTACAGGTGCTTGGAAACCATGAGGTGATGGTAGAGCTCTCTACTGATTCTGCTGATAGCCCTGTTGACTTCCCCATTTGAAATTAGGGTGATCCCTCCAACCAGGATTATACGTATTTGAATACGGATTATATTGCTGCCGGTTGGAATTACCAACAAAATTTGTTACTTCAGGCTCGAGGGCAAATGGACTACCAACTTGAAAATTTGCACTTGTATGACCCTGCCCTCCACATGATTCACAAATGATAGGTGAGACTGCACTATTTATCACCATCAAAGTCTCTACCTTCTTCGTCAAAGCTTCTAATTGACTCAGAATTGCTGTAGAAGAATCAACAATATGTACACCTGCTTGTTTCTTAAGAACCTGGCACTCATTCTGCCATTGATAACTATTCAGCGCCATTTCTTCAATTAATGCTTGGCTCTCAATAAGTGTTTTCCTCTATATTGTACCTCCCGCAGCAACATCAATGAGTGAACGATTTGCAAGTGACAAATCATTGTAAAAAGTCTGAACCTGCTGCCATACGGGGAATCCATGATGTGGACATCTTCTCAACAACTCTTGAAAGCACTCTCAAGCTTCATAAAGAGTGTCCATTTCAAACTGCACAAAAGAATATATGTCATTCCTTAACTTAGCAAATTTAGAAAGAGGAAAATACTTAGCTAGAAACTATTGTATCAACTAATTCCATGTAGTGATGGAACCCTTTCGAAGTGACGTTAACCATTGACTTGCTCTGTCCCTAAGAGAGAAAGGAAAGAGTCACAATCAGATTGCATCATCTGTCACCCCCATTGTACTTGATAGTATCGCACAACTGCAAGAACCTGGTCAAATGCTGATTTGGATCATCTGAAGGCAATCCACCAAACTGAACTGAATTCTGAATCATGGAGATCAATGCTGGTTTGATCTCGAAGTTATTAGCCGCCACAACTGGTCTTATAATACTCCCTTCATGCCCTTCAGCAGTGGGCATAGAGTACTCAAGCACGGTTCACTCTGCTGGGTAGCTATTTCTTCACGATTCACCTCAACAACGGGTTGTCTCTCCATCCTGTTTATATCTTCTATTACAGCTGCAATAAAAGTCTGTTTCTTTAACCTGCGAGCTATTTTCTCAATTTCTTGATCAAAAGTCAAATCAGGACACTGAGATCGAGTAAGCATAAATAAGAAATAGGAAGTAAAAAATTAAATAAAAATAAAATTAAATAAATAAATAAAATAAAATAAAATAAGAAATCAAAATAAAAAATAAAAATAAAATAAAATAAGAAATAAAAATAAAAATAAAAATAAAATAAGGAATAGAAGAAAAATGCATCTAAATTAACTAGAGTTTTTTGCTTCTAATATTACCAAACTTATTCCCTGACAACGACGCTAACAACTTGATGCGTGTAAAATACACTAAGAGTAAGTGCACTCTATCGCCATGTAATATAGGACTTGAGTCCTAGTTATCGATCCCATGAGGAATAATTAGTAATTACTAGATTCGCTAAACTCTTTGTTATCCAGACAATCGAAAGTGTATGAATAAATTCAAAATAAAATCAAAATAACAAATAATAAAAAGCAATGAGCAATCAAACAAAGAATAGATAATCAATGAGAGAGAGACTAGAACGCAAGGTTTACTTGAATTTAATTATTCAGATTTTCTTTCATTTATGATGCAAGGTAATTCTTTTGCCAATATTCTCTTACCTGCTATTGAATCCCAATGGTCATGGATGAAACAATATTTTATTCCTAAATTAAATCACCTATTTGGTCATTTAGTTGAATAGATTAGGAATGCATTAGACTTCAATTCAAGAGATGAACTAACATACCTGTTAATTCCATTGGTAGGAAAAATTGATGTTTGGTCATTTACTAATCTAATCTTAGACTTATCATATAGATCCACTCATTGAATGCGAATAGTCACCGGTCAAACAATGAATTAACACATGCAAAAAGTGATCAAGTTATGACAAGAATGCAGGTAATATGATAAACCCTAAAGAAATTACCTTAATTAAATTAGAAATCAAACCCAAATAATTATGGTTTAACTACTCATGGTCAATACAAACAAACTCATATCAAAATACAAACTCATGGAAAGAAAACCCAAAGAAAAGGGGAAAAATAGAGGGAAAAAGAAATCAAAACCTCTTTAATAGAGTTTATGATCTTCAAGCCTTCAAGAATTGAATCCTCCTTCGAAGCCGCCCTCCAAGGTCTGCTATCGCAAAACAACTCTCAGGATTAGGGATTTTCTGTGTAATGTACTCAATTTTTTTGTCTGTGTTCAATTTGGCATAACTTTTCCCATTTTATTGAAAATCACGTGTTCTGTTACGCAACGGGCGCTTAAGCGCTCAAGTTTGAGCGCTCAGCCACTTAAGTCCAGATGCGCTGCCACATCCTGGGCGCTCAGGCGCTCAAATCTCATCGCTCAGGTGCTTTGGGCGCTCAAGCGCTATGACTCTGATCATTCAAGTGCTGGCGACTGATGCAAAATTCTTCTTTTCTTTTGCTTCTTTGAACATCCAGTCTTCTCCATGAGTAATTACTTGACAAAAACACATAAAAATACTTAATAAAAACACAATCAAACAATACTAAAAATATAACAAAACTTACGAACAAAATTCATTAAAAATAAATAAAAGGAATATGAAAAACTAAGGAATTGAGCTGTAAAAATACGACATATTGACGGTTCATCAGAGCTCGATGAAGTCGAGGTTTATCTACATCAAGTTTCTAGTTGTTAAGGAAAGAGTTCAGGATAGACAGATTTCTATAAAACATACAGGGATAGATTTTATGCTAGCTGATCCATTAACTAAGAGCTTGACACCTAAGGTTTTTTATGAGCATACTACTCATATGGGTGTTATTCCTGAGGATACCTTAGTTTAGTGGGAGTCTTTTAATGTTCAATGTTTTACTTTGGACATTGTGTTATTTTATTTTCTGCAGAATAAAGTTGATGGTTTATGATTCTATTTTTGAACTTGTTTATGCTTTGTATATGCAATGTTAGTGTTGCATTTAAAGACTTTGGATTGATCTCACTAAGGACTAAAGAAGGACCAATTGGAAATAGGCATGTCTGAGATCACATTGCATGTAATTTCCACGCTACTCATCCATATTTGATCTATGCCATTAAGTATATTGTTATGGTGATCATTGTGGTTTAGTTATGCTTGATTGTGATAAAAGTTATAGTGGTTCCATAGCTAATATATGAAATGGACCATATTGCATAAAGGAGAAGTCTAAAGATAAATATATACGGATGCACGCCTAAAGAATTTGTAGTATAATTGTTTCAGGAAGAATATGAAACCCAAGTGGGAGGTTGTTAGGAAATTTACGTTTCCTAATTAATGTTGGATATCATATTTAATTGATAATTATATTAGCTATTTAATTTATTGGGCTTGTTATTAAGTGATCTAATTTAGTGAGTCTGTAGACTTCATAACTTGATGTGGGCTTAATGAGTAGATACCATATTGACCCATTAGGGGATTATAGGAACCCTAATTGGTTAATATACGTCAGAAACGGTTATGGTCCCCAATATACCAAATCATAACACAGTTTCCCTTCTCCACATCTGGAAGAGAGACGACGGTTCCATTAAGGAACTAAAGCGATTTGGTTGAGGAAGATCACAAACCACCCCCTTGTTCTTGATAGATTGCTGCAAAGATTTCGCAACTGTTAGTGATCAATAGTTATGGATTCAGGTATTTATGAAAATCCAAAAATTCTTGATAATTTGACATGATGTAAATCTTATGTTTTATGGTATTTTGTTCTAGAGTATATGCATTTAAAAATTATTTTAAAGATTAAAGAATTAAAAAATCAATGTCTAACACCTTTCAATTAGTAAAACCTAAAATGCTAATGTTAACGTGACAAGAGATCAAAGACTATCTCATTGTTTTGAAAACGATAATTTTCAGTTTAAGAGTTCGTGGTAAATTTATAATTGTATATATATATATATATATATATCGAATAAGAGGGCTATATATATTTTGTTTACCAAAAACAATTATTATAGATATATCTTACAGACTTATCAATCGTCATTAACAAGTTTCCGATCCCCAAAATAAATTCTCAATCTCTAAATTCAACAGTGATATTTCCATATCTGTGAAAACCCTGTGCACAAAGATCTGTACAACCAACATTTCTCATTGGAGGTTTTAGGTAGCACGTGCAATAGCTGCATGAAAAATGTCCAAGTACAGTTGTTATAGATTATGCCTTTGTATTGTACCCATTTTTGTAGCAGCCTGTATGGGTAGTGGGGTTGTCGCCTTTAGCCTGAAAGTAAGGGAGTTCTTCCCCCAAATTCTTTTGATATTTGTTTTACTATTTGGCTAGTCACTAGTCTGAGTATGACCCACTAGAGAAGGGCAAAAGCAAATGCCCTCTCAAATCTGGCACCAACCAATTAATATCCCGACAAGCTGCTTACGGGGAACAGTGCCTCAGCTTCAACAAATGAAAAAAGAAAGAAATTGAAATGTAAGATCTGTCAAATGTTTGAATTTTAAGTGTAATTGTACTGAGCACTAAGCAGTGTCAGCACTCAGAAGTAGGACGACTACATATTTTTTCTCACCAATCATATTAACGCATGATATACTACTTATATGCTGGTGATTTAAACGATCGAAGATATTAAAGTGATCTAAGAATTGTATTTCCTTATCTTAATTATAAGCTTCTTAACTATAGTCCTTTTACACCTAAAACATAAAATTAGTATAATAAGGAGTAAATTTTCATTTACATCCTTCAAAGATATATGCAATATTATATTGGTGCTTTATTTATAAACACAACAATTTTTTTAAAGATATACACGACATACAATTAAACTTTCAAATATCACATTTACTATGAAATTAGTCCTTAAAATAATATCAAATTGATCTTTAAAGGACAAAATTAATGACATTAGTTATCATTAAAGGATTAATTATTTGATGTAGCTAATAAATAAATGTCTTTCACAAATATTTTTAAAGGACTAAAATAAATATTTACTATGTATAACATTCATCTATTTGTCTCATATATATATAGTGACGTGTCCCCCAGAAGTAACTGTCCATGTATGGAAGCATCTATTATCACTCATTTTTTTTATAAAGTCACCAATGCATAACTTTATACTTAAAAAAATATTTTTAAAATAATATTAGTGAATTGTGTACCTCAATTTTTTTTATAAGCAAAAAATTATTGATAAAGAATAGAAGGAGTATTCTAACCAGTTACATCATAATATAAAGTTAAATAGCCTGAAGATAATCCAAATTATTAATACATCAATATGAATAAGAGAGATCTCTATCCTCCCTCTACAAATGAACCACTCCAAGATAAAAACTTAATTTGAGCAATCACAGAAGTACAATCAGCTATTACCTACTGAAAGATAATTTTGTTCCTCAATAATCAGAGAGACCAAATAATCGCAAACCAAATAATATGCCTTACTCTTTTAAACTTCTTCCCTCTGATAACAGCCCCATGTTGCAGAAAGTGGCTAACTCCATCATTATGTTAAACACTATCATAACCCAGCCAAACATAAATTATGGACCAAACATTATAAGAGAAGGGACAAGTAAAGAATAAATGGCTGCAACTCTCACAATGAGAAAAACAAAATACACATGAAACACCTGGATAAGAAGGGATTATGTCATAAACAATGCTAATGTAAAGAAGGTAAAGTTGAATATGCTTAAAAAATTAGAATAAATACTTAAATTAATCCTTCAAAGATATATGAGACTTCTAGTCCTCTAAAGATTTTAACTATCAATTTGATCTTTTATAGTATAATAGCATCATTAAAAATGAAATAGACGTCCAAATTTGTGAAGGGACCAAATTGATGTCCAAAATTTTCCAGAGAGCCAACTTGATTCACATGCATCTTTAGAGAACCAATTTAAGTATTTAGTAAACAAAAAATTATATTGCTCTTCAAGCTATATTTGCTCCCCTCTAATTATTTATTTGACTTAAGATTATTTCAAGATCAAAAGATTTTCAATAAACCTCATAGATATTACGCGATGTGTGCTTCTACTAGGGTTTGTCTAGCGCCACACTTGGCTACTTGTCTCCACATTTGGTAATTTTGATATCCTTTTGTGAAGTTTGGTAGTCTTCTGTTGAACTTTTTCTATGGCAACCCCCTTGTAGATATCACAAAAAAATTATACTCTCAATGCTCACGGTTGCTTCCAGTGAGTTGCTATTTCAAATTCCCTGTATCTAGTTTGGTTGATTTGGAAGATATCTAGTTTCAGTTAATGCCCTATACGTGTTATATAGTTCCAGGGAGGAATACATAAAAAGGGCAATGCAATGCAACACACTGTGTATCTTTAACAGAGAAGCTTTCCTTGTATACAATAATTGGCAGCATCTCTCTCGATTCTTTCTTCACCCAAATCAGACTGCTAGAAACAATAATAGAAAGGTGAGTTTTCTATATTAATTTCCCACATATAATATAAATCTATAGATATAAAATAGGTAAACTAGAAACTTAGTCCCTGATTTTTTTTTTACTTGTAATTTAGTTTCTAAATTTAATTATTATACAAGTCAGTGCCTAAATTTACTAAACTTGTATCAAATTATTTCTTCTTAAGAATAAAGTGAGATACAAAATGAACTGAGTTATACGAGTATTATAAATTTATAAAATAACTCCAATATATTTTGAAATTCAGGGACTACATTGCAAGTGTGTACAATAATTGTAGATACTAAGTTACTAATTTACTGCAAGTGAAAATAAGCAAATGAGGATGATATGATATATTACCGTGGAGATGGCGTTGTTGTTGTTGTCCTGTGCAACGGCAAATGGCCTCATCCTATGAGAGGACCAATCGACCCGTCGGGGTCGAAGATAGAAGAGGTAACAAAAAGAGGAGAATGAAGGCTCGGTAGATCTTGAGTTCCGCCGAAGGATCAGATCTGGAGCAGCAATCAGAAGAAGAAAAAAAAGAAGAAGTTGGGTCTGAAGAATAATAATTGCCTTGAGACATTACCTAATCCGATACAAGTCAAGTGAACTAACTGAAACTGGCATTTGGAAACCCAGATGAGTAAACATGATAAAAAATTACCGACTCCGCTAAGATTAATGGTTCACAACGCAAACGGGGAAAAAAGAATTTTAAAAAATCTTGAATATGGATAAGTTTGGTGATAGTAACTGGATATAGATTTGACAGATACAGGTGTGCAACTGAAAGATGTGTGATTTGATGCTACTTAGATAAACATGACCCAGATGTATTCCTGTAGATGGACAAATAAATGGATGGATGAAAAAATAAAATTGAGATGGGTATGAGAGAGAGGAACAGCAAATAAATAAAATTATAAGATAAGAAGAATTAAGAAAGAATTAGTAGAAATATTAGATGAGATTGTGAGTACGTAACAACATTGTTGAAATAATATCAGATGAGAGGAAACTTTCTTACATGATAGTTGATGATACAGATACGGGCCAGGGAGCGGCAGTATTGTGCAATGCAATGTGTGGTGAAATATTCTTGAGAACTCACAACATCCAACATCCTTGAGGTTATGTTTGATGCACATGATAGTATAGTATAAGATAAGATGATAAGATAGTATAAAGTATGATAATATAATTAATAGAATAAGACATAATCTTATCTTTTGATTGATACCAAAAGGATAAATTAGTTAATTGTATAACATTTTTTTTAAGATTAAAATATTCTTTAGCATAAAAATTAAAATAATTAGAAAACAATAATAAAAAACCTTATGGTGGTGGTGGTGGTGGCGGTGGTGGTGATGGTGGCTGCGGTAGCAACAGCGGTGATGGTGGTGGTGGCGGCGGTGGTCTTTGGTAGTGGTGGTCGTGATCGTGGCCATGCGGCGGCGGCGGCGCGGTAGTGGTGGTGAAGGGGTGGTCATGGCGGCGGTGGCGCATGAGGAGAGGAGTGATAAAAATAAAATTGATGATAAGATTAGAATAGATATCCTATCATGTCTTATCATGTATTAGGAGAGAAGGGATAGAGTTATCAAATTAAAATAGAATAAAATGACTTTTTGATTTTATTATCTATCAATTGAATACATCAAATATTAAATAAAACCTAATAATATTAACTTATACTTATTATATCTTTTTTATATGATCACTAAACGTAACCTCGAGTGTTCAGGATAGAAATGAAACTTCAACATTTAATAGTGAACAACTTTATTTATTTCTATTCATATAAAAATACTTTATTTATTTATATATTTATTATTTTTGTAGACAACAACTTCATTGAAGCAATAACTACACTTATAATGGTGTAAAATATAGTTTTGTTATAGAAAACAACTTTAGTTTTTTTATATTATTTTTTTACACTACTTTTTACATTAATTAATGAAGTATAAATTTATAATTAATTATGTATATAAGTTAATTAATGAGTATCTTATTAACTAATTAATATACATAATTTTTATTAACTAACTAATATATATGATTAGTTATAAATTTATACTTCATTAATTAAGATAAAAAAATATAAAAAAGTAATGACAAAATTATTTTTGTATAAAAACCCTAACTAACATAGCGAATAAAATTGAGTGTTGACTTCACAAGAAGAAAGTTAATTATTTTTTTTATAACTAAATTATTTACAGTAGTTAAAGCACTTGTCATCAATTTTAAAATAACAAATGATTATTAATATTACCTCTGCTCAAAATTATATGTCGTTTTAGAATATATATTTTATTTTATCTTATTTGTCATTTTAGAAAACTAATAATACATTTTTTTTACAATAAAAACTTAAAAGACCTTCATTATTTTTTTTTCAACTTTATCATTATCTCTTAATATTTTTATTAAGTGGAACGAGAGAGAGCATTGATGGGGTTTTTGACCAAAATGCCCTTTGTCATAAACTTATTTACCAAATTACCATGATTTTGAAATTATTTATCAGAATGTCATCGTTTTTGTCACGTTGAATTATTTTACTGTTTAGGGGCCACGTGGGATGCGCCAACACACCTGACACATCCACATGAGATGCGCCAACACGCATGGCGCATCCACGTGGGATGAGCCAAGCGTTTTGGCGCATTCCACGTGAATGCGCCAGGCGTGTTGGCGCAATGAAGCCACACGCCAATAACCCCCCTCCCCTCTCCCTTTCACGGCCACTTCATTCATTTATCAAATTTTCACCTTCTTTCTAAAAATTTTATCTCTCTAAACTCTCTGAAGCTCTCATTTGGCTATAACTTCTGAGAAAGACATGTGCTACTCATACATATATGTAAGTATTTTTATCTTGGCACTTATTTTTATCCTGGCACTTATTGGTGAGTTACACACCTACCACACATAACCATCTGGGACAGTCGGAGGGAAAGATGTGTTACTGGACGGCCAGTGGGAGCTTCCCTCACCGTGCATTCTGAGTATATGCGCTGGTACAGAAGAATTACCAGACGTTGGATTTCTCATACTAGTGCTTCTATTGGATCTGTGGTTAGTTTTTTACCAATATGTTATACTATTTGCTAAATGTATTTTATATTGATGATGACATATTAAGATCTGTGTCTTAGGCTGATATTGCGGAGAACGTCCATGCATCGGCTAGGAACCCTAGTTTGGGCTTTAGTACGGCTAGCCTTCTACAGTCTATGGAGGACATATTAGCTTCAGTGAGGGAGCATGATTGCATTACCTTATCTCAGCTTCGTCCAGCTCCTCCTGCAGATGACATCTCAGGACCATCCGATATATCCGATGAGCAGAGACCGCGCCGTAGAAGGAGAGGGTTAGCGAGTACTCGATCTCGATTACGACCTTCAGAGGACTCTGATTCTTCGGGTGTGCCTAGGACTCAGCCCCCGTCCAGTTCTACTGCTACTTATCCACCATCTCAGCCACCACCTCTATCTTGCCCACCATATCCAGGTTATCCACCATCTACAGCATACCCACCACCTGCTTACACTTATCCACCATATCCTTTGACTTTTACCCTGACACCGTCTTTTCCATATCCACCATATATGGGTTACCCACCATATCCTCCTCACCCCTCACAGTCAGGACCTTCTTCTAATCCCCCTCACAGACCACCACATTCTGATCCTGGTCCTTTTCATTGATGTAGTCATTGTACTTCATGTATGAATTTCTTATTCTTTTATTACATTTTCTTAAACTGAGATGACTGTATGTATATATATAAATGTCTCATTATACAGGATGATATACTTTTGAGAACATCTAATTTTTAGGAGATATTCTGTCGAATTTTTCATAGAATCAGAATAATTGAACTATTAAGGTTAATTGAATTTGTTAGGTTCTATAGGATTATATTCTTGTCAATGAACCGGTCATGACGTTAAGAGTGTAATCAACTTCGATTTTTAAAATCAATCCAAAGTGTAAAAATTGATTGATTGTAATACGCTAACAGTGCTAATGGTTGCTCATAATTAGATTTAATTTGCAACGTTTAGTTTCATTATTTCATTGAAACAAGGATATAAGCGGACTTGACCTCAAGCAAAACAGGATGATTGCTGGGGACCTCTCAGAGCTTCGGCGAAGTGAGGGGGTGGTGTGCACTCCGACGCCTCTAATGTTCAAGTCAAGGTTTACATTAAGATGATAAAACAGATAATAGATGCATAGTGAGTGGTGAAACTATCCCTTTATTTAAAGTGGGAGACGATTATTGCGAAGCAACCTAAGCAGATTAAGTTTTATTGTATTCAGGTGTCCAGTGGAGTATCTATTGGAATTTTATCTCTTTATTCCCATTTGTGAAAAAATTTAGCTACAACCCTTAATCTCTTCTAAAAAGTGAACTGGACTAAAGTAGATCCTAGTGACCTGAGAATCCGTTTGTTGTTTCGGAATAGTTAGTAATTTATAGTCTAACAATTTAATCAACCAACAAAATATCTAAATCATAAAATTCGTTTATTCATAATTTAGAGTACAAAGCACCATTTTCTGTTTTCTATTTTGCATTCATACAATTTATGATGCTCTTGTCTTGGCCATAGCATTGTAAACAAAATGTTGAAACGAAGAAGCCAAGAGTAATCCTCGCCAGAACTTGTAAACTACATTACTAGCCATCACAAGGGTAACTATACCTCTTATTTAGCATATACTTAATATAGCTCTTACATGCTTTAGAACCGGGTGTCATCACCTACCTCCTGGAGGGTGGTGACCACCATAAGGTGGCTTCTAGTATGGAGGCTTGTAAACAGGTGGCTTCTCGTATGGAGGCTTGTACACTGGTGGCTTCTCAATTGGTGGCTTATAAACAGGTGGCTTCTCAATTGGTGGCTTGTAAACAGGTGGCTTCTCGTATGGAGGCTTGTAAACAGGTGGCTTCTCAATTGGTGGCTTGTAAACAGGTGGCTTCTCGTATGGAGGCTTGTAAACTGGTGGGTTCTCAATTGGTGGCTTGTAAACAGGTGGCTTCTCAATTGGTGGCTTGTAAACAGGTGGCTTTTCAATTGGTGGCTTGTAAATGGGTGGTTTCTCTACTGGGGGCTTGTAGATAGGAGGTTTATACTCAGGAGGCTTGTCATAGTTAGCAAGCCCTTGAGGGGTGAGAATCAGAGCTGCAAGGAGCAACCCTAGGAAGAAGGGTAAGGAAGCCATGTTACTGATTCTTGTGTCGGTGCAAAACACAAATGATCAGCTTTTATACTAGTCAGGGGGCTTAGTGAATCGAGTAGTTGGTGCAGGTCTCAATCTGAGTCATTTATGATTTGGATAGCCCCTGTATAAAAAGTCAAAGGTTGGTGTGCTTTATTGAACAATGATACCGATGATTTTGTCTTCACATAGTAGCAAAGTAGGAAATTATATGTGGGAAGAAGAACTACATCAGTGTACCAGTACGAATCTTTTCCTATGCACCGACAGTGAGTTTCAATTTTCAGAATAAATTAAAATTGTCCATTGAATTCAGATGAAAAAATTTTCTGCGTTTCCCACTCCATTCTAATCTAACGTAACTCGAAATTTAAATCCAATGGATACTCCTTATCTTGAGAAAATTCTCAACATCTAGAGTGCCAGAGGCGCATCTTGGTTAGGACTGAAGGGAGCACGGCTCTCCCTAACATTTTGAAAATCTTCGTTACGTTATATATATATAATAAGTAAATAAAGCAGCTTTTAGCCTTTAGAGACCATTGCAAGTTTGCAACGAGAGCATAAGAGAGAGAAACTTAGCCCCATGCGAATTTGTCATGGCTCATTTGCTTTGGCATGAGAATAAATTAGTTGAATAAGGAAAACAAAATGACATCCACCTTTGTGTTTGATGTTGGGTTGGCTTGTTTCAAGGCTTCGCCCATGCATTATTTCAAAGAGTTGGCTTAACGGTATATAAGTATTTCATGTATAGGTAGACAGAGGATAATAAATTTAAATTTTAATTAGATTAATTTTTAAGGTTAAATTACAAAAAATTAATGGGAAAGGATGCTCCCTTCAGATCATCATAATAAAAGAATGAAACTCAAAAAACAGTATTAGAACTAAGGTCCATCTGTTGATCTGCATACTATTCTGGTTGAAAGCATGCAATTTTTTGGCTCACAACTTGAGTTGGTATAGTCGAAATAAGGAACATTTTGTTAGATTAGAAATCTTAAACATGTGGCTTTCTTGTTAATTTGGTTTCCTAGTTTCCATGATTTGGTCTTGAAGTCCTGATAGTGCTTGATCAGATTTAATTATTTTCACCCATTTATACTTTTTTAAGCTCACATGTCACAACTAATATGTCTATTTATTGAGAGATGCTTCTTCTGCATGTTCTCATTTTTCACTGTAATATTTTTAGCTCGGTCGGTCAAATAAAATTTCTTTCTCTGCTAGTTTTTTGTTCTTTCTAATTTTTTTATTTTGGCTGATCACGGGGCTAACCGGCTAAGTTCTTGAGTTTGACATGAATGGACTTTGTGTTTTGGATAGAGGTTAAAGTGCATAGTCAATTTCATTGGAGGGAGCTCTACGGTTGAAGGGTTGCCCTCCTATGTTTTCGTAACCCAAGAGGCAAGTATCATGGGCTGATTCTATAAAATTGGTGATATATCAACATCGTATTCATATCCAATATCGATATTAATATAATACTATTGCATTCGTATTTTAACATATCTCTATTTTTTTTTTTTTTTGGTAAATACTCACCAATTACGTCCTTTAAAGCATATTCTTCCTCTTTCATTCTTGTCCTCGTCAAAATCATCACACATAATAGCATATTTTTATCATTATCAAAATGAGTTAGAGCATGAATGAAATTCGGATTGGGATGATCACAAGTAGATAAATTTAATTTTATCTTTTTACACACATACATAATTTTATATTATCATACCCTTATCTTGCTTTTTTTTTTTTGAAATCATCATATTTGAGTATTGTATCGTATTGAATATTCATACTTATATTCGTGCAACATAAGTTTTGATGTGATGCCAAAAACGAAATCCTATTCCATGTTCAATGAATTTATTTTTTAAAAACTCGTGTTATGGATTGTCCCAATTCTGTTGCGGTAAATGTTGGTCATTCACTGAGTGTATGTCTCATCTCATTATCATTTTTTTCCATATATAAAGGCAAAGAGATTATGTCTATATTATATCGGCCTCTGAGTAGTTAGTGTTGGACTTTATTGTACAGATTTATTTTTTTTATTGTACAGATTTATTTTTTTATTGTACAAATTTATTCTTTTATTCTCATTATTAGGGTAGATTTGATTCTTGTATTATGACATATTTGTTTCCTGTAATTTAGCTCTATTTTAGGCAAGTCATTATTGTCATAAACCTATATAATGTAAATCATACCTGTACAATATTATCAAGAAATAATATTCAGAAATATTCTGTCTCTTTCAAGTTGGTATCAGAGCTCCCGATCTGGGAGTCTCTGTTGTTTCCGCTGCGATCAGCCTTCATTGCTGATCGAACCAGCCTTCATTGCTGGGTTTTTTGGCGGCCTTCATTGCTGCCTCAATTAGATCAGATAGCCCGCGTAGCCACTACTCCACCACCTACCTACATCGTCACAGATCCTTGTCCGTTGTCCCCTACCACAAAGCGTTACACCAGTCCGTCTTCCCACGCCACGAGCTACAGCAACCCGGCGTTGCAAACCAGTCCATCGTGAGTCTCTGTTTTTTCCTCTTCACCTGTTTCACGTTTATCTCTCTTTTTTTCTTTGCTATTTGGTTGTTTCGTGTTTGTAGTAGCTTTTTCAATTCAAAAAAAAAAACAGACAAAAAAAAACAGGTTGAAAAACATGAGTACGTCAGACGATCAAGCTGTCAAAGTCACCCCACAGCTCAGTGCTGCACTGCCTACACCTCTGAATCCCAATGATCTCCCAGTCTTGCACCCCACCTATCGACTTAATGGAAAAAATTACTTACAGTGGGCCCAAGTCATTCGTACTACTCTTAAGGGCCGTCGGAAGTTAAAACACATTGAAGGGACAACTCACCGGGAAAGATGACCCTCACTTTGAGACGTGGGATGATGAAGACTCTCTTATTATGACGTGACTCGGAACTCCATGACACCTGAGATTAGCGAAATTGTATGTTCCTTCCTTCCTCCCATGAAATTTGGGACAACCTTTGCCAGACATTCTCTATGAAACAGGATATTGCCACTTGCTATGAGTTGAAGACTAAAATCTTTGCCACCAAACAGGAGCACTCTCTGTTACTGATTATTATGGAACTCTTAATGGGTCATGTGGATTGAATTAGATCAATACCAGAATCTAAAAATGGAGTGCAGCAGAGATGCTTCCACGTTGGCTAGTTTTGTGGAAAGGGATCTGATCTTTGAGTTCCTCTCTGGCCTGAATTCTGCATATGACCCTATTCGAGTTCAGATTCTAGGCAAGGAGACACTGCCATCTCTGTCTGAGGTATTCTATACTGTTCGGGGAGAGGAAAGTTGTAGGGCTGTCATGCTTGATGATAAGCCCACTAGTGGATCAGCTTTGGCTACGGGTAAGACAACTAAACCAAGCTCTTCTTCTTCCTTCTCCAAGCCCAACCGAGAAGGTCGATGGTGTACTTATTGTAAGAAATCTGGTCATACCAAGGAGAACTACTTTAGACTCCATGGGAATGAGCAGGTTCTTAACCGTACAGGAGGGTTCAAGAGTTTGCAGCAAAGTCAGGTAAATATGACTACTTCGGATTCTATGCCTCTGGACTCAAATGTGAGTGATGAAGTTCCAGCCCTTAGTAAAAATGAGCTGGAGCGCTTGCGGACTCTCATTGACTCTTTCGAAGCCTTCGGCTCCTCTGTTCTCTAACCATGACCGGTAAGAATTTTTGTTTTCAATCGTTCAATGCTTCGGTAATGCGAGAATTTATGGATTTTGGACTCGTGCTACGATCATATGACCTTTTATTCACCACCTCTATTATCTTATCAACCTTCTTCTAGTAAGCATTATATAACCGTAGGCGATGGCTCTCAAACCTCGATTACGGGTTACTGTACTATTACACTCCAAATTCTCTACACTTAAACAATGTGCTTCATGTTCCTAAGCTTTCCAATAATTTGATTTCCATTCATAAACTTATTAAAGACAATAATTGTGCTGTAACCTTTTTTCATTCTCATTGTGTCTTTCAGGATCTTGTCACGGGAGGACGATTGGAGTTGCTAAGGAACAGGGAGGGTTGTACTATTTCCTTAATATGCCGACCTAATGGTGGTCCTGATCGAAGTTGCTTCTTTCCTCGTCATAAGTCCAGTTCTGAGTCTATTGCTGCTCAAATTTGGCTACAACACAAGCGTTTGGGACATCCTTCATTTTCTTTGCTTAAGTCTATGTTTCCGTCTTTATTTTTAAAAGAATCCATTGAGTCTTTTCATTGTGATGTTTGTGAGTTGGTCAAACATCATCGTGTAACCTTTTCACCTAGTTCTAATAAAAGTGTTGAGCCTTTTGCACTTATCCACTCTGATGTTTGGGGTCCTGCATCTATCTCTAATATTTCAGGCACTAAATGGTTTGTTTCTTTCATTGATGATTGTACTCGGGTAACTTGGCTTTTTCTAATGAAAGATAAATCAGAGGTGTTTCAATTGTTTGTCCACTTTTACCACATGATTCAAACCCAATTTGGAAAATCCATTAAGCGTTTGCATTCTTATAATGGTAAAGAGTATGTCAACCAAAATTTATCTACATTTATTAAAGAGCATGGCATTGTGCATGAACTTACATGTGTTGATACTCCTCAGCAAAATAGTGTTGCCGAAAGGAAAAATCGTCATTTACTTGAAATCACTAGAGCCTTACTATTTCAAATGTCTGTTCCTCACTCATACTGGGGGGAGGTTGTGCTAACTGCTACATATTTAATCAATCGGTTACCATCTCGTGTCTTGGGTAATGTAAGTCCTGTCCAACTAATGACCTCTCACTTTCCATCTGTTCCTATTATGCAGAGTTTACAGTCTCGTGTCTTTAGTTGTGTGGCTTTTGTTCATGTACATCGCCAACATCGCAACAAACTTGATCCTCGTGCTGTCAAATGTGTTTTTCTGGGTTATGCTCCTAACAAAAAGGGGTACAAATGCTATCACCCTTCAAGTCGTCATTTTTTTGTCTCCATGGATGTCACTTTTCATGAAACAGAATCCTTCTTTACTCGTCCTCAGCTTCAGGGGGAGAACACTCAGGAAGCTGAGGCTGAGTTCTTCTTGCCTGGGCCCTTCCTTCCTTTACCATCTGACTCTACACAGGAATTAGCATCTTCTTCTGGCACCCCACTTGAACTGGCCCAACAGCAACTTCAGACGTCCGAACCAACGGTAAGTACTAAAGATACAAGTTTTCCTATCTCTGAACTTCCTATTTTTGAACCTAACCCAGATAATACTATTCCTGAACCTGTTAACATGTCTTTGAATAATTGTGAACCTGTCCTAGATGACTTACCCATTGCATTAAGGAAAGGGAAAAGGTATTGTCCCAATCCAAAGTACCCTATTTCTCAATTTGTCTCTTCTAAACATCTTTTAATGCAGCACCAGAGTTTCATTTCAGCCATAGATTCTATTAAAATCCCAACATCAGTACATGAAGCATTAAAGGATAAAAACTGGATTCAAGCCATGAATGAGGAGATGAGTGCATTGGAAAGGAATGGAACATGGGAGATTGTTGAAAGGCCAGGTGACAAAAGGCCAGTTGGGTGTCGATGGATATATACTTTGAAATATCGGTCTGATGGTACACTAGACCGGTATAAAGCAAGGTTGGTGGCAAAGGGATACACTCAGACTTATGGAATTGACTATGAGGAGACATTTGCGCCAGTAGCCAAGATGAATACTGTAAAGATCTTACTCTCCCTTACTGCTCACTTTGGGTGGGAATTACACCAGTTCGATGTTAAAAATATTTTTCTTCATGGAGACTTAGAGGGGGAAGTTTATATAGAAATTCCCCCTGGATATGATTCCACTAATGGAAGGAACAAGGTGTGCAGGTTAAAGAATGCGTTATACGGGTTAAAGCAGTCTCCCCGTGCTTGGTTTGGAAGATTCACCAAAACAATGGTGTCCCTGGGTTACAAACAAAGTCAAGGTGATCATACTCTCTTTTTTAAACATTCACAAGAAGGTAAACTCACAGTTTTGCTTGTGTATGTTGATGACATCATTATATCAGGTGATGACTTAGTTGAGAAGCAACTCCTAAAGGAGAAATTAGCTGCTGAGTTCGAAATGAAAGATCTTGGAAGACTAAAGTACTTCCTTGGAATTGAAGTTGCCTACTCTAAGTAAGGTATTTTCATTTCACAAAGAAAATATGTCTTCGATCTTCTCAAAGAAACTGAAAAACTCGGGTGTAAGCCAACTGGTGTACCAATTGAGCAGAATCACAAAATGAGAAATGATGAAAAGAGTCCCAAGGTAGATAAATCTCAATATTAGAGGCTAGTTGGGAAAGCGATATACCCACGCACATACTGGACACGATCTAGCATATCTTTGTCGGTATTGTTAGTCAATTCATGCATGATCCGGGAGAGACACATGCGCCGTGGATCGAATTCTACAATATCTTAAAGCCACGCACTGGAAGAGGACTACTATTTAAAAAGGGGAAACTTGTCCATGGAAGTGTATACGGATGTCGACTATGCAGTTTCTATTCATCGACAGGAGGTCAACATCGGTTATTGTATGTTTCTAGGTGGAAATCTAGTAACATGGAGAAGTAAGAAACAAAACGTAGTGTGCACGGTCGAGTGCGTGGTTCGAGTTTCGAGCTATGGCAGCAAGGAGTTTGTGAGTTGCTTATGGATGAAGATCATACTAGATGACTTGAGAATAAAGTATGAAGCACTATGAAGTGTTTTGTGATAACAAATCAGCCATTAGCATTGCCCATAATCTGTTTAACATGACAGGACAAAGTACATTGAAATAGATCGACACTTTATCAAGGAAAAATTAGATAGTGGGCTCATACCACAAAGATACGTTTATTCGAGACATCACCGATGAGCGTGTGTTAACTAAGGACTACCTACAGAAAGCACTTTCAAGATCTTACAACAAGTTTTAATGATAGATATCCATTCACCAAATTGAGGGGTGTTGACTTTATTGTACAAATTTATTTTCTTTATTGTCAGTATGATTTATTTTCTTTATTGTACAAATTTATTCTTTTATTCTCATTATTAGGGTAGATTTAATTCTTGTATTATGACATATTTGTTTCCTGTAATTTAACTCTATTTTAGGTAAGTCATTATTGTCATAAACCTATATAATGTAAATCATACCTGTACAATATTATCAAGAAATAATATTTAAAAATATTTTGTCTCTTTCAAGTGTTGGCAAGTTCGTTTCACTGAGCCCATACTTGTCTGAGCGGGCATGCTTAATTACCGTATAATATTTTGTTCTTTATTAATAATATATTGTTCATAAATCTTTCGAGTGATTCGAGTTGTTGTGTTATCTACTAGTAGGATCCACATATATGTATTTTTATTTGTTTGGTATTTTCTTTACTGTCTATTAAGGTCCTACTGTTGCGTACCCTGTGAATTAACTTTGTATTGCTACTGTTCCGAATATGTTGAAAATTAAAATTAATTGGATTATGTTATATCTAATCTAATATAATAATATACAAATTGAATGAGTATATAAAATCTAATATGCGTGGTTCAACTATATTTTTTGTATTTCTCTACTTTAAAGGGGAATTCTTTCCAATTATTTTTTGTAGAAATCGTATAATCTGTTTTGATAGATTTAATAAGTAAATCTATCTTTAAGGGGGCATTTTAGAGATGGCAACGGGGCGGGGCGGGGACGGGTAGTAGCCCGTCTCCTACTCGCCGCGAATAATATTAAGCCTTTCTTCACCTTCATATTCGTGTATTAGTGCTGCTTTATCTTTTCCTTAAGAGTAAATGGGTATCCGCGAATATCCGCAGTCTTCAATAAATTGTAAAAAAATTTTAAAAAATCAAAAATATAAAATAAAAAAATAAAAAATAAAAAAATGTAATACTATAATTTTTTAAAATTTGTCTAACACAACTTAATTTAAAAATAATGTTAAACACTTAAAATACTTTTAATTTATATAACTTTGTAATATTTTAATTTATATAATTAAATTTTTTAATAATTTTATATAAAATATTTATATAAATTTTTTTGCGAAGACTACTGCAAGATGCTGAATGAGAATCATACATGCCATGTTTATTAAACGGAGATAGATAAACAGGTATTTATATCCGCGGAGAGATTTTGACGGGTATTATCCGTCTCCGTCACGGGTATTATCCGCGTCTTCGCAGGTATGAAAAATTACATCCCTAAGACATTTCATTTCAGAATTATTTTTACATTCTTGAATTTTATTTTTTTTGGTACAAGTAGGGCCAAAGCCCAGCCCCCCCCCCCCCCCCCCAAAAAAAAAAAGAAACTATATAGATAAACCACGGGGAGTATAGACTCCCATAATATCACGGATCATAAACATACTTAGACGACCAGGAGGTTGATCCAACACCATTCGTTGAGGCTCCATAGATAAGCTTAAGTTTGCAAGGTAGTCAACGCCTAGGTTTCCTTCTCTCAAGGTATGGCTCACCCTTACCTGCCATTGTCTTCCCTTAAGGTCCTTGATGCGCCTAAGAATACGACCAGTATTAAGGTTCCCTTTTGAGTCATTTTCAATCATGGACTGCATCACCTATGAATCTATCTCCAGTAGAATTTGTCAATGTTCCTTATTCAGTGCTAGATTCAAGCCTTCCCACACTCCCCAAGCTTCCGTGCTAGACATTTTTATTCATCCTTACACCTTTAAATTCTTAGAAATAGTCAAAGTTAATTAAACATAAATTTAATAGATTTTTAAAATTTTTATTCCTTAAAATATTATTTTTAAAAGTCATATTTTTAAAATAAAAAATTAATTCTCGAATCATACACTCCCTAAAAACTTGATAAGTGACACCAAGTCCCTCCTTGACCATGCCCGGATCACGGTACTTGATTTTGGGTCGTGACAATAGTAGTGTCCCAAAATTAAAGGAGATTTGGTGGTGTTTGGGATTGACGTGCTGATCAAGGCAAAATGACATACAATGTAACTTTGTCCTCGTCTTCGCAGAAAACGTTCGCAGCATAGTTGCCGAGTAATCAAGCTTAGTAATCAGGTTTGATGTCTGACAACGATGCGCCAGCTGTCTAAGGATGTGATATGATGTAAGATGTTATTAGTATTTATTTGCCTCGATTAGTTGCAACTCACCATTTTCTCCTTATTTTTAATATGGGTTTCTGTAGCATCCTATTAATGTATATGGACACGATTCACGTCCATGTACTTTACCGAGTTTGACTTGATCGACTTGAATCATATATCATATATATAATATATTTTACTCTCAATTCAACTGTGACTATAATTAGTACACCTAATAATATAATATATAATAGTATAAAATAATAAGATATGATTTAATAGTATAAAAAAATTGATAAACTCTTATCATATCATATGTTTGGTAATTATTATATAACTAAATTAATTATATATATAAATATTTTTCATGACAAAATTATCTTTTATAAAAAAATTAAAAAAATCAAAATAGAACTTCTTCCTGTCTTCTCTTCTCGTTTCCATTTTTCTAGAACCGTTCCCGTTCCTTTCTTCTCTTTAAAACTAAATGATCTAAAGCTGAGTTGTAATTTTCAGTTTCACTGTGCTCTCTCTCACTCTCTCTCACTCTCTCTCATGCTCTGCTGCGGGAACTAAAGGAACGCGACGACGAGGAGGAGAGACTTTGCTTCTCTCCATCTCACACTCACTCTCGCTGTCACCATCTTTGCAGGTTTTTGTATTTTATTTTAATGAGAATTTATGGTGTGTTGTTGTTGATGGTTTAATTTGTCTATGTTGTTGTTGCTGCTTATTTGTTGCTTTAGTTTAGGTTCTTGAATCTGTGTAATAGCGTGATTTGTAATAGCGTGATAATCACTGCTACTGTGCGTGATTTGAATGTGCTAGAATTTGAATTATTATTTATTGATTTGATTTGCAATATGGATTGCGTTAGTGCATGGTGGTAGATCTGAGTTCCCTTTCATTTTGTTGGGTCTTTCTCTGTCACAAAATAAGAAACCAATAGTAGTAACCTTTTTTTCTGGCGATGCCGGTCGTCTTCTCTGGTGACTTTCCGGCACAGTGGCAACACTGGTTTGCCTCATTATTGTTAGGGATGGAAACAGGTATGGTAGGCCAGTCAAAAAATGCCACTTCTAAACAGCCAGACTGTTACATAATATCTCTACCAACTCGAACACGACCCGTGACTGTCAAAGGCCTTTTTTTGGGTCTGACCTGATCTGTTTAAAAAGCCTGGTCTGACTTAAAGCTTGTTTAGAAGTCTGGTGTATATTAAGAACTCTAAATAGGCAAGCAAGTCAAGGTCTTCATATAGGCTTCAAATAGGCCTAAGCCTTTAAACAAGCCTTGAAAGGCTATTAAAAAAAATAGAATATAATTTTATAAATAAATATAACTAGGTCGGCTAATAATGCCTAACAAAGCATCTTTCTTGAGAGGTCGACCGACCTACTAAATGAAACAAGCTTTTAAAAGGCCTGCCTTTTCATTTTCTAAATAGGTTAGGCCATAGTTTCGACAATTGGTGGTACTATTTCCATCCCTAACTATTGCGTTTTGGGCGATGCCAACATTGGTTGTTGCAAAATCAGAGACGTGAATGGGGGAGATGAAGGGTAGTGTTGGAATGAAAATCTTATCAAGTCTTATCCTGTGGTGAGGGAAAGGATAAGTTTATTAGGTTATAATAAGATAAAAATTGCTTACCTGATATAACTATACAATTATATAAGTATATCAAATATTTGATAAGACCTGATAGTATTGATTTATATTATCGTGGTCCTTCTTATACTGATGGACCAAACACACCCTATATATATATATATATATAAAATTACTATCGTGATTTTAATGTTCAAATAATTATTATGGTGATTTTTTGAGCAGTCTAATTTGCCAACTGAAATTATCTGTTTAAAAGTATGGCTAGGATTAACAAATAGACATTAATTTTTCTCATTTCTTTTTTTGAAATATTTTTGTATACTAAAATATGTATATTATATTTATATTATATATTAAATATAAAAAAGATATTAAATTATTTTATATATAATTATAATATTTTTATGATATAAAAATTAATTTTATAAATAAATTTAATAAAATTAAATATATTTTAATTAAATAAATAACGAGACTATTTTCTTTCTGAACCAAAATCCTTTGAAATTTCGCTTTACTGAATCCTGATTAATTCCTGGCTTTTGAATGTAATTTTTTTTCCCGTGTCAGATGTCCACATCATATACATGACAAGAATTGAATTCGAGAGTAATGCTATACCCTTGAACGCATAAGCATTCACAATCATATTCTGATTCCAATAATGTTAGTAATACAGATGGATGCATATTTCATACACATCTACTTATATAGCAAAATTAAAGTGAAGATGTGCATAAGGTGGACTCAGTTATAATAAAATGTGAGAACTATAGAGATGTAAGGTACAGTAGTAAGTAGAAATATGTGTGAGTAATATTACTCTCTAATTCTACTTCACACAGATATAAGGTGATGTGACTCTATCTATTACTCTTTTGGATCCATTTTAAATATCATTTTAATGCAAGATACAAAAATTAAGAAACATTTAATCAAGCCGTAATTGTGAGAATTTTTTACCATGTTACCCTTATTCATTTTAATTAATTATTCCACTTTACTATGTTCACCTAATATTAATGAGTTTTCAAACTATTAAGGTATAAGGGTAAAGATAAAAAAATAATAATTAATACTTTATTAATATGCGAAAATGTCACTTATAATAGATTATTTTTTAAACTAAATTGACACTTAAAAAGGATCAGAGAGAGCATGTATGAAGCATTATCCAACCTTAACCAACCAACGCTTACCAAGAACGTGTGACGCATACAGGAAGATAGGACAATTTTACGATGTAAATAACGTGTGAATATTTGTGAAACTAATGCTCAAAGCCGAAGAGGCATACGTGCCTGGTGCCGTTTATTGAGGTCCCTCTATATATGTTTGGGACCATTGCATGGACGGGTTTTTAACTTATGATAACAAGTTTTAAAATAATAAAACAAAAGTATTTGAGGCGTTTAGCCGTAGTAAAAAACTATAGCTAAATGCAGCCATGGTCGTCCGCATCGACCTCACCAAAACCTCTCTCAACAGCAAGGTCATCAGTCCGATAGCACCTCCCTCAACAACAAGAGCAAAGGAAATGCATAGCTAAATAAACTTATGGTGTTTGGGTTGAAGACGGTGGCAGAAATGGTGGAAGATAGCAGCAGAATCTAATGGGTTGCTAGGTCGCGATTCGACGGTCGCTGGGTCGACTTGGTGGTTCCGGCATGGTTGAGGGGGTTCGCAAGGTAACGATGGGGTTGCGATTTTTTGGTTTGGCGAAGGGAAGTGGTGGTTCGATGACGGCTTAGGTGGAAGGAAGAGGTGGTTCGGATTCAAGGCTAGTTCACAGTGGCTCTGAGGCAAGTTGTGGGTCTGTGGACACCACACCTCACCGCCACACTGCCCAAATTGGCTTTGCCCCGCCCTTCGCCATGGAGATATGGGTTGCCGGTGATGGAGTTCCGTTTAGACATTGAATGTGCCTTTGTGACCTGCTACCTAATAAGTAGGTAATCAATCAATACCATTAATCTAAAATTATTCTCATCTAATGGCTTAAAATAATGAGTCCGTAGATGGACTTCTTCTCAAGAGATTCATGTTAAACAGAGCCTACATGCCTTAACCATTTATTGAAATAATGTAATTTTCTTAGTTGAAGACTTTTTTTTGGCTGAAAAAAGTAACAAGTAAGAATTGGTTATTCTAAATTTATCAATGTGGACATCACTGAAATACTTGCATCTCATGGGTGAAGACTTCAAGGATATGCTGGGATGGTGATTGGTGAAGCTATCATTAGGGTGAGCCCCATGTGCTAGCCGGAGTAGTGCATGGACTATATAGAAGATTGAATCTAGACGTTATGCAAGGGATTGTAAGGATTTATAATTTTTCAGTGTCCCAAGTTTTCTAAATACACAAAGCAAGCTAAGTAACAAATGATAGAACAATAATGATGAGCTATATATTGGCAGTCCACCAGATTAATAAACTATTTAAGTTTCTTATTGTTGTTAGTCCAAGTTGAAGGGTGGGTGAAGACCTCAATTAAACTATCATTCCTTTGCAATAAATTAAAACCCTTTTCAATTAGTAAAACCTAATATGCTAATGTTAAAGTGGCAAGAGATCAAAGACTATCTCATTGTTTTGAAAACGATAATTTTTAGTTTAAGAGTTCGTGGTAAATTTGTAATTGTATATATATCGAATAAGATGGCTATCTATATTTTTTTTACCAAAAACAATTATTATAGATATATCTCACAGACTTACCAATCGCCATTAACAAGTTTCCGATCCCCAAAATAAATTCTCAATCTCTAAATTCAACAGTGATATCTCCATATCTGTGAAAAACCTGTGCACAAAGATCTGTACAACCAACATTTCTCATTGGAGGTTTTAGGTAGCAAGTGCAATAGGTGCATGAAAAATGTCCAAGTACAGTTGTTATAGATTATGCCTTTGTATTGTACCCATTTTTGTAGCAGCCTGTAAGGGTAGTGGGTTTGTTGCCTTTAGCCTGAAATTAAGGGAGTTTTCCCCCCAAATTCTTATCGTATTTGTTTTTCTATTTAAGGGAGTCCCCCCCAAATTTCTTTTGGTGCTTGTTTTACTATTTTAACGCTTGGGTCCCTAGCTGGTCACTAGTGTGAGTATGACCCACTAGAGAAGGGCAAAAGCAAAAGCCCTCTCAAATCTAGCACCAATCAATTAGTGTTTGTTTGATTTACAGTTAATAAATTTAAGTTTGGTTGAAAGTATGTTTATAAATTTTAGTTTGATTAAAAGTAAGTTTTTAGTAACATAATTTATGTTTAGAAACTTTTGTCTCAAAAGTGAATTTGATAAAATAAATGTTATTTGAATGAAAGATTAAAATCACTTTTAAAATAAAATTAAAAAATATATTTTTCAACTGACTTTTGTGAATAAAAAAACACAAAATTTGTGCTTTCACCAAAATTAAGTTTGGAGGCTATTTTCATTTGAAGCCAATGCAAATTAAAAATATACAAATAAGATTTTTTCAGTTTGACTGATTTAAGAAGTACGTTTGGCTGTCCAAACGTGAATCCAAACAAACACTTAATATCTTAACAAGTTGCCCACGGGGAATTATGCCTCAGCTTCGACAAATGATAAAAGAGAGAATGATATACTAATTATATGATAGTGAAATGGAAGATATTAAAGTGACCTAAGAATTGTAATTCCTTTATTTTAATTATAAGCTTCTTCACTATAGTCCTTTTACACCTAAAACATAAAATTAGTATAATAAAGAGTAAATTTTCATTTTCATTCTTCAAAGATATATACAATATTATATTGATCCTTTATTTATAAACACGTCAATTTTTTTAAAGATATACACGATATAAAATTAATCTTTCAATATCACATTTACTATGAAATTAGTTCTTAAAATATATGAAATTGATCTTTAAAGGACAAAATTAATGATATTAATCATCATTAAAAGATTAATTATTTGATGTAGCTGATAAATAAATAATTGTCACATATATCTTTAAAAGACCAAAATAAATATTTACTATGTATAACATTCACTACATAAAAACAAGTAATCTACAACAATTTTAATACGACAATTCTTAAAAACACCGTAATATATTGTATAATACAACAGTTTTAAAATTGACAAAATTTTAATTTATAAAACGAAAGTTTGATTCATAAACCAGTAGTTTGAAATTGTCATTTTTTTAATTTTAATTTTAATAAAAATATTAAATAATTTCCCCCGCTTTCTCCGTCTCCCTATTACTCTCTCGCCAAAGTTTCCTCTTTTTTCCCTAACATTTTCATTTTCCCTCACTTTCTCTATTGCTCTCCCACGAACTTCCCTCTTTTTTCCCTAACATTTTCATCTTCCCTCACTTTCTCATTTGCTCTCTGACCCACCCAACACCCACCCAGCTCTCTGACCTCACTCACTCGCGCAGAAGGAAGAGAACAGTGCTAGCACAGTTTGAGCACTGGCACGCAGGAGTATAAGTAGAGAGGTAGAAAGGTTTGAGCACTGGCACACAGGAGTGTGAGTAGAGAGGCAGGACCAGCAATGTTTTCAGTGGGTAATCCATCTATTGCTTTCGGTATGTGTGAATCATATGATTAGAACTGGTTGGTTCTAATCATATCATAGTTTGAGGTATTTTATTTGAGTAACTGCATGCAAACTGCTCGATGAAAAACCTGAGTGGCTCCATATTGATTTTTTTTGTATCAATGTATAATCAATGTCAATATAATATTTCTGTTGTTTATTGCATTTTTTTTATCTTGTTTTTACGTACTTTGGTAATCTAGGTTGGAAATGGGTTTTGAGGTGTGTTGGTTTGATTCTTTTATTTAGTGTTTACCTTTGCTGCAAGCTAGCTATTTGAAAAAAGATCCTGAACTGCCAATCTTTTGTTTAGTATGGAACCTTGTTCCTATTTGGTTCCTGAAGTTTTTTTTAATAACAATAATAGCAAACTTAGAAAAATGTGGATCTGCTCATTTAGATTAAAAATATATAAAAAGTTCTTAATGTGACTTGAACTACTTTTTAATCTTGCTCATGATATTTAGTGTGTGCCCATTTCAGTACAAGTATGATGCAAATATGGTTTTTTGGCTTGAATAATAATCAACATTTGACCATGCTATTTGGACTAATATGAGTTGTAGCATTGAGAAATTAAGGACTTGGTTTTGTTGGATGTGTTTTTTTGGGATATATGGCCAAGTCATATTTTGGGAATGTTAAGCGTGTTTGAACTATTTGAACGTGTTATGTTTTATTTCTTGTCTTGTGAGATTGTGCTTTGACCAGGGTATTCAGGTTTGTCTCATTATTTTAAAAAAAAAATGAAGAGACTTTCATTTTTTTATAATGATGCCTAATATCTATTGACTCTTATTCTGTCATAGCACTTGATGCATAAATCTTATTTATCTTTTTTTATTATGGTCAAAGGAAACATTGTCAAGTTGTTCTTCAATCTAACCATGTGTACCTACTTGTTAATTTCGGGTCTTTGGGGTTTTATCATGTGAGATTTTTCCTATTTTGATTCTTTCATTATTAGGATATTTGTTATGACAGTAGTTGTTCTGTGTTGAGTTGACTGTTGTAGATGCCTTGATTTGAGTTAATTTGCTAACAATTTACATATCTTTATGTATGAAAAAGGTGATTGAGGGAAACCCAGAATAACATCTAAATTTGTTTACATTGACATCACCTCCTCCCCCCCAACCAAACACACCACACAAAGAAACAGAAAACAGAAAGACATAACTTTTCTTTGATGTCTCAGGTACCAACTCATAAGAGTGAATGCCAAGGGCATGAGTGAGAGTTGCAAGTGGGTTGAAATGTTTAAAGTTTCAAGTTGTTTACAAGTCATAACTATCCCAGTTTTGTCACTCTAATAATATTTGAAGTTTCTCTTGGAGAAGTGATTTTCCCATTGATGAATTCCAGGCATTCCTCATTAATAGGCAATGGAATATAAGCATGCTGTCTACACATATTCAAATATTAGCTATTAGTCTAGCTCAGTAACACAGTAGAGATTGAGGGCATTAAAAAAGAAAAATAAGAAAAAAGTAGTAAATTAACTTACAGAACTATAGTCAGAGTGCTTAATTGCACTTTGCTTGGTGTTTCTAATTGCTGAATGTTAATTAATTATAGTCAAATTTTTAATATATGAATGTATTAAGTTAACAATATCATGTACAGGAAAAAAAATAAAAATTTTGTAAGTTATTTGCATAAATATTTCTAAAGATTATACCTTTTTTTGAAGGTTTCTACAATGGTAATCTCTTGCAAAAAATCTGAGTTGCAAGTTGTCAAGTTTTGCAGAAAAAGTTTCTCTTAGTTCTAGAAAAGAAGGGAAAGATTTTGATGGGGAGGTATAGGTAAAGCTTCAAAAAATAAAGAGAAAGAGAAAGAAGAAAGGGTAAAGGAATAATGTGGATCTTGATGATGCTTCACGCCTGCAGAGGAGAACAAGGTACCTTTTAATCAAAATGAAGCCAGAGCAGAACCTTATTGATGCTTACTCTGGAGAAGGTTGGAAAGGTCAGAGGTACAAGAAAGCTTTTCCTTTAGCTTTTTTTGTTTTTTATTTGTTAAATGTTTGGTAAATAGTATGCACATATTACATTTTAATTGATTAAGCAAGGAGCTCTTACCTTTTAATTGGTTGTTGTTGTTATTATTATTATTATTATTATAAGTAGAAACTAGAAAGTAAATGCTCTATGTGACTTGAAATTTTTCACATGAAAAATTTGCGAATATATTATTCAAAGGAAATATAGATATTTAAGTGGCTAGTTTATTGAGTAATACATGATTATATTTTGTTTGAATTTGGTGATAGCAGGGATTTTTATATACCCAATTATGTTGAAGTTATATTTTTCATAAAAAGCTTAGTATGGATATACTTAGCACTTAAAGCCAGAAAGGTAAGCTTTATTGCTATATTTTGTTCTCTCCTTTTCGAATTTATGTAAGAAATATTTTGTCTTCTGTTATTTTCTTTCTATGTTTGATTCTTATTTTTATCAAAAATTCTGCCATGTGCTTAGCTCTTTGAATAATTCCCATCCCCTCTAGATATCATCTAGTTGTGCATGAAACAGGAATAGTGTTCAAATTTTGCTTTCTCTGCTTGTAAAATTGGTCTCAAACACGCATTGATCAAACTTTGAAGAGTTGTGGGATAGTGAGAAGAAAGAGGAATTTGTGTTGATATACTTAATTTTAGATTATAATAATTAAGTCATTTAATAGGCATGGTATGTTGATTTAAAAGAGATAGGTGCCTTGGAGATTTTATGATGAATAATTCTGACCTTGAATAATTCTTGAAACATGAACTTTGTAGAGATTTAAGGATTTGGTAACATTTTACGTTCTTGATCACAAGTATGAGAAGACGAAGAAAATAACCTAAGCATAGCACTCTTGAATTCTTTGCAATATCTCTCAAGTTGTTCTTTATTGCTTTATAAAATTTTTTTTAATAGATGTGGACTTCTGCTAGTTGTAAAAACAATCCTATAATAAGACATCCCTTTTTATTTCAGACATTCAGAAATTGTCTAGTTTTTGGAATTTGCAATAAACTCTAATGTGAGTGGATTTTGTTCAGCAGCTAGAAGAAGGAGCAAATCAGCTTCAGAGTTTCACTGCTAGGAAGAACTCTAGATTGCAAAATCTGGGGAAAGCTGAGCTTTTGAAATCAAAGGTCTAAAAAATTACTATGACTCATTACCAGAAGAATGTTAAAAATGTCACTGGTAGAAAGAAAATAAAGTCATCTAGCAGTTCTTTCAAGAAAAGACTACTAGAAAGATCTCCACCTCAGCCAAGTGAAAATGGCAACAAGGTGTTTTTCTACTAAATTTCATTTGTATGCATTGTGTGCTTGGGAAGTAACATTGCTATATGAATGCTAGCAAGACAAATAATAGTTTCAAAGAGCATTTTTATTGCAATTTTATTAATAATTTATTGCACTTGTAATTCTGATTGGGAAGGAGAAGGACCTCAATTAACAAGTATTCATTTTTTTTCCAGGACTTTATGGAGGTCAGTGACGAAGTGAGCTTGAAGAAACTGTTGAAAGAAAGAAAGAGGAGGGTAAATTTTACATTTGAAGGAGATTCTCAAGCAGCAGAGTTGGAATTTTAAAGACTAAGTAAAGTGAAGATTAAACCAGATAGTATGAAGCAAAAATTAACTGGAATTCAAAATTACAGAGTAAAGGGTTCTGATGAACCCCTTTTGAATGAACCATCTATTATATATGTACCCACAACTGTGTTAAGGGGAAAAGGTTGAATTATAATTTTCTTTTTTTTTAACATTTGCACAACAGGGTAATACATGATTGGTTGTTCCTCCCTCACCTTGTATGATGAAATAGAAGCAACTGTTTCAGTTAATAATATTTATACCTACTTCCTGAGAGAATCCAATACATTCTTTATCACATCACTTTATAGGCATGTTTCTCCATATCAGTTGTTTGTTAAATGTAAATTAGTAATCAAAACAACAGAGATAATATTGGCTTACTTAAAATTCCTTCAGAGATAATATTGCTTCTTATTCTGTCATTTTCTTAGATGAATTACGGCAATTCATAATTGCCATTTTATTTTATAAATTACAGCGATTTATTAGGTGAATTACGGTAGTTCAAAATTGCCATTTTATGCTATAAATTATGGTAGTTAAAAACATCATTTTATACACAATTAAACCGTAATTTTTAGGTAAATTATAGCAGTTCTAGCTGTTATTTTATGCAAAAACAAAAATGTCATTTTATACATGATAAAATTGTGATGGTTAATGAGAAACTATCATAATATACTGAATGATAGAGGTAATTATGTCAGTTTTGAAAACTGCTATTGAGACAAAAAATGGCAGTTAAAATCGCCGTAATATACAAAAATAATTATCGTTTTAAACCTATTTTTTGTAGTGTTTATTTATGTATCTCATATATAGTGACGTGTCCCCCAAAAATAAATGACCATGTATGGAAGCATCTATTATCACTCATGTTTTTTATAAAGTCACCAATGCATAAATTTATACTTAAAAAGATATTTAATAAAAAAAATTAGTGAATTGTGTACCTCTATAGAATATATTATGTCTTAAACAATGCTAATGTAAATAAGGTAAAGTTGAATATGTCTAAAAAAAATTATAATAAATACTTAAATTAATCCTTCAAAGATATACGAGATTTCAAGTTAGTCCTCTAAATATTTTGACCATTAATTTGATATTTTATAGTATAAAATAAGCATCATTAGAAATCAAACAGATGTCCAATTTTTTTGAAGGGACCAAATTGATGTCCAAAATTTTTCTGAGAGCCAACTTGATGTCACATGCATCTTTAGAGAACCAATGTAAGTATTTAGTAAAAAAATAAAAATTATATTGCTCTTCAAGCTATATTTGCTCCCCTCTAATTATTTATTTAAGATTATTTCAAGATCAAAAGATTTTCAATAAACCTCATAGATACTCTGCGAGGTGTGGCTCTGCTAGGGTTTGCCTAGCATCGCCACCCTAGCAACCATTTGCACTTGGCGGCTAGTCTCCACATCTGGAGATTTTGATCTCCTTTTGTGAAGCTTGATTCCCTTCTATTAGACTTTTCCCATAGCAACCCCCTTTGCTCTTTTTTCTTGTTTTTCTTTATTTTTTCTTTATTTTTTAAGAATAAATTGATCCAGATGTCTAGATATGAGGAGTTTAGGTTTGAATATTTTAGAAATGCATTCTATTTGGGTAGTTCTGAAATTTTCTAGCCTTAATTTCTTATATTGGTTGCACGACTGACCTATGAAATAGGAAGAACTTTAGATCTACAATCCAAAACTATAGATCATGGAGATTCATAGATGAGATAGGAAAAGTGAGGCCTTGAAGGCAGTAGAGATGATAACAGTGGTGGTGATGATAACAAAGATGATGACAAGGTCGTATACCTCAATGAGAAGGAGCTAAAGGAAGAACTCGAGGTAACAAAACCCAACCTGCATGAGATGTTATGCACCAACAAGAGTCAAAAGTTAGGTGTTTGTACTTGAGTCCAAAAAAAAATAAAACTATGTGTAACGCTTAGATATATGTTTTTCATTGATTTTTGAGCCACCCTTTTCCAGTTTGTTGGAAGTGATTTGGTTATTTCCCTTGTTAATCTCTCGTTCATTCCTCGCAAAATATTTTTGAGAGGGATTAGCGAGGGACACATCTGTTAATTTTTTTTCATCGCTAAGTAGCGACGGAATGTATTCCCTCGCTAATCCGTTAAATACAAAAAAAAATTCTCGCTAATCTGTCGTTAATCCCTTGCAATTTTTTTTAAAAAATGGCGCTGTATTGCCTTGCAAATCAGCGAGGGAAATTCCTTCAGTATAGTTTGGAAATCTATACCAATTTTGGATCTAGTACAACCAAAATCTCTCATTATTCCCTTACAAAACCCTCACTAATTTTTCTCGCTATTTTCTCGTAAATCCCTCACAAATTTCCCTCGCTAATATCTTTATATGATTTCCTCGCTATTCTCTCGCAAATCCCTCGTTAATATCTTTATTATGATTTCCTCGTCATTTCCTTGCTAATCCCTCGCAAATCAATTATTTTTTGTCAATTTAAAATATAAAAGACTTAATTTTTAATATCCAAAATATACTTGTATAAATCTCTCAATCAAGATAGAAATCAACAAATAAATTTACGAAAAGCAACAAAATTGTTATACAAATAATCCAAAATAAATCTACTAATGATTCAAAGTTATAAGTTATATAAATAGTTCAAAGTTATTATACAAATAGTTCATAAAATTTCGTATAAAATAAGAATAAAAAGAATAGGTAATCAGTCTAAGTTTACTTTGTCTTCGTCATCATCATCTTCTCCACCCTTTTCAACAATTACCCTTGTCCAGCCATTTTTTGAAGAAGCTTTAAGGCTAGCGCATCTCATCACATTCACAAATATGTTTGGAGGTATTGACATATAAAACAACCTGTTTGAAAATTTTCCACCCTAGAAGAGACCATTGTCAAATATATCAAAATATAGTCCGAAGTTCAATGATTACTTGATTAGCCAGACACCTACCATGCAAACTGTAATGTTAGTTTGTATGAAACCATATATTTAGTTATGGCAAATATAAAATGACTAAAATTTTATGATTGATAACAGAACCACTTTGTAACACCGCAGTTTTGATTTTCAAGTCACCATCTGCGCTAGAGGTTTTTGCACCCTAGTGTAATGAGAAAAAAAGATCTACCAGAACGCAACACTTCAGTTTTGAAGGAATATTGAATTATGAACGCAACACATCCGGGGACTACTTTGAGAAAGCTAATAAGAGATTCACGTTTAGGGTTATTTTAGTTTTTTAACATCTATGTTAAATTTGAGAAACAAATTGCATACAAGACCAGATAACATTATTGTTGTAGCCTTTTTTTTAAGAGCGTGTTTATTTTGGGAAAATGTCTTTCGGGAAAATATTTTTTCATTTTCTGATGTATGGGTAAGGGAGCTCAGTGCAGGAGGGAGAAAATAAAGAGATGGTAGATATATTACCTCTTTCTCTTTCAGCTTGCAATCCAAATCTGAAAAGTGGTCTTCAGAATTGTACAGACCAGAATGGTAAAAGCATCTTTTTAAGAACTGATCCATTTTTTCTTCACAAATTTCCCTGGAAGTTCAAAATCGTATTAATATATATAGTGAAAGGAAGTATGGGGAAAAGGAAAAGGTAAAGTTTACATTATGTTACCACAATAGCATTTACGTCTTGTCAATTCTGCATGTTAAAGTTTTGCTAATCATGTTCCTTAATTCTTCGTCGGTCATATTGGTCCGAGCATATCCAAACACAAGAAAATTCTGCACAAGGATTACAAATACAGAACCTCAAATGTAATGTTCCTAAACAGTTTAATCATCTAAGCCATCTCAATTTGAAGCATCACTGCCAAATGAAACTAAATACTGAGAAGTAGGACCTCAGGTAGCCAATCTTCATAATAGAGAGCAAAGAGTGCAGGAAAAAATTTCTTTTTGGGAAGGTCTCCAGAAGCTCCAACAACAGTTATGCTGAGGTTGGATCCTGTGCATTCTGAGTCTGACAAGGGAAATGATCCTTCAACTGGTTGAGGCTTGCTATCTTCTTTGGCCAGTGAACTTCCAGCTAAACCTACTTAAAATATGTGAATATATGATATATGACTTTAACTAAACATTTTTTTTTTTGAAACTTTAGGTAAAAAACTTTAATTAAATACAAATGCACAAGTAGTCAACAGTCATATAAGCACTTATTAAAAACAAATAAATGGAGCTGCAACATAAGATGCGAGTTCAGTGCAACAGGACAAAACAAAAAATACACTTTACAAACAAGCACATTATGATTTATAATACATAGATTCAATATCGAACTGAAGCACAAACAAAATGGCACTTTACATAATAATATGTCTATTTATTGAGAGCTGCTTCTTCTACTTGTTCTCATTTTTCACTGTAATATTTTTAGCTCGGTCAATCAAATAACATTTCTTCCTCTGCTAGCTTTTTATTCTTTCTAATTTTTATTTTTATTTTGGTTGATCATGGGGCCAACCGGCTAAGTTCTTGAGTTTGACATTATTGGACTTTGTATTTTGATAGAGGTTAAAGGGCATAGTCAATTTGATTGGAGGGAGCTCTACGGTTGAAGAGTTGCCCTCCGGTGTTTTTGTAACCCAAGAGGCAGGTGTCATGGACGGATACTCTAAAATTGGTGATATATCCATATCGTATTCATATTCAATATCAATATTAATATAATATTATTGCATTCGTATTTTTGGCATATCTTTACTTTTTTTGGTAAATGCTTACCAATTATTTCCTTTAAAGTATATTCTTCCTCTTTCATTCTAGTCCTCCTCAAAATCATCACACATAATAGCATATTTTTATCACTATCAAACGAGTTAGAGCACAAGTGAAATTCGGATTGGAATGATCACAAGTAGATAAATTTAATTTTGTCCTTTTACACATACATATAATTTTATATTATCATGCTTTTATCTTGAATTATTTTTTAAAACCCATTTGTATATCGTATCGTATCAAATATTTGTTTTGATATCTGTGCAACAAAGGTTTCCAAGTGAAGCCAAAAACAAAATCCTATTCCATGTTCGATGAAATTATTTTTTAAAAACTTGTGTTAGGAAAAATATATTCTTACATTCTTAAAAATGGGTATATTACTGTTTACACTATTTTTAAGAGATGTGATTGAGTGATAGAAAGTGATATAAAAATATGTATAATAAATAATATTAAATGAAGTATAAAAAAGAGTGTATGGACTGTTTGATCTTGTGTTAGGACTTCTCTCAATTCTGTTGCAGCAAATGTTGTTCATTCACTGAGTGTATGTCTCATTCCATTATTATTTTTTGTCCATATATAAAGGCAAAGAGATTATGTCTATATTATATCTTCCTTTGAGTAGTTGGCAAGTTCGTTTCAGTGAGCACATACTTGTCTGAGCGGGCATACTTTATTTCCGTATAATATTTTGTTCTTTGTAAATAATATATTATTTATAAATCTTTTGAGTGATTAGAGTTGTTCCGTTATCTACAAGAAGGATTTACATATATGTATTTCTATTTGTTTGTTATTTTCTTTATTGTCTATTAAGGTCCTAGTGTTGCGTACCCTGCGAATTAACTTTGCATTGCTACTGTTCCGAATATGTTTAAAATTAGTTGGATTATGTAAAATCTAGTCTAATATTATACAAATTGAACGAGTAACTATTAGAAATTTCTAATTTAGAGATAGAATTTTTTTTGTCTTTATTAGAGATGGAAATAGAGACAAAATTGATGAATTAGAGAGGAAAAATAAAATTTAAAATTTAGAGACAGAATTTAGAGATAGAAATGATCAGTCTCTAAATTTTTCATATCTAATTTCGTTTCTATTTGGTCAATTTAAAGTTAAATATACTTAAATGGATTTTAGATACATAATTTATCTGTCTCAAATTTTTTTGTCTCTAATTCCGTCTCTATTCAGTCAATGTGATGTTGTAAAAAGTCAAATATATTTGAAGACAAAATTTAGAGATAGAATTTATCCGTCTCTAAATTTTCTGTCTCTAATTACTTTTCTTTTCAATCTCTAACTAATTTATATAATTTAATTAATAAAATTATTTGTTTTATAAGATAGAGACGGATTGTTTCCATCTCTAATCTCTTCAAAATAAAATGCTTAAACTTGGTTTCAGAAACCCTTATTCCCCAATTTCTGAACCTCTCCTTCTCCCCCGCAGGTGTTCAATTGAACCTTGTTACCGAGCCGTGCCCTCACCATTCTCACCCAGCTCCTATTTCCTTCTCACCCAGATGCGTTGCTACCTCCTGAGCGCTCAGGCGCTCAAATCTCACCGCCAGCGCTCGGGCGCTCAAGCGCTATGACTCGAGCGCTTCAGCGTTGGCGACCGATGCAAAATTCTTCTTTTCTTTTACTTCTTTGAACATTCAATCTTCTCCATGAGTAATTATCGACAAAAACACACAAAACACTTAATAAAAACACAATCAAACAATACTAAAAATATAACAAAACTTACGAATAAAATTCATTAAAAATAAATAAAAGAAATATGAACAACTAAGGAATTGAACTGTAAAAATATGACATGTTGATGGTTAATCAACTCCCCCATACATGAGCTTTGTTTGTCCTCAAGCAAAGAATAAGAGTCAACAACAAGATCAAACTCAACATCAAGAAACATGAATCAAAGGAAAATTTCACAATTAAAAGAAATTCAAGTTCAACAATCAAATTCAATTAAGTAAGATCATTTAACACTTAAACAATTAGAGACTTGAATCTAACTTGCAAATGTTCTCTTCACCAAATATATGAGATCACTCAACTTTCCATTACTCAAATGTTTAAAGGACAAAGAGATCACTCAAATTTTTCTTAAAAAATACAATACCATAGATTTGCTTATCAATCTCATCTCCACTTTCAAGTTCACATACAACACAAGAATCAAAAGGACTTTCCTTTGGTTGTAACAGAGCCAATGGTATAATAGAAGGTAGAAAGAAATGATAAAATAAGGTAAAGAATGCTCATGAATAGATCAATACAAAGTAAAATCAGGCTGAAAAGATGACAGATAGAGTATAATGCACAAAGATATAACAAATTCTCACTTTCAACCCAATAATCTTTATTATTCTTCACTAACAATTCTATTTTTTTCCTCCTCTTTCCATTTTTTTTCCAAACTTTTTTTTCATTTTTTTCTTCTTCTTCTTTTTTTCATTTTTTTTGGAACCCTTGAAAACAAAAACAACTTTTATGACTTCTCAATCAACAAATTAGATGCTCCAAAGAATCTAACCTGATTATTCAATTAGGTATTCAAATAAATCAATTTCAGGCTCAAATGGGGCAACTAAGGGATTATTTAATTAATGCAACTCTGGAAGTCAAGAAAGAATTATGCCTAATTGCCTTAATCATATTCAAGCATGTATGTAAATCATTAAAACCTCAACAATATATCAAAGCAAGTTCTAAAGCACATCAATCAAGAGAAAACACACTTCAGAAGAAAAATAGGATTTTATTTTTGAAAAATCTAATCATTAATGCTCAAAACTCACTTTCTGACTAAGTTGATAAAGAGAACAAAAGCAAGCATACATGGCTAAATCCCAAATAATATGTTAAATTTCACTTTGCTTCGTTGAAAAAGATTGCTTCACACATTATAAACTCATGATCAATGGAATCCCCTTAAAAACATATCTCTATCAGCTCAGAATAAATCAAGAAATCAACCCACAATTCCAGCTTAATTTCCAGCAATACTCAAGTGCTCATCAAATTTTTTTTTTGCACAAAAATTATAAAAGTATCCCCCACACTTAAGATAAACATTGTTCTCAATGTGAAAGAAAAAGAAATAAAAGGGGTAAAGAAAATAACAACACAACCTGATAAACAGTGACACAATACCAGGCAAAGGAGAAGCACAAGAGTCAGCGCAGTAACAGAATCTGAAAAATAAAATCCTGAAACACATGAGTAGCATCTAAACGAAAAACAAAAATAACAAAAGTAACAAAAATAATCAAAATAAGATAATAAAGAAGAAACACAAGTTGCCTCCTGTGAAGCACTTGTTTAACGTCATTAGCTCGATGTTGCCTTTTTCAAATAAATCAAGTTAGCTTAAAGTAAGAGAAATAGGAGAACTCCTTCTTCTTTTCAAAACAGTTATTCCTCCTTTCGACAATAGCCTTGGGAATACTTCCAACAGAATCCTAACTTTGACAAGAGCTTTGCTGTCCCAATTGCGCGTTAACTCCGCTAGGCCATGGTGGTCGCACTCGATCAACAGATGAAGAACCAATTTATGAAGGAACATGAATCTTAGGAGGACCTTTATCTGTTTCAGCGGCTTGACTTTCCAAAAGATCAATATCAACATTGTATGATGCCGGGGGGTCTTTGATAGCTAAGATTTTCTGCTTCTTAGTTTGAACAAAACTGATAGGAGCATGAAGATTTAACATTGGGGAAGATTTAGCCTCCCTAAAGACATTAATGATAACATAATCTCCATCCACTCTCAAGATGAGCTCACCCTAAGGTACATCAATCACAGCTCCAGAAGTGGCCAAAAAGGGTCTTCAAAGAATGAGAGGAATATCAGCATCCTCTACCATATCCAGCACCACAAAATCAACTGGCAAAAATGAATCGGTCCACCTTCACCAAAACATCCTCCACCACACTGCGCGGGTAAGTGATGGATCTATTAGCCAACTGTAGTGAAATGTTGGTGGGCTTCGGTTCATGTATTCTCAATTTCTTAAACACAGATAAAGACATCAAATTAATACTAGCACCCAAATCACATAATGTCTTATCAAAATAAGAGTTACTAATAGTGCAAGGAATAGTAAAACTCCCTGGATCCTTTAATTTCGAGGGTAACTTCTTCAAAAGAATGACAGAACACTCCTCATTAAGACATACCATCTCAAACTCCTCAAGCTTGCGTTTCTTTGTAAGTATTTCTTTCAGAAACTTTGCATACTTGGGCAATTGAGAGATGGCTTTAACAAACAGAATGTTAATTTGCAATTTCTTGAATATCTCCAAGAATTTGGCAAATTGCTGATCTAATTAATTATTCTTGAGCCTCTGAGGGAATGAGATCTTGGCATATAGTGATGGTTCATATACTGTGCGCTGCTTACGATCCTTCTTCGCTCTCTGCGACTTTGGTTTTTTCTTCTCAACCTCTCCTTCTTTATTGACATCTTGAATTGAGATATCTTCAGTAATAACATCATTTTTCTTGGTCTCAATTCTTGATGAGCTAGGTGCTTCAGTTGTCTTCTTATATTCATGCACTGACTGAAGAAGAGTATCTCTAGGCTTTGTCATTTCCTTCTTCTAGGAGGAATCCCCAAGTTCCTTACCACTTCTCAGGGTAATTGCAAGGACCTGTTCCTTTGGATTAGTCTCAGTAGTACTAGGCAATGTCCCTGGTATCCTCGCTGTCATCAATGTAGGCAACTGACTAATCTGAGTCTTCATGTTCTTCATTCTAGCATCAGAATTCTGCATGTACTTCATTACCAGATCTTCAAAACTTGGCTTCTGTGCAAATGCTTGGAAACCATGAGGTGATGGTGGAGCTCTCTACTGATACTGCTGATAGCCTTGTTGACTTCCCCATTTGAAATTAGGGTGATCCCTCCAACCAGGATTGTACGTATTTGAATACGGATTATATTACTGCCAGTTGGAATTACCAACAAAATTTGTTACTTTAGGCTCGAGGGCAAATGGACTACCAACTTGAAAATTTGCACTTGTATGACCCTGCCCTCCACATGATTCACAAATGATAGGTGAGACTGCACTATTTGTCACCATCAAAGTCTCCACCTTCTTCGTCAAAGCTTCTAATTGACTCAGAATTGCTGTAGAAGAATCAACAGTATGTATACCTGCTTGTTTCTTAAGAACCTGGCACTCATTCTGCCATTGATAACTATTCAGCGCCATTTCTTCAATTAATGCTTGGCTCTTAATAAGTGTTTTCCTCCATATTGTACCTCCCGCAACAGTATCAATGAGTGAATGATTTGCAGGTGACAAACCATTGTAAAAAGTCTGAACCTGCTGCTATACGAGGAATCCATGATGTGGACATCTTCTCAACAACTCTTGAAAGCACTCCCAAGCTTCATAAATAGTGTCCATTTCAAACTGCACAAAAGAAGTTATGTCATTCCTTAACTTAGCAAATTTAGAAAGAGAAAAATACTTAGCCAAAAACTGTTGTATCAACTAATCCCATGTAGTGATGGAACCCTTTGGAAGTGACGTTAACCATTGACTTGCTCTGTCCTTAAGAGAGAAAGGAAAGAGTCACAATCAGATTGCATCATCTGTCACCCCCATTATACTTGATAGTATCGCACAACTGCAAGAACCTGACCAAATGCTGATTTGGATCATCTGAAGGCAATCCACCAAACTGAACTGAATTCTGAATCATGAAGATCAATGCTGGTTTGATCTCGAAGTTATTAGCCGCCACAATTGGTCTTATAATACTCCCTCCATGCCCTTCAGCAGTGGGCATATAGTACTCAAGCATGGTTCACTCTGCTGGGTAGCTATTTCTTCACGATTCACCTCAACAATGGTTTGTCTCTCCATCCTGTTTATATCTTCTGTTACAGCTACAATAAAAGTCTGCTTCTGTAACCTGCGAGCTGTTTTCTCAATTTCTAAATCAAAAGCCAAATCAGGACACTGAGATCGAGTAAGCATAAATAAGAAATAGGTAGTGAAAAATTAAATAAAAATAAAAATAAATAAATAAATAAATAAAATAAAAATAAATAAGAAATCAAAATAAAAAATAAAAATAAAATAAAATAAGAAATAAAAATAAAAATAAAATAAGGAATAGAAGAAAAAGGCATCTAAATTAACTAGAGTTTTTCGCTTCTAATATTACCAAACTTATTCCCCAAGAAAGGCGCTAACAACTTGATGCGCGTAAAATACACTAAGAGCAAGTGCACTCTATCGCCATCGCCAAGTAATATAGGACTTAGTCCCGCTATCGATCCCATGAGGAATAATTAGTAATTACTAGATTCGCTAAACTCTTTGTTATCCAGACAATCGAAAGTGTATGAATAAATTTAAAATAAAATCAAAATAACAAATAATAAAAAGCAATGAGCAATCAAACAAAGAATAGATAATCAATGAGAAAGAGACTAGAGCGCAAGGTTTACTTGAATCCAATTATTCAGATTTTCTTTCATTTATGATGCAAGGTAATTCTTTTACCAATATTCTCTTACCTGCTATTGAATCCCAATGGTCATGGATGAAACAATATTCTATTCTTAAATTAAATCACCTATTTGGTCATTTAGTTGAATAAATTAGGAATGCATTAAGCTTCAATTCAAGAGATGAACTAACATACCTGTTAATTCCATTGGTAGGAAAAATTGATGTTTGGTCATTCACTAATCTAATCTTAGGCTTATCATATAGATCCACTCATTAAATGCAGATGGTCACCGGTCAAACAATAAATTAACACATGCAAAAAGTGATCAAGTTATGACAAGAATGCAAGTAATATGATAAACCCTAAAGAAATTACCTTAATTAAATTAGAAATCAAACCCAAATAATTATGGTTTAACTACTCATGGTCAATACAAACAAACTCATATCAAAATACAAACTCATGGAAAGAAAACCCAAAGAAAAGGGGAAAAATAGAGGGAAAAAGAAATCAAAACCTCTTTAATAGAGTTTATGATCTTCAAGCCTTCAAGAATTGAATCCTCCTTCGAAGCCGCCCTCCAAGGTCTGCTATCGCAAAACAACTCTCAGGATTAGGGATTTTCTGTGTAATGTACTCAATTTTTTTGTCTGTGTTCAATTTGGCATAACTTTTCCCATTTTATTGAAAATCACGTGTTCTGTTACGCAACGGGCGCTTAAGCGCTCAAGTCTGAGCGCTCAGCCACTTAAGTCCAGATGCGCTGCTACCTCCTGGGCGCTCAGGCGCTCAAATCTCACCGCTCAGGTGCTCTGGGCGCTCAAGCGCTATGACTCTGATCATTCAAGTGCTGGCGACTGATGCAAAATTCTTCTTTTCTTTTGCTTCTTTGAACATCCAGTCTTCTCCATGAGTAATTACTTGACAAAAACACATAAAAACATTTAATAAAAACACAATCAAACAATACTAAAAATATAACAAAACTTACGAACAAAATTCATTAAAAATAAATAAAAAGAATATGAAAAACTAAGGAATTGAGCTGTAAAAATATGACATATTAACGGTTCATCAGAGCTCGATGAAGTCGAGGTTTATCTACATCAAGTTTCTAGTTGTTAAGGAATGAGTTCAGGATAGACAGATTTCTATAAAACATACAGGGATAGATTTTATGCTAGCTGATCCATTAACTAAGAGCTTGACACCTAAGGTTTTTTATGAGCATACTACTCATATGGGTGTTATTCCTGAGGATACCTTAGTTTAGTGGGAGTCTTTTTATGTTCTATGTTTTAATTTGGACATTGTGTTATTTTTTTTTCTGCAGAATAAAGTTGATGGTTTATGATTCTATTTTTGAACTTGTTTATGCTTTGTATATGCAATGTAAGTGTTGCATTTAAAGACTTTGGATTGATCTCACTAAGGACTAAAGAAGGACCAATTGGAAATAGGCATGTCTGAGATCACATTGCATGTAATTTCCACGCTACTCATCCATATTTGATCTATGCCATTAAGTATATTATTATGGTGATCATTGTGGTTTAGTTACGCTTGATTGTGATAAAAGTTATAGTGGTTCCATAGCTAATATATGAGATGGACCATATTGCATAAAGGAGAAGTCTAAAGATAAATATATACGGATGCACGCCTAAAGAATTTGTAGTATAATTGTTTCAGGAAGAATATGAAACCCAAGTGGGAGATTGTTAGGAAATTTACGTTTCCTAATTAATGTTGGATATCATATTTAATTGATAATTATATTAGCTATTTAATTTATTGGACTTGTTATTAAGTGATCTAATTTAGTGAGTCTGTAGACTTCACAACTTGATGTGGGCTTAATGAGTAGATACCATATTGACCCATTAGGGAATTATAGGAACCCTAATTGGTTAATATACGTCAGAAACGGTTATGGTTCTCAATATACCAAATCATAACACAGTTTCCCTTCTCCCCATCTGGAAGAGAGACGACGGTCCCATTGAGGAACTAAAGCGATTTGGTTGAGGAAGATCACAAACCACCCCCTTGTTCTTGATAGATTGCTGCAAAGATTTAATGATCAATAGTTATAGATTCAGGTATTTATGAAAATCCAAGAATTCTTGATAATTTGACATGATGTAAATCTTATGTTTTATGGTATTTTGTTCTAGAGTATATGCATTTAAAAATTATTTTAAAGATTAAAGAATTAAAGAATCAATGTCTAACACCTATCAATTAGTAAAACCTAAAATGCTAATGTTAACGTGACAAGAGATCAAAGACTATCTCATTGTTTTGAAAACGATAATTTTCAGTTTAAGAGTTCGTGGTAAATTTATAATTGTATATATATATATATATATATATATATATATATATATATATATCGAATTAGAGGGCTATATATATTTTGTTTACCAAAAACAATTATTATAGATATATCTTACAGTCTTATCAATCGTCATTAACAAGTTTCCGATCCCCAAAATAAATTCTCAATCTCTAAATTCAACAGTGATATTTCCATATCTGTGAAAAGCCTGTGCACAAAGATCTGTACAACCAACATCTCTCATTGGAGGTTTTAGGTAGCAAGTGCAATAGCTGCATGAAAAATGTCCAAGTACAGTTGTTATAGATTATGCCTTTGTATTGTACCCATTTTTGTAGCAGCCTGTATGGGTAGTGGGGTTGTCGCCTTTTAGCCTGAAAGTAAGGGAGTTCTTCCCCCAAATTCTTTTGATATTTGTTTTACTATTTGGCTAGTCACTAGTCTGAGTATGACCCACTAGAGAAGGGCAAAAGCAAATGCCCTCTCAAATCTGGCACCAACCAATTAATATCCCGACAAGTTGCTTACGGGGAACAGTGCCTCAGCTTCAACAAATGAAAAAAGAAAGACATTGAAATGTAAGATCTGTCAAATGTTTGAATTTTAAGTGTAATTGTACTGAGCACTAAGCAGTGTAAGCACTCAGAAGTAGGACGACTACATATTTTTTCTCACCAATCATATTAACGCATGATATACTAATTATATGCTGGTGATTTAAACGATGGAAGATATTAAAGTGATCTAAGAATTGTATTTCCTTATCTTAATTATAAGCTTCTTAACTATAGCCTTTTACACCTAAAACATAAAATTAGTATAATAAGGAGTAAATTTTCATTTACATCCTTCAAAGATATATGCAATATTATATTGGTGCTTTATTTATAAACACAACAATTTTTTTAAAGATATACACGACATACAATTAATCTTTCAAATATCACATTTACTATGAAATTAGTCCTTAAAATAATATCAAATTGATCTTTAAAGGACAAAATTAATGACATTAGTTATCATTAAAGGATTAATTATTTGATGTAGCTAATAAATAAATGTCTTTCACAAATATTTTTAAAGGACTAAAATAAATATTTACTATGTATAACATTCATCTATTTGTCTCATATATATATAGTGACGTGTCCCCCAGAAGTAACTGTCCATGTATGGAAGCATCTATTATCACTCATTTTTTTTATAAAGTCACCAATGCATAACTTTATACTTAAAAAGATATTTTTAAAATAATATTAGTGAATCGTGTACCTCAATTTTTTTTATAAGCAAAAAATTATTGATAAGGAGTAGAAGGAGTACTCTAACCAGTTACATCATAATATAAAGTTAAATAGCCTGAAGATAATCCAAATAATTAATACATCAATCTGAATAAGAGAGATCTCTATCCTCCCTCTACAAATGAACCACCCCAAGATAAAAACTTAATTTGAGCAATCACAAAAGTACAATCAGCTATTACCTACTGAAAGATAATTTTGTTACTCAATAATCAGAGAGACCAAATAATCGCAAACCAAATAATATGCCTTACTCTTTTAAACTTCTTCCCTCTGATAACAGCCCCATATTGCAGAAAGTGGCTAACTCCATCATTATGTTAAACACTATCATAACCCAGCCAAACATAAATTATAGACCAAACATTATAAGAGAAGGGACAAGTAAAAAATAAATGGCTGCAACTCTCACAATGAGAAAAACAAAATACACATGAAACACCTGGATAAGAAGGGATTATGTCATAAACAATGCTAATGTAAAGAAGGTAAAGTTGAATATGCTTAAAAAATTAGAATAAATACTTAAATTAATCCTTCAAAGATATATGAGACTTCTAGTCCTCTAAAGATTTTAACTATCAATTTGATCTTTTATAGTATAATAGCATCATTAAAAAACAAATAGACGTCCAAATTTGTGAAGGGACCAAATTGATGTCCAAAATTTTTCAGAGAGCCAACTTGATTCACATGCATCTTTAGAGAACCAATTTAAGTATTTAGTAAACAAAAAATTATATTGCTCTTCAAGCTATATTTGCTTCCCTCTAATTATTTATTTGGCTTAAGATTATTTCAAGATCAAAAGATTTTCAATAAACCTCATAGATATTACGCGATGTGTGCTTCTACTAGGGTTTGCCTAGAGCCACACTTGGCTACTTGTCTCCACATTTGGTAATTTTGATATCCTTTTGTGAAGTTTGGTACTCTTCTGTTGAACTTTTTCTATAGCAACCCCCTTGTAGATATCACAAAAAAATTATACTCTCAATGCTCACGGTTGCTTCCGTGAGTTGCTATTTCAAATTCCCTGTATCTAGTTTGGTTGATTTGGAAGATATCTAGTTTCAGTTAATGCCCTATACGTGTTATACAGTTCCAGGGAGGAATACATAAAAAGGGCAATGCAATGCAACACACACTGTGTATCTTTAACAGAGAAGCTTTCCTTGTATACAATAATTGGCAGCATCTCTCTCGATTCTTTCTTCACCCAAGTCAGACTGCTAGAAACAATAATAGAAAGGTGAGTTTTCTATATTAATTTCCCACATATAATATAAATCTATAGAAATAAAATAGGTAAACTAGAAACTTAGTCCCTGATTTTTTTTTACTTGTAATTTAGTTTCTAAATTTAATTATTATACAAGTTAGTGCCTAAATTTACTAAACTTGTATCAAATTATTTCTTTTTAAGAATAAAGTGAGATACAAAATGAACTGAGTTATACGAGTATTATAAATTTATAAAATAACTCCAATATATTTTGAAATTCAGGGACTACATTGCAAGTGTGTACAATAATTGTAGATACTAAGTTACTAATTTACTGCAAGTGAAAATAAGCAAATGAGGATGATATGATATTACCGTGGAGATGGCGTTGTTGTTGTTGTCCTGTGCAACGGCAAATGGCCTCATCCTATGAGAGGACCAATCGACCCGTCGGGGTCGAAGATAGAAGAGGTAACAAAAAGAGGAGAATGAAGGCTCGGTAGATCTTGAGTTCCGCCGAAGGATCAGATCTGGAGCAGCAATCAGAAGAAGAAAAAAAAGAAGAAGTTGGGTCTGAAGAATAATAATTGCCTTGAGACATTACCTAATCCGATACAAGTCAAGTGAACTAACTGAAACTGGCATTTGGAAACCCAGATGAGTAAACATGATAAAAAATTACCGACTCCGCTAAGATTAATGGTTCACAACGCAAACAGGGGGGAAAAAGAATTTTAAAAAATCATGAATATGGATAAGTTTGGTGATAGTAACTGGATATAGATTTGACAGATACAGGTGTGCAACTGAAAGATGTGTGATTTGATGCTACTTAGATAAACATGACCCAGATGTATTCCTGTAGATGGACAAATAAATGGATGGATGAAAAAAAAAATTGAGATGGGTATGAGAGAGAGGAACAGCAAATAAATAAAATTATAAGATGAGAAGACTTAAGAAAGAATTAGTAGAAATATTAGATGAGATTGTGAGTACGTAACAACATTGTTGAAATAATATCAGATGAGAGGAAACTTTCTTACATGATAGTTGATGATACAGATACGGACCAGGGAGCGGCAGTATTGTGCAATGCAATGTGTGGTGAAATATTCTTGAGAACTCACAACATCCAACATGCTTGAGGTTATATTTGATGTACATGATAGTATAGTATAAGATAAGATGATAAGATAATATAAAGTATGATAATATAATCAATAGAATAAGACATAATCTTATCTTTTGATTGATAACAAAAAGATAAATTAGTTGATTGTATAACATTTTTTTTAAGATTAAAATATTCTTTAGCATAAAAATTAAAATAATTAGAAAATAATAATAAAAAAGTCTTATGGTGGTGGTGGTGGTGGCGGTGGTGGTGGTGGTGGTGGTGGCGGCAAAGCAGTCAATGCGGTGATGGTGGTGATGGCGGCGGTGGTCTTTGTAGTGGTGTTCGAGACAATGCGCGGCGGTGGTGGTGGTGGTGAAGGGTGGTACGCGGCCATGGCGGTGGTGGCGCAAGGAGAGAGTGATAAAAATGAAATTGAGGATAATATTAGAATAGATATCCTATCATGTCTTATCATGTACTAGGAGAAGGGATAGAGTTATCAGCTTAAAATAGAATAAAATGACTTGATCTGATTTTATTATACTATCAATTAAATACATCAAATATTAAATAAGACCGATAATATTAACTTATACTTATTATATCTTTTTTATACGATGCATTAAACGTAACCTGAGTGTTCGGGATAGAAATGAAACTTCAACATTTAACAGTGAACAACTTTATTTATTTCTATTCATATAAAAATACTTTATTTATTTATATATTTATTATTTTTGTAGACAACAACTTCATTGAAGCAATAACTACATTTATAATGGTGTAAAATATAGTTTTGTTATAGAAAACAACTTTAGTTTTTTCATATTATTTTTTTACACTACTTTTTACATTAATTAATGAAGTATAAATTTATAATTAATCATGTATATAAGTTAATTAATGAGTATCTTATTAACCAATTAATATACATAATTTTTATTAACTAACTAATATATATGATTAGTTATAAATTTATACTTCATTAATCAAGATAAAAAAAATATAAAAAAAGTAATGACAAAATTATTTTTGTATAAAAAACCCTAACTAACATAGCGAATAAAATTGAGTGTTGACTTCACAAGAAGAAAGTTAATTTTTTTTTATAACTAAATTATTTACAGTAGTTAAAGCACTTGTCATCAATTTTAAAATAACAAATGATTATTAATATTACCTCTGCTCAAAATTATATGTCGTTTTAGAATATATATTTTATTTTATCTTATTTGTCATTTTAGAAAACTAATAATACATTTTTTTTACAATAAAAACTTAAAAGACCTTCATTATTTTTTTTTCAACTTTATCATTATCTCTTAATATTTTTATTAAGTGGAACGAGAGAGAGCATTGATAGGGCTTTTTGACCAAAATGCCCTTTGTCATAAACTTATTTACTAAATTGTCATGGTTTTGAAACTATTTATCAGAATGTCATCGTTTTTGTCACGTTAGATTATTTTACTATTTAGGGGCTACGTGGGATGCGCCAACACGCCTGGCGCATCCACGTGAGATGCGCCAACACGCCTGGCGCATCCACGTGGGATGCGCTAAGCGTTTTGGCGCATCCCACGTGGATGCGCCAAGCGTGTTGGCGCAATGAAGCCACACCCCAATAACCCCCCTCCCCTCTCCCTTTCACGGCCACTTCATTCATTTATCAAATTTTTACATTCTTTCTAAAAATTTTATCTCTCTAAACTCTCTGAAACTCTCATTTGGTTATAACTTCTGAGAAAGACATGTGCTGCTTATACATATATGTAAGTATTTTTATCCTGACACTTATTTTTATCCTGGCACTTATTGGCGAGTTACACACCTACCACACATAACCATCTGGGACAGTCAGAGGGAAAGATGTGTTACTGGACGGCCAGTGGGAGCTTCCCTCACCGCGCATTCTGAGTACATGCGCTGGTACAGAAGAATTACTAGATGTTGGATTTCTCGTACTGGTGCTTCTATTGGATCTGTGGTTAGTTTTTTACCAATATGTTACACTATTTGCTAAATGTATTTTATATTAATGATGACATATTAAGATCTGTGTCTTAGGCTTATATTGCAGAGAACGCCCATGCTTCGGCTAGGAACCCTAGTTTGGGCTTTAGTACGGCTAGCCTTCTACAGTCTATGGAGGACATATTAGCTTCAGTGAGGGAGCATGATTGCATTACCTTATCTCAGCTTCGTCCAGCTCCTCTTGCAGATGACATCTCAGGACCATCCGATATATCCGATAAGCAGAGACCGCGCCGTAGAAGGAGAGGGTTAGCGAGTACTCGATCTCGATTACGACCTTCAGAGGACTCTGATTCTTCGGGTGTGCCTAGGACTCAGCCCCCGTCCAGTTCTACTGCTACTTATCCACCATCTCAGCCACCACCTCTATCTTGCCCACCATATCCAGGTTATCCACCATGTACAGCATACCCACCACCTGCTTACACTTATCCACCATATCCTTTAACTTTTACCCTGACACCATCATTTCCATATCCACCATATATGGGTTACCCACCATATCCTCCTCACCCCTCACAGTCAGGACCTTCTTCTGATCCCCCTCACAGACCACCACATTCTGATCCTGGTCATTCTCATTGATGTAGTCATTGTACTTCATGTATGGATTTCTTATTCTTTTATTACATTTTCTTAAACTGGGATGACTGTATGTATATATATAAATGCACTTTATAATATATATATATATATATATATATATATATATATATATATATATATATAAATGTCTCATTATACAGGATGATATACTTTTGAGAACGTCTAATTTTTAGAGGATATTTTATCGAATTTTTCATAGAATCAGAATGATTGAACTATTAAGGTTAATTGAATTTGTTAGGTTCTATAGGATTATATTCTTGCCAATGAACCGGTCATGACGTTAAGAGTGTGATCAACTTCGATTTTTAAAATCAATCCAAAGTGTAAAAATTGATTGATTGTAATACGCTAACAGTGCTAATGGTTGCTTATAATCAGATTTAATTTGCAACGTTTAGTTTCATTATTTCATTGAAACAATTTTCTAAACCTGGACTTGACCTTTCATTTAATTAGGTGAAGACTTGACATAATTAAGAATAGACGCATTTGTATCAGCTTTGATGGTAAAACACTTTATTTTTCATATCCACTATGCTCATACGACCAAATAACAACACTACACAACATTTTCAGCATGAAAAGATGCAATTTTTTGTAAACACGGTCGTGTGATACTGATATGTTAAACACAGCTACTGGACCACGTGGGATGCGCCTGGAGCATTGGCGCATCTCATGTGGTCCAGTAATTAATAAAATAGTCCAGCGTGGTAAAAACGATGGAATTTTGATAAATAGTTCCAAAAAGATAATAATTTGATAAATAAATTTGGTACTAATGACACATTGGTAGATTCCCCGCATTGATGGAGTAATAATATTTTGAGTATTTTATTGAAAAAGAATAATTTAATTGAGTGCAATTATATTTTTTTAAAATTGAGGGTAGCTAGTAACTTTTTTAATCCTTGTACAAAAACCTTAAATAATATATATTTTCAAATGAATTGCATATTTAATTTATAGGAATTTTATTCTCTTATATGTTATTTTTTGTGATAATATTTTAAGTAATTATATATAAATTGAATTTCTCTAGACCAACCGTAGCCTAAGAAATTGAATTTATTGGCCAACAAACATTATCATTTACATGTTTAATGCTGTTTTGTGCTAACCTCAACATAAAATTTTGCGTGCTCAACTAAGGATGAGTATATCAGAAGGGATGAAAATTACATGTTCTCATTTTTTATCTCATTCTTTGTCCTTTCACTTAAATTTTAATAAATGTAAAATAAATTAAATAAGATAAAAATATGTAATTAAATTTAAAATACTTATTAAAATTTAAATAAAAAGACAAAGAAGAGGACAATAAATAAGAACAAGTTATCATCATCCTATCCCAAGTCCCGGAGTCAAGCAGGAAAACATGATATCAAAACCTTTCATTGATTGAGACGTCCATATTCGAAGCAGGCGAAAAGGAAAAATACCTGAGTTGTGTATCAGGCATTGGCCTATGCATCTCTTCTCCCTTTGCTGTTATTTTTTCTGAGGCTCGGGAGATAGCCATTGCTTTTCAGTAGGAAATTGAATTTGTTTCCCTCATCTTTTGTTGAAACTCAAGCTATCACTGAGTAGAATCTAAAGCGACGAAATTCCATGCTATTTTAGGTGCATGCAGTTTAGTAAATGGAGACTTTCATTAACTATTCTTCTTCTATCTCAGGCTAAACTTTCATGCACCTTCATACTTTGACAAGAATATTGGATCTATATTTAAGCTGAGCATAGTATGTTGAAGTAATTTAGGGTTAGTGTTTATGTTAGATTGGGTTTTTTACTAAATTGTCACTGTTGATAAAACTATTTACCAAATTGCTATTTTTTAAACTATTTATCAAATTGTCTTTTTTTTTAACTATTTATCAAAATGCTACTCTTTTAAAACTATATACCAAAATGTCACTCTTTTGTCCTACGTACCTTTTTAAAATTATCTGGCCAACCAAGATGTGCCAAGTAGGCTGACGCATCCTTGTTGGCCTTGGCACTAAAAACGCTACCCTTGTTGGCGTTTTCCTTGCATTATACATAAAATTTAAATTTAAATTTTTATAAATTATTTAAATTACTTAATAAAATTTTGTAAGCATTTATTAATGACTTCATACTAATTACGGAGGTAAAATATAAAATATAAAATAAAAATTAAAAAAAAAAGTGACAAATTTTGTAAGCATTTATTAATATGTTGGTAATATTTAATATTATTTTAGTTATTATGAGGATTTATTAATTACATAACACATATGCTTTTTTTTTGTTATTTTCAAAAAATTTATTGTTTAATTTTTTTTCATTTTAAAAAAGAAATGAGGTATTAATTATTTTCTTTTAATTTTGTCTTTATTTATGATTTATAATATTTAAAAAATAATCTAATCAATCGTACGCATATCTTATTATTGAAGTTATTGAATATATTTATTTATTTTGACACAAATATTTTAAAGAACATATAAAAAAAAACTAAATGGTATATCCTCTAGAAGAGATGTATCACTTATAGGTTATATTTAGTTAATATAATCCTTAAAACAAATTTCAATGACTTGTCTTTATTAGATATGCATTAAATGCTTCCTACAAAAGCCTAATTGGTCATATCAATTGAATTACTCTTGCATTAATTCAAATAAATAAATAAAATTTTTTGAGTAGTATTCGGACGATAATGAGTAGGATTCGGATCCCAATAATCCCCCTCCCAAGTTTTTAGTAATTTGAATTAGTAAAAATTTCGACAGAGTTTCTCCTAAATGTTGGACCTCCCCAAAAGCCAATGATCCTGTTTAATGCAATCAGTTACCAAAATCTTTAATAAAATCTAAAACTATGCGAAAAACATATATAGTCTAATCTAATAAGGGTACCAAACTCACAAGAAGATATTATCAATAGTCTTTTACACAAAATCACTAAATATAATTGCATGTCAATGTCAATGTCAATGTCAATGTCAATGAGATGGGCCCGCATCAGAATGCGGTGGCCTGTGAGATGGTTCGGAAGAGGGACCTGGCTGTGATGGGTATGGTGGGTAACCTGGTGGTGGATAAGGATATGGTGGGTAACCCTGTGGTGGGTAAGGATATGAGGGGTAATTCGGTGGCGGGTATGAATACGGTGGGTAAGGGTATGGTGGGTAATAGGCAGGTGATGGCTAAGTAGGGGGTATGTAGCAGTGGTAGGAGGCTGAGTGGGGGGTATGTAGCAGCAGTAGGCGGCTGAGTCGTATGCTGGGTAGTAGCGCTGGACTCCTCGGGATGTTGAAGTCGTGTCCGAGTGCTCGCCAATCCTCTCCTCCGTGTACGCTGCGTTCCCTGTTGGCTGGACTCCTCGGGCGGCCCTGAAATGTCGTCTGCTACTGGAGCTGGACGCAACTGTTCCATCGTAATGCGGTCATGCTCCCGCAACCAGTGGAGGATCTGTGTAGCAGCTTCTCGAGCGACAGTGTCAGTAGTTGAACTGAGCAAATACTCTGCAATGTCCGCCTAATAGACAGATATAATTTATGTCATTATACTAAATACAAAATACTTATAGTCACTAACGAATTGGTAAAGACCTTACCGCATTCCCAATAGATGCGTTAGTAGGAGCAATCTAGCGTCTGGTAATTCTTTTATACCAATGCATGTACTCAGAATGCGAACTGAGGGGTGCGACCAATGGGACTCCCCTAACAAGCTTCTCCCTACGATTATCCCAGGTGGCTATATAAACAGCATGTGTAGCTGGCCAATCATCATCATGCCTACCTGCCAATGTAACCGAGTGCAATCTGTCTGGCTGGAGCGGTCTCCGTGGAATGGGCTGGTCAAGACCAAACTGGTACATAACACGATCTGGCTGGTGCCACCCAACAATATGGAAACATATGAGAGGGACCACTGCCAGCGCTATGTCCCTAGCAGCCACACAAAAATGTGGCAATGTTGCCACCTGCTCATCCATGTATGATTGTCATATAAACTGAAAAAATGAGATGCACAAAACATTAAGACGGCATATGCATAAGTAACAATCAATTATAATATTCAATATAGTTATTTATGTAAAAAAAAATTTCTAAACTTGATTATTTTGAAAACTACTTCAGAAATTAGTCAAGTACTTAAAAAAAGATATATATCCTAAACCCTAATATAAGCAACATTTCTTAATGTAAATCATGTCAAGTACTTAAGAAAAGATATATATCCTACTCGATTACCTACAAAATAATGATCTATACAATTTAGACTATATATCATACAATTTCATTATTCATTAGTCAATAAAAATATTAAAGTATAATAATATCAAATTATAATTAACACTAACCTAGTAAAAACCAATCAACAAATAATAAATAAACTATTTAACTATTGAAAGAGGTACTTACAGTGTGAAGGAATACAATCTAAATTCACTGATCGCAAATAATGATCCAGACACCACTTCTAGTAAGAATTGAGTTCGTTGAGAGAGTTCAGAGTGTTTAGAGAGAAGAAATTTTTAGAGAGATAATGAGAATTTAGGAAATGGTTTGAATGTTACGAACGGGAGAGGGGAGTGGGTGATATAAGTTTGGCTTACGCCACCATTGTTGGCTTATTGTGCATGGTTGCGCCAACAATGGTGGCGTTTTTAGTGCCAAGGTCAACCAGGATCGCCACGTAGGTTAGGCGCATCCACGTAGGAGCGTGTTGCGCAACCTACGTGATGCGCTTGGCTACTTACACGTACATCTTTGGCTTGGCCAGATAATATTAAAAAAAGCCACGTAGGACAAAAGAGTGACATTTTGGTATATAATTTTAAAAGAGTGGCATTTTGGTAAATAGTTAAAAAAGGGTAATTTGATAAATAGTTAAAAAATTGACAATTTGGTAAATAGTTTTACCAACAGTGACAGTTTAATAAAAAAGTCTGTTAGATTATATGTATCTTGATGGACTTGTAATTTATCTTATTATTTTAAAAAATAATTAAATTAAGTTAATGAGTTAAATTCTTATTGGGTAAAAAGTAAAGAACAGTTTTATAATTATAATAACTGTAAGTTAACAGTATTTAAGAAATAATTTTTATGCAAAACTAAAAATCTATTCCTGATCGTTAGGGTTTCTTTTTTCTACACTATTACAAAAGTAGAAGAAGTAAAAAAAATACAAAGAAAAATAGAAAGTAAGTTTTAAATATCTCTAACACGTTTAGAATAAAGTCTACCAATTTTTCATGAATTAAGGTTAGTGTCTTCTTATATTTGTTTACGAGAATCATGAATTTTAACATCCTTATATTTTAATATTAATTTTCTATATTAAGATTTTTAAAAAACTTACAAACAGTTCAATTTCGAAGTCAAGAATATAAGCGGACTTGACCTCAAGCAAAACAGGATGATTGCTGGGGACCTCTCAGAGCTGCGGCGAAGTGAGGGGGTGGTGTGCACTCCGACGCCTCTAATGTTCAAGTTAGGGTTTACATTAAGATGATAAAACAGATAATAGATGCATAGTGAGTGGTGAAACTATCCCTTTATTTAAAGTGGGAGACGATTATTGTGAAGCAACCTAAGCAGATTAAGTTTTATTGTATTTAGGTGTCCAGTGGAGTATCTATTGGAATTTTATCTCTTTATTCCCATTTGTGAAAAAATTTAGCTACAACCCTTAATCTCTTCTAAAAAGTGAACTGGACCAAAGTAGATCCTAGTGACCTGAGAATCCGTTTGTTGTTGGGCCACGGGATAGCTTGTTGAGATAATGGAATCCGGAACCCAGTTCGGAATAGTTAGTAATTTATAGTCTAAAAATTTAATCAACCAACAAAATATCTAAATCATAAAATTCGTTTATTCATAATTTAGAGTACAAAGCACCATTTTCTGTTTTCTATTTTGCATTCATACAATTTATGATGCTCTTGTCTTGGCCATAGCATTGTAAACAAAATGTTGAAACGAAGAAGCCAAGAGTAATCCTCGCCAGAACTTGTAAACTACATTACTAGCCATCACAATGGTAAATATACCTCTTATTTAGCATATACTTAATATAGCTCTTACATGCTTTAGAACCGGGTGTCATCACCTACCTCCTGGAGGGTGGTGACCACCATAAGGTGGCTTCTCGTATGGAGGCTTGTAAACAGGTGGCTTCTCGTATGGAGGCTTGTACACTGGTGGCTTCTCAATTGGTGGCTTATAAACAGGTGGCTTCTCAATTGGTGGCTTGTAAACAGGTGGCTTCTCGTATGGAGGCTTGTAAACAGGTGGCTTCTCAATTGGTGGCTTGTAAACAGGTGGCTTCTCGTATGGAGGCTTGTAAACTGGTGGCTTCTCAATTGGTGGCTTGTAAACAGGTGGCTTCTCGTATGGAGGCTTGTAAACTGGTGGCTTCTCAATTGGTGGCTTCTCGTATGGAGGCTTGTAAACAGGTGGCTTCTCGTATGGAGGCTTGTAAACAGGTGGCTTCTCAATTGGTGGCTTGTAAACAGGTGGCTTTTCAATTGGTGGCTTGTAAATGGGTGGTTTCTCTACTGGGGGCTTGTAGATAGGAGGTTTATACTCAGGAGGTTTGTCGTAGTTAGCAAGCCCTTGAGGGGTGAGAATCAGAGCTGCAAGGAGCAACCCTAGGAAGAAGGGTAAGGAAGCCATGTTACTGATTCTTGTGTCGGTGCAAAACACAAATGATCAGCTTTTATACTAGTCAGGGGGCTTAGTGAATCGAGTAGTTGGTGCAGGTCTCAATCTGAGTCATTTATGATTTGGATAGCCCCTGTATAAAAAGTCAAAGGTTGGTGTGCTTTATTGAACAATGATACCGATGATTTTGTCTTCACATAGTAGCAAAGTAGGAAATTATATGTGGGAAGAAGAACTACATCAGTGTACCAGTACGAATCTTTTCCTATGCACCGACAGTGAGTTTCAATTTTCAGAATAAATTAAAATTGTCCATTGAATTCAGATGAAAAAATTTTCTGCGTTTCCCACTCCATTCTAATCTAACGTAACTCGAAATTTAAATCCAATGGATATTCCTTATCTTGAGAAAATTCTCAACAACTAGAGTGCCAGAGGCGCATCTTGGTTAGGACTGAAGGGAGCACGGCTCTCCCTAACATTTTGAAAATCTTCGTTACGTTATATATATATAATAAGTAAATAAAGCAGCTTTTAGCCTTTAGAGACCATTGCAACGAGAGCATAAGAGAGAGAAACTTAGCCCCATGCGAATTTGTCATGGCTCATTTGCTTTGGCATGAGAATAAATTAGTTGAATAAGGAAAACAAAATGACATCCACCTTTGTGTTTGATGTTGGGTTGGCTTGTTTCAAGGCTTCGCCCATGCATTATTTCAAAGAGTTGGCTTAACTTAACGGTATATAAGTATTTCATGTATAGGTAGACAGAGGATAATAAATTTAAATTTTAATTAGATTAATTTTTAAGGTTAAATTACAAAAAATTAATGGGAAAGGATGCTCCCTTCAGATCATCATAATAAAAGAATGAAACTCAAAAAACAGTATTAGAACTAAGGTCCATCTGTTGATCTGCATACTATTCTGGTTGAAAGCATGCAATTTTTTGGCTCACAACTTGAGTTGGTATAGTCGGAATAAGGAACATTTTGTTAGATTAGAAATCTTAAACATGTGGCTTTCTTGTTAATTTGGTTTCCTAGTTTCCATGATTTGGTCTTGAAGTCCTGATAGTGCTTGATCAGATTTAATTATTTTCACCCATTTATACTTTTTTAAGCTCACATGTCACAACTAATATGTCTATTTATTGAGAGTTGCTTCTTCTGCATGTTCTCATTTTTCAATGTAATATTTTTAGCTCGGTCGATCAAATAACATTTCTTCCTCTGCTAGTTTTTTATTCTTTCTAATTTTTTTATTTTGGCTGATCACGGGGCTAACCGGCTAAGTTCTTGAGTTTGACATGAATGGACTTTGTGTTTTGGATAGAGGTTGAAGTGCATAGTCAATTTCATTGGAGGGAGCTCTACGGTTGAAGGGTTACCCTCCTATGTTTTCGTAACCCAAGAGGCAAGTATCATGGGCTGATACTATAAAATTGGTGATATATCAACATCGTATTCATATCCAATATCGATATTAATATAATACTATTGCATTCGTATTTTAGCATATCTCTATTTTTTTTTTGGTAAATACTCACCAATTACTTCCTTTAAAGCATATTCTTCCTCTTTCATTCTTGTCCTCGTCAAAATCATCACACATAATAGCATATTTTTATCATTATCAAAATGAGTTAGAGCATGAATGAAATTCGGATTGGGATGATCACAAGTAGATAAATTTAATTTTATCTTTTACACACACATACATAATTTTATAGGAGAAAAACTCTTGATAAAGCTTCTAACATAAAATTGGTGATATATCAACATGTGTATTCTATCCAATAGAATATTAATATATATATTGCATTTTTTTAGCATACTTAATTATTATTTTTAAAATTATTATTAATGAGTTATAAAAAATGTCCTCGTCAAAATCATCACGCATGTTTTATCAAAATGAGTTAGAGCATGAATAAATTCGATTGGGATGATCAAAAAAATTTAATTTTATCTAAGTTTTGTCCAATTTTATATTATCATACCCTTATCTTTCTTTTTTGTTTTTTGAAATCATCATATTTGAGTATTGTATCGTATTGAATATTCATACTTATATTCGTGCAACATAAGTTTTGATGTGATGCCAAAAACGAAATCCTATTCCATGTTCAATGAATTTATTTTTTTAAAACTCGTGTTATGGCTTGTCCCAATTCTGTTGCGGTAAATGTTGGTCATTCACTGAGTGTATGTCTCATCTCATTATCATTTTTTTCCATATATAAAGGCAAAGAGATTATGTCTATATTATATCGGCCTCTGAGTAGTTGGCAAGTTCGTTTCACTGAGCCCATACTTGTCTGAGCGGGCATGCTTAATTTCCGTATAATATTTTGTTCTTTATTAATAATATATTGTTCATAAATCTTTCGAGTGATTCGAGTTGTTCTGTTATCTACTAGTAGGATCCACATATATGTATTTTTATTTGTTTGGTATTTTCTTTACTGTCTATTAAGGTCCTACTGTTGCGTACCCTGTGAATTAACTTTGTATTGCTACTGTTCCGAATATGTTGAAAATTAAAATTAATTGGATTATGTTATATCTAATCTAATATAATAATATACAAATTGAATGAGTATATAAAATCTAATATGCGTGGTTCAACTATATTTTTTGTATTTCTCTACTTTAAAGGGGAATTCTTTCCAATTATTTTTTGTAGAAATCGTATAATCTGTTTTGATAGATTTAATAAGTAAATCTATCTTTAAGGGGGCATTTCATTTCAGAATTATTTTTACATTCTTGAATTTTATTTTTTTGGTACAAGTAGGGCCAAAGCCCCCCCCAAAAAAAAAGAAACTACATAGATAAACCACGGGGAGTATAGACTCCCATAATATCACGGATCATCAACATACTTAGACCACCAGGAGGTTGATCCAACACCATTCGTTGAGGCTCCATAGATAAGCTTAAGTTTGCAAGGTAGTCAACGCCTAGGTTTCCTTCTCTCAAGGTATGGCTCACCCTTACCTGCCATTGTCTTCCCATAAGGTCCTTGATGCGCCTAAGAATACGACCAGAATTAAGGTTCCCTTTTGAGTCATTTTCAATCATGGACTGCATCACCTATGAATCTATCTCCAGTAGAATTTGTCAATGTTCCTTATTCAGTGCTAGATTCAAGCCTTCCCACACTCCCCAAGCTTCCGTGCTAGACATTTTTATTCGTCCTTACACCTTTAAATTCTTAGAAATAGTCAAAGTTAATTAAACATAAATTTAATAGATTTTTAAAATTTTTATTCCTTAAAATATTATTTTTAAAAGTCATATTTTTAAAATAAAAAATTAATTCTCGAATCATACACTCCCTAAAAACTTGATAAGTGACACCAAGTCCCTCCTTGACCATGCCCGGATCACGGTACTTGATTTTGGGTTGTGACAATAGTAGTGTCCCAAAATTAAAGGAGATTTGGTGGTGTTTGGGATTGACGTGCTGATCAAGGCAAAATGACAAACGATGTTACTTTGTCCTCGTCTTCGCAGAAAATGTTCGCAGCATAGTTGCCGAGTAATCAAGCTTAGTAATCAGGTTTGATGTCTGACAACGATGCGCCAGCTGTCTAAGGATGTGATATGATGTAAGATGTTATTAGTATTTATTTGCCTCGATTAGTTGCAACTCACCATTTTCTCCTTATTTTTAATATGGGTTTCCTTAGCATCCTATTAATGTATATGGACACGATTCACGTCCATGTACTTTACCGAGTTTGACTTGATACACTTGAATCATATATCATATATATAATATATTTTACTCTCAATTCAACTATAACTGTATTTTGGTACACTTGATAATATAATATATAATATTATAAAATAATAAGATATGACTTGATAAGTATAAAAAATTGATAAACTCTTATCATATCATATGTTTGATAATTATTGTATAACTAAATTAATTGTATATATAAATATTTTTCATGACAAAATTATCTTTTATAAAAAAATTTAAAAAAATCAAAATAGAACTTCTTCCTGTCTTCTCTTCTCGTTCCCATTTTTCTAGAACCGTTCTCGTTCCTTTCTTCTCTTTAAAACTGAATGATGTAAAGCTGAGTTGTGATTTTCAGTTTCACTATGCTCTCTCTTTCTCTCTCTCTCACTCTCTCTCATGCTCTGCTGCGGGAACTAAAGGAACGCGACGACGAGGAGGAGAGACTTTGCTTCTCTCCATCTCACACTCACTCTCGCTGTCACCATCTTTGCAGGTTTTTGAATTTTATTTTAATGAGAATTTATGGTGTGTTGTTGTTGATGGTTTAATTTGTCTATGTTGTTGTTGCTGCTTATTTGTTGCTTTAGTTTAGGTTATTGAATCTGTGTAATAGCGTGATTTGTAATAGCGTGATAATCACTGCTACTGTGCGTGATTTGAATGTGCTAGAATTTGAATTATTATTTATTGATTTGATTTGCAATATGGATTGCGTTAGTGCATGGTGGTAGATCTGAGTTCTCTTTCATTTTGTTGGGTCTTTCTCTATCACAAAATAAGAAACCAATTGCAGCAACCTTTTTTTCTGGTGATGCCGGTCGTCTTCTCCAGTGACTTTCCGGCACAGTGGCAACACTAGTTTGCCTCACTATTGCTAGGGATGGAAACAGGCCATGGCCAGGTTTCACCCTAAATAGGCCAGACCTGTGTTACAAATATCTGGCCTGAACTTGACCTGTTACCTGTCAAAGACCTTTTTTTGGGTCTGGCTTGATCTGTTTAAGAAGTCTGGTCTGACTTGAAGCCTATTTAGAAGTCTGGTTTATATTAAGGACTCTAAATAGGCAAGCAGGCCAATGCCTTCATATAGGCCTCAAATAGGCCTAAGCCTTTAAACAGGCCTTGAAAGGCCATTAAAAAAATAGAATATAATTTTATAAATAAATATAACCAGGTCGGCCTAATAGGCCTAACAGGCTTTGCTGAGAGGTCAAGTCTGACCTACTAAATGAAACAAGCTTTTAAAAAGGTCTGAGTCTAACTCATTTTCTAAATAGGCTAGGCCACAGGCCCCTGACAGGCCGGCTGGCCTTTTTCCGTCCCTAACTATTGCCTTTTGGGCGGTGCCAACATTGGTTGTTGCAAAATCAGAGATGTGAATGGGGGAGATGAAGGGTAGTGTTGGAATGAAAATCTTATCAAGTCTTATCCTATGATGAGGGAAAGGATAAGTTTATTAGGTTATAATAGGATAAAAATTACTGACCTGATATAACTATACAATTATGTAAGTACATCAAATATTTGATAAGACCTGATAGTATTAATTTATATTATCAGGTCCTCCTTATACGGTGGACCAAACACACCCTATATATATATAAAATTACTATCGTGATTTTAATGTTCAAATAATTATTATGGTGATTTTTTGAACAGTCTAATTTGCCAACTGAAAATATCTGTTTAAAAGTATGGCTGGGATTAACAAATAGACATTAATTTTTCTCATTTCTTTTTTTGAAATATTTTTGTATACTAAAATATGTATATTATATTTATATTATATATTAAATATAAAAAACATATTAAATTATTTTATATATAATTATAATATTTTTATGATATAAAAATTAATTTTATAAATAAATTTAATAAAATTAAATATATTTTAATTAGATAAATAACGAGACTATTTTCTTTCTGAACCAAAATCCTTTGAAATTTCGCTTTACTGAATCCTGATTAATTCCTGGCTTTTGAATGTAATTTTTTTTCCCGTGTCAGATGTCCACATCATATACATGACAAGAATTGAATTCGAGAGTAATGCTATACCCTTGAACGCATAAGCATTCACAATCATATTCTGATTCCAATAATGTTAGTAACACAGATGGATGCATATTTCATACACATCTATCTACCTATACAGCAAAATTAAAGTGAAGATGTGCATAAGGTGGACTCAGTTATAATAAAATGTGAGAACTATAGAGATGTAAGGTACAGTAAGTAAGTAGAAGTATCTGTGAGTAATATTACTCTCTAATTCTACTTTTCACACACATATAAGGTGATGTGACTCTATCTAAGGTGATGTGACTCTATCTATTACTCCTTTGGATTCATTTTAAATATCATTTTAATACAAGATACAAAAATTAAGAAACATTTAATCAAGCCGTAATTGTGGGAATTTTTTACTATGTTACCCTTATTCATTTTAATTAATTATTCCACTTTACTATGTTCACCTAATTTTAATGATTAGTTCAAACTATTAAGGTATAAGGATAAAGATAAAAAAAATAACAATTAATACTTTATTGATATGCGAAAATGTCACTTATAATAGATTATTTTTTAAACTAAATTGACACTTAAAAAGGAGCAGAGAGAGCATGTATGAAGCATTATCCAACCTTAACCAACCAACGCTTTCCAAGAACGTGTGACGCATACAGGAAGATAGGACAATTTTACGATGTAAATAACGTGTGAATATTTGTGAAACTAATGCTCAAAGCCGAAGAGGCATACGTGCCTGGTGCCGTTTATTGAGGTCCCTCTATATTTGTTTGGGACCATTGCATGGACCGAGTTTTTAACTTATGATAACAAGTTTTAAAATAATAAAATAAAAGTATTTGAGGCGTTTAGCCGTAGTCAAAAACTATGGCTAAATGCAGCCATGGTCGTCCGCATCGACCTCACCAAAACCTCTCTCAACAGCAAGGTCATCAGTCCGATAGCACCTCCCTCAACAACAAGAGCAAAGGAAATGCATAAATAAATAAACTTATGGTGTTTGGGTTGAAGACGGTGGCAGAAATGGTGGAAGATAGCAGCAGAATCTAATGGGTTGCTAGGTCGCGATTCGACAGTCGCTGGGTCGACTTGGTGGTTCCGGCATGGTTGAGGGGGTTCGTAAGGTAACGATGGGGTTGCGGTTTTTTGGTTTGGCGAAGGGAAGTGGTGGTTCGATGACGGCTTAGGTGGAAGGAAGAGGTGGTTCGGATTCAAGGCTAGTTCACAGTGGCTCTAAGGCAAGTTGTGGGTCTGTGGACACCGCACCTCACCGCCACACTGCCCAAATTGGCTCTGCCCCGCCCTTCGCCATGGAGATATGGGTTGCCGGTGATGGAGTTCCGTTTAGACATTGAATGTGCATTTGTGACCTGCTACCTAATAAGTAGGTAATCAATCAATACCATTAATCTAAAATTATTCTCATCTAATGGCTTAAAATAATGAGTCCGTAGATGGACCTCTTCTCAAGAGATTCATGTTAAACAGAGCCTACATGCCTTAACCAAGTATTGAAATAATGTAATTTTCTTAGTTGAAGACTTTTTTTTGGCTGAAAAAAGTAACAAGTAAGAATAGGTTATTCTAAATTTATCAATGTGGACATCAAATACTTGCATCTCATGGGTGAAGACTTCAAGGATATGCTGGGATGGTGATTGGTGAAGCTATCATTAGGGTGAGCCCCATGTGTTAGCCGGAGTAATGCATGGACTATATAGAAGATTGAATCTAGACGTTATGCAAGGGATTGTAAGGATTTATAATTTTTCAGTGTCCCAAGTTTTCTAAATACACAAAGCAAGCTAAGTAACAAATGATAGAACAATAATGATGAGCTATATATTGGCAGTCCACCAGATTAATAAACTATTTAAGTTTCTTATTGTTGTTAGTCTAAGTTGAAGGGTGGGTGAAGACCTCAATTAAACTATCATTCCTTTGCAATAAATTAAAACCCTTTTCAATTAGTAAAACCTAATATGCTAATGTTAAAGTGGCAAGAGATCAAAGACTATCTCATTGTTTTGAAAACGATAATTTTTAGTTTAAGAGTTCGTGGTAAATTTGTAATTGTATATATATCGAATAAGAGGGCTATCTATATTTCGTTTACCAAAAACAATTATTATAGATATATCTCACAGACTTACCAATCGCCATTAACAAGTTTCCGATCCCCAAAATAAATTCTCAATCTCTAAATTCAACAGTGATATTTCCGTATCTGTGAAAAGCCTGTGCACAAAGATCTGTACAACCAACATTTCTCATTGGAGGTTTTAGGTAGCAAGTGCAATAGCTGCATGAAAAATGTCCAAGTACAGTTGTTATAGATTATGCCTTTGTATTGTACCCATTTTTGTAGCAGCCTGTAAGGGTAGTGGGGTTGTTGCCTTTAGCCTGAAATTAAGGGAGTTTTCCCCCCAAATTCTTATCGTATTTGTTTTTCTATTTAAGGGAGTCCCCCCAAATTTCTTTTGGTGCTTGTTTTACTATTTTAGCGCTTGGGTCCCTAGCTGGTCAGTAGTCTGAGTATGACCCACTAGAGAAGGGCAAAAGCAAAAGCCCTCTCAAATCTGGCACCAACTAATTAGTGTGTTTTTGGTTTACGGTTAATAAATGTAAGTTTGGTTGAAAATGTATTTGTAAATTTTAATTTGATTAAAAATAAGTTTGTAGTAACATAATTTATGTTTAAAAATTTTTGTCTCAAAAGTGAATTTAATAAAATAAATATTTTTGAATAAAAGATTAAAATTATTTTTAAAATAAGATTAAAAAATATATTTTTCAACTGACTTTTATCAATAAAAAAGTATAAAATTTGTGCTTTCACCAAAATTGAGTTTGAAGGCTATTTTCAGTTGAAGCTAATGCAAATTAAAAATATCTAAACAAGATTTTTTCAGTTTGGCTGATTTGGGAAATACGTTTGGCTGCCAAAACGTGAATCCAAATAAGCACTTAATATCCCAACAAGTTGCCTACGGGAAATTGTGCCTCAGCTTCGACAAATGATAAAAGACAGAATGATATACTAATTATATGATAGTGAAATGGAAGATATTAAAGTGACTTAAGAATTGTAATTCCTTTATTTTAATTATAAGCATCTTAACTATAGTCCTTTTACACCTAAAACATAAAATTAGTATAATAAAGAGTAAATTTTCATTTTCATTCTTCAAAGATATATACAATATTATATTGATCCTTTATTTATAAACACGTCAATTTTTTTAAAGATATACACGATATAAAATTAATCTTTCAATATCACATTTACTATGAAATTAGTTCTTAAAATATATGAAATTGATCTTTAAAGGACACAATTAATGATATTAATCATCATTAAAAGATTAATTATTTGATGTAGCTGATAAATAAATAATTGTCACATATACCTTTAAAAGACCAAAATAAATATTTACTATGTATAACATTCACTACATAAAAACAAGTAATCTACAACAATTTTAATACGACAATTCTTAAAAACACCGTAATATATTGTAAAATACAACAGTTTTAAAACTGACAAAATTTTAATTTATAAAACGAAAGTTTGATTCATAAACCAGTAATTTGAAACTGCCATTTTTTTAATTTTAATTTTAATAAAAATATTAAATAATTTCCCTCGCTTTCTCTGTTTCTCTATTACTCTCTCGCCAAAGTTTCCTCTTTTTTCCCTAACATTTTCATTTTCCCTCACTTTCTCTATTACTCTCCCACAAACTTCCCTCTTTTTTCCCTAACATTTTCATCTTCCCTCACTTTCTCTATTGCTCTCTAACCCACCCAGCTCTCTGACCTCACTCACTCGCGCAGAAGGAAGAGAACAGTGCTAGCACAATTTGAGCACTGGCACGCAGGAGTGTAAGTAGAGAGGCAGAAAGGTTTGAGCACTGGCACACAGGAGTGTGAGTAGAGAGGCAGGACCAACAAGGTTTTCAGTGGGTAATCCATCTATTGCTTTCAGTTTGTGTGAATCATATGATTAGATCTGGTTGGTTCTAATCATATCATAGTTTGAGGTATTTTATTTGAGTAACTGCATGCAAACTGTTCGATGAAAAACCTGAGTGGCTCCATATTTATTTTTTTTGTATCAATGTATAATCAATATCAATATAATATTTCTGTTGTTTATTGCATTTTTTTATCTTGTTCATATGTACTTTAGTAATCTAGGTTGGAAATGGGTTTTGAGGTGTGTTGGTTTGATTCCTTTATTTAGTGTTTACCTTTGCTGCAAGCTACCTATTTGAAAAAAGATCCTGAACTGCCAAACTTTTGTTTAGTATGGAACCTTGTTCCTATTTGGTTCCTGAAATTTTTTTTAATAACAATAATAGCAAACTTAGAAAAATGTGGATTTGCTCATTTAGATTAAAAATATATAACAAGTTCTTAATGTGACTTGAACTACTTTTTAATCTTGCTCATGATATTTAGTGTGTGCCCATTTCAGTACTAGTATGATGCAAATATGGTTTTTTGGCTTGAATAATAATCAACATTTGACCATGCTATTTGGACTAATATGAGTTTTAGCATTGAGAAGTTAAGGACTTGGTTTTGTTGGATGTGTTTTTTTAGGATATATGGCCAAGTCATATTTTGGGAATGTTAAGCGTGTTTGAACTGTTTGAATGTGTTATGTTTTATTTCTTGTCTTGTGAGATTGTGCTTTGACCAGGGTGTTCAGGTTTGTCTCATTATTTTAAAAAAATGAAGAGACTTTCATTTTGTTATAATGATGCCTAATATCTATTGACTCTTATTCTGTCATAGCACTTGATGCATAAATCTTATTTATCTTTTTTTATTATGGTCAAAGGAAACATTGTCAAGTTGTTCTTCAATCTAACCATGTGTACCTACTTGTTAATTTCGGGTCTTTGGGGTTTTATCATGTGAGATTTTTCCTATTTTTATTCTTTCATTATTAGGATACTTGTTATCAGTGTTATCAGAATCGCTCGAATCGCGATTCGATTCTCACGATACGTCACGATTCTCCCTCCCAACGATACAGATCGTTTGTTGTATCATTTTCGTCTCAGAATCGCACTGCAATTCAACTGATTCACAGTGGAATTGCAAGAATCGCAAATCTGCAGTGATTCGTGCGATTCTCACAGAGACGGCTTGCGCAGAGTAGATCGAGTCGCAAAGAGCAGGATAGGTCACGCAGGAGCAGGACGGGTCGTGTAGGAGCTGGACGGGTCGTGCAGGAGCAAAACGGGTCGCGCAAAGGAAACGGGTCACGAACAAAGCATGGGTCGCGCGAAGAAGGAGAACGGGTCGCGCGCAAAACGGGTCGGGTTTAGCGCGACCCGGTTCTGAAAAATCCAATTTTTAGTGGTTTTTTTGCAAATTTTTTTATGGGCAGGGAGGGAAAGTGCCGAATATTTCCCTCCCATCAATCCCAAACAATAATATTAAAGAAAGATTGACATAAAATTGATCCCCACTCTCAGCCTCTCTCTTTCACGTTCTACTTCATTTTGTCACTTTGTTCTTTACTCCTTTTCTCCCCCAGGTTCTGCTTTATTTTGTCACTTTGTTCTTTACTCTTTTTCTCCCCACGTTCTGCTTCCTTTGTCTCATAAGTGCTACTACTCAAGATTCTCGTGGTCCCCTTGGTCACTTATTGGTAATTTATTATTAGCTTTCTACTCTTTGTTGTTGTGTGCTGCTGTGTGCTATTTTTTGAGTGGGGTACAATGGGTCAAACTAAGAAAAAAAAGGAGCTTGATGTCACATGGAACCACTGTGAAAATGTCCTACCACATAGGCTTTTAGTTAAATGCAAGTATTGTTCACATACTTATTGAGGTGATATTGAAAGGATAAAGCATCACCTTGCTGGAACAAAGGAGAATGTAAGTCCTTGTACATCTGTCCCTGATGAAGTTAGAGAGATATTTGTGTTGTTAGACAATAGAGAAAAAGCTAAAGAGGCAAATAGTCTAGAATGTTTTGAAGAGAGTGGAACTCAAGATGCTAATGCAAAAAAAGGCACAATGGACTCATTTGTTAGCAAAAGGAAGGAAGGAACTTCTAAATCTGTGAAGCAAAAGACAATGAATGAGATGTTGAAAGATAGGGAGCTGGTAATTCAAGACATTTGCAAATGCATCCATAGCAATGCTTTACCATTTAATTTGGTAAGAAGCTCGTTATTTGTCCAAATGTTGAAATCAGTTGGTGAATATGGAAGGGGTTTGAAACCTCCTACTTATCATGAGGTGAGACTTTCTTACTTGAAAAAGGCAGTTGATTACATCCAAAAAATTTAGAGAAATACAAGAGTGAATGGGAGAAATGGGGCTGCACTTTGATGTGTGATGGCTGGACGGATGGAAAAGGGAGATCACTCACCAATTTTCTGGTTAACAGTCCAAGTGGGTCAGTTTTCCTAAAATCTATTGACACTAGTGATGTTATCAAAGATGCTAAGCAAATGTTTGATTTATTGGATAGCATTGTGGAAGACATTGGGGAGGATAATGTGGTGCAAGTTTGACAGATGGTGCCTCTAATCTTGTGGCAGCAGGGAAGATGTTAGAGGAGAAAAGAACAAAGTTATTTTGGTCCCCATGTGCAACTCATTGCCTTGATTTAGTCCTTGAGGACATTGGGCAGCTACCGGTATTTTATAATACCATTGCAAATGCAAAGAAAATCACAACTTACATATATAGGCATACATGGGTCCTAAACTTCTATAGAAAGCATTCCAAAGGAAGGGAATTAGCTAGACCAGCAGTCACAAGGTTTGCAACCTCTTATCTCACACTAAATTGCATCATGCAACAAAAGAATGCTCTTCGGTCTTTGTTTGCTTCGGAGGAATGGGCTACTAGTAATTATGCTAGTAAAAGTGAGGCTAGGGAGGTGATGAACATAGTTTTATGTGATGCTAGATTTTGGAAATCCATCCAATATTGCTTGAAGTGTGTGATTCCACTTGTGAAAGTATTAAGGCTTGTGGATGGTGACTCAAAACCCGTCATGCCATATATTTATGAAGCCATGGATAGAGCTAAAGAGCAAATAGCTGAAAACTTCAAAAAGCAAGAGTCAAGGTATAAAAAGGTGTGGAAGATTATTGATACTCGTTGGGATTTACAATTGCATAGGCCTCTCCATGTTGCTGCCTACTTTCTAAATCCTAAGTAAGTAATTTCATTCTTTAAGTTTTATGCACTTTCGTTATTTATTATAGAGACTAAGTTAATTTGGTAATTAAAAATTATCTTATTTCTTGTTTTATTAGGCTCTATTATGACAAAAACTTCAATGCGGATAGTGAGGTTTTAATTGGGTTATATGAGACCATTGAAAGAATGGTTCCGGATAGAAGGACAAGATTTTCAATTGATCAACAACTTGAGAAATTCAAGACAGCTAAGGGGCTTTTTGGAATGAGCATGGCAATAGATACTAGGGACAAAAAGCAACCTGGTAAGTTTTTATATTAATTTTCATAATTTTAGATTTTAATCCTAAAGCAAAAAGATGGTGGTAACTTACCAAGAGTCCAAGATGTAGTTTTAATTTGTATGTTTGATTTTGTTTTGATAGCTCTTTGGTGGGAAAGTTATGGAGGAGAGGGTAAAGAGTTGCAAAAGATAGCCATGAGAGTTTTGAGTCTCACATGTAGTGCTACTGGATGTGAGAGAAATTAGAGCACATTTGACCAAGTGCATACTAAGAGAAGAAACTGCTTGGAGCAACAAAGATTAAATGCACTTGTGTATGTTAAGTATAATCTTCAACTTGAGATGAGACAAAAGTCTAGAGAGGAGAAGGGAGATACTTATGATCCTATATGCTTATCCGATATTGAATCGGATGATGAGTGGATTACTGAAAAGGAGGATCCTTGTTTACCAATTAATGCTTTATGGATGGATATACATGAGTGCTTCACTTTTGAAGAAGGAGCTCCAAGCAAGAAAAGGAAGATAGGTATTTGTTACTTTAAACTTAAAACACTCTACACTTAAAATTAAATAATGCTGTCTTACACTCTTATTAAGCTTTTGTTTTTGTTTTATAGGTCCAAGAAACTTAAATACCAAGGCCAATAAAAAGGGGAAATCTATATCTATAATAAGAGATGAGAGTGAAATTAAAGAGACTGTTGGAGATGTGGAGGAAGAGAAAGAGCTTTTGACATCGGATGATGAGGATGATCTAAGTGACATTGATCTTGGGAATGATGAATGATGATCATTAGATTATGTATTAGGTTTATATTGGTTTATATCTACAATGATGATCATTGATCTTAAATATTAGTTTATATTTTAATTTATTAGCTATGTAGTGAGTTTTTTTACTTCAAAATATTAATATCTAGATGTTTTTTATATTTCTTTATGTGAAAATATATTTTATGTTATTTTTAATTATTATTCATGAATCTTACGATTCATGATACGATTCGATTCACGATTCAGAAAATAGGTCTTCCGATTCATGATTCGAATTCCGATTTGACAACCTTGCTTGTTATGACAGTAGTGGTTCTGTGTTGAGTTGACTGTTGTAGATGCCTTGATTTGAGTTAATTTGCTAACAATTTACATATCTTTATGTATGAAAAAAGGTGATTGAGGGAAACCCAGAATAACATCTAAATTTGTTTACATTGACATCACCTCCTCCCCCCCAACCAAACACACCACACAAAGAAACAGAAAACAGAAAGACATAACTTTTCTTTGATGTCTCATGTACCAACTCATAAGGGTGAATGCCAAGGGCATGAGTGAGAGTTGCAAGTGGGTTGAAATGTTTAAAGTTTCAAGTTGTTTACAAGTCATAACTATCCCAGTTTTGTCACTCTAATAATATTTGAAGTTTCTCCTAGAGAAGTGATTTTCCCATTGATGAATTCCAGGCATTCCTCATTAATAGGCAATGGAATATAAGTATGCTATCTACATATATTCAAATATTAGCTATTAGTCTAGCTCAGTAACACATAGTAGAGATTGAGGACATTAAAAAAGAAAAATAAACTGAGAAAAAGTAGTAAATTAACTTATAGAACTATAGTCAGAGTGCTTAATTGCACTTTGCTTGGTGTTTCTAATTGCTGAATGTTAATTAATTATAGTCAAATTTTTAATATATGAATGTATTAAGTTAACAATATCACGTACAGGAAAAAAAATACAAATTTTCTAAGTTATTTGCATAAATATTTCTAAAGATTATACCTTTTTTTGAAGGTTTCTACAATGGTAATCTCTTGCAAAAAATCTGAGTTGCAAGTTGTCAAGTTTTGCAGAAAAAGTTTCTCTTAGTTCTAGAAAAGAAGGGAAAGATTTTGATGGGGAGGTAAAGCTTCAAAAAATAAAGAGAAAGAGAAAGAAGAAGGGGTAAAGGAATAATGTGGATCTTGATGATGCTTCACGCCTGCAGAGGAGAACAAGGTACCTTTTAATCAAAATGAAGCTAGAGTAGAACCTTATTGATGCTTACTCTGGAGAAGGTTGGAAAGGTCAGAGGTACAAGAAAGCTTTTCCTTTAGCTTTTTTTGTTTTTTATTTGTTAAATGTTTGGTAAATAGTATGCACATATTACATTTTAATTGATTAAGCAAGGAGCTCTTACCTTTTAATTGGTTGTTGTTGTTATTATTATTATTATTATTATTATTATTATTATTATTATTATTATTATAAGTAGAAACTAGAAAGTAAATGCTCTATGTGACTTGAAATTTTTCACATGAAAAATTTGCGAATATATTATTCAAAGGAAATATAGATATTTAAGTGGCTAGTTTATTGAGTAATACATGATTATATTTTGTTTGAATTTGGTGATATTAGGGATTTTTATATACCCAATTATGTTAAAGTTATATTTTTCATAAAAAGCTTAGTATGGATATACTTAGCACTTAAAGCCAGAAAGGTAAGCTTTATTGCTATATTTTGTTCTCTCCTTTTCGAATTTATGTAAGAAATATTTTGTCTTCTGTTCTGTTCTTTCTATGTTTGATTCTTATTTTTATCAAAAATTCTGTCATGTGCTTAGCTCTTTGAATAATTCCCATCCCCTCTAGATATCATCTAGTTGTGCATGAAACAGGAATAGTGTTCAAATTTTGCTTTCTCTGCTTGTAAAATTGGTCTCAAACATGCATTGATCAAACTTTGAAGAGTTGTGGGACAGTGAGAAGAAAGAGGAATTTGTGTTGATATACTTAATTTTAGATTATAATAATTAAGTCATTTAATAGGCATGGTATGTTGATTTAAAAGAGATAGGTGCCTTGGAGATTTTATGATGAATAATTCTGACCTTGAATAATTCTTGAAACATGAACTTTGTAGAGATTTAAGGATTTGGTAACATTTTACATTCTTGATCACAAGTATGAGAAGACGAAGAAAATAACCTAAGCATAGCACTCTTGAATTCTTTGCAATATCTCTCAAGTTGTTTGTTCTTTATTGCTTTATAAAAATTTCTTTAATAGATGTGGACTTCTGCTAGTTGTAAAAACAATCCTATAATAAGACATCCCTTTTTATTTCAGACATTCAGAAATTGTCTAGTTTTTGGAATTTGCAATAAACTCTAATGTGAGTGGATTTTGTTCAGCAGCTAGAAGAAGGAGCAGATCAGCTTCAGAGTTTCACTGCTAGGAAGAACTCTAGATTGCAAAATCTGGGGAAAGCTGAGCTTTTGAAATCAAAGGTCTAAAAAATTACTATGACTCATTACCAGAAGAATGTTAAAAATGTCACTGGTAGAAAGAAAATAAAGTCATCTAGCAGTCCTTTCAAGAAAAGACTACTAGAAAGATCTCCACCTCAACCAAGTGAAAATGGCAACAAGGTGCTTTTCTACTAAATTTCATTTGTATGCATTGTGTGCTTGAGAAGTAACATTGCTATATGAATGCTAGCAAGACAAATAATAGTTTCATAGAGCATTTTTATTGCAGTTTTATTAATAATTTATTGCACTTGTAATTCTGATTGGGAAGGAGAAGGACCTCAATTAACAAGTATTTATTTTTTCCCAGGACTTTATGGAGGTCAGTGACGGAGTGAGCTTGAAGAAACTGTTGAAAGAAAGAAAGAGGAGGGTAAATTTTACATTTGAAGGAGATTCTTAAGCAGCAGAGTTGGAATTTTAAAAACTATGTAAAGTGAAGATTAAACTAGATAGTATGAAGCAAAAATTAACTGGAATTCAAAATTACAGAGTAAAGGGTTTTGATGAACCCCTTTTGAATGAACCATCTATTATATATGTACCCACAACTGTGTTAAGGGGAAAAAGTTGAATTATAATTTTCTTTTTTTTTAACATTTGCACAACAGGGTAATACATGATTGGTTGTTCCTCCCTCACCTTGTATGACGAAAAAGAAGCAACTGTTTCAGTTAATAATATTTATACCTACTTTCTGAGAGAATCCAATACATTCTTTATCACATCACTTTATAGGCATGTTTCTCCATATCAGTTGTTTGTTAAATGTAAATTAGTAATCAAAACAACAGAGATAATATTGGCTTACTTAAAATTCCTTCAGAGATAATATTGCTTCTTATTCCATCATTTTATTAGATGAATTACAGCAATTCATAATTGCCATTTTATTCTATAAATTACAGTGATTTATTAGGTGAATTACGGTAGTTCAAAATTGCCATTTTATGCTATAAATTACAGTAGTTGAAAACATCATTTTATACACAATTAAACCGTAATTTTTAGGTAAATTATAGCAATTTTAACTGCCGTTTTATGCAAAAACAAAAATGTCATTTTATACATGATAAAATTGTGACGGTTAATGAGAAACTACCGCAATATACTGAATGACGGAAGTAATTATGTCAGTTTTAAAAACTGCTATTGAGGTAAAAAATGGCAGTTAAAATCACTGTAATATGCAAAAATAATTATCATTTTAAACCTATTTTTTGTAGTGATTTATTTATTTATCTCATATATAATGACGTGTCCCCCAAAAATAAATGACCATGTATGGAAGCATCTATTATCAATCATATGTTTTTTATAAAGTCACCGATGCATAAATTTATACTTAAAAATATATTTAATAAAAAAATTAGTGAATTGTGTACCTCTATAGAATATATTATGTCATAAACAATGCTAATGTAAATAAGGTAAAGTTGAATATGTCTAAAAAAAATTATAATAAATACTTAAATTAATCTTTCAAAGATATACGAGATTTCAAGTTAGTCCTCTAAATATTTTGACCATTAATTTGATATTTTATAGTATAAAATAAGCATAATTAGAAATCAAACAGATGTCCAATTTTTTTAAAGGGACCAAATTGATGTCCAAAATTTTTCTGAGAGCCAACTTGATGTCACATGCATCTTTAGAGAACCAATGTAAGTATTTAGTAAAAAAATAAAAATTATATTGCTCTTCAAGCTATATTTGCTCCCCTCTAATTATTTATTTAAGATTATTTCAAGAACAAAAGATTTTCAATAAACCTCATAGATACACTGCGAGGTGTGGCTCTGCTAGGGTTTGCCTAGCATTGCCACCCTAGCAACCATTTGCACTTGGCGTCTAGTCTCCGCATCTGGAGATTTTGATCTCCTTTTGTGAAGCTTGATTCTCTTCTGTTAGACTTTTCCCATAGCAACCCCATTTGCTCTTTTTTCTTGTTTTTCTTTATTTTTTCTTTATTTTTTAAGAATAAATTGATCCAGATGTCTAGATATGAGGAGTTTAGGTTTGAATCTTTTAGAAATGCATTCTATTTGGGTAGTTCTAAAATTTTCTAGCCTTAATTTCTTATATTAGTTGCACGACTGACCTATGAAATAGGAAGAACTTTAGATCTACAATCCAAAACTATAGATCATGGAGATTCATAGATGAGATAGGAAAAGTGAGGCCTTGAAGGCAGTAGAGATGATAACAACGGTGGTGATGATAACAAAGATGATGACAAGGTCGTATACCTCAATGAGAAGGAGCTAAAGGAAGAACTCGAGGTAACAAAACCCAACCTGCATGAGGTGTTATGCGCCAACAAGAGTCAAAAGTTAGGTGTTTGTACTTGAGTCAAAAAAAAATAAAAACTATGTGTAACGATTAGATATATGTTTTTCATTGATTTTTGAGCCACCTTTTTCCAGTTTGTTGGAAGTGATTTGGTTATTTCTCTTGTTAATCTCTCGTTAATTCCTCACAAAATATTTTTGAGAGGGATTAGCGAGGGACGCATCTGTCAATTTTTTTTCATCGCTAAGTAGCGACGGAATGTATTCCCTAGCTAATCCGTTAAATACAAAAAAATTTTCTCGCTAATCTGTCGTTAATCCCTTGCAATTTTTTTTAAAAAATGGCGCTGTATTGCCTTGCAAATCAGCGAGGAAAATTCCTTCAGTATAGTTTGGAAATCTGTACCAATTTTTGATCTAGTACAACCAAAATCCCTCATTATTCCCTTACAAAGCCCTCGCTAATTTTTCTCGTAAATCCCTCACAAATTTCCCTCGCTAATATCTTTATATGATTTCCTCGCTATTCTCTTGCAAATCCCTCGTTAATATCTTTATTATGATTTCCTCGTCATTTCCTCGCTAATCCCTCGCAAATCAATTATTTTTTGTCAATTTAAAATATAAAAGACTTAATTTTTAATATCCAAAATATACTTGTATAAATCTCTCAATCAAGATAGAAATCAACAAATAAATTTATGAAAAGCAACAAAATTGTTATACAAATAATCCAAAATAAATCTACTAATGATTCAAAGTTATAAGTTATATAAATAGTTCAAAGTTATTATACAAATAGTTCATAAATTTTCGTACAAAATAAGAATAAAAAGAATAGGTAATCAGTCGTACAAAATAAAAAAAAAAGAATAGGTAATCAGTCTAAGTTTGCTTTGTCTTCGTCATCATCATCTTCTCCACCCTTTTCAACAATTACCCTTGTCCAGCCATTTTTTGAAGAAGCTTTAAGGCTAGCGCATCTCATCACATCCACAAATATGTTTGGAGGTATTGACAAATAAAACAACCTGTTTGAAAATTTTCCACCCTAGAAGAGACCATTGTCAAATATATCAAAATATAGTCCGAAGTTCAATGATTACTTGATTAGCCAGACACCTACCATGCAAACTCTAATGTTAGTTTGTATGAAACCATATATTTAGTTATGGCAAATATAAAATGACTAAAATTTTATGATTGATAACAGAACCACTTTGTAACACCGCAGTTTTGATTTTCAAGTCACTATCTGCGCTAGAGGTTTTTGCACCCTAGTGTAATGAGAAAAAAAGATCTACCAGAACGCAACACTTCAGTTTTGAAGGAATATTGAATTATGAAGAAGTTACTGGAGTTCCTTTTTCTGAGGCCAGTCCAACATCCGGGGACTACTTGGAGAAAGCTAATAAGAGATTCACGTTTAGGGTTATTTTAGTTTTATAAACATCTATGTTGAATTTGACAAACAAATTGCATACAAGACCAGATAACATTATTTTTGTAGCCTTTTTTTTTAAGAGCGTGTTTATTTTGGGAAGATGTCTTTCAAGAAAATATTTTTTCATTTTCTGATGTATGGGTAAGGTCCGTTTGGTATGAAGGATAAGATAAGACCTGATAGTATTAGATATAATAAGATAAGGCCGATAAGATAAGACACGATAAGATAAGGCTAATACGTAATGGTTGGAATATAGAATGTTTAAAATTATAATGGAAAAGTCTTTATAACAGCTTATACATCAAAATTCAATCAGGCCTAATCTCACTCCTAAGACTTGATTAAGTTATCCATTATTTTAATATATAAGAAGGATTTGATAGATAAGTTTATATAAATACAGTATTTACACTAAACAATTGATAATATCATAATGTATTCTATTAGCTTATCTTATAAACCTAATACAGCATGCCAAACATGCCATAAGGGAGCTCAGTGCACTAGGGAGAAATAAAGAGATGGTAGATATATTACCTCTTTCTCTTTCAGCTTGCAATCCAAATCTGAAAAGTGGTCTTCAGAATTGTACAGACCAGCATGGTCAACGCATCTTTTTAAGAACTGATCCATTTTTTCTTCACAATTTTCCCTGGAAGTTCAAAATCGTATTAATATATATAATGAAAGGAAGTATGGGGAAAAGGAAAAGGTAAAGTTTACATTATGTTACCACAATAGCATTTACGTCTTGTCAATTCTGCATGTTAAAGTTTTGCTAATCATGTTCCTTAATTCTTCGTCGGTCATATTGGTCCGAGCATATCCAAACACAAGAAAATTCTGCACAAGGATTACAAATACAGAACCTCAAATGTAATGTTCCTAAACATTTTAATCATCTAAGCCATCTCAATTTGAAGCATCACTGCCAAATGAAACTAAATACTGAGAAGTAGGACCTCAGGTAGCCAATCTTCATAATAGAGGGCAAAGAGTGCAGGAAAAAATTCCTTTTTGGGAAGGTCTCCAGAAGCTCCAACAACAGTTATGCTGAGGTTGGATCCTGTGCATTCTGAGTCTGACAAGGGAAATGATCCTTCAACTGGTTGAGGCTTGCTATCTTCTTTGGCCAGTGAACTTCCAGCTAAACCTACCTAAAATATGTGAATATATGATATATGACTTTAACTAAACATTTTTTTTTTGTGAAACTTTAGGTAAAAAACTTTAATTAAATACAAATGCACAAGTAGTCAACAGTCATATAAGCACTTACTAAAAACAAATAAATAGAGCTGCAACATAAGATGTGAGTTCAGTGCAACAGGACAAAACAAAAAATACACTTTACAAACAAGCACATTATGATTTATAATACATAGATTCAATATCGAACTGAAGCACAAACAAAATGGCACTTTACATAAGGACATATGGGGACAGAAAGAGGCCAATATGTTGAAGGGTCTAAGAGCACAAAATGTTGTGATGCAATGCCAATAAGGAACATGGATTTTCATAACTAGAGAAAGATCAAAACAATGAAAATTGAAGAAAACAATAGCATATTTTCTCTCGAAATGAAGTCAAGCCCAACTCTAGTTGAAACTTTGAATACGAGTTGATTTTTGCATTGATAGAGGCAAAATACCCAGGGTGAGCAACATAATTGAAGTATGACAATCAAAAGGATAACAGGGAAAGCCAAGAATATAACAAGGAAGCATATGGGTAAGAGATAAGTGGTCAGAATGTACTTCTAGATAGTAAGGGAAGAGCAATTCATATAAAGAATCTAGAATGATGTCTTGTTCTGAATAATAAATTAATTAACCAAATCCAGGGAATTCAGTAATAAGGCTTACTATTAATCAAAACAACTATGACTAGTTAGTGCATTCAATTTGATATCAACGTGGCCCACTAACAGTTACTGCTAAGGTCAATATCATCTATCATTTAAAGTGGTATGTTCAGGAAGATTAAGTTTGTGCACTTGAGTCAATCAATCCCAGAATCAACAAGTTTGGCTTTCCTAAATGGACCATATACCATGGGTGAGAATGGCAAAGGCAGTTGAAGAATAGATGTTCTCTACACTAAAATTAAATTTCAGAAGAAGGATAACAAGGACGCTAAGGAGCCACTTAAGTACTCGTTAACTCTTCTTTGCAAGTTGCAACCAATTTGCCACAAGTTTGGTTGAAGGCCATGACCACCCCACCAAAGCATGCGCCTTGACAAGAGTAGAGTAGTCAAGGGCCATGAGGGAGGACCAATTGCTAGATCAAGTAGCAAGGTATGAGCAACCATTTCTATCCGGCGCAACAAGAATTTTATAAATTTACTACTAAATTTAGTTATAGAATATTTTGATAACTAATATGTTGTTAAAGATTAAATTTTCATAACTAATTTTTGAATGCCTGTAAGAAATTTTTTTACCAAGTAAATAGTTACATAAAAATTACAATTTAATTACGAAATTTAATTACAATTTTTTTTGTAATTAATTCATAATTAATTAATTATGAATTAGCTACTAAATAAATTTTTTTAATTAAATTTTGAATGCATAAAAAAAATTATTAATCAAATAATTACAAAATAACTACCAGTTAACTACAGAATTTAACTAATCCATAACTAATCTATAACTAAATTAACTACAGATTAGTTCCGTAACTAAATTACAATTGCATACAAGAAAAAATAATTTTACCGAATCATCCCTTTTAATCCCTTGCGCCCGCAGCTCCCTCCCTCCCACTTTCCCAGATTTTCAAATATCAGCATCTCTCATTCTCCTGTCTGCCTCCCTCCGTCCCTCCATTCTCATTCTCCCAGAACCACCGTCGTCCACCCAAAGACCCACCACTGCCTCCCCAGCCACGCAGATCTGCAACACCGCATCTGCCACCACACAGATCCGTGAGCCACCAGATCTGGAAAGTGGAATGCTCGCGTGCTTCAGGCCTCGCTCCCTTACGTCTGGTTTCAAGGGCTAGTGTGCTTCAGAACTAGTGTGCTTTCCCTTGTGAGTACCTTGTGTGACCGAATCATTAATAGAAGCAGCAATCAAGGGCGCAACTGGTTTGCAAGTGTGATTTCCCCTGTAAGCTGTAAGTTCCGGCTACTCATCATGTTTCCTCTTTATTATGCTCTGTTTGTTTTGTTGTTATTATGTTTTTCATTCTCTGTTACATTTTTAAACAATTTTTAGAATAATAACATTCAGGAATTTGTAATATCCGGTTCTTGCTTTTGAGAAAACCGTGGTCACTTCTCTGCATTAGCATTAACCACTCTTTGAGGCTTTTCCTTTCTTTTCCCACGTTTCTCGTTGTGTCAGGGTTTTATGGTGGGAGTTCAATGATACAATTGTGGTAGATCTGAACTGCCCTTATAGAATATCAGTGATACAATTGTATTTTATGTTTAACTTGGAAGCTTCCCCTTCTGATTCCAGATTATGTACTACCCAATTTGGTTAGTTTCACAAGTGTTTTCAGAAATCAAAACACTAGGAAGTTCTATACTATCAGTTTTTATCAGTCCATTTAATCCATATTTCCTGCTGTGATGTGCTAGTGATCCCGGTATTCCTCATTTTTGCATCATATTTGTGGCCAAGATCCTATTGATGCTATTTATACTGAAAAGTAAGAATCTACTAGGACTTGTTCCATCTGGAAAATTGTTAGAAGATCTTCTAAAATATGGGGAAAAATAAATTTGGACACTTTTCCAGACTGAATGTGCCCTTGTCATTTGAAGTTATCATATCTTACAGAAGTTTGTTGGGATTTTCGTTTTGCTTTAATTTTACAACAAAATTGACTTGCAGGTTTTTCCTGGTAAAGAAGCTGTACAGTGAAGAGAGGGAGAGAGAGAAATTATCTTCACTGATTGCTAAGATTTGAGAGGTGAAGTTAAATTGAATATTACGTTTGTTTAACATGCTTGAAAGCCAATGGATTCTTTATTAACTTGCCCCCCCCCCCTAAAAAATAATGCATTCATCACGATTTGAAGGCATTTTTAATTGTATTTCCTCTATTATCTCATGAGAAGCAAGTTGCTGCTGATAAATTTATCCCATAAAACTGCATTGTTAAAATTTTAAAAATGAGCAAATAGGTTTATTGTAATCAGAAAAAAAAAGGGATGACAAAAGCATAGCCACCAGATCTTTGAACTTGCTTTGTGGCCGGGCATCCTTGATCATTCTTATAACTGCATCTGTAATAATTTCTGCATATAGACCATGTATGACATAAGCCCAAACATATAGTTACTGAAATAATTTGGAATGCTTGTAAGAGTAAATTTGGAGCTACTTGGGTACTTCATGTTTAGAATTTCTTTCTGACCATATTTTCTCCACAACCATGCCTCACCTGAAGAACAAGACTTTTTTGTCCACGTTGGTGAATTATTGCTGTGATACAATAATTCAAATTAGAAAGTGCACTACAACTCTCTTTACATTTATTGTATAAAGCTAGGGAGATAGATTTAGGCTATGCTTGACATATCAAATAGGTGGGATTCATTTGGATGGAATAAATAATTATTTTTCACCTTTTCATTTTATACATACTCAACCAAACATAACCTTAGCATATAGGTCTGGGATGAAAATCATATAATGTTCATCTAGATCTTTGAAAATATACCTCTGCTTGTAGACATTCTGCTTATTAACCATGTAACCCTTGCCACTCAAAGCTTCCTGGCTCAGTCTGTGCTTCATTGTCTTTGGCATTTGGTATGTGATGCAATTTGCTTCTAGTTTAGTAGTATGAACCAAATTGACGAAAAAGAGAGCCTTATTGACTTTTAGGTGGATGATACGAGATGAGGATACAAACACACACAATCACACATATCTGCTATAATATTGCAGGCATCTAAGTGAGTAAGAAAGACCAATTTTTGGCATTCCTTTTACGAGACCCCACGAGCGGCCTTCTGCTACTTTTTTTTCTCCTCCTAAGCCTTAAGTCCCCCACTCCACTCCACTCTATCTCTCTTTCTTCAGTTGAGTTGTAACCTACTACTTCCTATCCTTACCCTGCCCTTGTTTCTCTCTCTTTCTATGTGTGTTGCTCTCTGAGCAGAGAGGAAGACAACAGTCAATCAAAAACCAAGAACCCCACAAACTCAGAGTCTCAATTGGGTCCAAACACTCTAGAAATTTTAAAACTTTCTCTCTCTGTCTAACCCCACTCCACCCACCCACCCTACCAATCTTTCTCGGTCTAAAAGCAGAGCAGCAACACAGGCAGCAGTCACCACCACTTCTCTTCCCAGCAGCAGCTTGTGGTCCCTTTTGATGTAATTCCGACCTTTGTTCTCGGACCTTTCATTTCCTAGTTAAGAAACACTCTGTTTCGTATACTTGCTTCAGTTTAGATAGTAGTGATGTGTTTTTTTTTTTTTTCAGTTGTCTGAATACATTGTGATTAAGATTCTTAATAAAAGGAAATTTATGCAGGTGACAAAATTCCATTTGGCCAGAGCGCATATTTCTACTTGAACATCCTAATCCTAAAGGGAGGTATAATTGTTCATCATGTTTGGTAACAGTTGAAAGGATATATGAACTTTTTTCAGCCAAATACACAGAATTTAAGCTGCCAACAGTAGAGTGAGTTCCATTGTCCATCTCTATGTTTTCACATACTTGACAGTAGAGATTTTAGTACATGATTTCTCTATGATCTCATTACATCAAATATTTGATTGTTTTTTAGCTCGTTAAAGCAAATTGAAGGTCCAAAGTTACCAAATTTATTGTCAAAGAAGCTCATACTGGATTCGTGTTCAAGTATGGACTGATGAAATGGTTGATAACACAATTCATTGCTGCAAAGAAAAGGGCTACCTATAAGGTAGCTTTTATTATTATTATTATTATTAATGTCCATTACCTGTAAGGTAGCTATGTACACTTTTTATGTCACAGGATGGCTCTCCATCTAGTGAGACACTAAGACCATAATTATCCATGTAACAAATGGTTGTTAAAGCTAGCAGTTAGGGATTTTCCTTTTTGTTAAAATATGAATAGAATAAGTATACTCTAGAGCATGCAAAAATTTCTCAAGATGGTGTGTGTTGTATAGTATCCAGTTGAGTCATCTTCCTTTCCTAGCCGAACTTCATCCTTAAATTCTTCTCCCATTTTCAGTCTTTATGAATTCAAGCCTTCTAAGATTTAATTTGGTTTTAATTACATGCTGGTTTTAGGGTATTTTTTTACGTGTAGAATGTGACTGAAGCTCTGCTGCTCAAGTTCACAAGTTGAATAAAAGATCATTGCATGACTATTTGGTTTGCCTTTTTCTGTTTTGTGTGGTTTTATTCTATTTGCACTTTTGACAATGATGCCTATTTAAGTTTACTTTTACAGTGATAGGTAAAGGTTATACTAATAAAGAAACAATGGAGTCTAACTCCTTACTGTCAAATTATCACTTACGTGATGTTGTGAAATTGACAAGTGCACTAAATCGAAAATGTAATAAAAAGTGAGTAAGAGTATTGTCTCATGAAGATTATATTGTCAATTATTAATTTCGTTAAATAAACACTATCTAAGCTACCAAAAAATGAGAGTTGATAAAAATAAAAACAATAATCAGAAAAATAATTAAAAATAAATCAAGAATCAGATCAAGGGTGAAAAACGATGAGATTAAAGTGTTAGAGTTTAGACTTTACTTGAACTATTTTGATGCAATTTCAAATATCAGTTTAATCAAGTTCTATTTCAATGATTCATGGTTAATTCTCAAAATTAATCAATATTCAATCCCTTAGTATATTAATCTTCTTTACACTATTTAGAATTAACTAATCCTGTAGTCTAATCTCAAATAAAAAAGGCATTACCATAAATGAGAGAATTAAAAGTAAGACCACATAACCTACAATGTCTATTCCTAGTGATTGCGGAAATTATGGTGTTTATCGCTTATTTTAAGTTCATGCAAATTTTCTCAAATCATACATCAACCCAAAAATCATTCCTAAATTGATCAGGTTTAGAAATGCATCAAGAGAAGAGATAAATATGTAAATCATGAAATAGAAACATTGATTAAACACAATAATGAGTTTACATCATCAAAGAACAAGATCTATCATCACCCTAACAAAAAAAGTTTAGTTACACGTGGAGAAAGAAGAACACAGAGTAGAAAACGTCAAATTCCATTGTAGATAAGTGAAAAGGTTGAAGAAAATTCTTAATCTTCAAGTCTAATTATGCCTACACCACTTTATAGTTTGTGCCTCTTGACGGCTGCTGGGTTCTGACCAAGTGTGTGTTGCTCATTGGTGTAACTTTTCTATTTAAAAAGAAATTAACGCTGTTGTTTACGCGTTCAGCGCTGGGCGTTCAATGAGAAAATCTGTTGTGCGCTCAAGCGTTGAGGCTCCAGCGCCCAGGTGCTGGACGTCTGATGACATTGCTTCTTTTTCTTGCTCGTTCAAGCGTCCAATCTTTTTCATGTGCAATTACCTATCAAAATATCATAAAATACGTAATAAGAACACAATTTAAAATACTAAAAACATAACAAAACTTGATAACAGAACTAAATCAAAGAGATTAAAAGAGGATGAAAACCTAAGATTTTGAACCATAAAAATATGAATTTTTGAAGATTCATCACTCTCCCAAACTTAAGATTTTGTTTGTTCTCAAGTAGAATGAAAGAAAGAGAAAATAAAGCAACAACTAAAAACTAAAAACATTTAAACTTAAACATGGCAATACCAGCTAGTGAATATCATGCATATTGATAGGGCCATGGGGCCCAGTACAGTGACTGACCAAGCCTTGGACCAGGTGCTGGACCTGAATCCTAGGAAGCCCAACATTTGGAGGGTTTATTCTAGAAGAAAGAAGGAGGGTCCACGTGAGAGAGGGAATTAGTTTCATGACCTGGCATTCTGTTACCACATTTGTAGGGAGAGAATCCAAATGAATCATGCATTACATGCATTAGTAGGACAGTAGGAGCGAGGGGTAATTTTATGATGCATTTTGGTATTGAGATTGTTAGGAGAGCATCTCTCTCGGATAGGAGCTTTAGGCTCGGTTATCGTTTCCTTTCTCTGTAAGAGCTCTATCACCTCCTCTTTGATATTGAATAATACACATATACCGATTCCTTTCCTGGGGTTTCCATCATTGGTCCGACTCGTCGGATTCGTTGAGGTAGCGCCAAAGATTGTCGAAATTGTCCATGCCACCTAAGATGTCCGAGAGAGTGGAAGCATTGGAGGCACGACTCACGACCTTGGAGGCCGGGCTCGGTGATCTTCAATCGGCCTTTCGGGTTACATTCATGGAGTTGAAGGCGCCTCGCTCAGGAGGTTAGTAAGATGTTGGGGAAGAAGACGGATGAGGCTCACGATGATTCCTCCTCGTCGGAGGAAGAGTCGCCACAGCGGAAGGATAAGATGGAGGAGTTTCGAATGTCGGCGAAGAAAGTTGAACTGCCGATGTTCGATGGGTCAGACCCGGTGGGGTGGATCACTCGAGCAGAGACGTACTTCGAGGTTCAGGGTACGTCGGAGGAGGTGAAGATTAAGCTCGCTCGGCTGTGTATGGAGGCCCAAACAATCCATTGGTTTAGTCTGCTAAGGGCGACAGAAGACGCCCTGTCGTGGGAGAAACTGAAGCATGCCTTGATCGAGCGTTATGGGGGGCGAAAATTTGATAACCCATTCAAGGAGCTCTCTGTCCTCCAACAAACGGGGTCAGTCGACGAGTACATTGAGGAGTTTGAACTCATCTCGTCTCAGGTAGAGCGCCTTCCAGAGGAGCAATACATGGGGTATTTTATGGGTGGGTTGTGCCTGGAGGTCCGACGTCGGGTGAGACCGTTCAACCCACGTTAGCGCTGCCAAATGATGAAGTTAGCTCGTGACATCGAGGCTGAGCTGGGAGAGACGAGTGAGAAGACAGGGCGGAGTTGGCAATCCAACAGATTTTTCAAGGAAACCCGAGACCACTCGAGCCACCGTAAACCGAGCACGGGTAGGACTCGAACCACCTTGGTAGAGACTCCGCAAAAGGTCTCCCCTGAGTCATTGGCGTCGAGCGCTCGTCGGGTAAAGGGGCGCCCACCGTGGATAGAGGGGGACCGCCGATGGGGAAATAATCGAAGCAAGGGGGTGCGCCACTTGCCTTATCATGAGCTCATGGAGAGGAGGGCGAAGAATCTATGCTTTCGATGTGGGGATAAATTCCATCCTCTCCATCAATGCCCAGAGAAGCAGTTGCGGTTAATAATATTGGGTGATGATGAGACACTCAATGAGGAAGAAGACGTTGCTGAGGAAGGGGACGATGGGACTCTAGAGTGCAAAGCCATGGGGTTGTTTGGGTTTGCTGAGGCCTCTTTGAGTGGAGTAAAAACCATGAGATTGGAGGGAAAGTTACAAGGAGTGTCCATTTTTATTTTAGTGGACAGTGGGGCTAGCCACAATTTTATTTCACCTCAAGTGACATCAGCCTTAGGACTGATGGTCTCTTACACTAAAACATTGGGTATCCGGTTAGGAGATGGACACAGGGTCACCACAATGGAATATGTTCGGGAATCACAATTCAAATGGGTATAACCTCCATTAAGGTGGATGCATATGTGCTGGATTTAGGAGGTATTGACATGATATTGGGTGTGCCGTGGCTGCAAACGCTTGGGAAGGTAATAATGGATTGGAAAGAAATGACCATGAAATTTCTGGGCGGTGGGCGGGAAGGATGTGGAATTACGTGGACAGCTCCCTAAAGTTATGCCACAAGCCTCTTTTCGCAGACTTCTTTGGAAGGAATGAATAGTGATAAGGGTAGAATGTTGTGGTCTCGTAGATGATGATACAACAACAAAAATGAGTCTCTGCTGTCCCCTCAACAGAAAGATGAACTTCAGGAACTCTTGAATCAGTTCTCTGTCATTTTCAAGGAGATTACAGGCCTTCCCCAAACCGTGACATTGCCCATTCAATTGTGTTACAGCAAGGGGCTGGCCCTGTGAGTGTACGCCCGTATCGGTACCCTCATCATCACAAGGATGAGATAGAGAAACAGGTAAAAGAGATATTACAACAAGGTATGATTAGGCATAGTTGTAGCACTTTTTCCAAATTTCCTAATTTTGGTAAAGAAGAAAGATGCTACTTGGCGTTTGTGTGTTGACTACGGGGCCCTCAACAAGGTGACAAAGTGCTTACGACAAGTATCCTATTCCTAGTAGTGGATGAACTCCTTGATGAGTTACATGGAGCTTGTTATTTTTCTAAACTGGACCTTAAATCCGGTTATCACCAAATCAGGATTCGGGAAGAGGATGTGCACAAGACAAGCATTTCGAACTCACGAAGGACATTACGAGTACTTAGTGATGCCATTCGGACTAACTAATGCGCCTGCAACTTTCCAAGCTACCATGAACCGATTTTTAAGCCCTTTCTTCGAAGGTTTGTCTTTGGTTTTTTTTTACGACATTTTAGTCTATAGTGCTTGATTGGGTTACTCACATTTCTCATCTCACTCGGGTTCTGGAGGCGTTGCAGATAATCAATTTGTGGCGAACCAAAAGAAGTGCAGTTTTGGCAGCCACCAAGTGGAATATTTTGGGCCATATAATTTTAGGGCAGGGAGTGGCATTGACCCTGCAAGGTCAAAAGTGTCCTTGAATGGCCCATCCCTCACAATGTCAAGGGGGTAAGAGGTTTCTTAGGGCTCACGGGATACTACCGGAAATTTATAGTTGGGTATGGTAAGATTGCCAAGCCTCTAACAGAATTAACTAAGAAGGATGGGTTTCAATGGGGTCTGAAGCGATGCAAGCATTTGACAAATTAAAGAGGGCAGTCACCACCTCTCTAGTTTTGACACTCCCAACTTTGCACAGCCATTTGAAATAGAGTGTGATGTGTCCGGGAAAGGGGCTCGGGCGGTGTTAATGCAAATGGTAGACCAATAGCTTATTTTAGCAAGGCTCTTTCCAAAAACAACCTTGCTAAGTCTGCTTATGAGAAGGAATTAATGGCTTTAGTGTTGGTTGTCCAGCATTGGCGTCATTATTTGTTGGGTAGGAACTTTATAATATATTCTGATCAAAAGAGTTTACGTCATCTGTTGCAATAGAGAATCACCATTTCTGACCAGCAATGTTGGATGGCTAAACTTTTAGGCTATCATTTTGATGTGGTTTACAAACCAAGACCTGAGAACAAAGCCGCAGATGCATTGTCAAGAATATACGAGGAAGGAGAAGTGAAGATGCTGGTCTCTTCTCCTATATGGCTGCAAGATCAAGAGGTGCAACAAGAGGTGCAACAGGACCTGTGTTACAACAAATTATGGCGCGATCTCAAGCGTGATGCAAACTCTAGGCCTGGGTTTTGTTTGCGGCATGACACTTTACTCTATAAGAACAGTGGTTATCTCCTCCAAATCACTGCATTCCTTCATTATTGGAGGAGTTTCACTCATCACCCACAGGGGGTCACTCCGGATTTCTGAGAACTTATCGGAGGATTGCTTTGGAAATTTGTACTTGGGTTGGCATTAAGAAAGCATCCCAGGACTTTGTGAAGTCTTGTGATGTGTGTCAGAGACAAAAATACATAGCCTCCTCTCCTGTGGGCTTATTGCAGCCGCTGCCTATTCCCCACCGATTTGGGAGGACATTTCCCTTGATTTTATCACTGGTTTACCGAAGTCAAAAGGGTTTGAGGCAATACTTGTGGTAGTGGATCGCTTCTCTAAATATGGCCACTTTATCACTCTGAAGCATCCTTATACAGCTAGGAAGATTGTTGAGGTTTTTGCTAGGGAGATAGTGCGCTTGCATGGGGTTCCACAGTCCATTATTAGTGATCGGGATCCTCTTTTCATTAGCCTTTTTTAGAAGGAGTTATTTTGACTACAGGGTACTATCTTAAAAATGAGTTCTTCATACCATCCGGAGACGGATGGCTAAACCGAGGTTGTCAATCGGTGCTTGGAGGCATATCTGTGGTGTTTCGCATCAGAACAACCGAGAAATTGGTCCTATTGGGTGCCTTGGGCAGAATTATGGTACAATACCACCTATCATGTATCAACAGGAACTACCCCATTTGAGGTAGTGTATGGAAGGAAACAACCTCCTCTGGTGAGGTTTCTACAGGGGGAAACTAAAGTTGAGGCAGTGGCATTGGACTTATTAGACCGTGATGAGGCTTTGAAACAACTCAAATACCACTTGGCCAAAGCGCAGGAACAAATGAAGATATACGCCGATAAGAAGAGGAAGGATCAATCGTTCTCGGTTGGAGAATGGGTCTTCCTAAAACTCGACCCCACAGACAACAAACAGTGGCAAAGAGGATTAATCGAAATTGGCTCCCGATATTTTGGACCATTTTCGATTCTGGAAAGGTTGGGAGTTGTCTCCTATAAGTCCGAAGCTGCCCGAATCATCTAGAATTCACCCTGTTCCATGCTTCTCAACTTAAAAAATTGGTAACTATGCAAATGAAGGGTCTCTACCGAAGGTATGGAAGTAGAGTTTAGTGAGACCGAAGAACCAGAGAGAGTGTCTTTGGCCAAAGAAGGAGATTAATGAAGCGGGGAGGACAAGGTGAAACAATGGTGGTCAAGTGGAAGGGCGAGGAAGCAGTTGAAGACACCACTTTGGAAGATGAAGCTGTGCTCCAAAGTCAATTCCCACACTTTAGCCTTGAGGACAAGGTCATTTTTCTTTCGAGAGGAGCGTGATAGGGCCATGGGGCCCAAGATCTGATGGATCGACCAAGCCTTGGATCGTGTCTTTGGACCCGAATCTTAGGAAGCCCAACATTTGGAGGGTTTATTCTAGAAGAAAGAAGGAGGGTCCACGTGAGAGAGGGAATTAGTTTCATGACTGGCATTTTGTTACCACATTTGTAGGGAGAGAATCCAAATGAATCATGCATTACATGCATTAGTAGGACAAGAGAGCGAGGGGTAATTTTATGATGCATTTTGGTATTGAGATTGTTAGGAGAGCATCTCTCTCGGATAGGAGCTTTAGGCTCTGGTTATCGTTTCCTTTCTCTGTAAGAGCTCTATCAGCTCCTCTTTGATATTGAATAATACACATATACCAGATTCCTTTCCGGGGTTTCCATCACATATCCTCAGAAATTGCTTCACAATCTAATTTCAAAGTGTCACACATGTACAACCCAATTGCTACATTATTTTTCACATGCAACTTTCATACATAAAATGACTTTCCATAGACATGAATGTATGACCAATTCCTACTAATAAAATACAAGCCCGAATAGGTTTATAAAAATGCAAATGCACATTAGACTCGCATCCATAGGGTTGTTTTTCATCTCTCTCTCTATTAATGTAAACAGCACATAACCAAGGATCAAAATGATCTTTTAAAGCTTGTAATGTAATGCCAATGGCAAGGGTTAAGAAAGAAGAGGTAAGATAAATAAAACAAAAGTTGAAATACATAATCATGCATATTTTACAATCCAAGCTTCAAAATGTTGAACAAGTGCAACACGGAGCATAAGATTCTAGACTTTATTTGCATATATTTTTTTATGAACTTTTCTCTCTCTCTTTTTTTTTTTATGATCTCCACCCCTATATCTTTGCAATACTTTGGGTGGACTTTTTTTTTTAAGCTTCTTAAATACTTCGCACACAAAGAATGATTAAGGCTTGAATAGTAAAAACAATACAAGATATTCATTCAACAAAGGGTGTGTAAGAGGGATCTTTTTTTTTTTTTGGGTATGAGAAAGGAAAATGTGGGTAAAGAAAATAAATAAAGGTCAAATAATAACAAGGGTGCAAAAGGAGACATAAGGATATAATATTTTTAAGGTTGACTTGAAACACTCAAATGGTCCAAAGAAGGCCCTTATCATTTCCTTGATCATGCATTGTCTAGGATTTCGCCTCAATAGAGAATCTAACAATTTTTAGATACAAATCATCAACACACATGCATTTTTATAAACTTTCTCTAAGTTTGACATACATGTATATTCCAAGGTCTATCAAACATAAAGATGAGAAGCACATCCATACATAATCGAAACAATAGAAATAAATACAACTCATGGATTTTCATGTGATATCTTAAGAAAATAGATCAATCCATAATTTATACAATCATTGGATATTCAATTCAACACACCGGCATGCACAGTTTCAACAAAATAACTCAAAATACAATAAGGTAATGATAACAAAATAAAATCAATAAAAACAAAAAATAAAAAAATAAAGAAAAGAAAAGAAAAACTCTTTTTGGCATCCGATAACTATATACATCTCTTTACAAAAGCTCTAATTCGAGAGAGGCACCTAAGTCGACGAACTACAAAACAAAAACAGAAAAATGATAATAAGAAATAACAAAATAAGAACAAAAATAAAAATAAAAGAGAAAAAGAAAGAAAATTTGGTTGCTTCCCAAAAAATACTTGATTAACGTCATTAGCTCGACGTTACCTTTTCAATTAATCAAGGTGGCTTCGGACAACAGAAGTAAGATGTCGCCTTTCCTTTTTCAGACTTTTGCCTCCATCCTTGGTCAATGGCCTTAGAAGTACCCCTAAAGGTGTTTCGAATTTGACCCGAACTAGGTTGTCCTCAACTCATCTTGGCATGAGTAATTCCACCAGACTATGGTGCTTTCAATTGATTAATAGATGAAAGATTAGCTTGCAATGAACCATAGATAATGGAAAGATCTTTTTCTATTTCAACAATCTTCGAGATAGGAGGACCTTTCTCCTTTTCATCGATCATCTTGGAAGTGGGAAGATCAACATTAATTAATGAAGGAGGGCTCTTACTAGCCAAATCTTGTTGAGGCTTATCTTGAATGCATTTGACGGGAGCATAGAAATCTAATATCAATGCAGATTTATCAAAAACATTAATGGTCACCTGATCTCCATCTACCCTCAAAATAAGCTCACCTCTTGGTACATCAATCAATGCTCTTGAAGTAACCAAGAATGATCTTCCAAGAATCAGAGGGATATCAGCATTCTCGTCCATATCTAAATCACAAAATCTATTGGAAAGAAGAATTTGTCCACCTTTACTAATAACAAATCTTCAACTATACCATTTGGACGTTTGATTGACTAATCAACTAATTGAAGGGACATTGTAGTTGGCTTCACTTTTTCAATTCTGAGCTTGCGAAGAATTGACAACGGCATTAGATTAATGCTAGCTCCTAAGTCACATAGGGCCTTCTCAATGGTCAGTTTGTCGATAGTGTGTGGAATAGTGAAACTACCTGGATCCTTTAACTTTGGTGGCAATTTCCTCTGAATTATGGCATTGCATTCTTCATTAAGCATGATTGTCTCATCCTCTTTGATCTTCCTCTTTTTAGATAGTAGGTTCTTCATAAATCTAGCATAAGAGGGCATGTGCTCAAGCGACTCAGCAAAATGAATGTTTATCTGCAACTGCTTGAAAATATCAAGGAACTTTGAGAACTGTCTATCTTGCTTCTCCTGATTCTCCTTCTTTAGTCTCTGAGGGAATGGAAGCCTAGCATACAGTGAAGGGTCCAATAATTTACCTAAATCTGAATCTTTCTTCTTTCTTCGTACTCTCGACTGTTCCTCTTTGGCTTTAGTAGAGGTCTCTTCCTCTAGAGCTTCTTTTTCTTGATTATGACTTGAAGGAGGAGGTACTTCCTTAGCTTTATCTTCTTTTGATTGAGGACTAATTACTTTTCCACTCCTCAAGGATATTGCCATACATTGCTCCTTTGAATTGACCACTGTATCACTTGGTAAGGTGCCTAGAGGTCTCTTGGAGAGCTGTTTTGCTATTTGACCCGCTTAATTTTCTAGACTTCAAATAACTGCTCCTTGATTCTGAAAATTAGCCATTGTTTTCTCTATAAAAGTGGAAGTATGTTGCACAAAAGCAGAGGTTTGTATAGAAAGCTTCTCAAGTGCAATCTCAAGAGGAGACTTCTTCTTTGGTTGAGGATTCAATGGTACCATTTGATTGCTCCAAGAGAAATTTGGGTGATTCATCCATCCAGAATTATATGTATTTGAAAATTAGGTACCTTGGGGTCTTGAAGGATTTCCTATATAATTGACCTATTCTAGAGAAATGAAACCAGAGTTACTTGCCATACATTCACCATTAACATGGTTACCTCTACAGAAGTCACAAATTAACATTTATATTCCCAACTTGCTTAGTGAGGTTGGCTAACTGTTGCGAAATACTTTTATTTTGCGCGAGCAAAACATCAAGAGTACCAATTTCCATAACTCCCTGTTTAATCACTGCTCTTCCACTAGGCATCTGGTATTCATTAGTGGCCATAGTCTCAAATAATTTTTGCGCCTTTTCAGGAGTTTTAGTGTTTAAAAACCCACCTACAGATGCATCCACCATAACTCTGGTGGCATGATTCAAACCATTATAAAGGATTTATACCTGCTGCCAAATTTTGAAAGCATGATGAGGACATTTTCTAAGCAACTCCTTAAATCTTTCTCACGCTTCATAGAGAGACTCTTCTTGATTTTGAGTAAAGCAAGCAATCTCACTCCTTATCTTTACAAATATTGACAAAGGAAAATACCGAGTGAGGAATTTACTAACCAGGTCATCCCAAGTGGATATGCTTCCTTGAGGTTGGGCTTGTAGTCAGCTCTTGACTTTATCTCTTAAAGAAAATGAAAAAAGTCTTAATTATATGACATCATCACTAGCTCCATTGTATTTGATAGAGTCACAGAGTTGCAAGAAATTAGCAATGTGCAAGTTGGGATCTTCTACTTGACCTCTCCCAAACTGATTCTATTGCACTAGTTGTAGAAGAGCTGGTTTTTTCTCAAAATTATTTGCTTGGATAGCAGGTCCCATAATACTAGTTGAGACATTTTCAGAAGGAGTTGCATAGTCAGCTAAGTCTTCTTCGTTCAGTTGTATTTTTTGCCATCTTTTCTTCTTCAATTCTGTTTCTTTCTTTGATTGCTCTTATGTTTGCTCTTGTTGTTCTTTCGATTTTCGGATCAAACAGTAATTTTTTCGGACCCACAATACCTCGCATAAACAAACAATCAATCAAACCAGAGTGAAGTAAAGAAAAGCAATTAAAAGAGAAATAAAAATAATAATAAACAAAATAAAATAAATGTTTAAATTAGTGCTTTTTTAATTACTACTTAATATTGATAATTAATAATCCCCAGCAACGACGCCAAAAACTTGTTGTGAAATTGATAAGTGCACCGAATTACAAAAGTAATAAAAAGTGAGTAAGAGTATCATCTCACGAGGATTATATTGTCAATTACTAATTTTGTTAAATAAACACTATCTAAGCTTCCAAAAAATGAGAGTTGATAAAATTAAAAACTATAATCAGAAAAATAATTAAAAATAAATCAAGAATCAGATCAAGGGTGAAAAACGATGAGATTAAAGTGTTAGGGTTCAGACTTCACTTGAACTCTTTTGATGTAATTTCAAATATCGGTTTAATCAAGTTCTATTTCAATGATTCATGGCCAATTCTCAAAATTAATCAATATCCAATCTCTTAGTATATTAATCCTCTTTACACTGTTTAGAATTAACTAATCTCTTAGTCTAACTCCAAATAAAAAAGACATTATCATAAACGAGAGAATTAAAAGCAAGACCACATAACCCACAACGTCTATTCCTAGCAATTACAGAAATTATGATGTTTATCACTTATTTTAGGTTCATGCAAATTTTTTCAAATCATACATCAACCCAAAAATTATTCTTAAATTAATCAGGTTTAGAAATGCATTAAGAGAAGAGATAAACATGTAAATCAGGAAATAGAAACATTGATTAAACACAATAATGAGTTTACATCATCAAAGAACACGATCTATCATCACCCTAACAAAAAAAGTTTAGTTACACGTGGAGAAAGAAGAACACAGTAGAAAACGACAAACTCCATTGTAGATAAATAGAAAGGTTAAAGAGAATTCCTAATTTTCAAGCCTAATTGCGCCCACATCACTTTACGATTTGTGCTTCTTGACGGCTGTTGCGTTCTGAACAAGTGTGTGTTGCTCATTGGCGTAACTTTTCTATTTAAAAAGAAATTAACGCAGTTGTTTACGCGTTTAGCGCTTAAGCACTAATTTTCCAGCGCTCAGGTGCTAGACATCTTTTCTGAATTTCCTGATACGTGATGCACGCTCAAGCGCTGCTTTCCTAGCGCTCAAGCGCTGCCTGCCTAGCGCTCAAGCGCTGGGCGTTCAATGAGAAAATTTGTTGCAAGCTCAGGCATTGAGGCTCCAGCGCCCAAACGCTGGACATTTAATGACATTTCTTCTTTTTCTTGCTCATTTAAGCATCCAATTTTTTCTGTGTGTAATTACTTATCAAAAACACATAAAATACGTAATATGAACACAATTTAAAATACTAAAAACATAATAAAACTTTAGAACAAAATTAAATCCAAAAGTTTAAAAGAGGATGAAAATCAAAGATTTTGAACCGTAAAAATATGAATTTTTGAAGGTTCATCACTTGACAAAAATTAAGTGTACTCCATGGCTAAGACAAATGAAGGAACTAAACCTTTCCAGTACTTGGCTGTATATCAAGTTCAAACAAAACTAGACAGTCAGGTTTTTTGTTTTTGCATGAATCTGGCCCTTTTTCCAAATATGTGATATTTTTTTTAACCTTTCCTGGTCATTTTTTGGCAGCAAATGAATTAAAAAAATCCAGTTCCTTTTGCTTTGGGGTTGTTATGCTTTCCTATTCTATTCTACATTTGTGTTAGACAACTTGGACTTTATGATGTGTGCTTTTCATATGAAATTGCAGGTGATACGATGGTGGCAGCCTTAAGTCACTTAAAGGAACGTGGAGTTAGCAAAAAGCAGATTAGAGAGAGTGGTAAGGAAACATCTCTATATATTTAGAAACTAGATTTCTTTTAGTTTACTGCTAATAACCAGAATTCTTCTTATTTTAACCCAACATAATCTATTTGTGTGCTTAATATGTTAAATGTGGCAATCATGCTACATAAATACATGATATGATGTTTGGAAAAAATTTCAATCTTTTGTGACTGAAACAACAAGTAGTTGTCTGCAATACATCCTGAACTCGTGTTGGGCCTTTTATCCAATTTAGAGTAGGCCAGGCCGTTCATGTTCATGGTGTAATATTATATCTCCAAACTGTCTTGCTAAACTATCTTGCTGAAAAGTACAAAAAGCCTTTTTTTTATTCCTTCCCTTGCTATTTTTTTATTTTCATCTTTTTGTATTTTCATCTAGTTTTAATCCTTCCCTTGCTGTTTTTTTATTCCTTCTGTACATCTTTGACCAGTAATATCCTGCCTTTTTTACCTGCTATTTTGTTAGCCAAATCAATGTTTTTTATCAATCACTAATCCCCAATGATAGAAGCATGATATTAGAATCTTACGGGCCCAGTTAAACATAATACATCATGTTATTATTATTTCTCCTGATTAACTTGCCTGTTTCTGGAGAAAATTGCTTGGAGCTTTAAATTTGACATGGAGCAGTATAATAGGTTTTCTCAGGCTGAAAGTAATAAGCCATTTATATACACTTTCGTAGTTACTTGAGGTAATTTAATTGTTGTTTACTTAACTGAGAGGCCACTGAAAAGTTGAAAGGGAGATCAGGAAAGGTCTAATTGTTAAATTGTATGGAACCTGCCCACTGAATTGTAGTCTCACAAGAGCAGTGCTGCTCCAGTCACTAAGGACTCCATTTTCTTGCCCGGAATTAGAAATATCAGTTAAATTCTTAATGGTAGTAAAGTTATTCTATCCTCAACAATGCCTCTTTTAAGTTCTTGATTCTGTTTCATGTCTAAAAGCTCTGCTTACCTTGGCAAGAAAATATACAAAAGCAACAACGTGCATCACTGCAATGCAATAAGCAGGTAAATAATTGTTTAGGTGGTATTTAACTTTGTTTTTTGCAACCAGTTCATGTGGTGTAGAAAAGGAGACGTGACTGAAATATCTTTATCTTCCAGTTCAATAAAATGGCATATTCCCTTTAGAATGAGTCCTGAACAGCTTCTCCAACCTCTTTCATGGATTGCTAATGGTGACAACCAAAATATGGTTTTGCCTGAGGACATAAGCTTGCTTCTCCACAAGTGAGTAGTATTTTCTGAAGCAAATGTATTCAATGCTTCAAAACTTTTTATTTGATAATCTTCTGAGTTTGCTTAACCTATTCACACAAAGTTATTTGTGAAGAATCTTTTAATTAGAGCAAAGTCATAAACTATATTTAATGGAAATGATAAATGATCTTATGAACATGTTGTCTTTCTTGTAAGATTTCATATTTTATAAATATTCAATTAGAGATCTTATGGGTTAAATATTTCTAACTCAACTTATCAAATTGATTATAGGAGGTAGAGTTGGAGCGTCCAGTCCCTTTTAGAGATTTGTATAAAAGTGTTCATAAGAGGAAAAACGGAGAATATGTCACTCAATGCTCAAAGAATTTCATTGTAGGTGTCTTTAAAATTAAAACTAATCATATTTGTTAAGTTGTTGATTAATTTGATAAATTTTTCTACTTTTTTCGTTTCATGACTCTTATGACACCACGATGTTAAGAGAAGTATGGAGAAGACTCTCCAATGCATCCTATGGTTGATCAGGAAGTGTGGTTGGAGGTGACGAGTCCCAACAAGAAGGGACGGGTCCATGGCATAAGTTACAACTTAGATATTGGCATTCATGGATTTAGTTTTACTTCATCCTCACAGGTTGTTGGTTCCTCTAACGTTGCTTCGACACAGGAAGCCATAAAAGAAGCTGTTAATGAAGTGATAACTTTCTTTGTTCAGACGCAGTTGGCATTTGTGTTGGAGCCCGTCTTAAGGATTATTGGCTTCCAAGTAGGAAGTATTGTGCCGCAGGCACCATCACTAGGCGACGCAATTGGGGAGGATCATGAAGTTGATGATGATGGGGCTAATTTGGATTGAGTAGTTATGTTTATCGATGATGATATAAACTTGTTTTGAACTATTTGTATTAACTTAAATTAGTTATGTTTTCTTTGTAGAACATGTTTTGAATTTATTAATATAATTATGATATTTTGTTGTTTTGCACAACTTGTTTGTTGGATTTTTCTTTTTGGATTGAAATATTTATACAGATATAATTTTAAAATACACTAATTATCATTATAAAATTAATTTGGATTAACTTCAGAATAGTTAGGAAACAGTTACAGATTTTATCTAGGAAATAATTACAGAATTATTATGAATTTAGCTAGGAAATAGTTACAGATTTAGAAACAAAATAGCTACAGGTTTACTACAAATTTGCTATAGAAATTAGCAAAGGAATTAGTGACGGAATATTTTGTAGCAAATTAGCTACGGAAACAAAGGAAGTTTTTAATAAAAATTAACTACGGATTAGTTACGGAAATTTAAAATTTAATTATGGATTAGTTACGAAAATTTTTTGTAGCAAATTAGCTACGAAAATTTGACTACAAAAAAATTTGTAGCTAATCTGATGCTGCTATAGTCTTCTATGATAATCAATTTGCCATATATCTTGCAACAAATCCAATTTTTCATGAGAAGTCCAAATATGTGGAAATTGATTGCCACTTCATTAGAGAAAAGGTGAATGATGGCTTAATCAAATTGGTACATGTGAAATCACAGCACTAACTTGCAAACTTACTGTCAAAACTCGTGTCGGCCACTCAATTCCATTGTCTAATGTCCAAGTTGGGAGTATTGGATATATATCTCCCACCTTGAGGGGGAGTATTACAAATATATAAATTATAGAGTTAGTTAGAATCTTACAAAGTTAGTTAACATCAATTACACAGTTAGTTAGAATTAATTATCATTTGTTAGTTAGTTATTTTTACAACTTACATTCTGTTATATAAATTCAGTGGTTATATATACCATAGATGAGCGAATGAGAATGCATCAATTCATTTTCTTTCAACTCTGTTTAGTGTTCAGTCTAATAGTTAAACTAAAACATTATTATTATAATTATTATTAATTATTAATCTTTAAAAAAATATCAACCAGTCTCACAAGTTAATATTGTTAGATGATTTTTATAACATTATTATTATTATTAGATAATTTTTATAATTTTTTTATCTGATAATTCTTATAATGTTGTTTATAAGTGACTTATGTTTGATTATAGAATAAGGATTGTGCTATAATAATCAACTGTATTATAATAAATAAAAAAATTTATAATGTATTTACCACACAAAAAATTTGTTGTATTGTCATGTGCTTATTTTTAATTTCAAGAGTAAAACCTTATTTTGATCCCTCGAAGATATATCTTTTTATTAAATTAGTCTTTAAAACTTGAAACCCTCATTTTTTTCATTCCTCAATCTATTTAAGTTTAATGTTGTTAACTTTAAAAGCATTTATGTAATGTTAAAAGATGACATGACACATTCAACTCTGTTAATTAGGCCGAGATGACATTGTTTTACCAGTTTTACACATCATTTGGGGCTTGTGTGTGCACAATATTCCATTTTAGTGTATCTATATACCTTTAAGAGATGCATTTTGGTAATATGACATCATTCTGGCTTAATTAACTAAGTTAGACATGACATGTTATCTTTTAACGTTACAAAACAACTTTTAAATTTAACATTGTTAAAGTCAAATGGATGGAGGGATTAAAAAAATTAAAATTTCTAGTTTTAAGGACTAAATTAATAAAATTTATCTAGGACTAAATCGATAAAAGATATATCTTTTAGGATCAAAATTGGATTTTACTCTAATTTCAATTCAATTAAAATTATCTTTACCAATCTTTTTTACACGTGTTGCTATACATAATTGTGTGCTAAAATTAAAGTTTGTATAATAAAATTATTGAAATATATAATTAAAAAAATAAATTAAACCTAAAAAATATTAGAGATAGATTCGAACATGACTAACGATACAACAGTCCTAGATTTATTTTTTAATGTAATTGTGGTTGAATAATTTTTTTTCCATGAATTTATGTAGTTTTTATATAAATGCTAAAAATACAAATATGACTAATTCACTGTTTTTTTTTTTTTGGGTTGGGGGCGGGGTTTCAAAATGTGACTAATTCATTGTGAGTTTCTTCTTTTTTTTGAGGCCCCTCAATATTGTAATTAAAAAAATATGTTTATTTGGTATGTAAGTTATATAAAAAAATTAAAATGTAAATAATAATGAAGGAAATCACATGTCATGAAAAATAAAAAAACAAATATAAAAGAAAAATATAAAATATACCCTATAAAAAAAATCTCAATTCAAATGGGGATGAAATGGCAGGGTTGTGGATGTTCCCACTAATCGTCAAAACTGTCACAAGTGCAAGTGAGAGCAAGAATCCTATGTAATCGTCTGTAACATGTCATGAAAAAAAAATCAAATATAAAAGAAAAATATATAAAACATACCCTAAAAAATAAGAAAAATGATGTTCTTATTATATCATTTTTTTTCAAATGTTACTTTTCACACCTTTTTTGAATAATTATGATTAAGTGAGAGAAAATTATAAAAAAAAGGTGATATGATTATTGATATAGATAGTAATGTAAAAAATGATGTGAGAGAAAAATAATAATATTATTAGTAGGGATGGAAATGAGTTGAGTTATGTCGAATTAAGCTTGACGCTCACGAAGTGCTTAAGCCCAATGAATCAATTTAAGCAATAAGCAAATTAAGTTTGCAAGTTAAATGTAAAATTCACTATGAGAGGGTCTCACTTATTTATAGTTGTTTAACATATTTAATAGAGGGTGGAGATGTAGTCAAAATGTGTTATGGGGATGAGGTTCTAGAACCTTCCTCCACTTAACTTTTAAAATAGTTAGATATTTTTAAGACTTATAAAATATCTCTAGAAAATATCTAAAATATTTATAAGTAATCTTCTAAATATTTCTTAATAGTTGTATTCAAGGAGATCTATACTATTCTTGAACCTGGTCAAAAAATCTAAATAAAGAAAAGCAACACATGTTGGCACAAGGTTTAGGCTCATTAGGCAAGGAAAATTATATTTTAATGAAACTAAGGAAATAATAAAATAGAAAAATATATAATATAATAAAATTAATAAATTAATTTCTCAATTAACTAATATTAATTCTAATTATCAAGAACATATTGATACGTGATATTAACTAGCATTTAAATTTAAAAATGTTGATACTAGATTCTTACTAATTGATTGAAAAGTCAATTTATGAAATATTGATATTAATTTATTAAAAAATAATATATTAAAATTAATTTAGGATATATTGTTATATTATTTTCTAATTATATGAGATACTGTTACAATATTATTCGGTCATATGAAATAATGTTACAATAATTTTCGATTAAATGAGATATTACTTAGCAATAAATTATCCAAAATAAAATTACAAAAGCACACAAACACAGACACACAACAGAGTAGGAAGAGTGGTAGTGGAGATGATTAAACAAAGCATGTCAACAATCGTAATAAAAAATGTGATAAACAAAACCAACCCAATAATTTAATTATTATAATCTTATTAGCCATTTTTTTATGTATTACCTTTTTTTTATATTTTTATCATTTTTTCAGTACTTTGTTATTTAATTTTTCTTTGGTACTTTTTACATACTACCTAATTCTATTTATTTAATTATTCTAAATTTTATATTTTAAATTTTTCATTAAGGGAAAAAAATTCCATATCAACCTTAATAATATGAACTAAAAATCCTAACCCATTTAGTGAAACAAAATTGCCTTAGCCCATTGAACAAAAACTTGCCCATAAAAAGTAGCAAGGCCTAACTCCAAAAATCTTTCAAACTCATCAAAACAAATTCTCAAAAGTCAATCTTACATTATAAAATAGGTCGATCTTATATCCCTTAGTCCAACTTCAAATTCAACCCTAAAAGAGAACAACAATAATCTAAACTATGCCGAAAGAAAAACACTTGAACACCATTAGAAAGATTAACCTAACCCTAAACTTACTCCACAAATTCAAGCCCAATGAAACCTTACTTAAGCCACCCAAAAAATTTAGCCGACAATTAGGAGTGTAAACGAGTTGAACCCCAGCAAAGCACAGAAGAACGTCAACAACAAAAGTTTCATTTTGTTTTAGGTTGGTCATCGGCCACATGAAAGTAGATCTTCCCCTTCATGGTGGTTTTCTGTGACCCCTCTTCCTTGTAAATACCCTTGCCTGTGGGAGCTTTCTCTCATCTTGTAGGAGTTTTTCATCCTTTTTTTTGGGAGTTCCCCCTCCTCTTTTGTGGGAGTTTTTTCTTTCTTTTCTATTTCTTTTCTTTTTCCTTTTTGCTAGAGTGGAGGTGATGGTGGTTGATTCGAGTGTTGAACTCAACCAAATAATAAAATTTCAGTTCTACTGATAACTTGTAGTACAAGATAGCGAACCAAGTCTTCTCTTGAGGATCAAAATACCAATCAAACTTAATCAAAATCATTAAGGGGAGATTGTATATGCAAAATTTAAACATAATAATTAAATATAAGAAAGAAAATCAAATCGCAAAGCAACTAATCTAAGAAATCATCAGAAATCTAGTTGGCTTGTCATCAATCACTAAATATGCATCTTGATTGAATTAATCCAGATTAACAAATCTACTAACCTAACTTTCTTCAATTCATGTGACTAAACCACAATTAATCAATCATAATTTAATCACAAATCTTAATTAGGATTAAGGATTCAATCAAATCACATCGTACAATAGAAATCTCTAATCATATAATTCGAAATCCAAATTAAGAGAATGAGAAGATAATTAATTCAATTCAAAATCAAAATTTGGAACATAATCTCAAAGTCAAACTAGAATTTTCTCAAGATCTTTAGATTGATCTCAGATAATTAGCTCTCCATGGCCGTCACACACAATTTTCAAAAAGAAAATAGAACTCTAGATAGAAAATCAAGTAAAAACGGATAGGGTTTCTATCTATCTTAAATCCCCTCTTTATAACAAAATAACTAACTTAAAAATTAAGAATCCTAATTTGCCCTTAAGTTAAAGTTAATTTTTCACCTCTTAGCTTTCCTTAGCCACCAAAATCACTTAATTTAGGCTTTAGATGAGAGAGTTATGCCTAATTTACTCTTAACAGGTCTCTAATCCCATCAGCCGAATTCACGTAGGTAAAATTCTATCAAAACGTTGTAGTTTCAATTCATGGTCTTCATAAGAGTTGAAGATCTATGTCTTAAATTTCGAATGCCACTAGTTTCAAGTCCATATCACACATACAGGCCGAATTATGGACCAATTAGTGCACACTACTCGGGTTACGTGATAGAACCCGAGTTCTGACTTCCAAGCCCAATTCAGTCTACTAGATATCCGATTCAGCTCTGGGGCTCTTCATAAAAGTTGTAGAACACTCTCTTATCTTTCCTACAAGGTAAGATATATAATTTTTAAATATCTAGAACTGAAAATATGGCCGAAATACAGAAATAGTGTAAAATTTTAATAATGCTAAAAAATCAATAAAGCCTAATTTGAGCTCAAACTTATAAAATGTGACCAAAATCAATCAATTAAGCATATAAGACGTCCAAAAGGCTAAATTTGAGGGTTAACTAATGTATAAAAATCGTGTTTATTAGTGGCACAATGGACTATAAGCTTGGGATGCACAACTGTTTCTAATTTTTCCGATGAGCCAATGTGTATCACGGAGTGGGCTTGGGGCTTCTGTGTTCAGACTAGTGGAATTGTGTACTTAGTTGATGTTCTTCTTTGATGTCTGAATGCTTATGTCAATCACCCTTCCTTAGTGTCGCTGCAGCTGGGTGCTTAGCCAGTACCAAAATCAGAGATTTAGCGAGCTCACTTGTGTACTATTGTCTATGCAAAATCATCGTTATTCTAGTGATTTTTTTTCGCTATAGTGTTTTTGTTGATTGTAAATCTTAGGTTTTAGCTTGAACCCTGATCAGGTTCTATTGTACTAGTTTATCTATTATAAATAGGTTATTATCTTAATTTGTTTCTCAATCGATGAAAGTTTGTTGGCAAAAAAAAAAAGTTGAATGAAATCGAGTACTTGAAGTTTAAGTTTGACTTGTGAAAAAAATAGATCACTCAAACTTGGTTCATTTATTTAAACGAGTCAAATTTAAAGTTTAAACTTGACTTGTTTAAAAATTATAAAAGCTTGGGATTGATTTATTTAACTCATTTCTAACTTGATTATTTTTTCCTTTTATCAAATATCTTTTTGAAATATTTTAAGTTTATTAATTTAGTATTTAGAGTAAACATTTTTATGTTAGAAAATAGAGTAAAAAACTGAAAAAATAGAAATGAAAGCTTTTTTCATTCATAATCCGTTACATAAAAAATTCATAACTTTCTTATAGAGGTTTCTAGTTAGTAATAATAACAAAAAAATTGTTATCTCTAAGTTTTTATTTAAAATTATAATTTATTTGTGATTTAATTTTTACTATTTATACAAAATGAATAAATAGTATATATTCACACATATACGAGTTATTCACTTTAACTTTTAGTGTCAAGCTTATAAAGCTTGAACTTGATTTCTTTATATAATCAAGCATGAGTTTAAGTTTGAGTTTGTTTGTTTAGTTAAAGAAATGAATTTAATTGAATATTTAAAAATCAAGCTTGAATAATTTATGAATAACTCATTTCATTTACACCCCTATCAAAAACAAATTCAAACAAAATAAGAAAAAAGCCAACAACAAATAAACCTTGCTGTAACATATTTTTTTTATGAACCTTGATCTAACATGAACCAAGAATTTTTAAAGAATTCTTATTTTAATATATTTTTATTTTATTGTGCAAAAAAAAAATGAACCAAGAAAACCCGATACGTCAAATAACTATTGCCCAAGATTAAAAATAAATAATATATTGTACCAAAATAATATGTATAATATATATTTTTAGATAAAAAAATAAAATCAAATGTTAACATATGTTAAACTAAAACATTATTGTTACCATTATTATTAATTATTAATCTTAAAAAAATATCAAACAGTCTCACAAGTTAATGTTGTTAGATGATTTTTATAACATTATTATTATTATTAGATAATTTTTATAATTTTTTTATCTGATAATTTTTATAATGTTGTTTATAAGTGACTTATGTTTGATTATAGAATAAGGATTGTGCTATAATAATCAACTATATTATAATAAATAAAAAAATTTATAATGTATTTACCAAAAAAAAAAAAATTGTTGCATTGTCATGTGCTTATTTTTAACTTCAAGAGTAAAACCTTATTTTGATCCTTCGAAGATATATCTTTTTATTAATTTAGTCTTTAAAACTTGAAACCCTCAATTTATTTAAGTATATTGTTGTTAACTTTAAAAGCATTTATGTAATGTTAAAAGATGACATGACACATTCAAGTCAGTTAATTAGGTTGATATGACATCGTTTTACCGGTTTTACACATCATTTGGGGCTTGTGTGTGCACAATATTCCATTTTAGTGTATCTGTATACCTTTAAGAGATGCATTTTGGTAATATGACATCATTTTGACTTAATTAACTGAGTTAAACATGACATGTCATCTTTTAATGTTACAAAATAGCTTTTAAATTTAACATTGTTAAACTCAAATGGATGGAGGGATTAAAAAAATTAAAATTTCAAGTTTTAAAGATTAAATTAATAAAATTTATCTAGGACTAAATCAATAAAAGATATATCTTTTAGGATCAAAATTAGATTTTACTCTAATTTCAATTCAATTAAAATTATCTTTACCAATCTTTTTTACACGTGTTGCTATACATAATTGTGTGTTAAAATTAAAGTTTGTATAATAAAATTATCAAAATATATAATTAAAATAATAAATTAAACCTAAAGAATATTAGAGATAGATTCGAACATGACTAAAGATACAACAGTCCTAGATTTATTTTTGAATCTAACTGTGGTTGAATAAGTTTTTTTTTCTGAATTTATGTAATTTTTATATAAATGCTAAAAATACAAATATGACTAATCCATTTTTTTTTTTGTGGGTGTGGGTGTGGGTGGGTGTGGGGTGGGGGTTCAAAATGTGACTAATTCATTATGAGTTTCTTCTTTTCTTTGAGGCCCCTCAATATTGTAATAAAAAAAATTACGTTTATTTTGTATGTAAGTTATATAAACAAAACTTTAAAATGTAAATAATAATGAAGGAAATCACATGTCATGAAAAAAAAATCATCAAATATAAAAGAAAAAAATATAAAATATACCTTTAAAAAAAGAAAAATGATGTTTTTTTTTAATACCATTTTTACACCATTTTTGAATAATTATAATTAAGTGAGAGAAAATGATAAAAAAAAAGTAAACTAATTTACCAATCAGGTGCAAATATGAATAAAATTTACCAATTAAGTGTAAGTCAAAAAATAATTATCAAAGTAGAGTAAGTCGTAGCTAAGAACCACGACTTACATTTGATTTTTTTTTTATTAATTTTGCAGGGTAAGTCGTTGGTGGAATGCACGACTTACCCATTCTTAATTTTTTTTATTTTAGTTAATGAAGTCGTGCTTGACAAGAACGACTTATTTTTTTTTTTAGGGAAGTCGTGGCTTTAGTGTCGTGGCTTTGAGCCACGACTTGTTTGTTTTTAATATTTTTATTTTTAAATTGATTTTGTTTTTAAGAATAATAAATTTAATTCATTATGTTAAAAAAGAAATATTACAAGAAGATACGATAAAAATTAATTAATTCATAAACTTGATTATATAAAAAATATTACAAGTTAAAAAACCTTAACTTTTTATGTTTGACTTCTTCCTCTTCTTATTCTTACTCTACCACCTCTTGTTCTTGGTCTCTGTTGTAATTATACAGGATTCTCATTATTATCATCATGTTCAATGTCCTCGTTAGGCATAGTTGGACGATAATCTAAATCCATCAATATTGAGAATGGAGTGCCTAAATTGGCAGCAAACATTGATGGTAGTGGTGGTGATTCAAAAGTTTTAGTATAAGGAACATGGTAGGATGATGACGGATGTTGATATGCTGAAAATTGAGAAGTGGAAGGAACATGGTGGAATGATTATGGATATTGAGATTTTGAAAAGCCTTGGGGAACATAGACATCTTCATGTGCTTGAGTTTGAGATGTCTGTGGATGTTCATCAACATCTTCTCTTTGACGTGGTTGCACATGTCGTCTTTGTCTTTGTCTTTGTTTGTCAGACTCTTGTTCAGGTACAATAAAATGTTAAGTAGGAGCATCTTCCTCATATATTGTTGAGAAGGCTAATGGATGGATCTCTTCCAAGGCATTCAACATATCATGACAGGCCTAATTAATGGTTTGTAGGGGATTTTGGGTAGTGTTTGGAGAGGTAGTGTAGCCATGAATTGCGTGTACAAAAGAATACTGAAAAAAATTCATTATGTTATTAGTGATATTTGATGTTAACATAACAATGCTTTTATACCACATTAAATTAAATAATGAAAGAATGATCATGCCGCACCACCAAAATATGCACCCTCTCGAGAAATATATCGTCAGGTGCGACGTTCACAATAGAATGAGAGGGTGTCTTATATAAGGGGACCTTATGCAAGTCGTACCTCAAAGACACAAGTCTTAAACCCTAAAAAAAAATAGAAGTCGTGGTTGGGAGCCACGACATCCCTTTAGAAAAAAAAAACAGAAGTTGTGGCTGGAAGCCACGACTTCCCTTTAAAAAAAAATAGAAGTCATGGCTGGAAGTCACGACTTCCCTAAAAAAAAGTCATTCTTGTCAAACACGACTTCATTAACCGAAATAAAAAAAATAAAGATTGGATAAGTCGTACTTTCCACTAACGACTTATTCTAAAAGATTAATAAAAAAAAGATAAAATGTAAGTCATGGCTTACTTACCATTATATACTCTTCCTTTTATATTATTTTGATAATTATTTTTTGACTTATACCTAATTAGTAGATTTCGTTCAGATTTACACTTGATTGGAAAATTAGTTAAAAAAGTGTATAATTAATAATATAAATAATAGTATAAAAAGTGAGATAAAAAAATATTGTAAAAAAATCATAATTGAAAAAACAAACACTAAATTAGAACGTGGACAAAATGGCGGGCCCCAGGCGGGGTGGATATTCCCACTAACCGCCAAAACCGTCACAGTGACAGCAATATCCTCTGCTTTCCGTCCACGTAGAGCGAGAAACCAAGCCAGTAACATGCTGCTACGTCATGAACATCAGAAACAACATGCTCTAACTTCTACGTAATCAGAACAGAGTCCATCAAGTAAGCGAGTGCATCTCGTACCCACGAATCTGACCACACAGGAGCATAACCAGCATGTGCATGAACTATTTCAAAAATTTCTCGCACTATAAATTGATCAGAGCATTTTTTTCTGAGAAATTCAATAAGCAGAAGAAGGCATTGAATTTCATGCAATGGAGAGAGAGTTCGATAGAACATACATAAAGAAGGGGCCATGGAGTGGTGAGGAAGATGAGGTGCTCCTAAATCATGTGAACAAGTTTGGTCCAAGGGACTGGAGTTCCATTCGATCTAAAGGCTTGTTGCATCGAACTGGAAAATCTTGTCGCCTTAGATGGGTTAACAAGCTTAGGCCCGACTTGAAGACGTAAGTTGTCGCATTTTCATGTGTAATGTCAATTGTCTTTGATTCTTTAGTTAGACTCAAGGATTTAGATTGCCGATTAATGCATAACCTAAGCTGCAATATCTCGGTTGCAGCAGCCGTTACAATTGAATCAGGCCACAATTGTAAACCCTATTTACATGCACCGGCTCGCAATGCCACTGCGACGTGATCATTGTTAGTATTTAGTACGTAGTTAGTTATTACTTTGTTAATAAGATCCTATTTTTAGGACTCCTGTTTGTTGTCAGTTATCCTAGTTCTACTCCATTATTAGAAGTTATCAAACGTAGGGTGTTAGTTTCTAGTTTCAGTTACTGTGTAAGGCTTTATATAACAGCCAATTTTGTTTTTCTATTAATGCATAAGAGTTTCTCCCAATTCTCTTTCTTCTTTCTTTGTTAGCTATACCAATCATAATCTCAATTTAAAACCTTGGTTAAACTTTTTTGTTTTCGACAGGACCTTGGTTAGACTTAAGCATAAAGTAATGAACTTTTCATGTTAATTACTACCATTTTTCTTTTTGTATTTATGTAATTTTGCTAGTTCTGTCTTTGTGGTTTTCTTTTCCCTGATATTATTTTTGAGGGAAAGGGGGCTGGAATATTGTTTTGTATTTTTGTGTTGTGTCCTTTTGTGGTTGCATGAACATTTGGGGATAATAAGAATAGTTGCTGTCGAAGTGTTGGTGTTTGTGTAAGGTACGTGTTTTGCGTGGTGTGGATGCCCTTTGATCATTTTGTAACAAGGTGCTTTGGTACTAACAATAATGTTCTGAACTGTTTCGTTTTATAACAAGAAATTTTGGAATGTGTGTGATTCCAATGGCAGTGGCTGCAAGTTTTCAGCAGAGGAGGAGAGGATGGTGATAGAATTCCAGGCACAATTTGGGAACAAATGGGCCAAAATTGCTACATATTTGCAAGGGAGAACCGACAACGATGTGAAAAACTTCTGGAGTAGCAGGAGAAAAAGGTTGGAGAGGATGTTGCAGAGCCCATCACCATCAAAGCCGCATAAGAACAAAGGAAAAACTCCTCTTAATCAAGTACAAGTTGAAGAGGTGAGGTATATGAGTATCCCTTACTTTAAGATTTGTGTGTGTGGGGGCATAACTATTACTAGAAAGAATGCAACACAAGTACCACAGCAATTATATTATAGGTTGTCTTTAGTACCTTTTATAAAATACTGATTTAGTACATAATAGATCATTATATCTTGAACTTAATAGTCAAAATATCTATTTCAGGTTCCTCCATGCAGTTCCAATCAGCTAGAGGAAAACCCATGTTGCAAGTACAATTCGTACCCTGCTTCCTATATGGGAAACACCGAGGTGTTCAAGATGGTCAACCTACCAGATTTGACAAAGCCAAACTGCCAAAATTTGGAAGGTGACCTAAATGCAGTTGAGTTTGAGGCCACCCCACTTCATATGGTACCATCGTTTGAGTCTTCATCTGAGTACAACTTTCTTCAACTCCCTGAACCACACATGGACTTTACATTAATCCAACCGTGCCAGGACCTTGTTCCAGAACCCTTTGACCCCACGTTGCCAACTCTTGGATTGGAAGGAAATTCTCAAAGTACAAGTTCAAACGGCTTCTTTGAGGACTTACCAACTGAGATGTTTGAATACTTTGAGCATGTTCCAACCTCGTCAGAACAATAAACTGTTTGTTTTTAATTAGTCTTTTATAGCATTATGCCCAGCAATCATTTAGCTCCTATTTTCCATGTACCATCCTTTTGGAAAACAGTCAATGCTAAATTGCTGTAACTTGCGTTTGCAATTTGCCAATGCATGAACATGTAACAGGTTTCTTGGATTTTACCAAGGAAAAACCACAAACCTCACAATATCTGTCAAATTTAGGAACATATTTAATACCTGCACATTTGAGAGTATTTCCCATATTAAATTATCTTTTTTAGAGATACTTCATTTTATCAACCCCACCTTTATATGGGCTTGAAATGGGGCGGATAGGGACGGGATTTTCCTCAACTGGACCTTCTTGTGCACTCTTGAGATTAAAACCCGCATCCGTCCAACTTAACCCTGCCTTGCACTAAGAATATTTTATATTGAATCTATATAATATTTAATTATAATCTTAAAATTAATCATTCAAACCCGCATCCGCCTCACCTAACCCTGCCTTGCACTAAGAATATTTTACATTGAATCTATATAATATTTTAACGCTCGGGTCCCTAGCTGATCACTAGTCTGAGTATGACCCACTAGAGAAGGGCAAAAGCAAAAAGCCCTCTCAAATCTGGCACCAACCAATTAATATCCCAACAAGTTGCCTACGGGGAACTGTGACTCAGCCTCAACAAATTAGAAAAGAAAGAAATTGAAATGTAAGATGTGCCATGTTAGAGAAGGGAAGTTGCATTGGCCGTCAAATGTTTGAATTTAAGTGTAATTGTACTAAGCATGCACTAAGCAGTGTAAGCACTCAGAAGTAGGACGACTACATATTTTTTTCTTAGCAATCATATTAACGCATGATATACTAATTATATGCCGGTGAAATGGAAGATATTAAAGTGGCTTAAGAATTGTAATTCCTTATCTTGATTATAGGCTTCTTAACTATAGTCCTTTTACACCTAAAACATAAAATTAGTATAATAAAGAGTAAATTTTCATTTTCATCCTTCAAAGATATATACAATATTATATTAATTCTTTATTTATAAACATATCAATTTTTAAAAAAGATATATACGACATAGAACTAATCTTTCAATATCACATTTATTATGACATTAGTCTTTAAAAGATATCAAATTGATCTTTAATGGACAAAATTAATGACATTAGTTATCATTAAAAGATTAATTATTTTATGTAGCTGATAAATAAATGATTGTCACGTATATTTCTAAAGGACCAAAATAAATATTTACTATGTATAACATTCATTTATTTATCTCATATATAGTGAAGTGTCCCCCAAAAGTAACTGATCATGTATGGAAGCATCTATTATCAGTCATTTTTTTATAAAATCACCGACGCATAAATTTATACTTAAAAAAATACTTTTAAAAAAATATTAGTAAATCGTGTACCTCTATCACTAAAGTTGAAGAATCATAAAGAAAAATGCAAAGAAATCGAAAGTAGATTTTAAGATCTCTCTAACGCTTTTGGAATAAAGTCTACCAATTATTATCATGAATAAAGTTAGTGTATTCTGATACTTATTTGTGAGAATCATAAATTTTAAGATACTTATGTTTTAATGTTAAATTTTTACATTAAAATTCTTAAAAAACTTACAAACTAACAGTTCAATCTCGAAGTCAAGAATACACGGGGACCTGACCTCAAGCAAAACAAGATGATTGCTGGGGAGCTCTCGATGCTGTGGCGGAGTGAGGGGGTGGTGTGCACTCCAACACCACTAATGTTCAAGTTAGGGTTTACATTAAGATGATAAAACAGATAATAGATGCATAGTGAGTGGTTAAACTATCCCTTTATTTAAAGTACGAGACGATTATTGTGAAGCAACCTATGCAGATTAAGTTTTCTTGTATTTAGGAGTCCAGTGGAGTATCTATTGGAATTTTATCTCTTTATCTCCATTTGTGAAAGAATTTAGCTACAACCCTTAATCTCTTCTAAAAAGTGAACTGGATCAAAGTAGATCCTAGTGACCCGAGAATCCGTTTGTTGTTGGGCCACGGGATAGCATGATGAGATAATAGAATCCGGAACCCAGTTCGAAATAGTTAGTAATTTATAATCTTAACAATTTAATCAACCAACAAAATATCTAAATCATAAAATTCGTTTATTCATAATTTAGAGTACAAAGCACCATTTTCTGTTTTCTATTTTGCATTCATACAATTTATGATGCTCTTGTCTTGGCCATAGCATTGTAAACAAAGGGTTGAAACGAAGAAGCCAAGAGTAATCCTCGCCAGAACTTGTAAACTACATTACTAGCCATCACAATGGTAACTATACCTCTTATTTAGCATATACTTAATATAGCTCTCACATGCTTTAGAACCGGGTGTCATCACCTACCTCCTGGAGGGTGGTGACCACCATAAGGTGGCTTCTCGTATGGAGGCTTGTACACTGGTGGCTTCTCAACTGGAGGCTTATAAACAGGTGGCTTCTCAATTGGTGGCTTGTAAACAGGTGGCTTCTCAATTGGTGGCTTGTAAACAGGTGGCTTCTCAACTGGAGGCTTGTAAATGGGTGGTTTCTCCACTGGGGGCTTGTAGATAGGAGGTTTATACTCAGGAGGCTTGTCATAGTTAGCAAGCCCTTGAGGGCTGAGAATCAGAGCTGCAAGGAGCAACACTAGGAAGAAGGGTAAGGAAGCCATGTTACTGATTCTTGTGTTGGTGTAAAACGCAAATGATCAGCTTTTATCCTAGTCAGGGGGCTTAGTGAATCGAGTAGTTGGTGCAGGTCTCAATCTGAGTCATTTATGATTTGGATAGCCCCTGTATAAAAAGTCAAAGGCTGGTGTGTTTTGTTGAACAATGATACCGGTGATTTTGTCTTCACATAGTAGCAAAGTAGGAAATTATATGTGGGAACGGGAACTACATCAGTGTACCAGTACGAATCTTTTCCTATGCACCGACAGTGAGTTTCAATTTTCAGAATAAATTAAAATTGTCCTTTGAATTCAAGTCAAAAAATTTCCTTCGTTTCCCACTCCATTCTAATCTAACGTAACTCGAAAGGGACCATGACTCTGCCTAACATTTTGAAAATCTTCCTGATGTTTAATATATATGATAAGTATGTAAAGCAGACCATTGTAACGAGAGCATAAGATAGAAAAGCTTAGGCCCATACGAATTTGTCATCGCTCATTTGCTTTAGCATGTGAATAATTTAGTTGAATAAGGAAAACTAAATGACATCACCTTTGTGTTTGATGTTGGGTTGGCTTGTTTCAAGGCTTGACCCATGCATTATTTAAAAGAGTTGCCCTAACGGTATATAAGTATTTATTGTGTAGGTAGAAACGTGATTATAAATTTAAATTTTAATTATTTTAATTTTTAAAATTAGACTAAAAAAATATTTTTATAAATTTTTTAGTCCTTATATAAATAATTTACCTTTGATCAAATTAGAAAAATAGATTAATCGATGTATCCTCAAATTGATCCAAATACCATTTAATCACGATAAAAAAAACTCTTGACATAAGAAAAAAATGTTGAAGTATTTCCTCTCAGCTTTACTCTATCCTTTATATTTTGGTTCCCTCAAATTTTTTCTCTTAGATCCACCACTGTAGAGTGCAATGATTACCAAAGCCCAAGTCTTGCAACAATAATTCACTCTAAAATGGGTACTCGAAACGCCATGTATTTACCACTTTTCTATCTCTAAAGCATATAATATTCTTTTGGATAAATTTAATTTACTCCTTTCTCTAATTTTCGTAATAGTCAAACACAATATACATTTTGAGTATTTTATGTGCAGTTGGATTATAATCAAACTCGTGCAAATTAATTATTTTTTGTGATTGTTTGGGTAATGTTTTCACTAAACTTGCTTCTTTTAACCAATATATATCATCTAATTTGGTTTCATTGTATTTGCTTTTGTTAAACCTAAAATCATGAATTATGATTATCTGCGTGCTCATTATAAAATCTCAAAAATAAAATAAAAAACAAAGAAAAAATCGTTCAGAGAAGTACAGGTACAATTCACAGACTTTTTTTTGTCTCCCGTTAAAATTGTACCTAGTTCTTCAATGGCAAGAATCCAACAAATGAAAAAAAAAAAGCCATTTGCCTGACTTTGAACATATTAATTTTGTAGGCAATCCACTCTAACATAATAAATTAGAATATATTTCTTAAAAAGTGATGTAAGTTATTTTTTTAAATTAATATATGTCATTCTTAATTTTTTTATTAAATTTTTAATTTTTTTATCTTTTTAATTAATTATACATATGTCTTTTTTAATTTTTTTCTCTTTTAACTTTTGTTTTTTAGATTTTATCTAAATAAATTAATTATGCATATTTTATTTATAATTTTAAATATGTTTTAATTAATATTTATTTAAATTCTATTTGAATTTAAAAAAACTCATACATGGATATTTGAGAGTTAAACAGGATTTTCAACCTCAAAATTTCTTCAAAATGAATTAGAGCAATAAACTCCGTATTAAGAACTTTTATTACAAAGTTTGATGGTACGTGATCAGCACGTTTTAATTACATTGTTTTTCTTTTTCTTTTTCTTATTAACAGTGCTACTTGCTGCTGTAGTAAAAACTTGAATTATATTTATATCTTTTTCCTAAGTGAATTAGAGTGTGCTAGATGGTGGTTTTTAAATTTGTCAAAGATATTGATAACAATTTAGACTTTTCTTCTAAATCCAACAACTGAAGTAGAACAATTGAATTTTTGACATTAAATCGTAGTCTGCAAGTTCAATGTTTGATCTTTATGGTTGCAATTTTTTATATACTCTCTCTCTCTCTCTCTCTCTCTCTCTCTCTCTCTCTATCTATCTATCTATATATATATATATATATATATATATATATATTAGTTAGATGAGATCAGCTATGTTTGGCAGGGCTCAAATCACTTAAGGCCCTAACAAATTTTTACTTCCATTTATACTTTATAGTCAAAAAGGTAATATAAGTAAAACATGAGAGGTAGAATTTTCTATCTTTTTTTTTCTCCAAAAATAAAACCCACAATATATAATACTGTGTATGAATGTTTTTTTTATTAATAAAATATAATGGAATAGGTGAGGATAGATTGAAAAAGAGAAAGGAATGAAAAAAATGAAACATAATTATTTTTTTCTTATTTAGAAGATTAATAAAAGAACGGAACAAGACTCATTAACTCATGTGTTTCTCTCATTTCCACCTCAATTTTAAAGAGAACAAAAGTTGAAACTTTGAGTGAAAGAGAGAGAAAATGGTTATGTGTTTCTTTCACTTTCAATGTATTTTAAAACTCTTAAACAATAGAAGTTATTTCTTTTCCTCTCATTTCCTTTCTCTTCTCCTCATTACTTATTATCCAAATATAGTATAAAATTAATGGGAAAGGATGTTGCCTTTGTATCATCATAATAAAAGAATGAAACTCAAAAACCAGTATTAGAACTAAGGTCCATCTGTTGATCTGCATACTATTCTGGTTGAAAGCATACATTTTTTTGGCTCACAACTTGAGTTGGTATAGTCGAAATCAGGAACATTTTGTTAGATTAGAAATCTTGAACATGTGGCTTTCTTGTTAATTTGTTTTCCTAGTTTCCATGATTTGGTCTTGAAGTCCTACTAGTGCTTTGTCAGATTTAGTTATTTTCAACCATTTATACTTTTTTAAGCTCACAGGTCACAACTAATTATATGTCTATTTATTGAGAGCTGCTTCTTCTACTTGTTCTCATTTTTCACTGTAATATTTTTAGCTCGGTCAATCAAATAACATTTCTTCCTCTGCTAGCTTTTTATTCTTTCTAATTTTTATTTTTATTTTGGTTGATCATGGGGCCAACCGGCTAAGTTCTTGAGTTTGACATTATTGGACTTTGTATTTTGATAGAGGTTAAAGGGCATAGTCAATTTGATTGGAGGGAGCTCTACGGTTGAAGAGTTGCCCTCCGGTGTTTTTGTAACCCAAGAGGCAGGTGTCATGGACGGATACTCTAAAATTGGTGATATATCCATATCGTATTCATATTCAATATCAATATTAATATAATATTATTGCATTCGTATTTTTGGCATATCTTTACTTTTTTTTGGTAAATGCTTACCAATTATTTCCTTTAAAGTATATTCTTCCTCTTTCATTCTAGTCCTCCTCAAAATCATCACACATAATAGCATATTTTTATCACTATCAAACGAGTTAGAGCACAAGTGAAATTCGGATTGGAATGATCACAAGTAGATAAATTTAATTTTGTCCTTTTACACATACATATAATTTTATATTATCATGCTTTTATCTTGAATTATTTTTTAAAACCCATTTGTATATCGTATCGTATCAAATATTTGTATTGATATCTGTGCAACAAAGGTTTCCAAGTGAAGCCAATAACAAAATCCTATTCCATGTTCGATGAAATTATTTTTTAAAAACTTGTGTTAGGAAAAATATATTCTTACATTCTTAAAAATGAGTAATTACTATTTACACTATTTTTAAGGAATGTGATTGAGTGATAGAAAGTGATAAAAAAATATATACAATAAATAATATTAAATAAGGTATAAAAAAGAGTGTATGCAGTGTTTGATCTCGTGTTAGGACTTCTCTCAATTCTGTTGCAGCAAATGTTGTTCATTCACTGAGTGTATGTCTCATTCCATTATTATTTTTTGTCCATATATAAAGGCAAAGAGATTATGTCTATATTATATCTTCCTTTGAGTAGTTGGCAAGTTCGTTTCAGTGAGCCCATACTTGTCTGAGCGGGCATACTTTATTTCCGTATAATATTTTGTTCTTTGTAAATAATATATTATTTATAAATCTTTTGAGTGATTAGAGTTGTTCCGTTATCTACAAGAAGGATTTACATATATGTATTTCTATTTGTTTGTTATTTTCTTTATTGTCTATTAAGGTCCTAGTGTTGCGTACCCTGCGAATTAACTTTGCATTGCTACTGTTCCGAATATGTTTAAAATTAGTTGGATTATGTAAAATCTAGTCTAATATTATACAAATTGAACGAGTAACTATTAGAAATTTCTAATTTAGAGAAGTAATTTAGAGATGAAATTTTTTTTGTCTTTATTAGAGATGAAAATAGAGACAAAATTGATGAATTAGAGAGGAAAAATAAAATTTAAAATTTAGAGACATAATTTAGAGATAGAAATGATCAGTCTCTGAATTTTTCATATCTAATTTCGTTTCTATTTGGTCAATTTAAAGTTAAATATACTTAAATGGATTTTAGATACATAATTTATCTATCTCAAATTTTTTTGTCTCTAATTCTGTCTCTATTCAGTCAATGTGATGTTGTAAAAAGTCAAATATATTTAGAGACGAAATTTAGAGATAGAATTTATCCGTCTCTAAATTTTCTGTCTCTAATTACCTTTCTTTTCCATCTCTAACTAATTTATATAATTTAATTAATAAAATTATTTGTTTTATAAGATAGAGACGGATTGTTTCCATATCTAATCTCTTCAAAATAAAATGCTTAAACTTGGTTTCAGAAACCCTTATTCCCCAATTTCTGAACCTCTCCTTCTCCCCCGCAGGTGTTCAATTGAACCTTGTTACCGAGCTGTGCCCTCACCATTCTCACCCAGCTCCTGTTTCCTTCTCACCCAGATGCGTTGCTACCTCCTGAGCGCTCAGGCGCTCAAATCTCACCGCTCAGGCGCTCTGGGCGCTCAAGCACTATGACTCTGAGCGCTCAAGCGTTGGCGACTGATGCAAAATTCTTCTTTTCTTTTACTTCTTTGAACATTCAGTCTTCTCCATGAGTAATTATCTGACAAAAACACACAAAACACTTAATAAAAACACAATCAAACAATACTAAAAATATAACAAAACTTACGAATAAAATTCATTAAAAATAAATAAAAGAAATATGAAAAACTAAGGAATTGAACTGTAAAAATATGACATGTTGACGGTTCATCAACTCCCCCACACATGAGCTTTGTTTGTCCTCAAGCAAAGAATAAGAGTCAACAACAAGATCAAACTCAACATCAAGAAACATGAATCAAAGGAAAATTCCACAATTAAAAGAAAGATCATTTAACACTTAAACAATTAGAGGCTTGAGTCTAACTTGCAAATGTTCTCTTCACCAAATATATGAGATCACTCAACTTTCCATTGCTCAAATGTTTAAAGGACAAAGAGATCACTCAAATTTCTCTTAAAAAATGCAATACCATAGGCTTGCTTATCAATCTCATCTCCACTTTCAAGTTCACATACAACATAAGAATCAAAAGGACTTTCCTTTGGTTGTAACAGGGCCAATGGTATAATAGAAGGTAGAAAGAAATGATAAAATAAGGTAAAGAATGCTCATGAATAGATTAATATAAAGTAAAATCAGGCTGAAAAGATGACAAATAGAGCATAATGCACAAAGATATAACAAATTCTCACTTTCAACCCAATAATCTTTATTATTCTTCACTAACAATTCTATTTTTTCCTCCTCTTTCCATTTTTTTTCCAAACTTTTTTTTCATTTTTTTTTCTTCTTCTTTTTTTCATTTTTTTTGTAACCCTTGAAAACAAAAACAACTTTTATGACTTCTCAATCAACAAATTAGATGCTCCAAAGAATCTAACCTGATTATTCAATTAGGTATTCAAATAAATCAATTTTAGGCTCAAATGGGGCAACTAAGGGATTATTTAATCAATGCAACTCTGGAAGTCAAGAAAGAATTATGCCTAATTGCCTTAATCATATTCAACCATGTATGTAAATCATTAAAACCTCAACAAGATATCAAAGCAAGTTCTAACGCACATCAATCAAGAGAAAACGCATTTCAGAAGAAAAATAGGATTTTATTTTTGAAAAATCTAATCATTAAGGCTCAAAACTCACTTTCTGACTAAGTTGATAAAGAGAACAAAAGCAAGCAGACATGGCTAAATCCCAAATAATATGTTAAATTTCACTTTACTTCATTGAAAAAGATTGCTTCACACATTATCAACTCATGATCAATGGAATCCCCTTAAAAACATATCTCTATCAGCTCAGAATAAATTAAGAAATCAACCCACAATTTCAGCTTAATTTCCAGCAATACTCAAGTGCTCATCAAATTTTTTTTTTGCACAAAAATTATAAAAGTATCCCTCACACTTAAGATAAACATTGTTCTCAATGTGAAAGAAAAAGAAATAAAAGGGGTAAAGAAAATAACAACACAACCTGATAAACAGTGACACAATGCCAGGCAAAGGAGAAGCACAAGAGTCAGCGCAGTAACAGAATCTGAAAAATAAAATCCCGAAACACATGAGTAGCATCTAAACGAAAAACAAAAATAACAAAAGTAACAAAAAATAATCAAAATAAGATAATAAAGAAGAAACACAAGTTGCCTCCTGTGAAGCGCTTGTTTAATGTCATTAGCTCGATGTTGCCTTTTTCAAATAAATCAAGGTGGCTTAAAGCAAGAGAAATAGGAGAACTCCTTCTTCTTTTCAAAACAGTTATTCCTCCCTTCGACAATAGCCTTGGGAATACTTGTAACACCCTAGCTCTGACACCAACTAATGTAACACCCTAGTTAGGGCATCACATTTCTGACTTTCGACTCATAATATGAAAATAAGTTCGCACAAAGTTTGAGTTATAAAAGATGGGTTTCAAAATTTCTTCTTTACTGAAACGTAAATTTACTGAAAATATTAGGTAATATTGAAAATCATATTTCAACTATTCATTATGCAATATTGACACCAATTAATATCACAATTTAAAGAGAAATATAAAATTAACAGACTTATTTTTTTTTTACAGTAGCAAATCCCATGACGGATCCTACTTAATAGCACGGTACAACACTAACGGAAAACTTTAACATACTTATTCCTTTTTCTGTCCATCTTGATGCATCAGACATCTGTTCCTTTGTCAACACTGCACACCTTCGAGTCCTGAATGTCCACTCCTTATTGTTATCTCCAATCTCAGAGTATCCATCGCCCGTTATGTCTAAGACAACTCGATCTTTCTATTATTTGATTTTAACAAGATGAGACACAAAAAAATAATATAACAAAGAGGTGAGATCACCTACACCAATACCAACATGGCAGCACAGAGATAACACAAACAGCAATATTATACAGATAGATCATACCATAATCATGCTATCAGCATTAATCAACTATCATCATCTAATTATTTATCAGTTCAATCATCATCCAAGTACTCAAAACAATTGTCATAGCCAACATTCCTCAATTAATATATCATACAGATATAAATGCTCAGATTTATGCATATGTACAAAGACTCAATTTATCAAAAATGACTCCATGGAGGTTTTCACAATTTCGAGAAGAATGCTCTAGTTAATTGTCAGCCTTAGCCCAAAGACAATCTCCCAGTCGTTGAAAAGAATCATGTTCTTGTCGGGTATCGTCAATGCGTTGCAACGGACTGCATCGCCAAGTGGCACGGGTACTCGCCACCGGTATCCACTGGTCGATCCATGCGTGCCTCGGCCTCTCAAGATCCATCATAGACCTCACTATCAATTCTCATTCCCTCTTCAACCACAAGGACCATAATAGCTATTAGCTATATTTTATACAATGCACGAATATATCAGTGCAAGTCCAACCCCAAAGGGCCAAATTTTTTCAATTTCATTTGTTCAATGTAATCATATGCTTCAACGCATATTTTTTCAATGCACGTATAATGCACCAAATCCAATCATAGACATATCTTTCCAATGCATGTATAATGCACCAAATACCAATCATAGGCAAAACATATCATTTTCTCATACAGTGTCCATACACTGGTTCAACAGTAATTATACTATATTTTCAACACAAAATCATGTTATCATGTTTTCATAGTTATAAAACATTTTCGCTGTGTTTTCACAAAATTACATAACATTTTCATTATGTTTTCACAATTCCAAAATGTTTCTGTTACATTTTCAAAATTCTGAAATATTTCTGTTATATTTTCCCAATACTGTAACACTTTTGTTACATTTTAAAATGTTGCAGGTCTTCTGTTGCACTTTTAAATCACGTATTAATTTTTCAATGTCTTTCTCAATCGCATAAAAATATACGTTTCTTAAATCACATATTTTTCCACTGTTTCAAAATTGCGTATATTTTTTAATAATATTTTTAATAGTGTAAAATATTTAAACGCTTCCCAAATCTCATAACAATTTTCTACCATTTTTCATAATTACGTAAAAATATTCTATCATTATTTAATCACATAGTGATTTTTTAACTAGTATTTCAAATCACGTAAAATATTTAAACTTACATAAAATATTTAAACGTAATTCAAATCACGTAGAAATATTTTAACATATTTCAAATTGCGTAGAAGTATCATTTTAAGATACGTAAATCATTTTTCACCATTTTACAATCATGTAAAATATTCCTCAATATTCCAAACATTATTTTGGACTTTCAAATAAGTCAATATCATTTTTAACACATTTTCTTACTCAAAAAATCTTTTTCCCGTTTCTTTACTCAAGAAATTCTTTTTCAAATATAATCCACAAAATTACTTTTTCATTGATATAAATCAATGTTTCAAATCTTAAAATTTCCACACGTATTTCAAAACTTAAAAATAAGTTATACTTTAGTAAATTCTCAAATCACCATTATATTCTCCATTTTTCTCAAAGCATTTCCAAACACAACCTTCTTCAAAATAAATTGAAGTTTGAAAACATTTTTGTTTACAAAAACTTAATTTCTCAAGTGATAAATGCTCTAATTCCATTTCCAAATTTTTGTATTAACTCAAGTTACGTTTCCACTTTGAAAATCACTTTGTTCATAAAAATCAAGGCATTACAAGCCTTCAAAAACGTGGACATGACTATTGAAACCATTAAATATTTTTCCTTCTAAATTGATATGGTTTTACACAAACAAAATCATTAAAATTTTATTTTCAAAACCAAAGTACCGATGGTTATAAAAACCAAACCCATTTGTTCAAATTCATTTTCACTTTCTTTGCAAATCCTTTTTCATTCTTAGTCAAAAATCTTTTTCTTGATATATATTTTCTCAGAATCACTTTTTATTGATCTAGTCCTACAAAATCATATTGAATTGTTTTAATTATTATTTCTTAACTTTAAATTTCCTAACATTTTCCAAAACCCAATAAATAAATTCTCTGTTAGAAATTTTAAGTTACAAACATTTTTCTTTATATTTCTAAATCACTTCTAAAAATTGATTAATTTGAAGTTCAATACTTTCAATATTCTTTTTCTTTTATTTATGAAAATTCCACTTCACTTAATTTATAACACTTAATTCCCTTTTCAAAAATCCTTATTTGAAAATTCTTGTATTTCATAGCATCAAAATATTTTTCTAACTTTATCAAAACCTTATAAATGGCCATTGAAACCATGAAATATTTTTCTTCTAACTTAAATAAATTTCATTCTTGTTTCTACACAAAATAAATCAATAAAATTTTATTCTAAAATTTGTGTTCATGTTTTCTTAAAAAAAAAAAATAAACCTTTAGTTCATTTTTCATACTCCTCAAATCAATCCAATTTTATTCTTCCATAAACATATTAATTTGTAAACACCTATTTTGAGGTGTCTTGGCTGAAATTCTCATTGTTCTAGGGATCAAAATTTAATTTTCTTGTTCTTGAAAAATTTCAACATTGACCCTCATCAAGGGCATCAAAACCGTAGCTCTTCCTTGGCCATTGGAACCAAGATCAATTTTCTTTCCATCCACACATCATGGCATACATATATATATATTCCATCATAAATATCATAAACATGCCATATACTCATCATGCATATTATAAGTATATTATCAAAGCCATAAAATCATGCAAAACATATTAAGCATAGACAAAAATAATCAAAGCACAAGAAAATAAAGCAAAGCTCATAAACACACAATTAATTATTACATGACCATGAATTGGAATTCTCACATGAATTCACAATCCATCAAATATAAGACTATCTCCCACCACCATAATTGGTTGGTGAGATGGATCTCCCTCTTACCTCTTGAATATCCTCAAAGCTTCTTGATTTTGCTTCTCTTTCCAAGTCCTTCAACACCAAGGGCTTCTCAAATTCAAAATAAAATACATAGAAATTAGTATACTAAGCTTGATTAAGAGGAACCATGGATCAAACATGGTTTAGATCATGAAAAAGAGATAAGAATTGAAGTCTTCTTACACTTCACCTTAAAAACTTAATAACTTGGCTCTTGAAGAAAGTCCATGAAGATGAATGATTTAGAGAAAATCTCCAACATGAAAGTTGCTTAGAATATCATGTAGATTCAAGATCTATGGTTGGATGAAATTAAAAGAGATTGGATGGTGGTTTTGAGTGTCTTGACCGAATGGTTTCTCTTGAAGCACAAAGATGGAATTTTTGATTTTTGATAGAAACTTGAAGCTTGGATTTGAAGCTCAAGATGAATGATTTTGGAAAAACTCATAACTAGAGATGTTCTTAGAATGGTGTTTAGGTTTAGGAAATGATGTGAGTGAAAATTATAGGTGAGTAATGGTGCTTGTGGGTTGCTTGGCGAATCATAAGGTGAGAAAAGGAAGGAAAATAGTTGTTTTGTGTTCTTGGAACTTTGAGAGAATTTGATGAAGGTTTTTGGTGAAATAGAAAAATGAATATGGAGAGTGTAACCAAAGGTGCTGCTGCCGTGGGAGTGAAAGAATGGAGAGATATGAATTCATTTGGCATAATTGAAGGCTATCACATGATGCAAAGTCTTCCACTTTGTCATCTTTTCTTTGGCCTAAAAAAGGCTATACAAGCATGTCTAAACATGTCTCCTCCTTCCTAACACTCCAAAACCGTCCCCCTTCATCATGCACTCCAAAGTTGTTATAATTACTTGCTAATTGATTAGTTAATTCATTAGATTAAGTTTCCTAATCAATCTTAACTAATTTTCTAATTATATAACTAATTAATTAGACATATTATTTCATATATTATAATCTCTAATTAAAATTAGGATATCTAATTAAGAATTAGATTATAACAATTTAACATTTAATTTAGTTTACTTGGCTTGTTAATTAGGCCATTATTTGAAGCATTTCTAGCCATTGATTAATTCAATGGTTAGGATTTAGGTAGACTTTTGATTTAGAAGACTAAATCTAAGCCATTAGATCCTTCTCCTTTAAATTCTAGCCATTAGATGTGTCTCCAAAATAAAGGGTCAAGATTACTTCTTCTTACTTTTAATCCAAGAGTCATAATTAGTCTTTGCTACTTTTTAAGACCAAATCTCCACCCTTGATTAATTCTTCATCCAATGGTCATAAATGGTCTTTGTCACTTTTTAAGACCAAATCTCCACCCTTGATCAATTCTAAATCCAATGATTGTAAATGGTCACTTTATATAATCAATTTTACACCGTTGATTAAATCTACGGTTGATATTGAAGCTTGCCTAATTAAATCTATTCTCACACCATTGATTAAATCAATGATGATTATCTTATGTTTCTTTATTAAATTTATTTCTTAACCGTTAATTGAATCAATAGTGGATATCCAAACCACCAATGTTGACTTAAGCAATATAATTTCTATTTTTAGCTACTAAAAATCTCACGAAAGAATATAGTTACTGTATTTTTATCTTCCGATAAATAAATACAGTACAAAACAAATTTTCTAAAACTGTTTCCGGATTCAGGTTTAGTAAGATCCCCTGTCTCCATCTAAACAGTACAAATTTTTCTATGCGTAGAAAAATTTTTCACTTTGCAGAACTCACCTGAGCCCACGTAAGGTCACCTGGGCCCATAAACACCTCGTGGGGCCCACAAACAGAAAAAAAATTCAAAATAACACATAAAATCACAAAAATTAAAAAACACACAAATATCAAATCAGATTACGTAAAATGATTACCTAATGGTAAAAATTAAATTACGTAAAGTTTTTCCTGACTCGAAAATTTTTATTTTCCTGACTCAAAAATTTTTATTTTCCTGACACTGAGTAAATCACTCAAAACGATCAAATATGCTGATGGAATAAACAAAATAATTTTACAGTATCCAAAAATTACTAAACAGTAAAATTCTATTAACTGTCAAAATTACTGTTTAAGATATAGAAAATTTGGGGTGTTACAATACTCCCCTTCTTTATAGAAATTTCGTCCTCGAAATTTCATGACCATGATTTCACACCCTCGGAATAAATACGGATATGGTGCTTTCATCTTATTTTCCAATTATCATGAAGCTTCCTCTCGTACGTCTTGCTATACTATTCTAATCCCACAAAATCTCTTTGCTGATGTTCAACTTCTCCTGATCAAACAGATATCTCAGACTCCTATCATAGAGATTTTGTTAGTTATTACTGAAGATGTTGAATGTTACTCCAGAAAGAAAGAATTTCCATATCTCTGATATCAACATAACAACAACCGATCTTCATTCATGCCTAGAATAGTTTTTCTCAGATAACTTCCAACTAATGTAATGAAATGTTCAGCTAATGTATTACTTAGAATTTTCTTATCATCGTATCACTACATATTCTAGATTTTTACTTTTAATAGGAAATGTTTCACTAACTGAATTCTCCTTTCCACAGCACGATACCAGATACTTCCATAAAAATTTTTTTTATAGTTTTCCATTACCGTCTTAAGTTTTCCCATAGAAGAATTGTTCAATCTTTTGAAAAATTCACCACGCTTCTGCTGCGTTACTCAGATACGTTAACACGGATACAAATATAGAAATATCATTTCTTGCAAGATATTCCTTCAGTTGCAGGAGATGAAAGAAAACATCATGAAAGATAACAAAACGAATCGAACCTGTTATCGAATATATCCAGCAAAGAATTGGATGTAACCCGATTTTCAAAAAATGAATTTTCTCTGGATTACTCACAATCTGTTAAAATAATCTCATTAGATATGGCTGGAAAATAACCAATCCATTTTCAAAGACCGAGTCTGTTTATGAAACAGATCAAACTAACACAAATTTTTTGAACAACAGATCAAACTAATACAAAGTTTTGATTTATAACAACAATTTGAATAACTTGAATAGTTCGATTAGCAAAGAATAGAAACAGAAGTAAACAAATCAGAGGATAACGAATAACTCTAACATATAATTAATCTACTCAATCATATGTCATAAAGAATAGGTTATTCATAGAAATATTCAGTATGGTTTATAGGATTAGCTCCAATGATGCAATCTCCATTGTTTAAATCTTCCGCTAAGAACACTCCCGTTCCATTCAGAGTAACAACTTCCCTTACTATCAAAAATTTTACTAATAGAAAACTCTGTTTTCAAAGAACACATCATAGATTATACTATTTGGAAATGTGTCCAACTCTTTCACAAATTGTTTTCTTGACGTACATTCCTTCATTTAAGTACTTTCTTTCACATCACTTACTGCTTTTGGTTTCCTCAATGGTTGTAAATACATCTTCCGTCGAAATCAATTACTTTCTCAATATCCTAAAAAATACCAGGTTCCAAAATTACGAAATTTTATATTCCAAGACTGATTCTCTTCCATCAGATCCTAAACTTCAACTTCCAGTTTCCATTGAACAGCGGTCCTTTGTTCGTGCAGTCGTCTTTCCTCATTGCTCCCGTTGCTTCCATAGCTGCAAGTGCATTACTAGTAACATGTTTCACTTCCACACAAGTATAACTATCCCGAGCCATTCCCCATTTTTTTTTCTCGAGGCGTGCGGATCGAAATACAATGGATCTAATATCCATTATAAACAACATTATTTCCTTTTGGAAAACAAACACAGAGAACACAACACAAGCAAAATAGACCTAACCACAAACCCCAAAAGACTCAAACCGTGCTCTGATACCAACTAATGTAACACCCTAGCTCGAACTAATGTAATAACACCCTAGCTAGGGCATCACATTTCGACTTCCGACTCATAATCAAAATAAGTTCGCACAAAGTTTGAGTTATAAAAGATGGGTTTCAAAATTTCTTCTTTACAAACGTAAATTTACTTGAAAATATTAGGTAATATTGAAAATCATATTTTAACTATTCATTATGCAATATTGACACCAATTAATATCACAATTTAAAGAGAAATATAAAATTAACAGACTTATTATTTTTTTACAGTAGCAAATCCCATGACGGGTCCTACTTAATAGCACGGTACAACACTAACGGAAAACTTTAACATACTTATTCATTTTTCTGTCCATCTTGATGCATCAGACATCTGTTCCTTTGTCAACACTGCACACCTTCGATTCCTGAATGTCCACTCCTTATTGTTATCTCCAATCTCAGAGTATCCATCGCCCGTTATGTTTAAGACAACTCGATCTTTCTATTATTTGATTTTAACAAGATGTGAGACACATGAAAAAATATAACAAAGAGGTGAGATCACCTACACCAATACTAACATGGCAGCACAGAGATAACACAAACAGCAATATTATACAGATAGATCATACCATAATCATGCTATCAACATTAATCAACTATCATCATCTAATTATTTATCAATTCAATCATCATCCAAGTACTCAAAACAATTGTCATAGCCAACATTCCTCAATTAATATATCATACAGATATAAATGCTCAGATTTATGCATATGTACAAAGACTCAATTTATCAAAAACGACTCCATGGAGGTTTTCACAATTTCGAGAAGAATGCTCTGGTTAATTGTCAGCCTTAGCCCAAAGACAATCTCCCAGTCGTTGAAAAGAATCATGTTCTTATCGGGTATCGTCAATGCGTTGCAACGGACTACATCGCCAAGTGGCACAGGGTACTCGCCAGCTGTCCACTGGTCGACCGCCGCGCCTCGACGCCCCCAAGATCCATCATAGACCTCACTATCAATTCTCATTCCCTCTTCAACTACAAGGACCATAATAGCTATTAGCTATATTTTATACAATGCACGAATATATCAGTGCAAGTCCAACCCCAAAGGGCCAAATCTTTTCAATTTCATTTGTTCAATGTAATCATATGCTTCAACGCATATTTTTTCAATGCACGTATAATGCACCAAATCCAATCACAGACATATCTTTCCAATGCATGTATAATGCACCAAATGCCAATCATAGGCAAAACATATCATTTTCTCATACAGTGTCCATACACTGGTTCAATAGTAATTATACTATATTTTTAACACAAAATCATGTTATCATATTTTCATAGTTATAAAACACTTTCGCCATGTTTTCACAAAATTACATAACATTTCCATTATGTTTTCACAATTTCAAAATGTTTCTGTTACATTTTCAAAATTCTGAAACGGTTTTGTTATATTTTCCCAATACTGTAATACTTTTGTTACATTTTCAAAATGCCGCAGCTCTTCTGTTGCACTTTTAAATCACGTATTAATTTTTCAATGTCTTTCTCAATCGCGTAAAAATATACATTTCTTAAATCACATATTTTTCCACTATTTCAAAATTGCATATATTTTTCAATAATATTTTTAATAGTGTAAAATATTTAAACGCTTCCCAAATCTCATAATAATTTTCTACCATTTTTCATAATTACATAAAAATATTCTATCATTATTTAATCACATAGTGATTTTTTAACTCGTATTTCAAATCACGTAAAATATTTAAACTTACATAAAATATTTAAACGTAATTCAAATCACGTAGAAATATTTTAACATATTTCAAATTGCGTAGAAGTATCATTTTTAAGATACGTAAATCATTTTTCACCATTTTACAATCATGTAAAATATTCCTCAATATTCCAAACATTATTTTGGACTTTCAAATAAGTCAATATCATTTTTAACACATTTTCTTACTCAAGAAAATCTTTTTCCCGCTTTCTTTACTCAAGAAATTCTTTTTCAAATATAATCCACAAAATTACTTTTTCATTGATATAAATCAATGTTTCAAATCTTAAAATTTTCACACGTATTTCAAAACTTAAAATAAGTTATACTTTAGTAAATTCTCAAATCACCATTATATTCTCCATTTTTCTCAAAGCATTTCCAAACACAACCTTCTTCAAAATAAATTGAAGTTCGAAAACATTTTGTTTACAAAAACTTAATTTCTCAAGTGATAAATGCTCTAATTCCATTTCTAAATTCTTGTATTAACTCAAGTTACGTTTCCACTTTGAAAATCACTTTGTTCATAAAAATCAAGGCATTACAAGCCTTCAAAAACGTGGACATGACTATTGAAACCATTAAATATTTTTCTTTCTAAATTGATATGATTTTACACAAACAAAACCATTAAAATTTTATTTTCAAAACCGAAGTACCGATGGTTATAAAAACCAAACACATTTGTTCAAATTCATTTTCACTTTCTTTGCAAATCCTTTTTCATTCTTAGTCAAAAATCTTTTTTTTTAATGTAGATTTTCTCAAAATCACTTTTTATTGATCTAGTCCTACAAAATCATATTGAGTTGTTTTAATTATTATTTCTTAACTTTAAATTTTCTAACGTTTTCCAAAACCCAATAAATAAATTCTCTATTAGAAATTTTAAGTTACAAATGTTTTCCTTTATATTTCTAAATCACTTCTAAAAATTGATTAATTTGAAGTTCAATACTTTCAATCTTCTTTTTCTTTTATTTATGAAAATTCCACTTCACTTAATTTATAACACTTAATTCCCTTTTCAAAAATCCTTATTTGAAAATTCTTGTATTTCACAGCATCAAAATATTTTTCTAAATTATCAAAACCTTATAGATGGCCATTGGAACCATGAAATATTTTTCTTCTAACTTAAATAAATTTCATTCTTGTTTCTACACAAAATAAATCAATAAAATTTTATTCTAAAATTTGTGTTCATGTTTTCTTAAAAAAAAAAAACAAACCTTTAGTTCATTTTTCATACTCCTCAAATCAATCCAATTTTATTCTTCCATAAACATATTAATTTGTAAACACCTATTTTGAGGTGTCTTGGCTGAAATTCGCATTGTTCTAGGGATCAAAATTTAATTTTCTTGTTCTTGAAAAATTTCAACGTTGACCCTCATCAAGGGCATCAAAACCGTAGCTCTTCCTTGGCCATTGGAACCAAGATCAATTTTCTTTCCATCCACACATCATGGCATACATATATATATTCCATCATAAATATCACAAACATGTCATATACTCATCATGCATATTATAAGTATACTATCAAAGCCATAAAATCATGCAAAGCATATTAAACATAGACAAAAATAATCAAAGCACAAGAAAATAAAGCAAAGCTCATAAACACACAATTAATTATTACATGACCATGGATTGGAATTCTCACATGAATTCACAATCCATCAAATATAAGACCATCTCCCACCACCATAATTGGTTGGTGAGATGGATCTCCCTCTTACCTCTTGAAGATCCTCAAAGCTTCTTGATTTTGCTTCTCTTTCCAAGTCCTTCAACACCAAGGGATTCTCAAATTCAAAACAAAATACATAGAAATTAGTATACTAAGCTTGATTAAGAAGAACCATGGATCAAACATGGTTTAGATCATGAAAAAGAGATAAGAATTGAAGTCTTCTTACACTTCACCTTAAAAACTCAATAACTTGGCTCTTGAAGAAAGTCCATGAAGATGAATGATTTAGAGAAAATCTCCAACATGAAAGTTACTTAGAATATCATCTAGATTCAATATCTATGGTTGGATGAAATTAAGAGAGATTGGATGGTGGTTTTGAGTGTCTTGACCGAATGGTTTCTCTTGAAGTACAAAGATGGAATTTTTGATTTTTGATAGAAACTTGAAGCTTGGATTTGAAGCTCAAGATGAATGATTTTGGAAAAACTCATAACTAGAGATGTTCTTAGAATGGTGTTTAGGTTTAGGAAATGATATGAGTGAAAATTATAGGTGAGTAATGGTGCTTGTGGGTTGCTTGGCCGAATCATAAGGTGAGAAAAGGAAGGAAAATAGTTATTTTGTGTTCTTGGAACTTTGAGAGAATTTGAGAGAATTTGATGAAAGCTTTTTGTTGAAATATAAAAATGAATATGGAGAGTGTAACCAAAGGTGCTACTGCCATGGGAGTGAAAGAATGGAGAGATATGAATTCATTTGGCATAATTGAAGGCTATCACATGATGCACAAAGTCTTCCACTTTGTCATCTTTTTCTTTGGCCTAAAAAGGCTATACAAGCATGTCTAAACATGTCTCCTCCTTAATTCCTAACACTCCAAAACCGTCCCCCCTTCATCATGCACTCCAAAGTTGTCATAATTACTTGCTAATTGATTAGTTAATTCATTAGATTAAGTTTTCTAATCAATCTTAACTAATTTTCTAATTACATAACTAATTAATTAGACATATTATTTCATATATTATAATCTCTAATTAAAATTAGGATATCTAATTAAGAATTAGATTATAACAATTTAACATTTAATTTAGTTTACTTGGCTTGTTAATTAGGCCATTATTTGAAGCATTTCTAGCCATTGATTAATTCAATGGTTAGGATTTAGGTAAACTTTTGATTTAGAAGACTAAATCTAAGCCATTAGATCCTTCTCCTTTAAATTCTAGCCATTAGATGTGTCTCCAAAATAAAGGGTCAAGATTACTTCTTCTTACTTTTAATCCAAGGGTCATAATTAGTCTTTGCTACTTTTTTAAGACCAAATCTCCACCCTTGATTAATTAATCCAATGGTCATAAATGGTCTTTGTCACTTTTTAAGACCAAATCTCCACCCTTGATCAATTCTAAATCCAATGATTGTAAATGGTCACTTTATATAATCAATTTTACACCGTTGATTAAATCTACGGTTGATATTGAAGCTTGCCTAATTAAATCTATTCTCACACCATTGATTAAATCAATGATGATTATCTTATGTTTCTTTATTAAATTTATTTCTTAACTGTTAATTGAATCAATAGTGGATATCCAAACCACCAATGTTGACTTAAGCAATATAATTTCTATTTTTAGCTACTAAAAATCCCACGAAAGAATATAGTTACTGTATTTTTATCTTCTGATAAATAAATACAGTACAAAACAAATTTTCTAAAACTGTTTCCGGATTCAGGTTTAGTAAGATCCCCTGTCTCCATCTAAACAGTACAAATTTTTCTATGCGTAGAAAATTTTTTTACTTTGCGGGACCCACCTGGGCCCACGTAAGGTTACCTGGGCCCATAAACACCTCGTGGGGCCCACAAATAGAAAAAAAATTCAAAATCACACATAAAATCACAAAAATTAGAAAACGCACAAATATCAAATCAGATTACGTAAAATGATTACCTAATGGTAAAAATTAAATTACGTAAAGTTTTCCCTGACCCAAAAATTTTTATTTTCCTGACACGGAGTAAATCACTCAAAACGATCAAATATACTGACGGAATAAACAAAATAATTTTACATTATCTAGAAATTACTAAACAGTAAAATTTTATTAACTGTCAAAATTACTGTTTAAGATATAGGAAATTTGGGGTGTTACAATACTTCCAACAGAATCCTAACTTTGACAAGAGCTTTGCTGTCCCAATTGCGCCTTAACTCCGCTAGGCCATGGTGGTCGCACTCGATCAACAGATGAAGAACCAATTTATGAAGGAACATGAATCTTAGGAGGACCTTTATCTGTTTCAGCAGCTTGACTTTCCAAAAGATCAACATCAACATTGTATGATGCCGGGGGGTCTTTGATAGCTAAGGTTTTCTGCTTCTTAGTTTGAACAAAACTGATAAGAGCATGGAGATTTAATATTGGGGAAGATTTAGCCTCCCTAAAGACATTAATGATAACATAATCTCCATCCACTCTCAAGATGAGCTCACCCTGAGGTACATCAATCACAGCTCCAGAAGTGGCCAAAAACGATCTTCAAAGAATGAGAGGAATATCAGCATCCTCTACCATATCCAGCACCACAAAATCAACTGGCAAAATGAATCGGTCCACCTTCACCAAAACATCCTCCACCACACCACACGGGTAAGTGATGGATCTATTAGCCAACTGTAGTGAAATGTTGGTGGGCTTCGATTCATGTATTCTCAATTTCTTAAACACAGAGAAAGATATCAAATTAATACTAGCACCCAAATCATATAATGCCTTATCAAAATAAGAGTTACTAATAGTGCAAGGAATAGTAAAACTCCCTGGATCCTTTAATTTCGAGGGTAACTTCTTCAAAAGAATGGCAGAACACTCCTCATTAAGACATACCATCTCAAACTCCTCAAGCTTGCGTTTCTTTGTAAGTATTTCCTTCAGAAACTTTGCATACTTGGGCATTTGAGAGATGGCTTCAACAAACAAAATGTTAATTTGTAATTTCTTGAATATCTCCAAGAATTTGGCAAATTGCTGATCTAATTAATTGTTCTTGAGCCTCTGAGGGAATGGGATCTTGGCATATGGTGATGGTTCATATACTGTGCGTTGTTTACCATCCTTCTTCGCTCTCCGTGACTTTGGTTCTTTCTTCTCAACCTCTCCTTCTTTATTAACATCTTGAATTGAGATATCTTCAGTAAGAACATCATTTTTCTTGGTCTCAATTCTTGATGAGCTAGGTGCTTCAGTTGTCTTCTTATATTCATGCACTGACTGAACAAGAGTATCTCTAGGCTCTGTCATTTCCTTCTTCTGGGAGGAATCCCCAAGTTCCTTACCACTTCTCAGGGTAATTGCAAGGACCTGTTCCTTTGGATTAGTCTCAGTAGTGCTAGGCAATGTCCCTGGTATCCTCGCTGTCATCAATGTAGTCAACTGACTAATCTGAGTCTCCATGTTCTTCATTCTAGCATCAGAATTCTGCATATACTTCATTACCAGATCTTCAAAACTTGGCTTCTCTGCAAGTGCTTGGAAACCATGAGGTGATGGTGGAGCTCTCTACTGATTCTGCTGATAGCCCTATTGACTTCCCCATTTGAAATTAGGGTGATCCCTCCAACCAGGATTGTACGTATTTGAATACGGATTATATTGCTGCCAGTTGGAATTACCAACAAAATTTGTTACTTCAGGCTCGAGGGCAAATGGACTACCAACTTGAAAATTTGCACTTGTATGACACTGCCCTCCACATGACTCATAAATGATAGGTGAGACTGCACTATTTGTCACCATCAAAGTCTCCACCTTCTTCGTCAAAGCTTCTAAATGACTCAGAATTGCTGTAGAAGAATCAACAGTATGTACACCTGCTTGTTTCTTAAGAACCTGGCACTCATTCTGCCATTGATAACTATTCAGCGCCATTTCTTCAATTAATGCTTGGCTCTCAATAAGTGTTTTCCTCCATATTGTACCTCCCGCAACAGCATCAATGAGTGAACGATTTGCAGGTGACAAACCATTGTAAAAAGTCTGAACCTGCTGCCATACGGGGAATCCATGATGTGGACATCTTCTCAACAACTCTTGAAAGCACTCCCAAGCTTCATAAAGAGTGTCCATTTCAAACTGCACAAAAGAAGATATGTCATTCCTTAACTTAGCAAATTTAGAAAGAGGAAAATACTTAGCCAGAAACTGTTGTATCAACTAATCCCATGTAGTGATGGAACCCTTTGGAAGTGACGTTAACCATTGACTTGCTCTGTCCCTAAGAGAGAAAGGAAAGAGTCACAATCAGATTGCATCATCTGTCACCCCCATTGTACTTGATAGTATCGCACAACTGCAAGAACCTGGCCAAATGCTGATTTGGATCATCTGAAGGCAATCTACCAAACTGAACTGAATTCTGAATCATGGAGATCAATGCTGGTTTGATCTCGAAGTTATTAGCCGCCACAACTGGTCTTATAATACTCCCTCCATGCCCTTCAACAGTGGGCATAGAGTACTCAAGCATGGTTCACTCTGCTGGGTAGCTATTTCTTCACGATTCACCTCAACAACGGTTTGTTTCTCCATCCTGTTTATATCTTCTATTACAGCTGCAATAAAAGTCTGTTTCTTTAACCTGCGAGCTGTTTTATCAATTTCTGGATCAAAAGCCAAATCAGGACACTGAGATCGAGTAAGCATAAATAAGAAATAAGAAGTGAAAAATTAAATAAAAATAAAAATAAATAAATAAATAAATAAATAAATAAAATAAAATAAGAAATCAAAATAAAAAATAAAAATAAAATAAAATAAGAAATAAAAATAAAAATAAAATAAGGAATAGAAGAAAAAGGCATCTAAATTAACTAGAGTTTTTTGCTTCTAATATTACCAAACTTATTCCCCGGCAACGGCGCAAACAACTTGATGCGCGTAAAATACACTAAGAGCAAATGCACTCTATCGCCAATTAATATAGGACTTGAGTCCTAGTTATCGATCCCATGATGAATAATTAGTAATTACTAGATTCGCTAAACTCACTACAAAAAAAATGATTAATAGCGGCGGTTAAAAAATATATTTAGTGGCGGCTCAAACTGTCACAAAAAAATTAACGGCAGTTGCAAAACCACCGCGGATACAGGCGTCCTTAAACCTTGTCGCGGCAGTTTCAGGAAACCGCTGGAATAACTGCCACAATTATCTTTTTGCGGTGATTTTCGTAGCAGTTATGATTGCGGCGATTTTATTACATTTAGCGGCGGTCCTTAACCGCTGCAAAAATATTCGTATTTCATTATTATTTATTTAAAGAGGCAGTTTCCAAATTGTTGCTAAAATTGCATAAAATAATGCTTTTTTTGCGGCGATTTATAACCACCGCTATTATTTTTATTTTAAATTAATTTAATTTTTCAACTTTGTTGACATGCCAATTTTAATACATTTCAACCTGTTTTATATTACAATCAGTTAGCATATTCAAATGAAATTATAAAACAATTAAACTTTAAACAAATATATTAATTTGTCAACACAATTTTAAATAAATATTTGAAGTGATGATTCAACACACAAATAAATAAACTAAAATCTAGTACAGACAAAATAAACAAACTAAAATCCATTACAAACAAAATAATATCTGAAGAATAAAATAGTAGCAAATCATTTTTCTATCATGAATCATTCACTTTTCACTCCGATTAGAATTATGTTCAATTTGAGCATCATGACTTGCTGAGGAAGACGGTCTAGCTCCTGGTGAAATTGGCCCACTTCCTTCATCCGAAGCCTGAAAATATAAACAAATTATGAGCTGTATGCATTCGATAAAAGCATCATGGATTTTAAAACAAACACACCATGAGCATCCTAATAAAGCACAAAGGAGAATAACCCAGTTACATGATCTATACGTATGGTCTAAAGAAGAAGATACTGACAGATTAGGTCTCAAGATATCATTATCTTTCATTTATTGTAATTAATGAAAAATCAAAATCAAAATACTGATCTCACTCTCTAAGAGCTATTTATCACATTCAATTTGAAATACCATTAACAAATCCTATTCAATTAAAACAAGTATTATAAAGCAATTACTAAAATATAAACTCTCAAAATAAATAAATTCATCTCATGTGACACAACAGATAGAAAATGATAATCAACATTATGCTGAGTACAAGTTAAATCAAAACTTATCAGGGAAGAAAATCAGATCAAGAACTTTAAGCATATTGAAGTGAATTGCATAAAAAGAATTTGGTAACGAGCACTAATCGCAATAGAAGGAAACACAGTGATAATGTTGGAATTTAAACACAATGAGTAGTACTATAGCATCCAAATCCAAACAAAGAACTAAAAAAGAATCAAAGGACAGAAAAAGGAATTGGAAGCCAACTTCACGTTTTACAATGATATCATGAAATTTGAAATACATACCATTATATCAACTATAGCAGCCAACTCAGGCGGCAAATCCCTTCCTTGTTGGAGCAAAAATCTTGTTATAGCACCTTCAAACACTTGTCGTCTCAATCTCTCAGTTTCCACCACTGATTCAAGCTTCTGCACCTTCAATTTCTCAAGTTCTAACTCCAACTTCATCTCATCCACCTTTGTTTGAATTGGTGGAGTTAAAGATATTCCACTAAACTGATGAGCTGTGTGGCCAAATATTTGAGTAACAGATGGCCCAAAACCCACACCCCGAACTCGGCCAGAGTGCTCCTTCCCTAGAACCCGAGCAAGTGAATCATCTTGAGAAATTTGTTGTGATGAGCCATCTTGATGCTCAATATCCATAATTTTCTCCTGCAAACATGTAAGATTTCAGCTATTAAAGTTTAAATTTATACATTTGTTAAGATATTAATAAAAAACTAAGCAATATCAATTTCTTAAATTACTTACACTAATAATTTTGGCCTCATCATTGACATAAGAGTCGTCTTTTCGCTTGTGTACTATAGTCCACATCTCTCCTCTACCAATGCGGCTCCCACGTTGTCGTTCCTATATCATTATTACCACAATCATATACTAAAAATTAAATAAGATAAAACATCAAATATAAAGAATCAAAGAGTTTCAATATTAATCACCTTTTCAGCTTTTCTCTTAGGTATGCTTTTTGGACCACCAGTGTGTGTATAAATTGCTTCTTCCGATTTTCAGCATTCTTTTTGCATATCTCCTGTGTTTGTATTAACAACAATACAATCATGAACTAATCTGATCATTTTATATTAAATGACCATGTTTATTTTGGATATGTTACTTGTGTTTTCCTATCTTTACGATATTCAATAAACCATGTCCAATGGTCAGGATCAATTCCACTTGGGCGTCTTGCAACATTTTCCTCCAAAGTCAATGTTTGATCATAAAATTGATGAAACAGATTATGTCTGGTATCTTTCCACTTCTTTCCAATATTTTTCATGATATATCCCTTCAACCGACTGTCCTCTATATGAATTTTTTTCTGCAAAAGAAAAGATATTAGTAACTAAGTCATATAGATCATAAAATACAAATATATAATTTATGTGTACCTTTATAATATCATCATACACTTTCTCCTTATATGTACCCGGAACCTTACGCCAAGAGACATAACACATGGGAAACTTAGAATAATCAGATCCTAAATCTCCCAAGAAGCCACCCAAAAGCCCACCTGCATCATCTATGGGTTGACCAAGCTCATTGCATGTGATTATAACCTTTTTACCTGTAGGGAGTGACCAAATATCTTGCACCTTCAATCGTCCTTCTTTGATGGTGCCATCTTCATCTAAAACAAGAATTGTAATATTTAAAATATATATAGTCATTAAGCAAATAAAAATACAAGAGCTATGATTCTTACCAATAACATTGACGATCCAATAGCTGTTATTCTTACGACTACTAGTAACTGTCTCACCAGATGTAGGAATAAGATCATCCTCAGACTCATCAAACGAGCCAGTATACTCATGCTCAAGCTCAGGCTCATATGAATGAGTGGATGGCATAAAACAGGCATATGAGGATGGCCCAGAATGGGCACTACCATCTGAGTATGGCCTAGAGCGAGCTCCAACATGAGTCGGTGGCCTAGAATGAGCTCCGCTATGAGTCGGTGGTACAGAACGACGTCTACTATGAGTAGGTGGTATAGATTGAGCTCCACTATGATTCGGTGGCAAAAAATGGGCACTGCCATCTGATGGTGGCACAAAACTAGCTCCACTACGAGTTGGGGCAATAGAATGGGCCCTGCTATGAGTCGGTGGCATAGAACGTGCCTCATCTAAATTATCACTTGAGTTCTCTGTAATAGGTGGTGTAGCCTTGAAGCGTTTAGTCCTAGGCATTGCTACAACTCTGTAACCAAGTTAGACTTTGAAAGAAATAAAATATTATCAAAACAATAGTCAATAAGCATATTCAAAGAAATATTGTTAACCAATAGTCAATAAACAATATAAATATAAAATTGATATCTATTATAAAACATATGCAATTCAATGTTATGAAATTAAAAATAACCAAGTACATAAACACCTAACTATAATAAATAAAAATTAAACAAAATCCTCAGTCGCATCGATATTGTCAACATTAGCATTTATTGGAGGTTCATCTTCTATATCATCCCTTGTCAATTGTAAATCTTGATTGCCATCTTGAAACCACCTATCCAAATCTTGTTGCGGAGAAGGAACAATATCATAAAGTAACTCTTCATCTTTGTCTTCTCCCATGTCATACAAGTCTCTTGGTTTTAGATGGACAACAACACTCCATTCTTTTTCCATTTCATCATCAACATAATATACAAGTTGGGCCTCTGATGCCAATATATACGGCTCATGATCTTCTCGATCACCAAGATGTATTAAACGAGAAAAATTAATACAAGTAAAGCCCAACTCATCTTTTTTTATGCCTCTATCAGTAGTGGTATTAGCCCATTGACATTTGAACAAGGTAACTGTGAATTGACCATTGTAGTTCAACTCAATTATATCCACCAATTTTTCGTAATACAAAACACCTCCAATCGTCATATTGTTGTCACGGTTGCTTGCATAACTTCTAGTATCAAATGTACCAAACACTCCACTATTTTGAGTTTTCAACCCATGCTCTCGTCTTAGAGTTCTGAATTTAAATCCATTCACATTTGACCGAACCTTCTTTCAATTTTTTAATGTTGAGTATATTTTGTCTTTAACCCATTACAAAAAGCACTCAATCAAGCTTAACTGAATAAAAACACCGTCAATTCATTAAAATTGGGAAGAAAAATACAAAACTGATCTAGAGTGTTTGATTTTTAACACCTCTGCAGGACAAACTGGTCTTGGCTCACATAATCTATTTATGGTGCAGTTATGTTGGGTAACTAGCAAAATTGATGGGCTGTTTTGAATCCCAGTTAATTGTTCTATTTTCATATAAATAAGGCTGAAATTTTGAAGAGTAAGTTGATGGGGCTTTTAATTACAAGGAAGAACAAGACCTGGATGCAACTTTGAAGAGGTGAGTACATAATTGGCATTTAGCATATCCAAAACTTTAAGTTATCTAATAGAAAAAAAAATCAACTTTATTTATCCTAATAAACAGTCATTGATCTTCCAGAAGATCATGAAATAAACTTTGCTCAACAAAACATATACACTCTGTTTCTAAACTAGAGGGCTATTTTTCCAACTTTGTTTCTAAATGCTAAATATGTACACTCTTATATTGTGCTATAAATTGTTAATAGGTACTTCCCTGAAGGCATTGACATTGACTTTGACAATGTTGGGGGAGATTATATATGCTACACTAGTGATTGGTGGCTTCAATACCATGGCCACGATAGCATGCCACAATAAAAAAATTTCCTATTTTACCTTTTGCTTTCCCACTATAGCCTATTCACATCCATAATAAAAGATGAGACAATAGAATCAATACACATCCTCTGCCTTTTGGCAAAATCATTATGGAACTACAACAGCTTGAGGCACCAACAGAAGTGCATGCGTCCCACCTTTCCAATCTGGGAAATATTGGGCTAATTTATGTATTTTGGAAAAAGTAAACAAATTATGAGAATACATTGTATGCACTATTTAAGTTTCTATATTTTCCTAATTTTAGGAGATAAGGTTGTCTGATGCTATAATGTCTGTGGTGTTATGGTTATAATATAGTAGCATAATATGGTAGAAATGAGCAGAACTAAGCTCGATCACACTTTCCTCAGATTATGGCTCAACTCAAGTTTGATGAAAGCCATTTTTTTAGGCTCAAGCTCTGGTAAGCTGCTTATCTCAAGTCTCAACTCAATAAGCACAAGTTAATGAACCAAAGAGACAAAACAGAAAAGTGAAGGGGCAGACAGAGATCACAAGATGACAAAACCAACATCTACTCTCATAGTTTAACAAAATCTACAGAACTATGACTTCCATCACATACACTGACACACTTGTAGAAGACCATCTGTAAACCCCTTTTTATGAATCTCAGCTGCAACCAAGCAATAAAGTAAGATCACCATAAACATGAATACAGTTACGGACTTACCACATTTTTATCGACCAAAATCCTCTGATATTCACTTTACACTTAATATCTTGAAAATCATTTTTCACTTAATATAAAACAGATCCTAAAGCATCACAAAATACTAAGGAAAAAAAGCTTGTCATTAATAGATAACGTGCAACAGCTATAGTAATACAACATTTGAACCCTTGTTTTTATGCTCTACTACTATTTTTTTTCATCAAAAAGATTTTTTGTGATCAAATAGAAATATCAAGTATATACCGAAAACAATAAAAAAGATGAAATATTTTGAACAAGAAGGCGAAATATCAAAAGAACAATAAAAAAGGAAAAAAAATAAAAAACTGAAATATCAAGTATATACCGGTAAGGAAAGTGAGAGTTGGGTGTTCCAATTTGAAGGTATCAAGTACAGCCAGAATATTGACTTTAAGAATCAGAGAGCATTGCGCAACTTGGTCCTTTAAATCCCATTTCTGCTTTCAAATCCCATTTCTGCCTCACCGAAATTCCCTTTAAAATTTCCTAATTCTGATTAATCAACAATACACGATTCAGAGACAGAAAATAATAGTAAGAGAAATAAAGGCAAGAAAAGCAAGCTAATAAATAGTAGGACCTTGTGTGGTGGCGCTGCTGCACCGTATTGAGAGGGAAAGGAAGATGTTAGGGTAGAGACATTGTTGCTGCTACTGGTATGTTGTGGAGTTGGTGTTTTGAGATCACCGTATTGAGAGGGAAAAGGAGATGTTTGGGTAGAGAATGAGAGGGAATGGTGAGAGGTTAGGGCAGATCAGAATGAGAGGTAAAGAAAAAAAGAAGAGGGAAAGAAATTTCAAGAAAAAGAAAACGATGGGCAAAATTTTTTTAAGTATAAACCACCTCTAAACACTGTAAAACCGCCACAAATTTTATTTTTTATTTTTTTGAGTATTAAACCGCCCCTAAACAATATTAAACCGCCACAAAATTTATAATTTTGTGGCAGTTAATAAAACCGTAGTGTAAATCACCGGGAATTGTGGCAGTTTAAAAAATCGTCACAAATAAACCACCGCTATTTGTTAATTTTTTAGTAGTGACTCTTTGTTATCCAGACAATTGAAAGTGTATGAATAAATTCAAAATAAAATCAAAATAACAAATAATAAAAAGCAATGAGCAATCAAACAAAGAATAGATAATCAATGAGAAAGAGACTAGAGCGCAAGGTTTACTTGAATCCAATTATTCAGATTTTCTTTCATTTATGATGTAAGGTAATTCTTTTGCCAATATTCTCTTACCTGCTATTGAATCCCAATGGTCATGGATGAAACAATATTCTATTCCTAAATTAAATCATCTATTTGGTCATTTAGTTGAATAAATTAAGAATGCATTAAGCTTTAATTCAAGAGATGAACTAACATACCTGTTAATTCCATTGGTAGGAAAAATTGATGTTTGGTCATTCACTAATCTAATCTTAAGCTTATCATATAGATCCACTCATTGAATGCGGATGGTCACCGGTCAAACAATGAATTAACACATGCAAAAAGTGATCAAGTTATGACAAGAATGCAAGTAATATGATAAATCCTAAAGAAATTACCTTAATTAAATTAGAAATCAAACCCAAATAATTATGGTTTAACTACTCATGGTCAATACAAACAAACTCATATCAAAATACAAACTTATGGAAAGAAAACCCAAAGAAAAGGGGAAAAATAGAGGGAAAAAGAAATCAAAACCTCTTTAATAGAGTTTATGATCTTCAAGCCTTCAAGAATTGAATCCTCCTTCGAAGTCGCCCTCCAAGGTCTGCTATTGCAAAACAACTCTCAGGATTAGGGATTTTCTGTGTAATGTAGTCAAATTTTTTTTCTGTGTTCAATTTGGCATAATTTTTCCCATTTTATTGAAAATCACGTGTTCTGTTACACAACGGGCGCTTAAACGCTCAAGTCTGAGGGCTCAACCACTTAAGTCCAGATGAGCTGCTACCTCCTGGGCGCTCAAATCTCACCGCTCAGGTGCTCTGGGCGCTCAAGCGCTATGACTCTGATCATTCAAGTGCTGGCAACTGATGCAAAATTCTTCTTTTCTTTTGCTTCTTTGAACATCCAGTCTTCTCCATGAGTAATTACTTGACAAAAACACATAAAAATACTTAATAAAAACACAATCAAACAATACTAGAAATATAACAAAACTTACGAACAAAATTCATTAAAAATAAATAAAAGGAATATGAAAAACTAAGGAATTGAGCTGTAAAAATATGACATATTGACGGTTCATCAGAGCTCGATGAAGTCGAGGTTTATCTACATCAAGTTTCTAGTTGTTAAGGAAAGAGTTCAGGATAGATAAATTTCTATAAAACATAAAGGGATAGATTTTATGCTAGCTGATCCATTAACTAAGAGCTTGACACCTAAGGTTTTTTATGAGCATACTACTCATATGGGTGTTATTCCTGAGGATACCTTAGTTTAGTGGGAGTCTTTTTATGTTCTATGTTTTACTTTGGACATTGTGTTATTTTATTTTCTGCAGAACAAAGTTGATGGTTTATGATTCTATTTTTGAACTTGTTTATGCTTTGTATATGCAATGTTAGTGTTGCATTTAAAGACTTTGGATTGATCTCACTAAGGACTAAAGAAGGACCAATTGGAAATAGGCATGTCTGAGATCACATTGCATGTAATTTCCACGCTACTCATCCATATTTGATCTATGCCATTAAGTATATTGTTATGGTGATCATTGTGGTTTAGTTACGCTTGATTGTGATAAAAGTTATAGTGGTTCCATAGCTAATATATGAGATGGACCATATTGCATAAAGGAGAAGTCTAAAGATAAATATATACGGATGCACGCCTAAAGAATTTGTAGTATAATTGTTTTAGGAAGAATATGAAACCCAAGTGGGAGATTGTTAGGAAATTTATGTTTCCTAATTAATGTTGGATATCATATATAATTAATAATTATATTAGCTATTTAATTTATTGGGCTTGTTATTAAGTGATCTAATTTAGTGAGTCTGTGGACTTCACAACTTGATGTGGGCTTAATGAGTAGATACCATATTGACCATTAGGGGATTATAGGAACCCTAATAGGTTAATATACGTCAGAAACGGTTATGGTCCCCAATATACCAAATCATAACACAGTTTTCCTTCTCCCCATCTGGAAGAGAGACGACGGTCCCATCGAGGAACTAAAGCGATTTGGTTGAGGAAGATCACAAACTACCCCCTTATTCTTGATAGATTGCTGCAAAGATTTCGCAACTGTTAGTGATCAATAGTTATGGATTCAGGTATTTATGAAAATCCAAGAATTCTTGATAATTTGACATGATGTAAATCTTATGTTTTATGGTATTTTGTTCTAGAGTATATGCATTTAAAAATTATTTTAAAAATTAAAGAATTAAAGAATCAATGTCTAACACCTTTCAATTAGTAAAACCTAAAATGCTAATGTTAACGTGACAAGAGATCAAAGACTATCTCATTGTTTTGAAAACGATAATTTTCAGTTTAAGAGTTCGTGGTAAATTTATAATAATTGTATATATATATATATATATATATATATATATATATATATATATATATATATATATATATATATATATATATATATCGAATAAGAGGGCTATATATATTTTGTTTACCAAAAACAATTATTATAGATATATCTTACAGACTTATCAATCGTCATTAACAAGTTTCCGATCCCCAAAATAAATTCTCAATCTCTAAATTCAACAGTGATATTTCCATATCTGTGAAAAGCCTGTGCACAAAGATCTGTACAACCAACATTTCTCATTGGAGGTTTTAGGTAGCAAGTGCAATAGCTGCATGAAAAATGTCCAAGTACAGTTGTTATAGATTATGCCTTTGTATTGTACCCATTTTTGTAGCAGCCTGTATGGGTAGTGGGGTTGTCGCCTTTAGCCTGAAAGTAAGGGAGTTCTTCCCCCAAATTCTTTTGATATTTGTTTTACTATTTGGCTAGTCACTAGTCTGAGTATGACCCACTAGAGAAGGGCAAAAGCAAATGCCCTCTCAAATCTGGCACCAACCAATTAATATCCCGACAAGTTGCTTACGGGGAACAGTGCCTCAGCTTCAACAAATGAAAAAAGAAAGAAATTGAAATGTAAGATCTGTCAAATGTTTGAATTTTAAGTGTAATTGTACTGAGCACTAAGCAGTGTAAGCACACAGAAGTAGGACGACTACATATTTTTTCTCACCAATCATATTAACGCGTGATATACTAATTATATGCTGGTGATTTAAACGATGGAAGATATTAAAGTGATCTAAGAATTGTATTTCCTTATCTTAATTATAAGCTTCTTAACTATAGTCCTTTTACACCTAAAACATAAAATTAGTATAATAAGGAGTAAATTTTCATTTACATCCTTCAAAGATATATGCAATATTATATTGGTGCTTTATTTATAAACACAACAATTTTTTTAAAGATATACACGACATACAATTAATCTTTCAAATATCACATTTACTATGAAATTAGTCCTTAAAATAATATCAAATTGATCTTTAAAGGACAAAATTAATGACATTAGTTATCATTAAAGGATTAATTATTTGATGTAGCTAATAAATAAATGTCTTTCACAAATATTTTTAAAGGACTAAAATAAATATTTACTATGTATAACATTCATCTATTTGTCTCATATATATATAGTGACGTGTCCCCCAGAAGTAACTGTCCATGTATGGAAGCATCTATTATCACTCATTTTTTTTATAAACTCACCAATGCATAACTTTATACTTAAAAAGATATTTTTAAAATAATTTTAGTGAATCGTGTACCTCAATTTTTTTTATAAGCAAAAAATTATTGATAAGGAGTAGAAGGAGTACTCTAACCAGTTACATCATAATATAAAGTTAAATAACCTGAAGATAATCCAAATGATTAATACATCAATCTGAATAAGAGAGATCTCTATCCTCCCTCTACAAATGAACCACCCCAAGATAAAAACTTAATTTGAGCAATCACAGAAGTACAATCAGTTATTACCTACTGAAAGATAATTTTGTTCCTCAATAATCAGAGAGACCAAATAATCGCAAACCAAATAATATGTCTTACTCTTTTAAACTTCTTCCCTCTGATAACAGCCCCATGTTGCAGAAAGTGGCTAACTCCATCATTATGTTAAACACTATCATAACCTAGCCAAACATAAATTATAGACCAAACATTATAAGAGAAGGGATAAGTAAAAAATAAATGGCTGCAACTCTCACAATGAGAAAAACAAAATACACATGAAACACCTGGATAAGAAGGGATTATGTCATAAACAATGCTAATGTAAAGAAGGTAAAGTTGAATATGCTTAAAAAATTAGAATAAATACTTAAATTAATCCTTCAAAGATATATGAGACTTCTAGTCCTCTAAAGATTTTAACTATCAATTTGATCTTTTATAGTATAATGGCATCATTAAAAATCAAATAGACGTCCAAATTTGTGAAGGGACCAAATTGATGTCCAAAATTTTCCAGAGAGCCAACTTGATTCACATGCATCTTTAGAGAACCAATTTAAGTATTTAGTAAACAAAAAATTATATTGCTCTTCAAGCTATATTTGCTCCCCTCTAATTATTTATTTGACTTAAGATTATTTCAAGATCAAAAGATTTTCAATAAACCTCATAGATATTACGCGATGTGTGCTTCTACTAGGGTTTGCCTAGCGCCACACTTGGCTACTTGTCTCCACATTTGGTAATTTTGATATCCTTTTGTGAAGTTTGGTACTCTTCTGTTGAACTTTTTCTATAGCAACCCCCTTGTAGATATCACAAAAAAATTATACTCTCAATGCTCACGGTTGCTTCCAGTGAGTTGCTATTTCAAATTCCCTGTATCTAGTTTGGTTGATTTGGAAGATATCTAGTTTCAGTTAATGCCCTATACGTGTTATATAGTTCCAGGGAGGAATACATAAAAAGGGCAATGCAATGCAACACACTGTGTATCTTTAACAGAGAAGCTTTCCTTGTATACAATAATTGGCAGCATCTCTCTCGATTCTTTCTTCACCCAAGTCAGACTGCTAGAAACAAAAATAGAAAGGTGATTTTTCTATATTAATTTCCCACATATAATATAAATCTATAGAAATAAAATAGGTAAACTAGAAACTTAGTCCCTGATTTTTTTTTTACTTGTAATTTAGTTTCTAAATTTAATTATTATACAAGTTAGTGCCTAAATTTACTAAACTTGTATCAAATTATTTCTTTTTAAGAATAAAGTGAGATACAAAATGAACTGAGTTATACGAGTATTATAAATTTATAAAATAACTCCAATATATTTTGAAATTCAGGGACTACATTGCAAGTGTGTACAATAATTGTAGATACTAAGTTACTAATTTACTGCAAGTGAAAATAAGCAAATGAGGATGATATGATATTACCGTGGAGATGGCGTTGTTGTTGTTGTCCTGTGCAACGGCAAATGGCCTCATCCTATGAGAGGACCAATCGACCCGTCGGGGTCGAAGATAGAAGAGGTAACAAAAAGAGGAGAATGAAGGCTCGGTAGATCTTGAGTTCCGCCGAAGGATCAGATCTGGAGCAGCAATCAGAAGAAGAAAAAAAAGAAGAAGTTGGGTCTGAAGAATAATAATTGCCTTGAGACATTACCTAATCCGATACAAGTCAAGTGAACTAACTGAAACTGGCATTTGGAAACCCAGATGAGTAAACATGATAAAAAATTACCGACTCCGCTAAGATTAATGGTTCACAACGCAAACAGGGGGAAAAAAGAATTTTAAAAAATCATGAATATGGATAAGTTTGGTGATAGTAACTGGATATAGATTTGACAGATACAGGTGTGCAACTGAAAGATGTGTGATTTGATGCTACTTAGATAAACATGACCCAGATGTATTCCTGTAGATGGACAAATAAATGGATGGATGAAAAAAAAAATTGAGATGGGTATGAGAGAGGGGAACAGCAAATAAATAAAATTATAAGATAAGAAGAATTAAGAAAGAATGAGTAGAAATATTAGATGAGATTGTGAGTACGTAACAACATTGTTGAAATAATATCAGATGAGAGGAAACTTTCTTACATGATAGTTGATGATACAGATACGGGCCAGGGAGCGGCAGTATTGTGCAATGCAATGTGTGGTGAAATATTCTTGAGAACTCACAACATCCAACATCTTTGAGGTTATGTTTAATGCACATGATAGTATAGTATAAGATAAGATGATAAGATAGTATAAAGTATAATAATATAATTAATAGAATAAGACATAATCTTATCTTTTGATTGATAACAAAAAGATAAATTAATTGATTGTATAACATTTTTTTTAAGATTAAAATATTCTTTAGTATAAAAATTAAAATAATTAGAAAATAATAATAAAAAAGCCTTATGGTGGTGGTGGTGGCGGTGGTGGTGGTGGTGGTGGTGGTTGCGCGGTGATAGCGGTGATGGTGGTGGTGGCGGCGGCGGTGGTCTTGGTAGTGGTGGTCGTGGCGGCGTCATGGCGGTGGCATCGCAAGGGAGAGGAGTGATAAAAATGAAATTGAGGATAAGATTAGAATAGATATCCTATCATGTCTTATCATGTACTAGGAGAAGGGATAGAGTTATCAGCTTAAAATAGAATAAAATGACTTGACCTGATTTTATTATACTATCAATTGAATACATCAAATATTAAATAAGACCTGATAATATTAACTTATACTATTATATCTTTTTTATACGATGCACTAAATGTAACCTGAGTGTTCAGGATAGAAATGAAACTTCAACATTTATTCATTTAACAGTGAACAACTTTATTTATTTCTATTCATATAAAAATACTTTATTTATTTATATATTTATTATTTTTGTAGACAACAACTTCATTGAAGCAATAACTACACTTATAATGGTGTAAAATATAGTTTTGTTATAGAAAACAACTTTAGTTTTTTCATATTATTTTTTACACTACTTTTTATATTAATTAATGAAGTATAAATTTATAATTAATCATGTATATAAGTTAATTAATGAGTATCTTATTAACCAATTAATATACATAATTTTTATTAACTAACTAATATATATGATTAGTTATAAATTTATACTTCATTAATCAAGATAAAAAAATATAAAAAAAGTAATGACAAAATTATTTTTGTATAAAAACCCTAACTAACATAGCGAATAAAATTGAGTGTTGACTTCACAAGAAGAAAGTTAATTATTTTTTTATAACTAAATTATTTACAGTAGTTAAAGCACTTGTCATCAATTTTAAAATAACAAATGATTATTAATATTACCTCTGCTCAAAATTATATGTCGTTTTAGAATATATATTTTATTTTATCTTATTTGTCATTTTAGAAAACTAATAATACATTTTTTTTACAATAAAAACTTAAAAGACCTTCATTATTATTTTTTCAACTTTATCATTATCTCTTAATATTTTTATTAAGTGGAATGAGAGAGAGCATTGATGGGACTTTTTGACCAAAATGCCCTTTGCCATAAACTTATTTATCAAATTACCATAGTTTTGAAATTATTTATCAGAATGTCATCATTTTTATCACGTTAGATTATTTTACTGTTTAGGGGCCACGTGAATGCACCAGACATGTTGGCATATCCCACGTGGATGCACCAGGCGTGTTGGCGCAATGAAGCCACACGCCAATAACCCCCTCCCCCTCTCTCTTTCACGGCCACTTCATTCATTTATCAAATTTTTATCTTCTTTCTAAAAATTTCATCTCTCTAAACTCTCTGAAGCTCTCCTTTGGCTATAACTTCTGAGAAAGACATGTGCTGCTCATACATATATGTAAGTATTTTTATCCTGACACTTATTTTTATCTTGGCACTTATTGGCAAGTTACACACCTACCACACATAACCATCTGGGACAGTTGGAGGGAAAGATGTGTTACTGGACGGCCAGTGGGAGCTTCCCTCACCGCGCATTCTGAGTACATGCGCTGGTACAGAAGAATTACTAGACGTTGGATTTCTCGTACTGGTGCTTCTATTGGATCTGTGGTTAGTTTTTTACCAATATGTTATACTATTTGCTAAATGTATTTTATATTAATGATGACATATTAAGATCTGTGTCTTAGGTTGATATTACGGAGAACGTCCATGCTTCGACTAGGAACCCTAGTTCGGGCTTTAGTACGGCTAGCCTTCTACAGTCTATGGAGGACATATTAGCTTCAATGAGGGAGCATGATTGCATTACCTTATCTCAGCTTCGTCCAACACCTCTTGCAGATGACATCTCAGGACCATCCGATATATCCGATAAGCAGAGACCGCGCCGTAGAAGGAGAGGGTTAGCGAGTACTCGATCTCGATTACGACCTTCAGAGGACTCTGATTCTTCGGGTGTGCCTAGACTCACCCCCGTCCAGTTCTCTTCTACTGCTACTTATCCACCATCTCGGCCCACCACCTCTATCTTGTCCACCATATCCAGGTTATCCACCATCTATAGCATACCCACCACCTGCTTACACTTATCCACCATATCCTTTGACTTTTACCCTGACACCATCATTTTCATATCCACCATATATGGGTTACCCACCATATCCTCCTCACCCCTCACAGTCAGGACCTTCTTCTGATCCCTTTCACAGACCACCACATTCTGATCATGGTCCTTCTCATTGATGTAGTCATTGTACTTCATGTATGGATTTCTTATTCTTTTATTATATTTCTTAAACTGGGATGACTGTATGTATATATATAAATGTCTCATTATACAGGATGATATACTTTTGAGAACGTCTAATTTTTAGGGGATATTCTGTCAAATTTTTCATAGAATCAGAATGATTGAACTATTAAGGTTAATTGAATTTGTTAGGTTCTATAGGATTATATTCTTGCCAATGAACCGGTCATGACGTTAAGAGTGTGATCAACTTCAATTTTTAAAATCAATCCAAAGTGTAAAAATTGATTGATTGTAATACGCTAACAGTGCTAATGGTTGCTCATAATTAGATTTAATTTGCAACGTTTAGTTTCATTATTTCATTGAAACAATTTTCTAAACTTGGACTTGACCTTTCATTTAATTGGGTGAAGACTTGACATAATTAAGAATAGACGCATTTGTATCAGTTTTGATGGTAAAACACTTTATTTTTCATATCCACTAGGCTCATACGACCAAATAGCAACACTACACAACATTTTCAGTATGAAAAGATGTAATTTTTTGTAAACACGATCGTATGATACTAATATGTTAAACACAGCTACTGGACCACGTAGGATGCGCCAATGCTCCAGGCGCATCCTACGTGGATGCGCCTGGAGCATTGGCATATCCCACATGGTCCAGTAATTAATAAAATAGTCCAGCGTGATAAAAACGATGGAATTTTGATAAATAGTTTCAAAAAGATAATAATTTGATAAATAAATTTGGTACTAATGACACATTGGTAGATTCCCCGCATTGATGGAGTAATAATATTTTGAGTATTTTATTGAAAAAGAATAATTTAATTGAGTGCAATTATATTTTTTTAAAATTGAGGGTAGCTAGTAACTTTTTTAATCCTTGTACAAAAACCTTAAATAATATATATTTTCAAATGAATTGCATATTTAATTTATAGGAATTTTATTCTCTTATATGTTATTTTTTGTGATAATATTTTAAGTAATTATATATAAATTGAATTTCTCTAGACCAACCGTAGCCTAAGAAATTGAATTTATTGGCCAACAAACATTATCATTTACATGTTTAATGCTGTTTTGTGCTAACCTCAACATAAAATTTTGCGTGCTCAACTAAGGATGAGTATATCAGAAGGGATGAAAATTACATGTTCTCATTTTTTATCTCATTCTTTGTCCTTTCACTTAAATTTTAATAAATATAAAATAAATTAAATAAGATAGAAACATGCAATTAAATTTAAAATACTTATTAGAATTTAAATAAAAAGACAAAGAAGAGGACAATAAATAAGAACAAGTTATCCTCATCCTATCCCAAGTCCCGGAGTCAAGCAGGAAAACATGATATCAAAACCTTTCATTCATTGAGACGTCCATATTCGAAGCAGGCGAAAAGGAAAAATACCTGAGTTGTGTATCAGGCATTGGCCTATGCATCTCTTCTCCCTTTGCTGTTATTTTTTCAGAGGCTCGGGAGATAGCCATTGCTTTTCAGTAGGAAATTGAATTTGTTTCCCTCATCTTTTGTTGAAACTCAAGCTATCACTGAGTAGAATCTAAAGCGACGAAATTCCATGTTATTTTAGGTGCATGCAGTTTAGTAAATGGAGACTTTCATTAACTATTCTTCTTCTATCTCAGGCTAAACTTTCATGCACCTTCATACTTTGACAAGAATATTGGATCTATATTTAAGCTGAGCATCGTATGTTGAAGTAATTTAGGGTTAGTGTTTATGTTAAATTGGGTTTTTTATTAAACTGCCACTGTTGGTAAAACTATTTACCAAATTGTCATTTTTAAAACTATTTATCAAATTGTCATTTTTTTAACTATTTATCAAAATGTCACTCTTTTGAAACTATATACCAAAATGTCACTCTTTTGTCCTACGTGGCTTTTTTAATATTATTTAGCCAACCAGAATGTGTCAAGTAAATTTGTGCGCATCCTTGTTGGCTTTTGGCACTAAAAACGCCATCCTTATTAGCGTTTTCCTTGCATTATACATAAAATTTAAATTTAAATTTTTATAAATTATTTAAATTACTTAATAAAATTTTGTAAGCATTTATTAATGACTTCATACTAATTACGGAAGTAAAATATAAAATATAAAATATAAAATTAAAAAAGTGACAAATTTTGTAAGCATTTATTAATATGTTGGTAATATTTAATATTGTTTTAGTTATTATGAGGATTTATTAATTACATAACACATATGCTTTTTTTTGTTATTTTTAAAAAATTTATTGTTTAATTTTTTTTCATTTTAAAAAAGAAATGAGGTATTAATTATTTTCTTTTAATTTTGTCTTTATTTATGATTTATAATATTTAAAAAATAATCTAATCAAATGTACGTACATATCTTATTATTGAAGTTATTGAATATATTTATTTATTTTGACACAAATATTTTAAAGAACATATAAAAAAAACTAAATGGTATATCCTCTAGAAGAGACGTATCACTTATAGGTTATATTTGGTTAATATAATCCTTAAAACAAATTTCAATGACTTGTCTTTTATTAGATGTGCATTAAATGCTTCCTACAAAAGTCTATTATTGGTCATATCAATTGAATTACTCTTACATTAATTCAAATAAATAAATGAAATTTTTTTAATAGGATTCGGACGATAATGAGTAGGATTCGGATCCCAATAATCTCCCTCCCAAGTTTTTAGTAGTTTGAATTAGTAAAAATTTCGACAAAGTTTCTCCTAAATGTTGGACCTCCCCAAAAGTCAATGATCCTGTTTAATGCAATCAGTTACCAAAATCTTTAATAAAATCTAAAACTGTGCGAAAAACATATATAGTCTAATCTAATAAGGGTACCAAACTCACAAGAAGATATTATCAATAATCTTTTACACAAAATCACTAAATATAATTGCATGTCAATGTCAATGTCAATGAGATGGGCCCGCATCAGAATGCGGTGGCCTGTGAGATGGTTCGGAAGAGGGACCTGGCTGTGATGGGTATGGTGGGTAACCTGGTGGTGGGTAAGGATATGGTGGGTAACCCTGTGGTGGGTAAGGATATGAGGGGTAACTCGGTGGCGGGTATGAATACGGTGGGTAAGGGTATGGTGGGTAATAGGCAGGTGTGGCTAAGTAGGGGGGTATGTAGCAGTGGTAGGAGGCTGAGTGGGGGGTATGTAGCAGCCGTAGGCGGCTGAGTCGTATGCTGGGTAGTAGAGCTGGACTCCTCGGGATGTTGAAGTCGTGTCCGAGGGCTCGTCAATCCTCTCCTCCGTGTACGCCGCGTTCCCTGTTGGCTGGACTCCTCGGGCGGCCCTGAAATGTCGTCTGCTGCTGGAGCTGGACGCAGCTGTTCCATCGTAATGCGGTCATGCTCCCGCAACGAGTGGAGGATCTGTGTAGCAGCCTCTCGAGCGACAGTGTCAGTAGTTGAACTGAGCAAATACTCTGCAATGTCCGCCTAATAAACAGATATAATTTATGTCATTATACTGAATACAAAATACATATAGTCACTAACGAATTGGTAAAGACCTTACCGCATTCCCAATAGATGCGCTAGTAGGAGCAATCCAGCGTCTGGTAATTCTTTTATACCAACGCATGTACTCAGAACGCGAACTGAGGGGTGCGACCAATGGGACTCCCCTAACAAGCTTCTCCCTACGACTATCCCAGGTGGCTATATAAACAGCATGTGTAGCTGGCCAATCCTCATCATGCCTACCTGCCAATGTAACCGAGTGCAATCTGTCTGGCTGGAGCGGTCTCCGTGGAATGGGCTGGTCAAGACCAAACTGGCGCATGACGCGGTCTGGCTGGTGCCACTCAACAATATGGAAACATATGAGAGAGACCACTGCCAGCGCTATGTCCCTAGCAGCCACACAAAAAGGTGGCAATGTTGCCACCTGCTCATCCGTGTATGGTTGTCATATAAACTGAAAAAATGAGATGCACAAAACATTAAGACGGCATATGCATAAGTAACAATCAATTATAATATTCAATATAGTTATTTATGTAAAAAAAAATTTCTAAACTCGATTATTTTGAAAACTACTTCAGAAATTAGTCAAGTACTTAAGAAAAGATATATATCCTAAACCCTAATATAAGCAACATTTCTTAATGTAAATCATGTCAAGTACTTAAGAAAAGATATATATCCTACTCGATTACCTACAAAATAATGATCCATACAATTTAGACTATATATCATATAATTTCATTATTCATTAGTCAATAAAAATATTAAAGTATAATAATATCAAATTACAATTAACACTAACCTAGTAAAAAACCAATCAACAAATAATAAATAAGCTATTTAACTATTGAAAGAGGTACTTACAGTGTGAAGGAATACAATCTAAATTCACTGATCACAAATAATGATCTAGACACCACTTCTAGTAAGAATTGAGTTCGTTGAGAGAGTTCAGAGCGTTTAAAGAGAAGAAATTTTTAGAGAGATAGTGAGAATTTAGGAAATGGTTTGAATGTTACGAACGGGAGAGGGGTGTGGGTGATATAAGCTAGGGTTACGCCACCCTTGTTGGCTTATTGTGCATGGTTGCGCCAACAAGGGTGGCGTTTTTAGTGTCAATGCCAACCAGGATGCGCCACGTAGGTTGGCGCATCCACGTAGGTTGCGCCAAGCGTGTTGGCGCAACCTACTGATCCAATGCTGTAACCACATAAGCGCTTCTTGGTTACCAGATAATATTAAAAAAAAGTCACGTAGGATAAAAGAGTGGCATTTTGGTATATAGTTTCAAAAGAGTGATATTTTGGTAAATAGTTAAAAAAAGGGTAATTTGATAAATAGTTAAAAAAATGACAATTTGATAAATAGTTTTACCAACAGTGACAGTTTAGTAAAAAAGCCTGTTAGATTATATGTATCTTGATGGACTTGTAATTTATCTTATTATTTTAAAAAATAATTAAATTAAGTTAATGAGTTAAATTCTTATTGGGTAAAAAGTAAAGAACAGTTTTATAATTATAATAGCTGTAAGTTAACAGTATTTAAGAAACAGTTTTTATGCAAAACTAAAAATCTATTCCTGATCGTTAGGGTTTCATTTTTCTACACAATTACAAAATTAGAAGAAGCATAAAAAAAATACAAAGAAAAATAGAAAGTAAGTTTTAAATATCTCTAACACGTTTAGAATAAAGTCTACCGATTTTTCATGAATTAAGGTTAGTGTCTTCTTATATTTGTTTACGAGAATCATGAATTTTAACATTCTTATATTTTAATATTAATTTTCTATATTAAGATTTTTAAAAAACTTACAAACAGTTCAATTTCGAAGTCAAGAATATAAGCGGACTTGACCTCAAGCAAAACAGGATGATTGCTGGGGACCTCTCAGAGCTGCGGCGAAGTGAGGGGGTGGTGTGCACTCCGACGCCTCTAATGTTCAAGTTAGGGTTTACATTAAGATGATAAAACAGATAATAGATGCATAGTGAGTGGTGAAACTATCCCTTTATTTAAAGTGGGAGACGATTATTGTGAAGCAACCTAAGCAGATTAAGTTTTATTGTATTTAGGTGTCCAGTGGAGTATCTATTGGAATTTTATCTCTTTATTCCCATTTCTGAAAAAATTTAGCTACAACCCTTAATCTCTTCTAAAAAGTGAACTGGAACAAAGTAGATCCTAGTGACCTGAGAATCCGTTTGTTGTTGGGCCACGGGATAGCTTGCTGAGATAATGGAATCCGGAACCCAGTTCGGAATAGTTAGTAATTTATAGTCTAACAATTTAATCAACCAACAAAATATCTAAATCATAAAATTCGTTTATTCATAATTTAGAGTACAAAGCACCATTTTCTGTTTTCTATTTTGCATTCATACAATTTATGATGCTCTTGTCTTGGCCATAGCATTGTAAACAAAATGTTGAAACGAAGAAGCCAAGAGTAATCCTCGCCAGAACTTGTAAACTACATTACTAGCCATCACAATGGTAACTATACCTCTTATTTAGCATATACTTAATATAGCTCTTACATGCTTTAGAACCGGGTGTCATCACCTACCTCCTGGAGGGTGGTGACCACCATAAGGTGGCTTCTCGTATGGAGGCTTGTAAACAGGTGGCTTCTCGTATGGAGGCTTGTACACTGGTGGCTTCTCAATTGGTGGCTTATAAACAGGTGGCTTCTCAATTGGTGGCTTGTAAACAGGTGGCTTCTCGTATGGAGGCTTGTAAACAGGTGGCTTCTCAATTGGTGGCTTGTACACAGGTGGCTTCTCGTATGGAGGCTTGTAAACAGGTGGCTTGTAAACAGGTGGCTTCTCAATTGGTGGCTTGTAAACAGGTGGCTTCTCGTATGGAGGCTTGTAAACTGGTGGCTTCTCAATTGGTGGCTTCTCGTATGGAGGCTTGTAAACAGGTGGCTTCTCGTATGGAGGCTTGTAAACAGGTGGCTTCTCAATTGGTGGCTTGTAAACAGGTGGCTTTTCAATTGGTGGCTTGTAAATGGGTGGTTTCTCTACTGGGGGCTTGTAGATAGGAGGTTTATACTCAGGAGGCTTGTCATAGTTAGCAAGCCCTTGAGGGGTGAGAATCAGAGCTGCAAGGAGCAACCCTAGGAAGAAGGGTAAGGAAGCCATGTTACTGATTCTTGTGTCGGTGCAAAACACAAATGATCAGCTTTTATACTAGTCAGGGGGCTTAGTGAATCGAGTAGTTGGTGCAGGTCTCAATCTGAGTCATTTATGATTTGGATAGCCCCTGTATAAAAAGTCAAAGGTTGGTGTGCTTTATTGAACAATGATACCGATGATTTTGTCTTCACATAGTAGCAAAGTAGGAAATTATATGTGGGAAGAAGAACTACATCAGTGTACCAGTACGAATCTTTTCCTATGCACCGACAGTGAGTTTCAATTTTCAGAATAAATTAAAATTGTCCATTGAATTCAGATGAAAAAATTTTCTGCGTTTCCCACTCCATTCTAATCTAACGTAACTCGAAATTTAAATCCAATGGATATTCCTTATCTTGAGAAAATTCTCAACATCTAGAGTGCCAGAGGCGCATCTTGGTTAGGACTGAAGGGAGCACGGCTCTCCCTAACATTTTGAAAATCTTCGTTACGTTATATATATATAATAAGTAAATAAAGCAGCTTTTAGCCTTTAGAGACCATTGCAACGAGAGCATAAGAGAGAGAAACTTAGCCCCATGCGAATTTGTCATGGCTCATTTGCTTTGGCATGAGAATAAATTAGTTGAATAAGGAAAACAAAATGACATCCACCTTTGTGTTTGATGTTGGGTTGGCTTGTTTCAAGGCTTCGCCCATGCATTATTTCAAAGAGTTGGCTTAACTTAACGGTATATAAGTATTTCATGTATAGGTAGACAGAGGATAATAAATTTAAATTTTAATTAGATTAATTTTTAAGGTTAAATTACAAAAAATTAATGGGAAAGGATGCTCCCTTCAGATCATCATAATAAAAGAATGAAACTCAAAAAACAGTATTAGAACTAAGGTCCATCTGTTGATCTGCATACTATTCTGGTTGAAAGCATGCAATTTTTTGGCTCACAACTTGAGTTGGTATAGTCGAAATAAGGAACATTTTGTTAGATTAGAAATCTTAAACATGTGGCTTTCTTGCTAATTTGGTTTCCTAGTTTCCATGATTTGGTCTTGAAGTCCTGATAGTGCTTGATCAGATTTAATTATTTTCACCCATTTATACTTTTTTAAGCTCACATGTCACAACTAATATGTCTATTTATTGAGAGTTGCTTCTTCTGCATGTTCTCATTTTTCACTGTAATATTTTTAGCTCGGTCGATCAAATAACATTTCTTCCTCTGCTAGTTTTTTATTCTTTCTAATTTTTTTATTTTGGCTGATCACGGGGCTAACCGGCTAAGTTCTTGAGTTTGACATGAATGGACTTTGTGTTTTGGATAGAGGTTAAAGTGCATAGTCAATTTCATTGGAGGGAGCTCTACGGTTGAAGGGTTACCCTCCTATGTTTTCGTAACCCAAGAGGCAAGTATCATGGGCTGATACTATAAAATTGGTGATATATCAACATCGTATTCATATCCAATATCAATATTAATATAATACTATTGCATTCGTATTTTAGCATATCTCTATTTTTTTTTTTTGGTAAATACTCACCAATTACTTCCTTTAAAGCATATTCTTCCTCTTTCATTCTTGTCCTCGTCAAAATCATCACACATAATAGCATATTTTTATCATTATCAAAATGAGTTAGAGCATGAATGAAATTCGGATTGGGATGATCACAAGTAGATAAATTTAATTTTATCTTTTTACACACACATACATAATTTTATAGGAGAAAACTTATTTGAGTATTTTTTTTTTTGATAAAAAGGACTTAAATAAAAGGAGTACAAGGGGTACTCCAACCCTTGTCCAAAGAGAGTTAATTAAGGGCAAGAAAACATCCCAAAGTTTACACACCAATAGCAAAAGAAAGACTTAAATATAACGAGCAACTACATTTTTTTTAGTTACTTAATTATTATTTTTAAAATTATTATTAATGAGTTATAGAAAAATGTCATAAGGGTACACGCAATATTGCACCCAACCAAAGCTCCTTATAAAACTTGACAAGATTATTGTCCAAAGAGGTTTTATTGGAGAATATAACCATTGACACATTGGTGTTTTCAGCAACCTGACTCGACAATAAGACGCACCTTAAAAACTTTACCTTTTTCCACCACAAGGAAGAGTGCAGGGGGTGATTAAATGTTCCTAATTTTATATTATCATACCCTTATCTTTCTTTTTTTTTTTTTTGAAATCATCATATTTGAGTATTGTATCGTATTGAATATTCATACTTATATTCGTGCAACATAAGTTTTGATGTGATGCCAAAAACGAAATCCTATTCCATGTTCAATGAATTTATTTTTTTAAAACTCGTGTTATGGCTTGTCCCAATTCTGTTGCGGTAAATGTTGGTCATTCACTGAGTGTATGTCTCATCTCAGTATCATTTTTTTCCATATATAAAGGCAAAGAGATTATGTCTATATTATATCGGCCTCTGAGTAGTTGGCAAGTTCGTTTCACTGAGCCCATACTTGTCTGAGCGGGCATGCTTAATTTCCGTATAATATTTTGTTCTTTATTAATAATATATTGTTCATAAATCTTTCGAGTGATTCGAGTTGTTCTGTTATCTACTAGTAGGATCCACATATATGTATTTTTATTTGTTTGGTATTTTCTTTACTGTCTATTAAGGTCCTACTGTTGCGTACCCTGTGAATTAACTTTGTATTGCTACTGTTCCGAATATGTTGAAAATTAAAATTAATTGGATTATGTTATATCTAATCTAATATAATAATATACAAATTGAATGAGTATATAAAATCTAATATGCGTGGTTCAACTATATTTTTTGTATTTCTCTACTTTAAAAGGGAATTCTTTCCAATTATTTTTTGTAGAAATCGTATAATCTGTTTTGATAGATTTAATAAGTAAATCTATCTTTAAGGGGGCATTTCATTTCAGAATTATTTTTACATTCTTGAATTTTATTTTTTTGGTACAAGTAGGGCCAAAGCCCCCCCCAAAAAAAAAGAAACTACATAGATAAACCACGGGGAATATAGACTCCCATAATATCACGGATCATCAACATACTTAGACCACCAGGAGGTTGATCCAACACCATTCGTTGAGGCTCCATAGATAAGCTTAAGTTTGCAAGGTAGTCAACGCCTAGGTTTCCTTCTCTCAAGGTATGGCTCACCCTTACCTGCCATTGTCTTCCCATAAGGTCCTTGATGCGCCTAAGAATACGACCAGAATTAAGGTTCCCTTTTGAGTCATTTTCAATCATGGACTGCATCACCTATGAATCTATCTCCAGTAGAATTTGTCAATGTTCCTTATTCAGTGCTAGATTCAAGCCTTCCCACACTCCCCAAGCTTCCGTGCTAGACATTTTTATTCGTCCTTACACCTTTAAATTCTTAGAAATAGTCAAAGTTAATTAAACATAAATTTAATAGATTTTTAAAATTTTTATTCCTTAAAATATTATTTTTAAAAGTCATATTTTTAAAATAAAAAATTAATTCTCGAATCATACACTCCCTAAAAACTTGATAAGTGACACCAAGTCCCTCCTTGACCATGCCCGGATCACGGTACTTGATTTTGGGTCGTGACAATAGTAGTGTCCCAAAATTAAAGGAGATTTGGGGGTGTTTGGGATTGATGTGCTGATTAAGGCAAAATGACATACAATGTTACTTTGTCCTCGTCTTCGCAGAAAACGTTCGCAGCATAGTTGCCGAGTAATCAAGCTTAGTAATCAGGTTTGATGTCTGACAACGATGCGCCAGTTGTCTAAGGATGTGATATGATGTAAGATGTTATTAGTATTTATTTGCCTCGATTAGTTGCAACTCACCATTTTCTCCTTATTTTTAATATGGGTTTCCTTAGCATCCTATTAATGTATATGGACACGATTCATGTCCATGTACTTAATCGAGTTTGACTGGATCCACTTGAATCATATATCATATATATAATATATTTTACTCTCAATTCAACTATGACGGTTCTTGGTACACCTCATAATATAATATATAATAGTATAAGATAATAAGATATGAATTGATAGTATAAAAAAATTAATAAACTCTTATCATATCATATGTTTGATAATTATTGTATAACTAAATTAATTGTATATATAAATATTTTTCATGACAAAATTATCTTTTATAAAAAAATTTAAAAAAATCAAAATAGAACTTCTTCCTGTCTTCTCTTCTCGTTCCCATTTTTCTAGAACCGTTCTCGTTCCTTTCTTCTCTTTAAAACTGAATGATGTAAAGCTGAGTTGTGATTTTCAGTTTCACTGTGCTCTCTCTTTCTCTCTCTCTCACTCTCTCTCATGCTCTGCTGCGGGAACTAAAGGAACGCGACGACGAGGAGGAGAGACTTTGCTTCTCTCCATCTCACACTCACTCTCGCTGTCACCATCTTTGCAGGTTTTTGTATTTTATTTTAATGAGAATTTATGGTTGTTGTTGTTGATGGTTTAATTTGTCTATGTTGTTGTTGCTGCTTATTTGTTGCTTTAGTTTAGGTTATTGAATCTGTGTAATAGCGTGATTTGTAATAGCGTGATAATCACTGCTACTGTGCGTGATTTGAATGTGCTAGAATTTGAATTATTATTTATTGATTTGATTTGCAATATGGATTGCGTTAGTGCATGGTGGTAGATCTGAGTTCTCTTTCATTTTGTTGGGTCTTTCTCTATCACAAAATAAGAAACCAATTGCAGCAACCTTTTTTTTTGGCGATGCCGGTCGTCTTCTCCAGTGACTTTCCGGCACAGTGGCAACACTGGTTTGCCTCACTATTGCTAGGGATGGAAACAGGCCATGCCCAGGTTCACCCTAAACAGCCTGACACATATTACAAATATCTCGCCAACTGACCATGTTACACAAAAGACCTTTTTTGGGTCTGACTTGATCTGTTTAAGAAGTCTGATCTGACTTGAAGCCTGTTTAGAAGTCTGGTTTATATTAAGGACTCTAAATAGGCAAGCAGGCCAATGCCTTCATATAGGCCTCAAATAGGCCTAAGCCTTTAAAAGCAGGGCCTTGAAAGGCTATTAAAAAAATAGAATATAATTTTATAAATAAATATAACTAGGTCGGCCTAATAGGCCTAACAGGCTTTACTGAGAGGTCAGACCTGACCTACTAAATGAAACAAGCTTTTAAAAAGGCCTGAGCCTAACTCATTTTCTAAATAAAGCTAGCCATTGCAGCAATCGACAGTTTTTTTTTCCGTCCCTAACTATTGCCTTTTGGGCGGTGCCAACATTGGTTGTTGCAAAATCAGGGACGTGAATGGGGGAGATGAAGGGTAGTGTTGGAATGAAAATCTTATCAAGTCTTATCCTATGATGAGGGAAAGGATAAGTTTATTAGGTTATAATAGGATAAAATTGCTTGACTGATATAACTATACAATTATGTAAGTACATCAAATATTTGATAAGACCTGATAGTATTAATTTATATTATCAGGTCCTCCTTATACGGTGGACCAAACACACCCTATATATATATAAAATTACTATCGTGATTTTAATGTTCAAATAATTATTATGGTGATTTTTTTAACAGTCTAATTTGCCAACTGAAAATATCTTTTAAAAGTATGGCTGGGATTAACAAATAGACATTAATTTTTCTCATTTCTTTTTTGAAATATTTTTGTATACTAAAATATGTATATTATATTTATATTATATATTAAATATAAAAAAGATATTAAATTATTTTATATATAATTATAATATTTTTATGATATAAAAATTAATTTTATAAATAAATTTAATAAAATTAAATATATTTTAATTAAATAAATAACGAGACTATTTTCTTTTTGAACCAAAATCCTTTGAAATTTCGCTTTACTGAATCCTGATTAATTCCTGGCTTTTGAATGTAATTTTTTTTCCCGTGTCAGATGTCCACATCATATACATGACAAGAATTGAATTCGAGAGTAATGCTATACCCTTGAACGCATAAGCATTCACAATCATATTCTGATTCCAATAATGTTAGTAACACAGATGGATGCATATTTCATACACATCTACCTATATAGCAAAATTAAAGTGAAGATGTGCATAAGGTGGACTCAGTTATAATAAAATGTGAGGACTATAGAGATGTAAGGTACAGTAAGTAAGTAGAAGTATGTGTGAGTAATATTACTCTCCAATTCTACTTCACACAGATATAAGGTGATGTGACTCTATCTATTACTCTTTTGGATTCATTTTAAATATCATTTTAATGCAAGATACAAAAATTAAGAAACATTTAATCAAGCCGTAATTGTGGGAATTTTTTACTATGTTACCCTTATTTATTTTAATTAATTATTCCACTTTACTATGTTCACCTAATTTTAATGATTAGTTCAAACTATTAAGGTATAAGGATAAAGATAAAAAAAAATAACAAGTAATACTTTATTGATATGCGAAAATGTCACTTATAATAGATTATTTTTTAAACTAAATTGACACTTAAAAAGGACCAGAGAGAGCATGTATGAAGCATTATCCAACCTTAACCAACCAACGCTTTCCAAGAACGTGTGACGCATACAGGAAGATAGGACAATTTTACGATGTAAATAACGTGTGAATATTTGTGAAACTAATGCTCAAAGCCGAAGAGGCATACGTGCCTGGTGCCGTTTATTGAGGTCCCTCTATATTTGTTTGGGACCATTGCATGGACCGAGTTTTTAACTTATGATAACAAGTTTTAAAATAATAAAATAAAAGTATTTGAGGCGTTTAGCCGTAGTCAAAAACTATGGCTAAATGCAGCCATGGTCGTCCGCATCGACCTCACCAAAACCTCTCTCAACAGCAAGGTCATCAGTCCGATAGCACCTCCCTCAACAACAAGAGCAAAGGAAATGCATAAATAAATAAACTTATGGTGTTTGGGTTGAAGACGGTGGCAGAAATGGTGGAAGATAGCAGCAGAATCTAATGGGTTGCTAGGTCGCGATTCGACAGTCGCTGGGTCGACTTGGTGGTTCCGGCATGGTTGAGGGGGTTCGTAAGGTAACGATGGGGTTGCGGTTTTTTGGTTTGGCGAAGGGAAGTGGTGGTTCGATGACGGCTTAGGTGGAAGGAAGAGGTGGTTCGGATTCAAGGCTAGTTCACAGTGGCTCTAAGGCAAGTTGTGGGTCTGTGGACACCGCACCTCACCGCCACACTGCCCAAATTGGCTCTGCCCCGCCCTTCGCCATGGAGATATGGGTTGCCGGTGATGGAGTTCCGTTTAGACATTGAATGTGCATTTGTGACCTGCTACCTAATAAGTAGGTAATCAATCAATACCATTAATCTAAAATTATTCTCATCTAATGGCTTAAAATAATGAGTCCGTAGATGGACCTCTTCTCAAGAGATTCATGTTAAACAGAGCCTACATGCCTTAACCAAGTATTGAAATAATGTAATTTTCTTAGTTGAAGACTTTTTTTTGGCTGAAAAAAGTAACAAGTAAGAATAGGTTATTCTAAATTTATCAATGCGGACATCAAATACTTGCATCTCATGGGTGAAGACTTCAAGGATATGCTGGGATGGTGATTGGTGAAGCTATCATTAGGGTGAGCCCCATGTGTTAGCCGGAGTAATGCATGGACTATATAGAAGATTGAATCTAGACGTTATGCAAGGGATTGTAAGGATTTATAATTTTTCAGTGTCCCAAGTTTTCTAAATACACAAAGCAAGCTAAGTAACAAATGATAGAACAATAATGATGAGCTATATATTGGCAGTCCACCAGATTAATAAACTATTTAAGTTTCTTATTGTTGTTAGTCTAAGTTGAAGGGTGGGTGAAGACCTCAATTAAACTATCATTCCTTTGCAATAAATTAAAACCCTTTTCAATTAGTAAAACCTAATATGCTAATGTTAAAGTGGCAAGAGATCAAAGACTATCTCATTGTTTTGAAAACGATAATTTTTAGTTTAAGAGTTCGTGGTAAATTTGTAATTGTATATATATCGAATAAGAGGGCTATCTATATTTCGTTTACCAAAAACAATTATTATAGATATATCTCACAGACTTACCAATCGCCATTAACAAGTTTCCGATCCCCAAAATAAATTCTCAATCTCTAAATTCAACAGTGATATTTCCGTATCTGTGAAAAGCCTGTGCACAAAGATCTGTACAACCAACATTTCTCATTGGAGGTTTTAGGTAGCAAGTGCAATAGCTGCATGAAAAATGTCCAAGTACAGTTGTTATAGATTATGCCTTTGTATTGTACCCATTTTTGTAGCAGCCTGTAAGGGTAGTGGGGTTGTTGCCTTTAGCCTGAAATTAAGGGAGTTTTCCCCCCAAATTCTTATCGTATTTGTTTTTCTATTTAAGGGAGTCCCCCCCAAATTTCTTTTGGTGCTTGTTTTACTATTTTAACGCTTGGGTCCCTAGCTGGTCACTAGTCAGTATGACCCACTAGAGAAGGGCAAAAGCAAAAGCCCTCTCAAATCTGGCACCAGCCAATTAGTGTATGTTTGGTTTACAGTTGATAAACTTAAATTTAGTTGAAAATGTATTTGTAAATTTTAATTTAATTAAAAGTAAATTTGTAGTAACATAATTTATATTTAAAAATTTTTTATTTTAAAAGTAAATTTAATAAAATAAATATTTTTGAATAAAAGATTAAAATCACTTTTAAAATAAAATTAAAAAAAATATATTTTTCAACTGACTTTTGTCAATAAAAAGCACAAAATTTGTGCTTTCACCAAAATTGAGTTTGGAGGCTATTTCAGTTGAAGCCAATGCAAATTGAAAATATCCAAACAAGATTTTTTCAGTTTGGCTGATTTGGGAAATCCGTTTGGCTGCCCAAACGTGAATCCAAATAAAGACAGAATGATATACTAATTATATGATAGTGAAATGGAAGATATTAAAGTAACCTAAGAATTGTAATTCCTTTATTTAATTATAAGCTTCTTAACTATAGTCCTTTTACACCTAAAACATAAAATTAGTATAATAAAGAGTAAATTTTCATTTTCATTCTTCAAAGATATATACAATATTATATTGATCCTTTATTTATAAACAAGTCAATTTTTTTAAAGATATACACGATATAAAATTAATCTTTCAATATCACATTTACTATGAAATTAGTTCTTAAAATATATGAAATTGATCTTTAAAGGACAAAATTAATGATATTAATCATCATTAAAAGATTAATTATTTGATGTAGCTGATAAATAAATAATTTTCACATATATCTTTAAAAGACCAAAATAAATATTTACTATGTATAACATTCACTACATAAAAACAAGTAATCTATAACAATTTTAATACGACAATTCTTAAAAACACCGTAATATATTGTAAAATACAACAGTTTTAAAACTAACAAAATTTTAATTTATAAAACAAAAGTTTGATTCATAAACCAGTAGTTTGAAACTGCCATTTTTTTAATTTTAATTTTAATAAAAATATTAAATAATTTCCCTCGCTTTCTCTGTGTCTCTATTACTCTCTCGCCAAAGTTTCCTCTTTTTCCCTAACATTTTCATTTTCCCTCACTTTCTCTATTGCTCTCCCACAAACTTCCCTCTTTTTTCCCTAACATTTTCATCTTCCCTCACTTTCTCTATTGCTCTCTAACCCACCCAGCTCTCTGACCTCACTCACTCGCTCAGAAGGAAGAGAACAGTGCTAGCACAGTTTGAGCACTGGCACACAGGAGTGTAAGTAGAGAGGCAGAAAGGTTTGAGCACCGGCACACAGGAGTGTGAGTAGAGAGGCAGGACCAGCAAGGTTTTCAGTGGGTAATCCATCTATTGCTTTCGGTTTGTGTGAATCATATGATTAGATCTGGTTTGGTTCTAATCATATCATAGTTTGAGGTATTTTATTTGAGTAACTGCATGCAAACTGTTCGATGAAAAACCTGAGTGGCTCCATATTGATTTTTTTTGTATCAATGTATAATCAATATCAATATAATATTTTTGTTGTTTATTGCATTTTTTTTATCTTGTTCATATGTACTTTAGTAATCTAGGTTGGAAATGGGTTTTGAGGTGTGTTGGTTTGATTCCTTTATTTAGTGTTTACCTTTGCTGCAAGCTACCTATTTGAAAAAAGATCCTGAACTGCCAATCTTTTGTTTAGTATGGAACCTTGTCCCTATTTGGTTCCTGAAGTTTTTTTTAATAACAATAATAGCAAACTTAGAAAAATGTAGATTTGCTCATTTAGATTAAAAATATATAACAAGTTCTTAATGTGACTTGAACTACTTTTTAATCTTGCTCATGATATTTAGTGTGTGCCCATTTCAGTACAAGTATGATGCAAATATGGTTTTTTGGCTTGAATAATAATCAACATTTGACCATGCTATTTGGACTAATATGAGTTTTAGCATTGAGAAGTTAAGGACTTGGTTTTGTTGGATGTGTTTTTTTGGGATATATGGCCAAGTCATATTTTGGGAATGTTAAGCGTGTTTGAACTGTTTGAATGTGTTATGTTTTATTTCTTGTCTTGTGAGATTGTGCTTTGACCAGGGTATTCAGGTTTGTCTCATTATTTTAAAAAAATGAAGAGACTTTCATTTTGTTATAATGATGCCTAATATCTATTGACTCTTATTCTGTCATAGCACTTGATGCATAAATCTTATTTATCTTTTTTTATTATGGTCAAAGGAAACATTGTCAAGTTGTTCTTCAATCTAACCATGTGTACCTACTTGTTAATTTCGGGTCTTTGGGGTTTTATCATGTGAGATTTTTCCTATTTTTATTCTTTCATTATTAGGATACTTGTTATCAGTGTTATCAGAATCGCTTGAATCGCGATTCGATTCTCACGATACGTCACGATTCTCCCTCCCAACGATACAGATCGTTTGCTGTATCATTTTCTTCTCAGAATCGCACTGCAATTCAACTGATTCACAGTGGAATTGCAAGAATCGCAAATCTGCAGTGATTCGTGCGATTCTCACAGAGACGGCTTGCGCAGAGTAGATCGAGTCGCGAAGAGCAGGATAGGTCACGCAGGAGCAGGACGGGTCGCGTAGGAGCTGGACGGGTCGTGCAGGAGCAGAACGGGTCACGCAAAGGAAACGGGTCGCGAAAGAAGCATGGGTCGCGCGAAGAAGGAGAACGGGTCGCGTGCAAAACGGGTCGGGTTTAGCATGACCCGGTTCTGAAAATCCAATTTTTAGTGGTTTTTTTGCAAATTTTTTTATGGGCAGGGTGGGAAAGTGCCGAATATTTCCCTCCCATCAATCCCAAACAATAATATTAAAGAAAGATTGACATAAAATTGATCCCCACTCTCAGCCTCTCTCTCTCACGTTCTACTTCATTTTGTCACTTTGTTCTTTACTCCTTTTCTCCCCCAGGTTTCCCTTTATTTTGTCACTTTGTTCTTTACTCTTTTTCTCCCCACGTTCTGCTTCCTTTGTCTCATAAGTGCTACTGCTCAAGATTCTCGTGGTCCCCTTGGTCACTTATTGGTAATTTATTATTAGCTTTCTACTCTTTGTTGTTGTGTCTTTGCTTGTGTGCTATTTTTGAGTGGGGTACAATGGGTCAAACTAAGAAAAAAAAGGAGCTTGATGTCACATGGAACCACTGTGAAAATGTCCCACCACATAGGCTTTTAGTTAAATGCAAGTATTGTTCACATACTTATTAGGGTGGTATTGCAAGGATAAAGCATCACCTTGCTGGAACAAAGGAGAATGTAAGTCCTTGTACATCTGTCCCTGATGAAGTTAAAGAGATATTTGTGAAGTTGTTAGACAATAGAGAAAAAGCTAAAGAGGCAAATAGTCTAGAATGTTTTGAAGAGAGTGGAACTCAAGATGCTAATGCAAAAAAGGGCACAATGGACTCATTTGTTAGCAAAAGGAAGGAAGGAACTTCTAAATCTGTGAAGCAAAAGACAATGAATGAGATGTTGAAAGATGGGGAGGTGGTAATTCAAGACATTTGCAAATGCATCTATAGTAATGCTTTACCATTTAATTTGGTAAGAAGCTCGTTATTTGTCCAAATGTTGAAATCAGTTGGTGAATATGGAAGGGGTTTGAAACCTCCTACTTATCATGAGGTGAGAGTTTCTTACTTGAAAAAGGCAGTTGATTACATCCAAAAAATTTAGAGAAATACAAGAGTGAATGGGAGAAATGGGACTGCACTTTGATGTGTGATGGCTGGAAGGATGGAAAAGGGAGGTCACTCACCAATTTTCTGGTTAACAGTCCAAGTGGGTCAATTTTCCTAAAATCTATTGACACTAGTGATGTTATCAAAGATGCTAAGCAAATGTTTGATTTATTGGATAGCATTGTGGAAGAAATTGGGGAGGATAATGTGGTGCAAGTTGTGACAGATGGTGCCTCTAATCTTGTGGCAGCAGGGAAGATGTTAGAGGAGAAAAGAACAAAGTTATTTTGGTCCCTATGTGCAGCTCATTGCCTTGATTTAGTCCTTGAGGACATTGGACAGCTGCCGGTATTTTATAATACCATTGCAAATGCAAAGAAAATCACAACTTACATATATAGGCATACATGGGTCCTAAACTTGTATAGAAAGCATTCCAAAGGAAGGGAATTAGCTAGACCAGCAGTCACAAGGTTTGCAACCTCTTATCTCACACTAAATTGCATCATGCAACAAAAGAATGCTCTTCGGTCTTTGTTTGGTTCGGAGGAATGGGCTACTAGTAATTATGCTAGTAAAAGTGAGGCTAGGGAGGTGATGAACATAGTTTTATGTGATGCTAGATTTTGGAAATCCATCCAATATTGCTTGAAGTGTGTGATTCCACTTGTGAAAGTATTAAGGCTTGTGGATGGTGACTCAAAACCCGCCATGCCATATATTTATGAAGCCATGGATAGAGCTAAAGAGCAAATAGCTGAAAACTTCAAAAAACAAGAGTCAAGGTATAAAAAGGTGTGGAAGATTATTGATACTCGTTGGGATTTACAACTGCATAGGCCTCTCCATGCTGTTGCCTACTTTCTAAATCCTTAGTAAGTAATTTCATTCTTTAAGTTTTATGCACTTTCGTTATTTATTTTAGAGACTAAGTTAATTTGGTAATTAAAAATTATCTTATTTCTTGTTTTATTAGGCTCTATTATGACAAAAACTTCAATGCGGATAGTGAGGTTTTAATTGGGTTATATGAGACCATTGAAAGAATGGTTCCGGATAGAAGGACAAGATTTTCAATTGATCAACAACTTGAGAAATTCGAGACAGCTAAGGGGCTTTTTGGAATGAGCATGGCAATAGATACCAGGGACAAAAAGCTACCTGGTAAGTTTTTATATTAATTTTCATAATTTTAGATTTTAATCCTAAAGCAAAAAGATGGTGGTAACTTACCAAGAGTCCAAGATGTAGTTTTAATTTATATGTTTGATTTTGTTTTGATAGCTCTTTGGTGGGAAAGTTATGGAGGAGAGGGTAAAGAGTTACAAAAGATGGTCATGAGAGTTTTGAGTCTCACATGTAGTGCTACTGGATGTGAGAGAAATTGGAGCACATTTGACCAAGTGCATACTAAGAGAAGAAACTGCTTGGAGCAACAAAGATTAAATGCACTTGTGTATGTTAAGTATAATCTTCAACTTGAGATGAGACAAAAGTCTAGAGAGGAGAAGGGAGATACTTATGATCCTATATGCTTATCCGATATTGAATCGGATGATGAGTGGATTACTGAAAAGGAGGATCCTTGTTTACCAATTGATGCTTTATGGATGGATATACATGAGTGCTTCACTTTTGAAGAAGGAGCTCCAAGCAAGAAAAGGAAGATAGGTATTTGTTACTTTAAACTTAAAACACTCTACACTTAAAATTAAATAATGCTGTCTTACACTCTTATTAAGCTTTTGTTTTTGTTTTATAGGTCCAAGAAACTTAAATACCAAGGCCAATAAAAAGGGGAAATCTATATCTATAATAAGAGATGAGAGTGAAATTGAAGAGATTGTTGGAGATGTGGAGGAAGAGAAAGAGCTTTTGACATCGGATGATGAGGATGATCTAAGTGACATTGATCTTGGGAATGATGAATGATGATCATTAGATTATGTATTAGGTTTATATTGGTTTATATCTACAATGATGATCATTGATCTTAAATATTAGTTTATATTTCAATTTATTAGCTATGTAGTGAGTTTTTTACTTCAAAATATTAATATCTAGATGTTTTTATATTTCTTTATGTGAAAATATATTTTATGTTATTTTTAATTATTATTCATGAATCTTACGATTCATGATATGATTCGATTCACGATTCGAAAAATAGGTCTTTCGATTCACGATTCGAATTCCGATTTGACAACCTTGCTTGTTATGGCAGTAGTGGTTCTGTGTTGAGTTGACTGTTGTAGATGCCTTGATTTGAGTTAATTTGCTAACAATTTACATATCTTTATGTATGAAAAAAGGTGATTGAGGGAAACCCAGAATAACATCTAAATTTGTTTACATTGACATCACCTCCTCCCCCCCAACCAAACACACCACACAAAGAAACAGAAAACAGAAAGACATAACTTTTCTTTGATGTCTCATGTACCAACTCATAAGGGTGAATGCCAAGGGCATGAGTGAGAGTTGCAAGTGGGTTGAAATGTTTAAAGTTTCAAGTTGTTTACAAGTCATAACTATCCCAGTTTTGTCACTCTAATAATATTTGAAGTTTCTCCTGGAGAAGTGATTTTCCCATTGATGAATTCCAGGCATTCCTCATTAATAGGCAATGGAATATAAGCATGCTATCTACACATATTCAAATATTAGCTATTAGTCTAGCTCAGTAACACATAGTAGAGATTGAGGACATTAAAAAAGAAAAATAAACTGAGAAAAAAGTAGTAAATTAACTTACAGAACTATAGTCAAAGTGCTTAATTGCACTTTGCTTGGTGTTTCTAATTGCTGAATGTTAATTAATTATAGTCAAATTTTTAATATATGAATGTATTAAGTTAACAATATCACGTACAGGAAAAAAAATACAAATTTTCTAAGTTATTTGCATAAATATTTCTAAAGATTATACGTTTTTTTGAAGGTTTCTACAATGGTAATCTCTTGCAAAAAATCTGAGTTGCAAGTTGTCAAGTTTTGCAGAAAAAGTTTCTCTTAGTTCTAGAAAAGAAGGGAAAGATTTTGATGGGGAGGTAAAGCTTCAAAAAATAAAGAGAAAGAGAAAGAAGAAAGGGTAAAGGAATAATGTGGATCTTGATGATGCTTCACGCCTGCAGAGGAGAACAAGGTACCTTTTAATCAAAATGAAGCTAGAGCAGAACCTTATTGATGCTTACTCTGGAGAAGGTTGGAAAGGTCAGAGGTACAAGAAAGCTTTTCCTTTAGCTTTTTTTGTTTTTTATTTGTTAAATGTTTGGTAAATAGTATGCACATATTACATTTTAATTGATTAAGTAAGGAGCTCTTACCTTTTAATTGGTTGTTGTTGTTATTATTATTATTATTATTATTATTATTATTATTATTATTATTATTATTATAAGTAGAAACTAGAAAGTAAATGCTCTATGTGACTTGAAATTTTTCACATGAAAAATTTGCGAATATATTATTCAAAGGAAATATAGATATTTAAGTGGCTAGTTTATTGAGTAATACATGATTATATTTTGTTTGAATTTGGTGATAGCAGGGATTTTTATATACCCAATTATGTTAAAGTTATATTTTTCATAAAAAGCTTAGTATGGATATACTTAGCACTTAAAGCCAGAAAGGTAAGCTTTATTGCTATATTTTGTTCTCTCCTTTTCGAATTTATGTAAGAAATATTTTGTCTTCTGTTCTGTTCTTTCTATGTTTGATTCTTATTTTTATCAAAAATTCTGCCATGTGCTTAGCTCTTTGAATAATTCCCATCCCCTCTAGATATCATCTAGTTGTGCATGAAACAGGAATAGTGTTCAAATTTTGCTTTCTCTGCTTGTAAAATTGGTCTCAAACATGCATAATGCATTGATCAAACTTTGAAGAGTTGTGGGACAGTGAGAAGAAAGAGGAATTTGTGTTGATATACTTAATTTTAGATTATAATAATTAAGTCATTTAATAGGCATGGTATGTTGATTTAAAAGAGATAGGTGCCTTGGAGATTTTATGATGAATAATTCTGACCTTGAATAATTCTTGAAACATGAACTTTGTAGAGATTTAAGGATTTGGTAACATTTTACATTCTTGATCACAAGTATGAGAAGACGAAGAAAATAACCTAAGCATAGCACTCTTGAATTCTTTGCAATATCTCTCAAGTTGTTTGTTCTTTATTGCTTTATAAAAATTTCTTTAATAGATGTGGACTTCTGCTAGTTGTAAAAACAATCCTATAATAAGACATCCCTTTTTATTTCAGACATTTAGAAATTGTCTAGTTTTTGGAATTTGCAATAAACTCTAATGTGAGTGGATTTTGTTCAGCAACTAGAAGAAGGAGCAGATCAGCTTCAGAGTTTCACTGCTAGGAAGAACTCTAGATTGCAAAATCTGGGGAAAGCTGAGCTTTTGAAATCAAAGGTCTAAAAAATTACTATGACTCATTACCAGAAGAATGTTAAAAATGTCACTGGTAGAAAGAAAATAAAGTCATCTAGCAGTCCTTTCAAGAAAAGACTACTAGAAAGATCTCCACCTCAACCAAGTGAAAATGGCAACAAGGTGCTTTTCTACTAAATTTCATTTGTATGCATTGTGTGCTTGAGAAGTAACATTGCTATATGAATGCTAGCAAGACAAATAATAGTTTCAAAGAGCATTTTTATTGCAGTTTTATTAATAATTTATTGCACTTGTAATTCTGATTGAGAAGGAGAAGGACCTCAATTAACAAGTATTCATTTTTTTCCAGGACTTTATGGAGGTCAGTGACGAAGTGAGCTTGAAGAAACTGTTGAAAGAAAGAAAGAGGAGGGTAAATTTTACATTTGAAGGAGATTCTCAAGCAGCAGAGTTGGAATTTTAAAGACTAAGTAAAGTGAAGATTAAACTAGATAGTATGAAGCAAAAATTATCTGGAATTCAAAATTACAGAGTAAAGGGTTCCGATGAACCCCTTTTGAATGAACCATCTATTATATATGTACCCACAGCTGTGTTAAGGGGAAAAGGTTGAATTATAATTTTCTTTTTTTTTAACATTTGCACAACAGGGTAATACATGATTGGTTGTTCCTTCCTCACCTTGTATGATGAAAAAGAAGCAACTGTTTCAGTTAATAATATTTATACCTACTTTCTAAGAGAATCCAATACATTCTTTATCACATCACTTTATAGGCATGTTTCTCCATATCAGTTGTTTGTTAAATGTAAATTAGTAATCAAAACAACAGAGATAATATTGGCTTACTTAAAATTCCTTCAGAGATAATATTGCTTCTTATTCCATCATTTTTTATTAGATGAATTACAGCAATTCATAATTGCCATTTTATTCTATAAATTACAGTGATTTATTAGGTGAATTACGGTAGTTCAAAATTGCCATTTTATGCTATAAATTACAGTAGTTGAAAACATCATTTTATACACAATTAAATCACAATTTTTAAGTAAATTATAGCAGTTCTAACTGCCATTTTATGCAAAAACAAAAATGTCATTTTATACATTATAAAATTGTGACGATTAATGAAAAACTACTGCAATATACTGAATGACGGGGGTAATTATGTCAGTTTTGAGAACTGCTATTGAGGCAAAAAATGGCAGTTAAAATCGCTGTAATATGCAAAAATAATTATCGTTTTAAACCTATTTTTTGTAGTGATTTATTTATTTATCTCATATATAATGACGTGTCCCCCAAAAATAAATGACCATGTATGGAAGCATCTATTATCAATCATATGTTTTTTATAAAGTCACCGATGCATAAATTTATACTTAAAAAGATATTTAATAAAAAAATTAGTGAATTGTGTACCTCTATAGAATATATTATGTCATAAACAATGCTAATGTAAATAAGGTAAAGTTGAATATGTCTAAAAAAAATTATAATAAATACTTAAATTAATCCTTCAAAGATATACGAGATTTCAAGTTAGTCCTCTAAATATTTTGACCATTAATTTGATATTTTATAGTATAAAATAAGCATCATTAGAAATCAAACAGATGTCCAATTTTTTTGAAGGGACCAAATTGATGTCCAAAATTTTTCTGAGAGCCAACTTGATGTCACATGCATCTTTAGAGAGCCAATGTAAGTATTTAGTAAAAAAATAAAAATTATATTGCTCTTCAAGCTATATTTGCTCCCCTCTAATTATTTATTTAAGATTATTTCAAGATCAAAATATTTTCAGTAAACCTCATAGATACACTGCGAGGTGTGGCTCTGCTAGGGTTTGCCTAGCGTCGCCACCCTAGCAACCATTTGCATTTGGCGGCTAGTCTCCGCATCTGGAGATTTTGATCTCCTTTTGTGAAGCTTGATTCTCTTCTATTAGACTTTTTCCATAGCAACCCCCTTTGCTCTTTTTTCTTGTTTTTCTTTATTTTTTCTTTATTTTTTAAGAATAAATTGATTCAGATGTCTAGATATGAGGAGTTTAGGTTTGAATTTTTTAGAAATGCATTCTATTTGGGTAGTTTTGAAATTTTCTAGCCTTAATTTCTTATATTGGTTGCACGACTGATCTATGAAATAGGAAGAACTTTAGATCTACAATCCAAAACTATAGATCATGGAGATTCATAGATGAGATAGGAAAAGTGAGGCCTTGAAGGCAGTAGAGATGATAACAACGGTGGTGATGATATCAAAGATGATGACAATGTCGTATACCTCAATGAGAAGGAGTTGAAGGAAGAACTCGAGGTAACAAAACCCAACCTGCATGAGATGTTATGCGCCAACAAGAGTCAAAAGTTGGGTGTTTGTACTTGAGTCAAAAAAAAAAACTATGTGTAACAGTTAGATATATGTTTTTCATTGATTTTTGAGCCACCCTTTTCCAGTTTGTTGGAAGTGATTTGGTTATTTCCCTTGTTAATCTCTCGTTAATTCCTCACAAAATATTTTTGAGAGGGATTAGCGAGAGACACATCTGTTGATTTTTTTTCATCGCTAAGTAGCGACGGAATGTATTCCCTAGCTAATCCGTTAAATACAAAAAAAAATTCTTGCTAATCTGTCGTTAATCCCTTGCAATTTTTTTTAAAAAATGGCGCTGTATTGTCTTGCAAATCAGCAAGGAAAATTCCTTCAGTATAGTTTGGAAATCTGTACCAATTTTCGATTTAGTACAACCAAAATCCCTCATTATTCCCTTACAAAGCCCTCGCTAATTTTTCTCGTAAATCCCTCACAAATTTCCCTCGCTAATATCTTTATATGATTTCCTCGCTATTCTCTTGCAAATCCCTCGTTAATATCTTTATTATGATTTTCTCGTCATTTCCTCGCTAATCCCTCGCAAATCAATTATTTTTTGTCAATTTAAAATATAAAAGACTTAATTTTTAATATCCAAAATATACTTGTATAAATCTCTCAATCAAGATAGAAATCAACAAATAAATTTATGAAAAGCAACAAAATTGTTATACAAATAATCCAAAATAAATCTACTAATGATTCAAAGTTATAAGTTATATAAATAGTTCAAAGTTATTATACAAATAGTTCATAAAATTTCGTACAAAATAAGAATAAAAAGAATAGGTAATCAGTCTAAGTAGGGGTGCACAAAAACTCAACCCGACCCGATGACCTGAGCAACCCGACCCGACCCGACTTAATTGGTTCGGGTTGGTTGAAATCAATCGGGTCCGTTCGGGTAAAACCGACCAACCCGTCTATTAATTGGTTCGGGTGACGGGTTCAAAGACCCGACCCGATGACCCGACCCGATGACCCGATTACCCGATTAAACGACGTCGTTTTGCCTAACCCAACCACTTAAAGTGCACAACCCGACCAACCCGATTACCCAACCCGACCAACCCGATTATCCAACCCGCGAACCCGACCAACCCGATTACCCAACCCGAACCAACCCGATTCCAATCGGGTTGGTTCGGTTCGGGTCGTTCGAAAAAAAATTTCACAACCCGACCCGACCCGACCCGACCTCATTTAATTGGTTTGAATTTTTTTTACCCCTAAACCCGACCCAACCCGACCCGTGATCACCCCTAAGTCTAAGTTTGCTTTGTCTTCGTCATCATCATCTTCTCCACCCTTTTCAACAATTACCCTTGTCCAGCCATTTTTTGAAGAAGCTTTAAGGCTAGCGCATCTCATCACATCCACAAATATGTTTGGAGGTATTGACAAATAAAACAACCTGTTTGAAAATTTTCCACCCTAGAAGAGACCATTGTCAAATATATCAAAATATAGTCCGAAGTTCAATGATTACTTGATTAGCCAGACACCTACCATGCAAACTCTAATGTTAGTTTGTATGAAACCATATATTTAGTTATGGCAAATATAAAATGACTAAAATTTTATGATTGATAACAGAACCACTTTGTAACACCGCAGTTTTGATTTTCAAGTCACCATCTGCGCTAGAGGTTTTTGCACCCTAGTGTAATGAGAAAAAAAGATCTACCAGAACGCAACACTTCAGTTTTGAAGGAATATTGAATTATGAAGAAGTTACTGGAGTTCCTTTTTCTGAGGCCAGTCCAACATCCGGGGACTACTTGGAGAAAGCTAATAAGAGATTCACGTTTAGGGTTATTTTAGTTTTATAAACATCTATGTTGAATTTGACAAACAAATTGCATACAAGACCAGATAACATTATTTTTGTAGCCTTTTTTTTAAGAGCGTGTTTATTTTGGGAAGATGTCTTTCAAGAAAATATTTTTTCATTTTCTGATGTATGGGTAAGGTCCGTTTGGTATGAAGGATAAGATAAGACCTGATAGTATTAGATATAATAGTATAAAGCCTGATAGTATAAGACCTGATAGTATAAGACCTAATACGTAATGGTTGAGAATATAGGAATGTTTAAAATTATAATGGAAAAGTCTTTATAACAGCTTATACATCAAAATTCAATCAGGCCTAATCCCACTCCTAAGACTTGATTAAGTTATCCATCATTTTAATATATAAGAAGGATTTGATAGATAATTTTATATAATATAGTATTTACACTAAACAATTGATAATGTCATAATGTATTCTATTAACTTATCTTATAAACCTAATACAGCATGCCAAACATGCCATAAGGGAGCTCAGTGCACGAGGGAGAAATAAAGAGATGGTAGATATATTACCTCTTTCTCTTTCAGCTTGCAATCCAAATCTGAAAAGTGGTCTTCAGAATTGTACAGACCAGCATGGTCAACGCATCTTTTTAAGAACTGATCCATTTTTTCTTCACAATTTTCCCTGGAAGTTCAAAATCGTATTAATATATATAATGAAAGGAAGTATGGGGAAAAGGAAAAGGTAAAGTTTACATTATGTTACCACAATAGCATTTACGTCTTGTCAATTCTGCATGTTAAAGTTTTGCTAATCATGTTCCTTAATTCTTCGTCGGTCATATTGGTCCGAGCATATCCAAACACAAGAAAATTCTGCACAAGGATTACAAATACAGAACCTCAAATGTAATGTTCCTAAACATTTTAATCATCTAAGCCATCTCAATTTGAAGCATCACTGCCAAATGAAACTAAATACTGAGAAGTAGGACCTCAGGTAGCCAATCTTCATAATAGAGGGCAAAGAGTGCAGGAAAAATTTTCTTTTTGGGAAGGTCTCCAGAAGCTCCAACAACAGTTATGCTGAGGTTGGATCCTGTGCATTCTGAGTCTGACAAGGGAAATGATCCTTCAACTGGTTGAGGCTTGCTATCTTCTTTGGCCAGTGAACTTCCAGCTAAACCTACCTAAAATATGTGAATATATGATATATGACTTTAACTAAACATTTTTTTTTTGTGAAACTTTAGGTAAAAAACTTTAATTAAATACAAATGCACAAGTAGTCAACAGTCATATAAGCACTTGTTAAAAACAAATAAATAGAGCTGCAACATAAGATGTGAGTTCAGTGCAACAGGACAAAACAAAAAATACACTTTACAAACAAGCACACTATGATTTATAATACATAGATTCAATATCGAACTGAAGCACAAACAAAATGGCACTTTACATAAGGACATATGGGGACAGAAAGAGGCCAATATGTTGAAGGGTCTAAGAGCACAAAATGTTGTGATGCAATGCCAATAAGGAACATAGATTTTCATAACTAGAGAAAGATCAAAACAATGAAAATTGAAGAAAACAATAGCATATTTTCTCTCGAAATGAAGTCAAGCCCAACTCTAGTTGAAACTTTGAATACGAGTTGATTTTTGCATTGATAGAGGCAAATACCCAGGGTGAGCAACATAATTGAAGTATGACAATCAAAAGGATAACAGGGAAAGCCAAGAATATAACAAGGAAGCATATGGGTAAGAGATAAGTGGTCAGAATGTACTTCTAGATAGTAAGGGAAGAGCAATTCATATAAAGAATCTAGAATGATGTCTTGTTCTGAATAATAAATTAATTAACCAAATCCAGGGAATTCAGTAATAAGGCTTACTATTAATCAAAACACCTATGACTAGTTAGTGCATTCAATTTGATATCAACGTGGCCCACTAACAGTTACTGCTAAGGTCAATATCATCTATCATTTAAAGTGGTATGTTCAGGAAGATTAAGTTTGTGCACTTGAGTCAATAAATCCCAGAATCAACAAGTTTGGCTTTCCTAAATGGACCATATACCATGGGTGAGAATGGCAAAGGCAGTTGAAGAATAGATGTTCTCTACACTAAAATTAAATTTCAGAAGAAGGATAACAAGGACGCTAAGGAGCCACTTAAGTACTCGTTAACTCTTCTTTGCAAGTTGCAACCAATTTGCCACAAGTTTGGTTGAAGGCCATGACCACCCCACCAAAGCATGCGCCTTGACAAGAGTAGAGTAGTCAAGGGCCATGAGGGAGGACCAATTGCTAGATCAAGTAGCAAGGTATGAGCAACCATTTCTATCCGGCACAAGAAGAATTTTATAAATTTACTACTAAATTTAGTTATAGAATATTTTGATAACTAATATGTTGTTAAAGATTAAATTTTCATAACTAATTTTTGAATGCCTGTAAGAAATTTTTTTACCAAGTAAACAGTTACATAAAAATTACAATTTAATTACGAAATTTAATTACAAAATTTTTTTGTAATTAATTCATAATTAATTAATTATGAATTAGCTACTAAATAAATTTTTTAATTAAATTTTGAATGTATAAAAAAAATTTATTAATCGAATAATTACAAAATATAACTACCAGTTAACTACAGAATTTAACTAATCCATAACTAATCTATAACTAAATTAACTACAGATTAGTTCCGTAACTAAATTACAATTGCATAGAAGAAAAAATAATTTTACCGAATCATCCCTTTTAATCCCTTGCGCCCGCAGCTCCCTCCCTCCCACTTTCCCAGATTTTCAAATATCAGCATCTCTCATTCTCCTGTCTGCCTCCCTCCGTCCCTCCATTCTCATTCTCCCAGAACCACCGTCCTCCACCCAAAGACCCACCACTGCCTCCCCAGCCACGCAGATCTGCAACACCGCATCTGCCACCACACAGATCCGTGAGCCACCAGATCTGGAAAGTGGAATGCTCGCGTGCTTCAGGTCTCGCTCCCTTACGTCTGGTTTCAAGGGCTAGTGTGCTTCAGAACTAGTGTGCTTTCCCTTGTGAGTACCTTGTGTGACCGAATCATTAATAGAAGCTGCAATCAAGGGCGCAACTGGTTTGCAAGTGTGATTTCCCCTGTAAGCTGTAAGTTCCGGCTACTCATCATGTTTCCTCTTTATTATGCTCTGTTTGTTTTGTTGTTATTATGTTTTTCATTCTCTGTTACATTTTTAAACAATTTTTAGAATAATAACATTCAGGAATTTGTAATATCCGGTTCTTGCTTTTGAGAAAACCGTGGTCACTTCTCTGCATTAGCATTAACCACTCTTTGAGGCTTTTCCTTTCTTTTCCCACGTTTCTCGTTGTGTCAGGGTTTTATGGTGGGAGTTCAATGATACAATTGTGGTAGATCTGAACTGCCCTTATAGAATATCAGTGATACAATTGTATTTTATGTTTAACTTGGAAGCTTCCCCTTCTGATTCCAGATTATGTACTACCCAATTTGGTTAGTTTCACAAGTGTTTTCAGAAATCAAAACACTAGGAGGTTCTATTCTATCAGTTTTTATCAGTCCATTTGATCCATATTTCCTGCTGTGATGTGCTAGTGATCCCGGTATTCCTCATTTTTGCATCATATTTGTGGCCAAGATCCTATTGATGCTATTTATACTGAAAAGTAAGAATCTACTAGGACTTGTTCCATCTGGAAAATTGTTAGAAGATCTTCTAAAATATGGGGAAAAATAAATTTGGACACTTTTCCAGACTGAATGTGCCCTTGTCATTTGAAGTTATCATATCTTACAGAAGTTTGTTGGGATTTTCGTTTTGCTTTAATTTTACAACAAAATTGACTTGCAGGTTTTTCCTGGTAAAGAAGCTGTACAGTGAAGAGAGGGAGAGAGAGAAATTATCTTCACTGATTGCTAAGATTTGAGAGGTGAAGTTAAATTGAATATTACGTTTGTTTAACATGCTTGAAAGCCAATGGATTCTTTATCAACTTGTCAGTTCCCCCCCTGCCTAAAAATAATGCATTCATCACGATTTGAAGGCATTTTTAATTGTATTTCCTCTATTATCTCATGAGAAGCAAGTTGCTGCTGATAAATTTATCCCATAAAACTACATTGTTAAAATTTTAAAAATGAGCAAATAGATTTATTGTAATCAGAAAAAAAAAGAAGGAATGACAAAAGCATAGCCACCAGATCTTTGAACTTGCTTTGTGGCCGGGCATCCTTGATCATTCTTATAAGTGCATCTGTAATAATTTCTGCATATAGACCATGTATGACATAAGCCCAAACATATAGTTACTGAAATAATTTGGAATGCTTGTAAGAGTAAATTTGGAGCTACTTGGGTACTTCATGTTAAGAATTTCTTTCTGACCATATTTTCTCCACAACCATGCCTCACCTGAAGAACAAGACTTTTTTGTCCACGTTGGTGAATTCTTGCTGTGATACAAGAATTCAAATTAGAAAGTGCACTACAACTCTCTTTACATTTATTGTATAAAGCTAGGGAGATAGATTTAGGCTATGCTTGACATATCAAATAGGTGGGATTCATTTGGATGGAATAAATAATTATTTTTCACCTTTTCATTTTATACATACTCAACCAAACATAACCTTAGCATATAGGTCTGGGATGAAAATCATATAATGTTCATCTAGATCTTTGAAAATATACCTCTGCTTGTAGACATTCTGCTTATTAACCATGTAACCCTTGCCACTCAAAGCTTCCTGGCTCAGTCTGTGCTTCATTGTCTTTGGCATTTGGTATGTGATGCAATTTGCTTCTAGTTTAGTAGTATGAACCAAATTGACGAAAAAGAGAGCCTTATTGACTTTTAGGTGGATGATACGAGATGAGGATACAAACACACACAATCACACATATCTGCTATAATATTGCAGGCATCTAAGTGAGTAAGAAAGACCAATTTTTGGCATTCCTTTTACGAGACCCCACGAGCGGCCTTCTGTTACTTTTTTTTCTCCTCCTAAGCCTTAGGTCCCCCACTCCACTCCACTCTATCTCTCTTTCTTCAGTTGAGTTGTAACCTACCACTTCCTATCCATACCCTGCCCTTGTTTCTCTCTCTTTCTATGTGTGTTGCTCTCTGAGCAGAGAGGAAGACAACAGTCAATCAAAAACCGAGAACCCCACAAACTCAGAGTCTCAATTGGGTCCAAACACTCTAGAAATTTTAAAACTTTCTCTCTCTGTCTAACCCCACTCCACCCACCCACCCTACCAATCTTTCTCGGTCTAAAAGCAGAGCAGCAACACAGGCAGCAGTCACCACCACTTCTCTTCCCAGCAGCAGCTTGTAGTCCCTTTTGATGTAATTCCAACCTTTGTTCTCGGACCTTTCATTTCCTAGTTAAGAAACACTCTGTTTCGTGTACTTGCTTCAGTTTAGATAGTAGTGATGTGTTTTTTTTTTTTTCAGTTGTCTGAATACATTGTGATTAAGATTCTTAATAAAAGGAAATTTATGCAGGTGACAAAATTCCATTTGGCCAGAGCGCATATTTCTACTTGAACATCCTAATCCTAAAGGGAGGTATAATTGTTCATCATGTTTGGTAACAGTTGAAAGGATATATGAACTTTTTTCAGCCAACTACACAGAATTTAAGCTGCCAACAGTAGAGTGAGTTCCATTGTCCATCTCTATGTTTTCACATACTTGACAGTAGAGATTTTAGTACATGATTTCTCTATGATCTCATTACATCAAATATTTGATTGTTTTTTAGCTCGTTAAAGCAAATTGAAGGTCCAAAGTTACCAAATTTATCGTCAAAGAAGCTCATACTGGATTCGTGTTCAAGTATGGACTGATGAAATGGTTGATAACACAATTCACTGCTGCAAAGAAAAGGGCTACCTATAAGGTAGCTTTTATTATTATTATTATTAATGTCCATTACCTGTAAGGCAGCTATGTACACTTTTTATGTCACAGGATGGCTCTCCATCTAGTGAGACACTAAGACCATAATTATCCATGTAACAAATGGTTGTTAAAGCTAGCAGTTAGGGATTTTCCTTTTTGTTAAAATATGAATAGAATAAGTATACTCTAGAGCATGCAAAAATTTCTCAAGATGGTGTGTGTTGTATAGCATCCAGTTGAGTCATCTTCCTTTCCTAGCCGAACTTCATCCTTAAATTCTTCTCCCATTTTCAGTCTTTATGAATTCAAGCCTTCTAAGATTTAATTTGGTTTTAATTACATGCTGGTTTTGGGGTATTTTTTTACATGTAGAATGTGACTGAAGCTCTGCTGCTCAAGTTCACAAGTTGAATAAAAGATCATTGCATGACTATTTGGTTTGCCTTTTTCTGTTTTGTGTGGTTTTATTCTATTTGCACTTTTGACAATGATGCCTATTTAAGTTTACTTTTACAGTGATAGGTAAAGGTTATACTAACAAAGAAACAATGGAGTCTGACTCCTTACTGTCAAATTATCACTTACGTGATGTTGTGAAATTGACAAGTGCACTAAATCGAAAATGTAATAAAAAGTGAGTAAGAGTATTGTCTCATGAAGATTATATTGTCAATTATTAATTTCGTTAAATAAACACTATCTAAGCTACCAAAAAATGAGAGTTGATAAAAATAAAAACAATAATCAGAAAAATAATTAAAAATAAATCAAGAATTAGATCAAGGGTGAAAAACGATGAGATTAAAGTGTTAGAGTTTAGACTTTACTTGAACTCTTTTGATGTAATTTCAAATATCAGTTTAATCAAGTTCTATTTCAATGATTCATGGTCAATTCTCAAAATTAATCAATATTCAATCCCTTAGTATATTAATCCTCTTTATACTATTTAGAATTAACTAATCCTGTAGTCTAATCTCAAATAAAAAAAGCATTACCATAAATGAGAGAATTAAAAGTAAGACTACATAACCTACAATGTCTATTCCTAGTGATTGCGGAAATTATAGTGTTTATCACTTATTTTAAGTTCATGCAAATTTTCTCAAATCATACATCAACCTAAAAATCATTCCTAAATTGATCAGGTTTAGAAATGCATCAAGAGAAGAGATAAATATGTAAATCATGAAATAGAAACATTGATTAAACACAATAATGAGTTTACATCATCAAAGAACAAAATCTATCATCACCCTAACAAAAAAAGTTTAGTTACACGTGGAGAAAGAAGAACACAGAGTAGAAAACGTCAAATTCCATTGTAGATAAGTGAAAAGGTTAAAGAGAATTTTTAATCTTCAAGTCTAATTATGCCTACACCACTTTATGGTTTGTGCCTCTTGACGACTGCTGCGTTCTGACCAAGTGTGTGTTGCTCATTGGCGTAACTTTTCTATTTAAAAAGAAATTAACGCTGTTGTTTACGCGTTCAGTGCTGGGCGTTCAATGAGAAAATCTGTTGTGTGCTCAGGCGTTGAGGCTCCAGCGCTCAGGTGCTGGACGTCTGATGACATTGCTTCTTTTTCTTGCTCGTTCAAGCATCCAATCTTTTTCATGTGCAATTACCTATCAAAATATCATAAAATACGTAATAAGAACACAATTTAAAATCCTAAAAACATAACAAAACTTGAGAACAGAGCTAAATCAAAGAGATTAAAAGATGATGAAAACTTAAGATTTTGAATCATAAAAATATGAATTTTTGAAGATTCATCACTCTCCCAAACTTAAGATTTTGTTTGTTCTCAAGTAGAATGAAAGAAAGAGAAAATAAAGCAACAACTAAAAACTAAAAACATTTAAACTTAAACATGGTAATACCAGCTAGTGAATATCATGCATATCTTCAGAAATTGCTTTACAATCTAATTTCAAAGTGTCACACATGTACAACCCAATTGTTACATTGTTTTTCACATGCAACTTTCATACATAAAATGACTTTCCATAGACATGAATGTATGACCAATTCCTACTAATAAAATACAAGTCCGAATAGGTTTATAAAAATGCAAATGCATATCAGACTCGCATCCATAGGGTTATTTTTCATCTCTCTCTCCACTAATGTAAACAGCACATAACCAAGGATCAAAATGATCTTTTAAAGCTTGTAATGTAATGCCAATGGTAAGGGTTAAGAAAGAAGAGGTAAGATAAATAAAACAAAAGTTGAAATACATAATCATGCATATTTCACAATCCAAGCTTCAAAATGTTGAACAAGTGCAACACGGAGCATAAGAATCAAGACTTTATTTGCATATATTTTTTTATGAACTTTTCTCTTCTTTTTTTTTCTTTTTATGATCTCTACCCCTAAACTTATATCTTTGCAATACTTTGGGTGGATTTTTTTTTTTAAGCTTCTTAAATACTTCGCGCACAAAGAATGATTAAGGCTTGAATAGTAAAAACAATACAAGATATGCATTCAACAAAGGGTGTGTAAGAGGGATCTTTTTTTTTTGGGTATGAGAAAGGAAAATGTGGGTAAAGAAAAGAAATAAATGTCAAATAATAACAAGGCTGCAAAAGGGGACATAAGGATATAATATTTTTAAGGTTGACTTGAAACACTTAAATGGTCCAAAGAAGGCCCTTATCATTTCCTTGATCATGCATTGTCTAGGATTTCGCCTCAAGAGAGAATCTAACAATTTTTAGATACAAATCATCAACACACATGCATTCTTATAAACTTTCTCTAAGTTTGACATACATGTATATTCCAAGGTCTATCAAACATAAAGATGAGAAGCACATCCATACATAATCGAAATAATAGAAATAAATGCAACTCATGGATTTTCATGTGATATCTTAATAAAATAGATCAATCCATAATTTATACAATCATTGGATATTCAATTCAACACACCGGCATGCACAGTTTCAACAAAATAACTCAAAATACAATAAGGTAATGATAACAAAATAAAATCAATAAAAACAAAAAATAAAAAAATAAAAAAGAAAAAAAAACTCTTTTTAGCAATGATAGCTATATACATCTCTTTACAAAAGCTCCGAATTCAGAGAGGCACCTAAGTCGACGAACTACAAAACAAAAACAGAAAATTGATAATAAGAAATAACAAAATAAGAACAAAAATAAAAATAAAAGAGAAAAAGAAAGAAAATTTGGTTGCTTCCCAAAAAATACTTGATTAATGTCATTAACTCGACGTTACCTTTTCAATTAATCAAGGTGGCTTCGGGCAACAGAAGTAAGATGTCACCTTTCCTTTTTCAGACTTTTGCCTCCATCCTCGGTCAATGGCCTTAGAAGTACCCCCAAAGGTGTTTTGAATTTGACCCGAACTAGGTTGTCCTCAACTCATCTTGGCATGAGTAATTCCACCAGACTATGGTGCTTTCAATTGATTAATAGATGAAAGATTAGCTTGCAATGAACCATAAATAATGGAAAGATCTTTTTCTATTTCAACAATCTTCGAGATAGGAGGACCTTTCTCCTTTTCATCGATCATCTTGGAAGTGGGAAGATCAACATTAATTAATGAAGGAGGGCTCTTACTAGCCAAATCTTGTTGAGGCTTATCTTGAATGCATTTGACGAGAGCATAGAAATCTAATATCAATGCAGATTTATCAAAAACATTAATGGTCACCTGATCTCCATCTACCCTCAAAATAAGCTCACCTCTTGGTACATCAATTAATGCTTTTGAAGTAACCAAGAAATGATATTCCAAGAATCAGAGGAATATCAGCATCTTCGTCCATATCTAAATCACAAAATCTATTGGAAAGAAGAATTTGTCCACCTTTACTAACAAATCTTCAACTATACCATTTGGACGTTTGATTGACTAATCAACTAATTGAAGGGACATTGTAGTTGGCTTCACTTTTTCAATTCTGAGCTTGCGAAGAATTGACAATGGCATTAGATTAATGCTAGCTCCTAAGTCACATAGGGCCTTCTCAATGTTCAGTTTGCCGATAGTGTGTGGAATAGTGAAATTACCTGGATCCTTTAACTTTGGTGTCAATTTTCTCTGAATTATGGCATTGCATTCTTCATTAAGCATGATTGTCTCATCCTCTTTGATCTTCCTCTTTTTAGATAGTAAGTCCTTCATAAATCTGGCATAAGAGGGCATGTGCTCAAGCGACTCAGCAAAATGAATGTTTATCTGCAACTGCTTGAAAATATCAAGGAACTTTGAGAACTGTCTATCTTGCTTCTCCTGATTCTCCTTCTTTAGTCTCTGAGGGAATGGAAGCCTAGCATATAGTGAAGGGTCCAATGATTTACCTAAATCTGAATCTTTCTTCTTTCTTCGTACTCTCGACTGTTCCTCTTTGGCTTTAGTAGAGGTCTCTTCCTCTAGAGCTTCTTTTTCTTGATTATGACTTGAAGGAGGAGGTACTTCCTTAGCTTTATCTTCTTTTGATTGAGGACTAATTACTTTTCCACTCCTCAAGGATATTGCCATACATTGCTCCTTTGAATTGACCACTGTATCACTTGGTAATGTGCCTAGAGGTCTCTTGGAGAGCTGTTTTGCTATTTGACCCACTTAATTTTCTAGACTTCAAATAACTGCTCCTTGATTTTGAAAATTAGCCATTGTTTTCTCTATAAAAGTGGAAGTATGTTGCACAAAAGCAGAGGTTTGTATAGAAAGCTTCTCAAGTGCAATCTCAAGAGGAGACTTCTTCTTTGGTTGAGGATTCAATGGTACCATTTGATTGCTCCAAGAGAAATTTGGGTGATTAATCCATCCAGGATTATATGTATTTGAAAATTAGGTACCTTGGGGTCTTGAAGGATTTCCCATATAATTGACCTATTCTAGAGAAATGAAACCAGAGTTACTTGCCATACATTCACCATTAACATGGTTACCTCTACAGAAGTCACAAATTAACATTTGGAGGTTCACGAAATTCGCTTGCATATTCCCAACTTGCTTAGTGAGGTTGGCTAACTGTTGCGAAATACTTTTATTCTGCACGAGCAAAACATCAAGAGTACCAATTTAAATAACTCCCTGTTTGATCACTGCTCTTCCACTAGGCATTTGGTATTCATTAGTGGCCATAGTCTCAAATAATTTTTGCGCCTTTTCAGGAGTTTTAGTATTTAAAGACCCACCTACAAATGTATCCACCATAACTCTGGTGGCATGATTCAAACCATTATAAAGGATTTATACCTGCTGCCAAATTTTGAAAGCATGATGAGGACATTTTTTAAGCAACTCCTTAAATCTTTCTCACGCTTTATAGAGAGATTCTCCTTGATTTTGAGTAAAGCAAGTAATCTTACTCCTTATCTTTACAAATATTGACAGAGGAAAATACCGAGTGAGGAATTTACTAACCAGATCATCCCAAGTGGATATGCTTCCTTGAGGTTGGGCTTGTAGTCAGCTCTTGACTTTATCTCTTAAAGAAAATGAAAAAAGTCTTAATTATATGACATCATCACTAGCTCCATTGTATTTGATAGAGTCACAAAGTTGCAAGAAATTAGCAATATGCAAGTTGGGATCTTCTACTTGACCTCTCCCAAACTGATTCTTGCACTAGCTGTAGAAGAGCTGGTTTTTTCTCAAAATTATTTGCTTGGATAGCAAGTCGCATAATACTAGTTGAGACATTTTCAGAAAGAGTTGCATAGTCAGCTGAGTCTTCTTCGTTCAGTTGTATTTTTTGCCATCTTTTCTTCTTCAATTCTGTTTCTTTCTTTGATTGCTCTTATGTTTGCTCTTGTTGTTCTTTCGATTTTCTGATCAAATGCAAGTAATTTTTCCTAACCTACGACTTCTCGCATAAACAAACAATCAATCAAACCAGAGTGAAGTAAAGAAAAGCAATTAAAAGAGAAATAAAAATAATAATAAACAAAATAAAATAAATGTTTAAATTAGTGCTTTTTTAATTACTACTTAATATTGATAATTAATAATCCCTAGCAACGACGCCAAAAACTTGTTGTGAAATCGACAAGTGCACCGAATCACAAAAGTAATAAAAAGTGAGTAAGAGTATCATCTCACGAGGATTATATTGTCAATTACTAATTTTGTTAAATAAACACTATCTAAGCTTCCAAAAAATGAGAGTTGATAAAATTAAAAACAATAATCAGAAAAATAATTAAAAATAAATCAAGAATCAGATCAAGGGTGAAAAACGATGAGATTAAAGTGTTAGGGTTCAGACTTCACTTGAACTCTTTTGATGTAATTTCAAATATCGGTTTAATCAAGTTCTATTTCAATGATTCATGGTCAATTCCCAAAATTAATCAATATCCAATGTCTTAGTATATTAATCCTCTTTACACTGTTTAGAATTAACTAATCCCTTAATCTAACTCCAAATAAAAAAGACATTATCATAAACGAGAGAATTAAAAGCAAGACCACATAACCCACAACGTCTATTCCTAGCAATTACAGAAATTATGATGTTTATCACTTATTTTAGGTTCATGCAAATTTTCTCAAATCATACATCAACCCAAAAATTATTCTTAAATTGATCAGGTTTAGAAATGCATTAAGAGAAGAGATAAACATGTAAATCAGGAAATAGAAACATTGATTAAACACAATAATGAGTTTACATCATCAAAGAACACGATCTATCATCATCCTAACAAAAAAAGTTTAGTTACACGTGGAGAAAGAAGAACACAGAGTAGAAAACGACAAACTCCATTGTAGATAAATGGAAAGGTTGAAGAGAATTCCTAATTTTCAAGCCTAATTGCGCCCACACCACTTTAGGATCTGTGCTTCTTGACGACTGTTGCGTTCTGAACAAGTGTGTGTTGCTCATTTGCGTAACTTTTCTATTTAAAAAGAAATTAACGCAGTTGTTTACGCGTTTAGCGCTTAAGCACTAATTTTTCAGCGCTCAGGCGCTAGGCATCTTTTCTGAATTTCCTGATACGTGATGCACGCTCAAGCGCTGCCTGCCTAGCGCTCAAGCGCTGGGCGTTCAATGAGAAAATTTGTTGCGCGCTTAGGCATTGAGGCTCCAACGCCCAAACGCTGGACGTCTAATGACATTTCTTCTTTTCCTTGCTCATTCAAGCATCCAATTTTTTCTGTGTGTAATTACCTATCAAAAACACATAAAATACGTAATATGAACACAATTTAAAATACTAAAAACATAATAAAACTTTAGAACAAAATTAAATCCAAAAGTTTAAAAGAGGATGAAAATCAAAGATTTTGAACCGTAAAAATATGAATTTTTGAAGGTTCATCACTTGACAAAAATTAAGTGTACTCCATGGCTAAGACAAATGAAGGAACTAAACCTTTCCAGTACTTGGCTGTATATCAAGTTCAAACAAAACTAGACAGTCAGGTTTTTTGTTTTTGCATGAATCTGGCCCTTTTTCCAAATATGTGATATTTTTTTTAACCTTTCCTGGTCATTTTTTGGCAGCAAATGAATTAAAAAAATCCAGTTCCTTTTGCTTTGGGGTTGTTATGCTTTCCTATTCTATTCTACATTTGTGTTAGACAACTTAGACTTTATGATGTGTGCTTTGCATATGAAATTGCAGGTGATACGATGGTGGCAGCCTTAAGTCACTTAAAGGAACGTGGAGTTAGCAAAAAGCAGATTAGAGAGTGGTAAGGAAACATCTCTATATATTTAGAAACTAGATTTCTTTTAGTTTACTGCTAATAACCAGAATTCTTCTTATTTTAACCCAACATAATCTATTTGTGTGCTTAATATGTTAAATGTGGCAATCATGCTACATAAATACATGATATGATGTTTGGAAAAAATTTCAATCTTTTGTGACTGAAACAACAAGTAGTTGTCTGCAATACATCATGAACTCGTGTTGGGCCTTTTATCCAATTTAGAGTAGGCCAGGCCGTTCATGTTCATGGTGTAATATTATATCTCCAAACTGTCTTGCTAAACTATCTTGCTGAAAAGTACAAAAAGCCTTTTTTTTATTCCTTCCCTTGCTATTTTTTTATTTTCATCTTTTTGTATTTTCATCTAGTTTTAATCCTTCCCTTGCTGTTTTTTTATTCCTTCTGTACATCTTTGACCAGTAATATCCTGCCTTTTTAACCTGCTATTTTGTTAGCCAAATCAATGCTTTTTATCAATCACTAATCCCCAATGATAGAAGCATGATATTAGAATCTTACGGGCCCAGTTAAACATAATACATCATGTTATTATTATTTCTCCTGATTAACTTGCCTGTTTCTGGAGAAAATTGCTTGGAGCTTTAAATTTGACATGGAGCAGTATAATAGGTTTTCTCAGGCTGAAAGCAATAAGCCTGGATTTATATACAAATGATACTTTCGTGGTTGCTTGAGGTAATTTAATTGTTGTTTACTTAACTGAGAGGCCACTGAAAAGTTGAAAGGGAGATCAGGAAAGGTCTAATTGTTAAATTGTATGGAACCTGCCCACTGAATTGTAGTCTCACAAGAGCAGTGCTGCTCCAGTCACTAAGGACTCCATTTTCTTGCCCGGAATTAGAAATATCAGTTAAGTTCTTAATGGTAGTAAAGTTATTCTATCCTCAACAATGCCTCTTTTAAGTTCTTGATTCTATTTCATGTCTAAAAGCTCTGCTTACCTTGGCAAGAAAATATACAAAAGCAACAACGTGCATCACTGCAATGCAATAAGCAGGTAAATAATTGTTTAGGTGGTATTTAACTTTGTTTTTTGCAACCAGTTCATGTGGTGTAGAAAAGGAGACGTGACTGAAATATCTTTATCTTCCAGTTCAATAAAATTGCATATTCCCTTTAGAATGAGTGCTGAACAGCTTCTCCAACCTCTTTCATGGATTGCTAATGGTGACAACCAAAATATGGTTTTGCCTGAGGACATAAGCTTGCTTCTCCACAAGTGAGTAGTATTTTCTGAAGCAAATGTATTCAATGCTTCAAAACTTTTTATTTGATAATCTTCTGAGTTTGCTTAACCTATTCACACAAAGTTATTTGTGAAGAATCTTTTAATTAGAGCAAAGTCATAAACTATATTTAATGGAAATGATAAATAATCTTATAAACATGTTGTCTTCTGTGTAAGATTTCATATTTTATAAATATTCAATTAGAGATCTTATATCTTATGGGTTAAATATTTCTAACTCAACTTATCAAATTGATTATAGGAGGTAGAGTTGGAGCGTCCAGTCCCTTTTAGAGATTTGTATAAAAGTGTTCATAAGAGAAAAAACAGAGAATATGTCAGTCAACGCTCAAAGAATTTCATTGTAGGTGTCTTTAAAATTAAAACTAATCATATTTGTTAAGTTGTTAATTAATTTGATAAATTTTTCTACTTTTTTCGTTTCATGACTCTTATGACACCACGATGTTAAGAGAAGTATGGAGAAGACTCTCCAATGCATCCTATGGTTGATCAGGAAGTGTGGCAGGAGGTGACGAGTCCCAACAAGAAGGGACGGGTTCATGACATAAGTCACAGCTTAGATATTGGCATTCATGGATTTAGTTTTGCTTCATCCTCACAGGTTATTGGTTCCTCTAACGTTGCTTCGACACAGGAAGCCATAAAAGAAGTTGTTAATGAAGTGATAACTTCCTTTGTTCAGACGCAGTTGGCATCTGTGTTGGAGCCCGTCTTAAGGATTGTTGGCTTCCAAGTAGGAAGTATTGTGCCGCAGGCACCATCACAAGGCGACACAGTTGGGGAGGATCATGAAGTTGATGATGATAGGGCTAATTTGGATTGATTAGTTGTGTTTATCGATGATGATATAAACTTGTTTTGAACTATTTGTATTAACTTAAATTAGTTATGTTTCCTTTGTAGAACATGTTTTGAATTTATTAATATAATTATGATATTTTGTTATTTTCCACAACTTGTTTGTTAGATTTTTCTTTTTGGATTGAAATATTTATACAGGTATAATTTTAAAATACACTAATTATCATTATAAAATTAATTTGGATTAACTTCAGAATAGTTAGGAAACAGTTACAGATTTTATCTAGGAAATAGTTATAGAATTATTATGAATTCAGCTAGGAAATAGTTATGAAATAGTTACGGATTTAGAAACAAAATAGCTACAGGTTTACTACAAACTTGCTATAGAAATTAGCAATGGAATTAGTGACGGAATATTTTGTAGCAAATTAGCTATGGAAACAAAGGAAGTTTTAAACAAAAATTAATTACGGATTAGTTACGAAAATTTAAAATTTAATTATGGATTAGTTACCAAATTTTTTTGTAGCAAATTAGCTACGAGAATTTGACTACGAAAAAATTTGTAGCTAATCCGATGCTGCTATGGTCTTATGTGATAATCAATCTGCCATATATCTTGCAACAAATCTAATTTTTCATGAGAAGTCCAAATATGTGGAAATTGATTGTCACTTCATTAGAGAAAAGGTGAATGATGGCTTAATCAAATTGGTACATGTGAAATCACAGCACTAACTTGCAGACTTACTGTCAAAACTCGTGCCAGCCACTCAATTTCATCATCTAATGTCCAAGTTGGGAGTATTGGATATATATCTCCCACCTTGAGGGGGAGTATTACAAATATATAAATTATAGAGTTAGTTAGAATCTTACAAAGTTAGTTAACATCAGTTACACAGTTAGTTAGAATTAGTTATCATTTGTTAGTTAGTTATTTTAACAACTTACATTCTGTTATATAAATTCAGTGGTTATATATACCATAGATGAGCGAATGAGAATGCATCAATTCATTTTCTTTCAACTCTGTTTAGTGTTCAGTCTAATAGTTAAACTAAAACATTATTATTATCATTATTATTAATCATTAATCTTTAAAAAATATCGACCAGTCTCACAAGTTAATATTGTTAGATGATTTTTATAACATTATTATTATTATTAGATAATTTTTATAATTTTTTTATCTGATAATTTTTATAATGTTGTTTATAAGTGACTTATGTTTGATTATAGAATAAGGATTGTGCTATAATAATCAACTGTATTATAATAAATAAAAAATTTTATAATGTATTTACCACACAAAAAATTTGTTGTATTGTCATGTGCTTATTTTTAATTTTAAGAGTAAAACCTTATTTTGATCCCTCGAAGATATATCTTTTTATTAAATTAGTCTTTAAAACTTGAAACCCTCATTTTTTTCATTCCTCAATCTATTTAAGTTTAATGTTGTTAACTTTAAAAGCATTTATGTAATGTTAAAAGATGCCGAGATGACATTGTTTTACCAGTTTTACACATCATTTGGGGCTTGTGTGTGCACAATATTCCATTTTAGTGTATCTATATACCTTTAAGAGATGCATTTTGGTAATATGACATCATTGTTGCTTAATTAACTGAGTTAGACATGACATGTTATCTTTTAACGTTACAAAACAACTTTTAAATTTAACATTGTTAAACTCAAATGGATGGAGGGATTAAAAAAATTAAAATTTCAAGTTTTAAGGACTAAATTAATAAAATTTATCTAGGACTAAATCGATAAAAGATATATCTTTTAGGATCAAAATTGGATTTTACTCTAATTTCAATTCAATTAAAATTATCTTTACCAATCTTTTTTACACGTGTTGCTATACATAATTGTGTGCTAAAATTAAAGTTTGTATAATAAAATTATTGAAATATATAATTAAAAAAATAAATTAAACCTAAAAGATATTAGAGATAGATTCGAACATGACTAACGATACAACAGTCCTAGATTTATTTTTGAATGTAATTGTGGTTGAATAATTTTTTTTCCATGAATTTATGTAGTTTTTATATAAATGCTAAAAATACAAATATGACTAATTCACTGTTTTTTTTTTTTTTTTTTGGGTTGGGGGCGGGTTTCAAAATGTGACTAATTCATTGTGAGTTTCTTCTTTTTTTGAGGCCCCTCAATATTGTAATTAAAAAATATGTTTATTTGGTATGTAAGTTATATAAAAAATTAAAATGTAAATAATAATGAAGGAAATCACATGTCATGAAAAATAAAAAACAAATATAAAAGAAAAATATAAAATATACCCTATAAAAAAAATCTCAATTCAAATGGGGATGAAATGGCAGGGTTGTGGATGTTCCCACTAATCGTCAAAACTGTCACAAGTGCAAGTGAGAGCAAGAATCCTATGTAATCGTCTGTAACATGTCATGAAAAAAAATCAAATATAAAAGAAAAATATATAAAACATACCCTAAAAAATAAGAAAAATGATGTTCTTATATCATTTTTTTCAAATGTTACTTTTCACACCTTTTTTGAATAACTATGATTAAGTGAGAGAAAATTATAGAAAAAAAGTTATATAATTAATGATATAGATAGTAATATAAAAAATGATGTGAGAAAAAAATAATAATATTATTAATAGGGCTAAAAATGAGTTGAGTTATGTCGAGTTAAGCTTGACGCTCACAAAGTGCTTAAGCCCAATGAATCAATTTAAGCAATAAGCAAATTAAGTTTGCAAGTTAAATGTAAAATTCACTATGAGAGGGTCTCACTTATTTATAGTTGTTTAACATATTTAATAGAGGGTGGAGATGTAGTCAAAATGTGTTATGGGGATGAGGCTCTAGAACCTTCCTCTACTTAACTTTTAAAATAGTTAGATATTTTTAAGACTTATAAAATATCTCTAAAAAATATCTAAGATATTTATAAGTAATCTTCTAAATGTTTCTTAATAGTTGTATTCAAGGAGCATCTATACTATTCTTGAACCTGGTCAAAAAATCTAAATGAAGAAAAGCAACACATGTTGGCACAAGGTTTAGGCTCATGAGGCAAGGAAAATTATATTTTAATGAAACTAAGGAAATAATACAATAGAAAAATATATAATATAATAAAATTAATAAATTAATTTCTCAATTAACAAATATTAATTCTAATTATCAAGAACATATTGACACTTGATATTAACTAGCATTTAAATTTAAAAATGTTGATACTAGATTCTTACTAATTGATTGAAAAGTCAATTTATGAAATATTGATATTAATTTATTAAAAAAATATATTAAAATCAATTTAGGATATATTGTTATATTATTTTCTAATTATATGAGATACTGTTACAATATTATTCGGTCATATGAAATAATGTTACAATAATTTTCGATTAAATGAGATATTACTTAGCAATAAATTATCCAAAATAAAATTACAAAAGCACACAAACACAGACACACAACAGAGTAGGAAGAGTGGTAGTGGAGATGATTAAACAAAGCATGTCAACAATCATAATAAAAAATGTGATAAACAAAACCAACCCAATAATTTAATTATTTTAATCTTATTAGCCATTTTTTTATGTATTACCTTTTTTTTGTATTTTTATCATTTTTTCAGTACTTTGTTATTTAATTTTTCTTTGGTACTTTTTACATACTATCTAATTCTATTTATTTAATTATCCTAAATTTTATATTTTAAATCTTTCATTAAGGGAAAAAAAATTCCATATCAACCTTAATAATATGAACTAAAAAATCCTAACCCATTTAGTGAAACAAAATTGCCTTAGCCCATTGAACAAAAACCTGCCCATAAAAAGTAGCAAGGCCTAACTCCAAAAATCTTTCAAACTCATCAAAACAAATTCTCAAAAGTCAATCTTACATTATAAAATAGGTCGATCTTATATCCCTTAGTCCAACTTCAAATTCAGCCCTAAAAGAGAACAACAACAATCTAAACTATCCCGAAAGAAAAACACTTGAACACCATTAGAAAGATTAACCTGACCCTAAACTTACTCCACAAATTCAAGCCCAATGAAACCTTACTTAAGCCACCCAAAAAATTTAGCCGACAATTAGGAGTGTAAACGAGTTGAACCCCAGCAAAGCACAGAAGAACGTCAACAACAAAAGTTTCATTTTGTTTTAGGTTGGTCACCGGCCACATGAAAGAAGATCTTCCCCTTCATGGTGGTTTTCTGTGACCCCTCTTCCTTGTAAATACCCTTGCTTGTGGGAGCTTTCTCTCATCTTGTAAGAGTTTTTCATCCTTTTTTTTTTGGGAGTTCCCCCTCCTCTTTTGTGGGAGTTTTTTCTTTCTTTTCTATTTCCTTTCTTTTTCCTTTTTGCTAGAGTGGAGGTGATGGTGGTTGATTCGAGTGTTGAACTCAACCAAATAATAAAATTTCAGTTCTACCGATAACTTGTAGTACAAGATAGCGAACCAAGTCTTCTCTTGAGGATCAAAATACCAATCAAACTTAATCAAAATCACAAAGGGGAGATTGTATATGCAAAATGTAAACATAATAATTAAATATAAGAAAGAAAATCAAATCGCAAAGCAACTAATCCAAGAAATCGTCAGAAATCTAGTTGGCTTGTCATCAATCACTAAATATGCATCTTGATTGAATTAATCCAGATTAACAAATCTACTAACCTAACTTTCTTCAATTCATGTGATTAAACCACAATTAATCAATCATAATTTAATCACAAATCTTAATTAGGATTAAAGATTCAATCAAATCACATCGTACAACAGAAATCTCTCATATAATTCGAAATCCAAATTAAGAGAAGGAGAAGATAATTAATTCAATTCAAAATTAAAATTAGGAACATAATCTCAAAGTCAAACTAGAATTTCCTCAAGATCTTTAGATTGATCTCAGATAATTAGCTCTCCATGGCCGTCACACACAATTTTCAAAAAGAAAAGAGAACACTAGATAGAAAATCAAGTAAAAACGGATAGGTTTTTATCTATCTTAAATCCCCTCTTTATAACAAAATAACTAACTTAAAAATTAAGAATCCTAATTTGTCCCTAGGTTAAAGTTAATTTTCCACCTCTTAGCTTTCCTTAGCCACCAAAATCACTTAATTTAGGCTTTAGATGAGAGAGTTATGCCCAATTTACTCTCAACAGGTCTCTAATCCCATCAGCCGAATTCACATAGGTAAAATGCTATCAAAACGTTGTAGTTTCAATTCATGGTCTTCATAAAAGTTGAAGATCTATTTCTTAGATTTCGAATGCCACTAGTTTCAAGTCCATATCACACCTACAGGCCGAATTATGGACCAATTAGTGCACACTGCTCGGGTTACGTGACAGAACCCGAGTTCTGACTTCCAAGCCCAATTCAGTCTACTAGATATCCGATTCAACTCTGGAGCTCTCATAAAAGTTGTAGAACACTCTCTTATCTTTCCTACAAGGTAAGACGATATATAATTTTTAAATATCTAGAACTGAAAATATGGCCGAAATACAGAAATAGTGTAAAATTCTAATAATGCTAAAAAATCAATAAAGCCTAATTTGAGCCCAAACTTATAAAATGTGACCAAAATCAATCAATTAAGCATATAAGATGTCCAAAAGACTAAATATGAGGGTTAACTAATGTATAAAAATTGTGTTTATTAGTGGCGCAATGGACTATAAGCTTGGGATGCACAACTGTTTATAATTTTTTCGGTGAGCCAATGTGTATCACAGGGTGGGCTTGGGGCTTCTGTGTTCAGACTAGTGGAATTGTGTACTTAGTTGATGTTCTTCTTTGATGTCTGAATGCTTATGTCAATCACCCCTCCTTAGTGTCGCTGCAGCTGGGTGCTTAGCCAGTACCAAAATCAGAGATTTAGCGAGCTCACTTGTGTACTATTGTCTATGCAAAATCATCTTTATTCTAGTGATTTTTTTTTTTGCTATAGTGTTTTTGTTGATTGTAAATCTTAGGTTTTAGCTTGAACCCTGATCAGGTTCTATTGTACTAGTTTATCTATTGTAAGTAGGTTATTATCTTAATTTGTTTCTCAATCAATGAAAGTTTGTTGGCAAAAGAAAAAAAGTTGAGTGAAATCGAGTACTTGAAGTTTAAGTTTGACTTGTGAAAAAAGTAGACCACTCAAACTTGGTTCATTTATTTAAACGAGTCAAATTTAAAGTTTAGACTTGACTTGTTTAAAAATTATAAAAGCTTGTGATTGATTTATTTAACTCATTTCTAACTTGATTATTTTTTTCCTTTTATCAAATATCTTTTTGAAATATTTTAAGTTTATTAATTTAGTATTTAGAGTAAACATTTTTATGTTAGAAAATAGAGTAAAAAACTGAAAAAATAGAAATGAAAGCTTTTTTCATTCATAATCCGTTACATAAAAAATTCATAACTTTCTTATAGAGGTTTCTAGTTAGTAATAATAACAAAAAAATTGTTACCTCTAATTTTTTATTTAAAATTATAATTTATTTGTGATTTAATTTTTACTATTTATACAAAATGAATAAATAGTATATATTCACACATATACGAGTTATTCATGAACTTTTAATGTCAAGCTTATAAAGCTTGAACTTGACTTTTTTATATAATCAAGCATGAGTTTAAGTTTGAGTTTGTTTGTTTAGTTAAAGAAATGAATTTAATTGAATATTTAAAAATCAAGCTCGAATAATTTATGAATAACTCATTTCATTTACACCTCTATCAAAAACAAATTCAAACAAAATAAGAAAAAAGCCAACAACAAATAAACCTTGCTGTAACATATTTTTTTATTAACCTTGATCTAACATGAACCAAGAATTTTTAAAGACTTCTTATTTTAATATATTTTTATTTTATTGTGCAAAAAAAAAAATGAACCAAGAAAACCCGATACGTCAAATAACTATTGCCCAAGATTAAAAATATATAATATATTGTACCAAAATAATATGTATAATATATATTTTTAGATAAAAAAAAATCAAATGTAACATATGTTAAACTAAAACATTATTGTTACCATTATTATTAATTATTAATCTTAAAAAATATCGAACAGTCTCACAAGTTAATGTTGTTAGATGATTTTTATAACATTATTATTATTATTAGATAATTTTTATAATTTTTTTATCTGATAATTTTTATAATGTTGTTTATAAGTGACTTATGTTTGATTATAGAATAAGGATTGTGCTATAATAATCAACTATATTATAATAAATAAAAAAATTTATAATGTATTTACCAAAAAAAAATTGTTGCATTGTCATGTGCTTATTTTTAACTTCAAGAGTAAAACCTTATTTTGATCCTTCGAAGATATATCTTTTTATTAATTTAGTCTTTAAAACTTGAAACCCTCAATTTATTTAAGTATATTGTTGTTAACTTTAAAAGCATTTATGTAATGTTAAAAGATGACATAACACATTCAACTCAGTTAATTAGGTTGATATGACATCGTTTTACCGATTTTACACATCATTTGGGGCTTGTGTATGCACAGTATTCCATTTTAGTGTATCTGTATACCTTTAAGAGATGCATTTTGGTAATACGACATCATTTTGGCTTAATTAACTGAGTTAAACATGACATGTCATCTTTTAATGTTACAAAATAGCTTTTAAATTTAACATTGTTAAACTCAAATGGATGGAGGGATTAAAAAAATTAAAATTTCAAGTTTTAAAGATTAAATTAATAAAATTTATCTAGGACTAAATCAATAAAAGATATATCTTTTAGGATCAAAATTAGATTTTACTCTAATTTCAATTCAATTAAAATTATCTTTAACAATCTTTTTTACACGTGTTGCTATAAATAATTGTGAGCTAAAATTAAAGTTTGTATAATAAAATTATCAAAATATATAATTAAAATAATAAATTAAACCTAAAGAATATTAGAGATAGATTCGAACTTGACTAAAGATACAACAGTCCTAGATTTATTTTTGAATCTAACTGTGGTTGAATAAGTTTTTTTTTTTCTGAATTTATGTAATTTTTATATAAATGCTAAAAATACAAATATGACTAATCCATTTTTTTTTTTGGGTGTGGGTGTGGGTGTGGGTGGGTGTGGGGTGGGGGTTCAAAATGTGACTAATTCATTATGAGTTTCTTCTTTTCTTTGAGGCCCTCAATATTGTAATAAAAAAAATTACGTTTATTTTGTATGTAAGTTATATAAACAAAACTTTAAAATGTAAATAATAATGAAGGAAATCACATGTCATGAAAAAAAAAAATATCATCAAATATAAAAGAAAAAAATATAAAATATACCTTTAAAAAAAGAAAAATGATGTTTTTTTTAAATACCATTTTTTACACCATTTTTGAATAATTATAATTAAGTGAGAGAAAATGATAGAAAAAAGTAAACTAATTTACCAATCAGGTGCAAATATGAATAAAATTTATCAATTAAGTGTAAGTCAAAAAATAATTATCAAAGTAGAGTAAGTCGTGGCTAAGAACCACGACTTACATTTGATTTTTTTTTATTAATTTTGCAGAGTAAGTCGTTGGTGGAATGCACGACTTACCCATTCTTAATTTTTTTTATTTTAGTTAATGAAGTCGTGCTTGACAAGAACGACTTTTTTTTTTTATGGAAGTCGTGGCTAAGAGCCACGACTTCTATATTTTTTTTTAGTGTCGTGGCTTTGAGCCACGATTTGTCTGTTTTAATATTTTTATTTTTAAATTGATTTTGTTTTTAAGAATAATAAATTTAATTCATTATGTTAAAAAAGAAATATTACAAGAAGATACGATAAAAATTAATTAATTCATAAACTTGATTATATAAAAAATATTACAAGTTAAAAAACCTTAACTCTTTATATTTGACTTCTTCCTCTTCTTGTTCTTACTCTACCACCTCTTGTTCTTGGTCTCTGTTGTAATTACACAGGATTCTCATTATTATCATCATGTTCAATGTCCTCGTTAGTTATAGTTGGACGATAATCTAAATCCATCAATATTGAGAATGGAGTGCCTAAATTGGCAGCAAACATTGATGGTAGTGGTGGTGATTCAAAAATTTTAGTATAAGGAACATGGTAGGATGATGATGGATGTTGATATGCTGAAAATTGAGAAGTGGAAGGAACATGGTGGAATGATTATGGATATTGAGATGTTGAAAAGCCTTGGGGAACATAGACATCTTCATGTGCTTGAGTTTGAGATGTCTGTGGATGTTCATCAACATCTTCTCTTTGACGTGGTTGCACATGTCGTCTTTGTCTTTGTCTTTGTTTGTCAGACTCTTGTTCAGGTACAATAAAATGTTAAGTAGGAGCATCTTCCTCATATATTGTTGAGAAGGCTAATGGATGGATCTCTTCCAAGGCATTCAACATATCATGACAGGCCTAATTAATGGTTTGTAAGGGATTTTGTGCAGTGTTTGGAGAGGTAGTGTAGCCTTGAATTGCATGTACAAAAGAATACTGAAAAAAATTCATTATGTTGTTAGTGATATTTGATGTTAACATAACAGTACTCTTATAGCACATTAAATTAAATAATGAAAGAATGATCATACCGCACTACCAAAATATGCACCCTCTCGAGAAATATATCGTCAGGTGCGACGTTCACAATAGAATGAGAGGGTGTCTTATATAAGGGGACCTTATGCAAGTCGTGCCTCAAAGACACAAGTCCTAAACCCTAAAAAAAAATAGAAGTCGTGGTTGGGAGCCACGACATCCCTTTAGAAAGAAAAAAAAACAAAAGTTGTGGCTAGAAGCCACGACTTCCCTTTAAAAAAAAACAAAAGTCATGGCTGGAAGCCACGACTTCCCTAAAAAAAAGTCATTCTTGTCAAACACGACTTCATTAACTGAAATAAAAAAATAAAGATTGGATAAGTCATACTTTCCACCAATGACTTATTCTAAAAAATTAATAAAAAAAGATAAAATGTAAGTCGTGGCTGACTTACTATTATATATTGTTCCTTTTATATTATTTTGATAATTATTTTTTGACTTATACCTAATTAGTAGATTTCGTTCAGATTTACACTTGATTGGAAAATTAGTTTAAAAAGTGTATAATTAATAATATAAATAATAGTATAAAAAGTGAGTTAAAAAAAATATTGTAAAAAAATCATAATTGAAAAAACAAACACTAAATTAGAACGTGGACAAAATGGCGGGCCCCAGGCGGGGTGGATATTCCCACTAACCGCCAAAACCGTCACAGTGAGAGCAGTATCCTCTGCTTTCCGTCCACGTAGAGCGAGAAACCAAGCCAGTAACATGCTGCCACGTCACGACATCAGAAACAACATGTTCTAAGTTCTACGTAATCAGAACAGAGTCCATCAAGTAAGCGAGTGCGTCTCGTACCCACGAATCTGACCACACAGGAGCATAACCAGCATGTGCATGAACTATTTCAAAAATTTTCTCGAACTATAAATTGATCAGAGCATTTTTTCTGAGAAATTCAATAAGCAGAAGAAGGCATTGAATTTCATGCAATGGAGAGAGAGTTCGATAGAACATACATAAAGAAGGGGCCATGGAGTGGTGAGGAAGATGAGGTGCTCCTAAATCATGTGAACAAGTTTGGTCCAAGGGACTGGAGTTCCATTCGATCTAAAGGCTTGTTGCATCGAACTGGAAAATCTTGTCGCCTTAGATGGGTTAACAAGCTTAGGCCCGACTTGAAGACGTAAGTTGTCGCATTTTCATGTGTAATGTCAATTGTCTTTGATTCTTTAGTTAAACTCAAGGATTTAGATTGCCGATTAATGCATAACCTAAGCTGCAATATCTCGGTTGCAGCAGCCGTTACAATTGAATCAGGCCACAATTGTAAAAACCCTATTTACATGCACCGGCTCGCAATGCGACTGCGACGTGATCATTGTTAGTATTTAGTACGTAGTTAGTTATTACTTTGTAAATAAGATCCTATTTTTAGGACTCCTGTTTGTTGTCAGTTATCCTAGTTCTACTCCAAGTTATCAAACGTAGGGTGTTGGTTTCTAGTTTCAGTTACTGTGTAAGGCTTTATATATATAACAGCCAATTTTGTTTTCTATTAATGCATAAGAGTTTCTCCCAATTCTCTTTCTTCTTTCTTTGTTAGCTATACCAATCATAATCTCAATTTAAAACCTTGGTTAAACTTTTTTGTTTTTGACAGGACCTTGGTTAGACTTAAGCATAAAGTAATGACTTTTCATGTTAATTACTACCATTTTTCTTTTTGTATTTATGTAATTTTGCTAGTTTTGTCTTTGTGGTTTTCTTTTCCCTGATATTATTTTTGAGGGAAAGGGGGCTGGAATACTGTTTTGTATTTTTGTGTTGTGTCCTTTTGTGGTTGCATGAACATTTGGGGATAATAAGAATAGTTGCTGTCGAAGTGTTGGTGTTTGTGTAAGGTACGTGTTTTGCGTGGTGTGGATGCCCTTTGATCATTTTGTAACAAGGTGCTTTGGTACTAACAATAATGTACTGAACTGTTCCGTTTTATAACAAGAAATTTTGGAATGTGTGTGATTCCAATGGCAGTGGCTGCAAGTTTTCAGCAGAGGAGGAGAGGATGGTGATAGAATTCCAGGCACAATTTGGGAACAAATGGGCCAAAATTGCTACATATTTGCAAGGGAGAACCGACAACGATGTGAAAAACTTCTGGAGTAGCAGGAGAAAAAGGTTGGAGAGGATGTTGCAGAGCCCATCACCATCAAAACCGCATAAGAACAAAGGAAAAACTCCTCTTAATCAAGTACAAGTTGAAGAGGTGAGGTATATGAGTATCCCTTACTTTAAGATTTGTGTGTGTGGGGGCATAACTATTACTAGAAAGAATGCAACACAAGTACCACAGCAATTATATTATAGGTGGTTTTTAGTACCTTTTATAAAATACTGATTTAGTACATAATAGATCATTATATCTTGAACTTAATAGTCAAAATATCTATTTCAGGTTCCTCCATGCAGTTCCAATAAGCTAGAGGAAAACCCATGTTGCAAGTACAATTCGTACCCTGCTTCCTATATGGGAAACACCGAGGTGTTCAAGATGGTCAACCTACCAGATTTGACAAAGCCAAACTGCCAAAATTTGGAAGGTGACCTAAATGCAGTTGATGTTGAGGCCACCCCACTTCATATGGTACCATCGTTTGAGTCTTCATCTGAGTACAACTTTCTTCAACTCCCTGAACCACACATGGACTTTACATTATTCCAACCGTGCCAGGACCTTGTTCCAGAACCCTTTGACCCCACGTTGCCAACTCTTGGATTGGAAGGAAATTCTCAAAGTACAAGTTCAAACGGCTTCTTTGAGGACTTACCAACTGAGATGTTTGAATACTTTGAGCATGTTCCAACCTCGTCAGAACAATAAACTGTTTGTTTTTAATTAGTCTTTTATAGCATTATGCCCAGCAATCATTTCGCTCCTATTTTCCATGTACCATCCTTTTGGAAAACAGTCAATGCTAAATTGCTGTAACTTGCGTTTGCAATTTGCCAATGCATGAACATGTAACAGGTTTCTTGGATTTTACCAAGGAAAAACCACAAACCTCACAATATCTGTCAAATTTAGGAACATATTTAATACCTGCACATTTGAGAGTATTTCCCATATTAAATTATTTTTTTTAGAGATACTTCATTTTATCAACCCCACCTTTATATGGGCTTGAAATGGGGCGGATAGGGACGGGATTTTCCTCAACTGGACCTTCTTGTGCACTCTTGAGATTAAAACCCGCATCCGTCCAACTTAACCCTGCCTTGCACTAAGAATATTTTATATTGAATCTATATAATATTTAATTATAATCTTAAAATTAATCATTCAAACCCGCATCCGCCTCACCTAACCCTGCCTTGCACTAAGAATATTTTACATTGAATCTATATAATATTTTAACGCTCGGGTCCCTAGCTGATCACTAGTCTGAGTATGACCCACTAGAGAAGGGCAAAAGCAAAAAGCCCTCTCAAATCTGGCACCAACCAATTAATATCCCAACAAGTTGCCTACGGGGAACTGTGACTCAGCCTCAACAAATTAGAAAAGAAAGAAATTGAAATGTAAGATGTGCCATGTGAGAGAAGGGAAGTTGCATTGGCCGTCAAATGTTTGAATTTAAGTGTAATTGTACTAAGCATGCACGAAGCAGTGTAAGCACTCAGAAGTAGGACGACTACATATTTTTTTCTTAGCAATCATATTAACGCATGATATACTAATTATATGCTGGTGAAATGGAAGATATTAAAGTGGCTTAAGAATTGTAATTCCTTATCTTGATTATAGGCTTCTTAACTATAGTCCTTTTACACCTAAAACATAAAATTAGTATAATAAAGAGTAAATTTTCATTTTCATCCTTCAAAGATATATACAATATTATATTAATTCTTTATTTATAAACATATCAATTTTTTAAAAAAGATATATACGACATAGAACTAATCTTTCAATATCACATTTATTATGAAATTAGTCTTTAAAAGATATCAAATTGATCTTTAAAGGACAAAATTAATGACATTAGTTATCATTAAAAGATTAATTATTTTATGTAGCTGATAAATAAATGATTGTCACGTATATTTCTAAAGGACCAAAATAAATATTTACTATGTATAACATTCATTTATTTATCTCATATATAGTGAAGTGTCCCCCAAAAGTAACTGATCATGTATGGAAGCATCTATTATCAGTCATTTTTTTATAAAATCACCGACGCATAAATTTATACTTAAAAAAATACTTTTAAAAAAATATTAGTAAATCGTGTACCTCTATCACTAAAGTTGAAGAACCATAAAGAAAAATGCAAAGAAATCGAAAGTGAATTTTAAGATCTCTCTAACGCTTTTGGAATAAAGTCTACCAATTATTATCATGAATAAAAGTTAGTGTATTCTAATACTTATTTGTGAGAATCATAAATTTTAAGATACTTATGTTTTAATGTTAAATTTTTACATTAAAATTCTTAAAAAACTTACAAACTAACAGTTCAATCTCGAAGTCAAGAATACACGGGGACCTGACCTCAAGCAAAACAAGATGATTGCATGATTGCTGGGGAGCTCTCGGTGCTGCGGCGGAGTGAGGGGGTGGTGTGCACTCCAACACCACTAATGTTCAAGTTAGGGTTTACATTAAGATGATAAAACAGATAATAGATGCATAGTGAGTGGTTAAACTATCCCTTTATTTAAAGTACGAGACGATTATTGTGAAGCAACTTATGCAGATTAAGTTTTCTTGTATTTAGGAGTCCAGTGGAGTATCTATTGGAATTTTATCTCTTTATCTCCATTTGTGAAGGAATTTAGCTACAACCCTTAATCTCTTCTAAAAAGTGAACTGGACCAAAGTAGATCCTAGTGACCCGAGAATCCGTTTGTTGTTGGGCCACGGGATAGCATGATGAGATAATAGAATCCGGAACCCAGTTCGAAATAGTTAGTAATTTATAATCTTAACAATTTAATCAACCAACAAAATATCTAAATCATAAAATTCGTTTATTCATAATTTAGAGTACAAAGCACCATTTTCTGTTTTCTATTTTGCATTCATACAATCTATGATGCTCTTGTCTTGGCCATAGCATTGTAAACAAAGGGTTGAAACGAAGAAGCCAAGAGTAATCCTCGCCAGAACTTGTAAACTACATTACTAGCCATCACAATGGTAACTATACCTCTTATTTAGCATATACTTAATATAGCTCTCACATGCTTTAGAACCGGGTGTCATCACCTACCTCCTGGAGGGTGGTGACCACCATAAGGTGGCTTCTCGTATGGAGGCTTGTACACTGGTGGCTTCTCAACTGGAGGCTTATAAACAGGTGGCTTCTCAATTGGTGGCTTGTAAACAGGTGGCTTCTCAATTGGTGGCTTGTAAACAGGTGGCTTCTCAACTGGGGGCTTGTAAATGGGTGGTTTCTCCACTGGGGGCTTGTAGATAGGAGGTTTATACTCAGGAGGCTTGTCATAGTTAGCAAGCCCTTGAGGGCTGAGAATCAGAGCTGCAAGGAGCAACACTAGGAAGAAGGGTAAGGAAGCCATGTTACTGATTCTTGTGTTGGTGTAAAACGCAAATGATCAGCTTTTATCCTAGTCAGGGGGCTTAGTGAATCGAGTAGTTGGTGCAGGTCTCAATCTGAGTCATTTATGATTTGGATAGCCCCTGTATAAAAAGTCAAAGGCTGGTGTGTTTTGTTGAACAATGATACCGGTGATTTTGTCTTCACATAGTAGCAAAGTAGGAAATTATATGTGGGAACGGGAACTACATCAGTGTACCAGTACGAATCTTTTCCTATGCACCGACAGTGAGTTTCAATTTTCAGAATAAATTAAAATTGTCCTTTGAATTCAAGTCAAAAAATTTCCTTCGTTTCCCACTCCATTCTAATCTAACGTAACTCGAAAGGGACCATGACTCTGCCTAACATTTTGAAAATCTTCCTGATGTTTAATATATATGATAAGTATGTAAAGCAGACCATTGTAACGAGAGCATAAGATAGAAAAGCTTAGGCCCATACGAATTTGTCATCGCTCATTTGCTTTAGCATGTGAATAATTTAGTTGAATAAGGAAAACTAAATGACATCACCTTTGTGTTTGATGTTGGGTTGGCTTGTTTCAAGGCTTGACCCATGCATTATTTAAAAGAGTTGCCCTAACGGTATATAAGTATTTATTGTGTAGGTAGAAACGTGATTATAAATTTAAATTTTAATTATTTTAATTTTTAAAATTAGACTAAAAAATATTTTTATAAATTTTTTAGTCCTTATATAAATAATTTACCTTTGATCAAATTAGAAAAATAGATTAATCGATGTATCCTCAAATTGATCCAAATACCATTTAATCACGATAAAAAAAACTCTTGACATAAGAAAAAAATGTTGAAGTATTTCCTCTCAGCTTTACTCTATCCTTTATATTTTGGTTCCCTCAAATTTTTTCTCTTAGATCCACCACTGTAGAGTGCAATGATTACCAAAGCCCAAGTCTTGCAACAATAATTCACTCTAAAATGGGTACTCGAAACGCCATGTATTTACCACTTTTCTATCTCTAAAGCATATAATATTCTTTTGGATAAATTTAATTTACTCCTTTCTCTAATTTTCGTAATAGTCAAACACAATATACATTTTGAGTATTTTATGTGCAGTTGGATTATAATCAAACTCGTGCAAATTAATTATTTTTTGTGATTGTTTGGGTAATGTTTTCACTAAACTTGCTTCTTTTAACCAATATATATCATCTAATTTGGTTTCATTGTATTTGCTTTTGTTAAACCTAAAATCATGAATTATGATTATCTGCGTGCTCATTATAAAATCTCAAAAATAAAATAAAAAACAAAGAAAAAATCGTTCAGAGAAGTACAGGTACAATTCACAGACTTTTTTTTGTCTCCCGTTAAAATTGTACCTAGTTCTTCAATGGCAAGAATCCAACAAATGAAAAAAAAAAGCCATTTCCCTGACTTTGAACATATTTATTTTGTAGGCAATCCACTCTTACATAATAAATTAGAATATATTTCTTAAAAAGTGATGTAAGTTATTTTTTTAAAATAATATATGTCATTCTTAATTTTTTTATTAAATTTTTAATTTTTTTTATCTTTTTAATTAATTATACATATGTCTTTTTTTAATTTTTTTCTTTTAACTTTTGTTTTTTAGATTTTATCTAAATAAATTAATTATGCATATTTTATTTATAATTTTAAATATGTTTTAATTAATATTTATTTAAATTCTATTTGAATTTAAAAAAAACTCATACATGGATATTTGAGAGTTAAACAGGATTTTCAACCTCAAAATTTCTTCAAAATGAATTAGAGCAATAAACTCCGTATTAAGAACTTTTATTACAAAGTTTGATGGTACGTGATCAGCACGTTTTAATTACATTGTTTTTCTTTTTCTTTTTCTTATTAACAGTGCTACTTGCTGCTGTAGTAAAAACTTGAATTATATTTATATCTTTTTCCTAAGTGAATTAGAGTGTGTTAGATGGTGGTTTTTAAATTTGTCAAAGATATTGATAACAATTTAGACTTTTCTTCTAAATCCAACAACTGAAGTAGAACAATTGAATTTTTGACATTAAATCGTAGTCTGCAAGTTCAATGTTTGATCTTTATGGTTGCAATTTTTTATATACTCTCTCTCTCTCTCTCTCTCTCTCTCTCTCTCTCTCTATATATATATATATATATATATATATATATATATATTAGTTAGATGAGATCAGCTATGTTTGGCAGGGCTCAAATCACTTAAGGCCCTAACAAATTTTTACTTCCATTTATACTTTATAGTCAAAAAGGTAATATAAGTAAAACATGAGAGGTAGAATTTTCTATCTTTTTTTTCTCCAAAAATAAAACCCACAATATATAATACTGTGTATGAATGTTTTTTTTATTAATAAAATATAATGGAATAGGTGAGGATAGATTGAAAAAGAGAAAGGAACGAAAAAAATGAAACATAATTATTTTTTTCTTATTTAGAAGATTAATAAAAAGAACGGAACGAGACTCATTAACTCATGTGTTTCTCTCATTTTCACCTCAATTTTAAAGAGAACAAAAGTTGAAACTTTGAGTGAAAGAGAGAGAAAATGGTTATGTGTTTCTTTCACTTTCAATGTATTTTAAAACTCTTAAACAATAGAAGTTATTTCTTTTCTTCTCATTTCCTTTCTCTTCTCCTCATTACTTATTATCCAAATATAGTGTAAAATTAATGGGAAAGGATGTTGCCTTCGTATCATCATAATAAAAGAATGAAACTCAAAAACCAGTATTAGAACTAAGGTCCATCTGTTGATCTGCATACTATTCTGGTTGAAAGCATACATTTTTTTGGCTCACAACTTGAGTTGGTATAGTCGAAATCAGGAACATTTTGTTAGATTAGAAATCTTGAACATGTGGCTTTCTTGTTAATTTGTTTTCCTAGTTTCCATGATTTGGTCTTGAAGTCCTACTAGTGCTTGATCAGATTTAGTTATTTTCAACCATTTATACTTTTTTAAGCTCACAGGTCACAACTAATAATATGTCTATTTATTGAGAGCTGCTTCTTCTACTTGTTCTCATTTTTCACTGTAATATTTTTAGCTCGGTCAATCAAATAACATTTCTTCCTCTGCTAGCTTTTTATTCTTTCTAATTTTTATTTTTATTTTGGTTGATCATGGGGCCAACCGGCTAAGTTCTTGAGTTTGACATTATTGGACTTTGTATTTTGATAGAGGTTAAAGGGCATAGTCAATTTGATTGGAGGGAGCTCTACGGTTGAAGAGTTGCCCTCCGGTGTTTTTGTAACCCAAGAGGCAGGTGTCATGGACGGATACTCTAAAATTGGTGATATATCCATATCGTATTCATATTCAATATCAATATTAATATAATATTATTGCATTCGTATTTTTGGCATATCTTTACTTTTTTTGGTAAATGCTTACCAATTATTTCCTTTAAAGTATATTCTTCCTCTTTCATTCTAGTCCTCCTCAAAATCATCACACATAATAGCATATTTTTATCACTATCAAACGAGTTAGAGCACAAGTGAAATTCGGATTGGAATGATCACAAGTAGATAAATTTAATTTTGTCCTTTTACACATACATATAATTTTATATTATCATGCTTTTATCTTGAATTATTTTTTAAAACCCATTTGTATATCGTATCGTATCAAATATTTGTATTGATATCTGTGCAACAAAGGTTTCCAAGTGAAGCCAAAAACAAAATCCTATTCCATGTTCGATGAAATTATTTTTTAAAAACTTGTGTTAGGAAAAATATATTCTTACATTCTTAAAAATTGATATATTACTGTTTACACTATTTTTAAGGGATGTGATTGAGTGATAAAAAATGATAAAAAATATGTATAATAAATAATATTAAATAAGGTATAAAAAAGAGTATATGTACTGTTTGATCTTGTGTTAGGACTTCTCTCAATTCTGTTGCAGCAAATGTTGTTCATTCACTGAGTGTATGTCTCATTCCATTATTATTTTTTGTCCATATATAAAGGCAAAGAGATTATGTCTATATTATATCTGCCTTTGAGTAGTTGGCAAGTTCGTTTCAGTGAGCCCATACTTGTCTGAGCGGGCATACTTTATTTCCGTATAATATTTTGTTCTTTGTAAATAATATATTATTTATAAATCTTTTGAGTGATTAGAGTTGTTCCGTTGTCTACAAGAAGGATTTACATATATGTATTTCTATTTGTTTGTTATTTTCTTTATTGTCTATTAAGGTCCTAGTGTTGCGTACCCTGCGAATTAACTTTTCATTGCTACTGTTCCGAATATGTTTAAAATTAGTTGGATTATGTAAAATCTAGTCTAATATTATACAAATTGAACGAGTAACTATTAGAAATTTCTAATTTAGAGATGTAATTTAGAGATGAAATTTTTTTTGTCTTTATTAGAGATGAAAATAGAGACAAAATTGATGAATTAGAGAGGAAAAATAAAATTTAAAATTTAGAAACAGAATTTAGAGATAGAAATGATCAGTCTCTGAATTTTTCATATCTAATTTTGTTTCTATTTGGTCAATTTAAAGTTAAATATACTTAAATGGATTTTAGATACATAATTTATCTGTCTCAAATTTTTTTGTCTCTAATTTTGTCTCTATTCAGTCAATGTGATGTTGTAAAAAGTCAAATATATTTAGAGACGAAATTTAGAGATAAATTTTATCCGTCTCTAAATTTTCTGTCTCTACTTACCTTTCTTTTCCATCTCTAACTAATTTATATAATTTAATTAATAAAATTATTTGCTTTATAAGATAGAGACAGATTGTTTCCGTCTCTAATCTCTTCAAAATAAAATGCTTAAACTTGGTTTCAGAAACCCTTATTCCCCAATTTCTGAACCTCTCCTTCTCCCCCGCAGGTGTTCAATTGAACCTTGTTACCGAGCTATGCCCTCACCATTCTCACCCAGCTCCTATTTCCTTCTCACCCAGATGCGTTGCTACCTCCCAGCGCTTTCAGCGCTCAAATCTCACCGCTCGCCAGCTCAAGCGCTATGACTTTGAGCGCTCAAGCGTTGACGATCGATGCAAAATTCTTCTTTTCTTTTACTTCTTTGAACATTCAGTCTTCTTCATGAGTAATTATCTAACAAAAACACACAAAACACTTAATAAAAACACAATCAAACAATACTAAAAATATAACAAAACTTACGAATAAAATTCATTAAAAATAAATAAAAAATATGAAAAACTAAGGAATTGAACTGTAAAAATATGACATGTTGACGGTTCATCAACTCCCCCACACATGAGCTTTGTTTGTCCTCAAGCAAAGAATAAGAGTCAACAACAAGATCAAACTCAACATCAAGAAACATGAATCAAAGGAAAATTCCACAATTAAAAGAAATTCAAGTTCAACAATCAAATCCAATTAAGCAAGATCATTTAACACTTAAACAATTAGAGGCTTGAGTCTAACTTGCAAATGTTCTCTTCACCAAATATATGAGATCACTCAACTTTCCATTGCTCAAATGTTTAAAGGACAAAGAGATCACTCAAATTTCTCTTAAAAAATGCAATACCATAGGTTTGCTTATCAATCTCATCTCCACTTTCAAGTTCACATACAACACAAGAATCAAAAGGACTTTCCTTTGGTTGTAACAGGGCCAATGGTATAATAGAAGGTAGAAAGAAAGGATAAAATAAGGTAAAGAATGCTCATGAATAGATTAATACAAAGTAAAATCAGGCTGAAAAGATGACAGATAGAGCCTAATGCACAAAGATATAACAAATTCTCACTTTCAACCCAATATCTTTATTATTCTTCACTAACAATTCTATTTTTTTCCTCCTCTTTCCATTTTTTTTCCAGACTTTTTTTTCATTTTTTTCTTCTTCTTCTTTTTTTCATTTTTTTTGTAACCCTTGAAAACAAAAACAACTTTTATGACTTCTCAATCAACAAATTAGATGCTCCAAAGAATCTAACCTGATTATTCAATTAGGTATTCAAATAAATCAATTTTAGGTTCAAATGGGGCAACTAATGGATTATTTAATCAATGCAACTCTGGAAGTCAAGAAAGAATTATGCCTAATTGCCTTAATCATATTCAACCATGTATGTAAATCATTAAAACCTCAACAAGATATCAAAGCAAGTTCTAACGCACATCAATCAAGAGAAAACGCACTTCAGAAGAAAAATAAGATTTTATTTTTGAAAAATCTAATCATTAAGGCTCAAAACTCACTTTCTGACTAAGTTGATAAAGAAAACAAAAGCAAGCAGACATAGCTAAATCCCAAATAATATGTTAAATTTCACTTTACTTCATTGAAAAAGATTGCTTCACACATTATCAACTCATGATCAATGGAATCCCCTTAAAAACATATCTTTAGCAGCTCAGAATAAATCAAGAAATCAACCCACAATTCCAGCTTAATTTTCAGCAATACTCAAGTGCTCATCAAATTTTTTTTTTGCACAAAAATTATAAAAGTATCCCCCACACTTAAGATAAACATTGTTCTCAATGTGAAAGAAAAAGAAATAAAAGGGGTAAAGAAAATAACAACACAACCTGATAAACAGTGACACAATGGCAGGCAAAGGAGAAGCACAAGAGTCGGTACAAGTAAGAATGTAATCCGACAAATAAAATCCTGAAACACATGAGTAGCATCTAAACGAAAAACAAAAATAACAAAAGTAACAAAAATAATCAAAATAAGATAATAAAGAAGAAACACAGGTTGCCTCCTGTGAAGTGCTTGTTTAACGTCATTAGCTCGATGTTGCCTTTTTCAAATAAATCAAGGTGGCTTAAAGTAAGAGAAATAGGAGAAATCCTTCTTCTTTTCAAAACAGTTATTCCTCCCTTCGACAATAGCCTTGGGAATACTTCCAACAGAATCCTAACTTTGACAAGAGCTTTGCTGTCCCAATTGCGCCTTAACTCCGCTAGGCCATGGTGGTCGCACTCGATCAACAGATGAAGAACCAATTTATGAAGGAACATGAATCTTAGGAGGACCTTTATCTGTTTCAGCAGCTTGACTTTCCAAAAGATCAACATCAACATTGTATGATGTCGGGGGGTCTTTGATAGCTAAGGTTTTTTGCTTCTTAGTTTGAACAAAACTGATACGAGCATGGAGATTTAACATTGGGGAAGATTTAGCCTCCCTAAAGACATTAATGATAACATAATCTCCATCCACTCTCAAGATGAGCTCACCCTGAGGTACATCAATCACAGCTCCAGAAGTGGCCAAAAACGATTTTCAAAGAATGAGAGGAATATCAGCATCCTCTATCATATCCAGCACCACAAAATCAACTGGCAAAATGAATCGGTCCACATTCACCAAAACATCCTCCACCACACCGCGCGGGTAAGTGATGGATCTATTAGCCAACTGTAGTGAAATGTTGGTGGGCTTCGGTTCATATATTCTCAATTTCTTAAACACAGAGAAAGACATCAAATTAATACTAGCACCCAAATCACATAATGCCTTATCAAAATAAGAGTTACTAATAGTGTAAGGAATAGTAAAACTCCCTAGATCCTTTAATGTCGAGGGTAACTTCTTCAAAAGAATGACAGAACACTCCTCATTAAGACATACCATCTCAAACTCCTCAAGCTTGCGTTTCTTTGTAAGTATTTCTTTCAGAAACTTTGCATACTTGGGCATTTGAGAGATGGTTTCAACAAACAGAATGTTAATTTGTAATTTCTTGAATATCTCCAAGAATTTGGCAAATTGCTGATCTAATTAATTGTTCTTGAGCCTCTGAGGGAATGAGATCTTGGCATATGGTGATGGTTCATATACTGTGCACTGCTTACGATCCTTCTTCGCTCTCTGTGACTTTGGTTCTTTCTTCTCAACCTCTCCTTCTTTATTAACATATTGAATTGAGATATCTTCAGTAAGAACATCATTTTTCTTGGTCTTAATTCTTGATGAGCTAGGTGCTTCAGTTGTCTTCTTATATTCATGCACTGACTGAACAAGAGTATCTCTAGGCTCTGTCATTTCCTTCTTCTAGGAGGAATCCCCAAGTTCCTTACCACTTCTCAGGGTAATTGCAAGGACCTATTCCTTTGGATTAGTCTCAGTAGTGCTAGGCAATGTCCCTGGTATCCTCGCTGTCATCAATGTAGTCAACTGACTAATCTGAGTCTCCATGTTCTTCATTCTAGCATCAGAATTCTACATGTACTTCATTACCAGATCTTCAAAACTTGGCTTCTCTGCAAGTGCTTGGAAACCATGAGGTGATGGTGGAGCTCTCTACTGATTCTGCTGATAGCCCTGTTGACTTTCCCATTTGAAATTAGGGTGATCCCTCCAATCAGGATTGTACGTATTTGAATACGGATTATATTGCTGCCGGTTGGAATTACCAACAAAATTTGTTACTTCAGGCTCGAGGGCAAATGGACTACTAACTTGAAAATTTGCACTTGTATGACCCTGCCCTCCACATGATTCACAAATGATAGGTGAGACTGCACTATTTGTCACCATCAAAGTCTCCACCTTCTTCGTCAAAGCTTCTAATTGACTCAGAATTGCTGTAGAAGAATCAACAGTATATACACCTGCTTGTTTCTTAAGAACCTGGCACTCATTCTGCCATTGATAACTATTCAGCGCCATTTCTTCAATTAATGCTTGGCTCTCAATAAGTGTTTTCCTCCATATTGTACCTCCCGCAACAGCATCAATGAGTGAACGATTTGCAGGTGACAAACCATTGTAAAAAGTCTGAACCTGCTGCCATACGGGGAATCCATGATGTGGACATCTTCTCAACAACTCTTGAAAGCACTCCCAAGCTTCATAAAGAGTGTCCATTTCAAACTGCACAAAAGAAGATATGTCATTCCTTAACTTAGCAAATTTAGAAAGAGGAAAATACTTAGCCAGAAACTGTTGTATCAACTAATCCCATGTAGTGATGGAACCCTTTGGAAGTAACGTTAACCATTGACTTGCTCTGTCCCTAAGAGAGAAAGGAAAGAGTCACAATCAGATTGCATCATCTGTCACCCCCATTGTACTTGATAGTATCACACAACTGCAAGAACCTGGCCAAATGCTGATTTGGATCATCTGAAGGCAATCCACCAAACTGAACTGAATTCTGAATCATGGAGATCAATGCTGGTTTGATCTCGAAGTTATTAGCCGCCACAACTGGTCTTATAATACTCCTTCCATGCCCTTCAGCAGTGGGCATAGAGTACTCAAGCATGGTTCACTCTGCTGGGTAGCTATTTCTTCACGATTCACCTCAACAACGGTTTGTTTCTCCATCCTGTTTATGTCTTCTATTACAGCTGCAATAAAAGTTTGTTTCTTTAACCTGCGAGCTATTTTATCAATTTTTGGATCAAAAGTCAAATCAGGACACTGAGATCGAGTAAGCATAAATAAGAAATAGGAAGTGAAAAATTAAATAAAAATAAAATAAATAAATAAATAAAATAAAATAAAATAAGAAATCAAAATAAAAATAAAAATAAAATAAAATAAGGAATAGAAGAAAAAGGCATCTAAATTAACTAGAGTTTTTCGCTTCTAATATTACCAAACTTATTCCCCAAAGAATCAGCGCTAACAACTTGATGCGCGTAAAATACACTAAGAGCAAGTGCACTCTATCGCCAAGTAATATAGGACTTGAGTCCCAGTTATCGATCCCATGAGGAATAATTAGTAATTACTAGATTCGCTAAACTCTTTGTTATCCAGACAATCGAAAGTGTATGAATAAATTCAAAATAAAATCAAAATAATAAATAATAAAAAGCAATGAGCAATCAAACAAAGAATAGATAATCAATGAGAAAGAGACTAGAGCGCAAAATTTACTTGAATCTAATTATTCAGATTTTCTTTCATTTATGATGCAAGGTAATTCTTTTGCCAATATTCTCTTACCTGCTATTGAATCCCAATGGTCATGGATGAAACAATATTCTATTCCTAAATTAAATTACCTATTTGGTCATTTAGTTGAATAAATTAAGAATGCATTAAGCTTCAATTCAAGAGATGAACTAACATACCTGTTAATTCCATTGGTAGGAAAAATTGATGTTTGGTCATTCACAAATCTAATCTTAGGCTTATCATATAGACTCACTCATTGAATGCGGATGGTCACCGGTCAAACAATGAATTAACACATACAAAAAGTGATCAAGTTATGACAAGAATGCAAGTAATATGATAAACCCTAAAGAAATTACCTGAATTAAATTAGAAATCAAACCCAAATAATTATGGTTTAACTACTCATGGTCAATACAAACAAACTCATATCAAAATACAAACTCATGGAAAGAAAACCCAAAGAAAAGGGGAAAAATAGAGGGAAAAAGAAATCAAAACCTCTTTAATAGAGTTTATGATCTTCAAGCCTTCAAGAATTGAATCCTCCTTCGAAGCCGCCCTCCAAGGTCTGCTATCGCAAAACAACTCTCAGGATTAGGGATTTTCTGTGTAATGTACTCAATTTTTTTTTTCTGTGTTCAATTTGGCGTAACTTTTCCCATTTTATTGAAAATCACATGTTCTGTTACGCAACGGGCGCTTAAACGCTCAAGTCTGAGCGCTCAGCCACTTAAGTCCAGATGCGCTGCTACCTCCTGGGCGCTCAGGCGCTCAAATCTCACCGCTCAGGTGCTCTGGGCGCTCAAGCGCTATGACTCTGATCATTCAAGTGCTGGCGACTGATGCAAAATTCTTCTTTTCTTTTGCTTCTTTGAACATCCAGTCTTCTCCATGAGTAATTACTTGACAAAAACACATAAAAAACACTTAATAAAAACACAATCAAACAATACTAAAAATATAACAAAACTTACGAACAAAATTCATTAAAAATAAATAAAAGGAATATGAAAACTAAAAAATTGAGCTGTAAAAATATGACATATTGACGGTTCATCAGAGCTCGATGAAGTCGAGGTTTATCTACATCAAGTTTCTAGTTGTTAAGGAAAGAGTTTAGGATAGACAGATTTCTATAAAACATACAGGGATAGATTTTATGCTAGCTGATCCATTAACTAAGAGCTTGACACCTAAGGTTTTTTATGAGCATACTACTCATATGGGTGTTATTCCTGAGGATACCTTAGTTTAGTGAGAGTCTTTTTATGTTCTATGTTTTACTTTGGACATTGTGTTATTTTATTTTCTGCAGAATAAAGTTGATGGTTTATGATTCTATTTTTGAACTTGTTTATGCTTTGTATATGCAATGTTAGTGTTGCATTTAATTAAAGACTTTGGATTGATCTCACTAAGGACTAAAGAAGGACCAATTGGAAATAGGCATGTCTGAGATCACATTGCATGTAATTTTCATGCTACTCATCCATATTTGATCTATGCCATTAAGTATATTGTTATGGTGATCATTGTGGTTTAGTTACGCTTGATTGTGATAAAAGTTATAGTGGTTCCATAGCTAATATGTGAGATGGACCATATTGCATAAAGGAGAAGTCTAAAGATAAATATATACGGATGCACGCCTAAAGAATTTGTAGTATAATTGTTTCAGGAAGAATATGAAACCCAAGTGGGAGATTGTTAGGAAATTTACGTTTCCTAATTAATGTTGGATATCATATTTAATTGATAATTATATTAACTATTTAATTTATTGGGCTTGTTATTAAGTGATCTAATTTAGTGAGTCTGTAGACTTCACAACTTGATGTGGGCTTAATGAGTAGATACCATATTGACCATTAGGGGATTATTATAGGAACCCTAATTGGTTAATATACATCAAAAACAGTTATGGTCCCCAATATACCAAATCATAACGCAGTTTCCCTTCTCCTCATCTGGAAGAGAGACGACGGTCCCATTGAGGAACTAAAGCGATTTAGTTGAGGAAGATCACAAACCACCCCCTTGTTCTTGATAGATTGCTGCAAAGATTTCGCAACTGTTAGTGATCAATAATTATGGATTCAGGTATTTATGAAAATCCAAGAATTTTTGATAATTTGACATGATGTAAATCTTATGTTTTATGGTATTTTGTTCTAGAGTATATGCATTTAAAAATTATTTTAAAGATTAAAGAATTAAAGAATCAATGTCTAACACCTTTCAATTAGTAAAACCTAAAATGCTAATGTTAACGTGACAAGAGATCAAAGACTATCTCATTGTTTTGAAAACGATAATTTTCAGTTTAAGAGTTCGTGGTAAATTTATAATTGTATATATATATATATATATATATATATATATATATATATATCGAATAAGAGGGCTATATATATTTTGTTTACCAAAAACAATTATTATAGATATATCTTACAGACTTATCAATCGTCATTAACAAGTTTCCGATCCCCAAAATAAATTCTCAATCTCTAAATTCAACAGTGATATTTCCATATCTGTGAAAAGCCTGTGCACAAAGATCTGTACAACCAACATTTCTCATTGGAGGTTTTAGGTAGCAAGTGCAATAGCTGCATGAAAAATGTCCAAGTACAGTTGTTATAGATTATGCCTTTGTATTGTACCCATTTTTGTAGCAGCCTGTATGGGTAGTGGGGTTGTCGCCTTTAGCCTGAAAGTAAGGGAGTTCTTCCCCCAAATTCTTTTGATATTTGTTTTACTATTTGGCTAGTCACTAGTCTAAGCATGACCCACTGGAGAAGGGCAAAAGCATATGCCCTCTCAAATCTGGCGCCAACCAATTAATATCCCGACAAGTTGCTTACGGGGAACAGTGCCTCAGCTTCAACAAATGAAAAAAGAAAGAAATTGAAATGTAAGATCTGTCAAATGTTTGAATTTTAAGTGTAATTGTACTGAGCACTAAGCAGTGTAAGCACTCAGAAGTAGGACGACTACATATTTTTTCTCACCAATCATATTAACGCATGATATACTAATTATATGCTGGTGATTTAAACGATGGAAGATATTAAAGTGATCTAAGAATTGTGTTTCCTTATCTTAATTATAAGCTTCTTAACTATAGTCCTTTTACACCTAAAACATAAAATTAGTATAATAAGGAGTAAATTTTCATTTACATCCTTCAAAGATATATGCAATATTATATTGGTGCTTTATTTATAAACACAACAATTTTTTTAAAGATATACACGACATACAATTAATCTTTCAAATATCACATTTACTATGAAATTAGTCCTTAAAATAATATCAAATTGATCTTTAAAGGACAAAATTAATGACATTAGTTATCATTAAAGGATTAATTATTTGATGTAGCTAATAAATAAATGTCTTTCACAAATATTTTTAAAGGACTAAAATAAATATTTACTATGTATAACATTCATCTATTTGTCTCATATATATATAGTGACGTGTCCCCCAGAAGTAACTGTCCATGTATGGAAGCATCTATTATCACTCATTTTTTTTATAAACTCACCAAGGCATAACTTTATACTTAAAAAGATATTTTTAAAATAATATTAGTGAATCGTGTACCTTAATTTTTTTTATAAGCAAAAAATTATTGATAAGGAGTAGAAGGAGTACTCTAACCAGTTACATCATAATATAAAGTTAAATAACCTGAAGATAATCCAAATGATTAATACATCAATCTGAATAAGAGAGATCTCTATCCTCCCTCTACAAATGAACCACCCCAAGATAAAAACTTAATTTGAGCAATCACAGAAGTACAATCAGCTATTACCTACTGAAAGATAATTTTGTTCCTCAATAATCAGAGAGACCAAATAATCGCAAACCAAATAATATGCCTTACTCTTTTAAATTTCTTCCCTCTGATAACAGCCCCATGTTGCAGAAAGTGGCTAACTCCATCATTATGTTAAACACTATCATAACCCAGCCAAACATAAATTATAGACCAAACATTATAAGAGAAGGGACAAGTAAAAAATAAATGGCTGCAACTCTCACAATGAGAAAAACAAAATACACATGAAATACCTGGATAAGAAGGGATTATGTCATAAACAATGCTAATGTAAAGAAGGTAAAGTTGAATATGCTTAAAAAATTAGAATAAATGCTTAAATTAATCCTTCAAAGATATATGAGACTTCTAGTCCTCTAAAGTTTTTAACTATCAATTTGATCTTTTATAGTATAATAGCATCATTAAAAATCAAATAGACGTCCAAATTTGTGAAGGGACCAAATTGATGTCCAAAATTTTCCAGAGAGCCAACTTGATTCACATGCATCTTTAGAGAACCAATTTAAGTATTTAGTAAACAAAAAATTACATTGCTCTTCAAGCTATATATGCTCCCCTCTAATTATTTATTTGACTTAAGATTATTTCAAGATCAAAAGATTTTCAATAAACCTCATAGATATTACGCGATGTGTGCTTCTACTAGGGTTTGCCTAGCGCCACACTTGGCTACTTGTCTCCACATTTGGTAATTTTGATATCCTTTTGTGAAGTTTGGTACTCTTCTGTTGAACTTTTTCTATAGCAACCCCCTTGTAGATATCACAAAAAAATTATACTCTCAATGCTCACGGTTGCTTCCAGTGAGTTGCTATTTCAAATTCCCTGTATCTAGTTTGGTTGATTTGGAAGATATCTAGTTTCAGTTAATGCCCTATACGTGTTATATAGTTCCAGGGAGGAATACATAAAAAGGGCAATGCAATGCAACACACTGTGTATCTTTAACAGAGAAGCTTTCCTTGTATACAATAATTGGCAGCATCTCTCTCGATTCTTTCTTCACCCAAATCAGACTGCTAGAAACAATAATAGAAAGGTGAGTTTTCTATATTAATATATTTCCCACATATAATATAAATCTATAGAAATAAAATAGGTAAACTAGAAACTTAGTCCCTGATTTTTTTTATACTTGTAATTTAGTTTCTAAATTTAATTATTATACAAGTTAGTGCCTAAATTTACTAAACTTGTATCAAATTATTTCTTTTTAAGAATAAAGTGAGATACAAAATGAACTGAGTTATACGAGTATTATAAATTTATAAAATAACTCCAATATATTTTGAAATTCAGGGACTACATTGCAAGTGTGTACAATAATTGTAGATACTAAGTTACTAATTTACTGCAAGTGAAAATAAGCAAATGAGGATGATATGATATTACCGTGGAGATGGCGTTGTTGTTGTTGTCCTGTGCAACGGCAAATGGCCTCATCCTATGAGAGGACCAATCGACCCGTCGGGGTCGAAGATAGAAGAGGTAACAAAAAGAGGAGAATGAAGGCTCGGTAGATCTTGAGTTCCGCCGAAGGATCAGATCTGGAGCAGCAATCAGAAGAAGTTGGGTCTGAAGAATAATAATTGCCTTGAGACATTACCTAATCCGATACAAGTCAAGTGAACTAACTGAAACTGGCATTTGGAAACCCAGATGAGTAAACATGATAAAAAATTACCGACTCCGCTAAGATTAATGGTTCACAACGCAAACAGGGGGAAAAAAGAATTTTAAAAAATCATGAATATGGATAAGTTTGGTGATAGTAACTGGATATAGATTTGACAGATACAGGTGTGCAACTGAAAGATGTGCGATTTGATGCTACTTAGATAAACATGACCCAGATGTATTCCTGTAGATGGACAAATAAATGGATGGATGAAAAAAAAAATTGAGATGGGTATGAGAGAGAGGAACAGCAAATAAATAAAATTATAAGATAAGAAGAATTAAGAAAGAATTAGTAGAAATATTAGATGAGATTGTGAGTACGTAACAACATTGTTGAAATAATATCAGATGAGAGGAAACTTTCTTACATGATAGTTGATGATACAGATACGGGCCAGGGAGCGGCAGTATTGTGCAATGCAATGTGTGGTGAAATATTCTTGAGAACTCACAACATCCAACATCCTTGAGGAGGTTATGTTTGATGCACATGATAGTATAGTACAAGATAAGATGATAAGATAGTATAAAATATGATAAAATAATTAATAGAATAAGACATAATCTTATCTTTTGATTGATAACAAAAGGATAAATTAGTTGATTGTATAACATATTTTTTAAGATTAAAATATTCTTTAACATAAAAATTAAAATAATTAGAAAACAATAATAAAAAAGCCTTATGGTGGTGGTGGTGGTGGCGGTGATGGTAGTGGTGGCTGCAAGGCAATAAGCCAGCCGTGATGGTGGTGGTGGCGGCGGTGGTGCTAGTAGTGGTGGTCGTGACGCGGCGGCGGCGGTGGTGCCTTGGTGGTGAAGGAGTTTTCTTGTCATGGCATGCGCGGCGGTGGTAGCGCAAGGGAGAGGAGTGATAAAAATGAAATTGAGGATAATATTAGAATAGATATCCTATCATGTCTTATCATGTACTAGGAGAAGGGATAGAGTTATCAGCTTAAAATAAAATAAAATGACTTGACCTGATTTTATTATACTATCAATTGAATACATCAAATATTAAATAAGACCTGATAATATTAGCTTATACTATTATATCTTTTTTATACGATGCACTAAACGTAACCTGAGTGTTCAGGATAGAAATGAAACTTCAACATTTAACAGTGAACAACTTTATTTATTTCTATTCATATAAAAATACTTTATTTATTTATATATTTATTATTTTTGTAGACAACAATTTCATTGAAGCAATAACTACACTTATAATGGTAAAATATAGTTTTGTTATAGAAAACAACTTTAGTTTTTTCATATTATTTTTTTACACTACTTTTTACATTAATTAATGAAGTATAAATTTATAATTAATCATGTATATAATTTAATTAATGAGTATCTTATTAACCAATTAATATACATAATGTTTATTAACTAACTAATATATATGATTAGTTATAAATTTATACTTCATTAATCAAGATAAAAAAATATAAAAAAAGTAATGACAAAATTATTTTTGTATAAAAAACCCTAACTAACATAGCGAATAAAATTGAGTGTTGACTTCACAAGAAGAAAGTTAATTATTTTTTTTATAACTAAATTATTTACAGTAGTTAAAGCACTTGTCATCAATTTTAAAATAACAAATGATTATTAATATTACCTCTGCTCAAAATTATATGTCGTTTTAGAATATATATTTTATTTTATCTTATTTGTCATTTTAGAAAACTAATAATACATTTTTTTTACAATAAAAACTTAAAAGACCTTCATTATTTTTTTTTCAACTTTATCATTATCTCTTAATATTTTTATTAAGTGGAACGAGAGAGAGCATTGATGGGGCTTTTTGACCAAAATGTCATTTGCCATAAACTTATTTACCAAACTGTCATGGTTTTGAAACTATTTATCAGAATGTTATCGTTTTTGTCACGTTGAATTATTTTATTGTTAAGGGGCCACGTGGGATGCGCCAAGTGTGTTGGCGCAATGAAGCCACACGCCAATAACCCCCCTCCCCTCTCCCTTTCACGGCCACTTCATTCATTTATCAAATTTTCACCTTCTTTCTAAAAATTTTATCTCTCTAAACTCTCTGAAGATCTCATTTAGCTATAACTTCTGAGAAAGACATGTGCTGCTCATACATATATGTAAGTATTTTTATCCTGGCACTTATTTTTATCCTTGAACTTATTGGCGAGTTACACACCTAACACACATAACCATCTGGGACAGTCGGAGGGAAAGATGTGTTACTGGACGGCCAGTGGGAGCTTCCCTCACCGCGCATTCTGAGTACATGCACTGGTACAGAAGAATTACTAGATGTTGGATTTCTCGTACTGGTGCTTCTATTGGATCTGTGGTTAGTTTTTTACCAATATGTTATACTATTTGCTAAATGTATTTTATATTAATGATGACATATTAAGATCTGTGTCTTAGGCTGATATTGTGGAGAACGTCCATGCTTCGGCTAGGAACCCTAGTTCGGGCTTTAGTACGGCTAGCCTTCTACAGTCTATGGAGGACATATTAGCTTCAGTGAGGGAGCATGATTGCATTACCTTATCTCAGCTTCGTCCAACTCCTCTTGCGATGACATCTCAGGACCATCCGATATATCCGATAAGCGAGAGACCGCGCCAGAAGGAGAGGGTTAGTGAGTACTCGATCTCGATTACGACCTTCGAGGACTCGATTCTTCGGGTGTGCCTAGGACTCAGCCCCCGTCCACTTCTACTGCTACTTATCCACCATCTCAGCCACCACCTCTATCTTGCCCACCATATCTAGGTTATCCACCATCTACAAAGATACCCACCACCTCGCTTACACTTATCCACCATATCCTTTAACTTTTACCCCGACACCATCATTTCCATATCCACCATATATGGATTACCCACCATATCCTCCTCACCCCTCACAAATCGGGGACCTTCTTCCTCGATCCCCTCACGAGACCACCACATTCTGATCCTAGTCCTTCTCATTGATGTAGTCCTTGTACTTCATGTATGGATTTCTTATTCTTTTATTACATTTTCTTAAACTGGATGATCAGTATGTATATATATAAATGCACTTTATAATATATATATATATATATATATATATATATATATATATATATATATATATAAATGCCTCATTATACAGGATGATATACTTTTGAGAACGTCTAATTTTTAGGGGATATTCTGTCGAATTTTTCATAGAATCAGAATGATTGAACTATTAAGGTTAATTGAATTTGTTAGGTTTTATAGGATTATATTCTTGCCAATGAACCGGTCATGACGTTAAGAGTGTGATCAATTTCGATTTTTAAAATCAATCCAAAGTGTAAAAATTGATTGATTGTAATACGCTAACAGTGCTAATGGTTGCTCATAATTAGATTTAATTTGCAACGTTTAGTTTCATTATTTCATTGAAACAATTTTCTAAACCTGGACTTGACCTTTCATTTAATTGGGTGAAGACTTGACATAATTAAGAATAGACGCATTTGTATCAGCTTTGATAGTAAAACACTTTACTTTTCATATCCACTAGGCTCATACGACCAAATAACAACACTACACAACATTTTCAGCATGAAAAGATGTAATTTTTTGTAAACACGGTCGTGTGATACTGATATGTTAAACACAGCTACTGGACCACGTGGGATGCGCCAATGCTCCAGGCGCATCCACGTAGGATGCGCCTAGAGCATTGGCGCATCTCACGTGGTCCAGTAATTAATAAAATAGTCCAGCGTGGTAAAAACGATGGAATTTTGATAAATAGTTTCAAAAAGATAATAATTTGATAAATAAATTTGGTACTAATGACACATTGGTAGATTCCTCACATTGATGGAGTAATAATATTTTGAGTATTTTATTGAAAAAGAATAATTTAATTGAGTGCAATTATATTTTTTTAAAATTGAGGGTAGCTAGTAACTTTTTTAATCCTTGTACAAAAACCTTAAATAATATATATTTTCAAATGAATTGCATATTTAATTTATAGGAATTTTATTCTCTTGTATGTTATTTTTTGTGATAATATTTTAAGTAATTATATATAAATTGAATTTCTCTAGACCAACCGTAGCCTAAGAAATTGAATTTATTGGCCAACAAACATTATCATTTACATGTTTAATGCTGTTTTGTGCTAACCTCAACATAAAATTTTGCGTGCTCAACTAAGGATGAGTATATCAGAAGGGATGAAAATTACATGTTCTTATTTTTTATCTTATTCTTTGTCCTTCCACTTAAATTTTAATAAATATAAAATAAATTAAATAAGATAGAAACATATAATTAAATTTAAAATACTTATTAGAATTTAAATAAAAAGACAAAGAAGAGGACAATAAATAAGAACAAGTTATCCTCATCCTATCCCAAGTCCCGGAGTCAAGCAGGAAAACATGATATCAAAACCTTTCATTGATTGAGACATCCATATTCGAAGCAGGCGAAAAGGAAAAATACCTGAGTTGTGTATCAGGCATTGGCCTATGCATCTCTTCTCCCTTTGCTGTTATTTTTTCAGAGGCTCGGGAGATAGCCATTGCTTTTCAGTAGGAAATTGAATTTGTTTCCCTCATCTTTTGTTGAAACTCAAGCTATCACTGTAGAATCTAAAGCGACGAAATTCCATGTTATTTTAGGTGCATGCAGTTTAGTAAATGGAGACTTTCATTAACTATTCTTCTTCTATCTCAGGCTAAACTTTTATGCACCTTCATACTTTGACAAGAATATTGGATCTATATTTAAGCTGAGCATAGTATGTTGAAGTAATTTAGGGTTAGTGTTTATGTTAGATTGAGTTTTTTACTAAACTGCCACTGTCAATAAAATTATTTACCAAATTGCCATTTTTTAAACTATTTATTAAATTACATTTTTTTTAACTATTTATCAAAATGCCACTCTTTTGAAACTATATACCAAAATGTCACTCTTTTGTCCTACGTGACTTTTTTAATATTATCTGGCCAACCAGGATGTGCCAAGTAGGCTGGCGCATCCTTGTTGGCCTTGGCACTAAAAACGCCACCCTTGTTGGCGTTTTCCTTGCATTATACATAAAATTTAAATTTAAATTTTTATAAATTATTTAAATTACTTAATAAAATTTTGTAAGTATTTATTAATGACTTCATACTAATTACGGAGGTAAAATATAAAATATAAAATTAAAAAAGTGACAAATTTTGTAAGCATTTATTAATATGTTGGTAATATTTAATATTGTTTTAGTTATTATGAGGATTTATTAATTACATAACACATATGCTTTTTTTTTGTTATTTTTAAAAAATTTATTGTTTAATTTTTTTTCATTTTAAAAAAGAAATGAGGTATTAATTATTTTCTTTTAATTTTGTCTTTATTTATGATTTATAATATTTAAAAAATAATCTAATCAAATGTACGTACATATTTTATTATTGAAGTTATTGAATATATTTATTTATTTTGACACAAATATTTTAAAGAACATATAAAAAAACTAAATGGTATATTCTCTAGAAGAGATGTATCACTTATAGGTTATATTTGGTTAATATAATCTTTAAAATAAATTTCAATGACTTGTCTTTTATTAGATGTGCATTAAATGCTTCATACAAAAGCTTATTATTGGTCATATCAATTGAATTACTCTTGCATTAATTCAAATAAATAAATGAAATTTTTTGAGTAGGATTCGGACGATAATGAGTAAGATTCGGATCCCAATAATCCCCCTCCCAAGTTTTTAGTAATTTGAATCAGTAAAAATTTCGACAGAGTTTCTCCTAAATGTTGGACCTCCCCAAAAGCCAATGATCCTGTTTAATGCAATCAGATACCAAAATTTTTAATAAAATCTAAAACTATGCGAAAAACATATATAGTCTAATCTAATAAAGGTACCAAACTCACAAGAAGATATTATCAATAGTCTTTTACACAAAATCACTAAATATAATTGTATGTCAATGTCAATGTCAATGAGATGGGCCCGCATCAGAATGCGGTGGCCTGTGAGATGGTTCGGAAGAGGGACCTGGCTGTGATGGGTATGGTGGGTAACCTGGTGGTGGGTAAGGATATGGTGGGTAAACCTGTGGTGGGTAAGGATATGAGGGGTAACTCGGTGGCGGGTATGAATACGGTGGGTAAGGGTATGGTGGGTATGGTGGGTAATAGTGCGGATGGTGGCTAAGTAGGGGTATGTAGCAGTGGTAGGAGGTGAGCGGGGGTATGTATGTACGGTGAGTGGGTGGCTAAGTCGTATGCTGGGTAGTAGAGCTGGACTCCTCGGGATGTTGAAGTCGTGTCCGAGTGCTCGCCAATCCTCTCCTCCGTGTACGTCGCGTTCCCTGTTGGCTGGACTCCTCGGGCGACCCTGAAATGTCGTCTGCTGCTGGAGCTGGACGCAGCTGTTCCATCGTAATGCGGTCATGCTCCCGCAACCAGTGGAGGATCTGTGTAGCAGCTTCTCGAGCGACAGTGTCAGTAGTTGAACTGAACAAATACTCTGCAATGTCCGCCTAATAAATAGATATAATTTATGTCATTATACTAAATACAAAATACATATAGTTACTAACGAATTGGTAAAGACCTTACCGCATTCCCAATAGATGCGCTAGTAGGAGCAATCCAGCGTCTGGTAATTCTTTTATACCAACGCATGTACTCATAACGCGAACCGAGGGGTGCGACCAATGGGACTCCCCTAACAAGCTTCTCCCTACGACTATCCCAGGTGGCTATATAAACAGCATGTGTAGCTGGCCAATCCTCATCATGCCTACCTGCCAATGTAACCGAGTGCAATCTGTCTGGCTGGAGCGGTTTCCGTGGAATGGGCTAGTCAAGACCAAACTGGCACATGACGCGGTCTGGCTGGTGCCACTCAACAATATGGAAACATATGAGAGTGACCACTGCCAGCGCTATGTCCCTAGCAGCCACACAAAAATGTGGCAATGTTGCCACCTGCTCATCCGTGTATGGTTGTCATATAAACTGAAAAAATGAGATGCACAAAACATTAAGACGGCATATGCATAAGTAACAATCAATTATAATATTCAATATAGTTATTTATGTAAAAAAAATTTCTAAACTCGATTATTTTGAAAACTACTTGAAATTAGTTAAGTACTTAAAAAAAGATATATATCCTAAACCCTAATATAAGCAATATTTCTTAATGTAAATCATGTCAAGTACTTAAGAAAAGATATATATCCTACTCGATTACCTACAAAATAATGATCCATACAATTTAGACTATATATCATACAATTTCATTATTCATTAGTCAATAAAAATATTAAAGTATAATAATATCAAATTACAATTAACACTAACCTAGTAAAAAATCAATTAACAAAAAATAAATAAACTATTTAACTATTGAAAGAGGTACTTACATACATTGTGAAGGAATACAATCTAAAGTCACTGATCACAAATAATGATCCAGACATCACTTCTAGTAAGAATTGAGTTCGTTGAGAGAGTTCAGAGTGTTTAGAGAGAAGAAATTTTTAGAGAGATAGTAAGAATTTAGGAAATGGTTTGAATGTTACGAACGGGAGAGGGGTGTGGGTGATATAAGCTAGGCTTACGCCACCCTTGTTGGCTTATTGTGCATGGTTGCGCCAACAAGGGTGACGTTTTTAGTGCCAAGGCCAACCAGATCGCATGCGTAGGTTGGCGCGCATCCACGTAGGTTGCGCCAATACGGCGTGTTGGCGCAATCCTACGTGGATGCTTGCCAAATTACATGGCGCGCATCTTGGTTATTAGCCGATAATATTAAAAAAAGTCACGTAGGACAAAAAGGTCGCATTTTGGTATATAGTTTTAAAAGAGTGGTATTTTGGTAAATAGTTAAAAAAAGGGTAATTTGATAAATAGTTAAAAAAAATGACAATTTGGTAAATAGTTTTACCAACAGTGGCAGTTTAGTAAAAAAGCCTGTTAGATTATATGTATCTTGATGGACTTGTAATTTATCTTACTATTTTAAAAAATAATTAAATTAAGTTAATGAGTTAAATTCTTATTGGATAAAAAGTAAAGAACAGTTTTATAATTATAATAGCTGTAAGTTAACAGTATTTAAGAAACAGTTTTTATGCAAAACTAAAAATCTATTCCTGATCGTTAGGGTTTCTTTTTTCTACACTATTACAAAAGTAGAAGAAGCATAAAAAAAATACAAAGAAAAATAGAAAGTAAGTTTTAAATATCTCTAACACGTTTAGAATAAAGTCTACCAATTTTTCATGAATTAAGGTTAGTGTCTTCTTATATTTGTTTACGAGAATCATGAATTTTAACATCCTTATATTTTAATATTAATTTTCTATATTAAGATTTTTAAAAAACTTACAAACAGTTCAATTTCGAAGTCAAGAATATAAGCGGACTTGACCTCAAGCAAAACAGGATGATTGCTGGGGACCTCTCAGAGCTGCGGCGAAGTGAGGGGGTGGTGTGCACTCCGACGCCTCTAATGTTCAAGTTAGGGTTTACATTAAGATGATAAAACAGATAATAGATGCATAGTGAGTGGTGAAACTATCCCTTTATTTAAAGTGGGAGACGATTATTGTGAAGCAACCTAAGCAGATTAAGTTTTATTGTATTTAGGTGTCCAGTGGAGTATCTATTGGAATTTTATCTCTTTATTCCCATTTGTGAAAAAATTTAGCTACAACCCTTAATCTCTTCTAAAAAGTGAACTGGACCAAAGTAGATCCTAGTGACCTGAGAATCCGTTTGTTGTTGGGCCACGGGATAGCTTGCTGAGATAATAGAATCCGGAACCCAGTTCGGAATAGTTAGTAATTTATAGTCTAACAATTTAATCAACCAACAAAATATCTAAATCATAAAATTCGTTTATTCATAATTTAGAGTACAAAGCACCATTTTCTGTTTTCTATTTTGCATTCATACAATTTATGATGCTCTTGTCTTGGCCATAGCATTGTAAACAAAATGTTGAAACGAAGAAGCCAAGAGTAATCCTCGCCAGAACTTGTAAACTACATTACTAGCCATCGCAATGGTAACTATACCTCTTATTTAGCATATACTTAATATTGCTCTTACATGCTTTAGAACCGGGTGTCATCACCTACCTCCTGGAGGGTGGTGACCACCATAAGGTGGCTTCTCGTATGGAGGCTTGTAAACAGGTGGCTTCTCGTATGGAGGCTTGTACACTGGTGGCTTCTCAATTGGTGGCTTATAAACAGGTGGCTTCTCAATTGGTGGCTTGTAAACAGGTGGCTTCTCGTATGGAGGCTTGTAAACAGGTGGCTTCTCAATTGGTGGCTTGTAAACAGGTGGCTTCTCGTATGGAGGCTTGTAAACTGGTGGCTTCTCAATTGGTGGCTTCTCGTATGGAGGCTTGTAAACAGGTGGCTTCTCGTATGGAGGCTTGTAAACAGGTGGCTTCTCAATTGGTGGCTTGTAAACAGGTGGCTTCTCAATTGGTGGCTTGTAAACAGGTGGCTTTTCAATTGGTGGCTTGTAAATGGGTGGTTTCTCTACTGGGGGCTTGTAGATAGGAGGTTTATACTCAGGAGGCTTGTCATAGTGAGCAAGCCCTTGAGGGGTGAGAATCAGAGCTGCAAGGAGCAACCCTAGGAAGAAGGGTAAGGAAGCCATGTTACTGATTCTTGTGTCGGTGCAAAACACAAATGATCAGCTTTTATACTAGTCAGGGGGCTTAGTGAATTGAGTAGTTGGTGCAGGTCTCAATCTGAGTCATTTATGATTTGGATAGCCCCTGTATAAAAAGTCAAAGGTTGGTGTGCTTTATTGAACAATGATACCGATGATTTTGTCTTCACATAGTAGCAAAGTAGGAAATTATATGTGGGAAGAAGAACTACATCAGTGTACCAGTACGAATCTTTTCCTATGCACCGACAGTGAGTTTCAATTTTCAGAATAAATTAAAATTGTCCATTGAATTCAGATGAAAAAGTTTTCTGCGTTTCCCACTCCATTCTAATCTAACGTAACTCGAAATTTAAATCCAATGGATACTCCTTATCTTGAGAAAATTCTCAACATCTAGAGTGCCAGAGGCGCATCTTGGTTAGGACTGAAGGGAGCACGGCTCTCCCTAACATTTTGAAAATCTTCGTTACGTTATATATATATAATAAGTAAATAAAGCAGCTTTTAGCCTTTAGAGACCATTGCAAGTTTGCAACGAGAGCATAAGAGAGAGAAACTTAGCCCCATGCGAATTTGTCATGGCTCATTTGCTTTGGCATGAGAATAAATTAGTTGAATAAGGAAAACTAAATGACATCCACCTTTGTGTTTGATGTTGGGTTGGCTTGTTTCAAGGCTTCGCCCATGCATTATTTCAAAGAGTTGGCTTAACTTAACGGTATATAAGTATTTCATGTATAGGTAGACAGAGGATAATAAATTTAAATTTTAATTAGATTAATTTTTAAGGTTAAATTACAAAAAATTAATGGGAAAGGATGCTCCCTTCAGATCATCATAATAAATGAATGAAACTCAAAAAACAGTATTAGAACTAAGGTCCATCTGTTGATCTGCATACTATTCTGGTTGAAAGCATGCAATTTTTTGGCTCACAACTTGAGTTGGTATAGTCGAAATAAGGAACATTTTGTTAGATTAGAAATCTTAAACATGTGGCTTCCTTGTTAATTTGGTTTCCTAGTTTCCATGATTTGGTCTTGAAGTCCTGATAGTGCTTGATCAGATTTAATTATTTTCACCCATTTATACTTTTTTAAGCTCACATGTCACAACTAATATGTCTATTTATTGAGAGTTGCTTCTTCTGCATGTTCTCATTTTTCACTGTAATATTTTTAGCTCGGTCGATCAAATAACATTTCTTCCTCTGCTAGTTTTTTATTCTTTCTAATTTTTTTATTTTGGCTGATCACGGGGCTAACCGGCTAAGTTCTTGAGTTTGACATGAATGGACTTTGTGTTTTGGATAGAGGTTAAAGTGCATAGTCAATTTCATTGGAGGGAGCTCTACGGTTGAAGGGTTGCCCTCCTATGTTTTCGTAACCCAAGAGGCAAGTATCATGGGCTGATGCTATAAAATTGGTGATATATCAACATCGTATTCATACCCAATATCGATATTAATATAATACTATTGCATTCGTATTTTAGCATATCTCTATTTTTTTTTTTTTGGTAAATACTCACCAATTACTTCCTTTAAAGCATATTCTTCCTCTTTCATTCTTGTCCTCGTCAAAATCATCACACATAATAGCATATTTTTATCATTATCAAAATGAGTTAGAGCATGAATGAAATTCGGATTGGGATGATCACAAGTAGATAAATTTAATTTTATCTTTTTACACACACAAATAATTTTATATTATCATACCCTTATCTTGCTTTTTTTTTTTTTGAAATCATCATATTTGAGTATTGTATCGTATTGAATATTCATACTTATATTCGTGCAACATAAGTTTTGATGTGATGCCAAAAACGAAATCCTATTCCATGTTCAATGAATTTATTTTTTTAAAACTCGTGTTATGGCTTGTCCCAATTCTGTTGCGGTAAATGTTGGTCATTCACTGAGTGTATGTCTCATCTCATTATCATTTTTTTCCATATATAAAGGCAAAGAGATTATGTCTATATTATATCGGCCTCTGAGTAGTTGGCAAGTTCGTTTCACTGAGCCCATACTTGTCTGAGCGGGCATGCTTAATTTCCGTATAATATTTTGTTCTTTATTAATAATATATTGTTCATAAATCTTTCGAGTGATTCGAGTTGTTCTGTTATCTACTAGTAGGATCCACATATATGTATTTTTATTTGTTTGGTATTTTCTTTACTGTCTATTAAGGTTATGTTTGGTACATATAATAGTATAGTATAAAATAAGATGATAGGATAGTATAAGATATGATAGTATAATTAATAGGATAAAACATAATCCTATCTTTTGTTTGATAACAAAAAAATAAATTAGTTGATTGTATAATATTTTTTTTAAGACCAAAATATCCTTTAAGCATAAAAGTTAAAATAATTAAAAAATAATAATAATAAAACTTTATGGTAGTGGTAGTGGTGATGGTAGTGGTAGTGGTGGTGGTGATGGTAGTGGTGGCGGTGGTGGTGGCGGCGGCGGCGGCGGCGGCGGTGGTGGTGGGGGTGGTAGTGGTGGTAGTGGGGGTGGCGGCGGTGGTGATGGTGGTGGCGACGGTAGTGGAGGTGGTGATAGTGGTGGTGGTGGTGGTGGCGGCGGCGGTGGTGGTGGTGGTGGCGATGGCGGTAGTGGTGGTGGCGGCGACGGTGGCGGCGGCGCGGCAATGGTGGTGGTGGCGGCTGCATGGTGGTGGTGGTGGCGGCGGATGGTGGTGGCGGCGGCGGTGGTGGTGGTGGCAAACCAGCGATCTTGATGGTGGCGATGTGGTGGTGGTGGTGGCGGTGGTGGTGGCGGCATGGCGTGGTGGTGGCGGCGATGGTGGTGATTGCGGCGGTCGCGATGGTAGCGGTGGCGGTGGTGGTGATGGCGGTGGTTATGGTAGATGATGGTGGTGGTGGTGGCGCAAGAGAGAGGAGTGATAAAAATGAAATTGAGAATAAGATTGGAATAAAAATCCTATCATGTCTTATCATGTACTAGGGGAGAGGATAGAGTTATCACCTTAGAATAGGATAAAATGACTTGACATGATTTCATTATACTATCAGTTGAATGTACCAAACATTAAATAAGACCTGATAGTATTAGCTTTGTTTACGTGTGAAATAAATTTATCAGCCGAATAAGACTTCAGCCGATGAACACGTATGAATTTTGATAAGAAACAGACGATTTGAACTAAAGGCAAAATCCAACCTTTAGCAAAAGGGTTCCCAAACTCACTAAAGAAAGCGTTTGGTATTAAGGTGAACTTAAGAAGCCTAAGAATTTGAGGTTAAAACTGTAAACGGCTAGGAAATAAATTTGCGGAAGATAAATTGCACAAAGTAAAGACAGTATAATAAAAGGCTGAAAACTTAAGCAAAAATTAAGCAAAGTTTAAAAATTGTATTGATTGGGATCTATTGTGTGTGTATATGAATTGGTACAAATGATATTTATAGCTAAATTCTATCTCCTACCAAAACCAACTTCTCTGGCTAGATCTCCTAAAAATAAGCAACTAAACCACGTCTAGCCTACCCATGATTCTTTAACCTTTCTGACCCCAACGGCTACCCCTCAACAGCTCAACTCCTATTTCCTCGGCATGTTTTGTGGCATCCGTTGATAACAGCTTCAGTCTTTGGCCTTCCATCAACTTTCAATCCAATATGCTTGACTTCTTTATTGTTTGAGTCGACCCACTAATAACAAGGCCCATCTCACCCTTAGTCGCATCACTACATCCTCTTTCGGCTAATAACCTTTAGCTACGACTAATCACCCTTATCCAAATTGTTATCAATTTACTTTTTGAACTTTGTTTTTGGGTAATAACAATCGCTTCTTACATTTTTCAAATTGATTTTAAGAAGCTGAATAAATGTAACTAGGTTTTTCGAACACCGTGCCCAATTTAATGCCCACCTTATTTTTTAATGCTTCAGTCGAAAAATCAAACGGTCAAAAAATATTACCATTTCTTCACGGAATAATTATAAATTCAACCGAAACTTTCTTTAGCCGACTTACTTTTACCTTCTTCTTCTTCAAAGCTCCTAGCAAACTTCTTTACTTCTTCGATCATGTCTGACATCTCTGATTCCCAAAACAAAACCTACTCTTATGGGGATGAAGATTCTTCATCATTCTCATCTGATTCGGCCTTTAGTACTCAGCAACCATTAAACCAAGGACAAGATGCTGGCTTCCAAGCGCTTGTTCCGCTTTTGAATTCCTTTACCATATCTCCATGTACCTCTGATATCTACGAGGGCAAAATCTTTCTGGACCATCACTTGTATCCCAGACATTTTGAGCTTCCTATTACTGCCAGCTGGTATTCTATCAACAAGTGCCCTAATGACCTTCGGACCTGGCCTCGCCTCGTTCCACAGTATGCCGATTGGCTGAAGCGAGTCTCAACTAGCCGAGGAGAAGATTGGAAAACATGGGGAATTTATGATATCATTATGCTTTCTCAACATGAGATTCCCCCAAATCTTGACCTTCTGTTTAGCTTCCTAGGATTCTGGTCTACCTCTGTAAACGGATTCATCCTTCCTTCAGGCATTATGAGCCCTACCTTGTTGGACGTAGCAGCTATCACCGGCCTTCCAATAATTGGTGAAGATGTGAATTCGCTTTTTGAACTTTCTTTTCCAGCATTGAAGGTAAATTTTTCTAAAAACACCTCTTCTTACTCTAATTTCTTGTCTTCCAATGCCAAAACTTCTCATCAAGTGTCTGATGGAGAACATCAAGCCTTCCTTCTTTACTGGTTTTGTAAATATTTTATTTGCTCTAGCTCTCTGTCTGCAGTGGTCCTGAAATATCCCATCTTGTTTCTTTGGTTACTTCTGCAAACCTTTGGCCCTAGGTACTCTCTTCCTTTCCTTTTTGTACAAGAGTCTTTTCACCATGGTTTCTAGACTTCAAAATAATGAGAAATTAGACAATGTAGCAGGACCTCTCTGGTTTCTCCAACTCTGGGTAACTCTCTACTTCCCAGAATTCATACCCTTATCTCATAAGAGTTTTGCTTCTTCATCCTCGACTCCAAACTCTCTAGGTCGAGTTTTGCAAACAACTCCTTTTGTCAAACATTCAGCTTTTAATTTTGCGACTGAACTTTTTACTTCCATTCGGCACGCAAAAGAGTTTTTCCTTTAGCCGATAGGCCCCATAGTCTTCCTTGGATGAACGCCCATGTGGACTCACCAAATCCTTAGCTGGCCAACTACATTTCTTTATGATGGGGTAGTGTATTATCGGCTAGAGACTTGATGTGTGGAGTAAAGCCAACCAGACGTTATAACAAGACATCAGCCGAATTTTACTGCCCCCACCTCCTGTCCCGGCAATTTGGACTTCTCCAGAGCATCCCTCTGGCTTACTAATCAGTGGCAACCGCGTTCGGAAGACCCACATTATCTGCCAAAAATGTGGTCTCTTTGACTCAGCAGAACCTGCAAAAACTAGATGCTTTTGAGTTCAGATTTTTTAGGCTACTTCCTGGAGAATCATCAGCCTTTACCAACTGGTGGCCTTCAGTATCCAGTAAAATCTTTTCTGCTCCCACTTCCAGTTACCTATCCAAACTGATCATCGGAGGCACAGATCACCCTGTTATCAATACTCAGCCCATATCATCCAGGAAAACCAAATCCACAAAAAGCAGATCTACAGCCGATGCATCAGGTATTTTTAAATCCATTTTTCTAAACATTGACTGCCTTCGACATTCTCTAATGTCTTTTTATGTTTCAGGGTCTTCTCAACCAATGACCATAGATCTCGAAACACTGGGAGATACTCCTGCTTCGAAGCTGTTCGCCCTAAACCTACTAGGCATTCTTCTAGGCAAACAGGGATTGTAATTCGAGAACCTACAGCTGCTATTCAACAATCAACTCCAGTTGCTCAACAATCAGCTCACACAAGAGGAAGAAACTAAGAAAGGTATATGACTTTGAAACTTGCTCTTATAAATCCCCTGTTTTTTAACACTTTTTCTTTTATCTCTTCTGACAGACGTATCATCAATCTCCCGAGACTCATCTAGAAGTTACTTCTCGTAGACCTTCTCCCTCAAGATTTTCTCCAACACCAGTAATCCCCTTAACTTTTTTAGCCAATTAACATTTTCTTACCTCTCTTCTGATTATCGACTAATCTTATTTTTATATTCAAACAGGAACATGAGCCACCTCCTCCAACTCCTGTGTTGCATCCCCCAACAACCCAAGCCTCTACTGTGCTCGTTTCTGAGGAGGACTTGGCCCAATATTTTTCTTCTCTGGTTCCCAAGGCTGTTGTGGACCCGAGTTCTCCTTCAGACCAATGCCTATCTTTTGTGGAATCTTTGCTTGATCAAGATATCCCGTTGGAACAGCGCACAGTTACTGACCTGCGGATAGCGCTATCGAAGCTTGTTAAATCATCAAACACTGATGAAGACCAGAGAGTTATCTTCAACCGTATAGCCGTTCAAGTAGGTGAAGTGTTTTATAATTTCCAAGTTTTCAAGGGTCGTTATGATCAAGCTGCTAAGGACCTTGCTCGGCTAGGTGAACTTCAAGACCAGAAGCTTCATTTTCAATCCTCCTTCCTCCTTCCAACAAGCTGAAGCTGAAAGGAAAGCTGACCTTAGCGAGAAGGATAAAATGTCCAAACGCTTAGCCGAGCTGATTGCTGAGAGGGAGAGAATAAATAAAGAGATTGCCGAAACAGAGCCTAAACTGGCAATTCTTACTCAGAAACTGACTTCTAGTACCAATTTCAAGATGCAACTATATCATCAGTCTTCTGCTCTGGATGTCGAGATAATTCCTTTGCTACAGCAAAAGGACGCTTTTGAATAGGACTAGCTAACTTCATGGATCGTGGACTTTGCCTTACCAAAGGAGTTTGGGCGGTTTGAAAGAACTCCCCGGCCAAGGCAAAGAGGACATCGGCACCATCTTCTACGATACAATAATTAATCGGCCCAAGTGGAAGCCATTCCCGCCCCGAATGCGCAAATCAAGTCACTTCTTTTGTCTTTGCTAGTCTTGTTGAACCATCTCCTTCAGTTGATACTCTGACTCTTGATTTATCTCAAGCACTTGACTCTGATCAACCAGCTACTATTCCTGTCAATCCGTGAACTCCCTCTTTTTTTTTTTATAAATATTAATCTTGATCTTGAAAAAGCTAATCGGCTGGCTTGTAGCTGATATTTTGAACCCACTTCTTTTGCTCTAATTATCCCAAATCGAAGGATAATAGTTTTTTAGATATTTTCCATTTATGCTTCTTACCATCTCCTCACCATGCATGCTAACTAGCCGATAAGCTCCATTAATCATAACTTGACTAATTATATAAGGTCCTTCCCAGTTTGGCGACCACTTTCCTAACGTTGAGTCTTTAGCCCCTAAGGGCAAAATGGCTTTCCAAACTAAATCCCCTTCGACGAAGCTTTTAATTTTGACATGTTTATTATATGCCTTGGCTACTTTTTTTTTATTCTTCAGGGATAGTGATTGGCTCCAGCCGGGGCGAATAAAATATTGCCTTAGCCATCTTTACGTCAGCTGTAAATGGATTCTCGTCGGCTAGCACTGACTCTACCGTATCCCCATCCCAAAACATTAACATCTGGTGCAAAGTGGAAGGCACGCACTGAGTGGAATGAATCCAATCCCTTCCTAGCAATATGGAGTAAGTGGACTTAGAGTCTACCACAAAGAAGGCAGAGCTCAAAGTTTTGCTTCCCACAGTGATGTCGGCCACCAAAATTCCTAAAGCAGCCATGACATCCCCTGTAAAGTTAGTCATTTTCATATTCGTGGGAATCAAATCCTGCTTACATCTACCCAGCTTCTTCATTGTAGCTGAAGGCATTATATTTAACACTGCTCCTCCATCCACCAATACTCGACTAATAGTTTTACCGTTAACCCGAGCCTTGATGTATAAAGGCTTCAAATGTTGGTCATTTCCTTTACTTGGTTTAGGGAATTCCATTTTGGGTTCTTCTGAAATAGGAGCTAACACAAATTTCCCACTCAACTTCCTCAGCAAATACGTCTCCTTCCAAATTCTCGCCGCTCTGCCGAGCCAAGAACTCACTAGGAATCAACCCCACCACATTAGTTTCAGGTGAGGGGTGATCTTCGTCTTCTCCTAGTATAGAATTTAACACAGAATCTTCAAATAGAAGGTCTGACGCAAGTTCTTCTTCCATTTCCTCGACTGTTAAAGGTACCTGTTCTTCTGTTGTTATGACTGGTACCTCTTCAAAGTCAGGTATTTCCAGTTCATTAATCATCCCCTGAAAATCTTGTTCTTCCTCTCCAAGACAATCTTGATTTCCTAACTGCACTGGCCCCTGTCTATCTTCCTTCGGTGGTCCAAAGGCAGCCTCTAGAATCTCAGCCACCTCAGAAGTTTTAATCTCAGAACACAATCGGTTCTCTTTGCCTCAGCTAACATAGCCAAGGTTTGTTTCATTCGCTGTACTGATTTATTCCTCTGGGCCCTTCTTTTCTGAGTTCTAGTCATCACTCCTGGTTCTTTTGCCACAGGGTCTTTTCCTTTTGCATATCTGTTAATAAACCAGTATCCTTGCTCCACACCGGCCGGTGGTTTAACCATTCGTTGGGGCCTAATGACGTCTTCATTTTTTACAGTAATCTTCAATGTAGTCATGCCCTTTTTCACGTCGAAACGAGCTACTCTTTTACCTTTGTTTGGTATAGGAGACTCGTCCATCATGGGTAACCTTGTATTAGCTAAAGCATCATTATACTCACCACTATGTTTCTTCCGAACCTTCTTGGTTGCTTCTCCAATTTTGGTTGTAGGCTTTCTTGTTTCCTCAAAATTCTTTCTCACGCCTGAAAAATCTAATCTGCCAAAGATCCTGGGTTTAATCTCATCTATTCTCGTCCCTAGGGATTAGAATGGTCTTCCCATTCGGGCCTCTGTATACATCACACCGCTGTAGAATCTTGTCGACTTGACTGTCTCTTGGTGATTTCTCTCCAACCTGCTGCCGGACATTGTAGGCCCGTTGTATTCGGCTAGGTGTATTTATCTTGACATATTCATTGTTTACAGGGGTCGCTTTAATCTATCAAACACGAGACAATCTCGATCTATCATTTTAGACGATCGACACACGATTAAAGCTCTTCCACCCATATGGCTCATCAAACACTCCCTTTTGTCTCCACTGGTAACGTATCGGCTGTTTCTATCGTTTAGATGGTGAGCCAGATACTGTCTCCCCAGAGAATGAAACCATATTAACCCCAGCTGAGGGAAACGGATCGGTAATGACAGTCATCTCATTTTCGGCTAGTTTAAACCTTCCTTCTTTCATGGCCTTTTGTATAGCTTTTCTGAACACTATACAATTAGTAGTAGCATGAGTGTAAGAGTTATGCCACTTACAATATTTTTTCCCTTTCAACTCCTCTGCTGGGGGGATTTGGTGCCCTTCGTTCAGTCTAATTTGTTTATCCTTCAGAAGATAATCAAAAATTTGGTCTCTTGCTTGGAAATGTCAAATGAATAATCAATCTTACTTTCAAGATTTTGGACCTCCTTTCCTTTGGGGGGTCTAAAAGCTGGGCATGAATATGGTTTTCCCTTCACTATCTCTGCAGCCATGACATCTGCCGATTGCTCGGCTGACTCATCTGACAGATAATCTGGATCTTCAACATTAATTGCACTAATTAGATGAGGTCCTCTGTTCTTGCTAGACCTTCTTCTTTCTTTTTCTAGGATGTACTGTTCTTTCCTGGAGGCCTTGGAGGCCAACTGACTCAGGTCAGCGCAATCTTGCCCTATTAACTTCTCCCTAAGCTGAGGGTGCATGTTACTAACAGCCATGGAAGAATATTCAACCTCGAGCAGTTGCACGATACACTTGCTTCTTAATTTCCGAACCTTTCCAAGAAATCACCACTCGGGTTCATCCACCATTTGCCTTAGATTCATCATGTCAGCCACAGTAACATCTGGCTGAGGCATATAAAATCTATCATGAAAGCAACGCTCCATGTCAGTCCAATTTTGTATGGAGTTAGGGGCCAAGGAAGAATACCAAGTGAAAGCTGCCCCAGTCAGAGATAAGGGGAACAATTGGAGCTTATAAAACTCATTCTGATTTGCTTTCCCGCATTGGGCAGTGAACCTGCCAATGTGTTCCATAGTGGATTTACCATCTTCCCCTGAGAAAGTAGTAAAGTCCGGAGTTTTAAATCCTCTAGGCAAAGGCATCATCCTATCCACCCACTCAGGATAGGGCTTCTTATACACAGGCCTGTCCAGCAACCTTAACTGGATTCCAAAGTGTCTCCTCATGGTCTCGGCTATCATTTCTGGATCTATCAGTTGAGGGGCCCTATCACCGGGATACTTTGACACTGGTGGCTGAACCGACCTCACTGGCCTAATAGGAACATTCCCTAACTGATGGGGCACCTGATATTGCTGATCCTGAATGGGAATTGCCCCCTGGTTATAGCCTGGATGTGGAGGATTATTCGCCCATGGCTGAACAATCGGCTGAACTGGGGCCACATGAGGTACATTAACCCATGGCTGATCAGTTCTAATAGGAATAGATTGCCCATGAAGGAAACCCCTCGGGGTACCTATTGAGGTAGGAGGATGTTGGACCAGGGCACCTCCCCTGCATAATCATAAATATACACAGGAGGCCCCTGAAGCAGTAGAAAATGGGGCCACCAGTTGCAGCCACCTGTGTACTAGCACCTATCACAGAAGTGCTAGGCGCCAGACACGGCAAGCCAATTGTTCCTGTTACCTGGGGGGGTCTCCTGGGTATTTATACTTGCCCATATTGTAAGGTGGATTGGATTCCACTGTCAGGATGAGGAGGCTGGAATATGATTGTGGTCCTGCCTGAGTCTGTCCGCCAGTAGAAGATCCCGTAATAGCTGAGTGAACCGAGACCTCACCTGCATTTGATTGTTTTCGCTCAGCTTCTCTAACAAAATGCATCTCATTATGCACCATGGGCTTCACAATTTCTGAAAGTTGCCTTGACATATGATACATTAAGTCATTCATCTCTTGATCAATTTGGTCCCGAATAAATGAAGTGGACATTACTATCGGTACCGTGGTTGATCGAGAGCTCTCTCCGCTTGAAGTAGCAAGGGCCAGTAGTAGAGGGTGTAGGAGTACCCACCGGCCGGGGTGAAGCGGGCATTCCTAGAGTAGTAGGTGAACGCTTCCTCCTCAAGTCTTTCTCGCCTCCGTTCTTCTTGCTAGGTTGGCTAGTATCCATACTTGCTAAGATTTTTGCCGGACCTTAGGTGCATACGCCAATAAGTGATCCGAACCTAGGAGATGGAAACTTCTCAATCTGCTCACCTTAAAGGGTCCCACCGGCGTGCCAAATTTGTTTACGTGTGAAATAAATTTATCACCGTAATAAGACTTCACCATAGATGAACACGTATGAATTTTGATAAGAAATCAGACGATTTGAACTAAAGGCAAAATCCAACCTTTAGCAAAGGGTTCCCAAACTCACTAAAGAAAGCGTTTGGTATTAAGGTGAACTTAAGAAGCCTAAGAATTTGAGGTTAAAACTGTAAACGGCTAGGAAATAAATTTGCGGAAGATAAATTGCACAAAGTAAAGACAGTATAATAAAAGGCTGAAAACTTAAGCAAAAATTAAGCAAAGTTTAAAAATTGTATTGATTGGGATCTGTTGTGTGTATATATGAATTGGTACATATGATATTTATAGTTAAATTCTATCTCCTACCAAAACCAACTTCTCTGGCTAGATCTCCTAAAAACAAGCAACTAAACCACGTCTAGCCTACCCATGATTCTTTAACCGTTCTGACCCCAACGGCTACCCCTCAACAGCTCAACTCCTATTTCCTCGGCATGTTTTGTGGCATCCGTTGATAACAGCTTCAGTGTTTGGCCTTCCATCAACTTTCAATCCAATATGCTTCAGCTTCTTTATTGTTTCAGTCCTGACCCACTAATAACAAGGCCCATCTCACCCTTAGCCAGATATCAGCTACATCCTCTTTCGGCTAATAACCTTTAGCTACGGCTAATCACCCTTATCCAGCCGTTATCAATTTACTTTTTTTAACTTTATTTTTTGGGTAATAACAAGCTTATACTATCATGTCTTCTTTATACGATGCACCAAACGTAGCATAAGGTCCTATTGTTGCGTACCCTGTGAATTAACTTTGTATTGCTACTGTTCCGAATATGTTGAAAATTAAAATTAATTGGATTATGTTATATCTAATCTAATATAATGAATGAGTATATAAAATCTAATATGCGTGGTTCAACTATATTTTTTTGTATTTCTCTACTTTAAAGGGGAATTCTTTCCAATTATTTTTTGTAGAAATCGTATAATCTGTTTTGATAGATTTAATAAGTAAATCTATCTTTAAGGGGGCATTTCATTTCAGAATTATTTTTACATTCTTGAATTTTATTTTTTTGGTACAAGTAGGGCCAAAGCCCCCCCCAAAAAAAAGAAACTACATAGATAAACCACGGGGAGTATAGACTCCCATAATATCACGGATCATCAACATACTTAGACCACCAGGAGGTTGATCCAACACCATTCGTTGAGGCTCCATAGATAAGCCTAAGTTTGCAAGGTAGTCAACGCCTAGGTTTCCTTCTCTCAAGGTATGGCTCACCCTTACCTGCCATTGTCTTCCCATAAGGTCCTTGATGCGCCTAAGAATACGACCAGAATTAAGGTTCCCTTTTGAGTCATTTTCAATCATGGACTGCATCACCTATGAATCTATCTCCAGTAGAATTTGTCAATGTTCCTTATTCAGTGCTAGATTCAAGCCTTCCCACACTCCCCAAGCTTCCGTGCTAGACATTTTTATTCATCCTTACACCTTTAAATTCTTAGAAATAGTCAAAGTTAATTAAACATAAATTTAATAGATTTTTAAAATTTTATTCCTTAAAATATTATTTTTAAAAGTCATATTTTTAAAATAAAAAATTAATTCTCGAATCATACACTCCCTAAAAACTTGATAAGTGACACCAAGTCCCTCCTTGACCATGCCCGGATCACGGTACTTGATTTTGGGTCGTGACAATAGTAGTGTCCCAAAATTAAAGGAGATTTGGTGGTGTTTGGGATTGACGCGCTGATCAAGGCAAAATGACATACAATGTTACTTTGTCCTCGTCTTCGCAGAAAACGTTCGCAGCATAGTTGCCGAGTAATCAAGCTTAGTAATCAGGTTTGATGTTGACAACGATGCGCCAGCTGTCTAAGGATGTGATATGATGTAAGATGTTATTAGTATTTATTTGCCTCGATTAGTTGCAACTCACCATTTTCTCCTTATTTTTAATATGGGTTTCCTTAGCATCCTATTAATGTATATGGACACGATTCACGTCCATGTACTTTACCGAGTTTGACTTGATCCACTTGAATCATATATCATATATATAATATATTTTACTCTCAATTCCTATATTTGATACACCTGATAATATAATATATAATATAATAAGATAATAAGATATGATTTGATAGTATAAAAAAATTAATAAACTCTTATCATATCATATGTTTAGTAATTATTATATAACTAAATTAATTGTATATATAAATATTTTTCATGACAAAATTATCTTTTATAAAAAAATTAAAAAAAATCAAAATAGAACTTCTTCCTATCTTCTCTTCTCGTTTCCATTTTTTCTAGAACCGTTCCCGTTCCTTTCTTCTCTTTAAAACTGAATGATGTAAAGTTGAGTTGTGATTTTCAGTTTCACTGTGCTCTCTCTCTCTCTCTCTCACTCTCTCTCTCATGCCTCGCTGCGGGAACTAAAGGAATGCGATGACGAGGAGGAGAGACTTTGCTTCTCTCCATCTCACACTCACTCTCGCTGTCACCATCTTTGTAGGTTTTTGTATTTTATTTTAATGAGAATTTATGGTGTGTTGTTGTTGATGGTTTAATTTGTCTATGTTGTTGTTGCTGCTTATTTGTTGCTTTAGTTTAGGTTCTTGAATCTGTGTAATAGCGTGATTTGTAATAGCGTGATAATCACTGCTACTGTGCATGATTTGAATGTGCTAGAATTTGAATTATTATTTATTGATTTGATTTGCAATATGGATTGCGTTAGTGCATGGTGGTAGATCTGAGTTCTCTTTCATTTTGTTGGGTCTTTCTCTGTCACAAAATAAGAAACCAATTGCAGCAACCTTTTTTTCTGGCGATGCCGGTCGTCTTCTCCGGTGACTTTTCGGCACAGTGGCAACACTGGTTTGCCTCACTATTGCTAGGGATGGAAACAGGCCATGGCAGTCAAGCCAGAAACTTCACTACTAAACAGGTCGGACCGTATTAAAATATCGACTTGAACTCGACCATTATTACCTATCAAAGGCCTTTTTTTGGGTCTGGTCTGATCTGTTTAAGAAGCCTGATCTGACTTGAAGCTTGTTTAGAAGTCTGGTTTATATTAAGGACTCTAAATAGGCAAGCAGGCCAAGGCCTTCATATAGGCCTCAAATAGGCCTAAGCCTTTAAACAAGGCTTTGAAAGTAATTAAAAAATAGAATATAATTTTATAAATAAATATAACTAGGTCGGCTTTAATAGGCTAACAGGCTTTGAGAGTCGACCGACCTACTAAAATGAAACAAACTTTTAAAAAGCGCAGCTGAGCTAACTCATTTTCTAAATAAAGCTAGCCACAGTACTGTGACAATGACCGTGGCTTTATTTCCATCCCTAACTATTGCCTTTTGGGAGGTGCCAACATTGGTTGTTGCAAAATAGAGACGTGAATGGGGAAGATGAAGGGTAGTGTTAGAATGAAAATCTTATCGAGTCTTATCCTATGGTGAGGGAAATGATAAGTTTATTAGGTTATAATAGGATAAAAATTGCTGACCTGATATGACTATACAATTATATAAATACATCAAATATTTGATAAGATCGATAGTATTAATTTATATTATCGTGTCCTCCTTATACTGATGGACCAAACACACCCTATATATATATATATAAAATTACTATCGTGATTTTAATGTTCAAATAATTATTATGGTGATTTTTTGAACAGTTTAATTTGCCAACTGAAAATATCTGTTTAAAAGTATGGCTGGGATTAACAAATAGACATTAATTTTTCTCATTTCTTTTTTGAAATATTTTTGTATACTAAAATATGTATATTATATTTATATTATATATTAAATATAAAAAAGATATTAAATTATTTTATATATAATTATAATATTTTTATGATATAAAAATTAATTTTATAAATAAATTTAATAAAATTAAATATATTTTAATTAGATAAATAACGATACTATTTTCTTTTTGAACCAAAATCCTTTGAAATTTCGCTTTACTGAATCCTGATTAATTCCTGGCTTTTGAATGTAATTTTTTTTCCCGTGTCAGATGTCCACATCATATACATGACAAGAATTGAATTCGAGAGTAATGCTATACCCTTGAACGCATAAGCATTCACAATCATATTCTGATTCTAATAATGTTAGTAACACAGATGGATGCATATTTCATACACATCTACCTATATAGCAAAATTAAAGTGAAGATGTGCATAAGGTGGACTCAGTTATAATAAAATGTGAGAACTATAGAGATGTAAGGTACAGTAGTAAGTAGAAGTATGTGTGAGTAATATTACTCTCTAATTCTACTTCACACAGATATAAGGTGATGTGACTCTATCTATTACTCTTTTGGATCCATTTTAAATATCATTTTAATGCAAGATACAAAAATTAAGAAACATTTAATCAAACCGTAATTGTGGGAGTTTTTTACTATGTTACCCTTATTCATTTTAATTAATTATTCCAATTTACTATGTTTACCTAATTTTAATGAGTAGTTCAAACTATTAAGGTATAAGGGTAAAGATAAAAAAAATAACAATTAATACTTTATTGATATGCGAAAATGCCACTTATAATAGATTATTTTTTAAACTAAATTGACACTTAAAAAGGACCAGAGAGAGCATGTATGAAGCATTATCCAACCTTAACCAACCAACGCTTACCAAGAACGTGTGACGCATACAGGAAGATAGGACAATTTTACGATGTAAATAACGTGTGAATATTTGTGAAACTAATGCTCAAAGCCGAAGAGGCATACGTGCCTGGTGCCGTTTATTGAGGTCCCTCTATATATGTTTGGGACCATTGCATGGACCGAGTTTTTAACTTATGATAACAAGTTTTAAAATAATAAAATAAAAGTATTTGAGGCGTTTAGCCGTAGTAAAAAACTATAGCTAAATGCAGCCATGGTCGTCCGCATCGACCTCACCAAAACCTCTCTCACCAGCAAGGTCATCAGTCCGATAGCACCTCCCTCAACAACAAGAGCAAAGGAAATGCATAAATAAATAAACTTATGGTGTTTGGGTTGAAGACGGTGGCAGAAATGGTGGAAGATAGCAGCAGAATCTAATGGGTTGCTAGGTCGCGATTCGACAGTCGCTGGGTCGACTTGGTGGTTCCGGCATGGTTGAGGGGGTTCGCAAGGTAACGATGGGGTTGCGGTTTTTTGCTTTGGCGAAGGGAAGTGGTGGTTCGATGACGGCTTAGGTGGAAGGAAGAGGTGGTTCGGATTCAAGGCTAGTTCACAGTGGCTCTAAGGCAAGTTGTGGGTCTGTGGACACCGCACCTCACCGCCACACTGCCCAAATTGGCTCTGCCCCGCCCTTCGCCATGGAGATATGGGTTGCCGGTGATGGAGTTCCGTTTAGACATTGAATGTGCCTTTGTGACCTGCTACCTAATAAGTAGGTAATCAATCAATACCATTAATCTAAAATTATTCTCATCTAATGGCTTAAAATAATGAGTCCGTAGATGGACCTTTTCTCAAGAGATTCATGTTAAAGAGAGCCTACATGCCTTAACCAAGTATTGAAATAATGTAATTTTCTTAGTTGAAGACTTTTTTTTGGCTGAAAAAAGTAACAAGTAAGAATAGGTTATTTTAAATTTATCAATGTGGACATCACTGAAATACTTGCATCTCATGGGTGAAGACTTCAAGGATATGCTGGGATGGTGATTGGTGAAGCTATCATTAGGGTGAGCCCCATGTGTTAGCCGGAGTAATGCATGGACTATATAGAAGATTGAATCTAGACGTTATGCAAGGGATTGTAAGGATTTATAATTTTTCAGTGTCCCAAGTTTTCTAAATACACAAAGCAAGCTAAGTAACAAATGATAGAACAATAATGATGAGCTATATATTGGCAGTTCACCAGATTAATAAACTATTTAAGTTTCTTATTGTTGTTAGTCTAAGTTGAAGGGTGGGTGAAGACCTCAATTAAACTATCATTCCTTTGCAATAAATTAAAACCCTTTTCAATTAGTAAAACCTAATATGCTAATGTTAAAGTGGCAAGAGATCAAAGACTATCTCATTGTTTTGAAAACGATAATTTTTAGTTTAAGAGTTCGTGGTAAATTTGTAATTGTATATATATCGAATAAGAGGGCTATCTATATTTTGTTTACCAAAAACAATTATTATAGATATATCTCACAGACTTACCAATCGCCATTAACAAGTTTCCGATCCCCAAAATAAATTCTCAATCTCTAAATTCAACAGTGATATCTCCATATCTGTGAAAAACCTGTGCACAAAGATCTGTACAACCAACATTTCTCATTGGAGGTTTTAGGTAGCAAGTGCAATAGCTGCATGAAAAATGTCCAAGTACAGTTGTTATAGATTATGCCTTTGTATTGAACCCATTTTTGTAGCAGCCTGTAAGGGTAGTGGGGTTGTTGCCTTTAGCCTGAAATTAAGGGAGTTTTCCCCCCAAATTCTTATCGTATTTGTTTTTCTATTTAAGGGAGTACCCCCCAAATTTCTTTTGGTGCTTGTTTTACTATTTTAACGCTTGGGTCCCTAGCTGGTCACTAGTCTGAGTATGACCCACTAGAGAAGGGCAAAAGCAAAAGCCCTCTCAAATCTGGCACCAACCAATTAGTGGATGTTTGGTTTATAGTTGATAAATTTAAGTTTGATCAAAAATGTATTTGTAAATTTTTATTTGATTAAAAGTAAGTTTGCAATAACATAATTTATATTTAAAAATTTTTATCTCAAAAATAAGTTTGATAAAATAAATATTATTTAAATGAAAAATTAAAATCACTTTTAAAATAAGATTAAAAAAATATTTTTAACTGATTTTTGTCAATAAAAATGCACAAAATGTGTGCTTTTATCAAAACTAAATTTAGAAATTATTTTCAGTTGAAGACAATGCAAATTAAAAATATTTAAACAAAATTTTTTTAATTTAACTGATTTAGGAAGTACGTTGGACTGCTCAAACGAATCTAAACAAGCACTTAATATCCCAACAAGTTGCCTATGGGAATTGTGCCTCAGCTTCGACAAATGATAAAAGAGAGAATGATATACTAATTATATGAGAGTGAAATGGAAGATATTAAAGTGACGTAAGAATTGTAATTCCTTTATTTTAATTATAAGCTTCTTAACTATAGTCCTTTTACACCTAAAACATAAAATTAGTATAATAAAGAGTAAATTTTCATTTTCATTCTTCAAAGATATATACAATATTATATTGATCCTTTATTTATAAACACGTCAATTTTTTTAAAGATATACACGATATAAAATTAATCTTTCAATATCACATTTACTATGAAATTAGTTCTTAAAATATATGAAATTGATCTTTAAAGGACAAAATTAATGATATTAATCATCATTAAAAGATTAATTATTTGATGTAGCTGATAAATAAATAATTGTCACATATATCTTTAAAAGACCAAAATAAATATTTACTATGTATAACATTCACTACATAAAAACAAGTAATCTACAACAATTTTAACACGACAATTCTTAAAAACACCGTAATATATTGTATAATACAACAGTTTTAAAACTGACAAAATTTTAATTTATAAAACGAAAGTTTGATTCATAAACCAGTAGTTTGAAACTGCCATTTTTTTAATTTTAATTTTAATAAAAATATTAAATAATTTCCCTCGCTTTCTCCGTTTCTCTATTACTCTCTCGCCAAAGTTTCCTCTTTTTTCTCTAACATTTTCATTTTCCCTCACTTTCTCTATTGCTCTCCCACGAACTTCCCTCTTTTTTCCTAACATTTTCATCTTCCCTCACTTTCTCTATTGCTCTCGACCCACCCAAAGACCCACCCAAACTCTCGACCTCACTCACTTGTGCGAAGAAAGAGAACAGTGCTAGCACGCTTGACCACCGCACACAGGGAGTGTAAGTAGAGAGCGAAAAGGTTTGAGCAACGGCACACAGGATTGTGAGTAGAGAGGCAGGACCAGCAAGGTTTTCAGTGGGTAATCCATTTATTGCTTTCGGTTTGTGTGAATCATATGATTAGATCTGGTTGGTTCTAATCATATCATAGTCTGAGGTATTTTATTTGAGTAACGGCAGGTCGGACCAGTTTGTTACAAACCAGAAAAACCAATTGAATAGAACAGTAACAAATGGAAGAACAGAAAAGGTATCTTATATTATTTTTTGGGAATTGAAGAAAATTACAGTGGAATGAATATTCCTCTGCCACAGAGCTAAGCTCCTATAGAGAGCTACAGCTCTCTATCCATAACCAACTTTCTAACCAATTTCCCGAGTGCCCACTCCTACCTACACAGCCCACTATAAACCAATTCTGTTACAACCCTTCCCTCACTTTCTCTCTCTCTGCCAGCACATTATTTTCCTACATCCCTTTTGTTTCTCCTAGTGTAAACTTTCCACTCTTTGGGCCCATGTGACCTCTGGTCCAACAGAGGTTCATTTGGACTTGTTAACTTACCTTGGGCCCTATCACTGTTCTATGAAAAACCTGAGTGGCTCCATATTAATTTTTTTTGTATCAATGTATAATCAATATCAATATAATATTTCTGTTGTTTATTGCATTTTTTTATCTTGTTTTTATGTACTTTGGTAATCTAGGTTGGAAATGGGTTTTGAGGTGTGTTGGTTTGATTCCTTTATTTAGTGTTTACCTTTGCTGCAAGCTACCTATTTGAAAAAAGATCCTGAACTGCCAATCTTTTGTTTAGTATGGAACCTTGTTCCTATTTGGTTCCTGTAGTTTTTTTTAATAACAATAATAGCAAACTTAGAAAAATGTGGATCTGCTCATTTAGATTAAAAATATATAACAAGTTCTTAATGTGACTTGAACTACTTTTTAATCTTGCTCATGATATTTAGTGTGTGCCCATTTCAGTACAAGTATGATGCAAATATGGTTTTTGGCTTGAATAATAATCAACATTTGACCATGCTATTTGGACTAATATGAGTTTTAGCATTGAGAAATTAAGGACTTGGTTTTGTTGGATGTGTTTTTTTGGGATATATGGCCAAGTCACATTTTGGGAATGTTAAGCGTGTTTGAACTGTTTGAATGTGTTATGTTTTATTTCTTGTCTTGTGAGATTGTGCTTTGACAGGGTATTCAGGTTTGTCTCATTATTTTAAAAAAATGAAGAGACTTTCATTTTGTTATAATGATGCCTAATATCTATTGACTCTTATTCTGTCATAGCACTTGATGCATAAATCTTATTTATCTTTTTTTACTATGGTCAAAGGAAACATTGTCAAGTTGTTCTTCAATCTAACCATGTGTACCTACTTGTTAATTTCGGGTCTTTGGGGTTTTATCATGTGAGATTTTTCCTATTTTTATTCTTTCATTATTAGGATACTTGTTATGACAGTAGTGGTTCTGTGTTGAGTTGACTATTGTAGATGCCTTGATTTGAGTTAATTTGCTAACAATTTACATATCTTTATGTATGAAAAAGGTGATTGAGGGAAACCCAGAATAACATCTAAATTTGTTTACATTGACATCACCTCCCCCCCCAACCAAACACACCACACAAAGAAACAGAAAACAGAAAGACATAACTTTTCTTTGATGTCTCATGTACCAACTCATAAGGGTGAATGCCAAGGGCATGAGTGAGAGTTGCAAGTGGGTTGAAATGTTTAAAGTTTCAAGTTGTTTACAAGTCATAACTATCCCAGTTTTGTCACTCTAATAATATTTGAAGTTTCTCCTGGAGAAGTGATTTTCCCATTGATGAATTCCAAGCATTCCTCATTAATAGGCAATGGAATATAAGCATGTTGTCTATACATATTCAAATATTAGCTATTAGTCTAGCTCAGTAACACATAGTAGAGATTGAGGGCATTAAAAAAGAAAAATAAACTGAGAAAAAAGTAGTAAATTAACTTACAGAACTATAGTCAGAGTGCTTAATTGCACTTTGCTTGGTGTTTCTAATTGCTGAATGTTAAATAATTATAGTCAAATTTTTAATATATGAATGTATTAAGTTAACAATATCACGTACAGGAAAATAATACAAATTTTCTAAGTTATTTGCATAAATATTTCTAAAGATTATACCTTTTTTTGAAGGTTTCTACAATGGTAATCTCTTGCAAAAAATCTGAGTTGCAAGTTGTCAAGTTTTGCAGAAAAAGTTTCTCTTAGTTCTAGAAAAGAAGGGAAAGATTTTGATGGGGAGGTAAAGCTTCAAAAAATAAAGAGAAAGAGAAAGAAGAAAGGGTAAAGGAATAATGTGGATCTTGATGATGCTTCACGCCTGCAGAGGAGAACAAGGTACCTTTTAATCAAAATGAAGCTAGAGCAGAACCTTATTGATGCTTACTCTGGAGAAGGTTGGAAAGGTCAGAGGTACAAGAAGCGTTTCCCTTAGCTTTTTTTGTTTTTTATTTGTTAAATGTTTGGTAAATAGTATGCACATATTATATTTTAATTGATTAAGTAAGGAGCTCTTACCTTTTAATTGGTTGTTATTATTATTATTATTATTATTATTATTATTATTATTATTATCATAAGTAGAAACTAGAAAGTAAATGCTCTATGTGACTTGAAATTTTTCACATGAAAAATTTGCAAATATATTATTCAAAGGAAATATAGATATTTAAGTGGCTAGTTTATTGAGTAATACATGATTATATTTTGTTTGAATTTGGTGATAGCAGGGATTTTTATATACCCAATTATGTTGAAGTTATATTTTTCATAAAAAGCTTAGTATGGATATACTTAGCACTTAAAGCCAGAAAGGTAAGCTTTATTGCTATATTTTGTTCTCTCCTTTTCGAATTTATGTAAGAAATATTTTGTCTTCTGTTCTGTTCTTTCTATGTTTGATTCTTTTTTTTATCAAAAATTCTGACATGTGCTTAGCTCTTTGAATAATTCCCATCCCCTCTAGATATCATCTAGTTGTGCATGAAACAGGAATAGTGTTCAAATTTTGCTTTCTCTGCTTGTAAAATTGGTCTTAAACATGCATTGATCAAACTTTGAAGAGTTGTGGGACAGTGAGAAGAAAGAGGAATTTGTATTGATATACTTAATTTTAGATTATAATAATTAAGTCATTTAATAGGCATGGTCTGTTGATTTAAAAGAGATAGGTGCCTTGGAGATTTTATGATGAATAATTCTGACCTTGAATAATTCTTGAAACATGAACTTTGTAGAGATTTAAGGATTTGGTAACATTTTACGTTCTTGATCACAAGTATGAGAAGACGAAGAAAATAACCTAAGCATAGCACTTTTGAATTCTTTGCAATATCTCTCAAGTTGTTCTTTATTGCTTTATAAAAATTTCTTTAATAGATGTGGACTTCTGCTAGTTGTAAAAACAATCCTATAATAAGACATCCCTTTTTATTTCAGACATTCAGAAATTGTCTAGTTTTTGGAATTTGCAATAAACTCTAATGTGAGTGGATTTTGTTCAACAGCTAGAAGAAGGAGCAGATCGCTTCAGAGTTTCACTGCTAGGAAGAACTCTAAATTGCAAAAACTGGGGAAAGCTGAGCTTTTGAAATCAAAGGTCTAAAAAATTACTATGACTCATTACCAGAAGAATGTTAAAAATGTCACTGGTAGAAAGAAAATAAAGTCATCTAACAGTCCTTTCAAGAAAAGACTACTAGAAAGATCTCCACCTCAGCCAAGTGAAAATGGCAACAAGGTGCTTTTCTACTAAATTTCATTTGTATGCATTGTGTGTTTGAGAAGTAACATTGCTACATGAATGCTAGCAAGACAAATAATAGTTTCAAAGAGCATTTTTATTGCAGTTTTATTAATAATTTATTGCACTTGTAATTCTGATTGGGAAGGAGAAGGACCTCAATTAACAAGTATTCATTTTTTTTCCAGGACTTTATGGAGGTCAGTGACGAAGTGAGCTTGAAGAAACTGTTGAAAGAAAGAAAGAGGAGGGTACATTTTACATTTGAAGGAGATTCTCAAGCAGCAGAGTTGGAATTTTAAAGACTAAGTAAAGTGAAGATTAAACTAGATAGTATGAAGCAAAAATTAACTGGAATTCAAAATTACAGAGTAAAGGGTTCTGATGAACCCCTTTTGAATGAACCATCTATTATATATGTACCCACAACTGTGTTAAGGGGAAAAGGTTGAATTATAATTTTTTTTTTTTTAACATTTGCACAACAGGGTAATACATGATTGGTTGTTCCTCCCTCACCTTGTATGATGAAAAAGAAGCAACTGTTTCAGTTAATAATATTTATACCTACTTCCTGAGAGAATCCAATACATTCTTTATCACATCACTTTATAGGCATGTTTCTCCATATCAGTTGTTTGTTAAATGTAAATTAGTAATCAAAACAACAGAGATAATATTGGCTTACTTAAAATTCCTTCAGAGATAATATTGCTTCTTATTCCGTCATTTTATTAGATGAATTACGGCAATTCATAATTGCCATTTTATTCTATAAATTACGGTGGTTTATTAGGTGAATTACGGTAGTTCAAAATTGCCATTTTATGCTATAAATTACGGTAGTTGAAAACATCATTTTATACACAATTAAACCACAATTTTTAGGTAAATTATAGTAATTCTAACTGTCATTTTATATAAAAATAAAAATGTCATTTTATACATGATAAAATTGTGACGGTTAATGAAAAACTATTGCAATATACTAAATGACAGAGGTAATTATGTCAATTTTAAAAATTACTATTGAGGCAAAAATGGCAGTTAAAATCGCCGTAATATGCAAAAATAATTATCGTTTTAAACCTATTTTTTGTAGTGATTTATTTATTTATCTCATATATAGTGACGTGTCCCCCAAAAATAAATGACCATGTATGGAAGCATCTATTATCACTCATATGTTTTTTATAAAGTCACCGATGCATAAATTTATACTTAAAAAGATGTTTAATAAAAAAATTAGTGAATTGTGTACCTCTATAGAATATATTATGTCATAAACAATGCTAATGTAAATAAGGTAAAGTTGAATATGTCTAAAAAAAATTATAATAAATACTTAAATTAATCCTTCAAAGATATACGAGATTTCAAGTTAGTCCTCTAAATATTTTGACCATTAATTTGATATTTTATAGTATAAAATAAGCATCATTAGAAATCAAACAGATGTCCAATTTTTTTGAAGGGACCAAATTGATGTCCAAAATTTTTCTGAGAGCCAACTTGATGTCACATGCATCTTTAGAGAACCAATGTAAGTATTTAGTAAAAAAATAAAAATTATATTGCTCTTCAAGCTATATTTGCTCCCCTCTAATTATTTATTTAAGATTATTTCAAGATCAAAAGATTTTCAGTAAACCTCATAGATACTCTGTGAGGTATGGCTCTGCTAGGGTTTGCCTAGTGTCGCCACCCTAGCAACCATTTGCACTTGGTGGCTAGTCTTTGCATCTGGAGATTTTGATCTCCTTTTGTGAAGCTTGATTCTCTTCTGTTAGACTTTTCCCATAGCAACCCCCTTTGTTCTTTTTTCTTGTTTTTCTTTATTTTTTTTATTTTTTAAGAATAAATTGTTCCAGATGTCTAGATATGAGGAGTTTAGGTTTGAATCTTTTAGAAATGCATTCTATTTGGGTAGTTTTGAAATTTTCTAGCCTTAATTTCTTATATTGGTTGCACGACTGACCTATGAAATAGGAAGAACTTTAGATCTACAATCCAAAACTATAGATCATGGAGATTCATAGATGAGATAGGAAAAATGAGGCCTTGAAGGCAGTAGAGATGATAACAGCGGTGGTGATGATAACAAAGATGATGACAAGGTCGTATACCTCAATGAGAAAGAGCTGAAGGAAGAACTCGAGGTAACAAAACCTAACTTGCATGAGAGTCAAAAGTCAGGTGTTTGTACTTGAGTCCAAAAAAAAATAAAATATGTAACGGTTAGATATATGTTTTTCATTGATTTTTGAGCCATCCTTTTCCAGTTTGTTGGAAGTGATTTGGTTATTTCCCTTGTTAATCTCTCGTTGATTCCTCGCAAAATAATTTGAGAGGGATTAGCGAGGGACACATCTGTTGATTTTTTTTCATCGCTAAGTAGCGACGGAATGTATTCCCTCGCTAATCCGTTAAATACAAAAAAAAAAATTCACTAATTTGTCGTTAATCCCTTGCAATTTTTTTTAAAAAATGGCATTGTATTGCCTTGCAAATCAGCGAGGGAAATTCCTATAGTATAGTTTGGAAATCTGTACCAATTTTGGATCTAGTACAACCAAAATCCCTCATTATTCCCTTACAAAGCCCTCGCTAATTTTTCTCGCTATTTTCTCGTAAATCCCTTACAAATTTCCCTCGCTAATATCTTTATATGATTTCCTCGCTATTCTCTCGCAAATTCCTCGTTAATATCTTTATTATGATTTCCTCGTCATTTTCTCACTAATCCCTCGCAAATCATTTTTTTTGTTAATTTAAAATATAAAAGACTTAATTTTTAATATCCAAAATATACTTATATAAATCTCTCAATCAAGATAGAAATCAACAAATAAATTTATGAAAAGCAATAAAATTGTTATACATATAATCCAAAATAAATCTACTAATGATTCAAAGTTATAAGTTATATAAATAGTTCAAAGTTATTATACAAATAGTTCATAAAATTTCGTACAAAATAAGAATAAAAAGAATAGGTAATCAGTCTAAGTTTACTTTGTCTTCGTCATCATCATCTTCTCCACCCTTTTCAACAATTACCCTTGTCCAGCCATTTTTTGAAGAAGCTTTAAGGCTAGCGCATCTCATCACATCCACAAATATGTTTGGAGGTATTGACAAATAAAACAACCTGTTTGAAAATTTTCCACCCTAGAAGAGACCATTGTCAAATATATCAAAATATAGTCCGAAGTTCAATGATTACTTGATTAGCCAGACACCTACCATGCAAACTCTAATGTTAGTTTGTATGAAACCATATATTTAGTTATGGCAAATATAAAATGACTAAAATTTTATGATTGATAACAGAACCACTTTGTAACACCGCAGTTTTGATTTTCAAGTCACCATCTGCGCTAGAGGTTTTTGCACCCTAGTGTAATGAGAAAAAAAGATCACTAGCTCCATTGTATTTGATAGAGTCACAAAGTTGCAAGAAATTAGCAATATGCAAGTTGGGATCTTCTACTTGACCTCTCCCAAACTGATTCTGTTGCACTAGCTGTAGAAGAGCTGGTTTTTTCTCAAAATTATTTGCTTGGATAGCAAGTCGCATAATACTAGTTGAGACATTTTCAGAAGGAGTTGCATAGTCAGCTGAGTCTTCTTCGTTCAGTTGTATTTTTTGCCATCTTTTCTTCTTCAATTCTGTTTCTTTCTTTGATTGCTCTTATATTTGCTCTTGTTGTTCTTTCGATTTTCGGATCAAACAGTAATTTTTTCGGACCCACAGTACCTCGCATAAACAAACAATCAATCAAACCAGAGTGAAGTAAAGAAAAGCAATTAAAAGAGAAATAAAAATAATAATAAACAAAATAAAATAAATGTTTAAATTAGTACTTTTTTAATTACTACTTAATATTGATAATTAATAATCCCTAGCAACGACGCCAAAAACTTGTTGTGAAATCGACAAGTGCACCGAATCACAAAAGTAATAAAAAGTGAGTAAGTATCATCTCACGAGGATTATATTGTCAATTACTAATTTTGTTAAATAAACACTATCTAAGCTTCCAAAAAATGAGAGTTGATAAAATTAAAAACAATAATCAGAAAAATAATTAAAAATAAATCAAGAATCAGATCAAGGGTGAAAAACGATGAGATTAAAGTGTTAGGGTTCAGACTTCACTTGAACTCCTTTGATGTAATTTCAAATATCGGTTTAATCAAGTTCTATTTCAATGATTCATGGTCAATTTCCAAAATTAATCAATATCCAATCTCTTAGTATATTAATCCTCTTTACACTGTTTAGAATTAACTAATCCCTTAGTCTAACTCCAAATAAAAAAGACATTATCATAAACGAGAGAATTAAAAGCAAGACCACATAACCCACAACGTCTATTCCTAGCAATTACAGAAATTATGATGTTTATCACTTATTTTAGGTTCATGCAAATTTTCTCAAATCATACATCAACCCAAAAATTATTCTTAAATTGATCAGGTTTAGAAATGCATTAAGAGAAGAGATAAACATGTAAATCAGGAAATAGAAACATTGATTAAACACAATAATGAGTTTACATCATCAAAGAACACGATCTATCATCACCCTAACAAAAAAAGTTTAGTTACACGTGGAGAAAGAAGAACACAGAGTAGAAAACGACAAACTCCATTGTAGATAAATGGAAAGGTTGAAGAGAATTCCTAATTTTCAAGCCTAATTGCGCCCACACCACTTTAGGATCTGTGCTTCTTGACGGCTGTTGCGTTCTGAACAAGTGTGTGTTGCTCATTGGCGTAACTTTTCTATTTAAAAAGAAATTAACGCAGTTGTTTACGCGTTTAGCGCTTAAGCACTAATTTTCCAGTGCTCAGGCGCTAGGCATCTTTTCTGAATTTCCTGATACGTGATGCACGCTCAAGCGCTGCCTTCCTAGCGCTCAAGCGCTGCCTGCCTAGCACTCAAGCGCTGGGCGTTCAATGAGAAAATTTGTTGCGCGCTCAGGCATTGAGGCTCCAGCGCCCAAAAGCTGGACGTCTAATGACATTTCTTCTTTTTCTTGCTCATTCAAGCATCCAATTTTTTCTGTGTGTAATTACCTATCAAAAATACATAAAATACGTAATATGAACACAATTTAAAATATTAAAAACATAATAAAACTTTAGAACAAAATTAAATCCAAAAGTTTAAAAGAGGATGAAAATCAAAGATTTTGAACCGTAAAAATATGAATTTTTGAAGGTTCATCACTTGACAAAAATTAAGTGTACTCCATGGCTAAGACAAATGAAGGAACTAAACCTTTCTAGTACTTGGCTGTATATCAAGTTCAAACAAAACTAGACAGTCAGGTTTTTTGTTTTTGCATGAATCTGGCCCTTTTTCCAAATATGTGATATTTTTTTTAACCTTTCCTGGTCATTTTTTGGCAGCAAATGAATTAAAAAAATGCAGTTCCTTTTGCTTTGGGGTTGTTATGCTTTCCTATTCTATTCTACATTTGTGTTAGACAACTTAGACTTTATGATGTGTGCTTTGCATATGAAATTGCAGGTGATACGATGGTGGCAGCCTTAAGTCACTTAAAGGAACGTGGAGTTAGCAAAAAGCAGATTAGAGAGTGGTAAGGAAACATCTCTATATATTTAGAAACTAGATTTCTTTTAGTTTACTGCTAATAACCAGAATTCTTCTTATTTTAACCCAACATAATCTATTTGTGTGCTTAATATGTTAAATGTGGCAATCATGCTACATAAATACATGATATGATGTTTGGAAAAAATTTCAATCTTTTGTGACTGAAACAACAAGTAGTTGTCTGCAATACATCCTGAACTCGTGTTGGGCCTTTTATCCAATTTAGAGTAGGCCAGGCCGTTCATGTTCATGGTGTAATATTATATCTCCAAACTGTCTTGCTAAACTATCTTGCTGAAAAGTACAAAAAGCCTTTTTTTTATTCCTTCCCTTGCTATTTTTTATTTTCATCTTTTTGTATTTTCATCTAGTTTTAATCCTTCCCTTGCTGTTTTTTTATTCCTTCTGTACATCTTTGACCAGTAATATCCTGCCTTTTTTACCTGCTATTTTGTTAGCCAAATCAATGCTTTTTATCAATCACTAATCCCCAATGATAGAAGCATGATATTAGAATCTTACGGGCCCAGTTAAACATAATACATCATGTTATTATTATTTCTCCTGATTAACTTGCCTGTTTCTGGAGAAAATTGCTTGGAGCTTTAAATTTGACATGGAGCAGTATAATAGGTTTTCTCAGGCTGAAAGCAATAAGCCTGGATTTATATACAAATGATACTTTCGTAGTTGCTTGAGGTAATTTAATTGTTGTTTACTTAACTGAGAGGCCACTGAAAAGTTGAAAGGGAGATCAGGAAAGGTCTAATTGTTAAATTGTATGGAACCTGCCCACTGAATTGTAGTCTCACAAGAGCAGTGCTGCTCCAGTCACTAAGGACTCCATTTTCTTGCCCGGAATTAGAAATATCAGTTAAGTTCTTAATGGTAGTAAACTTATTCTATCCTCAACAATGCCTCTTTTAAGTTCTTGATTCTATTTCATGTCTAAAAGCTCTGCTTACCTTGGCAAGAAAATATACAAAAGCAACAACGTGCATCACTGCAATGCAATAAGCAGGTAAATAATTGTTTAGGTGGTATTTAACTTTGTTTTTTGCAACCAGTTCATGTGGTGTAGAAAAGGAGACGTGACTGAAATATCTTTATCTTCCAGTTCAATAAAATTGCATATTCCCTTTAGAATGAGTGCTGAGCAGCTTCTCCAACCTCTTTCATGGATTGCTAATGGTGACAACCAAAATATGGTTTTGCCTGAGGACATAAGCTTGCTTCTCCACAAGTGAGTAGTATTTTCTGAAGCAAATGTATTCAATGCTTCAAAACTTTTTATTTGATAATCTTCTGAGTTTGCTTAACTTATTCACACAAACTTATTTGTGAAGAATCTTTTAATTAGAGCAAAGTCATAAACTATATTTAATGGAAATGATAAATGATCTTATAAACATGTTGTCTTCTGTGTAAGATTTCATATTTTATAAATATTCAATTAGAGATCTTATGGGTTAAATATTTCTAACTCAACTTATCAAATTGATTATAGGAGGTAGAGTTGGAGCGTCCAGTCCCTTTTAGAGATTTGTATAAAAGTGTTCATAAGAGGAAAAACAGAGAATATGTCACTCAACGCTCAAAGAATTTCATTGTAGGTGTCTTTAAAATTAAAACTAATCATATTTGTTAAGTTGTTAATTAATTTGATAAATTTTTCTACTTTTTTCGTTTCATGACTCTTATGACACCACGATGTTAAGAGAAGTATGGAGAAGACTCTCCAATGCATCCTATGGTTGATCAGGAAGTGTGGCTGGAGGTGACGAGTCCCAACAAGAAAGGACGGGTCCATGGCATAAGTCACAGCTTAGATATTGGCATTCATGGATTTAGTTTTGCTTCATCCTCACAGGTTGTTGGTTTCTCTAACGTTGCTTCGACACAGGAAGCCATAAAAGAAGCTGTTAATGAAGTGATAACTTCCTTTGTTCAGATGCAGTTGGCATCTGTGTTGGAGCTCGTCTTAAGGATTGTTGGCTTCCAAGTAGGAAGTATTGTGCCGCAGGCACCATCACAAGGCGACGCAGTTGGGGAGGATCATGAAGTTGATGATGATGGGGCTAATTTGGATTGATTAGTTGTGTTTATCGATGATGATATAAACTTGTTTTGAATTATTTGTATTAACTTAAATTAGTTATGCTTCCTTTGTAGAACATGTTTTGAATTTATTAATATAATTATGATATTTTGTTATTTTGCACAACTTGTTTGTTGGATTTTTCTTTTTGAATTGAAATATTTATACAGGTATAATTTTAAAATACATTAATTATCATTATAAAATTAATTTGGATTAACTTCAGAATAGTTAGGAAACAGTTACAGATTTTATCTAGGAAATAGTTACAGAATTATTATGAATTCAGCTAGGAAATAGTTATGAAATAGTTACGGATTTAGAAACAAAATAACTACAGGTTTACTACAAACTTGCTATAGAAATTAGCAATGGAATTAGTGACGGAATATTTTGTAGCAAATTAGCTACGGAAACAAAGGAAGTTTTTAACAAAAATTAATTACGGATTAGTTATGAAAATTTAAAATTTAATTATGGATTAGTTACGAAATTTTTTTGTAGCAAATTAGCTACGAGAATTTGACTACGAAAAAATTTGTAGCTAATCTGATGTTGCTATGGTCTTCTGTGATAATCAATCTGCCATATATCTTGCAACAAATCCAATTTTTCATGAGAAGTCCAAATATGTGGAAATTGATTATCACTTCATTAGAGAAAAGGTGAATGATGGCTTAATCAAATTGGTACATGTGAAATCACAGCACTAACTTGCAGACTTACTGTCAAAACTCGTGCCAGCCACTCAATTCCATCATCTAATGTCCAAGTTGGGAGTATTGGATATATATCTCCCACCTTGAGGGGGAGTATTACAAATATATAAATTATAGAGTTAGTTAGAATCTTATAAAGTTAGTTAACATCAGTTACACAGTTAGTTAGAATTAGTTATCATTTGTTAGTTAGTTATTTTTACAACTTACATTCTGTTATATAAATTCAGTGGTTATATATACCATAGATGAGCGAATGAGAATGCATCAATTCATTTTCTTTCAACTCTGTTTAGTGTTCAGTCTAATAGTTAAACTAAAACATTATTATTAATTATTAATCTTTAAAAAAATATCGACCAGTCTCACAAGTTAATATTGTTAGATGATTTTTATAACATTATTATTATTATTAGATAATTTTTATAATTTTTTTATCTGATAATTTTTATAATGTTGTTTATAAGTGACTTATGTTTGATTATAGAATAAGGATTGTGCTATAATAATCAATTGTATTATAATAAATAAAAAATTTTATAATGTATTTACCACACAAAAAATTTGTTGTATTGTCATGTGCTTATTTTTAATTTCAAGAGTAAAACCTTATTTTGATCCCTCGAAGATATATCTTTTTATTAAATTAGTCTTTAAAACTTGAAACCCTCATTTTTTTCATTCCTCAATCTATTTAAGTTTAATGTTGTTAACTTTAAAAGCATTTATGTAATGTTAAAAGATGACATGACACATTCAACTCTGTTAATTAGGCCGAGATGACATTGTTTTACCAGTTTTACACATCATTTGGGGCTTGTGTGTGCACAATATTCCATTTTAGTGTATCTATATACCTTTAAGAGATGCATTTTGGTAATATGACATCATTCTGGCTTAATTAACTGAGTTAGACATGACATGTTATCTTTTAACGTTACAAAACAACTTTTAAATTTAACATTGTTAAACTCAAATGGATGGAGGGATTAAAAAAATTAAAATTTCAAGTTTTAAGGACTAAATTAATAAAATTTATCTAGGACTAAATCGATAAAAGATATATCTTTTAGGATCAAAATTGGATTTTACTCTAATTTCAATTCAATTAAAATTATCTTTACCAATCTTTTTTTACACGTGTTGCTATACATAATTGTGTGCTAAAATTAAAGTTTGTATAATAAAATTATTGAAATATATAATTAAAAAATAAATTAAACCTAAAAAATATTAGAGATAGATTCGAACATGACTAACGATACAACAGTCCTAGATTTATTTTTTAATGTAATTGTGGTTGAATAATTTTTTTTCCATGAATTTATGTAGTTTTTATATAAATGCTAAAAATACAAATATGACTAATTCACTGTTTTTTTTTTTTTTTTGGGTTGGGGGCGGGGTTTCAAAATGTGACTAATTCATTGTGAGTTTCTTCTTTTTTTGAGGCCCCTCAATATTGTAATTAAAAAAATATGTTTATTTGGTATGTAAGTTATATAAAAAAATTAAAATGTAAATAATAATGAAGGAAATCACATGTCATGAAAAATAAAAAACAAAAATAAAATAAAAATATAAAATATACCCTATAAAAAAAATCTCAATTCAAATGGGGATGAAATGGCAGGGTTGTGGATGTTCCCACTAATCGTCAAAACTGTCACAAGTGCAAGTGAGAGCAAGAATCCTATGTAATCGTCTGTAACATGTCATGAAAAAAAAATCAAATATAAAAGAAAAATATATAAAACATACCCTAAAAAATAAGAAAAATGATGTTCTTATATCATTTTTTTTCAAATGTTACTTTTCACACCTTTTTTGAATAACTATGATTAAGTGAGAGAAAATTATAGAAAAAAAGTGATATGATTAATGATATAGATAGTAATGTAAAAAATAATGTGAGAGAAAAATAATAATATTATTAGTAGGGTTGAAAATGAGTTGAGTTATGTCGAGTTAAGCTTGACGCTCACAAAGTGCTTAAGCCCAATGAATCAATTTAAGCAATAAGCAAATTAAGTTTGCAAGTTAAATGTAAAATTCACTATGAGAGGGTCTCACTTATTTATAGTTGTTTAACATATTTAATAGAGGGTGGAGATGTAGTCAAAATGTGTTATGGGGATGAGGTTCTAGAACCTTCCTTTACTTAACTTTTAAAATAGTTAGATATTTTTAAGACTTATAAAATATCTCTAGAAAATATCTAAGATATTTATAAGTAATCTTCTAAATGTTTCTTAATAGTTGTATTCAAGGAGGATCTATACTATTCTTGAACCTGGTCAGAAAATCTAAATGAAGAAAAGCAACACATGTTGGCACAAGGTTTAGGCTCATTAGGCAAGGAAAATTATATTTTAATGAAACTAAGGAAATAATACAATAGAAAAATATATAATATAATAAAATTAATAAATTAATTTCTCAATTAACGAATATTAATTCTAATTATCAAGAACATATTGATACGTGATATTAACTAGCATTTAAATTTAAAAATGTTGATACTAGATTCTTACTAATTGATTGAAAAGTCAATTTATGAAATATTGATATTAATTTATTAAAAAATAATATATTAAAATCAATTTAGGATATATTTTTATATTATTTTCTAATTATATGAGATACTGTTACAATATTATTCGGTCATATGAAATAATGTTACAATAATTTTCGATTAAATGAGATATTACTTAGCAATAAATTATCCAAAATAAAATTACAAAAGCACACAAACACAGACACAAAACAGAGTAGGAAGAGTGGTAGTGGACATGATTAAACAAAGCATGTCAACAATCATAATAAAAAATGTGATAAACAAAACCAACCCAATAATTTAATTATTTTAATCTTATTAGCCATTTTTTTATGTATTACCTTTTTTTTGTATTTTTATCATTTTTTCAGTACTTTGTTATTTAATTTTTCTTTGGTACTTTTTACATACTATCTAATTCTATTTATTTAATTATCCTAAATTTTATATTTTAAATTTTTCATTAAGGGAAAAAAAAATTCCATATCAACCTTAATAATATGAACTAAAAAATCCTAACCCATTTAGTGAAACAAAATTGCCTTAGCCCATTGAACAAAAACCTGCCCATAAAAAGTAGCAAGGCCTAACTCCAAAAATCTTTCAAACTCATCAAAACAAATTCTCAAAAGTCAATCTTACATTATAGAATAGGTCGATCTTATATCCCTTAGTCCAACTTCAAATTCAGCCCTAAAAGAGAACAACAACAATCTAAACTATCCCGAAAGAAAAACACTTGAACACCATTAGAAAGATTAACCTGACCCTAAACTTACTCCACAAATTCAAGCCCAATGAAACCTTACTTAAGCCACCCAAAAAATTTAGCCGACAATTAGGAGTATAAACGAGTTGAACCCCAGTAAAGCACAGAAGAACGTCAACAACAAAAGTTTCATTTTGTTTTAGGTTGGTCACCGGCCACATGAAAGTAGATCTTCCCCTTCATGGTGGTTTTCTGTGACCCTTCTTCCTTGTAAATACCCTTGCCTGTGGGAGCTTTCTCTCATCTTGTAAGAGTTTTTCATCCTTTTTTTTGGGAGTTCCCCCTCCTCTTTTGTGGGAGTTTTTTCTTTCTTTTCTATTTCCTTTCTTTTTCCTTTTTGCTAGAGTGGAGGTGATGGTGGTTGATTCGAGTGTTGAACTCAACCAAATAATAAAATTTCAGTTTTACCGATAACTTGTAGTACAAGATAGCGAACCAAGTCTTCTCTTGAGGATCAAAATACCAATCAAACTTAATCAAAATCACAAAGGGGAGATTGTATATGCAAAATGTAAACATAATAATTAAATATAAGAAAGAAAATCAAATCGCAAAGCAACTAATCTAAGAAATCGTCAGAAATCTAGTTGGCTTGTCATCAATCACTAAATATGCATCTTGATTGAATTAATCCAGATTAACAAATCTATTAACCTAACTTTCTTCAATTCATGTGACTAAACCACAATTAATCAATCATAATTTAATCACAAATCTTAATTAGGATTAAAGATTCAATCAAATCACATCGTACAACAGAAATCTCTAATCATATAATTCGAAATCCAAATTAAGAGAAGAAGAAGATAATTAATTCAATTCAAAATTAAAATTAGGAACATAATCTCAAAGTCAAACTAGAATTTCCTCAAGATCTTTAGATTGATCTCAGATAATTAGCTCTTCATGGCCGTCACACACAATTTTCAAAAAGAAAAGAGAACACTAGATAGAAAATCAAGTAAAAACGGATAGGGTTTTTATCTATCTTAAATCCCCACTTTATAACAAAATAACTAACTTAAAAATTAAGAATCCTAATTTGCCCCTAGGTTAAAGTTAATTTTCCACCTCTTAGCTTTCCTTAGCCACCAAAATCACTTAATTTAGGCTTTAGATGAGAGAGTTATGCCCAATTTACTCTCAACAGGTCTCTAATCCCATCAGCCGAATTCACATGGGTAAAATGCTATCAAAACGTTGTAGTTTCAATTCATGGTCTTCATAAGAGTTGAAGATCTATGTCTTAGATTTCGAATGCCACTAGTTTCAAGTCCATATCACACCTACAGGCCGAATTATGGACCAATTAGTGCACACTGCTCGGGTTACGTGATAGAACCCGAGTTCTGACTTCCAAGCCCAATTCAGTCTACTAGATATCCGATTCAGCTCTGGGACTCTTCATAAAAGTTGTAGAACACTCTCTTATCTTTCCTACAAGGTAAGACGATATATAATTTTTAAATATCTAGAACTGAAAATATGACCGAAATACAGAAATAGTATAAAATTCTAATAATGCTAAAAAATCAATAAAGCCTAATTTGAGCCTAAACTTATAAAATGTGACTAAAATCAATCAATTAAGCATATAAGATGTCCAAAAGACTAAATATGAGGGTTAACTAATGTATAAAAATTGTGTTTATTAGTGGCGCAATGGACTATAAGCTTGGGATGCACAACTGTTTCTAATTTTTTCGGTGAGCCAATGTGTATCAGGCTTGGGGCTTCTGTGTTCAGACTAGTGGAATTGTGTACTTAGTTGATGTTCTTCTTTGATGTCTGAATGCTTATGTCAATCACCCCTCCTTAGTGTCGCTGCAGCTGGGTGCTTAGCCAGTACCAAAATCAGAGATTTAGCGAGCTCACTTGTGTACTATTGTCTATGCAAAATCATCGTTATTCTAGTGATTTTTTTTTCGCTATAGTGTTTTTGTTGATTGTAAATCTTAAGTTTTAGCTTGAACCCTGATCAGGTTCTATTGTACTAGTTTATCTATTGTAAGTAGGTTATTATCTTAATTTGTTTCTCAATCAATGAAAGTTTGTTGGCAAAAGAAAAAAAGTTGAGTGAAATCGAGTACTTGAAGTTTAAGTTTGACTTGTGAAAAAAGTAGATCACTCAAACTTGGTTCATTTATTTAAACGAGTCAAATTTAAAGTTTAGACTTGACTTGTTTAAAAATTATAAAAGCTTGTGATTGATTTATTTAACTCATTTCTAACTTGATTATTTTTTTTTTTTATCAAATATCTTTTTGAAATATTTTAAGTTTATTAATTTAGTATTTAGAGTAAACATTTTTATGTTAGAAAATAGAGTAAAAAACTGGAAAAATAGAAATGAAAGCTTTTTTCATTCATAATCCGTTACATAAAAAATTCATAACTTTCTTATAGAGGTTTCTAGTTAGTAATAATAACAAAAAATTGTTATCTCTAATTTTTTATTTAAAATTATAATTTATTTGTGATTTAATTTTTACTATTTATACAAAATGAATAAATAGTATATATTCACACATATATGAGTTATTCACGAACTTTTAATGTCAAGCTTATAAAGCTTGAACTTGACTTCTTTATATAATCAAGCATGAGTCTAAGTTTGAGTTTGTTTGTTTAGTTAAAGAAATGAATTTAATTGAATATTTAAAAATCAAGCTCGAATAATTTATGAATAACTCATTTCATTTACACCCCTATCAAAAACAAATTCAAACAAAATAAGAAAAAAGCCAACAACAAATAAACCTTGCTGTAACATATTTTTTTTATTAACCTTGATCTAACATGAACCAAGAATTTTTAAAGACTTCTTATTTTAATACATTTTTATTTTATTGTGCAAAAAAAAAAATGAACCAAGAAAACCCGATACGTCAAATAACTATTGCCCAAGATTAAAAATATATAATATATTGTACCAAAATAATATGTATAATATATATTTTTAGATAAAAAAATAAAATCAAATGTAATATATGTTAAACTAAAACATTATTGTTACCATTATTATTAATTATTAATCTTAAAAAAATATCGAACAGTCTCACAAGTTAATGTTGTTAGATGATTTTTATAACATTATTATTATTATTAGATAATTTTTATAATTTTTTTATCTGATAATTTTTATAATGTTGTTTATAAGTGACTTATGTTTGATTATAGAATAAGGATTGTGCTATAATAATCAACTATATTATAATAAATAAAAAATTTATTATGTATTTACCAAAAAAAAAAATTGTTGCATTGTCATGTGCTTATTTTTAACTTCAAGAGTAAAACCTTATTTTGATCCTTCGAAGATATATCTTTTTATTAATTTAGTCTTTAAAACTTGAAACCCTCAATTTATTTAAGTATATTGTTGTTAACTTTAAAAGCATTTATGTAATGTTAAAAGATGACATGACACATTCAACTCAGTTAATTAGGTTGATATTACATCGTTTTACCGGTTTTACACATCATTTGGGGCTTGTGTGTGCACAGTATTCCATTTTGGTGTATCTGTATACCTTTAAGAGATGCATTTTGTTAATATGACATCATTTTAGCTTAATTAACTGAGTTAAACATGACATGTCATCTTTTAATGTTACAAAATAGCTTTTAAATTTAACATTGTTAAACTCAAATGGATGGAGGGATTAAAAAAATTAAAATTTCAAGTTTCAAAGATTAAATTAATAAAATTTATCTAGGACTAAATCAATAAAAGATATATCTTTTAGGATCAAAATTAGATTTTACTCTAATTTCAATTCAATTAAAATTATCTTTACCAATCTTTTTTACACGTGTTGCTATACATAATTGTGAGCTAAAATTAAAGTTTGTATAATAAAATTATCAAAATATATAATTAAAATAATAAATTAAACCTAAAGAATATTAGAGATAGATTCGAACTTGACTAAAGATACAACAGTCCTAGATTTATTTTTGAATCTAACTGTGGTTGAATAAGTTTTTTTTTCTGAATTTATGTAATTTTTATATAAATGCTAAAAATACAAATATGACTAATCCATTTTTTTTTTTTGGGTGTGGGTGTGGGTGTGGGTGTGGGTGGGTGTGGGGTGGGGGTTCAAAATGTGACTAATTCATTATGAGTTTCTTCTTTTCTTTGAGGCCCCTCAATATTGTAATAAAAAAAAATTACGTTTATTTTGTATGTAAGTTATATAAACAAAACTTTAAAATGTAAATAATAATGAAGGAAATCACATGTCATGAAAAAAAATATCATCAAATATAAAAGAAAAAATATAAAATATACCTTTAAAAAAAGAAAATGATGTTTTTTTTAAATACCATTTTTTACACCATTTTTGAATAATTATAATTAAGTGAGAGAAATTGATAGAAAAAAAGTAAACTAATTTACCAATCAGGTGCAAATATGAATAAAATTTATCAATTAAGTGTAAGTCAAAAAATAATTATCAAAGTAGAGTAAGTCGTGGCTAAGAACCACGACTTACATTTGATTTTTTTTTATTAATTTTGCAGAGTAAGTCGTTGGTGGAATGCACGACTTACCCATTTTTAATTTTTTTTATTTTAGTTAATGAAGTCGTGCTTGACAAGAACGACTTATTTTTTTTTTAGGGAAGTCGAGGCTAAGAGCCACGACTTCTATATATATATTTTTAGTGTCGTGGCTTTGAGCCACGATTTGTCTGTTTTTAATATTTTTATTTTTAAATTGATTTTGTTTTTAAGAATAATAAATTTAATTCATTATGTTAAAAAAGAAATATTACAAGAAGATACGATAAAAATTAATTAATTCATAAACTTGATTATATAAAAAATATTACAAGTTAAAAAACCTTAACTCTTTATGTTTGACTTCTTCCTCTTCTTGTTCTTACTCTACCACCTCTTGTTCTTGGTCTCTGTTGTAAGTACACAGAATTCTCATTATTATCATCATGTTCAATGTCCTCGTTAGGCATAGTTGGACGATAATTTAAATCCATCAATATTGAGAATGGAGTGCCTAAATTGGCAGCAAACATTGATGGTAGTGCTGGTGATTCAAAAATTTTAGTATAAGGAACATGGTAGGATGATGATGGATGTTGATATGCTGAAAATTGAGAAGTGGAAGGAACATGGTGGAATGATTATGGATATTGAGATGTTGAAAAGCCTTGGGGAACATAGACATCTTCATGTGCTTTAGTTTGAGATGTCTGTGGATGTTCATCAACATCTTCTCTTTGACGTGGTTGCACATGTCGTCTTTGTCTTTGTCTTTGTCTGTCAGACTCTTGTTCAGGTACAATAAAATGTTAAGTAGGAGCATCTTCCTCATATATTGTTGAGAAGGCTAATGAATGGATCTCTTCCAAGGCATTCAACATATCATGAGAGGCCTAATTAATGGTTTGTAAGGGATTTTGGGCAGTGTTTGGAGAGGTAGTGTAGCCTTGAATTGCATGTACAAAAGAATACTGAAAAAAATTCATTATGTTGTTAGTGATATTTGATGTTAACATAACAGTACTCTTATAGCACATTAAATTAAATAATGAAAGAATGATCATACCGCACCACCAAAATATGCACCCTCTCGAGAAATATATCGTCAGGTGCGACGTTCACAATAGAATGAGAGGGTGTCTTATATAAGGGGACCTTATGCAAGTCATGCCTCAAAGACACAAGTCTTAAACCCTAAAAAAAAATAGAAGTCATGGTTGGGAGCCACGACATCCCTTTAGAAAAAAAAAAGAAGAAGTTGTAGCAGGAAGCCACGACTTCCCTTAAAAAAAGTCATTCTTGTCAAACACGACTTCATTAATCGAAATAAAAAAATAAAGATTGGATAAGTCGTACTTTCCACCAACGACTTATTCTAAAAAATTAATAAAAAAAAGATAAAATGTAAGTCGTAGCTGACTTACCATTATATACTGTTCCTTTTATATTATTTTGATAATTATTTTTTGACTTATACCTTATTAGTAGATTTCGTTCAGATTTACACTTGATTGTAAAATTAGTTTAAAAAGTGTATAATTAATAATATAAATAATAGTATAAAAAGTGAGATAAAAAAATATTGCAAAAAAATCATAATTGAAAAAACAAACACTAAATTAGAACGTGGACAAAATGGCGGGGCCCAGGCGGGGTGGATATTCCCACTAACCGCCAAAACCGTCACAGTGAGAGCAATATCCTCTGCTTTCCGTCCACGTAGAGCGAGAAACCAAGCCAATAACATGCTGCTACGTCACGAACATCAGAAACAACATGGTCTAACTTCTACGTAATCAGAACAGAGTCCATCAAGTAAGCGAGTGCATCTCGTACCCACGAATCTGACCACACAGGAGCATAACCAGCATGTGCATGAACTATTTCAAAAATTTCTCGCACTATAAATTGATCAGAGCATTTTTTCTGAGAAATTCAATAAGCAGAAGAAGGCATTGAATTTCATGCAATGGAGAGAGAGTTCGATAGAACATACATAAAGAAGGGGCCATGGAGTGGTGAGGAAGATGAGGTGCTCCTAAATCATGTGAACAAGTTTGGTCCAAGGGACTGGAGTTCCATTCGATCTAAAGGCTTGTTGCATCGAACTGGAAAATCTTGTCGCCTTAGATGGGTTAACAAGCTTAGGCCCGACTTGAAGACGTAAGTTGTCGCATTTTCATGTGTAATGTCAATTGTCTTTGATTCTTTAGTTAAACTCAAGGATTTAGATTGCCGATTAATGCATAACCTAAGCTGCAATATCTCGGTTGCAGCAGCCGTTACAATTGAATCAGGCCACAATTGTAAAAACCCTATTTACATGCACCGGCTCGCAATGCGACTGCGACGTGATCATTGTTAGTATTTAGTACGTAGTTAGTTATTACTTTGTAAATAAGATCCTATTTTTAGGACTCCTGTTTGTTGTCAGTTATCCTAGTTCTACTCCAAGTTATCAAACGTAGGGTGTTGGTTTCTAGTTTCAGTTACTGTGTAAGGCTTTATATATATAACAGCCAATTTTGTTTTCTATTAATGCATAAGAGTTTCTCCCAATTCTCTTTCTTCTTTCTTTGTTAGCTATACCAATCATAATCTCAATTTAAAACCTTGGTTAAACTTTTTTGTTTTTGACAGGACCTTGGTTAGACTTAAGCATAAAGTAATGAACTTTTCATGTTAATTACTACCATTTTTCTTTTTGTATTTATGTAATTTTGCTAGTTTTGTCTTTGTGGTTTTCTTTTCCCTGATATTATTTTTGAGGGAAAGGGGGCTGGAATATTGTTTTGTATTTTTGTGTTGTGTCCTTTTGTGGTTGCATGAACATTTGGGGATAATAAGAATAGTTGCTGTCGAAGTGTTGGTGTTTGTGTAAGGTACGTGTTTTGCGTGGTGTGGATGCCCTTTGATCATTTTGTAACAAGGTGCTTTGGTACTAACAATAATGTACTGACCTGTTTCGTTTTATAACAAGAAATTTTGGAATGTGTGTGATTCCAATGGCAGTGGCTGCAAGTTTTCAGCAGAGGAGGAGAGGATGGTGATAGAATTCCAGGCACAATTTGGGAACAAATGGGCCAAAATTGCTACATATTTGCAAGGGAGAACCGACAACGATGTGAAAAACTTCTGGAGTAGCAGGAGAAAAAGGTTGGAGAGGATGTTGCAGAGCCCATCACCATCAAAGCCGCATAAGAACAAAGGAAAAACTCCTCTTAATCAAGTACAAGTTGAAGAGGTGAGGTATATGAGTATCCCTTACTTTAAGATTTGTGTGTGTGGGGGCATAACTATTACTAGAAAGAATGCAACACAAGTACCACAGCAATTATATTATAGGTGGTCTTTAGTACCTTTTATAAAATACTGATTTAGTACATAATAGATCATTATATCTTGAACTTAATAGTCAAAATATCTATTTCAGGTTCCTCCATGCAGTTCCAATCAGCTAGAGGAAAACCCATGTTGCAAGTACAATTCGTACCCTGCTTCCTATATGGGAAACACCGAGGTGTTCAAGATGGTCAACCTACCAGATTTGACAAAGCCAAACTGCCAAAATTTGGAAGGTGACCTAAATGCAGTTGAGGTTGAGGCCACCCCACTTCATATGGTACCATCGTTTGAGTCTTCATCTGAGTACAACTTTCTTCAACTCCCTGAACCACACATGGACTTTACATTATTCCAACCGTGCCAGGACCTTGTTCCAGAACCCTTTGACCCCACGTTGCCAACTCTTGGATTGGAAGGAAATTCTCAAAGTACAAGTTCAAACGGCTTCTTTGAGGACTTACCAACTGAGATGTTTGAATACTTTGAGCATGTTCCAACCTCGTCAGAACAATAAACTGTTTGTTTTTAACTAGTCTTTTATAGCATTATGCCCTGCAATCATTTAGCTCCTATTTTCCATGTACCATCCCTTTGGAAAACAGTCAATGCTAAATTGCTGTAACTTGCATTTGCAATTTGCCAATGCATGAACATGTAACAGGTTTCTTGGATTTTACCAAGGAAAAACCACAAACCTCACAATATCTGTCAAATTTAGGAACATATTTAATACCTGCACATTTGAGAGTATTTCCCATATTAAATTATTTTTTTAGAGATACTTCATTTTATCAACCCCACCTTTATATGGGCTTGAAATGGGGCGGATAGGGACGGGATTTTCCTCAACTGACCTTCTTGTGCACTCTTGAGATTAAAACCCGCATCCGTCCAACTTAACCCTGCCTTGCACTAAGAATATTTTATATTGAATCTATATAATATTTAATTATAATCTTAAAATTAATCATTCAAACCCGCATCCGCCTCACCTAACCCTGCCTTGCACTAAGAATATTTTACATTGAATCTATATAATATTTTAACGCTCGGGTCCCTAGCTGATCACTAGTCTGAGTATGACCCACTAGAGAAGGGCAAAAGCAAAAAGCCCTCTCAAATCTGGCACCAACCAATTAATATCCCAACAAGTTGCCTACGGGGAACTGTGACTCAGCCTCAACAAATTAGAAAAGAAAGAAATTGAAATGTAAGATGTGCCATGTGAGAGAAGGGAAGTTGCATTGGCCGTCAAATGTTTGAATTTAAGTGTAATTGTACTAAGCATGCACTAAGCAGTGTAAGCACTCAGAAGTAGGACGACTACATATTTTTTTCTTAGCAATCATATTAACGCATGATATACTAATTATATGCTGGTGAAATGGAAGATATTAAAGTGGCTTAAGAATTGTAATTCCTTATCTTGATTTTAGGCTTCTTAACTATAGTCCTTCTTGTCTTCCACCTTGAAAAATCAAACCAAACCCAACCTCTACCTCAAACCTTTCCTCCGCTAACCACATACGGCTTTCGACGACGGACGGCGTGGAGACGAGGGGAGCCGGCGGTGGCTCATAAAAGTAGTATAATAAAGAGTAAATTTTCATTTTCATCCCTCAAAGATATATACAATATTATATTAATTCGATTTTATTTATAAACATATCAATTTTTTAAAAAAGATATATACGACATAGAACTAATCTTTCAATATCACATTTATTATGAAATTAGTCTTTAAAAGATATCAAATTGATCTTTAATGGACAAAATTAATGACATTAGTTATCATTAAAAGATTAATTATTTTATGTAGCTGATAAATAAATGATTGTCACGTATATTTCTAAAGGACCAAAATAAATATTTACTATGTATAACATTCATTTATTTATCTCATATATAGTGAAGTGTCCCCTAAAAGTAACTGTCCTTTTACATAAAACATTAGTATAATAAAGAGTAAATTTTCATTTTCATCCTTCAAAGAAGCATCTATTATCACTCAATTTTTTAAAAAGATCACGACATAGAACTAATCTTTCAATATCACATTTATAAATTAGTCTTTAAAAGATATCAAATTGATCTTTAAAGGACAAAATTAATGACGCATAAATTATACTTAAAAAAAATATTTTAAAAAACCAAAATATTAGTAAATCGTGTACCTCTATAATATATATATATATATATATATATATATGTATATATATATATATATATATATATATATATATATATATATATATATATATATATATATTATGTCAGAAACAATGCTAATGTAAATATGGTAAAGTTGAATATGTCTAAAAAATTAGAATAAATACTTAAATTAATCTTTCAAAGATATACAAGCTTTCAAGTTAGTCCTCTAAAGATTTTGATCATTAATTTGGTCTTCTATAGTATAAAATAAGCATCATTTGAAATCAAATCGATGTCCAATTTTTTTGAAGGGACCAAATTGATGTCCAAAATTTTCCAGAGAGCCAACTTGATGTTACATGCATCTTTAAAGAACCAATGTAAGTATTTAGTTAAAAAAATTATATTGCTCTTCAAGCTATATTTGCTCCCCTCTAATTATTTATTTGACTTAAAATTATTTCAAGATCAAAAGATTTTCAATAAACTTCATAGACACTCTGCGAGGTGTGGCTCTGCTAGGGTTTGGCTAGCGCTGCCACCCCAGCAACCATCCGCACTTTGTTGCTCATCTTCACATTTGGCGATTTTGATCTCCTTTTGTAAAGCTTGGTTTTCTTCCGTTGAACTTTTCCCATAGCAGTCCCCTTTGCTCTTTTTTCTTGTTTTCTTTATTATTTTTTTCTCCTTTTTCTCTTGTTTTTTCAAGAATAAATTGACCAATATCTCTAGATCTAAAGAGTTTAGATTTGAATCTTTCCAAGATGCATTCTATTTGGGTAGATCTAAAATTTTCTAGCCTTAATTTCTTAGATTAGACGATTGACTTATGGAATAGGAAGAACTTTAGATCTGTGGTCCAAAACTACAGATCATGGAGATTCGTGGAGATCAGATAGGAAAAGTGAGGCCTTGACGACAATAGAGATGATAGCGGCAGTGGTGATGATAACAAAGATGACGACAAGGTCGTATACCTCAATGAGAAGAATCTGCAGAAAGAACTCAAGGTAACAAAACACATCCTTCATGAGACGCTATGCTCCAACAAGAGTCAGATCCATCCTAACACAAGATTTCTCTTTGGTGTAATGAGTTGCTTTAGGAGTTAGGTGTTTGTACTTGAGTAAAAAAAAAGCAAAAACTGTGTGTAATTATTATATATATGATTTTCATTGATTTTTGAGCTACCATTTCCAATTTGTTGGAAGTGATTTGGTTATTTGCCCATGATCTTGGATCTTGTACTTGAGACTTTGTTTATGTCTTCATTTTTAATAATGAAATTAACTATCTTTTGACAAAAAAAAATTGAGTTTAATTTTGATGCACTGATAGTGTAAACTTTTTTACACCATCAATCAATCATATATCACTATATATGTAACTTTTGAAATAGGTATCATGAGAGTCAAATATTTTTTTATGATGTGATAATACATGATTGAATGATAGTATAAAAAATATTACACTGACAATGCATTCAAATTAAATAAAAAAAATTTCAGTAAACCTTGAAATGTTTCCCTAAGTATTCTTACTGAAGCAGAAGAGCTAAAAAAGAGATACATTAATTTAATTTAATTTAATTATATTTTTATATTTATAGTAATTCTAATCTAAAATGCTTATTCAGAATAGGAATGGGCATAAATCTAACTAAGATGCAGTTCAAAAAAAAAAAATACTAAGTAAGATGAGTTAGGGCTAGCTCATATTCTATTCTACTCAGCTCACAGCTCCGTTCAAGCTTGATGTGTGAGTTAGTTTTTACAGGTCAGGCTTTATTCGAGCTGAGCTCGTGACGTGCTCCACTCAGTTCATGACCTTAACTTACGTGAGTTGTGAAGTCCACATGTACCAATGGCAATCGACTTGCCCAACTTAATATCAACTCAGTCTTTTTTGGATAAAATATTATGATGAGGTGAGGTTATTCTTTTTTTAATGCTAGGACTAATTATCAATCTTAACATTGATTTACAATGAGATTATACATTGTCTATCAATAAATTCAATTATCATGAGCGAAAAATTAACTAGATGAACTAACTTAGCTAACTAAGAGCTACATTGCTGGTTAATTTACTTATTTTCTAAACTCATTTAACTTAAGAAATACAATAATTATTTCAAAATAAAAATATAATAATATATAATTAATGATGATATATAAGTATTCAAATATAGTGCTAGCATTATCATCCTAGAAATGATATTTGCACACTATAAATAATATACTATTTTTACTTTTTTTTTAGAAAAAAGGGATAGAAAGAAAATATATGTTAGCTAGGTGTCGTTCTTATTTTATTATTTTTTTTAAAAAAATGTAAGAATAGTGTGATAAAAATATGCAAATATCATCATTATTATTATCATTCAACCAGCTCATTAAAAAAGTGTGTTGAGAATCCCTTGACTCATGCCCGTCCAACTCATTACTTCAGCTTATTGAGCCAAAATAAGTTGATGGGTCGTGCAATATGAACGGGTCGACTCATTTCTCCAACTAATAAGAGTCATGTAAACTATTTGTATGTTTTATATTTATTTTAACATTCATTATATGATAGGTAGAAGAAAAAATTTCTGATGAAATAAAGAAAAATAAACTAAAAGTTGACATTTTTCTCATTTTAAAGTCCTTTTGCCTTATATTGCACCAGTCTAAATATAACTGCATTTCAATCTTTGTCTGAGTAAAGCCGCATTTCAATCTTTATGTCTGAGTAAAGCCACGGGTTCGCCTAATAATGGGTGGATATGTAATGTGTAGATAGGTACATGGTCATATATTCAAATCATAATTACGTTTTTTTTTTTTTGGGTTAAACCATAAGGAGTATTATTAGTCGAGGTGCATCGAAGCTAACCTGCTTTGTGTATTGACTGAGACCTAGATCGGTAGGCAGAAAGAACTCACTAAAGACTTACGGGAAAGGCAACAACGAGGTCAAGTGAACCTAGGAAAGTCAGGAGATTGGTCGGGTTGTATGTAAAGTAAATAAGCTAGAGTGTCTAGATAAAAAAAGGAACAGATCCGGCCTCAGCTGTCAAACTGGTTTATATAGGACTCCAAAGGCTCTGAATACCTTTCATTCAAGTCATTTAGGATTCTAATATTTAGAATTACATTATATCCAGTTATTATGGCATGAAACCATTTATGACTGTTGGTCATGATGGCGTCGAACGGTCGATGACCGTTGGTGGATAGTATTAAGCACGTGTTTAATGAGTCATTTCCTGTTTGGGAACAAGTCGATCAGATGTTTTAGGCAGGACTTTGGTCAAGTTGACCCAGACTTTCATGGGCTTGACGTTCCCAAATGAGCCTACCTTACATAGATGTTGGCTTTGTATGGTTAGTCTATCAAGGTCTACTTAAGTCGTGGTAGACTTTTTATGTTTTAGGCTCATGACGATACACAACCCTCATGATCGGTCATCTGAGAAGATAAATCGAACTTATAACCAGTTGACAATTGGGTCAAGACAGTCCATAACCCAAATATTACCTAATTTTAATTAAAAAAAAGTTTTTATGTTTGAAATAAAATTGGCAATCAGCTAATTCACAAACGTTTAAATATGTTGTTTGCAAAGACCAATTTATACGTCCCCAAAACTAACAACTGATTGAAAATTCCTAACCTGTCTGAATTATATTTAAGAAATTTACGCATTGGTTAAAAAAAATTTAAAAAGAAAAGCATTAAATATATTAAAAATTTAAAAACCATTTATTATTATCATCTTTTTAAGTAATTATAAATATTTAATATTAAATACTCATTATGAAAAGAACGTAGGACGATTAATCTATTGGGTTAAAAAACTAGCATCCCTAGATAAGGATGGAAATAGGTCAGCCGGCCTGTCAGGGGCCTGTGGCCTGACCTGTTTTAAGTTTGGCCTGACCTGGCTTGTTTAGAAAATGAGTTAGACTCAGACTTTTTTAAAAGCCTGTTTCATTTAGTGTGTGTTTGGGATAGCTGCAAAAATTTGATTATGCTTAGTAATCGATTATTGTATAAAAGCTTTTTGTTATAATCGATTATAATTGATTCATTTTTATGTTTGGATGCATTAGCTGTAAAGCGATTTTACGTTAATCTAATTCGTTTGGATGATATAAAAAAGAATCGCTTTTATGTATTAAATTACTAAAATAGGTATAGAATGATTAAAAAAATTATTTGACTGAGGACAAAATAGTATTTACATATCAAAATGTAAGAAATAATCTATAAGCTAAAATCATAAGCTTCAATCTTCAGCATTATAAAAATCAACTTTAAAAAGCTTTTATTTTACATTGAATTTCGTGTAAAAGCTAAAGCTAATTTTACCAAACATGATTAAACACTATTCAAACAGCTTTTTTCCCAAAAAAAGCTGTTGAAAAGCCATACCAAACATGCACTTAGTAGGCCAGACCTGACCTCTCAGCAAAACCTGTTAATTAGGCCTATTAGGCCGACCTGTTTATATTTATTTATAAAAATATATTCTATTTTTTTTTTCAATAACCTTTCAAGGCCTGTTTGAAGGCTTAGGCCTATTTGAGGCCTATATAAAGGCCTTAGCCTGCTGGCCTATTTAGAGGCTTTAATATAAATCAGACTTCTAAACAGGCTTCAGGCCAGGCTTCTTAAACATGTTAAGTTAAGCCCAAAAAAAGACCTTTAATAAGTAACAAGTCAGGTTCAGGCTAAATATTTGTAACACAGGCCTGACCTGTTTAGGGTAAAGTCTGACTTGACCTGACCTGTTTCCATCCCTATCCTTAGATAAGAGGAAACGAACAAATAATTGAGGAAGGAACACAACAAAAAATCATCATTATTGAGCACAATGCTGGTCATATGGAGTGGTACAAAGATGTCAAAAGCACTAGAATGGATAAAATTAATGCGACACAAGCTCTAGCAGAAGTTTATTGAAGATCTTATTTAGCTGCTAATAAGTAATGCATGTCTGAATTCTTTAGGCACCATTGTCATGCTCTGCTGGAGGGTACTTGGGATAATGACCAAAAGGTGGTTTCTTATAGAAAGGTGGTTGATAGAAGGGTGGTTTGTAGAAGGGTGGATACTTGTAAGTTGGTGGTTGGTACACAGGTGGTGATGATGGTGGAGTGGGTGGTGGCTCATAGACTGTTGGTGGTGATGGTGGTTTGTAAATTGAAGGATTGTAAGTAGGTGGCTCATACATAGGAGTTGGAGGCTTATAAGGTGGCTCATACACGGGAGTTGGAGGATTATAAGGTGGCTCGTACCCAGGAGTTGGAGGCTTCTATATAGGTGGTATATAGTACAGTGGTGACTTGTAAAAGTGAGCAAGTCCCTGAATGGTGAGGACTGAAAAGAACAACACTAGAAGTGATAACATAGTAGCTATGCTTGGCTTTGTAATATGGTGCAAAGAAGCATATGCTTAGTTTCTTTTTATACTAACTAGGAGACTTTCTCTACAGTACGGGTGCCAGTTTAGATTTTTATCGATCCAGTTTACATATACGTCTTGACATTTCTAGCATAGTAGTAGAAGTGTGACTCACATAAATGTGATAGCACTAGGTTCCCATTTGGTTGGAAGGTTGGTTGGAATGGTTCCATGGTACATTGAAATTTGTAGTTTTTTTTTATATTTTATACCCAAAAAAATTAGCTATAGAATAAAATAATTAAGTCTAGAAATTGCGAATCCTATAAAATAACAAAGATTAATCCCTGTTAAGAAAGGAATAGGAATGAGCATGTAGGTATGGCAAAAAAATGAAAGAAATTAAATATACTATAAATCAATTTAAGTTTTATAATAAAAATAAATTTATCAAATATGTTTTAAAATAAACCATCGGGCACTTATATTATCAAGTAAATTATGCAACATTATATGAGACACTGATTTGAGATAACTTCTCTACCAACAAGATTTTAAATGATGGAGTAGCATGTTCTGACCTTTTTTTTGGGTTACATGGAGCGACAAAGCTCCTAATAAACAACTGCATTACAAAAAAAAGAAACCCCAGCCAAATCTTCCAACAAGATTTTTTCACACCCATTTGGAAGAGTATCCAAAATATGTAACCCAAGCTGCAAATAATGAGCAAAGTTGGCATGAAATCACCCTCAAGCATGTCCTAACTTTGAAATATGACAAATTCCTCTTTTATTAATTTTTTATTTAATAAAGCTATCAAAGGATGGACATTCTAGAAGATAGTAGGACTATACGTTTGCTCAATGAGATTTGTAATGATAAAAGAAAATATAATAAGTACTATTTGTAAATTTAATTTCAAAGTTAACAAGCACATTGAAAAGAAGAATTATATAGAACATTAAAAAATGAATAAAATGTGGACGAGGGGCAAATCCCCTCAAACCTATTCTAAAACTCAAGTGTTGAAGGAGAAAATTGAAGAGCTAACAAAAGACTTAATCAAGCTTGTCAATGGTATCAAGAATGTTGATAGGCTTCTAGGAAGTAAAAAATGTACCTTTGACAAAGCTGACTTAAGATACAAGAGAGTCAAAACAAAAATGGTGTAAGAGTTTCTTTATTTCAGCTGAGAAATCTGAAGTGACTTATTTATGTTGTAACAAAATTAGTCATTCCTCTTGTTGCTACAGAAACAAATCACTTGAGATAAAGGTGCCTAACCCAAAAAGACTTGGGTACCAAAACAAGTTATTCGTCTTTCTACAGGTGTGCTTAAAGTCAAAGAGAAAAAAGGAAAGATAGTTCTTGTACAGACAATGCTTAAGACAAACGACAAGGGACAAATTCATGTTCCTTTAATTAACTGCTAAGCCTCAATGACAAATCCAAAACAAGGAAAGAGGAGAAAGATGTTGAAAAAAGTCATCAACCTTTTGAAGACCTTTCTCACCAACCTTCTCAATTGCACAGAAAATGGAAACAACACATTTCTCATCCTAAAGAGCTAATCACTAGAAAGACATCTGCTGGTATAAGGACTAGATCTTCTTTCAAGAACATCAATATCAATCATGTATAAGTTAACTCAAAATTCTTTATATAAGTTAAACAAATACAAGTTAGATAAGAAACAAGCATTACACGGGAAATTTTTTATATAGTCAACACAGAAAAATAATAGGCAATAAAAGAAAAAGCTTAATGCAACAAACAAAAGGAATATTGGGATACTGGCAACTATCAAACAATGAGATAATAGAATTTATCATCACAAAAAATTGTGATATTACTCTATATATGCATTTCAAAAACCCCTTTTTGTCTTAAGGAAGCTTTACCCCTGCTCATGAACTTTAAGGTGAGCCAAACTTAAGAAAAAAAATAAGTTTGATTTCTTAGTGAACTCAACCTAACTCGACTCAGCTCGACTCATTACCATCCTTAATTGTTGGTAGGGGTGGAAATGAGTCGAGTTATGTCGAGTTAAGCTTGGCGCTCATGAAGTGCTTAAGCCCAATGAATCAATTTAAGTAGCAAGCCAATTAAGTTTGCAAGTTGAGTGTAAAATTCTCTACGAGAGGATCTCACTTATTTATAATTGTTTAACATATTTAATAGAGGGTGGAGATGTAGCCAAAGTGTGTTACCGGGATAAGGTTCTAGAACCTTCCTTCACCTAACTTTTAAAATAGTTAGATATTTTCAAGACTTATAAAATATCTCTAGAAAATATCTAAGATATTTATAAGTAGCCTTCTAGATGTTTCTTAATAGTTGTATTCAAGGAGGATCTATACTATTCTTGAACCTTTATGGTCAAAAATATCTGAATGAAGAAAAACAACACATGTTGGCATAAGGTTTAGGCTCATTAGGCAAGGAAAAATATATTTTAATGAAGCTAAGCAAATAATACAATAGAAAAATATATAATATAGTAAAATTAATAAATTAATTTACCAATTAATGAATATTAATTTTAATTATCAAGAAAATGTTGATTTTTTTATAGATAACAATGGTTCAACGCTCAAGAGACCCTCCCTAACAAAGAGGAACAAGAACCAACAACAACCAAGCGTACAAGAAATATAAAGAAGAACAACACATCAAAACTATCAAGAAAAAACAAAAACCTCAAAAGTCATGAACAAAACCAAGAGATCTTTTGTTCCTCTAAGTTGGCATCACTATTAAACCTGAAGTTTCTTTAGGTCTAACTAACCTTTTCTGATGCATAAACCGTAAGTCCTTGAAGCACCTCCTGATAGAATAGAACTTGTTCCAACGGAAGCGCATCTTCCACCGGACAATCTTGTCATCACCTACCCAAGTCAAGGCATGCAAGGAGCCAGAAGCAATCAAGATCAGATATTGTGAAACCTATGTTTTTTTAAGGGACAATTCTAAAGCAAAAACAATGGCCAAAAAGTTAGCTTCATTAACATCACAACACACCATAGAGTTAACATAATGACACATCGTCTTCCCAGACATATCCTTAAGAGTACCTCCAATAACAAACTTCCCCAAATTACTTCTAACTGAACTATCTAAACTCTAAAAAAAGACACCCATAGACATAGGAGCCCGTCTAACAACTTGTTGTCTTATCGAGCCAAGGAGCTTCCATTTTCTAACATCCTGCAAATTAGACTTCAAAAACTCTGGTGAAAAAGGAAAACCAGAGCACCAACCCTTAGTCCATTATCCAAGTCTCAACTTAACTTGAGTGTAGACCTGTTCCCAGTTTGGTTCAATTTTGTCGAACACCACATGTTTCTAACTTGCCAAATCATCTAAATAACAACAAAAAATAAAGTCACCCACAACTTTTTATAAAAACAAACAAACCAATATCTACCCGTGAGTCAAAGAAAGTGTGTGGATCAGAAGGGGAAGACCAGTAAAAGCCCTACCAATCCAAACAAGTGCACAATAATTTCCAAGAGAAAGAACAAGTGAAAAATAGATGTTCAATACTGTTCTTATCAGTAATACAAAATGGGCATTCTTCATCACTTACTTGAACTAAGTTGAGCTTCCTAAGGTGATCTTTGGTGTTTAATGATCTTCCCAACACAAACCATACAAGCAGTTTAGCCCTTGTAGTAGCTAGATCCTGTCAAACGCCTTTTGTACAATTGCTAGAAAGACATTTGGAGCCTGATAAAGATGCTTCAACAAACAGGAACGATTTAATCGAAAAGGACCCTTTAGAACTAAATTTCCAAAAAAACTTATCTTTAGTCTCTCTATTAAAAGAAGCTTAGGATAATAAAATATTCAACTCATTAAGTTGTTGCAACTCCCATACAAATAACGCACGTCTCCAAAGAAAATTCCACCTCCAACTATACCCATCCCACACCTCAAACTTCGCGATTACCTTATTTTTTTAGAAAGAGACAACAAACAACCTTGGAAACTTATCTTTAAGACTCCCATCACCAATTCACTTATCTTCCCAAAACAAAGTCTTCATACCATTTCCCACATTCATCCAAAAATCATGTTGAAATATTTTACTTATATCCTTTCCAAAATTTGTAATATTGTAAACATCCGCCCAAGGACCCCCTCTAGAAGATAACTGCTAATCAACAAGCAGTTAATCCAAGATCAGATTATACTTAGAGCACACAACCCGCTTCCATAATGGTTTATCTTCAGCTGAAAAGCACCACAATTATTTGAATAGCATAGCAGCATTTTTAATAACCAAGTCACCCACCAAGCCCTCCTAAATTTTTTGGCTTTTGAATAACACTCCATTTAATAAGAGGCAGACCTCTCTTATTAATATCTTCACTCCAAAATAACCTACTTTGGATCCTTATTATTTTTTTGACCACTGCCACTGGAATTTTGAAGAGCCCAAGATACTAGATTCTTACTAATTGATTGGAAAGTCAATTTATAAAATATGGATATTAATTTATTAAAAAATCAATATATTAAAATCAATTTAGGATATATTGTTATATTATTTTCTAATTATATGAGATAATGTTACAATATTTATCCATCATATGGAATAATGTTACAATATTTTTTTGATTAAATGAGATATTACTTAGTAATAAATTGTCCAAAATAAAATTACAAAAACACACAACCACAAACACACGACATAGTAAGAAGAGTGGTAGTGGAGATGATTAAACAAAGCATGTCAACAATCATAACCAATCAAGCGAATTAAACAAATAAAAAATGTGATAAACAAAACCAACCCAATAATTTAATTTCTTATCTTATTAGCCATTTTTTTATGTTTTACCATTCTTTTTTGTATTTTTATCATTTTTTCAATATTTTGTTATTTAATTTTTCTTTTATACTTTTTACATACTACCTAATTCTATTTATTTAATTATCCAAAACTTTATATTTTAATTTTTTCATTAAGGGGGAAAAAAACCTATCAACCTTAATAACATGAACTAAAAGATCCCAACCCATTTAGTGAAACAAAATTACCTTAGCCCATTGAACAAAAGCCTGGCCATGAAAAGTAGAAAGGCCTAACTCCAAAAATCTTTCAAACCAATCAAAACAAATTCTTAAAACTCAATCTTACATTATAAACTGGGCTGATCCTATATCCCTTAGTCCAACTTCAAATTTAGCCCTAAAAGAGAACTACAACAATCTAAACAATGTCAAAAGAAAAACACTTGAACACTGTCAGAAAGATTAACCTGACCCTAAACTGAACTCCACAAATTCAAGCCTAATAAAACCTTACTTAAGCTACCAAAAACTTAAGCCGTCAATTAGGAGTGTAAGCGAGTTGAACCCCAACATAGCATAGAAGAGCGTCAACAGCAAAAGTCTCCTTTTGTTTTAGGTTGGTCACCGGCCACATGAAAGTAGATCTTCCCTTCCATGGTGGTTTTCTGTTACTCATTTCCTTGTAAATACCCTCTCCTGTGGGAGCTTCCTCTCCTCTTGTAGAAATTTTCCTTTCTCTTTTGTGGGAGTTCCCCTTCCTCTTTTGTGGAACTTTTTTTCTTTCTTTTTTATTCCCTTTCTTTTCCTTTTTGTTAGAGTGGACAGAGGCGGAGGGAGGGGGGACGTGTATGAGCTGTGGTCCCCCCCCAACTAACAAGATTCATTGAAAAAAAGTCATGATCATGGTAATTAACAATCATCCAAAAATAGAAAATTGAGTCCTCAAGTGAAATTAAGTGTGTGTGTGTGTGTGTGTGTGTGTGTGTGTGTGTGTGTGTGTGTGTGTGTGTGTGTTAGAAGAACACTCACAGTACTGACAGAAGTCATCTATTGGAGACTCTAGTAAAAAGCTCAGAGAGCTCAAAGCTGTGGTTCCCACATGGTATTTTTTTTGGTCCATTTAGTAAAAAATAAATATTGTATCTCACTTCTACAATGCTGCAGAACAAGATGGAAGATAATTTTCTCACAGATTACATGATTATTTACATTAAAATGAGATTGTTAAAAAATTCACCACAAATGCGATAATAGATGACTTTTATTCTATGAATCAACATTCAGCACAATTTAAAAATTGAATGTATGTATTTAAGATTGTTTTATATTCAATTATATTTACTATGAATATTTCTAATTTAAAACATGTTGATTATGAATTAATTGAATTTATTTTTATGTTTATATTAAATTTTTTTAACTTAAATATTTAGAGACATATATCTAATCTTTAGTCTCGGGCCCTTTTGGATGAAAATCCTGGCTGTGCACCTGAGAGTGGAGGTGATGGTAATGGCGCAGTGGACTATAAGTTTGGGATGCAAAGTTGTTTCTAATTTTCCCGGTGAGTCGTACCACGGAGTGGGCTTGGGGCTTCTGTGTTCAGACCAGTGGAATTGTGTGCTTAGTTGTTGTTCTGCTTTGATGTATGAATACTTGTATCAATTACCCCTCCTTAGTGTAGCTGCAGCAGGGTGCTTAGATATTGCTAATACCAAAATCAAAGATCTAGCCAGCTCACTTGTGTACTACTGTATATCTGTTGTGTGATGCAAAATTGTTGTTGTTGTGGATTTTTTTTTCACTATAGTGTTTTCGTTAATTGTAAATCTTAGGTTTTATCTTGACCTTGATCACATTCTATTATACCAGTTTATCTAATGTAAGCAGGTTATTGTTTTTGTTTCTTAATCAATGAAAGTTTGTTGACAAAAAAAAAAACAAGTCCAGTCAAGTCGAGTACTTGAAGTTCAAATTTGACTTGTGAAAAAATAAACTACTCAAACTTAGCTCATTTATTTAAATGAGCCAAATTTAAAACTTAGACTTGACTTGTTTAAAAAATATAAAACTTGAGATTGACTTATTTAACTCGTTTATAACTTAATTATTTTTTCCTTTTATCAAATCTCTCTTTGAAATATTTTCAGTTTATTAATTTAACATTTAGAGTAAACATTTTTATGTTAGGAAATAGAGTAAAATTGAAAAAATAGAAATGAAAGTTTTTATTATTCATAATCCGTTACATAAAAATTTCATAACCTTCTTATAGAGGTTTTTAGTTATAATAATAACAAAAAAATTATAATCTATACTTTTTTATTTAAAATTATAATTTTTTTGTGATTTAATTTTAACTATTAATACAAAATGAATAAATAATTATTCACACATATACAAGTTATTTATGAACTTTTAATATCAAGTTTATAAAGTTTGAACTTGACTCATTTATATAATCAAGCATGAGTTTAAGTTTAAGTTTGAACTTGTTTGTTTAGTTAAAAAAAATGAGTTTAATTGAGCATTTAATAAGTCAAACTTGAATAATTCATGAATAACTCAACTCATTTACACTCTTACCAAAAACAAATTCAGACAAAAAAAAGCGCCAACAACAAATAAACTCAGCTCTAACATTTTTTTTTATTAACCTTGATCTAACATGAACCAAGAATTTTTAAAGAATTCTTATTTTAATTCATTTTTATTTTTATTGTGGAAAAAAATATGAACCAAGAAAACCCGATACCTCAAATACTATTGCCCAAGATTAAAAAATATATTATATATTGTACCAAAAAAATATGTATAATATATACTTAGATAATTTAGACTTTAAAACTTGAAACCCTTAATTTTTTTATTCCTCAATCTGTTTAAGTTCAATGTTGTTAACTTTAAAAGGACTTCTGTAATGTTAAAAGATTACATGACACATTCAACTCAATTAATAAGGTTGAGATGACATTATTTTGCCAGTTTTACACATCATTTGGGGCTTGTGTGTACACAATATTCCATTAGTAATAGGACATCATTTTGGCTTAATTAATTGAGTTAGACATGACATGTCATCTTTTAACATTACAAAACAACTTTTAAATTAACATTATTAAACTCAAATGGATGGAAGGATTAAAAAAATTGAGATTTCAAGTTTTAAAGACTAAATTAATAAAGGTTATCTAGAACTAAATTTATAAAAGATATATCTTTTAGGATCAAAATTGGGTTTTACTCTAATTTTAATTCAATTAAAATTATATTCACCAATTTTTTTACATGTGTTGTTCAACATAATTGTGTGCTAAAATTAAAGTTTGTATAATAAAATTATCAAAATATATAATTAAAATAATAAATTAAACTTAAAAAGAATATTAGAGATAGATTCGAAAATGACTAAAGATACAACAGCTATATTTATTTTTTAATGTAACTTGGTTGAATAAGTTTTAGTTTTCCTGAATTTATGTAGTTTTTATATAAATGCTAAAAATACAAATATGACTAATTCATTGTTTTTTTTTTGGGGGTGGGGGTGGGGGTTCAAAATGTGACTAATTCATTGTGAGTTTCTTCTTTTCTTTGAGGCCCCTCAATATTGTAATAAAAAAACTACCTTTATTTTATATGTAAGTTATATAAAAAAATTAAAATATAAATAATAATGAAGGAAATCACATGTCATGCAAAATCAAATTCAAATATAAAAGGAAACAAAATAAAATATACCTAAAAAATATTCTCAATTCGAACGGAATGAAATGGCGGGGTTGTGGATGTTCCTACTAACCGTCAAAACCGTCACAAGTGTAAGTGTAAGTGGAAGCAAGAATCCTCTGCTTTCCGTCCACGTAGAGCGAGAGACCAAGCCAGTAACATGCTGCCACGTCACCAACATCAGAAAACAAACATGTTCTAACTTCTACGTAATCAGAACAGAATCCATCCGGTAAGCGGGTACATCTCGTACCCACGAATCTGACCACACAGTAGCATAACCAGCATGTGCACGAACCATTTCGAAAATTTTCTCGCACCATAAATAATCAGAGCATTTTTTTCTGAGAAATTCAATAAGCAGAAGAAGGCAATGAATTTCATGCAATGGAGACAGAGTTCGATAGAACATACATAAAGAAGGGGCCATGGAGTGGTGAGGAAGATGAGGTGCTCCTAAAGCATGTGAACAAGTTCGGTCCAAGGGACTGGAGCTCCATTCGATCTAAAGGCTTGTTGCATCGAACTGGAAAATCTTGTCGCCTTAGATGGGTTAACAAGCTTAGACCCAACTTGAAGACGTAAGTTGTCACATTTTCATGTGTAATGTCAATTGTCTTTGATTCTTTAGTTAGACTCCAGGATTTAAATTGCCAATTGCATCAAGTAATGCGGCCGCAATATCTCAGTTGCAACAGTCGCTACAACTGCATTAGGATGCGATTGTAAATAATATTTGCATGCATTGACTTGTAATGCAATTGCGATTATAACCTCAATTTAAAACCTTGGTTAAACTTTTTTTTTTCGACAGGACCTTGGTTAGACTTAAGCATAAAGTAATGAACTTTTCATGTTACTACCATTTTTCTCTTTGTATTTATGTAATTTTGCTAGTTTTTCTTTATGGTTTTCTTTTTCCTGATATTATTTTTGAGGGAGAGGGGACAGGAATATTGTTTTGTATTTGTTGTGTTGTGTCCTTTTGTGGTTGCAAGAACATTTGGGCATAATAAGAATATTGCTACCATTATTGTTGTAGTGTTGGTGTTTGTGTAAGGTATGTGTTTTGCGTGGTGTGGATGTCCTTTGATCATTTTGTAACAATGTGCTTTGGTACTAACAACAATGTAATGAAATGTTTCGTTTTATAACAAGAAATTTTGGAATGTGTGTGATTCCAATGGCAGTGGCTGCAAGTTTTCAGCAGAGGAGGAGAGGGTGGTGATAGAGTTACAGGCACAATTTGGGAACAAATGGGCCAAAATTGCTACATATTTGCAAGGGAGAACCGACAACGATGTGAAAAACTTCTGGAGCAGCAGGAGAAAAAGGTTGGAGAGGATGTTGCAGAGGCCATCACCATCAAAGCCGCAGAAGAACAAAGGAAAAACTCCTCTTGATCAAGTACAAGTTGAAGAGGTGAGGTATATGAGTATCCCTTACTTTAAGATTTGTGTGTGTGGGGGGGGGATAACTATTACTAGAAAGAATGCAACACAAGTACCACAGCAATTATATTATAGGTGGTCTTTAATACCTTTTATAAAATACTTGATTTAGTACATAATAGATTATTATATCTTGAACTTAATAGTCAAAATATGTATTTCAGGTTCCTCCATGCAGTTCCAATCAGCTAAAGGAAAACCCATGTTGCAAGTACAATTCGTACCCTGCTTCCTATATGGGAAACACCGAGGTGTTCAAGATGGTCAACCTACCAGATTTGAGAGAGCCAAACTGCCAAAATTTGGAAGGTGACTTCAATGCAGTTGAGGTTGAGGCCACCCCACTTCATATGGTACCATCGTTTGAGTCTTCATCTGAGTACAACTTTCCTCAACTACCTGAACCACACATGGACTTTCCACTATTCCCAGAGTGCCAGGCCCTTGTTCCAGAACCCTTTGACCCCAACTTTATTGATGTGTTCGAGCAGAAAAAATGTTCTGAATGTGTATGCAGCCAGAAGCTCGGGACCACGTTGCCAACTCTTGGATTGGAAGGAAATTCTCGAAGTTCAAACGGCTTCTTTGAGGACTTCCCAACTGAGATGTTTGAATATTTTGAGCATGTTCCAACCTCATCAGAACAATAAACTGTTTGTTTTTAATTAGTCTTTTATAGCATTATGCCCAGCAATCATTTAGCTCGTATTTTTCATGTACCATCCTTTTGGAAAACTGTCAATGCTAAATTGCTGTAACTTGCGTTTGTAATTTGCCAATGCAAGAACATGTAACAGGTTTCTTGGATTTTTACCAAGGAAAAACCACAAACCTCATAATATCTGTCAAATTTAGTAACATATTTAATACCTGCACATTTGAGAGTATTTCCCATATTAAATTATTTTTTGTAGAGATACTTCATTTTATCAACCACACCTTTATATAGGCTTGGCAATGGGCGGGCAGGAATTGGATTTTCCTCAACTTGAACTCGCCCCGCACCCTTAAGATTAAAACCCGCATCCGCCCCACGTAACCTTGCCTTGCACTAAGAATATTTTACATTGAATCTATACAATATTTAATTATATTCTTAAAATTAATCATTCATTTCATATAAATTAAAAAATATGTTCAAGATAGTGATAAATTAATGAATATTAAGTTAATAAAAAATTAATAAAAATTAATTAATATAATTAACTTGATTAGTAATTAAATTAAACATAATATTCATTAATATGTGAGATGTGAGGCGAGATGAGGTGTATTGACCAAAACACACATTGCACCATGTGTATTTGGTACTAGTGGGACTGGATAAGATTGTCAAGCCTAGCGAGGAAGTAAGTTTGATTTGAAGAGCTACACAAGTATAAGCTCATTGTTGTATAACTCATACCAGAGGTTGACTCGGTTATAAGGCTAGATCACTTGGTCAATGATTCAACTACGGTTCAAACGGTTGAATTGAAAAACTTGGACAAAGAAGAAAATATTTTTTTAAAATAAATATTAGATGAAAAACTACTTGGTAAAAAATATTATATTAAAAAATACTAAACAAAAAATAGCATCTGAAAAACAAAATATTTCCAAATAAGTGGTGATAATAACTTATTAGTTGAAAAATAATATGCTTAGTTTAGCCAATATATCATGAAAAGTAAAAAGAGGTAAAGTAACTTTGTGTTGATTATTTTCTAAATTTAAAATTTCTTCTTACGCATGTAAAAAAGAATAAATAAATCAATCAAATTACAAGAGGTTTCATAAAACACTTCTTTAGGAGTTAAATTTCTATTTGTCCATATTTCGATAAAAAGTATCTCTTGTACATTAAGAAATTGAGAATAATACAAAATAAGAACATATAGTCTACTGATAAAATACACTTCATGATAAAAACTTTTAAGTACAATATTTAAATCTTAAAAATTAAATTTTTGAAGTTTTAATTCTAGAAAGCAAAAAAAAGAAACCAAAAATCAAGTCAACCAACAGGCAAGTCTTTAAGTTTGACCAGATCATTAAAGGAAAATAAGTCGATTAGTGAACCGAACCAGCCTGAAACTGGGTGGCAGGTCTTTGGACGAACTGGCCAGGCCGATCAATAACTATGTGTAAGTCATGGATTTTAAAAATAAAAAAAAATTGGAGACCCGTTGAATCTTAGGAATTAGGACCTAAGAATTCAAAGTGTACTTATAATGTAGCCACGAGTTTTTATTTCTAGTATAATTTTTTGGGGGACATGTTGGAGGATCATTGAAGGCTATTTTTTTCAAGTTGCCACTCAAAAAGAAAGAAAGAATAAATCTGGAAATAAAACGAAAAGATTGTTAAAACTTATACATGTCCTGAGTGATAGACCCCAGAGGAACACCAAAGCCTTCAATTAGCTATTTGTTTAATCCTCGCAGCATTCTCGCAGTCATGGGCAAGACAAGATTTAAAAGTTGATCTATTCGCTAGTAGGTGCACCAAATTAACCTTTATATATGTAAAAATGGCTCTTTATACATAAACTATAAACAAAGATCACATATCATCAATCCAAGCTAAAGACCACAATAACACAGCATGAGAATTTCCGCAATCAATAGATAATAGCTGTACAACTCTTTTGATATATATATTTTCCTTCATCAAGTGAAACAGCCACACCTCTAAATGCACAAGACTTTGAAAACCAGATACCCTGATCACTAAAACAACAGACCAGTATCCAACAATTTTCCCCAGCGTAATGATTGTTGATAACTTCAAATATAGCTGCTATATAATGATCTTCATGACCAGATTGGAGATAAATATTCCATGTTTAAGATATCCAAGTCAACGAATCCAGGGGTAAAGCCATTCATCTCCAGACTGTCTCATTTGCATCAGTGAAAATTGCATTATGATGTTCTATGAGCAACTGAACAACCTCAATTGCACCAAAGTCAACTGGCGTGCCGTCATCCAAAGGAATAAGAGAGGATGCATCTATGGCTTCACCATCACCTGCACCACAAGAAACAAGAAAAGAAAAGAAATGACTATCTCCAATCAGCACTAATTCTATGCTCAGCAAGTATATTTCTGCAGACCAAGTTTAGCTCAATATAAGTAAAATCAATCAATTGTTAAATTAACTGTTGCACCCTTCCAAGAAATTTTGCAAGTGACATGTGATTAGAATGCAATATTGATTGAAGATCCAAAAGTTAAAAGTACAACATCAAGCAAATTTTAAAATGTTTAACCACACCCCTTACAAAGAAGATCCCAAGAAGAGACTGAAATCAGTTAATTAATGAAGTGACTGACTGTCTGACTTGCATTCATAATATTGATTTTCTCAACCACATTGTCATAAAAACACCAGAAAACAGTTCCACCCTCTTACTGCATTTTCAGGCCAAGTGATTATTCATACAAGGAAACGACAAACAATTCCATGCCAGTTGGGCTGCTTCAAAGCACTTCGGACAAATTTACACTTCAGTGATATCCACTTTTCAGTTTTCACTATTTAAGCAGTATGGCATCTTAATGTTGTTATTTCTACTTTTGAAGTTTCAGCATTATACAAACGTATGCTTACAACAACAACAACAACAACAAAAGTCTTTTTCCATTAATTGAGGTCAGTTACATGGATCAAACGACTGTCATTGTGTTGTCAAAAACCGAGTTTTTGGAAAAACCATTTAGATCAAGGTCTTTTTAATGTTTCTCTTAGGAATTTCCTTGGTCTTCCTCTACCCCTATTTATCAAGTTATCCTTCCTTTGATCAACTTTTCTTACTGGGACCTCTATTGGTCTTCTCCTCACATAGCCAATATAAAAGTTATGTTCAATGAAGATTATTGCATATAGAAGATTCTTTTCTTAATGTGAAGCAGGATTCTCTACCTCACATTTTGATTTAGAGAATCCCCATAGCTAAAGACTAGAGTTGACTTGAGCAGTGACACTGTGATGGTTTCATGCTATTTACCATATTGTCATCATCCTTTTGGCTATAACCAATAATAAACTTAACATTTCCAGTCAATTTGATTATCTTAAAAAAATTTACATGTTTTGGCATCATTTTGCTTACCAGCAAGCATGTCCCAGTCACTGGATGAACCAGGTGGTGGATCCAAGCTCTTTTTGGAAGCATTTTTGGACATCTGATTCCAATATTGACTATATAATTCAGGTCTCCGTCCCTTTTGCCACATAATAACAGGTGCTATTTCCATTGCAAGGTTTCGAGCATCCACCTGTAAGAAGTCAACAATCTTGAGTGTGCTTATCAAATTTGTATATAGCATCTAACAAGTAACAACAGTGTGATTCTACTTAAGGTCAACCAACTGGTGGGAAACCAAGAATGGTAAAGCATGATGATGATCATATTGCAGGGAGCAAAGAAAGCTGCTAATTATAACAAAGCAAGCAAGTTGTGCATCTTGGAAAATAGGGATTTTTCCCTTTCTACATTTAGAAGAAAAATAATTTACGAGAAAAAAAAAAAAGAAAGAAGAGGAGAAAAACACAAGAAACTGACCACAGCAAATCCTTCTACAAGTAAACAAGTAGAAAAACATTAAAACAAAGGCAAAAGGTATTCAGGTACATAAACTTGTTAGAGCTCTCCAATCCTTCTCCAAATCAAACAACGAAACCCCTCAGATAATACTGTTAGCAGAAAGCCCAAATAAGCTAGGAAACAATCCTATCCCAGAGAAGAGAAAGAGATAAAAATATGTTAATTGAAAACACTGGTATTTTGCTCTAGCCAAATACACCGCATACCAGCTGATTAAGCACACTCCCACAAAGCATTGCACTGCTTCCTCTTCCTATGGCAGCTAAAGAACCAAAGTTAGGCATACTAGACCTCTGGTGAAAGTTCAATGTTTGCTATTATATGGTCAGTTTGGTCAAAGCAAAGGCTAGACCTTCTGTTTTTAGCATCTTCATGGTTTTCTAGGAGTAGTGCTTTTAGGCAATTCCTTTTATAGACATTCAAATCCATAAAGGGCTTCAGAATTTTGATAATCTTTTTTTTTGTTCCTATCTTCTTTCTTTTCTTGTTTTATTATGAGGATAGTTTATCCTAATGACTGCTCTAGTTCCATTATGAATAATAAATTCATCTTTCCAAATTATAAATATATTGGACAACAGTATGCTCCATTTACCGTGTGAACAGTATATTGGTCATCCAACAATATAAAAAGCCAAACTTAAGAAAATCAAGAATAAGAATATGAAGGTAAGCTGGTGGCAAAACACAAATTTGAGAAAACCACACGAGAGTCAGAGACTGCTAAGGATAAAAACAAAGTAAGTCTTCAAAACAGTTCAAAAACCACAACTGTAAAAAGCAACAACTTTTAGTTAAATAAAAGGTCTAATATATAGAGACAGATCAAATATCATTTAAAAAATAATCAACAACTTTAAATGACATTGCCGACAACAAAACAACAACAAAAAATGCATAGATTTAATTTCTTTTTCGCCTATGTTTTAAAAGCTATTTGCATAGCAAAGCAAGCATATTACCTGACATTATTTACAGGAGAGAAAATGTATATCAGATAATCAAAGGGAAATGGGCCACGAGATCCCACCATACATAGTTTATAAAGCAATAAACAAATGTAAGTGCTCTCCCCATATATGAGACCCAATCTTCCACCCATGACCCATCCCCGCTTCCACCAAACAAACACACACATGCCCACATAGAGAAGCCACCTACCTTATTGAGAAGTGACTTCTGGCTAACACGGAGCAAAAGAGCTGTTATAAACTCCAGAGTCATGTAGTTTACACTGGAAAGCCTCTTCAATATGTTTCTCATGGAATATATACTGGATCGAGCACCTTTGATCTCATTATAAAGCTCAAATGTGATAAGCGGCTCAGGAAGGCTAGCAAGATAACATTTTGCTAGAGCTGCTACATCAACTGGATTTGTGCCTTCTGGCACTGAAGCATTTGAATCTGTAACACAATTATACCAGCAAGTATAACATCATCCAAATATAATAAGTATAACATACTCCATTACTGAAAGAATGATTGAATTACCTTGGTTGTATAGGGAAACCAACTGGTGAATAACCTTTTTATCCCCTTCAGATTTAAAGAGATATTGTGAGTTCAATCCTACATACAATGACAAAAATGAAATTACTATTGGATTAAAATAAAATATTAAAAACATAGATTGATGCATGGATGTAGAGCCTTACTCTAGAAACAGCTACCTGAAACTATAAGATAATCTGCAATTGCGACCAGTATCTGAGGAATAGGCTTGCTGCAATTTTGCCTCTGTACAGTAACCTCAATAGGAACTCCAAATACTGGGGACAAGATAATGAATAATTAACTACCATAATGCAGGCAGGCAACACTTTTTAAATAAAGTACAACTCTTCCATAAAAAACAAAGCATGCTATACTGCTATATAACTTAACAGTTCACTAGTAATCAAAAGTAATATCGTAAAAGTGCCAAAATGGAATTCATCTCGGGATGCCTTGTGGGAATAATGGAGTTATTTCTCACATAGTCAGTCAAAGATTCTGACGCATGAAAAGAACCACTCACTTGCTAAGCTATGAGTTTTGAGAAACTTACCATCAGTGCTTGCAACTCCCTGCAAAAGAAAATTAAGGTATGAATATTTGAAAATGATGTATACTAGTAAACATAGGTCACAGTTGGCCCAATGTCATTTACCTTCTGCCATCTTTCAATGTCTGTCAATATAGTTTTACTTTTTTGTGCTGTTTTTTTTGCCACCTGAAATAAATCACCATGATGCCAAACCAAAGGGAGAAGAAAGTAAAGAATCTAAGCATCAAATTGGTGCAAGGAAAATACATTGTGACGATAACTTGGTGTATGACTAGCAGATAAAGATATAGAAAGAAGGAAAAGAGAGAAGAAAGAAAGACAAGACATTGAGGAAATTTAAAAAATCCATTTGATCAATACCAAGCCTAGAATAACAGCTTTAAATAAATCTATCTATAACCAAACCAAAAGTTATCCATATCCAACAGACAGAATTATGTAATCCAAAATCACTTTGGAGAAGGCATTCCCTTAAACCCAAAGGAAAGTATCGCAAGTAATAATAAAATAAAATCCCCACAATAAGAGGGTGTTTGGTTTGTTTTCTGTTTTCATTTTCAGTTGATATGTTTTCACTAATATTTACAAAAAATGCCACATTGTTTTCATTTTGTTTCTTGTTTTAAAATTTTGAGGGAAATGGTGAAAACAACATAACAAAGTCATTATGCATTTATGCCTGTCTAAAAAGTTATCTATCACAATCCCAAGCATTTAGTAAATTCCATTACCTCTTCAACCTTGGATTTTCCCACAGCCACCTTATCTTTTGTCCCCGATAAGCCTCTCCTTAGGAGTGTACCGGTTGTTGCAGCAGCTGATATCAATCGATCCTGTACAGCATGTCTTGTCGATGGCTGCTGAAGAAGTTCCCACCGACTTTTGACCATCATTCCAACTCGTCCTGCCACTTCAGCAACATTACTCTTTGTATCCTTTGTAACCTCACCAACGAATGTTCCAGCTGATTCCTTAGCTTCTTTAAGCTTGACCCCTACATTGAATTTATATTTAAACAAACAAAGAAATAGAGACCAGAGAGTAAACAAGGGAAAAAAAACAGTGCATAGATTAAGTGAAAGATACCTGAGGAAGAAAAGAAACCAGTAGCCTTATCATGCCACTGAGGTGAGATGATAGAAGGCATTGAACCAGAAGCTAAAAACAAAATCAAACTCAATGAAAAAATCAGTTGATCCTGTATAGAAATGAACCCATAAAAGACAAGTTGATAGTAATTGACAAAATTTTAGTCATGAATACAGTCCTAAGTTCTTAAGAAACAGAACTGGAAAAAAAAGCAGTAAAATTAGTTATTTCTTTCCCTATATACATGAAGACAGCTTTTGATGCTTGTCATCAAGGAAGATCATCGATTTCTTCAAAATTACCAAACCCACAAGAATTTCTTTTGCATTTCTATCTACATTCTACAGAGTCAACATCTACACATTCCCCGTCATAGAACAAGCAAAAATAATTACACCCACAATAGTTTCTGCAAAAAAGAAAAAATCCAAGACCCCATATAATCAACACTCAATTATACCAAATGATTCCATCAATCAGCCCTCTACTGGTAATAGTACTATTAAAAATACCATTTTTTTCACCAAAAAGACAATCTAATGAAAAGGAAGAGAAAATAACACCAACCCATTTTTGGTTTGCAATAAAAGCACAGAAAGAAAGTGCAAGAGAACAATAAATAAAAGAATTCAAAAACCCTATATGTTGCAGAAACGATTGAGAGAAAATCAAAAGAAGATTACCTTGTTTCTGTGAAAGCTGAGTAGGGTGCAGAGGTGAAAAGTGAAAGGGAAAGAACAAGTTTGAGTTTGACGTTTGAAAATTGAATTGAATTTTCAAAGGAGACGGCGGATGGGATGGGACTGCTCTGACGAAGTCGTTGCTTCAACCAAATACCTCGCCTCTAGCCACTAACGGCACTTCTTTTGTCTTTCACTCCCACTTCCCACTTCCCTTTTTTTTTTTGTTAAAATATGAAATTGGTCTTATAATTGTCACCAATTTTGATTTTAGTCTCTATACTTTAAAAATTTAGAAATAGGTCCCTATAGTTCCATTCTGCTATAAAGTTGGTTCTCACCATCAACTCGCCTTTTGATATCATTAGAGAACATCCTAACTAGCAAACGGCTATATACGTGGATCCTATGTGGCATTAGAATGGAATTTTTTTTGTCACCTCAGCCCAAGCCTTTTCCCTCTATAAGAGCTCCGTTTTTTTTAGAAATAGACCATTTAGTTACTTCCTCACTACTCAAATGAGACCTAAACATGCAAACTCTAAGGGGCTTTTCATTGTTGTGATACTACTCAACTTAGCAGCTTCTATGACAAGGAAAATGGTGGAGAGTCTGCAACCCACGATGAAGGTGAACAATCAACAAACTGGAGTTCAGGAGCAAAGAAATATGGACCCTAATCCATATAAGTTTTCAAAGAAAAACCCCAAAATTAATGGTTTATTGTGATTGCAACAAGTGTTTTTGTTAAATGCATGTTATAGTTAGACGAAATGGTGATTAGATTGTGATTAGGTTTTCATCATTTTATGATTTTGCCATTGATTGTGGTTGCTTTGTTTATGTGTTTATGTGGGTGTTCTGAATTTGTATGTAACTAAATAACGTATGTGTTTTGCAAATAGACCATTTATAATTGATTATGTTGGTGTTTTATAATTGGTTGTAAGATGCCATTATTAAATGTTTGGGTTTATATGATTTTGAGGGTATTTTGATGATAATTGTGATCTGTTATGTACATGCATGCCTAATATATATTAAGTCATTATTGTGTTTGGTCAAATTTCAGATAATCTACCTAGCAAGTTCACAGTTTATATATACCATATGGGTTATATATTCCTTGGAAAGAACCTTAAATATGTTGGTGGACAATTGTACACTCTTAAGGACTATGAGATGGATATATGGTCTCTTCAAGAGTTAACTTCAGTCCTTAAAACACTAGGATATAAGGGTAATGTGAGGTCATACTACTGCAAGCCTGGTTTCCCCCTTGATAATGGCCTTATTCAATAGTCTAGCTTGATATTTTACATGGATGCAATCCCAGGGAGGGTGTGTTTTTGATAGTTGAGAAAGAGAAATTTGTCCAAAATGAGGTTAGAATTGAAGAGGTGGAAGAGGATAAGTGGGAAGAGGAGGACAATGATGATGACAGTATGCAAGGTATTCATTTTGATGATTCAAAGGATGAGGAGGATGATGATTACTTTGCTTAATATGTAGATGATATTCCCACATAAAAATCTACTCAACCACAGGCAATTGGTCCTTCACAACCATTCTTAAGAGATGTGGAGGGGGTAGAGGACATTCCATCAGATTATGAATCTGATGAGCTATATTTTGATAGTGGTGAAGATGATAAGGGTGGTGTGAGAGCAATTAGATACCAATAATATAACACTGTTGAGATGTGCAAAGAGTTTCAATTAAAATTGGGCATGGAGTTTACATCAACAAGTCAATTTAAAGAAGTAATTAGAGAGTGATCTTGTCTGAATGGGTGAGGATTGCGGTTTAAGAAGAATGATAAAGTTAGATGTAGAATGGTATGTAGAGAAGGGTGTCAATGGAAGTATTTTGTAAGCAAGGTTGGAGGCTCCATGACATATCGGTTGAAGACCTTGAAAAATAAACACACATGTGGGACGACTTATAAAGGGAAGATGGCTACTAGAAAGTGGGTTGCTAATAAGATTATGAAGTCTATGACAACAAACAAGAATATCAGCCTTGGTGGAGTTATTAAAAGTATCAAGCTAGACTATTGTGCTAAAGTTTCCATGCGGAAAGCTTGTTATGCGAGGAAAATGGCCAGAGAACATATTCAATGAAGTTTTATAGAGCAGTACAACAAGTTATGAGATTATTGTGAGGAGATAAGGAGGGCTAACCCAGGCAGTACCCTGCAGCTACAAACTAAACCTACAGTGGATGGGCAAATCAATTTTTAAGGTTGTACATGTGCTTCAATGCTATGAAAACTGGTTTCTTACAAGCTTGCCGACCAATTATTGGTCTTAATGGATGTTTTCTAAAGGGTCCATTTGGTGGCATCTTGCTAGTTACAGTGATAAGAGACCCTAATGATCAGTATTTCCCACTTGCATTTGCAGTAGTGGAAAGTGAGAACAAGGATAGCTGGACTTGGTTACTTACAAGACTGTTGGATGATGTGGGCCATGATAAAAGATCGGTTCTAATTTCAAACCAACAAAAGGTATGAGGACTTATGTTTTCATAATTATAAAATGCAACAAGTTGACAATATCTTTTAGTTTGTTCTTAACAAAATTTAATTTTTAATTTACAGGGTTTGGTTCCAATTATCCAAGAGTTGCTGGAAATAGTGGAGCACAGAACTTGTGTAAGGCATTTATATGCCAACATGAAGAAATACTTTGGTGGAGGCACTGTGCTCAGAGACAATATGCTTGCAACTTGCAAATCAACTTATTATGTTGAAAGGCAAAGGAAGATGCTTGAGTTGAAACAAGTTTTAGTAGAGGCCTATGACTGGTTAATGAAATTTCCTCTTTCATTATGGGCAAAGTCACATTTCTATGAATTTTTCAAAGTGTGACATTTTAATGAACAACATCTCAGAAGCCTTCAATGGGAGAATGTTAGAAGCAAGGGATCAACCTATTATCTCCATGTTTAAATGGATAAGGAAGTATGTAATGAGTAGGTTTGCAAGAAATAGGTTAATGGCAAAGAAGTATAAGGGAAAGGGAAAAGTATGCCCCAAGCCTAAGAAAAGGCTAAATAAGCAAATGGTTGAATCAGGAAAGTTGATTACTATCTGGGTAGGAGGTTTAAAATTTGAAATACAACATTATCCAAAAGCCTTTCAAGTGGATCTATAGGCAAGGACATGCAGCTGTAGGTTTTGGATGTTGACTGGTTTGCCTTGCCAGCATGCTGTATCAGCAATTTTTGCAAACAATCAAGACCCATAAGATTATGTAGATGTTTATTACACAATTGAAAAGTATGTTGAGTCTTATGGGCCAATTGTGAACCTTATTAATAGGAAAAACATATGGCTAATCACTAATCTACCAACAATCCTACCTCCAAAATATAGGACTCCTATAGGAAGACCCGAAAAACTAAGAAGAAGAGAAAAAGGTGAATCTGCAAAATCCCATAAGCTTAAGAGGAGAAACACATATTTGACTTGTAGTAGGTGTTTCACATATGGGCACTCAAGAAAAAAATGTCAGAATGTGGTTGCTACAACAAATAAAGTTACTGTTAAAGATCAGGGTACTGCTACAACAACTGATGGTGCAACAAGTCAAGGTGCTTCAAATCAGGCTATTGTTACAACAACAACAATTGATTATGCAACAAATCAAGGTGCTACTATCGCAGGAAGAGGAGAAAGAAGTAGGATATCATGGCCATCTACTATTAAAGTACCAGGGTCATTAACTTCTGCTACATCAGTAGCAAGAGCATCTGTTGCTGCATCTACACTTGGACTATTAACTGGTATTACACCATCAGTAAGAGCATCTATTGTTGCATCTACACTTAGGCCATCAACTGGTACTGCATCTACACCTGCATCTATTGGTATTGCTCGAGCACAAACATTTGCTTTTAATGTTACTACACCAACATTGGGTCCAACATCTGCATTATTTAGAGCTCCAGTTGCACTAATTGCAGAGCCATCTAAGTCAAAGTTAGAGATCAAGATAGCACATTACAATTGGAGAGGCAACCCATGTATCAACAGGAGGCAACTTATAAATGCTACAAAGCAAGGATGAGTCTATGAAGTTCTTGGTAGTCGAGAATCTGCCAATGCAGACAGATAGTTCTAGCTTCGATTAGAGTTGATAGAAATATGCTTAAGGGTACTTTGGTATTTGGGAACTTTTGTGTATTGGGGTAAAGTGTACGAATAGTGGACCACATAAGGTCTTTTTTTTCTATATAGTTTACTAGCGTAGTGGAAAGTAACACATTTGGACCACATGAGGTCTTTCTTTTTGGTATACTTTACTTGCATATAAAATGGAAAGTAACACATTTTGTTAGTCTTTTGGTATTGTCCATCTTATTAAATATGATGTTAAACAGCAGCAACTGCATATGGTTTGGTTTTATATTAGCAACAATACAATTTTAGTTTTACATGTGTTGTCTATCTTTTGGTTTGATCTTTATTTGTTTTCTTATTAATCAATTACATCCAGATTAAGTACTTCATGAATGATTTGTTGAAATTCACATTCAGATAATACCATATTCAACAAAAAGAGCGTTGTTTCTGTTCATGAATGATTTGTTGAAATTCACATTCAGATAATACCATATTCAGCAAAAAGAGCGTTGTTTCTCCATTCATTTCACAATTGGTACATTCAAAAAACACTCCTAAAGGAGTGTCGCAACAGATAAAAATTAACCAATACAAGATTCTAATCCCTTATAACATATCAATTACATAAATACACCATAATCTAAAACACAAGACTCATCTTTTCCTTCATTTTAAGATAGCTGACACGTCTTCCTTGCTCCTTTGCCATTCTAGACGATGAACAACACTAACACTGTCACAACCTAGGAAATTAGCATCAAGATCTTATATAGCCTCAACACAGCTTTCATTTTTGCGAGGATTCTCTATTGCCCTTGCATTAACTCTCTTGCTAGGTCAAGGATTGGAGGATCCAACCATCGGAAGTATTGACAAGACCAAGACTCCTACCAACATAAATACATGTCAACAAAACCAAAATACAAGGGTAGCATTAGCAAGAAATAATTTTCCCCTTACCCTCCAATTTGGGCACCCCTAAAACCTTCTTCCACAATTTGTAACAGTCTCAGAAGAGTATGTGCTCACAATATTTTTGCTACTGGGTACTTCAAGTGCAATTGGTAGTACTCATCTAAGACCTTTCTTCTTCCATGACTTCTCAACCCTAACCTTATGCTTCTGCAATGGATGAGAATAGTATGTTGTTTTTGTTTTGTTTTGTTTTGTTTTTTTTGGGTTTTGGGGGTGGGTGATGGCTCCAGGTGGGTGCTAAGTGGGATGGGTGACATGGCAACTCAACAGGACCAGCCATACCACATAGGATCCACATATGATTCCATTTGTGAATCAGGATGTTCCTTAATGGCGTTAGAAGACGAGATGACGGTAGGTACCAACTTTGTAACGGAACAGAACTATAGGGACCTATTCCTAAACTTTTAAAGTATAGGGACCAAAACTAAAATTGGTGGCAACTATAGGGACCAATTACATATTTTAACCTTTTTTCCCCTAATTTTAATATATAAATACATAAATGACTTTTTTCCCTAATTGATATACACTGAATGTGGGTAAAAAAAAACTTTTTTACTAAATGACTTTTTCATAAAATTTATCTTTCTAATTAAAACTTTTAAAGTGCCTGTAAATATAAAGGTGAATCTTATACATGTGTATACGTGATAATATATTCACTATTAGATTTTATAATATGCATATATTTATAATTTTAAATTATATTTTTAATTGTAAATATGTTGTTTTTTTTATTTGAACTGTAAATATGTTGTAGGTTCATTGTAAACTCAAATAATAATATTCCTAAAAGTTTTATCACAAAGCCTTATATTAATCCAAAATTATTTACTACTCTACTAATATATATTAAGATTCAAGTAAGGCTAAAAGTGAGCCGAACTGAGCTGAGTTAAGTCTAGCTCAAGTTCGGCTAATTTAAAAATAAACTCATTTTCTTGACTCAAGTTTGATTCACCATAAGTTTACAAGCTACTTGAACTTAATGGGTTAATATCGAGTCTTGTATGTTACCAAGTGGCTTCCAGTACTTAAGAGGGGGGTGAATTGAGTATAAAATTTTTGTAAAACCTCTTTTAAAATAAAATACAAATATTAAAACTTAATAAATAAATGCACAGAAGGAACGAGAAGAATAAAAGAAACAATAAAAATAGTGAAAAATAAATATACAGTAAATTAAAATTGCATAAACTAAAGAGATTAAGAAGAGAGAAACAGGCACAGTATTTATCCTGGTTCAACCACTAACCCACTTGTGGTCTACGTCCAGTCCTCGAAAGTCGAGATTTTTTCCTATGTATACAAGTTTCAATAGGTGCTTGCAATCGTTACACAAAAGAGCACTTTTCACGCACAGGAAAACTCTACCCTTGTGCTAAAGTCTCAGCCTGTAGGGATACCTCACCCTTATACAAACCTTGAGGGATACCTCACCCTCAATACAAAATAGCAGAAAGTAGATGAAGAGAAACTTTCACTCAGAGCAAATTATACAAATTGAAGCACTATAGAACTCTCTAAGAATATCTCAGAATTTTACCAAAAGAGCACAGAGAAAAAGGGAGAATTATGTAAACAGCGTTTCAGCACAAGCAAAATAATTTCAGAAATTTCGTGTGTTTCAGACGTGAGACAAGGTCTCTATTTATAGAGCCTTTGATCAGAAATGATCGTTGAGGAAATTAATATCATAATAAATGCGAATCCATTTACGTATAAATTCAAAAACCAAAACAGAATCTCGTGGGTTATTCGAATACCATTAAGGGGTATTCGAATACCACTGGTTTCAGTTCTCATAGAAAACAATTTAGACACAAGTTATTCGAATACCACTAGGGTGTATTCGAATACCACTATTTTTTATTTTCTCATAAATCATCTCAGAAGCAGGTTATTCGAATACCATAAAGAGGTATTCAAATACCACTATTTAAAATACGTTCTAAAAAGCATTTTTCAGAAGGATTGTATCGAATACCTTCAAGGCTATTCGAATACCTCTGTTTCAAGTTATGAAAAACACTTTTAAGAAACAAATCATGTGATTTCTGAAAATCCACAAACTCTTTGATTTTCAAAGCCATATTAAAACTTTAATTTAGTTTGTAGAAAAACATGTTCTTAGATCTTTTGAGTTAAACACTGAGATATCCTATAAAAGCTCTGTATAAGAAAGATCCTAAGTCCTAATGCTAATCTTGAAGATCTTGGACTTGGTCTTTTCATCATCTTTATGTTTGTTATCATCAAAACTCATCATCAATGTTGCATGGTAATCACATTCTCCCCTTTTTTGATGATGATAAACTATCATTGAGAAAAATAGTAGTTCATATAAATTGGAATTCAAAAAGATAGAAGACTTACTCTCAGAGGTAATTTAATAACAAAACAAGCATATTCTCCCATTTTCTTTTGGAATCCAAGAGCCAGTAATAATCCAATTTAACCTGTCTTTTCTCAAATAAGATTGATTATTTTTCTCCCTCTTTTGACACGATAAAAAAGGATGCATTCATTCAATAAAGCACTTTGATAAATATGCATGAGATAAACAATAAACGATTGTAATTGGCAACAGATTAATTAAAAGTACTCATTGCATTAAATATAATTGGCCAAGTTCATATATAATTTTTATCAAAAGCCAGCTAATACAATAAACATCAAACAGCCAAAAAACATAACATAAGTAACAGATCCTAAGACTAAGCAAGTCTTAGAAATAGGCATTTGGTGGTGGAGGAGGAGAGGCAGGGTCGCTGCCAGACAGCAGAGCTCGAAGGGCAGCCTGTTCACACTCAACACTAGCTATTCTGTCAAACAGAATAGTGAAGATGTTCTCCATGTAAGCTCTATTATCCAATAGAGAAGCCAAGATTTGCTCATTTGTGACAAGAGCAGGAGCAGGAATATCAGCAGCAGCAGCAGGATCGCCTTGAGGGTCGTCCTCATCATCATCAACTTCCACTGGGAACACCCAACCTTCATCGGTCTTGATCATCTTCATTTTGTTGAGGGTAAAGGACCCAAACATGTGATGATGGGTTAGCGAAGTCGCTCGCTCAGTTTCCAGAATATGTGGATACTTGCCTAGGAAGGCAATAATGATCACTCCATAGGGAAGCTCATACTGCTCTTTACCTTTTGCCCTCATCATATGCTTCATAATGAAGACGGGCCAGTTAATCTGATGGCCTTGCTTTAGGATCCACATCATGAACACATCATCTTCGCTTAGGTAGGCGTAGTTCCCACCTCTAGGGGCTAGGATGTGGGCATAAGCATAATGTAGGAGCCTGTCCTGGCTCTTCATCATGCCTCATTTGACTCCCTTTTGAGTCGTAGGTAATGCCAATCCAGGTCTTAGCACATCTTCAATTGCTCTGTTCTTGTTGAAGAGCTGGAGGAGTGAATCTTCTTCAGTGTAGCGACCAGTTGACTGTAAGCCAAACATCTGAACCCAATCGCTGGATGTGATCATAACGTTTTGGTCGCAGACACTGGAGTGTAGCTCCTGACCTTCAATCTTCAGGTTGCAATAGAACATCTTGACCAGGTCGGGATACAGAGCAACTGAGTAAGAGCAGAAGCGAAGTACGCCTTGGTGATTTAGCCGGTTCAGAAAGTCAAAATCACCTTTTCTTTCGAAGAACCCCAAGTCGAGGTACTTCGGTTGCACCAAGTTACGCTCTTGAAAGTGGGTAATGATGCGCCCAAGCTGTTGCTCGTTGGAGGAAAGCCTGCGAAGGTCCAGCGGGTTGTTGCATGGAGTCGTCTTCGTACGAGGACGCTTAGAGCGAGAGGAAGATGAGGCCATGGATGGAAAAGAAATTGAGGAGATGGAACGAAGAGTATGGTGGAAACGGTGAGAAACGTGAGAAAAAGAGGGCTTAGGAGAGATGAGGGAAACCAAAGAGTTTTTGAAAACAGAGAGAAAAGAGAGAGACCCATTCGGATACGTAGGGGGTATTTAAAGAATACCCAAAACTATTCGAATACCTCACCAGGTATTCGAATAAAATGTTTGGGAAAGATCAAAGGACGCAGCCTTCAGATAGAGGGTATTCGAATACCTCACCAGGTATTCAAATAGATGGCCAAATTTGGCTTGACTGCCAGTCCATGGTATTCGAATGCTTTTTACAGTATTCGAATACTCACAAAAAGAAGAGAAGGCAAGAAGAGCAAGTATTCGAATATCTTACAAGGTATTCGAATACTCCAGAGCCCTGTGAGAAAAACTGAAAAAGATAAGCCTCAGGGTATTCGAATGACTACTTAGTTATTCGAATACACCAGCTTTAGAAATGTTGTACTGATGTATGGTATTCGAATAACCCTGATGGTATTCAAATAGCCTTATCAGAAAAACACAAGTTTGCACGTATAACAGCAAAGGTATTCGAATACCATAGATAGGTATTCGAATAACTTAAACAAAAAAACACATATCTATGTCCAGAAATTGCATTTTTGAGAGACGAAAGCATACCTTTTGATGGAGTACCTGCAAAAAAAAAAAGATTTCGGGATAACTCCGATGCTCAAGTCAGTAATAATTCAAAAAAGATTAAAAACATATTTAAGCAAATAACAAGCATTTATATGTTGAATTGATCAATTATGCCCAATTCTCCTCTTATATAAAAGAATGCTTCTTTTACTAGGGGTATAGTGAAAATATCAGCAAGTTGCTTAGATGTTTCAATAAATTCAAGAATGCAATCCCCTTTTTGTACATGATCTCTGATAAAGTGATGTCTTATCTCTATATGCTTTGTTCTGGAATGCAGAATGAGATTTTTAGAGATATTTATTGCACTAGTGTTATCACATCTTATCGGGATGTGATCAAGCTGAAGACCGTAGTCTAAAAGTTATTGCTTCATCCATAGGATTTGAGCACAACAACTCCCGGCTGCAACATATTCAGCCTCAGCGATAGACAAAGCCACACTATTTTATTTCTTGCTATGCCAAGAAACTAAAGAACTACCAAGCAAGTGACATGTCCCACGAGTACTCTTTCTGTCCAATTTGCACCCAGTAAAATCAGAGTCAGAATAGCCAATTAGGCTACATGAGGCACCCTTAGGGTACCACGAGCCCATTTGTGAAGTGCCTACTAGGTATTTCATTATTCATTTAATAGCACTTAAATGAGATTCCTTAGGGTTTACCTGATATCTAGCGCACATGCATACACTAAACATAATATATGGCCTACTAGCAGTAAGATAAAAGAGAGATCCAATCATACCTCTGTATTTCGTTATTTCTACTGATTTACCTCCTTCATCTTTGTCTAAATAGCAGGAAGTACCCATCGGAGTGGCCATGTGTTTAGCGTTTTCCATTTCGAATCTTTTAAGCAATTCCTTGCAGTATTTGGTTTGACTTATGAATGTCCCTTCGTTTGTTTGTTTGATTTGAAGTCCGAAGAAAAAATTCAGCTCTCCCATCATCGACATTTCAAATTCATTCTGCATTATCTTAGCAAATTCTTTGCACAGGGATTCATTAGTAGCACCAAAGATAATATCATCCACATATACTTGCACAAGAAGAATGTCATGTTTTTTATTTTTAATAAAAAGGGTAGTATCGACTTTTCCTCTTGAAAAACCATTTTCTAAAAAGAACTTACTCAACCTTTCATACCAAGTTCTAGGAGCTTGCTTTAAGCCATATAAGGCCTTTTTAAGTTTAAAAATATGGTTGGGTAGTTCATGATTTTCAAAACTTGGAGGTTGTTCAACGAAAACCTCATACTGAATAAAGCCATATAGAAAAACACTTTTAACATTCATTTGATATAATTTGAAATCCATGATGCAAGCATAAGTAAGTAACATTCTAATAGCTTCTAATCTAGCTACCGGTGCATAGGTTTCTTCATAATCTATTCATTCTTTTTGATTATAACCTTTAGCAACCAATCTAGCTTTGTTTCTAGTTATTAAACCATTTTCATCAAGTTTTTTTCTAAAAACCTATTTAATGCCAAATATAGGGTGATCATTAGCTCTAGCAACTAATTCCCAAACTTGATTTCTTTCAAATTGATTTAATTCCTCATGCATAGCTAATATCCAATATTCATCATCAAAAGCTTCAATTAAATCCTTAGGTTCAATTTGAGAAACAAAAGCTACGTGATTACAAGCATTTCTAAGAGAATTACGAGTACTTACACCTTTAGATACATCACCGATTATTTGATCAAGGGAATGATATTTTGAAGTTCGCCATTCCTTAGGAAGTTCCAAGGCTTGTGAATCTTCTTGTCTTTGTTTATCTTCTTGCTTTTTGATTTCTTTTTCCTTGCTATCCAAATGTGTTTCCGCTAAGACTTCTGTAACATTATCAATAACAAGATCCTTTCTTGATTCATTTGGGTCAGTTTCATCAAATGCAACATGTATAGATTCTTCAATAGTCATAGTTCTTTTATTATATATACGAAAAGCTTTACTATGATTTGAATAACTAATAAATATACCTTCATCAGACTTAGCATCAAACTTGCCTAAGTTATCTTTTCCATTATTTAAAACAAAACATTTGCATCCAAAAATATGAAAATGTGAGACATTTGACTTTCTTTCCTTATATAACTCATATGGGGTTTTCTTTAAAATAGGCCTTATAAGGGCATTGTTCATTACATAACAAGTTGTACTTACAGCATCCGCCCAAAAGTACTTAGGAAGAGCAGCCTCATTAAGCATAGTTCTCGCCATTTCTTCTAAAGAACGATTTTTCCTTTCTATAACTCCGTTTTGTTGTGGAGTTCTAGGGGCAGAGAAATTATGATTAATGTCATGTTCATCACAGTAATTTTCAAAAACATTGTTTTCAAATTCGCCACCATGATCACTTCTTATAGAAGAGATTTGAAAACCCTTTTCGTTTTGAATAACTTTGGCAAGTCTTTTAAAAGTTAGAAATGCATCATTTTTATTTGCAAGAAATAAAGTCCATGTAAACCTAGAAAAATCATCCACAATCACTAAAACATAGTAATTCCCACAAAAGCTCATAGTTCTAGAAGGTCCAAATAGATCCATGTGCAAAAGTTGTAAAGGTCTAGTAGTTGAAACCATATTTTTTGCCTTAAAAGAGACCTTTATTTGTTTACCCTTTTGACATGCATCACATAATTTATCTTTTACAAAATTAAGCTTGGATAGTCCAATTACTAGCTCTTTAGAGACCAACTTCTTTAAGTGATCCATGTGAATGTGTGCAATTCTCCTATGCCATAACCATGAATCATCATTCTTACTTAAAAGGCATTTCGCATCATTTGAAGATATATCATCAAGGTTAATCATATAGATGTTGTTTACTCTATGACCAATGAATTTAACATGTTTATCATTTTGATCTTCAATTATACAACAATTTGAATCAAATATTACCCTATTTCCTTTATCACATAATTGGCTAATACTAAGCAAGTTATGTTTCAAGCCTTCAACAAGCAACGCATTTTCAATAGAGGAGTTAGGGTTCTTACCGACTTTGTCGATTCCAAGAATTTTTCCTTTGTTGTTATCACCATAAGTAACGTGTCCATGATTCTTGGGAATAAGCATGGTGAATTTCGAGTCGTCCCTGGTCATGTGCTTGGAACAGCCGCTATCGAGATACCAATTTGAACTCCTGGCTTTCAAACACACTTATAACACAAGTTTAGTTTTTAACCTTTGGTACCCAAACTTTCTTGGGTCATTGTGTGTCAGTTTTGGGTATAGTACCTTTGGGAACCCAAACCATTTTTGTTCCAATTTTTGTATTAATGTTTTTCCTTACATTACATGTTGATGCACTATGTCATTTCTTTCCACAGTAAAAATATTTAATAAAAGGACTACTTGAAACACTGGAATGCATAAAGAAATTTTTATAGAGTTTTTGTTAATTTTTCGGATTATAACCTATCCCCGCTTTTTGAAAAATCACTTTTTGTCTTCCTAATAAAATATTTAAATTATCCCTTCCAAAGGTGAATTTAGAAAGAGCGTTCTTTAAGTCTTCAATTTCTTTTTCAAGTATATAACATAAAGAACAAGATGAAGATGTAGAAGCATGTGAAGAATGATTTGTGCAAGCATCGATGATTCCCAAAGTTTCATTTTTGACTTTCAATTCTTCTATTTCTTTATTTAAAACAAGAATTTGATTTTCTAAAGAAGAGATTGTTTTCTTAGAAGAATAGATTATTTTTGTGAATTTTAAAGACTCTTCATGCAATTCTTCAAAGGTATCTTGTAACTCATTGTAAGAAGGCAATAAAGTAGTATTAAAACTTACCTCATTTTCACTTTCTTCTTCTTCTCCTTTGGCCATGAGACATAGTTGAGCTTCTTTGCTGTCTGAGCTGTCAGTTGAATCCATGTCGTTTTCATCTCATGCTATATAGGTTTTTCTTCTTTTTCTTTCCTTAAAGGGCTTCTTTTCAAATTTCTCATTCTTCTTTTGGTAAACTGGGCACTCCATTTTCATGTGACCAGGTTTGCCACATTCATAGCAAGTTAGAGTTGTTGAAACTCCTTCACCTCTGTAATGAGTGTTCTTCGGGGGGAAGGGAGGTCTTCTTTGCGTTTCCTTTTTCCTGAGAAATTTACCAAATTTTTTAACTAACAAACTAAGATTTTCTTCATTTATCTCGATGTTTTCTGAGCCTTCTTCATTTTCTTCATCATCATTATCGATTGATGAGAAAGTGGCCTTGAGCGCTATCCCCTTTTTCTTTTTATCATTTTCTTCACTTTGACTTAGTCTGCTTAGTTCCAATTCGTGCTCATGAAGTTTTTCAATGAAGGTAGCTACAGTCATTGTCGACAAATTCCTCGATTCTGATATAGTTGTTACCTTGAGTTGCCAAATCCTGCTAAGACATCTCAACACTTTGTTAATCAAATCTTCGTTAGAAAAACTTTTACCTAAAGATGCAAGATGATTAACTATGTGGGTAAACCTCTTTTACATTTCTTGAATGTTCTCTCCTTGGTTCATTCTGAATAATTTATATTCACTAGTTAGAGAATTGATTCTCGACCTCTTTACTTCACTAGTACCCTCATGGGTAACTTGCAAAATGTCCCACATTTCTTTAGCAGTTTTGCAATTTGAAATTCTAAAAAACTCATCATATCCCAAAGCAGTAGTAATAATATTTTTTGCTTTCAAATTATGTTGAACTTTTCTTTTGTCTTCATCAGACCATTTATTTCTTGGTGTTTCGGTCCTTACGCCATTAACCTCATGTGTAGGTATAAAAGCGTCGTTTTCGACAGCATCCCACACATCTAGATCAATAGTTTCGATGAAGATTTTCATTTTTTCCTTCCAATATGCATAACCATCCCCATTGAAAAAGGGTGGTCAGTTTATGGAAGATCCTTCTAAAAAATCATTTGAAGAAGCCATGTTCTCTTAAAACTGATAAGTTCTTTATATAAGAGTCTAACTCTGATATCATTGTACTATTAAATATTTTAAGTTCTATGAGTTAGGTTTGAATTTCTAACTTAATAAAATCTATATTTTTTACATATATTCAATTAAAAAATAATTAAGTCAAATAAAAAATAAATTTAAATGCAAATATATATTAAATTAAATTATGATTATTATTATTTTTAATATATATATAATTTACTAATGAGTCCAACATATAAAAATTTAAATTTTATAAATAAATCAAAATTTCTAACTTATTAAATTGTTAACTAAAAATGAGCTACGAATACGATGGCTGGACTCATTTTCGGCCTAGATTCAAGTAACATACAGATACAATAAAATTCAAGTATGATGATATATATTTGAAGACCAACGTGAGAAGGAGAAGATGACATGCGTAGGTGGCAGGTGCTAATATCTTTGCCCTAGATCACTATGGTTGATGTAACTGATACCAGCTTTGACTTTTGTTACCTTGCACGAAAAAAAAAAATGGTATCGGAAAATAGGAAAGGATGGTAGAGTGAAAATTTTTTTCGCTCAACTAGTAAGAGTTTTCGAACTTCACGTAACAAGGTGTACGAAGAAAGGAACGCCAATAATTAGTGGATGAAGGAAGTTAGCGCAAAAAACAAGCAGATGAGGTTTGAAAGAAAAAAATGTCACTTTCAATAATTACTATGCTGTGAATTATCTAACAAAGAAGAGGATGTAATGTTGTTTCAAATTTTATCAACAACTTCATTCGATCATAATATCCCATGAATGCCTATGGTTTTATTATTATTATTATTATTATTATTATTATTATTATTATTATTATTTTGTGAATAATTAAAATCCGGGTCAAGGTGTCAGATAACTAAAAAAATAAATTCAAGGTCAATAGATGTTGTTCATTTCAGGATTGAGGCAAGCCTCAAAACTCAATCAACCCTCTAAAAAATACTTATAAATAATTCAACACTAATTTCTTAACATCTTGTTATATATATTTTATATTTCAAGATGAAGCCCTAATCCCAAAAATGAATCCATAATATGACCAACTGAAAAATACTTAGTTGTGAATAACTAACAATAATTGATTGGATCAAGGGCTATTAATCTATCATTTATTTATTTTTATTTTTTTACTTTTGGTACATCTATCATTTTAATGGTTTAAAAGTTGAGAAATGCTTCAAGGATCAAGCTCAAATTATAAATAATTTTCATTTTATTTTGGTGTGTGTGTGTGGCAGTTGCAGTTATTGGCTGTGGTTCTCCAATTAGTTCTTATTAAATTAGAATTAATTAATTAATTCATATAATGTAAGTAATCTATTTTAACTTATGTCCAAAATAATAATTAATTGTTACCATTAGCTAAAGTAGAGGAAGAAAAAGTAAAAGGGGCCTTATGTTTTGTTACGAGTCTTCAACCAATAATATAGGATCTGAAACTCAAAGACTTCATCATCTCCATATGCAAGTGAATTGTCAGAAAGTCATATCAATTGCTTCTCTAACATTTGATTCCTCCTAAATTTTGAGTTTTGACAAACACAGGAAGCAAGCACAATGGATGCCACTCACAGCATGTTTTGTGACAATGATCTGGTTAACCCTCTAAGCTCAATGGGCATGCAAGTGTCTTGTATTCTTGTTGTCTCACACTTTTTCAACGTTGTGCTCAGGACTGTGGGTCAACCTGGACCCATTGCTCAAATTCTGGTAATCAATCAATCAATCACCTTAATTTTGTTAATAAAGTTTTTTTTCTTCTTAATTATTTGTATAGAATTGAAGTTTCAATATTATTAATTCTTGGTGCATTGTTCAACAGGCTGGGTTGGTACTAGGTCCAATGTCACATATTGAGTATATAAAAGTTACATTCTTTCCTGCCAGTTCCATAAATTACTATGAAGTTGTGAGCTTCTTCTGTCGCATACTTTTCATGTTCTTATTTGGGTTAGAGATGAATATTCACTACACCATGCGCAATCTACGCCTAGTCAGCTTGGTAGCCTGTGGTGGTGCAATAATGGGTGGCATTTTTGGTCTATCTGTCTCCTTTTATTTGTACCAAGAGTTAGAGACCAATGCCCCCATGTATTATTTTTGTATGATCATTATGCTAGTGGTATCATACACAAGCTCCCCTATGGTGATTCGTTTGGCAGCAGAGTTGAGGTTTGCTGCATCAGATGTTGGGCGAATAGCGGTGTCTTCTGCATTGATCACAGAAATGGGTTGCTTGTTGTTTTTCAATGTGATGGTTAATTGGAGAAGAGAAAGTTACATTTCTTCTGGTTTTGGTTGCATTATAATTACCACCCTGGTGGTGCTTATAAACAGATACTTAGCCGTTTGGTTAAATAAAAGACATAGAAACCAGAAGTACCTCAAGGCTCCTGAGCTGTTACTTATCCTATTCCTGCTTCTAACTAGCTCAATGATTATAGAAATTTGGGGTTACAACAGTATTATTAATTGCTTTGTCATTGGCTTGATGTTTCCTAAGGAAGGCAAAACAGCTAGAACATTGGTGCATAAACTGGGTTATTCTATTTACAACTTTGCACTTCCAGTATACTTTGGGTACTTGGGTTTACAATGTGACCTAATAAATGTCTTCCGGAGCTTGGATCGGACGGCGAATATGACCATATTGATTTTGTTGAGCATTGGCAGCAAGCTTAGTGGTACTCTTATAGTTTGCCGTTACCTTCAAATTCCTATAAGTGAAGGAATTTTTCTTGGCTTCATATTGAACACTAGAGGCTATGCTGATCTGCTATTTATTGGTGCAGCAGCAAAGCAAGTAATTGTGAGTATATTTCTTGACTTGATTGAATTAATCAGAATTATAATATCTCAAATCTGTATACTAATAGTATAATTCATTGGCTCTTGTGTTAATTTGCAGACTTTTGATTCAGAAGCTTACAATGTGTTGTTAGTATCAATAGTACTAAACACAATAATATCAGGAATAATTGTGGCTTTTCTAGCAAGGGGGGAAGAGAAAATGTTTGCAAACAACCATACTGCAATTGAACAGCAGAAAATGGAGGATGAGCTTAGAATTCTGGCTTGTGTATATGATCCTCGTCAAGTACCTGCCATACTTGCCACAGTGCTAGCAATACATGGCTCAAGAGCATCACCATCTACCACTTATTTAATGCACCTAATAGAGCTTGTAAAGAAGATCAAGTCTAACTTGTTATACCATGAAAAAGAAAATGCTGAGCTTAGCGACGATGAGGACTATGGTGGCAATGATGTTGTGGAAATTAATAATGCCTTAGATACCTTCACTACAGACACAAAGATTTTGGTCCACCAAAGAAGGGCAGTGTCTCCTTTCCCAAGTTTGTATGAAGATGTTTGCAATGATGCAGAAGATCTTCAAGTATCCATTATCCTACTACCCTTCCACAAGCATCAGCGCATCGATGGAAAATTAGAAAGTGGGAAGGAAGGGATAAGGATAACTAATCAGAAGGTTCTTAGACATGCCCCTTGTTCTGTTGGTGTCATTGTAGAAAGAGGACTTGCCAGGGTCCCTGGTTTCTCACAACTAGTTGCCTCAGAAACCATACAAAATGTTGCAACTCTTTTCTTTGGAGGCTCAGATGATCGCGAGGCTATTGCTTGGAGCCTACGCATCTCCAAACATCCACGCATTAATTTGACAATCATCAGATTTCTGCTGATTTCTTCTTCATCACAAAATGAACAGATTGAAAGTGGAGAATCTGAGGACAAAGAAATTTTGATGTCATTGTCTGGGGAAGAGACTGTGAATGAGATTGACAATGCCTTTATGGTTGATTTCTATAATAGGTATGTGACTTCAGGTCAAATTGGATATGTGGAAAAGTTTGTGAACGATGGAGCACAAACAGTTGAGTCTTTGAAAGAGATAGGGGACATGTACTCTTTGTTTATAGTAGGAAAGGGTGGTAGAGGACATTGTTCATTGACAATTGGTATGAGTGACTGGGAGGAGTGTCCGGAGCTTGGAACAGTTGGTGATGTCTTGGCTTCTTCAGACTTCGATATTCATGGCTCAGTTTTGGTCATTCAACAGCATAGGGATGCCAAGAAAGGCCTACTGCACGATTAGTTATTAAAGTACAATAACATTAGACTTATTCATGCACTTGGCCTTATGAACATACTGTGCATAAATGCCACATTTTTTTTTTTGTTTTGAACATTGTATTAGAGAAAAAAAATGATAAACATTTTTTTAAAAAACTGTATATTATTATCAGTTCTTTTTGGTTTGAGGTCTCCAGTTGGTGATGGAGAAATTATTGAATAAATAGAATTTGTCAAAATTATGGGATCTTTGCAAAATTTAAACTTGGTTGCAAATCTTATTGGTCCTGCCTTCAGATGGGTTTGCATCAGGGCAAGCTCTTGCAAATGTGACTAATAAGAGATACTAAACAAAAAGGCAATACCGCAATAGCCAGGCTTAAAAAGTTTGTTTTGTTTTCACATAAATATATGCTTTTAAGTTTTAACAACTTAGGCAAGTACCATTCTTGTGAATTATATATGTGGACATGGAGATAATAATTTAGCTTTGGGTAGGAGATGCTCTTTTTTTTTTTACCCTTCTTCTTCTTCCTCTTTCAATTAGAAGAAGAAGTAGCCTCATGTAAGGTTCATATGGAAAACTGGAAAATAAACTTGAAGGTATAATAGATGTGAAAGAAAGACAATAGTAACATGCAAGTGTCAAACTGAGAAAAAATTCTGCCACCAAGAGAAGAAAGCAGCGCAACTATCTTTTTGGGTTGCATGCATTCTCATTTAGATAAACCATTTAATTTAATTTGAAAAGATCAATGGAAATTATTTGTGAGTTTACCAGTTATTAACTTTTTAGTATAATGAAGGGGGGGGGGGGGGGGGAATAGTAGATGATATAAACAGATGTACCTATCGAAATAGAAGTATACTTAATTTCAATGCTTTGGTCAAGCTAACATGATCACATCTAAAGCTATCTAGGTAATACTCCTAAGAAGCATGGGTTGTTGGTCTAATGAGGAGCTACCAAGATATACCTCGGCTCGAGTATTTTATATGAGTTTAATTTTGATATATTTTTACTATAATTTTTTTTACATAATTAATTAATCATATATCATTACATATATGATTTTTAAAATAATTATTATAAAAGTTAAATATTTTAAATGACATATCAATATACGATTGAATTAATAAAAAAATTTACTGCATCAAATCCAAATCCATTTTATATTTTGGAACCAAATCATTTGGAGTTTTGAAAAGAATTACTCTTAATCATCTAAGAACTAGTATTTAATTAATTATTTTTCTTTTAATATTTTATCATAAAAGAAAGTATTTTTAAGGACTGAGATCCTCTCTTTATTTTAAAAAAAAACACTACATAGGATCTTATGGTTATTTTTATTTTAATTTTTTACATTTCATGCTAAATTATTTTTTTTACTGGCTGTTAAATTATTTTTATGGTTAACTCACAAGAGAAATTTCACAAAATTCTTTATGTTGTCAATGAATAAAATATTAAATTTATTGAGCATATATTTTCTTGTGGTTTTTTAATTTTTATTTTATATATTATTACATTTCATGTTAAAATAGTGATATTTTTTATAAATGGCTTTTTAAAGTTAAATATTTTTATGGTTAACTCACAATTCATCTCATTTCACAAAATTCTTTATATATATATATATATGTCAGATGAATATTTATTGTGAAGATATTAAATTTATTAGATATTTCGAATGATCATATAAAAGATAAATTTCTTTTTTTAACTTTTTTCCAAGGCCAAATTTACTTTTCTATGCTATTATATATATATATATATATATATATATTCATGTGAAGGTTAGCATCTTCTACATTTAGTTTTGGACAAAAATGTCAAAATCTTCTTTTATGAGACAACTTAATTTTATGGACATTTTAGTAACTTAGGATTAACAAATTTAATGACAAAAGAGAATACTAATACAAATTTTAATGATGTGAGAGTATTTCACTATTCTTATTAACTAAAAATGAAAAAGATAGAATCTAATTAATTATTTTAAGAAAAATAAAAATTTCATGTTCATAAAAAATTTATGAAATAATTTTTTGGTACATATATTTATCAAATAGAAATAGTTTATAATTTATTTAAATAATATATAAATATAATGTAGAAGTCATTTGATTAAAGCATATATACAAACAATTTTTAACGTTCTTTTTTTTTATACGTTAGAAATTATGCATTAGTATTGAATGTAATTGATTAAATATCTAACATGAAAAACGGAAGACAAAATAAGCTCTTAAACAATATTAGTATTATTGGCTTAATGATGATGATATCATCTAAAAGATTAAATATTATCACGTGAATGTAATTGATTAAATATCTAACATGTAAAATATTATCACATGTATTCTCTCATAAAATGGCATATACTTATATTTGATCATAATTTTCAAGGTTATTTGATTAAAACACATACAAACAATTTGTAACATGTATTGTCTAAAAGATATACCATATATATACATATTGTATAAATAGTTTCTCACGTCTTTTTTAATTTTTCACTTAAAAGTATTTTTTAATTATTTGATATGTTATATCTTTTTTATGTTTTTTAATTTAACGAATAAATTTATATAGTATAGTAAATATTTTATCACATTTTAATATATAAATTAATAATAAAAATTAATAAATAGAGTTAATATTTTACTAAAAATAAATAGAGTTAAAAATAATATTATATTATTCTTTTTCATTAAAATTAAATTTAAATATACTTTTTTATTAAAATTGGTTTATTCTTTTTTATTATTTAATGAGTTGATTTGAATTATTTAATCAAAACAAAATTCAAAGTTAAATTTAAAAGTAAAAATTTAAATGATTAAAAGACTAACAAGTTTAAATTATGTTTAAAACAAATACATAAATATTTTTGTCCAAAATCAAATGCGGAAGATGTTATGAAAAAAACATATAACAACCGAAAAAAAAAAGAGCATGAAAGAACCCGAAAGAAAGGCAAAGAATACCTCCTCAGTCGTCAGTCCTCAGTCTTCAATGGCTTAAAATCACGAAGCTCTCTCATCGTTCGAGGTTCCTGTTGTTGTCAGTTCACCTTCACTTCTCTTGGGTACTTTGCAACTCATCTTTATCTCGTTTTTTTGTTATCAATTCGATGAAAATTGGGTTCAATATGCCTTTTTAACGCACCCCTTTTATGTTTTCCGCAATTTAGCTTCAGTGTCACTAATGGGGTCTGTTTTGTGGTTTATCTCTTATGGTTGCTTGGGGAAAATGATGCTGTCTCTGTTAATCTGAAAATTTAAATCGCCAATAGGGAAAAAAATGATGTTTTTTTAAATGTTTTTTATCTTCATTTTAATTTTAGTGTAATGGTTTGAGTAGGGAATATGTTTGTTTGGTTACTTATTGCATATGATTTCTACTATTATGGATGAATTATCAAACATATGCAGTACTTAGAAGCATCCTACGTCTTATTAGACCTATTTCTATGTTAAATTTAGGGTAAATTACGCATTTCCCTCCTGAAGTTTTGGCCAATTTCACTTTTCATACATGAGCTTCATTACTACCACATAACCCCCTAAACTACAGTAAAAAGTGTAAACCCGTGTTTTGTCAATTTTAACGAGGGGAGTCTGCACGTGATAAGTACGTGATCTCTTTCAACATAATCTTCACACACTCCACTCCCAAAGAAAAATGAAAATGGGTTAAACCTTAGCGGGGTAATGTGTAATTTACCCTTAAGTTTATAGGGAACCTGGCTGATTTATTTCCAGTTCCATCACATATAATATGCTATCCTCTTTTTGTCAATGTCCTTTTGTGTAATATAGCAACTGCTCCATCTATAAGGACAGGGATGGAAGCTGAGATCAGGGTTCAGAACCTACCACATTGATGTTTGTGTGTGCTATTTTCCAATGATAAGAATTGATAAAGCTTCTACTTTTATTTTATAAAGAAAGTAGATCCATCTTAGACCCAGACACAATTTTTTAATATTCCACTACGTTGATTGAACTGTGAATTACGTCATATGATTTTTTTTATATTTTTTTTGTCTAGATAGCTTTAGTTTTTCCTTTTATTTTATGTTGCAGTTGCCAATTCTCTGCTACAATTTTTACAGGTACGGATGTAGGCAGGTTGTTAAAAGGGAAGTTTATATTTTCTCCATGGGGATAGACCTGGAGCAGCCTTCTGGAGATTATCATAATGAAGACAGTAGGCATCAAGCAAATGTTGATGCTGTGGAACAAGTGGATAAAGGAAATAGTACAGATGGACTGCCAAATTCTTTTAAAGTTGTTGGGAATGATAAGGAGAATGCAGGGCCAAATATAAATGCTGAGTTGTCAGACTGCAGAAATAAAGGGTACGATGGACAAGGAATCAACTTGAATTCCTCAAAAATATCAGAGCCTCATGATGCAATGGAGTTTAATTCAAAGGAGGAAGCATTCTCATATTACAAAGAATATGCCAAATCTGTGGGATTTGCTGCCATAATAAAAGCCAGTCGTCGATCTAGAATATCTGGAAATTTTATTGATGCAAAATTTGCATGTACCAGATATGGAAACAAGCGAGAATCCGGTGCAGCTGAAACTTCAGAATCTCTTTCAAATACAGACAATATACCAAGCATGCCTGTAAAAAGGAAACGTGGTAGAGTGAATCTATCTTGGGCTAAAACAGATTGCAAGGCCTGCATGCATGTCAAGAGAAGGCAAGATGGTAGATGGATTATCTGTAGTGTCATAAAGGAGCATAACCATGAAATTTTCCCTGACCAAGCCTATTACTTTAGGGGGCATAGAAACTTAAATCTAGGAAATAATAATTCTGATGCATTACATGCTATCAGGGCAAGAACAAAAAACATGTTTGTTACAATGTCTAGGAAATCTGGTGGGTGTAAGAAAGTTGAGAATCAAAACGGCAACGCTGGAAAACAATTAGGTAATGGACAGCATTTGGCTTTTGATGAAGGGGATCTTCAAGCTATGCTTGACCATTTTATGTATATGCAAGATGAGAATCCTAACTTCTTTTATGCAATAGATTTGAATGAGGAGCAGCAATTGAGAAGTGTTTTCTGGGTTGATGCTAAAGGTAGGCTTGATTATAGACACTTTAGTGATGTGGTTCTTTTCGACACCACTCATATCAAGAATGAATATAAGCTGCCCTTTATTCCTTTTATTGGTGTAAACCACCACTTTCAGTTCCTGTTGCTAGGATTAGCGTTAGTGTCTGATGAGTCTAAATCAACATATACGTGGCTGATGCAGGCATGGTTCAGGGCGATGGGTGGACGTGCTCCAAAAGTAATACTTACGGACCAAGACAAAGCTCTGAAAGAAGCTGTTGCTGAAGTGCTTCCTGACTCTCGTCATTGTTTTTGTTTGTGGCATATGCTGAGTAAGATTCCAGAAAAGCTCAGTCATATAATAGTGCAGCATGCAAACTTTATGACCAAATTTATCAAATGTGTTCTGAAGTCTGGGACAAGTGAACAGTTTGAGAAGAGATGGTGGAAAATGGTTGAGAGATTCAATTTAGGTGATGACAATTGGTTATGCTCTATTTATGAGGACCGTGAACGATGGATACCAACATATATGAAAGACACATTTTTAGCAGGGATGTCTACTGTGCAACGATCAGAAACTATAAACTGTTTGTTGGACAAATATATGCAGAGGAAAACTACATTGAAGGAGTTTTTACAGCAATACAAACTGGTATTACGAGATAAATGTGAAGAGGAAGCAAAAGCAGATTTTGAAACTTTACATAAACAACCAGCATTAAAATCCCCATCACCTTTTGGGAAACAAATGGTAAAATTATATACACATGCAATATTTAAGAAATTCCAGAGTGAGGTTTTGGGAGTTGTTGCCTGTCATCCAAGAAAAGAAAGTGAAGATGGACCAACAAAAATGTTTAGAGTTCAAGATTTTGAAGACAATCAAGATTTTATTGTCATGTGGAATGAAATGACCTCTGATACATCTTGTTCATGCCATTCATTTGAATTCAATGGCTTTCTTTGTAGGCATGTAATGATTGTTCTACAAATTTCTGGTGTACATAACATCCCGTCTCAGTATATATTAAAACGTTGGACAAAAGATGCCAAGAATAAGCAAACAGCAAGAGAGCTGTCAGGTGAGGTTGACTCTAGGGTTAAGCGCTATAATAATTTATGTCAACGAGCCTTTGAACTGGGTGATGAAGGGTCTTTATCACAAGAAAGTTACATTGTTGCTGTAAATGCACTAGAAGAAGCTTTGAGAAAGTGTGAGAGCCTGAATGATTCAATTCAAAGTGTAATAGAACCGAACTCACCAATTTTTGGTTCTCAAGAGGTGAATCTAATTAACAGTGCTGGTCATACAAACAAAAAGGATAGTACTTCTAAGAAAAGACAGGTTAGTTTTGCCATATCAGTCATTAAGCTCATATTACAGACTTTGTTTCCATAACTTCAGAAATCCTTTTGTGTGCCCCTCTTATTTAGTAATGCTTAATAGGTTCACCCAGAACCAGAGATCATTGCTATAGGAATCGATTCCAGTTGGCAGCAAATGGTTAGTGCTTCTTGTTTGAAGTACACGTTAGATTCATCAGGAAGATGCTGATTGTGATATTACATCATAGAAGAATATTTTATGGTCTGTATTTGTTATAGGAAAACCCCAATACACGAGCAGCTGGCCTTGATTGTTCTTATGAATCACAGCAGAGCATTCAAGAGATGGTATGGCATGTTTTCATTGCTACTGCATGCATTATGTGATAAAGAATAGTATGTGGGTTTTACTATTTTCTAAGCCACTTGAGTCTATGAATCTTAAAATTTGGGCCCTTTTTGCAAAATCTTGACAGGATCAGTTGAACTCAAGAGCTTCGAACCTGGATGGCTATTTTGCCACTCAACAAATTGTTTCAGGAATGGTAAGAGGTCCTTACAATTTTGAATTATGGAATTCAATTTAAAAGTAGATATCCAGCTGTGATCTACTTGTTGGTCAAAGATTAATTAGCTGTCCTTAATTCTGTTGTAGGGCCAATTGAACTCGATAGCTGCTAGTCGTAATGATTATTACAGCAACCAGCATGGCATTGGCCTGGTAATGTATATTTGGCTAGTCTTTGGTGTTTTCTATTTTTATATTGGGGTTTTAGATTTAGATTATATTCTGATTTTGGGTTGAGTCTTGATGCAGGGACAGTTGAACTCAATTGCACCCATCCATGATGCCCAGTACATGGCCCCGCAAAGGATGCAAGGGATGGTATGGGATTCTAGCATGTGTTTGCTATTGCTAATAGTTTGTGATTTGGCATTAATGATTATTGAGAAATGGGGAATTTTTAAATGATAAGAACTGAGGAAAATAGGGAAGATATATAACAATAGCAACAACAACCAAGCCTTTCACACTAGGTGGGGTTAGCTACATGAATTAAATGACGTCATTGTACACTATCAAAAGTAAAAATAAAAAAGATAGATAAGATATAATTCATACATTCTAATGTCATTCTTTTCAGCACCATTACAATCCCTGAAATTAGTAAGTGCCATAATATTGTGTGACATTGCCTGGTAATGTCCTTTGCATTGTATGACATTACCTGGTAACGATTCTTGGTTTCATTTATGGTAATGGTATGGCTTTAGACCTTTAGTATGTCTCTTCATAGGAGGAGGAAAAGACAATGATATTTAACTCTTTCTTGGATGATATATCTTGAAGACACCTTGATAAATCCCAAAATTGATGGATTTTTAAAATATAATCCTTGCTGTATTTCAATGTGATGGTTGTAAGACATTATTGTGATGATATTTTTTTCGCATGCTTGTAGGCACAATTACACTTCAGACAACAAGTGATCCCAAGTTGTTTTGATGTTCAAGATAGTTCGCGAAATGTGGTAGTAATGTCACACTCTGGACTTTTATATTATTTTATAGGGTAAATTACACATTATCCCCCTAAAGTTTGACTCATTTTCACTTTTCATACATTAATTTTATTTTGTAACACATAACCCTCATAACTTATGGTAAAAAGTGTAAACTTGTATTTTCTGTTAAATTTAATGGTAATAGTCTGCACGTGTTTGGGAGTTGAGTGTTTGAAGATTACGTTGAAAGAGATCACATGTAAACTCTTAGGGGGGGTTATGTGTTATAAAATAAAGTTCATGTATGAAAAGTGAAAATGCACAAAACTTCATGGGGATAATGTGTAATTTATCCTATCTTTATATATATTTTTTCTGTCCTTCTGATTCCTTAAAATAATTCACTTTCTTGTAGGACCAGCCCAATGGAGGATCCACACAACTGCATGGGATGGGGGTAGATGTAAAACAACTGAATTCAAGGCACCTGTCTCAATAGTTAGGTTATACGCTGACATAGTGCGTTGTATATCAGCATTTATGTGTTTCAGCTAGTTTAATGTATTTAATAGAAGTCTTTTTATCAAAGGAAATATATAATATTGATTAGAAATCAAATAGTACCGAGTATTATTTGATGAGCCTAGATTAATTCCCGCTATTTTGGTAGACTGGTAGGACTTTGTTTATGAACCTGTGAAAGTGCATCATCAACCATATCAACATTCTAGCATTAGCCCTTTCATATGCATTATCTTGGAAGTTAAAGCTGTTGATTTAAATAACCAACATTTTTCTTTTAAAAAAAAAAGAAGCTGTTGATTTCATGTGATAACAATCTGTTACATTTATTTGATAAAAGCAGACTCATGGCTTGTTATAGGAGCCAACCGTTTTGGCTTTTATCAGTTCCTTGTCTATAGCATTGACGCAAGATACATATGAAAGATAAAAGTAGTCTGCAGTTTGTTACTTAACCTGCATAGACATATTGGAGGACATCATAAGGTCCAAGAGATGTTGATTTGCATCTTCTCCATATGGCTAATGCTATACTAGTCATTTTTCGTCCTTTTACTCCCTTCCCATATAGTAAGCTTAATTTATCTGTGTATACGGGGTAACATTCCAAAATTTCTAAATTTCTTTCTTTCTTTGTTATATATGTTTTTATAATTTTTGTGATTTTTGTGAATTACTTGATTTATTTTTATTATATTATTATTTTTGGACTGATGTGTGTTTGAGTCGGGACTGGAAAAATAAATTTTTTTCTCAGGTTAGGAAATTTTTGACTTTTCACACGGGGCCGGGAGATTTTACTAAATCCGGAACCGGGAATATATTTCAAAATTTTTCTTTTTTTGAGATTTTACTTGACGGGTAAAATCTAAGACCTTCTATTACCTAATGGACAATCATTACGAGTTTTATTAGTGGTAACTTTTGTTCTTTGGTAAATAGTCATCGGTAAAAATTTAATTATGAATCTAGTCTTAATTCTTGATCAATTCTTTTTGTGACTCATTTTACTATTAACCAATAGAAAGTTAGCTTCTAGGTTAAATTTTCATGAAAGTCAAATAAAATGGCTATGATTTAATGTGAACCAATGAGAGGAAAGATAGAAAATAAGATGACTGCTCCACTTGCAAGAGGAGCTCACGGCCTTGAAGATGTTTTAGGACCATCTTGATTGAACCACTTGAGAGTTGTAACACCTTGAAATTTCTTTCTTTCTTTGTTATATATGTTTTTATAATTTTTGTAATTTTTGTGAATTACTTGATTTATTTTTATTATATTATTATTTTTGGACTGTTGTGTGTTTGAGTCGGGACTGGAAAAATAAATTTTTTTCTAGGGTCGGGAAAATGTTGACTATTCACACGGGGTTGAGAGATCTTACTAAACTCAGAGTCGGGAATAGATTTCAAAATTTTTCTTTTTCTAAGATTTACTTGACGGGTAAAATCTAGGACCTTCTATTACCTAATGAATAATCATTATAGGTTTTACTAGCGGTAACTTTTGTCATTTGGTAAATAGTCATCGATAAAAATCTAATTATGAATCTAATCTTAATTCTTGATCAATTCTTTTTGTGACTCATTTTACTATTAACCAATAGAAAGTTAGCTTCTAAGTTAAGTTTTCATGAAAGTCAAATAAAATGGCTATGATTTAATATGAACCAATGAGAGGAAAGATAGAAAATAAAATGACTACTCCACTTGCAAGAGGAGCTCACGGCCTTGAAGATGTTCTAGGACCATCTTGATTGAACCATTTGATTTCATCTCTCTATATAAACCTATCATGCATAATTTTCAAGAAATAAAACTATCAATAACCATCACAAAATTCTCTCATATTCTCTCTTTGATAACCCACTGCCAAGCCCTTCCAAATCCTCTCCAAACTTGATCAATTCTAAATAACCACATATCTTGAACCTAAACACCATTCTAAGACACTTTCTTGTTGTGAGTTTCTTCTAAATCATTCATCTTCAACATTTTCTCAAGGCTTAAAGTTTGAAGGTTCTAGGTGAAGTTCTTGACCTTTATTTCTAAAATTTATTTTCAATTTCTAGACCATGATCTTGATCCATGGTCATCTTATTTCAAGCCTTAGATGTTAATAAATTTATGTTTGATTTGTTTTAAGGGTCTTTTTGGTAGTAGAAGTTGTTTTAAGAAGTAACAAAGGGACTTTGATCATCACCTAAGGTAAGAGGGAGATTAACCTCATCAAATCATTTTGGTGGTGAGAAACGAATTTGTAGTTTGATTGGTGAAAAATCTATGTGAGAATTTATTCACTTGATTATGTGTATTTCGTGATTCATACTTACATGATTATATGTATTTATATGATTATTATAGTATGAATGAAATTGTTGTAGCATGAATTGATGATTGAAATTCTTTACATACTATGAATCATGTGAAAAAGAATGATTTTTTATCCCTAAAACTATTTATGGCTCATGGCCATCAAGCCCACAAAGGGGTAACTATGACAAAATATTTTATGAAATGAACACTTAGATGATTAGGTGATAAGAACATGGTTTAAGGATTTATAAATTAAAAAGGTGATTGAATAAAATTTTATTATTTGAGAAAGAATAATTTTTCGGCTATGGTGATGGAAATAAATTTTTAGAAGGATGTTTTAAAAATTAAAGTATTTTATTTAAGAAAGTTTTAATGAGATTAATGGGAAAATATTTTTTTGAAATATCTTGATTTAATTTAAATAATATAGGTTTTTATGAAAAATGTTAGAAAATATTATTTAAATGTGATTTAGTAAAAAACTATTAGAATTAAAGTCCAATTTTTATATTAAATAAGAAAAGTTTTAAATTGAGCTTAGAATATAAATAAAACATTTTACGTGATTAAAAATACGTAGAAAAATCCTTACGCGATTTAAGAATGATGATTTTTAATTATGCGATTAAAAAATGTTTTGAAATTCTTACGCGATTGAAAAATATTATAAAAATGTTACGCGATATATTAATGTAACAAAAGTGTTACGCATTTGTGAAATACAATAGAAATACTGCACATTTGAGAAAAATAGTAAGTTTTACTGTCGGGCTGACGTACTGGACCCGAATACGTCTGTTGACGTTTTAGCCCAGTGGTGGCTTGTTTTTACGTGAAAGTCACGTAGTTATCAATTATTGATTTATGAAAGCATTTGAACATGCATTATCAAAGTCATTGTGATTTTGTTTGATAAGGCTGTATGCCTAGGAGATTGAATTACACATTTGTGCGGGTGAGAATTACGTAGTGAAGGTCTATGAATGACCTTGGAGGCGTCGGGGGCACGGGTATTCTATAAGTGGTCAGTTAGTAGCTCTACTGTGCCGTGGTGACTGATGCAAAAGCACTGACGATCTCGAGGAGACACTGTTCCTTTCCAGATACGGTGTAGACTGTCTTGTATAAGTCATGATGCGTATGTTGAGGACATTAAAGCACTTGAATTGAGGTTGACGATATACAAACAGGTTCTCCCGATCATTTTCTCCGATGTCTTGGTTTAGCTACATGGAGTAGGGGTCTGTTCACTGTGCATATGCATAAACTGTTGACATATTACTGTGAAATATATGTATATGTATATTCAATGAGTTATCTGTTGAGATATATCATGATTGCAATTGTTGTATCTGTACTGTATGACTTTATTATTATTACTGTTTCCTTACTGCTACTTTGGTATTTGATGTAAGGGATCTCACCTCTTTATTGTATTGTTCTGCCTGTTTTCTGCTTTATGTTTATGCTTGTGAAGACGACAATGGCAACGAGGAGGAACCTGATAGGTTTCGCTAGTGTACAGTTCCACGAAGGAACGAACGCATGACGTATTCACTGGGAAATAGAACATATAGAGTATTATGGAGATATTACTGCATCCATGAGTAGGACCTGTCATGGGGCCACTACTTTTACTTTTAACGCTACTATATATTTAGAGTTTCATATGCCTACGATGGACTTGTGGAGTAATATTTACTATATTCCTAGGGAAGATTCAGAGGTATCTTCTACTCGGATTCCCGTTCCTCGAGACATACCCCAACCAGGGAACTTGCCATTGGAAGAAGACTCAGAGAAAGACCCAGAAGAGGATTCAGAGGAAGATCGAGTGCAGGACCTTACTCTTCAAGTTTTTGGTCTTGAGTTAGGTTCAATTTTGATATGGTAGTTATACATATTATTTGGAATATATAAGCTTTATGTATTTACGTTTCGATAAACGATGTATAAATATGTAAAGAGTATTATTTAGTTCTTTATGCTTAGTATTCTTCGTTTTCTGATAAATTTATGTCTTCTGTGAAAAAGAAATTATGAAACCCGAATTTTATATTATGCAATTCTTTTATTACTTGGGTTAAATTTTAAAGAGTTAATAAGAAATGTAATTCCCTACGGATGGTGTTACATATGGCCCACCTTTGATATTAATTATTATGGTTAAATTAAAGTTTTGTTTTCTATACTTTACACTCATTTTTAATTCCGTCATATAATTTTTTTTTTCAAATTAGTTCTTATACTTATAAAAGTTTTCAAAATAGTCATCGCCATTAACTTTTCTTATAATGTCATTATAACACTGTTAGTTGGCTAACAAAGTATGTGTTTCTTTATCTAATTGAGGCTCTTTTAGATGCTCGTTTTTTTTATAAAACGTCAAATAAATGTTCTTTTATTTTAGTAAGTGTTCATTTCTTTTGAGTAAGTGTTTGTTTAATAGGTGCTCTCTTTTAGATGCTTTTTTTTACTTTGTAAAATGTTTAGTATAGAGTAAATTAACAGTATTAGAATGAAAGTTAACAAGAACTGTTTTGAAAACTTTATATATGTGAGAACTGATTTGAAAAAAAAAATTACAAAGACTAAATTAAAAATGAATGTAAATTATAGGAATCAAAATTTTAATTTAACCTTATTTTAAGTTAGTGATTTTCCACCTTATTCAAACTTTCTTTCAGAGAGAAGGGGAGATAGGAATTTGGGCATTTATCAAGTTTTTATATGGTATATGCATATAAATTTAAGTCAGGTTGGACTATGACTCAATGAGTGTCAACTCGCTTGATACCAATATGTTAGCTCCGACAAATCAAGCATGTTTTGACAATAATAGTTTGGGTTTTCCTAATTGAATTATCCACTCATGATACTCAACAGTCAACACACAATCTTTATTTAACTGGCTCGACCTATCAAATCCTACTCGGTTCACTGAGTTTAACCGATTCCTGACTGATTCATTGGGTTGAAGGCCGATTTTCTACATATTGATTTTGAAGACTTAATCTGACCGACTAGTAAATTGATTCCCAATTAAACCAGCCAGGTTGTCTAATCTAACCCAGTTTTCAAAACAGTACTCAACACAATCTTCATAGTTTTGGTCAAGTATGTTTTCTCATGAAAATGACTCTCAAGCTAAACTTAAAGAAAAAGAAGAATGCAATTTTTGCAAAATAAAAAATGATGTTCTCATAGCTTAACCGGAGAAAATGACGATGGTGTATCATATAGAAATTATTGCAGTTCAGCTTTATTTTTTTGATATATGTTAAGGGTATTCTTAGGTTAGCTTTTGCAACATTCGAGACTTAGTCCTTTCTTCAAACAATTTAATGAGTACATCTCTCATATTGACTCGGTGCATTTAGAGGAATTAATTTTTTTAAATGCTAGTCCAATGTTTGAACCCTAAGTAGTCAAGGTGGGTTTAGGGGGAGGGAGAGAGGAGCGTGAAATTGAGCTATAACTTATTACTAGTGTGAAGACCTCAGCTCCTCAAGTATAGTTATTATTACTCAAAACCTCAAGTTTGAACCATGAAACTTGAGAAGTGAAAATTAGAGGCTAAATTTGATTAAATTCATAAGAATTCTCAATTTAAAGGTCACGTATGTTTTAGAATAAACAAGAGAGAGAAAATAAAGTATTTAAGGTTGATAAACTTTAAAAACAACATTTGTCAATAGGGATTTACCCTTATATAGGTAGGTTAACTAATTTAAATACTTATTAGAAAGCATGAAAGAAAACATTGAGAAGCTTGAAAGGAGTGCTTGCGTTGAAATAAATTTAAAATAAACAGGCTGTTTGTGACTCTTTATAACATTAATTGATTATGCTTTTGAACAAAATTAGGCCTTGGTAAGCTAGTTCACCATTTCTATCATATATTCATAAAATTGCTTGTTTTATTTTTTTAAAATTCGAAAGTACATATCATATTAATATTCTTGAATCCCTTCATTTTCAAATGACTATTTTTTTAATCATTTTCTTATGAGCTGTGTTACTTACACATAAATAATTTTTACAGAACTCTCATATATGCTTATGTGGGAAATCACAATTCACTTATCACACCAACCAAAATTTCTATTTTCCTCTTGATGTCACAAGTCACCCTATGTAAAGTTTCTATATGAAATTTATTTATGTGAGGAATCATTTCCCTTTCTTTATTGGTATTAATTAATCCTTGCTACTTAGTTTTTCAAATATAAAGTTTAGTTCTTAGATATGTAGAGGGTGCACAATTAGACATATACAAAAGCTTCTAATATGAATTACACATACTAAGTTAATTGTAGTTCTAACTTCTATTATTAGTTAAGATTCCAATTAATTTTAAACGTGACAGTAAAATGCAATAGAATAGATTATACTTCACTATCTTAAGATTTGTCAAAATGAAAGTAAATTCAAAATATCACATAAAAAAAAGAAGAAAATAAATTCAAAGTAAAATGGCGTTTAAAATTTCAAATAAGATTTGAAAATTAGATTTAAATTTATTTTAAAGCTGCGGAACGTCTCTATAAAAACAAAGATATAAAAGTGAATCACACTTTGCTCCTCATCCTTTGTTAATTCTTATCCCGTCCCCATTCAACGTACGTAAGAAACAATAATAATAATTCACTGTTTGGCACTTTGGGATTAAAAAAACAATAAAATGTCATTATCCAGGTTAATCAGGTTTCAGATCCCCCATCTCTCAGTCTCACTACTACTTCCACCAACTCCTTCTCTATCTTTGTCATCATTTTCACTACGTTTCAGCAGAACAGCACTCACCACGAAGGCTTCGTTATCAGCACCACCAGATATGGTCAAAGCTATCAGAGTTCATGAACTTGGTGGCCCTCAGGTCTCTTTCTCTTACCTTTCCCTTCCCTTCTGCTTCTCACTCACATATAATTTGAAAAACGCGCCCTTTATTCTCATATAACAACATGATCATTATCAACTATCAAAGTGGATTATTGGGTACTCATTTTTCCCATTAATTTGAAAGACCCATATTCCAGAATCTGAATTATTGGTTCCTGTAACAATATTTATGCTTTTTGTTTTCCTACTGTTCTGCTAGGTAATAGGTTCTTTCTCATTTTTAGTTTCTATTCGGTGTAAGTAGTCTAGTTTTGGGTTCAAATTGGATTATGACATCTTGCCTGAGGATTAGAGGTGGCAAGTATGCTCTGAAAATGATGCTAATTTTTGTTTCAATGATTTTGTAAAGCAATTATTTCGTGAATTTCTATGGTACCCTAACGGGTATGGTACTTAGAGTGAGTTGTCAAATTATTCATTGAATGTTGATTTCATAATAAATATTTAAAAATAACTAATAGCTAATGAAATGCTTGAAAACTCACCTTCGGTGCTCCAGTGTCATAGAATTCCCCGATTATTTTATTTTTGGATTGACAATTTTTTTTTCTTCTTAAGTATTTCTTATTAAACTGTTGTGGATTAGGCACGTGTTTTCCTGGTTTGATTATTCATATTAAGTTTCTGGTAATGCCAATTGATGACAGGTTCTAAAGTGGGAGGATGTGGAAATTGGAGAGCCAAAAGAAGGCGAGGTCCGTGTGAGGAACAAAGCCATTGGGCTTAATTTTATTGATGTCTACTTTCGGACAGGAGTTTATAAAGCCCCCTCTTTTCCCTTCACTCCAGGTTTCCTAATTTGATTTACTTCTACCAAATGATTCTGTCCTGTAATATTTTTGGTGCTTGTAAAAAAAATATGGTAGAGGAAAGCTGAATTCTTGGTTCCACAATGCTGCTAGTGACCTGACTAGTTGTTAATTATGTGTTCAATTGCTCCACGCAGCAATGTATACTGTGGATTATTTAACTAGATCTTGGTCCTAGTTGTTGGTAATTTCAAGATAGAAGAGATTGTGGTTTTCGATGATTTCATTGCTATTGGTTGTTTCGCATGGAGACTAATATTTCACACACAATAATGTTTTATGTTTGGGGAGCAAGTGAAACTTGAGGAAAATCTTGCATTGAATTTTTGTCAGTGGACATAAATGAAACATTGGATTTCCTGTTACTGTTTACCGTACAACATTATCAAACACTCAGGTCTTGCAATACTTACAAAGTAAAATTCTAATTTTTGTTAAACAAAATATATAAGCCAGTGCCTTTTCTGTTCTGTTTTATGTTCATATTATATTATAGTTATTGAGTGGACAGCTCTTCCCTTTCACTTATCTTTCTAGTTGAAAATCTGCACAGCAGCAATTCCCACTTATTCCATGTTATGGAAGTCAATTTTGTTCTAAATTACTATCTCTTTTCATGACTCATGTATTTGTGTGCTTTCATTGTGAGTTGTGACATACACCTATCCATGTGCCCACATGTACAGATTTTACTTCAAGGCCTTTGTTAAGTCGCTTTATGGCAGCAATTTGACTGTTCTTTCTGGAGTAATATATAGGAGATTTAATTCCATTACACTTCCAAATAGGGAAAGATACAGTCAATGACCAATTCTCCTAAAAGCTTAAGCTGTTATTTGAAGGCCCAAGAATAGTTTTATATCTCTAATAGATTCCCTCACCCATGAGCCCTTTGCTTGAAGCATGTAAAACACATAGGCTCACTTTAACTTGTGCTGAAATTTAACTTAACTATGAAGAATGGGAACGACAAGGATCAAACACTTGACCACTTGGTCATAGAGGCTTTGATACCAAGTCAAGGACCAACTCCTCTAAAACTTTAAGTTGTTAGGACTTAGGTAAAGGAACAAGAATGGTTTTATCTCTCTAATAGATCCCATACTTCAAGATTTGATCCTGGGATTAGTGGAAAGATCTTTTAAATCTGTTTGTAAAATTTTAAGATCATGTAAATGCTTAATTGTTCAATGACATTTTTAATTACTATACAAAGCCATGGGTGATTCTCTGTGTGTGCGTGCGTGCTTGAGTGTTTATGTACCCATTTATCTATGTATTTGCAAATGTATGACTCATCTGAAAGTTATTTTCAGAATTATTTACTGTGATGGATACTGTAGGGACAAAGTACTCATGTCTACCTTCACATATTACTTTATTTGGAGCTTATAAGGATAAACTTTAAGTCTTTATATTATTTTTGCCCTCATAAACAAACTAAAAAAGAAGTACTGAGTTGCGGAGTTCCTGCATACTTGTTACATGACCTATATAGTTGTCTTCTTCCTAGCTGTTGTGATGGTTATGCTATCTCTAGATATTTGTTAATATTATATATATATATATATATATATATATATATATATATATATATAAAACATATGCCAGTTGGCATGTCTTCAGTTCTGGACTTTTGGGAGTCAGCTTGTGATATGTCAATTGTGGAGGGATAGGTTTGAAAAGGCCTTTAACCTATAACAAAAGGTACAAAATCCTGATGGAATGGAAAGGTTCTATACTTGTATTAGTACCAATTCCTCTTGCTGTCAAAGTTTTATCAGTTTTGTTCACATGGTTGGAAAGTTTACCATATAGTATTTCTCCTCATTGTCATTTAGTGTTTTTTTTTTTTTTTGATAAGACCACAAGGTGTTCCCACACCCTTTGCTTGGACCTAGCCACAAGGTGCTTTCAGTGTGTATCGAACCCTTGCATTGCAGGTAAAGTTCATCCACATGGAGCTCAGTTTGCCAACTGAGCATCTAAGCCACTCCTCATGGTTAGTGTTATTTTTTAGGATGATTTAAAAATATGATGTACTATTATTACTGTTGAATTGGAGGGTTTTAGGTAAGGAAGGAGGAAAAGAGAGAGACGACTGTAAAGTGAGAATAATATTGATAAGAATAATGTGATAATGTGATGTGATACAAATGACAAATCCAATAGTCCTATTTATACCAATACTTGACTCCTAATCTTAATTAAATAAATAAACAAATCATGAAATAATGAATAGGAAATAACTCCTATGAGATCATTTATGATATTCTAAAATATTCTAAAATACAATAAAAATATTATGAGATATTTTTCAGATATTCTAACAATTACAACTATATAACTATCTATTAGCATTTACGTTTCCTTAATTGTTCCCGCTACCTATTTTCTCCCTCTTTTGAACTGTGCTTTTTGGAAGCAAGGGAAAGAAAAATGTAAAAGAAGAATGAACCACCTCTTTGGCATAGAAAATGAAGTTGGTAGTAACACAAGAAGAGGGGTTGAATTATGTTCTCCTTTTTCTTGAAAAAATAAATCTTCTCACAGTTTTCTCAAGTTGTTTAGACTTGGAGGTGAGAAGGTTCGAACTTAAACCAGAGTATTAGTGAGAAGGTTCAGAATATGCTATCAGACTAGAGTGAGAAGGCTCATGAGAAGGTTTGATGGTTGAGTATGAAGAACTTTCTCACTATTGAAAAATGAGTTTATATGTTATATATAAATTTTCAACTTCTCTTTAAAATGCACCTTTAAGATAGGAAGCTTAGAAAAATAGGATTTAAACTTTAGATCTCAATTATATCATAATGAGTTCCTTAAAAACAAATTTCTCAACAAAATCAGTTTGTTCTAGATTTTAGTTTTAACTTGATAACTCAACTAAACTGATAAAGAGCAAGGGAAGAAAAGCTTTACACTAGGATTTATACTGGTTCATCCCTAAACCACGCGGGGCTACATCTAGTACCTAGCAACGACTAGGATTTTCCACTATCACGAGTATTCTTTAACAACCAAGCCTCTCCAGGTTTCAATACAAGTATTCTTTAATAACAGACTCTTCAGGCTCACCACGAAGCATTCTTTGACACAATCTCTTCAGGATAAACGCCAAATATTTTTTTTCACAGCCTCTTCAAGCTTACTTTCAGTTTGAAGTGACTTGCACAACCCATAAGCTCACCTAATAAGTACAAGAATCAGAGATGAATAGAAGTGTTTGTTTCAACTGGGTAGCACTCAAAAAAACTCTAAGAGTGGATACAAACACTTAACCAAAGCTAACAACACACCTACTAAAGATTTTGCAGATTTCAGAAAAGTAGGTAGAGACGAGAAAGTTCAGTTCTTGGTGTTCTTAGTCAGATTTGCTTCAAAGTTCATTAACCCTCTAATCTGCAAGCTTGGATCCGTTTATAGGCTTCAAAAATATAATTATTAGATGATTCAAAAAGTAACTCTACTTGTTAGTTGCATGTGATAGCTATTTTGTCTTTTCTTGTTGAAGTCAATGTACCAGTCTTTAAGTGAGAAGGTTGAGCAACTTTATCACAAGCAACCTTATCATGAACTTTCTCAGCAACAAGCTTCTCACTGAACTTTCTCAACTAAATTTCTCATCCAACCTTCTTAAGCTTGAATATCGTCAATCTTCTCATCTTTTAATTCCACCATCTTCTTTTTTATTCTTCTTGATGATTCTTATTGTAAAAACTTTACTTGAAAGTTTGAATTCTTCTTGAGTTGAACCTTTGTGGGAGTTCTTCATTTTGCTGAACTTTCTCATAGTCTTCTCAGGACCTTCTCATGCTGAACTTTCTCATGTTCTTCAGGAACTTTCTCAAGTCAAAAATTGATCTTCTTAGTCCTCTCAAATTACCCAGAAAGCTTCCTTGAATCTTGTTTAATCCTGTAAGACTTAATAACACCTAGAAACACTCCACAAAGATCATGTTAAATTGATTAAAGCATTGGGAAGATTCAAACATGATTTTAAATATAGTTGTTCAAAACATAATATGCAATATAAAGCACAAAAGGGCTTTGGAGCTTACAGAAAATATTTAAACATCCATAATTCTGTATATCTTTTTAAAGCAAATGTTTTCTATATATTGTAATAATTACCAAACTAAATTGAAGACTTGAATCTAACAAGATGACCACTTTTTGGATACTTTCGTTTGACACAAAATATTTTATACCAACCAACCTGTTTGAAGTCACTGACTATTATTTGTCCTTCTATCTGGCTGGAAAAGAAAACTCTAATTCTCAATTGCACTCTGATTCTTCATTGCTTCTTATATTTGGAGCTCAAGAATTACTTTATCAACATATGCATTGATGATTTTCTTAACTTTTCATTGAAAGCTAAGTTGATGCCCAAGGTATCATGTATTGAATTCTTTTTCCCTTTTAATGTGGCAGGTATGGAGGCTGTTGGGGTTGTGACAGCTGTGGGCGCTGGACTCACCGGTAGGCAGGTTGGAGATCTTGTAGCTTATGCAGGTCGACCAATGGGCTCATATGCTGAAGAACAGATTCTTCCCGCAGATAAAGTAGTCCTTGTCCCTCCCTCAATTGACCCAGTTATTGCAGCGTCCATCCTGCTGAAGGGCATGACAACTCAGTTTTTGCTTCGACGTTGTTTCAAGGTAAGTTTCTATAATCTGTAGTCATTATAGCTGAAGGAAGCCTTTTTGTTTTTTTGTTTGAAAACTAATCTAGATTCTTTAGTATATTTAGCACATATTAGAATATTAGTCAATTGCAGTTATTGTATAGATCTATTAATTAGCTCTGTAATTTAGTCCTTGGTCCCTGTTTGGATGAGCTTAGTTGGGCTTATCTTTTGCATTAAACACTCATGAAGCATTTTTGTCCTATTTGGGTGAGCTTATTAAAAGTTTAAAACAACTTTTGAAACCCACATATGCTATTTTGGGCTTGTTTTTATAAGCTAGAAATTGAAGCTTATAAAAATATGCCTTTGTGAAAGCTTACAATAGCTAAGGTGGTAGCTGTTTTTATAATAATTTCTTACTAAACTAACCTTTGTGAGTTGTCAAAAATCCATTCTTGTATGAGTATTTCTTGAAGTGTTTATCCAAACTCTATTTAGTTTATTTTAGATATGTAGAGCTTATTTAACAAGCTCTACTCGAATAAGTACTTATTTAAGCTGTTTATCCAAATAAAACCTTATTGTAGTCATAGTATAAACAAGTCGAGGACCAACTCTCCTTAAAGTTTAAGCTGTTAGGTCCTCTCGATACTTGCTCACCTTGTCGATCTGCTGCAAACCCAGAAGTATCTCATATGGATTTCGGGCTATTGATGGGTGTAACTGGCGAATCACCTCTGCACGAAATGCTGGCCAAGTTGTGTTTGGAGTCCATGCTTCCCACCATTGGTACCTGTTGAAAGAGAGAAAAGAGAGAGACTTATGAAGAAATTGTGTGTTTCAATTACATAATGGATGGTTGATTATATACACAAGAGGTACTAAATGATTACACATCTTACATGATGTGGGACTAATAACATAGTAAGTAATACCTTCTAACATGACTTCTAACACTCCCCCTCAAGCTTAAGCTTAATAAACTTAAGCTTGTTACAATGACATCTCAAAGAAGATAAACTAAAAAAACATAATGCGCCAACCTGTGACAAAGTGGCGGCGCAACAATTTGGGATGGAGATAAGGCCAATGCATCTGGGACTAAGACAAACAGGGCCATCGGAATGATCGTCGATGGGAAGAAAAGTCGAGGCTAGTGCATTTAGGACAAAGCAAGCCAGTGCATCTGGGATGGAGATAGGGCCAATGCATCTGGGACTAAGACGGACATGGTCAGTGCATCTGGGACAAAACTAGGGCCAGTGCATCTGGGACAAAGTCGAGGCCAGTGCATTTAGGACAAAGTGGAGGCTAGTGTGAGTCATAACCAACATAAGTTACCATCGGAATAATCGTCGACGGGAAGAAAAGTTACCACTTGTATGATTCATCTGTGGGAGAGAAGTCACCATCGGAATAATCGTCGACGGGAAGAAAAGTCACCACTAGTATGATTCATCTGTGGGAGAGAAGTCATGACAAACACCGCCATTTAAGTATATGTGGAGATGGATTTATTCCCATTCTCCCCCTCAATGCTATGCTAGCATTTGAAAAGAACCAAACAGTAGCTATGTGTCAGTGTATAATGACCAAAATTAGAAACCACAAGGTACCTGAATGCACTGATTCAAAAGAGGTCGCAACAAACGGTCATGAACACAAAATGCGAGGACAGATCTAGACAAAAGAGAGAAGGGCGACCATGGCGTTGCAAACGGCTGCCAGAGTTGGTAGGGTTTCCGGCTGGAAGGTCATCAGTCGTCGGAAAAGTTGCCGGAAAACTCACTGTAAAAGTCGTCGAGAAAGGCCACAGGTCATCGAGAAGTCGCTGGGAAAGGTCGCCGGTCGCTAGAAAAGGTCGCCGGTCGCTGGGGAAAGGCCCCTGGAAGTAGCTGGAAAAGGACGTCGGTCGCTGGAAGTCGCCGGAAAAAGGCCGCCTGTCGCTAGAAAAGGCCGCCGGTCGCGTGGGAAAGGTCGGTGGGAAGTCGGCAGAAAAGGCCACAGGTCGCCGAGAAGTCGTCGGAAAAGGCCGCTCGACAAAGGCCACTGGTCGCCAGACGTCGCCGGCCGTCGGGAAAGGCCGTCTGGAAGTTGTTGGAAAAGGCCACCAGTCGCCGGGAAAATTTGCTGGAAAGTTGCCGGAAAATGTTGTCAGAAATGTCGCCGATCGTCGGAAAGTTGCCGAAAAAGATTGTTGGAAGGGCGTCGGTCGCCGGAAAAGAGAACTCGGCCACCAAAGGCAGAGACTAATCGGAGTTCCAAATCTTTGGGAACTCTGCAGCGAAAGTGACGGGACAGGTCACGGAGGATGATACTGCTCTGATACCATGTTGAAAGAGAGAAAATAGAGAGACTTATGAAGAAATTGTGTGTTTCAATTACATAATGGAGGGGTGATTATATACACAAGAGGTACTAAATGATTACACATCTTACATGATGTGGGACTAATAACATAGTAAGTAATACCTTCTAACATGATGATCTGTTAATAATTTCAGCTCTTTTATGTTCTTTGTTTGATCTAATCGGATTCCAAATGTGCTTAATTGTTGATATTTAGCTAAGTTTCTAATTTAGAGTTGTCTTTGGATGTTTATTGTGAAGCTATGCTTAAATGTGGTTATAAACACTCATAAACGTATTGTGATTTTCAGGAGATCTATGAGTAATGGAGTCCATTGGTATTGAACTATTGAGAAGAGAGTTAAGAGACTTAAGGGAATCAGTATCAACCCCTAGAAGCAAAGGAAGAAGGGCATTCATGAAGAATCAAGGCTGGATTAGAAGAAAATGATCAACACGGCCCGTGTCAAAGACTGACACGGGTAAGCCATGTATTATCTGAGTTTGAAGACTAGAAGATTTTGAAGAACACGACCCGTGTCAAATGACACGGGGTAGGCCGTGTACTTCTCTGACTTCACGAGGAAGAGTCAATTTCAAGCCTTGACCGAGAACACGGCCCGTGTCATATGACACGGGGTGGGCCGTGTTCTTCTCTGACTTTGGAATAGCTGGGAATCTGTCATCAGAATTGGACACGGGTTGGGCCGTGTAATATGACACGGCCCGTGTCATCGACTCAGAAGTTTAATTTCGTGTTTTAATGCTAAATTAGGTTCCCAAACCTATAAATAGGGTTGCTTAGAGCCCTTAAAGAGGGTCTGAACAGAGAGAGCCGTCAAGGAAACTGAGAGAAACACGAAGACCAAGAAGAGGAAGGATTCGATTGAGGATTGGAGACTCGGATTCGAGCGATCAAAGATCAATCACTCTCAAGCCTTGGAAACTAGTTTGATCTTTAGTTTTTCTTTTCTTCTTTTGTTCTGAACAATGTTTTCTTTTAATTCTTCTTCTGTTTTTGAATTTGCCATGTGTGGCTAAACTTTTTGATTGGTTAAGGGAGGATGAAACTCTAGTTTTGATTATGTGAATCTTGCATACTTCTTTATATTAATACAATTATGTTTTTATTCATATGTTTCTATTCTTAAATCAATATAAAGGTTTTTATATTCTTGCCAAATTTCGAGAGTGGTAAAACTAGGATTGCTATGCGCGGTTGCGGTGGTATGACTAGTGAGACATATGATCTAAGTAATTTAATCCCTGTGTGATTAGACCTTAGTGTGATTAGTTTTCTAATTCTTAATGCAATCATTAGGTAGGTGTAAGAGCGGTTGCTTTACAAATAACTAATCGTTAGGGTTTGATTTGAGCGGTTGCTGAATCAAGCGAAACTTAAGGAGGACACGGGATTTATCTCACAATCACATAAGAACATAATTGATCATGTTGGTATAAAGGGTATGTAAGTTGGCGTAATCATATAAATCTAGTGGTGGATTCCATCTCTTAACCAATATCTTTAACTTGATAATTCAATTTGTGTTTACTGCTTTGGTTTAAGTTTAATTTCTTTTGTTAGTTTTAATTAACAAAACCCCCCTTTTAATTTTACTGTTTATTTTTCATCAGAGTTTAATTTAGGAATTAGATTGATAGTGTTAATTGAATTGGTTCTCTGTGGATCGACCCTTACTTACTACAATTGGTTGCAAGCTTTTATATTTTTGGTGGAACTTGGCAACTGTTTTTGATATTTATTTTTAATCACATTCCACACCACACCACATGACTTCTAACAGTACCAATTTAATGCCCAGCCTTATAGCTCCAACATCACTGCCGGTAACCTCTCTACTTTTCTCATGGCATTCACATGGAAGTATCGTTCGACCGGTTCACCCACCTATAAGCATCATTGTTGGAAAACACCGGAGTCTCCATCCTCCTCCCTCGACCCTGCAGTAGAATGGTGTGATTCGTCGTGGCCGAGCCTCCACCACTTCCAATTGGTCCACCCCCAGTGCCTTCTCCCTTTGATTCTTTCTCTGGTACCCTCCCATTTGATCCGTGAGATCCTCCTCGAAGGAGCCGTAAGATCTCCTCCTGTACTTCATTTTTTCTCATCCATGTCTCCAGGAGCTCTCTCCATTGTTCGAATCCCTTCTCCAAAGCCTCCATTCTCTGTGTACCCACCATCCATAACTCCCAGATTGGGAGCTCTAATAGCAGTTGATAAAACTAGATCAAACCAGACAGAAAAGTGTATGTATACAGTATTATTTCACTGTAGCTATTGGTATATGTGTGATAGCAGCTTCTGTGTAGATGGATTTACAATGAAAAGATGAAAGTATGAAACTAAATTGAGAAAAAGAAAGACACAGTAGCACATGGGATTCGAGAGGCCCTGCCCCTGATCTCTCCTGTACTATCCACTCCTTATTTACTTCTTCCTTACCTTCTCTCTTTACTTTTCTCTCTTTATATTTCTCTATAGCTTGCAACAGAATTTCCCTCCAATTCACCCTACGGCCATGCTGGCAGTTAGTTACCACCAACCATGCCAATTCCCTCACCCACTTGGGGCTCTGATCCCCTACATTTCTTCTTCACATACACCCTCAAAATAGGAGGTTTCCTTATGCCCCCTCACACAAGAGCCTGTTGAACTTGAAGCATGGACAATGCAAAGGCCCATTTTGCCTTGTGCTAAAATTTAATTTAATAATGATGAATAGGGCATCAAGGTTCGAACGCTTTGATATTATGTCAAGGACCAACTATTCTAAAAGCTTAAGCTATTAGATGGAGGCCTAAAAATGGTTTTATATCTCTAATGTGCAGTAAACAGTGGTGCCTTACTCCATCCTAGTGTGCTCTCTTCCAGCAGTGTTATCTTCTTTCATTTTGACTGAGCATTTTCCAGACATCCTTTTTATTTCTTGGTTGTACCACCTACAAGCCACCATTGGAGCTACTTCCAACCATCAACAACCTTTACATTAGAAATGGAAAGGATTGGCCGGCCATAACCCGCAGCATCACCGCTATGTGAAACTTCACGTGCCTTCATGTGCCACCCTTTCTTGTGAACCATGGTTGCCTAAGCAATATCTCCTTTCTTCGTCACCTTTCTTGTGTCACACACACCATCTAACAGATGCTTTGGTTCTTTTTTTTGGTGAGACCATGAGGTATCCCTATAGGTTCGGCCCATTTGAACTGCCTATGGGACTAATCCCTGTTCAACCTCAGAAGCACGAACGTTATGCAGTCTCCTCACAAGAGTTGCTTCCCTGGGATTTGAACTTGCGTCCTCGTCCCAAGACATCAAGGTTGTTTACCACCTCGACCCACCCTTTGTGGGTACAAATGCTTTGGTTCTGGGCATTGTCCTTGTCGGAGGCCACATAGAATCTTGGAGGAGTAGGAAAGAGAATGTGGTTGCTAGGTCCAACACAGAAGCTGAATATCTAGCTATGGCAGCCGTCCCATGTGTGCTTATACAGTTAAAATTATTGCTCTAGCAGTTGAAATTTGGAGGTGTCAAATAGCCAAAACTTGTATGTGATGAATAAGCTGCCTTATATATTGCTTCCAGTATAGTTCTTCATGAAAGAACCAAACATATAGAGATTGATTGTCATTATGTGAGAAAAAAGGTTCTTTTAGAAGAAATTGCTACTGCCTTTGTTAATTCAAATGACCAATTAGATGACATATTTACTACATCCCTTAAAGGTCCTCAGGTTGACTATATTTATAACAAGCTTAGCGCATATGATCCTTATGCTCTAGTTTGAGGGAGATGGTTAGAATACTAGTCTGGATTCATTAACATTTAGCAAATGTTAGAATCATTTTTCTGAAATAGTAAATACAACTTTATAGCCAGTACTGGCAAAATGTTTAAACTAGCTTCTGTGAATCATAGTTGGGTCATGTTGGCTGCACTGGCCTGTAATTTGGCTTATATTGGTTTATACTGTTTCTTAGTAAATAACTATAAATCAACTAATATAATTAGAAAGCATAGATTTTATTTTCACACTCATTTTTCCGTGTAGTTAAGGCTTTAATGATGGCTTAGTATAGATCATTACCAATTCATATACCATCAATGATCTAACTCATCAGTACAGTATTTATGACTTTGGTCGTCATACTTGCATAGTAATAAAAAACACTTTATTCTTGCTAGTAATTGAGGTACCATCTTTTTTTGGTTGAAATCAAAGTACCATCTGTATTAATTGAATATTATACTAAAAGGAGCTCAAATCAATGATGTCAAAGCCATGAAAATAAGCAAAATGAGGTATCACCTAAAAAAGAGGAGAATAAAGTGATCCATCGTATTCAAGTCAAAAGCACCAGTAAATTAATTAAGATATTCTTCATCTACTGTGATTGTCTCCTTCGTGAGTATAGCACCAAATAACATTGTTGCAGCAAAAGCAAGAGGTTTGCTGTTATTATAGCTGACTATAGTGTCTATTAACCGATGAGTTCATTTTTTATCCTAAAACCAAAGCATTTTCTCTTAATTTTGCCCCAGCTTGATGATAGACAGTGACTACTATACATATCACTTTACAGGTTGAACCTGGTCACACGATTCTTGTCCATGCAGCAGCTGGTGGAGTTGGATCCCTATTGTGCCAGTGGGCAAATGCTCTTGGCGCAACTGTTATAGGAACTGTATCCAATAAAGAGAAGGCAGCTCAAGCCAAGGAGGATGGCTGCCATCATATTATAATCTACAAAGAAGAGGATTTTGTTGCTCGTGTCAATGAAATTACGTCAGGCAATGGAGTTGAAGTAGTCTATGATTCAGTAGGAAAGGATACCTTCGAGGTAGTACCTATTTTATGCTATATTACACCCAAATGAAATTTCAAATCAGATGGTTGGATACTTGAGTGGAAAAATAAAATATTAATCTTGTGTCTTGCATGATGGTATGCATCAGAAGTTGCTTATTTTCTGATTCTCTACGTGCTCCTTCTGTTATGATAATTGAGTATCTGGAAATGCTATTAGATTTATGGTTCAGTTGATCCTGTGTTGATCATTATTTAAAACTAGACCATCATCAAACACCAAATAAATCCTAGATACAGAACTCTACAGTGACTGTGGTTCCTAATCTACGTATGAATTCATAGATCCTATTGAAGAACTCTATATTAATTTCTTTTCTTATTTAGAAATGAATTCATAGTGCTTCATCCTATTAGTAATTTAGCATTGGGTTTCTTGATGAGTTTGTGAGACGTGATGATGTGAAAGTAGATATTTTTATTTGTCAAGACTAGTTACAGTACTTAAAATATTAGTGGGTGAACCCAGAAGGCAAGAATTGATGGGCTACTGGTTTTAATCAATAGATTAGGGCCCTGAAGTCCAAGGATTACTGTCATATTAATACAATCACAATATAGAAGCAAATTGAGCAGCTTACTTCATTGATGATGATCAAACTGATTTCTGCCTGATGAAAGCTTTCTTTCGTTTGGATATGTATAAAATCGAACTTTGGGTTACTATATCTATTTCAGTGATGATTCTATTCTCTCTTTTCAAAAGTACTGTGAGAAAAAGTCCTTAAGGAGGTATGCTATGGTTTGTCCAGGGATCTTTGGCATGCTTAAAGCTTCGAGGCTACATGGTAAGTTTCGGGCAGTCATCAGGTGCACCTGATCCAGTTCCATTATCTTCCCTGGCTTCAAAATCTCTGTTCTTGACAAGGCCCACCCTAATGCAATATGTAGTCACTCGGGATGAGCTATTGGAGGCTTCTGGAGAGGTGTTTGCTAATGTTGCTTCTGGTGTCTTGAAGGTGCGGGTTAATCATACTTACCCATTGTCTGAGGCTGCAAAAGCACATGAAGATCTGGAAAGTCGGAAGACCTCAGGATCTGTTGTGTTGATACCCTGAGGCTATCAGTATCAGTTGTTTGTGCTGAACACCAAGTCCTCGTTTGATTCCTCTTGAAAGGAACTATAGATTGTGAATACTATTATTGCTAATGTATGTAGTTGTTATACTTAAAAAATGATTTTTCTGTTATCATTTTAGACTCTTGTCTTTTTTCGAGCAATTTAAAGGGTGTACCTCTCGTATCAACTTGGTGGATTTAGGGAAATTAATTTCTCTAAATGCTGGTCCAATATTTTAAGCCAATTAGTTAAGGCAGTAGCAATGTGTATTGAAAGAAAAAAAAAAGGGGAGGTTGGGAGTGGGGGGTGAATTTGAGATAAAACTTGTTACTATCTCAAGTATGAAGAACTTGGCTCGTCAATTATAGTTATTATACATCAGAGCCTCAGGTTTCATCTCCAATGAATAGTTGAAGGAATTTCAAACCATGAAACTCAAGAAGTGACAATTAGAGGCTAAATTTGATTAAATACATGAGAATTCTCAATTTAGAGGTCACCTTTGTTCAGAATAAATAAGAGAGAGAAACTGAATCATTTAAGATTGATAAACTTAAAAAACAGTAGTTGTCAATAGGGACTTGCCCTCTTGTATAGGTAGACTAACCAGTGTAAGGATACGATTGTTTTGGATTTTCCTAAATACAAATAGCCATTTAGGAGAAAGAGAAAACATTTTTCTTCATTTAAATGCTCATTGGAAAGCACAAAAGAAATGTTGAGAAGCTTGAAATTAATGTTTGCGCTGATAAATTTAAAACAAATAAGCTGTTAGTGATTTTTATAACATATTAATTGGTTTTCGTTTAGAACAAAATTATGCCTAGATGGGTGAACTAGATGATCATTTCTATCAAATATTTCTAAATTTGCTTGTCTCTTTTCTTTAAATTCAAAAGTACATATCATACTAATCTTCTTAAGTTGTTGGTTAAGAAATGGGAAATTGTAATCCATCACACTCTTGGAATGCAATAGTTGTGCTAATTACCTTGCTAAATTGGGTGCGAGCAGCAATGATCACTTCCTGGTGGTAACCTCTCCGCCACCGGATCTCACTCCTTTGTTGTTGGTGGACTATATGGGCATTTCTTTCTTGAGGCCTTAAATTATGTTTTTGTCTTGTTTCTTTCTCATTGTACCCAAAAAAACAAAATATTGATCTTCTTGCACCTCTTCTCATTCAAATAACTATTTTTTTAAGTTGTGTTAGTTACACATAAATATGTTTTACAGAACCATTAAAGAGGTTTACATAAGAAATTAGAGCCTCCTTATCACACCCACCAAAAATTTCCTTCCCTTCATGATGTTTGGCATGTCATCCTATGTAAAGCTTTTATGAAATTTGTTAAGTATTAGAGTTATGAAAATAGTCTTAAACAAATAAAATAGAATTGATAAAATAAGAATTTACATAAAATATTTAATGTGAAAAATTTTCCAATAATGGTGAGTGAAAAATCACGAACAAAGTAAAAGACTTTTCACTGAATAAAATATATTATAACTTATTTCTAAATATAAAAAAAGAGTCATGACATTATCTCTTAAGATAGGATAATAGATTTAATTTAACCAGAGCATATGCTCCCCTCACCGAAACATAGCTCCACCACTAGAAGGGAGGATGAATGTGAATGTGATATTCATCAACTATCTTATATAAAACAGAATTTTTTTTCAAAAGACACTATTTTCTCTCTCCAGAAAACAATGAAAAAAGCATCAGAAAAAATCTCTATTTATAAGCTATGACCTCCTCCTCAAACCTACATATCACGCTGCTCCTCCGAAAAGAGAGAAGAAAAAATTATTCTCCACCGTCTGCATGCACGATTGCCAACTTCCTTCATGTTTTCATTGAGAGAAAATTTCATCTCCCATTATAACTTCATAAATGACATAAGCCTTTCTCTTTGACTTTTCAAAAGTCAACAAAAAGTGGCTTTACCCACTTTACTATTACATGTTTCACAAAATTTGTTTATGTCATTTTCCTTTTCTTATTAGTGTTAATTAACCCTTGTTACTTAGTTTTGATATATCAAGTTTAGTTCTTAAATATGTAAAGGGTATACAAATGGACAAATACAAAAGCTTCTAATAGGAATTACACAAACAAAGTTAAGTGTAATTCTAACTTCAATTATTGGTCAAGACTGCAATTAATTTTAAATGTGATAGTCAAATGTAATTGAGTAAATTATAAGTCATTCTCTTGACATTTGTTAAAATGACAATAAATTCAGAATAAAATTATACTTAAAATTTTAAATAATATTTGAAAATTATAATTTTTTAAAATTCATTTTAAGGGTTGTTTTTTTTTTAAATCAAAGATAAAAAATTTAAAAATAAAATTTTTATATAAAATTGTGCAAAAATCTCAAGAGAAAAATTTTAATTTTGAAATGATATCAAAGTGAATCACCCAATGTTTTAAAAATTAATTCAATGATTCAAGTGGTAAAAATTATATATCTTAATTCCATTGATTCAATCGAATAAATTAATAAAAAATAATCGAACGGAAAACATGTACAATTTATGATTTCACCAATTAAACCGTCTGCTGCAATTCTTTTTATTATTATTTATTTTTTGGGACTGTCCGCTACAATTTTTAAAACATTGGAACTTTGATCCTCATCTTTGTTAATTGCTATCCCGTCCGCATTCAATGTAAGTAAGAAACAATCGTAGTTGACTGTTTGGCACCAGATATGGTCAAAGCTATCAGAGTTCATGAACCTGGTGGCCCTCAGGTCTCCTTCTCTTCTCACTCACATAGTTGGAACGTTCTCATATATCAAATTGTTCATTATCAATTATGAAAGTGGATTATTGGGTAGTCGTTTTTTCCCCATCAATTTGAAAGACCCATATTCCAGAAACTGAATTAGAGTTTCACTATTGCTTCCTGTAACCGTTATGCCTTTACCTTTCCAATCGTAGTTGACTGTTTGGCACCAGATATGGTCAAAGCTATCAGAGTTCATGAACCTGGTGGCCTCCTTCTCTTCTCACTCACATAGTTGGAACGTTCTCATATATCAAATTGTTCATTATCAATTATGAAAGTGGATTATTGGGTAGTCGTTTTTTTCCCATCAATTTGAAAGACCCATATTCCAGAAACTGAATTAGAGTTTCACTATTGCTTCCTGTAACAATATTTATGCCTTTCCTTTCCTACCGTTCTGCTAGGTTCTTTCTCTTTTTCGGTTTTTATTCTCTGTAAGTAAGTAGTCTGGTTTTTTTGGGTTCAAATTGGATTATGACATCTTGCCTGAGGATTAAAGCTGGAAAGTATGCTCTGAAAATGATGCTAATTTTTGTTTCAATGATTTCGTAAAGCGATTATGAGTTTATTTGATATGCACTTTAGTGTAAATTACCTATCATCCAAACATAGTGTTAATGTAAAGAAGAAGTTTTACACTTGACATCCACTAATGTCTTGACAAATCATTATTTATTGCTATTTCGTTCTTTTAGTAATTAAAATATAAACACATATGTCAAAATATTAGTAGATGTCTGTGTAAAACTCTTTACACTGAAGGTGCACACCACTTTAATTCATCCTATTGAGTTTTTGGTAATGCCAATTGATGACAGGTTCTAAAGTGGGAGGATGTGGAAATTGGGGAGCCAAAAGAAGGCGAGGTCCGTGTGAGGAACAAAGCCATTGGGCTTAATTTTGTTGATGTCTACTTTCGGAAGGGAGTTTATAAAGCCCCCTCTCTTCCCTTCACTCCAGGTTTCCTAATTTGATTTACTTCTACCAAATGATTCTGTCCTGTAATATTTCTGGTGCTTGTAAAAAAATAAGATGGTGGAGGAAAGCTGGATTCTTGGTTCCACAATGCTGCTAATGACCTGACTAATTGTTAATTTTGTGTTCAATTGCTCCATGCAGCAATATATACTATGAATTATTTAACTTGATCTAGGTCCTAGTTGTTAGTAATTTCAACATAGGAGAGAATATGGTTTTGATGATTTCACATGCAATTGGTTGTTTTGATGGAGACTAATATTTCACACTCAATAATGTTTTATGTTTGGGGAGCAAGTGAAACTTGAGGAAAATCTTGCATTGAGTTTTTGTGAGTGGACATGAATTAAACATTGGATTCCCTGTTACTGTTTACTGTACAACATTATGAAACACTCAGATCTTGCATTTCTTACAAAGTAAAATTCTAATGTTGACCATAGGTCATGTTCAACAAAATATAATGCCTTTTCTGTTCCGTTTTATATTCATGTTATAATTATTGGGTGGAGAGCTCTTTCATTTCACTCATCTTTCTAGTTGAAAATATGCACAGCAGCGATTCCCATTTATTCCATGTTATGGAAGTCAATTTTGTTCTAAATTACTATATCTCTTCATGAATTTGTGTGCTTTCGTTGTGAGTTGTGACACACACAGCTATCCATGTGCCCACATGCCCAGATTTTACTTCGAGGCCTTTGTTAAGTTGTTTTATAAGGGCAATTTGGCTGTTCTTTCTAGACTAAAAGCTTAAGCTGATAGGTGAAGGCCCAAGAGTAGTTTTATATCTCTAATAGATCCCCTCACACATAAACCCCTTGTTTGAAGCATGGAAAACACATTAGCTCACTTTACCTTCTGCTGAAATTTAATTTAACTATGAAGGGATGACAAGGATCAAACTCCTGACTACTTGGTCATAAAGGCTCTGATTCCAAGTCAAGGACCAACTCTTCTAGAAGTTTAACTTGTGAGGTGAAGGAACAGGAATGATTTTATATCTCTAATAAATCCCATACCTCAAGATTTGATCTTGGGATTAGTGGAAAGATCTTTTAAATCTGTTTGCAAGATTTTAAGATCATGTAAATGCTTAATTGTTCAATGATATATTTAATTGTTATACAAAGCAGAGGCTGATTCTGTGTGTGTGTGTGTGCTTGAGTGTTTATGTACCCATTTATCTATGTATATGCAAATGGATGACTCATCCAAAAGTTATTTTTGGAATTCTTTACTGTGATGGATACTGTAGGGACAGAGAACTCATGTCTGCCTTCACTTATTACTTTATTTGGAGCTTAGAACACTCAACTTTAACTTATTATTGCCCTCATAAACAAACAAAAAAGAAGTAATGAGTTGCGGAGTTCTTGCATACTTTTTACATGACCTATATAATTGTCGTCTTCCTAACTGTTGTGATGGTTATGCCCTCAAGATATTTATTAATAATGTATATATGTTTGAGAACATATGCTAGTTGGCATGTCTTCATTTCTGGACTTTTGGGAGTCAGCTTGTGATATGTCAATTGTGGAGGCATAGGTTTGAAAAGGCCTTTAACCTATAACAAAAAGTACAAAATCCTGATCCAATGGAAATATTCTATTAGTCCAAACTCCTCTTGCTCCCAAAGTTTTATTGGTTTTTCTCTCATGGTTGGAAAGTTTAGTAGTAAGGGACAAATTGAATGTGATGCCTCTTCCTGGTTTTATTTATTTATTCATTCATTTGCTACACAAATGTGCAGTATGTATTTAATATGTAACTGTATATATTAATATATAAAACTGTAAGTTGCATCTTTGTTATCAATATTATCCTTTTATAATTAAGTGTTCATATCAATCTATAAATGACAATCTGCTCATTTAATTAAATGGTCCCTTCTGTGATTTAAAAGCTCTCCCCTGTAGGACTTATATATTGGAAAAAAGCAGTAGAAAGAAATGAAAGGAAAACAGGGAGGGGATATGAAAAAGGATCTAGGCAATGTGTGGCAGATATTTAAAAAAATTGCTTCTGTCAAAGATGACTTCATTATTTTTAAAATCTATCCTGTAGCTGCAGTCTCAGCAATGGGGCAAGATGTGTCTTCCTTAAATTTAAGCAACTCCTTACTGTCTATTCTCGCCTCCCCCCTTCCTCCCACTCCCCTCTCCTTTTTTCATCGGTTTTTCTCCTTTTGAATATGAAAATTAGAAAGCCTAAGAAGTTATAAGTTTTACTGATAATTTTCTATATAGTATTTCTCCTCATTGTCATTTAGAGTTTTTTTTTGGGTAAGACCACAAGGTCTTTCCACATCCTTTGCTTGACCCTTGCCACAAGGTGCTTTCAGTGGGTTTCGAACCCCTGCACTGCAGGTAAAGTTCACCCACATGGAGCTCATTTTGCCAATTGAGCCACACCTCATGGTTAGTGTTGTAATATATCATCATTAATATTAGATATGTACAGATATGATTTTATTCTTGTTTTTATTAGGGCTGTTTTTTCTCCCTTATTTTTAGGATAGCAATTAATAACATTAGCGTGTATATTGTAACCTTCCCTGTACACAATTATTCAAGGAATAATATTCATACATTCTGACATTCCTTCTTTTTATATGGTATCGCTGACCTAGGTCGTTCCTAGGGCTTGCCTTGGTTTTTTCTTCCACCGAATGTACCTTATTGTCTTGTCTCCTATTGCAGCCTTATTGTTGCCTGAGTATTCAAACCTCCAAACGCCACCTGCCGCTGCCATTTTTGGCCTCACCGCCCCCGGCGGACTGCTTGTCAGCTTTTTTCCGGCCACCTCAGAAAAGCCCACCCCAAACGGACCAGCCACGCGCCGCCACGCTGAATCTTTTGTTCCTCTTCTGGCTGAATCTATTGAGTCATCTGTCCCTCCTCTGATAAAGGATGTGGCATCATCTTCTGGTACTTCAGAGACACCTAAAGAATCAGTATCTGTTCCTATAGATCGATACAAGCAGGTGTATTATCGGAAAAAACCCAACCTGGTCCAACAGCAGCTTCAGTCGTTCGAACCAGAGGTAAGCATTCCTGATTCTGAGCCTTTGAATAGTTCTTTACATGATATTTGTGAACCTAACCCTGATGACTTGCCAATAGCCTTAAGAAAAGCTAGAAGAACTTGTGCAAAATACCCTATATCTCAGTTTGTGTCCACTAAAAACCTATCAGTACAGCATCAGAGTTTTATTTCAGCAATTGATTCTACCAAAGTCCCCACTTCAATACAAGAAGCATTAATGAATAAGAATTGGGTTCAAGCCATGCATGAAGAAATGAGTGCTTTAAACAAGAATGAGACTTGGGAAATTGTTGAGAAGCCGAAAGACAAAAGGATAGTTCGGTGCAGATGGATTTACACAGTGAAATATCGGTTTGATGGTACTCTAGACCGGTACAAAGCAAGGCTGGTTGCAAAAGGGTACACTCAGACATATGGGATTGATTATGAGGAAACATTTGCCCCAAAGAACAAAGATGAACACGGTCAGGATCATTCTCTCCTTGGCAGCACACTTTGGATGGGACTTGCATCAATTTGATGTTAAAAATGCTTTTTTCCATGGGAATTTGGAAGAGGAAGTATATATGGACATCCCACCAGATATGGACTACCGGTGGAGGGAATATGGTATGCAAGTTAAGGAAGGCCTTATATGGACTCAAGCCTCCTCTTGCTTGGTTTGGGAGGTTCACCAATGCTATGGTGTCCTTAGGTTATAGGCGAGCCGTGGAGATCATACCTTCTCTTTATAAAACATTCCAAAGAAGGCAAGCTTACACTTCTTCCGGTTTATGTTGATGACATGATCATTACCTATGATGATGAGGTTGAGAAACAGTCCTAAAAGAAAAACTAGTCAAGCACGCTTTGAAATGAAGGACTTGGGGAAGCTGAAGTACTTCCTTGGGATAGAGGTTGCCTATTCCAAACAAGGCATCTTTATTTCCCAAAGGAAATATGTCCTGGATCTTCTTAAGGAAACAGGTAAGCTAGGTTGCAAAACCCCAGGGGCACCTATTGAACAAAATCACAGGATTGGAAACAATGAGGAGAGACCAAAGGTGGATAAGGCACAATATCAGAGACTTGTGGGAAACCTAATATATTTGTATCACACCAGACCAGACATAGCCTATGCTGTTAGTGTGGTTAGTCAGTTCATGCATGATCCTCGTGAGAGACATATGCTAGCTGTGAATAGAATTCTCTAGTATTTGAAGACAAGCCCGGGAAGAGGACTTCTATTTCGGAAAGAACAAACATTGACCATTGAAACCTATACAGATGCAGGTTATGCCGGGTCAGTTGTCGATAGGCGGTCTACCTCAGGTTACTGCATGTTTTTAGGAGAAAATTTGGTGACTTGGAGAAGTAAGAAACAGAATGTGGTTGCAAGGTCAAGTGCAGAGGCTGAATTTCGAGCTATGACACAAGGAATTTGTGAACTGTTATGGATGAGAATCATACTCGATGATCTCAGAATAAAGTATGAAGCTCCTATGAGGTTACTGTGTGATAACAAGTCGGCAATCAGCATTGCTCACAACCCGGTTCAACATGATCGGACAAAGCATATAGAGATTGATCGCCATTTTATCAAGGAAAAATTAGATGATGGTCTTATAACTACAGAGTACGTCCCTTCAGAGCACCAATTAGCAGATGTTTTCATCAAGGGCCTTCCCACAGAGCGATTTCAAAGTCTTACTTGCAAGCTGAGAATGATAGATATTCACTCACCAGCTTGAGGGGGAGTGTTGTAATATATCATCATTAATATTAGATATGTACAGATATGATTTTATTCTTGTTTTTATTAGGGCTGTTTTTTCTCCCTTATTTTTAGGATAGCAATTAATAGCATTAGCCTATATATTATAACCTTCCCTGTACACAATTATTCAAGGAATAATATTCATACATTGTGACATTCCTTCTTTCTATAGTTAGTGTTATTTTCTGTGATGATTTAAAAATGTGATGTACTATCATTACAACTATATAACTGTCTATCAGCATTTACGTTTCCTTAACTGTTCCCGCCCCGGTGGCTACTTTCTCCCTTTGTGCTTGTTTTGGAAGCAAGGGAAAGAAAAATGTTAAAGAAGAATGAACCACCTCTTTGGCATAGAAAATAGATAAACATCCATAATTCTGTATCTTTTTTAAAGCAAACTATTATCTATATATTGCTTAATTTCATAATTCCCAAACTAAATTCAAGACTTGAATCCACCAGGATTAACACTTTTTGTATACTTTTGCTTGACACACAAAATACTTATACCACCGAACCTGCTTGAAGTCACTGACTATTATTTATCTTTCTATCTGGTTGGAGAAGAACACTGATTTTTCATTGCTTCTTATATTTGGAGCTCGAGAATTATTTTATCAACATATGCATTGATGGTGACTTTCTTAACTTTTCATTGAAAACTAAATTGATGTCCAAGGTATCATGTATCGAATTCTTTTCCCCTTTTAATAGTGCAGGTGTGGAGGCTGTCGGGGTTGTGACAGCTGTGGGCGCTGGACTCACCGGTAGGCAGCAGGTTGGAGATCTTGTAGCTTATGCAGGTCAACCAATAGGCTCATATGCTGAAGAGCAGATTCTTCCTGCAGATAAACTAGTCCCTGTCCCTCCCTCAATTGAGCCAGTTATTGCAGCATCCGTCCTGTCAAAGGGCATGACAGCTCAGTTTTTGCTTCGACAATGTTTCAAGGTAAGTTTCTATAATGCGTAGCATAGTTGTATAACTTGGACCAGAAATTGACCTAGTTAGAAGGCCGAGTCAACAAGTTAGCGGTTCAACCGCGGGTTAAGCGGTTGAATCGGAAAACTCGGACAAATAATAATTTTATTTATAAAAAATACTATATGAAAAAGTACTTTATATAAAAAAAAACTACTATATGAAAAAAGTACTAATAATGTAACCAAACTAGCAATGATAATTATCCAATTTCAATTTTTTAAAATTGAAATTTGTTAAATAATCATATAAATTGAAAAATTGAGAAATCTAATGGCAAAATGCGTTTCATCAAAAGGGTCTTCTAGATAACATGTTCAAATCCTACAAGTTGTCTTTTTGAAGCTTAATATATATATATATATATATATATATAGGATCTTATTCAGGTGAGAGGAGTGTTTATTGTGAGAGATGAGAGGAGTGAATATTGACCATTAGATCTTTCATGAATGGTCAAGATTAGAATATAAATGTATGTGACTTTTTTAAGTGGTCACATGACTTTCAAGTAACTTTTAATCTTGACCATCCATGTATGGTTGTATGGTCAAGATTTACTCCTCTCACCCTCTCACAATAAAAACTCCTCTCACTAGATATGTCCCCTATATATATATATATATATATAAAATATAAATATATATATATATATATATATAAAGAAACCCAGGTCAAACCGTCAGGGCAGGTTGGTGACCCCGGGTTTGACCGAGTCGTCAAGAAAACAAGTTGTGGCCAAGAACAGGACCTGCCCGGAGGCTGGGTCGCGGGTTTTCTGGTTCGGATGGTCCAGCGCATACAACTATAATGTGTAGTCATTATAGCTGAAGGAAGCCCTTTTGTTTGTCATTTTATTTTTGTTAGAATACTAGTCTAGATTCTTTAGCATATTTAGCACATGTTAGAATATTATTCAATTGTAGTTTATGTATAGATCTATTAATTTGCTCTGTAATTTAGCCCTTGGTTAGTTTTTGTACTTAGGCCCGATTTGGATGAGTTTTGTTGGGCTTATCTATTGCAATAAACACTCATGAAGAATTTTGTCCTGTTTGGTTGAGCTTATTAAAACAACTTTTGAAACCTATATATGCTGTTTTGGGTTTGTTTTTATAAGCTAGAAATTGAAGCTTATAAAAATGTCTTTGTGAAAGCTTACAACAGCTAAGGTGGTAGCTGCTTTTATAATATTTCTGACTAAATTAACCTTCATGAATTGTCAAAATTCGTTCTTGCATAAGTACTTCTTGAAGTGTTTATCCAAACTCTATTTAGTTTATATCAGCTGGTCTGGTCATGCCCATATAACCGGGATGAAGAGAACCTGTCTTTAAACCGGTAAACCGGCCGGAAACTGCTCAAACCAGCCTTGAACCGGAATGGAGAGGTTGAACTGGTTTGCTGTTTTTTCTGACAAAATGCACCTAATGATATGAAATAGGATTCGAACTCTGGTGCTTGGAGTGCGTGTGCAGTGTTCCAACCACTACATCACTCATGTTTCTTGTGTTATAACATGACATTAACTTTTATTTGAACTCTTATTTGCGATATAGGATTCGAACTCTGATTTTCAATTGATTGCTGCACATAATTTAAATCATTAATAAATATATGTTTATTTACTTGTTACCGATTCAACCACGGTTTGACCACGGTTGAACCATTAAACCATGAACCAATCCTTTTACTAGTTTGATGACCAGTTCAGTTTTCAAAACCTTGCTTATTTCAGCTGTTTATCCATATAAAACCTTATTGTAGTCATAGTATAAACAAGTCAAGGACCAACTCTCCTAAAAGTTTAAGCTGTTAGGTGGAGGCCCAAGAATGATTTATATCTATGACACGCTGATAGAAATTGGATCAGATCACTCAGAAAAGTGTACATATACTGTATTATTTCACTATAGCTACTAGTATCAGTGTGATAGCAGCAGCTGAGTAGATGGATTTACAATGGAAAGATGAAACTGAACTGAGAAAAAGAAATACACAGTAGCACTGGGCATTTGAGAGGCTCTGATATCTCCTATCCGTCCTTAGTTACTTCTTCCTTACCTTCTCTTTCTTCTCTTCTCTCTTTTTATATTTCTCTGTAGCTTACAACAGATTTTCCCTCCAATTCACCCTATGGCCACACTGGCTGTTAGTTACCACCAGTCATGCCAATTCCCTGGCCCAGTTGGGGCTCTGATCCCTTACATTTATTCCTCACATACACCCTCACGTTAGGTTTCCTAACAATACTACCGCTCAATGCTTTCACCTTGTCCTGAAGGTGAAATGTGGGAAACTGGCCCTTTATGGAAGTCATGGATTCTCAAGAACTTAGGTCTTGCCATTTGATAAGCACTTCAGGAACTCCTTCTGAATTTGTCCTGTAGCTGAAAACCTCCAGTGGTTAAACTTTCAGCTCCCAGTCCTCAGACAGAAATTGTGGTAATGTCTGGCTCACAGCAGTGGTAGAGATGGATTTCTTCAACAATGACAATGGAACACTGGGTGGATGCGACTGGCTGCAGGTAAATCCAGCTTGTAGGCAACTTGGCCAATCCTCTCCGAGATTTTATATGGTCCATAATACCAAGGGCTGAGTTTTTCATTCATTCTCTTTGCCAAAGACTTGAGTCTGTTGGGCTGAAGCTTTTGGTAGACTAAGACCCCTGGTTGATAAATGACCTCCCTCTTGTTTTGATCAACCTGCTCTTTCATTCTGTTTTAGGCTTGTACCAAATGATTCTTCAAGTCATCAATCATTAGGTTCCTTTCAGCCATGAGTTGATTTATTTTTTCCACTGATGATGATTCAGCTGACCCTTTTAGTAAAGGAGGTGGATCTCTACAATAAAGGGCCTTGAAAGGAGTTAATTTGGTGGTGCTCTTATAGTTGGTATTGTACCAATATTCAGCCCAATTAAGCCATTTAGGCCACTGTTTAGGTCGTCCATCGGTATGGCACCTATTAACCACCTCAGTTTGGCCATCGGACTGAGGGTGATAAGCTGAGCTAAATTTCAGTTTTGTCCCTGCTTGCTTGAATAGTTCAGTCCAGAAGTGGCTAATGAGGACTCTATCCCTGTCTGATATTATGGAGGATGGAAAACCATGTAGCTTGCTTGACTATCTCCTAAATAAAAACCTTTGCCACTTGTTTAGCAGAAAAAGGGTGGCAAAGTGCAATGAAGTGGGCATATTTGGTAAGTCTGTCCACTATTCCCATGATGGTGTCCACCCCATGAGCTTAAGGTAAGCTCCCAATAAAGTCCATTGACACATCAGACCAGACTTGGGTTGGAATGGGCTGTGGTTGCGGTAGCCCTGCAGGGGATAGGGCTTGATATTTATTGTTTTGGCATATGTCACAAGCTGCCACATAATTCTTGCCATCTTTTTCCATTTCTTCCTAGTAGAGCAAACAAGTTATCCTCTTGTTTTTCCTGAAAAAATTTGAAAACCCTCCAATTGCAGAATCATGAAATTCCTTGAAAATTACAGGCATCTTAGGGGATGCTTTAGTTAACACCAGTCTGCCTTTGTAAAAAAGCTTTCCCCCTTGAGCTTGAAAGCCTGGGTGAGAATCTGCCTTGATCATCAGGTCCTTAAGATAGTTCTTAGCTTATCATTCTAGTCGCAAAATATTTGCTGTTATCATTGCTGACTATAGTATCTATTAAGCTCTGAGTTCATGCTTTATCCTAAAACCAAAGCATTTTCTCTTAATTTTGCCCCAGCTTGATGATAAACACAGACTAATATACATATCACTTTACAGGTTGAACCTGGTCACACGATTCTTGTCCATGCAGCGGCGGGTGGAGTTGGATCCCTATTGTGCCAGTGGGCAAATGCTCTTGGAGCAACTGTTATAGGAACTGTATCCAATAAAGAGAAGGCAGCTCAAGCCAAGGACGATGGCTGCCGTCATATTATAATCTATAATGAAGAGGATTTTGTTGCTCGCGTCAATGAAATTACGTCAGGCAATGGAGTTGAAGTAGTCTATGATTCAGTAGGAAAGGATACCTTTGAGGTAGTACCTATTCTATGCTATATAACACCCAAATGAAATTTCAAAATCAGGTGGTTGGATACTTGAGTGGAAAAATAAAATATTAATCTTGTGTCTTGCATGACGGTATGCATCAGAAGTTGCTTATTTTCTGATTCTCTACGTGCTTCTTCTATTATGATAATTGAGTATCTAGAAATGCAATTAGATTTATGGTTCAGTTGATCCTACGTTGATCATTACTTAAAACTAAACCATCAACAAACACCAACCAGATCCTAGATACGTAACTCTACAGTGATTGTGGTTCCTAATCTACATATGAATTCATAGATCCTATTGAAGAGCTCTAAATTAATTTCTTTTCTTATTTAGAAATGAATTCATGGTGCTTCATCCTATTAGCAATTTAGCATTGGGTTTCTGAATTTGCAAGACATGTGATGATGTGAAAGCAGATATTTTTATTTGTCAAGACTAGTTACAATACTTGAAATATTATTGGGTAAATGCAGATGGCAAGAATTGATGGGCTACTAATTTTAATCAATAGGTTGGGGCCCTGAAGTTCAAGGATTTACTGTCAGATTACTACAATTACAATATAGAAACAAAATTAGCAGCTTACTTCATTGATGATGATCAAACTGATTTCTGCCTGATGGAAGCTTTATTTTGTTAGGATGTATAAAATCGAACTTTGGGTTACTATATCTATTTCAGTGATGTTTCTATTCTCTCTTTTCAAAATTGAAGAGTAGTGTGAGAAAAAGTCCTTAAGGAGGCATGCTATGGTTTGTCCAGGGATCTTTGGCATGCTTAAAGCTTCGAGGCTACATGGTAAGTTTTGGTCAGTCATCGGGTACACCTGATCCGGTTCCATTATCTTCCCTGGCTACGAAATCCCTGTTCTTGACAAGGCCCAGCCTAATGCAATATGTTGTCACTCGGGATGAGCTATTGGAGGCTGCTGGAGAGGTGTTTGCTAATGTTGCTTCTGGTTTCTTGAAGGTGCGGTTTAATCATACTTACCCATTGTCTGAGGCAGCAAAAGCACATGAAGACCTGGAGAGTCGGAAGACCTCAGGATCTGTTGTGTTGATACCCTGAGGCTATCATCATGCACTATAGATTGTGAATACTATTATTGCTAATGTATGTTATTCACCATGAAGTCATGATACTTAAAATGTTTTTTTGGTTATGATGCTCATGATATTCAAACATGTGCTCTTCTTACATTATCACTGCACTACAAACTCAATTTACAAACTGTGACCCTATACAAAACTCCCATGACGTTTGGACTACAGTAAAATTGTTAAAAGTCACAGTTGACCAGGACTCGGGTTCAAGTACTTGTCATGGATAGTCAGTTAACTCCTGTTTCACGGCTGAGAAATAGAGCATGATGCATGGGATAGAATTGTATAAATCATTGTGGATGTCCTTCAATCTTGATGGATTTGGGCATTGGAGACGAAGCTTCAGGCTGGGTCAGAGAGTGATTGGTGCAAAGCTGGTCAAAATGATACAACCACAATTACAATCAATCCAAAGAGACTTATAGGTTGCCTAGACTTGTAATCTAATTTTTCCCTTTGTGCACACTTATTAATAAGAGAAAGAATCAACGTAAGAACATAGAGACAAGGGTACTAGGCAAGAAGCTAACGGTGGCGTAGGAACCATGTGGAGCTCTCATGATGTGGGTTCTTTATTCTAGGTTCTGTTTGCACTAATGATCATTTGGGCTTCTCCGATTGGAATAAAACCTTGAGACTTTGTTAATTATGCCACGTTCTTGACAAGTTGACATTAAATAAATATAGCCTTAAGTTTTTAAGAGTCTTCCCAATTATGTATCACATTTTTGTTTCCAATTACTTCCACAATATAAATTTTGTTTAATTTTATCTGTGGTTTTAAAAAATTAAAAGAACTATTTTTTTTAAAAACTTTATTATTATCTTTTGATATCTCCACTAAGTGATATGAGAAAGAGTATTAATAGAGTGAAAGGAAAGGATAATTTAATAAAATGTAATTATATTTATTTAAAATTGAAGATATTTAGAGTTTGTTTAGTTTAACATTTGATACAAGGAAAAGGAAAATTTTGTCTTCCCAATGCACTTTTACAAGAAGGAAAATGAGTGTTACTTTGGACAAAATGAATTTTTAGCCACTTCTAAAAGGTAAAACAAACATAGCTTTAATAGTTTTCTTAATTCTTATGCAAAAATCTTGAACTGAAATGAATAGAGTGGTTGCTTCAAAGTTCAGACTACTACATTTGGTTTGGGATACAAACGAATCAAGTCAAGTCGAGCACTTAAAGCTCAATTTTGACTTTTACAAAAATATATATTACTTAAACTTAACTCATTTAAATTTAAAACTTGGATTTGTCTTATTTAAAAAACGTGAAATTTGAGATTAGTTTATTTAACTCATTTATAATTTGATTATTTTTATTACCTTTATCAAATTTTTTCTTGAAATATTTTTTAAATTTATTAATTTAATATCGATAGACATCTTTATGTTAGAAGTTGAAGTAAAAAATTATTTGAAAATTGGAATTAGATAAGTGATAAATAGTAATACATAAAACTTCAATTCTCTAAACAAATTAAAATTTAATAAGTAATAGTAATATATAAATTATTATTATTTATATATTTTTTATGTAAAATTACAAAAAAAAATTGTGATCTAATATATATATGTTCAAGCTATTTACAAACTTTTAATGTCAAATTTATAAAACTTGAATTTGACTCATTTATATGATCAAGTTTAAATTCATACTGTTACCAAGTGGCCTCAATACTCAAGAGGGAGTGAATTGAATAAGTAAAACAAGTTAGCAAATCTTTCGCAAATCGTTTGATAACTAATTTTCGTTGAAGCTATTGAATGATTAGAGATAATTGGATAGATGAGATAAACACTTTTACTTATAAAAGTGATAGCCAAAGGAGACAATATTCAAGCAATTCAATAAAACAGTGCACAAAATAAAGAGAAGGGTTTAGAGAAAACAAACACAATGGTTTATCCTGGTTCGATCACCAATCCACTTATGATCTACGTCCAGTCCTCAAACAACAACTTGAGATTTTTCACTATATCTTCAAGTTTCAATAGGTGTTTGACAACCACTACAACCTTGAGCACTCAACACTTTGGGATACCTCACCTTTATGCTTGAGCCTCTATTTTCCAAGGGATACCTCATCCTTTTACTGTTTGGAGAGATGCCTCACCCTCTCTAGAGATTATATAAAGATTGAATAGGTAGAAACTCTCTTCAAAGAGCAGATAATACAACTGAAAATTCAATGGGTATATGATTCACAGTTTTCGCTCAGAAACAGAGTATTAACGGAGGAAAAGATGAAAACTCATTTTTAATACTCAACCAAGGTTTTTCAGATTGATTGTCTAACCTCCATAAATGCCCAACAACTTCTATTTATAAGTCATTGAAGTTTAGAGTCGCTGGGTGGTGGTTGGAGCATTAAATGTTACGAACTATTCATTAATTTCTGTTTCTGGAAAGCTCTCTTATTCGAATAAGAGAATCCTTATTCGAATAAGGCTTGAAATAGCACAAGCGTGTTTTCCTCTGTAATGTGTTATTCGAATAATATCTTGGTTATTCGAATAACCACTTAAAGTTATGGCTTCTGGGAAAACATGTTATTCGAATAATATTCATGTTATTCGAATAACTCATTCGAATATTTGATTTCCTGAGTTCTCGTTATTCGAATAACAACATTGTTATTCGAATAACCATTTAAACATGATTTTGCTAAAAGGCTTGTTATTCGAATAACAACTCTGTTATTCGAATAACCATTTAATAAAATGATTTCCTGGAGATGTGTTATTCGAATAACACTTTGTTATTCGAATAACTTATTCATGCCAAAACGTTTTTTGAACCATTTATTCGAATAGCACAGGGCTTATTCGAATAAATCCTTTCCTGAAAAATTATTTGGAATCTGTGACTTGTGTTATTCGAATAAGGAACTCCTTATTCGAATAATACATGTGAAAAAATGTTTTATGCCTTTTTAAATGTTGCTCTTGATTCCATATGATCTTGTAAGCTTATGGACACGAGATAATTGATTCTTTGGAAATTAAAAACCATATTGAAGCCTTGAAAACTTGTGTGCTATTTCGAAATGTAAGATTGAGCAATTATGAATCTTTATATATACCATTACAAAATGATTGAAGTCCTAAAAGCTATACTTGATGTTCTTGAGACTCTTGGACTTGATCTTGCAACATCTTTAAGTTATTATCATCAAAACACATTCTTTATGAGATATATGCCAATCACATTCTCTCCCTTTTTGATGATGACAAATAACCATTGAGAAAAGAGTTAGTTCATTTGTAAATTGAAAATCACAGGATTTAATCAAGGAGACTTACTCCCCCTCTTGTTTGTAAGAGGGGCATAAATTATCAGAGACAAGCGCAGCTCCCCTTTTCTTTTGGAGTCTCTTGATCCTTTTCAGATTAGTCTTTCAGATCTGTCTTTTCTCAACGCAATCTCCAAAACCAAAATTTGTTAACGGTGATTATTTTTATCTTTAAGCACAAATGAACAGAGTTAATTTTAGCTTGTTCTTGTTCTTCTCCCCCTTTTGTCATGATAAAAAAGATGGGGCAAGACATGCATATACCAGGTAATCACAAACATGCGTTTATATCATTTAGCAAAGAATTAAACGAACATTTTGTAAGAGATGTAAGGCAAGAACAGGCTCAGAGAGTGTGAAGTCAGTAAGGAAGCTAAATTATACTTTATTCAATTATTGCAAGCATGGCCAAGGATAAATAAGTGCAGATATAGGCAGCCAAAGATACATCAAAAACATCAAAAGAGGATCTAAAAACTAAATTCCTATGATAAAAAATAAGTGTCTGGTGGAGGAGGAGGTGAGTCTAGTGCAAGGGCAGGAGGTGCAACTCGCAGGGCAGCAATCTCGCGTTCAACACTTTCTATTCTGTCGAAGAGAATAGAAAATGTGTGTTCCATATAAGCACGATTGTCAAGCAGAGTGGTCATAATGCCTTCCAGGGTTACTGGAGCAGGAGCAGGGGCTTCAGTAGGTTGATCAGCAAGAACAGGGTCATCAGCAAGAACAGGGGCATCTGCAATGTCTTCATCTGCTACAGCTTCTTCCAGTTCATCAGGGTATACCCACCCTCCAATATTGTCCGGAACCATCTTCATTTTCTTCAGAGTAAATTCCCCAAAGATGTTGAAGTGATTCAATTCCATTGTCCGTTCAGTTTGTCTGAACAGGGAGTATTTCTTAAAAAAGGCTGAGATAATGAGAGCACATGACAAGTTAGAATTCTTGGTGGTCTTGACCTTCATCATGTATTTTTCAATGAAATTTGGCCAGTTGATCTTCTAATTTTTCTTCAGCACCCAGAGAAGAAAAATGTCATCTTCAGTCAGATAAGCATAGTTACCTCCATGAGGAGCGAGAATATGCGCGTATAAGTAATGAAGCAGCCTTTCTTGGCTTTTCAGCATCCCACTCTTCAGACCAACCTTGGGCCCAATTGTTCCAGGCTTCACCAGTAGTGACACAGCTTCTTCTCTTCTGTATGCCTTCACGTAGGGTTTGTTATCTGGCTCCACAGCAGCACCCGTGGCGTCTAATTTGAAGAACAACATCCAATCAGCTGGAATGATAACTATTTCCTGGTCCTTTACTTCAAAGATGAGATTAGGACCGTACATCTTCAGGTTGCAGTAAAACATTTTCACCAAATCTAGGAAAATGGAGTCCTTGTAGCTGCAGAGATCGAGCACGCCCTGATGGGAGAGATCATCGAGGAAATCAAATCCTCCATCATCTTCAAAGAACTGGCGATCCATGTATTTGGGTTGAATGACGTCTTTGGTCCAGAATTCTTCCCTGAAGCGTTTGAGATCGTCGTTATTGGACGAAAGTCTTCGAAGATCAATGGGGTTGTTGGTGGGAGCGATTTTGCTACGTGGGCGTTTGGAAGAGGAGGCCATGGTGGAATTTTGGTGGGTTATGGAGAGAAGGAGGAGATGGGTGGACACGAAGAAGAGAAAGCAGAGAAGGGGGGAAAAACTTATGAAATGACAGAGGAGGCTCGTGAAATCCTTTTATAATTCCCGTGTTATTCGAATAATAGTGGTGTTATTCGAATAACAAAGTGGTTCCTGAAGCGTCTTGGCTCACTGCCAAGCGTTATTTGAATAATAATATTGTTATTCGAATAATAGAGTAGTAGCTCATGTGTTTGGGGAATTCTGTCATTTGTTATTCAAATAACATACTTTGTTATTCGAATAACATAAAAATGGTTTTTGCCACTGACATGCTTTATTTGAATAACCAGTTGGTTATTCGAATAACCAGTTGGTTATTCGAATAACCAGTTGATATTAGGTTGTGATAACACATTCTGTGAGGTGTTATTCGAATAAGGGAATCCTTATTCGAATAATATAAACGGGTTAGAAAAATAACTAGGCTTTACTGGCAGGTTTTATTCGAATAAAGGGCTTCTTATTCGAATAGGGCATAGGATAAAAAATAATTTTATGCATCAATTTGTGGAGGATCAATTTTGCTATCATTTATTAGGTTCAGAGACATGCCAGTTTAATTTCAAACAACATATAATCAACCTTAAATCATTCAAATCAGTTCCAGAATATCTTAAATCAATTCAAATCATCAAACAAGCATGTGAGCTAATCATATTATGTTTCAAATCACTTAATTTTGCAAGAATACTATTTTTACCAAGAATTTCACCCTTTTTGGTGAAATTGTGAGGTTGTTGAGTTGCTTGGAAATCTTGAACATGAGGGAGCACCTGCAAAACAACTTAGGGAAAATCTCGACGCTCAAGTTAGTATTGGATTCAAATATGATTAATAGCTCAGAAATTATGCAGCAAAATGGCATGATTATGCAGAAAGCAACATGATTTGATTTTAGGATTATGCAGTAAAATGTCAATTTATGTATGATTGATCCAAAATACCAAGTTCATTTCTTATATAGAAAAATGCTTCTTTTGCTAAGGGTTTAGTGAAAAATGTCAGCTAGTTGCTTAGTGGTTTCAACAAATTCAAGCATACAATCACCTTTTTGAACATGGTCTCTAATGAAATGATGTCTTATTTCAATATGTTTTGTCCTAAAATACAAAATGAGATTTTTGGATAAATTAATTGCACTAGTATTATCACATCTTATGGGGATGTGATCAAGCTCAAGCTCATAGTCCAAGAGTTGTTGTTTCATCCAAAGGATTTGAGCACAACAACTCCCAGCTGCAACATATTCAGCTTCAGCTGTAGACAATGCCACACTATTTTATTTCTTGCTATGCCAAGAAACTAATGAGCTTCCAAGCAAGTGACATGTCCCACTAGTGCTCTTCCTATCCATTTTGCATCCAGCAAAATCAGAATCGGAATACTTAATAAGGCTACATGAGGCACCCTTAGGGTACCACAAACTCATTTGTGATGTGCCTATTAGATATTTCATTATTCTCTTAACAGCACTTAGGTGTGATTCCTTAGGATTAGCTTGATATCTAGCACACATGCATACACTAAACATTATATCAGGCCTACTTGCAGTGAGATAAAGGAGTGAGCTAATCATACCTCTATATTTTGTAATTTCTATTGATTTACCTCCTTCATCCTTGTCCAAATAGCAAGAGGTGTCCATAGAAGTAGCCATATGATTGGCATTGTCCATTCCAAACTTTTTGAGCAGCTCCTTGCAATACTTGGATTGGCTTATAAAAGTTCCTTCTCTTGTTTGCTTGATTTGGAGACCAAGGAAGAAGTTGAGCTCACCCATCATTGACATTTCAAACTCACTTTGCATAATATTTGAAAATTCTTTACAAAGAGAGTTGTTAGTAGCTCCAAATATAATGTCATCAACATAGATTTGAACTAGAAGTATGTCATGCATTTTGTGTTTTATGAAAAGGATAGTGTCAACTTTGCCTCTAGAAAAACCTTTTTCTAAAAGGAATTTGTTCAACCTTTCATACCAAGCTCTAGGAGCTTGTTTCAAGTCATACAAGGCCTTTTTCAGTTTAAAAACATAGTTGGGCAATTCAAAATCTTCAAAACCAGGAGGTTATTCCACATACACCTCTTCTTGTATAAAACCATTTAAAAAGGCACTTTTGACGTCCATTTGATAAAGTTTGAAATTCATGATGCAAGCATATGCAAGTAACATTCTAATGGCCTCTAATCTAGCTACGGGAGCATAAGTTTCTTCATAGTCTATGCCTTCTTCTTGATTATACCCTTAGCTACAAACCTAACTTTGTTTCTTATTATTAGGCCTGTTTCATCAAGTTTGTTCCTAAAGACCCATTTAGTGCCAATTATGGGATGATCATTAGGCCTTGGAACTAATTCTCAAACTTGATTTCTCTCAAATTGATTTAGTTCTTCTTGCATGGCCAAGATCCAATGTTCATCATTAATGGCCTCATTTATGTCTTTAGGTTCAACTTGAGAGACGAAGGCTAAATGATTACATGCATCTCTAAGTGAGTTTCAAGTGATTACCCCTTTTGATACATCACCAATCACCTTGTCGAGAGGGTCATATCTTGAAGTCCTTCATTCCTTGGGTAGGTCCAAGATTTTTGAGTCTTTTTGCCATAAGTGATCAAGGAGTCTCTCTTCTTGTTTCTTGGACTCTTTCTCTTGATTTTCCAAGTGCGTTTTTGCCAAGATTTCTGCAACATCATCAACAAAATCCTTTCTCGGCTCATTTGGGTTAGTTTTATCAAATGCAACATGTATAGACTCTTCTATGGTCATAGTTCGTTTGTTATAGATTCTAAAGGCCTTACTATGTATAGAATAGCCAATGAATATTCCCTCATCAGATTTTGCATTAAACTTCCCCAAGTTATTCTTTTCATTATTTAAAACAAAACATTTACATCCAAAGACATGAAAATGTGACACATTTGGCTTCCTTCCTTTGTATAACTCATATAGGATTTTCTTTAAAATTGACTTTATTAAGGCTCTATTCATAACATAACAAGCGGTGTTAACCGCATCCGCCCAAAAGTACTTAGGAAGGTTAGCATCATTGAGCATAGTTCTTGCCATTTCCTCTAAAGATCGATTTTTTCTTTTTACAACACCATTTTGTTGTGGTATTCTAGGGGCAGAAAAATTATGCTCAATGCCATGTTCATCACAAAAAGTTTCAAATTCATGATTTTCAGATTCACCACCATGGTCACTTCTTATGGATGCAATACAAAAACCTTTTTCGTTTTGGATAACTTTGGCAAGCTTTTTAAAAGATTGAAAAGCATCATTTTTGTGGGCCAAGAATAATGTCCATGTAAACCTAGAAAAATCATCCACAATCACTAATGCATAGTAATTCCCACCAAAGCTTATAGTTCTAGAGGGACCAAAAAGATCCATGTGCAAAAGTTGTAAATGTCTAGAAGTTGAAACCATGTTTTTAGCTTTAAAAGAGACCTTTACTTGTTTTCCCTTTTGACATGCATCACAAAGTTTGTCTTTTTCAAATTTGAGCTTTGGAAGACCAATTACTAGTTCTTTAGAAACCAATTTGTTTAAGTGATCCATGTGAATGTGAGCAATTCTTCTATGCCATAACCATGAATCGTTTTCTTTACTCATAAAGCATTTAGCATCATTTGAAGAGATATCATCGAGACTAATCATATATATATTATTGACCCTATGACCAACAAACTTAACTTGTTTATCATCCTTTCCCTCAATTATGCAACAAGAGGAATCAAATATAACTCTATTGCCTTTATCACATAATTGACTAATGCTAAGCAAATTATGTTTAAGTCATTCAACAAGCAAAACATTATCAATAGATGATGAAGGGATCTTACCAACTTTGCCGATTCTAAGAATTTTCCCTTTGTTGTTATCACCATATGTGATATGACCATGTTTCTTATTGGTAAGGGATGAGAACTTGGAGCCATCACCGGTCATGTGCTTGGAGCAACCACTATCAAGATACCAACTTGAGCTCTTGGTCTTCAAGCACACCTCGATGTCGCTTTCTCCACTTTCTTCTCTTTGAGCCATGAGACAAAGATGAGCTTCTTCATTCTCCGAATCGTCGGAAGAGCTCAAGTCATTGTCCTCCCAAGCTATATATGCTCTTCTTTCTTTCTTTTCCTTAAAATGTCTTTTCTCAAACTTCTCCGTTTTCTTGAGATATATAGGACACTCCATTTTCATGTGCCCCCGTTTTTCGCATTCGTAGCATTTTGGAGGAGTAGAAGATCCTTCTCCTTTGTGATACACTTTCTTTTGAGGAAAGAGTGGTCTTCTTTGAAATCCCTTTTTCTTTAGGAATTTTCTAAACTTTCTCACAAGGAGACTAAGATTCTCCTCACTTAGCTCAACATTTTCAGCATCCTCTTCACCATCTTCATCATCTTCTTCAATTGTGGAGGAAGTGGCTTTGAGTGCGATTCCCTTCTTTTTTTTGTCATGCTCTTCATTTTGATTGAGCCTATTTAGTTCCAGCTCATGTTCTTGAAGCTTTTCGAATAAAGTGACTAGAGACATTATTGATAAATCTCTTGATTCCGCAATAGATGTTACTTTGGGTTGCCAATTTCTGGTTAGACATCTCAAGACTTTGTTAATAAGATCCTCATTAGGAAATGTCTTTCCCAATGAGATAAGATGATTAACAATGTGAGTAAATCTCTTTTGCATATCTTGAATACTTTCACCTTGGTTCATTCTAAACAATTCGTATTCATGAGTAAGAGTGTTTATTCGAGATCGTTTTACCTTACTAGTACCTTCATGAGTTACTTGTAGGGTATCCCACATTTCTTTTGCTATCTTGTAATTTGATACCCTAAAGAATTCATCATACCCCAAGGATGTGGTGATGATGTTCTTGGCCCTCAAATTGTAATGAACCTTCTTTTTATCATCTTCGGTCCATTCATTTCTAGGTGTATTAATTTTCACACAATCTTCAGTTTGTGTTAGGACAAAAACACCATTTTCAACGGCGTCCCACACATCTAAGTCAATAGCTTCAATGAAAATTTTCATCATTTCTTTCCAATAGGCATAACCATCCCCATTGAAATAAGGAGGTCTGTTTATAGAAGAACCTTCATTTGAAAAACCATGTGAAGCCATCATTTCTCTTGAAGCTGCTAAGCTCTTTATACAAGAGTCTAGCTCTGATACCACTTGTTACCAAGTGGCTTCAATACTCAAGAGGGGGGTGAATTGAGTAAGTAAAACAAGTTCGTAAATCTTTCGCAAATCGTTTGATAACCAATTTTCGTTTAAGCTATTGAATGATTAGAGATAATTGGATAGATGGGATAAACACTTTTACTTATAAAAGTGATAGCCAAAGGAGACAATATTCAAGCAATTCAATAAAATAGTGCACAAAATAAAGAAAAGGGTTTAGAGAAAACAACACAATAGTTTATCCTGGTTCGATCACCAATCCACTTGTGATCTACGTCCAGTCCCCAAGCAACAACTTGAGATTTTCCACTATATCTTCAAGCTTCAATGAGTGTTTGACAACCACTACAACCTTGAGCACTCAACACTTTGGGATACCTCACCCTTATACTTGAGCCTCTATTTTCCAAGGGATACCTCACCCTTTTACAGTTTGGAGGGATGTCTCACCCTCTCTAGAGATTATACAAAGATTGAATAGGTAGAAACTCTCTTCAAAGAGCAAATAATACAACTGAAAATTCAATGGGTATATGATTCACAGTTTTTGCTCAGAAACAGAGTATTAACGGAGGAAAAGATGAAAACTCATTTTTAATGCTCAACAAAGGTTTTTCAGATTGATTGTCTAACCTCCATAAATGCCCAACAACTTCTATTTATAAGTCATTGAAGTTTAGAGTCGTTGGGTGGTGGTTGAAGCATTAAATGTTACGAACTATCCGTTAATTTCTGTTTCTGGAAAGCTCTCTTATTCGAATAAGAGAATCATTATTCGAATAAAGCTTTAAATAGCACAAGCGTGTTTTCCTCTGTAATGTGTTATTCGAATAACATCTTGGTTATTCAAATAACCACTTAAAGTTATGGCTTCTGGGAAAACATGTTATTCGAATAACATTCATGTTATTCGAATAACTTATTTGAATATTTGATTTCTTGTGTTCTCGTTATTCGAATAACAACATTGTTATTCGAATAACCATTTAAACATGATTTTGCTGAAAGGCTTGTTATTCAAATAACAACTCTGTTATTCGAATAACCATTTAATAAAATAATTTCTTGGAGATGTGTTATTCGAATAACACTTTGTTATTCGAATAACTTATTCGTGCCAAAACGTTTTTTGAACCATTTATTCGAATAGCACAAGGCTTATTCGAATAAATCCTTTCTTGAAAAATTATTTGGAATCTCTGACTTGTGTTATTCGAATAAGGAACTCCTTATTCGAATAATACATGTGAAAAACATGTTTTATGCCTTTTTAAATGTTGCTCTTGATTCCATATGATCTTGTAAGCTTATGGACACGAGATAATTGATTCTTTGGAAATTAAAAACCATATTGAAGCCTTGAAAACTTGTGTGCTATTTCAAAATGTAAAATTGAGCAATTGTAAATCTTTATATATACCTTTACAAAATGATTGAAGTCTTAAAAGCTATACTTGATGGTCTTGAGACTCTTGGACTTGATCTTGTAACATCTTTAAGTTTGTAATCATCAAAATACATTCTTTATGAGATATATATCAATCACACATACTTAAACTTATTTATTTAATTAAATAATAAATAAATTTAATCAAATATTTAACAAATTAAATTTAAATTAACAAACTTAAGCTCTTAAAATAATTCAGTCATTTTAAAATAATCTTATCCATAGTAAATCCAATAAGCACAAATGCATAAAACTTTATTAAAATTTAAAAAGTGGAAGTGAAATCCCAAGTTTACCCCTCGCGTCTAAGGCCGTGCTTTGCTTTATGTCCACGCTCTTCTGTCACTGTCACTATCATTATCACTCTCATTCTCGTCCCCTCACGTAATCTTCTGCACTCTCCGTTGGCGGTGACAGACGAGTTGCTTATCATTTTCCGGTAATCTACCTCAATTTTGGTTAGAAAATGATGATGTTACGTCACTTTTTATTTTACTTTTTATCTCACTTTTAATTGCTGTGATTAAGTGAGAGAAAATGATGTAATAGTATAAAGAATAGTGTAAAAAGTGGTAAAAGAGAAAATTACGATAGGAAAATCATAGTTGATTTTAGTTCTGTCATCACCTAGCCTATCCCCTTTTAGCTTTTGATCTTGCGCTTCACATGTTTGATACATTTACTATTGTTATTATTGTTGTTGTTTTCATTTCTGTGTTTATTTATTGGAAATCCTTTTTGATTTTTATCTTCAATGGAAACAACAATCTAATTACTTGCTTTAAAATTTAAATCGCTTTTATATTATGTAATGTTCTATTGTTGTGCCTTCTAGATTCTGATCTTAGATTCAATTGTTTTGCTGCTTGATAGTCATACAAATACTAATTCTGATACAATTGCTGCTTAGAAATTTGTATATTAATGTTTTGAGCTTTAATAATCTGAGGTTCTTTTCCATTATCTGCAGCAAAGATGCTTAAGATCCCAGAACACCAAGTTGCAGGCCATAAAGCCAAAGATGGTCTCCTTGGCCCTCTTATAGATGATTCTGGAAACTTCTACAAGCCTCTTCAAAATGATGAACGTGGTTCCAAAGAGGTTGCTTTCTATACATCTCTGTATTCTGATCCCAGGATTCCTCAAACGATTCGCAGATATTTCCCTGTTTTTCATGGCACTAAGGTTGTCAATGCATCAAATGGCTCTGGCTTACACCCCCACCTTGTGTTGGAAGATGTTGTCGCCTGTTACATGAACCCATCTATAATAGATGTTAAAATTGGTTCCAGAACTTGGTACCCCCAAGCTTCTGAGGACTACATCAAGAAGTGCCTTCAGAAGGATAGGGAATCCTCTAGCATCTCATTGGGTTTTAGATTATCAGGATTAAAGGTTGTGGGCTCCTCCAAAGACTCTTTGTTCTGGCAGCCTGACAGGAAGTTTCTTCTAAACCTATCTGCTGAGGATGCCAAGTTGGTTTTGAGCAAGTTTGTTTCTTCTAATGTGCCTTCAAATGATGACGAGCACCCAGATCGTTGTTTCGCGTTTAAGGTTTTTGGTGGATCTAATGGAATTTTGGAACAGCTATTGGAGCTTAAGAAATGGTTTGAGGTTCAAACTATTTTTCATTTCTATTCTTGTTCTGTTCTCTTGGTGTATGAAAAGGAGTCTGTGCTGAAAGAAAAGAGTTCAGGTGCTGTTGTTAAACTTGTTGACTTTGCACATGTGGTGGATGCAAAGGGTGCCATTGATCATAACTTCTTGGGGGGACTTTGTTCTTTGATTAAGTTTATATCAGATATCCTAACTAGTCCAGATGAGAACTGCATTTCTAATGATAACTGTACTAATGATGAACACTGAGAGTAATCGGCTCCAGGGAGGATTTTGGGATTTCCAAACATATTCTGACTTTGTTGATATCCAAATTCAGTACTTGGATTGATTACTACTGCCTCTGTTATTCTTTGTATTACATTCCTTGTCATTGAATTGCGGAATGAGAATGTGTTTATGTTTTGGAGAGTTCATGTCCTCATGTTGTAATTTCTTTTGAACTTATGATGAGCTTCAATCCAAAGAAACTGCTTCCCATCTTTCAATTCATGTTGCAGATATGCCGCATGAACTCAAATTTCCTGCTAATGAGTGGCTTCAAGCTTCATTCCTGTTATTTGTCAGATAAGACGAAGAAATCTATAAGGTCTTTCAAGATGTTTTCAGAAATTTTAAATGATGTTTTAATCTCGTTGTGATTTCTTAATGGCATGCTTAGTCAAATGTTTATTATGAGGTTTCCTTTGAACTCTTCTTGTTATCTGTTTTCCCTATTCTTTTCAATATTGATTTTTGAATTATTTCCTTCACTTTTGACTTGTTCTTATCTTGTTGATGGTTTGGTTGAAGAAGTAATGGAAATATGTCCAAGCCCCCGAATTTCGTGACTATTTGACTGACAGACACAATTTTTTATTTTCCTCATTTGACTCGTGCTATCTTTATATGTGTGTTGCATGACTCTTATGCTTTGTTTCTGTAAGGTACGTTCATATAAGAATTAATTTCAAAAGAATTCAGAACTCTTACAATTTTTAAGATAATCATAATTTTAGTTAGTATTTATTTCGCAGGCATTGCTGGTGATTTTAACCCACGGCCAAACATTGTCTGCACCTAAATTTGTTTAAGTGATGGTGAATCCAACATAGTTTAGGGTGTTCCCATTAAGGGCCAAATTTTCCTTCAATTTTTTTAGTATTCTTTCTCTGCTGTGTTATTTGTTTTTTTTTCCTCCCTTGTAAATTGAGTGAATATACTGTATTTCATTCAATTTGAGACTTTGTCTACTGCTTCTATTCCAGTTTATAAATTTGCAAAAGTCTGGCTGATAAACTGTATTTAGTTCTTGTTAGTTTCAATGCTATAAGTTTGATTGGGCCATTGTATCTTTGACGATGCTTTTGCTCTTTCTGGTTCGGTTAGCTATACTGGTAAGCTACATAATCATGTCATCTTTTATTTTCAATTTTTATTTGTTGAGAAATAAAACACAACGAAAGTGTGGTACTTGTTCGTGTTGTCCCAAGTCTTTTTATTTACCTGCAAAGGATTTTACCAGCTAGTTAGCTAGTTAATGCAGGGATTTTCAATTTTTCATCTGAGCATAAACTCCCAAGGGTTGTTTACTTGTTTCTGTATTGAAACTTGACTGATATTGAAATATTTATTTTTCACTTAAGCTTTTTCTTTTCTTTTTTTTTTTTTTCATTTTTTTTTTATTTTTTTTTCTTTTTTAATAATTCCACTCTAGCTTCTTTTTTAATAATTATTTATGTAAATTAATTATTACACAATTTTGTAAGAATCTCTATACCATTAATATTAATAATATTATTAAATGCATGTTAAGTTTCTTTCAAAAAAAAATCAAATGGTGAAATTTAAAAACACAACAATAATATCTTGCTTTTTTCTTTTTAGAAACAAAATCATGGAATTAATAGATAAATTAAAAGAGACAACTTATTAGAATGTAACTTGGATAAAAAGAAAATCAAACAGTAGTTATAGAATATAATTAAATTGCCTTGATAAGTTTAGAAAAAATAAATGGCTTCAGAAGTAAAAAATATATGTATTTCTAATAAATATTAAATGTAACATAACTTTATCTCATATTTTAAAATCAAAAGTAGAATATTGAAAATAAAAAATACAATAATTTTAGAGTGTAAGTGTTGACCAAAAAAATTAATCAAGAAGTATTGATAACATTTGTTCTTTGACAAAGGTATCTTTATAGTTTTATTTTTTATTAATTTTTTTGAGAAGTAAAAGAGAAGTAAAAGAAAAATTAAAATAAAAATAAACTTCCTTAAAGCAATTAATTATATGATTAATTAATTAAATTTATTTTTTATATCATTAAATGCATGTTAATTTTTAAAAGAAATGACTGAAATGATAAATTTAAAAAGCACAAAAAAATTAATGAAAAATATAGAATATAGAATAAACAATAGCGTATAGAATTATTTTTTTTAAAAGTAAAATAATTGTTTTAAGAAAAAATAAAATGCAAAATAACCCAAATAACTAATTTAATTATATTTGTTATCTTACAATTAATTAGATATTTGATATATAGTATTTATGTTAATTTATAATTTTTTTCTATTTATATAAAATCTAACATTCTGATTGTGAATTTTTTAAAACTATAATACTTTTGAAAAAGCTTATATGTTGTATTTTTTTTACCCCAAAAAATAATGAAGAGAGTAAAAACACTCATACAATATCTAATCCAAAATGTTTCCGATAAAAAATCCAAATACAAAGGGACCCTTGTGAAACGATGCATCCATTTTCCCATTCCTACAAGAACAGACAATCTTCTCATCTTGTGTGTGTAAAATATTTTGAGAAGTGTGTGAATGGCTCAAAAGCAAGATGCCCTTTGGAATCATACAACTCCGAACAACGCTTGTCATCGCCGATTTACCTAACCTTTTCTCTATCCACCTAATTCATCTTCATCTCAATGGTAATTCTTCACCCTTTTCCATTCATTTTCACTTCTTTTTTATTAATCACAATTTTATTCAATTAGCGTTTCTCTGCATCTTCTTCTGTTCCGATTCAGCTAATTTTATAATTATTCTTATTATTTTGGCTCTACAAATTTTGGGTTTTGTTCAAGATTACTCTTGTTTAAGAATTAGTGCAATATAAATTGTGGATACAACTTTGATTGTGGTGCTCTTATGAATGTTTTAGTATTTTTATTTTATTTAAATCATGGGGCATCTAACTTCGATTTTTTTTTCCTGATTTTTGGGGTATTAGGATCTTGATACATATGACATATGTTGTTAATGGGACAAACCTGAGAAAGGAACTCAAGGTTTGTATAATGGAGCTTGATTTGAATCAGGAGCCTTTGGACTCAACTCATAATGCTTCAACGGTTGAATTTGATTCTGTATTGCATGAACTAGAATCTGCTGATGGACATATACAGGACCGTATTAGACACCTTGAAGCAGTAACTTCTAGAGCTAGGCAGCGTCACAGGTGGCCACCGGTTCACACTCCGATTCAAATAACCAACTTTACAGGAGAAGCCACAACAGCTGATGTTCAAGATGAAGGAAGAGAGCACCAGGAAGCTGAAGAAGGAATAGTTGAAAGTGGGAAAGGGCCCGAAATTAAGGGTACCGATTTAGTAGCTAAAGCATTGGGTGTGGAAACAGATGCGGCAGATGGCAGAGCTGGAAATTTTTTTGATTGTAATATATGCCTGGACATGGCAAGAAATCCTGTTGTGACCTGCTGTGGTCACTTGTTTTGTTGGCCATGCTTCTATCAATTGTCGTTTGCTTATTCAAATGCAAAGGAATGCCCTGTTTGTAAAGGAGAGGTCACTGAAAGAGGCATTATTCCAATTTATGGCAGTGCTAGTGTCAGTAGCAATTGTCAGTTGGATTTAAGAGAAACTGGTTTTAGAGTTCCTCCTCGACCCCATGCACCTAGAGTTGAGAGTATTAGGCAGCAGCTTATAAGCCAAGGAGCATCTTCTTCTATAATCCATAATGTTCGGCGGTTTAATAACCTTATTGGTGGATTAGGAGAGCGATTTCAGTCAGGTCCCAATATTGCAACTGGTAGAAATAATGTTTTGGTCACTCAATCCCGCTTGGAGACAAACAATAATCAACGTACTCATTCCCATCCAATTTCAAGGTTGCTAGTGCAAGGAGCTGCTTCATTTTCATCCCTTTCATCAGCATTAAATTCTGCAATGAATTCTGCAGAAAGATTAGTTGAGGACCTTGAATCATATATTCATGGTCACCACATAGGAGGAAGCAGTCAGTTGAATCCTGTTGCTGTTAATAGAGATTCAACTTTTAGTGTTGCTGCTACCAACCGTTCAGGGAGTCTTTCTCGAGACATTGCTACAACCAATTCCACAGCAGCAGCTTCTGTTTCTCCTTTAAGTAGGAATGATGACACAACTGCTGTTATAGACTCAGAAATCCAGACAACAGATAGTAGCATACAGATTAGTTCATCGGACCCTTCTTCATCTTACAGCAGAAGAAGAACTAATGTTTCAAGACGAGTTTCAAATGAGCCCAGAAGAAGAAGGTTAAGATGATGGTCCTTTATGTAAGGAGATATAGATCACATTGACAGACGTTTCCTAGTTTATATTCATACTGCAATTTATTTGTTATACAAAATTATCAGTTTCTTTGCCTAAAACAAATATGTTTTCTAATTTATGTATCAGGTGTAAACAACCATTTTGAACAATTTGTATGGTATAGCCAATTTTTATTCGACAGATATGAGGATGTTTACAGCAAATCATCGATGTCTTCTTCTGTTCATTATCTGTAATAGGTGGAGGAGGATAGCTTTCTCTTCCCTTAAGGGGCTTATACTAGTGATTGTGTTTGTGTTATCTGCAACAGTATGGTGTTACATCTTTTTAAATTTTAAGTACAGAGTGGGTCATCACACTGTGCCTGCACATATTAAATATTCATATTAGATTGATCTTGGTCTTCTGAATATTTAGTTTCCAGCCTTCAGTCAGCCTTCACCTGGAGCTTTCCTGCCTCCTTAATGCCAATTTGTGGGGTCATGGCTTGATTGGAACAAGACAAGGTTTGGATCAGCTTTAAGGGCCTCTCATATTCTAGCTTATGCACACAGGATTGCTCTTTATGACTGTTACTAGGTGCATTGCACGCAGTGTGATGTATTATTAGAGTCTTGCATTATCATTTCTTATAGAATAGCTCGGTTGAATCTGTAGAGTTGAATTTCCACTCAAATGCTATCAGATTTGGATGTGTCAAACATCAATTTTTCTTGAATCAACTCCTAACTAATAGAGTCAGATGCTTCTACCTTAACTGCAGGGGTAATACTTGCTCTCTGCCTTCTAGCTTCCTTCATTTTCTTATGAACTGTCTGGTTATGTTCAGTAAATGCTTCCCCATCATTACTCACTATTGTTTCTAGTGGCAATGGCACTGAATCATGCAAATGTTGTGGGTTAAGATCGTATGCTACTGTAACTCAATGTCTTTTTTGTGGCCTTATTCACCGCATTGTACGCAAATTTAGCTTGTAGTATTACTAAGTCCCAATTCTTCATATGATTTCCGACAAGACATCTCACAACTTTTCCAAACTCCAATTAACTGTTTTTGTCTGTCCATCATTAACTACAAACTCACCACAACAAATATTGAGTCATGCCCTTGTAAAATAAATGGAAAACCTATCATGGAAAACATGCTCAAACCCATAGTAAAGGAGTATATAGAGCCCAGTGCTTCTAAGCTATCGTTACCAAATTGGCAAGTTGAACACCTCTTCACCAATCTGTTCACATCAATATGTAATGGGATTAGACGTAACTCAAAGGGTTGGGAAAAAGCTACTTTAAAATAAGTTTGTTTCTAAAATGAACAAATAAGATGTATCCACCTTTCATTTAATCTATATGTATAGAGATCTTAACTCATTAAATAATTTAAGAGTGAATATATCTTTATTTGTTCGTTTTAAAGGAGCTTTTTCTCAAGTATTATGTTATACACGAGTTTAGGTACCATAATCAGAATCAGAAACACAGTGGGTTCATTTATAATCAAAGGATAAAAACTGTATAAATATAGAATAATGATAGTCTTACACTCCTTTTTAGGGGTATATCACTATTCACACCCATTTTAAGGGTTGTGATTAAGTGAAAAAAAATGATAAAAAAAAGTAAGTATGATGAATGGTATTGAAAAAAATGTGAAAAGAAGTGTATGCATTATTTGTGATAAGAATATCATTGTTGATAAATATAAAGTGATATATATATATATATATATATAAAAAGTGATATATATATATATATAAAAGTATATGTGTCGTTATATTGTGTTTACAGTTTTTCATTTGTTTTCAGGATCCGCTCCTGTAAACGCCTGTCAATAGTTTGGGTAGAATGGACTGGGCTTAAAAGGTTTCGACCTAGTCACATTAGTCCGAAATATTTTATTTTTATTTATTTCAAAAAATAACCTGACATTTGAATTGATTGGTTTGATTGTCACTCAACACATAGAAGGATCGAACTGAATTCATTATTTTGTAGGTATTCAAATTTCAAATCAAGAACTAGACCCCACCAACCAGTTATGCACTTGCTTCCATGCGAGGTGGATGCATGGAATTAGGATGTTTGATAGTGGTAGGAGCAAGCAAGTGCGATACGCCTACTACTCCCACAGCTCCATCAAATTATGACTCAGATTGTTATTATTGTATAATGTATAATGTTGTGTGTGCATCATGATTCTTGTAAAGTCATGAGAATGAGGAGACATTCACTTTATGCTGCTGTTTTGTGTTTGTTTTATTTCTATCAACAGCATTATCAATGCCACGCCTATAATCATTATCGGACAACAGACCATATGATCAGTGTAGAAGTTCTCAAGATTCTATATGTACCTATGCACTTCATCATCAATGCCACATTATTATCATGAATATGCATTATTTATCTCTTTTTTAGATGAAATATCTACTATGATTTAAATTAAAGATAACTTTTAATTATACTTTTTTTAGATTGTAGTATTAGCATAATCTTTTTTTTCCATAAATTATCATTGATTATTTATTTATTATGTCAGTTTTATATCACGTATGAGTTGTATTATAAAATGGTTAAATATTAATTTGATATTTAACAAAAAAATAATACTTATTTAGTTCTTATAATTTCATGCCAAATTCTGTTTACTACTTACATTTCAAAATCGTTTAAAAAATTCCATATACTTCTTAAATAATGCAAAATAGTTATAGTTCATACTTCATATAATTCTCAAAAAACTAAAATAGTCCCTATTTAATCCATATAGTTTTACTCTAAATAGAAAATAGATTAAGTTAATGAGAATCATTTTGTATTATTTGAAAATTATAGGAACTTTTTAAAATAATTTTGAATTATAGAGACTAAATCCAATTTAAAGTGAAACTACAAGAACCAAATGAATAATTTTACCTTATAAAAATCCGCTTAAAAATTATAGATCATGTTACACACTAGTTATCTGTATAAAAAACAAAAGATATCTTATTATTACCTTTCATTTACATTTTTAAAAATATTTGCGAATATATTTTAAAATTTTCAAAACACAAAACGACTAATATGTTAATGATGGGGGAAAAAATAATTATACTAGGGGGGTCCTTGAACCAAAGCTAAGAATCAGATTTGTACCTTAAGTCTACCCATTTACTTCATCTGTCCTTGTCAAAGCTTGAATTTTCCCAAGCTAATTAAACCTTTTAGGAGGAGCTTAATATAGTGTTTTCATCTTCACCCCTTTTATTCAATATATTAGGTTTCGTATTCTACATAATAATCACTAGTTTGAGTGGGTTCATACCTTACAACATTAGCTAGCTAGTTTTCTCATATATATTGTCTATTATAGCCATTGGCACCAAATCTCATGAATGTTAAGCTCAACAAGTCAATGATGTATAAGTTTAGGGTGCCAATGTGCCGTCTTCAAGGTAATTCCTTTTAAATTTATAATATTTTCTAACAATACATTATACATGATAGAAAATTCAACTCTAGTCGAGCTTTTATGCATAAAAAGGTATTTACAACACATTCATTATCCCATATAAGTAGGAAAATTGTCAAAGAAAATCTCCATAAGCAATTAACAATTATGGTCAGTGTAGTGTTTTTCGTTTTTGTTGAGAAAAATTTTAGGGGAGAATATAGGTTGTCGTAGTTGCTACAAATCAACAACAGCTTATATTGATATTTACAAATAATCTATCAATAAAGAATCATTAACAAAAATCAAACTTAGAACATTTTTATCAACGCTAGTTTACCTTCATTAGCAGTCAGTGTAATGTTTAGTCACAACATGATTAATCTGCCACTCAAATTAAGGTGTTGAATATAGCCTTTCAAGTATATTTATCGTAAAAGGTGACCCACCATTAATTTGTCAAAGGAAAATTTCAATTATAATAACAATTTTGATATGATTAATTTATCAAGTATTTTTCCTAATATGACTTCACATCATGGGAGAGCAATCTCAAAAGTAAATAATTAATATTAAGATATATGATTATGGTATTGACTATTTAAATTCAACTCACTTTGCATGCTTGAACTTTGAAACATAGTTATTTGTAAGCACGATATTTTATTTTGTAACCTCACAATTAAATGCACAAAGTTCTTGCAAATTATCAAAACAGTCCATATTTCTCTATGTTATCTATATCGTTAATTCCTGAAATTTTAAATTTTAAAAACTGAAAAAGAAAAATGTTTAGGATGCAATAAACATATGATCTCTTGCTCGAGCTTCAACAAGGTATATGTATTGCTCCTTTTCATGGTTATATAAAAGGACTTTTCAATTTCAGTACTAAATAGTTTCTCTGGCCACCATACCTCTACTATAATTCATGCTATTTTTCATGTGTTTGGAGTCTCCTAAAACCATTATTAATTAGTACTAGTTTAAGTTAGCTTCTATATCATATATTATATGTACTCTAAAAGTAATATAAAAATATCTATAAACAACATAACTTTTATTTTTAATAATAATATATAATAAAAAAGTAAGAGACATTTAAAAGTAAGGTTTTATTAATAAATGTGGTAAGGATACTTATTTAAAAAATAAAAAGAACATTACTATTCTTCACAAAAATTAACTCACATAATCATATACGAATTACATGACATGATAGCTGTTTATTTATTTAAAAAATATTGAAAAAAAAATCATCCAACGATAAATAATAAATATAAAATGAAAAACATTTTTTTTAAATTCTAAATATATTAAGTATATTATTTTTTATTTAATACTTATTATTATTTATTTCTTATCTAGTCATTTAAGAGTAGGACAAACGTTCAAATTAAGGCTACCAAAACTCGCTACTAGAGTGTACCTGCAAAAGTGCAAATACAAATACAATAATTGTAAGGTGCTTTCTCTGGTGCACTCAAAAATCGTTGGCCACCGGTGGAATTTCAACATGCACCACTAATATTTTGACACGTAAAATATTAGTCAAATTGAGTCAAATTGATACATCCTTGTCACAGGGATCTATTTGAAATATTATATTTATTGCACCTCTCTATATAGATTATTTTGCAAAACTACAAAAGTTAAAGCATGAAATTGTGAACTGGAATATCAAAAAGGAAATAGGCCAAATCCCAAATTAAAAGAAGGCCAAAAACCCTATATCCCCAAATTAATAGAACCCCCACATCGTAAGAACCCTAAATCCCCAATCACCCCTAGCGCTGCAGGCACCGTCCCTTCCCCTCACGGCTGGGCGAAGGCTCCCTGTCACGGCTGATACGATTCCAACTCACGGTCAGCGAAAGCTTCCCTTTGACGGCCGGCCGATACGCTTCCAACTGTTGATCTTGGAGGTCGGTCAGTGTTGCTCTCTTAACTCTGTCTCGAAGGTTGCTCGATCTTAGTTCTCAGTGGCCTCAGCCCCATAGCCAAGAATTGAAGCAAAGGTACTTTCTACGCTATAACCTTAATCTGGTCGACAAGCCCCTCTTTTTCTCTCAAAATGGAATAAAGTGAAAAATATTTGTGCTTGCTTGGATACTGTGGATAATGATGATCCTTTTCTTGTGTGCCGATGGTTATGGTTTTTCTATGTTAGTTTTGTTAGGTTTATCAGATTTTCGAACAATTTTACTTGGAAAAATTCATTCAAAACTACATGTCGTGGGCATTTTTGCAGAAAGACAAGTGGGAATTTGGTGATATAATTCTGGTTGATAAATATTGTTTATTTTGCGATCATATGTGACTTTTCATGCCTAAACTGTGGTTTTTCCTTCCATGAATTTAATGTGTGACAATTTGGAGGGATTTTTGGAAGGAGACATTCTCTCGTACTATTTAATGTGTGACACATAGCTTTCGGGGCATCATTGTCTCTTATTGTAACTACATTTTTAATGATATGCCTGATGTGTGACATATTAAGAAATTAAGTAATACAGAATAAAATCTCTTGTTCTGGTGCACCTAAGAATGTATTGGAAGATTCGGAAGTCTGAAGTTCATACTATTAGATGGATGATAAGCAATAGTAGAAGCAACAGTGACAATATGAATTATGAAACATCAGAGCGTCTAAAGCATCTTTTATTTACAAATGAGTTAGGATGAATGGTCACAAGTGCTAACAATTGACATATGAGACAAAAATTACGTGGGATGAGTGTGATAGAAATTAATTGTATGCTCTTTTAAACATTTGGATCCAGTGATTAAATCTGAAATTTATGAGAAAATTATCTCTCCCTCTGAAGGGGTAATAGGTGAAATATGTTTTTGATGTGCACATATTTATGTTGATAGCATGTTGCAGGTAAAATTTCATATCTTTAGGAAGATCAAGATCTTGGGTCATCAGATAAGAATAAATTCTCCTCAAAGAAAAGCTATTAATTTTTAGTATCACAATCTTTTTGCACATTTGCTTGAACTTAGCTGCATAGGTTTGATTTTATTGAACATTTGGGATATGGCAGAGATCAGACTTGGAAGTTCATTAAAGCCAAAAACATAATTTTAGCATAGGTTTAATTAAAGCAAGGTCCATCGAACGTAATGTCTGCGTGCCTTTGCACTTCTCCTACTACTTTCCTTCAAGTTCCCTCTGCTCACTCTGGTTTGTGCATGAAACTACTACTCACTTCTCTTGTATCATTTCCTTTTCTTATATTATTTTATTTTGCTGCCATTAATTGATGCCTTTTGTTTGATACGTAACATTGGTCATGCTTTCAATTTATTTGTTGTGATTTTCATTTACTCAGATTTGTTAGTTTGAATTGTTTAATTCATCAACAACTTTGTACCTCGAACATGAAATATTTGCAGATGTTTGAGGATGGGAATAAACTTTGAATTTCTTTGTTTATTGATGTATGTCATGGTATGTCAAATGCACATTATGCTACATACCTTACGCATTGGAAAAAAAGCAAAAGTTGTGCTACCCCATTTTCTTTTCTACTTTCCCAATTATATATATATATATATATATATATATATATATATATATTTATATTAATGTTCTTTTTTCGTTTGTATCAATGATCCTTGCTTATTACCTTCTCTTTTAGGCTAGAGACCATGTGTTATTATTTCTTATTTCTTATTTCTTTCTACTTTTTGGTGTTTTGTGGCTTCTCTAGTCTTTTGAGTACATGGGTTATATTACCTGCCAGAGAGCATTTCCATGGTTGAAAAGCAAATAGCATGTGCATAATTTTTTTTCTGCATTAATGTCCCCCCATAAGTTTCTTGAGCTATAAAGTAGTGAAACATGTGAAATGGTATGCTAAAGTGCATGTTGGTATCATAACAGTAATTTAATAGCCATTTAGTAGGCTACGTGTGTGTAGTGCACTGCTGTGTAACAGGGGGGAAGAAATAAAGACAGTGTTAAAGTTATAGTTGTTTAGACTGTAAAATTTATTGGCAGCTGAGGAATGTATATGTTGTGATGTGTAGTGAGTCTTTATTTGAATTTAGTGTTATTTTTTCAGTTATGGTAGTTACTTTATATGTGTATGGTTTATGGTAGTTTATGTTAGTACATGTCGTGGTTTGTAAAATATTGTTTGGTATTTTGTTAAAAACTGCAAAAGATTCTGAAATTTAGAAAAGGTGTGTACTTTTATGCAGATGACTAGCAATAGTGAAGAATCAATGGCTAACTTGAATGAGGAAACAAATGTCTTTGTTGGTGATGGTGAGGACTGTGTTAGTTTGTCTAGTGATGAAAAGAATGATGACATTGCAGGTGATGGACGTTTAAGTGATGAAGAGTGTGATGGTCATCAATCCGATGGAGGTTCGAGCGATGAGGAATGTGATGGTGAACAATCGGATGAAGGTTCCAGTGATGAGTATTGTGATGGAGGTTCTAATATTGACCCCATGAATGTTGGGAATAATGGTGGAGAGGAGAATGACAAAGATGGTGACAATGTTGTGGGAGATGAAAACGAAGGTATCATGAGGAAAAAGGTTGATGGTACTTATAAAAGAATTACTGAATTGACAGGGGATGATATCCGTGACCTAGATTTTGGCAGTCAAATGGAAGCTATTGAATTTTATAGCAAATATGCTAAGCTACATGGGTTTGTAATTCGGAAGAAAAATGTACGGCGTGATTGCAAGGGCAATGTTGTTATGCGTCAATTAGTATGCAACAGAGCGGGACTGAGAGACAAGAAGCACTTCACAAGAGTAGATAGAGTAAGAGAGCATAAACCATTGACAAGAACTGACTATCGTGCCCAGTTTCAGGTACAGTTCGACTACAAGACATCTAGATGGGTAGTGGGAAGCTTTGTTGAGCGTCACAACCATGAACTTACGCCATCTTCATTTGTTCACTTAATTCCAGCTTATCATCGCATGACAGATGCAGATAAGTCTCAAGTGGAGAGCTTGCATTTGTACGGGGTGAGAACATGTCACATAATGGGTTTAATGGTTGGTCAATAAGGGGGTTATTCTGATTTGGGTTTTTGCAAGAAGGATGTGTACAATCACCTCGATAGGAAGCGGCGCGCTAAGATACAAGATGGGGATGCCGTTGCTGCTCTAAGTTACTTGCAAGCGAAGGCGAATAGTGATCCGTCATTGTTTGCAAAGTTCACGACAACAAGTGATGGTAGACTACAACATCTGTTTTGGTGTGACGGTCCGAGCCGTGTTGATTTTGAATGCTTTGGAGATGTATTAGCATTTGATGCGACTTACAAAAAGAACAAGTACAACAAGCCTTTGGTAATTTTTTTCGGTACGAATCACCATAGGAAGACAACAATATTTGCATGTGCATTGGTTGATGACGAGAAAGTTGAGACTTATAAGTGGGTGTTGGAAACTCTTTCGGAAGCTATGTTTCATAAACATCCAAAGGCAGTTGTGACTGATGGTGACAATGCAATGAGAGAGGCTATCAAGGCTATTTTTCCCAATGCAAGACATAGACTTTGTTCATGGCATCTCCAGAATAATGCATGTGAGAATGTAAAGAATAGCCAATTCTTGGAGGATTTTAGCAAAGCAATGTATTCTAATTTTTCTGTAGTTGAGTTTGAAGATTTTTGGACTAAAATGATTGAGAAACATAATGTTTGTAGTAAGAAGGCTAAGAAGTGGATCAAGAAGACTTATAAGAGAAAGAGAATGTGGGCAACTGCATATCTTCGGGAGGAATTTTTTAGATGCATAAGAACAACCTCTCATTGTGAAGGTATAAACTCTTTCATCAAGCAATATGTTCGTAATAAAAATAGCCTTGTTGACTTATTGCACAATTTTGATCGTGTTTTAAAAGATTATCGAAATAATGAGCACGAGGCAGACTATAAGTCATTGTATGGGGGTGAGCCTGTGATGACAACTTCCCTTAAGAATATTGAGCTTGGTGCTTCAAAAATATACACAAGGAAGATATTTGCAGAACTTAAAGTGAAGATAGACCAGGCAGGTGCGTTAATTGTTTTAAACAAAATTGAGGATGGAAACATTGTGAAGTACATAATGAATAAATTTTGTAGCCCAATGACTATGTTTGAGGTGACTTATGACCGTGTAGAGGGTAAGTTTGTGTGCAATTGTCGAGGTTTTGAATCAGGTGGTCTTCCTTGTAGTCATATTTTTTGCGCCATGAAGCACGAACACATGGAGTCCATTCCGAGTAACTTAATCTTGAAACGGTGGACAAAGACTGCTAAGAGTGATTATACACCATCCATTCAAGTGGATGATACTGATTCGAGAGAAGGCTTTTAGGTTGCGTTTTGGTGCATTGTCGCCATGTGTAATAGGTTGTGTCATATTGCAGCGGGAAAATTGGATGATTTTACTGAGATGAGGGATGAAATATTGAAGCTTATTATGAAGTTAGACATATGTAATGATCCTAATAGGAACCGAGAGGGTAATCAGAAGGTGCTTGGTGATCCTATGATGGTTAAGACTAAAGGTGCTCCATCAAAGAAAAAGAATTGGAGAAAGAGAAAGTATAAGTGTTCATATTGCCACAAATCTGGACACAATATTGCCAAGTGCCCAAGGATGATTAGAAACGAGGCTGACTATAGTACTAAGGAGGATACCTCAAGCTCAGAATATGATATTGACAGTAGAGAAGTACGTCTTGTTAAGTGACAACCTGTAGTTTATATTGATATACAAATTGGCTTATGTGTCGTAGTAAATTGTATTTGTTGCAGGATAATGAGTCATTGCCCGACAATTGCATGAGGCAGAGCGGTTCGCTTCAGACTTCACATCGAAAGGACAATGTATGCGTAATTTATCTTTCACTTTAGATGTTTATTGAAATAAAGGATTTACTCGATATATATTTTGCATTATTTTATTGCAGAGTGTGGAGATGGCAAGTGCGAGTGCGTGTAGAAGAAAGCGTAGTAAAAAAGCGTCTTCATCTCAAAAATCAGTAAAGGAGAATGTTAGAATAATTTAAGTTTAAATTATTAAAAGAAGTGTACTTAAATTGCAGTTATACGTTGTAGTGTACTTTCGATCTTTCATTAATTAAGCAGTCATAAGTTTGTTTATTTTGTGTGGTTTGGTTGACAGGTGAAGCAACAAAACGTTGAAGTTTCACCTTATGCCGCTGTGCAGAATGCTGCACCTGTAAATGATCCTTTGCATAATGTTTTCCACAACCATAAGACAACAGCTAATGTAATTGGATTTTAAATGCACGTTTATAGGTTTGTGAGATAATTTCATTGGTTAAATTATCTTTAAAGTAATGTTCCTTTTGATGTAGAATTCTATTGCATGGCATGGTGTGAATAGAGTACCAATAGAAGCATGTAGGCGAACAATAGATATTGCAACAAGTGAGGGATCACTGCATGGTTACAAGTCCTTTCAACAAGGGATGACAGTTTTCCCACAGTACCCCGAGCAAGGAATTGCAGTACAAGGAATGAGAGGCTATCCGCAATACAATCAGCAAGGGGTGGCATTGCTCCCACAATACCCTGGGGTACAACTTTACCCACACATTCCCCCTGTTCCCATTTACCCTCAAAATCCAGCAATGGGTATATGGAACCAGGTTTGTTGTTACTTATTTTATGTTCATACCCTTTTAAGTGAGCGCATTAATAATGTTATTCTTATTTTGAATGATAATGTTAGGTTGTTTTTACTTTATCAGTATTATGGTGGCACCCAAGATGCAGACAGTGGAAATTTTTCTCCTGGTTTGCGGCCGGATTCGTCAAGATCACAGAAGTGAAAGGTACATGTATTCATTGACTCCGATGCTATGTGGTTTGGAATTGTCGATGATGGTATGTATCTTTTGAGCGTTGATGTCTACTGTTCGATTTATCTATATATGTTTATTGATTCATACTCATGTCATGCAGTCATGGCCACAAAAATATCGTGCTGTGTGTCAAATGGAATCAAAATGGCAACTGGGTTTTAACAGCTTCAAAGGATCAATGCCTGCAAAGGTTAGTAACTATATCTTCATGGTACAAGTTGATGGACCCTTAATAGGCATTTGCCTCTGTCTTTCTACTGTATTGGGGATGATTATCTAACCTTTTTGGGATTCAAGTTGGATTTTATCTACCTATGAATCTCTCTTTGTTTTACTTGATTGATCACTTTAAGTTTTTGCTCATCATTTTCCCCTTTGCTTTGTTCTTTGACTTAATCCTGCTTTGTTTCATTTTCTTTTTTGCTTATTATAACATTTGTCGCCTTCATAGTAGTAATATTCATATGTACCCTGTATATGCAGCTTTATGACATAAGGGCTACGAAGGAGCTTGAATCGTTCCGTGGACTTTGGAAGGATGTTACTGGTAAATGAAATGGCTTTTTCTTTGAGAACGAATAGAAGGATAGTTCCTTGAATTAATATATCCTGCAATGAATATTATATGCTGACTGTTGTAAAGATATATGATGAAAACGGGATGCATCACTTTAAGCTCTTCTTCAAACAACCTAACATTGACTTTAAAACCTTGCTTAGATGTCATATTTTTACTTTGGTTTGAGAAAAAGATCATTGTAACAGGAATGCATATTAGTTAGATTTTAAAAAAACTTTTTGTAAGTTGTGTAGCTGAGAGTAGATTAGGAAATGTGGAATTCTGGTATGGTACTTGGTGATGGAATAATATGAGCAGGTTCTAGTGAAACTGAAATGGAGGCCGAATGAGGTGTTACAGTTTACTTGAAGCTACTTTAATGTTTGATTTGAAGGAGTTGATTAGAATGGTCGATTACTGAATAATGTCCCTCCACTTCAGCCCAGTGATAACTGGGAAGTGTGTTTTCAAAGCTAGGCAAATCTTAATTGTATGGCCTGGAGTGTTGGTTTAGTTAATCATCTTATCAAGTTGAGTTTTGGTTATTTAGGTAATTTGTTATATTTATTTATTGACTTTCAGATTTTGGCATCATTCTCTTGACTCAATAGTAGTTTCATCGGCTACCATCGTTTGCTTACGCCTTGACTATGACTAACCTTGTTAGCTATTATTACCATAGTCCATGGTTAAATTGCTACGAATTAATTACTTTTATTAGAACTTGAGCTAAAAATTGGTTAAAGTGATACTGCAATTTACTCTTGATTACATTGTTATCCATCATTGGAGCACTTGTGGTCACAGTTTATTGGGTTACTTTATTTGTAGCAACCCCTCCAATTTGAAAATTAAGTTCTCCATATTCTTATGATTTAATTTTACTGCATTAAATTTCAAACGTTTTTTGAAGTCCTTAGTTAATATATTGGCAGTTGTATATAGCAATATGCATATTGTTATGCAACCTTTTGAATTTCTAAGTCAGCCACTTGTGAAGTTTCTTACTATGATTTTTATAATATTCAACGCATGCTGCGCATGCTTGCACAAACTTCCCTAAATTGTTGCTTATGTAGTTAATATGTTTCATTGGGCTACTGGGTAGTGTAACATTGGCAGGAGTATAACGCAAATAGCCATTTTCTCTAATGCTTCTGCAAGGAGTTTCATGACTTACTTTTACACTTTTGTTAGCTTTGGCTTGCCATCCATTCCACGAACAGTACTTTGTCAGTGGGAGTTATGATGGTTCCATCTTCCATTGGCTTGTTGGGTAAATTCATTTTCTCATTTGCAGTTTACCTTCTTTCTTCTTAGTTCTTACTTCCGACCTTACTTTACGGAATTTTATTTTCACATCATGCCTAATTTTTTTATTAGTTTTCATGAAATTATAATTTCTTTTGCTTGTAACATTTTCTTAAATTCTGGAGTCAATCTTAGTTCGAAAATGCAATGAGAAAGCATGCTAAGTGTTAAGAGTCTCACATCGCCTGCCTCAATGTTGTGGGTGCAGTTTATATATATGTTGAGCCACTCCACTTAATGCCAATTGGTTTTAGGTTGGGATCTCACACTAAGTACTACAAATTTTTAAATAAATTATATTTATTCATTTATAAATAGTGACAAACTGTGTACGTCAAAGAATTGAACAATGTTGCTTTCTGCTTCAATAAAAATCTCTACTGAGTTGGAGGTAATGCTTGGCAGATTTTTTGTTTTTTGGGGTCTCTTTTTGTCTGTTTATATGGCAAGAGAATGTTTAGATAGGTAGGTCTAAAAGAAAACAGTTCTTACCCTTTTTAATACTAAAAGCTAGATAAAACAGGTGTTTCTTAGCTATCTCATCGGATTTTGTTTTTTAACAGTTTTGTAAAATTAATGACTTATAATTTTATGCTTAATACTTTGTCCGTGCTTGTTTAAATTAATTTTTCCTGAAATTTGGATATATTATCAGGTACGTGTTGCTTACTGTGATTATAACATTTAATGTATTTTACAGGCATGAAACTCCGCAAATTGAAGCCTGGATTGCTCATGCTAATAATGTGTGGGACCTTGCATGGCATCGTATTGGATACCTTCTCTGCAGGTGAAGTTAATCTTGTTGTTTGCAATACCTTCCTATGATGGTTGATGGGTTTCTTTCTCTGTCTGTTCTCAGTTTTGATTGCCCAATGTTCTGAAGCTATTGTTCCACATACCTATTTTTCGGTTAATAGTATATTGTGTAGCTTTCTTTTTTTGAATTGGTTTTCAAATTCCAAATCACTATCTTTTGAAGGAAATTAAGGAAGAAACGTTAATGGACCTCAAAAGTTGTTTGAGAATCCCTTTCAAGTTTCACGTTTCCATGTAATACAATTTCTGTACCAATATGCATAATGTGAGACCTAGACGTTACTATTGTGACGTCTTAGTTCTTACAATAACACATTTTGTAGGTACATAAAATGTGTTGAATTCTATTTTGGTAGATTTTTTATAACCCATCTAATCGATCTGTGGATATCTGAATAAGGTGATAGCCAACTTTAAGTTGGTGGACTTTCATGTTTTCCTATGCAGTGGTAGCAGTGATCATACAACAAAGTTGTGGTGCAGAAATAGGCCAGGAGATACTGCTCGTGATAGATTTAACACTGGCCTGCAAGGTTTGTTCAATACCCTAAAGGCAAAATAAGCAGCACATTTTATCTCGTGTTTTGATTTTACTTGTTCTCATCTAATTATTGGACCGTATGGTTTGATGGGCTCTGATTGGTTTCCTTATTCAACATTTGTTGACAATATAAATCCATATAAATGCACTCTGGTAGTATTAAACTTTTGCTTTAAACTTGAGTTATAGGTTACCAAATTTGAAGGCTAGAAGCCACTTTGTTGTACGCGGAAGAGAATTGTGGATGATAATTCTTGTAGTTAAAATAATTGCCTAGTAGTGGAAGACAATTAGTGAAACTGTAGTTTGCATATGTTCATCTTTCAGGATTAGCCGAGCAAAATCCTGTTGCTGGTCGTATGGGTGGTAATTTTGCGATAGCTGAAGGCCCAACAACTCCAGGACCATTTGCCGCTGGTTTGACTCGAAATGAAGGTACCATTCCAGGTGTTGGAGTTGCAATGCCCCTATCTATTCCTTCTCTTGGTGTGCCTTAGGGGAGCGAAGCGACCTCATCTGTTTCAATTGATGCTCCTCGTCTGCGCCTCGAGGTCCACATCCCTCTCTTCTTACGCGCCAATGAACAACAACCATACCAGCGAATCCTCGGCCAGATCCCCCAACTTCAACACCGGGCATTACCACAACGGATGGGTCCTTTGCCTATGCCTCCAAATATGCCACAACTACAGCACCCTTCCCAATCTCCCTTGGTCCCCCATCAGCATTTGCCTCGCCCTCCACCCCAAATGCCACTTCGAATTCCAGGTTCTCGACCAGAGGCTACATCACATCCGATGCCAATGCCAGGTCTAATGGTACGAGTTCTGAGGAGGTTTTCTGTTATTCTTTTTTTTTTATATAGTGAAATTATCTGGATTTAGTTCCTACCCTAGGTGGTAGATTTTTTTAGTGTTGTATTAGGGGGCTACTGGGGGCTCGATATTGGATTGTTTGGTTGGTTTGCATTCCTAGGATTAGCATGAAAAAATGTTCTTTGAACAGTATCTCTGATAGATGTAACTTGAAATATTGTGGAAAGGAGTTGGACACTATTTGCTAGCTGGGTCACTTGTAAGAAGCTCAAATTTCCCCTTGTTTTGGTGATTCTTACGTTATCACACCAAGCTGAGCTCATGTTTTCAGCTAATGATTGTACCCCAACATTTTCTTTAAAATATAAATGGAAATGATATATCTTACTAGAATTGAAGAGATGCACGCTCTTGCAGAACACCAAATGGGAAATAACAGCAACAAGTTCGTTCTGTAGATGTTGTCTCATGTTCTACATGTGAACTGCAATAATTTTTTAAGAGAATGTTTGTGTCATGTATCACTTTCAAATTAATTTTGTTACCACATTCACACCGCTATGTAAGGGATTCAGAGTCGTAATATTTTAAGAGAACCTTTGTATCATGTATCACATATTCAAATAATTAAATGATTTAATGGAGAGAATATAATTTATGGATGCTAGCCCACTACACATAAACACAGGCACACATTTATCACATATATTTAGTCAACTTTTTATGAGAACCTTTGTATTGTGTATGACTTAATTAAATAGTTAATTAAGATAGAATTGTAAGTATGGATGCAAGCTCAGTGATAGGGATGTTTTGTCCTTGATGCACACACACATGGGCCATGTAATAATGTTTTCTGCTTTAGGAAGAATTGTGCTTCTTTGAAGTGAATGTACTTCCTATTACATTTTATACAAACTAGACCTCATATAAAGGTATCAACAATTTTGAAGCTCTTTCCGTGGCACTGAACTTTAAATTTCTAGTTGGTACCCTGCGCATCTCTTAAATATTAGATTTTACGAATAATTGTAAAAATGGTGAGAAAATTAGATATCGTTCTCAGGGATCAATAACCAATTACCAATTCACGAACTGAGGTACTATTCAAACAGAACTTTGGTTCAAAGGGAGGTCAATTGTAAACAAATAAGCATGAAAGAAATTAAATTAAAGTAAAATATTCTTTTTGGTATTTTGGCTTTGACAATTTCACAAACACTTAGAACACAAAAGGGATAGAAATTCAAAAATAAGAAAGAGTTGGGATCAAGTTTCATTTGATTTCATTTGTTGCATAATAAGCTGGAGTTAAGACAAATTTCCACTTCTATTTTGTTATTGGATTCTCCAATATATCTAACTCCTAATTCCTTAGGCACAAGAACCTTAAATCCTACTTAAAAACTCTAATCCCTTAGGTGATTCTAAAAGGAAAAAAGCATTAAGATTAAGAATCCAACGAAATAACAAGAATTCATCGACTATTCCAAGCACAACGAATCACAAGGTTCACAATCTCACGCATAGTTCACACATCAAATTTCCATCCGATGCATAAACTTAAAAATCATTGTAAGGATGATCAAACCCTAGAAAGCTTTAAGAAAAGAGATTATAAACTCAAAATAGAAATATTCATTAAGCATAATTGAAACCCAAGTCAAATACAAGCAAAATTCATCAAAATCTACTCGATCCCAACAAGGGAGAGGTTAGCCAAACATAGAAACAAAAACAGAAATTAAAACAATAGAGAGGAAGAAGTAAAACTCCATTGAAGCCTGAAGAAAATCTGAGGTCGCACTCTTATGCTCTTCAAGTCCACCTCCAACCTTTCCAAATTAGGTCAGTTCTTTCTCCCCCTCGTCTCTTTCTGGCTTCAAAGACCTCTTCCCTCAGTTAAAAATGTCCTCCTGACGTGAATTGGGCCAGTATGGTAATTGGGCCTGCGTAACACTCATCGCCCAGCGTCCATTTGGCCGCCCGGCGGCCTGGTGCCTGCATGTAAGGTAGATTTCTGACTTCACACCGCCCAGCGGCCAGATGGCCGGCCGACGGACTGGCTTTTTATGCATCTTCCATTTCCTTTGCTTTTCTGAGCTATTGGGGTCCAAATTGCATGTATTGCAGTTCAATGACATTGCAAGCTCTTCCATTTGACCACATTCTTCATAGTTCCGACCTTCATCCTCCTTTAACCTTCGCTGTAAAACAAAATAACTCAAATGAGATCCAAAACATTCCAAAATACAACCAAACTCCATGGGATTCATCAAAGTAATCATCTTATGCCATCATGGTCAAAAGAAGATTTAAATGAGGCAAAACAAAGTTAAAAGCTAGATGGAAATGGTTAAAATCAATCAAAAAGCATAAGTAAAAACAGATAATTCACAGGATTATCACCACTCCAAACTTAAAACTTTGCTTGCCCTCAAGCAAAAAAATAGAATCAGAGAAAAGAGAACACAGTAGACATCAACTCTATCCTAACTGATGGAAGGGGAAAAAGTGTGTCCCACAACACACCAACAACTAAAACAATCATCCAAAAAGTCTTAGGAGTTTAACCATCCACTGTGCAGCTTGAGGTTCAAAGAAATGAGAAGTTGGAGTCATACCAATAACACACTGATCAATCACAACTTGACAGTTAATGGATTTGGCAACTTATGCATGCAAAGTGATGTGCTTTACTAACCTCTCATTTATGTAGATGTTCACTCATCCTGTCATGCATTTGGGCTTTTGTTTCTCTCAGTCAACACAAACTCATGATTCACACCATGTAACGATCAGAAGGACATAATTCAACGTTGCATTGGTGCCAAGGTACAAGGTAGATAAAATGAACATGGAAACTGTTACCGTAAAGAGCAAGTGAGCATTGATACTTCTAACAAAACTTCAACTCACAAACCTCGTACCTTTCAAATTTTTTTCTCTCCCTTGTCTTATTTTTTTTTTTTAACAAATTTTCCCCAGTAACTTACATAGTCTCAAAGGGGTACTTGATCATTGCGTCAAGTATTTCCCAGTAACCCATCAGTCTCAAAGGGGTGCCAACTTAACAATTCAACTCATTTTTTTGGGAAATAAATAACTGTCAATTTGAACAATTAAACCATACTGAAAACATGTCACTCCAAGCTTAGTTTCTTGTTAACTCCTTAATATCTCAAATCCAATGCTCACCTAGCTCCTTCAGGTGGGTCAAATGTTGCTTATGTGGGTAGGCTCAATTAGACGGGCTTAACAAAGAAAGGAATCATTAGGCTCAAGGGGCAATGCAAAATATGTGAACATTGGGTTAGCTTTTGGCCTCTGGCTTAACAAACAAAATGCCTACACAATGTTCAAACATTGTGTAAATCAAGATGACATCAGAGAATCAATCAAATTTACGAAAGTTACGCCTCAAAAGTGTTCCCTCGGCAACAAAGACATGTTGGAGGCTCAATACCCTTTTCCAGGACAATGAATGCTCACTATTCACAAAACAAATGGTGCCAAATCATTAACAATCAAGCAACAAGATTTATGTATACATGGTATGAACCAATTCTAATAGGCTTCAAACATCAAGATGACACAATGTTCAAGTTTCACACATAAGCATGCAAGTTGATTGATTCCATCACAATCAGGTTTGGGCACTCAATAGAACACATACCCCCACAGTGTAGAGCCAAGGTCAAAAACAGGATAACTAAAGAAAAGAAAACACAAGAAAAACTATCATGCTTATTCCTAAATTAATCTTATTCACTGAGTAGAACTAAAAACTCCTAATCTAAAGATAAAATGCAGGAAAACTAATAAAAGCTAGAAGGGAGAGAAGGAAAAATATCTGTTGGGTTCTGAGCAGAACCCATAGCAAATCTCCTCATAGTCCTTTCTCTTTAAAAAATAGGATGGGCGCTAGTCCTCGTCTGACTCCTCCTCCTCTGAGTCATCCTCTCCTTCTTCTTCTTCTTCTTCTTCTTCTTGTTCAGTCTCTTCTTCAGTCTCTTCAGCTTCTTCTCTCTCTTCTGTTGCTGCCGAACTAGAGGCTCCAAAGGGCCTCCAGTCCACAAACTGTTCCACCTCCTCAGCTGTTCTGCTATTCATGGGAGTGACATTGAGATTAAGTCCCTCCCACATCTGCCTTATGATATCCTCCATCCTCTGGTTATCTTCTCTTGAGACTTGCCACATTCTGTGTAAAGCTTCCATGTTGTGACGCATGATATCCCTTTCTTGCCCAGCTGTCCTCAAATCTTCTGAGGTTGACCCCTGTTTTTCAGCTCGCAGCTCTCTCCTAGTTGGTTCAGTCCTCGGAGGTCTTCCTCCACCCCTCACAGGCTCGGTGTCCTCCACTAAACAATGAGTGGAAATGAAATGCATGTCAATCTTTGTAGGACTCTTCATTGGTGTCAGGTTAGCCTTCGACACCTTAGCTCTTTCACAGAGTTGAGTGATCAGATGTGGATAAGCTAAGGTTGCTGACGTTGAATTTGCTATACTCTGTATGTTTTCACAAATGATCCTGCCAATATTTACAGTCTTCCCACTCATGATTGCACATATCATTCCAGCTCGGTCAAACTTTACATCTGATTTGTTTGTGTTGGGGAGGATGTTTGAAACGATGTAAGATGCCCAGAATCTGGGGATGGTTTTAAGGTCAGCGGAATTGACTTTTCTGGGCTTGTTTCCCTTGGTGAAATCCCAGCGCTCTGGTCGGCATAGTAATCTCAACATTTTATCCAGCTCTTCCTTTGTCATGGATCCAGATCCTGTTTCCTGGAACTTTTCCCAATGGCTCTTGCCTTCCCAGTTGGGTTGAGTGCTCAGGACCTCATTGATTGTGTCAGCATCAAAAGGGACATACCTTCCCCGAACATAACTCATCGCTGTTGGGGCTTCCTTTTTTGGGATGAAAGCATTGGCAAAAAATTCTTTCACCATTTCGCTGTACCCCTCCTTGGGGTACGAAACCAATGTTTCCCACATTCTTCTTTGAATCTCCTGCACAACCGGGGGAACTTGAGCAATTTCAGACATCACCACTGTTCTTTCTTGAATTATCCCCCTCTTATGCATGGTGTCGTAGTGTTCTTCACATTTTGCAGATCGGAATCGTTGTCTGTCAACTGCGCGTCCACTCGAAGATGAGTCATCAGCTTTCCTCTTCACAGGTAGCTTAGATGCCATACTACTCAATCTGCACGATATCAGCAGAATCAGTTCTCAATTACAATCATACAACATCCTACAAGCCAAATCTTATGCTGAAGCAAAGCTCAGTGTAGTGGATCGATGAAGTTCAGGAGCAAAATCTTTTCATTTTGGAAGCTTTTATCATTTTAGTATTCACCTTTAATTCAATATTCCAGACCTTACCAAGAAGCAACAGTTGTAGACCCATAAAGTAATATGGAAGTTTATTCCCAAAAATTCAATCTCAATCAATTCATCAAAAATTTTCACTAGTCTTGGGTAGGGACAATCCACATTTGACTATAATTGCGAGTCCACAACCTCCATTTGCTAATCAAAGCCAATTCTATCAAAAAGCCCCAAATTTAGTCTCACCAAACCCCCATCAAACAATTTTCTCAATTATTTCTCATTATGGGCACAATTCAATTGATTGAAAATGGAAACATATAATACATGACCTAAATTGCAAATCCAAACATGCAATTTGCATAAAACCTCATGCTACAAGAAAAACCCAATTTTTATATAGTGTGAACCCTAACCATGCAAATTAACACAATTCTACTTAATTAACAAACAATATCAAGGATCCAACAATGGGATCAATTTAGTAATGGTCTCAATTGCAAAATTAAACCATCAATTTATCATACAATGCATTTCACACAAAACCCCCAAATTAATACATTCAAACCTTAAGCATGCAATTAACCCAAAACTTGAAAACACTCGACATCCAAAAACATGAAGGGAAACCCACCACAAATTTTGACAATAAGCAAAAGCCAGACGAATGTATGGGTCAACTTGAAAGCCATTTTGGGCAAAAGTGCATACCTTACAAAAGAGCAACAATGGAGGAGAGGAAGAGAGCACGAAAATGAAGGAAATGGCAGCAGAGAGGGAATGCGTGAGAGAGATGCGTGATAAAGGAAAAAAAATGAAATAGGAGAGGTCTATGTGTGGTAGTGAGAATGGAGGAGAGGGTGCTGTTAGGAGGGGGTGTTGTGCTTTGCTCGTGTGATGAGGGAAAAGAGATGGGAGAATTGTGTTCTAAGTGTGAAAACTGAAAGTCATAATTTTTTAAAATCTCAAGCACCGCCCGGCGGTGAACCTTCCGCTCAGCGGTATGAAGTCAGAAGCCATTTTTCTATACCGCCCAGCGGTACTATGGCCGCCTAGCGGCACAAAGTCAGTGGCCCCTTTTTTTTTCACCGCCCAGCGGTATCATGGCCGCCTAGCGGCACAAACTCAGAAGCATCACTCCCTGCACTCTTTTATTTTTAATGAACGTAACGCCCGGCGGTAAACATATCGCTCAGCGGTAAGAAGTCAGAAGCCATTTTTGTATACCGCCCAGCGGTACTATGGCCGCCTAGCGGCGCAAAGTCACTGGCCCTTTTTCCAGCGCCCAGCGGTATCATGCCCGCCTAGCGGCACAAACTCAGAAGCATCACTCCCTGCACTCTTTTTTTTTTAGCTGAACGTAACGCCCGGCGGTAAACATACCGCTCAGCGGTAAGAAGTCAGAGAAGACTTCAAGAGGCCGCCCAGCGGCACTAGGGACCGCCTAGCGGTTCATGGACAGGAGCATACCCCTTTTTTAACTTAAAGAACCGCCCAGCGGTATTCAAAAACACGTACCACCCAGCGGAATTTTTGGTTTCCTTTGGATGTGAGTAGTTTCAGAATTCAGTTAAGGCTTACAATGAGCAAGACGTAATTTGCACTCTGCATAATTCATTATTGAAGTTCGATTGTGTGATAATATATTTGCTAAATGATGGTGAACAAGAATATTGTCTGGGTAACGCCATATTCTAATGATCGGTAAGTCAATTACTACAAATATCTCGGTACAAAAATCACAATGTCTCCTGAACTTCAACTCACTATGCTAATAGCATGTACATATTTATGCTTATAAGACAATCAATTTGTTGGCCTCGACCAACATGGTGGGGTATTTGAGGAGAACGTACGACAATTTATTTTTTGTGGTTTAGCCTGGTTGCAATGATGCTAATGGGTGGTTGCATAGTATGGAGGATGTGATAGAACGTCAGATGAAGCGTAATGAACGTGCCATGTTGTCAACCTACTTACTGTATATTACTATGGCACTATTGACTTTGCAGTTCTATGCGTGGTAATATGTCTTGTCATTCTGATTTTCGTATATGTGTGCCCACCTGCTTCATGAATTTCAAGAGTCCAATTTCCAATGAATGCAGGTGCAGAGTAGGAAGGGCTTTGTATCATCAAATCTTTCTACCTTATACTCTTTACAAAACAAATCTTCACGAAATTCTTTTCCCTTTATTTTGTACAAATTACATGATTGAATATTACTCGGTCGACCTCCAAATGAATATTGCAATTTTTTTTTAAAAACATACAAATAAGAAATGGAGTAATCATCAATATTTGTTTATTTTTCTACGAATATTCCACTTATGAGTTGTAACTTTTTATACATATATGGTTGGGGAAAAGATAAATTTCATATTTATTAGAACATAATTTCATTTTGTGATTTCAAATATTGTGTTGTGCGATGTGGTTATGCCTTCTAAGCAAGCGCATGAGATTTAATTCACAAAAACCAAGTAAATGTTAAGGATTTTCATAATTTCGCCTTTGTATGAATGCCAATAACAATGTGACAAGGACTATGAAAAGTTGGAACCAAAAATTACACTCTATTCGTCTAGGCTTGATGAATAAAACGTTAACCTCATTATTTTTAAAATATGACACTCACTCGTAATTAATTGAGCAAGTTGCATAACTGTGCTGGCTGAAAATCCTATAAACTTTTACTTGGTAATACTTACACAACTATGCAACTTTCTCAATTATTTATCGGTGAGTCTCTTTTTGGAAAAGAATGAGGTTGAGTGGTACATCATCAACGATGGAGAGAGAGAAGTGTAATTAACTCTAAATAATGATCTGAGTCCAAATTGACACGTATGACAGATTAGCCTGGCCCTTGAAAAAACTTTATTTTCCTAATTAAGAACAAAATGTTAAATTTAATTAGTTACATTTAATAATATTTAGATATTTAATTAAATTATGTTGTCAACAATAAATAGTCAGCGGGAAATATATATATAGCAAAAAGATTTACTTTAACAATCCAACAAAAGCTAGTTATTATTCCTACCATATACCAACAGCAAACTGGTCTAGTTATTATCCTAGGAAATAACTTCTTACGATTATATTATCTATTTTGTCAATATTTAGAATATATATCCCTTAAAAAACCATATATTGAACAACAAGAATAACAGGAAATACTAGAAATTACCAATTAATTATTTTTCTGAATGTATGTATTGTAAAAAATAACCAGAGTTTAGCAAACCAGACGAATGGTAATTAATTACAAGCAAATGAATGAATCCATGGAAGGTGATGCGCATTAATTACAAGCAAATGAAATTGGATTTACTGATTGTCTGTATTTAACTATTAATTTTGAAGAATTTAATCTGTTTCCTCGTAATTTTAATGATGGAGTGCAGATGCTCAAGAAAAATATAGCGAAGGAACGAATTATCTTCTTAAAATTCTACTCAGCCAATGCAGACTTCAGAACCAATATATATATATAGCTAAGCACTTGGTCTATGTGGGAATTAGTAATAATATTTTTTCACGCAAGGATGAACCACATTGAGTTGTATACAAAGAAGACAAAATTACTCACATACTGACCAAACCAGCTTGCAAGCATTGACTGACAATGTGAAAGCATCGAAAAGGAATCATTCATCAACACACTATACGAAGCACTGACAACTTTACTACTAAGCAAAACAGGTGACAACGGAATAAATGAGAATGGTATGAATCCTTTGACAAGCTTTGCATTCCCTTTTTACGCATTCCAAGGCCCACTAATGGAATACAGATCAGCAATTCTCAACGGCTTGTGCACAACGATTACAGAAAGCGGGAACTACACATGTGTCATATGTGTCAAAAGTAAGGGAGTGGCCGACACAATTTAAGGAGACGCCACTTCAGTTAAAGCAATAATCGAAAAATGATGTAAGCTCTTTCGTCAGTATGTATATTAGCGTCAGGCAACTGATGTAAACACTTACGTCTTTAAGGATACTTATGTAAATGAGCGTTAGGAAAACTAGCTTATAAATAAGACAGGGTTTTTTATTCTGGATATTGTCAAACCTTGAGAGTGTTGTACTCAGGAAAACACTCTGCTTGCTCTTATGAGCGCTAGTTGGGCAGTTGAGAGTGTGTCCAAGTCCTTGTACTTATAACCACTTATCAATAAATAACAAATTTACGTTCGTAGTCAGTTTCTTTAATCCGACCCAACTTAAACAAATTTATTTTATTTAATTGGCGGGAGCTGCAGTAGGCGACCAAAACACTCAGAATAACAAAGCAAAGATTGGATGGAAGGATATCAATAGAATTTTATAATATCATATTAGGTATCTTCGTAACACACATTCGAACTTAATCGTTCTTAATATTATGTATTACGAAGAGCAAATGGAATTATAATACCTGTACTGATTGTCAGTGGATGATATATTAGTTGTATACGTAAAGATTTACCATGCTAAGAAGAAGAATCGACCCGTAGGATAATGGTAAATTTTAATCAATAGTAAACGACAAAAACTAGCATAACAAATTATTTTAACTTATTTGTAAAAATTCATACTGAATTATATGTTTCAAACCAAGAAAATAGTAGGAATAAGCTTTATTGAAGTAATAATACCTTATGACAAAAGATCTAAGTACTTAGTTATATTTATAAAAGACCCTTACGAATTCTAAGAATTAATATCGATATTTAAACCAAAAAAATTGCCAAAAACAACGTAGTTTAAATGTAAAGATAAAAGACCGATGATATAGAATATTTAAATACTACCAGAGAAAAAGCAACTTATGAAAGACACATTATAATCAACCAATCTCTTTTCAAGAAAATGGAAAAAAGAGGACCTAGACTTAATTAAAAATGCAAATGTGCATGGAAAAAAAAACTTGGAGGAATAATAAATCGAGTTTAATTACGAAAAAATAATATTTATTATGAAAATTTAAGTAACAAAACTCCAATGGATATATTTGAAACACAAGAAAAAATATGTTTACAATTATTAAATAAAAGAAAAATTTAAGAACAAAAAAACAGATTTAAAAAAGCTAAGTAAATATCTTATACGAGTAGATGATCTACTCAAAAAAGAAAAACACACTGAAACAAGATTGGATGAATTAATATATAAAAGTCCAGGAGAAAGCTGAAGTAACTAAGAAATACAAAATAAAAAACTACCAATGAGCATGGTTTTCAAAAAAATCATTACAATGGTGTCGATTAAAATATATTTATGTTGCCACTTTATTTTGTTTATTGTATATGTACAGAGTTGTGAACGAATGTCAAAGGTGGGCCATTTATAATTTCCCCAAATGCCTGTTACGGATTTGACTGGTGCTTCAAATTTTCAACCAATGCCTGCCTGGCCAGTATATTGTGAACAACCCCACATATAATATAGTACAACTTAATATTTGAATACACTTTCGCACTTCTGTTCTCACGTTACACAAACCATTGCCTTCAACAAATTACAACACACAGTAACATATTGGAGCAACCACAAATGGCTGGTGGAAGAAGACCTTCAACACGCCGAGGCAGACATGGCACAAAGAGGATGAAGATAGAGGTAACAAGCAAGTGCAAAGATGAACTATCACACACTTCTATGAATATGGATCCACAGCTGAAACCTATTATTCAGATATCATCAAGGTTAGTTTTTTAGATTTAACCTGTTTAGATTTCTCTACAACAGTATATAATAAATGCGTATCCAATGAATGGGTTAATTATTTACCATTTTAACATACCAGACCCATAAATGTTTCCCACGTATCCATAAAACCATCACAAGCCCCCTGTCTGAAGATTAAGTGCATATTAATGACTAGATGACCTAACAAAAGGCAATATAGGTGCATGATTAATGTCTAACTTATTTGTGTTTATATTTAGTCACCAGGAAAGCTTAAAATGGAGAAGCATTGGGGAAGGGAAGACTGCAGAGAACGAAATTGCTAAGGAAGTAAAGGTTAATGATGAGGTAAATAAATATCTATAACTTACTTTAGTTGTCACATAAACCATACAATTATTTCACACTTCAATAAAGCATTTATGTGTTTTGGTAGGTTGTATTGGCAAGGGTGGACCAGCTAGGGTCTGCTGTTGAGGAAGTGAAGCAAGTAGTTCATAATCTGGCAGCAATATTTGCAACCCACAACCCCATCCAAATGATACCTATGTTGACCCAAATTCCCGTACCTGAATCAGGGAATAAATATCCCACAGGAACTTCAGTAGAACTCACAAAGACCTCTTTCAGGACTCCATCGAAGTCTGCTGCAACCAAAGCAACTATACTGTCCCAAACGCCTATTGGGGAATTGAGTGGGGCTTCAAAAGTTCAACCAAAGCCTGTTACAAAAACAGCGAATAAGTACAAGTCCGTAATATCAAGTGAACCAAACGACGCAGATAAGGAGGGTGGGAAGGAGAATGGTGCGTCTGTGGGAAATAAAGTATTCAACCCTCGCAAAATAATTTTTACCTCAGACACAAAATTCCAAGGCACGTTCAACCCCAACCACGATGGGTACTACATTGTCTCTCAGGCACAACACTCATCCACAACTTTGCATAACCCTATAAGAACATCAGGAATAGAACCTCCTAGTGTAAGTATTACATGACTGATGCAAATTCATGTAATGATGGTATTATTCTTTATACAAATCATCATAACACTAACCTGTCTATCGTAATGCAGTGGGTGCCTTTTTTGTTTAGGCCGACTGAGGAGATGAAATTTGACGAAGTTCAGGTCGCTGTGTGTGTGTATATTTTTGCAGATAACAATAACAATGAGTGAGTAAATGTGTGTCATAATCAGTCATTTCATGAATTTTATTAACAAAAAGGAATATAAAGCACTAAAACCAAATTATGTTATATCAATAAAATTTTCCTACAGCAAGGAGATTATAGCCACCAATGGACTCTGTCACGGTCATAGAGAGGCTTTCAAAACTCTAGTGCCTAAGGGGATGGTGGACAATGAGGTAAGCTCAATGTACATTACAGCCTGTATATGTATTTCACGTTGCAACTATACTGGCATTATTAACAGCAAATGTTTTTCAAATAAACAGATTCTTAATCTAATGGCATGCATGTTGACATATGAAGAGCGAGCAAGGTCTACATTATCATCAGTTTGGTTCTTACCAACAAGCTTCTCGGTAATACTTACAAAAATATATAGCAATATACATGTAACACTAGTATCTGAAGGTAATCAATATGCAATAGTACTAATGGTTGTTCCAAAGTCTTCATGATCATGTTGTCTAGATCTATCCATTCATATATCCTTAGTTTGCTGAACTCACGTTATCAGCCTACATGTGTTTCCTTGTTATGTATACGATAACATTTTAACTCCAAAAGTAATGAATGTCTGAAAGGTTGATATGAGAAGTAATGCGTAATGCCACTGTCATGATGATCACAACATCCTGGAGTTAGGTGTATCCATGCAAAGATGCAGCCCCTAACAATTCAGTATATTAAAAAAAGTTGATATTTACCAAATGCAAATTTGATGTAAATTTAACCCCATAGTTGTTCTATACTTCTCGACCCCACTATAAGGTATGTGGTACTTATGGTTGTCATATTACACAACCCACATTATCAAAATTAGTATCAATGAAATATGCAGTTTAATTAAAATTCAGACCGCAAAACAATATTGTACAGCTTCTACAAGCATTTGTGCCCTTTCCCATCATGCCTTCAATAGTTAGTATCTTCTTCACTTGAAAATAGAACGTAGCATAGCAGTGATTATGGAAAACAAGTTAAATAAAATCTGATTGACAGTGTAACTTTTGATGGTAACTGCAGCAATTTGGGTTGAGTTGGAACACACATCCAGCTAGTGTTGTGGACCACTTTCACCCCCATTTCATGGGTAAAGTTGATTACCTCAGATTGGTGAGGAATGGGAACACTCTATTTCAGTGCTAGGTTAGTCAATTTTGAATGAAACTGTAATAACTAACACGTTATGTCGTGTATACGTTTCAAGGTTTTTGTTCCCATCAATGAAGGGAACATGCATTGGTATTTACTTGTAGTCGACCTCTTCAAGAAATGACTTATTATGCTGGATTCAATGCCCAATCCACCAAATCATTCTTCAAGAAAGAGATCTGTTAAGATACTGGTAATGTAACATAACCGTAATATAGGTTTCAAGCCTATTTTTGTTGCAAACTATAACATCTTATATTTTTTTCATCTGTAGGGACTGTTCCTAGAGGAGATGCTGATGGATGACAGATTCTATGATTACCATTGTACTGAAAAACCAAATATTTCTTCTTTCGCAGTTTTTGAGCCCAAGGGGATTCAAACACAGAGACTTGACTCGTACGACTTATTGATTTCTTTTAAAAGTTTAGTATTACAATATGTTAATAACTACTGTAACTCCCTCTCAATTATTTTAGGAATGATTGTGGAGTATTTGTAGCCACTTGGATGATGCAAGCTTTCAATAGTGACTATTATCAAGACTACTACAACATACATGTAAGTCACTTATGAAATTTCACTAATTTACCAATTCTGTTTTATACGACTACGTTGACCACTGCGTTCTTCATTTCAACTAGAAGGCTAACAATCTTAATTGACAGAAAATTTAACATCAGTGACTAGAGTAAGAACTTGTAATATATGAAGCAATAGACAGTATAGAATAACCCTTTGGAATGCCAGAATTTGACCTGATGTTGTTAATTTGGGACAGGTTGAAGATGAGACGAGGATGACGATTGCGCTGGACTTAGTTTTGAAACCCTATAACCAGCAAAAAGATGAGATCACAAGACTGGCATTCCAAAATTTGATCAACATTCAAATGAAAAACAAGCGCCTCCATACTAGTTAGATTTCCTAGACCCTGGAACTAGAACTATGGCAATAGTATATTATAAGTCTTGTTTTGTAACATGGAAGCCTTATTTTGGTTTACTACGAAGCTTTTTTTGGTATTGTTATGGGTCAGTTCAGCACATTGTAATGCAAGTTTGATTAAGAATATCAAACATTTCCTAGACCCTGCAACTAGAACTATGGCAATAGTATATTATAAGTCTTCCATTTGAACATAGAAGCCTTATTTTGGTTTACTATGAAGGTCTTTTTGGTTTTGTTATGGGTCGAGTTCAGCACATTGTCATGCAAGTTTGATTATGAAAGTCGAAGATGTCCTACACCCTGCAACTAGAACTATGGCAATAGTATATTATAAGTCTTGTTTTGTAACATAGAAGCCTTATTTTGGTTTACTATGAAGGTTTTTCTGGTTTTGTTATGGGTCAGTTCAGCACATTGTAATGCAAGTTTGATTATGAATATCAAAGATTTCCTACACCCTGCAACTAGAACTATGGCAATAGTATATTATAAGTCTTGTTTAGTAAGATGGAAGCTTTATTTTGGTTTACTATGAAGGTGTTTCAGGTTTTGTTATGGGTTAGTTAAACACATTGTAATGCACGTTTGATTTTCAATATCAAAGATTTCCAATTTGTAGAAGTAAAACAATATTCATCTACATTCTTATTAAACAAACAACAGTGCTAACCATCTCCTGGTCTGTTATGTGACTGGAATTATGTGGCCATTGTAAAGGTAGCTAAGGCCTCTGTTTGAACTTGGATTCTAGCATCTGTAGTATAACCAATAATAAACTTACAAATAAAACTAAGAACCAGAAATCTTAAACTTCATATTTTAATGGAATAATATCAGATTGTACTACTAAATCAGACACTTGTGTTCATCCAAAAACAATCCATTACACAGGCAACAGTGGGGGGTGTATTACCATGAAAATATCTATCAGACACAAATATCTGATGAGGAATCGAAGTGCAATGTGCATTCCAAATTTGAAGGGACAAGTATTGAAGGACAACAATGAGGTAAATGTACATTTGTATCAAAGATTTTTGCTATTTTTCGAAGATTATCATACTAAATTACACATGGGTGCACCTTCCTATTTCCATAGACTGTTTGGGCAAAGGTTGGCATGTTAGAGTCAGCTGTGGAAGACATGAAGCAAGCTGTCCAAGAACTGACTTCAATGATTATCAACCAAATGCACAACAACATTGTACCAGAACACAGCCCATTATCAACTAAGGTTAGCGCCACTGAAATGGTATTGAACAAACTGAAGGGGCCCAGTCAAAGTCACACAAATAATACCAACAAGAGCACCAAAACAACGATGAACTCCCAAAGAAAACTAAGCCTACATTTCGTAGACAACAACCCAACTCATTCTGAATTGACTCAAAAAGGCCAACAACGTCCATGAGTTGTCCTTCGAAATGTAAGTGTGCATATGAATGTGTTTATATATTTACTGTTTTTCATCTCTAACTAATCATATCAACTGTAGTGGGTACCGGTACTATGTTGGCCTACAAAACAAATGGGGTTGAGCGCAGTAGAGGCTGCAGTAGCAGCTTATATATTTCAAAGCAATGTTAGTCATGAGTAAGTCACAATTTTCCACCAATACGTGTTAATATTCTTTTAGGCAGCAATCTTATTCATCAATTATTTCTATTTATCATATCACAGGACCGAGATTTTAAGTACAACCCTATTTTGTGATGGTTCTAGACATACATTTAGAACGCTAATGCCCAACCAGAGAGTTGACCAGGATGTAAGACTTAGTACGTCGTACTTGTTAATGTAAATGTTAAATATCTTTTGGAAGTATCTCACTTATTCGCTTTATTATTGCAAACAGGTACTCAATCTGCTTGTCTGTATGCTTACATATGATCATAGATCAGTCTATAACCATTCCACAATTTGGTTCCTTCCAACCACGTTCTCTGTAAGCCATCTATTTTGATGTAAATTCAATATTTAATTGTGACTATCACTAACTACATAAAACATACGTGCCAACAATACTATAGCATTATGTCTTGAATTGGCATAAACATCCAAAAAGAATCATGGCATACTATCAGCAAGAATTTATGGGGAAAGTTGACTATTTCTCTCAGGTACATGACAAAATTAGACGTTATTACAATTACAAATTGTGTATAGTAAGATGTTATCATTACTAATGATAAATTTTTCAGATCCTAGTACCAATCAATGAGGACAACAATCACTGGTTTCTACTTGTCATTGACTTGTGTGAATCACACCTAATTCTGTTGGATTCCAATCCATGTCCAGAGAAATATGAATCGAAGTTAAGAAGCTTAACTGGTCTGGTAATGTTACACTTATACTTGACTCCTCAACAATTTCGTGTTCCACAACAACTTTATACTTTAACATCTGTTGTTCATGATAATTATATGGGCTGGTGTAGGGATTATTTATAGAACAAATGCTGCATGATGATTCGTTCTACGACTCCCGTCATCCAAAGAAACCTATCCTTTCTGAATTTGAGATTACTGAACCTGTTGGATTTGGACGGCAGAGACATGGCTCGTATGGACAAGACCAAATTGTGTTATTTTTTAATCAAGATAAAAAATAATCAGTGCTGGTAGAATGGTAACACCACTAATGCGTCAACCACTTTAACAGGAATGACTGCGGAGTTTGGGTTGCAGCCTGGATGATGCAGATTTCTAAGAAGAATGTACGAAACAGGTTCAACACCAACGTAAGTGAAGTTAATTCATTTTAATTTTTAAACTATTTTTGTTTAATAGTAATAAAGATAATATAACACATTTGTTCGTATATGTCAGGTTGATGATGAAACGAGGATGAGGATTGCGTTAGACTTAGTTATGGGCAAATATAACCGCAACCACGAACAAGTTATCAATTTGGCCATGCAGAAAATGAATGAACTAACACAGATGAACTAATACAAAATAATTGATCTTGTATGGAATGTAATTGGACATGTCTAACTTATTCCTTTGGGACAAGTAGCTAAATCTCTAAACCACAGTGCAACTAGAATTAACCGATATGGTCTGCATAACTATTAGTGGCATGTGTGCCCTTAGCCGCTGAATAGTATGCACGGCCATAGCAATGCTCAACCCATTGTTTCATGTACTATATTAACATGTTTTCCAATAAATAACCAACATGCATGTGGTAAGCCATTTTTGCTTTAACAAGACTAGCGCAATTAAATGCACACGCATGGTAATAATCATGGAAATATGTAGCACTTCACAAACATGCAAAAATCTCACTCTTACTTACATGTATAAATTGTAAAATAATATAGTGAGATAACTCTTAACATAAGGTCGTTTTTATATCACATATCAACCATATGAGACCATGATGCACATACATTGCCTTTAATTACGTAAAAGGAGGAAACACACCTTTTGCGACTGAACACTATACGACGATGACGACTATGGCGCTCGTGCTTTTCCTGAACTTGACGACGCATGCACAAACATAACACAAAAAACATATCCAGTGAATAAGACTCAAAGGGGGAATAAATTATGAATGATAGACGTGATGAATAATGTACAAATGAATTCCAACAAATTGCTAAATGAGATGAATTTCACAGAATGACATGGTATATTAAACGGGTTAGGAGTAATACAATTTAAAGTCATGACATCTTATTAACAGGATAGCACTTTCAACAAATTTACCTATGATTGGTAAATGTGTTTAATTATACACCTTTTTTTTTGGGAAAATGGACTGCCAAAAAAGTTGAGGTCTAAGTTTAATAATGAGTATATAGATATACAATGCTTTTGCTTTCATAGCCAGATACGGAAGAAAGAAATCAATGCCAGAGTGCTTATTTATATGAAGTGGAAAAACTCAGTGATAGGAACTACTGCACTAACATATCGTTTGTTTCAGAAAATACCGACAAAAACCATTAAAACGACCCAACATATAGCCCATTCGCCCATTGTATACATAGTCAAGAACCTCCACCACAATCATTTTGCATATAACTTAAACAAACTGTCATTGCATATAGATAATAAAAAGTAGTTCAGTAATGCAACATTGTTTAAATGACAAAGTTAAACTTAAACTAAAGATGTCTACTATTGTTGCTAATTCATTAACTGTGTCATCATGAACCGGGCCATTACATTCTCGTAATTACTACAGCAATAAATAAGGCTAACAAAATCCATGTTCCTACCAAAGAACTTCAAATGCAGCTCGTCCTTTTTCATGCATTCAACTGCTATCACTTGCAACCTACCAATCTCATTCTCAATTCGGCACATTTGTTGTACTAAGTCAGTTATCTGTGTCCCATTCTCCTTGCTTTGCCAATATTTTTCCCAATCTGGTGAAATGGGGCTAATGAACGCTCCTTAGGGGTTCAAATCAAAAAAGGCACACCACCAAAATATACAAATACAGACAAACAAATAAATTGCTTAAATGCTACATATGAAGCAAAAAAAAAATGATACAAATGGGCCAACAATATATGCCAACATAGAAACAAGTGCAACAATAAAAATATTTGCACGGGAGCAGTCACTAAGTCAACCAAAATATTGTTTAATAATAAAACACGAAAGGTACAAGACTTGGTAGACTGTCAATTTCTTCAGACTACTAAATCAAATTTGCCTACATTTAGTCTAGGGACCATTTCACACAAAAACAGTGCTAATAACTTGTGTAAGAAATGTCAGCCAAGACATAAAGAAAAGAACTGATACTTACACGCTCCCTTCCATTCGATATGGGGCACTGGTAATATTGTCTCCCAGGATTTCTGTCAGACCAAGAGGTTATAAGTGTTGCCATCTGACCACAAAAGCAGACCCTCGTGCCAATTTGTCCAAAGGTACAAGTTTGATACGTGGATGACTGGGAAGACATTCCAACGAATATCCTTAGGCTAAAAGAACAAAAAAATGCATGTTAAATGCATGTCTATTCGATAATTGGGGGGCTTACAGGCCCACGCTTGCATTTACTAAAGTACCATTGACTCCAACGCAATGTCTGAACGTCATAACAAAAGAACACAAATTATCAAAACAGGTATCTTATAAAACATACAACATGGTACATTATATCACCAAACACAAGTCAAAATATGCACAACATAATACTAACGAATTCCATGGCAATTACCTTATTATCACAAATATGTAAACAGACCCATCTTAATACTGGTAAGTTCAATAGGAAGTATGATCACAATCCCAAAAAAGAAACCCAAAGCAAAGCCAAACACCAAAAATTAACTCATATTTTTCACAGACTCAATAAAAATATCACCAAACTTTGCAACGTAAACTGAAACTCAGAAGAACCATTGACTATTTGACTTAAACTAGACTATTTGACTTAATCTGGCCATCTATATATTAATCCCACTTCAGTGGTGTTGGGGGAAGAACTGAAAACATACAAAAGTCAATTTTTTTTTTTGTTTTGTTACTACTTTTCAACATGGCCTTGTGACCACTGCAATGCAGTGCATTTGTTGGTAACTATAGCTTTTACTGCATATACATCCTATTTTGCATTTACTTATGTTTATGTCTGGTAATACTTAACCGTTTCAAATACCAATATAGTTCATTGACTAAAGAATGTCTTGATTTGATGCTTGCTAAATATGAGCTCATGTGTTTTCATTGCATTCCCTATTGCAGGGTAAAATATATCTTGCACTGCAATATCTGAATTAGATCTTACACTGATTATTCTGATGGTTGATTGCTGCACCTATGTTGTAAATTAGCTTCCAACTAAAGCACGGATAAAACATGAAACCAAAGTTTTATCTTGAAGTGGAGGCCTTTGCAGATTATGAATCTGAAGTTAGCAGCCAGGTTGCTTGCAATGTATCTATTCAAGAAACCTCTGTAGGTCCTTGTAGTGACAACCTCACTAACTCTTCCAATGTCACAAATCCAATAGGGATTCGTCCCGTGCTTTATTTGGTAATTCCTTTATGGTCAACTTTGGTTGTCATTTCTGTGATATTCCATATCTTCTAACTTACGTCAATGACTATATGGTACCATTGTCTGATTTCTATCAAATTCACAAATAAACCTCTATTTATGTAGGCCGATAAATTATCGATTATATATGTCATATCAAACCATGCATTGACAAATGCCACAGTGGTTTTCTAAATTGTTGGAGCTGTAGAGGCGACGAATATTGGTTAAAAGGAGGGGAAAAGTGCAACTGAAGTGGATGACTATCACAGAGGAGAGAAGCATACAACGTGGACTCTATTAGGTAATGGATCTTCTTACATTTTGTAGCATTTGCCTCTAAGTTTGTACGTAAATTCCTCACACTGTGTTCATATGAGTAGTGGATACTTCCTATTAATTTGGGTTGGTTTGTTTTCAAGTTTATGTGGTGTGAGGCAGAGAGGGCACAGAGGAATTTTTTTTTTTAATCAAGGACGATCAGGAACTTTGATGCCTTTGTTGGTTTCATGTGGAGTCATATTCATCTTGGAATTTTGTGTGCGTCTTTTCTTAATTTTGTAGAAGTAGCAGCTACCAGGGTGTTCTTCCTCATGGCACCATCATTGGTAGAAGTTAAAGTAGAGAAGCTGTGTTCTAGGATAGCTATAGCGACATGAAGTGCTAAGAGCAAAGAGGAGATAGCTGGGAAGTCCTCGGTTGTCTACTAAGCTCTATACTTTAAACTATTATATGTTACTAGTTTTCATACAATCTTATCTACCTACTGACCTACTCCTCTCTGCTGAGAAGGTACACTTAAATTGAATGCTCACAGCTCCTGCACTTGCATAACTATGTTTATCTGAAGCAGGACAGACAAGTCCATATGTCATACTTGGATTACTTTCACCATATCAGTGTGGAATTGAATTGCGATTTTTCAGGCTTTTTCATAGTAAGTATATGTTTAGTAATTCCTGCATTGTTATGAGTCAATGTCAATTTTGTAATATAGTATTTTTAGCTAATTTTTGTTACTGTTTCAAGAGTCCTTGGAAGAGCTTTTTACGGTCATAGCAAAAAATTGTGTTATTCCTTGGGTCAAAGTTGGTCTATTGTGTTTTTCCTTATGGTTTTGCCATTTTATTTCAATTCACTCAACCATATTTCAACCAACTTATGCAATAAGAACATGTGAAAATAGAATATCAAAAACTCCCACAGTGTGGCCCCCAAGTATTAGCTTTGATGTATGTGTATTATTATCTCATGTTAGATATCATACTTGGTCAGCTCCTTAGTATCTCCCTTTACAACTTGTATAATGATCATTTTAGTTGAAATTTCTGACAACTGCATGGTTTTATATATCAGCATTGGATTTTGGTAAATGGTTAACTAATTGTGTTGCTGTAGAACAATATCCTGCACCAGACTTTATTTTCATCAACCAATGATCAACTATTCTTACATTGATGAGTCTTATTATACCAGCTTACTTGCAGCATAAAGGAAAACAAGGTTTTTATGAACAACTTTTTTATGGCCAAGTCATGACAATACTTGCTTCACTAATATACATTTAGTTCAGTAATATACTTTTATTTGGTATTTTTTCCTTCAGTACAACAGATCCTCCTATATCTCTTCCTACATTTATATCCTTCTTTCATTATGTGATATCCACATGCTATGTGACTTGACTCAACTCTCAACGTCAAGAATAATATATTTAATAGGGTTCTCATTCTCAAGCACTAGTGAGAGCAGCATTGAACCTACCTCTAATACTACAGTACCAACCATTCCGCGAGTTTTGTCATGCAATTACTGTCCGCGCAAGTTTTGTAGCTCTCAAGCTCTTCGTGGACACCAGAATGCACATAAGAGAGAAAGAACATTAGCAAAAAGGGCTATGCGAAAGGGAATTTTTTCCGAGAGGTATGCCAGTGTAGCATCTCTCCCTCTGCATGGTTCTTTCAGGACCCTAAGGATAAAGGCACACTCTTTACTGCACCATGGTTTCTCACCAACAATGACGCATCCTTAGGTAAAAGGCAATGCAAGAGGGAGAGATGATATATTGGTCTTCCCATATTCTTCACCAATATATAAACATGACTGACTATTTATACATGAGACATAAATGACCGTTTCTACCGAATCTGAAACTAACTATATCTAACTTCACTAATCACATTGATTAACTTAATTAAGCAAGGTGTACGATGTGTAACATATAGGGACACAAAAAAAAGGAGCTTATAGAAGGATGAAGGATGTATATTCCTGTAGTTGATTATTTAATGGGAGTAATGTTACTCTATAATACCTAATGCCCTTTCATTTGGTTTCCAGCCCCTTTCCTTAACAACAATTAACAGAGACACCATGTGAAAAGGCACCAAAGTGTGCAACCATTAGTACACAACTTGTAAATAAAATTTAGAATACCAAACTTGTCTGAGGTTTAGTTTGTGTTTTTATGCATCCCTGCTGAAAACAATCAATCTATGAAAGAGGTTGTGATGAGTTACATTCTTTCAACGATTATGGATCCATTTAGCAGAAGATAGGTAACAATACTATGTCAAACACCTCGTCAATAGAGATCGAATGTAGCTCAACTATTATTTATCAAATGCTGATAAACGGATTTTGGATCTATTTACTACTTAGGCCATTATGTCTTAACCAAAAATGTTTCAAATTCAAGGAATAAATTTTAGCTCCTAATGTACGATTCACTGTTTGCCCCACATGCCACTATACCATTTTTTATTATTTGTAAAGTACATTGTCAAACGTTCAATGTCCTGCACAAGCTAATTGGTGATCAGCTAAGCGTTACTGTTCACCACCAAGAGCAGGTTCTTTCAAGGAAATAATTCCTAAATCCATAGAAGATGTTCTATACAAACTGATACAAGATATTGTGTTGAAAGAGCTGCAACCTTCGGTCTTAGTCGACCAGTGCCCAGGAAAGACCAATTTCAAGGTAAGACAGCAAGGGTTCCTCCTAAAAGTGACAAGAATAAGGAACAATGACCACTGAATCACTTGCCACAATCACTTGCAATGCACCTGATTGGCAGCTCGCCCCCATTGTACCATACAGCCCTCTCTATAAATCCAATTTCAACTGAGAAATAAGGAACTACACAACAAAATGTTGGAGTTTATGTAAAATTATACCCAATTTATTTGCTTAGTCCTCAATCATTTTAAAACAATTAATCATCTTTGGTATGAAGATAATTGTTACACTTCAGGATTAAGAGTCTTACTTTCAATGATCTTATAAAACTTAAATTAACTGGAAAGTTCTGAGGTGGAAAAGAAGGGAAGGACAAAGGGGTTTTATATCTCGTGTATGTATCTAAAAAAACCATATAAAACTCTTATAGGTGGAAGGTGATGGATTATGCTGAACTAAAGCGGAGTTCTTTATCATTTTATGACATTGAAAAACCAAAGACTGCCCTTTCACGTTGGTCAAAGGCAAGAACTAGAGCAGCCAAGGTAAGTTCTAGGTAATATGATTTGTACTATAATATGTGACTGTTGTGGTTTGAGCTTCAAAAATTGGTTATTTATTTTTTAATTTGATAAGTTGGGAAGGGTCTATGTAAGGATGAGAAAGCCCGTAAACTTGCTTTGTAGCACTGGCTAGGGGTAGTAAGTATCATAGCTAAAGTGATGCAGTTTAAATTAAACTGCTAGTTTCTCTAACTGGTTGTCTATTTGAACAGATTGACCCTCGGCATCGCTATGGTCATAATCTTAAATTAAACTAGTTAAATGGCTCCACTGTGACAGCAATCAACCTTTCTTCTATTGGTAAGATTAAAAGCACAATAAAGAAATATGTTTCTGTTCGACAGCTAATTAACCTTCCATAAACCTAATGGATATTTATCAATGTTCTTAATTGTAGGCTTGATACTGGGGAAAGCACGAAAATCAGTCATGAGGGATGTCCTACATCAAAGCTTCAGCAACAGTGCAGCAAGTATCTGGGTCCAGTGAGTTTTCTTGTTCCTTTTAATAATATCCCTTCAACTTTTTATCCATAACCATAACTATCAATCTCATCTTACACTTGACAGACACGAGAGCTGGAATGTTGGTCAAATACTAATTTATGAGAAGGCCATAAGAACAACGGTACGTTTCAACATTGACACTTCTTGGCGGGTGGAGCCACATTGTTTGCTGGTCGATTAATGGTAAAAGGTGGTGTTCTTGAGGTATAAAAAGGAAAGAAAACCCAAAATTTCCTTATTAGATTAATACATTGTTTCCCTATGCTTTCCATTTGCCTTTGTTAGGCATACTGACAGTAGTCTTCTTCAACTACACACGCAGTTTGGCCTCACAGTGGCCACTATCTCCCACCAGAAGAAAATTTCCAGGAATTCATGTTATTCCTTAACAAGCATAATGTGAATCTTACAGATGTCAAGGTAACATATGCAAAATGATGGAGACTAAATAAACAGGTAGTAATGCAATGAAACAGAAATGCAATGTATTGATTAGGAAAAACTAATGAAACAATAACAACTACACAATGTACAGTCTGTTACTTTCCTATAGCTCTAGCAGCTATTCCAAAGCCAACATGGCCGATGCTCCCACTAAACCAAAATTCATAACTGAATCCTACTTCCTCTCTCCCCTTCTCTCCTATACTCAACCACTCTCTTTCCAATTCTGTTACACATTCCCACACTCTCTCTCCCCCTTGTCCACGTGGCCCAACCCTTTTTCTAGAATATACTGTCCATGTTTTGGGTCTCTTCTTTAATTGCTGAGCTACTGCCCCTTCTTCCCCATTGGGCCTGCCCCCTCTCGTGGGCTTCATCACAAAACACTGCTTTAGTACGAGATAACAACTATCAATGTAATGCAAAGTTTCATTCACATATTACATGGCAGGAGACAATTAAACAGATAGATTAGCATAAACCCATGGTCTCATACAACATTATTATTATCCCATAATAGCTTACTTAGGACATAGAATTATAGTCTTACAGATAACTGCTAACTATTAGCCATGTCATCATGCATAGAAAATTTGCTTGACCTATCAGCATACATTTTTTTCCACAGTTCTTTCTCAAATGCTAATAGTCAATTCTCATTATATCTACAAGAGCCCAAGGGAAGATGGAGAAGAAAATATAGCCAAAATGAACAGGGATCTTCTCCTCCGAGGCAATCTTTCAGAGGCAGAGTTACTTGAAAACGTTGAAACCAAAAGTTCCATCATATTAGGCCAACAGCTACCTGACTCTAGAAATGAGGATTCTAATGCTGAGTCAAATTCTAATCCACCCTTCTCAAGATTGTCCACAGGACTAGGACTAATAATAGCAAGACTTGAAATACCAAGAAGAGATAATGTGTCTGCCATTTTTGGAGAGCAACAAGCACATCCGCCAGGTTGCCATTTTCCTTTTCCAGATTCAATATCAGAATGTCGTTATAAGACAGCAGAAGATTCATTTATTGATGAGGAGGATTTTATGGTTCACAAATCAAACTTGTTTGTTGAAGATCAACAGGAAGAAGATAAAATCCCTTTTCCAAAAGGGAAAATAATGAAGATGATACATTCACATAAACGAATGAAGTCATATCAGTTGGCCTATCACTCAAGTACCAGATGGACAACAGGTGCTGGTCCACTGATTGGTTGCTTAAAAGACTACCCTCCAGAGCTTCAGTTTCGAATACTGGAGCATTAAAATTTGTCTCCAAGGATAAGAACTACTACTCCATCTCCCTGGATCCCGCCACTGTTTCGCTTCAGCCCAAATGTCACTGATCCATCCCCTTCAGCTGATATCCAAAGCTTAAACCATTCATAATGTGCTAGTCTCTGAAGCTGCTACTTTATGAACTAACAATACTATTTGTTACTTCTGTTGGGGTAGAGAAAACGAATTAGGCATTCTTTGGAAATTGGATGTCATTGTTTACCCATATAGTTTTTGTAGGTCGTGTGAATGAGAATCAGAACAATTTGATTGTTCTACTACCCAATGAGAAGAAAGAGTCTAATAAAGTTCTCAGAATAACTCAAGACAATAAAAGGTTTTCTGATTTGGAAAAACACCACCCAACTAAGTAAAACAAAAAAAAAACACTGACATTGACACTTTCTCAGATAAATATTCAATTTTCTTCAGCACAAAACACTGCTCACGAAATTCCCATCTGGTTGCTATACCTCTTGAATTGATTACAAATGCTAGCGCTAGCAATATTTTGCACTACCCCTGTTCTTTTTTATATTCTCTTGTAATCTGGCAATTTTTAATTAGAGAGTATATGACTAAGGTTGTTTCTATGTGGATATGCTTTGATATAATCTTTGTCCTTTTCATTCTCTGGGGACAGTCAACTGGGACATTCATTGCAGCATCAAGATTTGGGAGTGCAACCCCAATTCCACCCTCTGTTCTTAGGCTAACGATGTAAGCTATTCTGACTCTAACCATAACATTACATGAGCCACTAATAATTATACTCAAAAACAGACACACACTCAGAAATCCAACCAAAAGCAATATGTTGTTATATTAGTTAGAATTTATTCAGGCACGTATTATACATAATCTATAAATCTGCTATCACTTATAATATTTTAAAAAATTCTTAACGTTGCACTGATTTCTTTAACTAATTTCTTATATATAGAACTTATATAAATATTTTTAAATATAAAAACCATTTTAAAATTCTTTTAGCCTTAAAGAAAAAAATTTGGATGCTCGTGAGAAGGTCAAATCTCATGCCAAGTGGCAAAGCCCACATGAAAGACCGAACAAAAAGAACACCAAAAGTGCTACGCAATGGTCAACAACATTCCGCGGATCAATAGTCAAACAAAAATTACAAAAAGACATTGTGTAGTGAGCTTCTCCGAGGAAAAAAGAAAAATTACAGACAGAAAGTGAATGGGATGAGGAGCCTCATTTCTTGTTTTCAATTGTCTATTATTTGGGTATCCAATACCACCAACAACGCAGTCCAACCTGTCTTGCCGACTTGCCCTATGATAAGATAATAATTAAATAAACACCATTCTTGTTTTTTTTAGGGAAAAAAAAGGGTAATACAATCGAATGAGATTAAATGAGGATGACGGATAGACAGAGTTTTTCACATTTAAGAATCAATGTCAAAATTCAAGTTTTAGTCAATTAAATTAAAATTAAATATTGTGTTCTGATCTTTTACAGTGAAAGTGTTTTTTTTTTTCAATAACCAAGTTTTTGATTTGAACATTCAAAACAACATTTTAGATTACATTTTCTATGAAGAACTCGAAACTTAATTTTCCCTTGAGAAAATTTGAGGTCGACCTTACAGATACAAATAAAACCTTGTCTAATTGTATCATAGTTGACAGTAAACATAATAAAAAGTAAAGAAATCAGCATAAGCCACATTCAGCTTACCGTTTGAAGCTGCGACCACTTCCAAACTCCACTGCAAGCCGTCGTTGCCTCCACCGCTAGCCGTCGTTCGAAGCTCCACCGCTCAGCTAGCCGTTCGAACCTCACTTTTCCACGTCTTACTTTCGATTGGTACTTTCCGTTCAAACCTCACTGCAAACATTCAACAAATAGAGGTTTAAGCTTCTTTCAATTTGGGGTTTAGGGTTGGGGGAAGATCGACCTTACTGTTCTTCCGAGATTGGGGCTCACCTTCAACAATTTCACCTTAGGGTTTTTTCAATTTGGGTAAATATAATTTCTGAGTTTCTGACGTTGAGGGAATTAGGGTAACATGTATAAACTTTTGTAATTTTGCAATTTAATCCTTATAGGAGGGAAGTGCAATAAATATAATTTCAAGATTAGTCCCTGTGACATGGAGTCAGCAATTTGACTTATTGTATGGGTGTCAAATTATTAGTGGAGCTCCTTGTAGTGCCACCGGTGGCATCTGATTTCTGGTTGCACGGGAGCAGCCACCGTATTGTAATGGACATTTTGCTCCATCACACTCATGTTTGCAACCTAATTGAGAGATTTATGGTGGTCGTGCAGATCAGTAGATGCCTCAGTGTTCATGTTGGTAAATTCTAGCTTGTTTTTAGAGTATAATAAATACATGTATTAGAAAATATTTTTATAATTAATTTTAAATTAATATATATAAATTTTAAGTTATTAATTTATAAAATAAGATTTTGTTAAAATTATTTATTAAGAAACAAAAAACAAAAAAAAAACAAAAAATATAAATTTTTAATATATTAAATGTATTACTTTTTATTTCTTAATTCTTTATTAAGTACTTTAATAATTAAATAAACACTGAAAAATAATGATAAAAATATATTTTAAAATATATATTTATTATGTTCTAAAATCATACAATAATTTCTTGTGCTTGTTACCTTCTACTTCACATTCCTCACTACACAAGGTTGCTTTTTTGACTTCAATTATTACTCCATCACCCCAAAAGTTGGACAACTACTTTTCTCTTCCCCCGCAATTCCCTTCCGAATAATTCTGATCATTGACAACGACGTATCAACATTATGAAGGTACTATTGTTTTTTCTTTCTTAGTTTTGATCTCGTGTAAATGTGCAACTAATTTTCAAAAAGTAGAAAGTGGTCAACCGTTCGTTATGCCATTCTTTCAGTAACTTTTTTCTTTTTTCTTTTTTTGAGAAAAGAAAACAAAACTTTGAGATTATGTATACTACTATATACTGGGAATTGCCTCCATTTAGTTTTTAATTTTTTATTACCCAAAATATCATTCAAATATTTAAAAATTATTTCATCTCAGCTGAATAAATGATGGATTTTTATATATTGCCACTTCTTTTTTGCTTTCATTCCCCCATTAAAAAACTGGCCTGCAAGTTTCAATCACCCTTGGTTTCAACTACTTTTTTTTTTCTAAAAAAAAAAGTTTAAACTAAGATAAAACTTCTTTTCAAGCTTCAACTACCTTTGATTTTCTGGAGTCTCTTCCCAACTCATTTATTTAACAGTTACAATTATATTAAAATACTCTTTCTTATAACTTATAAAAAATTAATTTCTTCTTTTCATTTAATCCTATGAAAGTAAATGCATATTTCTTATTTATTCAAGCACATTTATTTTGTTTTAATTTTTTTTGTAATATAAGATTAAATATAGTGTTAATTTATGATATAATAATTATATAAACAAAAAATTAAAAAATACAGATTGACAAACATGTCTACTAACTTTTATAACTGTAATATAAGTTGTTTAATTCAGATTGCGCTGCCATGCCATGCTGTGATTATACAAATTCTTCCTTAACCTCCCTCATGCAAAATGAACGTGGATTTGATATTTCAAGGCTCTAGTTTTACCATTTCAAGATATTTTACAAAAAATAATATAATATAATTAATAAAAAATAAAACTTAAATGCTAGTTTAATTAAATTTAAATACTATGTGTATAACTCGTCAAAAAAAAAACTGTGTGTGTATAAGTGAAAAGAAAAATAAACAAATTTTGACAAGTTAGTCTAATAAAAAAACTCACAAAAAAGAAAAGGTGTAAACTGAACATAGAATTGATATGGTCATAGTTGATACTTGATAGGTAGGCAATTGGGAAAACAACTCCAAGGAAGGAAGATCTTGGAGGGGCCATAAATGCACGCAGCGGAGCTAAAAAGATCTTGTGGATTTGACGTATGCCTGAGAAAAGGAAGAGGAATGGGTCATGGGTATCAAATCCAATCATCATTTTCTCATGATATGTTCATTTCCACACTCACCCGACCCATTCACTCTTCTAAAACTGTCCCCAGTTTCCTATTGATCCAATCAGTAATCCATACTATACCCCCAAAAGTTTTTAATCTGCAGTATACTAAAGCGTGGGTAATTGATGTTGGTAATTCTCACTTAACAGTAACATGCTAATTGATTATAAAGTTGACTTATGAATACTTTTGGGAACGTACGTCACCTCTCCAATTATGATTAGGGTTATGTTTGGTGAACTAAAATGCAAATCATTTTATATTTGTGTGAGATAATAAAATTAGAGTATAAGTATATAAAAAATAAAATAAAAAATTAGTTAAGATTAAATGATAAAAATTATATAAATGAGAGAAAATAAATATATAAGTACATGTGTATAATATTACTCTTACAATTACTTATATGCATGAACAACAGATGTATTTGGATTGCAACTAGCAGTCTTGAAAACGATTGTACGTACCCTAACCCAAAGACCCATACTTCATCTCCTTTTTGGGTGTCATCTTTTTCATCCTGCACTAATTTCTTCTAGATTTATCTCATCATCACGGGTAATGTTGAAAATTTAAACTTGATATATTTATTTAATTAATTATTGTTCATGTATTGACATATTCATAAATTTATAGGTTCAAAGTAAATATACATGTACTTAGTTAATAAGTGTATTAAATACTTTAGGATTAAGTTCATTGAATGAGTTATAAAGAAGTGTCAAGTGTATCTATAAATAGTTTTGTATTTATGCAATTAATTGTATAAGCTAAGAATATTAAATCAAGTGACTTCCTTAGAATGTGAGTGTTCTTTCTCTACCATATCTCTTTCAAGTGGTATCAAGAGTACTTTAACAATTCTTTATGATATCTAATTCTATTCTTCTGGTTCTCAAACTCACAAAAGACTATTATGATAATTGGTGTGTAAACATAAATTATATATATAAACATAAATCAAAATTACACACAAATTGAAACAAGTAAATAAAACAAACTCAATTCATATAATTATTAGATCTTGAAGAAAATTTTTTATTATATTTTATAAGATTATAAGTATGTTTGGATTAATGTATTTTGTATTTTAAAAAATTCTGTTAAAGTGTTGTTTTTCAAATATTTTGACTTTAATTTTTTTAAATCAAAATAAAATAATTCAAACATGTATTAAATATTTGTCTGTCAAATTAAGAACTTATAGTGTTATATGAAATGGATAACAACCCGTGCATCACGCATTATTAACTATTAATGATACGATATTATTAAATATTGTTATTAAATTGTCTTTTAAAAACACTATACATATTATGAAATATTAACTATCAAATATGAAATTTCTTATATAATTAAAATTCATTAAATTTTCTGTACCAAAAAATGCATAACATTCTTCATTAGCATATATTATTTTAGTTAATCATCAAAGTTTCAATATATTAATCTAAAGTGAATTATACATAGCATAAGTGTATCTACAATTTTAAGAGTGCTTTATTTAAAAGTTAAGAGAGAAAAGTTATCAAAATACTAGATTGTTTTATAAAATTATTAATAAAAACTGTAAAAACAAAAAAGAAAGAGTAAAAATCATATAGGTTTTCATGTCATATATAAATTAAAAATAATGATTAAAATGATTTTTTCTTTATTTTTTTCTTTTATTTACACAATTTACATGTAAAATATTAAATTAGGTATATATACCTAAATTTACAATATACACAAATATAGCAACAAACAAATAAAATAAAATTGACTCATATAATTATTAAATTTTAAATAATATCCTTTATTGCACTTTATAAGATTATAAATATGTTTAGATTAATATATTTAATTTATACAAAAAAATTCTATTAAAAACACTCTTTTTAAAATATTTTGACTACACTTTTTTTAAAATCAAAATAAATCAATTCAAATATGTATCAGATATTTGTCTATCAAATTAAAAACTCAAAGTTTTAGATGAAATTATTGAAAACAACCCGTGCGTAGCACGGGGTAAAATAACTCGCAAGGAATCTAAAATTAATATGTTACTTCGTTCTGTTAAGGTTGATAAGTTACAGTGGTTTTGTTTCTTTCTTCTCCATTTTTCTCGTTATTATCCAGTTATCTTTGGGTGGAGTATGGATACATAATGTCATGATCATGATTCATGATCAGTAAACTACTTATTATCTTTCATGAGTGTCTTTTTGGTCAAGATTGATTGAAGACATTAGCATAATGGGTGTCAGAGGAACCAAATGTTATATCAATAATTCAATATATTGAGCTTGTTTCTGCAAAGAATTGAAATGTGGGGCACTTGACATTGAAGCTTAAGTGAGTGATATTCATTTATTCTACTATTTCTCCTGCACTTGGTAGTTGGTAACCAGTTTTAGACGCAACTCATCATGTTTCCATCTTAAATGTGGCAACATCAAGTGACCCATATATTAATACTATTACATAAAATGAAAATTGTATCATCTTTCATTGTTTGCCAGTTTTCCAATTAATAGTGCACTGGAACGCATGCTCAGTAATTTTTTTTCCCCATATTGTTCGACATCCAAAATATGCTTAATTTACGAATCAACACCCACTTTAAATGATTTTTATTTTGGGTTTAAACAATTGACTTTCCCCTTGCAATTATTTATAAAAGAAAATTATGTAAGATGCTTTGATTTAAGATATACTACAATCTTAAATACAAGTTTTCCTTTTATTTATATATGGATATTTAGAGTGAGATAGTATCTACGTCAATTTATGTACATATCAAAAAACTCATCTTCTTAATTTTTCTTTTCTAGCAAACTCATTTCTCCAATTTGAGTCAAACGCATATATACTGAAAAATTCTTAAATGTTTTATTTGGGAATAAGAAACTTCTCTTACTATATATTATTAAATGTGTATTATATTAGTTTTGTAGATTATTATTATATATCTTCCACTGATATGCACATATATAGGTAGATATATAGAATTGATTAACCAGATATATTCGCTCTCATCTCCTTAGTAAATTAAAAGCAAATTAATAACTGAAACCAAAATTACGATATTTATAACTCATCATCCTAAAAGAATGTCTTTTTATATGACTCGGGTAAAAACTCGTATTTACAAGTTGTAAACTTTTTTCCACATTATTTATCTTGTTTTATATTTGTGACCTATCATTTGTACTTTCTAATAAATATAAATTCTGTTTATGAGAGAAAGGACCATATCTTTATCATATGTCCTCGTATCATTCAATCTCGTTTCCTTTTCCCTAGTGTACTATTAATAGTAATACTAATACAAATTATATCGATCAGAATCTATCTCTCAGTGATAGCTATTATATTCCCGCGTTGTTAAAAAAGCTATCAAATGCCAATCATATCACCATCAAATTATGTTGTTACCATGTCATTTTCTCTCTCATTTTCCATGGAAAATTTCTTCAAACTCACATGGGTTCCGTTTCCAAACATATCGTTATGATGTTCCCTTCTATTCAATCCCATGCAAATATGCAGGCAGTGGGCTCTCCCAAGAGGTGGAGGAGGAGGCGGGTGGTGGGTAGCCTTAATAAGGGGAATCCCTCTAAAGTCATAGTAGATGATGCATACCCATACACACACACATGAATCAACACAACACAACTTTTGAGACAAAATGATTCCCAATCCCAACCCTATTAGCCCCAAGTGATTGCCAATATCAGTGCTCAAACCTAACATGATGGTCACGCGCCAAGCATAATTCTTTCGAGGAAGAATGTTGTCGACCCTATCTTCTTCTTCTACTACTACTACTACTACTACTATCTATTCCTATCTACTACTAGCAAGTATGAGTACTATCTACCATATCAAAATAGCGTTTCACGTGTATGTTTGTCAACTTTTGTAAGCTTTGTCGGTCAAACACCTTTTCTGGTACAATATTATTTAAATTTATCTTCATATTAAAATTTAAAAAAAATATATATTAAGAATATGTTTGGTTTTAATTATATAAAAATAATCATTTTTATTATTTTTTAATAACTTTTTAAATATTTAATTATAAATTATTTTACATATAAAATAAACTAATTTAAACACATTAAATAATAATACTTCTCCTTCAAAGAAAATTAATCGAAAGTGGTTCTGACTTCAATCATGTTAGACTCTCTTATCCATAATTATAAAGACTTTTCTTTCAAGGTCCTCCTCCAATTCTCAGTCCAAACACCTTTCCCCTCTTCTATTCTCTACCAGTCTTTTCTCTCTTTTTCTCTCTACCTTGCCTATGCATATGCAGAGGAAGAGAAGGAGATTATGGAACTTGACTTGAGCTTAGGAGACGCTTCAAGGCCTTTTGGGTTCATGGAAAAGCCTCGTGAGGCTTCCAACCAGTTGGGGTTAGGCTTCAACACAACCTTATCAATTGGTCCAGTTATCACTAAACAAAAAGATCAACACCAACAAGTACAAGAACAAGAAGAAGAAACAGCAAAGGAAAAGCACAAACACAATAATCACAGCAGTACTGAAGAAGACCATGAAGCTACAAATGAATACCTTATTAGTCCTTCTCTTAAAGCCAATAATAACACAGTTCTGCAGCTTGATCTTCTTCCTCACACAGCAGCCGTTGCTCGTTTCAACCCACCTCCCCACCTCTCTTTCCCAAGGCATCCACCTTTGGAAAACGGTAAAGACCCACTTTTCATGTCTTTCACTGAATCGTTAATATTCCTCTTGAGCTCGAGATATTATTGCATGATTTTGAATCAACAATGATAAAAAAAAATGTTTAAGGAAGATATTTACCATTAATATTAAACATAGTTACATGAATTTTAAATAAAATAACTTAAATCAATGATAAAGATCATTCTCGAATATATATTTATTGCTGCTCTACCAGCTCATGCTATAATTTCTTAGCTTTTTTTTATTTGATTCTTTGCTCAAGAGTTCTTGATATGGTGCAGCTGGTGGGAGTTCTTCAAGGGGCTTGGACGTGAACAGGCTGTCACTGGCGGCGGCGGCAGTGGTGGCGGAGGATGAGGCGGAGGAAGGGGCGGCGTTGTCATCATCCCCCAACAGCCCAGCATCATCGTTTCAAATGGATCTTTGCATATACAGCAGAGGAGGGAGTATGAGCGGTGAGGGTTATGATCAAAGGGGTTGTTCCAGAGCAAGTGATGAAGATGAGAACGGTGGTGGCAGCATCAGGAAGAAGCTCAGGCTCTCTAAGGAACAATCTGCTTTCCTTGAAGAGAGCTTCAAAGAGCACAACACTCTTAACCCTGTGAGTGTTCACACAAGAGATATGCTTACATAATAGACTTTGGCTTTCACGTTTGTCCCCATTAATTACTTTGTTTTTATTTTTTTTCATTTCCTCTTTAATAACATTGGTACACACAAAAATTTTGGTGTAGAAACAAAAGCTTGCTCTCGCAAAACAACTCCATCTTCGCCCTCGCCAAGTAGAAGTATGGTTTCAAAACAGAAGAGCAAGGTACACACATACTAATTAATAATCCACTGCTTTTAATTTGCCAGTGCTGATATTCTTGAAAGCAAGTTTCATTTCTTCTTTTATATTATATATATACATGAAAATATTTAAATTAGTTGAAGCCATGGTTTTAAATTACATATTACAGTGTATTATAATTGTGACTGTAATATTATAATTTTAGTAGTCTCTATTGTATTATGATTATAATTGTAATCACATCAATTGTATATTTTTGCATTTATTAACAATATTATAATTTTAGTAATCTCTACTATTATAATTGTAATTTAAAACTATGATCGAAGGTATCAGTTAATTAAGTTGATAAAATCTTTTGCAAAATTTACAGTTGAAATTTGTACGATTTCCCTAAACAACTATCTACGAAAAAAAAGAAATTTAAATTGGTGATAATAATGGTATGTGTTTTGGGTGCATGCAGGACGAAGTTGAAGCAGACAGAGGTGGACTGTGAGTACTTGAAGAGGTGCTGTGAGACACTTACGGAAGAAAATAGGAGGCTTCAGAAGGAGCTTCAAGAATTGAGGGCTTTGAAGACTTCAAATTCAAACCCATTTTATATGCAGTTACCAGCCACTACCTTGACCATGTGCCCGTCTTGTGAGCGTGTTGCCACCAATTCCACCTTCACTTCCTCAGCCAGTACTCCTTCTAGTGCCACCACCAATACAGCCACCATTGCCAGTGCCAAAGCCATTAATGAACCAACTACCAAAGTCATTGGATTCCCCCTTGGCAAACCCAGGTTTTATCCATTCCCTCACACCCAACCACATCCTCACCAGTCCACAGCATCTTGAATTTTGAATTAATTATATTGAAGGTGGTGGGTTGATGCTTGGAAATTGATTTGATTTTGTACATAGAGAAGTTCTATGAGACTGATAGATTTTTGTTCATGAGGATAATTGGGTTTTGTTTTGTTTTGTTTTTTTTTCTAGTTTTAATCTCTGCCCATACCTTATTTCTGAGTTTTCTATTATGGTACTAAAATCCGAAAGAATGAAGAAGAAGATCTTACAGATGAAGATAGAAATCAAAGAGAAAAGGATATGATGCCGGTTGTGATAGAAAATTTCTTTCTCCTTCTTTCTCTATTTGTTTATTATATTTCATTTTGTCTTTTTTGTTGTCTGATATAATTTACAACAAAATTGATTTTGTTGTTTATTATTATATAATAAAAGGAGAGATTAGTTTATATTGATATAAATTTTTTTTTATATTTATTTTTAATCATTAGTTTTATTTTTATATAATAATTAAAATTATTTTATTAAAGATAATTATTAAATAAAAATAAAATTAATAGTTAAAAATTAGTATAAAAAAATTTACATTAATATAAATTGATCTTATCTTGTATAATAATATTTTTTTTAATTTTAATTATTTTAAAAAATTAATTAGGCAATTAATTATTGTTAGGTATGTAGATATGGTTTTAAGTCATAAGGAGAGGCAGTGGTCCCCATATTTCAAGGCTGCTTTTCAGAAAGACAAAGCAACTTTTAAATTGAAAATTTTTTACTTTACATAATTTTTTCTTACACCACTTTATACTAGTTATTATTATATAAATTTATAATTAATTATATATATTAATTAATTAATAAAATAATAATATATTTATAATTTATTATTATTTTATTATTTAATTAATATATATAATTAATTATAAATTTTTATATTATTAATTAATATAAAAATAATATAAAAAATTAAAACTTTTTATATTCATATATTCAATCGTATTCTATAAAAATTTTGATGACACATGATAGATATGTAATTAAAAAAATTGTTAAACATTAATTAAATATTAATTTCATAATAAATATTTAAAAATAATTAATAATTAATAAAATATTTAATAATTCATCCTAAATATCTTTAAAAAAAAGTATCCTATAATTCCTACATTTCATTTATTGAACACTGGAACCTCGGCACCCATAATGCCACACCAGTGAGTCAATTATTACACCAGTCACATCACACACGGCCACTCACTCATCAAGAAGCAAAATTTAAGGCTCAATAGATTCGATGAAATTTGAGAAGAATAACGATATTTGTACATTAAAATTTTTAATGTGCAAGTATTTTAATTAATTTAGTTATAAGTTTCTAAATTTATAATACTACATTAATATAGGGTATAATTGCATGCTTTTTGCTTAACTGGGGAGATACCAAAAGAAATTATTACTTACTTAAGTTAAATATATTAAATTAATTATATTATTAATTAATAAATAATAATTATTAATTAATTAATATTTAATTATTATAATATATAATAATTAATAATATAATTAATCAAATATGCTTAATTTAAATATTTTAAGTTTATAGAAGAATTTTTCGATGCACCTTACGGGTTTGAGACGCGAAAGGGTAGGACAGAAATGCCATATCGATAAACATGTCCCCTAAAGTGGGCTACCCCAATTATGAGTATGCACGAGGGAAGTACACTTTTCATTATAAGCTAAGTACTAGGCTACTAGCGGTTTGCAATGCCTATGTGTTCTCACCTCATAATCCTTTCGTTATTAATTATAACATTTTCACGTTCTTGTAGTTAATCTTCATGTTATTACAAAGTTTACAACTTTTTAACGTTCTATGTAGTTCCATAAGATGAAGGACGGATTAAAGGTTGAAAGTTTGCATCAGAAGCATGCTCCACATCCGCCCTTTTCTATTGTATAGTATGCTGCTTCAATTTTGGTTGTTTATCAGTTTGTTTATTCCTCCCTCCTTTTTCCCACTTATTTCCATATTTCGTTGGATTAGTCTGGCTTTATAAATTAAGGGTTATCATTACACCAAAAAATTAAAATTAAGGGTTATCACTTTATTTTATCGGCCTCGTGGCCAGTTTTGATTCCATCTAAAAAGAATTTTCATTTTTTTTTATTTCATAATACTATATGCACAGTTTTGTGTTCACGACTTTCTTCTAATATTGCAGAGGTAGTTCATTTGAATCACTCATATTTTTCTTATTAAATTTAAATTTATAATATAATTCAAAATTAAATTTTTCAAATGCTTATTATATTACTATTTATCAAACTAGAGATGGCAAAACGGCCAACTCGCTCTGTCCCGTCTCATCTCGTCCCGTCTTCAACCTGTCAAAATGTGAGGCGGGATGAGTTGGTCCATTTTAAAAAATGAGTTAAAAGAGCCAATTCACTTCATTTTAGAATAGGTTGATGGGTTGACCCGCATAAAAAAAATGAGAAAAAAGTAAATGAGTTAATAAAAAAAAAACCCAAAAAAATAAAAAAAAGTATAAAAAATAAAAAAATCACAAAAATTTTAAAAAATAAAAAAATTATAATTTATAGAGATTAAAAATAAAGAAATAAAATAAAATTAGTATTATATATAAAAATACTACAAATACAAATAAAAAGATTTATTTATAATACTTAAAAAAAATTCAACCCAACGGACCAACCCGCTCTCGTCTCGCTTAACCCGCGGGTTATGCGGGGCGAGTTATGCAAGTTGAAAAATAAAAATGGGTTAAAAACTTGAATCAAACTCATCAAAAAATAACAGGTTGACGGGTTAACCCAACGAGTTAATCCGCTTTTGCCACCTCTATACCAAACTGCTTCTAGCACAAAAAAAATTGTTTCTAGTATTGTATTTACTATATATATATATATATAAAGAAAAAAATACTAGTCTCTTATTTTAATTAGTAATTCTTATTACTTATGTAGTGAATTCAAATTTTAACTGATTATATCTGTAAGATTCTAATTTAAAATCAATTAGAATTAAATTAGTGACTTAACAGATATATAAATCTAGTGAAATAAATGATAAAGATAAAATCTTAACTCTGATACTATGTGAGATTTTAACATGAAATTAATTAATTTCAAGTAGAGTGACTTGACAAGTATATAAACTGCATTCAAAAAATTGAGACAAACAATATAAGACTATAATAATGTGTAATAAAAAAAATCATTACATAAATAATTACAACAATCACTTATCTTATAGGTATTAACCTTTTATCTAAATTATCTTAAAATTGCCTAATTGAGTTGTATAAAAAATATTTTCCTTTTACAATTTAGCTTTAAGCTACCAAATATGTTAGAGGCCTGGTTCGACGAGAATAACTTTTTTAATTTTGTTGACAAATAAAAAATTAAACATTCCTTGGTATTTATATTAGCTAATCACAACAAGTAACATCCGATTTCAGTGAATGGTACAAGTTAATTTATTATTTATTTATAATCAATCAATTATATAATTTTTTCTAATGTCGACCTTGACAACATATGCCCTTCCTAAAAGTTATTTTAGAGTGTAATATCATACTTCCTCCATGGATGATTGTCACTTTTATCACTAATATCATCCCGTATAAAAAAACAAAAATAAGAATAAAAAAATATTTACTTTGTTACGGTCTTCCATAAAGTCCCAGTAAATCTTTATTCTATTCATATTGATATTGAACAAAAGAACTAAAGGAAAAAATATAAATATTCACAATCGTGTGACCACATCCATGAAGGAAGCATTTGGAGCTAGCACATCGAGGGGCCCAAGTGTTCAAGAATGTTAATAAGGGAATTGTAATTCAATTTATATAATATATTTCGTACCAATTTGAAGTGTAGTAGTTGAGATGATCTACACTACACATATAATTGTACGATACAGGAAAGTCAGATTATTTGATCAAATATTTCACTCTTATGCAGTGAAGCTTTTCGTTCTACTCTTAGTTAACTTTTGGATTATTCATTTTTTTGTGTGTTTTCCCCCTTCCAATCTTAATCTCCTTGAAAAAGCACATCCTCCCTCTTCCTCTCAATCATATGAGATAAAGGTCTTATAATGGATAATATGCAAGTTTTAGTAATTTTCTATCTCAAGTTTGGCTTTTCAATCCCTCCCTCGACCTCTCTTTTTTCTTCTGTACTTTTGTTACCCAAAAAATTGTTTCCCATAACATGGATTTTACTTTGTTGAAGTCTAGCATTGAAACATTTAGGAAATTCAACAAAAAGCAAGAATGCAATTCAATTTAATGAGAAATTTTAAAGATGTTTATTATGACACATACATTACAACTCATACAAATTTACACGTAGCACACTGTCTTGATATAAAATATAGTGCAGTATCATAATAAAAAATTCAAAGATCATGACATACTAAAATGCTGGTCATTACATGCTTCCAATAGTAAAATGCCATATATTTTTTTATTAATGCACACATACACACAAGTATATGTAAATGGGAAAACCTAACAAAGGCATTTTCTTATCCTTTTCAATTATTTTGGGTCGCGTATGGTTATTCATTGAAAGAGAAAGAAAATATTGCAAGTGAATTGAATAAAGGTAGACAAGGACATCATTTTCTATGATTGAGCAAGCACCGAAGTCATGAAACTTGATAACTCATGCATGACATGCGTTCATTGCGTTGGCTCTCAAATGCCAGTAGCTGAGATGGTCACATACATATATATAGACACAGCACACATCGCATGCAAAAGCAAAGCGTATGATTAAAATGTGCAACCGACCATGGACCCATTCATTTCCACATCCACATTGGGAACTCTTAAGGCAAAAGAAAAGAAAATAAGACATGACCTAATCACCTCAATAAAAAAACTCAACTGCCATTATTGTATGTCAAATATTTGTGCTACGTTTGTGTCTTATTTCACTCATGATTTCTCACAACCCTCTTATGGAATTCAAAGAATTAATAATCATAATTTGATTTCCTTTCAGGTTTTAATTACTTTCTGAAGGGAACATCAATATCCATGATGGACGCAGAGAGGATGGTTTTCCATTTTTTTAAATTTTTTTTTTAAAGATATCCATTTTCTAAATGATTATCAAGATAATGTTAGTGAAATAGTTTTTAGAAAACAAAATATATACTTAACATGTATAGTTATTAAAGTACATTTAGACCTTTAATATGAATTTTGATATGATTATATACAGATTTAAAAATGAATTAATTAATGAAATAAAAAATTTATTTATCTAACTTTTATATATGTAAGCTTATCTTATTATGGGATGAAGAACATCTGTTTCTTTTTGTGTCTTTTTTTTTTTTTTTTTTATTTAAATTTTGTCAAGTAAAAAATAAATTATATACTATTTATTATAAAATTTGTAATAACTTTAGTTTTGTTCACTTGACAAAATTTAAGTAATGAGACAAGAAAAAAGACAAAAAAAAAAGATAAATGATTTTCATCCCTTATTATGATACTTTTGTAATTACTTTTGAGTGATAGGTTTCCTTTTTCTTTTATCAGGGATAGTGATGGACGAAAGAGGTGGTACTGTGTCTGTAGGATAATCTTATCATTGTGATTGGCGCAAGAGGGGAATGGTGTGCATGGAAGAGTTTAATTCCTTGGTTTCACCTTAAGTGTGGGAGGTCCAGAAGAACCCACAAGGGCAGGAATTGACGAAGGGGGAACCAACTTTTCAACCATTTGAAAGAGTGTGATCCGCAAATTGATGGGTGGTGAATGGTGTGGCAAAAAGAAAATACTCCAATCTTACCTGCCTTTATTGCATGTGGGAAACAGGCTTAAGTTAAGGGGTACGAATCACATAGTAAAGTGGATAATCTGATTAAAATTCTAAGCCAGGGACCTCCCTGATAAAAGATATCCCTCGACATGCCCTATCCCATGTGAATGTGTTTCTTGCTAATAGATATACAAGATCTTTGGTGGTCAATTAATTAGCAACTTGTCAAAACAAGGGATGGCAATTTTTAGTTTCATCGAAAGCTTGCTAACCAAGAAACAAAAATTCGAAAGCACCTTTTGCATTTGTGGCTGCGTGCTTTTGCTCCTTTCAAAGATTTTCCAATTCTTTGTTTTCCTTCCACTCTTCTCATATTGTCCACAAAAGGCAAATGTGATTTTATTGCGATGCTTCTTGATTTTGGATAAGCTTTAAGGTTTCATGAAAAGTGAAACCATAACGTGAGTGGTGGCTAGCTATTCATCATCACCAATTGTGAAAATCAATTCGATAACGTTTTTGGCGTAACATATTTCACACACCACTGAATCGATGTGACTTACAATGGAAAGTGCCACTCCTGCAACGCAAGATAAATTCAATCTCCCCACAAGCATATTGTTTGAAATGGAGACGGAGAACATAAAGACATTGAATAGTCGGTATATTTTTAGCTATGTTTGAAGTATAAAGGGATTCCTTATTTATATAAAAAATGGGCTATACGAGAGAAGAAATAAAATAAATACAATTAAAATAATATCGCGTTAATTATATACAAAATCAAATCAATAAAATATCCTAATAGATACTAACACACTAACATCATGCTAACATCTCCCTCAAACTCAAGTAGGTGCAGAGAGAACTAACTTGAGTTTGAAAACCAGAGTATGAAAGCGATTAGGATGATGAGCTTTGGTGAATAGATTTTCCAATAGATATGAGATGAAGAGCGCCACGAAGAAGGTGTTAAAGAATGAAGTGATAATCAATTTCAATGTGCTTGGTGCGCTCATGAAAAATATTATCGTGAGCAATTTGAATAGCACTCTAATTATCACAATAGAGAGTAGTAGAAGAGGATTGAGTGAAAACTCAAATCATCAAGTAGCCAACGTAACTAAAGTATTTTAGAAGTGATGTTGGCAAAAGCCTAATATTCTACTTCAATACTGGAATGAGTAGTCAGAGTTTGTTTCTTACTTCGCCATATAAAATAAGAGCATCATAAAGAAAGATACAATAACTAGTAGTGGATTGACAATCAGTAGGGTCTCCACCCTAATCAGCATCAGAATAGGCTCAGAGGATCAAGGAGGAGTAGGTAGAAAAATGAAGCTTATAAAACAAGGTCCCCTTCACATGGCTAATAATACGAAGAATAGCAACATAGTGAGTGATCGATGCACAAAGCTGATATGAATTGACATACTAAATGAACAGCATATGAAATATATAGGTGAGTAACAATGAGATAAATTAAGCTACCAACTAATTGCCAATAGAGCATGGGGTTATCAAGCACTGTACCATTCAGAGGTGTTAATCTCACATTAGGTTCTAGAGGAGTTGATTTGATGCCACTGTCAGTGAGACTAGCTCGAGAGATAAAATTCGATGCATATTTAGCTTGAGGCAAAAAAAATGTCATTAGCAGAAGAAAGGACTTTAAGACCCAGAAAGTAACTGAGAGCTCCAAGATCTTTCATCTCAAAATGCTGATTCAAGAACTGTTTAAGCTCAATAACACCAGTAGTATCATCACCAGTAATAATCATATCATCAACATAAAGAAGCAAAACAATAGTACCTCTATTAGTTTTGCTAGTAAACAGAGCAGAATCATGAGCACTAGAGGAAAAACTAAACTGATTGATAATGCTGTGAAACTTGGCAAACTAGGCTCGATGTGCTTGTTTGAGGCCATATAAAGCCTTTTGAAGATGACAAACCTTATTTGGTGGATAAGTGTAATCAGGAGGTGGACACATATAAACTTCTTCTTCCAAATCAAAATTAAGAAAGACATTTTTCACATTCATCTAATTAAGAGTTCATTTTTGAGTGGCTGCAATAGTAAGGAGAGTACGAACTGAAGTGATGAGAGTAATAAGTGCAAAGGTCTCCTCACAATCAATGCCATATTCTTAAGTGAAATCTTTGTCAACCAAACACGCCTTATAGCACTCAACGGAGCCATCAGAACAAGTCTTGATCTTGAACACCCATTTACATGCCACATGTTCCTTACCAAAAGAAGAATCAATAAGGTCCCAAGTATTATTATTCTCCAAAGCCTGTAACTCTTCTTGCATAGCATGCTGCCAATGAGGATCTGTGGAAGCTTCTTGATAAGACCGAGGTTCATGTAAGTGAAGCATGATAGAAAAATAGTGATATTCATGAAGATAGGTAGGCTGCGTTTTTACCTTAGTTGGATGCTTAGAAGGAAGAGGAGTAAAATGATAGGTGAAGGACCTATCTCTGGAACTGTGTCATCGGGAGTAGCTGGAACATCAGAAGTGACTGGGAGCTCACTGGAGGAACCTGTATAAAAATCATTAGGAAAGAGATTAATAGAGGGGTTAGTGAAAAGAGAAGTCGAAGTGGAAGGGATGAACTTGAACTACAAGAGTGAGGAGAACATGGTATTTTTCCAGAAGACGACATGACGGGAGATACAAATGCGTTGAGAGATTGGATCCCAACAGCGATAACCCTTATGTTCAGTGTCATAGCCAAGAAAGCAATAGAGACTTGCTTGGGGCTCACGTTTGGTATACTCCTAGGGTTGAAGGAGAACAAAACAAGCACAGCCAAAAACTTTAAAATAGTTATAATATGGAGAAGTATGATGAAGACATTCAAAGGGAGATATATTAACCAAAATAGAGGAAGGAAGATGGTTAATGATATAAACAGTGGTGAGAGCAGCTTCACCCCAAGCATGTTCAGGACAAAAGGAAGAGATGAGCATGGCTCGGACAGAGTCAAGGATATAACGGTGTTTTCTTTCAGCATGACTATTTTACTGAGAAGTACCAGGACAAGAAAACTCAGAGGGTGTACCCTGTTCAGTAAGAAAGGTGAGAATTTTTTAATCACAATATTTAGAAGTATTATCACGAAGAAAAACTTTAATTATTTTTTAGAATTGGGTGTTTTGATCATAGTAGCTATTAACGCGCTAGCAAGTGTACTGGTTCGTATAAGTAATATAGAAGTAGATATCGTTCCCACAAAGATTGAGATTAACACAAGTATCTTCACTAATTTCACTACTTAGTCATAATCAAAATTGGATAGAATTTTGTTCAATAGGAAAAATAAATTGAATGAAAACTACTTGAAAGAAATAAATTCACAACGATGAATAGCTTGGGAAAATCAAAGAGATAAAATCGGTTAGGGTTTGATTTCACTTAATCAACCTCTGACTAATGACTATTGATTTGGTTCAAATCATTCTTTCATTTAGTTTACGACTAAATTTTGTAATGTAGCTCACATTCAATTCCTTGAGATATTAACATCTCTTAACTCACAAAAATCAATTAATTCCTTAATTAAAATCTATGAGAAAAAGGATTAACGTCTCATGAATTCATCAAAATCGCATAGTTAGGACATTCTATTCCTAGATATCCACAGGCATGGCAATTAGACCAAGAAGCATAACCCATACTCCATTTCCCAATTTCGTATGGATTCTTCAAGTCAATAATTGTATGAATAGCTTTTCCACAACAATTATCAAGCAAATAAAATAGGTCCAATTACTAAACCATGAAAGAAAGACTTGAATTAATATCAAAAAGTCATTACATCATAAGAAGAGAAAGTTCTATCACCCTAACCAAAGGAGCTTAGCAGTTCATAAAGCAAATGTAGGAAACTACAAGAAGAAAAGAGAACACCCTAGTCATTCTTGATGATTTGGAGAAGTTCCCCTTTTTCTTGGTGGTTGAGCAGCCTCTTTCACGCTTCCTAAGGTTGATTCGTCATTTTTTTTTACGTTTCTAATGGCTGTCCCCTCTCAATTAGGTCAGAAAATATGTATTTATATTCTGGTATGGGCGCCTAAGCGCTGCGTCTGGAATGCCTAGACGCTGAACGTCTAGAATACAGGTTTGAGCTAAGTCTGAGCGCCTAGGTGCTTCGTATGGAGCGCTTGGACGCTGAACGTCTAGAGAGGAATGATCTGCTATGGGTTTGGGCGCCTAGGCGCTTCATCCAGGGCGTCTAGGCACTGATATGACAGCCAAAATTCCTTGCATTTGCCTCCAAAAATAAAACTCCTCCATCATTAGATGCTTCCCTACAAAAATACATCAAAGTGGTAAGGATTCTACTTCTTTTAGCTCAAGCATTCTCAATTACAAAACTAAATCAAACTTTGCAAGATACTTGATAAACAAACAGTAAACAGAGTAAATTCAGGGGAAATAATTCAAGACTTCAAGACATAAAACCATATCTTTTGTGTGCTCATCACTCCCCCAAACTTAAACTTTGCCACGTCCTCGGGCAAAGAGACAAAAACTAGTGCTACAAGACATGGATACCGAGCACAGATCACCGAAGGAAATAGCTCAAAGAATTACTTTTCTCAAACACCACAACACCAAGAGCAGAGCAACTTTATATGCACACAAATTCACATGTGAACAGATTTAGCAAATTTGTTCACTTCACTCAAGTGTTTGGGTTTGTATTTTCACTCCTTCATAACATAATAACACCTTACCATAAGTTTGGTTTCTCTATACTAATCCATCATCAACATGCATGCATACCACAAATCATGAGGTCTTTTATTTAGGGTTGTAATTGGGCTAAGGAGAGGGGTGGAATAAATATAAGGAATAGTTAAGTTTAGCCAAAAGAGCTATAAACCAAAAAGATCTAAATTTTCTCAAGAAACCCAATGAACAAACATAAACCCCCTTTTTGCTTCATCTTTCATACCTCACAACCACATTTATTCAAATTCATTTTTTTTGTTTTTTTTTTTTTTTTTTTTTTTTTTTTTTGTTTTTTTGTTTTTTTTTTTTTTCTTTTTAAGAATTTGACAACCTCTTTCACAATATAAAAAAATTAACCCATCATTCCCTAATGTCAGCCTCTACACTCTTTTTAACCCCAAATCAACAACAGTCTATTGACTCCTTTGGTTGGTTATTTTCATGGTTTTACGCTTAAGGGTTGTATTGAGCTAAACAGAATAGAATGGTAATCAGGCTCAAGGGGCTACACTAGGGAAAATTTGTATAGGGTTGGCTTTTTGGCCAGCAGGCTGTCAAACAAATAATGCCTCAATCATGCTTCATGAGCGCACACATACCAACAATTTTAAACAGAGAGAAAACAAGTTCTGAAAGGTGTTAATATGAATGAAATGTACACAATCACAACAAAATGAGTGGGTGGATGTATCCCTCTCATGCATTAAGGCTCAAAACTCACTTGGGGTTCTCACTTACATGTGAATGACACTTACTAAGTTACTCTACCCTCGAACTATGGTGAAGAGGAGCTTACTCGGAGCTATTTCCTTTGTTATCCTGCTCCTTCTTCATGATTGACAACTCTTTTTTTTTTCAAACCCAAAAACTGGGGAAGGTCAAAAGAGTGATGTTCATGGCATGAAAACAGATCCTCCCCCAAACTTATTCTCGTGCTTGTCCTCAAGCACTTTAGAAGTGAACTAAAAACAGGAACTATGGCAATGCAAAAAGTTTAAGAACGAAACTAATGAAATTAAATCTAGAAATAAAAATACAAAACAAAAGAAATGAAAAGAGAAACTCCCCCTCGTAGATCACTGTGAATGAGAGTTGTGCAGGGGCAATCAATCATCGATGCTCTCACTTTCGTCCTCATCAGTGCCAACTCCACCCTCGCTCTGTGAGTCATTCTCAAGAAGTGGGATGCTACCTAGAGCATCTGGATCGATATTCAACTGGCTAGCCAGGTTCCGCAACATCCCTTCAAATGCCTAGTTGGATTGAATAATATATCGCTCAAGACGCCGAATGCGTCTCTTTACTCCACTGGAGGGAGTCGCAAGGCCTGGACGAGGTGGCCTGGCTGCACGGGCTCTGGTTACTGGACGAATCTGAGTGGGGTCATCCTCTTGCAAATAGCGGTTGATCATGGCCACGTCTATAGCTGGAGTTGGCCTGATTGAGACTTCTCCAGTGACCTCAACCCCAGTTGCCCTACATAACTGCGTGATAAGACTGGGGTACCATAACTGAGACTACCGGGTCTTACTCTGGGCTAGAGTTTTGATGTTACGGGAAATCAGTAAACCCACATCCATTGATTTTCCAGTAACAATAGCAAAAATTAGTAACGCCTGGTCTCCTGTCACCTCCTGATGGTGAGAGTTGGGGAAAAATCCAGCTTCAGAAAAAGTGCACCAAGCTTTAGGAATTGGGAGCAAGTCATACTTCTTCAAGTATTTAGGATAGTTCTGAGCATCAAGTTCCCAGTGTGCACCCGACTGGCATAGAGTCCCCAAAACTAAATCGGGGTTTAATGCCTCATTCTTCAGCTTTGTGTACCCGCAATCGCCCACTGCCTCTGGTGTCTCAAGAAAACGATCGAGAGTTTGTGAATAAAAAAGAATGTGATGGCCCCCGACGTATGACTCATATTTATTGTGGTCATCACCCACCACCCGGTACGCATTTGCATAGAATTCGCGGACTATGGAGGCTGAATCGTCGACCGGCAACTTGCAAAGCTTTGACCTATTCCTCCTTAGGATTTGATGAAAAATCTCATCATAGTCACCATCCTTCAAAAGGATACCTCGTTCTGGCACAAATCCCCAATTACAGAGGATATCAGTGAGGCGTTTCTCATTCTCCTCAGAGAGAAAGAGATCAGCATTGAATAACGCCCGTTGGCGTGAGCTCTCAGGTTATGAACCACGTTTTCTCTTGGGGTGGAGCTTGGGTGCCATGAATCTGCACATGAAACATAAACAACCTGAGAGTATAATCCAAAGTTTCAGAATAAATCAGAATATGCAGAAAATTCAGAGTGCATCACTATGGATAGCAATGAATATGCTTCCACCAAATGAATCAGAAAATGTAGTTCAACATTCCTCCCACCAAGCACTCAAAAAATGTAATGTACCTATTCAGTTATCAAGAGCCACATTACTTCACATCCTCTAAATAGAAGCAAGACAGAACAATGAACCTAGAGGGGATGCTATTCAAAACCCATTAACTCATTTAGTTAGCAACCTCAAATAAAAAATATAATATGCAGAGAATCACCCAAAATACCTAACATTTAACCCACCCTATGTCCAATAAAAAAAAGTTAGAATTTTTAGGTACACATTGCAATAAGGAAGACGTGAGGAAGAATATTTAGGTACCCAATCAGAAAAAAAAAATCAAAATGAAGCATTAAGTGAAAAAGAAGAAGAAACACATACACAGGTGAGAGAGATGACAAGTGCGTGAACTAGGGAGAGATTGAGAAGGAAGAAGAAAGTGAGAGGGAGGGAGAATGAGAGAACAAGAGGGTGGTGAGAGTAAAAGATAGAGAAAGTGAAACAAGGAGGGGATGGGTGTCTGTGGGTTTCGGAAGAGAGAAAGAAAGGGAGAGAGTGAGGTGCTGTGAGGGTTTTAGAAAGTGAGGAGGGGGAAAATGAGGGTTCTGCGTTTTAAAACGCTGAATTTTTTTTTTTAAAAAATAAGTGCCTAGGCGCTTTGTATACATTGTTTAGATGCTGTTGTGGCAGAGAGGAACTTACCTGTAGATGCTTGGGCGCCTAGGCGCTTAAGATGAAGCGTCTAGACGCTATAGGTATGCTGATACTGCTGACAATATATTTGCCTTTTTTCTGTAACATGTCCATCAAGCTCTCATTTTCCTGATTTTCAATCATTCTAATAAGCAATGAATAATAAAAATGGAAAAGAAAAAGAAAGTGTAAAAACAAAAATAGAAAGTAATATAAAACCAAGCTTGGGTTGCCTCCCAAGAGCGCTTGTTTAACGTCCCGAGCCTGACGTGCTGTAGCAAGTTAAGGATCCTTCAAGTCAATGGACTCTTTGGTGCGGTCCAATTCTCCTCCCAGATATAACTTCAACCTTTGACTATTCACCTTGAATCTCCGACCGGACTTTGGCTCTGAGACTTCCACCACTCCAAATGGGGAGACTTCTTCAACCTTAAATGGTCCTGACCATCTTGATTTCAATTTTCCAGAGAACAGTTTCAGCTTGGAATTGTAGAGAAGGGCTGATTGCCCTTTCTCGAGGGTGTGTGGCGTTATTTTTCTGTCATGCCACTTCTTCATCCTTTCCTTGTAAATCCTTGAATTGTCATAAGCCAAGCAACAGAACTCATCCATTTTATTCAGCTGCAACATGCGTCTTTCTCCAGCAGTTGCCATATCACAATTTAAGAACTTGATTACCCAGTATGCCTTGTGTTCTAATTCCACTGGAAGATGGCAAGATTTACCATAAACCAGGTAGTAAGGGGACATACCTATGGGAGCTTTAAATGCAGTTCGATATGCCTATAGAGCATCATCTATCCTTCTTGCCCAATCTTTCCTCGAACTACTCACAGTCTTCTCAAGAATTTTCTTCAACTCCCTGTTGGAGACCTCCACTTGTCTACTAGTTTGAGGATGATATGGAGTAGAAATTTTGTGCCTTACTCCGTACTTGGTCAGGACATGCTCAACTTATTTGCTACAGAAGTATGTGCCACCATCACTAATAATTGCACGTGGTACTCCAAACCTAGAAAAGATGTTTTTCTGAAGGAATTTTATCACCACAGCTAAATCATTAGTTACAGTGGGGATAGTTTCAACCCATTTAGAAACATAGTCCACTGCAACTAAGATATATTTATTGGCCATGGATGATGGGAAGGGTCCCATGAAGTCTATTCCCCAGACATCAAAGATTTCCACCTCTAAAATACCTTGGAGTGGCAATTCATTCCTCCTTGAAATGTTCCCCACATGTTGGCACGGGTCACATCTCTCCACAAAGGCTCTAGCATCCTTAAATAACGTAGGCCAATAAAGGCCACTTTATAGCACCTTTGAGGCTGTTTTCTCCTTTTTGTAATGACCTCCATAATCAAAACCATGATAATGCCACAGTACCCTACTGAACTCCTCCTCAGGGATGCATTGCCTCAATATGCCATCTACACATCTTTTGAATAAGTAGGGCTCATCCCACACGTAAAATCTGGCCTCATGGAGGAATCTCTTCTTTTGCTGCCATGAAAAGTCTTCCGGAATCATGTTTCCAGCTTTGTAGTTTGCCATGTTTACAAACCATGGTAGTCCTTGGACTCTCATGAGTTGTTCATCTGGAAATTCTTCCCTGATAGGAACTTGTGGCTTGCCTTGATCTTCTTCATGCTGCAATCTAGACAGATGGTCAGCTATAACATTTTTCACGCCTTTCTTGTCTCTTATCTCTATGTCAAATTCTTGGAGTAGCAAGATCCATTTGATGAGCCTTGGCTTAGCTTCTTGTTTGGCTAAAAGGTACTTCAACGCCGTGTGATCTGTGAGCACAACAACTTTCGAACCTATCAAATAAGAATGAAATTTATCAAAAGTAAAGACAATTGCAAGCAATTCTTTTTCAGTGGTCGCATAGTTAAGTTGTGCACCATTGAGAACACGACTAGCATAATAAATCACATGAAAAATCCTATTCCTTCTTTGACCCAAAACAGCACCTATGGCATAGTCACCCGCATCACACATAAACTCAAATAACGCACTCCAATCGAGACCAACAATTATAGGTGCAGAAGTTAATTTCATTTTCAGGAGATTAAAGGCATGCAAACAATTTTCATCAAAATTAAACATTGCATCCTTTTCCAACAAATTGCAAAGAGGTTTTGAGATTTTTAAAAAATCTTTTATGAACCTTCTATAAAAATCGGCATGACCTAAAAAACTTCTCACCCCCTTTACATTTGTTGGTAGGGGTAAATTCTCAATTACCGAGATTTTTGCTCTATCCACCTCTATACCCTTAGTGGATATCTTATGTCCCAAGACTATACATTCTCTTACTATAAAGTGACATTTCTCTCAGCTCAGAACAATGTTAGTTTCTTGACATCTCTAAAGCACTAAAGCAAGGTTATTTAGGCAAATATCAAAACTTGAACCAAAAATAGAAAAATCATCCATAAATACCTCTATGAATTTTTCAGTCTTACCAGAAAATATGGAAAGCATGCACCTTTAAAATGTTGCTGGTGCATTGCACAATCCGAATGGCATCCTTCTATATGCAAAAACTCCATAAGGACAAGTGAAGGCTGTCTTCTATTGGTCCTTTGGGTCAACTGGGATTTGGTTATAACCTAAGTATCCGTCTAGAAAGCAGTAGTAGGCATGTCCAGCCAGCCTCTCAAGTATTTGATCCATGAATGGAAGTGGGAAGTGATCCTTACGGGTGGTATTATTCAACCTGCGGTAGTTAATGCACATTCTCCACCTTGTAACTGCCCTTGTAGGAATCAACTCATTATTTTCATTCTTCACAATTGTGATTCCTCCTTTCTTTGGGACCACTTGTACTGGACTCACCTAAGCATTGTCAGAAATAGGGTATATCAAACCAGCATCAAGTAATTTCACCACTTCCTTTCGAACAACCTCTTTCATGGTTGGATTCAGTCGTCTTTGAGGTTGCACAATCGGCTTGAAATTCTCTTCCATCAGGATTTTATGCATGTAGAAGGTTGGACTAAGACCTTTCAAATCTGAAATGCTCTATCCTATTGCTGTCTTATGTTTTTGTAAACCCTCAACAATTTCTCTTCCTCCACCTTATTCAATTCATTGCTAATAATGACTGGACATGCGTCCTTTTCATCAAGAAAAATATATTTAAGGTGGGAGGGAAGAAGCTTCAATTCTGGCTTGATAAGCATATCTTTTTCTTCCCTTTTCAAATCCTCTACCTTTGGCTCTTCATTTTGGTAAAGGAAAGGTTGTGCTTCCAGTAACCTCACAAGTTCTTGCTTTTCTTCATCTAACTCTTCCTCTTCCAGGGACTCATCATGAGAAATTATGGTAGCTAATAACTCACCAAGAGTGCTCTTATTAAAAGTCTCCGACGTCAAAGCTTCAATAACATCCATTCTCAAACAAGTTTCTTTTTCAGCTGGATGTTTTATAGATTCAAAGACATTAAAGGTAACTTTCTCGTCATGCACCCTCAACATAAGTTCGCCTTACTGCACATCAATAAAAGCTTTCCCCCTAGCTAAGAATAGTCTCCCAAGGATCAATGGAATGTTTGCATCTTCCTCCATGTCAAGCACCACAAAATCTGCGGGAAAAATGAATTTCTCAATCTTCACAAGCACGTCTTCAACCACTCTATATGGATGCTTGATTGACATGTCAGCTAGTTGCAATGAAATCATGGTGGGCTTCACTTGTCCAATGCCTAATTTATTAAAAATAGAAAGAGGCATCAAGTTTATACTTACTCCCAAGTCACACAAGGCTTTTCCAATCATCAAATTTCTTATATGACAAGGAATGGTGAAGCTGCCCAGATCTTTTAATTTCAGTGGAAGCTTCCTTTGGAGAATAGCATTACATTCTTCTGTTAACATCACCTTTTCATCATACTTGAGCTTTCTTTTGTTGGACAGGAGCTCCTTTATGAACTTTGCATATGTTGGCATTTGCTCTAAGGCTTCTGCAAAAGGTATGTTGATTTGGAGCCTCTTAAATATTTCTAAGAATCTCTCAAACTGCTTTTCCTTCTCTTGCTTCTTCAACCTTTGAGGATAAGGGATCTTGAAGTATGGATTTGTGGTCAAATCATATCCTTCAACTTGTTTCTTTCTTTTTTCCATAGCCTTATTGTCCTTCTGATTTACTTCTTCTTCATCCTTCTTGCCTTGCTTGTCTTCTTGTTCCTCTAGCACCACCTATTCTCTTGCACTGGCATTTTCCTTTTCTACCACATTTCCACTCCTCAAAGTGATGGATTTACAATGCTCTTTCGAACTTGTCATCGTATCACTAGGTAGGCTGCCAGGTGGTCATTCAAATAGTTGCCTTGAGAGTTGTCCAACTTGTGCTTCCAAATTTCAGATACTTGCCTCTTGGTTCTTGAAATTTGCTCTTGTCTCAGTCATGAAACTTGTTGTTTACTGCACAAAAGAGGATGTTTGTTGTGTAAGCTTCTCTAAGGCTGCCTCCAATGGTGATGGTTTGTCTTGAGTTGTTGAAACATGAGGTGATTGATAAGGCGGCTGTTGAGCTCTTTGTCCCCCTTGGTTGTTCCATGCAAAATTTGGGTGATTTATCCAATCTGGATTGTATGTGTTAGAGTATGAGTTATTTTGATTTCTCTGTGCATTCCCCATAAAGTTAACCTGCTCCTGTGAAATTGATTGGTGTCCTTGCGGACCCTCACATTCTCTATTAGGATGGTTAGCACCACAAAAATCACAACACAATGGAAAATTAGGAGAATAAGTACTTACCGATGCACCAACTTGAACATTACCTAGCTTCTGTGTGATATTGGTAAGCTGTTGAGAGACTAACTTATTTTGTGCTAAAATTGCATTCAATGTGTCAAGCTCAACTACTCCTTTATTTCCTATAGAACGCTCATTGCTGGTTTGGTAACTGTTCATGGCCATCACAACAATTATTTGCTGAGCTTCTTTCGCTGTCTTATTATTCAGTGAGCCATCAGCAGCTGCATCTACCATTGCCCTTGTTGAAAGGGTCAATCCATCACAAAAAGTCTGAATTTGCAACCAATCGGGTAAGGCATGATGAGGGCATCTTCTTAATAAATCCTTATATCGCTCCCATGCATCATAAAGTGATTCTCCATCTTGTTGAGCGAAATTTGTTATCTCACTCCTCAGTTTAGAAGACTTTGATGGAGGGAAGTACCTCGTCAAGAATTTGGAGACCAAATCTTCCCATGTGGTTATGCTCCCTTGTGGTTGAGATTGGAGCCAACTCTTTGACTTGTCTCGTAATGAGAAAGGAAACAGCCTTTGCCTAATGGCATCTTCACTTGCACCATGGATTTTGATTGTGTCACATAATTGCAAAAAATTAGCAATGTGCACATTAGGATCATCAAGCGGTCCTCCCCCAAACTGATCTTGCTGAACCAAATGCAAGAGTGCAGGTTTTATCTCAAAGTTGTTTGCTTGCACATTTGGTCTGACTATGCTTGTGGTACAACTATCGGGACTTGGCACTATATAGTCTCCAAGAGTTCTTCGAGGCGGCGGGTTATTGTTGTTTCCTTCCATAATTGTATTCACAAGAACTTGTGGAGGATTACTGCTCTGAGCCTTTGCTGCCTTCCTTCGTGCAGCCTTTCTATTCCTTTTTGCAGTCTTCTCTATTTCAGGATCAAATAATAACGAGCTCGGATCAACTATACCTCGCATAAACCACAACAATCAACTAGTGAGTATTGTAGTTAGTTTAAGCACAATTAACTAAATAAACAAAAAGAAACAGAATGAAATTAAATGTAACCAAAGAAATAAAATCAGCTACTCTTAAATGTGTCAAAATTCAATCCCCAGCAACGACACCAAAAACTTGTTAACGCGCCAGCAAGTGTACTGGTTCGTATAAGTAATATAGAAGTAGATATCGTTCCCATGAGAATTGAGATTAACACAAGTATCTTCACTAATTTCACTACTTAGTCACAATCAAAATTGGAAAGAGTTTTGTTCAACAGGAAAAATAAATTGAATGAAAACTACTTGAAAGAAATAAATTCACAACGACGAATAGGTTAGGAAAATCAAAGAGATAAAAGCGGTTAGGGTTTGATTTCACTTAATCAACCTCTGACTAATGACTATTGATTTGGATCAAATCATTCTTTCATTCAGTTTACGACTAAATTCTATAATGTAGCACACATTCAATTCCTTGAGATATGAACATCTCTTAACTCACAAAAATTAATTAATTCCTTAATTAAAATCTATGAGAAAACGGATTAATGTCTCATGAATTCATCAAAATCACATACTTAGGACATTCTATTCCTAGATATCCACAGGCATGGCAATTAGACCAAGAAGCATAACCCATACTCCATTTCCCAATTTCGTATGGATTCTTCAAGTCAATAGTTGTATGAATAGCTTTTTCACAACAATTGTCAAGCAAATAAAATAGGTCCAATCACTAAACCATGGAAGAAAGACTTGGATTAATATCAAAAAGTCATTACATCATAAGAAGAGAAAGTTCCATCACCCTAACCAAAGAAACTTAGAAGTTCATGAAGCAAATGTAGGAAACTACAAGAAGAAAAGAGAACACCCTAGTCATTCTTGATGATTTGGAGAAGTTCCCCTTTTTCTTGGTGGTTGAGCAGGCTCTTTCACGCTTCCCAAGATTGATTCGTCCTTTTTTCTGATGTTTCTGACGGCTGTCCCCTCTCAATTAGGTCAAAAAATATGTATTTATATTCTGGTATGGACGCCTAGGCGTTGCGTCTGGAACGCCTAGACGCTAAACGTCCAGAATGCAGGTTTGAGCCAAGTCTGAGTGCCTAGGTGCTTCGTATAGAGCGCTTGGACGCTGAACGTCCAGAGAGGAATGGTCTGCTATGGGTTTGGGCACTTAGGCGCTTCATCCAGGGCGTCTAGGCACTGATATGACAGCCAAAATTCCTTACATTTGCCTCCAAAAATCAAACTCCTCCATCATTAGATGCTTCCTTACAAAAATACATCAAATTGGTAAGGATTCTACTTCTTTTAGCTCAAGTATTCTCAATTACAAAACTAAATCAAACTTTGCAAGATAATTGAGAAACAAGCAGTAAAAAGAGTAAATTCAGGGGAAATAATTCAAGATTTCAAGACATAAAACCATATCTTTTGCGTGCTCATCAGTAGCAAAATTAATTTAAACTTGAGGAAGTGTTGAATGATTTTTCATTAAATATATTCAAGTAAAATGAGAAAAATCATCAATAAATATTACAAAATATTGATTACCTCCTATAGTTGGTGTGGGGGCAGCCTGCCAAACATCAGAATGTATAAGGTCAAAAGGAGATTTAGAAATAGAGGTATATTTACTGAAGGAAAGTGTAGGTTGTTTAGCAGTTTGATAATAATTGCAGTGAAAAAACTCATTATTAACTGAACCTAGAGCCCCTTGAGATAAGAGGGGACAAAGCTTTCCTAAAGAACTATTAGCAAGACGTTAGTGTCATAGTTGAATGGAGGACGAGGTGGATGCTGTATAAAGATTTGAGGTAAGAGGAACATGAAGGTTAGTAAGCTCAAATAGATTTTCAACTTTACATTCAGTCCCTATGACTTGTCTTATTTGTGGATCCTGCACACAACAACTAGAAGAAGAAAATGTGACTTCATAACCAAGGTCATTCAATTGACCAACAGAAATGATAATGAAGTTTAATTTGAGAATAACATATGCATCAAGTAAGCTAAAAGTGGGTAAAGAGACAGAATCTTTATGACTAACATTTATAAGAGATTCATCGACTATATATATGGAATGTGCAATATGATTAACAGATAGGGATGAAAAAGACTGAGATGTAGACATTATATAGTTACAGCAAGCAAAATCAAAGTATCATCTAGTATTACCTGGTGTGGTTGATAAAGTAGAAGAGGTACTACCAGAATTAGATAGTAGACGCTTAAAGAGGGACACGAGATCATTGGTAGAAAAGGTAGCCTGAGGTGTGACTGAAGAAACTGAGGACCCATTAGCACCAATAACAACAGGCACAAGCTTAGAAAAATTGGGACGAGGTTGAAACTTGTTCTGATTAGGCCTTGGAAGGCGTGTGAGATAATTCTGAATCAAATGTCCTAGTTTCTTGCAGTATCGACAACAATTAGAGGCAATGTGACCCTTTCTCATGCAGTTATGGTATTCTATGGATAGGAAATTTGGGAATAAATGCCTAGACTAACAACAATGATGACAAAACAATGAATCTTGATGTGTGGTGAATAACATCTGAGCAATGGTACTATGAGTACAGCGAGTATGACAATGTCGACAAGAGTACAACGACAGCAAGTAAGAGCACAACAGCTATGAGCATATGCTAACTAGAATATGGTGATGTGAAGTAGGAGTGCAACGACTGTGGCAAGCAGGAGTACAATGACGAAGTACAGCAACAGAGTACGGGAGCGCAATGATGAAGTATGACAACGAGAGTACAGTGGCAAAGTACAATAAGGAGAAATGTAGAAAACAACAAGAACAATAAGAGAATTTCTGACAAGGACCAAGATTGCTCTTGATATCATGTTAGAAACGGAGATAGAGAACACAGAGACACTGAATAGTTTATATATTTTTAAATGTGTTTGAAGTACAAAGAAGTTCTCTATTTATACAAAAAATAAGTTATACAAAAAAGAAAATAAAATAAATATAATTAAATTAATATCGCGCTAACTATATACAAATTAAATTAATCAAATATTCTAACATATACTAAGATGCTAACATCACGCTAACACATATTATGAAATAAACTAAAACACATTAGGTCTCTAGTTGCAGGAAAAAACAAACCCAACAAATTAGATGAAAATTGTTACACAATTAAGCATTTCCCAAAAGAGACTACGCAATACGCATGCTTAAATTGATCCTTAATTTTATTTTATTATTTAGGCCATTCCTAATAACCGAGTTGATTTGGAGTACAGATTTATTTAAAATATACTACTCCAATTGCCATCTAGTGAAAGCAGTGCTTTGAAACTCATGAACGTGTTACAAGGCTATTGGACAGCTATAATTTATTTCCATATGCTTCTGGACTATCTTAATACTCAAGTAAATGTTAATAGCTCCTATTTACTATTATGATGACAACAATTTTTATTATCTGAAAAGTCTACTCCAATATATTTCTTGTACATATAATGCATCTGTCATACAGATTTTTCTTCGTACCGGTTATGTTCATGAAGCCTTATAACCAAATCAATAAAATTAAACTATATGCTGTTATATATTTTAAAAATGAATACTTTAAAAAAATATGATAAAAATGAAAATGAAACAAGCACAAGTGAGATTGAGAAAATGAAGATTGAAGGGATAATACCATTTATATGTTTAATTCATAAGGGATAAAGAGAAATGAATGAAAATAGGGTAGTTGTCATCTAAATTTTACATTGTCAATATATAATCCATTTTATTTAAAAGTAGAATTAAAAAGAAGTCACTTTCAAACGCGCCACATGTTTAACTTTGTTTTTTGTTTAGAAATATGATTATGATCAATGAAAACTACATAATAATTTATTGAAAAATTGTTTTCTTTTTTATTTTCACCCATACTAATCAATGGAGATATTAATTTTAATTTCATTCCATTATTTATACCAACGAGAAATAAGTAAAAATTAAAATCGTTTCATTTATTTTTATTTTCACTTCGCTCCTTTTTTTTATTCTTTAATTTTACCCGTTTACACACGTCTTACTAAAATTATATCATACGTTATATGCCGAGTTTCTTATAGATTAAGATAGAATTAGATAAGGCTATTATATCCTTAGTCAACAAAAGTGATAATGTGTGCTAAATAATCCTGCATTAATCTTAATAGGATAATCAGGATATCAAGTACCCATGGTGATATGAGTCTTCTCTTTTATTTTTTTCTTAAATCAATTTGCTTCTTTATGCAATTACTTATATTTAAAATTGTACCTCAACAACTGCTTTTGGATACCGTATTTATAGTTGGAGGAATGTAAATTTTCTTTTTGATACATATCAACACAAATATTTGAATTTAAAATTTTTACAAATTACTCAAACTCATTACTAAACATTAATCCACCTAATCACATTGGAGATAATAAATCTAGTTGATTGAGTATTAATTTAATTCATAGTTACCATGTACTTAATAAACATGAATCAAATGAACTATTTAATAAATCTCAATAATATGTCTATATTTTATGGATTATATTATTACTATTTTATTCAAAGTATATGTATACATTGATTCTGATTTCATATTTTAATTCTGTTTTTTTATACTGATTTTTGCACCTAGTCCCAAGTCACCTGTTTTTTTATTTAATTTTTTATAAAAAGGAAGACAATCAAGCCTCTCAACACTACTCAAAACGAGTAAAACTTAAACCATTACTCGTTTAATCTTTTGGTGGCTTTCCACTTTTACTGCATATTTATGAGATATACGTCATATAAAGTAATCGCTTGACAACATTAAAGAGTGGGTTATAAGGATTGAACTTTCTCTAACATAATGTCAATGAACTACGTTCAATGAAAGTGAAGAATAAGAATTTATCTTTTACAGGTCTTCTCGTGCGCTTTGAACCTAATATTTGGAATATAGACACAGCATAAACTCACATTATTTTTGTGAAAATTTTAATTCTTTATATATAACTACTAATTATAGATACACACACAAATCCATTATCATCTTGTGGTATGCAACTTCTAATTAAGCAATCATCAATAATGGAGTGTAATATTTTATGCCAAGCTCATTTTTTGACATCTATGTAAGCGTTACCTTTATCCGTAATATATTATCAATGAACATTTAGTGAAACACAATGTTTGGGTTCTAATCAATCGCTTGATTTATAAATTATTGTATGGCTATCCAATTTGCACTTCGCCATTGTATTCAATAATAACTTTTGAATTAGTGTGGCTTTCAGTTCTGAGTGATTTTCAACAATCTGAATAACAACTACAATTAATAAACAACAATAATACCATTTGTACATACTACAGAAATCCTGGAATAGAACCAAAAACAAATGACGTGATTAACGCGTGTTTTTTGGTACCAAACTCCATGGCGTGGTGTGCTCAACACGCAAATCGCAATGATATGAAATTTGAAGGGCAATGGAAGGAATGGATACAGCCAAGCGTTGAGATATGGGAAATGAAAACTAAAATACTTTTTGAGTCAGACACCTTTCAAATCTCGTGCTTATCCGTTGAATCTAGGAGGAAAACATCAAAGGAGGGGGAAAAATAATGATTCAGAGTGGAGTTTAGATTGAAGCAGACAAAAATAAACAGGATAATCAAAATTCAAATGGTAGTGGTTGGATGTTGACTGTGTTATTATGTATACGATTAGTACAATAATTATATCTATTATGACCAAAGCATGAGACTGTCGTTTAAAATTAGATAGAAACTTTGGCGGTGGTGTGTGTTTTGTGCTGTCTCCTTGTTCGATGAAACTTCCTACATTTCCAGCTTTGATCCTCTACACATACCTATGACCTATCCATCCCACCAATTTCCTTTCGTAAGATATCTACTCCTATATTATAAAGCAGAGTAATCTCACTTGAAAGTAATAGAACTTTTTATTGTATTCTCATTCTCATATTATCACATGTCATCCTCTCTTCTTTTCTCTCATATGTGCTTTTATTTTAAAGAAGTTACATTTTTCGTTATCTCTTTAATAATTATTTCCTCAATTAAACATTCTTTTTTACTAAATTATCTTCAAATTTCAAATTTCAAGTTTTTTATTTTCTAATTAATTTCAATGTAAATAAATTATTGCCACTTTAAAAATTAAAATTAAATATCCTTTAATTTTTTTTTTCAAAAAAAAAAACATGCCCGTAAAATAGTTACTAGTTCATTTATCATTTATGGTTATGCTGTTTAGTCTAACACTTACACTATGTTTGAATGATAGGTAATGAAAGGAACGGAAAGGGAATGAGAGGAACGAAAATAACTTCCCTTATTTAAAAATTTTAAAATACATGACAATGGAACAAAATACATAGAAAATCATGTCCCCCTTCTTCCTTTTAAATAGCCAACTTTTAATCCTCCCAAAATTGAAGTGGAATGAGTAGAACACATGGATAATAAAGTTCTATTCCGTTAATGAAACTTTCAAACAAAAAAAATGAAAACTATGTTCCATTCATTTCCTTTCCGCTCCATCCTTACCTATTCCGTTCCATTTCATTAATGAAAAAACATCCAAACACAGGGTTAAATTGATCCACTTAATTTTGGATTTGATAGCACATTTTCAATGCCAATAAAAATTAAATAATTCTAAATCCTCCAAATCAATCCTTCTAATTACTAAAGAGAAAAATATTAAATGTTTTTTAACTTTCTAATATATTAAATACATTTATTTTTTTTATTTAATAGTCTATTTACAAAAAAGTTTGAAAGTAATGTCATCATATATTTGACCAGAGGGCATGAGCTTTACAGCTCTTTCTTAAGCCAGCACTAGAGCTTTAAGGATTACTTTCACCATCACAGCAAGGTTGGAAGATCATTATAACTAGAAAACACATCAAATAAATTGAACAAAAAAGAGTGATTAAATCATCGGAGCGCTTTGGAAGCTAGGCACCATCTCTAAATGGTTATACTGTATATATTATGATCCAATTTAAATTTTTTTTTGGTTAAATTTTTTTTGGTCTACTCATCTTTTCAGTTCTCAAGAATAAATAATATTCCTCTAACTAGGCAGTGATTTCTGATTCACTGTTATTCATTCAAACCCTAGTTGGTACTAATCTACTGTTCAAGGTCCACCTATATTAGAAATTAAAAAGAAAAGCTAAAAAATCTACATCCATTTTTATATAGACTTTTAACATACATTTGCTGCTATTGGGCTTATATCTTGTCATTGGAGTATAATGTACAGAAGCAAATTTCCCCTACAGTAAATATATCATCAACTTGTAACAGATTCTTCAGCTCCACCACCAATTTATGGTCTTCACTCTTGAAGGAACCACAAACATATAAAATTAAATTAACAGCAAGCCTGTTAGAGTAATCAAAACCTTGATGTCTGTAGAGTCAGCAATTCAGTTCCCAGCAGCTGTGCCATTTCTGAACTGTTCAACAGGGGGAGGAAGCAAAAGCCTAAGCCTACTACTGTACCTTGTGATACGTTGTAATCGTTCTTCCCTTAATCTACAAGCAGCATAAGACAGTAAGTATGACATTGTTACTATGTTACATTCATTCAATCCTGAATTATGCTTTATCCTAAGCCTGTAAGTGTTATAAAGTTTTAAGATTTGCTGGAAGAAACATCCCTAGAGCACCATTATTTTTGGGATCTACACTGCCCAAAGGTACAAACTGAACATTTTAACATAAAAATGGCAGCCATTACTCCAATGCAGGATCAAAAGCGAAGCGATCAGAAAAAGTCCTCCTGAAGAGTTAACTATACTCTGCACTATATTTTCCCCCTTTGGTTCTTTCATATTTACCAGCACAACTTTGACCCCCTAACAGCATTAGCAGTCTGAAGTTCAATAGATACTCCAAATGGACAAAGCCCCAGCATTAAATTGCTCAAGAAATTAAAATCTTTTTCAGGGGCAAAGCCTATACCAAATAATAATAATAATACATGTATAAATAAATAAAAGAAAATTCTAAGGTGATTGCCAATTTACAAAGAGTTGTGTTGATATAGACTCAGGTTCATGGTACCTTCTAAAAACCATAAGTACTGGAGCTAGTTTTATATGTTTGAATGTTTAATAATCACTAGAATTTTAAAAAACTAGTTCTTACTTGATTAGTTTTCAAATCAAAACTAGTTCAAAGTAAATCCAACAAAAACTTGGCATATTTTAATCAAAATGTTTCCTTATTTATCTCCCCCTTTCCTTTTTTTTTTGTAAATAGCCAAATTTATAAAAATTTACAAAACTAGTTTTAATTTAAACAATTCTGAACTGGCTTTCCAGTTTACCCAACTGACAACAACTAAAACTTTGAATTCGTTATTTTTTTATTTTGGGCAGGGGGGTCACTCTTGGCTCAAGATCCAACAACCACCAACCACCCTCCTTCCCTTCTAGAAATATGAAAAAAAAATTATTATTGAACTGTTATAATAGTACATATTTAGAATTTTAATAAATTAAGAAAATTCTTGCATAAACACGATGTATAAAATAATTCATTCACTGAGGCAGTAGAACGTGGCGGCGGCATGTTGTCATTTTCAAATTTGGGTCCCACCAAGTAGTTTGTCAAACCAACTGAATGCTCTTACTGGTCAAGTACACAAACTGAATATACATTATGTCTACTTACGATTGTTTAAAAAATAATTAGTAACGTCATCACATTTAACTTATAAATTATCTTTAACTGTTTCACATTTCACATCATGTCTTGTTAAAAATCAAAATCACATCTCTTGAATTACTTTGTTAAAAAAACTCTTCAACCAAACTTTTAAAAACGGTCAGTTGAGGGCAGACTTGCAATAAGTTATGACTATGGACTAATCAGCTATAAATTGTGAACCAGAAGGTGAACTTAAAAATAAAAATAAAAAAGACTTACCGTGCTCTAACCTTTTTAGCACGTTTAACATGTTTCTTCAATAGATCTTGTGGTGATAAGTGCTCAGTAGACTCCTCATTCTGCAAGCAGAGATGAGTAAAACTCAACAGATAAGGATTAATAGGGTCAAAGTCTTGATATAGAATTGAAGTAAAAGAACTTTATTTTCAACAGAAGCATTACTCAAAACTGCACAAGAACTGCATTATCCTATAAAAGTTATTCAGCAATGAAAGTGGTGTTAAAGAAATGGCTATTTTGCATGTAAATAAAGCTTTCATTTCCATAAATCATTTGATTGCTTAAATATAGGCAGTTAACCGAAGCTTCCAACCTCTTCATGTTCATCGTCATGTTTATCATCTTCTTTCTTGTTTGACATATAACTAGCCACCATAGATGCAGGCAATGGTTTGGGAAGTGCCTTCGTTACATCTTTCTGCTGTGGCTGCCAAGTACAGTGAAATATAAGATAATAAATAGCACATCAAAATAAACAGATTCATATAAAAAAATCATAAACTAATCTCCAAAACCAAGTCTTTGGTCATAACCCCTTTTAACTCTGTACTGTGACAAAATTACACGTAAGAAACTAAGAGCGTAAAAACAAAATTATAAATTAAGATGAAGTATCCATTAATACCTAGCCAAGATCTCTATTTTTTCCACCGGACTCTATTTGGTAGACAAAAATCTACCAAATATACTACCACCCGTCTCTCTCTCTAGCTCATTGTTTATCCTTGCTTCACTCTTTTATTAGTTATTTAAAGAAATACCTAGCCGAGATACCTTCCCCTAGAAATATTTATTTTAAGCTTCTGCATTAAACCTAGTAAATTCCATTCTAAGCAAAAAAGCAGCAAACAAAATGTACTAAACCTTAGGGTCTGCTTTATAGGCCTATTTTGGCTAAGAATTAAATTGAGGCTTATCTTTTTTTTTGGCACAGTAAATTGAGGCTTATCTGGGAAAGCTATATCGTACTCAATAGTTTTTGTTGGGCTTTATCGTATAGATTTAGATTTAATTGTATAAATTTATTCTTTTATTAGGATAGTTTTATTTCTTGTAATTTAACTCTATTTTAGGCAAGTTATTAGTGTCGTTAGCCTATATAATGTGTATCAGCCTGTACAGTTTGAATTAAGCAATAATATTCAGAAATATTTTTTCAAATTGATATCAGAGTTCCCGATCTGAGAGCTTCTGTTGTTTCCACTACAATCAGCCTTCATTGCTGATCAGACCAGCCTTCATTGAAGGGTTTAGAACCAACCTTCATCAACAACAACAACAACTAAGTCTTTTCCCACTAGGTGGGGTCTGTTACATGGATCAAACGACACCATTGTACTCTATCATAAACCAAGTTTTCAGAAATGTCACTCAAATCTAAATCTTTTTTAATCGTTTCACCTATAGTCTTTCTTGGTCTTCCTCTACTTCTAACTATTAGGCTATTCTCCACCTGATCTACTATTCTTACAGGGGCTTTTAAGGGTTTTCTCATTATATGTCCAAACCACCTAAGGCGATATTCTCCCATATTTTCCACAGTAAGTGCTACCCCTGCTTTTTCTCTAATGCATTCATTCCTAATCCTATCTTGTATTATATGGCCACACATTCAGCGCAACAACCTCATCTCCGCGACACTGATCTTATGCTCTTGTTGGCTTTTTACCGCCCAACATTCAGTACCATACATCGCTAGCCTTATAGTTGTGCTATAAAATTTACCCTTAAACTTGAGAGACACTTTTCTATCACAAATAACTCCTGAAGCACTCCTCCATTTCATCCATCCAGCTTGAATCCTATGGTTTACATCTATCTCTCCGTCATTTTGTATGATAGATCCAAGATACCTAAACTGTGTGACTTGTGGTATGGTATGATCTCCAATTTTCACTGCTAAGCTAGCATTAACACGCCTCTTATTAAACTTACATTTCATATACTCCGTCTTACTCCTTCTTAGACGAAAGTCATGTTCTTCCAATGATCGTCTCCATAGCTCTAGCTTCTCATTTGTTTCCTCTCTCGACTCTCCAACTAAGACTATATTATCTGCAAAAAGTATGCATTGTGGCACCGGCTCTTGGATATGCACAGTAAGCACATCCAAGACCAAGGTAAAAAGATATGGACTCAAAGTTAACCCTTGGTGCAATCCTATAGTTATAGGAAAATCTTCTATGACCCCACCCTGTGTTCTCACACTAGTTTTAGCCCCATCATACATATCTTGGATTGCTCGAACATAGGCGATATGCACTCCTTTTTTCTCCAAAGCCTTTCACAAGACCTCTCTTAGTACCCTATCGTAGGATTTTTCTAGATCAATGAAAACCATGTGTAAGTCTTTTTGCTTCCTCCGATACCTCTCCATTAATCTTCGTAGAAGATAGATTGCTTCCATAGTTGACCTCACAGGTATAAAACCAAATTGATTCTCTGAAATATGAGTCTCCTGTCTTAATCTTCGTTCAATTACTCTTTCTTATAAATTCATGGTATGATTCATGAGCTTAATCCCTCTGTAATTTGTACAGTTTTGTATATCTCCCTTATTCTTATAAATAGGGATTAAAGTGCTTCTACTTCATTCATTTGACATTTTCTTAGACCTCATTATCTCGTTAAACAGCTTTGTGAGTCAGCTTATACCTTTCTCTCCTAAGCACTTCCATACCTCAATAGGTATATTATTCGATCCGACCGCTTTTCCATTATCCATCATCTTCAATGCTTCTTTTACCTCAAACTCCCGAATTCTACGATAAAAAATTTTATTTTGGTCCTCTTTTCTAGTGTTTAGAATGTTCGAGTCCCCTAATGTCCCATGTTCCTCATTAAATAACTTGTGAAAATAACCCTTCCATCGATCCTTGATGTCTTGTTCCGTAATTAAGACTTTACCCTCTTCATCCTTAATGCATTTCACTTGATCCAAGTCTCTTGTCTTCCTTTCTCTACTTTTAGCAAGCCTGTAGATATTCCTTTCTCCGTCTTTGATGAAAATTGGGAAAAATATAAGCCAGCTAAAAAAGATACTAAGAAGGAGGTGAGCGAGGCGAAAACTAAAGCATTCAACGAGTTATAGCAACCTTCATTGCTGGATTTTAATATCTTCATCGCTGAGATTATAGCAACCTTCATTGCTGCCTTCAATCAGAGAGGTTGTTAGGAATTTGACGAGCCCTAGTTAAGACAAATATATTTCCTGTTTCGTCTTCTGCAAATTTTCAATGTTAAAAAAAAAAAACAGATTGACAATTGAACTGTGAGTATGTCAGACAATCAAACTAGTAAGAAATTTTTTTTCAATCATTTAATGCTTCTGGTACTGAGAATTTATGGATTATGGACTTTGGTGCAACTGACCATATAACCTTTTATTCACCACCTCTGTTATTTTATCAACCCTTTTCTAGTAAGCATCATATAACCATAGTTGATGTCACTCACACCTCAGTTGCGGGTTTTGGTACTATTAAACTCCAGCCCTCTCTACAATATACCATGTGCTCCATGTTCCCAAACTTACCTCTAATCTTATTTCCATTCATTAGTATTGAAAGACTTGGATATAATTTAGACAATGGAGTTTGTGAAAATGCTGTGGTGAAAATGCACTCAGCACATTGATTTTTATATACACTTGATCATAAATACAATTTATGTTTACAAAGATATTAATGACAACTATTTCCTAAGTACATGCATAGATATAAACTAGGTGCATGAATTGTTAGCTTCATGAATCTGAATTAATTGCTACTAATTTCAACACTCCCCCTCAAGTTGGAGCATATAAATCAAATGCTCCAAGCTTGGAACAAATATATTGAATTCTCGGCCCCTTAGAGATTTTGTGAATATATCTGCCAGTCGATCATTAGAGCTAACAGATTCAGTACTAATTTCCTTAGAAAGAACCTTCTCACGAACAAATTGACAATCAATTTCGATATGTTTAGTTCTTTCATGAAACACTGGATTAGAAGCTATATGAAGGGCAACTTGATTATCACAACACAACTTCATCTGTTGGGTGTCTCCAAACTTCAATTCTTGAAGAAGTTGTTTGATCCAAATAAGTTCACAAGTGGCTGTAGCCATAGCCCTATATTCTGCTTCTGCACTAGATCGTGCAACAACATTTTGTTTTTTGCTTTTCCAAGAGACAACATTCCCTCCAATAGAAACACAATATCCTGAAGTAGATCGTCTGTCAATTGGTGATCCTGCCCAATCTGCATTGCAATACCCAACTATTTCAGTGTTTCCTTTGTCTTCATAAAGTAGCCCTTGTCCCGGTGCCTTTTTGATATATCTCAGAATTCGTATCACTGCATCCCAATGATCGCATGAGGGGATTGCATGAACTGACTTACTACCCCAACTGCAAAGGAGATATCTGGTCTAGTAATAGTGAGGTAGATAAGTTTTCCAACCAATCTTCGATATCTTTCTGGATCAGAATAAGACTCCCCCTGACTAGGTAGTAATTTCTGATTTGGATCCGTAGGGCTATCAATGTGCCTACAATCCAACATACCAGTTTCAGTAAGTATGTCCAATGCATACTTTCTTTGTGAGATTGTGATCCCATTACTTGACTGAGCAACTTCAATGCCAAGGAAATATTTTAACTTCCCCAAATCCTTGGTTTGAAAAATGGCTGAAGAGATGTTCCTTAAGTTGAGAGATTCTTTCATGATCATTTCCTGTGATGACTATATCATCAACATAAACCACCAAGTAAACACATTTATTCGAAGAAGTATGACAATAGAAGACTGAATGATCTGTTTTACTCTGTTTTAGTCCAAAATCCTGGACAACAGAACTAAATTTCCCAAACCAAACTCATGGAGATTGTTTAAGCCCATAGAGGGATCGTCGTAGTTTGCAGACTAATCCAGACTCCCCCTGAGCAACAAAGCCAGGTGGTTGCTCCATGTAAATTTCTTCTTCGAGTTCACCATGAAGAAAGGCATTTTCGATATCTAACTGATATAATGGCCAATGACGAATGGCAGCCATGGCAAGAAACAGTCGAATAGAAGTAATTTTTGCCACTGGGGAAAAGGTATCTCCATAGTCAAGACCATAAATTTGTGTATAACCTTTGGCCACCAGACGAACCTTGAGACGATCAATCTGTCCATTTGGGCCAACCTTAATAGCATACACCCAGCGACATCCAACAGGTTTCTTGCCAAAAGGAAAGGGAACCAACTCCCAAGTACCATTGTGCTCAATTGCCTGCATTTCATCAATCATGGCTTGTCGCCATCCTGGATGATCAAGTGCCTCATGAACATGTTTAGGAATAGAAACAGAAGATAAGGATGACACAAAGGAATAGTAAGAAGGAGAAAGACGATGATAACTTAAAAAATTATAAATAGGATGAGGATTCCGAGTTGACCGAGTACCTTTCCTAAGAGCAATGGGCAAGTCAAGGTTTCCTTCAGGTAGGTCCGTTGTAGGGTCATCCGCTGGAGCAGGACATGATTCAGCTGGTCTTTCAGTGCCTTCCAATTCTGTATTAGCAACACGTGGACGACGACGGTATATGATGGGTGACCTTTGAGATTGCTCGAGTGGGGAATTGTCAGGAATATCTGTAGTCGAAACAGATTCTGACAAAGGGGAAGGTGATGGACCAAGATAAAGAATCGGAAAGACCTCTTGAATAGTATGAGACTCAACTGTGGATGGTGAGAAGTAAAACTTTTCTTCAAAGAACGTTACATCTACAGAAATGTAATAACGATTCTGCACAGGGAAGTAACACTTGTAACCCTTCTGTAACTTGGAATATCCCAAAAAGACACATTTGATGGCTCGGGCAGCAAACTTATCAAGACCTGGAGACAAGTCATGAATAAAACAAGTGCATCCAAATATCCGTGGAGCGACATGAAATAGTGGCTTTTTAGGGAATAAAATGGAATGTGGTATTTTATGATCAAGAGAGGACGATGGCATCCGATTAATTAAATAACAGGCTGTCAAAATTGCATCTCCCTAATGTCGGACAGGTACATTCGCATGAAGTAACAAGGTCCGAGCAATTTCAACAAGATGTCTATTCTTCCTTTTAGCTATGCCATTCTGTTGAGGGGTATGAGGACAACTGGATTGATGGAGAACGCCTTGTGATGACAAAAAAGAAGAAAGAGCAAAAGAAAAGTATTCTTTTGCATTATCACTTCTAAGGTTTTTGATTGTCTTACCGAATTGGGTTTTAACCTCATTAACAAAAGTGGTGAGAATAGACAAAAGTTCAGATCGTTCTTTCATTAAGAAAACCCAAGTGCACCAAGAGAATTCATCAATAAAGGTAACGAAATATCGAAAGCCATTAGAAGACACACGACTCGGTCCCCATATATCTGAATGGATAACCGAAAAAGGAATCAACTCGACTTTCAACTTTGTTTGAAAGGAAAGAGCGAACATGCTTGCCTAGTTGACACGACTCACAGTTCAATGATGACATTTTTGCAAGATTCGGAACCATTTGCTTCAATTTTGACAAACTTGGATGGCCCAATCGTTCATGAAGAAGATTTGGAGACTCGACTACAGTGCAACTTACAGAGGGAGCTGATTGGAGGTAATAAAGACCATGTAATTCATGTCCTACACCAATCATCCGACCCGTACCACGTTCCTGTATAGTAAAAGAACCAGCATCAAAAGTTACTGAGCAATTTAGAGATCGAGTAAGTTGACTAAGGGAGATTAAATTAAAAGGGCAACCAGGTATAAACAAAACCAATTTTAAAGTTATAGAAGAAGTGACAGAAACATGACCGATTCCTTTGGCGCTGACCTTAGAACCATCCGCAAGAGTAATGAAGTGAGGAAATTTAGGAGAAGATATGGAGGAGAATAAAGAAAGATTACCAAAGAATATGATCAGAGGCACCTGAATCAATTATCCAAAGATTTTGATTGTTACTGGATTGAGATATGAAGGTCATGAGTCATGAACACCAAGTGCGCGTAGACCCATGAGACTGATGGGCAACTTTCAATTGAAGATACTCTTGGTACTCAGCTTCGGAAAATTTTTCCTTGAACATTTCAGCATTGATTGATTTTCAGGGAAAACCATGAAGAGAATAACAAGTATTATGAGTGTGACCCATTCGCTTGCAATATGTGCATTGAGGACGACCCATTTTTCCAAACAACCGAAAAAATGAATTTTGACCAGCTAGACAGACAGAGGAGGTCGAGGCGAACAGTTCTGGGCGGTCGCGGTGGTTTTCCGGTGGCCGGACAATAATGAACAGTAACAAAACAGTATGGAATAGGTTGGAACAGTATGGAACAGTAACAAACAGTATGAAACAATACAGAACAGTAATGAACAGTTGAAACAGTGATGTGAATAGTTCCACAACAGTATGAAAAACAGTGCGTGAACAGTATCGGATTCTGCTGGATCAGAGGCAGAAACCTTCAAATGACACATGAACCTGCTCTTGATACCATACTGAAAGGCTTGGATATAATTTAGACAATAGTGTTTGTGAAAATGCTGCAGTGAAAATGCACTCAGCACATTGATTTTTATATACACTTGATCATAAATACAATTTATGTTTACAAAGATATTAACGACAACTATTTCCTAAGTACATGCATAGATATAAACTAGGTACATGAATTGTTAGCTTCATGAATCTGAATTAATTGCTACTAATTCCAACAATTAGCTTACTAAAGACAATAATTATGCCATAACCTTTTTTCATTCTCATCGTGTCTTTCAGGATCTTGTCATGAGGAGGACGATTGGAGTTGTTAAGGAACAGAGAGGGTTGTACTGTGACACCTGGGGCCGATGAGGGCGGGGAGTGGTCGCCGGTGCAAAAAGATGAAGCACGAACAAGGAGCGGCTTCTAGGCGGAGGGACACATGAATGAACTGAATACACACCGGAATGAAAATGATCCAGAGATTGTGCAGGTATAGGACTGCGTAGTTGAGGATGACCTAAAGGAATTGATTAGCACCACCCATATTAATAAGATGCATCTTCTTGTCGGGAGCTAAGAACATAAGTACTTCATAGTTAAGCGTACTTGACTTGGAGCACTTGTGGAATGGGTGACCTCCTGGGAAGTTTCCTAGAATGCGTGTGAGTGAGGACAAAGCACGCTAAAAAGACCCGTGTTGGTTTGTGGGGACACTCATCGATCTTGCAGGCAGTTTCGGGACGTTACATGTACTATTTCCTTAATATGCCAGCTAATGATGGTCCTGAGAAGAAGTTGCTATCTTCCTGTCATAAGTCTAGTTTTGAGTTTCTTCTCAAATTTGACTACAGCACAAACGTATGGGACATCCTCCTTTTTCTTTGCTTAAGTCTATGTTTCAGTCTTTGTTTTTAAAAGAATCTATTGAGTCTTTTCATTGTGATGTTTGTGAGTTTGCCAAACACCATCGTGTAACTTTTCTACCTATTTCTAATAAAAGTGTTGAGCCTTTTGCACTCCACTCTGATGTTTGGGGTCCTACATCTATTTCCAACATTTATGGCACTAAATGGTTTGTTTCCTTCATTGATGATTGTACTCGAGTAACTTGACTTTTTCTAATGAAAGACAAATTAGATGTGTTTCGGTTGTTTGTTCAGTTTTACCGTATGAGTCAGACCCAATTTGGAAAGTCCATTAAACGTTTGCGTTCTGATAATGGTAAGGAGTATGTCAACCAAAATTTCTCTGCATTTATTAAAGAGCATGGTATTGTGCATGAACTCACATGTGTTGATAGTCCCCAGCTAAATAGTGTTGCAAAAAGAAAAAAATCATCATTTACTTGAAATCACTAGAGCTTTACTATTCCAAATGTCTGTTCCTAGTTCATACTAGGGAGAAGCTGTTTTAACTTTTGCATATTTAATCAATCAGTTACCATCTCGTGTCTTGGGGAATGTAAGTCCTGTCCAACTCATGACCTCTCACTTTCCATCAGTTCCTATTATGCAGAGTCTACAGTCTCGTGTCTTTGGTTGTGTGGCTTTTGTCCATGTGCATCGCCAACATCGCAGCAAACTTGATCCCCGTGCTATCAAATGTGTTTTTATGGGTTATGCTCTTGACAATAAGGGGTACAAATGTTATCACCCTTCAAGTTGTCGTTTTTGCGTCTCCATAGATGTCACTTTTCATGAAAATGAGTCCTTTACTCGTCCTTGGCTTCAGGGGGAGAACACTCAAGAAGCTGAGATTGAGTCTTTCTCTCCTAGGTCCTTCCTTCCTTCCTTTACCATCTGACTCTACATAAGAATTGGCATATTCTTCTGGCACCCTACCTAAACTAGCTAAAGTCAAGGCCAAGGCTAGCACACCAAAATTGATGTATTAGAGGAGAGGGAAACTTGAACTGGCAACTTGAACTGGCCCAATAGTAACTTCAGGCGTCTAAACCAACGGTAAGTACTAAAGATACAAGTTTTCCTGTCTCTGAACTTCCTCTTTTTGAACCTGACCCAGATAATATTGTTTCTGAACCTGATAACATGTCTTTGAATAATTGTAAACCTGACCTAGATGACTTACCCATTGCATTGAGGAAAGGGAAAATGTATTGTCTCAATCCCAAGTACCCTATTTCTCAATTTGTCTCTTTTAAACATCTTTCCCTGCAGCACCGGAGTTTCATTTCAGCCATAGATTCTATCAAAATCCCAACATCAGTACAAGAAGCATTGAAGGATAAGAACTGGATTCAAGCCATGAATGAGGAGATGAGTGCATTGGAAAGAAATGGAACATGGGAGATTGTTGAGAGGCCAGGTGACAAAAGGCCAGTTGGGTGCAGATGGATATATACTTTGAAATATCGGTCTAATGGTACACTAGATCGGTATAAAATAAGGTTAGTGGCAAAAGGATACACTCAGACTTATGGAATTGACTATGAGGAGACATTTGCACTAGTAGCCAAGATGAATACTGTAAGGATCTTACTCTCCCTTGTTGCCCACTTTGGGTGGGAATTACACCAGTTTGATGTTAAAAATGCCTTTGTCCATGGAGACTTGGAGGAGGAAGTTTATATGGAAATTCCCCTTGGATATGATTCCACTAATAGAAGGAACAAGGTGTGCATGTTAAAGAAGGCGTTATAAGGGTTGAAGCAGTCTCCCCGTGCTTGATTTGGAAGATTCACAAAAACAATAATGTACTTGGGTTACAAACAAAGTCAAGGCGATCATACCCTATTTTTTAAACATTCACAAGAAGGTAAACTCATAGTTTTGCTTGTGTATGTTGATGACATCATTATATCAGGTGATGACCTAGTTGAGAAACAACTCCTAAAGGAGAAATTTGCTGTTGAAATAAAAGATCTTGGAAGACTAAAGTACTTCCTTGAGATTGAAGTTGCCTACTCCAAGCAAGATATCTTCATTTCTCAAAGGAAATATGTCCTAGATCTTCTCAAAGAGACTGGAAAGCTCGGGTGTAAGGAAACTGGTGTACCAATTGAGCAGAATCACAAAATGAGAAGTGATGAAGAGAGTCCTAAGGAAGATAGATCTCAATATCAAAGGCTAGTTGGGAAACTGATATACCTGGCACATACTAGACCGGATCTAGCGTATGCTGTCAGTATTGTTAGCCAATTCATGCATGATCCGAGGGGGAGACACATGCAGGTCGTGGATCGAATTCTACAGTATCTTAAAACCACGTCTGGAAGAGGACTACTATTTAAAAAAAGGGGAAACATATCCATGGAAGTGTACACGGATGCTGACTATGTAGGTTCGGTTACTAACAGGAGGTCAACATCAGGTTATTGTATGTTTCTCAGTGAAAATCTAGTAACATGGAGAAGTAAAAAACAAAATGTAGTGGCACAGTCGAGTGCAAAAGCTGAGTTTCGAGCTATGGCAGAAGGAGTTTGTGAGTTACTATGGATGAAGATCATACTAGATGACCTGAGAATAAAGTATGAAGCACCTATGAAGCTGTTTTGTGACAAAGCACATTGAGATAGACTGACACTTTATCAAGGAGAAATTAGATAGTGGGCTTATAGCCACAACATACGTTCCTTTGAGACATCAGTTGGCAGATGTATTAACTAAGGGACTACTCACAGAGCACTTTTAAGATCTTACTGACAAGCTGAGAATGATAGATATTCATTCACTAGCTTGAAGGGGAGTGTTGGGCTTTATTGTATATATTTAGATTTAATTGTACAAATTTAATCTTTTATTAGGACAAATTTATTTCTTGCAATTTAACTCTATTTTAGGCAAGTAATTAGTGTCATTGATTTATATAATGTGTATCAGCCTGTACAGTTTGAATTAAGCAATAATATTCTTTTAAGTGTTTTTAAACCCATACTAGATCTTCCAGTTGAACTGACAACCTAGTGAACTGGACCCTTGTCCGGTCTGGGTTATCAAATGGACCAAATATGCATACCACCCAATCAAACCAGGTCAAAACCACTAATCTTTTGCTACCTGTTGACCAGTCAATTTTTAGTGACCTAGTTGTCCAATTAGATTTGCTTTCAAGGGCTTTTTAATTTTATTATGCATTCAAAGTTTAGAAACTAAGGTGGTGTTCGGTTTGTTTTCTGTTTTCATTTTTAGTTGGTGTGTTTCCATTAATAATTTACAAAATGAAACCTTATCTTCATTCTGTTTCCGGTTTGCAAAGTTTTGTGAAGGAAATGGTGAAAACAAGTTTACCATTTCCTTCACAAAACTTATAAAACAGAAATCAAAATGAAAAGATATTTTTCACCATTTTTGTAATTATTGATGAAAACATACCAACTGAAAATGAAAACAAAAGACAAAACAAACATCCCCTAAGATATGGGGCCTATATACTTAATGCAATGACCAATCAAGGGTATGCAGACAGGAATAATTCCATTTCCATTATATATAGCAAGCAACCACTCTTTCTCAACATTAAAACCCACTACTACGAAACTCACTGAAAAATATATCATCCACTTACTTGCAGAGTTGCAAACTGAAGAAAATGGAAAGTCAAATATATTGCTTATGTATATTTTTAAAGGAATAAGAAATTAAGAATAACACCTATCACCAATAATACTAAACAATGATAACAAAGTATATTATTATTGTATAAAATGGCTTTTTGTTTTCTCTGGTGGCATTTGCATTTATCTTTTTTTACTTTTTTTTTTAATAAAAGAAAAAAAATCATTAAGACGAAGAGAAAAAATTACAACGAGATGGGAGGGCAATGAATCCTCCTTAAAATAAGAACAAAACACAAAAATGATTTTTTGTTTTTTGTTTTTACTTAATTAGTTAATTCTTTTAGACCAACTTTTTTCATTGTATAATATATTTGAAACCAATTAGTATTTATTCAATTATCTTACAATATATTTATTATTATTAAATATTTTATTTAAACATGTGGTTCAACCATTGACGTGACCCAGTTACTTGAACCCTTAACCAAGTTCATGTTCAGTCCGGGTTTAAAAACTATGACCCCAGTCTATTGATACAGTATATCTGTAAACAACTTTGAAGTTCCACAAAGCAACCTCCTTTGCATCAGCTTCATTCTTTTGACTCCGTTCCTTTGGCTAATGCTCTCCTCTCCCTCCTTACCATATTTCCAACCAGCATTGCTGCAGGTTGTCATTAAAAGCCACCAGGCAACAGAATGGTCCCTCACTGTCAAACTGATAGGCACCAACACTAATTTTCTATACACTCATCAGTTGCTCACCTTCTCAGATAAAAACCCGGATTACTAGAATGAAAAACTGTTAGAGCAATATTATTTGGCACACGGGCCATGTCAGTGGGTACTCTATGATAGGCAGAACTGCCTGCTCATGATGCAAAGTCCATACACAAGGTAAGGTTCCTGCTCTCACCCTACATGTAGATATGATTGCCCCACTAAAACCATATGTGACACCTTTGCATCTAAGGCATGAGAGCAGTTTCTCTCATGCAAGCACACAGGGTTTATTGCTGACATGTTTTCTATTTTACAGTAACTTAAATTCAGCAATAGAATCAGGTACGAGTTTCTTTAACTTCATTAATTTATTTATTGCTTTTGTATGCTTACGATTTGCTGAATATCTAACACTGATGAAGCAAAGAAAACAGAGTGGTAAGAATAAATCATGATGAAGAATGGATTGGAATATAAAATTACACTCTTATTGCAATTACAAAATTAAAATAAAAATATTTTGATATTTATTTTCTCATTCCTAATCCCAGTTGCATCTAAACTACCCCATTATCGTACTGTATATTTAAGTTATTTTCCCTTGTGAATAAATTGACAACTTAGCCCCTAAAATTACCCTTCACTTGCAGTTTACTCCAAGAATTTATTTGTGTGTACAAGTTAGTCCTTTTTAAGACTAAAATGAAATACAAGAAAGACTAACATGATATGAGTTCTGTTGGAAAAAGCAATGTTTATGATTTCTCTTCCCAAGTAGTTAGATTCATTGTATAGAAGTAGAATAGATACAATGCACCGTCCACATTAATTCTAGCTTAATTATTTACCTTGTAAATTGTATCTAGCATGTTATTTTCCTATGTAAATCAGCTCTATAAATAATATCTTTTGCTGAGTGCATTATTAACTCAAGTTATTCAGAAATACTTGTGTCTTTTGATAGTTGATATGGTATCAGATTAAGTTCCGATCCGAGATTGATTTTGTTTTTCGCTGATTTTTTTTTTAATCGGCCTTCATTGCCAACCAAACTGTGTTTTTGGCCTTCATTGCCCTTTTGCTAAACATTCCTCTTTGGCCTTCATTGCCACCTACACAGTACCTCCTGAACAGTACGACGTAAACAGTTCCCCGTGAACAGTGCCCCGTGAACAGTGCCCAAACAGCAACCCATGTCAACCGACCCGTGATTTCCTATGTGTTTCTAATTCTTTTTGTCAACTAGAAAGACTTAGAAAGAATGAGAGCTTTTCTCAATAGTTTGGAGAAATCATCAGGTAACTGTACTGTGGCGTATTCAGGTAAGCTTCCGCTTTCATTTGGATTTAATATCTCAAAAACACCAAGTCTTTTATGGGTATTAGATTCAGGAGCCACAGACCATATGACACCCTCTTCTAAACACTTCTCCACATATTCCCCTTGTCCCAGCAATAAGAAAATTGCCACTGCAGATGGTACACTTGTAACTGTAGCTGGCGTTGGAGACATCCAAATAAATAATTCTATAACCCTAAAAAATGTCCTCCATGTTCCAAAACTATCGATCAACCTTGTCTCTATTCAGACACTTGCAAAAGACTTATCCTGTAGTGTGATTTTTCACAGTGATTGTTGTGTATTTCAGGACAAGGAGTCGGGGAGGACCATTGGACGTGCTAGAGAAGGGAATGACCTTTACTATATTGAAGAATCAGGTTTGTCTACAGAAAACCACTTGTCTCACTCATTCATGTCAGAGTCTGTACTCTCTAATCAAGAGAAAATATCTCTTTTTCACTGTCGATTGGGTCATCCTTCTTTTGGAATCATTAAAGTTTTGTTTCCGTCACTGTTTACTAAGGTAGATATTGAGAGTCTTCATTGTGAGGTGTGTGAGCTTGCCAAACACAAGCGTCTACCTTTTCCTTTGAGTAATAGAAGAAGCACTTTTCCTTTCTACCTTATTCATACAGATGTTTGGGGTCCCTCTACTGTTCCAAGTGTGTCTGGTGCTAGATGGTTTGTGACTTTTATAGATGATTGTACTCGGATTACTTGGATTTTCTTACTTAAAAACAAGTCTGATGTCAGTACTGTTTTCCTAAATTTTTTCTACATGATTAAAAATCAATTTGGTGTGAACATCAAAAGACTCAGGTCTGACAATGGCAAAGAATACTTCAATTCTGTCCTTACTTCATTCTGTCAGAAGGAGGGAATTATCCATGAGTCGTCTTGTGTTAAAACACCACAACAAAATGGGATTGCAGAAAGAAAAAATGGGCACCTTTTAGACCAAACCCGAGCACTGTTGTTTCAACAAAATTGTTGAGAGAGAGAGAGAAAGTGAGAGACATATGAGAAAACCGTGTGATGATGATGTGATACAAAAGATAAACCCAATAGTCTTATTTATACTAATACTAGGATATTAATCCTAATTAATAAGGAAATAAATCAAAAAATATAATAAATAGGAAATAAATCCTAAAAGATCCTATGAGATACCCTAAAATATTTCAAGATACAATAAAGATATTTTAAGATATTTTTCAGATATTCTAACACTCCCCCTCAAGCTAAAGCTTACTAAGCTTTAAGCTTGTTACAATTACATCTTAAAGAAAACAAACTAAAAACATAATGCGCCAAACAAAGTGTGACAGCGCAGTGCAACCAATCTGGATGGAGACAAGACCAATGCATCCGGGACTAAGATAGACAGGGGCCGGTGCATCCGGGGCAAAGTCAAAGTCAAATGGTGTGAGTCAAAACCAATAAAAGTCACCATCGGAATGATCGTCGATGAGAAGAAAAATCACCACTAGCATGATTCATCTGTGGGAGAGAAATCACCACCGGAATAATCGTCGATGTGAAGAGAAGTCACCACTAGTATGATTCATTAGTGGGAAAAGAATGGCATGACAAACACCGGCATTAAAGTATATGTTGAGATGATGTGGTGAGGCAAACGAACGGTGGAGGAGTCCAGAAAGAGGGTGAAACAGCCATGGATCAATGTATAATGACCAAAAACAGAAAGTACAAGGTACCTGAAAGTCTCAACGCAAGTGAACAAGGGGATAGAGATGTCAAATGAAGGATCTGAGGGCAGATCTGTGTATAGGAGGCAGAGACGAGTCAGGAAAGAATAGCGGCGGCCAAAGAGGCGGCTGGACAGCCGATGCAGCGGAGATGGGAGATGAGATGTCGAAAAGACGTCGCGGTAAGGGAGAAAGGCCGACAAACCAAAATAGAAACACGGTTGGCCGAAAAAGATATAGAAAGAGGGTCTCGAAAGGAGAACTCGACAACCAGAGGCGGCTAATCGGAGTTCCAGATCTTTGGGAACTTAACAGCGAAAATGACGGGACAGGTCGTGGAGGATGGTACCGCTCTGATACCATGTTGAGAGAGAGAGAGAAAATGAGAGACATATGAGAAAACCGTGTAATGATGTTGTGATACAAAAGATAAACCCAATAGTCTTATTTATACTAATACTAGGATATTAATCCTAATTAATAAGGAAATAAATCAGAAAATATAATAAATAGGAAATAAATCCTAAAAGATCTTATAAGATACCCTAAAATATTTCAAGATACAATAAAGATATTTTAAGATATTTTTCAGATATTCTAACAAAAATGTTCCCAAAAACTTCTGGGGGGAAGCTGTTCTCACAGTCACATATCTCATTAATCGATTACCCTCTAGAGTCTTAGGGTTCAAGAGTCCAATGGATGTTCTTTCTTCCTTCTATCCAAATTTGTCAGCCACTAATAACCTTAAACCTCGAATCTTTGGGTGTGTGTCCTTTGTCCATGTTCATAGTCATGAAAGGGGAAAACTTGATCCTAGAGCTCTAAAATGTGTTTTTGTTGGGTATTCCTCCACTCAGAAAGGGTATAAATGTTACCATCCCCCGTCCAAAAAATTTTGTGTGTCACGAGATGTCACATTTCATGAAAAGGAAGCCTATTTCACACAACCTTATCTTCCGGGGGAGGATTTTAGGAAAGATAAGCTTGAAATACTCAATCTTTCTGGTCTTGAGTCAAACACTTCTGGTCTTGAGTCAAACACACTTGTGTCAGATCCATCTAGACCTGAAACTGAAGAACTTGAAGTTGAGTCCAATCAACCAAATTCACTTACAGCTGAACATGGACCTGAAGTGGATGCAAGATATGGAAAGAATCTAGTGTTTTCAAGAAGGTCAAAGGCCATTCCTGGATCGACACATGTTCAAGAGCCCGACTCGACTCATTCGAATGAGGTAATTAATTTTAATTCTCCAGCATTACAGGATGAAATTGAAGCCCAAACAGCACATGATGACCTAGATCTCCCAATTGCCATTAGAAAAGGAACTAGAAAATGTACCAAACAGCCTTTATATCCCCTCTCAAACTACCTCTCATTTAAAAAATTCTCACCAACCCATAGAGCCTTCCTTACAAACCTAAACACTACTTCCATACCCACTACTGTTTTTGAGGCATTGTCCGATGAAAAATGGAAGCAAGCCATGAATGCAGAAATGGAGGCATTAAGGAAGAATGGAACGTGGGAGTTAGTTTCTTTACCAAAAGGAAAGAGGCCAGTTGGGTACAAATGGGTTTACACAGTAAAATATAAGGCTGATGGATCGATTGAAAGATACAAAGCCAGATTGGTCGCCAAAGGGTTCACACAAACCTATGGGGTTGATTATTCAGAGACATTTGCTCCTGTTGCCAAGATGAATACAGTCCGGGTAATTTTGTCCCTTGCTGCCAACTATGGTTGGGAATTGCAGCAATTTGATGTAAAGAATGCCTTCTTACATGGGGAACTTGAGGAAGAAATTTACATGCAAGTGCCACCAGGGTATGATAAAAAGGTTGCCGCCAATACAGTGTGCAGGTTGAAAAAGGCATTATATGGGCTGAAACAATCACCCCGAGCATGGTTCGGAAGATTCACTAAGGTTATGATAACTTTGGGGTACAAGCAAAATCAAGGAGATCATACTTTGTTTATCAAACACTCGGCAACAGGGGGAGTAACAGTTTTGATAGTATATGTGGATGACATCATAGAAACCGGAGATGATTGGAAAGAGCAACAAATCTTGAGCCAGTGTTTGGCCAAGGAGTTTGAAATAAAAACTCTAGGAAAGCTAAAGTATTTTCTAGGCATTGAGGTGGCACACTCAAGGAAAGGCATTTTTATATCCCAGCAAAAATACATTACAGATTTGCTCAAAGATACAGGGAAAACAAAGATGCAAACCTCGCAAGTACTCCTATGGATCCGAATTTGAAATTAGGAAATGCAGAAGAAGATGCTATGGTGGATAGAGAAATGTATCAACGCTTGGTAGGGAGATTAATTTACTTGTCTCACACCAGACCAGATATTGCATATGCAATAAGCTTGGTTAGTCAATTCATGCATAGTCCGAGAGCGGTTCATCTACAGGCAGCTCATAGGATCCTACAGTATCTCAAGGGGACTCCAGGTAGAGGAATTCTATTCAAAAGAAGTGGGAATATAACACTTGAGGCATACACTGATGCTGACTATGCAGGATCGATCGTTGATAGAAGATCTACTACAGGGTATTGTACCTTTCTTGGAGGAAATCTTGTGTCTTGGAGAAGTAAAAAACAAAGTGTCGCAGCTCGTTCTAGTGCTGAAGCTGAATTTCGAGCCATGGCACATGGCATTTGTGAAGTACTTTGGCTGAAAATTATTTTAGAAGATTTGAAGATTAAATGGGAAGGACCTATGAAGCTCTATTGTGATAATAAGTCTACAATCAGTATAGCACATAATCCTGTTCAGCATGATCGGACTAAGCATATAGAGGTTGATAGGCATTTCATTAAGGAGAAGCTCGATAGTGGATTAATTTGCACTCCATATGTGCCCTCACAAGGGCAACTTGCGAATATTCTCACCAAAGGGTTGAGCAGCCCATTTTTTGAACGAATTATATCCAAGCTGGGAATAGAGAACACCTATTCACTAGCTTGAGGGGGAGTGTTGGAAAAAGCAATGTTTATGATTTCTCTTTCCAAGTAGTTAGATTCATTGTATAGAAGTAGAATAGATACAATGCACCGTCCACATTAATTCTAGCTTAATTATTTACCTTGTAAATTGTATTTAGCATGTTATTTTCCTATGTAAATCAACTCTATAAATAATATCTTTTGCTGAGTGCATTATTAACTCAAGCTATTCAGAAGTACTTGTGTCTTTTGATAGTTGATAAGTTCTATAAATTCAGGGACTAAACTGCAAGCAAAGAATAATTCCAGGGGCAAGGTTGCTTATTCTCTCTCTCTCTCTCTCTCTCTCTCTCTCTCTCTCTCTCTCTCTCTCACGCAAACAAAATAAAAGGAAAAAATAAAGACAATATAGCACTCCACTCCTATGTAAATCCTAATACACATAAGGAAAAGCACTTAAATAAGCCAGATAAAATTACTAATTTCTGGCTCTTAAAGATTCTCCAATTTCTGATTCCAAAGATGCCAAATCATAGCAAATATCATGCATCTTCACAGAATTAAGACATCAATTATTTTGTACAGCTTCTAAATATCAAGACATTAATTAAATTCCATGTAAATAAAGTATGACTTCAATGAGGCATCAATTTCAATTAGTATCAACTCCAATATTTTCTGTATAAAGGATTGGATACAACTGAAATACTTATCAAGTCTCATCAACTCAAACTCAAGGGTTTTAGCAGTGACCTCTTGACTCTTGTACAACATTTATAATTTTGATTGCATAAGAATTAAATGGCAGTTCAACTATAGCAAAAGTTTGGTAATAGTTTATCCTGTTTTATAAATTATCAAAGCATACATAATCTAGTGCCATGGCAGTAAACATCATTTCTTCAAATTTTAACAGCAAAATATGAGCAATCTAAACTTACAGAAGAATATTTAGTAAGTTATAAATTACATGCTTGAACTCAAGCAGAAGCCAAATTCTAAAAAGGAGGTATAACTCAAACCTGGTTTTCTTCATTTGCACCATTTCTCAACCATGATCTACAAAGTACATACAGAGAAGCATCCTCTGTTATTCTGACCTAAACATTTGAAAAATAATATAATTACCAAAAAATTGAAGAAGACCACTACAGAAAGCTAAGATATTAGCTCAAGGTAACAATTCAAATTGTTGTAGGCATAGCCAACACAACCAGGAAGTTTTTCAACTAAAAAACTGCTCCATATGTTAACTTGAAAAGAAAGAATCTGAATGTTATTTCTAATCTAATCTTTACAGAGGATGATTTCCAATCATATATAGACTACCTATCTCTTAATTAAGGAAAATGAAGGGATTAAAACTGTACAAATCATAACTAATCATAACTGTCCTAATAAATCTCTCCTAATTACACTTAATTATGTAACGGATATATTACAATAATTATGTAACGTAACACTCCCCCTCAAGCTGGTGAATGTATATCTATCATTCCCAGCTTGCAAGTAAGATCTTGAAACTACTTTGTGGGAAGTCCCTTGGTGAACATATCTGCCAACTGAAGTCTTGAAGGGACGTACTCGATGGCTATAAGACCACCGTCCAATTTCTCCTTAATGAAATGTCGATCTATCTCTATGTGCTTTGTCCGATCATGCTGAACCGGGTTGTGTGCAATGCTGATGGCGAACTTATTATCACAGAACAATCTCATAGGAGCTTCATATTTTATTTTGAGGTCATCGAGAATAATCTTCATCCATAACAACTCACAAATCCCTTGAGCCATACCTCTAAATTCAGCTTCTGCACTTGATCTTGCAACCACATTTTGCTTTTTACTCCTCCAAGTCACCAGATTTCCACCCAAGAACATGCAATATCCTGTGGTGGATCTCCTATCAACAATTGACCCTGCATAGTCGATCGGTATATACCTCCATGAATAAATTTCCTTCCTTTTTGAATAGCAGTCCCTTCCCTGGAGAGGCCTTCAAGTACTTGAATAATTCTATTTACTGCTTGCAAGTGCCTTTCTCTTGGATCATGCATGAACTGACTAACCACACTAACTGCATAAGCTATATCTGGCCTGGTGTGGGATAAATAGATGAGTTTTCCCACAAGTCTTTGGTATTGTGCCTTCTCCACCTTTGGGCTCTCCACATCACTCCCAATCCTGTGATTTTGCTCTATGGGCACTCGAGTAGTCTTACAGCCCAACTTACCGCCTCTCTGAGGAGATCAAGGATATATTTCCTCTGAGAAATAAAGATGCCCTGTTTAGAATAGGCAATCTCAATCCCAAGGAAGTATTTTAGCTTCCCGAGATCTTTCATCTCAAATTGAGCAGTTAACCTCTCCCTTAGAGTCTGTTTTTCAAGCTCATCATTGCCTGCAATAATCATATCATCTACATATACCAAAAGCAGTGTAAGTTTGCTATCTTGAGAATGTTTTATAAAGAGAGTATGGTCACCTTGACTTGTTTGTACCCCAAGGATACCATAGCACTGAGTGAACCTTCCAAACCAAGCACGGGAGACTGTTTGAGGCCATACAATGCCTTTTTTAGTCTGCAAACCTTATTCCCACCATTAATGGCACCATATCCAGGTGGAATCTCCATGTATACTTCCTCCTCCAAACTTCCATGTAGGAAAGCATTTTTAACATCGAATTGATGCATCTCCCAACCAAAGTGTCTTTGCCATGATTCTTACCGTATTCATTTTTGCCACTTTGGAGCAAATGTCTCCTCATAATCAATCCCATAGGTTTGGGTGTATCCCTTTGCAACCAGCCTCGCCTTATACCGATCCAATGTACCATCGACCGATATTTAACGTGTATATCCACCTACAACCCACTCGCCTTCTTGTCCTTCTCTCTACAATCTCCCAAGTCTTGTTCTTTTCCAAAGCACCCATTTCTTCATTCATGGCTCGAACCCACTTCTCATCCTTTAAGGCTTCTTGTACTGATGTAGGGATTCTGATAGAATCAATAGCTGAAATAAAACTCTGGTGCTGGATAGAAAGGTTTTTAGTAGACACAAATTGGGATATAGGATATTTGGCACAAGATCTTTGTCCTTTTCTTAAGGCAATTGGTAAATCATCTGAATTAGGTTCACAAGAGGCATTTAAGGTGTCATTATCAAGAGTATGAGTTCTTACCTCCAGTTCAGACGATTGAATTTGCTGTTCAACCAGGTCGGGTTTTTGTCTTCGTCTTCGCTGATATTGAATCCCAAAACGTCTGTCCTCATTATCCTGCACTGGTAATGATGCTTTGGTTCAGGGTCTTTGTCATCCTCCGTAGGAGTGGAATCTACAACAAAGGAAAAGAAGACAACTCAAGGAACTCAGCTTCTAGACTACTCTCCCCCTGAAGCTGAGGACTAGTGAAGAAAGACTCTGTTTCATGAAAAGTGACATCCTTAGAGATATAGACACGACGTCGTTCAGGGTGATAACATTTGTATCCTTTTTTGTTTGAGGCATAACCTATGAAGATACATTTGATAGCTCGAGGATCTAACTTTCCCCGATGAGGACTATGAACATGGACAAAGACAGAACATCCAAAGACACGACTCTGAAGGTTAGTCATAATGGGAATAGAAGGATAGAATGTGGTCATGAGCTGGACAGGACTAACACCATCTAAAACCCGAGTAGGTAACCTATTTATCAAGTAAGTGGCAGTTAAAACAGCTTCCCCCCAGTAAGACTTAGGAACAGACATTTGGAAGAGTAACGCTCTGGTAACCTCAAGGAGATGACGATTTTTCCTCTCTGCAACCCCATTCTGTTGAGGGGTGTCCACACAGGTTAACTCATGAACAACACCATTATCTTTGAGGAATTTGGAAAGGTTTTCATTCACATACTCTCTCCCATTATCTGAACGCAATCTTTTAATCGGGTTCCCAAATTGTGTTAGAACCATATGGTAAAAGTTTACAAACAGTCGGAAAACTTCAGACTTATCTTTCATGAGGAATATCCAGGTAACTCGAGTACAATCATCAATAAACGAAACAAACCACTTTGCACCAGAAATATTGCAAACCGATGCAGGTCCCCATACATCCGAATGAACAAGATCAAAAGGTTTAGAACTTTTATTATTACTGGGAAGAAATGTTGTACGACGGTGTTTAGCAAACTGACAAACATCACAATGAAAGGACTCGACTGATACTTTTGTAAACAAGACGGGAAATAAAGACTTAAGGACACTGAACGGAGGATGACCAAGACGCCTATGCTGAAGCCATATTTGGGAGGAGGACCAAGACTCTGAACTTGTCTGATGATTGGAAGTGAGAGCTTTTTGTTTGGTACAATTTTTATTTTCCTCATGCTGCAAGTAGTATAACCCGCCCTCGCTCTTTAGCAATTCCAATCGTCCTCCCCGTGGCAAGATCTGTAAAACACAATGGGAGTGGAAAAATGTCACTTCACAGTTTAAGTCTTGGGTAATTTTATGAATGGACAAGAGGTTATTAGATAGTTTGGGAACATGAAGCACATTTGTTAAATGAAGGGAAGGTTGAAGTTGAGTGTTACCACAACCTATGACAGGGGTATGAGAACCATTAGCTACAGTGATGTGTTGGTTACTGTGTAAAGTGGTATAGGATGAAAAATAAAAGGAATGAGGTGTCATATGATCGGTCGCACTGAGTCTATAATCCGGATATCCTCGCATCAACATTAAAGGATAAGAAGCTAGAACTCTTACCGGTCATGGTTAGGGAACAAGAGCTAGATGGCTTACTAAGAGAGTCCATAAGAGCCCGCAATCGTTCCAACTCGCTTTGCTAAGAGCTGGAACCTCCTTTTCAGTTTGTGGGATAGGTGGATCTTCTACCACACTTTCTGAGTCAGACGTTGCTTGATTAGCACGCCTCTGTGGGGTACCTTTGAATCCTGCAATGCGCTCAAGGACCTTCTCCCTTCCATGAAGTTTATAACATGTCTCCTTGGTATGACCCGTTCTCCTACAATAGCTGCACCAACGATCTTCGCGGTTAGATTTTGTGGGAGGCTTCCTAGATGAATAGGATGATCCTTTTATAGGACCCTTTCCGGTAGCCAAGGCAGAACCATCAACACCACTGCCCCTAACATCACTCGTCCTCATTTCTTCCCCCCGTAACTTCGAGAGAGAGGAAGTTTTCTTTGCCCAAAATCAACCCTAATAGGATCAAACTCGAGTTCACCCGAAAGGAATTTGAAGATTCTCACCCTTTCAATGAACTGTGTTAGTGTGACAGAATCAGCATTGCATGTCATTTTCGGACTACATCGATCTAACTCAATCCACAAACCATTCAACGTCCCATAATAATCACTTTGAAAGACTCCCTGTTTGGTATTAAAGATCTTATTTTCTATCTCATAACATGCTTTGCAATATCCTTCTTCATGTAAAACGTCCGACCGAGCAGGTTCTCCCGCATCTCCTTAGCGTTGAGAAGAACATAGAGTTAAGCTAATCTCCGAGTCATGGAATGCCATAACCAGTCATGATAAGAGAGTCTTCATCATCCCAATATTTTGGGTCTGTTTTGGCCGGAGGGTCCCTTCTATATGACTCGCTTCTTTCGTCCCTGAGGGTAGTGCGAACCAACTGGGCCCACTTGAAGGTAGTTGCGCCCATCAAGACGGTATGAACCTTGCAAAGACCAGAGATCGTTGGGACTAAGAATAGAAGGCTGACTTATCTTCGACATTATGCGAAAATGGTAGAAACGGCACTTGCTCGAGAACGGAGGAGGAGCACGGGCTTTCAAATATAGCCCTATCTACGACCAAGTCCATGACCGGCGTTGAAAACGGTGGCCGAAAGGTTGCGCATGGTCGCACGCGCCGAAAAGCCTGGTGAACGCGCACGTGAAGGTGCGTGTGAAGTGTGTTGGGGACGTGACTTTGTGGGCCTTGTAGATCGGCTGACGGCGATTCTGGCAGTGGTGGTTTCGCCGGAAAACTCACCGGAAAAAATTTTCCGGCGACAGCAGTGGCGGAGACGGCAGCCGGCGACGACGACGTATGCAGCAATGAAGGCTGCCTGAAAAGGATTTATGCAGAAGCAGAGCCCCCAAGGATCGGGAGCTCTGATACCAACTTGAAAAGAAAGAATCTGAATGTTATTTCTAATCTGATCTTTACAGAGGATGATTTCCAATCATATATAGACTACCTATCTCTTAATTAAGGAAAATGAAGGGATTAAAACTGTACAAATCATAACTAATCATAACTGTCCTAATAAATCTCTCCTAATTACACTTAATTATGTAACGGATATATTACAATAATTATGTAACGTAACATGTTATATAAAAATTACTTAACATTTGGCTTAATCTTAAGTTAGTAGCAAACTATCAGCATTGGACACAATTGAAGAATATATTAAACCTCCCATTTTGTTGTAGCCAGGTGCACAAACAGAAAATAGGGAGAAGAAGAATAGACATCGACATCAATGTTATTTGAGCTACAACAATTTACAGGTCTACATCCAAGGGCAAAACAGAGAAAATTCACAATGATCGATAAATATTACAAGTAATAGCCACTCAACACTTAAATCCTAATCCCAAATAATACATGCAAATCCTCATTGATTTTGAGATTTTGTACACTCTATGCCAAACAACTGATTTTACAATACAAATAAAGGTCCATACCACACAGGAAACTAATCTCCATGAAAAAACCTTGTTAGGTTGCATAGCAAGCATTTTGAGTTGGGTTACATGTCGGGCCAAGCTCAAAATTAAATACAAGCCACTTCATTATAACACATTGCAATATCATTTTGCAGTCTAGTTTCAATCTAGGCTTTAGTAGTAAGTTATTGATATCTTGGTTTAATATACTCTCCAACCTTGCTTCCTTTTCCCCGTCAGTCCCTGTTCTCCTGAATCTCTTCTTTTCTTCTTTTCTTCACTTCTCTATGTTTGCATAATTTTACATCAATTCAACAAAACTCTTCTATTGAACATCAACTATTGTTGTAAAAATATAACAAATAGAATGAAATGAAATGAAAGTAATCCTTACATAGCTAATTATTATTAACTTTGATGCATTATACAGGCAAGAAGAAAATTATATTGAGTCATATTTATCTGATGCAGACAGGAAGAAATTCAAGGAAAAAAGATTAAATTAATTAAAAGAACAAAGATATAAAAAAGAAGGAAAAAAGAAAATGACAGAAGCGTGAGTAACAAAATCATGTAGAATATTCTTTGGCTTTGGCGGGGGCATTTTTAGGCACTTAAGCAAAGTTTCTTTGTTGCCACTAAGGGGGCGTTTGGTTCAGGAGTTGCTTTTATATTCCTGGGAATCTTAAGGTGGGAATGTTTTGTTTCCATCTTTGGTAAAGGATATAAAAAACCATTCCATCCATGCCTCATTCCCAAGAATATTTATTATTGACTACTATTCCCACCAAATCATTCCCAAGGGGGAAGGTGGGTTGAGATGATTCCCATATGGTGGGAATAATTATAGAGCTACAAAATGACACTCTTACCCACCCTTACTCTCAAATTCCCAAAAATGGTCAAAGTTAACCAAACATAGGTTTGATAGATTCTTAGAAATACCATTCCTTGGAATACCATTCCCAAGAATCCTATTCCTGAGAATGAAAAATCAAATCTTGAACCAAACGCCCCCTAAGTTCTATTATATGTTTTTACCTTCTAAGCATAAGAAAGCTAGTTGTTTAAGTTTGAAGATGCTTCATTGACATTCTTATCCATGATTATCATTATGTTATGCCAAAGGCTTTGGACTCCAGGTTCTTTTGCTTTAGTTTCAAAGTTAAAATTATGAAAAGTATAATTTACATGTTTAACTGAAGCCCAACACACATAATACAACTCATACAATGCCAGGGTCTGGCTAAATGAATTATATATATATTTTTTTAAATTGCATTTATCACAAGTTCTATTTTTCAATTTAATTCTGTAAAAACTATAAAGTCATCCCAAAACCCAGGATCTGGCTAAATGAATATTCGAAGAGTAATTTACATTTACCACATAAATGATTTTTTTCCCCATTTACTTCTGTATAAAGCCATTCCTACACCACACTTCTCAAAGATATATCATGTCTTTATGACTTCAATAATTCTGGACCACCTATTCATTCTGCTAATTTGAGCTTATGAATAACCTAGTATCTCTATATTATACATAATAAAACGAACAAATACCGCTTCCCCCCTTCTTATTTATTCTTAATTGAGGCCACCTCTAACTGCAAATTAAATATACTCATCTATCAAGCTGTAACGTCCATGTAATGAATCATCTATCTCAACATCCTTACTTCACTCGTCTTTCTAAAGCCCTCTTTCCTTGTAAGTAAGTACAAGGATGAAAGACTAAATCAAGAATTCTAGAACCCACTTGGTGAGTAAATGTAATGCAAAGAACTATGGTTGGAGTTCCATACAACCAGTAGCATACATACAGAATCACAGAAGAACACAATAACATCAAAATTGTTAGACTATTGAGAATACACCCATTTATAATATTGAGTTTGAAGCACATAATATCAAGGTATGGAATTGACAACAAGAGGAAAAGAAAGGAACAAATGGGACCATCAATTTATTGGAAGGCCAAGGGTTGGGTCATAACCACTGAGGTTACACACACAAGTGTAGGAAAGAGAGAAATTTAGTAAGAAAGCAAAATAAGATCAGGAGACAGAAATATAGATATGATTAGAAGTGACAAGGATATAATATGCAAGAGATGCTATGAACAATGTGGTTGTAGGTAGAAGCGAAGCTCATGAGGCAGATTCCAAATTTCCAACAAGTTCAAGAAGAACCTCTAGAAATTTAGGGTAGAATGAATTGATTTCATTGCATAATATTGAGAATACATCAGACATATATACAGGGCTTGTAAGCTAATTTAGGACATAAAATGACAGCCTATTCAGAGATCAGATCCCTGTAATTGTGGGATTTTCCTAATTTACTAAACTTGTATTAATAGGAAATAAATACAAGATTTCCCTAAATATACATTCTAGGCTATATACACGGTTTCTGACACTCCCCCTCAAGTTGGTGAATAGGTATTTTCCATTCCCAGCTTGGATACAATCTTCTCAAAGTTGTTGCTATTCAGTCGCTTGGTAAGAATGTCTGCGAGTTGGCCTTGAGAGGACACATGGGATGCAGATCAAGCCACTGTCTAATTTCTATTTGATGAAGTGCCTGTCTACTTCAATGTGTTTGGTTCTATCATGCTGTACTGGATTATGGGCTATGCTAATTGCTGATTTATTATCACAATAAAGTCTCATTGGTTCATCCCATTTTATCTTCAAATCTTCCAGGATAATCTTCAGCCAAAGAAGTTCACATATCCCTTGTGCCATTGCCCGGAACTCTGCTTCAGCACTGGACCTAGCTACCACACTTTGTTTTTTACTTTTCCAAGTCACAAGATTCCCCCCAAGGAAGGTGCAGTACCCTGTAGTTGACCTCCTATCCACTACTGACCCTGCATAGTCCGCATCCGTATATGCTTCAAGGCTCACACTTCTATTTCGTTTGAACAGAATTCCCCTTCCTGGAGTCCCCTTTAAGTACTGCACAATTCTAAGTGCAGCTTGTAAGTGAATCTCCTTTGGTTGATGCATGAACTGACTGATTAAACTCACAGCAAAGGCAATATCTGGCCTAGTGTGAGATAAGTATATGAGTCTGCCCACTAGTCTTTGATACATCTCCTTGTCAACTGCAACATCTTCCTCCGCATTCCCCAGTTTTATACTTGTATCAACCGGTGTACTGGCAGGTTTGCAGGCTGTCTTGCCGGTTTCTCTAAGTAGATCAGTAATATATTTTTGTTGGGATATGAAAATCCCTTTCTTGGAGTGAGCCACTTCGATCCCCAAAAAATACTTCAATTTTCCCAAGGTCTTGATCTCAAATTCCTTGGCTAGGCACTGGCTTAACATTTGCTGATCCTCCTTATCATCCCCTGTCACTATAATGTCATCGACATAAACCAACAAAACTGTTACTCCCCCTGACTTGGAGTGTTTAATAAATAAAGTATGGTCCCCTTGGCTTTGTTTGAAGCCCAGACCTGTCATAACTTTGGTAAACCTGCCAAACCACGCCCGCGGTGATTGTTTTAGCCCATACAACGCCTTTTTTAGCTTGCAAACAGTGTTGGCAGCAACCTGTCCACCATATCCAGGGGGTAATTCCATGTAAATTTCCTCTTCAAGTTCTCCATGTAGGAAGGCATTTTTTACATCAAATTGTTGCAAGTTCCAACCATAATTAGCAGTTAGAGATAATATCACCCTAACTGTGTTCATCTTAGCAACCGGGGCAAATGTCTCCAAGTAATCCACTCCGTAGGTTTGAGTGAATCCCTTGGCCACCAACCTCGCCTTGTACCTCTCAATAGACCCATCAGCCCTGTATTTTACAGCATATACCCACTTGCACCCTACTGGTTTTTTCCCATTTGGTAGGGTGACCAACTCCCAAGTACTATTTTTTTCAATGCCTCCATTTCCAGGTCCATGGCTTGTTTCCATCTTCTATCAGATAATGCCTCAGATAGGGAAGTAGGCATGGTTGTAGTGTTGAGGGTTGTGAGGAAGGCTTTATGGGTAGGTGAGAAATTTTTAAAGGATAGGTAATTTGATAGAGGGTAGAGTGGCTGTTTGGTGCATTTTCGTGTTCCTTTTCTAGGGGCAATTGGGAGGTCTAGGTCCTCTTGAATTCCCAGCTTCCATTCAAAAATTGAATCACTAGAAATTAAAGGATCAGAGAATGTTACCTCATGTAATGGTGTCGGGTTGGATTCTTGGACATGAGCAGATTCCGGAATGGCCTTTAGTCTTCTTGAGTATACCCGATTCTTCCCAAATCTCACATCAGATTCGGGTTCAACTTCAACTTCAGTTGCGTGTTCCGGTTCAGCCTCATTTGTTGTAGGTGCAGGTTCGGTTTGTTCAGCAGTTCCTTCTTCACTTTCAGATTCAGCTCCAGTTTCTGGTCCAAGTGTCAAGTTTGGAAACATGAGGGGCTCATCTTCCTCTCTTAAACTCTCCCCCTGAAGATGAGATTGGCTGAAATAGCTTTCCTGCTCATGGAAAGTGACATCCCTTGACACACAGAATTTTTTGGACGGTGGGTGATAGCATTTATATCCCTTTTGTGTGGATGAGTACCCTACAAAAACACATCTTAAGGCTCTAGGATCAAGTTTTCCCCGATCAGTACTATGGACATGAACAAAGGACACACCCAAATATTCTAGGTCTAAGGTTATTTGTAGTGGCCACATTTGGGTAGGAGGAGGATAGGACTTCTATAGGACTTCTTGAAGCTAAGACCCTAGAGGGCAATCTATTAATCAGGTGAGTGGCAGTGAGTATAGCTTCCCCCCAAAATTTTTTAGGAACATTATTTTGAAAAATAAGAGCCCGAGTCTGATCTAATAGGTGCCCATTTTTCCTCTCTGCAATCCCATTTTGTTGGGGTGTTTTGACACAAGAAGACTCATGAATTATACCCTCCTTTTGACAAAAAGAATTAAGCACATGATTGAAGTAATCTTTAGCATTGTCTGACCTAAGCCTCTTGATATTAACTCCAAACTGATTTTTTATCATTAAGAAAAACTGTAAGAAAACAGAGCTGACTTCAGATTTCTGTATAAGTAAGAAAACCCAAGTAACCCGGGTACAATCATCTATAAAGGTTACAAACCATCGAGCCCCTGATACATTTGGAACATTAGAGGGACCCCACACATTAGTATGAATCAGATAAAATGGAGAAGTGCTTATTTTATTGTTAATGGGAAAAGGTACACGCTTGTGTTTAGCAAGCTCACACACCTCACAAAGAAGACTCTCCACATCTATTTTTTAAAAAAAAGAAGGAAATAACATTTTTATAACTCGAAAGGAAGGATGTCCCAGGCGGCAATGATATAGCAGAACTTTTTCCTTGTTGGTCATCACTGATTCAGATATGAAGGAGTGGCTCTTGCTGGGCAGATTTGGGTCTTCCATGTAATAGAGGCCATTTCATTCTCTAGCATGTCCAATCGTCCTCCCCGAATTCTTGTCCTGCAACATACAAGCATTACTATGAAAAACAACATTACATGATAGATCCTTTGTAAGTTTTTGTATAGATATCAGGTTGGTGGACAGTTTGGGGACATGAAGGACATTTTTCAGGGTTATTGATGGGCTTATTTGGACATCTCCTTGGCCAGCTACAGTTATGAGAGTTCCATCAGCTGTGGAAATTTTCTTATTGCTAGGACATGGAGAATATGTGGAGAAGTGTTTAGGTAGGGGTGTCATGTGGTCAGTGGCTCCAAAATCTAGTATCCAATATTGGTTAAAGAGATTATCTGAGACATTGAGTCCAAAAGAAAATGGAAACCTACCTGAGTAAGCCAAAGAGCAAGTACCTGTTGGTTTCTCCAGTTTACTGAGAAAGGATCTTGCTCTTTCTATCTCTTCCTGGTTGAGTTGGACAGATTCTTCTTTGCTTTGTTCACTGGTCCCAGCAACTATATGTGCCTGTCCTCCCCTTTTTGAGAAACCTCATTTTTGCCCCCACTCTCGGTCTCCTTTCTGCCCCCATTCTTAGTGTTGGTTTTGAGGTTTTCCATGCAACTTCCAGCATTTTTCTCGAGTGTGGCGAGGCTTGCTGCAATAGGTACACCAGACCCCCTCACTTTTCTTCTCCACATTGATCATTCCTCCTTTTTTCTGTTCAGCAACCATGGCCGAGGTCCCATCAGCTATCATAGCTGAATTTTCAACGGCTAGGGTCTCCAACATCAGACCCCTCCTACTTTCCTCACTTCGGATAATTGCCACTACTTCATTAATCCCTGGGACTTTTTCCTTTCCCAAGATTTGAACTTTGACCTGATCAAACTCCGAGTTCAGGCCCACCAGGAAATCATAGACTCTGTTTTGCTCAATATATTCCTTGAGTATTGCTGAATCTTCTGAACATTTAGCTTTTATAACCTTGTAATGGTCCAGCTCCATCGACAATGACTTGAGTTGATTAGCATATTCTGTAACAGTTTTGTTTCCCTGTTTTGCCGCCAAAGTCTTTGTTAAGAATAACAAGCTGATGAGATTAACGAAATTCATTAATAAGGTTCATGTACAGATTCATGTATAGATTCATGTATACTAGAATTCATGTACATAGGAAATAGGTTATCTTAATTACCTCGTAAATTGTATTATCTTAATTACCCCATTTTGATATATATATATAAATCCACTTGCTGAGTATTTTTATGAATAGAAAGCAAATTCACAAAGAATCACTTCTCTAATTTCTCCTAAGTCCATTCTCTCAAGTTGGTATCAGAGCGGGCTGATCCCGCTTCTGGTCTCTCAACCCGTACTCAGTCTCAGATCTTGTTTACGCCTTTTTTTCATATTGTTCGACTGTTCACATCACCGTTTCACCGTTCGTACTATTACGCACCGTTACATCACTCATTCATTATTGTTCCGTCTTTCATTACGTTCACTACTATTCATTACTTGTTTTGTCTTGTTCATTACTTGTTACATCACTTTGTTCATTCTTGTTCCATACTTGTTCGTTCTTTGTTCATTACTGTTTGGCTAGTGGTCTTTGGAGCCCACCTTTGTTCTTCAATGGCTTCCATGTCAGAAACCTCGAATGCTGTCTCTGGTAGTTCTACATCCTCTAATAAGGCCCCTGTCTCTTTTGTTTTCTCTGATAATCCATCTATCACCTCAGAAAAACTCAATGGAAGGAACTATATGGATTGGCAAGCTGCTGTGAAGATTTGTTTTTTGGGACAATGTCTCTCTGACCATTTAACCAAAAAGGCTGAAAATATTGACATTACAGAGCGAGATCAGTGGCAGAGAGCTGATTATCAGCTAGTTTCACTTTTATGGCAATCCATTGACCCAAAATTGATGGTTCATTTTCGCACCTATAAAACCTGTTATGACATATGGAAGAAAGCTCGAAGTGTTTACTCAAATAATGTCCAACGCCTCTATGATGTGGTGCACAATTTAGCTACACTCCAAATGACGGATCATGATCTCCCGGCGTATTTGAATAAAGCTCAGTCTACCATTGATGAAGTCAAGTTGGCCCTATCCGGAGATGATGTCCAGAATAAGATCAATAATATGTGCATGGTGTTTGTCCTTCACGGTCTCCACAAAGACTTTGAATCTGTTCGGAACCAAATTTTGACAAATCCCAATGTCCCTCCAGCGGAAAATCTCATTGATCGTTTGTTGCGAGTTCCTTCGCCAGAGGCTATGTCAAGAGCTGGTTCCTCACCAGGTTTAGAGTCATCTGCTTTCCTTTCCAATGTGGCAGGACGTGGAGGCCGAGGTCGTGGTCGAGGTGGACGAGGAGGTCGTGGCTTTAGTAATCGACCACAGTGCTCCTACTGCAAACGTATGGGGCACACTCAAGATAAATGTTATTCCCTAATTGGATTTCCGAGAAGTCACCATGTGACTTATTCTCAATCTTCTGTCCGTAAAAACAGGATGAAAATGGAGGTATTAATCGAATATGTTGTCGATGTTGAATATAAGGAATATCTTCGGTTCAAGGCAAAGCATAACAAAATTCATCTTCAAGAAATTTGTAGTTCATACCGGTAATTCTACGGTTTGTCTCTCTCGTTCTTCGCCTGTTGAATCCTGGATTTTGGATTCTAGTGCTTCTGATCATATAGCTGGTAATCCCTCTCTTTTCTCAAAAATATCACAACCCAAAAATTCGCACTACATCACTCTTGCCGATGGCTCCAAGGCAAAAGCCAAAGGCATTGGTCAAGCCACACCTCTTCCCTCCTTGCCATTAAATTTTGTTCTCTTTATTCCTGGTTGCCCCTTTAATTTAGTTTCTGTTAGTCAACTCACTCGTAATCTTAATTGTTCCATAACCTTTACTGCCAATTCTTTCTCTATACAGGACCGGAATACGGGACAAATGATTGGCACAGGATCTGAATCACATGGTCTCTACTATTTCCAGCCTCCATTTTCAATTGCTTGCACTGTTGCTAATTCACTGAGTCTCCTTCATCGTCGTCTGGGTCATCCAAATCTTAATAAACTGAAGAAAATGGTCCCTCATCTTTCTCACCTACAATCTCTGGAATGAGTCATGTCAGCTTGGTAAACATATTCGGACATCCTTCCCAAGCTCAATTCATCATAAAACAACTTCTCCCTTTGCTCTTGTTCATTCAGATATTTGGGGTCCTAGTCGAGTCAATTCTATCTTAGGCTATAGGTACTTTGTTACTTTCGTTGATGACTTTTCAAGGTGTACTTGGATCTTTTTAATGAAGGAACGTTCAGAATTATGTACTATTTTTCAGAACTTTTACAATGAAATTCAAACCCAATTTGGACATCCTATTCGCATCTTGCGTAGTGATAATGCAAAAGAATATTTTTCTGCTCCACTTAATCATTTTATGGCTTCTCATGGCATAATTCATCAATCCTCTTGTCCACATACACCACAACAAACTGTTATTGCTGAAAGAAAACATCGTCATATTATTGAAACAAATTTCGCACCCTTTTGTTACATGCCAATGCACCTTTAAAATTTTGGGGTGATGCGGTTCTTATCTGGTTTTTCTATAAATCGGATGTCATCCTCTGCCTTGAATAACAAAGTACCTCATTCCTTGTTGTTTCCTCAGGACCCACTTTTCACAGTTCCCCCACGTGTTTTTGGTTCTACTTGCTTTGTACATGATCTCACACCAGGTATTGATAAATTGTCTGCTCGTGCTGTCAAGTGTATCTTTCTTGGTTATTCTCGTGTACAGAAAGGATACAGATGTTATTCTCCTTCTACTCATCGTTTCTACATGTCTGCCGATGTCACCTTCTTTGAGGATACACCTTATTTCACTACGTCGGTGACACCAGATTCTGTATCCCAGGTATTGCCCATCAACTTCCCTATTCCTCTTGTTACTGATTCTCCAAGATTACATTTGTCGTGGTCTTCTTCTCCATCTGTGTCTCCCACTCCTCGTCCTCTCATTACTTATCAGCGTCGTCCTCGCCAATCACAATTGGAGGAAGTTGTTATTGAAGAGACCGGTGATTCATCTTCTGCTCCAATCTCTGAACCTACTCCGCATCTACCTGCATCTCCTGTTGATTTACCTATAGCTCTTCGCAAAAGTACACGGTCTTCTCGTAACCCTCATCCAATTTATAATTTCTTAAGTTATCACCGTTTATCTCCTTCCCATTGTGCCTTTCTGTCTGCTATTTCCTCTGTTTCCATTCCTAAAACTGTCCAGGAAGCACTCTCTCATCCAGGATGGAGACAGGCTATGATTGACGAGATGACAGCTTTAGAATCCAATAACACTTGGACACTTGTTCCCTCTTCTTCAGGGAAATCTACCGTTGGCTGCTGTTGGGTGTTTGCTGTCAAAGTGGGCCCAGATGGTCAGATTGATCGATTAAAAGCCCGTTTAGTAGCTAAAGGCTACACTCAGGTATTTGGGTTAGATTATGGTGATACTTTCTCTCCAGTTGCTAAAATGGCCTCTGTTCGTTTATTCTTGTCCATGGCCGCCATGCGCCGTTGGCCTCTCCATTAGTTGGACATTAAAAATGCATTCCTTCACGGTGATTTAGAAGAGGAGGTTTATATGGAGCAACCTCCTGAGTTTGTTGCTCAGGGGGAGTCACGTGGATATGTGTGCAGGTTACATAAGGCCTTGTATGGCCTCAAGCAGAGCCCTCGAGCTTGGTTTAGCGATTTAGTGCGCCCTTAAACAATTCGGCATGATTCGCAGTGGAGCAGATCACTCTGTGTTTTATAAACATTCTCCCTCTAATCAGTGCATTTATCTTGCTGTGTATGTGGATGATATTGTCATTACAGGAGATGATCATGATGGCATCAAACGCCTCAAGGAGCACTTGTTTCAACATTTCCAAACAAAAGATTTGGGACGGTTATGATACTTCCTTGGAATTGAAGTAGCTCAATTCAGCACTGGTGTTGCTATATCTCAGAGGAAGTATGCTCTTGATATTTTGGAGGAAACAGGAATGATAAATTGTAAACCGATTGACACTCCTATGGATCCTAATGCTAAACTTATGCCAGATCAGGGGGAACCCTATTCAGATCCAGAAAGGTATCGAAGACTAGTAGGGAAGTTGAATTATCTTACTATGACCCGACCAGACATTTCTTTTGCTGTTAGTGTTGTGAGTCAATTTCTTAACTCTCCCTGTAACAGTCATTGGGACGCAGTAATACGGATCTTGAGATATATTAAAGGTTCTCCAGGACGGGGATTGGTCTATGAGAATAGAGGTCATACTGATATTATTGCCTACACTGATGCAGATTGGGCTGGTTGCCCAAGTGATAGGCGATCAACCTCAGGTTATTGTGTTCTTGTTGGAGGCAATCTCATTACATGGAAAAGCAAAAAGCAGAGTGTTGTTGCTAGATCTAGTGCAGAAGCAGAGTATCGAGCTATGACTCTTACTACATGCGAACTCATATGGCTGAAGCAACTTCTTTCTGAGTTAAAGTTTTGTAAAATAGGGTCTATGAATCTTATTTGTGATAATCAAGCAGCTTTGCACATTGCCTCTAATCCAGTCTTCCATGAGCGAACTAAACACATAGAGATTGATTGTCACTTTATTCGTGAAAAGGTTATCTCTGGAGAAATTATCACATCATTTGTGAATTCTAATGATCAGCTGGCGGATGTGTTCACTAAGTCACTCCGAGGTCCAAGGATAATATACATATGTAACAAGCTGGATGCTTATGACATATATGCACCAGCTTGAGGGGGAGTGTTGAGAATAACGAGCTGATGAGATTAACGAAATTCATTAATAAGGTTCATGTACAGATTCATGTATAGATTCATGTATACTAGAATTCATGTACATAGGGAATAGGTTATCTTAATTACCTCGTAAATTGTATTATCTTAATTACCCCATTCTGATGTATATGTATAAATCCACCTGCTGAGTATTTTTATGAATAGAAAGCAAATTCACAAAGAATCATTTCTCTAATTTCTCCTAAGTCCATTCTCTCAAGTGTCTTCACTTTTACGTCATTTATTTGAGCAGCATCCTTGGCTTTAGAGTAAGTCTGCTCTGCCGCATCCCAAATCGCATAAGTTTGCTCTGCCACATCCCAAATCGCCTTTGCCGAGTCGAGAAACATACATGTATCACTGATTTCCGGGATCATTGAGTTCCATAGCCATGCCATAATCATAGAGTCTTCTTCATCCCATGTTTTAAATTTGGGATCCTTCGCATCAAGAGCAACATCGGTCAAGTGACTCACCTTCCCTTTTTCCTTTCAAAATGGTGCGAATAAGTTGGGACCATTTGAGCTAGTTCTTCCCATTCAATCGATAGGCAGAGTGGATGTTCTGTAGTTCTCCGGAAGTTTGGGATTTACTATCCTCTGTTTCAGTCGCTGGGTTAACAATCTCAGCCATGGCAGATTGTGCGATGAAGGCACAAGATAAAGAAAAGAAGAAAACTGTGCAGCGACAACACAGTGCTTGTGCGATGAAGGCACAAGGATTTGCAACAGCAATGAAGGATGTCGTCTAGGGTTTGAGTCGCGCAGTCAGAGCCTCCCAAATTTCAAGAGCTCTGATACCATCTAGAAATTTAGGGTAGAATGAATTGATTTCATTGCATAATATTGAGAATACATCAGACATATATACAGGGCTTGTAAGCTAATTTAGGAAATAAAATGACAGCCTATTCAGAGATCAAATCCCTGTAATTGTGGGATTTTCCTAATTTATTAAACCTGTATTAATAGGAAATAAATACAAGATTTCCCTAAATATACATTCTAGGCTATATACACGGTTTCTGACAGAACCTAAACAAGCACTTGCAATCCAAAAAGAATTTAGAGCTACAGGAGTTAATTACACACACCAAAAGAAAAGAGGAAGAGTATCCGATTATCACAAATCAAATGTAGACAAATTTATTAGGAGATCACTACAATCTTTCTTCTGTAAGACATTTATAATGAATTGCATTTTGTTAGAATAAAGCTCATATTTCACATGTTTCATATGTTACACGTGTTGCAGCACTTAGTGTCCTCATAGGAATTAGTGTATTAATAGGAATTAGCGTTTATACTTAATACATTCATGTACCACTATGTATATAAATATCAGTTTATATGTGGGTGAATAAACACACAGTTCCTCAAATCATCTCTATGTAACAGTAGTAATAGGTTAAGATCCTCACCACTGTGCATCACCAGTGGTTTCGTGTCCAAATAGTTGCGCCTCCACCAGCTGTGGCTTTTCCGGCGACGCCCACCACCGTCGACAACCCAGAACAACAGCAGAACCCGCCGACCGGCTCAACAGCGGCTGAACCATTGCCACCCGCCACCGCACGCACCCCCATGCATGCCTCCAACAGTTGGCGCGTGAGCGCGCATGCCACCTTCTCCGGCCACCATCTTCCTCCGACGCCATCGTCGGCCACCTTCTTACCTCTTTCCGACCTCACCTCCCTTCTCCCAGCCTATACCAACCCACAGCCCCATCTCACCTCTCTGTTCTTTCTTTCTTTTGCACTGTTACGGGATTTTTCTTTTCCCACCCTCTGCCCCAACCATTCCAGTACTAAATCCTAGCCTATTAAGCCTTTTTTTTACCTTCACCAGCATGTCTACCTCATCCTCACCTTCTGCCATTAGCTTCATTACTGTCCCGTTGATCCCATGTGACAAATTGGTGGGGACAGCCAATTACACATCTTGGGCTGCTGCTGTGGAATTATGGTTTGAAGGTCAAGGCCATCATGAACACCTAATCAAATAAGCCAAGGACATTCCCGACAAGGACTAAGCCAAGTGGAAACAACTTGATGCTTCTCTTTGCAGTGTGTTGTGGTTCTCCATTGATGCCAAACTTCAACCTCAATACCTTGCTTTTCGGACATGCTATGATGTGTGGGTCAAGGCTAAGAAATTGTACTCCAACGATGTCAACCGTCTCTACAACATTGTTTCTAACCTCATCGCCACTAAGAAACAAGACATGGACATGAAGACCTATCTGAGTAAGCTTGATACTTTGATTGCTGAATTTGATGCATTTATGCCCTTCATTGACAATGTAGAAAAACATGCCGAACAACATGGAAAGTTCTTCATGGTCCTTGCCCTTGCTGGTTTGCCACCTGAGCTTGACTCAGTCCACAAGCAAATACTCTCAAGCCCTACGGTTCCTTTATATGATACAGTCTCGGAACAATTGTTGCATCTTTCAACTCCTACAACTGTTACTCCATCCCTTGCACCTACTGAATCATCTGCCCTAATTTCCCAATCCAACAACTGGGGCGGACGGGGAGGAGGTCGTGGTGGTACTCGTCCTCGTCCTCACTACACCTTTTGCAACAGATTTGGTCACATTGAGGACCAGTGCAGAACCAAGGCCAATTAGCAATGCACTTTTTGCAAAAAAAATTAGTCACATTGAGGAACAGTGTAGAACTAAGGCCAACCAACAATCTAAAACTGTGAATTTTGCTCAGGTTGTCCCATCTGACTCATCTGACGAGGTTTCCCTCTCTGTTGCTGAGTATAATGAATACATTCGACTCAAGGCAGCCATGCAGTCAACTACATCTATCACTCAACCTGGTAATCCTACAGCCTTCCTTTCATAGTCTTCATCTTTGGGACCTTGGATCCTTGATTCTGGAACTTCTAATCATATGTCTGGTAACAAATCCCTTTTCTCCCACCTTTCCTATATAGATACACTACTTAGTGTTACTTTAGCCAATGGTTCTCAAACCAAAGTGCAAGACATTGGTCAATCTAAACCCCTTCCCACTCTATCTTTAGATTCTGTACTATTTGTACTTGGTTGTCCCTTTAATTTGATATCTATAAGCAAACTCACTCATACTCTGCCTTATTTTGTTATCTTTGCTAATGATACCGTTCTTGTACAGGATCAGGGTACCAGACAGACGATTGGAATAAGACGTAAGTCTCGAGACTTGTATCACCTCACTGTTCCCGCATCTCCTATTGCTTGTTTTGCCATTGAGTCACCTAAAATCATTCATCAACACTTGGGACATCCTAGTCTATAGAAATTACATGTTATGATACCTAGTCTTTCTAAAGTGTCAGCACTAGAGTGTGATTCTTGTTAGTTGGGAAAGCATGTTCATTGTTCATTTCCTAAAAGAGTCAATAAACATTAAACAAGCTAATGTTCCTTTTGCTTTAACCTATTCAGATATTTGGGGTCCTAGTCGCGTCACTTCTACCTTGGGTTATCAATATTTTGTTACTTTTTTTGACGATTTTTCTCGTTGTACTTGGTTATTTCTAATGAAAAATTGCTCTGAACTTTTTTTTCATATTTAAAGGTTTTTATTCAGAAATCCAAACTCAATGTGATACCTCTATTAGAGTTCTGCGAAGTGACAATGCCCGTGAATATTTTTCTACCCCATTTCAATCCTTTTTTGACTTCACAAGACATTTTTCATCAGTTATCATGTGCTCATATCCCACAACAGAATGGTGCAGCCGAAAGGAAAAATCGCCACCTAGTTCAAACTGCTCGTACCTTGCTCCTTCACTTCAATACACCACTTCAATTTTGCGCCGATGCAATCATGATTGCATACTACCTCATTAACCACATGCCTTCTTCTGTCCTCCAAAATCAGGTATCCCATTCTCTGTTGTTTCCCAAACAGGATCTCTATCCTTTTCCTCTTCGTGTTTTTGGTTGTACTTGTTTTGTGCATGACCTCACTCTAGGAAAAGATAAATTGGTTGCCAAATCCCTTAAGTATCTTTTCCTAGGCTACTCTCGATTGTAGAAAGGTTACCGATACTACTCCCTATATCTCAAATGATATGTTATCTCTGCTGATGTCACCTTTTTTGAGACCCGTCCGTTCTTTCCATCTTCCTCTAATGGACATCATGACCTTCACAGTATGCTTCCAGTTGGTCCTTCCCCTGTTCAGGTTGTCCCACACCTGTCCTGGCTCCTCCCTTGATCACATATCAGCGAAGACCACGTCCACATCCTGTTCATGCATCCATCAACCCAGTTGATAAGACAACCATTCATGTTCAGATCATGTTCCCAATCTTCCTTGTGAATCATCTTCTACTCCATCGGACTCTCCGGCTCCGCCTCCTGCGCCAGAACTGCCCATAGCATTATGCAAAGGTATCAGGTCCACTCGTAATCCTAACCCTATTTATGCTTGTCATTTGAGTTATTATCATTTATCACCTTCCTATTATGCCTTTGTGTCCTCTTTGGCCTCTGTTTCTATTTCCAAAACTACAGGTGAAGCTCTATCTCATCCAGGATGGCAACAAGCTATGGTTGACGAAATGGCTGCTTTACACTCAAGTGGTACTTGGAAACTTGTCCCCTTACCTCGTGGTAAAATGACTATTGGTTGTCGATGGGTCTATACTGTTAAGATAGGTCCTGATGGGAAAGTTGATCGTTTGAAAGCCTGCTTAGTGGCCAAAAGATACACACAAATGTTTGGCCTTAATTATGGGGATACATTTTCTCCTGTAGCTAAAATTGTTTCAGTTCGCCTCTTTCTTGCCATGGCTGCTATTCATTCCTGGCCCCTTCATCAGCTAGACATCAAGAATGTCTTCTTGCATGGTGAATTATAAGAAGAGGTCTACATGCAACAGCCACCAGGATTTATTGCTCAAGAAGCACCAAACTTAGTCTGCCGACTACGCCAATCTTTCTATGAACTTAAACAATCTCCTCATGCCTAGTTTGGGAGATTCAGCTCTGTCATCCAATAATTCGGAATGACTCAATGTGCGGCTGATCACTCTGTGTTCTTTCGGCACTCTTCACCTAGCCGTTGTATCTACCTTGTAGTTTATGTAGATGCCATTGTCCTCACAGGGAATGATGAGGTTGGTATCCATTATCTAAAGCAACATCTGTCAAACCATTTTTAAACAAAAGATATGGGTCCACTAAAATATTTTTTTGGGCACTGAGGTTGCTCAGTCTGATACAGGAGTTGTCATCACACAAAGACAATATGCTTTAGACATACTTGAAAAAATAGGTATGTTGGATTGCCGCCCTAGTGATACTCCGATGGATCCCAACGTCAAACTGCTAACGAGTCAGGGGAAGCCACTACAAGACCCTGGCAAATATAGACGTCTAGTTGGTAAACTTAACTACCTTACAGTAACTAGATCAGACATTACTTTTGCTATAAGTGTGGTAAGCCAATTTCTAAATGCTCCTTGTGATAGTCATTGGGATGTCGTGGTTCACATACTTAGATACATCAAGAGTGCACCAAGAAAAAGGTTACTTTATGAAAACAAAGGCAATGCTCAAGTTGTTGGCTATTCTGATGCTGATTGGGCCGGTTCACCATCAGATAGAATATCAACCTCAGGGTATTGTGTCTTTGTTGGAGGTAATTTAATCTCATGGCAAAGTAAAAAGCAGAACATAGTTGCTAGATCCAGCGCAAAGGCCGAGTATCGCATTATGGCAGCAGCAACATGTGAACTTACGTGGCTAAAGTAATTGCTTCAATAGCTGAAATTGGGAGACGTCAAGGAAATGAAACTGATTTGTGACAACCAAGTTGCTTTACATATTGCTTCTAACCCAATTTTTCATGAAAGGACCAAACATATAGAGATTAACTGCCATTTTGTCAGAGAAAAGGTTCTTTCAGGCGAGATCACGACTGGTTTTGTCAACTCTAATGAACAATTAGCTGATATATCTATTAAGTCCCTCAGAGACCCTCGGGTTGATTTTATTTGTAACAAGCTTGGAACATATGATATATATGCTCTAGCTTGAGGATGAGTATTAGAATAAAGCTCATATTTCACATGTTTCATATGTTACACATGTGCTACAGGACTTAGTGTCTTCAAAGGAATTAGTGTATTCATAGGAATTAGTATTCATACTTAATACATTCATGTATCATTCATGTTACACAATGCATATAAATATCAGCTTATATGTGTGTTAATAAACACACAATTCCTCAAATCATCTCTATATTCTATACATTTAAAATAAGAGAATGTGGGCTCACTTTTCTATCTCCGATGACGTAATAGGAATCATCGCTGCTTCTATCCCTAAGAAACACACCAGAGATATTAATTTCACTTCAACAGGAAAATGAATGCATGACACATCATTTGAAAAAGTCACCTTGTACTTGTATCTTTATAGCCATTGCTATCAGAAACTGCAGATCGAGGAGCAGCCTGAAACATAGAAAAAAAAGGGCAAGAAACAACTTAGAATGCAGTATAATATTTTCAGTACAGCATCACCAAATGTCAGCTTAAAGGGTAAAGAACAACAAGAAGATACACAATCAAAGCATAGAATTCTACTTGGCTTCACCACAATACTCAATCCCTGAGTACAGTTATACAATTATCAGATTGGACTAGATTTGGAGTCTCAAAACTAGCAGAAAAGCATAAATCTCACATTCTTTTAATGCTTAACTGCTATTTATTTAGATTGGACAAGATTTAAAGCCATTAACCAAACAAAAAAAGCATAAATTTTTATACCATTTTAAGATCCTTCAGTGAAAAATGTTATGTTTAAGCATTTCAGCAAAAAACAAAAAAAAAACTACTCCATATGTTTTATAAAAATAACTTATAACTTAGGCTTAATCTTAAGTTAGCAGTGAAATATCAAATGTTGGACATAATTGAATAATATATTATACCTCCCATTGTGTTGTAACAATGAACACAAACAAAAAATAGGGAGAAGAAGAAGAGACACAGAATTTAACGTTGCTCAACCAATAGCGATCTATAGGTCAACATCCACGGACGAAACAGAGAAAATTCACTATGATCAATGAATATTCCAAGTAATAGCCACTCAATGCTTAAACCCTAATACCAATACATGCAAAACCTTATTGTTTTTAAGATTTAGTACACTCCACGACCTATTCATTCTGCAAATTCAAATTTATGAATAACCTAGTATCTCTATATTTCACATAATAAAACTAACCAAAACCACTTCCCCCTTATTTGTTCTTATTTGAGGCCACCTCTAACTGCAAACTAAATATATTAATCTATCAAGCTATAACTTCCAAGTAATGAATACTCTATCTCAACATCCTTACTTCACTCATCTTTCTGGAGCCCTCTCTCCAGGTAAAAAAAAAGGATAAATACTAAATCAAGAATTCTAGAACCTACTTGGAGAGAGCACGTAATGTGAAGAACTACGGTTGGAGTTCTGTATGACCATTACAATATGCACAAAATGACACGAGAAGACCACAATAAACATCCATTACACTTTATGCAACAAATTGTTGAAATTATTGAGAATACACCCATTTATAAAAGAGGGTTTAAAGCACATAACATCAAGGTGAGATATCAACAATAAGAGGAAAAGAAAGCAAGAAATGGGACCCTTGATTTATTGGAAGGCCAAATGTTGCATTGTAACCACTGAGTTTACACACACAAGTGTAAGAATGAGAGAAATTCAGAAAGAAAGTCAAATAAAAGAATTGTGGACTCACTTTTCTACCTCTCAAGATGTGATGAGCACCATCTCTGCTTCTCTCCCTAAGAAACACAACAGAGATATAAATTTGACTCCAAAGGGAAACTAAAAAATGACATGCCATTTAAAAAAGTCACCTTGGACTTGCATCTTTATAACCATTGCTAATGCTATCTGAAACTGCAGATCGAGGAGCAGCCTAAACCAAATGGGGAAAAATTTAAAAAAAAAACAAAAAAGAGGAAAGGAACACTTTGAAATGCATCACCAAATGTCAGGCTAAAAGAAGCTTGCAATATTGACGGTAAAGAACAACATGAAGATACACAATCAAAGCATAGTATTCTATTTGGCTTCAACACAATATTCAATCCCAGAGTACAGTTGTACAATTTTTAGATTTGACTAGATTTGGAGTCTTAAAACAAGCAGAAAAGCATAAATTTCACATTCTTTTAATTCGTAACTGCTATTTAGATTGGACTAGAATTGAAGCGTTAAACCAAAGAAAAAAGCATAAATTTTTCTATCTTGTTATGATCCTTCAGTGAATGAAGTTAAGTTAAAGCATTTCAGCAAAAAATAAAAAAATAAAAAAAGCTCCATATGTTATATAAAAATTACTTGTTCGTTAGACTTAATCTCTAAGTTAGTAGTGAACTATCAAAAGTTGGACAAAACTGAAGAATATATTATACCACCCATTGTGTTGTAACCAGATGCACAAACAGAAAAAATGGAGAAGAAGAATAGACATGGAATTTAATGTTGTTCGACTTACAGCAATCTATTGGTTTAGTACACTTCAAGTAATGGGGACTCAATGTTAAACCCTAATCCCAATACCTGCAAATCCTCATTGTTTCTAAGATTTAGTGCACTCCATGACCTATTCATTCAGCAAACTTGAATTTATGAATGACCTACTATCTCTATATTACACATAATAAAATTAACTAAAACCACTTCCCCTTTCTCATTTGTTCTTAATTGAGGGCACCTCAAACTGCAAACTAAATATACTCATCTATCAAGCTATAACTTCCATGTAATGAATCATCTATGTCAACATCCTTACTTCACTCGTCTTTCTAGAGCACTCTCTCCTTGTAAAAACAAGTATGAAAGACTAAATGAAGAATTCTAGAACCCACTTGGAGAGTGAATGTAATGTGAAGAACTATGATTGGAGTTCCATATGACCATTATAATACTCACAAAATCACACGAGAAGACGACAATAAACATCCACTACACTTTATGCAACAAACTGTTGAAAATATAGAGACTACACCCATTACAAAAGTGGGTTTAAAGCACATAATATCAAGGTGCTGAGTCGACAATAAGAGGGAAAGAAAGGAACAAATGGGACCATCGATTTATTGGAAGGCCAAATAACCACTGAGTTTACATACACAAGTGTAACAATGAGAGAAATTCAGAAAGAAATACAAATAAGAGAATCGTGGACTCATGCTTCTACGTCTAATGACGTAACGAGTATCATCTCTGCTTCTCTCACTAAGAAACACATCAGAGATAATAATTTGACTCCAATGGGAAAATGAAGACATGACACTTCATTTGAAAAAGTCACCTTGTACTTGTATCTTTATAGCCATTGCTAATACTATCTGAAACTGCAGATCGAGGAGCAGCCTAAAACAAATGGGAAAAAAAAAGGAAACGAACACATTGAAATGCATCACCAAATGTCAGCCTAAAAGAAGCTTGCAATATTGACGGTAAAAAAGAAGAAGATACACAATCAAAGCATAGAATTCAACTTGGCTTCACCACAATATTCAATCCGTAAGTACAGTTGCACAATTATTAGATTGGACTAGATTTGGAGTCTCAAAACAAGCAGAAAAGCATAAATCTCACATTCTTTTAATTGTTAACTGCTATTTAGAATAGACTAGAATTGAAGCGTTAAACCAAAAGAAAAAAGCATAACTTTTTATATCTTATTATGATCCTTCAGTGAATGATGTTAAGTTTAAGCATTTCAGAAAGAAAAAAAATTAAAAAAAAATCTCCATATGCCATATAAAAATTACTCATACGTTAGGCTTAATCTTTAAGTTAGTAGTGAACTATCAAAAGTTGGACATAATTGAAGAATATATTATACCACCCATTGTGTTGTAACGAGGTGCACAAACAGAAAATAGGAAGAAGAAGAATAGACGTGGAATTTAATGTTGTTCAACTTACAGCAATCTATTGGCTTAGTACACTCCAAGTAATAGCCACTCAATGCTTAAACCATAATCCCAATACATGCAAATCCTCATTGTTTTTGTTAGCGTGATTAATTATAATTGAGATTATGATTGATCACGATTGATTTTAAGGATGACTGTAATTGATTTTGTACAGAATTAGATTAATTTAATACTGTTAGATTCCAATCTAAAATCAATTGACATTAAGTCGAGTGGCCCAACAGATATTTAAACTCACCCGAAATATTGAGGCAGGCAATGTGGGACTCTTAACACCCCCCCCTCCACATATGTCTGGACAGAACAGGCAAAAACAAGCCTAACGAAGTAGGCAAAAATAAAGATGGGATCTTGACTCTAATACCATGTGAGATTCCAACCTAAAACCAATTGGCATTAAGTGGAGTGGCCCAACAGATATATAAACCCACTTGAAATATTGAGGCAATCGATGTGAGACTCCTAACAAATACATAATTATATTTTATTATTTTCCTTTTCTGTATAACAGCCTTCTTCTATAAATAGAGGTTAATCCTCCTCTATACATTCATTCAGAAATATACACAAATTACCAATTTTTGTCTCCCTATTTTTCTGGTTCTAACATGGTATCAAAGCCACGGTATCCACCTTGAGGAGAGTTTTTCCTTTTCGCTATGTAAAGTTCGTGAAACTCGTTAGAATCATTACTAATCACCGTCAAATCTAAATTTAGTTTTGTTGTTCTCTTCATCTTTGTCCATCTCCGTTGTGCTCCTCTGCTGCGCTCCTCCATTGCGCTCCTCCGTTGCGCTCCTCCACTCCGTTTAGACATCGTTCTAATGCCAAACTTCATTTTAGACTTCGTCCTAGATTCCAAACTTCGTTCTGATGGCAAGACTCCGTTTCAGACTCCGTCCTAGATTCCAGTCTCCGTTCTGATAGCAGGAATCCATTTCAAACTCTGTCCTAGATTCCAAACTTCGTTTTGATGGCAGGAATCCATTTCAAACTCTGTTCCCATTTTAGACTCTAGACTTCAATCTAGACTCCAGACTTCAGACTCAATCATCATCCTGGTCGATTCCGCACTCTGGTTTCCAAACTCAAGTTGGTTTCTTCTATACCTACTTGAGTTTGAGAGGGGATGTTAGCGTGATTGATTATAATTGAGATTATGATTGATCACAATTGATTTTAAGGATGATTTTAATTGATTTAGTACAGAATTAGATTGATTTAATACATAATTACATTTTATTATTTCCCTTTTCTGTATAACAACCTTCTTTTATAAATAGAGGCTAATCCTCCTGTATACATTCATTCAGAGATATACACAAATTACCAATATTTGTCTCCCTATTTCTCTGTTTCCAACAGTTTTTAAGATTTAGTACACTCCACGACCTATTCATTCAGCAAATTTGAACTTATGAATGACCCCGTATCTCTATATTTCACATAATAAAACTAATTCAAAACACTTCCCCATTCTCAATTGTTCCTGTGATGAGAATAGGAGAATGGAAAACTGTACTCTTTAGGTACAGGTTGTGTACGTATATATATATATATATGTAAGATGGGCTAGCACTAAATGGGCTAGCATTACATGGGCTTGCAATACAAAATAAAGCACATATATAATATCTACTCTTAACACTCCCCCTCAAGTTGGATCATAGATGTTAATCATGCCCAACTTGTTACAAAGATAATTGACCCGATTCCCATTAAGAGCCTTTGTGAGTATGTCTGTCATGCTGTTCACCACCGGTCCTGACATGGCCCGTAGATATGAGTCCCTGTTGGATCTTCTCTCGAATGAAATGGCAGTCAGCTTCTATGTGCTTTGTCCGTTCATGAAAAACTGGGTTCGAGGCAATGTGAAGTGCAGCCTGGTTGTCACACCATAGTCTCATAGGCAGAGAAACCTTGAACCCACTCTCATCAAGTAAATGATAGACCCATAGTAATTCACAAGAGGTTTGAGCCATTGCTCGATATTCGGACTCAGCACTTGACCTTGCTACTACATTTTGTTTCTTGCTCTTCCAAGAGATCAGATTTCCTCCAAGGAACACACAATACCCAGAAGTTGATCTCCGATCTACAGGACACCCAGCCCAGTCTGCATCGGAATAACCTTCTAACCTGCAATGTCCATTATCTCTATAAAGAATCCCACGACCTGGGGCTCCTTTCAAATATCTTAGTATATGTAATCTGCATCCCAATGAGATTGTCGAGGAGATGACATGAATTGACTGACTACACTTACTGGGAAAGAGATATCTGGACGTGTCACAGTAAGGTAGTTAAGTTTGCCCACCAATTTCCTATATCTCTCGGGATCTGATAGTAGCTCTCCATCATCAGCATTGAGTTTCACATTTGGAACCATAGGAGTATCACAAGGTTTGGTTCCCAACATACCAACATCAGATAGTAAGTCAAGGACATATTTTCGTTGTGAGAGGAAAATACCCTTTTTGCTTCTACTTACCTCAATTCCCAGGAAATATTTTAGAGGACCAAGATCCTTTGTCTGAAATTTAGTTTGAAGGAAATTCTTGAGTTTTGAGATGCCAACGAAGTCACTACCTGTTATCACTATATCGTCAACATACACAACCATGAGAATGCATCCTCCCTCAGACCTTTTGTAGAAGATCGAGTGGTCATAGCTACTCCTTTGCAGGCCAAAATTCACAACAACTTCACTCAATCTCCCAAACCAAGCCCGGGGATTGTTTCAACCCATACAAAGAGCGTCTCAACCGACAAACGTGCCCAGACTCCCCCTGAGCAACAAAGCCAGGCGGTTGCTCCATATAGACTTCCTCTTGTAAATCACCATGAAGAAAGGCGTTTTTAACATCAAGCTGGTGTAGGGGCCAGTGATGAGAGGCAGCCAATGAGATGAATATGCGAACAGAGGCCAATTTGGCCACAGGAGAGAAGGTCTCTGAGTAATCAACACCATAAGTCTGAGCATAACCTTTTGCCACCAGTCGAGCCTTTAAGCGAGCAACGGTACCATTCGGATTGACTTTAACAGTGAACACCCACTTGCACCCAATTGCATGCTTACCAGAGGGAAGGGAAACGAGATCCCACGTCTGGTTATGTTCCAATGCAAGCATTTCCTCCTCCATGGCATGGCGCCACCCATCATGAGACAGAGCCTCACCAATATTTTTGGGGACAGTGACAACATCAAGAGAGGCAACAAAAGATTGGGAGGAAGGGGAAAGATGGTCATAATGAATAAAGGATGCAATAGGATGGTGAGTGACACAAGAACGTTTACCTTTACGAAGGGCAATAGGAAGATCTAGAGTCGGATCTTGTGACGAAGAGGTGGATGGAGGTGATGTGTCTGCCGAAGAGCAATGTACATCCATAGGTGCAGTACCGGCGGAGGGAGCACACGTCCGGCGAGTGTACACCTGCCGTATGGGTGGCCGATGGGGAGGACAAGACGGAACAGGAACACCAGAGGAAGGAGTTGACGCAGAATCATGAGACCGAAGGGTGTGGTACACGAGAATTTCCTCATCTTCGGCAATAACCGGAGGAGGAGACTGAACAAAAAAGGAGTAGACTCAAAAATGTGACATCACGGACACAAGATATCGTCCCAAATCGTAGAGAAGCATCTGTACCCTTTCTCGATGGCGAGGATAACCCAAAAAGACACACTTAAGTGAGCGAGGATGTAGTTTGGAAAGTTGAGGCCGAACATCCTGCACAAAACATTGACAACCAAAAATACGAGGAGGTAGGGGAAACAGGGATTGAGAAGGACAAAGTACAGAATAAGGAACTTGACCCTGTAGGACAGAAGATGGCATCCGATTAATTAGAAAACAGTAAAAGAGAAATGGCATCACCCCAAAAACTTTAGGAACAGGACATATGAAGCAACAAGCACCGAGCAACTTCCAAAAGATGCCTATTTTTACGTTCAGCAACCCCATTCTGGTGAGGAGTAACAACACAAGAGGATTGGTGGACCATCCCCTGTTGAATCATATAGGAAGTGAACTCATGAGAGAAATATTCTTTAGCATTATCACTTCGAAGAACACGCACAGAGATGCTAAATTGTGTTTTAATTTCGAGCGTAGAAGCAAGAAATATAGAGAATAATTCAGAACGAGATTTCATAAAATATAACCAAGTCATTCTTGAAAAATCATCCACAAAAGTTACAAAATATCGAAAACCAGACTTAGAAGTAATTGGACATGGACCCCAAATATCAGAATGAACTAATTCAAATGGGGACGCAGCCCGCTTATTGACTCGTGAGGGATAAGTACTCCTATGGTGTTTAGCCAACTGACACGACTGACATTCTAAAATAGATAGACGACTCAAACTAGGACACAACTTCTTTAACGACTGTAGAGACGGATGACCCAGACGACAATGAAGATGGAGAGGATCAGTCACACCCGAACAAGCAACAGGCATCGGTTCTTTATCTGGACAGCACTCAAGGATGTACAAGCCGTGTTGCTGACGACCTCTACCAATCACCCTCTTCGTCCCAAGTTCCTGAAAGACACAATAATCAGGGAAAAAGTGAATACTACAATTAAGTGATCGAGTAATCTGACTAACAGAAAGTAAATTAAAGGGAAATTGATTCAAACATAAAACTCGAGAAAGAGTAAGGGTAGAGGTGGGAGACGCAGTACCACTCCCATGACAGAGCAATGAACCGTCAGCTAAAGTAACACTAGGAAGATGAGGGAGGGGTAAAGGATGTAAGAGTACCTGTCGGCCAGTCATGTGGTCGGAAGCTCCTGAATCAATGACCCAGTTGCGGGAAAGTGATGATAAACACGCAGTAGGATTACCTGTATGAGCAACAGAGGCGACAGAAGGAGATGGTGGAACGGACCGAGAGGCTTGAAACTGAGTGTACTGAGCAAACTCGTCTGTTGTCATCATAACAGACCTGACGGATGGGGTGCTGGGAGGAATGCCGTCATCAGTAGCAATATGAGCAAAACGTTGCTGATTAGACTGATTTTTCTGCTGAAGTTTCCAACAGTTTCGCTTAATATGACCAGGCTCCTTACAATAGTGACAAATAAGTGGTTCCCCAAGATCCCGTCCGCCACCGCCACTACCCCGTGGATCTCCAGTATCACGACCACCAACTCGTCCACCACGAGTACCACCACGACCACCACGGAACGTCCCCCGAGAACTAGAACTCACCAAAGCAGAAGCCTCGCTCGCAGCTAAGGGATGGGACTTAGAAAGCTCACGAGCAACTCGAAGGAGGCGAGAGTATACATCTTTCAGGGTCAAGGTACCAGAACCGGTCAAAATCTGAGACCGGGCAGCACCAAATTCACCACGCAGCCCTGACAAAAAACACATCACTGCCAATTGCTCCCGCTGAGCCTGCATCTCGTGCACATCCGAAGTGATAGGTAACAATGTGTTCAATTCCTCAAATAAGCGTTTGAAGCCTGTATAATAATCACTAAGAGATTCATCCTTCTGATTGGCACGATATAGATCCTGTGTCTTCGTATATAGGAGGGATAAATCATCGGCACCTGAGAACAAAGAGTGAAGGTACTGCCATAATTCCTTAACAGTGGTGCAATGGGTGGTAATATCATCAACCCGAGGATCCAGGGTCCGCTGAATCAGTGAATACAATCGCATATCCTCTCGAATCCACAAGTCCTTAGTTGCTTCATCCTGCGGACAATCGTTGGTGAGATGGTCTTCCTTCCTGTGACCTTTCAAGTACATTAGAATAGCCTTCTTCCACTGAGGATAGTTAGAACCATCACCATCAAGCTTCCGATCAGTAATTTTAATGTTGGAGGGAATCACCTCAAATTAACATGAGCGAAGTGGTGTCGGCGGCACTCTTGCTTTGCCGTACCCGTAATCTCGAACGTGCGTCACCCATGGCGGCTACCACCACGAATCGCTTAGAAGGAGGGAAAGGAGCACGAACAACACACCAAATGAACTTAGAAGACCACAATGGACGCCGATTTCGCCAATATAGAACGTAACAGCCCAAAAACGAAAGAAAACAAAGACAAAAACCCCAAAACACCTCGCCGGACCTCGAGCGCCGGCAGAGACCACCACCAACCGCCGGCCGCACTCCTCTGTGGCGGTCGACGGCCACACCAATCACCCACGAGAGCCGGGTGTTCCCAACGAGTCGAGCTCGCGAGATACGCACGAGCAGGGCACCCAAACAACAGCGTGCGTCTGCGTCGCCGCGGCACCCCACCGCCCCGCCCTCCCCGACGCCGGACGGCCTCACACCGGCATTCCCGCGGTCGGAAGTTGAGCTACGCGGCACCACCATTGGCTGCCCTAGATTTGAACGGACGTGTTTCTGAAAAACGCCCCTCTGTTTCTCGTTTTTTTTTTTTTTTTTTTTTTTGAACGGAAGGCTGAAAGGCTGAGAGAGGGAAGGAAGGAAAAAAAAAAATTACAACCTAGCTCTTGATACCATGTGATGAGAATAGGAGAATGGAAAACTGTACTTTTTAGGTACAGGTTGTGTACGTATATATATATATATGTAAGATGGGCTAGCACTAAATGGGCTAGCATTACATGGGCTTGCAATACAAAATAAAGCACATATATAATATCTACTCTTAACAGTTCCTAATTGAGGCCACCTCTAACTGCAAACTAAATATACCCATCTATCAAGCTATAACTTCCATGTAATGAATCATCTATCTCAACTTCCTTACTTCGCTCGTCTTTCTAGAGCCCTCTCTTCTGGTAAAACCAAGGATGAAAGACAAAATCAAGAATTCTAGAACCTACTTGGAGAGTGAATATAACATGAAGAACTATGGTTGGAGTTCTGTATGACCATCACAATATGCACAATGTCAAAATCACACGAGAAGACCACAATAAACAACCACTACACTTTCTGCAACAAATTGTTGAAAATATTGAGAATACACCCATTTATAAAAGTGGGTTTATAGCACATAACATCAAGGTGGGATATCGACAATAAGAGGAAAAGCAAGCAAATAATGGGACCATTGATTTATTGGAAGGCCAAATGTTGGGTCGGAACCACTAAGTTTATACACACTAGTGTAACAATGAGAGAAATTCAGAAGGAAAGTCAAATAAAAGAATTGTGGACTCACTTTTCTACCTCTCAAGAAATAATGAGTACCATCTCTGCTTCTCTCCCTAAGAAACACATCAGAGATATTAATTTGACTCCAACGGGAAAATGAAAACATGACAACCCATTTAAAAAAGTCACCTTGGACTTGTATCATTATAGCCATTGCTAATGCTATCTAAAACTGCAGATTGAGGAGCAGCCTAAAACAAATGAAAAAAAAGAAAAGGCAGGAAAGGAACAGCTTGAAATGCATCACCAAATGTCAGACTAAAAGAAGCTTGCGATATTGATGGTAAAGAACAACAAGAAGATACACCATCAAAGCATATTATTCTATTTGCCTTCACCACAATATTCAATCCCTGAGTACAGTTGTACAACTTTTAGATTGGACTAGATTTGAAGCATTAAACCAAAAGAAAAGAAGCATAAATTTTTATCTCTTATTATGATCCTTCACTGAACAATGTTTTGTTTAAGGATTTCAGCAAAAAAAAAACTCCATATGTTATATAAAAATAACTTATACGTTAGTCTAAATATTTTAGTAGCGAACAATGAAAAGTTGGACATAACTGAAGAATATATTATACCACCCATTGTGTTGTAACCAGGTGCACAAACAGAAAATAGGGAGAAGAAATATAGACATGGAATTTAATGTTGTTCAACCTACAGCAATCTATTGGTTTAGTACACTCCAAGTAATAGTCACTCAGGCTATGTTTGGTGCGTCGTATAAGGAAGACCTAATAGTATAAGTTAATACTATCAGGCTTTATCAGGTGTTTGGTATATCCATTTGATAGGATAGTCAAATCCAGTCAAAGCTTTTTATCTCACTCTAATAGTATAACACTATCCTCCCCGTGACTCCCTGATATAACCTGATAGGATTTTCTTTCCACTACTACCCTCCACTTTCATATTCAAAAATCAAACAATCCAAAACTGAAACCCATCAAGATCAGAAAATCCTCCCCCACCACCACGTTCCTCACTCCTCCCTCACTTAAGCCACCGTCAATAGCCAACCTTGGCCGCCATCACCACCATGCAAAGGTCATCATCCTCTGCCCTGTCCCTCACCTAAACCACGTCACCACCTCAAGCCCAGTCACCAACAACCCAATCAGAACCGTCGCCATGGCCAACCACCCAGACCTGCCTCATCCTCAAACCACTCGAAACCCAAACTCGTAAAGCCACCTAACCTGAACCACCTCAGACCCCCTCGCCACCTCGCCTGTAACCCGCAAGCTCCACTGCGCTAGATCTACAACTAACCCTGAAACCGTCCTTCGCCGACGGTGGCCATGGCTGCAAATCACCATGGACCACCCAAACCTGCTTACGGCGGTGACCCAAACCAGTAAGCACCAGATCTCCCCCAACACAAAGAAGTCACATATTTGCAGCTTGATGATGTTGGCGGTGACCCAAACCAGTTTGCAACAGATCTCCCCCACCCAGTTCCTACAATCAGTGATGCAGAGTTGCAACAGATCTGTAATTTTTTTTAAAAAAAAAATTTGCTTGGTGGCTGAACCCATAAATCTAATTGGAAAAATGTAGTTTATTTTTTATTTTTTTATATTAAAAGGTATTATAGACATATTAAATAATTATTATACTATCAGGATTCTTATACTATTGGGCACCAAATATATGATTGTATAAAAACTAATCAGGTCCTTTATACTATCAATCTTTATCCTATTGTCGTATACTATCAGGTCTTATACTATCATGTGTGCCAAACGCAACCTCAATGCTTAAACCCTAATCCCAATACATGCAAATTCTCATTGTTTTTAAGATTTAGTACACTCCACAACCTATTCATTCAGCATATTTGAATTTATGAATGACCTAGTATCTATATTTCACATAATAAAACTAATTAAAACCACTTCCCCATTCTCATTTGTTCTTCATTAAGGTCACCTCTAACTGCAAACTAAATATACTCATCTATCAAGCTATAACTTCCATGTAATGAATCATCTATCTCAACATCCTTACTTCGCTCGTCTTTCTAGAGCCCTCTCTTCTCTCCTTGAAAAAATCAAGAATTCTAGAACCCACTTGGAGAGTGAATGAAACGTGAAGAACTACGGTTGGAATTCTGTATGACCATTATAATACGCACAAAATCACACAACAAGACCACAATAAACATCCACTACACTTTATGCAACAAATTGTTGAAAATATTGAGAATACACCCATTTATAAAAGTGGGTTTATAGCGCATAACATCAAGGTGGGATAACGACAATAAGAGTTAAAGCAAGCAAATAATGGGACCATAGATTTATTGGAAGGCCAAATGTTGGGTCGTAACCACTGAGTTTACACACACAAGGGTAACAATGAGAGAAATTCAAAAAGAAAGTCAAATAAAAGAATTGTGGACTCACTTTTCTACCTCTCAAGATGTAATGAGTACCATCTCTGCTTCTCTCCCTGAAAACTGCCATGACATCATTACCTGTCTTGGCTGTCCCAGATTTTGAAAAAACCTTTGTGTTAGAGACTGAAGCTTCAGGAAAGGGAGTTGGAGGAGTACTTATGCAAGAAGGCAAACCAGTAGCATACATGAGTCAAACTCTCTCAAGTAGAGCTCAAAATAAGTCAGTGTATGAAAGAGAATTAATGGCTATAGTAATGGCAATTCAGAAATAGAGGCATTATTTGATGGGGAGGCATTTCCTAATTCAGACTGACCAAAAGAGCCTCAGATTTTTGCAAGACCAGAGACTATGGGGTGAAGAACAGCAAAAATGGGCCTCTAAATTAATGGGGTATGATTTTGAGATCAAATATAAACCTGGCAGAGAGAATGGGGCTGCAGATGCTTTGTCCAGAAAATTGCAATTCTCAGCTATCTCCTCTGTGCAATTCAGTGGCTGGGATGACTTAGAGGATGAGATCCAAACTAATACACGGCTGAGGGGAATTCTGCAAGATTTGTTAAGACAACCAGACTCTCATTCAGGTTTTCAACTTAAAAAGGGCAAGTTGTTCTACAAAAGGAGGTTGGTCATTCCTAAAACTTCACAGAAAATTCCTTTGGTGCTTAGGGAGTTCCATGACTCAGCTATAGGGGGCATTCTGGGCTCTTCAAGACCTATAAAAGAATTTCGGGGTTGTTATTTTAGGAAGGGATGAAGGGGGACATTCAAAAATATGTGCAAGCATGTGAAGTTTGTCAAAGGAATAAGTCCTAAACCCTCACTCTTGGAGGTTTATTACAACCTCTACCTATTCCATCTACTGTTTGGACTGATCTGTCTATGGATTTCATTGGTGGACTCCCAAAGGCGGGAGGGGTTGATACCATCATGGTGGTTGTGGATAGACTCACCAAATATGCTCATTTTGTGGCTGTATCTCATCCCTATACAGCAAAGGATATTGCTAAGATATTCACTAGGGACATAGTCAAGTTACATGGGTTTCCTTCATCAATTGTATCAAATTGGGACAGGGTCTTCCTCAGCTCTTTTTGGGCAGAGTTATTTAAGATGGCTGGGACAAAGTTGAAGTATAGCATTGTTTATCACCCTCAATCAGATGGCGAAATAGAGGTAGTAAATAGGTGTGTGGAAACCTATTTGAGATGTCTAACAGGTTCTAAACCTAAGCAGTGGCCCAAGTGGTTGGCTTGGGCTGAGTTTTGGTACAACACCAATTATCATTCAGCCACTAAGATGACTCCTTTCAAGGATTTGTATGGCAGAGACCCACCTGTCCTTATTCGGGGAGATGGAGTCCCTTCAGCAGTGGAGGAAGTGTCACCGCTTGACTAAGAGAAATCAAATGCTTGATGAATTAAAGGAATCTCTAACCAAAGCTCAGAATAGGATGAAGATGCAAGCTAACAAACACAGGCGCGAGGTGGATTACCAACCAGGAGAAACAGTTTATTTGAAGATTCAACCATACAAATTGAAAACTCTAGCCAAAAGAGTTAACCAGAAGTTGAGTCCTAGGTTCTACGGTCCCTATGAGGTATTCGAAAAAATAGGACCGGTAGCTTACAAGCTGAAATTACCTCAGGGCAGCATGGTTCATCCGGTGTTCCATGCATCTTTACTCAAGAAGTCCATCTCTCTCATGGTAGACACACAACCATTGCCATTGTTCCTTGCTGAAGATTGGGAATTGCAGGTCCATCCAGCTGATATTACGGATTGCAAGCAGAATGCAGCAGGGGAAGTGGAGGTTCTGGTCAAGTGGCAGGATTTACCAGATTTTGAAAATTCCTAGGAATTGTTATCTGCTATCCAAGGAAATTTTCCTGAGTTTCACCTTGAGGACAAGGTGAATCTTTGGGGGGGAAGTATTGATAGAGACCCAGGCCGTATTGATAAAGACCCAGGCCCAAAAGTGATAAAAGTTTACACTAGAAAGAGGCTGTCACAGCAGGCAGTAACTAACTGCTGAGTTGGCCTAGGTAGGGTGGGAAAAGTGAGTGGAAGTTTGTTAGAATGGTTTATATGCTGTTAGGAGTGGAAAATGGAGGTAGGCAAGGATTGGGTTGGGCATAGGAAGGACTAGACACTCAACAATTGTCTAGAGCTACTTTTCTTTCTTCTATGTAATTATGTTATTTTTCTTTTCCAAGAATACACAAATCTGGTTGTGATATCATACTGATATCACCTGGAATACTCAGTTCATCTTGCTATGTTAGTAATTTCTGTTATTAAATCTGTTTGGTACCTATCACCTTCACCACAGTGTTCAATCTGTAAAAATCAGAGGAAATCCTCTTTGTATTTCCCTTGAATCGGAATAATTACAAGCAGCAGTATATATATAAGTAAAACTAACACTAATCTAGGAGTCTTAATGAGAGGAGTAAAGTCCTCTTCCTAAAAATCAGTAAAAATAGAATAACAGGAATTTTATGTACATGAATCCCGTAAAGAATAAAACAATAAATGGCTACAGCTAGCAATCTCTGAAGCATGGGTACTCCTCCCAGGGAGGAGTACTGAGCACCGCAGACGTACGGGTACCTGCACGCTGTACCATACACGTTGGTACGTGCACTGTAGGAAAAATTTTTTTTTTTTTTTGAATTTGGGTACGGCTATGCGGCTTGACGCGGCTCGGTGCGGCTTCACCACCTGCTGGGTACGGCTCCACCATATATTTGCCAAACACGGTCGTTTTTTTCAGATCTGGACCACGAGCTTCGAATCCGAGTCTCAACGAGCTTCCAAATCTTCATTCTTCTTCTCCCGAGTCAACCAAGCTCCAGATCGCAACTCCGGCGACGCTCGGCGATTGCAACTCCGGCGAACTTCATTCTTCTTCTACCCAAGTCATTGCATTACGTAGGCTGACCTAGTTGTGCGACGCGAGGCCGTGCGACGCGAGTCATGCGACCCGAGCTCAGTGACAGAGTGACCTTGCACAGTACGAAAATGGAGAGAAAGAAGAAAACGAAAAGGGGAGGGCTCACAGAAAACGAAATGGGAGAGAGATAGAAACGAGATTTGGTTTAAAAGAAAAATAAAAGTACAAATTTAAGAGTTATTTACTTGTTTGTATTTTTTTAGTACCGAGACATATACATATAATTTACTTAAGTATATATAAAAATTTAATATTAGTTTTTTAAAATGAATTAATTTACTCATTAATTTTTATGCTATGTTGTCATATTTTATTGGGTGAGATTTTAGTTCATTATACATATATATATATATAATTTCTTTTTTTTAATATATATATGACGTATGCATTCTAGTTTTTTGAAAATTTTCGTACCCGTGCCAGTATCCGTCTGGGATAACGGTCTGCACTGCAGCAACATTGCAACGCAGCTAGCAATCCATAAATAGAAGGATTTGCCAATTATGGCTGACCCTGTAAAATAGGAATTGTAATTCCTATTAATTAGGAACCAATATCCAATACTCCCCCTCAAGCTAGGTGGTAGATGTCAATCATGCTCAACTTGGATCTTAGATTCTCATAATTCGGCCTAGCAAGAGCTTTAGTCAAAATATCTGCTGTTTGATGACAAGAGGGAATGTGATCCAGTCTGATGACCCCATCTATAATTTTTTCTTTTATGAAGTGTCGGTCAATCTCAACATGTTTGGTTCTGTCATGATGAACAGGGTTCTTAGCAATACTAATAGCAACTTTGTTGTCACATAAGACTTTCATAGTATGGTCTGAAGGAATACCAAGTTCCTTGAGTATCCTTTCCAGCCATATTCCTTCACAAATACCATGGGCCATAGCCCTGAATTCTGCCTCAGCACTGCTTCTAGCCACTACAGATTGCTTCTTGCTTCTCCACGTAACCAAGTTACCCCACACATATGTGCAATACCCAGTAGTGGATTTCCGGTCATTTACTGATCCTGCCCAGTCTGCATCAGTAAATATTTCAACATCTCTGTTGGGATTCTTTTTGAAATGGAGTCCTCTACTAGGAGTCTTTTTTAGATACTGAAGAATTCTATTTACAGCCTTCATATGATTCTCAGTAGGATTGTTCCTAAAGCGACTTACCATACTCACAGAGAACCCAATATCTGGTCTAGTATGAGTCACATAGATCAATTTCCCTACCAATCTCTGGTACCTGTCTCTATTGGTTGGAGGACTTTCTTCTTCGGCTCCAATTTTTCTTGTTGGTTCCATTGGAGTGTCTGCAGGTTTGCATCCCAGCATACCTGTTTCTCGCAGTAGGTCCATTGTATACTTCCTCTGAGACACGGAGATTCCATCTTTGGAGCGAGCCACTTCCATCCCGAGGAAGTACCTGAGAAGGCCTAAGTTCTTGACTTCTAACTCCTTTGCCAAAGAGCTCTTGAGATGTGCTCTCTCTTCATGATCATCACCTGTGATTATGATGTCATCTACGTAGACTATGAATAATGCTATTTTTCCTTCCACCGAGTGTTTGACAAACATAGTATGATCTGTTTAGCACTGGATGTACCTATATTTCTTTACCACTCGAGTTAGTTTATCAAACTAAGCATAGGGTAACTGCTTAAGGCCATAAAGTGAGTTTCGAAGTCTGCACACCTTGCTCGAAATTTCTGGTTTTTCCAGTCCAAGAGGAATTCTCATATAAACCTCCTCTAATTCACCATTGAGAAATGCATTTTTGATATCTAGTTGGTGTAGAGGCCAATCTAGATTTACTGCCAAAGATAGGATAACTCGAACAGAATTGAGTTTTGTCACTGGGGCAAATGTTTCCTCATAATTGACCCCATAAGATTGAGTGAATCCTTTTGCAACTAACCAAGCTTTATACCTGTTCACACTCCCATCAGTGTTATATTTGACTGAGAAAATCCACTTGCACCCAACTAGTTTCTTTCCTTCTGGTAACATCACAAATTCCCAAGTACCATTCTTTTCTAATGCATGAACTTCATCTTCTACAGCAGCCTTCCATTCTGGTTGTTTACGGGCCTCTTGAACATCCCTTGGTATCTGCACACTATCTAGAACAGTGACAAAAGCCTTGTACTCCTGTGATAGTTTTCCATAAAAAACATAGTTGCCAATAGGATGTTAAGTGCATGATCTCACTCCTTTTCTTAAGGCAATTGGCTGATCAAGATCATGAACTACTGGGCAAGGATTATCAAGTTCTGTACTAGACATGGAATAAGGGATTGTGTTACTTGTATGTGCTAGTGCTTCCGTGGACTCTAGATTCTGGGCAGATTCCTGGCTTGGCCTCTGGAAAGGACAGATTTTTGGCTCCCTTTGAGATTTCTGTTTCCTTTAGTACACCAGTAAATTCTTGTCAGCTTGTGTAGTGAGAGAAGAGGTTGGATCAATGGCAGAAGGTTCTGCCACTTGAGTTTGAATAGTTGTAGATAAGGGTTCAGCCATTTGATTTTGAGTAGGTGAGGATATTATAAGTATCTCGGGGTGCCTCAATTTCCCAAAGTTGGGATTCTGTAATTGTCCTCTCCCCCTAAATGTTTACTTTGGGATAGTAAGGTTGATGCTCAAAGAAGGTCACATCCATGGAATGGTAGAATTTTCTGGTGGCAAGGGAATAGCATTTGTAGCCCTTTTGGTTTGGTGAGTATCCAAGAAATATGCATTTCACAGATTTAGGATCTAATTTGCTTTAGTTAGGCTGGTGGTCATGGACAAAAACAGTGCATCCAAAAATTTTCAGGGGTATGCATGTTAGGAAACAGATGTTTGGGTATATAGACAGCAAGGAAGAGCATGGGGTGTTGAAGGCAAGGGCTTTGGAAGGCATTCTGTTGATTAGATAGGCTACAGAAAGGACAGCTTCACCCCAAAAATGATTTGGGACATTTGTGGCTATCATGAGAGACCTAGTCACCTCCATTAGGTGCCGGTTTTTCCTCTCAGCAATCCCATTTTGCTGAGGGGTGTCTACACATGAACTTTGATGGATAATTCCATTTTTCTGAAGATAGGACCCGAGCATGGTGTTATAATATTTCCTACCATTGTCAGTTCGAAGGACTTTGATTTTGGCCTGAAATTGGTTGTGAACCATGTTATGGAAGTTTTCAAAATTTGTCCCACTTCTGATTTTTCTTTCATATGAAATACCAAAGTAACTGTTGTGTGATCATCAATAAATGTGACTAACCATCTAGAACCAGTTATGTTGTTGACTCTAGAGGGTCCTCATACATCACTATGAATTAATCAGAAAGGATGAGATGGTTTATATGGTTTGGCAGGATAAGAGCTACAAGTATGCTTGGATAATTGACAAACTTCACAATGAAATAATTTAGAATTTTTATTGAATAATGAAGGGAACAATTTTTCAAGGTAGACAAAGTTGGGGTGGCCTAAACGGTAATGCCATAACATAACAGAATCCTCTTTACTACCACTAAGGGAAGTGGCAACACAAGCATGTTTATTTGTTTTCCTCTTGGAGTCATCAACTTGCAGGAAGTAGAGCCCTGCACATTCTTCAGCATTGCCAATCATCTTCCCCAATCATCTTCAGCACAAGCAGTGCGGTAATACATGAAATTTTCTCTGGTTTCATTGATCATTGAGTTTAGCAGCCACGACATCACTAGGCTGTTCTCAAGATTCCATTTCCGATGGCTGGGTTCATTCTTTTCCGGCTGTTTGGCATCACCCGTGATGTATTCTTCCTTTCCCTTTCCTTGGAGGAAGAATCGAACAGAGCGAGCCCATTGGATGTAATTCTGACCGTTGAGTTTGTGGCCAGTAATAGGGAGAATGGTACCTTCGGTCAGGCTGGTGGTGTTAGGGTTGCCAGCCCCCGATTTAAGCACCACAGTGGTATCCCATTCGTCATCCATTGATGAACGGTGGCTTTGGATTCAAACGTGGTACAGATCGAGCACCGATACAATGTAAAAATCAGAGGAAATCCTCTTTGTATTTCCCTTGAATCAGAATAATTACAAGCAGCAGTATATATATAAATAAAACTAACAGTAATCTAGGAGTCTTAACGAGAGGAGTAAAGTCCTCTTCCTAAAAATCAATAAAAACAGAATAACAGGGATTTTATGTACACGAATCCAGAAAAGAATAAAACAATAGATGGCTACAGCTAGCAGTCCATAAATAGAAGGATTTGCCAATTATGGCTGACCCTGAAAAATAGGAATTGTAATTCCTATTAATTAGGAACCGATATCCAACACAATCTTTGACTACAGTTGTACAATTTCAGATTGCACTAGATTTGGAGTCTCAAAACAAGCAGAAAAGCATAAATCTCTCATTCTTTTAATTCTTAATTGCTTTATAGATTGGACTAGAATTGAAGCGTTAAACCAAAAGAAAAAAACAGCATAATTTTTATATCATGTTATGATCCTTAACTGAACAATGTTTTGTTTAAGGATTTCAGCAAAAAAAAAAAAAACTCCATATGTTATATAAAAATTACTTATACATTAGTCTTAATATTTAATTTAGTAGTGAACAATGAAAAGTTGGACATAATTGAAGAATATATTATACCACCAATTGTGTTGTAACCAGCTACACAAACAGAAAATAGGGAGAAGAAATATAGACATGGAATTTAATGTCGTTCAACCTACAGCAATTTATTGGTTTAGTACATTCCAAGTAATAGCCACTCAATGCTTAAACCCTAATCCCAATACATGCAAATTCTCATTGTTCTTAAGATTTAGTACACTCCACAACCTATTCATTCAGCATACTTGAATTTATGAATGACCTAGTATCTCTATATTTCACATAATAAACTAATTAAAACCACTCCCCCACTCTCATTTGTTCTTAATTGAGGTCACCTCTAACTGCAAACCAAATATACTCATCCATCAAGCTATAACTTCCATGTAATGAATCATCTATCTCAACATCCTTACTTTGCTCGTCCTTCTAGAGCTCTCTCTTCTCACCTTGTAAAAATCAAGAATTCTAGAACCCACTTGGAGAGTGAATGTAACGTGAAGAACTACCGATGGAATTCTGTATGACCATTATAATACGCACAAAATCACACGAAAAGACCACAATAAACATCCACTACATTTTACGCAACAAATTGTTGAAAATATTGAGAATACACCCATTTATAAAAGTGGGTTTATAGCACATAACATCAAGGTGGGATATCAACAATAAGAGTTAAAGCAAGCACATAATGGGACCACGATTTATAGGAAGGCCAAATGTTGGGTCGTAACCACTGAGTTTACACACACAAGGGTAACAATGAGAAATTCAGAAAGAAAGTCAAATAAAAGAATTGTGGACTCACTTTTCTACCTCTCAAGACGTAATGAGTACCATCTCTGCTTCTCTCCCTAAGAAACACATCAGAGATATTAATTTGACTCCCACGGGAAAATGAAAACATGACAAGCCATTCAAAAAAGTCACCTTGGACTTGTATCATTATAGCCATCGCAAATGCCATCTGAAACTGCAGATTGACGAGCAGCCTAAAACAAATGAAAAAAAAAATATGGCAGGAACGGAACAGCTTGAAATGCATCACCAAATGTTAGCCTAAACAAAGCTTGCGATATTGTGGTAAAGAACAACAAGAAGATACACAATCAAAGCATAGTATTCTATTTGCCTTAACCACAATATTCAATCCCTGAGTACAGTTGTACAAATTTTAGATTCTACTAGATTTGGAAATTCAAAACAAGTAGAAAAGCATAAATCTCGCATTCTTTTATTCTAAACTTCTATTTAGATTGACCTAGAATTGAAGCGTTAAACCAAAAGAAAAACAGCATAAATTTTTATATCTTATTATGATCCTTCACTGAACAATGTTTTGTTTAAGGATTTCAGCAAAAAAAAAAAGCTCCATATGTTATATAAAAATTAGTTATACGTTAGTCTTAATATTTAAGTTAGTTGTGAACAATGAAAAGTTGGACATAATTGAAGAATATATTATACCACCCATTGTGTTGTAACCAGGTGCACAAACAGAAAATAGGGAGAAGAAGTATAGACATGGAATTTAATGTTGTTCAACCTACAGCAATCTATTGGTTTAGTACACTCCAAATAATAGCCACTCAATGCTTAAACCCTAATCCAAATACAAGCAAATTCTCATTGTTTTTAAGATTCAGTACACTCCACAACCTATTCATTCAGCATATTTGAATTTATGAATGACCTAGAATCTCTATATTTCACATTATAAAACTAATTAAAACCACTTCCCCACTCATTTGTTCTTAATTGAGTTCACCTCTAACTGCAAACCAAATATACTCATCTATCAAGCTATAACTTCCATGTATTGAATCATCTATCTCAACATCCTGACTTTGCTCGTCTTTCTAGAGCCCTCTCTTCTCTCATTGTAAAAATCAAGAATTCTAGAACCCACTTGGAGAGTGAATGTAACGTGAAGAACTACGGTTGGAATTCTGTATGACCATTATAATACGCATAAAATCACACGAGAAGACCACAATAAACATCCACTACACTTTATGCAACAAATTGTTGAAAATATTGAGAATACACCCATTCATAAAAGTGGGTTTATAGCATATAACATCAAGGTGGGATATCGACAATAAGAGTTAAAGCAAGCAAATAATGGGACCATCGATTTATAGGAAGGCCTAATGTTGGGTCGTAACCACTGAGTTTACACACACAAGGGTAACAATGAGAGAAATTCAGAAAGAAAGTCGAAGAAAAGAATTGTGGACTCACTTTTCTACCTCTCAAGACGTAATGAGTACCATCTCTGCTTCTCTCCCTAAGAAACACATCAGAGTCCAGAGATATTAATTTGACTCCAACGGGAAAATGAAAACATGACAAGCCATTTAAAAAAGTCACCTTGGACTTGTATCATTATAGCCAATGCTAATGCTATCTGAAACTGCAGATTGACGAGCAGCCTAAAACAAATGAAAAAAAAAAAAACAAAGAAAATGGCAGGAAAGGAAAAGCTTGAAATGCATCACCAAATGTCTGGCTAAAAGAAGCTTGCGATATTGATGGTAAAGAACAACAAGAAGATACACAATCAAAGGATAGTATGCTATTTGCCTTCACCACAATATTCAATCCCTGAGTACAGTTATACAATTTTTAGATTCGACTAGATTTGGAGTTTCAAAACAAGCAGAAATGCATAAATCTCACATTCTTTTATTCTAAACTTCTATTTAGATTGGACTAGAATTGAAGCGTTAAACCAAAAGAAAAAAAGCATAAATTTTTATATCTTATTATGATCCTTCACTGAACAATGTTTTGTTTAAGGATTTCAGCAAAAAAAAAGAAGCTCCATATGTTATATAAAAATTAGTTATACGTTAGTCTTAATATTTAAGTAAGTTGTGAACAATGAAAAGTTGGACATAATTGAAGAATATATTATACCACCCATTGTGTTGTAACCAGGTGCACAAACAGAAAATAGGGAGAAGAAGTATAGTCATGGTATTTAATGTCGTTCAACCTACAGCAATCTATTGGTTTAGTACACTCCAAGTAATAGCCACTCAATGCTTAAACCCTAATCCCAATACAAGCAAATTCTCATTGTTTTTAAGATTTAGTACACTCCACAACCTATTCATTCAGCATATTTGAATTTATGAATGACCTAGTATCTCTATATTTCACATAAGAAAACAAATTAAAACCACTTCCCCACTCTCATTTGTTCTTAATTGAGTTCAGCTCTAACTGCAAACCCAATATACTCATCTATCAAGCTATAACTTCCATGTATTGAATCCTCTATCTCAACATCCTGACTTCGCTCGTCTTTCTAAAGCCCTCTCTTCTATCCTTGTAAAAATCAAGAATTCTAGAACCCACTTCGAGAGTGAATGTAACATGAAGAACTACAGTTGGAATTCTGTATGACCATTATAATACGCACAAAACCACAAGAGAAGACCACAATAAACATCCAGTACACTTTATGCAACAAATTCTTGAAAATATTGAGAATACACCCATTCATAAAAATGGGTTTATAGCACATAACATCAAGGTGGGATATGACAATAAGAGTTAAAGCAAGCAAATAATGGGACCATCAATTTATAGGAAGGCCTAATGTTGGGTCTTGTAAAGAGAAAAGAGATATGGGGAAGAAGAGAAGCATGAGAGGTAACACTATATTTATATTAAACTATTAGAACTATTGATATACAAAAGCAAGGCCCAACCCAATATATCAAACCTAATTATATTTCACTAACACTCCCCCCTCAAACTGGAGCATAGATGTTGATCATGCTCAGCTTGTTACAAATATAGTCAACTCTACTTCGATTAAGTGCTTTGGTAAAGATATCTGCAAGTTGTTCTCCTGTCCGTACATGTCCAGTAACAAAAAGACCCTATTGAACCTTTTCTCGCACAAAGCGATAGTTAGCTTCAATACGCTTCGTCCGTTCATGAAAAACGGGATTAGAAGCAATATGAATAACAGCTTGATTGTCACACCACAACTTCATAGGCATTATACTCTAACTCCAATCTCACTAAGAAGATGATGAATCCACACCAATGAGTGGTTCGGGGAGATGACATGAATTGACTAACCAAATTGACAGAGAAGGCAATATCAGGACGAGTAACCGTGAGGTAGTTAAGCTTGCCAACTAACTTTCTATATCGTTCAGGGTCAGGCATAGCATCTCCATCATCTGATAAGAGTTTGACATTAGGAACCATAGGCGCATCAACAGGTTTGGCTCCAAGCATACCTATTTCTCTGAGTAAATCAAGCACATACTTCCTCTGAGTAAGAAAAATACCCTTCGAACTCCTCATCACTTCAATGCCTAAGAAGTATTTCAAAGCACCCAAGTCCTTAGTCTGAAATTGTGTTTGAAGAAAGTCCTTAAGCTTTCTAATCCCAATCTCATCGCTCCCAGTAATGATAATATCATCCACATAAACTACTAAGAAAAGACAATCACCCTGAGAGCATCGAAAGAATACTGAATGATCAAAAGTACTTCTCTGTAGCCCAAACTGAAGAACAGCTTGACTAAAGCGCTCAAACCATACTCGTGGAGCTTGTTTGAGACCATATAATGACTTCTTTAGTTTGCAAACTTTACCATTCTCCCCCTGAGCAACAAACCCTGGAGGTTGCTCCATATATACCTCCTCCTGCAGGTCGCCATGGAGAAAGGCATTCTTGACATCAAGTTGGTGCAAAGGCCAATGATGACTAGCTGCAAGAGAGATAAAGATACGAACAGAGGCAAGTTTAGCAACAAGAGAGAATGTATCAGAATAATCAACGCCATAAACCTGAGCATAACCCTTAGCAACAAGACGAGCTTTTAAATGAGCCACAGAGCCATCAGGATTAACTTTGACAGCATACACCCACTTACAACCAATTGCCTATTTACCAGCAGGTAGAGAAACTAATTCCCAAGTATCATTGTGTTCAAGGGTATGCATCTCATCCAACATAGCCTGACGCCACCCCTCATTAGACAAGGCCTCAGAAACAATATGAGGAAGGGTTAGAGAATCAAGAGAAGCAACAAAAGGCTGACTAGAACGAGATAAACCAGCATAAGAAACAAAAGAAGAAATAGGATAAGTACAATTACGTTTACCTTTTCGAAGAGCAATTGGGAGATCAAGACTCGAATCAGGAAGAGTAGGATCTGGAGAGGAAATAGGAACTGGAACAGGCAATGAATCTGTAGCGTCTGGAGTAGTAGAACTGACCACAGTAGGTTGTTGATTCCGCCGAACATAATGGTGGAACACAGGAGGACGAGGGAAGGAACGAGACCAAGAAGAAGGAGAAAAAGAAGTACCTGTAGTAGGAAAAAAATATACCAGAAAGTCCTCATCATTATTTGCGGGAGAGGGAGGGGTAGACTCAGACGAGAAGGCAATGGTTTCAAAGAATGTCACATCGGCAAAAACAAGATACCGACGTAAATTAGGAAAATAACACCGGTACCCTTTTTGACTTCGAGAATAACCAAGGAAGATACATTTGAGAGAGCGAGGATCCAACTTGGAGACCTGAGGGCGAACATCCTGCACAAAACAAGTGCAACCAAAAATTCTGGGAGGGAGAGTAAATAGAGATTGAGAGGGATAGAGCAAGGAATGAGGGATTTGACCATTAAGAACAGATGAAGGAAGACGATTAATTAAATAACATGCAGTAGACACAACATCAGCCCAAAAGTGTTTAGAAACTTTCATTTCAAATAAAAGAGCACGAGCAACTTCAAGTAAATGTCGATTCTTTCTTTCTGCCACCCCATTTTGTTGAGGAGTGACAATGCATAAGGTTTCATGAATAATACTATGTTCTTGCAAAAAAGATATAAAAGGGGCAGACAAGTATTCTTTAGCATTATCACTACAAAAAGTGCGAATAGTTATATTAAATTGAGTTTGAACTTCTGCACAAAAGGAACGAAATATATTAAACACCTCTGAACGATTTTTCATTAAATAAAGCCAAGTAACACGAGAGTAATCATCGACAAAAGTAACAAAATAACGAAAACCAACTTTAGACTCAACAGGACAAGGCCCCCAAATGTCTGAATGAACTAAAGTAAAAGGAGAAGCAACACGCTTATTGACTCTAGGAGGAAAAGATCCTCGATGGTGTTTAGCAAACTGACAAGACTCACAATTCAAAACAAATGAAGACTCTAAACTAGGACACAACTTCTTCAATGTCTGCAAGGGTGGATGTCCAAGCCGGCAATGAAGATGAAACGGAGAAATGGAAGCAGAACAAGCAACCGACAGTGGTCTCGGAATGGTGGACTCCAAAACATATAAGCCATTGGATTCACGGCCTCTACCAATCACCTTCTTCGTCCCAAGATCCTGAAATAAACAATATGTAGGAAAGAAGTGAACACTACAATTCAGACTATTGGTAATTTTACTGACAGACAAAAGATTAAAAGGAAAATGTGGTAAACATAAGACAGAATGTAAGGAAAGAGAGGATGAAGGATGGGCAACCCCACTACCTATAACAGGGGCTGAGGAACCATTAGCAAGAGTGACATTTGGTAAGGAAGAAGTGGGAAGAAAAGAGGAGAGAATACCAGTATTACCTATCATATGGTCAGTGGCGCCAGAATCAATGACCCATGTACGGGAGGAAGAAGTGAGACAAGCAGTGGGATTACCTGACTGGACAAGAGTAGCAGTGGAAGAAGGACCAATACCCTGTGAGGCCTGGAACTGAGTGTAAGCCTCAAATTCAACACCAGACATGGTAATGGTTCTGAGACCCTGTGTTTGAGGAGCAGTGACAGGTGTGGGCAAGAGACCCTCTTGAGTTGTTGCATGAGCATAACGCTGACCTTGGGAGGAACCAGGTTTCCCATTCAACTTCCAACAGTTCTTCTTAATATGGCCTTCCTCCCCACAATAATAACAAAAATAAGAACCACCATCACGGCCACCAAAAATACTACCATCACGACCAACATCACGGCCACCAAAACGACCACCTGTTCTACCACGACCTCCACCTCTACCTGTTCTACCGCCACCACGACCAACCAAAGCAGCCGGTGATCCAAAAGAAGAATCAGAATGCAACTCATGATAAGTGCGCATGAGGCAGCAATAAACATCAGCAAGGGTCATATGTTCAGAACCAGTCAATAGCTGATCACAAGCGGCACTGAACTCAAAGGATAATCCAGACAAGAAACTCACAACTGCCAGTTGTTCCCGCTATAAGCGCATCTGTTTAACATCAGTAGAGATAGGTTGGAGGTCATTCAATTCCTCATAGGTACGCTTAAAGTCAGTAAAATACCCATGATGAGACTTATCCTGCTGTGCTGGTCTATGAAACGCCTGTGACACCTCATAAAGACGAGTTAAGTTGGCTTTCCCAGAATAAAGAAACTCCATATACTCTCATAGCTCTTTCACAATATCATAGTGAGAGACAACATGCTTCATGGAAGTATCAAGGGTTTTGTTGATCATACCAAAGAGGCGATTATCTTCCCGCAACCACCGATCACGCCTAGTTTTAGATATCAGAGGATCATCTGTTAGATGATCTTTCTCAATCCCAGTGAGAAACATGGTAATAGTTTTACGCAATTCGCATAGTGTTTCCCGTCAAACTTATCATCAGTAATGCGGACAGAAGCAGATATGACCTCAGGCATAACGGTAGGTTTCATCGACTTCTCATATTCATCAGAACTGGTGGAACTGGAATCATGAGCAAGATCAGCCATCAGAGAAAAAGAAAAGAGGCACCACCGTACACTGCAAACAACACAAAAAATGTTGGGCTCAAAGAAAAACACCCAAACGGCACTGAAAACACCCAAACACCACCGCAAAATGCTTCAACAGAATTGAACACCCTCAAATGGCACCCAAAAACACAACAAGAGGACTGGGTTCGAAAGAAAACTTCAAAGCATGCCTGAAAATGCCCAAATCACGAACTGGGCTAGCTGGAAAATGTCAAACCGCGACTGAAAACACCAAAACGCAGCATTCCTGGCCAGCAGCGACACCCCTGGTCTCCAGAAACACCAGACGCGGCTCCCCTGGCCGGCGGCGACACCTCTGGTTGCTGGAAACAGAATGCGCGGCACCCCTGCCCACTGTTCAACACATTAGCGTGAAGCCCTCACGCCTAAACAGCAACAAAAACCTCTGATCTGGACCTCAGCAGTGCTTGAAAAATAAATCAACCCTAGAAAAGGGTAGATCGGCAGAATCTGAACACAAAGTTATAATTTTTTTTTTCGTTTTTTTTTTTTTTGGAAAAGGGCAAGTTAGGGTTTGGAATTTCTGACTCTAAATACCATGTAAAAAGAAAAGAGAGATTGAGAAGAAGAGAAGCTTGAGAGGTAAAACAGAAAAAGAGAGTAGCTAAGTTGTTATCATTAGCCACCCTAACACTATATTTATATTAAATTATTAGAACTATTGATATACAAAAGCAAGGCCCAGCCTAATACATCAAACCTAACTATATTTCACTAACAGGTCGTAACCACTGCGTTTACACACACAAGGGTAACAATGAGAGAAAATCAGAAAGAAATTCAAATAAAAGAATTTTGGACTCACTTTTCTACCTCTCAAGACGTAATGAGTACCATCTCTGCTTCTCTCCCTAAGAAACACATCAGAGATACTAATATGACTCCAACTGTAAAATGAAAACATGACATGCCATTTAAAAAAGACAACTTGGACTTGTATCATTATAGCCATTGCTAATGCTATCTGAAACTGCAGATTGACGAGCAGCCTAAAACAAATGAAAAAAAAAATGGCAGGAAAGGATCAGCTTAAAATGCATCACCAAATGTGAGCCTAAACAAAGCTTGCGATATTGATGGTAAAAAACAACAAGAAGATACACAATCAAAGCATAGTATTCTATTTGACTTCACCACAATATTCAATCCCGGAGTACAGCTGTACAATTTTTAGATTGGACTATATTTGGAGTCTCAAAACAAGCAGAAAAGCATAAATCTCACAATCTTTTATTCTAAACTTCTATTTAGATTGGACTAGAATTGAAGCATTAAACCAAAAGAAAAAATGCATAAATTTTTATATCTTATTATGATCCTTCACTGAACAATGTTTTGTTTAAGGATTTCAGCAAAAAAAAAAAGGCTCCATATGTTATATAAAAATTAGTTATACGTTAGTCTTAATATTTAAGTTAGTGGTGAACAATGAAAAGTTGGACATAATTGAAGAATATATTATACCACCCATTGTGTTGTAACCAGGAGCTCAAACAGAAAATAGGGAGAAGAAGTATAGACATGGAATTTAATTTTGTTCAACCTACAGCAATCTATTGGTTTAGTACACTCGAAGTAATAGCCACTCAACGCTTAAACCCTAATCCCAATACAAGCAAATTCTCATTGTTTTTAAGATTTAGTACACTCCACAACCTATTCATTCAGCATATTTGAATTTTTGAATGACCTAGTATCTCTATATTTCACGTAATAAAACTAATTAAAACCACTTCCCCACTCTCATTTGTTCTTAATTGAGTTCACCTCAACTGCAAACAAAATATACTGATCGATCAAGCTATAACATCCATGTAATGAATCATATATCTCAACATCCTTACTTCGCTCGTCTTTCTAGAGCTCTCTCTTCTCTCCTTGTAAAAATCAAGAATTCTCGAACCCACTTCGAGAGTGAAGGTAACCTGAAGAACTACGGTTGGAATTCTGTATAACCATTATATTACGCACAAAATCACACGAGAAGACCACAATAAACATCCACTACACTTTATGCAACAAATTGTTGAAAATATTGAGAATACACCCATTTATAAAAGTGGGTTTATAGCACATAACATCAAGGTGGGATATCGACAATAAGAGTTAAAGTAAGCAAATAATGGGACCATCGATTTATTGGAAGGCCAAATCTTGGGTTGTAACCACTGAGTTTACACGCACAAGGAGAGAAATTCAGAAAGAAAGCCAAATAAAAGAATTGTGGACTCACTTTTCTACCTCTCAAGACGTAAAGAGTACCATCTCTGCTTCTCCCCCTAAGAAACACATCAAAGATATTAATTTGACTCCAACGGGAAAATGAAAACAAAACAAACCATTTAAAAAAGTCACCTTGGACTTGTATCATTATAGCCAATGCTAATGCTATCTGAAACTGCAGATTGACGAGCAGCCTAAAACAAATGAAAAAAAAAAAACAAAGAAAATGGCAGGAAAGAAAAAGCTTGAAATGCATCACCAAATGTCTGGCTAAAAGAAGCTTGCGATATTGATGGTAAAGAACAACAAGAAGATACACAATCAAAGCATAGTACTCTATTTGCCATCACCACAATATTCAATCCCCCAGTACAGTTGTACAATTTTTAGATTGGACTATATTTGGAGTCTCAAAACAAGCAGAAAAGCATAAATCTCACATTCTTTTAATTCTTAACTGCTATTTAGATTGGACTAGAATTGAAGCGTTAAACCAAAAGAAAAAAAGCATAAATTTTTATCTCTTATTATGATCCTTCACTGAACAATGTTTTGTTTAAGGATTCAGCAAAAAAAAAAGACTCCATATGTTATATAAAAATAACTTATACGTTAGTCTAAATATTTAAGTTAGTAGTGAACAATGAAAAGTTGGACATAACAGAAGAATATATTATACCACCCATTGTTTTGTAACCAGGTGCACAAACAGAAAATAGGGAGAAGAAGTATAAACAAAGAATTTAATGTTGTTCAACCTACAGCAATTTATTGGTTTAGTACACTCCAAGTAATAGCCACTCGATGCTTAAACCCTAATCCCAATACATGCAAATTCTCATTGTTTTTAAGATTTAGTACACTCCACAACCTATTCATTCAGCATATTTGAATTTATGAATGACATAGTATCTCTATAGTTCACATAATAAACTAATTAAAACCACTTCCCCAGTCTCATTTGTTCTTAATTGAGGCCACCTCCAACAGCAAACAAAATATCCTGATCTATCAAGCTAAAACTTCTATGTAAAGAATCATCTATCTCAACATCCTTACTTCGCTCATCCTTCTAGAGCCCTCTCTTCTCTCCTAGTAAAAATCAAGAATTCTAGAACCCACTTGGAGAGTAAATGTAACGCGAAGAACTACAGTTGGAATTCTGTATGACCAATATAATACGCACAAAATCACATGACAAGACCACAATAAACATCCACTACACTTTATGTAACAAATTGTTGAAAATATTGAGAATACACCCATTTATAAAAGTGGGTTTAAAGCACATAACATCAAGGTGGGATATCGACAATAAGAGTTAAAGCAAGCAAATAATGGGACCATCGATTTATAGGAAGGCCAAATGTTGGGTCGTGTAATTGTCTGAATAATTCATATATTTACTTGGAAATCAGTACATCATTATATACAACTAGTCTAGGCTATATTAGGAAGGTATACTAATGAGTATCCCTATAAATCAGCTAATCAATCAAGCCTAATTATATCTAATTACATTCTGTAACAGCCTACTAATTACATCCTGATTATATGCTAATTATAATCTGTAACACTCCCCCTCAAGTTGGAGCATAGATATTAATCATGCCCAACTTGTTACAAAGATAATCAACCCTGGCCCCAACTAGAGACTTTGTGAAAATATCTCCCAATTGTTCTCCAGTCTTCACATACCCTGTGGAAATCAACCCTTGTTGTATCTTCTCACGGACGAAGTGACAATCAATCTCAATATGCTTAGTTCGCTCATGGAACACAGGATTAGATGCAATGTGAAGAGCAGCTTGATTATCGCACCATAACTTAGGCTTCAAGTTTTAAACCCAACTTCACTCAAGAGATGGTATATCCATATTATCTCACACACAGATTGTGCCATAGCCCTATATTCTGATTCTGCACTTGATCGTGACACAACTGTTTGCTTCTTGCTTTTCCATGAGACCAAGTTTCCTCCAACAAAAACACAATAGCCTGATGTGGATCTCCTATCCATTTTGGAACCTGCCCAATCTGCATCTGAGAAACACTCAATATGAGTATGTCCATGATTTGTATACAAAATACCACGTCCAGGTGCTCCTTTCAGGTAACATAAAATATGTTCTAAAGCTGCCCAATGATGAACTGTTGGAGAAGACATAAACTGACTAACAACACTAACAGAATACGCAATATCTGGCCGAGTCACTGTGAGATAGTTCAACTTTCCGACCAATCTTCTATATCTCTCAGGATCTTCAAACAGCTTCTCCTTCTCCAAAGAAGTGCATATTTGGAACCATCGGAGCACTACATGGCTTTGCCCCTAATTTTCCTGTCTCAGTCAACAAGTCAAGTATATATTTCCTCTGAGATAGAAAAATACCTTTATTACTTCTTGTGACCTCAACACCCAAGAAGTACTTTAGCATTCCTAAGTCTTTCGTGTGAAACTGAGTATGAAGGAAAGACTTAAGAGATGAAATTCCTGTAGTATCACTCCCAGTAATGACAATGTCATCCACATATACAACTAGAAGAATGCTACCTGCTGTAGATTGCTTATAGAACACTGAGTGATCAGACTTACTTTTCTTCATGCCAAAGGTCTCAACAGCCTCACTAAACTTGCCAAACCAGGCACGGGGACTCTATTTCAAACCATACAGAGATTTTCGAAGGCGACAAACTTTCCCATACTCCCCCTGAGCAACAAAACCAGGAGGTTGCTCCATATAAACCTCCTCCTGCAAATCACCATGAAGAAAAGCATTCTTGATATCAAGTTGATGCAAAGGCCAATTATGAGTAGCTGCCATAGAAATAAGCAATCTGACAGACGTCAATTTAGCCACAGGAGAAAAAGTGTCAGAATAATCTACACCATAGGTTTGAGCATATCCCTTAGCAACAAGACGGGCTTTCAGTCGAGCAACTGACCCATCGGGATTTACCTTAACCGTGAAGACCCATTTGCATCCAATAGCTCGTTTTCCTGCAGGTAAAGTAACCAAGTTCCAGGTACCATTGTCATCTAAAGCATTCATTTCCTCTATCATTGCCTTATGCCATCCAGGATGAGATATGGCTTCATGAACAGTTTTGGGGATAGAGATAGAATCAAGGGATGCAATAAAAGAACAAGATGAAGGTGACAAATGATGATAAGAAATAAAAGAGGAAACAGGATAAGTACACTGACGTTTACCTTTGCGTAAAGCAATTGGAAGATCATTACCTAATGACGAAGGAGAAATTGGTACTGGACATGAATCATGTGGAACCCGAATCAGGATGTGGTTGTCGTCTGGTGTAGACCTGAGTGATAGGAGGCCGGGTAGAGCTGGTGCCATAATGGGTGCAGATGGTGTGGTAGTATAGACTAACACATCATCATCCTCCCCCTGTTGGGGTGTTGGAGCAGATGAAAAATATGGTCTGTCTTCTAGGAAAGTGACATCAGCTGAGATAAGGTACTTATTAAGATCAGGACAAAAACATCTATAACCTTTCTGAAGACGAGGATAACCGAGGAAGACACACTTCAAAGATTTTGGATCCAACTTACTGACCTGCGGACGAACATCTCTGACAAAGCATGTACTACCAAATATCCGAGGGTCAACAGGAAACAATGACTTGTTAGGAAATAGGATACTATAAGGAATCTCACCATGAAGAATCGATGAAGGCATGCGATTAATCAAGAAGCATGCTGTGGAAATGGCATCAGCCCAGAAAGATTTAGGAACTTTCATTTGGAATAAAATGACTCGGGCAGTTTCAAGAAGATGTCTGTTCTTTCGCTCTGCTACTCCATTTTGGGATGGAGTATCAACACAAGAAGTTTGGTGAAGGATACCACTCTGAATCATATAATTTTGGAACATGGATGACTTATATTCTTTGGCATTATCACTTTGCAATGTATGAACAGAGACATTAAACTGTGTTTTAATCTCAAAGACAAAATGCACAAAAATTGAAAACAACTCAAAGCGATTTTTCATTAGATATAACCAAGTAACACGAGAAAAGTCATCAACAAAGGTAACAAAATACTTAAACCCAGTTTTTGAAGTGACAGGACAAGGACCCCAAACATCGAATGGACTAATTCAAAAGGAAAACTAGCTCTTTTATTGACTCTAGGACTAGAACTAAGACGATGGTGTTTGGCAAATTGACAGGACTCACAATCCAATGACATCACTTTATTAAACTGTGGACAAAGTTTCTTGAGCAAATGGAAGAGATGGATGGCCCAAATTTCAGAAGCAGTGTGCTTCAAAAGGAGATGGAACACCAGTGCAAGTCAATGATTTTGGAATTTGCGTGTCAAGGATGTAGAGACCCCCAGATTCATGTCCTTTACCAATAATCTTCTTCGTCATAAGATCCTGAAATAAGCAATGATCGGGAAAGAATGAGATACAACAGTTAAGATTACGAGTGAGCTGACTTACTGAGATCAAGTTAAAAGATAATTGTGGCAAATGTAGGACAGAGGACAAAGGAAGTGAGGGAGTTGGTGTAATTGTGCCAGACCCAAGAACACAAGATGTCGACCCATCTGCTAAAGTTACTTTAGACATGGAGGTGTGTGACTGAAAAGTGGAAAAGAGACCAGAATTACCTGTCATATGGTCTGTGGCACCAGAATCAATGACCCATTTGGAGGATGATGAAACAAGACAGGTATTTGATTTACCTGAATCAAAGAATTGCAATGATAGGAGTAGATGAAGACTTTAGTGATTCTTGGTACTGAGAAAACCTGGCAAATTCATCTGCAGAGATAAGAACAGATTTTTCAGATGCTTCATTAGTGGATGCAATGTGAGCTGAGGGCTTATAATGGTTACTAGGAGGCTGATGTTGATGTTGATTCCTGTACTGAAGTCTCTTGCAATCCCACTTCATATGTCCTGGTCTATGGCAATAATGACACACAATTCCCCCTGAATCTTGTGTGCGGGTGTCAGAGCTACCACTGCTAGTTGATCCTCCCCCACCCTTTTTATTGCCGTGTCTCAAATGTGGTCGACCAAAAACATCGGTATTTCGACTGACAAGGGCATTGCTGATTGGAGTGGATGAGGTACTTTCTGTGCGAAGTACCCTACTAAAGACTTCTTGTAAAGAAGAAATCTCAGAACTAGACAAAATCTGTGACTTAGCAGTCTCAAATTCAGAAGGAAGACCAGCTAGAAAACTCATGATGGCCATCTGCTCGCGCTGTGTTTGCTGAACCTTCACATCAGAACTGAATGGCAGCAACATATTCAGCTCCTCATAAGTTCTTTTAAAATCCATAAAATAATTTGTAAGAGACTTGTCTTGTTTTTCTGCACGGTAAAAATCTTGGCATACCTCATAAATGCGAGAAATGTTCTTTTTCCCAGAATACAAAAACTCTAGATAAGTCAGCAGCTCCTTAACAAATTCACAATGAGTAATTAAACCAATTACCTCGCTGTCAATGGAGTTTCGTATTTGCAAAAACAATCGGGCATCTTCCCGTAGCCATATTTTCTGAGAATCATCAATGGGGGGGTCATCTGTCATATGATTATCCTTATCAATGCTCCGCAAATACAATCGAACAGACTTACTCCAATCAAAATAATTATCACGACCACGGAGTTTGTGATCTGTAATTTTGGATACCACCGGGATCACATCAGGCATAACCACTGTTTTGTTCTCCGTTTTATCCTCAGCCATAACACCAAACAGATCCAAATAATCCACAAAACAAATTCAAACAACAAATACAGTCAAAATACACTTGCTGTATGCAGGAACAAAGGGATACAAACCACTAAAAACAAGCCCAACAAAAACAGAGGCAAAACTGAAACCAAGCCTTACAAAACAAAGGGGCGAAAAAAGCAGAAAAAACAGAGGTAGAACGAAATCTCGGGCGCGACGGCGGCGGTGGCGGGGCGAACGGAGACGGTGATCTGTTGGAAATCTCGTGCAAACGGCGGTTGTGGGGCCGGGACTCGAGATGGTGAGTTGGCGACGCGCCTTCACGCGCCGGCTCGTGAATGGCGGTGAAATGAAAGAGAGAGAGAGAGAGAGAGAGAGAGCCAGCGTGCACTGCTCGTGGCCGGACTTCTGGGACGGCGGTCGCTGGAGGCTGAGGAAGCAGCCTAAGGTGGCGGTGCAACACCAGGACTGTTGCCGGAAGAAAAACTCAGAGATACGAGAGAAGAAGAATTGGTCTTCTTCCCTTTTTCAAATGACGGAAAACAAACGAAAAAAAATGCTGAAGCTCTTAATACCATGTAATTGTCTGAATAATTCATATATTTACTTGGAAATCAGTACATCATTATATACAACTAGTCTAGGCTATATTAGGAAGGTATACTAATGAGTATCCCTATAAATCAGCTAATCAATCAAGCCCAATTATATCTAATTACATTCTGTAACAACCTACTAATTACATCCTGATTATATGCTAATTATAATCTGTAACAGGTCGTAACCACTAAGTTTACACACACAAGGGTAACAATGAGAGAAATTCAGAAAGAAAGCCAAATAAAAGAATGGTGGACTCACTTTTCTACCTCTCAACATGTAATGAGTACCATCTCTGCTTCTCTCCCTAAGAAACACAGCAGAGATATTAATTTGACTCCAACGGGAAAATGAAAACAAGACAAGCCATTTAAAAAAGTCACCTTGGACTTGTATCATTATAGCCAATGCTAATGCTATCTGAAACTGCAGATTGACGAGCAGCCTAAAACAAATGAAAAAAAAAAAGAAACAAAGAAAATGGTAGGAAAGGAAAAGCTTGAAATGCATCACCAAATGTCTGGCTAAAAGAAGCTTGCGATATTGATGGTAAAGAACAACAAGAAGATACACAATCAAAGCATAGTAATCTATTTGCCTTCACCACAATATTCAATCCCTGAGTACTGTGGTACAATTTTTAGATTGGACTATATTTGGAGTCTCAAAACATGCAGAAAAGCATAAATCTCACATTCTTTTAATTCTTAACTGCTATTTAGATTGGACTAGAATTGAAGCGTTAAACCAAAAGGAAAAAAACATAAATTTTTATCTCTTATTATGATCCTTCACTGAACAATGTTTTGTTTAAGCATTTCAGCTAAAAAAAAAAAACTCCATATGTTATATAAAAATAACTTATACGTTAGTCTAAATATTTAAGTTAGTAGCGAACAATGAAAAGTTGGACATAACTGAAGAATATATTATACCACCCATTGTGTTGCAACCAGGTGCACAAACAGAAAATAGGGAGAAGAAGTATAGACATGGAATTTAATGTTGTTCAACCTACAGCAATTTATTGGTTTAGTACACTCCAAGTAATAGCCACTCAATGCTTAAATTCTAATCCCAATACATGCAAATTCTCATTGTTTTTAAGATTTAGTACACTCCACAACCTATTCATTCAGCATATTTGAATTTATGAACGACCTAGTATCTCTGTATGTCACATAATAAACTAATTAAAACCACTTCCCCAGTCCCATTTGTTCTTAATTGAGGTCACCTCTAACTGCAAACTAAATATACTGATCTATCAAGCAATAACTTCTATGTAATCAATCATCTATCTCAAAATCCTGACTTCGCTCGTCTTTCTAGAGCCCTCTCCTCTCCTTGTAAAAATCAAGAATTCTAGAACCCACTTGGAGAGTGAATGAAACGTGAAGAACTACGGTTGGAATTCTGTATGACCATTATAATACGTACAAAATCACACGACAAGACCATAATAAACATCCACTACACTTTATGTAACAAATTGTTGAAAATATTGAGAATACACCCATTTATAAAAGTGAGTTTATAGCACATAACATCAAGGTGGGATATCGACAATAAGAGTTAAAGCAAGCAAATAATGGGACCATCGATTTATAGGAAGGCCAAATGTTGGGTCGTAACCACTGAGTTTACACACACAAGGGTAACAATGAGAGAAATTCAGATAGAAAGTCAAATAAAGGAATTGTGGACTCACTTTTCTACCTCTCAAGACGTAATGAGTACCATCTCTGCTTCTCTCCCTAAGAAACACATCAGAGATATTAATTTGACTCCAACGGGAAAATGAAAACATGACAACCCATTTAAAAAAGTCACCTTGGACTTGTATCATTATAGCCATTGCTAATGCTATCTGCAATTGCAGATTGACGAGCAGCTTAAAACAAATTAAAAAAAAATGGCAGGAAGGAACTGCTTGAAATGCATCACCAAATGTCAGCCTAAACGAAGCTTGCGATATTGATGTTAAAGAACAAGAAGAAGATACACAATCAAAGCATAATATTCTGTTTGCCATCACCACAATATTCAATCCCCCAGTACAGTTGTACAATTTTTAGATTGGACTATATTTGGAGTCTCAAAACAAGCAGAAAAGCTTAAATCTCACATTCTTTAATTCTTAACTGCTTTTTAGATTGGACTAGAATTCAAGCGTTAAACCAAAAGAAAAAAAGCATAAATTTTTATATCTTATTATGATCCTTCACTGAACAATGTTTTGTTTAAGGATTTCAGCAAAAAAAAAAAACTCCATATGTTATATAAAAATTACTTATACGTTAGTCTCAATATTTAATTTAGTTGTGAACAATGAAAAGTTGGACATAATTGAAGAATATATTATACCACCCATTGTGTTGTAACCAGGAGCACAAACAGAAAATAGGGAGAAGAAGTATAGACATGGAATTTAATGTTGTTCAACCTACAGCAATTTATTGGTTTAGTACACTCCAAGTAATAGCCACTCAATGCTTAAACCCTAATCCCAATACATGCAAATTATCATTGGTTTTAAGATTTAGTACCCTCCACAACCTATTCATTCAGCGTATTTTTGAATTTATGAATGACCTAGTATCTCTATATTTCACATAATAAACTAATTAAAACCATTTCCGCAGTCTCATTTGTTCTTCATTGAGGTCACCTCTAACTGCAAACTAAATATACTCTTCTATCAAGCTATAACTTCCATGTAATGAATCATCTATCTCAACATCCTTACTTCGCTCGTCTTTCTAGAGCCCTCTCTTCTCTCCTTGTAAAAATCAAGAATTCTAGAACCCACTTGGAGAGTGAATGAAACATGAAGAACTACAGTTGGAATTCTGTATGACCATTATAATATGCACAAAATCACACGAGAAGACCACAATAAACATCCACTACACTTTATGCAACAAATTGTTGAAAATATTGAGAATACACCCATTTATAAAAATGAGTTTATAGCACATAACATCAAGGTGGGATATCGACAATAAGAGTTAAAGCAAGTAAATAATGGGACCATCAATTTATTGGAAGGCCAAATGTTGGGTCGTAGCCACTGAGTTTACATACACAAGGGTAACAATGAGAGAAATTCAGAAAGAAAGTCAAATAAAAGAATTGTGGACTCACTTTTCTACCTCTCAAGACGTAATGAGTACCATCTCTGCTTCTCTCCCTAAGAAACACATCAGAGATCTTAATTTGACTCCAACGGGAAAATGAAAACATGACAACCCATTTAAAAAAGTCACCTTGGACTTGTATCATTATAGCCATTGCTAATGCTATCTGAAACTGCAGATTGACGAGCAGCCTAAAACAAATGAAAAAAAAATGGCAGGAAAGGAACAGCTTTAAATGCATCACCAAATGTCAGCCTAAAAGAAGCTTGCCATATTGATGGTAAAGAACAATAAGAAGATAAACAATCAAAGCATAGTATTCTATTTGCCTTCACCGCAATATTCAATCCCTGAGTACAGTTGTATAATTTTTAGATTGGACTAGATTTGGAGTTTCAAAACAAGCAGAAAAGCATAAATCTCACATTCTTTTAATTCTTAACTGCTATTTAGATTGGACTAGAATTGAAACGTTAAAACAGAAAAAAAAAAAGCATAATTTTTTATATCTTATTATGATCCTTCATTGAACAATGTTTTGTTTAAGGATTTCAGCAAAAAAAAAGTATCATGGAAGGAAGTCAAATAAGAGAATCGTGGACTCACTTTTCTACCTCTAATTACGTAACGAGTATCATCTCTGCTTCTTTCGCTAAGAAACGCATCAGAGATATTAATTTGACTCCAACAGGAAAATGAATACATGACACATCATTTGAAAAAGTCACCTTGTACTCGTATCTTTATAGCCATTGCTAATGCTATCTGAAACTGCAGATAGAGGTGCAGCCTAAAACAAATGGGAAAAAAAAGAAGAAAAAAACACTTTGAAATGCATCACCAAACGTCAGCCTAAAAGAAGCTTGCGATATTGACGGTAAAGAACAAGAAGATACACTATCAAAGCATAGTATTCTACTTGGCTTCACCAAAATATAAAATCCCTGAGTACAGTTGTACAGTTACTAGATTGGACTAGATTTGGAGTCTCAAAACAAGCATAAAAGCCTAAATCTCTCATTCTTGTAATGCTTACCTGCTATTTAGATTAGACTAGATTTGAAGCCTTAAACCAAAAGAAAAAAGCATAAATTTTTATATCCTTTTATGATCCTTCAGTGAACAATGTTAAGTTTAAGCATTTCAACACAAAAAAACTGCTCCATATTTTATGTAAAAATTACTTGTACGTTAGACTTAATCTTGAAGTTAGTAGCGAACAATCAAAAGTTGGACATAATCGAAGAATATATTAAACATACCATTGTGTTGTAACCTGGTGCACAAACAGAAGATAGGGAGAAGAAGAATAAACATGGAATTTAACGTTGTTCGACCTACAACAATCTTTAGGTTTAGTACACTCCAAGTAATAGCCACTCAATTCTTAAACGCTAATCCCAATACATGCAAATCCTCATTGATTTTAAGATTTAGTACACTCCACGACCTATTCAATCTGCAAATTCGAATTTATGAATGACGTAGTATCTCTATAATTTACATAATAAAACTGTCTAAAACCACTTCCCCCTTCATATTTGTTCTAGGCCATCTCTAACTACAAACTAAATATACTTATCTATCAAGCTATATCTTCCATGTAATGAATCATCTATCTCAACATCCTTACTTCATTCGTCTTTCTATAGCCCTCTTTCCTTGTAAAAAACAAGGATGAAAGACTAAATCAAGAATTCTAGAACACACTTGGAGAGTAAATGTAATGCGAAGAACTACGGTTGGAGTTCTGTATGACCATTATAATACGCACAAAATCACAGGAGAAGACCACAATAAACATCCATTACACTTTTTTAGAAATTGTATCAGGGTGAGAAAACGAAAGAAAATGTAGTAGAAAAGGAAGAGAGACTGGAAGAGGAAAGAGAATGAATTTAGAAACTGAAAATTGTAAACTGTGAAAGTAAGACAATTACAACAGTATACACAGCTGTATTTATACAGCTAGTAGAAACATAACTAGAAGCTTAACTACTCTTGACTATCATAACTAATTCAGTTACTAACTATCACCGTAAGATAATATTCTAACTAACTCTAGATCTCTGGAACATTCTGAACTCTACTAACAGCTTAATAGAATATACTCTAATATGCTCCCCTCAAACTCAAGGTGAGTGTTTGCAGATTCAGATTCAGAACCAGATTCAGTAGCAGGAATTAAACCAGAATCAGTGGACAATGGACAGCAGTGACTGGAATTGCAGAGACAGAGCCTGAACCAGTAACTGGAATTGCAGAGACAGAACCAGAAGCAGTGGGTAAAACAGCAACAGAGACTGGTAATGAAGAAGAATTAGCAGAAGAAGAATGAGAAGAAGAATTAGTTGAAGAATGAGTTGGATGGACAGAAACTGGTGAGATACTAGAAAAGGATATAGGAGGGCCAGATGGAGTGTCAGTAATCCCAGATGAAATGTCAGTAATTTTGTTGGCAGATATAGAGGAATAAGACTCGGAATATGGGAAACGAAACTCATTAAAAAGAACATCCTTGGAAATATAAATTCTGCCATCTGAAGAAAGACATTTGTAACCCTTATGACTAGAGGAATAGCCGAGAAAGATGCACTCACTAGATCTAAATTCTAGTTTGTGTCTGTTATAAGGCCTCAAACAAGGGTAACAGGTACACCCAAACACCTTAAGAAACTTATAATCAGGACTTGCATTAAAAAGTTTGATGTAAGGGATTTGATTTTGAAGAGCTGTGGTGGGAAGCCTATTAATGAGATAAACTGAAGTGAGAAAAGCGTGATCCCGAAATTTAAGAGGCAAGGAAGCTTGGGCTAATAAAGTAAGACCCATATAAACTATTTGTCTATGTTTACGCTCAACACTGCCATTTTGATGGTGGGTATGAGGACAAATGAGATGATGGTTAATGCCCAAATCAACAAGGAACTTTGAAAAAGGTCTAAACTCCCCACCCCAATCTGTTTGGACAGATTTAATCTTTTTATTAAATTGAAGTTCAACCATTGCCATAAACTGTTTGAAAACTGAAAAAGCCTCTGATTTTTGTTTAAGAGAATAAAGCCAAGTAAACCTTGTACAAGCATCAACATAGGAGATGTAGTAAAAACTACCACTAGAGGACTGCATAGGGGCTGGACCCCACAAGTCACTAAAAATTAGCTCAAAGGGTTCTTGATAAACAGTTGTAGAAAGCTGAGAAGGTAAACGATGGGCTTTACCAAGACAACATGCTGCACAAAAATCAAAAACCATTTTATTACAAATGGGAAGATTACAAGAATTTAATACAGTCTTGACAATATCAAAATGGGGATGTCCCAACCTACAATGCCACAATGTATAGGATGTAGGAACTATATTTATAGAAAATGAAGAGTCATTATTTACATCTGTTGAAATATCAACAGATTTATTAACAGTATTTAAAATAGGCTGAAATCCGAAAGAACTATTTGAAACAGAAGTGGAGGGTGCTGAAGCTGCTGCAGATGGTGAAGGCGCACGAGGCAAGGAAAAACTGTGGAAGGTGTATAAACCCTCAGGTCCAAGAGAACCCTCCAGCAGTGTCTCGTTTGTGGCCTGAGATTTCACAAAACAACGAAAGGGGTGAAATTCAAAGTAAACAGAATTATCTTGTGCGAATTTACTAACACTCACTAGATTTTTGGTAATTGAAGGGACAAGAAGTAAATTATTTACAGAGAGAGAGATATCAGCTGAAAGGATCAGGCATAGAATGTCCAGATTGGGTGGAGTATTGATATGAACCAACATTGGACTGGTAAGGACCAGCATTGGACTGAAATGGACTAGCACTGGGCTGCAGTGATTGAAACTGGGAGAGAAACTATTGGGGCCGAAATTGAGATTGAGACTGAAACTGAGATTGAGGCTGAAACTGAGGTTGAGGCTGAAATGAATAGGACTGTAGAGATTGCAGAGGCAGCTGCTGCTGCAAGTACTGTGAAGGCATTTGTGAGTGCTGGAAATTTTGTCAGCAGCTGCAAGTACTGTGAAGGCATTTGTGAGTGCTGGAAATTTTGTCTTGGTTGCTGAAATTTGATTCCTGGTTGGGAGGAACCTTGTCCTTGACCAAAATTCTATCAAATCTATACTAACACACTGAAGCGACATGTCTGGGCTGATCACAAACCTGACATACTACAGCACTCTATAGTTAGAGCCAAACCTACCACTTCCTCTTCCTCTATAACTAAATCTGCCACCTCTTCCTCCTCAATTAAAATTCTGTTGGTAAGAATGAGTACCAAATTGATTTTGGTCAGAACTGAAACCTGATTGAAACATTCCTTGTGGATGCATTGGAGCAAACCCAGGTGGGGTTGGCAAAGATTGAACATTCTGATGTGGGGTTAGCCAAACCCAAGAGGGAGGTTCTGGTTGATCTCTTGGGTTCTAACAGAGCAAGGAGAGGCGATCCCGGTGGTGGGTTCGCCGGCCGGAAAAGTCGCCGGAGGACGGCGGCGGCGAACGATGGCGGAGGGCGGTGGACGACGGTGGACTGCGGTGGAAACTTAACGGAGAACACAGAAATTCATAATTTCAAAGATTGCAACTCAAATTTGAAGCTCAGAGAACTCAGGATCGTAACAAGCTCTGATACCATTCTAGAAATTGTATCAGGGTGAGAAAACGAAAGAAAATGTAGTAGAAAAGGAAGAGAGACTGGAAGAGGAAAGAGAATGAATTTAGAAACTGAAAATTGTAAACTGTGAAAGTAAGACAAATACAACAGTATACACAGCTGTATTTATACAGCTAGTAGAAACATAACTAGAAGCTTAACTACTCTTAACTATCATAACTAATTCAGTTACTTACTATCACCGTAAGATAATATTCTAACTAACTCTAGATCTCTGGAACATTCTGAACTCTACTAACAGCTTAATATAATATACTCTAATACACTTTATGCAACAAATTGTTGAAATATTGAGAATACACCCATTTATAAAAGTGGGTTTAAAGCACATAATATCAAGGTGTGTGTCACAATTTTGACTGAATGGCTCCATGGCCTCAGATTGTATTTTCCATTCAATATATAGATCAAAATACAGAGAGTTTAGACTAATTTCTAGGCTGATTTTTATGCTGATATACAGGGATTTACAGTTACACAACCTACCTAAATTAAAACAGTAGATTTTAGACTAATTTCTAGATTAATATACAGGGATCTACACTTACACAACCTAAATAAAAACAGTTTGTACATAATAAATGTGAGTTAAGTACAATAACATCCACCCTCAAATTGATGCTGGTTGATCAAGAAGCATCAATTTACCAACAAAAAACTGATAATGATGTCTAGTGAGTGCCTTGGTAAACACATCAGCTATTTGTAAAGCTGTGGAAACATGGGGAAGAAAAATAACCCGAGTATCAACAGCTTCCCAAATATAATGACAATCCACTTCAATATGCTTGGTACACTTATGGTAGAATGGATTAGTAGCAATTTGAATGTCACTTGTGTTATCTGTATGAAGAGGAGCGGGATCGGTCAGAGGAAAGCCTAGTTCTATTAGCAACCCCCGAAGCCAAGTAATCTCAGAGCATGCAGCAGACGTAGCACAATGACTCAGTGGAGGATTTGGAGACACGATCTTGTTTCTTACTTTTCCATGAGATCAAAGAAACCCCAAGAAACGTGCATCAACCAGTGACAGAGCGATGAGTATTAGGACAACCAGCTCAATCAGCATCACTAAAAGCAAGAAGACACATAGGAGAACCAGCAGGAAAAGATAGACCACGACAAGGAGAACCTCATAGATATCGAATGATACAACGAACAGTAGGCAAGTGTAGATGTTGTGGAAAGTGCATAAACTGACTAACATGCTGTACAGTAAAGGAGATATCAAGCCTAATAATAGTCAAGTAGTTCAAGCTATCCATTAAGAGCTTGTTTGAGAAAGATTAATTCTTTCCCATTCAGCTGTTTTTGGAAGATTAAACTGTTTTGTAAAATAATTATTATGTTTGGGTAAAAAGATTATTTTTTAAAAAAGCTTTTACACGAAATTCAATGCAAAATAAAAGCTTTTTAAAGCTAATAATCATAATGCTGAAGATTGAAGCTTATGATTTTAGCTTATAGATTATTCCTTACACTTTGATATGTAAATACTATTTTGTCTTCAATCAAATAATTTTTTTAATCATTCTATACCTATTTTAGTAATTTAATGCATAAAAACGATTTTTTTAAATCATCCAAACGAATCATATTAGCTTAAAATCGCTTTACAGCTAATGCATCCAAACATAAAAATGAATCGATTATAATCGATTATAACAATAATCGATTATTAATGTAATCTATTTTTTCCAGCTTTCCCAAACACACTCTAACTGTCGATACAGCAAAAGATCAGGAAGGAGCTCGCCCTCTTTAGTGTGGTACTTAACATTCAAATCTAGAGGAGTATCAACAGATGAAGAATCTTGAAGACCAGCCAAAGCAATCAAATCCTGAGTGTACTTATGCTGGTGTAAGAATATGCCAGAAGAATCAATGTGAAGTTCCAGCCCCAAAAAATATGTGAGATGAACAACATTCTTCATATGAAAGGAATCTCAAAGGTATTGCAGAAGCTGAGTAATCAATAAGGAGTCTGTCCCAGTGATAACAATATCATCAACAAAGACTAGAAGTGGGACAATTCCAATGGAAGTCTTACGAAGAAACAAGGAGGAGTCATATTAGCTTTGTACAAGCTTAAATTGAAGCAAGTTAGAGCGGAACTTCGCAAACCATGCTTGACGAGCTTGTTTTAAGCCATAAGAGCGATTCAACTTACAAACTTCCAAAATAGAGGAGGAAAACAATCCAGAAGGAGGTGTCATGTATATATTCTCTTTGAGATCATCATGGAGAAAAGCATTTTTGACATACAGTTGGTGAAGTGGCTAGCCTTGTGAAGCGGCAATGGCAAGAACTGTACGTACTATGGTCATTTTAGCCATAGGAGCAAATGTCTCCTCATAGTCTACCCCATACTCTTGTCAATTACCTAGGGCAACCAACCTAGCCTAAGCCTTACAGCGATCCAAGGTCCCATTAGAATGAATTTTCACTTAGTATACCCATATACACCTAATGGGCTTGACAAGACGTGGACATTGAACAATGTCCCAACTTTGATTTTCCTAAAGAACTTGAAGTTCCTCTTACATTGCTCGCTGCCAACACTCATGGCGAGCTGCATATAAGCAAGAAGATGGAACCAAAATGGAAAACACAGCAGCAGTAAATGATGTATAAGGCCACCTCAAACTGCAAACTAAATATACTCATCTATCAAGCTATAACTTCCATGTAATGAATCATCTATCTCAACATCCTTACTTCACTCGTCTTTCTAGAGCACTCTCTCCTTGTAAAAACAAAGATGAAAGACTAAATCAAGAATTCTAGAACCCACTTGGAGAGTGAATGTAACGTGAAGAACTACGGGTGGAGTTTTGTATGACCATTATAATACACAAAAAATCACAGGAGAAGACCACAATAAACATCCACTACACTTTATGCAACAAATTGTTGATAATATTGAGAATACACCCATTTAATAAAAGTGGGTTTAAAGCACATAATATCAAGGTGGGGAATTGACAATAAGAGGAAAAGAAAGGAACAAATGGGACCATCGATTTATTGGAAGGCCAAATAACCACTGAGTTTACATACGCAAGTGTGAGGATGAGAGAAATTCAGAAAGAAAGTCAAATAAGAGAATCGTGGACTCACTTCTACCTCCCATGACGTAACAAGTATCATCTCCGCTTCTCTCCCTAAGAAACACGTCAGATATATTAATTTGACTCCAACGGGAAAATGAATACATGACACATCATTTGGAAAAGTCACCTTGTACTTGTATCTTTATAGCCATTGCTAACGCTATTTGAAATTGCAGATTGAGGAGCTGCCTAAAACAGAGAGAGAGAGAAAAAAAAAGGGAAGGAAAACTTTGAAATGCTTCACCAAATATCGGCCTAAAAGAAACTTGGGATATTGACGATAAAGAACCACAAGAAGATACACATTCAAAGCATAGTATTCTACCTGGCTTCACCATAATATTCAAGCCAATGTGATTGGACTAGACTTGAAGTCTCAAAACAAGTAGAAAAGTATATGAATCTATCTTCTTCTTCTTCTTTTTTTATGCTTCAGTGAACAATTGACAAACAATGTTATGTTAACTTGAGTAGAGGTACGCAATTATTTAGATTGGACTAGATTTGAAGCCTTAAACCAAAAAGAAAACAGCATAAACTTTTATCTCTCTTTATCAACCTTCCTTCATTGAAGGATGTTATGCTTAAGCATTTCACATGGGCAATTCCACAGTACCTATCCTTTTTTTTTTCAGAGTACGGTACCCATTTAACGATTGGTTATTTTTAATAGAATTTTAAACATTTAATATGAAATCAGCATTCAATTAATGTTTGACAACTAAACTGGGTACTGCACCCATTAAGGTAGCATAGAAATTCTCATTTCACATAATTCAAAATTGTAAGCAGCAAGAAGTGACAATAACATACATACCTTGAGGTATGGGTGTGGGGAAAGAGGGAGAGTCTTAATAGGAGGAGAGGAAGGAGGGAGATGAGGGTAGTGCTGCCTGGTGGTGATGTGGTTGAGATAGTCCAAGTGAGCACGAACGCCATGGGAATATGCAAGAAGAGGAGATGGGTCCATGGGTCGAAGGGGTTTGGGGATGAAGCCACGCCCAGAAGAGGAGACTGGGTATAGAAAAGGCTGAGAGTGAGAGTGAGATGATGGGTCATGATGGTTTGGGCCACGAATGGGTTGTGGCTGAGGTGGATAATGATGTTGAGGGAGTGGTGATATGGGTCTTGTTGCGGTGGCGGTGATGGTTGCAGTGGTAGTGGTAGTGGTGGCGTAATTGGGATCGACGGCCATGATGGGGAGGTTTGATTTTGATTTGAACTGCGCTTATTCTATTCACACGATTTGCAGATTGCAGTAACCAAGCATAGACCTCTATGTTTTTCTTTCTTTTCTTCTTTCTCTTCCTCAGCTGAAACCAAAAAGGAGGGAACCCAAAATTAATAATTAACAATAATAATATAGAGGAGAAAGGAAACACTGACACATGAATAATTAATCTGATTATAGTTATCTCACATGTCAAATTAATTTTTAGTGGTGTAATAACATGTATATTGTTTTAAATTATGATAAACACAAAAAAAAAATCGAAAAAAAAAAGAGGTTGGAATAAGTAGAAAACTTTGAGTGTTTATCAAGTTCGACAAAGGTTAATACTTATTATAATTCATCAGAACTGCACTTACCAAAAAGTAAAGATTTAGATTTTTTTATGTAGTCTGAAATGATATATCCCACTTCACAGTATATATATGTTAATAAAATAATAAAATAGTGATTTATATTATGTGTACACAAGAGTCAAGAAAACAGATGGAATATGGTTAGAGTAAATTACTCTAACTTTAATTAAATTTTGTATTTATAATAACTTACATTCGTTCTATTTCGGGAACTTACAAAGTTTTTATTCAACAAAATATATTAGGAGAAGTGTGTGAAAAAAAAAAACAGTAAAAGACCATGAAATTTATGTAAGTTGTTAAAATGAATGAAATATTTTTATAATTAATATTAAATTTAAAGAACGCAAACAATAATTCGAATTCTAGTGACGTTACTTTAAGATTTATCTAATTATTAAGAATGTATTTATTATTAAATTTAAATAAATTAAAATCTTTAGATATTTTAGATTATTAAATTAAATATAAATATATTCTTACTTATTTACTTTAAAAATTAACTTATTTTAAAAAAAAAATTTCTTTGTAGCAATGGTCATTGAAGATAACTTATTCAAAGACAACAAAAATTTAAAGGAAGTGAGAATAATTTATGTATAATTATTTTATATAACTTATTGACAATATATTATATAATGAAAGAGTTGTCACAACAAAAATTTAAAACTTTCGAATGTCTATTTGTATTAGCTTATTTTAAAATTTTATTTTATTTTCAAAATTTTAATCCTCTTTAAATTGTTTATAAGACAAATATTTGTTTAATTACGAGAATATAAAAGTTATATAATCTATTTATTAGAATTATTTTTTAAAATTTTAAACTTATGTTATCATCTTAAAAAGTCGAAATCACTTATCACTTTAACTTATATTTTGTAAGTCTTATTTTGTTTTTAAAAAGCTTATAATTCAAATACTATGAAAAGAAAAAACTTCTATAAAAAAAATGAGTTTGAGGAAAAATTAAACTAACATAAACATGAGATATTTTAAATGTAACATTAAATTTAAGACACTCACAAAAAAAAAAAGATGACGATGATGATGAGTGATGAGTGAAATTTAATGACCACACCATCATTTCTCTCTAACTTTTTGTGAACAGTCATAAACGTGATGTTTGCACGTTTACTTTCATCCAAAAATATTTCCATAAACATGCAGTGTCTTAAGCTTTCTGAACCTCTTTACTATTCATATGTGTTTTGCTCCTTGTAAGAGTTTTGCAACTCTTTTTTTTTGTATTTATATTCTCTAATAATTATAAAAGTAAATGCCTATTTTAGTTTTTTAAATATATATGTGTCATTAAATTTATTCTCCATTTATAAATATATCAAATTATTTATTCAATGTCAATTTTTATGGTCATTAAAAAAATAAAATTAATAGTATTTAATTATCATCAAAGAATAAATATAATGTTTCCGAGAAAAGAAGAACCTATGTGATTCGCGTATATCATTACAGAATCAAAATATGCACTACTCTAATAATAGTAATAATTATAATAATGGTCATTAAAACAAATTCTAATTGTAACAAAAAATATATATAATTAAAAAATTCAAAGAAAAAGGAAAAAAAAACCTCTCACCAAGCCAAAAGGCATGAGAATTTATGCAATGCTAGTAGGTGCGTGCATGAGTGCAGGGCAACTTTGTTCCTCATCATTATATTCCTCATCATTATAGGTGTCGAAATTCAATCTAAATAAAAAATTAAATCAAAAAATCATATCTGAAATTCAATTAAAATCGAATAAATTTGAAAATTTTTTATTTGATTTTTAAAAAATAATTGAAATGAATTGATTTTGAGTTTTGATTTTTAAAACCAATTTAATCTAATATTAACGGATTAATAGTATATAATATATTTATTTGTTATTGAATTTATATTTTTATTTATAATAATTCTAATTTTTTACACTTTTTTTTCACTTTATATGATTAAATATTTTTTAGACAACTTAAATGAACTACTTTTATTTTTTATTTCATTTTATTTATTTATTTTAATAGATTAAATTACTTTTGATCCATAAAATTTTAGATTTGAAATTTTTTTATCAAAAACTTATTAAACCGATTCAATTTTTAAAATGTAACCAAACCGATCCAAAACCGATAAAAATAATTTTGTTCGGACTAATTGAGAAATTTTAGATATTGACTGAAATAAAGATCTAACATTCGTCCATTTGATTAATCATAAAAGATGACTTTTATGTCCATTGTTGTAGTTCACAGCACATTCGAACATTTAACCCACTAATATGTGAAAATAAAACAATTATGATTCAATCATTTTGGAAAAATAAGTAAATATAATTTTTAAAATTTTCACAGATTAAATGTTTTTTTCATTCTTTCAATATATATTAATGTGATCAATATGATATAAAAAATATAAATGTACGCAAATTTTATAGAGATTAAAGCTTAACACTTTAATTTCTTTCCAAGCAAATTTTAGTCCTATATTGATTAATATGTATAATAATCTAAGTAAGATCAATTAATTCGATATTATTATTCATAAACTTTAAATGACGAATACAGTATGAGAATAGAACATTATATTTTATATATTACAAATCCGTAGATAACACGAATATGATAACTAGCATTATATTATAAGTCACTCGCTAGGTGAAAATATAGCAACAAAACATTCTTCTATGCATCAGATTTTCCAAAAGCACGGTGACTGATCTTCTCCAGTTTCTAGATTTCTCTTTCACTGTCTGATTCACTGAAGTCGCCGCCATGACCACGGATATCTTCTCCCTGCTTGGTTAGTCTCCCAAAGCCATCACCCTACCATTCATTTTTTGATTCTGAACTTTCTTTTAGGTCCTCGAGAATTTGGTTTCAGATATATGCATGACAGAGCACTGTCTTTGGTTGACATAGAAATTATCACTTCATCCTAATTTTTCCCATAACATTACCTACTTCCTATATATATAGATCTTAATAAGGGGTGGGGAATGTTTATTGTGTGAGATGAGAGAAATAAATTTTAAATATTAGATTTTTTATAAATAATTAAGATTAAAAATAAATATATATAATTTTTTAAGTGGTCATATGATCATTAAGTAACTTTTAATTTTGATCATTTATGTATAGTTATATGATCAAAATTTACTTCTCTCACTCTCTCACAATAAAATTTCTCTCACTAAATATGCTTCATATATATATATTTCTCTTTTTTTGTGTTAAACACTTTACACTTCCTATATTTTAACTCTATATATTTGTGTTTGTGCAGTTTTTGTCACCTTAGTGGGCATCTTTGTCTCTCCCGTGTAATAACCTCCTCTCCCTGTCTTCAACTTTTTCTGATGTGTAAAAATATATAAAAACATTTATATTAGTATGTACAAAAACACTGTTATATATATATATATAATTAATGGGCTTTTATATTGAAAAATTTATATTTGCAGCCCAACGTTTTTGAAGATATGGAGGAAAAAAATCAGTACAAAGATTCAAAGCAGACCCCTATTTGATAACTATTTTAAGTTGTGCGATTTGGATTCTTGTGATCCTATAGGAACTTACGTCGTGGTGGTATTTATCTATTATCTTCTTTTTTGGGCTCATAATGAAGACCATTTACCTTGTCATCTTCTACGTCTACGCTTCCAGGCCTAAACGCGTACGTATACCAATGAATAAAAAGAGCACAAAGCTTTATAATTTTATTTTCCTTGATATTTTCTAGTGATTTCATATTACAAGATAAACAACTTTAATAGAAATTATTCACCAAGTTCATCTTAATTTTGTTCTTTTATATATGTACACTTTATTTTATTTCATTACACACAAACAAATTGTCATCACTCATGCGGTTGAAGCTGTCTTGTATACAATCGTTGCTTGTGTTTCCTTGCTATTACCGTTTAAGTTAACTGCACATTTAGTAGGTATCAATCATCACGATGATATTAGTGGTAAGCTGCACCTTTCACAATCGTGGTACGTTCAATTACTATTGTATTTGTACCTAATTAAAGTACAAAATTTTATTTGTCATGTATAATATAAGAGAACCTTTTTATATTTTTTCTTTTCTTCCAACTGGCGGTATCAAGTTATTAGGAATCGAAGCTTGAATTAAGTACATGCCATTCTATCTGTCATTGGCTATTTTCATCCATGGGCTTCTTGTTGTAGTTGTGGCTTCAATTGCTTCTCCATTATTTTATTAAGATTTAAGTCTATACGAATTAAATCTTGTTCATAGTCATGTAACTTATATTATTTTGGTTAGAGTCAGCGATGTTGAAAACTTTCAGAATTTCTTCTATCTTTAAAAGGTATGGAAAATTTCCTACAGCAAATTGTATCCAAAGTTGAAAATGCTAGCAAACTTAGTTACTAAAGTCCTTTGCTGGTAAATATAAGGATTTGGGATTAAATCGGGTCTTCACGATTCTTTTTCTTAATGTGTGTGAGTCTCTTTCTATAATGTTTGTTAGTCACTTATTAATTAAAATTTGTAAGATTTCAGAGATCATTATGTTAGGAAGACTTCAAATTTTTATTTTTTAGGTTGTACATTGATAAATGATAATTGGATATATTTCATTTGTATAATTCACCTTGCCCATGAATTTCCTGCTTTTTCAAATGACAGGGCAGAGATGGAAGTGCTATTTGGAGAACATTCCGGTGCCTTTCTTCTGCAAAGAGAATTAACAACTATTTTTCTTGAAACATTGTCACAAAAGTATACTATTTTTCTCTCTCTGTTGTTAGCACGGGTTGTGTTAAATTGATGGTATCAATTTCGGTTATACGGATACTTGTGGGTGGCGTTCCTCATCAAAAAATGGAAATATATGAATGTCATTTTTTAAGTCTCGGAGACAGATGAATCACTATGAATATGACTTTATGCACCGAACAATGGGCAAAATAATTTTGAAAAAGAAATTGAGACTTAACTTCTAAATTGATACATTTATAATAATTAGATCATCTAAACCAAAAAAGAAAATTCATTCAGTCTCGATTATGTGTTAAATATCTCAGATGTAAAACAACGAAATTTATCTTCAAATTAAATTATTTGAACTTAGCTCGGGTAAGGTGATGAGTTGAACAGAAATCATAAATTTTAATCATAATAATAGTATAAAAATAAATGTATTATACTACCAAAGAAAAGATTAGTGAAATATTGTGAATCACTCTATTTATATGGGGAAAGATTACAAGGACAATAGACCATCCACCCATAAACAAAACTGGTTCTTACAAATTACGTATAGATAAACATTAAAGACAAAACTCATACTTCCAAAAGTAATTATTTCGAAATACATTCTACTAAAAAATAATACTACAAAAATTATCCAAACAAACTTGTAAACAGATAGTTAAACCTAAAATTTTTAGCTGGTTTATCTTTTCAGCCCTGGTCAAATTCATCAGGAGTTTCAAATTTCAACTTTCCTTAATAGTAAAAACAATTTCTGATCGACTGCAAATTTAACACAATGGGAAGCATGCCCTCTCAGCATCATCTGCAGCCCACCAAAAGATGCATATACCTCCCTGGAGTAAGACAAAAGAACTCACTCAGAGATTCAACCCGTCAAATAAATAAAAATGAGCTAATGGATTCAAGCATTTCCAAAAAGTTGAAAAAAAAAATCCTATTAATATCAATACAAAAATAGGAATATATTTACAGCCTTTTCACAGAAATTGTGTATAGGTTATCCATGCACCCTAGGGTCCTTCCATGTGTAGTACATTAGGTTGCATGCAATCCAATTATAGTTGCAAAGATGTTATTCCTTGTAGCAAAGAGCAGACTATAATCTCCCTTAGTTCAATGAAATATAAGCAGAAAAATAGTATACTTGCAAATGCAGTAAAACTACTTGTGCAATAGCTCAAATTTTAATGTGAACTCAGTTTGAGTTAAAATAGTAGGCAATATTTGTGATGAAACAAAAGAGAACAAAATATAAATATAACATGTGAAATGTTTGCATACACTTCAAGCCCAGTTTTTGAACCTCCATCATTCGTAATGTTATATAGCCTTCCGTGCATGATGTATTCAAACTTGTCTTGAATTGACGTTGAGCCATCCTGGAGAGGAAATCAATTTAATGGAAAGGCAATATTAGCTACTTCTGAGATAAATACAAGTCATTCTAAATACTCTAACAGATATGTTGATTGTAGATAGCACGAAAGCAAACATTATCTGTACTATGATATACTAACATAATAGTGTCATTGCAGATTATTATTTAAAACACCTAGACAAATGTTTTTTACTTCTTAATTAGCACACCAAGTGAAGTGTACATGTACTGGACCCAATAGGCGAGCCCAGTGATACAGCCCAAAACCAAGTCCTTGTCACTTGTCAGGACCAGCCCACGTCCAGCACTTAAGGGGACCTATCCCCTGTCTTTAAATAGGGTAACTACCTCCTAGTTATGACATGCTGTTCTTCTCTATTTTATTCTAGATTTTTCGCCATGGTTTTACTAAGTTGTACATCAGAATGGTGGTCTGGGGAGAACCTGTGAACATCAGGTCAGAAGGCAGCAACCTCTCCATGACCATGAGCTATGGCACAATAATAAAGGAGAATTTTAATATCCAACTTCATAATTCACAATATTGGAGTTAACTAAAAATTTGAACAGTGCATTGTCTATTTGTCTGTACATTCAAAGCATGGACCATAAAATCCTTTTATAATTATAAAGATTACATTGCAGCCCTCTAGAATTTACTCTAATTTGTCTACTGTCTCTATTAATGAGGCTCTTTCTATAACAATATTTGCCTGCTGCAGTTCTGATTTTCTTTTTTCATGATAAAGAAGACATATGGAAGACAGAAGAAAGTTTTTTCTTTTTCGGGCTTCGTCTGTATTGGTTATGCATTACCTACAAACCACATTGATTTTCTATTACCAAAGAGTTTACTGGATTTTATTAGATATGACTTCTGAACAGTCATTTCAGGACCTTTCTCTGCGTGGTCAATTAATAGTTGATCTTCTATATTTCAACACATGGAACACACTAATTCTCTTTTGATTCGATGTCTTATATTTGTTTTCTTTATTTAATTTACCTTAACTAGGCCCATGCTGTTAAATATGAAAAATATCTTTCAGTAAGAATTATTCCAATTTCCAAATCCAATGTACCAATAGTAAGTCAAAGATAAGAAAATGTTTAGTTAACACCAACTGAAAGCACCTCCACAGATTAAGTGCAACTGCAAGCATGGTTTTTAGGCTCATACAACATAGGTCCATCAATGATAAAGCAGATAATTCAATCAGACAGAAAAGTTCATATAAGCCGGATTATGTAAAAAGGAAAGGATGAGTAACTTATAAAGTAAACAAGAGAACTGTGTTTATATTGTCTATAAACAAAAAGCAGAGAACCAAAAGTGAGAAGAGAACTAAGTTTACCTTAGTATTTAAAACAAGTGAGGGAGACAGAGCCATCAAGAATCTTTCATTTTTGTTCATAGGATAAATCTCCGTATTTACATCTAAAAGCATGTACATGTCACACTTCTCACTTCGTGCTACAATCCGAGAAACTACAAGAAAATAGCCACGAAACTGTAAACTCAAGCCAATCAAACACTTGATTAACTCAAAAAGAAAGTAAAGAGGGGGAAAACACACACACACACACAAGAACACAGGGTTACAAGGCTATAATATATATATATATATATATATATATATATATATATATATGTATGTATATATATCGCTAACAGCGAATCTAGTTCAGCAAGGTCCATAGGGTGAGCTTGCTTGAAGCTGGGGCGCGTCCGGTGGTATGGTATATGAGAGCTGCGCTGTCTGTAGTGTATGCCATCATCTTATCGTTCATGCTTAATATTGTATGCAGTAATATGGTAATCCTTCTTTACTTTTTAGCTGATCCTTGAATTATATTCCTACATCACTTTTCAACATCACTTTCTATACTTGGTTAATGATGGACAAATTCGTAGTTAATCATGTATATTGATTGGTTAATGAGTAAATCCAAACTTCAACCCTAAACTACAAATTTACTCATTAACCAACCAATACACGTGATTAACCACGAATTTGTACATCATTAACTAAGTGTAGAAAGTGGTGTTGAAAAGTGATGTAAGATGATTATTTCTCATATATATATTAAAAAAACTGTCAAGCATGTATATCCACAAGGATCTAATATCTATTTAAAATGATGTCTTAAGAATAGTATAATTATGTTAGGTGAAGACTAATGAATGGCTTCATTATTTATTATTTATAATAATAAAGCCATTCTTCAGTAAATAATAATAATAATAATAATAATAATAGCCATTGTTGCTACAATTTTACTCAATTGAGTTGCAGAGCTTTAGAACGAACTAGCATTAGTTCTTAACAAGTTCTTCAGCAATAATTCACCAAAAAGAAAATAGAAAAAAGAATTTTCTTTCTCTCCCCCGCCCCTCCTTCCTTTCCTTCTCAACTGCCATTGTTACTGTCTTATACACTGTGTCCACTTTCCATGAACCAAAAGGTCCAAAACAAAAAAGCGTTAACATAAATTAGTAATAAGCATCAGTCAAACGCTGATAGCTGCACATAAGTTGAATGAATCCTTCATAAAACCCATTAATATATCTAAGACTAGGCCAAAGCAATCAGACCCCAAAAGGGGGTTCAAAATCAACTAACAAGCCGTAATTAATATCAACGCAATCTTCAATTCACAGGTGCTCTGCTTCAAACCAATAACAATATCTCACATTATCAACTTATTTTATTTTATTTTTAAAAAGCTTTGCATATCCAAAGCACTTAACTTGAATGCAATTTATTTATGATTAAAGTGCAAGCAAGGAACTAGGAAGAGAGGCAAGGTTAGAAGAAAGCAGGACATACCCTTGTCATACTTTTTACCATCTGGGTCTAAATCCTCAACCTTGAAAATGTCATCAAAAAGAAGCTCACCCATCTTTCAAAGCAAAATAGGTTAGGTTGGTTGATCACGCCCCACCCAACTCTTACTACAGAATAGAATATAGGGTAGCTTGCAAAGTAACAACCTTTGTGTTTGTGTTCCAAAACACTACACAAAGCAAATAACAGATGATACTAGTAGCAGATAGAGAGAATATTACATTATAACCCTACTGAAAATTTTCTTTATAATATAAGAGAGGATGGACCTGGTCATGTTTTGCAAATTTCCAGATTTTTGGGTTCAGTCCAAAACTTAGCCCGGTCCAAAATAAAGCTTCCCTGTCTGAAAAGCGTAAACAAAACTTTAAAGCAATACCTTTTTTTGTGAGAAAAATAAACTAAAAATAAAAATAATATCTCATCTTTTTTTTTTAGTACAATACTATCCCATCTTTAATACGATTTTCCTAATTGTTCTCATTATTTTATTCTTAAACAGCAATTATGCTCTTATAGATTATTACATGAGATTATACTGAATACACACTCACCAGATATGCACTATAATTAAATGCCAAAAAATGTCTTCTTTTTTTTTTTTGAATTCTTTGGTCATTACTCTATTTCTCTCTCTAATGTGATAAACTAATAGGAAACCGTGCAACGCACGGGTGATTGTCATTTTCGTTTGATCTAATTATTTTTTAATAAACACAATAAAATTCAAATGTTGTGTAACACAAAAATTTAGTTTTAACTTTATCTCATAAACCTTAAAAACTTATGATGTGAGAAAAAAAATATGAAACTGAGAAACATAAATAAAAAGTATTATACTATTAAAAGTAGTATCATATTGACTAAGTAAGTTAAAATATAAATAAAGAATTATTGGATAAAAATAAGTAATATATGTACAAAATGAAGTATCATATTGACTAAATAAGCTAAAGTAGTATATTTCTTCCTATACTTTTTGTGCGGTCATGATGATAGACGAAGATGAAGAGGTTGTTGTTTATTTCTTTCATTCTCCAATACTAGTTTAAAATTATGCTAGAGTGTTTTTTTTTTTTTCTAATAATCAACAGATCTTTAGGCGGTCACTGCTACATATGTGATATGCCTTAATTGTCTTTCTAGAGCAAGTGGGTTTACCTCAAAAGTTTACCGGGAGAAAAATGAATAACAAGGCTCAATTAATTAAGTGAACTTCTTGTTTTATGATGCGCTTGATGCTTGAAAAAAGAAGAAAATAGATGATTCGTGTGAGATATGAAAAGTGGACTGTACTAGCAGGGACGGATCCAAGTGCAATAATGTGGGGGCATATGCCCCCATTTGAGTTAAATTTTTTTTAATTATATATATAACATTTATTATTTATGACTTTATGGTAGTATAATTTATAATTTTTTGCCTCCATATTAAAATAAATGGTTGATTTTGTACTTCACAAATTTTTTAATTCTAATTTTTAATTACATGAGATATAAAATTTAAAATTATTCTTTAATTATGTATGTAGAAAAAGAAATATTCAATAATATTAATTACAAGAAAAGTATTCATTGTTCTGAAAATATTAAAAAATTACAAGGAACAATTATAAGTTTATTTTTCATTATTTTTATTATATTTTATGTGTAAATATAAATTATTTTAAAAAAATTATATAAAATATTTATAACTTTGCCCCCACTATCTTAAATTTCTAGATCCGTCATTATGTACTAGGATGGGAAACATAATCGCTAGCCCTCAAACTCACACACTCTTCAGAGATCTAAACTTGGGAGCTTTGGACTATACTAAGGTAGTGCAAGCACTTGCTGCCTCGAGACACCATCTTTGACTTTGAGATGTCATGACCAACCCCAAGGTTCCATCTCCAGTCTTAAAACGTCTTTCCCGCTCTTCAGATACCCCACCTGACCTCGAGGTGTCAATGTTAGGCTCAGAGGGATATGAGCACCCACTTGACATTCGGATCCAACCCGAAGGCCCATGATCCATGTTTTAGAACATTCTCCCTAACAGAATGGGACACAAGGCAATGTCTGATTTGTCACTAAGATAATAGAATTTCCTTACAAAACTACCCTCCCTGAGCACGACAAATATGAGGCGGCCACCCCCTTATAAAATATGTGCCATAACCCTTATAAGTAAAGGTGATCTGAGCATGTACAATTAAGTTCTTCTTTTAGCCTAAACAATGATACTCTCCCCTCACCCTAAATCTAACTTGGGTGTGGAAGCGACTCCCTCAGTGGCCGCCCGCCATAGCATCCTTTCTACCACCCAAGCTCCATTATGTCGAAGTTAGCGGTAGACCATCCAAGGTATGGATGATGAGAACAAAAAGAGTGTTCATTGTATAATGGTTGGGGGGAGGCGAAGATATTGAGTTATTGAGGGGCCAACTAGGGGTGTAAATTAATTCGGATAATCCGATCAATCCAAACTGAATCAAACAAAACAAAACAAAATCAAATCATTTTTTTATGTTTAACTGTTGTGCTGCCTCTTGCTTTAACTTTAGAAAGTTTTGATTTTTATCATTACTTTTTTTCTTTCTTCGCTTGCTGCCTTACTCCTACCTACCCACCCCTTTGAACCCTAACACTGCTTACTCTTACTCCTGCCACCGCTCGCTTCCTGCTCTGGTCTAGTTGTCGCTTGCTCTTCCTGGTCTGGTCGTCGTTTGCTGCTCTGGTCACGCTTCCTATTCTGGTCTGGTCACGCTGGTCTGCTTGTTAGTCGCACTGCTCTCATCGTGCTTGCTTTCGCTAGTCTGCTCTAGTCACGTTGATCTGTTCTAGTCACGCTGGTCTGGTCACTCGCTTCCTGCTTTACTCTAGTTGCGCTCCTTGCCGTCGCTGCTCTGCTTCTTGTTGAGGTTGATTGCTATGATTAATTATTGGATTTGAAATATAAATACTCTGCTAGAATAATTAATATCTAGATATGCACAGAATATTCATATCTTCTTGTTGAGGTTGATTACTATGATTAATTGCTCTGGTTTCCATTTATGGGAACGTATGGAATAGGAGTGACAATCTGGAACTGTAAAGGGGACTTGTTGAGGTCTATTGGTATGATGCTAAAAAAGTCTATTTTGTATTTGTAAAAATTCTTCAAAGATCTCTTTTACCAAGTGAAAAAAAAAAAGAAGTTGCTAAAAAAAATAAAAGTAAATATTTTGTTTTACTTGTTAGAGGGATGTTTAACGAATGTAATTTTTTGTTGCTGTGAAAAAAAAAGTGGAGAAAGTTGCTTTAAATTCAATGAAAACCATGGATTGAGATGCATTATAGTAATACCACTATCATAATCTAGAGAATATATCAAATGCCTCATCAATGTTTTTGTCATTATATTATGATTTTGATTCTGGGTGTGCTTCACTACTTGGTTATGAGTAGAAATCCCGTTACTAGTTATACTGTTACCCAAGTCACTTTTCTTAAAAAGGTTCTTTAAAATTAAGTTATCAGTAAAGATATGTGAAAGAAATTTTTTTTATAAGACTTGTCTATGCATTTCTTCATATATTTCCAGCTTCTTTATGTGAGGAGTTGCATTTGACTTTCTGAGTAAACATGCATGTTACTTTACTCAGCCTTAATAGTATTTCAAACTTTGTTTAATAAACTTTTACGAGTATAATAACATACCTTGATGTTCTCATTTGACAAGATAAGAAGGGATATTACATATGACTGTTAGTATTGTGACTTGCTTTGTGCTGCCTCTTCCTTGGATATGTACAAAATTAATTTAGAGCAGGTGTTTAGCTTATAACATGCTGTTAAGTCAGCATCATTAGTATCACATTGATACTTTTCAAATTGGTTGAATTTTGGAAGGAATTCTGAAAATAAAAGCTAAAGTTCAAACAAATGTTGAGTCAACCCAATTTTTTTAATGATATATAGCAGCACAAGGAATGTTATGTACAGTTTTGAACTTTTAATACTTAGGAAATTTTTTTTTCTCATTATTTTGGCATTTTGGGTTTGATATAAATAAGAAATCTCAAAGACCAATGATCGTGTGATTCAACTTGAAATGAAATGTTCATTGCTTGATGGAAGAGCAAATGTTAGTCTATGTTCTAATACTATTTGGAATTTAAGATACATTATGTGTATTTTTCTGTATTGCATGTATAATTATTTAACTAATTTTTGTGTTAAACAAATGATCAACCCGATCACCCGAACCAAATCAATCTGTAGATGTTCGGTTCAATTTGGTTCGGTTTTGACTATCAAAAAATAAGAAAACTGAACCAAACCAAACCAACTGATGTTAATTGGTTTAGATTTGTTTTTTCTCACGAACCGAATCAAACCACTCACTTACACCCTTAGGGCCAACATTTTAAGCAAGAATTGAACTAATAGAAAGGGTTGCTGGATAAGTGGATATTATGCCAATGCAACATCGCATAAATCTTCTTAAAAGGATATGAAAAAGTAGGGCTTGGAGGGTGACATGATAATAGTTGAGAACTTGAGACAAGGAGTTTTATGGGTTGGTCAAATAATAAGAGAAAATGTAAGGGCTGCGTTAAGAAAATTTAAACCCCGATACATTTTGGTGCTACTTGGCATGACCCAACCTGAGCTAGCCTATGGTTGACCAAGCTAACCTACTAGTTCGATGTCTAATTATTTTATTAGAGTACTATCAAATAATTTATGTGTTATGCGATTTGTTTTATTCTTACTCTTTCTAATATAAATTAATATTGTATCACAAAAATTATTTTATTTAATGTTTATTTAGATTTAAACAACGAAAAAGAGAAAATAAAATGATGAAGCAACAACAACAACAATCATCAAACCTTTTTTTACTAGATGATGTTGACTACATGGATTAAATAATATCATTATGTCCCATCATAAAATTATAAAACATACAAATAAAATTCTTAAATATTGAAAACTCGAGAGAAAATTAAAAAATAAAAGATGTAATTCTAGTCAATGGGCTTGCCCGCCCAAGTCGTGTGGATTGTTTGATACGAATAATGTTTGTCACACTCACTTCTATTTACATCTCTTCCCACCTCTATAATTTTCACCATGTGAAGGGATGTGAAGGAAAAATGATGGGTGGCAAGCATTAGTTTTGATATTAGCCAACTACTCAGGTTTAATTTTGCTTCATTAAATCATGCTTTGTATTGGTGAGAAAATGAGAAAAATTAATAATTTGTTGGATAGAAAGAATAAAGGATAGATTTTTTAGGGCTCGTTTGGATGTACTTATAAAAAAAGTTCTTATTTTTAAATTTTTTTTAAAAGAGCTTATTTTTAAAGAAAATTTTATTTTGTATTTGGATATAATATTTGAAAAGTACTTATACTAATAACAACTAACATTAAAACTGCTTATTCTTCCATTTATTTTAAAAGTTGAGAATTGTTAGCTTCTAAAATAAGTGGTTAAATCACTTTTTTTAAACTTTAATTTTATTTTTAAGATAATATTCAAACACACTTTTAAGCACTTAATTTAAAAATATAATTGCTTATTCTAAAAAATAAATGTATCCAAAAGGGTTCTTATAATTGTATTTATCAGATGTCTAGATGTAGGCTATTTTTGATATTTTATAGTTCTTTAATTTTGAGTTCAAATTCAAACTTCGGCTTAGCTCACATCAAACTTGATGTCTCTTACATGACATTTCTAAATTAAAGAAAAACATTTGAAATTTGAATCTCCCAAAATTTTTATTCTCTTTCACCAATCTATCTTGCAGGTCAATTTTCATTCTCTTTTTTTTTTCCATTTCTTTTGTTTTTTTTTTCTTCTCCCCTTCTCTTCTAGTTTTTGCTTTCTACTTTCTTTCATTTTCTTTTTTCTTTTTGAAAAATCAAGATAAAAGGTGTATTTATAGAGATTTTACAGTGTTGCAGTTTTGTGCATTAAAAGAGAATTCTACTTATATGTAGATGGAGTTGTCACTTATACTTTGCTTCGCTGTTATGTTGGAGAAATTCAGTCTCATAAGTCGAGAGGAAATCAAATAGACCATGACTTTGCAACATAATTTAGGATAAGGACTTGTACTCTCCAGGGATAATAAAAATTATATTCTTTTATATATTTATTTATATAATATCTAAAAGGTTAAAATGTGTAATGTTAAAAAAAATTACACGAGCCCACACAAATTTATTAATTTTTGTTTATAAATAGTTTTTAAAATTAATTCAAAAAATTTAATTGTTTTTATTTATAAAACCTTTTTTATTAAAAAAAAATGCACCATGGAAGACAAGAATGTGTATACATTCATAAATCATGACTGACCAATGGTACCGGCCACTTTTGATGTAGATTGATTTTTTATGAGCATCAAGTTTGTGAATTTTTTTTTATCTGAAAGATGAATTCAATAAAGTTGAAAATCAAAGTCATCTAGGATCGAGACAAAAACTTAGGGAGTTCTCAATCCAAATATATACATCCTTAATGAGAAATGTTATTCATGCAGGCTTTTACAATGCTCGACTAGCACGGAATTTTATTTTTAGTAGTAAAATTTTCATTTTTATTTTTATTTTATTTAAATTAATAAAAATGATTATATATTTAAAAAAATCTGAGTTACTACAGGCTTTGTTAGCCAGTATACCTAGCATAGGTCATCCTTAATATATGTAGCTCTTCTAAAGCTACATTCAAACTCTCTCTAAGTCTCCATTGATGCTTAGGTAAACCCTTTAGGCATAGCCTCTCAACAATATCTTCTTCCAACCAACATCCCAAGTATAAAAAGCCCTTCCCTTGCATTTTCAATGGAGAAATATAACAATTAATGAAAATATAAGGTTGGAGTTTAATGATCAATAATATTGTTTTCCTATAAGAATATAATATTAATTTATATTATTTCTTTCAATATCTTATAGATTATATAAAATCATTTTTTTTAAACGTGACATTGAGTGAGTCAATTCTTTTTTGCGGAAGGACATTGAGTCAATTATATTCTATTGGCCAAATTTGTTTTCAAATGATAAGTGCTATTATATTCAGTAGCATCACAAAAGGCATGACAATAGCATACAAATTGTGATTGACAACTTAACTTTCAAAACCTCTTCATGTAACATAAATGAACCAGCATGGCCAAAAACATCATGTAAAATCATAAAATTCAAAAAATAATAATACATTATCACATCATTCATCATTGATTGTGGACAAACTGACGCTTAGACCATTGTGGGTCTTTCTTATTTGCTCTACTCGTCATCAAACTTGTCATAACAAGAATTTTTTAACCATCACATATTATCGTATTCAAAATTATACTTGCACAAAAAAAAAATTATCCCACAGACCCTCTCAGACAATAAATCTCAATCACTCGATGCTTTAAATCATTTGTTTAAACCTAGTGCTTTAAATTTCAATCATTCTTTTTTTTTCTTCTTTTTTCCGTGAGGATCTGTGGATATCTTTGTTTTCGCAACTATCATTGTTGTTTTCATATATAGCGAGTAAATGCTACAAAACGCATAAGCATAAATCTAACTTTTAATTGACCATAATTTAAAGTACAACTTCTGTATTTTAAAAATAAATAACATTAGGGCATAATATATCGCTCAAGTAGGGTAGCAGAATCCTATCTACTTATCCTCAAGTTGCACATTATTTTCCTCACCAAATAATTTGAGCATGAGAATATAACAAAATGTATCAAAACTACTTTCTTATTTTCATTTTGTTTGTCGTTTAGGGTGATTGCAGAAAAGTTAAGTAAGCTAATAAATGGGCTTGATTATTAAAAAAATATTATTATATTTGACTAAATTATCACTTTATTTAATACAACTTCATCAATTCTCATTCACTCCATTTAAAAGAAGTATCTAGAAATAAGGACAAAGTTAAAAAAATATTAATATGCATCAATTTTTTTAGAACAAGAAGTAAAATTTTAAAAAAATTAATTAACAAATATAGATCAAACAGAGAGAGTATATAACAAAATTAGGCATTTAGTCCAAATTAAAAAACAAAAGAATTAGGTATGTAATTGATGTCAAGGATTATTATGTTGTGCACCATACATATATGCAGCAACCTATATATCTAGTTAGTAGCTATGTTATTCTTGTGTTGGGATTTATCATTATTTGTATTAGGTTATGGGTAAGTAACAAGTTGAGTTAACTCACAAATCTATAAAAATTAACCCAACTTAACTCATAAATAGTGGGTTAGATTGAATTTATAAATTAAATTGGGTTCAAAATTATTCAATATGTAGAAAATTGAGTGGATTGGATTGAGTGAATTAGATTGCAGGTTAAAACTCTCTCAACTTGTACAAAATCAACTCAACCCATATATCTTTCTTCATTTTTTTTAAAGTAATTTAGTGTAGTTAAAAGCTAAAATCCGCAACTAAACAATTGATTTTTTTTTTAAAATAAAGCTTTAGTGAAACAATGTCGTTACACATGAAGAGACATTATCTCTTTGCTTGTTTAGTCTTCACACTGCCATGACGTCATTTCTCTAGCTCTTCACCATTTTTGAAAAGGACAACAATAATAACTTTAATAAGTGGCAAAACTTGATCTAAAATTTTGAGGGACCTGTTAATAAAATTCTACCTTTATATGGATACATCATTGTCACTAATCATCTGACCATCTTTTATAAAAGCTAAGGCAGTTATGTGAAAATCTAGATTGGTTTTATTTATCTTATTGACCCTCTCATACAAGAGCACTTTGGACTTATGTTGTTAGATGAAGTTATAAGATTAATTTTATATCTTTAACACGTCTCTTAAATAAGAGTTCTTTGGGCTTGTAGCGTAGATAATGCACATGTACTATGTGCTGAAATTTAACTTTTTGTTAATTAGAAAAATGTGATTGGTGATGATTGAACTCTAAATCATTTAGTCAAGGAAACTTTGATAACATGTGGAGGACCAACTCCAAAAAAATTAAGTTATTAAGTGAATGCACAAGATTAGTTTTATATCTCTAATACAACCCCCTCCATAAAAGTCCTTTAGCTTAAAATGTGGGCAATGCACTAGTCCTTTCTATCTTGTGCTAAAATGTGACTTTTTATTTTATATAAAAGAATGAAGGCTGCAATAATTGAACTCTTGACCATTTAAACATAAAGACTCTGATATCATATCAAGAAATTGCTTTTTAAATTTTTAGGTGAAGGGACAAGATTAGTTTTTTATATATCTAACTGTCATCTTATTCTACAAATGGTAAATCATTCTAATAAAATTTCAAAATTTCAACTAAATCAGACTCAATTTCAAGTACTTCCTCCTACATGGATATGTGAATATTTTAGTTGAGCATAGCAGTGGATAGCTGAATATTTTAGTTGAGTTGGCAATGATGTAATATTATGCCTTTTGAAGTTTTTTGGCACTGGGTAAAATATGTTGAGAGTACTGCAATAACCCATGTTTGGATCTGCAATTACTGGATCAAAAATGTCTTAGATCCTCCGAGAGTAATAAAATTTCTTACTTAGGATTCTCCACTATTTATTTTAGGAACACCTCCCTAAATTTTAGGTACAGCCACCTAAAATTAATGGTGGAGATATTCCTATAGTTTTTTTTTTCTTATTTCAGGAAGATATCTCTTACTAGATCACATAGTCTAGGTAGACTAGTGATATATACAGCAATAATAGTAGTCATACTAAAGGGAACAAAAAAAAATTGGGGGAGAAGGGGGAAGCCGCTTACAAGCTTCGCTCGTGACTACAATGACAGCATTAACAAATGTCTTATTTGATTTATTTTATCATGTTAATGAGTTGTTTGTGACTTTTGGACTTGAGACTTGTTATGTTATTTCAAATGAGACTTAATTTTATTTTATTTTGAGACTTACAGTGAATTCATTTGAGGTAATTTGTTATGCATAATAAATTTTTATTTTTATTTTAGCAAGTGAATGCTTTTATATATGTCAAACTTGATCACGAGTTCAACCTAAGCCACCACACACATGTAGGAGTTAGGTTGATTTAAGTCGAACCAAAAAATTTTCTAACTCAATGCAAACCAATCTAACTTATTGTTGTCATGAGCAAGTCACGTTTAAAAATACCATAAATACAACTCGACCCAGCCCATGCCCATCCTGTTGGTTATACTAAAAGTACATTTTCTTTGTAGCCTCTCTTTTATTATTCATTAAGTAAAAGAAGAGAATCCAGATGTTTTTGTTATGATATCTATGACTGCTTCACAAATGACGACACATATATTTGTACACACCACCATATAATATTGTCCCATCTCAGTGTTTCCTTCTTTTGTTTATTTTTTTACACGTTATTTGTTTAACTAAAATATTTTAATTTTTATCCAATTTATTCATAAATTTATTTTATATTTCATAAAAAAATTACAATAATATACAATCTAATTTAATATTTCTCTCACATAAATTTACAATATAAATATAATATACATATTTTAATTGTACAAAAAATATTATCCATTTTTTTAAAGGTGTCCCTACACTTTTCGATTATGAAACTAATTCCTTTCAAATACGAAATGATATGATTAGACTTCTTATAAGTGAAGTCTTCAAGATTGACTCAAATCTTTGTCCTCATCTAAAAACATAGTTTGTTTTGTTTAGGGGAAAGCATACCCGAGTCATTTATTGTTAGCTAGTATTCTGTCATTTAACAGTGTATTTTAGGCTAAGCCTGTAAACCTGTAAAGTGTAAACTTTGTCTTCTTGGGAACTTTTCTTATTATTCCTCACGGGGAAAGCATACTCTGTGATTGTGCTCCTTGGCCACTTGCTATGTTTCTTTTTTACTTTCTTTTCTTTATGACTTCAATTTGTTCATCACAATACTAACATTGGGAATATTCGGAAAGAATCCAAGTAAGATTTCTTTTTCCACGTCGTGTTCATTTTTGTTTTTTGTTTTTTTATATAAATTTACCCCAAGTCCATTTTTTTTTATCCCCAAACTCTAAAGAGGGACCTACTCTAGTTTTCTCTCTTGTTTAATTTTACTCTCTTCTCCCATAGCCCAAGTGATTGGAATAGGAATTTGAGTGAAGATGATGAGTTTAAATTGTGATACCGACCCTTAGTTTAACAAAAAAATAAAATAAAAATTACTCTAACTGCAATCACACAATGTTAAAATTGGTAAGCCTTTTTATTTTCAATGTGTTATATATGTGTGTTCACCACAACCTGCAAAGGAGACCAATATTCATGTTCAAAACTTACAAGCAAGCCAAAGAGGGGAAGATGATTGAATAAGAAGTCTGCCAAGTTGGTTTATAAAGATAATATAACTAAAATTTTCAGATACAAGACATCCATCTCTTACCCATGGCCTGCAATCATCCAAGTAACAAATTGTGGAAAAGTGAACTTCAAAAGGGCTCGAGCTACATGAATGCCAGGGTGCTTCATCTGCATATTTGTTAGATTCTGCTGAAGAATAAACGTGAAGGGTTATAATATATATATTTTCTAAAAAAAATCTAGTGACTAGAAGGAAGTAAAGATTTTACATGATTTAAGCAGGAATAAAGGTGGAGAGAAGAACATACTGATAGAGGCCAAAATTTAAATTCAATATAAGGTCGGTAATTGACAAGCATTTTTGATGCCATCCGACTAGCTGTGTGTAAGATCCTAACTCGTGACATTCTTTTCTTCTCGTATCTAACAAGAGATGAAGCCAGAAAATTTCAAACATTTTGCTATTTGCTAGTGCAGCTAAAAGGTTGCTTCTTAATAGCAGATCAAATGGTTCAGATTTCAGACACAACCAGTTTATATGTTGAAAGATTTCCAAGAGATGAGTTCACGGGTCATCCCTCTAAAATTTTTTTAGCATAGCCTTTTGTCCTTATTAAAATGTAATAATTGAGGAAAAGATAAGCATATTGAAAATTGGACCTAGCCATGAAGCAGAGACAGCTTTAACCAGCTTTTCTATCTTCATGGCATGTGATCTTATTCTTTGATGACACATGTGGTCTCTATATAGTGTAAGAGAACGTCTTATAATAAAGTTTTCGCAATAGAGGGAAGATTTATTTTCTCTGAAGATAACAAAAAAGATACCTTCTAAGAGCTGAGATAACTTCAGACTCGCCAGAGCCATGTTTAGCAACTTTATCAAGCTCGAGTATCAGTTGGTAACAATCCTGCAAATGGATTGCAACAAAAGAAGGGGATTTAAGAGAACAAAACTATATACACAGACTCATAGTTCTACATCTACATGGCTTTACTTGTTTTATTCCTAGAGACTAGTAATTTAGCATATGGCTGAAGTGGTAAGAGAGGGGTGAAACTAAGGTAGATTAGTAAAAAAAAAAATGAGTAAAGATTTTTTGTGTAACTTTATGCTTATCCATAAAGGGTACTACATTAATGTTGTCAGGATATTCAAGGAACTATTTTTTGAGTTGAAAATTGTAAATAACTTACCTCTATTGCCATACATCCCCCTTGACCAAGATTTGGTTGCATTGGATGTGCTGCATCACCTAAAAGAATCACTCTCCCAATTCCCCATGTGCTGATCATGTCTCTATCATATATATCCCTCTGCAGAATCATATGCTCTGGTGTTTCTGATATGAGTGCGATCACTTCATTGCACCAGTTACCAAAAAGTTCCATAAGTCTCTTCTTCTTACCTGAAGTAGCTTAGACAAATCTAGTTGTTTCAATTAAGTTCAAATTTATCAGCAAATGATACACAGAGTGTGTAAAGATACCTTCTAGAAAAGGGGCATTCGAAGGGGGCTCCCCATGGAAAGCATACCACTGCATCTTCCCGTGGCCAACATCTGAAGCAACAAAGTATTGGTTCAAGCCCAGGAACACCCGATACCTTCAAAGTTTAAACACCAATAACCAAAACTTAAAATAGGAGGTTATACATTCCATATGGTGGATTTGCAAGTGTCTAAAGTTATACAATTTGGTAATTCAATTATTAGAAATAAAGAAATGAATTAAAAGCAACTTGCCAACTTTGATTATTAATATTCTTCCCTGTTTTGTTTATTTAATTATATTGGCTGCAAAGCCAATATAATGAGCTCCAACCCTGAAAATTTTCTTTCTTTCTTTGACTGTCCTAAGACGTTATTCGAAGTGAAGTACCTACCCAATAGTATCAATATATGGGGGCACATAGTTTGTTAATCCACTATAGCATGTGAAACCTGAGTACTTTGCTTCCTGCCACCCAAAGAGCTTTGAACGCACCTAAGAAAATGAACAAAAGAGATTGAATGCCAAAAGTAAGGAGAAAAGGGAACTCATTTGTAAATAAAACTAGAAGGAAAGGATGGTATAATTTACTTCTGACCATATCCCATCTGCCCCTACTAAAATATCACCATCACAGTGCTGTCCATTTTCTAGGACCACTCTGACCTGATGGTGAATGAAAAATTATCCAAGATTAGAATACAGCTCTCTTCAGCAATCAGAAATTAATTGTTAAGAGAAATTCAAACCTTGCTAGGTTCCTGAATAAAATCCACAACTTTAGATTTGTTTCTAAGTATGTCGGAACCAACTGCATTGACTAATATATCTTGCAGTATTATTCTACATATGACTAAAGTAGTAGGAAGCCCTTTCCTTGAAGCAGGAGTGAAAAGATCAAACTTAGTGAACCTGAAGTAAAAAGAAGTGAGTTACAAGAAGGTCATGACTCATGAGCAATATACAGAAATTTTTTGGGAATCCAAGACCACCCTCAAATGATCTCATTCAACTAGAAGTTTTGGGACGGTCCATTTAACATATTAAATCCCAAATATTCCTGTCAAGTATATGAATTATACTGGCGCAATTCAATGTTATCCATCTTTTTTTCTAGGATATAGTACTCAATAGAATTTTAAACATTTATTATAAAATCAGAAATCAATAAATACTTGAGAACTCACTTGGTTAATGATCAAGGAACCATAGAAATTCCCATTATACTGTTGTTTCCTTCAATCAAATTCAAACTGAGACTAAGAGTAATATATATACCATCTCATTTTTTGATCGTTTCATGCTTTGGTTAAGGCAAACAATGCAAAGACCGTATGATATGACAGATTGGTTAATGAAGGAGCAAACATACCATTCCCCAGATAAACCATCGGCGAGGCCATTAGTCCTATTGCCAGTGACACAACCAGCCTCCATTATCTGCTTTGCAACATCCTCATCGATTGCTTCCAACACAGCAAGAGCACCACTCAAGAGTTGAATTGGGCCACGATGCCTACCTTCCCCTCTCACTGCACTCAAATCCTTCTCAAACACCTTCACCTCATATCCTCTGTGCTTTGCTGCCAGAGCCAAAACAAGCCCCCCAATGCCCCCACCAGCTATTAAGACTCTCAACTTCCTGTTCCCACGTTGTTTCTCTTGGTCTAAGTTTGGAACCTTCCCACCTTCAAATCTAACCAAATAGCTTTTCCTACTGATCCTGTCTGATTTCATATGAGGGTATCCAATACAACCATGATGCTTAACCTGAACACATGACCACAGGATCTGCAGGGAAGCCATTGATCAATAATGGATGATAGTGAAGAATAAGCCAATAACAGAAGCTTGGTGGTTTTCAGGCATAGTGGTATGCTAATGCCTAATAGTGCTTACACTGCTAATAGTGCGTTGCAAGTGGTCCATTTTGGAAGGCCTTCCCCTTTCTCACACGTCATGCCATGTGTCAACTTCAGGAATAATGATATTTATACGTAATTTTTCTTACATTATTACTATATTATTATTATTTAAATAAAAAAATAAAAAAAAAACACATATTTTAAGGCACTTTCTTTATCATTTGGAGTTTTACTATTCGCATTAATTTTTACTTATCTTCGATTGTTACATAATATACGTTGTTCATTAATTTTTTATTCTAATATTAATGTAAAAAAGATGTGAAAATATCTTTTTCTATATTTTTTTAGAACTTGTGCTACACAGGACGAAAGACTAATCTGAAGAAAGCAACGAATGCAATGTGACAGTTATTAGAGAAGAGGAAGAAAATAAGAGTGGTATAGATAGACACTAACACAATCATATAGGTAATAGTACACGTGATGTCACAGTTTGTATCGGTGCTTTTTCTTGGCAAATGTTTCGTGTCGTTAGCATTTTTCTTATTTTATTACGTGAGAGAAGTTTAACAACAAAAACTGGGAAAGCTAAATTCCGTGAGATTTTGACTCCATAGAGAAAGGAGGAAACTATATGGTGGAGATAAGCATGCTAATGTTCTGATAAACTTTTGCTTGAAGAGTTTTTCTTACACCAAGACAGTAGAGAAAATTATTATCGCAGACTACATAAAGGTCATACAACCTTTAAACCAAGGTCAATAGTTCATTTATTTATTTTTTAAATCTTTGATAAGGTATCTCAGAATCACATACGTTACTATAAGATTAACTTATTAAGCATTATTGCGATTAGAAAGTTTTTCTAATAATTACCTTTTTCAGAATTGAACTTCCACGACTTGCTTACCGCCGTACCTAACCATTGTTGGTTAAAGTATTTGTAGATTGCTCATTATTATCATTTAGATTAGCAAGATAAACATATTGTTTCCTTTTGAAAATCATAGTTGGAGTAAGACCAACTATTATGCCGTTATTATACTGCAGAAATATCAATTGTTTTGAAAGTAAATTGGGTCGAGACTAATGAAAAAGTATAAGAGCAAAGTATATATATATATAAGGGTTGGCCTCAACTAATAGGATCAAATAATGTTTACAAAAAAGGTTGAGTTAAAATCTTGCTAATAGACTTTCATTCATAAGTTATTTATAAATACTACTATAAATTATTATTGAGGCTTGTGGCATGTTTTATTTTAAAAATGAAACAATCTTCCATCTCTCTAAACTTTTATCTACCAAAAACAAAAGAAAAAAGTGAAAGAAAAATGAAAACTCTGCTCGCTTGTGTAATTAATTTGAAAATTTGTTTCATAAATTAACATAAAGAAGAATTTTTTTTACATATTCTGAGTGATTAGAACATTTATTTTGATTTAACTCACACGATAAGTCTCACATACATCAAGAACTTGCCTATTAGTATTTAAAAATATGAAGTATAATTGTGTTTTTCAATTGAGAAATAATTATTTTACATTATTTTTTAATATTATTTTTTATATTTGATTAATGTTGTATAAATTTATAATTAATTACATGTATTGATTGGTTGATGAGTAAATCTATAATTTAATATTAAAATTTAAATTTATTCATTAACCAATCAATATACATGATTAATCATAAATTTATATATTATTAATAAAATATTAAAAATAATATTAAAAAATATTATAAAAATATAATAATTATTTTCACTCGACTCTACTTTTAAGTCACTAGCATTCAATAATATTACTCTTACAATTCATTCTCTACATCTATACTCTACCTTTTTTTCATGGAAAAAAAAGAGAAAAAAATTAATTTCTCGTTTTTTAAATAAAAAAGGAAAGTGTAGTGCAAAGATATAAAAAAAAATAAGGTATAAAAATAATATTGCTGCGGTAATATTACTAGAGATTGTAGACTAAAAAAGAAAGAATTTGACTCACACAAATATATATTAGAACAAAAGCAACCCCTTCGGTCATGGTGTCGGGCTATTAGCTCTAAGTGGGGCCCAATAACCAATTGAGGATTGACTAGCAAGTGACAGGTAGAAAGAAGTAGAACACAATAACCGAGCAAAACCCAAAAGATGTGTAACTATGATTTTTTTTTTTCACATTTTCTTATATCATTAATCATACTATTTTTTTCTTATAAAAAATGTGAAAAAAATATATCATAAAAAATGATATGAGATCATTTTCCAAAGTCAAAAACTTACAATATAATTCTAATCTGACCAAGGACTCCATATAAACTTCTGTTATAACTTATAAATTAACTTTATTTCATGCATGTGTTTTTGGTTTAACGGAATAAAGACACTAGCATTAGAACATAGCCAAATTCAGTGGACCATATTATCTCGACCAAAGCAATGTCTAGTGACTTCTATGTGCCAAACACGTAGTACCAACACATCAATTTTGCTCAGAAAATACTTGCTTATCCAATGCTTAGCATTTGCATTTTGCAACGTCAAATTGCTGTAATATATTATTAACAGCTATGGAACATGGATAAATGTGCATTACATACTTTTTTTTTGCGGAATTTTAAACTATATGTTCTCTGTTCTGAATCCGATATCTGACCTCATAAAATAATAATAATAAGAATAAATCCGATATCTGAATCCACATGTTCAATAGCTAAGTTTGAATGCAATCATGACAATGACCATACACAATGGCTCCGAGTAGCTACGCTATAAAGGTAGAACGCTAAGACTTAGTCCTCCAGTGCTAAGAAATGAACGCCATTTTTCACGTTAGGATCCATAGCTCGGGATCAAACAAGAAAATAAGGTACTCAAAAGGAACATGGAAGGTTGAGGAAGGCGGGGGTTGGACAATAATTTGACACATCAAATACAAGAATTTATACACTACCACACATTAATCACTGATGGGATAGTATTATACAAGTATCAGCCGGTCCTACGTCAACTTTTAAACTCAATAAATAATTATTACCACACTACAATAATTGCCATCCTACATAATGCCTAATCCACAAGACCCATCCCTAGAGCTATGAACTGTTAAGAGGGAAATAATCTTTTATGGCATAATACAAGAGAAGTACACCCTTTTTCCAGAAGTATGCTACCATAATGCCTCCTCTGCTCATTGTACAAAGTAAAAAAGGTCCTCCCGTCATTCTCGATCCATTGATTGAGCATGTGAGAAATGGTGGCCACCCCCATCTGTATAAACAATAGGAACATCAAGGACAGTTGGATAAAAATAACTGAGTTCAGAACTGTTCACTCTGTTATATTGAATGGCCTTTAAGAACCTAGAAACATCGGCTTTAAATTCATAAATATTCAAATAGTGATTTTCACAGAATGTGGTAAATTGCATTTTCATGTTTTATTGACATTACTTCTTTTAAATTTTTTTTAGAAAAAGTTCTACTATCCTAAGAAACACGGATACTTCAAAAAGGTGGACATATATGTATCATACCAATATCCGATACCAATCCTAACATGATTTGTGTATACCAAAACAACCACCACCACCAAAGCCTTATCACACAAAGTGAGATCGATTACATGAATTAAATGACGCCATTGAGCTCTTTATAAACCATGTCTTCAAAAAGTCATTTAGCTCCAAGTCCTTTTAAGGATTTCCCCTATAATTTTTCTTGTTCTCTCTCTACCTTTAACTATTGCGCTATCCTCTATTTGATCTACTCTTCTTAGTGGAGCTACTAAAGGTCTTCTCTCATATGACCAAACCACTTAAGACGAGATTTTACCATTTTTTCCCTAACAGGTGCATTTATGTATGCTAAAATGGTGGAAAAAATCGATGTAGTATGCCATATTCCCATATCTGTGCTGCCACCATACTTGTATCATATTTAATTTCATATCCATGCTGCAATAGCTATTATTGTCACTGGACTATGCTTGTTTGAGGTGGCACATGGGAAGGAGAAAATTTTGAAATGAAAATCACTTCACCCTTGTTGATACAACAAAAATGGGGATCGATTGAAGGTGAGTGCAACTCATTTACAATCCAACCCAAAAATTTTGGCCACTCCTATAGCGTGAAGGATAGTTGAAAGTAATTTACCCACATCCACTAAATAATAATAAGTGAAAATAAAAACCTTTTCGCACTACATTTTCACTCCCCTCCCTATTTTCACCTGCTCAGACAACAGAGTCTATAGACAAATGTTGACAAGCAAGCTTTATACTTGTGAACATCTTTAACTGGTCAGACTAACCCATACTAGGCCAACAATCCTATCACGTGAAAATCAAATCAAATTGCACTGTCAGAAGTATTGTGTTGTACCTTTGAATTTATTCATGATGAGCACTAAATAGACCTATTCAACAACAAAATAATGTCCCCACCATTTAATTTAGAGGAGTATTTTTTAAAAGACAGCGCTGAGAGAGTAATGCAATAAGGTATGAAAACCAATAAGTACCACTTTCACCATCAGAAAGATCAGCAAGCCTTGCAATTGCATCAATAAGAGCTTGCTCATGATCCTGCGTTGAATTAAATATAGATCAGGCATATATATACCATTTGCACGTCGATCAAATCAGTCAGTAGCTAGAAGTACATATAATGGCAGAGGAAATATAATTGTCTCCTTACCTTCAATACTTTCTTGGCTTTCTCAATTTCAAGGGGATCAGGATGATTTGCACTGAATACCCTTTCCACCTGTCAAGTCCGCCAGAAACTTGAATATATGGAAAAAAGATAAAACAATCTCAATCAAAGAATATTCTGATTGAACTATTTTCACTTACCTCCTTGATTAGTGTGTCTGTGTGAAGTATTTGTATATCATCTGGAGCCTTCTTTCCTATGCCATTCTGTGATGACAAAAATTCTTTTCTGGATTGCCCCTTTGTAGCTCCTCTACCTCTTCCAGCTCCAGGAACACTATCACGTCCTACAGACCTATTCATCCCATGACCAGAGCCCCCAAAACCCCCACGATGATTGATTCCAGGATCCTCACCTACCCATTGAATATCTTCAGGAGATATCTGCAGTTAAAATACTGTATCTGAATTAGCAAAAAATATATAGTATTAACAAGTGCTAAACATATCAACAGCAAGAGAATCATTTTTAAAACCATCTTCTAGATATTACTGAACATTCAAGATACATGGGAAGAGCAATGCTTCCATCTTACCAAAATCAAATAGCACCACAATTCAGGAAATAAATGAAAGTTTAAACAAATCATAATATGGTCTATTTCACGATGTGTTTCTTTTTGTATGATATCAGTGGCCGAACTCGTCAACTATGACAAATACAAACTATATACTGATTCCTAGTCTACAACAGCAAAATAAAAAAAGTAGACAATAAAAGCCTGTTCTAAAACTTAATTCGGTACTGAAAATGAAAAGACGTATCATTGGAATTAAATTAGTGGTGCTTGTTTAATGCATGTGATGAGTGTAAAAATACACGCATCTGTGAGTTTATTTATTATGATTTTTATTTAATTTTATTTATTATTTGATTTTAATTATTTTATTTGAATTTTAGATAATTGTAGTTTATTTATTAATTTTATTAATATTCTAATTTTCAAGATAAATCTAAAGGATTTTGGATAAAATAAAGAGATCATGAAGATAGAGCTTTGAGAGATCTTATCCAAGTCTTATGTCTCATCTAAAGTGTTAATTGGGTGTGAAAACTTGAAAATAATGATAATTGAAGATTAGATAAGAATTCTTGAAGAGCAAAGAATTTGTTGCAATCTCGGATTCAACTCGTATTTCCTGACCTTGCTGCTATATTTGGACCATATCTTGGGCTACAAAGATTGCATACGACGCGATTCTTACAACATTGAAAAGTTAACAAAAAATGCAACTATTCTTCTGTTGACCTCTAAGGTTAATTTTGTCATCAGAAGGATGATAAAAATAAAGAGAGATTAAGACGAAAATCTAACAGCCTTCAAAAATAGGAGATTAAGTTTCCTAAAATTAGTTTCCTAAATTCAATCTAGATCTTTTCATTACTTGGGGACCCAATTAAAGAGATTAAGTTTCTTAAATTTGATTTCCTAAATCTACTAATCTTATCTTATTATTATTTGGGAGCCAATTAAGATTACTTGAGGGACTAAGTAAAGAGCTTTAATGCATGATACACCTCTATAAGTTTTTTTTAATAGACAAAAAAATTATTAGAAGAGAGAAGAAAAGTACAAAGAAGGAGGATAAGTAATCCACTCAAAAATCATAGATAAAACTTATGAGATTGTATCATGCAACAAAGCAAGTCAATCTCTCTACATGTCTAACAAAGTAAAACCATCAAAGAAACCATGAGCTGAACACCAAAGAGAAGCCAAAAGGAAAACCCTATCCCAAATAAAGTCTAAACTTGAGGAAAGCCCCTTAAAAATTCTAGCATTCCTTTCCAACCATAAACACCACAAAATAGCGAAAGATAGAGCACTGCCAAAGGATCTTTGCTTCTTTGCGGGAGCCAAAACCTCTCAACTTAGTTATAATAAAATGATGCAAATCCTTAGGGCAGACCCATGCCTCTCCAAAAAAACCAAACAGCTTGTTTCAGAGATAATTTGCTGCAGAACAACGCAAAAAGAAGTGATCCCCTGATTCTGAAGCAAATCAGCACATTACGCACATATCAAGAGACAAAGCAGTGAGAGTTTTGTGCTTCTGAAGCATGTCGTTAGTGTTAATTCTATTAAGAACAGTAGTCCAAACAAAAGCTTTAACCTTTAAGGGAGCTTTAGACTTTCAAATGGACTTTTCCAAAAGGAATCTTTCTCTATTAGGAGAATAAGTCAAGAACTAAAAATAAGATTTACAAGAGAAAGATCTAGAAGACTCAAGAGTCCAAGTTCTAATATTAGGAAGAGAAGAAAAATGGATAGGTTCAAGCAAAGACAAGAGAGTCTGAAGCTCAGTAACCTCTCTATCAAGCAAGTTTCTGAAAAAATGAAAATTCCAAGAGAGATTAATTTGAGAATAAAATTGACAAACAGAAGCATTGTCTAGGGAAGAAAGCAACAAAGCCTCAGAAAAGCCTCAGAAAGAGGGACACTACCAACCCAAACATCTTCCCAAAATTTTATACGAGATCCACCACCCAGATGCTGGAATAAAAGAGAAGAAAAAGAAGCCAATCCCTGAGAAATAAATTTCCAAGGATTAGCATGAGTCGCTCTACATGCAGAGTTGGTGTCCCACCCATTTGGATTTCGAATCACCTAATGCCATAAAGAAAACGGTTGAAGAGGAAAACGCCAAAGCCACTTAGCTGCCAAAGCAATATTCTTAGACACCAAGTTACCAAGACCTAACCCCCCCTCCTTCTTTGGTCTACAACAAACCTAACAACTAACAAGGTGATCCCTACTATTTTCCCCTGCCCTCGACCAGAGGAAACCCTGCATAATTCTCTCTATTTTTTGTGTCACAACCACGAGAATGCGAAAAAGGGAAAGAAAATACAAAGGGATGCTGGACAAACACGACTGAATAAAAGTGATCCTACCCCCTAGAGAAAAAAAGGCACCTTTCCAACTATCTAACCGCTTGGAAATCTTACAAACCACGGGATCCCAAAAGGATAGAACACGGGGATTACCTCCTACAAGAATGTCGAGATAAGTGAGAGGCCATTGAAGAGATTGGCATCCTGCCAGAGTAACAAAAACGGTCACAATTTGACTACCCATATTCACACCCACTAAACCACTCTTGACCCAATTAATCTTAAGACCAGAGCTGACCTCAAAGAAAGTCAAAATAGACAGAATGTTAACAAAAGTCTCAGCATGTGGCTCCAAGAAAAAAACAGTGTCATCAGCAAATTGAAGATGGGAAACAAGCACTCCCTCCGAACCAACTGACAACCCTTTAACCAACCCATTATTAACAGCTCTAGAAAGTAAACAACTAAGCACATCAACCACAATAGTAAAGAGAAAAGGAGATAAAGAATCCCCTTGCCTCACACCCCTCTGGCCCTTAAACCAAGACTTTGGTTCTCCATTAATAATGATAGCAAAAGTAGAAGATAAACAACCCGAAATCCAATTTCTCCATCTAACCCAAAAACCTTTCTTGTCCATAACTTTATCCAAAAAAACCCAACTCACACGATCATAAGCTTTCTCAAAATCTAGCTTAAACACCAAACCTTGTTTCCTCTGGGTTCTAACATCATCCACCACCTCATTAGCAATTAAAGCAGCATCAAGAATATGTCTACCTAGAATAAAGACACTTTGATTTTCCAAGATGGTATCAGAAAGGACCTCACTCAACCTAGAAGAAAGAACTTTCGTAATGATTTTATAAACACTAGAAACTAGGCTAATAGGGCGGAAGTCCTTTACCTTCACCAACCTGTCCTTTTTAAGAACGAGAGAGATGAAAGTGGAATTCATACAAACTCTGATTTTACCATTATTGAAAAATTCAGTAAACACCCTAAGGAGGTCAGGTTTAACAATATCCCAACACTTGAAAAAAACCAAAAGAAAAGCCACCTAGACTAGGAGCTTTGTCTTTCCCTAAACTAAAGACAGCCCTACGAATTTCATCCTCCTCAAAAGGCCTTTCCAACCAACAAGCCTGACCTGGATTGATGAGGCATCAATCTAAGTCTTCAATGAAGGGTCCAACAGGCATATCCTTAGCAAATAAATCTAAGTAGAACCTAGCAACCGTACCGTCCTCCAATTCTAATTCTTTAATAAGGCTTTTCCTACGCCTCCCAGAAGCCACCCTATGAAACAACTTTGAGTTAGCATCCCCATCCTTAACCCATTGGAATTTCATCTTTTGTCTTCTACTCATTTCTTCCCTAAGCAAAATTTCATCTAAATCAAGCCTCAACTTCTGCCTCCTAACACAGAGATCCTCAGTAAGATTACCCTCTAACTCCAACCTATCCAACAAATCAAGTTCTTTCAAAATAGCATCTTTGCTAATCCGAATGTCACCAAAAATAGACAAATTCCACTCTTTCAAGCTTTCCTTAAGAAACTTCAATTTCCTCATAATTTTATATCCTTCCCAACCCTAAACTGAAGTTGTCTCCTAAACTTCCTTAACAAAAGGAATAAAAGAGTGATGAGTAAGCCACATGTTTTCAAACCTAAAAGGAGAAGGACCCCATTTCACCTTACTAGACTCTAGAACAAGAAGAAAATGGTCAGAAACTGGACAAGACAAACTCTCTTGCACAAGATCAAGAAAAGCATCATCCAAGGTAGTGGTGAACAGGAATCTATCTAAACGAGAAGCTACAGTGCAGTTTCTTCTAGCAGACCAAGTGAAATGGGCGTTATAGAGGGGAATGTCTCTGAGACTACACTCCATAATAAAACTATCAAAACCCCTCATAAAGGAAGTGAGATGATCACCTCCCAACTTTTCAGCTGGAGACCTCACAACATGGAGCCACCGCCACCGCTGGTCAAATGGGGCCACCACCACCGCTGGATGAATGCCAAGGCTGGACCATCAACCCACCATTGCTGCTACTACAGCTGCAAAGTTTGTGGCGCTAAGATGCTTTGATGAACGGAGCTACTGGTTACAAGCCACTCGATCATGATCATGTAGATGAAGAACTAAGATCAAATCCTAGGATCATAGATCGGCTCGCCGCTGGTGGTAAAGTCGCCACCCTGGCATGATGTGGTGGGAGTTGAAGTAGTGGATTATTGAGTTAAGGTTTGCCATTGTTCCAGAGAAAACATTAGGGATTACTAGGTTAGGGTTTATGATCGAGACTTGCTTATGCTAATATGCTTAGATTTAAGATTAGTAGGATCGATTTTTCTCTGATGTCTCTGCAACTTATGACTTTTTGGTGTTCCTCCGTGGATGGATGAAGGCTATCCATGGAAGGAGAACGAAACAGCCAACAGGCAAGAAAGCTAGCTTTTCTTTTTTTCTTTTTTCTTTTTTTGAATATTTTATGTAAAGGGTAGTTATGTCATTGTAAATGTTTATACAATCACCTCATTTATACAATACTCACCAATTCTTGATAGGGTAAGAGTCTATCAGCTGATTTATATTATTAGGCCTTGTCTTACTACCTTATCTTATCAAGCCTTATACTATCAGCTGCACCAAACAAGGTCTAAGTCTCTATCTTACACTATGTTTGGATGATAGGTAATGAGGGGAACGGAAAGGGAATAGGGGGAACGGAAATAACTTTCCTTGTTTGGGAGTTTTAAAATGCATAGAACCGGAACGGAACACATTGGGAATCATTTCCCCCCTCTTCCCCTCAAATGCCAACTTTTGTTCCCCCCAAAATTGAGGGGGAATGAGGGGAACACATGGATAATTCCGTTCCGTTCCGTTCCGTTAATGAAACTTCCAAACAAAGAGAATAGAAACTATGTTCCATTCCATTCCTTTCAATTCCATTCCATTTCATTCCTATCTATTCCGTTCCATTCCGTTAATGAAAAACATCCAAACATAGGGTTAAGGTTTTTGTTAAGTCTTCTTCAACCCAGTGCAGCTAACCTCTATTTTTGCACTCTGTTCAGGTTTTCGTCAAGTCTTCAACCCAGCTCAGTCAACCACCATTTTTGCACTCCATTTAGGGTTTTCATCTCCTTTTCACATCCAACCAGCCTTATTCGTGATCCATCCACCATTTTCACACTAGCCAGCCTTTGTTTTACACTGGCATGACAGTTTCTTGATCAGTTTCACACGCAACTTCTTCCACTATTTCGTACAGCAGCCTCTGTCTCAGATGGCAGCCTCAATTTCACAAGGTTGAGCCTTTGTTTCGCAAGGTCCAGCCTTTGTTTCACAAGCTCCAGCCACAGTTACCTTTAGTTATTTGGGTCTTAATGATGAATGTGCCCTAAGTTTTGAGTACCTGCTATCTTCGGTGTAGCTATAGCATTTTTGGGTTCCGCCATTAACTATTTTGTGAAAAAGGATACTTCTGGGACACGTATCTTATGCTTTCTGTGTTGGATATGGCAGGTAGAATGACATATCAAGTACTCATGTATGCTAATGAAATTGATAGGCTCTTGAGTTTTAAAAACGGTTAAATAATGAGAAATTTGGTAAAAATAAAAAATAAAATTAAGAACTCACCTTTTTCCTTAGTAATAATACAAAGTACATAGCCAAAGGCAATAAAACCTCTTTGGAACTCTAGTCAAACCTAACAACAAATTGTACTAAACATTTTAAACAAATTCTAAATCTAGACAATAAACCCTTTTATATGCTTTGATTTTTTTAATTCCCACATTCCTGACTATTATTGTAGACCATTTTAGCATTGTTGAATACCATGTTATATGAAATATCAATTTTTTAATTTGTTATGATTGCAGACTTATAGATAAAATGAGTATTTTGCTGCCACATACAAGGAAAAACACTTTTAGGATTCTTGAGGAGACAACTAGAAACAAAATCCTAGAAGGATTAATGGAATGGAACACTGTCAACACTTTTTTTTTGGAGAGGAGAGAGGGGGAAACAGGTCAAAAGAATGTGTACCAGTTCTCTTACTGCCACATTTCCATTTCAAGGTTGTTAAACCGGTTCCAAGGATTTTTACAGCCATAATTTAATAAGGATAAATAAGTGCAAAAAATGTGTAGATTGTAAGAAAAGAATGCAAAAATTTTACTATAGGATAGAGCACCAGATATACCTCTGACAGATTAACCCATTCCCATGTTTCATTTGCACTCCCCATGTCATAGACTAGATTATGTCGGCCCTGAAAATTTAGGAACAAAACATGTCAGCTACATATATTAATGGAAAATGAATTCTTAAGTAATTCGGGGATGTAAATACATCAGCTGGATTATAGTCAGTGATAACAGCTTCATAGAAGTTATTGTCATCAGGCCATTTTGTCCGAACTCTCCTACCAATCAATGAATCAAATGATGCTCCCTCAGCAAGCTCACCCATGACAGCTCTATTAGGTACTTGATTCCTTCCACCTGGTCCAGAGGAAGGGTACCGCTTCATTGAAGATACACCAGGTAATATTTGACCCTGCAAACAAAAGAACAAAAGAAACACAATAATGTTACTGAAATATTATCACTTTCTTAAGATGTTCTACTATTTTTTCCCGAGGGGCAAGGGGCCAAACCCAAGGTCAGTGAATGTATACAAAGAAAAGGAGAGCACAATAAAGTAAATCTATAGCTTACTTACAGGTTTATGCTTCTTTCCTTTCGATCCAGGAACAGATCCTCGTTTTGCTGCAGAAGAAGATGGCTGGTGGGGTGCAGTCACTGTTTGGGGGTGAAATGGAGGAGAAGGCCCACCAAAAGATCGTGATGGTACAGATGGTGTAATCTTCTGCTTTTTGCGAGATGCAGAGACTGTAGGACTGGGAACTGAATCATGAAGAGCTTGACCAGTACTCAGCACGCCAGGCTGATGGCCACCTGCCTGTCTCCACTCCCTAATGTCATTATCCAACAAAGTTGATTAACAAAATAACAGTGCACATGTGGAAATGCAATGACAATCTCACTTCTAAAAGCATAGACCAACAAGAAACCTTGTTTCACAATTTTATCAGACCTTATCCTCCGTATCACATCATCTGCATTAACCCGACCTAGAAGTTCTCTGTGTTCCTCATTTGATAATCTCAGTTCTTTTCTCAGTTCTGTAATTAAACTTTCTTTCTCCTGAATAAAATACAGTCATGTAGCAGTCATTTAAACCTGATCAAACAAATTTAAAGATATTAGATTTGTGGAAACAAAATGATAAAACATACCCAAGTAATGGCATCAGCTTGAGCTTTGAAGGCTCGTAGAACCGAACTATATGCTTCCTGCTCAAGTTGGTGAATTTGAGTTTCCATATCAATTTCACCATACATCCTGGGGTATGGAATTGAACCTACAGCAGGTATTCCGTTCCCAGCAAGACGTCCTCCCCTGGGAATCCTATTTTGATGTGTTGGCGGAAGATCATCATCAGTTCCTGCAATCATTACAATTAAGTGAATGTATATAACAAGTGAGACTGGATCATGAATCCAATTCCATAAAGCAAATATCAACCATATCTTTTCAGTGCAGGTGAAAATCTATCTCATATTCTCATGCATAAGAGATGCATTGTAACAAAAAATTCTGTGCATAAGGAGTTGCATTATTAACTATACAACGTGAGGGCAGAACCAACACATGGAAAAACAATAAACTAGATGCTGTTGTTTGGGAAAAAATTGATATTTCAGATCACCAACTTCTCACTATTTATGCAATAATGCAATATTACAATGCAAGCATTTGACCAATTTTATTTTAAAATGTATTAAAAAGTAGTCTATCCTTGTGAATTTATGCCAAATTTATATCTGATGATCAACATCAACTATATGCCCTTTAGTCTTAGCTCCAATCCCAGTCCTTCTATTCTGTTCTTTTTATTCCATTCTCTTCTCTTCTGTTCTTGGTAACTAAAAGATACTCAAACTAAAACTAAATAATTAAATCTAACACATGGAATGGATGGACTCCTCCATAAGTTTTTATTCTTGAACCTTCAAACTTAAGAAACTACACAGGAAATTCATAGTTTCAAATTTTAACATTTGTAATTCCCCTTAAAACCTAAAAGATTGCACTATTAATACTAAGAAAGAAAGAAAATGAAAGCGAAACCCTAACCCTAAACCTAAACCAGAGAGTTAAAAGAGAAACAAGTTCGAAATCTTGACGTAATAACAAAGGAAGGAACTTTAGGGGAAGCTCACCACTACTATCGTAGGGCTCGTAGTCCATAGCCAGTTTGCAACGGAATTGAACTACCCAGATCCACAAAACTCCGAAACCACACAAAAAGAGGCAAAATCAGGTGAGGAAGGGTGCAGGAACAACAAGAATTGTGATTGGTGTCGGAACTGAAGAAGAAGAAGAAGAAAAAGAAAAGAAAGAAGGAAAAGGGGGTTTGTGTTTGTGTTGTCAGTTGTGCCGGAGAGATTGAGATCGCGGTGGGTCAGGTCGAACTCGGACTCGCACACTCAGTTTTGGTTGGGAATGCTGGCAATTGGGAGGGACATGCCAAACCCAAAATTGTTTTTTTCTTCTGTCTTTTTTTTTTCTAATTTTTTAACGAAAATAAAACAGGATGGGGCGGACTTCAAATAGCTTTAATGGAAATTCAAAAATTTCATTAAAATTGCCTTTCAGTTCCGCTGCCTCTATAAACGTTATCAAATTCAACTCTCATTTCTACTTTTTTTTCACATTATATTTTATATTTTTTAATACTATTTATTATACATATTTATTTTTATCATTTTTTTCATTAAACCATATATGCTTAAAAAATATATAAATAATATATAAAAAAAATGATTAACTTTTTTCTATCAAATTATCAATTATCATCTACGAAGCTAGAAAAGTATGATACCATAAATTTGAAGTGATAAAATGTGTGAATAAGCAGAAGATTATTAGATCAAGTGTTTATTATTAAGGATACTAAGGATTAGGATGTTAAACTTATCTAATTTTAAGAGAGATGCTAACCAAATAAAGTTAACAATCTTTCCCCAAGTGAGATAATCAAACCTATAACATTTTTTTAATATCATTTGTTGAATTAAATATTTATTATTATGTCAAAAGTTATAACTATTGATAAGAGTATAACTTTATATTTTTAAAACGTGTTAGAACCCTATCTAACTTGAGAGACTATATCTATTATAGGTGTCATGGGCTAGGATGTTAAACCCATCAAATCTTAAGAGAAATGTTAATCAAATAAAGTCATTCAACTATGTCAATTTCTTAAAATCAGGTCGTAAAAAATATCTTTATAAATTTTTTAATCTCGACGTAGATTACTTACTTTTAATTGAATTGAAAAAGTAAATTAATTGAGTTGTGCGTAAAAATAACACCTAATAATAATGTGTTGTCCAATAATTTGTATGGAAATCTATGTAAGTATTGTTACTTTCGAAAAAATTATCGAGAGGATGATGAAAAATTATTTCATTCTAATGTCATAACACATGCGAAAGTCTTAGTAAGTGTTTATTATAATAGTTAGAGTAAAATTTTATTTTAATCATTTAAAAAATACATCAATTATTACTTTAGTCTCACATATTAATTTTATTAATTTGATTTCACAAAGTTTAAATTTTTAATATTTTAGTCTCTTAAGAAGTTTATTAACCTGCTTGAAGTTATTCCAATCATGAAGTGCAAGTGATTAGAATGGTGAAGACTGAATGAAAAGTGATGGTTTCAACATGGTAATGATTTCTTATATGTATATATATAAGAAGCATATTAGGTAATAGGAGTGTTTACTGTAAGAGGTGAGATAAGTGAATCTTAATTATTGAATTTTACATGAATGATAAATATTAGAACATAAATGTATATATCATTTTTAAGTGGTCACATGACAATTAAGTAACTTTTAATCTTGACCATTCATGTATAGTTGTACAGTTAAGATTCACTTCTCTCACTAAATATATTCCACCACATACACACACACACACACACACACACACACACACATATATATATATATATAAATTTTTGGATTACACATTTTTACAACTCACACACACATGTATATATATAAATTTTTGGATAACACATTTTTACAACTCAATAGACTCAAACCAAACATGCAACCAACACCATAAATGATCTATCAGTATGGAACAAGTATTCACATATTAGATAAATAAAATAAAAATAACTAAGAACTACGATCATATAAAATGCTCAGTAGTTACGAAGTAAATGAAATTTCATATGACAAACTAAACATGCATGCATGGAAGGGCGAGGTGGTACATAAACTGCAATAACTTCCTTAAGCATATGGGAATTCTTCATGGAGGGTCTTAAATGAAGGATCCTCTTGAATGTACCAAATTTCTACCATCACATGCTTTCCTACCTTCTTCATATCATCTTTGCCTCCTCATCATTTTCTACCAATTCAGCAATTTTCCTTGGCTATACCAATGATATGCCAATCCATGAGCACCTCTTCTTCACTTGCCATTGCAAAAGCAACACTTGATTTGCAGCATATGATCTCTAGCAGCGTCATTTCAAAATTGTAAACATCTACTTTAGTTATGATTGGAGTTAAAGTAACCAATTGTCCCTCTCAAATAGAGCTAGAAAAATAGGTCAACCTGTCCCGACCCGCATCAACCTGCAAAAATTCGAGACGGGGTGGGTTGGCCCGTTTTGAGAAAATAGGTTACAAGAGTCAACTCACTCCGTTTTAAGATAGGTTGGTGGGTTAGCGGTTGCCTTGCATAAAAAATAAAATTAAAAAAAAAAGGCGGGTTGGCGAGTCAACCCGCTTAACCCGCCTAAAAATAAAAAATATATATAAAAAATAAAAATTACTATAAAAAATTTTAAAAAATAATAAGTCTATTATAAAAGGAGATGCAAAATCAGTGAGACAACAATATTTAAGCTAGCATTTTAAAAATAAAAAAGCTAGAAGATAAAGGAAAGTCACATTCATTCTCTTTAAGCTTTCATTTGTGGCACTATGTTTCTCAACAGTCAATAGTGAGACTGAGATGCAAGGATGTCAATTCCTGTTCAGAAATTCAAACAATATTAATAAACAAACCATAATAAATAGTCTTATCATTTATAACTAGCAAGCACGAAGTCCTATCCTTGCATAATAACTTAAAGTTCATAATGAATGAACCATCTTTCATAACATAAATACTCAAATCTAATATTTTATAACACAAACATTAATTCTAATTCATAACCATAACATAACTCAATAGTTTCGATTTCCATAACAATGAGTTCCAACTCCATCAAACCATAAAACATAAATTGATAACCATTATCCATCAAACACAAATTAAAGTTCAAAGACCAAGGTTACAAAAACAACTAAATCAATCATCTTCTAGATTAAGAACATTTGATGCTCCCTTGGATAAAGATGGCTCCACTCTTGAGATTGTAGCATTGACATCATCAACATCCTCATCTACAAATCACAATGAAAAAATAAATAAATAATTAACTAATGATATTATGATAATGATCCTAAAGAAAATAATAATTACAATGTTATTTTATTTAAGCCTCTCTTTCTCTCTGTTGTGAATATTTAAAACATCGGCTTTTGCTATATTCCTAGAAATAAGATTTGCATCAGGATTCAAGTATTTTATCTAACTCCTAATCTTCTTATACTCAGCAAAGTTAAATGACAAATCATGCTCAACGATTGCAACGGCACACATCTCACGTGATACCATTTGATCTATCTTTTGAGACTTTAGTTTTCCTTGCATGTCTATCATCATTTGACCAACATCGTCAAATTTAACTTCATTACAATTTGAGATATGACGATTTAAAGATGACGTCCCATATAATCTACCCCCAACCTTATGCTTTTTTTTACAAGCATTACATTCTGCCCTTTCTACTCCATCGTCACCCACTCCTATTTTAGTGAAAAACTTCCAACAATATTAATCAGACGTTGAAGCTTTAGCCTTTCTCTTTAGAGGTTCGAAATAGGACTCATCAATAGTAAGAACCATATTTTCAAGATCAATAGGGTTGTTATTAATGGAGCCCATTTTATGTTTTCAGTTTCAGACAAACACTCAAATAAAACTACTGCAAAATTTGCAACAAAAAAATACACGCAATGATTATCAATTTATCCATAACCATAAGTAATATCAATTAATTAAGAATACAAGTTAAGCACTATGTACCAGCATTAATCCAGCAGCACACACATGCAAAAATTCCAGCACACAATCCAGCACACACAACACATGCAAAAATCCCAACACACAATCCAACACACACATGCAAAAATCCTAGCACACAATCTAGCACACTGCACACACGCAAAAATATAAATAACACATTTAAAAACTTCTTTTAAACTTTTAAAATATATGTAAATAAAATTAAAATTTTAAAAACATTGTTTTTATATTTATTTTAACATTTATATAATTTTAAAATACAAAAATCTGTAAGTATTTACTGAATATTTCTTTTAATATGTGAAAATAATCTTATATCTGCGTACTAGTACCACCGGTGAAAGAGTGACGGAGAGAGAGGGCGGCGGAGAGAGAGTGCGGCAGAGAAAGAGATGACTGTTGACGACGGAGAGAGAGAGCACGGGACGGCGTTGCGTCAGCAGATCTGAGCAGGAACAAGATGAGGGAGTAGGACAACCGATCTGGAAGTGGAAGGCACGGACAGCATAGCACAGCAATAGGTGATTTGCAATTGCAAGGAAAAAAAGAAGATTGGAAATGAAATGGAGAAGGAGAATAGAGATACACAGGATAGGAGAGTGAAGATATCAAGATATTGATATGATATTGTGAAGTGAAGTCAGATCTGAATTCTGAAGTGGGAATGTTGTGTGGTCGTGTGGGACCTGCACGTGGGTGATAATTGATAAAAATAAAATGTGAAATCTTGGAATGGAATGGACCGTGGGTGGTGAGAGGGCCCAAGGGGGAATAAAAAGTTTAGAAGAATCAGCAGGATTCATTCAGGACAAAAAACTAAATTTGGAAAAAAAAAAAAGAGTAACCTGACGAGTTAATCCGCACCCGCCTCGCATAACCTGCGGATTAAGCGAGACGGGTTGGAAAAAAAACGGGTTCAAACATTGAACCCAACCCGTTTAAAAATAACGGGTTGGCGGGCCAACCCAACGAGTTGAACCAGTTTTGCGAACTCTACTCTCAAACCTGTCTTAGCAACTCGAGTTTGCTCAACCAACAATAGCTTTGCCAACCCAAAATCAGAAAAGATTATGATTTAAACCATCATATTCCATTTAAACCATCATATTCCGTCGGTGACAGAAATTAACTCTATCACTGGCTTATGATAGGATTTCTTTTGTCAAAACTCGTATGAAACTCTTTTTCCTTTTGCAATAGATTGATTTGATTTTAAATGCTTATAGATTTGAAAAATAGAACAACATAACTCTTTGTCATAGTAGAATTCTTTTGTCACAGTAGAGTTATTGTTCTATTGTTCAAATACATTAGTATTTAAACCCTAAACAACCTGTCCCAAAAGAACAACAAAGAGTTTTATAAGGATTATGACAAAAGAAATCCTAGCATAAGCCATTGATAGAGCTATGTTTTTTCACCTATGGAATATGATGGTTTGAAGCACATTCTCTTCTTCATAAGCAATCTGGAAGATAACAAAATCGCCTTCCTTCTACTCATACCTCCTATTAATTATATAACACTTGCCTATCTTAATCATTTTTGCCCTCCCATCAGATACATTCAGGTTGCAAATGAAATCATCATTGCTAGCAACCCTCAAAGTTAAATAATGCAAATTTTGATTTAGGGGTGTGTTGCATATATTCAAAGATAAACTTGCATCCATGTGATGCACGGTGATTTTATTCTAAAATGACCAAAGAATTTATCTAATATAATACTTAATATTTATGCAATATAATCTCAAAGAAATAAAAATTTATGAAAAAGATAAGCATGCGCTTTTATTAAAAAATTCTACATTGGCAAGAGCAACAGTATTTTCGCTGTTTGCCTACATAAATATATATTATTTGTATCATTGCCTGCATAAAAACATATAGAGCATAAAAGTATTAAAATGTTATTTTCCCTATATCTTAAATACATAAAAGATAATGTGTTAGATATGGTACTTGTTGTTCATAAAAAATATTGTTCACTATTTTTCAATGTTGAATAAAGGAACTCATATATATATAATTGACACATAGGAACTCATAAATAAACTACAATATGTTCATTTAAATATGGATGATCCTACGTAAGTTATTAGTTTTTAATAAGTTTAAAATGAACATATTGTAGTTATTATCAACATAACTTAACTTGATGTTGAAGATCATGCATCATTTTGTCAGTATGTAATATAGAGCCATTGAAAGAATGCACACACAGTATTGTTAATACATATTGTAACATACCTGGAACATAAGAAATAAATTAGTTAAGTAAAATAAAAAATTACAAATGCGATTATAAAAACCAACAAAACAGATTAAAAGTATATATAAATGTTAGTCATGTTATCTTATTAGTTATTATTCCATTGTTTTCTTTTAAAATCTAATATAAATTTTTTAATATTTAATATCTAGTATTTTTATTGAAAACAATTTTTCACTTTTTAATTTAAATTTTTTTTATAAACTATCATCACTGTTACTTGATTAATTTTTTTCACTAATACGCACATAGTAATATTGTTATCTTTTTTATTTCATTATTCTATTATTTTCTTGTAAAAGTTAACTTAATTTTTATTTTTTATTTTTTATTTATATTTAAAATAAATGTTTAATTATCCATGTAATTTTACAATATGTTATCACTATTACATGATTAATTTTTATCTTATTCACATTCACACTTTATCTTTTTTAACTTTATTATTCATTCTCTTCTTTCAAGATTTATATATAGTTAATGATATTAATAAGTTTTTTTCGAGGCAAATTAACTACACAAAATATAGATTAATTGTAGGAATAAATAATATAAAAAATAAAATATTTAAAAATATTGATAATTTTGTTGCTTGGCAAAAGTTTAAAATTTGGATAAAAATTTAACACATCATATACTAAGCAAAATTTATGTTTACTATACTAGCTTATATATAGTTATTATTTATAAAAATTTAGACACATCTTATACTAATATTATTAGTATAAATTAAAGAATTCTATTATCAATAAAATATACAACAATTGAATAAAATTATAAATATTATTCAAATATTCTTATCATTAGAACTTACAAAATTAAAATTAAAAGACAATAGATTTTATAAATGTGAACAAAAAGTATTTAAAGGGAATTTTACTGATATATTTTTATTTTTCAATATTTAAGATTAATATATGTAATAAAGTATGTATTTTTTTCTAATTTATTAGAAATGAAAGGTTAGAAAAGGTGAAAAATCATGAAAGATATGAAGGGGAAGAATGAAAAGTCAAGAAAGAAACAAAGTGAAGTTAATTATAATTAAAATATTTTTAAAAAAAAAATAAAATTAGTGAAAATGCCATGTGACAATTCTAATGGAACAACTTTTATATATAGTTATAGATAGATAGATTATCATGCAATAAGTTCATAAGTGATAAATATTAAATTATATTTTAATAGTTTAAGAAAGAGTGTTTGCCTATAACAAATTTCGAAAAACTTCCTTATTTATAACATTATTTGTTGAAGTAGATAAATTTCCTTCCATGTCAACAATCAAAATATTTAGTCCTTTTTTTTTCGAACTCTATATAAAGTAACATAGAATTGCCCATGGCTAAATATTGAACTTTAAAGGAATAAGTCAACATTTGATAGTGATTGACCCCTAGCTTTTATTAATAGTTATTGCAAAGCAAACATATATTGAAAATTGCCTCCATTGAAATTGAAACAGTAACTTTATATCTGAAGGACTTAATATAGCATTCATGGAGCAGATAACTTATGACTAACATTGGAACCAGATATTACTTTTCTTTCTAAACATTATTACCTAATCGAGTAATAATTAGTCTTATACCATTGCATAATCCATAAGATTGATCAATGTTCTTGAGAAGCATAACAAAAGTTCCGATCTTCAACTTTAAAACATGATTTGGAAGGCCAAAAACATGTAATGTTGTTTAAAAATTCTCGAGTATGCAGATCTTGATTAGAAAGTGAACTCCAGTATGATTTGCAAATATTATCTAGAATCAAATAAACCTTTTCTTCACACCAGGCAAGTTACTAAGTATATAATTATTGATAGAATCAATAATGCAATATGTGGGTTCAAGAATGGCTCTATATTGCATGTAGTTAGGATCTTGCATGTTTTCAAATAAAGTAAGGTCAGTGCTATTAATAATTGTTGCAATAGGATCATTTCAGTACTTATAAGGAATTCATCAAGTATTTTACCAATGCTTCACATTCATTTGGTTCAACTACATTACCATCACCAATTTTGAGAATCCATTCATAGAATTCTCATATATCATTTGATGTACAATAATTCAAAGCTATTTTTAATCTCATATTTTCTAATAATTTTAAGGCCTTACAAAATGATCACAGATGAAAAGAATTAATATTTTTGTTTGCAACATTTTCAACTTGATTCCTATGCTACGATTTTGGGATCCATCCTACTGTGCAAGAAAAATGCTACTTCTTGTGGAGATGACAATTCATTCAATCGAGTAACTGCTAAGACATAAGACAACTGTTATTATTATGGGTCTAGTATTTGGGTTTTCTTACACACATAATAAACTAATATGAATGCACTTAATGAATTTAATTTGATAATAATGTTCTTTTATATTTGGGTCCAATATGGTCAATGATGTTTGATCCCTCCATTATCTCCAAACCTATAACAATTAATTAAATTTAATGTCCAAATTATTACATTCCTTTGCGTTTGAATCAATTTGGTGCACATAAGATATGCTGGAAAAGAGATGTTCATAGAATGTTCAATAAAGTAATTTATAGAGTAATCCAATAACATTAAAAGATCTTAATACGAAGGAAACAATAAAGGAAAAACAATACTGTCTATTCTTTCACTTAAAAGTCAGTCGTTCATTTCGAACATTTGTTTAACAAACCTTACACTAGCGAGGAAAGAAAGTACTCAAAGAAACATCATTGATAGATGTTGGTAAGGTATTGTTGGCATATTGAACCAATCTTGATTCTGTTGCTTCAATGGTTGGTACAATTCGACCGTGCAAGAAAAATGCTGGCTCTTGAGGAAATGGCAACTGGATTGAATGATTACTTAGGTATGAAACAACTGTAGCCATTGGAGGCCTAGCATCTGGGTTTTCTTGAACACATAATAAACCAATTTGGATGCATTTGATGACTTCAATATGTGGACAAACTTCTGTCAGATTTGGATCCAATAACTCCAAGGGGTTTTCATCCCTTAGTCGCTTCCAAGCCTACAACAATTGTAAGAAACATATTTGAAATCGCTGCTTCTTAGTTACCATTTTCATTCTCCAAAGTGTAAAGATGCATGATGCTATAAGTATTAACAAAAGAACTAATCTTCCATATCTTACTACATACATAACTCAAGAGGCCATCAACATATTGTGATTCACAAGAATTGGCATTCTTTTTTCCACTAATTATCTCCAAAATCACAACTCCAAAACTAAAGACGTCTGATTTCTCTGAGAACTGTCCAAGCATTGCATATTCTGGAGACATATAGCCACTATAAAAAAAATTCTATGTTAGACTAAGGACCAAGATATATTAAGAAGCATATTTTGGACATTTAAATTATACCAATGTAATCTATTCTCTAAACAAGATCAAGTAATATTCAGATAGCATTTGGTCACAAACTATTTGTACTAAAAATGAAGGAGGGAAAGGAAAGAAGCTTACAATGTCCCAACAATTCTATTTGTACTTCCTTGGGTTTCTTCTATAGCAACCATCCTTGCCATGCCAAAATCCGAAATTTTTGGATTCATATTATTGTCTAATAAAATATTACTTGGTTTGAGGTCACGGTGTATAACTTTGAGTCGAGAATACTCATGAAGATATAAAATTCCTCGAGCAATTCCTTCAATAATTTTATAACGCTCGAACCAATTTAATACTCTTCGTTTATGGAGACCTATATAAATTTGCATTGAGTGACTCATGCATAAATAGAAGTAAGGGGATGCAATCTTTGATGAAAACTAATTAAATCACAAAACATGAAATAACATATATGTTGCATAATCATAACCTTCAACTAAAAAAAGAAGTTTAGAAGTCAAACCAAATAAAAAGTAATCAAGGCTGTTGTTGGGAACATATTCGTAAACAAGTATCTTCTCTTGCTCTTCTAGGCAAAATCCTAATAATGCCACCAAATTTCTATGTTGCAGCTTGGCTATTAATAAAATCTCATTCTTGAATTGTACTACACCTTGTTCAGAATTTCTTGAGAGTCTCTTTACAGCTATTTCTCGTCGATCATGAAGAATGCCCTACAACATAATTCATTTGATAAACAATGGATATACAAGCATAATTTACATGTTTTCTCATATTTGTTACCTTGTAAACTTCCCTAAATCCACCTTTGCCTATTTTATTCTCATGTGAAAACTTGTTGGTCGCAGCTTCAATTGTGGCAAAATCGAATTGCAAGGACTCTAAAGCAGTGCTTTCAGTTCCAACTAGACCAATATGTCAAATTTTAAGGAAGCGGGCTAGAAGTTAGTGCTTTTATATTCTTAAATACATTGAGTATTGATTGAGTTTGGTGTTTTGCATACGTACAATTTTCCCTAAGGATAGCCTTGGATGTCCTCCTCTTTCTTCTCTGGAAGAAGTAGCATCCGAAACAAAATAGCATTAATAGAACCAGAGCGGGTACCATAACCATAAAAATCGTTAGTGATTCACTTTTCCTATTCTCTTTCCCTTTTCCTACACAAACATTAGTGTATATATACGTGTCGTTTAGTCATGCCACAACAAGAGTACTGAGGATGATTCATAAATTAGAATGGCAATTGGGGACAAAGACAACTAAAGAGATTCTTAGGGCGGGAACTTTCTATTTTAAGAATGCATATCACTTTTAACATATGTAAAGTTATGTTAATAGAGATATGTGTATTTTTAACATGACTCACATAACTTTACATATGTTAATAAATGTTGATTTGTTTGCCTAAAGTAGGAAGTTCCCACCCAAATATTTCTCAGAGGACCAACTCTTGAATCTTCTCCAAAATGACAACGAAGCCAGCTATGAACAAGACCATATATAGGTGACAACTTTCCTATTCACACACCATTTTTACACCGATGATCAGCATACAAATAACTTGTGAACAACATATATTATATGGTGATAAGTGTATATATAACTAGTGAACAACGTGTATTATATGGTATCGAGCTGAAACTAGACCGACCCAATATGTAAACAAAATGTATAAATTTTGAACATTATACATAGCTAAGTCATAAAGTTCTAGAAGAAGAAAACTATAACTAAGGTATATTTTACAATATATATTTAAAACAAATTATATCAATACAAATATCATCATATTATGTAAAAGTTATTAATTTAAGTCAAGAAGACTTATTATTTATAACTAATTGTAAAAAAAAAGCTTAAGTTTTAAATAATGCGTAATATCGGGTTAGGTTGGGGCAACTAGAAGTATGACTTGAACCCAACCTGAAAACAAATCGAGTCTAATTTATAGATACTAAACTCATCTTAATTAGCTTCGGGCTGAGACATGCTAATAGGATAGATCAAGTCTTAAACACCCCTGTCATATAATAATTACCCATAATTTTCTATGAAAGGCTAGACCAATGAGGGGAAAACATATGTCTTATTTTTTCCTTTCCTCTAACTAAATAGGAGATATGGGAGATATTCTATAATATTTGAGTGATTGACTTGGGTGGGACCAATCACATCTATAACTCAAGTGTATTACTTATTTAGGATTTGGCTCTTCAAGCCATTCATTTTAGAGGATGAAGTATAGCAATCTTAACCATTTACTTTTTTTAAGACTATGAGGTATCTTTATAGGTTTGGTCTATTTCAACTGTTTATAGGATTAATTTTCGTTTGAACGTGGGAGCATAAGAATTATATGATCTTCTCACAAGAATTACTTCCTTAATATTTGAACTTGTATCCTTATCTGAGAGGTTGAGGTTGCTTAAATTTTTAATGGTTTAAATACTTACACATTAGTAAAAAAAATTCAAATTAAAACATAAATTAAAAAAAGAGACCCCTTGTTGAAAAAATCCATAATATAGCATAACTGCATAAGTTTATATATTATATCTGTAATTATTCACCAAAAGAAATATTTGTTTTGCAATCTCATCAACATAAAATCAAACCTTCCATTCCAATCAAGTATAGTGAAGAATTTCAAATAAAGTCACACTTGAAAATGGAGAGAAAACTAAATAGAAGCAATTCGCTAGAGAAGAGACCCACTAGCCGTCAACAACCCATAGACTCCTTCATCTTGCCGTTACTGCCAACTTTGTTGTACTCCCATCACTGCCACTTCCCCAACTGTGACCTAAACACCTGTTTCACTAGCAGCCTCTTTGCTAACTTCAACTCCAACACAGGCGGTAGCTCAACATTTGCTACCAAATATAGCACATGACTCCTAATTTTCTCCTAACTCATACCTACTCCATCTTTTTTGCAATTAAGACAATATAAACTGTTATTTCAAATCAAGCTTCCCATCCCCGAAGGACCAACAAGAGTGATGAAATTCATGGTCTTGGACTTGTACATCGACTGCCGCTTGATTCTAGTGACACCCGAATCACCATTGTTGTTGAGCGGTACAACATCAATTGCTTCGTGAACTGTGTGGGCCTAAGATGTAATAGGTCTATTCTAACTAAAGTGGACCTTGCCAAACCAACCATGAAAAGCAAACATTTGTATTCGGTAAGCCCATTTTGAATCACTAAGCCTAGGAAGATTCGGGTCAACCCAACCATAGTCCTATGAGTAAGATCTGACCTATCTATAGACGAATGGGTAACAGCTCGCGACATACCTGTGCTCAATACGACCCACCAACGGTCGTCGATAGCTTGGCGCCATGAAAACTAGGCATAACGTAACTCTAAGGCCTATAATCCTTAATGGCCTGAACGAAAGGGAGCCGAAGGGTCAGTCCTCCAGAGCCCTACTTAAACTGTTCCATTTTCTACCCTAATACTTGAGCTTACCAACTTAGCATACAATCTCAGCTATCTTTTGACCAACCTAGGTTCTCTTGCCCTCGCTGTTGCCTTCCTTGTAGGCCTCCTGCGAAGTCTTTTCTGCCCACCGACCTAGGTCCCAGTCATCACCTGAAACATCTGGCGCCCACTATGGAGCCCTGGTAAAATTATCCTACCCTACAACCAACCTACAAATCACCCATACAACTAACCATGGTCACTACCTGGAGCAATGTCAACAACGAAATAACAAACTAAGAAAATGCTTAGCCCAACAACATTGAAGTCTTGATGCATGCCATTCGTGACATTTAAACCAAAATCGATCAGATGACTAATAAGGAGACACAACGTACAAATGTGGAGAAGGAGGCCGAAAGAAGCCATCAGTACACTGAGAATTAGGTCCAGAATACTTCAACCAAAAATGTTCGGCGACAAACTGACTATCCTCCACCCACTGCAGACCACCCGTTTTCTGAATTTATCATGACAGTTCCACTCCTGGATGGTTTTCGCTTCCCGACCATAGAACTTTATGACGGGACGACCGATCCTCAAGAGTACCTAACATTGTTTAACTCAATGATGCTTTTGAGTGGCGAGACTGACCTGATAAAATATAGAGCTTTTTCAACCACCCTAAAAAAATTGGCACTCTTTTGGTTTTCTACACTTGAAGTCGGATCTATCAATGATTTCTTAGAACTTTCAACCAAGTTCTTCACCCATTTTTCCTAAAACAAGATCCATTAGAAAACTTTGGCCATTTTAATCAACCTAAAGCAGGGACAAAATGAGTCATTGAAGGAGTTCATGAGAAGATTTAGCGAAGAAGCAGTACAAATCAGGGATCTAAATCTTGTTGTATCCTTGCATGCCATCATGGCCTGTCTGAAACCAAGCCTCTTTGTAGATTTGCTTGCTAGAAGATCACCCATAGACTTAGATGATCTGAGGACTAGGTCCATGGGTTATATCAATATGGAAGAAATCGCAACTACAAGGAGGTAAATGAGCCAAGAATCATTCCAACCTAAAACTAGAGAAACTAGGGGCAATCCCCATATATCCATTTGCCCGACTTAACAACACTAACAGTACAGAAGAAGAGGTGCAAATCCAAGAGGAAGGCATATGAGTGCAAAAATGTGATCTGGCCGACTTGATTGTAATTTATCGACAACTCCAAACAATCCACAGCCCAGGTATGATGTGTATACCTCACTGACCACTCGATGTGAGTAGATCTTTAGAGAGGTTTGCAACACATGTATTATCCAACAACCTAAAAATGCAGGGCAATAGAGGATACTGTCCAATGTTGATAAAAGCAAGTGGTGCGATTGTTACAAGATGTACGGTCACACAACCAAAGAGTGCATCACCCTCAAAGATAAGATTGAGTAGCTGATCCGAGGAAGGCACCTCATAAAATAAGTTTATCGAAGAAAGAACAAAAACAGATAATCCAAAAAGGGAAACCAATCTAGAAGAAAGAGGCCGAGCGCAGGAGGAAAGGGAAAAATAGTTGCAGCGATAATGGATAAGCGAGACCAAGTAATAAGAGGCGTGACTGATTCAATAACTAGAGGATTCATAGGAGGAGGAAGTTCTAATTCAGCCAGAAAACGTCATCATAGGGTGGTTATGTCCGTAAGTCACCCAGTTCCTCTCCAAGCTATACAACACGATGAAGGGCCAATAATTTCATTTTCGAACAAAGATTTCACGGGTCTAGAAGAAAATCTAGATGATCCAATGGTGATTTCTGTAATAGCCAAGAATTATTAGATTAGAAGAGTTTTGGTTGATCAGGGAAGCTCGATCGATATTCTATACATGTCCACCCTCTGGAGACTTCAAATTCTGGAATATGTCTTAACTCTTTTTAATGGAAGCCTGGTCGGATTTTCTTGGGAGCAGGTGAATGTCAAGGGGTACATAGAGCTTCAAACAATATTTAGAGCAGATTCCTTGCTCAAAGCTATACTGGTCAAGTACTTGGTTATCGATTGTCATAGTCCCTATAACACAATCCTTGGAAGACAGTCCCTTAATGCGCTCAATACAGTAGTCTCTACGCCTCACTCGATGATGAAGTTTCCCATCTCAAAGGGTGAGGTAGGTGTAGTATATGCAGATAAACAAAAAGCAAGAATCTGCTACACTGAGAGTCTAAAACTAAAACCTAGAATTCTGGCTGACCATGCCGATCAGTCTAACAAACGTCCATTTTACGATGTCAACATGACCGAGCTTGATCCAAGGGGTGACAAACATAATCGACCTCAACCAACTAATGAATTGCAACCTGTTTATTTGGGTTCGAAACTCGACCAAATAACTCACATTAGGGCCCACTTACCAACTAATATCAAGCAACAATTGGAGGATTTATTGAAAATAAATTTGGACTTATTCGCTTGGACTGCTTCTGATAAATCGAGGATTGATCCCGAGTTCATCTCGCACAAGTTGCCTTTGGATCCTAAAGCAAAGTCGGTCGCCCAGAAAAAAAAAAGTTGGGTGCTAAAAGGAAAAAAGTTACGATTGAGGAAACCAATAAACTTTTGGAAGCCAGATTCATTAGAGAAATGGAATACACGACTTGACTATCCAATGTAGTCATGGTGAAGAAATCATCAGGAAAATGGAGAATGTGCACATACTTCACCGATCTTAATAAAGCGTGTCCTAACGATTCTTACCCGCTGTCAAGCATAGATGGATTGGTCAACAGAGCATCTGGCTACTAGTTTCTCAGTTTCATGGACGTGTATTCCAGATATAATCAGATTCGGATGCATCCAGATGATGAAGAGAAGACCGCTTTCATTATCGAGTTAGAATTTTGGTTATAGGGTAATAGATTTCGGCCTAAAGAACGTCGATGCAACCTATCAAAGATTGATGAATAAGGTGTTTGAAGAACAGATCAGTTGGAATATCAAGGTTTACGTAGATGACATGGTAGCGAAAACACTAATAAATGGAAACCATTGCTTGGATTTAGCGGAAATCTTCGGTCAACTCAGAAAGCATAATATGAAACTTAATCAGCAGAAGTAAGCTTTTGGGGTCCAAGCCAGAAAAGTTTTTGGGTTTTCTTCTTACCATTAGAGGAATTGAAGCCAACCCAGACAAATGTAAGACTATTATGGAAATGAGAAGCCCAACCACAATAAAAAGAAGTCCAAAAGTTATCGACAACTTGGTACCATGAAAACCAGGAATAACATAACCCTAACGTTTATAATCCTTAATGGCCTGAACAGAAGGGAATCGAAGAGTTAGTCTTCTAGAGCCCTACTTAAACCAGCCTGGCAGCCTAGGTCAGGCATGTTCCACTTTCTACCCTAATACTTGAACTTACCAATTTAGCATACGATCTTAGCTATCTTTTGACCAGCCTAGGTTCTCTTGCCTTTATTGTTGCCTTCCTCGTAGGCCTTTGGCGAAGTCTTTTTTGCCTATCGACCTAGGTTCCAATCATCACCTGGAACACTTCTTACATTGTTTGGAAATCTTTGGTTCCATCATACGACACCATGAATATGCAAGCTTGCTTCGTTCGAATTTGTGTAGAGTAAGGAAAAAGAACACTAATCTTTCTGTGTACGAGTGTCCAGTATCCAGGGGTTGTGGGTTGGATTGGGTTTGCAGACTGGGTTGGGTTGAGAAACACTTCAACCTGAAAGGTATGCATGTCTATTATCCACGAGTTGTGGGTTGGATTAGGTCTGTGAACTGGGTTGGGTTGAGAAATACTCCAACCCACAAGGTATGAGTTGGATAGCGGGTTTGGAAAGTGTTAACTCGTACAAATTCAATCCACCCAAGTATTTTTTTTTTGTAGATGTTGTTTAGCCATTGTGACATTTCAAGTTATTTTCCTCTGACTTTTCTATAGTGCCAATTAAGTTTGGGTGTAGGCATTACAGTCATATTGAAAATGTAATAAAAAAAATATTGACGAGAAACTCATAAAACATTTAATGGATCATTGAAATGAAAATCTAAAAGATCGCTTAGATGATAGAGTATATTGAGAAAATTGATAATGAAGTAAATGATTATGTCAATCCATATACTATATGTTATGACATTGACTTCAGTTGCCTAATGTGGTTTATTGTTTATGACTTTTGGGGACTTGATTTCTTATTTTAGTTTATTTTAAACTTGTGTTAACTTGGTAAGACTTGTTATGTTTATTTATCTTATTTGAGATTTATTATGTTTGTGTAAGAATAATTATGTGACTTTTTAGTTTATTTGGGACATATGTAATTTTTAATTAAATGTATTATGTGTAACAAATTTTTAATTTCATATTTCAAAAATTATTTTAGCAGGAAAATTTGTTTTAAATGTATGTTAGACCTATGGGTTTGACTCAACTAAACCCAACCAACAGGCTTGATAAATCAGTCAGGTCCCAACATACTACAAAATCCACTCATTAGACACCCATATTTGTGTGTTTTTGTTATGAGTGTGATTTGATTTGAAATGTTTCGCTATGCTTAACTGGAATGGAAGGTTTGATCTTTTGTTGATTAGAGTCCATAAGGAAGAATATATGGATTTTTTCATTAAGAGGTTTCTTTTTTTAAAAAATTTATGTTTTCATTTGAATTTTTTTTATTTATATGTAAGCATCTTAACCATTAAAAATTTAAAATGGTGAAGATTGACTTACTTTACCTTCAAAAGTGAGTGGCTCACTTTAGAGGAGCCAAATACCCTTATTTAGGGGCCCTAGTCTAGGTATTGTCCGTAAACTTTTTTTTTTGTTTAAATTTCTCGACATCTGGAAGTTGCATTGGGTCCCAACTAATCTAAAGTCGAGTCCGGTCTGATCACAAAGATGTAAAGCTTTCCCAATGTTTATTTTTTTTATTCACAAGACTTAAATTCGAGACATTGCTTAAGAAGAACAAGTGCCGAACTACTTAAACTAACCAAGCTTTGATAACTTTTTTTATATTAATTAATTATACTAATTATCTATTAATTAATTATATCATTAGTTATATACACCCAACTTGAATGCTCCTAATTTATGTAAGAATTTCTCCATTTATAGATAATCCAACAATTCCTAAATAATATTCGCTTTTCAAAACTTATTTTGTTCTAAATTATTTGTCACTTTTAAAGAATCAAGAAAATATTTATTGTTTGTTTTCAATTTTGTCCTTATTTATTGTTATCTCCACTAGGGTGTACATGAGACAGATTATAACGAGTTTCACTTGACCCGAACCTTGCCCAATATTTTGATATAGTCATTTTCTTGGACTCGAACCCGACCCGACCATATCTGATAATAACCGGGTCCAAACCGGGTCAACCCGATATGTAGACATGATGTATAAATTTGAACATTATGCATAGTTAAGTCATAAAATTATAGAAATAATAAAGTAAAACTAATGAATATTTTACAATATATATTTTAAAACAAATAATATCAATATATTATCATGTTACACAAAAGTTACTAATTTAAGTGAAGAAATCTTATTATTTATAAGTAATTGTAAAAAAATGTATACTTTTTTTAATAATTTAGAAAACTGATCTAGGTTGGAACGACTCGAAATACAATCCGAACTCGACCCGAAAATACACTGAATCTAATTTTTAGAATATGAACACATCTCAATTAGTTTTAGGTCGAATCGAGTTTTGAACACTCCTAATCTCTACTAACAATATTTTTTCCTCTCATATTAGTTGCTTCTTATATTCTTAAGGACAATCTTTTCTAATATCAATTTTTTCCTAAAATTTAAGTCATTTAATTAGTTTTTTAATTATTGTACTTAAACTTTAAACGATTATTATTTAGGAACGCATGAAGTAGCAAAAATATGTTGGCACACCATAATAAATAAAAGATAATATTTCATACACATCAAGTAGAGATACATCACTTCACATCAGTGTAAGGTTGTATAATTAAAGTATAGTTGTATAAAAAAAATTAACTGTAATTAAATTACGAAAACTTTATGGATGTAAAGTGATGGTATATTTAACATTATTCATATATAAGTTTCTGCAAGTCTTGGACTCATAATATAGAATGAAACCATGCAGATTTCATAGTTAGTCAAACCATACAGAAATTCAAATCAGAAATATATGCCAAAACCACGTATAAATTAAAAATTAGGCAAAATCACCTAGAAATTTTAATAAGATATACTAATAATACATAATCTCAATTAGAAATTCAGAATAAACCACCCATATGTAATATATATACTTAAAAATTAGCCAAGTCAAAAATAGAAATTCAAATTAGATATACAATGGATATTTATCTTTGGTCAGAATTTCAGAACAAACCATGAAGATATACCACATATATATTTAAAAATTCACTAAACAACGTAGAAATTTAAATATGATATATATACCGCTCAAATATTGCAATTAAGATTTACCTGTCTGTGGGGATGTGGCGGAAGCTGGGGGATGTGGCGGCAAGTGGCTGGAGACTGATAGGGGAGAAGAGAGAAGGTTAGAGAGAGAAACCTCATGTGAACACACACTTCACGGATCCAACAGTATTGACATAAATATTTTTTTTAACTCTTATATTTTTATATTAAATAGTATATATATTTTTTATATTTTATTTAATATTATTTATTATATATTTTTTTATTTTTTTTCACTCAACAACATCTTTTAAAAAGAATATAAATAATATTTATACTTTTTTTTAAAAATATAAAATGATAATTTTCTATATTTGTTCCATGCCTATCGTGGTCTTTTGTTAAAAAGTTATTTGTATGTATCAGTATACATCCTCGAACTTGTGAAACTACCGTTTATAAATAACACCTGGCTATTCTCGCCAGATTTATATATATGGAAATTTAAATTCAATTGTTTGGTAGATAAATATTTATATAATACAGATACTTTAAAATGATCATTTAATATGTATTGTATTAAATATTTTTATACTATTAACTATTTTTTATTTATATATATTTTAATTATGTTTTGAATTTTTGTCTTATTAACATATCTGTGTTATGTCAAATCTTTATTTCATATTTATATCCATGTTTTTTAGATAAAAACACGAAAATAATTTTTAAATTTTTTTTGTCTCCTTTCAAAGAATAATCTGTTAAAAAATCTTTTGAAAAATTTCAATTATCGTCTTTATTTTTAGAATTTTCTGATTAAAATTATGTCAAAAAATAAAAGAATTTCTTTCAGGGATGGTATCCTTCGAAAATATTCCAAAAAGACAAAAAAAAAAAAAACTTGCTCGTTATAGTGTTTAATAAATATGTTTTTATACTTTCTTGTAATATATAAAATAGAGGGAGTCTCATGTGACGTATGTAACCTTGAGTAAAAAAATCTCCAAATTAATAGTAGAAGACCATTCAACAAATTTCTTTCTCAATATTTCTTTCAAACATATTAGTATCAACTCTTTTTCCAAACGTGTGCTTTGGTAGCTTTGAAATTTAGGAAGATAAGAATCAAAACGTAAAATATATACTAGAATGAGGGAAGACATGAACATTATTAGCTAAGGAAAAAACTTAACTCAAGTTCTTTATACTTTTTTATTTATTTTTAAATTAAGTTATAATATATAAATTTTTTTCTATTCACTTTTATTCTACATCTCTTCTCACTCCTTGTTTGATTTAAAAAAAAATCTATATACCATTATTTGATTTAAAAAATAAATATAAAAAAGTTAAGTTAAGTTTCTTCCTTTATCTAATGAATGAATGTGTCTGATAATCGTTTTTGTAGAATAAGGAATGTGATGGAACATATAGCTTTGGAATGCAGACTAAAGGTGTTGCCCGTAAATTGGAAGTCTAGCTATCATTAATGCTCCACTTGTTCGATGTTGAATTTTGATAACTCTGCTCTCAGCTTGTGGAAATTGGTAGGTCGGGCGGGCCCAAGTAAATCGAGAGACATAGAATGATTCAACCTTTGGGAGAATTAAAATAAAAGGTAAAATGTAAAAACTCTTTCAAAATATGGGTCATTTACAATAAAAAAAAAGAATTTATACTTTGAAATTTATTAAAATGACTTCTTGAATTCAGTGGTAGAGTTAGGCTTGGAAGATTAAGATGAATACTAATATTTTCTTCATATACTATCTTTATTATTTAGATGATAATATAAAATTTTAAGACATAAATAAATATTTACCAAAATATTTTTTAAGTTTTAAAAATTATTTGTATTTTAATTAAGAGAAATTTTGGTGTTTATATTAAGAAAATATTTTTTTAAGGAATTTATCCATACTACCATACCTTATTCAAAAATTACAATTAGTATCATGTTATTTCAACAATTTTATTTAAATAATTATAACTATAATACTTGAAAATTTCAATAAAACTCACAAAACTTAAATTTTAAATATCAAATAAACCCAAACTATGAAAGCAAATACTAATAGCACTAGAGATATAAAAATAAATTAATGAATAAGAAAAAAGATTTTGGTCAATTATAAAAGAAGAAGAGATGAGGATAATATTTTTTCTATACGAAATACAAAAGATCTTTAATTTTTATAATACTTACTATTTTTTTAAATTCTAGGTGCCTATTAACTCTTTATAAGGAGATTTTTTGGAAATATACGAGGGAATCAATGTAAATTAATATACAATGTTTGGATAATATAAGGAATCCCAATGATAAGTTTTGAAGTATAAAATATGACGTATAATTAGGGAGACTTTTTGCATTTTGCTGAAAAATAAAAAAAAGTCTTATTATAAAAGTTTATAGATTATTATTTATATTTTCTAACACTTTAGACCCTCACAACTTTTATTTTGTGATTTGGGAATGCAAAAAGGAAATGGAAGAACAATCACAATTATGAAGAAAAGGACCAACGTTGAAACTTGACTAGTTTAAGCCATAGTAAGTCTAAGTTACCAGATCCGCTGTACGGGGTGGATCGCAGTGTTTTTGGGACCTAGGTCTCTGTGGTATGAGAACTGAACCGTCCCAGCTCTGCTAACAAAGACGAGAGCAGGGAGGGAGGCGGAGAAGGAGAAAGTCATGAGACGATAAATAACGATGATGATGAGATGGTATAGTTTGGTGGTTAATCCGTGATGATGAAAACTAATGATTTGATGGTGGACTGCGATGAGTAGAGCTGAGAATCAATTAGATAAAGAAGAAGAAATTGAGGCTATAGTGAGTGAGTGAAGGTGATTACTCTTTGGATTTTGGTGGTCATGGAATGGGGGTGAAGGAAGTGTTTGTGTTCGGACTAAATCTACCATACCACACTTGCCATATTTTTAGCCAAGTGGCATATCGCGCGCCTCAAATTACCGGGTTGTCGGTAACTATGGTTTGAGGCATACTATAAAATACCAACAAGCTAATACAACTTTTTTGAATACGTTAGATACCTGAGGAAGGAGGGGGATGCTCTGATTGAGTCGATAACGCCGAGATGTTGTAAAATGGATACAATTCGTATCTTACAGTACAACCAGGAAGCAGAGCTCTTGCGCCTTGTTTGAGTTGTTTCCCTTCAAAGATTGGAACGGAACTGATGGCGCTTTGAAAACACATCATACAGTCAAACCTGCTCAAGTCGGGAATGCACTGCGCCAGGCTGTACAGCTTCTGCGACCTCGTGAATTCAGCTTCTTTCGTAGCAAACTTCTTATCTGAAGAAGAATTCGAGGCCTTCTCCACCAATTCATTCAACGTGCTTGACAGTAATTGACTGAACCGGTCATGGTCCGAGTCAGAGACGTTCTTATCATCCTTAAACCAAATACTAGGGACTATGTTGTTCATGAAGGAATTGTTGGAGTAACGAAGCATACACTCGTCGTACCAGATAACAGACTCCGAGTGGTTGGGGCAGGCGCGTGTAATCTCTATGGCTGCGGCGGTGACACACTCTTGGCATAAGGTGGGGGTGACGTCGCCCCGGCAGAGGAAGAGTCCCCTGACAAAGTTAGGGTTTCCCACGTCCCCCGGGATACGGTAGAAATCGTGATGGGAGGCGTTGAACGCAAGGGAATTGAGGAGGGAATTCAAGTTGTATTGGAATTCGGAGTTGAATTGAAAATACGTTCCTTCTGTGCAGGCAGAATCGCCGAAAACGGGATCTGCTTCACTGGCAAAGCTCAGCAACCCGAACAGAGAAACAAGTATGAAGTGGGTTGCAGAGCATTTGAAGATAAACATCACCCCCTTGCTTTACTCTCTCTCTCTCTCTCTCTCTCTCTGAGCAAAAAGGGTAGTATAAAATATTAACGGCTCTTTCTTCTTCCGGATTGTTTGGTATTTATTCTTTCATCGTTTGCATTAAACTTCTTGGCACAGCACAGTCAATAAAGCATAGAAAAAGAATTTGTAGGAACAGTAGTCTTAGGTAGCCAGAATAAAACACCCAAATTATACCATCAGACACACATGACAGATCTACATGAGATAAAAACCAATTATATAATCAGAATAAAATTCACATAAGTGGAGTTTTCAAAAATCAGGCGACTTTTCTGGTTCTACAGCATTTTCCTCTGTAGGAAAAAGCAGTTCTCCTTCGTAGAAAAAGAATTCATAAGAAATAGCAGTTCTCTAATGATTCGTGTATCGTTTCATGAATTTCATTCATAGGAAATATCATTTTCCAAGAAAGAAATACAAAACAAAGTCATTGTCGTGGTCTTTGCGGTGAAAAATTGTAAGCAATCTATCACTTCAAATATTTACTAAAAGTTTCTTTAACGTGTATTCTTTAAATCACATGTTAAAAAATAAAAAAATATTAAATGAAAAATATAAATATTTATTATTTTAAAAATTAAAAAATATTAATATTTTTCTTTAAATAATAATAATAAATATTAAATATTAATTTTAACCCTTAAAATATATTTTTATAACATATGTTAACAAATTTTTTTATTAAATGAATTTGTCACAAGCGTGTCAATTCAGCTAAAGCTATAATATTGAGTTTTGACAGTACCTTATTTCCTAGGAAAATACACACTCATCAAATAATCACTTCTAATAAATATTAATTTTAACAGAAGAGATATATATATTGTTAATATTATTTTTGAAAAATGTTATTTTCTATTAAGTAAAAAAAATAATAATAAAAAATATATAATAAATAAAATTAAATAAGATATAAAAAGATATATATATATTATTTAATATAAGAATATAAGTATTGTATTTCCTATCATCAATCATTCTTGAAGAGAATCTCCACCTCCGGAAGTAATTTTGTCACACTCTCTTGAATCATTCCTGATTTTTTTAATATACTTTTTTATATTATTTTTTATACCATTTTTATATCATTAATATTATTATTTACATATCAAAATTTTCTCTTACTTAATTAAAACTATTAAAAGTAAGATAAAAACCTCTACCGCTTTATGTGGCCAATTGTCAATATAAAATCCTGATTTTGTCATTAAAAATAATAATATAAAATCATTATTTTCCTTCATATATATATATATATATATATATAATAGTACGTAGATCAATGACACCTCATGACCTCAACCCTTAAAAATAATTTTTAAACACTACTTTTTATTACACTATTTTTTATATAAATTTTATTTACTTTGTAAATTTTTTAAAATCTAATAGTAAGTAACTTAATATAATATAATAATTACAATTAAGTTATATAATAACCATTTAAACCTTTATAATGAGATTTTTAAAAAAATATTATTTATTTATTTTTTAATAACCTTAAAACTTAATAGTAAGTAGCTTAAAATAATATTATAATTATTTTTACGTTAGATAATAACTCATACAAAACCTCAAATGAACTTTCTCCTAAAATATAAAATCTTTTACTTACTTTTAAATACTTTAATGTCTATGAGTGATTAACTTAATATAATATAGTAATTACTTTTAAGTTAAGTAATAACTGATTCAGATCTATCAAATAAACATTTAAAAATTGCTATTTCATTAACTTTGTAAAAACATTAAATCTTAGTAGTAAGTATCCTATTATAAGATAATAATTATTTTCAAATTATATGATAATTCATTCAAATTTTTAAATAAACTTTCTCTCAAAAAACAAACTCTTTAACTTATTTTATAAATATATTAACATTAAGTAGTAATTAACTTAATATCAAATAATAAATACTATTAGATTAGATGATAATATCAAGTGGTGTAAAAATTAAAGTAAAAAAAAAGTAATGTGTAATAAACATTTTTCTAAAAATAAAGTCTTTTATGACAAAAAAAATTAAAAGTAAAAATGATTCATTGAATTTCGGTATCCCATTTTTGAAAAGGAAGAAAAGGAGAAGCATCATCCTTCTTTCGTTTGGTATGACTTTTAACAAAAAAAGAAGAGATTTAGGAGGATTTTTCATTTATGAGTTCCATTATTTTTTCATCATTTTTCCCAGTTGGATGAAAAGGGAGGGAAAGGAAAATTTTTTGTAGACCCATCAAAATTTACATATATATCTAAATTCATTTACATACATTTCTATTTTTTCTTAATGAAATCAAAGGAATTTCTATGATACTCATATTTTTTTTAGTGTTTAGTACATAGGATGAGATGTCAAACATTTCATTGACTATTGATTATTTTTAAAAATTTATTATGAATTCAGCATTCAATAAATACTTGGCAACTAACTCTATATCAAACCCATTAGGATACTATGGAAATTCCCTAAAACCAAACAAAAGAAATGAAGCCTCATTTCCTTTCCATTAAGTGATATCAAACAAAGGAAGTGATAACTCCCTCATTCTCTCTTCCTTTCTTTTCTTTTCCATCCTTTCATTTTCTTCCCCTCCATGATATCAAACAAATCCTTAGATATTAAAATAATTAATTGCACCTCTCTTAGTTCTTTTTTTCTTTTTGACAAACAAATATGTGGATCACATTCAACAATGAAAGCAGGAAAGTATCTCTTGATAAGCAAGGTTACAAATTTAAGAAAGGACTTCCTCCACCCAAACCATGTCCCTGATAAACATAATTTCCATATATTAGTCAATCATTACATTTTGTCCTTTTACTTTTTCTACTCACATGAGCAAACTTTAGGGAAGAGAAGTGTTGTGCTAAAGAAACACAATCAACTACCAATAGATCATAATATATGGATGAAAGATGATGTTGTCCTAGCACTAAAATGAGCTCTAAGTAGTTTGATTCTTCTTTAATTTTCTAGAAGTAGCGGTGCTTTGCTAGTGATAAGCCAAGTCTCATACCCAATGTTCTAGCAACTTTTGCACCAAAGCTTTGAGTAACAACCCATGTTGCAACAGTTATTATATTACCTTCCTCGTCCCTAATGATCCCTTCAATCCCCCATATGTTATCTTTGTTGGGAATTTTAAGTATGAGTAAGATGTAGGTGAAGAAGTCACACATTGAAAAAGAATAGATAAGTTGAAGGCTATATAAATAGAAAAGACTCATATGCCTTAAGGGTTTAGATTAAAATGTGGTGTTAAGCACAATTATGTGGTTCTTTGCTTAACCCATTAAATGCAGATCTCATTGACTTGTTAAGCTCCCATTTTTCCAACAAGTTGTATTAGAACCAATGGTTTGACTGGGATGAGTATTGGCACTGGCGGTGGTGGTTGGTGGATCCATGTGTGGAATCCTTTGTGTTAAAAGTCTTCTTAGCATTATTAAGGCCAAGTGACATGTTATGTTGTAGATGATAAATGATGATAGTACAAGTATGAAGAAGACCATGTGTGGCCCGATCTGGATGAGATGTGGCTTTTGGATGCCAACTAGGTTTTGGGTGACACCATTAAATACTAGATAGGCTTCCCCTTGAGAAGAGTGATAAGTGTGTGAAGGACTCACACTTGAGAGGGAGATTAATTGTTAGGAATTTCAAGTGTGAGTGAGATGTGGGTGAAGAAGTCCCAAATTGAAAAGGACATAATGCGTTAAGGTTTTGGATAAAGATGTGATGTCAAACTCACTTATGTAATTATTTGTTTAGCCCATTAAATATAGATCTCCTTGTCTTGTTGGACTCCCGTTTTTCCAACAATATCCAAGCTCCACTGCATGTGTTCAATTTGTATGCACCTACCTATGAAGGCATCCATACATTTGGGCCCTTCCTCATGTTTGAGTTGGGAGAGCAGTAACATGGCCCTCAATGGTGTTTGCTTCCCTAAACTCTAGCAAAGTTGTGTTAGGGATGACAAAAAAATTCATGCCTGTGGTGATTTGCAAGACCTATCTGTGATGAGGTGAGAGATGAGTATCCGTTTAATATATGGGGAAGGGGGTGAGGATCATAACCCCGACTCCGTTTGGTATACTTTCGAAACTTGCTAAATATATATATATTTTTCATTTTACATATATTATATTATAAATTTTTTCTCTTTTCACGTTGAGATGAGATGAAAATTTATATTTTTTTATTATTTAACAATGAATATTTTAGTGAATGAACCTACTATAATAAAAAGACTCTTATATTCTTACATCAAACAAGACATACATTCTTTTTTTACACCTCATTTAATCTCATTCATTATACATATTTTTTTTTTATCACTTTCTCTCACTTCACATCTCTTAAAAATGGTAAAAATTTACACCTCTAAAAAAATCGGTGTATGACTAACATTTTCATAATAAAAATTGTTGAAAAATATATATTATTCTTGTAATAATTATTTATGTAGATTGATTATTATAAAATATAAACATGGTATATTATAAGTGATTTTTTTTAATTTTACAAGAATTTTAAGTTATTAAAAAATATTGTGGTATGTGATGTTGAAATTTCTTTTATTTGTGTTTCTTTTTCTTAATTTTTAAAATTTTATTTTAAATTATTAAATTTTTGTGATACTCACCTTTCCGTAAAGATCATAGATGAGTATCTACCATAAAAATTGATGGGGCCGGGGAAAAGCACTACCATTCTCCCGCGGTCCCGCCCCCACCCTCTGCCTTGTTGACATTTCTAGTTGTGTAAGCTTTTGAGATGACAATCTCAATGGGCATATCAATTTCCTTAAAGCACAATTTATGTCTACAAAGCCAAATAGCAGGTGCAAGAGAAACTAGCTTTCCTGCTTCATCTAATCGAGAGTTATGAATCAAGTGTAGTAGCCAAATCTCTGGGGCTCTCTGCTCATCATCATTTATAATAAGGTTTAGCAGAGAGCGCTCCAAGAAAGTTCTCACCCACGGGCAATCACGAAATGCATGAGCTGAGGTTTCTTCTTCACCTTACACCATTATTCTTTCGGTGCATGATTTCTTCAATGGCGGCAACCATGAGTAATGACTTTTCTCGTCCGTTAAAGACCTATAACTTTCAAATAAACGTTGTGGTATTTTCTCTATTTTTGTGGGGTTTTCTCTCTCTATGTAGTACTTTGGTTCTCTCTCGTTAGGTTTCTCTCATGGAAACTGCTGCTGATATTCTTTGATGGCTGTTATTTTGTGTTATTTTTCTTGGTTTTTCACAAATAAATGTTCTCTTATCTATAAATATGAAGAATTTGATTTTGAATTTTTTTTTGTCTTTTATTACGATAAATATGAAATTTCTAACCTTTTTCCTTATCAATTACATGCTTTGACCTACAGAATTACTGAGCAAAGTTACGAATTATGAAAGTGCGACAAACAAAAAAAAAAGTGTGAAGCCTTGGAGTAGGAATACATAATTGAATAAGACAGTATATTAAAATTAAATTCAAAACACAAAGGTGAAGTCTGTCTTTTAACAGAGACTCCAGTACACCACGAAGCTCATTGGTCGATTGGGAATAGTCTGCGAACAAGAACAACCAGTGAAGTTCGTGCGATGGTGACGAAGCTGGTGAAGCAGAGTGGCGGTGACAGAGCTCGTAGTTTTTGATTCCCACGCCTCCCTCCCTCTCTCTGTAGTAACTTCCTCAAGCATCTGGGTAACCTTCTTCATGGAGGGTCTTAGTGAAGGATCCTCTTGAATGCACCAAATTTCTACCATCACATGCTTTTCTACCTTCTTCATGTCATCTTTGCCTCTTCATCATTTTCTACCAATTTAGCAATTTTCCTTGGCTATAACAATGATGATATGCCCAACCTATGAGCACCTGTTCTTCACTTGCCATTGCAAAAGCAACACTTGATTTGCAGCATATGATCTCTAGCAGCATCATTCAAAACTGTAAACATCTACTTTAGTTGTGATTGAAGCTTTCCAAAACCATTCAGGTGCAAAATGCAAAGTAACCAATTGTCCCTCTCAAACCTGTCCTAGCAGCTCGAGTTTGCTCAACCAACAATAGCTTTGCCAACCCAAAATCAGAAATCCTAGGCGTGAACAACTCATCTAGGAGTAGGAGTATGTTCTGAGGCTTTATGTCACAATGAATGATCTGGGTGCTGCACTCTTCATGCAAATATATGAGACCTCTGGCAATTCCAAAAACAATTTGCGCTTTTTTTATTCCAGTGAGGCCATTGCTAAATATAGATGAATTTACCAAAGCAGAGGAATTTAACTGCACAGTACAGTCTGAAAAACTGGTATTGCTAAATATAGATGGGAGGAAGGGGAGAATTAGAATGAGCAGCAGAGAATAGGAATGAAGAAAAGTTGAGGAGGCCATTGCTGTTTTCTGACGTGCTCATGATTCATCAACAGTATTCTATAGCAAGATTTGTTGCCATGTTCTCCTCACTTCTGCTGCTTGTCCGTGCAAGACCAACCTTGATATTGATAGTTCCAACCGTCCTATTGTTTGTTGTGGTCTAAAATTGTTTTACATAAAGAATTCACTTTATATCTATATAATTTTAATTATTTTTTTATAAATCTCCTGGTATAATTTTTTATACTCTAATTTTACGATATCCTCTGTATAAGATGACACAAGCATTATTCTTCTTGAGAACATCTACTCTCACATTTTTTAAAATACATCAGTTTTTACGTGTGGTGCCACTTTTTTCTCCACACACGGTTATGTGTTTTTTAAGGCTGTACCGTGAAGGATTTTTCTTACCAATTACCCACATCGTTGAAGTCGCATTGGACATGGTCCTATTCATTCCATGCCGGATTGCACGGAATTTCCTTTCATCGAAAGGCTCAAGTAAGGTTGGAAATAAGTCAAGCTGTCTGTCAAGAGTTTATGACCTGATTTGCTTGAGATCTAATCTGATCTAACTTATTTATTAAATAAGTTAGACTAATTTTTTTTAAAAGTTTATTTAATTAAAAAGACCAGATCTCAAGCAATTTAATAAAAACTTTTAAGTCTAACAAGCGCTTGTTTATATTTAGTTATATATAATATAATATATATTATTATAATATATTAATATAATTTTTAATTAAATTATAATAAAAGTTAAAATAGAAATAACATATTTATTAATATATTTAATATAATATATTTATTAAATTAAAAATAATAAGTTAACACTCACTTACTTTTATAGATGCCCACTATTTTCTTATTCTGATTTTTGGTCGATGTGGGACTTGAAATGTTAGAGTAAGAAAGTGAGCAACTTGATATATCTCCAAGTCTCACATCGACCAAAAACTAAAGTAAAAAAGTGGTAAGCATCTATAAAATTAGAAGGTGAGTGTTAAATTGTAACAAAGAACTATTGGCTTTGAGTAGGCCCGTTGACTTATTTCAATGCTTAGGTTTGTTAGCCTATGTAAGGTATGTTGACCTATTTAAAGGTACGTCTGTTAACTTATGTAAAGGTCTATTGACCTATTTAAAGGTAAGTCTGTTAACTTATTTAAATGCCTCATTGCAAAGTAGGCTTTTAAATAGGCTTTCAGGTTAGGTCAGACTTTTAAAAAAGTCAGGCCAGACCTTAAAAATCGACCTATTACAGGCTCACAGACTAGACTCAGGTCTTATAATTGGGATACAGGTCAAACCTGTTGAAGGCAAAGTCTGGCCTAACCTGACCTGTTTCCACCCCTAGGCCCAAGCTATGATTGCCACTTATGAAGCACGGAAACGGACACAGACACGGACACGGACATGGGACACAGGACACACACAAATTCAAAAATTTTAGGACACGATACGGCAAGACGGATACAAAGATATATATATATATATATATATATATATATATATATAATTTTGATTATAAACATTCTAAACACAACTTCTCAATGACAGCACAAACATCTTCATTTATAACTAGAAAAAAATCAACAATAATTGAAAATTGAACCACCAGACTAGAGTGAAACTCACTTGAAACTTGAACCATTAGCACACAGTAAACACAATGTATTGAAGAAGAATAGAAGATTTTTCCTGAGGGTGGGTCAGGTGATATTGGGCTTGTGGGTCGTAATATTAGTACACTGCCACACAATAATTATTTTTTAAAATTTTAATGGGTTGTGTCCAATATGTGTCTTGACCATGTCTGAGTCAAAAAATTTTTTTTTTTAATTAGACACACTCAGACACGTGAGACACAGGTGTCGTGTGCGCGTCATCGTGTATCCATGTCAGACACGTGTCCGACATGCGGACACGCCAATTCCATACTTTTTAGATTGCCACTCATACATTAAAAATACCTGTTCAGACTTTAGACCTTTTCCATCAACACCCTTAGGTTTTTAAGTTTTGTTGATAATATGTATTTTAAATTATTTGAGCATATATTTTATTTATTTAATTTTTTTATTAATTATAATTTATTTATTTGAATTTTTTAATATTAGTTAAATGTTAAGAATAATATTTAGTTTGTGCTTTATATTTAAATTTTAAATTTGAAATTGATAAGATTTTAATATGTGATTATTTTTTATATTAGAAAGCTAATAAGATATTGAATGGAGTATTTGTAACGGTTAGAAATAAGTGTTTTTTTATGATTTTTTATGATTTGATCAAGCACTATTAAGTGCAAATGAATGCTTCAACGTTGAAATTTGTGACTAATTGTTGTCATACATAAATCAGAAAAAAGAAGTGACTACTAAGCAAAGAGTAATTATCAGATAATAGAAGAAGTAACTATGCATTTTTTATATAGAATTAACTCCCACGAATTAGAGACTAATTTTTCTTAATTTCTCTATCTCCAATGACTAAATAAACAAGATGAAGTCTTCCACTACAAATAAGAAGCATTAAGAAGATTAAGAGACGCAATTGCTCAAAACAAAAGTAAAAAAGTATTACAACCTTGCAATCTTTGTTTTTCTTTCCTCTTAGTTAATTCTAAATTTGTTTATCCACTTTAGAGAGAGTCTAAAAACCTATTATAACTCATTAATAAGAGTAATCACAACCTTTGAGAGTTAAAGTCTTATTCTTGTGAGAAGAAAGAGGTGTGAGTAGCATTCCTATGAAAGAAACTATTGTAACTCTATTTTGAGGATAAGGTAGAGGAAGATTCGTCGTAGTCTTTGTAAAAAAAAATTTGACAAGTGAAAAAAATCTTGAGTATTTGTTTGAGGACTGGATGTAGATCATGAATTGTGGCTGAATTAGTATAAAATTGATTTGTGCATTTTTCTCAACTTTTTTTTTACTTTCAACTTTTACTTGTATTTATATTGTAATTATTGTTTAATTTTAAAATTTTTGCTATTAAACTCTATATAACCAATTTACTCGCTCTTGATTCTTTCACAACTTTTGTTAAAAAGTTATTTGTATGTATCAGTATACATCCTCGAACTTGTGAAACTACCGTTTATAAATATCACCTGGCTATTCTCGCCAGATTTATGTATATGGAAATTTAAATTCAATTGTTTGGTAGATAAATATTTATATAATACAGATACTTTAAAATGATCATTTAATATGTATTGTATTAAATATTTTTATACTATTAACTATTTTTTATTTATATATATTTTAATTATGTTTTGAATTTTGTTTTATTAACATATCTGTGTTATGTCAAATCTTTATTTCATATTTATATCCATGTTTTTTAGATAAAAACACGAAAATAATTTTTTAAATTTTTTTGTCTCCTTTCAAAGAATAATCTGTTAAAAAATCTTTTGAAAAATTTCAATTATCGTCTTTATTTTTAGAATTTTCTGATTAAAATTATGTCAAAAAATAAAAGAATTTCTTTCAGGGATGGTATCCTTCGAAAATATTCCAAAAAGACAAAAAAAAAAAAAACTTGTTCGTTATAGTGTTTAATAAATATGTTTTTATACTTTCTTGTAATATATAAAATAGAGTGAGTCTCATGTGACGTATGTAACCTTGAGTAAAAAAATCTCCAAATTAATAGTAGAAGACCATCCAACAAATTTCTTTCTCAATATTTCTTTCAAACATATTAGTATCAACTCTTTTTCCAAACGTGTGCTTTGGTAGCTTTGAAATTTAGGAAGATAAGAATCAAAACGTAAAATATATACTAAAATGAGGGAAGACATGAACATTATTAGCTAAGGAAAAAACTTAACTCAAGTTCTTTATACTTTTTTATTTATTTTTAAATTAAGTTATAATATATAAATTTTTTTCTATTCACTTTTATTCTACATCTCTTCTCACTCCTTGTTTGATTTTAAAAAAAATCTATATACCATTATTTGATTTAAAAAATAAATATAAAAATATAAAAAAGTTAAGTTAAGTTTCTTCCTTTATCTAATGAATGAATGTGTCTGATAATCGTTTTTGTAGAATAAGGAATGTGATGGAACATATAGCTTTGGAATGCAGACTAAAGGTGTTGCCCGTAAATTGGAAGTCTAGCTATCATTAATGCTCCACTTGTTCGATGTTGAATTTTGATAACTCTGCTCTCAGCTTGTGGAAATTGGTAGGTCGGGCGGGCCCAAGTAAATCGAGAGACATAGAATGATTCAACCTTTGGGAGAATTAAAATAAAAGGTAAAATGTAAAAAACACTTTCAAAATATGGGTCATTTATAATAAAAAAAAAGAATTTATACTTTGAAATTTATTAAAATGACTTCTTGAATTCAGTGGTAGAGTTAGGCTTGGAAGATTAAGATGAATACTAATATTTTCTTCATATACTATCTTTATTATTTAGATGATAATATAAAATTTTAAGACATAAATAAATATTTACCAAAATATTTTTTAAGTTTTAAAAATTATTTGTATTTTAATTAAGAGAAATTTTGGTGTTTATATTAAGAAAATATTTTTTTTAAGGAATTTATCCATACTACCATACCTTATTCAAAAATTACAATTAGTATCATGTTATTTCAACAATTTTATTTAAATAATTATAACTATAATACTTGAAAATTTCAATAAAACTCACAAAACTTAAATTTTAAATATCAAATAAACCCAAACTATGAAAGCAAATACTAATAGCACTAGAGATATAAAAATAAATTAATGAATAAGAAAAAAGATTTTGGTCAATTATAAAAGAAGAAGAGATGAGGATAATATTTTTTCTATACGAAATACAAAAGATCTTTAATTTTTATAATACTTACTATTTTTTTAAATTCTAGGTGCCTATTAACTCTTTTTAAGGAGATTTTTTGGAAATATACGACGGAATCAATGTAAATTAATAAAATGTGGATAAATTTTTCTTATATTGGTAAAATGTGGAAATATAGACAGGCTCACACATGGGCACCTCTCTTAGTTCTTTTTTTCTTTTTGACAAACAAATATGTGGATCACATTCAACAATGAAAGCAGGAAAGTATCTCTTGATAAGCAAGGTTACAAATTTAAGAAAGGACTTCCTCCACCCAAACCATATCCCTGATAAACATAATTTTCATGTATTAGTCAATCATTACATTTTGTCTTTTTACTTTTTCTACTCACATGAGCAAACTTTAGGGAAGAGAAGTGTTGTGCTAAAAAAACACAATCAACTACTAATAGATCATAATATATGGATGAAAGATGATGTTGTCCTAGCACTAAAATGAGCTCTAAGTAGTTTGATTCTTCTTTAATTTTCTAGAAGTAGCGGTGCTTTGCTAGCGATAAGCCAAGTCTCATACCCAATGTTCTAGCAACTTCTGCACCAAAGCTTTGAGTAACAACCCATGTTGCAGCAGTTATTATATTACCTTCCTCGTCCCTAATGATCCCTTCAATCCCCCATATGTTATCTTTGTTGGGAATTTTAAGTATGAGTAAGATGTAGGTGAAGAAGTCACACATTGAAAAAGAATAGATAAGTTGAATGTTATATAAATAGAAAAGACTCATATGCCTTAAGGGTTTGGATTAAAATGTGGTGTTAAGCACAATTATGTGGTTCTTTGCTTAACCCATTAAATGCAGATCTCATTGACTTGTTGAGCTCCCATTTTTCCAACAAGTTGTATTAGAACCAATGGTTTGACTGGGATGAGTATTGGCACTGGTGGTGGTGGTTGGTGGATCCATGTGTGGAGTCCTTTGTGTTAAAAGTCTTCTTAGCATTATTAAGGCCAAGTGACATGTTATGTTGTAGATGATAAATGACGATAGTACAAGTATGAAGAAGACCATGTGTGGCCCGATCTGGATGAGATGTGGCTTTTGGATGCCAACTAGGCTTTGGGTGACACCATTAAATACTAGATAGGCTTCCCCTTGAGAAGAGTGATAAGTGTGTGAAGGACTCACACTTGAGAAGGAGATTAATTGTTAGAAATTTCAAGTGTGAGTGAGATGTGGATGAAGAAGTCCCAAATTGAAAAGTACATAATGCGTTAAGGTTTTGGATAAAGATGTGATGTCAAACCCACTTATGTAATTATTTGTTTAACCCATTAAATATAAATCTCCTTGTCTTGTTGGACTCCCGTTTTTCGAACAATATCCAAGCTCCACTGCATGTGTTCAATTTGTATGCACCTACCTATGAAGGCATCCATACATTTGGGCCCTTCCTCATGTTTGAGTTGGGAGAGGAGTAACATGGCCCTCAATGGTGTTTGCTTCCCTAAACTCTAGCAAAGTTGTGTTAGGGATGACAAAAAAATTCATGCCTGTGGTGATTTGCAAGAACTATCTGTGATGAGGTGAGGGATGAATATCCATTTAATATATGGGGAAGGGGGTGAGGATCATAACCCCGACTCCGTTTGGTATACTCGCAAACTTGCTAAATATATATATATTTTTCATTTTACATATATTATATTATAAATTTTTTCTCTTTCACATTGAGATGAGATGAAAATTTATATTTTTTTATTATTTAACAATGAATATTTTAGTGAATGAACCTACTATAATAAAAAAGACTCTTATATTCTTACATCAAACAGTACATACATTCTTTTTCACACCTCATTTAATCTCATTCATTATACATATTTTTTTTATCACTTTCTCTCACTCAATCATATCTCTTAAAAATGGTGTAAACAGTCATACACCTCTAAAAAGGGGGTGTATAACTAATATTTTCATAATAAAAATTGTTGAAAAATATATATTATTCTTGTAATAATTATTTATGTAGATTGATTATTATAAAATATAAACTTGGTATATTATAAGTGATTTTTTTTAATTTTACAAGAATTTTAAGTTATTAAAAAATATTGTGGTATGTGATGTTGAAATTTCTTTTATTTGTGTTTCTTTTTCTTAATTTTTAATTTTTTTAAATTATTAAATTTTTGTGATACTCACCTTTCCGTAAAGATCATAGATGAGTATCTACGATAAAAATTGGATGGGGCCGGGGAAAAACACTACCATTCTATTTATTGTGATACTCACCTATGACTTTCAAATAAACGTTGTGGTATTTTCTCTATTTTTGTGGGGTTTTCTCTCTCTATGTAGTACTTTGGTTCTCTCTCGTTAGGTTTCTCTCATGGAAACTGCTGCTGATATTCTTTGATGGCTGTTATTTTGTGTTATTTTTCTTGGTTTTTCACAAATAAATGTTCTCTTATCTATAAATATGAAGAATTTGATTTTGAATTTTTTTTTGTCTTTTATTACGATAAATATGAAATTTCTAACCTTTTTCCTTATCAATTACATGCTTTGACCTACAGAATTACTGAGCAAAGTTACGAATTATGAAAGTGCGACAAACAAAAAAAAAAGTGTGAAGCCTTGGAGTAGGAATACATAATTGAATAAGACAGTATATTAAAATTAAATTCAAAACACAAAGGTGAAGTCTGTCTTTTAACAGAGACTCCAGTACACCACGAAGCTCATTGGTCGATTGGGAATAGTCTGCGAACAAGAACAACCAGTGAAGTTCGTGCGATGGTGACGAAGCTGGTGAAGCAGAGTGGCGGTGACAGAGCTCGTAGTTTTTGATTCCCACGCCTCCCTCCCTCTCTCTGTAGTAACTTCCTCAAGCATCTGGGTAACCTTCTTCATGGAGGGTCTTAGTGAAGGATCCTCTTGAATGCACCAAATTTCTACCATCACATGCTTTTCTACCTTCTTCATGTCATCTTTGCCTCTTCATCATTTTCTACCAATTTAGCAATTTTCCTTGGCTATAACAATGATGATATGCCCAACCTATGAGCACCTGTTCTTCACTTGCCATTGCAAAAGCAACACTTGATTTGCAGCATATGATCTCTAGCAGCATCATTCAAAACTGTAAACATCTACTTTAGTTGTGATTGAAGCTTTCCAAAACCATTCAGGTGCAAAATGCAAAGTAACCAATTGTCCCTCTCAAACCTGTCCTAGCAGCTCGAGTTTGCTCAACCAACAATAGCTTTGCCAACCCAAAATCAGAAATCCTAGGCGTGAACAACTCATCTAGGAGTAGGAGTATGTTCTGAGGCTTTATGTCACAATGAATGATCTGGGTGCTGCACTCTTCATGCAAATATATGAGACCTCTGGCAATTCCAAAAACAATTTGCGCTTTTTTTATTCCAGTGAGGCCATTGCTAAATATAGATGAATTTACCAAAGCAGAGGAATTTAACTGCACAGTACAGTCTGAAAAACTGGTATTGCTAAATATAGATGGGAGGAAGGGGAGAATTAGAATGAGCAGCAGAGAATAGGAATGAAGAAAAGTTGAGGAGGCCATTGCTGTTTTCTGACGTGCTCATGATTCATCAACAGTATTCTATAGCAAGATTTGTTGCCATGTTCTCCTCACTTCTGCTGCTTGTCCGTGCAAGACCAACCTTGATATTGATAGTTCCAACCGTCCTATTGTTTGTTGTGGTCTAAAATTGTTTTACATAAAGAATTCACTTTATATCTATATAATTTTAATTATTTTTTTATAAATCTCCTGGTATAATTTTTTATACTCTAATTTTACGATATCCTCTGTATAAGATGACACAAGCATTATTCTTCTTGAGAACATCTACTCTCACATTTTTTAAAATACATCAGTTTTTACGTGTGGTGCCACTTTTTTCTCCACACACGGTTATGTGTTTTTTAAGGCTGTACCATGAAAGATTTTTCTTACCAATTAACCACATCGTTGAAGTCGCATTGGACATGGTCCTATTCATTCCATGCCGGATTGCACGGAATTTCCTTTCATCGAAAGCCTCATGTAAGGTTAGAAATAAGTCAAGCTGCCTGTGAAGAGTTTATGACCTGACTTGCTTGAGATTTAGTCTAGTCTAACTTATTTATTAAATAAGTTAGATTAATTTTTTTTTAAAAGTCTGTTTAACTAAAAAAATCAGATCTTAAATCATTTAATAGGCCTTTTAAACCTAAATAGACTAAATTGATTTATTTAGTTATATATAATATAATATATATTATTATAATATATTAATATAATTTTTAATTAAATTATAATAAAAGTTAAAATAAAAATAACATATTTATTAATATATTTAATATAAAATATTTATTAAATTAAAAATAATAAGTTAACACTCACTTCTCTATTTTTATAGATGTCCACTACTTTCTTACTCTGATTTTTGGTCGATGTGAGACTTGAAAGGTTAAAGTAAGAAAATGAGCAACTTGATATATTTTCAAGTCTCACATAGACCAAAGACTAAAGTAAAAAAGTAGTGAGCATCTATAAAATTAGAAGGTGAATGTTAAATTGTAACAAAGAACTATTGACTTTGAGTAGGCCCGTTGACTTATTTCAAGGCTTAGGTTTGTTAGCCTATGTAAGGTATGTTGACCTATTTAAAGCTACGTCTGTTAACTTATGTAAAGGTCTATTGACCTATTTAAAGGTAGGTCTGTTAACCTATTTAAATATCTCATTGCAAAGTAGGCTTTTAAATAAACTTTCAGGTTAGGCTAGACTTTTAAAAAAGTCAGGTCAGACCTTAAAAATCGACCTATTACAGGCTCACAGACTAGACTCAGGTCTTATAATTGAGATACAGGTCAAACCTGTTGAAGGCAAAGTCTGGCCTGGCCTGACCTGTTTCCACCCCTAGGCCCAAGCTATGATTGCCACCTATGAAGTACGGAAACGGATACGGACACGTACATAGACACGGGACATACCAAATTCAAAAATTTTAGGACACGGATACGGCACGGACACAGCATATATATATATATAATTTTGATTATAAACATTCTAAACACAACTTCTCAATGACAACACAAACATCTTCATTTATAACTAGAAAAAAACCAACAATAATTGAAAATTGAACCACCAGACTAGAGTGAAACTCACTTGAAACTTGAACCATTAGCACACATTGAATACAATGTATTGAAGAAGAATAAAAGATTTTTCCTGAGGGTGGGTCAGGTGATATTGAGCTTGTGGGTCGTAATATTAGTATACTGCCACACAATAATTATTTTTTAAAATTTTAATGGGTTGTGTCTAATACGTGTCCACAGTATATTCGAGATGTGTCTTGGTCGTGTCTGAGTCAAAAAAAATAATTTTTTTAATTAGACACATTCAGATACGTGATACACGCGTGTCGTGTGCACGTCATCATGTGTCCGTGCGGACACGCCAATTCCATACTTTTTAGATTGCCACTCATACATTAAAAATACTTGTTCAGACTTCAGACCTTTTCCATCAACACCCTTAGGTTTTTAAGTTTTGTTGATAATATGTATTTTAAATTATTTGAGCATATATTTTATTTATTTAATTTTTTATTAATTATAATTTATTTATTTGAATTTTTTAATATTGGTTAAATGTCAAGAATAATATTTAGTTTGTGCTTTATATTTAAATTTTAAATTTGAAATTGATAAGATTTTAATATGTGATTATTTTTTATATTAGAAAGCTAATAAGATATTGAATGGAGTATTTGTAACGGTTAGAAATAAGTTTTTTTTATGATTTTTTTATGATTTGATCAAGCACTATTAAGTGAGAATGAATGCTTCAACGTTGAAATTTGTGACTAATTGCTGTCATACATAAATCAGAAAAAAGAAGTGACTATTAGAGTGACTACTAAGCAAAGAGTAATTATCAGATAATAGAAGAAGCAACTATACATTTTTTACATAGAATTAACTCCTACGAATTAGAGACTAATTTTTCTTAATTTCTCTGTCTCCAATGACTAAATAAACAAGATGAAGTCTTCCACTACAAATAAGAAGCATTAAGAAGATTAAGAGACGCAATTGCTCAAAACAAAAGTGAAGAAGTATTGCAACCTTGCAATCTCTGTTTTTCTTTCCTCTTAGTTAATTCTAAATTTGTCTATCCACTTTAGAGAGAGTCTAAAAACCTATTATAACTCATTAATAAGAGTAATCACAACCTTTGAGAGTTAAAGTCTTGTTCTTGTGAGAAGAAAGAGGTGTGAGTAGCATTCCTATGAAAGAAACTATTGTAACTCTATTTTGAGGATAAGGTAGAGGAAGATTCGTCGTAGTCTTTGTAAAAGAAAATTTGACAAGTAAAAAAAATCTTGAGCATTTATTTGAGGACTGGATGTAGATCATGAATTGTAGCTGAATTAGTATAAAATTGATTTGTGCATTTTTCTCAACTTTTTTTTTACTTTCAACTTTTACTTGTATTTATATTGTAATTATTGTTTAATTTTAAAATTTTTGCTATTAAACTCTATATAACCAATTTACCCCCTCTTAATTCTTTCACAACTTTTCTTAAATAATTCTTTAATGCATCAGTCTACAAAAGAAAAAGTTTATAAAACTTGTGTAGGAAAGTTCGAACACCAAATTATATGCCTCACACAATGAGCAATAATAAGGTGCCGGTTTTTTTAATTACCTTAGCTTCGTTTACAATATATATATATCATTTTCTTGGGTGATCTGACGTGAATAACATTGGGATAAAGCTTCATGCACATATGATGTGGGTACACATCAAAAGTATGTGATAAAATTATAATGTAAATACATAAAAAATAAGATAGAATTAGAATAAAAATTATAAAATAATATGTGTTTAAATGTATATATATAACATTATTAACAAGTTGTGATGCTATTCAACGTTTTTCACATATAAAGTAATTAAATGTAATAAAATGATTAAAAGAAAAAAATAGTTCACATAATTTTGTGGTGACAATGGGTCAAATATCCAATAAATTTTGAAAGCTGTGGGTGGAGAATGAATTTATCATTTACGGCACAATAAAACTAGGTTGACAAAGCAAAATGTCTCCACAATTATTTATTTATTTATTTATTTTAAAAAGCTAGAGTAATCGCTTCCATGTAGCGAGCGCAAAATATCTTCGGGGAAAAACCTCAATAGCCTCAGACATTTGTAGAAGCTTGTTGTGCTTTTCATAAAGGGCCCTGATGATGAATCCTCTAAAATGAAGTAAATTACCATTATCGTTATCCTCTCTGGCCCTTTTATTACAAAGTAATTCTTAGTCAAGTATAATTTATTATAAATATTTAAATTATTATTTAATATGTATAAAATAGTAAGAATTATTATAGAATGGAATTGATATTTAAATTTTTTTTACGTATGTCAATTAATTTGAATACTTAAAAGATATCATGATAAACTGTGATTATATAAGAATTTTTGACATTTCTCTGTCTTTATCATCCTGACATTATCCCCAGCTTATTAAGCCTTCCATCTTTCAAGCAATAAAAAACCCAAATAGTAAGAGTTCTGCTCAAAATTTTCTCCCTTTCAAATTGAACGCTTTTCCTACGGCAAATAATCTCCCTTTATAAGATTGGTACTCAGTACTCACAAATTTTGGCCCAAGAAAACCAAGAGAAAACAAGCCAATTATACACATCACACATATCATATTCACTTGTGTATAAAACTCCTTGGACTTTGGCTTCAAATGCTAGCTAATTTACTTTGGATGATGAAGAATCAAAAGGCTAATATATTAAAAGTTTTATTTCATTAATAATAACACCAAGTACAGCATACATGCAGAAATACTACTTGAAGTAAAACAAACACAAACTGCTTTGAGAGCGAACTCCACAATCTCATGAAGCACCAAGAGTAGAAGTAACAACCAGCTAACTGAAAAGGTGAAGGTATCACTTTGATAATAAAAATGGCTGGTCATTTATGGAAAAGTTATAATAAACTAAGTGCTTTGCAACCAGATCATACTAAGTATGAACATAAATTATCAAATTAGCTACAAAAAATAATCTCAACCTTTAAGTGTAATGCACTCAAAGATATAAAAATTATTCCTGTTTATGGCTCTTCAGAGCAGCAGCAAATTGATCCACCATCACTCCTCTGTGCCTACAAATATCGCAAATTAAGCTCTTTTGATTTGGTACCAAGATGTTTGTTGGAGATACTAGAAAATCCTATATATAATGAACTCCCTGTTCTCAAGTAGACACATTATGAGAAGCCCGAAATAGAAAACGGATTCGAGAATTAGGCATCTCATGCCAGAATCAACGCGAAGACAGACTTGTATCGAAAATGCATTAACGTTAAAATATGTATTATTTTTTTAGTTTTCTATTGATGTTATGAGAATTAGTGAATTACAATGGACTTTGCCCCCTGTGCCATCAGCATCACTACCTATAATATTTTTTTCTGCCAAAAACTAACTACTGATTTTAGTTCATAAGAAACGTGCTCTACGATTTTTGCAAACAGAATAATGCGCACTCTTAATTTCAGTACCTTTACTCATTCAAGGACGGATGATTTTCTTCATTATCCCAAGGAAGATTATATTATAGCCCCTAACCCAAGAAAACATGGATAGAATAATAGTACTACGCTAGAATAATGCAAAATGGAAATGAATACTCTTACTCAATGGTGAAATATACAGTTTTAACACGTGATACAAAAAAGAAACAAGGTCAATGGCTCGAATCAAACATGCTGGATATATAATAAATTTTCACTTATTTTACTTCTGCATGTGGAGCCAAAAAAGATGTCTCGGTGCAATTAGCCAATTACACCATAAATTCTTTTAGCTTTCCTCACACTTAAAAAACAGCCCATCCAGTAGGCTGAGAAGTTGACTTGCTCTCAAAGGCCTTTACCTCAGTAAAAACCCGAGAATTAATCCCTTCAATAGGTCTTGGCATCTGTGGGCTGCCAGCACGTGCAGCACTGAAGTCATGTGTTCCAAAATGCCATGTCTCAAAATCAGTAGCTAGTTGAGCAGGCTGCTTGTTCTGCTGAACATTTCCGGTCCTAATAGATTTGGAAGTATTGTCTGCTGAAAGGGACTTTTGTGGCTGTGGTTCCTCTGGAAAAGCTTGCCATGACATTGGTTCTGAACTAGGAGCTTTCCATTCAGTTTTATTCTGCAGTAATAATGCAACATATATAGCCATGTGTCACAAACAACCTAAAAAAATCAGCAAGTCACATGAATAGAGAAGAAAATTATGAAATGATATTAGTACCGCAGCCGCAGATGATAGAACTCCAGGGGGGGTTCCCAAACCCTCTCTATTTGGTGGAGGAGTTCTTGCTGCAAGGGCTTGCTTGACATTCTGCAACTCTTGCCTTTGGGATCGGCAGATGGCAGAAAGCTTTTCATACTTGGAAGTTATTTCAGCTTTTTCCAAGTTAGCTTCCTTCAGCTGCTCTTTGAGTTTCTCCACCTCAGCCACTAATGCTTCTTCCCTTTCAGATTTGTTAACAAGTCCAGAGTTGAGCTTAGTGGCATCAAATTCAGTAACAAAAGCATTAAAAGCCTGGTCTTGAAAAGTAGCTTTATTCTCCATACTTGACATTTGCCTCTCACTAGCATGATCTTTATCCTGGAAAAACTTTATTTCAGGTTCATTGGAAGATCGAGTATCAGGCTTGTGTGATTTTTCTTGTATACTGCTTTTTACAGTTTGAGTTTGTATATTAACCACTTTGTTAGTACTACCAATTTTGGGCAATTCATTATTGTCTGGAAGAATTTTGTTGTGTTTCAATGAGATATGGTGGCTAGACGGTTCTTCATCAAATATGGGTTTGCTCTTTTCCTCAGGGACAAGTGAATCCTTTGCATGCTGAGTGAACCAGAAAGCACCAAGCTGTCCCCCACTTCCCCCTCCCATAGAAGAACAAGATGGATGTGATGAATTTTTGGGTTCTCCAGATGGTGGGATCGGTGGGTTCCTACGAGGCATTCGAGGTGATTTATTTGCAGATATTGAAGCACCTGCCAAAATTTAGCCACAAATTCGTCATGTTCGATACTATGGATAAAATAATATACAACACCAAACTCCAATCTTCTACCAAAACCTTTTGGCTCTAATTCACGTGTCACAGTTAAGTCTTCCAAAAACAAGAAAACCTTGAAATTTAATATCTTAGTCAAAAAAATTCCTCACCTTCATGATTGTTGGAAGAGGGCAATTCAGGTGGTCTGTCAGGTAATGACTTCTGCAAATGAATAGGTAGCTGCTGATTAACACGAAACCAGACCTGCCACCATGGTAAAACATCCAAAGTCAGTAATTGATTGTTCTAATTCTTATGCCTAAGAATGCTGTTGACATGTATGATCTAAGACCAACCTAAATTCATGGAGATGAATGGCCAATCAAGCAAAGCGCTTGCCTGCGTGATATCTGGTCTGTCATCTGGTCTAGCTTGAAGCATGTCTCTGATTAAGTCCGTCACAGATGAGGTGTATTTTGGTACATCAGGAATGCGATAGTTTCCATTTAAGACTTGCAGCTTTGATTCTCCATCAAATGCACTTTTGAAGTAGCATATTCGAAAAAGGAGACACCCGAGTGCCTATCATATTCAAGGAGGGATATGATTCATCAGTTAGTCTTAAAATACTTGGAAAAAACTTATCATTAAAGAGAGGAGTTTAAGGCATGCACGACTTACCCATATGTCCACTTTCTCATTCATGAATTCTCTCAGGAAAAGATCCCACATCTAAAATGCATTACAGAAATGAGATTAATGTAACATTTGTATCACACAACACTATAACTTTATTAGAGAACAAATCTCAAATTACCTCAGGGGCCCTGTAGGCAGGGGTTGTATGCTTCCTGATATTGTCTTCCTCAATCCCCATTTCTTCTGGCTTCTCAAAACGCTTGTGATTGATGGAAGTGCTTCCAAAATCACACAACTTCCATGAACCATCTGAACCTAATAAAAGATTCTCAGCTTTCAAGTCTCTGGAATATACAAAGAAGGAAAAAATAATAACTTTAATGCTTAAGCTAATAACCAGAGTACACCCTAGAAACTCTCATGTGATTTGTCAAACTCTTTGTATGATGTCATACTAAGAAAATTAAATCACTCATATCAAATGATTTAAATCACTCATATCAAATGATACAGCTGTCAAAAGCATTTTCATTACATGGGAATAAATTAAGATCTTAAGAAAAACAGAACATAATCACAGAAAAATCATGTCTCAAGATCTAAAAATCATTTCATTGGCAGTCCATATACTAAAAAGAATAAGGCTATAATTAATAATGAAAGCTTGCATATGTAAATACATACTAGCTATCTAGCACTTAAAAATCTAATTTGAAGACAAACCTTCATACTTTGCAAATGAATTACTACTTAAATTTTTTAAAAGAAATTGCAACAACAACAACAAAGCCTTTTCCTAATTTTAAAAAAACTTAGAAATCACAAATTTGGAAGCTCATCAGATTTTATTAGCTAGCTAGCATTGTTACCGGTGAGCTACAGGTGGCGACTGGCAGTGCATAGCAAAAACTGCATTACATACATCCCTGAAAATTACAAGAACCTGTTTCTCATCAAAATACACAGCTCCTCGGCTCTCCAGCACATTAACCAGAGACTTCTCACAAAATTCCATCACAAGGAACGCTTCTTTAGTCCTACCCATATCAAAGATTGTATGTGCATAAAGTGTGACAACATGGGGATGTCCTTTCAGTGACTTCATCACAGATATCTCCTTCTTTACCAATCCAAGTGATTCTTCATCATTGCATATTATGTGCTTCAAAGCGTATGGCTTTGAAATATGTACAGCATCACGAGCCAGGTAGACACATGAGAACCCTCCTTCAGCAATGGCCTTATGGACAATTACTTTTAGACAGCCAACATCTATAGTCCGGCCTTCAAGCCCAGCTGGCTCTTTATGCATGAAAGGATTAAATATCCACATATTTTATGCAACAAGGACAAGCAAGGAGGCTGCAAATGTAAAGTGTAAATAAAACTGTGAGCTATAACATGCCCATAATAAAGGACACATATTCTCCAATTGAAGAACAGAATTGGGTTTTGAAGATATAACATCAAATCATTTATACTAAGCATATAATAGAATTTTCTTAACATGTAGCTGTACCATTTGAGTCTTGACTTCATTCTCCACATCTAATGATCTAAATCATCTATTTTTAAAAAAGATAGAAGAAATTCCAAGGGCAATAACAATATTAAATTTACTGATAACCACCAAAAAATTATGAAAACAAGGAAACTTTATGCAGAAACCCTTTCATGCCAATGGCAATACCCAATTTCAAAGCACTCTTTCCTATGGTAAAACTTAGGCTATGTTTGGATTGGTAGGATTGAGTGGAATGGAAGAGAATGAAATAGAATAGAGATATGTTCCATTGTTTGGTTAATGTTAAAAAAGAATGGAATGGGATGGAAGTGAGTAGGATGGATTCCATCTCATCCCACCAAAAACTATCAATTTTCGTCCCTCCCCCCCCCCAATTTGGGAGGTAAGGGATGAAATCATCTATTTTATTATTATTATAATTAAGATTTCATCCTATCCCACAAAAAATCATCTACTTCCCAAATAATAGAATGGTAACATTACTCCATTCCATCCTAAAATATCCAAACAATGAAATGGTTCTTTTATCCCATCCCATCCCATCACATCTCATCCCATCCCCTCCCATCCCATCCCATCCCATTCCATTCTATTCCATCAATTACTAAATATCCAAACATATTAATGATTAATGAGGGTCCCCAACTATTCAGATTAGCAACAACCAACAAATTCATTCCTTAGAACATCATAATACATTTGAACCAAAGGGGGATAACATATTATAATTATCACACCCAGACCATATCACTGGCATAGTGGCATTTTATTTATAATTAGCTTAGACACATGAACTTTCCAAAGTTGTTAAAAAATTAAAAATGGACAATGAGAGTCAACAATTCACAAAAAATTAAATCACAGACCAAAATACTTGAATCCACAATTGTTCCCAGAGATCCTTGAATCCAAAATTCAGCCAAAGAAGTTCAAATCAAATACACTCGATCTGCATCAAAATCAAACACCAACTCAGCCAGAGATTGTAGAACTCAAATTAAAAAAAAATCAAAAATAAAAAATAAAAAGGCCCTTCATTAACTTAGACAAGTACCTAGAATTTATTTGCATAAAATTTACAAAATTGATGATGGAAAGGCCGTGGTTAGGACCTGTCTTGATCGAAGAAGCGAATTGAAGCTAACAATTAGCCATTAAAGCATGGAAGCGTGAAGAATATATATAAGAATGAGGGAGAATTGCGATGAAATGTGAACAACAGCACCGTCCAGCGAATCCAACGGTGATGTGAGGAAATAGATATCAGAGAAGAGAAGTGAGTGGTGAAACTAAAAGGATGCTACACTGTTGCATCTTCACAGAACGTGGTGGTGGGATGTTATTGCCAAATTAAAGTTTGCTAACTATTTTTTGATAAGGTGCCATCATTTGTAATATATTTTTTTTCTGCTACACGCATTGTTCAGTCTTTCGGAAAGATCGCAACTAAGAACCTCTCCATAATTTAACAATCCCTTAGTCTTCGAACTAAAATAAATTTAATTTTATTTAATTCATTTATAAAATTATTTTATATATCACAAAAAAATATTATAATTATATATAAAATAATTTAATATTTTTCTTATATTAATATATAATATAAATATAATATATATTTTTGATATATAAAAAATATTTTTCATAATTTAATGTCTTCTATTAAAAAGTTTATCTTTATGTTTTACTAAGCACTTTTTGAGACACTAATCTTTATTAAATTTGTCATTTTTCCAATTTTGTATATTAAATATCTCAAAGACTTATGTTTATTTGTTATTACAGAGAGAGAGAAAAATACGATGAAAAAAAAAGAAAATAAAGTGAAAGAATTATCATTCTTTTTGTTTAATTTTATTAAAATAATAATAATAATATATATAAATAGATTTTAAATTACTTTATTATTTTTTATCTAATAAAATTAATTAACATAATAAAATTATAAAATAAGTAAAATGAGAAAAAATTGTGAGACATAAAAAAAAACATCATTTTCCTTCTTTTCTCTTCCTTTCCAAATTCTACCCAAAAATAAAGGGATGTTAAAAAATGTGAAATCCTTGATAATTCTTTCTATTTTTCCTTTCTTTTTTTAATTTAATACAAATTAGGATCAACTCTTTTTTTCTCTCTCTTCTTTTCTTTCCGGCTCAAAATTTGCATACTGCCTACCCCTACCTAGCAGGCAACGTCAAAAGACAAGCCTGCCATGATTCAATACAACGAAGGAAAAGAAGATATTTATCCTACAATTCACATAATTATTTCTTTCTTAATTTATTTGAAAGAAAATAATTAATACTGTCACAAATTCACTAAAATAAAATATATCAAATATAAAAATGCTTATTTTTATAAAAAATATTAAAATTATACAATTATCATAACTCTTAATTAATTTATTATTAATCTTTAACAATGAAAGCATTTTAAACAAAATTTTTTAAAAAAGTTATACTAAAAATATTAGTCATGTATTATCGTAATTTGCTCATCATCACACCCAATCTTTGTTGATGCCATGATTTGTAATATAAAATACGTAAGTATATTTTAATTAAGAGGCAGTTTATTTATTTATTTCTTGGTTGAGAAAATTGAAATGAGAATTTTATATATGATTTATAACAAAAAAACTTTTGATAAAAAGAAGCCAAAAAAAATAAAAAGCGAAAGTTATAAAACAGAATGAAAACCATCCAAAACTCAGCAACCACACAGAGAAGGGGAAAAGAACAAAGACAGGTTACAAAATTCCATCGCTCTTTTATTTTGAATTGCTCTTTTGGATTGGAAAACTGGCCATTCGCAGTTGTCAAAGATTTTAGCACTCCGGATTTTCCAAAGACTCAAAAAGATGAAAGCAGCCAACTCCAAAACATTAAGAACTTAGCTAACTCTAGTAAGTTACTTTCTGTAAATAGATAAATAAGTGATAAATTAAATCTGGATTCCAAGAACGATTACCTTGGTCCATCAACTTGGTAACAAATTAAAAAGACTTGTTAGTCTTCTAAAGGAACAAAGGGAAAAGGTAGTGATGTAGATACCGAGGATTCTCGTATTAGTTGAAATTATTGCCAGCTGCAGCTACCCATCTTACCTTATTTTCCAGAATTTGTCTTCCATATTATACATAAGACTGCACCAAGTCCAGCTGCCCATCAAATGTATTGAATTCGGGGTGCGTATATTTTCATTTTCTTAAATGAATAATATTATTTTAGCCGATCTGGTTAAACTTAAATTGTCATATACATGTTGATATTCGTGCAATATATCGATGATAAGCAACATGTTTATAAAGAAATGTTGAAAATGGTATGCAAACTCAAATTGCCTCCAGAGCTAAATCATTGTGTAGCAGTTCATTTATAAGTGCATACTAGTATCATATTGAATATTTATTGGAGTAAAATTGATAATTCATGTAAGATTTTACATTCGCTGAGTATATAGATAAAATATCTTTTATAATGACTTTGACAATCATTCTCATTTGATTTAGCTTTTAGGGTCGAGTTGGGTATAGCCTGTTTTTAATTCTAATTCCAATTCCAATATTTTTAAAAGTAGTGTTTGAAATTAATTAAAATTAAAAATAATTTAATTTGATTTGATTTAATTTAATTTGATGATTTAGAAATTAAATTTTGTGTTTGAAACTTAATAAAAAAAAAGTGAGATTTGAATTGATTTAGAAATTAAAGTGTGTGTTTGAAACTTATTAAATGAGAATTGATTTGATTTTTTTTTTAAAAAATAAAATATATAAATATATGGTTTGGTTTGATTTTATTATTTTATATTTTTTTACACCCCTAATATCAATGATAAGCAACATGTTTATAAAGAAATGTTGAAAATGGTATGCAAACTCAAATTGAGAAATCATTTTGTGTAATTAGAGATACTAGTTCATATAAGGATAAAATATATAATTCATCTTTTATTTCAAAGTACAAATTTTATGGTCAAATCAAATCATTTCCAATAAATTGTATTAAATTTGATGGAATTTTTAAAATGAAAAAATAAATAAAATCTATGAGATTTTTAATTTAAATAAAATTATTTTAAAATTATTTTTTAACATTCCAAACATAAGATTTAATCAATTTATTTTACAAATCAAATTATTTCTCATTTTTTTAACATTTCAAACAAATCACTTTCAAATTATAAACGAAAATTTCAGAGTTTAAGACTCATAAGGAGAGTTGTTTATGGAGTTGGTTCAGCATTTGAACATGATTCCTTATGATATTTGATCTTTTCTTTAATTTTTCTTTTTTTTTTTTTTTCATTTTAATTGAATCATTTAAAGTAAGGGATGTATTTGAGATAGGAGAATATAAAATTAATAGCTATTGATGGAAGAATTAACAATTTAGAATTTTATAAAATACAAGTGTTTATATTTAGGAAGCACGTATATAAATACGTGATATATTACAAGAAATTCAGGTTTTAGCAATGAGCTTTTTTTACAGATTTGTGACTATCGGTAATATAGGTAATTTTTGGCAAATTTGGCCTTCGAAAAATTGAACATTAATAAAAGAATTAAATAAAATAAAATAAAACGCCATTGATTGTTTTCATTTTTGGCAACTAATCTATTGGTAAATGTACCAGCAACGTGTTTCGAGGTTTTCCAGTGGATTATTTCTATCGAAAAATTTCTCTAACTTTCAAAGAAGAGCATTAGGCAATTTCTAGCAGCTAATTCACAAGAAATCAAGCCACCAAAATACTCTAGTAAATTAACTAGTGTTTTGAGGTTTTCAACAAATTAGCCGTCGGAAATTCAAATATTGTCACTAATAAAAGTTCCAACAGACACTAATCTGTTGAAATTTTTTTTATAAGTTACTCGTTGGTTGCTTCCCTTCCATTTTTCCATTTTCTCTTCATATTCTCGCCCTCGTCTTTGCCTTTGTCCAGCAATTGCACTCTACTGCAATCTCTATCAACCACCATCTCAAGCCAACAACCAAGAAGAACCCAACACTCATCTTCCTTGTCGTGCTGTCCAACCACTTAGAATCGTTGATGATCTCCGCCGTACGAATCCTTACTATCATTCCTTAAGAGTTGTCCCTCACGCCTAGCACCAAGCCTCCTTTATCAACCACCATTGAACCAACCACCTTGAGTTGAGTTGCACATACACTGCCTAGTCTCACCACACAAGCCACAACATAAGGAACACTTGTAATGGCAACCTTGCAACGACACCTAGTAGCAGCGGTGCACCATGGTGTGTAGCAAATATATGTTTATCGTCACCATTTCCACCATCTCATCATTCCAGCATCCTCACAAGTGAGCGACCTATGTGAGCCAACATCAAGTGTCTCCTTTATTCAAGCAAGCAGCCTACATGAGCCTATCCCAAGTTGTCGCATCTCTGAACATGGCTAGCACGCAGAGGACATGGATATGGTGCATGAAAGACGTGGGTGCAAGGCACAAAACCAGTATATTATTTTTGTATATTTTTTTATTTGAATGTTATATTTATTGATTTGTTTATCAATGTATTCATGTACACATTATATTTTGAATATATGTATTTATGCATATATTTAAATGTATGTTTATATGTATGATATATTATTATTTGTTAGTGTTTATGTGTAAGATTTGAATAATAACATTACATTGTATAAGACTAATACTATTGTATTATAAGAATAATATAGCATTATGTGTTAATTTTAAAATTAAAGAACGGTGACAAAAAGTAGTAATATGAAATTTTTAAAATTTTAAGTGAATAATTTGATAAATTATTTAATTTAATAATTTATGTAGTAAATTAAAATAATTATTAATATTAATAAAATGTAAAAAATATAATATGAAATAAAATGAAAATTATCAATGGATATGATAGACAATAATCTTCAAATTTCTTACAATGATACATACACGATACAACATTGATACATAGATACGACAAATCCTTAAAATTATAAGATAGAATACGATTAAGATTTAACATATAAAACTAATATAATATTAATATAAAAAACACAAATCTTAAATTAGAATAAAAATATTAATGTTTTATAAGATAAATCAATCATTGTAAATACAATAAAATACTGTCATTTATCTAATTATTATTGTATTCTACTTATATTGATACAAAATTTAAAAAAATAATTACAAAATATCAATTAAAAGTATCTAAAAGTATCTAAGTATCTATTTGACTCTTAAAATTGAGCATAAAATTAAAGTTTAGAATTAGAATTGGACCTCTTAATTTTAATTTTTATGTTTAAAATGACATTTAGAATTGAATTGTAATTTCATAAACTAATTCCATAGAATTAAAAAATAACTAGTTAAGTTTTTTTCAATTCTTAGTTTATACCTTAAGAATTATCAATTCTATCACTTAAAAATTAAGCTATCTCTCTCTCACATTTATTTATAAACAATCATATTTATTGAGATTTTATATTTATATAAAAACTTATTTTTATATTCATATAAAAATTATTATAATAGCTATTATATTTTTCTAAAAAAATTGATAAAAAAATTTTTTATGAAAAAATATGACTATTATATTATAAAAATATTATTTTATGAATATTTTTATTAATTTTAATTTTGTAAATAATTTTTTTAATATTTTAAATCATATATTTAAATAATAAAATTATAATTGAATTTAAAATTATAATTTTTTATTTTAATTATTTGATAATTCCAAACACAAAATTTTAAATTTTAAATTAATTCTAATTTTTAAAAAAATTGAAATTAAAATTAAAATTCTATTTTCAAGTCCAATTCCGCTATCTAAACGAATTCAAAAGTATTTGAGAAGTATTGATATGTGAGAATCAACTTTCTTAATTTTTTTAATCAATAATTTCCACTTACACTTTATTCTTTAAATTGCATCTTTCACTTTGTAGTATCCAAATCCAATTTTTTCAGGCCGTCCTCATGCATTCTACCTAAAGTCAAGAGGATCGATTTGGATATTTCAAGTCCTCCTGTGGTGCTTAATTGATTTGCAGTTTCGATTTTGATATTGTGTTTCATCCTTTTGTATTTAATTTTTGTTGTTGCAGATTAGTTAAGGACCAAGATATTCTAAATTGAAGAGTATATTTTAGAGAGTAAACTATAAAATTACTAACTGAAAAATAAATCAACTGTTTAAAATTTTATAAATTACAATAGTCTAGATAGATCATATAAATTTTCTCATCAGCCGTTACCACTTGTATTTTTCTTTTTAAAGTACACCTTTTTATTTTTGAGAATTCAAATTCATTAAAAATAATAACATTCTTATTTTTGTGTAAAAAAACTGTAATATTCATGTTTTATATATATATATATAGACCTATCTATTAAGATAAGTTTTTATTATAAGAAGATGAGAAGAGTAAATTTTGACCATACAATCATACATAAATTATCAAAATTAAAAGTTATTTAAAGGTCATATAATTAAACTTAAAAAATTAAATGAGGGTTGGAGGGACTCACAACATAGTATTTGAGCGTTTAATCTTCTATATATATAAGATATGATAAGAAATTTTTATTAGAATTGATAAGAGGAATATTTGGATATCCTTTGATCATTGATTTGCAACTATTCGATTTTGATATTGTGTTTCATCCTTTTGTAAATGGTAGATTAAAAATATTACTTAAAGTCATTTTAGAGAGTGAACTTAAAATTACTAACTTCTTTTAAAATTTTATAAATTACAATATTTAGATCCTCATTTTATAATTTATGTAAGATTCAAATTCATTAAAAATAATACTATTTAGATCTCTATATAATATGTTGTCACCGTTAAATGATATACGTTTATTGTAAGAGGTGAGATAAGTGAATCTTGACCATTAGATCTTACATGAATGGTTAAGATTAAAACATAAATTATGTAACTTTTTTAAGTGGTCACATGACTTTTAAGTAATTTTTAATTTTGACCATCTATATATGATTGTATGATCAAAATTTACTTATTTACCCTACATTTTCTACCTGATCAAATTTAAGTAACTTTTAATCTCATTATGACTCTATAGTTAATATAATCTATAATAAACTCCCACTAGATATCTCTGTATAAATATATATATCAACCAAGTCACTGGCTAATTGAAATGTTTCTGTTCAAATCGGACAAAATTTCTAGCGTGCAAGCTTTGGCATCAAATGTAACAATTGCATGTTTTTTCCCTTTAATTATCATTTCGGGCCACACTTTGGTTTTGGGGTTTATCCTCGAAGCCACAACCATCGTGTCTAACCCAAGTTTGTTGTGTAAAGGCCAAAAGCTTGCTATAGAAAGTTAACATGAACTGGTCATTCAAATCTAGACCACACATGCCTGTGTTTTCTTCCCAACCATTTGATATTGTCAAAAGAAGGAAGGGAAAAAAAAAAGTAAAGTCCAAAAGCAAAAGTACCAGATTATGTCCCCTCTGCATTTTTTTCTGCTAAAAAATATTTGTAATAGCATCGAAATTATAAAGCACAAATATAGTTCATAATTCTTTTATTACATCCATACGAACAATAACTCATTGCAATTTAGTGGGTTTTGTTGGATCTTTAACATTGGCACCGGTTGGGGTTATTGGGGTGCTACTAGTGGGCGCGATCTGCCTGTAATTTGGGGTTCTACTGGTGGACGGGAGCTGCCTGTAATTGGGTGTCCTAGCACGAGGAAGATATACAACATGCTTATCATCATCATCACTCCTGTCATACCTTGCGCGGTTGAACACTGATCGCAAGTATAGTGCTAGAATCATAGCAATAACCTGAGATTAATTAATGCAAAGAAAGAAGAAGAAACATTAATATATATATATATGAGAATTACAATCTGATGTATCTGAATTTGTACTATGTTCAATATATTTTCTATCTCTCTTTAATTACCTGCAATATAAAGACCCCAAGAGTAACCCATCTGATGATTTTCCAATTTTCGTTCAGAAAATGATAGACTGAGTGAAAAGAACCACTTCTATCTTTTTGTATAACCTGTGGAGATTTTGTGATTGTTTAGAAAATAGTTATTTTGGAAATGATATTTTATTGATAACAGAGAATGAAAGTATGTTTACCTCTTTCCAGTTGTGATCAAGGAATATGAAAGCTGTAGTCCCTATCTCGACTATGACAAGTGCAACCAAGAACAAACAATACTGAAATATATTAAGGATAGACTAAAGCAAATATCTAGGCCAGAAGATGAACACAAATGAAAATAATAGATAAGAAGATTGGATGCACCTTGGAAAGTAAATGATAACTACTCATGATGAAAAAATAAATTCTAACAAATTCATGTAAGTTTTTTTTTTAATCTATATACTTTAATTTTAGCAAAACGTGAACCGTTAATCAATGAGTATCAATTGTGCACACTATACATATTTTAGAGAATCTTAAATTCTTAATCCTGAGTTTAAGGATACAGAAAGTAAACAACAAGGGCTCCTTGATGCTGTTCCGACATATCCAAAACAAGAGATAATGAAGAGGAATGCACCGATTCCGATTATAAGGTAGATAAACCTGCAAAAAGTATCACATAGTGAACAGGTATATATTATTTTCCGTCATTGGTAATAAATAAATAAATATATATATATTATTTTCCTTCATCTAAGTATATATTTTCCCGGAAAAGTCATATTGAAATCAAATTATTGCATTCATGATTCATATTGGCAGTGCCACTATGCCTATATTTAAGGATGTTAACGGATTGGATTAGATTTGATGAATTTTTAGATGAAAACTCAATCGATCTAATTTAGTTGATTCTTTAGTATAGAGAACCATTGGTTTAGATTTTGAAACTAATCAAAATTGGTTTATATTAGATCAGTTTATGAGTTTTTGGCCAAAAAGTTATAGTCCAAATGCTTGAAAACAAAATAAATAAATAAGTCAGTCATATGCGTAAAACCTACATGCTGTTCACGTATGATTTAGATTTGAACAAATAGTACTGTATGCAAACCAAGCAATGGTGAAAAGGAGTGGTTGGGGTGCTATAGCCCCCAAGTCTTAGAAATTTTCTTTAAATACAGGTATAATTTTATGTTTAATCTCTCAAAAAAATAAACAAATTTTGTAAATTTTGAATGGATTATCTAAAATAAAATCTTTTACTCTGTCCTAGAACTTATGCACGCAAGTTTTTGTGGATTTGGGCAACAAATAAAAATAACTAGCACTGGCTTTGAAATTTTGAACACACTTACCATGCCTTAGGTAGTAGATCGGAAGAGTGTTTAGGTGGCTCAATAGCAAGCAACAGGCGATGAGCAATCATGTATTTGGTGTTAATCTCATGAATCTCCTTTGAAGGGTCTTGTTTCCATTTGAAGAAGCAAACTAATCCATAACCCAGGGTGCCTAAACCCCATAGGGTGAAGATGACGTTGATCACCTGCAAAATAAACTCCACCAAGGGTCTCTTGGCCATTTTTTTATTTGGCTACTTAACCGTAACAAAAGGGAGATCCAAATTCTCAGTTTACTCCGTCTGGGTGTTTTTGTTTCTGTAACTTGGATTATAACACAAAGGTAAAGGGCAAAGAGGGACTCTTCACGGCTTTTAAGCACAAGAAAATTTACCAAATGAGAAGAAAAAGCTTATTCTTATAAGAACATGAGCTGTTTTATTGTGAATTGTAGAATATCGATCCTATCAGGTAATATATAAATAAATTGTAATGTCTAATAATGGATTTGGCAGGTTATTTTTATGTACATATCTTAATTTTCTTTTCTTGTTTGTCCTGTTGCATAGATGTTAATTAATTATGTCATACTATTATCCACCAAATTGCTAACAACAGTTAGCACAATTAGTAAGAACAAATCGCATCAACTAAGTTGGTTAGAATTCAATTCTTGTTATGATCCGTACATTGTTAATGAATTATCTATAAGTATTTTTATAAACGTATAAAATCCTATAAGTTATGTATGTATCACATGAAATAGCATTATATCATTTTTTATACATAAAAAAAATCAAGATCTAAGAAGAAAGAAAAAGAAAACAACTATAAGTAAATACCTACTGAACAGGGTATAGAGGCCGCACCTGCAGCATCGACATTTAAAAGCAAAGTTAGCTTCAAGAGATCAACAATGATTAGTACAACTAGTAAGAATGGATCACATTAATTAAATTAATCGGAGTTTAAATCATGTCAAGATCTATTGTTGGTGGATTACTGTAAGCACTCATTGAATTTAGAAAATGCTTTAATTCTGAGATGGTGCAGCCACCTTAACCAATTTTTTTTGTAAAAAAACAAAAGGTTAGCTTCAAAGGATGACTAGCTCTAAACGGAGTATAATCTTTAGTGAGGTTCCAATTCGTCAACAATCCACACACATTATTTTTCTCAAAGTATGACTGAAGCTAGTGTCAAAATGATTTGTTTTGAATATTCTAAGTATTTTTTATTTTATTTTTTTATTACTAAGGAGATTCAAAGACTTGTGCAAGATGGGAGATGGTACGTTAAAGTAAAAACCATTTTCAATATGTTTATTTGAGATTTTTTTTTATCTGATTTATTTGAAAATATTTATTATAGTAAATGTTTTGGAAATATATTTTTCTTTATTGAGGCTATGGTCAATTATGGTTAATGGAAAAGAGATTTGGATTTGATTATGAGTAGGCCAAAATTGGTTGGGTATCTATTATTATCATTTAATCCTAATTAGTTATTTCTAGAAGCTATTTGTATGATTTTTTTTCTTAACTTTTTAGTATTTTCCTTTTGGGTTATATATGAAATAACCTGCATTTCAGAAAATAAAATGGAAGTGGTAATTGTTGATTATAAAAACTTTTAAAAGTAAAATTTCATGAATTTATAATAAATATTAATTTCATACTTTTATTTGTTTGAGAGATTCTTAGAAGTAAAAAAAATTCTTATTCTATATTATTGAATATATGTCACATTAATTTTGTAAGTCATTATTATCTCTTACTTAAATTATATTTTTAATATTATGATTGATTTATCACACATTTAATAATATAGAATAAAAAAATCTTTTATTCTAAAAATTTCTAAGAATCACTAAAAATACAATTATTTACATATTTGTTTTTTCAATAATACAAAGTAAAAAAATCTTTTCCATTCTCTTTATTCTAAAAATTTCTAAGAATCTCTCGATTTTTGTTGGTTCCGTTCTTATGCATTTTAAAACTCCCAAACACAATTTACACTTTAAATGATGTAAATCTATACAAGAGATACTGTGAAACAAGACATTGTGTAACCTTATTTGTTATTCTCTATTTTGACACACTAGGGAATCACGATAACATAATAACTTCATAAAATTTTTACCCACACATTTTCATAAATTAATTTTTTGGGTAATTCAGAAAAATACTTCAAATTAAATTTAATATTAGATATCAGTTATATATTTAGTTAAAATTAGAGAGTTTATCATAGGCAAAATTTCAAAATTTAGTAATTATTATGTATTTATTTTTTGGTAATTTTTGTTTTATCTAATGTGCATGGTTTAAATTATTTGGCAATTATTTGCATTTTCAAATGAGATTGTAATTATTTAAAATAATATAAGACGCTATTTTAAAATAAAGCTCTACCTTTTATTGAATGACGATTGGGATTTTTGTCTACAATAATTATTTAAAATAATATAAAATGTTATTTTAAAATAAAGCACTGCCTTTTATTAAATGAGGATTGGGATTCTTTGCCTGCAAGCGAAAGTGCCACACGTAGTATATAAAAAAAAAAAAAAAAGTGCCACACGTAATTGATTCCTTTTTATAAATGGTGAGTTTTTATTTTATTTTTTCTGAGAAGAGCAAATATTTTCATTAGTTGCTCTAAAACAATTTTTCTTTTTTTTGACATGTTAACCTCGATATAGCTAATTAGCCACTGCCAGTATAGTCCAGTAAAACAAGGCCATTGCGATTGTAGACTAGTGTTTGGCTCTGAGCTGGAAGATGGTCATGGTACTATGCTGGCAATAAACTCTCAATTTTTAAACATTTTGGATATATTTATTAATATGAGACCTAAAGTTTCCAACTGGCAAACGCCTACACCCACACCCAGCCTAAAGATAAGATCGAAAAGTAATTTTATTTCCACTTACAATCTTAATAATGTTCGACATAGCATTTTAATTAAGCATCCAAAAATTAAAAACGTACGTTTTGGGTTGGGAGGGTATTATACTTTTAAATATGATGAAATCCACTTATAATTAATAGAGCAGGAGATCTATACAAATTTGGGAAATTTGTTCTCTCTCCCTCTCCTTCCTCCTTCTCCAATTCCTAAACAAAGATTCTTGAATGAACCATATGATTCATAAATCATGTAGTCCTAAACGTTTTTACATATGGGACTCATACAGAACTATTCAAAATGAAATTTAGAAAATTTGGTGGTGAATGTGATTCATGAAATTTAAATCGTGTGGTTCACCATGTGACTCGTTGAACTGATTCCCGAGAATATACCTATAGCATTTTTTTTTTTGGGGTGGGGGTGTTGGTTTTTAACACATACACATATGCCTGCTGACCATATAATTAATTGGTGATGACACATGCATGAAATGGGATCATGTAGTGTAGACTGTTTCTAAACATGGCAACCATACAAGATGAGTAGTGGTAATATAAATCGAATTCATGGTAAATTTTATATGTGATATCTATTATTAAATTTCATAATATATATATGTATATAATTTTAAATAATAAATATGTTACTATATATATCATTCATTGTAAACCCAATTTTATATTAACACATACAAGACCCACACGACTAGAAAAATATTAGATTGATGTAAGACTCACACGACTAAAAAAATATTAGATTGATGGTACATCGTATGATTAATTGATCTGATCACACCTAAAAATGTCTTTCTATATATATATATATATTGAAAATATCCTTTCACCTAATAAGTAAGAAGACTTAAACATGAACTTTTTTTAACACTAGCATCTTCATACACATGAATTTGAGATTGAACTTAAGACTACATGCTTAAAGAATTTGAGTTCTTTTTACTTGAACAAATACATGTTGATTAAAAATGTCTTCATATTTCTTTAGCTTTTTAATTTTCTCAATTTTCTCAAATTTCATCATATATATGTGCTCACGATATATGTTCAACACAAAAAAATAAAAATATAAATTATGTGCTCACCATTTGTGATATATTTATAAGAATAAATTGGCCTTTTTCACTTTACAAGAAGTACATTAGTTTAGTTTGCTTAAAAAAAACTATCTTGCACGTAATATCTATACATTAATCTCTCAATAATTTTTGTAATTTTGTTATTATTTCTGGAGCTGAATAATTTTGCTACTATTATATTGCTACTATAAATCAGAATATTAATTATAATCTCAATAGTGTATATTAGTTCAAATGGCTGGGTAGTGTAGTGGCCAAGTCCTTTCAACAGCGCCAAAAACAATTACATAACCGTCTTAATTGGCTTCTAACAATTGCTTGCAAGCTACGGTTTACTAGTTTTGTTGAACAAAGCAAATTTCTTAAGTAAGGAATCAATTTCCAAGAACAACGAACTATTGGCATTATAGTATGTAATTGCTTATAGGTTAGAAGACGCAAGCCAAATAAACCTCTATCTAATTTTAATAGTTTATGTGAGAGTTAAATTTCACAATTGCCTGTCTGCCTCCACCCAGTTTATAGATGAGATTAGAAAGGGCTTTGCTATATCTTCCTAATACATTTTTTTAATAATTTTTCTACTACCTAATAAAAAAATATTCAATAAAATATTAAATATAACTAATATCTTGAAAACATAAAAAATATTTAATATTTTATTCATCTAATAATTAAGATGATTATTAAGAAGATGAGTTAGGAACATTAATCATTTTTCGATTATTCCCCCTATGTATATGCTACAGCTGTAGGTAATCATTTTGACAGCTTTTAGAGTAAATATTTTTTTAGACAAAAAAAGAAAGAGTAAATATTTTTGGTTTTTGAACAAGCTAATTAATCTTTGACTTGTCTTAATTAGGATATTCTCTTAATAATTACTTTATTTAATATTTGAATTTTGATGCTTTTATTGAGAGTGCGACTAGTTTATACTCCATGTAACACTTGTGTTAGTAACTTTTAAGATAAACTTAATTCAACAAAAAGTAGGACAATAAACAATAAGAAAATGAAACTATTAATGACTTGAAAGGAAAATAGTATATATAATAATTAAGTAAGAGAAGGTTAATTAATGAGCTATGCCTTATTTTCATTTTGGATTCCTTCTACCAAATATGAAGGCATAAAAATAAAAACCTTTTCTTTTCGACCCTCTTTTCTATATTTTTTATGTTGCCATATTTCATTATTTTACCTTCCCCAAGCATACATTGATTTAATATATTCTCAGAAAATGTGACAATTGAGATCTCTGAGGAAATCTTTGGACAATATGTGTAAATAGTTCTCAACCACCTTGTACCAAAAATCTTAAAAGATAATTACCCAAGATTTAACATATTTGTATGCCTTTCAGAAAGGGAAAGGAGATATATCCATCTCTTTCAGGGTTGGAAAAGGGTATAAAATATGTTCTTATCATTGTTATAAATTATTAGGTAAAATATCATTATTATAAAGTTAATTAAGCTATTAGCAAACTACAAAAACTAAATGTATACTAAATTCCAATTAACTCCAAATGATTGGTCTAGTAATAAATGAATATGTGATGTATAAATAAATGTACAGTCACATATTTAAATTTTAACTAAACTAATTTTTTGAGATACAATTGTAAAAAATATTTTTATAAATCTCTTAGTCTTAACAGAGATAATTTGTCTTTTACCACTAAAAAATCATTCCAAGTCACTATTAATTGAAAGGGTGCAACAAGTTAAGGTTTTCATTTTAAAGTTGAAACCAAGTAAACTGCAGGTGAAATTTTTATTTTAAATGATTTTTTTTTAATTCTGCTCATCTTATTGGTCATGTATATGATTATTTTACGCAATTTGCCAATTTGAACGGAGGCCAACCATAGATTGGTTTTGGTAGGAAAATGTGGCACATCATCCCTTTTGAGATCAATGATAAAATAAATTTTCGAAACATTAGCCCTTTCAAAGCATGTCAACCTACACAGAGGAGTGAGCAAAAAGAACATGAGAAAAGGCCAAGTGAAATAAATTTGGGGTAGTTAGTTCCATTTTTTTCTCAACTAATTGAACCTTTCAAGATATAGAGATTATATTTATTGAGATTAAAAGAAAAATTCATTCAATAATGTGCTCTGACCTATATAAAGGTGGATCGTTTTACAATCAGTTTATGTCAAGAGTCAGAAAGTGAGACCATGAGAGTTGAGGGTTTTTCACTCATAGTGTTTTTCATTGTGAATGTGCTGGTTGAGTTAGTGGATTCTCTTAACCGTGGCAATTTTCCAGTGGATTTCTTATTTGGGACTGCCTCGTCTTCTTACCAGGTTTCTGTTTTGTCTAGCTATCTTGCTACATCACATTTGATGGTTGAAAACCCAAAAAAATATGAAGTATTTTATCTCTTTCTTATGTGGCTGGATGGTGTGTCAAGTATGAAGGTGCAGCAAACAAAGGGGGAAGGGGACTAAGTATATGGGACACCTTCACTCAGAGACATCCAGGTAAATAGGTTCCCCTTTCACTTTCTGAATCTGGACTAATGCCACGTGTCACATTTGGCTAACTTACCTTAAACAGTGGTGGTCATTATCATCCATAATCTTTCTTTTCTTTTTTGCTTCTTTTTCTTCTTCTGAGTTTCTCATTTAAATTGAACTTAGCCTTTGTTCATCTTAGACATACTTTTATTGGATGATTGTCTTACATTCCTTTTTTGGGCTCAAGTTCCCTACTGAATATTAGAATTGAAGAAAGAAGGTGCTGCTAACCAATTAAGAAACTACATGGTGCTGAGTTTTTGAATGAAGCAATGAAACAAGCCATATAATAGCTAAGAAATTAACTATGCTTTGCACAGGTCCTTATATAGGTTTTAAATTTTTAGGACTTTTATTCTTTAGGTGGATAAGTTCTTAGCATGTTAACTTGGTTTTGGCATCACCTTATTAACAATGATACCAATTAAAATTTCTAGCGGCAATTAGATTATAGTTCTGAAACTTTGAAAAGAACTTCCTTATGTCTGAATCTTCATCAGATAAGATAAAGGACCGAAGTAGTGGAGTCCTTGCTGTTGATTCTTACCATCGCTGCAAGGTACTCTTCAGTCTCTTCAGCGTGTATATAAAATATTTACAATTTTTTTTTCCCTAAATGAGGTTTGATGTCCATTATTCCTCTGAAACGTTTGAGCAAACAATTTGGTAGGAAGATGTGGGTATAATGAAGGACATAGGATTTAATGCATACAGATTCTCCATCTCATGGTCCAGGGTTCTACCTGGTGAGGAGGAATATTGAACTTCATTTCTTCTTTTGATCCTCAATTTATTTGCTTTCTAGATATGGTCAAATATAACTTATATATCAATGACTATATTTTATATGAACTTAGACCGTAAATTGACATATATTTGGTTCAGGTGGAAACCTGAGGGGAGGTGTGAACAGAGAAGGCATCACATATTACAACAATCTCATCAATGAACTCCTATCAAATGGTCTGATTCAGTCTTCCTCTTGCATACATATGAACCCAAGTCTAATATTTTCTCACTGCTAACTAAAATTTTATCTATCTCATAACCACAGGTTTGCAGCCCTTTGTAAACTCTATTTCATTGGGATCTCCCTCAAGCCCTTGAAGATGAATATGGTGGTTTTCTGAGCCCCAGTATTGTGTAAGTTGTTTCTTATCAAACCTTATCAACAATATACACACCTTAGTTCCCTTGTAAATGATGTGAAATCTGCCATCACGAAGGATTTTACAGACTATGCAGAGCTTTGCTACAGAGAATTTGGTGATAGAGTGAAGCACTGGATTACTTTAAATGAGCCACTCGCTTACACCACCCAGGGTTATGCAAATGGATTATTTGCACCAGGAAGATGCTCCAAGTGGTTGTCCCTGAACTGCAGTGCAGGGATTCTAGTACTGAGCCCTACCTGGTCATTCACCACCAGATTCTTGCTCATGCAGCTGCTGTCAAAGTTTATAGGGACAAGTACCAGGTTACTATATAAACCATATTTGTAATGCACCATAGATTAGCAAAGCTCAAATTGAAGCTAGAGTCAGCAAATTAGTAGTTGGTAAAATGGTATAGGTAAATTTAACTGAGATTGGCTTTATCTTATTTAGATTTCTCAAAAGGGACAAATTGGGATAACATTGAACTCCCCATGGGTAATGCCACTAAACTATTAACTAGCAAATTATGCAGCCCATGTCCCTTGCACAAGTGAAAATCAAACTAATTTACAGATGCTTGTGTTATTCTTACAAGTAAGACACAATAGGTGAAGTATATTTTTGGTTTCAGTTTGATCTTTCTTGTGTTTCCATTTATATTTGTTTACTTAAGATCTGATTTGTTTCATCAGCAAATAAAGATGGGAGTTCAGATTGGTCCAAAGGTAAATGCATACTTTGGGATAACAGCAGAACACATTCAGTTAATATAAAAATTTATTTTCATTGTTTAGCTACTTTCAAGAGGAAGGGGGGACTGCACTCTATTTTGTTGTCACATTGCTCTACCATTGAAGACAAAAAATCACATTGTCAACACATAACTTCAACAAGAATGAGTCAAATTTTTAGAAATCAATTCATTTGAGAAAGTATGAAATTTGCAGGCTGCCTCAGACTGGTTATACATCTATCCTAGAGGAATTCAAGATCTTTTGCTCTACATGAAGGAAAAGTTTAACAATCCATTGATTTACATAACAGAAAATGGTAAGTTTCTACCGGTAAAATTTGCCTATAACTCAGCCAAGGCTATCATCATTTTGACCTAACAATTTTTGTATTTTCATCTTCAAAATCAAATTTCTTCAATGAACGTACGCAGGGGTTGATGAACTTAATAACAGTACCAAATCACTTGAGGACAACATGAGAATAGTCTACATCAGTAACCATCTTTCCTATGTTCACAGTGCCATACAGTGAGTTTCTTTTGTACTGTTATATTTCTAGTTAGTCTATGCCTTTCTGTTAATTAGGAATTTGATATTTAAACTCAAATGAATAAAATTGGCAGGGATGGTGTCAATGTCAAAGGCTACTTTGCATGGTCATTGTTGGACAATTTTGAATGGGCAGATGGGTATACTGTTCGATTTGGAATCGTTTATGTTGATTATAAGGATGGATTGGGCAGATATCCTAAGAAATCAGCTGAGTGGTTCAAAAAGTTTCTCCATTGATGGAATTGATCTTGTACTACTCTTGAGTAGTATCTAAGTTGTATAGATACTTGGCAAAAGTAGCCAATTGTTGAATCCTTCTACTTTTTCAGTTTAGCTATTGTACTTGATCTTTCAGTTGTTTTGTTTTGCTTCATTTTATTAGCGTCCCAAGCTGAAGGATTTCTCAATTCTCACATTAGTATTGATGTCAGTCTCATAGTTTGCTGCAATGCCCAAACAAACGAATTATATTTCGTTATATGGCTCTATCATTTGTAAGCCCGGTGTTGACCTGTTGTCATTGTGACTGAGAAATCAAGGCCATATCTGAAAATGATGTGGATTTTTTAATAGTCAAAGCCATAAATTTGTGTTTGAGTAACTTTTTTTAATACAAAAGTTATGAGCAAAATTTCTATCATGCACATTGCTATTTATACACGAGAAGGCTGAGGTTTTTTTATTTTTTTTCTTCAACGTTGAAAAGGCCGTGGTTAGAAGTATAACAAATATCACTTTTTTTGAAAAAAAAAAACATTTTAAATAATTATTACTATAGACAAATCGAGACAAAGTACCCAACAAAGGTTGGTTGTACTTGTATTTAAAGTGAATTGCAATTCTCTAGCAAATTTGATCTGTAATGTTAGGGTTCTTCAAATTTATATTTACTAAACACTAATTCATCCATAAATTTACTATTTTTTTTGGTAAATGCAAATCTATGTCTACCCCAAAAAATAGTACACTTATGGATAAATTAGATTTTAGCTATGAAGTATATACATGGATACGAACACAGGATATGACACAGATACGGATATGAGGACACACAAAGTTTAAAAAATTATAGGATCTGATATATAATATATATATATATATATATATATTAGAAAATTTAAAAAAAATATTCATAATTCATTAATATTATTTCTATAAATTTAAAAATTTACAATATCTTAATATATGTCATATGTGTCAATATTTACTATCTAGTAAATTACTCCTAAAAAATATGGAGCATAATTTCTATTAATATATTCTAAAAAATCACTTAAACTAACTTCTTATAATAGAACTAATCATGTACAAGTACATGTGCATAAAAAAAAAAATTAACTAGAAGAAATATTAGTGTGAGGTAAGTTTCAGTGACGACGAAATGGACGACTTGATATAAGCAGGGATAGAAGAAACATATGAAAATATTAGTATGTGAAAAGAGAAAACTTAAAAGTCTAATAGTGTCGTGTGAAAATTGTGAAAATATAAAATTTAAAATATTAATATGTGAAAATAGTGACTTAAAACGTTAATCATGTGATTGAGCTTGAGTAGTTTACATGCTTACTAATTAAACGTTAATCATGAAATTTTTTTTTAAAATATTAATGGATCGTATTTAGGTCATGTCCTAAACATGTTCAAATGTGTTTAAGATGTGTCTAAATGTGTCTAAGATGTGTTCAAATTAAAAATAATAATCTTTATAATCAAATACATTTGAATATACAAGACACATGTGCTATATAAGTATTTTTATATATTTAATACAGACACATATTTAACACACATAAATACGCTTCAAAAACGATATGTCTGTACTCTATTATGACATACTTAACAAAGTTGGCATCTATTATGCTTTTTTCTTTTCCTTTTTTATTCGTTTTTTAACCTGTTAAGTGTTAATTAATAAGCAAGGTAAATAGTAAATTCAAACAAAATTTCTACATGTTGAAACAAACTGGAAAAAATTATTAAACAAACAAGAGATTAATTAAAGCTAAGAACAGTTGATCAAAACAAAAAAATAACTGAGGTAAAAACATAGTAGTGGAAGGACCCACGTGAGATAGCACGATGAAAGTGAGCTGGTCTTTTAGGGAATGGACACGTAATTTCTAGGTAAACTTAACGTGGGGAGGAGGACTCTCCGCCCAAAAGAAACTTGGGATTTAGAAGCGTTGGATGACTCTAACTTCTTTTTCTTAAAGGAGTTAATTAAAAGAAAAATTAAAGTGAATTTATTTTTAAAATATGTAAAAAATATATATATATTTATTATTAATTTAATTTAAAGTGTATCGTAATTTTAATTTATTAAAAATTAATGATAAATATATATTTATTTATTTACTTAAAATAAATTCATTTTAAAGTAACTTTATTTAAAAAAAAAATTTAATAATGGAATGAGAAATGATAGAAGCAATTGAGCGGTTTCGATTCTACTAAAACAGTAAGGATTGTGTGTAAACTAATTATTACGTGTTTGAATTGGTTTATTTTATTTGAAAATAACTTATAAAATTTTGTTGAATGAACTTTATGAATTAAAAAAATGGATTTTTTTAAAAATATAAACAAATATAAACATACACGAATTAAAAATAAAAACCAACGTTTTTAAAATAGATTAAATAACTGAATAAGTGATTAAATTGTTAATATTATAATTATATAATTTTTTCTTTTTTAAAATAGATAAATTAATTAAAAATTAAAAATCAATTAATTCAACTTGTTTATTCAACTAGTCCATTCATTAATTTTCACCAATTTTTTAATTTTTTATTAAATTTTAATAATTCAACTGTTTATCTAATTTCATTAGTGAATTAAAACTAATAATATAATCAGTTCACGCTTCAACTAATTAAGATAAACTGCAAATTTAAGAAGAAAAATTAAAATTATTAATTATTATACAAACCTTCTACTGTTCCACCAACTGTATATGCATGTCCCAAAAAAAGCACCTTTTTTTAGCTTCTCAAACACCATTCGAATGGTGCCAATAAGACGCCATGAAACTGTATTTGTTCAAGCATGGAACCAAATTACCCTTCTCGACAATAATCGCATCTTTTCAACTTTCAAGGACTTTAACAAATCATATCATGAAAGAAAATAATAAAAAAGTAGTCCTTTTTCCTTGGCATTTTTCTGTGACTTTTCAGTAACTAAAAGACAAAGAAACCTCCTTTTAACCTTTATATAATGACTCGTTTATGTGTGGAAAAAGAAAAGTCTGAGAATCAAATTCAGATTTGAACAATGTGGGTTAAGGGCCTTCTTCTCCTTGCAGCAGTTTCCTTTGTTCTTTTTGAGTCAGCAGCTTCTCTCAATCGTAGCAGTTTTCCAGCAGATTTCTTATTTGGAACAGCATCTTCAGCTTACCAGGTTTTGTTCTGTCTCATGTTGTTTTAGTTTAGTTGTTTATTATCTCTGCCTATGTATTGTAAAGGGTTACTTGGATCTTATTTGGCTTGTTTTGTTCTCTATCTATATATGTGACGGGCCTTGTGGTTATGAAGTATGAAGGTGCAGCACATGAAGGTGGCAGGGGACCAAGCATATGGGACACCTTCACTCATAGCCACCCAGGTCTGCAGCTCCTCTCTTCTCTTCTTCTGTTATCCCCGCCTTCCCTTTATTTAAATATTTTTTGTTTATTTTAAATAGCAATGTAGCATGGTTTTTTTCCCTCTAGCAAAGTAATCCCTTCTGTTTGCACTGTAATCATTTATGAAGATTAGTGCTTGTTATATGGGATTCTATCCACTAGATGGAATGTTTTGCTAGTACTGACTAGTATTACTATTGAACCATCTTATAATACCCACAAATTTGAATAGGACAAGCCAGTGTTTTAAAATCCAGACTGAACTGCTCGGTTGGACCATGAAGTGGGTATGTCTCGGGTTTGATCATTATCCGGTTCAACTACAAATTTATCCGGTTGAACCAATCGAATCATGATCCAGAAGAAGTCTTCCCGATTTAATGTCTTGTTTGGTTTTAAAACATATGCATAAGTAAACAAATAATTAAGATAATGCAAAAAATATGTATTGGGTCAGCATTGAAGAAGTTGTTCTTCAATGAATCCCAATTTCTTCAATTTGCTAGACCAATTTTAATTTTAGACGGTATTCTGTGCAAAGAAAATACAAAGATTAACGACTAATAGAAAAGAAAAATATTGAACCGGCTTCATCATTACCTAGTAAATGATATATAATATAATAGTGAGTTTCTTCGTCCTTTCACATTTTGAAATTTGAAGAGAGTTGGTTTATGCATTTGTGCTTAAAGTTTTAATGAAACAAGCTCAAAATGTTGAGACATTTTCTTGATTCTTCAGATAAAATAGTAGACCACAGTAATGGGGATGTTGCCATTGATTCATACCACCGCTACAAGGTACTTTCATTCTGTTAATTTGAATTTTAAGATCTAGATATATGAATTTCCTTATCTGTTAGATTTGATTTCATCTAGATTGATGATGTTGTTCACCCATAAAAATTTTTTTCAGGAAGATGTGGCCATGATGAAGGATATTGGATTTAATGCATACAGGTTTTCCATCTCTTGGTCCAGAATACTACCTAGTGAGAACCTCTTTAATCATCCTTCAATTAGTTGTTTGATAAATAGCTATTTATTTTGTAGATATAATAAATTGCTAATTTGGATCATTAGTTTGCGTGATTCTAGTGGAATTATAATCATTAGCACTTTGTATTGGTTGCACATAGATAATGGTGTGTCAATGATGCAATTAAGCTGAATTGAATTTTAGGTGGAAACCTGAAGGGAGGAGTTAACCGAGAAGGCATCACATATTACAACAATCTCATAAATGAACTGATATCAAATGGTCAGCAGAAGTCAACTCTCTCTCTCTCTCTCTCATGATAGCCCATATCAAACAACTAAATTAGATGTACATTATTCCTTACAGGACAACAGCCCTTTATAACTTTATTTCACTCTGATCTCCCTCAAGCTCTTGAAGATGAATATGGTGGTTTCCTGAGTCCCAAAATTGAGTAAGCAATAATAAAATTACAATGTTCTCCAGAATAGATGGACCCCTCTTTCCCATTCACTCCCAAACTGGTGGAAAATTGACACTTTGATTTCACAAACAGACAAGATTTTGCATATTATGCAGAAGTGTGCTTCAGAGAATTTGGTGACAGGGTTAAGCACTGGATTACATTAAATGAGCCACTGCTATATAGCTCACTAGGTTATGGAAATGGTGGATCCCCACCCAATAGATGCTCTAAGTGGGTTGCTAACTGCAGTGCTGGTGATTCTAGTACTGAGCCCTACGTGGTTACACACCACCTGATTCTTGCTCATGCTGCAGCAGTAAAAGTCTACAGGGAGAAGTACCAGGTTACTGCTTAATTATTATTTTAAATTCAACAGCATATAGAATTGAGTAGCATTTAAGACAGAAATCATGCTATATGTGGTCAGTACAAGATTAATTGACAGTGAATGATTTTCTAATAGATTTCTCAGAAGGGTCAAATTGGGGTAACACTAAATTCTGCCTGGGTTGTGCCACTATCCCAATCAAAAGACGACAAAGATGCAGCATCTCGTAGTCTTGCCTTTATGTATGACTGGTGTGTCTTTCCCACTTGAAAATGCTCTTCTTGTTTCCAGCATTGTTAATTTTCACAATGATTCATGTGTAGCTTTTTTTGGGGAATATTTTGGTTTCCTATGAAGTACAGACACAGGACACAACACGGACACGAAGACATACTAAATTCAAAAAAATTATAGAACACGTGACACGACATATATATATATATATATATATATATATATTAATATCAAAGTAAATTAAAGAACTTGATTTATGTATATATATATATAATTTCAAAATTTAATAAAAAAATTCATAATTCATTAATATTATTTTTATAAGCTTTAAGATTTACAATATCTTAATATATGTCATATGTGTCAATATTTGCTACCTAGTAAGCTTCTCTCAAAAAATATGGAGCATAATTTCTATTGATATTTTTTAAAAAATTTCCTAACCTAACTTCTCCTAATAGAATTAACCATGTATAAATACATGTGCATCCAAAAAAATTAACTAGAGGGAATAGTGATGTGAGGCAAGCTTCGATGACGATGAAGTGGACGGCTTAGTACGAGCAGAGGTAGAAGGACACGTGTCCAAGCCGTGTCCAAGTGTGTCTGAGCTGTGTCCAAGACGTGTTCAAGTCGAAAAAAATAAATTTTTTAATCAGACACGTAGGACACGTGTGTCGTATACGTGTTCCCATGTGTCCGACACGCGAACACACCTAAAAAACGACATGTCCATGCTTCATAGCCGGTTCCCATTTTTCCCCAGGTACTAGTACCTTGATAAGTAGTCAAACAATTCTTGGTTGCTGTCTATACTTGGTGGACTTCAAATATTTGTTGTGAGAACCAACTATAAATAGCAACCATTAAAAAAGTACTGTTATCCAGTTAAAAAACATGAATATGATAGCAACTCCCAGTTTTTTAATAATGCCTGGCGACATAATCTGGTCTAACACAATCTGGTCTAACTCATCATTTTGTGTTTTTCAAGGTTCATGGAACCACTAAACTCTGGTGCATATCCTGCTGTGATGGTAAACAAAGTTGGGGAACGTTTGCCAAAGTTTTCTAGAAGGCAATCCTTAATGGTTAAAGGGTCCTTTGATTTCATAGGGTTAAACTATTACACTTCAACTTATGCAGCCAATACTCCTTGCCAACGCGGAAAACCAACTGTCTTTACCGATGCTTGCGTTAGATTGACTTGTAAGTCATTCTAAATGAAGCTTATATATGCTTTATTGCTTTCTGTTTAACTTCCATTGAATTCTCCTCGTACATTTGCTTACTCACGTTCCATTTTGTTGCACTTGCATCAGCTGTAAGAAATGGGCTTCTCATTGGTCCAAAGGTACTTACATCTGGAAATAAGTTTTACTCAGTTTAGATGCTTTTAATGCATGACAATGAACAGTTATCACTCTAGTACTAGGAGTTAGCGCCCCAAGTCGCTCTACTTTCACATAATTGCTCCTCAGAAGAGAAAATTCATCTCTCACTATACCTCCATAAGAATTTTTTCAGAAAGGACTTGAGAAGTGAATAATTTTGCAGGCTGCCTCGGACTGGCTCTACATATATCCACCAGGAATTCAAGATCTATTACAATACACTAAGGAGAAATTTAACAATCCAATCATTTACATAACAGAAAATGGTAAGATTATCTATATTGATCTCCTATGTCACTGTTTGCCAAAATTGAATCCTTGCCATGTTAAAATACTAGTTTTTCTGTTTCCATGAATCAAGTTATTCAAATATTTGCAGGAGTTGATGAGGTTAATGATGGTAAAATGTCACTTGACGACAAAATGAGGATAGACTATATCAGTCACCACCTTTTGTATCTTCAAAGGGCCATAAGGTGAGTTTCTTATGCAAAAGTGAACATTCAAGTTATGAAGTTTGCACCTCTCTTTCTGGACTCAACATATGCAAGCCTAAAACTTTTGATATGGTAGGAATGGTGTGAGGGTGAAGGGATACTTTGCATGGTCATTGTTGGACAATTTTGAATGGACTGCTGGGTACACTCTTCGCTTTGGACTCGTGTATGTGGATTTCAAGAATGGACTGAAAAGATACCGTAAAAGATCAGCTTTATGGTTCAAAATATTTCTCCGTCACTGAAATGGTACTTAGTACTGAACACAATAGATGGGAAAGAGATATGAATCTGGTGTTTCATTCTTGATCCTAGTCATATTTGGATTTGGGCCATTGTAAGCACTAAGCTGGGCTACTTTGATGATTTCTGATAATTGGCCGAGAGTAAGGCACTGAGGCTTCATTGTTATCTTTGTGGAACTTTGCTTAATTTGTTTATGTATACTTTGTTGCCTGTCTAGTTTGTTTCCTATTGGGGGCATTGGACTTGAAATACAACTTTTATTACTATCACAAACTTTGCCCACAAAGAAGGATTAAGAGTGGAAAGTTGGAAACCCATCTTTTTTTTTTCCCGTTTATTACAAAACCCGTTAAATGAGGATCAACGTTCAAACTTTAAACCCTATACAAAGTAATTATTGAGAAGGCCTTCTAATTGCAGTAGTGTTTGACTTAACCCTATATAAGATAAATATTGAGAGGGCTTCTTAGTTGCAATATATTTGAGAAATTAGTCTAATATCAATGCTTACAACATACCTTTAAAAAAGAAAAGAAAAACCATGAATTGTACCTTTTCAAGTAACATTGACCCAAAAAAGAGAAATGATAGATGTACATAATAAAAATTTCAGGACTCACATAAAAAATGAGTTGCTAATAAATTTTCATTCAGAGTTTTTTACAAAACTCAAACATTTTCAGCCACTTATTTCTCTTTATGTAAAGATTTTGTGAAATGCCCTTATGGGCATTTGTCCTTTCTCTAAACCAAATGGGCCCTGTACTAGGCGTAGAAAAGCCGAAATGCCCTTAGATGAGCAAGTGAAACATCAGACCACCAAAAAAAAAAAACAAGTGAAGCAGAATAGTGAATAATATCCACAATATCCTTGTAGTACAGAATCCGCATAAAAGTAATACAGTGCTACTCACACAATTGATAGTGTAATACAGTGCTATTCTGAGTCATTCATTAAGGTCAATCAAATAAACTTTCTATAAAATGATAAATCTTAGAAAAATAAAATCAATCTAAACTTTATCAATTCTTCCCATAATTTTATTTAAAAAAAGTTTAAATGTTTTCTAATATACCCTTACTCACAAGTAGCCCTGAAGATATGAATTATTTGTCGGAAAAAGAAAAAGACCCAATTGACCACAGTAAAAATGAAAAAAAATAGCACAAACATTAAAGCTTGTGATTTGTTATTTTTCTCTTTTAAAAAATTGTAATTTTCAAATAATGCAAAAGAAAAGATGATTTATTAGGTATTCATTCTTTTTTTCCCCCTGATACCTAAATATATATTATTTAGTGAGAAAAGGGTACTTGATAATGGTTATCGGAATCAGAAAGAATTCCAGTTGTTGAGTAACTGTTGGGTTGAGTTTCTTATCAAGCAAATGATTCTAACTCTTCAATGATCCTCACATTTTCATCCCTACGAAGCAACCTTTAGGCTCTAAGTTTTGTTTAGAGTTATATAAGTGCAATATCACACTATTTATATTAGTGATTTTGACAAATTAAAATTATCTGTGTGTTTATAGTGCTACTAGTTGTTTACAACCAAAATCTATCATAATGATACTGTATTTTTTTTTCTTGGGGGGGGGGGGTTGAATGCGTGTAATTGGTTTTTTAATGTAATAACACAACTTCTTTTGATAAGAACCTAATGGCTAATGCAGGTTTTAACACCTACTAGGTCTCAATGTTCACTCATTGAGCACATTTTCTCCAAATGAAATGAAGTTTATAGGAAGCAGTGCTATTGCATGCAAAGGCACTTGAAGACATTATCACTTGTCTAAGATAATCACTTATCACTCTTAAAACGATGATAGGGTGTCCTCTACCGCAATGATTCAATATTCCTAACCCCTTATCATATAGATTAGGATTGCCATCCCTTATTAGCATGATATTTTGGTGTCTTTACCCTTACCATGCTCTTCCAACCTGTGATGGATAGGGGAAAATAGCCCAATTGAGGGCCAATTCTTCATTGCAACAAAATGACCCAAAATAAAGCTCAAAATAATGACAAAAAATAAGATCAAAATAAAATGGTAATAAACAATAACAATAATGAGAAACCAAAGAACCCAACTTTGGGCTAACCCAAACCTCTAAGGCTCTAACTAACCCTAACGGTACCAATATCGAGGCTGTCTACCACTTCATTAATCATCTCGTGTGCAGAAGTAGAAAAGTTAGTATAAAAGTTATGGATGTTTAAATTTAATTTAAATTGAAAATTGAACTAAAAATTTAAAATTAAATAAAATTTGAATAAATTTGATTTTTTTTATTTAGTTTTTTGAAAATTGATTAGATTGAATTGAATTTCGATTTTAAAAATAAAAATTAATCTAATCTAATTCAAATCAATTAATATTATATAATATATTTCTTTGTTATTTAATTTATATTTTTATTTATAATAACTTGAATTTTTCACAAACTTTTTTTATTTTATGTGATTAAATATTATTTTAAACATGTAAAATAAATTATTTTTTATTTTTATTTCTTTTATTTCTTATTTTCTCTCTTTAATAGGTTATTACTTTTAATTCACAATATTCTAAACTTAAAATTTTTTTGGTCAAAAATCAATTAAAATTTGATTTAAATTGGTTCAGTTTTTAGAATGTAATTGATCCAATCCAAATTAATGTAAATAGCATTGTTTTGATCGGTTGACTTTTTAACTTAAAATTGATTTAAATCAAACTGTGAACAACCCTAATAAAAAATACGAAAAATTCTCTCTTTACTCTAAAAATTCTTACATAAACTTATTGTACTAAAATTTGGTACTTTACGCCAATAACATCATTTATACTAATTAATTAATTATTATAATTTATCATAATTAATAATATAATTAGACTAGTACACTCAATTTGAGTGCTTTAGGTTTACATTAGAATTTTTTCTTTACTCTAATGAGACACTTGTTTTTAGTTATTATTTTTACAAAAAAACAACTTGAGCATATGAGTGGTTTTTCATGTACTTCCCCTTCTCCATTCAAGCCCAAGTTCAAAGCCTAAAAAGATTAATCCTCCGTTCCAACAACCATGGGCCTTTCCTGGAGTTGGTATTGAACACAACCTATTCTTATTATGCTTCTTGAGGTATAAATTTTTGTTTTTTGTTTTTTTTAAAGTATCTCTACTTAATAGGTGAGAGACTAATTTTCTATGGTACAGTCAAGAGTTTAAGCAAGAATTTTTCAAAATGATATTATTTTTCTATATATGAATTTTGAAATCAAACTCAAGATTATATATTTAAAAAATTCAAACTCTTTTCATTCGGATGAATGCATATTAGTGAATGAATCTCTACTTAGTTATATTAAATTACATAATTAATTTTTCGATATAGGCTGGGGACCCTATATGCATTGGAGGCAATACTAAGTAAGTGGTATTAGCCAAACTTCAGGAACTAAAGAAGTGGCATTTGCCAAACTTCCGGAATAGACCCAATTATAAACGTAAATTTATTGTATGTGTAGGTACTACACAGTGCATCGTTTGAGAGGTATTATGCATTTAGTTTTTCTTTATTTCATTTGTTATTGTTGGCCAACATCTATTTAGATTTTCTCTTTGTCAAAATGGATATATTGAACAAGGCCAAAAACCAACAAACAAGCTCCTGCACAACTTTGAAAGCGAATTCCTATCTCCAAAATAAGGGAAACAGTGGAAAGCGAAAGGGTCAAAAGTAGTAGGAGACAATTATTTCTCTTAACAGAGTTAAAAATTCAAAGCAAAATTAAACTAATAAGAGTCTATAACAAAGATAGAACTCTCCTATTTGATGTCTTATTGTGACTTTTTTCTTTTTGACTCAGAAATCACTTCAAATCTACCCTATGCAACGTTTTTAACTAAGATGTTATATTTGTTTCCTAATTAAGTTCTAATTTGATTGGTCAATATCTACAGAATTGTAATCATACCTCCAATAATGCACAAGGCATTGCTGAACCTCTCCTGGAGAAATAATTCCTATTTACAGTAAAAGTACTTTATAAGAGAAAAACAAGATAGAATGCCTGTTTGAGTGAACATCAACTAAAAAGGACTCTGATACAAGTACAATTGGCCCAATGTTGGGAACGGAGACTGCTGGACCAGCTGGAGCAATATGTGTGAAAGACAGGCCCAAAAGAATGTTGAGAAGACCAGCCCGTTTTACATAAGTCCATCTGAAATAAAAAAAAAAAACAACAAAATATGGTATTAAGACTTTGCAATTTTAGACAGTTATATTTTAATCAGTAGTATCAGTGAGGTGGGGACAGATGTCCACCGATCCTGACTAGGAGGGAATTTGTTACGATTCCATCTTTTTATTTAGCATGAGAATAATCAATAGACAATCAGAAAAAATTTCCACAAAATAGTCTTTCTCTCCTTCTACGGCTTTCTCAGTAAAACTGAGAATTCAATTTCCTAACACCCCTCCTATCATTGGTGCTTTCATTCTTGTACTCATGCAGACTCGTTCACACACCGAAAAATCAGAAATCACCCAATTACAGGAATCCATCACAGCCCTAACTTCTGCATTCACTGAATTCAGACACAACCAGGACCACCGCCATGAATCATATTTACAGACCTTTCAAATTCTCCAGAACCAGCTCCATGAACGTGAACCCACACCACCCCTTAGCCCAACTCCAACCCCGACTTTAAAACCCCCTAAACTACTCCTTCAATCATTTGATGGATCCAATCCCCTTGAATGGATTTTTCAGGCAGAGCAGTTTTTTAATCATTATGCTATTCAACCTGCATTACGGCTCTCTTATGTTTCTGGCTACATGAGCGGTGATGCTCTTGGTTGGTACCAATGGATGCATAATAATCAGATGCTAACCACATGGGAGGAGTTCACCAGAGCTTTGGAACTGTGATTTGGGCCATCATCCTTTGAGAACCATCAATAGGCTCTTTTTAAGCTACAGCAAACTACTTCGGTGACTGATTACCAAAGGGATTTTGAGCGCCTCTGCAATAGGGTAATTGGCCTACCTTCCAATGCTATTCTTGATTGCTTTATTTCTGGTTTGAACCCTGAGATTCAGTATGAGATGGCCATTTTACAACCCACATCCATATCCCAAGCCATTGGCCTTGCAAAATTAATTGAAACAAAACTACAACATAGTAGACCTATACATTCCCCAGTGCCACGACCAGCCATCCCTAAACCTACCCTTTATCCATCTCCTTCAACAAACACACCAAACCCTCCCCTCCTACCCAATCCACCCCCACGTTTAGCCCTTCCAGCACCTCCTACTTCCAACCAGTCCATACCTATTCGACGCTTATCCCCATTAGAGATGCAGGCTCGGAGAGCTAAAGGCCTTTGTTTCAATTGTGATGAACGTTTTCATCCAAGGCATAAATGCAAAACTAAGCAGTTCCTATTATTATTGGCTGATGAGAATAGCTCAGGGGATCAATCCTCTTCTTCCCCCACTGATGATTTATTCTTACTCACAGCTCCCACCCCACCCTTACCCACCACTATTTTACCCCCTCAATCACCATCAGCCAGCTCATCAGCACCCATTCCCATTACACATCCCAACCCTGAACATTTCCACCTTTCAATGCATGCTATGACAGGCCACCCATCACCTCGTACCTTGAGATTTCAAGCCCACATTCAGGGTCTTGTAGTTTCTGTCCTCATTGACACCGGGAGCTCTCACAACATACTTCAGCCACGCATTGCTGCATTTCTTGGGCTGCCCATCCAACCACTTGACTCCTTTTCGGTTATGGTGGGCAATGGTGATTACTTACACTGCTCAGGTTACTGCCTAGATGTGCCCATTTCAGTCAATGAACACATATTTCATATCCCATTTTATCTCCTACCTATCCAAGGAGCTGATGTGGTTCTCGGGGTTCAGTGGTTACAAACTTTGGGGCCTTTTGTTTCTGATTACAAGGTCCCTTCCATGCAATTCTATTATGAGGGGTCTCTTATCACTCTAAATGGTACCTCTACTTCCCTTATTACACCAGCTACCTTTCATCAATTCACTCGCATGCTACACACAGATTCTATTGCTACTTGCCATGCTATTTCTATGATTCCTGCTGCAACTTGCAAAATTCAGCAATACATCCCAAATGACAATTCTGAAAAACTATCAGCAGATGATCAACAACTGCTCACAGCTGTTTCCCCAGACTTAGCCTCTATCCTATTACAATATTCCCATATTTTCACAACCCCCCATGGCTTACCACCAAACCGCCCTCATGATCATCATATCCATTTACTGCCAAACACCCAACCAGTAAACACAAAGCCTTACCGTTACCCCCATTTCCAAAAAGAGGCTATCACTAAGCTAATTGCTGATATGTTGACAGAAGGGATTATTCGCCCTAGTACTAGTCCCTACTCTTCCCCGGTTCTGCTGGTCAAAAAGAAGGACGGGACATGGCGTTTTTGTGTGGACTACAGGGCCTTGAACGCCATTACTATTAGGGACAGATTTCCCATCCCTACTATTGATGAGCTTCTTGATGAGCTCAATGGAGCCACTTATTTCTCTAAGATTGACCTTCGGTCAGGGTACCACCAAATCAGATTGGCCCCAGAAGACATTCCCAAGACTGGTTTTCGTACCTTTGATGGACATTACGAATTCCTAGTGATGCCCTTCGGCCTTACCAATGCACCCTCTACTTTTCAGGCTGCAATGAATGATCTTTTACGACCATTTTTACGTAAATTTGCTCTTGTTTTCTTTGATGATATCCTCATTTTTAGCCCTACGTGGACTGACCATTTGTCACATGTTGAACAGGTCCTATTTTTATTGTTGACAAATCAGTTTTACGCTAAACTATCTAAATGTCAGTTTGGTGTACGTTCTGTTGATTACCTAGGGCATATTATCAGTGAGCAGGGTGTGCAAGTTGATCCTAGTAAGATTCAGGTAATTTTGGACTGGCCAATTCCAACTTCTATCACTGCTCTCAGGGCATTTTTGGGTCTCACGGGTTTTTACAGACGGTTTGTCAAACACTATGCCACCATAGCAAGTCCACTCACTGACCTACTCAAGTCCACTGGTTTTTCATGGTCACCTCCAGCCACTCAGGCCTTTCACACTTTAAAAACAGCTATGACTACCCTCCCGATTTTGTCCTTACCCAACTTTTCCATTCCTTTTGAGGTCACTACCGATGCTTCTAATGTGGCCATTGGTGCAGTCCTATCTCAACACACCCGTCCCATTGCATTTTTCAAAGACAAAAAAAAACGAGCCGTCTCGTCTCTGCTCCTCATCTACTTACATTAGAGAACTTTATGCAGTGACAGAAGCAGTAAAAAAGTGGAGACAGTATCTCTTGGGAACGACTTTTAAGATTTACACAGACCACAAGAGTTTAAAAAGTCTCATGACTCAATCAATCCAAACACCAGAGCAGCAAAAATGGTTGACTAAACTCATGGGGTATAGTTATGAGATTCATTACAAACCGGGAAGAGAGAATGTGGTTGCCGATGCCCTGTCCCGTGTTGAAGACACTGCTACCGAGGCCTTTTTCTCTTCGATCAGCTCTCCAATTTTCCCACTGTTCTCACAGCTTCAGGAATTTTACTCCACACATCCTGCAGGGCAAAAGTTAATCAGCAAACTTCAAGAAGATTCAACAATGCAGCAAAAATTTTCTTACAAGTCAGGATTACTCTACTTTAAAGATAGACTTTTTGTTCCTAAAGAGTCTGACTTCATCATTCCCTTATTACATGAATTTCACTCTTCACCATTAGGGGGACACTCTGGAATTAAAGCCACTTTAGCACGACTTTCAGCTACCTTCTATTGGCCAGGCATGCATGCTGATGTTAAGGATTATGTCAATAAATGCTCTACATGCCAGTACAATAAGTATAGCACACATAGTCCTTATGGTTTACTACAACCATTACCAACTCCTAACCAGGTTTGGGAAGAAATCTCCATGGATTTTATCACCAACCTTCCCACCTCTTCCAATAAAACTGTCATCTGGGTGATAGTTGACAGGCTTACCAAATTTGCTCATTTTATTGCCTTGCCTACTGGATTCACTGCTGCTTCCTTAGCCTCTGTGTTTTTGTCTGAAATATATCGCCTACATGGGGCACCAAAAACCATTGTCAGTGATCGTGATAGGGTATTCATTAGCAAATTCTGGAAAGAGTTATTCAAAGCTTTGGGTACTACACTGGCTTTTAGTAGCTCTTATCACCCACAGACAGACGGGCAAACAGAGGTTCTCAATCGATGTTTAGAGACATACCTTCGCTGTTTTGTCAGTGAGACACCTCATCTGTGGTTTCGTTATCTACCGTTGGCTGAATACTGGTATAATTCCTCTTTCCATTCTACTATTGGCATGTCTCCTTTTGAAGCCCTCTACGGACGGCCTCCGCCTTCCATCTCCACATATGTTCCCGGACGTTCCAAGGTCGGGGCTTTAGATGAAATCCTATCACAGAGGGCACAAATTTTCAAACTTTTAAAATATAACCTCACCAGAGCGAGGAATCGCATGGTTCAGCAAGCAAATCTGAAGCGCAGCGACAAGGAATTCGAAGAGGGTCAGTGGGTTTACCTGAAACTGCAGCCTTATCGGCAGCTCTCTGTCAAAAACAGAGCTTCTCAAAAGCTGTCCAAACGCTTCTATGGTCCGTTCCGAATCCTCCGCCGCATCGGGCCCGTGGCTTATGAGTTGGAGCTGCCAACAACGGCACGCATCCACCCTGTCTTCCATGTATCTCTTCTAAAGGCCTGTTACGGGCAGCCTGCCACACAGATCTCACCCCTACTGTTACCTACTGAGGCACCACAACCAGATCTCCGACCGGTACGGATTCTTGACCGTCGCTGGGTTTCGTCGCGGAAGGGTCAACAAGAAGAGCTTTTGATTGAGTGGCAAGGGGACAATCAGACAGAGACCACGTGGGAACTGAAAGCTACTTTAGTTCTCAGTTATCCCCACTTTGATATTGAGGACAAGATTGGTCTCAAAGGGGAAGGTAATGATACAAGTACAATTGGCCCAATGTTGGAAACGGAGACTGCTGGACCAGCTGGAGCAATATGTGTGAAAGACAGGCCCAAAAGAATGTTGAGAAGACAAGCCCGTTTTACATAAGTCCATCTGAAATAAAAAAAAACAACAACAAAATATGGTATTAAGACTTTGCAATTTTAGACAGTTATATTTTAATCAGTAGTATCAGTGAGGTGGGGACAGATGTCCACCGATCCTGACTAGGAGGGAATTTGTTACGATTCCATCTTTTTATTTAGCATGAGAATAATCAATAGACAATCAGAAAAAATTTCCACAAAATAGTCTTTCTCTCCTTCTACGGCTTTCTCAGTAAAACTGAGAATTCAATTTCCTAACACCCCTCCTATCAGACTCAATAAATGCACATGGAAGAGGGACAATCCTCACATGTTAAAAACATGGTCCTTCATTGCTGTGCTTCCTGAGTTCAAAGCATTCCCAGTTTGGTTTCTTATCATGCAGCCAATCACATCTCTTCTCCTTATCCTCTTTGTCAAATTATTTGTCCATCACTTTTTCTCCTGACATGAAGTTCAAAGACTCAAATGGGGCCATCCTTTGCAGGACCCAATTGTGTAAGTTGTCTGTTCTGATAAAAGCAAGAAGGACTTTTCAATTTACTTGCAAAAGGAGAGCTTCTATAAAGGGGGTTATTATTATCAAATTAACATGGGTGACATGCATGGTAACTTCACATAGAGTAGGCTTGTTGCGTATAAGTAAGTGCCAAACCAGTGACCCACTTGCCATTTTGTTGTATCTCCTGTTTTCCCAATAATACAGGCAAGGCCATGATTGGCGTTTACCTAATAATACAGCCTTAATTGTTGAGGGGCTTGTATGTAATTGATTGATTCCTCTGCTTGTCCTCCAATCTGGGTACAAACCATAAATGGGTTTTGAATAAGATAACTTCTTGATTAAGTTCAGTAGTAGATACTGACGCGTATCTGAATAGGCATGAACTGGTAGTTTCCTCTTTGCGCAATAGCAACAAAGCGTGTTGGAACGGAGGAGGGTTGGTACCTGCAAAGACACTTCAACGCTCAAGTCAGGTTAGATACAATTAGGGTTTAAGTTAAAGAGCAATAGATACCTGTTAGAGGTGATTGAGCCTGGTATTTATAGAAGTTAGATGGGGAGATACGCTCTCTTAATAGTTGCAGAGGATTCTTATAAAATTAGAATGTTGTTACTGTAGTTATAAGCAGTCAAAGGCGGTTATGAACGTTATTATTACGCAAGATCATGATTAACAGTTACAGATACTCATAGGATTTATCTACCACGTAAATCTCGCGGTAATGCTACTGCTACCCAATGCCATGGTCCGACATCCATTGTGATGAGATGTCAACTGTGTATTACGAATTCCCGTTGGGGTATCAACGACGGACTCTAGCTGAATGCATACTGAGTTGGCCCATGAGACAGGATCCCGAATCGTGTTACAGAACATTGATATTATAACCAATGTTCATGACATATAATCCATTTAATAATGATACCAATATAATAGATTATCCTTCACATAAAAGCTCAGTCATTTCCTATGATTCAATATTCCCTAGCCAAATAAACATTTTTTAATTTAATCTTATTTCCTTTGGAATCTCAAAGATGCAAATATTGGCAAAATTTTTCTGATCAAGAGCAGAACAAACTAATCCATTCAGATGGCTGATTTCCCAACATCTGGTACAAATTCTTCTGCAGACAGTAGAACTCAATGGAAAATGCTCCTAGTTCAACTCTTCGGATTTATATTATAATTTGCATACCATGTGAGCATATGTGCTTTGTTTTATTATATTCATTTGCAATACTCGGTGGTGGGAGGAGGCTTATGATGTTTTTACTTGGGGATTGGCATCTTGGCCTACGCATGATTGTGCCATGTAAGTTCATCTGCTGCACATTTATGGATTGCGGCCACGTTATTTTCTTCAATTATACTCGAAGTGAAACATATATGATAGGGTTATGAGACTGCATATTCACAACCAATATTATGATATCTTACAGGAAAAAAAGTAATTTGACCACATTTGTACACCATCAAAAACCATAGTGCCATAACCATTATAGTTCAACTATCCAAGTGGTAACTTGCTTGTTCAATATTCCATGCTTAATCATACAAAATTGAAAGGTTTCAAGAACTAGAATTTTTAATGGCGTAGTTCAACCTTGTCCCCCAACCCTTCCTACCTAAGAAAACGTGTCATGAAATTATTAATTGAACCACACCTTCTCTACCACATTATTTGTTTTTTTTTTTTTTTTGGGTGTGAACATTATTTGCTATTATTGAACAACAGCCAATCGTTCACTTCCTTCTTGCTTGTAGATTATACAGGCTATACTTTCCACGTAAGGTACTCTTATGATTTTGACCAATTAACTCCCTCTTTGTATTCAATGCAATCCTTTCTCCTAGTATTTTTTAAGTTTCTCTAATGAAAACAATATCACATTATGAAGTCTGATAATTAAGATATCCTATTCCAGCTTAAAAAATAAGATAACTATAATAATGATAACTCACTTTGTTAGTATGTGGCTCTCTTCTCTGGCATTTGATTATGAAGCTTCTGGCATATTCCTAAAGTGAAGGTCCACTATAAATTCTCTTCTTATAAGGAAAAGGAAGCTTTTTTATCATTGCCCTTTGATTCTGACAAAGTATTTATTAATCTTAAATCCTGATGTTGGAACCCAATTAATTATCAAATGAAATAGCTGTTCTTCCCCTTTGGGCTATAGGATGAGGAGTTGTTCGCTGGGGATCAAGTTGCATCAACTACATACTTTACTTGAGAATATTTACTACCTTGCATTGCTAGCTCGAGCCAAAACCCAAAAGTTTTGAAACATAGACAACTAATAAGAGTGGTACACCCACTTTCGTCTAAATACGACAATATTTTAGAGTTGTCATGGTTTAGTAGTTAGAAATGATTACACAAAACGCTAATATAATCCCATATTCTTGAGGTCCTATTCATTAGTCCATTCGGTTTAGTTAAGCTATGACAATCAGTTCTTGGTTTCTAAATTATTTGGACACGTTTTGTCACTTCTGGGATTATTTATTTATATTCAATTTGATGAATTTGCCCAAAGACAAATTCCATGCAAGAAACTTGTGTGGCATGACAATACCACTTGGGTCAGTATTTTGAATGTGTCAAAGAAGCTACCAACCAAATGGTGATAAATAGGGCAGAACAACACCCAAAAACTAAAAAAAAAATGTTATTTAACGATGGAAATCTTCCGTCCTGGTATGCCATAAAGCCCGTTTCAAAATCTTTAGTGATGGAATTTGCGATAAAATCCATTTCATCATAGAAAAGAGTATTGTTAAATTGAAATTTCATCACAAAATCCATTGTAAGTTTAAAACTCTGTCGCCAAATTTATTTTTACAATGAGGATAATTTCTCATCTAAATCTTGTCTCAATTAAAAAAAAATTATAGCAATAATAGTATAAATAAATAAGTAGAAGTTATGCATCAATTATTGTTTTTAGTTAGGAGAATGCTGCTGTAATAATTGGTAGTTCTCGCTATTAAATTAGTGTTAGTAAATTAGGAGGAATGAAAAAATCAAATTGGAACCAATGAGTTGTAACTCAAATGATATTTCTCAATACCACTAAAGGTGGAGGTTTGGATTCGATTTCCATCTCTAAATCTGGTAAAACCAATCCCCCTTACTACCTATCGGGAAAAAAAAAATCAAATTGAAAAACTGTTATTTTATTTGTAACCCTATGCATTGAGTAACCCTATTATATACATAATGAAAAGATTAAAATTTTTAATTTTAATGCACTTTCAGTATAAAAATATTTTTATACTGTGATCCAATCGTATATTAACATTTTATTTAATGATTTTGATTACATTGATAACATAAAAGATCAAACACATTAAATAATATATCAATATATCATTAGATGCAAGTTTAAAATTCTTTTACACTACCATGCATAAAAATCAAATTCAAGATGAAAATAATTTTAGTTTGATATGAAGATTGTTTGGGACTTTGGGTCTCCAGAGGAAACGGTTTATAGTGATAAAATAAACAAATATTTGTAACCCTTTTATAATTTAATTGTTATATATTGACATTATTAATTAATGAAATCGTGCTCAAGATATTAGGCTCTGTGTGATAAGGGTGCTTTTAACATGGAACGAGTAGTTAAAGGTTCATTAATAAAGTTTTGACTTAACTTGCTATATTAAGATTTTATGTATTATAATAAAGTCTATTTTTTATTTTATTTTACACCTATGACTCTTATTATTTGCATATGGATCCCCATATCCATGTCCCTCTACCTCACTCCATCCAATGACATTTCTGGTGTGATGAGGTTAAATTTTGTTGAGCAGAAGTTTTTGTTATTTGTTAAAATATTTATCATCCACAGTAGATTACAACATAAGTGGGGTTGAATTTTGCCAAACATTATTATACTCCTTTGATTATTAAGTATTGGGTTTATGATTTTCTATGTTTTTTTGAAATTCTTGATTTGATTATCATGTGAAAAAATAAATTATATAAAGATTGAGAGATATGAAAATATTACTTTTTGATATACATAAAAGGTATTGGTCATTCTTGTATGTATACTGAAGCTTTTTTTTTAATGATACAAATATGGCAAATGATTGATCTAATTTCGACCAGAAGAGGAATTGTTGACTGTTGGTGGCGAAGTTAGATTGCAACGGTTGTGTGCTGGTCATCGGCAGATTTCAAGTGGTGGGGCTGTCTCTTGAAGATGTTGTTGAAGGGCAGACCACAATGACTGTGCCCAACCCTGTGATTTCTTATCCACCTCCATCAAGAAGTGTTCTTGTCATAAACCCACTACCTCCTCTTGCAAACACAAATGCCTTCATAAAGGAGAAGCGTTAGGAGGGGGAGCAGCAGCATTATAGAGCATGATGACGACGCCAATGCCGACAATCACCAAAGAAAAATGGTAGTTGTTGATAACTCGCAAGCCCTCGGTTTCCCTCTAAAACACAATTTGGTTTTGAAAAATGACTCATGGTTGTAGCTACTCACCTCACTCACAGAGACACAAGAACGAAGAAGTTGGTTAATTTTGTAAAATGAAACAAATTTGGGCAAAAACACATTTATTTTTGTAATATTAAACCTTTTCATAAAATAGGTAATAAGTGATTAATGTTAACCATTGATCTAATTTTACATACATCCTACGATCTTAAACACAAGGACCAATGATGGTTCGTATGTCAAAAGATTCATATTAAAACTACTCGTGTGATATTGGTGCTTGTGTCATCATGTTTTAAAAAATTCAGTAGTCGACATTCGATGAATGCCTTTATCTTTTCATGTCAACCGCCAGGCTTGTGTATACATGTGATAATTGAAAATTTCATATATAAGGTGGGTTTTAGGCTTTAAAAATAAAAGAAAATTTCATACATAAGCATACACGGTTTTTTTATGTTGATGATGGAATATAATAAAAAATATAGTATTTAGTATAAATATAATAGTAACAAAGTGATAAAAACATATTGTCTATTGGAGGCTACACATGCAGTTTATCCTTCATTTGTTTGTTTGTTTTAATGTACACATGCAATTTATCTGTATTAGCATAAATGTCACCTTCTTAACAAAATCTGAACCTTACATTTGAAAGATAGAAATAGAATGCCAAATGCTCAACCAATAATTTAAATGCTTATATCTTAATTAGCCAATAACATAATAACACGATGATATATAAATTGTAAACAACCAAATAATTAAGTAATAGTCACAAAATGTCGTGGTTTTTTAGTTAGTAAAAATATATATTGATTGTCCAAAAGTCTTAGCTTAAATGGTACTAAATTTAATTAGAATTATTTGATCTCGAATTGAAGTTGTACCAAAACTACTTTGCCTTAACTTTAATTAGATTTTAGTACTTAATACCTATAATTTTAAAATTTATCTAAATATCCTAGTTATTTTCCTTATTTCATATAAATTAGAATTATATTATACATTTATCTAAATGCATAAGAGTATATGTATTGGATTGAATTTAGCAATATCCATGCACCCACAGGTTATGATGTGTTTCATAAATAAAAACAAAGTGCTTGAGGTTGAGGGTAGGTTTGCGACTCTGAAGAGGAACCATAAAGAGGAACCATCAATTGGTGGTTCCAGTCCAAATCCATTGGGTGGACATTACCAACTAAAATCGCAACTGCAACCGTAAGCAATACGTTACTTCGCTTTCGTTTGGTCACACACCAAAACCAAACATCCTGCAAGACCTGGACCCTACGATGCATCATCCAACGGTTGAGATTATCCACAAAAAAGCCAATAAAAAAAATCAGAAAATTTCCACAGCTGGATTGTCGTGTTTGACTGTAGTTTATGATTATTGGATAGTGAAGCAGAAGGAAGGAAACGTGTCATTCTCAGGTACCTTTTATTATGCACCCACAAAACAAAGATGCATCATAAACTTTAAAGTAGAATCATTGACTTCATATTAAACTACAATAGTATTCGTGTGATATACGGAGTTGTGGCAAAAATTAAAGTATAATATTTGAAAGTATTATTATAATTATTTTATTATTATAAAAATATATTTATATCATTTAAATAAATAATCAGTGGTAGAGTTAGAAATTTTATATTAGAGTTTAAATATTAATTTTATCATTTTAAAATCGTCAAATGTCAAACTTAAATATAAATTTTTTAGAATGTTTTAAAAAAATACTAAAGATTAATAAAAAAAGTATTTTGAGCTTAAAAAATATCAAAGTTGTGAATAATTTTTCAATTTCTTAAAATTATTCTAAAAATCTCTTTTTATTATTATATTGATTAATGATTAATATTGATTTTTTAATAGGATATAATAAATAAAATTTAAATTTAAATTCAAATTATATTTGTAACATAACTTAAAGATGACATATGTCAATATTTCACAAATTCATAATTTACATTTTTTCTTTGATTTTTCTTTAATAGAATAATAATAAAATTTGAATTCAAATTGCATTAATAACAATCTACCGATGACATATGTCAAAATTTTATAAATTTATAATTTATATTTTTTATTTTGTTTTAATATGATAATAATAAAAATTTAAGAATAAATTACATTTACCTTACCAGGTTTGATGATATTACACTCAACCTTATTCTTTTTTAAAAATGACACTCACCCCCATTAATTAATCAAGTTGCGTAATTGTGTAAATATTATCAGTTAAAATTTATAGAGTTTTCAGAATTCACAGTTATTTATAAAAAAATATTTAAAAAAATATATATCAACCCCATTTTTTTTAAAATGACACTCACCCCTCAATTAATTGATCAAGTTACATAATTGTGTAAATATTATCAGTTAAAATCTATAGAATTTTCAGCGTTCACAGTTATTTATGAAAAACTGTGTATACTAAAAATAACTGTGTATACTGAAAATTTTACAGATTTTAATTAGTAATATTTATATATAATAATATTTTTTATAAAAAAACTTTTACAATTTTTTTGTGTGGGTGTGTAAGGAGTTTTTGAAAAAATATATATTTTTTAACTAGTAATGTTATCAAATTTTAACTGATAAAAAAATATTATCAGATTTTAACGGTAATATTTATGCATAATAATATTTTTAAAAAAATAATTTTTTCATAAATAATCGTAAATCTTGAAAATCTTATAGATTTTAACGATAATATTTATCCAATTATGTAACTTGATCAATTAATGAGGATGAGTGTCATTTTTAAAAAAGAATGAGATTGAGTGTAATATCATCAAACTTGGAGGAGAGTGAGTGTAATTTATTCAAAATTTAAATTAAAAAAAATATTTAAGTTAGTGATAGACCTAATCATTAATAAATATTAAAATATCAAAATTTGAATGATATAAAAATACAATTTTATATGGTGTTCATACAATAATTTCTTCCATAAACCTAAGTTGATAGAGTCCACACAACTCATCAACTCATAAACCTAATGGGCCATTTCTAATATATACTTTTTTAAGTATGATATATTTTTATTTAAGTTATTGATTTAATTATAAAATATATTAATGATTTAGATTAAACATAAAAAAATTGTTAAGTAAATTTTTTTATAAATTTCTTTTTTTATATATTTTTTGTATAAACCACTACTACCATTATCGTCGTTAGCTCTTTGTTAGTCATTTTTTACCATCGGTCACTTTTTATATATTTTTTAAAAATCTTTTACACACTTATATAGAGAAAAATATAAGAATTTTTTTAAAAATATTATTGTATATAAATATTATTAATTAAAATTTATATAATTATTTATAAAAATATATAAAAATTAGTATAATTTTAATTAATATTATTTTAATTGATATTATTTATATAGTTGTGTAAATAAAAAAAAATAAATAGTATAACCTTAAAAAATGTGGTGGCCAGATGGTGGTCGACAAGTGACCAAATTGGCCGATAACGCAATAGTAGTAGTAGTGGTATTTAAAAAAAAACCTATAAAAAAATCTACAATAATAAGTAAAATAAAAAAAATATGATATATCATAACTTAGTAAAATGTACCATAACAACGACCTAATAATTCAAAAATCATAAAGAAAAAGACAATAGCATTGAGAATTTAAGATTTTCTTAAAAGTAAGTTTATTTGTAAGGTAAATATATTTTGATGTATTTATTTTTTATTTAATTTAAAATATATTATAATTTTAATTCATTAAATAATATAAGAATAAATATATCTTTTCTTTTGGATTTCAAACGTAAATACATCTTTATATAATTACTTTACAAATAATTTCACTTTTAACGAGGCTTGTTTTAAAAATAAGGTATGAGTTTTTTTGATAAGAAATAGTTTTATATCATTAAGTATGTATATCTGATCCTTTGTTTAGATTGGTGGTAAGAAATTGAATAGAGAAAAATGTGATAGAATGTGATATAATTTTATTGTTTAGATTTTTTAAATTAAAATGAAATGAAATGATATAAGATATCGTTTATTTAATCTCATTCTATCATAAACTCTATTTTTTTAAATTAGATGAAATGAGATGACATATACATTGATATAAGAACAAAAATATTATAATTCTTATCATTACATTATGTTCCAATCAATATTTCAAATAATGGGACAGAAATTTTCTTTCATTCTATTATTAAATATCTAAATAATAATATAAAAATTTATATCATTTTATTTTATTTTATTTTATCTCATTTTATTTTATCTATTATAAGTTATTCAAATATAGCATGAAGTTATAAAATAAAAAGATTAAAATATAACTAAAGCAAAAAAACAAAAAAAATCACATAACGATACATATTTAATAATAAATAAGAAATTTCTCTAAGTATAAGAGAATCTTTCCAATAAAAAATACAAATGCACAGAGTGTGTCGGAAGAAAGGTTGTCAAATAGTACAAGGCAAAGATAGAATCAGACTTAACAATATATAAGGGTGGATTTTTACACAATTCGATCTGTCGCGTATTTTTAGAATTAAAACTCGCACCTGTGTCACAAGAAATTATCAAACCCACACTCATTCTGCTATATTCTTCACTAATAAATATTTTATATTAAATTTATATAAAATATTTAATTACAATCTTAAATTAATTATTCATCTCTTATATACTAAAAAAATATGAACAATGCTATGTATTATGAAAATTATTTCACCATTTTAACAAAATCTACGTGACAGTAATAAAATGGGATTTGAATATTTTTATATCATTTTTTTCTCAAGTAATCAAGTGAAGGAGAAAAATAAATATAAAGATTATAATTTTTTTACAAATTTTAATTGAATCACATTAATAAATTTTTTATACCTATCTTTTTTCTTTTACTTAATCACTTAAAAAAAATAATATGAAAGAATTCAAATTTAATAAAATGAAGGGAAACGAAATTTATGAAAAGAAAACCAAGCAAGTGGCACATCTTGAAAAGAAAGTGTCTGAATTTAAAACTGTTTTTAGAAAATTCACGAAAAGCAATTTTTGAAATTTAGTAAATTTTTAAAAACTATATTTAAGATTAGTGTTAAATTAGTAAAAATTAGTTAATATAAATTATTTTTATATAATAAATTAGAATATATTTTTTTGAGAATGATTTAATTTTTAATTTTTTTAAATGATACATGTCATTCTTAATTTTTTTTAAAATTTTAAATTCAAATTATTTTTTAAATTAATTATGTATTTTTTATAATTTAAATATTTTTTAATTTATTTTTTTAAATTATATCTATATAAATTAATTTTGAATAATTTTGTTTATAATTTTAAATATTTGTCTTTTAATTCATATTTATTTAAATTTTATTTTAATTTAAAAAATATGTGTAATATACAGTATACTTATTAATTAATTTAATTAATAATTAAATTAAATATAATATTTATTAATATGCAAAATGCGAGAAGAGACAGAATACGTCAACCAAAATCCGTACCACAGTAAAAATAAATGAATGAATTTTAACCAATTCCATACAAATTGGGAAAAGTCAGGGGATATTGGTGATTGCACACATATATAATATGTCAAATTTATATATAAGAAATAAAAGGATGGAGAGAGAAGAAAATTAAATTTTATTAAATTTATTTATTATAAAAAATATTTTTTTAATTTTTTAAAATTTTATTAAATTTTTTAAAAGTTTTTTAATAATCTTTTAATATTAAATAAAAAAATATTTAATAAAAAAATAAATATAATTAATATCTTGTAAACATAAAAGTATTTAATATTTTTATTTACTAATTAAAAAAATTAATAAAAAATTATGTAAAAGACTTTAAAATTATTCATTTTTTATAAATATATATAAATCTAACGTATTACCTATCTATATAACAAAAAATTTCTCAAATTAGGTACCCGCGCGAGGGGTAAGATTGCTGCCGCTCTTCAAGTCTTCTTTATTGTTTACTTGTTCATTCATCCTTGGCAGCTGTCCATTACCATGAAACAACACACCATCATCCCCTGGCCCCATCTCTCATCTCTCATATATATAATTAAATAATAAGTAACCTTTTGTTTGATGGGAAGACAAAATAAAAAAGAAAGAAAATAGAAAGAATGAAAACGAGCCAATGAAGTGAAGAAAAAATAGAGCTTCTTCTCGACTATAGAGTAGCCTAATATTCCATCCTGCGTCAGTACATCCTCCTTCCTTTTCCTTTCCTTTTCCCACACTCCAAGAGTACTATTTACCATGTGTTTTAAAATTCAAATTGTTTTATCCACATTTACCATTCTACCCTTACTATGAGCTGTAAAAGATTTGTTTTTTAGGAATGCGTCATAATTATAATTATAATATAAGTATTAATGTGCCCATTTAGATTTCAAATGGTTACATAAATAAAGTACCACTTAATTAAATTTGTAAATCACTATCTATCTCTTAACTAAGAAATTGATCATCAGCGATTAAAAATGTCAAAAAACATTAATATAACAGTTAGGTTTAGATTTAACTCTCATTGAAGATTGGATAGATGCCAAATTTGGGTGGAACAATTGATGATTACTAACAGTAGTAGCGGAATCTTGGTGGCAACTTCTACCTGAATTTGTGGTTATTTATTGATGATGGATGAGTTAATAAAAAGAAAGGAGCTTAAGGTCATTCTCTAAACAAACATACCATGATCCATCCAAACTGCAATTTTTTATTTTGGTTTTGTTAATAAGTGCATCTTAAAGATACTTACTAAAAATAATTAAAATAATAAATTTTAAATAAAAAATACTTTTCAGTTTGTAATATATTAAATTTTTTATTTTTATTTAAAACTTATTATTTTGACTAAAAAACTTTTTTTTATAACAAACTGCAAAATTTATTATTTACACAAAGAAACACACAGATATTTCACGTAAAAAGAAAAAAATAACAGACACACACAGAGAAGGATACATAACATTTAAACAAATCCCACTTAGAAATGGGTAGCCAATAGCCATCATCCTTAAATCAAGCACACAAAACAAAACTTGTGTGTCCAAACTCAAAACCGCAGCTGAGCTGCTCCTTTTTTATCAACGCGTAGACCAGTTCGCGTTCCCGCCGCCCATTCTCTCTCTAGGAAAAAAAAAACCAATAACACTAACAAGGCCTTGGAAAGTAGCCTCTCATATAAAAAACCACCAACCAAACGCATCAACCCTGAAGAAGAAGCAAAGAAAGAAGAAGAAGAAAAAAAGCAAGGCCAGCCTCTCTGGCTCTCTTTCTAGATTCTGCAGCTCCGCAATACAATGGCCAAGTCCAAGAATAATGCCAAGAAGTTATCCTACATCTCAGTTCCTTCTCAGATCATTAATTCCATATCATCTTCTTCTCTTCAATCTCTTGTCGATTCTCCCAAGAAATTTGCAAGAAACACCAAGTTCTTTACCTTCACAAACTACAGGAACCCAAGACTCTTCTTTTTCACTCTCTTTGTCATTGGTTTCTTTGGCATGCTCAAGTTTGGCTTCAATCTAGATATCCCATTTTCTCCCTACCCATGTGTCACAACCCTGCCACAGCTCAAAATCTCAAATGGGTATTCAAAATCCAATCTTGGGGTTGCCTCAAATATTGAGAATTCAGCTGAGGATGCCCAGAAAGATGAGGTCTTGAATGGTAGTATTGTGTCACAGCCTCTGATTGCCAATGTGCAATTGCAGGCACAGGGGCTTAGTGGATTGGACAAGGTGGAAAGTGACGAGGAATTTGAGAAGAGTGAGTTTTGGAAGCAACCGGATGGGTTGGGATACAAGCCTTGCTTGAGTTTCAGCAGGGATTATAGGAGAGCAAGTGAAGGGGTTGTGAGGAACAGGAGAAAGTACCTCATGGTGGTGGTTTCTGGTGGTATGAATCAGCAGAGGAATCAGATTGTTGATGCTGTTGTCATTGCTAGGATTCTTGGGGCTGCTTTGGTTGTCCCTATATTGCAAGTCAACGTCATCTGGGGAGATGAAAGGTAAATCATTCTTGTCCATAGTATGTGATAATATTTCATTTTGAATCATTTGAACAAATGAATAGTTGGGTTTAGCTGATTATGAATTAATTTGTTGCAAATTTGGACTAAATATTCATAAAAGACCAGCATTTGCAAATGTTACATAAATAAATTCCAGCATAAAAGCTAAATCTTGATACTGGTCCAATTTATTTGACAATGTTAATTAAATTTATTTTCTTATTTGTGAATGCCACAGAGGAGATTCTTCTATAATTTTGTTGTTCCTTATTTGTGTGTTTCCATTGGTTTGGTTGCAGTGAATTTGCTGATATATTTGATTTGGAGCACTTCAAGAGTGTTCTTGCCAATGATGTGCGAGTGGTTTCAGCATTGCCATCAACACATCTGATGACAAGGCCAGTGGAGGGAAACCCTCCTCTTCATGTCACTCCCAGTTGGATCCGTTCACGCTATCTCAGAAGAGTAAGAGTTTATTACTCTTCTTGTGTTTTGTTCCTGCGAGCATACACTAACTTATACTTAGTTGGCTTTGGCTTCTTCAGATTGAATCCTAAAGTGTTGCCTATAGTGCTTGTCTAGTTCTGAAATAATTTCATATATGGTCATTTCGTGGATGACACCAACATTACCAATACCAAAATAAGAGTTGCATTGTTCTATAAACAAGTAGTTACAGTCCTCCATATCAATTTATTGAGTACAATCCATTACGTAGCCAATGTATTAGCTTGTACTGGTTCTGCAATGTTAACTATTGAGTTTAACATGATTCTTGTTGTCCAATGCAGCTCAACAGAGAAGGCGTTTTACTTTTACGTGGCTTGGATTCAAGGCTGTCAAAGGACCTTCCTTCTGATCTTCAGAAGCTTCGATGCAAGGTATTGCAAAGTCTCTTTTCTTATGAGAAAGAGGGAAAAGCAAAACAAAAAAAGTAAAAAAGAAAGCACAACACTCACCTCTTGGAACGTCATTTATGTGACAATTGCTAGCAGATTCTAATTGTTCTCACCTTATGTTTCAGGTTGCTTTTAATGCATTAAGGTTTGCAAAGCCAGTTCAGGAACTTGGTAACAAGATTGCAGAGAGAATGAAAAGCAAGGGACCTTACCTTGCTCTTCATCTACGAATGGAAAAGGATGTCTGGGTGAGGACTGGTTGTCTACCTGGTCTGAGTCCCGAATATGATGAGATTGTAAGTAATGAGAGGAAACAGCGGCCAGAGCTCTTGACAGCAAGGTCTAACATGACTTACCATGAAAGGAAGCTGGCTGGCCTGTGCCCCTTGAATGCTGTGGAGGTTACCAGGTAAATATAATCCTTCTATTTAAATAGGTTTCATGTTTCATGTGTCTTCTAAGTATTATTAGTATGACAGGATTTTCTGATGGATTTTTTTTAATTGCATTTATAGGCTGCTTAAAGCTCTAGGAGCTCCAAAAAATGCAAGAATTTATTGGGCTGGAGGACAACCATTGGGTGGAAAAGAAGCCTTGTATCCATTAGTCCATGAGTTTCCACAGTTTTACAGTAAGCAAGATCTTGCCTTGCCTGGAGAACTAGAACCATTTGCTAAGAAAGCTTCTCTAATGGCTGCCATAGATTTCATAGTCTCTGAGAAGAGCGATGTTTTCATGCCATCTCATGGAGGAAATATGGGCCATGCAATTCAGGTATGATTATAAGTAATTATTTTATTAGTTGAACCCCTGACTGAAAGAACGCTACGCAACTTTGAGAAACTCATAAAAGTTGGCTATTTGAATTATTGAATTCTAATTATTCTTGTAATATTCTTAATATCTGGAATCTTTATGTGACAATTTCTAATTTCTGAAACTTATTGTTGTTTCAGGGTCACCGGGCCTATGCGGGGCACAAGAAATACATAACCCCAAACAAAAGACAGATGCTTCCATATTTTCTGAACTCTTCCTTCCCTGAAGCAGAGTTCAACAGGATTATCAAGGAATTGCACCAGGATTCCTTAGGGCAGCCAGAACTCAGGACTAGCAAGTCTGGGAGGGATGTCACCAAGTATCCTGTCCCTGAATGCATGTGCAATGACTCAAAATTTCGTTCCTAATTGTAAATTTAATACCAAAGCTTCTGGTATGAAGATAGCATGGAAATGGATGTCCAAACGTGGAAGCCAGTGCTAGTTTTAGCAACCTGTACGATTTTGATCCCTTGGGAACTAGTTGAGGTGACTTCCTTGGAAACCATGGTTCTTCAGAGCACCATTTTTTAAGAGCTATAATTTCAAGCACGCCTCTCCCTCCAGGTTTACTCACATTATTCCTTAAATATGATTAATATGTTTGTGCGGCAATGTAGATCTCCATCAGTCAGTGATAGATTAAAGTAATACACAACGACAGATCATTCTTTGATTCTTTATACAGAGTTTGTATAGGATACATGTGACTCTTGTTCTGTGTAATTCTTTGTAGTGCATATTTGTATAAATTATGTGTTTTATATTGTAGTTACTTGGCCATCAAGATCACCTTATGCTACCACTTAATTCAGCAGTAGGAGTTTTAGACTAGTTACAAATTAGAAGAAACCGAACATGTGATTGGTATAGTTTTAAAATATCAGGAAAGGAGAAAAATTTTGGAAATATTCTCATGGTAACTTGCTTAAAGATGAGATGTACTGCATTATTGCCTTTCATCAGAATAAATTAAACAGGTTGTCATATATATATGGTTTCATGGCTATAAATCAGCAGTAGGAAGTTACAAAGGGCCACTCCAATTGTTACTGTGTTTCCCTTGTTTTTGTGTGTGCGCGCGTTTTTTTTTTAAAAAAAAATCTCAAGGCATAAAAATTACTATGGGTTTGGCATTATTATAGTCCAGTAATATTGACTACTGAGCATACTTGCAATTTCTAAGAACACGACGGAGAAATTGCCTAATCTCCGTTATTGAAAATCAAGCAATTACTTCAGATTTGCTGGATCCTAGTTATTTAAGAAGGCACCAGTAGCAAGTACCTTGATATTCTCGTTCTCGACATTTTAGCAGTGTCTTTCTCCCTGTATCTGTAATATTCAGGTAGGTGAGGATGACTACGTTTGCCAGAGAGATGTATCTCGAGGCATGAAATAAATCCCCCATGCCCTTATTGATCTCGATGACAATCAAGTGCTAAATTGACAAAAGGCATGGACTGCTATTTGGAATGAAACCTTATCATTTTATTCATAAGGAAGGAGTGGGATGCTGCTTTCTGGAACCATTTCCCTAATAACCAGGATATGAGAATGATTTCCAAGTCAAACAACATCAGAACCTACTCTGGCAGTTCTAGAATTTTGTATTTATCAGATTCCCAAACTACTGGTTCAACTTTAAACTTTAGACCTAGCCTGTCAACTAAGTCACAATGAACTCTGAATTTTAGCTGGTACCAATGGCCAATGTCATGGCAAGAAGTTCAGATTCCACGATCACCACCAGCTGGTCTCCATGACATAAGCTAGTGCTCACTGCTTATAGCCTTATGCCTGTCCTCCAGTGAAGTGAGCATCTGAAGTAGGGTGATAGGATATAGGGGCTCCTGATGGCCAAGAAATCTTACAGCTTGGAAATTTATGGGATCATGTAAACCTACTTGGATGAACAACAAAGATAAATAATTAAATAGTGTTTTACCTGGGTTCTACTGTGGTAAGCAGTTTTGTCAATTGCCAACCAAATTCAACACATCATTTGGGTGACATCTATCATGCACCGTGATGCAACCTTCAATCTCAATCTTTTATTTACACAAAAAAAAATCAATGGCTGAGATGAACTATAGGAAACCTGCTAAAGCAGGTTCTTGAAAATTACAAAGTGGTCCTTTCTCCCTCCATGCACAGCAGCCTTGCCGAAGCGAAGCTCATCTCTGACGCCACTAAACCGTCAGGACACGCCACCCGTGTCAAACCCGAACTAGCAATCACCGGCACCGCTGATCGCCACCAGATCTCCATCGGTGACCAACCAAATCGCTGTTCGCGGCGAATATAAGTTGAGAGGTCGCCGGTGACAAGAGCGGCGTTCTGGTTCGCGGCCATGGTGGAATACGGCCGTTCGCGACGAATCTGGGGCGGGTCGCAATCTGGGTTCCATGGTGGGGCAGCAAGGGATGGTCAGGTGGCTTGGCGACTGGTGGCTCTGGTTCGGTGGCCGGTGATGGCTAGGTTGCTGGTGGGTCGCAATCTGGGTTCCATGGTGGGTCACGATCTCGGTTTGGATTCTGGGTTGTTGGTGTTTTGGCTTGTGGGGTTTATTGGATTCTGGTGGCGGTGGTGTTGGTGTTGCGATGGGGGTGGCAGTGGTGGAGGTGGGGTGGCGGTGGTGGGGAAGTCTGTGAAAACAAAAACATAAAACCAAAAAATAAATAAATAAATAAAACCTCCTATTAGAGGTAAGGTTTGTTGTTGTTTTAACTTTGATATTTCAAAAGTCGTCCATGTCGCAAATTCTTCAAAGTTTTAAAGAGTTTATAAATCAATATGTGATTTGGGTTTTGTAAAAACAAATGAGGTGGTAGGCTGTGCGTCAAAAATGGGGTTTGGAGGCTCATGGTAGTCAAGAATAATCGATTTCCTTTCTTTCGTGATATCAAGTGGCCCAGAATCTTTTGTGAAATATTTAATTATTTTTTTGAGCATCCGAAAAAATGATGTTTTTGAAGAAGTCAAATTGACTTGTAAGCGACAAATTTGTTCTGACGTTTTAATTTGTTTCAACAGACAAATTCGTGTTAACGTTACAATTAGTTTCTAACGTTATTAGTTTTCAACAACCAAATCTGTTTTCTAACGTTATTATTTCAACATCGTATTTTCTAACGTTGTTTTCTATTTTTCTAAACAATCTTCTTTCTTACCTTCTTTAAATACCTTTTTCTCGACGGTGTTTTTGATACTAATATACGTTTTCCTCTGCCTTCTAAAAATAACGTTATATTCCTGGTTAACTACAAATTTCTCTCATTTCGCAACCCGGTCTCCGCGGGACGGCTGTTGAATCTCGGATTCGCACACCTGTGCGATAAAATCCTTGAAGACAATGTCTTCTCACACGCCCCAGGCTTTTGTTTCTTCGTGATTTTCTACGTTGTCTCCTAATCAAATCTTCAACAATCTCAAGGATTTTAAACTATGGCTGACAACAATGCTGACAACTAGGCTACCGCTCCCGCTCCCAACAATGGTGAGCCTGTTCTTTCACCACCTCCTGCTCCAGTCACCTACGCAAAGTCATTTCCAGATATCTCGAAAATAGACCTCTTCGGTGGCCAAAACTTCAAAAGGTGGTAGGAACGTGTTCACACCATCCTTGACATGCACGGAGTCGTTTCCGCACTTACCGAACCCATACCGCCATCAACAGTCAATCCAAAATTGATTCAGGATTGGACACATGCAAACAAGGTATGCCGTCACACAGTTATTAGCACACTTTCTAACGATCTGTTCGATGTGTACTGTTCTTACAAGGATGCGAAGGAGATATGGGACTCCATGACCATAAAGTACACTGCTGAAGATGTCGGGAAGCAGAAATTTGTAATTGGCAACTACTACTAGTTGGGAGATGACCAAGGACAAAGATATCAAAGTTCGATCAATGAATAACATAAGGCATTGGAGGATCTAAAGGCCGAAAACATCACCCTCCCGACGAATTTGTTCTTTGAACTCCTCATCGAGAAGTTGCCTCCATCGTGGAAGGACTACAAGCAACAAGCTGAAGCACAAGCACAAACAACTGTCACCCTCAGATCTGATCACGCACATTATCATTGAAGACACCAACCGAAGAGAGTATCAGGCTGCAAGGGCGAAGGCTTTGGCTTCTCGAGCAAATCTGGTTCAAAATAAATCACCGAAAAAAAGGTATGACAATAACAAAAGATCTTCTGATCACTTTCCTAGAGTTACTAATCCCACTTTCAAAAGAAAAGGTGCTTGCTATGTTTGTGGAAAGCCAGGTCATCATGCTCCTCAATGCAGGCATAGAGTGAGAAACGATAATCCTCCCAAGCCAAAGGCAAATTTGGTGGAAGGAGATGATATTGTGGGCTGGGTCGTTTCTCAAGTTAACATTGTGACCAGTGTGAACAAATGGGTGGTAGACTCGGTGCTACCAGCATATTTGTGCGAACAAAGATGCTTTTACCTCCTACACTTCAATTGATGAAGAACTTGTGTATCTTGGAGATTCTCGAACTATAGCTTTCGGGAAAAGGGAAAGTTCTTCTAAAGCTCACATCTGGGAAGACCTTGGCTCTGAATGATATACTTCATGTGCCTAATATTAGGGCCAATTTGATTTCTGTATCACTGTTGGGAAAAGCTGGGATTAAAGTGTCATTCGAATCTGACAAGATAGTAATGACAAAAAATAATGTCTTTGTGGGAAAGGGCTATAGTGATCAAGGACTTTTTATACTCAGTATTTCTGAAATTATTAATAAAATTGCATCTTCTTCTGCTTACTTGATTGATTCCATTGATATGTGGCATGTTAGATTAGGACATGTTAATATTTCTTATATTAAGAAAATGCGATGTCTTGGTTTAATTTCTGTGAATAGTGATGTATGCTTAAATAAATGTGATATTTGTATTGAATCTAAGTTAACTAAAAAATCTTGTCTTTCTGTACAACAACGTGAATCTGAATTACTTAGTTTAATTCATACCGATCTAGGAGATTTAAAAAATACAATGACTAGAGGTGGTAAAAAATATTATGTGACCTTTATAGATGATTTTTCTAGATACACTAAGGTTTATTTAATTAGAAATAAAGATGAAGCTTTTGAAATGTTTGTTTCCTATAAGGCAGAAGTAGAAAATCAATTAAATAGAAAAATTAAAAGGGTTAGATCCGATAGGGGTGGTGAATATATCTTATTTAATGAATTTTGTGAAAAAGAAGGAATAATACATGAAGTAACTCCCCCTTATTCACCTGAATCTAATGGTGTAGCTTTGAAAGAAAAAATAGAACATTAAAAGAAATGATGAATGCTATGCTAGTTAGTTCCTCAAAGACTTAGATAATCTTTGGGGAGAAGCCTTATTAACTGCATATTTTTTGCAAAATAGGATACCTTATAAGAAAACTGGTAAAACACCCTATGAATTATGGAAATGTTATATGCCTAATTTAAAAGAGTGGGGATGTCTAGCTAAGGTAATGCTTCCTGATCCTAAGAAAAGAAAAATAGGAACCAAAACTTCTGATTGTATGTTTATTGGTTATGCTGAACGTAATGCTGCTTATAGGTTCCTTGTTTTGCGAAGCGATGTGCTTGATCATAATACAATAATGGAAACTAAAAATGCTGAATTTTTAGAACATATATTTCCTTTAAAATCTAGAAATAAACAATCTTTAGAAAATATTTCTTTAGAAAATATTTCTTCAGGAAATTTTTGTAAAAACTCATATGAGGATTTGAGAAGGAGTAAAAGACAAAGAAAAGTATCATCTTTTGGAAATGATTTTTATACTTATCTTGTTGAAAATGATCCTTTGTCGTTTTCTGAAGCTATTTTATCTTCTGATGTTCATTTTTGGAAAGAAGCTATTAAAACTGAAATTGATTCTATTTCAAAATGCAACACTTAGACTTTAGTTGATTTACCTCCTAGAACAAGACCTATTGGTTGCAAATGGATTTTTAAAAAAAAATATAATCTTGATGATTCGATTGAAAAATACAAAGCTAGATTAGTAGCAAAAGGTTTTACTCAAAAACAAAATATTGATTATTTTGATACCTTTGCTCCTGTGACCAGAATTTCTTCAATTCGGATTTTGATAGCCTTGGCTTCAATTTACAAACTTGTTATTCACCAAATGGATGTTAAAACTGCTTTCTTAAATGGTGATTTAGAAGAATAAATTTATATGACACAACCTGAAGGATGTGTAATTGGTGGTCAAGAAAATAAAGTTTGTAAACTTCTCAAATCCTTATATGGTTTGAAACAAGCACCAAAACAATGGCATAAAAATTTTAATCAAATTTTGATTGATGATGGTTTTACTTCTATTGAAGTTGATAAATGTGTTTACACTAAATTAATGTATGGTGAATGTGTAATCATATGTTTATATGTGGATGACATGCTTATTTTTTGTACTTGTAATGATATTGTGATAAGAACAAAATCTTTTCTTACATCTAAGTTTGATATGAAAGACATGGGTGAAGCAAGTGTAATACTAGGAGTCAAGATCATAAGGAAGGGTGATAGTATAACACTATCCCAAGAATATTATGTAGAGAAACTTCTTAGAAAGTTTGGTCATTATGACTCGAAACCAGTGAGTACCCCTTATGATTCTAACTCTCAATTAAAAAGAATAGAGGTGATTCTGCATTTGCTCAATCTGAGTATGCCCAAATTATTGGAAGTTTATTACATTTAATGAATTTTTCGAGACCGGACATAGCATATCTTTGTGGGAGATTAGTCGATATACTCAAAGTCCAAATCGGGATCAATGGGTAAATTTGCACTTGTTAGACTCATGAGATATTTGAGAGGTACCATAAACTATGGTATAGTGTATAGTGGATTTCCATTTGTATTAGAAGGATATAGTGATGCTAACTGGATCTCGGATTCGGATGAGACAAAATCTACTAGTGGTTATGTATTCACACTTGGTGGTGGAGCGGTTACTTGGAGATCGACCAAACAAACTATAATTGCAAGATCCACTATGGAGTCGAGTTTGTAGCTCGGTTGGCAGTAGTGAAGGTGGTTAAAAAACTTCTTGGCAAATATTCCTTTAGGAATAAAACCAACACTGTCAGTGTCAATGCATTGTGATTGTCAAGCGACAATAGCCATTGCAAAGAATAAGACCTTCAATGGTAAAAACAGACATATACAATTGAGGCATATTGTGGTAAAGCAGCTGCTAAAAGATGGAACAATATCAATTGATTATGTGAAGTCAGAAGTGAACTTGGGTGATCCTCTGACAAAGCCTCTTAGGAGGAAACCAATATATGAAACATCGAGGGAAATGAGACTTAAGCCAATTTGAAATTAACAGTGATGGTAACCCAACCTTTGTGATTGGAGATCCCATGAAGAAGGTTCATATGGGTAAAAACAAGTCACTTGTTAGTTCTACTAGCACTAATAACTTTGTCCCTTCCTATGGTGTGAGATGTGCTAGACTGCATTATTGAGAGGACAAGCTTAAAAACTTTTAATGATTTTTATATCCTTTATGGGTGGTGTATGATTTGCAGCATACACTTGATGAAATCACCTATATGAGTGTCAAGTGGGGCTGCTTGTATAAGATTATGACATATCTCTAGAGCACTCATGAATTATCAGGCGCGCGCATGGCCTATTAGCGCAACACAAATGACACAATGAGAATTGTGGGGTGTAGTGTGGGTAGACCTCTAATATACACAAAGTGTTTTTGGTTCATAGAAGTTTACTTCACCAACTCACTGTATGTTATGTCTCATCCGTCTAGGTCTGGTTCATAGTCCAAAAGACACCAGATTCGATGCATTTACACTCATGGTGTTAACCCAGGAAAAATCTTGTTTTAAAACTTTCTTAAATTTTCTTTAAACTTTTGAAATATGTGGGGGATTGTTGTTGTTTTAACTTTGATATTTCAAAAGTCTATATCCCACATTGCTTAGCCTTCAAAGTTTTAAAGAGTTTATAAATCAATATGTGTTTTGGGCTTTGTAAGAAACAAATGAGGTGGTGGGTGTAGCACAAGAAAAAAAATGGGCTGGAGGCTCATGGCTAGTGCAAATCATCGATTTGCCTCCCCTGCGCATGATATCAAGTGGCTCGAATCTTTTGTGAAATATTTAATTATTTTTTTGAGCTTACCGGAAAAATGATGTTTTTGAAGAAGTCAAAACTGACTTGGTAAACGGGTAAATTTGTTACAACGTTTTAATTTGTTTCAACAGACAAATTTGTGTTAACGTTACAATTAGTTTTTAACGTTCCAATTAGTTTTCAACAACCAAATCTGTTTTCTAACGTTATTATTTCAACAGTCATATTTTCTAACGTTGTTTTCTGTTTTTCTAAACGGCTCTTTCTTACCTTCTTTAAATACCTTTTTTGACGGTGTTTTTGATACTAATATACGTTTTCCTCTGCCTCCTCTAAAAATAACGTTCTCTTCCTGGGTTAACTACAAATTTCTTTGCTGTTCTGCAACCTCGGTCTCCGCCGGGACGAGCCTGTTGAATCCTGGGGGATTCGCACACCCGTGTGATAAAATCCTTGAAGACAGTGTCTTCTCACACGCCTCAGGCTTTTGTTTCTTCGTGATTTTCTACGTTGTCTCCTAATCAAATCTTCAACAATCTCAAGGATTTTAAACTATGGCTGACAACAATGCTGACAACCAGGCTACCGCTCCCGCTCCCAACAATGGTGAGCCTATTCTTTCGCCACCTCCTGCTCCAGTCACCTACGCAAAGCCATTTCCATATGTCTCGAAAATAGACCTCTTCGGTGGCCAAAACTTCAAAAGGTGGTAGGAACGTGTTCACACCATCCTTGACATGCACGGAGTCGTTTCCGCACTTACCGAACCCATACCGCCATCAACAGTCAATCCAAAATTGATTCAGGATTGGACACATGCAAACAAGGTATGCCGTCACACAGTTATTAGCACACTTTCTAACGATCATTCGATGTGTCTTGTTCTTACAAGGATGCGAAGGAGATATGAGACTCCATGACCATAAAGTACACCGTGAAGATGTCGGGAAGCGAAATTTGTAATTGGCAACTACTACTGCGCTTGAGATGACCGAGGACAAAGATATCAAAGTTCAGATCAATGAATACCATAAGTTTGTTGGAGGATCTAAAGTAGAAAACATCACCCTCCCGGATGAATTTGTTGCTGAACTCCTCATCGAGAAGCTGCCTCCATCGTGGAAGGACTACAAGCAACAGCTGAAGTACAAGCACAAACAACTGTCACCTTCAGATCTGATCACGCACATTATCATTGAAGACACCAACCGAAGAGAGTACCAGGCTGCAAGGGCGAAGGCTTTGGCTTCTCGAGCAAATCTGGTTCAAAATAAATCACCGAAAAAAAGGTATGACAATAACAAAAGGTCTTCTGATCACTTTCCTAGAGTTACTAATCCCACTTTCAAAAGAAAAGGTGCTTGCTATGTTTGTGGAAAGCCAGGTCATCATGCTCCTCAATGCAGGCATAGAGTGAGAAACGATAATCCTCCCAAGCCAAAGGCAAATTTGGTGGAAGGAGATGATATTGTGGCTGCAGTCGTTTCTCAAGTTAACATTGTGACCAGTGTGAACAAATGGGTGGTAGACTCTGGTGCTACCAGGCATATTTGTGCGAACAAAGATGCTTTTACCTCCTACACTTCTGTAGGGGATGATGAAGAACTTGTGTATCTTGGAGATTCTCGAACTGCTGCAGTTTCGGGAAAAGGGAAAGTTCTTCTAAAGCTCACATCTGGGAAGACCTTGGCTTTGAATGATGTACTTCATGTGCCTAATATTAGGGCCAATTTGATTTCTGTATCGCTGTTGGGAAAAGCTGGGATTAAAGTGTCATTCGAATCTGACAAGATAGTAATGACAAAAAATAATGTCTTTGTGAGAAAGGGTTATAGTGATCAAGGACTTTTTGTACTCGATTTTCAAATTATTGATAAAATTGCATCTTCTTACACTTGATTGATTCTGTTGATATGTGGCATGTTAGATTAGGACATGTTAATATTTCTTATATTAAGAAAATGCGATGTCTTGGTTTAATTTCTGCGAATAGTGATGTATGCCTAAATAAATGTGATATTTGTATTGAATCTAAGTTAACTAAAAAATCTTGTCTTTCTGTACAACAACGTGAATCTGAATTACTTAGTTTAATTCATACTGATCTAGGAGATTTAAAAAATACAATGACTAGAGGTGGTAAAAAATATTATGTGACCTTTATAGATGATTTTTCTAGATACACTAAGGTTTATTTAATTAGAAATAAAGATGAAGCTTTTGAAATGTTTGTTTCCTATAAGGCAGAAGTAGAAAATCAATTAAATAGAAAAATTAAAAGGGTTAGATCCGATAGGGGTGGTGAATATATCTTATTTAATGAATTTTGTGAAAAAGAAGGAATAATACATGAAGTAACTCCCCCTTATTCACCTGAATCTAATGGTGTAGCTGAAAGAAAAAATAGAACATTAAAAGAAATGATGAATGCTATGCTAGTTAGTTCCTCAGCACCCGATAATCTTTGGGGAGAAGCCTTATTAACTGCATGTTTTTTGCAAAATAGGATACCTCATAAGAAAACTGGTAAAACACCCTATGAATTATGGAAATGTTATATGCCTAATTTAAAAGTGTAGGGGTGTCTAGCTAAGGTAATGCTTCCTGATCCTAAGAAAAGAAAAATAGGAACCAAAACTTCTGATTGTATGTTTATTGGTTATGCTGAACGTAGTGCTGCTTATAGGTTCCTTGTTTTGCGAAGCAATGTGCTTGATCATAATACAATAATGGAAACTAAAAATGCTGAATTTTTAGAACATATATTTCCTTTAAAATCTAGAAATAAACAATCTTTAGAAAATATTTCTTCAGGAAATTTTTGTGAAAACTCATATGAGGATTTGAGAAGGAGTAAAAGACAAAGAAAAATATTATCTTTTGGAAATGGTTTTTATATTTATCTTGTTGAAAATGATCCTTTGTCGTTTTCTGAAGCTATTTTATCTTCTGATGTTCATTTTTGGAAAGAAGCTATTAAAACTGAAATTGATTCTATTTCAAAATGCAACACTTAGACTTTAGTTGATTTACCTCCTGGAACAAAACCTATTGGTTGCAAATGGATTTTTAAAAGAAAATATAATCCTGATGGTTCGATTGAAAAATACAAGGCTAGATTAGTAGCAAAAGGTTTTACCCAAAAACAAAATATTGATTATTTTGATACCTTTGCTCCTGTGACCAGAATTTCTTCAATTCGGATTTTGATAGCCTTGACTTCAATTTACAAACTTGTTATTCACCAAATGGATGTTAAAACTGTTTTCTTAAATGGTGATTTAGAAGAAGAAATTTATATGACACAACCTGAAGGATGTGTAATTCGTGGTCAAGAAAATAAAGTTCGTAAACTTCTCAAATCCTTATATGGTTTGAAACAAGCACCAAAATAATGGCATGAAAAATTTAATCAAATTTTGATTGATGATGGTTTTACTTCTATTGAAGTTGATAAATGTGTTTACACTAAATTAATGAATGGTGAATGTGTAATCATATGTTTATATGTGGATGACATGCTTATTTTTTGTACTTGTAATGATATTGTGATAAGAACAAAATCTTTTCTTACATCTAAGTTTGATATGAAAGACATGGGTGAAGCAAGTGTAATACTAGGAGTCAAGATCATAAGGAAGGGTGATAGTATAACACTATCCCAAGAATATTATGTAGAGAAACTTCTTAGAAAGTTTGGTCATTATGACTCGAAACCAGTGAGTACCCCTTATGATTCTAACTCTCAATTAAAAAAGAATAGAGGTGATTCTGTTGCTCAATCTGAGTATGCCCAAATTATTGGAAGTTTATTACATTTAATGAATTTTTCGAGACCGGACATAGCATATCTTTGTGGGAGATTGAGTCGATATACTCAAAGTCCAAATCAGGATCAATTGGACTTGTTAGACTCATGAGATATTTGAGAGGTACCATAAACTATGGTATAGTGTATAGTGGATTTCCCGCTGTATTAGAAGGATATAGTGATGCTAACTGGATCTCAGATTCAGATGAGACAAAATCTACTAGTGGTTATGTATTCACACTTGGTGGTGGAGTGGTTACTTGGAGTGTTGGGAATTGCGGATCAAAATATCTCGCAGCGGAATAATAGGATTCCCACACAGGATCCATGCGAAAAGTCCATAATCCGAGTTTTTTTAAAAATTACCTCTTGAAGCGTGATAAACACAAGCGAGGTGAATCACCAACACCGTAATAGCGACGATGTTTCTGCGGTATCCACACGAACAGGACTTGCAAAAGGAGTCACGCCTCTGTTTCGCGGTGCTAGTGCGAATAGAAGAGAAGAACCTTTCACCGTTGTCTCTCACTCACTTTCTTAGGTGCGGCTAGGGTTGTGATGTAACGTATATAGCAGCCCCCTTAATTACTATTTATAATAAGTGTGGCGCCTTAAGTGAGTGTGAGCGAAGAAGGTAAGTCAGTGCAACCCTAAAACCCATCTGTCATGAGTTAGGCCCACAATTGAATCCGAGTCCAACTTGGATCCTTATTGCTCCAATTTAGTCTTTCTAAGTGTGCGACCCTGCAGTTCTCATGACGTTGGTAGTAATATTAAAATCTCATTTTAATATTACAAACGAGTGAGCGGTATCTAGCAACACATCACTGCTACCCAAGTAATGAGAATGTCAGTGATTTGACATAACCTATCTGTGATCAATGTTTCCGTGTAGTTTAGTCCCTTTGTCAAGATATCTAGATTGAACACAAGGCATGGAATGCGTCACCCTTGTATAGTCCAATCATTCGTTTCCTGATACTCGAGTAGACTTTGTAACAATAAATGAGATCAATATCTCATATTGACTCATTTGAGCATGGCCATGCATTTCGCAGTCTCACTCAATCAGGGGGCCCGAAGATATCGCTCTGTTATGTAGGAGTGACAAATTTCATCTAGGTCACTCACATCCCTCTGCATGATTTGCGGTATGTCCAATAACCAACTTTATAATCACCTTGTTACGATGACGTTTGATGGCATTAAAACACACAACTCCTCATGTAGGAATCGTAGTGATTTCGGTCAAAGGACCACAAACACCATTATCACTATGAGAATCGCTTATGACACTCATGTAACGATCCATGTAAGCGTTCATGGTGGGTCACCCATCCGATATCATTACTCTAATATGTACCAATGTGAAGACTTGATATCTCATATCCATGACCCGTGAGATGCGGTCATCGGTCTCTACACATACTAGTCTCAATGTATTATTGTTGTCCTAATTAACAATAATACTTGACTAGGGACATTTAAGAATAGTGTTGTAACCAAAAGGATCTCACGATCAAGTCATCCACTTGATGTCCTATGGCATCAAACTTACTATTCTAAGGACTTTATTATGTTTATCAAAAAGAACACAATAAATGAAATGCCTCATATATAAAATAGCATAATATAATGTATGTCAATACAAACAAAATATATTGGCCACTAGGGCATACACCAACATGGAGATCAGCCAAACAAACTATAATTGCAAGATCCACTATGGAGTCAGAGTTTGTAGCTCTGGAGTTGACTGGTAGTGAAGCTGAGTGGTTAAAAAATTTCTTGGCAAATATTCCTTTAGGAATAAAACCAACACCGTCAGTGTCAAAGCATTGTGATTGTCAAGTGGTAATAGTCATTGCAAAGAATAAGACCTTCAATGGTAAAAACAGACATATACAATTGAGGCATAATGTGGTAAAGCAGCTGCTAAAAGATAGAATAATATCAATTGATTATGTGAAGTCATAAGTGAACTTGGCCGATCCTCTGACAAAGCCTCTTGGGAGGAAACCAATATATGAAACATCGAGGGGAATGAGACTTAAGCCAATTTGAAATTAACAGTGATGGTAATCCAACCTTTGTGATTGGAGATTCCATGAAGAATGTTCATATGGGTAAAAACAAGTCACTTGTTAGTTCTGCTAGCACTAATAACTTTGTCCCTTCCTATGGTGTGAGATGTGTTAGACTGCATTATTGAGAGGATAAGCTTAAAAGCTTTTAATGATTTTCATATCCCTTATGGGTGGTGTATGATTTGCAGCATACACTTGATGAAATCACCTATATGAATGTCAAGTGGGGCCGCTTGTATGAGATTATGGCATATCTCTAGAGCACTCATGAATTACCAGTAGCGCATGGCCTATTAGCGCAACACAGCGACAACAGCGAGAATTGTGGGGTGTAGTGTGACTGGTAGACCTCTAATATACACAAAGTGTTTTTGGTTCATAGAAGTTTACTTCACCAACTCACTGTATGTTATGTCTCATCCGTCTAGGTCTGGTTCATAGTCCAAAAGACACCAGATTCGATGCATTTACACCCATGGTGTTAACTCAGGAAAAATCTTGTTTTAAAACTTTCTTAAATTTTCTTTAAACTTTTGAAATATGTGGGGGATTGTTGTTGTTTTAACTTTGATATTTCAAAAGTCTATGTCTCACATTGTTTAGCCTTCAAAGTTTTAAAGAGTTTATAAATCAATATGTGTTTTGGGCTTTGTAATAAACAAATGAGGTGGTGGGCTCGCGCGCACAAAAATGGGCTGGAGGCTCATGACTAGTGCAAATCATCGATTTGTCCCCCCTACGCGTGATATCAAGTGGCTCGAATCTTTTGTGAAATATTTAATTATTTTTTTGAGCTTACCGGAAAAATGATATTTTTGAAGAAGTCAAAACTGACTTAGTAAACGGGCAAATTTGTTATAACGTTTTAATTTGTTTCAATAGACAAATTCGTGTTAACGTTACAATTAGTTTCTAACGTTCCAATTAGTTTTCAACAACCAAATCTGTTTTCTAATGTTATTATTCCAACAGTCATATTTTTTAACGTTGTTTTCTGTTTTTCTAAACAACTCTTTCTTACCTTCTTTAAATACCTTTTTCTGACGGTATTTTTGATACTAATATACGTTTTCCTCTGCCTCCTCTAAAAATAACGTTCTCTTCCTGGGTTAACTACAAATTTCTCTGCATTTTGCAGACTCCTGGTCTCCGTAGCCGGACGAGCTGTTGAATCTGGGGATTCGCACACCCGTGCGATAAAATCCTTGCAGACAGTGTCTTCTCACACGCCTCAAGCTTTTGTTTTTTCGTGATTTTCTACGTTGTCTCCTAATCAAATCTTCAACAAGGTTAAGGGTGCATCATGCACCCTATCATGGTAGGGTGAATGATAGAAGCAGCACATCATTTGACACCAACCAATCAAACAACAAATCAACACTCTTGATCACTCTCAATGCCTTTTAACGTCAAAAGCTCAGGATCACCCGAACCTGTTCCAATCATGTATACATTTCCAGGTGCACATTTCCCTCCACTCCATTTCCCTTCACTCTCTCTCTCTTCTCCCTAAGCACCGGAAGCAGCTTTTTCAGTTCTGGAAGTTGCAGAGCAATGTCATAACCCCCCCCCCCCCCCCTTATTATTTTAGAATCAGATGGGAACGAGCAACACAAGGTTTGGCCCAGTGGGTTGTCGTATACCCATTGATCCCTATGGTACCTCAGAATGGAGTGCTCTTTGTGAGGGGTGAAGTAGAAAAATTGCAGTTGAATTGAGAAAAAAAAAAAAAAAAGATATGTTGGGGGTTCACAGAGAATGGTGATTAGTGAACAATGAAATGTTGAATGTCCTATATTCAGGAAATTGTGAAAAATGTTTGGCAAACAGGGAAGGAAACAGGGAAGACAAAGTGTACCACACTGTTTATAATCAACGTCTAAATTTATAGATGTGGCTTTGTTGAGTGTGTTTTTTCTTCTATTTTTTCTTATTCATATAAAGCATGGTTTCACAAAAAGTAAGACCCAAAAAAATAAAGTAGAAGGAGAGGTACAGCAGTCGGATTATTCGCAACTGCACCTCTTGTTTCTCCAAGATTTTGATTTGGAGGATTATAAGGAGTCTCAGCATGTTTCTCATCATCACTCTCCTTGTTGGACAGGTCCATGTTGCTCACCTGCAACTGCAACCCATGTTGGGCTATTTCTTCCCAGAGTTGGCTACATATATGTTTTAACCCAGGGAGTGAAGCAAATACTTCACTAATCTCAGGGGCTGAAGCAAATTCTTCAATGAACTCTTTCACATGCAACCCTTGCATTTGGGAGGAAGAAGCTTCCTCTTGTTGCTTTAATTTTGTCCCATTGTCAGCAGCTGAAGCTTCGTCGCTTTTTGTAGTCCACCTTAATTCTTCCCCGAGTTGCATTAATAGGTTTTCTACTTCAGGAAATGAAGCAGCTATTTCAATAATCTCTTTCCAAAATTTGCATGGCTTCAGCAGCTGAAGAAATAGTTGCTTTAAACTTGCCCCGTTGGCAACGGCTGAAGCTTCTGCCATTGTTTCACTCAATATTTCTTCCACACGTCGGGTAAATATGCTTACCACTTCAGGGTTTGAAAAAAGTGCTTCAATAAGCTGTTTGCATATATGTTTCAGCGTCTCAAGGGACCGTTGAAGTTCCCGGATAGAACCTTGGTGTTGTTGCTTTAAACTTGCACCATAGGTAATGGCTGAAGCTTCATCCTCTTTTACAATGCTCAATAATATTAATGCCTGCGTGTCGATTTCTTCTACAGGCATAATCACATTTAAAATCTCGTCAAATATTAGACTAAATATTTCTCTTGCATGCTTTATTAACCGCTCCGGAGTCCTCAGAACCAAAAGTGATGGCATGCAGTCTCTTGATGAGTTGGGACTAGGAAGACTAAATTTAATATCCTCCATGTTTGTTTCTTGCTTATACACATAAACTCCCCACTGACTCAGAATCAAGTCTGATTTACAATCAACCTGAACGGCCTTCCAATCATCTCCAAGACATGCATCAAGGCCCTGCCACTCTTCATCATTGAACAAAACTCGTAGATCACACAATAACACATGTTCTTCCCCAACACGGAAATAATGATAATCTTTGCCAAATATTTCTTTGCCATCAATAAACAAGTGTAGACCAACAGGTTGCCAGTTAACTTCTGAAGAGAGCTTGGAGAAGAGTCCTACTATGGACATCTCATTGAAATTCTCGAACACAAATGCTAAAGCAACAACAGGGAATTTTCGACGAGCCCAGAAGAGTGGAATATCTTCTTTGCAAACACGGTCAAACCATTGTGGAATCTCCATTTTGGGCATTACAACTTCAAATCTATCATTCTCTTTAGAAACCTGTGACATCATACAAACAGAAAATTGGTAGCGTGCCTTCGTATCATTAGAGACGTCGGCATGAGTATAGAAGTTTTACTTTTCATAAAGCCTTTATCTATAACTGGTAGCATAACAAATCCAAGCATCTGTTTACAGTTCTTATGAACAGTTATGTTTGAATGGATTCCCTGCATAACATCAAATACATATTTTATGTTCATCAAAGAAAGGTATAATCTATCTTCATTAAAATTCATATTATAGGTAAAGCTTGAAGAAATCTATTTTATGATTACAAATAGATACAAGGAAGGTATACTGTAATCTATATTAATCTGTTTACAGTTATGATATGTTTACATTCATAACATCAACTTCTATTTTATGTTTCATCAAAGGAAGGTAAAATTCATACTTTACATTACAAACTTGGAGAATAAATCCATTCAAACAGATGCATATGTTCATATGCATTCAAACTAACAAATCCAAGTTCATGACAAATCTTACACTACAATTGAAAAATCTTCCTGCTAGCATTGGCATGCAGGGAAATCCAAGCTCGACAGTCTCCTCTCATCTTCTTAAGCACAAAAAAAACCAAAAAATGTCCCTATTTCGGGTTCTAACTCGTGAATTCTGCATAAAATTTCAAATGATTTTATAAATGCCCAATCGGATCAGGATCCTCTCGGGGGTAAACAGGAAAGGGTCCTCTTTGCACTATTTCCGATAAATTTTTATTTAAATTATGGACACTTAATTAAGTATACCAAATTAATTATAATTTAATAATTTTATAAATAATTATGTTATATAATTAATTTCATAAAAATTAATAAAAATACTAAATTTTAATTAATTTAATACGCTCAACTATGCTATCTATAGTTTAGGTAAAAATTTATTAATCTGCCTTTTATTTTCACTAAACCACATGTGTACACGTCACTCAACTTTTTTGGTTTTTCGTTTACTCATTGAAACCGGGACAAGGACGGCATTAGACAACAGGGACGCCGGCTTTGCTCACATTCCATTTTCCTTCTGCCAATTACTTGCTCACAATCTAGGCTTGCAATCCATTGAAGTCCATTCTGTGTCGGAGAGTTCTATGGCTTACAAGTGTTTCCATCATTCATTCCAATATACTCATCTCTAATAACTTCCAAACAAATAACTCAAAACATAGGCGAAGAATGTCATCAATCTCTCAGACTGTTGTGTTTAGGGTGAGCGTTTTCCATTATTTTCTTCTTTCGATTTCAGTTCAACAAATGTTCTTTGCTTCATTGTTTTCCTCTTTAGCAGGACCAACTGATATTATTCTATCTTGCCAATTTTCTTGAGCTTTCTGGCTATCGCATTTGTGTCCATAATTCCAATTGTAGAATATAGCCAACTTCAGCTGCAATGGAATTAACTCCTGCTTTCTCAAAATATATAACCCAGACACCCAAAAGTATTTCAATTACCATTTCATAAAGAAACAAAAAAGAAGAAAAGGGGGGGGGGGGGTGGAGGGGGGAGATACCAGGAAATTTTGTGGAATGGATATAAATCAAATTGATAGTGGGAGGGTAGTCAAGGTTGGATGGGGAGAAGTGAGGGACTAGTTGCTCCTAGTAACAATTTGTCCTTTTGCTGCATTGGAATTTCAATCATTCTTTGGTTTCTTCGACTAGCAGCATATTATGCCCCTTCGAAACCCCGAGCCTCATCCACGGCGAAGCTTATCCTCGGATTGGATGTCTTAACCCAAAAATCTGGTGAGCAAAGCCGGTGTCTTTGTTTTTTGATGCCGTCCTCGTCCCAGTTTCAATGAGTAAACAAAAACAAAAAAAAGTTGAGTGACGTGTACACATATGGACCGTAGATGGTGGTGTAATCAAAATAAAAGGCTGAGATAATACAAACACGAGAGGATCCCGATGAATCTCTGGACAGGATCAATCACTAGCATCAGAAAAGCTTCCTCCAGGTAGGTGAAAGGAAGATGAATCCCCACCACCATAAATAAAGTCTCATAAATATACTGCTCCTTCTCATAAGGCTTATCCTTACGGAGGATTGCATTATGGACCCAACAAGTTTCGATAGATGAATGGATTTTTTATTTTTTTTATTTGATTATATATATATAAATTTGTGAATATGTAAAAATTATTAATTAAAATTTATAATTTTTTTAATAGTATTAGAAATGATATTTATTTAATTTGATAATATTTATATATAAATTTATATGTAAAAATTATTAATTAAAATTTATAAATTTTTATATTCATAATTATTTGTAAAAAATAAAAAATAAAAAATTTGATTAATTTTTTATATAAATCTAAGTATTATTAATTAAAATTTATAAATTTAATTTTTAATCTAAATTATTAATTTATTTTAATAATAAATCAATAGTTTAAACTAATTGATCCATCATTGACCTCTTATAAAGAGTCTCGTATTAGAAATTTCCTATCCTTATAGACAATTGATTCACTGTGGTTGGCATACTGAACAAATAATTCTAACATTGTCCTCTTTGGTTACCCTAATCTAGAGGTATTTCAATTTTGAAAAATATTAGTAATATATTTTTTAGATATTTTTTAATATTTATTTTATTATTAATTTATTTTATATATTTAAAATAATTATCATAAGAAAAATGATTGTAACAATTATTTTTGAATCAATAATAAAATAAATATTTAAAAAATATATTGTTATTATTTTTCTTCCAACTTATTCTTCATGATTTAGTTAGAAAAAACCTGAGTAGAGATATCTTGTTCGCTAAAGTTCACCTATAAATAATCTCACCACAAAAGGGCAACAACTACCTTTTTTCCCTTATCCCATATAAATTCTATTAGCTAGACCTATGCGAGGATTGCAAGAATCAAAGCTGGAAGAGTAATCACTTACTTAATTAAAGGGAATAGTAAATCTCCTACATCATAATCTTCAAAATCACTACCCTTAAAATGACCCAAAACTTGTTTGATCCTAATTAGTAACTACCAATTCCTAGATGTATCTCTGAACAAAGGCTCATGCATTCGGAACTTGTTTTGGATTGAGTTTTGCGTTAGTAATTTAGGAGTAACATGATTCATTAGAATTAGATTACAGATATTTATGAGTACTATTAAATTAATAAATTTATATATTTATGATAAGTAAATTTGCATAAGATTCTTTATAGATAAAGAAATTAATTATATCTCTTATAAATAGAGAATCAGTTATAAGAGATAACAATCTCATTGGATTCTTATCCTAATTAATAGTATTTAATACAGATTTAACTATAATTCCTATCAATTAAGACGCTTCTATAAATATCACACAAAGTAGAAAATATATGCATCTAATTCTAAACAATACTCACCTTGTACACGGTCTAACTTGAGTGTTAAAGTATCTTTTTGCAGGTACCCACCACTTGCACCATCGTCGCAATCACCGTACATAAAAGGAAACCACATTCTTCAACCTTATTAAGGTAATCATCTGAATCTCGTTCAAAATATTGGCGTCATCTATGAAAAAAGATAAATTTCAATTCTCATTACCGCCATTATTATAAGACGAAATCATGTCTCTACCACTCAGAATCAACCTTTTGCTGGTCGCCATCTGGCATCCGCTCTTGTTCATGAGCCAATCCAGGAACCAGTCGCAGTCCAATTGAATCCCAGGAAGGAAGGGGTAGAGACTTCCCATACTGGCGAAAATCTCTCTCCTTCGCCGCAGCGAGTTCCAGTGAGGCAATGACTCAATCCGCAAGGAGTACCTTCTGGAGATACTAGACAACGAGTATCGGTGTTGCAACGCTTAAGAGCACAAGTGGATAATGATGAAGTTTGGTCCTACCAGGACGAATCCGGTCTCCCAAAGCTATCTAGAGAAGAACTCATCTCTCTTGTTAAACTCCAGAACGAACGTATTCATAACTTGGAGAGAGCTGTCAACTAGGAGAAATAAGGCAAAAATCGAAGGGACCCAGGACAAGTGGATAATGATGAAGTTTGGTCCTACCAGGACGAATCCGGTCTCCCAAAGCTATCTAGAGAAGAACTCATCTCTCTTGTTAAACTCCAGAACGAACGTATTCATAACTTGGAGAGAGCTGTCAACTAGGAGAAAGAAGGCAAAAACCGAAGGGACCCAGCCCGCGACGGGATATGTCATCTGGAGTATTCTAGGACCACGGAACCCAATCAGAGAGCTGAAATCTCGGTTCGAGATAAAAAGCATGATCAAGGATTAAGGAATTCAGTTAAACAAAACTAACATTTCTCTGAAAAACTGATGGCTTATGATATCCTTAAGCATTTCAAATATCTAACAAATATTGAAACCTATAATAGGACCATGGACCCTTAAGCGTACTTAGATGCTTATGTTTCTGTTCTCTTATTCGTTAGATGAGATGATCTGCTCATGTGCCACATTTTTCCTCTTTCTTTGAAAAAAGCCGCTCTGAGATGGTTTACCACTTTGACTCCTAAATTCTTTATTAAGTGGGAAGACTTGTCCTTGAGATTTTTGTTACACTTTACCATTAGTAAGGCGCAGATGAAATCCATTTTATGTCCATCCTATATTAAACAAGGAAAAGAAGAATCTCTCCGAGACTTTATATCTCAGTTCAATAAAGAAATAGTAAATATTCGTGACTGAGATGAAAGACTTGGACTTCATTACATGAGGGAAGGACTTTGCCCTTTATCGTTTTCTCTTGTCAAAAAGGAACCCAAGACTATGGACGAGATCTGTGCTAGAGCTCATAAATACATCAACGTAGAAGAAGTTTTCCAGGCTATGTAGCATCTAGAGAAAAGAGAAGATGTCAAAATTTAAACCCAGACAACCCACCCAACAAGGCCAGAACTCGAGGCCACCTTTGAAGGAAAAATATGAAATTTACATCCTCCTCAACATACCTTGGACTCAAATTTTTCAGGAGGTGATGAATACGAAGTTCAGGGACGTTCAAAGAGCTCCCCACTTGAGAAAACATGCATAGAAGGATAAATTTAAACATTGTGCATTTCACGAAGGTCATGGGCATAATATTGAAGACTGCATTAACCTTCAAGATGCCATTAAATCTTTGATCCAGGATGGACGCCTAGGCTGTTATGTGCATTAATCTCAGAATCATAATCAAAAGGGAGGACAAAATTACAGAAAACGGAGCTACAGCCCTTGGAGAAGCCAATCTCCATTATATCAAAGAAGATGCTCACCTATAAGTAATGAAAAATCCGCTGAAGTCAGATAAGTCAGATAACAGAGCAAGAAAGACCTAGTTAATTTCATTTACTGATGAGGATTACGGATGCACTATCTCAGATCACGACGATCTCATGGTGATCTCAGGAATAATAACTAATGCTGAAGTCCATCGCATATTTGTTGACCAAGGGAGCTCGATTGACATTATGTTCCTAGATCTGTTTATTCCATTGGCTGTAAAAACAAAAAAAAAGACTTAGCCTCCAAGTATGCTTATCTCACTTAACCTTTCTACATTTCCTCTTTTTCTTTTTTCACTGAGTTACGTGCTATAGTATCGTTGTAGTTACCCACAATTGCTCCAAACCTTTTGAAGAGATTCAATTCAGACAAGAAGACTTTTTTTAATAAATAAAAACTTTCCTATTATTTGTTCACTATTAAGAAAACAAATATATAATATATCTTAAAAATTAATTACAACTCAAAATAAGAAATGGAAAATAAATAATGGTTTTAGTATATTTATACCATAATTAATGGTTTTAGTATTATGTTTGTAGAAAGTATTGTATATTTCTTGTTCTAATTAATTACAAGATGGTAGTATATATAGGGAATTAGTGGATCAGTTGTACACTAATCTAGGCCTAGAAAACAAGTTAATGAAGACCTAGAAAATAAGTAAGAATAAAATCTCTAAAATTAAGGCCTATTAATACATGATACATAACAAGAATGTGATACATGCACCGACCACCAAGAACCGTCCATTAACACTGACCATCAGGTACCATCTATCAACACAATCGACCACGGAACCAACCACCAACATGGAACCAACCACTAACATTCCCCCTTAAGCTGGGTGATAGATGTCAATCATGCCCAGATTGGATCTTAGGTTCTCATAAGTAGGTTTTGGAAGATCTTTAGTTAAAATGTCTGCTGTTTGAGAGCTTAAGGGTGTGTGCTCAAGACTGATAACCTCATTATCAATTTTTTCTTTTATGAAATAACAGTCAATCTCCACATGCTTAGTTCTGTCGTGATGAACCGGGTTCTTGGCAATGTTGATGGCAGCTTTGTCATTACATAGGACTTTCATAGTGTAGTGTTTGGGGATTCTAAGTTCTTTAAGCATTCTTTGCAACTAAATTCCTTCGCAAATACCATGGGCCATGGCTAAGGATGGAAACAGGCCAGGCTTCACCCTAAACAGGTCAGACCTGTGTTATAAATATCTGACCTGAGTCTGGCCTGTTACTTGTCAAAGGCCTTTTTTTGGGTCTGACCTGGCCTGTTTAAGAAGTTTGGCCTAGCCTGAAACCTGTTTAGAAGTCTGGTTTATATTAAGGCCTCTAAATAGGCCAGTAGGCCAAGGCCTTCATATAGGCCTCAAATAGGCCTAAGCCTTTAAACAGGCCTTAAAAGGTCATTGAAAAAAAAATAAAATATAATTTTATAAATAAATATAAACAGGCCGGCCTAATAGGCCTAACAGGCTTTGCTGAGAGGTCAGGCCTGGCCTACTAAATGAAACAAACTTTTAGAAAGGCCTGAGCCTATTTCGTTTTCTAAACAGGCCAAGCCTAAAATAGGTCAGGCCACAAGCCCCTGACAGGTCAGCTGGCTTATTTCCATCCCTAGCCATGGCCCTAAATTCGATTTCAGCACTGCTCCATGCTACCACAAATTGCTTCTTACTTCTCCACGTGACCATATTACCCCACATAAATGAGCAAGAACCAGTTGTGGGCTTTCAGTCAGTCACAAACCTTGCCCAATCTGCATTAGTGAAGATTTCAATACATTTGCTCAGATTCTTCTTGAAATGAAGGCATCTACCTGGGCTCATTTTTAGGTATTGTAGCATTTGGTTGACTGCCTTCATATGATTTTCAGTGGGGTTTGTAATATAACAGCTTGCCATACTCACAACAAACACATTGTCTGGTCTAGTATGAGTTAAATAGATTAATTTCTCCACTAGTCTTTGTTACTCATCTCTGTTGGTTGGAGGACTTTCTTCTTCTATCCTACCTTTTCTTGCAAGTTCCATTGGGATGTTAGCTAGCTTACATCCCGACATACTTGTTTCTTGCAGTAAGTCTAGTGTGTACTTTCTTTGAGACACGGAGATCCCATTTTTGAAGTGAGCAACTTTCATTCCTAAAATGTATTTGAGTTGTCCTAAGTCTTTAACATCAAATTCTTTTATTAAGAACTTCTTGAGGTCTTCACTTTCTTCATGATCATCACCGGTGATGATGATATCATCAACATATACTATAAACAGGACCATATTTCCTTCCGAAGAGTACTTGACAAACATAGTATGGTCTGTTTGACATTGTATGAACTCATCCTTTTTGACAACTCGAGTCAACCTATCAAACCATGCTCAAGGGGATTGCTTGAGACCATATCGGGATTTGCAGAGTTTGCACACCTTGCCAGAAGTTCCTGATGATTCAAGCTTGGGAGGAATTTTCATGTAGACTCCCTCCTCTAATTCAACATTGAGAAAGACGTTCTTGATGTCTATTTGGTGTAGAGGCCAATCTAGATTTGTAGCTAGGGATAGGATAACTCGAACTTAATTAAGTTTTGCTACTAAAGCAAATGTTTCCTCATAATCAACACTATAGGATTAAGTGAACCCCTTAGCTACTAAGTGAGCTTTGTACCTGTTCACGCTCCCATCAGTATTGTATTTGATTAAGAAAATCCATTTGCACCTGACTAATTTCTTTCCTTCTGGCAATGCTAAAAGTTCCCAAGAACCATTCTTTTCTAATGCATGAATTTTCTCCTTTACAGCAGCCGCCCATTCTAGTTGTTGAAGTGTCTCCTAGATATCCCTTGGTATCTGAATGCTATTAACAGAAGTAACAAAGGCTTTATAGCTTTGTGACAAGTTCTCATAAGACACATAATTCCCAATAAGATGTTGAGTACAAGATCTCACTTCTTTCCTTGCAATAATAGGCATATCAAGATCAAGAAATTTTGTACTAGGAATATCAAGTTCTAGGTTAGGAGTTGTGTTACCTAGATGAACTTATGGAAGCTCTAGAGCCTGTTCAAATTCCACACTTTGCTTCAGGGATGTGTAGAATTCTGGTTTCGTTTGAGTTTTTTGCTTCCTTGAGTAAACTGGTAGATTTTTGTCTGCTTGTGCAGTGGGAGGAGGACTTGTTTCAATAAGATAGAGGGGTTCAACCACTTAGGTTTCTGGTGTAGTTTCGATTGTTGGATAGAGGGGTTCAGTCACTTGGATTTGGACAGGTGCTTTTGGAGTAGTTTCAATTATTGGAATGGTCTCAGTTGTCTCCATTTCTCCAATTTCCCAAAGTTGAGATTCTTCCTTAGTTGTTGTCCTCTTCCCTTGAATGACAGCTTTGGGATAATAGAGTTAGTTTTCAAATAAGGTCACATCCATGGAGTGGTAGAATTTCCTGGTTGAAGGAGAATAACATTTTTAGCCTTTTTGGTTTTGTGAGTACCTTAAGAAGATGCATTTCACAGATTTAGGTTCTGGTTTGTTGCGTTAAGGCTAGTGGTTATGGACAAAGGCTGAACATCCAAAGATTTTAAAGGGAATGAACGTTAGGATCCGAGTGTTTGGATAGAAGGACAAAACATTAGAGTGAGGGGTGCTGAATTTGAGGATTCTGGTGGGCATTCTGTTGATTAAGTAGATAGCAAAAAAATGGCATCTCCCTAGAATTGGGATGGTACATTAGTGGCCAGCATAAGTGACCTAGTAACCTCCAACAAGTGTCGATTTGTCCATTCAACAATCTTATTCTGTTGTGGGGTGTCCACACATGAACTTTAATGTATAATCCCATATTTTTAGAGATAGGACCCAAGGATAAAGTGATAATATTCTCGATCATTATCAGTTCTAAGCATTTGAATGCTGGTCTAAACCTGTGTTTGTACCATAATATAAAAATTTTCAAATATTTTTTCCGCCTCTAATTTTTCTTTCATAAGGAATACTCATGTAACTCTTGTGTGGTCATTGATGAAGGTGATGAAACATCTAGAGCCTGTGATGTTGTTGATTCTAGAGGGTCCTTACACATCGCTGTGAATTAAGGAAAAAGGTTGTGATGACATATATGGTTGAGCATGGTAGGAATTTTGAGTATGTCTGGACATTTGACACACTTTACATTGAAAAAAATTAGATTTTTATTGAATAGTGAGGGAAACATTTTTTCTAGGTATAGAAAGTTGGGTGGCCTAATCTATAGTGCCATAACATTACAGAATTTTTGTTAAGTGAAGAACCAGTACAAGCATGAGTTTCTGATTTCCTCTTGGAGTCATCAACTCGAAGGAAGTAGAATCCAGCACATTCCTCAGCATTGCCAATCCTTTTCCCTGAGTCCAAAGCCTGAAAGTCATACAAGTAAGGTAGAAACTTAGTAACACAATTGAGATCTTTTGTTGGTTTGCTTTTGAACAACAAGTTACAGTCGAGTTTGGGAACATAAAGGATAAAGTCTAGAGCAATGTCCTTTGAGTAAAGTAAAAACTTAGTAACACAATTGAGATCCTTTGTCAATTTGCTTATGGACAGCAAGTTACAGTCGAGTTTGAGAATATAAAGGATAGATTCCAAAGTAATATTCTTTGAGATAACAATTGAACATTTACTAACAACTTTTGAGAGTATGCCATTAGTAATTCAGATTGTGGAATTACTGTGACAAGGAAAATATTTTTCAAAGACTGTAATATCCCCAGTCATGTGATCAGAAGCTCGTGAGTCTACAATCCATGAGGTTGTTCTTCCCTAACTAGCATTCAAAGCATTTAAAAAATTATCTTTTTATGTGACAGATATTGTACCAATATTTATTCTAGCATTTTGTATATTCTGTTAAAGCACCTTCTACAGTAGCTCCATATGCTACTTGTTGAAAGAAATTGCTTCAGGTGTAGCACTTACCTTGTCTGTTTCACACATATTGATATTGGTTGTGTTGCTATGTTTTTCCCTAACACAGGATGATTTTACATATGTTGGTTTTCTATGAATGAAATAACATGTATCTTTTGTGACACCTATCTTTCTACAGTGTTAGCACCAAGGGCGAGTTTTCTTTTGTTGGAAGTGTAGTTGATTTGACTGATGTCCTTTTGCTGCCCCTGAACTTTCAGAGTAAAGCACTGAGTTTGGGCTTCCTAACATGATCTTTTTCCTACTTTCTTTATTTCTCATCTCAGAAAATACTTTTCGAACCTTTGGAAGTTCGTTCCAAGAATCCTCCCTCGTACTTCATTGAGGTTCTTATTAAGGTCAAGGAAGAAGTTGTAGATCCTGTCTTTCTCCACGAGATTTTTGTTTTACTTGTTATCTTCAGGGCACTTCTATTTGATCTCTTTGTGAATGTCAAGTTGTTGCCAATATCGAGTGAGGGTGTTGAAATATTTAGTAAATGGGGAATCACCTTGTCGTAGGTCATGAACCAAGCTCTTGATTTCAATGATTGCATAGGTGTTATCCACGTTTGAATAAGTCTCATTTGCTGCGTCTAATATCTCTTAAGCAGTGTTATAGCATATGAAGTTCTCTTCGATCTCATTAGTCATTGTGTTCAACAGCCACAACATCACCAGGTTGTTCTCGAGTCTCCATTTTTGGTGGTTAGGAGCATCCTTCTCCGGTTGTTTGGCATCACCAGTGATATACTCCTATTTTTCCTTTCCTTGGAGAAAAATTCGAATTGATCTGACTTATTGGATGAAGTTCTGGTCGTTCAGTTTGTGACTAGTGATGGGAAAAATAGGTCCTTCGATTAGGATGGTTATGGCAAGGCTACCAGTCTCCGATCTAGATACTATCTTTGAATTATCATTCTCCCGTTCATTTGCCATAGATGGAATGATGATGGAGTTTGAAAACAAACGTGGTTCAGATTGTGCTCTGATACCATGTAGAAAGTATTGTATATTTCTTGTTTTGATTGATTACAAGATGGTAGTATATATAAGGAAATAGTGGAACAACTGTACACTAATCTAGGCCTAGAAAACAAGCTAATCAAATCTTAAAAAATAAGTAAGAATAAAAGCTCAAAAATCAAGGCCTATTAATATATAATACATAACAAGAATGTGATACATGCACTTTCCATTAGAATCGTTCACCAACACTGACCATTAGGTATCGTCCACCAACAATGATATATTTCATAGATTTGCTCATGCACCTAACTTTAAATTGTTGTGACAATTTTTCTACCAATAACAACATTATGTAAATATGAGAGAGTGTAGTGATAAGTGAAACCTTAGACTATAGTGTGATTGATGCCTCTAAAATTAAGGACCAACAATGTCTTACATCTACTTTTTGAATACTTAGTGATCATTCTAGAATTTCTTGTACATTATTGCAATAACTCACATCAAAAAATTTTAAGCAAAAAGTTCTTTTGATGGATTCTAAAAGGGATATAAAACCATTGCGCGATACTCTCAAATCTTCTAGTTTTGGAAAATGATCAAGAATTACGTGAAGATCTTCATCCAATAGATTAGCATTCTTGAAATACAATGTCTTCAAATTTGGACAGCCATTTGCTATTATTGAATGGTTTTCCTTGAGCCTTTTAAATGATTATCCAAGTTGAGAACATCCTGAAATTTTCAACATGACAAGTTTTGGCAACAACAAGAAGTTTCTTGGTAGATGCCGAAGCCCTTTGCAGAATGACATGTCAATATACTCAAGTCTGGTCAGATTACCAATGAAATTTGGATTGTTGAATAGCAGTACCAATCATATGAATCTTTAATGGCTTATCCATCTTTTGCACCACATCTGGAAAATGTTCAAGTCTACTACAAAAGTTAAAGGAAAGCATTTCGAGAGATGGCAAATACATTTTTGGCACAAAACTTTTGAGCGTGGTGCGTTCCCAAGTGCTTACATAACCAAGGTTACGCATAAATCCAACGGATTTATCAAACCCAACCAACTTCTTGCATCTGTCCAGTGTCAATGTTCTTAACCTTTTGGCTTGAGACACATTAAGAATTCGAGTTATAGATTGACAGTTGGAGATATTGATGAATGTCAAATCCTCAAATTTCTACAAAAATAGAATATGATTAAAACGACAAACAGGGGCAAAAAGGTCTCATCCCTTTCATTTTCGAAATTCAATTTGAATACGACAATCATGACAGTACGAATCCTAAACAGCAGCTTTCAATATCTTTTGACCACGTGGCATATTGCACTTGAGCAGAATAGTTGAAAGGACAATGCTCATAATTGAAACAACGCATGACATTGTACGGGAATATATAAACCGGATCATAGACTTGGATCGTGATATTATGATAAATCATAATACGGATCTCGGTTCAAGATCAAATTACTTTCAGAATTAAATAGGTCCCATGAACAAAATATATGTGGGGGCAACCTATTATGAATCCCAAATGATGGTGTGATGAATTTAAGAAGACTGATCCATCTCGGATCTCGACCTTATTCATTAACACTGGGGACATTATATGACATATCACAGACCTCAGCCTTTTGGTAAAAAATATCGCGAGATCCAACATTTATGTTATGACTTGAATCCCTTTGTCCCATGCTTACCATTTGCTCTTGTTGAACTCGGATATCTTGACACTTAACTGTTACATCTAAGCGTCAAGTTAGGGGTAACTATTCTAAACCAACTTTTGGGTTAACGGTTCATGAGCAACCCGACTAGCTAGAATGAGATCCCAGATATTTATGTGTATTATTAGATAAATAAATCTACCTATTTATGAGGAACAAATCTCTCACAGAATCTCTCATAGATAAAGATATCAATTACATTTCTCATAAATAAGAGAATTAATTATAAGAGATAATAATCTCATTAGATTTTTATTCTAATTAATAATATTTAATGTAAATTTAACTATGATTCTTATTACTCAAGATACTCTTATAAATATTACACAAAATAATAAAAAATATATAATTTAATTTTAAATACTACTTACTTTATATACGATTTGACTTGAATATAAAATATTTTTTATAAATATTCGCCTTTCCTACTACTGTTATAACTGCCATGCACAAAAAGAAGTATCTTTATCAATCTTATTTAAATGAATTTCTTTAATATTCATTCAAAACATATTCTAACATTTCTTCTCTAGAATTTAAAAAGGCACCCGCAATCTCTTTTTTTTTTTTCAATTAATAAGACACTCTCAATCTTAGCCATTCATCTTATCCAATGTCCATAAAATCGATAATTAGAGGTCAAACATTTAAAACCCATGATTACCTTCTAGAGCTCTCCGAAATTAGCATTGTGCCACGAGAGTGGCAGTGTAACTCCCTTCCCCCCCCCCCCCCCCCAATTGCCACGTGGAACGTGTGCGCCACAACTGGCAAAATAAAAGTAATCTTTGTCGAAGTCATCAATTTTAATATAATATTTATATTTTTATATTAAATAATATATATATTTATTTTTATATCTTATTTAATATTATTTATTATATATATATTTTTTATTATTTTTTTATTCAATCACATTTTTAAAAATAATATAAATAATATTATATTCTTTTTAAAAGTATAAAATGATCATCATTGATTTGGATAACATCATCCTAAAGCAACCATTCAAATGTTCAATAAAGTAAAGTCACCCTGATTCCCACTTATTTTCATGTTTTTTAAAATAAGGGACAAGTGTACTATACCGGTCTTTTAGGGCCCAAGCTAAAGTCCAAGTCCTTAAGCCCCGCTTGGCACAAAGGAGAGTCCAACTCGAGAGATCCCAATATCCCGAGCTGCTCGGAAGATAATTCTCCCTGCTATCTCGGGAGGCTTATTAAGGAAACTCCTTATAATTGAGGAGACATTCTTAGTCCTATTAGGACTACAACACCGACTTACAAGTAGAGACACCTTTATTCCATTGGCTGTAAAAGGGGAGAAATTCTTATCTAAATCATAGGTATTATAGTTGAATGTACCAAATCAATTAAGACTTAGTATTTTTATTAATTTTTATAAAATTAATTGTATAACATAATTATCTATAAAAATATTAAATCATGATTAGACTAATGCATTTAACTAGATGTCCATGGTTTAAGTAAGAATTTCTCGTAAAAGAGAAAGAAAACTTACCTCCCAAGTATGATTATCTCACTCATCCTTTCTACATTGTCTTTTCTTCTTTTTTCACTGAGTTACGCGCTAGGGTATCTTTCCAGCTAACCATAGTTGCTCTAAATCTTTTTAAAAGATTCAATTTAGACATGAGGACTCTTTTTAATAAATACAGACTTTCCTATTATTTGTTCACTATTAAGAAAACAAATATATAATATATCTTAAAATTAATTACAACTCAAAATAAGAAATGGAAAATAAATAAAACACTAACAACTATAATTATCAAAACATGAATTTAGGCTAAAATCAACACACATGTTCAAATTATTATATATTTATACCATAATTAGTGGTTTTAGTATTATGTTATATCTCATGTATATGCTCATGCACCTAACTTCAAATTGTTGTGACAATTTTTCTACCAATAACAGCATTATGTAAATATGAGAGAGTGTAGTGATAAGTGAAACCTTAGACCATAGTGCGATTGATGCCTCTGAAGTTAAGGACCAACAATGGCTTGCATCTACTTTCTGAATACTTGGTGACAGTTCTGGAATTTCTTTTAGATTCTTGCAATAACTCACATCAAGACTTTTCAAGCAAAAAGTTCTTTTGATGGATTCTGGAAGGGATATAAAACCATTGCGCGACACTCTCAAATCTTCTAGTTTTGGAAAATGTTCAAGAATTACGTGAAGATCTTCATCCAATAGATTAGCATTCTTGAAATACAATGTCTTCAAATTTGGGTAGCCATTTGGTATTGAATGGCTTTCCTTGAACCTTTTAAATGATTCTGCAAGTTGATAACATCCTGAAATTTTCAACATGACAAGTTTTGGCAACAGGAAGAAGTTTCTTGGTAGATCCCTAAGCCCTTTGCAGAATGACATGTCAATATACTCAAGCCCGGTCAGATTACCAATGGAATTTGGAAACTGCTGAATAGCAGTGCCAATCATATGAATCTTTAATGGCTTATCCATCTTTTGCACCACATCCGGAAAGTGTTCAAGTCTACTGCAAAAGTTAAAGGAAAGCATTTCGAGAGATGGCAAATACATTTTTGGCACAAAACTTTTGAGCGCGGTGCATTCCCAAGCGCTTAAATAAACAAGGTTAGGCATAAATCCAACGGATTTATCAAACCCAACCAACTTCTTGCATCTGTCAAGTGTCAATTTTCTTAATCTTTTGGCTTGAGACACATCAGGAATTTGAGTTATAGATTGACAGTTGGAGATATTGATGAATGTCAAATCCTCAAATTTCTACAAAAATAGAATATGATTAAAATGATTAGGAGCATGTTCAATTATTTTTAATTTTAGATCATACAAGTTACAATTATAGTTTAATTGTTAAAATATTTATAAAAAAAAAGGATAGCAACCGTGTACCTGAAATGGCTTTTCTAATATTAGACAACTATGAGGTATATTGAAGTCAACGATTCTTTCTGGATAAAAACCTGGTGGGAACGAATCCAAAGGGTATTGCTCCCAATCAAGTAGCCGTAATTGATTCGGTAGATGAGTAGGTCCTGCTAGAAACCTTGTCCTCCGAATAATCAAAATTCTGAGGCTCCTCATCTTCTTGAAGGCAGTCCTATTCCAACAATCAACTTCTTCTTGTTGAGGGGGATCAAGCATTATTCCTTCAATTCTACTACTTCCCTAAAGAACAAGTATAGAAGCGTAACGCTAATTAATTTTTCCATACTACAAAATCATATAGAGGTAATAATAAAAAACGAAGTAACTGAAAAATGATGAGATTCTTACTGAGTTTTCTTTAAATACTTGAAGAACTTCTTTGTGAGACCATAATCTGCTACGGGCACCAACGTTTGATGGCGACTCCTTCCTGACAATCTCTCTACCCATATCTTGTATCAGATCATGCATCTCCAAGCACCCATTTTCATCAACAGTTATGAGACATTTATTAACAAATACTCGAATAACTGGGTAAAAATCACAAGCCTCTAGTATCATTTTAACATATTCCCATCTTTCCCCTTTGAAGAAACAAGCAATGTCCAGGAAAATTTTCTGTTGCAAGTCAGACAGGCTGTTGTAGCTTATTTCGAGTACACCTTGAATCTCACCATCTGGAGCCTTCCTATATTTCTCTAATTCTATTTCCCATTCCTCTACAGTCCCACCCTTCAAATTGGAGCCTATTACTCTTAAAGCCAATGGAATACCCTTTGCATAACTTACTGCACGACTAGAGATACTTGTGAAGTTTTCTTCTGGTCCACTCATACCAAAAGCATGCCAACAAAAGAGTTCAAGAGAGTCACGATCATTTAGCTCCTTCATTTTATATTTCTTAATTTTAAATTCATGCTTATGTAGCACACTTGCATCTCTTGTTGTTATTATGATCCTGCTCCCATAACCAAACCAATCAGATCCTCCTGCTAGTGATTCCAACTGTTCTTCCTTATCAACATCATCAAGAACCAAAAGAACTCTTTTACTGCCAAGCCTGCCTTTTATTACAGAGGCTCCTTTAAATGTACTGCCCATCATGCTTCCTGTCTCCTCACCCATCTCAGATAGAAGTGTCTTTTGGAGATCTACTAGGCCGTTAATGCTTTTGTTTGATTTTTCTCTAATATTACCAAGAAAGCTTGCAGCTTCAAATTGATGCCTGAGCTTGTTATACAAACCCACGGCAAATGTGGTTTTGCCTATTCCACCAGCTCCATAAATTCCCAGCATACAAACGGTATCATTAGTATTAATATCTATAAGTGATTTGACCTCTTCAAAGTGGTAATCAAGTCCAACTAGGCGCTTACTTTGTAAAGGCACAGGGGGTAATTTAGTGGAGGTTTCTTTCACAATCTTCTTGATAAACTCTGATTCAGAGCTGCAGAAAAACAATGCTCTTTCTGTTTATCCATATTTATATATTTGATCACTATAATACTAATAAACAAAAGAAAATTCACAGATGATTAAAATCCTACATATAGACCTACACTTTAAACTTGAAAAAGAAGTCAATAAGACAATAACAGAGATCAACACATAATAAAAATCTTCTCAATTATTATCAGCATAATCACATTCAAAATGTTTCACAGTTTATAAATATAGAAGACGACAATTAAACGTTTAAGAAAGTTGTTCAGCTAAAAGTAATTTATAAAATAAACTTACATGTCGTTTCCACAATATTCCCCTTTTATGTCACATACTCCAGACAAAGCTAAACCCCATGCTTTTACCTTGGCCGAGTCTTTTCCGAATCTATTTTCATGTTCAAGCATGGCTTCTGCAAAGGAACCTGTTTGTTTCCGTACATTGGATGGTTCTACTTTGTAAAAGATTGGCAAAACCAATTGCTTCTTTTGTTTTTCCTTACACTCAATGATCTTGACAAGTTCATCAAGGCACCATGTCGAAGATGCATAGTTTTCAGATAACACAATAATTAAAATTCTTGATTTTTCAATTGCTTGAAGAATAGCAGGTCTAATCTCTTCTCCTGTCCTCAGTTCCTCATCATCTCTGAAGGTGTTGATTCCATTCCTACGCAATGCGTCATACAGATGATCTGTAAATGTGTAGCGGGTTTCGCCTCTAAAACTCAGAAAAACATCATAGATGAAATCTGAGGAAGCTGCCTCATGATTTGCCATGATCAAATTAGCAACAGCCAAAGCCTTGGAGGGTTTTACTAGTGTATGCTTAATTGGTAGGGATGAGGAAAAGAAAGAAAATAAAAGGTTTGTGAAAGAAGATGAAATAAAGTTTATATTCTCTCAAATTTGTCTGAATGAGGGGAAAAACAAAAGGTGATATGTAAGACTGCTTTTCATTATATCATCTGTCTCCCATTAATTTGGAGTATTCGAACGTGAACTTGTAGAAGATGTAAACAATAGCTTACCTTAAAGGAAAGAGTAATACTTCGTTTTTTTTTTTTTTAAGTAATTAAGAAGATTATTATATGGAGTTCGTTAAGAGCATATAGATTTATTCTAAAGAAAATGTTACACGTGCATTTATCTTCATAAATTTTCCATGTATTTTAAGGTAGGCTTTTTGAATCATTCAAAAAAAAGTTGAATAATTATATATCCTCTTAATGATTCTAATAATCTTCTTTATCTTTTTATTATTTAAAGAAAAAATATTAAATGTTTAAATGATTCTACATTTTTTTGTTTTAAATAATTATGAGAATATTACGATCAAAAGCAATTGGGAGAATATTAAGAGTATTAGTTAAAACGATATAGTATTTCACAAAAAAGTTACAGTAAAAATAAAGTATAATCCAATAATAATTTGCATTAGATTCTGTAAAGAGTGTGCAAATATAAAGCAACTGCAAATATAATTATTCTACCTTATAAGTGCATAGAAGCATTTCAATTATTATTGATGATGGAAACTAATTGATAGTGAATATAATATTGCCAATTGTTTGGTCATTATGGATGGTAATATTCATCCATTCAACGGAGCATGGATAATAGACAGGGAAGCCCATTTAGTTTAAGGTACATTAATAGAGAAAATAAGAGCATGTTTGGGAATGCTTCAAACAGTTTTTTTCAAGTAAAAAAAATTGTTTAAATAGTATTTTTATATTTTGGTAAAATTAGTTTAAGTTTTTACACGAAATTTAATATATTATAAAAAAATTAAACTTTTTTATAATGTTAACTATTAAACTTATGATTTTAACTTATAAATTATTCTTTATACTTTGATATGTAAATATCATTTTGTCCTCAATCAAATAATTTTTTTAATCATTTTGTATTTATTTTGATAATTTAATGCATAAAAGTGATTATTTTTTATATCATTCAAACGAAACAAATTAATTTAAAATCATTTTCAGCTAACATAACATAAAACTGATTCAATTATAATTGATTACAACAACAACAATAACAACCAAGCCTTTTCCCACTAGGTGGGGTCGGCTACATGGATAAAACGACGCCATTGTGCCCTATCATAAATCAAGTCTTCAGATATGCTATTCAGATCTAAATCTTTTTTAATCATTTCACCTATAGTCTTTCTTGGTCTTCCTCTACTTCTAGCTATTGGGCTATTATCTACCTGATCTACTATTCTTACAGGAGCTTCTAAGGGTCTTCTCCTTACATGTCCAAACCACCTAAGGCGAGATTCTCCCATCTTTTCCACAATAGGTGCTACCCCTACTTTCTCTCTAATGCATTCATTTCTAATCTTATCTAAATCTTTTTTAATCATTTCACCTATAGTCTTTCTTGGTCTTCCTCTACTTCTAGCTATTGGGCTATTATCTACCTGATCTACTCTTCTTACAGGAGTTTCTAATGGTCTTCTCCTTACATGTCCAAACCACCTAAGGCGAGATTCTCCCATCTTTTCTACAATAGGTGCTACCCCTACTTTCTCTCTAATGCATTCATTTCTAATCTTATCTAGTCTTGTATGGCCACACATCCAACGCAACATCCTCATCTCCGCAACACTGATCTTATGTTCTTGTTGGCTTTTTACCGCCCAACATTCAGTATCATACAACATCGCAGGCCTTATAGCTGTGCGGTAAAATTTACCCTTAAACTTGAGAGGCACTTTTCTATCACAAATAACTCCTGAAGCACTCCTCCATTTCATCCATCAAGCTTGAATCCTATGATTTACGTCTCCCTCTATCTCTCCATCATTTTGTATGATAGATCCAAGGTACCTAAATTTTGTGACTTGTGGTATTGTATGATATCTAACTTTCACCGCTAAGCTATCATTAACACGCCTCTTACTGAACTTACATTCCATATACTTCGTCTTACTCTTACTTAGACGAAGACCATGTTTTTCCAAAGTTTGTCTCTATAGCTCTAGCTTATCATTTGTTTCCTCTCTCGACTCTCCAACTAAGACTATATCATCTGCAAAAAGCATACACTGTGGCACCGGCTCTTGGATATGCGTAGTAAGCACATCCAAGACCAGGGTAAAAAGATATGGACTCAAAGCTGACCCTTGGTGCAGTCCTATAGTTATAGGGAAATCTTCTGTAGCCCCACCCTGTGTTCTCACACTAGTTTTAGTCCCATCATACATATCTTGGATTGCTCGAATATAGGCGATACGAACTCTTTTCTTCTCCAAAGCCTTCCACAAGACCTCTCTCGGTATCCTATCGTAGGCTTTTTCCAGATCAATGAAAACCATCAATTATAATTGATTATAATAAAAAAAATTTATACAATAATTAATTATTGAAATAATCAAATTTTTACAACAATCTCAAACACACACTAAATCTCCTGTGTTTATGATAAATATTCTTTTTTAGTATTATTATTTTGAGGATAAAGAATAGATTTTCCATTACCTCTTCGGTTTTTTCTTGGATAGCTCTTGATCTTCACCATCTAAATAATTTTTTTAAACAAAATCGTTAATTTTAATTTTGTTTGTATAAAGTTTAATCGATTTGATTATTTTTTTCATTAATAAAATCGAATTAAACTTAACTAAAATTAGTTTATATATTTATTATAATTCAAATATTTATATATGATTATTTTAATTATTATTATTTTTATAAAATTCTTAGACTGCTTTATTATTTATATTTATTTGATGATATTTTTATTATAAATTTGTTGAGAATTCAAAAAAGTGACATATGAGTGAAGAAATTCTAAAGATAAACAAAACAAAAATTATATAAGTAGAAAAAACACATGAACGTTATATCTTTAAGAAGTGTGGCTAAAATATTTTAATACTTCATTTTAAATTTAAACATACTTTATCTTTTCTTTCAGTTTAATTTTATTAAAAATATATATCTTTAAAAAAAGTCTTTCAAAGTTGCCGCTAAGAAATATATGGTATGAAAAGTCTGGTAGTGATCTCCACAGTTGCTTTATTCATTATATTTAGATTATAGAGTGTAAAATCATGTTGAACTCATTTTTGCACAGTAAAAATGAGAGCAAAATTTGTTGGGTGGAAGAAAAGTATGTTGTGCTTTGTTGTCAATTGTTTCACGTACGCAAGTATAAAGTAATCATCATTCTGAATTTTCTATCTGCTCATTTCTTTATCTCCTCAAACTAACACATCCTTAGACTAATGAAGTAGAACTCCTGAACCAAGCACCAAGAATAACTCATGATTTACTAAAACTCACAATAATCTGTTTATCAACAGTAGTCATGGTCGAAATAATAATCATCTTAATTAAACACTAAAGTATAAAACAAAAATTTATTAAAAATAAGGTTTAACAAAGTTCTAATTAAAAGCTCTAAATTGTCAACAATAAAAAGTAATATTTATTAATAAAAATAATTTAAATGATTCGTATTCATTCTGCACCAACCTCAATCTTACTAAAGTCACTTTTTTCTTACTGGAACCTAAATAGTGTGGCTAAAATATTTAATTATTCTAAATTTCGACGATACTTTTCTAGGAGAATATCATTATAACTTATTTTTTTGATAAACATCATTATAACGTAATTTACATCTTGATCATTAATATTGGTACTTTTAAAAAATAAAAAATAAATTTTGCAGCTAAGTAATATGGTCTGAAAAGTCTGATAGTGATCCATAGTTGTTTTTATTGGGTTGTACCTTTGTGATTAGATTTGGGTCTATTTGAAAAGTTGAAAACGAAAAAAAAAAAAGGAAGCAGGTGGTGTGTGCATGTGACAATGGCTAAAGTAATGCCCTTTAAATATAGCAATTGGCTTCTGATTTGGGTGGTGCACCGCAAGAGAAAACAGAGGGTTTGAAGTTTTGATTTTTCTGGGTGCAGCTGCAATGTGAGTAAATAAAAATATGAGAGATTTGTTGATTTGAGGAGAGAAATTGTAAGCCACTATATATAGAATTGTGTGAGGTGAAAGTTTTGTGAGTATTTACACTTTTGTTTGAGTATTTGTTTAGATGGAGAAAAAGTTTGTGAGTGACATTTTAATATTGGTGATTGTAATTGTTATTTGAATTTAGTAGATTGATTTGTGAAGTCGTGGACGTAGGCAGTGAAGGCCGAACCACATTAAATTTCTTGTGTTGTTGTGCTTGTTAATTTGCTTATTTTTTTGTGGGTGAAGGATTTTTCCTAACAACTTGGTATCAGAGCGGGTTCTGATCCCGCTTCTGGTGTTTCTATTTTTTTTTAATGGCGAAGATGCAAGGTTTAGGAAGCAGCAAATTTGAGGTGGAGTTCTTTGATGGCAAGCGAAATTTTAGCCTGTGGCAAAGTACTGTAAAGGATATTTTAGTGTAGCAGGGACAGATTAAAGCTCTAAATGGAAAGGAAAAGAAGCCTGAAAAGATGACAGATGAAGAATGGGAAGAGCTGAAGATGAATGCAGTTAGTACTATTCGACTATGTCTGGCACCTTAGGTAAAATACAATGTTTTGAATGAAACTTCTGTTGTTGAATTATGGAATAAATTAGAGAATATGTATATGTCTAAATCTCTCACAAATAGTTTGTTTTTAAAGAAAGAATTGTATCAATTGAAGATGGGTGATGATGTAGACATTCGAGATCACTTGAATTATTTTACAAAGTTGATTACACAATTATCTAGCATTGGTGTGAAAGTTGATGATGAGGATAAAGCTTTATTGTTGTTGTCATCTCTTCCCAACACTTATGAGAGTTTAATCACTACATTGCTAGTTGGAAAAGAGACATTGAAGGTAGATGATGTGATTGTCGTATTATTGGAGAATGAAAAATTTAAAAAGTCAAGTGTTCAGTCTGAAGGAAGTATTTTGGTTGCTAGATCTGATCATGGTAGGAGTGTGTCTCGTGGCAATTTTTCTGGTAGAGATAATTCAAGATCAAGTTCTATGTCAAGGCCGGATTATAGAGAAAAATAGTGCTATTATTGTCAAGAGATGGGTTATATTAAATTTTATTGCAGGAAGCTAAAAGCAGACATGGAAGAATTTGAAAATAATAAAGGAAAAAGGAAAGTTTGAAAATGTTACAGCTGTTGTGCAAGAACCTTTGGGTTATGAAAATGAGTTATTGATGGTTAAAGAAGACAATTGTGCCTATGGTGATTGTTGGGTTTTAGATTCTGCTTGTTCTAATCATATTTGTTCAAGGAAGGAATGGTTTGACACATATAATATAGGTCGTGATGAAGTAGTGAAATTGACTAATGGTAATTGCTTGAATATTATTGGAAAAAGTACTGTAAAAATTAAGATGCATAATGGTATTGTGAAAACACTTGGTGATGTGAGACATGTGCCCACACTTGGAAGGAATTTGATTTCCTTAGGTAGACTTGATGCATTGGTATATGGATATTCTACAAGACATGGAGTTATGCAAGTTTGTATAGGCTCCATGGTAATAATGAAAGGTAAGAAGATTGATAAGATTGATAGTAATTTGTATAAATTAATGGGAGATACTTTGATAAGAAAAGGTCATGGTGGAACATGTAGTAATGTGAAAAAAGTGGAGCGTGTGTATATGTCAAAGAAGAAAGTAACATTTGCAGATACTTTGATAAAGCCTACTGACACTTGTTATTGACACTTGTAATTTGTTCTAATCACAAGGCAATGTGGAGATTTATTGGGTTGTGCCTTTGTGATTGGATTTCGGCCCATTTGAAAAGTTGAAAACGAAAAAAAAAAGGAAGCAGGTGGTATGTGCACTTGACAAGGGCTAAAGTAATACCCTTTAAATATAGCAATTGGCTTCTGATTTGGGTGGTGCACCGCAAGAGAAAACAGAGGGTTTGAAGTTTTGATTTTTCTGGGTGCAGCTGCAACGTGAGTAAATAAAAATATGAGATATTTGTTGATTTGAGGAGAGAAATTGTAAGCCACTATATGTGGAGTTGTGTGAGGTGAAAGATTTGTGAGTATTTACACTTTTGTTTGAGTATTTGTTTAGATGGAGAAAAAGTTTGTGAGTGATATTTTAATATTGGTGATTGTAATTATTGTTTGAATTTAGTAGATTGATTTGTGAAGTCGTAGACGTAAGCAGTGAAGACCGAACCACATTAAATTTCTTGTGTTGTTGTGCTTGTTAATTTGCTTATTTTTTTGTGGGTGAAGGATTTTTCCTAACAGTTTTTTTTTCAATAAATAGTGGATAAATTTTACAAATTTTAACTAATAATTTACTCACATATCCAAGCCCTCACACAAACAACACCAATGCACTTGGGGAGGGAAAAGTCACATTGAGCTTTGCTCATGTGACGCAAATGAGTGAAGATATAATTTGATCTTAAGACATTGCAACCATCTACAAAAATCTTACCAATTGAGTTAGTTAGCAAATTGGATTGATAGTTGCTTTATTCTTGATGTGTTGCAGCTAAGTAATATGGTTTGAAAAGTTTGGTAGTGATCCTTAGCTGCTTTATTCTTGTTATTGTGTTAGATTATACAACTTATTATTTGTACATTTATTTTTGACACTTATAAAATATAGTGATTAATGAAATAATAAGTAGTGATTCAAATTATTTATGTGATGACATTTTTCTATTACACATAATTAATAAGTTAAAATTAGAATTCACTAAATCTTACATGTAAATTATCATTTATTTTAGAGGTATTTATTGTTTATTGAAACACATTCTTAACATAAATCAAGGATGTGGTTAGGGGTGCACAACCCGACCTACGAACCCGCCAACTCAACCGACCCGACCCGATCCGACCACATATATCTGGGTTGGTTCAAGTAATTGGGTCGGGTCGGGTAAAATTTTGTGAACTCGTTGAATATCAGTTCGGGTAACGAGTTTGGTGAACCAACCCGACAACCCGACCCAACGACTCAATAAACGACGTCGTTTTACCTATATTTAAGTGTTTTTTATTTTTTCTTACAACCCGATCCGATGACCCGACCAACCTGACTAACCCGATTATCTAACCCGAACCAATCCGATCCTAATCGAGTTGGTTCGGTTCGAGTTTCTCATTTTTTTTCTCTCGACTCAACTCGACCCGACCCGAACTCAAATGATTGGTTTGAATTTTTCTCTCTCCTAAACCCGACCCGACCCGACCCGTGTGCACCCCTAGATGTGGTGTTCAATGAAATCATAAGTGATGATCTTTATTACTTAATTATGTGGTGACATTATTTTATTCTTCCTTAACTTAGTTTAATTAGAGTTCTTCATATTAAACATAAAAATCATTACTTAATTTAAAGAAATTTATCACATTCTATAAGTGTCAGAAGTAAGTATAAAAAATGAATGTACAAAAAATATTTTTTGTAGATTATAATAGCTATTTGAGCAACCTAATCATACAAACTTTGCAACGATAAGATTCTTTTTAACAACGACGTCCACAAGAAATTTCATGACTAATCAACATCACGCAGGAAGGTAATTTGATTCCATGCTTATTTTATAATAAAATGAATAATTTTCATATTTAATAATAAAAAAATCATTGTAAGCTTCATTCCAAAAAATTATGAATGAACTAAAGAATCTCATTTCCTTTTAGATACGTAGAATTAAAATTTTATATTTTATGGAATGATATTTAGTTTTTCTTTTTTCATCATACCTTCATTAATTTTTGTTAATTAAAAAACACCATAGCCTTTTATTAAACTTTTACACACTTAAATAAGATCGTTCCGTTACCTTTCCATCAAAATTGTATTTTGTGGATTTTCATTGTTTATATATCTTTTAAATTTTTGGTCAGCCCGATTGATTGCATGTTAATTTAATGAGTGGCAATATAATATCAAAAGTGAGATGACATGGAAAAAAGTAGTATGAAAAGTATGATAATTTGATTGCTTAAATCGATTGTTTGCATGTTAGTGGGGGTAATATAATATCGAAAGTGATGAAAAATGAAGTGTGACGAAGGTAAAACTAATGTACAAAAAAAGATTCCGATTAAAAGAAGATATACGAAGATAAATTATAATGCAGAGGCGGGTTTTTATTCTCTTCATTGTTTAGTTATATTGTATGAAAGGGTCGTTGAAATGTTAGTGTAGCATCTTTTGACTTCGAGAAAATTTAAATATTTTAAAGATTATAAAAATTATTAAATTCATAAATAATGTAAAAATTGTATATCTCTAGTTTTTTTAATATCTTTTTATATTTTTATAGGTGTAGCCATTATTTCTCTTAAGGTGAAATTATTTGAGGAAGTGAAAAGTCGAGAGGAGGAAAATGGAAAAAATGAAAAAGTCTTATTTTAAAATTTGTTTGTTAAAAGGTGAAAAATCAATTTAAACATTTTTTTATCTACCGAAAAAAATGAGAGAATTTTATAAGGTACAGTACAAATCGGTTAATCTTTACTTTCAATTGATCCACATTTTTGTTTATATTGATGCAAGTCTGAAGTAATTATCATTTTGAATTTTCAATCTCTCTATTTTTTTTTACCTCTTCAAAACACCCTAAACTAATCAACTAAAACTCACAATCTATGTCAAGCTTATTTATTTTTATTGAACTCGTTTTTGCTTATTAAAGAATAAAAAGTTATATTAAATATTGTAATAATTTCTTTTAATTTTTAAAGACATGATATTATTTTATTTGTATTTATTATAAAATTTATTATAAATTAATTTACCTGTTGAACATTCATATTACCTCCCTTAAAAATTTTGTTCAAACTTTGCAAGCTAAGTAATATGGTATGAGATATCTAGTGGTGCATACATGCTTTATTATTCTTTATGTTTAGATTATAACGATGTTTGCTTTATTCTTTATAAACTTTATACAACTTTATTTTTATACTATAAAGTTGTATGCTTTATAACGATGTTTGCTTTATTCTTTACAAACTTTGCAGCTAAGTAATATGGTATGAAATATCTAGTGGTGCATACATGCTTTATTCTTTATGTTTAGATTATAATGATGTTTGCTTTATTCTTTATTTTTATATTATAACGTTGTGGGCCTAATCATTCAAATTTTGCATCTATAAGATTATTTTTTAACCACTCTGACTACTACGAAACCTCGCATCCAATCACTTAAGAGTGTATTTGGTATGATGGAATAAGAATTTCATTTATGCTTCTTTATATGGGAATGACTATATCTATGCTTAGCATGGAATGTAAACGGACAACTAATGAGATTGGCTAATATGTTCGAATTCCCACTCATGATAATTTTATAATTTGGCCTTGAATTCATGATTCCCTCATAGGTTTGAGGAATATGTAATCCGACTCCTTTTAACTGCGTGACCTCAATCTTGTGGGAGAGGTTTAATTATCTTTTCAGTTCTTTTGAATATAATTATTTTTTGTTTTGATTCTTCTATCAAATTTGATTTGATTTTGATTCTTTTAAATTTTGAGACAGGTAAAAGAGATATTTTTATTTGTATACAAACTTATCACTTTACATTTATATACAAGAGATAAAAAGTTAGAAAGAGAGAATGAATGTATCTCACTAAATTCACTCATCACAAAAAATCATCTTTTTTCTTTAATTTTTTTTATCTCTTATGTGTAAATATGACGTAGTGAGTTTGTATGCACATAAGAATATCTCTAGGTAAAATTAGTTTAAAATGACAAACAGTAGGAACTAATTTTAGTTGTCTCAAAATTTAAAAAAACTAAAATGAGATAAAGAAAATTTAGAAAAATCAAAATAAAAAATAATTATATTTAGAGGGACTAAAAAGATAATTAAGCTTGTGGGAGAAATGATAATTTTTCAACACAAGGTTTGGGCCAATGGGTTGTCGTACACCCATTGATCCCTTTGGTACCTCTGTATGGAGCGCTTCTTTGGGAAGGGTGAAGTAGAAAAATTATAGTTGAATGAAAAAAAGAAATGGTGGGGGTTCAGAGAATGGTGATTAGGGAGATTCAGAGAATCGTCAATTAAAATTTTATATTTTCATATTTTAGTTATGAAACGATTGATTGACCTACAAATGTTGTAGTGTACGATGAAATGTTGAGTGTACTGCACTATATTCAGTAAATTGTAAAAAATGTTTTACAAACAAACCGAGAAGAAAAAGTATACCACACTGTTTATGATCAACGACTCCTAAATTTATGGATGTTGGCTTTGTAGAGTGTGTTTTTTGTTTGTTGTATTTTTTCTTAATCACATAAAGCATGGTTGCACACAAAGTAAGGACGAAAAATAAAACATAGGGTGTCAATTCATAAATTTGGTGAGCTAGAGGAGTTGGGAACTTATCCGCAACTACACCTCCTGTTTCTGCAAGATTTTAGTCCTCATCATCACTCTCCTTGTTGGACAGGTCCATGTTAACGTTCCTCATCATCTTCCCTAGGGACAGCGTCTGAAAGAGTTTCTTCAAACATCTGTTTCTCCACAGAATTGAATAGCGCATGCATTCCTTGCATTTGGCTGGTAGAGTAGAACCTTGGTCTTGTTGCTTTAAACTTGCCCCATTGGAGGCGCCTGAAACTTGGTTCCCTTTTATCCGTATTTATTTAATAAACAGAAGAAAAAGTTGTAATACAACAATAACTAAGCTTTTTTTCACTCAGTGAGATCGGTTACATAAATCAAATGACGTCATTGTACTCTATCATAAATTAAGTTTTCAGAAATGTGATTCAAATCTAAATCTTTTTAAGAAAATGTTGTAATATATAATTAAAATCAAATACACAAACTAGTAAAAGAAGTTAGACACTAACATAGATCTAACACATAAAAAAAGCTTCCCCGTTCCACAATCCTTATCAACATACAATCAGATTCAAACACGGTTGATGAGTATAATCGAACGACTATATCAACTTAGTGTTTAATATTTCCCCAATCTATAAGAACATATATAGATATGTCTAGTGATAGTCATATTAATAACAATTAAATGTCTAGGAACTTTTTCAGCTAAAGGTATTTATAAAATAACTTACATATTGTCCTTGCAATGTTCTCCGCCTAGGTCACATACTCTAGACAAAGCTGACCTCCATGCTTTTACCTTCTCTGAGTCTTGTCCATATATCCTGTTTCATGTTTAATCATGGCAGCTTCATAAGAAATTTTCTGATACCGTACATCTGATGGTTCCACTTTGTAAAAAATTGTCGAATCCTTCCTTATCATAACACCCAATGATCTTGACTAGTTCATCAAGGCACCAAGTGGAGGATGCATAGTTTTCACAGAGCACAACCATTGACATTCTGGAATTTCAATTGCCTCAAGAAGAGCAAGGTTGATTTCCTCCCCAATCCTAAAGGTGTAGACTCCTTTTTGGCGCAAAGCATTAAAGAGATGATCAGTAAAACATCATAGAAGAAATCTGAGTATGTTGCATCATTACTTGCCATGATAATGAGAAACGTTGGACTTGGAGGGTTTTGCAAGTGTATGCTTAAAAATGAAGCTTCGGCCTTTAAATCATCATACCAATGGGCCACAAATGAACCAAGCCCCTAGATGCTGCCACTTTGCTCGGAAACTTCTGATTATTTAAATGGATTGATTGTATGTTAGTGGGGGGAAATACAATATTGAAAATAATATGAACAGTGTAATAGTAGGTAATACTATTGTACCTAACCAGTAGTAAAGTATCCAGGAAGAGAGAAGGTAACAATGCCTTTCGTGGATTTTTATTCTATTACATCAAGGGGTGTGGGTCGCAGTCCACAACAGAATAATATTTATTTCACCTATTGACTTCGTAAAAACTTTTGGAAGTCTTAAAAGATATATATGAAAAATTGAATTAAGAAATAATGTAAAAAATTGTATGTCATAATAATATTATAGCTATTTCACATTGGTACTGTCACGATCGATTTCAGAACACTTTGCTCATTGCTATTTCACATTTCAAATCCTCAAATGGATGATATATGTATGACTCCAGAAAGCCACTAACGGTCTTACAGATGAAGACTCTGTCGTTCCAGTGCTAAGGGTTCCAACTCTTCCCTCAAATAATCATTTTCTTACTAGTCTTCCCTCCCTACACTTGAAAATTGGACAGTACCTGCATATAATGCGATTTAGGTAATTGCATTAACTTTCCAGCAAAATTGTATCTCGTGGGTTTTCATTGTTCATATTTCTTTTAAACTTTTGATTGTGTAAATGGATTGGTTGCATGTTAGTGGGGTAATATAATATGGAAAGTGAGAAAAAGAAAGAAATGTAATATGAAAAAAAGTGTGATAGTAGAATGTATCAAGAGAAAAATTCCATACAACAATGTTATTTCTACATTTTATTTTTCATATTTTCATTGTATACCTCTCTTTTATAAGAAAAAAGAAGAGAGATAAATTCACTTTTTTTTTCTTTTCACTCTTCTTTCTTTCAATAAAAAAAGTGTAAAATATTAATTAATATAAAAAATAAAGTGTAAGAGTAACACTAGCTAATAGAAAATCCTGTGAGTAATAATGCTTTCATGTATTGCATGAAAAGGGGCAGGTCGTTGTCCCAAAAGAATGATATTAGTGTATCACCTTTTGACTAATCTCAAGCTCCGTATAACATGGACCACCAGGTCAATAGACCTATGGTGGACCATGTTGTTACAGCAGTTATATTTAGTCATGAAGCTGTCACCACTGACTGGGTTTTGGTTCGAAATTTTTGGGTTGAGGTCACGAGGTGGAGTTCAGTGGTGTGGGGTCGGCGGTGGATGATGTCTCGTTGGCAACTTCTATTTTAGAGTGCGTTTGGTGTGTGGACTGAGTCAAGAATAAAGGTCTGATGGTTGTTCTCAGCTGTGGGTTGGTGGTTCAGCGTTGGGTGGTTGGCGTGGAGAGATTTGGGTGGTGGTGGTGCGTTCTGGCGAGTTGGACGGTGGTCAAAGATGATGGTGGTTTGGGCCTTGGAGGGAGGGCCGTTGGTGGGGATGACCGGTGGCTTGGACATGGTGGTCGTCGTTGGGTTACATGGTGGAGTCGTTGGGGTTGTGGTGACTAGGGTTAGGATTAGGGTTTGAGTTAGGGTTAGGTAACCTACTGCAGTAGGTTATTTTGGTGGTTCATTGACTGCATGGTCGACTTTAAAAGCTATCGAAATTTTGAAATCTTTTTTTTTCTAATTAAAAAAAATTCAAGTCTTTAAAGAATTCACTCACTATTTTTTTACCAAAAAATTGTAGAATTCACCTTTGTCTTTTTTTTTACTCCTGGTATTTGATTTCATTTGCATTTTTTTTATTAATCACGTGACACCCACATTATAATATTTTTTTTAAAAAAATCTAATTTAGCTGCATACTTTAACATAATAAATATATGATGTATTCATAGCTGTCTGGTCAGTTGTGAACAATTATAATCGATTAGGTTAGTCTTAAGTTAGTAATTGATTATTGCATAAATTTTTTTTATTATAATTGATTATAATTGATTTATTTTTATATTTAGATATATTAATTAAAAAATATTTTTAAATTAATTTGATGAGTTTAGATGATATAAAAATATTATTTTTATGTATTAAATTATTAAAATAGATATAGAATGATTAAAAAATTACTTGATTGAGAATAAAATAATATTTATATATCAAAGTGTAAAAAATAATTTATAAGCTAAAATTATAAGTTTTAATTTTTAACATTATAAAAATTAATTTTAAAATTTTTTATTGTGTATTAAATTTTGTGTAAAAGTTAAAATTAATTTTATCAAATATAATTAAATACTGTGCAAATAATTTTTTTTCAAAAAAAAAATAATCTGATCTGAAACCAACATGCACTAAGTTGTAAGGATTATTTTTATAAATCTTCTAATATCCATGTGAATGACTTATCTTTTTATCAAACTAAAAGTGTTAATTAATCAAGGGATACATAAGTTAGTCAGAATAGTATTAGGAATCGTTTGTTCATTTACTTAATAATTTAAAATACTAACAAAATTAAAAAAAAATCATAGATAACATTCAAAGTTTAATTATATTTTATAATAACCCATTTATATTTTGTAATATCACAATACCAGTTTTTTAAATCATCACCACAGGAGGAAGCATTTTACCATGACATGCCACTTTTGCACAGGGCGAAAAGTACCCTACATCTGCAATACCATGACCATTCGTTGCTAGAAGCCAAAAGGGGCAACCAATGCTATGCTTCTTATTGGCAGGAATCTTAATGAGTCTGTTCTGAAGTGGATTCAGAGGGATATCTGAGATAGACACGTAACGATAATTCCTCCTTTGAGCAGCAGTTGAGCGTGTAGCACAGGGGGGTGGGTACCTGCAAAGGGACTCCAACGCTCAAGTCAGGATGTGCACAAGGAGGTTTAAGATATTGGGTTCCAGTTACCTTCTTGGATGGCTCAACCATGTATTTATAGAGTGTATATAGAATCCTAATAGGATCCTTACTGAATGCAGACAATTTAGGATTAGTATCATGATGGGGATCATCTTTCCATTATTATAGGATACGTCCCTGTAAATCTGGGATTAAGATATGGAAAGTATCTAACCATTAAAGATATCTACGAATCCTATAATATCGTAAGTTGATGATTGGCAGTTACGGATATTTAGGGATTCATCCTCTGCGCGAATCTATCAGTCACGATGTCACATACTAACACCGCTCAAGTTCCGTAGTCCGTGGTCCGGAATACGTTGTGAGTCTTCCTCTACGCCAGCTAGGAGGAGTCCGGTAGTGTGCATGCTGGGTTGATCCCATGGAGCGGGATCCCGGATCACGGTCCAGAATAGTTGCCCCCAGCTTGGCTCTTGGATGAGACAGACCAGAGTCAAGTTTAGAACGGGTCAACCATCACGCAGCTAACATGGTAATTCGACGGACAGGTGTTAGACCCCGAGTTATTACCGACACCCTCGTCCTACTCAGTTATGGGCAAAGATCACAGCCCCCAAGTATGAGTACTGGAGACATATTCGACGTAAATCCCAAACGTGATCTCTGGTGGTAACAGTCTGCGATTCTCTGGAAAACTGATGCTTAGACTTTATTGGGAAGTAATGATTCTTTAAAGAAAACGTCAGCTTCACACGGATTTTTCCAACTGCTCCCTATCTTTGTGACCAACCGGAGATCAGAAGCATTTATTTTGACTGACTTCATGGGATCAGGTCACCTTTTACGGGACCAATCAGAATCTCTCATGCATGCTATAGGTAGAGAATACTTCTCCGTGAGCTTGTATTCCCTTCTTTTTCATCCTCGAACAGAGATGATTTCTCCTAGGGAAGTGAGTGTAGTTCTTTCTTCATTTTCCAAATTTGTGAAGAGAGCTTCATCATATGCAGAGATTATACTTTTATTTTTTCCAAAGTTCTCGAAAAGGTTTGATCTTCCCCGAGCGTTTTTTCCTTTTGACAGGGGCCTTTCTTTCTTGGCATAAGATTGGGTTGCTATGCATTTAGAGAGGCAGAAGCCTTTCTCTCCTGGCGTACACGACGGTGTCTGTTCCAACGTGTTGCCAGGATGAGACAATGCCTCCGTCTACTATTGCACGGGGACCTGACGGAGTACACAGTTCCTCTTTCCATATTCTTGGCGGGCAATTTGAAAGCACCTAGCCGGTCTTCTTCGTAGTAATGGCTGGATATGCAAGGATGCCGGGTCGAAGGAAGTGAGGACCCCCTTGGAGTAACCTGGGGTGGTCTGCTTTCTTTGACTTGCATTCAAGGAAGCAGCGGGTATCCGCTTCTGCCGTTATCTGTCGAGAAGGTGGGAGAAGAACGAGTGAGCGGAGGATTTCTACTCCGGAGTGGCTTCACTTTGTTCCGGGGTGGAAAGGTCGCTGTAGCTGCTCCGTGACTTGAGGCAACTTGGAATGACTGATGCCGGCGGATGATTCTTCAGCTAGAGAGGTCGTACCCCTTCCAACAAGCGAAAGAAGATTTTGGTCTTTAGTTGCATCGCGGAGAAGCAGTGTAAGGAACTTTGGTATTTTCTTCGGGATTATGATCCTGATTTGCCAATGTTCTTCAAAGCCAATCCACTTTTTCAAGAGACCGAGGTTTGGAGATGTGGACGGGGTATGATTCAGGCAGCTGGAGATGTTTGCCCCCCTTTCCCGGGATATCTTTGTACATTCTATGTCTTAATATTTTCCTTTTCCTCTTTTTCGGATGTATGACGATGTATGGAATGAAGATAATTCGATAGGCTTTACCTTCTTTGCACTTGTTCTGGACTTTCAATATATATATATTTTTTCCACCGAGGTAACGCTGTCGGGATGAGTCCAACGCTTATCCCGGTATAACCCCGTAAAGATACTGCCGGGATAGGTCCAATGCCAACCCGGCGTAATTGCCACAACAATTGTACCTCGGCGTTAGCACGTAGTCCGTGATGTTAATAGTGAGTTGAAGCTGGAATCCGCGATACAAACCCGGACTCTCATTTAGCATTCATACGACATTTTGGATTACTGCGTAACCGTCCTTTCAACTGCTATTACAGCTGTGTGGGCCACGTGTTGCGATTTCATCGGAGAGACGTGCCTAGAGCTCCTCGAGCCATGATGAGCACCTTTTGAACTTGCGTCAGAGAGGACAGAAATGTCCCTTAACCGTTCAACCATTTATAAGTAAGAGTCAAAAGTTCGTCTTTCTCACTTTACCGTTTTTGGCCTCCTTTACTGAAAGCACCGTGCTTCGAGAGCTTTGGCTTCTTTTGGTTGCTATCCAGCCACTCACAATTTCTCCATTGTTTAAGTATTCTGTCTTTACATAGTAAGTTGCTTTCTTTCAACCTTCTTGTTATTTGCGTTTTCAGTATGTTGATAACTTTTTAAAGAGCGGAGTAGCTTCGCATTTCTGGTTTTGCTTTCCTTCAAATAGAGCTTAGTGATTTAAGTAGATTTTGTCGCCTCCCTGAAATACCATGCCTCGCCATGCGCAGCGGAGGAGTTCCCCTGAAAGCTTTGCTTCTAGTGGGACAGGAGGTCGGTAGAGGAGGTTTGGATTACTTCGCTCTCCCTATATCTGAATCTATGAAACTATTGATTCTGACAGTTGCTTACCGACTTCTTTGGATGTTCTTAGGATTTTCATGGCCAAAGGAAAAAAGGTCAGGGTCCAGCCCTCACTTCACGATGTCCGTGACCCAGCAGAGGACGAGCTGGTTCGAGTTCGGCAGGGTCCCGGGATGGTATGCCCCTAGGTGGTGGACAACGTATAGGGTCTTCAGTCCAAGTTTTCGAGCGAAGCCGTACTCCGAGAATCCTTATTTGCCTTGGAGTTAACTGTGAACAAAGCTCGAGACGACGAATTCGAAGTTGTCTGCCCGAACTGGAGTGAGAGAGTGTGCTACTGTCGAGAAGCTGGTTCACATTTCATGTTCCTGTATGAGCCACTTTTCCTAAAGTTGGGGCTCAGGATGCCGTTTTCAGACTTCCAAATGGCTGTCCTCCGTACTCTCCATGTGGCCTCTTCGCAAATCCACCCTAACGGTTGGGGTTACATTATCTCGTTTGAGAGATTTTACCGGTTAATGAGACTTAAGTGCTCTGTGAACACCTTCTTTTATTTTTATACAAGAATAAACACCCAGGGGACGATAAGGCAAACGAGTTAGCTTGTCATCCGGTCACGGCTTGGTCGTAAGTCTTTTGATGTCTTCGAAGAAAGCTTCAAAGGGTTTAAGACTGCATTCTTCAAGGTAAAAACCAAGGAGGGATATCATCCATTCTTCCTTAAACTGGACGGGGAGCCAGAATTTCCTCTTTACTGGACGCAAAGGTGCTGGGACGTGCCCGTCGACTTGATTGAAAAAGAGGATGAAGATCTCGACCCCGAGGAGCTTAGGACTGTCAGGTTCATAACTCGATATGCCAAGAAGCATGGGAACATCAATATTAGAGATGTTCTTTATATCCCTGGTGATGATCTTCTTTATGCTTTATTAGGTAGGAATTAGGGCATTTTTACCCGTAGTATCCCTAAGTGTTTGCTCTGTCTTCATATATCAATGTTTCGTGATATGTTGACTGTACTTGTTTTTGTTTTCTTTCAGTTAGCAACATGACTTTTGGGTCTTCCATGGTTACCCTGCATTCTTCAAGGAATCGGAGGAAGGGGAAGAAGACTGCGGCTTCCTCCTTCGTAGTCGTTTCAGCCTCCTCCGACCGGGGTGTTGTCATCGGAGAACAAGATCAGCCGAGGGTCCCCTACCCACAATTTTAAAGGGAGAAAGAGGCAGGCTGTCGAAGGGCCTTCTGAGCACGATGGAAGGTCGTTGGAGGGCGGCAAAAGGGAAATGAAGGACTTCTTGCCAATCATAACGGGGCACTCTGATCCCGGCCCCTTCATATCTGAGCGGTTTTTGAGTGGCGAGGTGAGGCAGCATATTGCCGAGTAAGGTCTGGCCCAAACCTTAGCTGCACTTCAGAGGCAAGCTCTCCGGGCGGCGGCCGAGATCCGTGTCATCGAGGAGACTATCGAGAATGCTGATCGGCAGGTGTCGAAAGAGCTGAAGACTTTGAAGAAAGAAAAGGAGGAAACCAACCAGAAGTTGAGCGCGTCCCTAAAAGCCAATGAGGATACTAGGGCGAGGATCGTCGAACTGGAAAGGAGGGTCATTGAACTGGAAAAGGCGTTGGCAGACTCTGAGGCTGCCAGGAAGACCGAGAAGCTTGAAGCTGACCGAAGCATTGGTGCACTGAGGGCCGAGGTGATAGAGCTTGAAAAGGAGGTGGAGGAGCTAGACGACGTAGTTGGAAAGGTCGGGGGAGAGCAGTTCTAGAATGCCGTGGCACAAATCCAGCATTTCAATTCCGGGGTCGCCCTTATCATGGAGGGTGTGACCCCGGATAAAATCTTTCATAACGACCAGCTTGTAGCCGCAGCGGAGTTAGCCGCAAGTGCTCCTGGTGGCAATCCAGAGGTTATTCAGATCCCAGAAGGAGAAGAGGCTGACGCTTAAGCCTGCTTTTTTCGTTTCCTGTTTTCTGCCCCCTGCGTGGGGTTGTGTTATCTGTATGGATAATTGCCCCATGATTGGGGTTTTATAATTAATTATTTTGTTTAAACATTCATTCTTGTTTTTCATGGTCTGACTTGGGTCCAACGCCCATTTTTATAGTCATTCTAATGGACTTAGAAAACTGTTTGTCGTAGAAAACCATAGTCCAGGATCCTTCACTCATACCGCTGAGTGAGTGGCATTCCACTTGACTTAGGTAGGAATAATGTCTTGGTCTGTAATCTAACGCTTATAATAATCAAACGTCATGAACTTTTAGACTTAGGCAAAGTAAAACCTTAATCCATATTCCAGTGCTTGCTATGGGAAGCGTTTGGAATTGCAGATTTAGGTAAGAGTAACGCCCTGGCTTAGGGGGTTTTAGGTGAAAACCTTTTTACCTAAGACATCAACATTATTTGACCTTGCCCGGGGTAGATACCCTAATAATCATATAGATTTTGGGACCCCATCTTGGCTTAGGTATAAAGAAGGAGTGTGTACATATGATCTGTACTGCCTCCTATCCATTTGACATTTTAGCAGTTAGAGCAGCGCGTTGGACCAAACTTGGTACCTGAATAACTACTTTATTGATGATATTGGGAGGACGAGAGTCCATACATAGCGTATTTATTCAAAACGAGAATGGATCAAAGATAACTCTACTAAAGGGCTAAGCCACTACGACCATTTAGCTATAGTATTTTCTTAGTTTATCCGCATTCCAGTAATTCTTGACCGGGGTTCCGGATAATGTTTCCAGCGTGTAGGCTCTTTTACCCGTACTGGTGACGACACTGTAGGGGCCTTCCCAGTTAGGGGCTAGTTATCCTTGGGAAGTATTTTTCCCTCCTATGTCAGCTCTCCTGAGCACTAGGTCACCGGGCTGGAATTTCCTTGGGACCACTTTCTTGTTGTACCTGGCCGCTGTCTTCTGCTTGAGGGCGGCATCCCGTATGTGAGCTACGTTTCTTCTTTCTTCGAGCAAGTCCAGGTCCTCTCTGATTAGACCAGGGTTGCTGTCGGATGAGAACTGTTGGTAGCGCCAGCTGGGCTCCCCTATCTCCACCGGGATCATGGCCTCGCAGCCATAGGTCAACTTGAAAGGGGTCTCTCCCGTCGTGGAATGGGGAGTGGTCCGGTATGCCCAGAGAACATGGTCAAGTTGCTCGACCCAGTTCCCTTTGACTTCATCTAACCTCCTTTTTAAGCCTCGCACGATGATTCTATTGGCGGCCTCGGCTTGTCCATTTGTCCTGGGGTTCTCGACGGAGCTGCAGTGGTGCTTTATTTTCAATCCGGCTAGTAGCTCTTCAAAAGCTTTGTCTTTGAACTGGGTACCGTTATCTGTGACGACAGATTCTGGTATGCCGAACCTGGTGAAAATATGGCGCCAAGTAAACTTCTGAATTCGCGCCGAGGTGATAGTGATCAGAGGTTCGGGCTCGATCCACATAGTAAAATAGTCTACTGCTACCACCAAGTATTTAAACTGCCCTGGGGCCTGGGGGAATGGACCCAACATGTCCATACCCCACCTATAAAAGGGGCAAGGAACCGATGTAGTGAACAGTTCTTCAGAAAGGGCTTGAAAATGATCTACATGGCGCTGACACTTGTCACAAACTTGAACATGTGTTTGAGAGTCAGCTTCCATTGTCGGCCAATAGAATCCTGCCCTTAATATCTTTTGGACTAGGGCTTTGGCTCCTGAATGGTGACCGCAGCTTCCTTCATGAACTTCGGCTAGGGCATATTCTGCTTCTTTTGGGGTTAAGCACTTTAGAAGAGGGGATGAGAAACCACGTCGGTATAGGCGGCCGTTGTAAATGGTGTATCTGACCGCCTTCTTAACCAATCTGGAAGCCTCTTTCGGATCCAAAGGTAACTTTCCATGCTGCAGGTAGCCCAGTATAGGGGTGATCCAAGATGGCTGATGGTCCTCCACTTGGGATATGCTGTGATCCGTGATGGAGGGTTGGGAGAGAGTTTCTTGGATTACAGACCGGTTGTTGCCAAGGCTCTTCGTGCTGGCCAGTTTAGATAGAAGGTCTGCTCTGGAGTTCTGTTCTCTTGGGATGTGCTCTATCTTGACCTCTTCAAAACCTCTTAAAAGTTCCTGGACCTTGCTCAAGTATTTCTGCAGGAGGGGTTCTTTAGCTTGATAGTCACCTCGGATTTGGGAGGTTACTAGCTGGGAATCACTGCAAAGTGTGATCCGCATTGCCTCCATATCCTTTGCCATTAGCAAGCCGGCGATGCAAGCCTCATACTCGACCTGATTGTTTGATGTTGAGAATTCAAACTTTAGGGAGTGCTCCAACGTCAAACCCTCCGAATTTTTCAAAATCACTCCGGCCCCGCTCCCTTTGGGGTTCGATGATCCGTCGGTAAAAATGGTCCAGAAGGCTTTCTTAGGGTCACCGTTGGTTGTTGTGAGTTCAGCTAGGAAGTCGGACAACGCTTGAGCTTTTATTGCAAGTCGTGGTTCATATGTGTTTCCAAACTCTGAGAGTTCAATCAACCATGCAATCATTCGCCCAGCCAGATCTGGTTTGTGTAGCACCTGTCGGATGGGTTGATTTGTTCTTACCGCCACTAGGTGGCATTGGAAGTATTGTCGAAGTCTTCTTGCGGTGATAATGAGCGCAAAGGCAACTTTCTCAACCTTTTGGTATTGAAGCTCGGGGGCTTGAAGGACTTTACTTACAAAGTAGACAAGCTTCTGTCCTTCGTCGGTTTCCCGGATCAAGACTAAGCTTACGGCCTCGTCGTGGACGGATAGATACAAGTAGAGTGTCTCCCCGGTGTCCGGCCTCATCAAGATAGGAGGGGAGGACAAGAGGTTTTTTAATGATGTGAAGGCGTCCTCACACTCTTGAGTTCATTGAAAACTTTTTCCCTTCTTGAGCAATTTGAACAGGGGGAGAGACTTGTGAGCGGCTTTAGCTAAGAATCTTGTGAGGGCCGCTATGCGCCCCGTAAGCTATTATACTTCTTTGACATTCCGGGGACTTCTCATGTTGAGGACGACCTGACATTTATCTGGATTGGCTTTGATTCCTCTATGAGTTAGCATGAACCCCAAGAATTTACCGGCCTGAACCCCGAAAGCGCACTTCTCTGGGTTCAACCTCATGTTGTACTTTCGGAGTTGTGCAAATACTTCCTCAAGGTCCGCCGTGTGCGATCCGCTGTGTGGGGTCTTTACTATCATGTCATCTATATAGACTTCTAGCATCTTTCTCACTTGGTTTTCAAAAACCTTGTTCATCATCTTCTGGTAGGTGGCTCCTGCATTCTTTAGGCCGAAAGGCATGACCTTATAGTAGTAGCTCGCCTTGTCGGTAATGAAAGTAGTTTTATCCGCATCCCCAGCGTACATGGGAATCTGGTTGTACCCGAAATATACGTCCATGAATGAGAGCCACCTGAACCCCGAGGAGCCATCCACTAATTTATCCACGTTAGGGAGTGGATATGGGTCCTTGGGATAGGCTTTATTCAGGTCAGTATAGTCTACGCACATCCTCCATTTTCCGTTGGACTTTTTTACCAGAACCACGTTGGAAAGCCATGTGGTATAGGAAATTTCTCTGATGAAGTTGCCATTTAGTAGTTCTTTAACTTGGTCTTCGACGACTTGCTGCCTCTCGGGTCTGACCTTTCTCTTCTTTTGTGCGACCGAGCTGGTACCCTCTTTAATTGACAATCGGTGGCAAATAAAGCTGGGGTCGAGTCCGGGCATGTCGGAGGAAGTCCAAGCGAAGAGATCCTTGTTTCTCAATAGGAGTTCCAACAGTTGTTGTTTTTCTTTTTCACCTAGACGAGCTCCGATTTTGGTGACCTGTTCTGGGTTGGTCCCAAGCTGAAGAGACTCCAGTTCACCTTTGGGCTGGGGGCGAGTACCCCAGATTTCTTCTCTGATGTCCAGTTCTGTCATTAAAATGTTAACCTGGTCGATAGCCGGGGTGGATACGACGGGGCTCGACCTTCGGGGCACTTTACAAATCTTCAAGCTCTCATTATAGCATTTTTTGGCTGCAATTTAGTCGCCTTTTACAGTGATGACATCATTGTTCTTATTGAGGAACTTCATCACGAGGTGGGTGGTGGATACCACCGCTCCAAGGGGGTTGAGAGAAGGACGGCCCAGGATAATGTTATAAGCCGAGGGGCAGTCCACAACCAGGAACTTTATCTTGATAGTCCTGAATAGTATAGATGATCCGAGGGTCAGGTGGGTTTCGTAATATCCGACCGGGGTGATCTTCTCACCGGTGAATCCCGTCAATTCTCCAACATGGGGAGTCAAGTCGGATTGCGGGAGCTCCAACTTCTGATAAAGATCTAGGAACATAACGTCGGCTGAACTCCCTTAATCGATGAAAATTCAGCGGATTTCAGCATTGAAAATCACCCCGGAGATGACGAGTGGGTCGTCGTGATCCGGGATTATTCCGCCGTAGTCTTCGTCTGAGAAGGTGATGAGAGGCGTATTTCTATTCTCCACTTGTGTTCTTAGTTCTGAGTGGACCACGCTAAAAACTGCCATTCTAAGGGTTTTCTTTCGAGCTCCATTGAAGGATCCCCCTCCGGCAAAGCCAACGGCAATGGTATGGATCATCCTGTTGGGCTCGGCGCGGTGATCGTCGTTATCAACGAAGGGAGTGTTCCTGGCCCGACCCTGTCGATCACTGTTATCTCGGCGAGGCGGAGTCCGGGATCTTCTCTTAGGACTTCTTGTCCTTTTGCGCGGAGGGGATGAACTTCGACGTGGGGTGCGTCTGCTGTCTCTGCGTCTATTGTCCCCTTCGTTATTTTGTACACGAAGGATATACTGCTGCAAGCGTCCAGCCTTGATCAAAAATTCAATGGCATCACGCAACTGATAGCAATCTTCTGTATCGTGGTCGTAGGCCTTATGCCATGTGCAATATTTGGAGTGATCCTTCTGCTTGTGTTTCTTGATAGGGGGCGGTCTCCGGACATTCTGAAACTCCGTGTTCATCACTTCTCTCAAGATTGTTTCCCGAGGCGTATTCAAAGGAGTGTAGTCAGAATAGTTTCTCCATGGTGGGCTACCCTTTGGGGGTCGTGACCTTGAGGAATTTTGGTTTGGCTTTTAGTGAGAAGGCTCACCTTTGTCCCATCTCCTATGGTCTTCTGTTGCCTCCTCCAAGTAGACATACTTCTCGGATCGTTTCTTGAAGCCGGTCAGATTGTCCGGTTTCTTTTTTGCCAGGGACTTGAAGAATTCAGAGCCTATCCGGAGACCGTTCCTGGCATAGTGCAAGGCTATTCTGTCTTCAAAATTTTCTATATTGGTGCAGGCAGCCATAAAGCACCTAACGTAATCCCGGAGGCTCTCGTCCTTTCCCTGGTGGATCTTAGCCAGAGATTCGATGGATTTGGGTTGTTCCTTGCTCGTGGTGTATTGTAGCAGAAAACACTGTTTGAGGTCCGACCAATCCACGAAGGTCCCCCGCGGTTGGCTGGTAAACCACTTGAGGGCCCCCTTTTTGAGGGAGAGAGGGAAGGCTCGGCACAACAATTCCATGGATCCGCCATAAAAACATAGGGACTGCTCGTAGGCATTTATGTGCTCTTGGGGGTCCGTGGTTCCGTCGTAAATTTCCAAGTTTGGTGGAAACTTGAAATTTCTTGGAACCCGGAACTCCATGAGTTAATCGGAGAAAGGTTGTTCCATAATTCCGCGATTCTGGTTATTGTCCCCAGTATTGGGGATTCCCTCATCGTCGTAGGCCCTCCTTTTATTATTTTCCACGCCGGTCCGTCTATCATGGCAGCGCGGCTTCGGTTGGTTTTCATGCATGGCGCGTTGTATGTTTTCCAGCCTCCTGAATTGGTCATTGAGCAAGTCCATATGTTGCTGCAACATATCTTGAAATTAGCATTGGGAACCCCGAGATTGATGTGTGCGTTCAGAGTGGGATGCACGATCATTGAACTTGTCGTTCGGGATTCTCAAACGTTAGTGTACCCGAATCCTGCGCTCTTGAAGGCTCTGATCACCTCTCTAGGCTGGGAACTCAAGTCTTTTCCTGACAGAAATCCTGTGTGATGGGTTAGGAGACTCCTTAGAAAAGAAGGTGGAGTGCCCATCACGTCAGCTTCCTGATCCGGGTGCCTGATTTCTCACAGCGGAGGTTTGAGCCACAAGTGGAGGCAGTGATGGTGGTGGACGTTGCATGTCAAGGTCTTGTCTCTGGTTGACAGAGGTTTGAGCAGCGTCTCTTCTCGAGTTTTGCCTCCTATTCACCATGATTAGGTGGGATTAGAATTTTATGGTTTCCCACAGACGGCGCTAATGTTCTGAAATGAATTCAGAGGGGTACCTGAGGTAGGCATGTAACGGTGATTCCTCCTTTGAGCAGCAGCTGAGTGTGTAGCACAGGGGGGTGGGTACCTGCAAAGGGACTCCAACGCTCAAGTCAGGATGTGCACAAGGAGATTTAAGAGATTGGGTTCCAGTTACCTTCTTGGATGGCTCAACCACGTATTTATAGAGCGTATATAGAATCCTAATAGGATCCTTACTGAATGCAGGTAATTTAAGATTAGTATCATGATGATGATCATCTTTCCATTATTATAGGATATGTCCCTGTAAATCTGATATTAAGATATGGAAAGTATCTAACCATTAAAGATATCTACGAATCCTATAATATCGTAAGTTGATGATTGGCAGTTATGGATATTTAGGGATTCATTCTTTTTCGAGAATCTATCAGTTACGATGTCACATACTAACACTGCTCAAGGGCCGTAGTCCGTGGTCCAGAATACGTCGTGAGTCTTCCTCTACGCCAGTTAGGAGGAGTTCGATAGTGTGCATGCCGAGTTGATCCCATGGAGCGGGATCCCGAATCACGGTCCAGAACAGAGTCAATGTCAACATACCGCATAGGAGAACGTGTGTCACAGAAAGCAACCATTAGAATATTTCCAAGACCAGCTTCCTTAATAGGCTGCAAGTAAACCAATTCAGTAAGAAAGTGGGGGCGAGATAAGTAACGAACAACACAAAAAGATCAATTATATTAATAACCCATAAATCCAACAGGGACAAACTAACAGCGAAGATTTTCACTTTTCCATACTTCAGCTATTTACCTGATGATCTGTACTTGGATCAGTCAAAATGAGAAGGCATGGCTCTCTCAAGGATGTCTGGAGCCGATTAGTGACTGTTCCAAGAGTGTGCTTTACAGCAATTGCATGGGCGCCAGTATACTGAGCAAACTAAAGAACTGCTCTCTGACCATAAGGCCTGTAGACTGAACAATAATATCCTGACCAACACAACAAACCAAAATCATCAAAACATTAGTTTTTTAGAACCAAAAAGCCTAATACACCACACATACAATATATTACCAGACTATGGGTTCTAATATAGCAAGTAGAATAAAATACATAAACTGCCTACAATAGAAAAACACACGATGAATAATATAGACTGGGGAAAATATGTAGAATTATCAAAGGGTACAGATCTGGAAAATGAAAATGACAATTGAAATACATAGGTTTCACAAGAGTTACATGCAGGCTACCTTAATCAAGAATTTGCTTGTGCAGATGAATCCAGAGTCAGCAAATTGTAAGTCCAAATATATAATGCATTGATATAATGTCTCCACCCCTGCAAATAGTTTGATCTTTAGTGGTCTGTGCCTTTTTGTTTTTTTTACTACAAAAGAAAAGAAACCAGAGGCTAGCCTATGAGAAAAAGAATAGAAGATCATTTTATTGGCAGTTACTCCAAAGGATAAGCGGAACCCAAGAAAACTCGGCTGAAGACAAACACAAAGATTTCGAAAGGGAATGGGAGAATGGTACCTTCATGCGATATGAGCTCTTTGATTTCAGCATCCTTTTAACGTAGAAAAAGCTCTGGTTGATGCGATAAGAGAAAAACATATTATTCAAAACAATTTTGAACAGAAAGTCCAGAAAAAGTCATGTTTATTAGAAATCTCAGTAACTTTCAATCAAAAGTTCATTTAGACAGGCAAGACATTAATCAGTAAAAGTAATTTGCTAGATGCCATACAATGAGCATTAACCATATGATATCAACTAATTGACAAAAAAAAATCATTTATCAAGTATTTCTTTGCATTATAAGAAACTTTCCAAGCAACATAAATTTACATTTATAACTGAAAAAACATAACCCACTATGGTCCATTGAAGTGAATAATATTGGAAAAAAGATCAAAATTTAAGCCACAATATAGTCATTGAACCATGTAAACTCATATTAAATGCATCCCCTTTCACTAAAATATACAACAACAACCAAATTTTTTTTCTCGGTTCCTTTTCACTAAAATATAATGATAATAAATAAATCACAAAAAGAATGAAGAAAAGATGAATTTTATATACATATTAAACCCTTCCATAGCTTTATGAAGTACAATCAGACATTCTTCTCGTCATCTCCATTGGCACAATATATGATGAATATTTAAAATTTTATATTTTTATTGTTCAAATTAAAAGCCTTGGTTTTTAATTTTTTTTAATCTTTTTGATTGAGTTTATTCTCAAGTTTTTTTTATGTTTTTAATTTTTCTAAATTTTGTTATTGTTGTGTGTTTTTATGTGTTTTTGATAGGTAATATTACATGGAAGAAGACAGGACGATTGCATAAGACACATAGCTGAAGTTGCATTCTGGTAGTCCAACGCCTATACGCTGGAAATCCAGTGCTTAGGTGCTGGAAAGGCAGAGGAAGTTTTATTTCTGGTCATTTAGCGCCTAGGCGCTGAAGTCAGAGTGCCTAGGCGCTCGATACGTAAACACCATGGTTTTAATGGGCCAGCGCCTAGGCGTAGGTAACGTAGCGCCTGAGCGCTGGATGTGCAGAAAGCCCACGTTATTTTCTTATAAATTCATAAGTTACACCAAATGTAACACACACTTGGACAGAACGCAGCAGCCGTCAAGAGGCACAAACCCTAATGTGATGTTGGTGCAATTAAACTTGAAGATTAGAATTTTTCTTCAACTTTTTCACATTTTTACAATGGAGTTTGTCATATTATTCCCTTTGTGTTCTTCTTTTTTCATGTGTAACTAATTTTTCCTTTGTTAGGAAAATGATGGATCTTGTTCTTGGATGATGTAACTTCTTTTATGAGTTTAATTTATGTTTCTATTTCATGATTTATGTGTTTATCTCTATTTTTAATATTTTTCTAAACCTGATCAATTTGAGAATGATCTTTTGGGTTGATGTATGATTTGAAAAAATTTGCATGAACCTAGAACTTGTGATAAATACCATAATTTCTATAATCGCTAAGAATAGACGTTGTGGGTCATGTGGTCTTTCTTTTAATTCTCTCGTTCTTGATAATGCCTTTCTAATTAGGGTTAGGCTAAAAGATTAGTTAATTCCAATTAGCATAAGAAGATTAATATACCAATAGATTAAGTATTAATTAATTTTGAGAATTGATCATAAATCATTGAAATAGAACATAGTTAAACTAATTTTTGAATGTGTATCTAAAGAAATCAAGTGAAATCTGAATCCTAACTCTTCAACATCATTGTTTTTCATCCATTTGATTTCTTGTTTGCTGATTTTATATTTTTTTTAATTGAATTTGTAACAACTCTATTTTCGATAGCTTAAATAGTGTTGATTTAACGAACTTAGTAATTGATAACATAATCCTCGTAAGAACAATACTTTACTCATTCTTTATTACTTTTATCAATTTAGTGCACTTGTCAATATACACATCAATATATATGGAGACTGGATAATAAGATAGTTCACATGACTACCCTGTTGAATGATTACCATTAGCATTAAACTTTGCTCGCTTGAACAGTACAGCAAACAATTTAATTATGATGATATTAAGACAAGAAAAACTGAAATTGCCTCTAAGTAATTTATAACCAAGCCTTAATTATGATGATATTAAGACAAGAAAAGCTGAAATTGACTCTTAAGTAATTTATAACCAAGCCTTAATTATGCACAAAGTTATTCCGGTTGTCCCTGTCTCCATCTTATCCATCTTCACCATTTACAATAGATTGATAAATTATCCAAAATGATAACAAGACAAGACAAACTAAAATTGGGACTCCATCTAATTTATAACCAAGCCTTAATATTGCACGAAGTTATTCTGGTTGTGTCCAGCTCCATCTTCACTATCTACAATACTATATTAGTGCATAGATATAGACTAGTCTATATAATAGCAAAATGAAAGAGCACCCTACTTTACAATCCGGATTCTTTCATTTTTAATGTACAATATATCCAAAAACCAGCATCACAAGGACTTTATCAGTAGGTGAGACTTACAGAGCCATCAAACATTCGAATTGCTTGTTTAGCATCCACGACGCTCCCCATTGTAACAATGCAAATACTCTGCTTCTATCTGTAATGTCTTCATAATTCAATCGAACAAAATAAGCACAGTTAGAACTAAACTTTGCTCGCTAGTACAGTACTCCACAACGACTCCTTCCCTTTCTCTTTCTTCTCACCCTGTCCATCACCATGTACAGTATTTTTCCCACTTCAGCCATTCCTGTACATGATCCAGATTGTGCAATTTCATTCAGAAAAAGTAATTACACGCAAGTAAAGAACATCCAAAATCAACATTAACTGCACTGATTGATAATAATAGAAGGAAATTGTTCCCAAGAAAATACATAGAAAAAAAAAGAGAGCAAGAGAACGAGAATGCAAAGAGAAAATGCAATGGTGTTAGAGGATCAAGCAATCAAACCTGAAGGTGATTCCGCGCGAACCTTCTACCAATGCAAATATTGTGTAGAAATCTACAAACCCTTATAAACAGCTGCAAAGTCTCTACCAATGTAACTTTTGGACAAAGTTACAACCTTCTACCACTGTTTTTGTACAGTTTCTTCTCTTTTTTCATAATCTTACCAATTCGTCGATTTAAGTATTTAAAAGGCACAAGAATTTGCTTGAGAAGCGACCAACCCCACACTAATAACTTTCTCATTATTGGTATTCTTAAAAAAAAGAGCCCCACATATCCAATAAAAAATAGAGAAATTCTTACCTAAAGTTGAGTGCATCAAGTAAATCAAGACTTAATATTTTTATTAATTTTTATAAAATTAATTATGTAACACAATTATTTATGAAAATATTAAATTATGATTAGACTGGTGCACCTAATTAGGTGCCCATGATTTAGGCAAAAATTTCTCTAAAAAATGAATTTCTCTAACATAAAATAACCCTGCGATTATGAATTTAAGAATAAAGGTCAAATCCAACATATAAGCCTTCAGAGTGTGCAAAGCATCCTCTGCCCTCAACTTCCCATAAGGTGTTATCTTAAACACAGATCCCAATTTTCCCAGTTTTCCCAATTGCACTAGCCTTCTAAAGATTAATGTTTCAAATCCCAATTGCACTAGCCTTCTAAAGATTAATGTTTCAAATAGATAATTTTCAGAAATTAGATCATCAAATAATTTTAAGCGTCGGATTAGAACAATAGATGCCTTCAACTTCCCATAAGATTTATTCAAGCTCATAGCATCTTCCTCGATCCTCCTCATTAATTCTTGCAACAGATCTTGGTATGCTTCCTCTAAGGATTCCCCATAGCTAGAGCTTGAAGCTTCCTCTGTAGACGGACAATGGCATCCCAATAGTGATGGATTTATTTCAGCAATTCTATAAACCTAGATCAATTATAGATACAAGATTATAGTATATTAAACGAATTGTATTCAAGAGAAATAGATCAATAATATGTACTTAGCATGATTCCACAATCCATTGTCGCTCAGTGAAAAGATCAAGAAGAATTCACGTGTGTGAGAGAAAATTATCGCCCTCATCCAGTTTTAACCAGTATGTTGTCTTTTGTCATGAAGGTAAGATGAAAATACATGTCAATGAGATTTTAAGATTTTGATGTAATCTTATGCAACATTGTCCACAGATTTTACTTTAGTAAGAAACTTTTGATTAAGGTTTTATACTTGCGTACTTAAAAGCATGTCGATCTTCTCATTACTTAAGTGAAGGAACAATTAGGTGTCCATGTTTGACGTCAAGTTATAGTGGGAAATTGTTGAAACGCCTAATGGGGAAAAACAGCTTTATAACTTACCAGATGAGAGTAGGGACTTCTCAACGGGCTACTAAATGAACAGCCTAAACCTATCACGAGCTACTCACAACAAAAGCCCAATTACAATATTCATAAATTGACCAAGTGCTATATTATAAAACATAATTCCATAATTAGAGTGTGTTTAGGAAAGATTATTTTTTGAGTTTCAGCTGTTTTTAGATGAAAAAGCTGTTTTATAAAATAATTATTCTGTTTGGTAAAAAGATTAAATCTTAAAAAAATATTTTTACATCAATTTCAGCTGTTTTGTGACCAGCTTAAAGACTGAACGGTTTGATTAAATTTTTTACGATTATTCACAACTTTCCCCTTAATAACCTCATCATCCCCCAACGGTCCTTCTTCACCAAAAACATTAATGTCACTTTCTACCATAATAACACCTTCACCGAGGAAGAACATGGTTTGATAAAATGACTTCCTTTCAAAGATAAATGTTGTCTCTGAATGACTCCGTTGTGTAAATTAGTTTCCTCAACCAAAGCTCATCAATGTTTAATCTTCCTTCATCTTTCATACCTTCCACCAAACACTACCGAAGGCACGCGTAGGAATGGTTGCTACTTCCCTTTGTCCGTGATTGCCGGGAACAATCATGATTGTCGTTGGTTGCTGCCATTTGCTCTGACTGAATTGAGTCAATTTTTGAGACTTGTGCTAGTCCGTCGTGCTTGCCCCACCGCCACCGTCGTCGTCCGAGGTTCGGTCATTGTGCTTTTGTCGTCGCTACCAACCAGTAGGTGGATCCGACTTCTTCTATTTTTTTAGTTTTTCTCTTTTTCCTGTATTTTTTTTCTTCTCCCCTATATGCTAGATCTATGGTTCGTTTATTCTCCCCTGCATGTTTCTGGATCTGTGATTTGCCTTGTTCTATTTTTTTCCCTTATTTTTCATTTGGATGTAACATCTTTTGATAGTTGCTGCCATTTAGGTGTAACTATACGCCCCTCACTTGCAAAAATGGTGGAAAGAGAGAAAGGAATGGAGAAGAATCAGCCTCCTTAATGAAAAAGTTCCCAAAAACTGACTCCCCTCGACTTCTCAACAAATTTATTTACATTAATTTTTATTATTTGTGTAACATGGTCAACATTGGTAAGCGTCCACGCATGTGCGTGAACTCTTCGTGCACATGCGTAAGTTTTTCTGACCCAAAACAGAGACTATCACACACATGCGTGAATTCCTCGCGCATATGCGTAAGTTTTTCTGATCCAAAACAGAGACTGTCACCCACGTGCGTGAATTCCACGCATATGCGTGATTCTTCCTGTTCCAATTATTTTGCACAAAGGCTGTCACGCATATGCGTGGAACCTTCATGCACATGCGTGGATGCCTACTTTCAATTCTTCTCTTCCAAAGTTATTGTTGTCCTTTTTTAATAAATAGATAAAATTTTGATGACAAGATATAAAAAAAATCTAATGTTAAAAGAAAAACAAATATTATAAACAAATAACTTCATACCATTTTTTGTAATTTATTATATAAAAGTGATTAGTTCTCAATGAGGTGACTAAGGGATGAAATGGATTTTTTTGCATTATTTTTGCACCACCCAAACAAAATAGATCATCTTAAAATCGTTTTTCAGCAAATATATCCAAACAAAAACTAATTTTGATTATAATCGATTATCACAATAATCGATTATTTGAAAATTGATTATCAGCATAATTTTTTTTCCAGCTTTCCCAAACAAGCTCTTAATATATATTAATGATTTAAACAACATTTTAATTATTGAATAATGCTAATCCACATAACATATATATATATATATATTTTGAATTAAAATTCAACAATTCTCCCACTTAGATATCATTAGTCAATCATTAAAATACAAGAATCATTAAGACTAGAATACCAACTATGGACAAAGCACATGTCAACCAACATTAGCCTAAGAAATATAAGCTTTAACTCTACGTAAAATAAGTATCGATAGGAAAGTAGATCATACATGTTAAATGCTCATATTTCACATAAAGAATAATGAATATGGAAAACATAATTAATTAAGAGAAATATATCCAAGAATAGTCCAAGCATCTGAAAATGCTATAAGAGATATGATAATAAAAGTGACGTCATCTCATACATATCTCATAAGAATGACAATAAGTAAATATAAAATTTCAGACTCCCACTAACCCAAAACATCAAAAGACTTAACTAAACTCATATGAGCTACATGATTCTGCAAAGCTCCAACAGTTAAGCCTTTAGTTAGTGGATCTGCTAACATGTTCTCTATAGTAAGATGCTCAATTCGAGTCTGAAACTCCAGAATTTTCTCTCTAACAAACAGATATTTAATATCAAAATACTTTGAGCGAGAAGAGCTTTTGTTGTTTTGAGAGAAATGCACAGCAACAATATTGCCGCAATATATCACAAGTGGCCTAGATATGCTTTCAACAATATGAAAGCCAGAGATTAAGGTTTTTTTAGCCACATGGCTTGACAAGTAGCCTCATAGCAAGCGACATACTCTGCCTCCATGGTAGAAATAGTTGTAAGAGTCTGTTTGACACTATTCCAAGAGATAGCTCCTCTTGCCATCATAAAAATAGAGCCGAAAGTAGACTTTCGGTCGTCAGGGTAACCTGCGAAATTAGAATCAGAATAACTAATGACCTAAAGTTGATCAAACTTCTTATAGGTCAACAAATAATCCTTGGTTCCCTGCAAATATCTCATGACCTTTTTTCACGGCTTTCCAATGACTCAAACCTGGGTTGCTCAAGTATCTCCCTAAAGCATTAACAGCAAAAGTAATATCGGGACGAGTACAAACTTAAGCATACATTAAACTGCTAACAGCGGAAGCATATAGGACCTTTTCCATTTCAACTATCTCTATATCATTTTGAGGACATTGGGATTTAGATAGTTTATCACCTTTTTGAATAGGTGCAGCACATGGGGAGTAAGAATGCATGTTAAACCGCTTGAGGATCTTTTTAATATATCCTCTCTGAGACAATCCAAGAATGCCACGTGACCTATCACGGTAAATTTGGATGCCTAAAACAACTGAAGCATCACCAAGGTCCTTCATATTAAAGTGGCTACTCAACATCAATTTTGTTTCAGTCAAAAGTTTAACGCAGCTGATAGCAAGAAGAATATCGTCGACATATAGAACAAGAATTATAAAATTACTCCCACTATTCTTCAAATAAATGCACTAATCTGAGGTATTTTCTTTAAATCCAAAAGAAGTGATAACCTGATCAAATTTCAAATACCATTGCCTAGATGCCTGTTTCAGTCCATAAATGGACTTTTTAAGTCTGCAAACCAAATGCTCCTTACCTGTTTCAACAAAACCATCAGGCTGAACCATATAAACATCCTCGGGTAGATCTCCATTCAGAAAAGTCGTATTCACGTCCATCTGGTGAAGTTCTAAATCAAAATGAGCTACCAAAGCCATAACAACTCGAAATGCATCTTTTGTAGAGACCGGTGAGAAAGTCTCCTTATAATCAATGCTTTCTCTTTGACTATAGCCTTTTGCTACTAGTCTAGCTTTGTACCTCTCAACTCTACCATCTGGACTATGCTTGGTTTTGAAAACCCATTTGCACCCAAACGGTTTGCAACCAACTGGTAACTCTACGAGATCCCAAACAGTATTATGAGACATAGAAGACAATTCATCATGCATAGCATTTAGCCAATCAGAAGCATGAGAGCTGAGATTAGCTCCTTAAAAGTTATAGGATCGTCGTCATCATGGAGATCAAACTCATGCTCCTGAAGATACACTACATAGTCATCTGGTATAGAAGGCCTGCGTACTCTCTGAGATCGTTCTTAATGAGACTACTTCAGCAATGTCATCTGGTTCCTGTTCATTAGCTGGTGGTGCCACTACATCGTCTTTTCTTCGAAGAGCTTGATCATCATTATGATTTATTGGAACCATAATATCTGCAGGAAGTGAAACAACCGGTATCGGAACTACGGTCCGATCCTCTTTAAGAGTGATTGGTTGTGGTGTATGGCTCCCACTATCCAAATCATCCTCAAAGAATATCGCTCGGTCAGACTCGATGACTCACATGGAGTGAGAAGGACAATAGAATCTACAACTTCTAGAGGTCATGCAGTAGCCAATGAAGAAACTGCTAAGAGTCTTAAGATCAAGTTTCTTCTGCTGAGGATTATAAAGTCTAACTTTTTCCTTACAACCCCACACATGAAAGTGTTTCAAACTCGGCTTCCTTCTAGTCATCAACTCATAGGGAGTTTTCGGTACAGACTTGCTGGGTACTTGATTAAGAATGTACACAGCAGTCTTCAAAGCATCTCCCCAAAGAAATTCTAACAATGACAAATGGCTCAACATACATCTCACTATATCCATAAGCATGCGATTACGTCTCTCTGCAACTCTATTCTGCTCAGGAGTACCAGGCATAGTATATTGAGCTTCAATTCCACATTCATCGAGAAATCTAGTGAACGGTCCTGGATTTCTTCCAGTTTCATCATATCTGCCGTAATAATCACCTCCTCTGTCAGACCTCACACATTTGATCTTCTTGCCTGTCTTCAATTCAACAGCAGCCTTGAAGGATCTGAAGGCATCCAAAGAACTAGATTTTTCTTGGGGAAGATCTATCCAACCGAATTTGGAGAAATCATCTATAATGGTAATAAAATACCTATATCCACCCATAGTAGTGGGTGTAATTGGTCCACACATATCTGTATAAAACAACTGTAGCACATCATCACACCTGTTTGCTCCTTTATTCCTAATTTTGGTAGTGAACTTGCCTTTAACACAATCTACACACGTGTCGAAATCAGAGAAGTCAAGGTTATGAAGAACACCTTCCTTAATCAGTCTTTCAATCCGGGGCCTAGAGATATGCCCCAAGCGTCTATGCTATAGCATAGAAGAACTCTCATTAGTCCTCTTACGCTTACTTCCAATAACATAATTAACAGACATATCATTCAAATTCAGCATATATAGCCCATCACACAAAACTCCTGAACCAACGGCAACAGAATTAAAACAAACAACAACTTTTCCATTACCAAATTCAAAAGTGTAGCCATATCTATCCAAAGCTGAAACTGAAATTAAATTCCTTCTCATGGAAGGTACATAAATAGTATCTTTCAACAATAAAGTATGTCCAGAAGGTAAAAACAAGGTAACTACTCCTATTTCTTCCACTAATACTCTAGCTCCATCTCCCACAATGATCTTGGATTCAGCATTACTTGGCTTCCTCAGGCTTGTGAATCCCTGTAAAGAATTCACAACGTGAATAGATGCACCTGAGTCAAACCACCAAGTATTGGGAGCAACATCAACTACATTTGATTCAAAACAAGTTAAAGCTAGGAGTGTACCTTGCTTCTCAAGTTTCTTCTTGAGAATGTAACAATCATCCACTTTATGGCCATACTTCTTGCAATACTTGCAGTTTCCCTTAAAGAAAATCTTGTTAGGCTTGAAGAAATTCTTCTTAGGTTCCAGGTATTGAGATATTTTCCCCTCTTTCTTCTTAGCATGTTGAAACTTGTCTTTGTAACCTTCCTTTTTCTCATTTTTAGTACCAGAAGTAGAAGCAACAAACTGAACACTGTGTGATTTTCCTTTCCTTATAGAATTCTCTTCTTGAGAAACAATAGCAATCATTTCATCAACTGTCCACTCATTTTTTTGAGTGTTATAAGAGATCTTCAGAACATCAAATTGAGAAGGGAGTGACTCCAGAACCTGCCATATCAGATAACTCTCACCGAGATCAACCTTGAGAGACTTTAGTTTATTAAAATAGTGCACTAACTTCATTATGTGCTCATGAACTCCACTAATACCATCATATTTAGTCTTCTCAATCAAAGAAAGATATTGACCCTTTAGAGCTTTATTAAAAGTCGTGAATTTCTCACCAATAGATTTCAGAAATTCCTTAGCATTCTTGCTGTCTGGAATGCTCTGTCTAATTGACTTCTCCATAGTATATTTCATCACCTTAAGGCACACCCTGTTTGAGTGCTCCCATTTTTCACGAGAAACCTTTTCAGCAGCAGTGGACTCAGTAGTAAGAGCAGCAGGCTCTTCTTCTCTCAAAGTTATGTCCATGTTAGTGATAGCCAAATAAAGATCTAGAGATTCTTTCCAATCCTCAAAATTAGTCTCATTCAAAGTTTTGACAGAAGTCAATTGCATAGGCAAAGAGGCTGGCATGAAAACAACAAAAGGAAACATTTAATATGCACAATGTTATCATGCAACAAGAGAATTAAATGGTTCCATATGCTCAACCAAACAAGTCCTTTAGAAAATTTCTTACTTATCATGGTCCCGCCTAAGGGTCCCGAACCATAATAAATAAGAAATATAATAATACAATGCACAAATCTTATATCACTAAAATTTCTAATACCGATAGGGTACTCAAAAGAAAAAATTTGACATAAACATAAATCTAACAGCACATTGTATAATAACAAATTACATTAATAACAACATACTGATAGGGTGTAATTACTAGTAATGCAATAAAAAATTATGATTAAAAAAATTTAATCATTCAACTCATAAAATTTGTACAATTGTACCCACAATAGGTGAGCTCACAGTTATACAAATTATCAACAATTATGCTTAATAGAATATGATAAACTCATATTATGTATAATAATAAAAAAAAACAATTCACATATAGACTAAAAAAAAATTTCTTGACTATGACACATTATCAGCGAGTATCATATACCAAAGAGCCAATCATAGAGTAAGGAATAGTTAAAAAAAAAATTCAAGTCCAAAATCTAAGAGTATAGATTGTACAATACTCTCAATAATATTATAATCATGCAAAACACTTCAATATAGTACCACAATATTTTAAATAACAATTCTCATAATATTATAATATATGATATAATATTCATATCTGTCCACATGATGGAAAGTATTTTGACAATATATTATAATATTATAATATAATATGATATAATATTATATTATATATCATATATTAAAATATTATTATGTTGATAACAAACAAAAGGAAAAAGCACGTTTCTACGTTCACGGTGAGAAATCTTTGATTCTTTGGTCTTTGGTCGTTCTCACTATAATGGGTCTAATAATATTTGACCCGTGCGTGAGAACATGTTCCTTGGTGTGCGTCTGAGTGTCGCGGGCAGGAGTTGATCTTCTTCTTCCTCCCTAAAACTGCAACGCAGCAGCCATGTGAGAAATCCTTGCTAGTTCCCGTATAGTGGCTCCAACAACCACTTTCTCATTGGAAAAACACACCAAAACGGACTAGCATCGAGGAAAGAAGATGCACATACTTTTTTTTAATAATAAAAATAAATCACAAAAAAGGGTTCGAAGAACACATAGAACGAAAATAGGGTTTTGGTAATTTCATAATTTCATCTTGAATTCTCCAATAAAAACGAATGATTATGGTGTCATTGAAATTGGAAAAACAAGATCTACGAAAACCATAAACTAATTTGATCAATTCGATCAAAAACAAAGATCCAATTGAAAATATGGAAAATAAAATATAATAGTTATAATCTGTATTTATTTGGCTCTGATACCAATTGATGAATTTATTTCAGCAATTTTATAAACCTAGATCAATTATAGATACAAGATTATAGCATATTAAACAAATTATATTCAAGAGAAATAGATCAATAATATGTACTTGACATGATTCCACAATCCATTGCCGCTCAGTGAAAAGATCAAGAAGAATTTACGTGTGTGAGAGAAACTGTCCTCAATCTTGGTAAATTTTATTGCGTACTTAAAATTACCTAATGAGAAAGCAGTTTATAACTTACCAGATGAGAGTAGAAATTTTTCAATAAATTTCTTAAATGAATAAAATTTTAAACTATCACTTTCTTCTCACAACAAAAACTCAATTACAATATTCATAAATTGACCAAATACTATATTATAAAACATAATTTCATAATTAAAATATATTAATAATTTAAATAATATTTTAATTATTAAATAATGCTAATTCACATAATATATATATATTTGAATGAATTTCTCTAACAAATAAAATAACCCTGCGATTATGAATTTAAGAATAAAGATCAAATTCAACATATAAGCCTTCAGAGTGCGCAAAGCATCCTCTGCCCTCAACTTCCCATAAGGTGTTATCTTAAACACAGATTCCAATTTTCCCAGTTTTCCCAATTGCACTAGCCTTCTAAAGATTAATGTTTCAAACAGATAATTTTCAGAAATTAGATCATCCGTTAGAACAATAGATGCCTTCAACTTCCCGTAAGATTTATTCAAGCTCATAGCATCTTCCTCTATCCTCCTCATCAATTCTTGCAACAGATCTTGGTATGCTTCCTCCAAGGATTCCCCATAGCCAGAGCTTGAAGCTTCCTCTGTAGACGGACACTGGCATCCCAATAGAACAATGGGTACCCTCAGGTTTGTGGCTATCCCAAAGCCAGAACTTGAGGCTTCATTGCGGGTCCAAAATCCCCACGAAAGTTGGTTTAGTCTCCTCAACACTGGTTTGACAAATGGATCTCCAAGTTTTATCTCCAAGGTTCCCCAAAAGCGACGGCTTCCCCAAAAGCGACGGCTTGGAGCTCCTTGTAAATCCGTATACTCTAGAACGATACACAGACCAATGTCCAAACTCTCCTGGCCTTTTTCCTTCATTAATTCTTCCCGTGCCCTCAATAATCTTTCCACAAATCGGCCAACACTTTGTATATCTTCAGGGTATGAATCAGCAATATGTTTTGGCACATTCTCCTTTATCATCTCTAAAACCCGTACCACATCCTCTACAGATTCTTCGTGTTCTTGCTTTATACTTACCCCATAGGCAGAGGCTGAAGCTTCGTCTATAATTTCAGCCTTAGCTTTCCTCCAAGACCTCAATAATATTTTTCTAAACCTGACAGCACTTCCATCTAATCCTAATCGAGGCAAATACTCATAAAATGTATCTCTTGGATTAAAACTTTCTATCATGTGTTTTATTTTCTGATCTGGAGATCCTTTTGGAACCAAACGTGATGATGGCACGTAGTCTCTTGAGGAATTGGGATTGGAAAGCCTGAATCGGATATCATCCATGTTTGTTTCTTGCTTGTACACATGAACTCCCCAATTAGTCAGAATAATGTCTGAATCATATTGAATTTGAATGGTCTTCCAATCATCTCCAATACTTGTATCAAGGCCCTGCCACTCTTCATCACTGAACAAAACTCGTAGATCACACAGTAACACATGATCTTCCCGAACATTGAAATAATGGTAATCTCTACCACATATTTCTTGGCCGTCAATGAGCAAGTGGAGACTAACAGTGTGCCAGTTTACGACTCCAGGGAAGAATTCTAAAGCAACATTGGAAAATGTGTCTGTCACTTTGACTTCCTCGAACACGAATGCTAAAGCAATAATAGGAAACTTTCGGCGAGCCCAGAAAAACGGAATCTCTTCAGTGCAAACACAATCAAACCATTCTGGAATCTCCGTTTTCGGCATCACAACTTGTATTCTTTGGATCTCTTTTGAAACCTGTGCATCAAAAAACAGTAAATTGGTAGCCTATATATGCCTTTGTCCTGTTGAAAAGGAAAATAATGCTCATACATTTTTTTTTTTTAAATATTATTATTTATATTATTTGTGGATAGTGGTAATTAAATAAAAATAATAAAAAAAAATATAATCAATAATATTAAAAAAGATATAAAAATATATATATATATATTATTAATAAAAATATCATTATTGTTTAAAAACTTCCACATGAAGTATACCTTAATCAATCTGAAAAAGGAAGTATGACTTTGATAATAATGACTTAATGTTTACCCGCTTAGAATCATAAAGGTAAATTACACTTTACCCTTAAATGATTTTACTCAAATTAATTTTAATACATTTACTTTTTGAACATTCAAAGAAAGTCAAATAAATACAAAGTATTGAACATTCAAAGAAAAGTGAAAGAGGTTAACTAGTGGCATCTCTGATATGGCATCAACATACCATTTACCGATTGGATGTTATGGTTCAATTCTTTCCTCTCGTTTCGACAAAGGGAAATATTATTTTATGTCATATTTTTCTCACATAACTAACAGACTTTATATTGTTATCATTTATTTTTTTTTTCCTCTCTCTTTCTCCTTTTTCTTACACTTAAATAATTCGTAGTTTTCAATTGTTTAAGTGGTATTTTGATTTAGAGACTTAGTAATAATTTTAATAAATAAATAATAAAAATCAGATGAATGTCAAATGAATGTGAGTTTAGAATTATGTAGTAATCTCATTTTAAAAATGATTTTAACAAGAAAATAAATGAAATTTAAGAGATTTGAATTAAATAAGTAAAAATTCAAAAAAAACTTTAAAAAGATTAAAGAAATTTAAAGAAACTCAACAGAATTTAAAGATGTAGAAAATTAATTGAAAACATGTAAATGTAAAATTAAAGTGCAGAATTTAAATGAAAAAATAATAAAGAAAAACAAGTAAAAATACGAAGAAATGTAAAGGAAATTTAAAGAACAAAACTGAAAAATAAAGAACTTTAAAAGAACATTGCATTAATTTTAAATGACTTGAAATGAAAAAGGGAAGGCATACTTGGATCAGAATCCTTTAATCTGCTCGAGTTGAGATGTTAGGATTATGTATCAACAAATAACTTCTCTTTTTTACATTGTGACTATTGATATTTATAGACCAAATTAAAAATAACTGACACCCTAAAAGATCAACACGTTTGAGCAGTTTTGCCACCAACAAGTACCCACTTTCCGATAGAATCAACACTTAACTGCTTCGACTATTTTTTGTCGACTCAATGTAATCTTTCTGTCGAATTCTTCTGTCTGACATCAATACTTTATAGCCACATTAGAATTTTTCTGTCGATTTTTCTATTTAGCATTTCTGTCGGCTCAATACTTAGAAAATTTCTTCAAAATCATCATCCAACCGACGAATTGTCAAATATTTATTTTCACATCCAACAGGTACCCCCCAAAAATTTTTCTTTCGACACCGACAGGAGAAAGATAAAAATTTTTAATCAAAAATCCTTTTAAGTATATATATATATATATATATATATATATATATATATATATATATATATATATATAAATCCATCAGCACCTTCCACAAGTACCTGAACAGCCACAATCAATCTTATCATTACGAACAATAAATAGCCATTTCTAATAAATAGGGCTCATAATTACCCCTATTTTCTCACGAAAAAATAACTTTTCAAATTCACGCAACTTTTCACACCTTTATCACTGTTTACCATCTTCAACCTTTCACCTCTCTTTACTGTTCATCTCCTTCTACTTTACCTTCGCCTATTTTCTCTGCAAACTCTTGCCTTCTCTCATGGCTTCCAGCTCTCAAACTCCCAACGTGCCAGCAGCAAACTTGGGTAACCATGCGGTCGTTCAAGACCCAGTTATACAAAAGTCTGAACTCTGGCATCTTTCGAAGGTAATACTCCCCATTAACGACTCTCCACTTTCCTTGGATCCTCCGGCTGCTTTCTTGGGCCCAGTTATGCCCAAGGAATCTATTACTGATGAAATAAATTCCTTCTTCCCTTGTAAAAGTTCCCAAGAAGCTATCTTGGCTTCATTTCCTTCCATTCCTATCAGCTACTTTGGAAAATCTGAAAGGCTGTTTAGAACTCCCCCTACCCATATTAATGGGTATCTTGAATGGCTTGACAGAGTTCAAGCTTCTAAAGAAAGTTTATGGAGGGAAATAGGAATTTTTGATTGCATCCAGCTTTCTCGTTATCCCATAAAAATGGATTCTTACATGTTGAGTGCCTCTTTCTTTTTCTGGAATAAAACCACCAACTCTTTCCAATTTTCTTATGGCATGATGGGTCCAACACTTTTCGATGTATCTGTCATAACTGTTTTTTGACCAGATGGGGAAATCATTACGCTTGTTCTTTAACCTTCGAACACCATCGACGTATATTCAAAAGCCCCAACTTCCTTTTCTGGCTTTATTAATTTTTATTCCCCTGAATCAGGTCCTGTGACCGACGAAGAACATATAGCTTTTCTTCTCCTTTGGCTTTCAGCCTATGCTATAGGTTCCAAGTATCCAAATCCTTTCTTCAACTTGCTAACCTTCTTCATGAAGGTCGACCACTAGCTCTTGGTTAATTTCTCCTTGCCAATCTCTATTTGAGTATAGGTGAAATTGTCCAAAGCATCAGAGTTCAGGTAAAGAAAACCAACTCTGGTGGTCCAATGTGGCTACTCCAACTTTGGTTGAATGTCATACTGGGAGATTACTTAGTCGACTCTTCTCCTCCGACAGTCTCTCTTGCTATATATGGCATTAAACTTTGCCATGTAAAATATGAGAAAATCCACAAACAGAGCTTAGAAAATTTTATGCACTTTTTCAGCATTTTTCATTCCATCTCTTTTAGCACTGAAGACATATATTTTGCTCCTTTTACCGACCGTTCTTTTGGTCCTGAATGGTTCACTCGACCAATTCTTTTCAATGATCCTTCTACTCAGGCCAACAATATTTCTGTCTGGTCAAACTTTCTCTGCCGACAAGTTCTAGTGGCTGGTCTCCCTGGTTCGACAGACAAATCCTTAGAGTTGTGTCTGCCAAACTCAGTAGCTCGACAATTGGGATTTTGTCAAGTTATTCCAGCATCTTTCTCTCATAAGGCCAAAGAACACCTCATCAATGGCCACCTACAAAACATGTCGGATCTTGTTCGAGTAGCTTCAAAAAATGAAAGGCACAAGCATCACTTCGAGATCTCTGTATTTACCCTCTACAGAGGAGTTTCAAAAGATTTTGTCGATTAGTGGACTAAATATTATAGCCCTTACCATGTCGACATTGAGACCTGTCGAAGTTGTATTACTGAAACTCTAATTCCTGTGCAGGGTCAAGATCCTTCATCAAAAACCAAAGGTAAACATATTCAAGATATCAAGGCTTTTGAAAAATATTACAAAATCAAGTGGGACTTCAGGTTTCCTAGCTTAATTGTTCGACATTGTGAAGAAGTCGTGGCTAAGCTAAAACGAGCACACAAGGAAAAATGTTCTACCAATTTTCTCTCAATTTCTATAAAAAAACCCTTTAGCACGGCTTGAACCATTTCAAATCCCTTTTTCCAAAGCCAGTGCTTTTTCCTTATGCTCGTTTTGGACTGACCGACGAATTCTCAGGTAAACCTACCAGTATTGTAATTTCCTATTTCAGATAGGATATATTCTGTGACTAATATCTTTCTTACAAGAACTCTAGAAGTCAAGTTTACTCGTCGGTTTGCCTTGTCGTACGAACAATTTGCCAGAAATAACTGAGTCATCACTGAAATACCTAAAGGTATTTTTTCTCTCTATTTTCTGTTATCTCTAATTCTATACCCACGTTTACTAAATACACTTTCCTTCTTGTAGCACTTCCATTGAAAAAACCTTTAGAATACAAGGAGGTTCAAGGAAGTGATGATAAAGAAGATGAAACTACTTCTTCAAAAAAGAAGAAAAGCAAGAAGACCCAAAAACCTCCTGTTTCTAAGGTTACAAAGGTCAAATCAGCTGCATCAATGCCACAAAGAGCTCTTCAAAGCATGATGTTGCTGCTACAAAGCTTCCAAAATCAAAAACTCTCAAGGTATACATACTCTTTCGACCATATATTAAGACTTGGTTTTTAATTTTGTTCAAGTCTAAATTAATGTCGAATGCAGATTAGCGAATCTGCTCCTGCCACTTCTACTTCTCCTGTTGAATCTTTCATTCCATCTCCAGAACAACATCCAAAGGTATGCCTTGTATTATTGTACATTCCCTCAATACCAGGAAACAATCTCACCCTTTTACCTTTACAGAAAAAGAAGAAGAAGATTCAAGCCCTTATTTCTACTTTGAAGCCTCCAGTCGAAGAAACATAAACCATCTTTCTTTCATCTGAGGTAAATTTCAATCGACACATTTTTTTTAAATTTTTGACTCTTACCATTCACTTAACACTCGATTCTATCATTTCAGGATCTAGAGGCTGAACAATCCGCAGATCATCCTCCTGAACTAGTTGTCGAACCAAGAATTGAGAAGTCAATTCGACAATCACCCGAGGTAATATATCTCACTAAAATATTTTCTTAAGCATTACTTGTTCTTACACTTCTTGTCTTTGAAACCTCTTCTACTCATTCACAGGATTCAGCAAATTTGGCTATAACTGATAGCCCACAAAGATTAGAAACACTTAATCCTCTCGAATCCCAAACTTCTCTAGCCCTTGCAACATCTACTGTTTCTTCACCACTTTCGACAGAAACTCGGACTGTCGAAGCTTTAGAAAAAACTCCAATCCCTCCAAGTATTGAGGGTTCTTTTCATTCAGACAAGGCCAATCCTATCCAAATTCTCTCAGAAGAATTCGACATGGATACTCTGATGGTAGAATTCGCCCCAATTAATCCACCTCCATCTCCTCCAGCCAACTTAATCATTGCTATGCCAGAAGATACTGAAGATATGGAGGCAGATTTAGACGAATTGATAACAATGTTGTCGGGCGGCCACAGAAGTTCTCCTCAATCGGCTCGTTCTTCGACACAACTTGGACAAGACTCTAGTGATTCCTATATCACTAGACTCTTAACTGGATTGAAGAATGCATTCACCTATTCTTTTGAGCACTTAATTTCTGACCAACCTCTCCAAGAAAGAATGGTGGCAATCGTCAATGAACTTGAGCCTCTTGCTCAGTAATTACCAATAACCAGTCGAGCTCTTTAACGGCAAAAATGTCAGTCATTCGTCAAGTCATTCCTGCTTACACAAAAGAGATTCAAGAGAAGTCCAGAATTTTGAAGCAGTTGACCGACGCAAAAAATGAAAATATCACTTTGAAGAAAAATCTAGTAAAAGGAAAAGCCAAAAAGGCAGAACTCGACAAGGAGATTGAGGACTTAAAGAAGAAACTTGAAGCTGCCCGTCGTCGCAACCAAAAACTTCAAATGGCATTGCAACAAGGGGCCACCAGACAGCAAAGCATTGCCAATAATACTAAACAATGGGCTGTCGAAGCCAAAACTGTATTGGCAAAAATAAATTCTCTTGAAGTGGAATATTAAGTTGCCTGTTCCGACAAGCAATCTTTAGAAGATTCTTGTGGGTTCTTCAAAAATTCTAAGTAGCCTTTTTTTTTAACTAATTGTCAGTTAATTCTTTTGTAAAGCTTTAGCAATATCAAGTTGAAACATCTATTTGGCATTTTATTTTGACAATGTAACTTGTAATTGCTAAACACATGAATAAAAACTTCTCATTTTTTGTCAATTTTTACTTCACACATTGTCGGTCTATATGGCTTTAAATATTTGCCATTAATCGACTTAATTCTTAAACCAGAATTAATTTCGACAAGTGCATAAGCATTTCCTAAAAATTCTCTAGTCACTTTAAATGGTCCTTCCCACTTTTGGGGACCATTTCCTATATTCTCGACACTTCTTATCCATGGGCAAAATCACCTTCCAAACCAAATCATCAATTTTAAAAGATTTATACTTAATTCGACTATCATAAAACTTTGCAATTCTTTCTTTCTGTAGAATCAAATGTTCCAAAGCAATTAATCTCTCATCGCTTAATTCGTTTAATTCATCAAACATTAAGTCCCAGTAATGCTCGACTGATAACTCATCTTGCTTTTGAATACAAATTAATTGAAGATTAATTTCAACGGGCAAGACTGCATCCTGATCATATAACAACTTGTATGGTGATGTGCCCGTTGCTTCTCTTGGTGAGTTTCTATATGCCCAAAGAACTTGATTAAGAGTATTATGTCAATTTCTAGGTTACCGACCAATATGTTTTTTAATCAGACTTATGATTATTTTATTCATAGTCTCTACCTGGCCATTTGCCTGGGCATAATATGGCGTCGACATGAGCATTTTAATTTTCCTTGAACTGGCATATTCGATAACTTTCTTTCCAATGAATATTGATCCTTGGTCGGTTGTCAAAGTTTGTGGTATTCCAAACCGACAAACTATACTATCTTCAATAAAGTCAATCACATCCTGCTAGGCTACATCCTTCAAGGCTACAGCCTCAACCATTTGGTGAAGTAATCTACTCCTACTAAAATATATTTGTGTCCCTTCGACGAGGCAGGATGAATTTGGCCAATTAAATCCAAAGCTCATCATCTAAAAGGCCATGATTTAACTATAGAATGCAATTCACTAGCAGAAACATTTTGTATATGGCCATGTCTTTGACACTCTTCACAAGACTTGACAAACATTATACAATCCCTAACCAGTGTTGGCCAATAGTACCTTTGACGTCGAAGGACCCATTTCATCTTTTCACCTGCCTGATGAGCTCCACAAATTCCTTCGTGGACTTCTGCTAAGGCAATATAAGCCTCTGCTTCACTCAGGCAAACTTCCAAATTTTCATCGACAGACTTTCTATACAAGGCTCCCCCTAATACTACAAACTTCGACGCTCTATACCTTAGCTTTCTATTCACATCTTGACTTGAATTTTCCAAATAACTTAGTATTGGTTGTCTCCAGTCATTAATCGTTGAAATGCCATTTTGCAGTATATCTCTTTTCTCTAATGGATATAAAAGTTCCCTTATTTCCATTAAATTTGTAAGAACCTTGGATGAAAGCCTATACCTCGAGGCTATTTGGGCTAATTCATTAGCCTATTCATTCAAACCTCTGGAAATGTGTTCGACAGTTACCTCGTCGAATTGCTTCATTAACTTGCTCGCCACAATATAATATTTCATTAGATTTTCACTAACACATTTATATTCTTGGGCAAGTTGTTTAATGACTAACTGTGAATCACTAAGTATATGCACATTATGTGCTTTAATTTCTACTAATATTTCCAATCCGACAATAAAGGCTTCATATTCAGCCTCATTGTTAGAACAGATATACTTAAGTTCTAACATGAACTTAGTCGGAGTACCTTGAGGGGAAACAACTAAAATTCCTACTCCAATTCCATTCTGATGCCTTGATCCATCAAAATATAAACACCAAGATTTTAAACTGATAACATTTATGTTACCTACATCCAAACATGGATGGTCGGCCAAGAAGTCAGCAATTGCTTGGCCTTTCACTGCTCTCATTGGTACATATTGTAAAGAAAATTCTGACAAAGCAATAGTCCATTTCCAATACGACCATTTAATACTGGTTTTGATAACATATATTTTATTACATCAGTTTTTGACATAACCAGTACATTACAAGGCATCATGTAATATTTAAGTTTAGTATATGAGAAGTACAATGCTAAACAAAGTTTCTCTAATGCACTATATCTTCTCTCAACATCATTTAAAGCTCGACTAAGATAATACATGGCTCTCTCGATGTCATTTACATCTTCTTGAGCCAGCATACTTTCTATGGTTTCTTCTGATGCTGATATATACAATTTCAACGGTCGACAAGACACTGGAGGCATCATGACTGGTGGTTTTGTCAAATACTGCTTTATCTGGTTGAAGGCTTCTTGATAGCAAGGTTCCCACACAAAATCCTGTTTAGCCTTCAACTTGATCAATGGAGCAAAAACTCTGGTTCTTCCCGATAAGTTGGATATAAATCTTCTTAGGATATTAACTTTTCCTAAAAAAGATTGTAATTCTTTTTTGTTTGTTAGTGGTGTGGCCTCCAAAACTGCCTTGACTTTATTCTTGTCTACTTCTATACCTTTTTTATGGACTAAAAAACTCAAGAATTTAGCAGCCGACACTCCAAATCGCATTTTTCTGGATTCATCTTAAGGCTATGCTTCCTCATCCTGTCGAAAGCTTGCCTCAAGTTCGTCAAATGACTTTCCTTCGTTTTCGACTTGATAATGACATCATCGATGTATACTTCCATAAATTTCCTGATGACATCATGGAAAATTGTATTCATTACTCTCTGATAGGTGGCCCTTGCATTCTTCAAACCGAAAAGCATGACTATCCATTCAAATGTCCCAATAGCTCCTGGACATCTGAAGGCAGTTTTTGACACGTCCTCCTCGACTATAAAAATTTGGTTATAACCTGCATGGTCATCCATAAAACTTAATAATTCATGTCCAGATGCGGTATCAACTAGCATGTTCGCAATTGGCATTGGATACTCATTTTTAGGTGTGGCAGTGTTCAAATTTCTAAAATCTACACATATTCTTAACTTGCCATTTTTCTTGATTACAGGAACAATATTAGAAAGCCATTCAACATACCTGGTTGTTCTAATGAATTTGACTTTGAGCAATTTTTCGACTTCTTCTTTTATCTTTAAAATCACCTCAGGTGCAAATCTCCTGTTAGCTTGCTTGACAAGTCTGCATCATTCTTTTAGAGGCAATCTATGCTCGACAAGATCTCTACTCAATCTAGGCATTTCATCATAATCCCAGGCAAAACAATCTTTATATTCCTTAATTAATCCGACAAGCTTTTCTTTAAACTCCTTTGGCATAAATGTACTTACAAAAATAAGCCTCCTATCTGTTTCAGTGCCCAAGTTTATTTCTTCCAAAGGATCTTCCACTTCTACACCTTGCTTCTCATCAAGCCCTTTTTCAAAACCTAAAGGATCATAATCAATTACACAATCAGACAACATACTTTCGACAGGGTATATTGCCTTGTCGGCTAAATAAGCCGACAACCTTTCTGAGTGATCCTTAACACTCATAACTAGTGCTTGGCTGATCTTCTTCGGCCTTCTTCACCAGTCGTATACCAAACTGATCTCTCAAGTAAACTTCGAGTGCATCTTCATTAATGACTCCACCACTTGCTATTACTGGTTTAACACTTGGCGCATATATTCTGAAATCGACATGAAGCTGCTGGAGATAGCAAGGACTGCCATCTGCTTCTATTATTTCAACTTTATTATCTTCATTCCAAAGAATAAGCTTCTGATGAACCGTTGATGGTATTGCTCCGACGGCATGAATCCAATCCCTTCCTAGCAAAAGATTGTAACTTGACTTCGTCGGAATTACCACAAATAGCATCGGCCTTATAACAGATCCGACTTATACTTTCAACATCACCACTTCGTCCGACGGGGAGGTTTTACTACTAAAATCAGTGACTACCATGTTTGTCGATATCAAATCAGACTCACATTTCCCAAGTTTTTTGAGCATTGCCCTTGGGATTAGATTAATAGCTGCCCCCCATCGATCAAAACTCTATTGGTGGGCTTTCTTTCTAATAGAGCCTTGATGTGCAACGGTCGTAAATGAGACTTTTGGTCTTCTGTCGGTTTTTCGAGCTGAGCTGTATTGTCGAAGACTGTTATCATATTGTCCTAGAAAAGAAGCCAATGATCATCCAGGTCATCTAAATCCTCTTCATTTTCCCCAGCGTACTCAATTTCGTGATACCCTTCAAAATCTGCAGGTAACACTGAAACTAAATTTACATTCATTGACTTCAAGAATTCCTCTTCATCGGACAGCTCTTCATCACTTACATGCCTTCCAATTTTGAAATAATCTTTCGACGGCAAGCTACTATCCATAGCCGTCAAGATATCATCCAAGTCCCCCTCCCAGTTAATGTCCATATCAAACTCATTGTCACTAAGGCCAAATAGATCATCTGGATCATTTAAGGCATCAATAACTTCATCGACTACCAAGTCCATGCTTTGGCAATCAAGTTTTGCCAATCTTTCTTTCTCTTTACTTATGTCGAGAACCTTTTTCCTCCACTCAACATCTTGATCAGGATCCTCTAAGATTCTCCTGATTTCTTCTTTCGACCAATCTTCAATATTCTTACTATTTCCAATTCCAGAGTATTTAGTCTGCTCCTTTCCCATTGTCAGTTTTACAACTTTCGAGCTGACCAACTCCTTATCCTTTTCGACTAGTAAACTATTCTTTCTTGCTTCTCTTTCTGCTGCTATCTGTCCAATTGGCCACTTTCTCTTTGTTTTGTTTGGAATTGGCCTTTAAACCTGCTTACCCTTTCTTATTTCTGCTAACCTTTCTTGTCGGGATTTATCATCCGTATCAAGCCGTCTAACTTCATTTGTTGTTGGCTCCCCTGGAAATAATCCCTTGGTAATAATACTTTTTAACTTTCTATCGTCTTTATCCTGATTAAGCACTGGCTTCTTTTTGACCACCAAACAACTTGTTTCTACGGGCTGCTCCTTGATCACTAACCCTTCAGTCATATCTCTTCTTTTTTGTGCTTGTCTTAATCTCTGCAATCTCATTTTCTTACTCTTCGACATTGGAAGAACCTTTGATGGTCCTGCCACATTTTGGTCAATTGAGGTTTTTCCTGGATTAATCCTGCCATTCTTGTAGTCTTTATTCCAAAAAGGTTAATCTCTTTGAAAGTTACTCCTCCTGGCAAACACATTCCGTCGAAAATACGTATGTCTAGCCATTACAGAATTCTTCATCCACCTATCTACGGCAACATTAGCAGGTGGTACCCTGGTCTTAATTGGTCCGATGTGAGCTCTGTTTCCCACAAACTCATGTGGTTCGACCAACTAACCATTCATGTTAGGCTTAGGCACGAGACCGGCCTTGGCCTTGGAGCATGAAAAAGCTTCTGTGGTTTCTAGGTTTTCTTGTCGATAACCTTCTTCTTACCCTACTAGACACTTGGTTGTTCTTCAGCAGCTTTCTTCGCAGCAAGCTCATCGTATACTACGTTACATCTTAGGCACAACCTAACCTTGCCCTCTTCTTTCTTTCTCTCAAGAAATGCTTCGAGAGACTCACCTGACTTTGGATATATGTCGGTTGCATCCTTTGTATCCACGTCGAACTCTTACAACTTCCTTATGTTCAGCATCCCAACATTTAAAGGAACTTGCTGATCAATACAAGATACTTCAGCCTGAAACGGATCTGTGTCAACTTTCATATCCGCTTTAAGCTTGTCTGCAAACTTCAAACGTCCATCCATAATTGCTTTTTGAATTATGTCTCTGAAACGAACACATTCATTAGTAACATGACCGAAATTATTATGAAATTTACAATATTTTCGGTCTTTTATTTCATCAAACTTTAGTAACCTATGTCCTTCCGACAGTTTAATCTGTTTGTCTTTTAATAATAAATCAAAAATCTTGTCGGCTTTGGTTATGTCGATTGTATATGTTTTCCTATTGACATAACCTATTTTCTCCTTATTTCTATAAAGCTGTAAAGCCCGGCAAACATAAAAAGGACCGTTTTGAAGTTCAGCAATGTTGACTTCGAACTCATCATCGCTGCCTTCAAACTCATTGTCGGATTCACTTAATCCGACAAATGCCACTTTTTCTCTTTTAAGAAATTTTTTCTGTTTTTGAATCTTTTCAGCTTTTAGTTGTTCTATTTGCCTAACTTTTTCACCTAGTTGGGCAAGATCAACCAAATGTTGATTCACTAATTTCTTCCTTATATAATAATCTAAACCACTTGCAGCTATCTTTACTATTTCGACCTCAGGTATAGGGGTAAAACATCTACTCTTTATTTGTCGAAACCTAGCAAGATAGTCATCGACAGTTTCATTATACATCCTTTTGATATTAAAGAGATATATATGTCCCACTTTCAAATCTCCTCTAAAGAATTGATCATGAAAGCTTCTTTCCAATTGAGCTCAGGAGTGGACTGAATTTGGTCTCAATGTCGAAAACCAGGAAAAAACATTCTTTGTAAGGGAACTTGGGAAGAATCTCATTTTAAGGCCTTCGACAGTGGCCAACTCCCTCATCTCTATTGTAAACCGTGCAATATGTTCGACGGTCGATTCTCCACTTTCTCCTGAAAACTTAGAGAATTTAGGAATCTTAATTCCTCTAGGCATTTTTGCCTGTTGGACCCACTCAGGAAATGATGATATAAAGTATGGCTGGTTGGCATAGCCAACGTTGAAGTCAAATCTGTTCAGCACTTGTTCCACTACTTGGTTTACATTTTGTTCAACCACTTGGTACCCCCCAAGATTTTGTCGAAGCAATCTCATGGCTACATCATTTCTAGCCATTTGATCTTCATTTCCTCGACGGAGCACATGGACATTTCCATATTCCAGGCGTGTCTGATCATTTTGCCCAGGTTGATCTAAGTTTTGTTGATTTTGCCCCACATTTGCCTGAGGTGCAATCATTTCTCTATTTACCTCAGGCTGGGCTCCTTGAGTATTGTCATTGGCCAAATCACCTACTCTCAAGGCTTGGTTTAACCTTGTCATTTGCTGTGCCAATGCGCTGCAAACATTATTTGTATTTTTCATGATTGGCATAATCACGACACCCATTTGCTGAGTGAACATATGCAACATGTCATGGTTGTTTTTGTCCATTTGTTGTCGAAAGCTGGCCAAAGAATTTATAGTTGGCCCTGTTACACTTTGGGGATTATCTCTCGACATATTTAGAAAAACTGGTCCCAAATTCAATATTTCTTGTCGAAAGAGAGTTGGATTGCTTGTACCTGCAACCCCTGCTTCTTGGCTACCAAAACTTGCCAAGCTGAACTTATCTGTGGTTGGCCTTGTAAAACCACTAGTTAGCCGACAATATTGGCCAAAGTGGAGCCAAATCTCATTTGTGTCATGACAGGAGGCACATAATTCGGTGGCAACCCATATTGGGGAACAAATCTCAAATTTGAGTTTATTATGCTTTGGCTACTTGGCTGACTCAGCGATGGCTGAGTCATTCTAGGCAACACTTATTCTGCTACTGGATTACTCCTGAGAGTACCAGTTGCTATAACATCCTCCACCAGACCAGTACTAGCGACGATCGAGGGTGACACAGTAATGGCTGTCGAAGGTATATCTGACGCCTGACTACTTACATTACTCATGGTTTACATATTTTGAGAAGAGTAGATAAATTTTTCACTTCTTAGACGCATAAAACCATTTCCTATGACACTACGAGTTACTCTGAACTCGTCCCACTGGGCGTGCCAATTTGTTTAAGTGGTATTTTGGTTTAGAGACTTAGTAACAATTCCAATAAACAAATAATGAAAATCATATGAATGTCAGATGAATGTGGGTTTCGAGTTATGTGGTAATCTCGTTTTAAAAATGATTTTAACAGTAAATAAATGGAATTTAAGAGATTTGAATTAAATAAGTAGAAAATTCAGAAAAGAAACTTTAAAAAGATTAAAGAAATTTAAAGAAACTCAACAAGAATTTAAAGATGCAGAAAATTAATTGAAAGCGTGTAAATGGTGTAAAATTAAAGTACAAAATTTAAATGGAAAAACAGTAAAGAAAAGCAAGTAAAAATACGAAGAAATGTAAAGGAAATTTAAAGAACAAGACTGGAAAATAAAGAACTTTAAAAGAACATTGCATTAATTTTAAATGACTTGAAATAAAAAAGGGAAGGCATACTTGGATCAGAATCTTTTAATCTGCTTGAGTTGAGATGTTAGGATTATGTATCAGCAAATAACCTCTTTTTTTTACATTGTGACTACTGATATTTATAGACCAAATTAAAAATAATTGACACCCTAAAAGATCAACACGTTTGAGCAATTTTGCCGCCAGCAAGTACTCACTTTCCGATAGAATCTACATTTAACTGCTTTGATCATTTTTTGTCAACTCAATGTAATATTTCTGTCGAATTCTTCTGTTCGACATCAATACTTTATAGCCACATTAGAATTTTTCTGTCGATTTTGCTATTTAGCATTTCTGTCGGCTCAATACTTAGAAAATTTTTTCAAAACCATCATCCAATCGACGAATTGCCAAATATTTATTTTCACCTCCAACATCAATATAAGTTATGTGAGTTGGACATTGTGTGCAACTAATATTACTTGTCCACAAAAATCTTTGAAAGAGATGAAAAGAGAATTGTTAGAACAAAAGAATTGAATATCCTATTTGTACATAACAAAAAGGAGTTGGGGCCATCGCTGAAGAGGATGCGACAATCCGTGAATGAAGAAAAACAAACGATAACTTATAGGAAAAAGCGTCAAAGGCAGAAAAAATTTGCAGAAGATGTTATGCAATGAAAAAGAGATAAAGGATTTTTTTAGCATAAATAGTCATAGCTAAATTTTCTAACCAGGATATAAGAAGTTGGGATTTAAACCTAGGTCTTTTATTTGCCTTTATGAGAAACCCGTAGACCATTTATGTGTGTGTTGTGTTTCCTAATTAGTGAATTTACCACTTTAGTATTCGGTTATATTGCATATGCACATGCACGTAAGTACTCATGTGAAATTATTCTACCAAAAAATAAAATAAGAGCATTATGTAAATAATGGAGAATGTAGTGAAACCTTGGACCATAGCACGTTTGATGCCTCTGAAGTTAAGGATCGACAGTATCTTGCATCTACTTTCTGAATACTTAATAGAAGTTCTGGAATTTTCATAAGATTCCTGCAGTAACTAACATCAAGACTTTTCAAAAGCAAAGATCCTTTGATGCATTTTGGGAGGGATGCAATTCCGTTGTGCGATACATTCAAGTCTTCCAATTTTGGAAATTTTTCAAAAATTGCATAAAGATCTTCATATGATAGATTGGCCTCGCTGAAGTAAAGTTTCATTAAATTTGGGCAGCCATTTGCTACTGAATGGCTCTCTTTGAACCTTTCAAATGATCCACGAAGTTGAGAGCATCCATCAATTTTTAACGTGACAAGTTTTGGCAGCAACAAGAAGATACTTGATAGATCTTTGAGCCCTTTGCAAATTGACATGTCTATATACTCAAGCCCAGTAAGGTTACCAATGGACTTGGAAACTCCATAATAGCCGTGTTTATCATGTGAATCTTCAATGGCCTATCCATCTTTTGCATTACATGTGGGAAGTGTTCAAGTTTTTTGCAAAAGTTAAAAGAAAGAACCTCGAGAGATGGCAAACACATGCTTGGCACAAAATTTTTGAGCATGGTACACTCCGAAGCATTTAAACACACAAGGTTAGGCATAAATCCAACGGATTTATCAAACCTAACTAGTTTACGGCATTTATTAAGTGTCAATACTCTTAAGTTTTTAGCTCCAGACAGGTCAGGAATTTGAGTTATGGATTGACACTGGGAGAAATTGATGAATGTCAAGTCCTCAAATATCTACGAAACAAAATATAATTAAAATGATTAGAGCATATTCAACTATATTAAATTTTAAATCATGCTAGTTACAACAAGAATGTTATTCAGTGTTTAAATAATAATTAAGAGAAAGAGAGAGCAAATGTGTGAAACCTGAAATGGCTTTTTCAATATCAGAGGACTATGAGGTAACTTGAAGTCAACAATTCTGTAAGGATAAAAATCTGGTGGAAAAGACTTTGATGGGTACCCCTTCCAATCAAGTAGTCGTAAGCTATTTGGTAGATAACAAGGTCCTGCTGAAAATGTTGTATTCCGAACAATCAAAATTCTGAGGTTCTTCATCTTCTCAAAGGCAGTATCAGTCCAACGATCTACTTCTTCGTGTTGAGGGGGATGAAGCATTATTCCTTCAATTGTAGTACTGCCCTATAAAATATGTACAGAGAATTAACACTAATTACATTTGCCATAGTACAAAAACATATAAAGGTAATTAAAAAAAATAAAGTAAAAAGGACGAGATTCTTACTGAGTTTTCTTCAAGTACTTGAAGAACTTCTTTATGAGACCATAATCTGCTGCGGTTACCAGGGTTTGATGGCGACTCCTTCCTAACAATCTCTCTACCCATATCTTGTATTAGATCATGCATCTCCAAGCAGCCATTTTCATCAACAGTTATGAGACATTTACTAATAAATACTCGAATAACTGGGTAGAAATTACAAGCATCTAGTATCCTTTTAACATATTCCCATCTTTCCCCTTTGAAGAAACAAGCAATGTCCAGGAAAATTTTCTGGTCCAAGTCAGATAGGCTATTGTAGCTTATTTCGAGTACACCTTGAATCTCAGCATCTGGAACTTCCCTATATTTATCCAATTCAATTACCCATTCCTCTACACTCACACCCTTCAAATTGGAGCCTATTACTCTTAAAGCCAATGGAATACCCTTTGCATAACTTACTGCACGACTAGAGATATCTGCAAAGTTTTCTGCAGGTCTGCTCATATTAAAGGCATACCAACAAAAGAGTTCAAGAGAGTCATGATAATTTAGCTCCTCCATTTTATATTTCTTAATTTCAACATCATGCTTATGTAGAACATCTGTATCTCTTGTTGTTATAATGATCCTGCTACCAGAACCAAACCAATCACGTCCTCCAGCTAGTGATTCCAACTGTTTTACTGTATCAACATCATCCAAAACCAGAAGAACTCTTTTATGGCCAAGCCTGCGTTTTATTTCAGAGCTTCCTCTAAATGTACTGCCCATCATGGTTTGTAATTGCATCTCCTCACCCATCTCAGATAAAAGTGTCCTTTGGAGATCTTCCAGGCCATTAATGCTTTTATTTGATTTTTCTCTAACATTAGCAAGAAAACTTGCAGCTTCAAATCGATGCCTGATCTTGTTATACAGATCCACGGCAAATGTGGTTTTGCCTATTCCACCAATTCCATAAATTCCCAATATGCAAACAGCATCATTAGAATCAATATTGATAAGAGATTTCACCTGTTCAAAGCGTGAATCAAGTCCAACTATGCGCTTAATTTGTAAACGCACAGGAGGTAAGTTAGCTAAGGTGTCTTCAACAATCTTCTTGATAAGCTCAGATTCATACCTGAAGGAACACAATGCTCTTTCTATTTATGCGTATTTATTTTATAATAGTACTAATAAAAAAAATGTAAATAAATGATTAAAATCCTACATTGTAACTGGAAAGAGAAGTAAGACATCAACATAGATCTAACACATAATAAAAATCTTCCACGTACCCCAATCCCTATCAACATATAATCACATTCAAATAGAATTGATGAATTATAATCGAAAGACAACTTAGTGTTTAATATTTCAGAAATCTTTAGAGAGCAAAGATATATATGCCCAGTGATAATATTAATGACATTAACAACAATTAAACTTTTTGGAACTTATATATTGTCCCTGCAATGTTCTCCGCTTAGGTCACATACTCTAGACAAAGCTGACCTCCATGATTTTACCTTCTCCGAGTGTTGACCGAATCTCTTTTCTTGTTCAATCATAGCAGCTTCATAAGAATTTTTCTGTTTCCGGACATCTGACGGTTCCACTTTGTAAAAAATTGCCGAAACATGTTTCCCTTTGGCATCATAACACTCAATGATCTTGGCTAGTTCATCAAGGCACCATGTGGAAGATGCATAGTTTTCACAGAGCACAACCATTGACATTCTGGATTTTTCAATCGCATCAAGAAGAGCAGGTCTAATTTCATCACCAATCCTTAGTATCTCATCATCTCTGAAGGTGTTGATTCCATGACGGACCAAAGCTCGATAGAGATGATCAGTAAATGCGTACCGAGTTCCGCCTCTAAAACTCAGAAAAACATCATAGATGAAATGTGAGGATGTTGCATCATGATTTGCCATGATAACAGTAAGCGTTAACTAGAAGAGTTTTGCAACAAGTTTATGCTTAATTGCCGTATAAAAATGAAGCTTCGGGCTTTAAATGAACCAACCAGCTAGATGCTGCAAAGTTGCTTGGAAGGTCGCCCATTGACTTGGAAAAATAGGAGGAAATTTCTTAGGCGATTGGAAGAGAAAATTTTAAAAAAAGAAAATGAAAGTGAAGAAAATGAGGAAAATTTTATAGAAGTATGAAAGAAAAGAAAACCAATGTTGTTAAAAAAGTAGGACCTGGCCATGGCAGTGGTTTCAATAAAGGATAGAAAGTTTCAAAAGTCTTCCTGGAGTGCTAGGGTTCGGTGAAGACGGCTAGAACTCCATGGAAGGTTCTGTCTCACTAATATGAGATCGTCTCCTCACCTGCGTGTGTAGGAGTGGTGTGCTCTCCTGCTCTCCTTCGGGCATTGGTCTGCTGGTGTTGTTTGGAGCCCCCTGTTCTGTTCTGTTTTTGTTCTTCGTCTAATGGAAGAAAGGGTTCGTGGAGTAAGGGAGGAGGATGAAATATTAGCAAGGTACAAGAGTTTGTCTATTTCTGGAGAAGAGAAAGCGATGATTTCATGTACCCAGGAGGGGGGAGATTCATCTTCTAGGAACATGGAGTTCTTGCTGATGGGAAGCTTGACTTCAATTCAGGCAATGGGGAAAACAATGAAATCCATTTGGAGACCGATCAACAAGGGATGGAGTTCAGGAAGATGGGAGATAATACTGTGCTATTTGAATTTTTTAGCAAAAGGGATTCTGACCGAGTGATGAAGGGACGTCCATGGAGCTTTGACAAACAACATTTGGTGATAAAAGAGTATGATGGAATTCTGAGGCCATCAGAGGTATGTTTTGATAGAGAAGTATTCTGGATTAGAATAATTGATTTGCCTTTGATTGCCATGAATAGGAAAATGGGAAAGATTATTGGGGATGCTATTGAGTGTTGTCTTGATGTTGATGTTGATAAATAAGGAAAATCACTGGGACATCACTTTCGAATTAGAGTGGATTTGGATATAACGAAGCCCCTTAGGCGTGGAGTTATGGTCCAGATAACACATAATTCGAAACCTCAGTGGCACCCAATACAGTATAAAAGGTTGCAGAATTTCTGCTACTGCTATGGAATATTGGGGCATAATGTAGATGATTGTGAAGTGGCTGAGAATGCGGAGGATGATTCTCTGCAGTTTGGGGACTAGTTGCGTACAAATTCCACCACCAACATTCCTGCTAAGATGGAACCTGAATTAGAAAATTTTGAACAGAGATCAGAACTAAACTATGTAAAGGAGAAGGTTACAGATGTTTATAATGATGAGATTCAACAGATAAAACAACAAAAGGTAACTGATTCCATCACCTTAGTACATGAGGAACCTGTCCCAAAAGAATCTGGTTCTATCAGTGCTATCAGGGAGGGGGTAGACATAGAAGATAATGAAGTCACGTCCCCACTAAAAACTAAAACAGTCAAGGAAGAATCTCGACTTGGAAAGAAGTGGAAAAGGCAGGCAAGGGATATTGGAATCTTCAAAGGGGAGGGGAAGTCCAATACATGTAAGAGGTCTTTACAGAGCTTCAGTATGGAAAGAGGGGAAATGGATATTGATGATGAGCCTGCATCTCGAAAAATCAAGGTGGATGAGAAAAGATTGGGCAGAACTTGTACAACAGGAGGATTGGCGGTGGTTGCCTTGCAACCCCGCTGGGAACCATGAAAATACTAGCTTGGAATTGTCGAGGTCTCAGGAATCCCTAAGCAATTCCTGCTCTGTGCCTTCTCTTAAGGCAACAAAAACTCGATGTGGTTTTTCTCTCAGAGACCAAATTATCAGGTGATGAATTTACAAATTTCAAATGGAAAGTAGGTTTTAGTTTTGGGTTTGGGGTTGGCAGTTTGGAGAGAAGAGGGGGACTTGCAATTCTTTGGAATCAGGACATAGACCTCACTATTACCCAATATTGCACATCATTTATAGATACAATGATAAAGAGCTCTCATGAGGAACAGGGGCATAGGTTCATAGGATTTTATGGCAACCCAAATGTAGCACAAAGGCACCTTTCTTGGCAGCAAATTCAACGGTTACATAATGAAGACACTACTCCTTGGATCATTGGTGGAGATTTCAATGACATTTTGGAACAACATGAGAAAATAGGGAACCTGCGGGCAGAGTGGCAAATCCACGATTTTAGAGATGTGGTGGATCTTTGTGGTTTGTAGGATTTGGGTTTTGAAGGCTATAAGTTTACATGGAGAAATGGTAGACAAGGAATTGATAATGTTCAGGTGAGACTAGACCGTTTCCTTGCTAACTCAGCGTGGATGACAACTCGGTAAGAGGCTCGGGTTCAATATTTGGTTTCTTCCCATTCTGATCATCTTCCCATTTTGCTAGACACAGAAAAGGAAGGCCTTAATTCAAGAACCTGTGAGTAGAAAAGACCTTTTCGTTTTGAAAAAAATGTGATTAACAGATGATGAATATGATAGGATTATTGAAATGGGGTGGAAACATGCTCCAGGGAACACTAGACGGAAAAGTATTAGTTCAAAAATCAAGGATATTTCGGCTAAGTTGACTACTTGGAATCAAACTTCATTTGGGCATATTGGTAAGCAAGTTGGAAAGCTCCAGGCTGCAATTCAGAGTAACATGAAGAAGCCTGCGACTGAAGCAAATATAGTAAAACTGAAGCGTTTGAAGGATGATCTCAATGAGGTTATGCTGCGAAATGAAATTCTATGGTAGCAAAGGTCTAGAGTCCAGTGACTAAAAGAAGGGGATATGAACTCTGAATTTTTTCATGGTCGCGCTACAGTAAGGCAAAAAAAAATAGAATTAAAAAGATAAATGATGAAAGTGGCACTTGGTATGAGGGGCCTGAGGCTGTTGAGGTTGCCTCAAACTCTTATTTTGAGAGCTTGTTCTCTAGCTCCGACCCATCAAACATAAATGAAACCTTGGCAAGAGACTTTAATATGGTTAGTGAGGACCAGAATAGTTTTTTTTATCTATGCATTTTACTAGTTTTGAAGTCAAGGAAGCTCTGTTTCAGATGGGGGCCACCAAATCTCCTGGGCCTGATGGTTTACCGGCTTTATTCTTCCAAAAATACTGGCATGTTGTAAACGAAGATGTCATGCACGCTGTGTTGCAAGTTCTTAATGGTGGTGAGATTGACCCTGAGTTAAACTATACGTCATTGTACTCATTCTGAAAATACAAAACCCAGAAACAATAGCCCATTATAGACCCATTTCTCTGTGCAGTGTCATCTATAAGATTATCAGCAAGACCCTTGCCAACTGGCTAAAAGTTATTTTACCTTATCTTATTTCTGAGTCTCAGTGTGCTTTTGTGCGGAATCGTCATATCACGGACAACGTCCTCATAGCTTACGAGCTCATTCATGCTCTAAAGAACAAGAGATTTGGAAAAGAAGGGTTTTTGGCTTTGAAGCTGGATGTGAGCAAGGCGTATGATAGAGTCGAATGGAATCTTCTGAGGGCACTCATGAGAAGAATGGGGTTTAAAGAGGGTTGGATATCTACTGTGATGCAATGTGTTTCCACTGTTTCATATTCAATTTTGCTGAATGGGATTCCAGGTGATTATTTCCAGCCGCAAAGAGGCCTAAGACAAGGTGATCCCTTATCACCTTATCTGTTTGTGTTGTGTGCTGATGCCCTATATCATCTCTTATTCATCAAGCTGAGTCCAGGAAGATTTACAGAGGTCTGAGAGTTTGTAGAGCTGCCCCTATGATCACTCACATTTTTTTCGTGGATGACAATATTTTATTCTCTAAAGCATCAGAAGAGGATATGGCCAGAATTCTTGAAATACTAGAGTTGTACGGCAGAGGTTCAGGGCAGCAGATAAATTTTGAGGAATCCTTAATCTACTTCAACCCAAACGTGGCTAGAGCAGTGAAGAATATAATTCTGGATATGAGTCAGATTTCTCAGGTGGCTTTATTTGAAAAATACCCTTGGGCTCCCTACAATGGTTGGGAGGTCAAAAAATAATACTTTCCAATCATTGAAGGACCGAGTTTGGAAGCGAATTAAAGGCTGGAAGGAAAAATTACTTTCTAATGGAGGGAAGGAAGTTCTCATAAAAGCCATTGCACAAGTAATCCCAATATACACAATGAGTTGCTTCAAAATCCCAATCTCGCTATGCTATGACTTAGGCCAAATGATTGCTAAATTTTGGTGGGGAACAAATATGGACTCAAAAAAAATTCACTGGCTGTCTTAGGATAAAATGTGTTAGCCTAGAGGGTGTGGGGGTTTAGGCTTCAAAGATCTCCACTCTTTCAACTTAGCGATGTTAGCCAAACAAGGATAGAGGATCCTCTCAAATCCGAATGCATTGGTCTCTAGAGTTCTCAAGGCTAAGTATTTCCCAACCCAAGACTTTCTGAATGCTCAACCTAGCTCAAATCCTTCCTTTACATGGAGAAGCTTGATGGAGGGAAGGAAAGTGTTATAAGAAGGCACTCTTTGGAGAGTAGGTGATGGCAGATCTAATCGAATTTGGCATGATCCTTAGCTGCCAAATCATGGATCTTTCTGGATTCAACAAACTCCAACTGATGTCCATGACTTGCAGTATATTTCTCAATTGATTGATGAAGACTCCAGGTCTTGGAAAGTGGATCTTATTATGTCAAGTTTTAGTCCAGCAATAGCAAACTCCATTGTATCTATTCCCTTGAGTCGAGGCTCGTGTCAGGATTCACTTTTTTGGTTCCCTGATACAAAAGATAATTTTTCTGTTAAAAGCGCATACAAGGTGCAATGGAATAAAAGTATCCAGTGGAGAGTGGAGAGCAATAGCAAGGGTTATGACAAATTCAACAGTCTTAGCAACCATGCAAGCCATTGGAAGGGTGTCTGGAAGTTGCATATCCCTCCAAAAAATCGGATATTCATGTGGCGCATTTGCAGAGACATTCTTCCAACTCTTTCCAGGCTGCAGAGCAAAGGAATTGAGGTTGAAAACAGTTGCTACCTATGTGGCAATGGCCATGAATCTATATACCATATTTTTTTACAATGTCCTTACATGAAGAACACAGTTCCAGCAGCTTGGCACCCTGAGTTGCGGTCATCCTTATCCCATGAAGAGAATCCAACAGCAATCATTGAATACTTTGCTAGTTTGGACCAGAGACAAAAGGAAATGATCAGCATGTTATGGCATGCTATTTGGTCCCAACGCAATCTGGTTTAGAAGGGGAAACTTGTATGTCCATCAAAGGATTTATTTGCTATTGCAGCAGCAAATCTGGCAACTTTTCAGGGTGCTAGAAGTGAGATTTATCCACATAAAATAAAATAGTAACTCCTCACCATTCTTGTTGGCAGAAACCTTCTAGAGGTATGTTCAAAGTTAATTTTGATTTTGCAAGTTCTAGTTTAGACCTTGTTTTTGGTATTGGAATTGTGGTTAGAGACGAAAAAGGCCACTTTATTGCAGCAAAAGCACTCCAGCTAGATTCATCACCCAATCCTCTTAGAGGAGAACTCATGGCAGCTAGAGAGGGTATTCTGTTCGCTTAGGAGCTTGGGTGCTAGAAAATTCACTGAGAAGGAGATGCTCTTGGGATTATAAAGAGTATTTCATCTGAGACTAGGGACTTATCATACAACAAAGGTATGTTGCAAGACATTTTCTTAAATGCCTCTTGGATGGATTGTTTTGAGAGTAGTTTTACTCTTAAAAATTGTAATTCAGTTACTGATTTAATAGCTCAATATGCTAAAATTAACAGCTCTTGTATTTGGATTGAGGACCTCTAGACTTTTTGGTCTCAATCCTTCTTTTTGATATATGCATTTAATCATCGAACTATTCAGATAAAAAAAAAAGCAGGACTTGTTCAACCGGTTAAACTGATTACACCAGATGGTCGAACCGGATGCGTAGAACAACAATCAAAATAAAATCAGCAAGCAAGCACTAACATAGAGAATAAAGAGCAGCAAACCATACAAACAAATTCATAGAATAAAACTAGACGGTTTACTGATCAAACCCAGTTTTTAACCGTGGCGGCCAGATGGCCCATAAGTCAACATCACAGCCACATTACTTAAATCATCTCTTTATCAAATGAGCAATAATTAGAGAGCATCAACATACATCCATAATTTTATTCATACATACTTTCACTCTTATTATTTTATATTTATATAATTTTTATTATTTAATTATATATTATTTTATCTTATTTTTTATACACTTTTGTTTTACTTCTACCATATAAACATATATGAGATACACATCTTAACTTTTTTCAACATGTATATAAATTTTTTTTTTCAACTCACAGACAGCTTGCGGAATTTAACCCCCAATAGTTTAAAATATATATAAACATGCATCTAATTATTGACCTTGGCTGAAGCATTGGCCCTGTCCTTGCCAATTACAAGCTTTAAACCGAATATACATTCTTACTCACCAATTCATTTTAAATCCATCTTTGGCCTCTAACCATTACATGCAACTAAATTCCAGCATCACAACAAATTAATATAGGATTTACTAGCAAAAATCTTCACAAACTATTACACAACACCACACGGCCAGCATAAAAAATTCAGACTCATGCATTATCTAATTATCATGACAAAATCTAAGTAACTTTTAATTCAAGCTTTTCATGAAAAATTAAGGATTTATACCCCAAAAGCCTTTCGGCCTTCACTCATCCACAACCAAATCAAAGATCATACAAACCATGAAAACAACTACTGAAAGGTACGTATAAGTAAATGATAGAGTGAAAATCTTCCCCCTACCTCAATCTAACTCCTCGGTGAGTAGTGGAAGGACGAGTGGTTGGTGTTATTCTTGTGGTTGATGTGTAGAACTTGATGTGTACTTCACTTTCTCCAACTAGCTGGTGCAACTTCAATGGAACACCGTACAGCCACCATGCAAGGCCGAGAAACTCGCGGCATCCTCCCTCTCTTCCTCATCTTCTTCCTTCTTTCTTATTCTTCTCTCTTCCCACTTTTACCGCCTCACACACTTCTCTCTCTTCCCACTCCCTTTTCTTCCTCTTCAAGTGTTGGTGGTGAGAAATGGTTTACCCACCAAGCTGTGCATGTCTGTATATATATGAGTGGTCGGTGGTGGTTTTTGTTGTAACCCGTGCAGCCTTAATCGAAACCTGTAAATAAATGAAACAGTAAAATCGTGAAACTTGTAGTGTGCAAAGCACTGCCCTCAAGGATTATTTCGGTATAGACGAAAATCTCCCAGGGTACTGCAAGCTCTTCCTGTTTGACAGGGCTTCAAGAACTGCAAGAAATTTTAAGTCACGTAACCCAGTAGAGAAAGAGAATAGAAGTGGAGAATGATGAAGAGGAAGTTCTAACCACAAAACTTAATAAAGGATGGTATTTATATAAAATAGTTTTTGGTCGTTGGAATATGACCGTTGGAATATGTCCGTTAGAATATGACCGTTGGAATATGACCGTTGGAATATGTCCGTTAGAATATGACCGTTAGAATATGACCGTTGGAATATGACCAGGTCAAAACTCAGATAAAACAAAATCATTTTTAAACCTCTTCAAAAACTTATTTTCTAACCAATGTAGGACATTTATTCTTTTGAAATAAAGCATTTTTCACAACAATCCCCCACATATTTCAAAAGAATATTAAATAAAATCAATAATTTTAAAAACAGAATCTGGGTTACATCATGAGCGCAAACGTTTCGAATCTGGTATCTTCTGGACTATGAACCAGACCTAGATAAATAGGATTTTAACTTACAATGTAATTAGTGAAGTTTAAACTTCTATGAACCAAAACATTTTTCGTGTAAATTAGAATCTCATTTGATCACATTTATACCCTCATTTATCTCTTGCTGTTAAAGCAGTTTTGCACTTTTCGGCCATATGCATGCCTGGTTGTTCATGAGTGCTCTAGAGACTATGTCATTATCTCATAGGAGCGGCCCCACTCCACACTCATATAGGTGATTTCATCAAGTGTATACTGCACTTTATACACCACCCATAAGGGATATGAAATTCATTAAAAGCATATAACTTATCCTCACAATAAATGCAGTGTAGCACTTCTCATGCTTCTCACACCATAGGAAGGGACAGACACAGTGCTAGCAGTACTAACAAGTGACTTGTTATTACCCATATAAACTTCTTTCATGGGATCTCCACTCATAAAAGTCGGGTTACCATCACTGTTAGTTTCAATTTGACTTAAGTCTCATTCCCCTCGATGTGGTATATATTAAATTTCTACACAAATATTTTGTCAGAGGATTGGCCAAATTTCCTTATGACTTCACATAATTAATGGATTTAATTCCATTTAGCATATGCTTCACAGAATTGTGACGTATACATATATGTCACTATTTTTCATTATACACATTTTTGTTTGCTCTTACTATTTGTCATTTTGGCAATCACAGACTCTGAAGAATCTATGTCTTCAGGTTTCTTCCATAAGAGGAATATCTGCTAAGAGATTTCTTAGCCACTCAACCTCAGATCCTACCAAATTAATAAACTTGACCTCAATTTTAGATCTAACTATACAAGTCTACTTGGATGACTTTCAAGTGACATCACCTCCATTAAGGTTAAAAATAAACTCACTTGTGGATTTTGTCTCATTTGAATCAATGATTTATTTAGCATTATGATCATCTTGTCCACATATCAAATTCAACACCATGGCTCTTGGTTCATAGTCTCATCTAATCTCATAATGCAATAGGGACATGGAATTCATTCATGCAAGCATCATCAAATACTTGATCATGTACATCTAGATCATGGTTATCACACTCTATACATATATAACTATGCATGTCACATAACCAAGTTAATAGTAATTCAAAGATAACAAGGATATATGAGATACAATGTAAGACAATATATAAAGCTCTCAATGCTCTATTTTAATTTTCAAACTCTACATAAACCATTATAAGGATTATATGTGTGTATTTACTCATTCAATTTATAACACATGCAAAATCAAGTACATAAATGCTACCAATATTTGAACATATTCAGATTGTGATGCACCACTACTAGATCATATTCTAAACTAAGTAGCCTTTTAACTCACTTCTAATCTCATTAAATCATGATTTTGAATTTAAAACAATTTCAACATAAAAACGAATTTATCCGAGAGAGATATAAACAAAATTGTCTTTCTAAAAATTATTTCACACAATTAGAAGCACCACAATGTCTCTTTCTTGGTTCACGTAAAGAATTTTAGTTAGACACCCCCACACTTTAATATATTTATACCAAGTCATTAACATAAATTCAAAACATAATTAAACAACAAAACCACATATTACAAAATTAGTGCATTACCCTCACCTACACACGGTTTCACCATTAACATTAATCTTACTCTAAATGTGCTTATTTTTCTTTTTCCTTTTAATTTAATAGAAACAAAAAACAAAAAAAAAACCTGGTGGCTGACGACAGCGCGCGGTGGAGTAGTGACGACTTTAGTCTCTTCTTACTCTCCAAAATGAGTTTGAGGGTTTTGTGTGTTTTTGCTTTCGCAACTTTGATCTCCTTCAAGCCAAACATTTTCCAAAGAAAATCTTTACCTCATTCACGTTGACCTCTAAGCACCACAACAAAAACACCATCCAAAACCAACGCGTGAACCCACGTAACGCTGTTTGCACCTCTGCCCCTACGTCCAAAACCACGAGCTTCTCTTTCCCTTTCCACTGTGTTACCCATTTCCTCATAAAAATCTTATATTTAAAATAAGTTATATCAGTATCACAGAGATTGTAGGAAAAATAAAAAAAAATATACGAATGGGTAAAATTAAACATTGTATGAATAGTATTGACGTGCAGCAATAATCCTTGAGATTGTTGTAATTCGTGCAGCCTTAATCGAAACCTGCAAATAAATGAAACAGCAAAATCGTGAAACCTGTAGCGTGCAAACTCTACCCTCAAGGATTATTTCGGTATAGACGAAAATCCCCCGAGGGTTGCGCAGTTCTTCCTGTTTGACAGGGCTTCAAGAACTGCAAGAGATTTTAAGTCACGTAACCCAGTAGAGAAAGAGAATAGAAGTGGAGAATGATGAAGAGGAAGTTCTAACCACAAAACTTAATAAAGGATGGTATTTATATAAAATAGTTTTTGGTCGTTGGAATATGACCGTTGGAATATGTCCGTTAGAATATGACCGTTGGAATATGACCAGGTCAAAACTCAGATAAAACAAAATCATTTTTAAACCTCTTCAAAAACTTATTTTTCAACCAATGTAGGACATTTATTCTTTTGAAATAAAGCATTTTTCACAACAGTTTTCTCATACTTTAGGGAAGGTGGTGTCACACTTGGTTGCACCACTCGATCATGCAAGTCATGTTGAAGCTGATAGATCCCCTATGCTTCTTGGTTAGAGGGGTAGATTGAAATTAAGGAAATGATGTTGAGTTCATAAAAAGAATCAGCTCAAACCCCCTCTAACTAGATGAAACAATAATAGTGCATGTTCTTTTCCTCACTCATAAACTTTTAATGTTAGTTACATTGAATGTTAAACAACGCTAGCTGCTGTCCAAAAAAGTTATTTTCAGAGATTGTAGTCTCATTATTTTTTTAATTTCTCTTTAAATGCAACTCCAACTTTTGAAGGAGGAAATCGAGCAACGCAGTAGTTGCTTATGTTATAATGAGCCCTTGAATATAATTAATCTCGTTCTGCCTTTTTTTTTCCGTTTGGTTTAGGGCTAACTAGAAACAAAATTTAGGTAGGCTAAATTTAAGAAAGGATAATAATTATCATTTATACAATTAATGAATGTATATTAGGGAAAAAAAATTTCACGGAGTGCAGAACTACCAATCTCACCTCTTCGTAAAAGAATAATGATAATTGATTTCATGAAATGAGGAATACAATAGAATTATCTTCCATGCTTATTGTTATAAGAAATTTTTGTCTATCTAAATCTTAAGCACTCAGTTAAGTGCATTAGATAAATAAAAATTTAATATTTTTATAAATTTTTATGTCATATAATTAATTTTATAAAAATTTATAAAAATATTAAATTTTAATTAATCTAATATACTCACGTATGATGCTTCAAATTTAAATAAAATTTTTTCATTTTTACTAACAAATATGGTAATCCTCATTCCAAAAAATACAACACGAAACCAAATTTCCATTTCTTATATACTAAAAATATGATGTAAGAATAGCGCATGAAATTTCATTACCTCCTAAATAGGTAGGATTGTAATTTAGTGCCCTAGGTATTGTGATTCAAACCCCTCAGTGAACTTAAGTACAGTCAATCATAGTTCTGATAACAAAGTTTAAAGTTATCCATAATTTTCGGCTAACAAAGTTTGAAGTAATTACGCTTGAAGTACAGTCAATCATAGTTCTGATAACAAAGTTTAAAGTTATCCATAATTTTCGGCTAACAAAGTTTGAAGTAATTACGCGCTGCAAACGTGTCGACGAGCCTGCAAGTTTCAATTAAAGATGTTAAAACGCTGAAAAGCAATAATAGTAGCATTATTACATCTGTTTTTTTTTTTGTCTCAATATTAATAGGTAAAAAATTAATATTTAAAAAACAAATATCTAAGTTAAAATTTTTTTAATAATATTATTTTTATATACATAAATTTTAATATTAAACTTAAAATTATATAATAAAAAAATTAAATCTCTTTTATTCGGACGAGAATAATAATAACATTATTCTCTTATAACAAGGAAATAACAAAATTAATATAGAATCTAAATATATATTTTGAGTTTGTCAATGCCAATGTAGACCAAGGCTAGTTGAAGGCCCTAGTTAGGTTGTATTGTTGTGCCTAAAAACCCCAAGAACAAGGACTTTCACCCCAACTACTCTAAAGATAATCCTAATTAATATTTGTTAGTCTTATCAATGTTGAGCTTAAAAAAAAAAACCCAAGAGCAATAACTTTGACCCCAACTACTCCAAAGATAATCGTGATTTATATTTGTTAGCCTAATCAAAGCAAAGTAACGGGTTTAATTAAAGTCTCTGTATTACATACTCTTGTTTCAGAAATATATTAAAGATGCTTATTTTTACTAAAAAATATAACAATCCCCATTCTGAAAATATACAACATGAAACCAAATCTTCGTTTCTTATACCAAACATATGATGTAAGAATAGCGCATGAAATTTCATTACCTCCTAAAAAGGTAGGATTGAAATTTGGTGCCCTAGGTAGTATGATTCAAACCCCACAGTGAACTTAAGTACGACTATCATAGTTCTATTAACGAAGTTTAAAGCAATCCATAATTTTCGGCTAACAGAGTTTAAAGTAATTATGCATTGCAAACGTGTTCAAAGAGCCTGCAAGTTTCAATTAAAAATGTAAAAACACTGAAAAGCAATAATAGTAGCATTATTCCCCTATAACAAGACATAACATAATTAATATAGAATCTAAATATATATTATGAGGTTGTTAGTGCCAATGTCGAGCAAGGCTAGTTGAAGGCCCTAGTTAGGTTGTGCTGAGCTATCAATGTTGAGCTTAAAGAAACCCAAGAGCAAGGACATTGGCCCCAACTATACTCGAAAGATAATCCTAATTAATATTTGTTAGCCTTATAATGTTGAGCTTAAAAAAACCCAAGAGCAATGACTATGACCCCTACTACTCCAAAGACAGTCCTAATTAAAATTTGTTAGCCTTGTCAAAGCATGGTAACAGGTGTACTTAAAGTCTCTGTATTACATATTCCTGTTTCAGAAATATATTAAAGATACTATCAATTCAATGCAACTTCTTCAAACTTTCACCCTAGCAAGGAGTTTTATTTAGGTTAAACTACTTTGTAGATGTTTATAATTTTGTTAAATTTTTAAAAAGATCTATATAGTTTAAAAGTTTTTAACATAGTTCCTATATTTTAAAAAGTTTTTCAATAGGCCCCTAATGACTAACGACTACTTAGACTTCGTTAATAGATATTTACATCTACAAACCATTCTGTATTATTGTTATAGATTTCAAATACTTATTTATACAATTTTTATGTCAGAGACCTAATTGAAAAATTAATTAAACTATAGAAACCTATTTAGAAATTTTTAGAAGTATAATGACCTTATTAAAAACTTTAAAACTATAAGAATCAATCTAAAAGTTTAACGAAACTATAAGAATATAAAGTATAATTTAACATTTTATTTATTTGTAGCATTAATTAGTAAGGATTTAATTTGAATACACTATCAATGTAAAAATATTTTACATTATCATTCAATCATATATTATCATGTCACTAAAAATATTTAACTATCATAATAATTATCTTAAAAGATATATGTATAATAATGTATGATTAGTTGATGATGTAAAAGATTTTATAATGACAATGCATAAAAATTAAACTCAATTAATAATATGACATTACACGCATTTACACATAAAAAATGCACTTCCTTTTTTTTCATTATTACATTACATTGTTTTTTTTTATGAATTTATTACATTACTTTTTTACCATGCTCCAGTAGAAATAACTACATGTTACAAGAAGATCTTTACCATTAATATAAATTTTTCTTTACAATTTATGTAAATATATTTAAAATTAATGATAAATATATTTCTAAAACATGTATTTATTATTGGTCCAATAATAAGTAATAATTTCTCTCATCGTAGTAACCGAACTTTGTGTGTGTACAAGGTATAAACGCACCATCTTCCCTTACACAAGCGCTTACATACCTTACAATGTACCAATAAATAAACAGAAGAAGTATTGGTATAAGTATATAAAAATATAATAATGAAAAAAAATCCTTTACCACAATAAGATGGACGGTTTGGGCTGAAGAAATGCAAACAGGCCGTGGGCCTGAGGCAAGGGCCCAGAGAAGCTGTATACGGTTACACAACCGGTGTGCTTTTGCACAGAAGAATCAGGATAGGGTTTTACAGGAGCAGGAGCAGCAATGGCGCCGGAGAAGGAGAGGAAACCCAGGGTGACGAGGAACCCTGAATTGATAAGGGGAATCGGAAAGTACTCTCGGTCTAAGATGTACCACAAGAGGGGTCTGTGGGCCATCAAGGCTAAGCACGGTGGCGCTTTCCCTCGCCACGATCCCAAGCCCAAGCCTGAAGCCCCTCCTCAGAAGTCCCCCAAGTTTTACCCTGCCGATGATGTCAGGAAGCCCCTCCTCAACAAGCGCAAGCCCAAACCCACTAAGCTCAGGTGTTTTAGAGTCTATGTGTTTTTATGATTTCATTCGTTATCTGTGATGGGTATTTGATTTTGAATGACTCTGTGTGTGTGTGTGTTTGTTTGTTTTTTCTCTGAACTTGGGATATGGAATGAGGTGCAGATTGGGATGAGCCGTGTCAATGTTAGATGGAAAGTGATAAAATGAACTCTTATTTATCTAATTGGGGCATTTTTTATTCGATAAAAAATATTATTTTTTCTGATTCTCTTTGTTTTTTTAATAAAAAATAAAAAATTAATATGTCTCGCTTTGATATGGGGATTTTGGCAAATGGTCTTATATTGGGTCTGCTTCTGTGTTCAGGGCTAGCATTACTCCCGGGACACTGCTTATTCTTCTTGCTGGAAGATTTAAGGGAAAGAGGGTCGTTTTCCTGAAGCAGCTTCCTTCTGGGTTGCTTCTTGTAACGGGTAAGTGATGAGATTCTTTCTGTTCAATGATTTTTTGCACATGCTTCATTTGTTGTGATCATCAATTCAATTAATTTGATTGCTCTATTATGTTACCTCATTTTTCTTGTAATAAATTATTTGTTTAGAAATGCCGCCTCTTTTGTTTGCCTGCTGTTTGAACTCATACTCAATATCCTTTTTTATTATATTGCTTTCTGTTGTTTGTGTGTGTGTGTGTGTGTGTGTGTGCGCGGGCAAATGCTAGTGTAGTGTTTAGATCTGTGGTGTGTTTTAGGGTGTTTTTTCATTTTGGCTTTAGATAACTATTGATGATGCTAGTGACTTATTTCAAATTGTTAACCTTCTGTACTTCCTCTCAATTATTCGGAGCACAGGGCTCCTGCTTTGTTATCTGAACTCTATTCTCCATTCATTTCTGGTCTATCTTCTCATGTTTTTGTCCTTGCCATTTTAGGTCCTTTTAAGATCAATGGTGTTCCTCTGAGAAGGGTGAACCAATCCTATGTTATCGGTACATCCACCAAGGTGGATATCTCTGGTGTTAATGTTGATAAATTTGATGACAAGTACTTTGCCAAGGAAGCCCAGAAAAAGAAAAAGAAGGGAGAAGGCGAGTTCTTTGAGGCTGAGAAGGAGGTTGGTTTATCTATTTTTCTTCTTTGGTTGATTTTTTCCTTGTTATTTTTAGTTGCTTCTGTGGTGCTGATCTCTGTTGTCTTTTTTTCCAACGTAGGAGAAAAATGTGCTTCCCCAGGAGAAAAAAGATGACCAAAAAACTGTGGACACTGCTTTGATAAAAGCCATTGACAGTGTTCCAGACTTGAAGGCTTATTTGGGTGCAAGGTTTTCTTTAAAGGCAGGCATGAAGCCTCATGAGCTAGTCTTCTAGACTGATAAACTTGTTTTTCTTAGTCTGTTTTTGTTGTACTTGGTACTAATAGACGAAATTTTCTGCCTTTGTTGGTAATGAACATAAAAAGAATACAATTTTTTATGGTAGGCAATGCACTGTGCACGGGGTTTGTCTTTCAATTTTGCTCATGTCAACTACTGATTACTTTTATGAATTGAATATTTTGTGAGGCTTTCATGTTAACTATCAAATGAAGAATAGTAAGCGTACATAAAAAGGACAGGTGATCTTTGCTGGTTGCAGAATGGCTATTCATTTGTTGCTGCTTGGTATGTTTAAAAACTGCCTATGTGATTGCGAAGAACTTTATCAACCTCAAAAGGAACTTTATTTGTTGTTGTTTGGTACTTCTGCCTTCATTTTTGCTTGTTCTATTCAGAGCAGCTAGAGTTGCATTCATTTTTACAAATGAGATGGTTCTAGTCTCGTTTTTGGTATGTTACTGCGACTAGCTGAGGTCTACTATGCACCAATGTTTTATTGTGAATCTTGCATACGCAAGATGTTTTTCTAGAAGAAACCATATATTTTTTTTCCATAGACAATGAAATCATGAGTAATGTCTGGTGTAAAAATCCACAGTAATAATTGATGTTATCTTCAATCATAACCTGGCTGATATCATCCTGAGGGGCATAGGAATAAACAGCTTAGGTACTATTGAAATTTTTCTATATAAGTTTACAGAAATGGCAAAGAATGATACAGATAGCCACCAATGCAATGTTTCTACCAAAGGATAAATTCGTTGATGCACAATTTCAATCTGGTGTCTAAGATTGTATGCCAAGTCACATTCTGAGGAGATGGAACTTGAAGGGAATAATTATTTTGAAGTCACAAGAAGATTAAAGCAGGAAATGGATAAAATGCAAACTGAAACTAAACAAACTATGTATAACATATTCACAGTAAACTATCTGTTCTAGCTGGGAGCCTCTTGAAGAAATTACTGGGTACAGAAGGTAGCTTGCTCCGAAACCTTGGATGCCGCAAATAATACAAACCTGTTACTAGAGCCACCACCCTGAACGGTGCTGCATAGAGAACCATAGCTGCACAAAAGCTAAACACTACAAAAAGGCTGGTTGCTCTGGGGTCTCTCCAGCTTAGTAGAGACTGAAATCTCTCCCCCTGTGTAGCTATGTCCCCAACAACTGTCTGAATCCTACCTGCAACACTTCTAAGTCTGTCATACCTCATTCTCACTACATCATGCGATCTAGAAGTTGGGAATGTGTCAAACTCTTCATCAAGTTCATCCGGGTGAACAGCTTCTGCCCATGAGAGTTTAGTATCCATGTGAGGTGGGTGCCTAGGACGGAACCTATAGTTCCACAGACCAATCAAGAACATGTAGAGAAACACAGTTGGAAGTATCAATTCTGGGTACCATATCAGTATCAGAAAAAGAATGTGAACTAGAACTGATGTGATGTGGTTCTTCCAATGGCAAACATCACTGAACCATTGCCCGATTGTGATCATACCAGAGAAAAGGGACATGATGCGAAAGAAGTTAGCTTTGCTTCTTCTCATGCTCCACACATGGGAATCAACATCCAACATGTACTCCACCACCTCCTTCCTCAGAGGGGGTTCAGCTCGGCCAAGCCTCGCAGCTACAATATTCATGGCTTGGTATCTTAAATTGTCTATTTGATTAACAGTGAAAGGATGTAAGTAATGCATCTTGGGCAGCAAGGGATGACCATAAATGTAAACCATATTAGCTAGTGAAAGTGCAGTAAATCTCACTGCTAGCTGAAGCTCACCCATCTTCTTGACTCCATGTGGATGTAAAACAAGAAGAGGGTAAGAATTGGTGTATATCCTATGAGCTTCCAGTGTTGAGAGCCGAATCCTTACCTTTCCAATCCGAGAATCCCGGGCTGCACTGCCACCAGGAGCTTTTTCCCCTCTACCTAAATGGCAGTTGTCAAAAACCCCCAATGTTATCACAGTGCAAGGATCATAAACCTCCCATGTGTATTGCTCATTCCATTTGGGACTAAAAGTGTCCAGAAGTGTTCTGGTTCGGACCCATTTCTGACCGTACTTGACAACACAGTATGCATCTGTGCTTCCACGGTCATCCTTCATCTTCATTGGGAGAAGCCCCTGTGCTCCTAAGATGCCTACTTCAAGTATCCCAATAGGCTGCTTCCATAGCTGTCTTGCTGTTGGTCTTTGCTCACTTATGTACAACGTGGATTCATCTAGGACATGGTATCCACCTTCAAGGCAAACTCTCAGGTGAATCCTGCTTGAAAATTTAAGCTCATTCCTTCTATCAGCTTCTAGCAGTCCAAAACCAAATTTCTCAAGATTGAACCAGCGAGAATGAACTGGCCTGTGGTCCAGCCGCTTCTCAAACAGGGTCAATGGTAAGCTTATCGTCCCAAGTACCTCATCTTTTGAAGGGTGCACACGATCCTCCACAGTAATTGTCAATTGCTCCTCGAATGGTTCTGCTGTCACAAAAACTAAATCTTCATTCCATAGTGGAGTAGTTGTTCTAGTGGGACATATCTTGGTCCTCAATATTTGGCAGCCCACTTGAGCTTTCACAAAAACCTCTGGCAGATGATTTCTGTCACTAGGTATCACATCTTGAGCTTCAATGACATTGACCCTGAGATACCACAGTTTTGGTGATAAATAAACCTTTGATCTAATGTTGAAAACACCCTCCCCGTAGACAGTGGCAGCATCAGAATGCCAAGCATCTGAGAAAGCTTCATCAGCTTGAGTTCCCATCCAAACTGCAAGCATAATATCACCCCTGACCTTCCCTTCTCCTTGCCGGTCCTCAAGTCTGTACCATTGAGGAGCCAGTGGGCTGTCTGGTGGAACTCTGGTTGGAACCTCATTGAGGTCAAAAACCACCCTTCCAAGATAATCATCTCTGCCCACCATTTCTTTATCTTTCACAAAGACTTCTAGAACAGAAGATTGAATGCAGTCTTTGGAAAAAGTAAAGACTTGGTTCCACTCCGGATTCAATTTCTTCTCAAAATGCTTTGTTCTTCCTTTATAGTTCCCCATTTTCACTTCCACATAAGGATCACAGCTTGAGGTGATGGTGCTGGGGGAAAGATCTTTTGCTTTCACGACACGAACATACAGATAAAACATCTGCTCAACAAGGTCATAAGTACTTGTGAACCTTTCACCTCCACTCACCCACCCTCTTCCACCATGAGCTCCACCACTAGGCCACCGTTCACCAAGCTGTGGGTTGGTGTCCTTGAGATTGTAGTTATCATCATCACGAGTATGGATATGAGGATTATTTGGGTGCATTGTGAGTGGAGTACCTTGTGGTCGTCTCTCTATTGATATCCTTGGCTGTGGGTTGGTGTCCTTGAGATTGTAGTTTTCATCATGGCTAGGATGGACTTGAGGATTAACTGAGTGCATTGTGAATGGAGTACCTTGTGCTTGTGGTCGTCTCTTTATTGAAATCCTTGGCTGTGGGTTGGTGTCCTTGTGATTGTAGTTTTCAATGTGGCTAGGATGGACTTGAGGATTAACCGAGTGCATTGTCAATGGAGTACCTTGTGGTCGTTTCTTTATTGAAATCCTTGGCTGCTGGAGAACTTGATGTTTGTGTAGTTGTTGGGCTATCTCTAGGACAGGTTCTCTGCTTTCCTTCTTTGGCTCTTGATCGGTATCAATGCCACTAGACCTAGCTGCTGCAGCAGGGTAATTAGACACTGCAACAGAATATACTTTTTTTGCTTCTTCTCTGGTTGCTTTTGGGGTGTCAAGTGCAGGACCTTTGGCTTTGGGATCAGCTTCTAACGTTCTGTCTTTGTCAGTAAGGCCTGTATTTTCTGTGACTGAGGGAGTACTATGAGGAGGAGGAGGAAGACTAGTGGTAGTGGATTCTGGTATTACTTGTGGTGGTGTAGAAGGTGAGAGTTTTTGTAGTTCTGAAGCGCAAAAGGGAGAAAGAGCTTTAGGTTTGGACTCTGATGCAATGTATATTTTCAGGCCAATCTCACCCCTTACAGATGAGAAAACCCACTTCTTTTCTAGTGGGAAAGTTTGATAAACTTCCTCACCTTCCTTGACAACATTAGAGCAAGGAATTCTTACCCTTCCAAGGAAGTTTCGGCCAGGAATAGGTCTCCTCTCGTTGTAGACTGAGACTTCAATAGTTTGGCGATGGTATGGTTTGGTTGCATCTAAATGAAAGAATAGTTTGTGATTCCAGGTGGGGTTGAGGTTCTTTGGAACAGTTCTGGTTCGGCTCAGCTGGTTTTCAAAGTCTATTTCCACAAATGGACTGGCTGATCCCTCGCCATCTTTGGGCATAAGATCACGAGCATTAATAACTTCCACTACCAGCTTCATTTCCTTTTCTTTCTATTGTCTCTGCCACAAGTAGCTACAGCTATGTGGCTATGCAGAAGTAACCAGAAATTCGATTCTGATGCAAAGAAGTTCTACTGAAGAAGGCAAAAGATAAAAGAAGACACGGTTATGGTTCTCTTACTTTCCAACATACCAGAAGTACTTATTACAATTTTGGTTAAGCAAGGAATAATTTCATGGAGAAGCTGCATGAGCATTAGCAATATGAAGATGGGAAAGCGGAAAGGAATGGAGGGAAAGCTTCAGATTGATCTAACTTAAAGGTGGGACCATTCTTTTGGTCTGAAGGTTGTTGTAATTGTTACTATTCTATCTTCCGTGGTTATAAAATATGAAACTAATTTTTGTTTGATGTAAATAAGGAAAAACTGTTTGATTCGTAACTTACTCATTCAGCAAAATGATTAGATGAATAAAAGAAAATGCATAGTTATTGTATGTTCATTTTGGGATCATTGCTTTCTTCTATGTGCAGCAAAGCCAAAGTGAAGAAAAAGTGAATAAACAGGGCGTGAAAGGCAGAGCTGAAGCTGCAAGAAAGCAAAGGCAGTTTAGCTTAGGGGCTTGTGACCTAGGCCAAATATGCTTTCCTTATGATGTATTCTCCTCCTCCTTTTAACATTGTGTATTATAATAATAATTGTCTCCTATGCTTAGTTTTGCGGAGTGTTTTGGACTAGCCAGCTAAATTTCTACCTCAAGTCGTTCAAATGGTACTTGGGGGACAGAAGTCCATCTAACTAGGTCAAGTCGAATGTCATGCAACCAGGCAACATGAAGGTTAAGCAAAGGAAAAAAAAAAAAGGATGATGCAGTAACGTAATAGGAAGTTATAATTAGTGAAAACAATTATTCCAGTCATTTGTATATAAATAAAATCAAATCAAATAATTAACAAGTAGATAATTATGTAAATTTTTAAAGCTAATTATCGTAGTCCCCAGTCCCTCAGTATCTGATTGTTAAAGAAGTGTGACCCTTTGAAGCTGGAACTCACCCGTGTGTCTATGTCCTGATCACACCCATTATGGCAGATGGACACTTCCTGGACCCGTTGTAAAATTTAATCCATGTGAACCTTATATTTTCTCTTTTTGTGTTAAATGACACTCAACGTAAAACGTATTGATTCTGATTTCTTTTTTCTTATTGATTCTGGTTTCTACTTTCTACTATTTGATTTTATGATATGATTCTGTTGGCTTTATATTACTACAATGCAAGAATATCCAAGGACTAAGAAAGGAGCAAAGTCAGAAAAGAATTAATAGCAAAATGATATTTAGTTTATTTATGTTATAAGAATAAGTCGAATTATACTACGAGAAACTAGCAATTGCAACTTGAAAATTATATGGGCTTGATTTTGAGGTTTGATACTTTATGGTTGATCAAAGATTTAAAATGCCTTCCCATTTTCCGCAAGGATGCCTTTCTAGGCATACTCTAACTAAAAGTAAGTGAGTGCATCATGTGTTATAAGGTATATCAAATAAGATCAATAAATGTTATGGTTTGTTATCAAGTTATCAAAATCTAAAGTGTCATAAGGTCAAATCTTACAGTATTATCATGCTTAATTTTAAATGGTTGTGCCTCTGTGGCATGATGTGTTTGGATAAATTATGTTGGTTAATATTGAGAAGTCTGTTTTATCCAAAAATAATTAAATAAAATAAATGAGAAGTTTGTTGTATCTTTTGATTCTAACTAACATATGTACTGCATTTAATGAGATAATATTAAAAATAAAAATATAAAAATAAAATAAAATAAAATGTAATTTAAAATAAATATTTAAATAAAATTTCTAAATTAAGGCATCAAAATTGTTTATGGTGAAATCAAAAGTTAAGGAAAGGTTTGTGATTGAAAACAAAAATAAAATAAGTTATAATTATTTGTCCTATTTAAAATATATGCTGAGTTCAAATTTAAAAAGAAATCACTACACAATAACTTCCAAATTAATGTTTATCTCATTTTACTGATTCACGGGATGAAAAAGAGAAGGATAAACTAGCATATTGTTGGAGGAGACGTTTGATATAGGGTAGAACCAAAATTCCTACGCAGGGGTTATTGATTTTGAAGACAATATCATCATACTTGTGGAGCTAATTCGGTAACACCCGTCTATGTTAATTGTTGATCTAGTAAGAAAAAACTCATATAGTGAACATGCAAGTTTGTTCCTATTATTTCAAAATAAGGGTTAAGTGTCCACCAAAAAAAAAAAAAAGAAACCCAAAAAATAAAAATGGAGAGAAGGTAGCTTTATGCTTCAATGTTGAGAAACCCAGCAGGTTGAGATTCAAGTCGGTGACTTCATAGTTCATTGGTGAGAAACGCCTCTTGGTAGCTTCTTCATTCTCCTTGAGATTCAAAAATAGAAGTTTAAAACCCCCTCTTCGAGAAACCCAGCAAGTTCAGATTGAAATCAGTGACATTATTAGGTAAATTGTCGAAAAACTCTAAGTTAAGATTCTAAAACACTTTGTTTTTATAGATTTTTGGCTTGTGAATAGAAAACAATACTATGGACTTGTTTGGGAAAGCTGAAAATTATAGATTATGCTGATAATCGATTATTGTTATAATCGAATGCATTAGGCTGTAAAATAATTTTAAATTAATATGATTTGTTTGGATGATATAAAAAAATCATTTTTATGTATTAAATTACTAAAATAGGTATAAAATAATTTAAAAAATTATTTGATTGAGGATAAAATAGTATTTACATATCAAAGTGTAAGAAATAATCTATAAGCTAAAATCATAAGTTTCGGTGTGTTTGGGATAAATTCAAAAATTTGATTATTTGAATCGATTATTGTATAAAGTTTTTTGTTATAATCGATTATAATTGATTTATTTTTATGTTTGGATGCATTAATTTGTAAAGTGATTTTAAGTTAATCGATTCGTTTGTGATATAAAAAAGAATCGCTTTTATGCATTAAATTACTAAAATAGGTATAGAATGATTAAAAAATTTATTTGATTGTAAAATGGTATTTACATATCAAAATGTAAGAAATAATTTATAAACTTTTTTTATAAAAATCAATTTATTTTACATTGAATTTCGAAAAGCTAAAGCTAATTTTACTTGAAAATCATATTACAAAAAAAGCTAAGCGGTTATGACAAATTTTTTTTTTATATGATTATTAGCTGAAAAAAACTTTTATTTTACATTGAATTTTGTGTAAAAGTTTTTTTAAAAAATAATCTTTTTATCCAAACATAATAATTATTTCACAAAACAGCTTAATCCTCAAAAAATAACTGTTTGGGAAAGATTAAATTTTTCCCAAACATGCTCTATTTTGTGTCATTCTGCCATTTTGTTTTTTCTTAAATATTTGTTCTAAATATTTTACTTTTGTGCCATTTTGTTAAATTGTTGGCTTATACTATTTATAGTCCTTAAAAAATATCATAAATATTTTGTTTTTTCTACCATTTTTCTTGGTTTTATCATTTTTTTTGGGTAGTTGAAAGAGGGTGGTGGTGTGGGATTGTAATATATAACTTTTTATTTTTTTTGAATTTATTGAGACTTGAATGTACATATGACAAATTTTTTTTATACATATCAATATTTATTTTTAGTTGTCACATCTGTTGACATAGTAAAAAATTAGGTAATGTACTTATTACATGTCACAAACTAAATGTATTTATTATTTGACTTAAATGACACATGATAGAATTTTAGGTCATATATTTTTTTTTAATATTATATTATATATATTATAATATATATATTGATTAATTATATTGATGATTGATTGAGTGTTGTCAAGCGATCAGGGCTAAAATTCTGCAACTATTATGAATCTGGACTATGGCTTTAAATATCTTGCATTTCCTACAATGGTGGGTTGGTCCAAGAATTATGCCTTTCAGTCCATTCTTAAAGGAATTACAGCCTATAATAGAAGCTTTGGATAGTTAAGGATTTTTTATTTTTATTTTTTGGATCTGATATTGGCTAAGGAAATATTGGTTAAAGCTGTTGTCTAATCTATTTCCAGCTATACCATGGCAATATTCAAAAGTGCTGTTAAGTTTTGTGAATTATGAGCAGATTTTGGTAGAGCAGTAAGGGTGGTGAACTAGTGATTGATGCAAAACTCCTTGTTTTTCCATGTTGGTTGAAATCCATACAACACATGGTGCAGTTTATACTGGAAAGGAGTAGAATCAGCTCAAGGTGCCTTATTGGTCATCAAAATTACTGTTGGAAGAGTGATTTACTTTTCACAACTTCATTCCAACTTCAGTGTATGCCACAAGCCTCGACAAGGGAAAGACCTACCAATGAAAGTTTTGTGGACGCTATTGTATCTGCAACAAGTTGAATCAACCCTCGTTTAGGATTTTAATATACTATTTCTATGGTAATAGAGGTATATTCACTGTGCATTCTGCTTACCTTGTGGAGATGCAAGCTTCCTATATTATAGAGCAAATAATGACGTACATACTGCTCGCTCCTCTGATGAAAAAAATGAAAGATGCAGTGCCAAACTAAGGGTGTATTTTTTTTTTGGTGTGCTTGTCTGAATGCTACAAATCTTACTGCACAAATACGCAGTTTTTTTTTTTTATTATAAGCTACAAAATATAAAAGAATTTGATATACAACATTTTTAGATTATTTTATATATTTTCGTATTATTAAAAAAAATTTGTCAATGATAACAATTATATAATAAATTAAATTTTTAATATTTAATATGACACCACGTGATTAGAAGATTGTATAATTTTTTTCCAAAAATCTAAAACCTAATTTTATTCCTTCAACAATATATAAATGTTTGTCCAAATTATGGTTTGAAATCATCAATTTTATTAGTGTGTTTGAAAATAACTGTAAAATTTATTATTTTAATAATTAATTATTATATAATTTTTTTTATAATCAATTATAATATAATTAATTTTATATTTGAATATATTAATTAAAAAATATTTTAAATTAATTTATTTTATTTAAATGATATAAAAAATTTTTTATATATTAAATTAACAAAATAGATATAAAATAATTAAAAAATTATTTAATTAAAAATAAAATAATATTTATATTTCAAAGTATAAATAATTCCTAATAACTTTTATGAAAAATGCTCAAATTTTAGTTAGAAAAAATGTATGTTGTCTTATAGATTTTTACAATTAACAACTTTTAGTACTATTATCCAAACACGTTGCATTTACTAAGCAACAACTTTTTTGAACAACAAACATATGTTGGGGATGGATAATCCGTCCCAAATACTATTTCTGTCCCAAATATGCTGTGTTTGTTTTATATTTTTCCTGCCATCCAACAACTTTTTTGAGAAAAAAAGTCATTGGGTACAAATGGTGATATGTTTGGGTGAGATTGACTAAAACAAGCAACAACTTTTTTGCTTTGGATAATCTAAGTTATTAATTTATTTATAAAATAAATTAATGATTAAATTTTTACAAAAAATTTGTTAAGCAATTTTTTTATATTTTTTAAAATTTTTTAATGTTATATTTTTTTATATAAAATTCAATGTAAAATAAAAGTTTTTTAAAGTTGATTTTTATAATCACCGATCAAGAACTTTAATTTTTTTATAATTATTCCTAATCATTTATAAATATTATCAATTAAAATTAAATAATTTTTTTAATCAAATACATTTTAGTAATTTAATGCAACTTGATTGATTCTTTTTTTATCATCCAAATTATATAATTAATAAAATATTATCGCTTAATGCAAAACATTTAGAAAATTTTTCAATCAATTATAATCGATTATAACAAAAAAATTTTTATACAATAATTGATTATTAATCAAATTTTTACAAAAAAATATAAAACACTAATTGATATAATTTTAAGCGATATTAAATAAAAGTTAAAATTTGAAATTATGTAAAAAATACTTGTTGGGATTATTTAACTTTTCTATATAAATATTATTTTCATATGAATCAAATAATTTTTAATCAATTAAATAATTTTTTTAATTATTTTATACTTATTTTAATAATTTAATATATAAAAATAATTCTTTTTTATCTATTTAAATAAAATAAATTAATTTAAAATTACATTTTAACTAATATATTTAAATATAAAACTTTTTTTATAATCGATTATAACAAAAAATTTATACATAATTAATTATTAATATAATCTAATTTTAATAATTATCTAATTAGTGCTGTATCGTAACATTCATGTATATTCATCAATAAAACCCAAATTGTACATTGTACCCCCAAAAAAAAAACCTTATTTCAACACACAAAAAAACCCCTAATTTTAGAATTAAAAATAAAAGCAGGTGAATGCAGAGCCAAACACTTCTCAAGGATGTGAACCACATGCTAGACACTTCCATTAGGAACATTTATGACTCCCACAACATTGGGCCATTGAAGATCCAACGCCCTCTCTTTCTCTCTCTGTGTCACTGTATCTCATATAATAAAGTGCAATGTCCAACCTTTCTCGTTGTTGCAGCTCCCTTATGTAATAAACTCGCTCTCTCTCCTACTAGAACCTTCCAAATTAGGGTTTATCCAGGGTTTAGCGCTATTCAATTCATCACGTTCCCAAAACGCCAATCCTCCTTCCATAGCTTAAACAATTCTCATTCACAACGCGTAGAGCTACCCAAATGGTTCGCTCCCATGGCGTCAGGCTCCTTAACCGGCTTGCTCGTCGGTTTCTCTGTGGCGCCAAGGATTCCGTACACATCTTTCTCAGATCTCTCACCCCTCTTGATTCTTCATCTGTTTTTTTTTCCCCAAGACATTTTTTGATGAACTATGATTTATTTGTGGAAATTTTTCATTTTGCAGGTATATCAAGCAGGGTTCCAAAGGGGTTATAGGGCATTGAATTCAGGGCTTTGCAGTCCATCTACAGTTATTGGAAGTTATACTCCAAATGGTATTTGTTAAATTAACATTTTTTTTGGAAGTTCTTTACATGACTGTTTGTATAAACTAAGGATAGTGTCATGTTTTCCCTCAATTTGGGTTTTGTAATTTGGTTGTATAGTTCTGTTGGATAAGTCAGTCAATTGCTGAATGAATTGACTACTAGTCCATTTCTTGTGGATGTTGAATTACGTGTTGTTGTTGTTTTTTTTTTTTTTTAAGGTTATAATTTTATATTATTGTTTTTGCTCACCTCCTCCCCCGTTACCCATTTGCAGTTGGAGATGGTATTAATTTGAAGAACTGGTTGCTATTGGGAGCGGCGAATACATATTGGGGGGTATCTAGATCAATTCATAGCTCAGGTATAAATTATTAAATTTCTGTCCCACATGCATACCTGCCTTTTTATTCTTCCTGGAATCACATGGCCCTGTGAAAGCATTTGGAAAAGTGCTTTTTGTTCTTTATCGCTTGTATTTTGTGTACTATTTTTCTTTGTTTAGGATGACAGAAGGAGCTTGAAGTTCATGCAATCGTGCTACTTTCATTCAATTTCTTCCCATTTCCCCCCTTGCTTCTCTATGCATACTTGTTTATTGTCCCTTGCATGTCAATGACTTATTTTTTTCCTGAACTCCTTTACAGCACCATTGGCAAGAGACTATTATGATGTTCTGGGTGTGAGTAAGAATGCAAGTTCTTCTGAAATTAAGAAAGCTTACTATGGGGTAGGTTTTACCAAACCATTGTCAATATACATGCATTTAGATACAAAAATATGTTTTTTAATGTGGTGTTTGGTTTGTTTTGTGTTTTCATTTTCAGATGATATGTTTTCACTCATAATTACAAAAATGTCACCGTGTTTTCACTTTGTTTCCTGTTTTCAAGATTTTGTGAAGGAAATCACTCTTGAAAACAAGAAACAAAGTGAAAACAAGGTGGCATTCTTGTAATTATGAGTGAAAACATATAAACTGAAAATGAAATCAGAAAACAAACCAAACACCACCTAAATATCTGGCCCATTTCCTGATTAAACTTGGTCAATTCAATAAGTCTATTCCATATGCTAAGGAAATTAATCATTTTCTTTTCTGTGAGTGGATACTGGGCCATTTCCCAAACAGTGGGAAGAGGAAGAGTTTCTTTTATATGAAGTTCACATTTTGTTTAAGATGCAATCACTTATCTGCATTTTATAATATGGAGATGTGTTTATATGTTTCGATTGTCAGAATATACAATGTCTTATTATATTCATGTCTTCACATGTTCTATGCTTCACAATTGTGAAAATATTTTGGTCCCCCTACCTTTTCCCTTCTTTCTCGCTTGACATGAATTCTTCAAGCAGGGCTGACTGGCATATGAATTATCTTTCTAAAATAATTTTGTACTTTTTTTTCTCTATTCATCTATTATCTCTCAATTTCTATCCATATTCTGCAGCTTGCAAAGAAGCTCCATCCAGATACAAACAAAGATGATCCTGAGGCTGAAAAGAAGTTTCAAGAAGTTTCAATGGCATATGAGGTGTGCTCTTTATGTTGTTGTTGTTCTTGTTACTACCCAGAGCCAGAGGTCTATCTTAAATCTTTCATATCACAAATTAACTGACTGCTGGTTTATTGTCTTTTTTTTTTCCTCTTGTGTTGTAGGTTTTGAAGGACGAGGAAAGGCGTCAACAGTATGATCAGGTCTCACACCTTTCCAGCTACTTTTTTGGCTCATTTGTTGAACTTTTTGTTGTTACTACATTTTCACTAAACTGGGACCAATTGCAGGATAAATCTACGTGGATTTTATGCATGAGAAAGCATTAAAAAAATGAAAGAGGAACAAGTAGGATTTAAGTAGAGGACCTTTGTTTTTTGGAAAAGAAGAAATTTAGATAGAAATATTTGAGAAAAAGGTGGAGGGAGGGGTTGGGAAACATAGCACATTTGTCCTTGCATGGGAAGATAATAGGAATATTCTCTTATCCGTGATGTTTGTCTTTCAAGTTACTGTGATGATATTGCTAAAAACAGATAATGTGATCAGTTGCAATTTTTGCACAATGTTGATATCATATGATCAAGGTTTTAAATTGCGGTTGCGGTCCCATTGCGTTGCGGCTGTTGCCGGCCAATGTGGGCTGATGTGGTCTGCTATTGCAGCCTGATGTTGCGGTCACATCACGTGATGCAGTCCGCAACTTAAATCTTTGCATGCTTCATGTGCATATTTCTTGGTTTATTGTGTATTGGTATGTTTAATTTGTTTTGAGTGGATAGTTGCTTTCTCCGATAGTTGCTTTCTCTTAAGTATCTACTATCTCTTTCATTTGATTTATTTTAACATGAATGTGTAGGTTGGCCATGATGCCTATGTAAACCAACAAAGCACTGGTTTTGGAGGCGAAAGTGGCTTTAATCCTTTTGAGCAGATATTCCGTGATCATGTAATGACTTACGAGTTTCTTCCCTCTATTTTATTAATCATGTCTATCAATAGATACTTATTTCTTTATTAAAAGGTCAGTCTGCATTGTAGTGGAAATTCTGAAGGAATTACACTTCATAGTAATAAAAAATATTCGTTTTTATATCATTTTAATTGTAAAATTTATTATTTACAAACACCATACCAGTGTACCTTAAACAATCATACAACCGCCTCAATTACTAGTTCAATCCAAAGGTGAAATGATCTATTGATTTTTTAAACATCTATACAAATGTATATGCTGAAATTCGGTGTCACATCTTTCCATTTAATTTAGTTGCATGGTATGTTTTGTTATACACCAGTTTCTTGTTTTTAATTGTAAGCTGATATATATTTGGCTCAGTTTACGTTATTTATTATTATATTGCCTGGAATCTCTTATACACATTATGTTGTCTTTAATTAAGCATTTCTTGTCATATGAATCCCACATTTGAAGTCTAATATGTTTTTCTCATTTCCCTCAATGGCAATCAGGATTTTGTCAAGAGCTTTTTCCATCAGAATATTGGTGGAGAGGATGTCAAGGTTTTTTCTTTCTTCGTATTTGGACATCTTTAAGCATGCTGAGGAGTTGTTTGACTAAGGCATCTCAGTAATCTATTTTTCACAGACTTTCATTGAACTATCCTTTATGGAAGCTGTCCAAGGTTGCACCAAAACTGTGGCATTTCAAACAGATGTGCTTTGTAATACTTGTGGTATGGTCATTAGTTAACTAATATTTATAAGCTATGAATTGTCAGCTGTCACTACTATAGTCAGTTTGGTTTGAAGTGCACCTGGAAATTAAGTTCTCACTCACAAATTCTTTCTCTTGCTGAACTGTTGCAGGTGGGAGCGGTGTTCCTCCTGGTACAAGACCTGAAACTTGTAAGCGATGTAAAGGGTCAGGGGTGGTCAGTATTGTCTTGAAACTAAAATTTAATCTTTTTTAATCATGTTACAAGTTTGAGAAGTTTTGTTAAATTGATAATTTTGAGACCTGTCCAGATATTTGTACAAGCTGGCATATTCAAAATGGAGAGTACTTGTGGTACCTGTAAAGGAACTGGAAAAATTGTATCGGTATGCTATAAATTGTCTTCTTAAAAAAAATTTAAATCTCTCATTTTTAGTGTATTGTATATTGGTTCAGATATGATGGACTTAGCTGTTATTCACATAACTTGTTTATTGTTGATCTTATATTCATACTTGGCAGTAATCCGTGTCTGGACTATGTTTATCATATGCAGCTTATAGCTATGATGGTCTTTAATGCCAATTACAAAATTGTGGAAAAATATTAATAATTTTTCATCTTTTGTTGTTGGTATCAGAATTACTGCAAGTCTTGCAGGGGTGCGAAGGTTATCAAAGGAACAAAGTCAGTCAAGTTGGATATTTTACCTGGTAATCATTATTTCAAATTTTGGGATGCATTGTTGTTACTTGTTACATAGACCGTGTTCATATGGCATACAAAGAGAAAATATCATTTGAACGAGCAATTTCCTTATGGATTTCTTTTAAACTAGGCTAACCCACTTGATAGGAACCAAGCCCAGCCCACTATTCCTAAACCTTTATTATTCTATTCTAGGAGGAGGCCCAAACAGCAGCAGAACCAGAATCCGTAAACCCTGAAGGGATTATTCTAGAAAGCTGATTCAGCATCAATCTGAGTAGGATCCCGTAGAATAAGGAAGTAGTTATTGAGAGAGAGCAAATCTGTTATACAAGTCTGTTATATAGAGAGAAAAGGGAAGAGGTGAGGGCATGAAAGGTTTTACGTGTGAATTGGAGTCTGAAATAGAGAATCAGACTTGGGAGCTATAGCTCTTTCTTTTGTAACTTCCTTCCTCTGCCATTCAATAATACAAATATACATATTTCTCTATCTCCATTCCTTGCTCTGTATTTCTGCTATATCTCTGTACTTGGTTTACTGATACGAAAAAACATATCAATTGGTGCTTTCGTTGAGAGTGTATGCCGAGAATGGCGAACCAACGACTGGATTCCATGGAGTCACGAGTTGCTGCCGTCGAGTCGAGTCTCAGGAACCAAGAGGCATTGCTCAGGGAACAAGAACAACTGGTGAGATCACACGTCTCAACATTGAAGGAACACTCGACTCATCTGAGTTCCTTGATGACTAGTGTCAGCAAGATCACCGGTTCCCTTCAAGCATTGATCCTCGAGGTGCGAGATGGATTCCAGCGGCAGCTCCAAAAGATACCGGATGCCGTCGCGTGGTCAGGGAGCTCGGAAGAAAGTCGCTTATCTGCGAGGCAAGTGGAACTACCCTCTTTCCACGGCGATGACCCCGTAGGATGGGTTGCGAAGGCCCAAGCTTACTTTGCGATTCAAGTGACGCCTTCGGAGATGAAGGTGCGGCTGGCTCAGATATGTATGGAAGGGATGACTTGGCACTGGTTCAAAATCCTACGTGACGCCGAGCCTGAGATGAGTTGGGAGACGTTCAAGAGGTCGCTAATGGATCGATATGGAGACCATCGTTCAGGCAATCCATTTTCTCAGCTCAAACTATTACAACAAACTGGAACGATGGATGCGTATGTGGAGGAGTTCGAAATCCTCATGGCTCAGATACCACCGATGTCAGAGGATCAATACATGGGTTTCCTTTTGGGAGGGTTGAAAGAGGAGATTCGAATGGAGGTCTTGACCTTCGAACCGCCAAACCGCCACAGGCTGATTGCGGTGGCCCGTTCGATCGAACGGAAGTTGGAGAGAGCTGCTCAGTCGAGTGGGTGGCGTAACTCTGGCCAGCACCGCCGAGCTCCAATGTCTGGGTTCCAAACAGGGAATCAGAGTCAAGGAGGGAGCTATACCAGCTCGGCGCCTCAGCCTAAACCACTTCAGGGAGTGTAAATGGGCCCAACGAAAAAGGGCCCAAATCAAATACTCCTTCACACAACTTGGCCCAGAACCGTAGTAAAGGAACCAGGAACCTTTCAGACCAAGAGCTAATGGATCGAAGGAGGCTAGGGCTGTGTTTCAAGTGTGGGTAGCATTGGAGACAACTGCCCCGACAAACACCTTCGCCTCCTCATTTTCGAAGGAGAGGAACCCACCGAAGATGAACTCTTAGCCATGGAAGACAAAGCCGAAGAGGAGAGCGGTGAGATGTTGTGTCAAGTGCTAGACTATCGGGCTCTGGATTCGAGGGAGCTAGCCTGCTCTAAGACGATCAAGTTGGAGGGAGCTCTAGCAGGTTACTCGATCGTTCTTCTTGTTGATAGCGGGGCTAGCCACAACTTCGTGGCCAAGGAACTGGTGGTTTCCCTAGGTCTCAGTATCTCGGACACAGAGGAATTCTGTGTGGGGCTCGGTAATGGCAGCAAGTGCGTGTCTCGGGGAGTGTGCAGGGGACTCGAGATCTAGATAGGCAGATACACCATGATCGTAGATGCTTATGTGTTGGACTTGGGAGGGGTGGATATCATCCTTGGAGTGGCGTGGTTAGAAACTTGTGGCCAAACCACCATGGATTGGAAGAAGAAGACCATCAGCTTCATGGAACAGGGTCGTGCAGTCACTCTGAGGGGCTATCACATTCAAGACAACCTGCAGACCTCATCCCTGCAAGGAGTCTTGCAAGTAGCCGCCAAGGAAGGTGTGGAGTCCGCGGGCACCGACAGTCAGAAGCGTTCAGATCAAGAGCATAAGGGCCTCGATTCAGCTATGGAGCAGGAGTTGAGTAAGGTATTGGATCAGTACAGTGCTGTTTTCAGTATGGTCAAAGAGTTGCCTCCACACAGAGACCACGACCATGCCGTCACACTAGTTACAGGTGCCAAGCTAGTAAGTGTCCGTCCCTATCGTTATGCCTATCATCATAAAGATGAGATCGAAAAGCAGGTGGGAGAGATGTTATCAGAAGGTTTAATCAGGCATAGTACTAGTCCTTTCTCTAGCCCGGTCATCCTAGTGAGGAAGAAGGACAACTCGTGGCGTATGTGCGTGGACTATAGGGCTCTAAACAAAGCCACCGTGCCAGACAAATACCCCATTCCGACAATCAATGAGTTGCTAGATGAGCTGCACGGCTCCAAATTCTTCTCCAAAATAGACCTCAAGTCCGATTTCCATCAAATCCGGGTCAAAGATGAGGATATCTATAAAACCACATTCAGAACCCATGAAGGCCACTACGAGTATCTAGTCATGCCTTTTGGGCTCGTGAATGCTCCGTCCACCTTCCAGTCCATTATGACCTCTGTGTTTAAGCCCCTGCTAAGAAAGTATGTTCTTGTGTTCTTCAATGATATCCTCGTGTATAGTCCCACCTGGCATGCTCATTTGGCTCATCTGGGCACAGTGTTAAGCCTCCTCTCCCAACACAAGTTTGTGGCCAACAAGAAAAAGTGTGTTCGGTTTGTCTTCAATAGATTACCTCGGTCACGTAATCTCTGCCCAGGGCGTGGCAATGGATCCCACCAAGGCCCAAGCTGTCCTAGAATGGCTGGTTCCCACAAATGTGAAGGGTGTGCTTGGGTTTTTAGGCCTTACGGGGTATTATCGCAGGTTTATCCGAGATTATGGTAAGATTGCCCAACCTTTGACTGTGCTGACCAAGAAAGAGGGGTTCGTGTGGGGCCAAGACCAATCCCAGGCATTCGAGCACCTCAAGCAATGCTTAGCCTTATTCCCAGTTTTAGCACTTTCAGATTTTTCTAAGGAGTTCATTATTGAATGTGATGCTTCCGGCCAAGGCATCGAGGCGGTGCTAATGCAGGATCGCAGACCTATCGCTTATTATAGTAAGGCTCTCGCAGCGGGTACCTTGTCCAAATCTGTTTATGAGAAAGAAATTATGGCTCTAGCCCTATCTGTCCAGCATTGGCGTCATTATCTCTTGGGTAGAAGCTTCAAGGTCTACACAGATCATCGTAGCCTTAAGCATCTGTTACAGCAGCGCATCACGTGTTGGCTTGCTAAATTAATGGGGTTTCAGTTCGAGGTTATCTACAAGCCCGATCCAGAAAATAAGGCTGCTGATGCCCTTTCTAGGAAATTCCTTTCCCAGACTGAGCTCTCTACCATTTCTATCAGCCCCTATTGGGTGGATTTCCCGACAATCAGAGATGAAGTACAAGCAGACAAGGAGCTAGCAGCTCTGCGACAGTCCTTGCAAAATGACCCCAACTCCTTACCCAACTATTCTCTCCGTGATGGCCATCTGTTCTTCAAAGGCAGACTTATGTTGTCCCAGGAGTCGAAATTAATTCCAAGTCTTCTGGCAGAATTTCATGATACACCGAAGGGAGGGCATTCGGGATTTACTAAAACCTACAAGAAGCCAGCAGGTAATTTCTTCTGGAAGGGAATGAAGCAGCATATCATGAGCTACATCCGCCGTTGCGACACATGCCAGAAAAGCAAGTATCAGGCCATGTCTCCTGTTGGGCTCTTGCAGCCCATTCTTATTCTAGAACTGATTTGGGAAGAGGTATCTATGGATTTCATCTCCGGATTACCTAAAATCCCACGAGTTCGAAGTTATCATGGTGGTGGACGATCGCCTCTCCAAATATGCTCACTTCTTACCCCTACGACACCCATGTACTTCTAAATCATGGCAGAAGTTTTCATCAAAGAGGTGGTAAAATTACATGGTTTTCCTAAGTCAATTATTAGTGATCGAGACCCCCTCTTCCTTAGCAAATTCTGGAAGGAAATGTTTCGACTCCAAGGCACCTCACTTCGGATGAGCACCTCCTATCACCCACAAACCGATGGGCAGACGGAGGTTGTAAACCGCTGTTTAGAAACTTTCCTTTGCTTTTTCGCTTCAGAACAGCCTTGGTTGTGGTATTCATGGCTAGCCTGAGCTGAATTTTGGTACAATACATCTCCCCACTCAGCCACCGGGAAAACGCCCTTTGAAATTGTCTATGGCAGACCTCCTCCCTCGGTCATCCGCTATCTGAAGGGTGAGACAGCAGTGGAATCTGTGGCTGCTGTGCTTACTGACCGCGATGAGGCGCTGCGCCAGCTCAAGTATCATCTTCATCGCGCGCATCAACGCATGAAGAAGTCTGCTGATACTCATCGCAGGGACGTAGCTTTCTCTCTTGGAGATTAGGTTTATGTTAAGCTCCGCCCACACAAGCAGCAATCTGTAGCTCGGAGGATAAATGCCAAGCTGGCTCCACTGTACTTTGGCCCTTTCTGGTTGAGTCTCGGGTGGGGGAAGTGGCCTACAAGCTCCTCCTACCTAGTTCCTCTCGTATCCATCCTGTTTCATGTGTCTCAACTTAAGCGTTCGTTTCGGCAACTCACTGCCGGTATCCTTGCCACTTGGATATGGCGGTAGATACAGATTGAGCACCAACTCCTGAAGCAATTCGCCACTAGAGTTGGGAAACGCAATGCGAGCCAACTCGAGTGGCTTGTTCTTTGGAAGACACTTCCAAGTAGAGGAGGTGTTAACACCTAATTTTGACCAGGCTAAAAAGTAAAAAGTAAAAAAAAAAGTAAAATATAAAAAAAATAAAATTAAAATAATAATAATAATAATAATAACAGAAAAAAAAAAAAAAAATAGAAAAATAGAAAAAACAAAACAAAATAGTCACACTCACTTTTTTTTTCCTTACCTGCACACACTCAGGTTGTTCACTTGCACACACTTTGCACGCTTCACGCTTCACTCTCTGCACACACTTTCACTCCCCTCACACGTAATCCCTGCACACACGACTTTTTCTTTTTTTGGATCTCACGTAATAAAGAAATGGGGGGCAGCAGAAAGGAATGGGGGGCTCAATGAGGAGTTGGTTTACGTAAAGGGAGAAAAGAAAGAAATGTCAGCGGCAAAAGGGGGACTTGGATACGGGAAATGAAAGAAAAAGAGGAGGAGGCTAAGATTTTGGCAGCAGTTTTTGGAGTTTGCTGGAAGAAAGGTGAGAATTTTTGAGGAAAGCCACCGAAGAGCTGGGAGTTTTTTGAGAGAAAAGATCTTCTCAGAAGTTCAAGACTCCACCCTTCATCAACACCCCACCCCTCGTCACCTACATACCAGCAACCACCATCTTCATCACTATCCCTCCACTCCATCTCCACGTCCAACCTTCACCACCCAACCCTATCATCTTCTTCCACCATCTAACAGCAAAGGGAGGAGCCTCACCAAAACCACCTTCATCCATCTTCAACACTCATCTTCATAAAAGAAAACACCCCCTGCTACCTCCATAAGGACCTCCCTCACATTACCACTTTCACTATAACCCACCTGCAGTCCTCTCATCTCCACAACCTTCGCCATCTTCATCAAAAACCCTCATCAACTCACCATCACCCCTCCTCCAAGCTCCAACGGTCAACTACCTCTCCTCTACCCTCTCCACGTCCAAGTCCACCACCAACCCATAACTCACCACCTCACCACCTTCAACCCCTTCCAACCGAAACCATCCACGTGAAACCTCACCCAAGCATTTTCTGCCATCAACCTTCCTCCCGACCGTCAAACCCCAGATCCTCCAAACCAAGCCAAAAAACACCCCATCCACGTGAAACCTCACCCAAGCATTTTCTCGCCATCAACCTTCCTCTCAACCGTCGAACCCCGGATCCTTACCAACCGAGGTCGAACCACACCACCGTGACCTTCACCGACCAACTTCACCAACACCAGTCACCATCCCCTCACCGACCGTCGAACCTCAGCTAGATCTCCCCTCACCGACCGTCGGACCTCAGAAGCCAGATCCTTCCCCTCACCGACCTTCAAACCTTCCAAACCCAACCAAATCCATCTTTCCACCGACCGTCGAACCCCACAAGATCCGTCTCCGAATCGACCGTCGAACCCACAAGATCCATCTTTCCACTGACCGTCGAACCTCAGAGGCCAGCTCCCGACCGTCGGACCTTAGGAACCAGTTCTCGACCGTCAGAGGCAGTTCCCGACCGTCGGACATCAGAAGTCAGCTCCCGACCGTCGGACCTTAGGATCCAGATCCCTCCAGCACCGACCGTCGGACCTCAGAGTCCATATACCTTCAACCGACCGTCGAACCTCAGACTAGATCCCTCCACAAACGTCCCCTGGTGTGTGCTATGTTATTGTTGCCAAAGTCTCAACTTATATTTCTTTAAATTGAATTGTGATTGTCTTTTTGGGTGTGAGGTTGAATCACGTGGGCTGCTGTTCATTTCACATTAAGGCAATAATGATGCATTTTGGTAAGAAGGGAGAAGGGTAAAGAATATAAAAATGGCAAATAAAAAATGAAAATAAGAATAAAAAAAAGGGTTTTAATCCATGCGATGACCAATGATGTTGATTGAATAACGAATGTTATCTTCAATGTCGTTTGGATCATAAGGGTTTATTGAGTAGCCTTGTGTTAACTTGAACCTTGTGCAATAATGAATTTGTTTCCAAATAAACTCCTTCTTTTTTAATTAAAAACAATTAACCCAGACTTATTTTATAAAGAACTACGTAACTTTGAGTTCCCCATTGCACCAGGGGATACGTAGGAGCAGAATTTCATTTCTGTCAAGCTAAAATTAAATTTTCATAATTTTGTGGTTTCCTTTTTATAAATAGTTACAATATTTTGCAAAATGGAATAAAATAAATATTTCCAAGGATTATTAAAATTTTGCACAATTAACTTAAGATACCGTTTTAGAACGGGTGTGTTAGGGGTGCTGTGGGATTAAGTTTCTACCCTTCCCTATCCATAACCGACTCCCAAATCCAATCTGGTTTCAAAGACCGTTTTCAAAGAAAGGTTTTCCAATTTTTCCTAAGTTAAAATAAAATTGGTGGCGACTCTATTTTTTCATTTCCATATATCTAAAATCCTTTGAGTTGCTATTTTTCGCCGCGATCTCGGTCGCGACAGGAGGCCACCTGGGAGGATGTGCAATCATTCCAAAGCAGGTTCCCTTCTTTCTGTCTTGAGGACAAGACAGATTTTGCAGCGGACAGTATTGATAGGAACCAAGCCCAACCCACTATTCCTAAACCTCTATTATTCTATTCTAGGAGGAGGCCCAAACAGCAGCAGAACCAGAATCCATAAACCCTGAGGGGATTATTCTAGAAAGCTGATTCAGCATCAATCTGAGTAGGATCCCGTAGAATAAGGAAGTAGTTATTGAGAGAGAGCAAATCTGTTATACAAGTCTGTTATATAGACAGAAAAGGGAAGAAGTGAGGGCATGAAAGGTTTTACGTGTGAATTGGAGTCTGAAATAGAGAATCAGACTTGGGAGCTATAGCTCTTTATTTTGTAACTTCCTTCCTCTGCCATTCAATAATACAAATATACATATTTCTCTATCTCCATTCCTTACTCTGTATTTCTGCTATATCTCTGTACTTGGTTTACTGATAGGAAAAAACATATCACCACTCCTCTATCTACTGAACTTAATTATAATAATAATAACAACAACAGCAGCACAAAGAGAAAGAAGCTACTTATCGAAGGGAAACCGTAAATTTAAAATAATTTTAGCCTATTAAAGTTGAATAATTTGGATCAATGTTGACTTTATCTTGGCATTTCTGTCAATTAACTTAATTCAATCAATTGTGGTCAGCAAAAGACAACTATGAATATTTTTTGTTGGTAATGGACATCTCTCCTGTTTAATCACTTTTCTCCTAGGTTCAGCTAGGAAAAAGGTTGACTGATTTATACTTTCACACATTTGCAGGGATAGATAACAACGAGACCATAAAGGTTTATAGAAGTGGTGGAGCAGATCCTGAAGGAGATCAGCCTGGTGATCTTTATGTTACTATCAAGGTACTTCAATATCTTAGAGGTCATTTCGTTTCTCCTTTTATATTAAAGCCCAATCATTTTTATTTCTTTCCTTTTTCCTCTTTGCAGGTTAGGGAAGACCCTGTTTTCCGTAGAGAAGGATCCGATATTCATGTAGATGCTGTTTTAAGTATCACTCAGGTAATGTTCTTTGATGAAGAAAATATTGAGCTGTACCAAAAAAAAATCTTGAGCAATATGTTATGTGGTTATCTGGTTGAGTGTTTTCAGGTTGGATCCACTGATGTCTGTGTTTAATTGGTGGCATTAGTTTATAATTCTGGGGAAGCAACTTGGTTGCGAGTGTAGATAAAAACAAATGCTTTGACTAAATTTGCTATACTTTGGAATCACATGCAATGCTCCAGATAGTCTACCCGTATTTGGAATTGAGATATCTATCATTGAGGTATTATCTTTTGGTAACGGGTCTTCCTTGATCTAATTAAGAAACATGTTAGGACCTACCGCATTGTGCAAGTTTTGATGGCACAAGTTTTGTTGGCCACAATCAGGAAGAATTGATTGACTGAAATATTTAGTTTGTGAATATTTGTGTCAATTTTGGTCTGGCAGTGGTGGTGGTGGTTGTAGTTGGTGCTGTAAGTTTATTGTCATACATGTTTTGGATCTCAAACATCTTGTTAGTTGTTTGTGTCGCATTCTGAGATATTAGTTAAAAATAAGTTAAATACTGGAAATTTGTTTTTTTATTCCAGGCTATTTTGGGAGGAACCATTCAGGTCCCAACTCTTACTGGAGATGTTGTTCTTAAGGTTAGTATTGCTATCACAATATATTATTTCTTATGTCATTTTATTTTAGTAACTGGTGAAGTTTGAATGACGGGTCCTGTTTGGCAGGTTCGCCCAGGCACCCAACCTAGTCAGAAGGTGGTTTTAAAAAAGAAAGGTAAGCAAATTTAGGAAATGAGATTTTTATATTTTCTTTTAAAAAGTATTGTGTGAAAATACATTTGAAATTGCACAAACCTGTTGCTGCATGGATTTTTAAAAGTTGCTAGTGTAAAGCTGATTTTTTTCACCATTCTTATCTTGTTTGTTCTTTTAACAGGGATCAAGACAAAAAATTCTTATACATTTGGAGATCAGTATGTTCATTTTATTGTCAGCATCCCAACGTGAGTGTCACATTAGATATTTTCAGTGTCATTTGTGAACTGCTCACTCCTCTTTCTACACCAGGCTCAGGTTTTATGATGGATGCTTAGAATATAAATCGCCTGCATTTGGAATGTTTTTGCAGAACCCTGACACCAAGACAGCGCGATTTGATTGAAGAGTTTGCCAAGGAAGAGCAAGGGGAATTTGATAAAGGGAGAGCTGCTTCAGCTTCTGGTTGAAAACATTTACTGAATCTCTAATCATGCTCAACTTGACGGGAAGTCGGGAACCCACCTGCCGTTGAAGTTTTGTAGTATCAAAGGATTCATATTTTTTTGTCCCCTCCACTTTGAATGTCTGTAATATTTTTTTGTCACAAGTGACGTTCACAATTCAAATTTTAAGGTTAGAACATTAAAGGCAATTTTCCCTTATGCACTCGTAGTATTCTAGTTCACGCTGTACATATTTTCCTTTTGACAGAAGTAGAATGGGTGGAAGTCAAAAACTGCCATTCTTTTTCTACTATCTTATATAAGGGAACCTTGTCTTTGGGCCATAGGTAAAGTAGAACCAGAAGGTTTCTGTATCGATACTGAAGAATCACCCCAAATTTAAAAATATATATGCATTATTCTTTATATCAGTGCAATTGTTCTCCAATAGTTATGAGGTGTTGAATATTTTCTGATTTCAATTTGTTACACCTTTGAAAATGTGAAAATTATCAGGCATGAGTTTTTCATACAAATTTTCAAATAAAATTCATTCATGGATCTTTTACCTCACTTTCAATAGTGTATTAAACAGACCCTAATGGTCGATTAAAGCAATTTATTCCTAGTAAAACACTGGATCTAACTTTTAATTATTTCTTTGAATCGTAGCCTACTGTATAAATTATGTGAATTAACTATGGAATATAGGCATGGCCAAAAGAAAAAAAAAACTATATAAGATAGGAATGTTCATGGTGCACTCTACTTCAACGGCTTGAAACTTAACTTCAAACTTAAAAATAATATTATATATATATATATATATATATATATATATATATATATATATATATATATATATATATTTATATAGTTTTTATCATCTTATTATATTTGATCTCATTTTGTTTTTTACACATTTACATTCTAATTTTATCACATATCACTGACGTGAGCAAATGTGCACATGTGATGCGTAACAAGCTTTATCCCAAATTAAATTATGATTCACAAATTTTAAAAATCAATCTAAACCATAGTTCTTGATTTGTTTTGGTTTCAAACCATAGTCTATTGTATTTGAAATTGTGCTAATATTCTACTAAAATTTAATTTATATTATCCAATAACAAAAGAAAAGTAAAAAATAATAATGCCGTATTAAAGCTTTACTTAATACATAATTAATGTCAAACTCTTGTATTTTCCAATCGTAATACTAAAATAGCAAAATCAAATGTAAACTAGAATAATAAAAAATTAATAATTTAAATATTATTTATAATGTCTAACAAGAGTTAGTGATCAATAATTGAATTTATTTACTAAATTTGGGGAAAATGCAATTTGAATCATTAGAAATTATTGTGCCACCACATGCATAAAAGAGTCTCTGCTATGTGTATTAGAAATTTAGAAGTGCGTTTTATTTCAGGATATTAACCAATCGAATTTCCCAACAAGGACTGGTCGATGAGACCAAAAAGATGAAACGCACCAGCTTTTACAAACAAACCAATCTTGTTTGATTTTTACAGATTACAGACATAATCCTATTAAGAAATTATGGGAGGGAACATTGGAGGGATAGGTGAGATGAATGAGCATGTTGTTTGCAAGAGGACATGTATAATGGATAAGGAGTAAGGACTTGCATTATAAGTTCACACGTTGCTAGAAGTAATCAGAGAGTACAACATACATTGAAACTTAAGCTAGCTGATTCAGTGCATAATCCCATGCAACTTTATTGTGAGAAGCACTACAAAAATTGCTACTAAAAGACAAAAAGTTAAAAAAAAAAAATTATTACAATAGGCGCTCTATGCTCTTTCTTCACTTCATAATATCACCTGCGCGCACACACACACACACAAGGATTAATCATTCTTTTACTTGCAATATACAACAAGAACGGGGAAAGAGAAGTTGGGGGAGTCACTTTCACATAAGTGAGGAAATTCTTGTTATGGTAATGAGAAAGCCAATCAAATGTTGGAATTAATTTCATATCTTTAAGCTTGTTGAAGAAGCTTTATAACGATCCTGACATCTAGAAAATTTACCAGAATGTATTTCAAGTCAAAAACCTTATCTTCACATTCAGTGTTAAAACTTAATGAGAGACATTCGAAGTCCACTATATTAACACAAAAAATTAAGAAGACTTGTAATAATGGGCACAAGACATCTGTGTGTCCGTGTGCGTGTGTGTGTGTGAGAGAGAGAGAGAGAGCACATGGTTCAAAGTTTGCAGTGCACTTCTCCAGGAGCTGCAAGGCCATGTTACGGTCTACACCGGTTATTGGAGGGCCATTGACAAGAACACACAAACATGGCTGACCTAGAGCCTTAAGGGCATTACAGCATGCCTCACTAGGTGGTATGGGGCTAAAAGGAGCAACTGCAGTCCTGCAAGGTATAAGCTGCACTAGTGCAGAGAAGAAGGTGCTTGTGCAGGGGGTGTTTTGACCTTGTGCCACCAAAGCTGTGATGCTCAACAAAACCAACAATAATGATACAGCCCTGGAACCAACAAGCTTCATCCTTGAATTGCTGTATTCCTGTCCCTCAGTGAAAGCTTCCTTGCAGTCACTCGAGCAATGTCTTGCATTTATACAAGATGCAGACATCATGTCATGCAGCATACCTGTCCTAACTGAGGGTCATGCTAATTACACCTTTAACTGTGGCATCAGTCTAATCTTAGTAAGAGAAATCACCATCAACGCAATTGGTGCTGGATAACTACAGTTAGAAGATTCATATGACAGGATTTCTCCCATTTGTAAAGGAACTACATAGTATGGTATATGCAAGAGGTATAAATACATGTTTTCTTCCAAATTCCCAATAACTTGGTCCAGTTTGTGTTCCAAAGGAAAAAAAGAAAAGGAGTTAACAATTATATATCTGACTTACTGGTCTAATCGTTATATGTCTATTGTAGCACTTGGCAAGGAAACAAAAGGATGGAACCGTAAATACATGGAATTGAAATTCTGAAATGTGTAGAAATTTCATATGTATTGAAATAAATTATAGTTCAATTGGAAGCTAAAACAGTTTATTTTTTAGAGACAGAAAAATGAAACCACAATTTTCACTTTTCCTTGCCACAATGGTTTTATCCCATCCAGCAGCTTGAAAAGCTGTGTGACCTAGTGAAAGAAGAATGTATGAACTTTTTATTACAATTGTCAACCATGGAGGTTCTCATTTCTTTCCCTTAAGATTGATTACTGCAAGCTCTTGTTCAACATACTCTCCTGCACAGATAGGCGGATATTTGCTTGCCAATGGCGATTTTGCAAAGTGTCCCAAGGGCTTCAGAACTGCATCTGATGCTATGTGTGCAAATAACTACATGTCACAGACAAAATGTTACCAGTTAATATAACCCTGAGAAAAGTCAATTTCATTATGCACCCTTCCTAGTACAAAAAAAGACCATCTTTTTGTCCTCACTCACCGTTGAAGAGACTCTCCATAAGCTACGTTTTTGCTCTTGTGCTAGTTTGACTGCATCAATTGTCCGATTCGTGACAACTACCTCGTGCATGCCAGCAATGCAGTCCCCTCCAGTTAACCACTCTATCTGCATTTAGAAGGGGGAAAAAAAGCACAAAAGGACATCAATAATGTCAAGAGTCAATCACATTTATCATAGAGGACTGTCAAATTATCTAGAGACTTGCAGTCTCAAAAGGCAATGAGAATGAAATCAGAGCCTACGGCAGATATAATATTGAAATACACAAAATCTAACATTGACAAAACACTGAAATACCTCTAAGTCTGTTACCTACTTGAGACAGGTAACATTGCTAAACAGTTCAAGAAAAAAGGACACACGAAAGCAGAAATTTTGATAAGGTCATTTTGATCAGAAAGACTGAGGAGATATGAGGGGAAAAGGAATCAGGTAAATGTTACAATTTACAATAAAAACTGAGAATTCTTTCAGATGAAATATCAGCAAATTCAGGTGATTTCAAATTACCTGCTTTCCTGTCTGAATAAGAAGACAACCTATTGGAACCTTCACTTCAACTTTTTGTCCATTTCTTAACCAGATGTTTAAACCAGGAAATCTACTTCTACCATGAATGGTTAGGAAGTTAAGGTCATAGTGATATCCTGCTAAAACAGTTCCCTCTTCACCATATCTTTGAAGGTCACTCCCAGTTGGAGCTAACAAATGTGGGCCCTAGTACAAGACAAAAAATAATAATAACAATAAGACAATTCGATCAGTAGAAATCACAGATAATTACATAAAGAACTATGAAAATACGAAGAATATGATTCAAGTCGTCGCTCAATTTTAGAGTTGAAAATGCTGCATAGGTGACAAGTAGACAATATTAATACCTAATACAAATTGTTAAAAATGAGCTCATTAAAGTGAAATTGTTACTTCTTCGATATACATAAATATAAATTTATTACTAAATAAATTACATTGTTAAAAGGCTGAGGTATAGCCCATTTGGTGGCTATATCCTCCACAAAATAGGTTTCAAACTGAAGTACCCTCTAGTACCCCCCCCCCAAAAAAAAACTGAAGTACCCTCTATTATTTTATTAAAGAAGTAAAAAAAGGGCAGCACAGTGCAAAGACTCCCACCATTGTGGGGTCTGGAAAGGGTCAGCATTTTATTAAGGAAGTAAAAAATATATATATAATGTTAATTTTGGACCAGGCAATAATAAGCCAGATTTATTAGAGAACTTATGCTTTGCTTTACAAAGGGGGTTTCTGCAGTATATCTCTGCCCATAAGTAAACCATACAGCTCCTTTATGTGTCATACAAAAATGCATGTGCTAATTCTAAACAGGGGAAACTATGGAACTACTAAAGAAAGTAAAATAGTAACTTTTTTTATTAAAAAAATAAATAAATCTAGTATCTTATGCATGATAGTTAACTACTGATAATTAGAGGATAAAAACAAAGTATGATTGCAGCTCTGTTACAGTAAAATACTGCTACACAAACTGGGAAAACTTTGCTTCCACAATGAAAATAGGTAATTGAAAAATGCAAATGCTTATGCTGCACCGTCCAAAAGAAAATAGATGTCAGTTATATAATCAATGGGATTGAATGGTGTCCGATCCGACATTATGTTTGTATTAAAATCTGTCTCGAAGTGTTCATCTGTCATAAGACATAAGTTCTTTAATCAACTCATTTTCAGTTGTACTTTTCTTTTGGCTTCCTGTGAGCAGCTGTTAATTGTTTATTTAACAAAGTAATTAATCACAAGGAAGCAATTGATGAGAAATGAACAGAGATAAAAGTAAATTTGTATGATAAATGTGCTCACCAGCTTCATAAGAGAAGTGAATGCATCCTTTGGAAGACCAAATCCAATAGCTGCCATTTCAGCAACCACCTAAGTAAGAAATATGCACATTTAGATCACAAACATTAGAAATAGTATGAAAAAACACTCAAATGACTGACTTCAACTGCTGATATCATTTTGTATCCCCAGGAATCCATGGTTTCTTTCCATTCAGGGAAACCATCAGGTATGACTGGCTCTGCATTAAGCTCCTGCACAATTGAGATAACATTAGGAACAAACAATACTAGCAAACTTAAGTCTTCAAGAAAAGATAAGAGAGACATGAGACCTGAAAACGGGTGTTAGACGGCCGAGGACCAATTCTCCAAAAGTATCGCCATTTGAGGTCAGGTCCAACAGGAGTATGAGGCTGGTATTCTTTAGGCATTGCTTTTAGTTTCTCTTGCATTTCTTCGTCAATCAAGCTTCTTGGAACTTCTACTTTTTCTGGTGTAACCCCGACCTGTAATATCCGTTCGAACCACCATTTAATATCATGTCTTAAGGATTCTCTTCACCATCAAAACCACCAGATCACAAAAAAACAAATTCCCATTCTATAACAAATACATTTTCATCTATGTATTAACCAAAATTTCTCCCTGAAATAAATGACCAGAAAGTCAACATAATGCTTGATACTTAATACTGAATGAAGGCCCTAACCACTGAATGAACAACTTTAAGATGGAAGAATAAAAAATAATAATAATTAAAAAGAAACCATCAACCCAAAACAATTTTGAGCAGCCCCACGCAAAAGCTTAGTTGGGCTAAAAATTCTCACCAGAAAAAGAAACAAAAAAAAAAAACTCACAATTCAATAATAAATTCTGATTACCACATATTATTTAGAGTAAACAGTAATGCAAAACAAAATTCAAATTAGGCCAATTTCTGAAAACAAAATAAAATAAACTTTCTGGAAAAGTACCAAACTTTCACAGGAAAATAGAATTTCTGGAGGAACCCCACAAGTCGTAATTCTCTTCGCCAACAAAAGTTGAAAACTACCAGATCACAAAAAAAAAAATTCATTTTATAACAAATATATTAACCCAAGTTTTGACCTGAAGTAAATGATCAGAAAACTAACATAATGTATAATGCTTGATACTATGGTACTGAATGAACAACTTTAAGAAGGAAAAAAAACAAAAATACAAAAAAACTCAACCCAAAATAATTTTGAGCAGCCCCACGCATAAACTTTGTTGGGCTAAAAATTCTCACCACAAATAGGAACAGAAAAATGAAATTACTCACAATTCAATGATAAATCCTGATTACAACACATTATGTAGAGCAAGCAATAATGCAAACAAACAAAAAATCAACTTTGGCAAATTCCTGAAAAAAAGAAAAAAGCAAACATTGACAGGAAAATAGAATTTGTGGAGGCACCCCACAACCCCAACAACGTAAATGAGTCCAAATCATGAAAGAAGGAAACTTTTGAGAAAAGCAAAGAGACCCATTTGGCTAAGTACCTGGTAATGCAAGTGGGGCCTCTCCTGGAGGACCTTGAACTCCTGAGGGCTCGAAAAGTACCTCTCCATCATGTCGATGAAGCGATCGTTGTCTTCCACGGAGCATCGCGGATCCTTCACCAGCAGTGCTCCGGTCTCCCTGAGGCTGCGGCTGAGGTCGGCGCAGAGAGCGCTGAGTTGGGGACTGAGTTGGTGGCCCGAGTTGCCGGAAATGGCCAGATAGGGAGAGAGATCTATGACTGGCACGTCCATTTCCCTTCCCAACAAAATGATGAGTGATGAATGATGATGGCGGGAGAGTGGGGTTTTGGATCTTTTGGTAGAATCATAGGGCAGTGCTTTTTATGATAGTTGCTTTTTTTATGATGTGTCTCCATAAGACGTATATTCTCCTCTGAAGCATCATCATGCTCTTTTATGAATTTTAGACCCACGAAACATCTGATTTAGAGTATAGGGTTTGTTTGGTTCATATATAATATGTTTGATAAAATTAATTTTAATTTTTATATAAAATTTAATATATTATAAAAAAATTATAATGTTGAAGATTAAAATTTATAATTTTAAATTATAAATTATTTTTTATATTTAAGGTGTAAATATTATTTTATTTTTAATTAAATAAATTTTTTAATTATTTTATATTTATTTTAATAATTTAATATATAAATTTTTTTATATCATTTAAATAAAAAAATTATTTTAAATTTATTTTTAATTAATATATTTAAAAATAAAACTAATTTTATTTATATAATAATTAATTATTTAAATAATTAAATTTTTACAATTATTTAATTATTAAAATAATTAAATTTTCAAAATTATTTAAAACATGTACTTAGATGCAATTAATGGAATGACTGAAATTGGCATAGCAAATTCTATTAGATGTGTTAGAGAATTTTTTTTTTAAAGAGGAATATATTGGTAATGAAAGGAATTCAAAACCTTTCGTGGCCATTCAGGCATTCACAATCCCAAAAATTTGCCCCTCCAACGTAGGGGGGGGGTTAAAGAGAAAAATCAGAAAATGGCATGATTTGGTGGTATTCCCTTTCCCTCCTTCATTTATTTTTATTATTTTATTACTAATCATTCCGTTCCTCTTTAGTGTAAAAATAAAAATAAAAATTATTCAGTTTCTCTTTTTTTTGTTGGTACGTACGAGATAACCCTTTTTTTGGTACATAGATTTAATTTGGCGTTAACTTCACAAAGTGGCTCTAGTAGTTTTGGAGCCACAAGTAAAATATAGTCACATAGAGCGCAGTTTACAATTGAGTCACGCATTGTGGTTGCTTACTTGTTTGGAACAAAGAAAACATGACTTGACAAAGAAAACTTTGAAACGGAACGAATAGACCAAATGGGTGGGGAATTCCATTACTTTTGTTATGAAATGCTTAATGTAGGTATGTTTATTACAAGATATTCATTCATTCTCGTTCTAATCACCTAACTAAACATGAACATGGGTTATATTCCCATTTTACTCCCTCCCCTCCGACCAAACATGCTCTAAAAGATAACGAGAAGGAACATTGTTATAGTGTGTTTGGTGGTAATTGTAGGGCAAATTTTAATGAGAAATTATTTATCCTCTTATTCAATCTTTCTACTAATTCTCTTAATTATTAAATAAAGAAAGTATTGAATGATTTTTATTTTCTAATACATTAGATGTATTTACTTTTTTATTTAATATTTTTTTTTTCATTTAGTATTAAGAAGATTATTAGAATGATTGAGTAGAAGAATATAGAATTACTCAATTCTAATATACACTCTCTAAATACATCTTGACAATTTTAACTATTGATTGTGTTGAAAAACACATTAACGACTTATAACTTTTTAATTTTTTTTTAATTTTAACTTTTTTTTATCCACTACCATCACAACTGTTCATCGTCGGTAATTGGCCTCAACCGTTGTTGACCAGCCACTACCACCGACTCTGGCAACCACTTCCGATCAGTCACCACTTTCGGTCAACCATCATCTTCGGTCGGCCACCCTCCATAGCAGCGACCGATGGCAAGCTTGTGTGAAAAAAAAACCTAGAACAACAAAAAAATCTATTACTATAGGTAAAGTCAAAGGTGTATGACGCACCCAAATATAAGAGGATCCACCATAACAACCACTCAATTTATAGACGTTTGGTAAATTTTTAGATTAAGTGATATTACGGGTATAATATTTTTTATTTATCAAATTTTTTTATCTAATAGATAATAAATTAATCTCTTAAAATATGATCAAACACTTAAATAAAAATCTCTCCTTAATAATATTATTTTTATATATATAAATTTTAAAATTAAATACAAAATTATATACTTCAATCATCCGAACTTATTCTAAACACAAGTATTTCTAATACAAAATTTCACAAAACTAACATTCTGACCATTCATTTCTCTTTCTTTCTTTTTCTCCACTAACCCCATGGTCCACATGGAGTCCATGAAGCTTTTGTAAAGAAAATTTTCGTGTATCTATAATTTTTATCTTGGTTTTAAACAGTTCACTGTGATTTTATCCTCAATCTGACATGAAAGAAAGTTAGAATTTGTTGCTTTTGTGATAGAAATTTTCCCACTCACTTTTGAGCAACGTTTACAATATTCTTAAAAAAATTTGTTGCCCCGGTGCTTCAATTGTTTTTACTAATTAGCCTATTTTTTTAAAATTTATTATTATGTGTGTAAATATTATTAGTTAAAATTTATAAATTATATATATATAATTATTTATAATAACCAAAAAATTAATCTATATTTTTATACATATGAGTCAGAATGTATGTAAATATTAATAATTAAAATTTATAAAAAAATTATATGCACAATAAAAATTATATCTATTACCTATGTAAGTTACAAGTAATAAATGATGATCATTGATGTATTTTAATAATAAATCTATTATATCTAATATCTAATCATTGAATTGAACACATTCAAAACCGGTACTCTTAAAATTTAGGAGCATTGCAAACCTTTCCTCCCTTTTACCTAATAATTCTTTGACCTTTTTAACCTTGCATAGCTTTTGTTTGAAAAATAGATGTTAGCAACTTAGCATGTAGAAATAGAAAGTTCATATGCTTTAGGTAATTATATATTTAAAAATAATTTTGATCAATACTATTCAAATAATATTAATTTTGATAAAATTATTATATATAAATTATTAAACATAAATCATATTATTACAAATTTATTTTTTATTAAAATCAAGTTTATAAAATCAAATTAATCTAAAATCATGTTTGTAAAATACAATCCAAACACATGTAAAGTTTATGTAAGAATGATTTGTTCAAATATGACAGGATTGATTGATCATTAAATTTTACGTCTTTGTGCCTAAACTAAGAAAGCCATATGGAGGGAGCCATCTCACACTATTTCAAGTATTTTTCATTGCTTTATTAATTTAGATTCTTACTTTTATTTTTTCATGTATATATATGTGTGACAACCGATGAGTACATACAGAGAGGAATTTAAGGGGGCGAATATGGGCGTTGGCCTTCCCTTTATTATTATTATTTTAAGTATTAATAATTTAATTTAATTTACTTAAAATAAAGAAATAATTACATTAATCTATTATAAAATTAGCATTTATTATATTAGAACTTTTATTTAAAAATTATACTCACATCTTTAATTTTATATATTATTCTTATACTCTAACACACTTCTTTGTTTACAAAATTATATATATTTCTCTTATTCTATGTACAAATATTACACAAAAGTCTTATTGAAAATATAAAATAAAGGAGATATGAGTAATTTTAAAATAAAAATGATGTCAACATTATAAACACTAACTTTAGGAGATGTCAAGATAATTATACTAAAGATAAAAATAATAATTTAAAAGATTTTATACTTGATATATATTTAATATGTGATTCGTGATTATTTTATATATATTGATATTACAATTTTAACTCATCTTTCTATTAATTTTTAATTTTTATATAATAAACATATTATATCCTTTCACTTTTAATTTCACTATCTTCTCTTTTTTAATATATATATATATATATATATATATATATATATATATATATATGGAGGATCAATTCTACACCAACAGTAAGTCTTTTTTCTCTTACACTTATTTTCAATCAATTAGTTTTACTTTTATCTAATGGTTATCTTTAATTAAATAATCTCAACCATTAGATGAAAATGATGAAAATAAAATTCCTTATATAATATAAGAGGAGGATCAACTTACACCAAATGTAAGTCTTTTTCTCTTAAATTTTCAAAAGATCTACTTTCATCTAATGGTTAGCTTTAATGAAATAATCTCAACCATTAGATGAAAGTAGAACTAAATGAAAATGATCTTACACCTGTAATCTCATATATATATATATATATATATATATATATATATTTATATATATATATATAAATTATTTTATGTAAATGACAACTACTACTATGATACATTTAATATCTCATATATATTTTTTACTTTTTTTACTTTTTTATAAATTTTCTTATAAAATGAAAGAAAAACACTATTTTAAAGTGAGCAAATAAGAGTATAATTATCCTTAATTTAAAATAATACATTTTGATCTTAATCTACTAAATAATTTAAGAGTAAATACACTTTTATTTATTAATTTTAAATTTTTTTATATTTAATAATATGCTTAATAATTTTGGACTCATTCACTAAATATTTTCTGCATCCGTCCCAGAGTAATCAGTGTTGTGATATACTTTAATATCTTACGATCACTACGGTTTTTATGGATTCGTGATTTTTATTTTTGTAGTTTTATTTCTTTCCCAAAATCGGGGAATTAAAATTAATAATTAATTAAAAAATACTAGTAACATATTATTAACCCAATCGGTATTATCAGAGCTAAAATTTAGTTTATTCATATCTGATGAAAGCAAATGACTCACTAAAAAAAAGGTCAAATTTGCAAATTAATAAAGTCAATTTCATGAATTGATATATTTTAATGCTAAATTGTTATAACTAATTAGTATAATTAAAATAACTTAATTATTGAGATGAAATAATGATTACTTAATTAATTATTTCCAAAGTATGTAATTTGTTTTTTTTTATTTTCAAATAAAAATACTTTATAGTTTCTACAAAATTTAAAATTCTTGTCCGTTTCTAAAACACAAATCATAAATAATTAGACTTATTATTGATCAAATAATTGAAAATATAAAAGCATATTAGGCGTCGTGAATGTCTAAGATTATTAGCATGTTTGGTTTATTTTATTTTATTTTTTTAAAATATCTTTGGGCTTTGTTGATACCATGATTTACGTTCAAAGCAAATCCAAGGATGAACTGTATGATTCGAGCCCACGGGAGAAGAAGTAAGAATAATAATCACAAATGAATTGAAGAGGCAAAAGAACCAATATGTGGAGAGAAATTATTATCTAAGCTATAGGGTACTAAAGTAATCCAGTCATGACATAATATGATACAAAATATGAATACTACATAAGAATTATTAATCAGGGGAGGGTTTCAATGGTTGGCAGGAGGGATGATGAAGAGAAAACATGTCTGCTCACCACCAAAGAACAGCAGAACCAAATGTACACTACCCATAACACATGCCTCTAAAGCAGCCCTCTACTCTTTCTTTGCTCTTAAATACTGCTGTTCTTGCTGTCAACTTATAAGATATTGAGGGGCTTTTCTTAATTTCACTAGCAAACAGCAATAAACTGAAGCAATGAATACAGGGGTAGTGCCTTCCTGTGTTTGTGCCAATGAAAGGGACCAGGGACTTGATGCTGCCCCTTTTATTTTGTTTCTTCCTTTTTTTTGGGTGACAGACCGAGAGTGAGAGGTAGTGACATCCGGTCAGAAAAGTATTTTGGAAGTTTTATAAATGGGATAGCTGATTTGCTTCCTTCTAAACATGATTAACAGAAAAACTTCTTATGAATTGTGGAAGAATCAGTATAATCCTGAATCAGCAAACCAAAATATGATGAGTTAAATTGCCGTTTGGATCTTATGTAATGCCTATGTTTTGCTATATATATATATATATTCTCATTTAATTAACATTACTTCTTCGTTGCCTTTATTTTTCTCACAAAAAAAATTATTAATCAAATTAGCATTATTTCCGATGAAGCATTGCCTAAGTGGTTATACTGCATATGTTACAAGGAATGTGGTCGAGGCCTCAGCCAATGCACTCCCACCCCATCCCAGGGTGTGGCCTCCCCCAAATCCAATGGGGCCTACCTAGTACCAAAAAATGAAAAAAAAAATGCCTTACATGGTTGAAATTTATGTTTTGTTTGCGGTAAATGTTGTTTATTTTTACTAATATTTTTGAACAATTCTAAATAATTCTAAATGATCTTCTTTGTTCCTTGCTTCCTCTTCCATCACCATCAACTGGCTGAAATCGTAGTGTTCTGCTGTTTCTTTTTCCTATCTCCTTCTTTTGCTAACTGACTCCTGATATTCTATCTGTTTAATTCTGCCTTATCCTTCCTTTGGTAATCTGATTCTCTTCAGCTGCAGCATTCTCCTCATACCTTGTATTAGTTGAAACTCGTATTTCTTACTAGCCTTAGGGCCCTGTTTCTCCTTCCCTTCCTCTTCATCACTTGGGAATCCTACAAAATACTTTTGACCTTTACCCCGTTCTTGAAAGATGTTCCTTTACTATTTCTATACTGTTAGACTTTTAATCTAATTGCAAATTTCTCCCCGAGACAGTTGGATTTTCTATTTTGCTAGCCTCATCCATCTCCTTCATTCCCATGTCCAGGCCCCTCACCTTTTTTTTGCCTTTCTTCCAAAATTTGCCCAGGCCTCCATGCACTTCTGAATATCCTCAGCACTCATAACAAGCCCATATTTAGATAAGCCTTGAATAGTTGGGCTCGGATAGTCTACAATAAGGACAGGGTTTTGGAGCCCAATATCCTCTTTTTCAATATCTAGCTCTTGGATGGTCATTGGGCCTAGACCCGATTGATTACTGCCTTCCAGCAGATCCACCCTAGAAATGTTTCGTTCATATTTTTCATTGGTGCTTCTTTCTTCTTGGGCTCTTTTCACTAGATCCATCACCCTTAACCTTTTCCTTTCCTTTTGAAATACTCATCCTTTCCACCCTTTAACCTGTACTGTACTTCCATATCTTCTGAGATCATTTCCTGCAGGCTGATTGACTAATTTTTGTCAACCTCCTCCCAGACCCCTTTACCTTCTCCACGCGCCTTCTCCCTGCTACTTTCCTCTCAAATTCACTGGGAAACATATTTAGTAAAAAAAATATTTATTGTAGGAAGAAGTACAAAATAAATTTTGATAATATAATTATATATGAATAATCAAAAGTAAAAATTATTTAAAGATCATGTAATTATTTAAAAATATTACATACATTTATATTTTAATCTTATTATTTATGTAAGATTTAATGATCAAAATTTATTATTCACACCTCTTATCATAAATACTTCTCATAACATATACGCTCCTTTTTATATATATATATATATATATATATATATAAATGAATAAATCCATCAGATATGTACTTCAAAATAATAACTGAGTCAAAAACAGAAAATGAGATGAAAATTTTGATACACAAGCCAATAGTCGAATATAAGGAGATACTGCTGAAGAATATTAATTCTTTCCTTTTATTATTTCTTTCGTTATCAATTTGGTCAGTTTCATCCAGAGTTTATTCGAATAATAACCATTACAAGTGCAAAAGGCAAACTCTTCTGATGGCTATTAGGTGAAATCTCAATTGAATCAAAAGTTGGCCCGAGGATACCCTTAATCAAGTGATTAGTTATAGTGCAGAGAGCCTAAGAATAGACAGCCTGAAGACACACAGAATAAGAGACAGACGTGGAGAAAAGTATTTGCATCCTCCAAGATGACAGCAACTTTCAAGTTCATCTTTGGACCCAAATTGTTGCTTCAAATTGAGCGATGGGAGGAATTAGGATGTTAGGCATGCAGGTGCGTTTAACAAGTGGCCATTCTCCATTTGAAAGCAGCAAAACTATCTCGGACCTCCACTATATTCAAGGCAGGTGCAAGATGTCATAGATTTCACTTTTCCCTTCCAGAACCGGACCAAACTGGAACTGGTTGGATCATGAACCAGTCATGTCTTCAGTTCGAACAATATCCACTTCAATCACAATTCAGTCATAAATTTAGCTAGTTGAACCAATCGAACCATGACCGGGAGGTCTCGTTGGTTCAATCTCCGGTCTGGTTTTTAAAACATTGGTTGGTGGAACTTAAATTTCCATTTGAACATATGCAAGAGAAACTCTGATGTCTGACAACCTTTGAAGTGAGGCAAACAATGAGTTTAGATTTCAGACCTCAGAATACATCAAAATTTTACCAATAATCCCCACAAGAACATGAGCCTTCACTGAAACAATGGAATCTGTTATTATCCCTAATGATTATCTCTCTCCCTGTAACTTTTGAAATGAGTTTAATGGCCTCATGACAATCACCACATACACGAAGATTTTTAACAACACGAATCACATCTTTGGCGCTGGTACTGATCAGCGCAAATGCAACAGCTAACTTCTCACTATGACAGCCAAGGAAGTACTCCTTCTCCTCCTCCTCTATATCAAAGAGCACAAACTCAGTGGTCGGATTATAACCAACTTCTCTCAAGTCCTTAAATAAAGTTTCAAGTTTTTCATATATCTTGTGTGATAAAGGATGGGAAGTGTCTCCTACAAGGAATTCATGAACGACTCCATCAACTTCAACCCAACTACACCCAGGCAATTTTTGCATGCCTTTCTCATTCAAAGTTGACCTAATTTTTTCTGCTTCATCCCATCTTTGACTTGCTGAATATATATTTGATAAGAGAACATAATGTCCTGAATTCCATGGTTCTAACTCAATGAGCTTCTTCAACACATGTTCTGCCAATTGGGTATCCCGATGTAACCTACATCCTCCCAACAATGCCCCCCAAACAATAGCATTAGCCTTCATTGGCATACTCTTGATCAAATTCTGTGCTTCAACCAACAAACCTGCACGGGCTAGGAGATCCACCATGCATCCATAATGCTCAATAGTAGGAGTTACATAAAAGACATGACTCATGCTATTAAAATAACGGTGACCATCATTAACCAGACCAGCATGAGTACACCCACAAAGTAAACCAACGAAAGTGTTCCCATCTGGCTGAATTCCATACTTTTCCATTTGGCCAAATACTCCAAACGTAGCTCTGACGTGTCCATTCAAAGCCAGCCCAGAAATAACGGCATTGAAGACCACACGATCTTTTCCCTTCATCATTTCGAAAATCTCCAATGCTTGCGCCATGCTTCCACATTTTGCATATAAGTCAATCAAGGCGGTACCCAAGACAGGATTAAAGAAAAACTCATTAGCATCCATCAAACCCTTGGCCCAATTTCCTAAGTCCAGCGCTCCTAACCTTGCACACGCAGAAAGAACTCCCACCATGGCATAGCAATCAGGTTTCACATTTTCTTTCTGCATCTCAAAGAACAAGTCAAGTGCTTCTTTAGGAAGCCCATTGGATGCATAACCCTGAATCATGGCACTCCAACAAACAATATCCTTCTCAAGCATTGCATCGAAGACACGGCGTGCTTCTTCCATGCTTCCACATTTTGCATACATATCAACCAAAGAGGTGGCCACAAAGACATTCCTGTGCAAACCACTCTCACTTATGTACCTATCTATCCACTGTCCATTAATCAAATCCCCTAACTGAGTACAAGCATACAAAACACGAACAAGAGTAAAACTATCAGGCCTCAAACCCATCTCCAACAACCCTCTAAACAAATCAATAGCTTCTTTATAATGGCCAGACTCAATATACCCACAAATGATGGCGGTCCAAGACACAACATTTTTATCAGGAATATCATCAAACACCTTCCGGGCATCCTGCAAATACCCGCATTTCGAATACAAACAAACAAGACTAGTCTTAACAAACACGTCATGATCGAAACCCGTCTTGACCACAAGGGAATGGAGGTTGAGACCCAGTTGGAAATATGAGAGCCTAGCACATGCCTTGAGAACAAAAGGGAAAGTGAAGTTATCAGGCATGAACCCCGCTTGGCGCATTGAATCGTAGAGTTGAATAGCATCCTGGAAACAGTCGTTGGATACCATGCCACGAATCATGGTGTTCCAGAGATATATATTTGGGTGCTTGGTTTGGTTGAAAACAAGTTTGGTATATTGTACGTTTCCAAAGTCTAAGCAAGAGCGCAAGATCATGTTAACAAGATAGTTGTCTTGGTGGAGGCAGAGGCGTAGGAGACGGCAGTGAGCATGCTTGAGGTAGTTGAATGAGTTGAAGCCTTGAAGAAGGCAGTTCTTGAGCTCCAATGCCATGGAAAATGTGGGAGAGGTGGGGCTGCTGATGAGGCTCATCATCTGACCAAATTCAAATGGGGGAAAGGCATGAGAATCTAGCTGCTAATGATCGTATAGTGATATTATATGGGGCCGCATCTGCAATGATATGATCATATTTAGCAGCTTTGTGTTAGACTTTGTTTTGGATTGAGTTAATTGATAGAATGAAATGATGTATTGATTTATTATTTAGATTTTAAAAATAATGATGGAATGAAAATGTATTAGATGAATCCCATTTAATTTTATTTCATTTTATACTCTTTTTTTTTTTTTAAATTAGGAATATGAGCTAGAATGAGATTTTTTATTTTATTAATTCTTATTATTTTATTTTATTGTTATTTCAAATAATAAAATGAAAATTTAGTTTTATCATAAACTATTCAAACAATAATATAAAAATTTTATTTCATTTTATTTTATTTTATTCGATTTCATTCTATTTAATATTAAATATCTAAACAAAACATAATATTAATCTTAATAAAATACAAAATAGATGTGATCTTTTTAAAATTGAGTGTAATGTAATGCTTATAATAGAAGTGTTATTTTACCTTTTCATATATTTGTGCATTTAGGTGCTGACTTAAAAAACAAAAATAAAAAATCTTTAAAGATGAGTACAAGAGGTTAGGATCAGTGGCAAAGCCAGACTTGAAGGTTAGGGGAAGCACAAATAATTATAAAAAATTATGCTATGAATCTATTAATAATATAATAACATATATATAAGATAAATAAAATTAATTATTATCATGTGAATAAAAAAAATACCTTCTAAAATTACTCAAAGTGAGTTATTATGTTCTGAAATTGTTGAATAATAAGCTCATTGTTAATGTTAATAAATATATTCTTATCAATGTAAGTGATCAAACAATTATTTATTCAATCATCTCATATTTGATCTCTTAGTCGATTTTTCACAATCTTCATAGCAAATAATAATCTTCCAATAGTTGTTATAACAACATGTAAAATTAATATCAACTTCACTAATAAATACATTAATGGATAAACTAAATACTTTTCAATTTCAATTAGTGTCCATTTGGTTTCTGGAATTGAGCATGGAATTAGAGTTTAGAATTGGAATTGGATCGCCATTTAATTAATTTTTATGTTTGGAATACCATTTAAATTAGAATTGTAATTAATAAATTAATTCCATGGAATTGAAAAATAACTAAGTTAAGCGTTTCTCATTCTTAACCTATATCATATTCAATTCTATAGTTTAAAAATTGAACTTTCTCTCTCTCTCACATTTATTTATGAATAATCATATTTATTGAGATTTTATATTTATATAAAAAATTATTTATATTTTTATATAAAATTTATTATAATAGTTATTTATTTTTTATAAAAAATTCATGAAAATTTTCTTTATAAAAAAAATAATTATTATATTATAAAAATATTACTTGTATGAATATTTTTATTAATTTTATTTTTGTAAATAATTTTTTAATATTTTAGATCATATCTTTAAACAATAAAATTATAATTGAATTTAGAATTATAATTTCTTATCTTAATTCTTTAACAACTCCAAACATAAATTTAAGATTAGGACTAATTCTAATTAAAAGAATTAAATTGAAATTAAAATTACATGTTTCAATTCCAATTCCGCTATCCAAACGGACCCTTAGTTTCTTTGTTAAGCTGCGAATTCTTTTTAAATTTGAAAAATCATTACTGCTTTACACATTAATAATATATGTGTGTAACTGATTATAAAAACTATTAAACCAATGGGAAAAAAATTATATTGGTAGAATTTAGCAAATTAGTCAATTTTTCCTTATATTTACTATTACCATTTATAATATTTGGCGAGTAGAAAGATGAGAATTGAAAAAAGAATTTATTAGCTTTAAACTTTAAAGGATATAACAGATTATAATATTATTATTTAGCAACACTTAAGTCTTAAAATTTTTTACTATTAGTATTTTTTTTCAAAAATTCCAGGGGTCTATATGGTTCTGTCACTGCATGGGATCAAACCTCGTATTTACCTTTTCCACTCCCTAACATATACGAGTTACTTACTAGCTTAATTTTCTAGGTTTCTAGATCAACTGTTTATGACAAAATAATAATAATGAAAATAGAAAATAGAAAAGTACAAGGAAAAAAGATTTTTGTTACAAGGAATTTAAATCCATAGTAAATATGAATTTATATATATAATTTAATAATACCTGTATATTTATCATAAATCCAAGTTCATAATAAACTTGTAACATTTTTCTTTTTAGATTATGAAGTAAATTAGTAACACAACTCCAGGGAAAAATGGAGAATCCTCACCCATAGGAATAAATTCAAGAGACAATGGTTTTTTTCATAGTTATTTGTTATATGAGCTTCCTCCTATAAATTGAATCTTGCTGTTATAAAATCACTTGCACAAAATTCATTATTTTGTTGTTAGATTTAGGGAGAGCCCAACTAGTAAGGAAGATTATTAATAACAAATTAAAAGAGGAATTACACTACTAAATTTAATATCAATCCAAAGTCTTAAGACATTAGATCTATAAATTTTTTCATTTATATAATCCTCACTTTGATTAATTTTTTTAATGTGAGTCTTCTTCACTTACATTTCACTCTTACTTGAATTCTTAATAATCTCTCACTAAGTGTGAGTCATTCACATATGGACACTCTTCCTTAAGTAAAAACTATTTGAGTATTTTACAATGTTAGCAAGAACCAATTCCACTAAGCTCGCTTCCAAGATCCACGTCTTCACCATATTTGGCCACACATGCTCTCATTATTCTTGTATCACTATTATCTATTAACAATAGAGCACACCGCCTAACCTCCACATTATCATGTAAACATGGATCTAACAACCACCGTCATCTTTCAAATATTCATCCTCGTCAAAAGATTGACTTTGATACCATTTGTTAATGTCAAGGGGAGCCCAATAAGGCATGGTGATTTGCAACAACAATATATTAAGCAATGAACTACACAATTGGATTTGACACAATATTTTAACTCAAAATCTTAAAGTTTTAGATCAACAAATCTTTTCACTTATATAGTCATCACTTTGTCATTTCTTTCTAATATGAAATTTGTTCACTCTTATCTCACTCACACTTAAATTTTTAATATCATCTTCTTCTTTTCTCAAAATATTTCCTTTGAGTCTTTTTAGTTAATCTCATAAAAACTTTATTATTATTATTTTTAATTCACCCCTATTTATTAAATTAAAATACTTTTATTTGAGAATGTCTTAATTTTGTATTTCATTTAAAAAAATTTGTATTTCATCTTTTTAAAAAAAATGGCATGTGTCATTATCAACTTATCTTTGTTTCTTTCTAAATTTCAAATTCTAAATTTCTTTTAATCTAATTATGTATATCCTCATTTTAAGTTATAAATAGCTTCTTTCTTTATTTAATTTTTTTTTTAAAAACTATAGCTGAATTTTTTTGAAAAACGCAATGCTTGACCGTTCCATGAGCTAAACCCAAGTATCTAGTCAAAAGGACCCTATTAGCTCGCCAAAATATCAGTGGCTACAAGAGAAATTATTAGATGTATACGATCTATCACGTTATCACTTAAATATTTAAATTATTATTTAATACATATAAAAATATTATTAATAATTAATATAATTTTATAATAATCTTTATTATCTTATATATATTAAATAATAATTTAAATATCTATAATAGATCGTACTCGTCTAAAAATTACTTGTGGCACATGATTCATCCTTCCCAGCCCCAATCCATCATTCCAAACCCAACCCATACGGACGAACTCAACCAATCAATGATTCCTAAACCGACTTGCTAGATAGTCAATTCTAGACTATCTTTCTATTACAAAATGAATGAACAAGTATGACAAAATAATTTGTGAGACACCTAACAGAATTATTCTCCCCATCATTGCAATCATTAATAGGGGTCATTACAATTACCAGATACCCGATTTTGGTAGATTCTTACCATTTGCTCAAACTCCCTTAACTGATTCCATTTTATAATTCATTTACCAAACATAAAAACAGAGTGTAGTGAAAACAAAACAAAATCCATTCCTAAACGGACAAACATTAAAATGATCATTCCATTCTAAATCATTTCATTCCCAAAATTTCGTAAAACTCAATCTTGAGTTTCAAAACTAGCTTAAATGTATTGGTAAAAAAAATATCAAAATGAAGATTTTATTTCAAGCCTTAATCCCACATAGACATGAATCATTATTTTGAGAAAATTTAGGTAAAGTACAGTAGATATTTATGGTGTTATTTTTTAATTATAATATGACATATAAATTAATTTTTCTATATCATTACTATTTAATTATCAATTTAGAACCTTAATTTTATGCTATTAACATTAACGTCTCTTTTCTTTTTTTTAACTTGCTTACTTTTTTCACATCTCTTTTTTCAATACTCTTATCCATTCGCTACACACTTGTTTCCTTAAAATTTTTCCCAATATTCTTCCTCTCTATCCTAACCATTAAAGGTCATGACTAAAGATCCACAACCCAGATCCGATACTACCAATCCAAATCGGACCTGAGTTGCCACCACCATGGCTTTTACTTGTCACCTGTCAACACCCATAAGCACCATTAAACCTAGCTACGCTCAAACAGAATTGATGATCGCCGTTGAACTAGTTGTTGCGCTACCACAAAGCCAACCCCCAACCACCTTGAGTTGTTGTCCTTCGCCACCACCTATGGCCACGCCCAGCCGCATTATTGTCGGAGCCACCACCCTCAGTCACTAGAAAACACCCAAGCCAAACTACAACCATCGTCATTTCACTGTGGCTCAAATCACCACCGTCCACGCCATCCATGGCTGCCATGAATCACACTGGCGTCCAAACTTGAACCACCTCAAACCCATTCTGTTTGTGGCCACCAAGAGGCATGAACTCAAACCACCCAACCGCTGTGGGTTCACCTTAAACTACCATGGTTACAAACCTCTGCAACCCTTCTCTGTACCATGACCTCCAACGTGAATACCCCTTTATTTCAGTTCCATTTTGTTAGGACGAGATCTGCTTATGAAAATAAATAAAATGATAAAACTTAGGTAAAAAGACGTTAATATTAACATTAACAACAACAAAAATTAAGATGATAAATAGATAATTAAGTAGTAATTATGTGAAAAAAATTAATCAACATATCATATTATAACTAGAAAATAACACTACCAGTATCAATAGTATTTTACTTAAGTTTTCTCCTAGTTATTTTTCTAAAATGTGAGACTAGTGAATTTAAATTATTTACAAATACATTTTATTTTATTTTATATTACTTACTTATTTAATTCCATTAATCATAATTCTGATTCCATCGTTGTCAACTTATTATTATTATATGAATATAATTGAAATCCACAAATTCACTTTTTTCTCCCCTTATTTCTTGGAAAACACTAAAACCTGTTTTGTTTGGTAGCGATGGAAAATACCAAAAAAAAAAAGTGAAAAAAAAAAGGCATTTGGAAGAAAATAAAGAAAATAAAGAAAAGGCCCTAGGCTGGGCAAGCCCACTAGTATAATTGGAAGGCTGTTTAATGTTTATTCTCTTTCGCTGTATTTCGCCGCCCTCTTAGCCACTGCTTCTTCCTCTCCCTCTTTGTCCCTTCCAAAACCAAAACCTCACCCCCTTCTCTTCTAAAACCCTCCCTATATATATCTCTCTATCTCTCTCGCTCTCTATGCTTCTGCTTTAATCGCCAACTTCAGCTGTGTTTCTCTGGTACTCTCAACTGCTATCTCAACGTTTTTGTAGAAAATGGCTTCTAGAAATGTCAAAAATTTTAAAACTCGGGTTTATATTTTACGGTTTTGTTTATGGCTAAGCCTGAGTTCGCAATTTCTCTTCCACGTGCCTTTTTTAATTATTAAATACGGAGGTTTACATACCGATTTTGAGAGATGAGCTATGATTGTTTACATGTTTTTGACATGTCAGATATACCATTTTCTATATGACTGTTCTGTTTGTTGATATATTAATACTATAATGACATGGTTATTTTGTTTGGATTCAAAAGGAGAAGAAATGGCTGGAAAGTCAGGCAAGGGGAGGAGCAGAAGAGGCTCGCATAATAATAATAATAATAATAATGCTTCTAATAATTCTTCCAATTCTTTGGGACATGTTCCCGCGAAGGATAATATTATAGAAGGCACTTCGGAAAATGCAAAAGCTGACGCTATTGCTGCTTCTGAATCAATAACTAGTACCAATCCGGAGGAGGTGAAGGAGCATGAAACACCAAATGCAGAGACCCAACAAAAGCAAGGTCAATCTCATGTTTTGTGCCATGCATGATTTTCAATACAATATGCAGTTCAATTGTGGTTATGTAGTCTTCTATGAAAAAATTTGGGTTGTTGTAGGTAATGGATGTGATGTAGAACTGCAACTTCACTTTATGCTAATGCCTTTCCCTACCTTGATGGTGCAGGTGATCTTCACCTTTACCCTGTCTCTGTCAAAACACAAACTGGGGAGAAGCTTGACCTGCAGGTGAGTTAATGTTTTACATTAGCAACAACTGGGGATTCATCAAGTTCTTACATAGTTGTTTCACAGGTTTACTTACGCATATGTTTGATTCTGCGTTTAAAACATTTGATTTGACCTATTTATCGTATCAAGTTTACATGTGAACCACATATTGTTTTGATTATGTATCTCAAAAAGCGTAGTCGAAGTTGTTTAATTGATTTGCAGTTGAGCCCAGTAGACTCTGTCATGGATATAAGACAGTTCCTTCTTGATGCTCCGGAGACATGTTTTATCACATGTTATGATTTGTTCTTACACACAAAGGATGGGTCTGCTCATCACCTGGAAGATTACAACGAAATTTCAGAGGTGGCTGACATTACTACCAGTGGTTGCTCCTTGGAAATGGTTCCTGGTACGTTAATGAACTTTATTTCTTGAAGCAATGAGATCTTTAGACATTTAACATTAGTGGATTGTAATGTGGAAAATTGTTTTTGCAGCATTATATGATGATCGATCCATAAGGGCTCATGTTCACCGTACTAGAGAGTTGCTTTCCCTTTCAAACATCCATGCTTCATTATCAACGTCACTTGCCCTGCAGAATGAGACAGCACAAAATAAAGCTGCAAATTCAGGAGGTATGGGATAGTTCTCTCTCCTTTATTGGATTTTGCTATATTTTATTGCTGTTTTGTACTCTCTTTTTTGGGTTTAAGGAGGCCTCATTTGACCTAAGGAGAAATGGGAAATAGGTGTGTGGGGGATCGAACCCGCACCACAACCACAGTCCCCTGGTAAAGACCAGTTGAGCTATGCTCAGCCGGTTGTTGTTTTGTACTTTGTCTCTGAAATATATAATTACTAGTCTGCTTCTGCATTTCCTGAAGTATCAGATATGTTGAAAACTGAGGTTTCAGAGCTTGATGGACTTGGTTACATGGTGGATGTCTCTGGTTCATTGGGTAAGTTGCTATTGTCCCCATTGAAGGATGTTAAGTGTGTGGAGAGCATAGTGTTTTCATCCTTCAATCCTCCTCCAAACTATAGAAGGTAACTCGATAAATGTCCTCTTCAATTAATATCATTTCATATACTTATTCAGTTTAAAGGCATTTAACAAGGTGTTCTGTGGTTTGCAGGCTTGTTGGAGATTTGCTTTATTTGGATGTGATAACTCTAGAGGGTAATACACTTTGTATAACGGGAAGTACAAGGGTGTTTTATGTCAACTCAAGCACAGTGAACACTTTTGATCCAAGGCCAAGCAAAGCTACTTTTGAAGCAACAACTCTTGTTGCTCTCTTACAAAAGATTAGCCCCAAGTTCAAAAAAGGTAATGAAGGGTATTAAAGTACTCATTGTTAAAGACTTAAGTTTGTCAAATTTGGACTTTGAGAACCCAAACTTATTTCCTTTCTTCAACTTTGAAGCTTTCCGTGAGATTTTGGAGCGGCGAGCTGCTGCCCATCCTTTTGAAAATATGCAGTCTTTGTTGCCACCTAATTCGTGGCTTGGGTTATACCCAGTTCCTGGTGAGCTCAGCCTCTGGCAATTTGTTTCATCAGTATTATCTTTTCAATTCTTTATGTTGTAGTAACTTGTGCTTCTAGAGTTGGATAATAGGGTTGCTTATCCTTTAGTAGTATGTGATATATTTTCACTTTTTGTTATCTATGAGGGCAAATTGAGAAGTGAAAATCTTGCTTTTGGCATATCCAAAACTTGGTCTAGTTGGCTAGCTAGTTTTGATGCATTCTTGTTTTCCTTTTAACTTTGTATTATCACTGGCATGTGATGCTATTACCAGATATTTGCTTGATGAATAAATTTTAATAACTTGAATACTAGGTATAAATGCTCCTGATACTTTTGTAAAGTTGATTGCTATTGGTTATTTGACTTTTTGATGTTATTCAAATTACATTTTGTGTGATAAAAGTTTTAATTGTTTTTATTAAGAGGTGGTCTGAAAGTTTCCAAGCTCATTAACATTATTATGCTTTTTCAACTTTTTCAATTAATAAAAAGAGAGGCAGTCCAACTGACAGTGTCCATTTTATTCTTTGTTAATCTCTGACATTATAAATGCCTGTTAACGTAAATGTTGGCAACATTTCAGTTATTAAAGCAGAAGTCAATTTTTTAAGCTTTTATTCTACCCTGGTAGCTTTTCAAAGTAATTGTTTGGTCCCCACACCATAACTCATAGTTTGGATTTGAAACTTTATTAACTGTTGATGAAAGATAATTGAGAAACTTGGGTTGGTTTGAGTTAGTGACTTAGTGTGATATTAATTATTCTAGTTGTGTCACTTTATATGACTTGGAAGTCAACTTTCAATGGCATGAAATTATTCATTTAATATGCATGTTTGAATGATCTTTCTTATATCCTTGTGAAGCAATAACTGCCTTATTAGCAGAAAGATTTTATAGTTTATTATTTAATACTTTTTTTTGGGGTTTTACATGGCTACGCTTGTAGCACTATAAGTGAGTTGTAAATGAGATTTCTGTCTTGATGTATTTTGAAATTTTGTTTCTTTTGTTGGCAGACCATAGACGCGACTCAGCCAGGGCTGAGAATTCCTTGACTCTTCTATATGGAAGTGAGCCAATTGGCATGCAAAGAGATTGGAACGAGGAGCTGCAATCTTGTCGAGAATTTCCTCATACTACTCCACAGGAGAGGTACCTTTATTTTCTCATTCATAACTTGATGTCTTTCAAAGTGCAAATGTTCTTTAAGTTTTTCTGTTGGTGATGACTGGAACTCATTTATTATCTTTGCTTCTTTGGTGAGTTGTCCATTACTGCAGGATTTTGCGGGACAGGGCACTTTATAAAGTGACATCAGACTTTGTTGATGCAGCGATTAATGGTGCTATTGGAGTGATTAGCGGCTGTATTCCTCCAATAAACCCAACTGATCCAGAATGCTTTCACATGTTAGTGGGACCTACTGTTTTAAAGCTTAAGCAATTTATCCTAGATATTATTGATTTTCTTGAAATTCTAAATAGTTTTTCCTGCATTCTGATATTTTGTTATTTAAATGTGGAAAACATTTAAGTATGCTCTAGTGGAAGCTGCATATTATGTTTTTTCTTTTTTTTCTTTTTTGGGTTGGGGGGTGGAAGATGCTCCTCTCTTGGCCCATAAATTTTCCATGTGAAGAACATTTTCATTACATGGCTGTCTCAAGTATGGGACACAATTATAGAAAAAAAGTATGGTACATAATATAATATTGTTCTTTCTTTTGTTTATAAATCTTGTTCAAATTGTCATTGTTGTAACTGATTAGTCATACATTGTTATCATCTGTGCAATTTCCCTTTCCTCCACAAAAGCTTGCCTTCATACATGGTAAGTTGTTGGCTTATCAGTGTTTTTGTGACTGTGTTTTGGTAATAGGTACGTGCATAACAATATATTCTTTAGTTTTGCTGTTGATGCTGACCTTGAGCAGCTGTCAAAGCAATCTACAGATGCTAATTCAAAAACATGGAGCACAGGCACTCTGCCCGGTTCTTCTGAAATTTTTTTGGACTTCCAGGTTCCCAATGGGGGGAAAAATGATGGTTCAAGTTCAGAAGATCTTATTAATGGCATGGAAGTCACACAAGATATTCCTTCTGAAGAACAGCTGGCTGAGAGTGAGCAGGCCACATATGCTTCTGCAAATAATGATTTGAAGGGCACAAAGGCTTACCAGGAAGCTGATGTCCCTGGAATTTATAATCTTGCTATGGCTATAATTGACTACAAGGGTCACAGAGTGGTAGCTCAGGTGTGCTGTGAAGCTGAAGTTTACCTATTCATAACTTCCTCCTTTTTCAAGAAAATGTGATTAATTATAGGATTCAAGTTTATAAAATCAATTTACTTGTGTTGTGTTCAAGGTTTTTTAAGAAGCACAGATATGGCTGTTTGGTGTTTTAGTCATACTCTTAGATATAGATTTGTTTGAATTGAGCGATTCTTCCTCTTGTTCTCAAAATGTTTTGAAATGTAACGTAATGCATTGGGACTTATGAAAACAGCTTCAAAATAGTAAGAAACAGAATTGGAATGCACTGAAATGTGATTGAAATGGCTGTAAAACGTGCTAAAACATTTGAATTTATTATTTCTGTTAGCTTTTATGAACGTATGTTGCGTAGTACTGCAAATACTTTTTTTAAAAAAAATTTAATGTACATATAAATATAATATTTTTTATCAATATTTCATTTATAGTACCCTGACATCCCACTATTGTATCAGTATTGGTATCTGTACAGCATAGATTTTTTTGATGTCTCAATGGTTGCTATTAATAATCCCACATTGATTAAGAAATCTAGATAAGTTCTATGTTGAATTCTTTCACTTGAGATACTTGCTGGATTTTATACTTTATTCGTTCATATAATGAAAATAAGAGTAAATTTGCTGCATTTTTGTAATTGTAATAAGCCCATGAATCCCTGTTCATTATTAAATTTCTGTTGTGATTTCAAATTACATATTTTGCTGCAGAGTGTCTTACCAGGCATTCTTCAAGGGGACAAATCGGACTCTCTCCTGTATGGCTCTGTTGACAATGGAAAGAAAATTTACTGGAATGAAGATTTTCATTCTAAGGTAAGGAAGGATGCTGAAGTTTAATTTATTTTAGTGAGTGTATCAGATTTGACTTTTAGGCATTTATTGAAACTGCATTGCGGGTGAAACCATGCTTACATAGGTGAAAATATAAGCAAATTTGTTGTCAAAGGAAAATACATATATTTTAAATAGTTGTTGAAGAATTAGGGGTTAGGGCTTAGGGAGAAGGAAAAGAGGGAAAACGGCTAAAACTGAAACACTGAATATATTGTTGATAAGATGAGATGTATTAAAATTCCATAACATAGTATTCCTATTTATACTAATGCTTAGGTGTATAAGCCAAAACCCACTAACACTAAGACTAATAACCCTAATATGTAATATCTTCTAACACTTCTTCTCAAGCTTAAGCTTACTAAACTTAAGCTTGTTACAAGTAGCAAATCCATAAACCTAAAACAAAGAACACCACTAACATTTAAATCAACTTAGCTGATCTCTACAAAGAACCTAGGAAACCAGTACTCCCCCTGAATAACAAAATCTTAGCAACGTCCTTGGTAGACAACTCCTTGCTTCTCCTCGGCACACGTCCCAAGCAAATAAGATAGTTTCTAGAGTCTTCGACCTTTCTCTTCAATAGCCCCCTCAACCTCCAAACCAATCTCCAAAACATTGAGTCGGGTATCATACCACCCAGTAACACAAATGAGGGTCCTTTACCAGTGTTCAAAGTCTTCAATCCTCAAACCCAGCAAGCAAACAAGCCAAACATAGGCAGAACAACAACCAACTAGGCCATTGCCACCAACCAAACTCTGCCACACACCATCGACGTTAACTCCTCAAGTGCATCGCTTCGGTTGCAGCCAAATGTGGCACCACTAGCCACTCAAATGCGGTCAACAATGACGAGCTAGCTTTGTTGTTCCTCCTCAAATGATGCTATCACCAAGAAGAGAAGAGAAACTCGGCACAATAGCAAATTCTTAAGCTGAACCATCCAAACAACATAGAGAAGAAGAGAAACAAAGCGGGATCACTCGATGTCCAAGAAGAAGAAGAGAGACCCTGCTCACATCTAAGACGGCTCCACCTCGTTGATAAACCTTTCCTCCTAGGATAGGCCGATTAGCTTGGGGCGACTTCATCAAACAGCTAGCCCTTACCTCCCAACTCCATATAAAGACTGCAACTACATTGAGGAGATCGAACAACATTAATAGAAGAGAAGAGAGAAATTGGGAAACTCTTGCTCCCATACCTGTGATACCCTTGGTTGAACCTTGCCAAAACCACAAGAAATTGGGACGATTCCTGCTCCCAGACTTGCGACACCCTTGGTCGCACCTTGCTGGCCAGCCACAACACCCCCGATCAAACATTGCTTACGGCACCCTGGCTGCCCATAGTAGAAGAAAGGAGGGAACCAGCCCACGGCACCCTTGGCCGTGTATAGAAGAAGAAAGGAGTGGAAGAATAGCTTGAGCATGGAGAGCACACCAAACCACAGCCAGAACAGCAGTAGCAACAAAAGAAGAAAGGCAATCCAGAAAACCTCAAAACCACAAAATAAACACCATCCTCAACTAAACTTTATGCCTTCATATTTGCACAACACATGAGCCACGAACCTGCACACACAACCTCAGAGACCACCCCACAGCATAAGTTTCTCTGTCCAGTCCAATAACCATCGCACCCCATTCTGTAGTCTGAGCTAGCACCAAAAGCCACCCAAAAAATCAACAAAATCACTGAAATCAGACCAGAAAACACCAGCACTCACCAACAAGAAGCCAACCTAGAAGAAAACACCAGAACCCAAGCAAAACCTCATGAACCCGACCTGAAAATACCACAAACGTCAAGGAAAACCACCAAACCGGCCTGAAAATTGCACCAAACAGACCTGGGCTTCAAAGCAGCAGCTAAAATTGCACCAAAACCACACCAAACAGCACTGAAACCTGCTCAGTGGAGCCTTCACCAGAGCTTTGGTCACTGGCAACCCCTTCTGGCTGTCGATCGGAGCCTGCTGAAAAATCAGACACCTATTGCCGTTGAGGGTGCGCACAGTTTTAGAACACCACTAACAGTGAGAAACGCACACAACCGAGCACTGCCACCGCTCACCCAATCACTGCCGGCGGCTCTCTACCGCAGGCGAACCACCGTACGCTTCCGTCTGCGTTGGAATCATGAGTTGCCGACCACCCACAGTAGCAGAAGTTGTGGACCCTTGCTCAACCACCCGCAACACCATGATCTCCCCCTCATCGCCGATCGCTGGAAACAACCTTCCGGCCATTTGCCCGGAACTGGTCAACCACCACCAGCCGAATACCACCAGAGACCACCACCGACTGTCTGAGAGATCAAATAGCAGCCACAAGGGTGGCTCTGCCCTAACTAGTCAATAGTGTTCTATTTTTTTATTTTTTATTTTCAAAACATTGTTCTGTTTTTTTTCCTCAAAACATAAGAATCACTTACTAAAAAAAAGGATAAGGTTAAGGGAAAACAAGAGGAGCTTATACACAGAGTTCCATGGAACTCATCTCAATGAAAACGAAGACACAAGAAGTCATGGTGGATGGTGCCACTCTGATAACATGTTGAAGAATTACACGTTAGGGTTTAGGGAGAAGGAAAAGAGGGAAAACGGCTAAAACTGAAACATTGAATATATTGTTGATAAGATGAGATGTAATACAATTCCATAATATAATATTTCTATTTATACTAATGCTTAGGTGTATAAGCCCAAGTCCACGAACACTAAGATTAATAACTCTAATATCTAATATCTTCTAACAATATTATTATCTGTAAATTGTTAATAAGCATTCTTTTTAATGGTTGCTATTATCTGTATTCTCTATCAAATGGATTTCTTTTGTATCTTTTCTAAGCTTCTCTTATTTCAGGTATCAGAGGCTGCCAAACGCCTTCATTTGAAGGAACACTCAGTCCTTGATGGATCCGGAAACGTTTTCAAATTAGCTGCACCAGTGGAATGCAAGGGCATTGTTGGCGGTGATGACCGGTAGTTTCTCTCTTGGGTTGGTTTGTTACTTTTATATAGTCTGTCTGATTTGTTGGTGACCTATTCTCTGCAGATTTGCTAGAGCTTCATAGGATAGGCATGATTTTCAACTACACTTAAGATTGTGATTTGGACATTGCTGATATATGTAACTCCATTCTGGCTTTCTTTTGTATGTTATTTATGGTTGAAGAATGTTATTGAACACTGATTGATAGGAAGTTCATCCACAATAGTTATGAGTAACAACGTTCAAGTTTAGTTTAATACACTTAAGATTGTGATTTGGGCATTGCTGATATTTGTAACTCCATTCTGGCTTTCTTTTGTATGTTGTTTATGGTTGAAGAATGGTATTGAATGCTGATAGATAAGAAGTTCGTCAACCATAGTTATTAGTTACAACGTTCAAGTTTAGTTTAATACTCTTAAGATTGTCATTTGGACGTTGCTGATATATGTTACTCTATTCTGGCTTTCTTTTGTATGTTATTTATGGTTGAAGAATGTTATTGAATATAGATAGAAGTTTGTCAACCATATGTTATTAGTCACAACGTTCAACTTTAGTTCAATACAAACTTGAATTTGTGTGAATTATTGTCTACTGTACTGATATGCTTCTTTTTTTGAAATCAAATCAGGCATTATCTTCTAGATTTGTTGAGGGTAACTCCTCGGGATGCAAACTTTACTGGACCTAGTTCTCGATTTTGTATCTTGAGAGCAGAATTAATTGCTGCCTTTTGCCAGGTAACTGCATTACTCCGATATCAACAATATTTGGGGATTTATCTTTGTTGATTTAGTTTCACATAGCTTGCCCTTTATGTGAATAGGCCCAAGCAGCAGAGAAATCAAAATCCAAGGAGGCTAATTCTCACGGCGCTGATTATTTGGCCACTGATTCTCAAAATGTTGCTGATGCTGACAAGCCGGTAAGCACTGTAGCATATTATAAATTGTACTTGGTTAAGTTGTGTTTTTGTGAAACAAATTCTTTCCCGCACCTGTTCCAGCCTTCAAAGATAATGTGGACTTAACATTTATAAGTTTGTATGATGCGTAACATTTGTTTATTTAACGGTCTACATGTGTTGTGACTTGGACTTGATCATCACCACCTCTATTTTGAAAATAAACTACTTGTTTCAACTTCATCTGGTACCAGTTTCACTTCGTTGCTTGTGCATATGTATGCACATTACTGAATGGTGGTCATATTCTAGATTCGGTGGGACTTAAAGGACATGATAAAGATACTTGGTGACTTTGTATTGAATATTCAAAGTGATAAAGTAGCTGACTGATGGACAGAATTTCTAGCACAACAGGGATTTGTTAATACTGCTGGAATGGAAAAGCAAAAGCATTAGTTCTTGGACTCTTGTTTGCTCTCCTTCTTTTCCTTTTTTTTCCAAAGTAAAAAATAAACGCTGTCTTAACAGTATAATTCCTTTCCCCTTGCATTCAAAGAATATTGGCTGTGCTTTGTATCCTTGCTTGGTTGTCTTGTTGAACAACCCAACATTGGTTATGTAGTGTGTATCAGTATTTTGTATTCGAACTCAGTATCATGTCAAATGACTTGGCTGGTTATCAGTTTAAGACTAGTAGCAATTAGGGATATTTTCTTGGAAATTGAGTTCCAATATAACACCTATAGACTGTGGTTATGTGCTTTTGATTGCTTTCTGCAGGATTTAACAAAACAAGAGAAGACGAAGGATGCCAATGAACTTTCTTCTGCATCTGCTGAAGGCTCTGATCATTGTGACAAAATAGTTTTTAACCCTAATGTTTTCACTGAATTCAAACTAGCTGGGAGCCCAGAGGTTTCTTCTGAATCTTATTTTGCATTTATTTATGCCTAACAATAGGTCTTCCCCTTTCTCTGTGTGTATGTGACTGTGTTTGTGTGTCTATCGAACTATGTATCTACCCCTGGGTGTATATGTGTGCGCTTTCTGTATGAAACTTCATAGTTCACTCTTAGCATTCATGATATTCTTATATTGCTACGTTTGATCATTTTCACCAGGAAATAGCTGCTGATGAAGACAATGTGAGAAAAGTTAGTCTATATCTTATTGATGTTGTGATTCCAAAGTTTATACAAGATCTATGTACGCTTGAAGTTTCACCTATGGATGGCCAGACATTAACAGAAGCACTTCATGCTCATGGAATTAATATTCGCTATATTGGCAAAGTAAGCTCCATGTATATTGGTCAATACTGCTGTAATGATTTCTTTTGGGAGTTGGTCAACTGAATTAAGTTCCAATATATTTGGTGGTTTGCTTGGCATTTCTTTTGTTTGGCATTTGATAATTCTTATATTGCTTCTGATATGTCCTTATTTCTGTCATTCTGTGAAAGGTGGCTGGTGGGACTAAACATCTACCTCATCTGTGGGATCTTTGTACTAATGAGATTGTTGTCAGATCTTCCAAGCACATTATCAAGGTGATAAAATCTTTCTCACTTACTTAGCCACTTGAACATTTCATTTACCAATAGTTTGTTTTTCGGTCTTTTATTTAGTTTTTAAATCTGGAAGTGTTTTTTGATTTTGCAATTTTTGCTGAAAGAATCAGTAAAAAGGGGAGTTCTCCAATATGTCAAGATATTTGCTCATCTGTGTATTTGTATGTGTGAGTGCTTGAGAGTTTAGTTTGCTGATTCTTGTTCAAAGCTCCATGCTGTTCCCAAAGAATGTGTTTAACTTGGGATCAGGAAATATTATTACTACTTGTTACTTGTCTCAAAGGTGGCCAGGTCTAACTCTTGACATTTTTTTCGTGAGTTTGTGCATATCCCCTGTTCATTTTAATTACACCCTTGGACACTTGGACAGTGGTTATGCTTGTACTCTAGACTAATAACTGTCCCATGCTCAACATCTTATGCTCCTTCTGTTTCGTATAAACTAATACATGGATGCTCTCATTACTTCATTGATAAAAGATATTGCATGAGCATGAGGAATTTGATATACTCCCTTCTATTTTGAAATGTTGGTTCATTCAGAGGACAAGCATCTTTTGAAAATCACTTGTCCACTTAATCCACTTGCACCGATAATATGCATATTATGCTTCTGATATTCTGTGATTTTGTTTTGCAATCAATTACAATTTGCAGGATGTATTGAGAGACACAGATGATCATGATCTTGCACCAGCAATATCTCATTTGTTGAACTGCATATTTGGAAGTTGTCAAGCTCCTGGTGGAAAAGTAATTGCTAATGGCACACCGTCCAGAACTCCTAAAAAGGTTTGTCCAGTATGTTTGGATCATTTCGAGATATCTGCAACTATTTCCCGCTAATCTGCTAGTTTTTATGTTCTATGTTCCCTTGAATTGATCTGTGCACTTTGCCTTCTCTCCTTTCCCTTGAATTGATCTGTGCAAAGGCCTTCTCTACTTAGGCAGTACAAACCATTTTTGTCTATCCTTTTTGTTTTCTTGTTAAATTCCCATTGTTTTTCTAACCTGTTTTCCTTTCAAATTCTATGAGCTATAAAGTTCCAGCTACTTAGTTTGTAATATAGTGTGCCTTTGAAGTCCTTAGGAATCATTCATCCTTGCTTTTTAATTTACAGGAATATGCAGGGCATCGGTCTCCAGGAAAGCATTCAAGAGGGCAAGCACGATGGAAAGGCAGGGCATCTTTACGAAAGAGTCAACCTTTGTATATGAATATAAGCTCTGAAGCTCTTTGGTCTGACATTCAAGAATTTGCAATGATCAAATACAAGGTATCAGTCGTTGTATAACCTGATATATAATTCTCACTGGGACAATATAATATTACTATGAGGTTGGGCGTCTCCAATCTGGTTAAAGAACGTGTAAATGTATGTATGTTTTGTTATTTTGACTTTTTTTAGTTGAATGAGATGTGTGGCTATGACAGTAGTCATTGTGGAGTTTGCTTAGTATGTCTTTATTTTATGTTTATTACATTTGTTAAGAGTCCCACATCGCTTGCCTCAATCTTCCGGGTACGGTTTATATATCTGTTGGGCCACTCCTCTTAATGCCAATTGGTTTTAAGTTGGAATCTAACATGGTATTAGAGTCAAGATCCCATCTTCCTGTGTCGCCTATTCTGTCTTTTGGTAAGAGTCCCACATCGCCTGCCTCAATCTTCCGAGTGCGGTTTATATATCTGTTGGGCCACTCCTCTTAATGCCAATTGGTTTTAAGTTGGAATCTAACAACATTCACTATGTGGAATCTACACATCTGTCTTTTGGTACTACGAAATTGGATCTCTGTCCACATTTTATGTTTCTTTCTTTATTTCTTCTGTAATTCCGTTTGCTATATATTTGAACTACAAATCAACTTGTTGCAGTTTGAGTTGCCTGAGGATGCAAGGTCACGTGTGAAGAAAATTTCTGTTATACGCAATCTCTGTCAGAAGGTAAGTATAAGTTATCATTTACTGTTCAGTCAATTCATATTTGATTTGTTAGTGTAGTAGTTATGCAGATGATATTTACTGAAATTTTCATGGTCTGACTTTTATGATGTTTCAATACATTTGATAGCATGAAACTTTTGAAAAATACTTTTTTTCCCATTTCACTCTAGATTTTTGCTTACTAGTTAATCTTTGCATCATGTAAAAAATTTCTCATCTTAACATTGTGTATCATGATACATGTTAGAAAAGAAGGATAGCATATGCAAACCAAAACTATCCCTTCTATCGTATATAAATAATATTCATTTTTCTAACTTTATAATTGTTCAGATATTTTGATCTTTTTTTTACTTTGCTCATGTGTCATGCAATGCATGTTTGCATTTGCTGTCTGCAAATGATGATTTATTCATTTATAATCTATTGCCATGTTGTGTTATGGTAATACCTGTGAATAGTTGTTGAGAGGATCTTGACATTCTCCACTACTACCTCTGATGTGAATACTGAATAGTGTTTTTTACCTCTTGCGCATTACTCTTTTCAATATCAATTCTGTTAAGCTTCAGTGAGTGGGTTTCACTTTCAGCATGCCTAAACAAGGCTTGGTTTTCAGGTTGGTATAACCATTGCAGCTCGTAAATATGATCTTAATTCTACAACAGCCTTCCAAACATCAGATGTCTTGGATCTCCGTCCAGTTGTCAAGCATTCAGTTCCTGTATGTTCAGAAGCCAAGGAACTTGTGGAAACAGGAAAACTTCAATTGGCTGAGGTATTTACCATGTTTTATTGTTTTCAAGTATAGAATGAGTGCATTTATATACTGTTTGTGAACTACTTAGTTATTTGTATGTGTAACATTCTTTGACCTTTAAGTCATCTTGCTTCTGTTTTTGCATTTATCTATGATTTTATTTTTTTGGGTGGAGTTTTGTTAAGATTCATCAAAACTACATTTTTGTTTTTTGGTACAACTGGGTTATCTTCTGGAGGTTGAACCTTAGTGAATTAAAGTAATTATGCTTCTTAACATGGCATTCTGTTAAATTTATTCATTACTGTAATAAATGTAATAGTAATTATTATTTCCTGAGTAATTTCGGGGAAGTGTGGAGTCTTGAAATGGCTGTGCCTCTCAGTGAAAATGTGAATTTGTAAACGGTGGAAGTTTGGTGCATTATTTATTGTTATCTGATAAAAAATGTGTTAATTTGGGTAATTATTTTTCTGACACAGGGCATGCTCAGTGAAGCCTTCACTTTATTTTCAGAGGCATTCTCAATTCTACAACAGGCATGAAATTCTGTATTGTTGTATCTCTCATAGAGTAGTTTCTTGTGCATAAAATAATTGTTGTATAATGGGCTGCAGGTTACCGGTCCAATGCATCGGGAGGTTGCTAATTGCTGTCGGTATGTTAGTCCTTGTTACTATCATCATGTTAGCATGGTCCTGAAAGTTTTTCTTTAGTCATAGTTTAATCATAATCTGCATGCCTTGCTGCTTTGGACTTGGGTAATGGATGTGAAATAATTCTGATATATGATTTTGAGTTGCTATGCCTTATAAATTTGAAGATTTATAGCCAATATTTTTTGAGTCTTTTGTTATGAAGTCCAGCTTATCAAATTTTTATTGGTGCATTTGCATGTGGCATATTTAATCTCAGTTTAAATGATTAAATTTCAGGTATCTTGCCATGGTTTTGTATCATGCTGGAGACATGGCTGGAGCTATTACGCAACAACATAAGGAGCTAATTATAAATGAACGTTGTCTTGGTCTAGATCATCCTGACACTGCTCACAGGCATTCCCTGTTCTATTGATCTTGGTTCATCTCCGTAATATTTTGGGATTCTGTATTCTATGTTCTTATATTTGTATATCATTATGTTTATGCCAAGCCAAATTGGGAAAAAATATTGGGATTACAGAAAATCTGGTGTATGTTATAAAACTGTATGCTATAGAACACTGTATGATCTTAATATTGTTGTTGCAGTTATGGCAATATGGCTCTGTTCTATCATGGACTCAACCAAACAGAACTTGCCCTTCGCCACATGTCCCGTGCTTTGCTCCTATTAAGTTTGTCATCAGGCCCTGATCATCCTGATGTTGCAGCAACTTTTATCAATGTTGCAATGATGTATCAGGATATAGGAAAGATGAATATAGCTCTTCGTTATCTGCAAGAAGCTTTAAAGAAGAATGAAAGGCTTCTTGGTGAGGAACATATTCAAACTGCCGTTTGTTATCATGCTCTTGCTATTGCATTTAACTGTATGGGTGCTTTCAAGCTCTCTTACCAGGTATGTACAGTGGTAAAATTTGGTTTCTACTTTCTAACTTACCAGTAGGCAGTTGAGCATTCTGGCATTTGGTTTGACAGCATGAAAAGAAAACATACGATATACTTGTCAAACAACTTGGTGAAGATGATTCAAGGACACGAGACTCGCAAAACTGGATGAATACATTTAAGATGCGTGAACTACAGGTATCTGGACAGTTTCCCTTTGGTTAATGGAATTATATACTCTCATATGCAATCACTTTAGTGGGATTACTTACCTTCTCAAAAAAGACACGAGGAAAAAAGTAAAGAAAGAAAAAATGTTTGATTCCATGTATCCTAAGGATTTTTCACCCCTTTTTTGAGATTCTTTGATGGTTATTGTATCCCAGGAATGTAAGATTAATGTGTTTGGTCCAGCATTTAAATTCTCGTGAATTTGGCATAATTTTATGGGAATTCTTCTGTTAAATAGAAACAAAAGCTGTGCCTACTGCCTAACAGCTTAACATAATCTAATGCTTAATTCAGAACATACGCTGTTTAACTTTTAGGAAACTAAACCTCAAACTGGTCAAACATGTCTCAGAATATAAAACAACCATAAATAATTGTATCCGATACTAACTGTTGAAATTGTAGGATTTAGGTAGGAAAGGAGGAAAATAGATAATAAAGACTCTGAATAATAGGATATTGGATTGATATGGTGTATTATGATGTGTTACAAAAGACAAAGTACTAACCCCTATTTATACTAGGAATTAGGTTAAGTACTAGACTCCTAACCCTAATCAAATAAGGGAACAAATAACTTACTAAAGATAGGATAAAATCCTTAAGAATAATATAAGATTCCTAAAAATAAGGTTAGTCAATTATTCTTAAAATAACAAATAAAAATAACATAAATTATCTTAATCTATCATGTATCATTCTCTCCCTCTAAGATATTTTGTAGATATTCTAACACTAACCAAAGACATAACACGCAAGCAACTAAAACCTCAAACAAGTCAAACTTGTTCTTGAATAAAAATGAGTACAAATATTTGTATTGTTAATATCACACAGATGAAACACCCATGATATCATGAAAAGAAGACCATTATTGACCATTTGGATCTGATCTAAACCTCAATGTTTTGGCCGGTAGTGAGGTCTGGCTGGATTGAGGCTTTTTGTTTTCATGGAGGTTGGGAAATGTGTCATTTTGCAAATTTTCTAGCATTCCCGTTTTTTTTTTAATGGGATTTTGGCATCCATAGGCAGGTTGAAATTACCTGGTAATTTATTTACAAATTCCATATTAGCAAAATCACATTTTCCAACCTTCATGAATTCTGGGCATATGAATTCTCAGCAACAGTAAGGACTTGGATGAGTTGGGATTAGGGTTTGAGCATTGAGCGACTACTCCTTATAATCTTCACTGTATGTTGAACTACGTTAAAGTAATTCAGTGTCTATTTCTTTTCTCCCTATTTTCTGTTCGCTCACCTGGTTACAACAAAAAACTTCTTTTATACTAGTCATGTTATGTATGATTCACATTTCACATCTTATTTTCACAGGTGAATGCTCAAAAGCAAAAGGGTCAAGCTCTGAACGCAGCATCTGCTCAGAAGGCTATTGATATCTTGAAGGTTATTCCTTATGTTCCTTTGATTTGTCATGCTATTTATCAGATGGTATTTGTGGCTAATGCTGAGATTATACTTCATGCTTGTGTACTGAGAGAATAATGACTGCAACTGGAAAAAAGGGAGGACATACTCAATTGTCATCTGTTTCATGAATTTTTTTTTTGGGATTAGGCATATGTAATTTAGCTTGGTGATTTTCTGTAAAAGCTTAAAAATTTGTCCATTTATCTCTTAAGATTCCGGAAGGTTGGTGACAGTGTCTAGGTTTATACCATCTTAGTATTTTTATTGCCTTCTTAAGAAAAAAAGGACTATATAAGCTTTTTAAGTTGCTAGAGATGATTGCACTTTGTTCTTGGATCATTTTCTCATGAAGTGTGTCTGATTCTACGCTTTTTGACATTTATCTGATTGTGTAATTTCTACTGAAAATTGATAATTTTATATAATGGCAGGCACATCCTGATTTAATACATGCATTCCAAGCTGCTGCAGTTGCTGGGGGATCTGGAAGTTCAGGTGCATCTGCAAACAAATCCCTCAATGCTGCGATAATTGGTCAGGCGCTCCCCAGAGGAAGGGGATTTGATGAACGGGCTGCACGTGCAGCTGCTGAAGTCAGGAAAAAGGCTGCAGCAAGGGGCCTGTTTGTACGTTCCCATGGTGTACCAGTACAAGCTTTGCCTCCCTTTACACAGCTTCTCAATATTATAAATTCAGGTATGACTCCTGATGCTGTGGACAATGGGGATGCAGATGCAGATGCAGATGCAGTAAAGAAGGAACACAATGACCTTCCTTCAAATGATCCAACTGATGCCAAGGAAGACCAATCAATGCCTGTGCAAGAACAGGCTCCAGTTGGATTGGGCAAAGGGTTGGCATCATTGGACGCAAAGAAACAAAAATCAAAACCAAAGGCCGGGGCTTGAATTTTGATCATCCAAGCTCTGGCTAGTTGGCAACGGTAGATTTATTTGAGATCAGAAATTCTTTTTGAGATGGTTACTCTGCTCAGCTTTTGAAGAGTGTTGAGTAGCAGTTACAAGTAGTTTTGGTTTTTTTCTCCCCTTTCCCAGTAGGTTGATAGATGTTAAACATCCAGAGTGAATGCAGGTGATTGTGATACAAGTATAATTGTTTTTTCATCCGGCCAATTACTGTTAATCTCACAATAAACTATATATTTGGGGATTTTAGAATAATAGCTTGCATTTTAATATTCTCTTTTAACAAATTTAACTGCCAGTTGAATTGAGGCAAATGCAATGCAGATTACAATTTGTAAAAGTTTCTGCTGCTTTTTTTGTATGACACTATTGTATTGTGATCAATAAAGTGATGGGTAAATTCTTTCTGCGAATTAGTTAATGCTGCATTTATAAGCTTTTCAGCAGGATTGCTACTTTATGATTCTGCTTTAATTTGCAGAATAGTCGACTGTTGTAGAGATATTCTTTTGTCGACTTACATTACCAACTTCATTGTTCATTGGAAAATAATCATCTTGCACCCCTCAAAAGGTGTGTAAGCACTCTTTATACTATTTTTAAGAAATGTGATTGAGTGAGAAAAAGTGATAAAAAAAGTGTGTATAATGAATGATATTAAATGAGGTGTAAAAAGAGGTGTATGTAATGTTTGATGTAATAATATAAATATTGTTATTCATTACATACGTAAAAACTTTTGCATGAATTTTTGTGCCACACAGCTGTTTTACATTATTTTTTTGGGGTGCGTCATAGTTCTGCCTTGAATCTTTGATTGGCAGAAGAGTCTATGCATTTCTACTCGTTATTCTTATTGGCTTTAGGTTACTCCTTCAAAGGAAGCGAAGAATGAGGGCTACGTCATGTGGCATCCTCGTTGTTCATATGGCCATTAAATTACTTTATTAATTTATCTTTCAATTGATAAGAGTAGTTTTCTTTTTACTTGAATTTTACGGGGAAATATACCAATGTCTTAAGATTATTATAAAAATGTTCTGGCCTACGTGTTTTTAGACTTAGTAGTCCTTGTATGCACCAGCTATTCAACATAGAAGATGGTAGGAGAAGGTTAATATGTACCTAATTGACATTTGGTGCAGCAATGCACCTCCTTTATGACCTATGATAATAGGTCACCCAATCAAAAAAAAAAAAACAGGTCACCGTGATGGTGGGTTATGGTTTAGAAATTTTGATGGGGGTAAGGATTATGACCTTTTCGATATTGGTAGTTATTGGTAATTGGCATCAATAGTGAATTAGTGATCCTCGATATCAAAGTTAACTAATGTAAATGCTTTTGACCTGCATATTGCCGTGGGAAGGCATTTGACAAAGACAGGCGTGTGCTTTTGGGGGATATGCTGATTATAAATTATGGCTATATGTTATTGGATGAGATACCCTCACGCCATCTTTCTTACTACATTTATACCTCACTGTATTCGATAGTAATTTACGCCTATCTTTCTAGTAATCTTATAATATTTGTTAACTTTTGAAAATGTTTAAAATGTGTAAGTAAGTCTACGTTAATATCTACCATAAAAATGTGTAAAGAAAGTGGTGTGAGAATTATCATTATCGTTATTGGTGAAGGTGTATTATGTCAAATATTAGGAGTTAGAGTTGTTATACTTGAATTTGTCTCTTGCATTTGATTGAATTAACAGAATAATATATTTTTTTGGTACTAAATTAACAGAATAATAATTTGAAATAACATACATATTACATGATTTTTTTTAGTTCCGTGCTATGTTAATTCACGTTAATTCTTTTACTATTTTAATTCCATTCTGTTACTATTTCGTTAATTCGTTTAATTTTACAAACTTTGAGAAAGTACATGAAAGATGAGAGATTATTTTAAAACCATATCAGTTGTAGTTACAAAGGCCACAAATTAGAGATCAATCTGCATGTTTTCTAAGATTTACATTTACGTATGCGTTTCCCATGCTCCACCAAAATTTACATGTTATAGCATTTTTTTTAAAATTTTATTATTATGTGTATAAATTATCTGTTAAAATTTGTAAAATTTTTATACTTACAATTATTTGTGACAAAAGAAAGGATTGGTTCAGTTTGTGAGTTTAAATACGTGTAAATATTACTAATTAATATATATAAAATTTATTATATGTATAATATGAATTATACTTATTTGTTAACCAGATTGTTTAGGATCGTGGACCGAGATCTTATCCAGAAAGATCAACTTGGCGCACGCTCCATCGGACTCCTCCATTAATACTCCGAAAAGGTCTGTAAGACCTCAGGCTACGGAACTATGACGAGGATCAGTGAGTCAGCGCAGACTTTTGTAACTGCTGATCTGGATCTCATCGGTTCTGTAACCTCTCCTCTCAATAAATGACCGTAACGTCTGCATCCTAATAATACCTGCATTGAATGCTATGACTTCAATCATGCTCCATAAAGACCAGACTAAATAAACCTAAGAAGATAACAGTTATCTGATTATTGACACAACTAGTACACAACCTGACTTGAGCATTGGAGTCTTTTTACAGGTACCACCCCCACTGGATCCCCACGCTTGAGTGCAGTTGCGCAAGGAGGAAACCATCACATCATACCTCTTACGGAATCCTAAGAATCCATTTCGAACATTTGCAAATCGATAAACTACTATTCCCACGTCAACCATGGTGAGCACAAGGCAAAACCAACGGAGAGGAAGTATAAGCGCATGCATGCCCACCCACTTTTCCTTATTGGCTCGGCGTGACCCTCATTCCGTTGCACCACCGGAAACCTCCGCCGCTGAAATAACATCTCGGTAGAGACATTGCACGAGGGGCATGATAGTTTTATTTTTTTCTCGTCCGGATAGGCTTGTCTTCCCCCTGCTAGCGGAAAGAATACCGCAAATCAAGGGACAATGATCCCAGCACACGCTCGCCTGGGAATTTCAAATGTGGATGCAGACCATGTGTCTCATTATGAGGACAACTCGCAATCCGCAATGGCAAGGAATGAACTTCAAGAACTACTGCGTCAACAGACCGCGTAGATAAATAACCAACTGCGTCAGTTGGAAGAGCAATGTCGTCGTTTGGACAATTTAGAAAGATCTGCAAGGTTTTTGAGGGTGGAGAGCAATCACAATTCAAAGAGAAGCCATCATGTCCCCACTGGGATCATTAGAAACAATGACTCGAAAGTATAAGGACCCACCGTAGGGTGTCACATTTATGTTACTTAATTACCAAAATTACCCCCAAGTTCATATAAGGTGATGTTGTAATAAAAAAAAAATGAGTTGTAAATTTTTTTTTTCTTTGACAACTATAAAATAAACTTAGCGAAAAATAAAATATTATAGCAACCTCACACATAGTTTACATCATATACATATTACAAATGTGCTGTCAGGATTATTTATTTACAGACCATGTCTCAAACTACAAACACACTTAAATAATTACACACATAGCTTATATCAGAGTTCAAACTTGCCCAAGTTTAACTAAACAGCAGACCCTTCAGACGGGTCCTCCTCGGGTTCCTCAGCAGATAGGAATCAATGACGAAGCCCTACGGACAGTGAGGTAACGATACTATGTGATTTCCGTGGGACATAATTCCTAGTATCCCAAAACTGCAAAGGAAATTCAACATGACAAAAATAGTCACACGAAAAATGGATCCCCGCGAAACAACCTACTAATACTAACAATGACACCCTCGTAAATAAGTCCTCGCTCATCGGGACTTGTTCTCCATTCTCCAGCCTCCTCCATGAAATTGTAGACGTATATAAGTACAAGAAACTAGCTCTACGTACAAGTCAAAATTCTCATACCATGAGAAGTAGTTCTTCTTCTCCTTCTTGTACTATTTCTTTCTCAACGTACCCAATTATATATACAATATACAAATATACATACAAAAACAGATCACCTACGCTAATACCAACATGCTAAAATAAATAACATAAAAGATATCATATAAACACGTCATTTACAAATATGGCATCAACATTTTATCAATCAAAATTAACATTTAATATTACCGGAGATGCCATCTACACTAAGCGATATTTATAATTATCATAATCAATATTTCACACTATTATATCTCACAAATGTAAGCATTTATGTTAATGTATGAACATATGACTCGATTTCCTACTCCATGGTTTATAAACTGAAAAAAATTGATCGAAAAGACCCTTTACCACGTGCCTAAATTGCGAGTGCTATAATTATATCTTGCACATCTAGCACGCACATACACGGTGCTTTGTCGATCTCCATTAAGAATACGTGTCTCGGTCCGGATCATCTGAGTGTTGCATCGGTCTAACCCACGGTGCGAAAGAGCTCGAATTTTGCGAGCAACTCCCACCCCGATGCCCCAAGGTCCACAAGTGACCTGCACTACGCGTATCGCACCTACTCAAGAGGTGTAGTTTCTCCTGGCAATTAGCCATATACAATCCATTGACCATTTTCAATGCATGTGTAATGCACCAATTACCAACCAAAGGTAAATAACATAATTTCTCATAAGTGATTCAAATCTTTTACGTGGTAAAATGGATTGATGCCAATGGTGTTCTCAATTTCTTGTTGACATTCACATACTTTTTAACTGTAAAGTTTAAGGTGTATAATTAACAAGGTGGTTACATTATCGCATTTTTCTCATTGGCAAAAATATTTTTGTCACATTTTCACAATGTAATATTTTATTACGTAAACAATAATTGTAACAATTTACATTAGTTAAAAAAATTATGTAACAATTTTCTACTATATTCTAAATTGGTGGGATATATTCTTTTGTTTTTAAATCGTATAGCAATTTTTTTTCTACAACATTTCAATCGTGTAAAATATTTAAACGCTTTAAAATGGTTGAAATATTTTAACATTTTTCAAATCGGGTAACTCAAAATTTACATTTTTGAGTTCCATAAATCATTTTTCACCGTTTTTACCCTTCGTCTCTGCTATTTCTTAACTTTAAAAATATTATTTCGACTTTTCTTATAATAATATAATTTCTTACTTTATTCCCTTCTTATTCTTAGTCAAAAATCTTTTCCTTAATATATTTTCTCAAAATCACTTTTTATTGATCTAATCTACAAAATCACATTTAGTTGATTTAATTTATGCTTTCTAACTTTAAATTTCTTAACGTTTTCCAAAACCCAATAAATAAATTCTATGTTAGTAAATTTAAGTTACAAGCTTTTCTTTTATATTTCTAAATCACTTCTAAAAATTGATTCTCTTTAAAATAATTTGAAGTTCAACACTTTCAATCTTCTTTTTCTTTTCCTGAAAATTCCACTTCACTTAATTGATAACACTTTAATTCCCTTTCCAAAATCCTTATTTGAAAATTCTTGTATTTTATAACATCAAAACAATTTTCTAAATTATCAAAACCTTTTTAAATATACATAACTTTCTTAAAAAAAAAAAAAACTTACATTTTCATGACATTGCATTTCAAAAAAAAAAATCATCATGCATTTTCATGGCATCCTTGACAAAAATCTTGCATCTTCATAGCATCCTTAGCATTCAAAAAAAAAAAATATCTTGCATTTTCATGACATAGCATTTTTTTTAAGAAAGAGGAAAGGAAAATGAAAGAGTGTTTTCAAAGTTCATTCATTTTATGCATCTCATGCATTTTATCTCAATCTTTTTAAATATTATTTTGTTTTAATAAATCAAATTGGTTTGATCCATTGTGCAGCCTAGGAAGGAAGAGACCAATCAAACCCAAATTCACAATCCCGATCTCGGAACTTTTGATTAATAACCTTGAGGAAGGGAGAAATTTGAGTATGGAAGTTGATGAGATTAAAGGGAGGATGGATGAAATAACAGAGTCTATGAGAAGAATGGAGGAAATGTTGTTGGCCATGAGAGAGACTCTCACCTTGATTGGGGCTACTAGAAGTGCAGGAGTAACTGGGGCACATCCGCCTCTACCAACTATCACTTCCATAAGGACAAACTCCGGGATCACCACTGAGATTCCTATTGTGGGAAGGACCTCGAATACTGCACCGCTAGTGATTCCTATCAGAGAAGGGTATCGTTCTTCAGAGGATACTCGAAATGAGGTTCATGGTAATGCCGAATTCACATGGGAACAACCATGTATGTCCATCCCAAAGGACAACGAGACTTCACTCCTAGAGGTCATGCGGCAATTCGTTATTTAGGATGGAAGAAGAATGGAAGGAAAGGATGGAAGAGCAAATCAAAGCGATCAAGGGCCCCACGCATGGATCGCTTAGAATAGAAGAACATGTCCTACCAGGAGGTCGTAATCCCTAAAGACTTCAAGATTCCTCATTTTACCAAGTATAACGGGAGTGGTAACCCTCGGTTTCATTTGATCGGCTATGGAACCAAGATGGTCAAGTTTGGTCCGGGGATGATAAGTTCCTCGTTAGCTTTTTCCACGAGTCTTCCCACAACTTTAGAGTGGTATCTTCATTAGACCGCTTTAAGATTTCTCGCCGACGGATAATTGGTGATCTATTCATGGATCAATACAAGTTCAACTAGAATGCAGCTCCTACAAAACATTTGAGCTCAATGCAAAATTTAAGATGAGGAAGCCTTCAAGCAAGATGCCCAGATATGGAGAGCTCTCGCAACCTGAAGTGCAACCACCGTTGAAGTTGACAGAAATGTGCTCATATTTTCTAGGGACTTTGGGAGCTCCTTATATTGAGACAATGGTAGGCGCCGTTTATCTAGACTTTGCTGAATTGATAGCTACCGGGGAGAGGATTAAAATTTTGGTAAAAGCAGGTAAATTACCAACTGGCAATGATGAAAGTAGTTTCAAGAATGAGTTTTTCCTCTAAGGGAAAAAGAATCAAAAGTGAACTACATGAAAAACCAAAATTGAAAACCCATCATCTTACCCTGCCTACACTGTTCACCCTCCATCAACTGGAAACTTCTGAACAATTGGCGATCTGAGGCGTTAATTGATATGATTGTCATCTTAGACTTTTGTGGTGCTAAACTTATATTAACTTTCTTGAAGCATTAATGTAATAAAATTACATGGATATCTTGTTTCCTGTCATTTCATGGTCTTTCTGGTCATTTTATTTTCTGTTATTTATTTAAAGTGTCTTCCTTTTGTTTGAACCCCGTGGGACTCCAATTCTTAACAATCCTTACTTTGATAGATGTCGTAGTCATAAGGTCCCCGGGTGCAGGTGTCATAAAAAAAAGGAAAAAAGAAAAAAAAAAGCATTGAAGTAATCACTTAGTGTGCATTAGCCTTTTGTCTCTAAATTAATTTTTTGAAAATGAGTAATCAAGATTTGAAATGAAGATTGACTATGTTTCTCTATCATTCATAAGAATTCATCTTTTCATTATCTCTCGATGTCCCTTTTTGAGCTTGAAAGTTTCTTCAATAAACCCTGGACAAGGATCACCCCTACACTAGGGGATGACACAAAGTAAAGGTTGATTGTCATGGTGGCTATTTTGAAGCAAAAAAAAAACCAAAAAGAGAAAAAAATGAGAAGAAATAAGTTATGACAAGAGCAAATGAAAGAAAGTGAAAAGAAAAGGAAGAAATGAAGAGTAGTAAGAGAAAAGTGTACTTGAAAGTACAAAGGCAATTGACAAAGTTTAACTTTGAACAAGGATCCTTGGTCCCATTCAAACCTTTAAACAATTATTTGAGTCTTATATCTTTCCTTCCATAACCCCTAGCCTTGGCTACGTTACAAGCCTCAAAAAGTCAATTCTGATCAATGAAGGGTTGTTGTCATTTTCATTAACTTTAATTTTGAGACAAAAGTTATGCTCATCTAAGTATCCAATTCATTGCTCCTAAAAAAAAAAAAAGACTTGCACCATAGTAAATTTCTACCCTGTCCGAGCTGGTCCCATACTGGGGCATTCTTCTCCTTAGTTCAATTTGGTCTTACACTAGGACAAGTTTCTACTCTGCTCGATTTGACTCCAAACTGGGGCAAATTTCTTTGGTTCAATTTGACCCACATTAGGGTAGCTTCATGACTTAGACTGGGGGCAATTTTGTTCACAAATGACATACTCTGAGCCAAATTCATTTGATACCCTACACGAGGGCAAATTTTTGTATATACCTGATAAAACAATAGTCATGATGTCCAGTTGTCGAGTCTAGATCAATCACGTCCATACTGAGGCAAAAAAAAAATCTTTGACTTTCTTACTATTCTACTTCTTGTGTCTTTACCCTTTGTAAATAATACCATTTCTGTAGTCAAGCTTCCAAGAACATTCTGGAAGTTGTTCGCTTCTTCTCTGTTGTACTTTTTGAATTCATGAGTGTCTGTTACGTAATGCTTCAAGTAAGGTGAACATGAGTACAACACTATGATTTGACCATTTAATGATAATCTCCTAATGAACAATTCAGATTGAATAGATCTTGGAAATCTCATTTGATGGAAGATGAGGTACCTGAAAAAGAAAGAGAGAGAGAGAGATAGGAAAAGCTCGTTAGGTTGAAAACTCGAAAGGGCGGCCTAAGCAAAAGTTAGAGCACAAAAAAAAGAAAAAAATGGAAAAGAGCCTGTTGTCTGAAAACCCGAAAGGTCGGTCTAAGCAAAAGTTAGGGCAAATAAATGGACAAAATCTCAGAGAAAGTTGGCCTGAAAGGCCTTAAAGAGCGAACCAACTGGGGCAATTTTGAATTGCATTTGATCAACTACACAGGGGCAATTTCATTTGCGTTCAGTTGGCCATACTGGGGCAAAATTTTTGAAGGATTAAAGAGAGATGTGTTGAAGGAAGTAGCAACAAAGACAGTGTTTGAGTTATTAAGTAGTTGCAGGGAATCAATTAAATGAGAGACAAGGTTAAATACTAGGGCAAAATTTTCTCTCAAGGAATCAGCCAAGCAATGGTTCACTTTCATTTCTCAAAAGGAGAGTTGAGAGCGAAAAACAAAGAAAAAAAAGAAAGAAAGGAAAAGAAGAAGGAAAGAATGAAGGGTCTAAGGAAGAAAAGCATGTGAACAAGGGTTTTGATTGGTCAAAGCTTTCCAAAAGTCAACGTTGGTTCAAAGGACTTTTAATAAAATAAAAAAGGAGAAAAAGTAAAAAAAAAAAGAGAAAAGAAAAAAAAAAGAAGAAAAATCCTTGTGGATCAAGATGCCTTGCCTTTTTAAATATCTATTTTTTTTTTCTGAGATAGCGAGTCAAATTCGATCCTCGTGCCCATTAGATTTTAATTTTTCTCATTATTTTTGTTGAGCGCATATCATTTAGAACTTCTTCCATGCATTTTATGATAACATTCCATGCATTTTAATTTCAAGGAATGCATTTTAATTTCGACTTGGATTTTAAATTTCCGTTGAGCGCATCGGCTTCATGCATTCCATGCATTTTAATTTCTGAGACGCATCGCTCCATGCATTTTAATTTCGCGAGCACATCGCGCATTTTAAATTTCACGTTGAGCGCATCGAAACATGCATTCCATGCATTTTAAATTTCTTGAAGGTCATTCCATGCATTTTAATTTCTATTGAGCGCATCGGCTCCCTCGCATTTTAAATTTCGTTTGACGCATCGGCTCCTTGCATTTTAAATTACGTTGAGCGCATCGACTCCATGCATTTCAATTCTGTAAATTGCATTGAATGCGCTCGGCTCCATGCATTTTAATTTCACTAGCGCATCCTCCTTGCATTTTAAATTCTTTTGAGCGCATCGGCTCCATGCATTTCAATTCAGTATCGTCACTCCATGCATTTTAATTTCACACTTGTTGAGCGCATCGGCTCCTTACATTTTAAATTATGTTGAGCGCATCAGCTCCATGCTTTTTAAATTCTTGTCATTCTTTTGAGCGCATTGGCACTTCGCATGTTATTTATCGCATTTTGTTTTACATCTTATGCATCACCGGGAAAAATTGGAGTTCATATCTTTACTCGTTTCTTACAACGATAATAAGAAGACCACAATTTTCTTATTATCTAATAAGAAACAAGCAAAGAGGGGCAATCAGTGAACACTCAATTTTGTCTCTCAAAAAAAAAATTGAAAAAATACAAAAAATACAAAAATACAAAAAAAAAATTTAAAAGGGAGGGAAGAGTCTGTTACGAAGAGCTAACTTGTTAGAAGGAAAACAATTGCAATTTCTAACTTTTGGTGAGAATGCAATTATCAATAAAGAACTACAAAAATCCAAGCCTCAAGAGAAGCAAAAATGGTAATTTGGCAGATATGTGAAAGTGGGAGAAAGTCACAACTCAAGGAAAAGACGTGAAGATGGAAACTGAGCTACTCCTGCAAAGAGCTACCCTATGCTGCACATGGTTCACAGTTACTATTTCAACTTGGTCTTTTCGGATGGTTTAGGGAAATGAGACAGAAAAAAGAAAGGGGAGTGAGGGAGAAGTAAAAAGGGGGAGCTCAACGTTTGTGGAAAAAAAAAACCATGATTGACTGAGAAAAATATTCTGCATTGCAGCTGGAATCACCATTTTGCACCCAAGCAACACCTTTCCTAACCCAATATCCTCCAAATCGTGACCACCACCTCATCACCTTCATCTTCAACCCTCTAACACCATCACATTCACCCACTCAACCTTCAACAACTCTTTAATACCATCACACGTTCATCATTCTCGTTTTCACCATCTTCACCCATCTTCACCACTCCATCTTCACCACCTTAAATGCCGGACCATTCTCACACCCTCCACTCTCATTATCAACTTCACCTCACCTCATCATCGATCTCCCCACGTAAACCCTCATATTCACCCTCCCGCAACCCAAAAACAGAACCACAACTCTCTCCCTTCAATAAACCGAGGAACCATCAACAACACAATCAATCACTATATCATCGGCATCTTCTTTCTCTGCCCCATCTCCAACATCTTCATCATTACCTTCACCACACCATTACCCAAATCACAAACCCACCATCATCTTTCATAAACTAAACTAAACAGAGACAACCTTCGTCTTCACCACCATCGTACGAGCTGCCACCACGATCCACCCACTCGCACGTTCCACTCAATCGTGAAGCCCATCCTAGCCCGCAAACCGACTTCCCTTCGTACCATCAACCCGTCGCTCACCTGGTCCCGTACAAGAACCCGCAGTTCGGCCGGCACCAAGCTATGACCCGTGCGACGCCGTCCAACTCAGACAAGCTTCCTCCCAAGACCACCGTCCACCAGAAACCCAGATCTGTGGAGCCCCCCCAAGACCGTTGTCCTCTGTTTCGAACAGATCTGAGCCCGTTGAACCCGATCTCGAGTCGTGCCATCACCTGCGAACCAGCACCGAGCTGTCCGCCACACTACCCGCGAGCTGCACCGTCACCACCTCGCCGTCGAGCTCGTCGGACCGGCCGCGCACCATCCCATCGAGTCGCCGCCCGCTGGTAGCCTCGCCGCATCGATCTGCCACTCTCCGAGCCACCACAAGCACCGATCGTGCCACCATGTCGTCTCAACACTGAACTCGCGAGCCCCCTTCCCAACCGTCTCTGGTGTGTGCTCTGGAGTGTCTCTGCTCTTCCTTTCTTTTATTTGTTACCTTCTTCTTTTGTTTTGTTTGGTATGTTGAAATACATGGGCTGACAGCCCATTCTAATTTAACAAAAAAAAAAGATAGAAAAACATAAAAATGGTAAAAAGAAAAAGAAGCATAAAAACAAAAAAATACTTTGAGCTTGATTGCTAGTGTTATTTAGGATTAGTTCTTGATTAATAAGGTTTCTTTGATCTACTGGTATGTTTGATTTTGTATTTTGCGATTAATGAAAAGCAAAAAAAAAAAAGAATAATAACAAAAAATAGAGAAAAATCTGAAAATAAAAATAAAATTTATTTAAAGTTGTTTGATTTGTGATGTTTATATTTAGTCTTGTTTTATTATTATGTATTTAGATCATGGAAAATTATGTTTGCTTATTTGTTTTTGTGCTTTTCTTTTAAAAAAAAATTAATTAATGCAATGATCAATGATGATGATTGAATAACGAATGTTATCTTCATTGTCGTTTGGATCATAAGGGTTTATTGAGTAGCCTAGTGCTAACTTGAATCCTGTGCAAGAATGATTCTGTTTTCAGATAAAATCCTTTTTTTTCAAAAAAATCTTTTTCCTTAATTAAAATCAATCTACTCACAATCATTTTCTAAAGAACTACGTAACTTTGAGTTCCCCATTGCACCAGGGGATACGTAGGAGCAGAATTTCATTTCTGTCAAGCCAAATTTAAATTTTCATAATTTTGTGGTTTCCCTTTTTTTATTATGAATAGTTACAACATTTTGCAAAATGGGGTAAAATAAATATTTTCAAGGATTGTTAAGAATTTACACAATTAACTTAAGGTACCGTTTTAGAACGGGTGTGTTAGGGGTGCTGTAGGATTAAGTTTCTGCCCTTCCCTATCCATAACCGACTCCCGAATCCAATCTGGTTCCGAAGACCATTTTTAAAAAAGGGTTTTCCAATTTTTCCTAAGTTAAAAATAAAATTGGTGGCGACTCCATTTTCATTTTCTTAAAATCCTGTGAGTTGCTATTTTTTGCCGCGATCCCGGTCGCGACAGCCCTCGAGGTGATTCAGGAGAGTCGTCCACGTTAATAGGCTCCACCACCTCGGAGGGAACCTCGGTCACAATGGTCGTAAGAGCCGGAGTGAACCCCACTGGAGGACCCATCGGGAAATCAGTATTCCTTGCCCTCAACGCCTCCAAAATTGCTAAAGAATCACCATCCTCCATCTCGGCTAAGCTCTCTGCACAACATAAAAATAAGTCGTAATGTGGCATGAAAAAATCAGGCATTTAAATAAACATACACGACGTCCAAGACTACCAAGCACGACCCAAAGCTCATCGTCATCTGGGCTGTCTAATATATCTTTAGGTCGGATCTTGCCGACCTCGTCAACCCACATTTTGAAGAAATTTACACACTCAACCTCTTCATCAATAAGTTGGTTTATCTCCCTCTCACATGATCGAGTGAGGATGCTCCATGCCGTCGAATTCCAATATAGGCTGACCGTTGTTTCCTCGCCATTTCTCATCCAGAAAGGACGGGTGTCGCCAGCCGCCATCAACTTAAAAAACTTCTCCTTGAAGTCTTTGTAGCTTTCTAAGTATGGATAGAAAACAGTTCTTCCCTGCCGAGATCGGACAGAAAGCCAAGACTGTTGACGAGCGCGAGCCCCGTGGACAGAATGTCGAGTATGGAAATAGAAAAATTCTCCATCTGTGCAACACAATCCCACCACTCGACATATTCTTTTGAAGGCCAGGATGTTCGCCCAACCATTGTGATGAATTTGGCTGGGGGTAGCATGAAGAGTCCAGAGTACGACTATTTGGAAGTCGTTTAAGGGGAGCCGTAGTCCGAACTACGTGAAAAAGTCCTCGTAGAGATACATGAAGTGTTTGCCCGCCTCCCAGGTCCAACACACTCGTTCTCTCCCTGGGGACATAATCACGAATTCATTATCCCTCTCACCCCCTCGGCGAGCTCCAGATACTCCTTTAGCTTATCCAATTCCACGCCGGACTCATAGCGAGATATCCTGTCATAGGCATCATCGACAACCTACGTGCAGGGTAACAACGGACCTCGGCGAATCCTAATTGCCTGCTCCTCAGCCTGTCGATCCAGCTCTCAAACTTCAGGAGCTGTGGCAGACGCTTCAGCTCTTGGCCACCTCTTTCTAGCCATTTAGTTTTCTGGAAGATACACAGAGGCCTAGGGTTAGAACCAATTATGTTCGAAGATCCAAACATGGCAGTAGGCAAGCAGAAAATTGAACACCCACGCACCGGCCTCTGCACCCACCGAGGCTTAAGCCTTAGAAGGACACCCCCGCCGCACACGACGCGGTGGGGAAGGTGCAATATCAGGAAACACCATTGAAAAGGGGGGAGAAGCAATTATCCCCAAATTTTTATTCACGGAAGAAAAAGGAAAACAGTCCACTAGAAGAATGTGCAACCAGTCAAACAATCAGTAACGGTATTTAGAAGATGAAAATACCTTGACAAAAAGGCTAATAGAAACTTTAAAACGTCAAAACCGCCGCTGACCACCGTGAAGCTTGTCGGAATCCTTCTCAGACCGCCAGTTTTTAAGCGAAGAGATAGCAAAAGGTGAAAAGTGAAAAGACAAAACCCTATTTATAGAGGCTACAGCTAGGGGGTATTTCCATCCAACCAGTCTGAATTTGAAAAGATGTTCATTATGGTGCGCAAAGCACTATGCACGTCCACTCAACCGTAGCAAGCCACGTGGCCCACGTCACTGTCATGGCAATTGAAGGGACGGCTACTCAGCAAATCGAGATAACCCTAGTATCTACAACGTTCACAAAACTTTACGGACCCCGACACATTATATACCCCGGAGAATTCCTTCACGATACAAAGACCCCGGTCAGACTGCTTAAGCTTTGCACTTCGTCGGTCTCGACTAAGTACAGAGCTGGGGGCAACATGCTATAAACTTGCTATATAGGATGAGCTTTGGACTCACCCCAACACTATAAATTCTACGGATTAAAAAGATGAATGATTCAAGCAAAATAATATTTTATTTCATTCCATACATCGTCATACATCAATACAAGGAGAAGAAAAACATGGGATATGAAAAGGTTAAACAGCACTATCGAGCTCGGAGGCCAACTCCCTGCTTGTATGCTTCACATCCAGAGTCTCTAGAGCTCACAGCAGTCTTTTCCCCATTGAGGCTTCTTGCAAAAGTGGATAGGCTTCGAAAAATCAAAGATAACCGGAACAGAACACTACTACCAGATCAGGAAAATTCAGTCACGCTACTCTTCGGTGTCACTCATAAGGATAAGAAAAGACTGGGGTGCGTTCACTTCGGCTGGATAGGGTATGGGTTGTTCATGAAGAAGTTCATTCCACTAGAACTCAACCAGTTTCATGATCATTCCAGGTCGCTTGAAAGTAGCCACCTCAGTAGTCCCCCCTGCTTATTTGAAAGGAAGACCAAAAGGGGCTCTATTTCTCCATTTACCTCCATCCAACACGACAGGAATTACAGAGCTTCCTAGCGACAAAACATGAATCAGACACACCCTCGTACGCTGGGAAAGCAAAGTTCCTACCGTTACTACGCTGGAAAAGAAAAGTTCCTAATGAAAAAAGGTTGTTGGCAAGAAAATAAGTATCTTCAAAGATTTTGGGAGGAGCAGAAAAATGGTGGCCTTTGCAAAGGGCAAAGCTCTAGTTCTCTTTGAGCATGAGCACAAGCATAAGAGAAACAACAGAACCATTCTGGAAAATAAAAGGGAAAATTAAAAGAAGGAATGACGGTATCAGACACGAACCTTCCATTTTTATAGAATGAGAAGCTTTGACTAGCCCCACGAATCAAATTAGTTGCACTTAATGCTCTCCCTTTCCCATTGGTTACGAGAGCAACAGGTGTTTGGGAAACATTGAAACTGATCCTCTTTAAAGGATATTTATCTCCCAATAAAGTCAGAAGCAATAGTTTCCAAAGATAGGACTCGAATCTATACCAAGTTTCTAGAAATTTCACCGCAAAGGGTCCCAGTAACCCAAGGGAGCAACAAGAACTAAATCCTGGAACAAGGAATATGGATTTACCATATCCCAACCCCGGATGTATTTCTATGCAATGGATGTCGGCAATGGATGTCGGCCTTAGTATGAGACATCGCAAAGCCTGACTTTAAAGTTAATACATTAACACTTAGCTATCCTATCAAAGCGCCAAACTGGGGGCAACTGTTCTGGACCGTGGATCAAGATCCTATCCAGAAGGATCAACCCGGCGCACGCTCCACTGGACTCCTCCATTAATACCCTGGAAAGGTCTGTAAGACCTCAGACTACGGAACTATGACGAGGATCAGTGAGTCAGCGTAGACTTTTGTAACTGCTGATCTAGATCTCACTGGTTTTGTAACCTCTCCTCTTAATAAATGACCGTAACGTCAACATCCTAATAATACCTGCATTGAATGTCATGACTCCAATTATGCTCCATAAAGATCAGGCTAGGTAAACCTAAGAAAGTAATGGTTATCTGATTATTGACACAATTAGTACACAGCCTAACTTGAGTGTTGAAGTCTTTTTGCAGATACTACCCCCACCGGATCCCCACGCTTGAGTACAACTGCGTAAGGAAAAAACCACCATATCATACCTCTTACGGGTATCCCTCTAAATTCATTTCAGAACATAGATAATAAGTGTTACCTGTTTAATCATGTAACAGACAACTAATCACATCCATTCTTTATTTTTTATAATAAATCAATGGTTCATGATAGAATGGAGTATCATTAACCACAAAAAGTGTGTAGTATGTGAAACATATCCTACATTTATATACTGAACCAACCCGTGCCTGGCTCCTAGTTCTGTTTAATAAAATTATTTGTTTGTCCCGTTATCTTTTTATTTATCAAGTTGGAGCTTTGCGATTAATCAAATGTTCACGAGCATCACGCGTTGTAAGAGATACCATTTTTTATTTAATATTAATTATTATTATTATTATTTGACCGTACAAAAGAGTTAAAGTAAGGTTCAATTATTATGCATCAACGCACAAAATAGTGTGAAATCTCTGCAAGAGTAAATAGCATTATTGTTAATTCAGGTATAATTGCATGACAGTTTGTGCAAAAATATTTGTATTCAGTGTGGAGTTGAAGGATTTTCTGAGCGTATCAAGAAGATCACTTTTTTTAGGAATTAAGGAGTTCTCATATTTTTTTTTAAAAATGAAGTGCATGTTAGGAAAATATATTTTAAAAAATAAAGCAGCAGAATGACGGCCTCCTAATATATATACAGTTCTCATTAACCACTGGCTTCAATTTTTTTATTGAGTAATAATATTTACATTACACGTATAATTTCATGTGTGAGAATAACAACCGCTAAATTTATTTAATCAATAATATATTTATATATTCATAAAAATATATATTTATATATAACTACGGATTTTAAACACAAATTTTTTACTCATCTTTTTTGAGTTCATTGATTATTTATATGTATATTATTAGTTAAATATGTTTGACAAATAATTGCTTAATTACTTTTACTACCTCATCTAATGGTTAACTATAAATAGTTAAATGATTAAATTAATTTTACATATAATTAATTTCACATATGTAAAAGAAATTAAACGTATATCATTACTCATTTTTATTACATAGTTTAGATACGATGACATTATAATTTATGCGAGGGGAAAATGTTACTCACATAATACATTTTTACATTCCTCACATACCTCTTACCACTTCTACTTTTTTTTTTCTCTCTCCCTCATATTGGTTATATAAAGTATGCCAGCCACAAAGCATATGTGCAAATAACACCACCCTAATCTGAATCTGTAAAAAATTAAAAACATAAAAATAAAACTTGCATGATGTATATATATGACAAAACTATTATGCCATAACCATTCATATCAAAAATATTTTTAATAATGATTGTACATCAATTTCATTTTATTATTCTTACATTACTTTTTTTTAAATAATTGCTCTCGTAGCTATAAAAATCAAGTGATTTAAGTATTTTTTCAATGAGAATATAACACATGTGCATGTAACACATAAAGTAACTCACACTTTAGGTCCATGTAACCAATGAGATTGTGAGATGTAGAACATGTTTGTGAAAGATGAATTCTTTCTTATAAAGATGTTTTTGAAGGATCAAGTTGTTTTATAAAATAATTATTATGTTTGGATAAAAAGATTATTTTTTTAAAAAAATTTTATACGAAATTCAATGTAAAATTTTTTTTCAACTAATAATCATAAGCTAAATATTAAAGCTTATAATTTTAGTTTGTAGATTATTTATTACATTTTGATATGTAAATATTATTTTGTCCTCAATCAAATAATTTTTTTAATCATTTTATATCTATGTTAATAATTTAATGCATAAAAATAATTTTTTTATATCATCTAAACTAATCATATTAATTTAAAATAATTTTATAACTAATACATTTAAATATAAAAATAAATCAATTATAATCAATTATAATAATAATTAATTATAATTAATAATAATAATAATTAATTATCACTATAATTTATAGTTTATAATTTTCTCAAACAAGGACGTAATGGGTGACATTCACTTTTTTGTATGTATAAAAAAACAACACCATAATAAAATAAGAAAAAACACTCATTGCAATACGCACTATCTCCGTCTTTTTAATCTAAAATAAGAAAGATGTAAAAAGTAATATAACATTTTAAAATGTTACAATATCTTAAAGAAATGAATATACAAACGTTATAAATCATCAAATCCATCCTGTGTTTGAGAATTAAAAAGTTGCTAGTCCAAAGTAGTGAATCATGTCACTGAGGAAAAGTACAACCTGCAAGTCCTAACAAAACCACCATGATTGAGACACTCTTCCTCCTCTTCCTCCTCATCTCACCCTTCATTATAACATCCATTTTCTTCTTCACCACCACCGCAACCACCACCGTTCTCCGCCTTCCACCAAGCCCACAGTCCATCCCATTGATAGGCCACCTCCACCTCCTCACTCCATCTTTATACAAATCTTTCCAAACCCTCTCCTCCAAACACGGCTCCCTCCTCTTCCTCCGCCTTGGCCCCTCTCGCCGCCTTCTCCTCGTCTCCTCAGCCAACTCCGCCGCAGCCGTCTTCAAGACCCACGACCTCGCCTTCTCTTCCCGGCCCGCATTCGCCTTCGCCGAGAAACTCCCTTACGGCACCTCCGGCTTCATCACCGCCCCCTACGGCCCATACTGGCGCTTCATGAAGAAGCTCTGCGTCACGGAGCTTCTGAGCCCTCGCCAGCTGGAGCGCTCCAAAACCATCAGGAGGCAAGAGATGGATCGTTTCCTCAAAAGGGTGTTCGAGAATGCTCGCGGAATTAGTGCACTTGACTTGGGCGCTGACCTCATGAAGCTCACCAACAACGTCACTTGCAGGATGGCCATGAGTACCAGGTGTGAATTATCGCATATTACCTGTGAGGCACAGACACGAAAGCGGTACGAATATGAATACAGAAACATGATAAATTTAAAAAATTATAACACAGAGACACGCATATATATATATATATAATTTAAGAAAATAATAATAATTTATTAATATTATTTTTATAAATTTAAAGATTTATAATATTTTAATATATATTATATGTATTAATATTTATTCTTTAATAAGTCTTTTTTTTTTAAAAATATGAAACACATTTCTATTGATATATTCTAAAAAATTTTAAAATTAATTTTTTTAATAGAATTATTCATGTATAAATACATGTATATTTAAAAAAATTAAATAGAAGAAATATTGATGTATAAAACAAGTTTCGGTGATGACGAAATAGACGACTTGGTACAAGCGAAAGTAGAAGGAGCATATGAAAATAGTAATGTGTGAAAAGATAAAACTTAAAAGTCTAAAAGTGATGTATAAAAAGATAAAACTTAAAATACTAGTATGTAAAAATAGTGGTCTGAGACATAGTCATGTTATTAGATTTGAGTGAGTTACGAGCTTATTAATTAAACGTTAGTCATAAAAAATATATTTTTTTTAAAAATATTAGTGGGTCGTGTACAAGTCGTGTTTAAGCGTATCCGGAACGTGTCAAAATTAAAAAAAAATATATTTTTAATCGATACATTTTGAAATACAAGACACGTGTGTCATACGCATGTCTCCATGTGTCCAAAAAATGACGTGTCCGTATTTTATAGCGTATTAAAATAGTTTGAGAGTGGATAACCAAAGTTAATTTAATTAATTTGGTGATTCAAGTTAATTATTGGTTAATTACTTCTATTGTTTTATATAAGCCATAATTGACGTGATATACACACTTTTTAACATTTAATAAAATCTTAGTTTGTGATTTCTTTTATTCCCTCCTTTCTACCATGTTTTTCAACATGGTGGATTGATTGAGTTTGGTTAGTTAAAAATTAGTTAATTAGTTGATAATTAATTGATGATCAGTAAGTTAGTTGATGATTCTTTAGACAGTTGATGATTAGTTATTTCTCCTCTACTCAGAAAAATTCTATTATGTTCTGTAGTAGCAATAATTAATGTATGTTACAAACAGATTTTCACCATTAATTTAAGTTTAGTTGTTTAAAATTTATGTAAGTGTATTTAAAATCAATAAAAAGAATCTTATGAAACAAGCATTTATTGTTATTTCAAGACCATGTTTCTCTGCTATTAGTGTGTAAGTTGCTTTTGTAACACCATTATAAATAACTTAATCATTTAGTAAATTTCACTTTGTTATCTTATTACTTGTCTTCTACTTTTCTCTTACTCCTGGCAGTGTTTTCCAATTAGGTGCTCGGAGAGAAGCGGGGATGCTGAGAGGATCAGGAAGCTGGTGAAGGAGTCCTTTGAGCTGGCTGCGAAGCTGTGCTTTGGAGATGTGTTGGGCCCTCTCAAGGAGTTGACCTTCTGGGTTTATGGGAAGAAGGCTAGGGATGTGAGCAGGAGGTATGATGAGTTGTTGGAGAAGGTGCTGAAGGAGCATGAAGAGAAAAGATCATCATCATGTGAAAATGTGAATGGGCATGATGGAGATGAGATTGAGAGAGATTTGATGGATATTCTGTTGGATGTTTATCATGATGCTAATGCTGAGTTCAAGATCACAAGGACCCACATCAAGGCCTTCTTTATGGTAATTTTCATTTACCATATTTATCTTTCTCTCTACAAAATAATAGAAATCTCTTATTCCGAAACACATAAGAATATCTCATTTTCAAAATAAGAAATTTTATGATGTAATTTCTAAAATTACATAAGAATTAACTTTTCCACGACGCTTAACTTAAATATGCAACACAGTTGTTTGTTATTATGTGTTTAATGTTTTAATTTCACCACCATCCACAGCTAATTATGCCAAACTAGACTTCGTTTTTTAATCCTTTATACTCGTAATATATTCTTTTATTTACTTGTCATCAAGGCCCTTTTATATTGTAATTGCAATTACTGCTAAGGTCATTTCACGAGTCATATTCTTGGACATCATATTTATTGAGTTGTGCGTAGGTACATCATACTAAAATTTACTCTTGTGGCAGGACCTCTTCATTGCAGGCACGGACACCTCGGCAGAAGCCATGCTATGGGCAATGGCTGAGCTCCTTAACCATCCTGAAGCATTCCAGAAAGTGAGAAAGGAGATAGGGTTAGTCACCGGAAATGTTAGGCTTGTTGAAGAATCAGATGTCCCAAACCTGCCATATTTGCAAGCAGTTGTGAAGGAAACACTAAGACTTTACCCACCAGGACCAGTAACAACAAGAGAATGCCGCCAAGACTGCAAAATAGAAGGCTTTGATGTGCCAGCAAAAACAGCAGTAGCCATCAATTTATATGCTATAATGAGGGACCCAGATTCTTGGGTTGATCCAAATGAATTCAGACCTGAAAGGTTCTTGAAAGAACAAGATGATCCAAGTGACCATCAGAATGATGCTGCTAAAAGAATGAATTTCAATTTTGTTCCATTTGGAGCAGGAAGGAGAGGGTGCCCAGGGACAACACTGGCATTCAGCTTGATGAACACTGCAGTTGCTGCTATGGTGCAGTGCTTTGATTGGAAGATTGGTGAAGATGGAAAAGGAGAAAAGGTTGATATGCATTCTGGATCTGGCATGTCCTTGAGCATGGTTCACCCACTTATTTGTCTTCCTGTAGTACATTTTAACCCATATGAAGAATAATTCAGTATAATGAAGACCATAGTTGCAGGTCATCGAAGGGTGCGTGTGTGCACCAGGGTGTATTGCAGCATTGCTCACTATCTTTCACCACCAACTTAGGGTATTATTAGCTAATTTAATAATACACTACGGTAATTAAAGATTATGACAGTTAGTTTGGCTTGAATTTATGAGGTTGTGTACCATTCATTCACCATAGACTCTTGCTGAACACTAAATTTGCTCCATGACAAGCCATTGCTAAAAGACAAAACTGAAGAACTATATATGTTGATAGGAAGGAGGCTTTTATCATGGATTCAAAATGTTTGGATTCATGGATGGACTCACTCCTTTTTTTATCTAATAATAGTTATATACAAACTTGGATATATGTAATAATTATTAGTTGAAAGTTGTAAGTTTTTTGTATATATAATTATTCGTAAAAAAAATGATTTGATTAAATTTTTATATAAATTTAAGTATTATTAGTTAAAATTTGTAAAATTTAACTTTTTAATTTAAATTATTGATTTATTTTAATAATAAATTAATGACAAAAAAAGTTATGATTCATCCATAAATCACTTTTGGGATAGCCCATGTTAGACTTTTCCTGATAGGTAAATGCATCTGCATATTTGATGGCTGTGTACGCCTCCTAATCTTGATTTTGGCAACACTAGTTGCACAGGTCCATCTTCATCTTCTTCTTTTTTCCACCTACCCATATTAGTCTCGACGAAAAAATTTTTAAAGTGAATTTATCTTTAAAATGAGTAAGTAAGAATATATTCATTCTTAATTTAATAAAGTCCATTATAATTTTAACTTACTAAATGATCTAAGAATAAATAAATTTTTATTTTCTTACTTTAAAAACAAATTTAGAATAACTTTTTCCGCTATTCTTTGGTATAGCTGACCTGAGCATCGTGCATTGTTGGGGGTTTAAGTAGAAGTTCATCACTCACATAATACTGTTTTTTATGCGGAAGTTATGTTTATGCCATGAGGACCAATAGACACTACAATTAGGTGAATGCTCTTGTAGTTTTCCAACATCAAACCAGAGTATATAGTGCAATGGAATTCGGTGAGTGCAGTGCAATAACAAACTACATACAACATCTTGGGCAGTGTGAAATACTCCAGAAGTCTGTACACAGCTTGAAGAAATTGAACATTGTGAGTGGAGGTACACTGCATTCTTAAGTCTTAACCTTATCCAATGTGAAAGTTCATACTTAAATAGCGACACAGCTTGAATAAATTCCTGAAAGATCTGAATTAGAGTTTGTGCTCATTATTCTAACCAATACAAATTAAATTTGTTCAACAGTTTTATTGTCTTGAATTTCATTTTTTAACGTGAAATCTGTGCATACACATAAAGAATACAAGTAGGGAGAAACAGCATTTTTCCATTCTTATCTCGATAGCAGGGGCGGCACCAGAGAATTTGTAAGGGAGGCCTTGGCCCCCAAACTTTTTCAGAAACAATTATCATTCATTTTTTTTTTAGCATGGCCCCCAAATAATGAAAATTTTGGTGTCTCTAACTCTGTTATTTTTTTTTCCTATTAGTAATTACTCATGCAATTTCGGGTGGTGATCTAGCTCCATTATTGCTTTGTAGGAAATACGATTTTTTGCTAGGTCATTTTACTATTAAAACAATTCAATTATGATTTTAAAACTAGCTCCAATTTTTTTTTAAAAAAGTTTCAAAATTATGAAAAAAAAATCTCTAACTTCATATTTTTCATATAAAACATTCATGAGATAACTATCAATAGTGGTATATTGTTGTACTATTGGTACCTTATCACATGTATTTTTTTTCTAAAAAAACTACTTTGAATCAAAACATTTTATAGCAGATTAATTACTTTAAAGTCAATTGAATAATATAGTTTATAATAAAATATTTTAATTTAAAAATTGGACAAGTAAGTTTTTACTGGACCCAAATTCAATAGAATGCACATGATTCATTATCTTAAATTTTAGGAGTTTCATCCTTTATTTATGCACACTAAGTGAGTACCTTAAGTATATTCACTTCTGAGCTCAAATCCAATACAATGCACATGACTCATTATCTATAGGAATTTCACCTTTTATTTATGCACACTTAGTAAATACTTCAAGTATGTTCACTTATCTGTCAATATTCTAGCTCTCTGGCATTATCATACAATTCCAAGACCACCTCTCTCAGGTAAAGATAGGAACAAAAAATAATAATATTATATTAGCAATTTTTTTAAAAAATAAAATTGTGTTTAAAAGGTAGAGAAATAATAAGTTTCAAATATATTATAATAATTTAAAAGGTAAATCTAAAAGAAAGTGACAGGTTATAGGCTGTCTGAAATAATGTAACGAACATAATACTTATGTCACTGTATTGAGTACGTCCAACAACTGGTAATCTTAAAGAATTATCTCTTGATGCAGCATATCTAACATAAACTAAAATAATATAATACTATAGTCTATAGGTATATAAATAAAATAAAAAAAGGATAAATCAAAATAATGAATGGGCCTTGAGTCATTTGGTGTAGCATATATATGTTTCAAGTTGATGAAGATTTGAATAAAAAATATGTTAAAATTTTGATATTTATATTTTATGTAAAAAATAAAGGTGACTTGGGAGGCCAGGCAGTATAATCCATACGCAACAACCTTGTCCCTGATATGGCAGCTAAGATCAATAGTTCATTCACCATTCTGCTCCGCTACGTAACGCACAATTAGAACTGAAAAATCACCAACATTGAAACTAGAAAAAATAAAAAATAAAGGCCCATATTAAGGAATAAGGAGGGAATTTCTATGGTACTTGATAGATTTAATACGGTGAGTTATCAAACATTCATAATAAATATTTAAAAATAATCAACAATCAATTAAATATTAGATAATTTACCTTGAGTAACAAATTCTAAAAGATATATATATGAATACCATAAAAATCCCTTATGGAATAAGGATCATCCATCTAATGGTAAACCGCATCCTAACCAATAGACTTTAGCCAACTGAAAAACCAATGCTATTATTTAAGTCAAAAGGCCAAAAATTATGGCATGCATGTGTACAAGAGCTCACAAGTCACAAGTTAGGTGAACTTCAACATACTTTTTGCCTCCGTTTCAAGCTAGAGGACTTGGTCTCCTGATTTTTGGTTATGGTTAAGAAAATCCCGGACAATTTAGCATTTGAAACAAAATACAGGTAATCTGTTGATTCTTTCAATTGTAAAGCTTAACAGTTGTCATAACATCAAACCAACTTTACCTTGTTTACCATTTTGTTTGTTTTTGGTTTATTAAAGTCTAAAAAAATATCAGAGATTGTGTTTGTTGAACTTCCCTCAATTCCCATGCTTATAAGTATCCCCTAGTTCATGCAACCTGTAAACTACTAAACTCGAAAAAAGTTCTAAATTTCACAAATCAGAAACCACAAACGGGCATCCATTATGGCATTGAAAGAGCTTCCCTTTCTTGTCATGCTCTTCTTCTTAGGTAATGATGATTATGTAGCCTCTTGTACTTATATATATAAAATTGCTGCATGGTTTTTTCTTTTTTTTTTGTATTTATTATATTTTTAAGACAAAATATCTCATTTGAGATTCTTTTATTTTCAGGAGTGGATGCAGCAGTTTTTACTTTGCAAAATAGATGTAGGAACACAATATGGCCTGGGATCCTAACAGCACCAGGAAAACCTCAACTCATGGATGGTGGGGTTCAGCTAAAACCTGGCCAGGCCATAAACATCACTGCACCTACAGGGTGGTCTGGCCGCTTCTGGGGGCGGCGTGGATGCTCCTTTGATAGTTCCGGCAGCGGAACATGCATCACAGGAGACTGTGGAGGCAAGCTCAAATGTGCTGGAGCTGGTGGTGCACCACCAGCTTCACTAGCAGAGTTTACACTAGACAGCCCAGAGGGGGATTTTTATGATGTTAGCCTTGTTGATGGTTACAACATGCCAGTGTCAATCTTCCCCTCTGAAGGATCCGGGCAGTGTAAGGCAGTTACATGCATTTCAAATTTGAACAGAAACTGCCCCATTGGATTGGAGTTGAGAAACAAAGGTCACATTGTTGGTTGTAAGAGTGCATGTATGGCGTTCAACAAGCCAGAATATTGTTGTACTGGAGATTTCAATAGCCCAGAGAAGTGCCAGCCAACGAGTTATTCAAAGGTGTTCAAGACTTCTTGCCCTCAGGCTTATAGCTATGCCTATGATGATGCAACCAGCACTTTCACTTGCCAAGGAGCAAATTACTTAATTAGGTTTTGTTAGAAAGGGCAAGGATGAATAGACATTATATTTGGTGTGTCTGTGTGTCTTGTTTTTTGTTTTGGATTGAGGGGGGGGGATAAATTGATTTGATCTCTTGCTGCAAGTTTAGATTGCACTTGAAAGTGAGGACTTTCTAATATCATACATACAAGAGAAGAGTATATATTGAGAAATATAAGGGATAAATTCTAACCATTGAATATCGAATAAATGGTTATGATTAAAATTATGAGTGAAAAATCTGTCAATGAAAAGCAGGCTGCAGAAAGTCAGCAAAAATGGAAGCTAGGACCAAGGAGATCCATCCAACAAAAACAAATATATGAACATTTATTCCAGAGGAATGCAAACGCCATCAACTACTGCAGAGGGACATGAACATTTGTCAAATTTAATATTAAAGAAGGTCACCTTGTTTGAGTCCCAAAAACTCCTTAGCAGCTTCATCTTCTGCAACCCACCCCCCCTGTTTGCATATGGTTGGTCGGAGGATAGAAGATTCACACAGCGAATCCATGAACTAGGACATTGGTTGATAAATTAAACCTTTAATAGATAGCAATAACGTTGCTTTATCCTTTTCCCTCCTATTCTAACATGTAGATCCTAAATGTAGCTTAAATTAAAAATCACATTAATGGGTTAAGTATTGAGATCAATCTACAATCTAGTGCATGATGACAAAAACGTAAAATATAAAAATCTAGTGCATGAAAAATGGGATAACAACTTTAGCAAGGAAATGCTTCAAGAGATATATAATAATTGAAAACTTTCCACAGATGATCAAACTTAATTCAATACCAGCAGGGGGATAGTCATTCATTTCAAACCCCACTTCTTTTTATTGTAAAATGAATTGTTTATCTAGCTTTAAGAACATGTTTATTCATGATTAAGCAATAAGGATTTCCTATTATGTATAACTGAGAGAATAATGTCCTATTTCCCATTCTAGGGGAGCTGCTTTGTATGGTAGTCATGGCAAAGGAGTCACTTCCAGATACATTGAATAGACTACTCAAATTCATCATATCATTCTTGAGTTGGTAGCTGCTTTCATAGCCTTTCATATCAATGCCAGCCAAAGTAACAAGAAACTTCAAAGGCAAAACTACGCTTAACAACTATCTCCTGAAAGGTAAAGTACAGTAAAAAGAAAAATTAGACAGATTATATATATAAAATCCACAATAGCACGGGAGAGGAAGGAAGATAACCCTTACCTTAAGATAAAGGTGGCTCTAGGTGAAAACAAATTCTAAAAAATACTGCAACAATTAAATCTCCTTTTAGCCTTTTGGCATTCAGGTTCTTGCGATGGGACCTTAATTTTTGTTCCTTCAAGTTCAAGGTTTACTTTATCCCAATTTGATTCAGGTCCATCCGCAATGATGTGCTTCTTACTGACAGTTTTATATACTTGTGAAAGGAGACCGAGGAAAGCTGACTCCACATTGCTGGAGTCAAGTGCTGATGTCTCGATGAAGAAGAGATCCTCCTGCTGGGCAAAGTCTTTGGCTACCTCAATAGGCACTGCTCGCCTAGAACTCAGGTCAGACTTGTTGCCAACAAGCATAACAATTATATTTTTATCTGCATGTATCCGTAGCTCGTCCAACCACTTTCCAACATGGTCAAAGGATTGGCGCTTGGTTATGTCATATGCTAGTAATGCGCCAGTTGCACCTCGGTAATATGCAGTTGTAATTGCCTGGTACCTGTGATGAATGCCAACATTGTCACAAGAAAATGAAATTGACATGCATTTCAAGGACACTTTTGGGAACAAAATCAGCAACATTCATATATAAGTAACTAATAAAACACAATATCATCAATATGTCAATCAGCAAACTAGTTAAAATTCATCATGCACCCGCCCTATTCTGTTGCAGCATAAAGTGACAACTGACAACCAAGAAGACATCAACTTCTAAACATTTTGATGATTATCATATAATTGAAGGACTATAATTCATTACTTGCATCTTTTGGTTTGATTATATTTAAAAACTATGCTGGCTTTTGTTTCTTATAAGATCAGATCTTAACTTCCATAGAATTTAACTGCATTCTTAATTCTTATCCATAGAAAATGATAATTTTAGCTCAACACAAGCAGAGCGAGATTGTGACACAAAAGCACATCCAATGAAAAGTAATTGACATAAAAATGCAAAAAAATTAAAAAAATAAATAAATAAAATTGAATAGGAGCAAAATTGGACCTTTCTTGACCAGCAGTGTCCCAAATCTGTGCCTTGACGATTTTGTGATCCATGACGACCGTCTTGGTCAGAAACTCAACCCCAATTGTGGCTTTGGATTTCAGGTTGAATTCATTTCTGACAAACCGATTCAAAAGCTGAGACTTTCCAACCCCAGAGTCCCCAATCATGACAATCTTGAACATGTAGTCTATACCCTCATCCAAATCACCCTGCCAGTGAGCCATTATTCTCCCTCTGTGGTTTCCAACAATCCTTTTGAAAACTGAACAAAACCCACTAAACCCTTTTGAAAACTCAACCCAACAAAGCAAACCCCACCTTGGATTCTCACTGTTTTCTGCATAAAAATGTGATCTTTCTCTTTGTCTGGTTCTATGTTATGCACACACTTTGTGTGCTCTATAGAATGGCAATTTATCGGAGCGGAAAAAGAGGGTGGTTGAAGAGGCATTTTGGTAAGGAAGGAAATGGCAAAAGCAGAAATGGTATGTCATCTGTTTCTTTCATGTCTGGATCACAATGGTTACCATTGAAAGCGTTGTTTTTTGGAAGAAGCAATCAAAGAAAACAAAATTACATATAGCAATTTCAGACACACGACAAAAAGCATGGGAGGAGTAGGATTAGGATATTGACTCTTTTATAACCGAAAAGGAAATATTAACTAATTTTTTAGGATGATAGGTAATGAGAGGAACGAAAAGTTAAAATTATTTTTATTATTTGCTAATGGAAACTAATTTTTTTCTCTCTTAGGTATTCCCGTTTTAAAAACCTTCCTTATAGTTTTTATAATTTTTAATTTAATCTTTATATATTTTTTATTAAACTAGTCATCAAACTTATAAATATTTTTAAGATAATTTCTCTCATCTCCATTATAATATTGTTATAATATTATCATTTAACTAACTTAACAAGTATTTATTTATTCAATAGTTATTCTTTTATATGCATATTTTAAAAAAAAAAAATTAAGTGTTCCTTCGTTCTAATAATGCTCATTTCTTTTAAGTACTATTTTATATATTCTATTTTTTTTTCTTATAGTGTCTAATAAGAATTAAATTCACAATGTTATAATAAAATGTGATGATAGGGATTATCTTTAAAATGTTTGTAACTATAAGAACTAATTTTAAAAAAAAAAATTAAACTAAAAATCAGTAAAAACTTTAGGAATTAAAATTTTAATTTAACCTTTTTTTAACACATATCAAGCATCATATGTTAGACTTAGGAGTATACTTCTCATGTTGCACGTGAGCTAATGACCTAAGTTTGAAATGAGAATTTTAGTTTATTTATTAAATGAGTCGAGTTTGAGCTTTGTCATGTTCGACTAAATAGTTTGTGAGCTAGCTCGATATGTGTGTGTGTGTGTGTGTGTGTGTGTATATATATATATATATATATGAAACGTATATGGTGAGAGGAGTGTTTATTGTAAAAGATAGAGGAGTGAATCTTGACAATTGAATTTTACATGAATGATCAAGATTAGAATATAAATGTATTTGACTTTTTTAATTGATCATATGACATTTATATAACTTTTAATCTTGATCATCTCTGTATAGTTGTATGGTTAAGATTTACTCATTTCACCATCTCATAATAAAAATTTATCTCATTAGATATGACATATATATATAATTCTTTTTTTTACAAGAGATCTTAAAGTTATGATAGAAGACATGATTAAGTATGTTAGTGGTTGTTTGGTTGAACTCTTGGATTTGTCAGAATATAAATTTGTTAGTTGGTTGGATGAAATGTTTAGAGATGAATTATAATTAATTTAGGCCATGGTGTGTTGGTAATGATTAATGAATGTGATTTGGTAACTTGGTATTATATGTATGGTATAGAAATTATGTTGAAAGTAGATTATGGACTTATGGCTAAATATATTACTTAGCTTATTAAGCATAAAAAGTTTAATTTGTACCTAACTCGAGTTAGTTCATTTAGTTTGAGCTACTCGTAAGCTTATAGTGAGTTAAGTTCAAGTTAAAAAAATTAAATTCACTTCTTATCAAGTCTGAGCTTGATCTGAGCATATTATCATCAAGGTGAGCCTTTGGCGTTTCACACTTATTGTTTTATATAAGTTGGTTTTATATATATATATATAAATTTTCATATTATTAAACTATTTTTTTAATTGATATATAAATAATTTTTACAAAATTATTCGACATAAAATTTGAGCTTGGCTCATAAAGTTTGATCAATTCATGAACTAAGAGTGAGCTGAACTTAAGCCAAGAAATATATTCACTTTTTTATTGAATTGAGTCTAAGCCGAACCTATGCTCATCGAGTTGAGCTCGAGTTAGACTTAACTCAGCTCACTTCCACCCCTTAAGTACTAGTGTAAAGCTTTGTTGATGTACATTTAAAACTCATTTAAGTTAATAATGGATCAAAATTAAACACCTATTATAATATGTAAAAACTGAATCATGTAATATAAAATATAATAGATTCTCTTGTACAACAATAACGACAATAATTAAATATTTTTCTACTAAGTTAAATAAGTTACATAAATCAAACGACGTTATTATGTCCTATAATAAACATAATAGATTCTCTTGTACCCAAAAAAAAAAATTATCTCCTTTTGACTTTTGCTCATCGGCAAGAAAGAGAAAGACGTAATTTTAGTAGGGAGACCGAACTTTACTTGTGTAGACCAAATCAATTTGTGTATATAACAAGACTATTTCTTTTTCATATATATATATATAATTGTAGCAATTCTTACATTTTATTTTAGATAAAAAAATTAAAATATTTATTAATTTAATAATTTAGTCTTAAAAATATTTTAATATTTTAATAATTTAGGATTGTGAAATTTAATAAAAATATATATATAAACATAAATTTTAATGATGAAAGAGAATTTGACTCTTTTTATTAAAAATAAAAAAGATAAAAGATTAAAATATAAATTTAATTATTTTTTAAAAATAAAATTTACATATTCATTAAAAATTTATGAGATAATTTTTTATAATATATAAATATAATAAATGTAACACCCTCCTTAGATCACATTTCCGACTCACTCATAATCAAAAAGAAGTTCGCATTAAAGTTTGAGTTATAAAAGATGTTCAAAATTTCTTTACTGAAAAGTAAATTTTACTAAAAATATTAGGTGATATTGAAAATCATATTTTAACTATTCATTATACAATATTGACACCAATTAATACCACAAATTAAAGAGAAATATAAAATTAACAGACTTTTTTTTTTTTTCAAGAAGCAAACCCTACATGACGGATCCTACTTAATAAAGACTTTTAACACTAACGAGAAACTTTAACATACTTATTCCTTTTTCTCGTCTATCTTGATGCATCGGACATCCTGTTCCTTTGTCAACACTACACACCTTCGAGTCCTGAATATCCACTCCTTATTGTTGTCACCAATCTCGAGTATCCATCGCCCAGTTATGTTTAAGACAACTCGATCCTTCTATTATTTGATTTTAACAAAGATCTAACACAAAGAAAACAATATATCAAAGAGGTGAGATCACCTACACCAATACCAACATGGCAAAGACAGATAACACAAACAGAAGAATATCATACGGATAGATCATACCATAATCATGCTATCAGCATTAATCAACTATCATTATCTAATTATTTATCGTTCAATCATCATAAACAATAATTATGATAATGCCCTCAGCATTATCATCATCATCATCTTCCAAGTATTCAAAACAATTGTCATAACCAATAACCAATAACCAATATTCCTCAATTAATATATCACACAGATATAAATGCTCAGATTTATACATATGCACAAAGACTCAGTTTATCAAAAACAACTCCATGGAGGTTTTCACAATTTTGAGAAGAATGCTCAAGTTAATTGTCGACTTTAGCCCAAAGTTCCCAATCGTTGAAAAGAATCGTGTTCTTGTCGGGTATCGCCAATGCGCGTTGCAAACGGATCGCATCGCTAAATGGCACAGGGTACTAATTCCCATCGTTAACCGCCATACTGACGCTTCAATATCCATCATAGACCTCACTATCAATTCTCATTCCTCTTCAACCACAAGGGCTATAATAGCTATTAGTTATATTTTATACAATGCACGAATATATCGGTAAAGTCCAACCCCAAAGGGCCAAATCTTTTCAATTTCATTTGTTCAATGTAATCATATGCTTCAACGCATATTTTTTCAATGCACGATAATGCACCAATTCCAATCACAGACATATCTTTCCAATGCATGTATAATGCACCAAATGCCAATTACAGAAAACATGTCATTTTCTCACACAACATCCATATACCGGTTCTACAAAAAGATTTATATTATTTTCAACAGGAAAATCATATTATCACATTTTCATAGTTATAAAACTCTTTCGTCGTGTTTTCACAAAATTGCGCAACATTTTCATTTCGTTTTCACAATTCCAAAACGTTTCTGTTACGTTTTCACAATACTGCAACTCTTCTGTTGCACCTTTAAATCACGTATTAAATTTTTTAACATTTTTCTCAATCACATAAAAATATACGTTTCTCAAATTGCGTAATAATTTTTCATCATTTTCAAAATCGCGTAACTTAAAAATCATTCTTTTAAGTTGCTTAAATCATTTTCCATCATTTTCAAAATATTTAAAACACTTTTCAAATCACATAAGATTTTCTCATTTTTTCACAATTATGTAAAAATATTCTATCATTATTTAATCACGTAGTAATTTTTCAATAATATTTTCAATAGCATAAAATATTTAAACGTTTTCCAAATCGCATAGAAATATTTTAATATTTTTCAAATTGCATAGAAATATTTTACTATATTTCAAATCATTTTTAAGATACGTAAAATATTTTTTAACATTTTACAATTACGTAAAATATTTCTCAATATTTCAAACATTATTTTGGACTTAAATAAATCAATCTTAATTCAAGAAATCATTTTTCAAAATATAATTTACAAAATCATTTTTCCATTGATATAAATCAACGTTTAAAACTTAAGATTTTCTAACGTCATTTCAAAACTCAAAAATAAGTTATACGTTAGTAAATTTTTAAAATACCATTCTCCATTTTTCCCAAATCATTTCCAATCAACCTTCCTCAAAATAATATAACTTTCTACTTCATTTAATATATATTCTTATTCAAGAAAATCTTTTTTCATAGTATATTTCACAAATTCACAATTTCATTGAATTAAATCAATGTTTCTAACTTTAAAAATTACTAACGCTTTCCAAAATCCAACGGGATTTTAATAAATTCTTTTTAAAACAAATTGAGGCTCACTTGCAACCTCTCTTTTTCATTTACATAAAAATTCATTTATCAAGTGTTAAAATACTCTGATTCCCTTTTTAATTTTCTTGTATTAAATTAATTATATTTTCACTTGGAAAATTACTTTGTTTCATCAAAATCAATGCATTACAAGCCTTCGAAAACGTGGACATGACTATTGAAACCATGAAATATTTTTTCTTCTAAATTGATATGGTTTTACACAAACAAAACCATTAAAAATTTTGTTTTCAAAATCGTAAGACTTATGGTTATAAAACCAAACTCATTTGTTCAAATTCATTTTTATTTTCTTTGCAAATCTTTTTTTTTTCACTTTCTTTGCAAATCCTTTTTCACTTTCTTTGCAAATTCTTAAAATCATCATTGCTATTTTTATTTAAATATCATGTTTTGTAAAACACTTAGAAACTTTTTACACAAAATAAATTAATAAAAATTCCTCAAAAATCATGTTCTTGTACTCTTTGAAAAATAAACTCTTTGTTTATTTTCCTTGTTTTTCTAAATATCTATTTTCATCATTCATGAAAATATTCATTTATGAACACCTATCTTGAGTTGTCTTAACCGATATTCACCATGTTTCTAGGGACCAAAAATTAATTCCCTTGTTCTTGAAAAATTTTAATATGAACCCTAATCAAGGGCATCAAAACCGTAGTCCTTCCTTGGCCATTGAGACCAAAATTAATTTTTTTTCCATCACCAAATCATGGCATACATATACATACACATCATATATATATATATCAAAAGCATGCCATATTATAATCATGCATAGTATAAGCATACCATCAAAATCATAAATTCATACAAAGTATATATTAAGCATAGGCAATTAATCAAAGCTCATAAACACATATAAATTATTACATGACCATGGATATGAATTCTCACATGGATTCACCATCCATCAAATATAAGATCATCTCTCACCACCATGCTTGGTTGGTGAGATGGATCTCCCTCTTACCTCTTGAAGATCCTCAAAAACTCATTGATTTGCTTCTTTTTCCAAGTCCTTCACCATCAAAAGCTTCTCAAATACAAAACAAAATACATAGAAATTAGTATACTAAGCTTGATTAAGAGGAACCATGGATCAAACATAGTTTAGATCATGAAAAAGAAGAGAAGAAATGAAGTCTTCTTATACTTCACCTCAAAAATCCAATAACTTTGATCTTGAAGAAAGTCCATGAAGATGAATGATTTAGAGAAAATTTCCAACATGAAAGTTGCTTAGAATATCATTTAGATTCAAGATCTATGGTTGGATGAAATTAAAAGAGATTGGAGAGTGGTTTTAGGTGTCTTGACCGAATGGTTTCTCTTGAAGCACAAAGATGGAATTTTTGATTTTTGATAGAAACTTGAAGCTTGGATTTGAAGTTCAAGATGAATGATTTTGGAAAAACTCATAACTAGAGATGTTCTTAGAATGGTGTTTAGGTTTAGGAAATGATGAGAGTGAAAATTATAGGTGAGTGAGGGTGCTCAAGGGTGCTAGGGCAGAACCATATGGTGTGAAAATGGAAGGAAAATATGCTTTGGTGTTCTTGAAATTTAGAGAGAAAATGGCTAAGTCTTTAGGTGAGAGAAAAGCAAATATTGAGAGTAATATTGAGTGGTGCAGCCGTGAGGTGAATTGTGTAGGAAATAATAGGAGATATACTTGAAATAAAAGATCATAATTGTGTTCACACTTGAAGCACATGGCTTGGTCACCTTTTGACCACCTAATGTTCATGCAAGATTATTCAAGAACCTTGGAGAAGCTCTCCAAGCTGCATAACCGTGTGACTCTTCATGGAATTAGGGACTTAATTGTTTTCAATTAAAGGTTAATTGTATGCTAATTAAATAGCTAACTAATTAGGTTTAGTTTCCTAACCAATCTTAATTAATTATTCAATTACATAACTAATTAATTAGACATATAATTACATATATTATAACCTCTAATTAAAATTAGGATATCTAATTAAGAATTAAATTATAACAATTTAAGATTTAATTTAATTTACTTAACTTGTTAATTAGGCCATTAGATTAACCAAATTAAGATTAATTAGTGACTAATCAAATTAAAGCTACTATTGTTGACTTCATCTTTTTCTTTGGCCTAAAAAAAGTGCTATTCAAAATTGTCTCATCCTTCCTATGCATTCTCCAAAACCGTCCCCCCTTTTCCTAATGCATTCATGAAGTTGTCATCATTATTAGTCACCATCTAGAGCATTTCTAGCCATTGATTAATTCAATGGTTAGGATTTAGGTAAATTTTTGATTTAGAAGACTTAATCTAGGCCATTGGATCTTTCTCCTTTAAATCCTAGCCATTAGATGTGTCTCCAAAATAAATGGTCAAGATTACTCCTTTTTACTTTTAATCCAAGGGTCATAATTAGTCTTTGCTACTTTTTAAGACCAAATCTCTACCCTTGATTAATTCTTCATCCAATGGTCATAAATAATTTTTTTCACTTTTTAAGACTAAATCTCCACCCTTAATTTAATCTAAATCCAATGGTTATAAATGGTTCTTGTTACTTTACAAGACCAATTCTACACCGTTGATTAAATCTATGGTTGATATTGAAGCCTTTCTTATTAAGCTTGTCTAGATTAAATCTCTACCATTGATTAGATCAATGGTTAACATCCAATGTTTCTTTATTAAATTTATTTCTCAACCGTTGATTAAATCAAGATCAAGTCTCCACCGTTAATTAAATCAATGGTGGATATCCAAACCACCAATGTTGACTTAAGCAATATAATTTCTATTTTTATCTACTAAAAACCCCACGAAAGAATATATTTACTGTATTTTTATCGTCCGATAATTAAATAGTATCAAACACAATACAAGAAAATTTCTAAAACTGTTTCCGGATTCAGGTTTAGTAAGATCCCCTGTCTCCGTCTAAACAGTACAAATTTTTCTATGCGTAGAAAAATTTTCACTTTCTTGACCCACTGGGCCCACGATGGCCACACCAACGGGCCCACATACACTCCTTGGGCCCACAAATAGTAAAAAATTCATAATCATTCACAAAAATCACAAATATTAGAAAACACACAAATATCAAATCGATCACGTAAAATAATTAAAACCTAATGGTAAAAATTAAATTACGTAAAGTTTTCCCTACTCAAAAATTTTTATTTTCCGACACAGAGTGAATCACTCAAAACAATCAAATACGCTGACAGAATAAACAAAATAATTTTACAGCATTCAGAAATTATTAAACAGTAAAATTCTATTAACTGTCAAAATTATTGTTTAAGAGATATGAAATTTGGGGTGTTACAATACTCCCCCTCTTTATAGAAATTTCATCCTCGAAATTTCATGACCATGATTTCACACCCTCAGAATAAATAATGACATTATTCCTCATTTATCTTATTTTTCAATTCCCATGAAGCTTCCTCTCTTACATCTTACTATATTATTCTAACCAACAAAATCTTTTTGCTGATGTTCAACTTCTCCTAATCAAATATCTCGACTCTATAATTATCGAAGATGTTGAATGTTACTCCAGAAAGAAAGAATTTCCATATCTCTGATACCAACATAACGATAATCAATCTTGATTCATGCCTATAATAATTTTTCTCAGATAACTTCCAACTAATGTAATGTATTACTTAAAATTTCCTTATTCTCATATCACTACATATTCTAGATTTTTACTTTTAACAGGAAATGTCTCACTAACCGAATTCTCCGTTCCACAACACGATACCAGATACTTCCATAAATTTTTTTACTACGGTTTTCCATTACCGTCTTAAATTTTCTCATAGAAGAATTATTCCAATCTTTTGAAGAATTCACCACGCTTCTGCTGCGTCACTTAGATACGTTAACACGGATACAAATATAGAAATATTCTTTCTTGCAAGATATTCCTTCAATTGCAGGAGATGAAAGAAAACATCATGGAAGATAACAAAACGAATCGAACCTTTTATCGAACATATCTAGCAAAGAATTGGATGTAACCCGATTTTCAAAAATAAATTTTCTTTAGATTACTCACACTCTGTTGAAATAATCTCATTGGATATAGTTGGAAAATAACCAATCCATTTTCAAAGACCACGTCTATTTATGAAACAGATCAAACTAACACAAAAATTTTGAACAACAGATCAAACTAATACAAAGATTTGATCCACAACAACAATTTGAATAACTTGAATAGCTCGATCAGCTAAGAATAGAAACAGAAGTAAACAAATCAGAGGATAACGAATAACTCTAACATATAATTGATCTACTCAATGATATGTCATAAGGAATAGGTTATTCACAGAAATATTCAGTATGGTTTATAGGATTAGCTCCAATGACGCAATCTCCATTGATTAAATCTTCTGCTCAGAACACTCCCGTTCCATTCAGAGTAACAACTTCCCTTACTATCTAAAATTTTACTAATAGAAAACTCTGTTTTCAAAGAGCACAATCTCTGAGAAAATGTGTCTAACTTTTTCACAAATTATTTTCTTGACGTACATCCCTTTATTAAGTACTTTCTTTCACATCACTTACTGCTTTTGGTTTCCTCAATTGTTGTAAATACATCTTCCATCGAAATCAATTACTTTCTCAATATCCTAAAAAAATACTAGGTTCCAAAATTACGAAATCTTATATTCCAAGACTGATTCTCTTCCATCAGATCCTAAACTTCAACTTTCAGTTTCCACTGAACAGCGGTCCTTTGTTCCTGCAGTCGTCTTTCCACGTTGCTCCCGTAGCTGCAACTGCATTACTAGTAACATGTTTCACTTCCAGGCGTGCGGATCGAAATACAATGGATCTAATATCCATTATAAACAACATTATTTTCTTTCGGAAAAACAAACACAGAGAACACAACACAAGCAAAATAGACCTAACCACAAACCCTAAAAGACTCAAACCGTGCTCTGATACCAACTAATGTAACACCCTCCTTAGGGCATCACATTTCTGACTCCCGACTCATAATCTGAAAAGAAGTTCGCACAAAGTTTGAGTTATAAAAAATGGGTTTCAAAATTTCTTCTTTACTGAAAAGTAAATTTTACTGAAAATATTAGGTGATATTGAAAATCATATTTCAACTATTCATTATACAATATTGACACCAATTAATACCATAAATTAAAGAGAAATATAAAATTAACAGACTTTTTTTTTCAGTAGCAAACCCCATGACGGGTCCTACTTAATAGCACGGTACAACACTAACGAGAAACTTTAACATACTTATTCCTTTTTCTGTCTATCTTGATGCATTAGACATTTGTTCCTTTGTCAACACTACACACCTTCGAGTCCTGAATGTCCACTCCTTATTGTTGTCACCAATCTCAGAGTATCCATCGCCTGTTATATCTAAGACAACTCGATCCTTCTATTATTTGATTTTAACAAGATGCAGACACAAAAAACAATATAACAAAGAGGTGAGATCACCTATACCAATACCAACATGGCAGCACAGAGATAACACAAACAGCAATATCATACAGATAGATCATACCATAATCATGCTATCAGCATTAATCAACTATCATTATCTAATCATTTATCAGTTCAATCATCATAAACAATAATTATGATAATGCCCTCAGCATTATCATCATCATCATCTTCCAAGTATTCAAAACAATTGTCATAACCAATAACCAATAACCAATATTCCTCAATTAATATATCACACAGATATAAATGCTCAGATTTATGCATATGCACAAAGACTCAGTTTATCAAAAACAACTCCATGGAGGTTTTCACAATTTCGAGAAGAATGCTCTGGTTAATTGTCAGCCTTAGCCCAAAGTTCCCAGTCGTTGAAAAGAATCGTGTTCTTGTCGGGTATCGTCAATGCGTTGCAAGTAGATCGCATTGCCAAATGGCACGCATGATGTACTTGCATGATAACCGCCCACTGTTGACCGCCGCTACTCGACGCCCCAATATCCATCATAGACCTCACTATCAATTCTCATTCCTCTTCAACCACAAGGGCCATAATAGCTATTAGCTATATTTTATATAAATCGAATATATCAGTGCAAGTCCAACCTCAAAGGGCCAAATCTTTTCAATTTCATTTGTTCAATGTAATCATATGCTTCAACGCATATTTTTCCAATGCACGTATAATGCACCAATTCCAATCACAGACATATCTTTCCAATGCATGTATAATGCACCAAATGCCAATCACAGGCAAAACATGTCATTTTCTCACACAGCATCCATATACTGGTTTTATAGTATTTATACTATATTTTCAACAGGAAAATCATATTATCACATTTTCATAGTTATAAAACTCTTTCGTCGTGTTTTCACAAAATTGTACAACATTTTCATTTCGTTTTCACAATTCCAAAACATTTACATTTTCAAGTTTTAAATATTTAACTCTTCTTACATTTGCACCTTTAAATCACGTATTAAATTTTTTAACATTTTTCTCAATCACATAAAAATATACGTTTCTCAAATCGCGTAATGATTTTCCATCATTTTCAAAATCGCGTAGCTTAAAAATCATTTTTTTAAGTTGCGTAAATCATTTTCCATCATTCTCAAAATATTTAAAACACTTTCTAAATCACATAAGATTTTCTCATTTTTTTCACAATTACGTAAAAATATTCTATCATTATTTAATCAATAGTGATTTTTCAATAATATTTTCAATAGTGTAAAATATTTAAATGCTTTCCAAATCGCGTAAAAATATTTTAATATTTTTCAAATTAAATGTAGAAATATTTTACTTGTATTTCAAATCATTTTAAGAAGATACGTAAAATATTTTTTAATATTTTACAATTACGTAAAATATTCCTCAATATTTCAAATATTATTTTGGACTTAAATAAATCAATCTTAATTCAAGAAATCTTTTTCCAAAATATAATTCACAAAATCACTTTTCCATTGATATAAATCAACGTTTCAAAACTTAAGCATTTTCTAACGTATTTCAAAACTCAAAAATAAGTTATACGTTAGTAAATTTTCAAAATACCATTATATTCTCCATTTTTTCTAAATCATTTCCAAATCAACCTTCCTCAAAATAATATAACTTTTTACTTCATTTAATATATATTCTTATTCAAGAAAATTCTTTTTCATAGTATATTTCACAAATTCATAATTTCATTGAATTAAATCAATGTTTTTAACTTTAAAAATTACTAACGCTTTCCAACATCCAACAGGATTTTAATAAATTCTTTTTAAAACAAATTGAGACTCACTTGCAACCTCTCTTTTTCATTTATATAAAAATTCATTTCTCAAGTGCTAAAATACTCTGATTTTCTTTTCAATTTTCTTGTATTAAATTAATTATATTTTCACTTGAAAAATCACTTTGTTTCATCAAAATCAATACATTACAAGCTTTCGAAAACGTGGACATGACTATTGAAATCATGAAATATTTTTCCTTCTAAATTGATATGATTTTACACAAACAAAACCATTAAAAATTTTGTTTTCAAAACCGTAAGACTTATGGTTATAAAACCAAACTCATTTGTTCAAATTCATTTTTATTTTCTTTGCAAATCCTTTTTTTTCACTTTCTTTGCAAATCCTTTTTCACTTTCTTTGTAAATTCTTAAAATCATCATTGCTATTTTCATTTAAATCTCATGTTTTGTAAAACACTTAGAAACTTTTTACACAAAATAAATCAATAAAAATTCCTCAAAAATCATGTTCTTGTACTCTTTGAAAAATAAACTCTTTGTTTATTTTCCTTGTTTTTCTAAACATCCATTTTCATCATTCATGAAAATATTCATTTATGAACACCTATCTTGAGGTGTCTTAACCGATATTCACCATGTTTTTAGGGACCAAAAATTAATTCCCTTGTTTTTGAAAAATTTTAATATGAACCCTAATCAAGGGCATCAAAACCGTAGTCCTTCCTTGGCCATTGGGACTAAAATTAATTTTCTTTCCATCACCAAATCATGGCATACATATACATACACATCATATATATATATCAAAAGCATGCCATATTATCATCATGCATAGTATAAGCATACCATCAAAATCATAAACTCATGCAAAGTATATATTAAGCATAGGCAATTAATCAAAGCTCATAAACACATATAAATTATTACATGACCATGGATATGAATCCTCACATGGATTCACCATCCATCAAATATAAGACCATCTCTCACCACCATGCTTGGTTGGTGAGATGGATCTCCCTCTTACCTCTTGAAAATCCTCAAAAACTCCTTGATTTGCTTCTTTTTCCAAGTCCTTCACCACCAAAGGCTTCTCAAATACAAAACAAAATACATAGAAATTAGTATACTAAGCTTGATTAAGAGGAACCATGGATCAAATATAGTTTAGATTATGAAAAAGAAGAGAAGAAATGAAGTCTTCTTATACTTCACCTCAAAAATCCAATAACTTTGATCTTGAAGAAAGTCCATGAAGATGAATGATTTAGAGAAAATCTCCAACATGAAAGTTGCTTAGAATATCATGTAGATTCAAGATCTATGGTTGGATGAAATTAAAAGAGATTGGAGAGTGGTTTTAGGTGTCTTGACCGAATGGTTTCTCTTGAAGCACAAAGATGGAATTTTTGATTTTTGATAGAAACTTGAAGCTTGGATTTGAAGCTCAAGATGAATGATTTTGGAAAAACTCATAACTAGAGATGTTCTTAGAATGGTGTTTAGGTTTAGGAAATGATGAGAGTGAAAATTATAGGTGAGTGAGGGTGCTCAAGGGTGCTAGGGCAGAACCATATGGTGTGAAAATAGAAGGAAAATATGCTTTGGTGTTCTTGAAATTTAGAGAGAAAATGGCTAAGTCTTTAGGTGAGAGAAAAACAAATATTGAGAGTAATATTGAGTGGTGCAGCCGTGAGGTGAATTGTGTAGGAAATAATAGGAGATATACTTGAAATAAAAGATCATAATTATGTTCACACTTGAAGCACATGACTTGGTCACCTTTTGACCACCTAATGTTCATGCAAGATTATTCAAGAACCTTGGAGAAGCTCTCCAAGCTGCATAACCGTGTGACTCTTCATGGAATTAGGGACTTAATTATTTTCAATTAAAGGTTAATTGTATGCTAATTAAATAGTTAACTAATTAGGTTTAGTTTCTAACCAATCTTAATTAATTATTCAATTACATAACTAATTAATTAGACATATAATTACATACATTATAACCTCTAATTAAAATTAGGATATCTAATTAAGAATTAAATTATAACAATTTAACATTTAATTTAGTTTACTTAGCTTGTTAATTAGGCCATTAGATTAATCAAATTAGGATTAATTAGTGACTAATCAAATTAAAGCTACTATTGTTGACTTCATCTTTTTTTTTTGCCTAAAAAGGCTACTCAAAATTGTCTCCTCCTTCCTATGCATTCTCCAAAACCGTCCCCCTCTTCCTAATACATTCATGAAGTTGTCATCATTATTAGTTACCATCTGAAAGATTTCTACATCATTGATTAATTCAATTGGATAGTTATTTAGGTAGATTTTTTATTTAGAAACTTAATCTGTAGCCATTGGATCTTTCTCCTTTAAATCCTACCATTAGATGTGTCTCCAAAATAAAGCAAAGATTAATTCTTCTTACTTTTAATCCAAGGGTCATAATTAGTCTTTGCTACTTTTTAAGACCAAATCTCCACCCTTGATTAATTCTTCATCCAATGGTCATAAATAGTCTTTTTTACTTTTTAAGACTAAATCTCCACCCTTAATTTAATCTAAATCCAATGGTTATAAATGATCCTTGTTACTTTACAAGACCAATTCTACACCGTTGATTAAATCTACGGTTGATATTGAAGCCTTTCTTATTAAGCTTGTCTAGATTAAATCTCTACCATTGATTAGATCAATGGTTAACATCCAATGTTTTTTATTAAATTTATTTCTCAACCGTTGATTAAATCAAGATCAAGTCTCCACCGTTAATTAAATCAATGGTGGATATCCAAACCACCAATGTTGACTTAAGCAATATAATTTCTATTTTTATCTACTAAAAACCCCACGAAAGAATATATTTACTGTATTTTTATCGTCCGATAATTAAATAGTATCAAACACAATACAAGAAAATTTCTAAAACGTTTCGGATTCAATTTAGTAAGATCCTGTCTCGTCTAAGCAGTTACAAATTTTTCTATGCGTAGAAAAATTTTCACTTTATGACCCACCTGTCCCACGTATGGCCACAGGCCCACATACACCCCTTGGGCCCACAAACAAAAAATTCATAATCATTCACAAAAATCACAAATATTAGAAAACACACAAATATCAAATCGGATCACATAAAATAATTAAAATCTAACAAAAAATTAAATTACGTAAAGTTTTTCCTATCCAAAAATTTTTATTTTCACGACACTGAGTGAATCACTCAAAACGATCAAATACTGTTGTAATAAACAAAATAATTTTACAAAGATCAGAAATTACTAAACAGTAAAATTCTATTAACTGTTAAAATTACTATTTAAGAGATACAAAATTTGGGGTGTTATAATAAATATCAATTATGTTTAACATGCTCAATAAATTATGTTATATGTCTAACGTGTTCAATTTTATGTATAACGTTAGATATAATTTATTTATATTATATTTATATAATAATTAAATAATTATAAATTGTTAAAATTTAGTATTCAACAAATTACGTTATATGTCTAACGTTTTCAATTATGTATAAGGTTTTCAATTATGTATAAGGTTAGTCATAATTGACTTTTATTACATTTATATATTAATTAATTAAATAAATTTTTTAATTTATTAAACTATATTTAAATTTGTAAAAAATTATATTATAATTTTTTATGGACTTGTAATTTTTATAAATAATTAATATTGTTGTTTTTATCTTTTTTAATATTTAATAATAAGAGTTACAATTTCTTTCATCATTAAAATTTATTTTTATATTATCTTTCTTCATTAAATTTCAAATCCTAAGTTATGAAAAGGCCCTCAAGACTAAATTATTTTATAAAAAAATGTTTTGGTCTGTTTGTCCAAAACAAAATCTAGAAGTTATTAACCTCCACATGTAGGTATATATATGGGGATTGCTAACCTCACATTTTGTTTTAAACTGAAAACTCTTTCTCCTCTTTCTTGAAACATCTTTAGGTTGCGTGTTTAGTACACTTGATAGTATAAGATATGATAGTATAAAGTAATAGGATAAGATTTGATAGTATAAATAAACTGATAAATTCTTATACTATCAAATATTTTATACACATATTATAAACAACTTGATAGTATATGTAACTATCTATTATGACCATACTACCCTTCATCTTTTTGACCAGTAGATCAAGATCCTCTCAATTTTTTCCTCTCATCTTTTTCATTTTTTATAACTTTGTGTCTTTCTCTCTCCTACAATTGACTACTTGAGAAAAAAAAATTGATATGATCCTAATCCTTCACCCACATAGTAGCTTGGAGAGAGACAAATAGTGACAAAGAAAGGGCCAGAACACAATAGTTCAAATTAGAGAGAGAGAGAAAACAAACACATATAACTATGAAAATTGGAAAATAAATCACCCAACTGAAGAAAATTGAAAAACATAGAAACGCAGTGACTCCACTATTGAGTGTGAGAGAGAAGAACGAGTAAAAAGTCGCAAAGGCAAAGAGAAAGTTGAGAAAATGAAGAACATTTTTAAGAAGCTTCACATAGGGACCAACCACGACCTTAATCGATCCAATGAAATACCCTCCTCCTCCATCGCATCACCATCTTGCGCCACCGATCACCACCACACTATTTCTATTCAGAATTCCAACACCTCCCCAGCCACTCCTTCTTCGTCATCGCTGTCCGTGGCAGCTATCCCGCCTGCCACTGCTTTTAGTCTAGCAATTGCCATGGCCAATTGACAATACTATTTCTCGTCCGAGGAGGAGTTTCAGGTTCAACTAGCCCTCACCATAAGCAATTCCGATTCAGACTTCCAGGATGATCAGAGTTTGGGAGGCCATCGAATTGATTCGACTAGGAATGAGAACGATGTGGCAGAGGCGTTGTCTAGGTAGTATTAAGTAAGTTCCTTCAACTGTTCAAGTTCACTTTTGGCACTGTTTTGATATTTTGTTTAAGCACTACTCTGGTGGTCTGAGAATGGTGGTCTGGTGGTGGTGATTTGGCAAGGTGGTCTGGTGGTGGTGGTTCGTCGATGGTGTAAGGATGTATGGCCTTGGTAGTGGAAGAGACTGACATATAATGATGAACATAGAGGAGGAGTTGTGCGTTCGGTAGAGAAATAGAGAGTTGATATTGAGCGATAGAGTGAAAAGAGATATCCTATCAGGTCTAATCAGGGAGTAGGGGAGAGAATAGAATAATCAGGTTAGAATATGATAAAAATGCTTGATCTAATTTCATTATACTATCAGGTTAACCTACCAAACATCTTATAAGACCTGATAGTATTAGTTAATATTATCATGTCCTCCTTATTCTGTCCACCAATCGTAACCTTAAAGTTATGATTAGTTATGTCATTTTATTCTAATGACAAATATCTAATTTAGGGTGTGTTTGGGTAAACTTTAAAAAGTAATTATAAGATAATATAAATAATTAATTTTTTTAGATATTTTTATGAAAAGTAGAAATCATTTTACTTTATTAACATACAATTATAAAAAAAACACTTTTGACTTTCCCTTTCTTCTGTTACATTTATTCATAATTGATTATTTTGATAAGCTACTCATTCTTACTTAAAAAATTGTTCTATTGAGATTATGCCTTTCTTCAAAATCTTATTCAAATAGATGTACATGTTTTATAATTACTTTTTTTAATGAAAAAATAATTTTTGTTTATAATAAAAATACATACAAATGGAGTCTTAATAAAGAGAGATAACATTAAATACTAACATTAATAAGGAAAGAGAATATAGAAATATAAGTTTCAAGAAGAAGGAAGTTTTGATTATTAATTTAAAACATAATATTAGGGTGGAGCTATTGGTACTCATTTTGACCTATTTACACTCCCTCTTAATTGCTTTAAAGTTTGATTACCAAAAATGATTTTCATAAATTTATCTATTTAATTATTCAAATTTTCTATTACTTATACTTGACTGTTTATGGTTTAATATAAAATATATTTAATTTATTAGTTAAATTTTTTATGAAAAATATTTTAATTCAAACATCTTACTATTTATGTTTTTATTTTATATTTACCCTTTATAAATTTAATATATTCATATTTGACTATTTTTGTGTTTTGATGTTAATATTAATTAGAATGTGTTTCATATAAAATGTAACAAGTACTTCTAAAAAAAAAAGATAAATATAACATTAAAAATAAAAATTTATTAAATGTATCAAATCATTAATTAGAGAAATGAAAAACTATTTAAATATGTCTATCTACATGAAAAAATTAATATTAGCAATTTTTCAAGTATAATAACAATTTGTTTTAAGGTTGTGAATTATATTAATATTTTTATAACTATTACTTAAATCCTTAAACGGTAATTTTTTTTATATATTTGAATCATATACATTATAAAATTTAAACTAAAATTATTTTTCATATTGTACGGTGTTCTAGAAAATAATCACTTATTGCTTTTGGACTGCCCTGTCTCTAAGTTGGGCCGTTGCTATTAGTATATTGTATTTAGTAGATGGCCTAGGAAAAGACACCTTAGGTTTTAATCGTTTCGCTTTATTTTCTGCAACAACAAAAAAATCATTTTTCATATATAAAAATGTTGAATATAATTTTGAAGATAAAATTAAAAAGAAGTTATATGAAAAATATTTGTTTTTTATATTCATTCACATATTAAACTATCGAATGCAACTTTAAGACATTTTTGATTCAAACAATGTTTTAAAGTATTGTTGAAGTTATATTCCAATGATAATAATTAAAAATAAAATGAAAAAATAAGTATATTTTAAATATGAAAAGTGTACATATATAACTAAAATATATATAAATAATACGAAGTTTGAATTAATAATTTTTTTAATAATAAAATTTTAATTAATAAATTTATTAAAATTTTCAATTTAAATGTATAAATAATAAAATATAAATAGTAAAAACTTGGTTATTAAATACATAAAATAATAAAGGTCAATTTAAGTAATTAAATTTTAAAGTAATTAAGACGGGTTTGAATAAGTAATTATAAGCTAATAGTCCCACCCATAATATTAATATATATAAAAAGTTTAACATAATGTCATTCCACTAAGAAATTTATGTTGCTTACCGTTTGAAAGTTATTTTTTAAAAATTTAAAACTAACTTATATTCAAATATATGGTTGATTCAAGAATTAAAAAAAAATAGTTTTGACTTTTTAGTGAATGAATGATTAAGTTTAAGTTACTTTCATAATTTGTTTTTTCTATTGTTCGTATATCAAATAATTATAATTACCTTCTATTTATATTTGCATTAAATGTTAAGTTTTATGCATCTAAAATAACCTATGATATTGATATAAAAAAATTTAAGAAACATAGCGTTATTCAACTAATATTATTTGAGGTTTTACAATATTATTCCACTAAAAAATTTTATGTATATATATAGACACACACACCATAAGAAGAGGTTGCCATGTAACAATATAACATACAAATATGTGATGAGGAAGTTCAACGATACCTTATTATTCGTATGCCCACTCGGCCTGTGACTGACGGTCTTTTAAAAGTAAAATCATTTGTTTAAATAAAGGAAAAGTAATTTTGATGACTTTTTACAAATTAGTCAAAACCTTCATTAATTACTAATTCATTAGTGACTTTAAATAATTATAGTGTGAGTCATATGATAAACTGAGCTTTATGTAAATAAATTTTATCAACAGTACGAGTTTTAAAAAATTCATATGTAAGTTGTAACTTCAACCAACGTTGTTTAATATATATAATCAATGTATAGAAAAGACAAGAGGCCACAAGAAACACATTTTTTTACAAAATAAATAAATACAAAGATTTTCCTTCTAGTAATAATAAGTGAAGTGTGTTTAATGCAGATACTTTTTCATCTCGCATATCTTAAATATGTTGTGGTGCAAAAATTTTGTTAGTGAAACACTTGTCGAATACTTGCTCTTTCACCAATAAGATATTTTCACCTTAACATATATAAGATATGTAAAATAAAAATTAAAAATTATGTGCAGTCACATATTATCAGTTCAATTAATAAGAGTTAAGAATATGTAAAGAGGATAGTAATATTCAATTCTCACTTTCCATCTCGTTTTATTTTTTCTTATTTTTTATTCCTTATCTCAGATTTTATTAGTGTTCGTTTAGTTTTTGTAATTGAATATAAATTAGAGTTTAAAATTAAAATTGAATCTCTTAATTATAATTTTTATATTTAAAATACTATTTAGAATTGAAATTAAAATTTAATAAACTAATTTTATAGAATTAAAAATAACTAATTAAGTTAAGTTTTATCAATTTTAACTTATACTTTAAAAATTAAATTATCTCTCTCTACATTTATTGATAAATAATCATATTTATTAAAATTTTATATATATGTAGAAAAATATTTTTATATTTATATAAAAATTATTATGATAGCTATTTATTTTTTCTAAAAAAAAATTCATGAAAAATTTCTTTATAAAAAATATGATTATTATATTATAAAAAATATTATTGTATGAATATTTTTTATTAATTTTAATTTTATAAATAATTTTTTAATATTTTAAATCATATCTTTAAACAATAAAATTATAATTAAATTTAGAATTATAATTTCTTATCATAATTTTTTGATAACTTCAAATATAAAATTTAAGATTCTAGACTAATTTTAATTTTAAAAAATTAAAATTAAAATTAAAATTTATATTTCAATTCCAATTTATTATTCAAACGGACTCATATTTACATAATAGGTCCTATGCCTTACCAAAAAAAATATATACAACTAACATTTCTCATAAACTAAAAAGCATTATTCTCTTTAAATTTTGCATAAAGAAAGCATTCTCATGAGTAATCATTAAATTACTTTCACATTCTAGTAGTGCTTCTTTCTTTTAAGTAGATGCTTTTTTATATATTTTTTTCTTTATGTAAAGTATCCAATAAAAATTAAATTGATAGTATTACAATAAAATTATAGTTGTACAAATCAAATCGGCTTGGTCAGTCCACCTAAAATTTGGGAATCAGATTCCAAGTCAATTCGGTCAATTCATTAGAATATTTTTCTCACTGGCCTGATCAAACCCTGGTGACTCGATGATTTGTCCAATGAGTTGACTTGATTTAAAAAAAATAAACTTAAAAGATGTAACTTTTAGAATTTGAACATTGTACCTAAAAATCTATATTATAAAGTGTATTCTATCAATAAACCATATACTCCTATTTAGTATTATTTTCAATTTTTTAATTTATATTATTATCTAACTAATATGTTATTATCATTGTTTGTTTGGAAGTATTTTGTTCATATAACATTTTTTGTTTAGTATTTTTTTATATAATATTTTTATATCAATTAATTTTTCATATAATATTATTTAAAAAATATTATTTGTCCTTATTTTCTAGTTTGACTGTTTGATCTACTGTCAAACCATTAACCTAGTGATTCTAGATTAACTTTCGGTTTGAGTTATATAATTGTGATAAAAATTGATAGTAAATATTATTTTAAAAATATTTATAAGTACAAAACTGATTTTAAAAAATATAAGGATTAAATTAAAAATAAGTAAAAAATATATGAACTAAAATTTTAATTTAACATTTTTAATACATATATAGCAAGCATTATCTGTTAAAATAAGGAGTATACTTTTCATCTTACACAATCATTTCACACTCTTGATTGAGATGTGATTGTTATAGTGGGTAACCTTTCACAAGAATATAATTGGAATCTTGATCTTCCAATCAAGTTTACAATAATATAATTTGAATTTTGATCTTCTAATTAAGTTTATTTGGAGTAATATCTTGCATATAGTTTACCATCTATATCAATATCTCAAACAATCCTATAATAAAAAGTGAAGGTCACATTAGAATATTAAATAAAATTTATTAATGCAGTGCTAAGCAAAGTGATTGGTAATACATGAATTGCTAAGATTATGTGAATTACATATTTCTCTTCAAAACCGCTCTTTCTTTTCAATTGTGTGTCTATGTTTGTGTTTATTTCAAATTTTGCTTTATACAATTTATAGCGTAAGCAATGAGCATCTTAATCTTAATTGAGTCCTAAATTGATCTCTTAACCAATCAGTTTCAATAGTTATTAATTTGACTTTCCAATCGATGAATATTAATTTAGTGTCAATATTTTTACATTTAAATGTGGGCCAATATATCATATAATAAAAAATAAGTTTAAATAAGTTTTTGGTCTTTTTAAATATATTAATTTTTAATTTTTGTTCTTAAAAATATTTTTGTTATGATTTATTTTTCTATAATTTTAAAAATAAATAAAATAAATTTTACATTTATTTCAAAAAAAAAAAATTAACTCAATTCAACTTCCACTTCTTACCCAGGACTCTATTAAGAATCTCCAATAAAATTAATTAATTTTTATTCAATCCAATCCATTTATATTAAAACTAATCTAATTTATCTAATTAAAATAATATATTTTATTAAATTGGATCTAATGGATTAAATTTAATTATGAATAGTTAGTAATCCAACTAAAATATGTATTAGATATTCATTGGATATCCAATTAAAAATCAATCAAATGAATATCCAATATATTTTATGTCTTTTTAGAGAGAGAAACATATTTTAAAGAGAAATAATATTTTTTAGAGAGAGAAACATTTTTTTAAATGAGTGAGTTAGATATCCATTCATCAAATCTATTAAAATAGATAAATAAATAGATTGAATATCCATCCATTAAATTAAGTCATGAATAGATTGGATAATATTAAATATTTTATAATAAATCTTAAATAGATTAATAATTTATTTTGAATCCATTCATTACAATGTTAGCCATGGCAACCATTACCCAAGAGGGGTGAATTGGGTGATGACTAGTTTTAATGTAACTTTGACAAATTATGCATTTTGAATAACTCAATTAATAAATGCGAATAATAAGTCTAATAAATGTACAACTATTGAGGATTACTCAAATACAACTTGGGATATATGATGAACTAAGTGAATAAGTTAGATATCAGTTGTAACAATCAAAATATCAACATATGCAATAAATAAATATATTCTACCAAATACTTGAATTTAAAGAGTGTAGGGAAGAGAGAATCAAACACAATGATTTATCCTGGTTCACCACCCTTGTGACTTACGTCCCAAATCCTGCCGAACCACTTGAGATTTTCCACTAAACTTCAAGCTTGAACGGGTGCTTGAAAACCTTTACAGATTGGAGCACTCAACAACACCTTGGAATACCTCACCCTTGTGCTTTGAGCCTCAATACGGGGATGCCTCACCCTCTTACACCTTTGAAGGATGCCTCACCCTCTTACACCTTTGAAGGATACCTCACCTTCTTCTCAACAAGGGATACCTCACCATTTTTCACTAGAGGATACCTCACCCTCTTTACAAAAATGAAGGATACCTCACCTTCTTCTCAACAAGGGATACCTCACCCTTTTTCACCGAGGGATACCTCACCCTCTTTACAAAGCAATTTGAATAGATAGAATGAAGCTCTCAATATAGAAATAGATGAATACAAATTGAAGCTCTAAAATGCTCTCAAAGATTTTTCACGTTTTTGACAAAAAACAGAGCAAGAAAATGATTTGAGGATTGATTCAAGTTTGGACGTATTGATAATCGATTTTGGTTCAAGGTCAACCTCAAATAAAGACCCAACATTGGTATTTATAAGTTTCTCAATTAAAAGAGTAGTTGGGGTGGTTTGGGCATGCATTTAATGCATTAAAAATAGCCGTTGGACGTTGTCGAGGATATGTAATCGATTACATAACTTTTGTAATCGATTACATTGTTGTTCCAACGTGTTCTTGATTTTCTGAGCTCGTGTAATCGATTACATTCTTGGTGTAATCGATTACATAACTTCGACTTTTCTTGTAATCGATTACAATGCCCATGTAATCGATTACATGACTTCGACTTCTTGTGTAATCGATTACAATATCCATGTAATCGATTACATGACTCATTCGTCGAACGTGTTCTTGCCTTTCTGGGCTTTGTTTAATCGATTACATATATTGTGTAATCGATTACATTTGACTTGCTTGTAATCGATTACATTGTTCATGTAATCGATTACATACTTTCTGTTTGCTGTGTAATCGATTATTTTGGCCATTGAACACATTTTTCAAGTCCAATAAAGCTTGTAAGTCATTTCCAACACCTCAAGATACTTGATTAAACATAAATCCTTTTAAGAGTGTTAGATTTAAAGTTGAAACTCAAGTTTTATTGAAAGCCATGTTTAACTTTAAAATTTCCCATTTATTTTGAAATCATATATCGAAAAACCATTTGAGAAATCTTGAGAGCATTTAACATTAATGTTCTAAGCTCTATTACTAAATAAACCTTCTTGTCTTCTTTCTTTTTCCTTTTGCGCTTGATCTTCACTATTGCACTTGATCTTCACTTTTGACTTTGTTATCATCAAAAACCCATTTGAAATGCTTCAAGACATAAAGCATTCACATACAATACAATCCAAAATCAATCCAATCCATTCATTTGACATCTTAAGAAAGCCCTCCCACAAATCTACATAATAGGATATATATATATATATATATATATATATATATATATATATATATATAAACTAACATTTATCATAAACTGAAGCGTTATTCTATTTACAGTTTGCAGAAAGAAAGCATTATTCTATTAACATTTTCAAGACAGTTACAAGCTTTCTCATGAGTAATCATTAAACTACTGTCACATTTGATTAATCAATCATGATTTTTATGATATTTTTTTTTTCACATCATTTTTTATACTACTTTTTATACTTGTTAATTATATCACTTTCTCTTAATCACTTTTTTTTATTTAATCATAACTATTAAAAAATGAGATAAAAAAGTAATATAAGATAAAAAAAATGATGTAAGATCATCATATTCCTTGATTGATTATCTCAGAAAATCCTTCACTTTAATATTGGATTTCTATTTCGGTATAGTTTTCTCCTTTTATACATTTTTTAAAAAATCTTATAACTTATATAAGGTTTTTCCATAATTTTTCTCACATAATTGTCTAAATTAAAATCGTAAACTATAATTAATGAGGAATTGATCTTCAGTAATTATACATTTTTCCATGAATACAATACAATATTTTCCTGTGAATAATTATCATCTCATACCAAAAATTCCACATCCTTTTTTATACCACAAGCCATCTTTGAAAAAATCACCGTTGATCTTTAAGAAAAAATAGATCAATAATTGATATTGATGACATGTAATCTTTAGTATAATTTTTTTTTTTTTGCGATAGGTAAATATACAGATGAGAAACTTTACATATTTTAACTGATAATATTTACACATATAGACTCATAAAAAAGTTAGATTACTCTTTTTTTTTCTTTTTTCCCCCATAAATAATTGTACTTACCAAAAAAATTCTATAAATTTCAATAGATAATTTTCATATACACCCAAGTCCATGAACACACCCAACCAGATAAAAAAAAGGAAATATTCACACACACACTCATGCCTACACACAATAAAACTTGGATCACTTATTTATTTATTTATAAATAATTATATTTATAAGAAATTTTATAAATTTTAATTAATAATATTTATATACACTTGAATATGCACACACACCCCAATTAGGTTACTTTTTTATCATAAATAATTATATATATAATTTTTTTATAAATTTTAATTAATAATATTTATATATATCTAAATCTACACATTCAAATAAATAAATAAAAGAAAATAAAAAGTAAATTTGCATTGATGTGACATTGGTATAAAAAATAGTGTAAATAAAAATATGGTGAGAATATTAAAATTGTTTTCCTATACATAATAGATAGATAGTACACCCGCATGGAGTATCAAAAGTGTGTATTATTCCTTTTTCTACTTATTTTAATAGCAAAATGCTTTCATAGTCAAAATATCAGTTATTCAAATGAAGATCTTTGTTGGCAGTTTGGCAATCCATCCTTCTCTATCAACAAAAGAGATATTCAAGAATTGATCAAGCTCAGGTCCACTTAAGTTCTTCATCCATGTTAGACGATTGGATTTGTTCGCACCTGGTCCTATGCATCCCTCCTCCACAAACGTGATGCTTGCTCTGCAGATAAGTTCAATTGACACGTGAATCTAGGATAGTGTTAATAAATTAAATATTGGCCACTCAACTATCTGAGCTGATAGCTTTTGGGGCAATTCCTTATTTTTTTTTTTTAACTGATGTACTCATGGGAAAAAAAATACAAGTTTAATATGAAATGTAAATATCTTACTCAGGGCCAACATTGTCCAGATGACTCCAACCCTCCTGTCCCAGTTATGGTACAATTTTTTAACACAGCCACTGGTATCATTTGGTGAAACCCTTTCATGTGCTGTAATAACCCCATCAATTTTGGGACCAGATTTCCCCATTGTAAAATATATTGTACTTGCCTACATATTCACAACAAATTCATAATCAAATTACAATCAACTAACTATTTATAGCGCCAAAGAAATTCATTAGAGGAATATGAAATGAACTTAATTTTATTTGACCTCAAAGATTGATTCACCATTCCCAAATATGAAATCGATTCCACCTTGAATGTAGCAATTATGGTAGTAATGGCCACCATAAGAATCAAATAGGGTGCAAGAAAAGCACATTTAAAGAAAGCACATTTATCTGCATGGATCCGAGTTGCCACGGCTTGAATGATGCTATTTTCCTCTAATATTTGATGGTTGTTGTATGTATTCTAAGAATATGTAAATTATAAAAAAAATTATATCCTTATTTACTATAAAATAATAATTATGCTATAAATAAATATATTTTTTAAATAAATCTTGATGGACTTGTTTAATTACCTTGAAAGTAATGCCTTTTGCAACAGTATTATTTGCTTTTGAATTGAAAGTAGCACTAAAATGTGTCTTGCCATGGTCACCCCATTCGATACTCGTGGAGTTGTACTAGCTCCTTCAAGATAAATGCATGGTTTGTTTATGGGAATTGTGACTTTTTCTCTGAATTGCACATAGCACATAATGCTTATAATTATTAGACTCTTAAATAAAAGCAAAATGATGTAAGGAAATTTAAAAAAAGAAAAAAAAGAAAAAGCAACACTTCACATTATACTTAGCTCAATCACATATACGAAGAAAAGAAAATATTTTAATTGTAAACACCAGGGGAAATTTGGATGTGAATCCATTGAGTGTTGCCTGCAGGTACAGAGTCAATGGCACTTCGAATTGTTCTGAAATTTGCTTTGCCTGACTGACTAACATTAATGGTCTTCGGTGGATTGCCAGAGTCCTGGCATTCACAAACACTGAAAGCAAGGATTAGCAATGTGAAAATGAAAGAAAAGAGTTTTGGGAACTGCATTTTAATTTGTTTCTCTTTTTCAAGATGCAAATGGTAGTGAGATCTCAACACTAACTTCAGTTTTTAAAGAAGAAAGGTTACTGATTGATTGCATGTATTTAAAATGAAAATAATATATTATCCAAAAATAAAACGATAAAATAATGGGCTTCAATGAGATTAACAATTATCCGTTTGATGTAGAATCAACGGAGGAAGAGAACAATGAATTCTCAAGTTCTAATACTACTTGGTATCAAAAGATTTGATCACAAAATAAAAATATCTATTAAATTAATAATTAATAATAACAACTTTCAAAGTGCGTAAGAGGATTATTTATAACACTCAAACAAAATAAACCAAATCTAAATCAAATACAACTAATTAAAAATAAGATTTAGAATTTGATATAATCTCACTAAAATTCTAATTATAAAATAGATAAAATCCTTAACTAATAAAATAAAATCTCAAAATAAAATAACTGAAACTCTCTAATAGATAATACATTATTCCCCTCACTGAGAGAACTATTCTCTAGAGAGGTAGAAATCAGGTACTCCTTCAAAAGAGCAGGATCTAGAAAACGAAGATCATCCTTGAAAAGTCATGTAGCATCACTCATAGGCCGGTTCTTCCACTTCACAAGATAACGACGAAATGGAGCAGAACAAGAACCAACAAACTCGTCATCCAAGATATGATCAACAACATTATCATTGATCACAGCATAAATCTCATCATACTGCGGTGGAATAGGAGAAACTGGAGGAATATAAGAAATGCTTGTAGAAATAGTAGGAGACAACAAATGAGACTCAAAGGTGCCTCAGTAAAGTAACAAATCTTCCACATTAAAAACAGGACTAATAGTCAAATTAGTAGGTAAATCAAGTAAATATGCATTAGGCCGCAACTTACGGAGAATTTGGTAAGGTCCTTTAACTCTAGCGTGGACCTTTTTGAAGCTACGATTAGGGTAATGCTCAGGGCGAATACGTACCATAACATAGTTACTTACATTAAAATACAGAACTCAATGATGCACATCAGCAAGTTTATAATTAGTACTATTCAATGTTAGCTTACGCCTAATGTCAACATGTGCATCACGAATGGCGAAGGCAAAAGCCTCAGTTGTATTAGAAGGTCTGGCATCAAGAGGCAAAGGCACAAGATCAATGGGTTAGCGAGGGGACAAACCATAGACAATCTCAAACGGATTCCTACCGGTAGACCTATTAACAAAACTATTATAGGTAAACTCAACAGTAAACAATACTAAGTTCAAAATACCAAGTTTATCTCTTACAAGGCACCTAAGTAAATCACTTAGATTACGATTAACTACCTCAGTTTGACCATCTATCCGTGAGTAAAATGTATAAGAGAATTTCATATTAATGTCAAATAATTTCTACAAGATTATTTTTCCAAAATAAAATAACAAAAATTCTCTAATAGATAATACATCATCATTCCTAGTATTTTTAACATAAAAGATCCTTACTTACAAATGGCATTAATTTTCGAATTTCACTCACCCTTATTTTTAACTTATGAAGAGTCAGTTTTGAACCACAAAATTTGATAATTGATTTGATTTATAAATAAAATCCTTTATTTACAAAGTTATAATATGAAAAAAAAATTGATAGAAAGTTATTTAGAAGTTATAATATGAAAATTGATTTAATTTAAATTTTTTCTGATTTTAATTTTGTAAATGTAGAAATCCATTTAATTTTGTTAAATTTAAATGGATTTTATTTGAATTAATTCCAGAATGAATTATCTGAATCAGAGGTTTTGCACATATTAATTTAGTCGTTTTATCTATTCTAAGTAAATGTAATAAGGAAATTACTAAAATAAAAGTTTCTCAATTTATTTTAATTAGTTTTTTTATATTTAAGTCAAAAAATAATTTTTATATTAAAACAAATTAATTTAATTTAAATCAAATCAAATCAAATAATCTCTAATTTTTTATGATTCAACATACAATGAAAATAATATTAATTGAATTATACCAACAAAGATTGAGTGCATTGATAAGATTCTTAGGAAGATGATCAAAATTTAAATTCTGAATAAGACAATTATTAAGAGAGAAAATAATATTAATTGAGAATATTAATTGAACTCACGCAAGAAATAATCTAATCTTTTTAGAATGATTTTGAAGTTTGTGTGTGTTAACATAGGGTCTACGGAGGTACTATTGGATCTGAAGTAATCATAATTCCTAGTAAAGACTTTTTTTTTTTTCGGGTCTGAAGTTCCCTAGTAAAGATCAAGGAGAGAATGATGCTTGAACTGATTGGGCTAATAGCAGTTTTGGGTCAGAAAAGTTGGGTCCATTAAGAGCAAAAAAGGCGTTGTTCCACCTTTTTCCTCATGTTTTCATAGTCTCGTTCCAGTTTAGTTTATGGCTTAACATTATTGGTATAAGATACCAAGCTAGATCTCTCATGTCTGATGTCTTCATCACCCTCTTGAAATGATGACCTGCTTAATATGCTTGGAGTATGCACAGCTTGGCATGAGTTTAAATGAGAGGGAGAAATTTTAGCAATGTATCAAGGCATCTCCATTCCTCTTTTCTGCACTCCTACTTAGCACACCCCTAGATTTGTAGGAATATTCTAAGCTGCATATTTATGGAACACATACGAAGATCTCAACTACTAGTTGCATTGGTAGTTTCTTTCATATAGAATTCAGTCTTCAGCATTGTGTTAACAGTTTCTCACATTTACTCTGTAACGCTATCAAACTTCTTTTACGTAAAATAAAGAGTTACAATACAAAAGACTCTTGCTAAACATGCTAGTACATTATGATCCTTAAATCAAGCCAAAAAAATGGGAAAAAAGTGAGGGAAAAATGAAAAACAAAAGTGATAAGAGATTCACCCGGACCTAAAGTCATACTAGGAAAACATCAGCACTAGTTTATATAATTACAGTGGTCATTAATTTTGGTAAACTCACTAAAGGATAAAGGGGAAAAAAAATCACTCCTTCCTTTTGCTATCTACAAGGATATAAATCAGACACAAGGTCAAGAATATTGCTTCTGATTACTTGAACAAGTGCACTTTGCCCTAGTATCTGTGAGTATCTGCAGGAAGAGGAAAATATTTGGTTACACAAATACAGACTGCGGTGGAGGTTAATTAATGTATTTATATTTTTTCAGGATTTATGGGATGACTTGCATTTCTCTAGTACCTTAACTTGTTTCTGCAGGTCTTTAATGTACTCAACTGCCAAATCCAACATATCTGCTGTGCTTGTTTGCTGCCAAGAGGAAGCATCAAGTCATAAAAAATGTGCACATCAAGTTTCAATCAACTTGTGAGGTGCTAGTGATAGAGTTAGATTACCTTGTCTGATTTTGGGAAAAGGTCTTGCAATTTCTTGATTCTTGCGCTAATTCGTGTTCTTCTTTCCTGAAATTTGAAGATCACAGTAACATATGAAACAGTTCACCACCAGTATGTACTTTATTAAATTTAAAAGCAACTATATGATTTGTAATCTATAATAACGGTAGAATACAAATGAGACTTTTACCCTCTCTGCAATGCTTCTTGGGTGAGTGGCAAAGCCTCTTTTAGCTCGAATTTTACATGGTACAGATCCTTGAATTTGAAAAATATTCTCCATAGCAGCCATCTTAGTAGAACTAGGCAGACTCAAATGGTGGGTCAAACCAAGTTTTTGATATCCAAAATCTGCATCCTGAGATAACATAAATTTTCAGTGATCAACAATGAAAAAAAGGGGCCAAACGGAAAATAGAAAATTCACAAATTTTCTTCTATACCTGAGTTTCCAAAGCATTTGAAGTGGAAAACATGATTTCACCATTGTTACTGGCTGTTTTGGGGGCATTGAATGCAGAACCATCCCACAAGTCACTTGTGAAGCTAGGCATATAACATTTAGTGCTGCCATTATCATTTTCCAGGCTTCTACTTTCAACACAATTTGCTTCCAGGCCTTCATTTCCATTTTCAGCAATCTGTGGCATCCTTCTGGAGCAAGAGGATGGCCTAGAAGAGAAGTTTAAAGTACCATGCAACCCACTAGTAGATGTAGTAGCTTGTCCATTTGAGACATCACAGGCTCTAAAACTTCCTACTTCTCTCAATGCTCCAAGACCTGCAATTAGTAGAAGTTTTTAGAACATTAAAAAGGAAAAAAAATAAAATAATTTTTTTTAATCATTATGATTTTTTTTAACATATCTAAAGACTTGATTTATGATAGGGCACAATGGCGTCGTTTGATTCATGTAGCCGACCCCACTTAGTGGGAAAAGGTTTGGTTGTTTTTGTTGTAATATGAGAAGTTGCAACCCAGAAAAAATACATATAATTCAAGGATTCCCATTGTAAACCAAATTTTAGTACTTTTACAGCAAACTCTTATGCCTTTCTTTTTTCAGATTCTTTTCTGATATTCCATCTCCTCCCCTCTTCTTTTTCCCCAAAATGTCCAAGATAATTAATTTTCTTTTGGCTCAAAGATATTTAATTTCTTAATAAGAATTGTTAAAATAAAAGTCAACTCTATCTGATAGAAAAATGTGAACAAACGATCTTATATTCCGGACAAGTAACTCCCAATTGCTTTACTATATTAGCAATACTCCAGAAAAGGGGGATCTGATTTTATTTGATTTGAAGCTAAGTAACTAGCAAGCTTTGGTCAATTCTCAATATTAATTTAACATTTCCATACAGATATGATCCACTAAGCTCTGCTTTTAAAGTAGTTTTTTAGAATTATGTTTCAAATTTAAGCCTTAACAACCATAGGAAGAAATTTCACATAAAAGGAAATGCCATGGAATAATGCTTAACACACAACATGTGGGTGCACATCACCTCACCTCACACCAGGTATAGAAAATATGCAAACGAGAGGTGATGTGTGTGTGCAAATGCGTGTGAGTAGCAATACTCATTACCATGATAGTTACCAAGTAAGATAAAAGGCATACCATTATCAACAGAATAATTGGAGAAAAATCCAGCCGGGGAGCTCTTTTGCCTAATGAGATTGGAGCAATTGCTGGAACCCATTTTAGTTTGTGTGGAATTATCTGAAGCCATGGAGCTCACTGCACTGAATGAGCCATCAAAAGCATTAACAGAACCTAAAGAACCGTTTGGCAAGCCTTGAATTTGCTGAGGTTGGTAAATTAGCTGAGCCTGAGACCCATAAGAGTAACCATTACTGTGTTGTGGTCCCTGTGAAACAGGGTCCCCTGCTTCTTGTTTCAACTTGGCCAACATGGTTTCCATTTCTGAACTTGTGGAGGGAGAATAACGCTGATAATCCTCACTTCTGAAAGCTTCCTCATTGACACAGCCATGGTTATTGTCCACAAGGCTTGTCAGCAATGAGCTTGGAGCAGAACGGTACCGCAATAGTCCAGAATTGTGCTGGTGACAATGTTGTTGTGGGTGGCTATTTGAATCCATTTCTGGGTTTCTCCTTAGCTCCCTTTCAGAGTACTTGAGAGCATGACTATACACATCACTCATCTTATCTTCACAATTACCTGAAAATCACACAAAAGAAAAATGAAAAAAAAAAAATATATATATATATATATATGGTTATCTTTATATTTCCTTTATTTAACTAGCTAAGTTTCTTTCAAAGAAAAATTAAACATGGCAGTGTATTACCTTGGTGACTGTGATAACCTCAAAAAGTTATGTTCAAACTTGCAAAGGGAAATGCAAATTCTATCTTCAACAAAATTCAAAGCAACAACACCTGCCAAGGGTCAAAAGAAAAAAAGAGTGTTATTACAACAACATAATGAGAAACATTATTTCAACTCAGAATCTTTCTTGATTTCTGTTCCTGCTAAAAAAACAAAAGTTAGCAAATTGAAAGACATAAAGGGCATACTTGCAACTCAAATTTTGGCACATTTAAGTCCAAGGTTCAGGTCGTTCAGCTCCCAGAGTAAGGATCTGAGCTCAAAATTCAGACACAGAATTAAGAGGAAGAGAAGAGTTGTGGGGAGGAAAGCTAAGATTGTTGTCTTGCCCTTTAGACATATTTATGTAGTATGCTGTTCATTGATCACCCTTATATTTCCCTATTATAACGATAATACCTTGATGACATAAAGTGGTCATGATAACTTTTTTCCTTCATTCTCTTCCCGTTGACCAAACAAACCCCGTGGAATGGCCAAACTCCAAAATCTGGGTTTTGTGATCCAACTTCTGTTAACCATACTGAATAGAGAAAGTGCAATAATTATACTATTTTTTTATTAGTTATTCTACCAAAAAAATAAGCTTTATAATTCATACTGTATTGTAGAAAGAACAATAACTAGAATTGGAAAAGTGATGTTTGGCTTATGGATCAAGGACCCTTTGCTATGCATAAGGGATTAAGGGGTTATTGTAGGTGTGGGGAATACATAGCATAAATGTATGGTTGGTGTTGTTTGGCTGCAGGAAGGGGCAAGCACCTTTTGCTTTATTAGGTTCTTCCATTATCTCCTAAATGGTTCTATTGTTTATTTTAACAATCATCCTTTTCGTCATAAATTAATTAATGGTTACCACGGAAAGGCACTGTTGATAAGGTTTGTCATCCTTAAACTTTAGTGATATTTATTTGTTTGTAGTGGTTAGTTGAAAACATATGATTATACAGATTTAGGAACTATCATATGGGCAAAAGTTTGTAAGTGTGTTGATTAAAGCTAATTCTTCATTTAACATATGAGTTTAAGGAAACTCAAAAAGGGTATTATTCTTTCTGTTCAAATAAAAAAAGGTATTATTCTTAGGGTGAAAACTGTGAAGTTTTCATCTACTTCTTTCTACCTCTCTTTTTTTTTTTTTTTTGTCTTTTGTTGGTTTGCTTAAAATGACCTAATTTTCATATGTCTTTGACTCCAAAATTCGGTGATATACTGATATGGACAGAATACTTCGTAGAATGGAACGAAACAAACCAGAAGTGGCAGTTCTTATCCATCTATAGCTATTTTGAAGAAAAGATGTGAGCCGGTAAATTTTTTTTTTTTAGCTAATCTGTTGGTGCTATAATTGCTTGTACGCTGACTGCGGATCATATTATTCAATTTTTATACAAATGTGAACGAAGAAAACAGGACCTGTTCATTCCATCCTAGCACTTAGGAGCATAGAAAAGAAAAAGAGAATATATTAGGTCTTAGAAATGAGCTTAATCAGAAACTTGCTTTTCTTTCTTTCTTTTACAGTTAAAATATTTTGCTTTCAAACTGTATTAAGTGTGGCTAGCATTTATTTATCCGCATAAGGACATTTCCCAATTAAAATAAAGCAACTCCATGTCTACGAAAGCTTCAAATTCAGTTAGGACCATCAGTTTCACAACATTGGTTCAATGTAAAAGGATAAGAAAACAAATAAGTCTCGGTCAAGAAGTTCTTAAAAGATATGTTTGGATGAAAGAATTTTAAAAAGAAAAAGAAGGGACGTAAAATTTATGTTAAATATTTTTTTTATCTGAGAATTTTTTAAAATAAGATGAATAAAATATGAGATTATGATATAACTTTTTCATCGTTACTTATTCATTTTTATAAATATTTTATAACTTTTTTTAATTTACAAATAAAACATTAATCCTCCCTATTTTCATATATATATATATATATAGGAACGGATCTAAGATGAACTAGGGGGCCAAAATTGTAACAGAGGAGATATTTCAACAAAAATTATTAATTTAAAAAATAAATGTATCATAACTTTATTAATATTGGATTCAACAATTTGTATCATAAAATTCTTTTATGATTCAATTGCTGTAAAACTTTTCAACAAAAAAAAAGAAGAAAAGAATTGCTATGATATTTTAAATTTATTACTCAGAATGAATTGTCAAGTATTTATTAAATATTAATTTTATAATAAATATTTGTAATAAATCATTTGTCTTAAGTTATTTAATATACTACACTCATTCAAGTTTACATTGAAAATCTCTCTTTTTCACTAATGTGAATATGCTGCAACCTTCTTTTTAAAATTTCTCTTAGGAAATTATATATATATAAAAAAATTCTCTTAGGAAAAGTCAAGGAGTTCTTAAGCCTCCAGCTGCATTACCGCTTTTAAAAAGTCCACAATTCTACAGCTACACATAAAGAATGGTTAATTAGTTAATAGGTAATACTAATATAAATAGTGTTCTTAGCTTGACTGACCCAATTTATGTTTATATTACTACATATTTTCCTCGTGTTGCTTGGCACTGTCAAACATTTCATATTTTACGCAAATTCAATGTCAACCCCTTGATAAGAAGACAAATAACTTGGTTGAATCGGTAAGGCATAGACCATCCTTTACCTGTAAGAGGTGCAAAGGCAAAGAAGTCTGCAACAAATTCATTGCTGCCGCAGCAAGCAATGTAGTGCCGTGGATTAGAACAGAGTTCAAAGTAGCAAGCTGGGTTCTCAAAAGTCAAAAGCAGGGCGAGTCAACATGTGTATAAGAAATGGAATTGGATGAATGTCATCATTATTGAGTATTTCTGTTTGTATTAGTATTTGTTTATAATTGAAGGATGATGGTTTCCATTTCTTCTTGGATATACGTCTTAACTTGGGTGGTTAAAATAAGCAAGAATTTAGATTAAAATCGCAAGTTTAAGTTATTGTAAATATTTTTAATATATTGGGGAAAGAAAAATAGAAGTCTATCTTAGGGAAGGGACCCATAATGTTTTTTTTTCATATGAGGGACCCACAATATTTATGTCTATCATTAAATTTTAAAATTATAGGACTATATGAAAAATTTAAAATAATGCTACTCAGTTTTCTTTTTCTTCTTTGCTAATGTATTCCTACTCTAATTGAGTGTAAGATTAATTTCATTCAGAGCATTAAAACTGTTCCTCCTAATCGTGCATTTACGTAGACTTAAACCTTTAATATTATAGAGTTCGATCAACTATTTAATTTAAATTTATTTATTACTTGAGTCACAAGTTATTAGTATAATAATACTCTGAGACGAGTTATAATGGGGACAGGGGATGGTACGTTACGGCCACCCCGAAAATTATTTTATACTTCTTATACATATACATAAAACCATTTAATCCCATACCCACTAAAAGTTAGTCTACCATGCATTATTCTAACTAAAATTAGGTATTTCTTGTTCTTTTTATTCAGCTTTATTTTTAGTTAGTTTTATTTGATAACTTGTTTTGTTAGAGATATAATAAAAGTTATTTATATACTTTTATCTAATATCTTAACTTTTAAAAAGATATGATTTATACTATGGTATAAGAATTTTTATAGTCAAGTGATTATGAGTTCGATTTTTACTACTCATTCTTTAAAATAAAAGTTAAATAGAAAAACACATGATAAATATGAGTTTATACATTGTTTATGCTTTAAACTCGAAGAATTCTTGCATGAGAGAGACGTATTAAAAATATAATAAAGTCATTCATTAGTTACTCATACTTTTTGCACTTTTTTGGTAAAAAATGGACAAACAACTAGGTTTCACTCAATATATATATATATATACCTTTTGATAATAGCTTAAATTACATAATTTTCATATAGAAATAAGCTTTATTATATCATGATATAAGTTAAATTTTCTTATTTTATGATTTTGTTGATTATTCGTTAAATTAGAATTATTAAATAAATGTGATAGTTACAAGATTTTGAAAAGATTTGATAAAAATATCAACAATCCAACTGTCAATTTTTATTTTTATTATGAACCATTTTCCTATTCTTAATTAGGAGACTTTCATGAAGAACTAAAGAGGGAAACAAATCTACCAAATTCCTTATTGCCCAAGAATTGTACATCAAATGTGATTGTTCACAAATTGGAAAGTAGAAAACCCTAGAAGAAAATCTAATATTGGTTTTGGACACAACAAAGCTAAATAGTAGCAGTGGCAAAAAACAAAGAGCATAACAAGGAGGCCCTACAAGGAGTCCCAGAGGAGAAAAGTACTAATGTTGTCCCCCAGAGATTTTTTGTATTAATCAAGATCAGGATGAAGAAATTTTGATTGTTTTAGCATCAATTATTTTTAATTTATTATTACTTAGTATTTTTTAATTTATTTGCCTACCAGTTAGTAAGTATAAATTGTTAGATGAGTTCAATAATGTTTTTCTCGTGCTTTTTATTTGTTTATGCTATATGAGTGTTAATTGTAATTATTGAATATTAATTGTGTTTTTTAGTTAAGGATACAGTTAATGATTTAATAAATTTTAATTAATTAGGTTAATAGAACATACACTTCTTAATTAGTTTTAGGGATTAATTGATAGATTTCTATAAATGCATGTTTTGTCACTAGATGTTCATAAAATAAATTATTTAAGAATAATATACTTAAAATAGTTAAAATTAAAATTAATTTAGGTGAATTATGATACTATGTAGTCAATTTACATTCGCTTATTTAGATTCAATATTTGCTTTAGTAGTATAGTTTTAGTTTTAATTTAATTTTCTTCATCTTAACTATATTCTTACTTAACTAGATCAGAAATTTTTTTCACTACCTCAAACTTTATTCTAAGTGAGATTGACTTTGTATTTGCTCGACTAACATAAAACTCGTATAGGGGGGAGTATTTTAAAGGCTTTAGAAAAAGTCACAACACCTTTTAATACTGGTTAATAATACGTACTATCTATTGCATGTTAATAATTTATAAAACTTACCATTATAAAATAGCATGTATCCAACGAACACAGAGAAATATAAGATATGAGTAGAACCAGTGCTAATAACATTAAATAGAATATACCATGAGGTTGTGGCTGAAGTGGTTAACTGTCTACGCAAAGTTTGTGGGGGTTTCCAGTTCAAGCCTTGGCTTGGATACTTTCCAAATATACATGACTCATGCAGCATGAGACTGAATTTTTGGTGGTGAGCTGTAAACTCAGATCTAGGCAACACTTCTAATGGGTAGAAGACTGACAAACTGCATCAACTAAATTGATTGAGATTCAATTATTGTTAGAGTTCGTTGGTATTCGTTGGTGATAAATTATGTGTAAGTACTTCCATCAACGCTTATTAAATTTGAAAGTTTACTATTGACAACTAGCAAATTTACTTGTAGTTTGCATAGCCGACATATCTACTAATTTCTCTTAAGGATTTGTAAAGCTTCAGACAAAACACAATAAAGTCTTATATTTTTACCAAACTTGGGTTCCTTCGGAGACATTGATGATCTCCATTTGAATATATCATCAAATATTTAAACCATAGTTATCCTTGATGGAAGAAGAAAACCCATTAATTTAACCTTGAAACTTAATTTGATTCCTTTTTTTTATAAGGCTGAGATAGAACTTGATTGGACTGGTATGATTTCAAAGTCCTTGCCAATCCACAGGTTATATCTAAGAATCATTAGCTGTGCCAGTTGACCTTCGTACCTTGTTACAAGCCAATCATTAATGGTGATCTCAACAATTGGAAAAATACTATTTACACATTATTTTTAAAATTATATCTCTTATACATGTGTATGGGATAGAATCAAAATATAAATATGTGAAAAATGAGATGAATTTAGCTACAATCAAAAATTGAAAACTGTGAAAATATAAAATAATGTGTGTATAAATATGTACTTAACATTATTTCAAAAATTAAATGCTCCTGTGCAAATGTGTCCATAAAATAAATAACACATACTGTACGGACAGTAAGATACTCTTAAGTCTTAACGACCCACAATTAGTCAATGCTGCAACCAAATTTGAAGATCGCTTGAATCACTATTGATTCTTTGAATGGTCATTGTACTCAACCACTTGGCCAATCAAATTCGTTTTCAGATGAAGTTTTTTTCAGTTTATCACACATAGAACGGTCCTTTTTGAAGCTCAATTATTTTAGGCTGCAGATAACAAAAGTTAAACTAACATTTAAGATTGACTGATAGCCTGTTTGCTTTATATTTTGTACTATGAAATTTTATTTTTAAGCAACAAATAATTTAGAAAGTCAACTACAATTTTGGTGTGTTTAGGTTAGATTTCTAGAATTGATTCCACTGAAAGTGACCCAGAGCTAAGTTTTGCAATGAAAAGAAAAAAAAATATGGAGCTAAATTCTGAAACATGAGAATGGTAAAAATACGTAGTTTTAAATGTAGTATATTAAAATTAATTCTTACAAAAAGTTTAGAAAAATAAAGAACAATTTACCTGTAATTAAAGAACACAACTTTAACAAGAAACGCAGAGCTATCGTTTTTTTTTTTTCATCTTGTTTTTCTAAATTATTTTGGTAGGGAACAAACTTTTCAAAACAAATAAATAAAGAATGAGTCCGTCTAACTAATTAAGGAAAAATTCTACAGTATTTTTTATTTTTTAAGATACAGTACGCATGATAAATTGTTAAATATTTCATTAATTATTTTTAAATATTTATTATAAAATTAATATTCAATGAATATTTAACAACTCACATTGAGTACTATATCTATCACGATATCATAGAAATTAGCATTCAATGTATTTCTTTTTCTTATCTTTTCAAATATTTTTGTACTTCGGATAACAACCTTTTGATATCCAATATTAAAAAATAAAGATAAAAAAACACACGCACTGTCTAAGTATTGCCATGGATGATCCTACATGTTAGGTACAAAATCATATATTTTAAGAGATACACTGAAAAGGCAAAAACTTCGCCTTATTGTTTCTTCCCTTGTTCCAAAAAAACACCTGAGTGACATTTTGCCCCTACCACTAAGCATTTTTAGCTGTCACTTTACATTTTTCACTATAGTCTCCTACAGAATGAAGAGACTAAAGATAAGGTTAGGTTTGCAGACGAAAAGTAGCATTTTTGCTGATTGGATAATTGGAATCTATATATATATATATAGTCATATTATAACAGAATCAGACAACTCCATTTTTCTGAAATTCTAGAGGTTGCATGCGAATCTGCCACCCTATGAGACCAAAGAATATTATTAAAGAAATGAACTAGTAATTATTCTTTATTCCGTAGTCTGAGGTAAGCAGCATAACAACTTGCCCCCACTTCTTTTGTTTCCCGTAATTAATTTGATGTTATCCTTAACAAGAGACATGCCCAAATCCGTTTAGATTTCTTAACTTTTTATTGGCCTCTTGCACATGAGCTGTCCTCCGTGTGGAAAAGAAATACTACAAAAGAAAAAAGTTGGATGTTGGGTAGCAAGTATGCAGGGACAAAGCCACCTTAACTAATGGAGTAATGGTAGGCATGCAAAGTCTGTGATCTTAATTAATATCTGAGAGTTAACTATCATAAACAAGTAAGTACAATGATATTTTGCTTGGTAGGCTGGAGTCTATATTGGTTAACAGTGGGCACAGGACAGTTGAATTAATTTGAACCACATATTGGAACAAAGTATGTCCTTCGCATGTCAGAGAACATGTTGCAGTGAAGCTCAAGCTCAGCAATATTGGATGCTGAGATGTCGGCATCCACTCCATTATTGATAGAGATCCCATTCCCATTTTTGGTCTGATTTCATTTGAAATATCATGTTAATGAGATTGTTATGACAGTGATAAGACACTACTGGGCATTGCATTTGGATGGAGTTTGTCCCATTAGTGGAGTTAGGAATAAGAACTGGGGAGTGATAAGAATCTGCAACACAAGCTCACAGAAAAGATAAGATGTTTACCACTCCAGTTAATGTTTACGGACTTATCGTTAACTTTAGATCATACTAAGAAACTTGTAGTGCAAGTGGGTTAATACCAAAGCTTACATATGATTGATTATTCAATTTGTTGCCTATCCATGCACAAACTGATCCTTATTTGATATATAACTGTCTCCCAATATTGACCCTGAAAGTAATCCAACAAAATCAGAAAAGTTTGAAGCTTTTTGGTAAGCGGGTATTATATGTTATGAGAACTATATTCGTGCCTCTGATAATTGGCCGTTTTTAGCTACTTGCAGAAATAACTTTTCTTTTTATCTAATCTGTGCTGAGCAGGATATGCTTTGTGATTAGGCAACAATCGATAGTTTCTTTTTGTCTGTTCCCCAACAAGCTTTTTGATTTTGGTGGGACATGTTCCCTTGGAATATACTACGCTGGAAACTAAAGGTGCATGTAACTCAGTTGAAATGCGTTTGCTGATGAAGTCAATTCCTTCCTCAACCTCGATTTTTTCATTATATTTTTCTCTCATATCACTTTTAATACTACTCTTCATATCATTAAGATCAACATTCACATGTCTAACACTTTCTTTCACTTAATAATAACTATTAAAAAATGATATAAAATGTAATGTAAAAAAATAATAATACGAGATCATCATTTTCCTTCCTACGCAAACAGAAGTTATCTAAAACAAGTGTCAAACCAATAGCACGTCCCAAACCTGAAATCTAACAGTGCAAAGGTTTCTTTGCGAGCTGAGTGGGAATCCTGTGGTATTCCATCAGTGGCGGATGTATGTTTGTGCGTTTCATGTTCCAGAGAGGAAAAGTGTGTCAAAAGTAAAGGGTAACAACAGCCATTGCATTTCTCGCTTTTATTCTTCTTCGTTATGTAATATGTACATCTTATTTTACACTTCTTCCCTATTCGTATAGTATATAACTGTAACAATTTAGTCTTAGAACATACAATTTTTTTTTATGCTTCAAATTTTAGAGACCAAGTTCATGTATAGAGTAACCGCAAGCAGTTATTGGTTCCATTCTGCGTATTCTTTGCGCCAAAAATACCTTAAAACAATATTTCACTTTTCTATGATAACGATTGCCGATTAACGTAATCTGGATGTTTATTTTCCTCTTCCGTTTCCTCCCATGATAAACCACCTTAATTATCGACAATAAAGCCAGGTTCTTCATTTGAAATTTCATAATGAAATTATAAATGCTAAAAGCAGCGGGGCTAGAGACCCCCCAACCTCTAGCCCCGCAATAGCAAGCAAGGACCTTAGGATGAACAACCTTTCATGTGCTACAGTGCTAGCAATAAATAGCATGCTTCAAAAGCTCAAACAGTAAAAACATTATTCTTTCTGTAATCGTAGAAAAACACTAAGCACATCCCCTCCCCCACAAAAAAGAAAGAAGAAAAATCTCAAGTTCAAAAAACGCAAAAACCAGTTAATTAAACGTTCACAAAATCCTATGACCACTACACCAGTTCATCTAACATCATCAAAGGCTACTTTTTCCCACAATAGATAGACTGGACATGAGGCTTCCTCCGTGATGTTCAGTAATAAGCCTTGCGAGGATTGTTCTGTAAAAACAAACACATTTACAACATAAAAACAGGTTATAGAAATTCAAGACATAACTACTCCAAAACGGTTCAGAACGAAAAGGTGTATATTTACCAGAGGATTGGGCCTGTGACGGTAGCCAAGCATCATCCGCTTTTTGTACTGCTCATATATGTCATCATCAGGAGTCACCTCCCCAGGTTGGACAGCACCTACCCCCAAGTTATCTTTCTTAACATTGCCTGCCATGATAGGATCTGAAATACCCTTCCTGGAGCTGCCTAGACCCTCACCTGGAAATCAGATGATCATGGTAGTTAAGTTAGCACAAGATCGGAATGACAGATTGACAGGTATATAAATATCATATAAATGTAACTTTCAAACAACAGTTTTTAAAAAACATATATAAGAAATAAGAAATTATTGTACTCAGACAAGACAAAAACTTGCGGCGAACTCCAAAGTACTCATTAATTAAATTCCACATCAACATAAAACAGGTAGAACATAAGTCAAATTTTCTTAAACATATTTCCATGAAATGCATTCATGCACTTGAAAAGGGTTTTAACTGGGAAAAGTATAAAGCACCTTCTTTCCAACCCATTTTTGATAAAAGCTTGTGACCAACATTATCAGCCTGGATTTTAGCCCTCTCTGCAGCCTCCTTTGCAGCTTTCTGTGCTGCTGCATCATTACAGTTAGCCAAGAACTTCTCAAGTTCTTCTTGGGGAATGTAATCACCCATGTGATGGCCTTTTTTCCCAGAAGCTGTGCCCCAAAAGGAAGCAATCAAAAGATTATTCAATTAAAAGAACGAGTGCAATAAGAACTGTTTGACTAAAATGTATGTAAGACCATGAAACACCCAGTAACAATCACAATCAATGTTTGAACCTTGAAGAGAAGCAGGAGGGGGCATCTCATCTTTTGACTGCTTAGGTTGTCTCAACCTCTCTTCCTGTGCAGCTTTCTTCATGTAGAACTCCATTAGTGCTAAAGAATCAGCATTTGATGATCCACCAGGTTCATCTGCAACAGATATACACAATGCATGCATCAACAAGAAGAGTTGCAGACCAAGTCCATGAGAAGATTTTGGAAAACTGAAAGAGTCCTACATGTTGTCCAGATCTTTTTTGGGGGGGGAGTAAATGCAAATATGCAATACAACTAAACAAATATGATTTCCAACCACTACACCTTGAACCTTATCAAATTGACAGATAAATAGAGATCAAACAGATACAAACAGAGAACATAACCAAAACTATACTGCTGCATTAATATCCCTTACCAGTGCTTCCTACTGATAATGCTTGAACTGAAGATCCAGAAGCCCTTGGTACTTCAGCACTTTCATATAAAACAGAAGCAGGGATTTGGTAGGTTGAATGCTGCTGAGAAGATTTCTGAGGACCATTTGTTGGTCTGGAAGATGAAATGTTTGTACCCCCTGAGGATTAAATTGTTCACCATTACATGCCAAATTAAAAAAAACCATGTTAAGTGAAAAGAGAAAGCAAATTCCACAGATCGAGAGAGATCGGGAGCCCAATCACAAAAACGCTACCTAATAAAGCCACAACCATGACAACAATTCTCATATCTAGATGCTGGTTGGTGAATGAAGCACGACTGCATGAGACATATGACTACTGATTCAAGCATCAATCCCATTCCCATAAAACCATTGCAGTTATGGCACATGACTCTTCAATAATGTAAAATTATTTTTCTCCACTATGAGACTTACAATTGCCTAGGAAGCCCAACAAGTGTCTCATATATTAGCTGTTTAATCTCTCACTGCAGTGTAAAATAATTCTGAGAATATCTTAGCTATCATATTATTTAAATCTGGTATGCTGCAACAACTGTGGGATTTATTGCCCACAAAGAGACAAAATCACAAATTCATTCATGACATTTACAATTCTTAAACATCAATACACAAACCCAATTGTATGAGATGGGGTGTAAAACTATAAAATAAGGATATTACTTGCTATCATATATAGTTTCGGGGGACAACTTTTTACTTGAATTAAACCTAAAAGCTAAAACCCCTACAAGCATAGTAAGCTCCTGAGGATATGTTCAAACGAATGAGACAATTTCAACTCAAGCTTTGCTTTTATATATATTTATTCAACCTAAGCCTGAATCAAGCTCCCCAGCTGCTCGCTTAATTACCTATAATTACATCTTCTCTTAAAGCTTATCAATAAAATAATCTAATACAGGGACATTGAATTTGAAAAAAAAGATGATATTTTAACAACAGCAACGACAAACATAACCAAAAAGTTCTATTTAAAAGACTACATGCATTTTTGGTTTTGATTACTTTACATTCAAAAAAAAAAAACAGATAAAATCTCTCTCTTGAACGTTTTGATTATACACTTTTTTTAAAGCAAAATAAGCTAATTTAAACACGGACTAAGTGTGTGTTTAGATTAGCTTATTTTGTGTTTAAAACAGCTTATAATCAAAAGCTCACTTAGAGAGCTTTTGAAAAATAAGCGATTAGTTTCCCAGAAATATTCTTTCCCAAACATGCTATAAAAATTTCGATTGAAAAATGTAAAAATTCCAACTTATAGACCAAAAACATATAAAAGCCATAACACCGTAACAACTTGGTTTGGAAAATATATTCAAACACTAACCAGTACGATATGCCTGTGGTTCCCTGGACTGTGCAAGGGCCTTTTCCTCTTGAGCAAGCCGATGTTCATAATATTTGTAGTCAGCACATTTCTCATCAAATAAAAATCTGCATGTTAAAACAAACACCACATATTTAGACAAGTCAGAGATTACGAATCATAAGCAAAAGATCAATGCAATAGAGCTATGAGTTCACTCCAAACTTACTTGAAAGGTGTATCCCCAGGATTTTTTTGGCGTGTAACATCCTCGAATTGCCTTCCATTTTTAGCCACAAAACTTGCTAGTTTGTCAGCAACTTTCTTCACTGTAGGATCACTTGGGGAAGGAGGTGCTGCATATCACTTACAAAACTGATTAATACCGAGAGCATGAACAAGGGAATGCAAATTACTCTTGTAGCAGGCGTGCCAATACACCATTCTTGAAAGGTACTTGAAGAATAAGCTGCATTCATGACACAAAAATATTCAAGACGTTTTCTACTCTTTGCTGAATGCCTCTTCAATGAGCAAAGAGGGCATATACTGAGATTACCTCTTCAATAATGAAACTGAGCTTAACGTAGAGGACCACTCTATTTTTTAAGAGAAGTAAAAAGAAAGCAAAATATAGTGTGAATGCAACCGTATGCCTACTTGCTGAGGCAACACACTTTGATCTTCCTTCAACTAAGTTCAGAACATGCTTCACAAACACACCCAAGTTGACACCCTTTTTCTCTTCCTCTACTTCCTTTGTATGATCCAAAGGATAAGTGCGGATGAAATGACAAGTTTCTATTAGATTTCCATACAGTTATCTCCCCCTTCCTTCCATCCTCAAGTGAAAAATATATCGTGTAGAAAAGATAAAATTTGTGAAAGGGACCGTTTTCATTTAGAAATTTTTAATGCAAAGAAAACAAGAAACTCATTCTCATTCAAGGCAATGAAAAATATAGTTTACATAAACTGAGATGGAAAAAAGCAACAGAAGAAAAAAATGACGGATAGATTATAACAACAAATCAACAAGAAACATGAAGGAGTGAACAGTTGCAACTAAGACATATTCAATAGATGACACCTGCAATCATTTGAAAATGACATAAAAGTTAAAAAGAAGGTTCATAGCATGCATTAACTTATAAAGAAAATTAATCAGTAAATAGCAAGGATCCTAAAAACAAATAGCATGACAAGGATAGGCTTGGCATAACAAATCACATTCAGAATACAGAACCATTATTTCATTATGCTACTTGATAAATCCTACCAAACTCCTGCATTCAGCGGGATTTGGGAATACCAACAACAAACCTACTATCTGCAGAAAGTTTATGAAAGAAGTAATTACCAACATCAAGTTGCCTTGATGATTGCTCAGTGCCATCCTCCTGACCCAGTTTTTGCCGTTTTGGCGGTGCATCATTTGAAACATCCCCAGCATCTGTTTCTTCTTCATCCTCATCAGCTAACTTAACAGGGGGTGGCACTAGCTTTGATTTTTGTTTTAAACTGAAAGCGAGTTTGCCACTGGAACCAGCCTGGGAAGTTTTCCGTGTATCATTAGCCTTATTAATGGAGGGATTAGGAGTCAAAGACCCTGAAACAACTTTAATTGGTTTAGACTCCTCTAATTTGGCATTCTTCCCCTTCTCCTGCTCTTGTTGAAGTTGCTTGAACCTCTCCATGAACGAACCATCATTAACAAAGAGGCTAGGTGGCGGTCCCTTGTCCATTAGCTAACAGCCAAAAGGAATAATGTAGTTTACAGCAACTCACTGTTTGACAAGCATGCTTCAAAGCTTTTTAGATGATGCAGTTAAATTTAAGTCAAACTTTGTTTCTTTTGAACATATAGTGTCATTTAAAACTTCAAAAAAAAAAGTAGTGCTGTATATTAAAGTATTAATAAAGAATATAGGTCACAAACAAAGTGAAAAACTATAAATTGAATACCAAATCAGATATCATCAACAATAAAGACCACCATAAATCATTCAGAAATGATGAGATATAGAATAAGGCAAAACAGCCATTGAATTATGAAATCTGTAATAATAATATAAAAGTGAACGTGAATAATTGACAACAGATTCTACTGAATGAGAAATCATGATATCCATTCTTAAATCGGACTAACTAATACTACAAAGAGAGCAACCTTCCAATTAAAAAATCATTATTGACAAGAGGCAATAGTTTATTATTAAAAAAACAGAAATATTATTAACACAAACAAAAAATTCCCCCGTTTTCAAAACATTGATTTTGACTTGTTTATTGATCTGAACTGACGAGTCCATGAAAGACATTCTATGCTTCTGCCATGTAAATATGCTGCCATGAAGCATCCAAAATGGAGCCAAAACATGAACTGAAAGCACAAAATAAGATTTTAAAAAAAGGATGCCGTAGAAGAATAGTCTAAGAACATCCCCTTCCTAAAGCCCTCCCCACATTTGAAGTTTCATACCTGCCAAATAACAACAAAATCCCGCTTAAAATCCAAATTGTAGGGGCCTTTACATATGCAAATTTTCAAAATGCCGACACTACAAAGTTTTAGTTTATCTAAAACCAGTTTATCAACTTATTATTGATAATGTAAATGCAAAACCACCGCCAGAGTATGCATAACCACCACACCAATTAAAACTACCCAGGGCTAAGCCTATACTCTAGCTACTTCATAACAAAAATGCCATTTTTTTCTCTGACACTGACATCGCTGTGCACATGATAATATCCACAATAACAGTAGGAAAACCTAAGTTTCCCATAAATGCTTCAGAAAAAACAATCTTCAACAACATTCCAATACGCGTTTAATTCTAATGCATGTAAATCTGTATGAAACCATAAAACCAATCCAAACCTAGATCCTACACACCCAGAAATCCAGTAGCAAGAGAATCAAACATCAAAATTCAGGGGAAAAAAATACCACAACGACCCAGCCACATGAAACGGAGGATTGATCTTCATTGAGTAAACATTTGCAAGCAAGGAAATTCACTGAATCAAACCCCCCCAATCAATTCAAACAAGATGATCCCAAAATACAAACCCTAATTGGCTCTAATCCCACACCCTCTCAATTTCCTTCAATAGAATTACATCAACTGAGGAACCAAAAACGGAAGAAGGAAAAAAAATCCAAAAAAAAAAAAAAAACAACGTCGGTACGAGAAATACAAGAGTCTAACCTAATGATGTTCTTTGTTGAATTTGATGTAATCGAAAAAAAGGTGATGAATCGAATTAAGATTTCTCCTTGATCAGCAACGACGACGCAGCCCAACCAATTAGGTTATGGATGAATTGCTCACCGTTTCGAGGATTGAGGAGAGCGAAGAGATGACCAAAAACCAAACGCCCTGCAAATTTGGGCATAAATTGTTTATATATGAAGCATACTTACCCAAATATAAAAGAAAAATATAAAAGATAAATTGAAGGTTAAAATATATTTTATCTCTATACCTTATTGTAATTTTTTATTTGGTCCACAATAAAAATATTAATTTAGTTTTTATATATATAATCATTTTTAATTTATTCTCTGTTATTTGGTATCGTATATAACACAATAAAATGTAAAGATTAAAAAAATTTAAAATAAATATTATGTATAAAGACAAAATATGTAACACTTATTTTCAATTTAATCTATATATTTTTATAATAATTTTATCTTTATATTCATGATATTATAATGGTAACAAATAGTAGGAATTAAATTAAAAATAATTATACATATAGAAATTAAATTGTAAATTTTTTTATATAAAGACTAAATTAAAAATGAGTATTACATATAATAACTAAAAATATATTTTAACTAAAATTAAAAAATAGATTTCACAAAAAAAAAGGATTATTTATACTTTTAATCGTTGTAGAGTTATATTATTTTAAAACAAATCTCTATTTTTTTATTATTTATCATCTCATTACATAATTAAAAGATTTTTTGTAAGTATTATGAGTTTTTCCTATACTTTATCTTAGCAAATGGATAGAAACATTTTCATTAATTGAAAAAGGGAACAAATTATAACTTATATACTTAGTTGTAACTAACTGCATAACAAACTAACTGGAAAACAATTACAATTAGGCCTCTGTATATGCTAACACCCCCCTCAAGTGGGACTGTGGGCATTGCAAAGTCCCAACTTGCTAATGCATGAATGGAAAGGAGAGGGATGAAGAGGTTTAGTAAAAGGGTCTGCAAGTTGAGCTGATGAAGGGACAGGTAGGAGATGAATGAGCCTTTTTTGAATCATTTCCCGCACAACATGATAATCAATTTCTATGTGCTTAGTACGCTCATGGAAAATTAGATTGTGTGCCAAGTATATGGCCGATCAATTATCACAGTAAACTGAGACAGAATCTGTGAAAGGAAAGTGAAGATCTTGCATCAAGTACTGGATCCACTGAATTTCACAAGAAATGGCAGCTAATGCTCTATATTCGGCCTCCAAAGATGATCTGGATACTATACTTTGCTTATTTGATTTCCAAGACACCAAAGAAGAGCCAAGCAAAACACAAAATCCTGTAATATATTTCTTTGAGTCCAGGCGACAACCCTAGTCCGAATCTGCAAAACCACATGGTTTGAGGGTGGAATTTGCAGAAAAAGACAGACCAGTGGCTGGTGCAGCCTTCAAGTACCTCAAAATTCGCATGGCAGCCTTGTGATGAGTGTCCAAAGGATGTGCAACAAACCGCCTTAGCTGCTGGACAGCAAAACATATATCTGGCCTTGTGTTAGTGAGATAAACGAGGCGACCAATTAATCTTCTATATTCAATTGCATCAAAAAGTGGTGTTCCTTTATCTTTTTGTAACTTAGTAGCTGGGTCCATAGGGGAGGAAGCAGGTTTTGCACCAAGAAGGCCACTATCAGATAGTAAGTCCAAAGTGTATTTTCTTTTATTAACAAAAATACCTGATGAGGATCTGCAAACTTCTAGACCAAGGAAAAATCTTAAAGGACCAAGATCTTTGATTTTAAATTGGTGATCCAAGTGCTGTTTCATTGACTGGATTTTCTCCAAATTGTTGCCAGTAAGGACTATGTCATCAACATAGATCAAAAGGGCAGTGAAAGATGTGGGGGTCTTCTTAACAAACAAAGAATGATCTGCAGTAGACTGAGTATATTGGAAGTTGATTAAGGTGATGGATAGTTTTGAATGCCATTGCCTACTTGCCTGCTTCAATCCATAAAGAGATTTTCTTAACTTGCAAACTTGATTAGGATATGTGGAAGTGAGGCCAGGAGGGAGAGTCATATACACTTCTTCATACAACTCACCATGAAGAAATGCATTATTTACATAAAGCTGTTCTAGATGCCACTGTTGTGCTGCAGCTATGGCCAAAAGAATCCTCACAGTAGTTAACTTAATCACTGGAGAAAAAGTGTCAAAGAAGTCTACACCCTCTAGTTGAGTGTGGCCTTTTGCAACCAACCTAGCCTTGTACCTCTCAATTGACCCATCTGCATTATATTTGATCATGTATACCCACTTACATCCTATGGAATGCTTCCCTGGTGGAAGATTAACTAAAGTCCAAGTCTGTGTTTGCTTTAAAGCAGTAAGTTCAGCAGTCATAGCTCTCTGCCAATAATCAAATTTACAGGCTTCGTGATAGGATTTTGGTTCAGTAAGGCTAGTGACAGTTAGGCAAAAAAAATTTTAGGCTGGAGAACATTTATGATAAGAAATAACTGAAGAAATAGGGTAATTGGAAGGACTTATTTCAGTGAGAGGAGGTTGGTTTTTGCTGTCAACTGAAAGACTGTAGTGGTAGTCTCTGAGATAAGATGGTCTCTGCCTAACCCTGTGTGACTATCTCTGAGGAAGTGGTGATTCATGCCGTGACACATTTGTAGGAATCTCAATTAATGAATTAGAAGTTGTTAAATTGGGAACAGCAGTATTAGAATCATGTGAAATAAGATCAGTTGAGCTGAAATCAGAAGAAGGCACAGATATGGATGGGATGTTTTCAGTGACATTATCAATAGGAAAACAAGGTTGAGAAGTGGTTTCTATCTGAGTAAGTGTGATCTTAAAAGAGAAATGTTCCTCGAAGAAAGTAACATTTCTTGAAACAAAGATAAATCTAGACTGGACATCATATAAGAGGTATCCTTTAGTACCCTCCTTGTAGCCTAGAAAAATTGCTTTCCTGGTTCTTGGACTGACTTTTGATCTATTGGCCTGTAATGTACTGGCATATGCTAGACACCCAAACACCTTCAAATGGTTTAAAGAGGGGGGCTTTTGATAAAGAATTTCAAAGGGAGATTTTTGATCTAGCAAAGGAGTGCACAACTTGTTTATTATGTGGACTGAGTGTGTGATAACATAACACCAAAGCTGTTCTAGCAGTTGTGCTAGAAAAACTAAAGCTCTGCCAACATTCAAGATGTGTTGATTTTTCCTCTCAACAATAACATTTTGTTGAGGGGTTTCAACATAACTTGTTTGGTGTAGAATTCCCTTGCTAAGATAAAAATCTCTCATTTGAAACTCTTGACCATTATCATTTCTAATTATTTTTTATTTTGAATTGAATTGTGTTTCTATGTAGGTAACAAAATTCATTATATGATTTCTGGTTTCAAATTTATTTTTCATCAAAATCATCCAGAAAATATTTGTATCCATGTATGGAGGTAGTAGCATATGGTCCCCAAATGTCTACATGGATTAAGTAAAAAATCTAAAAAGTATGAGATTCACTTGTATTATATGGTAAATTCTTTTGTCTAGCATATTGACATACATCACATGGGATAGAAAGGAATGAGGGAATGTAGGAAAACTGTTTACACAAAGCTTTATGTCCAGAATCTGAGATATGTCCTAGTTTATTGTGCCACAATATAGAATCACTTGTATTATTAACAGAAACATTGCAAACAGGACTGGAATGAACCACTTGCTGCATAGTTTTTGCAGGAGAGACTAACACATAGAGCCCTTCATGCTGCTCAGATGAACTAATCACTCTCTGACTGGAAATCTGCTTAATGTGACAGAAGTTAGAATGGAAGATAAAATAACAATCCAGGTTTCTAACTAACTTGGCAACTGAAATCAAGTTCACATTAAAAGAAGGTACATACAATACATCTAGGAGAATTAATGATTCTGATAAATGTATTGTACCCGAATGTGATGCAAAAGTATAGGAACCATTTGGTAATGTAATAGGCAAAGGTTTAATTTCATGAAAAGTTGTGTAATTAGAGAGATGGTATGTGATGTGATCTGTAGCACCTGTGTTTAGGAGCCAATGATCACTATGTTTACCTAATTGGAGGCTAGAATCAGTGTTAAGGGCTGTTGATTGGACCAGATTGGTAGAATGAATGGCATTAGTGGAAGCCTAGTTTGATTATTGAACAAGAGCTAGTATGCTTTGGTACTGTTCCGAAGTAAAAACACATCCTGAACCTTGATTAATCGACATATCAGTTGAGACATTTTCCATAGGATCAGTAGGTGTTCCTACTACATTCACTGATCTAGCAGCCTTAGACTTGTAGCCTGGAGGGAACCCATGCTTAAAATAGCATGTCTCTATTGTGTGGTTATTCCTCCCATAGTGAGTACATAATTTTGTAGGACCTCCTTGTCCTCTGCCTCCATTATAGCGACCTCTTCCCTTACCAAAATTGCCTTTTCCTCTACCATATGAAGAATCTGAATTGTTCATAAAAACCTTTGATTCTGAACTAGGTTCAATAGAGAGGGGTGGATTCATCTGTCTCTCTTGCTGCACAACCAAAGAAAAGACCTTATTAATTGGGGGAAGAGGGTCCATCAACATGATTTGGGATCTAACATGAGCATATTGCTCATTTAGCCCCTTTAGGAACCTAATCACATAATCTTGGTCCCTATAGTTCTTGAACAATTGAATTGCACCACAGTTGCAGGGAATTGAACACTTACAGTATGGTGTTGGCTTGAAATTTTCCAACTCATCCCATAGGGATTTCAATTGTGTAAAGTAATATGAGACAGTTAGGGCTCCTTGATGCATCTTATATATATCTTCTTGGAGATCAGAAATCTTGCATATGTCCCCTTGGGAGAATCTATCTCTGAGATCACGCCATGCTTCTGATGCATTGTCTATCCAAAGAATTGATTGCAATATAGAATCTGAAATGGACCTGTGAATCCATGCCAGAACCATGTTGTTACACTTCTCCTATGCTCTATGAGTTGGATATGCCGTTAATGGAGGAATGATACTTCCATCCATAAGCTTTAGCTTATTTTTCGACATTAGGGCTAGCTTCATTGCCCTAGCCCATGAGTGGTAATTTTTGCCATTAAGAGGAGGAGTAACCAGTGGCTGAGATGGATTTTCATTCCCGTGAAGAAAAAATGGGTTTGAAGGATTGGTGAGAAAATCACCATTGGAGCTCTGGTTTGTCATCTTTCAAGAATGCAAGAATTGAATGTTCAAAGAACTGAATTGAATTAATAGAAAATTCAATCAACGGAGAAGAGAAACAGATCGTGATTTTGATGAAGAAAGGAAATGGGTTGTGGAATGGGATGAGAGAACGAAGAGATCGAAGGAATGTGAGGAATCAGAAAATGCTCTATTCTTGGCAACCAGAGCTTCGTGAGGAGTCTCTGATACCATCTTAGCAAATGGATAGAAACATTTTCATTAACTGAAAAAGGGAATAGATTACAACTTATATACCTAGTTGTAACTAATTGCATAACAAACTAACTGGAAAACAATTACAATTAGGCCCCTGTATATGCTAACACTTTATGCGCGCATAAAATTAATTTTCATTCGGAGTATTAAAATTGCCTCTTCCCATAAATATTTTGCACGAGCTTTAGCTACTTTACTCCAACAAATTAATAATGTGAAATTTGAATATGAATGTGGATTGAAAGGAAAATATGTAGAATTTATTCAAATTTAACTCAATGTCAATATGAAACAATTTTAAAGGTAAAGTACATTTTTTATTTGTTTTTATTTTTTATAATTAAAAGTTTAATTTACATATAGAATATTGTTGTTTAGATAGTGATGAACGTTCAAAAATTCATATTTTTACAATTCATAATCTTGGATTTTTATCATCTTTTAATTTTTTTTAATAGAGTTTTGTTCTCAAGTTTTATTATTTTTTATTATTTTAAATTGTAATCTTATCATGTGTTTTATATGTTTTTGATAAGTAATTGTACATGAAAAAAATTGAGCACTTGAACGACCAAGAAAAAGAAGAAATTTCATCCGATGTTCAGCACCTAAGAGCTAGAGACTTAACGCTTGAGCGCGCATCACGTATCAGGAAATCGTGAAAGAACGTCCAGCGCATGAGCGTTGGAAAGATAACGCTTGAGCGCTGAATGCGTAACAAAGTACGTTATTTTCTTTATAAAAAGAAAAGTTACACCATTAAGCAACACACACTTGGTCAGAACGCAACAGTCATCAAGAGACACAAACTCTAAAATAGTATAGGCTTAATTAGGATTGAAGATTATGAATTCTCTTCAACATTTCCACCTATCTACAATGGAATTTGTCGTTTTCTTCTGTTTGTATTCTTTTTTTTCATGTGTAACTAAACTTTTTTCGTTAGGGTGATAATAAATCTTGATGTTTGGATGATATAAATTCTTTTATGGGTTTAATCTATGTTTTTATTTTATGATTTACATGTTTATCTCTTCTCTTAATGCTTTTCTAAACCTGGTCAATTTGGGAATGATTTTTGGATTATGTATGATTTGAAAAAATTATGCACGAACCTAAAACATGTGATAAACACCATAATTTTTGTAATCGCTAGGAATAGATGTTGTGGGTTGTGTGGTTTTTTCCTTAATTCCCTCGTTTTTAATAGTGTATTTTCTATTTGAGATTAGACTAAGAGATTAGTTAATTCTAAATAGTGTGAAGATGATTAATATACCGAAGAATTGAATATTGATTAATTTTGAGAATTGATCATGAATCATTGGAATAAAACTTGATTAAACTAATGTTTGATTTTGCATTAAAAAAGTTCAAGTGAAATATGATCTCTAACACTTTCATATCATTGTCTTTCATCTTTACCCAATTTATTAAATTTTACTCTTGTTATTTTTGCTTATTATTTATTATTATTATTTTTACCAACTCTCTTTTTAATAACTTGAATAGTGTAAATTTGAAGAATTCAGTAATTGACAACATAATTCTCGTAGGAACGATACTTAACTCGCTCTTTATTACTTTTGTAATTTGATGCACTTATCAATATCATAACAGATAGTTATGTTATTGTTTAATAATTATATTATTATAAAATTATTTTTGTCAATCAGTGAGAGTTACATAACAAAATATAATTATATTTTTTCATTTTCAATATTTTTTTAGAACACTATTGAGTAACAGCCCAAAAAAAAGAACACAATTGGGTGAAGTTGACCATTTTTTTAATGTGTAGTTCTGTGTCCTCTATTGGTTTGTTCTTTTATTTATTGTTATTGTGCTTCTTGTTTCATTAAGTGGATGTGATGTGCATGATCGAAATCGTAATTCTTGAATAATGTCTAAAACATAATTGAACAATGACAATTGCTTAAACTAAACATAATACTGAAATAGTTGAGGGAGCAAATTGCAAAACAACACACTAAGCTCAAAACAAAATGAAGTAGGAGTTGCTGAGGTGGTGTCACCGTGTCAATGATGGACATCAATGGCCTATGCATCTTCTTTAACTTCAACTTGTTGGGTATTCTTTTTCTTGGATGATTTGTGTCATGTGATTTTAGTCATTGTAATGTTGTTGTTTTACAATTTGATATGGGCAGCTAATATAAGTAAAGAAAGTACTTTGCCTTTGGGTGTTGAAGAGGCCTTGTGTTGGTGTCTCCTCTAGTGTGTTCAATTATGTTAAAATTTTGTAGCCTTCTCCCTCTTAATCATGTAGTATTTGTGGTGCCATTTTTTATTTTCTTTTTTCCATATGTTAAATGTTAGATTTAATAATACAATAGCCAACCATGCATTAATTCAATATAGTAACCCCAATTTACGGAATTTCTATGGTACCTATCCTTTTTTCAAGGTTTTGATACTCAAGGTGAGTTGTAACACATTTCATTGGCTATTTATTATTTTTGTTGAAAACTATGTAAATAATGTCTAGATCCGTTGTATAGGCTAATCAAATCATAACCAAGTAATGTAATTGTGGTAATTAAGATCTTTATATTTATTGTAATTGATCTATATAATTCAGCCTCTATTATATAGTTTAGACACACGGTTTTCTTCATGTCTCTCTTTTTTCTCTTTCAACATGGTATTTAGAGTCTAAAGAGGGCCAATCCTAAAATCATGCATGCCCTGTGAGCCCACTATTCTCCGGTGAATTTTTTTTTTCTGGCGAAACTGTGTTTCTACTCTGGTTTGCTGGCCTTTCTCCTCCTGCTGTGTCCTCTTTCCAGCAAACTTATCTCCTTTGTTGTTGTCCACCACTGCCCGCCGTTGTCCGCTATCGTTAGCCACCATCGATCATCGCCATCCAACTTTTCAGTGACTTTTCTGGCGATCAATGAATTTTTTGACGATCTTTCCTATTGGCGACCTCACCATCAGAATCGTCTCTCCTAGTCTAGCTAGAACCCAAAAGCCCGAGTCCAGCAACCACGAAAGGCGCCTATAAGCGTCGTCGGAAGCCCCTACGCACAGCTCCATGCGTTGCTCCTTCTCCGACGCGTGGGACAACCCCACTGGCTACCGTTTGCACCGTCATGCTCGCCCTTCTCTCCTATTTATGGATTTGCCCTAACCTTTTGTGTTTGCGACAGTTTGTCGCGACCCTATTTTGAATTGATACATTTAGATACTGTTTGGTTGTGTTTTTGGGCCTATAGTTTACTAATCCATGGCTAGTTCAACCTCCTCAAATAGTTATAAAGACACCCCGAAGGCTGAGTATATATGCAGATTTTTTTATAGTAGTTTGCACAACGTAATTCCTCTAGTTCCTTCGCTCCAATGTTTGCCTATGCCAACTTTCTAAAGTGATTTGAGCAACATCAAACCTCTAGTTCCACTGTCTCTGTTGCATATATTGGTACTTCATTTGCTTGTCTCTCTCGTTCCCCATCCATTAATACTTGAGTTCTTGATTCTGGTGCAACTGACTACATTTCTAATAATAAGACTTTTTTCTCCAACCTTTATCACAATGGTTATTTACTTATTATCACTTTAGAAAATGGTTCCAAAGGATTGGCACTACTTATCCCTTCCCTTCCTTTTCAGTAGACTTTGTCCTTTATGTTCTTGGGTCTCCTTTTAATTTGCTTTTCATTAGTCATTTGACTCGGGTGTCTTAATTATATGATTACTTTTACTAAAGATTCTATTATTCTGTAGGATCAAAGTTCAGGTTGGATACTTGGCACCGGATGTGTCTCATGGCCTTTACCAACTCTCCAACCTCTCTTATGTTTGCGTTGTCAAGGATTCCCCTCTCAATATCTATGCACAATTGGGTCATTCTAACCTTCCTAAACTACAATAATTGATGTCCAGCCTCTCTAAGTTGTCGAGTCTCCCTTGTGAGTCATGTCAACTAAGAAAACACACTCGTAGTCTATTTCCCGCTAAAGTCAGCAATCGAGCATCATTTCCTTTTGCTTTAGTACATTATGATGTTTAGGGTCCTAGTCGTACTGTTTCTACTCTAAGGTCTAGAAATTTTGTCACTTTCATTGATGATTACTCTCACTGCACTTAGTTATTTTTTATGCAAAATTGGTCTAAGTTATTTGCAATATTTTAGAACTTTTATTATGAAATAAAACTCAATTTGGTGTTCCTATACGTAGTTTGCGTAGTGATAATGCCCGTGAATATTTCTATTGGGAAATCCGAGAACAAAAGTACAGCAAGAAAAGGATTCCCACCAAGTATCCATGCGAAAAGAGAGTCATGAAACGTGATTTTTTGAGTTTACCTCTTGAAGTCAAACGAAAAATGATCAAGCAATCACTAGCACCGTAGCAACGATGATATCTCTACGTTGTCCACACAAACAAACTCACAAACGTCCAATGTCTACGATCTTGGAGTCTCACGTCTCTTGCATAGTATTAGCTGCGAAGAGAAGAGAAACCTATCACTCTCTCACTCACTGTTTCTATTAGGGTGCGACTAGGTTTTGTAATCTGATGTCCTTGACAATCCCTTAGTAGTACTATTTATAATAGTGATTGCCTTGTGCGAGTGAGAGTAACAATAGGTTTAGTAGTGTAACCTTGAACTCATCTATTATGAGTTTGTCCCACGATAGAACCCTAGTCCAACTTAGATTCTAATTGCTCCAAAATAGTTTGTTCTATGTGTGTGACCCTGCAGGTTCTCATGACATTAGCAGTAATATTAAAATCCTATTTTAATATTACAAGTAGTGAATGGTATTTAGCAACACATCGCTGATACCAAAGTAATGAGAATGTCAGTAATTTGACATAACCTTTTCGTGAGCAATGTTTCTGTATAGTTTAGTCCCTTTGTCCAGATGTCTAGATTGAACATAAGGAATAGAATGTATCACCCTTGTATAGTTCAATCTTTTGTTTCCTGATATTTGAGTAGACTTAGTAATAACAAATGAGATCAATATCTCATATTGACTCATTTGAGTATGGCCATGCATTTCGTAGTCTCACTCAATCAGGGGGCCATATTGCTCCTATTATATAAGAGGGACAAATCTCATCTAAGTCACTCACATCCCTCTGCATGATTTGTGGTATGTCTAATAACTAACTTTATAATCATATTGTTACAAATGATGTTCAATAGCATTAAAATATACAACTCCTCATGTAGGAATCATAGTGATTTCAGGTCAAAAGATCATATATATAATTGTCAATTTGAGAATCTCTTATGACACTCACGTAACGATCCAAATAGTGTTCTAATAATGGGTCAATCCAATACATCATTACTCTAATATGTATCCAAGTGAAGACTTAATATCTCTTATTCATGACCGTGAGATGTGGCCATCAGTTTACGCACATACTAGTCTCAATGCATTATTGTTGTCCTAATTAACAATAATACTTGACTAAGGACATTTAAGAATAATATTCTGATTCTATCCAATAGGATCTCACAATCAAGTCATCCACTTGATATCCTATGACATTAAACTTACTATTCTAAAGACTTTGTTATGTATATAATAAATAACACAATAAATGAAATGTTTCATGTATTAAATAAATAACATAATACAATGTATGTAAATACGGTCAAAATAAATTGGCCTCTAAAGCATACATCAACATATTTGTCTCAACCATTTCAATCTTTTATAGCTTCTCATGGCATTTTTCACCAACCTCTTGTGCCCATACCCCTTAACAAAATGGGGTCGATGAACATAAAAATAGACATATCGTATAAACAACTCGGACCCTTTTACTTCATGGTAATATTTATTTCCTCTTCTGGGACAATGCAGTTCTTACTGCTTGTTATTTGATTAACCATATGTCTTTCTTTGTGCTTGATCACTAGGTCCTTTACTCTATTTTATACCCCCTCATCAACCTCTGCATTCCCTATCACCTCATATATTTGGGTCTACCTATTTTGTTCACAATTTTACTCCTAGTCTTGATAAACTTTCTGTGTGATCTATTAAGTGTGTTTTTCTTGATTACACTCAATTCCAAAAGGGTTATTATTGTTTTTCCCTTGATTTTTTACGTTACCTCGTCTCGGCCGATGTTTCCTTCTTTGAGTCTGTTCCCTTCTTTCAGTCTCCTTCATCAACTCTCGAACATATCTCTGAGGTCTTACCCGTCTCTCTTCCTATTATCATTGTTGAGTCAGATTCACCTTCGACCCCCCATGTCGAGAAACTCATTCCTATTATTCACCCCTTCCAGGTCTATCATCATCGGTTATAGCAACCTCCACTGTCCCTGCCTCCACCTGAAGTTGTAGAGGTCAATGTGGACTCTCCTCCAGCACCAATTCCTTTACCAACTTAGGCACTGCCTCCTGAGCTTGACCTTCCCATTACTCTCCAAAAAGGTATACGGTTTACTCGTAACCCTTCTCATTACTATGTTACTTTGAGTTATCATCATCTATCTTCTGCACATTATGCTTATTTTTCTTCCTTGTCTTTTGTATCTATTCTTAACTCTCTAGGTGACACTTTATCTTATCTTGAGTGGAGACAAACTATGATCAATGGGATGTGTGCCCTTTAGAGTAGTGGTACTTGGGAACTTGTTCCTCTTCCTCCCGCGAAGTCTATTGTAGGCTGTTAGTGGATTTATACAGTCAAAGTTGACCTTAATGGCAAGATTGATTGCCTCAAAGCTCGTCTAATGACAAAAGGATATACCTAGATTTTTTGCTTGGATTATGGAGACATTTTCTCGCCCGTAGAGAAGATGGTTTCGTTCAATTTTTTCTATCAATGCATGCTATTTGCCATTGGCTTCTTCATCAATTGGACATTAAGAATGTTTTTCTCTAGTAATATAGAAGAAGAGGTTTATATGGAGTAACCACCAGGGTTTATTGCTCAAGAGGAGTCTTCTAAACTAGTTTATCGTCTTCACAAATATCTATATAGCCTTAAACAGTCTCCTAGGGTTTGGTTTAACCGATTTAGTACTATAATTCAGCAGTTCGGTATGACACACAGTGAGACTAATCACTCTGGCTTTTATAGTTCAGCTCAATGGTGTATTTATTTGATTGTATATGTCGACGACATTGTTATTATTGGCAGTGATCACTATGGCATAATTCAGGTAAAACAATATATTGGTCATCACTTTCAGACCAAAGACCTTGGCAAACTTCTATACTTCTTGGTTATATAAAGGTGTCACAATCTAATAATGGTATAGTAATTTCACAGAGGAAGTATGTCATGGACATTATTAAGGAAATAGGTCTGTAATGCAAAGCCTGTTAACACTTCTATGAATTTGAATGCTAAACTTCTACCAAATCCACTCTCGGATCCAGGAAAATACAAAAGATTAGTTGGAAAACTGAACCACCTCACTGTTACCCATCCTGACATCTTCTTTGCAGTTAGTGTGGTAAGTCTGTTTCTAAATTCACCTTGTGATGCACATTAGAATGATTCGCATTCTAAAGTATATTAGATGAGCTCCTAGAATAGGCATTGTCTATGAAAATAAAGGTCACACTCCAATTTTTGGATACTCAAATGCTAATTGGGCAAGTTCTCCTCTTGATAGAAGATTCACTTCTAAGTATTGTGTATTCATCGGGGGTAATCTGATATCCTAGAAAAGTAAAAAACAAAATGTAGTTGCAAGATGAAGTGTCGAAGCAGAATATCGAGTCATGACCTCTACTACTTGTGAACTCATTTAGTTAAAATAATTACTTAAAGAGCTTCAGTTTAGGAAAATTATGCAAATGACACTCATTTGTGATAATCAAGTTGTATCGCATATCGCCTCTAATCTAATGTTTCATGAGAGGACCAAACATATTTGAGATAGACTATCATTTTATTAGAGAAAAGATCTTATTTGGATACATCACCACTAGTTTCGTCAATTCAAATTATCAACTGGCGGATGTTTTCACTTTTGAGAGGTTCTCGAATAAGTTATATTTGTAATAAACTTGGTGCATATAACATATATGCTCCAACTTGAGGAGGAGTGTTAAAAACTATGTAAATAATGTCTAGATTTGTTGTATAGGCTAATCAAATCATAATTAAATTATGTAATTATGGTAAATAGGATCTTTGTATTTATTGTAATAGGTTTATATAATTCAATCTTCGTTATGTAGTTTAGACACACAATTTTCTTTATATCTCTTTTTTTTTCTCTTTCAATAATTTTTAAATATTTATTATAAATTAAACATTCAATGAATACTTGATAACATTCTGGGTACTAAACTCATCATGCTACCATGGTTGGAATTATATTGTAGTGTTGAATATCATTTGATTGCTAAGAAATTATTTTCTTCTTTTTAAAAAAAGAATGAAAAGTTACCTGTCAATCCCATTTCAGCACCACTCACATTTTACAAGAAAGATTGGTTTATATCATTCCATAAAATACTTAATCCTCTGACAATATGAATGGCTATATTCAAAAGAATGACATATATGAAAGTAGTTATCTATGGCCACTACAACTTTTAGTGATCAACCATATGATTTTTTATTTAATATATTTGTTCATAATATTGTAATGAAAACAACAATCAAGAACTTGAAAATGATTTCAAAATTAATAAAACAAAAGAAAGAAATGCTTAATGTTGCACCGGAACAAGTCTTGTAACTTAAAACGATTCACCAATGAATTTATATATCGCTCTAAATCAAAGCATATGAAAAAAATAAGATGTACAAGTGTCTTGCGAAGTAATCAATATGACAAAAAACTGAGATGATTATTTGGTCTATGTTTCTTCCCCTTACGTACAATATGATATAATTATGTTAAAGAGTTTTAGCTCAAGTGACACTAAATTTCTTTGACGACTATTTGATTCCAGGTTCAATTTTCACTAAGGTTACTTTGCCCCAACAAATTTCATTAATCTTACTTTGCCCCCACTTTAGCCTGCCTTCCCCCTCTTCGCATTAGGTCTTAGACCTCGTTTGTAACAAAAGTAGTGTTATGATTCTAAAGATATAAACTTGATTGTCTATGCCTAATTATGTAAAATGTTCAATTGCACTGATGTTGATGAAACGCATTTTAAAGACTCGCCCTTTGGTCTAACTTTTTTTTTTCTTAGAGTATCTCTTCACTTGATAGGTGAGAGATAAATCTTTCGAAGTATAATCAGACATTTAAGCAGATATTTCTCTTAACAATATTATTTTCATACACATAGATTCCAGTATCGAACCTAAAATCATATGCTTAAGAGATCCGAGTCTCTTACTCGTCCTTTGGTCTAACTTAAACTATAGAAAAAATGTCATATTTATTTGCTGAGATTAATGAAAATTATTGTCAGGAGAAATGTAAAATAATCTAAGATAATGTTAGTAATGGAAATCACTTATTCCTTTCCTTGTTCTTATTTCTGTGTCTACACTAAAATTAAAAGGTAAAAATCAGGTAGTAGTTACCTTTATTTAGTTAATGAAACAACCATGACATTATGATGTAGAGTTTATTTCTTGAATTTTCACCTAATTTGAAGTTTAGCCTCTGAATTGTAAGTGGCCTCAATAAATTTTTTATTTTTACTTCAATTAGAATCTCCTAATTGTACAAAGCCATTATATTATATTATAGACATTTAGTCTACTTGGATAGGCATAATGATTACACATTTTTCGGTTGCAGACAATCTCAATTTCTGAAGGCGACTGTGAGATTTATGTTGTCTTTGGCAGACTCCAGGAAACACTGGATTCATTGCTAGAACATGTGTAGCATCACTACACTTAGTTGGGGTGAGTTTTGCATTGTAAATCTAATAATTTCTTTCATTTGATAATAAGATTGTCCTCTATTTTCATGTTTGCTGCAAAGTTTTATTAATGGTCTATGTATTTCTCTACCATTTCAGTCATTGGGATTTCAAGTCCATAATACAAATCCTAAAGCGTGTTGGACTAGATTACTGGCCATATCAGTGGACATTTGCTTCTTTAAAGTTGCATTTTTTTTTATTTCACCTGCATCTCTCCTGCTATTCTAGAAAAACTCTTCTAATATGCACGACAGTATGTAATTGTCTATGAATGTCCATTTTAAATCAAGCTCTGCCTTGCTCTCAGTGCCCCTCACCTCTAATTCTTGATTTGATTGGATACAAAGCGTTGCTTATCAAATTTAGCACACAACTAATCTTTTTTTCAATTGAGTCTATATTTTTTCAATTGTCATTTTATTTTAGAAAATGATGATTTTACGTTACTTTTTATCTCACATCATTTTTTATTTTATTTTTTAATGATTGTGATTAAGTGAGAGAGTGTGATGAAAAGAAAGTAATATATTCAATAATATATGAAATAATATAAAAAATGATGTGAGAGAAAAACGTGGTAAAAAAATTATGATTATTTTATTTTATTTATCTCAATTGTTAATATATAAGTATGAAACTTGTCACACTCACACTTACCCAAAATTTGCGTTAATTTCTATCCTAGTAAAAGTTATGGAGAAAAAAAAAAGTTCTTGAGCCTTTCTTAGTGTGTCATTCATGATTGGATCCCCCTTATGCTAGGAAAAGTCACTTATATATCAATAGTTACAGGCTCGATATAAAAGATAAAAGTCTTAAATAATATATATATTTTTTAAAACAAAAGTGATGTGGTGAATGAATATGCATTGAAAAATTCACCTATAAAATTACAGTGCAAAAAATTGAATTAGAAACATAAATAATGATAAGAATTAAAAACAATTATTTAAAAAAATGTCATATCATTTATTTATGAATCGTTATGGTGGAGTATCTAATTAATTGTTTTACTTTTTTCCCTAGCAAAGCTAAGTCTAATGATAAACATAATCTAGCAAATATCTTGTCCATCATAGTTTGGGTAGGGTGGTGATATTTTTCTTCCGCCATTATAGGCCACGAAGACTTAATACTAGCATGTAATAATATGTTTATTACCCAAAAGCTAAAGATTACAAGGAATTTCCCCAAAGGAAAAGCCCTTTAATCATAGAATTCTGGACATCAAGCGTGATAATCATAGACATAATAAGCTTCAACAAAAAAATCATAGGGAACTTTTTCTGTATTACGCTAAAAGTTTGGTATTGACACTCAGTACAAAATCCAAAATAACATTTTTCAACTCAATCTCGTTATATAGCACTACCCTTAGAAAAAGCTTATTATTATATTTATAATATAATAATTCTGCATATGAAGGCCTTAACCCCACCATATGCATGTGGTATCATGTGCAGTGCACTCACCTAAAGTAACTGGAATAAAATGCAGTATCACTATCAACCTATGAGTTTCTCTTTATTCACCAAACACGTATTTATATATAACCCATGCAATGCAAACTCACCTTCCATTGCATTGCAACACAACACACATGGCTTCCTCCCTCTTCTTCCTAACTCTTCTTCTCTTCGCCGTCATCTCTGCCGTCACCCCCTGCCCGCCGTCAAACCAGGCAGCACTAACGGCCTTCAAAGCTGCCCTCACCGAGCCCTACCTAGGCATCTTCTGCTCCTGGTCCGGCACTGACTGCTGCCGGAGCTGGTACGGCGTCAGCTGCGACCCCACTACTCGCCGCGTCACCGACATCAACCTCCGCGGGGAATCCGAAGACCCAATCTTCCAGAAGCTTCACCGCTCCGGCTACATGACAGGAAAAATCTCGCCGGAGATTTGCAACCTCCACAACCTCACCACCCTCGTCGTCGCCGACTGGAAGGCCATCTCCGGCGAGATCCCCTCCTGCATTGCCTCCCTCTCCTCCCTCCGAATCGTCGACCTCGCTGGAAACAAACTTTCCGGCCATATCCCGGCCACCATAGGGAAGCTCCGGCAACTCACCGTCTTTAACCTAGACGACAATGTCATCTCCGGCGTGATTCCGGCGTCGATAGTCAACCTCGCCGGACTCATGCACCTCGACCTCAGCAACAACCGAATCGCCGGCGAGTTACCCTCCGATTTCGGAAAACTTGGCATGCTGAGTCGCGCGTTGCTGAGCCGGAACCAAATCTCCGGTTCAATTCCGAAATCAGTGTCGAGAATGAACCGGCTTGCGGATTTGGATTTATCAATGAACCGGATGACCGATTCGATTCCAATCGAGCTTTGCAAAATGCGGGTTCTTTCTACGCTCAAACTGGATGGTAACTCTATGTCGGGTCAAATACCTTCCTGTTTGTTAAATAATACGGGTATGGGTATCCTGAACTTGAGCCGAAATAGGTTTGAGGGTACCATACCCGATGTTTTTGGTACAGAGTCCTATTTCATGGCGCTTGATTTGTCGTATAATAATTTGACGGGTCTGATGCCCGGTTCGTTATCATTGACCAAGTTCATTGGGCATTTGGACCTGAGTCACAACCACCTCTGCGGAACCATCCCAATTGGGTCTCCGTTTGATCACCTTGATGCGGCGTCGTTTAGTGACAACGACTGTTTGTGTGGAAACCCATTGAAGACCTGTTGATGGGTGACCCGAAAAAAGTATCGGGTTGTTGATGAATGTTACAAGCCATAATGACTTGTAGTGAAGCCCAAGTGTGCTTTTGGTTTTTAATTTTATGTGATAGTATTTGTCAAGTGATGTAATATATTTTAGCCGATAGAGTTGAAATGGACAAATGATAAGCGGAGCAATGCATCTGCATGCATGTGCATACTAATTACTAAGTGAGCATAGGTCAAGCGAGTTCTGAATATTCTTGTGTTGCATGTGAGTTTCAGAGCTGGATGATGTGAAAGATTTGGATTATGATTCCATTATTGTTGCCACATTAATTTAAGTTTACCGCTTGGTCGTTTTCACTTTTCATTCTACAACCAAAGTCATTCATTTTTAAGAAAAGTTCATAATTTAGTAAGCCATAAATACTTTAGAAAATTAAAAAATAGGAAAATTAATTTATTCTACATGTTAATAGAATTTTTCCCAAACGATTGAATAATACGAAGTTAACATTATCAACATCTTAACCATCTGAGTGATAATTAACGATATCTCTATCTGACTATCTGATCAAATGGAATCAGGCTTCTCTCTCAGCATTCCAGAGGGAAGCCATGTTTAACTGTTGAAGAACTGATAACGGTTCAAGAGGAGATATCATATTCTCATGTTTTACTGTCACATGTTCCATTTGAAGGCTAGTATCTATTTCCTTTCTTTCTTCATTTTCCACTCCATTAGAGGCATTCTCTCTTATAAGTGAAAAGAGGGATTTGGTTTAAGTAGATAAATATTATGAATTGAATTTCACAAATGCTAATACTAAAAAGAGATTCGTTGTGATGTATATATCGACTTTAAAATTGTACACCCCATTTTTATGATTGATTTATTCCATTCCTATAACTTACTAAAAGAATTATTGTGCATTCATAATATAATTCATATAATCCTTCTTCGTGGTATATCACCACGCTTTGCCATTTTCGGTTAAAATCAAGGAAAAGAAAAGTGAAATAAAATAATACAGCGACAAGCCGACAACTACCACTTTGAGGGCAGATGCTGCTGTGGCCCATCGCTTCCCATATGCATTAAATATGCGCAAATCTTCATACCGTTCAAATCCGCTTTCTAAATACTCTTACAGGTAAATTTTTTTAATAAGATGAAAAAATATTAAATATTTTTATATTTTTAAGAAATGAATATCTCAGTACAAATTAACGGGTAAACTGGACGAGAAATGAATATATCTCAGGGGGTACACCACCATCAAGCATGCGTCCGAATATTCTATACTTTACCAAAGACCCACCATAAACTTAGCCCACTCATTTCCTTGCAAAAATAGCACAGCCCACCACCTCACTAACACCTACATTTCAAGTGGCCCTCTCTGCATGTGGATGATCCTGTGGTTTTCACTCCCTAACCCGTTTATTATTCCTTTTCCTTCTTTTTACTTTTCCTGAGCTGCCAGCAACATTTTTTTTCCTAGTTGCTTTAAATTAAGATCATTTTTGCAGTTTGCACTGCCTATCAGTGCCTTTGTTACAATTACAAACACGAATAAATTACATGTAATCTCATCATATCACCATGATCAGCTGTGTAGTCTAACCATATTCAGCATATCATGTAACCATGATTTGGGTTCTATAATTTAGCTTTAGAACCTGTCGTGCTGTGGAGTGTTCATTAGAGATGATGCGTCAAAATGTAGAATTATAAGTTTATAAGTTGTATTAGGCTTCTAAAATTCCAGAGTAAACTTATATTTTCATCCTCCAATGATAGTGTCGTTACTTTAGTTTTCGAAAGATTTTTATTATCAATTTAGTTCCTTAATAATGAAAATATCATCACTTTGGTCCTTTAGGGATTTTTTACTTCAATTTAATCCTCAATCATGCAAAATGTCATCAAATTAATATATTTAAATTAACTTAATTTATATTTAAAACAAATTATAATCAAAATCTTATTGAAAAACTGCTTTAAGAAAAAGGCAATTTTTCTCCCAAATTTAATCAAAACCAAACATACATTAATCCTTAAATCAGGGCTCAGTTACACTCATTTGTTACGGTCTAACAAAAAATGACCAATTTGATGATAGTTTGCATAATTGAGAAACTAAATTAGTGATAAAATTTATCAAAACTAAAGTGATGATGCTTGTACCTTTAGACGATAAAAATAGGGATTACTGTAAATTCTTTATTCTATCCATCATGTTACTATTTCCATGTTATAAAGATGTCAGGGGCGAAGGCGAGGCGATAACAAGGCTTTCCCAACTGCATAATTTAGCATTGAAAGGAAATAAATGCTTCTCCTTATAATACAACAGAAGATGTTAATCTGAGCATGTGAAGTGGTCATGGAGAAAGGTGAAGATGAATGCAACCTCCAAAGATGAAATAACATTCACAATTTATTTCCCAGGCATAACTATATCATTCCTTTTCAGGTATTATAATTACGTAATCTTTTAATTCCCAAATGAATACCAATTTTATTCTTTCCTTTTTTGGATAATCAGAGTTAGGTTTCACCAAAAAAAAATGCCTCATCATTGTTCTGGCTCAAAAGGGAGAAGATACGGATGCATATAATATATAGGTGAAAGCAAAGATGAACTGGTGCTGCCTTTAATTGAGAAACTAGAAAAGCTCCACCTCGAAGTTCAGCTCATGATAAAAATCAATGGTTTACCAACTAGAAAAACAGAAGAGGACCAGAATGATCCGTCTTTAAATTAAATGAGAAAAGCCTGTGAGCCTCAGCTGACAGCTCAGATGGTAAAGGCCAAAGGCCAAGGGCAACATATTCAGAACACCTACAACAACAGAGGCAGTGAACCTCAGCCTAGTTGAAATTGACTCTTTTTTCATTCTTATTACTTATCAGTAACAGGTCATCTTTATTAAGGCACTGGGACTTCACCAACAGTCTACCTTTTCCTTTTCTTTTCTTTTTTTTTATCTGAGCTTAAGAGCAAGCCAGCCATAGAATTTGATTTCATTGGTTGAATGAAATCTGTACAAAGTACAAATTCATTCAACTAAATCCAAATCACTGTAACTAAAAGCCATTTTCAAGTTTACAACAATGACCCGTGACAGTTTAAACCAGAGACTAAAAAATTAAAAGTTTGCCCAAGTTTGCCCTCCTTTTTCATGAAACTATAAAAATACACAAAATAACATAAATAAATAAGAAATGGAAATAATTCAAAGCATAAGGATACTGGTTAGAAGAGTATAGTAAAATGGATAAATTGCTTATAATAAATGGGGGCATAAAGTTTATTTGCTCGTAGGCATAAGGCATTTATTAATATTAGTATATGCGCAGGTACAAAACAGGTTTAGACGTTTAGTATGCTTACCGTGTGAATTAATGGGGAAAACTCTTGCCTCTCGGCATTATTAGATGATCAATATGTCAGTCAATAATATATCAAATGGACAAGGTTTCAGAAACTCCTTTTCTAGATTTACCAATAAATTCAAAGTTGACAAAATTTAATTGGATATCGAATCCACGTATGGATTGGAAAATAGTAATCAGACTAAAAAATATCCTTATATTTCAGATTCAAATCCAATATTCCAAAATCCTTCAGGAGTCATAGGCGGAACATACCTATATCGATGCCTAGAAACACCATCATGATGCTCACAGCGGAAATTCTGCTTGCTACCATCAGGGTCCTTACCATCAGCATTGGGAAGAACAACCTCATAGAATTTCCTGCATTGTTTGCATTCAACTCCTTTCAAATTTTCACGCTCCGCTTTCTTCCTCACTGGTTCAACATACTTGAAACTCCTTTTGTTGGCCACTGGAATTGAAGATTGCTTCTTCTGGGGACTGCTTTTGGCATTCAAATCCTGTGTTTCATCATCTGAGCTGTTCATGCTAAAATCTTTCTGAATCGGGTCTGGGAGGTCTTCCTTATTCAAATCTTTATTTAAATTTTCTCTGATATTCTCAAGAGGGGTATCAAGAAAATCATCATGAGGGTCAGGACCTGCTCGACTTTGATGAGCCCTGGTTTGTCTCCAGGAAGATGCAGGCCGCTTTGTACCAGATACAGAGACAGATTTCGTGCTGGGGGGACATTTTAGGACACCATGGAAACTGGAACAAGGAGGACTCAAATTGGCTCCTTTGTCATCCTGCAATGCCTTCTCCTTGACTTTATTTGTCTCACACGCAGCAACAAACACATCAGGAGTTCTATTTTCAAGGCCTGGAATAATAGGAAGTAGATGACGAGTTAGTAACATAAAATGTACACTTCACTATCACAATGTAGCATTTAGCCAACAAAAATCTATGCATGTGATGCAATTTGATACAGATTGGTCGGAATGAAGGCCACTTTATACAAGACAGTGGGGTAAACATTAGGACCATGCACATATTGGAGCAAGAACGACTCAGGAGAGACAATTTAATTTACCTCCAAAGTTATCCTCCGGGATTTCACTCTTCACTTTAGCTGTTTTACAAGCATCCATAGAGGTATTTGGGTTTTCAAATGTAACACCTGCAATAACATGCAATAGGCGATTGATCAATATGTAGCAGACAAAGATGCAGCCTAAGCCAATGGTCTAGTCAAGGGCATGTGCAATGCCTTATGGTGCATGTTTCAAATTCAAATTTATCTTCACAAAACTAGAACAGTTTCATAAGACCAAGTAAATAAGTAATAACCCAAAACATGTGATAAATCTGACTGGTGCAAATATTAACATAAGCTTCTTCTTACCAGGTTCTATGATTGGACTCTTATGTTTGGACAAATCGATTTCATTCTCCAATTTGTTCTGGTGAAGCATATTTTCTTCGGTGAGACCAACCTTTTCGCGGAGGTAATTGTGTTGAGATTTAAGCCTTTTATAGGCTTCAGTTAAACGATTTCTCTTCATTTTCTCAGCTTCCACTTCTTCAAGTCGCTTTTGATAGGAACCCATTTTATTTGAGACCTCATCAATTCTCTCCTCTAAACACTTGACCTTATCCACAAGAACTTTATTCTCCTTCTCACACACACCCAGCTTCTTTCCAGACTCCAACACTTCCAACCTCTTCATTTCCATTTCTTCCCTCAACTTGTCGCGTAACTCTTCCCCTTCCTCAACCTCTCGCATTTTCATTCCCAATTTCTCATCCAAATCATCGATTTTCTTCAAAAGCCGCTTCCTTTCCCTTTCGCAATTCTGAACTTGTTCCTCCAACTCGTTCGCCCTCGCAATCGCCCCTTTCCTCTTATCTTCACTCACTTTCAGCTGCATTTCCCTTTCTGCCAACAAGGACCCTTTGGACTGAACCAACTCCACCAAGCTCTTCTGCAACGCCATCCCTTCGTCCACCTCCTCAACCTTCTTCCTAACCTCCCGCTCCAGCTCCTCGATCCGACGCCGTTTCTCCTCCGAGATTCTTCGGTTTTGGACTCGCAGTTCATCGATCTTAAGGGAGAGTTGGGTCTCCATCTCCTTGCGACGGTTTTCGAGGGAGTAGAGTTTATGGAGGGTTTTGGATTTGGATTGGAGATTGGGGTAAAGCTGGGTGCAGAAAATGTACTCGATCTGGGAGATTCGATCTTTGGCTTCTTGAATTGAGGCGACGAGGATGGTGCTGAGGCCGGAAACGAATTTTTCATCGTCGGGGTCGAGGGGAACGGGTGACCCTAATTTGGGAGAGTTGAGAGAGTGGGACTGTCTTTCTGCCACTTCGCCTTCATTCATTGTAGAGGATTAAATGGAATCGATGAATTGGAAGGGGCCAAGCCAAGGTTCCGTAATGGAGTGTAGTGTTGAAGAAGAAGAAGAAGAAGAAGAAGAAGGGCGTTCACTTCACAGTTTACACACGCGTGCGGGCTTGCTGCTTTTGTGTTTTGAAAGCTTTGGCATGGCGGGCAAGAATATGGGCCTGTTTGTGATAGCTGGCCTTAAATTAAAAATTAAAACATGTTTAGTGGGATTTTAATTGAAAAATGATTCTCTCACATCATTTTTTAAAATACATTATTTTTTATCATATTTTTAATAATTATGATTAAATAAAAAAAGTGATAAAAATAAAGTAATATAATTAATAATATAAAAAGTAATATAAAATATGATGTAAAAGAAAAATATAATAAAAATATTATTATTAATTTTAATTATATTATATTTTATAAGAAACATAAACACTCGATACTTGGTATTAACATAATTTTTATTATTTAATTATAATTAATCTCAATTTATTTATTTTAGTTTTATCATTTTATAAATATGAAATGATATATAACAAAGAGATGTACATTAAGCATTTTGATTTTTAAAAAGGATGACAAAATTTTAAACAATTGTGTGGTACTTATTTTTTCTCAAGATATAACACACACTAAATATTTTATTAGTTGTTAATTTTTTTAAATATAATTTAAAATATTTATTATAAAATAATATACAATAAATATGTGATAACTTATTCTCGATATCTTACTCATTAATATATCGTAGAAATTTTGTAAAATTTTTAAGAGATATTTTTTAAATATTTTAGAAATATGATGAAATATATTTTCTCATAAGGCAATGATATATTTGTTTATTAATACTTGGTTGCATAATCATTGTAGTTGGCCTGCTCAAATGGGCCCTGTTGCTGGGCTGGATTTGGTGGCCGATCTCTAATTGGGCTGGGGTGCTACAAAGGTACTCTAAAGTTTAACTTAAGTAGAGAAAGAAGACGATTTTTCCTATCTATCTCACCATTCCTATTTCCATGAAGAGGTGTTCCTGATCTCCCTGAATTGAGTGCGTTGTTGATTAGGAGTTCGTAGATAACATGTTGGTGATTAGTGATTATACCCTGTTGTGTGTGTACCTTAATAGATGGATTTCACTCTAATTACCTGCGGCGATTTTTGTTTTTTAAGCATCACTCCTCTTTGTAAAGGTTACCATTTGATAAAATAAAGCATAAGAAGAGGAGAAAAAAGCTTCTCGAAATTAAACAAGTAAGAATTTATTTAACTTTAAAATATTTAATAGGTTAAAATCATAACACACATCGAATTAAATTAAAGATAAATAAATTTTTACTTACTTATTTTAAAAACAAACTTACCTTAAAAAAAAACCTTTTCCATTATATGATATAAGGCATTTTCACTATAATGGACAAATTTAGCAGGCCACATGGCTTAATATAACCTAGATCCATTTGTAACAGTTTAAGACTTTAAGTAGAGAAACCACTGCTTTGTTGTGCTTAACATTCAAGGGTCCGCTCCAAACTAAAATCATAAGATTATATAAACTTTATTTCTCTGTGAGCTTGAAGCAAACTACATAGCATACATAAACTAAACGTAAACCAGAATGTTGATGCATCAGAAAAATGAAACTAAAAAATGTGTTAAGGTTGAAAAGAATTCACAAGTAAATTGAATAAAATTTTAATTGCAGGAGAAAATCCATGGCGACTTCAAAGCCAGCCAAATACATCTTAAAAATAAAATAAAACATTCCCAAAATTGATAAAGTAACTATCACCTAGGTGCCTAGTTAGATCAATCCTCTTCATCAATCACCTTGGTGCCCAAACCTTTCCATTCTTCCGGAGGGAGATCTGCAACAGTGAGTATTGAATAAAATTCCTCTTTAGCATCTTCAACATTATTTCTTTTTGTGTAATGCAAACATGAATTCTCTTTGAGTGTGTTTAGAATGTAAAAAAAATAGAAAATGATTTAATTTGTAAATCAAATCAAATTAAATTTTGTGTTTAAAATATTAAAAAATAAAGAATAATTTAATTTCTAAAATCTCATAAATTTTATTCTCTTTTATTTAGAAATTTTATCAAATTTAATAGAATTTTTAGAATTTAATTTGATTTAAAATAAATAAACTATTTTATTCTTAATAATTATCTCTAACTATCTCTTATAAAGGTAAAAATATAAAATAATAAAATCAAATCAAATCAATTCCTATTTTAATGAAATCAAAACACACAATTTAATTTTTAAATCAATTCAAATCTTATTTTTTAATAAATTTTAAACATAATTTAATTTTTAAATTAAATCAAATCAATTCAAATCAAATTATTTATAATTTTAATTGATTTTAAACACTACCTTCGGCACACTCCGTATTCCACGGCTCCAGACAAACTTATTTAGCTTGACATCAACTCTCACATCAGTTGTTCCCATTTCCTTTTGGGCAAACTTCCTGGTTTCCTTGATTGCCTTTGGAGCCTTCTTCTTAATATGCTGCATACGTTTGAGAATTTAAAAAAAAAATGCATTAGAAAACAGAAAATAATAAAACGGATCTATAAAAACTATAAGACAGTATGCAACGGATCATGCGAATAATATTACGCTATCTATAAGACAGTAAATATTACGGGCTATTTTCCTCTGCGAATCATGCAACGATCGCATTTTCCCACATATTAAGATTTTAGTAGTCAGTATGCACCTATGCACCCAGCTATCAGAAAGCATTTCCAGTATTGATGCTAAAAGCTAGTGGGCCCTGAAACAAGTCAATAAATGAATTTTCCTCATGAAGATGTCCTGTTTTGCTAAATAAGAAATGCAGAGCATAATTTCATTGAAAAATTTTATTGGAAACCAGCAAGCATAGGGATTCTAGCACTAGAACTACACAAGAAAAAAGGATAGTAGAATATTCTTAAAATTCTCTCAACCACTCCAATATTTTAAATATAATCCACTCAGCCCTAATATCAATTTCCCGTATCAAAAAATTATCTAGTTCCTAAACTAAATCAATACTATCAGAGCGAAGACTAAAACAGAAATGAAGGTTATAAATCTGATCCTAAGAAGAAAGGTAAGGATAATGGGTGGATGCCAAAAGTATAACTGCCCCAAACAAATCAATACCAAAGTACTCATTCAGTCCTGTAATTCTTTCTAAGAAAGAACAAATTGGCTTGTCTGCTCTTTTTGAACCTAGGAAGCAAGAAGATAATATCTATACCTACAAGCTCACAAAATAAACCGTAAACCTACACATACCAGAATCAACCAAATAGATACTTAGTCAACAAACCTTCAGTAAAACTCTACAACTATGCATCTACATCAAAACTGTATTAGTTTCTTTAACTTCTTTGTGCAAAAACATCATCAGATAACAATAACCATATAGTAACACAGCCAGAAATGCATCCTTGGGTATCTATCACCCTAACAAGTAATACCTGAATACTGAAAGCACAAGTGCCACCCATTAAGTCAAGAACAGTGACATGGGCAAAGTCACAGAATCTTTTCAATAAATCAAACTAGGTGTAACCAATGCACATCAAATTGATTAAACAAATAAAAAGCATTCAACAATGGCACATAAAACCTTCTCACATTGCCAACCATTAAGCAAGCCTAATGTATAGTACCGCACAAATAGACAAGAACATGGGATACACTATAACATATTAACATTACTACTACATGTATGTAGTTCTGGTTGCCCACGATTACTTTGATGCCAAAGCTTGAAAATTTAAGCCTATCAAAGCTATAACTATAAGGCAAGCCACTTAACAGCTAACAGCTCCTTCTACTGAGTCTCAAAACCAATGCATTTATATACAATACAAATTGAATTAGAGAACCTACGAGAGGGGAAAGTGGAGAGGTTACCGTCCATGCAAGCGTTTGTGGAGGTTGACAGTGTACTCTCTGGTGGCCACCCCCTCCTTCCTCACTCTCGCCCTCATCACCACCATTGTTACTTTTTGCAGTGCTGTCAGAGAGAAAAATAAATATATATTTATTGTAAGACAATAATTAAGTAAAGTTATTTAAGTATTTGTATTATTATTTTTTATTAAAAATATAATATGTATATTATTTTTTAATAAAAATATAATATGTGTATTATTTTTTAGTTATTTTATTATTATTTTTAAAATTTTTATTAATAAATTATAAAAATATATACATTTATTATATTTTTAGCTACTTAGGTAAGTTTATCTAAATTTTGTCTTTTATTTTATTTGTTGTGTTTAGAAAAGCCCTCAACTTTTCCGTCCTAAATACCGGCCCAATCAATCTGTGCTTGGCTTATATGGGATTCCGATTCCGATATTCATCTAACTTTTATACTTTAGTCTAACTTTTATACTTTAATTTTTTTTAACTCACTCATAAATTTATATTATATCTTATAAAAATGTTATAATTGCATACAATTTGATTTGACACTTCTCTCACATAAAAATATAGTGGAGAGAAGTTAAAAAGTATTTGATTGGATGAAAAACATTTTCCTATAGGATTTTGGTTTTGGCCCAATTTGAATAGCTTAAGCATCTAGGCTGAGCCCACCGAGCCGAAAGGTTGAAAAGAAAACGTTACCAAATGACCAGAAACATTATATTTATACTTATGATTACGACTGCACACGGGTCAAGTTGGTTTGGGTTTAAGAAAAAAAAATTCAAACTAATTAAGTGAAGTCGGGTTAGGTTGAATCGAGTTTGAATTTTTTTTTTCAAGTAACACAATCCGAACCAATCCGATTACAATTGGGTTGGGATTGAAATGTGTTAAAATGTATTTTTCGGTGCCATTTAACATGCTCCCTAGATGAATCTCCCATAAACACTTGCAATAAAGGTTGAAAAAAAGGTTACAAATTCTCCTAAGACAAACATCACTTCAAATTTTCCTTCAACACCTTCTTCCCTTTTCTCTTTGCTAATTAATATCATAAATTTTCTTATGACTCCATCGAAATTGAAAAAACCTAGCTAAAAAAGAGGAAGTTGGTAAAGAAATAGGAAGAGAGTAGAAGGAACCAGAACTGCCACTCTGTCACGGCCCCTGCGACTCGTCACTACCAGGCACGAACCCGTAGCGAGCACCCTAGATCCGTCCTTGCTGTGAACATCTGCCACCCTCACACTCATTCGCCGGCAGCAGCAACCCACCGAAGCCCTACCTTGCACCATCGTCGACAATCCCCTTGGCTTGCGTTGGCCAGATTTGTCTTACTGGTGCGACGGGTTCTGAGTTTGATGGATCTGGTACAATGAGTTCTGGGTTCGATGGTGGCTCTGGGTGTGGGGTGACGACGATGCGGCGTTAGCTTGGGTGGTGGTTCTGCTTTGGGTTTCGACTGAGCATCTCTAGGTAATCGCTGGCATTAATGCAGCGGCAGTGTGGTGGTGGTAGAGGCAATGAGTGATGAATCTGTCGATACAAAATCAAGTGAAGTGAAGTGAAAATGGACTAGAGAGAGGAAAGTGTGATAAGAGTCTTTGGCTATAATCGAGTAATCGAGTGGTCGAGACGAGTCATCGAGTTAGTTTTTTGAACTCGTTACCCAATCAATGAATGATCGAGTTGATCAAATTTTATCTAAACAGACCAGATGACTCGAATTAACCCAAATATTTTATATTAGGTTGAGTCAAGTTGATCGCGTTCTCAGATCATTAGGTCGGGTTGTGCAACCCTACTTATGATGGTAAGGAAATCTTTTTTTCCCTTACTTTTTTTGTGTGTGACTTTAATTCTTTTGGGATGGAAAAATACAGTTAGAGTGTGTTTGGAATGCAAAAAAATGGGAAATGATTTCATTTGTAAATCAAATTTAATTAAATTTTGTGTTTGGAATGTTAAAAAATAGGAAATGATTTGATTTTTAAAATTCCATGGATTTCATTTCTTTTGTTTTTTAAATTCTATCAAATTTGATAGGATTTGTTAAGAATTGATTTGATTTGAAATAAATATACTATTTTACCCTTAATTTTCTCTAACAACCTCTCATAAGAGTTAAAATGTAAAATGATAAAATCAAATCAAATCAATTCTCATTTTAATAAATTCCAAACATAAAATTTGATTTCTAAATCAATTTAAATCCTATTTTTTTTTTAAAGTTTCAAATACAAAATTTAATTTCTAAATCAAATCAAATCAATTCAAATCAAATCAAATCAAATTATTTCTCATTTTTATTCATTCCAAACACACTCTTAGGCTTTCTTACAATTGACGTCTTCAGAACTTGAACTTTTATCTTCCATTTATAATATAAACTGTGTCTAACTGTTTGTGGATCTAATTTTTTATGTTTTATTTCTCTTATACTTTTTTTTGTTGCAACTACATTCTTTGTATTAAAATTGCCTTAAATTAGAATCAATCATCAATGACGACTGTACATGGTTGACTGTTATCACCTAACGGGAATAAAAGAACCATTAGGCTAAAATCCTGATCCAATCAAATTGTTTGATGAGAAATTCTTAAGTGTTGTAAGAACAAGAGATTTATTTTATTTTGTATTATCGAATATATATTACATTAAGTGTATCGACCATCATTGTTTTTTATTTTAATTATATTTTTAATGCTATAATTGAAATGTTATACATTTAATAAGATAAAGTAACAACAGATTTATTTTGCTCAGAAAACACCCAACAATCTCTCTTGTTTAATGACCTTTGCCATGATATAATCCATGTCATTGCCGTGAACTAACATCATGGCAAATTGTTTCCTCTACTAAAATTTTTTGGATAAATCTAGAGTATTTAAATTTGATATATTAGACCAATCACATCATTAATTAATAAATAATTATTATAATTCATTGATAATTAATTATTATAATATATCATAATTAATAATATGATTGGCCTAATATATTTAATTTAGGTATTTTAAGTTTATACAAGAATGAAGAATACTAATAACATGTTCTTTTAAATATTTCTTTCAACACTTATTTTACCTTTATATACTTTAAAAGATTATTTTTTAAAAATAATAACAACACTTACTTTTAAACCATAATAAAATAAGTATTTAAAATAATATATTACTAATACTTCTTATACAAAAATTTCTTGTCCTCCACTAATTAATAAAAGGGAGAAATTGCTCAAACAAAAGGGCAAGGATGGAATCTGAATGGTTAGTTAGGACTCATGATTCTCCTACATCATAACAAAAGTAAAAAATAATAATTATAAATTATCTTACTCAACTTTTTATTAATTCTTTTAATTATTAAATAAAAAATATTAAATATTTTTAACATTTGGAAAACATTAAGAATATTAGAAAACTCAAAGTAAAAACTTATACGCCAATCAACCAGGAATATGTAAAGCAACTTGTGCAATTAATTAGGACTCGTGGTTCTACTAATAAAAGTATAAAAACATAACGCCAACTAATGTGCAATACGTAAAGCAACTTGAGCAGGCAATATGGCCCCTTCAAGTGGGTCATTACACGATTCATTTCACACAAAAATCTTCCCTTGCAATGCAATTGAATTTGAAAAACGAACCCCAAGCTGCGAAGTCCCATCAGCATTTGCATATGGGACGTACAAGTACAATCATTTCTTTAGTTCTCTGCCGTCCATCCAATGTGAAAATTTCATATTTTTCATGTTCTTTCACTTACGAATAAAATGGATATTAATTTTATGCTTTTTCTTTAAATTGTTTAATTTTTTTTACATTAAATGGCTTAAAGTTAATAAACTTTAAATTTTTGCTTTAATCTTATTACTTTAAGAATCTATTGTTCCTTTAACAATGCTCACATAATTTAGGACGTCACTAACTATAATGATGAGACGCATAATCTTAAATCTAAAGTTGTATGCAGATCAACTAATAAACGCTACATAACCAAAAGATTACTGACACGCAAGTGAAAAGAGGTACGCTTATCAGTTAAAGTGTTTTAAAGAAGTCAAAAATTATACCCACTTGAGACACCGGGTAACTTCTCACTAAAGAACACAATTTGTTAAGGAGCATTGTACTCCGACATTGTATGTTCAATTCAAGATGGCCAACATGGAGGCCCAAAATAGAGACATATCAGAGCTCGGCATTGTAATAACTATTGAATCATCAACTTGGAGGCAGTGATCGATCCTGGAGTTTTGAGTCTCTAAAAGCCAAGCCCATTAATAACAGAGGTGTGATCCATGACTTTTGGCAGGAAGATCATCCAGTTAGATCAATGGGACACCAACAAGCATGTCAAATGGGCCACAGCCTAAGGTCCCTTTAGGACATAAACTTCCATGCACACTTACAACTACCAAAGAGATTCCTACTATAAATAGCATCATTAAAGGCGATGATAAACATTTTTTCCTACTCCTATCAAACTTAACACACCACACTAACTTGATTGTTAGAGAGTCTTTGTAGATACCCAACCCCCCATTTCCAAAGCCTCTAAACTTGAGGACTACTCAGCAAGAAGTTGGTTCTTACTCAAGTAGCTCAAGAGCACCAAGACAAAACAAATCTCAAAAATGTTTATATGAGTTTTTGTACAAAATATTTAAATTAATAATTATAATAATAAAAGTTAAAGCAGTTGATAGTTAAGTTTATAACTTTTTAGAAGATATATTATTTGTAGGTTGTTTTCTCCCATAAAAAAGTGGTTGGGGAAACAGTCTAGGAATGGCATTCGTGTGAGCAACGATGACAATTCTTGCTTCTCTAGTTTTCTCCCATTATCACCATTGATTATTTTCTCGAGAGAAAAATTCCCCCTGTCCCTGTTCTCTGGGGGGAGGTGGGGACTTGAGGGGCTTAAAATTATATTTAAAAAATTAGAAAAAAATTGAAAAATGAAAAACATACATATAAAAAGTTGTAAATAATTTTAATTTAAGTTTAAAATATTAACAAATTAAAATACCAAGTTACTACCTAGTGATATATTTTTATTTTTTTCATTTTAAATAAGTATAAAAATAATATAGATGAAAATTATTAAAAGAAACAGCTTTTAATACATATATATGATTTAATCATTAAAGATAATTTAATAATTTCTCAAGAACAGGGACTTCGCGGGATGAAGGATACGATCCCCATCCCCACATCTACATTGAGGGATTTTTATCCCTGTTCTAGTCACCACGGGGAAAAATTCCCCAGATTCGAGTCCCCAAATAAGGTGGTCCCCACAGATATACAAAAATACAAGAAGATTTTGTCATCCCTAAAAAATATATTATTGTTTACAAAAATAATAATTTAAACGAGTTCATATATGTATATTATCATTTTCATATCTCAATATATATAATAAATTATAATGTAATTGAGTCCACTTAATATTTCTTTCATAAAGTTTTTTTATTTATAGAAGTTTAAGAATTATATACCCCTAACCAAAAGTGATAAGCAATAAAACTTGACAACAACTCTCTTTTTGCTAATGTTTTAAAAATTGGATCTAATCGATTGGTTGAACTAGTTGGACCATGTCTTTGGTTCAAGCAGTTTTCGATTTAATCACAGTTTAATCATAATTTAACCATAAATTTGATTGGTTGAATCAATCAAACCATGATTCGAAAATCTTGTTAGTTCAATCTCCAGTTCAATTTTTAAAATATTACTTTTTACTTCTGTTATTTTCACTTTCATCGATATAATGAGTATATATCAATGTTTTTAAAATTGGATGGGTCATTAAATCGATAAAGACATTGGTTTATGGCTCACTAGTTCAACCATGATCAAACTAGTAATAATTATATATATATATATATATATATATAATATTAAGTAATAAACTAATATATTAATATCTCACATTATGTTATATATTGTTTTAAAGTCTCACATTGTATAATGAGTCAAACATTTAAGTATACAACATATATAAAAGTTAAGAATAAATCACACTTAAAAATCCTACATAAATTAATAAATAAAATATTTAAATATACAACACATATAAAAACTAAGATAGAGGCAAACATTCTTATACTTTCCTTGAGTTTTATATGTGAACTTTTGTAACTTTGAATTAGACTTTTATTTGAATAAAAAATTATTTTTAAATAAGAAAAAAATAAAATAAAAATCGATTCAAACTAATTCACAACCGATTTTTAACCAATTCAAACTAATTTTAACTAGTTTTTTAAAATTTCAATTTTCTAAATTAATTAGACCAAACACATGACCAATTCACCAATTTTTTAGTTGAACTAGCAGGTTGGATCTGATTTTTAATCATTGGTATATACTCCAAAACTCTAAGATGAGACAAAACTCTCCCAAGGTGGATGGATGAATTCTTATACAGCTATATAACATAAAACTAAATGAAATAATAAAAATTTTCAAGCATGATCAGCATTCCGTGCAAAATAATTTGTTAACCAAAATTGATGAGTAATATCATTAGTTCAAGAACCTAAAGCAATTTTAATTTTTCTTGTCTATGGTTTACTTGGATTTTTCCATATGGTTAGTGGGGTTGGTATAGATTTACCATCATTGTGATCAAAAGGTCGTTTGTTAGATGCTCCCCGACATTATCTTGTCATTAATTGTCCATGCTTTAATTCAACCAAAATTGGAATTTTTTAAAAGAAAAACTGTTAACATACATAGGACAGGAAAGGAATCACGCCCCACCAACAAAAGAAAGTTAAAAGCACAAGAATCTTAAATACATTCAAGGACATCTAATTGTTTGCTCTATGCTTGTTATCCTTTGGAATCCTAAGGATTTATTGTTTAATCCTATAAGGTGATTTAGTTTTTAATGTTCTTATTTTTTTCCCCTTTTCTATTTAACAGAATGTGATCAAAAATGAAAAAAATTGTGATCAACTAGAGTTAGATTTCTAAGTTGCAATGTCATTCAACATTCGAGTTATAAAAAAACATTTACACTAACAAGTAACAACATAAGAATTATATTTAACACTAAACTAATGAAATACAAATGAATGAGTCATTCAAATTTAAATAATTTAAAATTTTGAATAATCATTTAATTGTAATATTAAATTTCACAAAATCAGAGCATTATATATTATTAGTTGAAATCACAATTTACTAATTTTAGAATTTAACATTTTTTCGTGAAACAAAAAGCATGAATTCATCTAAGATATGTGCTATATATATATATATATATATATATATATATATATATATATATATATATATATATATATATATAGGATTAATATATATTCCAAATAAATAGTTGAATATAGTAATAATGTAAGCATTTTATTTATACTGATACTATATATTAAAAAATAATGAGAGCAAATATGAAAGAATTGATTTATTAATGGACGAGTATATAATATGTAAATAAGTATATAGTTATGTTTGAATCTCAATTATACTAATTTTTTTAAGTCAGACAACCACTTATTATAATATAAAAAAATTATTTAACTGATTTGAAAAGATAAATTAGTCGAGATATATGTAAGTTAACTTGATCACCATATTATTACAATAAAAAAACCCAAAGCATTTGACATTAATTTTAAGTGCAGGTTTCAATTAGCTTTGCAAATATTATATAAAAATGGATTATACGTATATTTGATTTTAAAAAAGTATTATAAAAGATTATTTTTTGTTTAAATATGCAAATTCAAAAACAATTTTAAGAAATGGGTTTTACTTGTATTGTATAAAAAGTCAGTTTTATATAGAAAATCAGCAAAAACAATATGTAATAATTTAAAATATTATTTGTTGGAGGAAAATAAAATTTTATTTGTGTTAAATTTTGTACACTAACAGCAAATTAAAATTAACTCTTATGAACAATTAACGAATAAACTTCACAAGTAACAATTAACCCTAACGGATGTTTGCAAAGTGAAAAAAAAAAATCAATTCGTATAAAATAAACTGCTTTTGACTTAGTTTATAACAAATAATATAGAAAGAAAAAAAAAATTACATCATCATCACGCATGATTAACGCACAAGCATGGCATGTTTCGTAAATCGTAAGAAACACTACTTAGAAAATTCACGTGCACCCCTTTGGACTTTGCTAGCACACTTCGTGTTCCGGTATATTTGCAATACAATGATGAAGACTTTTTCTTTTATTTTTAGGGGTGGGTGCCCTTTGGTGGCATTGGAAGGACAAAATAAAATACTTATCTCAAGTTATGGTCCACTCTTAATAATTCTTTTAAATTCTTTAATCATACCCTTTTAATAATAAATTTAATTTTGATGTAATGTAAAAATTTTATACAAGTGTAGTTATGTTATTGAAATAAATTCAACTCTCATAACAATTATTTTAAAAATTAATTTAAATAATAAAATAATAAAATTAAGTAATAATATACAAAAATTTTATATATCAAATTAAAATCTTTAATATTATAATTCAAATTTAATCCGTCCATTTACATAAAAAATTCTAAAATATTTTTCAGATATTACTCTATATAATTTTTATAGTACCACATGTTATATTTTTATTGAATTAATTTAATGTTTTGCTAGAGAACTTCTTAAGTGTCCTAGAGTAAAAAAACTTTGTTCTATATCATTAAATGTATATCATATTTATTAGAATAATTAGTCCTAATTCCATCTCAAAAACTAACTTATGAAAGAAGGGTTACACAAATCATTATAAGTGGTACTTTGCACGCCCAAGACTAAACATCTAGAACGTGAAAGTTGCAAGACTGAACATTTATGAGTAGTCTAATTAGGATTAGGATTGACTCTAATAACATATTAGAATAATTGAGCCTAATTCTAGCACAAAAATTAGCTCATGAAAAACGATTTGTCCAAGTTATTATAAGTAATAGTTTACCTATATAATTAGTCAATATGAGATCTTAATGGCTTTATTAGTCATCACTATCTCCCTTTTAACTATAATTTTCATGTTATAGTTAATGTCTCACACATTCAATAATACAATTTTTTTGTACACCTAATAATCTCTTTGCTATTAAAAAATATAAGAACTAGGGTATTCATGATTCATCCTAACCTAAAACTAATTGAATCATGTTTGAATTCTTAAAATTTGACTCAATATATTTTTAGACCGAATGCAAACTATAAATTGACTAAACTCAACCTGATATAACATAATATTTTAAAACTTATATATATATTTTTTATTAATATAATTTATTTCATAATATTTATTATAAAATATCTTTTAATTTCAATTTCATACATCTACAATTTCACAATTTCATTATATATAATGTCTAATATTATGTATTTTATATAATATTATGTCCATAAATCAAGAATTTTAATCAATGGGAAAAAATCGCATGAATTTTTAGTCAATGAAATTTTATATTTTTATATTTTAAAAATATTAAATAATATTTTTATTATCTATTATCAAATATTTTTCTCATATATGTAATCAAACAATTATTTAATAATATTATATGAATTTTACATTTTATTATATAAATTTACTAATTTATCTATATAAAAATAAAAATTATATATAAAAATATAAAAAACATATATCTATATAAGATAAAAAAAAATTACAAAGTCAATTGGATCCGCCCCTGATTATGTCAATTTAATCATTAATCAGACCAAGATTCAAATATAAAAAAAAAATGGATTCGGTTCAGCCTACGTATTAGGTCGGGTTTGAGTCGGTCAAAACCCATGCCGTAAACGTCCTTACCACGAACCTTTCCATTTACACTATTTGACAGCCTGTACAACGCCCACCCAACCAAATCCTACCACTTAGATCATGACGTTCCTCGAGATTCCCCATATAAAAATATAAAACCAGAACCCAATTATCATACGCAAAACTAATTTATTTAATAAAAAAACCAATATTCCACTCGCGAGTCATATATTTTACACCTGGCGTGACCCTGTTGGCTCTCAAACCTTCAAAAAGTTAAGAGTCATTGTCACGAACATAAAAGGCCGCCGCGATTTCTTGCGGCACGATACGAACTCACTCACCATATCGCGTCACTCTCAATATATCGAGATAATTATGTCAAATCACGTCGGTCCAGCAACTTTTCTATCATCACCACTATTCTCGAAAATTCCAATTTCTAAGTACAACACAAATTGACAACTATACCCTCACACCCCCCATCGAATTCACATTTCCACGCCCCAGAATCCGATCCCCAATCCCCCCTCTCGTGAATTCAAAACCAGAACAAACGAAACAGCAGACATAGTCACAACATTTATAAATTTCCAACCCAAAATAAAATAAAAATAAAAATCTAGAAATTAGAAAAAAAAGCAAAACAATATGATCAAAGCTCGATCTAACACAGAAGATCACAGAGAAGTTCATCTTTTCGGTAACAATCTCTCAGCATCCACACACGCGCTGAGTTGTTTCTATGTGTATCTCTGAGAAAGAGAACACGACTAATTAATCTCGATCGCATAAAAATGACAATCGACGATGCCGTTTCGTGTTTTTTCTAAGCGATCTTTTCTAGATTTTCCGATTTAGGTTTTTTTTTTGGAATTCAGATTTCAGAGTTCAGACTTTGACGATCTTCGCGGCTTTGACCACCGGATTTTCCCTGGCGATGGCTTCTCGTCCGGCGGATTTGTAGTCGAAGCTGCAGTCGTGGCGGTCGGAGTACCGGTGCTCGGCGCAGAAGAGCTCGCCGCACCGGCAACGGAATCCAGTGAGCCCGACCTTTTTCCGGCAACCGGAGCACCGATTCACGAGGCGCTTAGCCTCCGACGGCGTCGTTTGGTTCGGTTTGGGTCGATCCGTTTGCGAGGCGGGGTCTTGTTCTTCCTCGTCAGGAGGATGGGATCTCTTGGGGGAGCGTGATGACGTGGCGGATCTGGTGGTGGCCTTGTCGTCGGAGAATCTAGAAGGTGCTGACGTGGCGGTGGTGGCGTTGAAGCAGTTCTGGCACATGTTGTTGGTGGCAGGGTTGCCGGTGACGCCACAGTTGTTGACGCAGGGGGTGATGGTTTCAGGAACCTTAAACTCGGTCTCCTCTTTTTCTGTCTTCTGAGCCATTGTTTTTGTTGTGTTATGGGTTTGAGAAGGCCTTGGTTTTTGGGGTTACAAAGAGAGAGAGAGAGAGAAGAGAAAAACGGAACGGGTGGTTGGATTTGGAGATTGAAGATGGAGGAGGAGCGGAGGGGAGGGGGGAATTGAGAAGAGAGAGAAAGAGAGGGATGGGTGATTTGTAAGAAGAGAAGGGTTTGTGAGGCTGGTAATGGTGGCAATGGAATATGGACCTCATAGAGACGCGTATCATACATTTTCATGGCCTCTGTAATTACCAATTTGTCCAATTTTGTTTGCCTTACCTTTTCTTTTCTTTGTCCCACCACTAGCTGCTCTTTTGACGTGTTCATGTCATTATTATATTTAGGTTAACATTAGCTCTTCAAAAACCAAAGTTGAGACTTGAGATAAGAGGTACTAAACTTACATACGTAAAGGTAAAACAATACCACAAACAAACACACACAGGTAAGTTTACCTTGCGTTTCATAATGAGATTGAGATTCATTTTGTTGATGAATGATGACTATAAATGTACACATAAAATATATGCTTGTTTTTGCTAATAATGCCTTTTTTTCTTTTTCTTTTTGCGCGTGTCATTGTTTAAAAACAAGTATAATTGATGAAGAAAAAGCATAATGATTCATTTTTAAAAAATGATAATGCTGTATTTTTTTAGGTACAAATAATGTAGTATTATTTTTTTGGTACATAATGTAGTATCATTTTAATTATACAAACTTTACACTATACACACATTTTTTTTTAAATCCTTACCTTAATGGTGGAGAGTGGAGTTTTTTAACCGCAATGCTATAAATTGAAATACTTAATTATATGTCTGGCTAAATGACCTAATTGATTTCGAGTGAGATTAAATATTTAAAAGGTATACATTTTTTTCCTAAAACTTATATCAAAAATATATTCTTTTTCATACTTCATCTAATATCATTTATTATATATATATTTTTATCACTTTTTTTCATTCAATTATATTTTTTAAAAATAATATAAATAATATTACATTTTTTTAAGAGTATAAGATGATCATTGTTTAAAAAAAAAAGTAAGCAGCAAGTGCAAGGAACATAGTGTCTAATATTTAAGAAAAAAAATCAAATTTAATTTTTGTGAGGAGAAAAGTAAAACAAATAAACGATCATGTGGGGGAGTAGCATGAGATTGGCGATGTGAATATTGAAGTTGAGGAGGAACAAAATCTAGCTGACTTCACATCAAAGTGATCCTGTTGGGTGCTGGTTGCGGTTGGCAATGGCAATCATGCACAAGTTAAATATTTGTTTATCAGAGCTCGATAACAAAGCCTGATGCAGTTATATAGTCTCTTTGCGCGCAAAATCTGGATTAAATTCATCCTTCTTTTATTGCTTTTAATCGATCATTTTTAAGTTTAAAGTTATTTGTTTTAACTATAATAAAACAAGCGTTTAAATATTGGGGGATGGGGGTATTTATTGAACGGAGTGATAGTGATATTGGTATAATAATTTAGGTGGTTGCAGTTGCCACTATTTGCAAATGCACTGTGCAGATTGAAATTGGCTGGCATTTTATTTTTGTTTATTGTTTATTGGTAAACCGTCCATGAAGAAGAAGGAAAGGGTAAAATGGGAAAATCGAAGGGTAAAAAATGGTGAGCAGTGACAACAGGGAAGAAGCCGCCCAATCTGACCACGATACCTTCTCCTCTCGTTATCTCAGACGTCATTTTCGTCCTCTTCGTGGCCGACACGTGTGCTTCTCACGCATATTGCCCCGCGCAGCTTGGTCTGTCGCTACTCGTACGTGCGCGTGGGTCCCACCTTTCTGATGGTGATGGGAGTGTGCCTTGTTTTTCTCGGTACAGGGGTGCGCCTTGCGAGACTGTGTAGCTCGTGTTGTAACTTGTAAGGGAGAAATGCGCCGTTACAATTTTTTTTTGGCTAAAATATAAGAAATTTTTTTTTCAACTATTGGTTAGTTTTTTTTTTTAAAAAAAATTATATTTTAAAATTTAATAATTTAATATCTTTAATTTATCAAATTGTTCATATTAATTCCTTATATTGAGATTTTTTATACATGTATAAGAGGTTAATTTTATATCATATTGCACAATTTAATAAGTTTAGAGAATTAAGTTGTTGAGTTTTGAATTATAGAGAAGTTTTCTAAAAATAACCAATAGTTGGTGAAGATTCTTTTAATTTTACCTGAACTTTTTTTTATTTAACTCTTATATTCTTATATCAAATAAGTGTATACATTATTTTTCACATTTCATCTAATATTATTTATTATATATTTTTTTTATCATTTTTTCTTACTCAATCACATCCCGTAAAAAGATGTAAGAATAGTACTTACACCTTTTTTTAGGAGTGTAAAATGATAATTTTCCTTTTTGATTTATCACACAAATAGCTCAAGAGCCTAGCCACCATAACCTCTTAGTGGCACGATGGAGGCAAGTTTGGGTGGACGCATTGTGATTGGGGTGTGCGGTCGAAATTGGGGTTTAACGGTGGCTAGGGGTGGTGTTCACAGGTCTGGGACTTCACAAGGGAACCATGGTGGTTCTGGTTTACAACAGTGCATGGCGGTTTGGCAAAACTGGTGATAACTGGGATTCTGGTGGTGCGAGGACCTCGTTTGAAGTTTGCCATTATCCAACGGTTTGGTGTGGACGATGGTGGTCTTGGCAAAGGTTTAGGTGGGCTAGGGGACTGGGTTTGACGATGGCTGTGGGTGGTTGTGATGTAGTGCTCTGCACGATCTGATTTAATGGTGGTTGTAGTGGTTCGTGGCTGTTGACAAAGAGGCGTCGGGGTTACTGTCGTGAAGAAGAACGATGGTTCAAATGTGAAGGCGCCAATGAGGATGGTTGATGAAGGATAACTGGTTCATAAGGTTGTAAGTTTTTAATCTCTACCATTCATTTTTATATCAATAAATCAATGACTATTTCTATCTGGTGCATCATAGACGAATCCACTTGTAAGTGTGTGTTTAGGGTCGCTTCTATCAAGTACCCTACTATGATAGGTTGCATGATGCACCTTTTGACTTTACCTCCAATATGAGGTTTTTTTTTGTTTCTTTTTTTCACAAACTTTACCACCATCGCCACCCCACTCCCACTCCCACCACCACTGTCATCCCCACCCGCAACACCACTGTCACCCCCTCCGCAACCCGCACCCCCACTGCCACCAGAATCCAAACCCAGATCGCGACCTACCATGGGACCCAAATTTCGAGCCACCAGCAACCTAACCATCGCCAGCCATCAAACACCATTCACTGCCCAGCCATGGAACCCAAATTGCGACCTCACAACATGCCCTAGATTCATCGCAACAATCATATTCCGCCATGGCAGTGAACCAGAACTGCGCTCTTGTCGACGGTGATGCACAACCACCAGTCACACCCCCCGACCCAGATTCGTCGCGAACGGCGTTGTGGTTGGTTAGCAGTGGAGATCTGGTGGTGACTGGTCAGCGGTGGTTGGTTGTTGGCTTGGATGACGCATAGAGGAGGCGGCGAGCATTGGGCAGCTAGGCGCGAAGCTGGCTTCTTTTGGGTTACTGATTGGGGTTTGACACAAGGGTGGCATGTAATATCCTAATATCAATATCTCAGAATATATATCATAAAAGGAGATACTTAGCATTACAATGTTACTACATACATACTAATTAAATGCTTATATCCATAATGTTGGTTAGAAACATTATAAAGAGTCATATGAAATGTGAAAAATACAATATTTATATCATAATGCACCAAAATACATATAAATCATTAGCCTTAGCAAATGCTTGAAGTATTACATAACTCTATACATTTCAAAAGAGATACTAAAGAGTACAACAATTGAAACATAAAACATAAACTAATATACTCTTTAGCTTCTTTTTTTTCTTACTCCTAGAAGAAGTTTCACCTGGAATTACATGATACACAGCAGGATAAGAAACTATATTCTCAGTATGAGTAAACAAAACTAGACATACATACATAGCATAGATAAACATAATCTCAATAACTACTAATAAGATATGTTTAAAGCATCAATAAGGTCAAACTATAGCATTTACATACACCAAGTTAGCATACATCTCATACATATATCTAGTCCATCTTAGAACTAAAAATGTAAATCTTAGGAACACTACTTTAATGTGTTATTTTGTGGTAAATAGAGGTATCTCCTCACATCAAACATATCCTAGCACGCTGAGAAGTTCAGTCTAAATCCTGATTCCGAAGAACTTTATGGATCCCTACTTATCTCCTTTGGCCTTAGCACTATCGAAATATCAGGGTTATGTCCTTCCTCAATTGAGTCTATCAGACACCCTTCAATCTCTCTTAACCTTCATGAATGGATATCAAATGATACTCACAAAATCAACACTACCAATCTTTCCTATACATACTAGGTATGATTCTCTTCTAGAAAATTATCCCTATTTGTGCCTTAACACACCTTAGGAAACATATACTAATGTTCCTATCTAGTCCAGAACTTCAAAACATCACAAATGATATTTCTAAGGTTCCTGGTACTCACGTCGCGACACTAACTTGGGCATGCCTCGGCGCCCAAGCCACAGGTTCTAGTACTGATGTAGCATCTCTTTCACACCGCGACACAACGTTCTTCACGCGGCGGTGCGTGCTGCAAAAACTGACCTCACGCTGTGGCGTAACTTCCTCAAACCGCAGCACTCGAAGCCAGTTCATCCTCACGTCACGGCATGGCGTCTCTCACGCCGCAGTGCGCCTAGAAGAACCCAGGTTCTGCAGAATTTTGCAGACCGTGATACTGTTCTATTGGTCTTTTTCTCAATTTTAGAAATTCCAAATCAGTTTCTAAGTGATTTTAAGTCCCTAATCAGTTTACTAACACGTAAGAAACATAAATCACTAACTTAAACCTCTTAATTTGAATTAAAGCACCAAAATCAACCTAGGGTGACCTAACCCCTAAATTGGGATTCAAAGGCCTAGATGACAAATTCTAAGTTTCTATCTCAGACTTATACTTTGAACAAGTCACAAATGACCAAAGAAATTCAATCATGCAATCAAAATACATTAAACACCTTTAGAACTCAATTTGGCCTATTAAGTAATCTAATTGCATAAATAGAGAAAAGAGTAACAATAAGTGAATTTGATCACAAAAAACCCTACCTTTGGCAGCTGAATAGAGATTCAAGCTTGGTTGGATTTCAAACCTTATCTTTTCCTTTGGCTTTCCTCTTTCTCTCTTCCTCCTTCTTGGCCTTTACTTATCCTTCTTTCCTTTCTCTTAGCAAGTCTTCTGTTTCTACTTTGTGAAACAGTTTAGCCGTGAGAGAGGCCTTAAAAATGGGAAATTAAAGACTCATATGGCATTAAGGCCAAAATTGGTAAAATCTTGATCTGCTAAAAACACTCATATTTAGCTAAATCCAGATATTCAGCTTTCAACAACTTTAAAATAAATACTAAGATTCATATAAAAAAGTCGTTTCAACATTATCTGATATTTTCATATCTGCTACTAGTCAAATCGGCTATAATTAGACAACTAGTATGCCTAAAAAATGTCAAACTAGCTCAGTTTACCTTAAAACTTTAACTGTAACTTGTTCTATATATTTGTGACTTAAAAATAAATTATTCACATTTATTTCCTTCTCCTAAGTAATTTATATTATTATCTGAGTCATTTTAAGCTATTTTTTACAGTCCGAGTTACAATTAAGTACCTAAACTAACTCAGAATGTCATAAAATTAAACATACATGTTAAGCATGTCATATGCTACCTTTTGAACACATAAACAAGTCTAACATGCCATTTTATGGTATTACATGGCGTGTCCTAATGGTTTGGTGGTGGAGATGAGGAGCGGGTATAGTGAACCGATGGCGGGTCTAGTTCGATGGTTGATGGTGGCTCCGCTCCGACAAGGCTATTGTGCATGGAGGGAGTGGCATCGCCAAGAGAGAGAAATGACCACTTTGCAATTTTCAAGAACCTGGTTAGTAGGTTTCTGATGGTTCTTTTGGGTTGCTGATTTGGGTTTGATGCAAGGGTGGCGTGTCCTGACAATTTGGTGGTGGAGATGAGGAGCGGGTATAGTGAACCGATGACGGGTCTAGTTCGATGGTTGATGGTGGCTCCGCTCTAGCAAGGCTATTGTGCATGGAGGGTGTGGCGCCGCCGAGAGAGAGAAATGACCACTTTGCAAATTTCAAGAACCTGCTTAGTAGGTTTCCGATGGTTCATCTCAGTCAATGATTTCCTTTATGTGTAAATGAAAGGTTGAGATTGAATGGTGTATGATAGATGTCACTGTGTGTTTGAGTTACACTTTGCAAACTTGAGTTTGAGTAAACTTGATTTTGCAAACTTGAGTTTAGTCAAAAAAAGGTTTACAATAACGTTATTTATGTTTAAAATTTTTTATCTCAAACATAATTTTGATAAAATGAATATTGTTTGTATGACATTAATCAAAGTCACTTTTAAATGCAATTATTGAAAATGATATAAATTTTATATTGTAACATTAATATTATCCTTTTATTTCATTTCAATATATTTTAAATACATTTAAACAATATATATATATATATATATAGCTAATATAAATTTAAAAAATTACAACAAAATGCATAAATTATACTTATAAAAAATTATAATTAAATTAAAATTTTAAAATTCAAGCCAAGTCAATAAAATGTGGAAGTCAAGTTTAGTATCATACTGACCATGTTAGACTAAATAAAGTAGATTTGAATATGTATACCTCCAAATGAAACAGGGTTGTAGTCACTAGGAAGTTAAGAGAAATATCTATAACTTTTATGTTGACTACTTTCCTTGATTCTACCGGGTTGACTATGTAAACTTTAATGAAAGTTTGGGTTAAATTGGTAAACCGACATCTTGACCTTGAATAGTATTTTGATCATAACTAGAGCTAAAGACTTTATTTTGAGATGATTCCAATGACATTGAAAAGTTAAGACAAAGACCTACAACTTTGATACAGAGCCTGAAGTCTAATTCTAAGATTTTAAGGGGAAAAGACATGAAAGTAAGGAGAAAAACATCAGAACCACACATATGTGTGGAACAACTGAGCATATACGTGGTGCTTGACCCTGAGGCAGTATTTTGATCATTACTAGAGTTAGAAACCTTATTTTGGGATGATTCTAGTGGCATCGGAAAGCTGAGACAAAACTTTACAACTTTGATGAAAAGCTTGAAGTCTAAATCTGAGGTTTGGAGGTCAAAAGAGGCATGGAAGCAAGGAAAAAATAATCAGAACTACGCATATGCATTGTGCTTGCGACAAATAAAGAAATTTTGGGTAGAGAAGACCACGGACGCATATGCGTGGTTTGCACACTATTTCTAGTTTTTGTTAGTTTTAGGATTATTACTGATGGTTTACACCTGATGTTTTTTCTTGTTCTCTTTATTCATTTGGTTCTTCAGTTATTGTGTTTCTTGAATAATGATTAACGAGTGATTGGTTAGTATTTAGTACAAAATTAGTGAGTAAAAATGGACCACAAGAAAATTCTTATCACCCCTCAATGCTTTGAAATGCTCCACCCATTTAGTGTATATTTATATTAGAGTTTGCAAACTTGATTTTGAATGAACTTAATTACAATAATTCCAATAAAATTTTAATAATTATTAAGTTATACGATATAATTATTTAAATATTATTAAAATAGTATTTAATATCAAATTATAAGGGTATATTTATTTGTACACACACAAACATATTTTCTCTCAACATAAAAGCAACAAAACTGTTTGAGGACTAAACTTAAGTTTGCATTCAAACTTAATTCTAAATAAAAATTACCAAACATATAGGCATGACATTCAAGATACGTTTAAAGAATGCAAACGTAATTATGTGGTTGCAAATGACAATCCAAACATACCCTAACTTGTTACTTGTGTATGAAAGATTGAAATTGTTTGTGTTATTCATCATTAAAGTTGTTACAATAGGTTTAGTTTGATGGTGGCGTTCACGATGAACTTTGCGCTTAAAAATACCTGTTATAGCAGGTTTTGAGATTTTACAATAAAGTTCATTGTATTATTTATATATTAGTTCTTCATCTATTATTATTTTTACTTTAGCCTTCTATCTTCTTCGTCCTATTGTCTCTGCTAATCTTCCACCACCAGTCCCACCACTAAGGCCACCACCATTCCACCCACAGGGTCGGTCGTGCATCGCAGATAGCGGGCCCACCACCGTTTCACCTCATCGGCGGCTCCACCAGAATTGTGGTTGGCCACTTGTCACACGAACCCATCCTTGCCAATATCATTTAACCAAAGCTTGGGTAATAGAGGCGTGGACTTTTTGTTGAATCTTTAGATCCACCAAACCCAAAAACAAGCACACCAAAACACATAGATAGAACAGAAAAAAAGTTTGAAGCTTTTTAAGTTTTCAGGACATACAGACTTCATTTTAGAAAAAAAAGTTAGAACTTTTTTGGAGTGAGAGAGAGAAAGTTTGAAGCTTTCTTCAAATTTGCTTTGCTTTTGAATCAATCAAAATTTGGATGGTTGGTGGTGGAAATAGAGAGCGACCATTGTCGATGGCTGCAGGTGGAGGTGCTTCTTAGGGCCCACCATGTGACCCATGATCATTTTGCCACCCACACACTTCCATGGACACCCTTTTCAATTGTGGTTTCAGCCTTGGTCCCATGACTCTAGTCTCCAGCTTCTTTGCCGAAGCTTGGAGTGAAGGTTTAGGTGTTGTGATTTGTGATTTCTAAAAATTGATTCAACTAAAGCTTACAACTAGAGGTGAAAATAGGCCAGGTCAGGCCAGACTTTGACTTAAACAGGTTTGACCTGTATCCTAATTATAAGGCCTGAGCCTGATCTGTGAGTTGTAATAGGCTAATTTTTAAGGCCTGACCTAGTCTGAAGCCTATTTAAAGGCCTACTTTACAATGAGGCATTTAAATAGGCTAACAGACCTACTTTTAAATAGGGCAACAGACCTTTACATAGGCTAACAGACTTACCTTTAAATAGGTCAACATACTTTACATAGACTAACATACCTACCTTTAAATAAGTCAATATGCATTTACATAGGCTAACAGGCCTAAGCCTTGAAATAAGCCAACGAGCCTACTTAAAGCCAATAGGCCTTTGTTATAATCTAACATTCACCTTCTAATTTTATAGATGCTCACAACTTTCTTACTCTAATCTTTGGTCAATGTGGAACTTGGAGATATGCCAACTTGCTCACTTTCTTATTCTAGTCTTTCAAATCCTACATCGACCAAAGATCAGAGTAAGAAAGTAGTGAGCATCTATAAAAGTAGGGGGTGAATGTTAACTTATTATTTTCAATAAACTATATTATAAATATATTAATAAATATGTTATTTATTTCTAACTTACAAACTTCAGCTTTTAGTTACTTGACTTTTTTTAAATTTAATTAAAAATATATTAATATATTATAATAAATTAATAATGATAATTATAATTTATAATAATATATATTATATTATATATAATTAAATAGGCCAAACCGACTTGCCAAACTTAAAATACCTATTAGATGACCTCGAGACCTAACCTTTTTAGTTAAACAGACTTTTAAAAAAGCCTTGACCTAACTTATTTAGTAAACAGGTTAGGCAAGGTTAGGCCTCAGGCAGACAAGGCCATAGACTCCTGATGGGCAGCCTGACCTATTTCCACCCCTACTTACGACACCCCATCTATAGATCTGACCACGCTGGTGGCTGGCCACTGACTTAGTCACTGCTCGTCTTCACCTTTCCCCATTTACGTGCTGCCTTATAGTCATTGATTTTGGTTAAAAAATTTTTACTGCTTGGTGAACTTCTCCCTATAATGGTTGAAAAGGTTAACAAATGAAAATAAATTAACCTAAACGTAGAAGAAAGACCAATTTGCAAACATAAATTTCCCCTGATTACCTTCTAAACATGTTGCATGTCTTTAATCCTAACCACCCATCTATTTTTTCTTTATGTCTAACAGTTGAGACATATTGGTCCATCGATGGACCTAAATTATATACGGGTCCATCTTATACAGGGTTGAGTTTGATGGATCGAATTCAAATAGTTTGTCTTATCCAGCATTAGAGCTGTTAAAATATATTGAGTTTTATGGATTTACTTTAAATTATTATATCTAATATGTAGATTAGATTCACATATTAGGTGTTTATTTGTCTTCTATTTTTATTTTTAATTAATATATTTTTATTTATAATTAAGAAAAAAAGGGTTTTGCTAACAAATGTACTTAGGCAATTGTTAATGAAGATAAAATAAGAAGTTTTATATGAAAAATAAAATATTCAATGCATTGAAAATTGAAAAAAAATCACTTTTTTTTATTTAAAGCTTTCCATTTTTCTATCATTAACAAGTGTTCTACTTGTTAGCAAAACCCTATACTACTTTGTTTTAACTTTATTTTTTGTTTTCAAACTTTTGTGAAAGAAATAACGAAAACTTTTATTTCAAACTCAAAAGTTGTTTTCACCATTTAATCACTTTACCTTTCTTTACTTCCACCATTTTTGTTTTTCTTTTACTTCTTGCTTTCTCTATTTTAAAACTAATCTCTCGTTTGGTTTGGGTTTTATTCTATCATGGTTTCATTTTTCTCATCTTTGCAAGTCTTTTTCTTTTACGACTTTGTTAGAATATCGTATTTATCTATAAAATATATCGTGAAATCAATTAGTTATATAATTAAGGAAATTGTAATGCTATATAGTACCTAAAAGTCTTAAGCACAAATTATACGAATTAGTTACAAAACACGTCACAGTAAATTTGAATCCATTCTCTCACCCATAACTAAACCACACAAGATAGTCAACTTCACTCACCCACGTCATTCGTTCATATTTGAAGAAACGATTTTTATACCAACAAGCATTATTCTTACGAAAATAATTTTCATCTAATTATTATTGTATTATCTCATTGCACACCATATCAATCCAATCTTATATTATTGGAAGTATTATTCTCTCCTTCCCTCCTTTCTTACCTAAATCGCATAATCCCAATAACCTCCCATTCTCTTTCTTTATTCCGAACATATATATCCATTTTTCCTTCTTCTTGGATTGAGTTTGGTTCCATGGCTTCTTCCTCCTCAAAACTTGACAAGTCCGAAGTAGGTTATAGGCATTGTGGCAATGGTGGTAGGTAATGGCAGTTGTGTAGTTGGCATTAGTGGACTCAATGTCGAAAGCTCGACAAGTGGTGGTTCAAAGGACAACGACAACCTTGACGATTTTCTTCTAGTCGTCCATAGTGGTGACATTTTCCTAGGAGGGAGGGTCGATTTCCATACACAAATAAGATGTTGGAATCCAAATCCATGAGTGCTACATCCTCTGATCCCAACCTATCTAGTTAATCTCCATTTTTGAAATCCCTCACTCTTTTATTGTCTTATGCATTATTAGGGTTTAATGAAAAAAAATTGAAAAACAAGTTTAAAAATTCATGCGGGAATGCTAGAGTTAATTAGCAAATTTGCTTTGTGTTAATAATAAATATGTATAAACCACTTCTATAGGTTAACACTTTTTTTAAAATGTATTATAAATCAACCAATAATATAAATATGCCAAGTGGGCAAGATATTGATAATATAAAATTATTGATAAAAAAAGATATCAAAGAATATGGGTACTCAAGACCCAATTTATCCCAATAATCTGACTCGACACGAAGTTAATTGGGATGGTTTGGATCCTAAAAATTATACCTAATATGCTTTTGAGTCGAGTTTAGACTATGCTTTAAGTTGGTTGGCCCAACCCAATGTTACATATTGTTTTAATATGTATATATATTTTTAAAGAATCATGGATAAAATATAAAATTTCTTAACTTAAAGTAATGCCTTTTGTATAATAAAATAATATTTTTATATTGATATAATATGTTTAGAGATATATATTGTATAGCGTTTCTTACTTTCATATTCTTACTTTTAACATTTTATGACTTACCAATACATATTTACATTTTCTCTGAATCTCAGATTAGTCTAGTTACAAATTGATCATTAGTCAGGACTAGGTTTAAAAAATTGGCCTAATCAAAATATAATGTTAGGATTAGGCCACGCTAAACTCGGCACCACTGGGCCCCATGAGTACAGATGTCAAAATGGACTAGCCTAACTCACTCATTTTATCAACTATTCAGGCCGACTCATCGAACTCAACTCATTTTGACACCCTTATCTAAGGGTGGAAACGAGCTTGGCTAGGCTTTGCCTAAATAGGCCAAAACCTGTTTTGTAATGGGTTGACCTGAATTTAACCTATTACCTATAATATATTTTTTTTTAAGGTTCAGCTTGGTCTATTTATGAAAATATAGAAGTTGACCTGTCTTGGAAGCCTGTTTAAAGGGCAACATTTATTATATTCTATATAAAATAAATATATTATACTAATATATAATTAATAAATTATGTAAGTATTATAAATTATATATATAAATAAATATTAAACAAATAGTCTGACTTAGTAGGCTAAATAAACTTTTTCAAAAACTCAAACCTTAGTCTATATAAATAAATAAATAGACATTTCAAAAAGTATAAACTTGACTTATTTGTTAAATAAGTCAAACTTATGTAAACCAAAAACAAATTAGGCTATAGGTTTTTCATAAGTCACCTGCTTTATTTTCACTCCTATCTTTATCCATGAGCACCCGTAAAAGTATTGAAGGAATTTCTGTTATTATAAGATTACCGAGTAAAATATTTCCATTTCCCTTCTATTTGTTTGATTTTTCACATACACCCTTTTATTTTTAAATATTATACAAAAATCTTTTTATACTTACACTAACACCCCTTATTTTTTTGGAAAAATGTTATATATAAAACCAATTAAGCATAATAATTTTAAAATTAATTAACAGATATTAGTAAACTATTAATGATTTAAAAATAATATTTTTATTCTTAATTTCATCAATATTATTTGTTGGTTATTAATAGTTGGTTAATGATTATATTAATTAATTTTAAATATATTGTGTTTAATTAGATTTATGTATAATTTTTTTTCAAAATAAAAAAAAGTTTTATATGTTAACTGAGTACTTATAAAAATAAATGAAGAATGTCAAAAATCAAGAAAACAGAGGAGAGTTTATCAATATTTTACTCAAAATTATTTTAAAATACATCCAGCACCAACAATCCTGTGCTGCGCGATCTTTTGTGGTAACGTAGGGTACAATAACCGACGGAGACTATATTAGGTTCTGTATTCTGCAATCCTCTCTCTCATCACTCCCCTCCCCTCTCTGGGGGGTCTTTCTTTCCATCATAGCACGCGAACATTTTCCATCACTTTCCCGAGAAAATTCCATCAACAATCTTCTCCTTCCAAACGCCGCATCTCATCCACCTATACCTCATTGAACTCTCTGCGGATTCTGATCGGAGAGCATCGCGATTTTGGTAGTTTTAGACATCGACGCTGGTTAGGGTTTTTTTTGTTTACCGTGTTTGTTTGGGTTTGGAGATGGGGAGCGTCGATCATCGAACGTTCAAGGCCAATTTCACGGCCGATGGAGTAGCGATGCTGAGGGAAAGAGTGAATGAGAAGTTGAAGGAGTTCATGGGTGATTACACTGATGACACTCTTGTGGTACGAGCTAAAAAGATGCGCTTATCGCTTGTGAATACTGTACATTTTATTTCTACGCTTAATTCAGAAATTCCTTGTTTGGGAAATATTATCTTCTATAATCTGGGTTCATACGTACTGTTTAATGTTTCATAGGCTGCTTAGAGGAGTTATGAAATTTCATTTATTGTAACCATTTTAATATTATTTGGTGAAAATGAACAAGGAGAAAATGGTTGCCTGGTTATCACTACCACCATTTTTGGATTTGAGTGGAGTTAATTGTGCTTGTGATATGATATGACTGATAAGTAGGCTGCAGGAGCAGGTTGCTTTAGATGAATTAATGGTGCTTTTGTCGTAAATGAATAATGAAGTGTTACGGTTTCGGAATATTATTTATGCTATGTGTTGAATGATGAGAGAAGGACTTATGTAGAAAATCCCATTAAGATGTGACTAGAGTAGGTAATGGTTCTACACTTGCGAGTCTAGTTGAACGTAAAGTGGAGATTTGTATTTGATATGGGGTTTTTGGTTCTTGTAGAAGTGAAACAGATATTCAACTAATTCAACCTTTTAAGTAGCTTGCTATATGTCTTCTTCAACTCTTAAGGGCCACTTTTCCATCTAAACAGCAGACACCTCAGCCACTTATTTAATTTGTTTTATAAAAAGTGAAGCCTGCTTATAGCATTAGAAGTGAAGGCATTATATGTACTTTTTTAACATTATATGTACTAAAGTGAAGCCTGCTTATAGCATTATATGTACTTTTTTTGAGAATATTTTGTAGAATGCATGCTAATTGCTTTTTAATATGCGATAAAAATATTTCATCTGTATGTCCCTGTTAGTTGATATTATGATCAGACAGAATCTTGATGAGGAGATAGTATTTGGATATATATCTTATGCTCACACCCTTGTCAGAGACATGCACATGCAGAATGAACTTCTTGAAATTATGCTCTAAAATGTGTAGCATGAAAAAACCACACACACCCATTTTGAGAATTAATATGTAATTTTCGGATAAAGTATATTTGTTTGAGTCAGATATGGACTCGCACATGAAAATACAGATTGACGAGTATGTAATCTATATTAAGAGGAATAGAATGATTTAGTGCATAAACAAAGATTGCTTTTGGGAACAATTGCTAAAAAATTTCAGTGGATGGTTCAGATTGATAAGATGCAGTTGAAAGCACTAGTTATTTGTGTTTTCAGAAGGTATTGAAATGGTTTTCATAACATGATTAAACGACAGGCTTTGATTTTTATTGGTCACTGTGCTGATACTCTCTTTATGTTTGATTTTCATGAAAGTAGCTATGGAATGAAGCGCAATTAGTGTCATGTTTGGGAACTGTAGTGGTCATAATTGGGTGATGAAATTGGATTCAACTTGGTTTTGGATGATGATTTGGATTATACTAGGTACCATTGGTATTGCTGCATCCATTGGGGGTTGGGTGGTTGTTTGGAATGGCATAAAAATATGGAGTGAGATAATTCCTTGTTGATGTGTCTTATTAGAATGGTTGTAAAAATTTAAGGTAAATAGGTGCTGAGCATTCGGTTATGATGTGTCTGATATAGAGTTGAAGGTCTTCTAAGCTGTTTTTTGTATTCTTAATTTCTTTATTATTATTGTTATTGTTATTATTATTATTATATTATTATTATTGTAGAATCCCTCTGCTTGAAGAAGTATATGCCTTCCTACACTTGAATGGTTCTTTTAAATGTAGCACTCTTTGGTGGAACTAGATTTTCTTAGGTTTTATTTCAAGGGTCTTTTTTAGAGTCTTGAAGATAGTTCTGGAGAAGAATAATACTAACTCTTTTTCTTGTAGAACACACCGTGTCATAAAGAATCATTACCCCTGTAACAATGAAAACTATGATGCCTTAGTTTTTATCAGTTTTCCCCCCTTTTTACATGGGTAAATAGATTTGTGTACTTTGAACTGCTATGTCCTGACTCCTGGCCATTTGTAAGACTGCATTCTATCTGTGACTTTCTTGGCATGGGGATATTGGGCAGTTAAGGTTCTTTGTTGTTATATTTAAATTTCTATACATGTTAGTTGAATGAGTGTGGCAATTCTCTTTTTCTTTTAATTTTTTTTATAGTTGATATGTCATAATTAGATGAGTGGATATGTTAGAAAAGATAAGATCACGAATGAATGTATTAGAGAGAAAATAGGAGTAGCACCAATTGAGGAAAAGATGATAGAATCTCACCTAAGATGGTTTGGCCATGTGAGAAGAAGACCAATAGAAGCCTTAGTAAGAAGAGTTGATCAGATGGAGGATAAAGCAATAAGTAGAGGTAGAGGAAGACCAAAAAAAACTCTAAGAGAAACCATTAAATAAGACTTAGATCTAAATGGCCTGTCTGAAGACTTAGTTTTTGACAAAGCACAATGATGTTGTTTGATTCATGTAGTCCACTCTACTGGTGGGAAAAGGCTTTTCTTCTTATTGTTGTTGTTATATGTCATATTAGGAGGTTGAGTAAAGGCAATTTTACTGTGGATATAACAATTTTCATATGATGAAATTGACTTTATGTAAACTATTTGTTTTTACAACTGGAAATTGAAGTTCACCTTATGCATTGGCAGGAATATGTTATTGTGTTATTGAGGAATGGTAGGGGCAAAGAACAAGCGAAGAATGAGTTGAATGTTTTTTTGGGGGATGACAGTGATTCTTTTGTATCCTGGTAATTTCTGTTTAGTCCTCTTTGATGGATACAATAAAAATTGATGTAATTGCAAGCAATGTAGTACTTACAGCCATAATTTTATGTGCTAATTTGTATGCGTATCTTGTTAACAGGCTGTGGGATCATTTGGCTTTGAATATAGATTTGTATGTACAACCTAAAGAATTGCAGGATGAAGCTCCCGAAAGAAAGCTTATATCAGAGGTTCAAGCTGGAGGTGAAGGTTTTCAGCAGAATTCAGAGTCAGAAAGAGGAAAGTCTATTAAGTTATCTAGAAGTCGGCATAACAAAGATTGGAAAGGATTAGTGGGGAGAGAAGCTGAAGCACCACCTCTACGGAGCTTTGTGGTTGACAATACTCATTTGGAGGAAAAAACCCGATCTAAAGTCAATCGTGGTCTAAGGTCACCATCTCCTCCACCACCAGTTCAGAGGAAAAGGGGCCAGGCTGGTGAACAACAGAAGACAAAGGTTTGAACTGCTAATGGTGTTAACTTTTAGACAAATTTTTATGATTTAAGTTCTTTTAGTGATTTTTCAACACTAATCATGACTTTATTATGTAAGGTAATATAAGTGAACATGTTTATACAACTCGGTTGGGATAGTAATTGCTTTAATGATTTTGTTTTCACTTCATTTTAACACTGCATTTGTGCATTTTGGAAATGCATTGACTTAATTAATCCCCATCCCTTATGGTTTGTCTGTACTCATGTTCTTTTAGATTCATTTTATATGCCTCTTTCCATGACCCAATGACTGAGGGAAACAAATTCTATCCTTATGAAAATTAAAATTAAAACTCAGTGCTACTTTCCTTGTTAGATTAGTGTTCCTCTTTATTTTTTCTTTTTGTATAAATAAGGAAATACCTCTTGATCCTTTGCTTTCAAGCATCTAGCTTACCAAGTAACTTTGGCAGAGGGACACGGTTTCGCAGGTAACTATTGATTCAGCTCCTCGACGGCTGCTTCAGTTTGCAGTGCGAGATGCAGTAGCTACTTCTAGGCCATCTAATTCGGGCACACCAGTTGAGCCCTTTTTGAAGCGTCTTCGTTCTGTTGTTTCTACATCCTCTGGCGAGTCATCTTTGATTGAACCTCCTCAGAGGATGCAGACTGTTTCCTGGGTAGCAAATCCCATGGCTACAGTGATCAAGGCTGTGGCAGAAGCTGCTGAAGATGTGGTAAAATTCAAATCCTCAGGAAGCGTATTTGATCGACTTGGTTGTGGTGTGAATCCATTAGATGGTAATAGCCAACTTGAAGATAATTATCAACATCAGGAGCAAAGCCAATTATTGTATCTTCAAAGAACTGACTACGATGGTCCATATGCTGCAAATATGACTATGTTGGAACATGAAACTGGTTTTCCTTCTGATTCTAATTCAGACAATGAAGGGTTTGATGATGTTAATGTCATGGGTCGTAGGGTGACTGGAGCTTCTCACTTTGGCTCTTCTGGTGGAAACAGGGGTGATGATTCACTGATGTTGCAGTACAATGTAGCAAAAAATGCTGCCGATAGTATGCGTCTAAAACGGAATAGAGATCAGGAGCAACCTGCTGCTGCACCGAACACTTCTAAGATAGTGAATATATCTGTGAATGTAAATACTTGGAAGTCACCAGGCTTACCACAATATCAGGGACCAAGAGAGGTTGCAGAACTAGATGGTCATAAAACTTTAGACAGTGAAAAGGGTGCTCCTAGATCTGGCCTGCGACTGGTAAAGGAGAATGACAAAGCTGTGAAAATTAATAATGGGAATGTGAGTTTTTCATACATAGATACATTCTGATGACACTTGGAGTTTCAGTTATAACTTATAAATATAATATGCTTGAGCATTCAATTTTAGCTCATTTTCATTGACATTATGACATTAACAGGCAAACCCTGCTTCAGATTTTCAGAAAGAGTCTAAGAAGGCACAACCATCTACTTCTGGTGAGTTCTAAATTTTCTTTCGTGGAGATTCTCCCTGCTTCCAAGAGACATTTGAAAATTGTATTTCTGGTGTAGTACATATCTAAGTTACACATTTTGCTGTGTATTTTATCACTCTTCAAGACTCAGTAGATTTTTCATCGCTTATCTATCTGAAGGTGTATAATTTAGTTCAACTTCTGTGTTCTCAGGCTCAAGTGCCGCTGGTGGTCCTTTAGAGGATGCTGATTCCAGAACCATTTTTGCTAGTAATGTAATAACTCTTACTCCTCTGTTGTGGCCTTGTGGGTTGGGGATGACAGGCTTCAGGTGTAGGTAGGATTTGTTCATTTTCTAAAGTTGCCTTGTATTGATTTTCTCAGGTTCACTTTGCTGCTACCAAAGATGGCCTATCTCGGCATTTTAATAAATTTGGGGAAGTGCTAAAAGTTGTTATAGTTACTGATGCGGCAACAGGGCAACCAAAAGGGTAAAAAGTTTCAGATGATGTTCTTACTCATTATATGTTCAATAATTTTGTTTGTATCTCTATATTGATATTGATTCACAATTTTTGAGCAGGGCGGCTTATGTGGAGTTCATGCGAAAAGAAGCAGCTGATAATGCATTATCTCTGGATGGAACTTCCTTTATGTCACGGATTCTTAAGGTATTGATGACTGCTTGGTACTTAAGTTATCTAGAGGCTTTTCCCCTTAATTGTTTGGTTTGTTTGCTTGAGACAAATTTTCTTCCTTTTTAATTATTTTTCATTTTAGAGGATGAGCTTTTTATTCATGTTCCTCCATACTTTCTTTTTCTCAAAATTAATTAGATTGTTTAAATCATGATACGCTGTTAATTGCCTCACTAACTTATGAGCAATTCTCACAATGAACTGCCGGTTGACTTCTATGCTCTTGCATTTGGATCAGTATAAAACATGTTTCAATAGTTAGGAAAAAAGGTGTTACTGTGTTAGATGTAAGTAATGCTATACGTCCATGAGTCCTTTCTTACAATTTTTAAGTGATTCTTGCAGGAAGATATGAAATAAATAAAAAAGCCTTTGCAATAAAAATTTGAAAGATTGCTCAGTTTTCTTTGATTTTCATGCAGGACTCATTGTTCAAAATTCTCCTTTGCCAATAAAATTTGTATTTTTCTTCTTGGTTTTTGGATATCCCAAATTTTGCCCAGTTTGTCCAAGTTGACAACAAATTTTCGAAGCTTCCCTAAAATGGGACCGCTCATTTGACTAGCTGAATTTATTGGGGAGGAAATGAATAGTTTGATTGGATAGTTTATTGTCCTATTCTAGTGCTAACAAACATAAAGCAGGGTAAATTTATTTTTCTGACTAGGAGTTGGAATATGGTATGTTGGTAATACGACCTAAGTGAATTTAAATTGGGAATATCAAATGAACACTAAATACCCATTTAATTTAAGATTTAATGAGTAAATTTAGGATTTGGAATAACAATATTATTTTTTAACTGTATCCTTATGCTCTAACTTACACATAGCATCAATGTGGAGGAGTACTTGGAATTAATTTGATTGGGATTGTCTTGGTCTAGAATGGAAGAGTTGCTCTTTATACTTTTTTAACATTCACATTGCAAAACAATTGTTAACTTGTCCAGACAATATGGTAACCTCCATTCAGTTTTAACTAAATCTTGTTAGGATAAGTCAATTTCTGTAGTTTGATATGAAAGCGTTAGATATAAAATCATTCATGAGCTTTTACCTAACAGTTTAAGCTTTTAGGAGAGTTGGTCCTTGAGATTGTATCAGAACTTCTATGATCAAATGATTTAGAGTTCAATTCTTGCCTCCTTCATTCTTCTAAATAAAAGTTGAATTTCAATACAGGATAGGGTGGGCTTGTGCATTGTCCATGCTTCAAGTTAACAACTTAAGCTTTTAGGAGAGTTGCTCCTTGACAGAAAAGATATTGAATAATGATGCATGTGATTGTATATTTTTGTGGGGGTTTTTTTGTTTTTTGTGTATGTGTGCTAAAGACATGGTTAGTGACCTGAATTGTTTTTGCAATTACTCTTCTATTGCAGGTTGTCAGGAAAAGTGGTTCAGATCAAGAATCTGCTCCTGCCATGCCATGGCCACGCATAGTTAGGGGATCTTCGTTTCCCTCTGCTATGTTTTCCAGAGTTCCCTTTCCAAGAGGTGGAGCATTTAGGCCTCGACCCCCAATTAAAGTTGGTGCCAGAAGCTTGCAATGGAAGCGGAATGCTCTGGGTACTTCATCTGACAATGGTGCATCTTTAAATAACAGCAGTATTTCTGTGCCTGCTGCTCGAGGTCTCACCTACGTCAGAACAGAATCTAAGCTAGAAGGCAGCTTGAGTACCACTTAGTTCACTTTGAAAAATGGTGGAAGACTAAATGTTACATCAGAGTTGTGGATGAAGTTCTTCATCTGGCTTAATGTTTGATGGCCCAAAAAACGGGGGAAGAAAAAAAGAACTTTTGAACGTAGGGAGATACCAGGGCTTAATTTTTGGAATTTTTTTCTTCTGTACATGTTGGAGGACATTTTAATATCTAGATATTTAAGTAAGTAGTGGATGAAGTTTAATAATGTCTATTTTTCATCTTTGGTTATTGAAGCTACAGGTGGTAACGGCATGGATTTTGGTGGGATGAAGATGAGAATAATGTAATGGAAATAGTTGGGATGCTGATATTAAATTTTCCTCCCAATATTATCCGTACAGTTGAAGTAAAGTTTGTGGGCAGAGTGGACCTTGACATGGTCTTTTTGGTCAAAGGATAGTCTTTTCCGTATCTGCTTCTTTGTAAGTGATGCTGCTGAAAGAAAAATAAGAGGGGAAAAAAGCTAAAAAAAAAGAGATAAAGTTGAGTTGCATAAGACTGCTTCATTTAACTTCATTGTGTATATAGTTAGATATTCGATTCTTTCTCTACTGTTCCAATTGTGTTCTTGCGGTTAATGATAACTTTTATTTTAAAAAAAATTATATATATAATTTGGTTTTTATGTAAGAGTGCATTTGTTTTGATTAATTCGCAAGTCTGTTTGTCCTATGATCTTTTTCTCCTAGTCAAAATGCGAATAATCAGGAATTTAAGGGTAAAGAAATGAAGGAAATGAAAATATGAAATGATTTCTAGCTAGGTTGTAGCATGACCGTGCTTCGTGGATTGGTGCTCTAAGAAGAAAACTCTGGTGTTTCATTAACGGACTAGTAGCTAACAGAAAATTTGTTCTCTATTTCCCTTGAAACCGTTTCTTGTCTTAGGGCACTCAAAATCGTTCTTCATATGTTTCCCGACTCCCTACTGCTAGTGAATGCTTAGTGAAGCTGTGTTTCTTTTAATAGACTCCATCTACACGGCTCCACAAAAATATTAGGGAATTCTAACAACAGTAATATCTACCATATGACAAACAAAACCACTTTCTGAATACCTCCTTAATGCTTAAAGACATAGAGTAAACTCTAATTTCGTCCTCCGTTGGTCTTTGAAAAATTAGAGACATGGAAGTGATCTTCAAATGATAATTTTTTATCATTAAATAAAATCAATTTAGTTCTCCTAAACAACAATTTTTGTACTATTTTGATGTAAATCAATTTGCTCCTGAAAGGAAAAATTAATATAATAATATTTTGACTTCCAAATTGATGTTAAAAACGAAGGTTTAATCAAAGATAGAGCACATACACCAAGCACATCCGATTATCAAGATCATTCCTGATATCTGCGCATTCATCAATATCCCAGTAAATTCAAAGTGGACTCTGATTATATCATTGTAAAAAAGCAACATAAATTCAAACAGCTATACCCAGAACCAAAATTCACAAACACAAATGATGATTATGAATAATACCAAAATCAGCAGAAGAGCTGAGGTGAGCTCATCTTGAAAACACAGCAAACAAGAGCCCAGCAGAGAGGGCAGCAACGCAACCAAAAGAAACCCCACGAATCCTCACAAAGAAAACATTCAACTGCTTGGCAACTTGGAGAGCGAGTGTGAGAATCTGCAACCTACCTTGCTCCTCCATCTTCTTAAAGAAGTACATTGGCTTCAACGACTGACGCAGCATAAATGCCAACGAGAACGGGAACGCAAACGCCAAAAGGCTCTGCACCGAAACCTCAGTGATCGGCGAAGACCGAGTGACGTAGGTGACCCAAGCCCCAAGCCCAAGCTGAAGCAGACCCAGAAGCGCCACAACCTTGCTCAAACTATAGATGCTCTTCATCATCCCCTCCAGAACCTCTCGGGTCTCGTTCCCCAGTGATGATAGGTCACGTTCCACGGTGGGCCCTTCAATCTCTTGGTGCTTGAAATCTGGGTTTTGGCTTGGGTATGGATTTGGGTTCTGTGGTTTCTCAGATTCTGATGAATCTTTGGTTGAGAAAAACAGTGATGACCGGGTAACCCAAGGGTTCATAGAATTCACGTGATAGATTGAACCTGCGTGTGATGGAAGCGGATTGAGATTCAAATGGGAGGTTCCGACATTTGTTGCAGAAGTGGGTTTTGGTTTTGGAGTTGAGTTTGAAGGGGTTGTTGATCGGGAGAAAAGGTGTGGGAAAGTGAAAGAGGAAGAGGATTTTAGGAGCGTGGAGGTTAACCTTAACCTTCGTGAAATGATGGCCGCCATTAGTGTCCAATAGCCTCAACCTCAGACAGTGAATGAATGAAAGGGGAAAATAGAAAAATGTTGGTGCGGCGAATACAAGAGTTGGGTTTGCGTTTCCATCTTGGATTTCTTGGGGTCAAGGCTCGAGAATCGTAGGGAGTAATGGCCGGTATATTAAGAAAAATGGATATAAATATGTGACATTTATCACATGATGATACATATATATTAATACAATCAAAATTTAAAAAATGATTTTAAAATATATAGATAAAAATATTTAAAAGTTTTGAAATATTTGATATTAGATATTAGAGCTATTAAAATGAGTCAAGTTAAATAAGTCAACTTAAATAGTCTGATAAAATAAATAAATTGAGCTAATAAAATGATAGTTCAAAATTAAAAATAATCCAAATTAACCAAACTCGAATGAGTCAGTTCGCTAACATTATATAAGGACGAACTGACCTAATAAAATGTCAGTCTAAAATTCATATAGCATGATCTGACCTAACCCAAAAATAACATGAACCATTCAATTATTTTGACAACTATATTAGATACCAATACGATAATTATTTTAAAATATTATTGTTACATAATTAGTAAATCGCGATCAAATATAAAAATTTTTGCATGAAAAACAATAATATTAGAAAATGATCTGAAAACGAGTGGACTTAATCAATGATGAAGAAAATTAAAAAAATAATAAATGAAAAGTAAATAATTTAATATTTTTAAAATAATTAAAATGAACATTAAGTTAATTTATTATGAAGACTTAAATTTTTTTATTTGGATCTTTTAGGATATGGGATATATTTTAGAAAGTAAAATATAAAATTATAGTCATTAATAAAAAAATTAAAGTAGTCAATTATCGTATATTTATGATATTTTTTATAGATACTTATATTTTATAAAATCTTAAACTTTTGATCTTCGCATTAACGAATATAATTTTATACTTTTTTTTGTTACAACATTTTGTATTGTCTAAATTTGAAAAGGATTAATGGTAAATTATTTTTCAAAAAAGGAGTAACTATACTAATCTTCCATGAAATTAGCGCTTATTACACTTTATACTTTTTTTTTTGAAAAATTACACTCATATCTGTTTTTTTTTTTATGGATTTGAAAAACTACATTTTTATTCCTACTTTATACACGCTTTTACACCATTTTCCCTTATAAATAACAAAATAAGAGAGTTAGACGTAATTTCTCAATCTACTAATATTTGGACAGATCAATATAACTGTCCCTTTAAAAAATGGAAAAAAGTTACAGTGCTGAAAATTGTCCAGGCTAGAGACTAGAGATAGAGATGTTGGTCCCTTTATGTTGGATTTCATTCCTGAAGCTTTTATTTTCATTATTCGGGCTCAACTGAGCCTAAAGAGCTCAAAGCTCCATAGCAATACTCTTAAAAGAAATAGCCTAAAACCTTTATCATTACTTATAACAAAAGCCAACAAGCTTCTAGCTCATTTAGTATATATCGACTTAATTCTTTAAGATTTGGGTGTAACGATAATATTAAAATTTCGATCCTCTTATTATAAAAAAGAAAAAAAAGAAAATTCATTCCTCCACCTTATTTCCTATTTCCCTCTTAGTCAGGTGTTTCCACCTTGAATGTAAGAAAAATAAAATGCAAATGTATCAAATGAAAATATAGAAATATTTAATTCTTCATTACCCTATATTGTATTGTTTGAATAATTAAGAGAATTATTTAAGTTTCATTGCTGATGGATAGCATTGCTGATGGACGATAAGAACAAACTGCAAATGATTGATTACCCTTGTTAATGATAAATCATAGTTTTCAATTGTCAATATGCCATTTGAATGAGGAATTGGCTTCAGTCACATGGATCCTGTGAATTGACTAATAGGAATGTTAATATTCAGTAACGTCGATCATTGTTGACTTAAAGATCACAAAGTTGTCACTTGGTATAATAAGACTTCAATTTTAGAGGACTAAAATGAAAACCTCAAATGTGGAACTCGATTGATTTATAAATTAATTCATCCTTTGGGACATAAGGCTAGAGGCTTTTGAACTCCCGATATCTGGCGTGCCCAATCTATTTGTTGAACTGTCTAACTCTGAAAGCTCTAAAGAATTAGGGGGTGCCAAAGGATTGCTTTTGTGAAAGTTGCGAGGATGTTTCTCCCTTGAACTTCCTATTCAACAAGCTTAGCTGAAGGAGGAGCCGAAAACTCACATTGCTTCTAAAGATTGTACATATAATACATTACAGTATTAAATCTGCAAAATGATTCTCTGTATTTTACATGAACTTCTTGTTTCCCATATGCAGAAGAAAAAGATCCACCCTTGCAATAGCAAACAAGAGTTTAAGCTTTGGCATTTGTTGCAATTGTGACACTGCCTCTTAAATATGTAGCAAAATATTTCACTCTATATCCATCTTTCCTCATTGTTATACATCACCAGAAATGAGGATTTTTTTTGTAATATGTTACTCTTATATATGATAACTTAAAAGTATCATGTTTCTAATACCTCAATTTCCTTAACTAACAATTTTTTTAAGTTAATTACACTCCACTACCTTGAAGTTTATCAAAATGATAGCAAACTCCAAACTTATCATAAATTACACTCCACCCTGTTTTTTAATGTTAACTAACTATTGAGTTAACACCGTTAAGTTAATTAAAAAAGGAAAAAAGAATTTAATTTATAATTAATTATTTAAAATTTCTATAGTTAAAATATTTTTTAAGATTAATCTTAGGCTTTCTTTTTACGAAATAAAGTTGGCTTTTTAATATGAAATATATAATTTGAAATCAGCTAAAATATATATATATATATAATTTGAAAATGTTATAAAAAAGAGTATAATTCATATAAGTATTTCATTTTTAGCCTATTATATGTATTTATTTAACTCTAACAAATGATTTTTTTTATACACTCTAACAAATTATGAATATAACATGTATGTCTTGTGTAACATTCTTTTTTTAGACATGTTAGACTTATATATAGTTACTAAGTTAGCATAATACTTGCTTGACATATATGTATAATTTGGTGATAAATTGAGTTAGTTTAGACATTTTGCTGCAACACAGAAAGTAAAAAGTAGTTTAAAATAACTTATATAATAGCATTAATTGTTCAGATGAGAAAAATAAATATGAATAATTTATTTCTAAGTCACAAATGCATGAAATGAGATGTAGTTAAAGTTTCATGATAATCAAAGTTAGTTTGATATTTTTAAACATACTGGTTGTATATTTTAATACCGGATTAACTTGTAGCAGATATAAAAAATCATGAAAATGATGAAATAATAATTTAGATGAATCTTAACATTTATTCTAAAGTTGTTGGAAGTTAGGAAACTTGATTTCATGGAATCTAAGTGTTCTTAACAGATATAATGTTTTAGTAAAGAATAAGTCACTTATGACTCATGGTTCTCGTCAGTTCCAGCCGAGTTTACTGACTTTGTGGCTTGTTTTTTTTTTCCTTTTCACACTTACTCATTCTTTTTCTCACGTTATCTTCAGCAGCACCAACAGAACAGAAAAATAGAGAAAGAAACGTAGAGGAAGAAGAGGGACGGAAGAGAAAAGCAAAAGAGAAAGTCAAGTTTTAAAGATTATCCAGACTATAAGTGAGGTAGGGGTGCTTGAACTCATAAGAACATCTTTAACTATCTTCATGTTATACATGTTGTATGTTGAGGGATGATTAGTGGGTTTAAGGGACTTAGATCATCTTCTAGCTTGCTTAGTGCCATAAATGGCTGAACTTGGATCGTTTTTAGCTTAACCTATGTAAGGTTATGGATTAAGAGCTTAGAAACTTCCATTTGTAAGCTTAAGTTAAAAGTTGAGTAATGGATATTTCTTCAAAACATGATAATATTAATCCACGTTTGATGACTTGGTTGTTGTTATGGAATCCCATCTAAACTATTTTTGACAATACTTATGTTTTAAAGTGTTTTCCATGGGTTTATATGAGATGATGGAAGAGGAAAGGCCGTGGTTGGATTGTTCTTCTACTGAAAAACACAGCAGATAATTGGTTATGCACAATCCATAACCGATTATCCGTGTGTTATAGGGAGTTAAGAAAGAAGCCATAACCGATTAGGCTAATCGGTTATTGTTCTCTGACAGAGAGTTGTTCTGACCTGATAATCGGCTAGCATGATAGCATAATCAGTTATTGTTTGGAGACAAAGACATAAGAAGCACATCAAGTGCTCCATAACCGATTACTAGGACTCCATAACTGGTTATGGCAAGTTAAAAATTAGATTTTTGACTTGTTTTAGCCAACTTCTCAAGAGGGATAAGGGCTAAGAACTTATGAAAATATAGTTTGACACCCTTGAGCTTTATATAAGACTTGTTTAAGCTAGGAAATGAATACCCATGATTTAATAGAGACTTTCATGCATATTTTTAGTATGAAGTTAGATACTAATGGATGTTATAAGTTTCTTTTGACAAGTTAAGGAATGTATGAGATTAGTTTCGTTTGGGGAACTATGAAATAAACAATAGCTTGGTTCTCAGGTGAACCATGGTGACTAAAATAGCTTGGTTCGTTAATTGGATCTTGCTAGGTTATAACTTGGTTCTTAAATGAGCCATGAATATGAATTAGCTTGGTTTCCTTCAATGGACCATGGAAATGCATTTGGCTTGATTCCTTAATGGATCATGGTAATTTTTAGCAGCTTGAGTCTTTAATGATTCATGAATGTTTATGTAGCTTGACTACTTTATTTATTAAAGATGAGTCATGTATAGGCCTTTGTAACATGTTTTACTTCATATTGTTATGATTGTATACTTATTGTTATAAATGATGGTCTTGGAATATTTATATTGAGGATTTTGAATTCTCACCCTTTTGTGTTTCTATGTAATTTTAGGTCAAGGTTTTTCAAAGAAAAAGAGGAAGAAACAAATGGATTAGATAGCTAGTTCTTTTGTCAAAGCTTGTATATGCTTACTTTTGCTTTAAGTTGTGCAAAGAGATTATGTATTACAATGGCCCTTTTGAGGCTAAATATGTATAAACATGTATCTTTATTTCCTTTGAGACTCTCCATAATGACATGTATGCTATTATGGGTTAAGTTTTATGTTTAAATGAAATAGAAGTAACACACTTAACTCTGTTTATTAACATATATCCTGAATATACTAAGGTATCTAGGGTTAGGGTGTTACATCTTATTAAAAATTTAAGCGTGAGTTTCAAATATATATGTGGATTAAAGAAGTCTCACATTGTTTAGGAATAGACAAAACAAGAACTTTACTAGTGGATAAACTCATAAACGTACTACCTTAATGTTCTAGGTTAAGATATAATGTTAACATACTAGTGTGGTTCATTTTTAAGTTCATTGTTTCATCTCTCCCCCATTTTTTAGACTTCTTAATTTCTAACATGTCTATTATGTGAAAAACAACCGTACTAATTTAAGTTATTGTTTCATTTTTCTTTTGAGTCATTTAATTCAACTATTTTCAAACAAAAACGATGCTTTTAATTATTTTATCTATGGAAAATATAAGTTATTATTAATAATTGTTGTTAATAAGGATGACAAAATTATCATTTAAGTAGATATGTATGAAGATTCTTTGTGATGAAGCATGTATGAAGGCAAAATTTTTGCTTATGGGACAATAACAAAGATAAATTTGTCTCCTTTTCTAAACTATGACAAATGCTGGGATTAAAATTCTTGTCACTATAGGTACTCAATATATAAACTTATAAAAATACCCTTAGTGTAAAAACAAAAAATATGCAATATATATGTTCATATTATAATATTTCATGTCATGTATAGACAAAATAATTTAAATCGTGAACTTTGCTAAGAATCAACTGAGCTATAGGCTCAATAAAAAAAATGAAAAAACGAGAATAGAATATGCGTTTTTGATACATAATAAACATACAAAATATATTAACTAATTATTTTTTAGACTAAAATAAATACATATATAAATTGTACTTATTTCATCTTTTTGTTAAAACATAACTTGATTGTATAAATAATAAGAATTCATAAAATCAAACTTAAAAAACTTTTGTTATAATAATCAACTCACTAATAATTAATACTAGATAAAAAAAATTTATGTACTTAACGGTGCATGTTAAGTCAACCGTTAGTCAAAATAATAAAATGACGTGAAGTGTAATTTAGAGTCAAGTTTGAAATTTGTTATTATTTTGGTATATAAACTTTAAGTAGTGGAGTTTAATTTACCTTTGTTTTTTTTTTTTAAATGAAATGATAGCCAATTAATTATTCATCTTAATTTAAAAACGAAGCATAAAAGTATAAGAAACTCTCAAATTCAAATGATCCTATGTGCTAATGATATATATGATATAATCATAATTCAACAAAATAAGTAAAACCAAAAACAACTCACCATGTCATTGATAAACTTCATTGAGTAGTATAAATTCATTTCATGCCTACACATTCAGAACATGTTTGGAAAAGATTAAATCTTTCCCAAACAGCTGTTTTTAGAGGATTAAGCTGTTTTGTGAAATAATTATTATGTTTGGGTAAAAAGGTTATTTTTAAAAAAATCTTTTACACTAAATTCAATGTAAAATAAAAACTTTTTTCAGTTAATAATCATAAGCTAAAGATTGAAACTTATGATTTTAGCTTATAGATTATTTCTTACATTTTGATATGTAAATATTATTTTACCCTTAATCAAATAATTTTTTTAATCATTCTATACCTATTTTAATAATTTAATGCATAAAAGTGATTTTTTATATTATTCAAACGAATCATATTAATTTAAAATTGCTTTACAGCTAATGCATCTAAACATAAAAATGAATCGATTATAATTGATTATAACAATAATCGATTATTAGCATAATTTATAATTTTCAGCTTTCCCAAATAAGTCTTTAATATGGAAAGAAAAAAACACTCAGAAAAAAAAAAGCAAAACCAAAAGGAGAAAGAAAAGAAATCTCATTTCCTCCTCCTCTTGTTGCTGCAACTAGCATTGTACAATTTTTTCCACATGCATCTCATCATCTTTCATCTTCCCCTTCTTCCCAATCAAACACACACACACACACACACACATATATACATGTGTATGTATGCACGCTTAGAACTGCAAGTAGTAGGCAACAAAGGAGAGGAGGGAGGCACCAACGAATGAACCAACAGCAGCAGCACCGCTGCTAGGTCCTGGAGCTGGGGCTGGCACCTCGGTGGCGTGGAGGTCACCCTGAGCCATGACAGCGCTGACGGAGGCAGCAGCGAAGAGGACAGCGCAAGCAACCTTCTTCATCTCCATGGCGTAGTAGAGGTATCACAAAGGGATATGATATAGGTACCTGATACGCCTTTTTTGCTTTGTGAGAGAATCTGCGCAGCCTGAGGAGAAATGGGTTGGGATTGAGAGGCTTTTATATTGGGGAGGGTGGGATGAATATGAGGCTGTGTTTAATTAGTTTCCTGATTTTGTGATGGTTTCTTGTTATTTTTGGAAAATGGTTATGTTATAGTTATGTTATTACGTGGTTATTGACTGATCCCATTTTTGCATGAGAGAGAGAGAGAGGGAGAGGGAGGGTGATTCATTTTTAGTTAGGACAGGAAAAAAAATCTCATCCATAATTGAAATGTTATAAAATAATTATAAAAAGCTGGAGAGACAGAACTAGAAAAGAAAATCAAGAGAATAAAAGAAGTAATTAATTAATATAAAAGGAGTATGTAACAATAAGCACTTAATGGAAGTATAAATATCACAAGAGTGAGGTAGTCAAAATTAAAATAAATCTTTATCCTTATTAAATATAATCTTCCCTATAATGTAATCATAATCTAAATAATAAGTTTAAATCTAAATCATGATAAGATAGTAGTTGGATATCCACATTTCATGACATTTCACCTTGAATGTCTAGTAGAGATATATCTCATTAAAAACCTATCAAAAAGAAATCTTGTGGGGCAACACATTGAACAAGAAAAAAGAGTATAGTATTATCCTCATCTTGATAGCATAGACATGTTCTCCCTTGGAAGTATTACTTTGAACAAATTAATTTTTACTTTCTTTCGAAGATCATATGTGAGAAAAAAGTTGTCTCCTTTAATATATCCTCTATTTAATTGAGTTATATAAGTATTGTTTTCATATAAATTCGTATGTAGTTTCATCACCATAAGACAATGCACAATAATCTAGGACATATTAAACCATTGTTTTTAGTCATAAATATTTAAGATTTACTTAATGAATTGACCTCTGAATGATTTGAAGAAGTAGCTAATGAGTGTAGTTTATAAATAACCTATTTAATACCTTGTTTTATGTGGATCGGATAAATACCATACATCTGCATAGTCAATTTAGTTGTAACATATATTCATATAAAATAATCCCATATCAATTGTTCCTTAGAGATATTTAAGGATATATTCATTTTCATTCCAATTATAACTTTTGATTGGAAAGGAACTATTTCTTGCTAATAAAATTACAAGAAAGATTATATTAGGCCATGTATAATTAGTAATATATATAAGTGTTTTTATAGCACTAATTTATGGTACTTCAAGACTAAGGGCCTTTTTGTTATCTTCTTGATGTCGAAATTGATTCCTTTGTCATATTAGCGACCTAACAATCATTTGTGTATTCAATAGATATAATTTACATATATAAAGTCACTTAACAATGTTTTCTATATAACTGGGTTAATGAAAAAAAATTCAAATTACTAAATGCTCGCAAATTGAAACAAAACTTTGTCCTATAAAAATCTTTCATTTTTCTATATCTTTCTTTAGATCTACTATAATTTTGAAAAAACTTTAGGTCATTCTGATTTACCAATATACACAATTTCTTCTTTATAAAAACAAATGGGCAAATAGGATCTCTTGTTAAATAATTGAAATAAATGTATCTACAATTGCTTGGAATAATATAATGCAGATAAACAAACACTAATGCCTAATAAGAAAGTTCAATATGACGAGCAAATTAAAAGAACATAAATTATTAACACATGTATATCTAATTTATTGGATGTTATTGATATCTTTAATCCTTTGAGAATTTTCATGTAGATATCATTTTTTGGGTGAACCATAAGATGCAAATAACAATATCTATTAGATGTATATTTAACTTTTTATGTACAAATAACCTTATCAAAATATAATTGCATCCATCAATGAAAAGTAAACTTTTTCATAGTTAATATATAGTCTTTGTGAGAAACCTTTTTCTAAGGGTCATGCTTCATATATATCTCACAACATTATTTTTCTCATTTTATTTTCACATAAGCATTTGAATCCTACAAATATTTGCATTTTTTAGGGGTTTGGATTTTAAGTCCATTAAAACATCTTCTGAAGTTCAAACTACATGTTCAAAATCCTCAAATTTTGTAAATGAGTTCAACTTTTGCCTGCAATACATTTTTCAATTTTTTGTAGCCATTATTTTAACATCAACATTCTTTGACGGTTATAATTTCAAGATCTTCATTTTCATAATATTACGCACTATATTATATTTAGATATATTGTTAAGAGTTATTTTCATTCGATTCTATCTTTTTTTTATAGAAACATAATTTATTGAGATCTTATTATTTTTACTATTTTAAGTACCTAAACTTAATTTGACATTTGAAATATTCTAAGAATTTTAATTATATTTATAACCTCTTCCTCAAGAGTATCATCTTTAAGATGGTTTACCTCCTTAATATCTTTCCTAACATGCCTTTCAATTATAGAGCATTTACAGAGTAACCTTGTGTAAGCAAGTAGTTTACTGCAAGTACTCTGAGGTAAATTATCACTTTTTGCTCAATAAAATAAAATAAAGTCATAACTCGACAAAATAAATATAACAAAAAACAACTCAACATGTAATAATAAATAATAAACTTTTTTTTGAGTAATATAAAATCATTTCATGCCTACACATTCAATGTGGAAAGAAAAGAACACTTAGAAAAAAGCGCAAAACCAAAAGGACAAAGAAAGAAAAGAAATCTCATTTCCTCCTCCTCTTGTTGCTGCAACTGGCATTGTACAATTTTTTCCACATGCATCTAGCTCATCTTTCATCTTCCCCTTCTTCCCAATCACACATATATATATATATATACATGTGTATGTATGCACGCTTAGAACTGCAAGTAGCAGGCAACGAAGGAGAGGAGGGAGGCACCAACGAATGAACCAACAGCAGCAGCACCGCTGCTAGGTCCTGGAGCTGGGGCTGGCACCTCGGTGGCGTGGAGGTCACCCTGAGCCATGACAGCGCTGACGGAGGCAGCAGCGAAGAGGACAGCGCAAGCAACCTTCTTCATCTCCATGGCGTAATAGGTAACTCAAAGGAATATGATATAGTTACCTGATACGCCTTTTTAGCTTTGTGAGAGAGTCTGCAGCCTGAGGAGAAATGGGTTGGGATTGAGAGGCTTTTATATTGGTTAGGGTGTGTTGAATATGAGGCTTTCTGGTTAATTTGTTTCCTGATTTTGTGATGATTTCTTGTTATTTTTGGAGAATGGTTATCTTAGTTATGTTATTACGTGGTTATTGGTTGATCCCATTTTTTCATGGGAGAGAGGGTGATGCATTATTAGCTAGGGCAGTAAAAAAATCTCATCCATAATTGAACGAGTCTTGTGGGGGATGCTATTGGTGTTTTGTGGGATTTTCTGTTTTTATTCTTTTTGAAACAAATCTCGTATTATGTCTCTTCCCAAATATAGATTTGTGGAAGCGAAGTTTGGTTTGTGGCCAAGATGCATTTGCAAATTATATGTGATTGATTCTTATTCCATTTGCAGCCAGTGTGTGAATGAATGACATCTGTTTTTGGTGATTAATAAGGAAACTTGGTCATAACTCATAAGACAACTCAAATAAAGGTTGGTGAATCTTCAATATATATTAATTAAAAGAAGGAATTACGGTTCAAGATTTGAAATTTATTCTCTAGGATTTTCATAATTCGATTATTTATTTATTTATTATTTTGAATATTAGACTCTTCTAGAATTTTGGGGAGGCTTTATCATTAGTGGGACTTAGGAGATCCCCATTAGAGAACCGGAGAGGAAGAGAGCGAAAGAAGAAAGATTTTTCATGGAAGGATAAGAATTTGCAAGTAAATGTTTCAACGAAGTGAGTTGGGCTCAATGATCTAATTGATGAAATTTTAGTAACAATATCAGATACAAATTTTGCATGCTAATTCAAATCTTCAAAAAAAAAAATGCATGCTAACTGAAGTTGGTTAAGTTGGCTAATTCAAATCAAATTTTACCAATGAAATTTGATTCAACCGATAAGATTTTGAGCTCAATTTTTGCTGGTGATCATACTCCTTTTTATGCGATATGTAAGTACCATAATGAGTGTTGGGTACCAACTATGAATGCATAAGTGAATGATTTAAAAAGAAAAATGGGAAAGATGATTTTAAAAAAAGTTAGCCATTAAAAAATATAGAAATATAATATAATATAATATAATATAATATAATATAGTTGGTAAAAATACGGGGAAAGAAATTATATATTAATTCGCTTTTAGAGCATGTTTGGGAAAGATTGATTCTTTCCCAAACAAATGTTTTAGATGATTAATTTGCTTTTGAAATAATTATTATGTTTGGGTAAAATGATTATTTTGTAAAAAAAACTTTTACACGAAATTCAATGTAAAATAAAAGTTTTTTTCAACAAATAATCACAAGCTAAAAATTGAAGCTTATGATTTTAGCTTATAAATTATTTCTTACATTTTGATATGTAATTATTATTTTGTCCTCAATCAAATAATTTTTTTAATCATTCTATACCCATTTTAATAATTTAATACATAAAAGTGATTCTTTTTTATATCATCCAAACGAATCATATTAGTTTAAAATCGCTTTACAGCTAATACATCCAAACATAAAAATAAATCGATTATAATTGATTATAACAATAATCGATTATCAGTATAATCTATAATTTTCAGCTTTCCCAAACAAGCCCTTAGTGGTATGCTTTTTTTTTCCTCAAATGAAGAAATCTACCAATAATGCACTTTTGTAATAAAATATTTAGTAATCTTTATCTTAAATATTAATTTCATACATTAAGGGATCTACAATGTTAATAGTAGTGGGGCCCCACTCAACTTTTTTAAATTTCTATTACCATTTTAATAATTTATCATTAGCTCTCATTATTTTTTAAACTTTGTTGCCACTATATATATGTATATGAATGAGTGAATTACACCATATTCTTTTTTTCGCATGTGAAGAGAAAATATATTGTCTTTATTCTGCCCCCACTCCACTATATCCATTATTTCTTATCAGTCACTGATTTCATATGTATCCTGGTGAAATCCAAATCTTATATTGGGGATACTTTATGGTCTTCCGTTATACTTCCTCCTAATTAAGGACATTACTCGAGTTATTGTTAAGTCTTAACTCCAAGAGGCTATCACCGTGTGTGATATCGGAGTATTGCAAAATGAGTTAATTACACCCTGTATAGAACATATTATGAAGACATCAAGGTGCTCTGTCACATGTTCTCTCTTGATCGTTTCAACCATGTGCTCATACAAGGTAATCAACCTGCTACTGTTCTTGTTATAATGGGAGCCAACCAAGCAACTCATTATTTAGATTTGAATGATCCTACTGGGGAGGTGCAGCATTTGCTTATCTATGGTTGGCAGATTGATAGACCCCAAAAAAAATGGTTGGCAGATTGAGTGATTATATTTCCTTATTTTTCAAAATAAGTCCATTTTACTTGCATACTTTAATTCTCAAAACCCCGGTTATAACATTATTATAAAATATTAATAGCAAAAAAGGGTATTTTAAAATTATTTTTCATGACTTTTCATTTTTCAACAGTTTATTGTTTTTTAAAGGGAGATTTATAATAAACAAATTTTCATTATGTTGAATCCAGAGAGATAATCATATTTCCCTCTAGAGGTTTGGTGTAAGTGAAAATTAGAAAAAAATGGGTCTTTTTATTTCTCCATCATTTTTCTTGCCATATAAACAGAAGTATTTAGTTTGTTTTTTATCTGAAAATTTGTTTAGTTTTATCATACAATTTTATTATTTGTAAGATCTCAATTGTTAACCATCTTTATACTCTGATACTTGATAGAAAAATATAATAGAAAGTGTCTTTTTTGAGGTAATTTCGATTCATATTATACAAACTATATACCCAAAACGATAAATGATAATGATGTATAAATAAAATTTTTGTTGTACTCAACGACTTGCCTCAATTGATCTTAGCCTGTGTCAAGATTTGAGTGTGAATCGCTCGAGTGGATTGTGTCATAACCGAGTCAACTCTTTCAAAAATTAACTGAAACTGGATTAGAGAATAGGACAATATATATATATATATCCTATACTCCTGTAGGATACAAAGCTCTTTGAATTTGAAATCATATTACAAGAAATAAACCATTTCTTGTGATGAAATTTAACAAAATCAAATTGTAGATCACTTTATTATAAAAACTTTGATACCATCATGTCATGAATCAATTCTTTAAAAATCTTAAGTTATTAAGTAAAGACATATAAATAATTTTATATATTTAATAATTTGAACCTGTAACGATCTCAAAAATGAAAAGTTTTTTTTGTTTTTCAACTTGGAGGAAATGTTCACATTTTTTTTCAACCTAATAAATCAAAGGCAGCACAATTCCAACCCAAACCTCCCAACGTTCAAATCAAATATGATGGGCCATAGATAGCGAGTTTATAATTCAATTTGCACCAACCTAAGTCTTTTAAGATTTTAGTGTAATATTAATATCACAAGTTTGATACTCTACCATGCTACCTTTTCCCTTCCCAACTTAGATGCTTGCATTTCCAATGTAATTATATAATAATAAAAAAATGGGTCATTAAAAATTGAAAATTTGCAACGGATACAGGCAATCGAGAGAGGAGCCATCTATGCATCATAGAAAAATTACATGTTTACACTTTTTTCCATTTATGATGGTGCATAATGATCAAAAGCTTTGAATAAATCTTATTTATTCAATTTGTTATTATTTTAAATTATTTATCATAATGTTCCTTTGAGGATGTCACGAGGCCAAATGACATGTCAGCAGTAAAAAAGAATGACATGGAAGTGAGTGAGAATATTGACGTTAAATCAAATAATAATGATCAGTTAGTTATGTCAAAAGGACAGGTGTCAAATGATCCTAATTCTCAGGGTGAAAGAAGGAGTGTCATACCCAAATTCACAAAACATTTTTATATAAATTTTTTAAAATTATTAAAAAAAATTATATAAATTAAAATATTGTAAAGTTATATAAATTAAAAGTATTTTAGGATGATTTGACATTATTTTTCCTTAAGTTGTGTTGGACTATTTTCATTGTATTATACTATTATACTTTTTTTATATTTTTGGATTTTTTCATTTTCCTTTTTATTTTTTCAAATTTTTTTATATAATTTATTATGACTTAAATTATGAAAAAAGTCCAACTCAAAAGACTAGTTCATAAATGTGATAGCCGCATGGATTAAATATCGGGGAACTTTCTTATTTATTCGTGGAGGCTCATAACATACACATGCCCCCCCTTTAAAAGTCAAGCATCCACGGGATGCGCCAACACATGTGGCGTATCCCAGGTTCATTCGACACGTCTTGGCGCATCCCATGTAGTCCTTTCCCGCGTGTTGCTCCTTTGGATGTCATCCGCGTGTTAGCGTCTCACGTGGAACAAAAAATAATATAAAATTCTCAATATGCACCAACCTTTTGAATTTCTTAAACTCATAAGACAATCTAATTCAAAAATTAGTACCACAGGTATTGAGACCCTCATAGTTTAAGAATTATATTAAATTTTCTTATTTATTCAACGTGGTACTCATAATAGAAGATTACTTGATCCAATGGTTAATTCTCAACAACCCCGGTTTGACATTCCTTTACAAAAATTAAACCTAAAAAAGGGTCACGTTTTATATTTTAAAAATAAAATACCTTTATTTTTGGTCATTTTATTATTATTTTTTGCTGTGATTATTTTCAATTAACCATTTATCACTTTATCTCAAGTCATTATGTAGTTTATTTATTTATATTTTTTTTACAATCATAGCATCTATGAATAAACAAAAAATTATTAATTTTAAACTTCGAAAACCTTTTATTCATCATAGCATTTTTTAATTCTTTTTTATAAACAAAGAGATAAAGTTGGCAAATGGGCTGAAATGTCGTTTCTCCTAGTCCTATCTTAAAATGACATGTGAAGATCCATTTAAATTCAAAAAGATATTATAATCGATGATTTTTTTAATCTATATTTGTTCTTATAGTTCTGGATTGATATTATAATGTTAATTTTTTTCCAATTATAAAAGAAAGAGAGAAGTTGATGTTATATAAGAAAATGAACGATTTTTTACTCAATTGAACTTGTTTATTCATAGATCTTTAGCCTATGTCAAAATTATGAATAAATAAACTATTAGTGGACTTGAGATAAACTGATAAATCAATAATTAATCAAAAAAATTAATAATAAAACAATGAATAGTTATATATTATATATATATAATATACTAAGTAAGTAAAAGTTTTTGAATATGAAGCATAGACAATAAATAAATCCACATATCTTGTGATGAAATTTAACAAAATCAAATTGTAGATCACTTTATTATAAAAACTTTGATACCATCATGTGATGAACCAATTCTTTAAAAATCTTAAGTTATTAAGTAAAGACATATAAATAATTTTATATATTTAATAATTTGCCAACACGACCAGAAAAGGAAAGTCATTTTTTGTTTTTGGGGTTGGAGGAAAGTCACATTTTACCAACCTAATTGGAAATCAGAAGGCAGCACAATTCCAACCCAAACCTCCCAACGTTCAAATAAAAGATGATGAGCCATAGATAGCGAGTTTATAATTCAATTTGCACCAACCTAAGTCTTTTAAGATTTTAGTGTAATATTAATATCACAAGTTTGATACTCTACCATGCTACCTTTTCCCTTCCCAATTTAGATGCTTGCATTTCCAATGTAATTATATAATTAAAAAAAAGTGGGTCATATGAAAAAAAGGGGGAGAAACGGATACAGGCAAAGGAGAGAGGAGCGCATCTTATGCATCATAGAGAAAATCAGCATGCTTTACTTCTGCACTTCACTTCTAATGCTTTTGTCGGATTCGTTGTATTCAACTACTATTCAACGGATACACTAATTCCTAAAATTAATCTTTCATAATTAGTCCAATCAAAATTAGTTTATTAAAGAAGTACTGTATTACGAGAAATCTTAAAATATTCTCATAGAATATATTTTAATAGATGTGATATTCTTAACATTGATAATACATTCATATTTTTTATATATTTTTTAATATTATTTATTATATTTATTTTTTTATTATTTTTTTCACTAAATTTTGCATACACCTTTAAAAGAGATGTACATGATAATCTTTTTTCATATTCTAGATAAGTTTGTAACTATTTATGTTTAATTTAATAATATTTTATTTTATGATTTAATGGCGTATACAATATAAGTATTATGTGTTATAATTTAAGTAAAATAATATAATAAAAATTTTTATACGTCACATGTAAGCATGTGAGTCATTAATGATCTATTTATCACATTAATTAATGACTCACGTACTTATATGTGACACAATACTTCATTAATAAGTTGATTGATATTAGACAAGGAACTAATTGTAACAATTAGAATAGTTTAAGGTAGTTGAATGTTATTTTTTCTATTCAAAAGGCATGAATATATATATATATATATATATATATATATATATATATATATATATAAGACATATTTAACGAGAGAAATTTTTATTGTAAGAGTGTGAAATGAGTAAATTTTGATCATATAATTATATATAAATTATTCAAATTAAAAGTTACTTAAAGGTCATATGACCACCAAAAAAAAATTATACATTTATATTTTAATATTGATCATTCATATAAGATTCAATGATCAATATTCACTCATTTCACTTCTTAGAATAAATACTCTTCTCATAATTTTAATTAACCTATGTCATCTCAGCTTGTGGAAATTATCATTATCTTAAGCATGAATGTTATTTGTAATTGATTGAAAGTTTAGAGTAGTTGAATGTTATTTTCCCATTCGAAAGGCATGAATATATATATATGAAACTTATTTAGTGAGAGAAATGTTTATTGTAAGACGTAAGAAGAATGAATCTTGACAATTGAATCTTATATGAATGGTTAAAATTAGAATATAAATATATGTGACTTTTTTAAGTGATCATATGACCTTTAAGTAACTTTTAATCTTGATCATCTAAGTATAATTGTATAATTTAATATTTCTTAGTATATATTTTCTCACACACACACACACACACACACACATATATATATATAAGAGATCAATTTATATCGGTGTAAATTAAAATCACTCTTACACCATTAAATAATTTTTTTATTGAATAATTTTCAAAAAATTTTACAATTGGATTAATAGTTCTTATCATATAGATCATATTTATAAATTTTTATTAATCCAAAATTATTTATTGACATACGTCAAAATTAACGTAATATATACTTTTAAATATATGAAAATAAGAATTACTTGATTACATTCTTATTGATATTTAATTTTTTCAAGATTTGATACAAATGATCAATGTAATGGATAATTATAATTCAACAATTGAATTGATAAAAATCATAATTTTTAAGAAGTTATTAAGTGGTGTAAATATGTCAAGTCTTACATCGATATAAGTTTATCCCTTCCCATATACATATATATATATATATATATATATAGTTAAGAGTCTCACATCGTTTATACCAATATTTTAGGTGCGATTTATATATATGTTGGTACTCTACTTAATGTTAATTAATTTTATATTGAAATTTTATATAGTATCAAAGTCAAGATTTCATTTTGTCGCTTTTTTGTTAAGTTTGTTTTTGCTTACTTCGATAGATTCCCTTGATCCGTCCAAACATTTATGGAGGAGAGTGTTAAGAATCTCACATCGATTACATCAGTATTAGTTTATATATTTATTAGGTCACTCCATTTAATACTAATTAATTTTATATTTAAATCTTATATATATATATATATATATAAAGAGAGAGAGAGAGAGAGAGAGAGAGAGAGAGAGAGAGTTTACTTAACCTATGAAAAGAAGAAAGCAATTTTAATTAACCTATGTCATCTAGCTTGTGGAAATTATCATTATCTTAAGCATCATACTTACTGTGCTGATAACTTGGTTGGGCTGAGAAATGACCGGGTAAGTGATAACTTAATTGTACTATGCACTAACACAAGTTTCTACTGTCGTATCTCCTGTAATGTCGCATTCTTCTGTATCGGTACAACCAAACCAGTCGAAATCGGGGCCAGAATCCCTCAGATAAATAAAAGAATTTGACCCACAACCATATTATTTCCATTTATTAATAGCAGAAGCATCAATCACAGCATCCTTCACAAATAACATAAAAATGGTCCTTTGTTTCCACTTTCATAAATCATAAATAAATACAAACATGTAAATTTATGATGATATTTAAAACTTTCCACTTTCAATCTTGTACTTTTAACAAAGTAAATTTGCCAACAAACTTGTAATTCAATTACTGTCCAACTTTAATATTTGAGTGTATCTGTCACTCTCATCTAGGCTATGCTTGCGCATTTAATGTAAACAAAAGGAAAATTTATATTTTCAATTGAGAAAGTTTGCAACTCAAGACTTGTTATACGGTAACGTGATTTTTTGGAGAAAAAAAAAGAAACAAAATGTAAGCAAAATTGAGGCCTTAATTGAATTGATAGTAATGGATGAAAAAGAGGAAACTAGAATAGAACCAAAAGGGTGTCATTATTTGAATGTGTAAAAATAAGATGGATGAAATGAAATCAAGAGATTCCATTTTATTCCATACTCTAACATTCTTTTATTTTTTGTTTCTTTCTCAAATTGGGAATAAGAGATGAAAAAATATGGAACAACTTATAAAATTACATTTTATTTTAATCCTAAAGTTTAATGCATCTGAGTTAGAAATAATATAAGAACGGTGAATTTTTAATTCTCATAATTTCATTTTATTATATTTTATTATTATATAGTATTCATAAAATATATTCAAAATCAAAGACGCTAGAAGGGTCCATCTATAACGGCTGAAAGACAAAATACAGCAATTGAGAGCACAGCACACAGTTGTAGAGAAAGTCACCGACTCTTCACGCCAATGGTATGCTCAAACAGGTAAATAATAAGCAACGACAAATGCTCCTTCCACGTTGCCAGCTGTCCGCGTTTTCCCTGGGTCATACGCCCCCATCATCTCCTTATAAATACCCTCTTCTCTTCTCTCTTCTCCTCTCAACTCTGCACCATCTTTCTTCTCTCCTTAGCTTCTCAAACTATCTCTCTCTACCACTTTGCTATGGCATCGGTGACCACATTCAAGGCTTTTGCCGTCGTCCTCGTCGTCGCTCTGTTCTCCCTTGCCGCCTCCGCTCAAGATCAGTCGCCTTCGTCGGCGCCGGCTCCCGCTCCTGACGCCGGAGCAGCGGGATCCGTTTCCAGCTCGGCGGCAATGATTGGCGCTTCGCTTGTGTTGTCAGTGTTGGCCGTGTTGAAGCACTAGATCTCTCAAGATTCTATTCATTTTCTTATGGATTTTTGTATACAAATTAGATTGATGGCTTCTTTTGCAGAGTGAGTGATGATCTATGTATACTAGAGAGAGTTTATGATATATATTCATGTCCTACTATTATTTATTATTGTTATTTGTTGTAGTTATTCGCGAGAAATAAAAGGGATTTTGATCCTTGTTATTGTTATGTCTACTTTTTATTATTATCTTTATGTAATATATTATTATATTTACACGACCCTGATTGATATTCTTATGCTTACTGCTTTCATTTTCTTCTTCTATAGTTTTTGTTTTCTCGGTTATTATTTTTGAGTCTTGATAATTGTATTTATCAAAATGGTTAACTTTGTAAATAAGCAGTTATTTTAATTGTTTATGTGATAATTTTTTATTAAAAATAATGAGTTAAAATTAAAATTTATCATATTTTATACAAGATATTATGTGATGATTAATGAGATAATAAGTGATAATTTTTATTATTTATGTGATAAATTTTAATTTTAATTTATATGTTTAATAAAAAAAATCAGTTAGAATCATTATTTATTTTAGACAGATTCATTACTTATGTAATTATCTTGAAGTTGTTTATTTGAGTTATAAAAAAATATTTTCCTATTTCTTTTTTTCTTAGATTATTTCTTGTGAGTGTTTTTTAATTATTTTTCTTCAGTTACTTAAGAGTTAAGAATAGCGAGAAACGTCATAGATTGGCAGTAGTAGAGTGAATATGGGCTTAAATAAATTAATCTCATGATCATTTTTCTAAAAAATAAAATTGAAGTAGTTGGTTAAAATTTAACTTGAAGCCTTGAGAGAAGGAAGAAGGGTATTAAGTGAATATGTGTAAGTTTATATTATACATTTGTGAAATGATTTACAATTGACGTAAAATGAATTTGATGAAAAAAACATAAGTGAAAAGTGTATTGAAAAATAAAAATTGGAGCTAAAGTAAGTCTAATAGGAAGTTTCCATGAGAACATTTTTCTTGGGTACATTCAATGAGGACATTATAAATTGTGTTTGAAGAATGATAATATGATGCTTCATCGTTTATCATATAAAAAGCTTTATATTTGAAAATTATTCGTGAGTAATTTTGTCTATATACTATGGGAGAGAGATTTGAGACAACAGATCACTGCTCATTCATTGAAATGGGGAAAGGAAAGGGTTCAAATTGACAAAACATGGAAAGTTTTTTATCTATATAGTAATAAAAATAATAATGGTTGTGTTTTGAAGAGAAAGCATGATAAGGGAAAGGAAGCAAAAATATTAACGGCAGAACAATCAAATGCTTCACTTTGTGGTTGGACCCTATCTTTCGGCAGCAGGAAGGCATTGTATTCTTTTTATTTGGTAACAACTTTGATAGCAGGAATGCATTGTATTCTTTTGGAGAGTGTATATTAGATTTAACCATCAATCAATTATTATGCATTGCAATTCAACAAACTAATTTCTCAGCTCACAAAAAAAAAGAAAAAATCACGTGATTCGATGAAGAACAGTGCAGCAGCAGTATTATTTGGTTCAACATGGGTCATGGATTTTGTGCAGTAACAAAAGCAATAAAGACAGGAGAAACTAGCGCAGCCGCAGTGAGAACAAACACGCAGTGTGAAAGGCACATGCACAATGTCAGCTTTATCAAAAGATCTGTCTCACTTTTTTCAAAAAGTTATTCAATAATTTAGTGTATGTTTGGTTTAATAAAAAATTTATTATTTCAATAATTAATTATATATATATATATAATTAATTATAATAAAATTAATTTTATATTTAGATATTTTAATTAAAAAATAATTTTAAAAATACATTATTTTATTTATATAAAAAATATTTTAATATAATAAATTACTAAAAAATATAAATTATTTAACTTAATGTTTATTTTTGCTCAAAATTTTACAGGGACTCAATGAACAAGATTTTTAAAAATAAAAAGTTTTTTAAAATAATGCTCAAGTATTAAATTGTCCAAACATAATGAGATATCATTTAAAAGCTTTTATACTTAAAAAAATTGTTAGCTCAACAATTAATCTTTTGTCAATCACACACTTAAACTTATAAACTAGTAATGCTAAAAAAAAAAAATTATAAACTAGTAAGCGAGTCTGGGCATATGATAATTATTACTAAATTAAAAATATTTAAATATCACATCATTACATTTAAATAAGATAATTACTACTTTATTTTTTGCAGTTATTGATATAAAATTAAAGAAAGCATTGTAAGCTCAGATATGTTCCCTAAAATATTTATTGTCATTAGAGTATTTATTGAATTGAAGTTCTATAAAAATGAGAGGAGGGTCTTTCATGAGAGACAGCTGTATTTTCTCAGCCTTACAACACACCACAAATTGTGGATTTTTTGGTTTATTTCTCCTTATATTCCTCTCTTCGTAGTGACAATACTCACACTTCCGTGTAGGGTCTCCAATGTCTACATCTTTAACTGTAAAATGTGTATTATTAGATTAGATTTGTGTCAAATAGAATTTTTATTCTCATTATTAAAAAAATAATACATATTAATTTAAGTTAGTTACTTTGTCTAGCTTGTCCACCTCTTTTGAATGCAAGAATCTTCTTCCGCCGTAGACGTGCTTCGTTTTGTTGTTTGTCGCTTAGATTATAAAGCATCTTAAACTAATAAAACAAAGTAATTACAATCAGCATATACAACTGAAGAAGCTTTATAAACTTATGACTTGAAATTGCATTATATAATATTTAAAGTGTTTAGGATTAACAAACAAATATATATCATTTAGTTGAGTATTCGTCATCATTTCAACATTTATGATACGTTCTCCACGTTTTCTAAAGAGTATCATCTTCCTTCTTAATTGGAAATTTTTTATTTTTTTTTACTTAAGCATCTTTTGAACCTTAGTTATAACAATAGAACTGACACAACCAAGCACAATACCATTGTATATGATTATATATTTGAGACTGGATATTTATCATAACCTTTTTATATCCTTCACCTTCAATGAATGCCTATAATATTTCTTAGAGAAATAATCATCTTACATTATTTTTTAACATTATTTTTTATATTTAATTAATGATATATAATTTTATAACTAATCATGTATATTAGTTAGTTAATGATTAAATTCATAATTTAAGGCTGAAGCTAACCAACTAATACATGTGATTAACCACGAATTTATATATCATTAATTATGTGTAAAAAGTGATGTTAAAAAGTGATGTAAAAATATATGAGCTGTATTTCTTGTTGTCTTAAGAACCGTTGATTGGGCATCCTTTGCATAGTTAGACACACCACAATGAGCACTCACATCACCTCCATTTATATTTGGCAAATATATCTCCATTAATGGATCCCCTTTTCTCTCATATTTTGTAGCTAAGCTATTCGAAACTTTATTTGAAAATGCATTTACCAGGTCCACAACACAAGTAGATATACCCTGAATAGTATTACTATGATGATTTTAATCAGCATACATATTCTCTTGATCTTCATAATATGGTGGTATTTTTTTACTCATTTGTAATCCCAATGTGTTCTTATTTAATAAACTGCTAGGTGTAGTAAACTGAGTTAAGCTCTCTGGGGTCGTGAGTTGTGCCCTACTTCTAGCAATTGGAGGCGTAGCACAACTGCAGCTTGTTTCTTTAAATTGACTTCTCACTCCCTTTTTCATATGAGGTGAACATCTTTTTATATTTTTATGATTAAAGCTTTCAATGTGATTCTCATGTGGACTACTCTAGTCTTTATTGTTTATATCTATCTCCACCTGTCTCAACATTAAAATCTTCAGTATTTTATTGTAATTTCACACCGACATATTCAAATATTCGAATTATACATTCAAATATGTTCATACTAGTAACTCACACTCTTTTCCAGTAAAACTAATGTTAGAATATTTTCGCAATTCATTTGAATATATTTATGTCAGTAACTATAAATTTGATAAACATACCACCATTCGAATAAATGAATACTATATTTAGATATTTTTAAGTCAACAATTACATGATGTCATAATTTCTTTCAAATTTTTAAAAACATATAGTAGAGTAGCAATGTATGAGAAACAAAAAAAATAAATAAAGAGTAACGTACCACAAAATGAAAAATAGAGTAGATTGGTGAATAAGGTGAACTAAAGGTGCTAAGATATCTATACCCTTCTTGAAATGCTTTAGTACAGTAGGTAGAATATCAGAGTTATGTAGTTCTCCACTTCTCCTTGCATTTAAAAGACAAAAGATTTCAACACCACTTAAATATCATATGTGCATGTTTAAAATATTTGAATTATACATTCAAATATGTTCATATCAATAGTCCATACTTTTTTCAGTTAATATATGGATTTGATAAACATACCGCCATTCTAATAAATGAATATGTTCTCATATTCAAATATTTTTAGTTAGTAGTTACACAATGTTAGAATCTCTTTCAAATTTTCCAATACATAGAGTAGAGTAGTAGTGTATGAGAAACAAAAAAGATCAGCAAAGAGTAGAGTACTACTAAATAAGAAACAAAAAATTATGGTATGCTGGTGAAGAAGGTGAAATATATCAAAATTTTAGAAATTTATAAATTCACACTCATATTCAAATATGTTCATATTAGTAGCTCACATTTTTTTTAGTTAAACTAATATTTTAATATTTTTACATTGCATTTGAATATATTTATGTCAGTAATTATAGACTTGATACACATACAATTATTTGAATAAATGAATCTCATATTCAAATATTTTTAAGCTAGTAGTTACACAATATCAGAATCCTTCACAAACATGAAAAACATAATAGATTGATGAAGAAGGTGAACTAAAGGTGTTAAGATATGCATACCCTTCTTGAAATGCTTAAATATAGTAGGTGGAATATTAGAGTTATGTAGCTCTTCTTACATTTAAAAGACAACAAATTTCAATACCAGTTGAATCTCAGATAAAGAAAGATACTATCAGAGTTTGAAATATGCACAAGTTAATCTTTACATACCCTTCTTTGAAATAGTTAGGTGTAGTAGTCAATCTCAAATGCCAGGAAATAATAAGCAAGAGGAGTTTGGGTGCAATGGTTAAAGTGAAATAGAAGAGATGAAAAGCAAGAGGATGTTCAGTGCAGTAGTCAAATAGTAAGAGGAGTATATACTCCGAATATAATATTCAATGGTCTCACGTGATAGACTAGGAATTTTAATTTTTTTCATCAAATACAACAAACCCATATATCTCATACAGTAAAATCCTCTAATAAACTTTGGACTAAACACCAAAATGGAAAACTTTGGACTTATGAGAGATATGGTAAACATTGGTTTACCAACCCAAAAACCGGTTTTGGAATAATCTTGATCAACAACATGCTTACATCACTATTTTATAATATATATAATAAGCAAAAATGGAATAAGCTTCTTAATATAAGTTGAAAAATATAAATTGAAAAAGTTGAAAAATGCAATAAGCTTCTAAATAATTGAAAAAGTAGTAAGCTTCTTAATCCACAAGAAGTTATAAGCTTTTGTAACTTGAAAAATCGTTTAATTCAAATATATAAATGGTATACTCAAATAACTTATGCCAATATAGCAAAACGTTTCCGATGACAATTCCAATATTAGAATAAATTTAGTCCTATTCAAATATTATGAAAGTTATAATCATTGATTAGGTATAATATTCAAATGCCACTAAAGTATATTTGAATATTCTGTAAACTCATTATGCTAACCCAGTAACACAATGTTGTAAACTTATTATGTCTCACCAGTTTTGAGACAATTTTTCAATTGCCGAGAATAGTGATTTACAAATTATACAAAGTGAGTTTATTCGATTCAAAAAACGACATCAAAAAAGGAAACAATTAGAATGGTGAAAAATGTAGAAAACCCAACTTACAAAACCAGAAACCAGAGTGTTCAGAAACCACAAATCAGATTTGGCTCAACTGCAACTAGAGAGCGAGTATAGATTGAAACATATCACGCTCTCAAACAAAATTCTCTTAATTTAGAAGAACGAAGTGGATTACTGGATGAAGATTTGTCGTGTTACTGACTGGTATAAGAGAGTCATGTTGTGAGAAAGAAAAATGCAAATTTTGTTATAGTAGGATCAATTACTATTTATGTAAGGTTCACCAATAATAGTTGTGTGTCTTTTTCTCTAACGTGAATTTTTCATATTAATGAGTAACATGAGATCATCTTGATCCTAAATTACTATACCATTTAAATAAGCTAACACAGTTAGAAACCTTTGTTAAAGAAAACAACATCCATGAAAGAGAACTGACACTCACCCTTAATTTACACACTCCTCTGTAAGTTACCTGGTAAAATTCTACCCTACTTAGACTTATTTTGAATGGCTCACACTACGAATCAGTTTAGAATCCCTTGAAATTAGGGGTGAAAAATTTAGGATGAGTTTTTCATAGGATTTTTCATATAAATCTCATCCTTGGATAATTAACCTTCATTTTTAAGAAGACACCAAACGACCCTAGGTGTTAGAGTTAGACAATCGATATATGATATGAAAGACCCTATAATATATACCAGTCCCCAGATAGCTATCAAAACTGATATATCATTTAACTAGACAGCCAAAAAACTGATACAATCTGCACTATCATACAATCTGCACTATCACATGAATATAGGCTTTGAAGATAGAAGTTAGTAACGAAAAACAAAACAACACTATTGAAATCAAGTATCTAGTACTTCCATTCATAATCAGTTATTGTCATAGGTACTAAACTATTAATCATCTATTTCTTGACATGTTATTAACCATTTTGATCCAAGAAGTTAACATTGTTTGGCATCAAAAGAAATTCTATTTCAAGAGAAGAAAAGAAGAAAAAAAAAAACTAGGACGACAAGAAGTCCTTGAAAGAAATAAAGGAAAAAGAAAAACAAGAACAGCAACTGCGTCATACAAAATGCTCATGAATTCCCTTTTCTTCATCCAACAAAGGAACACAATTCCTGAAACCCAAGCACCATAATGAAGCAAAAGTTGCTAAAAGAACATTATTATATGCATCCTAAATCCAAATACAAACATCATACTCAATTGAAGTGAAGGGAGAAAAAGTTTGAAACTTACACTAGAACATATGAGCATCGCCCATCATTTTAAATGCATGTTAGCAAGGAAATCCGACAGCCTGATACCAACATGAACGTAGTTAGTGAAATCAACAGAAAAGAAGAAGAGAGGTAGGATCAAAAAGAGGACAAGGCCAAAGATTAAGAAGCAATGAAAGGAAAAAGAGCAAACCTGACATCTTCAGCAATCACAGTATTGCAATCTGCAGCCCCAAGATATAGCAGAGGCTCCAGAATGCCATCTCGGTATGCATACTGCAATTAAGAGCTAAAAGAAGCCAATTAGGCTCCAGTCAAATTGTAAAAAGACAGCTTAAACCACTAATTAAGCATCATTTAACACTAGGTGGGGGAAGAGAAATTGGGTAACTGCAAATCTAAATCTACTTAATAGGTACTAGTCTAGAAATATGTTGCATTCATTAATTTCAGAGCAGTGAGACTAATTTACTAATGTGATGAAGTCTCAGAGCATAGAAAAACACATCTAAAATATACCTAGACAAAAGACAATGACATTGTTTTGCAGGAACGAAGTAAAATGGCCTAGTGTCCAAATGGGGTGGTGGAAATAAAAAAAATAGATCTAGTAGTATTCATGTATTACCTTGTAATAACAACTAGTTCCAAAAGGGCAGTTCCCATTATCAAAGTCAAAATGCTTGCAACCAATTGACCTACCAATGACAATAAGAAATTATTATTAAAAACATTAGAACAAATTATGGACATTCATGTTCCATATAGGAATCAGTTGAGTTTTTTTTTTTTTTTCCTGATCAGGAAAGTATATAATAAGTACATGTAAGTCATCCCAAACTTAAAACTCTCCAAGCTTATTGGTGATTAAATCATAGATCAATTAGACAGAAAGAACAAACGAAGAGAAAAGCTTTAATCAGTGATTAAGAAATTACTTGAGCTTAGCCTTGAAGCTGTCAATGATTTCATGTTTTTCTTCACTTGTAGCATACGAAATGACACTTGGGATGACAAAGTGAGATAGCTTGTGACACACTGGACAAGCCCTCAGTGTGCTATTTACATCCATCCTACTACGCCATTTCCTAATGCAGGATATGCAGAAAGGGTGATCACATTCAGATAGCAGCCCAAACTTACGTTCTGCTGCTGTAGGCTTTGAAAGAACACGTTCCAGGCAAATACTGCATTGAATTTCTAGACTTTGTTTCAATGCCTCAAGATGCTTTTGCAGAATTTCACAATTCTTCATATGTTCTTCTCTTTCTTCAGGATGGAAAGGATGCAAGCAGAGATTTCTACAGGTGGGACACATGTCTCCATGAATATGGGGACATTTTTCCCCTTGTGAACAGTATCCAGCAACAGCGGATGAACAGATTGAAACCTCAGAAGGTGAAGCAATTCTGGATTCATCAACATCCTTGGTTTTTTTATTCCAAGGTGTTAAGGACTGTGCTCGAGAAACTCTGATATGATCATATCTGCAGCGACTACCATAAGCACAGACACCTTTCTGATAAAATTTGCATATCTGTCACAATAAGACAAGAAGAAACAATGATCAGAGATATCAATAACTATCAACAGCTAGGAATCATGGTTTTAAATTGCAGTTGCAGTCACAATTGCGTGACCTCAAAAACCGCAAGCAATGTTGTTGCCGCAATGTGGTTGCGAATTGCAGTTTAAAACCATGGTGGGAACTGAAGCAAAGAAAAAGAAGAGGTTGTATCACCAACTTTATTAGGAGGATCTTTCCGTTCATGAGAAAATTCACAATGCTCCCCTTTCAGGCATGCTCCATGGGCAAAGAACTTACAAGAACCCCTACAAGATTCAGAAAATTAGAAATTATACAAATTAGAACATTCTGCAACTTGCAATGGAAAGACAGAGCAAACTAACATTGGAAAGAAAAAGTTCCTACACAACAACTTTGGTAAAAAAAAAAAAAAAGTGGCAATTAAAAACCTTTTAAGTTATTTCCACAAAGGACAAACGAAAGCTCCAGCATAGCATAATAGCTAAGCCTAATATATGTCAACTGTCAACTATAATAATCATAAACAAGAACAGCAACATCAAATTTCACTTTTGCCTACAATTACAAAATTTAACACTGATATACCACCCTGGAATGGTTTCCATAATCGTCAGTTATAACAAGAAAGTTAGCACTTGATTGTGTTCCCACTTAAGAAAAGCTATCCGAATTCAAGAATGACCTTCCAGAGTCATTAACAAGCGAAAATGATTTTGTCTCATTAATTTCTTTTATTTTTCTGAATTCTGATAATTGAAAAGATACCCAATAATTTTTTTTTTCTTCTTCTAGTTCAAACATCAAGCAGTGCAAGATTATACACACAACCAATGGCACAACATTGAAGTGGATAAATATTTAACAAGAAACAAAACACCAACATAAATGTATACTCTCCTGAAATGGCAGAAACTGCAGACCATAAAACTGTAACCACCAAATAAAAAAGAAAGATAATACAAAAGATATGATATTGTCACCTCTTAGGCATGGCTGATATTGAAAATCTTTGAATTATTGGTTGAGAAGTCCTAAACCTGCAAGTGAATATTGGTTGAAAGAAGAGGTGAACAGAGAAGAGGGGAACCACAAATCAAGGAGTTTGGCAAGTGGGGTTGGAGCCACTCAAAAAAAGACTGCAAATTTATGGGAGTCCCAGAACTGAGAGCAGCTGAGAATGAGAAAGGGTGGTGTTGTTGAACGGTGGGAATGGAACAGGGTATATAGAAATAGAAAAATATGAGGAAAGATTGGAACTTGGATTTGGATGGTAAACTAAATACCAGTCAGAGAACAAAGTTGCAGAAATGGTTTCAAATTTTCAATAAGGGATCAGCAAACTGGCAACTTCAACGTAACAAACTTACTCTAATGCTTACTGAACCGGACATGCAAATTTATTTGTTTTGGTTTTCCAATATGATAATAAATTGCAATTTGTCTTCCTATATTTTGATACGATTTAATTTTATCATTTTGTGATTTAAAAAGTAACACTTTATCCATGAATTTTGTCTCCCTAGTTTTTTTTACATATTATGTCTTCTATAATCATAAAGACAACTTTACTAATAAAGTTTAAATTTGACACTATATACAAAATTTCTATATTATTCAATGATGTATTAACATTATCATATAAAAAAAAATTACTTCTTAGATATAGGTTATGAATATGATAGCCAATTTTTTTTTTATAATTTAATAATACAAAATTGGATGATAGTATAAAGAAATTTTCACTAATAGTACTATAAAAGTAAATCGTTGCTAATATCCTTTTATTTTTTATTTTTATGTTAATAATATCATTTTTACTGCTTACTAATTTCAAACATATTATATATTCTTACATATCCTATCATACAACACAATACATATGAATTTCACACAATAAAATATTATTATTAGAGATGTAATAAAATCGTTTATGAGCAATTTTATTTATAAGCTTTTACCTTAAGTATTTAAGAGTATTGATCATTAACAACTATGTATAAGTTGTTTCATTATTGAGGTTTCTTTACACATTTTGAGTGGGAGACTAATTTTCGAATTCATGCAATATTACCTTTTTCACATTATCTTTTTAAAGTTCAAATTTGCTTACCAATTGAACTAAACTTTTGAATGTTTAAATTACACATATAAGTACAACATGCATTAAAAATATTTAAATTTTTTTTGAGAGATATTGGGCTGCAGAATCAGCTTCACGGCCATAACATTTTGGCATTTAGCTAAAGTTGTCCAAAGTGGTTAATACCAAAAATTTTTGTCCCACGACAGCATAGTTTGGAAATACTCCAAAACCTGGCTAAAGATGGCACTGTCGTATAAACTAAATAAAACTAGTAGTCCTCGTCACTGTATACTTCGTCCATATTAGAATGCGTCATCATCGATAACATTGCAGCCTCCATAGGATTCAATTCTTCATCGTCCGAATCTTCAGGACCAAAGTCATTCACACCAGCAGACAGTGCCTCTGATAAATCAGCCATCTGAAAATAATCCATGTCTTCATCATCAGAACCATTAGCCAGTGCTTCTGATAAAGCCATCATCTCGAATGGGTCCATATCATTGAAAAACTCCGAGTCCTTCATGATGGAATAAAATTCTCCACTTTCTAAATCAAATTCACTGAGCATATCCAACATGTCATACTTATCGAAATTGTTAGCTCTATGTGGAGGTGGAGGCCTGATATGTTTCCTTGTGAACGAGCCAGGCTTCACAGTATGCTAAAAGTAACAAATACCAAAATCATTAAATAACCATGATTTTCTTACATCATTCTTCTTTCACATCACTTTTTACATCACTCCCTATATCATTAATTATAAACTATTACAAAAAATTGGTGTGAAATAAATGGTGTTCTCATCATTAAAGGGGTATAATAGGTCTAAACTATTACAAAAAATTGGAAATAAATAAAAAGGTGCATATAGAAACAAAGATTCAGAAGCGACCAAAATGTGAGTAGTCCTTTCTCTTCATTTTGAACAGTCCATTAAGATTTAGTTCATACTCATGAACATTGCCACTGAGGCTTCATTTGTTTTTTTATATTTAATCTCTTTTGTTTAATAGATTAAAATTTTATAGCAAATTATTCTCACCTTCCTTGCATTTTGACTTTATTACTCGTCAAGTTAGAAAATCCAAATAAAACTCCAGGTATGTTTGAATGAAGAAGTTTAAAAGAAAAGCGGGAGGAGAAATTTTTCATTTTAAGTAAACTTTCCCTTTATTTGAGAATTTTTTAAAACGAGATGAATAAAATGAATAACTATCTGATTATCTCTCCTTATTTTTTTATATACATTTTGTAATTCTGTCAATTTAAATGAAAAATTATCTCCCTTCTTTTGTCTTTCAAACTCCTCCATCCAAACATACACAGAGATCTATACCATCCTCACAAACAAAGGAGGTTATGTATAATTTTTCAAAATAAAGGAGTATGGTTTGTGTAATATGGAAAAAATGCAAAGGAGACCAGAGTAATTTACTAAAAATTTTAACATTTTTATGATGATATTTACTGGATCTGGAAAATTGGTAAAACTTATAATTCTTATTTAAAAAAAAATTGACTCAAAATCTTAATTTGCCTACAGGCTATAAATGGAAGCCTGGGCAAAGAAAACAAATTTCCAAGACTAAATAGGAAAACAAAATTGGTGATAGATAAGACCAAGAAATTGTTGATTTTGTAATGCAGATGGGTAGTCAGCCCATTTATCATATATAATCAAATTCAAGGAGTGACCCAACTCTATAGAGAGAAATATGCATGGCAAGAACAGCAACAATCAGACCGAAAACATTATCATAAGAAACAATAATCTAAGAGACATATACAATAAGAATTATTCATCTTAACGAAAGGAGAAACATGGAGAGAGCAATTTATTGCTCAATGCAAGATCATGGTCAAGAGACAAATGGGTTAAATTCATTAACCCGCTAATTATTCATCTTAACGTTTTAAAAATGAGTTAGAAAAATAACACCCCGCTTTAAGGCGGGAAGTTGACCCGTATAAAAGATAAAATAAAAAAAAATAACAATTTGGTGAGTCAATAGAACTTCGCCTAAAAAAAAAAAAAATTATATAAAAAATCAATAAATACTATAAAAAATAATAAATAATAATGATAAAAATTATAAACTATATATTTAAAATATAATTTTTAAAATAGTCTAATTAAATATTCAAACATAAATTATATAACGAAATTTATAGGAGAAAACATGGAGAGTCTCGCTTCAATTTATTGCTCAATGCAACCCAACTCACAAAAAATGACGATGTTACTGACATGGTCACCAACTCGTGGTCACGTGTCAACAACCATGACAATCAAAATTAGGCATGGCAAAAATAAATGAGAGAGGGTAACTCCAGTACCTTGTAGAAACAACTAGTTCCAAATGGACAGGTCCCATTTCCAAAGTTAAAAAACTTGCAATCAATCAACCTGCAAAAAAAGAATACAAGAATAGGAAAGATCAAATATCAAAACATTAACACTCTTAATGATATAATTTGAGCCAGGTCTCTTGAATAAAGGAATTATAAGTTGAGCTTATCTGTGATATTTATCATCAGATCATGTCCCCTAGTTAACTGAACTGAGCATACAGTGCCCTTCTCAACAAGAATGTGCGAAAAGTGAACACAAAAGCATGTAGGGACAGTGTGTGTGTGCAGTTGGGGGAGGATATAGGGAATAAGCAGGGAAGGGGGAACTAAGACACTCTTCATCAATGAACCATAACTAAAGAGAAATCCAAAGTAACCAACCTGTCACTAAGAAATTTAATTTCAGCAGGTTAAGATTCTATTGGGGAAAGAAGATAACTAGATAAGAAATTACTTGCAGTTTGCCTTGTAGTTGTCAATAATTGCCTGTTTTTCCTCCTTTGAAGAATACCAAATGTCACTTGGAATGACAAAAGATGATAGTTGGCGGCACACAGGGCAGGTTGTCACTGTGAACTCCATTCCATATGTTGGGGCACCACTATTACGCCAGTTCCTAATACAGGATAAACAGAAAGCATGGTCACATTCAGGAAGCAGCCCAAACTTACATTCAGCTGGTTTAGGCTTCAGAAGAACACGCTCAAGGCAAACATTGCATTCTATTTCTTGACTATGTTTCAATGCCTCAAGGTATTTTTCCTTTTTCTCACAAGTCTTCAAATGTTTCTCTCTTTGCTTTGGATCAGTGGGATGCATGCACTGCTTTCTGCAGTATAAGCACTGTTCTCCATGAATGCTAGAACACTTATCTCCAAAGGGGCAGTTGGCAGCAGCATATGCACAAAACAAATGCTCAGATGGTTCAGCAGTACTGGATTCACCACCATTCCATTGAGAATCCTTATGCTTATGTTTTAAACTCCTTGCATGTTTGTCAAATGGAGACAACTTTGTTGTAGCCTTTGGAACCCAACTTAATTTTCCTTTAGCAGCACGAGTTGTGGCAGAATCTGAAACCAGAGATTGGCGTCCATTTGCTGAAGATGACGATGCTGATGTTTGTGCCTGAAAAGCTTTGACATGCTTATACCTGCATCGACTACCATAAGCACAGAGTCCTTTCTGATAAAATTTGCAAATCTGTTTTCCATAGAAGATACAAAAAAGTGAGAAAAAAGAAATTATAAATAGATCAATTGGTTGGTAAATAGTGCTTGAGAAAGCAGAAAGAATTAGAGTGACGTACATCTACTGTAGGATCCTTTCTCTCATGAGAGTAATCACATTGCTCCCCTTTCAAACATGCTCCACGGGCATAGTATTTGCAAACTCTAAGACAATCCATAGATTTAAAACAAATGAATTCAACGAACAAGTTATAAAACTCAATGAAAAAGAGTAACAAAATACAAGGAGAGGACATCATACAAAGTAAAACTCGCCATTTAAAAATATTTTAGCTTCTCCACATATAAAAATTCTTGACGTCTCTTCTAAAATTATTTTAGCATCTCCTCCACGTATGAAATTATTTTAGTATCTCCACATACAAAAACCACAAAACATATGTTGAAAAATCACATTATATACTATTAAACACCAACAATCCCATTCCCATATTAACAGAAAGGGGATCGATTACATTTCTTTTTCTTTTTGGTTCTAAATTTCTAATGAAAACAATGAAAAAACAAAAAGGGAAGAGGCCTCAGAGCAAAGTAGATAAGAGTCATCAGATGGGTATTTAATCCCATTAATAGTAGCAAATATATTTTACTGACCCATCAACATGTTAGACAATAAGAATCAATAGAACTGATAAGGTTTCCTTCCTCCAATATCATTCATGTCAATTTGTAGGAACCCATCCATGGTTAAAGTATTCTGAAGCAACTCAAATTTTACAGTCATCATTAGTTTATATATATTTTCTCTCTAACCAAACAATGACTAAAAAAAAAACCCTTTTTTCCCATATTTTCAGCACCTAAATCACATGTACCTATGTAGTACATTAAAAAAATGACGACCATATGTGAATAATGCAAAAAAGGCAACACAAATAGCGACGAAAACAGCCAAAGTTCAAAGCCCCATTAAAAAAAATGGAAGAAGGATCTAATCTAACAAAAATGAGAAGTTGAGGATTTTGACCTGTTGGTGTTGGACATGGCGATCAACTGCTAAGAGGAATTTGAACAAACACTAACATATATATCATACAAATACTAGCACTAGCCAGTCAGTCTCTGATTGTTTTCAACTTACGAAAATGCCCTTGTTGCTGGGATTTTAAATTTTTTAGCATCAGACGTGATAGGTACAGTTTTTTAGGGTAACAACTTATTTGATTATTATTTGAAAAAAAAATCGATTTATCTGATTTGAGTTAATTTAATTTAAAATCAAATCCTTTTAAATCTTTATTTTATTTTATTTCTTTAAATAAAATATTTCATTCTAAAATCAAATCAATTTTTCTTTACTTTATGATTTTTTAAATGAAAAATATTATTTATAAATCAATTTATTTTTTAACTTTATAATTCTTACCTTATACACTTGAATATTCTTATATATATATATATAGTATTTTGGAATAAACTCTTTAGTAGTATATTGTTCAAGTGAGATTGTGAGAACATATAACATATGGCAAAGGAATTAATGTGTAGGTCAATTTGAATTTATAATATTATAATAAAACTTAGATAAGGTTTTAATCGTTGTGACTTGTGAGTATTACTTTCAAATTCTTTATGAATTTTCTTGTATTCTTGAGTTAGCTTATGTTTAATTGAGAATAATAAGTCACTCACTAAATGTTTTTAAGAGCTACACCGTTACATCTCCTAATTGCTAGTTCAAATTGAACTTGAATAATTAAGATGGAGAGCACACTCACATGCACAATTTCTTACTTTCGTAAGAATTATTGTTGATGCAGGAGCATATCAACAAGAGGTTCAAGAGCTAGAGCAAGGTTCAATCCAAGTCTAAATCTCTTAATTACGCGTGCGTTGGAAAGGAATGAGGTTGGAAGTCAAGGAATGTGTATATAAATAAGAAAAATTTCTTTTAAAATGAGTTTGTTTGATTGTTTGTAAAATAAGTAAGAGTGTATGTACCCTTAATCATTTAATAGGTTAAGATAATAATATATAAGGTGAATATACATTTACTTACTCACTTTACAAATAAACCACTTTAGTGGAGGGTGAAGCTATGATGATTGTAAGAGTAAGAGGGAATAAGAATCAGATTAGGAGTTCCCACCCCTGAACTCGAAGGAAGGGGAAAACACTTGTTAGATCATTCTTTTGTTCATCTCATTTCCATCTCAATTCTTGATTTTCATCTTCTGTTGTATTCTCCTCTTAGTCCACTTGCACTGAGAATTAAGTTTTTTCATTGAAGATCTACCACATTTCAAGGAGCCTTTTATGACGGGGGGATCACATTAGCTTGTCTTGTTCTACCTATATTTGATACATAATGATTCTCAATTATATTCGGAGGAAGGTGCCCTGTGATGAATTTAAAATTTTCACTGCATGTCAGATTGCTTGCATTTCTGTTATAATTTGGCTTCAATTTGAAACTTTCAGGAATCCCACATTGAGTTTTTGCAGTTGACAATAGAAACTAGCTATTGCAAGTCTAAATCATCTGAGGTTTGTATTAAATCTAATAGTAATATATATACTGTTGGTTGTTGCAAATATTACTCCTCTTTTGTAATAGTAATAGAGCAGTGCGAGTTTTCAAAAGCTTTTGGAGATGTACTCAAGGAATATTCAATTTCTGATTTGTAATCAAGAGTGACCTGACTAATGAATTTCTGGTTTGGCTGAACTGAATTGCTGAAACAAGAAATATTGTTCTGGTTAAATGGCCTCTTTCAGAGCTTCAGTTCCATGATCCTGTCCTGTAGTTCACTACTCATGTTTATAACCGAAAGTTAAATCTCTACACAATATGTGTTGTCACTTGGTAGCAGCTAAACCCGTTTATCTTGCCATATTCAAGGTTAATTGAATAAAGGATTGATAAGACTTTTTCGGATAATCAACCAAATCTTCTTAAAGCTGTATTTCATTTAGATGAAACTTTGTTTCAGATGCATTAATGTAACTTTCCTAGTAGTTGGACATGACATGACCAACTAATTTAAGCTTCAAAGATTCTAATCTCCCGTCAAATAAAGCAATATTGTGGACTGAATGCAAATTCATTGTTAAGACTAAAACAGAAAGATGAAATCAAAGGAAATTACTTTGATCTTTGACCAAGATATCCCGATTGGCATGGTTGTTAGACTAACTTTTGGGCCGGGGGTGGTAGTTAGGTAAATCAAAGGAAATTTCATTACTCATGAAGTTGAACTCATCATTGGTTATCCCAGAAATCAAGTTCACAACTTTGTATCTTCACCAGCACATCTAATTGATTGACCATATCTCTAAGCAAAACATAGATAAAAGTATCAAAAGAAACCAAAAAGATGTATCATACAGAAAAGAAAATGTAGCTAATACAAAGTGAAACCATCATCATAGGAAACATGCCAGCCCCGTCTACAAGGCGGGGCATTCTCATCATACTCAGCACAGCAGCTCCATCTTTTCTTCCAATTGGCGCGGCCAGTATTTGGTCTGTTATTTTTCTCATTCCATTTGTAGACAATCACTCCAGATTTATCACTCCAATCCCCATCTATTCCTTGGTGTGGTGGAGCCAATGAAAATAGACCCTTCTCTCCTACAAACATTACAAGCGTTTGAATTATATATTGCATATGTAAACTGCTTTTAGATAAGAGCTATGGTTTACAAATTTATCATGTTATAGCTTACCAAAGAAACCAAAAAAACAATTACAATTCTTTTTATAACCCAGTCGTAAAAGCATGACAGAGGATATGAAATTGGCAAAATCGCTATAGAAATCTCATTGGTATTGTATGGAAAAAGAATCAATTATGAAAATTGCATTTCTATATGCAATTCCAAGACAAAGTCTAGATAAAAACAATAAAGGAGTTCAGAAATAAATTTCATGATAAAGATCTTTTTAGAATGATCTATAAATTTCTGTTTAATGATAGATAGGAAATTCTCAAGTCCAGAAATGGGCTATTGTAAATTGATTAGTGATGATGAATTGAGTGATGAAATATTCAAACAGATCATGCCCCTTTATTATTATTATTATTTGTTTTGGAAGAATGCCCCTTTATTATTAACATATATTACCTATAGTGTGTGGGAAGGAAAAAGGGAATATAGTAATACACATATGCATACCATTGGTATGGCCGTGGAAAGAGCAAGAAACTGGGGAATTATCTTGATCTGAGTAAAGGGTGTTGCATCTCAAGCACCGTTTCTTTGTTTGAATATGGGATGTGGTTGCTTTGCTCTGTGACTGTGAGCAGCACTTGACCTCTAAAGTGCCATGCCCATGATGGGATGATGGCTTGCAGAAAAGGAGGTCTTGACAGAAACTGACTGCAAAAACCATTCAGATTCTCCTCTTTCTTTTATTCAACAGATTCAGGAAATTGGTAGAGGGCAGTGACCAGTGGCAGTGGGTGTGCTCTTCTGAGGTATTCAGCGTTTTTGAGTGTAGAGAACGATGATAACGTTGGATTGCCGTCCTTCAAACATGTTATTTTATGGTAATTTTATTACATTATTTTTCCATCACTGAATTTTCAGATAATAAAATAAAAATAAAATTTGACTTCAACTTTTAATTTTAATTTTTATCTTTAATTTTATTTATTTTTTATATGTTTATTAATTAAATTAAATTAAATTAAATAAATATACTTATCACTACACAATCTGTCTTTTTCTTTTCCCTCAAATAAATGTAAATGTAAGAAAGATATAAATATAATAATGTGTTTTTTTTTAATCTTCATTTTCTTTTCTGAAATTCAATAAACACCCATATCTAATTGAATATTTTCAAAAGAAAAAAAAAGTTGTGTTAAACAACCGATGAAATGAAACATGATAGGCTGCTTAAAGTTTTATTTTCTAAATTGTCTTTTTCTTTTATTTCGAGTTCTTATATATTTATCTATTTATTTAGCCATTCCATACTATTATGGCTACCTAACCTCACATTCATATTTTAAATATGATTGAAAAGAAAATGGAAAAGAAGTATCATTCCAACTTAATGAGATTAGCTCATTTCTTTCAGTTAAAAAAAAAAAAAAAGATAAGCTCATCTGGTACAAGCAGAGAAAACATAGAGAAAAAAATAGCGTCATTCAATTCTTACAAATAATTTTCATTCTTTATTTTGTGAATGTAAAGTCATTTTTAGTTTTCAAAATCAATAAAAGGAGTTTGAGCACAAGGCAGGTGAAACTTATTTGTTTCTTTTTTTTTTGGTAGAGCAAGTGGAAGTTGTTTGTTTTATTTTTTTTCTTTTTCGGTGGAGCAGGGAGGAGGTTTTTCCTATAAATAGAAATTTCCTTCAATAATTTCAGCATCTCATTTTTATATAGAAATATTACATAGTTGTCGTGACCGTCAAAATCGCGGTGAAATAGTAACTTAAATTAAAAACATTTAATTTTAGGAATCGCCACTAATTTTATTTTTTTATTAGAGAAAATTAAAAAACCCAAGAAAAATAGTCTTTGAAACCAGATTGAATTCGAGAGTCGGTTATGTGTAGAGAAGGGCGGAAACTTAATCCCACAGCACTCCTAACACACTCGTCCTAAGACGGTACCTTAAATTAATTATGCAAATTCTTAATAATCTTCAAAAATATTTGTTTTACCCCTTTTGTAAAAAAATATGAAATAAATAAATAAATTATGAAAATTTAATTTTTGATTTGACAGAATAGAAATTATGCTCTACGTATCCCAGGTGTAATGAGGAACTCAAAGTCACGTAGTTCTCTAGAAAATAATTGTGGGTTAGTTGATTTTAATTAAAATTTATAATTATAATTTTTATTTTATAAAAATTTGAATTAACAGGTCGTCGCGACTCTATTAATCAAATCAAAGTTTGAATAGGTGAAGCTCGCGTCACGCTAGAGATGTCACCCATTGATTATCAAGTTTATTACAAAACTTTAATTTAAAGTTATCAATTAGTGATTTAACTTAAAAAAAATTGAAAACAAGATAATAATTTAAATATAATAATAATAATAATAATAATAATAATAATAATAATAATAATAATAATAATAATAATAATGTAAACCATCAAACTGTCAGCAACTCAAATGTTTATAAAATACAAGGGTTAGCAAACTGTCGCAACTCAAATAACCCCTTTTATTTTAAAAGAAAAAAGAAAAAAAATTGTTTTCTTAGTTTTATCATCTTTTTTTTTTTTTTTTTGGCTTTTTCTTCTTTTTTTTTTACTTTGGCCCAAACAATTAGAAGCCCATCTCCCAAAAGCACAATATATTACTTAAAAAAAGAAAAAAAAATGGGAAGTAGCTTACGAAACAGAGGCAAAAGAAAGAGGGGTTATTTTAGCCTCTTTCTTCTCCTTCTTTGATGCAGAGAGCAACAGGGAACTCAAATGGGGCACCCGACGACCAGCAGTGAGGAGAGGCAGATCTGCCGCGACCGTGCAACGTTGAGCATCGATGGGGAGAAATCTGGTTTGTTTCGGCGGATGGAGCGAAGACGCGCGGTTCTGTGCGTTTGATGGTGGTTATGGAGCTCCGGTTCAGGTTGAAGGTGGACAACGGCGCAGCTGGCAGTTCTGGTTCTGATCTGGACGACGAACAAGTCGGCGGCACGGCAGGTCTGATGCGCGGAGCAGTACGCGTCCTGGAGCTTGGCTAGATCCGACGGGTTCGGAGTGGAGGCGCAAACGGAGGGGGTTACAGGGGCTTGGGTGTTGGACTGAGGTTGTGCTTGGTGGTTGGGTGAAGTGGGGCTTAGCCGGCTGTTTTGATGAGTGATAAGAAGTTCTATGAATTATGAAAGGGAAGGTTAGTGGTTATGGAGGATAGGGGTGTCGTGGGGGGTCACAGTGGTTCTGTTAGTGAGGATGGTGAGGTTATGGTGGTATGGGGTTTCGGTTGTGTAGGTGGTTTGATGGATGGCAACAAAGTGTTTCACGGTTGGAGCTTGGAGGAAGGGTGATGGTGATAGAGTTTGAAGGTGGAGGGGCTACGTGGAGAGCTTAGAGGAGGTATTGATGAGAAGAAAAAATCCCCTCTGGTTTCGAAGATGGAGAGCTTAAATAATGATGGAGGAAGATGAAGTTTATGTGTTGTCTTGTGAATGGAGATGGAAGAATGAGAATGGTCCTCAACGTGGGAGCTTCTCCAATGAAGCCAATAATGCTCATCTCCTAGTATGGGCAGCATGAAAGTCCCATTATGGAGTGAGTGTGTGTGTCGTGTAGCTGAAAAGTGAGTGGAGAAAGTTGATGGGATATCAAGGTGATAGAGTGGGAGAGTTGGTGATGGAGTAGGTGTATTAGTGAGGAGTAGTTAGAAAATAATAAAAAAGAAAGTGAGTGCTCTCTGTGTGTGATTTTTTTTTCTGTTTTGTTTATTGTTTATTTTTTTTATTTTATTTTAATTTTTAAATTTTTTTTAAAAAGTTTGGTCAAAATTGGGTGTTCACAGTTGCCCCTCTTTAATTGTTTCTTATTAGATAATAAGAAAAACTGTGATTTTTCATATTATCGTCGTAAGAAACGAGTAAAGACATGAACTCCAATTTTGTCCGACAATGTATAAGATGCAAAATAAAACAAGAACAATAAAGTGCATGGAGTGACGGTAGGTTTCTGTGTCCTGAGATTTAAAAGACAATGGGTATCTGGTGTCCCAAAAATTCAAAGACATTGAGCTTGGCTCGAAATTTAAAAGATAATGGGCATCTGGTATCCCAAAATTTGAAAGATAGTGGACATCTGGTGTCCCGAAATTCGAAAGACATTGGGTATCTGGCGTCCCGAAATTTAAAATGAAGTGGGTATCTGGTGTCCCGAATTTAAAAGACAATGGACTTGACACAGGATTTAAAAGACATTAGGCATCTAACGTCCCAAAATTTAAAAGGTAGTGGGTATCTGTTGTCCCGAAATTAAAAAGGCAATGGGCATCTGGTGTCCCAAAAGCAATGACAGTGGGTATCTGGTGCCCCGGAATTTAAAAGACAATGAACTTGATCCGAAATATAAAAGATATTAGGCATATGACGTCCTGAAATTTAAAAGGTAGTGGGTATCTGTTGTCCCGAAATTAAAAAGGCAATGATCATCTGGTGTCCCAAAAGCAATGACAAGGGTATCTAAAATTTTAAGACTTGATTATAAAAGATATTAGGTGTCCGACGTCCAAATTTAAAAGGTAATATGAGGAGCAGATGCGCTCAAAATTAGAAAACACATTTTTCTTTGAAAGCATTGTTTTTATTTTTGTTTTTGTCTGATCTTTGTTTGCTTTTTTGTTATTTTTTTTTTTTGAAAAATTCAACCTTTTTTTTTTTCTTTTTCTTTCTTTTCCTTTTCCTTTTCCTTTTCTTTTTTTCTTTTTTTTTTTTGCTTTTTCTTTTTTTTTTTACTTTTGCTTTTTTCTTTTTTTCTTTTTTTTTTAAAAAGTAATATAGCACTGTGCTCAAAACTTAAATGACATGAAACCTTTCTATGTTTTCCTTTTTTTTCTTTTCTTTTAACATCGTTAGGCCATGGACCTAGAAAAAAAAAAATAGTCATCAAGTCAATGACTTGGATTTTTTTAAAAAGTTTCTTTGAAAAGTTTCCACGCGCTTCCTCGAGAAAGCTTATGCAACTAAAACCCACTTTCATGCTCTTCTTTTGACTTTCAATATGGATGAATTTTGCGCTGCGCTTTCTTCAAAATACTCACTTTCATCTTTTCTTTTCTTTTTTCTTCTTTTTACTTTTCCCTCTGTTTGGAGAACTTTGATCAATCAAACCCTTTGCCTTTCTTTCTTAGATCCTTTAGTTATTTCCTTCTTCTTTCTTTTTACTTTTTTTTTCAGCTTTTTTTTTAGAAATGAGATGAACCATTGTTTGGCTGATTCCTTGGAAAAAAATTTTGCCCCAGTATTTAACTTTGTCTTTCATTCAAACTGATTCCCTGCAACTGCTTGATCTCTCAATCGATGTCTCTGTTGCTACTTCTTTCAACACATCTTTCTCTCTATTTCCTTCTCTTCTTTTTCCTTTTCCTTTTTCTTTTCTATTAAAGGTCCTTTGATCCCTTGTTTGATTGAGTCCTTAAGAGAAAAGTTTGCCTCAGCATGGCCAACTGAATGCCAACGAAATTCCCCCTGTAGCTGATCAAACGCAATTCAAAATTGCCCCAGTTTGGTGTACTCTTCAAGGTGTTTCAAACCAATTTTCTATGAGATTTTGCCTATTTATTTGCCTTAACTTTTGCTTGGACCGCCCTTTCGGGATTTTCAGACTAACAGGTTCTTTTCCTTTTTTTATTTGCTCTAGCTTTTTCTAGGTCACCCTTTCGGGTTTTCAACCTAACGAACCTTTTTTTTTGTTCTTTTTTTTGTTTTTTTTTGTTTTGTTTTTGTTTTTTTTTTGCTGTTCTTTAATAGTGAAGCTTGGCGCAAAAGCCAAAGACGTCACTGTCACAGGTTGTTGTAGCTTATTGTCTTTTGATCATGGAAAGATATTGCAATATTCATTCTAATAATTCAAAATCAATAGATTGAAAACATTATGCCAAAACCTTTCACTTGCATACCCAATGCTAATTGCTTCCTCAGAAAATTTCGATCCATCAAACCCAAACGCAGATTCTAGCAAACTAGGGCTTATCAACTTGTTTCAATTTCTTTGGGATCTTTAGACGTTGGGGTAACTTTACTTCTGATTTTGATTATCAGGCACACAGTCTCCCTCTTGATATTGCAGATTGTATTAGGAACTTTTTTTTTTTTTTACGTTTGAACCTTCTAACTCATTCTTGATCTAACTTGTTAATTTAGAGGATTGCCATTAAATTGTTAAATCAATGATATTGAATTTATATTCCCTTTTATCGAAGCATTTTGTAATAAACATATGTTATTTCACAGGAAAGGAAAAAATAAGGGGAAAGAAAAAGAAGAAAAGAAGAAAAAATTATTGATTTGAATGTTCACAAGCACATAAATGTACTGAAAGTGACAAAGAGTACAAAGGATGACGTAGAGATAAAGTGAAAGGTAATTGCCCTAGTTAGGATTCCTTCGTTCTCATTAGATAGGTCCTAATTCTCGGATGGACATTACAACCATTAACTGCCAATGACACGAATTCTCTTCCATTGATCATTGCTTAAATTTGCCCCAATTTTTTAGTTTTGCCGGTAACACAAACTCTTCAACACCTAAAATCGCCCCAATTTTTTTTTTATATGCTATCTGAGTGAGCCCTTTTGGTGACATCTCTTAGGAGAGCCTTTGTCGATTTTGAACTTTTTCTAACTTGAATGCCCTAACTTTTGCTTAGGCCGCCCTTGCTGAGTTTTCGACCTAACGGGCTCTTTTTTTTTTTTTTAGGTGTAGAACTTTTTGACTGCATCAGTATTCGTCGGTCTTGACAATTCTTCGCCATCCATATCTGTCAAAATTAAGGCTCCTCCAGAGAATGCTTGCTTAACGATATAAGGCCCCTCATAACTCGGTGCCCATTTGCCTCGGACATCTTCTTGGTTTGGAAGTTTTTTCTTTAAAACCAAGTCTCCTGCTTGAAACTCCCTAGGGCGTACCTTCTTGTTGAAAGCTCTTGCCATTCTTCTTTGGTATAACTGCCCATGACAAATGGCTTTTAATCGCTTTTCTTCAATCATGTTTAGCTGCTCATATCGATTTTTTACCCATTCTGCCTCTTCTAACTCGACTTCCATCAACACTCTTAAAGATGGAATTTCGACCTCTATAGGGGAAACTGTTTCCATGCCATAAATCAAGGAAAATGGTGTTGCCCCAGTGCTAGATCGAATATTAGTGCGATAAGCGTGAAGAGCATAGGGGAGCATTTCATGCCATTCCCTGTAATTGACCACCATTTTGGCTACTATTTTCTTGATATTCTTGTTTGCTGCTTCTATCGCACCGTTCATCTGGGGTCTGTAAGGAGCAGAATTGTGATGCTTGATCTTGAACCTCTCACACAAACTCTTAATTTCTGCGCTATTGAGATTAGGGGCATTATCTGTAATAATCCTTTCTGGAATTCCATATCTACAGATGATGTTTGCCCTCAAAAACTTAAGAATAACTTTTTGAGTGACCTTGGCATAGGAAGCAGCCTCTACCCACTTGGTAAAGTAATCAATTGCTACTAGGATAAACCTATGGCCATTGGAAGCTTTTGGATTTATTGGCCCAATAACATCGATTCCCCACATTGAAAAAGGCCAGAGTGCTACCATATTATGCAATGGGACAGCTGGTGCATTAATGCGGTCATAGTATATTTGGCATTTATGACACTTTCTGACATATTCTATGCAATCAGCTTCCATAGTGGACCAGTAATAACCACATCGTAGGATTTGACGAGCCATCAAGATACCATTGGCATGCGTTCCACAAATTCCTTCATGAACTTCTGTTAAGATTGTAAGAGCCTCCTTAGCTTCTACATATCTGAGGAGTGTGCCATCATAGTTCCTTTTGTACAATATTTCCCCATTCAAAAAGAAAGCCATAGAAAGCTGGCGGATGGTCTTTTTGTTTGTATCATTTGCCCCTGATGGATACTCTCTGAACTTAATGTACTGCTTAATATCATAGAACCAAGGTTGACCATCTTCTTCCTCCTCAACATTAGAACAATAAACCGGTTCACTTTCTACCCTCACTCGGATGGGCTGCACATTAGCATGAATATTCAGATTGGTCATTACAGCTAAAGTGGCCAGAGCATCGGTGAATTGGTTTTTATCTCGAGTCAAGTGCGAAAAGGTGATCCCTTCAAACTTTTCGATCAACTGCATCAAATATTTCTGGTAGGGAATCAACTTTGGATCCTTAGTCTGCCATTCCCCATTCACTTGATAAATTATCAGTGCTGAATCTCCATACACTTGTAGTTCTTTCACTCCCAATTCTATTGCAACTTTCAATCCTTGAGCACACACCTCATATTCTGCAACATTATTAGTGCAATCAAACTCTAACTTGATGGCGATAGGGTATTGCTTCCCACTTGGTGAAGTGACCACTGCCCCTATGTCATTCCCATACATATTGACTGCTCCATCAAAGTACATCTTCCATGTGTCTTCTTCATCTGACTCTTCTTCTTCAACGGCTAAAATGCTTTCATCAGGGAATTCGGACATCACAGATTGCTCGTAATTGAGCGAGTTCTCCGCTAAATGATCTGCAATTACACTTCTTTTGATAGATTTTCGAGTCATGTACTTTATGTCAAACTCTGAAAGAACCACTTGCCACTTGGAAACTCGTGTGGAAACATGAGGGCTTTCAAATATATACTTTATCGGGTCCATTCTTGAGATTAGCCAAGTTGTATAGTACAACATGTACTGCCTTAATCTTTTTGACGTCCATGCTAGTGCACAACATATTTTCTCGATTGCCATGTAGCGGGACTCACAATCATTGAACTTTTTGCTCAAGTAGTAGATGGCTTGTTCTTTCTTTCTTGTTTCATCATGCTACCCTAACATCGCTCCCATGGATGTCTGCAATACCGTGAGGTACAATATCAAAGGACGACCCGGTGAATGTGGTACTAAAATAGGAGGACTTTGTAAGTAAGCTTTTATCTTCTCAAAAGCTTTTTGGCAGTATTCATTCCATTCTCCTGGTTGTTGTTTCTTTAGCAACTTGAAGATTGGCTCACAAGTGCTAGTCAAATTGGCTATGAACCTAGCGATGTAATTCAATTTCCCGAGAAAGCTTATTACCTCCTTTTCAGTTTTGGGAGCAGGCATCTCTTATATTGCTTTGACTTTGTCAGGGTCCACTTTGATTCCTTCCTTGCTAACAACAAAACCAAGCAATTTTCCAGTTGATGCACCAAAAATACATTTCGCCGGGTTTAGTCTTAACTTGTACTTTCTGAGTCTTTCAAATAACTTTTGTAACACTATCACATGACTTTCCCCTTCTTTGGACTTGGCAACTATGTCATCCACGTATACCTCAATTTCTTTGTGCATCATATCATGGAACAAGGTAACCATGGCACGCTGATAGGTCGCCCAAGCATTCTTCAATCCGAATGGCATAACTTTGTAACAAAAAGTTTCCCATGTCGTGATGAATATGGTTTTCTCTTTATCATTTGTATCCATATGAATCTGATTGTAACCAGAATAGCCATCCAAGAAAGAGAATATATGACCTCTTGCTGCGTTATCAACAAGGGCATCAATGTGAGGCAATAGGAAATTATCTTTAGGGCTAGCTTTGTTCAAATCCCTATAATCCACACACATCCTGACTTTTCCGTCCTTCTTTGGAACAGGGACGATATTTGCTACCCATTCTGGGTGTCTAGATACTTCCAAAAATCCTGCTTCTAATTGCTTGGTGACTTCCTCCTTGATCTTTAAAGACATTTCAGGATGCATTCTCCTCAATTTCTGCTTTTTCGCCTCAGCATTTGGGTATAGCGAAATTTTGTGGGAAGCTATGCTCGGATCGAGCCTTGACATATCTCGATAAGACCAAGCAAAGACATCCATGTAATCTCTAAATAACTTGATCATGTTTTCTCGCTCTGGGTTATCCACCAATCTTAATTCTTTCTTGTTTTCATTAGTTTTCATATTGATCACCTCTACTTCTTCATTCAGGCTGAATTCCCTTTCTGATCTTTCTACTAATTTGGCAAACTCCTCAGTGGCATTCTCATCTTCGTCTGAGTCATAGTTATCTATATCCATCATAGAATAAGAATCCATCCTTGAGCTTTCAGGAATCCCTTCATGGGACGATGTTACAACAAGACCCAAATCCCTGGAAGATTTATTTATACCAGATTGGAAACTATTGACAAAAAGAGACTATGGTAAATGAACAAAGCTAAGAAAAGGGGAAGTTAATAATAGAGAGGAAACAAAGCAGTGAATTAACTGAGAAACACACAAGTTTATTGCATTAAAACTTGGACAGAAAATAACATAAACAGTGAATCAGGCTAAAGAAAACACACAAGTTAACCACATTAAAGCTTCGATAGGAGTTAATACAAGTTCAACATCATAAAAGACTAAACAATTACTTTGCGACAATCACATCAATTAACGCCTCAGATTGCCAATTGTCTAGAGATTCTGAGTTCCTGGAAGGCTGGATAACATGGTCTTCTCCTGAATGTTCCTCTACATTGTTAATGATTAGTCGGACTTGAAGATTGGAAGTTCTATTAATAACTTCAACAGGGATAGGAAACGTTTCCTTTAGATGAGGAATAGTCTTTTTCACGTCATTTTCTTTTTTCTTCTCATTGAGAGCCAAACCCTGCTTCATCATATCCTCTAAAGATGCCTCATATCCCAGACTATATCTGCTCTTATTCTCTGGTAGGGTGATTGTAGACTTGGTTCCTTGCAACTGGACTCCTAAACCTTTCCCAGCTTGATAACCATTCTTTGTCATTATGCGATTTATAATTTGATGAACATCTTTAGACGATGTCTCATCCTTATCTGCTTTGGATTCTACCAACTGGAAACTGTGTAGGAAGTTCTCCATCTCTGTATCTGTGTTGTCAATATAAGGCATTGAAGTAGGCTTCATTAGCAAGATTTCTTCTTCCCCTCGAATGGTAACCAGACACCCATTGTTAATGTATTTCAAGCATTGGTGCAGGGTTGAGGGGACAGCACTAGTAGCATGGATCCATGGTCTCCTTAATAGCATAGTATATGTAGGCTCAATCTCCATTACTTGAAATAGCACTTGGAAACAGCTTGGGCCTATCTCGAGCGGAAGGGTCACTTCTCCCAGAATTCCTCTTTTTCTTCCATCGAAGGCTCGCACCGTCATTTCTTGAGGCTTAAGGTCTTCTACACTCATAGCTAGTTGGGATAAGGTCGTCCTTGGGAGGACATTCAAGGCAGAACCCCCATCAATCAAAACTTTCGCGACTACATACCCTTGGCATTTCAAAGTGATATGCAAAGCACGCGGGTTATTCCCATTCGAATGTACCATTTCTTCCTCGGAGAAAGGGATCACGTTGACGTGTCTTACTGGGTCTACCATGTTCACTAAGCCCTCTGGGGTAACATCTGGCTTTACGTAGGTTTCATTTAGCACTTTCTACAGTGCCTTGCGATGAGGTTCAGAGTTTATGATGAGTGACAAAAGAGAGATTCGAGCTGGAGTTCTCCTGAGTTGTTCTACAATATCATACTCAATTTGTTTCATGATTTTTAGGAATTCTTCTTCCTCTTCTTCTTTTGTTTCAATGAGGCTTGCTTTTCCTTTTCCAGTTTTATCTTCTTGCCCATAGCATCTACCACTTCTTGTGATCCCTCCTATGTCCATGACACTCGACACATTTTGCGCAGGCTCTGCTGCATGAGCCATAGGGGCTGAAGAGGTTTGTCCTATATTGCCTTGCGTCTCCACCTTGACATCATACTTCCAAGGTACAGCATGAGTATCGCGATAGGGAAAAGGTGTAGGCTTCTTCATCATTATGATAACTTTCTTGGAATTCGGGACTTCACTAGTACATGGAAATTTGAGAACTAAGCGCTCCACAGTGTCTATTTCTTTTGCAATTCCTCTTGCTTGAGTAACATCCACTACACCCAAAACCATGAATCTCTGCACCCGAGCTATAAACTCTTGACAACTCTCAATATCGTGCCTCTTCTCCAAATGGTATCCATAATAGGGTTCAGTATTATATTTGAATCCTACATCCTCAAAGGCTACTGAAGAATAGTAACCTGCTTGGACCAAACCTTGGAAAATTAACTTCATAAGAGTTTTGACATCTATTACATTCTGAACTCCATCCTTTTCTTTTTCCAATGCATTTACAATCCCCTTACCATGATTTGGAATTGGGTTACTAGTAATGTTGGGTCCTTTCTCCTCTTCAAAGTCTAGCTTTCCACAGGAAATCAATTTCTTCACTGTTGTTTTAAATACCTCACAATCCTCGATTGAGTGTCCTGGGTTGTCCATATGGAGCTTGTAAGTTACATTAGGATTATACCAAGCTGGAAATGGAGGTACCATGGGGCGAGACGGAACACGTGCAACCAAATGCGCATTGAACAACTGTTGAAACAAATCAGCATTGGAGATTGGCAACTTTGGAAAAGGGGGAAGATTCAATGGGGGTCGAGCAAACCCTTGGTTTCTTGGATTTCGAGGTGCGAGAGAACGATTGGTATTGACAGGACTAGTTGAGGCATATGGGCGTGGTGAGGGAACATTATTAGTTTAGTATGAAGTTTGATAGGCTGGAAAAGTGGGTGAAAGGGCTTGATAAGAATGGTATGGTTGTGGATTACGAGGAAAACATGAGTTTTGTTGATGCACATAATCGACTTCTGGTTCTTTTTTCCTTATTGGTGCCATTTTCTTAGAAAAATTGCTCTCTGTACTTCTAGTAGGTAATTTTCTTGCTTTTGTAAGACTCTCGATCCTTTCTCCAGCCGAAATTAGGTCAGAAAAATCCTGGTAAGCAGCCCCTGCCATCAACCCAATAAAAGGTGCTCCTAATGTCCCCATAAAGTACGAGCTCATTTCTGATGAAGTTAGTGGTGGCCGTGAACCTAGGCTGCCAGCATTCTCCATCTTTGAGCGTATTGTTTAAAAGTTTCACCATTCTTCTTTTGCATTGCCCTTAATTGTTCTCGGGTTGGTGCAGTGTCGATGTTAAATCGATATTGCCCCAAGAATAGATTTGTCAAATCATCCCAATAAGAAATCTTTGAATGATCAAGTTGCATGTACCATTCCAAAGCTGGCCCAGTCAGGCTTTCATGAAATAAATTGATTAGGAATTTTTGATCCCGTGACCAAATGGCCATTTTAGTAATGTAGGTCTTTAGATGAAACTTTGGATTGGTGCTTCCGTCGTACTTTGAGAAGTCTGGAATTTTGAAGTCCTTAGGAATATTAACTTCAACTTCCGGGCAGAGTTCATTGATTCCCATTTGGCCATATAAATTGGGGCCTTGAATGGCTTTAATTTGTTCTTATCTTTCCTATCAATTCATCTCTTATTTTTTCTTTTTCTGAGTTGCTGTTCAGAAATATTTTCACTGGCTGCTCCTGAGTGACCTCTGCATTAATTTTCTCTTCTTCATGATTTTCGTTCATGGAATCACCCTCTTCATTCACATTGTTACTTGCGTTTGCATTTGCCCTTGTGCCGATAGATGTTCCATTTGTTGTTCTAAGGGTCTCAGTTAACTGTCTCAGTAAATCTTCAACCCTTGATTGTCCTTCTGCCATTGCATTGATTCTTCCTCTTATTTCATCCACCTCTTGACTTAAGTTTCTTTCTGAGCTTGACATCTCTTGTAGCTTAGTTTGCGACCTAGTTTCGTAGGTTCGGGTTTGTGTGATCTGAGTTTTCCGAGGACGAGCAATGGTTCAAAAAAAATTTTTTTACCTGAAAATGGTAAAATTATTATTATTACTTAATTATTTTTATTTTTTAGAAGATTAATGATTGTCTTCCTTATTTGTTAGATGACCGTTAGTGATTTTATGAGTATCTTTGATCTTTGTCTTATTGTGACTATTACCCAGAACGTCTCGTTCAAAAGTATTAAGTTTTAAGTGATATATGTGATCAAAACAAAGGGGTGTCGAAATAAGCATACTTTATTCATTCAACTGAAAAGATAGGACAATACATCGCTTCTTGGATGAATACATCATGATCTAGCCGAAGAAGACTATTCCCTATTTGAATAGGCCTTAGCCATCTGTTTCATCTGCCCTATAAGGTTCTTACAGTACTCAATAAAATCACTGATTTCTCTCGGTGTTTCAAAAAGATTAACCATCTGATCAGCTTTCTTCAAATAATATGAAATATCTGCAATTTTACCGAATTAGCCAAACATGCTAATTTTGCAAAACGACTCATCCAAAATTGGACTTCCTCCTTCCATTCATTGATATCCCTTTTTTGTTGTTCCACCTGATCCATCAATTCTTTCATATTTTCCTGTTCTTGTTGCAATGCTGCCTCATATTTTGCAATTGTCTCTCTCATGTAGAGCTTCTTGTTGTTGATCATATCTTCATATCACTTAGATGTTACCTCCATCTGCCGCCTCATTTCCTCTACCAGTTGCATTGCATCGCTCTGGATTGCTTTAGCACTCTTGAGCTGCTCCTTAAGCTGTTGATTTTCAGCCATGACTCCGTCCCTTTCTTGCCTTCGGAGCCTTAATTCCCTGTTTGCTGCCTCCAGGCAATGTTTGATTTTTAGCATGTAATCATGTTCTGCCTTCATCTTTTTATTAGCCCCTTCAAGAGCATGGTCCTTGTCAGTATTTTCCCTCTTTAAGGTCGCGCGTGCCTGGCGGGTCTCTCTCAACTCCACTTCCATTTCCTCATTTTTCTCTTCTATTTTTATGAACTTAGCTTTCATTTCTTTTATCTCTTCATTCTCAATCACAACTGAGGTTGAAGATTCACCAACCATAAGGATTGTCGGGGTCTTGAATGGTAACTTGATTTCCTAAACCCTGTTATTAACCCATTGGCAATAATCTTCCTTAGCTGCACAACTTCTGACTCCCAATTCTTTTCCTTTTCGGATAACTTTATCCCAAGCACTTTGGATATCCTGAAGTAATTCAGTGTTTTCCATATCCATATAGTAAAGAACAAAAGAGGTTATTTGGACTTCTGCAGGTGGTCCTATCATAGGATAACCGAGTTGTCACTATGCCAAGGCTGGATTATAATTAATACATCCTCGTGTACCCATGAGGGGTACGTTTGGAAATCTTCCGCACTGGTAGATGATAGTTTCTACATCTTTCCATCGAGGATACCATCTTATCTGCTTTTCTTCTAATTTCGCCAAATGGTCCGCCCATTCGCGACTGTCCTTGGTTTTCAACTGATACATGTTGAAGTCAGCGATAGGGCATTCTGCTTTGTATGATCTGTTGAAAACATGAGCTGTGAGCCAAACATACAGCACCGGCAAGCAGCAAAAGATTCTTTTACCATTCTTTTCGTGACAAAAGTTTAGGGTAAAGTAAACATCTGCCAGAATGGCTGGGACAGAGTTGTTGGTATTGAACTTGCAAGCAAAGAACACATCGATTGATGCATAATCCATATAGTCATCAATATTAGGGAACAAGACTGTGCCGTAAATGGTGAGGGCTAACACATCTATGAAAGCATCCCAATCTCCACTCTTAGCTAAGTGACGCATCTGTCCTTCAAGGTATTCTCTTGAAAACCCTTTGGTTCCATTCCTATTCTGCTGTATGCCTTGTAAGTCTCTCACGTGCACTTTCAAAACATTTGCCATAGTTTGGATAGATGCATAATGTCCCATATAATAGTATGGCTTTCTACCTTCCAACGACAAACCTAGGAACTGTTCAAATTCTTCTAGAGTGGGAGCTAACTAAAAATCTTGAAAAGTGAAACATCTAATAGGTGGGTCATAATATTGAGCCACTGCAGTGATCGCTTCCACTTGTACATTCACCTCTAGCAGGTCTAAAATTTTCCCATACTTCACTGCAAGTGTCAAACATTGAGTCTTTTCAACATCCGACCTATAACCACTAGGCTTTCAGTATTAACTTTGTTGGCCTTGAGTTGCAGAGTCTTTTTCAAGGTCATACCCTTGTCATTTGATCCCATATTTCTTTCCATCAAAGATACTCACAGTCAAACCTTGATTGAGTTTTAACGGTTCTCTAACAAATTGTGAAAAAATAATAAGATTAGGGTATAGTAAAGAAACATGATGCAAAGATACAAAGTTTTTTTTTAAAAGAATGAATGTAATAGTTGATCCTTTAATAACGAATCACCTCCCTTTAATAATTTTTAGGATGTGGACCATATTACAATAGAAATCATGACATGGATGAATTAAAAAAAAAACAAAAAGGTATGCTCTATTGTGCTTTAAAGGATTGCCTTAAGTTTGAAATTCTATCCTAAGACTCTATGTTTTTCTGATTCGTGAGATCTTTCCTTGGGTGACTCTACTATTCTAAAGGTCTCTAGAGTTAAGTCTCATTTCAGAATATTGACCACAAACAGTGGGTAAACCACTAAGTGTAGGACAATCATGAAAAAGGCACACTCTAGATGAGATTTTCGCAATAACCAAACAGGATATACATCCAAAATGATTACCACTACACAACCTCTTCCTAACTTAGGCTTCACTCAGACTTGGGTATAGGGCCCCACTCGAATGTGTGTGATAAACGTGTAGGTGTAGTGTGTGTAGAGAACATACATAATTTCATAATTCTAAAAACTACTCACATACTACAAAACGAAACAAGATTCCCAAAAATCCTCTATCCTAAGGTTTGCATAATAAAGTAAAATCACAATTAAAAACAAAATAATTAAATAACAAATTAAATAAAATAGAAAAACCAAAGCACAAACAACAAAGATAAAACAAACATATAAGTGTCACAAGAATTGCATAACCAATATACAAAGGCTTGACTCTCAAATGTCCCCAGTGGAGTCGCTATCTGTCGCGACCGTCAAAATCGCGGTGAAATAGCAACTTAAATTATAAACATTTAATTTTAGAAGTCGCCACCAATTTTATTTTTTTATTAGGAAAAATTGGAAAACCCAAGAAAAATAGTCTTTGAAACCAGATTGAATTCGGGAGTCGGTTATGCGTAGAGAAGGCGAAACTTAATCTCACAAAGACTTCCCTAACACACCCGTCTAAGACGGTACCTTAAATTAATTATGCAAATTCTTAATAATCTTCAAAAATATTTGTTTTACCCCTTTTGTAAAAAAATATGAAATAAACAAATAAATTATGAAAATTTAATTTTTGACTTGACAGAATAGAAATTCTGCTCCTACGTATCCCCAGGTGCAATGAGGAACTCAAAGTCACGTAGTTCTCTAGAAAATAATTGTGGGTTGGTTGATTTTAATTAAAATTTATAATTATAATTTTTATTTTATAAAAATTTGAATTAACAGGTCGTCACGACTCTGTTAATCAAATCAAAGTTTGAATAGGTGAAGCTCGCGTCACGCTAGAGACGTCACCCACTGATTATCAAGTTTATTACAAAACTTTTATTTAAAGTTATCAATTAGTGATTTAACTTAAAAAAATTGAAAACAAGATAATAATTTAAATATAATAATAATAATAATAATAATAATAATAATAATAATAATGATGATGATGTAAACCATCAAACTGTCACAACTCAAATGTTTATAAAATACAAGAGTTAGCAACCTGTCATGCAACTCAAATAACCCCTTTTATTTAAAAAAAAAAAAGAAAAAATTGTTTTCTTAGTTTTATCATCTTTTTTTGTTTTTTAGGCTTTTTCTTCTTTTTTTTTTTTTTTACTTTGGCCCAAACAATTAGAAGTCCATCTCCCAAAAGCACAATATATTACTTAAAAAAAGAAAAAAAATGGGAAGCAACTTACGAAATAGAGGCAAAAGAAAGAGGGGTTATTTTAGCCTCTTTCTTCTCCTTCTTTGATGCAGAGAGCAACAGGGAACTCAAATGGGGCACCCGACGACCGGCAGTGAGGAGATGTAGATCTGCTGCGACCGTGCAACGTTGAGCAGCGATGGGGAGAAATCTGGTTTGTTTCGGCGGATGGAGCGAAGACGCGCGGTTCTGTGCGTTTGATGGTGGTTATGGCCGGTTCAGGTTAAAGATGGACAACGGCGCAGCTGGCAGTTCTGGTTCTGATCTGGACGACAAACAAGTCGGCGGCACGACGGGTCTGATGCGCGGAGCAGTACGCGTCCTGGAGCTTGGCTAGATCCAACGGGTTCGGAGTGGAGGCACAAACGGAGGGTGTTACAGGGGCTTGGGTGTTGGACTGAGGTTGTGCTTGGTGGTTAGGTGAAGTGGGGCTTAGCCGGCTGTTTTGATGAGTGATAAGAAGTTCTATGAATTATGAAAGGGAAGGTTAGTGGTTATGGAGGATAGGGGTGCCGTGGGGGTCACAAAGGGTTCAAGTTAGTGAGGATGGTGAGGTTATGGTGGTATGGGGTTTCGGTTGTGAAGGTGGTTTGATGGATGGCAACAAAGTGTTTCACGGTTGGAGCTTGGAGGAAGGGTGATGGTGATAGAGTTTGAAGGTGGAGGGGCTACGTGGAAAGCTTAGAGGAGGTGTTGATGAGAAGAAAAAATCCCCTCTGTTTTCGAAGATGGAGAGCTTAAATAATGATGGAGGAAGATGAAGTTTATGTGTTGTCTTGTGAATGGAGATGAAAGAATGAGAATGGTCCTCCACGTGAGAGCTTCTCCCATGAAGCCAATAATGCTTATCTCCTAGTATGGGCAGCATGAAAATCCAATTATGGAGTGAGTGTGTGTATCGTGTAACTGAAAAGTGAGTGGAGAAAATTGGCTGAAAAGTGAGTGGAGAAAGTTGATGGGATATCAAGGTGATAGAGTGGGAGAGTTGGTGATGGAGTAGGTGTATTAGTGAGGGAGTACTTAGAAAATAATAAAAAAGAAAGTGAGTGCTCTTTGTGTGTGATTTTTTTTTCTGTTTTGTTTATTGTTTATTTTTTTTTTTTATTTTAATTTTTAAATTTTTTTAAAAAAGTTCACCAAAATTGAGTGTTCACAATAGTATCTTCTGAGAGTTTTCCTATTTTATATAAAGAGATGTGTATTCTCTTATTTCAAGAGAGAATGTTATTATTCTCTCCTTATAATTAGAGAGAAGTTATAATTTTATTTTATATAGTGAAAACCTTTTATTTTTGCCTGTGATGTTTCCCTCATCACCATTAGAGGATTTTTCACATTAAATATTATGTGTCAGTTCTTATTTTCTCAATTCTATTTTAGCTGTGTGTAGAGGTGCAAATAGGCTAGACTACCCGTCAAGGGCCTATAGCCTAACCTGTCTAAGACTTGGTCTGGCCTAGCCTGTTTATTAAACAAATTAGGTCAAGACTTTTTTAAAAGCCTTTTTAACTAAAAAAGTCAGACCTCAGGCCATCTAATAAGCCTTTTAAGCCTAACAAACTGTCTGACTTATTTAATTATATATAATATAATATATATTATTATAATAATTATAAATTATAATTATAATGATTATAAATTATAATTATAATTATTAATTTATTATAATATATTAATATTTTTTAATTAAATTTTAATAAAAGTCAATAACTAAAACTTAAGTTAGTAAATTAGAATAAAAATAACATATTTATTAATATATTTAATGCAATATATTTATTAGAATGAAAATAATAAGTTAACACTTATCCCTACTTTTATAGATACTTATTACTTTCTTACTCTGATCTTTAATCGATGTGGGACTTGAAAGACAAGAGTAAGAAAGTAAGCAACTTGGTATACCTCCAAGTCCCACATCGACCAAAGATTGAGTAAGAAAGTGGTGAGCATCTATAAAATTAGAAGGTAGGTGTTAAATTATAACAAATGCCTATTGGCTTTGAGTAGACCCATTGGCTTATTTCAAGGCTTAGATCTATTAGCTTATGTAAAGGCATATGACTTATTTAAATGTAAGTTTGTTAGTTTATGTAACGCATGTTGACCTATTTAAAGGTAGGTCTGTTAGCCTATGTAAATGTTTGTTAGTCTATTTAAAGGTTGGCCTGTTAACCTATTTAAAGACATCATTGCAAAATAAGCCTTTAAATATGCTTTCAGGTCAGGTCAGACTTTTAAAAAGATCAGGCTAAGCCTTAAAAATCGGCCTATTACAGGCTCACAGGTCAGACTCAGACCTTATAATTGAGATACAGGTCAGGCCTGTTTAAGGCAAAGCTTGGCTTGGCCTGGCCTATTTCCACTCCTAGCTATGTGATATTATTTCTATAACTCTGGTACCTAACACTAGTATCAAACCCATTGGTTGCTGGTACTATTCAAGCTACAGGTACTGTTCATAATTACTATTCACACATATGATTGTATACTTTTGTAGTATTATTAACGTATAAAAGCTTGTCTCGATACGATATATATATACAATACTGTTCACGTATACGATGCTATTCACAGTGAAATAGAGTAAGTCGGTCCAGTTGGGAGACTTGTTGTCAATACTATGGCAGCAAAATTTGAGATTGAGAAGTTTAATGGGAGTAAATTCTCCTTATGGAAACTGAAGATAAAAGCGATCTTGAGGAAGGACAATTGCTTAGTAGCAATTGAAGGCAGACCCACTGGGATACCTGATAACAAATAGAAGGAGATAGATGACAACGCTGTTGGCAACTTGCATCTAGCTTTGTCAAATTCAGTTTTGTCAAGTATTGTAGAAAAGAAGACGACAAAAGAGATCTGGGATGCACTCACTAAATAGTACGAGGTCAAGTCACTTCACAACGGGATATTCTTAAATATGGGACTTTATACTATTCGAATGAGTGAATCCATGATAATAATAGATCACACCAACAATCTGAATACCCTATTTTCTCAGGTTACCACATCAGATTACAATATGGTGGAAAATGAACATACAGAGCTTCTACTTTAAAGTTTACCTGACTCTTATGATCAACTCATCATCAACATAACAAATAATAATATTATTAATAGTCTTCAATTTGATGATGTTACTGCTGCTATTCTTGACGAAGAATCCAGGTGAAAGAATAAGGAAGACAGATTAGAAAGCTCAAAGCAAGCAAAGGCTTTGTCAATAATGATAGGAAGATCAACGAAACGTGGCTCTAGTGGGAGCCGAAATCAGAGTAGATCAAAATCACAAAGAAGGAAGAACTTCAAATGCTACCAATGTGACATGAGAGGACACTTGAAGAAAGATTATTGGCACAACAAAGAAAATGCAAAAAAAGCTCCTGAAGCAACAACTTCTCAATGATGTGTTGCTAGTACATCTGATAATGGAGAAATCTTGTATAGCGAAGTAGCAATTGGTTCTAAAGGCAGAAAACAACGCACTGATGTTTGGATAATGGATTTAGGAGTAATATGGCACATGACTTCACAACGTGACTGGTTTAGTTCTTATGAACCTATCTCAGAAGGATCTGTGTTCATGGGAAATGATCATGCCTTGGAGATTGCTAGAGTTGGTACTATCAAAATAAAATTGCATGATGGAACAGATCGCACAATTCAAGGGGTACGACATGTGAAAGGTTTAAAGAAGAATTTATTGTCTATTGGGTAATTGGATGACCTTGGATGCAAAACCCATATTAAAGGTAGGATCTTGAAGGTTGTTAGAGGTGCTCTAGTGGTGATAAAAGCAGAAAAGATTGTGGCAAATCTATACATGCTTGTGGGAGATACACTACAAAAGGAAAATACATCAATTGCATCAACAGGCCATGAAGAATCAACAATAATGTGACATTGAAAATTAGGCCATATATCATAACGTGGTTTGAAGATTCTTACAAAACGTGATCTCTTTCCCAGGCTCAAATCAGTAAACTTACCTTTTTGTGAGTACTGTGTTACAAGCAAGTAGCATAATTAAAGTTTGATAGATCAACTGCTAAGAGCAAGCACATACTGGACTTGATTCATTATGATGTGTGGGAGTCACGAGAAATGTGCTTAGGAGGAGCAAAATACTTTGTATCATTCATTGATGATTACTCCAGGAGATTATGGGTGTACCCAATCAAGAAGAAGTCAAATGTGTTTCCAATCTTCAAGGACTTCAAAGCAAGAGTAGAACTTGAATCCGAAAAAAAGGATCAAGTGCTTGAGGACAGACAATGGAGGAGAATATACAAATGAAAATTTTCTAGTATTTTGCAAGCAAAATGGTATTCAAAGGCAGTTTACAGTTGCACACACAACCCAGCAGAATGGTGTAGCAAAGCGGATGAATAGAACTCTCCTAGAAAGAATAAGAGCTATGTTGCGAACTGCAGGTCTAGCCAAGTCTTTTGGGCAGAAGCAGTTAAAACTGTCAGTTACGTGATAAATCATTCGCCATCAACTGCAGTTAGTTTAAAGACACCAATGGAGATGTGGAATGGTAAGCCAGTAGATTATTCTTCTTTTCATGTGTTCAGATGTCCTGTATATGTGATGTACAATTCCCAAGAAAGAACAAAACTGGATCCAAAATCCAGGAAATGCATATTCTTGGGTTATGCTGATGGTGTTAAGGCGTATCGCCTATGGGATCTCACTGCCCGCAAGGTTTTTGTCAGCAGAGATGTGATATTTGTAGAAAATGAACTGCAAAGTGAACAAAAAAATGACAATAGTTTGAAAGAGACTACTATGGTACAGATAAATGAAAAAGCTGAATAAGAAGATTCCTCTGAAGCAGAACAAGTACCAGAGCACGAGGAACAAGAACCATATGAGGCTAATGATACAAAAGTTCGACGATCAATGCACCAAATAAGAGCACCACCATGGCATTCAGACTATGTTATAGCAAGCCATGATGTATATTATCTTCTAATAGAAGAAGGAGAGTCATCAGCATTTCAGGAGGCTGTGAGTTGCTCAGAAGCTTCTCTGTGGATGACAGCAATACAAGAAGAAATGGAAGCCATGCATAGAAACAAGACATGGGAACTTGTTGAACTTCAAAAAGGACAAAAATCCATTGGTAATAAATGGGTCTATAAGATCAAACGAGATGGCAACAATCAAGTGGAACGATATCGTGTAAGACTGGTGGTCAAAGGGTATACTCAGAAAGAATGAATTGATTTCAATGAGATATTCTCCCCAATTGTCAGACTTACCACTATCAAAGTAGTCCTGGCTATGTGTCCTGCATTTGATTTACATCTTGAACAATTAGATGTGAAAATAGGTTTTCTTCATGGAGAATTAGAAGAAGAGATATATATGCTCCAATCAAAAGGCTTTGAAAAAAAAGGGAAGGAAAACTTAGTTTGCATGTTAACCAAATCTTTGTACGGTCTAAAGTAGGGACCAAGGTGTTGGTACAAGAGATTTGATTTCTTCATTATTAGCCTAAAACACAACAGACTGAGTTCAGACCATTGTACATATTACAAGAGGTTTGGTGACGATGATTTTATCATCTTGCTATTGTACGTGGATGACATGTTTGTGGTAGGCCCCAACAAAGATCGAGTCCAAGAATTGAAGACACAATTGGCTAGGGAATTTGATATGAAGGACTTGGGACCAACAAACAAGATTTTAGGAATGCAAATTCAATAAGACAGAAAAGATAAGAAGATTTAGCTTTCTCAAAGGAACTACCTGAAGAAAATCTTGCGACGCTTCAACATGCAAGATTGTAAGTCATTTTCTACCCCACTTCCTATCAATTATAAATTATCCTCGAGTATGTATCCTAGCAATGAAGCAAAGAGGATGAAAATGTCTCGAGTACCATATGCATCAACAATGAGAAGTCTTATATATACAATGATTTGTACTAGACCAGATATTACACAAGCAATTGGCACGGTCAGTCGATTTATGGCAAATCCTGGTAGAGAGCATTGGAATGCTGTTAAAAGGATCCTAAGATATATTAAAGGGAACTTAGATGCTACATTATGTTTTAGAGGATAAGAGTTTGCTGTCAGAGGATATGTGGATTCTGATTTTACAGGTGATCTTGATAAAAGGAAATCTACTACAGGCTATGTGTTTACACTTGTAGGAAGAGCTGTGAGCTGGTTATCAAAGTTACAGACTGTTATAGCTTTATATACTACAGAAGTTGAATATATGGTAGCTACACAAGCATGCAATGAAACAATTTAGATTAAAAGGTTAATGGAGGAACTCGGGCACAAGCAACAAAAGATTCATTTGTATTGTGACAATCAGAGTGCCTTGCACATTGCAAGGAATCCAGCATTTCATTCCAGGACAAAGCACATAGGAGTTTAATATCACTTTGTTCGAGAAGTAATAGAAGAAGAGAGTGTGAATATGTAAAAGATTCACACCAAAGAGAACCTAGTAGATGTTATGACAAAACCAATCAGCTCTGACAAGTTTAAATGGTGTATATGCTCTTCTGGCCTATCAGAAATGTAGGCAGTATGAATCTAGCAAGATGAGAAATGTTTTGAAAGTTCACCCAAAGTGACTTTAAGTTGGAGATTATGAACGTAAAGCTATTTTTGTCTTTCAAAGTCAACAAAAGAGGCTTGAATTCAATGAAGCAGAAGGCAGGTGGAAGTTGTTTGCTTCATTTTTCTTCTTTTTCAGTGGAGCAAGAATGAGGTTCTCCCTATAAATAGAGACCTTCTCCAATGGTTTCAGCATCTTATTTTTACAGAGAAATATTACATAGTATCTTCTGAGAGTCTTTCCTATTTTAGATAGAGAGGGATGTATTCTTCTATTTCAAGAGAGAGTGTTATTGTTCTCTCCTTATAATTAGAGAGAAGTTGTAATTTTCTTCCACATAATTGAAATATTCTATTCTTACCCATGATTTTTCCCTCATCACCATTAGAGGATTTTCCACATTAAATATTGTGTATCAGTTCTTATTTTCTGAACTCTATTTTAACTGTGTAATATTATTTTTATAACTCTGGTACCTAACATATTTATCTCCCACCCATTTTTTGAGCCCCATTAAGGGCCATTCCGCAAGACCCATATGCTTGATCTTATTAAACCTTACCAAATAAAAAAAAAGATAAGCTCATTCCTTACTTTTAACGCCAAGCTGTTCTATTTGGAATAAACACTAGAGCCAAGTCAAACCCACATTATAAAGCTAAGCTTAATTGGCCTGGGATGAAGATCACCTTGTCCCCAATTCCTATCCCCTTCCCTGTCTTCCCACTTAAATTCTGCCCAGTGAAAAATAAAGAAGAAGGGATTGAGACATGTAATTAAGTTTAGAACACTTGACAGAATTTAACTAGAAGGACAGGGAAGAGAACAGAAATTGGAGACAGGTGATCCTCAGCCTGATGGTAATATCATTAATGACCAACATGATGGCACCTTCTTCTTTTTCTTCTAATTCTTTTTTTCTTTTTTTCTTCTTTTTTTAACCATATAGTATTTATTAAATGATTGGAGCAATGCATTGGTGTGAGCTGTGAGAGCATGTTTTGCCTAATGTTACTCACATAACTTAAAAATGTGGAACTATTTGCAGTCTTATTTGTATATTTACACTTCCACTCTCTCGTGCATTTCAAATGTGCTTTTTTTTAATCATTTCAAATGTGCTTTTTTTATTAAAAAAATCATTTCAAATGTGCTTTGTCATCTTGTATACTTTGCCCCCAAAAGCACAAAGAAAAAAATAGTGCTTTATTAGTGTTGGTATAAAAATAAACTTTTTGAATCATAAAAGAAATACTTTGGCATATAAAACATTTTTTGATTGGTTTAACTAGTTGAATTTCAATCAGTCCAATCGAAATTCATCACTTCAATTGAGATGTTTTAACCAATTTTACATGTCAAACTATTTGAAGGCAGGGAACGAATTCTTGAAGACCTATTTCGATAAGAGGAAAAATGCTTTTCAGAGACATGACAAAGATTGAAACAATCATGAAAACAACACTTAATAAAATTTCAAGAATGATATAAAATGCTTTAGAGATCAAAGACATTTTGAAACAAATTCAAGGGAATTAGTTTGAAATTCAAATTCAAGTGTTCGAATTTAAATTTATGAAGTTATTAGCAGTTGAGTTTGTAATATTGAGACAAAGCAATCATTACTATCATATCTAGGAAGTTATTTTTGTCAAGGGCACTTATCCTAATCTTGTTAGAATGACAATTATTTTCCTTGTCTATAAATACCAAGAAAGTAGAGACATTTAGGTTGGTTGAAAAACACTTGTACAAACTCTCTCATAATTCCTATCACGTCTATCGCAGACTTTAAAGGATATTTCATAAAGACTAGTCAAGCATGTCTTCCACCTTGCTTTATATATGTAATCTTTATCATTCAATGCAAGTTTAAAACCATTCATTTCATATGTAATTCTCTTCATCTTTTGATCAAGTGATTCTCTGAATCATTTAATTTCTTTTACTTATTTCCTTTATTTTTCTAAAAGTTTATCTTTATGCAAGTTTTACTTTCTTGCATTCTTATTACTTTCCTTTAATTGTTTTCTTTTGCTTGTTTTATTTAGTTTCTTGCAAGTTTATTTCTCTACATCTTTATTGATTTTTCTTTAAATTCTTGGTTTCAGTTCATTGCTTATTTTACATTGCTATTTCTTTATTTGCTTTTATTTAAATTATAGTCAAATTTATATTTGTACAAGTTATGTTATTTGCCCGTTCTTTTATTCTATTGCATTACTTTTCTAATTAAGTTTATTATTCTACAAGTTTATGTTTCATTGCTTTAATTCACTTACTAGTCATTTTGTTATTGTTATTTACGTTACTTGCACGTATCAATTTACTTTCTTAATTTCAAGTATCAATTTACTTTTTGATTATTGATTCATTAATTCTTATTCTTTACATCAGCATTTCACTAAATTCTTATTAAAAATTGAAATAAGTTTATGATATTCTTTCGATTCACATATCACCAAGTACTTGAGAATCCTTTAGAAGAAGATATTTCCTTCCTAGAATGATAACAAGAATCAAAATTTGTCTTGGATAAGTTTTACAGTAAACAATTACATATCTTAATTCCTCTAAGCGGTGGCTTAAGATTCAGGAGTAAAAGCAAGAAACGTACACCTTCGTAACCACTATGAAAACCTTTAGGACTTGTTTGACATATCGTATTAGACTTAATAGAATAAACTAATACAATATATTATATCTTTATTAATTGTTCGGTACAAACATTATATTATATAAGTTTATCTATCAAACCTCTTTTATATATTAAAATGATAAATAACTTAATCAGGCCTTAAAAATTAGAATTAAGTCTGATTGGAATTTGATGTATAACTTTATATAAAAACTTTTTCATTATAATTCTAAACCCCTTGATTCACCAACCATTACATATTAAACTTTATACTATCAGGTTTAATATCATCAAATCTTATCTTATTATTCATACCAAACGGCCCTTACATTACATTACTACAATCTAAGTTTCATCTATATGGCGTTTTCAAATTGAATCTTACAAATTGTTATTATTTGGGCTTTATCGTCTCAGTTAAAATCAACCTTTTCGAATATTAAAAAAAAAAAAATCTTCCTTATCTACAAATGGGTTGCGTCTCACATGTAGAATCAAAATAAACTAACTATATACTAGCCTTACCAAATGAAATATGTGACCACTGCTAGCTTTTGTGATATTGTTTGAAAGCTTATTGCTTTGTTGATTCACTCAATCAAACTATGATAAACACAAAACAGAAATCACTTCATGAAAGGTGGGTAAGCCAAATGTTGTGGCTAATTCGTCAAGCAGACCCCTTCCATATTCTCTTCCCTAATGCAGTGTAATATCCTGCCCATGGATACGGCTATATGGTAAAAACAAGAAGAAAAAACTGTAAAGAAGAATATATCCTCTAATTTGAAGTGTCTGGCATAATACTACGCATACGAGAACCGAAGAAAATTAAGAAATTCTAAAGGTATGTATTATCAAGTGGAAATTGCAACTGAATTTTATTCTAAGACCAATGAAAATGCTGATAGACTTTATGCTACAAGGTGAGGAATGGTGATTCTCTGTTTGAGGAGGAAATGGAATTAGTGGTGGTGGTATTGAGTGCTGATGGATGGTGCTGCTGTGGGTGTCAAAATGAAGAGTGGTTATAACATGTCGGTGGCGCTGCCTTGCCGAGACGTTGCTGCTTGACGAGTTCTAGTACTCTATGCTTGGCAGCTGATTGTTTCAGTTTTCCTTTTATAAATCTAACTCAAGATGTAGTGATTTTCATTCAATATGCTGGAATTAATTTTATTTTTTAATTCATTCATTCATTGTTTGTTTTTATTGTACATGAAAGATCATAAATCTAGTTGTAATTTTTTTTCCCTGAGTTTCAAGTGAAGGATTGTATAGTGATCAAAACATATAACAGAACAACGTAATAACAATCCAAAAATAATGGTCTTGTGTTTAAATTTATTCTAATATTATAAAGATAAATTTGAAATACCTGATAGAAAAAAAGATACTTGATACTTTTTAAAATAAATTTCGATTGTATGAAGACTCTATACGTATTCATACTGAGACTAAGTCTTGTTATAAATTCTTTTGAAACATGAAACTTGTACAAAAATCTAAAATAAAAAATTAGAGCAAAAAGCATATGTTTTCTGTTTATGATATATCGATATATATTAAAGTTTTCTTACTGCACACCTTAAATAGCCATAAAAATTATTTTATTTATTTATTTCAAAAATAAATAATGTGCAGTATTACCAAATTTTATCTAATAGACAACTTATTAAATCTTAGTTAATGTGTAACTTATCCTTTCTAACGTGCAGCATATCAGATTCGTATTTAATGGGATTTAACCAACCATTGGTTGCTGCTTGTATCATGTTCTTAACTTTTGGTGCATATCTAATAGGATTTCATAATAACGTATAGTAATAAATCTTATTTATTAAGATAATGTGCAACAATAAATCTTATTCACTAAGATTTTAAACATTAGTGACTATAACATTTAGAAACTTTTGATTTTTCTATTCCAAATAGGATTTCTTCAAATAATTGTATCATATATTAATTGTATTCTAAGTGCTAGTAAAGAATATAATAATATTTTATTTGAATCAAAAATTTATTTATTTGATTAAATTAAATTCTCTAATTTAATTATCAAATAATAAATTAAATAATCATTTAGCAAAGATTGAAACATTCATTAGTGTGTGACCTCATAGGTTCAATACTAAGCCGCTAGTAAATTAGTCGAACTAAATTACTAATCAAGATTGGTGTCTAGCAACACTCCTTAACAATCAGATAGCATAAAGGAACATTTTTTTTCTTTTCAAGAACCCTTTAGAAGAATAATGCAATATTTTCTTCCATCATTCCAGTTCTGAGTTAACCTTAGAGTATGGTATAACTGTTAAATTCTAATAAGTAAACCTTTATGTTTTATAACCAACTAGTGAATGACTTAAGAAACTCATTTCTTTATTCATTCAATTATCCTGACCAATGTCTTAATTTTATTGTTATAATCATAGAGCTCAAATTCATTACCAAGAGTTGATGAATTCTTTATTGATATATAATTAAGTATTTAGTCATACCTAATATCAATTCAACTAGAGCCTTAGGGCATTAGGTGTTCGGAATCAAAGTATAAAAAATAACTTGTTAATTACAATGATAATCTCAGGCCAAAGGAAAAGTTTACACCATATTCTTCATGAGAATATCTTATTGACAGTTTAACGGTAATATAAACCATTATGAATTTTTAGTTGAGTCAGTTCAATGATCATATCTCTATATACATCATCTATATATGTGAATTAATAAATGAGATCTATCAATTTCTATCCAATAGAGACAATAACACATATATTGATCTATCCAGATTACTAATGTCTTATTCTTAATAATCCTATGATTAATAAAACTTTAGATTAAATTATAAATAAAAATTCACCTCTCATTATCATGATGACAAGTGTCTAAATTTAATTAAGGACCTTGTCATATTAATTAAATAATAAATATGACATAATAAACTGAATGTCATGTCATTTATCAAAAAAATAAAATAATTACAATGTGTTTCAAAAATTATACAATATATTGAATCTAGGGCATGTTACTTTTTCCTAATATCAAGGTGTAGCTTTGTGATTTTTCAATTGCTGGTAATGGTTGCTGCTGCATATTACGATGGGTAGATTGAAGAACTGATGACTCATAATTTATGAAGATGGTAGGTGGCCATTGCAAAAGTTCTAAACAATTTTGCGACCAACAAGAAATAGACAAAAACATTAGGGTTAAAAGATAAATAAGAGGAAATTGGATTAACCTGTAGTAACAGGTTAACTTGGTGCACCAAAAGTATTTAAGTGCATTATAGAAGCCACCTTTGTTTTGTGGGTTTGTCTTCAATACTCACATTTCAGTGTGAGTCTTGGTGCTCACAAAAATTTTCATGGTCTAATCACCATTGATGTAATAATAAAAAATTAAACTAGTGAGATTTACAACAAATTGTAGATTTGGTTCATATGTATATATAAAAAATTCTATATATTTTAACTGAAAATATTTACACACATCCATATCCATGCACAGTAAGTGGGGTCAGTCTTTTTTTTTGCCATAAATATTGTACATATAGAAAACTTTACCGATTTCAACTAATAATATTTATATACATAGTAATAAGATTCTAAAAAACAAAAAAGTTATAGCAGGTCACAATTTTGTTAGTATGGATACTCCCAAAATGATTTGTAAGCATGCTAGAATCCTCCTTGTTTTAGATCATCTGGGTTTTGCTAGAGAATCATTGTGCCTTTGGAGAGGGACTTTCACACAAAAAAAATTTTCCCAGAGACTTCCACACAATTTCACATAATAACTGGTTCACTATGTAGTAGGTAATGATTTTGAGCCATTGGTTTGTGAGTCTTCAAAATCAGTTGTTGAGATTAGATGGTGCATGGATGCACCCATTTATGAAGGCATTTCCATAAATGATTTATAACAAAATTCAAACTCGTTAAAGAGTGTATATGCAGATGTAAACACAAAATTCCATTGAATATTGTTATTAATAGTTTCTTATTATATTAGTAAACATGAAAGATATGGTATATATTTGTAAAAGATATGCAAGAGATTTAAAAGATACATGAGAAAATTGAAAAATATGTGATATTTATTTATAATAGGAAACTAGCAAAGTAATTTAAAAGAGTAGATTATAAATATTTGTATTAAAAAATTGTAAAGGTCATGAGAATAAGAATAAAAGTGTAAGAGAGATTGTCTTGTAAGACCTATGCATGTTGGATCGAATTACATTAAATTTATGAGTAATATTTGTGCGTGGTTTTAAGTGTGAAGTTTTTGTTAATTTCAAGTATTTATACATGTTTGTGAAGAATGAGATATATTATTCCCCAATAAAATTAAAAGAAAATGTGATATTTCACAAAAAAGATTGAGGAAAGAGATAATATTCGATTTCCAACAAGATTGAAGTAGATGCAATATTATTCCCCACAACTTCTTCAGGAATATGAATTTGCAATGCTTGCTTGGGTTTTATCTTTTTTGGAAACTCATTCTTTTATATGTCTTATGGTAGTTTTGAATCAACTAGCCGTTTGAGTGATTTCAGCTCCATGATTTATGCATTTTGTGGTCCTAGACTTGATTCTGACTCATTTGAAAGTAGGTGCTGCTGAGTTCTAGTAAGTGCTTAATTATGTAAGGTCTCTTCTCTTATGCTTTTTGGTGACAAGGTCAAGGAGGGCGTAAACGAGACCCCAGCCAGGTCTTCAGCCAATAATATACCACAGCGTGGAGGTGGAACTTCAAGAAAATGAAACAGATCTAAGTTCTCTTCTCTTCTGATCGAGTAATATTCTGCAGCATGGAATTTTAAGGTTTTGACAATTAACAACCAAAACTTTATCCTGACTTCTTCCAACACTCAACAAAGAATTGATTAACCACATTCCATCTAGCTTTTAGCACATCTTAAGCTATAGGATTTGCCGTTAAAATTCAAAATTCTTCCATTCAATTAACACACACTAAATGCGAACTACATGTATATGTTATGAAAGTCTTGTAAAATTAGAGCTGCATTTAATGGATTCAAAAGCAAAAAGTTTAGCTCATAGATAGTCAAATTCCATTAAGAAAACCAAGAACTATTTTTAGCAAAAATCAATGCAAAACTTTTGGTTTTTTGTTATAATTAAACTATTTCTCAAATTCAAACCACCTAAATTAATATAATCAAAACATTTATTGTGTGCACAAAGATAATACAAAGCACAAGTATATTAAACACAACTTTATAAAGCATATGCCATATCAATAGTATAATCATTAAACTTAGTAAAAGGCATACTCATGTTTTTTCATCATTAAGACTTAAATTGACCTAAAAGGTCAAACACAATAGAACTTGTCTTAAAATTCAACACCAAAATATAATATCCAAATCTACCTTAAACTAGTTAGACTTGAGTAAAAATATAAAGAGAAAGAATTGAAACAAGTAAAAGAATATTAGGGCTCCAGTTGAAAAAAGAGGTGGTAGCTCATAGAAAGCATCACAATATTTAGAAGAATCAAAAGATAAAGTTTATAATAATTATGTGATACTAGTTAGGAGTGATAATGGGTTTGGTTTAACTTAATGACTGAAAATCCAGAACGAACTCAACTCAAATCAAACTATAAAATATGAGTTGGGTTGGATAATCGAATTGATTTTGGTTCAACTCAACCTTAATCGATTTAAATATCAGATTTTGCTTTTTTTAACTTTATCAAATTCAAACCAAATTAATTATCTTAATTTATATTTTTTAAAATATTTTAATAAAAATGCTATTGTTTTAATTATTTTTAAAAAAAATAATGTAAAATGACACCATTTTGGTAGAGTTTTTTAAGAAAAAAAAAAAAATCAACCCAATCACTTAACCCAAACTAACTTTGGCTATGATCAAGTTGGATTGATTTGAGTTGATAAAAAAATTTCTCTCAACCCGTGATCACCCCTACATGCTAGTGTAGACATGCATCCAGTGGACAGTGGCAAACCGAAAACCTTGAGTTAGTGGGGCAGCAATTTATACCTAATTTTTCAAACACGTGTAACTTTTGTGTTTGACTAATCCCGCCCAGGCTTTTGAGATTAAGTATGTGTTTGGATTTTTTTTATTTTGTATTTAAAATATATTATAATAAAAAAATTAGAGAGCTTTTGTAAAAATCGATTCTTCTCTAAAAAAACAATTGTTTCCAAACATGCATTAAATCTATACAAAAATTACTACATGTTGATCTATACAAAAATTACTACATGTTGGTTTTCACATTGTGATTCTTACCATGTGTGTGTGTGCGTTTTTTTTTTTTTGGGGGGGGGGACGGGGGCGGGGGCGGGGTTCTCTTAGGTTGCTGCGTCTTTCTAGTTGTCTTCAATCTACATGGCTGCATTTTATTTCTCTGTTTCAATCGTACACACACTTTGCTATATGATGACTTCCCAGCATGACTATTTGCACTTCAAAATTTTTTGTTATGTATAAATTTAAGGCTTTTAGCTAGAAGCTATTTAACGTCTTCACTACCAGTTCAGTCTCAACCACTTATCAAACTTTGTTAATATTCTTTAAAATATAGTTTTTATTCAATTAGGAATTTTTTTATAATTTTCATATTAATAAAATAATTTATGTATAAAACTAATATGTCAAATTTTGTTTTTATATTTATATAATATATAACACTAAAAAGGTAATAGATTTCCTACTTTTCTATTTAATATTTTAAGGTTTTACTTTAGAGATTATTTGCAAATGGTAGGCTAGTATGTCTTAATTTGCACATGGAGTGTGACCTTTCGTATCTGCTATAGTGAACTCGAAGCACTTTCCTTCGCCATTAGATCGCCTCAGAGATATATGATAAATGTATAAAACTATCTGTAGTAAATAAAAAACTTATTTATAATGACCTAATGAGTAAGAGATAGAACTTTGAGTTTGAAGCTAAAGCTTTCTATAAATTCGCCGTTTAGCATTTTTTTTTTTTAAATATTTGACGTTCTAGTAGCATCAAAATAAAAAAATAAAAAAATAAAAAAAAAGCTAGTGTGTGGATGTAAAAAACAACACATTAGCCAATAGGAGTTGGCACTCCTAGTGGCCATTCGCCCATGACAAATTATCGCTTGGGTTTGAATCCAAAGCTTATTTTCAGTAGGTTACCTGTAAGTGCTTGCTAAATCTGAAATACTTAGCTTGACTTTAAATTAGGACAATCATCTTTTATTCTAAAATTATGTATCATTAGGGGGAGGGGGTGTGCCGATATATAGACCTGCTAAAATGTTTGAGTTAGAAAAATTTAAGTTTAAATTTAATTTAGTCCGATATGATTTGGTCTGATTTAGTCAGTCTTAGAATCAAGTTGACTCGTTTGAGGTCGAGTCACTTTCGTTAATTTAAATTTAAATTATTTTTTAATCTAATAAAGTACATTTAAATGAATGTTATTATTATTTTTGTTTGAAAAATTAAAATCTAATTAACAATTAGATTAATTATATAATTTATTTGTTATTAACCTAAAATTAAATAATCTAAATTTTTTATTTTTCACTGATTTAAATTTTTTAAGATTAAATTTATTATTTTTAAAAAAATATAAAAAAATTATTGAATTAGTGAACCGGTCCGCTTAACTCATAACCCACAACGAATTGGGTTAAGTTAACAAAATATTAACCTAAAACATACTTAACTCGATCCAAAATGACCTCACCCAACATGATCCGAGCCGACCTATTTTGCTAACTATACCAAAATGCAATCCAAGGGTAAAAGATGCTAATAGAAAAAACCAGGAACACTAGATCAACATATATATTTTTTTTGGGGTTTTAATCAACATGCTGCCTAATTTTTTTCTATCATTTCACTCTTTCAACAATTATTTTAATATTTCAATAAGATTTAAACGATTGAATGTTTAGATCATAACATTTTCCCCTCTTGGCTAACCTTGTGCCACAAAACTTCAACATTTTATTATTACACATATATTTATTGAGCTTAACTTGGTAATTTTACTATGTGATAGGTATGGATAAGGATTACTATTACAAATATGGTGAATTTACGAAAATTTTAAGAGGTATTTATTTTATTTTTTGTTTTTATTCTTAGTTGATATATTTTTATTAATATTTATAAAAATGTCACATTATTTTATTTATATTTCTTGTTTTCAAAATTTTATAAAGAAAATAATAAAAATAATTTTTATTTTATTTTTACCATTTTTTACAAAAAAATTTAAAAATAAAAAATAAATTAAAAATAATATGAAATTTTTGTAATTAATAATAAAACTATATAAACTAAAAATAAAAACAAAAAATAAATTAAACGTCTTCTTACTTTCTACCGCGTTTCAACATTTTCGAATTGAAAACAAAAACATTTTCGAATTGAAAATAATAAGATAAATAAAAAAATTATCTTCTTCGTTAAGTTAGTATGGTCAAAATTCCAAACAAATTGAAGTCCTGCGATCTTCATATCAGTCATTGTACTTTTTGTATTTACTCTTCTGAGGCGTGGTGCTGAGGTTAACCATGCAAGTACATGATGTACCATATCTTATAGAAAAATCCATAAAATATAACCCCTCTAGTCCTTTCCTCTACAGCAATGTAAGAATTTTGCTCATTGGTAAGTAGCACATACTTGAGTAAGGGAAGTCATCAAAAGCATTACGATGGTGATTTTGCTCATTAGAATTCTACACAAACCCTAGACACAAAGCTCTACATATATATATATTCTCAAGAATGGGTGCATTAATTACAATCAAGCATGGTACAAAGGACCACATGAAGAAGAAAAGGGGGTAAATCATAATCAAAATAGTACACAAAGCTAATTAAATGAAGAAAGAAATCCACATAATAAATTATGAAAAAACTGAAGCAGAAAAGAAGAAAAATAGACACTAAAGAAAAGTTCAATACGAAACTCATTATACAATATATTACATTACAAGCACGTATGTGAAACAGGATAAGAAGTCACCTTAATTTTTGTTTTCCAACTTTCACAATGATGAGCTCTCCCCATCATGTTCAATTTCGGAGGCTTCTTCATCTTCTTCTTGCAAGCAATCAATGCCAAAAGCTCCATGGCCATAGCCAAAGGCTTTGATGTGGTCTTTTAGAGACCTTTTGTGCTTGAAATCAGACCCACATAAACAATACCATATTTTACCACAATTTTTCTCATGTGTTCTCCAATCACCTTTGACTGCAAATGCCTTGCCACATTTTCTGCACGTATAGGGTTTTATGCCATGCTTTCTCTTATAATGTGTTTGTAGAGTTCTGAAATCCTTGAGAGGCCTTGCTCGTGGGTGGTCAATGTTGTGCTTGCAACCTGGTGCACAACAAAAGCATGGAAGCCTTAGCATAGCTGTCGGTTGTGTTCCTTTCAGAGAATCAGGGCCCTTTCTGTATTGAGATCCGTGTCCCCACATATGCATCTGGAAATCCATGAGAAACTTATCCCCTCAGTGGAACAGAATTAACAGTTAGACTTGGCCTACCTGTGAGTATGCACTCTTTAACCAAATTTTGTTCTGTTGTACCTTCAGACTTGTGATGCTCAGTTATGAAATTCAATTAAAAGGTCATAATTTGCTTCCAATAAGTTCAGCATACAACTATAAATTTGAAACTATCCAGGAAAAAAGTTTTGCAAAAAGAGAAATTGAGATGCATGTATATTTGAGTTTTACTAAATATATATATACATTGATGCATATTTTATATAATTTCCATAGACGTTAATTAGTTTCAAACTCCCCTAAAAAGAGAAATTAACTAGGGAATCTAGTGATTGCCATAAAACCGAAGGCAGGTAGAAAGCAAACCTAATTTTTCAGCTTCTCCTTCATATTCATGTGAAAATTTCAAAGGCTATCTCATATATGTTAAAAATAAAAAGCTAGCTAGACAATTTGAAAAGTGATCAACATAGTTTTCCAGCCAACGTGCTAATTATATTTCTAATTTCCACAAGATGAGTAGATGACAAGTTAGCAGTAACTATAAGTTCGTACAATTTGTACATAATAACATTAAAAGTTCACTTGTTCAGATATCAAGCAAGTTTTCTTAATTCTACTTAAATTATATCTGGGGTACGAGGGACTGGCTCTTTATTGTTAAGACATTTGAGGTTCCATATATGATCTCATCTCAGATGTCTGTTCAATATTTTTACTGTGTAGTGTTTTGAAAAGACTGGAGTGAGTTCAGGGTCTGGCTCTTGATCTGAATGCTGAAAGAAGCATTGTTATTAAAAAATTGTTTACTAGTTTTCGTTCATTCTCAGTCTGGTAAAGCACAACGTTCTAGGTGACATAAAAGCAGAAGGAAGTCAATTCAAGAATAGTTTAAGTCTTGAAAAGAAAACAAAACTTAATTAAAGTACTGAGTCTGAGACCAAATAGTCACGTTCAGATTAGAAACAAGGAAGTAAAAAACAAAAGAAGACCATGCAAAAGGGATAGATTGGAAACCAAAATGATGAAACGCAGCAGAAGGGACCTATCTTCTTATTTAATGTTAAAAAAATTGAAACTCAGGAACATTTTATAAGGGCAAAAAAAAAAGCCACAGGAGGGTTTCTATAAATGAGGCTGTACCTGAAGATTGTTGTATCTGTTGAAAGTTTTAGAGCACACAGGACATGAGAACTGTGTAGGACCAATGAGAATCTGAGAAGGGGTGGGAATCCAATATTGACCCTTGTTCAATCTATCCAAAGGGTGTTCAGAAATCACATTCACTTCCTCTTTTTCAGCCATTTCTATAGAAGTTGAGACCTTCCTAGACCCCAGATCAGAAGAAGTATTCATTCTAGGAAGCCCTATGTGTAAGGCAACAGTCACAGCAGTTTGATCATCATCTTCAGTACCAGTCAAAAGGCTCTCATCTTTGTCTTCTTCTACTGCGCTATAACTGTTTGAGGGTTCAATATTTTCCTGCTGATTTGCGAGGCTTAACTTGTTTATGAGAGGAAGGGCCTCTCTGGGAGTAGGGGAAGGAGTACCTGCAGAGGAGAATGAGGAATCGGATTGAATTCCAAACCTGCTGTTTGAGTAAACAAGAGGGTAGGAGGAGGAGCACAAGTTGGATTGATCATGAGAAGAAGAGTAGTGAGGGTGGAGGGGCATGAAGTTGAACCATCCATCGATTAAATTGGACTGAGGATTTGACATGGTGAAGTTTAATGTAGGGAAGGCAATTTGGTGATGATTTGGTTCCCTGGCCAGTTGTTAGAGCGATATATAAATATAATGCGTGCACATGTATGAGTGTGTGACTTTGAGAGAGAGAGAGGGAGAGGATATTATGTGGGGGAATGGAGAACCATAAGTTTTAAGGTAAAAGAACAAAGCAGAAAAAGTGTGTGGAAATTAAAGTCAAGAAATTACCCCCTGCAAACCAATAAGAGAAATTAAAGGCGAAAGGGAAAGGCAAAGTTAGAGTCAGAGATTAGACTTGCAGGTTGTCTCCCAAGAGATAGAGTTTGTTGCACCACCCCATATAGATGCACAAAAAGAGGGGTTGAAAGAGATCGGAGAAGAGAGAGAACATTCTGCGAGAGTTTTGATATATCCCTCTTAAAATTTTTTTTTTAATAATTTTTTAAATATTAAATAAAAAATATTTAATAATAAAATAAATACATTTAATATTTTAAAAATATAAAAAATATTTAATATTTTTTTATTTAAAAATTATAAAAATTAGTTGAAAAATCACATAAAAAGATTTAGAATTATTTCATTTTATAAGAGTTTTGTTATAATATAGTTTGGAAATATATTTTTATTATTTAATAAAAATAATATTAAATAAAAAATATAAATTTAATATTTTATAAACATAAAAAATATTTAATATTTTTTTATTTATTAATAATTAATAAGATTATAAAAATAATTTATTAAGAGAATTTATAACTATTCTTTAATTTATTTTTAACTCGAGTTTTGCTGTATCTTTAGAATTATTCTTTTAACTTTGGCTAGTCGTTTACTTGTACTTGCTTCAAGCATGTAGTTCTTTCATACTTAACTACATCCGGCATTTGCTTGGGTGGGCGTGTTTAGTGTTTGTTACACTTTGCACACATATTGATACTGTTAATTCTATACTGTTCTCTCTTTCTGGCTTTTTGTCTAATCAGTCAACAAAATATCAAGTGCACCATTGGTTTTTGTGTCTGAGTTTAGTTTGATAATTTCTAAGCCATGAGTTCTACCTTGTTTCTTAAATGGTTACAACTAATTCAGGCGCTGGTACTTTTTCTCATGCACGTAATTAATTTAGTTTTATGAATAATCCTTCTTTCACAACCGTTGGAGTTGCAACTGCATTTAACATGACTCCATGAGTTTTAACACAAAATATATAGTGTACAGTTGTAATTGCGGCATCACTTTGACAATTAGAATTACTCTACTTTTATCATATATATATATACACACACACTTCATGTGCAGAATATTTTCTTTTTTAACCAATTTTCACTCGCAATGCCATGAAATTGATCAATTCTGTGTGACTTGTTTACCTGTGTTAATTAGTATCAGTAGCAGTCTAATTATAGTGCCACAATTAAGTATGGAAGAGTACGAATCAAATCTTGTCTGGGAAAAAGACTCAGGAATAAGGGGTAATTTACTACCAATGTTACATTGAAACATCTTAGTGGCATAGATAAAGAGATGTACAAAAACGCACACCTTGTAGAAAATGACATTTACATTGTCGTTTCACTCTTATAATTCAAGTTTGCAGGTATTAGTGAGAGCCCCTCCTCTTGTGAACTCCATTGCTTTTTCCTTTTACACAAGCTCCTTGGAGAAGATTCCAGTAGTAACATGATTTCAACACGTGGAGCACCATCAAGCACAAGATTTTGGAGAGAGGGGTAGTCGGCAATGGGCACTGTTTTGAGGCGTGGAGGTAAAAAATGTGAGCTTGAAAATGAAAGGAAAAGTGTGAAGAGAGTGGCTGGGAGAAGTATGGGACGTTGAATCCAGCAGAGATAGTGATGGACAAAAGCTATGTTCTGCTCTATTAACTACTATAGTAAAGCTTGTTATACATATCACTCACGCTCACATCTATCTCTTCATACTTCTATAGTCTTCCATTCTGTAATTGTAGTTGGTATCACAAATACTTTTTTTAATCATGATTTTTTTATCATATTTTTTTCTTACAATATTTTTTACATTACTCTTTATATCATTAATTACATCACTTTCTCTTTATCATATTTTCTCATTTAATCATAATTATTAAAAAATAAGAAAAAGCATAATAAAAGATAAAAAATGATGTAAGATCATCATTTTTTTACTTTTATATGCTTATATTATGATGCTCCTAGTTATAGAAGTGTGACTTTTATATATTTCAATTTATGATTTTATATTATTGATTATTTTTTATATTTTGATATGTAAATATTATTTTATTTTTAATTAAATAATTTTTTTAATTATTTTATATTTATTTTAATAATTTAATACATAAAAATAATTTTTTATATCATTTAAATAAAATAAATTAATTTAAAATTACTTTTAAACAAATATATCTAAACATAAAATTAACTCTATTATAATTAATTATAACAACAAAATTTATATAATAATCAATTATTAAAATAATCAAATTTTTACAAATATTCTATACACGCACTAAGAGACCCAACTGAAAGGAGGAAAGATTTTATAATCAGTTAAATATTTCAAGTTATTGATTTGAAATATAGTTTCTCCATCAGTACTGAACAATAAAGATTGTTTGTGATCTTTTGCAGATATGACAAGGAAAATGAAGATTTCATATATATTTTTATATTATTTTTTAATAATTATAATTAAGTGGGAAAAATGTTAATATATTAATATTAATTTTAATGATATAAAAAATAATATAAAAAATAATGAAAAAGAATATAATAAAAAAATCAAGATTAATATAACAAGTACACTCACAATACGAACTTTTTATGGAATAATCATTGCAACTCTCGCTCTTTATTAGATCAAGTTCTACTAATCCTAATTCCTAAAAGACCTTTTGCCTGAATTGCTCTAAAAGGACATCTTTTTTCCTGAAAGTATGATTAGGGAACTCTCCAATCTATAAAAGGGAGGTCTTGTCCTCCTCTTAAGTATGATTCATAATTTCGTTCCCTTCTGGTAGCATTTTATCTACTTCGTTCATTGACTTTTTAAAGATTAAAAGCCACCATTACAACCTCATTGCTACCTCGTGACTGAACGAATTCTATGACCTAGGACAATAAAATTCTTAAGGTGAGGGGAGGTTCGTCTAATTCTAAATCGGGACAAAATCATCAATGAAAACTAATAGTAGGATTACATATCATTTACTAATGAGATATTCTTAATTTTAAATCAAAATCATGCTGTTGTTAATAAAAATTAGATATAATTCAAATTTTTAAATTTTGTTTAGATTACAAAAAATAAATATGAAATAAAATCCTAACTTTGAGTTCAATTCAAATTTTATGTTTAGATTATACTACATGTTTTTAGTTTGGATGTTGTGAAGTGGTACTTCTCCGTGCATTGCACGCAGAAGGAAAAAGGAAAATTTTATGACTTATGTTAATATTTACATTTTTTAGCTTGCCACAAAATTATTTAAAGGATATTTTATAAGTCTTTTTTATAAATAATTGAATATATAATTTTTTTATTAAAAATATGTGTAACTTAAAATCGTGAAAAAATAGAAAAATTATAATTTAAAGCACAAATCTTATAATGATGAAACAATTCATGCTAAAAAAATTATGATAAACAATAATGTTTTTTATATGTCAATGTAATGAGATGAACATAAAACAATTAAGAATATGAATCAATTTTGTTAATATGAAAATGCAATTCATTTTGTGATTGCCTATGCAAAAGTAAAAATTAAACAGGTAAATGAAGCCAACATCAAATATTTATCAATGTAAGCTATGTTAAAAGTTGAGTTTTTTTTTAAATTTTTACATGAAATTAAAATTTCAATTCTAAAAGCATACTAAATATAAAACTTCAAAGTTTAGTTTTTAGCCTAATTTTTTTATAAAAAAAAAAGCCAGAAGGAGTATGCTTTAAGCCTTTTATCAATTATAAGTTGAAAAGTAAAAAAATTGATTTAATGGGGGGTATGTTTAATAAAAGTAAATATGAATGACAAAACTTTACTCGTGTATTTACTTTTTTCTTGGCATGTCTGATGTATCTATTTCTAATATGATTATACTATATGAAAGAATTCATTTTACAAGAAAATTTTCCCTTGGCTGTATTAGATTTGTTACTACCCACTATAGGTTAAGCTGAGATTATTATAGATGCAGAAATATGAGAGAAATGAAATAATCTCATCAAAGTGAAAAATATTATTTGCCCACCATTTTCACACGTTCGGGTGGTGTGTACAATACAAAAATTGTATCAAAAGTGTCACATAATGCCTTTAAAATAATTGCACTCATTTAATTGGAGTAAGCCCGTGTTTTCAGGCAAGTTGCAGAAACACATGGATGTCCAAGTCAAGTTGAATAGATTTTTAGTGTGAAATTGATGGTTCATGCATTTTTTAATATTTGTGTTACCTATTGTTTGATATATATCATTAATTTTCACATATCTTCCTTCACTATTTTTTTTCTTTTAATTTTTACTCTGATCAAGTACATTTAGAAGATTCAAAATATGCATGATTAATAAATGTCCGAGTGTCTTGTTCAACAATATGTATTACTCCTGAAGCACCATACTCCTACACCTATGGTACGATGCTAGCTATATAAGCACATTCAAGTCTCATATATACTGACTGAAGGACAATGGTCCCTAAGGTCTAAGGATGAAATAATAGACGAGGCCACGCAGACGAAATTGATTGAATGTTGTTTTTATCCAACATGAGAGTGCTTTTACATTTTACTTTTTATTGATGATTTCTACTTGTAATTGTTAGATATTCATCCATCAAATCAAGAATATCCAAACTTCACCATGTTTCATTAGTTGTCGACATTTGTTACTATAAACAGGGATAACATACATAGCTTGAAACTCAAGTGTGGAGATTTGAAACATTTTGAATATGATCCTCGTGTTACTTTGCCCATCAATTTTAGAGCTAACCTTGCACTTACCGACCTTGTTTTTTGTAAAATATATTCAAGCTATGGTCAAATTTCTCGTGCAACTGGTGTGCCGGTATGTCATGTTGGCAACTTATTATTTAAAGGCATTGTTTCAAATTTTCTAATAAACCTAAATAAGTTATGAGAGGTTTTTCTGGATATCTCTTCATGGATTTGGATCTTTTCAATTTTTTTCTCTTCTTAAATAATTAATTATAAGAGAAAAAAATACACAAAAATTATAAAAAAAAATTTACATTAATAACTAGATTTCACTAATAATTTTTTTGTGTCATTTTTTCTCTTACAATTGACTACTTAAGAAAAAAAAATTAAATCCATCTCTACACCTTTTAAATATGAGATTAATCCCTTCATGTACAGAATAATTGATATAGTTAAAACCTCTCCATACATGACGTCTCCAAGACTTACTTACCACTGTGTCCAATTATATAAGTTTAAATTTTTCATACAGTTAATATTAATATAAATATAAGAACATTTTTTTCACTTTAGACTTGGCTAAAGTTTTACAAACTGGAGTTATCAGCTAAACAATTTTTCTATCCCTGATTTAAGAAGTATCAACAAATGATACTTTTGCACAATAAAATTGGTGTAAACTTTACACCAGTCTTTTACGAGCTAATAACTTATAATTCGTTTGCTAATACTTTTTTTTAAAATCATAAGATATTTTTACAAGTTTAACTCATTTTAATTATTTATGTGATTAATTTATGTTTGGCGGTAGAAATACGAGCGTTATGTGGTCTCTAATTTAATAAGTTTTGGAATGTATTAATAACTTAATTTTAATTTTTTTTTACCTGTGATTTTTAAATAATGTTGGAAAAAATGTCACTGATACAATAACAAATTAATAACAAGTGAAGCATAAGTAAGTAATTATGCCATTTAGAAGTGTTAAATTCACATTACTCTTATAGTGTGTTAATAATATTATTAAAGAAATATGAACACCAACAAATACAGAACGTATATAAACACAAATAATTCATAACAAAATTTAAAATAATTTTTTTAAGTTTTGAGGTGTCCCACCATATCTAAAATAGAAATCCTATACATAAATTCACCACCCCCCCCAAAAAAAAAGGTCCTATACCTTATCTAACAAAGATACAATTTCTTTTTTGAATAATCCAGTTTAGTTCTTAATCTTTCAGTAAAGGACTGATGCTAACATGCACCTTCAGGTGTTATGGTTTATTGTCTATTAGAGGCAGGGTGTCATTTTAAGTTGTTACTTGTTTATTATTATTTTTAAAGCAACTCCAAAATTTTATAAAATGACAACCTAGTCCCTCTCACAAATAACTTATACCCATTTACTCTCACCATCAGACACAATTACAGTGTCTGATACGAGAACCAGCAGCATTTTAATTTGGACTTTCAACTCTAAACCAAATAATTAAAATACTCAGTTTCTCTAAACCAAGTAATTAAACAAGCTTAATCTAAAGAAAAAAAGAACAAATTTACAATTTGAAAACATTTCATTCTTCTCTCAACAACTTAGCACAACTTCCATGGCTGCAACCCCGTTCCAGTGCCAGCCTCTAAGACTAGCACAAAAAATTACAGATATTTATTTGGAACAATTTTGTGTAGCTGATTTTAGATTTTGTGAAAGGATTTTTCAAAAGATGATGAACATTTGGATATACCCCTCCATCTCCACCCACATCCACACCACTGCATCACCAGAGGGTTAACACTAATCTTCGAACCTGCTTAAGCTAACAATAATTGGGTGTAAACAAGAATCTTGAACACAAAACACACACACACAAGAATCTTGGATGCGGCGGGGAAAAGAGTGACATCGGAGAGAGCAAAACGGCAAGCTTTCCTTTTTCCTTTTTTACCACTGGCTGAAATTAAAAATAAAGTAAGTATAGCATAAATACCCGTTCATCCAATTTCAAGTAAATAATTCTTGACCTTATCATATTTAATATTAAATCAATGGTTGTGCTTTAACGAGCATCAATACACCCGTATTCGATTTGTAGGGTGCATATTAGACCAGCCTCAATAAACCTAGATGAAATATATTTGATCACAAATTAATATTCTAATGTATTTGAAAGCTCCCAAGGAAATTTTAATTTATTGCGATATGAGGATAGCTTTGAAGTAATTAAAATATTCATGGAACTCCAATTGGTTTTCACATACACTGGATATAAAAATTTAATGTAATATAAATATAAAAAAGTTGTTCATTATCATTTAATAATATATTGTCATGTGTTAATATTATTTAATAAATTTAAAATTTTATGCAAGTTTTAATTTATTAAATTATGTAATAATACATCATTTGATAATAATATATTTTTTTTTACACTAACAATACATTAAAATTAAATTATTTTCCCTATATTGTCACGTAAAAGCATGTATGTATTGAATAGAAAATGAGATAGAGAAGTTTAGCAACTGATGTTAAAATCGAACTAGACAATGAATCAATGAGACCTTTGATTTATGTTCAATCCATTCAATCATTTAAATTGATTGATCAAACCAAGTAACGTGATAAGAATAATTTATATTCAATTGGTTTATGTAATATGAAACAATATTTTTTAAAAAAACTTACTTATTCAATTAAATTTTGACTGATTTTTATTCGTTTAACTAGTTTAAACTTTAAAGTAGTATCATCGTCAATTCAATTATGAAATTAAGCCCTAATCGATTCAGTACTCAGTCCAATTGAACCATTCGATCCATTCCCATTTTATCAGTACTGAGTTTAGCTGAAGGTAGAAGTTTTTGCAAATATTGAAGTTGGCTAAAGGCCAAGTTCTTACTTTGAATAATTCAGCAATTAGGGATGGACTCCTCTAGAAGTGGGGACACGTACTTTTACTTTATTTTAGAATTTTTTTTTCATCTTATATTAAAAGTTTGTTTTTTTTGTTTTTTTATATATGTAATTTTTTGTCTTTATTAGAAAATAAATTAATAAATTCATAGTAATAAAAAAATAAAATACATATAATATTATTTTTTATTTTTCAATTGCACTCACGTAATTTGATACTTGAACATATTCATATAATATTATTTTTTATTTTTTAACAATACTCAAGTAGTTTAGTATTTAAGTATACTTATATAATATTATTTTTCATTTTTTAACAGCACTCACATAGTTTGATACTAATATTCTTAGAGTACAAAATTCTTCTTCTTTCACTTTTTTTTTTATCTCTGTAAATTAGCGGTGACAGAAGACATTATCCACTTACACTCATTCACATCTACTTCGATCACAGAAACGTTTCCTCTGCTCTCCTCCACCTCTTCTTCCATGCTGCTTCATCAAGGTGCTTTTTTTCTTCATGAGAATTCTGAAATTCTTTGTTATCTCGATAAAGTTTCATACTTTTCTTTTTCATTCAACTGAAATGAGTTTTTTACTTAAGTGTGTTCTCCTTTTGTGATCATAAATTTAATCTTCTTTTCATAATTATTTTGTAAATTAATCTTTTATAATTTTATATTAATATATTATTTGATATATAAATATAATTATTAAAACTTTTATACTTCTATATTAATAATATTATATTTACCTCTATTACCTAAAATTCCTGACCCGTCTTTGTGAGCAAAGGATGGTAGGAACAAGTGAATTTGAATGCGCACCTAATTTTGTTTGCGATTACTTTGGCAATTGAAACACTATTAATCTCTGGACTTGAATTTTAAATTCAAACTCATTTTACTTTGGAGTAATATAAAACTCACTTTTGACAAAACCGTCATTTAGATTTTTTAAGAATAATCTTGGTCTGAGTAATCACTAAACAACTACATTATTTAAAAATGTCAGATTGATAACATGTGTGATGGACATGCTTGTTAAATAAACAATGTATTTATTAAATTATTATAATAAATTTTTTAATATGTATTTAATTAAATAATTTTATTCTAAATTTATTTGATTTTATTTATTATTAATATTAATATATTTAGGTTGAGATGTTTTAAAAAGTAATTCACAACATATAATGTATATATTTATTTTATTAAAAGTTACTATATCATAATATAATAGATAAATATAATTTTTAACATGATTTTTTGCTACTATTGTTCCTCTTATGACATTCTTTCATAATCCATTTATAATTTGAAAGTGATTATAAAGTTTTAGTAATTAGAATAAAGTTAAAAAAATGATTAACTATATATCATTCACAATTTGAACAAAGTATTATTAAAACAGTAATAAAAAAATTGAAAAAAAAAGAAGAGAAAAAATTGTGAAAAGAAAAAAAAAAAATTAAACTTTTTTTAAAAAAAAAAAAGGAGAAGAAAAATATATAAAATTTGATAAAAAATATAAGTAAATATTTCAAAATCAAAATTAAAAATTAAAAAGATGTTAGTTTTTGATTGATAACAAACAAAACATCATGAAAGTAGTAAGAATGGGTGGAAAAACAATCAATCAATAACTTCATGTCACATGTCATTATCGACACCTATATGTATTGTATTTTATATAATAATATATAGATATTAAAGAGCCAAAAATAAAAGTTGTTAGAAGGGTTCTCATAATGAGTTAGTATTATTATTGACCTTTAAGATTGGTTGGAAATGTTATATTAAGTTTGATTGAATAAATTAATATAATATATTATAATTTTATTAATTATTAGTATAAGTATTATATTGTATAAATGTATTTATTAATTTTTTATATATTAAAATAATAAATAATTTAATTATACAATAGGCTAGTATTAAGAACATATTTGAGACAGATTAACATACCTTAAAGTCCCCAACATATGTTGCATTTGAAAAGCAACTTGTTTGGATAAGATGCCCAAAAGCTATTGATTGTAAATTTCAGTAGGGTAACAGCCTTTTTTTGGACTAAAATTTGAGCATTTTTTTATTATATTATTGGAATTATTTTTAACTGTGAAATATAAACATTATTTTATTTTTAATTAAATAATTTTTTAATTTTTTATATTTATTTTAATAATTTAATCTATAAAAATAATTTTTAATGTTATTTAAATAAAATAAATTAACTTAAAATTATTTTTTAGTTAACATATTTAAACATAAATTTCTTTTCTTATAATTGATTATAAAAAAAATTTATACAATAATTAATTATTAAAATAATTAAATTTTTACAATTATCTCAAATATGTTCTAAGCTTGATTAGATTTTAATAATGTATAAATTCTTATAAAAAAATTTTATTACAACTCTAAACGCTCGATATCCTAACTTTTATGTATTAGACATTGTCTTATCTTATTTTTTACTAAACAGACCCTTGGATAAAAGGATTGTTCCATCATTTTGACTTATTCAACAATTATTTTTGAATCTTGATAAATCTTGACTACACTATATCAATTTTTTTCTCATCATGTAACATTACTCTATTATTTATTAAAGTGAGGATTGTGGAGACAATTATTTTTGGATTTTGATTTTTAAAGTCATTTGATAAGTAAAAAATTAATATCTTAAAATATAATTAAATATTTAAATAAATTTATTTTAATATTATTATTTTTATACATATAAATTTTAAAATTAAATCTAAAATCACATACTAAAAAAACTCAAATATCTTTTGCTCGTAATAACATAAATGTACGTATGTGGAGGTAATTATCTTAGGGGACCTTTGCCTACTATTTGGAATTCTGAACACATTATTGACGCCATGACAAACAGTATTAATTGTAATATCTATCTTTACTATAATTTGAAAAGAAAAAAAAAACTACGGCTTGCTGACCATGATCATAACTGGTTGAATTGAAACTCCTTTACGCTTATTTCGAGGCCACTCGTGCAATAAACAAAGTAAAATATATATAGAGAAACTAAAATCTTCTTTGTGAAAAAAGTGGTAGGATGGAAAATATTTATTTGACCCAATATTTTCTGTTTCCAATATCGGTTACGAAAGTATTAATGAGTTCTATACCTTGAGGTTTTCATTTGCTAATACCCAAGTCATTGCACGTTCCCGTGTTCCACTTCCTAATCCATGCAGAAAATTCAATCGAGGCATTTTAAGGAAAAATAAAAAGCAATCCATTCATTCTATCATATATCTTAGGACACTAATTAAATAAGTCAAAATATAAAATTTTAATGAAAAAGTAATTTTTTTAATTTTTAATTCAATTTTTAAGATATTGAATACTTTATTTTTATATAAATTTTAATATTTTAACTTCATTAACTAGTGTTCTAAGTAAAACCCTTTAAATATTAATATATTGTTAACTTTTAGATAAGTAGAATAGGTCTCTTGAAAAGAATTTTGATATTCGCCTGTGTTTTTGTATCTTAACACTATGTTTGGATGATAGGTAATGAGGGAAACGGAAAGGGAATGGGGGGAACGGAAATAACTTTCCTTATTTGGGAGTTTAAAAATGCATAGGAATGGAACGGAACACATGGGGAATCATTTCCTCTCTCTTCCCCTCAAATGTCCAACTTTTGTTCTCCTCAAAATTGAGAGGGAATGGGAGGAAACATCTTATTAATGAAACTTGTTTTGTTCAATTTTTTCTTTCCATTTCATTCTTACCTATTCTGTTCCGTTCCATTAATGAAAAAACATCCAAACATAAGGTAAAACTTGCTTTTCAATTTCATTTTAAGTAATGAATTTTTTTATTTTTGGCAAAAAGAAAATGTAAAAACAAGATAAGAGCAATATTTTTGTTAAAAAACATGATAGAGATGAGAGAAATGAGAAATTGAAATTGAAATTTTATTTAATAAGGAAAATGTGTACAACAAGCCAATATTGTGGCTTATATAAAATATGAGAGAGTAACTGACTATTAGCTAACTATTGACTAAGAAAACTAATTCTACTAACTTAATTATACCGTAACACTTTTAAAATTTGAACTAGAGATTGAATTAACGAAACTTTCAAATTATGATTCGATTGATTCAATTAATTAAATTTGTAATTAAACTATGATTGAACAGAATAATTTCAAACTAAAGACATAATCGATTCACAATTTGACCACTCTGGTATGATTTTTAAAACATTTGACTAAAGAGAAAAGAGATTGGTGTGAATATGATTTTCATTGAATTAATTGATTACACAGTGTTTATATATATGCTCTTACAAGTATAATTGATCACTAACTAACAGTTTAACAACTCAACATAACAAAATCTAGTTGAAACCAACTATTTAGCTTAATCACACACTTATTCTCCAACATCCCCCCTCCCCCCTTCCTTCAAACTCAGGGTGGATGATGGAGCAAATTAGAGCAGATGCATGGGATGTCATGATGCATAGTTACAAAGTAGGTGCTATATAAGGGAGTTTATAGTCCAATAGTTATATACTTAATAGTAGTTGGTTGCAATTAGAGTGAACTGCGATCCAACTGAATTACCTTCAATGTCAAGGTTTCAAATTCTGGAGTTGTAATTTTAAAGAGAGTTTTACTTAATTACTCAATACTTGTGGCCTGTCGATATATTTTAGTCAAATACAAACAAAAATAAAGGGTCCAATACTTTATCACCCCAAATTTAGAATGAAGTTTGAATAAAAGTATAATATAATTTAAAAGGATTCAAATCACTTTCACCTAAATTAAGATTAAAAAATTTAATTTTCATTATTTAATTTCACATATTCTATATCTAATATCAGCTTGTAAAAATTACATTTTTTTTAATATTCCTTAATGCCACCTTGTTTTCCATGTTGTTGTCTTCACCTTTATGGCAATGTATTCTCAGTCTGAATTGACAGTCTTTCTCTTCTAAGTTACTCGTTTTGTATTACATACAAATTCTAAAATGGATTGGAGCAATCTATTCATTCTGATTTTTAAATATCACAAAATTATTAAAATTTTGAATAATATTTTCAGAATCAGACCAGTCATTGAATTGGAAAAAAAAAGAAGTTTTGAGGTCAAAGTTTTGAGGTTAAATATATGGGCTTTATATATATCTATAAACCATTAGAAAAAACGGTATAAAAAAAATATATCTCTCCTCTATATATATATATACATATGTGTATATATATATATATAAGAAAAATATAATATACATATGTTAATTGTATAAATAATATCAAAAAAATATTGAATATATTACTATCATAATTAAATTCACTTATCACATAAATAAATATTAAATTAAAAATATTATACTAATATTAGCATATTTTCTAATATATGCTAGTCCTAAATCGAATAAGTAAAAAGGTAAATGACAAATATTTTTTATAAATTGAAACAAATTTTATTGCATTACTGTCTCTTATATATTTATCTTACATTGAATAAATTAAGAATTATAAATTATGATTTTTTATTATAAATTGATAATTAAATAATTAATGCCTTAAAATAATTTAAATATATTTTTAAAAATTAAATTAAAAATAATTTTTTTTTAAAAAGACCAATTCAACATTGTAAATCGTGACTAATTAAAATAGGTTGACTGGTTCAAAACTTATTTTTGATTTTTTAACTAATTTTTAAAAATTGATTGAACTGATCATTATAACCTATTCTCAATTTTTCTGCTCCAACCGGTTACTGCGGTCTGATTCTAAAAACCATTATTCCGAGACTGCAAATTTATTTCAATGATATAAGAAGTACATGTTTGCAGCACATTCACATGCAGATGACATTTAACACACAAGTATAAGATATACATGCGCAACTGATCCAGAAACTATATATTTCTTGGAAGTTCTAATAGATGCCAACCCCATCCAAGGACACAAGGGTCTTGTTACCATTTTGAGCCGAAAATATAGTTGGTTCTGTGACAAGATGCTATATTCTCGCTGTTATATCTTCTAAGTTTCTCAGTGTTTCAGGAATTGCTGGCCCACTGGACACCACCACCTTAACGTGAAATCAATAATGTTACGTATATACATTTATATAAATTATTTTATATTTATGTAATTTTTATTATTTAATTAAAATTAGATTCATTTTATTTTTTACACTTTGATTGTATCGTATAAATTGATGTGAAAGATTTGTCTCTCAAATTGATGTGTATAAAGCACTTTTTACGTGAAATATATATTAAGCCTAAGGTACTTTTAACCAAAAAATATTGTCTCTACCTTAGGTGTGGTGACCCCTTAAGAGTGAAAGCGATGGGTCATTACTCATTGGAGGGGCCACCGGGCCAGCAAAACTGCAGAAGACTCCTTGTATCATAAAATGGCCGAAGTGTGTGTGGGATATTATTACTCTTGATTAAAAGTGGGTACAAGTGAGGTTGACAGAAGAGAAGCCATGCATGGGGATATGAACAGAATCATGATTGGGACTCACTGTTCACATACACATTTAACGTCATAATTCTCATATATGTCGGTGCAAACTTACTTCAATTTTAGCTGCTGGGCCTTCACTCTTGGAGTACTTAACGGGGGAGTTGGACTGGAAATAAGTTTAACTTATTTTAATTATAAAATATGGGTCTGGTATATGAGTTTATAATAGTTTAATTTTTAAAATTTGATTTAATATTTTTAAAAGTTTGATTTTTTAAAAAATTTTGCTTGAATTGATTTAAAATTTTATTTAAAGATTTACTTTATAATAAAATTTTTAAATAAGATAATATGTTTTTATATATTATTTTATAATGAGATTTTTAAATAAATTAATCGATTTACCTTTAAATAAGTTAATATACTTTTATATAGGTTAACAAATTTACTATTAGATAGGTCAACATATTTTTAAATAACCTAACAAACTTAAGTCTTAAAATAGGTCAACGGACCTGCTTAAAACCAATAGGTCTTTGTTATAACTTAATACTTATATTCTAATTTTATATATGTTCACTATTTTCTTACTCTAATCTTTGGTTGACGTGGGATTTAGAGATATATCAAGTTACAAAATTTAGAAGCATATATCTCTAAGTCCAACATCAACTAAAGATTAAAGAAAAAAAGTAGTGAACATTTATAAAAGTAGAGAGTGAGTGTTAACTTATTATTTTTATCCTAATAATTATATTATATTAAATATACTAATAAATATATTATTTCTATTCTAACTTATTAACTTAAGTTTTAATTATTGACTTTTATTAAAATTTAATTAAAAATATATTAATATATTATAATAAATTAATAATTATTATAATAATATATATTATATTATATATAATTAAACAAATCGAATCAGACCGACCACAAACTTAAAAGACTTATTAAATGACTTGAGACATGACTTTTTTAATTATAGACTTTTTAAAAAAATTTAACTTAACTTGTTTAATAAACATGTCAAATCGAGCCATAGGTTCTTTACGGACAGTTTAACTTATTTTCATCTCTAATGGAGAGACACAATGATCAACGAGTTTCACTTTTTTATTTTTTGGTACAAAATGGAATTTATCAAACAGTGAAAAAATTAAGTCGTACAGGTTCAAAAAATTTGGTTCTTTTGTATAGCGTCATAAATTAATGTAGATCTAATACAAAGAGTAGTAAATATAAAATAAAGTCTTGATTAATGCAGTGATTGTGCTTGTCATGTTTGGCTAAGATTTCTGCACAAACATTTGCTTCCCAAAAAATATGGTGCAACTCAACATGCTGCATGGTGTATTAGCTTTCCCACAAGTTGAAAAGGTGCTCCGATCGATGACGGTTATCTTACCCTTTCTCAAGTTTCATATGCTTCAAGGAAATTCAAAATCATTACCTAGCCAGCTAGCAGGACACAATACATGGAGTATACAAATTTCTTTGCTACTAGATGATTATCTAACCTATTGATTGTGTACTAGGTTACAATAATATAATTAAGTATCACAACTCTCTGCTCTAACCCTGCTTTTAGACTGCTTTTAAGTATTTCATCTTCAAAGCATGAACTAGAATTCGTGAGATAAAATATTTACAATGAAAGAAAATTGATTATATTTTTTCACAGAATCATTATATTTTATTCTTTTGTTGCCCATATTTTTAGTAGAAGTCCTTTTTATATTTTTCTTATAATTTTCTTTTGTTTAGTTTCCTTCTTTTGTTTTTTGTTTTGTCAAGAGTAACAGGTGCTAATCATATATATGCAGAGTAGAAAGCAGTTTTATCAGCAAAAGGGCTAGAGCTTTTACACTAACTCAATTGTTTGAATTTCTCCAGCTTCTGATTAATGCTTGTTCTAATGTTTGCTCCTGCCACCTTCAGGCTAGATAGTAGTATGCAAGTTAGATTGATATGTAGGTTGGTGGTGTGGAACTGCATTGCCTGTTGATAGAAAACATGGTAGAGGGGAGAGAACTGAGAGAATTCACAAACTGAAGTTTTATGTACACCAAACTAATTATCTGGTTTATATAGAACAATAAAAGTAACTAACTTACTAACTTAACAAACTAATCTAACCAACTTCTAACTAACACTAACCACACTCTAACCATTGGAATAGGTGTAGATTATAGGTCAAATTTTCTGAAAATAGATACTTCGCCTAACCTTCAAAATCATTCTAACTAGAAGTATTAACCTGCTCCATGGTCAAATTTGTAAAGCTTCATCTCTTGAAGATAGATGAGAATGGATGTTTTATGCACTAAAGAAGGACTAGTGCAAGATGGTCCCAAGTACACCAGACTGAGACCAGTCCATCCCCTCATAAACAAACTGTTCATCACAAGTAAACGAAAACTTCAGTTTGGGCCCCATATCTATTATGTTATAAATTTTTCTAGCAAACTGTCAAATCCTAGGCATTTTTATGAGAAAGGTAGCTAATTAGCCCTCCTTTAGCAATTAAGCTAAGATTAGACTACGTGGTTCCCCATTCTCACTACTCAGTTGGCCAATGGAATTAAAGTATGAAAAATGATATTAGCACACTCGTTTTCTCACGTATCTTGAAGGTGTAAGTGAGATGTCAAAAAAAAAAAGTGTACAAATATAGCATTGCTCTCAAAGAATTGAGTAACCTCATAAGGGGTTGACTTCCTCCTGCAAGGCTTGTCAATGAAAATTCAAGGCCTGCTATACATAAGCTTTAGCAATGTTGTAGCAAATGAAATAATTCTAATTTTTCTTAACAATTGAACATAAGGAATGGCCAAGTTTATATAGTGGAGGCCTTGCAGTCAATACATTGATTGATGCAAACTCATGCATGTGGTACAATAAGCCCAATTAGGAGCACCATTTGAATGTTATAGATGAATTGTTTTTCATAATGAAATTAATTCAATCAATAAAATTACTTCAGGGCTTGATTGGTTTTTCAACAAGTTTATCAGATGAGATTAGTGCACTGCAGAACATCAAAGCCAGAGGGAGAGGGTTTATTTGGAAATATGGGATATAAGGCAAACCAAAATCGTTTTCATCTATGGAGTATAAATCCAAAAGGCATCACTTTGTGGGCAACGTGTACAGCTTCTATGGTCTCTCTGAAAGGTGAAAACAGATGGCAACTTTCTTGAACGATTAGCAGAAGCATAGTGTGGCAGAAAATGGACCTTGAAAAAAGAGCACCAGTGCAGAGGTGATAGAGACATCTTCCATGCGATTCAAGGCCAGCCATTTGATGACTTTGTTATCGACGTGGAGCCACCAAAGAACCGTGATCACAACCCATAATTATGTAAAAGCAATATGAGGATCTGCAGCAGAGTTCATAACAATCAAACCAGCGTTAGAAAATGAAAACCCACAAGCCATTCACCTCTAGCAATATTCTCTTTTGTAGTAAAACTTTTTGAGAGGAAAAGCATAATGCAGTCCATTCATTATTTTTTTCACTTTAGACTTTACCATCAAAAGAATAACAGAAATGACCAGCATTATTGTGAATATATATATATATTCTGTCAAAACCTTGGGCATATAAAGGCATGGGATCAAAATTCCACAAGTGGCATAATGTTGTATACCACACCTCAATACCTCTTCTGCCCTTAAAGATAAATGGCATATCCCGGAAATCCAGTGAGAAATTGACTTTTTTTTGGTAGATCTTGAGAAGTTTGAAGAAGAAGCACTACTAGGCAATGGGCCATACATTCCCTCTCCTTAATACCAATGGTAGCGGTCCTTATCCTTTGATTTATAAGAAAGTAAAGAATATATCCTTTCTGTTGCTTCAACTTGACCAATTCTTAAACACAACTTGACCTATCATTGCAGAGAAATGATTCTATCTTTGACACATCTAACCTGAAGTTTCCACAAAATTCTAACCCATTAAAGTTTGAGTCCAATTGAAGTTGCTGAGAGCCTTAAACAGGGGGAAGTGCATCAAGATTGTGTAGTGATCATCAATACTGCGCTCATATTCCTGCCTTGACAGCCTTTGATTAATCAGAAAATTTTAATGCAGCTCCCAGGACTTGATTCATGGTTTAGATTTTGTATGTTTCCTGCTTGATCAAGAATGTGCAAGTGCAACTTAAACTTTGGGAAAATGCTCGATATACATCTCGTAGAGTCACATCACCTCACATCTGTGTGATATGGCAGAATCAGTGTGATTGTGAAAAAAAGGAGGTGGGAAAAGTTATAATCAAATGGCGAAAATTATATAGATGTGAAGTGATGTGTGTGTAAATATGCCTATTTAGCATTATTCTAAACTTTGTATGGTGTGGATGTGAAAGTGGAAGTAGAATAAAAGTTCTAATGAGTTTCTATACCTGAAAATGCAACTAGCACAGTGGCTTCCAGAAGAGGTACATTATCCTATTACATGAAGGTTTGGTAAATAAAATGAGAAAATATAGAAATTAGAAAATATTCTTCAGGGAGCAAGACTTATTTTCATTAGACGTAGTGAAATATAGTCTTATATAGTCACCCAAAAGAAGTGGAAAAAAAAATATATAAAACGTTACATGGGTACTTGAACAGTTGAACATAGCTTAAATCATGAGAAATGGATGAGATTGAATCCCACTTCAAGCAAAGGTTTTGGATTCATTTCTTTAAACAGTAATTCAGGGAAAAACAAATCTAGATGTCATATTCAAAGTTCAAATCATAGAAAAGGGACAGGATCAAAGAATTTTGGGCAATCAACCTTTCCTCAAAACTCTTGGAATCTTCACAATATTTAGTGTTGGTTAACCTGCATAATTGGCAAGATCCACAAGGCTTGATCACTAGGAAAGTAGGAAGTATTATTGTAAAATAATGAGAAAATGTAGGAATACATCCCATCATCAGATAGAATTCTCCAAAGTTGATTAGCTTCGAAACTTCACCATCAGCTTGCAGCATATGTCTGAGGAGGCCTTAGCTTTTGATAAGCTCGGAATCCAAGCTTAAAAAATTGTTGTATTTGCCATACTTCCCACTCACTCTACTGGTGCACTTATTTATTGCTCCTTCAACATGCTGAGTGCCTTATGATTATGACCTTACAACTTGTAATTGCTACTTACACACCTTAAAACTAACTCAATTTGTCTCTCAGCTTTTAAAATATCAACTTCAATGGCTCAAAATCCATGCTATTTGAACATAAAAAGCCTGCCTCCAAATAAGCTTCCATGCTTCTCACTGACTTCATGCATTTCCACTATCATTGAAAGGCCTCATAGATGATGACTTCACACAAAGGAAAGTAACGAGTGGGGTTCCAAAACAACTCAGAAATAGTCCAGGAAAATTGCCCTTCCAAATGCAGTGCATATGCTGTGATATTTCTCCGCATTGAGGTGCCACTGTTCCCCGGTTCTGTCCTTATCTGTAAGGCAGTGAGTAAAATTAAAGCTTTGCTGCTCATGAAAAGATCAAACAAGTGATCCCATAATTTCATTTGTAATCGTGACTACACATAACTTCCATCATTTTACCTCATTAAAAGCATTTTGTGACCACTCAACTCTTTCCAATCTTCAATCTTTGTGCAACTTATGCTCCAGACCTAAACACTAATTCACCTTTACTATTCATACACAGCCAGACAGGCACACATACGAACTGACAGTTCCTACTGTAGCCAATATGGGAATTCTTGGCTGAGTGGAAAGTTTACAGCAATAAGTTATAATTATACAGAAACAATTATTTCTCCTTTGTTTTAGCCAAAGGGAATTTTCCATCAACTATGATTTAATTACATAACACAATGGCGTCATTTGATTCTCGTGTACAGTCTTATCTAATGAAAAAAGACTTTTGTTGTTGTTACATGATTCAATTACACATTGTGAAATAAAACTAGAGAGGAAATATGCGGAGAACAAAAAATCTTTAAACAAACTGATTAATCATAGATCAGCCAACTTCAAAGAATTAAAAAATAAGCAAAAATGGAATCCAAAACTGTTAGAACAGTAGCTACACAGTGAGCTACCCAAAAAAAGAAAAGAATATAACAGACTACTTCTAAAAACTTGGTTTTTCCAAACCAAAACTTAATAAAGGGGAATTATTCTTGCACATACATTTTTTACACATACTCTCACATAACATCGTCATTGATATTGATGAATAAAAAAAATGAAAAAGAGATAGAAAAAAAGAGATGGATGGTGATGATTTAGTTTATTTGAGTTGTTTTTTATGTGTAACTAACATAACCCCTTAACATACACCTTCTGAAACTTACACAAGCACAAAGTACCATGCAAATGTGATATAAGATTTCAAGAACACAAGTAAACAAAATGAATATAAAGAGAGTAAGAATAGAAGAGCTTGAACACAGATTTTTATACTAGTTCAACCAAATTGATTGCAAACTTCTAATTTTCAGAAATCGTGAAATGTTGTAGTAGTTGAATAATATTTTTCTTCAACCATAGCTTTTCTAAGCTAGAATGAATAGTATTTCTTTTGCACTAACCTCTCTAGTATAAAACAATTTCTTCCAGCCTATTACCTATGATAATATAAAACTAATGTCTTAAAACGCATACTTGGCCACAAAATCTAATCAATATTGAATATGATATTATTTGGTTAATTGGTTCATATAATGATGAAACACGAAAGAGAATAACCAAGGAAAGAAATAATTAAGTTTCAGGAAGCATTCAATATTAATGTGGATTTGCACTCAAAACACCACCTATTCATGATAACTTACTTAGTAACCATTTTTGAGCAATTTCCCCCCCGTAAATCTAGAAACAAATTTGAAATTATCAATAATACCAAGAATTACAATTCATATTAACATCAACTCAACTACCTCAACACCCATGAGGACTCTCCACCAACTTGATACTCTCTCTACATACGTAGTCATCATCAAAACATTACAAAAATAGTCTCAACAGCACAATACTTGAGATCAGCACCGGTAAGGTAGTGGAACTAACAGCCTAATAGCAAGGCTGAAGTGCGGAAAGTGAAGCATTCATTAGAATGTGGTGTCATTTAAAAATGAATATAATCAATTCAATCATTTAACACTAGTCCCTGTACTGTTTTTCGCCTCATGACTTTTAGTCATGTGAAATAAAAAAAAACAAAAAAAAAAACCTTATCTCTTATATATATATGTGTGTGTATGATCTTTATCCGAGGAAAATCTTCTACATTTTATTTACAACAATGTTAAATACACACTTATACACACATCGTTTCATATCTATGATTATAATTGGGCTTACTTCATTTCTTACATACTTATACTATAATTCTATCACATAAACAAACGTGAGAAGTGTGTTTGAAACTGATATGTATTTAGCATTTTTCTTTTGTTTACAAGTTACAACCAAAGAAAGAACGAAGAAAAGAAATCCTAATAAGAGCAAAGAGCACTTAGAATGCACACTCAATTTCTTAACTAAATCAAAATCTAAAAGCCATGGTATGGTTCCTCTTTGTTGGATCAAGTATTTAACACTACCCCGAGTTTGATCTTATTCTAAACCATTTGGCCTTGTCAAAGTAAGATATTGGCTTACAACCAACAATCCTCCTCCCTTCATCGCCTTTGTAGGTACCTTGATTATGATATCACTTATTGAATCAAGCACTAACCACTAATCCAAGGGCTACATTCTTTGTCCATCATCAATGGTGGCAGTCATCCCTATTTATTTTTTTGTTAGGCAACCATCCTTTATCCGATTCTTTGTTTGGTTATCTAGAAAACGATCATGAATATTTTGTTAGTTTGAGTCATGGACCGTTAGTTTGGAATATCAACAAAGCAAGAAGGAATACAGTAGGTATGGACCATTAAATTTTGTGACCATACTAAATGTTGGGGTAGGCCCTAGATAAGGCCCAATTGGCAAGTATAGTCCAATATATGGATCAAGGAGCGGTCGCACCAACTTTAGTTTAAACCCCAAAGCATCAGTAAAAAAACTAGACTTAATCTGATGAGAATGATCTCAACAATCACCAACCTAGTGTCATGATCAGAACTTAAGTTGGCTGTTACCATTTAATAATAGTCCAATCACGATAAATCAAACTATGTAATGTTGATCCAAAACAAAATTTCTTGTTCCCCATTCCATTCATATGGTAGAGGAAAGTAAGGATGTCTAACGGATTAGGTCAACTCATAAATTCATGAATTTTGATTCAACTCAACTCATCAAATGTAGGTTGGGTTGGCTCTGCAAATTGGGTCGGGTTGGAAAACACTTCTACCTGCAAAAGTACGGGTCGGGTGATGAGTTTGGAAAGTATCGACACATACAAACTCATGACTTTTTTGTAGGTTTTTTTATTTAATAGTCATTTATCTATAATGGCAATTTATGTTTTTTTTTCATGACTTTTCTATACAGTTAATTAAGTTTATATGTAGGCATTTTAATTACATTGAGAATGTGACCAAGAAAATAGTGATTAGAAACTCATAAAGTGTCTAACAGACTAATGCGATAAAAATCTAACTGATCGCTTGGATGACAAAGAGTATCATGAGAAAATTGATAATAGAGTAAATGATTATGTCAATCCATATTTTATATGTGATGACATTGACTTCAATTAGTTAATATGATTTGTTATTTATAATTTTTAGGACATGTTAGTTTGCTTTAATTTATTTTATATTTATGTTAGCTTAGTAAGACTTATTAAGTTTATTTATAACATTGACTCGTGTTCTTAAAAACAAACTCTCTAGAAGAATTAAAAGAACACAATAAACATAGAGTCAGAATTGTGGATTACATATATTTATGTTTATAAACCAATTAAAAGGAATAAATAACTCAAATAAAATAATATGTTTGTTTTACTAGCATTTCATAACTGGATGAAGGATCTTAGAAAGAGGTTCTTTACTTACTAGGAAAATTTATAGTAATAAACCTATAATACATTTCAAAAAAGCCGGAGAACAGAAGCAAGGTAGAGAAAGTTTTCTTATAAGTATTTAAGTTATGAATAACTTTGTTTAGTTTATTTCAGACTTAGTAAAACTTTTTAATTGTTAATTTGTTATGCACTTATTGAATTATAGTATTTAGTTTATTTGAAATTAATACTTATTATGTTTGAGTAAGGTCAGTTGAGACTTATGGTGATAATTTAGTAGATTGAGACCTATTATGTTTGAGATTGAGACTTATGATATTAATTTATTTTTTATAGAAAAAAATATTAGTAAAAGAGAAAAGAAAAGTAAAAAGGAGGATAAATAATCCTTATAAAAAAACACAACTAAAACCTATGAAATTGTATCATGCAACAAAGAAAGTCAATCTCTCTGCATGTCTACCAAAGAAACACTAACAAAGAAACTATGAGCTGAACACCAAAGAGAAGCCAGAAGGAGAACCCTATCCCAAATAAAGTCTAAAATTGAGGAAAGCTCCTTAAAAATTCTAGTATTCATTTCCAACTATAAACACCACAAAATAGTGAAGATAGAACACTATCAAAGGATCTTTGCTTGTTTGTGAGTGTCAAAATCTCTAAACTTAGTTAGAATAAAATGATGCAAATCCTTAAGGCAAACCCAAACCTCTCCAAAAAAACCAAACAACTTATTTCAGAGATAATTTGCTGCAAAACAATGCAAAAAGAGGTGATCCCCTGATTCCGAAGCAGAACAACACATTAAGCACATATCAGGAGACAAAGCAATGATAGGTCTGCGCTTTTGAAGAGTGTCGTTAGTGTTAATTCTATTAAGAACAATAGTTCAGACAAAAGCTTTAACCTTTAAGGGAACTTTATACTTCCAAATGGACTTTTTCAAAAGGAATCCTTCTCTATTAGGAGAATGAGTTAAGAACTAAAAATAAGATTTATAAAATAAAGATCCAAAAGATTCAAGAGTCTAAGTTTTAGTATCAGGAAGAGAAGAAAAATTGACAAATTCAAGCAAAGTCAAGAGAGTTTGAAGCTCGGTAACCTCTATATTAAGCAAGTTTATGAAAAAAAAATTCCAAGAAAGATTAATTTGAGAAAAAAATTAACAAACAGAAGCATTGTGTAAGGAAGAAAGACGACAAAGCCTCGGAAAAATCTCAGAAAGAGGGACACTACCAACACAAACATCTTCCCAAAACTTTATACGAGATCCATCACCCAGATGCAAGGATAAAGGATAAGAAAAAGAAGGCAATCCTTAAGAAATAAATTTTCAAGGACTAGCATGAGTCGCTCTACCTGTAGAGTTGGTGTCCTACCCATTCGAATGCAAACCATATTTACTTTTAACCACCTGATGCCATAAAGAAAACGGTTAAAGAGGAAAACGGTTAAAGAGGAAAACATCAAAACCACTTATCTGCCAAAGCAATATTATTAAACACCAAGTTACCAAGACCCTACCCCCTCCTTCTTAGGTCTACAACAAACCTCCCAACTAACGAGGTGATCTCTGTTATTTCCCCTACCCCTAATCAAAGGAAATCCTGCATAATTTTCTCTATTTTTTGTGCCACAACCACGGGAATGGGAAAAAAGGGAAAGAAAATATAAGAGGATGCTGGACAAACACGATTGAATAAGAGTGATCCTACCCCTCAGAGAAAAAAAGGCACCTTTTCAATTATCTAACAACTTGGAAATCTTACAAACCACGGGATCCCAAAAATATAGAACATGGGGATTACCTCCTAGAAGAATGCCGAGATAAGTGAGAAGTCATTGAAAAGATTGGCATCCTGCCAAAGTAGCAAAAACGGTCACAATTTGACTATTCACATTCACACCCGCTAAACCACTCTTGGCCCAATTAATCTTAAGACTAGAGATGACTTCAAAGAAATTCAAAATAGACAGAATATTAACAAAAGTCTCAGCATGTGGCTCTAAGGAAAAAAATAGTGTCATCAGTAAATTGAAGATGGGAAACAAGCACTCCCTCTGAACCAACTGACAACCCTTTAACCAATCTATTATTAGCAACTCTAGAAACTAAACGACTAAGTACATCAACCACAATAGTAAAGAGAAAAGGAGATAAAGGATCCCCTTACCTCACATCCATTTGGCCCTTAAACCAAGACTTTGGTTCTCCATTGATAATGACAGCAAAAGTAGAAGAAGATAAACAACCCGAAATCCACTTTCTCCATCTAAACCCAAAACCTTTATTGTCCATAATTTTATCGAAAAACCCCAACTCACATTATCATAAGCTTTCTCAAAATCTAGCTTAAACACCAAACCTTGTTTCCTCCGAGTTTTAACATCATCCACTACCTCATTAGCAATTAAAGCAGCATAAAAAATCTGTCTACTTGAAATAAAGACACTTTTATTTTTCGAAATGGTATCGGAAAGGATCTCACTCAACCTAGAAGCAAAAACTTTTGTAATGATTTTATAAATACTAGAAAACTAGGCTAATAGGGCATAAGTCTTTTACTTTCACTAGCTTGTCCTTTTTAGGAACGAGAGAGATAAAAGTGGAGTTCATACTAGCTCTGATTTTTTCATTATTGAAAAATTCAACAAACTCTCTAAGGAGATCATGTTTAACAATATCCCAACACTTTTTTAAAAAACCAAAAGAAAAGTCATATGAACCAAGAGTTTTGTCTTTCCCCAAACTAAAGACAACCCTACAAATTTCATACTCCTCAAAAGGCCTTTCCAACCAACAAGCTTTATTTTGATTGTTGGGATACTAATCTAAGTCTTTTATGATATTAATTTGTTAAATTTTATATTTTAATAATTTTTCAAGAATTTAAAAAAAAAAAACATGTCGACTTCACAGATTAATGGCCCAACTCAACTCATTTTTGAATGAGTTAAGTTAAGTTAGATTGAACGAAAAAATTATATCAACTCAACCAAAACTCAATCAATTGCTTTAGTGAGTTGGTCAAATAAAAAAATACTGCCACTCAATCTACCGCATGAACATCCCTAAATAAAAGTGTGAATATGTGATTAAGGCCACATAGTCTCATCGTACCATCACTTGCCTAAATCCAGATATAAAATAAAGATGTTTTTCCAATGTGAAAAGCGTGATTAATTTGCTAAACGATAAGTCAAATATGATACATGGGGGAAAAAACGTTTGCCTGACATGTTATTTTGGCGAGAATGACATGACGTTCAATTTGAAATAATGGGGATATAAAGAAAATTAATACGCTATAAAAATATTTCCTCAAAATTTTGAGAGATCAAGAAAATTTGGTCATATTATAAATTTCCTATTTCTATTCTACCATTTATAAAGAATAGTATTGCCTTTTTTTGGTACAAGAATAATAATGCTTTATAAATAACATTTTATATATACACAAACAATTACGTTTATTTTTACACTATTGGATGGACATTGAACATGATATAAAATTAAAAGGAACTAAGAAGAAGAATTTGATATATAATGATTAACTTGAATCAAAATATTTTTTCCTTTATAAATTGAGACGCATCTTTTATTATTTTTAATGAACGGTTCAAGATAATTCCCTTGTTTTGATTAAATTTTATGTAACTTTCAAAAATGCAAATGAAATATAGGATTTTTTTACTAAACTCATTCGTTAAAAAACTATTTATCAAAATGTTATTTTTTTTAACTATTTATTAAATTATTATTATTTTTAACTATTTATCAAATTGTCCTTTTTTTTAACTATTTATCAAAATGCCATCAAGTTAAACTATATACCAAATCGCCACCATTTTGGTTGATGTGACATTTTTAATATTTTACATTAACCAGGATGCCAAAGTAGGATGGCGCATCCACGTAGGCGCTAACACGCTGGCATGAAACCACGTGGATGCGCCATCCTACGCAATCCTTTGGCCTTGGAACCAAAAACGCCACCCTTTTTAGCACAAGCTATTAAAATTAAATAATTAATTAAAAATTAATTAAAATACTTAATAAATATTTATAAACGTTTATTAATGAGTTCATACTAATTACGAAATAAAATATATAATATAAAATAAAAAAAGTGACAAATTGAGTATGTTAATAATGTTGAATATTATTTTAGTTATTATGAAGATTTATTAATTACATAACACATATGTTTATTTTTTTGTTATTTTTTAAAAAAATTTGTTTCAATTTATTGATCAATTTAAAAACGATTAAGGTATTAATTATTTGCTTTTAATTGTCTTTATGTAAGATTTTTAATAAATTTAAAAATAATCTAATCAAATGTACGTACATATCTTATTGTTGAAGTTATTGAATATATTTATTTATTTTGACACAAATAATTTAAACAACATATAATAAAAATTAAATGGTATATCCTGTAGAAGAGACGTATCACTTAAATGAATTTTTGTTGAGTAGGATTCGATGATAGTGAGTAAGATTCCGATCTGAATAATCCCTATCTCAAATTTTTAGTAATTCGAATTAGTAAAAATTTCGACGAGTTCCCTAAATGTTGGATCTCCCAAAAGCCAATGATCCTGTTTAATGCAACCGCTTACCACAATATTTAATAAAATCTAAAACAAAGGCGAAAAACATATATAGTGTAATCTAATTAGGGTACCTCACAAGAATATATTCTCAATAGTATTTTACACAAAATCAATAAATATATTCTCTAAATGTCAATGAGATGGGCCCGCATCGAACGCGGTGGCACATGTGAGATGGTTCGGAAGAGGGACCCGGCCGTGATGGGTATGGTGGGTAACCTGGTGGTGGGTAAGGATATGGTGGGTAACCCCGTGGGTGGGTAAGATATGAGGGTAACTCGGTGGCGGGTATGGATACGGTGAGTAAGGGTATGGTGGGTATGGTGGGTAATATGCGGTGGTGGCCGAGTAGGGGGTACGTAGCGAGTAGGAGGCCGAGTGGGGGGTATGTAGCGGCGGTAGGATGCTTTGTGTCGTATCTTTGAGCTAGAGTCCTCGGGATGTCGAAGTCGTGTCCAACCGCTCGCTAATCCTCTCCTCCGTCTCGCCGCGTTCCATTTGGCTCGACTCTTCGGGCGGTCCCGAAATGTCGTCTGCCGGTGGAGCTGGAGACTTGCTCCATCGTAATGCGGTCATGCTCCCGCAATGAGTGTAGGATTTGTGTAGCAGCCTCTCGGCGACAAAGGTTCGAAGAAATAGCAAATACTCGCAATGTCTCGCCTAATAAACATATACAATTTATGTCATTATCCAATACAAAATACATATAGTCACTAACGAATTAGTAAAAAGCTTAACGCATTCCCAATAGATGCGCTTGTGGGACCAATCCAGCGTCTGGTAATTCTTTTATACCAACGCATGTACTCAGAACGCGAACTGAGGGGTGCGACCAATGGGACTCCCCTAACAAGCTTCTCCCTACGACTATCCCGGCTATATAAACAAGCATGTGTAGCCGGCCAATCCTCATCATGCCTCTCCTCGCCAATGTAACCGAGTGCAATCTGTCTGGCTGGAGCGGTCTCCGTGGAATGGGCTGGTCAAGACCAAACTGGCGCATGACGCGGTCTGGCTGGTGCCACTTGACAATATGGAAACATATGAGAGGGACCACTGCCAGCGCTATGTCCCTAGCAGCCACACAAAAAGGTGGCAATGCTGCCACCTGCTCATCCATGTATGATTGCCATATAAACTGAAAAAATGAGATGCACAAAACATTAAGACGGCATATGCATAAGAAAATATATCAAAGGAATGTAAACGAAGACATACCTCATCGTTCTTCAACTGATCGAAGAATGACGATAATATGAAAGGACGCCAATCACAATATTCACTCAATACTTTATGCTTGCGCCACCTATTTGGTAAATGAAAGTATTGCAAACGTAAGTATTTTTATTAACAAAGCATGTCATGAAAGTAATGTAAAAATATGAAATGAAATAGAAACTTACTCCCATCCTAAGGGACGTAGTTGACCACGACCTTTCGTAAAACACATCGAGATCATGGTCGGCTAGTGAAGGGGCAAGCCGGGGAATACTAGTACTACAATAAAATGCATGCATCTCCGATCTCGCGTGCGTCATAGTCTTTTACAAAGCTCTCTACTTGCCAAAACTGCAGACCCCCAACTATACGTCCCAAGAATAAAGAAAGTCCTCCAACAATGGGAGGAACATCAAGTGCACGAGCTTACCCGAATGATTGGGGCATAAGAAACCCCAAGCAAGCGAAGTATGTAATGTCGTGCACGCTGTTGCACGTACTATCATCATCGTCCTCAAGGACTGTAGTAACACTCGGTTGCCACAGGTATGTCATGTCAATGCGTGCCCCAGCTACGAGCGAGGGAGTCTCATCAATCCCTAACAACCGAGCGCACAAAAAGCCAATCGTCCCTATGCGTAACGCCGATGGCTCAATGGAAAGACCCGATATCATTCCGATATCCTCCAACGTAATGGTGCACTCTCCTGGTCGGCATGTGAAATGTATGCGTCTCGGGCGCCATCTCTCAACCAACGCAGATCGGGGAGTGATCAATACTTTTAACCCATGTGGGCAACTCCCAAAAACCACCGCAAGATAAGGAATAATCGGAGCGGGGGGTCCATATGTTTCGTCTTCGAGCATGTCTAACACGCAGTGTCGGTCTCATGTCCCCAATACATGCTTTGGGAAACAACTCCCGCAACTCCAAAATCGAGCCGTCCTCCTCCGGGTTTACAAATGCCATCTCACAATCAGTATGCCAAACATTAACAACAATTAGTATGATCCTATTATTTTTATAATAAAATATGATATAACCATATGATAACTATACAAGAATATAATATGGAATAATTAAAGATAACACTGACAATCAACTAACATATATAGGAGAATAGTATTCGAATACAACTGCATAGATTGGTGATACAAAACAATACAACTCGTAAATACACATCATTACAACACAAAGAGAAAATGTAAAGTACCTGTGTTAATCAAAAATCTTTTCAACTCCTTGTTTTGAAATTTGGAGTTAAAATTGGAACCAATATGCCATATGCAGAAGACATGATATGCATTCGAGGTCGCCATCCAAGATTTTCATTTGCCACGATTGTAAGATGCCTCGATGTCGATCGAGATCAAACACAAGCCCTCTTGTTGGGTTACATGCAATCTCAAGTGGGCTAAGAACCAACTCCAAGCATCCTTTGTCTCCCCTCCACAATGGCAAATGCAATAGGCGAGGTTTTCTGTCTCCATCTTGAGTTGTTGCAATCAACAACTTGACGATACTTGCCATACAAATGAGTGGCATCAATCCGAATGATGGGCTTACAATATCGGAACCCAACCACACATGGTCTAAATGTCCGAATTCTTTTTGAATGATCGAGTCGGTTATTCACAAAACATTCATCGTCTTGCAACTCCACCACTGTGCCTTCCATGTCTCTCTCATGGTCCGCTAGCCATCTGGGCAACACCTCATAAGATTTGTCTCAATCCCCAAACACATTCACAATAGCCATTTGTTTTGCCTTCCAAGCCTTTCGATATGAAACTTGGTAACAAATTGACTTCGAATCCGTTCAATAATTAATGATACGGGTGCATCGGGTTTTGTTCGACTAACTCCAAAATGCAAGAGCGATCAAACGAGAGTCCAACTTCCGGTGATCTAATGACATAGATGGGCTTACGCAACTATGAGGTCCATTATATTTTGTAATAATCGTATTCGACCTCCCGCTTTGTATGGCTCTAAGTCTCCAACTACAACCTTTGTCAAAGTTAGGGCATTTGGCGGTGAATCTTCGTGAATCGAGTCTTCAATCTTGTACTCTTGATGCCTGCTAACTTCAATGGAAATTGCAAGCCAACATAGAATTCATCACTCATGCTCCAAGTCCCACTAAACTCGAAGTTATCGTTTATCCAATGCATCCCGCTGAAAAACGAGGGCATGGTGGCACAAACACGATTAATAAATATGGATTGAGGAGCAATAAAGGAACCTCAAAATTTTGTTCGGCATCAAAGTTTTACGCCTCTATGCGGGAAAAAATCGTCACCCTGACACTTGACTCCCATACTGCATCTCGACAAGTGGGTTATCGTGTTCAACCATTGCACCACCAATAACGATCATATTGCATGACTCAACTTGATTAGACGGACCAACTTGAGATTCGGTTTCACCGGAGCTTCAAATGATGCTCTTCTTGCCCACTTGTTTCTACCTCCATATACAACTCCATAGATGCCATGTTCGGAGTTTGACAGAAAGAATCTATCATGTACTTTAGATCATCATCGTCTTCTATTGGAAGCCCTACCCATCTCCACGGATTGAAGCATTGCGGACACCGATAGACAACTTTTGACACATTTGGTTTGAGACTTTGAATGGATCTTAGTTTTCAACCCATCCAAAGTCATGAACAATAATTTGAGGACCTCGATACATATTTCACCATCATACATTGTCCTATTTCTATGCACATTTAGCGATTTTGTCATGTTAACTCCAATTACGAACAATAACAATTCAACACATTTGTAGAGAGATTAAACATCAATTACAATATTCAATACAGTTATTTATGTAAAAAAAAAATTCTAAACTCGAATATCTTGAATTAAGCTACATTTACTAATGTAAATCATGTCAAAGATCTATATCCTACTAGATTACCTATAAATTAATTATCTATATAATTTAAATTACATATCATACAACTTCATTATTCATTAGTCAATACAAATATTAAACTATAATAATAATACATTATAATTAACACTAACTTAGTAAAAAAGTAATCAATAAATAATAAGTAAACTATTTAACTATTGAAAAAATACTTACAGTGTGAAGGAATATAATTTAAAGAACAAATAATGATCCGACACCAAGTAAATTGAGAGACTTGAGTGTTTATATAAGAAATTTGTAGAGAGATAGTAGAATTTAGGAAAATGTGAGAATGTCACGCATGAAGGGGTGGGAATATATCTAAAATTGTTGGCGTTTTATTTTTCAAGTGTGCTTTTTATTCCAATTGAGACGCATCTGGCGCATATTATTGCGCGCCAGCGTTTAAGCGCAATGTGATGCGCATCCTATTCCCTCCTGTTTTGCCACGTCACCAAAAGGGTGGCAGTTTGGTATATAGTTTCAAAACAGTGACATTTTAGTAAATAGTTAAAAAAAAGAGCAATTTGATAAATAGTTAAAAAAATGGTAATTTGGTAAATAATTAAAAAAAATGACATTCATAAATAGAAATATAGAATAAAAACCTCAAATATAGAGCCATTTAAATTTAACTAAGAATGCCAACGGGACGAGTAGTGCTTCATCTTCTCTCAATCTAATTTCTATCGCATGTATTTATTTATAATATTCTTAGGAAGATGGATATTCAAATATATCAATGAATATCTAATAATTTAAAATAAATTTTTAAAAAAAATATAAATAAAATAAACTTTAATATCATATATAAATTTTTTATTAATTTAAAATTTTTACAAAATAAAAAAAATCATAGACAACATATTAAATTTAATTATATTTTTAATAATTAATTTATATAAATAATTATTAAAAAATAATATATATTTATTAAAAAATTTATTATAAAATAATTAAAAATATAATTTTTTATTTCATCTTAAAGTAAAAAAGAAAAAGAAGTATAATATATATCTAAAATATTAAATTAAAATATATTTAACGAGTTCATAGATATTAATAAGATAAATAATATGATCTCTACTCCCATTTTTACTCTCATCTTATTTATTAAATGAATACTCATTTTTAATTGGTCATGGATAATATTCAACCAAAATTATGAGTATGATTATTTTTATCATCCCAAAATTTAACAACATAAAAATGATCGTAATAAAAAAAAAATTGCGACTTGTCTTTGTCAAAGAGTAGGTCTACCATGAAGATAGAGAAACAACTCTTTTTAATAATAATGAAAAAGTCAAAAACAAAAATCTAAACTAAAAGGGAAAAAGAAGGATGGCCACTTTTATTGAACCATTACTTTTCCATTTTCAGCTTTGACTTCGGAAGTTTCGAAGGAACATGAGGTGAAGAGTGATGAGTATGATTTGAATTGAGCCGAGTTGAGATCAGTTTAAGTTTTATTTATTTATATATAAATATATATTTTTAACTTAAATTTGATTTTTTAAATTTATAAGTTATTTGAGTTTAATAAATTAATATTAAGTATTATATTATTGAATATTTTAAACTTTATAAATTAAGATGGAATTTATAACTTAATAAAATCATTTTTACATATATTTAATTAAAAAATAATATAATCAAACTAAAATAAAATTAAATGTTAGTATATATTAAATCATATAATTATTATTATCCTTATTCTTTAAAAATGTATATATATATATATATTTATATTTATATATCAAATTAGTTCATGAATTAATAATTTAAACATATAAAAGATAAAATTTGACTCATTTGTAAATAAACCAAAATTTTTAATTTATTAAGTTATTAATAAATCAAGCTGCGAGCATGCTTATTAATCAGCTCAACTCACTTCCAACTCAACTTTTAATCACTTTATATGTTAATGAGAATTGGCTTAATTAGTATAATTAAACTACTTGAGCCAAAGTCTTGAGTTTGATTTTTGTCACGAGTCTTTCTTTAATAGGGTCATATGGTATGGAAATATTATTCTAAAATCATGCTACGACTTATGATATGTCCTAACTTTAGAATGAAAGCCTTTATAAACTCTTTTTTTTTAAAAAAAATTTTGAACCATTATATTTTAACATTTTAGTGTTAACTATGGTTAGTGCTATGGTTAGTATCTTTGAGGTTTCAAAAATTAAATGCAACAATTGAAGTTGAAAAAATAATAACTCACATAATTGATTAGACACATATTGAGTGGTGGAATATACGAGTATTCTTTTATCACTAGTTAGTTTTGTTAGAATAAAATTTGTCATGACCTCTCACTTAAAAGTTTAAGCTTTTTAAAAAGTTGGTAATTAATATTATATTAGAGTCTCTTTAACAAAGTGGTAAGATTAGACTTGTGAATTTTCCATACTTTAAACACAAAGGGCTATAGTATATCACAAGTTATTATTGTTTCTAATTTTAATTGTCACATTTGATTTTTTAAGAGTAAACTAACATTTTGGTCTTTGAAAATGTACTTCTTATACTCGTAATTTAGGTTTTATTCAAATTTATAATGATTTAGTCTTTAAATTATTCGAACTCATTCCACTTTGACTCCTTTTTGTTGGTCTTTGATCAATTATTCACATAATTTTAAATCGAGGTAGTGGTTAGATAAAATTATTATACTTTAATCATTTAACACTATAGAGAATAATGAGTTTAAATAATTCAAAGATTGAATTGCACACATAACTTAAAATAAGTGATTGAATCGTGATTGAAAGATTATTGCAAGGACCAAAATATTAATTTACTTAATGTTTTAGTATTAACCATAATTAGTTTCATAGTTAGTGTATTAAAACATTTTAAAAACTAAATACAAAAGTTAAGAAAGGATTAGCTCAATTAGTGAAATCGAATAACGTCAACAAAATGTATTGGGTTCGATTATTGTAAGTTATATAATAGGAAAATATTAGTCATACATTCTTTTTTAAGAATGTATGATTATTCATATCCTTTTTAATAGATGTGATTAGGTGAGAAAAGTGTTAAAAAAATATATAATAAATAATATAAGATATAGTATAAAAATAAATATATACATTATTTGATATAAGAATATAAAAATCCTATATAATAAGTTAACTTTGACAACTTATTAAGAATATTGATACCTAAAAAATTAAGGCGAAAAAACCAACACTCCTTTCGGGGCCAATGCAAGCTAGGATCCAAGGCAAGCCTAGTTTTCAATAAGGACTTACGATATGACTTACAGAATGCCTACTCGGGAGGATTACTGATAGCGAAACCCAAACCTAAATCTTTGAGTAAATATCTATTTTGGTCATTTAAAGATAGAAACTAATTCGGTTCTTTAATAATAATTAATGCTATTAGTTTTGTCTTTCTATAGCTAATTTGATGTCACTTAAAGCACTAATTTGATGACAAAAATATAACATTAAAGGACTAATATGATGTTGTGTATTTTTTTTAAAGAAAAAATATTTATAATTGGAGGACCAAATTAAAAAAAAAAATGTAGGACCAATACGATATCATTTTATATGGTTGTTTGCTCTAGATTCTAAATTATTCAAAAGTCAATTTTACTCTCTTCATTTTATAATATTTGTCATTTAATATTTTTACTTAGATTAAGAAAATTATTAAATAATCACAATTTTAAAAAAATATAACTATATTTGACTAAATTACTTTATCCTTTCATTAATACTCTCTCTCATTTTTTTAGTGAAAATATTAAGAGACAAGGATAAAATTAGAAAAAAAATTAATATTTTCTTAATTTTCTAAAGTAAAAGAAAAAATGAAACAATATTTTTTCTTCTTTAAAACAACAATTATTTTAAAATGAAGGGAGTAGCAAACCTATAATCAATTCTAAGTGTGTTTAAACATGTTTGGGTAGTTTTACAATTGGCACAAAATTTAAGTTATAATTGTATAATTAATTTTGAGAGAGGTAGAGTTTCTTTGCTTTTGTAGGGAATATAATTGATTATAGGTATGAAACACATAAAATTTTGAAAATATATTTATAAATTAAATTTCAAAAGTGATTTTAATTACAATCCAAACAAAATTAATTTCCTGAACTAACTTTTAAAATATCATTCATAAACATCAAATCGACTTTTTCGATACAAATTCTTTTAAAATATTTTCAAATGAAGTTTAAACCAAAAAGACCCTATATCTTTAGAGAACTTCAAAATATATATATATATATATATATATATATATATATATATATATTTATGTGCCCAGAACTTTTTTTTTCAATACAAGATCAAAATAAACATTTGGTTTAAATCTTTTAGGTATGTTGGGATGGAAAAGGTTGAAAGAAGGTGAAAGAGAGGATTACTTTTTTATTTTAAATTGAAAAACTATAATATTTATAAATAATAATAAATAATTAAAATGTTGCATAATAATTTCATAATTTAATATACTTATTTTAAGAAATTCTCAAATAGAAATAAAGTTTACTTTATATGAAAAGTTTTTCCACCCATTCCATTTTACTAAGAATAATTCTAAATTCTTATAATTAATATTTTTAATAATATTTCAAATTATTAAATAAAATATTAATAAATATTTTTTATTCTTAAATATTAAATATATATTTTTACTTAATATTTTATTGAATATTTTTAAAAATTATTTTAAAAAATTTAATTTAAGAGAATATGTCTAAACTCTTGCATGAATGTGTATTGTGAACCAACCCTTCTTACAATGAATTTAAAGGAGGATGAAAATTTCTTAAATATTCTCGGAACGAAACATTTCTCCTACTTTGTATTTTTGAATGACTTATATGTCAGTTTTGTATTTTATTTTTATTTTTATTTAAATTATATTTTTAACTACACTTTAATGGTAAAATTTATATCATTAATTTTTTTTTCACTTATTCATTTCCACCAAACTCTTGCATCCATTCCATGTGAATTTTGTACTAACCCCTTGATATCTTGTAGATATATTTAATCGAAACCTTTTAAAGTATATTTGGATAGGTAAGTTTGGAGAAAAATAAAAAAGAAAAGATTAATTTTTTATTTTAAATTAAAAAAATTATAAAATATTTACAAAAATAAATAAATGATGATTAAAATATTTCATGATAACATAATATTTTATTTTATTTATTTAAAATATTTTCAAATACAAAGAATGTTTACTTAAAATAATTTTAAGTGTATAAATTTTGAATTGGATAAAATTCAGATAAAATTCTATATGTGCTTGTAATATTATTTTCTAATAAAATTATGATTATGATATGTATATTAATTTTAAGTTTTGTTAAAGACATTTGTTTAGAAAAAAATTAAAAATAAGATATTAAACGTATTCAAAATTAAAAAATATTATTTACTTTATTTTTATTTAAAAAATATTTTAATTTTCTTAATAAATATTGTTAATAAAATCTATTATTTTTATGCTCATAAAAAAAACTTTCAAAAAATAATATGCGTATCATAATTTTATTATAAAAACAATATAAGAATCTTTACCTGCGTTTTCTGCATTTGAACCAACCCCGTTGATCGCTTGCAATGAATGAATCTACACGTGTGTGTTGTGAGAAGCGGGCCCCACCCACAAGGGCTCACTGGCCAATTGGCCAATAGGGTGAATGAAAGAATAAAGAGGGGCACTTTTGTTTTGGTCCGTTCAAACAAAGCCCGCCTCGAGTTTCACTCTCATCCTTATTTTCGCCGTTCTCCATTCTCCATTCTCAATTCCCTTACGCATTTTCAAAGCCTCCAACAAACTCACGCAGCCACCCATTCCTCCCCACCTCTCCTTTCAAAGATCAAAGGTAAACACCATTCTCCATTTCAAATACCAATACAAGTCTCTTTCACTCTCTTTCAGATCTATCCTTTTAACACTCTCACTCACACTTTTTTATTACCTTTTTTATTTTTTCTAAGGTACATCGTTCATTGCACTTTTAATCTTTTGTTTCTGTTTGTGTGTTTCTGTTTGTGCTTCTGTGGTTGTCGTTTCGTTGTTAAATCTCGAAAATGTTTGTTAGATCTGATCTGAATTGGCTTCATCTGTAACCTAAATCTCTTTTTTTGAAATGGGTTTCCAGAAAGTTCTCGTCTTTTTCACTCTTTCATGGATCTTTCAATATTTCCTATCAATTAGTACTTTTTCGAGCCTTTTGTTTTTGATTTTTTTGAAATGTTAGAATATGACTTGATTAGATCCTTTACTTATCTGAGCCACGCTCTTCTCTTTTGATCCCATTTTTGAAAATTTGTGATCCTTCTTTGTTCGGATTTGGTTTGTTATCATGGACCTCCTTAATTGTTCTGTGACATAAGAGCGTACAAATAAATAAGCATACTTGAAAAAAATTCAATATTTATAATTCTGTTTTCAAAGCTTTGTTTGCTTTGATTTAAGGTTTGTAGTTGCACTGTTCATTTTTAATATAAAAAAATGAATGGAGGCCCAGCATAGAATTTGACATTTCATTTACTATTTCTGTCTTTTTGGATGACATAACAAGGTTGATTGTGACTCTTGGGTGGTTTAGTTAATGCTTTCTTGGATTTTTTTCCACCTTATTCTAGCTCTCTAGTTAAGAGTACTTTCATAATATCTAAAACAGAAGATTTGTTGCGTATATATGAGGTGATTAATCATGTTAACGTTTAGGAGTTGTTGAGCTGTTACCTGATATGTTTCATTTTATCCTAGTAAAACTTAGATTTATTATTACAATTACTCATTTGGAATTAGAACTTATCAATGATGGTATGATATAGTTTTTATGTTTTTCTCTTTTCCTGTTGTTTACCCGCCTTCAAATTTGCATATGACATTGTTTTGGTAGAGTTATAGTTTATCTTTTATGAACCTTGTTTACCCGCCATGCCTCTGACATTGTTTTGTTACAGTCTCTTATAGTTTATTTTTAATTAACTAAATAAGGGGATGCATTCACTGAAGCAGTGTTTCTGCCTGTTCTATAATTCAGTATATAATCACCTTTCTTGCTTGTTCTGATTATTGTCATGTGTTTCTTCTTGTCTGTTCTAATTTGATATGAGTCTTTCACTGTAGATGGATTGAGTTTATCTTTTACTGTTTTCTATAATGATTTTTGGAAGGTAGACGTGTGTCAGAGTTATATGGGTGTTTCTGTTATGTGAAATTTCTGTATCCCATATTCTGTTTCCCATATTTTTAAGATCTAAGTATGTGCTTCGTAATTTTGCACGTGGTGGGATGTTTTAGATAAATTACTGTTGTTTCATGGTCGATTTTTTTTTTAATTGTTGTGAATATTCATGATTTTAGTGAATGCCCTTTTACCTTACTGCAAGCTGTTATGATCACATTTCCTAGATTTATCTACCTTATTTTACATTGGGTACTTGCATTCTTCAGGAAAGTCACCATGGTTGATCAGGTTCAGCACCCTACAATCATTGAGAAGGTTGCCGGCCAGCTCCATCTCCGTTCTGGTCTTTCTTATGATATTCAGAATTACGATGGAGCCTTCCGCCGGCCTGCTCTGTACCAAAGGCGCTCATTTGGGAATTACTCAAATACTGCATTGCAGTATCCAGTGATGCCAGCATGCAGAGCTACAACTGATTTGTCTGCTGTTGCAACAACAGCCTCCCCTATCTTTGTTGCAGCTCCTGCAGAGAAAGGCAACTTTCTTGTTGACTTTCTCATGGGTGGAGTTTCGGCTGCTGTATCCAAAACTGCTGCTGCTCCCATTGAACGGGTTAAACTTTTGATCCAGAACCAGGATGAGATGATTAAAGCTGGTAGACTTTCTGAGCCCTATAAGGGTATTGGTGATTGTTTTAAGCGAACAATGCAGGATGAGGGTATGGTTTCCCTATGGAGGGGTAACACTGCAAATGTCATTCGTTATTTCCCCACTCAGGTTTGTCATTTTGTCCCTTTTGATTTTTACTCTGCCCCTTTTTCAACTCTTTTGGTTTATAGTATGTGATGCTAAATTTGCAATTCAAATTCTGCTAGGCTTTGAACTTTGCATTTAAGGACTACTTCAAGAGGCTTTTCAATTTCAAGAAGGATAAGGATGGTTACTGGAAATGGTTTGCCGGCAACTTGGCCTCAGGAGGTGCTGCTGGTGCCTCATCCCTTTTATTTGTTTACTCCCTCGACTATGCTCGTACTCGTCTAGCTAATGATTCAAAGGCTGCAAAGAAGGGTGGAGAAAGGCAGTTCAACGGTCTTGTTGATGTCTACAGGAAGACCTTGGCATCTGATGGTATTGCTGGTCTTTACCGTGGTTTCAACATTTCCTGTGTTGGAATCATTGTGTATCGTGGTCTCTACTTTGGAATGTATGATTCCCTGAAGCCAGTTCTCCTGACTGGATCTTTGCAGGTTGGTATCATCCCCTTTTTAGGGGTTATCTTCTGTGTGATGACATTATTTGATTTATTTAGTTTGACCAAATTCTTTTAGTTGGGCTGACTCAAGTGTGTTAGTATGTGTTTTTGTTCACGTTAATGCTGGTATTTTCTAACAAAATAAGGCAAAGAAGGTTCTTTTGATTTTTCTTGAATGTTTCAATCATTTGCTGACAGCTATTGCCATTTCCCTTGATGATTGCAGGATAGCTTTTTTGCTAGCTTTGCCCTTGGATGGCTCATCACCAATGGTGCAGGTCTAGCATCATACCCAATTGACACCGTTAGAAGAAGAATGATGATGACCTCTGGGGAAGCCGTCAAGTACAAGAGCTCCTTGGATGCATTTGCACAAATCCTCAAGAACGAGGGTGCCAAGTCCTTGTTTAAGGGAGCTGGTGCTAACATCCTCCGTGCTGTTGCTGGTGCTGGTGTGCTTGCTGGTTATGACAAGTTACAGGTGCTGGTGTTGGGGAAGAAGTATGGATCCGGTGGTGCTTAATTTTCAAGTGCCTGATTCATATCTTAGTTTTAGATGGTGATGAAAATCATTGAGTTTCGAGAATTGACTAATTGCTGCGGCAAATTTTCACATTTTGTTCAATAATTTTACTCAATGGGAGTTGGTCCCAGACCCATTTTTAATTTTGGATCAGAATTTGATATTTTAGACATGATTTATTTGAGTGGCGGGCAAAGCAACTGTCACTGAGTTTCATTCTATTTGATTTGAAGTTTTGAGAGATGTTCTATTTATATTCTATATATTTTTCTAGAGTCACTCAAATCTCTAATAGCCGAATTGATCATTATTCTTTGGGTAATGTTATATACAAATACCTAATTCCTCACATAAACCAATCAACACCATTCCTGCCCCCCCTCATCCCCCCGGAACCCTTTTTCCCCTTTTTCTCTCATAAATTATCTTCCTCAACACCATTGGTGCACATGAGGGCAATGTGAGGAAAAGTTGTGTATATAACATTTCCCGTTCTTCTTTTAACATACAAAATCTCAAGTTTTTCTATAATAACATAGTGCACATTTTCGTTCTTTTTTCTTTTTAATCATCAAATTTATCATTGTATCGTCTACTAATATTATAATGTGGGTTGTGGCTCTTCCCTACTTGGCACTATAATTTGGGGTATTTTTGTTCACCTTGAACTGTGAGCTTTGTTTCATGAAGATGGTTGTGGGAAAAGACATTAAAAAAGGATAAACATATTGTGTATTGGGGTATTTTTTGTTCACTCAATAGATTTTCCAAGTGAATGGGAGTGCCAATAGTAAGCGATTTGGTGTCCCGTTGGAAATTTATATGCCTGAATCCGCGCAAGTTTTCTGTAATTTTTTATGGAGACTTTCTCGAGAAATTTTGTGAGATGTTCCATAAGGAGTCCCTAGATTATCTTTTTAATCCTTCATGTAGAGAACTGACATTAGATGAGTTTGTTTTGTTTGATATGTCTACTTTAGAATTAATCATAACAAAAACAACAGCGAAAATATTTTAATAAAAGAATGTCAAAAAAGAAAGAACAGTTTTGTTTGGAAAGGATAAATAGGAAGGAATATGTGATTTTACAAACAAGCGGACAAGTGGTTGATTTTACAAATCATATAATAAAAGAAAACCTGAGAGGGTGTTGAGACTACTCATCAAGATAACCTCTGTAAGAAAGTAGGGATCTCAGTTGATGTATATGTTACTGTTATACTATTTAAAATATATATATATTTGGGGTTTCTATCACTGTATCTTTTACTACTGCTCTGTATCCTTTACTAGTTTAATTAACTTCCAAAAATATATCTCTAGACGCAAGAACTAATAAAAGTTGAACAAACATTTGCCCTGATTTTATAAAAAAAAAAAGTATTTTTTGCATTTTAAAGTTAATATTATCCATAATACATAAGTAAGTCATTAAAAAATTGAATATATGATATTGTCTCAATTTTTTATTTATCACTAAATTAAGTATATAAAATAATAATATTTTTGTGTTGAAGTATACCTTAATCTAATTGAATGAAAATCATTTATTCTCTTTTTTTTGTCTTTTTCTGTATCTCTTTATTTAAATTTTGTTACGTAAAAAATAAATTAAAATAAAAAGAAATATGTAATTAAATTTAAGATATATGACAAATTTTAAGTAGGAGACAAATGATCTTTGCTCCATCTAACTAACGGACCACCCTAATCCTAATCCCCAGCTTTTGAGCAAGATTGAAAATACAAAGAACACACAATTGTTGGAGTTTTCAAAGAGAGTTGAATACCTGAATCATGAATGAGACCTAACTCATTGTTTATTAATAACCCTATCCATGATTTACCTTTTATTAAAGTTGTTAGTTTGGGGACCAAACCCTGTTTTGGAGATTTTAGGTCTACAATTGATACTGTAGGTATCAGAATCCAGAAAAGCCTTTGAATATACTGAAACACAGCTGTACTTGGGCAAATATTTCTCGGATAATGTTCATCACATATTATTTTTTTTACACCACTTTATATTTTATTTATTTTAATAAAAAAGCAAAAAAAGAAAATGTATTAAAAAGTATATATTTTTTGTTTTATTATTAAAAAAATAATGTAAAAGAAGTATAATAAAAGTGATATATAAAAATTAAGCCTCATATATCTCTCTGATAAATGCGGCTTCCAGCCTTCCACAGATTTTTACCTGCACTTCAATTCATATATGCACTTTCTTTATTTATTGCCACTATTTAAGTGTTTCGGTATATTTACTCTTCCTAGGTTCTACCTTCTCCTTTCCTTTCAAACGTTAGTGCTTATATTAAACATCTTCAATTTGTTCCATTACACTGCTACAATTAGTGAACAAACTCCACAGCAGAATTAATCCTAAAATAAAATTAAAAATAAAACGACAAGGGATGATTTTATAATTTTTATTATATTCAACGATCGGAGTCGTGAGTGGCGTTGTCGTCAGAGACTTGGTAATGGTGGAGAGGTTGCAAGGATGCTTGAGGGAAGCAGAGAAAGAGAGGTTGCAGATTACAAATTTAAATTTTTATAGCATTACATCTTCTACCAGTAGACCTTCTTAATTCCCCACTTTTGATTTTTTTTCTGATTAATCAACAATTACCAAGATTAGAGCATCCATGTTCCATAATTTTTTAGGTGCATATTAAATGTCTTCCTTATTTCTTATGAGGAATGCATAATACTGAAAATGGCTATTTTAAGTCCAAAGAATTACGTTTGCTTCTGTATTGAGGGAATGCATTTATTTATGAAGCGATTGATTCACAAGTGCATGCAGAGAGTAAAAGAACAGAAAGAAGTTACGGTAGAAATTCTGTTAGAAATTAACTAGAAAGCAGCTATTTTATTTGTCCCCCTCCCCCCAAATGCCAAATATAGGGTATTTGCTAGTTGCTATATTAATTGTTTTGGATTTCTACCTAAACCTTGTAATACTTACTCTCTCTTTAATATTTTAGTTATATATAACCCGACAATGACTATTAAAATATCAAGAAACTCTGTGGATTGTGCCATTGTTGTGTCATCTCTTTGAAAGTTTGTTTAAAGTTTCAATTGGGAGTGAAAAATGTTTGTTATAAGAGTTGAATTAGTATGCATTGATTTATATTCACATCTATTAATATTTTGATAAATTAGTATTTATTATTATTTTTAATAATTAAAATAAAAAATAAAAAAATCAAAATTTTAATAAATATTAGTATAAAACTCTTTACACTTATTATAAATAATACTTTAATTTCTGTTATAATGAATATATGACACTTTATTTGTTTCTTAACTGAATAAATAATTTTAAATTGAAAATGAATCACTCTTTTTTAAGACCACAAAGTGTTTTTACAATCAACGTAGGACTAGTTTTCGTTTAAACATAGACATTTACCCTGACTAAGAGATACTTTTAGTGAAAAATGGATCAAATGTTAACTTATGAGTAAATTAGCATCATCCCTTAGCATATATCAAAATATGGGAGTGTATATTGTCACTTTTATTTTATTATTTTTATTAAATGAATTAATTTAAAATATTGAATTAAAATAAATTAAATGTTATTTAATAAAAAATTATAAAATAAAAATAACAATAGACAAAAAAATTAACATTAAATACTCTCATTTTATATATTTATTTTTCACTACATTTCCTTAAACTTTTTATATATGGGACTAATTTCGTTCCACGGTCCTGAATAAAGTGTTATTTAAATACTGTATAATAGGTAAGGTTCGCTCCCATGAAACTTTTATTATCAACTAAGGGTCTGTTTGTTTGTGTTTGGGTAATTGAAGAAAAATTATTGATGTTAAAAATTTGTATGGCAACAGTTTTTTTAAAAAAGTTATTATTTGGATATTTTTAAAATAAGTTATTGAGATTATTTTATATTTTGATATGTAAATATTATTATTTTTAATTAATTAAATAAATTTTTAATTATTTTAAACTAATTTTAATAATTTAATATATAAAAATAATTTTTTATATAATTCAAATGAAATAAATTAATTTAAAATTATTTTTTAATTAAAATATTCAAACAAAAAATTATTTTATAATCCATTATAATAAAAAATTATATAATAATTAATTATTAAAATAATTAAATTTTTACAATTATTTCAAACATACACTAAATTTTATTTAATAGTTATATTTTACGTTTACATTTACTATAACATATATTTTTCTATTAAAACTCAGAAAAAAAGTTAATAAAAAATTCACAGAAAGAACTTGCTAATTTATAAAAATACACAACTAACGTAAACAAATTATTAAACTAATAAATAGTTAATGTAAACTTTTGTTTTTGTTTGTTTTTATTTTTGTTGTGCAATGAGCAGTGAAGTAGAGTAATAAAAATAAATAATTTTTATATTTTTATCATAAATAGTGTATATTTTTTTTTATATTTTATTTAATATTATTTATTATATTTATTTTTTTATTATTTTTTTAATCACACACTCTTAAAAAATATATATATAGTATTTATTTATAAAAAAGATGTAAGATAATTATTTTTTCAAAATAAAAAAGTAAAGGAACCCTATCACCGTGTGTTAATTCAAGGGTGATAAATTTAATTCTCTTAAATACGTAATATTAAATTTAATTTTAAAATTTTTGTGTATAAAAATAATAATATTAAAAAAAATCAATTACGCATAACTTTTTGAGATTAATCTTTCAATCGTTAGATCCGTATATTCTTAAAAAAAAAGAGTAAAGGAGCCTCAATATATGGCCTGACTCTGGTACTCCTTGTTAAAATCTCCTCTGTGTCTGAATTCCGGCTTATATTCTAATTTTTTTAGTTGAATCACAAACTTTTATTGTATCATGTCAAAATATTACAATCATTACAATATAATATAATTTAATATTTGTTTGACGTTAAGAAACAGGTAAAAGTTATAAGTATTTTAATTCGGAAGAAATACGTTTTCCTAAAGAAAATCGGAATATAGAGAGAGAGAAAGAAAGAAAGTGCCACCACTTAACATAAGATTTAAGAACCCTCTCTCTCTTCATTTCTTCGAATTCAATTTCCTTTTTTCTCTTTAACCATTCATTCCTGCAATTACGGATGTGAACAAGGTAAATCAACTCTCAAACTTTTCTTCTTCTTCTTCTGTTTGGTTCCCGAGAAAATCTGACCACACTGCAATCTATCCATGTTATTTTTCAACATCGTCTTTTTGCCTCCTAATTTTCTCTGCAATCTCATCAACACTACGTTTTTCACGAGTAGAGACGATAATTAGAAATAAAAAAAAATCTGAAAAAAAGCGAAAATAAGTATCAAAACCCTCACTTTCCTTTCTTTTCCTGTTAACCAAACGGAGTTTTAATGCCGTCAATTTCCCTTTTTTTTTTTAAAAAAAATTGTTTTTGTTTTTTTGTTGGATTCTAAAGAGCTTGATCATGGAAGGGATTTGATTCTACTTTTTTGTCTGTTACTTCCTATTTCTTTTATGAATTTGTTATATAAGGGTGTGTTTGATGATGTGTAATGTGGCTCTTTGACTCCTTGTGCAGTTGTTGTTGAAGAGTAAGAGTAGAGGTTCTTCAAACTACAAAAATGAATGATGGTAGACAAATGGGGATGCATTATGTAGATACTGGCTTTCCTTATGCTGTTAATGAAACCTTCACTGGTTTCTTTCAAGGCCTCACACACGTGCCAGTGAATTATGCCTTTGCTGGGTCAATGCCTGATCAGGTTTTCGTTTCTACTTGTAATTTTTTTGTTGTTTCTCAAATCTCAACTAGCTGGATGTTAATGGTTTTGGCAACAAGGTTGTAGATTCATACTGCCCATGAATTGAGAATGAGTGGTATTGCAGGAATTTATTATTATTGTTTATCCTAAATTGAATTTATCCCAAAATATGGGAGTTAGAGCAGAAATTTCCATCCTTTATTATTATTATTGCTACTGCTACCTAACAGTTTAGTAATAGAACTCAGAATGTGTGACACAGGATCTTGGAAGGTTCATTTTTATTTTTATTTTTTAATGGGAATAGGAAGATCAAGTTCAAAAATAATGCGACAATGATAATTACTTTTCTTTGAGTTGAACTGCAACAGTGGATGGGTAATGATGCGTTGAAAGCAACTCTGTGGTCTGTGCCACAGAAATGTCTCCCTTTAACCCATTTATATCTTTAATTTTGAATTGGTCTCATTTATAAGTGTATGCCACAAAAAATTAAAAAAAAACATTATTAACTCATAATTTACTATTTGCTTTATGGTTTGTATAACTGTAATACTGTTTTCTAATCAAACTTGATCATAACTGTGTAATCATATGCTCTGTCCAGGAAAGTGTCTACTGGTCAATGAACATGAATCCATATAAGTTTGGATTGTCTGGCCCTGGGAGTACATCTTATTATGGTTCTTATGAGGTAAATGGTCATTTTCCGAGAATGGAGATCAACAGGGCAGAGTGGGAATACCCTACGATAATGATCACCGAGGAACCAGCTACAACAGATTCTCCACCTAGAAGAGATGAAGTCACGAGCATGCAGACTATCCCTGAAGAATGTTAGTTGGAATTTTATTTAAGCCTATGATAACATCAGTGGTTTTACAATTTGTTTATTGTAACTGAATACACATTTTTAATTACTTTTTAGTTCCATACTAGCAGCAAATTAGTGTCTGTGGAGATGGAGGGGGGGGGGGAATGTCTGGTTGGATGAAGTTTATTTTTATTATTATTATTTTTCTATTTCGTTGATCCATGTCATAAAGATTCGACAAAGTTTTACGTTGGCTGTCGACTGCCTAACTCAACCCTCCTCTTTTATCCGGACTTGGGACCGACTATGTAGGGATTTGCAACAAAGTTCAGCATAAGCAGAGTTAAATTGTAATTATTCAGAAAAACATGAAAATTATATGATAGCATCTTTATTTTTTGGATTTCTTTTGCAGACAGTCCATATCATGCAAACCATTTAATTGAAGCTTTTGTTTTTTCCCTCTCTATTGAGTAGAATTGAAACTACTGTTTTAGTTTTTATTTATTTAGGAGAACTGTGAGAATCATACTATAGTATCTTAATTCTTTTGAGTTTCTTTTGCAGGCAGTCCAAATCATCATGAGTCCAATAGTAGCCAGGTAGGAAGCTTTGTTATTAACAGAGCCTAAATTTTTGACCTCAACTAATTGATTTTGGTTTAATATTTAATCATTTATCCCTGGTAGGAGTATTGGGTCCCCTATGCTTGAAAATTGGGAGACATTATTTCAATGATAGTTGGCTGAACATGTCATACTTTCATCACAAATCGTAATTCATCCACCCTACACTTTTTTGAATACTATAACTTTTTTATTAGTAAATATTAGTTAAAATGAACATTACTCCATTTAACTTTGACTCAAATAGTCCCCTGTGGTTTCAATTTTGGCAATTAACTTGCTTAAACTATATGTGACAAATAACCCCTATAGTTTTAACTTTGGCAATCAATTTGCCAAAACTTTCAATTTGTGGCAAATAACCCGTGGTTTTAATTTTTGCAATTAATCATATGGGGCAATTTGCCATATGTTGAAAAATTAACCGGGTTAATTGCCAAAGTTTAAACCATATGGGGCAATTTGCCACATATTGAAAGTTTAAGCAGGTTAATTGCCAAAATTGAAAACACAAGATGCTATTTGCAAAAAGGTCAAAGTTAAATGGGGTAATTTACATTTTAACCATAAATGTATAATTCCAAACTCATGGTACTGAAATTGAAACATTTCATTCAATTTGGGGGATTATGTATACTTATAACTATGTCTTTTTACCTTATTGGGGTAGGTTTTAGGGCCTAATTCCAATAAATTTGGAACATGAAAATTATATCCTTATGATGCACAGCCTGGCCTTTCAGCAATATCCATCTCTCTTGTTATCTACAAAATGGACAAGATGAGTTTTTTTAATTGATAATTCCCTGCAACTTACAGTTTTACACTTAATGGCCAAGAAAAGAAAAGGAATTTTGAAGTTGGGCTTCTTTTATTTTGCATTATCTTTTCCTGTAGGCATTTACTTGTGTCCCCTATCTCACCATCCTTGTCTAGGATAGTTATTTAATAGATGATGCTTAGCAACTAATAGTATTTGTAGTTTTGGCTAGGTTATTATTTTACATATTTTTCTTACAAAGTTGTTTACTTATGGAAGTTTTTAAACTCGGTTTTGTCCAGAAAATGGTTTTGGTAATAGAGCCATCTTTATCATGTTTCACATAAACCATTCTCAAAGTTTTATGCTGGCATGAACTGCCCCTGAATATATGTTTCTTTTACAAGTAAACTGAGCAGTGGGAGTGAATATAGAAATGTAACTAAATTGGTTGTGGCTTCTAACATACTCCATTTTTCTATTATATGAAAGCAGGGTTCTTGTGCCTTGACATTTTTTTTTTGTTCCACTAGAACTCATTTTTTTAAGGTCAAAATATAATTCATAAGGATGTTATTTGAATAATCTAAGCTGATTTCATGTGATACCTCATATAATGGTTTTCTTTCTTATAAGCTCTATAAAGACTGGGAATTATATTGTTTAAAATGAAGACTAAAAAAATTAGAGTTGGGATCAGTCTTGCATTTCAAGTGCTTAATTTCAACTAGAAGTTAACCCTCAACTTCTATATGCTGTTTTCAACTTGTAACTTGATAATCTGAAGCTGTATAAAAATTTATCTTCCCAAGTCTCTAATCCTTTGTGTTGCATTGCTGCAGGTCATATGGCAAGACAATATTGATCCTGATAATATGACTTATGAGGTGTGATGCACTTATTGTTTTACATGTAAATACTGATATATGCATACACGTGTGCATAGTTTCATATTTTTAGAATTTTGTTTTGCTTCTTTTAAACCATTGATGATCATGTTTAGTTATGGCTTACTAAACATCAGATGCAATTAATTCATGCTGAGAGCATTTAAAGTTTTAGGTATTAACTATTAAGAGGGTAAGGAGCCAAAGTTAACATGTTTCCAGATTCAAAGTTTTGTTTAGAGAATGGAGATTGTTAATGCATTAAACAGTGCTTTATGTGACAACAAATTTGATTTGAATAGTTATTAAGCAAAAACAAAGGTGTGTTGCCTTCAAGATTTAGAATGCTTACATTATAGGCAAGAGCCACTTTGGGAAGGTTACTAATTTGTTTGACGATTGAATTTAGGCATGTTTTTATCTCTGATCTTGGTGTTGATTTGTAACCTTTCAATTTTATTGGTATGTTGAATAGAAGTAGAATTAAAAGCCACGAGGATCAATGGCCAATGATATTGTTTTATATGTGGCAGGAACTACTGGACCTGGGGGAGGCGATTGGAACTCAAAGCCGAGGTCTTTCCCAAGAACTTATTGATATGCTTCCAACCTCAAAGTACAAATTCGGTAGCTTATTCAAAAGAAAAAATTCTGGGAAAAGGTAATGTCGTGGTTGTCAACCTTTTTTTTCAGAATAGGTGAAAATGTGGGTAATAAATATGGAGGTGAATGAAGGCCAAAGGGGATATTACGTTGTTTAGGAAGATGAGGAGAGTATGAAAGAGGAGTGAAAATTATGATATTTAACCGTAATCTTTAATCTTATTATATTAAAGATTATAATAATTGGAACTCAAAGCTGAGGTCTTTCCCAAGAACTTATTTATATCCTTTTGTCAGGATCCAATTGCAAGGTATGGGACTTGAGTCCCACATTGGAAGTGTGAAATTCCAGTTTGGGGTTTATATGGTCTTGGACTCTCCAACCACAATGGCTACCTTTTGTGGTGTGGTTCTCCCAACTTCCAAGGTTCCTATCAATTGGTATCAGAGCCTTCCACCATGTGTCTCAGTTGCAAACGAGCGGCGCGGTTGGTCATGCCAGCGTTGCAGTGTTCGCTTGGGACTAGTCAAAGGACTAGTGCATAGCCAGCCTGCATGGACGTCGGGACTGCGAAGTGTGGTGGAATGTTAGGATCCAATTGCAAGGTATGGGACTCGAGTCCCACATCGGAAGTAGGGGATTCCGGTGTGGGGTTTATGTGGCCTTGGGCTCTCCAACCACAATGGCTAGCTTTTGTGGTGTGGTTCTCCCAAGGTTCATATCACCTTCCAACCTCAGTACAAATTCGGTAGCTTATCAAAAGAAAAAATTCTGGGAAAGGTAATATCCTGGTTCTCAACCTTTTTTCTGGAATAGGTAAAAATGTGGGTAATAAATATGGAGGTGAATGAAGGCCAAAGGGTATTACATTGTTTAGGAAGATGAGGAGAATAAGGAAGAGGAATGAAAATTATAATATTTAACCTTAATCTTTAATCTTATTGAAATCAATCTATTGAAAAATAGAGGGAATGCGAAGGGAAAATTAGTACATGCTTCATGCTTGTAGTATTTATAAATTACAAATTTATCATTGCAATGAAAATTTGAGTAAATTTGTAATTTTACCGAATTTTCATTGCCTCAATAACCAAAAATGAGAAGAAAATTTGTTTGTACTTGTCCATTTTCATTTCTCTTATTTTATTTTCTCTCTTTTTCTTCTCCGATGCCCTTGGAAATAGAATGATTGATTATTTTCTTCTGCATCGTGGTTGAGGCCTTGATGGTATACAAAGTTTTGATAGTCTTAATTATGAAGACTTTTTTTTTTTGAGGTACATTTAATTATGAAGACTTTAGTTCTCTACTTTTGTAACTTACCCAGAGAGTCTGATTCTGTGATCTCTCTTCTGGTTGAGTCCATTCTCTCCTTCCTATTTTCAATATATGCTTAAAATCAAATTGCATGGAAAACAGGTGTGTGATTTGTCAGATGACATATAGAAGAGGTGACCAGCAAATAAAATTGCCGTGCAGCCATGTTTACCATGGTGAATGCATTACCAAATGGCTTAGCATTAACAAGGTCAGTCAATGTGTTCATCTGAAGTTCACTTGAATTCCATGTCTGCACAATTTATCGTCTCCAACTTTCTGTCTCATTTTCCTTGTTCTTTTCAGAAATGTCCAGTCTGCAACATTGAGGTGTTTGGTGAGGAATCAACGCATTAGCATCAACATGGCAAAAATGAGCTTTCTTTGCTCTATTAATTTTTGCCCCGTCTCATCCAGGCTCCAGCTCGTTTTTCGCACTTTTAATTTCTTACACGTAGTTAGGTGTAGTAAAAAAGAACGGTGGCAGCATTTCACATAATACATGTTTTGTTTACTAGAAACAACCCAACAGTCACATCTTCTAGTGGTTAATGTAGTTTGATTTTCTGTGTATCCTGTGATTTATTCTCTTAGCTTTGTGTCCCTTTGGTATTTGGGTATTGGGAGTGAGAATTCTGCCTCAGCCATTGATGAATATAGTTGTGTTGGGATTTCGGAATTAGAAATCTCATAAGTATACTTGATGGATTGAAAAATGAAATACGTATGGAAGAGGGGTGATGGGTATTTGTTATCAATACTCAAGGATGTGAACCACAAGAGTGTGGTTCGAGTGGTAAGCAGGCTCAATGAGGCTAGCTTTACCTGCAATATCTGCGTTCGCACCCTGAGCTTGAATTAGTCTCACATATTAAAGAGTATGAATACTTGTAAGAGTTTAAAAAACTAAAAAAAACACTCAAGGACGTGGAGATCTTGATTCGAGAAGCATCTTGCAGTCTTAAGATATATCAATAGTCTAATGTAGGCTTCCCAAGTCCACGATGTTGCTTGTAGAGGTCGTGATTTCCCTTGTATTCATCTATTTCAGATTCCTTCTATCTTCATCTCTGAGAAAAATTGATGAAATCTGATTCTTAGCCAACTAAATTGGAAACTAATCATCATAACAATACTGTGCAGCAAAAATAGCAACTTCTAGAGTTGCAGAACAAATGAAAGATGAAATAATAATCTTTTTTTTTTTTTAACAATTGAATAAGAGCATTTTTTTATGATAAGCTGAATTAGAGTAATTTTAGTTATTACTAATTTTTTGGGCTGAACATTGTAGTTATTATTACTTTAAATAAAAACTCTCATTTGTTTACATGTACACTATATACAAGTAACTCATTAAATAACTATATTCGTTGCTAACAGGTTGGTTTAGTTGGTTAGGATTGAAACACTTGCAAAATTTAGGTTGACTTTTTGCTATCAACATGTCTTGTCTTTAGAATGTGGTAGCCTTCTTCCTAAATTTTATATGTAACCAAAAAAAGAAATAATCTTTTTTTAACCATAAAAATTAAAACCTAACATGATTGAGTAACCATATTGGAGAAAAGACTTCGACATATAGTTTTTTTGGGGGAAAAATCACATTTTATTATGACATTTTTATTAAATACTTAACTGCTTTAATCAACATATTGAATACCAACTTGAAGAATGAATGGTCAAAGTGTCACGAAGGTATCCTATGCTGTTTCTTATGAAGGAATCATGTATTATCATGCCTCCTAATCATGACTTTCATAATCAAATCGGACTAGTCAGTTCAATCGAAAAAATAAAAAATTGGTCTTCAAACAAATTAAATTAATTCTCAAAAATTAGATTTTTAAAAATTGGTTAAAAAATCAAAAGTTGATCCTAAACTGGTTATTTTTTATTTTGAAAAAATTTAATTTTTAAAAAATCCAATTTTTTAAAAATATTTAAATTTTTTTCAAAGCATTAACTATTTGGTTTTTAATTTATAACAAAAATTTATCATTTAAAACTCTTAATTTATTTAATGTAGAATAAATATGAGTTTGTAATGCAATAAAATTTTGATTTCAATTTATAATAAAAATCTTTATATCTTACTCTTTTACTTATTTCATTTGAAATTAATATATGTTAAAAAATTATGTTAATATTAATATAATATTTTTTAATTTAATATTTATTTATAAAATAAATAAATTTAATTATATTAATAATATATTTTAATTTTTTAAATATTATTTATACAATATATATATATATATATATATATATATATATAAAACTCTCATTCGACTTCAATCTAATCCCGATTAAAACTCTAAACTTCCACTCTCTTTCTTTTCAAATTGAATGAACGATTCGGTTATTCGGTTATGAAAACATTTCTCTTAATTTCAACCGATTGGTAATTTCTTTTGTAAGTGTGACCCTGCCATTTGATCATGGACTGTTAAAAGCAGCCGATTGCAATTTGCAGGTAACTCAAAATACACCTGCCCACATAGAAACGAAACCATCCATCCCTCCTAGCTCCCAAGACAAGAGTAGACACTAGAGTGAAGAAAAGTCTAATCCCAATGAATTGATGAAGAAATCTGCAACTGCAACGGTCAGAAGAAGGAAGAATTTAGTAAGCTCAAAACTACTCATTCTTATTCTTTTACTTCCTCCTTGGGGCAGCTGGGCAAGTCTCATTCTCATAAAAGCTGTAAACTTGAGATTGCTGTGCTATACTTTGCTAGCCAGCTCATATATTCTTACGACATTCATGTTTTTCATCTTGTAATCTTTATATATATAATATTTATATTCTTACATCAAATAATTTATATATATTTTTTATATATTATCTAATATAATTTATTATACATATTTTTTTATTATTTTTTTCATTTAATTACATTTTTAAAAATAATATAAATAATATTTATATTTTGTAAAAAAATGTAAGATGGTTATTTTTCTTATATATATCTATGCTATGCTATGTTAACTCTCTTTTTTCTCTCTTTTTTTCGTATTTAATATTTACTGAAAGGCTTTTAGCTCGGGTTATGCTTCAGAAAACCTTCCACTTGGGGACCAAAATAGAAGGTACGTACTTGTAAAGTTCCTTTTTTTTTAAATAAAATAAAATAAATGCAATTTGAGGTTATGTTAAAAATATAAATAAAGATAAAAATTAACTTTATTTCATTATATCTATTTATATCTATTCTACCGCTATAATATACATGTATTTTTTTAAAAGAAGAAAATGAGAGAATTTTTTTTAATAAATATTTATCATAACTCAATTAAAAAAATAAATGTTATAGATATAAAGAAATAGAGTTAAATTTTGTAAACATAAAATAAAAATAAAACTTCACTGTATAAGTAATTTGTATATGCTGAATTTTGATACAGAGATGTAAAAATGAAGAGAAGGGTAAGGGTGCCTACATTCAACCGAGATAGTGAAAACCAAAACCCTAATGTGTTCTCTTCTCCAATTAACCTGATAAAGCCCAAAAAAGCAGCAATCAATTCAAGTGAAGAGAAGAAGAAAATAGCTGATGACTCATTCCAGAACAACAAGGTGCCTTCGTTGAGATCGAATCTCTCTATCAATAATTTATTTGCAGGCCAGCCTATCCTGAACCAAATCACAGAACAGAATTCTGCAATGAACTGAAGAAACTGGCTACAAGAGCAAGAGAGAGAGAGAGAAAATGCTGAAAATTTGAGTCTAACAAAGAGTCAAGGGGGTGTGGAGAAGGCCCCAACTCCTGTCCAGGCTTTGGGAGAATCAGATGGAGAGAGAAAGAAAGGAAGCCATTGCTTGTAGAGAGGGTAAGGGTGAAAGATTGGAGAGGAGCTGTGTTAAAGGGAAGCAACAGAGAAATAAGTAAGAATATTTTCCCTCTGAACTTGTGTGTTTTCTAAGTATAGTGACTGTAATCTATTCCACTGGTTGAAAGTTGAAACAAATGCAGTTCTTTTATCAATAGAATAACATTTCTTTTATTAGAGCACTGATCAACAATTCAACATGTTTGTTAGTCCTTTTGATTGATGGTTTCAATGAGTAGGTTGCTTATAACTGGGGTAAGTGATGACAAATGATATCATAGTTTTGGACAGCAGGACTACTTTTTGTTCCTGCATATATTTTTAGGTGTCCCATATTCACTTTACATCATGTTTACTTAATTTGTGTTATGAAATAGGGATGCCAAGGAGGGCGATGGTTGAGTTGGGCACGAGAAAGACCATGCTTCAGATATTAAATAATGCATAACTATTGTAGACAGTTATATCATTTATTACCTTAAGTTTGGAGGGCCTGTAACTCTTTAAAAGATAAAATGACCTAGGACTCACATAATTTTTGCATAAAGCATAACGAAAGGGATATTTTGCACAGAATTCTCCTTTGATAGAAAACTATAATTTTCACCAAGAAGATATAAAGTAAAATATTATCGGTGGACTAAATTATATAAAATTTTTAAAAAAAATTTATAGATTTTTTTTTAAAACTTCTATATATAATATTTGCATTTTGTAAATTGTATAACAATTCTTATAAATATCTTTATTAAAATTTATAAATTTTTTTTTATGCGTCGAAAATTAAAACAAAGAAAATTTTAAAAAAAAGGACCAAAGCTTAGTATACAAGGCATTATTTATGAAAAAAAAGATAAAGGGCAAGATTGATATAATTTTAAAGCATTTGTCATTCCGGCCTTTTTTCAGTTGTGTAATTTTAAAATATATTAACTAAAAGAAGCTTAATCTTATGCAACAGACCGCATGAGATGAGTTTGGATCCATTAGCAATCGGTTATAGTTGAGTCCGATTCATAAATGATGTGAATTTTCCTCCGAGATGAAGACAATGCCAAATAACATTTTCCTAAGATTCTAGTAACATAGTAGCCAATTTTCCCAATAACCCAGGCATTTGAGTCACGGATTAATTTTCTCGGGTTGCCTAAGGAACATGATTCAACAAAGCATGTTGAATTTTCCAAAGACACTTGATGGGTTTGTCATTGCAGTGTACCTGCACGCAGATCATTAGAAATTTTGGATAAGACCATGGATTTGAGCAGACTCTATATATGATTACCTCCATGTTCCTTGCCTTCCAAAAAAAAAAAGAAAACAAAGCTCAAAAAAAAAAACTGGTTCTGATCCATTCATCAATGAGAGTTATGATACATGCCCCCGACTTAAGGGGTTATTGTAAGCTTTATAGCAATCCCGCAACAAATGATATCATTTCTTGAGTTTTGGACAAACAAGAAAAATCGGACTAATTTTTTGACAACGAAAAACGCATATATTTTTAGGTGTCCCAGATTCACTTTTGATATTTTACTTAATTTGTGTTATGAAATAGGGTTGATGCCAGGCTCTAGTTAACCAACCGTAGGTGGTTGAGTTGGGCCCATCTAAAGAAAGACCATGCTTCATTATATTAAATAATGCATAACTATTGTAGACAGGCGTTATAACATTTATTACCTTAAGTTTGATAGGGCAAGTCCGTAACTTTTAAAATCCTGATAAAATGACCTAGTTCACATCATTTTTGCATAAAGCATACCAAAGGGATATTTTGCACTCTATAATGAAATCTCATCTTGATAGAAAACTATAGCTTGAGTTCACCAAGAAGAAAAGGGAAAAGAAAACTATAGGTTGGCTATTGGTGGACTATAGGATGTTAATTTTAAAACTAATTAAAAAAAATTAATAGACTTAAAGCCTCTTTTTTATGTTCTATATATAAATTTGCATTTTGTACCACCCCAAAACAATTCTTATCAATCATATCTTTATATACACATAATTTATAGTTTTTTTATAGCGTCGAATAAATTAAAACAAAGCTAGAAAGAACAAAGAAGTTTAGATTTCCAAAGCCTAATTTTGATGAAGTGCTCCAAAATGGAAGAAAAGCGAGAATTCTTGACCACCGGTAAGAGAGAAAACACATTACTAATGTTCAAGATGATGAAAAATGCTCCAATTTAGTATTTTCATTCTTGGAACATTTTTGGAAGTCATTTTTTAATTTTAAGACAAGCTTGTCGAAATCGAGAGTTTTTTCTCCAAACGAACTTGAGAAGCCTTAGAGTATCTTAAATAGAAGAAAGTCATCGACAAACCATATTAACTAAAAGCCTTGATAGGTTTAATCTTATGCAACAGAACCGCTTTGGGGATGAAAATTTTTCTCCATTAGCACAAATAAATATCCAAAGTTATAGTTGAGTTCACGATTCATAAATGATGTGAATGAAACCATTCCTCTTTAAACCAAATTAAGACCTTGCCAAATAACGTGTAACTCATCACCTAAGTTTCTAGTAACTCCATAGTAGCGAAGAAACCCCAACCAATAACCTAGTTAGCATTTTGAGTCACCCTCTTTACCTTTTTCTTATGCATGGTATTACTCCCCAAGCCCGGATTTTCCTTTGTCTAAGGACTAATTAAATCATTGAGATAATCTACATTCAACTTGAAAGCATGTTGAGGAGGTAAGACCCTTAAGACCAATACACAATAAGAGTATGAGGGTTTGTCATTGCACCAAGAACAAAAGCCCGAGCCACCAAATCATCATTAGAAATAATTTGGATAAGACCATGGATTTGGCCTCATGGAGTAGCTTCAATGCATAGACACATGTCTTAACAAATCTTCACATGACATCTTGGAATACCTCCATGTTCCTTGCCTTCCAAATAAACCAGCTTCCCGTTGTAACACCTTGTCATGAATACCAACAACCATCTAATCCCACCTTATTCCTTCTCTACTCCGATAACGGTTGGTTCTGATCCATTTTGAAATATCCCGATGAGAGTTATGGAGTACATGCCCCTGGGCTAAGCATATTCCACACTTGTTTCGAAATATAACTTTATAAAGATAATCAATCCTTCAATTAATCAACAAATGAGCAATAGTTTCTTGATTTTTCACCACACCATACTCGGGATGCAACCGAAACAAGAAAAATCGAAGACAAACGTCTTTGACAATGAAAAGGACGTTAGTGGGGGCAAAAGTTTGTGATCCAAGAGCCGAGAAAGTGTTTGATATTTTCTAGTATTTGGAGAGACCACACCTTCTCCAAGTAAAAAACTTGCATTAACATCCATAGCACTCAAGGGTTGAACAAGCTCTAGTTAACCAACCGACTTCGGTGACAATTTTGGGCAACTAAGAATTTCATTCATAATAAATCCCATCTAAAGAAGCATCTCAAATTACTACATCATTAAGGTGCTCATCAAGCATAAGACTCCCAATGAAGTCCTTAACTTCAACTAACATTACGTTCCCCGATCAAAGTAATGCATTGGCGTTGCTAACAAATTCCAATGCCACCTCCCATTTTGATACAAGTTCATAATAGTTAAGTTAACATCCTGTATGTGCACATAATCGACCTTGTTACACTTAAGTCCTGCATTTGACCACTTATCATACCAAAGAGATAAATTCCCAGCTCCCACTCTATAATGAAATCCATCTTGAAGGTAAGGTCTTGCCTTCGTAATAGAATACCAAGCATATGAAGGGCTATGATATTTCCTCGAAAAGAAAATAGAAAAATTCTTTAGATATTTAGCCTCCATTGTTTGGACCCAAAGCTTTTCAGAAGACTAAAGTAAAGACCAAATATGTTTCCCCAACATAGCAATATTTGCCTCTCGAGAAGTACGGATTCCCAGTCCACCTTTGCTCTTTGGTTTAATGACAGTATTCTAGTCGATCCAATGAGAAGATCTACCACCCCAAATAAAAGCACACGTGGTCCTATCAATAGCATCACAAACCCCCTCAGGGAGCACATATTTTGCATAGCATAAATAGGAATAACATTCAAAACAGATTTAGCTAGAGTAACCCTCCCTGCTTTATTAAGAAGTTTAGATTTCCAACCAGCTAATTTTGACTGAATGTGCTCCAAAATGGAAGAGAATTGAGAATTCTTGACCCTACCAGTAAGGAGAGGAAAACCCAAGTAGTTACTAATGTTCACAATATGATGATACCCCAAAATGCTTATGAATTTAGTAATTTTCCTTCTTGGAACATTTTTGGAAGTCATAAAATGAGACTTCTGCACATTAATTTTAAGACCGAAAACTTTGGCGATCGAAATCGAGAGAATTTTTTCAACCAAACGAACTTGAGAAGCCTCTCTCTTTGGTAAATAGAAGAAAGTCATCGCAAAGAACAGATGGGATATAGTTGGCGCCCTCCAGAAGCCTTGATAGGTTTCCAATTCCTCATGTTTCTCGACCATGGTTTCTTGATTCTTGAATCGAATAACAAGTTTTTCTATGCATAACACAAATAAATATAGAGGTACTCAAAAAGGGTCCCCACGACGGTAGACCACACGAGTAGGTGCAAATCTTTCAAGAATCTCATTATTCCACTTTTCCAAACACAAAGAAGTGGAAGTAATGTTAATTTTTCTCGGTTCATGATCAACTTGATGATATTAGAAGGAAACCCAAATCATTTATCTTTTGCAAGAGTAAGGCGTAGAAAATTGGGCCCAATCAACTCTTTTGTCTCATCATTTAAAAATGCCTTTTCAAAATCAATTTTGTAGAGAAACTGAGACCACTTCTTTACCTTTTTTGCTTCTTATGCATGGTATGTTTGTAATCTCCTGGGCAAGCAAAAATACATTATCGCAAGTACCTCTTCCTTGAATAAAGCTACTCTAAGGCAAGGACCAATTAAATCATTGAGATAAGGCCTAATCTTTCGTGGACAAGAACTTTAGAAATAGTTTTCGAAGGACATTGTCACTCAACGTTCTGTCTAATAGGTCGAAAAAGAATCCTTAAGACCAATATGGTCTGTTCCATCTAGATTCGGTCTTTGGAATAAGGACAATAAGAGTATGAGCCAACTCTCCATTAAAATCACCAATTTACAACAAAAGCTGTTTTGTTCACTTACCTCCTGGTTGAGCCACCAAATCCCAAACATCATATCCAACAAGATCCCAAAAAGTGTTATGATATTACTAACCATCGGTATTTCAAGAATGTGACCTTCTTTGATAATCAATTTATATTTCCATCTTTCTTCGACTCTAATGAGCCTGGAGTTTTATAAGGCCTCTATAGAACGTTTTGAACCAGGAGAAGATAGCCAGGTCTTCTCCGTCTTCTTGCATAGACAAATGTCTTAACAAATCTTCAAAGCAATTTTTACGAGGTATACATGTTACTCACAGTGGGATGTTATTAAGCCTCAACCTTCTTCAAGGGATTGCAATGAGTGTCAAACCCAAAAACCTCTTGAAAAAAATTCTCGAGCTTCCCTCAGTTGTAACACCTTGTCATCGAATACCAACAACCATCTAACATAAGACCGGCAAAGATGACACCTTATTCCTTCTCCTCCTCGATAACGGTTTGGGTATGAAAAATTTAGTATTACGATTACCAAATTTAGCCCAATTTTTCTCATCATCTAGACTTGCAAGCTCAAACCATAACAACTCCTCTTGGGCTAGAACATGCTCTTGTTTTCCTTTATGACTCATCTTAAGTCCCATCGCACGCCATCGGTATTGTTCTTAACCATATCGGATGAGTAAAGATAATCAAGTCGTTTTTATGAACACCACGAAGACGTGCTTCAATTAATCTTTTATGGCGGAAAATATTCCCAAAAAGGTTTCTTCATTAAATTTAATCAGAAAAGTACACAGGGATTTAATTTCTTTGACATTATGAAGCTTAAATAACGCTATACCGAAAGACTTAGTCCATGTATTTTTCACCACATTTCCATACTCAGGATGCATCAACCAGGCTACCTGAAAGTGGTGGAACGTTTTCATGAGCTTCTTCTTCATACAAGACTTGTTATAATTCTAATCGAAGAGGATTGTGATCTAATTATTTCCCACTTTGGGACAAAATTGTTCCACCAAAGCATGAGGAAAGAGATCATTCTTGCCAATCCGCATTCACTAAACATCTGTCAAGCCTTTTCCTAATATGGAAGCCATGTCTACATTGTTCATATTCCTTCTCCAAGTAAAAAACCCTCCACCATCTCCATATCCATAAAATGACAAACATCAACCACTTCATATTGCAAATTTTTCATGAGCGCACAAAACTTCTTGATAAAAATTTCCTTCCATGACTTCAAGGATTAAGAATTTCATTCATATCCCCAAAGCTACCATCCACTTGCGCCATCGGTTAATAGAGATTTCCCAAACATAATAAGATGATCCCATATAGGTTTCCTATTAGATGCATAAATAAAATAGAGAAAAAACCAAATAATATACGTTCCTATTATATGTAGAAAAATAGAAAAATAATGCATTGGAAATTAGAATTTACTTTCCTAAATTAGCTAGACAAATCGAAACAGAAGGTAATTAAATAGTTATAAATGGTATGGTATGCTCATGCTATTATTTATAGTGGAAATACAATGAAGAAAAGATAAGAAAGCCAATTCTTCTGACACAAATTCCCCCTGAGTGGCCCCTAGCCTCTTGAATAAAGATGGGTTTATAACCCAAAGACTCCCACTTTTTCTCCATAGTTGAAAAAACAGTATGAGTCTCATAAAGAAACAAAATAGATGGGTGGTATCTTCTCACCAAATCTTTAACATGTCGCCAAGTGCACCTATTAGTGGCACCTCGAATATTCCAGGACAAGATAGAAAAATCCTTGAACAACTTCATAAAGATAGAGGTGTAAAAAAAAGGCGACCCAGCGTTGACTTAAGAGGAAGGTTGGTCAACATGCTGATCATCCTGTTCTCCTTGCAGCTGAACGGCCTCCATGCAAGAATCATGAGTAGCACCATTTTCATCCATGAGCATCTTGTACCTTGAGCCCGAAACATGCTTCATATGAATGGCAGATTTCACTCCACCTCCAACATCATAAATAACCACTCTCTTGCCATTGAATTTATTATTTCCAATATCCACATTTTGGCCTTGTATCGGATCCGTCCTACTCTTTCCCGCCAGACTTTTTGAAGCATTATCCAAAAGTTTTTTTGTTGTAAGCTTCGTATCCTTCCTGGGCCTTTTATTCTTTGGAATAAATTTTGGAGAGTTTGTATTTTGATTTGTATTCGACATAGGTCCCACCTGACTTCCTTTAGCAATATTTGGTGCAAATATCACGTGACCTTTTGCATGACTCCCGATATCATTAACTTTAGGACCGTGCGGCTTTGATGAGGAGGGAATATCCTGATATGGCACCGTTTTCTTCTTATTAGCATTATTGGACTTGCTGTTTTTTTTCTTGACCACGAGCCAATCTCCGTGAAGAGGGTCCTCACTACTAGGAGCTTTCTTAGTAACACCACAATCATTGCCCTTTAATGGGTTACTATTCTGGTCGCCAGCATTTATGCCAATTGATTGCACCTCTTCCGTTATGCCTGCTGCAGCGTTTGGAACCACTGTTGTCGCCGTCGGTTGAGAAACCTCCATCTCCGCCGCCTGCATCAAATTATCATCCTTTGTAATCTCTGGTTCCACCTTACTGTTACATTCCCTGGTGAGATGCCCATAACACCCACAAGATGCACATATCCTATGCAGCCCCTCATACTCCACTCGATACCAATGGCCTTGGAGCCAAACCCTCCCTACAACTGGCTTGTTAAGCTCTATCTCCACACAAATCCTAGCATACCTTCCCCTTATAGCGTCTAAAGTATTGGTGTCTACTTTGATTGGCTTTCCAACTGCAGAAGCCAAAGCAAGTAGGATGCTTTCATCATAGAAGAAAAGATTAAGGCCCGTGAAGCGAATCCACACCATTGTTCTATCAATGGTGGCTTTAGGAGCAACAAACTCTGGTGTCCATGATTGAACCGCCAAATAATGATCAAAGATCATCCATGGACCTTCCTCCATAACTTTTCACTTATCCCCTTCCAGATCAAACTTGATCATAAAATACCCATTATCCACATCAATCGTATCATAACCAGCCTTCAACTTCCACGTTCTATTCAATTTCTCACATAGAATATTGTAACCAATGCGTTTGCCTAACAGATTGACGATCTGAGCATCTTGCCATGGGGCACATAACCCTTCAAAAACAGAATTAGCAATATGGACCATAGGCTTCAAGGGATTGCCATCTTCATAAACTATTTTTGCTAGATTCTCCTTTAGCAAGTCAACTTTTGGACGAGAGGGAATCTTATCTCTGTTCATCATCACCTTATCTCTGAACGAAACTGGATGAGTATTAGTACCTCCACCACCATCCAAAGGTTCGTTGCCGGAGCTCAACCCACCCAAAGGGCATGCAAAGAAAACGAAGTTCGTGTGGTTCTCCATCCTAATAATTTAGTTTAATCTAATTATATAAATTTATTTATTTTTATATACATTTATTATTTTACATTATGTTTGAATGATGAGTAATGAAAAGAAACGAAAAGAAAATGAGAGAAATAAGAATAAATTCTCTTATTTGAAAGTGTAAAATTGCATACGAAGGGATAGGAACTCAAGAGGAATAGTTCCCCCTCTCTTCCCCTAAAAAGTTTTATTTTTGTTCTTCAAAAAATTGGGGTGGAATGAAGAAACTAAAAATTTTTACAAGTTAAAAATATTATTTTACATTTTTTTCCTCATTTTATTTATCAAAGTAGGTCAAAAATAAAGACTAATTTCACATATAGCGACCGACTTTATTGGTCAACAAGAGAATAAAGAGTTGAGGCAGGTAAGCATCGTGCAACTCCACTAGAACCAATCCTATTCTTTGCAATTGTTATTTCTTGGCAATAATGTTGATAAGGTCGTTCTTGATGATGCTATTGTTTTTTGGTATATTTAGATATGATGGTATTGTATATTTAGTTCTATGCCAATGCTATTTAGTTCTTGGCAATATTATTTTTTTGGTAGATATTACGATACTATTATATTTAGTTCTATGTCTATAACGTTATTGTGCTATTATATGATGCTATTATATTTAGAGGATTTGGGTGTTGATCAAGACATGTTACGAACGGTTTATTATCATCTGGTTCAGTACCCCGATATACTATGAGAGCTTTGCTTGGCTGTCTATATGAAAGGCATAAATGAATATTAAAGCATCTTGTGCCAGACTATTCTCCAAATAATTAAATTTTGGAGGCTTCTAACCATGTTTAAAATATTTTTATGAATTGTTTAGATGCTTTTCCTTATGGATTTATATGTTATTATGGATTTTCTTATATGAAACTCATCATTGACACAGACTTTTAAATGAGGAAATTATGTTATGGAAAGTTTTTAGGTTTTTTTACTTGTGAGTTATTTTTTTTATTTTATAATTGTTGCTTTTACATTATTATTAATGAACTTATCAACCTCCAAGCAATTCATGGGAAAGTCATTTACATAAGAATGTCTTTCAGACTAAAAAGTTTAATTTCATGAAGATACACATGAAAATAATAACAAAAGAAAATACTGAGTATCTTTGTTTGTTTTTCAATAATTAAAAGGACAATTTAGAAAGTTAAAAATTATAATAATTATGTTATGTTTCTTTATAATTTAACTACTAAACAAAGGTAATAGAGTTCTGTCTCATTTTTTAATAATCTTTAAACAAGATAAAATGTAATTTTATTCTATTTTGTCCTTTCTGGCCCATCTCTCTTGTTCTATTTTATTTTATTAATAAAAAAATATTCAAACATAGTATTAGTCAAAATAAGAACTTCAATAGGGAATCTAAATTATTATATAAAAAGTTAGAGTGTGATTGTTTAAGCCTTTTTTTTTTATTAAAAAGTGCTTTTTTATATTAAAAAACACTTATAAAAATCACTATTGTATAACCTTAGGTTACGTTTGAATTGGTGGGATTGAGTGAAATAGAAGGAAATGAGATAGGATAGAGATAGGTTCTATTATTTAGTTATATTAAAAAATGATAGAATGAGATAGAAATGAGCGGGATGGATCTCATCACATCCCACAAAAAATTATTAATTTTCTTCTCCCCTAATTTTGGGATTATGGGATGAAACCATTTTTTCTATTATAATTATAATTAAGATTTTACTACATTAACATCATACCCTAAAATTAGTTTATTTGCAATAGGTGTAATTTAGAAAAAATAAAGTTATAACTCTTACAATTCCATTCACTTCCCAAACAATGGAATGATAACTCTACTCTATTTCATTTTAAAATATTCAAACAATGAAGTTGTATTTTTATCTGATTCCATTCCATCACATTTCATTTCATTCCATCAATTATTAAATATCCAAACATAACTTAAAAGATCATAAAAAAATTATAATATTTATATATTTGAAATTATATTTAAAATTAACCGTTAAATTTTTTACTCTTATTATCAAGAACATACAAAACGAACTCTTAATAAAACACAATATATCTATAATAGGAAATTAAATAAAAATTTAGTGAATACAATGCGTTTTTCTTATTCAATTTTGCAAGGAAAAATAAAAGAAAAAAGAACATTCTCATTCATAACTTTTTAGTTATTAGTTTTCGATCCAACTTAAGAGTTTTATATCTGTCTAATCCATGGAGCAAATTAAAATAATATTTTAATACAATGTATGAAGGAAATAAAAGGAAAAAATATCAACAAATTAAAATTATGATTGAAATTTTATTATATTTAAAAGATACAATTAATAATGTCAAATTGAGATATAATAATATAACTTGAGCCTTAACAATTTACTACTTAATAAATTTTATATAAATAATGTAAGCATTAACATAATTACTACTTTTGGTTAGAAATGTTAAACGAGTTGACTTGCCCGTTCCGCTGTGCATGGGTTGGCCAAAAAAAAATGGTGGCTGTCATGCCCCCCCTCTCTCCCAAAAAAATTGTCGTCCGATATCAATAGTACTCTGACTTTTCACATCTCTAAATTTTCTCATAGTATTGAAGAGCCATTGGAAAAAAATGTACCATTTTGGAAGTTGTCATGGTGTGCCCTATCTACTTCGTTTTAAGAAATTCTTGGATAGATATTACCTAATACATCATTATTTGGGCATTTTATTTAGTTTAAAATAATGATCCATATATTTAATTTCTTATTAAAATTACATAATTTTTAAGAATAGATTTAAATGTGACTTATTCTCTTTATTTCTTTTTCTGTCACAATATATATATATATATATTAATTGAAAACAGCCAACTAGTTTGATGTTTCTGCATTTACTTTTTTTCTTTAATTTATTCTACTTAATTTTTAATTTGTTTAAATCCTTTTTATTACAAAAAAAATACTAAAAAATTTAAAAGTATTTCTCCTATAAAAATATTATTTTTATTATATAATTATAAGTTCAAAAAATAAATTTATTTTTTCACAATTATTTTCAATCATATTTTATAATAATTCTATCGCTTCATTTTTGAGTTATTTTTTGCAAGATCATTGTATAATTGTTGAATTGATCTATTCCTTGTAAAATTCACAAAACACGTACTAATTTATAATATAATTATATTATTTCTTTTAATATGTTTTAGTGATTTATGTAAAGTGACTTGTGATAGATTAGATAAGCAAACTCATCATTTTTGTGTGATTTTGTATTTTAGTTTAAGGAAATTAAAGAAACATTGGATGGTAGCAATGGCTAGTGAATAGCAACAACACGTAGTGTACATTTTGACAGAAAAATTAAGAAGTGCTGGTGCTAAAAAAAGTCATAACAGAAAGAAGGTTAAAATTGAAAGACATAAAAAAGACAAAATAAAATTAAGTATAGCAAATTTACAAAAAAAAAAAAAGAAAGAGAAAATGGAGAAATAGTATAAGGCATTTTCAATTTGTTTTATGTTATAAAAAAGTTAATATTTCTACACGTTAAAAATTTATTTTATGTTTGTTTTATGTTAAAAAGGATTTTTTTTATATAAAAAAGTTCATAAAACAAATCAAAGGTTAAATAGAACATTAAAAAAAAAACAAATAATGAAACAGGAAGAGATAGAATAACTTTAAATTTTGTTTTATATATGTATTAATAACATGAGAAGATAAGGAAGAGGGAGAAAAAGTCACATTTAAATCAATTTATATAACTTCAATGAGAAGTTAAACATGTGAGTCATTTATTTATATATAATTATTATATTCTTATATTAAATAGTGCATATATTTTTTTTTACATCTCATCTAATATCATTTATTATACATATTTTTTTTATCATTTTTTCTCACTTCAATCACATCTTTTAAAAAAATATAAATAATACTTACACCTCTTTTTAAAAATATAAAATGATCATTTTTTATTTACATATGTTAGTAATTAAATAGAGTGCATAAGAAATGATGCATTAGGCAGTACCTATACAAGAATTTCTCATTTTTTTCAACGATTGCCTCACACTCATCCTCTTCCACCCCACCCAACCCTCTTGCTCCTAGATCAAGTGGAAAATCGATTGCCTCAAAATCCTTTGCGGATGTCAATAAAAAATTATATTTGTGAGAAAATATATTTCAGCAACTATCTTATGTGGAATCTTTCTCTATTCCTGTTCTCAAGGCATTCAATTCAATGTTTATAGTATGTTGATTCCTTTGCTACCCCTCCATCCTCTACAATTTGCAATGATGATGGCACAGTTACTCTAAACCCTGCTTTCTTCCAATGGAAGCAAATTGATTTCATGGTCTTATCTTGCATACAAGCCCACTATTTACACGAATGTTCTATGGAGCATCCTGACACAACGATGACAGCCAAGGATGCTAGGACAACCACTGAGAAGCAGTTTATTGATATCAGATGACATATTTATGTGCAATACAAAATAAAGGCTACAGGAATTTTGAAAATAAACAACCTATAGTTTTCTATAGTTGAACTGCATAAGAAAAGTAACTCTCACGCTAGAGTACACACTGTTTCACTTACAATTACAAGCACTCTGCAAATGCATGTGCTATTTATAAGCATTGATACAAAAAAAAGAATTGTCAAAACAACTGAACACAGTTTGCATCACATGGTAAGAAGTTGGTATCATTTTCGAAGGTTTGTGGCAATGTTGAATTATTGTGCTGGATTGCAAATGCTAACGGCGGTGCCAACTATCTAATGACTGATAGACAGCATATGGTGGTTATTCACATGCCCAGTAGCTGCATTAGTTGGACAGAACATGGAAACTCGGTTTAAATAAAAATTTCCTACAATGCCTCCCTTTAAGCAAGCCAATAAATTTTTGTTATTCCAAGAAACATTTTCAATTTGAGAAAGAACTTCATCTTCAATGGCTTTATGCAAATATTCTTAACCCATTTCTCATGTCAAGGACGATGATATGAGAAGTGTGTTGAGAATATTTTTTACGAAGCCATTGAAGATAGAGCTATTTCTCAGACTGAAAATGTTACTTGGAATGATAGAATTAAATGACTTGGTTTAAAGCAGCATTGTAAATTATTAAATAAAACAGGTTTCTGGGTTTTGCTCAACAAATGCAGCTACCTTGCATGTGAACAGCCACCATATGCTGTCAACTATTTGCATGTGTGCAAATAAAGGTTAAGCAAAGTCATGATGAGTCACCTAGAAATTGGCATAGGAAAACTTTTATCCATGGCCACTGACAGTTAAGTCTATTTTGTTAGGAAATCAGAGTTGGATACAGTTTAAGTGCCTTAAATACTTTATGAATGTGAACAGAAGCGCACTTAGATCTATAAAGAAAAACTGATAAAATTATAAAGCACGTGAATAGTATTTTTATGATAGGACTCATTTGTCAGTACTATTTGCACTAAAAAAATAAATCAAGAACTGCACATCAAATTTAACGTGAAAAATCTCTTTGTACAATGAGGGAAAAATCACGGAACAAATTTCAAAAAATATTTCACTATATCAAGGATAATTACAATATCTTATCTACACTCTCACACACAAGAGGTACAAAATATAGTATTTCCCAGTGAAACCCTCTCCTATTACAATTTATAGTATTATAGAGATTAAAGAATATACCCAAAATTTCTAATATATGCTCACACACTACACTCTTAGAAATTTCCTCACACTCTCTATTTTTCTCTCACTCTCAGAAGCTCACAAGCTTGTTTTGCTTCTTCTGCTTCTACTTGATGCCTTTTCGGATGAAGCAAATGTCTCTATTTATAGAAACTTCTCCAAGCATTATATTTAATGCTCCAACTTCCAACTATCCACCGAAAATGCATATGCCATCTACCCACCGAATTTGCAAGGTTTCTTCCTCCCATTGTTGACTGAGATACAAGCCACCGAATAACAATTTTTCACCTTGACTTACATCTCAAGAGTTTTCAACCTCTGCAAATATTGACCAAGTCCAAGCAATGCTTGAACTTATTAATCGCTAATAATTTTGTCATCATGTCTGTAGGATTCTCAGTTGTGACTATCTTTTGAACTACAATTGTACCATTGTTGATACTTTCTCTAACAAAATGAAGTTTAATATCAATGTGCTTTGTCCTTTCATGGTAGACTAGATTTTTTGTTAAATGAATAGCATTTTGACTATCACAATGTATGATTAGTTCCTTTTTGTCTAATCCAAAACTACCCAAAAGACTTTGCACCCATATGCTCTCTTTCATAGCCTCAGTCAATGCCATATACTCAGCTTCAGTAGTTGATAATGCAACTGTAGATTGCAATGTCGCATTCTAACTAATAATACATCCAAAGACTGTAAAGATATAATCTATTAATGACCTCCTTTTGTCCAAATCTTCTGCATAATCAGAATCTATATAGCCTATGACCCCACGAGTTTGTTGACCATCAAACACCAAACAGACATCGGTGGAACCTATTAAGTACTGCATGATTCATTTCACAGCTTCCTAGTGCACTTTTCCCGGTTTGCTCATAAATTCGCTCACCACACTTACTGCATGTGAAAGATCCAATCTTGTGCACACTATGACATACATGAGACTACCAACTGCACTAGAATAAGGTATATGAGTCATATGCTCCACCTCTTCCTCAGTTTTCGGACACTCCTTTGAAGATAGTTTAAAATGCGCAACTAATGGAGTACCAACTGGTCTAAACTGATCCATATTGAAGTGTTGTAGCACTTTCATAATGTAATTTTGCTGTGACAAGCACAATCTGTCACGATGTCTCTTCCTATGAATCTTCATATCAAGAATCTTTTTTGTTGCACCTAAGTCTTTCATCTCAAATTCTTTTCCCAACTGAGTTTTCAATATACTAATTTCAACCTTGTTGCAAGCTGCAATTAACATGTCATCTACATACAATAACAGATAAATGCGAGAACCATCTGGAAGCTTTTTAGAGTTTATACAATTATCATATTGGTTTCTATTATATCTATTACCAATCATAAATGCATCAAACCTTTTGTACCATTGCCTTGGGGACTGCTTCAAGCCGTACAATGACTTTTTTAACAGACAAACATAATTCTTCTTCTCAGGAACTACAAACCCTTCTGGTTGACTCATGTAGATTTGCTCATCTAGCTCACCATGTAAGAAAGTTGTCTTCATATCAAGTTGTTCCAACTCCAAGTCAAATATACTTACAATAGGTAATAGGATCCGAATAGAGCTATGCTTCACCACGGGAGAGAATACTTCATGGAAGTCAATGCCCTCCTTTTGAGTATAACCATTTGGTATAAGTCTTGTCTTGAACCTTGGAGGTTCAATGCCAGGGATTCCCTCTTTCCTTTTGAAGACCCATTTGCAACCAACTATTCTTTACCCCCTGAAAGTTGTACCAGCTCCCACGTTTGATTTTTATGAATAAATTCGATCTCCTTATTCATTACTATTGGTCATTCCTTTGACTCCTTGCTATCTACTGCATCACAGTAGGTAGATGGTTCATCTTCTACTGCACCGTCTGCCATCGCCAAAGCAAAGGCTATAGGATCTGCATATGACGAGTCAAGTGCACAAGCAACAGAATTCAAATATCTCTGTGGTTTCTGAATTTATCACCTTTGTATGCCAGTAGCAATACTATATGGCTCTGCTCCTCTGGTTTCTTCACTAGCACCATTGTCTCCAGGTTCATCTTGTTGTTCTTCTTCAGGTTGAGCAACACTTGAAGTACTTAGCTGACTTGTGTCTTCTTCCTGCTTCATCTTCCCAGTGTCAATCTTCAGCTCCACTTGTTTCTTAGCACCATGATCTGTCTCTACCTAATTTACTTCAGATTTTCGCTTCTGATTCACCATTACCGCCTCGCAAAATGTGACATCTCTGCTAACAATGATCTTGGGTGAGCTTGCCTTTTCTTTACATCACAATCTATAGCCCTTCACCCCTCATGCATACCCTAGAACTATACATATTCTTGCCCTCGCCTCAAGTTTACCATCACTAACATGGGCAAACGCAAGACAACCAAGTATATTCAAATCAAAATAGTTTACAGGTCGACTAGACTATACCTCTTGTGGAATCTTTAGATCAATTGCAGTTGATGGAGATCTGTTTACCAAGTATACAACTATATTGACCGCCTCAGCCCAAAATGATTTGGGAAGTTTAGCATTAATTTGTATGCATCGTGCATGCTCTAGAAGTGTTCTATTCATCCATTTTGTAACTCCATTTTGCTGTGGTGTTCCAGGTACAGTATGGTGCCTCACTATACCTGCATTCCTACAGAACTCATCAAATTCTTTGTTGCAGAATTCTCCGCCATTGTTGGTTTTCAGTCGCTTAACTGACCGCCTAGTTTGCTTTTTGACCATGACCTTCCATTAATTGAATTTTTTGAACACCTCATTTTTTTTGCTTCAAGAAATAAACCTAGACCTTCCTGGAATAGTCATCTATTAGAGTAAGAAAATAACGAGTACCACCCAATGAGTTAACAGGGGCTGGACCCCAAACATCTGAGTAAACATACTCTAAAATGTCTTTGCTGGTGTGTTTTGTAGAACTGAACTTCACTCATTTTTGCTTTCCAAATACACAATTTTCACAAAAATAGAGTTTACAATTCTTTATGCCTTTCAGCAGTTCTCTGCCAGCGAGTATTGTCATTCCCTTCTCACTCATATGACTAAGCCGCATGTGCCACAATTGTGTAACATCATCATCAGATCTTTTAGAGGATAGAACAGCAGTAGTGCCATTAACTGTGCTCCGTAGCAATAGATAGACCCCGCCCTATAGCTTTCCTTTCATCACCACCATCAAGCCTTTGGTCACATTTAAAAAACCACCCTCTCCAGAGAACTTGTACCCTTGGTTGTCTAGAGCACTCAAAGAGATCAGGTTCTTGCCCAGCTCTGATACATGTCATGCTTGAAATGTCCTTGCTGTACAATCATCTAATCTGATTCATACATCTCCTTCACCTACAACAGTAATTACCCTGTTGTCTCCTAATTGGACCTTTTCTTCCCGCTTTTGATACGAAGAGAAAAAGTTCCTATTAGGTGTCATGTGAAAAGCTGCGCCAGAATTCAGGATCTACTCGTTGCCCGAGTCACTAGTGGAAATAGTTATGACAAATTTAACATCACTATCATCAGAAATTGCAACTGTTATGTTAACAGTATTTTCTTGTTTCTCATTTCTCTCAGGGCAATTTTTTCGGATATGCCCTGGTTGGTGACAGTGAAAACACTTTAAAGACTTGTGGATTTTGGACTTTGATCTTCCTTTGCTTTTGCTTCCCGATCTTTTTTCTTGACTACGCCCTCTCATCATGAATAATCCATCTGCAGGATTATCAACACTGGATCCTGATGTCAATTTCTGATGCTTCTTTGTCATCAACGCCTCCTTTACGATTTTGACGGAGATGGTGGACCTACCATACATCATGGTATCACATAAATTATCATAGGACAAAGGTAATGAAGTCAATAAGATTATAGCTTGATCAATATCTTCGACTATAATTCCAACTGCTTGTACATCAGAGATCATCCGATTGAAGTCGTCAATATGATCTCGAATTTGTTTTTCTCCTGAAAGTTTGAATGTGTACAATCGCTTCCTCTGGTAAAGTTGGTTTGACAAAGTCTTTATAGAGTACTTTTCTTCCAAAGCTTTCCAGAATCCATCTGCGGTCTTCTCGTTCATAACCTCTCGTAGCACATTGTCTGTCAGGCTCAACTATATTGTGTTACGTACTTTGACTATTATCTCCTCCTTTTTATTAGAAGATAATGTTTCCGGCAACTTGCTCTCGCATTCCAACGCCTTTGACAGGCCTTGCTAGTCTAACAATGCCTACAACTTTAGCTTCTATAAACTGAAGTCTTGGATCCATCGAACTTCCCCACATTAAATTTTGGCATTGACATCTTTGATGTGAAATTTGATCAAGTGGCTCTGATACCACTTGTTAGGAAATCAGAGTTGGATACACCCTAAGTGTCTTAAATACTTTATGGATGTGAGCAGAAGCGCACTCAGATATGTAAAGAAGAATTGATAAAATTGTAAAGTACATGAATAGTACTTTTATGGTGGAACCCACTGTCAGCACTATTTGTACCAAAAAAATAAATCAAGAACTGCACACAAAATTTAACGTGAAAAATCCCCTTGTACACTGAGGGAAAAATCACGTGACAAATTCTGAAAAATATTTCACTATATCAAAGATAATTACAATATCTTATCTACACTCTTTCATACAAGAGGTACAAAATATAGTGTTTTTCAGTAAGACCATCTCCTACTACAATTTGTAGTATTACAGAGATTAGAGACTATACCCAAAATTTTCAGTATATGCTCATATATTACACTCTTAAAAATTTTCTCACTCTCTATTTTTCTCTCACTCTTAGAAGCTCAGAAGCTTGTTTTGCTTCTTCTACTTCTGCTTGATGCCTCTTCGGATGAAGCAAATGTCTCTATTTATAGAGACTTTTCAAAGCATTATATTTAATGCTTCAACTTCCAACTATCCACCGAAAATGCATCTGTCGTCCACCCACTGAATTTGCAAGGTTTCTTCCTCCCATTGTTGACTGAGATACAAGCCACCGAATAACATGTTTAACCTTATAAAAAGGGAGTGCATAAATCAAATAATAAGAAGTTGGAAATTATTGAAGAATTATGAAAGATCTATGGTTCAGTGATGGTAAACTGTTGTTTAACTTGAATATCAACTATTGCAAGTTATTCCATTCCAGCCTTTTCTGAGTTATCGATTGTACAAAGGGGAATTTAAGATACAAGGGAGAGAAAAGCTTACTACAAATTAGAACAGATCCTTGCTCTCCTCAGTGCTTCTCCGCTAGGTGTAGACCCAATAAACTACCCTTTCAAAGGCTTCAAAATCCAGGCTAATGGTATGTAGCCGCACTTATAGTCTTCAAATTGATAGATGCCTGACAAGACAATGCTAATATTCGATAAGACAAATTAAAACTACGCTATCAACACAAGATAATTAAGGGTATTTGTTTCAAAGTGGAATTAAAGATCAAAAGCATTTTGACTAAAGGTTAGAAGTTTGGTAACGTTTTAAATGCTCTTAAATAATTTTAGAGTATTAATGTTTCACAATTTATCACTATAGATTTTACTATAAAAATGCTATAAAAATGATTAACGACTAAAATTCTTAACTGATAACCTCCATAACAAGTAATTTTCCTTTTTTTTTCTTCTTCAATTCCACCTCCCACCCCAACCCAACAATGGTTGCAATGGTGGATGAGGGTAAGTACATTGGCAAGCCACCACACCGTGCACCACCGAAGCCGTCGTCTTTAGCTTCCGCTGCCATGAACTGTCGCCATGTCTCAACCCTAAAGCACCAGACCTCCGCCAGCCACTTCTGACCCCAGAACCTTCATTGCCATTACCTCACTATTATCCATCAAATCTCAGTCGCGCTCCACCACTGGAACAAATCGGCCACCACTGCAGCCTTCTTTACTGCACCACTGCCTACGACCCCGTAGCCACAGCTGTCGCCCCACACGAACCCAACAACCGACCACCACCGCGCTATCAACCGTGCTCATCAGAACTGGTGACCCAGTTCGTAGCTCTGTCTCGAGCGCACCTCGCGTTGCCCAGCCGCCGTCCTTCCATGCACTTTCGTTAACCGCATCGTAATTTGCATTCGAAATCGCCAGATTCGCGACCCTGAACACGCATCATCGCGTGAGCAACCACCGTTCCTCCGCGTGCTGCCAACGCCAGAAACCTTTGCCTAGTCATTGTGACAAAAATAGTACCATCGACCAAGGGTGTGGTGGAGAAGGAGGAGAATAGTGAGAGTGAAGATGTTGAAGAAAGTAAAAAAAGAGAGAAAGAGTCAAAGGTTTTTAACTGTTATAACAAGTAATTTTGCTTGAAGTATCCATGTTTAAAATTTGGATAGGAACATTATAAACATGTCCAATCTTAAAGCCAATATTTGTAGCTCAAGTGACAGTAAACCGTCTTGAAGAGTGTTTAATCTTATGATCAAATTCTATTTCAGTCAAGTTGTTCCGCCATCATTTTAGCTTATTCTCTTTGTTCACAACAGTTTTTAAGAGTTCATTTGTAAGGACACAAAAAGAAAGAAAAGCTCAACAAATCCAACCTTGCTATATCATGTGAATTTTATTTTATTTTTGCATAAATTTAGTGTACTCAAATTAAGTATATTAAGTCAATCATAACATAATTAATAAAATTAATTAAGATTGTCTATTAATTAAGTATGATAATTATATATTAATTAATACTATAATTAATTTAAGACACTTAAGTTAAATATTCTAAATTTATGTTAAAAATTTTAATATTATAATTAATCTAATACATCTTATTTAAGTATTTCAAATTTATGTAAAAAATTTGTGACTATTCTAATAACTACAAAAATTAAGTGATTTGAGTGCTCTTTCAATAATTTAAACTCACACTTTATGTCCATGTAACATGTCATTGATGACATTCACCAGAAAAACCACCTAACTGCTTTCGCCAATATGTTCAGCCCTGTCAGTTTGTGCGCCAATGATAATGCAAGTAAGTTTGGATTGGCTTTGAATTAAAAAAAAAAAAAGATCAGCTAAAAGTATGCTATTCAGTACTATGGGGCCAGTCTGTGGGCTAATTTGTCGTTTTGTACATTACTTGTAAAACCAAAAACCGTGTTCTGAAGCCGCAGTTCGCTAGATCCAGGGAAATTTTTTTTAAGATATCGCTTGTGATTTTATGATGTTATTTTTTTTTATATAATCGAGCGAAGAAAAGAGGTACATATAAATATCATAAGAAAATTATAAATTATGATTAAATTTTATTAATAAATATTTTTATATTTATTTTTTTATTTTACTTATTCACATAAAAATAATAATATGAAAAAATCCAAATGGCAATACCCTTCTTGCCCATTTGTTTAAAAGCCAAATTCTTGGTTGTCGCAAAACCATTGCAGATAAGCAGAAAGTAAGACAGCAACTGCCATACCACGGAAATATCCAAAATCGCCTCAAGCACACAAATTTTTCCTTAATGTAAGGCATTAAAAAGTGTATCACCCCATTAGCGCTAAATCCTAATTATTATTGAGAAATAATTTTTCTTCAATTCAAATATTTTTATTATTATTTACTGTATATTTATATGAAAAAATATTAAATTAGACTATATATTATTATAATTTTTTATAAGATATAAAATAAATTTATAAAAAAATTAAATAAAAATTAAAATATTTTAATTAAACTAATAACGTTACTAATTATTATTAATATATGATTAATTTTAAAAGATAATTGTTTTACAGTAGAAAGTAACTAAGAATAGAATAAAATTTCTTTAAAGTGTATTTACATTTAAAATAAATAAATAAAAATATATTTATTATTAAATTTTAATAAATTAAAATTATGATATATTTTAAATTAAATTAAATTAAATATATTTTTACTTACAAGATAACTTGATTTTAATAAAGTTTTTTTTTTCGTAAAAATATATCATTTTAAGAGGATTTGTAATGTCTTACACTAGATTAAACTGTTCCACCCATATTTAAGATAACTTATCAGGCATTTATTGGTTGCTAATTATATTTAAAATATTTTTAAATAATTATTACAAAACCGACTATCACCTAATACTTATAGCAAGTATCATGCAACTCCCTTCATTAGATACATCGGGTTGCCAGCACCGGCATGTGATGTACCAACACGTGGCACTACCTTTATCGTCCAAACCTTGTATAAAACTAAGGATCAAATTACCAAATCATGAACAAACACACAAACACAGATTTCATCGATAAGCAGAATAAAAAAACATTTTTCAACAATCTGATAAACTCCAGAAAATTCTATTATTCTTTTGAAGATTGTATAGGGCCATTGAAGAGGAATCACCAAAATACCAATTAGTATCACCTCAAAAAGTCAAAATAATTCACAAAATTACAACAATTCTACTGCATAATCCCCCAACAAGAGTAATACAGCCCAAAAACAACTCATAACACCACTATGATGGGAATTGAAGTAAATCAAAGAGAGAAAAAGGACTGAAAAACAATCTAGAACTACAAGAGGGGTCCAAGATTATTTTTAAGAAAAAAGGGGGGGTTGGGGAATATTTACAATAAGATCTGGTTCAAAGCCATTCTTAAAAAAATCTACCTTGTGTTGCAGAGCATACAATCCATGATTCTAGACCAAGCTACCCTTAGGCGCGGGTAAACCCTGTTGGTGTATGTTCTTGATTCTCTGACTATATCTTCCATGGCTTCTACAAAGAGGTTTAAGCTTCTGATTGGTGGAACATAAAGGGTCAAAGGAACTGCAGAAAAAGCCACTGTGAAGAACAACTGCAGCATTGTTTTCTTTTTTCTGATACACTCCACTAAGAGAAGAATGACAGAAACAGAAACAAAGTTGAATGTTTCAAGTCCAATAAGAAGAAGGGTATTTGGATTTGGGTTTTGTTCAGCTTCCTGGGATCTCGAAGGCTCAAAAGATTTGACTAGAAAGGTTGAGGAAGAAGAAAGAGGATGTTTGACTAATATAAAGGGTATTGAAAAAACAGAAAGAGGCAGATAGAGAAAGCAACAGTGAGGAGCAAGTTCTGGAAACTTAGGGAAGTTTGAAGCAACCGACACTCCAAGAAGGATGATATATTATATATATCTCTTCGTGCTAAAATGCAGAGAAGAGAGTAAAATCTGTATTGATGATTACTGGTAAGTGATAATTACTTGAGAGTTGATAGAGATCTATATGGGAGAAAAGAAAGAAGTGGGCGGTTGTATTTTAAGACTTATGTGGTGGTTGTGTTGTGGAGGTGGGTATTTTATTATTATTATTATTATTATATTAAAATTACCCTCAGAGAATGGCCACCTGTGCCCTCTTGCTCATAAAACTATTCCTAAATTCCTAATTGAAAATTTCCCTTTGTCTAATATGGTTTGTATGCTAAGGCTCAAGTGGAACGTCATTTGTTTACCGTTATTTATTTAATTAAAATATGTTTAATTTTATTTAATTTATTTATAAAATAATTTTGTATATCATTAAAATATTATAATTATATATAAAATAATTTAATATTTTTTATATTAATATATGATATAAATATAATGTATATATTTAATGTATATAAATTATTATTTATTTATTTATTTATTTAAGAAAGGAGGCTTATGAGGTGACACCACGAAAGGAAGGATAAGTTAAAATGAAGGCAAAGCGATTTTGGTGAGACTTGAAACTAGATCAGTTAGTTTTTAAATAGATTTAATGTCATTTAAACTATAGTCCTTGAGTGATTAGAGCTGGTAAAATGGGGTAACCCGTTTCGATCCATTTTAATCTGTTAAAATGTGAAGTGAAGTGGGTTGGCTCGTTTTAAAAAATAGGTTGGAAGAGCTAACCCACTCCACTTTAATGCGGGTTGACGGGTTGGTCCGTATAAAAGATAAAATGAGAAAAAATAGATGAGTTGGTCTATTTTAATCTACTTAAAAAATAAAAAAAATTATATAAAAAATCAATAAATACTATAAAATAATAATAAATAATAATGATAAAAAATTATAAATCATATATCTAAAATATAATTTTTAAAATAATTTAATTAAATATTCAAACATAAATTATATAACATTTAAAGAATTTTTTATTTATAGTATTACTTATTATTTTTTTTAAAAAAAGAATTAACATTACCCCGTCTCCGCTTAACCCGCTGCGACTTGAAAAAAAACATATGAGTTCAATCTTTAAACTCAACCCGTAAAAAAATGACGGGTTGACGGGTTAATCCGACGGGTTGAACCCGTTTTGTCATTCTATGAGTGACTTAACTGGACTGTAATTGAATTGATTTGGTTACTTATTTCTATTTTATTTTCCTTTTGCTGATTTAGTTAAGCTTAGCATTTATTTACATTCCTCTAACGTGTATTCTCAATCTTTAGTTAAATTGAGGTGGTTAAGGTGAAATAGTTATACAATAATTTTTTTATAAAGTATACTCAACTGTTAATGTAGTTTGATCTGAATTTGATAAAGAGGTAAATGAGACTTTTATATAAATAACTTTATAGGAAGATGATAGTTAACTTAACTAGTAAAAATTGTAAGGATTTGATATTAAATTTCATGTATTTCTTTTGATAAAATATATTTGTGTAGATTAAATTATTTAATAAATGCTATGTTGTCATTTTTAATATAAAATAATTATATAATATAAAGATATATATAATTATTTAAGTGTTGATTATTTTAGTCTATACATTTATATAAGTAAGATTTAAAAAATATTTATTCATTTAAAGTCATTTGAGTATAAAGTTTAAATAATTAACCTCATCTCTAAATGTAGCATATGTGAGTTTTTGAATGAGTGTAACAAAAATACAGTAACATAATGTCATTATAAAGAAATATTTATGTAAATTTTATTTACATATTTTATAATATCATTAAAAAATATTTGCATAAATTTTATTTACATATTTATATAAATTAAATTAATTTATATTTAAATAATTTTATAAATTTTTATATTACATAATTATTTTATAATAAAAATATGTTAATTATTAATTAATTTAATTTAAGCAACTTATATTAACGATCGTCCAAAAGAAGAACAGAGTCCTCTTAAGACAGGCAAAGATACAAAATTAATTGTGTCTACCTTCGTTATTAAAACTGGTTAATGGCTGGCGATTTCGTTTTCTCTGCGACGGGTAAGGATGATAAGGTTGTTCATGAGAAACCACCGGATCGTGGTGGTGGTGGTGGCATCAGTTTGGAGGGTAACGTTCCTAACAAAATCTCTTTTAAAGATATGGTTATGGGAAATAAAATTGCTTATGTCCCAAGGCCTAAAGTGGATCTTTACAAGGAAAACCTTGCAAGGATCGTCTATGAAGATGATAATCCTTTGAAATCAATGGTTCACATTGCAGACTCGCTTTTGAAGGTTTATGTGCTCCTTGGCAAGATGCGCTTGTTGTAAGCCTTCTTGATAAAAGCATTGGCTTTTATGCAATGAGAGACAGGTTAACAAAGATTTGGAAATTGAGTGTAGGTTTTGATATCATAGATATTGGTAATGGTTATTATATGGTGAAGTTTTTGATCGTGCTAAGGTAATGGAGGAGGGGCCGTGGATGATCTTCGATTCTACGTTGGACTCTTTTATGTCCCATGGTGTGGATTAGATTCCCCGGTCTGAATCTATACTATTATGATGAGAGCATCTTAACGCATCCTCTGCTCGGCGTGGGTGTTTTGCCGAATATGTGTAGAAATTGATCTGAATAAGCCTGTGATAGGTAAAGTTTGTATTCTCAATAAGGTGGAATATGAGGGTCTCCATAGGAATTGTACAAGTTGTGGTGGGTCACTTTGCTCGTAGTTGTAAACAAGAGAAACCAACCGTCGCCTAAGCCGCCTCCTCCTGCTCCGGTGGATTCAAACGCCGGTGAAGTCAAGTATGGAGGTCAAATATTAATGTGGAGAATCATAAGGAGGGAAAAATGGTGACATATAATTGATTACGGAGGTTTTTGATAAAGTGAATACTCAACTGTTAAACGTAAACCACTAATTCAGTCAAAATTGAAAAGTAGTAAGGCATCAAAGAATTCATGATAATGAGAAGAGAGATAAATGACAACGGACTTTTATATAAATAAAACAATTCAAAGAATATTCTTTGAGTATCAAGAAGATGATAGATTAACTCTACACGTCACTTTTCTAAAATTACTTCTAATGATAAGGAATTTAAATTCTTCTCTGAAGAACATATTAAATTTAAATTTTTTCGATGTGGATGTATTTCTTTTGATAAAATATATTTGTGTAGATTTCTTCTAACATTATTTAATAAATGCTATGTTGTCATTTTTCAATATAAAATAATTAAGAAGATTGCTTGGAGATATTCCTAAAACCCAATTGCCTCACCAATGTATGGCAATTTAGGTCCTTGGTATCACCCAGATATATAATTATTTAAGTGTTGATTCTTTTAGTCTATACATTTATATTTGTAAGATATTAAAAAATATTTATTCATTTAAAGTCATTTGAGTATCAATTTCACCCGTTTAAATAATTAACCTCATCTCTTTAAATGTTATTTTTGTTCATATCCCCGGGTCATTCTGTTTGAGTTTTGTCTTTTAGAATATGCGGCAGAGTGTAACTTTCTCTCGTCAAAAGGAGCACTACCCGGTATTTTCACCGTTAGGAGTGGCAGTAACTTGATATCCGAGATGCATTATTATTTCGATAAATGAAATATTTATGTAAATTTTATCATATTTATTGATCTTAATATTATTAAAAACATTCAAAATGGTGGATGTTCGGATATAAATTTTGGACCGGCATGTTTTTTCCTCACCTTATATTTATATCAAACCCCTTAAATCTCCTACCTTTATTCCATTTCCAATAATTTTCCGGATAAAAACTTGGTTATATTGCATTAATAGGAAATGCCATTAACAAGATTATAAATCTTTAATTTTTAATAAGGAGGTGTTTGGGAATATTTTTAAAAATAAAAAGAAATTAGAAGCGAGAATTAAAGGAGTGCGTGCCATTTATTCCTATCCTTCCTCCGATATGATTATTCTCGAGAGGGATCTTCAAAATCAGTATAACGAGGTGCTGCATCAAGAAGAGGTCCTTTGGTTCCAGAAATCTAAGGAGAATTGGGTCAAATTGGGAAATAAAAATACTAAATTCTTTCATGTTCAGACTGTGATTAGGAGGAGAAGGAGCAAGGTCTCAGGGTTAGAGGTTGATTGAGTGTGGTGTACTGATGTAGAAGTTATGAAGAGGGAGGCCCTTTCCTTCTTCAAGAACCTTTATCAATCTTCTAATTCTTGCAATCCTAACAACCTTCAGTTGAATTTTATGCCTCGGATTGATGCAGTTTTATATGATAGACTTGTTGAACCTGTGGCCATGCAAGAGGTTAAAAGTGCTCTCTTCTCTATGAATTCCTATAAGGCTCCAGGACCTGATGGTTTTCAACCTATTTTCTACAAGACTTATTGGCATATTGTAGGAAATGATGTTTATGATATGGTATCCAATGCTTTTTCTACGGGCTTCATAGATGTCAGGTTGGCTGAGACAATGATAGTTCCTATTCCTAAAGTTGATCATCCTTTAGGTTTGAGAGACTTTAGGCCAATAAGCCTTTGCAATGTTATGTTGAAGCTTATATCCAAGGTGTTGGTGAGAAGAATTAGACCGCATTTGGCTGATCTTATTGGGCCTTTGCAGAGTAGTTTTTATTCCTAAAAGAGGTACTTCAGACAATGCCTTAATTGCCCAAGAGATTGTGCATCAAATGCATAGGAAAAAGGAAACCTGGTTTTCTTCTCTTCAAAGTGGACTTTGAAAAAGCCTATGATAGGTCAATTGGGATTTCCTTAAACTTACTCTTTCTGATTTTGGCTTCCCTCAAAGGACTATTGATCTTATTATGCATTGTACCACTGCTCCTTCTTTAGCCTTGAAGTGGAATGGTGAAAAGTGGAAGTTTTACTAATGGTGAAAAGTCGGAGAGTTTTACTCCTCGAGTTGAGGCAAGGAGATCCCATGTCTCCGTATTTGTTTGTTCATGGAAAAACTTGCCCCGCTTATCCAAGAGAAAGTCCAAGATAGCAAGTGAAACGTTAGAATTTCTAAAAATGGTCCCGCACTCCCATTTGTTCTTTAGCGATTGCCCAAACTATCTCTTATCACATGTATTTGTTATAATAATAATATATGAATATATTTATATATATATATATATATATAATCTTATATTTATATAATTTTTCCTTATTTAATTATAATTAATTTAATTTAATTTTTTGGATATTTATATTTTAATTTTGACTACTTCACATAAATATAAAATGATGTATTTAATAGAAATGTGCACCAAATATTCTTCTATTCGTTAATAGGTTGTTAATAAGTACCACCTATACTTTAACTTGCTTATAATCAAGATTGCTTAATAACTTTTCATTCATAGCCATGACAAGCTCTAGGTTCAACTTTTTGTACTACCACACTTCAAACGACGCATAAAAAAACTGTTGCAGCATTTCTACAACGAAAATTTTGAAAGCGGTGATATTTATTTATGGATGGATACATTTGTTAGAAAAAAAAAGGTGTAATGGTTACTTATTGGAATTGATGTGTTAAAGAGATAATTTATCAATTGTACAAAATAATATTTGGAAAATAATTTATGTATATTAAAATATATATATATATTTGTACTTATATTATATATTAATGTGTCTCAGATATGTTAAATTATTTTATATGTAATTATAATATTTTTGTGATTATATAAAATAATTTTACAAGTAAATTAGATAAAATAAAATATATTTTAATTAAACCATGATAATATTTAAGGTTCTTCAGTTTTTTTAGTGAATAAGGACAGATGAAAAATATGAATGGTCATGTTTTTTTGGAGGTAGATGGGAGGACTATGTTATATTTGATTTAAGTTAATTAAAGTCCATGTATAAAGATACATCTTTTATTTTATTTAATGTTGATTAGTCTTTGGGGAAATTTTTTTAATTTAATGGCTTAGTGGTTTCTCTGGTTCTTGTGGATTCACACTTTTTTTGGCTATTTTTCATGGTCTTGATTCTGTTTGGAGACAAGGCCATCGTGCGATAATTTGTGAATTTCACAAATGGCCTGGATCATCACTTAATGGCCTTGATCTTATCACTAAAGAAGTTTCTCCTTTCCATCAGTATGCTCCTCTCATCAACCGCATTAAAGATTTCATGTCTTTGTCTTGGATTCTGATCTTTCAGCATACCTTACGAGAAGGAATTTTTGTGCTGATTGGTTGGCGAAATATGGTGCTTCTATGGATCAAGGTTTTACTGACTGGGAGTTCTGTCCTCACCAGGTTCATTCGATCTTGTTAGCTGATGCCTTGGGCATTATCAGGATTAGAGCTTAATTTTGTTTCTGTTTTTTTTTTTTTTGTTTTTTTCTTGCTTTCTCTCTTGATCAAAAAAATATTAACGATCGTCCCTAAATAGTTGTCACGTCACACTTTCACATTTTCAAAGAGGGTATAGGGCTAAGGAAAAGTGAAGTAACGTTTGTCATAATTTAATGATGACATTGACGACAAAAAAAAGTACTTTGTCTTTAGCGATTGCCCAAAATCTTATCACATTTTTGTTAAAGTTATACTATTTTATTTTTTTATTATTTAATTTAATTAATTTAATTTAATTTTTTTACATTTATATTTTAATGTAAATAAATATAAATGATGTATTTAATAGAAATCACCAAATATTCTTCTATTCGTTAATTAAAAAGTACCACCTTACTATTAATTTTTAATATTTTCCTAATTTTTGTACTACCACACCAAATGACGTATAAAAAAAAAGAACGGAAGAACTATTTATTTATGGATGGATACATTTGTTAGAAAAAAAAAGGTGTAATGGTTACTTATTGGAATTGATGTGTTAAAGAGATAATTTATCAATTGTACATAATATTTGGGAAATATTTTATGTATATTAAAAATTATATAAATTTTAATTAATAATATTTTAAATTAATTTATATATAATTAAATATTTTTGTGATATATAAAATTTTTATTAAAAAAAAATATTATCAAATCTCTCTTCAGTTTTGTGAATAAGGACAGATGAAAAACATGAATGGTCATGTGGTAGAGATATTTGATTTTTTGTAAAAATTTTATATATACATGTTTTTCAACTTATAATGTTATCAAATTTTAATTAATTAAAAAATATTATTATATTTAATTATGATAATATTTATACATTATAATATTTTTTTAAAAAATAACTATACATACTAAAAATAATTTTTTAATAATATTTAAAAATATTATAAAAAAATATTATCAGTACATATTAAAAAAATTTTATAAATATTAAATTTTAACTAATAATATTTACATAATTATATAATTTAAAAAAATAAAAAAATTATTAAAAAAAAATAAAAAAATTAAAAGATCAAATTACAGATTATTCATAGATAAAAATTTTTAACACAATAATCAGCTGTTGGCCAGCCGATGCACGTGTATCTTAGACACGGCCCATGTTTTTATACCATGCATGACATGGATTTGTTATGGTTCAAAAATTGGAGACTGGTAGTATCATAGAAGGGTTAATCATGAGTCACTGTAATTATTTTGGAATACCTGGCACAAGAATGCCTTAACCCTTAAGAAGAAGGAAAGGCAATGGAGTACGGAAAAATAAAACCTGTCTGTTATTTGTAAATTGCACTTTGGTGTAAACTTGGAAGTATAATTGAAGTATTGAACTCATTGCATCAATGCATCCACAGATGAGATTTTTTTTTCTTTATTATTGATTAAATGATAGATTATCCGCTCCAGCTTTAGACTAGTTAATTATCTCTTAAAGTTTAAATTTTAGAAAGTATTTGACAATTCTTTATTTTTATCAATTCTTTTTTTATTATTAACATCAAACATGTCATTAATTATGTTTTCTTTAACTAAATACTTCTCAACATATTGAGAAGTAAAGTTATATAGAACTTTGTTATAATTTTATAAAAAAATTATAAGTTTCTAAATATTTAAAGTATAAAATGATAAATTATAAAAATTTAAATCTTATGAAATAATTTGTCAAAAGGGTTAAAATGAAATGAGTAATTTGTAATTTATTTTTTTAATTCAAAGGGTTAACTTAATATACAATTAAAAATAGAGTGAATAATTTATGAACTTATTAAATAAATTTTAAATTGTTTAACTTTAATTTAAAAATATTGAACTTATTAAAAGAGATGAGTTTTTGTCTTTTAGTGACAAGTTAATATATTATGAACTAGGAGAGGTTTGTGTAATGTAATCTTTATTTATCTGATTTTTAGTTGCACTAGTGCTATCTTATTCTTAAGAGTTGCACTTACTCACAGAGAATTAAAATATAGGATCATTGGAAAAAAATGGTGAACTAAAATTTATTCTAAAAGTTAAATAATTTCTCAAAAAAATAATGTTTTTCTTTTCTGGCATATGGTGTGATTATACATTATTCATTTTCTTGTTTTTTTAGAAACTTTAGATCCCATAATTAATCTGGTCATAAATCAAGTTAGTTCATAAGTCACAATTATATTTATTTCAAAATAAACTAGTTTTTTACTCGTGTAATGTATGGAATAAACAAAGAATTTAAAAATAAAAATAAATTAAATTACTTATAATTAAATACAATATTTAAAATAAATCATCTAAAATTAGAATATTAAGAGTCTTATGTTCTGATAATTACTTCTGTAAATTGTATTTTCATTTCCTTTTGTTTAAAAGTTGGCATCAAATTTGTTGCATGAAGGCCGCCACGTGTGGATTGACACGTCACATGTTTGAGAGCTACCTAGCCACGAATATGTTGCGAGTTTTTTAGATATCGCTTTGTGTTTGGCAGTTTGCATGTGCAACAAATCTTGTACTAAGATTACGTTTGGAGTAGATTATTTTACGAAAAAAAATGGTTTATCTTTAAAAAAAATTACGAAATTTTTAATTATAAGTTATTTTACACAAAATAAGTTAATATAAACATACTTAAATTAGTTAGTAGTTGGTGACGGAATTTTTTTTAATGTGTATTTGAAATATATTTTAGATATTTAATTTTTATCATGTTAGATGTACGTAACAAATTTAATTTTTTAAATTATTAATATTTTATTTTAAAACAATAAAAAAATAAATTTCTTAGATTAGTTAGATTATTTATAAAAGTATTGTATGTATTAGTTGTCGAGTTGTAATATTTGTAGAAAACTTACCTATTGAAATTTTTTATTTAATTAAGTAGATAAAATTGGAATGGATAAAAAACTGATTAGGTAAATATGAGAATAAAAATTGATTAATGACATTATTTTATTCTTAATAGAGAGTATACGTGTTTAAAAAAAGAAGAGAGTACCATCTTACAGTAAAGATAAAATAATTTATTTTATTTTATAGGAGTGAATGGAAATATTTATAGTTTTCTAATAGGTATGATACTTATTGTTAAGTATTCATTAAATGTTAATTTTATAATAAATATTTAAAATTTTATTAAAAATAACTAATAATTAATAAAATATTTGATGTATGTCATACTCTAAAAATAAAAATGGACACCATAGAATTGCCTTATTTAAATATTTAAGTAAAACTTTATTTTGATTTTTGAAAGGCATATTTTTATCAATTTAATCCTTAAAACTTGAAATTCTTAGTTTTTTTTCTTCGCTCCATTCATTTGAGTTTAAGAATGTTAACTCTAGAAGCTGATTTGAAATTATAAAAGATGATATGACATATCCAACCTAGTCAATTAGGTTAAAATGATGTATGTTTGCCAGTTTTACACATCAGTTAGGACCTGTGTGTGTTCCATCCAAACTCCGGGTAGTAGCCATAAGAGTAGAGCTGGCAAAACGGGTTTAACCCATCGGGTTAACTCGTTAATTTGTCATTTTTTTACAAGTTGAGTTCAAGAATTAAACTCATATTTTTTTTAACTCGCATAACTCGTCCTGCATAACCCGCGGGTTAAGCGGGCGAGATTGACCTAGCGAGTTGATTTTTTTTTTTTAAAAAATGATAAGTAATATTATAAATGAAAAATCTTTGATGTTATATAATTTATGTTTGAATATTTAATTAGATTATTTTAAAAATTATATTTTAGATATTTGATTTGTAATTTTTTATCATTATTATTTATTATTTATTATAGTATTTATTAATTTTTTATATATTTTTTATTTTTTAAGCGATTAAGTCGATTGACCATTAACTTCATTTATTTTTTCATTTTATCTTTTATACTGGAAACTCTGCCAACTGTCTTAAAGTGGGGTTAAATTTCTTAACATATTTTTAAAAATGGCTCAACCCATCTCATCTCACATTTTAATGAGTTAAAGTGAGTCGAAACAGGTCGGAACGGATTGATCCATTTTACCAGTTCTACATTAGAGAGATTTTTCTGGGTAGTATGTGCATGTAAAAGTCCTTGAAAATGACTCTAATTTACCTTTTTATAAGGGAGAGATGAGTGACCTCACCTCATGATTGACAATTATAAAGTTGTTATGGGGTGTTTATAAGAATGTGCCATATGTCTTCCTTTTTTCTCTCCGATAACTAACTCCCTCTAAGATATTTTTTGGGTGCTTGTCGAGCATTATGTGGGGATCTTCATTGATTTAAGTGATGCATTGGGATCTAATATTCTATTTTAGAGTTTTTGTACAACTTTTTAAAAAGCATTTTGGCCAAACAGCATCATTTTCGTAAAAATAGGAAACAGAAAGCATGGAGAATGCGTAGAAGACAAGATTGGAGAAATATCAACATGAGTGGCTCATCTGGGTGCCCTCCATCCATGACAAATGCATGGCATGGGTTATAAGTAAGTCTTTTATAAGTGTTCAATGAGCCGGAGGCCTGCCTTGACCGTAACTGGGCAATTATTTCCTCACCCGAAAATAAAAATGAATAGAGAATAGCTATGTTTGCGTAGGTGCCCCTTCCTTCAGGCATGCAAACAACGTGTAGAAGCTTGATTTATGCAAATTGCAAAATCTTTGCCTGAATATTTGAAATTAAAACTGAATTAGTTATCTTTTCTTTTTTGGTGAAACTATTAGTTATCATTTTAAACTCTCTTTGTTTAGCATTTAATGGCTCATGAGACCAACACTAGCGTTACATATTTTAGTTTATCACTTGAATGCTGACTTTTTTGGGATTAAGATTAAAAATCTCGCGAAGTAATTGCAGGGTACTTATCCTTAAAGACACACAGACTGGCCTTAATCTTAGAAAACAGAGTTAGCTGTTTGGATCTATACCATTATCGAAAACCATCCCTTTAGGTGCATCATCCTTAGTCAGTCATGAAATCAGAAATGAAAGGGAAGGTATAGTACTGGCAAAAAAAGCAATCATGCACCATAACCATGTTATTTTCTTTGTAATAGGGCTCATAGATGTGTGTAACAATGGGCTTTATATGTTATGCCAACTTATGTATACCTTAAAATTGTTGATGTTGTCAATGAGGGTTGGCTCAACTGGTAAGGTCTAATTGCTTAGACTCAAAGGTTTCGGATTCGATTTTGCTGTTGACCTCTCTTGTCATTGTCATTTATAAGTGCCAATGTAAGCTTTCATTGTTGCTTGTGACAATAGCGTGATCTTAAAAGGGGGCACTGCAGTATATAAGTATATAAGAATTCACTGATATGTTGATTACCATTGGTGCATCTCCCTTCCTATAGTTGCTTATGAAGGAAACCACAAAACTCCACTGCTTGGTGTCTTCTTGTATAATAAGCTGTCTAAATGCTCACTTATTTTGGTGGTTGTGTATTCAGTTTGGTATTTCTGGTATCATATTAGCAATGGCTATTATTTAAAGGATATGATGTTATTCAAACAATGGTGTGAATAGTTGCTGCATACCTAATTTTCTATATTTTTATACCAGCCTCTTCTCCCTGAAGAGAAGGAACTGAAGGATGGTTAAGCTTGAACAGAAAGTATTAGTGTGTGATACTTGTTTTCTTGTTCCCCTTCTTCCCTCTTCTCTCTCTCTCTATCTCTCTCACACACACATTCTAAGTCCCAGCCCAGTAGTCAATTTTTGTTTTTAGTTTTTGGTTTTTCACATTGATCGAAGTATGTTTGCTAGTCTAGAGGTGGAATTTAGCCAAGAAGGTGTTTGACATATCTACTAAGACAAGGTCACAACAGATGGAGAGGTTTCTCTGGGAGACCATAATTGTTGCCAACATCTAGAAGGCAACAATTTTCTCTTGATAATTGTGTTTTCATCATGGTTTAAGAAAGAAAAAAAACAATACATTCTAGTTTATTATAAATTGCTCAGATCTGGATTTGTTTGGGATATGGAGTGCCATATTTTGCAAATAGAAGCTACCTCTTTCCAACTTCTTGTATAGTTCATTGTCATTTCAATGTGTTTGAGTATATTTTGATTTGGCCTTTTGAGGTCTAAACTTTCTCTTCCTTTTGGCCATTGGTATTAATTTGCTCAGTGTACTTGTATAAATATTCGAGTTTTAAGGACACTAGGACAGCATAGCTAGTTAGGCAAGCTTGTCTCTGGCAACATGAGTAGTGTTATACTTACACCTACAAGGCTACAACCATTCCCTATACAAGAAAAAGAAAATGCATCTATAATCCCTTGGATGGTTGCTTGTTTATCAGATCAACGGCCTGTTTTTGGCATTATTGTATTATAAAACTTTGTGGGGGTAGCATTGCTCTTCCAATATGCATAACTGCTTTTTTCCCCTTGTTTTATGGTCCAGGATGTAGGTAGCTTGTTTATTCCTTAACTTGGTACATATCGCAGGCAGTTCATGTGATATTCAAGGTTTGAACTTTGGAGTGCTGTTTCTAGGGGTTAAAGAGTCAAAATACAATTTGCCTCTTGTGGACTCCTTTTTTTTAAACGAGGGAGCCCTATAAAAATCCCTGACAAACATTTTATTCAGAGGATTGCATTTTTATACTGAGAATAAAAAGTGCAGAGGATTTCTTCTATAAAAATAATGCAGAAGATAGTTTGGGTTTTATAGTTATTTTAATGTTGTGGACCAATTACTTGATATTATTTTTTTAGAGTAAATTCTAATTTTGGTGCTCGAAAAATTATCACATCAATTTGGTCCTCGTATAATTTTTTGTCATAAAGGAAGTCTAAAAGTTTCTTCTTATTGTAACCAGTAGCCTATTTGGTTGAGCATTTTATAGAAGGAAATAAGAACCTCCTAGTTTTCAAACGTCATAGGACTAAATTGATGTTCCAAAAACCTTTTGAGGACCAAATTAACGATTTACTCTATATTTTGTTACAGGAAAATAGAAAGTTGGTTGTTCTTAGTTGGGAGGGCATATATGTCAAATTTCTGGGATAATTTAAACACCAACAATATTGAGGGCAAAGCATGTATGATATGTCTTCCATGATATGTTACAAAATAATCAGCCTATGCCTATCCTTGGAAGACAATCTGTTGTCACATGAGATCTATGAGTTGATCCAGCTATTTGCCAAGGGATTCAAAGATACGTTTCTGGAATAAACTGAGTGCCAAACAAATTAGACATGGTATCCAGAACGTGTTACCTGATTAAATGGTTTACATCTACATAATTGAAGTTCATGTAAAGAATATACGCTCATTTTAAGACGAATAACAATTTGTTTGGTAACTACCCTTTTGGAAATGTTTTGCGACAAAAGCATTTAATTACTCCTGTTCATCCCGAAGAGCCTCATATGATCTTTAGTCTTCATCGTTTTTACTGCTAAAGCTCTGGTATAATGTGCATGATGCTTGAGGCTTCTGATTTTGCACAATAATATTAATATGGGTCTATACTGTATTACATTTTTTCTTCAGCGGTTTGTGTTAAAAATAAAACCTCTTCCTTGGTCACTTTTTTGTTTTTTTTTTTCCCTTTTGGTAAAAAGGAAGGGAAGTTTACATGAGGAATTGGATGGCTGAAATTTAGTGATGAACCTTTTTCTCTATGTGTAATTGTTTCTCATGCCCCTTCTGTGATGATTGAATCCATAAACTAACAAATAGAAGCTAAAAAAGACAAAGGGAAGAAAAGAGCTCTTAGATTCCGTATCTTGGCTTTTTTCAGTCTCAAAATTGGTGAGCCTCAACATTCTATTCATATATATCTTCTCTTTTGAGTACTTTCAACTTTTAGCTGATGATTTGTTTTAAAGTACTACTACTTTTCCGGCCTCTGCATTTTACTAGCATATTCTCACAGTGTAGTACAAGGTGTAGCATAGAATCCCCAGGTGAGTTGTTTTTTCTTGTCTTTGTAACTAAGTAGAATGTTGCTTGGCACACCCTCATAAGCAGGAGATTTTTTTTTTCGGTTTTCTTTTTGCCTTGTCCCTCTTCAGCCCAGGACAGCTGTAGATAGAGAGAATGATGCTTTTGAAACATTTGAGTAGCTTGAGAGGTTTCTGCTTCACTTTTTCTCAAAAAATTGTGGAAGTCCCTGTCATAATAGAATTGGGGGTATAAATAACTATATTGCCCTTGCAATATTTTGGAATTGACAAAGACTCCCCTTGTATATTTATCTGATTTTGGATTGGACAGTGACTGAGATTGATAACATTGTTGATGAATAGGAATTTTCCTATGATTCATGAAAATTTTCTATGGAAAATAATTGGCATGTCAGAAGGGTGATTAGGTAAGGGAAAGGGAATCACCCTGAGAGATATACCTTGACAGCCAGGAAGAAAAGGATAGATGTGTGATGTGTACATACTTTTATCTGCATAGTTGAAAAATCTTATGGAATGGATCTTGCTAACTATTATATTTTTCAGTTTAGTTTTTAGATTGGAATTTCTATTAGGTTAAAACAAGGTCAATATAGATGAAAGCAAAACACTTCCTTAATCAGAAGAGAGGTCCTGGTATTTACTGCTAAGCCAAAACTTAATTTGTCACCGTTTTGTAATGCATGTGAATTATTAAGGATACTGACTGAGAAATCTAAAGCCAGGTGGTTAGGAAGAAAAAATCCCATTATTAATTTAAAATAACATAAGGGGCAGAAAAAAAAAAGATATTGTACAGTAATTATTATAGATAAGAAATACACGTGTAGTCCTTTTCAATAAAACAACCTAATTTTAACCATACAATTAAGTTATCTTTAAGTTGCATAAGAAGTAGACTCATCCTTTTTCCTTCTTTTGTTTTTGCCAAGAAATAGGCAAGGATAGTACTCTAATTGATGTAATTAACTCCTCAGTTATGGTACATTCCTGGTCACTTGTGCTGCAACCAACTTTTAACTGAGAACTATTCATTTATAGTAGTCCAAGTACTGTAAATTATAACTATTGTCATCCTTAATGGTAAATTCTGCATATTAAAAATGAAACTTTTTGTACTTGAGTACTCAAAAGTATTAAAATCTTGTTTGTCATGTTTCATGTTGGTTGACAGAATTAGAGCCATAATCTCTAATGTATGGCAGTGGTAGAATTATGCCAAGAAAAGAGAAAAAAAAGGCATTGCTTTGTTGGGAGGTGTACATGATTTGCTTCAGAAAAATGCCAATTAAGTGGTTAGTCCTTATGAAATTCATGCAAAGAATGTAAGCTACACAAAATGATAAAAGAACATGAAAATTAACAAACAATTGTCAAGCGTGCAACACTTTACCATTAAATTAAAATTCTAAAAGTAGCATAGTCATCATCTCTCTCTCTAGTCTCAACACACGTGAATTTGAAGTTTAAAACCTAGAGAGAGAGAGAGAGAGAGAGAGAGTATTATGTGAAGTGGAAGCAAAATTGTTTCTGTTTCATACAATAAAAGATGATGATTACCTTGTGAGTGAAGTAAAATATATCGAAAAAGACAAGAATTGAGTCAAAGACAAGAAGACCAACCATCCCTCTCTGTCCCTATGATCACTCTCTCTTTTTTGTGTTAGGGAGGTCCCCCTCCAATCCGTTTTCCACTCTACCTATCAACCAACAAACACAATACCTCTTCTTCTATCTCTTCTCTCTCTCTCCCTCTCTCATTCATATTCATATTTTAAGCAAACCCCACAACCATCAGTATCATCATCACCATTTCCACCCTATGAAGCTTTCTCTCTGTCTCTTACAAACATATCATTCCCCTATATAGCTTTCTGTTAGATCTCTATCACAACACACTCAAAAGAAGGAAGGCCTTAAAGCCTCCCTAGCTAGCTCTGATATCATCCCATCAGCACTATAGAGTCTGTAGCTGGCACAGGCAAATGAGGAAACCTGATCTGATGGGCAAAGACAGCAAAATGAATTACAATAACAACAACATTAAGAGCAAGCTAAGGAAGGGGTTGTGGTCACCTGAGGAAGATGAGAAGCTCATAAGGTACATGTTAACTAATGGACAAGGTTGCTGGAGTGACATTGCTAGGAATGCTGGCCTCCAAAGGTGTGGCAAAAGTTGCCGTCTTCGTTGGATTAATTACTTGAGACCTGACCTCAAGCGTGGTGCATTTTCACCCCAAGAGGAAGAGCACATCATTCATTTGCATTCCATTCTTGGCAACAGGTACTCTCTTCATTTTCACCTCAAAATTCCCTTCCTTGCTTTGCTTTAGTTCTTAACCAATTTCAAGTGCAACTTATCGATATATGATCTACTATTACTAATGAATGAACAAGAAGATTTCAAAGCCAAAGGGATAAACAATAAAGTCTTCTATAAAGAAGAGACAAATAGATGCAATGTCAGTGAAGATTGATACAACTTGTACAGGGTATAGGGAGACTCCTAACCTAACTCCTAAGCGTGAGTAATTAAAATACCATAAATAGGCAAACTAAATAAAAGAGATCCTAAAATGTTGCCCAAGCTGGGAGGCTCTCTTGAACTGTGACAATGTACACTGCTTTTATTACATTTTGTTTTACAATGTAATTATTGTTGTTACAACCATTCACTTCAGAATCAATATAGTGCCCCCTTTCTAATGATTTGAAAATGTATCTTCAGCTATTGAATTTCCAGTTCCAGCTACATGTTCATTTTACATTTTATTGAAACTTTTATTCTTTAATTAGTCTTAAACAAAGAATAATCCCGGCCAGCTGGACTAATTTTTCCTTTATTGAGTAACCTTTACATTGATAGAATAATTTTGAGCTTTTAAAATTTGTGAAGGAGTAATTTGGAACATTTTGTTGAGGAATTGAATTTACTGGGTGGGCCAACCCTGTGCATAGGGTTATACAAAATAGCGTTACCTGAAAGCATGTCATAGTTTTTGACTATTTGGCTAGGTCTAGCTTCCTAATGAAGGATACTATAAAATATAGACTATTCAATATAGTAGCACGCTTAAAAAATCTATGTTAAACCATGAATTATTAAATATTATAGCTTATTCCATCATGTAGGATGTAGTGTGCGCATATTATGGGCGTCATTGGCTTAATCTCTTCAATTTTGAAAAAATCTCAGGTGGTCTCAGATTGCGGCACGTCTCCCAGGACGCACAGACAATGAGATAAAGAATTTCTGGAACTCCACATTGAAGAAAAGGTTGAAAATTAACACTTCCACTCTATCACCAAACAACAGTACTGACTCATCAGAGCCTACAGATGTTTTAGGTGGGATCATGGCGATTAATGAACATGACCTCATGACCATGTGCATGGATTCCTCTACTTCAACTTCTTCATCATCCATGCAAGCAATGGTTTTTGCAGACCAATTTGATCCCTTTTCCATGTTGATCAATAATCACTATGATATGACTGTTTCAGCAGGTTTCCCTGACATTCCTGCATGCTTGACCCAAGTTGGCATGGTAGATGGGCATCATGGTAATTATGGGATATTGGAGCCTAATAAAATGGGGTTAGAAGGAGACTTCTCCCTTCCTCCACTAGAAAGTAGAAGCATTGAGGACAATAGTACCTCAATTGATGTGAAAAGCCATAACAACCACTTCAATAATAGTTGCTTCAATAACACTGATCAGATTCACAGCTCCAAAGTAGAGGACTTGTTTGGGTTTGGAAATCATGATCAAGGGCAAAACTTAAAAATGGGAGAATGGGATTTGGAGGGTTTGATGCAAGATATATCCTCTTTTCCTTTCCTTGATTTCCAAGTTGAATAAGTGCCCATCTTTGAAATCCCTTTCCTCTTTTCTCTCTCTCTCTCTCTCTTTCTCCCTTCCTCTCTTTGTCACTCTCCCTCTCACGTACACACATACACAGATATATATACAAGGCGACCCAAACCTCACCTTAGGAAATTTTGGGCACCCATTTTTTCCCTCCTTCAATTCTTCAAAATATAAACAAACACAAACCCTTTTGTTTATTATATATTATCTTGTTACCAATTGTTTCTTTTCAGCTTTTACAAATTGTACACGCCAAATATTAATCCAATTGTGTTAGGCATAGTTCTGCAATGAAAAAAAGTTGCAGTATGTGTATAGAGTGGCCAGGAATTTCTTGCATTGTTTGTGCTCCTGTGATTTCCTTGTGAAGCACGTTGTGTCAATTTGCGGGAATAGGTTGGTGCAACAATCAAAGGATCCTTTCATCAAGAGAGAAATAGTGATCGTTTAGAAAGTCAACAGCAGAATAAAGATTAGTTGAATTGTATGTAGTATTGTGTATAACAGAAGGAATAATGTGGAGCAGGAAGTTGTTATTGATTTAGTGCCAGGTAACAGATGTACAAGTTGATGTAAACACATCAATAAGTAGCAACTTTGAAATTCGTTCACTTCTTTGAAATTCGTTCACTTCTTTATATATCTTTCTTCCACCTCTTCTCTGTCTGTTTATTTTCTTTTCGTTTCCTATATATAAGCTTTGGAAAAGTTAGAGGAATAAAAATATTTAAAAAATTTAATACTTAGAATCAGTTTGACGTTTCCTTAAAAATTGTACGAAAAATTTATCTTCGAAGTTTTTGGATTCTAATCTAAGACTCCAATACTGAGATTCATTATATCTGCATTTTTCTTGGTTAATGAAATCTTAACTTCATTCACAACTTGTATCTTCTTAAAAAAAATTATGAGCTAAAATACTTTTGTTGAGACTGTATCAATATTAAATTTTCTTTTCTTTAATAAAATAAAGAGCCTAATATATTGTACTGTGATCTTGAAATAATTCAGCTGCAAACTCCATGAAACTATTAAGTATAAAGGAAAATCAATCGTGAAGCTAGTGAAGCTCTTTGGGAGTTTTACTGGGAAGAAGGAATGCTAACTGCTAAATAGGGGAAATCGTAATTAAGAAGATTAGTATTTATAATTGATCAGCATATAATTAAAAGGGTTTAATTTTGATAAATAGTGTAAAACTTTTTTATATATTATAATCCAATCTTATGTTTACATCTTATTTAAAGAATTTAATTTTGTTAACAAAAATAAGAGATGTCAAACTCATTAAATGATATAGTCACACATTATTAGATGATAGAATAAAATTATTTTATATTAATAATGTATCAAAATTAAATTTTAATTTAAATAAAACAAGTAAAATTCTTTCATTTGATTAGAATTTCTAATTTAGAATATAGTAGTCTACTCTTCAACCTTGTTATGATGAACAGACAGGGAGGAAATTGACGATCGAGGAGGAAAGATCAACGAACACGAACGAACAAGAAAGGAGCAACTTGATTTAGATTTTAGTATATAATTGATTTTAATAGAGAATTGATGTTGAAAGAAATGAATTTAAGAAAATCAATATTAAAAGAATTGATTTGTGTTTAAGAGTGATGTTTAAAAAGTTAATTTAAAAGAGATGATTTTGTTTGAATGGTGTAAATAAAATCTTTTAAACATGAAATAATTAAAAAGGACATGAAGCAACCATTGGAGTGAGTTAAAAAAGAGATAAATGAGGGTGATGTGGTAATACTTACAGCTATTAAGGCTTGCCCATTCCATCTAATAATAGATTTAATTTAACGAATCATATTAGTTTTATTTGATGCATGGCATCATGTCACTCGTGAAGGAGTTTAGAAGAATCTATCCATGATTAGTTGTAGTAGAAATGGACTGTGATTCCATATAAATCGTATCTAGAAAGTTGTCAAAATATGTTGAGTCTGATAGACTGATTTGAATAGTTCGAAAAAAAATGTAAGTTAGATTAAAAAAATTCAAACTCAAACTTAATTTGATCCGATCTAAAAATTTTGGCTAGCTTACTTTAGACCTGGTCAGACCTATTGATTATAATTTTAATTATTTTTTAATTTAATAATATACACCTAAAAAAACTTTTTTTTTTATTTAAAAAATTAAAACTTAATTGACAATTGAACTAGTTATTTAATTTATTTATCATTGACTTAAAATTAAGTAACTCAAATTTCTCATTTTTTTACTAATTTAATTTTTTAAAGATTAAATTCATTATTTTAAAAAAAAATAAAAGAATTATTAAACTGATAAACGGACACACCTAACTTTGTAGCTTTTAATGAGTTAAAATTTGGATTAACAAAATATTAGTCCAAAATATATTGAGTAGATCTAAAAATGACTTCGGGTCGGGCTGACTCATTTTTGTTAGTTCTACTTACCTACAATATCAAATGTTTAAATCTTGAAATTGTTATTTTAATTTTTTTTTATCTAATTACTATTTTTGACCCAAAATTATGTGAGTAATTAGTTGAAAAAAAAAAGAAGGAGTTTAGAAAAAGTCTCACGAGTATATTAGTTGGCAAACATGGGGCATTACATCGCTAGAAAACTTGGTGTGGTTCAATGTTCCTCCTAACAGTACATTAATAAACTAGAATTGAAAGCCATATCATCCATACAAGCAATATTTTGTGCTTCCAATGAAGCATCCTCCTCCATCCAAATATTGGAAATAAAATTAATACTATTTTTGAATGATAAGTAATGAAAAGAAGGAAAAAAGAATAAGAGAAAATGAAATAATTTTTTATATTTGAGAATTTTTAAATACATAGAAGTGAAAAAAACACATAAAAAATTATTTATCCTTTCTTCTTTTCAAATGACTAACTTTTGTTCCTCTCAAAATTGAAGTAAAACTATTTCTATTTTATTATCTTATTAATCTTCAAAATAAAGAGAAAGATAATTATGTTCTATTCTTTCTCTTCCCTTTTCGATCTATCCCCACTTATTCTATTCCATTCCATTGATAAAAAATATTCAAAAACAATATAAAAACTAAGAACATGATTGATTTATTTTTTATTTTTATTTTTAGTTAATTTATCTTTATTAATAATTATAAAAATGTCATCCTATTTTTCAAAAACTCAACTATAATAGAATAAGAGATAGTATAGACACAAACTACTAGGGGTGTAAGTGGATGGTTTGGTTTGATTTTTGAAGAAAAATAAATCCGAACCAATCAAAATCAATTGGTTTGGTTTGGTTCAGTTTTTGTATTTTTTGATAGCCAAATCCGAACCAAACCGAACCGAACATCTATGGATTGGTTTGGTTCGGGTGATCGAGTTGGCCATTTTTTTAATACAAAAATTAACTAAATAATTAGCTTTTCATAAAAAAATACAAAATAAACTAATGAAAAAAATTTTAGAAATAGAATTAATCTTATTAATTTGAACACTAATAATTATTTCATATTTTAGAATGTGTATTAAAAGGTTCATAAAGAGGAAACAAAGAAACATATTGATATTTGTATTAAGAAATTATATTTGAATAAGTTAAAAAAATTTTCAAGAGAGATTTAACTAAGTTGTATCTACTACTTATTTAATTAAGAGAAAGTTGTGAGGTTACTTTGGAGGTATATATACAACCAATTGAACCCCAATTGACATGAGTGAAACTAATGAAGACTTGATTAGTTGAACTTTGAACCAAATCATAGTGAATCCAAAGTCTCTAACCTTTGCGGTCATATTTTCATCCAAGAGAAATGTTGTAAGGCTTCAAATTATAATACACAATAGGAACTTCACCATCATTGTGCAGGTAGTCAATCAATATCAATATCTATATTCAGGTTTCTCCATAAGGTTCAACTCATTTTTATTTGTATTTTCTCTTTCCTTTAATCCAATCTTTTAAGCTCCCATTACTTAAGACTTTCATAAACTGAAAAGTCAATACTTTTTAAAGTCAATTCATCATTTCCAAAGCTTCCAAGTTTAGATGATGTTGTTGTTGTTACTTTCACTTTTCGTTTTTATGTATAGAAGAAGCAAAATTGTTAGACATAAGATATCGTTTACCATCATGTATATGATGATGTAAATTCGACATGCCTTTTCCATTGAACATGCAAAATACAAGTAAAGTTTTTTATTACCTTCTAAATGGATATCGAAAGATTTTGAAAAATCCACCATTAGGAATAGTTCCTTCAAATCATTATAAGAGAGATTCAAAAGTTAAATGACGTCTGATTTTGAAGTTGATAGGAATGGATCAAAGGATCCAAAGTTTTCATTCACCTCTCCAAGAGTTTTTAGAATAAAGCACTTTAATACTTGGCCGATTTATATCTTTATTAACATTTTGGCAGAGGAGTTTCTTAGCCTTTTGTGTTGAACGAAAATGACGTTTTAGGAGTTGAAACCGAGAAAATATTACAAAAAATAAAGAAAAACAAGTAGTAGCCGAAAAATGTTGTAGCATAATTTTTTTAAAAAATAAAATATGGTTTGATTTGATTCTATTTTTCGATTTTGAAATTTCAAAAACTTAAACTTTAATTGGTTTGGATTTTACTTCGACCAAATAACCAGATAGTATAGACACAAACTACAAATGAATAAGAGATAGGCAGATATGTAGCAAGACGGCCTTTTCAAGGACTCAACTCCACGAAGTAGTAGAAAAAACATAAATAAACGTCGCCTGAGAGATTCGAACTCTCGCGGGGAAACCCCATGTACTTAGCAGGCACACGCCTTAACCACTCGGCCAAAGCGACGTCATTGTTCAGAGGCCGACGCGTGCTTTCTCTATCTATTTGATGCTATTTATTATGGGCCTTTCTTTTGCTTGCATCGCTGTTCAGCCCATTATAGGCCTTAAACAGTAACCACTCCGCCGAAACTGCTCTTTGTTTTCATGTAATTTCAACTCTTTTTCAATGGATATTACTCTACTTTTGTTATCCTTTTCAACCAGTTCTTTGATCAGAATTTTTACTCTAATAATAATTGACTACTATTATATAGCGTCTCCATATAAGCTTGACTGAAGAAAAAAAAAAGTGAGTTTAGCTAGATTTAAATATAGATAGATATCTTTATTGTGGAAGTCAGTTGTAAGTCTAGGTGATATGTATATAAAGTAATGTTATTCATACACTATATTTTTATATTTTCTATTTTTTGGAAAAAAGAGAGAGAAAAGGCTAAGGTGATATTCTTTCTCTAGCTTCTTTTCTATCAAAAGGGAAAGGTATAAAGAGGTATAATTAAAAATGTGGTAAATGAATAATGTTTTTTATGTAAATAACATTACTTGCAATAAAGAATTGGAAATGAATAATGTTATATCCTTCTAATAAATTATTATACGTCCTCATATTTACTTAAAATAATAAGCATTAAATGAAAGAAAATAAAAACATTTAATGTCTTGAAAATTTAAAAATTATTTAATATTTTTTCTTTAAGTAGTTATAATGATTATTAAGATGATTCATTAGAAGGATATAAAATTATTCATTGGAGATAATTAATGCATGTTTGGATTTTATGAATTATTTTTTATATAGCTTTTTATGCAAATTAAGTAGTTTTGTTTTTTAAAAATAAAATTTATAACATTTTGGGTTTTGGTTGAAAAATCTTTTGATGACATTTAATCCACTAGAATAGCATTTTTCAATAAGATTTGTTTGGAGCATTTTGACTATCAGAAATTCTAGACAATCAGAATATTTTAGTCAAAATTTTTGGTAGAATGAGTTGGCATATATATATATTCGGCAGTGTTATTCGTCTAACTAAAATACTCTAACTTTCATCTAACACACTCACAAACTCATTCTGTATCCCACGGGAAAGTTACAGTAACATACAGGTTGATTTGACATCTCTCTCACATAAATCTACGGTGTAAATACAGTGTATGTATTTTAGTTGTACGAGAAACATTATCTATATATATTTTTTAACTCTCAATGAATGAGTGGTCCATACATCTTTATTCTATCCAACAATCATCCTTGAATTTAGCTAAATTTAGTTAAAACTCTGCCTAATTTAGTTTTGCCGTGTAGTATTACTTTTTGATTAATGATTTTAGATTATTTAAAAAGCTTTAGGTATAAATACCCATTTTATATTACTTTTTTTATTACGGTCAAGTAGTGTTAAGACTAACTTGTACGCGCATCGATTTATTCACTTCTCTTGTTTGGTTAAAAGGTAGGACATCCATTCAAGAACTAAGTGATTCATAAAGATATTCTTTATGGTCTAACCTCAATAAATTGACATAAATGAAATTCGAACATGTGACTATATACTTACTTACACATCACATGATCATCTACTACTAAACTAACCCATTAAAGTTTTTTCATAGCTAATCTAACACATAGCCATTGTGTTTTAAATCTTTAATTAGAGTAAGTTGTTGTTTGTTTTTACTTTTGTCTATTGTTTGAACACTTTGATTAGACGTTTACACCAATGGTCATTGCCTATGTCATTAAATTTGGGGTTTTGTCAAGAAACAAAATCTTGTTTTATGCAAGAGTTTTTTCTTGCATCAAAACAAGTATCAGAATATGATTTTGTGAGTGCTATAAGAGTGTGGATTGTCAAAAAAGTTGTAAACCTTATTTCCTTATTATATATTACTAAGGTTTAAAGTTGGGACTTATTATTGTACCAAAATTAATAAAATACAAGGAGTTGTTTCTCTCTGTACTAGGGGGTAATCCAAGATTGCTTGGTGGGCGAAGAGCTTACCTTGGTCGCTCATGGTAGTCCATCAGTTAGAGATAATAATAAAGTATTTACAAAAACACTCTAACATTCAATTCACCCTCAAAATAAAATAGGGGATAAGAGTGTTGGTAGAAAAGTGAATATAATTGGAGTAATCCATTGGTGTACTTATTAATATGCGTAAATACACTAAGAGCAAGTGCACTCTATCGCCAAGTAATATAAGATTTAAGTCCCAGTTATCGATCCTACGAGGAATAAGTAGTAATCACTAGATTCATAAAACCCTTTATTGTCCAGACAATCGAAAGTGCATAAAGAAAAATAAAATAAAAAAACAAATAAAGAAAAAAAAAGAACAATCAAGCAAAGAATATATAATCAATGAAAGAGAGACTAGGGCGCAAGGTTCACTTGATCCAATTATTTAGATTTTCTTTCATTTATGATGTAAGATAATTCTTTGCCAATATTCTCTTACCCGCTATTGAATCCCAATGGTCATGAATGAAATAATATTCTATTCCTAAATTAAATAACCTATTTGGTCATTTAGTTGAATTAATTAGGAATGCATTGAGTTTCAATTCAATAGATGAACTAACATATCCGTCAATTCCATTGGTAGAAAAAATTGATGTTTGGTCATTCATCAATCTAATCCTAGGTTTACCATATAGATCCATTCATTGAATGCGGATGGTCACCGGTCAAATAATGAATTAACACATGCCAAAAGTGATCAAGTTATGACAAAAATGCAAATAATATGATAAACCCTAAAAGAAATTACCTTAATCAAATTAGAAATCAAACCCAAATAATTAGAAAAATAAGATCTCCCATAGCCCTAGCTATGGATTTAGTTACTCATATTCAATACAAACAAACTTATATCAAAATACAAATCTATAGAAAGAAAGCCCAAAGAAAGGGAAAAACTAGAGAGAAAGAGAAATCAAAACCCTTTTTACGATGATTATGATTTTCAAGCCTTCAAGAATTGAATCATCTCTTCGAAGTCATCCTCCAAAGTCTGCTGCCATGAAACTACTCTCTTAGGATTAGGAATTTCCTATGTTGTATGCTCAATGTGTTGAATTTGGCGTAACTTCTTCAATTTATTGAAATTCACGTCTACTGTTATGCAACCAGCGCCTAAGCGCTGACTTTTCGGGCGCTTAGGCGCTGAAACACTTAAACTAGGATGTGCGCTGTTACTTGTTGCATGCTCAGGCACTCCTCCTCAGCGCTCAAGCGTTAGGTCACTAAATCACCGCTGCTGCATACGCTTTTGGCGCTCAAGCGCTCCACTTCGGTGCTCAAGTGCTGGACACTGATGAAAAATTCATCTTTTCCTTACTTCTTTGAACGTCAATTATTCTCAATGTGCAATTACCTGACAAAAATACAAAAAACATAATAAAATATAATTAAATAATACTAAAAATATAACAAAACTTACAAACAAAGTTCAATAAAAATAAAACAAACATAAAAAGAACATGAAAAATCAAGGAATTGAATCATAAAAATATGACATGTTGACGGTTCATCACTTATAATATATACACCAACGTGTATTAGTCCGAGTGGAAGAGTTCCTTGCTTAGAGACCTAATCCTATTCAAAGAGATTAGTCGCTTATTTATCGGATGTGAGATACTCTAAAAAACCAATAATATATACTAGAAAAAAAATTAGTGATGGAATTCCATCTGTATTAATGATGGAATTAATGATGAAAAAGACAATAAAATAGTGAATTCGTTGTTTCCAAATCTAGAGAAAAAAATCATAGACTGAAAATTTTGTTTCTAAAAAAAACCACCTTTACATCTATCTCTAAATAAAAAAATTCAAACAAATATCATTTACTCAATAACAACCTTTTATCTTTCCCTAAAAAATTAAAAATCAATAATTTGATAGAGCTCTAAATGTAGAGATGGATGTATTCCATCACAAGTTTTTTTAAAATTATTTTTCAGAGTTTTTTTTATTAGAGATGAACTTATTCTCCCGCTAAAATTAAAAATTATAAAAAATGTAAATATTAATTTAGAGACAAAAAAAAATCATCTCTAATTTATATTTGAGTCTTTTGAGTTTTTGTTTTATCACCGTGGCTTAAAAAGTAAAAAAATCAATTTCTGTTACTATTTTTTTTCTCGGTTACCCCTAATTTTGATCAAACCCAAATTCCCAATGTATTTTTGCATCGAGAGTGCGAAGTGCCATTATGGTTGAGGCGCATGGAGATAGTGCTCTCCACTGTCGTGTCTCTCTCCCACAACCACGAGGCAACTAGTGGCGTGATGGGGTAGCAACTAGCAATGGACTAGCTTTATGGCATAGCAATTGTGGTGTATTAGGAGACCAGCCACGACCCAAGAGGCAGGACAACCACAACCCTCGACTCACATTGCTCTATCCCTCTCTTGGTAGCACTCAGGCTTAACAGGTAGCATTTTGAAATCTTTAACACCTCATTTGACATCTAGAATTGAGCATGAAATTGGCATTTGGAATTGGAATTGGACCTACTAATTCTAATTTATTTATTTGGAAGCTATTTTTTAATTAGAATCATAATTTCATATCAAAATTTCATGGAATTTAAAAATAACTAACCCAATTCATTCTCAATTATTAACTTATATCCTAAAAATTGCAAATTCCACACTTTAGAATTAAAATCATGTTTCAATAGAAAAATGAAAAGATGTGCTGCCTCTCCTGCTCCACTCAATCTTCTTCAAAGACGAGCAACCAGCAGCATTGACGAGGTATGAACTATCTCTATCTCGCATAATCGTGTTTCATCACTGTTATGCGTCTCATCAATATCACTTTTTTAAATCTATAAGTAATTTAACTTTTGCAGTGATCAAATCAAAAGAGGTGATTTTCTTGTGTTAGAAGGAGACATGGCTTTCCAGTCCTACTGGATGGCATTGATATTTGTGTCTTCTGTATTTCATTTGTTTATTTATATAATTTCTGTGGTGGAGCCTGTGCGAGAGGAAGAAGATGCGTTCAAAGTCTTGGTTTATGCTGATTTATTATACATCATCTATTACACAAAACTAAAGTTTTTTCTAATAACGATCTAAAAAAAACTTGGTATTGCACCGCTTGGAATTATATGTCTAGATTGAAACAGTGAGTGGTGCAAAGAACTTTTTCCAATATCAACATTTAAATTGCTTATTTGCTTTAATTAATATCTGTTCAACGACTTGCCATTTCCAGGGACATGTTAGTGAAGCATTTGCTCTCTTTAATCATATATAACTTATTGCTTGATTATTATGATTGTTGAAAGATATATTCAATTTCTTGTTCTTTTTGTGATTTGTGTTTATCTGTTATAATTCATTTTCGTAGTCATATTATAATTTATTTGCTTTATGGTTGAATTTTTAGATGTCAGGAAGAATATTAGAAACTCATTCATCAACTAGTGAAGATATGAGACAAGCAAAAAATAATAATAATAATTTTAGAGGGAGTTGCTATTACTGTGGCCGCAATAGCTTCGTGATATAATAAAGGATTCATACCTAGAGAGTTAAGAGTGGAGAATGATAATGACTTGGACAGAAGAATGCTTTTGAGATGATTATATCATGGTAGTGATGAAAATTGTTATAATCAATTACATCTCACTAACCATGCCTTTTTTTTTTTAGCTTTGCAACATTTTACATGAAAAGAGAGGATTACATGATACTCATCATGTAACTGTAGAAGAATTTGTTGCAATGTTTTTACTTATTTTAGCTCATGGTCTAAAAATGAGAGTTCTCGGAGGTACTTATATTCGTTCTATAGAGACCATTAGTAGACACTTTGGTGAAGTTCTTAGAGCATTTATTGGCCTAACTAAAGAGTACATCAAATATTCACACCCTACAACTGAAGTTATAGAAGATGACAAGTGAAAGTGATTTAAGGTAAGAAATATGTTAGTCAGAATAAATAATTTGAGTATAACTTCATACACTAAATCTGATATTAATATATTAACAGGATTGTATTGGAACCGTAGATGGAACACATGTTGCAGTTACTGTTCCATTTAAAGACCAAGGTAAATATAGGAACAAGAAACAACAAATCACTACAAATATATTGGGAGTTTGTGATCGAAATATGAAGTTTGTTTATGTCTTACTTGGATGGAAGGTTCATCATCAGACTCCAGAGTTTTGCGTAGTGCCATGTTAAGAGCAGACCCATTTATAATACCAAATGGTGACAATTTCAAACTTATAGTTGTATTAAATTGTTCAATGGTTAACATTAATTATCTATTTTTATATGGAAATATTACTTAGTAGATGCAGGATATACCAATGGCACTGGTTTTCTAGCTCCTTATCATTCCACACGTACCATCTTAATGAATGGTCAAGATGTGATAATAGTCCAAGAACATATAAAGAGTTATTCAATCTTTGTCATTCTTCAACAAGAAATGTAATAGATAGAACATTTGGCTTGTTGAATAAACGATGGGCCATATTGCATACACAATTTTTTTTTGACATAAAAACTCAGGTATGATTAAACTTTGTTTATTTTCTTAAAAGAAATATATGCATTGTCATTATAATAATTTATAAACATAAGTATGAATTATCAATGCTTGTTGTATATTGCATAATTACATTCGAGACAAACAACAAGAAAATGATGATTTTTTGTTAAATGAGATAGATGCAGAAATATCTAAAACAAGGGCAGAAGAGGAGCAAGATGAGGACGATGTCATAAGATCCGTAGAAGTTACTCATGAGTGGACAACATTTAGAGATAATTTGGCCATTGAAATGTTCAATGATTATCAAGCTAGGCATGGATAATTGATGATGTATTGCCTTACTTATTGCAAGACCTTTTGCAGTAGTTATATTAATTAGTATGTTATGTTATGTTGTAAATATATCAAATTTTGTCTTATTAAGTTATTTTATGCATTGCTTTTTAATTGTATTTGTCTTGGTTTTATTTACTAGTTGATGAAGAAAGGTAAATTTTGAAAAAATAAGGATAAGGCCAAGTCATATCTAAAATGGACAAAGGATATGGACTGTGTTCTTATAAGTATTCTAGTTGAACAACATAACTTGGGAAATTAGGTACCTAATGGATGGAAATTAGTTGTATATACTGCAGTTATAAATGGCATTAAGGAAAAATGTAACGCTGTAATCACCAAGGACAACATTGTGTCTCACCTTAAAACTTGGGATAAATATTGTGCTATCATTACTAACATGCTTGACACTAGCGGCTTTAGTTAGGATTGAGATCGCAATATGGTGATCGTTCATAGCAATCAAGTTTGGGAAGATTATGTCAAGGTATTAAACTTGAGCTTGGTTTCTTTACTTTTATTTTTTTATATTAATATTTATACATAAATAGTATTACTTAGTATATTTATTTTCAGTCTCATCCAGAAGCAAGTAGTTATAGATGCAAACAAATTAAAAATTGGGAAGATTTAGCTACTATTTGTGGACAAGATCATGCTGAGACTGGTGCTGAAGCCATGAAAGAGATTGAACAAGAAGAGAATACAAACAATGTCAATTCAAATATTATTGAGAAGATAATTTATGATACACCTGAATCTACACCAACTTCGGCTAAGCAACCAACTTCGGCTAAGCAACCAACTTCTTCTATACTGAATCTAAATCTTCAAAGAAAGTGAAATCGCTCTCGTGACACACTTGTAATTATTGTTACTCATATGGCTAACACTATCAGTAAAGCTTATCCACATGATCTTATTAAAGCAAGCGCTGAAGAAATATTTGTTGAACTTTCAAAAATTTCAAATTTAGAAGAACTAGAATTGCTCCGAATAAGTGTAAGAACATAGCAAGAATATTTTGCAATGAATATAGCAGTAAGAGCCTTAAATGACTCATACTTTCTTGCATCACCAATAAGAACATCATAAGCTCGAAGCAATTCTGGTTCTTCTAAATCTGAAATTTTAGAAAGTCCAGCAAATATTTCTTCGGCGCTTGCTTTAATAGGATCATGTGGATAAACTTTACTGATAATGTTAGCCATATAAGTAAAAACAACTGCAAGTGTGTCATCAGAGCAATTTCTCTTTCTTTGAAAATTTGGATTCAATATAGAAGAAGTTGGTTGCTTAGTCGAAGTTAGTGTAGATTCAAGTGTATCATAAATTGTCTCCTCAATAATATTTGAATTGATATTGTTTGTATTCTCTTCTTGCTCAATCTTTTTCATGGCTTCAGCACCAGTCTCAGCACCATCCCCTGTAGCATGATCTTGTCCACAAATAGTAGCTAAATCTTCCTAACACTATGTTTAGATGTTTTTTCATTAAAGGAATGGAACGAAATAAGTAAAAATGGAGCGAAAAGGAAAGGAATAGAATGAAACATAGTTTCTATTCTCTTTATTTAGAAGTTTCATTAACGGAACAGAATGAAACTTCATTACCCATGTGTTCCCCCTATTCTATCTCAATTTTAAGGGGAACAAAAGTTAGGCATTTGAGGGGAAGAGGAGGGAAATGATTCCTTATGTATTTCGTTCCGTTCTCATGTATTTTAAAACTCCCAAATAAGGGAAGTTATTTTTTCTCCTCATTTCCTTTCCGTTCCCCTCATTACATATCATCCAAACATAGTGTAATTTTCAATCTGTTTGTATCTATAACTATTTGCTTCTGGATGAGACTGAAAATAAATATACCAAGTAATACTGTTTATGTATAAATATTAATATAAAAAATAAAAGTAAAGAAATCAAGCTCAAGTTTAATACCTTGACATAATCTTCTCAAACTTGATCATTGTGAACCATCACCATATTGTGATCCTAATTCCAACCAAAGCCACTAGTTCCAAGCACGTTAGTAATGATAGCACAATGTTTATCCAAAGTTTTAAGGGGAGACACAATGTTATCCATGGTGATTACAATGTTGCATTTTTCCTTTATGCCATTTATAACTGCAGTATATGCAACTGATTTTCATCCATTAAGTACCTGATTTCTCAAGTTATGTTGTTCAACTAGAATACTTGTAAGAACATGGTCCATATCCTTTGTCCATTTTAGATATGACTTGGCCTTATCCTTATTTTTGCAAAATTTACCTTTCTCCATCAACTAGTAAATAAAACCAAGACAAATACAATTAAAAAGCAATGCATAAAATAACTTAATAAGACAAAATTAGATATATTTACAACATAACATAACGTACTGATTAATATAACTACTGCAAAAGGTCTTACAATAAGTAAGACAATACATCATAAATTATCCACGCCTAGCTTGATAATCATTGAACATTTCAATGACCAAATTATCTCTAAATGTTGTCCACTCATGAGTAACTTCTACAGATCTTATGACATCGTCCTCATCTTGCTTTTCCTCTGCCCTTGTTTTAGATATTTCTGCATCTACCTCATTTAACAAAAAAAGCATCCTTTTCTTGTTGTTTGTCTTGAATGTAATTATGCAATATACAACAAGCATTGATAATTTGTACCTGTGTTTATAAATTATTATAATGACAATGCATATATCTCTTTTAAGAAAATAAACAAAGTTTAATTATACATGAGTTTTTATGTCAAAAAAGATTGTGTATACAATATGGTCCATCGTTTCTTCAACAAGCCAAATGTTCTCTCAGTTACATTTCTTGTTGAAGAATGATAAAGATTGAATAACTCTTTATATGTTCTTGGACTATTACCACATCTTGACCATTCATTAAGACGGTAGCGTGTGGAACGATAAGGAGCTAGAAATCCAAGGCCATTGGTATATCCTGCATCTACTAAGAAATATTTCTTTATAAAAATAGATAATTAATGTTAACCATTGAATGATTATAATTTAATAGAACTATAAGTTTGAAATTGTCACTATTTGGTATTATAAACAAGTCTGCTCTTGACATGGAACTACGCAAAACTCTGGAGTCTGGTGGTGAACCTTCCATCCAGGTAATACATAAACAAACTTCATATTTCGATCACAGACTCCCAATACATTTGTAGTGATTTGTTGTTTCCTGTTCCTATATTTACCTTGGTCTTTAAATGGAACAGTAACTGCAACATATGTTCTATCTAAGGCTCCAATACAATCCTGTTAATATATTAATATCAAATTTAGTGTATGACATTGTACTCAAATTATTTATTCTGACCAACATATTTCTTACTTTAAACCACTTTCACTTATCATCTTCTATAACTTCAGTTATAGGGTGTGAATATTTGATGTACTCTTTGGTTAGGCCAATAATTGTTCTAAGAACTTCACCAAAGCGTCTACTAATGGTCTCTATAGAATGAATATAAGTACCTCCGAGAACTCTCTTTTTTAGACCATGAGCTAAAATAAGTAAAAACATTGTAACAGATTCTTCTACAGTTACATGATGAGTATCATGTAATCCTCTCTTTTCACGTAAAATGTTGCAAAGCTAAAAAAAGGCATGCTTAGTGAGACGTAATTGATTATAACAATTTTCATCACTATCATGATATAATTGTCTCAAAAGCATTCTTCTTTCCAAGTCATTGTCATTCTATATTCTTAACTCTCTAGGTATGAATCCTTCATTATAACACGAAGCTATTGCAGCCACAGTAATAGCAACTCCATCTAAAATTAGTTTATTTATTTATTTTTGCTTGTCTCTTATCTTCACTGGTTGATGAATTAGTTTTTAATATTCTTCCTAACATCTAAAAATTCAACCATAAAGCAAATAAATTATAATATGGCTAAACAAATGAATTATAACAGGTAAACACAAATCACACAAAGAATAAGAAATTGAATATGTCTTTCAACAATCATAATAATCAAGTAATAAGTTATATATGATTAAAGAGAGCAAATGCTCCACTAACACATCCCTGGAAATGGCAAGTCGTTGAATATATATTGATTAAAGCAAATAAGCAATTGAAATGTTGATATTGGAAAAAGTTCTTTGCACCACTCACCGCTTCAATCTAGACATATATTTCTAAGCAATGCAATATCAAGTTTTTTTTAGATCGTTATTAGAAAAAGATTTAATTTTGTGTAATAGATGACGTATAATAAATTAGCATAAACCAAGACTTTGAACGCATCTTCTTCCTCTCACAAAGGCTCCACCACAAAAATTATATAAACAAACAAATGAAGTACAAGAGACACAAATATCAATGCCATTCGGTAGGACCGGAAAGCCATGGCTCTTTCTAACACAAGAAAATCACCTCTTTTGATTTGACCACTACATAAGTTAAATTACTTATAGATTTGAAAAAGCAATATCGATGAGACGCGTAACAGTGATGAAACACGATTACGCGATATAGAGATAATTCATACCTCGTCAAAGTTGTTGGTTGCTCGTTTTTGAAGAAGATAGAGTGGAGCAGGAAAGGCAACATGTCTTTTCGTTTTTCGTTTGAAACACGATTTTAATTCTAAAGTGTGGAATTGACAATTTTTAGGGTATGAGTTAAGAATTGAGAATCAGTTGAGTTAGTTATTTTTAAATTCCATAGAATTGTGATATGGAATTATAATTCTAATTCAAAAAGGGCTTCTAAACATAAAAATTAGAATTAGTAGGCTCAATTCCAATTCCATGCTCAATTCTAGACGTCAAACGAGGTGTAAGGTCTTTTTTCCAGAAGGAATGATAGTTTTGGTTGGCTTGTTAACTTTAATTGCATTTAAGACCATTGCAACATTTTATAAAAAATAACCACATACATAGAATAACAATAGTTTTATCGTAGGATGGATAACCATATAATGAACCTAAATGAAATTTAATTTGCACGTGTACATATATTTTTCTTCAACAATGTATATATATCATAAAATTGTAGGATTGGTAGTTTTCTTTTTCAAATAGTTTGGCTATTCATAATTTATTTTCTGCTCGTGCTTCTTTTAGTTTTTTTTGTGTGTGGTTAGAATGCTTCTTTTGGTTATTTTACATATTATAAATTGAACCTAAAAGGTATGCCTACACATTCTGCTTATAACTATAAATGGACGTGACTTAATTAGCAAGCATTATTTTGGTTCTAATCAAGCATAATCTCCTTTTTATGTGAACAAATTAAATGTGATGGGGAACAAATGCACAAAACCAGCTTGACTTATTTCTCGTACAATGTGATAGTCAACTCTATGTGGTATATATGTGCGCTCATGAAATGCTGGATTGGCTGCTAGATGAAGAGCTAACTAACTATCACAATACAAAAGAGTAAGGGGTTGATGTGGTACTTTGTGATCATCCAGCAAGTAAGTAAGCCAGCTCGCATGCTGTCGTGGCAAGAGTTCTATATTCAGTTTTAGTATTGGAGCTACAGGAAATAAGGGGTTGTTTCTTTGATTTCCAAGAGATCAAAGACGAACTAGAGTAAACATATAGCAAGTGATGGAATGCTTTGTATCCAAGCAACCATCTCAATCCAAGTCAGTAAAGGCCTCAACTTGTAGTCAGAATGAGTAGGGAAGAAAAGACCTTTTCCTGGTGAGGCCTTGAGGTACGTAATTAAAGCAATATTTAGTAGAGAAGTTGTGCAAATAGCCATGAATTGGCTTACTTATTGAAAAACAAATGCTATGTATGGATGAGTAGTGGTTAGACAGAGAAGCCGTCGCACCAAATGATGGTAAAAGGCAAAATCTGGATATGGAGAACCCGTAACTTCGTGGCATTATCAATTAGTGTAGAAGCAGGCTTGGATGCAAGAAATATATCGACGTTTGAAAGCACTTCTAAGGCAAAATTGCATTGAGTAATGAAAATTCCTTGAGAGGATCTTGCAATTTCTAGGCTAGGGAAGGGGCCTATGTCTTGATTTTTAAAGGAAGCATCAAGATAGGCCTTCATGTGTTGAATCTCATGGAGGTCATTTCCAACCAAAATCATGTCATCTAAGTTGACCAACAGAGTTGTAAAAGAGCTAAAAGTATATGCTTCATAAACAAGGAATAATCAGTCTTAGATTGGATGTATCCTTAAGAGATAAGAGAGGAACAAAGCTTGGAGAAGAAACCATTGCCTACTAGTTTGAGCCTATAAAAGGATTTTTGCAATTGGCAAACAAGGTTGGGTTGAGGAGAAGAAACCCCCAGAGGTAAGACCATATAGACTTTCTCATCTAAATCTTCATTTGTGAAAGCATTATTCACATCCAAATGATTAAGAAACCAAAATTGGCAGAAGCAATGGCTAATAACAGCCTTATGGTTGTTTTCTTAGCCACCGGGGAGAAAGTGTCAAAGTAATCAATCCCCTCCTTTTGAATGTATAATGTATCCATTGGCTACCAATCTTTCTTTGTAGCGTTATGGACCCATCGAGTTTGTATTTGATCTTATATACTCACTTACAACCTATGGGAGTCTTGTCCTTGGGAAGACTTGTAATGATCCATGTTTGATTTTCTTCCAAGAGCTTATATCTCGGATTGCATAGCCTTGACCCAACACATATGTTGGATGGCTTGAGAGTACGTAATACACTCACTCAAAGTGTGTAGAAAGTGATAAAGTAAAGAAAAATTCTTACCTAAACTTGGAGCACCACAGTTGGGTACACCAGGTCAATTAAGACTTAGTATTTTCATTAATTTTTGTAAAATTAATTGTGTAACACAAAGATTCATAAAAATACTAAGTATTGATTGGTCTGATGTAACCATCTAAATGCTCCAAGTTTAGGCAATAATTTCTCTAAAGTAAAATGCTTATATGTGGAGAAAGCCAATGATATGAGAGAAATGAATATATAGAATAATGTATACCTTTTGATGATGTTTATGTTGATGGAGTGGTGTAGGGATTGCAATGATAGTCTTGGAGGTATTCCCATAGCCAGCGTATCCTTCTCTCTATCAGTGCACCATATATAGTATTAAAGAAGAAGAAATTCCTATATATTCTGAGTATTACACTCATTTGACTAAAAACATAACATATGAATAACATAATTATACACGTTATTAGATTAAAATTAAAATATTGTTTAATAAAATTTACTCAGAGAATACCTCAGAATTTCACAACGTAGGAGTGCATCCTAGACTGCCGTGCCCAACATTATGAGAAAAGAAATGAATATTATTATCATATAAAGAAATAATATAAACTATGAAATTAATAAAGAAATAAGTAAAAAAAATTAAAATAGACACAAATTTTATGTAATAATGCACTTATCATATTAAAAGGAGAAATTTAAATTTGGTATGCAAATTTTCAATATTATTTTCATTTTGAAATCATCACTATGAAAGGCATCTTTTTGAGATAAAAATATCATAAAATTTGATTTTATGAATATTTTATTTTCTGAAAAAATTTGAAAAAAAATATTGAATATATTGAAGAAACCATTATATTTTCTTTTTTGTAATTCACTCATTTTAAAACCCTTTTAGTTACTTGTTTTGATATTTATTATCCATGAATATTGGGTGGCATTTTGTGTTTCAAGTTTAGATGGATTCACCAATGAATGTATAGATAAATAATAAAATTTATAAATTTGTCAAGAAAATGATGAATTAGTTAAATTTGGAATAAAATTATTAATAAATGGAAATTAATTTTTTTTAAAAAATTATTTACTATAATTTTTTTTTCTTTTGGGCAATTAATGTTGACTTAAAAAATTTGGCATAATATCATCTTATAACATGTATCAAAAAATCTATTTTTGCTTGATGCCCAAATTTTTGGCCTCAGTGTCTCCTTCCCCTTCTATTGAGGTTGATTGACTATGGCCGCTCATCAAGCAAATAATGGCGATAGGCATTACTTCTATCATCGGTATTTCTCTCATCATTCTCTCTCCTCCCCCCTCTCTCTCTCTCTTTGTGTGCCTTTTTGTTTATTTTTCTTGACTTATTTCCATTTCTAGTTATACATATAGTCGCCGCCGCCGCCGAGTACCACGTCGTGCCATCTTTGAAGACCAATTGCCTCCACCACCACCACTAACACCGGAAATCTTTAGCCACAAGGTTATTCATGTCCTATTTTGTAAAATATACTTCTAATAATTTTTTATTTAATGTAGAAGTTAAACATTAGGTTATTGATAATATTCAATATAGTTGTATATGACCCAAATCGACTTGGTCTATCTGACTGAGAAACTCATGACCTAGTTTTTGGGTTAGTCTGGTTCATACACATTTTTTCATTGACTCGGTCAAACTAAGTGACTCGCATGCTTTTAAATAAAACTTTAAAGATTTGATTTTGGTACATGAATGACTTTTGTGATGAAATGCATGATGTCATTAAACTACATATTCATATTGAGTTATGTTCTTAATTATTTAATTTATATTATTATTCAATTAATATGATTTTTTAACATAATGCTAGACTATTATCACCGCTAATTTGATTACATCATATAATACTTTTTTTATATAAAATATTTTTCATGTAGTATTTTTTACATAGTAATTTCTTATATAAAGTATTTAATTTTTCATATAATATTCTTTTTAAGATTTTTCTTCTTTGTTTGGATTTTCTAGTTCGATCACTTGATCTGTGATTAAACTGCTAACCTAATGACCCAGACTTTTAATTGAATTGATCTCTAGTTCAAGATATACAACTATGATATTCAATTAAATTTTTTAAATATGTTTTGATAGGTAAGTAAGTGGGCTTTTCATATAGCTTTAGAAGATAAGTTTATTGTTAAAATATAATAATGGATTTAGTTTAATTAGTATTCTTTGCGTTTCTGCAAGTTCGAATTTCTGATATTGTAAAGACACATCAATTGCTTAACTTAATATTGCTTACACTTAAATCATAACCTGTTTGTCTAGTTAAAAATATTTTTTATTTTACTTTAAAAAAATAATTATTTAAACTTCGACTTAATTTAGGTTTATTAGAAAATATGATTTTATTTCAAGTAGTTAACTTAGCCAGAAAGAAGTTGAAAAAAAAAACTTACCAGAAAGATTAGTTTGAATGCTCAGATTTTTTTTTTGTTAATCCCTTAAACTTTTTTTTTATTATTTTAGTCATTTGTTGTCCCGTGAATTATGGCCAGGTATTTAAGTAATTTCAATAATGGTTCATTTATTGTGGGATAGACTAAAAAATATCTCCATTTCATTTGCTGCAATTGTTCATTAACTTTTAGTCTTTGTCTCATATCATATTTGATGACAAAAACAATCACTTTGTATTTTATTGTCAACGAGGTTTGGTTTAATTGATAAAATGGAATATTTACTAGTGATTTTTTATTGATAGGTCATTTATAATAAATACTATTAACCATAAGTCATTGTTAAAATTTGTGGCATGTCTTAACTTTGAAATGGAACAACTTCCACTCTTCTTAAACTTTAATTTTTGAAATGAAAAGAATTTGTCCTTCTATTATGTGAGATTTTAACCTAAAAATCAGGAAAGTTTAGCAAAGTAGACGATAGAGAGGATATCTTAACTCTGATATTATATGAGATTCTAACCTAAAACTAATTGACATTAAGTAGAGTGACCTAATAAATATATAAACTGTACCCAAAAGATTGAGATAGATAATATGATACTCTTAACACATTAGCTTAAAAGCCAATCAACTTGTCGCCGGGGTTTTATTTTATAATGGACATATCTAGTGCTTAAGGTATGATTTTAAAGACAAAAATTATGAAACTTCATATATGAGCTTTTAGTTTTCATATCAATTGAAATTGAGTCCTCCTCAGACAGTTGTAAGGGTGCATCATCCAACATCAGCTTGATATATTTAGGGGAATTAATTCATTTAGCTAGGTACCGACCCAAAGTTTAAACTTGAGTAATTAAGGCAAGGGGAACATTTCCTTAAGCACTATGTAAATCCCATTTAGTTAATGATGATATTGAAGTTGGGAAAAACACAGAAAGAAAGATAAATTATGCTCCTTAAAATTTGAGTTTTTCTATACCCACAACTAGCTTTCTCAAACCTTTAAGAACACAGGCTATGACCTTTCTCAACTAGGTCAAATAAAACCAATAGTTATATAATGCTGAAACTTTACATAAAGCAGCTTTTAACATAAGTCTTGAAACTTATAAACATAAACCAACACCTCAAATTAAAGTTGAATTTTTAAACAAATTCAAAGTCGTGAAAGCTAAGTTTCAAAAATCTTGGCTGGTTGAGTTGGTCTTTGTGAAAACCTAGATTTTAACTTACAAAAATAAGAGAACAAAAATGAAACACCAACAAAAGAACTTGAACGGAAGATATGAGGGAAGAGAAAGCATCTGTTAGGCTTCTTGCTCTTCATGAGAAATCTTGTTCTTGTAACATCTTTTAAGCTTCTGATCTTGTCTTTATGAGATCTTCAACCTTATTAAGAAAAGTTATCATCCTTAAGACTTGAGACAAGTATTGGGCTCTTGATCAGTTCTTCTCAAGTTCTTATTGATGCTTTTAATCTCTTTTGATGACCATCCAGACATATCAAGATATTTTTCATCTTAAATCTTAAGATCTAGACATCAAGGCTGAACAAAAATCCCACAAAAAGACATATTAATCCACTCCAAAAGTGTTAAGAGCCCTAAACAGTATTTTCAATATCATTTGTTAATCATCAAAATATAATAGAAAGAGCTTGATTCAGAGGGCTTTGTGGACCTTACATATATCACTAACCTAATTGTCCATTAAACACATAGTGTGGTCTCAAAACTTGTTTTTCATTAATAAAACTAAAATATGATAGCTTGGGGTAAATAGACATGAACTCACTAAGCTCCATTTAAAACAAGTTCAAACCTGCCTTTTACTTAGAAGGTTTTATAATCTTCTAAACCAAAATATAACAAAGAGTCGTAAGAGCACTTCAAACTGTAACTAGGTGAAGGATCACTATAGAGCAACTAATTCAAAAAAGTGAATTATGAAATGATGGCTTGGATTCAACTAGAAGCAACATTTCCACCCACATCATAGCCTGGTTTGAGATAGGGTGGAAAAGCAACTCTTCCGTCAAAACAGGATCCCATCCTATATCTCTGTGCCTTCGAGAAAGAAAGAGAAAAAAAAAAATATAAAGTAATACTATAAAAATGGGAAATTTTGATGCTATAAAATCTTTGGAAAAGTGATTAACATCAAAGTAGGTGAGAAAGTAATCAAAATTTTGTTGGTTTTTGAAGACTTACCTTCATTAGCTATTAGTGACTATAGAAACTATGTTAGTCATGCCACTTGTGAGCCAACAATATCACAAATATGATTAAACGGTATAGATTTCGCCTCTGCCTATCGTGTAGAATGATATATGCTCAATATCATTCAAAAATTAGATGGTTAAGTTAGTTCTATACAACATTAAGGTTTGAAATTGCAAAGGAAGTTACCATAATAATTTTAGAAAAATTGCTAGGGTGTTGCACTAAGAAATGGCTAAAATGCATTTGGATGGTCAGAGAGCTTTGGATGTGTGTCTCTTTCTTTTGAAGAAACGGTATTATACAGAAATTCCTAAGTTGTTGAAGAAATACAGTTGTTAACTTGTTATGTAACTCTTAAAAAGGTGGATTTTTGTATGCTCACGATGAAAAAATGGAGATCCATGATATGCTCCAGGAATCTCTTCCTCAACCAATCAGTTATTCATTCACCCACTTTTTTTTCCAGTCTTAATACTTCATTTTATCATATTTTCTAGAATAATGTTAGAATGGCCTTGGTGTCTGGAGGCCTTAACTTTTCTTTAAAGCCTGATTTGATTGATTGTGTCTCTCACAAAATGTCCTCACACCCAAAAAGTATGAGACTAATTCAAGCTTGGTTGTTTGACGGATTAGCTTCTTGAAATGAGGTCAAATAGATTCCTACGACACTTTTTTGAGTTTATTATCAAAATTGAAGTTGGTTTAAATAGAAAAGGTGGGCCCTACTCGAGTATGGAGCCAACTGAAATTTAATAAACTTATAACTCTCAATTTTAAAATTCGATGACCAAAAAAATCCAAAATTTCAACTTTCAATGCATAATTACATTAAAGAAAGCTAATAATGTTTATTTTTTTATTATGAGCTTGTTAACCTTTTTGATATATTATAATTCATCCATAACTCTTAGCAATGGGTATCCTTCCATAAAATAAGTTCAATTAAATCTTTTTACTTGTTCAAGACTCTTAATAACAAGATTCACTTCTTTAAGGATTAAATTGGAGTATTTTGGGAATTTCATAGAGGTTAGACCAGCTTCTTTATTTAGTTAGGACATAAGAACCATGAAATTCTTATATTCGTGAGAACAAAATTTGGCTTAACCCAAGTTAAAGACAAGTCCTCAAATTTCTTATAATTTTATGTTACATATTTATTTTTTCAACTTCTTTTAATTTTTAGCTCTATTAACTTAATAAAATAGACATATAACATAAAGTTAGAAGGAATTGGAGGATTGGTCTCCAACTTGAGTTGAAACTAAGTTTTATCTTATTTGTGACATGTCAATTCAGTATAATATGAAAGTTTAGTATAATATAGGAGAAATGCTTTTTTTTTTCATTGGCAAATATTGATAATGATTAATGAGGCATAGTTTCGTGATTTTTACTCAACTCCTTTTATTTCCTCTTCTTTTGCAAATTATAGATGCAGTACTTTTCCAATAGAAGTATCATACATTTATATACTATACATTTGTTCATTAGATGAGCTTTGCTAACAACCATCATTTACCACCTAGCTCAAATCATGTGCATACAAATTAACATATGCCATTAATACCAACCAGTTAATACTTTCTTAATCTATAAGTTGCATTATATATTATATATCCAATTTTGTGTTGGTATATTGAAATTAATTGCTGTTATAATTTTCTCCTAACTTTCTTTTCCTTTTCTATTTTGAGTAGCCTGAAATGCTTGATGATGAGATTGAAGAAGACATGGAGGGGAAGGAGAAGGTCTATGTAGAAGAGGACGTGGAGAAGAAGGGAAAGAAGAAGGTTTATGTAGAAGAGGATGTGGACAAGAATGATAATGGACACGAAGGTAACTTTTGCTCAATTTATATCTTTTGTCAAATGTATGCATTGACATAAGGATCTTCCTCTGTTTTAGCAATGCGGTTTGTTTATGTGCACAACCTTCTGTGCTTCTTTTATGGGCGTATATAGGTTGGGTTAAATTGCTTTGTGTATATAGGTTGGGCGTATATGAATATTTGTGTGTTATATGCAAAGTGTAAGTATTTGTTGACAAAAAAATAAAAATAAAAAGAGCTTTCATTATGCTTATCATTTATATGTCAGCATTAGAGGAATTACGTTAAACGGTGAGAGCTATATGATTTGTTGTTTTATTTGTTTTTCTCGCTTCTTACATTTTTTTAATGATATTTCTTGCTTCTTACATAATGTTAGGTAGATATACATCTTTTATTTATTAAATTTTATTAAAATTCTTTGAAAATGGCTTGAAGCCTCAATATCAGTCTAGTTGTAGTTAGCATGTTTACGTAACATACATTTTGTCTTCTACTCCCTCACAGACCAAGGATCAAGCAGAGAGAAAACAAGTAAAATTAATGGAATAACGATGGCATAAGTGAAATTGTGTTTATTTTTTTATTAAATGGGGTTTAATAAATGAGAATGATGTTCTACACTTGTAATATATATCTAGATTATAGAATTTCATGTAATCATTTTTCTGATTTCTTATCAGAGGAACAAGATGGAGATTCAAAATGTGTGTGTACTAAACGAAGAAGGATTAAAAACAAAAGTAGAAAGGCTGTGTTGAAGCTTGGATTGCAACCTATTTCAGGTGTCCAACAGGTTACTGTCAAGAAAGATGAGAATGTCAGCCCCTGGACTCATATGCCTTTCTTTATGAACTTCACCCTTTTTTGCCCCCTTCTTTTGCTCTCAATTATGGTTATAACTTTCTTGGTAACATACTAATATGCCGGTTGTTATTGATGACAGACTGTCCTAGTTGTCTCGAATCCGGAGGTCTTCGAAAACCAAATATCTGGAAGTTATGTCATCTTTGGCAAAACAATTAAGGAGAAAAGCTCACAGCAGCAGACTCGGGACTAGCTCTAAGCTCCTAACAATCTTAGCCATGTTGACCCCTACTAGCTGTTTTATCATTTCAGTACTGAAATTATTGTTTCTATGTTCATTTCAAATGCTTTTGCTCTAGTTGTTTCTAGGATGGATAACTAATAATTTTATGACAGACTGTGTTTCTTGCTAGCTGAAAGTGAGGTGGCCACATTCTCATTCACATTTTCAAAATTCTTTGATATAATGTTGACTTATTTAAATGCCCCTGCTATTATGAGTTTAAATTTGATCCACTTAAGTGTAAAGGTTTTAATACTACCACCACCGATGCTTTTGAACATCATTAGAATAGTTAGACTTCTTTAATAGTGGTTGTGATAATCAAATTACTGGTTGACAATGTATAATTGAATGATAGTATAAATTTTTTTTCCATTGACAAAGGATTCAGATTAAATACAACTATTATTTTAAGCTTGACTTCATTAAAGTAATGAAGCGGTTTTTTGTCCCCCAATTTCTTTAGATTTAAGCAAGTGGGACATAAGTATATAATCCTATTCTTGAACTAATCAGTTTAAACAGCCTCAGAGACAAAAGAAAGAAACCTAAAGGTTTGACTGTTGGATTGCTAGATGATTGGAACGTAACTTCATAGACGTCCGTAGTAGCAACTTCCACTATAGAATAAAAGAAGAAAATGCAATCAAAATATAAAGAAGCAATTTGCTGGGAAGGATTTTTTTTGTACCAACTACTAACCAACAAAAAACTCCATGGAGTAGAACTGTAAAGATGAGTTAGCCCGCGTCGCCACGCCTCTACATGGGTTGAATTGAGCCAACCCATTTGGGTTATGGGTTTAAAAGTTCCAACCAGCCCTGCCCCATCACGGGCAAGGGGTCATATGGGCCAACCCTGCCATATTTGAAAAATCAGGTACTAGCAACTTTAGGAGGTTTGTGTTTTACATATATTTTGCATAACTTAGATTGAAGGTTGATTCGGTTAGAATGTTAAGTTATTGGGTTAAGAGTTTAATTGTGAGTTAAATAATTTAATCAAAAAATTCAGATGAAGAAAAAAATATTTTTTAAAATATTATATGAAAATTATTTAATATAAAATATATTATATTAAAAAATATTAAACAAAATTTACTATATAAAAAAAATACTTCTAAACAAATAGTGATGATAACCTATTGATTGTATAATAAATTAAAAAATTGAGAATAATATTCAACAGAAGCATATATGATCTAGTGCTAGAATGTACTTTATGACAAACATCTTCAAGTATAATGTTCAAATTAAGGGTGTAAATTAGTTCGGATAATCGACAACCCGATCAATCCAAACCGAACTAATTAAATTGGTTCGGTTTGGTTTGGGTATATTGATTGGTTCGGGTAAAATCCAAACCAATTAAAGTTTAATTGGTTCGGTTCTCGGATTTGAAATTTCAAAACCAAACCAAACCGAATCAAACCAAACCATATATTTATATATTTTATTTTTAAAAAAAAGTATGCTACAATATTTTTTGGCTACTACTTTTTTTTTATTTTTTGTAATACTTTCTCGGTTTTCAACTCTTAAAACGTCGTTTTCGTTCAACACAAAAAGCTAGAAAACTCATCTGCCAAAATGTTCAGTTCTGCTCACCGACACTGCAGTTCTGGCCAGGAATATGTTATCAAGTGCTATTTTAAAAACTCTTGGAGAGGTGAGAGACTTGAAAACTTTGGATCTTTCCTTCAACCAATTCTCTGGATCCATTCCTATTGAACTTCAAAATCTACATGTTATTTAGCTTTTGAACTTCTCTTATAATGATTTAGAATGGACCATTCCTAATGGTGGAGTTTTCCAAAATCTTTCTATTGTCCATTTAGAAGGCAATAAAAAACTTTGCTTATATTTTGCATGTGAGCCTCATGGCCATGGAAGAAAGCATGCCAGACATTACATCATCATAGCCACAGTGGTAACACTGATACTATGTCTGACAATTTGCTTGTTACTATACATAAAGAATAGAAAAGTGAAAGTAACAGCAACAATATCATTTAAACTTGAAATATTGGAAACGATAAATTGACTTTAAATGCTCTAGTATTGACTTTAAAAATAATGAATTTCTTGCTCTAGTTTATGAATACTTAAGTAATGAGAGTTTGAAAGATTGGATTAAGGGGAAGAGAAAGCATGCAAATGAAAATGAGTTGAACCTTATGAAGAGATTGAATATAAATATTGATGATGCTTGTGCATTGAATTACCTGCACAATGATAGTGAAGTTCCTATTGTGTATTGTAATTTGAAGCCCAACAACATTCTCTTGGATGAAAATATGACTGCAAAAGTTGGAGACTTTAGATTCGCTAGGTTGCTGATTCAAAGTTCAACTAACCAAGTCTCCATTAGTTCCACTCATGTCCTTAAGGGTTCAATTAGTTACATATATACCTCTAGGTTAGTAGCCTTATAACTTTCTCTTAATTGAATAGTAGTAGTGTACAACTTGTCAAGTTAAATCTCTCTTGAAGAATTTTTTAACTTATTCAAATTTAATTTCTTAATACAAATATCAATATGTTTCTTTGTCTCCTCTTTATGAACCTTTTAATACACATTCTGAAACATGAAATAATTATTAGTATTCAAATCAATAAGTTTGATTCTATTTCTAGAAATTTTTTCATAAGTTTATTATGTATTTTTTTCTGTTATGAAAAACTAATTATTTAGTTAATTTTTGTATTAAAAAAATGATCAACCCGATCATTCGAATCAAACCAATCCATAGATGTTTGGTTCGGTTTGGTTCGAATTTGACTATCAAAAAATACAAAAATCGAACCAAACCAAACCAATTGATTTTGATTGGTTCGGATTTATTTTCCCTTAAAAATCAAATCAAACCACCCACTTATACTCCTAATTCAAATCCTAAAAATTGGATTTTTGTTAAGTTTTATACAAAAAAGATAAATAAATTTGCCCAACCCAAGTCAATTCGCTTTTGATTGGGTTGATAAAAAATTTGATCCAATAGGTTGACCAGACCATCTTGGAGCTCGAGTCGCAGGTTTTCCAAGTCAACCAATTAGGCTACTCTGATCCGTACAACTATAGTTTGATAAAACCCAAACAACACTTTTCGTGAAAAATTCATTCTATTCAATAATAATAATAATAATAATAATAATAATGGGTGTTTATGAGTTGGGTCAATCTGTGAATTTATGAATTTTAACTCAACTCAATCCATCAATGGTGGGTAGGTTTTATATTGACTCTACAAGTGCACGGATTGTACAAATAGTAAAGTAACGAGAGAGAATATTATTTCCCAAGGCATTAGGATAGTATTGGTGCTAGTTATCAACCAATTACTACTGAATTCTTGTTTAAACAACCAAATTTGAATGGTAAGGTATCAAACAAAAAGTAATAAAACAAGAAAGCAAGTGAAATAAAAGCAGACTTCTAAAAAGACAAGAGCTATGTGTTAGAATCTAGCGTCTCCTTTTTCACCCATCACTTCACTTGACTACTAGCAAACTCCCATTGATTTAATTAATAAATTAGTTTGTCAGTCAAGACTCTAATTTAGTTAAAAATATATGTCTAAGTCAATTAATCATTATTTCCTTTTTTAAAACATTATGTATCCTTATGTATTAATTAACCCAAGTTCCCCTCGTTAAGCACAAGTCTGATACCATATAAGAAAATAATATGATGATGAGCATATAAATATTCTACTTTGTATTAAACTTGAAACTTAATACATATATACATATAGGTTCATAGGGAAGGATGAAACTAACTAAATCAACCATGCTTAATCTGCTAACAAATTCAGCCACAACAACTTGTCACTAATCTGTTTACTATTCCACAGCTACATGACTAATTACGAAGAACATGATAAATAAAACGTCAAACTCCATGCATGATACGTATAAATGTGCATATGAATGTATAGAAATCAGCTGGAACTAGTATCTGCCCAGAGATAATAATTCAAATATCAGAAACAAAGCAGCTAGCATAAAAATAAAAAATGGCCGTTATAAAACTCTAAATTCCAATGTCTAAATTCTTAGGAGCGAAGTCTATATAATTACAATCAAAATAAAAGAAAAAGCATGAAATTTAGAGTTTTTTTATTGAGGAGAGAAAAACAATATGGCATGAATTAATCATGATGGCAGTGAGAATTGCAATTCTCATAGGGCCGTTTGTTTGCGTTTTTTTAAGAAAAAAACTGCTTTTGAAATAAAAAATACATCTAAATTTTTTTAAGATAAATAGACAAGTAGTTTATAAAAAGGAAAAACCGAAAAAAATAATCAGATTTGGTATTTTTCTTTAAAGATAAAAATAGTAACTTCAAGTTTATGCAAACTCACCGCACCATAATATAAAAGCAAAAGCTACTCTCTATGTTAGACTATTTTGCTCAATAATCATACTGTTGTGTTATCATTATTATCATATATGACTCATGCATCTTTTTTTTAATGAGGATCATTTGTTCTTATTTTTTTTTACTTAAATTTTGATGAATATTCTAAACTTAATTACATGTTTTTTTCTCATTTAATTTACTTTACATTTGTCAAAATTTAAGTAGAGAAATAAAAAATGTAACAAAAAATAAAAACAAGTGATCTCTATCCCTTCTCTCTTCAATAGCAAGAAATATTCAATTAAATTGCATCTCTACTTCACCTTAATCATCTCTCTCCTCCCTCCCCTCTCTTCCTCCTTTTCTCTCTCATACAAAATTTGTTTAATTAGAGATCATTGAGTATTTTATGTTTTAGCAACACATTTTCTATATAACTGAAATGAAAGAAAAGTAACACCCAAGAAGAAAGTTTAATTATAAATATTTAACAAGTTATCTTGACTTTTAACGTGCAAAGTTTTGACGCTGATATAGACATTGATGCTTGAACCCTCGCAAGGAGCTTGATTTTCAGTCATTATGAAAGTAATACCGGGTATTGGACTAGATTGCGGATTGGTTGTTGTGGTATATTAAGATAGTATACCTCATCATAGAAAGTTGTGGCGGAAGTGGTCCACGGCCTACACTAAATCTGTGGAGTGCCCGGATTCAATCCTCAGATCGGTTATTTGGTGGATAGATTTGTGATTAAGTTTTCAGTGGAGTTAAACATATTTCCGCTTCTCTCTAGGATAAGGTCGATGGTAAGACATAAACTCAGACATCTATCATGCTTGAAAACTCGAGACAATGCATTTGACGGGTAGGTGTGGGCTTGGCAACCTGCCGTGCAGGTTGCCAGTTTGGAATCCCATTTTTTGAATTAAAAAATAATAATAGTATACCTATGTTATCTTTTTAGATTTAGAATCAAAAGTCTTTTGGATGACATTTTGGGAGGAAATATGGGTAAAACGTGCTTATTGTGAAATCATTGTAAGACGAAGAAAGAGAAATAACAGTTTGGCGTAAACCAAATCAATTAATATCGTAATGGCAAATGTTGTGTAAACAAAGAAAAGCCCTCAAATGTTGTGGTTACTATCAAATAGTGGATTGAAAGGCATTGACGTGGCTGTCAATTCACATTTTTTGTTACATTGTAAATCTATAATTGATTAGCCTATTAATTTTAAACTTTTATTAACTCTTACAATTTTATTTTGAATTTTGAAAAGTTTTCTTTCAATCAACTCCTAAGTTGTGGGTAGAAACTGCTTATCAATTTTTTTTTAAGAAAAAAAAAACTACTCAGCAGTTGTGAGGTTGAGGAGTGAAATTATTCAAATTTCTAAAGGTGTAAAAATTGACATTTATGCCCTTTCTTTTTTATGATAAGTATTTGTTTTCATTATAAGATTTTGAATTTTTTAGAAATTTAAATTTAGATGACAAAACCTGGAATCCCCAATATATTAGTTATAGATTAACCAAGCAACAAATAAGAAATTACCTTCATAGAATTATAATTTAAAAATTTAAAAATAACCAAATAAAAAATGTATCAATTAATGGGTTTTTTCTTGTCAGAAGTACAACAGCTCAAGGGCCCAACAGAAGAAAAAAGTGAGCAGCCCAAAGGCTACAGCACAAAGACAAAGCCATGGAACAACTCTGTTCTAGCAAAAAGACCAGACTCTAAGGCATTGCCTGGTCGACCAAAATAAAAAGGCAATGCGGGCCAAATTGACTTAGGTTTTGCTCAAGGTCCAAGAACTTGACAAAAAAAAGGAAAAGGTCCAAACACTTAAAGCCAACTCAACTTTGACTTACCCATGAACAGTTTTTAATCATAATACTGAAGCAAGGCTACCAGTTGCAAGAAAGAAAACTCCAAAAATATGCGATCATTTTTAAAAAATAAAGCATCATTTTATCAGACTTATTTGAGGACAATGTAGCCGTTTTGATGAGATCCAAAAGGAACTTAAAGAAATCAGCTTTGTTGGTTAAACCTAGAAAAAGATGAAGAGCTTGAAAGAGATACAAGGTTTTAAGTAAGAATTTTCTATCGATTTCTAGGTGCTTTAATTTGTTTAAAAGTTATTTTTTTATTTAGTTCAAAAGTTATTTTGATTGTGTGCATTTGAATAATTGATCTAGGAAGAACTAAAATTTCCTGGTACTACATTGTGCCAACGAGCTATTTGCTTGCAACCGGCACATATCTCTTACCTAACTTGTATTATCATCTAATCATGTAGTAGTATTTCATTAAAAGAGTTTAGCTCTTTAAATAGTTTTGGGTCAAAATTAAATCCTTTTCATATATGCATGATGAAGTTTAATATATGTTTAACACACAAGTAACTTTGTTTATATATTTTTCTAGTAAACATTTCACAATAATTGATAACTCTACAAATGTTAGATAGTACTTTTGTGATTAAATTACACAAAAAGTTATTAAAAACAATTTACCTTAAAATTATGCATTATTTATAATCCATCACCCTGCATGCATGGTTGATTCACACCTCTTGTGATTTCATATAAAAATATCTTAAAAAATTAAAAAAATAAATTGATTTGACATTTCACAATAATTGATGACTCTACAAATGTTAAATAGTACTTCTGTGATTATAAAATTGCACAAAAAGTTATTAAAATCAATTTACCTTAAAATTAAGCATTATCTATAATCCATCCTCCTGCATGGTTGATTTCATGCCTCTTGTGATTTCATATAAAAATATCTTAAAAAATTAATACCCAAAAAAAATATATCTTAAAAAATTAAAACATAGATTGATTTGTCAAGTAGAGTATCGTTAACATAATTTGATTTGTTATCGACAAAATCATGGTATTTAACTTGCATATGTTATGTAAAAAAAAAAAACAAACTTGCGTATGTAATTGTTTTAATTTCCATATTGATGTATTAAATAGTAACTATTCATTTTATTTAGGGAAAATTAATGATAATGATAATGAAGGAGATATTTAATTTAAAGAGACAAAAAAGTTAAATTATTAAGAAGAGTCATGCAAATTTTAATTAAAGAGAAATACTATTTAATTTTACTTAATAGTCAAAATTACTCTTAATGAAATTTTCATTTAAAAGTTAGTCACTCAAAGGTAATAAATAACCACTCAATATAAAGTAGTAACTATTTACAAATTTATTTCATATAAAACTTAGTTTAAAATTGTTTTTTTTTTTACTAAATAAAAAGATATTCATTCATTCAATGATAAAATAACCACAATACAAATCCATCGCTAAAAACAAAAGATGAATTCAACAAACTCACAAAGACCCAGGTTAATAGCATAACACGGCAAAATGCCTACAAATGTGACAAAATCAAAGTGGCCTAATATCCATGCCTCCCGGATTGACACCCAAGTCTTGATTTCTGTAATAGATCGTGTCTACCAATCTGAACCAAACGAACACCGCAACAAGACGGGAAACCAAACGACGCCGCATCAAGACGACAAACAAAACACCGCAAAATAAAAAGCGTAAAAGAAAAATCGTCAATGTGGAAAACCACTTATTTAGATAAAAGGAGAGAAAAAAACGATGTAGAGGGGTGATTCTAAGCCAAAAAAATGGCCCAAACCACCCCCCTCCGGTGGATAGTTTAAAATTGTTAGTCACTCAATGATAACTAATAACTACTCAATATAAGTTAATAATCATTCGTAAATTTTTTTTTAATTTCATATATTTTATATAGTAAACTTTAATTTGAAATGTTAGATACTCAATGGCAATAAATGATCACTCAACAAGAAGAAGTAACAATTCACAAACTTTTTTATATATAACTTAATTTGAAACAGTTAGTTATTCAATGTCAACTAATGGTCACTTAATAAAAGACAATAGTCATCGCAAACTTCTTTATAATTTCATATATTTTATATATTGAACTTCATTTGAAATGTTAGCAATTCAATGACAACAAATTATCTTTTAATAAGAAGCAATAATCATTTACAAATTTCTTTCATATAAAACTTAATTTGAAATTATTATCTACTCATTGACTAATGAGTCATTTGTAAGTTTCTTTCTAATTTTATATAATTTATTTATTGAACTTCATTTAAAACATTAGTTACTCAGTAACAACAAATGACCACTTAGTAAAAAGTAATAATCATTTGCAAACTTCTTTCGTATAAAACTTAATTTGAAATTGTTAGTCATTCAGTAACAACTAATGATCATTCAATAAAAAGTAACTAATAGCTATTTATTATGGATATTATTGTTTGTTAAATGAAATTAAATGGTTCTTCTCTCTAATTACAATTTGAATGATCTTTTTTTAATAATTTTAATTATGTTTATCTCTTTAAATTAAATATTACTCCTTAAAGATCATGTCATTAATTTTCCCTTTTATTTATCTTTTTGCTTATCAATATAGTTTATACACTTCGGAGATAACTCTCTCTCCCTTTCCTATAATATACCCTTCACTAATAATTCACCAAAATTTGATCCTTAATTTTTGGAATTACTCAATTCATCACAAGAGTAATGTTACACACTCAGAAAAAATAATCAAAATTTTAAAAGAATTAAACAAAATTCAAGAATAATTGTTATAAAAAAAATAAAGTAGTAGAGACTAATCATTCATCTAATAATCAACAAGCATATCAAATGATTTTGTAAAAATTTTTGACACAACAGTTCAGGCTGTCAAGCCATTTTCGGGATGACATCTTCAGTTTTTAATTAGTTCCCTGGTTAGGCGGTCCATTTTACCGATTCTTTATACAAACGATTTGCAAGTGATCATATGTAGGATTTTTCAGTATCTTAAAAATGCTCTTGTTTGGGATTTGTTATATGCTTGAGATGAGAATACAAGATTCTCACATGATTAAATATTGTACCCAAAAAAAAAAATCTTAAATACAGAAATATTTGATATCGGGTCTTCCACAGTTTCCTTTTCTGCGTATTGTCAACATTTCACACGCACTTGTTTTTTTCTTTGTTGACGCTCTGTAGTTATTCTTTACAAATTGGTCTATTCGTTGGACCACGCAATTGTCGAATAATGATGCAAATGTTCCCATCTTTTCTTTTCTTTAATTTGAATGTTCCCATCTTTTTGTATTTGTTTAATTTGTTTAATAAGTATGAGTCATTGATGTATTTATTGTTTTGTTCACTTCTTGGCTGCCGGTGGCATTGTTAAATTATCTAGTCTAATGAAACTGGTGGATTTCTTCGCCTATAATATATAATAATAATTTATAAAAACAAATTGAGGTTCAACTGGGGAAAAGATGGAACTTGATGTCATTTTGGTCGAATGCGGCATTTTCGGGACCCGATAGCATGCCGTAACTATATGTACCTTTTGTTTTTTCGTTGTACTTTTATAAGGGAATTCTAAATATTATGATGCTATCAGGAGTGCGCAGAACTAAGGACGGTCTATGCGGCATAAGTCAATATACTATCTGTCATGTTATGCTTGAATTATTGCTACTCATCTTTGAATGGATTTTATCTTCGTGGAGTAATGCAGCGGAAGTGAATTATGTTTCTTAAGATAGAATCAGTGTGTTCGATCCCATCTCAATAAACTCTATGAAAGAAGGGCTATATCATTTCACTTCTTACTCAAAAGGAGTTAAAGATTTAGAAGAGAGTTATATATATTTACTTATGATATATGTGACCACCCAACTTCTTTTTGTGCAAAATAGTATCTACCAAAAAAAAGAATTGAAAAGATTTTGCATGTCATTGAGAGTTAATTGTTGGTTACTTTCCATGCCAACTTTATATATATATATATAATGAGTTATGAAATATTTAGACAAAAAACCTATTTCAATTTCTTACTAATTGTTTGTCCTTAGTTTAGCACATGACAATTCACAAATTAATTTTTGCAATAGCCTTTCACTTGTTATAATTTAAATTTACCTTAATATAATCTTTATATGATCAAAACTTGTCTCATATTTACCTCATGAGGGTATTAATTAATGTAAATGTTAATCAATGATAGACTAAATTATTAAAACTAATCTAGTTAAATTAAGAATGAATATAAAAGACAAAAAGTAAGTTTTTGTCAAATATTTATTAATTATTGATTCTCCCAATTAAAGTCTATTAAGTATAATCAATGATAAAAAATGTATAACAACAAATTAATGACAGGTAGCATAAAATAATTATTTTTAATAAATTCATAATCACCATTCAAATATAAAATTTATATTTTTCCAATAAAGTTGTTACTTAATTGGTTCCCGTTCAAATTTTTTAAATTTAAGTTAATTGTAATGTGAAGGTGAGAAATTCGATCAACCATTAGATTACTTTTCTCCATTCCGTACCAAGATGCTTGGACCTCCTATAAAATATATATATATATATATATTTCAATATTTTATCGCAAAGTAGCTATGGACACTGAAAAAGTCAAAAAGGTTTAACTATCCATGATAGCTGGATAAGTGTTCTTTTATGAGTAGTCAATGAACATATATAGAAAATTTACATATAAGTCACTAATAAAAGATTTTCTTATTGCTGAATTTGAACCAAAGGCAAAAGATGACCAAAGTAAACAAACTCCTTCGCTATGCATTTTTTCATTTTACTATATATTGTTGTACTTGTTCGTAACACTTGTCACAACTCTAGTTATGATTGTTTTTGTTTAATCTTAGCTAACTCATTTAGTAATTGGGTTTTTTTTTTTTCCAGTCATTGAGTCCTGGAATTGGACACTTTGTTAGTCACGATTTCTTTCTCAGTCCTCAGTTCTAGTTTTTGGCATAACTGAGGAAGGTCCAACTGTTCAACCATTACTTAGACAGTAAGTAATATATACATACAATAAAGTACATTTACCAACTCTTTTATCAGTATTCAGTTGTCCAGTGAATGAGAATTCTCATATTTACAATTTGGCCATTCGATACAAGATACAAGATACAGGCTAGAAGGCAGTGACAGAATTTTGTAAAATTATATTTAAAAAAATTCAGGAGGATATTCCAACCGAAACTGCAGATATAGGGATGGAGCTAGAAAATTGTGGGGCAGAGAAGATATATAGTAGGTTATCATTTCATCTTTTTAATTTTACTTTAAATTCAATTTAGTTCTTATAATTTAAAATTATTTAAAATTATCCTTATATTTTTTTAATAATGTAAAATGGTTCATATTAACTAACTAAGTTTGTTCTTCAAAGAATCCTTATTTGGTGTGAGATTATAGAAATAATTTTATATTTTAACAAATTATGGCTAAATCATTTTTAAAAATAGTATAAATCCTTATTATTTTGCTTGAAATTAAATTATAAAGATTTTCTTAAAATAATTTTAAACTATGAGGACTAAGTCAAATTTAGAATAAAATTATAAGAACCAAATGAATAATCTAGTCTAATAGTATCATGGATTTTTTTTTAGCTCAAGATAAAAAATAGTATCATGAATTTTTGAGCTATTCGTTACTATATTTTTTTTTTTACAGAATGCTCTTTAATTTGGAGGAAATAAATAAAAAATAAGAAATTAAAAGAAGGAATATTCATGCCGAGAGTCTTTGAAATGATTAATTAATTAATTGATATAACAAGTTTCTTTTCTTTTTTACTTTCTCGGATGTTTTCTTAGACAAAAATATATTGATCAGAAATGACTATTAGAGAATGGAACACACAAAAAATGCTCAAAATGAATAATTTAATTAAGAAATTAAGAAAAATAAGATACCATCAACATATATATGTATGTATGTATAAACAACTGATGATTAAAGTTCAAGAGTTGAAATGGAAAAGAGAGGAAGGCTTTATGGTGATGTTCACAGAAGGTTCAAACCCTGGAGCTGTTAAGTGTCAAATGCATCGTAAATTTTTTATCCACAAAAAAATAAAAATCATCTTCAGCAATTTCTTAGAAGTTGCTATTTTACGTCGTAATGTTTATTTTTAATTAATTAATTAATTGTTCTTTATAGTCGACGACTTCTGTGATGTGTGAAGACAAAAAAGTCTTACATTGTTTCTTATTTATTTATTTTTTGCATCAAAATTCTACCTAGAAATTAGTTTCTGTGTAGAATTCGCACACTGGTAATTGTTAATACAAAAACTGAAGAAATTCATGTTAAAAAAATTAGTTATAGGATGTAGGAAAATGTGATATTAAATTATTAAGTCCTTTTATATTAAATCGATGTAGACAGGTCCACCTCTACTATTTTGAGGTCAAAGAGACTAGACAATTTGGGGGGAAAAAACTTTTGACTTGAGTGTGAACCTTCATATAGTATAGCCTTCATTTTTATTCTTTTTTTTAAAAAAAAAAACTTCGATTAACTACATCTAGTCTTTCTAAATAATATTTGATACACATTACCCCTAAATACATCATTTTACATTTAAGGCGATATAATTAAATTGTAGATATATAAGAAATAAAGTAAAATTAACTATAATCAAATAATAAAAATTATTTAAATGCTACCTCTGTTTTTTTGTTTGTTTTTTAATATTTTTATGCAAGAATTAAGAATATTAGTAAATAATTTTAAATTAAATAAAATATAAGTTGACATGATTAAATTATTTTTTACTCCATTAAATATGTATAAAAAATTGTAAAAGTTAATTAATATATGTAGTTATTAATTAGATTTAATAGAGATAATAAAAAATAAGATAAAATTGAAAAAAAATAATTAATATATCTTTAAAATTCTTAAAAAACAGATAAATTAAGATAAAATAATTTTTTAAAAATATAAATAAAAATAAATAAATAGAGTATAAGATAATATATATTTATGTATATGTGAGTAACATTATTCAATCTTTACAAATGACTAGAGTTGTTATGTTGCAACTTATATTAGAGAGACTTTGAAAGTTGGTATACTTGTTTATCATCCATTAATAAAATGAAATAATATCTATCTCTGATATGGAAAACAATTTCTCGCGCGTAACTTGTGAGGACATCAACACAATGTACCTTTGGATAAATTTTATTAAAAATAATAATCTTATCACTTTTTTTTATATCACTTTTTATATTAATTAATTAAGTATAAATTCATAGTTAATCATATGTATAAATTGATTAACAAAATTATATGTATTAATTGATTAATAAGATACCCATTAACTAATTTATATACATATATAATTAATTATAAATTTATATTTTATTAATCAATATAAAATATAATGTAAAAAATGATATAAAAATATTAGGATGAAGCGTGCACGAAATGCCCTTTCAGCAAGAACAAGATTGTTGGTGTAATGTAGTTCGCACACACGATCAACTTTTCTAGAAATTTTTTGTAGATAGACGATTAGTTATTACAATATAAATTCTTATGGAGGTTAATGATTTGTTTAAACTACATAATAAAAAGAACTTCTTCTCATTCTAAAATTTTTTGAGAAAAAAAGAAAGAAAAAAACAGCAGGGTGGTTGGTATTAGACAGCACAATAGTTCCAGATCTTATATATAAAGCCTAAGTTACATCACCAAGTTGAATGTAATTATGGTGGTCCTCCAGTGTTTTCATGTCACTATTTTAATTTACATTCAAATTCCTTTAGTATAATTGTATTAATTTAAAATTTCCTATTAAATTGAAAAACCTTTTGTACGCATGAATGATTATAAATTTTATGTAAATTAGGACACCTATCTCCGTTTCAGACTTGGGAAGAAATACGAATTTTTATAGGCATGAATATATGATGCCAAAATCAGTTCATATAATTAGAAAATATATATATTCATGCAATCCATTCATTGTTGTGTTGCTGCTATGAATTTCTCAATTTCATGAGAAAAAAAATTTTTTTTGAAAATACCCTGTACTTTCTCAATGTCAAGGCTGATAGCAGTATATATATGCCACAAAGTCCCCCCCCCCAAGGCACAAAGCAGTTGCATTCTTTTGTCAAGAGTCTCACATCTACTGTCTTAATATTTTGAATATAATTTATATATCTATTAAGTCACTTTACTTAATGTCAATTAATTTTAAGTTAGAATCTCACATGGTATCAGAGTTAAGATCTCATATTCGTCGCTTACTTCGCTAGGCTTATCTCGCCTACTTTGACAGGCTTGTCTGTTCCGTCTAGGCATCTGTGGAGGGGAATGTTAATTAAAAGTCTCACATTGTCTGTCTCAATATTTTGGGTGTAATTTATATATCTATTGGGTTACTCTACTTAATGTCAATTAGTTTTAGGTTAAAATATCATATAGTATCAAAGTCAAGATCTCATTTTCGTCGCCTACTTCGCTAGACTAGTTTTAGGTTACTCACTCATCTTCATCGCTTGGACCACTCCACTTAATATGTTAATTAGTTTTAAGTTAGAATCTCACATTTATGATTGATCACACAAATCATATGAGAATAATTAATCGCCCATTGCCCATGTCCACAAGAAATGAGTGAGTATTGTGGCTGACAACTGAGAATTATCAATATCTATATTATATGTCTCTCTTTATATTATTATGATATCTTGTATTGTAGTGCTTCTGCTGAAGAGAGGAAAGATTCTTTCCTAATATGATATTGTTGCGTATAAAATCTAACTATTACTTCGGTAAATTGATTTTCTTGGAAGATTGTGCTGTTCAACATTCTCCTGATAACAATGTATCTTTGTAAATTACTACAATATGATTGTCTTTATATATGTCCATATAGCTCGTCACTCGTCACATGTGTATTGGGTTTTCCCTTTGATACGTAATCAGAAAATGATTTGAGTAAAGTACTATATTACATATATATCATTTAATTTTCTCCAAGTTTTAAGGTAGTCCTTAATTTTTCAAAGTATTAGTCTTTACAAATTTTCATAATCATCCTCTAAGCTGAAACTTAGATACATGTGATATATATGACAAATTTAATAGTAGGGTTTTAATGTTATTATTATTATTATTTTGTTACAATGATAATACGAAATATTGAATACATGAGATCTTCAATATTAGTTAAATTATTTTTTTGCCGAAAGATAGTTTGTCATTGATAAAATGAAAGAAATAGGAAAAATTAATATTAAAGACTATTAAAGAACCACATAAAGTTAAAGGTATAAAATTTAAAATTATTAAAAAATATCATTTTAATTTTAATTAAAAAAATGACTAATTAATTTCACTAAATAGACAATAATACCTTTTAATGAAATTCTCAATCTTCCTTCTCTTGCCCTACAACGTGTGTTTGTTTATATCACTAAACCTTTGATCAATTTGATGGTTGGGATGGGGGTGTGGTCATGCAGCAGCATGACGGGGTTAGAGAATTAATGGAAAAACTTTTTTGGGAGCAGCTGGGATGTGTTAGAGTATGGCAGAAAAACAGGTTATAAGAGGACAAAAAATGATTAAATTGGTACTAAAAAAATAAAGGAGGATTTGGGTTGAGTTGTAGAGGGAAAGTGTGTTGTAGAGGGAAAGTGGTAGCAGAAAGTAAGGATAATTCTCTTGTTCTTTGCAGTTGATAAAACGATAAACAACTGAAGCAAGAATAATAAAAGTGAATTATATATATGATACTGATGTGCCAATTCTCTCTGTTAAAGGTCCTTAAAAAACAAAATTTTCTTTAGCCAAAATTGGCAAATAGAATAAAGAGGAATCTAATTGGTACTACACCCTGTAGTGCCAGGTTGCAAATGGAATTCCCATTTCCCAATCTTACTTCTTCATCCAGCTAGGTTGCACGTATTCGATTTCCCATGACTTGTAGTAGAGTATCTAGAGAGTCCACCAAGATCAATGGTTGTAGCCGTGCCATGCAGGAGGAGGAGGGATACCTGATGGCGTGGACGAGCTAAACCCTAGAGCAGCAGGGAGAGAGACCGAGAGGATACTCAACTGTAATTACTAATTAGTTGAGATCAATTACTCAAATCATTTATCACTCACTCAATTTTATTAATTAGTTTATTTTAAGTTTAAATATAACAATACATATATGTAAGAAATTCAGTTGGTGTTTCTCAGATTAATGCATCTGCAAGTTACAATTGAGATTTATAACGCTACAGATGAATTTGTTATTTGGATAAAAAATTAGAATATGACAATTTCAGTTTATTTTATTGGAATATATGTTGACTCATTGATCACGGCTTGAAGTAGTAATTAAGTAAATTAATGACAACATATTATTATGATAAAAATAATATGGATGCGCGTTCTTGAAATGCATGGCCTAATGGCCATTAATTGAAGAATATGACTTTTTTATGTCAGTATAGGTTGACTCAATTGTAATTCAAAAGTATTAAGTTTGATTTTTGTTGGTGATTTTTTATTAGTAAATTATCTATAAACAATTACTACAAACCTTTGTTAAAACTTGTGGTATATCCTAATATTAAAATATGACAACCTCCCTCCTCCCTATACTTATAAATTCTACAAGTAAAAATGAGCGTTTTGATCTAGAGTACCTTTTGTCGCGACCATATTTAATCGCGGTGAAATAGTAACTTAAACTAAAATATTATTAATTAGGAATCGCTACCAATTTTATTTTTATTAGAAAAAATTGAAAAACTCAAGAAAAATAGTCTTTGAAACCAGATTGAATTCGAGAGTCGGTTATGTGTAGGGAATCCAACCATAACACACCCGTTCTAAGACTCATCTTGATCTTATGCAAATTATAATAACATGTCAATATTTGTTTATCTTTTGTAAAAATAAATAAACAAATAAATTATGAAAATTTAATTTTTGCCATTAATTCCCATCAATCCTGGTATGAGAGACTTTAAGATATTAAAATACTTGTGAGTTGGTTGATTTTATTAAAAACTTTAAAATTTTGAATCAACAAGTCGTCGCGGCTTTCGCTTATTCAAATTAAGGATTAAATAGGTGAAGCTAACGTCAAGAGAGACGTCACCCATTGATTATCAAGTTTGTTACAAAATTTTTATTTAAAATTATCAATTAGCGATTTAACTTAAAAAAAATTGAAAACAAGATAATAATTTAAATATAATAATAATAATAATAATTAATAATTTAATAATAATAATAATAATTGGAAGAAATAAACCATACATGTTTACAAAATACAAGGGTTTTTGAAGAAAACCTGATTATTACTATTATTAATTATTATTATTATTATTATTTACTATAAAAATTATTCTTATTTTTTATTTTTATTTTTTATCCTTTCTTCCGTTTGATCTCCTTTTCTTCTTCCCGGTTTTTTTTTATTTTTATTTTTTATTACTTTTTATTGAAGCTCGAAATCAAAAGAAACGTAGAATGCTCACGAGGGAAGGTTCTTTCTCTGCTATTTTTCGATCAAAGAATCACAATGACCAACATACTAAAAAGTTTCGTGAATCATTTCGTCGTGTGTGCGTTGATTGTAAAGCCTATGGAGATGTTCGCAGAGCTCCGATCCGGGTAACGGTGGCGCTTGCTCCGAGGATAGTGTTATCGGGTGACGGGATGGCAGTGTTCGAGGTCGCCATCATTTCACTTCGGGGTGGTTCGCGAGTGATCTGCCGCAGTTGGATCTGTTTGGCCTCCACGTTTTTGATAATTGAAGGTGATTCAAGAAATTGTTGTGGTGGTGTTTGGTTATGGGTGCTAACCGTTACGGTGAGGAAGATGGAGTGGAAACCGGGTGTGGTGTGTTATGGCGGGGTGTTTGGCAAATCGCTTTGCAAGGATTTTGCAACGTGTGAGTAAAATGGGAGATAGAGTCCGTGTCAAGATCGTTAAGTGTTTTATAGAAGAGGATTAGGCTGAGGTATTTGAGTTAGAATGTGATTAGGAATTTGTTTAGGATAAATGATAGGAGGTTTAGGATAAGTTTGTTTAGGATGAGTTTGAGTTAAGATGGGTTTGATGATAACCCAAGGTTGGTTTAGGATAAGCTCAGGGTAGGATGAGTTATGGTTAGTTTAAGATAGGTTTGTTTGGGATGGTTAGGATAAGTGCTTCTTTAGGATAATCGATGAGTTGTTTTTTAACATTTTTTCCAAAAATTTTTATTTTAATATTTTTTTACTTGTTTTTGATAAAAAGAATAAATTTTTCATTTTATCATGGTAAGGAATTTTTAAAGACATGAACTTGATATTTTTTCATATTAATGATTCAATGAAATTAAAAGTAAAAGCGATGTAAAAGGACAAGAAACCAATTTCTAACCACCGTGAGTCCAAAGTGCTCAAAAGTAAAAACAGAAATTAAAAGAAACCCGATGCGCTCAAGAGTAAAAGACAGAGCCGATGCTCTCAAAAGTAAAGGACAAAATTAAAAGACAAGGAGCCGATGCACTCAAAAGTAAAAGAAAAGACGAGAGCCGATGTAAAAAAAAACGAGATAGAAACGGCGCGAGTTAAAAGACAAGATCAAAAGTAAAGGACGAAATTAAAGACAGGGGAGCCGTCAAACGAGCCCGATGCGCTCGAAATTAAAAGACAGGAGCCGATAGTAAAGACAAGAATTAAAGACGAGGAGCGTGGCTCAAAAAGTAAAAAGGAAGATGAATTAAAAGACGCGTGTAAAAGACGAAAATTAAAAGACAGCCGATGCGCCAAAAAGTAAAAGACAAGAGCTCGATGCGCTCAAAAACTTAAAAATGCAAATGCATGGAGCGATGCGCCGCAATGGAAACATTCATGACGAGGACAATTTTTTCTCTTTTTTCTTCTTTTTTTCTCTTTTTCTTTTATATTTATTTTAATTTTTTTATTTTTTGTAATTTTTTAATCATTCGGAACCAGTAGCGGCTTTTTTTGACCAATCAAACCCTTGTTCATATTTTTTCATATTTGGCTAATCTCTAACCCTTTTTCTTCTTTATTTTTTTTCTTTTTCAACTCTCTTTTTCTTGGCAACAAATCACTCCGACCAAATGTCACATTGCAAATCAGATTATGAGATCTTTCAATCTAAATCATTGAAGGATTTTATGTCAAAATCATTATCTTGATTACTTTTAACTTGAGTTAAACATACATTCATGTATGGATAGAAATTCATTGAATGAACAAACTTCTTTTCATTACTTTGGTAATATGATGAATATTTGTAAGACACATGCTTAAAAATGAAAACATAAAACAAAAGCAAAGTAAAAAGAAATTTTTAGGTTGTTCCTTATTCAATTGATTCCCTACAATTATAACAAAATATACTTTTCTTCAACACATTTTTCCTTTAATTTCATATGCATTTTCCCTATGAAAATAATATTTGAGTTTTATCATCCTTCCTTTGAGATTTTGCCTATTTGTCCTTTTTGTATAATTTTCGTTTTCGACCTAACGGACTTTTTTTTTTTTTTTACTCTAACTTTTGCTTAGGCCGCCCTTTCGGGTTTTCACCCTAACGAGCTTCCTCTTCATCTTTTTTTTTTTTTTTTATTATATATATATTTTTCGTAGCATAGAATCTAATTATAACATCATATTCGGTCTTGACAATTTTTACCATCCAATGTGAAAATTAAAGCCCCTCCGAAAATGCTTATTAACAATGTAAGGACCCTCATATTAATTTTTCTCTAGACCCTTATGTCTTCTTCAATACTAAATCTCCCGTAGAATTCTCTAGACGGACTTTTTTATTAAAGGCCTATTCTTTGATACAACCGTCCATGACAAATAGCTACCACTTTTCTTCTATCATATTCAATTGCTGCCGAGTCTTTACCCATTATTCCTCCATTACTTCCATCAACACTCTTAAAGAAGGAATTTCAATTTTTATGGGAGAACAGACTTCCATCCAAGATTTGGAGAAAGGCTCTGTCCCGTTGCTTGATTGTATATTAGTACGATACGCGTGCAAAGCATAGGGTAACATTGTATTCCTTGTAGTTAACAACCATCTTAGCCACAATTTTCTTAACATTCTTATTTGCGCTTCAATCGCACCATTCATCCGAGGCCTATAATTCTAATTATGATGCTTGATCTTGAAATTTTCACAGGAATTTTTAATCTCATAATACCATTGAGATTAGCATATTTCATCTTGTAATTATCCTCTCATGGTGCCGTATCTACGCCAATATCCCTCTTGAGGAATTTCAAAAATACCTTTTAGTAATATTGGGACAAACCCACTTGGTGAAATAGTGATTGACTAAAATGAAACGATGACCGTTGGAAGCTTTAGGGTTAATCGGCCTAATGACATCTATTCCCCACATCGAGAAAGGCCATGGAGATACCATATTGTGCAAGGGGAATGGAGGTGCATTGACTCGATCTGCATATATCTGACATTTATGGCACTTTCGAACATATTCTATGCAGTCCGCTTCCATGGTGGACCAATAATAATCGCTCCTTAAAATTTTTCGTGCCATCATATGACCATTAGCATGAGTCCCACAAATTCCTTCATGGACTTCAGTCATGATTAAACGAGCTTCCCGAGCATCCACACATCTGAGTAAGGTGCCATCATGACTTCTTTTGTATAGAACTTCCCCATTCAAGAAAAATCATGCCAACCGATGAATAGTCTTCTTATTCACTTCACTTACCCCAGTTGGGTATTCTCTATTTGGATATACTGCTTGATATCATGATACCAAGGTTTACCATCCGACCTTCCAATTGCACAATACGCGGTCGCTATCTATTTTACTTGATGGGTTGGACATTATCAGTGATATCCAACTTATCATTACGGCCAAAGTGGCAAAGCATCTAAACCGATTCATGTCTCGAGCCATATGGGAAAAGGTCACTTCTTTAAACTTCTCAATTGGTCAAATACTTTTGATAGGACACCAACTTTGGGTCTTTAGTTTGCCATTCACCATTCACTTGATAAATGATAAGTGCCGAATCTCCGAATACTTTTAATTGCTTGATCCCCAAGTCAATTGCTACTTGTAAACCACAAGCACGCCTCGTATTCCTCGCAACATTATTAGTGCACTCAAAATCCAACTTAATAGCAATCGATACTCGTTTTCCGTCTAGGCGAGACAACAATGGATGCCAACGCCATACATATTGATGCTCCATCAAAATACATCTTCCACGCAGACTCTTCTTTTCCTTCCTCTCCTTCTCGCCATCAAAATTTCTCCATCGGGGAACTCAGATGTCATTAGTTGTCCACCTTCAAGAGGATTTTCACCAAATGATCCGATTGCACTCCCTTTGACGGATTTCGAGTCATGTACTTGATATCAAACTCGATAATATCACTTGTCATTTTGAAACCCTTAATGAGACATGAGGGCTTTCAAATATGTACTTCAAGGTCCATTCGGAGATCGGCCAAGTGGTGTAATAGAGCATGTATCGCCGTAATCATTTTGAGGTCCATACTAGAGCACAACAAGTCTTCTCAATAGCCGTGTAACGCAGGCTTCATAGTCATTAAACTTCTTACTCGGGTAATAAATCGCAAGCTTCTTTTTTCTCGATTCATCGTCGCGCCCAAAGATTGCCCCCAAAGGTTGACAAGATTAAGTATAATATCAAAGGACGACTACCAAACAGAAATAAGCCTTTATCTTATCAAAAGCTTCTTGACATTCTTCATCCTATTTTCCTGGTGATGCTTCTTCAACAACTTGAATATAGGCTCACAGTAAGCAATGAACCTAGCGATGTACTTAAGTTCCCAAGAAAACTTCTCAAGGAGAGGCATCTCTTGTATTGCCTTTGCCTTATCCGGATCCACCTTTATCCCTTCTCTCGCTAACGATGAATCCGAGTAATTTTCCAGTGGATGCTCAAAACGCATTTATTAGGATTGAGCATCAACTTATACTTCCTGAGTCTTTCAAATAATTTCTAAAGACCGCTACATGACTTTCCTTTTCTTTGGATTTGGCTACCATATCATCTACATAAACCTCAATTTCTTTATGCATCATGTCATGAAATAATGCAACCATAGCACGTTGATAGTAGCCCCAAAGATTCTTCAATCCAAAGGATATTCTTCAAAAGGTTCCCAAGGTGTAATAAAAGTCGTCATCAACATCCATGGGGATCTGATTATACCCAGACCTCGAATTGAGAGGTTAGAACCTATGATTTCTTGCTATATTGTCAACAAGAACATCATCTAGAAATTATCTTTTTGATTTATTTAGATCTCTATAATCCACGTGTTCCCATCCTGTCTTTGGTACGGCACAATATTTGCTACCATTGCGTGTCTTATAAATCCAAGGCTTTCAACCACTTCTTCTTTGATCTTTAGTGACATATCCGGGTGCATTCTTCTCAACTTCGCCTTTTTGGTTCTACATCCGGATATAGTGGAATTTTATGTGATGTTATTTCAGATCTAATCCAGGCATATCTCTGTAAGACCATGCGAACACATCAAGGAACTCTCTCATAGTGCCACCATTTCTATACGCTTCATAGATGATTATCTACTATTCTAACTCTTTCTTATCTTCTTCTCATGAATTAATCCTAGTTCAAACTTCCTCTCGAATTCCAAAGCAAATTCTTCAACAATCTCTTTCTCTTCACCAAATCCTAGATCTTCATCAAACATTGAATCAATTGACAAGTTTTCAAAAAACGAACTCTCTATCGAAGATCACATCACTGGAAAGTAATTTATGGGGAGTTGGAAAGATAAAATAGAGTAGAAATGATAAAGCAAGAGTGAAGTCTTTTTTTTTTTAGAGAAACACAAGAAAAGGAAACTAATAAATGTAAAAGGATAAGCAAAGAGAGTGACACAGAGAAATACTTGAATAAACATGCAACTTTATTTAGTTAATTGTCTCAAATAACATAAATATAAGATAAAAACATAGCTAGACATAAATATCTCGCTGTTACTGGGACTAGACAATTACTTGGAAGCTAACATCAATCATTGATTCAGATTGCCGTGGCTCCTCTTCGAAAGGTCGATTACTTTGTACTCTTCAGTGGCATTCTTCAAATGCATTGATAGTAAGATGGTATTGGGGATGAATGACCTCTTCGATGATTACTTTGTTGGTGCCGGAATGTTTCCCTCATGTGAGGAATATGTCATTTCGCCTTATCACTCCTTTTCCCCAAAGTCATATTCTCCATTCTCTTTTCCAGGGGAGAACTTGTCTAGTTTTTCTCGAAAGTGAAATCGGTGTCCGAGTTCCTTGCATATTCTTTTCCTTTCTCGGTAATTATTAGTCATAATTCGGGCTATCACCTGATTCACAGTTTGCATCGAGGGCTCACCCCCACTGAGTTCAGTTTCAACTACCTCAAAGTTATGTCACAAATTCTCATCATCTTTCTCTGCACTTTCCACATACGACACTGAAACCGGTTTTGACACCATGATTTCTTCTTCTCCGATAGTAATAACATTCTCGATGTATTTAATACTCGGGGTAGTGTAGAAGGAACGGCCCGGAAGCGTGGATCCATGGTCTCCTGGAGCATAGTGTAACCAGGCTCAATGTTCATAACTTGGAACAATACCCGCTTGGACCAATTCTTGGCAACATCACCTCTCCTAAAATGCCTCTCCTATTTCCATCAAAGGCTCGCATTACCATTTCTCGAGGTGTTAGTTCATCCTCACTTATCGACAATGAGGTTAGAGTTGACTTCGGTAGGATATTTAATGCAGACCCCCCATCAATCAAAACCTTTACAACTATATACCCTTTGCACTTAAGGGTTATGTGTAAAGCCCGTGGATTTTTCTCAGACCGAGAGGTGATCTCTTCATCCATAAATGTGATCATGTTTACATGCTTTACCGGGTCCACCATGCTAACAACATTCTCAGGGGTAACATCGGGTTTGACATAAGCCTCATTCAGTACTCTTAGCAACGCTTTTCGATGTAACTCAGATGTCAAAACGAGTGACAAAAGAGATATCCTTGCTGGAGTCTTTTTCAATTGTCCATCACATCGTATTCACTCTGTTTCATGATCTTCAAAAATTCTTCCTCCTCCTCTTTCCTTCTCTCCTCTTCTCTTGCATTTTCCTCCTTACCCCATTCTTTAACATTCTTCTTCTTCTACTGTAACATCGCCCACTCCTGTAACTATATTAGTCACATTCCCTTCATCCTGGAGTATTTCACATTTGAAGTCTCTTCCCGACTCCTTTTGTTTCCACCTTAGCTTCATAATTCCACCGAGTGAGATCATCATAAGCAACATTGGCTTCTTGATGTGACAACTACTCTCCCCCGGCGCCGGGCTGTGGTTGAAGGTGGCACCTTCCATTAACCAAGACTTCTTCGGAGAAGTCACCCCTTGTCTAGCTTGTATTATTCCCAAAGTGAGTAAATCCTAGACCCGAACCTTAAAGTCCCAATGCTTAATATCGTGTCCTGTTCCCCCATAATGGTAAACACATCTTGATTCTTCATCGACCTCCTAATGATGTGCCGTGATATCATAACCCCTTCACCCCTCAAATATTTGAGTCATCGGCGTATGCGCTATGTTCCTTATTGCCTTCCATCTCTAAAGCATTCACCACATTCCTTTCACCATGATTAGGAATTGGATTGCATACTAGGTCCAAATGAAATGTCTAGTTTTTCACAAGCAATAAGTTTTCTTACATGTCTTGAAAGACTCACGGTCTTCGATTGAGTGCCCAGAAATATCCATATGATACTTGCAAGTTAAATTTGGGTTGTACCATTGGTGGTTGTAGGGGACGTACGGGGTTCCACGAGATGAGGTGAGTATCAAATGGGTCTTCAATAGATCATTTGAGACACAGTTTTGGGAAAGGGGGTAGGTTTTGGTATGGAAACGGCCTTGATTTTGGAAGTTTGGTCGAGGTTGTGGGTAGTTTTGGAAATTTTGCAAGTCGAGGTGGGTGCTAGTATAGATTGGGCGAGTTGGTGCATATGGTGAGAGGGATATTGTTGATTTGGAATGGGTGTTTGAGGTATATTCTCAGATGGGACGGTGCGGTGTCTAAGAAGGGTAAATGTTTGGGTTGTATGGGGGTGGTCGGTTGTAGGGTAGGATGACGAATATCGGTCGTAGCTCATTTTGATTTAGAACTCCTTTTTCTTAGGGGAACCCCTTCTTGGAAACTACTTTCATTATTGCCGGTGACAATTTTCAAATTTTTACCAAAATTTCAATTCTTTCTCCAAGAAGAATTAAATCAAGAAAGTTCTATAAGTGGCGCCCGCCATTGTCCCAATATAAGGGGCTCCTAAAGTTCCCAAAAGTTGAGCACATCTCGATGTTAACTTTGACTTGAAAGTTCTCCACCTCTGGCATATTATTTGAATGTCTCCTCATTTTTCTTCTGCAATGTTCCCAATCTTTTGATGGTGTCTTAAACCGACATCGACCCATAAATAAATTCGCCCAGGTATCCCAAGAAGAGATTTTTGAGAGGTCCTGTGGATACACCACTCCAAAGCAGTTCCAGTCAAACTTTCATGAAAAAATTGACGAGGAACTTCCAATCCCTCGACCAAATGGACATTTTGGTAATATAAGTTTTTAGGTGGAAAAAGGGATTGGTGCTCCCATCATACTTGACAAATTTTATATGTTAATGAGGGCACAATTTTTCTATCCCAAGGGGCCGTGGGTGCTAGGACCCTTGATCGCCTTAATTTGCTCTTCCATCTTTTCCATCCACTCTTCTTTCATCTTATCATTTTGAATAAATTGTCCATTACCGGTAGGAAATCCGCTTGTCATCATATGTGGCCGTTCCCACGTGAACTCGATTATCATGGACCTCATTGCGAGTACCTTCTAATAAATGATATCTTTCTCCAATAGGAATCATACCAAATTTGAGGTTCCTCCTACATAAGGTACCTCGGTAGTGACTCCAGTGGTTTGTCTTATAGAAGTGGTATTCGGTGGAGTGCGAGTGCGCCCGGTTACTCTGTACCTCCAACCGCTCCCATCAAGGTGAGAGTCTCCTCATGGTGACAACATTTCCTCAATTCTTCTTTGAGATTCTGCACCTCATTCACCCTTCCTTTCACTTCATCTACTTCCAAACTTAGGTTCCTACCTTCGTTTCTGTCATTCATTTCAAGCAACCTTGTTCGAGCCCTTGTGTTGTGAACACGGGTTTGATTGGTGTCTTCTTTCCTTGGTCGCGCAATGGTTTTAAATTTCCTGTGAATAATCAAAATAAAAAATTTATTAAAATAACCATGATTATTATTGGTTTGTTAAAGGACCATTGTTTATTTGTTCCGGGCAGATTTGAGTGAGTATCTTTAATCTTTGCTCGTCATGACTGTTTCTTAGAACGTCTCATTCAAAAGTTTGTCATGACCATTACTTAGAACGTCTCGTTCAAAAGTAATGGATCTTCAGTGCAACATAGGATCAGAAGAACAAAATGGCATACTTTATTCAATTGAAAAAGAATCATCAACATTATTTAAGAGGAATACATCATTTCCACTATACTTGAAATACATCATTGTCTAGTCTAATTCCTCCTTCTCAAATGACTGTACCCTGATAATCTGCTTCATTTGCCCAATAAGATTCTTGCAATATTCAATAAAGTCATTGATCTCTGCCGGAGTCTTAAAATGATCGACCATCTTATCCGCTACCTTTAAGTAATATGAAATGTCTGCGATCGTCGTGTTGGCTAGGCATGCCAGCTTCGAGAATTGGTCTCTCCAAAAATGGACTTCTTTTTTCCATCCATTAATGTCCTCGTCTTGTTGTCTTACGTGATCTATCATTTTCTGCAAGTCCTCCTGTCCCCTGTCCAACATCTTGCTTCATACCACAATCTCCTCGACAAAGGCGCGCAACCTCTCAATTTTGATCATGTCTTCATATCTTTGACACTTTCTCCACTTGTTGCCTCATACTATCTGCTTGGTCAAGAGCCTTATTTCTTGCTTTGGCAATTACGAGCAGACTCCTTGAGTTGTTGATTTTACAGAGCCTTATCTCTTTCCCCCCTCGAGCCTTAGTTCCTTATTTGCAGCCTTCCAAACATTTTCTCGATTTTTGACATAATTGTCTCTTGCTCTGTCCATTGCCTTTTGTTTGTCTGTTTCGAGAGCATCGTTTTTATCGATTTTCACGCCTTAAAATCGCACATGCACAGCGAACCTTTTCAACTCGCCTCTAATTTCCTTTTTTCTTTGTTGGCTTGAAAAACTTTTCTCTTATTTTTTCATCTTCTATCAAAGTCGGAGGCAGAGATTTACTAACTGTAGAGGTTACTGGGATTTTAAAGGGTAACTTAACTTCCTGCGCCCTGTTCTTGACCCATGCCTTTAACTTTCTTTAACTCATGACTTCGACTCCCACTTTTACTCTTCCTAATAGTTTTCTTCCAAGCGTCTCGCACTCTCCTAAGTGTCTCAGTACACTCCATTTGCATATCACAGACAGAAGGAGCAGTTTCTAATTCTGATGGTGGCCCCATCATGGGATAGCCTAGTTGTCACAATGCCAGTGTAGGGTTGTAGTTAATGCATCCCCGAGTACCCATGAGAGGAACATTAGGAAAGCCTTCACACTGATAGACCACTGTTTGCCCTTCTTTACGCTGTGGGTACCATACAATCTTCTTTTCCTCAAGTTTAGCCAATTCTTCGGCCCATTCACGGCCGTTCCTGGTTTTCAACTGGAGCATCCTGAGACTTGTAATGGGACATGGATCCTTGTAGCCCCTCTTGAACATGTGACTTGTGAGCTATACGAATAACATCGGTAGACAACATAAGATCCGCTTACCTTTCTTTTCATGGCAGAAATTCAGGGTATAATAGACATCAGCAAGAAGGGCTGGTACAGGATTAGCGACATTATTTCTTCGAGCGAGAAACACATCTATTGCTGTAAAATCTATCAAGTCTTCATTACTCGGGAATAGGATGCTGCCATAAATAGTGAGGGCTAACACATCCATGAAGGTATTCCAGTCTTCAACCTTGGCTAGGTGGTGCATGTGTTCTTCTAAATATTTCCTTGGGAATCCCTCTATTCCTTTCCTATTTTGCTTTGCTTTTTGCAGATCCTTCACATGAATCTTCAAGATGTCTGCTATGGCTGGCATGGATGCATGGTGGCCTATAAAGAGGTATGGCTCTTCCTTTTCCAACGAGCAAGCCCAAGATCTGCTCAAACTCTTCCAAGGTGGGGGCCAACCGACAATCTTGAAACGTGAAACAACGCAATGGTGGGTCGTAGAATTGGGCTAGCGCGGTAATAGCTTCTACCCGTACATCAACCTCTAACAGATTCGAATCTTCCCATATCTCGCAGTGAAGGTCAGGCGTTGCGTTTTCTTCAACATTCAGCCCAAACTCAACAGGCTTTCTGTGTCAACTTCATTGGCCTTAAGTCGCAAAGTCTTTTTCAAAACAACCTCATTGTGATCTGATCCCAAAACACGTTCCATTATTAATCAAAGATACTCACTGTTAATCCTTAGGCACTTAGTTTCAACAGTCCCTCAACAAACCTGGATTTAACACATAAGAACTGTTAATGCATGGTTTTTGGAGAAAACATGATGCGAAGAATGATGACTTGTGATGCAATAACGAGTGAGTGAGTTGTTGGTCCTTTAATAATGACTCATCTCCTCTTTTTTGGAAAAAAAAAATTTAAGAGGGACGCAAGTATGGTTTGTCACATTAAAAGACTGAACAACTCACAAGATATGGATAAATCTACAGGTAATGAAAGGTGTGCTCCCTTTGTGTCCTAATGGGGTTGCCTTAAACTTGGGAATTCTATCCTAAGGATCTAAGGGTCTTTCTGGTTCGTGAGGACTTCCATGGGGTGGCTTTTCTATTTTAAAGGTCTCTAGAGCCAAGTCCTATTTCAGAATGTTGACCACGAAATAGTGGGTAAACCAACTAGGTGTGGGACTTTCATGAAAAAGGCGCACTTTAGATGAGGTTTTCGCGATAACCAAACAGGAAGTACATCAAAAATGGCTACCACTACGCAACTTTTACTTAACTTAGGCTTCACTCAGACCCGGGTATAGGGCCCCACTCGAATGTGTGTGCTTTACGTGTAGGTGCAGTGGGTGCTGGGAGCGTACAAACCTTCACAATCCTAAAGACTACCCACATCCTGCAAAACAAAACAAATACAAAACAAATTCCAAAAGTTTTCTACCCTAAAGTTTAGATAGTAAAACAATTAACACTAAAAATAATAAAAAAACATCAAATAATAAAAAGAAAAAAGGGTAAAACAAACACATAAAAATCACTAAAAATTTTGCATAACCAACTTTTGTAGGCTTGACTCTCAAGTATCCCCAAATGTGAGTCGCCATCTGTCGCGACCATATTTAATCGCAAGCAAAAGCAACTTAAACTAAAATATTATTAATTAGGAGTCGCCACCAATTTTATTTTTATTAGGAAAAATTGGAAAACCATAAGAAAAATAGTCTTTGAAACCAGTTGAATTAGTCTCATCTGTGTAGGGAAGGGTGAAAACTTAATCCCACAAAGACTGTTAACACACCCGTCCTAAGATGCTATATTAAATTAATTATGCAAATTCTTAATAATCCTTGAAAATATTTGTTTTACCCTTTTGTAAAAAAATGAAATAAACAAATAAATTATAAAAATTTAATTTTTGGCTTAATTCCCATGTATCCTCAGGTGCAATGAGGAATTCAAAGTCACGTAGTTCTTTATAAAATACTTGTGAGTTAGTTGATTTTATTAAAAACTTTAAAAATTTGAACCAACAAGCCATCGCGGCTCAGTTATTCAAATTAAGGATTAAATAGGTGAAGCTCACGTCCACGCTGAGACGTCACCCATTGATTATCAAGTTTGTTACAAAATTTTTATTTAAAATTATCAATTAGCGATTTAACTTAAAAAATTGAAAACAAGATAATAATAATAATAATAATAATAATAATAATAATAATAATAATAATAATAATGTAATCATCAGTGTAACCGTCTTCGAGATGTTTACAAAATACAAGGATTAGCAAGTCATTGTCAACTCGGGTAACCCATTTTTATTATTACTATTATTATTATTATTATTTACTATAAAAATTTATTCTTATATTTTTATTTTTATTTTTTATCCTTTCCTTCTTCCAATTTTTTTTTATTAATTCACTTCCTTTTTTTCTTCCCATTTTTTTTTTTTATTTTTTTAACTTTTTATTGGCAATAGCCCATTCATTTAAAGAAATTCAAAAAAAAAACAAAAGAAACGTAGAATGCTCACGGTTCAATTGAGAGGAGAAGGTTCCTTTCTCTGCTATTTTTCGAAAAACAATCAAAGAATCAAGGGGGCAACAGACGACCGGTGGTGACCGAGGCGAGGCACGGCACGGTGCACGGGTGGTGCGCGGAGTTTCGTGAACGGCGGCAAGGTGATGGTGGTCAGTTCGTGCGGGCGCGATGTGCGGTGCCGTGATTGACGAATAGAGCCTATTCGGGCTTTTTGGTTCGGCCACTTCGGCGACGGCGGCGTTCGCAAGGAGCTCCGTCGGCGGGTGGAGGTGTGGATGTCGCTTGCTCCGAGGGATAGTGTTATCGGGTGACGGGATAGCGGGTTCGAGTCGCCGTGGTTGATCGGAATGGTTCGCCGGATGACAACATGGTTCGCGATAGGTGCGATATCTGTTTGGCCGGTGTGGACTCCGTGCGACGGTGGGGTGATGGTTGATGTAGAAGATGACGTGAATGAAGGTGATTGAATAGGCGGGTTGATGAAGTTTGGTGGTGGTGTTTGGTTATGGGTGCTCGGTGATGATTGTGATGGGCGTTAATGGTGAGGAAGATGGAGTGGAAACTGGGTGATGTGTTATCGCAGAGGGTGTTTGGCAAATTGTTTGCAAGGATTTTGCAACGTGTGAGGCTAGGTGAGTGTATTTGATCTCCCATTGTAATTGTTTTATAGGAGAGGATTAAGTTTGATGTTTGAGTTAGAATGTGATTAGGAGTTTGTTTAGGATAAGTGATGGGAGGTTTAGGATAAGTTTGTTTAGGATGAGTTTAGTTAAGATGGGTTTGATTAACAAACCTTTAGGATAAGTTTGTGGTAGGATGAGTTATGGTTAGTTTAGGATAGGTTTGTTTGGGATGGTTAGAATAAGTGCTTAGGGATTTAGGATAACCTCCCTCCTGGGTTAATGGGTTATGGGTTAACGGGTTGATTTATGGTTACTGATTATTTTTTTTTTTTTATTTTTATTTTTATTTTTTTATTCACAAAATGCCCCGGACAAAATTGGGTGTTCACACCTTTAACCTTGAACTATGGCTGCTTAAGGGATATAAGACATGTATCTTGCATATAATAACCTAGGTTTAAATTTTAGCCCTTACATTTAGGGGTATTCATGGGTCGAATTGACCTGATGAATCTGAAAAACCAATTCAAACTAATATAATTGGTTTGGTTTAGATGATCAGGTTAGATTAGATCAAATCCAATCAAACCCGATAAATCTTGATTCAGTTTATGGGTTGATAAATTTTAAACTCGATGACCTGATACCCAAGCCGTAGATCCGATCAACCTGTACATTTCTTTTTTATTTGTTTTATTTGGGTTCCTTTCTCTACAGATTTCAGAACCTTTCCATGACTAGACCCTTTCACTTCTCCATTCTCCACTGGTCCACCCATTCCTTTCCTTCTACCTGAGTTGTGAGGCTACAACGACAATGTCCTTAGCTATGACTTACGATATCGATAATATTAGAATCAATACCAAATACCAATGTTGATGAATGCTAATTGGTCTTATTCTTCTTTTGTATAACAGTTAGTCTTGTTATTGTTTTTCCTCACTTGGCATCTTTGTTTTGGGCTCATGGCCACTTAGTGAGAGTGCTTCACAGATAATTGATTTTGACCAGACGATGGTGGCCAAGGAAAAATCTTAGAGCCTAAGACCACTCCCATCTTTCTTCAGTTTTTTACTCCTCCATGGAACCACCTGCTTCAAGCCCTGACAAATTGTTGTTTGCAAAAAATTAATAGTAGTGCAAGATTAGGGGATCATCTGCACTGTAATAAGTAATAACAGATCACACACACACTCAAAACAATTTTATGAGACACAAGTCACACAACTTTGGTTAACAATGATTAATAATTTTTATGAGCCCATCAAATTTTTAGAATTCGATTTGCCCCTATAACCCCATTTAGAAATATCACTAAGATTAACAAGGATCTTACAGCAGCATGAGCCAAATCCCAAATGAGTTCTATCTATAGTAGTTCCACTCAAAATAGCAACTTTATTCAAGTGAAATTCCCTCATTCTTAGAATCTCATTTTCCCCCAAAATAATTCCCAGTCAAGCTAGCTCTATATTTATGGACTCTATAGTCTCTACTAGAGGATCTGGTCCAAATGACCAACCAGTGAAGCTTAACCTTTCAAACCACATGAACCCAGATAGAAATTGATACAAAGCTACATGCTTTTATGGATTATAATACAATTTTTTATGTAGTAGTAAAGTACAATGTCCAGCATTAACCAAATTGATCAGGAAACACTGCATGAAAACATAAGAGTTAAAAAATTTTATGATGACCTTGTTGTGAGTGCCTCCAACTCCAATGATAGCAACATTACTAGTCTACCTATCATGCACACCTTAAGTTTTAGCATCTTGTTTTAAAATTTAAATCATTTGGTATTGAGATGGTAGTTTAAATTTTATTACACTAACATTGTTACAGCCCTTTGATGTCCTGTACTTTTATCTGAACCTTTCTAAGATTCTAATAATGACAAAAATGATGGCTTATTAGTTTTACAAAGATATTTACATCTATCTATCTCTCACTCACTCTCTTTCCTTATCTTTTTGTAGTTTCTTACCAAATGTCTTTTACTATTTTAGTCAGGTGATGTTTCAAGTGAACCTACTACACCATTGGATACAAGAAGATCATTTGGTGGTAGCAACACAAACCACCGACAACATATTTAGTGTTAATTTTTTGTGTTCATTTATTGTGGCACTACTTTAGGTTATTAAGGATTTTAAGTTGTAAGTTTAAGTTACATGAGATGAATTTATTTAGCTTATTATGGATTCAAAATTGTGATGTTTATGTTACTATGAATATTTTTAATGCAATTTAATTCACATTTATATCAACAATTTTATAAAATTAATTTTTTTGATTGTGCATCCTAAACGTTATTAGAATTAAAAATTAAATATGCAATAAATATTTTTTTTAAAAAATATCAGATGAATTGCAACGATTTTAAACCTCAAGAAAGTAAAAAATATTGTTTACAATAATCAAATAGCAGCGGTTTTAAACCTCTACAACTTTTTGGTAAATAGAATCAGACAACTATATAGTGAAGGCTAAAAACCGCCACTAATTGAAAAAAAAAACAGCCTCAAATTGTGGGAGTTTAACACCGCCTCAAATTAATCATTGTTGTGGGGGTCGTTGAAAAACCGCCGCAATATATTGCGGTGAATGTAAATACAACATTTTTAAAAATTGTCGCAATTTAATTAATGGGGATTAAAAATCGTCGCAAATTGAAAAAAAAAATTACCGCAATTTGGCGCATTTTTTGTAGTGGATGGCGAGAGTGAGCTCATCCATGGAGCCACAGGACGGCCTGAGTGACCTCATCTTGGTTGCGACCCACACGAGATGCAACAATCTCACCCACGACAATAGCGATTTGCAACTGTATGAGTTGCTGGTTGTGACCTTAGCTTCACCCACATGTGCAAGTTACCAACAGTACCCACCGTTGCTAGTTGTTGGTGATGACCTCATCACCCAGTATGGTTGGGAGAGAACATATCTGTTTAAGATCCATTTGGTGGAGATTATGTTGATGAGTGTTTACAGATTTAGAGGTTTTGGGGTTCTATTTGAGTTTTGGATGTTTGTGATTGTAAAGTCTTCAACCTTTTGCAACAAGAGTAATTGGTTACCTAGATTCAACAAATTTTAGAAAGTTGTTCTTGCTGGAAGTGATTATTTTGTTGGTGCATTCAATAATTTTTATTTTTTTTGTTTATTATCCTAGTTTGATATTAGCAAACTCTGTTAAGAGTCTCACATCGCCTGCATTAATTTTTCAGGTGCGGTTTATATATCTGTTGGGCCACTCCTCTTAATGCCAATTAGTTTTAAATTAGAATCTAACATGGTATCAGAGCCAAGATCCCATCTTCCTGTGTCGCCTATTCCGCTAGGCTCGCCTGTTCCGTCCAGGCATCTGTGGAGAGGGGTGTTAAGAGTCTCACATCGCCTGCCTCAATCTTCCGGGTGCGATTTATATATCTATTGGGTCACTCCTCTTAATATCAATTGGTTTTAAGTTGGAATCTAATAGGGTTTCTTGGATATTGTTGAAAAGGGGATAAAGGATCTGATTGTTTAAGTTACCCAATGACCCGAACTGAACCAACTCGCTTATATTCGGTTTGGTTTGGTTTGGTTAGTTTAACTAAAAAAAAATTTAAAGTCAAATCAAATCAAACATAATTAATTTTAGATATTTTTTATTTTTAAAATCAAACCAAATCAATTTATATACACCCCTTATATTAATACATTTTAGTTGTGTGTCTTTTTCATGAGTGTACTCAATAGAGAATCAGCTCTTATTCTCATACAGAGTTCACACTCATAAGTGAACTCTATTCAAGGTGATCCTGCAAGCTTTTACATCTCACTATGAAGCTATTAGACTTATATAAGCCAACAGGATATTGAGTCTTTTGGTTAAATAAAATTTCGTAATTGTTTAGCCAAAAGTTTGTAACTTTTATTTAACCAAAAGATTACAAACGGTAGAGTCAATATTTTAATTGCTCATGAGTTAGTGCATCATTTGAAAACAACATATATAAAATCAGCCATTAAATTTATTGTTGGTCAGATATTGAAATATTTAGAATCACTCTCATTTGCATCTTGATTTTGGTACATTCAACAAATGGAAGCAAAATCGAAAAAGATAAAAAAAAAAAAGTGAAAACATGGCCGGCATAAGATTTAAAGGAAGATAGGAACATAGTATTGCATATATTGAAGATTAAAATTGAAAAAATTATGTAGGATATCGATCTCATAAATCATTTTCTATAAGCATTACAAAGACTTTCAAGCTATATTTAAAGTTAAAAGCCAAAAGATTATATTTATATATTTCAATAAAAAAATTTAAAATTTTATAAGGTTATGGACTCTACAAACTAAAAATAACTCATAAATATTAAGCCAAAAACATAACGTGTATATATATATATATATATATATATATATATATATGTATATCAATATAAGAGGTCTAAATGATTTTTATATTTTTAAGGTTTTTACTTTTTTGTATAGGAGAGTATTTGAGTTAGATTAAGTTTAATGATTGAATTTATAACATCAACCGCACAGAACTTTAAAATTGAAGTTGGAAGTCATGTGACATATCATTATCAACCCTTTAGTAAAGAGGTTTTCATTTTGTTATTTTGAGTTCGTTCTACCTTCGCTTTAATTTAACTTTTCTTTCCTCACATCACATCTCAGACGTTCTTTTGTAACCAAAAAGAGTGACTCTCATTTTTGTTTTAAGTGAAATATGCTCTAAAGTCTAAACAATAGAGACTGACTTGGGCTGCCTAATGCCCAATGGCGTATCTTCATTTAGTTATGCAGGGCCGTCATAAAATGTCAACGAGGGAGGCCGCCCCCACCCGTATCCATTTAGCAAGTACTATTTTTGAAATGTAAAAAAATAAGAAATAATTTTATTTATAAATTAAATTTAATTAAAGTTTATATTTAAAGTGGCTTTTTAAATTCATTAAATTTGATAGACTATTTTATCGGGTATTATATAATTTAAAATAAAATTTAAAATAATAAAATCAAATCACAAAAAATTTAAAAAAAAATTAATTTGAAATCAATTCTCTTATTTTTTTATTTCAAATTTTGATTTTTAACTTTGTTCAATTCATTACATCAATTCAAATTCATTCCAAACACACTTTTTTAAAAAAAGTGGGCATTCAGAACATTTGCGGGTATATATAATTTAAAATAAAATTTTAAAATTACAAAAAAAAATATTTGACTCTATATATTATAACTTTGTTCAACATTACATAAAAAATTTAAAAAATATCATAAATATTAAACTATTCATTATATTTTGTAATAATTAATGTACATAAATATTAAATAATTATTATATAAATAATATATATATTTTAATAATTTTAATTATTATGGGTTCATTCACTAAAATTTTATTATAAAATAAAAAATATATAAATTTTCATCTCATCTTAAAGTAAAAGAAAAAATTATAATATGTGTAATATATTAAATAATAAAAACATATTTCACAAGTTTTCGTAAAATAAATATTATGACTTTCACCCTCGTTTCTATTTATTAAATAGGTATTTATTATCGCCTTCTCAGAGGCAATTCCCGCATATCTCCATAAATGTAGGTATTGTTGTCATCCCTTTGGCCATCTGATTATGTAACTTTTTTAAAAAATCTTTCTTCATAATTTGTATTTCCTGATTTCTGTTTAGGATATTGTAAAAAAACATGCAATTATTCATCTGTGTTACTACATTTGTGTACTAATAATGTATTACTAAATTTTTCATATATGATATTGTTATTAATACATTCATTGAGATTCACATATCCCATTATTTGCTAATCGAATATTGAGTGATTTTTTTAATTCTTTTCATTTAGCTAAAAAATTTTTTATCACATTATTGTGTAGCTACTCGTTAGATATATTTTTTAAATTCTTAATTATATATAATATAAATATATTTCAAACTATTAAAAGTTGTATGTTTATTTTAAAATTATATTGGTAAAGTTTGAAAGTAAAATAATTGATACATTTTTAAGATGGAAGAGAGTGATAATTATGGAGAATATAAAGTTTTTAATATTGAAAAAAGTTTTTTAAAAGTGAATTTATTTGTAAAATAAACAAGTAATAATATATTTATACTTGATTCAATCTAAAGTAAATTATTATTTTAAATCATTAAATAATTTAAAACTTAATACATCTTTATTTATTCATTTTATAAATAAACTCATTTTAAAATAATCTTATCCTAAAACATTACCCCTTAAAATGCCCAATTTTGTCGCTCAAAAGTTTAAAAGTTGGACGTGAAGATAAAAAACCTTCGAAGTTTCTAACAATCATACTTAATTTATTTGGTGTGAGTTTTTTATAGCGTGATCTAGAGGTGCAAGCAAATCCGCCACTGCTAGTGCCTGCGGTGCATTTTGGCTCTTAAATTTCAAAGTTTTTTGGGTTAAATAAAGAAACTACGCATAAGTGAGATAGTTAAGATTTATATGTTAAACTTTCTCCTCCCTCCATTTTTCTTCATTCTCATATATCGAAGCATTTGCTTAGTTTGATGTTCTATATTGCCCATTCTTTACGTAGAAAACAGGTATAAGGTATATATATTTGTAAGTTGAAGAAAAGTTTTGTCATGTGTTTGTTATCTCAGTTATATGTGTTTATTTTCCTCTCACCTTTTTTTGTGTCTTTATTTAGAGTAATGCTAATTATAAAACTATTATACATACAACTATGCATTTTTTATTTAATCTTAAGTTTTCTTATACTTTTTGAGTGTAAGATTAATCTTTACTTAAGTACTGAAGTTACCGGTCGCTACAAGTACTTTCATCATGTAAGCTCGTACATCTCGCATTAAAAAAATATATATATGCATTAGCTCCATTTGAAAAACATACTAAATGAAATTGAGATAGGTTGCCATTTTAAATCTATCATGAAATTTTGATGCAAAGATTATACACTTGTAAACAAATCGTTTAGGCTTTAATAGAAAATGTATGGATTTCTTTTCTTCTTCTTCTTTTTTTCCAACATTTAAGAATTAGTCACCATTATTTGAAAATGCAACTCTACATATATTCTCATCTACCCCAACCACGAGTACTTTGACTTTCCTTTTGTTTTGACTGAAATATGTACGAGATTGAGATATGCAGCCTATGTACATTTTTCCTTCGCAAATTTCAATATTTTCTAATGTCATTAATGTTTGTTAAATTAAATACTTAGATACTGGCTATTCCTTTGGGGGGAGGGGCAGTTCAACGATTGCTAGATATTTAAATTTACATACTATACACATGTAGGTAGAAATTCGGTTTCATAATTTATCCCGATCCTTCTTGGACTTAGTTTTGCTATATATATATAAAGAAAATAAGAATTCTCATTAACAAAAAAAAAAATAAAAATTCTTTAACAATCTTTCTCCTCTAATAATATTGAACATCAAATTACAAGATTCCAAAAACTTTCTTTCGATCTCTAGGTGCTTTTATTTGTTCAGATTCATTTTGATTTATTGTCAGTAAATAATCTGAAATTCGTGGAGTTCTTTACATTTCTTCTATTTTTTTATTTTTTATTTACATTTGCTAAGTATTCTTTTTTTTTTTGGGAGTACAAATTCATTAAGTATTTCTATTTGCCTTGTTTGAGTTTCGTTTTAAATTTTGCCCACTCTTTTCGTAGAGGAGAAGTAAAGGATTAGCATGTGGACAAAAATTAACTTTATTTTTTATATTTATTTTATTAATTAAATTATAATATGTGTATATTTTTTTAAAAAATAAAATAAAAATATTAATAAGTATATCTCATAATTTAATTAATAAAATAAATATAAAAAATATTAAAAAAATAAGCTAATTTTGTCCTTAATTATTATGTTCACATGCTCATTGACTGATGTTATGTGACCACTCTCGAAATTCGCATTTAGGATTCCCTACCACTTGATCGATGATATGCTAACGCGGTTATGGCATCTCTTTGCGTTGCTTTTATTTACCTCAAGTGATGTAATTTAATTTGTGCAATTATAGGAATCACAAATAAAAAATTATAGGACTCACACATTAGTATCTGTTGGGAGAAATTAGTAAGTATAATAGAAGCAAAAAAAATCTTTTACTCTATATAATTAAATATGTATCACATTTGTTATATAGGTTATTATTATTTCTTATTTTAATTGCATTTTTAATATTATAACTAATATAGTTTCTTTTCAGCATAAGCCATTTCATTTAAATATTTTATTTTTCATTTTTATCTGCTAAAAAAATGACGATATTTATATTGTTGTGAGTAGTATTCAACTTTCCACTATTTTTCTTGTTAAATGTAAGTAAGTCTCTTGGGTTCATTCAGCTGATAAAATCCAAAACACTTCACATAAAAAGGCTTAATTGATTCTTCATTCTTGCTGCTAGCAATCCTTCTTAATAATAGACAATAAGTGAATACAACAGGTAGACGGCTATGGTTTTAAAATTTGCTGCATGTGCTGACTTTAATAACCTTCTCACATCCTATACTTTTTTGAGACTTTTTTGGGTGAGACCTTTTAATTTTATACATACAAATTAAATTTTAATATATGTAAAATAGTATTAATAGAAATATATGTATTTTTAATATAACCTACATAAATTTATATCAGTTAAAAGTTGATTTATATGTTTAAGATAAAAAATTTCCATCCAAGAATTTATTACCCTTTTATTACCAAAAATAAAAAAGGTAGCTTTCCTGAATTTGCATGTGGGTCCTTTTATAGTACACTGACGTGATTGGAGATCACAGTTCTCTATTGTTAGTTTCAGTTGCAACTGGTGGGGAAAGAGCCTTTCTCAGTTGCATGCCAATTCCTGATACCAAAAAAATAACATCTTGTTTGTTTCTACCTGATAGGAAGTTTCTATTATGTTGCTATCAAGGGTATACGGAACTGAGGGTGGTGTTTGCTGTACTCGGTATTTGCCACGTTCTTCGTTCTGCTAACCAACTCTTATATTCTTACATATACATTATTTTTATATATTATCTAATATAATTTATTATATATACATTTTTTTATTTTTTTTATTCAATTACATCCCTTAAAAAAATATATAAATAATACTTACATTTCTTTCTAGCCATATAAGATGATAATTTTCGTTTGCTAACCCATCTTTCAGCTTCTGGCATCTCACGGACCCTTCTACTGTGCGTGCATCTTTATTTATTAGTAAGAGTTACTTTATGAGAAAATGACATCTAGAGCTTTAGACATAACTGAGGAAGGTTTCAACTATAAAATACAATATTTACGGGACTCTTGTCAGTTACTTTTTCTCTATTCACTGATATGTTTAATGAAAAATGATATTTACTCATCATTTTTTTATATTAATATTATATTTTACTTATTTTAAAAAATAGAAAATGTTAAAATATACATATTTTTATTTTATTACTTAAAAAATAATAATATAAGAATATTATAAAAATAATAATATTCAAATATCAGTACTCTATCTATAACACTCAATGGCACTTAATTGGCTCTAGCTTCATTTTCCCCAATGGACTCCTATAAATATATTCACTGCCCTTGTGATCTTTCTATGCTAAAAGGTAGCGCATTATCATCTTCTTTATGTTTATTCTTTAGTTAATGCCAACCTTGATTTTCCTGCATGGTGATCATATATGTTTCTTTTTCTTTGTTTTGATTGTAAACAACACTGAACCAGATCTCAAACTCAAACTTTGCAGAAGCTAATTATTGAGGTTTGGCCTTATCTTGAACGATCTTTTCCCTCGCGCCATCCTCTTGTTTTGATTGAATAAACTCTATATCTATAAGAAGCACTTCAGCGTAGATCTTTCTTCTGTTGTGTGAGATTTACACTATCATGGACGAGAATGGCAGTTCCAATGCACCCAACAACAAGTGGAGAATGCCTTTCTTTGTTTTCTTCAAAGATGCAAGGTATTATTAGACACCTACATATTATCACCCATGCTTCTTGTAGAAGCATCATGCTGACTAGCTAGAATTATATATGATGATATTATGATATCATAATAGATCTCCTAAGGTTGATGGGGAAATTTGTGTGACATACATTACATTATATGAAGCTCTTAAGTGAAACTATTTTTTGTAATTTTATGAACTAACTACTAATACTTGATTCTGCTAATGTGAACTGATGCAGAAGTGTTTTCAAGCTGGATGCCCTTTCTAGGGAGATAATAGGAATTGCATTCCCCTCTGCACTGGCTGTTGCTGCTGATCCCATTGCTTCTCTGATAGACACAGCATTCATAGGCCACTTGGGTATTTATCTCTTCTCAATTAATAACAGCCAACTCTTGTTAACATTAATTAGACATAGCTTTCACAACTCTTAATTGGTCTTCATATGATGTGCAATGGCAATAATTTATTATTTGAAAAGTAAGGACTATTTATATTTGTGGACTAAAACATTGCCAGCCTCTTTTCCATTAAACCGTGTTGTGACACGTGCTTGTGATAAAACATAACAAGCTTGTGCACATCATTGATTTGATGCTCATTCAGCCATCCAATGGCTTGTGCTGACCTCTTGCTTGTTTAAGCTTAGCTTCTTAACAACTATGTGCTTCTACATGGATTCAGACTTCACCAGCCTGCATGCAGAAACTTCTTTATAGCAGTAACTTAAATACTTTTTTTTTAATGCTTGCAAAAAAAGAGATACACATGTAATTTGTACTAGCCATGATTTTCTGCTTTTGCATGACAATTGCTCCTGCAGCACACTGAGTGATACTAGTTGCAAGCTTTACTAGTAGTCTTAAATATGGAGTTTGTAACTGAAATCATTTTACTATTCCAGCTTTAGAATCTAACTTATCCTTTTCATCTGTTTAGGACCGGTGGAACTTGCTGCTGCAGGAGTTTCCATTGCTTTGTTCAACCAAGCTTCAAGAATTACCATATTCCCTCTGGTCAGTATTACAACTTCCTTTGTGGCTGAGGAAGATACTATTGAAAAGCTAAATATCAAAGCAGCAGAAAACAAGTTGAAGGACGGAAATGTTAAGACCAAGTTCAATGAAGCAATAATGCGTGAGGATCATATGCTTCAAGACATAGAAAAAGGTACACCAAACAAAGAGAATATTATTGAGACTCCAAAAGAATCTTTGACTGGAGACGGTGAAACCAACGACCTCATACCAAATAATGACACAAATAATGGAGATGGTACTTTCTCTTTGCAGTCTCTTCTTTGACTAGGCCTATCTACGCATTTCTCCTATGTATGTGTACATGTCCATGTCGGTGTGAATTTGTGTATAACACATAATCAACAATCCTAAATTATTGCATTCTCGAGGAAGATCTTGACTATTAATTATAAGCATATGTTTACATAAATTTCAAATAAATCAACTTAAATCAATGGTAGATATATTCATAAAACATGTTACTCCAGGAGCATACTAAAATTTCTCACAGACGTGCGTTCAACCTTTGCTTATATCATGTCGTGGGCATGTGTGTAGAAAATGAATGCATTTGAACGTTTAATTGTATTCTGATATATTTTAAAATCAAACTCAATGATAAGTGATTTCCTTTGTAGATGCCAATTCAAATACATGCAAGTCTTCCTCTTTTACTAGTAGTAATAAGAGTAAGGACACAGTTATAAAGAAGAAGCGACACATTGCTTCAGCATCAACAGCACTCCTTTTTGGCACATTCCTTGGCCTCATTCAAGCTGCAACCCTTATATTTGCAGCCAAACCTCTATTAGGTGTGATGGGTGTGAAACATGTAAGTTTCTTCATTATCAAGAGCATATGTTACAGATCTTTCTTTATTATCTAGAGTATATATCTGTCTAAGCTTTTTATTATAGTGAAGCTATTTCTACTTTGCTTAGGATTCTCCTATGCTAGCCCCAGCAATGAAGTACTTGAGATTGAGATCGTTTGGTGCTCCTGCAGTTCTTCTCTCCTTGGCCATGCAAGGAATCTTTCGAGGGTTCAAGGACACAACAACTCCTTTATATGTCATTGGTAAGTTGAAATGATCCATTGTCTACAAATGAAGCATATTGTTTGAGAGATACAGTGTGAAAGCATATACAGACATAAATAAATGCTTGCAAATCATGAATGAACTATTCAGAAAATTGCTAATTGGTTTCAACTTTTTTCAACTGTCCGCTTGAATAAATGAAAAAACAAAAAGCAGAAGAATCTATAAATGCCCAAAAAAAAAAAAAAGATCGCTTGTTTTAAATTCAAACATTTTCCCTAACTTGGTTCATTTGCTTGGTTTTATTTAGTTTCTGGATATGCATTGAATGTTGCATTGGACCCAATACTTATTTTTACTTTGAAATTGGGCATCAGAGGTGCAGCCATTGCACATGTCCTCTCCCAGTAAGTCTTACTTTGTTATATTTCTGAATAACGGTCAATCATTTTCTTTTTTCTTTTTTTTATGTTCATAAAATTGTATCTTACAAAATGGCGATCCTTATAGGTACATAATGGCATTGATCCTCTTGTTGATATTAATGAAAAAAGTGTATCTCCTACCTCCAAGACTTAAGGATTTGCAGATTTTCCGGTTTCTTAAAAATGGTAAGGGTCCTAAACATTGCTGTTGAGGTTGTAGATTCTTTGTTATTATTGAAAATGTAAAGAAAAAAAGAGAGACAAAAATTCAGCTAGAGTGAGATAAAATATAATAATCAAACATTTTTTTTATCACATATCAAGCAAAAATTGTTACTTTTGTTCTAGTCACATGATTGAATGGACTCAATTTTTTATCTTCTAGTTCCTATTTTTCCATATAGAACATTAGTGAATGATGATAGCAAATTTTGCATTACTTATGTTGGATTTTGTTTTCAATTTCATGGTTTACTACAGGAGGTCTGCTGTTAGCAAAAGTAGTAGCAGTGACATTCTGTGTGACCTTGGCAGCATCATTGGCAGCAAGGCTAGGTTCAATCCCTATGGCTGCATTTCAAACCTGCCTTCAGGTCTGGTTGACATCATCCCTTCTTGCTGACGGCTTGGCTGTTGCTATACAGGTACAGAATTTTTTATTTTTTTTAATATGGGAGTAATTTAACAGTGATGGTTTGGCTGTTGCTATAGACATTTAACTTCTCAAACTCTTCTTTGTGCTGTAAAAATCAAATAATTGAAATAAATAATACTAATCAGTAGTTTCCCTGGCTCACAGACAATTCTAGCTTGTTCTTTTGCTGAGAAAGACTATAACAAGGCAACATCTGCTGCAACAAGGACATTGCAGATGAGTTTTGTCTTAGGAGTCGGACTCTCTCTTGCTGTTGGAGTTGGATTGTACTTTGGTGCTGGAATATTTTCCAAAAACGTTCATGTTGTGCACTTAATCAGAATAAGCTTACCGGTATATATATATATCCCTTGTACAACAATGGAAGCCATAATGTAATTTTTCTGTGTGATTCTTATCTCAAATTTCATTTAACCCACCAGTTTGTTGCTGCTACTCAACCATTCAATTCATTAGCCTTTGTCTTCGATGGTGTGAACTATGGGGCTTCTGATTTTGCATATTCTGCATACTCCTTGGTAAGTTAACATGCCCTTTTTTTTTTTTTTGGTTTCTTTTTCATAATACGTCATCTTTATCCAAATTTATTTAGTAATTTGTTAATACTCTTTTTCTTCAGGTGATAGTGTCATTAGTAAGTGTTGCTACAGAGTTCCTTCTCTACAGGAGCAAACATTTCATTGGGATCTGGATTGCACTGACCATCTATATGACTCTTCGCATGTTTGCTGGTGTATGGAGGTAAACTTTCCCCCTTGTCAAAACTGGTTTCCATATTACCATCTTATAATTCTTTCAGTAAACATAGTATCTAAAGCACTAAAACTAAGAAATCAAGACTTCATCACATTTGCTTGAAACATCAGCATTGCATAAGGTGATAGAGAAAATGCATGACACCAACCCAAATGGGCTTGACTCATTGACAAGTTGCCTATCATATAGGATCTACAATATTAATTATAGACAATGAAAATCTCAAGCACCTCCATAATTTCCTTTCTTTGTTCAAGAAATTTGAAAACTGAACATGAAAACATGTATGCAAATACTTTCTCCATTTTTTTTAATTTATCTTTTTAGAAAATTACTTTTTATTTTATTTGTTGTTTTAAAAAAGTAAAGAGATAATTAATTTTTTTTTTCAACTTTATCCTTGAATATTTTGACCAAGTGAGAAAGAATCAATGGCGTGATAGTATTTCTAATATTTTAATAAAAAGGTAATTTAGTTATTATTTCTTACAGTTGATACTAGTAGCTTTTTTAATCTTGTGTAATAATTACATTACAAAAAGACAGATGAAAAAAAAATCATTTTAAAATTAATGACGGTCTTTTGCTTCAAAGACTTAATTTGAAAATTTTATATTCCGAAGTTGGATTACATATATTATCTTAAATGCAAATGCAGGATGGGAACAGGAACAGGACCTTGGCGCTTTCTCAGAGGTCACTCAGTGCCTTAGGATATCTAACTCATCAGGAAATTTTGTTATTGAGCTGCACATGTTCTATATCACTTTTCACCACTTAGGATCCAGTATGGATTTTATTTTATTTTTTTTCCCTTCACATTATCAGTTCTCAGTCTCACTATATTTTTGTGGTAATAATCTTATATCTTGGACTGCTCCATTTACACGTGCTATGTTATGTATCCTATTCTTTTTTTCTTTCCCCCTTTGAGGAATCAGAGATGTATCATATACTCATTGTAATTTTGTGGTATTTAGAAGACTCTTCTTCCCATGGTCACTACATAAACTCTGAGTGCTTAACCTCTGTATTTATATATTTTTCGTTTTCATCAAGTAAAATTTCAAACAACGGAAGTTAATCACTTAAATATTCTATAGCTTTGAGGGATCCAAAGTAGAATTAAAATTTTAAAAAACTAGTTATTTGAAGCACGCAGAAACAGTACAGGCTGGCTTCTTAAAGTGATCACAAATTTAGGATAAGGGGTCTTGAAGACCTCGTCAAATACACGTATTAAAAGTTTAACTTCAGCACGATCAACCAAATAAGACACAGGAATAGGAGGCTGCTGGCTGCTTGTTAAAGTAACCACATAGGACAAAGTAACTTTGATTATGTCTAGAGACTGAGTAACAGTTTATAGCATAACCAACCTTAAGGTGTTGTACTTTCAGTTTGTTGTTAATGCAAAATTTGTGGTGTGTGGATATATGAATGCAACAACTCAAATAATGTATGAATTTGAATTAAGAGAATTTAATTTAGATTGGTTCTAAATAATAAGTATTGACTTTATTGCTTAGATTGGTTCTAAATCAAATAATATTGGCTTTATTGCTTAGACTGGTTCTAAATCAAATAATTAGTCATCTTATTGGTTCAGATAAATCAATTCAATTAAATGATTCTTAATTTTATTTTATAATAGATACAAATATCCGTTACACTATGGTATTAGAGTCTCTACACAGTACAAAGCACACTCTTTAGGGTTCTCTCCTTACCCAAGTAGACACATGTAGCCAATCCACCACAACTAGAAAGCTCCTTTTGAGGATAAAGGATGTTGTTGGTTCGTGACCTATAAGCTTGGTAGTTGTTGTGTTTGTCATACCTGGAGAACGTGTGATTTGTAAAGGAAGACAAAATTCTGTGTGACTGTAAGATCTTACTCAATTTATGCTTCCACACTTTACTAAGGGCTTGTCTCACCCTTTGGTTGGTAGATAGAAAACCATTAATAAGCCTCCACTTTAGTACTTGATATGGTATAAGAACCTTTTATGATCAGATAGTTAAGAGTTAATCCTTACACCTACATTCTTTTAAATAAAAGTTAAATTTTAGCGTAAGATAAAAAATAGGCATGTGTATTGTCTATTTCAAGCCTAAAAGGCTATTGCATGAGAAGGTATATTAGATTAAAAAACCGTTCATGAACCTATGTCAACAACTTAAACTTTTAAGAAAAATAGTTCTTGATGTGATCGTACTCTGATTTTTTTTTTTCGCCATAAGGTTCCATGCGTTATACATCATATGTGCATGAGATAAGTTCATATGTGCTTAATATGACCTTCAATGGCATTATACTAAACACCATATTTTAGCCATTGAAATGGGTGTCAAAATGGTTTTCAATATGTCAAAAACTCCCCTCACTAAAATTTGATTAAAAACCAATTTTTGTGTGGTGAGATGAGTTTTTATGACATGTTCATTTTTTGCCCGATCTATGATGAACCTGCAACTGTTTATTGATTTTGAACCTTTTCTAAGTTTTGTGAGTAAAATTGGCATGGATGTGTTCTATGTCACATACGCTCTATTTTATTTATTGTTTATCAAGTATCTCTGTAAGTATTGTCGTAAGACTAATTTTTAAGTACTATTACAATTAAGAAGTCCTTATAACAATTATTTTTTTTAAGATTTAAATTTTGATATTGTCTTTCTAAGTATGCAACTCGCTTAGCATTACATCCAATCTTATTGATGTCCCTTAAGCTTTTTAATCAACATATTATATCCCGGGTCATGTTAACTTGGAAGATGAGCTGGCCAGTGAGTTAACTAAATCTGTTACTGACAGGCAAGTCAGATCAAAGGAGGCAACTAAGTTAGTTACTACAGCTGGACACATGGCCTCTATAATGCTGAAAGTGAAACTAATTAAGGAACTGTGCAAGGGCTCATAGTGTTGACTGGGCCAACCCAAGTGGGGGCCAGCCATTATATTATAAAAAAAATAAAAGAAAGATAGAGGTTTTAAAAAGGAAGTCTGTGACTTCCTTCACACGGATTTTCGTTTTTCTTCAAAAGAAAACAGAGAGCGCAGCAACGCGGAGAAGGAGAAGAAATTTTCAGATCTGATCTTGCGTGCTCTGATTGGGTGATCATTTGTGGTCCGATCTTGATAATTTTTCAGTATGTTGTTCCTTGCATCGTGAACTTTTACTTGTACGGTCAGAATTTTATTTCTCCATCTTTATTTGTTGAGCTGTTTATACCCCTTTGTGGGTTTTGAGCTTTATTATTTTATTGATATCCACTTTGTTAGTGGTGAGTAGAAGCTGTTGTGATATCATTGTTTATTGGGAGAAACTTTGCTGTACTCATTGATCTATTATAGTGGAGATTTTTCTAGACTAGGTTCCGTGGTTTTTATCTCTCACATTGAGGGAATTTTCCACGTTAAAATTGTGTGTGTTCTCTTGGCCAATTTATTTTTGTGCATTCTTGGATATATCAATTGGTGGATATTTTTGGTTGGCTATATATTTTGCTCCTCACAGGTTCTCTCAAGTGGGAAAGATTTTATTATATATTTGTGTGTTGTTGCTTCCGCTGTGCACACACCCTTTTTTCTTTCCCAACAGCTGGCATCAGAGAAATTTATTGGTTTGTTTACTTGATTGAATAATAGAGCCAAATTACAGTAGAATGATTAGTTTGAATGGCACAAATTACCACAAGTGGGAAGGAAATATGAAAGATTTATTATTTGTGAAAAAATTACATTTACCGGTGTTTGCTTGTGAGAAGCCTGAGGCTAAATCTGATGAAGATTGGGCTTTTGAACATGAGATGGTTTGTGGCTTTATTCGGCAATGGGTAGATGATAATGTTTTGAATCATATTGCTAATGACTCACATGCCAAATCTTTGTGGGAGAAGCTTGAGACCTTGTATGCCTCCAAGTCTGGGAACAATAAATTATTTTTGTTGAAGCAGGCTATGAACTTGAGTTACAAGGATGGTAGTTCTATTTCTGATCACTTGAGTGATTTTCAGGGATGCTTTGACTAGTTGTCCGGCATGAGTGTGAAATTTGAAGATGAAATTTTGGGACTTTGGTTGCTTAATACTCTACCTGATTCTTGGGAAAATCTCAGAGTCACTTTGACTAGTTCTGCTCCTGGAGGTGTTGTGACCATGAATTATGTAAAGACTGCTGTTTTAAATGAAGAAGTCAGACGACGAATGCAGCAGGCTTCCTCTTCACAGTCAGAGGTTTTGGTTACTGAAAACAGGGGGAGAAGCATTGAGAGGGATCAGGGACAAGGCAATAGAGGCAAAAACAAGAGTAGAAGTAAATCAAGGTCTAAATACAAAAACCTTGAGTGTGACTATTGTGGTAAAAAGGGGCATGTCCAAAGGTTTTGCTACCGATGGAAAAAGGAGAACAAGAATAACAAGGGTAAACAACAAAAGAAGGATAATGATAACGATGATCGTGTTGCCACCACTACTGGAAGAGATCTTGTGATTATCTGCAATGAGAATTTGATTAATGTTGCTTGTGATGAGACCAGCTGGGTTATTGACAGTGGTGCCTGTTTTCATGTGACATCTAGGAAGGATTTCTTCTCATCTTATACTCCTGGTGATTATGGAGTTTTGAAGATAGGTAATAATGGTATGTCAAAGGTGATTGGCATTGGTAATGTTTGTTTAGTAACCAGTAATGGGACAAAGTTGATTTTGAAGAATGTCAGACACGCACCAGACATCCGTTTGTATCTGATTTCTGCTAGTGTTCTTGATGATGATGGCTATTTTAGTACCTTTGATGGTGGACAGTGGAAACTCTCCAAGGGTTCTTTGGTTGTGGCACATGGAAAGAAGTATTCAGGTTTGTACTGGACCAAGGTTTCAGTTTCTGTTGATGCTGTTAATATAGCAGAATGTGATAATCAGTCAGAGTTATGGCACAAGAGACTTAGCCACATTAGTGAGAAGGGACTTAATACTTTGGCCAAAATGAATCTACTTTCAGGTTTGAAGGGTGCAAGTTTGGAAAAGTGTACTCATTGTTTGGCTGGAAAGCATAATAGAGTCTCTTTCAAGAGTCATCCTCCTTCTAGAAAATCAGAGGTACTTGAGTTGGTACATTCAGATCTTTGTGGTCCAATGAGGACTAAAACATTTGGTGATGCACTTTACTTTGTGACTTTTATTGATGATCATTCAAGGAAACTTTGGGTTTATGCCTTGAAGACTAAGGACCAGGTGCTCAGTGTCTTTAAGCAGTTTCAGGCTTCTGTTGAGAGAGAAACAGGGAAGAAACTGAAATGTGTTCGCACTGATAATGGTGGTGAATATTGTGGACCATTTGATGAGTACTGCAGGCAGCAGGGTATTAGACACCAGAAGACGCCTCCTAAGACTCCTCAGCTTAATGGCCTGGCAGAAAGGATGAACAGGACATTGATGGAGAGAGTTAGATGTTTGCTTTCTAAAGCAAAGTTACCTGGATCTTTTTGGGGAGAGGCTTTGTATACTGCTGCACATGTTATTAATTTATCTCCTACTGTTGCTTTACGGGCTGATGTTCCTGACAGAGTGTGGTATGGAAAGGATGTTTCCTATGACCACTTACGTGTCTTTGGGTGTAGAGCATTTGTACATGTACCCAAAGATGAGAAGTCCAAGTTGGATGTCAAGACTAGGCAGTGCATCTTTATTGGCTATGGTCATGATGAGTTTGGCTATAGGTTGTATGATCCAGTTGAAAAGAAGCTTGTTAGAAGTCGTGATGTTATTTTCATGGAGGATCAGATCATTGAAGATATTGACAAGGCAAAGAAGTCAAAGTCTCCAAATACTGATGGTTTGGTTGATATTGATCCAGTTCCTGAGTCTCATATGTCTGATGTAGCTAACTTTGGCAATCATGATGATATGCATAATCATATTTAGGGTGATCAGGTTGAGGATGTTGTTGATAATGTTACTGATGAGGTAGATGCTCCTACTCATGAGGTTGTTGATGAACCTGTTGTTTCACTTAGGAGGTCTTCCAGACATCTTATTCCCTGTACCCGTTATTCATCTGATGAATATATGCTCCTCACTGACGGGGGAGAACCTGAGTGCTACGAAGAGGCTATGGAGAGTGAGCAGAAGACAGAATGGGTTGCAGCAATGAATGATGAAATGAAATCTTTGCTTGACAACCATACTTTTGAGATGGTCAAGTTGCCTAAGGACAGAAAAGCTTTGCAAAATCGATGGATTTACAGGTTGAAGAATGATGAGAATACTTCCACTCCAAGATACAAAGCTAGATTAGTTGTCAAAGGCTACCGTCAGAAAAAGGGGATTGATTTTGAAGAAATCTTCTCGCCAGTTGTTAAAATGTCATCCATCCGAGTTGTTCTTGGTTTGGCAGCAAGTCTTGATTTAGAGGTTGAGCAGATAGATGTGAAAACTACTTTCCTTCATGGTGATTTGAAGGAGGAGATTTACATGGAGCAACCTGAGGGTTTTGTGATGAAGGGTAAAGAAAATTATGTCTGCAAGTTGAAGAAAAGTTTGTATAGCTTGAAACAAGCCTCGAGGCAATGGTACAAGAAGTTTGAGTCTGTTATGATTCAGCAGGGATTCAAGAAGACTACTTCTGATCATTGTGTGTTTGTGCAGAAATTTTCTGATAATGATTTCATCATTTTATTGCTCTATGTTGATGATATGTTGATTGTTGGTCATAATTCTTCTAGAATTGATAGGTTGAAAAAGGAGCTTAATAAGTCTTTTGCAATGAAAGACTTAGGACCAGTAAGGCATATTCTTAGCATGCAGATTACTCGTGATAGAGTGGCCAAGAAGTTGTGGTTATCACAGAGAAGTACATTGAGAAAATGCTTCAACGGTTTCACTTAGATAAAGCTAAAGTTGTAAGTACACCTCTTGCTTTACACTTTAAGCTTAGCACTAGACAAGCTCCTTCTAGTGATGAAGAGAAACAAGACATGCAACGTATTCCTTATGCATCTACAGTAGGAAGTTTGATGTATGCAATGGTTTGCACAAGGCCTGATATAGCTCATGCAGTTGGTGTGGTTAGTCGTTTTCTTTCTAATCCTAGTAGAGAGCATTGGAAAGCTGTGAAGTGGATATTGAGATATCTTCGGGGCACTTCTAGTTTGAAACTCTGTTTTGGAATTGGGAAACCTGTTCTTTGTGGTTATACAGATTCAGACTTAGCAGAGGATGTTGATTATAGAAAGTCTACTTCTGGCTATTTAATTACCTTTGCAGGGGGAGCTGTGGCTTGGCAATCTAGGTTGCAAAAGTGTGTTGCTTTGTCTACTACTGAGACTGAGTTTATTGCTATTACCGAGGCTTGTAAGGAGTTGCTTTGGATGAAGAATTTTATGCATGAACTTGGTTTTACTCAGGAGAGGTATGTTTTGTTTTGTGATAGTCAGAGTGCTATTTATCTTGGCAAGAATCCTATGTTCCATGGTAGATCTAAACATATTGATGTGAGGTATCATTGGATACGTGATGTTCTGGACTCTAAGTTGTTGGAACTTGAGAAGATCTATACTAATGATAATGGTTCAGACATGCTGACGAAGACTCTACCGAGAGGAAAATTTGAAGATTGTCGTTTGGTTGCTGGTTTGGCATTTGCCTCCACTTGAGTTGGCGGGGGAGTTTGTTGACTGGGCCAACCCAAGTGGGGGCCAGCCATTATATTATATTAAAATAAAAGATAGAGGTTTTAAAAAGGAAGTCCGTGACTTCTTTCACACGGGTTTTCATTTTTCTTCAAAAGAAAACAGAAAGCGCAGCAACGCGGAGAAGGAGAAGAAATTTTCAGATCTGATCTTGCGTGCTCAGATCGGGTGATCATTTGTGATCCGATCTTGATGATTTTTCAGTATGTTGTTCCTTGCATCGTGAACTTCTACTTGTATGGTCAGAATTTTATTTCTCCATCTCTATTTGTTGAGTTATTTATACTCTTTTGTGGGTTTTGAGCTTTATTGCTTTATTGATATACACTTTGTTAGTGGTGAGTAGGAGCTGTTGTGATATCCTTGTTTATTGGGAGAAACTTTACTGTACTCATTGATCTGTTATAGTGGAGATTTTTCTGGACTAGGTCCCATGGTTTTTATCTCTCATATTGAGGGAGTTTTTCACGTTAAAATTGTGTATGTTCTCTTGGCCTATTTATTTTTGTGCATTCTTGGATATATCAATTGGTGGATATTTTTGGTTGATTGTATATTTTGCTCCTCACAGGTTCTCTCAAGTGGGAAAGATTTTATTACATATTTGTGTGTTATTGCTTCCGCTGTGCACACACCCCTTTTTCTTTCCCAACACATAGTATCCAAGAGAACTAGCTGTAAGCTGAAGGAATTCATGTGCTAAATGGAGGATATAAGAAGTGGGAGATACTAAAGTGTGAAGAATTCAGTAGACTCCTCTTCTCTCTCTAGGTTTTCTATATTTCTCATTTCAGTTATAACTTGAACTCTGTTGATACCTAATTTTGTCCATAAAATTTTGTCACTTGATCAAGAATTAACGCTTAATTGCAGTGTTGTGAGCGCTTGGTTTGCTTCGTTAGTTTTTTCTTATTTGTGCAAACAAAAATAATAAAATAAAAAATATAATAATAAAAACAAAAAATAAAATAAAAAAAATATTAAACAGACGATTTCCTTCATTTGTTACAAGAAAAAATGAATAAATAATAATAAAAAAAAACAAGTTGAAACGTAGCTTTCTCCTATAAATTAGTCGGCTCCCCGAGCACGTTTCATGTTTCCTTGGGCTATCACGGATGGGGAAGGGGCAGCAAGCATTAGAGAAGGGGAGAGCTTGGAGCAGAGGGCAGCATACACAAATGAAGAAGTATTATGGTGACCCAAGCTGGGTCAACCTAGCAGCCTCTCCACCTTGGAGAAGAGGAAGCCTCTGAATTTTTCAGATAAAAGAACAAAGGAGAAGGCAAGCAGGGGGGTTCAGATTTTTTCCCAGAGACGAAGACCACACCTTGGCTCTCACAGAGAACCAATCTCCATAGCTAACATCACAGCATCACCTCAGAAGCCAACCCTTCATCCTCATCAACTCCATTCATGTTTGCACACAACCTCCCATCACCACCTTTCACTATTCATCTTCTTCGACCTCCACCACCACAATCAACCCAAGTTCAACCAACCTTCAACAACCAACAACAACCACCATAAACCAAGCATCCCATCACCATTCATTTTTGTTTTCACCAACTCACCACCCACAATCGAGTCAACTCGGTGAGCCACCTCAACCACCTTCTTCCTTCTTCCAACTAAAACACCACCCAACCACACAACCTCACCCAAGCTCCCAACCGTGAACCCGCAAACAAAGAACCCAAACACCGAGACCCTCAACCTCCAGATCCGGCTAGCACCGAGCGGGATCGCGAGCCAGATCCCCCACCGCGCGTCGCCATCTAACCGCGCGAGCCACCACTCCGCGTCGCGCAACCGCGTTCACCCGCGAGCCGCCAGACCACTCCACCGCGTTGCACCTCGTCACTCCGTCGCGCCGCACCGGGCCGGTCGCCTCGCTCCGGTTCGGCCGAACCCGTCGCCCATCCCATCGACCCCGCCTCGCTCACCGCGCGCCCCCGCTATCCACGAACCGGTCCGCCTCTCGACTGCGTCGTAGCCCCTCTTCGAATCACCGCTGGGTCGTCGCCGGTTCGTGTCGCGCCGCATTTCCACTTGAACCGAGCTTGAGTCACCGTCGAGCTCCTCACCGCAACCAGCTGCGGCCTCCACCCATAGCCGTGCACCGTCGTGAACCGTTGAACCCAGATCCGACCCGGGCTCGCGAAACGTCACCGTGATCCGCCCAGAACCTCGCTGTCGTCCTCCACAGACGCCGTGCGACTCAGTTCAAGCCCCATCGTAATATCCATTTTCTATTCTCCATTTCGTTTCTTTGAGTTCAGAGAATAATTTGACTTGTTGATTAAAAAGGAGGGTCTGCTACAAATGAAATTAAGAAAGTTCTGATGGGCTTTTGCTTTTTGGGTTTAACTTTTTTTTTTCTTCTTTCTTTTCCTTTTTTCCGTTGGGCTGGGAAATGAAATTTAGAGGTTTTATAAATTTGGGTTAGGTATAGTTTGAAATGAAAAAAAAAATAATGAAATAAAAAAAAAAGATATAAAAAAAAAAAAAAAATAAAAAAATCGAAAGTAAAAAGGAATAATAAAATAAAAATAAAAAAAATATTTTGAGTTTAATTGGTTGTGTTACTTAGGATTATTACTTATGTGATGGTGTTTATTTAATTTAATTGTTTTTTGGTGTTATGTCTTGTGATTAATAGGAATTAAAAAAAAAAAAAAAAAAGATAATAAAAATATAAAAATAAAAATGTTAAGAAGAAAGAAAATATGTTTTGTGATGTTGTGTTTTCATTCTATCTTATTATAGTTACTTAGTTCATGAAAAATTATGTTTACTTGTTTGTCTTAGAGTACTCCCAAAAATAAAATAATAAAAAGAACAAAAAAATAGTTTTTTAATCCATGCAATGATCAACGATGGTGATTGAATAGCGGATACTATCTTCAATGTCATTTGAATCATAAAGGTTTATTGAGTAGTCTGGTGCTAACTTGAACCTCGTGCAAGAATGGATTTGTTTTCAAACAAAATCCCTTTTTCAAAAAAAATCTCTTTATTAATCAAAATCAACCAACCCACAATCATTTTTTAAAGAACTACGTGACTTTGAGTTCTCCATTGCACTAGGAGATACGTAGGAGCAGAAATCCATTTCTGTCAAGCCAAAAAAATAAATTTTCATAATTTGGTTGCTTTTTTATTTCTTTTCAAAAAATAAAAAATAAAAAATAATAAATAATTACAAAGTCTTTTGTTTAAAAGGGTTAAAATAAATATATTTGAGATTATTAAAACTTGCACAACTAACTTAAAAGTCTGGTTTATGGAACGGGCAAAGGTAGAAGTGCTAATACCTTCTCTACCTGTAATCGACTCCCGAATCCAAAACTCATTTTCAAAAAGACCAGTTTTCCTAATTAAAGGATTTTTCTGATGTTTTCCCAATTTAAATAAACATTGGTGGCGACTCCATTGATTTTATCTATTTTTAGTCGTCCCGTCGCGACCCCGGTTGCGACAAACTCACTACAGTAATTTCAATTACTGATATCCTCACCATTGTACTTAATCATCAATAATACTGAGTGGAGTGCATTATTCAGTAATTGTTGTGTTGCTATTTTACCGTTTCATGTTTGTGCTTAGCTACCTTACAATTAGCGCTTTCATTTTCTACCATGGCTGAGCACAAGAGACATAAAGAATTGGCAAGTTATTATAAAAGATTGATAGAAGCAGTGGAACAACAACAATATTCTACTAAGAGTTTCCAAATCAGTTGAAAGTTGAAACTACCAGTATCAAGGTAGGTCAATTGTCATCTCAGGCCTCAGATGGTGGCAAGAATTCAAGATTGGAGGTAGCTTCAAGTTAACCCTTCCAAGTAAGAAACATCAAACTAGGTTTCCGCTTAAGTTTGATGGTACAATTAATCCACTCAATTGGGTGTTTAAGGTTGAACATTTCTTTGATTACTATAGTACACCTGATGATCAAATACTGATCAGAATAGCAATTCACATGGAAGGGACTGTAGTTCATTGGTTTCAGTTGATGAATAAGAACCTTCAGGTTCCTTCTTCCTCAACATAAATGCGAGCTATTAAGCTTGAATTAGTCCATCGCAGTTTGATTGCCCACTATCCACCATGTTTAAGCTAGCAATGAATTTACTATGTTAGCCAACAGATTTCAAGGGCTTACTCTTGATGCTTTATTCGATTGTTTTATTAGTGGGCTCAAGTCTTGGATCAGGATAGAGGTGGTGGCCCAAACTTGTTGTGCCGAATCTGGAAGTGAATGAGTCGTTAACAAGTAAAAAGTCATGATGCACGAGCTATTGGAGTCCTTAATTTGTCATTAATTAAGAGTCCTAGCCTAATTAGGCTTTTAAAAATGGGAAATGATTTTTTCCAACATTTATAATTTCACCATATGTCTAACTTTTATACACGTGAGAGATATGTCAAATTATGTTATATGCGATTGTAGCATTCTCACAAGATAATTTGTGAATGAGTTAAAAAAAGTTAAACGTATAAAAGTTAAACGAATAATAGGACTATTTAAAAATTGATTATGCAAGTCGCAATCCCCCTACATATAATCTGGCATTTTACATGAGGGGTGGCTTGTAATCTAGCATCATGATTATGGGCAACTACATGGCCTATGTAATATTACACTCGGGCTAGCTCAATGTAAATGCTTCCTTGCGAAATTAAACTCCGCGGAATGGGTGTGTCATATTCCAATTTACATGGCAGGGGCCATGTAGTACTCTGAGATTGGAATTGGCCTTTGAGGTCTATATAAAAGTTGTAGTACTTCTTAACTTTTTAATGTCATCAAAATCACCTTATTTGGACATTTGTAATTCAAAATATGCCTAATTTACTACACAAAGGTTAGAAACCCTACAAATATGGTTCTGATTTGATTCAAAGCTCAAATTTCTTCAAATCTATCGTCAAATCTCTAATGAATTTGCTATAAATCTTTTATTTAAGACTTAAAATAATAAAGAATATTATGAAAGGAAATAAGTCAATCTGCCCCAACCAACCACAAGCTAATTAAAAACAGAGCAGCGCTAATTAACCCATTTTTTGTTATGTGTTGGAGTGAACAACATACTTCATTTTGTGGTGGGTTGGCGGATTGGAAAGTCAATCTACTTAAAATCTAAAAAAGAATGATGAGTTAACTAGGTTAGGCAAGTCAATTTGCATTCTACCTAACCCACCACCCAACAACTTTTTTATTAAAAAAAAATCTTGACTTGACTGGTCCACCCATCCCCCCCTCTCAACAACTACAACTTGTGGATTAGGCAGGAATACACGTTACAACCCAACCCACTATTTTGCCGGGTTAAATGATCAACTCAAACTTGTTTTGCCATCTCTAGTCTCTACACACGTTTAAAAAAAATTCCAAAATATCCCAATAACTTCTATACAATAACAAGTTGAGGGCTTTGATTTGGTGTTGCTTGGGGTCATGCATTCCCACTATAATAATGTTATACACACACTTATACATACACCACCTCATATTTACACAATTTTTACTGTCTAATTACAACTGTACCTACTTTGTTATTTAGACACCAACATTCTAATTTTGTCACATGAGTATATATGAGATATGTATATGTGGAAGTTGTTAATCAGGGATTAATTTGTTTCCTATTATATGCAGAATAAAATAGGAAAAGGGGACAACTCCTTAATTGTATATATTATTTCCTATTATATGTAGAATAAAATAGGAAAAGGGACAACTCATTAATTGTAATATTTAGCTTTCCTAAATTAGCTAGACAAATCAGTGAGTAACTATTTGTAATTAAATAGTTATAAATGGTAAATGCTCATGCTATTATTTATAGTGAAAATACAATGAAGAAAAGATAACAAAGCCAATTCTTCTGACATGGTATCAAGGGTTCTCGATCAAACCTGTGATTTCTTGGTTTATATCGGATTTCTTCAGCGACACCACTCTGGGTCGCTCTTGTCTTCGTCTTCTTCGCTGCTCTTAGTTCTTCTGTTCGTGCCGCTAGCTTTGGGTTCGCAAGTTTCGTTCTTGCTCGTTTCGTGTTCGTTTCTTTCTTGCTCTTGGTTGCGATCTCATGGCTTCGGACAAGGAAAGGGATAATTTTTGTGTCCGCTTCACCGGCAAGAACTATGGTGCCTGAGAATTTCAATTCAAGATGTATGTCAAAGGGAAAGGCTTGTGGGGTCACATAGACGGGACCTCCACAAAGACCTAGTTGAAAATCGCCTTAGATGCTTGGGAGGTGAAAGATGCCCAAATTGTTTCTTGGATTCTCGGCTCTATTGAGACTCGATGATCAATAACTTGCGCCGCATTTTTACAACCGCTAAAGACATGTGGGAGTATTTGAAGCGAATTTACAACCGTAATAATACTTGCCAAGCGCTTTCGGTTGAGCTCGAGATAGCCAATTACAAACAAGGTAATCTGTCTATTCAGGATTATTATTCTGTTTCTTGAATCTGTGGACAGAACACTCAGCCATCTTATATGCTGATGTTCCCAAAACCTCGCTCACGGCTCTTCAAGCGGTTTACGACATCAGTAAGCGGGATCAATTTCTCATGAAACTTCGTCCTGAGTTCGAGGTCATCGAGGCGCTTTGCTGAATCGAGTCCTGTTCCTCCTTTGGACACATGTGTTGGTGAACTTCTCGGGGAAGAGCAACGTCTACTTACCCGAGGATCCATGTCCCATGATGCATTGGTTCCGAACCGATGACGGTTGCCTATCTATGCCGCCCAAAGTAAAGGCAAAGGTCGTGATATGCGACAGTCCGTGTTTTTCGTGCAAACAATTTGGCCATATCGCTCGTAATTGCGTAAGAAATTCTGTAATTACGCAAACAACAGTCATATCCTCTCTGACCGTCCCACGCGTCCTCTAAGACCAACCCAACTTCCCGAGCGTGCGTTCCATGCCACTACCATTCACGGATTCACTTTCCACCATTGCGGATCGGATGTTGGCGCTTTGAAGCTTGAAATGATCCAACAAATGGTACTATCACACTTTCATTGGGTATTCATGGTAAGTCTTCTCATGTTTCTCGACCATGGTTTCTTGATTCTGGTGCCTCCAATCATATGACGGGTTCCTCTGAATACTTGCACAATATACACCATTACCATGGTACTCAAAAAATTCTAATTACTGATGGTAATACCCTTTCTATCACTGATGTTGGTGACATAAACTCTGATTTTAGACATGTGTTTGTATCTCCTGGACTTGATTCCAACTTACTTTCAGTGGGTCAATTAGTGGATGACAATTGTAATGTTAATTTTTCTGGTTCAGTTGTCTTGTGCAAGATCGTGTCGGGGAAGGTGATCGCGAATGGGCCTAAAGTGGGCGATTATTTCCGCTTCATTTATTTCTAATCATTTATCTTTTGCTTGTAATGGTGTTTTGAATATGTATGAGGATTGGCATAGAAAATTGGGCCATCCAAATTCTGGTGTTTTGTCTCATTTATTTAAAAATGGTTTATTGGGAAATAAAAATGCCATTTCTCATTCCTCTGTTCCTTGTTCGGTTTGCAAACTTGCTAAAAGTAAAGCACTTCCTTTTCCCTCTAATGCTCATCGTGCTTCCAACTGTTTTGATGTGGTTCATAGTGATGTTTGGGGTATGTCTCCTGTTGCTTCTCATGCTCATTATAAATACTTTGTGACCTTTATCGATGATTACAGTCGTTTTACTTGGATATATTTTCTTAGATCTAAGGTCAAGTCTTTCCAATGTTTAAGAAATTTTTGGCATATATTGAAAATCAGTTCCAAGCCAGACTTAAAATCTTTCGCTCTGATTCTGTGGTGAGTACATGTCTCATGAGTTTCAGGACTATTTGCAACAAAAAGGCATTGTCTCTCAACGTTCCTGTCCCAATACACCCCAACAAAATGGCATTGCAGAGCGAAAGAATCGTCACTTGCTTGATGTGACGCGCACATTGCTACTTCAAGCATCTGCTTCCATCTAGATTCTAGGTTGAAGCTTTGTCCACAACTTTCTTCTTGATCAATCGCCTTCCATCTACGGTTCTTGATCTTGATTCCCCTTTTTTTCGTCTCTTTAAGACTCATCCAAATTATCTGGATTTACATATTTTTGGGTGTGTATGTTTTGTTCACTTACCTCCGGTTGAACGACATAAGCTTAGAGCACAATCATCCAATGTGCATTTATGGGTTATAGTAACTCTCACAAAGGTTTTTGTGTTATGATATTACTAACTATCGCTTCGTATTTCAAGGAATGTGACCTTCTTTGATAATCATTTATGTGTTCCTTATCTTTCTTCGACTCTAATAATAAAGAGGTTGCTACTCTTCCCAACTTTTCTATTGTACCTCAATCTATAGAACGTTTTGAACCAGGCCATGTATATGTCGATCCCATGGTTGAAGCTCCCCACTCCCCTTCCCGACGCCGCTGTTGGCACCCCAGTGATCTCTAGAGTGTCTCGTCCACCTAATAGATATTCACCAGAAAGGTATGATTCATCACATACTTCTCTTACTGGCTACTCTATCTGGCATATCTATTCCTACATGTTACTCACAGGCAGTTAAGGATGTGTGTTGGATACAAGCAATGCAAGATGAACTCCAGGCTCTTCAAGAAAATTTTACATGGGATATTGTTTCTTGCCCACCTGATGTCAAACCCATAGGCTGCAAATGGGTGTATTCTGTGAAATTGAATTCTGATGGTTCCCTCAACCGTTACAAGGCTCGACTAGTTGCCTTAGGGAATAAGCAAGAATATGGGATTGATTATGATGAAACGTTTGCGCCTGTGGCAAAGATGACAACTGTCAGAACGGTACTCTCTATTGCTGCTTCTAATGGCTGGTCCCTCCATCAAATGGATGTAAAGAATGCATTTCTTCATGGTGATCGACAAAAGATATTTATATGACTCCCCCTCAAGGGTCTTTTTCATCATCTAAAGGTGTGTGCAAGCTCAAACGATCCTTATATGGTTTAAAACAGTTCTGTGTGGTATGAGAAATTTCGTTCTACTCTTCTTGGGTTTTCCTTTACTCAAAGTCAATATGACTCATCTTTGTTCATTCATCACACGCCCTCGGTATTGTTCTTCTTATTCTCTATGTTGATGATATGGTCATTACGGTTCTGATCATACCTCCATACTTAACAATTACGAGCCTCATTTCATATGAAAGATCTTGGTAATTTGCACTATTTCCTCGGACTTGAGGTTCATTATACCTCCAAGGGCATATTCCTACATCAAAGAAAAGTACACCGAGGATTTAATTTCTTTGGCTTCTTCAATCGAGCTAATCCGGTGGATACTCCTCTCGAGGTTAATGTTAAATACTCGTGATGACGGTGATCTTTTGCCCATCCTTTGTTGTATCGTCGGCTCGTGGGTAGTCTTAATTATTTGACTATTACACTACACATATCCTTTGCTGGATTCGATAAGTAAGTCAATTCATGCACTCACCTCGCCATCTTCATTTGGTCATTGCTTCGTCGCATAATTCGATATTTGAAAGGCACCTCTCAACGCGTCTATTATTTCCCACTTTGGGACAGATCCCTAAATTGATTGCTTATAGTGATCTTGGTTGTGTCCCGATACTCGCAGGTCACATTCTTGGTTGGTGCATGTTTCTTGGTTCTGCATGATTTCTTGGAAAAGTAAGAAAAACGAGTTCTAAGTCCTCCACTCCATGTCTCTAATAACGTGGTCTTTTGGTGAGCTTGGGTTCCCTCGAGACTTCAACACCTCTATATGACAATACGAGTGCTATTGATTGTTACCAATCCAGGTTTTTCATGAGCGCACAAAACATATTGAAGTGGATTGTCATTCTATCCTAATCCTATGATGCTCATGTTATCTCACTACCTCATATCAACACCCACCTTGCGGATATTCTTACCAAAGCGATTGCAATCTGTTTCTTGTCTAATGCTTAACTTGTATCAATTTGAGGGGGATGTTAATCGTGGATTAATTTGTTTCCTATTATTAAAATAGAAAAGGGGACAACATTAATTGTATATATTGTATTTTATGTCACAACTCATTAATTGTATATATTTAGATATGACAAATCGAATGTAATGTATTTGTAATTAAATAGTTAAGTGATATGTTGTTATTTATAGTAAAATTTTAACAAAGCTTCCTCCGACAGTAAGTGATATGTTGTTAGTATTTTTCTTCTTGGTAAGGGTGAGATCTTAAATTTTCTTTTGAAAATGTATAAGGGTTAAATATAGTTTCCTATGAGGTTTGATCTGAAAATCATCATTTTGTCATTGTGCTTCTATGCCTACTTGGAGCTGTGATGGAGAGAAATAAGTTATGATCTCAATTGATGCAACTTGCAAGTAACAAGCCTCATACTCAGCCGGATAACTAGATTTGCACAAGAGGTTGAAGCTTTTTTTACGAAGAATACTATGAGGCTGCCAATTAATGTAGAAACTAGCAGGATGGAAAAGAATTGTCCACTACGTCTTTTTCAAGAGGAAACGGATACCAATGCTCTTTTTGCCTAACCAATTTGGCTTCACACTCCACTAACACTAATGCTTCCCTTAGTGGAGTTGCCACATGATTGCTCAAGCTTTTGAGGGGAGCTTTTACTAAAGATCTGTGTCGCCTTCTACAAGGACATTTGTTGGTGGGAGCTGGCCTGCTTTTGTCCTTCGGCAAATTTGGGAACGGAGAGAAATCATATGGTTTTTCTGTCAAAAAGACTGGAAGTCATTATGAAATGATTTCCTAGGCACTTCTGTCATATACGTCTTTGGTTGTGAACCCTGTTTAAAACTTGTTCCTACCATTGAGAACTTTTATTTCTTTTTGGTTACTCAAGGCGACCTTATCACAATAGTAAACTTTGCAAGAAGGCTGATCTGAACTTGGACCTCAATTTTCAAAATGGGGCTAGACCATAGTTGAATATATACAGTTACTATAAACATTAAGGAGACGTTTGATTTAAGAGTTAGGTTTTTATTTTCAGATAAGACTCTTGAAAATGATATTCTAAAAGATCTAATAAACTTATGTTTGGTTAACTTTTAACATTTCTGAGTATTTAAGAGAAAAGTGTGTAAGAGTGTTATTTTGTAGTTCTATAATCATTTCCACCACATGGGAATCATCACAATTCACCTTCCTCTTTGAGAATGATTTGGTGGGAGTAGTGGTCAAATATTCCAGTGAATGAGGCATAGAAATATTTTTTGGGTTTTGCTAAGAGTACTTATTAAAAATATTAAAATAGAAAATTTTACATAGAAAAATAAGATTTTTTTTAATTTCTAATATATTGAATACATTATTTTCATATAAAATTTCTTATTTTGATATCTCTCATTAATGTCAGGCCCAACCATATGTGTGCCATGCTCACCCCTATTATCTATTCTACATGGAGAACCACTCCACTATGACTATTCCAAAGTTTACGAGTTGAGCTTATATTTTAGACTTCTTTCTACTATGGCTTCAGGACATTCTCAATTTCTCATTTCTTTCCACGTTTTTGTTTGTTGGCCTCAGAAATCCGAACCATGGGATTTCAAACGATAAAGTTGAAAAGTGATCATGCTACCGTCCATTAAAATACCACGTTACCCCAATACCAAAAGTCCAGTTGGTACATTTTATTCATACTTTTCACTTGGTCCAGTCCAAATGGTGAACGGTTGCATGCTGGTTTCTTTAAGTTTAAAACAAATGAGAAACCCACTCATTTCGATGGGCCAAATTTTTTTTTAAAAAAATGAATTTTGCTTAGGACATTTGCCTACATATATATCAAAAACATAAAGTATTAAATAAAAAGGAAGATTTGCATAACAAATGCCCTAAACATATATAAAAAAATTAAAAAATAATAAATATTAAGTGAAAAGTAAAATATTCAATCTTAAAATTTTTACTTTTCATTAAAAGTTTTGTTAACGTGTTCATTATGAAGACTTGTTAAGACATCAAAAATAAAAATTATTAAATTAAAAATATAAATATTTAATATCTTAAAAATTTAAAAGTATTTAATATTTTCTTTTTTATTAATTAATTAGTGTATAATAATAAATACTAATTTTATTCCATAACATATCTCCTAAAAACACTGTTAACAAAACTCTTTCATTAAATCCTTATTATTTTTTATTTCCTTAACAAATGTTCTTTAATACACTTGATAATATAACCATAAAAATTAAAGCTTTTTTAAGTTTTCAAATAATTCTAAACCTTCTTAAATAATTATCTTATTAATTTTTTATTTAATAAATAAATAAAATATTTAATACTTTTATATTCTCCAAATATTTAATGATTTCTGTTATTTAAGAATTTTAATAATGCATTAATTTTTTTATCTCATCATTTATTTTTTATATTAATTAGCTTTTACAAATTTCTACATATTTTATGAAATAAAAAAAATAATTTAATCATATCAAATTATATTTCACTTAATTTAAAATTATTTAATGATGTTATTAATGCAAAAATCTTACTTCCTCCGTTCTTATTGTCTTTTAAAACACAATAATTAAAGACACTATTAAATAACTTCAAATTAAATAAAATATAAATTAATATAATTAAATTATTCTTTTTCATTCATTTAAAAATTTGTAAAAATTAATTAATATATATAATTTTTAAAATTTAGTAGATATAATAAAAAATTAAATTAAATTAAAAAATTAATATATTTTTAAAATTCTCAAATGATAAATAAATTAAAACAACACATTTTTAAAAAGACAAAAAAAACGAAAGAAATAAAAGACAGATAACAAAGAACGATAAGTATTAAAAAGACTTATTAAAAAAATATTCTAAGAGAATATTAAAAAAACTCATTTAGAATTTAGTGCACAAATTTTTTAAAAAGACAAAAAATCGAACGAAATAAAAGATAGATAAAAAAGTTCATAACTACTAAAAAGATTTATTAAAAAAATATTTCAAGAGAATATAAAAAAACTCATTTTTAGTTACCCTACGGCTTGGGCCGGAGGAAATTAATTAGAGCTATTAGTACAATGCTTAGGAGTTGGGACCCCAACAGAGCTCATAAATCCTCGTGATAGAAGTATTAAATGATACTCAGAACCAAACCCCGTCAAACACAATCAACAATGCAATCCTCCCTTCCAACCCAGCATTGGTCCCATGCACTGGAAATCCATCCACATGTCCCTATACCGTGTGTTTTAAAAATATTTCAAAGAAAAACTCAACCTTCCATCACCTTGCCTCAAATAAAAAATTCACTTACCCACTTTAATGACAATACCCCACTGACCAGAGTTGCTATGCCATCAGCAAAATGATGAACACCCTTCCCGATCTTGAATTTTATCATCTAAAGCAAAAGAGCAAAAATGATACGTCCATTCTGTTCACAACTCCAAATCTACTCAAGGATTGCAAGAATCAAAAAACAGGACCACAATACCATTCCACACTACCACCCAGCCCTAGAAAACACTTGCAGTGAAAAGTGTAATTGTACAAGTAGTTCTAAAGATTAAACGAAGGCAGTCAGTAAATACAAGAAAATAAAGAAAAAATAAACACATTGCATCTGAATTTGAAAATGACATGATAACCACTAACCAGTACAATTTAAGGTAATAATAATACACCAAAGGAACATAATAAACTTCACTATATCTTACGATCTGCAGTCAATATTCAACAGTGCAGATCACCTCTAATTCCTTAACATAGATAATCACTTCAACCTTTCTATATGGGCAACAGCAAATTACTGACTTGCTCAACTAGGTAAACTTCAGAAGGAACTCGAAAACAATTGAAGCTATATTGGTTTTGTTGCTATATAAACCATCCAGCTTTCTTTAAAAGGGAATTGGAGTGAAATGTCAAAAGGAAGAATCCTAAAACGGGGCGTCTAGGAAGAAAAATACGTAATCTTGACAAGATTTTCTCTTCTATTGAATATCAACCTAAAGAGAGGCTCTTCCCCGACCTAAAGCTCTAGTAAAATAATGAATGACAAAATTATTAAAAAAAAATAGTATATCCTTCGGCAACTTTGCGGCCAAACCCACCTTACTTCACTACATTTCCTCCTTGCTGCCCAACCAAAAAATTTCACCAAAAGAATATGTACCTTACGAAATTAAATACCTACTCAACAAGAAGTAAAGGGTCAATTTGACTAGACTACAAGCTGATCCAGCTGCATTTGCTCAAGCCAAGCTCCTAAAACAGAATGATCAATGGTTTCAATTTGGGAATTGGAATTCAGTCCATCAGCAGATGCATTAGGTCCAGAAGCTGCCAACTTCTCTTTTATCATCTCAGGTGGGGATTCCTTCACCAGGGATTGGACCCAGGATAGATCAGGCTCTTCCCCATTGTTTTTAAGCTCAAATGAGGATGATCTTTTCAATCGACAACCTAGTTCATCTCCATTTACGGACCAATCAACTTTTCCATTAGGAGATCCCCACTTAGACCAAGTGTTTACAGGGGAGCCAACAACTGAGGCAGGATTGTTGGCAACAAGGTCCCTTGAACTAGAGCTCCGCTGCTGTTGCTGCTGTTTCTCACGTTGAGCAAATGCAGATAACCGAGAGCTCATTGGAGAGATTGGTTCCATGCTTCTTGGTGACATCCTTCCAGGGGAAGAGACACCAAATGAAGCCTGTAATAAAGGATGCTCAACATTCTTCGGAGAAAGCACATTGGTATTTATAGGTGATAACATACTTTGAAGCTGTTGAAACTGATTGAGAACAGCTGATTTGTGTGTAGGGGAAAAAACAGAAGCCGAAGCTAGGTCAGAGTACCGGGGAGATGAAGAAATTTCAGCAGAAAAGAGCTCTTCAAGATTTGATGGAGTTAGTGTCTTAGACCGACCTGACCGACTCACTGAAACAGCACCAGGACGGGGCTGTGAGAAACAGCTCACGTCATTCAAAAGGTGCTGCTGGCCATCAAAATCAGGCAACACATTCAAGTCTTCAGGTGGAATGTCACGAGCACTAAGAGAAGACCTCAGTCGACTAGATTGAAGATTGCTTCCAGGTAAATGAAGAGCTGGCACATTTGGCTGTGACCAAGCAGCAGATGAAAGTGAGATGCCATTTGCAGATGGGGACATCGGCTGGGCAAAGTGGGATGGAGACATGGAAAAGACTGATGAAGGTGAACCAGGCAAAAGGCTCAATGCAGCAGCCATGTCCATGACATTAGGAGCAGAAGCAGATGATCTCGGGGAAGGGAAGGCAGATCCAGTGGACACATACAGTGGACGCAGTTCCTCTGCAGTGTGAGCAAAAAAACACACCCTTCTATTGCAACTAGTGCCATCTTTGCAGAGGCGTGTCCGATACTGAGCTGGGTGTAGCCAGCACTCAAATACTCCATGAGCATATTCACACATATCTCCACGTCTACAAGCCCCTTTCCTAAAATCAGGGCATGGCACACAGCTGTAATGGAACTTCCTGGGGTCTCTCCTACGAGCATTCTCTCCAGGATGAACAAAAGGACACTCAGTCCAATCATGAGAGTATGCGCGGGAACAAGGACGGACCTTGAATGAAAACATCCGAAACTCATCCGTAGCATATATGCAGTTTTTTATATCAGGAAGTGATGGATCAATTGGATATTCTTTCTTCTCTGATACAGAACCAACAGCTGCATCATCAAACTTTGAAGCCACAGGAGAAGATGGTGAGCCCGAAGGAGAGCACGGCATCCCATTTTCAAGTGATGATAAATGCGCAGGTGAACCAGGACTAGAAGAATTAACAGATACTGGAACAGAGAAGTCGCCAACAGAGCCATCTGAAGAATCTGAAAGAAGCTCCTCAAGAATTGCTTTCATGCCTTGCAGCTTGGGAGGAACAACAATAACATCAACAGGACGATTTCCATTAGTATCTATGCAACTGGAATCCGCACCGGCCAATAAAAGAAGCTTCACAGCATCAACTGCATTAACAGATCCACCAGAAGCAGCACAGTGAAGGGCAGTGCTTTTATTCATCCCACAGGCAAAATTTACATCTGCCTCCGGACACGAGAGTATAAGCTTCAGAACATCAATACTACCATAGGTAGCAGCAACCATCATAGGAGTCCTGTGCTCAAGAACAATTTGTTTGGATCCATTTTGACGGCCGTACCAGAGCCCAACTTCATTTATTGAAGAAGCATCCTTATCTAAAATTAGCTTAAAACCGTCAATATCATTGTTAGAAGCAAGTTCCAGCAAGCTGGAAAAAGAATCTTCAGTATGAACAGTTAGCGTTTTCATGTCTTTGACGTTAGTTGAAACTTCGAAAGCTGATGAAGAAGATGGAGTTGATGGAGATTTTGACTTCTCTGGACCACTGCACATGCTTCAGTTAACTGGAGCATAATAACAATCATGAAATTTAATCCATTAATGGTCACAAATAAATTTGTCAATAAAAAAAGTAGTCAAAATCTGCCAGAGAAAGAACACAATTACACAAATGATAAAAGGTTACCCCTAAGAGAACTATGGATTTTAACAACAGATTAAGCAAGTATCATGCTTGAGCTGGCATATAAGTAGCAGAAACCTTGATATTAAAGGATAACTATAACTGGGTGAACCTAATTATCACAATAATATTTAATTTAGCATTAAAAGGATAACACCAATAAAGTAGTACCAAATAAGCAGCTGTAAATAATATACAATGCATTGCTTCTCCCTTAAGTTAATGAAACACGGTTATGTATCAGATCTGAGGGAAATCTAGAATCATCTTCAACAGAATGGTTAAAGTTAACCCTGATAATAAAACAAAAGTAAAAAATAAACAAAGGAAAAAGATAAGAGAATGAATCTTTTTTCTCATCAAAGCAAAAAAAAATAAACAAATAAACAAATAAATAAAGCCACACCTCTTGTTCATATGAGGAATCTACAGCAGTAGAAGAATTACACAGCATTTTCCAACAACAAAAAAACAATGATTTTCAGGATAATATCAGTGAAATTTTTTAAATTCAAAACAACAGTTATCACTAATAATAAAAAATTAAATTAAAATCAAAAGAAAATGAAACTTCTGAAGGCATTTTTTTTTTTGTTTTTCTGTATGTGCATCAATCTTCATCAGCTCAAAAGAGAGATAGAGACTCAGCGATTACCGGCGGAGGAGGTGACGATCATCTTCAGAAACCGGAAGAGTGTGGGATGACTTAGAATGTGAATTGTGAAATGAGAAATGCTGAAGAGATTTAAACTCTAGCGAACAACGAGATCTGGTAGAGAGAAGAGTTAAGGCTTCACTCTCCATCGATGATACCGAGGAAACATGGGAGAAGAGTTTGGAAGGGAGAAAGAGACTGAGCGAGAGTAACGCCAGGAAATTGAAATGGAAATGAAATACAGGGAAATTTAGGGCGAATTTAAGAACGAATTTGGGGGGGTTGGAGAAGGACGTGAAATGGGAGTGAAATGATACTGAAATGCACGCCAAATGAAGTCCAAGTGAAGTCTAATTCGACTGGGTCTCGGAGAACCGGATGGGCCGGTCGGAAGGAAAGTAGGGATTGAAGCGGATTGCGGAGGAGAGAGGAGGGGTTGAACCGGTTGACTGGGGTGGAAGGATTTTTTCGGAGATTAAAGTGGAATCAAATGAGGGTTTGGATTCCGCAAATGAGAGAGTGAAATGTGTGCCAATGAGCGGACAGGAAGGACAGTAGTCAATTGTGTTAATTGTGGAGTCAAATCGAAGTAGCATTGGAACAAATATCTTTATCTTTATTATTTACAAATAGCTTTATATATTAAAAAATTAATTTACAAAAAAAAAAATTTGTTTTAAACTCTTATCAATTAATTTAGTAATAGCCGAATATATGATGCGTAGATAAATATATATATTATATATATTTAAATTTTAACTATTACAATATCGTAAGAATAGATTATATTAAATATTTTATTAATTCACTAATTTTAACATAAATAACTTATTTTTATCATAAAAAATATTCTCTTTTTTTTCATAAAATAGTTAAATCTGTTAAATTTCTATTATTCTATATCTTTTGATGTCTCATAGGACATTTGATAAGGATGTGCCTTCTAAAAAAAGTTAAATAGTCACAGTTAAATCCTTTGATAGATTGCATAAAATCGTGGCTAAATTAAGCTAAAAAAAAAAATAGTTTCCTTCAACGTGGAGATGATGACTAATGCATGTTGTCTTGAAGTATATCTTGCTTCCCATTTTTTCTGAAAAATGTCTTCAAAGAATCCGCAAAGATTAAAACCAAAGTAAAGGAAAATGATATCAAAAGGCATTTATACCTAGAGGAACAACTGAATCTTGCCTTGTTTCTGCTACTAGATGGCACTTTCATCACTTCGATAAACAACGATTTGTACCTAGCGGAACGACAGTCTTGTTTTCCACTTCATGTTTTTTATGTCTAGGATTTGGCCCTTTATTAAACCAAGAACACTCCTTAGCCTTAAACCAATACATATGGTTTGATGAGAAAACCACAGACACTGAAATTCAATTCATTACTCAGCCATTCGAAACGTAACAAGAGGTATATGAACAGTTGAAATCTGCTCTGAAAAATGCTACTGGAACAAGAAAGCATGCTAACTTATATTACCTGCGACGCATTGAAAAGGCCAACATGGTAGGAAAAATCATCAAATAAAGTCAAGCATATCATCAAAAGAACACGTATAAACATTATTATATTAATATCAAATCATCAGGGAATACACCACTTCAGTCTTAAAAAAAAATCAGGGAATACACCACCACAAAATTATGACCATTCAACCCAATACTCTATATGTTCTTATTTTTATTTTTATTTGTTTTACAATGGAGAGAAAAGATAAAAAAAAAAAAATAGAAGCAAAGGCACGGGAAACAAATGCTTTGCTTCTTGGTATTAAATATGATTTTTCTAGCCGCCAACCATTTTGCTAAAATTCTGATTCATGAACAGTATATAATTCATTCAAGTAATTTGATATTTATTTCTCTTAAATAAGTCCATAACTTTAAGAAAATTCCATAATTTAAGGTTTTGTTCTATTTATCTCTCATTCTCCTTGGTTCTTGGTTTACCTTTTGTGTACTGAATAATTATTACACTTGCCATGACGAGCTCATCCCAAATTTTCTTTCCTAACTTTATTATTATTAAATTTAGAAGTACGCTACACATTAATTTGTTGGGGGTATTAAGTTGTTCGGATCAATTTGTAAATTTATATATTTCAATCTAACATAATTTATAAAATAATTTTGATATTTTTATCATAAATAATGTATATATTTATTTTTATATTTTATTTAATATTATTTATTATATTAACTTTTTTTATCACTTTCTCTCTCTTAATTACATATTCTTAAAAAAAATATATACAGTATCTACACCTTTAAAATAAGTATATGATCATCTTTTTCCTTTATAAAATGTGAGTTAGGTTAAGTTTATAAGTTGAGTTAGATTAAAAAATATCTCAATTTGTAGTTTGTGGATTAGGTAATGAGTTTGAAAACGTTTAATTTATTCATGTGTATCTAACTCACTCATTTTTTTAAATAAACAAAAAGTTATTTAATCACAGTTAAAAAGTCGTTTAGTAGTAATTTTTAACAATAGCTAAACGAACATTGAAAAGAAAAAAGGTTCATATAGTGAAATAACACCATTTTACTTTGAAGCTAAACAAAAGGTAAAAATGTACACACACAGATAGTACACTTGTTCTCACTAATTATTATTTTGGCCGCTCAGTATCAAATTCTCAGTCTTTCAAATAAAAAATCTAAATCCCTAACTTTTTTTTTCAAAAACTACAATATCTTAAAAAAATAAATAGTAAAATCAATGATTATATGAATTCACATAGTATGTGTGATGACATTAATATTAATTAGTTAGAATAATTTATTATTTATGAATATTGAGACTTATTAGTTTAATTTAATTTATTTCATACTTAAATTAGTAAAATTTATTAATTTATTATGCACTTATTTGTATTTAATTTATTTAAAACTTATTATATTTGTATAATATTAATTTATGTGAATTAATATATGATTTATTATATTTATATAAGGCCTATTATTTGTAATGAATTTTTATTTTATATTTCAACTTTTTTTAGAATTTGTTTTAAACATTTGCCAAATCTATAGATTCGACCTAACTAAACAAACTCTTAAGTGAGTCAAGTCAGGTTGAAAAAAAAAATTTCTTTAATTGAACCTAACATATTGTTCTAATGAAAGAGTCGAGTTAAAAAATATTACAAAATTACTCATACGACACCCCTACTAATTTGTAGAGACCTATATATGTATATGAAATTGCTAAATTCATTTAAATTGATTATCAAGTTTAGATTTTTTACGCACTACCCGAATAGGCACCAAGTGATGCGTAAAAAACATTTCTACAATTTAATTTGAAATGGTGGAATTGCAGTGTGGAAAAAGTCAGAACCAGACCGAAATTTATGCTTAATCTTATATAACTTAAAAAATAATGATAATTACACAAACTTACATTTACATGTTCTTAACATATTCTCATTACTCATACAAGTTACAAGATAATATCACAATCTCACTATAATTTTTTTTTAACGGTTCATGTTATGTTCATACTTCATATAATTTATACAAATATTTTTCTCATTTAAAAACTTTATAGTAATTGAACGAAAAGACGCAGGGGGTTGGATTTGCATCCGTAACCATAAGACGCCAAAAAGAAAAGCAAATATCTGAGTTGGTGTTAGGCCATGGAGAAGCAGGTGGAGAGGTTCCCCACCTAAACAACCATAGATTTCGAAGGCGGGAAACCGATACCGCATTGTGGTTTGGTTAGGTAACTTAGGTTAATGCTTAATAAATAGACAACACCTACCCATTTCGGTCCCCATCTTTATTCTCCCATGAAAATGAAGGCTAATTGTATCCAATGTCAATCGAAAACGATGTCTTTTATTTTGGACTATTTCAAATTAGCTCCCTCTGAGGGGGTACCATTCCAATGTGGGCCACTTATAGCCCATTTTTGTTTTTTAAGATCTTTCTTATAGTTTGTTCAAGACTGAGTTTTAAGTTAAAGATTTAAAAATAATTTGATTCATTAAAATTATATATCAGATATTTATGAATATCATTAAATAAATAAATATATCTATTTATTATAAGTAAATATTTAACAAAATTCATTACGGATAGATAAATTAATTATATGTTTCATAAATAGAAGAGACAATTATAAAATATAACAATCTTACAAGATTATTATCCTAATTAACAACATTTTATATATATTTAAACATGATTATTATTAACTAAGACGTTCCTATAAATAACATAGAATGTTGTAAAGGTATATATCTAATTCCAAACACTACTTACCTTGTGCACGATCTAACTTGAGCGTCAGAGTGCATTTTACAAGTACTCACCCCTTGCATCATTGTGGCTACCATCATACAATAGACGAAACCACCTTTATCAACCTAATTTAGGTGATTCTCTGAAACTCATTCAAAATATTGGTGTCGTTTGTGAGAAAATGATAAACTTCGATTTTGATCACCACCATCATGGTCACTACAAGGCAAAATCACGTTTCTACCACTCAGAATCAACTTTCTTCTGACCGTCGTCGGGTATCCGCTCTCATCCAAGAGTCAGTTGCTGCCCAACCAGAACCTAGGCAAGACAAAGAAGAGACTTTACATATTGGCAAAAATCTCCCCCCTCAGCCGCAACATGCTCCGGCAACGCAGCAACTCGGCTTACATTAAGCCCATTCAGGAGATACCAGGCAACAGGTATCAGCATTATAGCGCTTGGGAGCACGGGTGAACAACGACAAAATTCAATCCCACCAAGGCGAGTTCAGACTCCCGGAGCTATCTAAGGAGTAGCTTATTTCTCTAGTTGGACTCCAGGACGAACGAATTCATAACCTAGAAAGAGCTGCAAACCAAGAGAAAGAGGACAAGAACCGAGTTCCTCATCGGAATCGAGAAAATAAGAGGGGTCAGCCCATAATAGGGTACGTAATCCATAATACTCAAGGATTACGGAGCCCAGTCAGAAAGCTGAGAACCAGACTCATAGAAATAGAGAGCAAGATCTAATATGGAGAAAGTCGATTAAGCAAAACCAATATTTCTCTGATGAATTAATGATCTACGAGATCTCTAGGCGCTTCAAGTATCCAACTAATATCGACTCCTATGATTGAACCACAAATCTTCAAGAATACCTAGATGCATATGCCTTTGCTTTACTATTTGTTGGAGGAGATTATCCACTTATGTGTCATGTTCTCCCTCATTCTTTGAAAAAAAAATTGCCTTGAGATGACTCACTACCTTAACTCTTAAATTCATTGTTGATTGGGAAGACTTGACCTCGAGATTTTTGATGCATTTCACCACTAGTAAGGTGCAGCCGAAATCTATTTCATATCTTTCCCATATTAAGTAAGGAAAAAAAATCTCTCTGAGACTTTATATCCCGGTTCAATAAAGAAGTGGTGAATATTCGTGACTGGGATGAAAGACTTGGATTACATTACATGATGGAATGATTACACCCTGGGTTGTTTTCATTTTCTTTTGCAAAAAAAGAGCCCAAGACGATGGACAAGTTTTGAGATAAAGCTGATAAATATATCAATAGGGAGGACGTTTTCCAGACTAAGAAGCATATGGAGAAATGAGAACATGTCAAGCTTAAACCCAGACAGGCCCCCTAGTAAAACTGAAATTCGAGGCCACCTTTAAAGGGGAAATATGAGAGTTACATCCCCTCAACACACCTCGGAACTCAAATCTACTAGGAAGTGATGAATACGGAGTTCAAAGATGAACAAAGACCTCCCTCATTGAGAAAACATACACATAAAGATAAGTCTAAGCATTGTGCATTGCACGAAGGTCACAGACACAATACTGAGGATTGCATCAACCTTCAAGACGTTATCGAGTATTTGATCTGGGATGGCCGTCTAGGTCGATATGTGCGTCAATCCTAAAACAACAATCAGAGGGGAGGACAAAATTACAGAAAGTAAAGCTACAGTCCTCAAAGAAGCCCATCCCCACCATACTAGAGAAGATGCTTACCCGCGATAATTGAAAATCCTAGAGCAAGCCTATCCCAGGACAATACCTAAAATCAAGAAAGGACACAACCTTGGGATAACCCTAATCCAGACAACCATCGTCGTCATGCGGAAGTAACCCAGACAATTAACACCATTTCGGGGGACTTTGCGGGTGGTGATGAATCAGGGGACGCAAGGAAAAAATTACTCTAGATCGTGTTGAGCGTAGCATCCTATTTAGGATATAAGACGGGCGACAGAGTAAGGAAGACCCTACTGATTTCATTTACTAATGAAGATTATGGTTGCATTATCTCAGACCATGATGACCTCATGGTGATCTCAGGAATAATAACCAATTTCGAGGTTCGTCGTATATTTGTTGATCAGGGAAGCTCGACTAACATTATGTTTCTAGATCTATTTGAGAAACTAGGACTATCAAAGAATGAATTAATCTCGTATATCAGCGAGTTGAGAGCTTTGATAGTGTCAAGGTAAAACATATCCAGAGAGAATAGAACTCCAGAGCTAACATCTTGTCAAAGCTTACCAGTACCAAGAGCCCTAGCGATAATAGGTCCGTAATCCAAGATACCCTACTCACTCCCAGCATTACGAACACTGAAGTCCTCCTATTGAAAGACAATGAAATCTGGATAACACCTATAGTTTCCTATATTTGTAATGGCTCATTACCTAAAGATCATAAAGAAGCTCATAAAATAGTATGGACAACGGCCTGGTATATCGTCTTCGACAATCAGCTGTACTATCATGGGTTTTTTTCTTCTCTCCTTAAGTGCCTTGATCCAAAAGAAACGAAATATGTCTTAGTCGAAATTCATGAAGGCAATTGTAGTCATCACCTTGGTGGAAAGTCCCTAACAAGAAAAACGCTGAAGGCTGGATACTACTGGCCTAGTATGGAAGCTGATAGCATGGAACATGTCCAAAAATTGATCAATGTCAATAGTTCTCAGACATCTACGCAACCCTACCAGAAGAATTATCTATGATGTCCGTCACGTGGCCCTTCTATCAGTGGAGAATGGATATCCTATGTCATTTCCCCAAGCCCTAGGATATATTAAATACTTAGTGATAACTGTGAATTATTTCACTAAATGACTTGAGGCAGAATCGTTATCCATTATCACATCAGTGCGAGTTTCGAAGTTCACTTATAATACCATTATTAGTAGATTTGGTATCCCGGAATCTATTATTACAGACAACAGAAGCCAATTTACTAACAAAAAATTCAAGGATCTTTTAGTCGAATTCAAGATCAAATAACATTTTACCACAGTAGAACACCCAAAAATTGAAGGGCAAGTTAAAGCTACAAATCTGGTTATTCTTCGTGGGATTAAAAGGAGGCTTAATGAAGCTAAAGAGAATTAGGTGGAGTAGCTTGATCAAGTTCTATGGGTATATCGGACCACACCTCATTCCTCCATACGAGAAACTCTCTTCAAATTAACCTATGATTGCGAGACTATGATACCGGTGGAAATAGGAGAACCAAGTTGGATGAGACAGAATTTTTCAAAATAGGCCAACTCGGACCTCATTTATCATAACTTAGACATATTGGAAGAGCAACGCTGCATTGTCCATGTCTGTGAAGCCTCCCTTAAACAGAGGATTACGTCCCGGTATAATTCCAAAGTAATACCACAAAGGTTTGTTCCTGGTGACTTCGTTCTACGAAGAGTGAATATCGGAGGAAAAAATGTGGTAAAAAAAATTAGTCCCTAATTAGAAATGACCATACAAGATCACGTTTAAGACAAACACAAGAACCTATACTCTGGAAACCCTCTATGGTTAATAGTTAAATGTCTTTAATTCTTATTTTTATCATGTAAATGACAAGTTTCGACATAAATAAATTGATGATTACATTTACAATACTTGGTTATTTTATGCACCTACAATTATTGCAACCACAAGGTTATCACACCTTGAAGAGGTTCGAGGAATACAATGTCTAATTATGATCAGATATTCTGATGTGTAAATGAAGATCAAAATAGGGAAACCATTTGGCCGGTATTTGAGTTCAAGAAGCGAATTTAAGGGTTTTAACGCGTATCCTAATAAGCTTGACCTTAACTCATAAACCTAAAACAAGTTTAAAGAGGTTAAGAATAGCACACTATTGCCCGGCATAAGGCAGTAACGTTTGTCGTGGTTCATAAAGTATGCTACTCTAAGAGGCTTCTGTGTCAAAGTCATATTTCAAAGTTTCACACTTAGAAATTTAACTAAGTGTCAAGAACTCTAACAAACATAAGAAACATAATTGATAAACAACTTGAGCAGACCCCAGAAAATAGAGAACCACTGAGATCGAGCATAGGACCCATCTCGGTTGTAAAAAATGAGAGTGTTCGCTAAGAGAATCACCGAGATCGAGCGTTGGACCTATCTCGATTGGAAAAAGAAAAATAGGAAATAAGAAAATGCGAGAAAATATGAAAATGCGAGAAAATATTCTAAGTGTAAATAATGCTTAAAGACCGGGACTTGTCCATTTACATATGAAATTAACCCCACGCATGGGGCAAAATAAAAAGAGACAGAATGAAGATCAGGCATTCAAGTTGGGCTCATCTTGGTCAATAGCCTCCACCTCGACCTCCTCCACTGGGCCGCCCTCCAAGCTTTCCTCACCTTCCTCCCCGCCGTCACATGTCGCAAGAACCTGACTTATCGAGGTGGCCTCGAAGATGGCGTCCACGATGTAACCATTGCGAACCATTAGAGGTGACAAAACGGGTTCAACTCATTGGGTTAACCCGTTAACTCGCCATTTTTTGGCGGGTTTGGTTCAAGATTTCAACTCACTTTTATTTTTCAGCCCGTATAACCCGCCTAGCATAACCCGCGGGTTAAGCGGGGTAGGAGCGGATTGACCCATTGAGTTGAGTTTTTTTAAAAGTGTTATAAATTAGTCTTTTTATTTATATTTGTGATATTTTTATGGGTATTATACTAATTTTTTTATTTTTTTAGTCTCTATAAATTATATTTTTTTATTTTTTAAAAAATTTATGAATTTTTTTGTTTTTTATATTTTTTTTTTTTTTTTAGGTGGGTTAGGTGGGTTGACTTGTCAACTCACCTACTTTTTCTCATTTTTTCTTTTAGGCGGGTCAACCCGCCAATCCGCTCTAAAACTGGGTAAGTTGGTTCTTCTAACTCATTTTCTAAAACGGGCCAACCTCCCCGCCCCATATTTTAACGAGTTGAAGGCGGGGCGGGGCGGACGTGGTGGGTTGGCCCATTTTGCCACATTTACTAACCACCTTTCGAGAACCGGTCCCTTGTATAATGAGGTCTGGGTTTAGCAGGCAAAGTTGAGTGAGAGCATTGGAGAAGAATTCATCCACCGAGTTGGCCCATTCATCTTCAATATTTGGAATATCACTTTTCAGCTTGGCCTCAGATTGCTTGAGAATCTCATTCTCAACTCAGAGTGCAGTTATGGTGGACTCGGCTGAAGACATTTAATCTTTTAAATTATTTTTCTGAGCAAACCATTCCACAATTTTGGCCAAGAGCCTGGTTATCTCAATCTGCGCAAATCGAGCTCTTCGTTGACTTGGGCAAGCCACCCATCTTTTTGAGCAACGACCAACTCAAGCTTCTTCCTTTCACCCCAAAGGGCGTCCAGCTCCTTTTCCAACTCTCAAGTATGAGGAACAGATTCAAAAGTGGACTCCAGAAAGTGAAGAATAGATACTTTATGTAAAGCCCACACCTGGGCATCTTGGACAATCTCGATTAAGTCCTACTCAATTAGGATGTCCTGGTCAGCTTGGGTCAAAAGGGCATTATCAATGATCTGCCAAAGATCAACCCCCTGCACCAAACTGACCTTCCAGCAAATTGCAGAGGGGCGCCCTCCAAGACTTAGTATCTCGGCCAGCGGCAAGATCATGAGGAGCAACCTCGGTCATTGATCATTTCCCACTCTACTCCCGTCGGCCGTCCCCCTTCCTCTTCTGAGTCCAAAGAGGTTGAGTACGTAATCTGGAGTCTGCCTTTTATGTAGCGGGTTAAGGAGGAGGATTAGCGACCGAGGGTTAGGATCCAGACCTCGAGGCCCTAACTTTTAGTTGGGTTAAACCTAAGGCAAGAGCTTCGAGCCCACCGGGAGGCGCCATACTTTCTGCAAATAGGAAACAAACATATTACAACACTTAGAAGAAATTATGAAATACAAGTCAATCAAATATATTTAAGATGAGATACCTAAGAATAATCTTATTGAATCAGATGGCTCATCCAAGACATCTTTATAATACATGATCTCATTTTTATCTGCCCACTCAACTAAGAAGTTAAGGATATCAGCCTCACTTTCTGTCAGCAAGGATATCGAAGTCTCTATTTCTTCTAAACTCCTACACTGCCTGTGTCCAGTATAGCAATATTTTGGTTTGCCTTCTAGGGTAACAAAAAAAGGCATTAACCCCGGAGCTCCTTTTATTCTGAAGAAATCATTTTTGAAGTTTTTGAAGGATTCATGATATGGTTTGAATACCTTACGCTCTGCTTGTGCGTGCAAGGTAACCCACTCGTTTTGGAAACTATTCCTGGAAGGTGAAAAACAGGTGAAGAGGAAAAAGAATGATCTCATGAAGTATGGTCATCTGAAGGTTTTACAGAAAAGTTCAAAAGTCCTGATGAAACCCTATGCATTTGGGTGTAGTTGAGTTGGAGCTACACGCAAATAGTTAAGGCTCTGATCTCGAACTCGGAGAACGGAAGTCGGACTCCAATGCAGGTAAACAACACGTTGTACATATAAAGGAAGTGGTCATCTTCTATTCTCATCGAGCAGACCATTTCTTAGTCTAATGGAGCCTGAATTACATATTCACCATCACGAAGTCGGCTTTATGAGGTGTAAATATTCTTACTTGACATTGGCATCCTTCGACGTCTTAACGCTTGAAGGAGTACCCAAGACTTCTCGGTAAACTTAGACTGACGTTTCTTGGGAAAATGTACTCTCTTGCTTCTGATGTAGATGCACTCTGATATCCTATCTTCGTATTACTAACTTTACCTAAAGAGGTCGTACTCATGTCAGAATCAGAATAGGTTTCATTAAGACTCTCTAACTCCCTCGTGAGTATGGAAAGCGGACGTGTTAGTCTTTGCCTTGCAAGTTCCCTGACACAATCCGCCCTCTTTATCATTTCCAAGACGTCCATCCAGGATAGTGGCCTTAGACCTCTATCAGAACCTCCACTATGAGAAGATTGTCTCTGCCGCGCCTGAGGCAGAGGAGACGAGCGGAGCACTTAGTATTTCTAAGGAACTACTCTTTCCATTGCTTTTTTGTGACATTCTCACCCTCACCGTGATGTTTTTAGAATGAAAAAAATAGTAAAAAAAATAAGAATACCTTGAGAATAAGTGAATAAATTGCTTGAAAAGAGTAGAAAACCATCAAGAACCGCAACTTGTGCTCGTCAGAAATCTCCTGAACTTGTTGGAAAAGATAGTAGAAATGGTGAAAATGGGAGAAAAATGAGGGGTTTTCCCCTCACTCCTATTTATAGCCACAATAAACCTCCTCCAACAGTTGCCATAAGAAGGGGTAAAACAATAAATTCGCATTAAATTTGAAATAGTAATCATAGCATTACGAAACTCAAATGATAGCTTCTAATACCTTTTAGCCATGTGGTAAAGTGTACCTGACATGGTAGTTGAAAAGACAATACCAGAGTTGAAACGACGCACAACATGGCAGGAGGATATCCAAGCTGAATCACGAACTAATACCATGATATTATGATAAAATCATAATATGAATTATAGTTTCACGTTCAAATTATTTTCAGAGTAAAATAGGTCCCATAACCAGAACTGGTATAGGGGCAATTCATCATGAATCCCGGACAGCAATAAAGTGACTTAAAGGTAGACTGGTAGAGTGATCTATATCGGATCCCGACCTAATTCATCAATACTGGGGGGCATCCTGGTTTTAACCACGGACTTCGGCCCTTTGAAAAGACATCGCGAAATCCAGCATCTATGTCATGACTTAGATCGCTTTGTCCCATGCGTGCCATTTGCTCCTGATAATCTCGGATATCTTGACACTCAGCTATCACATCTAAGCATCAATTTGAGAACAACTGTTATGGACCGAGTTTCAGGTTAGCAGTTTAGGAACAACCCGACCCGCTGAAATTGGATATCAGATATTTATGAGTACTATTATATAAGTAAATATGTCTATTTATGAAGAGTAAATCTCTAACATAATCTTTCATAGATAGAGAAATTAATTATATTCCTCATAAATAGAGGAGACAATTATAAGATATAACAATCTTACTGGATTCTTATCCTAATTAACAGCATTTAATGCAGATTTAAACATGATTCTTATCAACAAAGACGATCATATAAATACCACACAAGGTTGTAAATGTATATATCTAATTTTAAACACTACCCACCTTGTGCACAATCTAACTTGAGTATCGGAGTACCTTTTGCAGATACTCACCCCTCGCACCATCGTCGCTACTACCGTGCAACAAAGAAAATCACCTTCATCAACCTAATTCAAGTGATTCTATGAAACTCATTCAAAATACAATTCATTTCTGCTTCTATTATTAACCTTAAAAGTCCTAATCAATCAACGAAAAATTTTAAGTATGTTTGGCGTATGATGATTCTCTTATATATATCGTATTATTCAGTATATGTCACATTAGTATTTTGTGTGAGTCACTATTACCTTCATTATTCATGATTTCATATATTAAAATATTTAATTTTAATATATTATTAATTTAAAATTATTTTACAATTATATCTAATGATGTTTCATCACATTATTTAATGAGTTTAATATATTATGTAATTGTTAACATAGTCAAATTTATTAAATGAGGTGTCAACGCAAGATTAAAGAATAATATAAAAAAATTTAGACTAAAAATGTATTAAAATTAAACTCTATTAGTAATGTTAACTTTAAAATGCTTATCTTACTCTCATTGTATCTAAAAATATTGCTATGACACTTTTCTTTTTTGGGTATGACTATATCCTTGATAATTCACCACATATTTATGGATAATATACAGATAACATTCCTGAAGTTTCACCCATTTTTATTTTTGTTTTTTTTAAAAAACACATAAACCCTATGAAAATTTTGTTAGATTGTGAAACTATATTGAATGAAGTACTAGATTTATTGGGGACTGAATAGCTACTCAGCTACCCATTTGCATGTCATACTGGATTAGGGTTATCTATAATGACTTAAAGTTTTTCCCTTAAATTTGACACCTCATTTCATAGTATACTAAGTTTAAGAAGGTTTTATGTTATATAAAACAAACTTTATAATATATAAATGGACTAAACTTCAACAAGTGAAATATGTATTCAATAATGCTAAATGTTACTAAAATCCAGTTCGTGATTTTTGCACGAAAGGTTATGATGGGAGTGGTTTCCTTCTATCTTTACCTCTTTGACTTTTTTCTCATCCTGATTTTCGTTATTCTTTTATTTTATTAGTGCTAGGTAGATTCGTATGTAATTTATAAAATAAAAAAAATTGTGCAAAATAGCATTGCTCATATGTATTTTACCTAATATTTAAGGCTATCAAACGGGTTGGCTTGGCTCATTTAAGTCTGCTTGCAAAAGGCTGTGGGTTAAATGTACTAGCCTAAAAATGATCGCATTTAAATGAGCTGAAGAAAAAACAACTTGACTTACCTCCCATCAATTGGCAAATTTAAACGATCTATTCACGAAACTTTTTTTTTCTCACATGTTTTCAAACTCACCTTGCATAACTTGTTGGACAAATGGACAGCCCACAATTTTTTTTTCACTTGTATTTAAAATAAAAATGTCCTTTTTTTCTATAAGGCAAATAAAATTTAAAATATTTTAAACTCAATTTTAATTACATAGACTGGCAATTACAAACAATTAAACATAGTTATGGACAAATTAATTCATTCATTTAAAAAAATACAAGATAAAAAATGTGAGTAACCCAAGGGTCACACGGGTTAGCCTTTTTAACTTACGGGCTAAACAAAGCAATCTAAATTTGCTTGCAATTTTTTATTAATAATTTTATGAGTTTTGTTAACAAATATCCTAAAGATTTTTATTAATAATATTAAAATAAAAATTTTTAGATAAAAATAATACATTCAATACATTAAAATTGAAAAAAATATTACTTTTTTTATTTAAAAATTTATATTTTAGTATGACAAAATCCTAATTTTATAACCTAACTCGTAAAAATCATGTAATTAAACGAGGTGATCCAACAAATTCAACTTGTATTGAGTATTGGCAATCCTACTGTTATATTTATTCAATATTGTTTTAATATAACCAATGGCATATAAGATGAATTATTAAAAAATATTAATTATTTTTTATAATAAATATTAAAATATAAATACTTAACAACTTATTTTAAATATTTAAAAAAATTAGATATTGAAGTTTTTTAAGGCAATTTATATTGATCTCTTTTTTTATTTAACTTAATTATACCTAATAATCATTTATTTTAAAAATTATTTGAATTTTTTAAATTTATATTGTCATTACACTAAGTTTTCATTTAAATTTATATTATTATTATATTTTTTTTTTGTTAGTTTTAGAAAAGTTAGTGTAAAAATATAAATAATGAAATAATGAGTATAATATTACTAAATTTTAAGAAAAGTTAATGTAATTTATATTTTTTTGTATATACTAATTTTTTTTAATATATACATACCGTAGTCTTTTACAACTTATCAAGTAATCAAGAGTAGACGATAATCTGTCACATCAGAATCAGATACATTATCAAATATCAATAGTAGACAATATCAATGTTGAAATCCCCACATAAATGGAAAACGGGAAGAGATAGCGTTCATTAAGCGAGCATGGTAGCATTTCAACTATTTCCGCATCTATTATTTGTGTACTGATTGTTCAATGTCCTAATCACCGTACAGTTGGCGGTTTGAAAATGACATCAGAGCCTGTCTCTCTCGTGGGGAACCGCATTAGCAGTGGGGATTAATGGCAAGAGTCAACCTATAAATTTATAAATTTTAATTTAATTTATAAAATATAAGTTAAGTTGAGTTTATAAATTACGTTGGATTAAAAAATATTTTAATAGTGTATGAATCGATTAGTAGGTTATAACACATCAAATTTATACAAATCTAATTCATTCATTTTTTTTTTATTTATAAAAATTGTTTAGAAGATAAAAATATATAAAAAAATAAAGAGTAAAATCAATGATTATATCTATATATATGACACGTGATGATATTGACTTCGATTAATTAGATTAATTTATTATTTAAATTTTAACTAATTTTGTTTAATTTATTTCGAACTTAATAAAACTTATTACTTATTAATTTGTTATATAGTTATTGACTTATAATGTTAATTTATTTGAAATCGAAACTTATTATATTTAAGTAAGGTCGATTGAGACTTATGATACTAATTTGTTAGATTGACACCTATTATGTTTAAGTTTAAGATTAAGATTTCTTGTGTTAATTTGTTAAATTTCGCATTTTGATTTTTTTTATTTAAAAAAAATACATGTCGAACTTATGGGTTCCACCCAACTCAATTCATTACTTTAATGAGTGGATTGGATTCAAAAACATTATTGAAATCAATCTACTCATCCAACAAACACTGCTACGCATTAGGGCTGCACACGAGTCGAGTTGATTCGAGTTTAGGAAGAAAAAAATCCAAACCAATTAGTTAAGGTCGGGTTGGGTTAGGTCAGATTTGAGAAAAAAATTGCGAGTAACCTAAACCGAACTAACCCGATTACAATTGGGTTGATTTGAGTCGGGTAATTGGGTTAGGATTGAAAATTTGATACATATGTCAAACAACAAGAAGAACCAAAAGAATGCAGACAAGGATGCCAAACAGCAAAGGCGTGAATTCTGGTTCTTTTCTGCGCCTTTATCCAATTAGTAAGGGAGAACGCTCCCCACAGGCCGACGCCTCATTGCATTCCAATAATCCAATTCCAATTGCAAACTCAATTAAACAATCACGAAATTTTGTAATTCATAGGTGATAGGTCACAAGTTAACAGTCACAACTCACAAACCCAAATCCCAAAAGCTCACACAGCAAATTCCTAACAGTCTCTGTGTGCTCACCGTCGCAGCTCGTGCTCACCGTCATAGCTTGTGCTCACCATCGCAGAGTCACATGCATGGTCACCTGCTTTGTGCCACCATCCTTCACGTCGAAGGAGGACGAGATCCTTGTCCAAATTTATGTCGCCATCTTGATCTCCAAATTGGTGTCGTCGTCGTCTCCCCAAATCTACGCCACCATAGTGCTCCTCAGATCTATGCCACTAGTCCTCCCCAAATCTACATCATCGTCAACATCTCCTCAGATCTACGTCGTCGTCGTCATCTCCCCTGGCTTCTGCTATCGTCATCCCCAGCGACTTGAAGAGAACTGTCTGCACTGCACCCATATCCTAGAGAGAGAGACAGAGAGAGAAAGAGGGAGAAGGTGAAAGTAGAGTAAAGATAGAAGTGAAGTGAAATGATAATGCATTAGAGAGAGGAAAGTCTGAAAGTGTGATAAGAGTACTTTAGCTGTAATCGGGTAGTCGAGTGGTCAGGTCGGGTCATCAAGTTAGTTTTTTGAACTCGTTACCAAAATCAATAAATAATCAGATTGATTGAGTTTTATCCAAACTGATCCAATGACCCGAATCAATTCGGATATTTTATATTAAGTTTGGTCAGATTGATTGATTTCTCAGATCATTGAATCAGATTGTGCAACCCTACTACGCATTAGGGTGTGGGAGGAAAATGATAGACATTGGAGACAATTCTTGGTTTATCTTATTGTGGAAGATGATGATACATGATTAAGAATGACGGTGGTATGTGGTGATATGGTGGGGTCGCACTTTCTTGTAACAATTCAGCTAAGTGGATAGGAGAACAAAGGTGGACCGAAGATTCATAATCAACAAATTGATTACGCAAGTATACTGGATCATCGTACAACCATACAAATATTGCAATCAAGGATGGGACCCATTTGTGGCTTTGATGAATGCAACGTGTTTAGATTTGCAGGACTAAGATATTAGAAAAATGCTAGTGATATATATTTTTTCATATGTATTTTTCATATTTACTTACATAATAAAATTAAAATATAGGTGTATAAAAAAATAAGATAATTTTAAATGTAATTAAATAATATAAATTATAAAAATATAAAATAATATAAGTGTAAGTATATATAAATAATATTATGAACAAATATGTTACATTTACATAACTAAATCATCTCCTATTTGAACAATTTTTAATTTTTTACCATTAATTACAATCTGTTCTGAATTATTTTTTATATACTTACATTTGATTTTTCTATTTATTTTTAATATAATGTGATGTGAATCTTAGTATTGTACATCAAGTATTTTCCGAGTATTTAGGTTCAATAATAATAATAAAAGAAATCTCATGAGTTAATATAGGATGATCGTGTCAATCACATGCCAATGACGAGTAGAATCTAACAGTTTTAACAAGAAGATATTAGGCTTTTATTAAAAAAATTAATTAATAAATTATTTATAAATATCACTGTAAGCTTCTATTAAACTTATAATATAATCTTATTCTTAAAATAGGACAATTTATATTATCCAAAACTTTTGTTTATAAAATAAAAATAAAAATCTTGTCAATGTCATGTGTGGGCGTGGAAAAAGTTTGCGTTAGAAAGTCTATCAAGCAAAGGCTGACTCCTCCAAGTGCTTCATTTGAACCAAAAAGAGAACACTCACGTTCAAAACTTTTTGATTTAGTGTTCATACTTGCATATTGGTTAAGCTTAATTTTTAGGGAAATTTTATTTTTTATTTCAATAACTTTTTTAGTAATTTTAGTTTATAAACTATTTTAAATATAAAATAAATTAATCTAAATATAACATAATTCTTTAAGTATACATGTTTGTCTTAAACAAATTGTTAAAATCAATATATATATATATATATATATATATATATATATCTATATATATATAATGGTCAATGCAAATTTTACCAATAACACTTGACAGTTATAAGTGAACTTTTTTCTCTCTAATTCTTATTATATTTTAATGATTTTTTAAATTATTTAAATGAATAAATAAGTAAATAATTATTGATTTAAATTAACCACTATTCAAAATTTAAAACTTTGATAGAAATTTAACATTAAAATTGCATTTTTAATTACTTATATTTTTAATTATTTAGTTAATCGATTATAAAAATATTTTGATGAAATTTTTCAAAATTTAAATTTAAATTATCATCAAAAGTATAAAAAGAGCTTTATCATGTTAAAAATAATTCAAAATAATTGGTAGAAATAATTTGCATTTGTTAATATATAGGAACACATGATTCATCTGATTATGGAAGTATCACCATGTCATGTGAAGTTATTCATAAATTAACTAGTAAAATGAGTTCTTTTTATTAAAACTCCTCAAATTTAGGTAGATGAGGCTCTAACTATATTTTAGATTTTTTTTAGCAGATTTTATTTTAACATGTCATCGTTTTAGGCTAGCTAAAATGATTAATCTATTTTTTATATTGTTAACTTATAATAAATAATAAATTATTATTTAAAATTTTATTCACATCTAATTTAATAAACTCGTAAATTGCACGAATAATAAAACTAATTGCATTTAAATACAAACATCAAAGCAATTGCAATCGATTGTGAGTTAAGTGTTGCATGTTAGAATTTTTTTTTATAATTGATTGATTCTTTTAAAATTTTGTATCTTAGACAAATAAAATTTTAAAAGAATTAATCAATGGAAGTAAAACTACAGAAAAAAATTTATATTTTGACTTTATTAATTGTCTTTTATTTACTAAAATTGATTAAATGGCAGTTCGAAGTTAAGAAAAGCTCAAAGTGGCCCCTTTCCTCATCCCCAAGTGTAGCCAACTGGTGAGAGACTAAGAGTTGAAGTTTCAATTTGAAATCTCTAGGTTTTCCTAAATCATTATCTCTGGCAAAAAAAGAATAGTAGGTGCGATTATAATAACCAACGTTAAAAAAATGGACCGATATGGCCGATTGAACTGAAAAATTGGATAACCAGTCATGTGTCTGGTTCAAATGATCTAAAAAATCGAAATTTCAAATGATTAGTCAAAACTAGTTTAAACATGTTTGAATCGGTTTTTATTTAAAAAAATTAAACTCATTTAAAAATATATTTTTTTATCTAAATAGATGTTTAATTATAAGCTATGAAGGCTTACATATAAAATTCAAAGAAAATATGAGAATTTTTATTCTATTTTTAATTTTTATATAGGTTATATATTTAAATATTTTATTTATTAATTTATGTGAGATTTGTAAATATAATTTCTTTTAAACTTTTATATATATTGTATATTTAAATTTCATTTATTATATAATATAAAATTTTGAAACATTATGTAATATAATGTAAATTATTAATATATTAATTTATTACTTAATATATTATATAATGTATAATATTTAAATATATATTTAATTATTACTAATTTGACTTCAATTTAACCACAAATAAACTAATAAGTCATAAATTAATGTGTTCACCGATTCAATCAGCGATGCAATTTAAAAAAACATTGATAATAACAATAGAGTCGTTAGTTCATCAGATAATGATAAAATCATTTGTATTTAAAGTTTATATTTAATGTTTTTTTTATTTTATTTATATGAAGATGGAATTGAATGCCCTTGGAGTTTTGACAAGTATCTCCTAGCTCTCACCCCATACGATGGCAATCTACGTCCATCGGAGGTCTATTTCACAAGGTGCCAATTTTGGATTCGAGTGCAAGACCTTCATGTGGGGGTGTTGTCAAAGAAGCTGGGAAAACAAATAGGAGAGATAATGGGGGCCTGTGCAGAAGTTGACCTGGATGAGAAAAATAAGGGTGCAGCAATGGGTCTCAAAATCAGAGTTAGTTTGGACATCACAAAACCTCTGCGCAGAGGCATCATGCTATAGTTGAGGCCAGAAACTGATCCACAGTGGTTTTTTCTTAAGTATGAGAAACTTGCCAACTATTGTTATGGTTGTGGATGACTGAATTTTATGAGGCAGAGGGGTCAGATGAATTTCCTTTTGGAGTATGGATGCAGTGGAATCAAGGGAGAGAGATTAGGCAACAGGATGAGGCTACGGTAACTAAACTAAAGGAGGTAAGGGAGGAGCTAAATGAAGTTTGAGCTAAATGAAGTTTTACACATGGAGGAAATTATATGGAGGCAGAGGTCACGGGTTCAATGGCTAAAGGAGGGTAATCACGAGGTTTGGCATCGAGGTCCTGAGGCTATTGAAATGGTTGTTAATAGTTATTTTCTCAACCTTTTTGCCTCTATAAATCCTACCAAGATAGAGGAAGCTTTGGGTGGTCATTTTAGCTGTCTGGATAATGAGAGGATTCAATTTCTTTCCATGCCTTTTTCGTGGTTAGAAGTCAGGGAGGCTTTATTCCAAATGGGTCCTACAAAAACCTCGGGCTCGGATGGAATACCAGCTCTTTTCTTCCAGAAGTATTGGCATATTGTGCGTGAGGAGGTGACTGATTCAGTGCTCAGAGTGCTAAATGTAGGTCAAGTTTCCTAATGATTTGAATGAGACTTTCATAGTTTTGATCCCGAAGATTCAAAATCTAGAAAAGATGTCTCAATTTCGACCAATGTTCTCACAGCATATTTGTGACCCTTAATAATACATAGTATATGTTTTTTATTTCATTCCTAGTTTTATGTAAGAGATGATGACTAGTGAACTGTAAACACATGTTTTGGTTATGTTTAAGTTGAGGTGTCCTAAAGTTTGTTAAAATATGCCTTTTGTTGTTAGGCAATTATAACCAACTTGAGTATTATTAGAGCCACGTGACCAATGAAATCATCACCTCATCATTTCAGTAAAATTCTATCTTTTCTCTGATTATTCTCTGCACACAAACACATCTGCTCCTTACAACGGAATCCATTCTGACATTGTAATCCCTATTTTGAGCTAAGATTATTCTCGGTATTCTCCCTGAATATCCAAACAGTTCCAATTGGTATCAAAGACCCAGGCAGGTTCATCGGCAATGGCTGCTGCGACTCTAGTCAGGTTATGATGGCTGAGCTCGAGAAGAAACAAGAAGAGTTTAATGCTCGATTAGAGCACATCAGTGCGAGTATGACCCGTTTAGATCATCTAGATGCAGGAATGGAAGAAATCAGGAGCTTATTACAAGCTCAATCCACTCAGAACAACAACGACGGTTTCTCCACTAGCAGTAATGATGGGCCTCGTCGTGACAATCAGACTGAAACCCACAGCTCCTACTCTACTCGCATCGCTAAGGTGGAATTCCCTCAGTTTGTGGTAAGAATATGAAAGAATGGTTGTATAAGTGCACCCAATTCTTTTCTCTGGATGGCACAGCTGAAGATTCTAAGGTTCGTTTAGCCTCGATCCTCCTCGATGTGATTGCCCTGTAGTGGCATCTCAACTATATGCATAGCAAATTCGACATCTATCCTTCCTGGTCGCAATACACTGCTGATGTAGCTCAACGATTTGGCGAAGTTTATGATGACCCACTCGCTGCTCTAATTCAAGTGAAGCACACAAGCAAGATCCAGGAATATGTGGATGATTTCGAGCTCGCCTTAACTCAGGTAGCCTTACTTCCTGAACACTCTTTGATCATTTTCTTGGCTGGATTGGAACATGAAACCCAGATGCATGTCAGGATGTTCAACCCCATTTCCATTGCTTATGCAACTAACCTTGCAAAATTACATGAAGCTTCCAAAGCTTCTGTCAATAAGCATGGTGACCGCAGCCAGGTTCTTCCCACTAAATTCACTAACCCACCTCCTAAACCTCCTTTTTCCACTAACCCACTTTCACAAAATCAGAATCCCAGACCCTTGCTAAACAGAATTCCTAGAACCTTTAATGCTGCATAGATGGCTGAGAGAAGGGCCAAAGGACTCTGCATGTTTTGTGATGAGTTTTTTACACCTGGCCATCAGTTGAAACATAAGAGATCTCAAGTATTAGTGATGGAGTTGGATGAGGAAGATCCTAATGAGGAAGCTGGCAAGGCCGAAACTGAGTGGAGGGTGTGGACAGTATTACAGTTAAGACTCCTCAACTTTCTTTGAATGCTATGACAGGAAATTCTAGTTTTCAAAGTATGAAAGTGACTGGCCTGCACAACAAAACATTGTTGCATAATCTACTTGACAGTGGCAGCACCCACAATTTCTTGGATTTGGATGTGGCCAAGAAATTGGGTTGCAAATTGAAAAAAATTTCCCCATTGGCAGTCACAACTGGGGGTGGCAATAAATTAGAAGCTCCTTTCATGTGTAAAGGGTTTACTTGCGGTAACAATGAAAAACAACTTTCACAAATTGATGTCATTGTTCTTCCCTTGGGGTGTTATGATTTGATTTGAGGCATCTAATGGCTCACCTCTTTGGGTCCAATTTTGTGGGATTTCTCTAAACTACAAATAGAGTTTACCACCAAGGGTAAGAAGTTTGTGCTTAGAGGTGCTAAGACCTCGGGTATCAAACTAATTAATAACAAATCATTCTCTCAGGCAGTACAGCATGGCGCTCAAATGTGTTTTTGGTACATGGATCAATTTGATAATCATGTGGAGGTGCCTTCTTGCCAAATGCAGGCTATGTCAGCCACGACACAACAGCTGCCAATTGATATTGAGCTCTTGATTGATGAATATGCAGACATTTTTGGGGAACCAGTTGAATTACCTCATTCCAGACCGGGTTTTGACCATTGTATTCCTTTGAAGGAGGGTACTAACCCCTTTAACTTGAGGCCTTACAGATATTCCATCATTCAAAAAGACATTGTAGACAACCTTGTAGAGCATATGCTACGGCAGGGAATCATTCAGCATAGCAATAGCCCTTTTGCTTCTCCAACTATGTTAGTAAGGAATAAAGGTGGTTCTTGGAGGCTGTGTGTTGATTATAGGAGGCTCAACCAATTTACCATTAAAGATAAGTTCCCAATTCCACTCATAGAAGACTTAATGAATGAGTTATGTGGTGCTACTATCTTTTCTAAGCTTGATTTGAAGTCCGGTTATCATCAAGTCAGAATGAAAGCAGGGGAAGAATACAAAACTGCTTTTAAAACTCATGCAGGCCACTTTAAGTACCTTGTGATGCCATTTGGGCTCACCAATGCACCTGCCACCTTTCAAGCTCTTATGGACCACATATTCCATCCTTATTTGCGAAGGTTTGTCATAATCTTTTTTGATGACATCTTGATTTACAGCCCCACTGTCAAAGATCATGTTTCTCATCTACAATTGGTATTTCAAACTATTCGGGACCATAAGCTCTTTGTCAATAGGGAAAAGTGCAGCTTTTCTGCAGTAAGAGTGGAATACCTTGGCCACTTTATCACTAAAGAGGGAGTGTCCACTGATACCTCCAAGATTTCAGCAGTGGCAGATTGGTCACAACCTCAAAACCTCAAACAGTTGAGAGCTTTTTTGGGTTTAGCTGGCTATTATCGAAGATTTATCTCTAATTTTGACAAAATTGCCAAGCCTTTAACTGACATGCTTAAGAAGGAGGGATTTACTTGGTCTAAGGAGTCTCTTGAGGCTTTCGAAACTCTAAAACAGGCCTTAGCTACAACACTTATTTTGGCGCTTCCAAATTTCTCCAAACCATTTATGGTTGAAACTGATGCTTTAGACAAAGGTATTGGTGCTGTCTTGATGCAAGATAATCACCCTATTGCCTATATTAGTAAATCTCTTGGTCCCAAACAACAGGCCATGTCCATTTATAAGAGGGAGCTTCTTGCTATTGTGTATGCCATCTGAAAATGGGGAACCTATCTTTCACATGGTCCTTTTGTGATTAAGACTGATTAGAAAAACATTAAGTTTTTGCTGGAACAAAGGCTCAACACTCCCTTTCAACAGGTATGGATGTCTAAACTCGTGGGCTTCAATTTCATTATTCAATATAAGGAAGGAGTGACTAATATAGCAACTGATGCTCTTTCAAGAAATACTGGGGCCGAATTATTACCTTTGATATTAGACAATGCTTAACAAGGATTGTTGGACCAAATTAAAGCTGTTTGGCTTTCGGACTCTAAGCTGCAGCAACTTATTTCTGACTTAAAACAGAATCCTACTTCTCATCCTAAATTCACATGGCATCGAGAGGAGTTAAGAAGAAAAGGCAAGTTGGTTATTGGTGAGGACTTAACACTAAAAGATGTCATTCTCAAGTGCTGCATGATTCCCCATTAGGAGGCCATTCTGGAAGAAATGTAACAGCAACAAGAGTTAAATCTTTATTCTTTTGGAAAGACATGCTCAAGGACATTCAGCAATATGTCAGAAAATGTGATATTTGCCAGAAATGTAAACCAGACTTGGCTACTTCTCCGGGTCTATTACAGCCTCTTCCAATCCCTAATAGGATTTGAGATGTTATTAGCATGGACTTTATTGAGGGCCTTCCTTCATCTGCGGGGAAGCAAGTCATCCTAGTGGTTGTAGACCGATTGAGCAAGTATGCCAATTTTCTACCACTTTCACACCCTTACACAGCACTTGAGGTTGCTCAAGTTTTCCTTGATAACATCTTTAAATTGCATGGCATGCCTACTTCCATTACAAGTGATAGAGATCCCATTTTTCTTAGTAAGGTCTGGAGTGATCTCTTTCAACTCCAAGGGGTGGCATTGAACAAGTCTACAACTTACCATCCTCAATCTGATGGTCAAACCGAGGTTGTCCATAAATGTCTTGAGACTTACCTTCGTTGCATGTGTTCTGAGAAGCCATCCTCTTGGTCTCATTGACTTTCTCTAGGTGAATAGTGGTACAATACAAATTTTCACACTGCAATTCAAACTACTCCGTATGAAGTAGTTTATGGCCAAACTCCTCCTATACACCTCCCTTATTTACCTGGGGAATCCACTAATGCAGCAGTTGACAGATCTTTAATGGCTAGAGAGGCTGCTATTAAATTCTTACAATTTCACTTGTTGTGTGCCCAAAACCACATGTCCCAGCAAGCCAACAAACATTGCAGTGACAGAGTCTTTTCTATTGGTGACTTTGTTTACTTGAAGCTACAGCCTTACAGGCAGCTTTCCATGCGTCATACTACCTTCCACAAGCTGTTACTAAAGTATTATGGTCCATTTAAGGTTCTGGATCATATTGGGCAGACAGCTTACCAGTTAGAGTTACCTGTTGCAGCTAAAATTCATAATGTTTTTCATGTTTCACAGTTAAAACTTTGCAATGATCCTGCTAACAGCCCCATTCATCATTTGCCTGCTGATCATGATGCCATTATTGCAAAAGGGGATCCAGAGGAGATATTAGACCGAAAGATGGTGAAGAGGGGCCGCATAGCTGCTACAAAAGTGCTGGTTAAGTGGAAGAATTTGCCTCGTGATCAAGCTACATGGGATTTTTACTGTGACCTCCTTCACAAGTTTCCTCACTTCCATCCTTGAGGTCAAGGGTGTACTTATAGGGGCGGGTATTGTCATAGTATATTTGTGACCCTTAATAATATATAGTATATGTTTTTTTATTTCATTCCTAGTTTTATCTAAGAGATGATGACTAGTGAATTGTGAGCACATACTTCGGTCATGCCCAAGCTGAAGTGTCCTAAAGTTTGTTGGAATATGCCTTTTGCTGTTAGGCAATTGTAACCAACTTAAGTATTATTAGAGCCAGGTGGCCAATGAAATGAAATCATCACCTCATCATTTCAGTAAAATTCTATCTCTTCTCTGATTATTCTCTGCACACAAACACATTTGCTCCTTACAACGGAATCCATTATGACATTGGAATCCATGTTCTGAGCTAGGATTATTCTTAGTATTCTCCTTGAATATCCAAATGGTTCCAAATGTAATGTTATTTATAAGATTGTTATTAAGATTGAGGGTGATTTTTCCTTTTTTGATTTCAGAATCTCATAGTGTGTTTGTGTAAAATTGATATATAATGGATAATGTTATGATAACTTACGAGTTGACTCATACTCTAAAAAGCAAGAGATCTAGTCTGAAAGGTTACATGACTATGAAATTGGATATGAATAAAGCATATGATAGGGTTGAATGAGCTTTCTTGGAGGCTATTTTGAGGAGGGTTGGTTTTCTTGAGAGATGGGTGGATTTGGTAAGGAGTTGTATCTCATTAATCTCCTACTCGATTCTGATTATCGGTTTTCCCAATTCTTCTTTCCATTTTCAGAGGGGTCTTAGACAAGGAAATCCTCATTTTCCATATCTGTTTGTTCTATGTTTCAAAGCCCTCTCTTCTCTTTTGTATCAAGCTGAAGCTAGACAGAGTTTAAGGGGTTTGAGGGTGTGCAGGTCTACTCCTTTGGTGTTTCACCAAGTTTTAACTGATGACAGCATCATTTTTTCTAGAACTACTGCAAAGGATTGCTTGGTGATTCAAGATATTCTAGAGCTCTTTGGGCATGCCTCAGGTCAACAAATTAATTTTGAGAAATCTACTATCTTATCTAGCCCAAATGACTAGAGAGACCAGAAGCAATTGTTGTTGGAATTAGTCAATAGTCAAAATGTGGTATTTAATGAAAAATATTTGGGTTTGCCATATATGGTTGGGAGATTAAAATACAATGCTTTTCAATCCTTAAGATAGAGTTTGGAAGAGAATTCAAGGATGGTAAAGACAGATGGCTAGACTTGCTCACTCAAAATGGCAAGCTTTCCATTTAGCTAAGGTTGACTCATTGAATATGGAACCTAGTTATGGCAATCGTCCAAACAAATGGCAAACTCCGCCCAGTCTATGTTTAAGGTAAATGTTGATTTTGCTTGATTTGAGGAGAGTTCTGCATATGGGTTGGGTGCTATTATTCGGAATTGGAATGGGAATTTTGTAGCAGCTAAATCGTGGTTGAAGCAAGGATCAGTCTCAGCAAATATGGGTGAATTCTTAGCAGCTAGAGACGGTCTGTCTTTTGCATGGGAAATTGGCTGCAAACATATTATTCTGGAAGGAGATGTGCAAGCTATGTATTATAGTATCAGGGAAGATTACATTGATCTATCTTACACTGATCGCATTTTACAGGACATTTTTTGTTTTGCTTCTTGGTTTTCAGCTTTTGATTGTAATGCTCCAAGATTATATAACAAAGTTGCTGAATCGTTAGCTAACTGTGCCACAGATAATGGCTCAGTATTGTGGCTTGAGGAACCACCAACTTTCTTATGCTCTTTTTTGAGCTTTGATGACATAAATCTTGTAACATATCTTAATCAGAATATACAATATCCGTCGTTTTCCAAGAAATAAGAAGAGAATATATTTAGATATTTTGAATATATAAACAAAAAATGTATGTGATATCAGTGCAAAAAAAAAGTGATATTTGAAATTATTATAGATTTTATTTATTCGAAGGGATGAGCTCTAATTTGAAATTTTCCTTGATTAGTATTGAAAAAAATTTAAATGTAATAATATCAACTTTTCAAGGAAATATTTTATGTACATCAGAATACGTACAATGTATTTATATTATATGTTAACGTAAGAGAGATATTAAATTATTTTTTATAGACTGTAATATTCGCGATATACAAAATAATTTTATAAGTGAATTGGATAAATTTAGATATATTTTGATTAGATGAATAATGAGACTAACTTTTTATAAGTACTTTTTATATGCATTATGCGAGGATTTTTTTTTAATTATTGTAATTTAATTTAAAGAAATTGATAATATTAGAATTTAAATCTATAATAACACATTAATCTTGTGGAGTTAGTTTAGTGATAGATAAATATGTGATATGTAAGTAAACATATAATTATAAATTTAAATTCTACTTATACTAATTTTTTAAAGTCAAATCATAAGAAATATTTTTATAAATTTTTTAATCTTAATATAGATAATTTATCTTTGATACAAATAAAAAAATAAAATAATCGAAATATGTATTCACTAATCCAAGCACTTGATCGTCATGAAAAAAATAACAACGCATTAAACCACACATTTCACCTCCACCGCATAATCAAACCATCCACTCAACCTTTGGCCTTATTGCAGCACTTTCAATATATTCAAATCAATTTTTTTTGCATTTTGGCCATTGGAATACGTGGGATGTGGCCCTAAGCCCACCACAGCAATATAATACCACTTTATAGCTAGTTGTTTTATCTTTTGTGGATTTTTGGCTTGAACCACGGGTTGGTCAAGAAAAGAAAAGATAATCTATTACATGAATTAGGATTATCTTCTAATTTTGAAAAATACCGTTAGTTCAACTAAGGAAAGAAAAAGTCACAAGATGTAGCTAGACAGCTGTTATGATAGAACCCTACGTGTAAAGGAAGCTCTACTCTTCATTTCTTTTTAACAAATCTTTTTGCCTTTTGGCAACGAACTAAAGATAAAGATAAGACAAGCAGACAATATCCTTTACTAAACTTCGGTGTTGGTGCCATCGTTCATGTATATGCACTACTCCTATAGTTATAAACATTTGCCTCTGCATATAAATTTATCCAGACACTGGTCGATACAATATTTGACAATGGTATTTGAGCTAAGATATCCGCAACACGAAAATAAGATTATAATTTTTCATTTTTTGGATGGTTCTGTTCGTTTTGATTTCTAATCTGTAAACGGCATTGTGATTTAACAATGTGCACTTTAAAAGCTTGAAATGGAGTTAGACTAATAGTAGATGAATATGTAATGTATAGATAAATATATGATCTTATGTTTGAATTTTAATTATGTCAATTTTTTATAGTTATGTTATAAAGAATGTTTTTGTGAATTTTTAGTCATAGTGTGGATGGTTTACTTTTGATCACATATGATAGATGGATTAATGGAGGTGCATGAATGTTAATTAGACACCACATGACCGTATACCAATAAAAAAAAGAGCTTTAAAAGCTTGAGGAAATAAAATTTTAAGTTAGGATTTTTTCAATTTTTTTTAAAGTGATTAATTATATGAGAAAGAAAGATATAAAAGAAATTATTAATAAGACTCGATTAAAATTTGTGAAATTTTCTTTATAACTTTGTATCTTTCTCTTTCTAACAATTAATCACTTAAAAAATTGAGAAAATTTTTATACTAAAATTTTGAGTTAAAACTATGTTAAATTATTATAAATTTGTTATATTAAAAAAGTTATAATGAAAAATACAAGACATACAATATAAAAATATATTCTTTTAGAACTTGATAGAATTTAAAAATAAATCATGAGATGTTAGATTGTCAATTTAAGACGTTTTAAAGACTAAAAATTTGACTTCTAAATCTATTTTATCTCATTATGATGATAGATAAGGATCATTTGCAGTTGTAAAAAGAACTACATAGGGGTGCAGTCTTAGATTTGACCATTAATAATGATAAAGTTATATTTTTCTATTAATATTTAACGTTACAACAAAATATTTTTTAAGGTTAGAATTTTTTTGTTTCCTTAAAATTCTCTTACTTGATAAGTGAGAGATTAATCTCTCAAAATATAATCAGATACTTAAATAAAAATATCTCCTAACAATATTTTTAAGGTTAAGATTTGTTGCCAAAGGATTCATTTCCTTCTTAGCAAACTTAAATTTGCAATATATTTAAAAGATATGTAATGAGGCGAATGAAAAGATAATGAAGGAAAGTGAAATAATTTCTATTGTTTGAGAGTTTTAGAATACATAGAAAAGAAGCGGAATATATAGGGAATCATTTTTCCTTTCTTTCTCCAAAATACCTAAATTTTATTCTCTTCAAAATTGAGGTGAAATAAGAGAAACACATAAGTATTTCGTTCGTTAAGCTAATAAAACTTTTAAATAAAGAAAATGATAATTATGTTTTATTTATTCTTTTTTTTCTGATCTATCCCTACCTATTTTATTACATTTTATTAATAAAAAATATTCAAATACAGGATCTTATTATAAAAGTATGATAATCCTCTCCTATTTTTGTTATACGTGGAAATATTAAAAGGTCTTAAAATATTAAAAATTTGCTAAATGGCTAAAACAGTACTTGAGTTTTTCCCATATAGCAAAACAGGATTCTCTCATGTTTTAACCAACAGAGAGCATCTTTATCTATTATAAAAAAATTGTAAAAGAACTTTTCTTAATCAGTATAAAACAATAAAAATGTAAAATATTATCCTAACTTAAAAATATAAAATATTATCCTTAAAAATGTTTTTTGAAAATTAAAATATTTTATAATAAAATATAAAATACTATATTTAAAATATTATCCTTACTTAAAAATGTTTTTTCAAAATTTAAATATTTCATATTATTAAATTTCTTTACAAAAAAAAAAGTAATGAGAATGCAGAGAAGCCCAACCAAGTCCAACGGGGTTGTGGATGAATAATGAAAAGTAGAAAACCCATGTAAGCCCACAATTCAAATAAGCTCTCATCTGTTTTCTAGCTTTCGCAATTCCGTGGAACCGCAAGATCTTATATTACAATAAATATTAATTAGTTAAAATAATAATTATATGGACTATTTTTTTTTCCTGTAAATTAAATGAACTACTAAACTATCCGTGATAATATATTTATATTAATAATGTAATATTAATGAAGACACATAAAGCGAGAGTGCCCGGAGGCTAAAGCCAGGATTGGCTTCCGGATAATCGCATTCAGTTATTTGCCAAAGACTCTAACTCTGTGGTATCATTTGAAAGAGGGAAAATATATAGAACCCGGAAAGAAACATCAGGAATGCTCCCGGTATAATTATAAGAATAATTCTAAATTTTTTATATAATTTTTCTATTAATTTTTTAATATTAAATAAAAAATATTAAATATTTTTTATATTTTTAAGACATTAAATATTTTATTTTTTCATTAAATATTTTTATTTAATATTAAAAATTATTATTTTTTAAAAAATATAACAAAACTCCTAGTCGGATTGTCTCATGCCTAATCGAGATCTATAACAAAGTTAATGGAAAATAAAAAATAAAACATACAATAAAAAATAAAAAATAAGAGTTATCACTCTTTTCATTTGATATTATTTAACACAACAAAGAGATGATATTCTTCTTTTATTAAAAAATAATTAATTTTTTAAAATATCTTCACTCAATAAATAAAAAATTAATTTTTTAAAATAAGAAACCCTTTCCAACAATATGCAAGAAAAATACATATATAATAAAAGAATGTATATAAATATATAATAAAACTTACAAAAATATTTCTCTTCTATTCCTCTTTCTTCTTTAAAAAAATATGATTAAACCCACGAAAAATACATCCATTCAAATCTTTTCATTTTTACAAACCAAATAAGAAATAAGTCTAAACCTTCCCCATTTCCTTTCTTTTTTATTTAAAATTTGCATACCAAATAAACCTATTATAAAAAATCACCAATCCAAAACTCTTCCTGCTTATATACCAAAGAAAAGAGTCTGTTTATCAAAAATAAAATAAAATCATATTAATACTCAAAATTTGAATACCAAAACAGACCTTAAGTTTGTGTGAATGCCACGTGAGATTGAAATCACTGTGATCCACAATTAATACTCGGACATCCATCAGTGCTACAGTACTATGTAGCACAACTCTATTTAATAACTCATTAAAAGATCATAATCAATACAATTTTATAGAAAAAAAATTAGTTAAGATTTTTAGGAAAATGAAACTAATAACATAAAAATATCATATTATTATTTATTAAATTATATCATCTTGTTCCTTAAAAAGTATATCATTTATTAATAAATTTAATAAATTATTATTAAAAATATAAAAAATAAATAAATAAATGAACCGATCAAGATTAAAATAAAATGAAAATCAGAACTCAAAAACTGCCTTCACTTGAGCATTCCCACATATGAAAAACAATAACAATATAAATGTACATGAAATTGAAAACATTGGAGAAGTTGGAGCAGCTACAATGGCTATGATTCACTCCTGCTTCTTATCACGATTTCCTCCTGCTTTCACACATTGCTTCACAAACTGTTTCAAACCTTTTTTCTTTGGGCTCTTTACCATTTTCTCTTTTTCTCTCTTCCTCTTTGCTTCCCACTCTTCCTCCAGCTGCAAACAAAGCTTTCATGCAATACATTAGACCCTATCAGAATATTATACAACCTCAACTAATCCAAGATCAAACGGTCAATGATTTCCCACGTGGATCATACCTTTAGCATCCGATCCTCCACTTGGTTGAGCCTCTCTATCAGCGTTCCTTTGACTTCGGTCTCCATCATCACGTTCTCGATTGGACGGCAGTGCTTCTCCAAGCTCTTTGGGGAGAAATCAACGGACGACACGTGTCCTTCACTTCTATTTGTTGAACTGGACGCACACGAGCTTTTTGGAGATCGATTGTACCCTCTAATTTCCTCCAATTGCCTCAACTGAAATATTTTTTTAAAGTTAAATGAACCACCAATTTTTTTTTTTTAAGGCTCTGGTCCAATATGAGATTAAATTTCCCACATGGTTCTTTTTTTTTTTTCCTTTAAAAGATTCCCATAATTTTCAATTTCATATTAAACTTTCAATTCCAAGTATTTTATGACTATGATGATTAATATAAGAACTTATTTCACCAAATATATATATATATAAAAGGAGGATCAACTTTCAAATAGTAAGTTTTATTTTCTTCTTACACTCAAATATATTTTATCTAATAATTAAGATTATTTCATTAAAAATAATCATTATATGAAAGTGAAACATAATGATTGATTATATGAAAGTGAAACTAACGATTGAAAATGAGTTAAGAGAAAAAACTTTACTCATTCAAGATTATCCTCCCTCATATATATATATATATATATATATATATATATATATATATATATATATATGAGAACTTAGTGAACCTACGTAAATTCTTCGCAAACAAGAAGTTTAAGTATCCTTCTTCCCTAACTAAAGCTTATTATAGATTAGTACAACTATATTTGGTAAACCAAACTCTTACAAGCTAATGCAATTGACTAATGATTGAAAATAAGTGTAAAAGAAAAAATTTACACTCTGTTAGATAAGATTATCCTCCTCGTATATATATATATATATATATATATATATGAAAACTTAGTGAACCTACGTAAATTCTTCGCAAACAAGAAGTTTAAGTATCCTTCTTCCCTAACTAAAGCTTATTATAGATTAGTACAACTATATTTGGTAAACCAAACTCTTACAAGCTAATTCAATTGAATGACTGATTTTTGTGAATTGCATAAGCTTCTCTTCAGTGTTTACACAATGAGAAATCACTTTTTTTTTATATTTTAATTAAAGCCTTTTCTGTAAATCCACCTTTTGCTCCCTTTGCTTGCTTGAGCTACGTACTTTGAAGTTTGAGCTTTGAAGTGATAATTAGAATTGTACAAATTTAAAATTAACTCTTTGAACTTCTTTACAAGAAATCTGCATGACAATGTTGATTAACATGCAAATAAATCTAAACAAAATAAAGCCACTAAGATGGGGTACTTACCATATTATCCAAACGGTCAATCCTAGAGAGAATTGGTTCCTCAGTGGTAGCCATTTTCTGTCACTTTCCCGTGAAACAAACAGATATGTCTTGATCTCCTTTTAATGGAACCTCGGAAATGAGTGTCTTTAGCCTTGTATAGTCGCCAATAATTCAAGCAATGGCTTCAGTTTGGATTTTCATGGTAGGTGATATTTATAAAGGAGGAAGAGTGAATATCTGAGAATGATTCCATGGTGCCACGTGCCCAGCTGTTACTGTGGGTTGCTAGTTGAATCTTTTGACACGTGTAATGATGACGTGTGACCGTTTGAGATGGTAAGGTTTTGATGTAAATGATGATTTATTGGCTTCATTTTTTTTTTGACAGATTCATTGGTTTCATTTTGTGGACACGTAACGGAGGCGCATGCAATGCATGAAATTGGTGGAGGGCACGTGTCACTTCATGTGATGTTACCCTGTCAAGATGTTTCTGGAAGATGCAAGATAAAATCACAGAATAGAACTATGCAGCTTCATTTGTTTGTTTCGTTTTTGTTTTGTTGCTGAGGAAAGATAAGTTAGCTCTTTATCTAATTACACATCAACAATTCGTGTACAGAATTCATAACTTAGAACTATAGTTGATCACCATAAAATGTGTATAACTATATGTGGTAGGTTTTTTGTTAAATTCATAATTCGTAGAATTGGATATCAATTTTAATGTAAGATCAATTAGTACTTGGTGGTGCAAGAATTGTTTTCTTTTTGTAATTACCGTTTAGTTTTGTATATTGGTTAATGTTATTTACATACATAGTTGTGCATAAAGTTGCATTTAAATTTAAGTAGTATGTGCCATTCTTATAACGCTATAAAAAAATTGTGACCGAAATTCTTGAAGATTTTTTTCGTCATTCTTATGATCATATTTCTGATCAAAATATACCAAAAACAGGAAAAAGTCAAATGTATTTTACTCAAATTTTAACTTATTTTATGTATTTATAATAATAGTAATAATACATATAAATGTCATATAACTAATTATTTTTTATTAGTTCAAATGAATAGGCATAATAATTTCATATTAACTCTTGTTTTTAGTTGAGAGAAAATGTTTAAAAATTGGGGGGGGGGGGGGGGGGGAACACAAATGACTACCTTTAATTATTTTTCTTGGCGGCTCACCATTCAGTTGTTGAATATCAAAAGCTAGTAATTATCAGACTGTTCTTTAAAAGTTAAAGCTCAATCAGGATAAACAATTGAAAAATGTTTGAAAGAATAGATGATCTTTCATCTTGGAAACTGAATAGATTTGTTCAATTTATCTCTAGCAGGCTCTTGTTTTGATGAGAATATAGATAATGTTACCCTATGCATATCAGCATATCATCCAAATATAATGACATTACGTGCCAAATGGAATGGTCTATGTAGATACACGATGAATTCAAGTGATTCCAAACTTGCTCTGTTCAAATGGGACAAAAGATCCAGTGCCTGCCATGATTTTTTGCACATAATATAACTTGTCTCTAACCTGTCGGCAGGTGGCCACAAGATTACCATAAAACTGCATTTTAAGGAGAATGATACCCTTTTCGTTATAGTATAAAATGGTGAGCTGTTAAGTATTTGTTGGCAGTTAATTTTACAATAAATATTTATTTTATGAAATAATTATTTATAGAATGTAAATTTAACTAATTCAATCTTTGAAATATATGATATTATATTCATGATCAAGTATATCAAATTTTAGATTGAATATTGATAGGTATGTAATCTAATAGTCAATATTTATTTATATTTTAAAAAACATATTTAAGTTAAAATAAAATGGTGTAATGAAGTATTAAATCGTTTTCAAATTATATGAGATTTTATGAACTTGATCTATTTAGTGAGTCACTAATTTTAATTAAATGGTTAGATCGCTGAAATTCAACATTCATAAGAAGTTATTTAATGAAGTGTGCAAAGACGTATTCTTGAAAGAAGTGAATCCTCCGTTAGAATTTAATGTATTAAAATCATAAGCCTAATCCATATCCACATTAATCAAAAGATCATGTATCCAATTGTTCATGGTAGATAAAACATTGTCCAAATCATCAAAACACATAACAAGGACAAGAGTATATGGCCCAAATAATCACGCCCTCCTTATTTCTATGGCCGAAAGACTAACTGCAGCCCACATAATATTGCGACAAGATCAAAACGCAGCAAACAGAAAAGAGGACATAGAGACATAATCAAAGATCAAATTCAAGGTAGTATGATTATGAAAAGTATAGATTTCAAAACGGTAGTTATTCGAGCACAATCACAGAAATCATCTTCACTTTATAATCAACATCTTTGGGCATGTTGTCAAGCAATACCTACACAACTCAGATCATCCTGATGGTGGAAAACTCCCAATCCAAAGCTAACACAGCAAGAATGACAAACAAAAAAAAAGGTAAAAATCTCATGGATTTGTTCACCACTTCATGTCCATTTTGCACAAAACAAATACAAAGGGATGTGGCATGCTATTCTCAATTCATTGGAAGAATGCAACTGCTAATAGACATAAGAACATGCAGAACTTAAACCCACTTTGAATGCAAACGGGTGTATTAAATGGACAAGGATTAAAATCTAAAGTTTTTATGGTTAAGATTCTCATATGTTAGCTTTTCAACAAGCCAAATGGTAATTTTCAGCCCCCTAGCCAAAGCTAGGCATCAAACACTACATGCCGTCCAAAGAGTTAAAATGTGTCGAATTAGATACTACTTTAACAAAAAAAAGTGGTAATGAATTGGAAACAATATGATAAAGGCCCTATGTGCTGGCTTTCCAAAGCAACTGATGGCACATGATTTCAAGTCCTGTAGCTCCACTTAGGAATCAATCTTCAAATGCTGCCAGAAGTGGAAAAAAAAAATGCAGAAACAAACCCAACTTGGGAAAAAAATTTGGTATCAAATGGAAGAGAGTTAAAATCTGAGATTTTAATAGTTAAAGGATGTGTCTTGGATTTCTAAGAAATCGGCTCCCAAAGCTGACATGTACAACCCAAATTATGAACAAAAACATGGTAGCTACCCAGGATAAGACTATGCAGACCTGATTTTAAGAGAAGAAAAGGTATTGGCCAAGGAGTTTTTAAACTGGAATTTTTCTGACTATACTTTTCATGTGATAGCTTTCCAATGGAACAAACTGTGCATGCTTTCAAGCTTTGTAGCTGATGTTATGCTCAGTCAAGACAACATTAGTCTCAGACACATGACAGTATACTAAAACACTAGGCATTTGCATAGTTTCTAGCTTGCTTAACACATCCTTAAGTCTGAAAACACCAAAAATAATCAGTCCCAATCCATAGAGATCTAATCAAATAAGAGGAAAGTAAGTCCACATTAAAAGAACATTTTATAACCAACCCAAAACAGCAACTAGAACCTCAAGCTTTAACTTCCAATTTAGGCTTAACAGAAAAATGTAAATGTGCAAAACAAGCTTGACCAAATAACACCAAGTAAATGGATGAGGCATGGGTGTGACTTGAGTCTTTAAGAGATAATGTGGACTCGAGGGCCAAGTCTCTCTAAATAAAAAAACCACCATAATAACAAGGGTACTGCGACCATTCCAGCAGGTTCTTGCTATAGGCTGATGATAGCAAGAAAACTAAGATTTTGACTGATAATAAGAAAGAAACAAGCTCAGAAGTATATTCATTTGGTTGACCGATTCATAGATAGATGAACATTCAAGAGATCTTCCATTTATCCTCCAATGCATCACAGATAAGCCCAACGCAGATTTTAGCACCAAGCGAATAATTAGAAACTGCAATAGTAACAACAGAGGTTAGCATTACTTTCAAGTAGTATATCAAGATAAAACATGGTTACAAACAACTCTGTCAAAATTAGGGGAGCTTAAAGATCCCTCATCAGGAGAACAATATTTAAATGACAGAACACAGGCACTGGGAAACAAGAAAACTCTGGACATGATGACACAGCATGAAATGGAAACACAGAAATTATAAATATTACATCTCTTCAAGCTTATTCAATCCAGTGGGGAAAGAGAAGCTAGGGGAACTTGTTTCTTATATAAGTTTTTCATTCAGATGCTGATCAGTGTAAGCTGATCAAGCTGGAAAACTTAATGCAAAATTCATTGTGTTTGGCATGTGAAATCTGTTAGGGAAGGTCATCAATTATCAGTACTCATTTATTACTTCTCTCTCTTCCCCCTTCCTTTTCTTCCATTTTTTACGATTTTCTTTTTGGTTTCCTCCCTCTTTAACTTGAAGACAGAATAGAAGCCATATGTTCCAACTAGTTTCTTTTCAAAAGAGAGGATATCAATAATTTACGCCTCATAGCATTATGAGACACAGAATATATCATATTTGCCTTATTCTAACGTTTATATGTTGAATTATTCATGCCACATTACCTACCAAATTTTTTTATTTTAAAATAAAAACAAAAGAAGTTTTATTGAAATAAGAGGATAAAAATGAAATAAAAGCAGATCATAAGGCAAACGTTGGCTTCATCAGAATTAAAAAGAGAGAACAAAAGTACAAAAACCAAAGGCTAGTAAATGCTATAAGCCCCTCCCATCCATGTGAATGTCCATCAAGGGTAGTTTCGTTTAACAACCACGGGCTAAGCACCACAAAAATGCCAAAACTCAATCCTACCCCAAAATAATGCTTAAGGCACAATTTATACTTAAAGATTCGAACACTGCTCTTATAAGTTTAAGACTGAATCACCAATTTCTGGCATGCAAGAACCATATACAAAATTGAACTTTCTTACCACTCCTAAAACTTGTAAATGTCTAAACAAGATCTGCTAGCTCACTCAAAATATTAAGAAGTTTGTCTAAATATTTCAATCTACCATATAGTGTGTGAAAACAACTGGCTTCCATTCTCATTGCTTCTAAAACACATGATCCAAACATCAAAGGATAAAGCCTGATATGACAATCTGGCCAATAATTCTACCAGACTTTAATTGCCAAAATGAAAGGCCTGAAGCTCATCATTACATATCCTATGTAAAATAGGGAATCGTTAGATGATTTAGAAGACAAGCATTCGCCATCTATATCGCAACCATCCATGTGATACAAATTACAATCACCAAGGTGGCCAACCAGCAACGCCTGAACAATGCCACCACCAACACATAACTATTAGAGAAAACAATAACTGGCAATGACACCACATCGACTGAGAGAGATCGACTCTCTACCCACTTTCCTGTAAAACACATGCAATGCAACTTTTATCTATTTCTGCAAGCTTTCCTAAGCTTTTAGTGTGACTAATGCAATCCATCCAGCATTTGGCACCAAATCCTTCTTAACCACAATCCCTAGATCAACCAATTAAATTATTCTTCTTTAATTAGGCCTACAACAACCATCCAATTCCAATTAACTAAATGATCCCTCATAGTTTCACCTATCACAGACCAAATAAAGTCTCTTGTGATGCATCCAATCCTCCTCTATCAAAATCTCATCTTCACAAAAGAAATATCCTAAACAAAGATAAATGGTCCTCACTGAAAAGATATTGCATTTTCCAAGGACTGTACCACAAGCTCCTCCCTCCTTGGTTGTTAGTCCCCAAATAAAAGGAAAAACACAAACACACACACATACATACATATAACTCATCATAACTTGTATAGTGAGATATGTAAGTTCTGTCATGGTCTGATGTAAATCATCTCACCAATTATTAAGACTTTAAGGATATGCAAATGAAAGAAGTAAGTAAATTAGATCCAAAATTTTTAAAAACACGAAGAATATAACTATGGGAGACATTTACAATGCTCCTAAAAACTTTTTGAGCATCAATGCTCCATTGACTTTACCTATTATACCAAGTAAAACTTTTGACTCTCCTCCCTCTCTCTCTCCCTTTTTCTACAAATGTCCACTCTCTCTCTTCAACCAGTTACTTGCTATTATGGTTACAGGCAAATCATATCAATCATTGATCAAGATTTGCACAAGTTCAACCGTGTTTGATGCATGGAGCATCCATGCTCCTAGATCTTTTAGGAGCATTGAAAATGTTTCCTATAACTACGTATTTCAAATTTTATTTACTTGCCCATTCACCATTGCACCCTCCTGAAAATAGATAGGAATCAGTCATGATGATTAAAACTTAAAGATCACAAGTTTCTGTCGCACTGATAAAATAAAAGCATACCACAAAAACAGGAGTCATATCATCGCTGAGAACTGAGACATATAGTCATCCATGTCGACCAACTTTTGTGAACCATAAGAGAGACCTGCATTTTCCAAAGGAACATGCTTACATCAAAATCACCAGCTGTCTGAAAATATTACCTAAAACTTAAAGAGAGTCAAACAGTGACACAACCTACCTACTATGCGAGATTGGACAGGTAAATGGCGTGTTACAGGTTCTTCAACAACACGAAGGAGTACCTCATTTGTTTTTTTGGCAAGCACATCTGATTTTTGAAACAATTCCACTACAACATTGTACAAGATCAAAATATATTCAGAAATAAGTTTCATTACTTATAAAAGATACAAAATAACCACAATGTTGTGCATAGTTAAAAATAGAAGAAAGGAAGAAAAAGTAGAAAACTTACTTACGAGACCACAGAATCGTTTACAAGTTCGTGGTATACGAACATGTGGCTTGACTTCAACGAGAACTCCTTGATCAGTTTTAACAAATACAGCCCCCAAAAAGCCATGTTTTTTAAGTGGGCTATCAAAAATAGAACCGAGGGCGTGAAGTATTCAAACAGGTAAATAGAAATAACAAATGTTATATATACTTTTTCATACTCTTTTTAATATATTTTTATTAAATTATATCACACATTAAAATATATATTTAATTTAATTAATATATAATTAAATTTAAATATATATTTTAATATATGACATATTCTAATAAAAAACATATTAAAAAAGTATGATAAAAAAATATATTTCTATTCTTGCTCGTAAATAATAGAGGGTTTACTTGCAATAAAGCAATTAACACAAAAACCTCACGAGGTTTTTTTAATGTTTTTAGAAGCATTTCTTTTCTCTATTTTTTTTTGGATTTTTTTACCAAATTATCACTTTGGTAAAATTATTTATCGAAATGTCATTTTTTAAATTATTTATCAAATTACTATTTTTTTAAATTATTTATCAAAATACATTTTTAAAATTATATACCAAATGCCACCATTTTATCTTACATGATATTTTTTAATATTTTATATGTAATCGTTATATATATCTTAATCGGCGCGATAAAAAACTCCAATAAGTGGCGTAAGAATATTACCTCACGCTCTTGTTGACGCAACCATACGACACGTGTCTTCTGAGAGAAGCTTTGTTGTTGTTTAGTTGTTAGACACAACCTTATTTAACTCCACAATCGCTTACAAGTCATTGTAAGTATCAAAATGATTATGTTTTGTAACCCTAAAAGATAAGTCTTTTTAATTTGTCATTTTTAATGTAATAAATGTGATTAAATTTAGAAAAAATAAAGACAATGTAATAAATGCATGATAGAGATGTATGTTTAAAAAAACAAAAATATTATTTTACACGGATTTAAATTTGTAAAATCACTTATAAAATAACATCCATCAATATTATTATACTTGCATTTAATATGAGAGTAGTAGATTACTCTATTAAAATTGTAACATGTGACAATATACAACTATATAATCTGTCATATTGAAATTTTTTTAAATTAAATTATATGGAATAATACTTTAAGAATAATTTAGAATTTATTTCTTTTTCTAAAACGAAATTAGTATGAGTCTTTTTTTGAAACTTACCCAAGGATCGAACACATATTCTTTCTTATGTAACAAATTTTCAATTTTCCAACACCAATATTAGTTTCTAATAAACTCCTTATACTTTCATCTTTTGAATGAATATTCTAAAGTTTAATTAATTTATAACTCTCCATATTTTTTTAAACAAATTTTTAAAAAGGTTCTCATAATGTAAAAAATTATAAAATGATAATTGCATAATCTTGCAACTTCATAAGAGGAGTACATTGATATCGAAATCCAATAGAATTCATCACTCGATAGTAGATTGATCACAGATAGAGATCCAGACACCACTTCTAGTAAGAATTGAGTTCGTTTAGAGAGTTCAAAGTATTTAGAAAAAAAATTTGTAGAGAGATCGTGAGAATTAAGAAAATGGAAGCAATGTCACAGATGGGGGAGGGGGGAGACAATATATACCCTGGTTGCACCAATAAGGGTGACGCAAGTGGCTTGATTACGCCAACCTTGTTGGAGTTTTCTTTGTCCACGTCAGCTAGGATGTGTCAAGTAGGATGACGCATCCTAGCTGACGTGAAAAAAATTAAAAAATACCACGTAGGACAAAAAGGTGACAGTTTGGTATATAGTTTCAAAAGAGTGACATTTTGATAAATAGTTTAAAAAAATGGTAATTTTAAAAATAGTTTAAAAAAATGACATTTTGATAAATAATTTTACCAACAGTGACAGTTTGGTAAAAAAGTCATTTTTCTTGATAGAAGTGAACAAAGTTAAAAAAATTATGTCTGTCGTTTTCATTTTAATTTTTTTGTGAAAGTATAATTTCTCTAAATAATAAAATGTGGTAATTGGAGCACCCTCTTTGAACATGAAGCAATTGGCTATCTATCATTTTGGTGGAGATTTCTTCTTGTATATTATATTAAGTAACATTCACTATGGTTCAAGAACGAGATATGAGATTGATTGAGTACTAGCCTCAAAAACTATGTCAGGCCGATAATCATTAAGATTTTTATTTTGCTTCAGCAGGAAGTTGGCATCATCATGTGAACATAGAATTTTCCACTCCTAAAACATACAAAATATAACCACAAATTGAAGTCAAATAAATAATATAATTTAGTTTCCTACATAACATTAACATTATAAAAAAAATCAATGGCAAAGCCAAAGCACAAGACAAGGGTGGTAGAATAATTAGGGTGAAAAATACGTTTTTAAAGAGACCCTTTTTTAGAGAAGCATTTTCAAGGATGAATATGGCACGAGGCCTCCTCACATTCTGATTGTGATTGTGTGGAGAAGGGACCAAAGGCAAAGACAAAGCCGCGTTACCTATTAGCTGGTGAGGAAGTTGGTGGAACGCAGAGAGCAGCGTTGGAGTGGTGGTGCTTTGTTTCGTTTTGTTACTATTAATTAATTAGTTAGGGTTTACAAAATCAAAATAGGGAATGATTTATGTAAATTAAATACCTCATATAGTTAAATTGATAGATGTTATGATAAATATAAATAATTAAGGTACATAAATTAAAAAAATATATATTACACATAACGAGCTACGAACATAAACATGTAATTATATAATAAAAGGGGTTCTTAAGCCTAAATAGCTAAAAACTTAGTTAATTAAATAACTATACTCAAATTAATAATGACGAATATTATTTCGTAAATGGCAACCAATACCTTGTTATGATTAGAAGAAGGAAAATGACAATAAAACACCACAAAGTTTTAACTTAGATAAAGAAGCAATAGTAAAAACAGTACAGATATAATATTAGAAAATTGAGTACACAATTAACAACCCATTATTGTAGGTGTGCAAGAGACCAACTATTATTACATGAACATTGAAATTTCAATTTATTTGGAACTAATGGAAAAATTAAAAACAAAAAAGGAGATTTAGAAGTTTTAAAAAGTTGGGAAATGTTGGATCTTAAGTTGTAATGTAATAAAGAAAGAGACCAATAAACTTGATTGGCACTAAAGAAATGCGGGCCGGTTAATAACAACGGATAAACGGGAAAATGACTTTACTAAGGATAGGCATAGGGGTTTGTACTTGTTGAAGAGGTTGGATTTGCACTTGTTGGATAGGCCACCGATAGGCTAGGGTAGCCTCTTTCTTGGTGATATCTCTGGTATTTTATCTTCTTAGATTAGTAGTTGTTGATTAGGGGTGTTTTGCCCCTCCATTGTTCCTAAAAAAGACAGTCTAGAAAGAAAGTATATATAAGTGAATTCTACATTATTAAGAAATGACAATTCCACATACAAAATCAAAGAAATTAAGAAATAGTGAATTCGAGAACAAAGTATTCAAACTTTTTTATAAAATAAAAATAAAAATTTAGTAGGCTTCTTCACAGGTTCCTTGACCTAGACGCCCTTAGCCTTGGCACCACGAAGCAAGTCAGTGCAAACTATAAATGGTAGAGAGGAAGGATACCCTTCTCAAGATTTTTGAGGTTCCTCAATTAAGGAAAGTCTTATGAATTTGATCACAAGACTCCTCCAAATTGGCCTTTACGGTAAAGAATTATTGGTTTGTGCAACATTCACGATGTTTGACAGATTTATAAGATTGAGAGAGGCAGTGCAGCAGTTAAATAAAACGTGGCTTGTGGGGATAGATATTAATTATGAGAGTGAGAGATAGTGCAGCAGTTGAAACTGTAAATGATAAATATAAAAAGAAAATAATGGCAAAAATAGAAACAAAATGTGACCAAGGGAGGGGGAATCCCCTTTATTTATTAGTATAGATATCCTTTGTTTGGTTACTAATTTAAAATAATTTAATTTAATTTAATTTAATTTTTTAATTTTAATTGTTTGAGTTGAAGTTTTTAATGTAGGTGATTATTGATTATTTATATTGATATATAAATAAAATTAATTCAATTTATATTTAATGTGTTTCAAACATTTGATTTGTAAATCAATTTAAATTTGAATTCCATTTTTTTAATGAACTCCAAACTTGAGAATTTGTTTCTAAATTAAATTAAATTAATTTAAATCAAATGAAATCACTTTCAATTTTAAATTATTTCAAACATTTTTTTAATGAAACATAACCTTCTTAAAAATTAAAAAAATTAAGAATTGTAATTGAGGCTAGAGAAAAATTGGCCATGGTGGACTAGGAAATTTCGGCCATGGACAGTTGAGACATGGAAGTATCCTTTCTCTCCCTTTTTTTTTTTGGAATAATTATAACCATGTCAGTTTACCTAAACTCAACTCAAACTCAGTTAACTCATGGGTTAAGTAATTTGAGTAAAAAATGTTTCTTTTTATGTGAGTTGAAAATAAATTAATCTAAGCGATAAATTGTATAGAATTTTTTTTTAAAAAAATAAGTAAATAAAGATGTATCTATCTTGGTTTAATATAATGCATCGTAATTTTAATTCATTAAATAATTTAAAGGTGAATATATTCTTACTTACTCACTTTATAAACATTTTTTCAAAAGTGCAATTAGCTAGCTAAATTTGACCATGTATAAGATGGACCTGTGATTCTGGGTCCATAGATGGACCATAAAGTTTAAACTGTTGGATCATTAAAAATATAGATGGAGGCTGAGATCAAACACCTGAAACCTGAGTAGAAGGTAATCAGAAGAATGGAAGAATTGTAATTTGGTCCTTCACCTTTCCTCTACTGTCAAACACCACGAACCACCACACAACATCCGTCTAGTCGCTGTTCTCACCCTCCGCCATTGCACCTCTACTCCATTCTGGTAGTGCCATCCATGCCGATCAGGCGAGCACCTCCAAAGCAGTTTCACACAATCTCGTTCTAAGATCTAGTTCGGGGTGGGCTTCTATGATGGAGGTGGCAATCATTTTGAGGCTCACGGTCGTGGTAGTGGTAGATGTGGTTATGAGATTTGGTGGATGGCGTTGCGTGGTTCTGAGATTTCGTGGAGCTCGCAGCCTCACGGACTAGGTGCAAACGAAATGGGATAATATGTTGATGAAATGGCCATGAGCAAACGATAGACGAGAACGCGTGGCATGAGTTAGAGGCTTGGCTGGTGGTGACGAAGGAGAGGCAAGCGACGATAGAGAAAGTGGTTATGACTTCTGAAATACCAAAAAATAAGTTATGAGACTAAAACATAAGTAGTTGGTTGGACCATTTTGTAAATAAATAAAACTTGCTAAAACAAGTAATTTTAGGGTCTATCCTTGGAGCGAAACTCAGAGGATCCATGGTAAAAGTCACCAATAAATTTGGTTAACTCATTGAGTTATAACTTATAACTCATTTTGATGATTCTATGTAAAACTAACCTAACCCAAAAGAGTAGTTGGTGTGACTTTAGGATAATGCAACTTGTATAAAACAATATGGAATCGGCTAGGATATAGGTCCGAACCAGGGGCGCTTATTAGTGACCTAAAGCAAAATATTTTATTAGAATTTTTCTTATATATTGAATATAATATATTTTTATTTAGAAATATTTTTAAATACTTTTATAATTAATTTATTATAATATATCTTTCTTAATCAATAAATAATTAATCCATTAAATATTTTTTGAGATATTGTCAACCTTAAGTAAAAATTAAGATTACTCTGGAGTGAAAAAAAAAGTGCTACGTTTATTATGAAGAAAGCATAAGTAAGAAATGGATATTATAAAATTTTTTAAAAATTGATTTTATAAGGAAAAAATTAAGAATTGATAAATAAAAATATTCAATTAAGAATTAGTAAGAGTTGTGAGAAGTGAGAAATAGTAGAGATTTAGAAGAAACTTTAATTAGAGGTGTGAGGGAATATTTTATTAGTTATATTAGTTTTTACATAATTTTAATATGAATTATATATTAACATATAACTATAAAATTATGGTTGGGGGCTTAAAGCAAGAGGCTTGGTGGCCTTAGCATTAGGGAAATAACAAAGACCCGGTACAGCGTAGGATCTGGGCCATACAAGCAGCACTCCTCCTTTCTTTATCCTTATCTCAACTTTGGATAGGCCCTACTGTTTCCAAAAGGACAATTGTGACAGGACCTCGTCATCTACATTATCAGCCTCCCTGGCCAATGGGACACCCAATAAGCCATTCTTACCCCTTGGTCACCGCTAAGTGCCTATTAATGCATGAGGACTAGCTTCATGGGCCATGCATGAAAGGGGCCAGTCTCCCAGACAGATAAGTAATTCTGGGCCATTATTTTTCTCCTACAACTACCACCCACACTCAAAAACCTCTGTTCACTTAAGCATCGGAGTTACTTTTACATAACCCTTCAACTCAAGGATGTCAGAAAAGGTGCAACCTCAAGCAACACCAACAAGGGTATTTTTTATTTTTTCTTAAACATTAATTTTTTTTATTTTGATTTTCTCACCCCCAAGGCTTATGTTTGGGGTAAACTCTCAAGAGTCAAGCCCAATCCAAAATTTCACAATAATTTTTGTCTGCTATTCAATTTCACCATTCAATGTTAACTATGCTGGGTGAAAACCATCTTCTTAAGCATTTCAAAAATATAATGAACCTATAGTAAAGTGATATGATAAGACAATTGATGTTGAAAATCGGCAAGTGCACCGAATCGCAAAAAGTAATAAAGTAGTGAAAAGAGAATCGTCCCACGAGGATTATATTGCCAATTACCAAATTCGTTAAATTAACACTATTTAAGCCAATCAAAATATGGAAGTTGAAAAAAAAAAGTGAAAATAAAGATAATTAAAAGAAAGTAAATAAAACTAAACAAAGTAAAATCAATCAATTTAACAAGAGATGAAATCAAGAATAAAAAGTGTTAGGGTTCGATTTCACTAACTTTTTCAAATGCAATTCTAAATATTGGTTTAAAACGTTTTATTTCAATGATTCATAATAATTCCCAACATTAATTAATCCCAATCCCTTGATATTAATCCTCTTACGCCGATTGAAATTAACTAATCCCTTACTAACTCCAATTAGAAAAGGCATTATCAAGCGAGGAATTAAAAGAAAACTACATAACTCACAACGTTATCCCTAATGATGCGTAAATTATGGTTTTTATCACAGTTCTAGCTCATGCAAATTTTTCCAAATCATACATAAACCCAATTTATCATTCCCAAATTGATCAAAAAAGCATTAAAACAGAGATAAACACGTAAATCATGAGATAAAAACATGCATTAAACCCATAAAAGAAATTACATCATCAAAGTATCAAGATCCATCGCCCCCTAACGAGGAAAGTTAGTTACACATAGTAGAAAAGAACAAAACAAAGAATAAAGATGACAAACTCCATTGATAATTGGTGGAAAGATTGAAGAGAATCCCTAATCTTCAAGTCTTGATGCTACTCCAAATTAGGATTTGAGTTTGTCTCGCAAAGAATCTTGAAATTTGGCATAACTTTCTATTTATAAGAAATTCACGCCGTTATTGCTCTTCGTAACTAAACTCTCCAAAGCATTAATTAAAGTTACTTATTTTCGCAATCAGCTTTTGTTTTCTTATTTTCTCGCTTTTTAAATGGCCATCTTTCTCCATGTGTAATTATCTACAAAATTACATAAAAACACACAATTAAAACATAAATTAAAATAACTAAAAAATAAAATAAACTTGAGAATAAACTCAATCAAAAAGATTAAAAGAGAATGAAAACCCAAGATTTTGAACCGTAAAAATATGAATTTTTGCAGGGTTATCACTCCCCAAACTTAAGTTTTTGCTTGTCCTCAAGTAAAAGAAAATCAAAATAAAAACAAAACTAAAACTCAAAGCAGACTCAAAAAGCAATACATTAAAGATCATTCATATCCTCAAAAACTAATTCAAAATCTAATTCCAAAGTATCACACATGAACAATCCAATTATCACATCGTCTGCAACTTTTATTGACTTCCCAAAAACATGAATGAAAGACTCAATCTCCTCATTCAAGCCCAAATGAGTTTATAAAACAAAGAAATGCACATCAAACCCACATCCATAAGGTTGTTTTTCATCTCTCTCTCACTAATGTAAACAACTCACAACCAAGGATCAAAAGGACTTTATAAGCTTGTAATATAAAGCCAAGGGTATGGATTAAGAAAGAAGCGGTAGGAAAATGAAAACAAAAGTTGAGATACAAAATCATGCAAATTTCAAAATTCAAGCCTCAAAATATAAGACAAGTGCAAAACGAGCAAAAGAATCAACACAACATTCACTTTATTTTTTTTTTTCTTTCTTTTCTTTTTCTTTTTCAACAATCTCCACCCCCAAACTTATTTCTTTGCAATACTTTGGGTGAACTTTCTTTCTTTTTCTTCTTCTTTTTTTTTTTTTTGAAATTTTTCAACTCCACAAAACTTCATGCACAAAAATAACAAAGACTTGAATAATAAAATAATACAAAATATGCACTCAACAGAGGTTATGTAAGAAATTTTTTTTTTTTTTTTTTGGGTATGGGAAAAAGGAAAATGTGAGTAAAGAAAAGAAACAGAGGCCAAACAATAACAAAAGTCAAAAAGGGAACTAAGGATAAATATACATTAAAAAACGGTAAAGAAGGCCCTTATCATTTCCTTAATCATGCACTCCTAAATTTCGCCTCAAGAGAATCAAACAACTTCTAGATGCAAATCATCCACACACATGCAATCCCATAAACTTTCTCTAAGCTTGACATGCAATTAAATTCCAAAGTCTATCAATCATAAAGATGGGAAGAACATCCATACACAATTGAAACAATAGAGATAAATGCAACTCATAAATTCTCATGTGCTATCCCAAGAAATCAGATCAATCCATAATTCAAATTATCATTGGATATTCAATTTAACACATTGGTATGCACAAAATGACTCAAAACACAAAATGGATAATGATGACAAAATCAAAATAAATAAAAACAAATAACTAAATAAAAAAAATACAAGAAAGAAAAAAAAAAAAAACTCTTTTTGGCGTAATTTTATGTACATCCCCTTACAAAGGCTCAGAACTCGTGAGGCACCTAAGCCGACTCAACATTAGCAAACTTCAAAACAGAAAAATGTTAGTCAATGAAATAAGAAAATAACAAAATAAAAACAAAAACAAAAATAAAAATAAAAGAGAAAAGGAGAGAAAATTCGGTTGCCTCCCAAAAGCGCTTGTTTAACGTCATTAGCTCGACGTTGCCTTTATAACTAGTCATGGCGGCTTGAAGCAAGAGAAGTAGGATGACATTTTTCTCTTATCGCCTCTTTGCCTCCACACACTGTTTTGCCTCTGAATCAATCTTCAATAAATCGGTGGAAGTCGGAGGATCTTTTTCAATTGCAAAGACTTTGAGAAAGAGGAGGTCCTTTCTCCTTTTCGTCAACCATCTTGGGAGTAGAAAAATCATTGATGATGATGAAGGACTCTTATTAGCTAAATCTTGTAGAGGCTTGTCTTGAATGCATTTGACAGGGCATAGATCGATGTCGGTGCATTTATCAAAAACATTAATAGTCACCGATCACCATCTACCCTCAAAATAAGCTCTCCTCTAGGTACATCAATCAATGCTCCTGAAGTAGCCAAGAATGGTCTTCCAAGAATCGAGGAATATCAAAGATCCTCATCCATATCCAAAATCACAAAATCACCGTTTTAGGGAAAATAAACTTGTCAACCTTCACTAGCAAATCTTCCACTATACCATATGGATGTTTAATTGACCGATCACTAGTTGAAGAGACATTGTAGTTGGCTTCACTTTATCAATCCCAAGCTTGCGGAGAATTGACAATGGCATTAAATTGATGCTAGCTCCTAAATCACAAAGAGCTTTCTCAATAGTCGGTTTGCCAATGGTGCAAGAAATAGAGAAACTACCTGGATCTTTCAATTTAGGTGGCGCTTCCTCCGAATTATAGCACCGCACTCCTCGATATGGTCTTCTTTCAACTTCCTTTTCTTCAAGAGCAAATCTTTCATGAACCTTGCATAAGAGGGCATCTGCTCAAGTACCTCAAAGAAAAGGAATGTTTATCTCAGAATTCTTAAAGACTTCTAAGAACTTGGAGAATTGCTTTTCTTGAATCTCCTTCTTGAATCTTTGAGGATAAGGAAGTTTAGCATACAATGAAGGATCAACTATTTTCTTCTCACATTCCTTCTTCTTTCTCTACTTTGGTTGCTCCTCTTTAGCTTCTTTATTACAATATTTGAGATGGGACATCCGCAACAAGAACATCAATTTCCTTAACTGGTCCATCCAAAGTCTTGCCGCTTCTTAATTGCATGACATTGCTCCTTTGGATTGACAACAAGTATCACTCGGAAGGTGCCTGGAGGTCTCTCTTGAAGTCTGTTTTGCTATTTGCCCCACTTGATTCTCTAAACTTCTAATTGTCGCCTCATGATTCTTAAAATTGGCCTCGACTCTTCCATAAAATTTGAAGTCTGTTGCATAAAAGCATCCGCAAAAGAAAGTTTCTCCATAATTTCAAGAGGAGACTTACGTTCAAGGATTCAATGGCACCGTTTGATTGCTCCAAGAAAAATTGGGATGATTCCTCCACCCTATTATATGTATTTGAAAATGGAACACCCCGAGGTCGGAAAGATTACCCATATAATTTACCCGCTCTTGAGAACTAACCGAATTGCTTACTTCACATCCACCATTAGCATGATTACCTCCACGAAGTCACAAATTAACCTTTGATGGTTCACGAAATTTACTCCGCATGCTTACTTGCTTAGTTAGGTTGGCCAACCGTTGAGAAATACTTTTGTTTTGAGCAAGTAAGGCATCGAAAGTACCAAGCTCCATCACTCCTTGTCACTCTGCTCTCCCACTAGGCAAATATTCATTAGTGGCCATAACCTCAAATAATTCCCGAGTCTCTTCAGAGTCTTAGTGTTTAAAGACCCACTCAGAATCCACCATAAGTCTTGTGGAATGATTTAACCCATTATAAAATATCTGCACCTTGCTGCCAAACCTCAAATGCATGGTGAGGACATCTCCTTAATAGCTCCTTGAATCTCTCCCATGCTTCATAGAGAGATTCTCCCGATTCTCGAGTAAAGCAAGCAATCTCACTCCTTATCTTCACAAACATTGATGGAGGAAAGTATCGAGTCAAAAATTTGTTAACCAAATCCTCCCAAGTAGAGATGCTCCCTTGTGGTGGGCTGTGCAGCGATTTGCTTTATCTCTGAGCGAAAATGGGAATATCAATCTAATGGCATCATCGATAACGCCATTATACTTAAAAGTATCACTAAGGCAAGAAATTCATAATATGCAAGTTTGGATCTTCGCATGGCCTCCCCAACCGATTAGTTTCAATCTCAAAATTATTAGCCCGAATAGCAATTACAATTAGAAATATTCTCAATGAGATGGGGTAGCATAGTCACCAATGTACGTCTTTGCTCTGCCCAGACAACAATTTCGCCATCTTTTGCTTAACTTCTTCAAGTCTCTTCCTCTCTCTATTGCTTTCCTGTTTCGCTTCTAGCGATTCTCTCTATCTCTGGATCAAAAAGTAATTCTTCCGATTCCAAAGAACCTTGCATAAACACAAACAAGCAAACCAGTGATAAGTAAAGAAAGAAAATAAAAATAAAATAAAATTAAATGAAAAAAAATGAAATTAAATAAAAAATAATAATTATCTATAAATAAAAGAAAATTAAAAAAATAAATTAAAATTAAAAAGAAACAATTAAAAATAAAATTAAACAATAAAAAAATACTTAAATTAGTGCTCTTTTAACTACTAATTGATATTAGCAATTAATAATCAAGGCCAAAAAAACTTGATGTTGAAAATCGGAAGTGCAATTAATTAAAAAGTAATAAAGTAGTGAAAAGAGAATCGTCCCCACGAGGATTATATTGCCAATTACCAAATTCGTTAAATTAACACTATTTAAGCCAATCAAAATATGGAAGTTGAAAAAAAAGTGAAAATAAAGATAATTAAAAGAAAGTAAATAAAACTAAACAAAGTAAAATCAATCAATTTAACAAGAGATGAAATCAAGAATAAGAAAGTGTTAGGGTTCTCTTCACTTGAACTCTTTCAAATGCAATTCTAAATATTGGTTTAAAACATGTTCTATTTCAATGATTCATGGTCAATTCCCAACATTAATTAATACCCAATCCTTGGTATATTAATCCTCTTACGCTGATTGAAATTAACTAATCCCTTAGTCTAACTCCAATTAGAAAGGCATTATCAAGCACGAGGAATTAAAAGAAAGACCACATAACTCACAACGCCTATCCCTAAAATTGCGAAATTATGGTTTTTATCACAAGTTCTAGGTTCATGCAAATTTTTCCAAATCATACATAAACCCAATTTATCATTCCCAAATTGATCAGTTTAGAAAAGCATTAAGAATAGAGATAAACACGTAAATCATGAGATAAAAACATGCATTAAACCCATAAAAGAAATTACATCATCAAAGTATCAAGATCCATCGTCCCCCTAACGAGGAAAGTTAGTTACACATAGGAAAAGAACAAAACAAAGAATAGAAGATGACAAACTCCATTGATAATTGGTGGAAAGATTGAAGAGAATCCTAATCTTCAAGTCTTGACCACACGAAATTAGGATTTGAGTTGTCTTGGCATTAACAGAGTATCTTGAAATTTGGCATAACTTTCTATTTATAAGAAATTCACGCATTATTACTGCTTAGTAATCAACTAACTCTCCAAAGTAGCTGCTAACCACTAAAGTTACTTAAAGATACGCAATCAGCCTTCAGCGGTGAGAAAGCCAATTTCAAATTGCGCAAACTTCAATTATTTTCTCGCTTCTTTAAATGGCCGGTCTTCTCCATGTGTAATTATCTACAAAATTACATAAAAACACACAATTAAAACATAAATTAAAATAACTAAAAAAATAAAATAAACTTGAGAATAAACTCAATCAAAAAGATTAAAAGAGAATGAAAACCCAAGATTTTGAACCGTAAAAATATGAATTTTTGCAGGTTCATCAACAATGCAAGATGATCTCAAGGAATTGCCAGTAATGTATAAAAAGACATTGTCTTGTTAGATCAAAAACTTCACGCACAAATAAAATAGCATTTGGAAATAGATAGACAAGAAGACATAATAATTTGATAAATAATTAAAAAATAAAAGGAACTAGTTTCCAAAAGCATTTAAAAATTGCAAGCACAGCTATTTAGTGAACTTTTTATGTATGCATTCAATAAGCGAACATACAGAAGAAGTACATTATTTCCATATAAGATCATATACATCAAGAATTATCAATGTGTGTTGTTCTTATTAGAATGAATTTAAGTCTTTTAAGTACGTGATTCTAAATTTAATTATCAGATTTATGTGTATAAAAAAAATTATTATTAAGAAGAATTTATGTTTATGTACTTAACTGTATTTCGAGAAATTAATCTTTCATCTATCGATGAGAGAATATTCTTGGAAACAATATATTTATATGAAGATTGCTAACCTCCACACCTATCCTCCACATCTTATTTTGGACAAAAAGATCCATGTGTTTATTTTAGAAGTAATTTAAATTTGTTGGCCTTTTAGTCATTTAAATTTTACCTATAAATCTGACTTTTGGTTATTTTTTATCAAATAGTTCAAATCAACTCATTAAATAAAGAAAGAAAATAGTAAAAACCAACTTTAATAAAAAAAAGAATATTTAAATTCAGTTTTAATGAAAAAGAGAATATGATTTTATTTTTAACTCTATTTATTTTTTATTAAAATATTAACTATTTATTAATTTGTTATTATTAAGTTATATATTAAAATGTGATAAAATATTTAATATATATAAATGTATTCATTAAAATAAAAAACATAAAAAAGATATAACATATCAAATAATTTAAAAATACTTTTAAGTGATAAAATTAAAAAACACGTGAGAAACTATTTATAAAAATATGTATATATATGTTATATCTTTTAGACAATTCATGTTAGAAATTGTTTGCACGTGCTTTAATCAAATAACCTTCAAAATTACCAGTAAAAAAAAATTGAAAATTATGATCAAATATAAGCATATGCCCATCTTATGAGAGAATACATGTGATAATATTTTGCATGTTAGATATTTAATCTATTACATTCACGTGATAATATTTAATCTTTTAGACAATATCATTTTCATTAAGCCAACAATACTAATGTTGTTTAGGAGCGTACTTCGTTTGCCGTTTTTCATGTTAAATATTTAATCAATTACATTCAATACTAATGCATCATTTCTAATATATAAAAAAAAGAACGTTAGAAATTGTTTGTATATATGCTTTAATCAAATGACTTTTAAATTATATTTATATATTATTTAAATAAATTATAAACTATTTTTATTTGATAAATATATGTACCAAAAAATATTTCATAAATTTTTTTATGAACATGAAATTTTTATTTTTCTTAAAATAATTAATTGTATTTTATCTTTTTCTTTAGTTAAAAAAATCAAATTCTCTCATCTAAAATTTGTATTAGTATTCTCTTTTTATATTAAATTTGCTAGTCCTAAATGATTAAAATGTCCATAAAATTAAGTTGTCTCATAAAAGAAGATTTTGACATTTTTGTCCAAAACTAAATGTAGAAGAAGCTAACCCCCATATGAAGATGTAGACATTAGAAATATATATATATATATATATATATATATATATATATATATATATATATATATATATATATATATAATATATTTAATGAGAAAGTTTTTATTGTGAGAGGAGTAAATTTGACCATACAACTATACATAAATGGATTGATTAAAAGTTACTTGAAGGTCCATGTATTAGAAAAAAGTCATATGCATTTATGTTCTAATATTGATCACTCATGAAAGATCCAATGATCAAGATTCACTCCTCTCACCTCTCACAAAACACTTCTCTCACCTGACTAAAATATATATAGAGAGAGAGAGAGAGAGAGAGATCACCATATTATTATGAGTAGAGAATAATCAATATTATTCATTCAATTCTATATGAATGATTAGAAATTACTTAAAAATCACATGCTTTTTTTTTCAATTTCTAATGTATTAAATGTTTTGTTTTCATGTGATACTTCCTATTTTGGATTCTTTAACAAATACGCATTTGTTAGCAAAACTCATTTTGATAAGAATAATTCTAAATCCTTCTAATATATTCTCTTAATTACTAAATAAAAAAACATTAAATGTTTTTTATGTTTTTAAGGAAAAATATTTAGGTAAACTTTGTTTACCCAATTGTGTGAACTAAAAGCATATATACAAACAATTTTATAGATCTTTATGTCATACAATTATTTTATATTAAAAGTGACAATATGTCATTTTTAAATTGATTTAATTCATAAATTTGTGTAGACTTTGAATTTTTTATTTTCAAGACATTAATTATATTTATTTTTTAATTTAATATTCTCTTTATTAAGTAATATGAAGATTATTATAAAAATATAAAAAACTTTTTTGATAATACATGAATGATCTAATTCACTTATATGACATGATTAGAGATGGGATCCAGATTAAAGAACTGCACTTCCTGTAGTTTCGAATATGATGGTTGAAAAATAAAAATTATGTTAATTTTTAATATTTTATCATTGAAAATAAAAAAATTTAACAGCTTAGATCCCATGCAGTTTCAACTTTCAAAGGGGATTGTGATCCGAGAGAAGGAGAACAACAATAAAAACAAAATAAATGCCAATAAAAATAGCAATACAATAACCCCACAGGACAATACTGCTGTAGCTGGCCAAGGAGAAATCGAATCTCCATAACTCAGTTTTTTGTGCGGACTCTGGTTACTACTAAACCCAAACTCACTTGGCAGAACATATCACAATTAAATTACATGCATGCCGGTGCTAAAATTAAGCATGGAATTGGATTTGCATCACAATTGGCCAAGGGAAAATGATTTTTGTACATCTTATTTTTTACATCTCTAGTTTACACAATTGTTTGGGAAAAAAGAAAAGAATAATGATAGATACACAAACGTTACCTCACATCTGTATAGTTTTTACAATTTAATTTTAGCTCATTTTTTATACATATGCACTCTGATTCTATTGCGTAAACAAATGTGAGAGATCTAGTTGAGAAATTCTAACATGCTCCTAGAGTACAATTAGTACATGCTTCAAAATGAATTTCCATTATTGATTTTAAATAAATTTATGTAAATTTTAAATACTCATTTAAAATTAATAGTAGAGATCTATTTAGTAACATCTATTTATTGTACTTCAAGAATATGTAATAATTTCTTAATTTAGTGATGCAAATAAGCATTTTTCAAAATAAAAAGAGAGAATATAATGATAAGTGTGTTTCTCTTAATTTAGTATCTAAAAAGAAAATGTTGTAAGAATGATATAAAGAAAGTAATATGCAAATAACATTTTTGTTCACGAATTATTATGCTCCTATAATTTGATAGGCTTTCATTCCTCACTGACTACATGGAACATTTTAATTTTATGCACATTAAATACGGATCTATCCTTCCCAGCTCGATCTCTATGGAGATCTATTATCTATATAGAGGTGCTACTGCCATTATGTGCCCACATTTTGTACATCAAATATAAATTTGATCTACATGTAAGTGTCAAAATGAACCACAAACCTGGAAATTCAGTTGTGCTATAGCAGTAGCAGAATTAGCATAACAGAAGCTGATAACAAGCAACAAGGGAATGCAGAAGCGCACAAGTACGCATTGCAAAGTAGAAGGCTTTCTCATTGAGAAACACCTAGGCTGCAAGGTATGGCAATAAAAGCTGAAAAGGGAAATATGTAAAGGCTTGAGTTGCTATTGTCCCAATAAACCTTGTGCTATTTATAATAACTAGCTTGGGATTATCAGTACATTAAGCGGCCCATCTGCCATTCCTTTTAGTGAATACTGTGAGGTTTTAGGTTTAGCTGGGAATGTGGCCTATCTTCCATTCCTTTTTGTCAATAACATTAGGAGTAGTTCTGCAGTTGGGAATGTGTTTAGAGATCAATGGCTATTACTATTAGCACCTTTAAAATACTTGCTCAAAAGATCCTAAAGCCCACCAAATTTTTGTGTTCTCCAAAATCCACCCTTTTTTAACTGTAGAATCAGAGCTTGTTATGTGATCTACCTTTGTATAGATCTATAAAAGCCTGCTTACCAAAAAATAAAAAAATAAAAAATGAAACGAACTCCAAAAAACTCCAAATTAAATTTTTTTAATAAATTTGTTTATTAATTTATTTATTAAAATTTAATTTTAAATATATTTTCTTCTTTACAAAATAAATAAAAAAACAAATTTATTTAAAAACAAAATTTGTTTTTATTTATTTTGTAATAACAAAATGTATTTATAATCAAATTTTAATAAATAAATTAATAAATAATCCAAAAAATATTAATACAAATAAGATGTTGTTACATAATATCATCATTAATAAATTAATAGATTCAATTTAAATAGAAAAATCTATTGAAACATTAATTAAAGTTTAAAAATTAATTAAAAATATTTTAAAGTTGATAGTAGTGATTTGTAAAAAGTTAAAATTTAAGAAGTTTACATACTATAATACTCTTTTCCCAATGAAATAAATGGTCAAAATACATAAATGAAATAAACTTTAACACCACTTATTATAATTTTTTCCAACAATTTAAAGTACTTAAAAGATTAAAAGAATATCATTAAAAAATATCATAAATAACATACAAAGTTCAGTTACATATTATTATAATCAATTCACATAAATAATTTTTATATGAATTATATGCATTTTGTCAAAAAAAATTATCATTATGAACTCATACTAAAAATATTTATTATAAAATAATAAGTAAATATAAATTTTCGTACGAGAAAAAGATCATAATTTGTTTAAAAGTATTATAATAATTTTCCCCACCTTTATTTATTAAACGAAAACTCATTTCAAGACCTATCACAAATAATCCTTCCAAATCCTTATAGACATGGGGGGTTTTGCCCTCCCTAGGACCACTCCCTAATTGAGTAATTTAATTTTTTTCATTTTAAATAATAAGTTTTTTTTTTTTTAATCTTTGACCAGTATCCCAGCAACAAACCAACATCTGCAACTTCTGGTTTCTGTTGCAACTAAATCAGAAGAAAAACTCAAAGGTGACAAAGATGCTTACAAGGATGTGATAATCTGAATAGCTTATAATATATAGCTTCTCCGGAGAACTGGAAGGCATGTATGTTCAAAGTATTACAAATAAAATAATAACCTTACACAGTTCACTTCTAATTTGGTTTCTTCTGTATCTACTATAAACTGCACATAATTTAAAACATACATACACAAATATAAAAGCTAAAACAAAAATAATTACAAACCAAAACACAACACTCCCACCAGGCAAGCTTGTTTGCTTTTGGTCTAGCAGTTGATTCCACACTCCTCAACTTTAGGACCAGTGACTCTTGTGGTAAATGGATCAACTCGGACCCATAACAGAGAGAAAATGGATGCAAGCAGAATGGACCAGACCACCACAATGGTCGGTGTTCGGTTCTGGCGTCCCATGAGACCTTTGAGGAAGGGGTACAGATGGATGATCACCCAAAATGCAAAGAAAAGCTTACCAAAGAGGGGACCCCATGATTGGTAACCACTGTTAATGGCATAGGAGATCCCAGCAACAACCCCCACCAAGTTTATGATGAGTAGTGTTGTGGGTGGTATGAGAAGGGTTGTCCATTTGAACATGTAGAGTTCTGCAAAATCTCCATCTTCATCTGATGCCTTGGAGGTAACAGTGAAGTTGGTGTCAATTCCAGCAAGCACTTTGAGTAAACCTTGGAACACAGCAAAAAGATGTGCTGAAACACCACCGATAACCCAGAATTGTTCGTTCCTCCACCACTCATCAAGTCCAACACCACTCCACCTCATCTCGAGGATTCCCGTCGCAAAGATGGAAAGAAAGAGAGAGATAAACCATATACTTGCAATGTTACTGATCTGCAAGCAAAATAAAATAAGTTAGTAGTGTGTTAGATAAGACCACATGTTGAGAGAGTTACATGTTTCCATAAGAAGTTTCAATTCATAAGGTCTTGGATGCCAGTTTAGAACCCAGCACATGTTGGCCATGAAAGTAATTTCTGGGAGGAAAGCATGGGAGAATTAGTATTTAGGAGATGGTAGTTAATATATTTCCAATTTTGGATGAATTAACCAAAAGATTGATTAATCAAGACATAGTATTAAACATGTCTGAATGTTCTTAATTACTCATTTGGTTAATCATCCTAAATAGGAAGTATGTTAAATAGCATATCCTAGATTGTCATTCTCCCATAAAAGAATCCCTTTCGAAATTTTTAAACTTTATTTTGATAAACATTTATTCAGTCCTCAACACATTGATAACTGAATCAACACCACATTGAGTCATTGACAGCCTCTGCAAATCCTATTGTTGCCAATGACACTATCTCATGGTTTATTATAAATGACAATTGATTCTTGTCTAACTTTTCTACTCTCTCTCCCTTTTCTTTTTTCTGGAGGAAAAATATCCCACCACCATCAGTTGGTTAGGCAGGAACATGCTATGTACTGAATTATATTCATGAAGAAATGACAAACCTGTGGAATAATGAACTTGTTTGTCAGAAGACAGACAGCAGGCAAGGTACAATACATGAGAAGGGGAATGGCGGTGATTGGATAGATTGTGGTGTTCACATATGCGAACCTCTCAAGCCACTTTAGCCTTCCACCATAACCATACCAGATGGGACAATGTCGACTTAGAAGAATTTCCACAGAACCTAAAGCCCACCGAAGCACTTGGTTCAGACGATCTGAAAGATTGATAGGAGCAGAACCTTTAAATGCTGGGCGCTTAGGCATGCAGTATATAGACCGCCAACCACGGGCATGCATCTTAAATCCAGTAAGAATATCTTCTGTGACAGAACCATATATCCATCCTATCTGTGGAACAGAAAACAAATAATGATTTATCTTGAAGATAATAATTATATAAATGCACCTGTTTTTTTCTAACAAGTGGTCTTTACGGGCACCAATATTCAGTACAACAATGCTACTAAACTAAAGGTTTAGACACTGACACAGAAAAATAAGTCTGCTATATGCATTTTAAATAAGCTTTTAACACAACAAATTGCTTATGTAGGCAAAATTCGCGGTTTCTAAGGATGGTAGGTTGGATAAGATGTTCATAGTACTCTAACGCATTTAAGTTCTTTCTTAAGAGCGGGATCCAGGTTAAAACCTATAACCCTCATCCTTTCCTCTCTTTCATTCAAAAAATCAATAACAAAAAAAAGGTGGGAAAAAATGATGCCTCATGCAAAATCTCACATTATTTAGAAGAGAGGTTTCTAAAGCTCCCCCTAAAACTCCTATAACAAGAAGAACAACTAGGAAACTCCTAAAAGAAAACCAACAATGTAAGACAGCATCATACTGATTCATGATTTGGTAAACCTCACTCCCAACTCCCTCTCTCTCATGCCACAGCATAGTTCAATTTCAACCAAGGCCAACTCATTCAACAACTGACTCAAATCATAAAAGATTCATTGGAATAGAGCTGTCAATGTGGGCTATAGCCCATGGTACAGCCCACTAAGCCCCCCATCTTTAGCCCATTTTTTTAAGCCCACTATGTGATGGGGCTTTTTTTAACCGTAACCCATTATTCATTAAACCCACTAATTTAGTGGGTTAAGACAGGGCTAACCCAACCCCCTAACCCACATCTCAGAAAACCCTAATCTCAAATTCAGACAAAATCAGAAAACCCATTTTGACAATTAACTCCCTTCTTGCTCGTTCTCGCTCTTCTCTCGCTCCCTCTCAACTCTCAATTTTGGAGCTCGCTCAATCTAGCTCTCTTAACTCTATCTCGGAGCTTGCTCAATCTCATAGCTCTCTCTCAATTTTACAACTACAGCTCAGGTTAAGATAGGGCTAACCCACAAAACTCCCTAACCCACATCACCCACATCTCAGAAAACCTTAATCCCAAATTCACACAAAATTAGAAAACCCATTTTGACAATTAACTCCCTTCTTGCTCGTTCTTGCTCTTCTTTGGCTCCCTCTCAGCTCTCGATCTCAGAGCTCGATCTTGGAGCTCACTCAATCTAGCTCTCTTAACTCTATCTCAGAGCTTGCTCGATCTCAGCTCGCTCGATCTCAGCTCTCGATCTCTCAGCTCTCAATCTCATAGCTCTCTCTCAATTTTACAACTACAGCTCAGGTTCTTCAATTGTTCTTCAATTATTTCAATTTGTTTAGCTATTGTTATGGTTGTTTATTTATCGCTCTATGAATCTGTGATGATGTTATTTGATTATATTGGCAGAAAGTACTTTATATTGGAAATGTGATACTAATTTCTGGTGGTATATTCATTAACCTGCGATTCTAGCTTATTTGATTTCAATATCTTGAACCAAAATAATCCCGCGTACTGATTTACATTCTGTGTACATGCTTATACAGCCAAGTTGATGGCTCCTTTGTCTTTGCGTTGTGATACTAGCTCTTATTGGAAAATTCATTGTCCTATATGTTTTAAAAAGGAAAAACACTTAAATGGGAATTAAAGTTGCTAATTTAAAGGAAAATCATCAGAGGCACATTCCAATGTGTGTGTTTGGCACTGTTGTGCCAGAATGAGAACCTGAAATTGAATCATTAAAAAGGATAAAGCATGGTTATTCAATTGCTTAAATGTTGAAAATGTCTAGCCCTCTTTTTGTGCATGCTCCTTGGCTACATTATTGAATTAAGTCACTGCTGAACTGTATAACTTGCAAAAACAGTGGATTTAACTGATTTAATCATGAATGAGGATAAAATAGGGAAACTTTGTAACTGAGAGGAATTCAGCACTTGTTCATTAGTAGCATGCATAGGATTCATTGCTGGGAAATTTGCAGGGTTAAGAAAGTGATGGATTCTGTTCTGGGACAATGTAGGAATAGCAGTTGGGCAGTCTATGTTCCTGTTTGTTTTTTTATGTGAAGCTTTGATTTTCCATATGTCTTGGTGCATCTGTCCTGTTTTTTTCCTTTAATTGAATTTGTGTCATCTTATTTGTTCCATAAATGTATGTAATCTCAAATGATTACTTGGTCTGCATGTCTGAGTTGCTTTTCTACACGTTAACTTATTTGAGATGTTGAATCCCTGGCAAAATTCCAGTTTCTGTTTGCTGTCCCTATGGGCTGTAACGCTTCATGATGATGTGGAATTTGTGGTACACTGGTTTTGTGGGACAAGAGTTGGGTATCTCCATTGGTTTGGCTCAGTTTCAGTTTACTTTGCAGAGTTTGTGATGTTTTTATTGAGTCTGTGCAGATTATGAGTTAATTTTCAGTGTTTGGCTTTGCTTTGGATTGTTTTTTTTGACTTGTGATGATATTTCCTATTGAACCTGCTAGTATTAAGTTGGGTCTGTTTACTTATTTGTGATAATGAGTTGAGTGATTTAGTGTAGAATAATTTACATATAAGATGAGTTTTTATCTCTGCTCAGTTCTTGGAATTAGCATGCTGCCTTATGTGAATTGTAAAATTTGCTTGATACTTTTAATAATGGTTTATGCTAATATAATTTAACATCATATCATCATAATGGAGTGTATTTTAGTTTTACCAGTATTTCATAAATATAACACTTATGGTTTATCTATATGCCTTTCATAATCTCTGCATTATATTGGCTGCCATTGTTCACACTTAGTTCAAATTGTAGCACTTAGTTCTTTACCAAGTGCTGTTTTATTCTTTTTTGTTCACTTGGTTCTTGTTTTATTCTTTACCAAATTGTTTTATTCAATTGGTTTGCTGCCATTGTTCACACTTAGTTCAAACGGTAGCACTTAGTTCTTTACCAAGTGCTGTTTTATTCTTTTTTGTTCACTTGGTTCTTGTTTTATTCTTTACCAAATTGTTTTATTCAATTGGTTTGTTGATGTGTATGTTTTACCAGAAAATAAACTTACTTGTGCACTGCACATGTTGAAACTGAGGCATTGTTAAAGCTACAATTATACCACTTAGATCTCTTTAGAAAATTGAAGTTGCACAAATTTCTCTAGAAATTGTAATTGCCATATTTGCGTAACTTTCAAGTCTTGCTTTTGTGCATTGAAACACAAGCAAATGAGTTAGAAATCAGATTATAGATAGAGTTAGAAGAACCTTGATGGGTTGGTAAGTAGTTTTTTAGCACAATATGTAAAATCTGGTGTTGCAATGTGCTCATTTATCATTGAGTGTCTTCTAATTATTATTCTGTTATTTTCACATCACTTGACCTTGCGTTCATCCTATTTTTGAACAGAAGATTGTGAATGGGGAAATCTGTATTGGACTGTTTACATTGAGAGGTATTAAGCAGGTGTGCTTGCGGCCTCCACGTATTACTTTCATGTCTCTATTTCTGTCGGGAATTCTGATTTCTTACCTTCATTGATAGTGATCTCATCAATAAATAGTACAGACCCATTTACAACCATTAATGGCACTAATGACACAATTATTCTAATTCCTATTCTAATCCCTATAATTAGGCAATCTAATTATATACAATGAATGGACAAATTACTAATCCTAATATATACAGCATATGACAGAGTCCCTTATTGACAATTTCTTGGTTAATTCCTCCAGATCTTGCATTTTTGTACTGTGGAATTTTTTTGCTGTTGTGTTTCAAATTAATTGTTATTTTGGGTTTTTGAAATGATAACTTCAATTTATTTTCCTGTGTGCATGCAATGTATTAAGTATGATTATTTTCCTGTGTTCCTATTAAACATTTCTCGATTCTCTCCACCTGAAGCTGAGTTTTGGCTATCATTGGAGTTTATTTAACACCATATCATCATAATGGAGTGTAATTTAGTTTTACCAGTATTTTGTAAATATAACACTTATGGTTTATCTGTTTGCCTTTCATAATCACTGCATTATATTGGCTGCCATTGTTCACATTTAGAATCCCCTTTGTTCACACTTCAAATGCAAGAATATTGTTTATTAGGAGAGTTTGCTCGTAGTGTTGTCAGAACTAGATGAGACTGGATGGTTAAAATTGGATATTCAGCCAACTATAGTTTTTTTTAATAGATATAGTTTATTACTGGGTCAAGTTTTTTTAGTGGGCCAACCAATTAAATAAGTGGGCCAAATTAAATTTTTTTATTGTGGGTCAGCCCATGGGCTAGCCTTACCCCACCTAGTCCTGTGGGCATTTTTGTCTTGTGGGCTTTTTGGCCCTAGCCCACGTGGGCTAGGGCTTGATGGGGTGGGCTGGGCCTTTTTGACAGCTCTACACTGGTATACCTTCATGTAAAATAACATTTAAGGGAAATCTTAGCCTATTTAATAGTTTAATTTATTGGATCAGTGGTCTCTGAATGCACTATCTGTTGGCAATAATCTGCTCAATGTATAGAATGTGACTGGGAACGAACAAAAACAAACATCAAAGGGTGTTAAACATAACATCATACCTCAGTTCCCCATTCTGTTTTATCTTCATAACCACAGCTGATAACATGAATAGCCTCCTTAAGAAGAGTTTCTGGAGTAGCAGACTGAGGAACGCCACCATTCTCCATAAGCGTAGAGGCAACAAAAACAGCAGATTGACCAAACCTTTTCTCAAGGCTCATTTGTGACATAAGTAGCGATTTCTCATCATCAAATCCAGTGCCTGGAAAAAAAAAATTGTGTAAGAGAAGGAAAGGTCTAATAAATTGAAAGCAACTCAAAATCAATTTCTACAAAGTATACCCTTAAAAATTTCTTGAAAAGCAGGAAAAGTGTACAAGATTGATTAGGTAAAGCCAGCCAATTTAAGATATTATAGGAAGCCGTATCAAAGCTCCCATAGAAGCAGGAAAGCAAGCTACAGTTCTCTTCTTTTCAGCAATGGAAAGACAATAGATATCACAATCTTCTTAAAACTAAATGTGGCAAAAGTAGTTTGAATGGTAGATCTATGAATGCAATGTACACAGAAGCAACAGAAACAAAAACAAAAAACAAAACAAAATAAAAAACAAATGATAGGCCTACCTTCTACTCCTTCTTCTATATCCTCTAGACTGAAGATCGGCACAGTTGGGTCAACATGCTTACTAGATTTTTTCTTATCTGATCCTTTCTTATTAGATTTTGAACTCTTCTTCTGATTTCCACCACAGAGTGAAGACAGTAACCCGGGCTTTCTATGCTTGGGTTTAACAGGAGGTTCATAACCATATAAAGCTGTCCTATTGAAGACACATCCAGTACCCACATAAACAGGACCTTGAATGCCATCCAAACCTCTCAAGTTTATCTGTTCAGAACGTGTCACAAGAAGGCAAAAAAAAATAAGTACCACAAAGAAGTTAATATGTAAAGCACAATGGATAACACACGCCACAAGAAATAAAACCAGTAATAGAAATCAAATAACATCAATAAAAATCAGATGAATATGGTGTAAGATACTTACATCAAAGAAAACAGTATTACGATTGGCATATCGATCATTCTTATCAATACCATCAAACCTCTGTGGAAACTGGACATAGCAAACATGTTTCCCAAGGTTGGGATCCATCATAAAGCACATAGCTTCCCTCAAGGCCTTGCTGTTGTTTATGTAGTGATCACAATCAAGATTCAATAAGAAAGGTCCATTAGTAAGGACAGCAGATACACGAACCTGCAGAAGTCATATTAATCACCACCAGTGAGATCATAAGTATCTGTGTGGAGATAAGTAACTTCCACATTTTCTATCGTAAAAGCTACTCACAAGTGCATTCATGGCACCAGCCTTCTTGTGATGTTGGAAACCTGGACGCTTTTCACGAGAAACATAGACTAAACGTGGAAGTTCATTACCCTCAGAGTCAAGTCCTCCACTTTGGCCCAAGAAAACCTGCAGATATAGAATTCAATGTTAGTGAATGATATGCTTGCACTTCCTCAACATCCCAACCAAAATCTAACAAAGGCACTTGCTCATATGTAATTAGCTACAGAAAGTTAGAAATTTACACAAATAGAGTCCACAATTGTAAAATTTAGAAACAATTGGTTATACTTATACTCATGATTTCATCACACTAACATTGAAACATGGACTCCATCTGGGTAGATGAAAACTTTGAGAAATAATTCAAATGAAGAACAACAGGTTGTAAGAAGTCATCTTTATCATGAGAATTCAACCAACCAATAAACAGATAAATAAGTAAAATACCTGGATCATTCCTGGATGGTCTCTAATGTTATTTCCAGGCCATGGTGTACCATCTTGCATCACCCATCCTTCTTCAGGAACTTTCTGTGCCTTTGCAACAAGTCCATTAATACGAACTTTAAATTCTTCATATTCTCTCTGTGAAACAGAAGAGGGAAGTAAAATTGAAAGATGCCCTTATGAAATCCCACACTCGTGTGAGTAGCCCAGACAACAGAATAATCCATGTGTAAGTCAATCTTCACCTTCATTGCTCTACGATCCTTGACAAATGATGGTTGAACCTTATCTTTCAAGTAGTCAATCTTCTGTGCAAAGTACCACTCAGGTGCACGTGGTTCAATGTTATACTTCTTGGAGAAAGGAACCCATTTCCTTGCAAATTCTGATGTCTCAGCAAGTGCTTCAAATGTCAACATAGCAGCACCATCATCAGAGACATAGCAGGAGACCTTGTCCACTGGGTAGTCAACTGCAAGAATAGATAGTACGGTATTGGCAGTCACAAGTGGGGGCTCCTTTAATGGGTCAACAGTACTAACAAAAATGTCAACAGCTGCTAGCTGTGATGGTTCTCCTTCTTGGTCATATCTGCAACTCACATGGATTTTGTATTAAAAGAATATCAGATTGAAAAAGAAAAACTACATGCAACATGTCAACGATGATTTCGTTGTACTGAAATAAAGGGGAAGTCTAGAAAGGCCCTACCTCAGCGCAAGCCTGTCAAGATATGTTTCACGGTTTACAGGAAGCCACTTAGGGAATTGATCCAATATCCAAGATATGGCAAACCAAATCTCACATATAACCGATACCAACCACAATGCATATGCATTGGGCACTGGATTTGTTATTCGATAATGCAAGAAAATGCAGAGGATAACCAGCCGCAGAACAATGACCAGACGATATGGATTTATCCTAGATGATGGAATAGAAACCTTCCTGGAAAGAGGTTGCCGAGCTTCATCATTCCTGCATAACAAAGAAAATTGAGCTCACACATAAGAGACTTGATTGAATGGCTTTGCTTACTCAACACACAACTATATATAGTTTTTTTACAATCAGTGTTGATTACCAAACCCTCCAGGTATCAGTCATGGTATATTACTACATGAGATTCTTAACTACTGAAAAACAGAATAACAATAAATATGGTATAAATCATACATGCAATTCAAAACAGGCACTTGATACCAACAGAGCAAGGAGTAAAGAGGCTCACAACAGAAAGAGCAGCACTGATTCTTATAAAAAAATGAAGAAAATACTCACAACAAGGAATCATCCACAAGCACATCAGTACTAGCATCAATATCTCCAGCTCCTCTTTCAGAAGCAGCTTGGCCTGTGCTCATTGGAACAACATTCTTTTCTTGTTTCATCTTCCAGCCATCAACTCTTTCTTTCCATGCTACATTGCCCAATCCTGGATCCACAACCCTAATATTTGCTGCACAAGAATATAACCAAGCACCTCAAATCACCATCAGATAGCTAGATAAAGAAAAATAGCAATCATAATAGATGAAAATGGGCATAGTGAGGGAGGAGAGTGATACGAGATTGATTAACATCAGATGAATATGGAAGATTGTGGACACGCTTCTCAACACCAACTCCAGGAGATGCCATTGAAAGCCGCTCAGGTGAGGCTGCAGAAAACTCTCCAGAGACCTGAAATTGAAGATATAACAAAACAGATTGAATTAATAATTTCATTCAGAGATCTGAAATTGAAGGAGAAAGTGGACTTTCTTAGAGGGGGGAAGCGGGGAAGGTGGAGATGACTATCATGTAGGAAGCTAACTGAATGACCTCTTGTCCACTGGTCAGCAGAGGAATGTGGTTGTGAGAAACTTCCTTATCATAATTTGGAGCACCAACCTCCTCTCCTCGCCCATATGTCATGTGCCAGCTCAACATGCGCTCCGAAATCTTCTGCTTTTGGTTCTGATTTTCTGAATCATAATTGAAGTCACTGGCACGATCATCAGCACCACCATCCTCTTCCCTGTCTCCAAGTATTGCAGGACTTCCTGGAATCAATTAAATAAGCAGTGTGATTACTAATTAAAGTTAGAAAGTGGAGGTTCTTTAAATATTGACAGGATATTGCAGATCAAAACAGAAAGCATGACATCATGAAAAATAAGTTGCGTGCATGAATAACATATCCCTTGCAACTACAAAATCCTAATGATGAAAACAAAAGAAATTTGTGATAACGGGTGCTGGAGTGGGAAAACAAAATTCTTAGTCTAAGTATTTTATGATTTTCTAATGCAGTTTGCAGTATATGGAGAAAACAAGACTAGAAAAGTTAATCACTAAGAAACCAGTCCCTTCCAAACCCCACTGATCCATTTTGCAAAAAGGAAAACACCAATACAAGTCCACTTGATCAGGGAACTACAGTCACAAAGATAAGCCAATTACTTAAGTGGCAGGGGTATTCTCCCAATTCTAGACCAAACATTTGGAAAAGATCATAATGTATAAATAAAATCTTCCATAGCTAGAGTGTACAAAAGTTTACAGGCTTTGTTCAGTCTAAAGCCTGCCTATAGCTAATAGATGTTCCAATTATATAGTTCATTGAGTAAAGGCTCCTTAAGCCAAAGGACATATTCTCTCATTTGGTTCACTGGAAAGTGGTCAATTTGCTTCCAAGGAAAGTTCATATTTTTCAAGCATAATACAATGTTACTTTTTTTTTTTAATAAAAGAAGAAATTCATTAAGAAGAAGAGAAGATATTTACAAAGAATTTGGAGAACAAGGGGTATATATATAATCAGTGGAGCAAAGCTACCCAATCCCTCAGCATGTTTGTTAGGGAAACCCCCTTAAAAAGACCACGTGCTTTAAACTAAATACAAGCCTAACGCCTGATTTTAAACCACATGCTACCCAATTCATTAAGTAATGACACATTTTGCTATAGTCTTTTGCAGCTTGCACTATATGAATGAAGAATGGTGAAAATTAACATAAGATAAAAAACACATTTTGGCTTCATTTACCTTTGTGCCTCTTGTACCGGGTTTTGCACTGGGGGCAAGACTGATTCCCATCCTTCCTTTCATACTCATAGCAAGGCCTGCAGACAGGGAAAGCACAAAAATCGCAAGCAATGAATGGTTCACCATCCACAGTCTTCCCAACATTGTCACCACAGATCTGGCAGACTTGGCCACCCAATGCTGTCATTGGCTTTGCCTGAGTTATGAAAATGGTATAAAAAAAATGTCAGCAATAATTGCACCCCAAAAAATCAACTTATTAAAATATTTGAGGGAATCAAATGGAAAATTTATATTACTCACCCCAGCTTCCCCTTCTGACTCCATAGGTGCCACTACTTAGTTCTTCCCAGATGTGAATAAGGGATTAAATGGTAGTTCAAGCTCAACAAGCCACACACATTAATTAAAAGCTTTCTACACTTTCTAATAGCTGAGAAGAACAATTTGAAAGATTCCTCTCTTCTGATCCCCACTCCCACTTCAGAAGCAGCTCCTTTTTTACCTGTAGAAATTGAAAGCTAGGATCAGTCTAAGACACCTGAGGACAAGACTGTGAATCAGAGATTTCTTTCTAAGCTTCCAACAAGCATTCTCTACATTTTGCAAAGTAGAAAAACTTTAGAACAGTTAAATTCTGATTGGTTGCTGAGAAAAGGTTGGATGAAATGAAATGAGGGTCAGGTTCTAAAAAGTGAAATCTCCCTTATGTATGACTGAGATAACAAAGCACTTTCCTCATCACAGGCAATAAAAGGGGGCGGGGGGGGGGGGGGAGGATCTTTTTCCTTGAAATTCTCGCATGATCAACAGTGAACTGAAATCTCAACTTGGGTTATGTTAGAAATAGACTTGATTATCATTTCTCAACTTTCCCAGCAACCAAACATACTAAGATTGCACATCACATGCGAAACTTACCTCAAAAAAACGATCTTTTCCACCAGTTTCCCCAGAAAACAGATAGATCGCTCAGAATATGAATAAACCCAGATGAATTCTTGGGCAATGAAGCCAAATCCAACAAAAAAAGAGAGAGACAAAGTGACCAAAGGAGAGCAAACCCAGTTCAGCAAATTCCCAGCAACAGCATAAAGACAAAATATCAGAACTGAATAGAAAGAAACTCAGATCGAAAATTGACTGAAAGAAAAAGAGAGAAACAATGAATAGCAGAACTCTCTCTGTGTATGTTTCTCTCTCTACCCACAAAGCTTGAAGCTCTGTTTCTGTGTGTTTATGTGTATAGGTGTAAATGAATAAGATAGAGAGAAAAAGGCATGAAGAAGACGAAAGGGCCAACGTACCAAGGACAACATCACCGACAGCTTTCGTATACACAAAGAGACACTGAGCTGAAATTTAAAGGGTTCTGTTGTGTATCATACACTCAAAACATTTATCCCCAACATTTATTCTCAACAAATCTGAACATTAATAAAAAAAATATTTGATAAAATGTTATATGATCATCATCATCATAATAATATAACAAAGGAACAATTTGTGTTTTTGTTTTTTTTATAAAGGCTTTTTTCTTCAGAGTTCTGAGAGGGGTGGACTCAGTGAGTGACTGACAACGTTAACGTTACGTTTATACTTGTCTGTGTGAGATGTGAAGTGTTGCAGTTTCTGGGTACTTTGGTTTTTGTCTGTGTTTGATTGGCTAATAGAATCCTGCCACGTCGTTTATATTAGCTTAAGAATCGCGTTGGTAACGAAAAAGGAAAAAGAAAGTGGAAAAAAAAAATTGGACTTGGTCCCTCTTATTTACATTAAAAAAAGTAAAGGAAGAAAAATTTCATATTATTTTTGTTAGTTTCAATCTTGTTTTAGTTTAATGTTACGTTGTCTTTGGTGTATTTAATAATATAAAATAATAAGATAAGATTTAATAATATAAAAAAATAATAAATTTTATACTATTAGATATTTAGTATATAAAATATAAATAACTTGATAATATACAAAGTATTTATTATGACTATACTACTATTTAATACAAAAATTAAAAAAAAATCGTCCACTTTCATAAGTGGAAGCAAAAATTAATGGCCTCTATGTAAACTTCATCTATTGTGGAAAAATTAGAATTTTCTTTGTTAAAGTTTGAAAATATAATAAATAAATAAATAATCTCAAAACTTATTTTTCAGCAATTCCTAACCTATTCCCCATCCCCTCAACAACCCGCAATCCCCATCAACATCCTCCTCTTTTGTTTTTGTCTCTGCCACCACCCCTTCTCACCTTATTGTTGCCTCCCTCGCCATCGCCACCAGATCTAACCCCATCCCCTTTTCTTGCTCCAATTGTTGACGGTCCCTGCCTTGGCCAAATCCGACCCAAAACCCAGACCATCACCCATCGCTTATCGCCTCTATTGCAAATATGGGTTGATTCAGTTGTGGGTCGCAATGGTGAGCTTGTTTAGTGGTGGGTGTCTTATATCATGAGTTGATGTCAGAGTTAAGACTAGTGGGTCGCGGGTGGGCGTGGGTCACGACTTGTGAAATCCTGCAGACGTGCGTCTTGGGCGTCGCGAGCTGGTTCAGGTTGCACCTCGTGGGCAGAGGGGATCGGCGGCTAGTGGGGAGATGAGAAGGAGATGAGGTAGTGGGAGTGAGGTAGAGTGGTGGTAGTACGATGATCTTAGAAGATGAAGATGTTAAAGTGGGAGAGATAATGTTGAAGGGTAGAGTGAGAATAATTATTCTATCAGCTCTTATCCTTTGATAAAGGTGATAATTGAGTTATCATGTTATAATAAAATAAAAATAATTGACCGAATTTGATTTTTCTATCATGTATCAGTACCAAACACACGCTAAGACCTGATAGTATATTATTATACTATCAAATCATTCTTATCAGGTGTCTTAAACGCAACATTAGTCTTTTATTTACTCCTCTTAAGCCATTTTAGAAAAAAAAAGTAAGAATTATTTTTTCTATAGATAATTTATAGATTTTAACCAATAAGTGAAATTTAATTATTAATGAGAAAATTAATTATTTATATTATGATAAAATGCATGTACATACATAATATTAGGGGTGTAAATTGTTTCGGATAATCGATCAACCCGATTAATCCAAACCGAACCAATTAAATTGGTTCGGTTTGGTTTGGATATATTGATTGGTTCGGATAAAATCCAAACCAATTAAAGTTTAATTGGTTCGGTTCTCGGATTTGAAATTTCAAAATCGAACCAACCCGAACCAAATCAAATCATATATTTATATATTTCATTTAAAAAAAAATTATGCTACAATATTTTTTTGCTACTACTTGTCTTTCTTTATATTTTGTAATACTTTCTCAACTTTCAACTCCTAAAACGTCGTTTTCGTTTAACACAGAAGGCTAGAAAACTCCTCTGCCAAAATGTTTGGTTTTACTCACCTGCACTGCAGTTCTGGCCACGCATATGCTATTAGGTGCTATTCCAAAAACTATTGGAGAGGTGAGAGACTTGAAAACTTTGGATCTTTCCTTCAACCAACTCTCTGGATCCATTTCTATTGAACTTCAAAATTTACATGTCATTCAACTTTTAAACCTCTCTTATAATGATTTAGAAGGAACCATTCCTAATAGTGGAGTTTTCCAAAAGCTTTCTACTGTCTATTTAGAAGGCAATAAAAAATTTTGCTTGTATTTTTGTGACCTCCCATGCTACAAAAGAAGGCGTATGTCGATATTACATCATCATAGCTATGGTAACACCGATACTATGTCTAACAATTTGCTTGTATTACTATGCATAAAGAAAAAAATGAAAGTAATAAAGAACAACATCATCTAAACTTGAAGCTTGGAAACGATGAATTGACTTTAAATGCTAAGATTGACTTTTAAAAAATAAATTTCGGGTCTAGTTTATGAGTAGTTAAGTAATGGGAGCTTGAAAGATTTATTAAGGGGAAGAGAAAGCATGCAAATGAAAATGAGTTGAACCTTATGGAGAGATCTATAAATATTGATGTCTTATTATTTTTAGTGAAGTTCATCACTGATTTAAAGCTAACAACATTCTCTTGATGAAAATATGATCTAGGTTGGAGACTTTGGATTTGCTAAGTTGCATTGATTCAAAGTTCAACTAATCAAGTCTTCATTAGCTTCACTCATGTCATTATTTAATTGGTTACATATATACCTCCAGGTTAAATCACAACTTTATCTTAATTGAATAGTAGTAGTATACAACTTATCAAGTTAAATCTCTTAAAGAATTTTTTAACTTATTTAAATATAATTTCTTAATACAAATATCAATATGTTTCTTTATTCCCTCTTTATGAACCTTTTAATACACATTCTAAAATATGAAATAATTATTATTGTTCAAATTAATAAGATTGATTCTATTTCTAGAAATTTTTTCATTAGTTTATTTTGTATTTTTTTTATGAAAAACTAATTATTTAGTTAATTTTTGTATTAAAAAATGGTCAACCCGATCACCCGAACCAAACCAATCCATAAATGTTCGGTTCGATTTGGTTCGGATTTGGCTATCAAAAAATATGAAAATCGAACCAAATTAAACCAATTGATTTTAATTGGTTCGAATTTATTTTCTTTTAAAAACCAAACCAAACCACCCACTTACACCCCTACATAATATATTATGGATTTATAATAATCTACTTTCTTAATTTTTTCATTACTGACTAAAATTACGAAAAAATCTTAGTTAAGCATGATAGTTTGCTACATCATTTTATAGATACTTAAATCATTTTTTGATATGTATAAAAGTATTTTAAAATATTAAATGTAATTCTATTATGATCCTCATAACCTTACATATATTAAATAATAATTTAAGTGCATATAATGATTATACCTAATTAAGAATTACTCGTCACTCTAAGATCACTCTCTTTAGAAAAAAATAGGAAATCCATTTATTTAATATGTACTAAATAGTTGATAGGGGTGATTAAAAATAAACTAGCCCGATTAATTATTTTTTAAAAAGACATTGTAAAAAAATTTAAAAAAATGATCAAACCAAATAACTGAAAAATTAAAAAATAAAAAAATGAAAAAATCAATTGAATTTATCAATTTTAAGTTCTTATTGTGGAAACAAATTTGATCCTCTATTTTGGTCAGGTTAGTTTGATTTAGGTTTGTTAAAAAAATTATAAGTCAAAATCAAACTAACCCGACTATGAATTGATTGATTTAGGTTTTTTTCCTATTAAATCAATCCAAGCTAATCTATGAACACATCTATTTGTTAGGAAAAGGAAAGACACTGTAATTTGAGCATCTCTCATAAGAGGAGAGTGTGATTTACTTTTGAAGATATGAAGCTTAAACCCAGCTTATTTAGCTTATTTATAGTTTGATTATTTTATTTCCCTTTATCAAATGTGTAATTGAAGTTTTTCTTTTTGTTTTTTTAGTATTTAGTAGATATGTTTATGCTAAAAGATCAAGTAAAAATAGCAAAAGAGAAAAAAACTATTTGATATTTACCTTATGTTTGGATGATAGGTAATAAGGGAAAGAAAAATAGAATAAGGGGAAGGAAAATAACTTTTATTATTTGTGAATTTTAAAATACATGTGAATGGAATGGAACACATGAGGAACCATTTCTCCTCTCTTCCCCTCAAATGTCCAACTTTTGCTCCTCCCAAAATTGAGGTGGAATTGAGAGAATATATGAGTAATGAAGTTCCGTTTCGTTTCGTATAAAACTTACAAACAAAAAGAATAGTAAATATGTTTCATTCTTTCCATTTTCTTTCCAATCCATCCCCACTTATTTTATTCTGTTCCATTAATGAAAAAATATCCAAACATAGGGTTAGAGTTAAGTAAGTGGTAGATAATAATAATAAAAAAGTGCAATTTTCTAGAAAAAAACATATATTTTACTAGGTAACCAATATATAAATTATTATCTATATATTTTCTTATCTAAAATTATAATTTTTTAAATTGAATATACACATATACACACATGAGTTATTCACGAGCTTTTTAATGTCAAACATAAAAAGCTAGAACTTGTCTCATTTATATAATTAATCCTAAATTCAAGCTTAAACTTATTTGTTTAGTTAAAATAAACGAATTTGATCGAACATTTAATGAGCCTAGTCAAATAGTTTATCAATAGCTCAACACATTTACGTCTCAATTGTAAGTCATAGTTAAGACTTGTGTGACATGCTTTGACTTTGGATCATCCTCCTCTTTGTCTAAACCTTCCACGTAAAAAAAAAAAAGACAAAAAGAGTATTATGGTCCTTTAACTTTATTTATTATTATTTTTAATTTGATCTTGTAACTTTTTAATATCAATTTAGTCCCTTAATTTAATAATCATCACTCAATATGGTCATTCGTCACAATTTCCTTACGGATGTTAGGACGTGGTATTAATAGTGATGATTTGGCCCTAACATAGCCATTAAGTAACCAAAAATGAAAAAAAAGAGAGTTAAGGAACCAAAATTGGCTCACTTTATTTCTCACATTCTCATTCCTAACCATAGCCGCCACCAACCAGCTCCAATCGTCGGTGCAACCACCATTCACCAACTAAATAGCACCCAGTAGCCACTATGACCAGTGTAAGTCGTTCAGCAACCAGTAACTGGCAACCACAACTAGAACTTTAGTGCAAATCACCACCAAGTTATTTGCTATTTAGCTCGAGTGGATTTATCACAGTGTTGAGCTTAACTATCAACTCTAACTGCTAGCACTAACTTGCCATCGTCGATCACAATGAAGACCCCACCATTTAGAAACCAGATGCGACTAAAGACGTTGTCAACCAGTTGTCGACACCATGCACAAACCATATGCGATTGAAGACATCCACTATTGCACGAGTCGCAAGCCAAAACACTATCAACAGAGACCCACAACCCTTTGAATCTCACTCATCATCTTAGACCCTAATTGTTAACCATCGTGAGCCATCTCTATCCTATGTGGAGTCTACAATCAGAAACCCTAATGGAGAAAAAGAAGAAGTTTTGAGGGAAAGACCAAATTGAAAAAAAAAAATCAAAAGTAAGGGACAAAATTGAAACTGAAATATGGACCAAATAGATGAAGAGAAGCGGTATATGTTACGAAATAAGATTTGATGAATGTTGTATGAATTACGTGGCAGTTATAACAACACTACGCACAAGTTAGAGTTTGGAAAAGGAATGTTAACTATCCATTGCAAGTGCATCAATCAACGGTTATTATTCATTCATAACAATTTCATTTTCTACTATTCATCATTTCTCATAAAAGTATCATCAACTTAGCTAAGGCACTTAATGACTACATATTTGTTTGGTAATCATCGTTAGTGTCACGTTAGCGTGTTTAGTTAGTGGAAGTGATAGAAAATTACATTGAATGACGATTATACACTTAAGAGACGAATTTTATGAGGCCTAAATAAAAAAATAAAGATAAAGAATTAAAATATTTTTTCGCAAAAAAAATGCATTTAGCAATATGTATATGCTTAGATAACTTATGATGGATAAAATGAAATTAAATATGATTAAATGAAATGGAATAAAATAAAATGAGATAAAATAACATAAAATTTTCAAACCATTGTTTAAAATTTAATGATGAAGTTAAAAAAAAGATTTCATTCAATTATTTAAAAAATCTAATAAAATGATAGAAATTATAAATATTTTATTCATATACCATTTCATTATATCCTGTTAATCCCAACTTAAAATAAAGTAAAAATGAAAATGAAAATAAAATAAATGACACTCCATTCTATCTTAATTTAAAAAAAAAATCAAATAATGATATTTGCACCCATTTCACTACTTTTGAGTCTTTTTCATTCCTCACCACCTGTCAAAAATACCCTAGACCGATAACGTTGAGAAAGATTAAGCCAATGCCGTTTGGGTGTTCTTCCCCAAACCAAAATCCCTGCTTCTGAGTCATCTTCTTCTTTCTTGTTCAGTTATTGTGGCGAAAGCTTACGATAGTTGACAAGCATGGCATCGTTTGGGTCTCTCAAATTCACCATATTCGAAAGAGAAGAGAGAAAACAGTGCGTTTTTTGTTCTTAATTATTCCCCCAAAATTCCTCTCTTATTCTTTGGAGTTCCATTGCGTAAACTTTTTATCGAATTGCAATTGCAGGCAGTATCAGGCGCATATTCGAGGCCTCAATGCATACGACCGCCACAAAAAATTCATAAATGATTACGGTATGATTCACATATCAAACCTGTAGTGTTGTACCCTCATTCTACAACATTCAGTTCTTCTTAGTTGAATTCTGATAGTGTGACAAATGTGTATTTTAGAAAATTAAGTGAGGTTGTTACTTGTTAGTGATACGTTTGTTTTCATGCCTTGAACCAAATTCATTATTTGATAATAATGTGAATGGATGTATTGTCAGCAATATATATATATATATATTAAATTTCGGTTAAAATTTCTAAATTTATTTCAGATTCCATTTTAAAATTTTTTTTTTTGGTACAATGCCTTTTTGTTTAGGAATGGACAGTAAGGAATTAATCAAATTTTGAGCACTTGATATGGTAATGGATGGGGTCCTTGTGTCCTACAGGAAATGGATGATGAACAATCTCCTCCACTGAGAAGAAAGGAGGCTCCAATCATCCTCAAATTCAAATACCCCTTGTTAGTAACTTACGAGTGATTTTTCTTTTGGTGCTAGTTCAAATTCAAGAAAAAAGATGGTCTAGACTCTAGAGACAAGTTTGCCTATATTCTTGTTATGTTTTCCTTGGCTTAGTGATGAGAAGTTGGTGAGGTTGAACCAATTTGATTTTTGAATCATGTCCATGGAGAAAATTCTATTTTTTTTTCCAGTTGCCTCTTTTGTATTTAAATTTTAACAGTTAGGAAGTTGTTTCAGATGCCATTTAATCCAGGAGTGGACAATAAGGAATCAATCAAATTTTGAGTACTTGATTTGGTTGGATCCTTGTGTCCTACAGGAAATGGATGATGAACAATCTCCTCCACTTAGAAGGAAGGAGGCTACAGTCATCCTTAAATACCCCATTGTTAGTAACTACAGCAGTGAATTTTCTTTTGGTGCTTGTACCAATTCGAGGAAAATATGGTCTAGACTCTAGAGTCTAGACACAAGTTTGCTAATGTTCTTCTTATGTCTTCCTTGGCTTAGTGATCAGAATTTGTTCATGGGTTTGTGATGAGGAGGGTTAAATTGTTTTGCTATGGCCTGATAGTGGAAGCTTTCTTTTGTTTTTATTTTCCATGTTCTGCTGGAAGTGTGATGAAGAGATAAGAAAACTATTGAAGAACTATAGGTTTAGCGTTAGGGAAAGGAAAAGAGAGGAAGACGGCTAACAGTAATAAATTGAGAATATTATTGATAGATATAATATGTTACAAAATACTAACCTAATACCCCTGTACCCCTATTTATACTAATAGTTAGGTCAAGTACTAGTAATACTAGTATAGCCCAAGTCCACTGACATAAGAGTAATAACCAAATAAGTAATAATCCTAATATCTTGACAAAACATTGAAAAAGACCTTGATCTAAATGGCTTTTCTGAAAATTTAGTTTTTGAAAGAGTACAATGATGTCGTTTGATCCATTTAGCCGACCTTATCTAGTGAAAAAAGGCTTCTACTGTTGTTGTAGTGGTTGCTGTTGTTCTGCTGGAAGTTTTTATAGCATTGATGTTTACTGCAATCATGTTCAGTTATAAATACTTGAAGTTATTTTTACCATCTTGGTACTGCCGGAGAATATTTCAGTTTTCCATGAAATTTCATCTTAGTATTTTATAGTTTCATTGTATTGTTTTCCAACCAGAAATTCTTCTAAGAATTATTTTTTGGGATTACAGTTAGTTTCTATGGGAAAGAAAAACCTTCAAACTTAAAGTTGCCTATTAAAACAGATCAAGACACGCTAAGAGAAGGATACAGGTAAGCTCGTTAACTTGCCTTATATAAGCTAAAACTGGTGGCAATTTCTTTCGCAATACTCCTGGAGCTTGTCATAACGTCTCCTCTGCTTTAACATAAGGGAATGAGCCTTCCGTCCTTTTTTTTCCCTTTTAAATTTTATATTATTTTCCTAACTCCATTTCCATTTTCAGTGGCCATCTCTTGTAGCTTTTTAAGATTTTCTTATGAAATCATAATACATTTTCATGTATTATGCAAAACTTTCATCAATGATTTGACCTAGCTATAGAGTGAAACCATGATTAGTTGAGTGCTTATATTTGGCAATTGGCAGTTGGCACTCTTATGAATTCAGCTTTTTCCCAGCTATAGCAAAACAGGCTTCTATCATTTGCTTCTTGTGCAACTATATTGAAACTATTGTAAATATGAGTAAATTTTCCACCCTATATAATAATATGCTTTGGGAGCTTCCCTTATGATTTTTTTATTATTATTAGGAAAAACGTATTTCCTTCCTCCCTTATCATCTCTTCTCTCAGCTTGTATTTTTCTGTGTCAGAATTTTAATTTTGTTAATTCAAATGTATTGCAAGATTCATACGCTCTGAGGAAGATGATATGGATCCATCATGGGAACAAAGGCTGGTGAAGCGCTATTATGATAAGCTTTTTAAGGAGTATCCTTTGCAAACATATTCTTTTTTCCACTAAAATTTATACTGCAGGAGTGCTGGTTTCTTTTATTTTTTTAATTATGTAATGTTGGATTTGGATTATAAATTTGGTTAACTGATTAACAAGTCTAGATGAACCATTGTTGGACCAGGGGTCACACGGGCCCAAAGGGTGGAAAGTTTACACTAGGAGAAACAAAAGGGATTCAGGAAAATAATGTCTTGTGAGAGAGAGAAATTGAGAAAAGGGGTGTAACAGAATTGGTGCGGTTTATAGTAGGTGTGTAGGTAGGAGTGGGGCATCTTCGGAAATGGTTAGAAAGTTAGTTATGGATAGAGAGCTTTAGCTCTCTATAGGAGCCTAGCTACGTGGCAGAGGAATATTCATTCCACTGTAATTTTCCCCTTATTCCCAAAGAAATAATACAAGATACCTTTTCTGTTTCTCTATTTGTTACTGTTCTATTCTATTTGTTCTTCTCGGTTTGTATCAAACTGGTCCAACCTGCCGGATTCGTGACTGGATTGGCGCATAGAGGAGACAAGGGCGGTGAATGCCACCGAAGAAAAAAATGGAGGCGAAGGTAGCGGCTACGGAGGCCGAGCTCGCAAACATCAAATCTGGTCTTGACCGAAATGCAAAACAAGGCGGATGCAAGGCAGAGTAAGGCGGAGGAGAACCAAGAGATTCTCAAGGCAATGCTAGTGAAGTGTCTGGACTAGAAATCCCAGGCAGAAGAGGCGGAGCAGGAAACTGGTGAGAATAGTGAGAAATACAAACAAGGAGAGAATGTGAAAGGAGACAGAGGGAAAGGATCACCAACAAGAAGCGATTCCTTGTCGTTGGGCCTAAAGAAATTACAGGGTGATGCCTTAGAGGAATTTCGGCAATCGGTCAAAAGGGTGGAGCTCCCCATGTTCGATGGTGATGACCCAGCTGGGTGGATCACATGAGCAGAGATATACTTTCGTGTGCAAGAAACGAGGCCGAAGGTAAGGGTGAACCTAGCACAGTTGTGTATGGAAGGACCCATGATTCATTTTTTTAACTCCTTGATCGACGATGAGGTGGAGTTAACGTGGGAGAAGTTGAAGGTAGAACTCCTTGATCAATATGGTGGAATGGGAGATGGTGATGTGTTCGAGCAGTTGACAAACCTCTGGCAGAGGGGTAGTGTTGAAGAGTACATACAGAGCTTTGAACGACTGATTGCGCAGGTACGGAGGCTCCTCGACGATCAGTACCTTGGGTACTTTCTCCACGGGTTGAAGGATGATATCAAAGGAAGAGTAAGAAGCCTCGTTTCCTTGGGACCACTTTCACGTTCTCGCCTGATGAATGTGACGAGCGGTGGAAAAGGAGATAGGAGGTAAGGGCGGATTTTCGAGTGGAGGTATGGGTAACCGAAATGGGTCCGGGTCCGGGTCGGGATCCAGTTTTCGTTCCCTACCCACTGATTCGAGTCGCAACTCGGGCTCAGAATGGGTCTATGTTCGCGGAGCAAAGGAGGGTGGACTCGGAAGAGGTAGTAGCCCCAAGAGGGGGACATATGAGCCACGTTCCAAATTTGAGCCTACTACAGATAGAAAGAAAACAAGCCCGCGAGACAGAGGGTTTCACACCTAACTTATAATGAACTGATGGAGAGGAAACAAAAGGGACTCTATTACAAGTGTGGGGGCCCTTTTCATCCACTCCATCAATGTCCAGATAGGCAACTGAGACTGATGGTGCTTGATGAGATAGAGGCAGGGGAGGTTGAAGGCAATATTGTAGCCATAGAAATGGAGGAAGAAGAGGATATTGATGGGGAGTGCACTGTCATAAGCTTGGGAAGTCTTGATGGGGAGCAAGGCTCTAAGCCTCAAACTGTCAAACTCAGGGGCAAGGTTAAAGGGGTACCTATCCTCATATTGGTGGATATTGGCGCAACACACAATTTCATCTCCAAGAACTTGGTAACCACCATGGGGTGGCCAATGAAAGATACCCGATCCCTGAAAATTAAACTAGGAGATGGATATCAAGCAGTAGCTAAAGGCAGATGCAAAGAAATGGAGGTGGAACTAGAAGGCATTAAACTGAAGGTAGACACGTTCCTTTTTGAGTTGGAAGGCATAGACTTGGTCTTGGGAATGTCTTGGTTAGCCACTCTTGGGGAAATGATAGTGGATTGGGGAAGACAAACTATGAAATTCCAACAAGGAGGAGCATGGGTGGAATTAAAAGGGGAGGGAAGTAGCAAGGGGGCACAAACAGCTTTGCAAAGTCTCTTGGGGAAGCCAAAAAGATGGGTTGAAGGGTTATTTTTGTCCACTGAAGTATGCTGTCCTCTCGGGTTAGAGAAGGGAATAGCGATGGAAGTGTTAAATTTGACACAATGGAATGAATTGGAGAAACTTATAGCACATTATGCAGGGGTTTTTGAGGAACCCAAGGGACTTCCACCCAAGAGAGATAAGGAGCATGCCATTACTCTCATTGCAGGGCAAGGTCCAGTGAATGTGAGACCTTATAGATACCCACATCTCCATAAAAATGAAATTGAAAAGCAGGTGAAGGAAATGCTAAGTTCAGGAGTGATCAGGCCAAGCCACAGTGCTTTTTCCAGCCCAGTTATCTTGGTAAAAAAGAAAGATGAGACTTGGAGAATGTGTGTCGACTACCGAGCCCTTAACAAGGTAACAATTCCAGATAAGTTTCCAATTCCTGTGATAGATGAGCTATTAGATGAGTTACATGGTGCAAAATACTTTTCTAAATTAGATTTGAAGTCTGGATATCACCAAGTTAGAGTGAGGAAGGAGGATGTACACAAAACAGCTTTTAGAACCCATGAGGGGCATTATGAATACCTAGTGATGTCATTTGGGTTGATGAATGCACCCTTTACTTTCCAATCTCTCATGAATGAAGTCTTTAAGGAAATGTTAAGGAAGTATGTACTAGTGTTTTTTGATGATATACTAGTGTATAGCCCGGATTGGAGTTCACATATGGAGCATTTCACTAAGGTTTTACAAACCTTACAGCAGCATGTATTAGTAGCTAATCAAAAGAAATGTCACTTTGCCCAAATTTCTGTGGAGTATCTAGGCCATTTGATCTCCAAAGAAGGGGTTACCATGAATCCTAACAAGGTCAAGAGTGTGGTGCAGTGGCCATGTCCTAAAAATGTGAAGGGAGTGAGAGGTTTCTTGGGCTTGACTGGGTATTACAGGAAATTCATTGAGAACTATGGGAAAATTGCACAACCTCTAACTGAACTCACTAAGAAAGATGGTTTCAAGTGGAATCCAAAGGCACAAGAAGCATTTGAAATTCTCAAGAAGAAGATCACTACAGCTCCTGTCCTTGCTCTACCTGATTTTTCCAAGGAATTTCTTATTGAGTGTGATGCATCTGGCCAAGGAGTAGGAGCCATTCTCATGCAGGGAGGTAAACCAGTAGCATTTTTCAGCAAAGCATTGGGTGAAAGGAACCTTTCAAAATCAGCCTATGAAAAAGAACTTATGGCAGTTGTCTTAGCGATCCAACATTGGAGACCCTATTTGATAGGAAGGCATTTCACTGTAAGTACAGATCAGAAAAGCCTTAAACAATTACTGCAACAAAGGATTTCTACCATGGATCAGCAGAACTGGGCGGCAAAATTACTTGGATACAGGTTTGACATTGTATACAAACCGGGTGTGGCTAACAGGGGAGCTGATGCACTCTCTCGGGTAGGTGTTGATGGGGAATTATGCCAATTGAGAGCATACCCGATTTGGGAAGACAGTGATCAGGTTTTGGAAGAGATACATAATGATGTTGTTTTGTTGAAAATAATTGAAGATTTGAAAAAGGATGAAGGAGCTAGACCAGGACTTACTTACAGAAATGGAGTTTTGCTGTATGAGGGCAGATTGGTGATATTAGCTCAGTCCACATGGATTCCTACATTGTTCCAAGAATTTCATGCCACACCTCAAGGAGGGCATTCGGGCTTCTATAGGACTTATAGAAGAATTGCAGCTAATGTCTACTGGATTGGTATGAAGGGCAGAATTCAAAGATATGTGAGGGAGTGTGACACTTGTCAAAGACAGAAATACTTGGCCTCTTCTCCTGGTGGACTCCTTCAACCTTTACCTATTCCAGAGATGATTTGGGATGAAGTCTCAATGGATTTCATCACGGGTTTACCAAAATCAAAAGGGTTTGAAGTCATCTTTGTGGTGGTTGACAGGTTATCAAAGTATGGTCATTTTGTTCCCTTAAAGCATCCATACACGGCCAGAACAGCTGCTGAAGTCTTCACCAAAGAGGTTGTGCGCCTACATGGAGTTCCCAAAGCTATTATTAGTGACAGGAACCCTATCTTTGTCAGTAATTTTTGGAAAGAGATGTTCAAGCTGCAAGGTACACAACTCAAAATGAGTTCTGCCTATCACCCGGAGACCGATGGGCAAACTGAAGTAGTAAATAGGTGCCTGGAGACTTTTCTAAGATGCTTTATTGCCGATCAGCCGAAGACTTGGTTGTAGTGGCTGCACTGGGCTGAGTATTGGTACAACACCACCTACCATGAGACTATGGGGGTCACACCCTTTGAGGTAGTCTATGGGAGGAAGCCTCCTGTTCTTACCCGCTATTTGCAGGGTGAAACGCGGGTAGTAGCTATCCAAAGAGATCTTTTGGACCGAGATGAAGCTCTAAGGCAGTTGAAGTATCATTTGCAACGTGCCCAAGGGAGGATAAAAACTCAAGCTGATGCCAAAAGAAAAGAGAAGAGTTTTGCTGTAGGGGAGTGGGTGTTTCTGAAGTTGCGGCCACATAAGCAAAATTCAGTGGCCTCAAGGATCAATACCAAACTTTCTGCAAGGTATTATGGTCCCTATCAAGTGCTGGAGCGTTTAGGTGCAGTAGCTTATAGACTCAAGTTGCCCGCTACATCCAAGGTGCATCCGGTGTTTCATGTTTCCTTGCTTAAGAAGTCAGTAGGCAATTTCAAGGTAGAGGAAAAACTACCTTTGGGTATGGAAGGAGATTTTTCTGAAGTGATAGAACCTGCTGTTGTGTTAGCAACCAGAACCATTAGCAAGAAGGGCGAAATGGTGAACCAAATGTTGATCCACTGGCAAGGCAGACCTGCTGAAGAAGCTACTTGGGAAGACGAAATTACTATCTTAAACCAATTCCCACAAGTCAGCCTTGGGGACAAGGCTGCATTTGAAGGAGACGGTATTGATAGGGCCCAAGGTAAGTTAACAAGTCCAGATGAACCATTGTTGGAGCAGGGGTCACACGGGCCCAAAGGGTGGAAAGTTTACACTAGGAGAAACAAAAGGGATTCAGGAAAATAATGTGCTGGCAGAGAGAGAAATTGAGAAAAGGGGTGTAACAGAATTGGTGCGGTTTATGGTAGGCTGTGTAGGTAGGAGTGGGGCATCTTCGGAAATGGTTAGAAAGTTAGTTATGGATAGAGAGCTTTAGCTCTCTATAGGAGCCTAGCTCTGTGGCAGAGGAATATTCATTCCACTGTAATTTTCCCCTTATTCCCAGCAAATAATACTAGATACCTTTTCTGTTTCACTATTTGTTACTGTTCTATTCTATTTGTTCTTCTGGTTTGTATCATTAACTTAGTTGATAGAAGGAACATGGACAATGCACATGTAATGGCTAATGCAACACAAATTCAGAGAGCTGTTTTTACTGGATTTTACATCCCATTTACCCAAGTCGGTCCCTACCCCATAAAACATTCCATCTAAAACAGTTTATATGAAACAATATAACAAGTTATTATTGAAATTGCTTTTGATTCACACTAATTTAACATGACATCGGTGGAGTCTGAGTACCTAGCTGCAAAATTGTCTCATGTAAGCTCCACATTCTTTTACATTGTTTTGGAGGTTAAATTTTTTTTCCCTGAGAGTTGAAGTGAACCTGTAATCTCTTTGCCAATACCAACTAAGACTAAGTAGATACTTTCATTACATCTGTGATCTGTCCTTCCAGACCTATCATGCATTGTCCCATGCAATGCAAACTCATTTTGCTCATTCCATAGAGCACTACATCCACTTCTTTCTCTCTTTAATTTCTTTGCCATCATTATCCTGCCTGATCAACCTGGAGTTTTTCTACCTGGCATGCCATACACCTGAAGTTTGTGAATGTGTATTTCACAAATCTTGGTTAATTTAATTTGTGCACATTGACCATGAAAGTAGTTGTGGCCTTGAGTTTGTTGCTCACATGTTTGTTATTGGGGGAAAAAAGATTATGTGTTTTATTATGGTTAACAAGAACTTTATTAGTCAAAGACACCACTAATTTTACTCTGCTATTGAATTTAGTTGTACTTGTTGGCTTGTTACCTTAAATCTTTTTAAGATACTGCCTTGCTGACATGTCACAGTACAAGAGTGGTAAGGTAATTACTTGTTACTTATAGCATATATTTTTGCTAGATTGCTAACTATTGCCTCCTTTTTATGTTTTTTTTTTATGACTAAAACTCTATATTGGCCTTGAAGATTTAGGATCAGTATCAATTAAGTCCTTGTCAAATTTTTTCTATCGGTTTACTTCCTGGGAGTTCATATGCCTTCAATTGAGTCATTCTGTACTTATCCAGGTGAAGCAAACAAAGTGTAAATAAGGACTCTATTATTCAGGGCTCAATTGATGCTGACCCTATCTCTTTGGACGATCAAAATAATGTTTTAGTTTACTTTTATTTTAGTTTTGGTGAAATACATTTACACCTACCGGTCGGAATTTATAACCTGTTCCTCTACCTTTCTACCTAAACTGGCAAGGTGGGTGCCACTTGACCTATAAAGGCTCCTGCTTTGGTTTATCCTAGCTTATCATATCTTGCAGGCTAAGCTATACATCTTGGCATGATTATTTGGCATTCTTAGACTCGTAGTTAAAAAGCTTTGTAAGTTTTTTTTTGTTGATATCCTTTTTTTAAAGATAACAGCAGTTAATTTGTATTATTGTATTGCAAACCTTTTGAAATTCTTTTTGAGATAAAAAGGGTTTTTGTCTTCATCTCATTTTCATGGGATGTTGGTGATAGAGGGCTTTTATTAAGTCTAAAACTCATTTTAGTGATCTAGACTCTAGAGAACATCTTTAAAGATCATATGCTGATAAATGGAATTTTCTTTGTAGATCGGTCTCAGGTGGAGGACAGAGAAGGAAGTCATGTCTGGCAAGGGTATTGATTATTCTTTCACTGGATAGTTTTACTTATTAATGATTCCCTTGCTCCCTTCCCTTGTCTCACTACAACTATTTCAGAAAACAAGTGCTTTCTAGTTTGTGTTCTTTCTGTAGGCTTCATTCAATTTTTATGCTAAGGAACTCAGCCATTAAAATTAATGTCTGATTATCACCAAACAAAAAATTGTCTGATTTAAACTTTAATTGAGTTTCACCTACTTTGTATATTCCCAACATTTGTTTTGATGCGATAGAATTTTAATCATTTGATTAACTAATATTTTGAGTATCCAAATGTTCTGTAACTGGTCCTTTTTGTAGAAATATGCACACCTTTTTTATAGAAAAAATGAAACTTGAATAGATTTTTTTGGTTTCAATTAAATGATGCTCTATCAATGATATTACTTTCTTTGGGGACTTGTTGGTCGTGTTTCCACATATTTGTTTTTTTAATAGAAGAAGAAATTTCATTAAAAAGAACAGAAAGGAGGTACAACTAGGGGAAGAAGAAACATGTTTTTGGACACCAAATTTCCTAGTCCTAATCCCCCTTCATTCTTTGGCCTACAACAGAACTCCCAACTAACAAGATGATCTCCTCTCTGTTTGTCCACACCTGACCAAAGAAAATCCCTCATGATTTTCTCTATTGTTTGAGACACTTTCATGTGATTAAAAAAAGCCAGCGATAGTAGATGGGAATACTAGCCAAACAGGTTTGGACAAGGGTAAATCCCAAAAAGATAAAGCTTGAGAATTACCACCCTAAGTAACTCCCAAGTAAGGCCATTTCAGAACCTAACAACCAGCCATGGCTGCATAAACAGAAAGAACCTGATTATCCATGCTCAAACCACCAAAACTGCTCTTAGCTAAGTTAACCTTCAAACCAGAGATACCTCAAAGAACTTAAGAATAGAAAGGACCTTCAAAAAGGCATCACTATCCTCCTCTAGAAAGAGAATTGTATTATCAGCAAACTGAAGATGGGAGTTTATGACATCCTCTGAACTAAATTTAATAACCTAATATGACTCCCATCCCCAAGCCTTGGCACTGTTTATTTATTTTTGGGGTACATCCCCACCTAGTGGGAAAAAGGCTTTGGTTGTTGGTTATTGTTTGGGGTACATCAAGCTCTAGCACATTTTCTCCTTTGGTTGTCCTATTCTGTTTGCATTGTTGTAGAAGTAGTTGTCTTTAATTTGTTGTGTAGTTTAAAAATATCTTTGGTTATAATGCTGTTCAATTTTATAATTAATTGGTTACATAACTTTGCAGGCCAGTTCATATGTGGTAACAAGCATTGCAATGAGAAAAATGGATTAGCAAGCTATGAAGTAAGTTCTTCTTTCCTATTGTTATTAATCAATCAATTTCACTAGTCTTTCAGAGAGGGAGATGAAATGAAGATCGTCCAATTAAAAGGGGTAGGAGAAGACCTAAGAAAATATTAGGAAAAACCATCAAAAAGGATCTTATTCTAATTGTTTTACTGAAAATCTGGTTTTATATAGAGCCCGATGGCATCCATTGGTCCTTTTAGTCTACCCTACCTAGTAGGATAAGGCTTGGTTTTTGTTGTTTTTGTCATGTTTCATGAATGAATTATGCTATTCTTCTTTAATCATTCTATCACAGCTTCTGCTTGAGGGCTGAGGAGTCGTAATTTGTGTATATCTCATTAGGTGTTTACACTCCTTTATACTCTTTGCTTCATATTACAGGTGAACTTTTGTTACTTTGAAGCTGGAGAAAACAAACAAGCCCTAGTTAAATTGGTAACATGTGAGAGGTGAGTTGGTATGAGATGTGCTGGTTTTGTTACTTATGCCATTGCTTTCTTCTATACTGGAAATTCACTTGTAGCTTTTATTTTGACATTCTACAAATCTCCTTCTGAATGATGCTTCCTAATCATATTTGTTAAATGCTTGCGCCTCTTCTGGTTATTGTTATGCACATTGTCTATTTTTTGAAGTTTAAACACTTTTACTTAATGGCGTTTGCTTTGCTATGCCCATGCAACTCAAAGTGAAATTTTGTTACTTTTGATGAATCCTGTTTTGGTATTTGGTAATTGCATGGGACTTCAATTGCATCACTTGGGAAATGTCAGTACAGAAGGCCCTTTGAAGTACATGACTTTTATTAATCTGTCTGTTGTTGTTTTGTTTTATGACAATTATGTTTTAAGTTGGATCATCTGATCATGATTGAGAGATTTCTACCTTTGGAAGGATTGCTTGTTTGAGATTACGTTGGTCTTTCTAAATCTCTTCCTGGCTTCTAAAAATTACCTTCAAGCATCAATGCAAATGTGGCAATGCAATTTCATGGGATCCGATATAGATTCAGCTTAGGATTGCCTATTTGCCTGTCTTAACAAAATTGTTTTGAAGCTTACTGATGTAATTGCCTTGTTAGTATTATAAATTATGGAATTATCTTATTATTATTATTTATTGAAAAAAAAAAACTCCAATTTTACCCAAGCACTTCTTGATAACATTCCCAAACATAAGACTGTTTCTTCCAAAAGCAATTCTTGTAAAAGTAACTCTTCAAAATTTTGAATTTTACAAATTCCGAACATACCCTGACTTTTAGGATGTACATTTGTTGCTTACCTGCTTTTGACGCATTATCATTTAAAGCTTAATTTTGTAGAATCCTTTTTTCAAATTGAATTGAACTAGGGAACTTATGTGTCTGACACATTACCATGTAATTCTAGCTAAAAATTTAAATGTAGGATGTATTTTCATCTCTTTGGATGGAAGTGTCTCCTTTAAGGCATTAAGGGTTTTGCATGACATTTTTTACTGAAGGTTGTGTGGCAAATCAAATTTCTGTTTTATTTTTTTTTCTTGGTTATTTTTGAATAGTTGTGCACAGAAACTTAATTACAAGAGGCAGAAGGAGAAGGAGCAATTAGAAAAAAGAAAACAAGAGGATAGAAGAAAGAGGTGAGAACATTGCTCCCCCCAACCCTTTATTAATTCTCTCACTTGCTATTGACTAGAAAATATGGAGATTGAATCCTTTCACTTTTAGGAATCGGTCAAAGAGTGATGATGATCTAGATGAGTTCCAAGAAAGCAAGGAGAGAAGGCGGAAAGGTTTGAAGTTGCCCTATTTTACAAGTGGATGGCCATTTTTACATCATGATGTGATAATCTCCGTATTTTTCAGTTTATCATTTGCTTATGTTAACCTGGTTATTTTAGCAATTTAAAAATAATAATAAAAATCATTAGATGAACCTAGCACCAATTGTTGTGATTAATACAGTAATTCATTTAACAGTGGCTTAATGGTGCATTGTACAGCTTTTAGTAGGAGGGTCTAACTTTAGAATGATTGACTGATTCAGGTTATTTTCTTGAAAAATGAAATTGTTTGTTACGGTTGACTCTTGTCTTTGGAAGGGGATAATTTGTGCACTGTATGGTAAAATGTATGCGGATTTGAGGTTATTATAATTTCTACTTTTAGAAGCTGGTGAAATTTTGGGTTCATCTTTTAAGCATGATGATGGCAGCACACCATGCCTGCTTGACTTGCTTCCTTATAGTTTGTTCAAATGTTTGGAAATCCTTTGTCCTGACATTTAATTGTCTGCTATAAGCTTGAACTTTCTCTATCATGTATTTACAGGGAAAAGGACTTCAATTTCAGCCAGTGATCATAAAATTGATGATGATGATAACTTTGATGAGTTTCTTGAGGAGATGTTTCCCTGATCTTTGCTGATTGATTGCCATACCTGAAAAGTACATCCTGACACCAAAGTTGGGGAAGATTGAAAGGTTAGGCGGTGGTAGGGGTAAGCGGGTGATCTGCAGGTTGATGCCTAAAATACACGAAACATGTGACTATGAATGCTTTGGACAAAATTATTTCCATTTACCCTGTAAAACCCAAAGAATATTGTGCAGACTGTAACTTTATAATATGCTAGGCGATTTTGTATTCTGTACAGCATGTATAGTAACGCCTTTTAATATCTCAATTATGAAAATTGCAAAGCAGAATGATCTGCTTGATGGCTCTGGACTCGTTTTTCCACAAGTAGTATAATTATCCATATATTGGGCGTAAAATATTGTGAAAATTATAATTCTTAGGTTACCAAAAATCCCGTCTGATACTGTGAAAATTTGTAATCTGGTATTTCATTTCCCTCTTCAACACTGTTAATTGCTTGGTAAATCCATACATTGGTGTTACTTTAATACGGCATGGTAACTTTGTATGACCTTACCTAGAAGAATTCCCGGACAAGTTGGCCGCGTTATATCATTAATTGGCATGTGCTTGGGTTTGTTATTTATCTTCCAGTTTTACAATTTCTTTTTAAATTTGAAAGCTTGGTCTTCTCATGCATTAATCGTCGGAAGTTTTCCATTCCTAGCTCCTTTCATGAACATGATAGGCTACTTGGATTAGATAGGGGTCTAATACCAAACCACAAGTATCATGGGTAATGCGTGGACATAGAGTGGGTGTTGCAAGGCTTAGAAGAAACTGTCAAAAGGAATCCACGTATTCCATGAACTGTCAAAGGGGTGGCAACTACCCATGTATTGCATGCATGACTGCCCATTTAACTAGCCATTAGAGGTAGTTTAGGAGTTATATTTTTATTGTTTACTTAGTCAATTCCAGTAGTGCAAGTTTCAGTCTTGTACTCATGGTTTAACTAAGTTATTGCCTATTTAAGGAACTAGACGTTATCAATAAAAATGGGCCAAACAATTATTCAACTGTGGTTCACTCTCACCCAAAGAGAGTATTGTTCTTGCTTACTTTAATTAGTTATTAGCTTGCTTTGACTGGGACCACTATCAGTGGTATCAAAGCTCGGTTATTATGACCACCAACAAAGAAAGGATTGAAGCTTTGGAGACAGGGCTTGGTGGGGTTCAAGACAGACTGTAACAATTGAGGTTGGGAGTAGCAGATAAGCTGAACCAATTGGAGGCGACCATTCAGAAGCTTTCAGATGTTCTTCTACCAAGCAATTCCTCGTCTAGCCGCAACAACAGTGAACGTGAAGCCCAGCCCCGTTTCAACCGAGAAGCGGTGACCAGCAACCCAATCACGCCTTCAAAAACAACTCGTCTTGAGTTCCCCAAATATTTTGGTCAAGACTCGATGGAATGGTTTGCGAAGGTAGATCAATCTTTTGAGTTTCAGGGAACGGCGGAAGCTTATAAGGTGTCGTTGGCTTCTTTTCACCTTGAAGGTGAAGCCAACCAGTGGTGGCGATGGCTCCGACGGACGTACAGAGAAGAAGGCAAGGAGGTATTGTGGGCGGACTTTGAGGAAGAACTATGGGCACGATTCGGTTCCACCGAAGGGGAAGATTTTGACGAAGCCCTGTCATACATTCGGCAAATGGGCACCTTACGCGACTACCAGCAGGAGTTTGAAAGGCTGGGCAATCACGTACATGGATGGACGCAAAAAGCTCTGGCGAGTACCTTCATGGGGGGACTCAAACTAAAAATTGTAGATGAAATCTGAATGTTCAAGCCAAGGACGCTGAAATATGCTATTAGTTTGGCTCGAATGAGAGATCAACAACTCTCAAACCAGCGGAGATTCGTGCGCCTTCTACCACATGTTAGAGCTCTTCGAACTCCTCCGCCACAATCTCGCGCCGCAATGAGATGCAACGGAGAAGAGCACAAGGTCTCTGTTTTCATTGCAATGAACACTTCTCTGCTGGGCATAGGTGCCAAAAACCTCAACTATTACTCTTGGAGGGACATACAAGCACAAGAGACTTAGAATGTGAAGACATCACTGAGCAACAAACAGGAGAAGAAGGCCATAATGAGGTGCAATAATTGGAGCCCGAAATCATGCTACACGCGTTAACGGGATGGAGTGCACCACGAACAATGTGAGTGACGGCAATGATGGGCTCGCACAAAGTAACAGTGCTAGTAGATAGCGGGTCGACGCATAACCTCCTGAGTGACCGATTGACTAGTTTGCTCAAGCTACCAGTAGTACCTACAGATGTGTTCACTGTGTGGGTGGCAAATGGAGAAAGATTGAAGTGTTAAGGATGCTTTGACAAGGTCAGAGTTGATTTACAAGGTACCCGATTTTATCTCACACTGTTCTCTTTACCTTTAGTAGGTCTCGACATCGTACTGGGTGTGCATTGGTTGGAGATGCTGGGATCGGTGGTTTGTAATTGGAAAGACTTAACTATGGAGTTTGTGTAGGAAAATTAAACTCGAAGAATACAAGGAACTAGAGTGCCCGTTAACCAAGAAGCGTTAATCAAAGAGATCTCAAAAGAATACTGTCAAGGCCATGCATTATTTGTGGTGTGCTTCCAACCCATCACAAACGTGATATCGAAGGACGTGTCGCAATTAGATCAGCAGCAAGACATACAGGTAGTGTTGAAAGAGTATAAAGACGTGTTCCAAGAACCTTGCAGTTTGCCACTAGTTCGTAAAATCGATCATAGCATTAAGCTTAAAGAAGGAACCAAGCCAATCAATGTTAGAACATACTACTATGCCCATTTTTAGAAGACGGAAATTAAGAGGCAAGTTCAAGAAATGCTAGATACGGGTTTGATCCGTCCGAGCACCAGTCCATTTTCTTCGCCAGTGCTTTTGGTAAAAAAAAGATGGGAGTTGGCATTTTTGCATTGACTATTGCGCTCTCAATACCGCCACCATTAAAGACTGCTTTCCAATTCCCACAGTGGACGACACGCTCAACGAACTCTACGGTGCTTCTTATTTTACCAAGTTGGACTTGCGAGCCGGATATCACCAGGTAAGAGTTAATCCTTCAGACATTTCCAATACGGCATTCTGTACTCATAACAGACACTATAAATATATAGTTATGTTGTTTGGCTTGTGTAATGCTCCCTCCACATTTCAAGCTATTATGAACACTATATTTCGCCCTCATCTCAAAAAATTTATATTAGCTTTCTTTGATGACATATTGGTATATAGTCCCTCTTGGGACAAGCATTTGGCACATGTAAAGTAGGTTTTGGAGATATTGCAGCGGCACCAATTCTTTGCAAAATTTAGCAAATATGCCTTTGGGCAACAAGAGCTGGAGTACTTAGGGCATGTTGTCACCCATCAAGGAGTCAAGGTGGATGAAAGTAAAATTGCAGTCATGGTGGCATGGCCATAACCTACTAATATTTCAAAATTACGTGGTTTTCTGGCTCTTACAGGTTATTACAGGAAGTTCGTCCGAAACTATGGTCTCATAGCTCGGCCATTCACTAACCTTCTCAAGAAGGGTCAATTCAGATGAAGTGAAGAACCCGAGGTAGCATTCGTTGCTCTTAAGCACGCAATGACTACCACACCCACGCTGGCAATGCCAATTTTTAACGACTCATTTACTATTGAGACAAACGCTTCCGGGGATGGTATTGAGGCAATGTTAACTTAATAAGGAAAACCCGTGGCATTCATGAGTCGTGCCCTGGGGGTGACAAAAAAAATCATGGTCCACTTATGCCAAGGAAATGTTGGCCATCGTAGAGGCAATACGTATATGGCGACCATATTTATTAGGTCGAAAGTTTTTTATCCAAACAGATCAAAGAAGCCTTAAATACTTCTTGGAGCAACGAATGGCAACATCGAAACAACAAAAATGGGTGGCCAAGCTTTTGGGATATGACTACGAGATCATATACAGACTGGGTTGTGAAAATTCAATAGCTGATGCCTTATCACGTAAGCTAGGTAGCCCAACTCTCCATCATATTTTTATTCCGCAGATTGGCTTATGGGAAGAAATTAAGAATGCAGCAAAAGGTGATCCCTATATCAATCCATGGGGCAAGTGGCTGAAAACCATCTTGAGGGCCCATTTGCATGGCACAACGGCCTACTCCTTTACAAGGGACGCGTGGTCATACCTTCCAATCCGTCACTTCGGGCCAAGATACTCCATGAGATGCATGATACTAAAGTGGGAGGTCATTTAGGTGTACTACGAACTCTTAAGAAGGTGGGACAAAAATTCTATTGGCCTGCAATGCATAAGTCAGTATGAGAATATGTGAAGGGATGTGAAGTATGCCAAAAGACCAAGACAGAAACATTAGCACCTACAGGTTTCCTTCACCCATTACCAATGCCACTTCAGGTTTGGGATGATATAACTTTATATTTCATTGAAGGGCTACCCACTTCTCAAAGCAAAGATACTATCTTAGTTGTGGTGGATAGGTTAAGTAAGTCAGCCCATTTTCTTACATTGACCCATCCATTTACGACAAAAACTATGCCAGAGAAGTTCATGGACGGACTCATCAAGCTCCATGGGATGCCCAAGTCCATTGTGAGTGACCAAGAGCCAATATTCATTAGTAAATTTTGGCAAGAGTTCTTCAAGATGTCGGGGACCAAGTTGCAGCTTAGTTCGGCATACCTCCCTCAGACCGATGGATAAACGGAGGCGGTCAACCGTTGCATTGAATAGTATCTTCTATGTTTTGTTCATCAATGGCCATGCAAATGGAGTTTTTTCTTACCTTGGGCAGAGTATTGGTACAACACGACGTACCATATATCCACTAGAATGACTCCCTTTCAGGCGCTATACGACAGACCTCCACCTTTCATTCCTTTGTATAAAGATGGACTCTAATTGGTGCATGAAGTTGATCAGCATCCATTGAATCGAGACGAGCTGCTGCAACAAATCAGGGCAAACTTGGAGCAGTTAATTAATTGGATGAAACAAATGGCAGACCAAAAGCGCAGGGATATTTCATTCAATGTCGGCGATATGGTTCTTTTGAAGCTCCAACCTTATCGCCAACAGACGGTCTTCAAACGAGTTCAGTAGAAATTAGCTAACCGCTTCTATGGTCCTTATCAAATACTAGAGAAGTTAGGACCCGTAGCTTACAAGTTGCAGTTACCAGCAGGGGCACACATTCACCCAGTTTTTCATGTATCACTACTTAAGCGGTATGAGAATCAAGGGGAATGAATGAGCGCGGTATCTACAGAATTACCACCCTTCACTGATGAAGGGGTAATCATTTTAGAGCTTCTAGCTATTCTAGACACTCGTTGGGTTAAGTACGAGGCTAAACTTGTGGAGGAAAGCTTAGTGCAATGGAAACTGTTATCGCATGAGGAGGCCACCTGGGAGCCAACTCAAATGCTGCAAGAAATATTTCCAACCATAGATCTTGGGAACAAGGATCCACTTCAAGAGGGGAGGATTGATAGGCCATGTAGATCAGACAGGGGTCTAATACCAAACCCCAAGTATCATAAGTAATGGGTGGACACAAAGTGGGTGTTGCATGGCTTAGAAGAAACTGTCAAAGGGATCCACGTATTCCATGAACTATCAAATGGGTAGCTACTACCCACGTATTGCATGCACGACTGCCCATTTAACTAGCCATTAGAGGTAGTTTAGGAGTTGTATTTTTATTGTTTACTTAGTCAATTCCGGTAGCACAAGTTTCAGTCTTGTACTCATGGTTTCACTAAATTACTGCCTATTTAAGGAACTAGACATTATCAATAAAAATGGGCCAAGCAATTATTCAACTGTGGCTCATTCTCACCTAAAGAGAGTATTATTCTTGCTTACTTTAATTAGTTATTAGCTTGCTTTGACTGGGACCACTATCAAAACACTCGTTGGTAATCCTCATTGGTGCTAAAGTTTTTTATTCCTTGTTCTTTTCACGAACACTATTGATGGTGATCCTCATTGGTGTTGTACATAACTTCTCGATCGCTCTGATCCTCTAATTTAAATTAGGAACGTAGAGCTTGTTTGGTTAAGCTTCAAATAACTTTTTTTTTAGTAAAAAAGCTGTTTGAACAGTGTTCTTACATGTTTGGTAAAATTAGCTTCAACTTTTATACAAAATTCAATGCATTATAAAAAAAATTAAGTTTTTTTTTCTAATCTCTTTTTATGATTCTAATTTATAAATTATTCCTTATACTTTAATATGTAAATACTATTTTGTCCTCAATCAAATAATTTTTTTGATCATTCTATACCTATTTTAGTAATTTAATACATAAAAATAATTCTTTTTTATACCATCTAAATGAAACAGATTAGTTTAAAATCATTTTTTAATTAACATATCCAATCATAAAAATAAATCAATTATAACAAAAAAATGTATACAATAATTAATTATTAAAATAATTAAATTTTCATAACTATCTTAAACACACACGTAATTATCAGCAACAACTTAAATCATGTGTAACCTTTTTTTTATTTTTTGAGATTTTCTTCCTTTCGTGCATGTTGTCTTGTTGATAAAAGATTATACTCTGACAATAAATAGGTGATACGCCTAATCTTTTATGCTGTTTTGCTATCTTTGTGAGTACTTTACACTGTTCCATTTTGTTTTTCCCTTGGAGAGTTTGATTGCAAGTTAGTAATCTATCACGGCTTAATTTAATAATCCATTTTTCTAATTATGATTTTATATTTTATTACATTGAAATAGTACTAAGTTGGCTTGTTTACTTGTTGGCTTGTTGCTGAACTTATTTGCCTAACCCACATGTTTTTTAACTTACTATTATGTTTGAATGATAAGTAATGAAGGGAATGAAAATGAGATGAGAGAAACAAAAATAATTTCTCTTATTTAAGAGTTTTAAAATACATAAGAAAGAAACGAAACACATGAAAAATTATTTTTCTCTTTTTTCCCTCAAATGCCTAACTTTTATTTCCCTCAAAATTGAAATAGAATGAGAAAGAACACATGAATAATAAAATTTCATTCTGTTTCATTAATAAAACTTTTAAATAAAAAAAATGGAAACTATATTTTATTTTTTTTCTTTTTTTTTCTGTTCTATCTTCACCTATTTTATTTCATTCTATTAATGAAAAAACATCCAAATAGATGGTTAAGTACTTTGCTAACATGCATGTTGTTGTTATATTTAATTAAAAACTCCCCACCTACAAATGAGTCAGCATATATTTTAATTCTCAACTCTTGGAGATGCTATATACGAGAAATTTTTGATAATACATAAATGTAATATATTATTTTTATATATATTTATAAAAAGTTAAAGTGATATAATAATTTTTTATGATGAATAAGTTTAATAGGATTTTTTTTTTTTTTACTTTTCATTTTTTGTATGTAAAAATAACATGTTACATTTATATGTATACAAAATATCTCAACTATATATAGAGCTGTTTATTGAGTAAACTTATTTTATACAAAATTTGTAGATTATGATACAAAGCAATGTCCAGAAGGTGATAAGGATGTTGTGTGTATATGGTCAATGCAAGTATGCTTTAAATGACCGTTCACCTTCTCCAATTCTTTCTTCTTCCTTGTACCTCCATTTGTTCCCAAACTCGTATCCTCTCTTTAACTAAATCGCAATTCTTGAAGTTAGACAGCATGATGTTTCAATTGCCTTAGATAATTTAACTGAATCAATTTAAATATTTACTATCAGAACCAACGAAATCATGGGCAACAATATAAGAAATTATACATAATGTGATGTAGAAAACCAGAAATTTTTGTGCTACATGGTAAGGGTCTAAGGGTGCATATTGTCTTTACCAACAAGCATATTCGTCTTCATGGATAACTTCTGAACTTCGTTGATTTTAATATATTATCCGTCAATGTTATGAAGAAGAGTGTGTGTTTGTCCTTTAGACGATTTATCACATCATAAAATATGTAAGAGGGATAAAAAAAATAGAATGGATTGAGGTAAATCTTGGCTTGTGTAAAGACTCAAGTGACTAGGAGTATCTATAAATAATAAAATATATGTTGAATAGTCACTAAGGGTATTGATTCACAAAATCAGTGATTCATAAAGTTATATCTTTCAAGAATATGACCAATATTGTTCTATAAATTTTTGACTCTGTTACACATACTCGGTTGCGTAAAAATGTAACCTTTTGACATATATCGTAGTATATGCATACCATCAATAAGAAATTTGAGCCCAGCACTTCTAGATCCTCTCAGTGTTGATTACAAATTCTGGTTACATGTATTTATCCTTGGAAATTTTTAAAAATATGATTTATTATATTATTTTTTAGATATTTAAATTATTATTTAATATGTATAAAAATATTATTAAAAATTAATATAATTTTATAATAATTTTTATCATATTATTCTATATTAAATAATAATTTAAATACTTATAATAAATGATAGAAACTTAATAATTATTCCTATCCTTGTGTGTTGTTTGTTATGAATGCCTCTTATCTTCTAGATGCTTTATTGCCTTCCTATCATTGACTTCTTCGAAGACCAAGAACTGCCAAGCTTTCTTGGTAAAAGATTCTCCCACTTATGGGACAACTTATGAAACGGGCCATCGTCCCACTCCCACCAACAGTTTGTCGTTTTTTTTTTAATCAATATTTTGGTGCCATTTGTAATATACAAAGTGATTTGTAGCTGACAAATGAGTGACTTTGCAGGGTTGGGGTCGTCTACTGACTCAGCCCTAGGTAAGCCACCTTAAATGAAAGTCTATATAGTATAAAATTTACAATTTAGAGACAAAGTAGCTCTCAACTTTCTTCTTGAGTATTTGTGATTTCTCAGCCACTAGTTAGATTGGCGGCTGCAGCAAAACAAAACATTAAGTATTGATTAGATAAATTAATATAATATATTATAATTTTATAAGTTATTTAATATAAATATTATATTATATAAATTTATATATTAAATTTTTTATATATATTAAAATAATAAATAATTTTTTAATTTAATTTTAAAAATAAAATTAAAATTGATTAAATTTTAATATAAGTTATTATAAATATTTTTTATTATAATTTTAAATATCTTAATATTTTAATTATTACGTATTAAATTTTATATTATTAAATCTTATATTATTATACTTAATACTTATCATATCATATTCTTCATATTAAACGAGTTCCAATAAGATGGTTTGTTTTCATTTTTTTATATCTATTCAGAAGGCACTGACTTTTCTTAATAAACATGACTGGTCTTGTAGCTTACCCGCTCTACACCCTCCAGTGGTCTAATACACGTCAAATATATTTTTAAAGCATTTTTTAATACATCAAATAATTATTTTATTTAAGAAACATTAACATTAATACTGATATGGGACATGATATTGTCACTGATATTGTCACACAAGAAAATACAATATTTTTTTCTTCCATTTATTAAAGAATTATTATTGGTTTAAGAGATATGCTATTTGCAACGAAATAATTTTCACGAGAAAAGTATGAATCTCAATAACCAATCAGGTTAGATTAAAAAACATAACGTGCTAAGAGAAACAACAAGTATTAATGGTCACTGCACAAGGATAATGTGCCACGTCTCATTCGTTTGGTATAAGAATTTTTGCAAGATTTAACTTATTCTCTTACTTTAAAAGAAAGGATATTAACACAAATACAAGACAATTAGATTCAATCAGTCACTTGAGATGATTGGACTATAGATTATATATTTTTTATTTAAGTATTTTTTGATTAATTATAATTTAATCACAAATTAAATAAGTTAAATCAATTAACTCATAATTTAAATATCTTACCAAATTCATTTAGTTTAATTTTTAAAATATTAATATTAACACAATTAAAATTTGAATTGTCTCATTAAAGACAATAATTCCGTATTCATTTTTTTTTATAGATATCAATACTAGAGTGAATTACTAAACCTATTGATTGCAGGTTGTTACATTTAATGAATTTTTAAATATTTATTATAAAATTCTTACTTAATATTTTATTTGATAATTCACATTATGATATTTGCAACTCCCCTCAATTTATAATATTGTGTCGTAACTGACATGAGTTTCTGACTCAAATCTGACATTAATACGACTCCAATTTTTTAGTGTTCCTATTTCATAGGCGACCGACAGTATGACTTACTCTATTTAGTAATTATCTTAGCTGCAGCCATGCTGTATCAGCCTTAAGCAGAACTTTGGTGGTTTGGTACTTTGGTTTCATGGAAATGGAAAGTCTTTCTGTTGATACACCTGGTTTTTGAATTCCGCGGAAGTCTATGCCTATTTGTGCCTGCCATTTTGTCCGCTAGGGGGTTTATACTATATTATCCTAAGCCACACGTTGCAGGTAGAGAACACGTAAGTTCCTTTTAAGAGTTTAAATTTAAGGTGGGTGCTATGGTTTGAGTATATCATACACTTTGAATTTTATTTATTGTTATAAGTTTTTTTTAGGTTAATTTTTTTTATAAATTAATATTTTTTATTTTTTCCTGAACTATTTGTCAGTTATTGTTTATCGGCCAATGCCGCCAATACTGTTCACCACCGCATGCATTGTTCACCGATATAACACTGTTCATCCCTGTATACTGTTCATCAACTGATACTGTTCACCACATGTACTATTCAAGAGCCACCTCCACTGTTCACCTGTCGCTGCTACTTTTCACCGATGTCAGCCACTGGCCATCAGCCACTGGACTACTGTTTATTTTTTAAATTTACATAATTATGTAAATAATATGAATTAAAATTATATTAATTTTTATATTTTTTCATAAATAATTATGTACATTGAAATTTTTTAATTGTATTTATTAAAAATTTTTATAAATTTTAACTAATAATATTTATATAAATATACACTTTAAAAAAATAGAGTTGACCGATTTTCTAAAATCAGTAATCTGTGTTTATTAAAAAATTTTATAATTTTAACTAATAATATTTATATAGTTATATAATTTAAAAAAAATTAGAGGTGATCGACAAATAACTTACAAATGGTCTACTAACCAACAACAAGAGTAGTAGTATGTAAAAAAATATAAAACTAAAAAAAAATCTGAAAAAAAAAAAAAAAAAAAAAACTTGATTAGTAGGTTTTCTATAATTAATTCAAATTATTGATTTATTTTATGAAAGGTGTATATTAAACTCACCCTTAAATCTAATACGTGATCAGTATGCAATTTTTCTTCTTCATCATCATCTAAGCATGTGTAATTAATTAATTCAGATAAAAAAAAGAAGCATGTGTAATTAATAATAAAAAAAATCATCTAAGGATCGATGTGTGTGTACATTATCAAAAAAAAAATTCCTAAATAATTATTATAATAGTAATTTTTTAACAATTTAATAATACATAATTAATTAAAATGATAGTACTTTCAATGTGTGTTAGTCCGAATAGAAAAGATTCAAGTCCCTTAAGCATATAATCTTAGGTTTGATCCCAGATTCATGTGTATGAAAATAACATTATTAGGAAGAATTCTCACTTAAACATCTGACCGTATCCCGAGAGATTAGTTTTTCACCTATCAAGTGATGAGATACTTTGAGAAACTAAAAAAATTAAATGATAGTTCTTAGAGTTTGATCAAAATTAAATCATTCTTTTAAAATTGGAATTCCAATAGCATGAAGCGTTGCTTATTTCTTATGATCCTTTGTCATGGATAAAACTCCTTTAAAGTGAGTCTGTTTTTAAAGTAAACAAGTAATGGTACATTCACTATTAAATTTTAATGGATTAAAATTTCAATACACTTTAGATTAAATTAAGGGTAGATATACTTTTATTTATTTACTTTAAAAGAGCTTTTTCCCTTTGCCATATGTTGTCTTTACTAAGAATTTTACAATTTTACCCTATTCCAAATTGGAGCTTGGGGATCCTTTTACGGTGGTCAACTTTTTGTCAGAATGAGATTAGGTCGATGGTACTTATAAATCTACTCCAACATTTAAGTTAGTCCATGCAAGAGTTGTTTATGTTGTATATTTTTATATTATGTTTCAAAGTCAAAGTTAGTTGTTGATATTATATTTCTCTCTCTAGTTTCTAACAACTTTTTGGTGAACATTGTAACAACTTCTGGTTCTATCTTTTTGTTACCTTCCTTCCTGTCTTTTTGGCTGCATGTTGTTGATATATCTTATCCTTTACTTGCCAGTAACTAACGGTCTTCTTTACCATTATAAATACCAATGGTTGGTGGGTTTTTATAGAGATATCAAAAATACTATTTATTCTCTTTATTCTTTTACTTTGAGTTCCTATGAGCTATCCTACGAGTTGTTCTTATGCCATTGCTATTTCAAGTGCAGAGCTAACAAGAAGTGGTTGTTATATCCTGGGGAGTACTAGTTATGAGACCATCTGTACTGAGTTATTAACTTGTAGTGACAAAATATTCTTAAGCCCAATACATTTGTACGCTTCAGCCAATATCTGATAAGTTATTTATTTATGCTATTTTAATTTTAACTATCCATCTATCTTATTTTCTATTATTTTAACAATAATCTTAAGAGTAGTTTTGTGATGGATACTATTAATTTTATCTAACATTTTTTTTCTTACTCGTATAGAACCTTTCCAATCTCATTACATTTTTTCAAGCCTTAGTCACCACTCATCACAGCTCAGCATAGCAACACCGACCAAAATCAAAACCACTTGGGACATTTTCACAAACACTTGGAACCCGATCTTCTTCACCACAACTTTGAGCTAGTTTGAGACATTTAACATCGAACAATGAGTTCATATTTGTTAGATCGGGGAATATTTGAATTTAAATCTTTGTAATCAACGGGGGCTATGATCGAGTGGTTGAGCAGCAATCATGGGTGACGCGCGGGTTACAGAAATTCTGTTTGGGTCAGAAATGAGTGGTGGTTGACTGTGACTTGGTGTTGGGTGGATGGGCTCGCGGATCTGGGCCGGAGAGCAATGAATGAGGCGTGGCTCTGGCACATGCAGTGGTGCACGTGCAGCACGAGTCTCACAGTGGAGGACGATGCGAGCAACGACACTGGTGGAGTCCAATCTGAGCGCTAGATTGTGGATCTGCGATGCACGCGCGGTTGCACATCTGAGGTGGTGTCTTCTGCTCGTGGTTGCCGGTTGGACTCGGTGCTTGGATCGAGCGTTGGGTAAAGGTTGATGGAGGTTGCGATGTGTGGTGTTTAGTGAAGTGGGTGTGGCTGTTAGGGTGGTTTGTGGTTATGGAGGATGGTGAAGGCTTGTTGTTGATGGTGGGGGATTGCGGCTTATGGTGTGGGCTCGGTGGCCATGGAGGCTTGAAGCAGAGGTCTCTCGATGTTCGTCAGCGAACATTCGCAATTGCCAGAACAAAGAATAGGAGAGGCTCCGTGTCGACAAGGAGGTCGGCAACATCCGAACCCGTTAGTACGCGTAAAATACACTAAAAACAAGTGCACTCTATCGCCAGATAATATAGGACTTGAGTCCCAGTTATCGATCCCACAAGGAATAATTGGTAATTACTAGATTCTCTAAACTCTTTGTTATTCAGACAATCGAAAGTGTATGAAGAAATTCAAGTTAAAATCTAAATAAACAAATAAAGAAAAATAATAAACAATTAAACAGATAAATCAATGAGAGAGAGACTAGAGCGCAAGGTTCACTTGAATCCAATTATTTAGATTTTCTTTCATTTATGATATAAGGTAATTCTTTTGTCAATATTCTCTTACTTACTATTGAATCTCAATGGTCATGGATGAAACAAATGCATTAAGTAAGAGAATGAATTAATTACGAATGCATTAAGCTTCAATTCAAGAGATGAATTAACATACCTGTCAATTTCATTAGTAGAAAAAATTGATGTTTAGTCATTTACCAATCTAATCCTAGGCTTACCAAATAGATCCACTCATTGAATGCGGATGGTCACCGGTCAAACAATGAATTAACACATACCAAAAGTGATCAAGTTATGACAAGAATGTAAGTAATATGATAAACCCTAAAGAAATTACCTTAATCAAATTAGAAATCAAACTCAAATAATTAGGAAAACAAGATCTCCCATAGTCCTAACTATTGGGTTTAGCTACTTATGTTCAATACAAACAAACTTATATCAAAATACAAACCCATGAAAAGAAAACCCAAAGAAAGAAAAAAACTAGAAAGAAAGAGAAATCAAAACCTCTTTAATAAATATTAACATCTTCAAGCCTTTAAGAATTAAATCCTCCCTTCGAAATCATCCTCCAAGGTTTGCTACCGCAAAACAACTCTATCAGGATTAAGGATTTTTTGTGTAATGAGCTCAATGTGTTGCCTCTGTTCAATTTGGCGCAACTTTTCTCATTTTATTGAAAATCACGTGTTCTGTTACGCAACGGGCCCTCAGACGCTTAATTTTGAGCGCTTAAGCGCTCAGTCACTTAAACCAGAATGCGCGCTGCTCTCTTGTTGTGCGCAAGCGCTCCCCACCCAGCGTTCAGGAGTTGGGACACTAAATCATTGCTGTTGCATACGCTCCGGGCGCTCAGGCACTCCAACACCAGCACTCAAGCATTGATCACTATTGCAAAATTCTTCTTTTTTTCTTGCTCCTTTGAACGTCCAATCTTTTCCAAGTGAAATTACTTGACAAAAACACACAAAATATTTAATAAAAACATAAACAAACAATACTAAAATATACCAAAACTTACGAACAAAATTCAATAAAAATAAATAAAAAGAATATGAAAAACTAAGGAATTGAACCGTAAAAATATGACATGTTGACGGTTCATCACCCGCTTCAATAACAAGAAGTGCTTTGTGCAGGTATGAGTCTTAAAATTTGTAAACCATTTTGATGACAAAAAGTGAGTTTTGAAATTGGGTTTTTGCTCCATATGGATTTGATTAATCTGATGTTCTGTTTTGATTGCACACAAACTGCTTGAAAGAATGTCAAGCTCACTTTTGACCATACTGATGCATTATTTGCTTGCTGGTTAATCTGTGATTTATGTTTGGTCTTTCTTCATTAGAATTATATGACATGTGCAACCTCAGTATATGGTTAAGTCTTGTATCAGAGTATTCATTAGTGGACTTGTAATATGTGGATTTGATGATTCTAAAACTTGTGCATGGTTTGAATCTTATTGGATGTTTTAATAGGAAAAGAAACAAGACATCTAGGATGTTTGTGCATCAATGTTTTTTGAATATTTTGTTTTGTTTTGAAGTTGTACAATAGGAATAAGAATCAAACTGATCCAGTTTTCTTTTAGAATATAGGAAAGAGGCTAATGTTGTGCCCTACCCTTGTTTTGGTTTGAAAACTAAGTTGCCTATGAGTTGTTTGATGAAAATTCTCACAAAAGATTCATGGCCTATTATTTCCTCTCCTTCGGTTTATAACTGTTAAGAATTACTCATGTACACAAAAGCTTAATTAAAACCCTGTTTAATGATCATGGCTAATGCTTATCTATGTTGTAAGGAATAGCATTCATTTTTGCTACTTTAAGTCAATGTGTTGTTGAAATAAAAAGGGTAAAGCTTAAGATTAACATAGTGTTGACTATAAGGGCAAATTTAATTAATTGATTGGATGCCCACTATAGAGATGAAAATATATGTATTATCATGTGGCAGTTTTAATGAGGAAATGATATTATAATAGTAGTTTGATTGTGTTAATTTATGACTTAGTATAAATATCTTAAAGTGTGAGGGTGTCTAACTAAAATTCTTTTATCTTTGTATCTTATATATCCTTGTTGTCTTTGAGTTACTATTAACTTAGTTATGTGACATGCATAGTTATATATGCATAAAGTGTGATAATCATAATCTAGATATACATGATCAAGTAATTGATGATGCTTGCATGAATGAATTCCATGTCTCTATTGTACTATGAGATTAGTTGAGATTGATGAGACTATGGACCAATAGTCATGGTGTCGATTTTGAGATGTGGATATGATGATCATAATCATATATAAATCATTGATTCAAATGAAACTAAATCTACAAGTGGGTTTGTTTTTAGCCTTAATGGAGGTGATGTCGCTTGGAAGTCATCTAAGCATACTTATATAGCCAGATCTACAATAGAGGCCGAGCTTATTGCTATTAACTTGGTAGGATCTAAGGCTGAGTGGCTAAGAAATCTCTTAGCAGATATTCCTTTATGGAAGAAACTTGGAGAAATAGATTATTCAGAGTCTGTGATTGCCAAAATGACAAATAGTAAGAGCAAACAAAAATGTGTATAATGAAAAATAGTGACATATATGTATACGTCACAATTCTGTAAAGCATATGCTAAAAGATAGAATTAAATCCATTAATCATATGAAGTCGAAATTTGGTCAATCCTTTGTCAAAATCTTTGTGTAGAAAATTAATAAATACCACATTGAAGGGAATGAGACTTAAGCCAATTTGAAATTGACAGTGATGGTAACTCAACTTTTATGAGTGAAAATCCCATAAAAAAAGTTCATATGGGTAATAATAAGTCACTTATTTGTTCTGCTAACATGTTGTTTGTCCCTTCCTATGGTGTGAAAAGCATGAGAAGTGTTAGATTTCATTTAATGTAAGGATAAACTAAATGTTTTTAATGAATTTCATATCACTTATAGGTGATGTATAAAATGCAGTATACACTTGATGAAATCACCTATATAAGTGTGGAGTGAGGTCGCTCCTATGAGATGATGACATAGTTTCTAGAACACTCGTGAACTACCAAGTATGCACATGACCTATTAGCGCAAAATTGCGATGAACAACTTTGGATGAGAAGTCAGTATAAGTAATGAGATCACTGATTCACAAGTGGAATGAGGTTCATAGAGATACTACTCTTACTGACATTCCTTTGAGTTATATCTTATTTACTCAATGTGCTAGTTCATAGTTCAAAAGACACTAGTACTTATGCATTGATTTTTTAAGCTCACAGAAATTTCTTTTATTAACTTTAAAATATGTGGAGGATTGTTGTATATTTTTTATATTATATTTCAAAGTCAAAGTTAGTTAGTTGTTGATCTTATCTTTCTCTCTCTAGTGTCTAACAACTTTTTGGTAAACGTTGTAATAACTTCTGTTTCTATCTTTTTATTACCTTCCTTCCTATCTTTTTGATTGCACATTGTTAATATATCTTATCATTTACTTTCCAGTAACTAAATGTCTTCTTTACCATTATAAATACCAATGGTTAGTGAGTTTTTATAGAGATATCAAAAACACTATTTTTTTTCTTTATTCTTTTACTTTGAGTTCTTATAAGCTATCTTACGAGTTGTTATTGTGTTTTTACTATTTTAAATACAAAGCTAGTAAGAAGTGATAGTTATATTATGGGAAATACTAATTATGAGATAATTTGTATTGAGCTATTAATTTGTAGTGATAAAATATTCTTAAACTTAGTGTATTTGTATGCTTTAACTAATATATGATAAATTATTTATTTATGTTATTTTAATTTTAATTATCTATCTATTTTATTTTTTATTATTTTAACAATTTAAAAAGTAAAAAAATTAGAAAATGAAAGAAAAAAAAGAAAAAAAGATGATTTTATATCTCTTTTAGAAATATAGATATTGTATATATATTTTTTTAAAAGTATGTAATTGAAAAAAATAAAAAAAATAAATATAATAAATAATATTAAATAAAATATAAAAAAATATATATATTATTTACGGTAAGAATATTAGAATTACAGAAAAAATAGTTAGGTACTTTGGTTTCGTGAAAATGGAAAGTCTTTCTGTTGATACACCTGGTTTTTGATTTCTAAGAAAGTCTATGCCTATTTGTGCCTGCCATTTTGTCCTCTAGGGGGTTTATACTATATTATCCCAAGCCACACGTTGCAGGTAGAGAACACGTAAGTTCCTTTTAAGAGTTTAAATCTAATACGTGATCAGTATACAATTTTTTATCATCATCATCATCATCTAACCAATTGTAATTAATAAAAAAAATCATCTAAGTATCGATGTATGTGTATATTATTAAAAAAAAATCCTAAATAATTATTATAATAGTAATTTTTTTAACAATTTAATAATACATAATTAATTAAATAATAATACTATCAATATGTATTAATTTGAATAAAAAAATTTAAATTTTTTAAGCATATAATTTTAAATTTAATTTTAAATTTATATGCATAAAAATAATATTATTAAGAAAGATCTTCACTTAAGTGTTTGGTCATATATTAAGAAATTATTTTTTATTTATTAAATGAACAGATACTCTAAAAAATTAAAAAAATTAAATGATAATACTTAGAGTTTGATCAAAATTAAATTATTCTTTTAAAATTAGAATTCCAAAAGCATGAAATGTTACTTATTTCTTCCAAACCTTTGTTATGAATAAAACTTTTTAAAAATGACTTTTTTTAAAAATGAATAAGTAATGGTATATTTATTATTAAATTTTAATAAATTAAAATTTTAAAATATTTTAAATTAAATTAAAAGTATATATATTTTTACTTATTTATTTTAAAAGAACTTTTCCCCTTTGTCATATGTTGTCTTTACTAAAAATTTTACAATTTTGCCCTATTTTAGATTAGAGCTTGGGGATCCTTTTACGGTGGTCAACTTTTTGTCAGAATGGGATTAAGTTGATGATACCTATAAAGTTACTCCAAACGTTTAAGTTAGTCCATGCAAGAGTTGTTTAGAGGGTAAAAAGGCTAGAGAAAGAATATAACCCGGAGAACGGTGTTACTATTACCAGTTATAGGCTCTAAAGACATCTCCTTTGAGGGAATGTGTACTGCACCCATCCTTTATGACTGCAATGGTTGTGGTAAGATATTCGATTATAGGATTCGCTTATCCTTGCGTGACACATGTCCACTTTATTACAAGGGGATATGCTATAAAATTAACCCAACCCACTTGCATGCAGGTGACCAGGGGAAGTGGTCAAGGCTGGATAAGGCCAAACAAGCCCAGATTCCTGGGGCAGGGGGAGCGCATTAGGCAAGATACTGTCAAGTATGGTTTGATCGAGCCAATTTAAAGTATGTTTCAGAGTTTCCCAATTCAAAACTTACATAAGCAATCAAGTTAAGGGTGTTAACGACTAGAGATATTTTGGGTTCATTTGCGCTAGTACAATCCACAAGCTCCAGTTTGGAGCTTAATTAAGCAATCAAACTATAAGTTATCCTCACGATGGTGAGTCTTGGCAAGGTTGAGCGAGGGTCTTTAGATTGAACAAGTCATGCAAGGCCAGATGATCGGGTGGAGATGGGTGAAACTGGATATGATTTAGTTTTTTCATGCTGGCTAGCTCCATGCCCCTTTCTAACATGTGAAAGGTGAGCTAAGTAGCTAACCAATAATTTGTGATATTCTTTAATTTCTTTATGGAAGTTGTAGCAATAAATTAATAACGAAAAGTTGTCGATTCATAGTGGCGATTTGTGTGATTGATTTCACCAATCTAATAACGCTTTTTTAAACATCTTGCATGCAAAAGTGTGTATAATTTTATACAAATAAATTTTAAGAGATGGCAAAATTGTTTTATTATACAGAGCTATTAAATTATATATAAATATGCACATAAAATATTCATATGAATTTACATAAATTTTTTAAAAAATTAATGATATAAAAAAGAATAAATTTTTATTTTTCCAACTTGCATTTCGGCCATGACATAATAGTACACGTATTGAACCATGTGACACACTTTTTTTAATATCTTGCATGTAAAAGTGTGTATAATTTTATATAAATTTTTTTAACAGATAACAAAATTGTTTTATTATACAGAGCTATTAAATTATATATAAATATGAATATTGTTAGATTTTAATTTAAAATTAATTAATATTAAATAAAATAACTTAATAAATATATAAATTATATTTTAAATATTGAGTCAAGTAATATAAAATTCTTAACACTATATTCTACCGATATTTAAATAGAATAAGTCAACTTATCGAAATAAATAAAAATAAGTTTAACAAAATAAATAATAGATATATGATCTTATTTTTGATATTATGTAAAAATTAATTAATATTAAATAAAGTAACTTAACAAATATATAAATTATATTAAAATATTAAAATATGTAATATAAAACTCTTAACACACATCAAAATATTCATGTGAATTTGCATAAATTTTTAAAAAATAATGAAATAAAAAAGAATAATTTTTTATTTTTCCAACCTGCATTTCGGCCATGACATAATAGTACACGTATTGAAGCATGTGACACACTTTTTCCTACCTAACCAACTTCTCCCAATTACATTTTAAAATATGTTTGAAATTGAAGAGATCCTGTACCTGTTCTGTAAAATGACAGAGAGGATTATCGTTTTCTTGGAATATAATAGAGAAACAGGCTAATTATTGGAGGGGAAAGAATTCTCCAGCCAGAGTTGGGAAAATTATTAAACTACAAAATGATAGAATATTTTTCTTCATTTACTGTAAGAGGTTTTTTTTATTATCATTTCATCAATTACTTACATAATTTTAAGTAAAAATTAATTTACTATAAGAGTTTGGCAAAGTGTTACTGATTTGTATTTTTTAATTTTAAAGATCGAATAATATTATTTGCACAGTTTTTATAACCACAAATAAGCAAACGTGGCTTTTCTCAGTTTCATTGACCTCACTAAAATCTTTTCTTAATTATTTCCGGAGATAAAAACTTACCAACGAAAGAACTAGAAAGATAGTGAATTGAGATATATACTTGAAATCAAACATCTCATTTGGCTTGCAATATTAGCTATCGGGAGAGCTAATTACCTGATGTAAGGTGTAATGTTATTATTTTGCACATAAATTTTAGTCAATTCATAGGTAGAATGATAGAATTCTAATTGGTATACAATTATCTCATAGATGGTTGTACTAATGGAAAAAAAAAATGCTACCTACCTTACATATGTAAATGGTGAGATTGCAAATGAAAGGTAACATTACTCACTATAATATGCATTTTTTTTCATTTTAGTTTAACTAAATTTTGTTAAGTATGATTAGCATCAGTCAAGAAGGTGTATTGTGTGATTATAAAGTTAATTCAAACTTAAGCGAAAACTAGTTTTTATACAATCAAACTATGTAAGTAGTGAAATAAGAAAGATTATGATTCTTAAAGTAAAAAACATGTAAAGTAAGTTTGGGTATTTTTTCAAAAACATATTTAATTTAATTTAAAACAAACAGTGTCCATAAAAAAAATTAAAACAGAGTCTATTGTGTATAATAATTGAGATTAAAGTTGAGCAAACAAATATTAGACTTGAAGCAAATGCTAAAATCATAATATATAGATGCTAAATTACAGTAAAACAACTTCAAATAATAGAGAAACAAAACAAATAAGCTAAATATTAAAATTTAAACAAATCCAAGATAGCAAAAGGCACATAAAAAGAGAGGAAATGTTACCATGTGTATGCTTCAATTTGATACATCCGACACAAAATCTTCTTTGACAGCTCAAACCGAACATTGACTCAGCTAAGCAACTTCAACTCTTGCCACGTGTTCTTTCAGCTTACTCAACACTCACCACTGAGGGTTGGGGTGTGCAGCTAACACGTGGCACCTGCACGTGTCTTCCGCTAGGTGAACCTCACATATCGTTTCATTGCTTTTGCATACAAAACGACAAAAACCCAACAAGCCCTACTGCAAACGGCGGAGGTCAATACGCCAATGGTAGGTAGTTGGCAAGTGCTGACAAATAATTATTAAATTTATCATAGTGGGACAAACGGAACGGAGAGAAGGACGCGTAATAAGGTTTCGTGGTGGGGCCCACGTGTTCCGTTCATGATTTCGACACGTCGCTCATCATAGACAGGTGTCCCAGTTAGGCGAAACCCATTTTTTATATTTTAATACTTTAATCACTTTAATTCTAATCATATGTCTTCAATTTTTTCCTCTAACTCTTTTAATCACTTTACATATATCTATTAATTTAATTAAATAGAGTTAAAAAATAATAAATAAAAAGTGACTAAAGAGATTGAAAAAAAAAATTAAAAAAATTGATTGAAGCCAAATTTTATTCTTATTCAAATAATTAAATATAAAAAAATAACAGTTCCTAACTTTATTTTTTTGTTGTATTATAGATCCAGTATCAATTATTATTATTTTATTTTTGGTTGAATTATTATTAGGATTATTATTTTATTGTTAAAGTAAAAGAAAGGCCTCCTTCCTATTCAAATATAAATTAATTATATACATGACCCTTAATTTAAATGGAATTAAGAAATTTTAGAGATAAATCGATTTTGATATCGAATTTTAACCAAAGAAATTTGTTCGCACTTTAATCTAATATTTTTCCTTTCACAGTATTAGAAGATTTTGTAATTAAATAAAAAATAAAAAACAATGGTCTTAGTTAGGTTAACTCACTGAGTCACTGTTGCTGAATGCGGGTCCCGTTGGGAGAGAAATTTGCTTTTGAAAATGAATGGATATATATAGCATTACGTCCAGATTGCCCTTGCTGATTCTCTTACTAATAATACTCTTATGAATGTGTAAATAACGGCAGATGCTATAGTACCTTTACCAGTGTCACATTTATTAACAATTAATTTCATGATAAATATTTGAAATTTAGTAAATATAACCAATTAGTAATAACTCATTTTGGGTACCAATACACTTAAAAAAAAGGTATCAAATTTTCTAATAATTAATCATTGTGCATTTTAACCATATTCCTGTTTTAGTAGCAATGAGTAAATGCTGTAAAGTTAATTAGATAAAACAGAGTTGTCCTTTTTTATGTAACTCAAATTTTAATACAAATAAATAGATGGGTGAACGAAATAAGTAAATAAAAATTAATGATAAAGTCATAAAAACGATAGATATTAGGCACTACAATGAAAATTATACAAGAAATTTTAGACATAATTCATATTTTCTTTTCAATATGTTTCATTAATCATTTTCACGTGTTCTATATTGAACTAGGTGACACAAGGATAAAGCTTGATGAACTTTTCAATAATGTTTCTTTAGGTTACATATACTATGGTCTATATGGACAAAAAGGACGAGTTAGAAGGGGCTATTTTTGTCAACACATGATTGTTCTTACATTACACTCAAGTAATTAGGTAATTCAGGTAACATATTTTATTTTCTGTTGTTTTCTTCCAAAGGGGAGACATCGGACATGGAAAACGACCTTTGCGTGAAGTAGAAATAAAATATATTTCTTACATTTTTCTTTTCTCAACAAAAAATAAAACAAGAACCTTATTTTATTTCCTTATTATTCGTATACTTAATTCTTATTCTCATCACAGCATCATGCTCCAATGTCTCTCCTAAGGTTGCAGAGATAGAAAGAAGAGAGAGAATGGGTCTCATCTCAATGCAATTCAGGTTCTGAAAACCAAGGCTTACCATAGTAAGTTCTTCAAAAGTTTATGGCTTTATGCTCTTAAATCACAACATCTCTAGCTCTGATTCAAATTTGACTAGAACTTTCTGAAGGGTGTTTTCTGTGTTTGCTTGTTTTCGTTTTTCTCTATGATAATTGTTTGTGAGAAATGGGAATTTTCTTTTCAGCATGTATGTTTGGTTGGCAAGAAAACATGAGAAAAGTAATTTTGATTTTTGAGTTTTCAGTCTAGTAATGAAAAAGGGTAGTCATCACTTTGTTCTTATACAAATAATCAAATTCCCAGCTCAAGAACACAAAGCTTGATCAAGCTCAAGTCTTTTTGGGCTTATCTGAGTGGAGGGTAAGTCTTCAAATTCCTTTCCTTTTACTTATAGACACATTTTCTTGACATTTTTTAATTTAGCCTCAACTTCATTACCTTTTTTTTCAGCTTTGCAATGGAGTTAACAGATTGAGATTTATTTAATCCTGAGCATCTTTCAATTTTTCTATTTATGGAATTTGATTATGTTCTTGTGTGTATCTATGATTTTGAATTTTGTTGTTGTATCTTTGTTCGGTTCCAAGGAAAACTTGTGTCAAGATGCCGGGGAAACCTGAAACTGATGATTGGAGAGGAGAGCGTGGTGAGCAGATTCAGTTTCAATCTTCCATTTATTCTCAGCCTTGGTGGCGTGGAGTGGGGGAAAATGCCTCCAAATCATCTTCAGCGGATCAGCTAAATGGTTCAGTCATGAATGGTGTTACTGTCACACAATCAGAGACCAATGAAAGGCTGGCTGATGGAGTTGACTTCAATAAACAGACGCAGCCTGTTCTTTCTCCTTCACTGTCTGCAACTGATAAGTCAGGTGTCTGTATTGTATTTTGGCATCTCATTAGACTTTTGCTTGATAATAATGTATTTTTGTTACTTCTCCTTTTTGTATACACATCTTTTTGATACTAACTATTTGAAGTAACCAGCATGCTTGTGTTACTCGTTTTATCATCTGATTTAATAGATTGAGTTGACATAAGTTCAGGTCAATTGCACTTTGCCACCCTGATTTATCAAACCAATTTGACTTTTCACCCTAATTAATAAAAATATAAAATTAAGCATTTTACATCCTCATTTAATCGATTGGTTGCAATGATCCCCATGTCTTTCAAATTAAGGGTTAATTCTCATAATTAAGAGGAACTTATAAAGGAAATATCACTCAAAATGATACTCTAATTGTGCTCAAAAGTGAGGAATTTGTATCTCCTATGATGACTTTTATTTGGTAAATTAAGGTTTTTGTGTTAAATAAATTACTTGTGGTACACGTGCTTCTCAAATTTGTGGGGGACATTGCAAAACATATGTTAAACCCGGGGGGGGGGGGGGGGGAATGTGCTTAATTTCATAAACTAGGAAGAAAAGTGCAATTGGACCTATAAATCAGGCATGAAAGTGCATGAGGTGCATGTTAGAGTTCACTAGAAACTAAATGTGTTTCTGCACATACATTATTAGCATGGTATGTGAATATGATATTTATGGAAAATTTTCTCATTGGTCTCAGGTGGGGGTGTTGCCAAAGAGCACCAAAACATCAAACATGCTCTGTCCTCAGCCCCATTTACCATCGGCAAACAGCTTGGTCCAAATTCCCAGATGGAACTTGTTGGTCATTCAATTGTAAGACCTTTAAATTAAATTTTTCTAAGATATGTAGGCATGGTGAACTTTTGTTGCACACTGCATGAGCCTTTAATTTATAGTTGTGACTTGTGAGTTTATAGCTAATAAATCTCTCCCATATTATGTCAATTTTCTTTTCCATTGTTTCTCTACTTTCTTATTTTTAATTTTTTGGGTTGATGGAATCTCGTACTTTGTAGTTTGTACTGCATTTTTGGGTGTAAAAATAACCATTATAGGCTTTCTCAATATATGATGCAGGTTTTAACATCCTATGCTTATTCAGATGCACAGTATGGTGGAATCTTGACTACTTATGGGCAACAAGCTATGGTATGCTATCTGCAATTTTCTATACAGTGACCAGAACTGACCCTCCTTTGATCCATTGGAAAGAGAAATTGTTTATTTCTTTTGTTTGGTGTCTAGGATAGATATTCTGTGCACATATATTTGCAGAATGTAGGCTTATTCACAAATTAAAACATTAATATTTATTTCTGACACAGAAAGTTTGCTGTAAAACAATAATTATGTAAACGAGAAGATATGGCTCATCACTTATTCACTTTGAAGTAATTTGAGCATTTCAGCAATAGTAACAATAACCATGGAAATGCCTTTGGTTGTAAGTCATGGTTCTTTTTATTTTCAATTACACTCTGAAAAGCTAGACCCTTCACATCGTTGTAACAGTAACCACTGCATAAGTGTCACCTTTATGATGGTGGAGTTTCCTTTTAGGATGGCTTTCTTTTTATAGACTTCTGCATCTAAATTTAAATTCAACCTCCCTTCCCCTTCATTTTTCGTAAGGCTTTTTGTGTCTTTTACTATTCTTGTTGGACCAAGTAACTGCAATACTACTTTATTGCTAATGTACTCCTAGTCCTAATAGCTATTGGCATGATCCTAGATAAACCCTCAGTTGTACGGAATGCATCATGCTAGAATGCCTTTGCCACTTGAAATGGAAGAGGAGCCTGTTTATGTCAATGCAAAGCAGTATCATGGCATTTTGAGGCGAAGACAGTCACGTGCTAAGGCTGAGCTTGAAAAGAAAGTGATTAAAGTTAGAAAGGTATGATTGATAACTAAACTAATTTAGAAAGAGGAACATACAGCCAGGAAGAAGGGGTCTACTACCCTGAAGAAAAAATAGCTGTAAAAGTAAAATTCATTTAAAGCAATAGGTTACTATTAGATTGATGGAAGTTTATGCATTCATAGTCTTTATATTGGAAGGAAAAGCTCACCCTGAATTGATTCAATATTTTCCATGTTATGGCTTTTATTATGCATCATATTTCCATTTCTTTTGTCTTTCATTCTTGTACTGATAATCTACTTGATATTCTCAGTATGACAAATAGATTTAGGCAATTGAACATTATTTACCATGTCTTGGATTATATGCTGAATTGCTGATATTGGTTCTGTCCTCATGATTTCTTCGGTTATTTTGCTTTCTATTAGGTCTGCTTCTTATGGCTATCTGATAGAAAAGACAATGGAAAATTAATTCTATTTCCTGCTTTGCCTGTTTCTTTGTGATGCAGCAAGCAGCAGGGCTCAAATTAATATCTTTTAAATTCTCAATTTTGACATTTTTTCAGTATTGACATTTGAACACGCTATTCTAATTGTTAAGTGGAAATCTAACATATATACATTTAAATGCCAATATTTCTTTTACTGGAAAAAGAAAAGATTATTAAAGAAAGGGAAAGACATAGGAAACAGAAGGATATGAAAACCTCTAGAAACAAAACTTCAATATAAACTCAGTATCAAATGTAACAAGGCCATCAGATCTCTTTGATGTCTGTTAGAATAAAATCCTTAAAAAGCCATATATCAAAGAGAAGCCAAATTTAACAATTCTATCACCATGAAAATGTGGTGTTTGTAGAAAGTTTATGACAGTGTTTCAGAAGGTCCTGTGTAGAATTTTGTGTGTTCAGAATACTTTAGGAATTTTCACTATCAGGAAATCATAAACAGTCCAAGTGTTCTTTACTTGACTATGAGGTTTATGTATTAGGTGGTGTCAAGAAACAACTTTCCTAAAAGATTAAGCTGTTAGGCAAAGGCACCTAAACAGTTTTATATCTCAAACAGCTGGTTTCCCAGTTATACGAAGACACGAAAAAGAAACAACATGTATGCTCGCAAGCCTATAAAACATCTCTACTCTAATCTTATGAAGTCCCTGATTCTTGCAATACTTTTCATACCACTAGTCAGCAAACTGTCCTATAGATATCCTTCAAATCCATATTCTTTTTTATAGTACTGAAATTCCGGGAATTAATTTCTGGAATGCATCCATCCATACTTGAGCATTAAAGCCATCAAGTTCACTAATTTTAGAACCTTACATCCTTATGTAGTTCAAAACCTTACATCCTTAAATGTTCATTAAAATATTTGTTAGTTCAAAATCCTACATCCTTAATTTTAGAATCCTAAATCCTTTATGTATCTACTATAGATTGATTCCTATATTTATCCAACATTTCTCTTACTTTATTATCTTACAAGACTTACATTTTTCCTGGTTGCTTCTTTAACCGAGTCATGATCAACATATACATATATATAATGCTAAGAAAATTTGAAGAGAAATGCAAGTGGACTGATTGTGTGTAAGCAGTATCAACTCATGCTCCCTTTATTCCTTGTTTGAGGATGAAAGCGGTGCTTGTACTTTCACTTATTTTTTTGGGGGGAAATCATCCATTCTGAGATTATTACCATCATGGATCATAAGCGTTTCCTAAACAGTTTCCACGTCATAGGATAGGATTGCAATAGAGAGAAGACTCTAATTATCATGTGGCAATATAACATTTGATAATATTGGCTGTAGATTTTGGTTATGCATTTGAAAATGAGGGGTTATGCTATTCAATAATTAGCAGCATAACAACACAACAGTCTATTCTGTGCAATATGTCTTAAGCCAAGACTTGTGTATTCATCTCCTAACTTGTGTATTTCCTTCCAAAGTACTATTTTGGGCCAAAATTACTTGGAAGGAAGTTTCGATTTTTCTTTTGAGCTGGAACAGAAGGTAGGAGATGGAGATTAGGGTGAAGGAGGTAAAACACTTTCAAGTTTTACAATTAAGGGTAAAAGAGGAAGCATATAGTGGATGGTTAGATGGAATATTTCAATTGTAAGTTTTAAATGAAACACTGTGAGTAGAATACTATCAGCAATGTAGTTATCTGAAAACAAGTTGAGCAGACTGTTTATGAGTCTAGCACTGTGGTTTCTATACAAGTGATTATGGTCGGGTAGTGGGCAAAATATCACGAATGACCATGATGTTTTTTGGGGCTTCAACTATGTCTCACAGTGGTAAGGTGTTGTGTGAATGTTTTGTATTCATATAATTTTATCTCTCTCATTTCTTGTCATTCGTGCAGAATAGATCATAGTCATAGGTGTTTCATTCATTTCTTACAGCCATATCTTCACGAATCCCGTCACCTACATGCTATGAGAAGGGCAAGGGGTAATGGTGGTCGCTTTCTCAATACAAAGAAGCTTGAAGGTAATAATTCTAATGCCACTCTAGAAAAAGGCAACAATAATGGTGCAAAATCCTCAACAGTATCTGGCAGCTCACCTGCCACTGAACGTTTGCTTACCAACAATGAGAATCTAGGCTCATCAAATGATCAGTATGATGCATCACAGTCCATGGTTCAGGACATGCACAAAGTGCAGGGTTTCACCATTGGTTACCATGGTGGCAATGTTCTGTCATCACTATACCATTCACAGATAAATGGAAAAAGGGAGGGAGACTGCTTTGGAAAAGAGAGGGAAAACATGCACATGAATGGAGCCCCAAATGGGGCTATTAAATAACACTTCCCTCTGAGTTGGTGGGTTCCCTCAGGCATATGACAACATTTAGGTACTAGAAACTCTTTGATATATACTAATGGTTTGCTTGAATATCTGTGGAGGCTTATATAAGGCTCATATATTGCAGGTGAAGATGAAGGGGCTTTGTCTCATCCAACTTGGAGGAAACCACCCTTATGATGCAGTAATTCTCAGGCAATTCATTCTTGGCTCAGTTACTTAGAACAAAGTGGTGAAACCAGTAAGGAAGATTCATGGTACAATCCATGCCTTGTTTGGTCTCCCCATGCTTCCGTTTCTCTTCACAAGTCCATTTGTAAAATGGATGAGGAGAAAGAAAAGAAAAATGACTTTGGTTTCTGAACTTTTGAGTTGGATATAATCGTGAAATTGAATATTTGAAACTGGATTTGAAGGTTCATAAAACTGTAGACTGACTTGTGTGACATATACTCCAGAATATGTTATAGTGTTATACTTTCCTCTCTTTTGTCCTATCTCTCCTGCCATATATTATCCTTAATTGGTGTATAATAGTAGTTTTGCTTTGATGCTTCTGTACTTCCATATGAAATTGCTAGCCTATTATTGGTGTGGCTCTTGCATGCCCATTATCTTTGGATCTTGTTTCACCCTATATTATATATGTGGGAAGTGCTGAATGGAATCAAATTTGCTTCAGAAACCGGGACTTGCTGAATAAAATTACTTAACGATATCATCTTAACTTCGGTAAACAAAAATAAAAAATAAAAAAGGGAAATGATGATTTGCAGGAAAAGCTTTCCGTGAAAGTTGTACGAATTGATGCGATTGGTCGAATGCGTGTGATGGGTGTGTGCAGATACTTCTAAAATTACTTTTTCTTTCATTCTTTTGGTAGTGAATTTCGTGAAATTTTTCATATCGAATAGCATTGCTCTTAAAAAGGTATAGATCGGTGCAACCTTAGATAAAAAAAAGGGGAGCAAATCTATTTGGGGACTACTCGACTCTGGGATGGAATCTCAGTTGCATGCATTTTAGGTTTAGCCTACTATTCTCCTCTTCTTATTAGGTCATATACATCCTTTATAACGAAAAGAAGAAGGGGAAAAAAAGTGTTATCCATATCTTAATGGGGCTCCGTGTGACAACTTGGCATGTCTTAATTCAAGTTGAGGTAGGCTTGGCTATGGGATAAGTAAACGGAGTTTTTGTTCAATCTCACTTTCTTTTGCATTTTTTGGGATAAAAATATGAACTTGTTTTGTAAGAAAAATATTAAAATTCACACCAGTTCTATACTTACGAATATTTAAATTTAATTTATATAATAGATAATTATAATCTTAAAATTAATTTATCTCATATAAACTATAAGATATATTCAAAATAAGTGTTAAAATAGTAAAGATAATTTAATATTAGTAACTAAATTAAGTATGATGTTTATTTATATTAGGGATGTGAGACATAAATAAATTGATATCAAACTCGCACCCACTCTATCTTGAAATAGAGCAAGTTTTACTTGTTGCATGCGAGATATGATAATTTTGGTACTAGTAGGTCAAAGTAAGATGGACAAGCCTAATTTAAGGTTGAGATTTCATTTGATTTTGGTGCCATGCCCCTCTTTTGTTGATACTAGTCATTCCAAGGGTTCTATTCTATCTCTAATTTCTCAACTTCTCCACTGTTATTATTATAGCATTAGTTCATGGAAATCTTTCTTGCCTAACATTAGGGTTCTACTCTATTCTAGCATCAACGTGCATCATTCTTCCTTGGTCATTGGCCACGTTTCACTACTTTCCGTCATCATGGTGTGATTCAACCTGACCCTCAAAATGTAGTCTTGTAGCAAACAACTTATTTTTTTTAATCTTTTAGTTCCATTAAAATTAATGATACTTGCGCAAATTTATTCTAACACACTTCTCATATATTCTTTCATATAAGTCATTGAATAACCATTAGTATACGATAATAATTTTTAAGAGAAAAACAGTCCAACTTGTGTACATATCTAACATAATTTGTGCAAATATCTTTTCCCTTCTGTTAAAATGTCACCACAAGGTCCCCAGTGAAATTGGAACACATCCAACTAATACACAACCCAAGTTGGCATAGTGACTTATTGAGTAAGGAGATGTATTACATACCTTAATTATTTGATTAAATCAACATCTAAAAGAATTAATTATCTTAAATGGATAGAGCCATGTGGAGGAAGGGAGTTGCCTTTCCCATGGAGGAACTTAACTTGGTTAATGTGAAAGTTGCGTGAGTGGTAATACTAACACTCTTACCGTAAGAAGAAGAAATCAATAGACACCATTGGACTTCATTAAAAATCAAAAGTTCGGTTTGGAACTGTATGAAGTAAATTTTTTTCAAAGGCTTGCTTTAAAATTTGCTTAACTCGTCCTCTACCCTTTTATTCGAAATATCTTTCATTTCTTAATGTTTGAAACATTTTATTCCTAAAACTTCCTTTACATTCATAAAAATGAAGCTAAAGTAATATATTTTTATTTGTATTTTCACTAATTCTGTTGATGAGGATACGAATTAGTAGCCCAACGAAGGACTGTGTGTTAAGCTAACTACCATGCTAAATTGGAAAAATACTTCATAATTATTTTATAATTGTGTACTGTAAAATAAGTTGTGTTACTGTGATACTGGATACATATTATGGACAAATGCAAATTTGTAGAAAGATGTGTACACAGATTGGGGCAGTGCAATACAGTGAGGCTGTCAACACTATCACAGTTTCGCCTGTTCTTGCAGTTGGTCCTGTGCAGAGAGCCAAAAAAAAAATTAGCACTATGCACTTAAATAAAAACACTAAAATAAAAGGGAAAGAAAAAGAAATGGATAGGATTATGTAGTGCAAACAAGTGGTTGTCTTTTAAAACAGAAAGAGGTAACCAATCATTAAGAAACAAATTGAATGCTCAGACATATATAAGGCTAGATTTCTGCACCATTGGATTCAGGATTGATTGAACTATAGAACATACAAGCAGATGGTTGCCCCTTTTCAGAAGAAAAGGCAAGAGTTAAGATCAAGTTAAAAGCAATTATTTTGTTGCTAGAAAAACGGTAGCATCTATATTTTTTCAAATGTAGCTTGTGCCAATTTGCCTTCATTTTGATATGGAAAAAGCCTATGATAGGATACCAAGAAAGGTATTGTGGAAGGCTTTGGAGAAGAAAGGAGTTCGTATCGCCTATATTTGAACAATCTAAGATATGTATGATAGAGCTAAAACTAGTGTGAGAACACAGGGTAAAGTCACAAAAGATTTCCCTATAACTATAGGACTGCACTAAGGATCAACTTTTAGTCCACATCTTTTTACCTTGGTCTTGGATGTACTTACTGCGCATATTCAAAAGCCGGTGCCACAATGCATGTTTTTTGCAAATGATATAGTCTTAGTTGGAGAGTCGAGAGAGGAAACAAATAAGAAACTAGAGCTATGGAGACAAGCTTTGAAAGAACATGACTTTCGTCTAAGTAAGAATAAGACGGAATATATGAAATGTAAGTTCAGTAAGAAGCGTGTTAATGCTAGCTTAGCGATAAAAATTGAAGATCATACCATACCACAAGTCACACAGTTTAGGTATCTTAGATCTATCATACAAAATGAAGGAGAGAAAAAGGGAGATGTAAACCATAGGATTCAAGTTGGATGGATGAAATGGAGGAGTGCTTCAGTAGTTATTTGTGATAGAAAAGTGCCTCTCAATCTTAAGGATAAATTTTACCGCACAACTATAAGGCCCACGATATTGTATGGTACTAAATGTTGGAAGGTAAAAAGTCAACAAGAGCATAAGATCAGTGTTGCGGAGATGAGGATGTTGCGCTGGATGTGTGGTCATACAAGACAAGATAAGATTAGAAATGAATGCATTAGAAAGAAAGCAGAGGTAGCACCTATTGTAGAAAAGATGGGAGAATCTTATCTTAGGTGGTTTGAACATATAAGAAGAAGACCCTTAGAAGCCCTTGTACGAATAGTAGATAAGGTGGAGAATAACCTAATAGCTAGAGATAGAGGAAAACCAAGAAAGACTATAAGTGAAACGATTAAAAAAAATTTAAATTTGAATGACATTTTTGAAGACTTAGTTTATGATAGGGTACAATGACATCGTTTGATCCATGTAGCCGACTCCACCTAGTGAGAAAAGGCTTGGTGGTTGTAGTTGTTTGAATTTCTGGGATAATCTATTCAGCAAGACTAATGTTCTAGAAAATACCATATAAGTCAAGTGACCAACTTCTTGGGGCCTGTCAATTTGCCTTGCCATCTAAGTAATTACTTATGACTCGTTTGATAAAGCCATATCAGTTTACAAACAATGACTAAAATAAACATATTCACAAAAAAAAAGAAGACTAAATAAACATGGATCATTTAGATGTACAAAGGCATTGGTTATTATGATAACATAGGGGCCATTATTTACTTCAATCAATATCATGCAGAAATTTATGGGCTAACTACACTAACTTGGAGCTACGACTTCTGTCACAAGCATATCCATTGCCAAACTGTAATATTTGGTTTTATCTTCTATAAATTAGTTCATAACAGATGAAACTAAGCACTCAAACGACAAACGTATTCTTATGGAATCTTCACTTTCATGGCCCATTGACTTGAGTGGCATCACCACCTTTCAATGTAATATTCTATAATAACATTGTGAAATTGGTTACTAAATGAACATTCCAAGTAATGTGGAAGAAAGAAAGAGAAAAAGAAATGCAATGTAGAAATAAGCAATTTGAAGTAACACAAACCTCAGTCACAAAGAAGGCATGGAAACCGTATGGAACTCTATGAGGCAATTCAACAACTGCAACAGGATCCGCTGACATTGTTTTTGCATCGATGACGTGCACGAATGATTGTCTGCAGTGTTGTAATTTAAATTCATGCTTAGATTTTATTCATTTCAAAAAGGAGATGAAAAAAAGCCATGTCATAGTATTTAATATAGAGAAAGCTGTCCCATTTTTAAAGACTTGTACTGGCCATTACAGTCACAGCTCACAGTGATTACAATTCATGCATACAAAAATATTTTTTTAAGTCACTGCTTTAAGTTTGTAGAGGAAAGTGATACCCGGTATTCTCGTCATGTACAAAAAATATCAAGTATCCATCATCTTCTTCAGAATCGGTGCCAGAAACACGTGGGACATAAATACCCTCAGAACCAAACCTCCCTGGTCCGAAGTCATAGATACCCTGAACATTTCCTCCAACTTCAAGCTTTGTTTTACCAGAATCCGGTTTGGCATGCAAATCAAATTTAATGATCCCAGTAACTTTTGCAATGCTGTCTAATGTGGTTCCATAAACATATCGCTGCTTCCTGATTTTGAATATGAAAATAGTAAATACAGGTGTAGGAAGACAATCATAAATTAACTTGGTTACTATTATGACTCCATCTTAGAACATAATCTGGAAAGCACATATAGTAGCACTGCCATCTCCAGTTTTTAATAAGCACATAAGGAAAAAGAATGTGACTATGAAAATTACAATTATCAAATTGAAGGATGATTAAGATAGACTAATTACAAGTTCAGTATCTTGACTACCCTAAATTTTCTCAACACGTAAGCTTACCTGCCAGTGTAGCTTTCATTCACCCTAGGAAAATCTACAGCAGATGCTGATAGTTTCTTTTGAGAAGCTTCACCAGTTTTTATGTTAAATCTCATTTCATACCTGGAAAGAGTAGTCAATATATATAAATAAAGAACAACCATACAGTAAAAATTGCTCCATTAATTACATATAAGAATGAGTCTTTTTACAGCTCATTTGAGAAATTTTCAAGCTTTTCCTTGACAGCACCGCTGACCATGTCCAAATCTAGATTCTCAAGGCGGCACGTGATCAGAACAATTTCATCCTCCTCCTCCCATGCATTGGCTAGGAAGAGAGAGAGAGAGAGAGAGAGAGTCATACTGAAGGTTACAATGGACAAGTCAATCAGCATTAAAGAATATAAAGCACAGATTGAAGCTTGGTTTCATATTCTAAATTTTAAGTATATTACATTGCTCCTATTATATCATACAGTGGTTTGCATGTTACTGCAAGGACTTTTAAACTTCGCACTGTGATTCACAAAACTAAAGACATTTCTATAGGTTGGCTGGCAAAATCCATCATAGTGGACTCACTACTCAAATTTTGCTATCATGCACTTCAATTTAATGGACCATTAATTTTTTAGTGAATCATCATTGCAGAAATATTAAGGAGAAGCAAACAAATAAACACACCATTGTGAAATATGAAGCAGTTTGGAAGCTCAAACCATCTGACATGCTTCTCATCCTTATCATACCGAGGTAGGACACCAAAACGAGCTTTCTTGGTTGAATCAAATGAGAATATCAGTGTGTTATTCTTCACCATTTCCTGAAAAATGGATTTCAATCAACAATTCAAGATCATTAATTGTCATCGCTCATCAATTTGATACAAATCTTAAGAGAACCACACCACAAAAGCTAGCCATTGTGGTTGGAGAGCCCAAGGCCATATAAACCTCACACCGGAATCCCATACTTCCGATGTGGGACTCAAGTCCCATACCTTGCAATTGGATCCTAACACAATTGATGCACAAAGTCAATAGACTCAATACCATTAAACCATTCTTAACACAACCCCTCCTCCCACGAGAAAAGGAGCTCACAACAAAAAAACGAAATCACGTTGCCTGCACCCACTATGTTCACTGTAACTGTAAAATTCAAATTTGGGATCCCCTCCTTAGAGTCCCACATTATGCACATTTTATTTAAAGATGTTTCACTAAAAGGCAAGAAAGTAGTGTCAAGAACCAACACTCTCAAAAGCTTACGCTGTTAGGTACAAGCCTCAGAAATGGCTTTTATATCTAATATGTCCTCTCATACAAAAGCCTTTTAAAGCACCAGCCCACTTTTATGTGGTGCAAAATTATAATTTAACAAAGAGAATGGAAGCAGAAAAGATTGATCCTCTAACCATTTGGTTAGAATGACTCTAATACCATGTCAATAACCAACTATCCAAAAACTTTGCCTATGCTAAGCTTTGATGCAAATCCTTACATAGCCGGTCCCAAGCCCAGATAAAAGAGGAAGGTTGTGTTAGGCAGTCGACAGTCAACATAAAACATTATCGAATCTTTATGACATGAATAAACGACGTGATTGGAATATGTTTAAAATTAATAAACAAAAAAAACTCTAACAAGTGGAAAGGATTATTTCTCATTTATAATAAATAAGATCAGTTTCATAATCGCAATAACAAGCTTGGTATTGTTGAACTATATAATTAACAAATTAATATTTCGTCAGATTATAAGAACAGAAACACCTGCAATACCTTTGGCCTAAAATACAGAGGAAGATCCATAAATATTGCATAATTCTCTGTGATGGCAAAGTCGTGCATCATGATGGGATCTGATATTGTTATGGGTACAGGATCATGCATATAACCATCCTTTGAAATCACTCTGTATGTGATATATGGTGGTGTATGTGAATAGCCAAATGTAAACATCTCGCCTGCATACAGGATATTTATTGGTTGGAATAACTATTCCATTAAATCAGTCAACTTAATTACTTATTTGAAGATGGCCTCACCAGTAAATGGGTCAACTTTTGGATGAGCAGTGAAGGAATGGCCCAATCTCTTGTCATAATCTAGCATGCCGAGTGTCTGCAAATCACCATCTTCAAAAACTTTAATAGCATCTGCGAAATTCAAAATGAGACTACTTCAGTCCTACAATAGAAGAGAGTAAATTATAACTAGTTGAATCCTCTGATACAACCAAGTCAATAATTGGACTGCAGTTACTTTCTCCAAGAGAAAGAAAAAAACCCTGGCTGCTTAGATCATAATGGCTGAAAGACAAACCAGATGAATCTTTTCAATCCCTTTGTTCTATTCAGTCTATGACATTTCAGATAAAATCAACACGTTATATCTTTCATAAAAGTAAAACAGATAGGAATTGTACTTACAGGGTTTATCTGCTTCTGAGAGTGCTAGAAGCTTCCCATGGTGATATACAAGAGCTGTATTAGCTGGCAGAGATTAGAGTATGAGCACAAGTTAGTTTCAGCTCTTCCAGTCATATACAAGAGCTGACAATTCCCAGTAAAAAAACCATAAAATGGTTCTACCAAGACATGTGTATCAACAATCAGCAAGGCTGAGTATCAGGTAATGCACTCTCCAATCATTCTAGAAAAGAAAACGAAGGGCTACTTTAAAAATTGAAAGATGAATAGGATGTTTGTAATATACTTCGTAAAGTACCAATACTGAACAGAAGCCCATATATAATGCAACACCCATGTAATCTTCGAATGGGACATACATTATGAAATACTTTTTGAATTGCGAGCTAAAATTAAAGTATGTGAAAAATTTCTCAGGACCTTGAATTTGAAGACAAATTAGATAGCACAAGTTACCTGTCCCAGTTCCATAAGAAACATCCAGTACTTTCAATTTAGCTCTTAATATTTGCATGTTAACCATTAACAGTCCAAATAGACCCTTGAGATCTCCAATCTGAAAATGACATATAAGAAGTGACGTTGTCATGGGAATCTAAAACAAATATCTATATAGACCAGTACATTTTTCACTAAGCTTCTCCATGATCACTAACTTTTTAGGAAGGGTGATGGAAAGGGAATAGTTGAGCATTACTCCCTACATTCCGCCATAAAAATATGGGTACAGGCAAAAGATTTAAATGAGAATAAATGAGGAAGCAACTGGTAACACTAATCATGCAGCATGTAGATCAACGTGAAGTTAACTTTCCTAAGTTCACAATTAAAAAAAAAATAAAAACGAAAAAAATATTCATGTTATATTGTTATGTTTCTAAACAATGTTTTTCAAAACCGGACCAGTCATTGAACCGAAAAAGAAAGAGAATTAAGGATTTAAGGTTCAACCGGGATTGTATAGCATACATATATACTATATAAATATATACAATATATAAGAAAAATATAATATACATATACTAATTGTATAAATAATACCAAAAAAAATATTGAAATGTATTACTAACATAATTAAATTAATTTATCACGTAAATAAATATTAAACTAAAAGTATTATACCAATATTAACACAATTTTCTAATATATACTAGTCCCAGATCGAATAAGTAAAAGGGTAAGAGGTAAAGATTCTCATTATAAATTGAAACCAAACTCTTATTGTATTACAAGTTCCTATTTGTCCAAGTATAAGTATTCACCATCTAAATATACATGGACCTAATTTGATTTGCATGTTACTTTAAAATTAGCAAGATCACAAAAGTGAAAGACAATGATCATTGACAGTATCAGAAGTTTGATTGCATTGATCAGAGTGATTAGTTCAAACAGTCCAGTAAAATAACTGTAGAAAACACTAATAAATTGCAATGGAGCTTCTCTGGTCACGTATAATTAACTACTACAAATACAAGTATACAACTAATCTTTCTTGTTACACCCATGAGTGTGTGTGAGCCTGAACATTAAAGCAGTCACTCACTTATTCAAACATGTAGTTTAGGAAATAGTGCATACAGCAATAGACATAAGATTAAAAAAAAAGTTATTGAACGTAATATTATACCTTCATAAATTTGGAACCTCCAAAGTATTCTTCTTGTTTAAGACGAGAAGTATTCACAAATCGGGAAACATATGTAGCTTTTCCATCTTTGATACGCAAACCATGAATCATTCTGCAATTCAATGACACATAGATCAATATTTGAGGCTCAGATAGGAAAACTATGAACTATATAGTTTTATTGACCACCTAAAATTTAAGAAAACCAGAAATAGTATTATTCCTGCTATTATGAGTGGCTGACATTCAAAAGTGAATGTATAATTGGAAACGGTCTTTAATGCACAAACAAAATAAAGTGAACCAAAATCTGTGCAGTAGATCTTGGTTATCTGGAATACAATACTATCTTTGACTTAAATTAAGTTTCTGGTCCCTATACTTTTACTCTGTTTATTTTAGTCCCTACTTTTTCAATTTGTTCCTTTCACTCCGCCAGTTTACCAATTAATCCAATGTTGTCCTCATGGTGAACCTCCATCCAAATTATTTTGTTAATTGTGACATATCATGCTGAAATTTTTTTCTAAGATTACTAAATCAATAACCATTTGATACATCACTACTTAACAAATCAATTTGGATGAAGGATTACCATAAGGACAAAATTGGACGTAATTAGCAAATTGATGGACTAAAATGAACAAATTGAAAATCTAAGGACTAGAAGAGAAAAAATATAAGGACCAAAAACTTAATTAAGCCTATTAATATAACAAGCCCTGTGAAACTTCTGAAGGATATGTCATAAATAAATTTCAAATTAACCACATCATAACCCAGCTTGAGTACAGTTCAGATTAGAAAAAGAATAGCCACAATCAGTTTGATCAGTTGAAACTTCACACATGGACTCACAGCATGTGAGAATGATGCACTCCTCTGAACTTTGATGACAGAATGTGATCCAAATATAGTTAATGCCTAACTGAATTACAGATTAGTCATTAACTGAGTACAGAGGCCTTCATTGTCTATACTTCTACTCATCAATCATTGTTACAGTTACCTCCAGCAAGATTAAAAAAAATATATATCAGAACTCAACGAGTACCTTAAAAGTAATGAAGCAGAAAAAAAAGAAACACAGACAGACAGAAATAAAGGGGGAAGCCTTCAAAGGTATTCAGAAGAATGCAAATATTTACATCCTAGAGGGTCTGGCTATGCAGTTCCAACAGAACTAGGCATAATTAGGAATTATTTTGTGATCACTAATCCAATTGGCATTGCATTAGATTACTGCTCACATATTTTTATGAAATCAGTGAAAATGGAAAATCAAAATGTAAAATAAAGCATTCAGCCAAAAAAATATAAGATGTCATTTAAGATTAATGCTCAACAACATCCCCAAGCTATTGCAATAATAAGATCCAGCAAATAGAGAATTCGTCCTTCCAGCTCTTGGATCGAATATAGCCACTCTATTGACATGAAAAATTCTTCTTTAACAAACTTGAAACAAATATAAGTTTGCGTAAAGGAAGAGAATTACACACCCATCTCCATCAAACCTGCAAAAACAGTGGGGGGAAACAGGGTATAAGCATAAAACTCCCAATTAAGAACATATTTTTTAATTCAGATATACCAGAAAAGCTCCACTTTTATACCAAACCTTCCCATAGTAAGTAAATATGGGAAAAAGAAAACCAACTAATTTTCCACCCAAATTTGTGCAATATCTCATAGTATATGGTTCACAGCATACCAAAAAAAAAAAAAAAAAATTTACCAGTGATATCCAGCCACAGGAGCAAACTTAGGATTAGGTCCCACCCTGACAAACTCTCCATTCAAGCAATCCTGCAATACACTTCAAATAGTAAGTCATGAGTGGCAGGAGCTGATATTTCGGTAGAGGGAGAGTGTATTACAGGAAAATGTTATAATTGTATGTCAGTGAGTGGTCAGCAAATACTAATAGCAATGGTGACATTTTTCAAGGACAGAAAGCAGAAAACTGAAAATGATCGTAGAATATTTTACATGGCTAGTAAAGCTCAAGAAGGTCTGTGTATTACGACTGTAGCAGAAAGCAGCATAACACAAGTGAAGCTATAAATAATAATCAAAGAACTGCCAGAAAGATGGACTACTTTTGCAGTGACCATAAATGTGTACAATCTACAGGCTGTAAGTTTTCTTATAATCATAAGTTTTCTTATAATCATGAGACCTCTGTCATCAAAACAACTAACGCTGAACTAGAGTGAAGGGGTGAATATGTCAATAATACCAGGCCCAAGATACAGTTTTTTCCCTCTTTATAGCCAGTTGGATTTCTTACTTTTGGCTTTCAATTTTCCACATGAATGAACTCTTCAATGCTTGTGCTTAATACTTGCTTAAATCTTATCTTCCTTGCCCTGCACAATTGATTTGATAATTTCCATGTAACCTTTATATATTCTTCACATCTTTGAAGAACATTTCCAATACTTCAGCTTGTTTACTACAAGAATGCAGCTGGTTCAATACTTACTTAGCAAAGAAATGACACTAGATTGTAATGAGCCTAAGATTTAAAAGCTATAAGCTTAGTGTTTATCAATATGTACTTTGCTATCTACAAGACTACAACCCAATATCTAAGGCTTTGTCACCATGCATCTGGTCAACCCTTATACTTTCTTTGTCTCTATCCCATAAAGCCGCAGGATTCTCCAAGCTGAATCTCTTCAAATCAAACATGCTGTATAATATCAGTCCTAATAAAGCATAGCATGCTAAGTATAATAGTTAGCATGAATTACTGCACACTGAAAATACTGCAACTTTATTGCCATATTCATTGGTGGAGGGAAGAAAAACCATGTTTTTGTACAGGCAGTAAAACAATTCAATTATTATTTTTTTTATGAGAAATGGAAAGATTTTTGCAACAATTTTTAGGCAACAGAAAAATGATTAAATCACAACCCTTTTATTCAAATTTTTTTTCTTTGTTCATCATAGATCCTGTTCTTTCCTTATCTGGGTACTCCACTTCAAATTCAAAAAAGAAAAAAAAAAGGCATAACACCCCAACAGATGAAGCTAACATCCAAATGCCAATTGTACTAACCGGGAGATACCCTCTAACAGGAAGGTCCTTAGTGGGAGGGGTCTCATCAAGTACAGGAGCAAAATTACCAGCAAGGTAGTGATGGGGCAGTGAAGAATCATACAAGAACTTAACCACCAACTTCTCCAAAATATCAATCACTTTTGAAGCGAACCCTTTGCTGGGTTTTGGTTCCACCTTCACTATCCCTCTTCCTTCTCCAGCTCCAGAGCCATTAATCTTCTTCCTATCCTCCATGGTGGGTCTGTCTGTGTCTGAAAGTGCTAGATAAAAAAGCTGTGAGCTTTACGTAATGGGTTAATGAATGTCGAAATTTAAATTACCAATGACTATGGTTTTTGTTCTATGGATCAACTTCAACGATGACTTCGTTGGCCCAGCAACTGCCACGTTGTAAGCACAGTGTGCAGATGTTGAATTTTGGTTGTTGAAAAAATCTGTTTTTGTGTTTCTTGTCATTTTGTGGTTGGCCCACCATTTTGGTAAACTTTGGATTTTTTATTTTTTTTTTCAAGTCAGATTAATTCATGAATAATCTGTAACATTGTCACGTCAACAAAATTTTTATATCTCAAATTGACTAATTAAATATTGTTAAATTACATTCCATCACTGTTAACTAAATTTTATTATTATGTCACCTCAACAAATTTCACTATCGCCTTTGTTTGGATGGAGAGAGAAAATGGTAGCAAATAAAATGATGAGAAGAGAAAATTACTTTTTCTCTTGTTGGGGTGAAGAGAAAAAGAAGAGAAAGTAAACGAGAAATTTTTCTTTCTCGTGAGAAGAAAAGTGAGGAGAAGGAAAATTGAATTATATTAGGAAAAAAATTTAAGTAAAGTTCTTTAGGTATTTGTGGTACTTGTCTCTAATAGAAATATGATATATGTTTTATTTTTTAGTTATTTAATTATTATTTTCAAAATTTTTATTAATGAGTGTCGTGAATGGAATAATGTAACTTAAATTAAAATATATAATTAATTAAGAAATACATGCGAATTTTATTTTTTATTAAGAAAAATTGAAAAATTTAAGAAAAATAGTCTTTGAAATCGATTGAATTAGAGTCGGTTATGTGTAGAAGGGTAGAAAACAAAACTGTCTTAAGACGATCTTAAATTAATTTATGCAAATTCTTAATAATCTTTGAAAATATTTGTTTTACCCTTTTGTAAAATATATGAAATAAACAAATAAATTATGAAAATTTAATTTCTTGACGAATATGAGTCACTACGTATCCTCGAGGTGCAAGATGAGGAATTAAAATCGCGTAATTTTTAGAAAATAATTGTGAGTTAGTTGATTTTAATTAAAATAATTTTAAAAAATTTGAATCAATAAGTTCGTCATGGCCGATTATTCAAATTAAGGATTAAATAGGTTCACTCACGCTTCAAGTTTGTTACAAAATTTTTATTTAAAATTATCAATTAGCGATTTAATTAAAAAAATAACCGAACACACGATAGTAATTTAAATATGAATAATAATAATAGTAATAATAATAATAATAATAATAATAATAATAGTAATAATAATAATAATAATAAATAATAATAATAATAATAATAATAATAATAATAATAATGTAAACCATATTAAAATATAAGGATTAAGTTATTTATTCATGAACTCGATAACCCATATTATTATTATTATTATCATCATTATTTTTAAAAAAGAGAAAAAAAATATTCTTATATTTTTTAATTTATCCTTTCCTTCTTCCCCCCCTTTTTTTACCCTTTAATTTTTTTCATTTTTTTGTTTTTACCTAATTTCCTTACCTTAAGCCCACCTCCCCTGAAAGAACCCTAAAAAAAAAAAAAAACTAATCTCAAAAGCAGAAAACGTTACTCACGGTTCAGCAAAAAGGGAGGGGGTTATTTTTGTTTCCTCCTCTCTGATATTTCACAGAAAACATCCAAAGAACAGAGGAGAGCTTCGGTTGGCTGGCGGCAACGGGACAGAAGCGCGACAGTGTGATGGAGGCGAGGTGGTCAATGAGCTCGCTTCCGGATTGGGCGGCGTCGTGTGGCTTCGAGTTGCGGGGCGTGTGCTCGATCCGTGCGGGTAGCGACGTTCACGGTGGAGCTTTGGCCGAGCCGACGGCTCGGATCTTGGTCACCCGGATCGTGGTTGGGCGGTTCGGTGGTGAAGGACGGTGCGGGTTGCTACGGCTTAGTGTTGAGTCACGCAAGGTAGGTGGCTCGGTTGGGTGGTTTTACAGGTGGACGGGTTGTGATCTATTTGGTGGGGTGGGTTATGGATGGTTGTTGATGGTGAAGAATAAATGGTTGTGTTTTGATGGAGATAATGGTGGTGAAGGCGAAAGGGATGAAGAAGATGATGGGTCTGTTTGGGTGGTTGATGGAAGTTGGGGATGATGAAGGTTGGTTGTTGATGATGGGGTGAGACGGTGAGATTGTGGTTGATGGGTGATGGCGAAAAGTGATAGGGATGGTAGTTTGGGTAGGACGTTAATTTGCTGTGGAATAGGGGTGGAAGATGGTGATGAGAGAATTTTGGCAGAGGTACGTAAGTGAGTAAGAATTCTGATAATTGCAATATGTGTGTCAAGTCTCCAGGCTGAAGGATCAAAGTTCTGAGTATTCTGATGTATGGGTTAGGTGTTTTATAGGAGAGGATTAGACTGAGGTGTTTGAGTTAGAATGTGATTAGGAGTTTGTTTAGGATAAGTGATGGGAGGTTTAAGATAAGTTTGTTTAGGATGGGTTTGAGATAGGATGGGTTTAGGATAAGTTTGTGGTAGGATGAGTTATGGTTAGTTTATGATAGGTTGGTTTAGGATAAGTGATGAGTTCAAGTGTGAGGATAACTAATGAGTTGTGGGTTAACTTGATGGGTTGAAAGATTTTTTTTATTTTATTCACAAAACGCTTTAATTGATTTTTATTAATGTACATATGTCATATTTCTATTAGAGATAAGCACCACAAGCATCTAAAAATTTTTACCTAAGTTTTGTCCTTATATTAAATAGCTTTTTATACTCTTATTATATGACTCTTGGAGAATGTATAAAAAATTATAATTGTCATTTAACTCATATTCACTCATTCTCTTTCGTTTTTTTTTTAAGAATTCTTTAAAATGAGAAGTTTTGTAAAATAAGTAAATAAATTAACATCAATTATTAATAGATAAGTTTATTAATTTATTAATAATTAATGTAAACTTACTTACTCACTTTATAAAAATTTTTACTTTTAAATATCCTTATTCCAATTAAGAGAAGAAAAGTTTTTGAAGAGTCCCATGTATATTTTTTTCTCTCTTCCCTACTTTCTCTCTATAACTAAACAAAAAAATAATAATATATTCTCTCCATTTTCTCTCTTCTCATTTTTCTTCTTCTCATTTACTCATCAAACAAACAATGGATAAAGATTAGATTTGTGCGGTCTTAAATTGATTTTCATTAATGATAAGTGAGATTAAAAATCTCTCATATTTTATATAATTAAATGTATAATAAATTAATTTTATGAATCATTATATTTTGTACATTAATTATATTTTTAATGTTATAATTAATTTATTACATAATTAATAATAAAAAATTCTTAATCTAAGCATATAAAAATCTCTATTGTCAAGTATATTTTTATTTTTATTTTTAACGGTACCTCAATGGAAATATCAAATATAATTACATTCAACTACCAAAATCCGTTGAAACTTGACTTGGTATTCAATTTTTTTTTTTGTCTTGATGTTGATATTCTTAATGAACTTTTAAATATTTATTAATGGGGACTTTCACAATAAATGTCTAAAATCTATCCATTATTAATCAAGGTACCTCAACTGAAAAAAAATTATTGAGATTTTTTCAGTACTTTTTTATATTATTTCTAAATAATTACTAGTTAATATTTAGTTAAAATTTAATTTAAATGTATTATTAGTTAAAAAAAATTTACACTATCATTCAATTATACATTATTATTTTATAAAAAAATTTAACTTTCTCAATAATTAACTTAAAAGTAACATGTATAATAATATATAAATCAATTGTTAATATATTTTTTTACATTAATAATATATTAAAATTAAACTTGTTAATTATACATTTCACATATTATCAACTCAATTTTATATTTATATTTTAATTAAATAATACATAGCCTCAACTTATACTTAACACTAAGTCTGTAACACTGTCACATCAACAAAAGTTTATCTCTCAAATTGACTCATTAAATCTTGCTAAAATACTTTCCTTCACTGTCAACTTTATCTCAACAAATTTCAAATTGACTTCATTAAATCTTGCTTAAAATATAAAAATAAAAATAAAAAATGAAAAAAATAATTTTTTTATACTTTTTAACCCTAAACTTCACTGTCCCTCCCCCCAACTAAATTTTATTATCCCTATCCAACCAAGAGGAAAGGACACCTGCAGCTCGACGCCGATCAGTCGTCAACTCAACAAATTTCACAATACTTACTTTTTGATTAAGTGTCCTTAAAAGTCATCTTTTCTCTCCAATTTTGAAGTCTCAATTCGTCTCAATTCGTTTTTCACTAATTGATAAATGAGATTAAAAAATCTCTTATATTTTATATAATTGAATGCAAAATAAATCAATTTTATGAATTATTATATTTTTAATGTTATAATTAATTTATCACATATTTAATAAAAAAATTCTTAATCTAAAAGCATATAAAAACCTCTATTGTCAAGTTTTTTTTAAATATTTTTAACGGTACCTCACTGGAAATATGAAATATAATTCAACTTTAAAAATCAGTTGAAACTTGTCATGGTATTCAATTTTTTTTTCTTGATGTTGATATTCTTAATGAACTTTTAAATATTTATTAATAGTGACTTTCACAATAAATGTCTAAAATCTATCAAGTATTAATCAAGGTACCTAAACTGAAAAAAAAATTATTGAGATATTTTCGGTACTCTTTTTTATATTGTTCCTAAATAATTAATAGTTAATATTTAGTTAAAAATTTAATTTGAATACATTGTTAATTTAAAATTTTGTTATATTATTATTTAATTATGTATTATTATATTATAAAAAATGTTAAACTTTTTTAATAATTATCTTAAAAGTAATATGTACAGTAATATATGATTGATTAATAGTTTAAAAGATTTTATACTAATAATACATCAAAATTACACTTATTAATTATACATTTCATATATTATCAAATCATTTTTATATTTATATTTTAATTAAATAATACATATAATTAAATATTAGATATCAATATCGTCATAAAAATAAAATGTACGAAAGGTCTCATTTATTATCAACAAGTAACAAGGAAAAAGTTTATTGAGACACATATCACATAGATGCACGAGGGAGTTGCAGATCAAATCAAACCAATAAGACCAATCACTACTGGATGTGTAAATAACGATACTTTGTTAACAATTAACAGTATTAAGAAAAATAGTTTAATTTTGATGTATTGGAAATGTAAATCCCTTCTTCAATGCCATCACCAGGTTGAACGGTTCGGGCAAATCGAACGTACTCGATTCTATTTGCATCGTTCTGGACATCACGAATTTGCAGCAGGTTCGGGCTTCGAATCTTCCGGAGCTCGTGTACAAGCAAGGCCAAGCAGGAATTACCAAGGCCACGGTGTCGATTGTGTTCGATAACTCTGATAGGAGTCGAAGCCCTCTTGGGTATGAAGACCATTCAGAGATTACAGTAACAAGACAGGTTTTTTTTAAAAAAAAAATATTTTGTTTTCTGCTTTTACTTGTGAATTTTGGTTTATCAGTTTCTGATGCTTTAAAAGTTTCCTTTTTTTACATCATTTTGGCAAAAAGAATTATGGGTTTTGAGTTTAATAGTTGCTTGAATTGATTTTCTGTCACTACCCTTTAAGTGATTGTTTTAATCGTGGATTAAGTTATCTATTATCAACTTTGCAATTTCTCATTTGTATACCATTTATACATTAATAATCAACAAAAAAAAATGTATTATTTAAAATAAAAAATAATAAGCATTATGGGTTTTAAGTTTACTAGTTGCTTGAATTGTTTTACTGTCCTAACCTTTTAAGTGATTGCTTTAATCATGGCTTAAGTGACTATTGCATTTATAATCAAAATTTAGCTATCAATTATCAACTATGCAATTTCTCATTTTTTATATTATGTTATGTGCTGTGGTACAATGCAGATCGTGGTTGGAGGGAGGAACAAGTAGAGAAGATTAAAGACAATGCTACGTCTGAGGTGGAACAAGTAAAAGCTAAGATAGCTGAGATTGATGACATTGCTAAGACAAATCAGGTGGACGTGAAGGAAATGGAGACCAAAATAGCTCAACTGACTGCTGAAAAGGAAGCGAGCATGGGTGGAGAAGTGAAATCTTTGTCAGAGAAGGTAGATACACCTTCCCAGAATCTTGTGAGGGAAACGTCTGTACGAAATAATAAAGAGGACACTCAAAGGAGTGAACAAGCCAACAAAGAAATTGTAAGTAGGTGATGGTTTCGATTCATGCTTTGCTCAATTTCCTTATTATTCAATTTTTTTAATTTTATCTATTTTTGTGTTAAAATGTTTCCACTTTGTGAACCTGATATTTGGATTTCGAATCTTGATGTTTTAAGATTGTTAAAAATATTGAAGAATTGAAGCAATCTGTAGAAGAGAAGGCCTCTGCTGTTAAAAAGGCTGAAGCTGGAGCAGCTGATCTGAAAAAGAAAGTTGATGAGCTCTCGAAGAGTCTGGAGGAGCATGAAAAGGAATACCAGGTAAAAGAAGCATATACTGGCTTAATGTTGTCAGGCTTTATGATATCTATCAGTGTAATTTCCGTTAGATTGAGGTATTTTTTTATCCTATTGCTCAAAATTATTGGTACGGTGTTTTAGCCGGCGAGAGCAGTGGTAATGAGGAGAAATGCTTAGAGGATCAACCAGGCGATGCAAAGATAGCAGTTGGGAGTGCTGAAAATGAATTGAAGCAGCTGAAAACCAAAATTAGCCATTGTGAAAAGGAACTGAAAGAGAAAACAAATCAATTAAGGTCAAAACGTGAAGAAGCTATTGCTGTAGAAAATGAGCTAAATGCTAGATGAAAAGATGTGGAAAATGTCAAAATGGGATTGGAGTCTCTTCCTTAAAGAGGGTGAGATGGAAGCTTTGCAAAAGGTTAGATTGGTTTCTCTTCTGTTAGTTTATTTTCAATCTAAAGAGGTTTATAAGTTCCATTGAAATAAAATTCTTCTGTAAAACAACTTCCAGGAGCGTGCATCTGAGATGGATTGTGTGCAAAAGTGGAAGGATGAAACACGCAATATTTCAGCATACTTAGCAAATGTTGAAATTACATACCGTGATCTTGTCAAGAACTTTGATAGGTCAAAGGTGAAAGGTGTTGTTGCAAAACTCATCAAAGTAAAGGATAGGTCCACAATGACTGCCCTAGAGGTTGGACAGCATGATAACTTGTATCTGAATTTATAAATGAAAATTGATATATTAACCCCTTAAATGTGATCATTTTCAGGTTACAGCTGGTGGAAAGTTGTTTAATGTTGTTGTTGACACAGAAAATACTGGAAAGCAACTACTACAGAATGGTGATCTTAGAGGAAGAGTGACAATTATACCTTTGAACAAAATACAATCCAATACTGTTCCCTCCAGAGTTCAACAAGCTGCTGTTAGATTGGTTAGTCACTGCAATTTTTTTTTTTTTAATTATGTATCTACTTATTTTTGCAATCTCATTGTCTTGATTGCTTAACTAACTTTGCTGAAGATTTTTACTTTCATTTCAGGTGGGCAAGGAGAATGCTGAAGTAGCACTTTCTTCGGTTGGCTATGAAGAAGAATTGAGAGTATGCTTCCTTGAATTTCAATTTATAATAACATTTACTGTACATATTAGTATATATATATTTTTTAAATGGTAGCTAATGCAATCATGTGGACTGAAAGCATTTTCCTTTTCATTTCAATTTGTTTGACGGATCCTTTCCTCTAGTTTTATTTAGTATTTTATCTTGCTGGCCATCTAGTCAGCTGTCTGGAAAATTTGATTGATTTTGATGTTCAGATTGTATTTTTCATTTTATATTAAACTCAATTCTGTTCTAACTAAATTTTGTGTTTGTTCCAGAGTGCAATGGAATACGTATTTGGTTCAACCTTTTTTTGCAAAACCATTGATGCTGCAAAGGAGGTAATGATTAATTACCATTTTTGACATGAAGCATTAATTTTACATTGTGGTGTAAACCCTTGATTGATATTATTTCTTCTACATGTTGCAATTTAGATCTGCGTAATGTTTTCCCTTTGCATTTCCTTACTAATCGTGCATAACAGCTTGATAGTCGTTTCTATGAAGTATTTGGTGACTATATGCCCAGCTCTTTTAATGTTTACTTGGCATACTATAATTTTCTTACTGTACATCTGCTTTAATGTAAAATAGAATTGCTTTTAAATTCTGTCACACAATGTCTCTATTTAACTAGGTGAATCCTATTTGTTTCCACTATGTGATACTTCATCTGTTTGTTGGTCATACAGTCATACTTGTATAATATGGCATCTTCCTGTTATTGCCTCTGTTAATTGCTTAAAACTTAGAAGTGTTTAGTATTATACACATGATCATTTCTTACCCACCTATATAGATGCTCAATTTGGCTTGCACTTTGTTGGATATCTAATAGGTAGCATTTAATCGAGATTCACACCACAAGTGTCACTCTTGAAGGAGATATATTTCAGCCAAGTGGTCTTCTGACTGGTGGAAGCCGGAAGTACAGTGCCATTTTGTTTTTATTGTTACAATTGTCACTGGAATGTGCATATATCTCTTATTCTCTGTCCAATAGATTGCCAGCAGAGAGCAGAGAATATTTGGACAAGTTTGCAGGATTTTATATATTTTACTTTATGGGGGCTACTAAGTGACTCAGTTACGTAGTTATTGAATGCTCGTATCTGATGATATGTTAAGCAATTGTATATACTTTTTGATATGTTGTGACGGGTCTTTCGTAACAGGGGCAGTGGTGATCTTTTGAGGCAACTTCATGCTTTGGTCGAGGCTGAGTCAAAAATTTCGGTGCATCAAAGAAGGTTATTAGAGATTGGGGCAAAGGTAGACCCTGAACACCCCTTTTTCCAAAATTATATGGAAACTTATATTCAGAAAATTCAATGATATAGGGATTTTACATTGTTAAAACTAAATTGATATTGGTTTTTGTTTTATTTGTCTCACTGCATTTATAAGTTAACTGAAAGGAATGATATGCCTAATTCACTTGGGTTGGGGTCAATTGCTAGAAGCTAAGATGCCACGTATGTGTGTCATGTATTGTGTTGAAAATCCCCCCTTCAATATAATTAGTGGTGGACAGTTTCTATATAACGTCTAGATGCATTATTATCTAATATTTTTTATAAGAAAAGAAATTCATTAGAATACAAGGATAAAAGTGCAGGAGCAGAGGACTACAAATCCTATTAGAGAAAGAAAATAAGAAAAATCAATAAATAGATCAATTGAACAAATTGTACTAATCTCTCTCTTTCTCTCTCTCTCTCTATCTGCTAAAACCCACTTCTAAAATAGCTACTAGTACTAGGTAAGGAACACCAAGAAACTACGAAGACTGCTTTATTCAAAAGAAAAGGTAATGTTAAGAATTTATCCTAAAAAATTCTGGTATTTCACTCCAACCAAAGTCACCAAATCACTGCATGCATAGCTGCCGAACCCTTTCAAAATAACTAAAATGGGAGGAAATTGCTTGAATTCTCTGTTGAATCCTTTTCAAAATAACTAAAATGGGCATATGAGAAATTTAGTCTTACACCCCTTTTTAATTACTATTTACTGTATGAATCCAGTTTATCCTCAAAATGGTAAGGGAAGGGGTGTATTTGAAAAAAAATGTAAAATCAGCACCATCTTGTTTATGTAAATATAAAATAAATTAGTCTTATTCTCACACACAAAACACGAACATTTTTGTGTAGGGAACTTGCAATAGATGTATTACTATTTTTCACCTTGTTGGGAACCATTTTTAGTAAGTTAGTGCTGTCTGGAGAATGGGTGATGACTTGAAAATCAAAATAGTGCCTGTGATTATGTAAGAAAAGAGTGATAGAAAAAAGGGATGATGAATCATGATTAATGGTAAGGTTTCAACAGAAAAGAAAATTCCAAGAGATGGAAGAATGTAAAATAAAAGTGATGTGGAATGAGAAAAAATAGTGGTGGGGAAAATCAGAGTTGCATATTGTTTCACAAATATCTTGTTTATGTAGAATATATAAATAAATTAATTATTATTCTCACAGTCAGAATAGCACAAACACGAACATTTCTTGAAGAGACATATATTTGTATTTTTACTGTTGTGAGCATAGAATTTTGCTTGCAATTGTTGATTATTTGTATATTGTTTGATATAATTTTTATAGTTAGATATAGTTGTTACTAGTCAGTCCAAATAAATTTTGATTTCACCTTTCTTTAAATGGGAACCTTATTCTCAAGACTTCCAAAATAGGTTAGTAAGTTAGTGCTGTCTGGAGAATGGGTGATGACTTGAAAATCAAAATAGGGCCTAAAACACAATAATAGACTCCAGGGGAATCTAGAGTTGAAATCCTACTATCCACGGAAGAAGTTGGATGAAAAGAGTGAATCAACCCTTAGAGAACTTTCAATTCTAAAGCTTCTCGATCAGTAAGGTTTTCAACAGAAAAGAAAATTCCAAGAGATGGAAGAATTTTGGAGAGAATAAAAGCTGCCTTTGGAAGAGCCGGTATGGAATGGTGAGTTTATATGGAGCAACCACACAGGTTTATTGCTCGGGGGAGTGGATAAATTGTATGATAGTGGTGGGGGAGGTTTAGTAAGGTCAGTACATGCAAGTTGGTTTGATATTGTTTCTGTTTAAAGTGTTTATCTATTAAACCTTATCTTGATGATCATGATCACTAGACATTTAGTTACACTACTTCCTTGGTATTGATATCAAAAACAGCATTTCCTTCAAAGAAGGCCCTAATATTTTGAAAGACAAATTGACATTTTCCGAATGTCTCGGGAGGAGCCGTAATACAATTTCTTAACTCTCCTTGACATACAAAGCAACATTGACTCAAAGATTTTAAAGGAAAAATATATGAGAACGCAGCTTGTTGCCTATCTGATCTGAATCTCTAAGTGATAGAAGGTCAACTTTATTGTATTTTTATTGGAGGTAATCTCATCTCTTGGAAGAGTAAAGCGAGTGTTGTTGCAAGATCAAGTGCGAAGCGAATATAGGGTTATGGCTCTTATGTGAACTTATATGGTTAAAACATCTACTTCAAGAGTTAAAGTTTTGCAAAATGGGTTCTATGCAAGCACAAGCAGCCTTACACATTGTTTTAATCCTGTCTTTCTTGATATAGAGATCGATTGTCATTTCATTCTAGACAAGATTCTTTCAAAGGAGATTAGTACTTCATTTGTCAATTCTAATGATCAACTTGCATTTTTCACCAAGTCTCTACGGGCTCACGAATAACTTACATATGTAACAAGATATGACATCTATGCACCACTTGATATGTTGATATTGTTTAATTACGTTGTTGATATTGTTTGATATAGTTTTGATATAGTTAGATATAGTTGTTAATAGTCAATCCCTAAAATCAAGGGATTTTGTATTTAATTATTGTAATCTATCATTCTTTAAATAGAGGAGGCTGAGAACATTATTCTCAAGCCATTCAGCTATCATAACTCTTATATATAAGCTCATAGTTTGAAGATAAATCTCAATCTTATAATTCTTTGTACTTGGCCTTGTATCTTGACACACAGATTACAGAGCTCCATCCTCTTCAGAAAAAATTTAAAGACCTCAAAGCACAGTTAGAACTCAAGTCATATGATCTTTCATTGTTTCAGAGCTGAGCTGAGCAAAATGAGCATCATAAGGTTTTGATTCCTTTCTTGCACTCCAAAATTAATCCATGAATAAACACTGCAGTTTCACCTTGGTTTCATGTAGTTGTTGCTCTGTAGGATTCTTTTTCTCCATGTTATTCTTCTCTCTCAGTCAGCTCCTTTTCACCCCATCTCATTTCTCTTTGTAGCTTGGGGAATTAGTGAAGAAGATTGAGCAAGAGCTTGAAGAAGCAAAATCTGCCGTCGAGGAAAAGCAACTTTTTTATGAAGACTGCGTCAAGACTGTTTCATCACTTGAGAAATCAATTAAAGAGCATGACAATAACCGAGAGAGTAGGCTAAAAGACTTGGAGAAAAAGATAAAGTCAATCAAATCACGAATGCAGTCATCTTTAAAAGATCTGAAGGTATGCTTGAAATATCAAAGGTTTTATTTTTTCATGATTGATTTGAACAAACTTATTATAACTGAATAATTGCCAACCCTAAGGTGATGGTCAAGACTTGCACTTGTGGAATTCTAGTTTGTAAGCAATGTGTTCAAATCTTGTTGGGATGAAAGGTTGGGTTTTATGTGAAGGGCTATAGGTTTTTTCCATTATGTGGCCGAAGGTGCAATGGAGCTCTTCATGAGCCAACATTTGACAATTGTTGAAACTAACTTTCATACTAGTTGAGAGAGAGAGGATCATGAAGAAACCCTAATTTGTGTGAATGAGTCAGTGAATTGCATTACCCTCTAGTATTCTATTTATATTATTGAGTAGTATGGTAGTACAAGGTAAAGTGCAATGTAGTAACTCATTATGTCCTCAATCATTTGAATATACTGGCAATTGTCATGCATTTGTCTTTCATACAATATTTTGCAATGCCACAATTGTTGAAAGTAGCTTTCATACTTGCATTTGTAGAACTTCCATACAATTTTTACCAGTCATTCCTGTCCATTTTAAAGAGAAAATTTTGAATGGGTAAACTAGCATATTGGAAATTACTAATCTAGATTTTGGACTTAAGACAACTATAATGCAGAAAACTCACATTGTCCTGATCTTAAGTCAAAAGAGGGGGGGGGGGATATGGTTTACTGGTTTATGTCCAAGAAAAAAAAATGGGATGAAATTTCAAGATTTGAGTGCGCAGAATTATTAATAACCTAAAGTAAATTGGTTGGGCTTGTCAACTGTCTTAATGTATAATGACTTCTTACATGGCTTTGCTTGCTGGTTGGTAGGGACATGATAATGAAAAGGAGAGACTTGTAATGGAAATGGAAGCTGTTATGCAGGAGCAAGCTTCCTTGGAGAATCAATTAGCTTCATTGAGAAAATAGATTAGTAATCTTGCCTCAAAAGTAGAAGAACAAAGATCCACGGTAAGCATAGATATTTATTTAGATTAGATCTCTTTCTCTAGAGCAAGAATTGTGGCCTCAAACCTCTAAGGTGTAGGTTGCTGCTGCAAGGAATAATCTTGATCAAGTTCAGTCACAGCTGAATTCAGTTCGTCTTAAAATGAAGGAATGCGACAAGGAAATCAATGGTATTATTAAGGAGCAGCAAAAGCTTGAACATAAACTTAGTGAGAATAATCTTGAAAGTAAGGATGGAAAATGAGGTAATATTTTAACTGCTCTTGTCTGTACCCTTAGAACTTGTGTGCTAAAGAGCAATTTCTTTATTCTATTGTTCTAGGTAAAACGGATGGAGATGGAACAGAAAGACTGTTCTATGAGAGTGGATAAATTGATAGAGAAGCATGCATGGATTGCTTCTGAAAAACAGTTGTTTGGTTGAAATGGGACTGATTATGATTTTTCTTCCCGTGATCCTGGTAAAGCAAGGGAAGAACTTGAGAAGCTTCAGGCTGAACAATCTGGGTGTGCTGCTAAGAAAATCTGACTTCTTTACTGTTGGAATTGTTATGTGCAACTACAATTACATATGCTTACTTACTATGGCGACACTTCTGTTTTTACTTATTTTGCCCCCTTAAGGCTTGAGAAAAGGGTCAACAAGAAAGTAATGGCAATGTTTGAGAAGGCAGAAGATGAGTACAATGATTTGATGTCCAAGAAAAACATAATTGAGGTGATTTTTAATCTCTTTCAACATTTTTCTACCTATCTTGCATAACTGCTCAATCATTGAAGAGCTAGATGAGAAGAAGGAGACACTAAATGTTACCTGGATCAAAGTGAACAGGTGAGTTTTTTCATGTAATTTGGTCCAGTTAATGTCTGCCTTTTGCTGCTTTATTTTTTATTCTTCTTTTTCATTCGACAATGGTTGAGTGTCATGTTTTTCTCCTGTTTATTCAGTGACTTTGGATCCATCTTTCCTACATTATTACCGGGCACAATGGCTAAGTTAGAACCTCCAGAAGGATGCAGTTTTCTCGATGGTCTTTAGGTCCGTGTTGCATTTGGAGGTTTTTGGAAGCAGTCATTGTCCGAACTGAGTGGAGGTCAGCGATCATTGCTTGCACTTTCTCTGATTCTGGCACTGCTTCTATTCAAACCTGCTCCACTTTACATCCTTGACGAGGTATGCTTTACATGAATTTCTTAGTGATTTTTTCCTAGAGTCTTAGTTATCCTATGACTACAATAATTAGAAGAGACCACTTTGAATTGTTGATAGTGAAATCATTTAAGTTTGCCTCTGTATACACGGACTGAATCCCCTAAAGAAACTTAAGATCTGAGCTGTAGATGCATGGCACATAAGCTATTCCCAACATTTTAAAGAAAAAAATAGTCCAAATTGTGTACATATCTCACATAATTGGTGCAAATATCTTTTCCCTTCTATTAAAATGTCACCACAAGGCCCCCAGTGTAATTGGAACACATCTAACTAAACACAACCCAAGTTGGCATAGTGACTTATTGAGTAAGGAGATGTATTCCATACCTTAATTACATGACTAAGTCAACATCTAAAAGAATTAATTTTCTTAAATGGATAGAGCCAATGTGGAGGAAGGGAGTTGCCTTTCCCATGGAGGAACTTAACTTGGTTGATGTGAAAGTTGCATGAGAGTGGTAATACTAACACTCTTACCGTAAGAAGAAGAAATCAATAGACGCCATTGGACTTCATTAAAAATCAAAAGTTCGATTTGGAACTGTATAAAGTAAATTTTTTTCAAAGGCTTGCTTTAAAATTTTCTTAACTCGTCCTCTACCCTTTTATTCGAAATATCTTTCATTTCATAATGTTTGAAACATTTTATTCCTAAAACTTCCATTACATTCATAAAAATGGAGCTAAAGTAATATATCTTTATTTGTATTTTCACTAATTCTGTTGATGAGGATACGAATTAGTAGGCCCAAGGAAGGACTGTGTTAAGCTAACTACCATGCTAAATTGGAAAAATACTTCATAATTATTTTATAATTGTGTACTGTAAAATAGGTTGTGTTACTGTGATACTGGATACATATTATGGACAAATACGAATTTGTAGAAAGATGTGTACACAGATTGGGGCAGTGCAATACAGTGAGGCTGTCAACACCATCACACTTTCGCCTGTTCTTGCAGTTGGTCCTGTGCAGAGAGCCAAAAAAAAATTAGCACTATGCACTTAAATAAAAACACTAAATAAAGGGGAAAGAAAAAGAAATGGATAGGATTATGTAGTGTAAACAACAAGTGGTAGTCTTTTAAAACAGAAAGAGGTAACCAATCATTAAGAAACCAATTGAATGCTCAAACATATATAAGGCTAGATTTCTGCACCATTGGATACAGGATTGATTGAACTATAGAACATACAAGAAGATAGTTGCCCCTTTTCAGAAGAAAAGGTAAGAGTTAAGATCAAGTTAAAGCAATTATTTTGTTGCTAGAAAAACGGTAGCATCTATATTTTTTCAAATGTTGCCTGTGCCAATTTGCCTTCATTTTGAATTTCTGGGATAATCTATTCAGGAAGACTAATGTTCTAGAAAAATACCATATAAGTCAAGTGACCAACTTCTTGCGGCCTGTTAATTTGCCCTGCCGTCTAAGTAATTACTTATGACTCGCTTGATAAAGCCATATCAGTCTACAAAGACTAAAATAAACATATTCACACAAAAAAAAGATTAAATAAACATGGATCATTTAGAGGCACAAAGGCATTGATTATTATGATAATGTAGGGGCGGTTGTTTACTTCAATCAATATCATGCAGAAATTTATGGGCTCACTACACTAACTTGGAGCTACGACTTCTGTCACAAGCATATCCATTACCAAACTGTAATATTTGGTTTTATCTTCTATAAATTAGTTCATAATATAGATGAAACTAAGCACTCAAACGACAAACGTATTCTTATGGAATCTCCACTTTCATGGCCCACTGACTTGAGTGGCATTACTTCCATTCAATGTAATATTCTATAATAACATCGTGAAAGTGGTTACTAAATGAACATTCCGAGTAATGTGGAAGAAAGAAAGAGAAAGAAATGCAATGTAGAAATAAGCAATTTGAAGTAACACAAACCTGTGTCACAAAGAAGGCATGGAAACCGTATGGAACTCTATGAGGCAATTCAACAACTGCAACAGGATCTGCTGACATTGTTTTTGCATCGATGACATGCACGAATGATTGTCTGCAGTGTTGTAATTTAAATTCATGCTTAGATTTTATTCATTTCAAAAAGGAGATGGAAAAAAAGCCATGTCATAGTAATTAATATAGAGAAAGCTGTCCCATTTTTAAAGACTTATACTGGTCATTACAGTCACAGCTCACAGTGATTACAATTCATGCATACAAAAACATTTTTGTAAGTCACTGCTTTAAATGTGTAGAGGAAAGTGATACCCGGTATTCTCGTCATGTACAAAAAATATCAAGTATCCATCATCTTCTTCAGAATCGGTGCCAGGGACACGTGGGACATAAATACCCTCAGAACCAAACCTCCCTGGTCCCAAGTCATAGATACCCTGAACATTTCCTCCAACTTCAAGCTTTGTTTTACCAGAATCCGGTTTGGCATGCAAATCAAATTTAATGATCCCAGTAACTTTTGCAATGCTGTCTAATGTGGTTCCATAAACATATCGCTGCTTCCTGATTTTGAAAATGAAAATAGTAAATACAGGTGATGAAAGACAAGCATAAACTAACATGGTTACTATTCTGACTCCATCTTAGAACATAATCTGGAAAGCACATATAGTAGCACTGCCATCTGCAGTTTTTAATAAGCACATAAGAAAAAAGAATGTGACTATGAAAATTACAATTATCAAATTGAAGGGTGATTAAGATAGACTAATTACAAGTTCAGTATCTTGACTACCCTAAATTTTCTCAACATGGAGAGAATAAGCTTACCTGCCAGTGTAGCTTTCATTCACCCTAGGAAAATCTACAGCAGATGCTGATAGTTTCTTTTGAGAAGCTCCACCAGTTTTTATGTTAAATCTCATTTCATACCTGGAAAGAGTAGTCAATATATATAAATAAAGAACAACCATACTGTAAAAATTGCTCCATTAATTACATATAAGAATGAGTCTTCTTACAGCTCTGAGAAATTTTCAAGCTTTTCCTTGAAAGCCCCACTGACGATGTCCAAATCTAGATTCTCAAGGCGGCACGTGATCAGAACAACTTCATCCTCCTCCTCCCATGCATTGGCTAGGAAGAGAGAGAGAGAGAAGAAAAAGTCGTACAGAAGGTTACCATGGACAAGTCAATCAGCATTAAAGAATATAAAGCACAGATTGAAGCTTGGTTTCATATTCTAAATTTTAAGTATATTACATTGCTCCTATTATACCATACAGTGGTTTGCATGTTACTGCAAGGAGTTTTAAACTTTGACATCACTGTGATTCACAAAACTAAAGACATTTCTATAGGTTGGCTGGCAAAATCCATCATAGTGGACTCACTACTCAAATTTTGCTTATCATGCACACTTCAATTTAATGGACCATTAATTTTTTAATGAATCATCATTGCAGAATATCAATCAATATTTTATATTAAGGAGAAGCAAACAAATAAACACACCATTGTGGAATATGAAGCAGTTAGGTAGCTCAAACCATCTGATATGCTTCTCATCCTTAGCATACCGAGGTAGGACACCAAAACGAGCTTTCTTGGTTGAATCAAATGAGAATATCAGTGTGTTATTCTTCACCATTTCCTGAAAAATGGATTTCAATCAACAATTCAAGATTCATTAATTGTCATCGCTCATCAATTGATGCACAAAGTCGATAGACTCAATACCATTAAACCATTCTTAACACAATCCCTCCTCCCACGCGAAAAGAAGCTCACAACAAAAAAACGAAATCACGTTGTCTGCACCCACTATGTTCACTGTAACAGTAAAATTCACATTTGGGATCCCCTCCTTAGAGTCCCACATTATGCACATTTTATTTAAAGATGTTTCACTAAAAGGCAAGAAAATAGTGTCAAGAAACAACACTTTCAAAAGCTTACGCTGTTAGGTACAAGCCTCATAAATGGCTTTTATATCTAATATGTCCTCTCATACAAAATGCCTTTTAAAGCACCGGCCCACTTTTATGTGGTGCAAAATTATAATAAATATGTTTAACCATTTGATCTTCTGACCATTTGGTTAGAATGACTCTAATACCATGTCAATAACCAACTATCCAAAAATTCTAAGCTGTTAGGTGCGGGCCTTGGAATATGTTTAAAATTAAAAAAAAAAAAAACTCTAACAAGTGGGAAGGATTATTTCTCATTTATAATAAATAAGATCAGTTTCAGAATCTTAATACCAAGCTTGGTATTGTTGAACTATATAATTAACAAATTAATATTTCGTCAGATTATAAGAACAGAAACACCTGCAATACCTTTGGCCTAAAATACAGAGGAAGATCCATAAATATTGCATAATTCTCTGTGATGGCAAAGTCGTGCATCATGATGGGATCTGATATTGTTATGGGTACAGGATCGTGCATATAACCATCCTTTGAAATTACTCTGTATGTGATATATGGTGTTGTATGTGAATAGCCAAATGTAAACATCTCGCCTGCATATAGGATATTTGTTGGTTGGAATAACTATTCCATTAAATCAGTCAACTTAATTACTTATTTGAAGATGGCCTCACCAGTAAATGGGTCAACTTTTGGATGAGCAGTGAAGGAATGGCCCAACCTCTTGTCATAATCTAGTATGCCAAGTGTCTGCAAATCACCATCTTCAAAAACTTTAATAGCATCTGCGAAATTCAAAATGATTAGAGTTTATATCTTTCATAAAAGTAAAACAGATAGGCATTGTACTTACAGGGTTTATCTGCTTCTGAGAGTGCTAGAAGCTTCCCATGGTGATATACAAGAGCTGTATTAGCTGGCAGAGATTAGAGTATGAGCACAAGTTAGTTTCAGCTCTTCCAGTCATATACAAGAGCTGAATATTCCCAGTAAAAAAACCATAAAATGGTTCCACCAAAACATGAGTATCAACAATCAGCAAGGCTGAGTATCAGGTAATGCACTCTCCAATCATTCTAGAAAAGAAAATGAAGGGCTACTTTAAAAATTGAGAGATGAATAAGATGTTTGTAATATACTTCGTAAAGTACCACTACTGAACAGAAGCCCATATATAATGCAACACCCATGTAATCTTCAAATGGGACATACATTACGAAATACTTTTTGAATTGCACTGAACAGAAATTAAAGAATGTGAAAATTTTCACAGGACCTTGAATTTGAAAGCAAATTAGATAGCACAAGTTACCTGTCCCAGTTCCATAAGAAACATCCAGTACTTTCAATTTAGCTCTTAATATTTGTATGTTAACCATTAACAGTCCAAATAGACCCTTGAGATCTCCAATCTGAAAATGACATATAAGAAGTTACATTTGTCTTGGGAATCTAAAACAAATATCTATAAGACTAGTACATTTTTCACTAAGCTTCTCCATGATCACTAACTTTTTAGGAAGGGTGATGGAAAGGGAATAGTTAAGCATTACTCCCTACAATCTGCCATAAAAATATAGGTACAGGCAAAAGATGTAAATGAGAATAAATAAGGAAGCAACTGGTAACACTAATCATGCAGCATATAGATCAACGTGGAGTTAATTTTCCTAAGTTCACAATTTTAAAAAATGAAAAAAAAATAGATTCATCATATATTGTTATTAGGGGTGTTCAGATCCAAACCAATCTAAAAAAAAATTAAAAACTAATTCAAAAAAATTAAAAACCGATAAAAATCGAAATAAATTAGATTAATTTAAATGAAATTTTTAAAAAATTAATTAGTTCGGTTCGATTTTCAGTTTAATTTTATAAAATTGATCTAAACCGAACCGAACCAATTTTATACTTAAAATTACTTAAATATCCCTAACTAAACCCATTTTCCCCAGGCCCAGCCCCCACTTCGGCACAAAGCAATATCCCCTAAAATCCAAACCCCCTAACCCTAAATCCTCTGATACATCCTCCCTACCGCCTCCATCCCCAGCCGAGTCACCGTCACGGAAGTGTTCAGTTTCACATACTCCCTGACCTGAGTGATGACCCCATCAGCAGTGATTGTCCAAGCGTGCACCCACCACACCAGTTGGCCTCGTCGTATCCTTCTGCAACGACCACTGATTCAAACCCCACTACATGATCAGAAACCAAAGCCTTTGACGACGACGGTGGTGGTGAGCAGCCAGTTGCGCTCCTCTTCCTCTAGGCACGCCTGTGACTGTGAGTTTGCCAGCTCCGGAATATCCCCTTGTATATGTTAGAGAGAGAGATAACAGTTTCCTAATTTCCTTTCTGGTAAGTTAGTAGAGGTGAAATGGTGGTACTTAACTTCTCTGCAAATCTGAAACCCAGCCTTTCTGAAATTCTATCAATATGCTGAAGCTTGTGAAACAAGTTCTCTGTATACTATTGCAAAGTTTTTACTAATTGAATTTTTGGGTTTTAGGTGGTACTCAAAGTGATGCAAGCTTGTTCCCTGCCATTGATAGTTCTTGGAAGGTACGTGTAACCGTTTTATGTACTGCTTCTTGGTTTTTTTTTTGGGCACAATATGTAGTGCTTCTTGGGCGTTGTTTTATTAGCATTTATTGTACTACTATATGAATTCTTCTAACTATACTCAATAGATTTGCTGTTAATCATAAATAACTCCTCTATAATTGATGCCCAATGGTGTTATAAGACGCTGATATGGTTTGTAATTTGATGTGGGGCCATTCTATTATGATGAATGATGGTGCTCACTAACTTAGGCTTGGACTTTGGATACATTTTTTATGCACTACTTAATAATTCACCTGCACCCACACACAATCCTTTACTAAGCGGAGTTCATTTTCATTTGATGGCATTGGCCTTGTTAGGTTGGCTAAAATCCAATGCAGACACATGGATGATTGAATACATAAATACTTGAGACCAAACTTCTGTTTTCAGGTTCTGATTTTTATTGGCATTTTATATCAAACTGTATCTGCTTGATATTGCAGTCAAGGTGTGGTATACCATCTTGGAATTCCTGATTGACCAATATAGTAAAATAAATACCTTTTTTTTGTTATGTTTGCTACCTTGAAATTTCCAGAACCTTCAGTCGGTACAAGTTGGTTTTAACAGCTTCCAAAACCTTGTCTAAATGTCAACAACTGTTTCTTGATCAACAACTAGTTCATAGTTCTCCAAGAAAAAAAAGAAGGATTTTAAAGAGAATCCAATATTATTGAAGTTCATGAGTTAAGACAGAATGTCTCGTTTCAACTAATGAACTTCCTTGCACCTCAATCATAGGATAGAAGAAAAATTGCTATATGAAGTATCATGTGGATGAGTACATCTTTTTGTGTTTACATTTAATATGCCAGAGTCAAGCTACAGGCAGCTATGATCCACTACAGGCATTTTTATTATGTTATTGGTCAAAAACCGAATCATCCAATCCAATCCAAACCGATTAAAATCGGTTTGGATTGGATCGGTTTGGTTATTGAAATTAATCCAATCCAAATCGAACCGATGATACTTATATTGTTTGGATCAGATGATTTTTTACCTCAAAACCGATCCAAACCGATCCAAGAACACCCCTAATTGTTATGTTTCTAAACAATGTTTTTCAGAACCAAACTGGTCATTGAACCGGAAAAAAAAGAGGGTTATGGTTTTGAGATTCAATCGGGGTCGAATCGCGATTTTATATATATACATATATATTATATAAATATATAATAATATATAAGAAAAATATAATATACATTTTGTATATATAATAGCAAAGAGAAATATTGAAATGTAGTACTAACATAATTAAATTAATTTATCACATATATAAATATTAAACTAAAAGTATTATACTAATATTAGAATAATTTCCTAATATATACTAGTCTTTGATCGAATAAGTAAAAGGGTAAGAGATGAAAATTTTCATTATAAATTAAAATCAAACTCTTATTGCATTACAAGTTCCTATTTGTCCCACATTAGACAAATTAAGAGTTTTAAATGATGAGTTTTGGTTATAAATTGGGAATCAAATAATCAATGCCTTTAAACATTTTTAAATATATATTTTTTAAAAAAATGGATTTTAAAAATATATTGATTTTTTTAAAAAACAATGGACCTGTTCAACCCTATAAACAGTAACCGGTTCAAGACTGGTTTCCGATTTTTGAAAATCCAATTTTTGAGAGTTGATTGGACCGGTTGGAGGATCTATTCCTGGTCCGGTTCGATTCTAAAAACCATGTTTCTAAACCCTTATTGAAAAAGCGTATCAGTATTTACCAGTGTTATCAGAATCGCTCGAATCGCGATTCGATTCTCACGATACGTCACGATTCTCCGTCCCAACGATACAGATCATTTGATGTATCGTTTTCGTCTTAGAATCACACTGCGATTCAACTGGTTCGCAGTGGAATTGCAAGAATCGCGAAGCTGCAGCGATTCGTGCGATTCTCACAGAGACGGCTTGCGCAAAGTAGATCGAGTCGTGAAGAGCAGGACGGGTCGCGCAGGAGCAGGACGGGTCGTGCAGGAGCAGAACGGGTCACGCAAAGGAAACTGGTCGCGAAAGAAGAACGGGTCGCGCGCAAAAGGAGAGCGGGTCGCGCGCAAAACGGGTCGGGTTTAGCACGACCCGGTTCTGAAAAATCCAATCTTTTAGTGGTTTTTTAGCAAATTTTTTTATGGGCAGGGAGGGAAAGTGCCGAATATTTCCCTCCCATCAATCCCAAACAATAATATTAAAGAAAGATTGACATAAAATTGGTCCCTAGTCTCAGCCTCTCTCTCCCACGTTCTACTTCATTTTGTCACTTTGTTCTTTAATCCTTTTCTTCCCACATTCTGCTTCACTTTTGAAGAAGGAGCTCCAAGCAATAAAAGGAAGAGAGGTATTTGTTACTTTAAACTTAAAACACTCTACACTTAAAATTAAAAAATGCTGTCTTACACTCTTATTAAGCTTTTGTTTTTGTTTTATAGATCCAAGAAACTTAAATACCAAGGCCAATAAAAAGGGGAAATCTATATCTATAATAGGAGATGAGAGTGAAATTGAAGAGACTATTGGAGATGTGGAAGAAGAGAGAGAGCTTTTGACATCGGATGATGAGGATGATCTAAGTGACATTAATCTTGGGAATGATGAATGATGATCATTAGATTATGTATTAGGTTTATATTGGTTTATATCTACAATGATGATCATTGATCTTAAATATTGGTTTATATTTCAATTTATTGGCTATGTAGTGAGTTTTTTGACTTCAAAATATTAATATCTAGATGTTTTTTATATTTCTTTATGTGAAAATATATTTTATGCTAGTTTTAATTATTAGTCATCAATCTTACGATTCACGATTCGAATTTCGATTTGACAACCTTGGTATTTACTATCTAAATATACATGGACCTAATTTGATTTGCATGTTACTTTAAAAGTAGCAAGATCACAAAAGTGAAAGACAATGATCATTGACAGTATCAGAAGTATGATTCCATTGATCAGAGTGATTAGTTCAAATAGTCCAGTAAAATAACTGTTGAAAACACTGATAATAAACAAATTTGCAATGGAGCTTCTCTGGTCATGTATAATTAACTACTACAAATACTAGTATACAACTAATCTTTCTTGTTACGCCCATGAGTGTGTGTGAGCCTGAACATTAAAGCTGTCACTCACTTATTCAAACATGTACTTTAAGAAATAGTACATACAGCAACAGACATAAGATTAAAATAAAATAAAATTATTGAACATAATATTATACCTTCATAAATTTGGAACCTCCAAAGTATTCTTCTTGTTTAAGACGAGAAGTTTTCACAAATCGGGAAACATATGTAGATTTTCCATCTTTGATACGCAAACCATGAATCATTCTGCAATTCAATGACACATGGATCAATATTTGAGGCCCAGATAGGAAAACCATGAACTATATAGTTTTATTGACCACCTAAAATTTAAGAAAACCAGAAACAGTATCATTCCCGCTATTATGAGTGGCTGACATTCAAAAGTGAATGTATAATTGGAAACGGTCTTTAATGCACAAACAAAATAAAGTGAACCAAAATCTGTGCAGCAGATCTTGGTTATCTGGAATACAATATTATCTTTGACTTAAATTAAGTTTCTGGTCCCTATACTTTTACTGTTTATTTTAGTCCCTACTTTTTCAATTTGTTCATTTCACTCCGTCAGTTTACCAATTACATCCAATGTTGTCCTCATGAACCTCCATCTAAATTATTTTGTTAATTGTGACATGTCATGTTGAAATTTTTTTCTAAGACTGCTAAATCAATAACCATTTGATACATCACTATTTAACAAATTAATTTGGATGAAGGATTACCATAAGGACAAAATTGGACGTAATTAGCAAATTGATGGACTAAAATGAACAAATTTAAAACCTAAGGACTAAAAGAGAAAAAATATAAGGACCAAAAACTTAATTAAGCTTATTAACATAACAAGCCCTGTGAAACTTCTGAAGGATATGTCATAAATAAATTTCAAATTAACCACATCATAACCCAGCTTGAGTACAGTTCAGATTAGAAATAGAGTAGCCACAATCAGTTTGATCATTTGAAACTTCACACATGGACTCACAGCATGTGAGAATGATGCACTCCTCTAAACTTTGATGACAGAATGTGATCCAAATATAATTAATGCCTTACTGAATTACTGATTAGTCATTAACTGAGTACAGAGGCCTTCATTTTCTATAATTCTACTCATCAATCATTGTTACAGTTACCTCCAGCAAGATTAAAACAAAATTTAATATCAGAACTCAACGAGTACCTTAAAAGTAATGAAGCGGAGAAAAAAGAAACGCAGACATAAAGAAATAAAGGGGGAAGGAAGCCTTCAAAGGTATTCAGAAGAATGCAAATATTTACATCCTAGAGGGTCTGTCTATGCAGTTCCAACAGGAACTAAGCATAATTAGGAATTATTTTGTGATCACTAATCCAATTGGCATTGCATTAGATTACTGCTCACATATTTTTATGAAATCAGTGAAAATGGAAAATCAAAATGTAAAATAGCATTCAGCCAAAAAAATTTAAGATGTCATTTAAGTTTAATGCTCAACAACATCCCCTAGCTATTGCAATAACAAGATCCAGCAAATAGAGAATTCGTCCTTCCAGCTCTTGGATCGAATATAGCCACTCTATTGACATGAAAAATTCTTCTTTAACAAACTTGAAACAAATATAAGTTTGCGTAAAGGAAGAGAATTACACACCCATCTCCATCAAACCTGCAAAAACAGTGGGGGAAAACAGGGTATAAGCATAAAACTCCCAATTAAGAACACATTTTTTTAATTCAGATATACCAGAAAAGCTCCACTTTTATACCAAACCTTCCCATAGTAAGTAAATATGGGAACAAGAAAACCAACTAATTTTCCACCCAAATTTGTGCAATATCTCATAATATATGGTTCACAGCACACCAAAAAAAAAAAATAATTTACCAGTGAAATCCAGCCACAGGAGCAAACTTAGGATTAGGTCCCACCCTGACAAACTCTCCATTCAAGCAATCCTGCAATACACTACAAATGGTAAGTCATGAGTGGCAGGAGCTGATATTTCTGTATGTCAGTGTGTATTACAGGAAAATGTTCTAATTGTATGTCAGTGGTCAGCGAATAGCAATGGTGACATTTTTCAAGGACAGAAAGCAGAAAACTGAAAAAGATCGTAGAATATTTTGCATGGCTAGTAAAGCACAAGAAGGTCTGTGTATTAAAACTGTATCAGAAAGCAGCATAACACAAGTGAAGCTATAAATAATAATCAAAGAACTGCCAGAAAGATGGACTACTTTTGCAGTGACCATAAATGTGTACAATCTACAGGCTGTAAGTTTTCTTATAATCATGAGACCTCTGTCATTAAAACAACTAACACGGAACTAGAGTGAAGGGATGAATATGTCAATAATACCAGGCCCAAGATACAGTTTTTTCCTTCTTTATAGCTAGTTGGATTTCTTACTTTTGGCCTTCAGTTTTCCACATGAATGAACTCTTCAATGCTTGTGCTTAATACTTGCTTAAATCTTATCTTCCTTGCCCTGCACAATTGATTTGATAATTTCCATGTAATCTTTATATATTCTTCGCATCTTTGAAGAACATTTCCAATACTTCAGCTTGTTTACTACAAGAATGCAACTGGTCCAGTACTTACTAAGCAAAGAAATGATACTAGATTGTAACGAGCCTAAGATTTAAAAGCTATAAGCTTAGTGTTTATCAATATGTACTTTGATATCTACAAGACTACAACCCAATATCTAAGGCTTTGTCATCAAGCATCTGGTCAACCCTTATACTTTCTTTGTCACTTTCCCATAAAGCCGCAGGATCCTCCAAGCTGAATCTCTTCAAATCAGACATCCTGTATAATATCAGTCCTAATAAAGCATAGCATGCTAGGTATAATAGTTGGCATGAATTACTGCACACTGAAAGTGAAAATACTGCAACTTTATTGCCATATTCATTGGTGGAGGGAAGAAAAACCATGTTTTGTACAAGTAGTACAACAATTCATTTTTTTTTATGAGAAATGGAAAGATTTTTGCAACAAATTTTAGGCAGCAGAAAAATGATTAAATCAAAACCCTTTTATTCAATTTTTTTTTTCTTTGTTCATCATAGATCCTGTTCTTTCCTTATCTGGGTACTCCACTTCAAATTCAAAAAAACAAAAAATGGCATAACACCCCAACAGATGAAGGTAAAATCCAAATGCCAATTGTACTAACCGGGAGGTACCCTCTAACAGGAAGGTCCTTAGTGGGAGGGGTCTCATCAAGTACAGGAGCAAAATTACCAGCAAGGTAGTGATGGGGCAGCGAAGAATCATACAAGAACTTAGCCACCAACTTCTCCAAAAAATCAATCACTTTTGAAGTGAACCCTTTGCTGGGTTTTGGTTCCACCTTCACTATCCCTCTTCCTTCTCCAGCTCCAGAGCCATTAATCTTCTTCTCATCCTCCATGGTGAGTCTGTCTGTGTCTGAAAGTGCTAGATAAAAAAGCTTTGAGCTTTACGAAATGGGTTAGTGATTGTGGAAATTTAAATTACCAATGACTATGGTTGTTGTTCTATGGTTCAACTTCAACAACTATGTCTTCGCTGGCCCAGCAACTGCAGAGTGTGCAGATGCCGAATTTTGGTTGTTGAAAGATTCTGTTTTTGTGTTTCTTGTCATTTTGTTGTTGGCCCACCATTTTGGTAAACTTTGGATTTTTGAATTTTTTTTCCCAAGTTAGATTAATTCATGAATAATATTACATACATCTACTTATATATATATAATAGAATATATTTAGTAAAAAAAAAAATTATTATGAGATGATGAAAAGAATAAATCTTAATTATATAATATATATTATATATAAGTAGTTAAGATTAAAAATTACTTAAAAATTATGTGATTATTTAAAAAAATTACATATATTTATGTTTTAATCATGACCATTCATATAAGATTTAATGATTATAATTTATTTATCTCACCTCTTAAAATAAGCATTACTCTCATCAAATACATTCCCTATATATATAACTTTATATTTATACAATTTTCATCATTTAGTTATAATTAATTTCACTTTATTTTCAAGGTGCACAACTCATTTTTTTATGCATTATTCTTTATTCATTGCTTAATTTATTATTAACAAAAGTTTAAATATAAACTTTTTATGAAAATAAAATATTTAATATATTAAAAAATTTAAAAATTTTACTATTTATTATAATTGTACGGACTGGATCGACTCAAAAAATTTGCAACTTGATCTCTAAGTCGGTCCAAACAACTTGTTGGACTATTTTTCTGATCGACTCAAATTAATTTGGGTGATCTGGTGGTCAACTCGACCAGGTTGATTCAAGTTGACTATTTTTTTTAATAAAAACTAAACAAAAAATATTTTTTTAGGATTTCAACACCATACTTAAAAGTTTTTTTCGTAAAATGCATTCTATCATTGAATCATGTATGCTTCCATGGAATATTATTCTTAATTTTTTAATTTATTATGTAACTAATAAATTATTATCATTACTTATTTAGAAGTATTTTTTCATGTAATATTTTTGTTTAATATTTTTTAATATGATATATTTTATATCAAATAAATTTTCATATAATATTTTTTTAAAATATTTTTTTTTTTTAGTTTTTCAATTTGAATGATTGACCTACAAATCATTGATTCAGTGATTTGATCTTTTGATTAAACTAATTTTCAATCCGAATTATATAACTATGTTATTTATTTTATTTTTATAAAAAAATTATTTTAATATTTTTAACAAGTACTCTAATAAAAAAATCCTAAAATAAAAAACAAAAAGGTTCCACAATCCAAATAAAATGTGCATTAACACTATAGCCAATGCGTTACTGCAAACTGCAAAGCCTTCACCCTCTTCTTCACTTTTGGCATAAACAGATCAAATCAACACCATCTGATGCGTTGACTCCACCTCCACATCAGACAGCCCCCAGCTGCCGCAGCTTCCAATTTGGTACCAAGCTACTGTTCTAGTCGCAAGCCAATTTAACTAATTTATGATGTATGATTTTAGCAATTTATTATTTATTATTGGGCTCATAGCCTCAGCCTGTATCTGACACTAAGTCTGTCAACTCATTAAATTTTGCTAAAATACTTTACTTCATTGTCAACTAAATTTTATTAAAATGTCACCTCAACAAATTCTACAATACTTATTTCTTGATTAAGTGTCCTTAAAAATCAGAACTCTGAAGTCTCAATTGGTTTTTCACTAATTGATAAGTCAGATTAAAAAATCTCTCATATTTTATGTAATTGAATGTATAATAAGTTAATTTTATGAATCATTATATTTTTTATATTAATTATATTTTTAATGTTATAATTAATTAATCACATATTTAACAATAAAAAAATTCTTAATCTAAAAGCATATAAAAATTTATATTGTCAAGTGTGTGTATATGTATATATATATATATATATATATATATATATATATATAAAGATTTTACTCAGGTGAGAGGAGTATTTATTGTGAAAGATAAGAGAAGTGAATATTAACTATTAGATCTTTTATGAATAGTTAAAATTAGAACGTAAATACATGTGACTTTTTTAAGTGGTTACATGACTTTCAAATAATTTTTAATTTTGACCATTCATGTATAATTGTATGGTCAAGTTCTCATAATAAAAATTTTCCTCACTAAATATGTCCTATATATATATATTAACGGTACATCAATAGAATTATCAAATATAATTCAATTACCAAAAATCCATTGGAACTTGTCATGGTATTCAATATTTTTTTTTCTTGATGTTGAATTGTTGATATACTTAATAAACTTTTAAATATTTATTAATAGTGACTTTCACAATAAATGTCACGATGGAGAATATCTTGAGGTAGAGTAATTCTTGTATTGATTAATTTGTTAAAGACGATTTAAGGAAGGATGACATATTAAATATTTGATCACTGCTTTCACAGGACATAAGTAGAGTTGATAAAATGAGTTCAACCCGTCGGATTAACCCGTCAACCTGTTATTTTTTTGCGGGTTGGGTTCAAGAATTGAACCCATATTTTGTTTCCAACCCGCATAACCCGCCCCGCATAACCCGCGGGTTAAGCGAAGCGTATGGCCAGTTATGCTCACGGTTGACTTTTTTTTTTTTTTTTTAAATGATAACTAATACTATAAATAAAAATTTTTTTGATGTTATATAATTTATGTTTGAATACTTAATTAGACTATTTTAAAAATTATATTTTGGATATATGATTTATAATTTTTTATCATTCTTATTTATTATTTTTTATAGTATTTATTGATTTTTTGTATAATTTTTTTTTATTTTTTAGACGGATTAAGTCGGTTGACCTACTAACTCATCTATTTTTTCTCATTTTATTTTTTATGCGGCCATTCCACCAACCCGCCTTTAAAGCGGGGTGGATTAGCTTTCTTCCAATCCATTTTTAAAATGGTAACCCATCCCGCCTACGTTTTAGCAGGTTGAAGCGGGCGAAGCGGGGAATCGGAAATGCGAGTTAGCCCATTTTGCCACCTCTAGACATAAGTCCATTGCTTCTCGCTAATGTCCTGAGCACTCTTTTCATTAGAACTTAGTTTTTGTGTTTTTCTTTTGGTGTTTATTTTCAGTTGCACAAAAAAAGGTATTAATTAAAGTACCTCAACTGAAAAAAAATATTAAGATTTTTTCTGTACTATTTTTTCATATTCTTCCTAAATAATTAGTAGTTAATATGTAGTTAGAAATTTAATTTGAATGTATTGTTAGTTTAAATTTTTTTTATTGTTATTCAATCATATATTATTATGTTATAAAAAATATTTAATTTTTTTAATAATTATCTTAAAAATAACATATGTAATAATGTATAATTGATGGATAATATAAAATTTTTTACATTAATAATAAATAAAAATTAAACTTGTTAATTATACATTTCACATATTATCAAGTCATTTTTATATTTACATTTTAATTAAATAATACAAACACTGTCACGTCAACAAAAAATTATCTCTCAATTTGACTCATTAGATCTTGCAAAAATACTTTCCTTCACTATCAACTAAAATTTATTATTATGCCACCTCAACAAATTCCATAATACTAACTTCTTGATTAAATGTCTTTAAAAGTCAGAACTTTGAAGCCTCAATTCGTATTTCACAAATTGATAAGTGAGATTAAAAAATCTCTCATATTTTACATAATTGAATGTATAATAAATCAATTTTATGAATCATTATAGTTTGTACACTAATTATATTTTTTTAAATGTTATAATTAATTTATCACATATTTAACAATAAAAAAATTATTAATCTAAAAGCATATAAAAATCTCTATTGTCAAGTATATATATATATATATATATATTAACGGTTCCTAAATGGAAATATCAAATATAATTCAACTACCAAAATCCGTTGAAACTTGTCATGGTATTCAATATTTCTCGATGTTGATATTCTTAATGAACTTTTAAATATTTATTAATAGTGACTTTCACAATAAATGTCTAAAATTTATCAAGTATTATACTATATTTGAATGATAAGTAATGAGGGAAACGAAAAGAGAATAAGGAGAATGAAAATAACTTTTTTTATTTAAAAATTTTAAAATACATGAGAAGGGAACGAAACACATGGGAAATTATTTTCTCCCTCTTTCTCTCAAATACCCAACTTTTGTTCCCCTTAAAATTGAGGTAAAATGAAGGAAACATATGTGTAATTCCATTCCGTTCCGTTAATGAAATTTTCAAACAAAGAGAATGAAAATTATGTTCTATTCTATTCATTTTCTTTCCGTTCCATCTCCACTATTCCGTTCCGTTAATGAAAAAACATCCAAACACAAGATTAATCAAGCTACCTCAACTGAAAAAAAAAATTATTGAAATTTTTTCGGTATTCTTTTTTTATATTATTCCTAAATGATTAATAGTTAATATTTAGTTAGGAATTTAATTTGAATACATTATCATTTTAAATTTTTTTTATACTATCATTCAATTATGCATTATTACGTTATAAAAAATATTTAACTTTCTCAATAATCATTTTAAAAATAACATGTGTAATAATATATAATTGATTGATATTGTAAAAAAATTTATACTAATAATACATCAAAATTAAACTTATTAATTATACATTTCACATATTATCAAGTTATTTGTATATTTATATTTTAATTAAATAATACATATAATTAAATATTAACCACTAATTATTAGAGATATCAATATCGTCATAAAAATAAAATGTACGAAAGGTCTCATTTATTATTAACAAGCAAGTAACAAGGAAAAAGTTTATTGAGACACATAACACAGATGCATAAGGGAGTAGCAGATCAAATCAAACCTATGATGACCAATCACTAATGGGTGGGTAAATAACGATACTTTGTCAACAATTAACAGTATTAAGAAAAATAGTTTAATTTTTAATGTATTATCAATATACATTTTTTTATATTATTAATAAATTGTATATTATTGCACGTGATTTTTGATATAATTATTGTAAAAATTAAATATTTTTAATAATATGATAATATATAATTAAATTATAGATTAAAAGACTCTTATATTGAAAATATATTCAAATTAAATTAAAAAAAAATACTTTAAAAAACAGTATAAAAAAGAGAATGAACAATTAAAAATTAACAATTAATATTAGGTAAATGCTAGATAGCTAAATTTGTTGACAGAAATTTTTTTATCAAAATAATGTGATATATTTATTAACTCTTAAATGATTAAATTGATGTAACTTATTTATTGACTTTTAGATAAATAAGTGACGCTTATTACTTTATTCTATTTAATAATTGCTTATGTGTTCTTTCTATTCTGTGTGGCGTTATTCTTAACATTAACATTAACAATAACAATTAACAATTTTCCTACAAAGCGGAAGATGGCGTCGATCAAAATATAATTGACTGTCGTTTTGAAATTTCCCAAAATTTCCCGCCTTTTGCCACTCCCTCACTCATCTTGAACACACCAAAAACCCAGTACTCATCACAGAATTCAAATTCTCCCTTTTCACTCTCTGCAACCTGCAACTTCAACACTCTGAAAAAAACACCAAGCAAACGCTGCCGTTTAGTGTTTTGATCTCCAAAACCCTACACTTCCCATTCCATTTTCCTTTCATCAATTACTCCGAATTTCACTTTCTTTGTTCACAATCTGTGATTCAAACGATGTACATCAAGGAGATTTGCCTGGAAGGTTTCAAATCGTACGCGACCAGAACCGTTGTTCCGGGCTTCGATCCCTTCTTCAATGCCATCACTGGGTTGAACGGTTCGGGCAAATCGAACATACTCGATTCTATTTGCTTCGTTCTGGGCATCACGAATTTGCAGCAGGTTCGGGCTTCGAATCTTCAGGAGCTCGTGTACAAGCAAGGCCAAGCAGGAATTACCAAGGCCACGGTGTCGATTGTGTTCGATAACTCTGATAGGAGTCGAAGCCCTCTTGGGTATGAAGACCATTCAGAGATTACAGTAACAAGACAGGTTTTTTTTTTATAAAAATATTTTTTTTTCTGCTTTTACTTGTGAATTTTGGTTTATCAGTTTCTGATGCTTTAAAAGTTTCCTTTTTTACATCATTTTGGCAAAAAGAATTATGGGTTTTGAGTTTAATAGTTGCTTGAATTGATTTTCTGTCACTACCTTTTAAGTGATTGTTTTAATCGTGGATTAAGTTATCTATTATCAACTTTGCAATTTCTCATTTGTATACTATTTATACATTAATAATTAACAAAAAAAATGCATTATTTAAAATAAAAAATAATAAGCATTATGGGTTTTAAGTTTACTAGTTGCTTGAATTGATTTACTGTCCTAACCTTTTAAGTGATTGTTTTAATCATGGCTTAAGTGACTATTGCATTTATAATCAAAATTTAGCTATCAATTATCAACTGTGCAATTTCTCATTTTTTATATTATGTTATGTGCTGTGGTACAATGCAGATCGTGGTTGGAGGGAGGAACAAATATTTGATCAATGGAAAACTTGCACAGCCTAGTCAAGTTCAAAACCTTTTTCATTCGGTGCAGCTAAATGTTAATAATCCACATTTCCTCATAATGCAAGGACGCATTACCAAGGTTTTAAATATGAAACCGCCAGAGATATTATCTATGCTTGAGGAAGCTGCAGGGACAAGAATGTATGAGACAAAGAAAGAGGCTGCCCTAAAAACACTTGAGAAGAAGCAGAGTAAGGTTGATGAGATTAACAAGCTTCTTGACCAGGAGATTTTACCTGCTCTGGAGAAGTTAAGGAAAGAAAAGACACAGTACATGCAATGGGCTAATGGTAATGCTGAGTTAGATAGGCTGAGAAGATTTTGTATCGCTTATGAGTATGTTCAAGCAGAGAGGATTAAAGACAATGCTACGTCTGAGGTGGAACAAGTAAAAGCTAAGATAGCTGAGATTGATGACATTGCTAAGACAACTCAGGTGGAAGTAAAGGAAATGGAGACCAAAATAGCTCAATTGACTGCTGAAAAGGAAGCGAGCATGGGTGGAGAAGTGAAATCTTTGTCAGAGAAGGTAGATATACTTTCCCAGAATCTTGTGAGGGAAACGTCTGTACTAAATAATAAAGAAGACACTCTAAGGAGTGAAGAATCCAACAAACAAAATGTAAGTAGGTGATGGTTTCGATTCATGCTTTGCTCAATTTCCTTATTATTATTCTTTTTTTTTTTAATTTTTATCTATTTTTGTGTTAAAATGTTTCCACTTTGTGAACCTGATATTTGGATTTCAAATCTTGATGTTTTAAGATTGTTAAAAATATTGAAGAATTGAAGCAATCTGTAGAAGAGAAGGCCTCTGCTGTTAAAAAGGCTGAAGAGGGAGCAGCTGATCTGAAAAAGAGAGTTGATGAGCTTTCCAAGAGTCTGGAGGAGCTTGAAAAAGAATACCAGGTAAAAGAAGCATATACTGGCTTAATGTTATCTGGCTTTATGATGTCTGTCAGTGGAATTTCTGTTAGATTGAGTTAGTTTTTGATCCTATTGCTCAAAATTATTGGTAGGGTGTTTTAGCTGGCAAGAGCAGTGGTAATGAGGAGAAATGCTTAGAGGATCAACTAGGCGATGCAAAGATAGCAGTTGGGAGTGCTGAAACAGAATTGAAACAGCTGAAAACCAAAATTAGCCATTGTGAAAAGGAACTGAAAGAGAAAACAAAGCAATTAAGGTCAAAACGTGAAGAAGCTATTGCTGTAGAAAATGAGCTAAATGCTAGACGAAAAGATGTGGAAAATGTCAAAATGGGATTGGATTCTCTTCCTTATAAAGAGGGTGAGATGGAAGCTTTGCAAAAGGTTAGATTGGTTTCTCTTCTGTTAGTTTCTTTTCAATCTAAAGAGGTTTATAAGTTCCATTGAAATAAATTCTTCTGTAAAACAACTTCCAGGAGCGTGCATCTGAGATGGATTGTGTGCAAAAGTGGAAGGATGAAATACGCAATATTTCAGCATACTTAGCAAATGTTGAATTTACATACCGTGACCCTGTCAAGAACTTTGATAGGTCAAAGGTGAAAGGTGTTGTTGCAAAACTCATCAAAGTAAAGGATAGGTCCACCATGACTGCCCTAGAGGTTGGACAGCATGATAACTTGTATTGGAATTTATAAATGAAAATTGATATATTAACCCCTTCAATGTGATCATTTTCAGGTTACAGCTGGTGGAAAGTTGTTTAATGTTGTTGTTGACACAGAAAATACTGGAAAGCAACTACTACAGAATGGTAATCTTAGAAGAAGAGTGACAATTATACCTTTGAACAAAATACAATGCAATACTGTTCCCTCCAGAGTTAAACAAGCTGCTGTTAGATTGGTTAGTCACTGCAATTTTTCTTTTTAATTATTTATCTACTTACTTTTGCAATCTTATTGTCTTGATTGCTTAACTATGCTAAAGATTTTTGCTTTCATTTCAGGTGGGCAAGGAGAATGCTGAAGTAGCACTTTCTTTGGTTGGCTATGAAGAAGAATTGAGGGTATGCTTCCTTGAATTTCAATTTACAATAACATTTACTGTACATATTACTATATATATATATATATATTTTAAATGGTAGCTAATGCAATCAAGTGTACTGAAAGCATTTTCCTTTTCATTTCAATTTGTTTGACTGATCCTTTCCTCTAGTTTTATTTAGTATTTTATCTTGCTGGCCATCTAGTCAGCTGTCTGGAAAATTTGATTGATTTTGATGTTCAGATTGTATTTTTCATTTTATATTGAACTCAATTCTGTTCTAACGAAATTTTGTGTTTGTTCCAGAATGCAATGGAATACGTATTTGGTTCAACCTTTGTTTGCAAAACCATTGATGCTGCAAAGGAGGTAATGAGTAATGACCATTTTTGCTGCTGAATTACATGAAGCATTAATTTTACATTGTGCTGTAAACCCTTGATTGATATTGTGTCTTCTACATGTTGCAATTTAGATCTGCGTAATGTTTTCCCTTTGCATTTCCTTACTAATCGTGCATAACAGCTTGATAGTCGTTTCTATGAAGTATTTGGTGACTATATGCCCAGCTTTTTTAATGTTTTCTTGGCATACTATAATTTTCTTACTGTACATCTGCTTTAATGTAAAATAGAATTGCTTTTAAATTCTGTCACACAATGTCTCTATTTAACTAGGTGAATCCTATTTGTTTCCACTATGTGATACTTCATCTGTTTGTTGGTCAGTCATACTTGTATAATATGGCACTTTCCTGTTATTGCCTTTGTTAATTGCTTAAAACTTTGAAGTGTTTAGTATTATACACATGATCATTTCTTACCCACCTATATAGATGCTCAATTTGGCTTGCACTCTGTTGGATATCTAATAGGTGGCATTCAATCGAGAGATTCACACCACAAGTGTCACTCTTGAAGGAGATATATTTCAGCCAAGTGGTCTTCTGACTGGTGGAAGCCGGAAGTACGGTGCCATTTTGTTTCTATTTTTACAATTGTCACTGGAATCTGCATATATCTCTTATTGTCTGTCCAATAGATTGCCAGCAGAGAGCAGAGAATATATGGACAAGTTTGCAGGATTTTATATATTTTACTTTATGGGGGTTCTGTTCTCTGCTAAGTGATCCAGTCACTTAGTTATTGAATGCTTGTATCGGATGATATTTTAAGCTATTGTATATACTTTTCGGTATGTTGTGACGGGTCTTTCGTAACAGGGGCAGTGGTGATCTTTTGAGGCAACTTCATGCTTTGGCCGAGGCTGAGTCAAAACTTTCTGTGCATCAAAGAAGGTTATTAGAGATTGAGGGAGAGGTAGACCCTGAACACCCCCTTTTCCAAAATTATATGGAAACTTATATTCAGAAAATTCAATGATATAGGGATTGTTAAAACTAAATTGATATTGGTTTTTCTTTTATTTGTCTCACTGCATTTATAAGTTAACTGAAAGGAATGATATGCCTAATTCACTTGGGTTGGGGTCAATTGCTAGAAGTTAAGATGCCAAGTATGTGTGTCATGTATTGTGTTGAAAATCCTCTCTTCAATATAATTAGTGGTGGACAGTTTCTATGTAACGTCTAGATGCATTATTATCTAATATTTTTTATAAGAAAAAAAAATCATTAGAATAGAAGGATAAAAGTGCAGGAGCAGAGGACTACAAATCCTCTTAGAGATAGAAAATAAGAAATAACAATAAATAGATCAATTGAGCAAATTGTACTAATCTCTCTCTCTCTCTCTCTCGCTCTCGCTCTCTCTCTCTCTATATATATATATATATAGATATATATATCTGTTAAACCCAACTTCTAAAATAGAAGAAACTACGAAGACTGCTTTATTCAAAAGAAAAGGTAATGTTAAGAATTTATCCTAAAAAATTCTGGTATTTCACTCCAACCAAAGTCACCAAATCACTGCATACATAGCTGCCGAAGGATCTTGCCCTTTTTACTCCTTTCAAAATAACTAAAATGGGATATGAGAAATTGCTCTGAATTCTCTGTATGAATCCAGTTTTCCTCAAAATATTTGAAAATGTATGCACCACAAATATCTTGCTTCTGTAGAATATATAAATAAATTAATTATTATTCTCACAGTCAGAATAGCACAAAACACGAACATTAGAAGAGAGAACTTTGTGTACTGTTGTGAGAACTTGCAATAGATTATTTGTATTACTCTTTTTAAGTACTGCAGTCCAAATAAAAGATTTCACCTTGTTGGGAACCTTGGACTTCCAAAATAGGTTAGTAAGTTAGTGCTGTCTGGAGAATGGGTGATGACTTGAAAATCAAAATAGGGCCTGCAACGCAATAATAGACTCCAGGGGAATCTAGAGTTGAAATCCTACTATCCACGGAAGAAGTTGGATGAAAAGAGTGAATCAACCCTTTGAGAGCTTTCAATTCTAAAGCTTCTCAATCAGTAAGGTTTCAACAGAAAAGAAAATTCCAAGAGATGGAAGAATTTTGGAGAGAATAAAAGCTGCATATGGAATGGTGGTGTAGAGTGGATAAACGATAGTGGTGGGGATAAGAAGTACATGCAAGTTGGTTTGATATTGTTTCTGTTTAGTGTCTATTAAACCTTATCTTCGATTCATTTAGTTACACTTATATGCTTCAGAGAAGGTAAAATGGTTTACAGACATTTTTGTCTTAATACAAAGACATACAAAAAAATGGTGCTTTTATGTATCGAATTGAACTGACATTATGCTTTTCTTGTAAATTAAGGGGTTTTTATATGCATTTATATTGGATATTTTTATTTTTGATAATCTTGTGGATGGAGCATTGTCATTTTTCTATGCCCATTTCTTATATATAAGCTCATAGTTTGAAGATAAATCTCAATCTTATAATTCTTTGTACTTGGCCTTGTATCTTGACACAGATTACAAAGCTCCTTCCTCTTCAGAAAAAATTTAAAGACCTCAAAGCTCAGTTAGAACTCAAGTCATATGATCTTTCATTGTTTCAGAGCAGAGCTGAGCAAAATGAGCATCATAAGGTTTTGATTCCTTTCTTTCACTCCAAAATTAATCCATGAATAAACACTGCAGTTTCACCTTGGTTTCATGTAGTTGTAGCCCTGTAGGATTCTTTTTCTCCATGTTATTCTTCTCTCTCAGTCAGCTCCTTTTCACCCCATCTCATTCCTCTTTGTAGCTTGGGGAATTAGTGAAGAAGATTGAGCAAGAACTTGAAGAAGCAAAATCTGCAGTCAAGGAAAAGCAACTTTTTTATGAAGACTGCGTCAAGACTGTTTCATCACTTGAGAAATCAATTAAAGAACATGACAATAACCGAGAGAGTAGGCTAAAAGACTTGGAGAAAAAGATAAAGTCAATCAAATCACGAATGCAGTCATCTTTAAAAGATCTGAAGGTATGCTTGAAATATCAAAGGTTTTATTATCATCATGATTGATTTGAACTAACTTATTATAACTGAATAATTGCCAACCTAAGGTGATGGTCAAGACTTGCACTTGTGGAATTCTAGTTTGTAAGTAATGTGTTCGAATCTTGTTGGGATGAAAGGTTGGGTTTTATGTGAAGGGCTATAGGTTTTTTCCATTATGTGGCCGAAGGTGCAATGGAGCTCTTCATGAGCCAACATTTGACAATTGTTGAAACTAACTTTCATACTGGTTGAGAGAGAGAGGATCATGAAGAAACCCTAATTTGTGTGAATGAGTCAGTGAATTGCATTGCCCTCTGGTATTCTGTTTATATTATTGAGTAGTATGGTAGTACAAGGTAAAGTACAATAATGTAGTAACTCATTATGTCCTCAATCATTTGAATATACTGGCAATTGTCATGCATTTGTCTTTCATACAATATTTTGCAATGCCACAATTGTTGAAAGTAGCTTTCATACTTGCATTTGTAGAACTTCTATACAATTTTTGCCAGTCATTCCTATCCATTTTAAAGAGAAAAATTTGAATGGGTAAACTAGCATATTGGAAATGGCTAATCTAGATTGTGGACTTAAGACAACTATAATGCAGAAAACTCACATAGTCCTGATCTTAAGTCAAAAGAGGGGGGGGGGGGAATATGGTTTACAGGTTTATGTCCAAGAAAAAAAAAATTGGGATGGAATTTCAAGATTTGAGTGCTCAGAATTTTTAATAACCTAAGGTAAATAATGTAACTGAACAAGTAAATTATCACTGCAGTGTGATGATTAATTGGTTGGGCTTGTCAACTGTCTTAATGTATAATGACTTCTTACATGGCTTTGCTTGCTGGTTGGTAGGGACATGATAATGAAAAGGAGAGACTTGTAATGGAAATGGAAGCTGTTATGCAGGAGCAAGCTTCCTTGGAGAATCAATTAGCTTCATTGAGAAAACAGATTAGTAATCTTGCCTCAGAAGTAGAAGAACAAAGATCCACGGTAAGCATAAATATTTATTTAGTTTAGATCTCTTTCTCTAGAACAAGAATTGTGGTCTCAAACCTCTACGGTGTAGGTTGCTGCTGCAAGGAATAATCTTGATCAAGTTCAGTCACAGCTGAATTCAGTTCGCCTTAAAATGAAGGAATGCGACAAGGAAATCAATGGTATTATTAAGGAGCAGCAAAAGCTTGAACATAAACTTAGTGAGAATAATCTTGAAAGGAAAAGGATGGAAAATGAGGTAATATTTTAACTGCTCTTGTCTGTACCCTTAGAACTTGTGTGCTAAAGAGCAATCTCTTTATTCTATTGTTCTAGGTAAAACGGATGGAGATGGAACAGAAAGACTGTTCTATGAGAGTGGATAAATTGATAGAGAAGCATGCATGGATTGCTTCTGAAAAACAGTTGTTTGGTAGAAATGGGACTGATTATGATTTTTCTTCCGGTGATCCTGGTAAAGCAAGGGAAGAACTTGAGAAGCTTCAGGCTGAACAATCTGGGTGTGTTGCTTTGATAATCTGACTTCTTTACTGTTGGAATTGTTCTGTGCAACTACAATTACATATGCTCATTTACTATGGTGACACTTCTGTTTTCACTTATTTTGCCCCCTTAAGGCTTGAGAAAAGGGTCAACAAGAAAGTAATGGCAATGTTTGAGAAGGCAGAAGATGAGTACAATGATTTGATGTCCAAGAAAAACATAATTGAGGTGATTTTTAATCTCTTTCAACATTTTTCTACCTATCTTGCATAGCTGCTCAATCTATTCTTGTCTTGCCTAGAATGACAAATCTAAAATCAAGAAGGTGATTGAAGAGCTAGATGAGAAGAAGAAGGAGACACTAAATGTTACCTGGATCAAAGTGAACAGGTGAGTTTTTTCATGTAATTTGGTCTAGTTAATTTCTGTCTTTTACCGCTCTATTTTTTATTCTTCTTTTTCATTCGACAATGGTTGAGTGTCATGTTTTTCTCCTGTTTATTCAGTGACTTTGGATCCATCTTTTCTACATTATTACCGGGTACAATGGCTAAGTTAGAACCTCCCGAAGGATGCAGTTTTCTTGATGGTCTTGAGGTTCGTGTTGCATTTGGAAGTGTTTGGAAGCAGTCGTTGTCTGAACTGAGCGGAGGTCAGCGATCACTGCTTGCACTTTCTCTGATTCTGGCACTGCTTCTATTCAAACCTGCTCCACTTTACATCCTTGACGAGGTATGCTTTACTTGAATTTCTTAGTGATTTTTTCCTAGAGTCCTAGTTATCCTATGACTACAATAATTAGAAGAGAACACATTGAATTGTTGATCGTGAAATCATTTAAGTTTGTTTCTGTATACGCGGACTGAATCCCCTAAAGAAACTTAAGATCTGCACTGTAGATGCATGGCACTTAAGCTATTCCCAACAAACTGTTTTTAAGTTTTGAAGTTTTCCTTCATGCATTTTGTGTATGCCTAATTATTTAACTTTCGTTGATGTTACGGTTATTATATATTTCTTCTCTCCTTTCTTTAACAGTATGCATGTTTACATGTTTGTATTTTGCTATATAATTCTGTACTGCTGGTCCTTCCATGTGTTAGTGTTGCACCAGTGGAAATATGGGGTGATATGTCAATTTAAGTGTCCATTCTGGTCTGATTATCTATCGATATACTCCAAGCTATTTAAAAACTACGCAATTGGTGTAGACTTGGAAATTTAGGAAATATTTGAAATAAGCTATTACTATATTATTGCTGGGTGGAGATATTTTGAATTTTCTGTCTCGCTAATTGTAAATCCAGTAAAACTAATGTAATGGGGATATTATAATCCATCATATTTATTATCTTAAATACAATGATCATTAATGTACAACTGATTGAGAATTTGTCAAAAAGTGTATTTTGTAAGGCTGGAGGGTTTGGAAGTCATTGGTTGTTGGCCCATGTAAATGCTTGTGTATACATGAGTACGTAAACTTTTTTTTTTTGTGAATTTCTTATTTCACTGCCATTCTACATGCGGTACTATACTCTGAACTTTTGAAGCAATGGTTATGCGGTTGAGCCAAATGTTAATTGTTTAATGGTTGCAGGTTGATGCGGCTCTTGATTTGAGCCACACACAAAACATAGGGAGAATGATAAAGGCTCACTTTCCACACTCCCAGGTAGAGGATTACTTTTGGTACTGTGCTGTAATTTTCTTAATTTCATGCAATTCTTTGTCTTTCCAATTCCAAAAAAATAATAGGCATCAAACTTTTTGTAGGTTATCAAAAAGATTAAAAGAAAAATAGAAATTTGTCTTAGTTGACACTAGAATCATTAGAGCATGTAGATTCAGTTATTGTGATTTTCCTTTTGTTTTTATGACTAAGTATTTAATTCATTTTCTTAATGATTATTTTTAAATTTCCAGAAAGTGACAGTTCAGCATGGAATAAATTGAATAACCTCATTTCTTTTGGTTGTTTTGATTTGCAGTTTATTGTGGTTTCACTGAAGGAAGGCATGTTCAATAATGCAAATGTTCTTTTCCGGACAAAATTTGTAGATGGTGTTTCAACCGTTCAACGAACTGTTGCAGCTAAGCAAAACAAGTGATATATTGGGATTATTGCTTCATCTGTTATAAGTCTTACAAATATGTTCATCTTCTGAGAAAATAGAAATGAGGTAACACCTGTACTTGAAATGCTTATGCAATTTGAACATCAAACACTGTAGGGCCCATATGCCTAGTATTTTGTTTCTACAAAGTAAACATGTCATTCCTCCTAATGTAAGTAATGATATAACCCTAATGAGGGATGGTGGTAACATGGATGTGTTATGATTCTGGTTGATTTGGTTTTGTATATGAAAGAGAGAAGTCTAGAGAAAGAAGTGAGAAAAGAGACATGGGATAGGGAATGTAAGTTTTGTTAGAATTTTAAGTTTTGATATTTAATGCTTAGCTGTTAACTCTCAATATAAGAACTACTTATATAGAGGTCTAGTATAAACAAACTACAAATAACTACTGATGATCTAACTAACCCAAATGATGTCAATTAACTTGGTTTGTTCTAGGAAATTAATTTATGCATTCTTCATTCTGATGTTATGGTGAGGTTACACTATGCAATTCCTTCTTTCCATTCATACTACCATGTATATATGAGGCTTTATTGGGCTATCTGCCTGACATTTTGATAATTCGTATTTATAAAAGATTGTAGACATGTATGCAACATTTCTCAATAACCAGATATTCTGATGGTTTTCATTTTTCTTCAGATGGCCAGTGCAGCAAATTGAGAACAAGCGATTACCTTGTAAGCCGAGGCTACGTAAAGGAATGGCAGAATATGTTGTTTGCATGTGTTTGTATTACTAATTTTATTACACTGCTGTCTTGTCAATTTGTACAAATTCCGTAGTGGAGAAACCATCTAGGATAATTTAACTTTAGCCTTCTATTTGAAAAGTAGTTTCCTCTATCAACAAAATTAAGTTTCTGTTTTGATTGCAGTCTGAAGTTTTCATCTTGTCTGCAAATCTCCAGAACTGATTATGTAATTAAATTTTTATAGCGAGGTAGTACTTGAGATAATGATAGCTTTTGTTCAGTTTATCTAATGGATCTCAATGTCAACCCAATTTGGTCCTATTAAGATTACATCTGCATTGAGTCTAATTGAAGTGTGAAACCTTGCAGAATTAACTCTTAGGTATACTGACTTTCGATTATATTATGTAGTTTTATTTGTCATGGACTGAATTATGTACTTGAATTTCCTTGTGGATCAACTTATCAAAGTGGATTGCGGGAAGCAACATATATAGTGAAAGATGTGATCGAAGAAAATAACCAAACTTGTTCATATGCTTGACATGACAACTCTTACAGTTGAGAAAAGATGAACATCTCTTACATTGTCCCATCCGTGGCAATGTGACACTCAGTAGTGGCTCTCATTTGGCTTGTGTTTATTATTTATATGTGGGTTTGGATTGTCCATTAGGGAATGAAATATTACTAGCATACTCTTTTGGACATTGTTTTTAATATTTATTTTATTATTAGTTTAAAAGTAAATATTATTAATATTTTTTAATAATTTTTTAAGTATATAAAATATACTAATAATAAAATAAATGTTAAAAGGATCATTCAAAAGAGTATATTGTTAATATTTTTCAATAGTAAATTGTTATAATTTGGTCTCAAAATTCTGTAGTTTTGTATTCTCTATTAGTGAATTGTTATAATTTGGCTTCTCAAATTTTTGTGCTTTTGTATTGTTCATTAAGTTTATCTTTTTATAATTCTCTCGACAATCTCAAAATCCGCCTCGTGCGTATTTTAAAAATTAATGTTAAAAGGACAAAAGTGGTTAAGGGTGTTTAAATTTAGTCCAAGGCTAAGTTTAATATATACTTTTTAAATGAGGGTGTATGATGTATCCAAAAACATAAATTATTGATTTATTTATAAAATAAATTAATGGCTTAGATCAATTACAAAAAATCTACTTAGTAGATTTTTTTTTTTAAATTTTTTTTAAGTTTTTTTTTTAGTTTTATATTTTTTTTACATACTATCATCACTATTGTCATAAGTTGATAGATCATTGTACGCTACTTGCTCGTCATTCTTGGTCACTTTTAATTTTTTTAAGTTGTATAATTGTATAAATATTTAATTAAAATTTATAAATTTTTTCAATAAATACAGCTTATAGTTTAAAGAAAACGGCACTTGCAATTTTTTTAGATTGTATAATCGTATAAATATTTTTTGTTAAAATTTACAAGATTTTTCAACAGTTATAGTTTTAGAAAAAAAATTTCAGTATATACAGTTATTTATGAAAAAATATAAAGACTGATATAATTTTAACTGGTATTATTTATATAATTGTGTAATTTTTAAAAAGTGAACAGTAGTCAGTCGGAGGGTGGTGGCCAACGACGATGGCCGGAGGTTGGCCGGAGTTGGCCGGCGACTGTGGCCGGAGGTCACTGGAGGTGGGCCGGCAGCAGCGGCCAACATAAAAACCGAAGGTAGTCAGCGGCAGGAGGTTGCGGCCGACAGTGACCGGTAATGATGACTTGAAAAAAAAATCAACTAAAAAAAAAAGAAGAAGCATCTTGTTAAAAAAAAAATTTGCTATTACAGATAAAAAATTTAAGTGTATGGTACATCCAAACTTGGCAGGGTGCATAATAACACCCGCCTATAGTTCAAACTAAACAAAAATGAGAAAATGAACCCTAAAAGCCAAAATTCAGTTAAAACCTAAATTTAATGGTTCGTTTGGTTTTTATTTATAAGTCAATCAGTTTTTGTTTTTTATTTCAATTTTTGAAACAGATGCAAATCAAACTAATCTAATTAAATAATACACACATAATTTTAATTAAGAAATTACCCTTATACCCTTAACCTAGCACAACTTAACCCTTATCTGTAACGGTGGAACAAGGGAAGGACGTGTATGATCTGTGATTAGAGCTGTCAAAACAGGTCGAGTCGGCCCATTCAAGTTAGGTCATTTTTGGTCGGCCCACATCGGGCCATATAAGTTTTGGGCTAACATTTTGTCAACCTAACCTGCCTCTTTTTAATGTAAACGAGTTGGGCTGACCCAACCCATTGTGGGCAGGTCCATTTCATTTAGACTATTTTTAATTTCAGACTGATATTTTGTTAGTTCAGCCTATTCATTTTGTCGGATTATTCGGGTCAATTTATTGGACTTGACCCATTTTGACGACTCTAACTGTGATCCTCCAACTTTGAATATTTTTCTTACATATACATAACATATTTTTTGTGTGGTTTTTCTAGTAAAAAAAATAAATATTGTATCTCACTTCTATAAGTTATAAAATAAATCGTATACTCTTATTGTAAAATATAAAAATACCACAAGGTAAGAATAAAATAATATATAAAATAAAGAAATTAAAAAGTAAAAAATTGTATTATATTCAAATGAAGGTATGTATTTAAGATTATCTTATATTTAATTGTGCTTACTACAAATGTTTTTAATTTAAAACATGTTGATTATTAATTGAATTGAATTTATTTTTATGTTTATAACAACAATAACAACCAAGTCTTTTCCCACTAGGTAGGGTCGGCTACATGGATCAAACGACGTCATTGTATCCTATCATAAACCAAGTCTTCAGAAAAACCATTCAAATCTAAATTTTTTTTAATCGTTTCACCTATAATCTTTCTTAATCTCCCTCTACCTCTAGCTATTAAGTTATCCTCCGTCTGATTTACTCCTATTACATGAGCTTCTAAGAATCTTTTCCTTATATGTCCAAACCACCTAAGACGAGATTCTTCCATATTTTTCACAATAGGTGCTATCCTTACTTTCTCTCTAATGCATTCATTCCTAATTCTATCTTATCTTGTATTGCCTCACATCCAGCATAACATTTTTATCTCCGCGACAGTGATCTTATGCTCTTATTGACTTTTTACTGTCCAACATTTAATACCATACAGCATCGCGAGTTTTATAACTATGCGATAAAATTTATCCTTAAACTTGAGAGACAATTTTCTATCACAAATAACTCTTGAAACACTCTTTCATTTCATCAATCCAACTTGAATATTATGGTTTACATCTCTCTCTATCTCTATATCATTTTATATGATAGATCAAAGATACCTAAATCGTGTGACTTGTAATATGATGTGATTTTTAATTTTTACCGTTAAGTTAGCGTTAGTCTTTAGTCTCAGCTCTTAGGATCAAAATTCTAACTCTGCTCCTACTTCTCCCCCTCATTGTCGTCCACTCTCACCTCTCGCCTTCTACTGTATACTCTGTGATGGTGCAAGCCATCGTCGATTACCTACCTGCCACTCCAAGATATCAAGCCGCATCTCATTCTGTCGATGTTTGTGGAAAACACTAACCATTCATTCCCTTTCCTTATAACCTCTCATTCTTGCATTTTGGGGTGTTTTTGCATGAATGAGGTCTGTTGTTTGCATTCGTCTTAATCTTGAGCTTTAATTTATATAAAATAAAGGGTAAATAACACTCAACCCCTCTCTTCCAGTTTTACAATATAATACAAAACCCTATTCTTTTCCAAATATTACACTCCCCTCCATTTCACCATATTGACTAACTAAGCTGAAGGAATATGCTAACAGAATATACTCGTTAAGCATGCATGGTTACTTCATTAAAATGCATAATTTGTAAATAAAGAAAAAGTGGAAAATGTTAAGAGTTAGAGTGGAAGGAATAGAGAGTACTCGTTACAGATAAAATTTTGGGAGATAGGAGAGAAAGGGTCCATCCATTTTTTAGAACTTTTTATGGGGTTTAAGGGTTTAATTAGCTGCAACAGTGGACAACAGTTATAGTGGGGGTGCAAGAGTTGTGATTGATGTTTCTCAACCCTTATCCAATTCAATGCAAAGTTCATCTTCCTTCTCCTTCTCCACTGTATGTTCCATCTTGTTTTATTGTTCACTTCTTTATTAATAACGAATTTGATTTGTGCATCTTATTATTCATCCTTCTCCTTGTTGCTGATGAGACTATTCTGCAACAAAGGAAAATGGAGGGTTTCATTGGGGAAAATTCTGATACTAGTTTGATGGGGATGATGAGTATGATAATTTTGAAGGCGTACCTAGTACTAATAATCAATTGCAAATCATGGTTATGGTATCCATTTGCATTTCTAACTTACAAAATCGAATTAGACTGAAGGCACCCCATTACAAAGTAAAAAAGGCATTGCCTGTACATCAGCTAATGTTAAATGTGAAATGCGTGATTAATATTTGCAGCCTATCATTGCTTAAATTCCAAAAAAAAATTAAAAAAAAATCAACAGAGGAAATAATTTCTGTCGCAGGATATTCAACCTAATCCCCCCCCCCCCCAAAAAAATAATGAGATCTTTTCAGAAGAACTCAAAAAATAGAACGTCCTGCATTATGTATCGGAAATTTTTTTCTAGGTTCATTTCATTTTAAACAAGTATATTAGAAATCAGTTTAAAAAATATTGTATGTTATTGAAGCAGTAATGCATATTTCAGTAAAATATTCACAATTGATTTTAAATGTTTTTATATAAATTTTAAAGAAAAGAACTTAAATAAAATGATTGAGATCCTCTTGGAACATATATTTTGTTGTTCTAAGAATATAGTATAATTTCTCATGGATACAAGTGTTTATCTCCAAGAAGTAAAAAGAACCTCTTTCACCCAAAAGGAGCTCAATTATTACAATGCTCATTTTATCCAAGAATAACTGGTGGTAGAAGAAACGGATTGTGATCAAAGACAAACTTTAATGTAATGTAGGGATTCGAATTTTAAACTCGTTATTTTAGAAAAGATTTTATTTAATTACCATTATCACTGCATGAGCAATTAATCAATGACTAAAAAATACTAAATTGGAATAGAATTTATGTTTTAATTTAGTAATTTTCATTTGCATTTATTTTCTTATTTTATAAAGTTCTATTCTTTATACGAAAGTATAGCATATGGAAATAAATTAATTGAATAATAATTTCTTTTCTTAAAATTTAGGACACGCATTTTGTGTATTTGAATTGAATTTAGGACACGCATTTGTTTTTTATGATTTTGTCTCGAAAAGTAAACTATTTTCATAAGTAACAAATGGAAATTACTTTGATACGTATCTATTATAGCTAATTATATGTAATGAACTTTAAATATTTGACAAATAATCAATAAATATTTGATGATTTATTAAGGATATTATATCTAATTTTATGTATGACAAAAAAAAAGATACTATACGACTATACCTAAAAAAAATTAGGTTATTATAATAATAGAATTTAAGTACTTTTTTTACAAGTATGTTAAAATGAGTCAGGAGACTTAACTAAAGCGTGGTCCAATATAAATAATCTATTTTTGTTTTTCTTATTGAAGTATTAATGAATTGACAATGAACAGAGTCACGAGCTCATTGGATTCGTAGTTACGTTAGTGTCTAATCTAACCTAACTTTAGCTTATAAGATTGAGTCATATAGTTCATTAGATTCGTAGTTATGTTGGTATACAATCTAACTTAATTTTAGCCCGTAAGATTGAGTCATAAGTAGTTTGGACTTGTGTCCTAGACGAAGAATCTAAGTGCATATTTAGTAATAAATTAATATGTTGTTAATAGTTTTTTTTATTCAATCATGTTTAATAAAATTAATTTTAATTTTTTATAAAATTTAATGTATTATAAATTTTTTATAATGTTAAATATTGAAATTTATAATTCTACGTTATATATTATTTCTTACATTAAGATATAAATATTATTTTATTCTCAATTAAATATTTTTTAATTATTTTATATTTATTTTAATTATTTAGTGTATAAAAATAAGTTTTTATACTTTTTAAATAAAAAAATTAATTTAAAATATTTTTAATTAATATATCTAAATATAAAACTAATTTTACTATAATTAATTATTAAAATAATCAAATTTTTATAATTGTTTCCCAACCCCACTCAAGTCTCTAATTTTTGGATTTTGTGTCCCAGAATGCGTAATATTGCTCAGGTTGTATCAGTGAACTGCATAGTTTTGGGAAAGGCCTTAAGGCCGAGTTTGGTATTCTCTGTGTAATAGGCCTATGCCCCTCCTATGTGGTTTATGAACGAATGCTTAACTTTTCAGACAAAAAAAAGAACAAGTAGATGAAGAAATGAAAAAATTTAAGTCTATTTTTTATATTTATTATAATTATTTTATTAATTAAATTATAATATATGTATATTTAAAAAAAATAAGAGAGAAAATATTAATAAATATATATCATAATTTAATTGATAAAATAGATATAATAAATATAAAAAAATAAATGTAAATTTTGTAATAAAAAAAAACTTGTAAGAAGTCAACAAGACAACCACACCAACTAAGGCCCGTGGACTAAACGAAAGTGCGCAGACATTGTCATTTCTTTTTAATTTATTACTATTTACTAATTACTAGGTGATGATTATTTTAAGTATTATTTTGATACAAATATTTTGATTTATTATAAATGTTGTAAAATATTAATTGTTCATTTTTATCTTTGTGATTATATTTTAAAAGTGTTAATTATTTATAAAAATTAGATGAATATAATAAAATAAATTTTATAATTAAAATTGAATAAATATATTTTAATAAAAAAACTCTAACAATTAAAAACACCAAAATGCACTTAAAATTGTGAGACTATTAGATTAACAATATTAATTAGAAAAAAGAAACATAAAAATTCGCATTTCCAAAGGTACGTTAGAGCTCTCCCTGTCTCTACCGATCACCGGCTGGTAAGGTCTCCATTTAAGTTAGAGCTCTCTCTGTCTCTGCCATTCCAAACCTCACGCATCCACCGTCGTTAAGTTCGCCGGAGAATCGAGCTCAGCCACCTCTCTCCGACGAATGATTCATAGGATACGATGGCGGAGCAGAGGAACGCCACCATGAGCGACGGCGATCCAGAACCCGAAGAGAAGAACCCCAACAACAACAATAACGACGACGACAACAACAAGAAGAATTCAGATCCAGACTTATTCTGCTGCTTGTTGCAACCCGCCACCGCCGACGGCGATCCCGAATACATCGGCATTCGGCGCCTCCTCCTTCACAGGAAGGCTGAGGCCGGAGTACCCCGCCGTAGAGTACGCTCCATATGCGCTGTATCTATATGTTTAGGGATTTTATCATCAGATTTTGAAAATTGAGATTGTTACTGTTCTCGTAGCTAAATTCTCTTTATAATTAGTGTGTTTATCTTGTTCTTCTCTGTGTTTTTTTTTTTCTATATGCACTTTTTTGTTTATTACGAGTTTTTTTTTTCAGATCAATCGTGCTAAATTTGCAATTTTTTACTTTTAATTTTGTGTCCTTTGGCTGTGTTCTTACATTTTGACTTTTGGAATGAGATTCTGCGGTTTGAATATAAGCTTTTGTTACAGTGCTCGTAGTTAAATTCTCTTGGTAACTGTGTTGATCTGGTTCTTCTCTCTCTCTCCTTTTTTTTTGAATGTACGATTTTTCTTCTTAGTTTTGTTTTTATGGTGTCTTTTTCAGATCAATCGTCGTAAACAATATTTAATTACGTTGAGTTTTTTTTTTTTTTTTTCCACTTTGGCTGTGTTGTTACTTTTTGACTTATGGAGTGAGATTTTGTGCTTTTTGACATTGGCATGTTTGTGTTGAAGGATTGGAGATGCAATGGAAAAACTTACGTGGCGTACCGGAATTACATATGTAGGCCTAGGAACTGGGAAAGTTTACGTGTACCAAGCCTCCAAAGTACTCCCGGAAACAGGTTGCTGAATTTTTTACTTGAAGTGATGAGCATAGATATATTTAATTTTGCATCATATGATTCCATGATGGTCACTCACTCATCAAAAGGGGATAAAATAAAGAATTAAAGATACTCATGATAGGAATTTGGAAATGGAGCTTCAATGCAAAGTGATCTGGATATGTAGTTTAGATACTTGGATATTAAATTAAACTTTAATCTGCAGGAAAATTTTCAAAGACAGACGTTCATATGCATTTAAATGCGCTTTTTTATTTTCCAGTATATGATGTAACAAAATTATGATAATTATGTCTGAAACAAATTTACAAGTTGATTGATTTATGACTGATTGTGAATTTCTTTGACTGTTTTGCTAAGAGATCAAGGAGTTCTTTTGAGCTGATGTATTTTTCTTTACTACTCTTTTTTCTGTTATGTTTTAGGTTAATTTATAAGGATATCATGTTCTCCAACATTGTACTTTGTTTTCTTCTAATAAAATCTTGTTAAATCAAAACTTCTTTTTTTTTTCTATACATTTTTCCCACTTTTGCCATCATATCGTATTCAATGTGAATTTCATGTACTTCTTTGTGGATATTTCTTTAATTTCAGCTTAACTTTTAGTCAAACTATAACCACATTTTATGTTGATGCAGCTTTCTTATTTATGGTGCTAGTTTAAATTTATGTTTCCATACAATTCTGACATCAGGATAATTTACTGGTTGATGCATCAGTGGGCGATGGATTCCACCTCCAAGTCCACTCTCCCGTTGGTCTGAGGTGGACAGCTGGAGTTCTGGGCGGGTATGTGTAATTCCCTGTAGATTTTGTTGTAATATACTTGTACATTCCTCTTGCAGTATTTAATGCATTAGTAAGTAGTAATCGGGATAGAGAGACATTGTATCCATTAAAATAATTAACAGATTGACAGATTCTGTTAATTGGATTTATATTATTTGACTTAAACACCTCATGCTGTCATTAAGGAAGTGCAGATTGTGTTTTGGCAGGGCACCTGGGCATGTAGGATGCGTAGGCTTATTTAGTTAGTCATTCTTTTAGGAAGGAAAGGTTAGTAGAAGAGCTAAACAAAGCCTTCAGTAAATGAATTAGATATATTAGGAAAAAGTAATAGATAAATTTGGGTTAAACTTAAAACTGTTAGAATTGGGTCTTATAATTTTTTGGATATATTAAGAGTGAATTTAAGATCACTGTTTTAATATCTTGATGAGAAAAGGGAAGAAACCAAATTTATCAAAATAGTAAAACAAGGAATATGAGGGTGTTGCCTTGTGACCTGGTGGTCACAGGTTCTAGTTGGGTAAACAACTTCTCCACTCTCGGGGGTAAGCTTGCATACACCTAAGTCTAGCCTTCCCTAGACTCCACAATGGTTGGAGGGAGCTTCGAGCACCGGGCCTCCCTTTTTAGTAAATAAAAGAATAGGCGCCTCTCTTGAGGTTTGTTAAAATGACACCATCCCATTCTCAGCTCAAAATAATACTCCACCTGTTTGACTGCTAAGACTAACGGAATCATCAGAGATCCTGATGGAACGGCATCAAGAGTGAATTTTTTTTCTATAAAATTTTAATTTTGACCACATCTACACGGTACACACTCAATAATTAATGGGATTATTATTGATTATCATCCTTAAAGCTCAAATTGGCAACCATAACCACCATGAAAATAACAACCAAGTGAATAAGGAAATATCAGAATTACCAATAAAAATAATAAAACCAAATGAGAATATCAATTTATGGCAAAAGATGTAGCGAAAGATTATGAATTCAAGCTCCAAAAAATGATAACCAATAATTATATTTTTCACCTCATCCTTCTCTTTTCTCCCTTTAGATTTACTGTGTTCATTTTTAAACAATTTTATTTGGAAGTAAACAACTTTAAAAGTACATTTTTAAATTTTTACCCAGTTAATTAATTTGAAATGTTGTCCTGTTGATCTTTAACACAGTTTACTTTTTTTTTTCTTATACTCTTCATTTTTAAATTACCCTGTGCATTGCTAGGATGCTCTACTAGTAAGGAAATATTAGTACCAAAAAAAATAAGAGAATATCAATTACAGCAAAAGATGTAGCAAATTCAAGCTCTAAAAAAGATAACCAATATCCCACTGTAGATTTGGTTAAAGGAAAAAATAATAATGAAAAATTAGAAAAGAAACATTGATAAATCAACCCACGGTTAGATTGTATATTCCATAAGCATCTCATACAATTCCATTAAGCTTAACGGTCAAATGGGTGGAGTGTAATTATGAGGTGAGAATGTGGTGGAGTGTCATTTCAGCAAACCACAAGGGAAGTGAGTGTCATTTGTCCAAAAAAGAAAAATCAAAACTAGGAATTTGATAAATGAGGAAGAACTTAAAAAATAATCAGCGAATTGGAAGATACGCTTTGTTCTTCACTAATAATTCACTGTGAACAAAACCTATATTTGCTATGTAGATTTGGATATTATTTTTTATATTAGTAAGTTCTTGTTCATTGCTGCTCTTGCTGAAATTACAATCGCAAAAGTTGTAGTTTCATTCAGAGTAAATACACTTAGCTTTTCTGGATTTAGGAAAATTTACATGGAACTCTTTTATATGTTTAGAATACGACATGAAACTACACTAATGCAATTGAATGACCATATATATAACAAGATAGTTACAATTATGCTTAGTGTGTTTATAATGTTAAGAAATGTGGTTATGCCATGATAATTTGGAGTTAAATTGCTTTTGAAATTGGAGGAGGTTTGTACAATTTTGCTCATATGCTGTGAATGTTGGTTTAATTCTCTTGATCATTTACTTTTTCCCTGTGTCATGCGTCAAAATCGTGTGTTTGTTTTCTTTGTAGGATGTGCAAAGTGCAAATCCAGTATCTAATCACAGAACAAGTTTTGGCTCAAGTGCTAGCGATTCTGATCGTCCACGGCATCGTGGGATTGAGGCTGCCTATTCTTTTGTAGGAATGCATTGCATCTTTGATCAGTGCAAAGCCTCTGGTAGTATCTAGAGTCCAATCTAGATTTGCCTTTCCGTTTTCTTAGTAACTAATCTCTGGTCTACTTGGCTTTCTTAGAGGAATAATCCTGAAAAGCTTTATTTGTAGTTACGGTGTTAAAGTTTGGGCACATGAGTTCTGATCTACTTGCTTATGGGGCGTCGGATGGAACCTTGACTGTGTGCACTGTTTCTGAGAAACCTTCAGTCATCAAACAATTAAATGGGCATTCCAAAGATGTTACAGGTTGGATAGACTGGTATTGTTTCGTTGGTCTTTATTTAATCTTGTATGACATGTATGGTCATGAGTGCACTAAGGCAATATCATCTAACGTATTATTTTTAACAGGGGATCTCCCTTCAATAAATCTTGGTGTGCATATTTCCAATTGGGGAGCAAATTAGCCATACTTCAGGAAAAGTGGTTAGCCATTGATTAACCATTCTTTCTGAATTTGTTACTTGTTCCTAAATTGGAATTATGTATTCCAGGATTTCCTAAACTGTAATTCTCCCGAATTTTTATTTCTAAGACACAATATCTGATTTAATCTGCTGTGCGTTGATTGTCTGGACTTGTTCTTTCCCTCAGTTTTCTCTATTATTGAGGAGTTTTCATCCTGTTTTAAACCTGAAACTAAATTTCATGTCAACTAGACTTCAGGAATGTAGAAGTTTGACAAATATAAATCCATGATGACACATCAAACAGTTCACCTATAGTAGGCTATTATGCAATTTAGAGCATAGTCCATGGTTACATGGCTTTTAACTCGCAATTTGCTGTATTTTTATATCCATTAGGATGTCAATGCCCAAATTTGGTAATTGTTCTGTTGTTAACGTTCACCTTTTTATTCTATTCTTTTACATCAATGCTTTCTTTTTATGCTGGTTTATTTTCAGATTTTGATTTTTCATCAAACAATCAGTACATTGCATCGTCTTCATTGGATAAAACTGTGAGAGTATGGGAGATAGCAAAAGGCATTTGCATACGGGTGATATATGGAGTTTCTTCACAATTGTGTATTCGTTTTCACCCCGTAAGTACATGATATGGCATGTGTGTGTAAGGGAATGCTAACCTTCTCACCTCTATTGGGAGGATAGCATTATTATCTTTCAGAGTTGGACAAAATGCTTTTTTTTCTCAGATTTGAAGGTTTTTTATATTCTGGTAATTTTTTCAATAGATTTCATGTTATAATTTATAATTAGATCAAAAACTAATATTCTCTGCCTTGTATGTCTTACTATATGTGTTATAATTTATCAGATTCTCACTCTCTTCTGTCTATCTCATCAAATTCAAATAATCATTCTCTACACTAAATGATAGAGGTGATAAAATTGACTTTCCTATATTGAAGATGGCTGTATTTTTCAAGGGTGGTTTTCAATTTCTCTCTCTCATAGTTTGGCGAAGGACAGAGACATTCACTGGGGTCATGAGCTTGGATTTACTTGTAGTTTTTTCTTTGGCTTTTTTTTTTTTTTTTTGTAGTTGAGGGAACTGACTTGTTTTTTTAAGAGGAGAGAATGATGAGGCAATACCCAGTACTTTTCATTGTGGTCCAATGTAAAGAATTTGAGACTTCCTCTAAACATGTTGGGTTAATTTTGGGTTGCTTATATTTGAGACTGCAACAAATGAAAATATGCTTGTGTGAAACATTAGAGAGTGAGGGGTAAGGGGGGTGGGAATTTAGTTTGTAGAATTTGTCCTTCTCCATCACATGTGGTGAAACTTAAAATATTCTTCTCAAAGAAAGAGGGAGAGCATGAGAGAAGCGGGGGGGGGGGGGGGAGGAGTTGGTCAGTCAATTGGGAAAGATGGGGAAACGAGAGCAATTTGCTGAATATTTCCTACTCCATCTCACCCACTGAAACTTAAATATTCCTCTGCAAATTGTTTGATTTTTCCAACGATATGATTTCCTACATCATTATGTATTTAACTTCTTTATGTGGATTTTGATATTTTATATAGGTAAATAAATTTATTCTTTTGCATTCATCTTTGGTTGCTACTGAAGACTGTATTTTTCTGTATTTGGTGCAGGTAAATAACAATTTCCTTTCTGTTGGCAATGCAAACAAAGAAATCAATGTAAATATGTTACCTGTTTCTATTGTTTTTTATAAAGAAGGAAGTAACATAATTGACAGCTCCTTTGCTGAAACCTTTTTATTGGAATGTGTTGATCTTAGTCATTCCATTCTTAATGAGTAAGACCTTAAATGCCATTAAAGTGGCATCAGTAAGACCTGAAATGTCATTAAGTGGCATTGTGTTTTTTCTTCATTGAGTATAGAAAACAGTTCATTGTTTGTGGTTTGGCATTAAGGTTATGTTTGGAAGTTTTGGAGAGAATGGGATGGAATGGAAAGGGATGGGATAAATGGAAAGGGAATGGATGGAATGGAAAAGAGTTACCTTCCCTGTGTTTGGATGATTAACGAGGGAAGAAATGGGAAGTTAATGTGGGTTATAAGTGGTGTACTGTAAAATTTCAGTATAACCCTTATAAACGTTTTTAAGTAACTCAATTTAGGGGGTAAAATAGCAAATGATAAATTTTTAAAATAAAAGTAACCCTCATTATCCCCCAATTTGGAGGGAAACAAAAAGTCATAGTTTGAGGGGCAATGGCTCTCCATACGTTCCCTTCCCCTCCATAAATTTTCGAACTCCCAAATAAGAAGTATTCCCTTCCCATCCTTTCCTTTTCACCTCTCTTATCCAAACAGACTCTTAGATCATACGATTGGGTCAAATGATTGGGCTGGTTATTACGTAAAACTCCAAATAAATGACAAGAAAAAATGTTTGTTCGGACACTGGAAAAGGAGTAAGACAATGAAATTCTGCTGAATTCGTGCAACAACACGAACTTCCATTTATGATATGATAAATATTGCCACTATTAACTATTAGTGGCTTAGTGCCTCTGCCACAACCTCTGATCTTTCCCCCCTTAAAATCATGTGCTATTATGTTTTGCTATTTCTTAATTACATTACCTGTCAGGATAACTTATTATTTCAAATTTTTTCTCAAAATTTATATGATGTACCAGGTGTTCAATTTTAGCACTGGAAGGATAATTAATAAATCAGTATTTGACAGTGAAGTTACCTCTATGGACCATGATCATACGGGACATCTCATATTTTGTGGGGATGCACAGGTGTGTGCTATATACATGCACATGTATATCCTAATTATTAGGTTTATCTTATTTTCTTTACTTACTGGACTGTTTGTGCAGGGATGTATATACTCAGTAAATATGAACTCTCACACAGGTGTGTTATCCCGCTCTCATCGTTATCGAAGTAGCAGCAGACACAAATCTCCTGTCACAACAGTGAAGTATCGAAGTTTCTCTCTACTGGCTGGAGGACCTGTGTTGTTGACATGTACTCAGGATGGAAATTTGTCTTTCTTCAGGTTTAAAAATAATTTGCCATTAATCCCAAGTGCATTCAGTTGTCTTCATTGAACTCTCCTTACTTTTTCTTTAGAGCACTAACGTTGGTATATTATAGTGTGGCTTTGGAGATACAAGGCTATTTAACCCTTCGATGCTCACTCAAATTAGCTCCACGTATACACAAAATTCAAGCTTCTTTCTGCCCACTTCTTTCCCTTGAAAAAGGAGAATTCATAGGTATGTTGATATCATTGTTGGTCACTTCTTTTTGTTCCCCACTCTGTCTCTGGGAGGACTTTTAAATTTTAATAATGCTGCATCTATAAATTAGACCCAAACTTTTGTTCTGTCTAACCAGAAAATAATTTTTTGGTGTATGTTGCATGCAGTCATAACTCAAGAATTATATACTGCTTGCATTTGTCAATAAAAAGTGTTTGTTTATATCAATATATAATGCTATGTTGAGACTTGAAAGGCCATAGAGACCAATATGCTGCAAACGCCAAGTTTTCTGAAATATCTTTGACTTCAGCAATATCACAGTTGCAGTCTTTCTAACATTGTCCTCTGTTGTCATGTGAAGTTGCTGGAAGTGAGGACTCAAATGTCTATTTCTATGATTTAACACGGCCAAAGCATACATGTGTAAACAAGCTACAGGTTCGTCTTACTCCCATTTAAAGTATTAATGTTAGAATGAAGCTCAAATGACTAGAATTTTTATGATGCAGGGTCATCGGTTTCCTGTTATGGGTATTGCTTGGAACTATGGAGAGAACTTTTTGGCTTCATCTGATTTTTATGGCATAGTAATTGTTTGGAAGAGGGCAAGAACAAATCAAAACAAGAATATATAGCAATAGAAGTTTAAAGCATATAGTTGGGGGCTTGTGAAGATAGCTTTCTTTACATTGCTTTCCTTTTTCTTTCGTTTTTACCTTTCTCCTTTGTTATCCTTTTTGTTGTTATTTTTTATAAATTTTGCTGCAATGTCCTTTGTATCCATGAAGTTAATCAATTAATCATAGCCTCATAGGAATTGGAAGAACTTATATTCCTAAAGTGTATTCCTGTTTTTTGAGGAAGAAACTGTATTCTTAGTGAAACATGATGGAGGAGTTGTATCATATGATGAGTATATTTTGTTTTGACAATGTCCGCCATGTAATTTTAGACAATTAAAGAATAAGGTATTTGTGTGTGAGTTAGCGCATATTCGGAGCTAAAGAGGATACTAAGTTACAGATTTGGCAGCAACCTCTGTGAATTTATCTTGTTAATGTCATGTAAAATTGAATGTTCAAGATTTGTTCCTTTTACCTCTCAGAATAAGAGTGTTCTCTCACTTTGTATGCCTCCAGTATGATGTAATGATAAAAATAAAAAGGGAATTCGTTATGATTCTAAAGAATGAGATTTTTTTAAAAGGTTTTTATGCATTTTTGTGAATTCCTTCAAATTTGAGTACATTACTCATGCATTATTTGCAATTCCCTAAGGGAAAATAATCATAATTTAGGATTAGATACTATTAGACAAAATAAACTAACAAAATCTTGGAAATTACTAATTCGCACTATTTTAATTGCTAAAGCAGCCATTGCTTCTAAGATTCAAATCTTTTGTTGTCTTTATCTTCCTCCAATTTTGTTTCTTAAGCAAAAATTGACAATTAAGTAAAAAAAAAAATTATCCCTTCTAAATTTCTTAGTTGTTTTTTCTAATTATCAATTTTTTATTGAAGGAACTAAATATGGGGGAAAAAATAACACAAGATTTTAATCGTCCTTTTACCATCTTCATTGCGTTCTTTAAGACTATGTTTAAATATTTAGTAATTGATAGAATAGAATGAAATGAGATGTGATGAGATGAAATGGAATGAAATAGAATGAGATAAAAATATCATTCTATTGTTTGAATATTTTAAAATGAAATGTAGTAAAATTATTACTCCATTATTTGGTAAGTGAATAGTTTTTTGTGAGATGTGATAGAATCTTAATTATAATAATAAAAAAGATTATTTCATTCCATACATTCAAATTGAGAAGAAAGAAAATTAATAATTTTTTATATAATAAAATAAAATTCATCTCACTCACTTCCATCACATTTTATCCTTTTTAACATTCCCAGCCAATGAAACATATTTCTATTTCATTCTATTTCTCTTCATTCCAATCAATCTCATCAATCCAAACATACCCTAAAAAGACATTTCAATGGAATTCTTATTGACCAAGTCTTCATGTAGCCATTAGCTCCTAATCAGCGGGAAAAAACAAAGAAACTAGCTTAATAACTAAGTTTTTATACTTTGTGATTATCCATTTAGTGTCACCATCTTTTGATATTGAAATAAATACCCAGTATGTACCAAATAAAAAAATAAACACCCTAGTATCCAAAAATATTATCAATACATTGCACACATTTATATTCGCACATTCCCAAACACATGACTATGAGAAAAATGTTACACAATAATTTTAAAATTTTAAATTATTTAAGGGGGAAAAAAACAACCAGCACAAGGTAATGTGCAACTAATGTTACATTCTTCAACTTTCCGAGTCCGAGGCAGCAAAAAACTGACGTTTGCACCAAAAAGGAGAAAAAAAAAAGACTTTTAAGTGACAAAATTCATTGCATGCTAATAGTTAACTATGATTCAAACCATTTTCTAAGCTGTTTGGAAGGTTTTTTGTCACCATCATTCCCTTGGGAACCTTTATGTGAGAACTTGGATCTATATTGTTCTATAAGCATGTCAAGCTTATCTACTACGTCCTTCCCTACTGAATCTTTGTTCTTTTTAGGCCGTTTCTTATAAACCTTTTGGCCTACTTGTTCTTGGTTTTGCATCTTCCTTTTTGTAAATCCAACATCTACTTTGTTTCCTGATTTTGTTTTATTGGTGTCAATGGCAGTGTTTTGACCTCCAAGTGATGTACCACCATGATTCTGGCCATCTTTGTTATTCTTTGGCTGCACGAACAACGCTTCTGAATTTTCTTTCAGTGATAACTCTTCAGCCCTTCTACTCTTGTGGTTGCCTTTTTGTCTTTTGGATTTGTGTCCTTCAGGAGGTTTTCTATTTGCCACTGTACCACCTGATTCTCCATTTGTATTCGCTACCGAGTCCTTCGCTGGTTTGCCATGCTCTTGATATTTTCGTTTTCTGTCCCTTGCATGCGTGTGAACTTCTACTATACCCGGTTCGTCATTTTCCTTGCCATCGTTGTCATCATGAGGAGCCTGCTGCTGAGATTGTAGCTTTACCTTCCGAAGCTTCAATGTTTGAACGTTATCAAGAGCAAACTCCACAATTGGGCGATGTTCAGAACCAAAAGTTTCTGTAGTCAATGAAAGACAACATTAGATTGAACAAAAATCAGGGCACTAAATAGTCCCACCCCATACTTATAAGTAATGGATGTTACCAGGATTATTGTTAAGAACTCTCAGAGCCACAAGGGCATGCTGATGTTCTGAAAATTCAACAAAGGCAACTCCACGTGAATAGCGTTCTGGAACAACCTTTCCTTTCTTTCCATCTTTCAAGCATTTTATCTGCAGAACATTAAAAAGAAAATGATAATCCTTATATTTTACAAGAATTAGTATTTGACACCTTCAGTTCATGACCTACTTAACCAACCTGGCGAATTACAGGTTTTTGCTTGGTAGCTTTAGATATGACTGCATCAATGCAAAGCTTCTTGAGTTCTTTTTCATTCATTGACTTTGGCAAGTTGTAGATAACAAGCCTAGTTCTTGAAACATGGAAATTTGGTGATTGAAGCTTTGTCCTCTTTTTCCTTTCCAACCTATGAATTTTCCACAGATAATGTAAAAGTAATAAAACCTGCTAGTGGAATTATTATTTATACTTAACCGAAGTACGAAGATAATAGTATCTTTACCACCATATATGGAAGATCAAAGGCAACATAAAATAAGTAAATCAGAATAGTATATTAGAAATTATATTTTATTTGCTTTACAATATACTGGATTTTCTTGTCCTCTTTGTTATTTTTCTCAACAAATGCCTGAGCAAAAAAGAAAAAGGAAAACAAGGAGAACACAAATCCTGTTTTTTTTCTAAAGTTGAAATGAGGGTATATGCAGCAAGGACCAACGAAGGATTACCCCAATATTAGGTGAATTAGAAAGAAAATCACAATGGACCACAATGATTTAGACATGAACTCATTGACAGTCCCTCAAATGCAGCATACAATAGCTATAACCATATGACAGGTGCGGGTTACAATACAGTCCCACAATTGCAGCACATAATAATTATAACCATATGACAGATGTGAGTTAAAATTATAATGCCACTTGCACTCCAAACCATAAAATACTCACTCTTGGCGTTTTAACATATCACTGGCTGAAACCCCTTCAGCAGCTGGTGTTCCCTCAAGAATGAGTCCCTCCTATTACAATTTGGCAGAATACAAATGTTAGTCCTATTGCATATCTGTTTCCACACCGTGCTGCACAAGAGGTAAGAGGAGAAGACCAACCTTTGCCAAGTAAAGATTGCGGTGGTCATGAACCTCATTTTTTGCTTTCTCCACTTCCTTGTCGTGAGCTGATTTCTTATCCAAAGCCTTTAAAACTTTTAATGGTCTACCTTTCAGTACAATACCCAAGCCGGAAGCAGCACTGGCTGTTGAAATTGCAGCATTAGCTCCTTCTACGGTTTTAAACTTAAGAAAACCAGTTCCTCTTGGTCGCCTGCATTGAGTAAAAGGGGACTATGAATAATGTTCGGTCAGATACAGAGACACAAAGAAAATAATGTTCTAGGACACACTTGGTCACTTGGTGGAGAACTGGAATAAAGTATTCCACTTCCCCAAATCCTGAAAATCGTTGCTTCACTTCTTCATTATCACATTCAAAGGGAAGATTACTTATGAAAACTGTTCTCTGCAAATCAACTTCTTCTGTTTGCTTAGGATTTGATAACTTGCTTCTGCTGGAAATTTCAGGCTTAGAAACACCTGAAACCTCTTCAGACTCATTAGATGCTTTATTATCTGCATCCTTAACAATTCCATTGGATTTTGGCTCCTTGTTTTCTCTGGACAACATAGAATCATTATTTACTGATGTTCCTTTGGTGGAGGATGTAATCAAGTTGTTAAGAATCTTTCTTGCAATGTCTGCTTCCTTATCAAAATTAACTTCAGAAGAAACGCCTTCTTCCTCCATGGCACTAGAGTAATCTATATCACTATCATCTCTATCACAAGATTGTTTGTCAATATGCTCGACATCGTCCTCAGTAGTACTACGATCTTCATCTTTCACCTTTTGTTGTCCTAAAGAAATCATAAAAGAATGTCTTATTCAAATAGTTTGAAATAGAGTTAATATGGAGGGTATTTGGCATACTAAATTAAATAGGTCAAAAATTGAGTAAGACACGTATGTAAAGCCACAATAGTAGAATTGCATTCTTGAACAATAATGAAACAGTTTCTTGGCAAATAAAATGTATAGCATAACTCACACAATGACCCCATACTTCAAATGTTAGATATTAGCTGTCACCCAAAAAATAAGATGAAACTTTTCTATATTATTACATCAACTTTCCTAGTATGCCCAACTAATGCATCAAAAGGGACAAACATAATCTACCTGCGAAATTTAAAAGGCTACAAAAAGGAGCAATGAACTTTGACCTCAACAAAATTACCAAATCTGTTAAGAGTTAAATTTTGAAAATTTCAGTTAACATTGTCCTTTTATGTTATCAAAAAAATTATATTATTGTAAGTTCGTAACAACTCAGCAGCCTGGCTCTGATTGATTTGCCGCTTTACAGATTCCCTGGGGTTTAGAGAACCATAAAAGAATGCTATAAGAAACATATGTTCAGTTACTTTCCAAGAGTAATTATAAGTGAGCTACAAAAAAGGGAGCTAGCTTTCTGGTCCACAAATCTACCCAACTGCTGAATGGTGAAGGTGCTATTAAACCCCAAATCTACCCAAATTGGTGAACGGTGAATATGAGAGTATCTATTTCAACGCTACAGCAGTTACTGTTCCTGCATTTTGGACTCATGTTGTTCCACGGTTGAATAAATATTTAACACACAATCAACTCCAAGTAAAAAAAGTAATAACCCAAGAAAATGTGTATTTACTGCAGATAAATGAAAGAAGGAACTGAATAATTCCTTCTGACTTCACAAATAGGATTTCTGAACTCTTAATTATCTCATTTTTCTTCAAATATAAGAAAAATATAATGCTTTTGACACTCCTACATGAAGACATGTTGCACATTCATTCAAAAAGATTGATCAGCATGTCTACTTACTAAGGTATGGATGAGCATGTCACAAGCATCATGTTTTAGCATACTCTAATACAAGATTGTCAAATCGGGATTCGAATCATGAATCGGAAGACCTATTTTTCGAATCGTGAATCGAATCGTAAGATTCATGACCAATAATTAAAAAAAACAAAAAATATATTTTCACATAAAAAAATATTAAAAACATCTAGATATTAGTATTTTGAAGTCAAATAACTCCCTGCATAGCCAATAAATTGAAATATAAACCAATATTCAAGTCATAATAGTCAAAAACTCAAAATGACAAAAGGAATAGTGACTACATATGTTTTAGTTTGACCCATGTACCCCACTCAAAAAACAGCACACAATAACAAAGAGTAGAAAGCTAATAAAAAATTACCAATAAGTGACCAAGGGGACCAAAAAAATCTTGAGCAGCAGCACTTAAGAGACAAAAAAAGCAGAATCGTGGAGGAGAAAAGGGGTAAAGGACAAAGTGACAAAATGTGGGAGAGAGAGGCAAAGAGTGGGGACCGATATTAGATCACTCTTTCTTTAATATTATAGTTTGGGATTGATGGGAGGGAAAGATTTGGCACTTTTCCTCCATGCCCATAAAAGAATTTGCAAAAACAAAAAAACCACTGAAAAATGGGCTTTCCATAACCAAGTCGCGCAAAACCCGACCTATTTGCTTGCGCAACCCGTTTCTTCTTGCGCGACTCGTTTCTGCTAGAATCGCTGCAGATTCGCGATTCTTGCGATTCCACTGTGATTCAACTGATTCGCAGTGCGATTCTGAGACGAAAATGATACAGCAAACAATCTGTATCGCTGGGAGGTAGAATCATGGTGAATCGTAAGAATTGAATCACGATTCTAACAATTCTGATAACAATGCTCTAATAGATTACAAAAGATAGATAAATAAACTTGCTCACCAAAAAGTCCATGTCCAAATAATAATAATAATATCTCATAAAACTAGTCCTATGAAATAATTAGTCATGAAGGAGAAGATTAGAAATAAGTATATTTTTCTGCTTTTAAAAACCAAAAGCACTTCATTCCCTTCAACTGATTATGCAATCCACCTCAAGGTATAAAGCAATGTGGGGGCAAACAGCAAACTTTTCTACAGCATGATTTTATTTGACCTACTCAATTTTTAAATTAAAATGAATAAGATCTAGACTAAAAATATCCAAACCTATATTATTTTGCTCAAGTTAAATACACATAAGAATAGGCAATATCACTTCTACCGAAAATAAAACTTACCTTTCTCTGAAGCAAGAGCAGCATTTGTATCACTACTAAATATCTTTTTTGGAACAGCCCAGTCAACAGCTATGAGCCGTTTCACAAATGTTGATCCATTAAGCCTTTGAATGGCCTGAAACAGAAAAAGGAAACTCAGATGCAGGTTATTTCAGAACACAAACAGTACGCAAAGTAAAACTTGGTAATAGTTCATACATTTTCCGCATCTTGCTTGCAGGTGAATTTTACAAATGCAAAACCCTTAGACAGACTGCACATACGAAAGGAGGAGAAAAGTTGCATAAGAAAACATTATATCTAACAACATATTGAAACAGTTTAAGTCAGGAAACATAAGAATATACCCTGTGTCTGACTTGTGTGGAATAAATACATCCCACACATACCCTGCAGATGAAAACATATCTTTTATTTCATTTTCTCTGGCCTGTATCCATGTTTAGTCAACTAGTCAGAAGTCAAGACCTACAAACAATAAAGTATTTCATGTTTTGTAACTCTAAGCATCAAACCTTGAAAGGAAGGTTTCTGACAATAAGCTTCCATTTCTGAGTCTTGGAGCCCTGCCCACATACAGCAGAAAACAGTTAAGAAACTAATATATCATAGATGATCATATTCAGTTAGTAAACAGGGAAAAGTTAACTACATCAGTGACCAATTGAAAATCAATAGAAGAAAAGCAGGCAATAAAGCATAAACACAATGAAGTCTGTCTTCTACCACCTAACAGATTATTTGATGATTCTGGCAAGAAGTGCTCAGATTTCCCAGAAAACCAAAGTACAACCTACAGTCACTAAATGCCATTACAGCCTGGCTGAAAACTGTCTTCATGTCTATATAGTCTTTCAGCCCAAATGTTGGGTAGGGTAGACAAACACAACTCCTACTTCAAAGCACAGATTGTCACATATCAGACACATGGTATTTGGAGAAAACAATTTAAAGAATCTTTGGAGTAATTACTCTACAAACTAAGAAACTGGGACAAATAAGAAAGAAAAACCGAACCAAAAGCACTAAAACGTTTCAAGGCTCTTAAGGCATCATGTATGACAAATTCCCATTATGTAACTTCCCATATATTAAGACAATGCATCTCATAATCAATAGCAGAAAGAAACTTACAGCTGCTAATGGTTTTTTCATAATAGTTAGAAGATGAATAACACATTCAATATGCTACCACAGAATATAATTTTTATGACATAAAGCAAAAAGTTACATTTTATGAATGCAAAACAATAAAGCCTCTCCTATTGGCTAGCAGTTATCCATATACAAAAGATATTTTTCTGAAGCATGGTGATATTATACACTGGTGAGTTCTATGACAAGCACTTTACCTCTCCACCCAGTTGGCGTGCCCAAACAGTTCCCCCACCTATCTCTTTTTTATGTAATGTTGCAACAGCAGCTCGAGCTGATTTTACACTTGTATAAAGTACAGCTGAAGCATCCAAAATACAGCCATCTTGCAGGAGACCTGGAAAAATTCCATAATGACCTCTACCATCCCAAGAAGTATAAAGAATCTTTAAATAAGTAATACATGGATTTAATAGTGTTGATCAAAATTCTAGCTGAAAAACCATATCTTTGGCAGCAATTTCAGTGAAAGAACAAATGTCAATGTCCTTGTCAGTACTCAATATGATCACATGAGATAAAATACAAAAAAATGTTTGCCTAAAAAATGAAAAGGGTTGAGCATTAGAACAATAAGATTGAGAACTTCCTCAGCGCTTAGAACAGTATAAGACAGGAGCAAATCTACATTAGAATATGCTTCACACATTAACAATGAGATCACTTTCCACCAAGTACAAAACAAAGGTAAAATCTGAACTAAAAAGACCATGAATACAGCCTATTATACTATTTCAACAAAAAAAAGAGAGCATAGATCTTGTTATATCTTCTTTTTAATATAACTATGACATATCACACCATTAAATAAACATAAAATATATCTCGCCGCATTATATATATCATGGGTCGAAAAGATCAAATCTGCAGTTACCATGTTGTTCAAGATCTTTCCTTGGAAGGGGGTACTTAATAGAACACACCGTGCCAACCTCTCTGGCTTGGCAGTGAACATCTTCAGCCATATCAGAATTCATGAGACCACCAAATATAACAGTTCTAGCAACCCTGCCAAAAAATTAAAAAAACACAACAAGGAACAGCATTTTAGGAATGAAATACACATTCACAAATAAGAAAAGAAACATCGATAGTCTGGATCAGTTCATCTCATCTCCTCTTAATCTCAACCATCTAATACTCAGCTTTCAGGGATTATCATTCACTTCTCTATTAACTAACTGGATTAAAAAATTGGCTTAAGTACAATTACAGAAAAGAAGGAGAGAAGAGTAAGTACCTCTGCTTTTCTGAGCAACCCCCCTCATCTCCTATATCATTACAAAGATCTGCTTTTCTCATTTCCATGGGCTTCCTTGAGTTTCTTTGCTTATTTGAAACTTGTACTTCTAAATGTGAAGAAAAAGAATATAAAGAAAAACAAATAAATAAATAAATACATGAGCAACTAAGAAAAATAATTGTATGCGCAAAAACACATTCTCAACCTTCTTCCTTTGAAACTGAGACAGGCTTCTCTGCTCCAGAAAATCTGCCATCTTTATCATCATTTTTTGACTTTGTGAGGTCATCTGTCTTACCCACTATCATATCACAAAAGAAAGAGGGAGAAAATAAGACAAAGAAGAAGAATATTGATAAGATTAAACCATTTACACATCTTTCAGAAAGTATATAATATAAAAATATTGCAGTTTTGCTGAACCAGAATTAGAGAGTAGCATCAACCTTGATTTGGTTTTGATTTTCGTTCTTCACGGGAAGGACGAGGCATTGCGTGCTTCACAGCAATTTTCCGGCCTCCAACAGATGAACCATCCTTCAGCTCAATAGCACGGTTAGCATCTTCCTCAACAGCACTGAAGATGGCAGCAATTAGTACCAAACTAGATAAAGCTAAGTTACAAATTCTAATCCTAATAAATGTGGGGAAAAAAAAGAGTCATATCTTTATATAAAAACAGAGTCAACAGACAAAATATGGTTATGGATTAATATATCAATTACCACAATAACACAGCAGTTATAAAGCACAATCACCACCAAAAGAAGACAAGGCTCACATCTTGAAGCATTAATCAACTGTTATATCTACAATAAAGTTTAAGAAAAGTTTGTTCATTGATATCCTCTTAAGTAATTTTTGTGAACCACAGTATGTCAAGTTGTATTAGCAACTTCGTGTCAAGATCATGGAGGTTTACTGACACTGAGTTGCTGAAGAGCACATAACAATCTGGACTGTGTGACGGATATTTCAACCTCCAAACAATCAGAATGCATTTGCCAAAAAGGAACAACTTTTACTTGGTTACTGAGCTGAGGTTTCTGTTTAATAGTATTCATACTTAATGGTAGCTACAATTGAATTCATCCATAGCCAAAGCATGAGCAAGAAACGGGATCATAAGAACAGGTAAGATTACAATAACATAAGCTAAAGTTGGAAATTCAATATCCAGACAACATGAAAACATGAGAACAATGGCATAGACATTGTCATTGTGTGCACACAACTAGTACGACAACTGAACAACCAAAGATGGAAGAGAGAAAAATATATGCAAAAGTAGACAGAAAATGAGAGAAGGAGATGATGATGATGAATTAAATTTTTCCGAGGCAGAAATAAACTTACAATTGAACATAACCGAAACCACGATGCTGGGCTGACCCTGTGATCATTAAGAAAAGATAAAGATGTTAGAAATATAAAGTGATTAATACACAATTAAGAAACCAAAAGATAAAGATGTTAGAAATATAAAGAGTAAAATATACATGTTATGTTTTCTATCTCAGCAGATTGTGTGTGTGATTTAATTACTTATCTATATATGCATATACATCGGTTACTAATTACAATTGCAAGCATTTATAATATCTATGGCCACAATGAAAAAGCCTTAAGTGATATATGACTCAAAAAAGCCTCGGTGAACCCAGCATGGAGGCAGATTCAATTGTACTTATGTAGGTAACCCCTGTTTTGTTAATGGCAGAGAAACTGCTAGCACAGTAGCACAGCACTACCAATGTCACAAGTTGGCATTATGTTACATTAGATAAGAACAAGAATACAACTCAACCCAGATTAAATGCTTTGGGCAATGCAGCAGAATTATTTGAGCCTCACTTAGCAACTCAGTTTCATAAAACAGTCACCGATTTCGGTTCAACAGAGGGAGAGCAGAAACATAGACAGCTTTTTCCCTCCCAAGAAAATAAACACAAAATGCAATAAATTTTCTAACAACAGTTTAGAAAGCAAAAATTTTCAAATCCATATGTATATAAAATGATTTTATTATTAAAAAAAAAAGAAAATGAAAGATGTACTGCAGAACTAACAATAGTGCATTTTTTTCCTTATCCTTCTGTGTGACCATGAAGCAATGCCTGATAGGTCCAACTTCACTGAACGTCTCCTCCAGCTGATTTTTGGGAGGGAAATTACAAAAAATAAATAAATAAACAAAAAAAAGAATATATTTATAAGTGACAGACAAATAAAGAAGAATTTAGCACAATCATAACAGCAAAATAATAATAATAATAATAATAATAATAATAATAATAATAAAAGAATGAATACCTGAGAGTTGGAAAAGGAGTAGGGAAAGTTGGAGACAAAAAGAGTTAAGGGGCAGTAATCTTTGGCAGCATTTTCCTTCAATTTATTTTTCTTTCCCATCTCTTTCTCTCTGTGGACAAGTGAAGTTGTGTTTGTTAGGAGTTACTTTGCTGAATGGGGCACACAACCGCCGTCCATTTAAATTAAAACAAAACAAAACAAAGCAAAACATGCTTACACTTACAAACGGAGAATTTGATCTTTTCTGAAGCAAGCAGCCAGCAACCTGAGGCTGAGGGATGAGTTGAGTTGCCTCTCTTCCTAGTCTAGTCTAGTTATAATCTTTTAGGGGTTGCTCTTCAGTTTCTGAGACTCGAGACCTTTTCTCTTTTTGTGTAAATATTTTTTTCTTATTGGGCCTGGGCTAGAGGTCGGACTTAAATTGGGTTGGGATGTGCTTGGGTCAGTCAAGGAGTCATAAGGCTTAAAGAAACACGAAGCACAATTTAGAGAGGCCCAAATTGCTATTACCCAAAAAATACAATAAAAGGAGAGGTACGCCGACATAAAGAGCAAATTTACACGAACAAAATCACCAGAATTGTTACAGAATTTAAGAGTATGTCAAAAATTGTGACGTATCTTTCGTTAATTTATGTAACGATTCCTTGTGCATGCATTAATTTGCAGCAGTGTCGAAGTTTAATAGCCAATAAGAATTGCAGTGATGAACAAGCTAAGGACCTCAAAGCTGATAGGAGTGAGTAATCATGGCATCCAGTCAACTGTGCACTCCTCATACCTTGAAATCATTAACAATGCTCGAAGGTGCGTTTGCTCAACACGTTCCATTTGCTTAGCTTTTGTTCAGATTCGGCAGTCTCTTTAAAAGGATGGGGTTTTCTCAGTTAATAACATGAACAAACTGAGGAGAATTTGTATTGTAGTCAATTGGTACACCATGAAAAAAAATCCCATGAAAGCTCACTGATTATCTCCTTTTTTTTCTTGCCATGTAGTGTGGGAACTGGGAAATAAGAGAGTCAGTCCTCTCTTCCTCTAACAGTAAGTATTTTATTTTGAGGTCTTCTACTGGTGGAAAATAATTGTTGAAGGGAGTTAATAATGATGTGTGTTTTACTCTCTCTCTGTACACCCTGCACTTTATTCTGCGCATATTTTGTGCTATCTCTCATGTATTCTTTCACTATTTCCTTCCTGGTCAGTATTTGGAGGAAAAACATACTCTGAGCTCAGTGTTTCCAGTTGGTCCTCAGCTCATAAATTGCAACCTCTTATACGTCTTTGGAAATTTCTATTGCCTTAGCTATTTGGTTGTCATGTTGAGTTACCACACATTATCATTTAATCTCAATGAACCTAGGAATAATGTCTTTTTCTGTTCTCTGGGAAGACCTATTGCTCTATATGTTATATTGCTTTTATACTAGGCTTGCTCCATAATCCTAAATGGATTACTTCTATGCAGTTCATTTTGAAAAATTCTGATTGGACAGATTTCAGATTTTGCTGCTGTTAAATTTTTTCTGTTGTAAAGGATTTTCAGTATATCACAAAAGATGTTCCTATTTTTTTGTTTTTTAAGCTCAGATCTTTTCTTATCTCACAACCAATTGCTGCTGTGTTTCTGCTCTTTCGCACAAAGTAGGATGTGTCAAAGGTGTTTGACTCATTTAAAGGTGTTTGAGTCTCCCCCATTATTGAGAAATCTTCTATGCTGTTCATTTTGAAAAATACGCATGAAATTTGAGGTCATGGTTACAACTCATTCTCAAAACTATGTAGGAGGCAACATAGTAACCTGCTAAATAAAATATGATTGTAAGTGAGGCAAAGACACACAACCTAGGAATAATGTCTTTAATCAAATTTGTGCTTTTGAGAAAAGGAGTGTCCGAATCCATTCCCCACAGTGCCTACTGCCTAATCATATTGCAACTTTAACATTTCCACCTCAAAAGAACTAGAGTTTTTAAAATTCCAGTTAAAACTTTAAGGAACTAAGCTGTACAATGAAAAGCAGTCTCAGTATCATAATCAAACCTTCTTAATATGAATGCTAAACTTAATCTGATTATGTTAGTTTTATGGTAAAAATCATTAAAAATACTTATCACAAGATTGTTGTTCATGTCTGATCTCTTCCATGAATGCATATTCTTCATAACAATATTGATTTAAGAAATGAACTGGTAGATATTTTTAAGTAAAAATTATTGATTTAGATCATGGAAATAATGGAGCAACAAACGAGGTCAATTTCCTCCTCAATGCAAGTGAACTGTTTAAATAATAAACAAAGCTAAAAGCAGCTGTATTCATCTTATTTCGATCCCTAATACTGTACTTCACCGTTATGCAGCTATCAGCCGATAGTAGAGTTCTCATGTTGCAGGATTGGCACGTATCTATACACCATAAACACACCTTAAGAGGAGGCATCCAAATACCAATGAGATAATTTTCTTTCAAATAAAGGTGCTACTAGCCACAATGGTTATGCTTGACGCCACTTCTTCTAAAGGCCTTAGCTTAGAGCTCCTTGCTGACAATAAGTCTTTTGTTTGAAAGAGGCTAGCGTTCTCCTGTTTTTTTTTCTTTGTTTTTATTATGTACAAAATAAAAAACAAAAGGTCAAATGCTGTGTGGAGCTTGTCCAATAAACTAATTTTCTTGCCAATAGAGTGGGAGGAGAAGTTGAAAATTCAGATATATTATTTCTCAAATAAATCAGCCATTGCTGATATTAAAGTGTTGGCAAATTTTCTCAAATAGGAAAAAGAAAACCCACTGTAACATTATCTCTCTAGTCTCATTAAACGTTATTCTGGGTAGATTTCCAATTTCCATGGGATAGACAGAAGCAGAAAAAGTCTCCATTTTCAAAACTAACTTGTAATCTTCATTGAAATGCAGCATTAAGGACATTGTCAGCCATATTTACATATTCTCAACAATCATCTCATTGGCTAATAATTTCAACCTCAATGTCTAATTTTTTGACTAATCATTTCAACCTCAAATATCTAAACTAAAACTTTAAAAATAAAGGGTGGGGGTGGGGGTGGGGGTGGGGGTGGGAGAACTCCAAAGCGCAATAGTCATTCCAATGCCTGCTGACTCATCTATACAACAAATCCTTGAGTCCAAGGCCTAGGCTGCATACAATTTTACCTGCAGATATAGCAAAGAGAAATTTAAGTTTGAATGTCAAAGTAGCAGAAAACCAACCAAATATGATCTCATGAAATTGAATTGGATTACTCTAACCTCTTGTACAAGGTCTTAATATCTTCCCTCAAGGATGGACTTTCCAGAAAAGGGTCACCACATTCATTAACATCAATGGCCTTCATTTCAAATTGTTGGTTCCCACAGTTCTCATTCCACTCAAACCACATCTTTGCAATCAACTCCTTTCTGAAGCAAGTGTTGTGATCTTCCTCCTCCGCTGAATCAGCAGCAACCAACCTATATGTGTATACTTTTCTCTTCTGACCAGGTCGAAATGCTCGACCTATGGCCTGTCGAGTTACTGACGGGTTAAGATGAACATCTAATATGATAATGCGAGAAGCCCCTACTAAAGAAATTCCTTCCCCACAAGCTTTGATTGAACCAAAGAAAACTTTAGCATCAGGAGAGTTGTTAAAACGTTCCACGGACCATTCCCTTTGTTCATGGCTTGAATCACCAGTTATCATGAACAATTCTTTATTACGACTCCACCCATTAAACTTAATTGACAGTCTCTCAAAGAGTTTCAGGGGGAGGATATACTGACTAAATACCAAAAGCTTCTCACCAGCTGATTGGCACAGGTTCAGTATATTAACAAAGAATTTTGCTTTAGCTCCATCTCTCACAATCAGTCTTTTCACCATGTTATCCATCTTTTCATCATCAATGGATGATCCCTTCTCTCCATTAGAGGAGAATTTTTCTGAAAAAGATTTCAGTTGTGGGTGCACATACATTAGACTTCCTACAGAAGTTCTCTTGAAATGGTCCAACTGTTTTAACTTTTCAACTTCACCTTTCTGTCTTGAACTGAGATTGAGTAACAAAGTATAATCAACAAGACCAGGGAGCTCATCAAGGAAGTCACCTTTATAATAATGAAGGACCTTGTTGGTCATCTCACGAAGATCTTGTATGACAGCTGCTTTCCTTTTGAAATCATCCTTCTGTTGCAGTGTCTTCTCCACCAACTCAAAGAATGCTGAATCTGAGCCACCTTTTGAAGGGTTTCTCATATGTGATATATGTACTCTGGACATTATGCGCCTTTGTATATCACGAGAAGTTTGTGACTTCATGAACTTTGGTCGAACAAGTTTCAGAATATTAAACACCTCCTTCACATGGTTTTGATAAAGAGTGCCTGATAATACAACTTTTAGCGGCGTTTTAACTCTTGCAAGAGATTGAAGCACATCAGTTTCCTCATTCCTTGGAGTGTGACCTTCATCCAGAACAAGTATTGTAGGGACTTTCAATAGTATTTCTTGGCACTCTGCTGCTTCTGTTCCATAGTCACAAATAATAGTAGAAAATTGTTTATACCCCAAAAACAGGATACTTTTATGTTCCACCCATTTCCTCAATAAACTCAACTGCTGTGCCCGGTTATCAGCTTTTACTGTGTAAAAATCATACAATGGAATGTCCTCCACTTGCCACGTTTGAAACTCTTTCTTCCATATAGCTAAAATTCCTTTTGGTAGAACAACTAGTGGCCTAGCATGGGGAGACATGGCAAGGAAACTTTGCATAAAACTTATAATCATGAAAGTCTTTCCAGAACCTGGAGCATGTGCTAGAATGCAACCCCCTGGATTATCCGTTGTCAGGTTGCTACAAAGAAAGTTAAATCCCTCCACTTGATGAGGTTTCATTTGCTTCATATGCCTTGGATGAGCAGAAATTTTAGTTGGCATTAATTCCTCTATAGAAGTTTTAAATCCACTTTGTAAAATCTTGGTTGATCCTTTGTGACTTGCATTTCGAGATTCAGATATGTAAGTTCGTGAAGTCCTTTTTCCCTGCATGACAAGTAAAATAAAGGTAAGAAGTGATAGCGCAATAAAAAGCATAAAGCCATAAATATATTTAGTATAAAGGTTTTGGCACTTGGTAGTTCCCTAATTCAATAATAAAATTAATAATAAGAAGAAATAACAAAATATGAGGGAATTATTCATAAGTCATGGAATTAGAAAAAGTACATATTAGAAGAAGTGACAAGAGCAGAAGTAACTACATAGTTCTACCAAGTAACTAAGATGAAGTTACAATATTGTGGCTTGAATTTGACATAACGGATCTTTGCTGATTTACAGATTTTTGAGCTATGACACTTTTTCTTAAATGTAAACTAGAAAATCTAAATGCATTAAGCTTAAAATTTGAGGATAAAATGCACATCAGAAGATATCTTTTTTATACTTGACAGTTTACATGAATGAAAACCTCGATTGAAACAAAATGGCAGCATCAGAATAACTATAAAAGAACAAATAAATAAGATAATAAAAAAACTTCCAAGAAAAGTAAATCTCTACACCGAACAAGTAAAAAAAAAAAAGCAAAATAGATTCTACACACCTTTAAACACACAAGGACTAAACTATGAAAATATTTACATAAATCTTAAATAAGCAAACACATCAGAATATGGTTAGCTTCTTATTGCCTGGGAGATGCCAACCCGACTTTGAACACCACTTTTTTTTCTCCAAAATCAAAAAAGATAATCTAGAAGATTCTGCCTTGAAATTCACAAAAGTAGGTGATAGCCTAACCAAAAATTGTTTCCCTTCAAATGTACAGTCACTTAATATGTCATCATATTATACTTAATGATGCACAGCAGTCACAGGTGGCCCCATGGTCCCACTACCATCTACATAATACATACTAGTTTGCATCATAGAAAGCAAATAGGACTGATGGTATCTTCCAATATTATGATCTAAAACTGAAAGAACAAGAATTTTACCAAGTCATAGTAGAAAAGTAAAGAACCTAATACCTTATTGTAAGAATACTCAATGATGGATTCAATTCCTGTCTGAATAACTCCACAAACACGACATACATAGCCAAGATCATCCTTCAATACAAAAGAATGATCACATTCTTCATCTTTTGCTTGCTCATCAGTTGAAGTATCTCCAACACCATCCTGGCAGTAGCAGCAGTCCTTTAGGACTCATCTTCAACAAATAGATAATTTAAAAATGGCAAAAGGGTACAACTTCTGAACATAAGATGGATAAAACCATCATATCCCCGAAACTAGAAGAAAACCAACAGTTAAAAAAGAAGAGAAAAAACTTGGAGAGTCAAAAAGAAAGTAACTGGCAGCAGCTTACCCAAGCTCTCAATATTTCTTGTTTCTCACTTTTTCCAAAATGAGAGAGTATGCAGAATAGCAGAGGTAACAGGAATTTGTACTGGAATTTCTATCTAGAAGATGAAGCTAGTAAACAAGCAAAATATTATATCCACATGTGTGGAGTAAAATATTTGTAATTTCACGACTGAATAATGCAAAACATCATCAATCCCATATTTGAGGTAGTGAATAATAATAACAATAAGAACAACAACAACAACAACAATGGAGGTAACAAAAATACAGGCGGGGTAACAGTTGTGCCTGTGGTTGTGGTAAAACTTTGATCATGATTGCCCTTCCAGCAACAGGATGAGCAAAAGTGGCAACAAGAGTGGAGGTGGAGGTTGCAGTAATGGTAAGAAAAGTGAATCACCACTTTGCAGATGCAGACGCAGATAGGAGCTCTGAAGTTGCTACAAACAGTAACAATTAAATAGGCAACAAAGTAAGGTTATCAGGTTCAAGCTATTATGATCAGCCCTGTATAGTATTCTCATGCAAGTATTAAAGTTGCAGTGGTGCAGTACTAAAAGGTAGCACACCTTGATTTAGTCTGTCTTCAATCTTTACTTCTCTTTCTTTTGATATATTTATTTATAGAACAAAACTTAGTTCTAACCCTAGGAGGAGAGAACTCCGTCCGACCCCATTTAATCTGTTGCCATGTATCCATTAACTCAATTAAATGAGGTTGGAAATAACACATGGCAACAGATTAAATGGGGTTGGAGCCAATTTTTGTTCTCATTTATATCTTGGTTTCTGTCCATGTTTTCCTTCTTCTTTTGAGTTAGCCTCATTTGAGCATGCTTCATATATTATTACCATAGAATAATAACCAAGATTTTGAGCTATGAGAATACAGATTATCAATTGAGAAGGAAAAAAGAAAGAAAGCCACACGACTAGTCTATACATTGTTACAAATGATGATTGAATAAATGAAATAAGAACTACCCATAAGTTACGTAAAAGATCAAAAGATACCTTGCTAGATTCTAACGCAACTGCCATCTCATTCCACAAGCATGCCAAATCATCTTCAACCACGTGATAATTTTCTGCATTCCCATATTCATATGCATGGATCTGATTATCAATTTTGAGGTCCTTACATTCCACATTTTCCATTGGAGATTTGCTCTCTATATTGTCCATTTTTTCATCTTCAGTTTCAATTTGATCAGATCCTTTCTTTCCTGCAGAACTTCTGAGATTATTTTCCTGAATTACTTCAGCCCCTACTGGAGCAAAATATGTATTATTATCCATTCCACTATTACTTCGACCTTGATTCACCTCTACCTCTTTTTGAGTGCTGCTCTCTAAGGCATCTTGAACCTGAACCCACAAAATCAATTGCAGACAAGAGAAAGAGAGAAACGAAAACTATTGGTGTAACAACAATTAAGATTCTTTAATTTGAAAAACAAAATAGATGTTTATAATTCGGTAAAATCAGAATATATGATGAACATAGTTCATATGAACATCAGAATATCAAACTAGCTAGTAGCTAGCTTTTTGTTAAGTTTTCTTTTATTATTGCTATCAATAATATTTTTAGACAGAAAAAGAGTAAAAAAGTACAAGATACAACATTAAGACACCCTCAGAAATCATTAAAAAAAATAGGGTAAAGAAAATGTCCAATGCATCAGGATAATTTATTGCCTAACGAACCCATGTCCAATGCATCGTAAAAAAGTACTCCAATCCATCCGAACAACCTATAACACATACTCTAGTTCATTAGGCAATAAACTATCATGCATTTCTTAATTGCTGAGGCACATGAAGCAAATATCAGGGTAAAGAGATCGTGCGGTCATCTGAACTACCACAGGTCTTTATTGATTTGACTGATAAAACAATTCATCATCCCATCAAGCTTAGACACCTACTAATTAGAAAATAGGGGAAGATGTTTACCATCAAGATTTTCACAGGAATTCTTCTAGCAGGCTCAACCTTCTCATATAGATGAGTGTGCCTTCTATCTCCACTATTTTCATTATACGAACTAAGATCTACTACAGATGCTGCTGCTGCTGAAATATCAACCAAAAGATGGCCACCCTTTAAGTCAATGCCTTTGTCTTGTGATAACTGATTAACTTGCCAATTTTTTGGACTTGACTGTTCACAAAGTTTATTTGGTTCATCTACATGAGTACCTGAAGATTTGGGATTCATCAGAGTGTCATATTTCAGGATTTTCGATCTTCTAGCACAAAGGGCTTCTATTTCTTTGCTCACACTTCCAAAATTTCTTGTATCTAACCCTTTCAGTAATTTGGGAATGGCAGATAATTCGAAATCATCAGTATGCCTTTTTTCTCTGCGTCCATTGTCATCGTGATCATGCATACTCGAAGGATCTTTCCCTCCAGCAAAAGGCTTCATCCTATCACTCATAATGCAACTTTATTTCAAATTATCAAAATAGTTAGTACCACATAAGTAGATAACACAATCGCCAACAGTATAAAATAACTGAATAGACAAAAGGAACATCATGCTAGGTACTTCAACCATCTCTACCCACAAAATGGAACTTTAAGAAATATTAATGAAACACAAAACCAAGTTGCAAGAATCAGAACAAATAGAAAGAGCATTAGTAATAATAACAAGAACAGCAACAACATTGCGGATAAATGCAGCAAGTAAATGTCATTAACGCATTATGACCACAGAAATAAGTTGGACAGACAACAATCTATATACCTTAAATTCTTTGACCAGTAACTCCAATTCAATAGTATTCAACCCCAAATAGCATTATTCAAATTTACAAAAAAAAAATTACTCAACGGTTAGCACTTATCAGCTACCCTTGTTTGCCCAAAATCCCTTATAACTGTAAGCTGTGCTCATGCACATGCAAGCAAGACTAGCTGAAAAACTGAACCATGTAACAACATTTTTGGCTCAATGGGGTGATAATATCAAATGGGTATCTTTATTTAAAAAAAAAAAAAAAACGAGTCTTGGCTAATTTCTTAACCACTACGATAAGAGGACTGAAGAACAGATAGACATTGTTGAATTGAACAAGAGAAGAGAATCACACAGATAAATGGTTCTTCCTTGTTGTGTTGTGTTTGACGTTGAGGGAGTGAGTGATGTTTGAGGCTCTTCAGTGTCACTGAAAGAGTGAGTGTGTATGTGAAGAGCACACAAGAAGAAGCAGCAGCGAATCAGGGAAGCGAGTCAGCGCCGAGTGTGACTCAGTCTAGTGAGTGAGTGAGAGTGGCAGTGGGACCCACTGTGAAAACAAAAGCACAATTTTTTTGCTACCATGGTGGGGCCCACAAATTTGTTAGGATTTTAAAGAAATTGTATTTGGAACCCCACTATCAAGTTTACTCTAATTACAAGGATGTCTCTCTTCTTTTGGTAAAGTAAAATTTACCCAATGTTTGGATTAAGTAAGAAAAATAGGGTGAAATTTTTTTAAAAAAAGTTTAAGATTCTTTCCACGTTTGATTGAAGAGAAAATGAAAAAATATAAACAATCATACATCTAATCTAATAATAGAACAAATAGGTAATAATCAGCGATGAAACTTGGTTCAAAATTTTAGAGGCAAAGGCTTTAACACAATGTATAAACTTGAGTTTTGTTGTTAAACTTTATTGATGTTACAGAAGGTTGCTCTACATTATATTCATATGCAAGATCTTGGGTGGGGATTGCACTATTTCTTAAGCTTGAAAACATAGCAACATAGGAGCAACCTAGGTGGAGAGTCAAAGTTCAAAAAAAAAAAATTGAGGGCAGGTGCCACCCTTGCCACAACTAAGTTTTGCCACTGCAAATAAAAATTACTAATAATTTGCATTAAAAACTCAAAAAAGCTTAGATTAAGCAACTTACCTTTGTTAAGTAAATTAGATCATCTTTATACTTCCTTTGTTAAGTAAATTAGATCATCTTTATACTTTACAAAGAGTGAGCGAATAAGTATAAATGAAAGAGTGAGTGAATGAGTACAAATGAAGAAGTGAGTGCATGAAGGGTGAAGGAAGTCTGAGACATTTATAGATGCCAAAGAATCTAAAAAATGGCTAGTTAAACAATGGCTAGTAAATTAGTTATAGGTCAACTAATTAGATAGAAGGAAGTCACATTATTCAAACATAACTCATTACAAAATGATTAATTAGACACATCTCATTTCAAAATGGCTAATTAGACAATAGCTAGTTAATTATTTGTTGCAATAACTAGTAAATTAGTTGTAGGTCAACTAATTAAATAGAAAGAAGTCGCATTATTCAGACACAGTTCATTTCAAAATGACTAGTTAGACCCAGCTCATTCCAAAACGGCTAATTAGACACAACTTATTCTAAAATGGCTAATTAGACAATAGCTAGTTAATTAGTTGTTGCAACAACTAGTAAATTTGAGTCAACTAATTAGATATAACGAAGTGACATTATTCAAACACAGTTCATTCCAAAATGGCCAATTAGACACAACTCATTCCAAAATGGCCAATTAGACACAACTCATTCCAAAATGGTTGATTAGACAACAACTTGTTATCTAGCTATTGCAACGACTTGTAAATCAATTGTAGGTCAACTAATTAGATAGAAGGAAGTCACATTATTCAGACACAACTTATTCCAAAACGGCTAGTTAAAGACAACTCATTCAAAAATGGCTAATTAGACAACAGTTAGTTAATTAACTATTGCAATGGCTAGTAAATTAGTTGTAAGTCAACTAATTAGATAAAAGGAAGTCACATTATTCAGACAGAGCTCATTCTAAAATGGCTAGTTAGACATAGGTCATTCCAAAATAGTTAATTAGACACAACTTATTCTAAAATGACTAGTTAGATAATAGCTAGTTAATTAGTCGTTGTAATGGCTAGTAAATTAGTAGTAGGTCAACTAATTAGATAAAAGGTAGTCACATTATTCAAACATAGTAGGTTATTCAGTTGTAGGTCAACTAATTAAATAAAAAGAAGTCACATTATTCAAACACAATTCATTCTAAAACGGTTAGTTAGACATAGGTAATTCCAAAACAACTAATTAGATACAACTTATTTCAAATTGGCTAGTTAAACAATAGCTAGTTAAGTAGTTATTAAAATAGCTAGTAAATTATAGTAGGTCAATTAATTAGATAGAAGGTAGTCACATTATTCAAACATAATTAATTCCAAAATGACTAGTTAAACACAACTCTTTCCAAAATGGGTACTTAGACAACGAATTAATTATCTATTGTAACGACTAGTAAACTAGCTTCCCATCAACTAGTTAGATAAAAGAAAGCTACCTTATCCTGAAGCCGCATTTCAAAATGGCTAGTTATACAACAACTAGTTAATTAGCTATTGTAATACTTAGTAAACTAGTTGTTGGTCAACCAATTAAATACTCCTTCTGTTTCAAAATATTTATGCTTTTGAAGAGAAAGTTTTATTTCAATTTATCTATTAATTTAGAAAATTCAGAAAATATTAATTATTTTTTCTAACTTTTTTTAATGCTTTGATATCTCTATTAAATAAAATGAGAGAGACCATTAATAGATTGATAATATTTAAAGTTTTTAAATAAGGATAATTTAGTGAAATACAATTACAATTTTTCTATTATTGATGCCATTTCATAACTTTTTAAATTATTTTAAAATTATCTTAAACAACAAATATTTTAAAATGGATAGAATAAAAGAAAATCACGTTATGAAAATACAACTCACTCCAAATACAATAGCAAGTTATTAGGTGTTACAACTAGCCGTTGTTCAACTAATTAAAAAGAAGGAAGGAAGTTAAGTTAGCAAACTCAATTTCACTTGAAATTTTTAAATATTTTTCTTTAAAAAAAAACACTTGACTCTTCCTTATTTGAAGAGTAAAAAGACAGTCAAATTCATTCATTTTGAAAAAAAATGTTATATAATAATAGAAAATAATTATTGTAAATTTATTATCTCAGTGAGAAAGCTTACTTGTTACTATTGGTACTACGGTGGCTTTCAATGGTTTAGGTTTTTAACCAATGATAACAAGTTTTAAATTTTTCTTTAAAAAAGGTATTTGGGTTGTTTAGCCGTAGTTAGAAAATGTAGTTAAACGAACAAAAACTATGGTAAATGACTAAAAAACTAATCAATCAAATTGGTCACCGTTTAGTCATCTGCCCACGACCACCACAAGCTGTCGTGGAAAATCCCACAAAACGAAACCTAATCAATCAAAAATGGCCACCGTCAAGCCATCCACCCACATCCTGAACCAGATCCCAAACCCACCGGACCTCTACCTCCCCCTAAGGCTGAGACACCACGGTAGCATCTCTGCTCAAACCAACCTCGCCTGAAAATCGAACCTGTGACCAAAACTAGAATCGTCGTCGTTTTACCATAGTCCAAATCGCCTCCACCCACTACAGATCGCGAGCCACCACGCGGAACCAGACCAGACTCCGGCGACCCACCACGAGCTCAACACCACCACCGCCCTTGGACCATTGATCTCTGCCTACAGCCCATAGATCCGTCCTCAAACACCCAAGGAGTCGTCGCCAAGCACCAACGAGGGGGATTTGTTCTCTTTTTCTTCTCACTCCTCTGCTTTCACTTTCTATCTTCCTCTTTGTGTTTCTCATTCAATCTCTGAGGAAGGTTTTTTATCTCTAATTTGTTACTTGATCATCAGGTAAATAATTTATACCGTCAATTTAATTTTCATGACACCCAATGCAATTTAATAACTATGAAAGGGAGTTCATGTGATGGACCCCTTTTTTAAAGGGTCCATGCTAAATGCGGCCCCAATACTTCTAGTAGTGACTTGTAAACAAATAAACAAGAATCATTTGAAAACTTTTGAAACAAAATTTACCTCATTTTTGTCAATGAGAATTGGCTCCATTAATAGGATTAAATAGCATCAATAAAAAAGTCTTGAGTTTGATACTTCTAATAAACATTTATTGGTAGGTCATGCTTATCCCATTTCTTTAACTTGGAATGAGTCTACCTCCTTTCTTCCTAAATTTTTTGAAAACCAAAAAAGAAAAAAAAATACCTTATATTCTTATATTATATTATATTATATTATATATATATATATATATATATTTTTGTGTAAAAGAAACTTTTTTCTTGTGTATTAAATTATACACACACGTTCTCTTTAGGTGGAGCACACCTTTTATTTATATTAAAAATTCTGAAATAAAAAATGTGTCTAATTTCTAAATCAAAAGAGGATTACTAAACCCATGTCATCGAATTAAAACCTTAATCTAATATTGACAATTTTTAAGGTTTTGCCTAAACTTAATAGAACATGACATAAAAGATTAATAATCATCATCATTATATAATTATAAAAAAAAAAAATATCTTAAACAAAGTTAAATCATTTAAAATAAATATTAGAGCTTCATTTCAATCTTAAAAAATGAAATAAGCTACTCATGACAAGAGTATCAAATACAAAAAGAAAAAAAAAATTCATAAAAGATATAACAATTGTTACGCATCGTTCTACTTCTTTTTGTGCGTTGTGCGACGCTCTCCGACTGTTTATGCGCTCTGCGTTCTGTGTCCTCGTTAGAGGTAGAAAAACGAGTTCAACCTGTTGGGTTAACTCACCAACCTGTCAATTTTTTGAGGATTGGGTTCAAGGATTGAACCCATATTTTTTTTTCAACTCGCATAACTCACCCCGCTTAACTTGCGAGTTAAGCGGGGCGGGGTCGGGTTGGCCCGTCGGTTGGCTCTTTTCTTTTTAAAAAAAAGTGACAAATGATACTATAAATGAAAAGCTCTTTGATGTTATATAATTTATGTTTAAATATTTAATTAGGCTATTTTAAAAATCATTTTTTAGATATGTGGTTTGTAATGTTTTACCATTATTTTTTTTTTTAAATTTATAGTATTTTTTGGTTTTTTATATATTTTTTTTGTTTTTTAAGTGAGTTAAGTGGGTTGACCGGCCGACCTCATTATTTTTTCTCATTTTATCTTTTATGCTAATCAACCCGCAACTCACCATAAAACAGGATGAGTTGGCTCTTCTAATCATTTTTTAAAATGAGCCAACCTATCCTACCCGATATTTTAGCATATTAAAGCGAGTCGGAGCAGGTTGGCCCGTTTTGCCAACTCTAATCCTCGTCCCTTTTTTTCTTCAATTTTGGTATCTTTTATAAATTACGTATTTTTTATCAACCATTATATTCTTACATTAAACAATACATACACTTATTTTCACACTTCATTTAATACCATATATTATACATAATTTTTTTATTATTTTTTTTACTCAATCACATCTCTTAAAAATGATATAAATAATAATACTCCTCTAAAATAAAGTATAAAAATATCTTTATTCATTTTTTATCAACTTACACTGCCTCATTGCTTTGCCAATGCGTCCAAAAGCCTCTTTGCAAGTAATAACAAATTAAAAGCAAGTGTAGCCCATCGTCTCACACTATCTAAAAGGCATGACATTAGGCTTTCTTTTCTTTTCAAACATGGGTTGGACTTCTTTATTATTATTATTTCTTTCAAATATTAATTAATCATGGCCTACAATGATTCTTCTACATCATTAGGAATTCTCACTTTTTTTAAATCTTACAATTATAATGATAATTAAATAAAATTAATTTTTTTCAATAATTAAATAATAATATCAGAAAAACATTAAAATTAATTATATTAAATTATAATAATGTCTACTTTTTATTTAAAAAAATATAAAATTGTTATTATTACATCCAAACAAATAAAAAAAAGACAAAAAGACAAAAAAAAAACCAGAAAACCAGTTACTAAAAGTAAAACAGGATGTTGTATTGGTTTGGTTTTTGAAGAAAAATAAATCCGAACCAATTAAAATCAATTGGTTTGGTTTGGTTCGATTTTTGTAACCTCATTGTAACCAACCAAACTATGTTTCTGTTGACCTTTTTTTAAAAAAATTAACTAAATAATTAACTTTTCATAAAAAATACAAAATAAACTAATAAAAAAATTTCTAGAAATAGAATCAATCTTATTAATTTGAACACTAATAATTTTCATGTTTTAGAATGTGCATTAAAAGGTTATAAAGGCAAATAAACATATTGATATTTGGGGGTTATATTTGCGCTTATTCAAGATAATTTAACTACATTCTACTATTCAATTTGAACCAGCTAACCTGGATTCTGTATGTTATTGTTCCTGAATTCATGCTTGCTTATACCAATGAGGCAATGCAATCTTTCCAAATTTGGCTATTTTCATCCAAGAGAATGTTTGGTTTCATGCAAAATTTGGATGAAAAGAATCTATATTCGGCTCCATAAGGAAGAGGGAGAAGGAAATTCATTTTTTTAAAGTCAGCTTTAAACTTCATTATTTCTAAGTTTTTAGATGATGTTGATATTCAATTTTCCATTTAAAAATAGTCGTGTGTGATAAACTTTTTTATTAAATAGGAACGAATACTCCACCATTAGAATAGGTGGGTGGAGAAATTTTTGAAGTTCTATGGGCCAACATTTTTTACTTTCCTCTTTTCAAGAGTTTTTAGAATAGCTTCAATGTAAAGAAAATCGAACATTTTAGGGAAAATTTTCTAGAGATTTTAGTTAAATAGAAAATATTACAAAAATAAAGAAAAATAAGTAGTCTTTATAAAATAATTTTTTTAAAATATAAATATATAGTTTGGTTCAATTATTGAAATATTAATATATTAATAGAACTCAAACTAATCAATTTGGATTTTATCCTAACCATCAATATACCCAAACGATTTACCAATTTAATTGGTTTTTGACAAAAATCATCACTTTCCGAAAGAATCACTTATCTTGATAAGTGGCTCCAAACCTCATTGTATTCACTAGTTTCTTCCTTTAATTGCTAAGGCGTTTGGTCATATTAAACACAGGAAACATAAGCTTATGGCCAGGATTTGGGGGGTGCGCTCTGATTTCTACATTCCAACAATTTGAACCAGCTAATTCTTTGTTATTTTGTTTGATTTCATGCTTGCTTATACCACTGAGGCAATGCAACTTTAAGGCTTTGTTTGGTATGCAAAATTTGGATGAAAAGAAAAGGAAGAGGGAGAAGGAAATGATAGCTCTCTTGTTTGATATCCATTTAAAAATAGTCGTGTGTGATAAACTTTTTTTATTAAAGGAACGTAGAGAAGAGGTGGGTGGAGAGAATTTCTATGGGCCAACATTTTTTACTTTCCTCTCATCTTCAATGTAAAGAAAGGGAAGAGATGTTAAATAAAGATCCTCTAAAATGAAGATTTTTATAAAGTGAATAAGTAAGTTCATATTAATTATTGAATTATTGATATATTAATGGACTTATCTATCAATAATTGATGTAAGTTTACTTACTCACTTTACAAAAATCATCACTTTAAAAAATCCTTACCTTGATAAGTGCATATGCTTCAAGTCTTAATTTCAATGACCATATGCATAAATCTAAGTCATCCATAATTACTGAAGACTAATCAACAGGGACAATTGAAAGCACACAGAACAGCGTCGTTTTACGACATTGTAAAATTCCACCCATAACCTCAAATCAAAACGTGCCAAACTGTAACTTGAGATTTTGCAGTACGACGGCATTGTTAATTACATGAATAATCAATATTTGACCAATTTTTTGAACAGATAGTATGACCAATTCTTGTCTATGATACTTTGCTAAGCTTGACATTATCCTTTTTGGCTTTCGTTAAACTTGTTTATTGCATAATTTTCGTTTTCAATTAGCTCTGTATGCGTAAAAAATTAAGAAGGTACTTAAACTTTTTCTGGTTAAATTATCCACATTTTTGTTCCTATTATTTTCTTGCAAGGAGGAAAGAACTTGCCACTAATCAGATTCAAGACCACACACAACATTTGCGTTATCAAATAGTTCTAATTGTCTACCGTAGTGGGTAAAAAAAAAAAATCAGAAACATTATTCTTAATTTAAATTCTAAAAATAATGACAGTAGTTAACTTACATACTCAACTTGATAGATTGTTGCCACTTGTTTATGGCCATCCATACTCTTTGAAGAGGATGGTATTGTAGACTTAAAAAAAGAAAAGAAAAAAAACGCATAGTAACATCCAGTTGAACATTTGAAAAGAAAAATCCTAAAAGAACTAGTCTTTTGAAAACATGAGATATTGTTTTAAACTTGCTTGATACAGAAAAAATGAGAGACCATTAAAACTAGTTATCAAATAAAATTTAGCTGCATAAGTTGACTTCATATAACGTAGAAATACCCACTTAAGCAAATCTTGGCAGTATTGAGAATAGGTTCAGTTGATGACATTCATCTATTTCTTTTAGTGCTTTGCAGGCAGAGTGAAATAGACATTGTTCAAAAAATAGGCATTGAGAATAAGTATAGGACCAAAAAAATAAGATAATAAATTAGATGAACTCTAAATTACAATTTTTATTAAAAAAATAAATCAAATATTTTTATTAGAAAACAACTTAAAAAAACTTGCAAGAGGTAAAATCATGTGACATAAACAATATAAGAAACTCACAAACAATAATAAGCATGGAGGTAGTTTGACTGGACATTTTCAAAGCATACACTGGGACATAATAAAGCTTTCCACAGTGGCTTAGAGGAAATAGCATAGATCTCACATACAATAATAATAATGATGACGATAAAAATAACTAAAAGTAACAACCAAAATGCCCTGGTATGCAGTGAATAATCTGATCATATACACAACCAATTAGAAGCCACCATAACCAAGAATAATCAAAACAGCTATCACTGCAAAATAACAATCACACAACAGAGGCAGCAGCAACAACAACTATAAAGGCATGTATCAAGGTATATTAACATGTTGTGCCTATTATACTGTGAACCAAAAGTGTATGCATATTCCTCAACATGGCTGCTAGAAACTTTCCTGACATCTTCTAAACTCCCTCTTGACTAAGGTTGCTACTTCTCAAGATGTTATACTTGCAGAGGGGGCGTGTAGCATTATTATACAGCCATTTATCCACACAGACAAAGTGGAAATGTTGACCACAAGGAAGTTCTCTTAGCTCAACCCCATCATCATAAAAAAGAAAGGCAGATGCAACATTCCTATAGTATACCACAAAAAAAAAAAAAAAGACCCTTCAGATTTGCAGAGTGACTGAGGTTGCAGCAATTTTTGCGAAACCACCAAGTTATCATGTCAAAAATATCTCCCAATTAAATAGTCTCAGGCTACACAACATTGTCATCATGTAAAGCACAAACTCCAATTAATAAATACACTTCATTTATGCTGGCCAGCAACCAACTTGTAGCCAACAAGATTACATTAACATGTCAATAATCAGTGATGCATTCACAATCTACTACAAAGTTAGTTTACTCCAACCTGCAAATTTTAACATAAGAGAGAAGTTAACTAGTTGTAGCCTGAAGAAGATAAAACCAATAACATTAGAATAAAAATATCATAGATTGAAAAATTACATTAGAAAGTATAACTAGTTAGGTTGCTCATTAAGGTTGATGCATCACTCAAAGGAATTGCTACTTGGTGGAACTCAACACTCACACCATGATTTCATACTTCCCAATCTCGTTCATATATTTGAGTCCTAATCTTACAGGACAATTAGTTATTCTGTCTGCTTTTCGAACACGCTCTTTGCTATATACATATTTAATTGTCAAAATCCTTCCATCTTTATTTTTGTTAAAATATTGCTATCGAACATTAAATCCAAATTTTCCACCATAATCAGTCTACAATTTCCACACTTATAAAGTATTGAATGCCTTACCTATTATAGGCTGCCGAACAGTTTCTATATCCATGCATGGAGCATTTGGTGCTACAGTAGAATCACCAAGCATCCTAAAATGGGAAAAAATAAGTTCAAAGATAATTGAGAATCAAGATACTAGCTGCTTGTCATGCCTTGCAGGCTTGTATAATATAAGTTTTTCAATTAAATGTTAGATGAAGAGGAAATTTTTAGGAGGAACTATTTTCTGTTCACTTTCACACCAAACTTTTTCAATTAATATATTTTTATATTTTCTGTTCACTTTCACACCAAATCAACAATAAATATCTAATAAATAAATAAATATATATATATATATACATATTTATTTATTTATTTATTTCTATCTAATACATAGTTTTCAGACAGTTCCTTATTTTATGAAAGATATAGTTCATGCATAAGTCCATAAGTCTAGAAGTTTCAAATATTATTTTCAACATTAGCCTAATGCAAATCAACAATTGCCCTTTCAACATGCAAGTTAAAATGGAAGAGTCAAGACGAGATGCACATTAACGGAATAAGAGAGACTTATGTTAATGCCTAATAAAGATGATGGAAAGCGAAGATGCTTGAGGACATATTTACTAGGCAAAATCGATTGTGTTCAGAGTAATATCATACAACTGCAAAAAACTGATATAATATGGTGTAGGCTTTACTTGTTAGCATTTGAATGTTCTTTCAACCATGGACGATGCAATGAGTCAGGCATGGAGTGAATTTGAAAGTGATGAACTTAACAAGAAATAGTCAGACCACAAATGTTCTAGTCACACTTAACCACCGCACGCGAATATTCCAGCCACCCAGAACTTAACAAGAAACATCGAATGTTCCAACGACACCAAGCAAGAAATAGTCAGACCAGGACGAACTTCACCATGTCCTAGCCCCACCGCCTGCCAAACCACTGCATGTGTTACAGCCGCGAGCACCTTCTTCTCAGACCACAAAAGTTCCAGGCTTCCAGCCACACAAACCATCGATCTCCTTCAAAGCTATTCGCACCATAGCCAGACCCTCACCCTCCAAATAGCAAACACAGATTAGTCTTTCCCAAATAGTCACATTATCCACAGATTAACTCCCCATTGCTGTTTTCGTTCCCACCATTTCTGCAGCACGTTTTGATTTGAGGTTATGGGTGGAATTTCAGGATGTCATAAAACGACGGCATTCTGTGCGCTTTCAATAGCCACCATCGATTAGTGTTTAGTAATTATGGATGGCTTAGATTTATGCAGGTCGTGAATCTAAGACTTGAGAGGATCCACTCCCACAAGAAGGAGCTCTTCATTTCCTTATGCAAAATGCTCTCGAAAAACGTGTTTTATTTTTGGTAAAAGTGCAAAAGGACGTTTGTGGCGTGCAAAATTTCAAACCAAAAACACGTGTTATCAGCTGAGATCATAGAAATACATGATTAACTTGATTGCTGCAGTATTAACAAGTTCAGAAAATTTAACACTGTACATATCTCCCCATCTTGGAGCCAGGGAGATGGGGTCACATGTAACTGAAGCTAAAGAGTAGAGACAACAAATTCAATTCGGTAACTCCCACATTGTTCTGAACCAAAATACAGTGCTAAAAATACTGATATAACAGCAAAAAACAATTGCCTACCCAAGTCCATTGAACCAACTTGAATGCCACAGTCTACCTGACATATACAAATAAAGTAAATGTTAGGAAAGAAAAGAAAAACTGTGTGATTGTCATATGAGATGCAAAAAGTAAGCAAGAGTGGTCACTAACCTTTTATACAGAGCTTTTACATCTTCCCCTAACAATGGACTTTCAAGAAAGAGATCGCCGCATTCTTTCACAGGAACTGTCTCAACTTCAAAAGCTCGATCACCACAATACTCATTCCATTCAAACCACATTTTTGAAATTAATTCCTTCTTGAAACAAGTACTGTGATCTTCTTCTTCTGGAGAATCAGCAGCTACCAATCGATATACAAAGACTTTCTTTTTCTGGCCTGGTCGGAATGCACGGCCAATAGCTTGGCGTGTAACTGATGGATTAAGGTGAACATCCAAAATAATTATGCGGGATGCCCCAACCAATGATATGCCCTCTCCACATGCTTTGATGGAGCCAAAGAATACTTTGGCATCAGGTGAATTGTTAAATTTTTCCATGGACCACTCCCTTTGTTCAGAGCTTGATTCTCCTGAGATGACAAAGATTTCTCTACCAAGACTCCAACCCTTCCATTTCATAGATAACCTTTCTAAATATTTCAAAGGCAAGAGATATTGGCTAAAAACTAGAAGCTTCTCCCCAGCTGAATCACATAGGTTTAGCATGTTACGAAAGAACTTTGATTTCACTCCATCTTTCACATCCAGATTATCTATCATATCATCCATTATATTATCAGATATACTATTTTCACCACATTTTTCTGCAATAGGTTTCAATTTGGGGTGAAGATAGACAGCACTGCCTACAGAACATATCTTGAACTTTCTGGATAAGTTCTTTAATTTCTGAGCTTCATGCTTCTGTCTAGGGGTAAGATTGAGTACCACAGTGAAATCAACAAGACCAGGAAGCTCATCAAGAAAATCTCCTTTATAATAGTGAAGTACCTTGCTCGTCATCTCACGCAAATCTTGTATGACAGCCACTTTCCTTTTAAAATCTGTGTCCTTCTGCAAAGTGTTTTCAACCAAATCAAAGAAGCTTCTTATACCAGGTATATGTATTCTACTATGAATGCGCTTGACAATAGGCCTAGATGTTTCCAGCTTTAAAAACTTTGGCCGCACAAGATTTAAGATGTTGAACACCTCCCTGACATGATTCTGATATAGGGTTCCTGACAGTACAACTTTTCTAGGTGTTTGTACTTTGGCAAGGGACTGTACCATATCAGTATTTTCATTCCTTGGAGTGTGTCCCTCATCTAATATGAGAATTGAAGGAACCTTAAGCAATATCTCTTGGCAAGATATTGAAGAATTGCTAGTTCCATTCTCACAGACAATTGAAGAGAACTGTTTGTATCCTAAGAAAAGGATACTCTTCCGCTCCACCCACTGTTTCAACACTTCCAGTTGCTGAGATCTACTGTCTGCCTTCACAGTGTAAAAGTCATAGAGTGGTATGTCCTCAACTTGCCATGTTTGAAACTCCTTTTTCCAAGTCGACAGTATCCCCTTAGGAAGCACCACTAGAGGTCTAGCATTAGGATACTTGCCAAGAAAACTTTGCATGAAACTGATAATCATGAATGTCTTCCCAGATCCCGGAGCATGGGCCAAGATGCAGCCACCAGGATGCTCACCCGCAAGATTTCTAACAAGAAAATTGAATCCTTCGACTTGATGAGGTTTCATCTGCTTCATATGTCGTGGGTGGGCAGAGATTTCAGTTACCATGAGATCATCTTCAGCAATCTTAATTCCAAATACATCTGCTTTTTCTTTGGTATTCCATGAATCAGCCATGTAAGTTCTTGTACTCCTTTTAACCTGCAATAAAATTAATATGATAAAAAAAAAATTGAACACCTCCTGTCCCCAACTATAAGTAATCTTATATCTTAGTCCAGAACATATATCATGAGAATTATGAACTAGGCATCATTTTTTATAAAGCAATTAAGCCCACATGATACAAATTGTCTACCTGCTATTATAGTATTTTGGTTTGGTAAAGAGGTTCCTGAGTGCTATTGAAAAGTAAGCTGAATTAAACAAAATAAATCATCAAATTTCCCCACAAAGTAAGATATAAGGGAAACCGTAAATTATCACAAGAGTTTCTGTAACACAATGAGTTTGTAACTGTTTCACTTTTCATATTGCTATGCCCTGCTCAAACATTCGATCTACGCATCTAATTTCAAGCTCCATACTTAAAAACTCAATTTCACACATTTACCAAGTTTTTATGACCAAAATTTACAACCCAAAAAGCATTACTACAGAGATGAGTCTAACCTTGTACTGGAACTCAAATATGGTTTCAATTCCTCTGTCAATAACCCCACAAACGCGACAAACATAACCAAGATCATCTTTTAAAACAAAAGAATGATCACAGTCCTCATCCTTTGTTGTGTCTTCATCGGGCAGAGGATTCCCAGAAACATCCTAGTAGAAGTGCAATAAACTAAATTAGTGGAAGAGGAACTCTAAGAGATGCTATTAGTGAGTGCAACTAAATTAGTGCTAAAGGAACTCTAAGAGATGCTATTAGTAAGTACAATTCAAAGTAGTAAAAAAAAAATCTGATGTAGATGATAGAGTTGCCGCATTCTCTACTCCCTAGAAGGCTGCACTGCAAAGTACAATACATGCAACTGTCTAAGGTTTCAGTAACAGAAACAACCTTTCCTAATGTACTTAAAGCTAAATTACCATGATATGTGTACAAGTAATTTTCCTAAGCAGAGAATAAAAGCATACTTACTATGTACATGTGACAGCAGCTTTACATGTGTATGCATACAACAGGTATAACATGGAGAAAAAAAGACTGAGTGAGATGAGCAAAATATACCAATAGGATAATTAAATGCCACAAGTCACAACTCATAAGGTTTCAACACATAAAATTACATTCAATATGCATTTCTTGTACTGTCTCAAGCATATAAATTAAATAACTTATACTAAACTTGGCTGATAGAAATGGGCAAATCATTTTCAGTCTACATATACAAAATTACTTACAGTCTTCTACATAAATGAATGAATCATCATGTTAACAAGTAACAACCCCTCTCAAAGAAGGAACTATGACATAATTCTTTATCTATCAATTTATTTCCCCCACACTAGTCCATTCTTCTATAATTTCTCCCCTTTTCTTCACAAGAAAAATGATTTGTCTCAGCAATCCTTAACTTAAAACGGTTATTAGGGAAGCCTCACAAATGAAATGACATGAAAAAAGTGCCCAAATGAGTAGAAGATAAACTAATTGAACAAAGACAGTTGTTTTTATTGAAAAGTGAAAACAAATTAAAGTAATCATACTTTGGAACATTCTATTGCCATTGACATCTCCCTCCAAATATCTTCTAGTCCATCATCTTTAGTATCAACCTGATCATCTTCTTCCTCGTTTACACCAACATAAACACCTTTATCTCTCCTAGTGTTACCTTTACCAGCCAGACTTGTCTCAATTTTTAGATCTTCACTTTCTCCATTGTATGCAATGGGAGGATGATACTCCTATAAAGCATTGTTGCACAGAGAATAGTAAAGGATGTCAGTGAAACAACTTGCATTAAAAAAAAGACACAAAGCATCTTCTCATGAAAGGAAGCTACAAATTTAAATCCAAATACAGAGAATCTTACAAAGGAAGCCACCTAAGTACACACGTAGTGATCCAAATGAAAGAAATTTAGACAATGTTCTGAAAAATAAAGGGAAAACCCATATATCATAATACACTATTCATCTTTCAACACTAAGGGTATCCTTAGTAGGAGTAAAGAAAAAAGGAAGGCAGAAATAGCATGGCATTTAAATCAAATATAAATCTAGATACATCCTTATTTTCATTTTTCATTTTCAGCCTTATCATTTGCACAACTACCAAGCATCCTGTAAATCCAAAGGTACAGCAAATTTTATATTGCATTGAAACATTCAAGTTTAGCAAGACAACCAATGATTACAGAACTGGGACACTAGGAAAAAAGTCAGACTTGAATGAAATTTACACAAATCCAACATAGCATTATGCCATAGTACTAGAAATGAAGTACTTTTTGTTTCTAAGAGAACTATACAGTGTTGAGAAAGTAAGGGATTGGAAATTTTTCACAATATATGCGTCATGCTTCAAAAATTTCAGTTCAGAGTCTTTAACACACTCATTAATGCTAATGCTGCAATTCATCTTAGCCTTTTGCAAAAAGAATAAGCTCTAATATGCTTAAGGAAAACCAGCTAACTTTCAGAACACAATATAATGGTAATCACCTTGCTATAATTATTAAAATTGTTGGGAAAAAGGGTTTAAAAAATGTATATGGTTCAATGGAGAAAAATTCTGAGACAGCTAAGAGAAATGCAACATTTAGGCTCTGCGATAATATATCTCTATTGTTTACAGAATAAGGCAAAAGGAGATGTGTGACTGATAGGATTAGGAATGAATGCATTAGAGAAAAGTAGGCAAAATAGTAGACAATACCGACCCCACAGTATGATGGGGACAAAGGCTTGATAGTTGGATTCAAGTCGGATGGATGAAATGGAGAGAGCTTCGAGGAGTGTTTTATTAAATTTTATCAAGACAAATTTATAAGTTGTTGTTGTTGGATTAGGAATGTTGTTTCTCGCGTGGTTTGACATGTAAGGCAAAAGATGTGTACTGACAAGGTATACGTGACACACAAACATAAAATGCCAAAAACATATAGAATGGGTCATATATGGATGAAAGATCTATAAAATATATACATTAACTTTTAAAATAATATAAACCACATCTCCCAAATATATGCGCACAACTAAGGTATGGCTGTAGCCTCTTCGTCTCCAGAAGATTCTGTTTTATACGTATTAAAAAAATAAGGCAATATATTCTTCAAAGGAACAAGATTAAGAAAATAATAATAATAATTCAACAATGAGTAAATGATATTTTACAAGAATCTTCTGCCTCAAATGTTAAAATGAAATACTACAGTTTAGTCAAATCAGCTGTAGAGGGAATATACTACTGATACATTCCACGTAAAAGCTCATGCATATTGCATACTAGTATCCATTATTTCAATGTTTACATGTTTAAAGAATTACAAAAACAGGGAAAAACTTACAATCATCTTCACTGCAGGAGACGGTTGCTTCGGTAGCACAATTTCATGAAATGGAAGAAATGATTTTTGATCTCTATCATCTTCCTCATCTGAATCAATAATCACAACAGATAATGGTGCTGCAGGAACATCCTTTTCAATGTGCTCACCCTCCAAATCTATGACATTTTGATGTGCCAAACCAGTAACTTCTTGATTTTCCAACTTATGAGTTTCTTCATCATGGTTCGTTACCACTTTCATTAACTGATTAACAAGTGTGGGATATTTTGCAAAGTAAGGGCCTAGTATTTGCATTTTTCGGGCTATAAGGGCCTCTATGTCCTTTGTGACACTTCCAAATTTTCCACTGTCTAAACGATCCAGAAAGTCAGATATTGCAAATGGATTGCTGTAATCTACAACATTTGAGGAACTCTTAGGTGTCTTTGGCTCAATCTTATCATGTGTTGAGTTTGGAGGACTATCACTCGATAATTTCAGTCTTTTGTATCCCTCAGGAGAGAATCCTGGTTTCAGAAAATGAAGTTTATCAAAATTCATATCAAACTAACATCCACGAATTTTATTTTTTTTTCAAATAAACTGTAAAATAGATTAGACAACATGCAATATACATGTAAATACAAAAAAATATTAATGGGAGAGATAACAGAAACTATACTCAGGGAAAACTACAGATATATTCCTTCAAGTGGTATATAGTGAATATTGGGTAATGCCACATGATCAAACAAGTGCATGCATCCTGAGGGAACATAATACAAGTACAATAGCAGAATCAAATATTCTCAAGGTTTATATAATTCAATTGGACTTAAATGTGACCCTATACAGACCAATGTAATTTCAACTCCATTCAGCAGCTCATCAAACAGGATAAATCTATAAATATATAAAATGTTTGAAGTCTCCATTTTATGTGTTTTTAGCAGAGAAGAAAATGTGGACCGTTAGGACCCTGTCGGGCCCAAGCCCAATGGTCTGCACCCGACCCATCATCTCAAACCAGAGGGATCTCAACCCCTATTTAAGCACACTTTTCTGCCTATGCCCTTAGTCCTCACAACTTAAGACTGAAGCGTCAAAGTGCCTGTCAAAGTGCCTTTGGACGTACCCCCACCACCACTTTTGACCGATGGACCATCATGGCCGACTGACATGGCGTCTCTAGCATCACCAGGGAGCCCCGGACCACCCCCTCAGATGCAGGAACAAAATGGGTCAAAAAATGGTCTCATAGAACCTTATATACTACATATAAAGTCACATTTTTTTTCTATATCCATTAATATTGGCAATCCAATGTCAATCCAAAATTAATTTACAGAAAACAGATTCATTTTCATGAATTGAACAGGTCAAATGGTCACAAATTTCCCGTGCAACGTGCAGATAATCCACAGAAAACGATTAAATAAAGAGAGAGAAAAAAATAAAATGCTGCTGAAAATACAACAAAAAAATACAATGGTTTGTAGCTGGTGATCAAATTTATGGCATATTGAAAAATTAAAAAAAAAAGGAAAAAACTTTTGAGAAGGAAATGAGGAATACCGCTTGGAGTGGGGCGTTTAGCTGGTAATACGTCAACCGCTGACTCCATTGATCACTATGGAAAAACTGAAATTTGAGGGGAAAATAAACAAATATACAAAAAAAAAAATGGGTATTGAAGAAAATGATCAAAAAGAAGTTTTTGTTTTCTTTTTTCAAAAAAAAAAAATTGAGATCATAGGAAAAAAGAGAATGAACTAACTGAACAACACCCCGAATCGGAAGAGAAAATGGAAGGTCTCAATTGGATTTGAGAATTCAGAGTGAAACGGTTGTTCCTTGCATCGCTGGTGGTGTGAGTGTGAGAGACTCTTAGGTTCCGTTTTTGTGAGTGGGAAGGAGAGTGCCTTGTTGTGTTGTTGCACTGAGAGTGGAAATGGTTGTGTGTATCGCACTTATAGGGTTTAGGCGTGTGCGTGGGGTCAAAGTGGGAAATAACTCATCTTGATTGGCCCTGTGACTCTAAGTGTACAAATGTTCCACATTAATGTATCGTGTGTGTGTGATGAACGGACGGAGATTGAAGAGAGTTCCTATTGTTGCTTGGTCTTAATGGCGGTGGGAATAGTTCAGGTAATTTATTAAGGTGCTATGGTTCAATTTATTTCAATTTATATAGATTTAATTTATTTAAAAAATAAATTAAGTTTAATTTTTTTTTGAAATGTAGTTTTAATTAGATAGATTAAGACTTGAGTTTTTAAAAATATATATTTAATTTATTAGGCCAATTTATTTATATAATATTTATATTTTTAATACGTACATAATTTATTAATTATATATTAATATAATAAATTTATTTTATATAAAATATAATAATAATTTTGTTAAAAGTTATACTTATTTAAAAATTAAATAATTTAAGTTTTGTGACATATATAAAAGTTTTCATATAATATAAGTTTTTAAATAAATTTTTAAATTATGTCAAGGTTTTATATTTTCATAAACGAATTAGGTTAAACCTTAAAAAAAAATTACAAGTTAAGTTCAAATTGACACATTATCAGACCTACACATTATAAAACAGGCCTTGGCCTATCAATTAATCATCAACCAATCAATCATTCAATATAATAATACATAAAAAGAACGATTTGATTTGTATAATTATGTCAAGTGAGAGTTCTAGATTGTGTCATTAATATTTTTTGAATTTAAATTTTAGCATTATTCGATTAAAAAAGATTAAAGAAAAATGTACATTATTTCAATATTTTTTATTATAAGTGTCACTTATAAGTTATATTATCAATCACTCATTATAAATTTGAATTTTAAATTTATTGTTATTATCTTATTAATATAATAATAAAGATTATATACATATATATATAAACCGTTTTGAAATTATTTTTCAGGCTACATTTAGTGGGAACTAATGGAGTGACATATCATATTTAATCTTGCAATCACAGTATTCCTAATTTTGTTGATAAAAAAATATAATTGTAATATCATTCCTATTCCAAATCTCATTCCACAATTTCATATAATTCTATTCCCTACAAAAAGGTGGGATTTGTGATTTCACATTTTTATAAAATAAGATTCTATATATTTTTTCTAAAATACCATTAACTAATTTATAAAATGACATAAATTAATCTTTTTATAATTTATAAAGTACTCATAAATTGTAGAATTTTTAGCTATAAAAAAATCATATATTCTCAAGTGTTGTAAATTTTCAGTCATTTTAATATTTGACTTTGGTGCTTTATTTGTAGTGTAATTTTCATTTAAGATTATTATAAAACTATTAGTTATTTTTATACTAAGTTGGATAATTTTTAATTAAATTTTTTCTGAATTTTTATCTTAAAATTAATATTGTACCAATATAACAAAGTCTGTGGTCATAACTATAACATATTAATTATAAGAAAAAAGTATATTATAATTATTTATTTTATTAAAGTTGTTTAAAAATTAATCTTAAATATTTCTTTTTAAAATATATTTGTATTATATATAATATTAAAAAGTTAATTTTTTATATGATTATTTGGGATATTTATGTTATTTAAATCAATTCAAATTCCATTTTGTATTGTATCCTACACACCAAACTACATAATCACTTTCTAGGACCTTTTATTTGTGAGGGTACCAAACTACAAAATTGGAATGAAATTCATATTTCAATTTACTGATTCCTATTCTTATTTCGATTCTTATTCCATAGAATTGAATTATTTGCATAAAACGTAACTTTATAGAATAAAAATATTTTTGTTATCGTATCAAATCATATTATAATATACAGAGATAAAAAAACTAAGGGAGTTGATAGTGACCGCCCAAGATTATAAGAATATTTAAAAATAATATATAATAATTATGTTATTGTGAATACTTATGTCATAAAGCATATCAAATGAAATTTTTTATGATAACAAAGTCAATATGAAGATCAAGATCAAAAGAAATGACCAATATTAAAAGAGATCAAAAGAACATATCAAATGAAGTTCTTAATGATAACAAAGTCAAGATGAATATCAAGATCAAGAAAAAAAAACCAATAGGTATATAGATATAGGTCTTAGAATATTAATGTAAAATGCTCTCAAGATATCTCAATGATCTTCAAATGATTTTTCAATATCCTTTTTAAATCAACTTATAATTCAAAGATCATCCTTTAAGGTTATGTTGATTTCAACATTGGATTTCGTAATTCAAATGTAAATCTCGTCAAAATCCAAGTTTCTATAAGTAAGAATTGACCAATACACGTAATTGGGTTGAAAATTGTGTTCAAAGAACATGGTAATCGATTACACATGTGTTGTAATCGATTACAAGCTAAACAGAGACTTTGTAATTGATTACATTAACCATGTAATCGATTATAAGTATGACAGAAGCCTTATAATCGATTACACTGAGGCTGTAATCGATTACAAGTCTGTCAGAGGTCATGTAATCGATTACATAAGGCTGGTAATCGATTACATCCTATTCAGAAAGTCAAGAACACATTCTAAAAGCTATGTAATTTACACAATCGATTACATGGACTGTGTAATCAATTACAACTGGTCTAACATTGCCCAACGACTAGTTTATCAACATTTAATGTTGCCCATTAAAGCACCCAACGACTTCTTTGATCTAAAAACTTATAAATATATGTAATGGGTCTTCAGTAATGACTGACCAATAACTTGAAACATATTTCTATCACTCTAATCCAAAAATCAATTCAAACCCTTATTGTTCTGTTTTTGCAAATCACTTGAGATATTCTTGAAGAGTATTCTAAAGCTTCAATTTGTATCAACTACTATTGTGAGAGTTTCATCTTGTATATACTTCAACTCTTTGTAAAGAAAGTGAGACATCCCTCTAAATTGTAAAGGGTGAGGTATCCCTAATTAGTAAAGAGGGTGAGGTATCCCTCAAGGTTGTAAAGGGTGAGGTATCCCTTAATTATTAGTAAAGAGGGTGAGGTATCCCTCAATGTTGTAAAGGGTGAGGTATTCCTTAAAGAGGCTCAAGCTACAAAGAGTAAGGTATCCCAAGGTGGTGTTGAGTGCTCCAATTTGTAAAAGTTACAAGCACTTGATTCAAACTTGGAATTTAGTAAAAAATCTCGAGTGATTGCTTGAGGACTGGACGTAAACTACAAGTGGATTGGTGGCTAAATCAAGATAAATTTTGTATTTGATCTTCTCAACTCTATCTCTTTACATTTGTGCTTTAATCTTATATGCTTGCTTGAATATTTTCTATCTTATATTATTTATTTGTCAGTGGGTTATTCAATTTCATCTATCTATTCACTTCAATCAATCAATAGCTTCAATGAAAATTAATAATCAAGTGTTTTGTGAAATATTTGTTAAAATATTTTACATACTCAATTCACCCCCCTCTTGAGTATTGAGGCCACTTGGTAACACTTATTAATATAAGAAATATAGTTATAATTTTTATAAGGGATTGTTGGTGATGCAGAAATTTTACGTTAGGGTTTAAATATTTATTTTATATTTTTAGAGCATCAAATATCAAGTTTATATATAAAATTTTGAGAATATTTTAAATATTTAAAAACTATTGAAAGAGTATTTTGAACTTTAGAGGCCAAACTATCAACTTCTTTAGTTTTATCTTTGTATATTTTAGTATGGTTTGATACCATTAAAAAATATTTCTATTCTATAAAAAATATCTCAAATTGATTTTCATATATATATATATATATATTACATTAATAATATAATAACAATGAATTTGAAATTCAAATTTATAAATGAGTCATTGATGATATAATTTAGAAATGATACTTGTAATAAAAAATATTGAAATAATTTACATTTTCTTTTAATTTTTCTTTAATAGGATAATACTAAAATTTAAATTTTAAAAATATTAATGGAGTAACTTAGAACTGTCACTTACAAAATTAGAACCGTCACTTACAAAATTCTACAAAACATGACTCTCTTTTTATATATTTTAGTTTAGGCCAAAGCCTAGCCTAACACAACCTATTTTTACCCCTAATTTTGAACAAGGAGATAAAATGATATTTGATTTGTTTTCTGTCTTTATTTTTAATTGATATATTTTCATTATTAATTATGAAGATATCATCTTGTCATTTTGATCCCTCTTTTCTCAAAAACTTTAAAATAAGAAAAATAAAATAAAAAAAATATGACATTTGTCTAATGTATTTGAACCCATATGATATGCAATATAATATTAAAAGTAAAAGTAATGTCCAAAAAATAAATTAAATTACTTTTGTAGATATTTTTATAATTTCACATCAAAATAAGAATAGAAGACAAGTTTATTGCAAACAAAAAGTTATTTTCTAAATTCAATTATACTTGAAAAATAAATAAAAATGCATAAAAGATCAAATTAACTTTTAAAAAATTATATATCATTATTGAATTAGATGTATATAAAAAGATGGTTGTATTTTTTAAAATAATCACATTGAGTATTCAAATTTAAATATAATGTGAAAACTACCAACATAGCAAAAAGTTGATTCAATTTTATAAGATACATACAGACCTCTATAACAGTCACTCATTCAATTTTCTCATCAACGATTAATATATTACACTTTACTCTTTAAAATGCACCTTTATTTTAAAGTAGCCAAATCTAAAAAACTAAGTCTCAAATCTAACATAAATTTTATGTTTAAAATTAGGCACTGACTTACATTTAAAAAAAAAATACTGATAATGTGACACTTATATCATTTAAGAGTAGTTTTACAAATTTAATTTTGATAGTATGGTAGATAATATATGTTCTCAAAATTTAGTATCATTTAATTTTTATTTATGAGTATTTATATAATTAATAAGTATATATTATCTTCTTAACCCCAAAATGAAAAATGAAAGCTATTACTATGAATGAATTAAGACCTAGCTGAATGAACGAAATATGTACACCAAACCAAACAATAGCAGTGTCAGTGTAGTTTCTTCTTTCCTATCATTCTCTATCTCTTATTTAAAAAAAAAAATAGCAAGAAATTAAATAAGAAAATAAACTTGGGCTAAAAGATTTACGAAATAAGCTTAATGTGCCAGCAAATTTGATTGTGCTTTAATTTTTTTTTTAAAGCTAAAGGTAAGTAAATATTTTTTTTTGGTTTTTCTTATTATTTAAAAAATATATATATTTAATTTTTTATGATACTGTTAAATTTGAGTTTTTTACTAAATCACATCAAGTGTATTTACCAAATTGCCATTTTTTTAACTATTTATCAAATTGTCTTTTTTTTAACTAATTATCAAAATAAAAACTATATACCAAAATGTCACTATTTTATCCTACGTGATTTTTTTTAATATTATCTTTTGAAAGATGAAATGTGGTACAGCGCTTCCACGTAGTTGCACCAACACGCTTGGTGCAACCTACGTGGAGCACTACCTACGTGTTGCATCCTGGTTGGACAGATCACTAAAAACGCCATCCTCGATTTCATTATACATAAAATTTAAATTTAAATTTTTATAAATTATTTAATAAAATTTTGTAAGAATTTATTAATGACTCCATACTAATTACGGAAGTAAAATATAAAATATAAAATTAAAAAAATGACAAATTTAATATGTTGGTAATATTTAATATCGATTTAGTTATTATGAGGATTTATTAATTATATAACACATATGCTTTTTTTTTTTTGAAATGTTTATTGCTTCAATTTATTTTTCATTTTAAAAAAAAATGAGGTATTAATTATTTTCTTTTAATTTTGTCTTTATTTATGATTTTTAATATTTAAAAAATAATCTAATCAAATGTACGTACATATCTTATTATTGAAGTTATTGAATATATTTATTTATTTTGACACAAATATTTTAAACAACATAGAAAAAAAAAAACTAAATGGTATATCCTCTGAAGAAAACGATCACTTATAGGATATATATGTTAATATAATCCTTAAAACAAATTTCAATGACTTGTCTTTTATTATATGAGCATTAAATGCTTCCTAAAAAAGCCTATTATTAGTCATATCAATTGAATTACTCTTGCATTAATTCAAATAAATAAATGAATTTTTTTGAGTAGGATTCGAACGATAATGAGTAGGATTCGGATTCCAATAATCCCCCTCCCAAGTTTTTAGTAATTTGAATTAGTAAAAATTTCGACAGAGTTTTCCCTAAATGTTGGACCTCTCCAAAAGCAAATGATCATGTTTAATGCAACCAGTTACCAAAATCTTTAATAAAATCTAAAACTATGCGAAAAACATATATAGTCTAATCTAATAAGGGTACCAAACTTAGAAGAAGATATTATCAATAATCTTTTATACAAAATCACTAAATATAATTGCATGTCAATGTCAATGAGATGGGCCCGCATCAGAATGCGGTGGCCTGTGAGATGGTTCGGAAGAGGGACCTGGCTGTGATGGGTATGGTGGGTAACCCGGTGGTGGGTAAGGATATGGTGGGTAACCCCTGGTGGGTAAGGATATGAGGGGTAACTCGGTGGCGGTATGGATACGGTGGGTAAGGGTATGGTGGGTAATAGGCGGTGGTGGCCGAGTGGGGGTATGTAGCGGTGATGGAGGTCGAGTGAGTGGGTATGTAGCAGTAGGCGGCCGAGTCGTATCTAGTAGTAGCCGGACTCCTCGGGATGTCGAAGTCGTGTCCTAGTGCTCGCCAATCCTTTCCTCCGTGTACACCGCGTTCCCTGTTGGCTGGACTCCTCGGGCAGCCCTGAAATGTCATCTCGAGCCGGACGCAATGCTTCCATCGTAATGCGGTCATGCTCCCGCAACGTGTGGAGGATCGTGTATTAGCCTCTCGAGCGACAATTGAACCGAGCAAATACTCGCAATGTTCGCCTAATAAACAGATATAATTTATGTCATTATACTGAGTACAAGATACATATAGTCACTAACGAATTGGTAAAGACCTTACGCATTCCCAATAGATGCGCTAGTAGGAGCAATCCAAATACCGGTAATTTTTTTTTATACCAACGCATATACTCGAACGCGAACCGAGGGGTGCGACCAATGGGACTCCCCTAACAAGCTTCTCCCTACGACTATCCCAGGTGGCTATATAAATAGCATGTGTAGCTGGCCAATCCTCATCATGCTTACCTGCCAATGTAACCGAGTGCAATCGTCTTTAGCGGTCTCCGTGGAATTTGGTCAAGACCAAATCCGGCGCATTTACGCGGCCGGCCGGTGCCACTACAATATGGAAACATTCGAGAGGAACCACTTTTGTCCCTATAACCACATTAAAAAAGGTGGCAATGCTGCCACCTGCTCATCAGTGTATGGTTGCTATATAAACTAAAAAAATGAGATGCACAAAACATTAAGAAGACATATGCATAAGTAAATATCTCAAAGGAATGTAAACGAAGACATACCTCATCGTTCTTCAACTGATCGAAGAACTGACGATAATATGAAAGGACACCAATCACAGTATCACTCATTACTTTATGCTTGCGCCACCTATTTGGTAAATGAAAGTATTGCAAACGTAAGTTATAATATTAACAAAGTATGTCAAGGAAGTAATGTAAAAATACGAAATGAAATAGAAACTTACTTCCATCCTAAGGGACGTAATTGACCACGATCAACATCGTAAAACACATCGTGGTCGGCTTGAAGGGCAAGTCGGGGAATATATGCCCGCATCGCAATAAGATGCATGCCCTCCGATCTCGCGTGCGTCATAGTCCGTAGCTTTACAAAGCTCTCTATACAGTACGCCAAAACTGCAGACCCCCATATACGTCCCAAGCATCAAAGAAAGTCCTCCAACAATGGGAGGAACATCAAGTGCACGAGCTTATCCAAATGATCGGGGCATAAGAAACCCCCAAGCAAGCGAAGTATGTAATGTCGTGCACGCTGTTGCATGTACTCATCATCATCGTCCTCAAGGACTGCAGTAACACTCGGCTGCCACAGGTATGTCATGTCAATGCGTGGCCCAGCTATGAGCGAGGAAGTCTCATCAATCCCTAACAACAGAGCACACAAACTGAGCCAATCATCCCTATGCGTAATGCCGTTGATCGGCACCATCAATGGGAAGACCCGATATCATTCCGATATCCTCCAACGTAATGGTGCACTCCCCGGTAGGCATGTGAAATGTATGCATCTCTGGGTGCCATCTCTCTACCAACGCAGAGATCAGGGAGTGATCAATGCTGTAATGGCCCATGTGGGCAACTCCAAAGAAACCAGCCTGCTGTAGATACGGAATAATCGGAGCGGGGGGGAGGGGGAGGTCCATATGTTTCGTCTTCTGAGCACGTCTAACCCGCAGATGTCGGTCCTCATGTCCCTGCCATACATGCTAGGAAACATGGTACTCCTGCAACTCCAAAATTGAGTCGTCCTCTGGTCTAGGGTTTACATGGAATGCCATTCGTCAGCTGTATGCCAAATAATAACAACAATTAGTAGGATTCTATGATTACTATAATAAAATATGATATAACCATATGATAACTATGCAAAAATATAATATGGAAGAAATGAAGATAACACTGAGAATCAACTAACATATATAGGAGAATAGTATTCGAATACAACTGCATAGATTAGTAATACAAAACCATACAACTCCTAAATACACATGATTGCTAATACAAGGTTCTGAAAAATAAAAACAGGTCCTAAATCAACTACACGGCCCCAGTTAATGGCCCCACTCCATCATCCCTCAAGGAACTCGATCCACTGACACGATAAGTGCGAGAATTATGTCCAGGTTGATGGCATCTTGTACACGTCTGTCCTGGCCCTGCTTCGTGCCAATCCATCTCATTCCTAAGTCAGGTTGATTTTGGTCGACCTTTGATCTAAGCAATGCACGTGGTGGCACTAAAGTGGTGTCGGGAGGTGCAGCCACCATGGTTCAGCCGACCGGTTCAAAGTCAAACTCATAGGCTCTATAAATGCTTTGCATCCTGTAAACCCTATGAACAAGTTGGAATGGGTCAATTGCCATCAAGCACACGCAGCAAGCGCATGCGAGCATGGATAATGCAATGCTTGAAACACCCCACAATATACCGCTTTTCTTCCAGTTCAAAGTATAAGAAAGTCCACCCCCACAGGGATTAAAAGCCTCTTCAACCATGAACCTTGTGTTCTCTCTATTATATCGGTGAACTTGGTGTGAACTGGCCTTTGCCAGGTTGACTCTCCAGTGCTTCAATAAATCATCACTCTAGATCTGCCCAGATGTCATCAATTTCGAATTTGCCTCGTCCTTTCGGTTAACAAAGTATTCTACTAACTTCGTATATGTTAATTGAACCAATGCAGTTATAGGTAGATTTCTGCTACCCTTCAACACTCCGTTAATGCACTCTGACAAATTGGTAGTCATATGACCGAATCTGCGGCCACCATCGTATGCCAAACTCCATTTTTCTTTTGGAATTTCGTTAATCCAATTTGCCATCTCCGTTGTGACTTTAAGCTTCTCTAGCCTAGCATCAAACTTTATTGCGATTGGTTCATACCCTGATACAACAAATGAATTGGGTTAGTATTAGAACCTAACTATTATTATCGATAAAATTAGAATACAAATAGAAAATGTAAAGTACCTGTGTTAATCAAAAATCTTTTCAACTCCTTGTTCTGAAATTTAGAGTTAAAATTTGAACCAATATGCCGTATGCAGAAGACATGATATGCATTTGGAGGCTGCCATCCAAGATTTTCATTTGCCACTGATTGTAATATGCTTCGATGTCGATCAGCGATCAAACACAAGCCCTCTTATTGGGTAACATGCAATCTCAGGTGGGCTAAGAACCAACTCCAAGCATCCTTGGTCTCCCCCTCCACAATGGCAAATGCAATAGGCAGAGGTTTTTTGTCTCCATCTTGAGTTGTTGCAATCAACAACTTATGACGGTACTTGCCATACAAATGGGTGGCATCAATTTGAATGATGGACTTACAATATCGGAAGCCAGCCACACATGGTCTAAATGTCCAGAATAATCGACAAAAGACTCTTTTTGAACGATCGAGTTAGTTATTCACAAAACATTCCTCATCTTGCAACTCCACCACTGTGCCTTCCATGTCTCTCTTCATGGCTACTAACCATCTGGGTAACACCTCATAAGATTTGTCCCAATCCCAAACACATTCACAATAGCCATTTGTTTTGCCTTCCAAGCTTTTCGATATGAAACTTGGTAACCAAATTGGCTTCGAATCCGTTCAATAATTAAGGATACGGGTGCATCGGGTTTTGTTCTGACTAACTCCAAAATGCAAGAGCAGATCAAACGAGAGTCCAACTTCTGGTAATCTAATGACATAGATGACTTTACGCAACTATGAGGTCCATTATATTTTGTAATCTGCCACGTATTCGATCTCTTGCTTTGTATGGCTCTAAGTCTCCAACTACAACCTTCGTCAAAATTAGGGCACTTGGCAGTCTTTCTTCGTGAATCAGAGTCTTCAATCTTGTACTCTTGATGCCTGTGAATGAAATATTGTTTGAGAGCTAACTTCACAGAATCTTTTAATGGAAATTACAAGCCAACATAGAATTCATCACCCATGCTCCAAGTCCCACGACTGTCTAATTCAGGCAAGTTATCAGGATTATTCAACGCATCCCAGTTAATTTGAGAAAACTGAGGGCATGGTGGCACAAACACGGATTCGGTCCTCGAGGCATAAATATGGATCGAGGAGCAACCGCCAATGGAACCTCATAAATTTTCTTCGGCATCAAAGTTTTCTCGCCTCTATGTCGGTGTCCGAATCATCGCCCTCAGCTACTTGTGCTTCGTCTTCACTTGACTCTCATACTGCATCTCTGACAAGTGGGTTATCATGTTCAACCATTGCACCACCAATAACGATCATATTGCATGACTCAACTTGATTAGACGGACCAACTTGAGCTTCGATTTCACCAGGAGCTTCAACATGCTCTTCCTGCCCACTTGTTTCTACCTCCACATACAACTCCATCAACGCCATGTTCGGAGTTTGATGAATGATCTATCATGTACTTCACATCATCATCGTCTTCTATTGGAAGCCCTACCCATCTCCACGGATTGAAGCATTGCAGACACCGATAGACAACTTTTGACACATGTTGGTTTGCTTGAAGCCTCAACTTTGAATGGATCTTAGTTTTCAACCCATCCAAAGTCATATCGGCTGTGATCACAATAGGCCTAGGAGGAGGAACTCGATACATGACACCCTCTTCACCATCATACATTGTCCCATTGAAGTAAATGTGCACATTTAGCGATTTTGTCATGTTAACTCCAATTCTGAACAATAATAATTCAACACATTTATTTAATATATTAAAGCCATCAATTGCAATATTAATTGGACATATAATAATGTATAAATATTTATAACAATGTCTAATAATGTATTACATATATTTATTCAATATATTAATAATCAATTATAATATTCAATATAGTTATTTATGTAAAAATAAATTTCTAAACTCGATTATTTTAAAAACTACTTGAAATTAGTCAAGTACTTAACAAAAGATATATATCCTAAACCCTAATATAAGCAACATTTCTTAATGTAAATCATGTCAAATACTTAACAAAAGATATATATCCTACTCGATTACCTACAAAATAATGATCCATACAATTTAGACTACATATCATACAACTTCATTATTCATTAGTCAATAAAAATTTTAAAGTATAATAATATCAAATTACAATTAACACTAACCTAGTAAAAAACCAATCAACAAATAATAAATAAACTATTTAACTATTGAAAGAGGTACTTACTTGATGATCACATATTTGATTCATTAATAAGCTTTCATTCTTAGTCATTTACACTCTCTATGTACTTAATTGATTGAGTTTTATTATGTTTTGTAAGTTTGGACTCAAATTGAACTTAATTGAATTTTTCAGCATGATTCATATCTTACACTATTTCTGTATTTGGGTCATATCTTGGGCTGTAGGTGGTCTTTGGAGGTGATTCTAGTGGCATTTGAAAGATAAGAGAGAGTTCTATAACTTTTATGAAGACCTCAAAGGCCTAATCACACGAGTAGATAACTCAAATTGGGATTGAAGCAAGAACCAGAGTGTTTTTTCGGATAGCTTAACCTATAGGTACTGTTTATCACATATTTTGGGATAGAAGTTGTAAAATGGGCTGAAATTTGGATGCTGAATAGTTAAGACCAATATCTATAACTTTCATGTTGAATATTTTTTCAGAATCGGACTCCTTGAAGGTGATATTGGGCTTGGAAGTCAGAACAGAGGAGCTATGACTGGGCCTTGGCAGGGTTCAGTAATTTGAACGTATCTGGAGTTAGAGAAATGATATTGGACTCAAACTAAAGCCATTGGAAAGCTAAGATCCAGGCCTACAACTTTCATGAAGACCACTTGGTTCAAAAATGACGAATGCAATGACTTCAGAGCTGCATGATTTCAGAGACAAGAAATCTCCATAATTTCTCACTCACCTAAAGTCATTTGGCATTTTTCACTCATTTTTCACTCATCCAACCACTAATGACTCAGCCCCCTTGTCATTTTGTATCTCTAATCCTCTATAAAAGGGGGCCTTGGCAGATCATTAAGGGTGTTAGGTGTTAGTTACCAAAATTATGCCATTTTATTACTAGGTTTTCTTGTAGTAATTTTCCTTTGTTCTAAATTAAAGTCATGTTCTTCTTCTTCTTCTTCTTCTCTTTTCTTTCTTCTTCTATGAGTAACTAAGTTTCATTTTACTTGGGTGAAAGGGTGAAGCTCTTGGTAATAAAGTAAGGTTAGATTTATTCTTCTCTTGTGCTTAAATGATTTATATTTTTCTAGTAACCATTATACGTATTATAATTTGTTTCTTATAATTTAGAAACTCTTTGTAAAAAGGAGTTCTTGATTTGTTGTAGACAAAATATTGGCACAATGAATGCTTTAACCCATTTATAAGTGGTGGTAATATTTTTAGGAAACATAATATAATTACGTATATTATTTTAATTGACTTTTAATGTTGTATTTTCTGATTGGAATCATATTGCGAGGATTCTAATTGAGTTATAAAAGGAATTAATCTTACCTTTATTTTATTTACCAAAAGTGAATCTTTTTACCTAAGTAAATAATTTTAATTATAGTAACAAAATATTCACTTCACCTTAATTAATCTTCAACAATTCCCTGTGGATCGACCTTGGACTCCCGAGAATTTTATTACTTGAGACAACCTGCACTTGGGTTCGCAATACAACAATTAATCCCGCATCAAGTTTGTAGACTTGTTTGAAATTAAAAAGAGTGCATCATTACTGTAACACCTCAAATTTCGTATCTCTTAAACAGTAATTTTGACAGTTAACAGAATTTTACAGTTTAGTAATTTCTGAATGTTGTAAAATTATTTTGTTTATTCTGTCAGCGTATTTGATCGTTTTGAGTGATTCACTCCGTGTCATGAAAATAAAAATTTTCGGGTCGGGAAAAACTTTACGTAATTTAATTTTTACCGTTAGGTTTTAATTATTTTACATGATCTGATTTGATATTTGTGTGTTTTCTAATATTTGTGATTTTTGTAGATGATTATGAATTTTTTTTACTGTTTGTGGGCCCAATGGGTGTATGTGGGCCCAGGTGGCCATACGTGGGCTCAGGTGGGTACCGCAAAGCAAAAATTTTTCTACGTATAGAAAAATTTGTACTGTTTAGACGGAGACATGGGATCTTACTAAACCTGGATCCGGAAACAGTTTTAGAAATTTTCTTGTATTGTGTTTGGTACTGTATTTAATTATCAGGCGATAAAAATACAGTAAATATATTCTTTCGTGAGATTTTTAGTAGATAAAAATAGAAATTATATTGCTTAAGTCAACATTGATGATTTAGATATCCACCATTGATTTAATTAACGGTGGAGACTTGATCTTGATTTAATCAATGGTTGAGAAATAAATTTAATAGAAAAACATTGGATGTTAACCATTGATCTAATCAATGGTAGAGATTTAATCTAGACAAGCTTAATAAGAAAAGCTTCAATATCAACCGTAGATTTAATCAATTTGAATTGGTCTTGTAAAGTAACAAGGACCATTTATAACCATTGGATGAAGAATTAATCACAGAGATTTGGTCTTAAAATGTAGCAAAGACTAATTATGACCCTTGAATTAAAAGTAGAAGGAGAATACCCTTTATTTTGGAGACACATCTAATTTAGGATTTAAAGGAGAAAGATCCAATGGCTTATTAAGTCTTCTAAATCAAAAGTCTACCTAAATCCTAACTTCAATTAATCAATAATAAAATGCTTAGATTGTGACTAATAATGATGACAACTTCATGAATGCATTAGGAAGAGGGGGGACGGTTTTGGAGAATGCATAGGAAGGAGGAGACAATTTTGAGTAGCCTTTTTAGGCTAAAGAAAAAGTTTGAAAACCATTAATTTCCTATCTTGATCAATCTTCATCATTCATTGATTTTCCAAAAGTAAGACTTAGCAAAATATATTCTCTTCTTTCTCTCCATATGAGCTACGGCCATGCACTCCAAAGAAGACCAAAATTTTTGGTTTCTATCATTTTTATCATAATTGCTTTCTATTCATCATCTTCTCCAAAGCAAAATAAAAAAAAAATTCTATTTTCTTCTCCAAGAAATACCATTCGGTCAACACCTAGAAACCATGTCTCCAAGCTTCTAAAATTTCATCTAAACATATTTCCTAAACCTAAACACCATTCTAAGAACATCTCTAGTTATGAGTTTTTCCAAAATCATTCATCTTGAGCTTCAAATCCAAGCTTCAAGTTTCTATCAAAAATCAAAAATTCCATCTTTGTGCTTCAAGAGAAACCATTCGGTCAAGACACCTAAAACCACTCTCCAATCTCTTTTAATTTCATCCAACCATAGATCTTGAATCTACATGATATTCTAAGCAACTTTCATGTTGGAGATTTTCTCTAAATCATTCATCTTCATGGACTTTCTTCAAGATCAAAGTTATTGGGTTTTAAGGTGAAGTATAAGAAGACTTCATTTCTTCTCTTCTTTTTCATGATCTAAACTATGTTTGATCCATGGTTCCTCTTAATCAAGCTTAGTATACTAATTTTTATATATTTTGTTTTGTATTTGAGAAGCCCTTGGTGGTGAAGGACTTAGAAAAAGAAGCAAATCAAGAAGCTTTTGAGGTTCTTCAAGAGGTAAGAGAGAGATCCATCTCACCAACCAAGCATGGTGGTGAGAGATGGTTTTATATTTGATGGATGGTGAATTCATGTGAGGATTCATATCCATGGTCATGTAATAATTTGTGTGTGTTATGTACTTTGATTATTTTTGTCTATGCTTGATATGTTTTGCATGATTTACTTTTGTATGCATGCTTAGTATGATTTCTATTTGCTTATATGGTATGTTTATGATATGAATGTTGAGGATATATTGAACATATTATGATGAAAGTACGATAAAATAAGAAATTTTGGCTCCAAAGACCAAAGAGAAGGTCACGGTTTTGAGCTTCCAAAACTATGGTTTATTTTTTTTCAAGAGAGTAAGAACATGATTTTTAATAACCATTTAGTAGAGAAATTTCTCAAATTGCCGAAGTTAGAATGCCAAATCCGTCGAGTAGAGTTTCGATCACTTAGGAGAGAAACTTCTCCAATGTCAAATCCGAGTCGAGTAAGAATGCCAAATCTGGCCGAAACAAAGTGTCAAAACCGTCGAGTAAGAATGCCAAATCTCCGAGTAAGAATGTCAAAATCAAGAGTTTCTCACTTAGGAGAGAAACTTCTCCAATGTCAAAATCTTTAAGAATGCCAAATATTTTAAAAATGTCAAAATCCATCGAGTAAGAATGCCAAATCCGTCGAGTAAGAATGTCAAAACCGTCTAGTAGAGTTTCGATCACTTAGGAGAGAAACTTCTCCAATGTCAAAATTTTAAGAATGCCAAATGGAGTAAGAATGTCAAAATCCGTCGAATCAATTTCGACCATTTTGAGTTTTCGCTCGCTCAACACCGGAAGATTTCTCCAACGTCAACACCCATCCGTCAATTAGGATTTTTGCTAATCTTCTAGCATATTCGACAGTTTTTGATATTCATTCGACAGAACCTTTATTCGAATTGATTCTTGACCATTCTTGTCAAAATGGTAACTCTTTCTCGTCACCAAATCCCTTTATGGTTGACTTTTTTTTCATCATTCTCGCCAAATTTTTCGTCGAAAACAAGAATTTTCAATTAAGGATTTTGAAAATGGAATTAAAGTGTTTTTCTAAATATGAGTTTTGAATGAAACCATAAACGTTGATTTTAAGGATTTGCAAAGAAAGTGAAAAAGGATTTACAAAGAAAGTAAAAATGAATTTGAACAAATGAGTTTGGTTTTTATAACCATAGGTACTTCGGTTTTGAAAACAAAATTTTAATGGTTTTGTTTGTGTAAAACCATATCAATTTAGAAGGAAAAATGTTTTGATAATTTTCAATAGTCATGTCCACGTTTTTTAAGGTTTGTAATGCCTAGATTTTTGATGAAACAAAGTAATTTTTTCAAGTGGAAATATAATTGATTTAACACAAGGAATTTGAAAAGGGAATCAGAGCATTTTAATCACTTGAGAAACTAAGTTTTTGTAAACGAAAATATTTTTGAACTTCAATTTATTTTGAAGAAAGTTGTGTTTGGAAATGATTTGGGAAAAATGAAGAATATAGTGATAATATGATTTTCCTATTGAAAATACAGTATAAATACTATAAAACCAATATATGGATGTTATGTAAGAAAATGTCATGTTTTGCCTGTGATTGGCATTTGGTGCATTATACATGCATTGGAAAGATATGTCTGTGATTGAATTTGGTGCATTATAATGCATTGAAAAAATATGCGTTGAAGCATATGATTACATTGAATAAATGAAATTGAAAAGATTTGGCCCTTTGGAGTTGGACTTCAATTATTCATGCATTGTATAAAATATAGCTAATAACTATTATGGCCCTTGTGGTTGAAGAGGGAATGAGAATTGATAACAAGGTCTATGATGGATCTTGGGGCGTCGGCGCTGGCGCTCATTTAATTTGCCTCATCACTTGGCGATGCATTAACGCATATACCCAACAAGAACACGATTCTTTTCAATGACTGGGAGATTGTCTTTGGGCTAAGGCTAACAATTAACCAGAGCATTCTTCTCAAAATTGTGAAAACCTCCATGGAGTTGTTTTTGATAAATTGAGTCTTTGTGCATATGCATAAATCTGAGCATTTATATCATGATATATTAATTGAGGAATGTTGGCTATGACAATTGTTTTGAGTACTTGGATGACGATTACATTTATAAATGATTAGATGATGATAGTTGATTATCACGATATATGATTATGGTATGATCTATCCGTATGATATATCTTTTTATCTCTCAAATTTGGTAATTATAGGTGATCTCACCTCTTTGTTATGGTTTTAGAAAAAATCAAATAATAGAAGGATCGAGTTGTCTTAGACATAAATTTATGGATACTCATATTGGTGACAACAATAAGGAGTGGACATTCGGGACTCCGGGTATCCATGACAAAGGAACAGATGTCCGATGCATCAAGATGGACGAGAAAAAGGAATAAGTATGTTAAAGTTTCTCGTTAATGTTGTCTTCTTAAGTAGGACTGTCATGAGGTTTGCTAAAAAAAAATAAGTCCGTTAATTTTATATTTCTCTTTAAATTGTGATATTAATTGGTGTCAATATTACATAATGAAGAGTTGAAATATGAATTTTTAATATTATTTAATATTTTTAGTAAATTTACGTTTCAGTAAAGAAGAAATTTTGAAACCCATCTTTTATAACTCAAACTTTGTGCGAACTTCTTTTGAATTAGAGTCGAGTCAAATGTGATGCCCTAGTTTTACACTTCAAATGTGAAGGAATACAATCTAAATTCATTCTCACAAATAATGATTCGAGACACCACTTCTAAGTTCGAGCGTTTAGAAAGAAGAAATTTTAGATAGATAAAAGAATTTAGGAAATGGTTTGAATGTTACGCAAAGGAGGGGGTGTAGGGATATATAAGCTTATCTTTGTTGGCTTTTTGATCATTGCCAACAAGCGCGACGTTTTAGTGATTGTGCTTTAATTTTTTAGGTTGCCAAGCGTGTTAAAGCTAAAGGTAAGTAATATTAAAAAAAATCACGTAAGACAAAAAAGTGATATTTTGGTATATAATTTTAAAAGAGTTATTTAAATAATTAAAAAAAGGATAATTTAATAAATAATTAAAAAATAATAATTTAATAAATAATTTTACCAACAAATGATACTGTAAAAAATTCATTAAATTTAGATGCTGTCATTGTCCCTTTTACTTGTGATTTTGATTAGAAAGGATACGCAAAATAAAAAAAGTTACCAGTCACCTTTTTTTCTTCTTTTTCTTTTTCTCTTATGATTATCAAGTTTCAACGATTCTACAGAAGTGAGATGTGCATATGTCAAATACTATGTAAGAAGAAATCATTTAATTGATACACTGAGAAAACAATGTAACTAAAGCTGATATAATGGTGGGACTAACTCTTGATACGCTCATAAGATAATGTACCTGAAGTTCAGATAAAATAAATGGTGCTCATTCAAATAAAGCGAGTATATAATATAATAAGATACAATTGGATCCACTTAAAACAGATTCAGTGGAGTTACTCAACAAGCAAGAAACTAAAAGCTACCGTAAGAAAGGACTGAATCACATGAAATATGTTGACATGGCTAAAAGAAAGAGAATAATTGAAGTTGAAGCATGGTGAGGTGACTGAAGGGAACAATTAAATATGAGTTGATGTGACAATTAAAGAGGGCTTAAAATAGCTAATTTGACAATTTCAAAGTTTAACACTTTATTATTATAAATAGATAATTTTTCTTTTATATATATATATATATATATATATATATATATAGACACACACACAAAAGGGATTAAACTTCAAATAATTTCCTCTTCATCTTCTCGTTTTATATTCTTCTTGAATTTTGTAGCAATGGCATAAAGAAAAATGTTGGGAAATTCAATTATTGGCTTTTAGAATAATGCAGAAATGGTGTGCATATGTTAAATACTATGTAAGAAGAACTCGTTTAATTGAGATACTCGGAAAACAATGTAACTAAAGATGATATAATGGTGGGGCTAATTCTTAAAACACACAAAAGATAATGTACGTAAAGTAAGAGAAAGATTTAGATAGACGTTGTTTATTTAATTGTGTGGATTAAATTAATTAGTATTTAAATAATTAAATAAATTTTTGTATTATGTAATTATTTTATATTAAAATTAACAATATATTATTTATTAATTAATTTAGTACACACTATTTTTATAAATAAAGTTTACATAATTATTTCTCCTAAATAGAATAAAACAAATGGTGCTCATTTAATGGAGTCATTCAACGGGCAAGAAGTTGAAGTTAGCATGAGACCAAACAGATGGTGCTCATTTAGTGGAATCACTCAATAGGCAAGAAATTGGAGATGGCGTAAAACAGAACTGGATACACTTAAAACAAATGGTGCTCATGCAGTTAAATCATCCAACAAGCAAGAAACTGAACCTGGCGTAAGACAGAGCGGGATGCACTTAAAACAAATGGTGCTCATTCAATGGATTCACTCAACAAGCAAGAAATTGAAGTTGGCGTTGGACAAAGCTAGATGCATTTAATATGTGGATGTAGTTAAAAGATATATAATAATTGAAGCCGAAGCTTAAATCATAAAGAAATATGGTGAGGTGACTGAAGGGAACAATAAAAAACGAGTTGATGAGAGCTTAAAATAGCTAATTTGGCAAATTTAAAGTTGAAGACTTTATATATTAAGAATGGATTTTGCATATAAAGGATATAACTTCAAATAGTTTTCTATTTTTAACTTTTGTTCTAAAGAATAATAAATGATAATATTTTTTAAAATGACGCGTCACTTATAGCATTTAAAAGTAGCTTTTTAAATTTAAATTGGAAGTACAATGTATAATATATATGGTTACTAAATTTAGTTTCATTTAGTTTTTATTTATGAGTATTTGACATAATTAATAAGTGGAACATAAAGTATCAACATTGTGACTATGATTATTATTTATTATAAGAATTAAAATGACATACATTATTAGTGTAAAGACATTGACTAATATTTTGATATTTTTATTTTTATTTTAATTAATAATAATAATAATAATAATAATAAATACTAATTTATTAAAATATTAATATAAAGCATTACACTAATTGTGCATACCATGAAACTTTTTTATTATAAAAGTCCATTACACTTACTGGGTATACCAATTAACTCTTATTATAAATCCCATAAGATTTAAGATCTTGTTGAATTGAAACATGCATACCAATGAGCCAATGAAGTAGCAGTGTCGGTGAAGTGAAGTGAAGCTTCTTCTTTTCTACCACTCTTTCTTATTTACTAATTTTGTTGATCTCCTTGCTTCTATTTTGGGCTTTGGCGCTCTGTTTCTCACTTTCGCCGCTTTTTCCTTGGCGTCTTTTAGATTCTGCCACTTCCCCCACGTCCACGGTTCGATTCCCCGTACACACACCCACACACCCCTTTTTATTTAAAAACCTCAACGCACCACCCAATTTCTCTTTTTCTTCTTTTTCTTCTTTTTCTCTTATGATTTTCAAGTTTCAACGATTCTTCTTCTGCGTTTACCCACACAAACACTTTCACTTCCAATGGCTTCTTCGCATCGTCACTCTTCTACGGTTATTAAGGTAACCCTTTTTCTCTTCTCTTCTTCAATTGCACCCTCGTGTCGTTTGCAAGCCTCAGATGTCGTTTTGCGTTTTCAGGGAGCAAAAGTGCTTATGGTTGGTGCTGGTGGAATTGGCTGCGAGCTCCTCAAGACCCTCGCTCTCTCCGGTTTCCGTGACATACACATCGTGAGTTCCCTCTTTTTGGAGGTCTCAAAGTTTCTTCCTTTTTTTTTTCAAGGGTTTATGGGTCATATTTTTAAATTAAATTTTCAGTTACTTTGCTAGGGTTTTTGTGTACTTGGGGTTTTCAGTTTTTGGTTGAAGTTTCCAGCTTTATGTGTTCCATGAGATGGGTGTTTCAAAAATTTCGCGCCTTGGTGTTGTTACTTTATTATTATTATTATTATTATTAAAATTCTCAAGTAAATTGTTTGTTTCTTATGTTGGGGAAGTGTTTGTGAAAGTGAGAAGTGAGTGGTGCTTGTGCACTCTGAAAAGATTGAACTGTTTTGAGCTCTTAATTGAAGTGTTTGAATTTGCTATTGGATTTTTTTTTTCCGGTTGAGTTGGTAGCTTGCCTTTTGATTTGGTTGGTGATTTCTGTGTTCTGCTTTGAATCTCCAACCTTTGAGTGTTGGTGGCTGCATTTTTGGTAGTCTCGATCAAATTTTCTGCTTTGGTGTGAGCTGTATTTCTGTGAAAGCACCTGGATGGTTGTTCTGTGTGGGGGGAGCTGTTTTGGTGCTTATGAGTCGGCTTTGGTTGCTTCTGTGGTAATCAATGATGAAACTAGTGTATTGGTTAGTGGGGTGGTTGTCGATCTTGCTATTTTGTTTGGGGATCTTGAATTTTAGCTGCTATAGTTGTAATTTATAAGGATCTTTGAAAACCATATTGGCTTTTAAGAGCAGTTTATGATTGAGGTAAGGAAGGCGATGGTATAAGTATAACAATCTTGTTTTGTTTTATACCAAAAAAAAAACCTTGCTTTGACTGATAGCCAGAAGTGAGGGTGATAGGTTGATGGAAATGGCAGATCTGCTGAATGCTGGAGGATGTTTTGCCCAAAATGAGTTTCTTGCTAGGCTGTAAACAGAACTGCTCAGAGTGGAATTTCCTTGTGTCATACATGTTTTGATCAGCGATTTGTAATTTATTGTTCACTTTCTTTACATGTATATGTATTTCTATCATAGGTTAGAGTTAGACTCTTACCTGTTTAAATTAATGTATTATTAAGTATAGCCAAAGTTAGTCATGTCATTTGGTTTTGCAATTCTTTTCTAGAGATCAGTTCTCCTATTCGTACTATTCGTAGTTTAGGGAGCTGAAGAGTTGCTTGAAGGATTAAAATGGGTTGAAAACTATCTCAACCATAGTTGTTAGAATCATACGATTCACAATTCGAATCGTACGATTCGATCCGATTCAGCCTCACAGCGATACAGAAACGCCTTCCAATCGGAATTTGATCTGAATCGGAGACGAATAGCCTAAATTGAACCGATTCAGAATCGGAAACATGAATCGCGCGATTCTGCGATTCATGAGTTTGTGCCTTTTTCCACAGATTCTGTTGAGAATCTGAAGGGGCTGATGGGTTAAAATAATTAAAAAAAAGAAAGATGAAGGGTCTTTTAATTCTTCACCATCACCCACATTTCTTCCTTGGATTCTTCCTTGGTGACAGATGAGTCAGCTATGATGACTAAGTTTGGGCTCTCTCACACGCTGGCCAAGCTGCCACCGCAGGAGCCGTCAGTTCCATATCCTTGTACGGCGGCCTGGTGCAGGTGCGAACAGAGGTGCAACCGCCACAGCTTCACAACAGAATTGCGGTGGAGAAGGGTGGAAGGGCGGACTGGGAACTGGGTTCTCTTTTTGGCCTAATAGGCCAGGCCCAATACAATGAAGAGGACTTGGGTTCAGGCAGGGCCAGAATTGGAGTTACAGGAATTGGGTCTGTTTTTTTTACCTTACAGGCTAGGCCCTAACCAACTAGGTAACAACACAAAAGGGGAGTTTGAGGAATCTGGGGCACTTCTTTTGGTGTTATGGGTTAATATTGTGGACCAAGCCCAATACTAGGTGTATGTTTGGGAATCCGTTTGCAGCTGCAAACATGAGTTTCCTATCCTCGAACGGTGTGCATTTTTGTTTGGCTAACTCACGTTTTCATTTGTTTCAACAGAATTTTATTCTCCAACTGACGTTTGGAGTAAAGCAAGAAAATGTTGCTTTTGAGTTATAATTTTATCCGTTGATAATTTTTATCTTCTATATTTATTTTGTCAAATTCACATTTGAGATAAAAGTTTTCAATCATAAATCACGTTACTATAAACTCACTTTTAACCAAACTTAAGTTTGCAAACACACTTTCAACCAAACTTAAGTTTGCCAACTCTAATCCAAACACACACTAGGTCAGTGACCCAAACCAAATGAGCTCAATACTGGGTCAGAAAACTTAGACCTTGGAATAGGAACCATAGTTGTTAGAAGAGATAGAACATGTTTTCTTTATGTTTTAGGTGTGTAAATGTATATTTAAGTTTTTTATTGATGTGTTTCTTAATCGTATGATTCGATACAATTCGAAAATTGAGCAAGCGATTCTCGATACGATTCACGATTTGACAACTATGATCTCAACTATAGTTCTATTCTCTGTATCCTCACATGCTGTCACATAGGAAAATTTTATTTCAAGAATTGTTGTATCCTAATTTTGAAGAATGTTGCTCCTGTTTCTATTAATTTTTGAGTCCCTGTATCTTCTCCATTCAGGGCTTGTGCATTGTGAATCTGTGATTGTGAGTTGGTGCTTGGTAGTCATACTATTAGTAATCAGTCAAGCCACTTGAGTGGTAGTTGTAGTAGTGGGATATACTCTTCTGTGTGAGTGTGAGTTGTGTGTGTGTGTGTGTGTGAGAGAGAGAGAGAGAGAGAGAGAGAGAGAGAGAGAGGTCAATTAAAATATGGCATTTTGGCACATTATCTCTTGAACTATCTGCATGGTTTTAACTAAGATGTGCTTTGACACATTAATATGCCTCTCTAATTTCCAATGTGCAGATTGACATGGACACCATAGAAGTCAGTAACCTGAACAGACAATTTTTATTTCGACAATCCCATGTTGGGCAATCTAAGGCTAAAGTACGTTAATTCATTACTGCTATTATTGTTTACTGGTATAGGTTTCAGTTGTACAACCATCTGATGAAGTTCTCAACCAGGTTGCTAGGGATGCTGTTTTAAAATTTAGGCCCGACATAAGCATTACGCCATACCATGCAAATGTCAAAGATCCTGAATTCAATGTGGACTTCTTTAAGCAATTTAATGTTGTTCTAAATGGACTTGACAATCTAGATGCACGCCGACATGTGAATCGCTTGTGCTTGGCAGCTAATGTTCCGTTGGTTGAAAGTGGAACTACTGGGTTCCTTGGACAGGTAATTAATTGTATTTATCGGCTTCTTGATAATTTATATCCATTTTCAATAAGAGGTTGTGTTTCAGCAGTATTAAATAGATTCTGTATGGCAGTTTTTCCTGCTTGATGGTTATATTTATATGCTTAAGAGTATCTTTGTTGACTTAATATTGATTATCTGGTTATCATTATAAATCTAGCTGTGAAAATCGGTTATTGTCACTAACTGATCACTGATTTTATTTGTCTCATACCTAGAACTAGATAAGCAATCTCTTGATTAGGAAAGCAAAATCACATTTTCTGTGGCATGCTAAGCTTTAAACTTTATTTATCAGCTAAATGCTTGATTTCTGTTTAGCGACTATCCTCTAAAGTCTCAGTGATTACTTCTTCATACTGGTTTTCCAGTTATGTCTGAAATAAAATGTGATAATGTGATTTAAATGATTTTAGTTCATAATCATTATATTATTTAGTTTTGATTTGTTCTGTTATGACATTTGAGGTGTGAGATATCATATTTGCTGTTCTTTTTGCTATGTTTTAACTTTTCAATTTTGCAACACTTTCTGTTTGCTGATCTCCTTGGAGAAGTGCGTGTCAAACTTGTTTATTACTAATGTTCATTATATTTGCTGGTTCCACATGATGTCAACTTCAATATATATTTTTATGGTTAATTGTTGCAATATACTAAGTTGCAGCTTTTCCATCATATTTGTGATATAGTTTTAGTTGCAAGCAGGTCACTGTACATGTCAAGGGAAGAACGGAGTGCTATGAGTGTCAGCCTAAACCAGCCCCCAAGACGTATCCTGTTTGTACTATCACAAGTACCCCATCAAAGGTACAAGTTGGTTTTCATTTTCATTTGTACACAAGTGTTTTTTTCATCCTAAATGGAAATTATTAGGAACATTCAAAAGACTAGTGTAAGATGCTTTTCATATGAGTTGTACCGGATAGTAGGCCTTCAAACATGAGTTGAATCTTTATGTTTTATAGTTTGACAATGCATGTTACCATGCATATATTGATTTTGTATACTCCTTTGGTTAGTCAATTCCTTTTGCTAGGCAAGTAATAGTTATTAGTTTATATCTAGGGAATGTATAAAGTATGAAGCTGTAGGACCTTGGCTCATTCATAGAAATTTTAGTTTATGTGTGATTATGTGAATTTTCATTGAATGGAATCTTTTAGAATGCATTGTTGAGTCTTGATGGATGACTATTAGGTAGTTACTTTTTGATACGATATTTTAGTCCGTTGTCTTATAGAAATGGATAAGTTTGTTATACTCAAGCTATTAGATTTCCATTGTCAAATTGGACGTCAATTAGAATTATGAATTTTGATTTTTACTTCAAACTTCTGACTAATGAGTTCTAAGCTTTCATCTATTTTATTTTATTTTATTTATTTTTTTGGCAGTTTGTTCACTGTATTGTGTGGGCAAAGGACCTACTTTTTGCGAAGTTATTTGGTGACAAGAATCAGGGAAATGATTTAAATGTACGATCAAGTGATGCTGGTAGCTCGTCTGAAAATGTAGAGGATGTATTTGAACGTGGGAAAGATGAAGACATTGAACAATATGGAAGGAAAATATTTGATCATGTGTTTGGGTATAACATTGAATTAGCTTTGTCTAATGAAGAGACATGGAAAAATCGTAATAGACCAAAACCTATATACAGCAAGGATGTCCTCCTGTCTGACGAACTGGCTCAACAGAATGGAAATTTGGACAAAAATGATGCATCTGATGATGGATTATCAGTTTCTGCCATGGCATCTTTGGGCATGAAGAACCCACAGGATATCTGGAGTCTTAGAGAAAATTCTAGAATATTTCTGGAAGCACTGAGACTATTTTTCACAAAAAGGGAAAAGGTCTGGTTTGACACTTGTTTTGATGGAGTGAGCATATTATAATAATCTATATATCTACATCTGTATACTTAGCTGTGAACCCTTTTTTTGTGTTTTTTTTTTTAAATGTATCTTTGTGCAGGAGATTGGCAATCTGAGCTTTGATAAAGATGATCAGTTAGCTGTAGAATTTGTCACTGCAGCTGCAAACATACGGGCTGCCTCATTTGGCATCCCTCTGCACAGTCTTTTTGAAGCTAAAGGGATTGCTGGTAATATTGTGCATGCTGTCGCAACAACAAATGCTGTTATTGCTGGGTTGATTGTCATTGAAGCAATCAAAGTGCTGCAAAATGACATTAAAAGCTATAGGTATGATATGATTCCTCTTCCTGCATATTCTATGTTTTGCATTGGTTGTAGACTTGTAGTACCCTTAGGTGCCTAATGTTCACAGAAAAAGATGGAGAATAAGTTTTGTTACTGTATGTATAGGTTTGAGAAGCACTGCTAATCAATGATGCCTTGACGCAGAATGATACCTACTGACAAACCTTTTTGGTAAAGGAAAACAAAGTTCTTAGTATAATCATGTTGCTAATGCTAAATCAAAGAACTTACATCCTATTTGCTTGTATTTTGTTTTGAATGCTTCATAATTATTATTCTTGTCAACTCTAAAAGCAGTGTAGTTTACATAGTTAAATTAAACTGAATAAGATTATCACTGAAGAAGTTTACTTAATCATTAACTTAAAAGAGGGCAGGAGGAATGCTGTTCTTTGGTCCAGTTTTTGCTGGAGCAGAATGCATGGATCTTTAAGGGAAAATTCGTTCCTAGATTAGCTTTGGGAGAAAATTGTTTTCACAGTCTCTTTATGGAGTTCAATACATGATATTTCCCATTAACAGATGTACAGAGGGACTGCAGAGATCTTTTTATTTTGACTTCTTTTTCTGTATCTTATTTTAACTTTAGTTTATGTTTGGAGGATATCTTATCTTCCCTATTCTTTCCTTGTGCTGATTTGCTCTCAAATGAATTCTTCATTAATGTACTATTCTGTGTAGTTTACAAGTCAGTGTTAACTTTAAAAAAATTTCATAATGTTTTTTCTAATCTTATTTGGACATCTCATAGAATGACATATTGTCTGGAACATCCATCAAGAAAGATGCTGCTTATGCCCGTGGAGCCATTTGAACCTAACAAGTCTTGTTATGTTTGTTCTGAGGTATGTCAAATCTCCCCTTGTTTCATCTCTTGCCTAAAAATAAAATCATTGTTACAAATATGCTCACAGTCAATATATTTTGTATGTGGGAAACAGACACCTTTATTGCTTGAAATAAACACAAACCGTTCAAAGTTGAAGGACTTTGTTGAAAAGATTGTCAAGGCAAAGCTTGGGATGAACCTTCCTCTTATTATGAATTCTTCAAACCTTCTTTATGAAGCTGGTGATGTTGAGGAAGACATGGCTGCAATTTATGCAGCTAACCTTGAAAAGGTTCGTTTCTTGGCTTTGGGTTGAATTTGACATGACATTTTATTTAACCTGTTTCCTCGCCTTTTCAGGTGCTAGCTGAGCTTCCTTCTCCAGTAACAGGTGGTACAATGCTTACAGTAGAGGATCTTCAACAGGAATTTGTTTGCAATATTAACATTAAGCACAGGTTTTTACTCAATCCTATTTTTGTATTCTGCGCCTGAATTAAGGTAGTTGTTTTCCCTTCCCATCCCCACTCCTTTCTTCCTTTTTGTCAGTTTTTTTTCCCTTTCTTTCTAAATTACTTTGTTTTGTTGATGATTTTATATTCAGAGAGGAATTTGATGAAGAGAAAGAACCTGATGGGATGGTTCTCTCAGGATGGACTCAACCTGTGTCAGCAGCAGAAAATAAAGATAATTCTATTGGTAATGGTGCAAGCACCTCAGATGCATCAATAGCAGCTGTAGAATCTGAAAAAGATGATGAGATAGGTATAGTTTCTACCTGGAAGAAAAGAAAACTTCCTGATGATTCCGATATTTCAAATGCTGCTGCTGAAACAAGGAATCACAAGCAATTGCAAGTAATTGATGATGAAGACGATCTTGTTGTGCTTGATGGGAATTTAGATGGCTTTAAAAAGAGAAGATTGTAATAGTGCAAGCATGAGCTAAAATCTGGATGAGTTCTTGCATCCTAATTTTGTATTGATAGGGAGGTTTGGCGATTCTTTTGGCCATAGTTGTTAGAACTGCTGCTGTTAGTATTTTGCTTCAGATAGATACAATCTTTCTCCCTTGTGCTTTTCTCTGTACTTGACAAATTGTAGCAGCAATGTGTATTATTCTTGCTAACGCCTGACAGGGAGGATCACTGACCTCACAAATTGACTCTCACACTTCAGATTAGTGAACAAAGTTTTGCAAACTGGCATCCTATTCAATTATTGTGACGTATACTATATTTTAGCATTGAAATGTGATTTGTCTCATCAGTGCAGTGTATCATGAAATTTTTAAAGGACAGCTTTTTGTTACTAAGACAGTAATCTTTCATGGCTTGAAGATTGCCATATAGAAGTGTGGAAGATTCAGTTATACAAATCTTAGATTAGAGAATATGATATCATGGAAATCCAATGCCATAAATGGATAATAATGTTTGGTTTGACACGTGCCCGTGAATGTTGAACTGGGGTAGCAATAGCATATGAAAAAAATGTTTCTTTCTTCACTGTTCACTGTATTGAAATTTGAAAGTTTGAATCTGCATGAAGGTGGTGTTACACGGTTTACTAATAATATTTGCCTTGCATATATACAACGTGATCATAAGATTTTGACACGTAATGGTAGCCAATTGGTTGCAACTGGGTGCCCTTCTACATGGATAGTGAGGAAGGTTGAGCAGTTCCTTCCTGTCAGTATTTCTTTTTTTTTCTTTTTTTTCTTTTGCATCTGGTTGTTCTAGCTTTTTAACTTTCTCCATGGAATGGACGTCTGTTATATGCAAGTAAATGATCTTGATTTACCAGAGTAATACCTGGACACTGTTTAGAAAGGTAACACTCTTAAAGGGTTGACATACCACAGAATTCAAAACCCAAAAAGGAAAAAAAGGAAAAATGAGGTGGCAAAAACGTTTTTTTTTAGAGAGAGAGATGACAGAATACACGTGTTAGAAAATGCTGATTGACAGTAACTAAATATGAGAAAACTTGTGAAAATCAGCTAAACATAAAGTGACAAGACTTTGGGTTTTTATAAACATGGGCTGTGTTTTGAACCCCTGAATTCTGCACCCATTAATTCTGGTCTATATAGAGACTGGGTGATGACCACATCCGTATCAGCACTTAATCTCAGTCATTCAAGATCAGGGGGAAACTTTTTTAAACCTGTGCCCTCCTATCTCTTCAATCCTCATTTTAGTATGTTACTCACAACCTCAACTTCCACCTCCACCAAAATAAAAATGAAGACCCATTAGAGAAAGGGGAAGAAAAGGAGGGTCCTAGGTTGAGGTAAACTTTGGACCTGTCTTGGGACCTCATAAATTTGTACAGGTTTTAATTTAGGTTAAATCAGTCTGTACGTATGGTAAATTCAAACAAGTCTCCATGGTTTGATTTGTAATTAAGTCCCTATAGTTTTTTTTTTTAAAATTAATTGGGTTCCTATAATACTCTCTAACGAAGATATAAATAAATTTAATTGGGTCCCTATAATGCTCTAACAAAGACAGGTGAATTAAGGACAAAATTAAAATTATTTTTTAAACTTTAGGGATTCAATTACAAATTTTAAATTATAGGGAGCTTTAGAATTCTTTCAAAAAATATATGCACCTATGAGTAATTTAACCTTAAATTTATGGACGATGATTTGCATGGTCCTCCAGTGTCACAATCAGTGATGATATTCATATAACGTGTACTCTAACCAATGGGAAGTGATACACTTTGAATGAAGATTGAAACATTACAGTTCGGTTCTGCTCATTTAGAAGAAAGTGAGACCACCCCAAGAACAAAGTCATTTTCTTCTGGAGATTATACTTCATGACATCATAATTTTGACAATGACAATAAATTTGCATAAGAACATGGCCTTATAAAAACCGAGAGGCACTCTCACGTTTAAATTAAAGATTGCATTAGGATGCTAGTATTTATGGGATTAGATGCATATCTAAGTGGTAAAAGTGCTAAACCTTTTATCTATAGTGTTGGGTTGCTTACTTGGGGCACAATTCTCTAGAAATTTGGTTTCCTTATATATAGGAATCTAGGTAATTATGAGGGATTTTATCTCTATATTCCTTCTTATTGAGAGATTTGATTTTATCTCTATCAGATTCTAAAAGATTGGGCAATTATCTGTTAAGGTTGAGATAACTATCTCATTGACTTGGGCTCTTTGGCCGTGGTGGGCCTAGACCCGAAATCCAATCCTAGTACAGAACAACAACAACAACAGATAATAACAAACAAGAACATTGACATTGCAATGAAACTAACCTTCAGTCACTATTGCAATGAAACTCTCAACAATTGCCTTATCTAGATTAAACAACAACGTTTTTGTTCCATATATCGTGGATCAACCATCAGAATTAGTTTGAATCAAGGACATGCATTTCTCAACTGTATAATAGAGCATAACAACAGAAAATACTCCAACAATATTATGTTTCAGGCAAAGCATGATTGGATTCAATTTCGAAATAATTTGTCATGAAAGGTTATATTGTTGAAGTTAGACGTATTAAATATATGTAGGGTTGAGGGAGTGGAACATATTTTTTCCATTTAGATCATTACAAGGTTGGAAAACTTAAAGATGTAGATGGGTCTGCTTCTATTACCAGATGCAGTTAATTTTGTCTTTAGCTATCTTTAGAATTTAAGAAGAGTATCATCAATGTTTTGATTTCCATGGACACTGTGATGGCACACTTGCTTGTTAAATTTGGTTGTGACAAATGGTAAACACTAACACATGATGCTTTCTCTCTCCTCGTTTGTTATTTCAAAAAATCTGAAGTTCCACAACTAGGGTGTTAGTATTCACCTGCTGGGTTTGACCTAAATTCCATTAAAGATTTTTATCGCTGGTTTCTTATTTGTGAAGATTTGTGAAAATATGAAAGATATGAAGAGATATATGAAGATATGTTAAAAATTTGTTAAAAGATTTGAAAAATATGTTAGAGATTTGTGAGAGGGAAAAGATATGTCAAGATATGTTAAAGACTTGTTAAAAGATTTGAAAAATATGTTAGAGATTTGTGAGATATAAATAAGATTTGTGAGAGATTTGTTTACAATAAAAAATTATGAAGGATGAGTTATAAATACTTGTATTTGGGAATTGGTAGGGTCATGAGAGTGAGAATGAGAGTCTGAGAGATATTGTCTTGTAAGGCCTGCAGTTAAGTAAGTGTGTGTTTGTATAGTAAAAAAATTTGATTATCTTGCTAGAATCGATTATTGTATAAAAGCTTTTTGTTATAATCGATTATAATTGATTCATTTTTATGTTTGGATGCATTAGCCGTAAAAGCGATTTTACGTTAATCAATTCGTTTGGATGATATTCGCTTTTATGTATTAAATTACTAAAATAGGTATAGAATGATTAAAAAAATTATTTGATTGAGGACAAAATAGTATTTACATATCAAAATGTAAGAAATAATCTATAAGCTAAAATCATGTTTTCAATCTTCAAAGATTATAAAAATCACTTTAAAAAGCTTTTATTTTACATTGAATTTTAAAAAAAGCTAATTTTACCAAACACGAAACACTATTCAAACAACTTTAAACATGTTGAGAAGCCTATCCAAACATGCACTTATAGTAGATTTGACTCTTCTCATTCGTGGATGTAGTCATATTAGTCGAACTACGTTAAATCTTGTGTGTGATTTGTGTGATACTTTTCTCAATTACTAATATTTATTACATGTTTGTATAGAATGAAATGTGATATTCTCCAAACAGATTGACAGGGATGTAGTATTCCTTAGTAAGATTGATGGGGATGTGGTATTCTCCAAAACATTGAAAAAGGGATGTGGCCTGCAGCAATGTTTAAGATATCATTGTTGACATAGTGACTCCAGTGAGGTAATTTAGAAAAAAATTATCATTCATACTTATTTCATTTATTTAATTGTTTTTAGGGTTGTAGAAACTTGCTAAGCTGCTTTGCTATAATATAACAAAGCACATGCGGGAAAAGAGTATATAGTACTAGATATGGGAGAAACATTGTCCTGTTGTAGAATGCTGATCAGTTTGCATTCATTTATTTAAGAGGAAAATCAAGGACTTCTGCATTTAATTCGCCTTAAAATCTGGATTACTTCTATGGAAATCCTAACAAAAATTATGATTAGATGATTCAACAATCTTGCATGTCAAAAAAATAAAGCAAGATTGAAAATGTTAATTTAGATTTTAAATGCCTCAAAGATTTCAATCACGTTTAGATCCATCCCTGATGTGGAATTTTCGTAGTTCTCTTGCTGGTGGTGCTTGGACATCAGCAATCTCAGATGGCCAAACGAAAAGAAGAGGCCATTTTTTGTAAAGGTAAAAAAAAGGTCTTTTGCTACTACACTTGTTGTTAGATTGCATACAAATTCAAGTCAATTCACTAGCTGCCAGTAGCCATTTTCTTTGAATTTGCTTCTACAATTACTTTCTAAAAATTACAAAACAAAATACTACAATTCAATTATATAAGACCACATGATTAATGATACTAATGCACATATACTTACACACCAGTACATTAATCGTATTATATCTGATACATATGTTTGCTACCTCGAAACATAATACTCCACACACAATACACAAAGACAGACAGGTGAGCAAGAGTATCTAGAAGAGAAACAGCATACAGTATCACACACCATTATACACGAAATTTTTTGCCACAAATCTTCAGAAAGTTACTATAACACCTCCTTGACATGATCAAGTTTAGCAGTCCAGGTGATGGTTCCATTCATGGAATTGAATTTGGCTTTTCACCTGCCATTAAGATTACTGAACTGGGCAAACATTACAGTTCCAGAATGGTCATCAATAGCTTGCACTTCTGCTGGACGCTTATTGACTTCTGGATTAGCAACTGGGGGGTCATCTGAGGTGGTGGAAGGTGTGGGAGCAGGAGACGTAGGCACAGCTGCAGATGACTTGGTCTCATCCTCAGCCTTTCCTTGGGTGAAAGCTTCTTGAAGCTGCAATGCATACTCCAAGTTCCACAGCACATCTCCCATTGAAGGCCTGTCAACCCCATGGTCAGCCAAGCACTTCTCAGCAGCCTCAGCAAACTTCTTCATAGATTCAGGATTGATGGAACCAACAAGAAGAGGGTCAATGATCTTGTCAAGCAATCCCTTCCTCTTCCATTGCATAGCCCAGTCAGCCAAGTTTACTTGTTCCCGAGGCAACTGAGGGTTAATGGCTGGCCTTGCACAGAGTGCCTCAAGCAGGACCACCCCAAATGAGTACACATCTGACTTTTCTGTCAATTGCTGCCTCCTGAAGTACTCAGGGTCTAGATAACCAAAGCTACCCTTCACTGCTGTACTAACATGACCCTGGCCCATAGGTGCATCCTTTGAAAGTCCAAAATCAGAAACCTTGGCTGTGAAGTTATCATCAAGCAAAATGTTGGTGGTCTTGACATCGCGATGAATGATACCTTGTGCAGTGCCAGTATGGAGGTAGTGAAGACCGCGAGCTGCTCCAATACAGACCTCTAACCTTTGCTTCCAAGAAAGATGAGGCAAGTTCTTTCCATAAAGATGGTCTCTGAAATGTCCATTAGGCATGTACTCATAAACCAGGATCATCTCATCATTCTCATCACAGTATCCAATCAAGGACACCAAATGCCTGTGTCTAAGCTTGGACAACATTTGAATTTCAGTCTGGAATTCTGTGATACCTTGTTCTGATTGTGGGTTTCCTCTTTTGACTGCCACCTGAGTCCCCTCATCAATCACACCCAAATAGACATTACCAAATCCACCGACACCGATAATAGCCTTGGAATCAAAGTTCTTGGTTGCTTCCTGCAATTCTGCGAAGGAGAAATACCGGCCTAAACCCATTGATGAGGAGTAGAAGTTGCTCTTTCCCATTGAATTTTTGCTGCTCATGAAGCTTGTATCACCAGCATGTAGAGGCAGTAACCAAGAAGAGAAGCTATTCCTCTTTTGCCAGTCGTTAGGCCTCTTGTGCCACTTGATCACCATGGCACCTAGACCCACAAAGGCTCCAAACATCATGGCAAATCCAACAGCTGCCACTGTCCCACGGTTAGAACCACCAGCCTTCCTTCCATCAACCCCAAATTCACCATCCAAACTATTCACAGAGTTGCTTATCTTCAAGACCTCTATACCATTCAAAATGGCATTGGCATTTCCACCATTAGCATTTGCTGGTCCAACCTGAACTGTTAGTCCCTGAGACATCAACGTTGCATTGACCACAATGTCTTTGTAATATGGGGTTGACAAGGCACCGGTAATAGCCGATAAATCCAAGTTAGGAATTGCCATTTTCCCATTAACATAGACGTTAAAGTAGAGTTCATTAAGCCCTTTGCTGACAATGTCACAGAAATGCAACCTAACAAGGTAACTGAAAGATGTGTCCACATCAAATTTCCATGACACATTGAAATTTGGCTGATTAATACCAGCATCACCCATTTCAGTGGCAGAAGCATAGACAGTTTGTGGTGCAATCAGAGGAGAAATCGTTGGCGTGTCAGCGGGGAACTTAATGGCACTGTTAGCCACTGAGACACCTTTTGCCAAGTTCTTGTTTGTGAGGAAAGGCTCATCAGATTCCCAAGTTCTTCCCAGGGTGTCATTTGATGAGGTGATCAGAGGTCCTCCATTGTTGGTCCTATAAACAGGTTGGAAAGCATAGGTTGTCAGGCCAGAAAACTCACCGACAGGGAAAAGGGCAGCGCCATTGTCAAAGATCAGGTTATCAGGAGCTGAGACAACTTCAATGGCATTGATGAATGCAGCTGAGTTCTTCAAGGGAATGAAGGATAGGGTGAAATGGGGTTCAGTTGCATTGATAAGGTACTCCTTGAGGATTGGCTTGTCATTGTTGTTAACATTGAAGCTGTGGAGAAGGACATAGGTATCTGTGTTGACAGAGAAAGTGGCCTTCTGAAGATCAAAGACATTGTTTTTGATGGGGTAGAAATGAAGGCGAATCCAATGGAAGCCTGGTTGAGCCAAATGGAAGGAATACTTAGCTTCCTGAATGAAAATCCTTGCATTTGAGTATATGGGGGAGGGAACATTGGCATCAGCAGATGAGACTTTGTAGTCATCATTGGCTTGCAAGAAAGAATTGGCTTGAGGGTCTGATTTGAATTGTCTTCCATCAGGGAGGGTGGGTGCATTTTCTGCACCACAGTCAATGAGGAAGTTATCTTTGGGGATGAAGGTGGAAGCAGGGCCTGCTGAGAATGCAGGAGAGGACAAGGCCAAGAGAAGAATGACCAGGAGGATAGCCATCTTCAAAGATGACAAGGAGGATAGAAAATGTGGTACTAACAAGTTCCTGGGTTTTTTTTCTATCTTCCCCATACCTCCTGGAGGGATGAGGTGAGGAGGTTTGAATTTAGAATTAGAGTAGCAAGAAGCCTGAAAAAGGGTGTCTTTGGATCCCTATAAGGGGGTAACAGGTTCATTTCTTTGGAGGAAAAAAGGAAGGGATGACAATTCTGACAGGACTTTGAATTCCAAATAATTAGGCAAAGAATGTGGAGAGAGCATTATGCTTTGGGAATTTCTGGTACATGACATGTTGTTTTGCCTTTATTTAGGCATTTACCAAAGAGAAACAAACAAACCGAAAAATAGTTTATTTGAACAAGTCAAACACAGCTTTCCTCTACATATAACCACTTTGGATTGTTGCACCAAGCGTGAGTTTTTGAGCATGCTCTCTGAATCTGAATGCTATAGATAATCAGACAGGCAACAACTGCTAACTCTTCTCTACCAGTTTAATGTCATTTATACATCAACAGCAATAATAACAGCAATCTTTTTCCTACTAAATGGGATCAACTACATCGGGTCAAATGACACAATTATTTTTTGTCATTCCATACATAGACGATATAATATATTTTTTTTTAATTTTGGTTACATGATGCCATTGCCCCCCAAACTTCAAAAACTTTGCTCAATATATATATATATATATGTGTGTGTGTGTAACTTTTTATTTGACACTTTAAAAAAAAAAGATTTTATATATTATCTTCAAAATAGATAATTATAATAAAATGTCATAATGATAACTTCATTCGTTTACGTAGTAATTAGATAAGTATTTCTTTCTCTTCTATAATTAGTTTTTGTTGTCAAAAGAGTAATGTAACTATAGAGTATTACCATTAAATAGATATATTTACAACCATTATGTATTATCAATTGAAAGATTTTAAAAGTAAATTCACTAAATACAAAGCTTTTTATATTAAGCAAACTATAGATCCTAAATATTCTTACAAGCCCTTTAGTATTGATGATATATCTATTCTTGTTTAAAAAATTTCTTGTAGATTTTTCTAAACAAGAAAGGTGCATCATAAGCTTGACGTACCAAAACATCCAGAATTGAAGAATTTAGATACTATTACTTATGTCAAGGATTGAAGAAAAAATATATCCGTAAAACATTTAGAATCTATTAGCCTTTGGCTCCCTCAAAGAAAAATTTCTGGTTCCATTCCTGATTACATAGAAAGTGCAAGCAGCTGAGTAGGAGAAGAGAGAAATGTGACATGGTGGGAAATTAAACCTTCAACGTTAACATGACACGTAAGTCTTAAAAACTTGAACCAGTGCATACAAACTTGTTGGCAATTTTGTTTATTTATTTATTTATTTTATTTTTCCTTTGGAAGACTGACTCTCTGAGCTGAATATGTACATTGTGATCCTCGCTTATGTGACTGCACGTAGAGAACATGTCAAGCATGTATGGAAATGAATCTGCAATCTTGATCCATCAAAAGCTCAAGTTGTGATAGTGCTCTTGACCAGGAGAAAATAGTATCAAATAAAATTACTAAATATATATAGAATAACAAAGTGAAGTTGTGTGAAGCTTAATAATATAAAATAGTTTAATTAAATTTAAAAAATATTTAAATAGAAAATTTGACCACTTTTAAATATTTGAAAACTATCAGATAAAAAAATATATTTGAAGACTAAAATTATAGGTACTTCAACCAAATCTGTGTGTTTAGCATTAAGCTTGGAAACTATATGCATACCATAAAATTTACCAAAGAAAGCTGATTCAGTCTTCTCAGAATCTTTTGGGACAAATTTATCAAAACCTCTGGTTTAAAAAAGACACACTTGTGTTCCACCTAAAAACAAAGTCAACTTGAGCCTTATAGATCATTCTAATTCCTAATTATAGAAAGATCACTTTGCGATGATAGTTTTCTGGATGAGATATTCAGGTTCCAACTTATGTTGGTAAACTAATAATAAATAAATCGCATTTTGTATAAGAGTAATGAAGCAATAGAGAGAGGTGAAGATTTCCATAAGTGCAACTGTGCAAATCATAAAGTCAAGGCCAAGAGTATGAGGATATAGGCTAATTTCTGGAGGAGCAGAGCTGCCAAAGGATTATTCAAGCTAAGAGTACACGCTTTTCAAATTATTAAATATTTCATAGTACACATCCACGTCCTGAGGAACATTTGAACCAGGCCACTGGTACCAGAGAATATTACAAACTTAAATTGCACTCGGGTTATCAATTATCATCCAAACTGTCATTTCCACTATAACGAATCAAGAGCTTGTTGATGAACCTGTCTGTCTCCAGCCGCCACAACATTAAAACCTGCCACATGCAATTTATTGAGACAATAATGAAGCCTAATGAAGTCAAAATAAGGGGGAAAAACTTTCATGACTTTCAAAGTTTCATTGATTTGAGGTGGCAAGAAGACCAAGAGAAAGCAATGATGAAATTGAAATTAGACAATATTCACTGAGCACATACTTCTTGCAGGTGAAAGTGGAGAAGCTTCCCAATATAGTTGATGTCCTTTCCAATCAGTTATAACACCTCCAGCACCTTCTATAACAGGCTCCAATGCTAGAAAGTCGTATGGCTGAAATACAAAGTTTACCCCAAGGAACTGAACTAAAGATTATGTTTGGAATGATAATTCAATCTCTGACAACACAAGACATTTAAGAGTAAACAATCAAAATTTTAACTTTGGTCCAGATAATACGCTTTCATAACATTACATAGGAAAACTCTGCCAATTTATTCCGTTCTTTAAACAAGTATAACCTTGTCATTCAAAGGAAGATACTCAAATAATGAATGAGGTACATAACAACCATTCCTTGTTTTAATCATCTTGTGGTTATGCTCTATAAGGTGAAAAAGATTCCAAAGTCAAGGAAACAACCAAGGTTAGACAACAGAATACAGCATACCTTCAGACCGGACTCAACAACAAGATCCACAAAGCCAGATGCTAAAAGAGCATATGCAGAGCAGTCACAACCATATAATGGATTTTTAACCTGAAGATCACAAGACCAATTAAAAGGGAATGACTGAATGCTAATAATAATCTACATATTTCTTCTTGAAAAGAGGCGATTTCATTGTAGCATTATTGTCAGATTGAGTTATGATACTTAGGAATGTCCAGATATTGTTAAGCATCCGATCCAGTGAGTCAGGTTGACAATATGCAGAACATCTTACATGATTATAGTAAATACAGAAACATAAATTAGCAGAAGAGGTAGTCCAGTGCAATATTGTTAACTAATGTATAAATAAAGTCTGAAATGTCACAAGTTATTCTGGATCCTTGAATTCTTACAAGATGCAAACACATCTTTCTCTGTGATATTTGAGTAAGTTCAGAAGGTTGGAGTTGAAAAAGTCAAAGGGTGTGTGACTTTTGAGTAAGTTCCGAATGTTGAAGTCGAAATCAAAGAGTGTGGTAAATAACATGCATAGGTTTCAGAAATTGACCGGGAAAGGTGGAGTCAACAATACAGTAATCGATCTAATCAATAACACAAGTAGATTCATGTTATGTGTGCCAACTGCTTGTTTTGGAAATAAGACTCATGTAATTAATGCTTCAGTAGAAATCAAGGCAATAATCTTGTAATGAAAAAGCACATATTCTCAAGCGGAGTTATTTGATGACATATTTTATCCTTTTAGGATACCATATACACAGCCTTTATGTTAAAAATGCAGCAAAAATGCAATGTACCTTGCTCCTAACACGGATGAATGCCTCTTCTGCATCTCCACAGAACAGATGAGGGCTTGTGGTGTACCTAAATGGGGAAAAAAAATATTATAGATTTCCTACCAGTAAGACTTGTAATCCAGTGGTAACCATGTCAAAAAAATGCAGATGATGAAAATAAATGTCAACCTACTTTTGTTTCCAGAACTGCCTTCTTTTCGATCTTCCAACCAAGAAACTTTTCATTATAAAATTTACTAAAAAGGAAAAAGAAGAAAAGCATACAAGTAAGCTTGAGAGAGGTTTGCACAAGTACGCGTGGACACTTCTTGTCCATTCAGTGTAGTTCTCTTTACAGTTATCCCAATCCATCTTTCTCTTAACACAGGTTGATCAATTATGCCAAGGATCTGAGGAAAGTAAACCAAACTTAACATAAAGTTTATTACTCAATTAACAGAAATTGATGACAAGGTTGATTACAATTTGCAGTCCATCTTGTCATCATCTTTATTTGTCTACAATATTATTATGTAGGTAAAAGGCCAAAAATCATTTAATTTGTGTGTGCGTATCAGTTGATGAAAAAATGGATGCCATCAACTGATTATGACATTTACTATCTTTATCTTTTGCCTTGCTTTTCACATTGTAAAGTATAAAGACAAAAGGTTCAAATTGGACTATAATATTAAAGAAATGAGGAATGTGAAATATCCAGTATTTCTTCATTCCTAAGTAAGAAAATTCCAAAAGTCTATTATGCAATTCAACAAAAATAAAATGTGACTATCTAATTCTATGTAAGCAGCCAAGTAGTAAGAGATCCTTACCGGTCTACCATTTTGTAGAAGAGCAATAAGGGTACCAAATAAGGGTTTCCCTGAAATGGATGCAAAACAAGACTCAAAATGAAATTTTGAGACTTTGGCCCAATAATATAATTTAACATCCATAAAAGAGAATTACCAGTGATAAAGCTCTTTGTCCCATCTATAGGATCTAAAACCCAAACATATTCTGCACTCTTTTCCTTACACCTCCACCCATTTTCCTCTCCATAACTGCAATTTTTTGGTAAAAAAATCCAGGCTTGTGCTTCAGTATATTTTTTATCTACAGAATCTACCATCCCTTTGCAGTTTTTACATTTATTTCATTAAGTTGAAAGAAAATAATAGCTTGGTCTAGATGAACTGTCTGTTACTGCATGTTTGGTACACGGAGTGACAATTCCATTCTGTGCTCTATTCCATGGAATGAGGAATCCTATGTTAGTGGGAAAAAAAGGCATGGAATGGTGATTCCGTTCCAAGCCTCATACCACTGAATCAGGATTTGCCATTCCTTCCTAGTGTAGTGTGATTGGTGATTCCATGCTCAATGGAATGAGATTTAACTTTTTTTACCAACATAACCTCATTATTTTCATAAAATGACAACAACTATTATCCTTCATTAATATTAAACCATTAAAATCCCACATTTGCATTTTTGATATTGGAAGCAACAAATATGTTTGTTATCGTAAACAATGCTCTGAAGAATGCAAATTCATCACATATAAAAGATATATGGAAAAAAAAAATTAAACTTTCTTGTTTTTTTCATGAGGGACATTTATGTTATCTAGACCAACTTTGATTCCATTCCACATGGATTCCATGTACTAAATGGAGTCATTTAAAAGTCAATTCACTCCTAAAGCTACCAAATTGTGGACTATAAATGGTCAATGCATTCCACTTCTCATTTCATTCTGACTCCGTAGAATCACTATTCCTTGTACCAAACGCAACATTATAATCGGATCGTGGTTATCACTTCTAACATCTAGAAATGCAGCAAACGTGTATGTAAATTTTTCAGTTTAATAGTACTACTCCCTTTCAATCATAACGAAACAACAGTGAGTTCTATAAATTTTTGACACAAGATTAAACTAGCAGCCGCACTTTTGATTTTCTAGTTATGCTTTTATCTTATTGCAATCCAATTAGGAGACAAAAGTGAGGCAGCTAGTTTAATCATGTGTTTAAAAGCGATTGGGACGACTCCTTTTTTTGCTCTGGTAAAAATACCCTCAAAATGAATACCAATAAGACTCGGTTTGGTATTACCCTTAAAAATGGGGTCAAAAATTCATGGATGAGATTTATATGTAAAATTACATTGAACTCTCATGCCTTAATTTTTTTCATCCCGTTTTTTAAGAAACTGATCCTAAATTTAAATGCAAGGGTCAACTCACTACTATTTCCCACTGTTTCACAACACAAGCAAAACTTTTTCTTAAAAAAAAATAAAAATTTCTCCAATTTCTAAACTATTGAAATAAAAAATATAAAAAGGGAAACTCATGTGACTAAAAATACTTACATTGAATGCGAAGGAAAATTCTCTGATATGATTGAAACCATAGACTCCTCAGCAGATTGATCTGCAATTGTTACTGGACCTGCAACATCATTAAACCCAAAAAAATAAATAAAAATAAAAAATTCCTAGCAAGCCATTTAGTTTTCTCAGCAAACAAACAACATGAAAACACTCACTGAGATCGTCTTTGTGAAGAATGTCGAACTTGTTCCTGAAATACTTGCGGATAACTTCTCCGGCGGCGTCGGCGACCTTGTTTCCGACGTCGACAAAGCGATTCTCCGGTTGGTGGAGTGGGACGGTGGACGCCATGGCTGTGGTTGGTTGAGAGGAAGTTGGGTTGGAGAAGGGTAGCGTTTGGTACTTGGAATTGAAGGATTTTGGGTGATGGCATTGAGATGAGATTGCAGGAAGGAATGTTGAGTTTGAAGGATGGATCATGGACATGAACATGCACCCCACTTACTTGGAGTTGGATTGGATTATTTTGTACAGAGCACTAACAACAAAATGCAATCCAACTATACTGTGTCTTTAGAAAAGCTGCTGGAATTATTATATGTACTAATTAATTATTGTATAATTTTTTTTATAATTAAATAATTAATATTATTCTAAAATACATTAAATAAAAAATAATTTTAAATTATTAATTTATTTAAATATAAAAAAATTATTTTTATATTTAATTATTAAAATAAATATAAAATAATTTTATTTAATTCATATTAAAATATTTTTATAAATTAAAATAATTTTTAATCTTTAACATTATAAAAATTAACAAATTTTTTTATAATAAATAAATTTGATGGAAAAATTTTAATTTTATCAAATATATTTAAGATAACCTCTTTTCTAAAAAAAAAACTATTTATACAATGATTTAATCGTCCATGGAAATAGAAAACAAAATGTTATTCTATACACATTTACACTCAGATAATATTTAATTCAAAAAATTTTATTCTAATTTTGAAATATATATTATATTTAATCCTAAATTTTTTCCACACTTCTATTCTATAATATAATATGAAAGAATATAACTTAAAAATGATGTGTAACAAGTAATTTTCTATATAAATTAACTTTTTTTTCTTATACATAACCTTTTTTATTAGAGTTTAAATGATATGTATTTTTTTTTATTTTTAGAATATCCTATATGATAAGTAAATAATTAATTTTTCAGAAATGATCAAGTGTCTAAATAAAAAAAGTGATATGCATTTTTATTATAAAGAGTTTTTAATATACTAATATTTTGACATCTTTATTTTTATTTTTTTAGTAAAAAAATAATAATAAATACTTTTTTTTAAAATATTATTCAATACCATTATAATTTTTTTAAATTAACCATGCATACTAATTAAACTATTTGTATTAATCAATGATATACATGCACGTGTCTCTTTAAAAAATTTTAGACATTGCTTGACAATGGAAGAAGAGCTTGGTGCATTTAACTTAATTTATTGCAAGAAGATTGGATTATAGCAAGATTTTATTTTTATTTTTTGGTACAAACTCTTTTTATTTTATTTTTACTAGTTTTAGTACTAGTTAGTATTATTTATATATATATAAGTTTAAATAAGTAAACTTTACACTGATATTAAATCATGTATTTTTATATTATTAAAAGAAAAACCTTTCTAATTATTAACTTACAACCATAGTCTGAATTTTACTGATATAATAACATATAATTGTATCTCTACATTCACGTATATTTTGGTTCATAGTCTAAGTATGAACTTAATTAGTTAATAGATTTATTAAATGTTTTGGGTTTAATTCATTACTGCCAGTCTGCCAAAAAAATATTATGTATCCTTATAAATAATTTTGTATTTGTGTTATTTATAAATGATACTATATTTGTATTTTTTTTATGTGCCCTTAAATAATCTTTTTGTTATTGTCTCCAACTCCTCTAAGCCCTCCCTAACCTCTCTCAATCTGGTTAGGTCGCAGTCTCCAAGTTCCAACCACCAGCTTTGGTCACCACAAATGAGTGGAGTGAACTTGCAGACACTTCAATGCACAAATAAAAAAGAAATAAGATGAAAATATAAGAGGAAAGAAAATAAGAATAAAAAAATGAATCCCCTATTTATCAAGAAAAGTTGAGTGCTGGATGGATGCCACCCAGCCTCCGCTTTTCATTAGGCAAGCTTCCACTAAGAGACAAGTGGGATGGCTAAGAATATTCTTGTTAACGTGTTAGGACAGATTGCCTCACCCCGATTGGCTAGTTCTACGGGTTGGGACAGATTGTTCTATAATCTTGAAATATTATTATGCTCCAATAAATTTTTATAACACTTGGTCATTTATAATTATATAAATAATTAAATTTAAATTTAAATATTTTTAAATTAAATTTAAATGATTATAAATATACTTAAATAATATTTTAAAATTTTCCACGGGTCAAGCTTTCGCCCTTTAACTAATGGGCCCTGATAGTTCACTTGATTATATAAACAAATTTGTACTTGTGTCATTTATGCAAGTCAAGCAAATTAAATAAAATTTAATTTTGTTATTATTTTTTTAAGGCTTTGGACCTATCTTAAACCAAATTCTTTATATATTAGACCCAACCCAACATAAGATTCCCTAATAGAGCTTGGGGAAAGGAAAAGAAAATTCAGCATGAAAAAAAACATTTGTGAAAATTAAATCATTCTTCTATATATCCAATATCTCTCACAAATTAAATTGCAAGAACAAACAAAATAAATAAATTTCTTTTTTTTATTATCTAAATGATAAACTTTTATTCAACTGAAGCATCATCATCAAGGAACAAGAATAAAATAAAAAGAGATGGATCCTTAAATTACACACACTCTTCATTAGAGGTGACAAAATGGACTAACCCGCCCCGACCCGCTTCAAAAAATACGAGTTTTCTTATTTTAAAAATGAGTTAAGAGCTCTACCCCGCTTTAAGGTGAGTTATAGATAAAATGAGAAAAAATAGATGAGTTGGCAGAGGTCAACCTGAACCCGCAAAAAATAAAAAAAAAAATTATATAAAAAATCAATAAATACTATAAAAAATAATAAATAATAATGGTAAAAAATTACAAATCATATATCTAAAATATAATTTTTAAAATAGTCTAATTAAATATTCAAACATAAATTATATAACATCAAAGAATTTTTTTTATTTATAGTATTATTTATCATTTTTTTTAAAAAAAGAGAAAACTAACATGTGTAACTTAATCTCCCCGCCCGCTTAACCCACGAGTTATGCGGACGGGTTATGCGGGTTGAAAAAAAAATATGAGTTCAATTCTTGAACTCAACCCGCAGAAAAATGATGAGTTGACGGGTTAACTCGACGGGTTGAACCCATTTTACCAGCTCTACTCTTCATTCTTTTGAGCGAAGTGTGTCAAAGCATTTGCTGTCTTATTAAATGATCTAATAATGTAATTACATTTAAAACAATCAAACTAAGAAGCAAAAGAACAAATATTCCTAAGAAAGGTACTATTGTAAGATAGATCATCACTTAAAATACCAGACATAACGTTCTTTGCATCACCTTCTAAATGGATATTTCTGAAACCCATCTCCCATGCAAATAGCAGTCCCTCCCTTACAGCCAAATTTTCACCTCTATGTGCATCAAAATTACCGTGAACCTGATGAGACTTTCCTGCCATGAACAAACCTTGCCAATCCCTTATTACAACACGTACCAATACCCAAAATATTAGCTTCAACAGATATGGAGGCGTCCACATTATACTTAAAGTAAAAAAAGTGATCCAAATCCTCAACCTATATTTAACTAGTTTTAACTTTTAATTTAACCATTCAATTATGTTCCTGAACCATGTCCAATTCATGATCAAAGTGGTGAAACCATCCAGTCTAATGGTCCAATTCTAACAACATTGGTGAAATACTAGTACAGTAGCTCATTGATTAGTATATGTATAGATAAAAACATAAAAATACTGATATCAATTCTGTTTCTGCAAATTTATAATAGTAAATAAGATTAATGAATTCATTAACCACCACCAACTTCCATAAATAAATGCAAAGAAAAGAGACGTCTCAGACAAGCACCTAAAGATGCAGCCAGGCAAGAAATCATTCACCTTGATTATTCAAGTGATTATTATAAAGATTACGGGACAAGCACCCAGAAGCTTTTTACGTAATGGAACCCCATGCAACATACAAAAAGGGCTTAATTAATTTATGACCAATGGATGTCTATTGCCAGAGTCGCCATATACTACCATTGAGTGGAATCTCGTGCGACCTTCCATATAGTGACTCAGCCACAATTGACAATGACAATTCACAGTTAGAGATGCATGCATATTCAGTCATATGCAGTCAAATATATATCAACGAGATATTCTTTGTATAGATGTAATACGTTATTTTTATATATAAAAAATAAAAAATAGATTTCATTAAATTTATTTATCATAAAAATTATTTTTTTAATTTTTTATAAGTGTATATAAAAATAATGTGTTATATTTGTATGTAACTAAAAAATTTTCTATTTCAATAATGATATTTTTATATTTTTTTTCATATCACTTTTTATATTATTTTGTATCATTGATTTTATCACTTTTTTATTATTATTTTATTTAATCATAATTATAAAAAAAGTGATAAAAAATATATAATAAAAAAAGTGTGATGTGAGAAACATTTTCATATATATATATATAGATAAAAGCAAACCCACTTGTACAAGAAAGGTAGGGATTGACCCAAAATTTTAATTAGAAGATTGTTGTAGATAGTTTTTTATTTTATTAGTATATTTATATACTATAATTAATATTGAAATTTATAAAAAATATGACATAATATGAAATATATATAAAAAATATGTTAAATATGAGAAAAAAATTAATAAAAAATTAAGAAACTCTTTAATATGACATAAATATGAATTATTTTTAATGAAAAATTAAGAAACTTATAAAGTGTAAAAAAAATAATGTTATTAAGCAAGTTATTATATAAATATTGTATTAGAAAATTGATAAAATTATAAAAAAAATTATGAAAATTGAAAGACCCAGTAAAAATGTAAAAATAATGTTAAAAATTTTTTAAATCAAATTACGTTAAATTTATGTTTATATTTTTCTTAATTACTCGTATTTAGACTGTAGAAGAGTATAGTGGTAATACCCCAAACAAGAAATTGAAGACATATACGTACTATAAATATGTATATTCGTTATTATATTCATATGGTCATGTATGATCATACATAACATAAATCTTAGTTGCCACTAATTATAAATGTATGCTTATCTCATACTATCAAATCAACTACCCATAACAAACATAAACATACGTAAAAGAAACTCATTCATGAGAATTCACAGGCGCACACAGAGAGAGCTTTAGTGGTTGTGCTGGCCAGGCAATTTTTCTTTGATCTTCTCAATTATACTCTTCTTCTCATGCTCAGTGTGGTTTCCACCGGCTGGGTGGTGAGTACCACTAGCAGTGGTGGTAGTACTTGTTGATGTTGTTATCGTCGTCTGTGAATGCTCCTTCCCTCCTCCTACTCCTGGTAGCTTCTCTTTTATTTTATCCTTGAGTCCCTTCTTCCTCCTCCCACCTTGGCCGTCATCCTCAGACTATATTAGCACATTGAAGCAGAACCGAGTAAGATACATCAATCTACGTTACTGTGTTTGTGTATACAACACTCAGTTTTTATACCCATTTTGCACTTGCCAATGATATATAATTTTTGAGTTAAAAATATCTATGGTTTGATTAATGGACTAGCAAATTAACTATATCTATGATTTGGTTAATGAACTAGTAATTGATTACTTCGACGTGGTAATGAATTATACTAATCCATTAATCAAACACACATTGTTTAGCATACTTTTAAAAAGTAAAACATCATTGGTTTTTGCTATTTTTTTTGCCAGATGTTCTCTTCAATATCTGCTAAGAAAATATAGATGCGCCTAAGAATATCTTACATAAAAATGAGTGGTTAACATATTCTCATCTAAAATTTTCAATAAAATTCAAAATTTCTCCTCCACTCGTTTCACTTTATGTGATGGTTATGTAAAAATTTCTTTACCAGACAATTTTTTTATAATACATTTTTTTTAGAGTTTAAATTTAATAGATAGATATACATGAGTTTTAAAGAAAAAAAAAGGACTTATTTTTTATTTTTAAATAAAAATTATACAATATTTATAAAAATAAATAATAAATAATTAAAAATTATATAATTATCTTCCATTTGATTGGTTTGTTTTTAAAAAAGAATAAATAAATATAAAAAAATGTTTACTTAAAATAAATAAATAAATCTTCTTTTTTTTTTTTTAAAATCTCAACATATCATTAAAGAACCACTACATAAAAAATAATAATAATAATAAGCGGCTAAGAAATTTTAGGTTTTGTAGAAAATTTAAAAATTTCTCAACGACTCATGTTTATGTAATATTCCCTTACAGGTATTTATCATTTATCTTACAACAAACTTATAATTGCACGTACTGAAGAGAACTAGAAGATCTGGCTAAAAACAAAAGAAATAACAAGAATCATACCGAGCTAGAGCTTGAACTGCTGGAGCGTCGAAACTCTCCAGCCACTCTCTCATGGTGGCCAGTTTGGTCATCATCCACATGCATTGCTGTGTCAGTGTCACTCATTCCCTCTGCAGCCATCAAGTCTGCCGCCACCGTACTACCACCATGCATGCCTTTGTCTGCAGTGGCGGTGGTGGTGGTGGTGGCGACACCGGTGAGGCACACGGGGTTGCCGTGCTCATCGGTTAACCAAACTGGGTTACCGTATGGATCTGTGAGTTGGATTGGGTTGCCATGTTCGTCTTTTAGTTGAACTTCTGCCATTTTCAGATTACGTATCTAAGTAGCTTTTGCTAGTAGCAGTGGCAGACACCAGAAACAGTACAGGGTCATGTTTGTTTGTTAATTAACTCTCTTTCTTAAGAAACCAGAAACCCTTGGCGGTGGAGATTTGCATGCTGCTTGGTGTTTACACGTGGCTGAGGTATGCACAAAGAGACACTGACACATGTTGCCATGTAAGAGAATTAAGGCCATGTGTAACTTCTAATGGTGAACATGTGGCACATGGTATTATCTGTTGACATGTCTGCATATATTTCATATTTGGGATATATAGTAGAACTAAAATATAAAGTATTAAGAAAATAAACTGAAATAAGTTATAATCAGAAAATAAAAATGATGCATATAAAGTGATATTGATAATTTTATTCTAAACTGTTTACTTGTTCTTATAATAAGGGGAAAATTCTTAAGTGACTAGAAGATAAAGTGGTATTAGTAGGATTTGAACATGAGATTTAAGTATTTCTCAAATAAAAACTTGTAGGTGTTGTCGAAACAAAATTTTTATTTTACTGTGTAATATTAAATGTGTACAACTTAAATTATTTAGGCCATTATTATTTATTATTTTTATTATATTTTTAATATTATATAATTAAAGCAATACACATTCAATAATACACATATATTATTTTCATATAAAAGAGTAAACATATATTTTAGGCTTCTAAAAATTCATGTAACATCATTTTAATCTTTTAAATATAATTAACACCAATTTAATCTTTAAATATCCAGATTCATAAAAAAAACGAATTTAATATCATTTTTCATAAATAAAAGATTGAATTAGTATCAAATACTTAATTTATTTTACGTATATTTTTATGGAATTAAAATAAATGTTTATTCTACTTAAAATTACATATTTTATACTAAAATAAATGTTTCATCTACTATTTTTTTTCAGTAAGTGAACGGGACAACAAAGCCGAAGACTCTACTAAATATTTTACATATTTTATACTACATATATATATACTAAATGTTTACTCTACTAAATTAATATCAAATACTAAATTGATTATTACATATTTTGATTATGTTAAACTAAATGTTTTTATATTTTTTTTACTTAGCGAGTACTGGTAGAACGGAAACCAAAGTTCCTACTCTCGATCGCATTTATTAAATATAATCAAATTTCTTTAAGTATAATAACAATAATATAATAATCAAATTTCTTTCCTCCTGCCCTAAAAAAGAAATCTTCAATATTTGCCTCTTTGCAAGAAAATCTCACAAATACCCGCTGAAATGGAAATTTGTTTCCATCCCTAATTCTTAGGGGGAAAATGGTCGATGATTTTGAGTAATTTGGGATTTTAGTCCATAAAAAGTAAAAACACAAGCCAAATATAAATTAGGGGAGCAAATTCTGTGGGAAAAGTGATTTATTGTGAAGATTAACATTTTATTGAATGTTTTTTCATTCATAGAACATAATGGAATGAGTATGGAATGACTATAAAGGGAAGAGAAAAAATAGAATAAAATTATTTTTTTTATTTGAAAGATTAATAAGAAAATGAAATAAAATTTCATTATTTTATTTGAAAATTAAATCATAAATGAATGAAACGAAATTCTAAATGTTTATTTTTAAGCTTATAAACTTATTTCCTCCATTCTACCCTAATTTTGAGAGAACAAAATTTTAGTAGAGTAATGGTTTCCCTTGAATTCCTTCCCCTTCTTATCTATTATTAAACTCATAAACAAAAGAAATTATTCATCTTCCTCTCATTCCCCTTTCCCTCATTAAACACAGTGTGAGAATGATAATTTTTTGATGTTATATTTTACATAAATTATTAAGATTAAAATATAAAATTATGTGATCTTTTAATAATTATGTGACTTTTAATTAATTTCTAATCTTAGTTATTCGTGTGAGATTAAATGGTTTAAATTTGACTCATCTCACTTCTCACAAAAAGAAAATGTTCTTACTTGATTGTCTCCTATAAATCATATAATGTGCATTATTAACTAATTTTAGTTAAATTAATTTAGTTCAAAGGGCATGTATATAATTGACTTGAATTTAATAAATATCATTAATGATTCTTTAGGTAATCATTCTATACATATAAGCTGAAGTTCAATAAATGTCATTAATGATTATAGTAGTTTAAAATTTAAATATTATTTTTGTCCACTCATGATTTCAAGTTAAGTACATTAATATTTTGAACAAAACTTAATTTCATTTCTTTATATTTATTACATTCACTTTATTAATCAAGTTATAATAAGTATATATTTAAAAAAAAAGAAGCTGAACACATATCATTGATAAAATAAAAATAATAAACTAAATTTTATCTTAATATTTTTTCCTAAATGAAAAGTTAGGGGACCACTAGTTGTCCTATATATTAATATTTTGAGTTAATATATATATATTATCTTAATATTTTAATTGATAAAATAAAAATAATAAACTAAATTTTATCTTAATATTTTTTCCTAAATGAAAAGTTAGGGGACCACTAGTTGTACTTAACTCATGATTTCGATTAAGTACATTAATATTTTGAACAAAACTTAATTTCATTTCTTTATATTTATTACATTCACTTTATTAATCAAGTTATGATAAGTATATATTTAAAAAAAAAAAAAAAAGAACTTATCATAGTTTAATTGATAAAATAAAAATAATAAACTAAATTTTATCTTAATATTTTTTCCTAAATGAAAAGTTAGGGGTCCACTAGTTGTCCTATATATTACAAGTTTTAACAAAAATTTATAATTACACTTACAAATAACTTATCAATAAAAGAACATCAATTTGACCCCACAATTTTTTTTACTTTTTGATACTATCTTATCCCTTAATTAAACCAATCTCATTGGCTTGTTACCATATATTGAGGGACGTAAAATAATATGTACATTATAATAAAGATGTTATACATAAAATTATATACATCAAAATTAAGGACAGATTACGAAATGATAATATCACTTTTCTCTGAAGATCAACATATGCCTTTTTTGTCGCCCAATAATCAGTAGAAAGGATCTATTGATAAAGGCTTTCTTTTTCTTATCTCAAATCATGATTCATTGGCCCGTATTTAATATAAATGATGAAAATTAGATACAAAATCCTTATTGAAACGTGCACGAAACACTTCATAGTCAAAATTTACATCAGTGCGTGTGTATATTTGAACTTGAGGGCTTGGTGACTCAACATACAGTCAGCAAGCAACACAAATCCGGGAGTCGTACAACCCATGCATGAAAAAGCTTATAATTCAATCTGCTACCAAGATGACCAAAAACATAATAATTCTACCAACAAAAACATTTATTTGACATAAGGTTCTTCTGAAACTGTTCTGTCACTGAAAGCAACCAACATCAACCAAAATAATTGGTATTGCCTAAACATCTGTGAAGACCATTGCCCAACACCAGGAACTCCCAAGGGCTAATGGCATGTATAATGTATTACACATCAGCAGAAACATGGACAACAGAACATCATTTGGATATATGAATTATATCCATGCAATAAACAAATCGATCTGTACAAAATAAAAAAGACCCTTGGTCTTAAAACACTATCCTTGTCTTCTCTATATTTATCTTATGCTTCTGTATGTTTTCCACTTTTCTTCTTTACAGAGTAACTCCAGTCTCTAATCCTGTTGAAATCACGGATTAGTGTAAGCAGATGCTTAAAAATCTTAAGCTTGATGAATGACATCTTGCCCTTTCCTCTGTCGTTTATCTGAGGTTGCAGAGAAGATCAACAATGGAACCTGCTTTAAAGAAGGGAAAAGAAACATGAATTACGTAAAAAATAACTGCTGCGGATTTCTGGCATGCTATAGTCTAGATCTCAATTACATCAAACGTTTAAAGTTAAATTTCTGTTGCACCAAGAGCTAAACCCATAGACATCCGGATGCGAAATAACCCGCAAACTACAACAGGGAAAGGTAGAAAATCCCTTTTTTTTAAAAATGATAATGTATGTAATAAGACAATTTTAAGGATGCTATTAATAAACTGGTGAAAGCAACACAATAAAGATTATGCAATTTACCTCCCAACAACCTAGAAGCAGCTTATTCCTTGCTAGATTTAGCCCAAAAGAATCTCTTCTTTCTTGTAGGGTGATTATCTAACATGGATTTGGAACCCTTTGAGCCAAATGAGAAGTGTCTCCTCAGAAAAGGTTTCCCAAAGGAGCTTCTTCCACTGGAACTAGAGTCCATCCTAGGACCTTTACTTTGACGCCCTCTATCTTTAAAGTGATCAAACACAATAGAATCATCATCAATATCACTGTCCACAATTCGATTCCTTGATTTCTTGTTTCTAGCCTTTAAATCCATTTCAGCTTTCAGAGCTTTTTCAGACAATTTAAGAGTTTGTTTCTCACCAAAAGTGCAAACTGGGCAAGCTGGATCATACTTGTTGATTTCAGGTGTCATACTCTCCAAACATTCAGCATGATAGACATGTCCACAAATAAGAACAGAAACTACAGAAAGGTCATTACTAGCAATTATCTTTTGGGTGCTCCAAGAAGACTTCTCAGTTAAAAGTTTTGAGCAAACACCACAAGTTTGCAAATCAACTGGAGATGTTGGAAACTGACTACTGGATTTAACTAACTTTTCACGATTAAAACCAAATGATTCACTATCAAATGACCATCTTTCTCTATGGGAAGTACCCATCAGCTCAGAAAAGCCAGGGATAGACCAACCATCTGAAGATCCACCACAGGAGCGCATACCCAATTCATTGCTCCATGAAGGAAACACTGGCCTTTCTTCAGACACATAGAAGCTGCTTGGTGACTTAAATCCTGGGATTCGGCTATCAGAAACTTGCCGTAATAGTTGGTGTCCTGGGGAACGGCAGGGCCACCTTAATGGGGTTGAGCTGGAGGGAGGTAGGTGACTTTGGGATGGCAGAGGAGATGCTGACAATGATGTAGAAGGTAATGAGTGTGAAGGCTTTGTGGGAGATGCACATGATCCTGTTGATGGTTCTTCCAACCCCTTCACCTACAGAGTGATTCATAAGTAGGAAGTGTGTCAAAGAAATCACATATAAACAACTAGCAAAAACATAAAACAACACCAGATTCCTTCACTATTATGACCTCACCTGTTCCACATCCATGGAGACATTCCCTGAAATAGATTGATCTGAAATAAACATGAATAAACATCTCAGAAACTATAAATCAAGCGGTTGAGCAAATAATAATTTACCACTGGATCAATTAAAACAGGGTCAGTTTACACATTGCTAAGAGCAGAATCAATGTCTTGCATGGGCGCACAGGATGCAGAAACAAGCCATATGAAGCCAGCTTAACAATATATAGTTATTGCTTAGCCCTCATGCATAGGTACACATAAGTCGCAAAGCTTAAAAAAAAAAACACAAAGCCCTCATCCAGGGATCCCCCGTTGTTATGTGATCTATGATCCCATTATAAATATTCGCTAAGGTTGGTGGTTTGCCCTGGTCTTGGAATGGGAAGAGCCTCCTCTCACCCTAAACTTTTAGTTACCAAAAAAAAAATATATCTTATACGGACCATCATCCAAGATTGTGTGTTTATAAGGGAAACTTTCATGATCATGGCTTACAAGATTTTCTTTTTCATTTTAATAACCACATAGTGGACTATAATGAACTAAAGAGAGAAACTTAACCATTCATGCACATTCCACAATAACAAATACAACTATCTCCATATCAGATTATCAAATGCCAACGGTCAATCAAAAGGATTCAATAATCTATTCAAACAAAGAGTGAAGCCTTTTGATTCCACTTGACTTGAAACAGACTTTCACCAAACATTCCGTTGAATTTTATACTCAAGATAACATGCACTCGGGCTCAAGGCCAGTTATTACTTAGTATACTGCAATGGATAACCAATAAAGGGTGCAGTGCAACTGATAGAGAAAATTAGGAAATTGTGGGCACTGTTAATTTAAGAATGGGGTACATTACCTGTTCTAGTCACATTCATTATGGTACAATAAGGCACAGAGTAGATAAAGGAAGTAAAGAACAACGAAACACCTATAGAATGTTGAATTTTTCTGAATGTTAATATCTAACTAAGCTGTACTAAGCACCATGTTCTCCCCTCTTTTCTCTTTATTCACCCACTTTAAGATATAAAATGCAAGACAAAGGGAAAAAAATATTTATATTTCTTGTTTGGTAGAGCTTCCAGAAGAAATGGGATTAAAATATTTGTAAGAAGTAAGAACCTAGATAACTTATGAGACATACTGATGTACTGATGGTCTAGTGTTACCCAAACCACAGAGAAGGATCACAAATAAAGAGCCACATTGATTATTTGATTGGGAGTATAAGCACAGATACTTTACGAGAGTATTTTCAATATTTTAGTAACTCCAAGGGAAAAATAGTATCCCAACGTTAGGGCCAAATAAGCCCTTTTCCTTCAAACTAAACTAATAAGTTATGGATTAAAATCACGGAGTTTATCCATCGATTTCAGCAAAACTTAAAGGAAAAAGGATTTATTTGCTTCTATCTTGGCACAAACATTCAGATCTAATCAAGAGGTTATCATGCAGCAAGGACATTTATCAGCATCATTAAGATTACAAGTTTACAACCAATTTCATTACTTCGTCCCATCCATTTGATATCTTACCCTGTTAAACTTCAAGAATTAACCTAAAAAATCTTCACTCCGTTGTGGGCTTTTCTACCCACTTCTTTCTAAACATCCTATTAAATCGGAAGGGACCGGACATGAAACTGAAATGTGCCTCAAAAAATGGTATCTTAATCACACCAGCTGAAACTAAATTATTCTCATTCATGATTCAGTCTATGCTTTTCTTCTATGAACTGTCATATGCAGCACATCAGCTGAAACTAAATTGTTTTCAATTATGTTTCAGTCTATGCTTTTAATCTACTAATTGTCATATGCAACACATCATGCCTGCCAACAAGAAAAACCACTCCATATGAAATTCAGTATAAAAAACTGATAACTTAAACACACTAGGTCAAACTAAATTGTTCTCATTCATGTTTCAGTTTATGCTGTTCTTCTACTTACTGTCACCTGCAACACCTGTCTCTGGAGAAAAAAAAGGATGACCCAACATGAAACTAAGACTGTCTCAAAAACTGGTATCTTAATCAGACTAGCTGAAACCAAAATGTTCTCATTCATGTTTCAGTCTATACTTCTGCTAACTGTCAAATGCAACACCCCTTGTCTGACCAAAAAATTATTCCCACATTTCTAGATAAACAGAACAGATGCTATTCCATTCACCATCTTTCTCGTTTTTCATTCTTTTCTGTTTTATTTTGTGTGTAGTAACTGTAGTATAACTTAAACACTGATTTGCAATAGGAAGTTTCCCATTCCTAACAGTTCAATTCTCTTTCATTTTATGGTCCTGTGACTCCCGTCATATGTAAAATTATCATCTAATTCTCTCTAGATTTGCTAGTGCAATAATGTGATATAAAAAGTAATTTTGTTCCTTTTACGGAAGTACTCTAACCATAATAGTTGCTAATTTTCAATTTTTCCTTCTGTCTGGTAGCTTATGAAAAAGAAACATGTGAGAAAACATCACCATGTTTCCAAAATTAATGTAGCACAATGACTAATTTTATATCTTTCACATAGCCTAGTGATTATATGCTTCATTCTATTTAATAGGTATCCCACTTATCTCATACCAAATGGAAAATACTAAATAGTAAGAGAATGAAGTCACTGATACAAAACCCAATTCTAAAAAGTCCAACCCAAGTAGGTGCATGGTTAAAACTAGAGAATTGAATCAATGAAAGTTACCTGAAGTAGAATTTATTGTGTGTCCAGCAGTTCCTTCAGAAACTGGGGATTTTTGCCATCTATTCCTTTGATAATTCTGCAATGGGCTTCCATCCTCTGATACATATGATGATTCATTTTTATGCTCTGATCCATCATTCCTGCTAATACCATCAGAAAACCAATTTATAGAAGTATCTTCACCAGCTACACGCCCTCGATGATCCCACCGGAAGCTCCATGTCGGAGAACACCGAACATTCCGATGCAAGATTTCACTGGATGGTCCACTTTGTACAGTTTTATCTCTGGATGCAACACAGCAAGCAGCACCCATTCTGAAATAGACAACAGTATTTAGCTTCTTATACTAACACAACCGTCAATAGCATCCCCGAATACAAGTCTACACCATTCACTGGTGAACCCAGCTCTCTCCCTGTAGCAGTAATAAAAAAGGCATACTATCAATTGCAATGATTGATATCACGTGACAGTCAAATGCAATAATGCATAATCCAAAAAAAATAAATTATAATCGTTACTCAGCCAGTATTCTCGTTGAAGTTAAACATAATTTGAAATTAAAACACCCCCACCCCAAAAAAGAAAAAAACTGAACAGATTTGAAGATTAAAACTGAGCTCATCAGAAAAAAAGTGTGAGGACAAACAACTGCAGAGATAATAGTAAAACTGTTCATCTAAATCCGCATAATTTTGGGTTCCAAGGATCTCCCCATCCAAAAAAAGGTTAGTCTTCAGTTTATAGGGTAGAAATTTTGTACAACAAACTCATCCCAAAAATTTCACCCCAATTTTAAGGGGATACCAAACTGACTCTAATTTTAAAATAAATTGAAAAAGCAATCAAGATCAATAGAACACCACTAGCAGTGAAATGAAGACCACACAGAAGAGTTCAACATAGTAGAATCTGCAGAAAGCATAAAAATAGTGTGTATGTAATAATACACGAACAAAATATAAATATTCTACTCTCATCTTAGGTATTGGTGTTACCAACCTCAAATCACTGGAAAAATAAAAACACTTACAAGAACACAAAACAGTATGAACCAAAATGGTATAAAATTGCGCCCCAAAAAAAAAAATTGAAAAAGGGGTTCCGGATATGATCCAATCGAGGAAATCGAACATCCCAAATATAGAAAAAGAAAAAACAAAACTCATCACTCACACTCACTCAAAAAGTCAGAACGATCCGAAATTAATGCGGAAAAAACGGAATTCACAGTAAAAAAAAAAAACCACCATATTTTCATAAGAATAATAACAAACAACGCATTATTTGAAATAAAAAATATAAAAGCAATTGATTTTGGAACTCGGTGATATATATATATATATATATATATATATATATATATATATATAAATGAATGAATCTTACGTATACCGACACACAATATGAGCGAACCTTACATAATCGAACAATACCTTTCCCGAAACCAAGGGTCACAGCTCCTTCAGTTGACAAAGGAAATTCTAGAGAGAGAGAGAGAGAGAGAGAGAGAGAGAAAGTGGATGTGAGTGATGGTATGGTAGGATTGCAGAGTAGGAAAGTAGAGAAGGAAGAAGAGGAGGGTGCCGTTTGCTTTGACGCCGTTAGGTGCTGTGTGAGTATAGATTCGGGTCGGTTCCTCTTTAGGGTTGCCGTTGAATTACGGCGTTAGTTGATGCTTGGTTTCTTCTAGGAATTATTTTATGCCACGTGACATTCAAATATTGGTAAATTTTTATATAAAGTTATTCTTAATTCTTAAAGTGATTCTTATTTCTTAAATTCTTACCCCATACTTTTTTTTTTCTTTTCAATTATAAGTTTCACATTAACTGTAAACATCTAACAAACTTTTCAGATCATATAGTAGTAAAAAAAAAAACTTTTCATATCATAGTCTTTTTTTATAACCATATCGTATGTTATATATTTGTTTAAAAATACATCAAATACATTTTTGTATTTCATATGTATCCCTCTAGCCTCTAGGATCGTATTTCATTAAGATTTAATTTTGTTATTTTGATTGTGTAAAAATCTTTTTTATTCATTATAAAGGTTTATTTATTTAATTATATATTATCATATCATTAAAAAATATGATTCTCAACTCACAATAATTAATAAAAATTTTACACTGATAATATATCAAATTAAATTTATTTCATTTAAGGCCTAGCAAAACAAAATTTTAAATATAACTATCAGTATAAGGATCGATTATGTAGGTAATATATCCATTGTTTGGACAAGATAAAGACATAAGGGAACTATTTGAGTGTAATATGAAGGTTATTTATTAATAATGATGCAACTTTGTTATTTATAATAATATAAAAATTTTAATATTATTAATGAATCAATTTAAAGTTTTTCAGTTTTTAAAATAAAATATTAAGTCTTGAAATTAGAGAATTTTAGTGGGGTAAAAGGTATTAGCAGCCGGTGAATGGTGATGTCTTGTGCAGTACTACGAGTGGGAAGTAAGCAATCCAATTCCATTCTTTTCTGGTTAGACTAAAAGTATCATAAAAAACTAATATTTGTAGAAGAGATTATTAATTATTAATTAAAAGTCATTATTCTCTTTAATAATTCCTTTCTTCATGTTTTTAGATTCCTTTTCATTGCTTAAATTTTTTTTTTTCATTGCTTAAATTAATTTAATTTCATATTGCTATATTAGTGCATTAGACGGTCAAAAGTCACAACCCCAAATTTTCATGGTGATCACGTATGTGCAGCATGTCTCTCTGTTTCCTTTTTTTTTTGTCGTTTTTAAATACTTGGTATACCACTAATTAATGAGAAATCATTGGGTAAGCCAAGTATAATTAATTCTTATATTTACATGTAGATATGTGTTTTTTTTAATCAATATATATGTGTTTTTCTGTTAAATAGTCCAACCTAACAAAATATGGATTTTTTTATACTAGCATCTTTTTGTTTATAATGAGTTATAATTGAGATATTAAAATTAAACTCATGAAAACAAAATATCATCCCCATTACAACTCAAACCTGCAAGGAGAATTTATTAAATAGGGATAAGAAATAGGCAGGTACGTGCATCTGCTGAAAAAAATTCTCTCACGCATCCGTCCCATCACTAATATTATCTGCGGGTAGATAAAATTACCATCCCTAATAATATGTTAGATTCTCCACCTGGTGGCCCTGGGCAAATCCTTTTGGATGATTTGGCAGGTGTTTCTTTACTGCAGAGTGTAGTTGTCTAGTTGGAGCCTTGCCCCTCCTTGTTGTAAAAAAAAAAACTTCTCTTAAGTTGAGAATCTAATCAAGTAATCATTTCCTGATTATTATAGAGTGAAAAATTCATGTATAATTTATTCCATAAAATGCACCCAAATAAGGTTTCCGTATACGTAAATTAGATACAGTTTTAAGGAACTTAACATTGTTTATAATTTAGAATTTTTAATTTTGATGTATTATTAGTACAAATTTTTTAATATTATTAATTAATTATATATTATCATATGTATGATTTTTAAAATAATTATTATATGAGTCAAATATTTTTAATAATATTATAATACATAATTAATTTATAGTGTAAAATTTTTTTACATGAGTGCATACAAATTAAATCTTATAATTTATTGAGATTCTTCTTTTTTATTGTTGTTTTAAATGACAAACTTGACATTTATATTTTTGTTTATTTTTAATTGATTGAAAATTCAAATTGGTCCTCTTAAAATATACTATTGGACAATAAGTTGGTCTTTCAAAGATTTTATACCTCAATTTAGTATTTTAATATTTAAAATAGATATCAATTTAGTTCCTTAATAAGTTTTTGGACATAAATTTAGCCACTAAATTAATGCTTAATTTAAAAACTAAATTGATGTTCAAAATATTTAGAGAAAACTTTATAAACTTTATATATATATATATATATATTGTCATTTTTTTTGTGACAGCTCTACTATCTCTTCTTCTTTTGTTTTAGTGTGTTTTTTAAAAAGTGACTCAAATTTGTTAGATTTTAAACATGTTTATCCAGATCTATTTTTTTCAATGACGATATTATGATTTTAATTTTTTTTTGTTATCTCTTTTGTTGGTGTTTTAATTTTCTTTTGTAGTTGTTTCTATTTTGATGGTCTTGCATATAACAAAGATCGATTTACAGATCTATTTTAAGAGAAAGCGTAATATACTTTTTAAGTTGTAACATTTTTCATATTGATTTATATAAAAGATACTTAAACATTAATAGTCTTCAAATAAGGAACAGAACTAGAAATAATTGGTTAGTTCAATGTATAAAATATATTTGTTTCTTTTTTTATCTGATATACTTTTTTCATTTTATAAGTATCGTTAAACTTCGTTTTTAATGATTCTTTTTCTTTTTAAAAAAATTAGGTAATTTTTTATATATTTAATCAAATGTCACATCCTCTTATTTAATCTTAAATTAAATTTTAAGTTTTTTTAATGAATTTATATAGAGTTTAACTCTTAAAAATCTGACTTATTATCTAGTAAATCATTTTAAAAATATGAAATAAGTTTATGAAAGCATATACATTAATTATAGGGTAAGAAGATCAAACACCCTTCAATTTTGGTGAGTTGCAACCACACTTCTGAACTTCAGTTTTATTTAACATATTTTCAAGTTCTATAATTAGTAGCAATCAAGTACTACGTACAAATCTTCTGTTTCATTGAACATATGCTCAAGCTGTGTTCTAGTTAACAGAGATTCTCAAGCTCTTGAATGTGACCTTTAATATATATATTTTGAACTCATTAAAACTATTCTTTTGAAAATTAAAACCAGTCTAACCATTTAAAAAATAAATATAGGGGTATGTGAAAAAATTTAAAAACCTACATGAATATGGACAAATAATAGGCATTTCACATCAAAAAATGATTGCAATGAATTTTCAATATGGTTTTTAAATATCTAAGTGGAGTGGAGACCGTTTTAAATATAATTTGTTTGGTAATTATTTAAATTTTTAAAAATTAGTTCACATTTAAATCGATTTTGAGATGAAACAATTTTTTAAAAAAAAATCATTTTAAAGTTGATTTATTTTTAATTCACCTTTTTTACACTCTCTCTCTTCTTTTTTTTGGTTAACATTTCTCTTATCTTTTTTATTCTCTTTTTTGTTCTCATGTTTTATTTCTATCTCAATATTTAAATTTTAAATTCAGTTATAATTTTATAATTAGTTTAAGACAAATTTTATCTAAAATAAAATAAATTAGAATTAGTTTCATATGACTTCAATTTATATGACTACTTTATTTAGAAAAGTTTTAAACTAATTTTGAGAATTACCAAACTGTTTATTAAATATGTGCTTGAGAATATGTTAAATGAAATGAAACTTTTGGACGAAATATTTGATAGTTATTAATTATATAACTTAGGTATTTAATAACTATTTTTATTAGTTGAAGAAATGTAATTGCATGTACCCTATATTATATACATAACTTTTTTTTTCAAAGAACCACAATTCTAATAATACTAAGAAAAATAATTAATCCTCCTAACTCATTCTCCTAATAATTATCTTAATTATTAAATAAAAAATATTAAATATTTTTTATATTTTTAAGATATTAACTGTATTTAATTTTTTATTTAATATTTTTTATTAAATAAAAAAATTATTAAAAAAATATTTTAAGAGGATATAACAAAATTTTAATACTAAATATCTTTGGAAAGTAATTGATCCCAGGATCAAATCTCAATTAAATGGTTTTATCTGAAGTTTAACTTATTATTGTTGCTTCCACACTAGATTTATAAACCTTATTTATAAAAAAAATAAATACATAGAAAAATAAATACATAAATCTTTAATATAATCAAATAATAAAATATAAATTTTGTGAATCCCAGCACATAGCATAAAAATAACCCTTTTTGTTTTCGCAATCTTTTTCTTTTTGTCAGGTTACGTGCGTGTAATTTAGATAAGAAATAGAGATAGATCTGCTAACAGATGATTGGTTGAGGTTGGACACCGCAACACTAACAAAAGTGAGACGTTTGAGTTGTGCACGCAAATGAAAAAGAAAAACTACGTGTAAACACAACCACGTGGGTTGATGCTGTGTTGTTGTGGTTCGACTTCTGCATCTTAAGTCAAATGGGTAGCTTTTTGTTTCTATGTTAAACTCTATAATATACCCTCGTTATATTGCATGTGTGCCGTTAATTTCTGATGGAATGAAGATGAAGGAAATGAATTTCTTTTCACCTTAGTTGGGGGGTGGTGGCGTGCGTTGGTGAATGGTCATAGACCACAATTATTATTCCATCTTATAATTAAGCCTTGTGAACTAAAGCTTTCACTTGATTTTGGAATTAGGTAAAACAAATCATTAGGGGCCATGAACTAGGCCTAAAATATGAGATTAGTAGCTTGGAACTCGATAGGCAGATTTTTTTATATGGTCTTATTATATGAAAACAAATATAGTAGACACGAGATTTTATATAAAGAGACTCAGTATTCTCTACATAGAGCTCTGAATATTTTATTTTTATCTTACAATAATTTTGTCATGCGAAAAAATCATACAAACAAATTAAATTTTAAGTTCACATCATCACATATGTAATTATGTACAAATAGTTGGTAAGATTATGCATTGTTAATTTTGCTTTTCCCTTGTCTTATCGTGATTAATGAATATGATTGTCATCTAATTATAAGTTTCGCATTTTGTGTACAATAATATCACATGTTGAAACTTGAAAAAGTTGAACATTACATCATTAACATTAGAAGTAAAATGTCTTATTGTAATCTCATTTATCATTTAAAGGGATTATTATTATTATTATTATTATTATTATTATTAAAAAAAGGAAACCAACTACCTCCAATTAGATTATAATTAAGAATTACTCTGTACAATAGTTTGAATAAAAGATATGAAAGTTCAATTAATTGTGTTTCTAACTAATAAGGTATTTCAACGTTGGAGTGTTAGAAATTTCATCTTTGAAATTGAGTTCTTTTGAACTGTTTTGCTATTGTTTCCTTTGTCTTTTTCAATTAAATTTTGACATTTTCTTTAAATAAGAGAGAAATTATTACTAATTTAGAGATTTTTTTTTAATTGAGTAGTCAATATTTAAGTCATGTACTAGGAAAAAGAACAAAATATCAATTCATTGTTTGGAAGTTACACATAAATTAAGGGTGAAAATTCCAAATTTCGCCTCTAACGTTTGAATAAAGTTTTAGTTTAATCTTAATTTTTTTAATTATGTCTTAAATATTATTAATGTCATTCTTTTGCTAAATACCATGCAAGTTCTTAATAGAAAATGCTAATGTGGAATCAGCAAGGCTATTATTTTTATTTATTTATTTAATTTAAAATAATCCTTTTCTTGTCCTTACTTTCTAATTTGAAGGCAAAAAATTTTAGAACTTTGTGGGGGGAGAAGGAATTTCTCAATAAAAATCTCTTCCAAACAGTGGTGAAGGTAGCTTTTTCCTTCACTTGACCTCTCTCTCTATTTTTTGTTCTATTATTTTTTTGGGTGAATATTTTTGTTCTGATCTTTACCTCCCATCTAAACGTAGCGTAAAATTGCATCTTCATTGCGGGCTAATTTGTATTTTTGGGGGGAGGGGCCATGGCTCTTTCACAGAAGCCCAAAGGAAGAAGAAAAAGGCTCCTCAGACTCAGAGAAAGAACTAGGAAAGCATCTGCATCGATCATCCAGATTGCGGTGTGCACTGACCCAACAATTCACAACTAAGAAGCCCATCTTTCGACTTTGTGGGCTACAAATTAATGGAAAGTTAAAAGAAATCCTCTCGTTGACCCAACCAAGCATTTGAGTGTAGAGATAAATTACAAATATATTTAAACATTAAAAAACGTAAAATAACCTTTTTAAAATTTTTATACAATTTTTTTATAGAAACATGTGAATTTTTTAAATATATAGAAGGGAAATCAGCATAATTTGCGAATGCTCAAACCCACAATTTTTTTTTCTGATAAATAAAATTCTAGTAAGGACTCTTATAAATTATATAAACGTTTAAAGAAAAAACTCTTCTAAAATGAGAGGTACACTTTAGAAAGTAAAGTGTGAGATCGCAATATTTAATGAGAAAATTAAAAGAGTTGATTATCATATATGTATGATTTATTATGCAGATATTTGTATCTTATAAAATTTTAAATCCATCAACAATTATAATTTCACACTTTTTTTTTTGTTTCCCAAAGTATCATATCACTTAATAGGTGAGAAAGTAATATCTCGGGTTATGGTTAGACGACTAAGCGATGACCCTCCCAACAGTATTATTTTTAAACACATAAATTTTGTGATTGAATCCAAGACCACACATACTTAAAGAATTGAAATCTCTTTTACTTAGACCAATATACGTTGGTATAATTTCACAGTTTACTCACTAAAATGTACCCTCACTTTAAAGGAGCCAACTTATGATGTTGATAGATTTTACGGCCTCTCACTGAATAAGAGGGACTAAGCATGTGTTTGGTAAAGATTATTTTTTGCTAAAAAGCTTTTTCATAAGTTAAAAAGTTTTTTCATGGATTAAAGTGATTTTTGGGTAAAATTAATTAAAGTGATAAAAAGCTTTTTCATGAGTTAAAAAAGTTTTTCTTCATAATCTCTATTTTTTAGCATTATTGAAAAAAGTTTTTTCTTCAAAAGTTGATTATGTTATGTTTTTACCAAATTAATCCAAAAATATAAAATATTATATAATATAAATAAATTATTTCATATTTTTTTTAGTAATTTACTATAAAAAATGATTTTTAGATAATTTAAACAAAGTAGATTATCTTAAAATCGTTTTTCAAATAATATATCTAAACATAAAATTGATTATATTATAATCAATTATAACAATAATCAATTATATATATAATCGATTATTGAAATAATTTGTTTTCACAATTAATCCAAACACACCTTAAATTATTTATAACTTTAGATACATTTTTTTTCTCTGAAGATGCCCCCCCTCAACTATTAGTATTTTTGGTAGTCTAGCTCCGCCACTTTGACAAAGTTTCTATAATGTGCCAAAACCATGCACAAGTTGATATGATTACAAAATAAATTAAATCAAGTTTACGAGCAACAATATATAAGGAAAATGGTAGGCTAAGACGTAGGCAAAGCGTGCGGCCTAGATGAGATTCAATTTCGGAATGAAGAAAAAATTTTAGGTAACACTACTTATCACAAACACTCAAATAAACCATTGATATTTGTAAAAAAATTCTTTAGAGGTAAGAGATATGACTCAGACAACCTTATATATGTCAATGGGTAATTTGAATGCATATAAAAAAGTAGTTACTACTTAGAATTTCTCTGAAATTAACCAGCCCCAAAGAGACATGATGCCACTTGAGGTAATGCTAAGTAATACTATCAATATTTCTTCAAATCTGAATTATCTTCATTATGTCTTCCCTGAATCTGGAAAATTATGTTTGAAAAGACAAAGCATCTACACGATCTCATTAATTACTTCATTCATATATACATAGATTGGTAGTACACCGACTCACGATCATATGTATGTAAGACAATACCCAGTACATATATATGGACACATACCACAAACTAGAGCTACTAATAACACACGTACTACTTCTTCTAATATCTATATATTTATGTTACAAAATTATTAGGATTCAAAACTTGGATAAGTACGTATTAATTTCTATATCTATATATTACATATGGCATACGCGTATATTACACTAAGATAAACAGTGGATTATTTATGGTACTTATTCCAATATACTAACTTCCCGGACTCATATATTGAAAGTTAATTCAATTAGGTATGAGCTTGAAAGGAGGCTTAGAAAGAGCTGGTGATGGATCATAACTTCCGTAATCTTTTGTGTTAGCCCTAAGAAGCCTCTCGTGGATGATGCTTACTTCTTCCTTGTTCAGTGGCTTCCTCTGTGTTCCCTACCATATTAAGCATATATATAAGTAAATAGCAACTCTGTGAAAACTTCAAATATATATATATACACACACATATACATAAAAGCCACAAAAGATATAAGAAGAAAAAGAAGAAGAGGAAAGAAATTAAGAAAGGAGTTTCTGTTTCACGAGTTCTTTGAAATAGGAAGGCACAGTAGATGTTCAGTTCTTGAGTTCTGCACCATATTGTTAGGTACAACTGTACAAGGGAAGGGGGGGGGGATACAATGTAGTGAGATGCATAAAGAGCTTACTGGCGATGTTCACGTAGCCGAATTTTCAAGATTTCTAATAACTTAAAGCAAATTAATACATGCTCTTGAAGTGGAGTGAGGAGAAGGGATAATATGTTCTTGCACACAGGTTCATAGATATCAACTTACCGGAGGAAATGCTAAAAAGGAAGTTAGATGCTAAAATAAATAATTCATGATATATATCACTTGATCATGTACCTCTTGGATTGCATTCACATCTGCAGCCAAGTTACTGATAAACTTTGATCGTCGACCTGCATATGCATTAAAAGCAATTTGAGATTTGTTTTTTTTTTTACTATCATCTAGCAATTTGAGAGCTTATAGTCTATATATATGTGCATACTATATTGTATACATCATAACAAAGAAAATAAATTTCAAAGAATAAAGCTATTTAATTAGTTAATCACATGTGCTGCACTTTAGAGGCTTGAAGCAAAAGAAGAAGATGGAATCAAACCTAAAGTTCTGATACACATTAAAATAATTTAATTTCCACAATCAAAGTTAAGCTAAGCCAAACAATGTCATCGTTATTGATGTAAATATAATATGAAACACTAAGAAAATATCTAATATATCGATCTGTGTTCATTTGCACTCAAGCTCCTTTAATTTTAGCCACGCTAGATCTGACAATGTCTGATGAGTGGGGGTTCTCACCAATGGCTGTAATACAACAGAAGACCTAAAAAGACCCACCTGCAAAGGAAGTTGATAAAAATGATCCAGAAATAAGGAGGAAGAGGAGGCTGAACTTCTTGAGAAACATGAGAGCCATGATATATGCAACTTGGTATTTTCTACGTTTATTTTCACAAAATGATGAAGAGAATTGAGAAACTCATGTTTCCTATCCTTTCTATATTGCACCGAACAATAAATTCCCTAGAGAGGAAACCTTAAAGAAAAAACTGAAGTTGACAGTTTTATTGTAAAGAATGCATACTTTGTGCTCTTTAGTAATAAATATTCAAACAGAAAAGGTACATGGAGACCACTTTGCTTTTGTTGGGGCACTAAGTCTAAGAAGTTAGTGGAATGACGTATACTAATTAGGATAATAGTTGAAATCTGACCTTAGTGGAGATTATTGGGGTACCCCTAAGCTTTACAACAAATCAATTTTTCTAGCGTACCAAACTTGTATTTGTAACAATATTTTTGCTGTTATTGAACATAAATACGTTTAAAAGCAACTTGAAACTTCAACTTTCTTATGACTCAAAGAGAATTATTAGTAGTCAATTAGCTGATGATTGACACGATCGATATTAATCATAATCTTTATCATATATTTGGCATTATGAATTTGATCTCATCAAGTTGGCTAAGTTTTATAAGCTCAAAATTAAAATGGGTTGAAATGGAAAGTTAGAAAGCATGCCTAGGGATTAAAGGGATATCAGTCCAAAGGTTGTGCCCAAAAAGTGGTATTAGGTTGGCATAAAATAGTATTTTTGGATGGCAAGTGCTTCCAATTATCCTTAACGACAAGGACAACGCACCAAATAACAATGAAAGGACATTGGTGGAGAATAAAGACCATCACTGTAAGATGTTACATATTCTTATCTCTTCTATCCTTCTTTTCTTGAAAGTGGGTTTAGGATGTTCATACTCCCTTAAGTCAAGCATTATCTTCTCCACCTCTCTTAGGGCTCAATAATTGGTCAACTCACAAGGACTAATTGGTCGAACATACCGCTTGAATTTTGGACAACAACTGTGAGGCTGATAGGATGGAACAACCCAAAATGGGACGATGAAAAATGAACTAGTTTACACCTTAATAATTAGGATGTAAATGCTTTTATAGTTAATTATTTAATACACGAAAATGAGAGTTCAAAATAAGATTTTTTAATCTTTTTATTGAGTTTAAAGGAGTAAAATACTCTGCCCAACCAATTATGTAAAATTTACCAAGATTAATTGCTAATATTTTGGTATATATTAGGGAATTCCTTTCATTTCCCCTTTTTTTTCTTTTCTATCTGATATTTTATTAGGCTTATCTTTGAAGACCTGTAGTTGCATGCATGTTTGTATAATTGATATAGATCTAATTGATGTGGAATGCTTTGTCACCACTACTCATCACAGCATTATAAAGCATCCATTTATAATACTAACTAAAAGCATGGTTTTATAATCAAATCCTCTTCAAGTGCAGATATCACGCCATCTACTTTAGAGCAAACTTTTGGCATTGATCTCTTATACAAAGATTTTAGACATTGTTAGGAGTGCCCTTTGGCATCACTATATTGCAACACTTACGGGGTGTTTGAAAACAACTGTGAAAATTTGATTATTTTAATAATTGATTATAATAGAATCAGTTTTATATTTGGATATGTTAGTTAAAAAGAGATTGTAAGATGATCTGTTTTGTTTGGATTATATATATAAAAAAATTATTTTTATACATTAAATTATTAGCATGAGTATAAAATAATTAAAAAAATTATTTGATTGAGGACAAATTGTATTTATATTTCAAAGTGTAAGGAATAATCTAGAATTTAGAAGCATAAGCTTCAATCTTCAGTATTATGAAAAAAAATTATAATACATTGAATTTCGTGCAAAAATTGAAGTTAGTTTTGTCAAACATAATTGAAGAGTGAAAAAAACTCCTTTTTTTAAAAAAAAAAAAGTTGTTGGCAAACATGCAATTAGTCTGTTTGGATTAATTGTGTGAAAATTTGATTATTTTAATAATCGATTATTGTATAATCGATTATAATAGAATTAATTTTATATTTGTATATGTTAATTGAAAAGTGATTTTAAAATAATCTGTTTCATATGAATGATATAAAAAGAATCATTTTTATACATTAAATTACCAAAAGAGATATAAAATGATTTTAAAAGTTATTTGATCAAGGATAAAATGATATTTATATCTCAATTTTTTAGAATAATTTATAATCTATAATCAAAAGCTTTAAGTTTTAACATTATAAAAATAATTTTTATAATACATTAAATTTCGTATAAAAATAAAAATAGAAATCACTAAACATGATTAAAACAATGAAAAAAGCTTTTTTTTCAAGCAAAAAGCTGTTTTGATAGAGAATTAGTATGTGTTTGAAAACTGTGAAAACTTGATTATGCTCAATAATCAATTATTGTATAAAAGTTTTTTTTATAATTGATTATGATCGATTCATTTTTATGTTTAGATACATTAGTTGAAAAGCGATTTTAAGCTAATCTAATTTATTTGGATGATATAAAAAAGAATCACTTTTATGCATTAAGTTACTAAAATAGGTATAGAATGATTAAAAAAAGTATATATTTGATTGAAGACAAAATGATATTTACATCTCAAAATGTAAAGAATAATTTATAAGCTAAAATCATAAGTTTTAGTGTGTGTTTGGTTGGGCTTAAATCACTGTGTAAACAGTTTTTTTTAAAAGCTGTTTGCACAGTGTTATAACATGTTTGGCAAAATTAGCTTCAATTTTTGCACGAAATTAAATGCAAAATAAAAGTTTTTGAAACTAATTTTTATAATGCTGAAAATTGAATCTTCTGATTCTAGCTTATAGATTATTCCTTACACTTTGAGATGTAAATACTATTTTGTCATCAATTAAATAATTTTTTTAATCATTTTATACCTATTTTAGTAATTTAATGTATAAAAATAATTCTTTTTTATATCATTTAAACGAATCAGATTAGTTTAAAATCACTTTTTAGCTAATGTATCAAAACATAAAAATGATTTGATTATAATCAATTATAATCGATTATAACAAAAAAAATTTATACAATAATTAATTACTAAACATAATTAAATTTTCGCAGCTTTTTTATGTTTGTTTCTTTTTTTTTCTTATATTTGCTGTCAGTCATTTTGTCCAATTGTACTGCCAAGTGGACTGTTTCCATACCATTGATCCAGCACGACACAACTTGTTTAGTTGTTTGGTTTCTTGGGAAATTTTATAAGCCATCCACGAAGGCATGAAGTTGTTAATCATTTTAAACGGTGAACGATACTACCAACAAAAAAAAGGAAGCCGAAGAAATTCAAGGATGAAATGATTATGGAAGAATTTTAGAACAATTGAACAAGGGAAATGTTTCTTCTACATCCGAAATCTTACACCTAACAATTTTTGAAAAAAAACACGTTAGTCCATTAACCAAACGTTAAGTGTTGTTATCCAATAATTAAATCATCATTAGCATGTGTAAGTCAAATGTAAGACTTGAGGTGTAAGAATAATAGAACTAATAAAACAAAGCCCTGCCCTTACTAAAAATTTTTGGGTTGACATATACAAAGTAATTTGTGCTTTTTTATTTTGTTAAAAGTAATTTGTGGTTTGAATCAATAGAACTTGGCTCACCGGTTTAGTACGTAACATAGGATCCTCTAGTGTCATTATGTCTGAGCTCTAGGGTAACCATAGCGTCTTGCACATTGCTTGGGGTTAAGGAGATGCTCCATTGAATTGGTGAGGCTGAAGAACGAACAAGGATGTTCACATTAGGCATGGTTTGCGAGAGGACAATAGGGTGGCTGATTTTTCACACACAGCAGGTTTTATTTCCAGATGCTTGATGTTCCTCCCCTGGCTTGTGGACCAATTCTGTTACAGGACCTTACTATTGTTTCTTGGTTTTTTTAGCAAACTGTTATTGTTGACAAAATTATTTATCAAAATGCTATTTTTTTAAACTATTTACTAAACTATCACTTTTTAAAGTTATTTATCAAAATATCACTCTTTTATAATTATATACCAAACTGCCACCATTTTATCCTATTTGACATTTTTTAATATTTTTTTGTCACGTTGGATGCGTCAAATAGGATGGCGCGTCCATGTAGATTACGCCAACATGCTTGGCATAATCTACGTGGATGCGCATCCTATTTGGCGCATCCCAAGAGGATTTGTCATCTATGATAATGTATTTATATAGAATACGCCAAGCTTGTTGGTGTAACTAAGACAAAATATGTCATCCTATTTGGCAGAATCTACACACGGCCGTGTCAATCTGCACACGACTATGTCTTCTTCCAGAAATCAAATAGAAGCGTTTTTGAAGTTAGATACAATCGTGTATCCAAAAAAAATTCAGACAAAAACGTTTTAGGAGTTACACACGGCTGTGTCTAACTCCTCAATCGCTCACAGGACTCTGTGAGAGCCAAAATGATTATCTTTTGCTTCGAAAATAATATGTCTTTGCATGGTGTCACTTTGAATGTGATAAATCTCATTCAATTTACAAAAATGAAGACAATGATAAGGATCTATGTAAAATTCACCAATAAACATAAGCAAATCACCATAATTTATCCGGTTTAAGATTATAAAATATAGAATTATAAACTGTAATATAGGTTAACTATAATACCAAACTCATACTCATTTGTTTGTCACAACAGATAGTATTTAAAGTCAAAATAGTTTTTTTTTTGTATGTTTCTGCATGTTTATTTGAGAAAAAAAATAACATTTTTTCAAACATTTATTTGGTGAGTAGTCTCCCAATCATGACCCTCCTAATTTTGAGGAGTGACATTTTTTTTATATTTTTGGTTAACGCAGAAAGGCATAAACCTATTTGATATAATTCAAACACAGTTCAATCATTCAGATTCTATGAAAATTTTGACAAAATTTCTCCTAAATATTGGACCTCCCAAAAAATACATGAACCTGTTTAATTCAACCAGTTACCAAGATCATTAATAAAAACTAAGCGACAAACATATTTAATCCAACAATGGTACTAAAATCATAATAGAAAATCATCAATAGTAATTTAAACAAAATCACTAAATATAACATTCTCAGATACACTAATGACATATAATTACACGTCAATAAGATGGACCCGCATCAGAATGTGGTGGCCTGTGAGAGGGATCGAAAGAAGGACCTGACTGTGATGGGTATGGTGGGTAACTATGTGGTGGGTAAGGATATGATGGGTAACCCAGTGACGGGTATGGATACGGTGGGTATGGTAGGTGATATATAGGTGGTAGTTGAGTAGTTGGGTATGTGGCAGTGGTAGGAGGCTGAGTCGTGTGCTGGCTTGTAGAGCTGAAGTCCTCGAGATGTCGAAGTCGTAACCGAGTGCTCGCTACTCCTGTCTTTCTTCTACGCTGCGTTTCCTGTTGACTGGACTCCTCGAGCGACCCTGAAATGTCATCTGCTACTGGAGCTGGATGCAAATGTTCCATTGTAATGCGATCATGCTCCCGCAATGAATATAGGATCTGTGTAGCAGCTTCAAAGCGGAGCGTCAGTAGTTGAACTGAACAAATGCTCTGTAATGTCTGCCTAAGAAAAAGATATAAATTATGGCATTATACTGAATACAAAATACATATAGTCACTAGCAAATTGGTAAAGAGCTTACCGCATTCCCAATAGATGTACTAGTAGGAGAAATCCAATGTTTGGTAATTCTTTTATACCAAAGCATGTACTTGGAACGCGAAGCGAGGGGTGCGAGCAATGGGATTCTCCTAACAAGCTTCTCCTTTCGACTATCCCATGTGGCTATGTAAACAGTATATGTACTTGGCCAATCCTCATCATGCCTACCTGCCAGTGTAATTGAGTGCAAACTATTAAGCTGGAGCAGTCTCCGTGGTATGGGTTGGTCAAAACCAAACTGGCACATCACTCAGTCTGGCTGGTGCCACTCAATAATGTGAAAACATATGAGAGGGACCACTGTTAGTGCTATGTCCTTACTAGCCACACAAAAAGGTGGAAGTGATGCCACTTTCTCATCTATGTATGGTTGCCATATAATCTGTAAAATGTGATGCACACATAATTAAGAAGTCATATACATAAGTAATTAATTCAAACGAATGTAACATAATACATACCTCATCATTCTTCAACTGATCAAAGAACCGGCGATAATATTCAAGGACGCCGATCACAGTATCACTTAAAACTTTATACTTGCGCCACCTATTTATAAATGAAAGTATTATGAATGTAAGTGAGAAATATTAGGAAAGTAATAGAGTAAAGTAATGTAAAGAAATGATATGAAAAAGAAAATTACTCCCATCCAAATGGATGTAATTGACCACGATCAGTACCATAAAACACATTAGGTTCAACATGGTCAGCTAGTGTGGGGGTAAGCCGGGAGAATTTGTACCATGCCCAATACTGTAATAAGAAGCAAGCCCCGTCGATCTCGCGTTCCTTGTAGTTTGTAGCTTTACAAAGCTCTCTATACAAGTACGCCAAGACTACAGACCCCCAACTGTATGTCCCGGCAATAACAAAGTCCTCCAACAACGGAAGGAACATCAAGTGCACAGACTTACCAAAATGATCGGGGCATAAAAAACCCCCAAGCAACCTAAGTATGTAGTGTCGTGCACGCTGTTACATGTACTCATCATCATCATCGTTAGTGACGTTTGTAAAACTCGGCTGCCATAGATATTTCATATCAATGTGTGCACTAGATATGAGCGATGAAGTCTCATCAATGCCTAACAACCAAACACAAAGATCGAGCTAATCAGTCTAATGGGTAAGGTCAATAACTGCAGCGCCGTCAATAGGAAGACCCGATATGATACCGATATCTTCCAACATTATGGTGCACTCTCCGGTAGGCATGTGAAATGTATGTGTCTCTGGGCGCTATCTCTCAACCAACGTAGTGATCAAGGAGTGATCAATACTGCAATAACCCATATGGGCAACCCCCAAGAAGCCAGTCTGTTATAGATATGGAAGAATCGACGCAGGGGGGTCCATATGTTTTGTCTTCTGGGCACGTCTAACATGCAGGTGCCGGTCCTCATATCCCTACCATACATACTGAGAAATATGATACTCTCGCAACTCCAAAATCGAGTCATCCACTGGTCCTGGGTTTACACAGAATGTCATCTGTCACGCTTAATGCCAAACAACAACAACAATTAGTGTGACAATATGATTACTATAATAAAATATAATATGACAATATGATTACTATACTAAAATATAATATTTGTTATCGATGGTATAAAAGAAGACACAATTACGTAAAGCAATATAAGAGTCACATAATGTGGGAGAAATAAAGTGCACACTAATAATCAACTAACATATATTAATAGTATTCGAATACAACATCATAGTGGAGTGATACAAAATAATATAACTCGAAAATACACATTAATGGTTGGCTAATACAAGAGTCTAACAATGAAAATATGTCCTAGATCAACTAGATGGCCCCTCCATCATGCCTCAAGGAACTTGATTCACCGGCACGACATGTGCGAGAATTATGTCCAGGTTGATGGCATCTTATACACGTTTGTCTTGACCCTACTTCGTGTCAATCCATCTCATTCCTGATTCGGGTTGATTTTGGTCAACCTTTAGATCTAAGCAATGCACGATCTGACACTAAAGTTATGTCAAGACCTACAGGCCACCATGGTTCAACCTAAACTGGTTCAAATTCAAACTCGTAAGCTCTATAAATGCTCTCCATCCTGTAAACCCTATGCACATATCAGAATGGGTCAATTGCCACAGAAGCACACGCAGCAATCGCAGGAGAGCATGAAAAATATAATGCTTGAAACACCCCACAGTCACACCGACCTTCTTCTAGGTTTAAAGTATAAGAAACTCCACCCTGTTGTGTTACAGGGTTAAAAGCCTTTTCAACCATAAACTTTGTGTTCTCTCTATTATACAAGCAAACTTGGTGTGAGCTCGCCTTTGCCATGTTGACTCTCCAGTGCTTCAATAAGTCATTACTTCATTCTTGCCCAAATGTCATTATTTTCGTATTTGCCTCATCTTTTCGGTTGACAAAGTATTCTACTAACTTCGTATATGTCAACTGAACTAATGCAGTTATAGGTAGATTTCTGCTACCCTTCAACACTCCGTTGATGCACTCTGACAAATTGGTAGTCAAACGACTGAATCTGCGGCCACCATCATATGCCAAATTTCATTTTTCTTTTAGAATTGCATTAATCTAATTTGCCATCTCGGTAGTAACTGTCAGCTTCTCTAGCCTAGCATCAAACTTGATTGCAATTGGTTTATACCCTGATACAACAAATGAATTGAGTTGGTATTAGAAACTAACTATTATTATAATAAATTAGGTTACAAGTTAAAAATTTTAAGTATATGTATTAATCAAAAATCTTTTCAACTCCTTATTCTGGAATTTGGAGTTAAAATTGGAACCATTGTGTCGTATGCAGAAGACATGATACACATTCGGTGGTTACCATCCAAGATTTTCATTTGTCACTGATTGTAAGATGCCTCGATGTCGATCAGAGATCAAGCACAAGCCCTCTTATTGTGTGACATGCAACCTCAGGTGGGCTAAGAACTAACTTCAAGCATCCTTTGTCTCCCTTTCCACAATGGCAAAGGCAATTGGCAGGGATTTTCTATCTCCATCTTCAGTTATTGCAATCAATAACTTATGACAGTATTTGCTATATAAATGAGTGGCGTCAATCTGAACAATGGACTTGGAATATTTGAAGCCAGCAACACATGGTTTAAATGTCCAGAATAATCGATAAAACACTCTTTTCGAACGATCAAGTCAGTTATTCACAAAACAATCCTTGTCTTGCAACTCCACCACTGTGCCTTCCATGTCTCTTCTCATGGCCGCTAGCCATCTGGGCAACACCTCATAAGATTTGTCTCAATCTCCAAAAACATTCATAATGACTAGTTGTTTTGCCTTCCAAGCTTTTCGATATGAAACTTGGTAACCGAATTGGCTTCAAATCCGTTCAATAATTAAGCATACATGTGCATCAGATTTTGTTCAAACTAACTCCAAAATACAAGAACAGACCATACGAGAGTCCAACTTGCGGTGATTTAATGACACAGTTGGGTTTATGCAACTGTGAGGTCCATTATATTTTTTAATATGCCACGTATTCGACCTCTTATTTTGTATGACCCTAACTCTCCAATTATAACCTTTGTCAAAACTAGGGCATTTAGTTGTAAGTCTTTGTGAATCAGAATCTTCAATCTTGTACTCTTGATGCCTGTGAATTAAATAATGTTTGAGGGCTAATTTCACGGCATCTTTTGATGAAAATTGCAAGCCAACATAGAATTCATCATTAATGCTCCAAGTCCTACGACTATCTAATTCAGGTAAGTTATCAGGATTACTCAATGCATCATAATTGATTTAAGAAAACTGAGGGCATGGTGACACAAACACAGATTCAGGGCCTGGAGGCATAAACATGGATTGAGGAGTAACCGACAATAGAACTTGTAAATTTTCTTCGGCATCAAAGTTTTTTGCCTTTATGTCAGTGTCTGAATCATCGACCTCAGCTAACTGTTCTTCATCTTCACTTGTGTCCCATATTGCATCTCTGACAAATAGGTTATTAGCTTTAACTATTGCACCACTAATAACAATCATATTGCATGACTCAACTTGATTAGAAGGACCAACTTGAGCTTCGGTTTCACCAGAAGTTTCAACATGCTCTTCCTGCCCACTTGTTTCTACCTCAACATACAACTCCATTGAGGCCATGTTCGGAGTTTGACAGAAGGAATCTATCATGTATTTTACATCATCATCGTCTTCTAATGGAAGACCTACCCATCTCCATGGATTGTAGTACTGTGGACATCGATAGACAACTTTTAACACATGTACATTTGCTTGAAGTCTCAACTTTGAATGGATCTTATTTTTCAAGCCATTCAAAGTCATATTAGCTGTGATCACAATAGGCCTAGGAGGAGGACCTTGATACATAAGACCTTCTTCACCATCATACATTGTCCCATTGAAGTAAATGTGCATATTAAGGGATTTTGCCATGTTAATTCCACTTCTAAACAATAACTATTCAACATATATAAAATCAACATACACATGTCAATTACAACAAAATTACACATATAACAATGAATTTATATTATTATTTTTTTACGTACAAATAACTTCATAAGTCCTACTAATTTGAATTAAATTACATTTAGTTATTTAAATCATGTCAAGTACTCAACAAAAAAAAATTATACTATTATTTTACATACAAATAATTCATACAATTCACACTACATATCCTATTAATCACATTATTAATTAGTCAAGAAAAAAAATTTAACCTCTAAATACGTATATAATAACATAGATGTATAATTAATACTAATATAATAAAAACATAGTCAACAAATCATTAACAAAAAATTCAAACATTGAAATATATACTTACATATAAAGAATATTATCTAAATTTGATCACAAATGGAGATCTAGACACCACTTCTTGTGAGAATTGAGTACCTTTAGAGAGTTGAGAGCGTTTAGAGAGAATAAATTTGTAGAAAGATAGTGAGAATTGAGAAAATGGAGTGAATGTTATAGATGGAGAAAGAGCGGTGTAACTATATACTTATGTTACGCCAACCGAGTTGGCGTATTCAATACAAAAATAACTTAGGATGCACCATCCTATTTGGCGCATTTAACATGGTAAATAAATATTAAAAAATGTCACGTAAGATAAAAGAGTGTCAGTTTGGTATATAATTTTAAAAAATTGATATTTTGATAAATAGTTTAAAAAAGTGACAGCTTGATAAATAATTTTTAAAAAAATAACATTTTGATAAATAATTTTACTAACAGAGATAATTTGATAAAAAAATCACTATTTCTTTCTTTCCTAGGGTTGTAGTTTAAGTTGAGGCTGTGTCCTTCTTTGTAACTAGAAAATAGAATATGACAGTTAGTTTAACATTTTTAAATCTTTAATTTAGTTTATATATATAATTTGCGTACTGGTCCAAAATCACTTATATATCACGTTGTATTTACTTTGCCACTTTGACATTTGCTCTACTATCATGTAATTATTCTATACTTTTTTTCAATTTATTTTAAAGAAAAATGCACATGATAAGCATGTGCAACATGAAACTCTGTCGTTTAGGGCCTTCTGCATACAAGTAAACACCTTCGATCATGCTCATGCATGAAGTGATGGAGCCCGTGTCTCTGAACACTTGACCGTGACTTTTTTTTTTTAAATGTATCTTGTAAATTCTTCTTGTTGTGATTGAACCTGTTTAAACGGCTGAAGATGACAAAAACTTGGACTTGAAATTGGGCTGGGGCTCCACAAATTATGACGTAGGCTCCACCACTTGGGTAGACATTAGGCTAACACCCTTCGTAACTGCAATGGAAGGCATCAACCTAGGCCATGGGCCTTCTTGCTTACCCACTGACCCCGGAAAGTAAGACACACTTGGTTGGCATACCTTCTTTTTAATAGCATATGCCATCCTTTCCAACCTTGTACTCACCTGATGTGGGACTTCAATGCTACACCCATGCAACCTTGCCCTTCAGTGTGGGACTTCAATGCTTGTTCAACTCTCTACACGTGAGCCATTATAACGCAATTCCACTTCTTATGAAGGATTCCAGTTACAAGGACTGCTAGATGCTGGAATCATCTTCCATCAGAATCAGCACCGACAACTCCAAACGTATTAAGGTTGTACTCTAAATAAACTAAATATTTATTAGTGAAAGATACTCCCAAGTTAAGAAAGATTAGCACTTCTGACTATATAACTCAAATTTTCAACTTAAATGTATAATCCGAGCCCTCAAAACACTCGTTAAGAGTGATAACTAATAGATGAGAATGTAAAACCCATCTCAGTGTCAATTTAATTGCCACATTGTTAAATGAAGAGGTATTGTCACAACAAAAGAAGAAGAGAAAAAAGAAAAGAAAAAAGAAAAGAAAAGAGGTCTATCCTTACCCAAAGGTCGATCCATATATCCTCTCCTAGGATTTAGGAATTTAGGATAAACAGTTGAGAACTTGAGCTAACACCAATTCAAAGTCAAGAGGGAATATATATAGCACTCATAAGAGAAAGACAGGTTAGTCCAATCTACAAATTGAATTACATACCAAGCTCCATTAAAAAAAAAAAAAGGCAAGAACATACCAAGCCTAATCAATAGCATTGGAACCATTGTTCTTTAAGCTTCTTCGGTTTGTTTGTTTGTTTTTTTAAAAATAAATACACTGACAGAAACAAAGTTCACAATCCAATTGAAAGCCAGAATGCTACAACAATACAACTCAATACACAACCATATCAAACAAACTTAACAAGATGACTATGATGAGGAAGCAGCATCTACGGGTTTGTCACTATCATGGCGTAGACTGTTTTCTCTGCTGTAAGCAGCCTTGGCACCCTGGGAAGTGAAATGAAGCATTCTTAATTAAATATAAACAAAATGTAACGGGTGATTATTGAAATCCTTGCTCCATGCCAAAGTGCAATCATACTGCACAAACTGATGCACAGTCCTATAAGCTATTGATGCACAAACATCAGAAATCAACGAAAACACTTACTTGAAAGATAGTTCCTAATTTCTTCAATGCTTTGGCCCGAGACCTCAGAACATCTTTAGAGGCATTAGGATCTTTAAGAACCTGAGAAAAATAACAAGACAATTTTCTTAAAACTTTGTGATAAATTGACATTTCAATGTAAATTTTATACTTATTTATTATTGTATGCATTTCAGGTTAACATGTAAGTAAATATGCTTGGTGAACTAATGATGTACCATTAGCTTTCCATGATAAAAGATAATAGCACTGTCATCCAAGTCGTTTCTAGAATAAATGCCTTAATTATGGTCTAAACAGTGAATAGAGGATTAACAAATAATGGAGAAATAATATTGGTAGAAAGTCAGCAAAGTGAAATTTTTTCCAAGTAGGCCATAAAACTGCACATTAACAAATGTCAGGCACAGGTAAGTAGGGGGAAAACTATTATTTCTAAGTTATCAGCCAAGACTATTATTTTCAAGCTACAGAAAGCAAATACCACAACTTACAGCTTGGCAGACATGTGACAGAGTTGATTCAATATCGATGACATTAATCCGCCATAGGGAATTAATCATGACATCCTTCTTATCTTCAATAGCTTTTACTAAGTTTTCTTCTTTGTTTTCTCCTTGGTTTAGCTTCTTGAGTTCTTCTTGTATTTGAATTAGGGACACAGCTCCTACACAAGTAGTTGAGTTCCATTAGAACCTTCCAAATTTTAGAAATGCCCTTTGAACTTGATAGACTACCCAAATATTTAAGAATAAATAGTCTACTACCTGAGGCTGCCGTCACTTGTGACTTTATCCGGTGTCCTTTGTCTCGTACCCATTCTGCCAAAAAGGGAACATTCATATACCGTATATCCTTTCCAAGTTCTTTTGCAGCTCTTCGTGTGTAGATATAACCAATTGTATGTAGCATGGCCTCTCCAAAAGCTGAAAATAATGTCAGATATGAGTTAACAAATTTCCAAGGGAAGAAAAGAACCAGGAGTGAACAGACATATTGTTCCTGCATGAATTTTATTATTGCTAAGTCATCCTTCTTATGTGCACCATGTTGACTTTATCATTATTTGCCCTAAGGTTGCCAAAGGAGGGTTGATGGTTTGCTAAGTCGGGAAGAAACCCAACCAAGGTAGTTAAAGGCGAAAGGATCTGGGAAGGTTGTTGAAGTCGTCTGTAAGACTGCAAAGAGATTGGCTAGAAAGGAATAGAAACGCACCTAAAAGGTGAGACTGTCATCCAAGCTATTGGCAGCATGTGCAGGGAAGGAAGGAGGACCGACTTAAGGAATGGGCAGATAAGAGGATGATGAAGCTCCTAGAGGGTGCACATGCTCCAATAAGACCTTGGAGAGCACAGATCTGATGTGTGGAAGCCGTGGGTATAACGGGAAACTAGGATTCTGGTGGCCGGAGTCAAGGCAAACCCAATAGGGAAGGAGAGCATCAAAGGACAGAGACACTATGGCGAAAAGGACACCAAATAAAGGAGTTCAATATTTTAGGAGTTCAATATTTTGGGAACTTTGCAGCAGAAATAGTGACAGGATCAAGTCATAGAGGAATCTACAAGTCTGATTCCATGTTGATATAAGGAAAAGATAGTATAGAGAGAAGAGAGAAATAGGACTCTGAATGATATATGATGATGTCATAATGACAAACACTAAGCTAACACTCTGATTTATTATAACGGCATGTTTGGTACATGAAATGCTGATTGCATGGAATGAGAATGAGATGAGAGTGGAATGGAATGACCACTCCCAATCCAGAGTTTGGTAACTTTAGGAATGGAATAGATTTCAAATCCATTCCATTGCTTGGTACATGGAATCAAAATTGATCTAAATAAAATAAATGCCTCTCATGAGAAAATAAAGGACTTCAACTTTTCCCATGTATATCTAATATATGTAATATGAATGTACATTCTTGGAAACAATGTTCAATTTTAACTTCTTCAAGTTTTGTTTGAGAGATAAAAATTGAATATGCACAAATTTAATAAGGATAAAAGTTCTCATTTTGTAAAAATTAATGTGGGTATGTTGGGAAAAATAATTAAATCTCATTCCATGGATGATATGGAATCTGAATCCCATCTCTCTAGAAGGAGAAATTCTAAGGTGCTCTGAGATAATACTCCCAACGGTTAGGATTTGATCTAAATTTTATTATATGATATTTTAAATTTAATCCAATGACATGTATGGTTATACTGTCCACTTGTCATGTTTTTAGTGGAATGAGTATAGTATAAAAATCTCTCCTCTGGAAGGGAATAAGATTCCATGCTCCATTCCTAGTTCTGTGGAATGAAGCCTAGAAAAGGACTCAATTGATAACCAACTAAAAAACACATGCTGGCACAGACAATGATTTAATGTTCTTGATAACGATAAATTTGAGTAATTGAAACTTTTAAACTGTGGATTATCGTTAAATAACACACTTAGAATTACAGGATAAAAGGAAGGAATTTACCAGCTTTTGAAAGATGACATGCTTCTGAATTTGCCCATGCTGTAAATTCATCTGCTCGACCATCCACAAATGGTTGCAGGCGATCTTTCAGAATTGTTATAAGCTTTTGTTCCCTTTCCTTCTGCCATGCCTACAGATACAAAACTATGAAACAGCTCCAACTACCAAATATGGGGAGGTGGAAGGGAAGATGAGGGAAGGGGAAAACTGTAATAGAGCATTATAAAAAGAAAAATACTTTCATCCTTTCTTGAATTCTCTGCTTATGAATTTCAGGATCCTGTGAGTCTTCCTCAATTTCTATAGATGCTAAAGAAGCCAATGCAAGTTTTCCAATATAATCTTCAAACAATTCACTTCCAAAAAGCATTCCAAATACAGCTGTAGGGTCTATCATGGATTCTCTGAAAAATGGAAAAAAAAAATCACTGTATTCTACAGTTTTTCTCAATTAACAAACAAATACTTAAACATTCTGTTACATACTAAGATTCATCTGAAAACATTTAAAAGAAAATGATTATTATTAGCAGCAGCTATTAAGATTCCTTGGGTATTAGATTTCCACTATAATTTTGATAGCTCAACATAGTGGAAAATATTCACAGGTCTGGCATAGTGAGGTCAAATTATAACAGCTCTACAACTCTATCTAAATATCTTGAAGGAGTTTCACTGAGATAATTGGTTAGACCTGGTTTCTAACTTACAACAAAAGGAAACATAACCTACGAGGTTGGCAACCACTTGTGACAAAACAAAGACCATGTTAGGTGGGTCTTATGCTGGACCATGAGGGGAATGTGAGGGATGAGAGGGAAAATAAGGAAGAGAACTGAGAATGTAACGGGAAGGGGAAAAAGGAAGTGAAATTCTGTTTAAGCTGTGAATATAAGAGAGGAGGTGGGGAGAGAAGGGCACACAAGGATTGGGCGTGGTTTTGTTTTGTGCAGGGAGGAAGCAGGCCCCTCCAAGTGCCTGCAGCATTTCTATCTCTTTTCTCTTGTTCTCTTGTTTTCTTCCTTTTACAGTAGCTGTAAACCCATTTTCTGGACTCATATTACATTGATATCAGGACAGGAACATATACAGAGTATATTGAGTGAATAATATATATTTCTGGTTCCAGTTTCTATCTGACTAATAATTGAAATTGAATATAGTGAAGACTGACGAGAAAAGGAAAAGTCAATGAAAGAGATTAAACAACTAGTTCAGAAATTGCATTCTGAAAGAAATCTAAATGACTTAGCTTACAACTGCAATGACAGAACTCCACCATTTGATGGAGATTAATTACTTGCAAGCTATTATTATAATTACTTTTCAGTCATATAAGGTTGTATAAACTTACTGCTGTACTCCTTCCTTTCCATGCTTATCATATGCTTCACGCTTCTCAGGATCACTTAAAACCTGGTAAGCCTCACCAAGTATCTGCGTATAGATACCAGACTTACAAAAGTATATTGAGGAAAAATAAAGGGAGAGATCCAAATGTAGAAATATTCTATGTTCAATACCGTCTTAAGTTAATTTTACAATCAAGCCAATTCATGGAAGAAAATGATGAAACAAAAGGTAGAAAATTATTAAATCTCGTTTCCTTCATGCTAACAAGGAGTAATTGTAATTAATAGAGTTAAAACATTTGTATCTGTTCCAGATCGGACTAAACCTCTAATAGTAAAAAAGATGTAAATAATTTGTTAATACAATCCAGTAATATTATTTAGTATTATGAAGCCAAAACTCTGCTTCCTAGTGCTTACCTGAAAATTTTCTGCAGCCTTAGGATCCCCAGGATTTTTATCGGGGTGAACTGTTCTAGCCTGCAAAGGGAAGAGAAAGAGAAGGGGGGGAGATATATATCACCAGTCATCAAAGTGGCACAAAGGAGGCAGTGTCAAGTGAAAAAAGAAGGGGAAAAAACAGATTCATTTGGGGGGGGGAAGAAAAAGGAAAACAACAACATAAATGTAGTCTTTCTAAATATTCAATCTAAAAGTAAGCAGAAGAGAGAGAGCCACTATTTGTTTTACTTTTCCTACAATTCACCCAAACCCTTGCCTACAAGCTCAGATAATAACCACATGTTTAAAGGGAGCAGAAAAGTAACATTATCTCAGCAAACTAGCTCAACGATTAAGGTCAGCACCGCACTGTGTCACCAATTAAGTGTTGTCTGATAAGAACATTTGCAGATAGAACAAGATTACTAGGCAACTTTAGGAGTTCATTCTCAGGGGTTTATTAAACTCAAAATTTGATAAATAATTCAAACCGAAAAAAAAAACAGTTTAAACAAGGGCAACATACATGGTTATAAAAGAACCAAAGCAGCTGAGATATCAGAACTGTTAGTACCAATCTCAGAATGGGTAAAAATTTAAACATCTTCCATTAATGAATGTACAAAGTGAAGCCAGATTTATATAACTACCTAATTGCTTCTAAAATATAATAAATACACCAGATCAGGTATTTAATAACATCCTCAAATCTCAGTTTCTGCTTTCACAAAATCAGAAAATTGAAAAGGCATTGATTACCTTGATATAATAAGCCTTCTTGATCTCTGAAGCAGATGCATCAACATTGACACCGAGTACGTCGTAGTAGGTTGTGTCCTTCACCATTGCTTGTGATGCTCAAATGAATCACAATTCACTCCTCTAAAATTAAGCAAATTGAAAATGAACCACTCCCCCCACAAAAAAAAAGAAAAAGAAAAAAAAAACTAACTAGTTAGTAGCATGATATCAATACTTGCACTTGAACAATACGAAAGTCAAAAAGCTCATGAAAGAGTTTCCTAACCCAGATTTTAGAACCAACCCAGTAAGCAATAGTAGAAAAAGTATCCAACTTGAGATTGAGAGAGAATATAAGCTAACCATTAGAAGGGAATCCCAGATTTCAGGTGGATCCCTGTGGCAGAGGAAACGGTGTCGTATTGAAGGGACGATGATGTAGCTGACACTTTGTTTTTGAAGGATGAGACACGTGACGTGGGGGTGCGTACTACTTACAACCAAATAAACTATGCCACAATGCCACGGCCATGGAAAATGGATGGATTTTTCGTGTAACTTTCAGTGAGTTTCTATTTGCTGATGCTACTTATTATTATTCAGTTCCGTTCACTTTTTTCACCCCAATTCCTTTCACTTTTTTTTAATCAATTCTTTTGGTAGCATTTTTTTTAATTTTAAATAAATACTCACTGGTGTATTATGAATTTGAATTTTGAAATGCTTTGGTTCATTTTTTTGGTTTTGTAAAAGATTGTTAAGGAATTTAAAATGATAAGTTTTAAATGAAAATTGAAGTTTTTAAAATTTTAAAGTATTACATAATTTGTTTTTTAGAATAAATTTTTTAAACCCTTAAAGTGAAGAAATATTTAATACGAAGGAGGTTGAATTAAGTTAATTTTATTTGTTTTTATATTATAGGAACATAAATTGTAATAAAATAAATTTAGAGATTAAAATTAAAAAATGATATATTTAAAGGAATAAAAACATATTTAAGATTCAAAATAATATATTTATAATATAAGTTAAATTAAAGTTTTGGCTCTATAATTTATATTTATTTTTAATTTAATTTCTATAATATTTTTTTAAATCAATCTTTATATTTATAAAAAATTTTAAAATAGTTCACGTCGTTAACTTTTTTTATAACATTGTTAATTTAATTTATACTAAATATTTTACAAAAAAATTCTAAAAAATACTTACTAAAAAAAATAAGCACATTCTAAAATGAGTTAATACCTATTAGACGTTTTATATAAACAATAATTATTTAACTAAGTCTTTATTAAATAAAGAACTATTTATTTTATTATCAATTAATGATGTTATAATAATGGTAAAAATTATTTTAATTTTTTTATTAGTATGAGTATTAATTTTTAAGAAAATTATAAAAAATAAATTAAAAAAATTAATCTATAAAAATAAAAATAATTAATTTAATGTATCATATATAAAAGTTAAAGCAAAGGCTGTGCCACTGCCATCTCATTAGATGTCACCTCATCATTTTACTCATACTGTAAACTTCTGCTTCAATATGGTGATAAGGAAAAGTCCTCTAAAATTAGTTTATGGATAAATTATGATTTTTTATTGATTTAATAAATCAATAATTTAGATTAAAAAATAGATTTTTATAAATTTTAATTAGTAATACTTAAATTTATATAGAAATTTAGTTAAATTATATTTTTTACAAATAATTATACATATAAAAAATTTATTAATTACAACTAATAATTTTTATATATATCTAAATTTATATATAAATATTATTAAAAAAAATGAATCTATCTATGAACCCAAATATTTTAAATCCATGATAGAATTCTCCAGGTGACAATATTACATCATACCAGTTATTACATATTTGTAGACCTTTTGACAAAAGCTGACATCGTCTAGAAAGAGATAATTATCTCTATGTATTTTTTGCTTCATAATATCTCTATTTGCTAATTTTTTTAAAAACAAGGTCTGTTTGAAGTATTTACGCGACACATGGGTCTATATCTAATTATTTTTAAAAAAATGCAATGATGTTCAAATATAAAAAACTAATATAATCCCCTATATATATAAAAAGTATAAATTATTTATTAAAAGAGATGAGATAAATAAATTTTGATTATTAAATTTTATATAAATAATGAATATTAGAACATAAATGTATGTGACCTTTTAAATGTTCACATGATTTTTAAATAATTTTTAATTTTGATTATCTATGTATAGTTATATGATCAAAATTTATTTTTCTCATTTTTTATAATAAAAACTTCTCTTACTATATATACCCGAGTATATAATATATGTAATTTTTAATTTTAAAAATTATAATTACACAAATTTTCAAAACTCATATATGCATGAAGTCACTTTATATAATTTTTTTTATACATGAGTATTATTAATCACTGTAAATATATAAAAAAATCACATAAATGAATAATGATAAAAAAGTACATGTTACATAGTAAAATAAATAATTACAGGTATAGTTGAATTACAAATTCTATGTATATTAAATCAACTTTTCAATTAAAGCAAGCAAAATGAACAAAATGCATTAAATAATTCGTAATGATTTTATCAAAAAGAGTATACTTCTTTAGTTTCAAAATATATATCGTTTTAGAAATTAAGTTTTGTTTCATTTTATTTATCATTTTATAAAATTAAGATAGAATTAATTATTTCTTTTAACTTTATCCTTATCTTTTGTTATTTCTATCAAATGGAATAAAGGAGAATATTAATAGAATGAGAAGATAATTTAATTGAATGTAATTATATCTCCTTTAAATAGACAATATTTAATAATTTTTTTAATTTTTATGCAAAAGCTTAAACGACATATATTTTGAAATATGGGTTACTAAAAAAGTGAAATGAATATGGATGTAATTGGATTATAGATTCTCTGCTCCTTGAACCAAATTTTAATTAAAAGCATGAACATGATTAACTACATACCTTATGTACTGAAATACTTAGTTAAACTCCATTAGATAAATACTATACCCAAAAAAAAGTACATTAAATAATTTATGATGCTTTATCTTTCAATAAATTAATTTCAACAGTTGCTATTATTAGTATATTAATTTTAACTAATATGTGTCACTCGAGTAAAAGTAATTTGGATCTTTCAATTATATAATACTAAGTTTAATATCAAGATTTATGTATATACAAATAATATTATTAAAAGAGATTTTTACTTAAGCATCTAACTCGTATCATGAGATATTAATTTTTCATTTATCAAGTGACATATATTCTGAGAAATTAAAAAATGTATATATATTTATATAATAATTATAAATATTTTATTTTATTTTAATTATTGCAATCTTAAAATATTTTTTTTTTTTACCATAGAAGAGTCTCATTATTAAAGACAATTAAATGAGTTTCATTTAGCAATTTAAAATTGTAAATTATCACAATTTTAGAACTAATAAAGAAAATCAGTGTTACTTAAAATATATTTTTTATCGAATACATAAATAATTATTCATGAAATTTATTAATTTCAAGTGAATTTTACTCAATGTATGAATAGATAAATACTATTTTCGTTTTAAAATATATTTCATTTGAGGTTTATGTATAATGATAAAAAAACGTTATTAAATGCCCTCAATTTGAGAGGAATAGAATTATGTTTGACTAAATTAACCATTTCACGCTATTAATGCTATCTTTCATTCTACTTAATAAAGATATAAAGAGAAAAGGATAAAGATGAAAAAAAAAATAATTAATACCTTAGTTTTATAAAATGACTGATAAAACAAGACAAAATTCATTTGTAGTATGTGCATATATTAACAATGACACGTGAAAGTCATTGGTAGACTATTTTCTCCCCAATTCCCATTACTTTTATGGATGTTTTATTTGTTATTAATCAAACACTCTCACTTTTTACTTTTTAAAATTTTAATTTTGAAATATTTACCCACCTTATCTTTTTATATCCAGATTCTATATTTAGTTATTCTCATTTTTTAAAAGTTTTAATTAATGATTTTTTTTTTCTTCTCACCATTGAAATCTCATCCTCGCTTTCCTTTTTTCCTTTTACTTTTTTCATACTTTGTTCAAATTGTAAATGGTATATAGCTAATCAATTTTTTAAAAATTTCTTTTCCTAATCACCAAACCTTTGTAATTACTTCCATATTATAAATGGATTAGGAAATGATGTCATAAGAGTAGCAATAATAATAGAAAATCATATTTATATATACTATTATCTAAAACACAGTCCATGCATGTGTTGGCAACGAGTGAATTCTAACACTTGTGCCATATATATATATATATATATATATATATATATATATATATATATATATATATATATATATATATATATATATATATATATATGTGTGTGTAAATGTGTGAGAGAGCATGTCAAGTGAGAGGAGTGATTTTGTTATGAGTAATAATGTTATATGTACACACTTATATATATATTATCTCATATATATATAATTTTTATCATTTAATTATAATTGAACCCATGTTGTTTTCTACATATCTAAACTTCATTTCTGTCACATAAGTATATGTGAGAGATGTGAGTGAAAATGTGGTGCGTAATTAGCATTTTTTTATTATAATGGTGAGATTAGTAAATCTTAACTATTAAGTTGCATAGTCAAAATTAAAAATTAGTTAAAAGTTATATCATCAATTAAAGTCACATTATTTTATGTTTTAATTTGAATCATTTATGTAAGATTTAATTGTCAGAATTTGTTCCTTTTATTTTCACAATAAACCTCTTCTCTCACTTGATATACTTCGTATGTCTGGGCATATCTATTAAGAGAAATTGTTTGGTATGAGATGTGACAAGAACAACTTTAAGTCACTAAACCTTAAATGCATGGTCTAACTTAAAAATCACCTATAAGTCATATAATCATTTAAAAAAGTCACACGATTTTTGTAATATCCCTAATAATAATAATAATAAGTACATATGTATATATATATATATATATTATAAAATAATAATAATAAGATATTAAATAAGAAAAAATAAATATTTTACATTAGAATAATATGTTATGTATAAGATAAAGATTAACATTAGGAAGTAACGTTATTATAATAATAAAGTAATATATATGTATTACTATAATAATGAAGTAATAATAATAATGAAGTGACGTGAAGATAATCAAAGATAAATTTAAAAAAAAATAATGAAGATTCAAAAGTGACGTAAGAAGCTTGGAAAGATTGGAAAAGATAACCTCTAAAAGATTAAAAAAGAGGAGCACGTGAATGAAAAATATAAGATATAAAATCATTACAATGGAAAGAATGACGGTAAGATTATGTTTGGTGCATATGATAGTATAATATAAAATAAAATGATAGAATAGTATAAAGTATGATAGTATAATTAATAGGATAAGACATAATCTTATCTTTTGTTTGATAACAAAAGGATAAATTAGCTGATTGTATAATTTTTTTTTAAGATTAAAATATCCTTTAGCATAAAAGTTAAAATAATTAAATAATAATAATAAAAAACTTTATGGTGGTGGTGGTGGTGGTGGTGGTGGTGGGGGCGGCGGTGGTGGTGGTGGGGCGGTGGTGGTGGTTGCGGCGGTGGTGGAGGTGGTGATAGTGGTGGTGGTGGTGGCGGCGGTGGCGGTGGCGGTGGTGGTGGAGTCGGCGGTGGTGGTGACGACGCGGTAGTAGTGGTGGCGGCGACGGTGGTGGTGGCGGCGGTGGTGGAGGTGGTGGTGATGGTGGTGGTGGTGGCGGCGGCGGGTGGTGGTGGTGGTGGCGACGGCGATGGTGGCGGTGGCGGCGGCGGCATTGGTGGTCTTGGCGGCGGTGGTGGTGGTGGTGATGGTGGCGATGGCGGTCTTGATGATGGTGGTGGTGGTGGTGGTGGTGGTGGTGGTGGTGGTGGCGGTGGTGGAGGTGGTGGTGGTGGTGATGGTGGTGGTGGTGGTGGTGGTGGTGGCGCAAGGGAGAGGAGTGATAAAAATGAAATTGAGGATAAGATTGGAATAGAAATCCTATTATGTTTTATCATGTACTAGGGGATGGGATGAAGTTATCACCTTAGAATAGGATAAAATGACTTGATCTGATTTCATTATACAATCAGTTGAATGCACCAAACATTGAATAAGACCTGATAGTATTAACTTATACTATCATGTCTTCTTTATACGATGCACCAAACGTAATCTAAGGAGATATGAAAAGATAAGATAGGATATGACAATTAATGTAAAGGTGAAAAAGTATAAAAAAAAGGAGCATGTGAAGTACTCTACAGGTTTCTTCAAGAAACATGTTATCAGTGGAGAAGTATATCATGATACAAACAAAAAATCAAAAGTTACATTACTCTATAAAAGGCAAATTGGGAAAGCTACGAGTTCTGCAAGAAAAAAAAACTTCTCTCTCTCTCGTTTAATCTTCTACAAAGGTAGGAGATCAAAAAACCATCTTTTTTTCTTCCTTTTTTCTTCCTATTATAATCCCAGATTCTTTGGTTAAATCTCTTATTAAGTTCTTATTTTTCTTCCCTGATTCTTCATCTCGTTTTCTTGGTTAGAATTGAGTTTTAAGGACATGCAAGATAGATTAAGGACTTCAGACTGTTTTAATTTTGGGATTTTTGTTTAATTTCATTTTCTTGAGTCTAAGGGTTGGTAAGTAGTTTGGAGCCTTAGATAATCATTAAATAAAGGTGAAAAATGAGGTTCTTGTTTATTGTAGCCCTCTAGGTATAAAATAGAATGGTTTTGGGCTCAAATTCTTGATGGTAATATGTGTTTTTCTGCTACCTAGCATAAAACCGAGAAATTTGGTTGAGCAAATGGAGACCTTTTTTTTAATGATGTTGTTAGCACTTTGTTACTTCCTTGATAAGATTTTTGTTTGATCCTTTATGATAATTAACTTGTTTATATACTCTACTACAACCTTTATTGTGAGATGGTATGGCCTTGTATTTCCTTCAAAGTTTAGTTTGAGTGTGAATTTATGTCTATGTTTGAAGGAAAATAAATTGAATGAGGATTTGATCCTCTACTGATTTTATTTCAAATTCTTTCCTATTCTCCCTCTACTGATTTTATTGAAGTTAGCTGACTTACCTCTTTCCAAATCAATTTACATTAAGTCTTTTAATGCATGAGCTGGCCTTTGTATTTTCTTTGAAATCAAACTAAATTGTGGTGGCCTATTTCTTACGTGATGTACATTGCCGAGAGACCAACCAATTCTTATATTTTTGGTATATCCAAAATGATGAAATTGATACTTCTTTAAAGATCATGTTTCGGGTTTCTTATGAGAAACCAATGAAAAATTAAGTTATTTTCTATAATTGAGGAAAGATGAGAAATTAATATCCCTATGTACTAAGGTCAAATATGCAGAAATGCTTATGACCATGAGGAGAAATTCTTAGGGGACGCTCTAAGTAGATATGAGCTCATACAATGTGACATATATATGAGAGATTAAGAATGAATAATTTGGGATTAAAATCCTGAAATGATGATACAAGAATTAAAAGAGGATGAGAAAATTTATTTTTCTTCATGAGTTTTTAGGAAAATGAACAATTATTTTTAATTTATGATTATTTAAATTTGTGTTAATTTTTACTTAATTTCTTTGATACAAATTGTTTAAAGAGACTTATGAATTTTAGATTATAACACGATGGAAAATTAAGAAAAAGGAAAGTAATAAAATTGTTTTCTGTACATGTGACGGCTGGAATATCATTAGTTAAAAATGTTATTATTTTTCTTACCTCTACTGAGATTTATCTCACTTATTTGACGTGATATTTCAGATAATGTCGATCGTAAGAGTCCTTGTTGACTTTCGAGTTGATGAAAACTTATATGCCAGAGCTTGGGAACTACGTTTTTACAGTTACTATAGGGGCCTGTTCCTTATCATTCTACTCTTTGATGAGTAGAAATAAATAATAATATTTTGTAAATATGTAAAATGAAAAAAAAATTATAGTGACACTGTCGCGACCGAAAAATCGCTGCGAAATAGCAACTTAAATTAAAACATTAGGAGTCGCCACCAATTTTATTTTTTTTAGGAAAAATTGGAAAACTCAAAAGATTAGTTTTTGAAACCATATTGAATTCGGGAGTCGGTTATGTGTAGGGAAGGGTGGAAACTTAATCCCACAGCACCCCTAACACACCTGTCCTAAGACGGTACCTTAAATTAATTATAAAAATTCTTAATAATCCTTGAAAATATTTGTTTTATCCCTTTTGTAAAAAACATGAAATAAACAAATAGATTATGAAGATTTAATTTTTGGCTTGACAGAATTGGAGTCCTGCTCCTACGTATCCCCTGGTGCAATAAGGAACTCAAAGTCACGTAGTTCTCTAGAAAATAATTGTGGGTTGGTTGACTTTAATTAAAATAATTTTGAAAATTTGAATTAACAAGTCGTCGCGACTCAGTTATTCAAATTAAGGATTGAATAGGTGAAGCTCGCATCACGCTAGAGACGTCACCCACTGATTATCAAATTTGTTACAAAATTTTTATTTAAAATTTATCTAGGAAAAAAATTACTTGATTTTATTATTATTATTATTATTATTTTTAAAGAAACAACTTAATTATTTTTTAAAAATTTGAATTAACAAGTCGTCGCGACTTAGTTATTCAAATTAAGGATTGAATAGGTGAAGCTCGCGTCACGCTAGAGACGTCACCCATTGCTCATCAAGTTTGTTACGAAAACTTTTATTTTTATTTTTTTTAAATTGAACCTTTATCAATTAACAGTTTATTTTATAAAAATTTGAAGACAAAATAATAATTTAAATTACAATAATTTGAATCATCAAGCTGTCACAACTCAGATGATTACAAATGTTACAAGGGTTAGCAAGCTATCGCAACTCAGGTAACCCATGTTATTCTTTAAAAAAAACATTTAATTATCTTATTTTTATATTTTATTTTTATCAATTTTTTCTGTTTTTTTGTTTTTTTTTGTTTTTTTAGCTCATTAAGTTAAAGTCCACTACTCAAAATCATTTCTCTAAAAAAAAACAAAAAAATACAGCAGCTTTTAAAAAAAATGTAGTAACTTTATGAAAGAAAAAAAAGAGACAAGTTAGTAACTTTACAGAAAAGAAGAAAAAAAAAAGACAAGTTAACAACTTTATGAAAAAAATCTGTTTCTTTTCTTCTCTTTAATTAAACTAAATAAAAAAAAAAAGAAAGCAAAAAAAAAAAGAGAAACAGATAAAGCAAAAAAAATAATAAAAAAATAACAGAATCAAAATAAGCAAAAGAAAACAGTGACTTACTAGCTTACGAAAAGAATGAAAAAAAAGGGGTTTGTTTCTTTTCTTCTTGATGTTTGTGGAAAGAACAGAGGAAGAAGATGAAGGCGAGATTAGGCGGCGGCGGCCTAAGTAGGTAGTGGCTCGGATGGAAGTGAGTCACGACGGTGGCTTGTTGTTAGTGGGATGAAGGAGTTGGTGTATTGTTGGTGATAGGCTAACGTGAATGGCAATTTTGGCGAGAGGTGGTTATTGTGTTGTGAGAAGTTTGAACGTATACCAGAGGTGATGATGGGATGGTGAGGAATTTGGTTGAAGATGGAAGATGAAGGCTATGTAAGTGAGAAAATATGGTTGCAGTATTGGTAACCGTGTAGGCAAAAGTCTGTGTGTATGAAGGTTGAAGTCCGTCCGTTTCTGAGTGTGTGGGTAATGGTATTTATAGGAGGGGATTAGGTTGAAGAGTTTGAGTTAAAATGCGATTAGAAGTTTGTTTAAGATAAGTGATGAGGGGGTTTAGGATAAGTTTGTTTAGGATGAGTTTGAGTTAGGATGAGTTTATGCTAGGATAAGTTTGTGTTAAGATGGGTTTGATGATAACTGCCAAGGTTGGTTTAGGATAAGTTTGTGGTAGGATGAGTTATGGTTAGTTTATGATAGGTTTGTTTGGGATAGTTAGGATAAGTGCTTAGGGATTAGGATAACTAATAAGGTTTATTTAGGATAAGTACTTAAGGGTTGTGGGTTAATGAGTTGGATAATGGGTTATGGGTCAATGACTTGGTTTAGGGGTTAATGGGCTAATGGGTTGAAAGATGAGTCTTTTTTTTTTCTTTTTTTTTCTTTTTTTTAAATTTTTTTACAAAATGCCTCAGACAAAATTGGGTGTTCACAGTTGCCCCTCTTTACTTGTTTCTTACTAGATAAAAAGAATAACCGTAATTTTTCATTTCATCATGGTAAAGAACAAGTAAAGACATGAACTCGAATTTTGTTCGGGAGCGAAAAGAAACAAAACAATGCAAAGAGCGATGCGCTCAAAAGTAAAAGACAGGAATTTAAAATGCATGGAATACATGGAGCCGATGCGCTCAGCAACACTTAAAATGCATGGAACCGATGCGCTCAAAGAAATTGACAGAAATTTAAAATGCATGAAATGCATGGAGCCGATGCGCTCAACAGAACTTAAAATGACAATGGGCAACTAAGTCCCGAAATTTAAAAGGCAATGGGCAACTAAGTCCCAGAATTTAAATGACAATTGGCAACACTGAGTCCCAAAAATTAAATGACAATGGGCAGCTGAGTCCCGAAATTTAAATGACAATGGGCAACTGAGTCCCAGAATTTAAATGACAATGGGCAGCTAAGTCCCAAAATTTAAAAGGCAATGGGCAATTGAGTCCCAGAATTTAAAAGGCAATGGGCAACTGAGTCTCGAACTTTAAATGACAATGGGCAACTGAGTCCCAAAATTTAAAAGACAATGGGCAACATTGAGTCCCAAAATTTAAATGACAATGGGCAACTGAGTCTCAAAATTTAAAACGCAATGGGCAACTGAGTCCCAGAATTTAAAAGACAATGGGCAATTGAGTCCCGAAATTTAAATGACAATGGGCAACACTGAGTCCCGAAATTTAAAAGACAATGGGCAACTGAGTCCCGAAATTTAAATGACAATGGGCAACTGAGTCCTTGAAATTTAAAAGACAATGGGCAACTAAGTTTCAAAATTTAAAAGAAAATGGGCAACTGAGTCCCAAAATTTAAATGACAATGGGTAACTGAGTCCCAGAATTTAAAAGACAATAGGCAACTGAGTCCCGGAATTTAAAAGATAATGGGCAACACTGAGTCCCGAAATTTAAATGATAATGGGCAACTGAGTCCCAAAATTTAAATGACAATGGGCAACTGAGTCCCGCAATTCAAATGACAATGGGCAACTGAGTCCCGAAATTAAAAAGACAATGGACAACAGAGTCCCAGAATTTAAATGAAAATAGGCAACAGAGTCCCAAAATTTAAAAGACAATGGGCAACTGAGTCCCGGAATTTAAAGGACAATGGGCAACAGAGTCCCAAAATTTAAATGACAATGGACAACAGAGTCCCGAAATTAAAAAGATAATGGGTAACAGAGTCCCGCAATTTAAAAGACAATGGGCAACTGAGTCCCGCAATTCAAATGACAATGGACAACTGAGTCCCAAAATTAAAAAGACAATGGGCAACAGAGTCCCAGAATTTAAATGACAATGGGCAACAGAGTCCCAAAATTTAAAAGACAATGGGCAACAGAGTCCCAAAATTTAAATGACAATAGGCAACAGAGTCCCGAAATTAAAAAGATAATGGATAACAGAGTCCCAAAATTTAAATGACAATGGGCAACAGAATCCAAAAATTTAAATGACAATGGGTAACAGAGTCCCAAAATACAAATTTTAGAGACAATGGGCATCTTGACCCAAAAAGATCTTTTTTTTCTTTTATTATTTTTCTCTCTATTTTTTTTCTTTTTTCTTTTTTTTTTTTTTCTTTTTTTTTTTTTCTTTTCTTTTCTTTTCTTTTTTTTAAAAAAAAATCATTTGAACCAAGGACGACTTTGGAAAGCTTTGACCAATCTAACCCCTCGTTCACGTACTTTAGCCCGTTGGACCTGATAACTTCGGTTCTCATCCTTTTTTTCCTTTTTCTTCCTTTTTCTCTTTCCTTGTTTGCCACTCCCAACTCTCCTTTTAAGAAATCAAATGATCATCTCTTGTCATGAACCTTTGCTTGGCTGAGTCCTTGAGAGAAAATTTTACTCCAGTATTTAACTTTGTCTCTCATCCAATTGATTCTCTGTAACTGCTTGATTACTCATATCTTCTCTTTAATCCTTCAAAAATTTTGCCCCAGTATGGCCAATTGAACAAAATTACCACAGTTTGGTGAACTTTTCAAGGGGCTTCAAGTCATCCTCCTATTTATTTGCCCCAGTTTTTGCTTAAACTGCCCTTTCGAGTTTTCAGTCTAACGAGCTCTTTTCCCTTTTTGCTTAGGTACCTCTTGTTTCTGGATTATCCCCTGGGATATCATTTTTCCTTTTAATTGGAACTTCTAAATTCTTTTCAGTCTAAATTATTCATCAAGGAATTACCATTAGATGGTCAAATCATAATATTGTACTCATGTTCACCTTACCTGAAGCATTACGTAACAAATAGACATGGATTCAAAAGTACAACAGAACAGGAATTGACTAAGTGAACAACTTCTAGATTAGCCTTGAAAGTTTGACAACACAAAATGGTACATATGGAATAAGACACAAACGATGGTATGTGACTCAAAGAAGAGTTGCCTTGATATGGATTGGTTTGATCCTCATGAAAATGATCTTTAGTTGCTCACTAGACATTATGACCAAAAGATTTTCTTCTACTGAACATCTACATCAAGTCAAATTGAACCAAAGAGAAATTTGTCCCAGTTTAGGATTGAATAAAATAAGGCTAACACTCACTCTAGTGACTGAAAGATTTATCCTAGTGTTGGTCAATCAAACCAAGGAAAAGAAAAATTGCCCCAGTTTAGAGTCAAATCGAGCAGGGTAGACACTTGTCCTAGTGTAAGACTCAAATTGAACCAGAGAGAAATTTGCCCCAGTTTAGGATTGAATTGAATAGAACAGGAACTCGCTCTAGTGCCAAAAGATTTGCCTTAGTGTAGGTTAAATTGAACTATGGAAAATAATGCCCTAGTGTAGGGCCAGCTCGAACATGGTAGAAACTTGCCCTGGTGAAAGTCTTTTTTTTTTCCTTTCCTTCATTTTTTTTAAATAGCAATGAACTGGATACTTAGATGAGTGTAACATTTGTCTCAAAATTAAAGTTAATGAAATTACAACAACCTTTCATTGATCAGAATGGACTTTTTGAGGCTTGTAACGTGACCAAGGCTAGGGGTTATGAAAGGAAAGATATAAGGCTCAAACAAGTGTTTAAGGGTTGAATGAGACTAAGGATCCTTACACTTTCAAAATTGAATTTTGTCAACTGTTTTTGCACTTTTAAACACACTTTTCTTTTATTGTTCTCAATTTCTTCCCATTTCATTTCATTTTCTTTCATTCTCCTTTGTCATGACTCATTCATTTCACTTTCTTTCTTTTTTTTTCCTTCTTTTTTTTGTTTCATTTTTTTCTTCTTCCTTTTTTTTAGTTTTTTTTTTACTTTTTGCCCCTTTCACCTTTTCTTTTTTCATTATGTTTCAAAATAGTCACCATGACAATCAACCTTTGTCTTATATTATCCCCTAGTATAGGGGTGATCCGTATCCAAGGTTTATTGAAGAAATTTTCAAGCTCAAAAGGGGTAACGAGAGATAAAAAAAATGATGAAATTTTATAAAAGATAGAGAAAAATGGTCAGTCTTCATTTTCAAATTATGATTGTTTATTTTCAAAACTTTAATTTTGAAACAACAAGATAGTGCACATTAAGTGATTACGTCTTTGCTTTTTTTTTTCTTTTTTTTTCTTTTTTTTTTTGCAAAAGGCACTTGCAGGCGCGAACCTTACTGACATATACCAAACTGAGAATTTCCAAGAATTGGCGTTCAATGGGATCCAAATACAAGGAAAACACTTCGAAGAAACGAAAGCGAATAAATGTCAAGAAAGACAACGTGATGAAAATGAAAGGAAACAAGATATCCATACAAATTCATTACACTAATGCTTCAAGAAAGTTATCATAAGTTCAAAACCCAAATGATTTTATTGATCGAACAAGCATAGGGTTGATACAAAATTAAACCATCGTTTCACGGTAACTACTTGATAAACAAATCAGAATACCAGTCGCTTAGAAATTCCCCAGTGTTGGAGGACTCTAATGTATTGTTTATAAACCACCACTAAGTTGAACTTTCTGAGATTTCCTTGATCAACTATTCTAAGCATTTACCCCATTCCTTCCACCATGATTAGGAATTGGGTTGTTGACAATATCGGGTCCAACCTCCTCTTGGATATCAAGCTTCCCATAAGCAATTAACTTCCTCACTGCTGTCTTAAAAGCTTCACAGTCTTCAATGGAATGCCCAGAAGCATCCATGTGAAATTTACAAGTCAAATTTAGGTTATGCCAACTCGGGAATGATGACTTCATAGGGCACACAGGACTCTCCGAAATTAAATGGGCATCATAGAGCCTTTGGAATAACTCTGCATTTGAAATTGACAATCTTGGGAAAGGAGGTAGGCCTTGGGGACGAAAACGACCTTGATTTTGAAAGTTTGGCCGAGGTTGTGGGTAATTTTGTGGAGGTGCAGATGGATATTAGTTATAGGTTAGGCGGGTTGGAGCGTATGGTTGAGCTACAGGAACATTGTTGATTTAGAGTAGCTGGGTTTGAGGTGCATTCATGGGAGAGACGGTTAGGCCAGGTAGATGGGAAGATACAAAAGGGTAAGTGTTTGGGTTATATGGGGGTGGTCGGTATACAGGGCAGGATGGCGAATATCGGGGTTGTGAAGGTTGTTGATTTTGCAGATAGCTCTCTTCTGACTCATTTCTATTAGTGGAAAATCCCTTCTTGAAACTACCTTCATTATTGCCAATTGGCAATTTACCAGCCTTTACCAGAATTTCAATCCTCTCTCCAGCAGCAATTAATTCAGCAAAGTCTTGGTAAGAAGCACCTACCATTGTCCCAATATAAGGAGCTCTTAAAGTCCCCAAGAAGTATGAGCATATTTCTGTTAAAGTTAAAGGCAGCTGCACTTGAGCTGCGAGAGCTCCCCACCTCTGGGCATATTGTTTGAATGTCTCCTCATTTTTCTTCTGTAATGTTCCCACCTGCTCCCGGGTTGGGGTTGTATCCAGATTAAACCGATACTGACCCATAAACATATTCGCCCAGTCATCCCAAGAGGAGATTTTCGAGAGGTCCTGTTGGATACACCACTCCAAAGCAGGCCCAGTCAAACTTTCATGAAAGAAATTGACGAGGAACTTCCAATCCCTTGACCAAATGGACATTTTGCTAATGTAAGTCTTTAGGTGGAAAAAGGGATTGGTGCTCCCATCATACTTGACAAATTCTGGGATTTTAAAATCCTTGAGGATGATGATGTTAGCAGTAGGGCACAATTCTTCTATCCCAAGGGGACCGTAGGTGCTAGGACCCTTGATCGCCTTGATTTGCTCCTCCATCTTTTCCATCCACTCTTTTTTCGTCTTATCATTTTGAACAGTTGTGTGCCCATTACCGGCAGGAAATCCAGTTGGCATCTGAATGGACATATGTGGTGGTTCCCACGTGAATTTGGTGTTACCATAGACCTCATTTTGAGTACCTTCCAATGAATGATATCCTTCTCCAATAGGAATTACTACTGATGCAGTGTTTGAGGTTCCTCCCACAGAAGGTCTCTCAGTAGTGACCCCTGGATTTGTCCTCATGGAAGTAATATTCAGTGGGTGTGAATGTGCCCCAGTTACTCCTGTACTTCCAGCTGCCCCCATCAAGGTGAGGGGCTCCCTCATAACTAACAACATTTCCTCCATTCTTCTTTGAGACTCCGTCACCTCATTCACCCTTCCTTTCACTTCATCTACTTCCAAACTTAGGTTCCTACCTTCGTTCTCAGTTGCCATTGCTGCAAGCAACTTTGTTCGAGTCCTTGTATTGTGAACACGGGTTTGATTGGTGTCTTCTTTCCTTGGACACACAATGGTTGCTGAACACGGTAACATCATACAAGGAATGAGATGAAATGAATGAGATTAATGTCATGCATAAAATGAAATGAAAATATTTTTTAAATGCATGGAATGAAAATGCATGATTTATTATTATTATTTTTAGAATGCTAAAGATGTCATGAAAATGCAAGATGATGTTTTTTTTTTCTTTTGAAGAATGTTAGGAATGCCATGAAAATGTAAGACATAAAAAAAAATGCTAAGAATGACATGAAAATGCAAGATGATTTTTTTTAAGAATGCTAGGAATGCCATGAAAATGTAAGAAAATGTATTTTACAAGTTTTTTTTTTTTGCAAGAATGGATGGCATGAGGAAAGAAGAAGTACGCTCCCTTTGTGTCCTAATGGGGTTACCTTAAACTTGGGAATTCTATCCTAAGGATCTAAGAGTCTTTCTGATTCGTGAGAACTTTCATAGGGTGGCTCTTCTATTTTAGAGGTCTCTAGAGCCAAGTCCTATTTCAGAATGTTGACCACGAAATAGTAGGTAAACCACTAGGTGTGGGACATTCATGAAAAAGGCACACTTTAGATGAAGTTTTCGCAATAACCAAACAGGAAGTACATCCAAAATGGCTACCACTACGTAACCTCTACTTAACTTAGGCTTCACTCAGACCCGGGTATAGGGCCCCACTCGAATGTGTGTGAATAATGTGTAGGTGCGGTGGGTGTAGGGAGCGTATAAACCTTTACAATCCTAAGGACTACTCATATCCTGTAAAATAAAGTAAACACAAAACAAACTCTAAAAGTTTTCTACCCTAAAGTTTAAATAATAAAACAATTAAAACTAAAAATAATAATAATAAAAATCATCAAATAATAAAAAGAAAAAAAAAAAAAGGTAAAACAAACACATAAAGATCACCAAAAATTTTGCATAACTAACTTTTATAAGCTTGACTCTCAAGTATCCCCAGTGGAGTCGCCATCTGTCGCGACCGAAAAATCATGACGAAATAGCAACTTAAATTAAAACATTACGAGTCGCCACCAATTTTATTTTTTTTAGGAAAAATTAGAAAACCCAAAAGATTAGTCTTTGAAACCATATTGAATTCGGGAGTCGGTTATGTGTAGGGAAGAGTGGAAACTTAATCCTACAGCACCCCTAACACACCCGTCCTAAGACGATATCTTAAATTAATTATGCAAATTCTTAATAATCCTTGAAAATATTTATTTTATCCATTTTGTAAAAAATATGAAATAAACAAATAGATTATGAAGATTTAATTTTTGGCTTGACAGAATTGGAGTCTTGCTCCTACGTATCCCCTGATGCAATGAGGAACTCAAAGTCACGTAATTCTCTAGAAAATAATTGTGGGTTGGTTGACTTTAATTAAAATAATTTTGAAAATTTGAATTAACAAGCCGTCGCGACTCAGTTATTCAAATTAAGGATTGAATAGGTGAAGCTCGCGTCACGCTAGAGACGTCACCCACTGATTATCAAATTTGTTACAAAATTTTTATTTAAAATTTATCTAGGAAAAAAATTACTTGATTTTATTATTATTATTATTATTATTTTATTTTTTTAAAGAAATAACTTAATTATTTTTTAAAAATTTGAATTAACAAGTCGTCGCGACTCGCTTATTCAAATTAAGGATTGAATAGGTGAAGCTTCGCGTCACGCTAGAGACGTCACCCATTGCTCATCAAGTTTGTTCTGAAAATTTTTATTTTTATTTTTTTAAAAATTGAACCTTTATCAATTAACAGTTTATTTTATAAAAGTTTGAAGACAAAATAATAATTTAAATTACAATAATTTGAATCATCAAGTATCGCAACTCGAGATGATTACAAATGTTACAAGGGTTAGCAAGTCGTCATGAACTCAGGTAACCCATGTTATTTTTTAAAAAAAACATTTAATTATCTTATTTTTATATTTTATTTTTATCAATTTTTTCTATTTTTTTATTTTTTTTGTTTTTTTAACTCATTAAGTTAAAGTCCACTACTCAAAATCATTTCTCTAAAAAAAATATAACAAAAAAATACAGCAGCTTTAAAAAAAATGTAGTAACTTTATGAAAGAAAAAAAAAGAGACAAGTTAGCAACTTTACGAAAAAGAAAAAAAAAAGACAAGTTAACAACTTTATGAAAAAAATCTGTTTCTTTTCTTCTCTTTAATTAAACTAAATAAAAAAAATAAAGAAAGCAAATAATAATAAAAAAAGAGAAAACAGATAAAGCAGAAAAAATAATAAAAAGAATAACAGAATCAAAATAAGCAAAAGAAAATAGAAGTGACTTACTCTTGGCTTACTAAAAGAATGAAAAAAAAACAAAAGGGTCTGTTTCTTTTCTTCTTGACGTTTGTGGAAAGAACAGAGGAAGAAGATGAAGGCAGATTAGGTGGCGGCGGCCCAAATAGGTAGTGGCTCGGATGGAAATGAGTCACGACGGTGGCTTGCTGTTAGTGGGATGAAAGAGTTGGTGTATTGTTTGTGATAGGTTAACGTGAATGGCAATTTTGGCAGAGATGGTTATTGTGTTGTGAGAAGTTTGAACGTATGCCAGAGGTGATGATGGGATGGTGAGGAGTTTGGTTGAAGATGGAAGATGAAGGCTATGTAAGTGAGAAAATATGGTTGCAGTGTTGGTAACCGTGTAGGCAAAAGTCTGTGTGTATGAAGGCTGAAGTCCGTCCGTTTCTGAGTGTGTGGGTGATGGGTATTTATAGGAGGGGATTAGGTTGAAGAGTTTGAGTTAAAATGCGATTAGAAGTTTGTTTAGGATAAGTGATGGGGGTTTAGGATAAGTTTGTTTAGGATGACTTTGAGTTAGGATGAGTTTATGCTAGGATAAGTTTGTGTTAAGATGAGTTTGATGATAACTGCCAAGGTTGGTTTAGGATAAGTTTATGGTAGGATGAGTTATGGTTAGTTTATGATAAGTTTGTTTGGGATAGTTAGGATAAGTGTTTAGGGATTAGGATAACTGATGAGATTTATTTAGGATAAATGCTTAAGGGTTGTGGGTTAATGGATTTGATAATGGGTTATGGGTCAATGACTTAGTTTAGGGGTTAATAGGCTAATGGGTTGAAAGATGAGTCTTTTTTATTTTTTTTATTTTTTATTTTTTTCAAAACGCCTCGGACAAAATTGGGTGTTCACAGACACCTTGAAGGCTTTAGTGAGCCTCGTTTTGGGAAAGTAGGTGTCAAACTGAAAATTATGTGATGTATGTACTAAGGCTTTTTTTACCAAAATGTCATTTATGGTAAAATTATTTATCAAAATATTATTTTTTTAAATTATTTATCAAAATACTATTTTTTTAAATTATTTACCAAATTGTTACTCTTTTGAAACTATATATCAAACTGTCACCCTTTTGTCTAACATGACATTTTTTAATAATTTCTGGTTCACATAGGATGTGCGAAAGAGGATGATGCATCCACGTAGGATACGCCAAGCATGTTGGCGTATCCTACATGGATGCCCCATCCCCTTTGACACATCATACATGGATACACTACCTAAGATGGTGTAATTGTGAAAGATACGCCAAGCTGATTGGCTTAACAAGACTGGATATGCCATTAAGCTAGGCGTAACTATACATATCTCATATGTTGCTCCTTTTTAGCTTTCTTAGCTGTGTGCCTTTGAATTTTCTCTTTCCTTGATTGTACTGTACATTTATATCCTTCCTTTAATTCATTGTTACACAAGGTGGGTTATATCTTTATGAGACCCTTTTATTAATTTAAATTTAAATTAAGTTCTCTCACATCAACATTTTACTTAATAAATTTAAATTCTTAATAAACCTTATATGAATAATAATAAGTCATATTATAATTATTTTTAATTCTTTCCTTCCTTAACATAAGATAATTATTTTTAATAAGTCATATTATAATTCTTTTTAATTCTTTCCTTCCTTAACATAAAATAATAAGTCATATTATAATTATTTTTAATTTTTTCCATCCTTAACATAAGATAATTATATGAATAATAATAAGTCACATTATAATTATTTTTAATTCTTTCCTTCCTTAACATAAGATAATTATGTAAAATGTTGACATGAGAAAATTTAATTTAAATTTAAATCAATCAAATGGTCTCATAAAGACATAACACACCTTGTGTAACATTGAATTAAAGGAAGGATATATATGTACAGTACAGTTAAGGAAGGGAAAAATTCAAAGGCACACAACTAAGAAAGTTAAAAAGGAACAGCAGATAGATGAGACGTGTCTGGTTACGTCCAGCTTAATGGCGTATCCTGGTTACGCCTAGCTTAATGGCATATCCAGTCTTCTTAAGCCAATCAGCTTGGCGTATTCTTCACAATTACACCATCTTAGGTGGTGCATTTTACGTGGATCAGAAATTATTAAAATATGTCATGTTAGACAAAAAGGTGACAGTTGGTATTTAGTTTCAAAAGAGTAGCAATTTGATAAATAGTTTAAAAAAATAGCATTTTGATAAATAATTTAAAAAAATATCATTTTGATAAATAGTTTTGACACAAATGACAATTTGGTAAAAAAACTTATGTACTAGCTATCAACTTTTGAGGGGTCTACCCATTTTGGATGTAAAATGATACTAATGACTGTATCATGTAAAATACTTTTAGCTATTTTCAAATATACTAAAGTAATATTTAAATCTATAAAATTAAAATAGAACGTTACAGTTTGGTATCACAGTAGTTACCTAGGCAAAGTGGTTTGGGAATCATTACTGCATTCTGACAAAAATAAAAAAGTTATTACAAGAAAATATGTCTCACATATGGAATAATCTTAACCCCGAGGACAGAGTAGATAGAATGATGGACATGCTCTGCAGCAAGGTGAGAATAGATAACCGCGACAAATCAATTTTTTCAACATATGCAAGAACAAAGAGGTCCGGAACTAGGTGCTTCTGCGGTAAATCCAAATTTTTAAGGACTGTTTGAATTCCGAAAAGCGAATCCGCTAACCTTTAAAGGGGAGTGTGACCCAGTTATTGTAGAAAATTGGCTCATAGAACTAGAAAAGATTTTTACTGCACTAGGGTGTACTAATGTTCAAAGAGTGACTTTTGCCACATATATACTATCTAGAGAGGCTGAACACTGGTGGCGTAGAACCAGAAGACTCTTGTAGACCCTAGATGCACCTATTACCTGGGAAGTTTTCTAAACTGCCTTTCTGGATAAGTATTTTCCTACTAGTGTTAGAAGTGAGAAATAGTTGGAGTTCTTACAGTTGCGACAAGGGACTATGACGGTCGGGCAATACGTAGCAAAATTTGAAGAGCTGACAAAATTTTCCTCTTATCTTCAGCTCCAACACAATGAAGAATGGAAGGCTACAAAATTTGAATCTGGTTTAAAGCTAGAAATAAAAGAGGAGATAAGTAAATTGGAAATTAAACAATACCCTACACTAGTTAATAAATGTAGAATCATAGAAATGGATCTTCTGGAGTATGCCACTAAAAAAGAGAAACAATTTCAGCTTAAGCGCAAGTGGGAGGATGATAGGAAAAGAGCCAGAAATAATAAGTTCAAACTAAATATAAATAAAGGGAAATAGGTCCAGCCCGAAGCAAATTGTCCAAAGTGTGGAAAGGCACATGAAAACAAACCTTGTCTATTTGGGCAGCATGTATGTTACACTTGCGGAAAACCTAGACATATATCAAAGGATTGTAGATTTGGCAAAAAAGAAAATCCTACGACAAAGCCACAAGTTCCGAGAAGATCTTTGCCCTTAGTAGTCGCGAAGTAGATCAATCTCCAGATGTGATACAAGGTCAGTGCCTCATAAACAATACTCTTTAACCATATTATATGATTCAGGAGCCACCTACTCCTTTTATATCTAATGATTGTGTGAAAATCTAGAACTACCTGTGACAGAATTGTCTTATAATTTATTAGTAACCACTCATATTAGAAATCAAGTCCAAACCTCTCATGCATGCCTAAATTGTCCTATTCTTATTGAAAATAAACATTTTGTTGCAAATTTAATTTGTATGCCTTTGCAAAAGCTTGATATCATCTTGGGAATGGATTGATTATCCTCTAACCGTGTGATATTAAACTGCATTGATAAATCTGTTTCTTTTCCTTAAACTCTAACAAAGAAAAATCTCAGTCCACCTATTTATCTACTATTCAAGTTAGTAGGGGTATAATGAAAGGAGTACAAAGATACATTCTCTTTTTTTTTCTTCTGAAATAAAGAGTGAACTGGATTTGAACACTATCCTTATAGTCAAAGATTATCCTGAAGTTTTCCCTTCAGATATATCCAATTTGCCTCCAGAAAGAGAAATTGAATTTTTCATTAACCTGATGCCAGGTGTAAGACCCATTTCAATTGCACCTTATAGAATGTCCCTTGTGGAATTAAGTGAACTCAAAAAGCAAATTGAGGAGTTACTGGAAAAATAATTTATAAGACATAATGTATCACCTTGGGGAGCTCCAGTACTTTTAGTGAAAAAGAAATATGGTAGTCTTAGGTTGTACATAGATTATAGACAATTAAACAATGTGACAATTAAGAATAAATATCCACTTCTTAGGATAGATGATTTATTAGATCAAGTACATGGAGCCGCAATTTTTTCAAAAATAGATCTAAGGTCAGGATACCATCATATTAGGGTAAAATCAGAAGATATTCCTAAGACAGCTTTCAGAACTAGATATGAGCACTATGAATATCTGCTAATGTCATTTGGTTTAACTAATGCACCAGTTGTATTTATAGATTATATGAATAGGGTGTTTAGACCATACTTGAATAAATTTGTGGTAGTTTTCATTGATGATATACTGATTTATTCAAAAATAGAAGAGAAACATGCAATTCATTTGAGAATAGTGTTAGAAATTTTACAAGAAAAACAATTGTATGCAAAATTGAAAAAATGTGAATTTTGGATAAGAGAAATTAAATTTCTAGGACATGTAGTAAACAAAGAAGGAGTTGCAGTGGATCATTGTAAAGTGCAAGCATTCGATCCTAGTAAAGTGGAAGCAGTCATGCATTGGGAGTAACCAAAGACAATAACTGAAATAAAGAGTTTCTTGAGCTTAGCAGGATACTATCGTAGGTTTATAAAAAAAAGATTTTTTCATATAGTTATGTCATTAACTAGATTGACTAGAAAAGAGACTCCATTTGTGTGGATAAAAGACTATGAAGAAAGTTTTTAAGAATTAAAGAATAGACTCACTACTACTCCTATTTTAGTAATCCTTGATCTTTTAGGACATTTTATAGTTTATAATGATGCATCTAAAAAAGGATTAAATTGTGTGCTAATGCAAGAAGGTAAGGCAGTAGCCTATACCTCTAGACAACTCAGACTTCATGAGGAAAATTATTCAATACATGATCTGGAATTATCAGTAATAATTTTTGCTCTAAAAATTTGGAGACATTATTTATATGAGGTAAAATTTGAGGTGTACACTGATCATAAAAATTTAAAATATCTTTTTAATAAAAAAGAATTGAACATGAGACAACAAAGGTGGATTGAACTTGGAAAGATTGGGAAAGATAACCTCCAGCAGATTGGAAAAGAAGAGCATGTGGAAAAAAAAAAGATAAGATATAAAATCATTACAATGGACAGAACGACGATAAGGAGATATGAAAAGATAAGATATGATATGACAATTAATGTAAATGTGAAAAAAGTATAAAAAAAAGAGCATGTGAAGTGCTCTATAGGTTTCTTCAAGAAACACGTTATCAGAGGTGAAGTATATCATGATACAAACAAAAAATCTAAAGCTACGTTACTCTATAAAAGGTAAATTGGGAAAGCTACGAGTTTTGCAGAAAAAAACTTCTCTCTCTCTCTCTCTTGTTTAATCTTCTACAAAAGGTAGGGGGTCGAAAAACCATCCTTTTTTTTCCTCTTTTTTTTTTTCTTGTTATAATATCAGATTCTTTGGTTAAATCTCTGATCAAGTTCTTATTTTTCTTCCCTGATTCTTCATCTCGTTTTCTTGGTTGGAATTGAGTTTTGAGGACATGCAAGATGGATTAAGGACTTTAGATTGTTTTAATTTTGATATTTTAGTTTAATTTCATTTTCTTTAGTCTAAGGGTTGGTAAGTGGTTTGGAACCTTAGATAATAATGAAATAAGGGTGGAAAAATAAGTTCTTGTTTACTGTAGCCCACTAGGTACAAAATAGAAAGGTTTTGGGCTCAAATTCTTGATGGTAATATGTGTTAGGCTTTAGTGAGCCTCGTTTTGAGAAAGTATATGTCTAACTGAAAATTATATGATGTATGTACTAACTATCAACTTTTGAGAGATTTATCTTTTTTGAATGTAAAATGATACTAATGACTGTGTCATGTAAAATATCTTTAATTGTTTTGAAACATATTAAAATAATATTTAAATCTATAAAATTAAAATAGAACGTTACAACTTTATGTTCTTATATAAATTATTTATGTATGTAGATTTAATTATCAAGATTTACTTACTCACTCTTTCAATAAACTATTCCTCTAACTTGATACACTTCATATATATATATATATGTATATATATATATAACCACTCTAAATCACCTAATAAATATTAAAAAACACTAAAAAAAGGGAAAATCTATAAAATCAAAATCAAAATCAAAGAGTCAGCTGGCATTGCATGACCGGAAAATTATTGTAATTATTATTGCAAAAACTACCTTACCAAATTTGAAAGCAAAATATAAAAATCTCAGATTTTGGCCGTATCAGAATCTTTGCCTTTTAAATAACTGAAAGCGTGAAGGCTTGCTTTTAAGTCATGTAGTTTTCTTTGTGCTAATCTTCTGAGATGAGCGCTTTTCAACTTGAGTTGTGAAATTACTCCGAGAATATCCTTCTAAAAAATAATGGCCTATCGCTATTACATGCATTTCATTCAATATTAAAATGTGTTAAGTTGTTGGGCTGGGCATATGCTAAAAAACATCAATATCTAAACAATATTTTTATACATGTTAATTATTAAATAAAGTGTTTAAAAATTAATATAGTAGACCATAACTACCTAAAAATTTAGAGATGATACTATTAACAACTTAACCTATTAAATCCATTACTAATTCATGTATTTGCCTATTATTACACTAAACAACCTATAATTCGTGTTCATGTAAATAATATTTTATTAGATAATAAAAATAACCAAATGAGCGACACATCTAGTTAGTTTAGGACAACTCAGATGAAAAGTATTTGTGAGATTACCACTTTTATGAGCATCATCCCACTGGTCCCTGTATTGGTCAGGCAATTCAACCAAATGAGTGACACATCAAGTTAGTTTACTCTTATTAGTTTCAATGATGGCATCCCAATAAGCATCATTCCACTGGTCCCTGTATTTGTCAGGCAATTCAATTAATTTCTTGAAGCACTCTGCCAACATGTTTTCCCTCCACTCCTTCAAAGGAGGCAACCCAGTTTGAGCAACTAACCAATGTTTATAGTCAACCTGCCAGAGGAATTTACAAATGGGAAAACATTGATTTAACTATAAGAATCTTAAATTTAAAATTTTCCACAATTGTACATGCGATTCCTTTATTTTTTTTAACACATATGGTAATAAAAATAGATTATTTTAATACTACGAATAAGTGCCAATGACATGCCTAAAATCTTAAAAGATAGACCAAGGTCCACGTAAAATACTCAAAAAAGAATTCTTCACATGGAGGCAACTCACCTGTATTCTTTAAAATAAATGAAGTGTATAGGAGTACAAATTTTGTGATATTATTCAACAATAAAGGATTAAAGAAACTTGGGGAGCTGCACATCGATCACCCTCCATAGAATTCGACATTTTTATTCATTTCTGCACCCAGTACTGCATAGCACCCTTTATTTTTTGTTTTTGTTTTGACTTTTTGAACCCTTAATTGCGACCCATTGAAGTATTAAAAAAGAGAAAATAATTATCTTACACCTGTAAATATTGTACATATTCTTTTTAAGAGTGTGTGATTAAGAAAAAAAAATATAATAAATAATATTAAATAATGTATAAAAAATGATGTATGCATTGTCTATAATAAAAATATAAGAGTTATTAAAAAAGAGGCTATAAAACCCCAGGTTGAAATGACAACTTTTTGGTATAAAAAAAAAATTCAAAACGATTTCAAATAGCACAAAAGGCTAGCATTTTTTTTTAAAAATCTGCAGTTCTGCACAAAAGGCTACTTTGTTAAATAGATACCATCAAAATACAAACGGGTTAAGGGGTCTAAGTAAAACTTTCTTAAGATTATGCTAATTTAAAATTTAAATCAAATTCTACAGAATGGTTTTCTTATAGCAAAAAGAATTGCATGGCTCATAAATCTCTTCCACGCAAAAAGTCTATGGAAATAATTTCCAACCACAATTTGTTAAAGCCTAGTAAGACCCGTAGATGGCTCCATTAAGGGGCCAAGAGGAAGGGATCAATGACTTAAAACTAGTGTCCTGATAATCATACCAGACCGATTGGTCAGACTGTAAACCAAACCATTAATCGGTCCTATTATGTCTGAAAAACCAATATTTTGAAAGCCGATCTAAAAACCGACAAACCGGGTCAAACCGGTTCTCTTTATTATAAAACATTATCAAAGTTCCACCACAAATATTGGAACTCAAGTTCCTTTCCAAGGAGACATACCATCTTACCAGCAGGTCACAAGAGTTTGTTTGCTATGTTGTTATTTTTATATCATATAACTAACATCAAACATAAAATATAAAATGCTTTTATATAATAATCTAAACATATTAAAATATATTTATCTAATATAAAATATATCTAAGTTACTATAAAAAATAATTTTTTATTAATAATATTAAAATAAATTATATTAGCTCTCATAAATAAAAAAATTATATTAGTTCTTTCATTTTCTTTTTATTTACTTACTGACTTAATATTATATTATTACTTACCAACATTATTCATATTAGTAGAATTATGTGTTAGTTTTAAATTAATAAAAATGTTTTTAAAATATTAAATTTATGTTTATAAAAGTTGATGACACTAATATTAAAAAAAATAGCATGATACCTTTTATAATTATGTTCCGGTTCAACCACAGTTCAATTACAATTGAACCATTGAACTGCGAATTAATTTTGTCACCAGTTCAATGACCGGTCCGACTTTCATAACCTTACTTTAAAAAAAGTCAACTACTTTAATTTTCTTTAACCATGATTAAATTGCATTCATCTTTCCTGTTTAAAAAATGGTACAGATATCCCCTCTTTTACGTTTTTAACAAACAATAACCCTTGCATTGTAATTTTCTTTAAAAAAATAAATAAATACTTAAAAGGAGGAGAATCCATATGGTTGTATTTGGAATCAACTAAAATTGAAAATAATTTGATTTAATTTGATTTGCTTTGATTTAGAAATAAAATCTTGCGTTTGGAACTTATTTAAAAATTGTGATTTGAATTGATTTGATTTAATTTTGTTATTTTAATTTTTTAATTCTTAAGTAGTTATTAAAGGTAAAATAATTTATTTATTTAAAATAAAATAAAATAAAATCTTAACAAATTTGATGAAATTTCTATAAGATTTTAAAAATCAACTCATTTCTATAAGATTTCTATCATCCAAGACCAATCCTTTGGCATTGGAAATGTTATTAGGAATGATGAGCAATCTTTTGTAGCAGGAAAATCCATTTCCTGTCAGGTTGCAGTGGAGCCACTCAGAGGAGAAATTTTGGCTGCTAAGGAAGGTCTTCTTTTCGCTTGGGAGTTGGGTTGCGGAAGAATACGTCTAGAAGATGATGCAAAGGAAGTGTACAGGAGAGACTGGATGAGCAAGTGGAGGACTATTCGTTTAATGTTACTTTGTCTACAAGATTTATTTTTGTATGCATCTTGGTTTGATCAGTTTGAGAGTGGCTATGATCCTAGAACTTGTAATCAGGCAGCAGATGCTATAGCAAATTTTGCTAAGCATAATAACTCTTGTATTTGGATTAAGGATTGTCCTGATTTCCTTTCCTCAATCATTTTTTTCTGATGCTCAATAAATAGCCATTCAGATAAAAAAAAACATATCATTTCCATTTTTTTAACATTCCAAACATAAATCAAATCATTTCCATTTTTTTCACATTCAAAACACACTTCATTTTATAGAGATGTTTACATCCATGACACATTGACACAACAAGGTTCCAAAATGGAGTGTAAATACCAAGAAAACAGATATAAATACCTGAAGTGGACGAAGGGAAAGAGCACAGCTTTCCGGCAAACCATTTTTCTCTATTTCTTGATAGATATCTTGAACAGAATCCATCATCTCCTCTTCTGTAGGTAACAGAATCTTACCGGATAAAACTCTTGCAACCCACTTGGATTGTAATTCAGCCATAAGGAAGATGGGCTCCTGGTCACAGCAGGTTCTTCACCTTCTCAGTTACACAATCAATGTTATTTAATTGGATAATAAAGCAAATATATCTTCAAAGAGAGAGTCCTTGAGTCTCAAAAAGGGCAATGATGAATGCAGATTTGCATAGTGCACAGTAGTAACAATTTTGGGGTAGCACAGGACTTACATTAAGAAAATAAAAGGTACAGTGACTAGAGGTTTAATTATTGCAAACAATAATAATTGCTTATCAGTTTGAGTTCAGCTAGTTTTGACCTCCTTCTACTTCAAAAAATGATCTCACATTCAAATTTATACAAGAGTGACTCCTTGTAGACTCAACTTTGTTATTTGCACACGAAAAACTCTACGGCTATGCCATTCTTACACTTTTCAATTAACCAATATTTAAACATGCTTCACCAAGAATTTATTCAAACTTCAGCACTATTATCAAAGTCATTGGAGATTTCTTGGTTAGCTTTGCATGCATATTTGGTTAACGAATTACATTATTGGGATAATCAGAATGGTCCCAATGGAAGTTATTCCCACCACAAAATATAAGCTGAAGACGAATGGTGTGCAAGGATCATTTTTGTTTATAATTTAGACCTCTTAATACGGAATATTGGGAGAATATTGCAGCATTATTACACTGATCCTAATTGATCTAATACGGAATATTGGGAGAATATTGCAGCATTATTACACTGATATATTGGGAGAATATTGCAACATTATTACACTGATATATTAGGAGAATATTGCAACTTATTACACAATTGATCTAATATGGAATATTAGGAGAATATTGCAGATATATTGGGAGAATATTGCTTATTACATCCTAATTGATCCTTTCGTAATCTTTTTATTTGTATAGTTATTATTAGAAATCCGGTTTAGGAGTTTTTGTAGGAGTCCTTAGCTAGGTAGTTGGTAGAGCTTGGTATATGATGAGGAAAATTCATGATTCACTATTTCTTTATGGTATCAAAGAAGGTTACCCTAGGGTTAAACATACATTCCTGTCAGCTTATGACAGAAAAGAAGAAGGATCAAAATCTTCTATGGAAGGAGGAGACGACCAATCTCGAAGAAGAAACCATCACCATATGATCTCAATTCCAACACAACCCAGGCACGCGAGTGCTGAAAACTATGAAGAGTGGGCCAGGTCTTCTTTTTGTCGATGGCACCATAAAGCAACCGCTTGGGATGTTGGGTTGGTGTCTTGGAAGAACACGTCTCTCGAAGGAATGCATGCATTCTCGGTGGTGAATGGCCCTAGGATTCAACAATCGAAATGTACAAGGAGAGAATGACTGGATGGAAAGCAAAATGTGGATGAATTGAACTATTCGTATGCAAGTGTGATATCAAAGAGAAGTTTGTCAATTCTTGACATTGTAGGGATTTATTTTCGGCTTCGACCACGCCATCATTGAACGAGTTTACGCTACTTGGATTGTGAAGACAATTTCAGTTTGAGCAAACCGGTGGAAAAGCAAGAGGTCATGGCTATGAGATGCAAAAGACAAGTCTACAACTGTTGTAAACCGAACAGGCATGATGCCACAATTGCTTTCGTGTGATCGCAAATTTTGGTCGAGGGAGCATAACACCAACACGCGGTGCTCATCAAGGCCGTGGGAGAGGCACGAATTGCAAATGTAAACTTCCAATGGGGAACAATTTTACCAACAAGTGGATGCAGATAAGATTCGGTGGATCTCCTTTCCTCAATCATTTTTTTCTGTTATGCTGCAATTTAAATACAAATTGTATTCAGATAACTCTTTATGAAAAACCGTACTCGAGGACGCCGATTGGAGTGGGTGAACGAAGAGATATCATTTCCATTTTTTGATGATTTTTCATTTTGGCCAAGCGTAACACCCTTCCATGAAGATCAAATCAAATTTGGAAATAAAGCCATTTTTTTCCTTTGAGCAATAATAAAGCTAGTAGTACATTCAAAAACACCATCTTCATTTTATACTATAGATGATGTTTACATCCATGACACATTGCTTTAGTGACACAAAATAATTCAAGGTTCCAAGCGTGATTGTTTCTTCGTACATCTTGTGTAGGAACCCCCAACAAAATGGGAGAGTTGAAAGAAAACATAGGCACATCCTTAAGCACGTGCTCTGAAATTTCAAGGTAACCTACCTATCTCATTTTGGGGAGAATGTGTCTTGATAAACACTTGTTGAACGGAAAAACTCCGTGGACGAGATGATAAGGAGAGCCACAGAGTTTTTGGGTGTCTATGTTATGCTTTCATAATCAAGGTAAGGCAAACCATTTTTTTTGTGGGGTACTTCATGGTAAGAAAGGATGGAAGCTTTTTGATCTAGATAGTGAAACTTACTTTGTATCATCTTTGAGAATGAGAATTCCATGAAACCTTGATCAATTCATCTCTCTTCTGTGAAAGTAAGGATTGTAGAAGAATCTTACCGGAAAGCACTAAAACTCTTATATCGCAATGTTGAAACAATGATGAAGAATCCCTTGGTCGCGGTAAACGTAATAGGATTCCCTCTGTGAAGGCCGCAATTGTCACTTATACTTTGTCCAACAAATGAGCCATCCAAGTTCACTCCTCCACAAAGAAAATCGGTAATAACGATTATGGAGCGCAGTTCCTGGTTGCAAAGCAACAACATTCTCGGTTCTTGGCACCTTCTGAAATACAGTTACAATCACATCATGGAATGTGCCCTATTTAATTGATCAAGTATAATGGCGGTGTAGAGAGGTTTAAAGCAGTCATTCTTGGAAACCATATATCTTCAAAATGAGTCACCGTTTCGAATTGTTTTAGCTATGAGTCATCAAAAAGGGCAATGATGAATGCAGATTTGCATAGCGAAAGTCACCGTATGGATTAAAACAAGCTCCTCGTTGTTTGGTTTGCAAAACTTTCCTCGCTCTCAAGAAATATGGATTTTGTCAATAGTTATTCCTTGTTCACTTTAATTTAATGATGTGCAACTTGTGGTTTTATGTTGATGATTTGATCATTAAGAAAATAAAAGGTACAGTGACTAGAGGGGATTTAATTATTGCAAACAATAAAACTAATTGCTTATCAGTTTGAGTTCAGCTATCACGTTTTGACCTCCTTCTATAGTGTCTTGTTCAAAAAACCACGAGCGATCTCACATTCAAATTTTTTTTATACAAGAGGATGACTCCTTGTAGACTATTTTTTTGGGTCGCTCTCCTAACTTTGTTATTTGCAAAACAACATGCGAAAAGTGGGTGAAAGGTATTCTCTCGGCTATGCCATTCTTACACTTTTCAATTAACACATTGAATATTTAAACATGCTTCACCAAGACTTTACTTTCGTGTCCGGCCTTGATATTTATTCAAACTTCAGCACTATTATCAAAGTCATTGGAGATTTCATGGTTAGCTTTGCATGCATATTTGGTTAACGAATTACATTATTGGGATAATCAGAATGGTCCCAATGGAAGTCATTCCCACCACAAAATATAAGCTGAAGACGAATGGTGTGCAAGGATCATTTTTGTTTATAATTTAGACCTCTTCCGTTTTCACAATAATGGAGAGAAGAAAGGAGAAAATCTTGTTATCAATAACCTTAGTGACAATACCAATGAAAGAGAGCCAAGGTGCTAACGCTGGAGGAAAGATGTGCTTATATAGTGGCCCAACACACTTGTCTTCAACGGTTACAATTCCATCGGTTTCAAGGAATGGAAAATGGTATCTGTATCTGTCAACACATTTAGCACAAAATAATTCCTTGAAAAGTTAATTGTTATCACTTCACCAAAAAAAAGTTAATTGTTATCACTTAAAAGAGCAAGAAAACCTATAATGATATCAAGAACATTAATAAATTCTCAAAATACTATTTCTAAATGTAGAAATGATAGATGTAAACCAAAAAACTCTTGAAAAAGATAAAAATGCCTGAAACTTTCTGATTGTACCCAGTACAGTGGATTATGGCATCTGCAAAAATTGATGATCCATCTTGAAAGGCAATGGAGCCATCTTCATTCACACATTTTATCTGCGAAAGAACTATAAGTACCAATAGCATATCTTGCCAAAACAAATAAGCTAAAAAGATGAACCAAAAAAAAACAAAGCTTTAGTTCTTTTCTCAAAAGCATCTCCAAGTACCAATTTTTTTTTTTAAATGTTTGCGTCTTTTTGAAAGAAAATTTATGTCAGAGATACTTAACTTCATTTCGGTTTAAAAACAACTCTTCTTCAAAATAAGCCCATACAGACAGGTTTAAAAAATCAATGTTTATAAAATACTATCAATTATCTTTAAATTACAACCTGCATTAGTACACCATGTATTCTAATTTAGTAACCAATATTAGAACTTGGAAGTACTTCATTTTTGGTTTAAAAAGCACTCTTCTCCAGAATTAGCCCATACAGACAGGCTTTAAAAACGACTATTAAGTTTTGTATAAAATATATACATTTAGATATTATAACTTTACCTTTAAAGTACACTCTTATTGTAATTCACAGAATATGTAAATTGTAAACAAAATATAGAGATGACAATCAGCCCATTAACATAATAATTAGAAGTTGTATGCATAATTACTGTATACGTACCATTTCATGGTATATTACATTTTCAAAATTCACACCGAATGGATTATCTTTGTATGCTATATGAACCTCCTTTGCCACTGGTAAAAGATGTGTTGTAATATCAAAAGCACTACCTCCATATCCAATTAAAAGCACAATCTGTTTTTTACAACCCCCCCCCCCCCCCCAAAAAAAAAAAAACGAACAATCTGTTAAGTAGGGATTACCATGAATTCTGTAAGTATATAACAAAATAAGGTGATAGATTTTCTTTTGGACCCAGCCTATTTTCAATGTTACTGCTCCTAGCATAGCATCCGCGTTCGAATGGGCTACTAAAAATTCATTCCAAATCAAATTCTATGATGATAGTACAAAAAGAAGAAAAATACAAATCAATTCTTCACTTGTTAAGATCAGGATTCTCTAGCTTAAAATATTAAATTCAGACTATATTTTGGAGAGAGATATTTTAGAGAGAGGAATTTGAGAGAATAGAGAGAGATTTTAAAGGAGAGAAAAAAAATTAAAGAGAGATAAATTTTAGAGAGAAAGATTTTAAAGGAGAGAAAAAAAAAAAAAAAAGAGAGAGAGAGAAAGAGAAAAGAGAAATTTTAGAGAGAGAAATTTGAGAGAGATTTTAAAGAGAAAAAAAATTCATGTGATAAGTACAAAAAATTTAAAATAATTTTTAAATATAATATACTTTTAAATGGAAAGATCGGATATTCATTCATTTAATGGATGAATATTTTTTTTATTAAATGAATCATGGATAAATTAGATTTTTTTAATATTTTTTAACAAAGTAAAAATGAATTAGTGATTTATTTTTTATCCATCCCTTCTAATTTAATCCAAAGTACATTCAAACCATCCATTTTAAAGCCCTATGAAAGTGTTGGGTTGATGTGCATGGTGCTGGGATTTTGTATTGATGTGATTGGGATTTAGTTGAAGTCTTGAAGAGGATGGGGAATTTTGGGGTGCTCTCTCTATTGTTAAACCTCTCTGATCTCCATTTCCCCCTCAATTCTCTGTTTTTCTTCCTTACCTATTTTTTCTTGCTCTTGCTTTGCTTTGAGTATATATCCCATTGAGTGAAAACCATGAATTAATATTATGTGTGTGGTGCAGGTGCTAACATGGAGTGATGGCACACAACGTGGTTTGTGCTGTGAGAGGACACTGCCAAGGTGCCTAGAGTGTGTGAGCAGATGGTGCATCAATGAAGTGTGTGTACTGTGCAGTGTAGGTGTGTCGTGTAGTGTAGTATAGTGGAGTGAGGGAAAGAGTGCAATGTGAGTGCAACGTGAGCGAATGTGAGACAGTGAGAGTGAAAGTGCAAGTGTTTTGTGTTAGTGAGAGCGGAGAGTGATGCCAAAAACAAGAGTGAGAGGCCAACAGCCCTTGTACCCGCTGCAGTGGTGCAATTGTTGAAGTGTATAACCATGTAATGAAATAAAGAGAAACAAAAAAAAAAAGAAACTTTGGTTTTCACTCAAAACAAGAAAGAATGTCACTGAGGAGTGCAACGTTTCCTGCCTCTTCATTTCATCATTTTTTTGTTGTTTTTTTTTTCTTGTAATTGAAATAAAATGGGCTATGAGTTTGGGCCAATGAAAGCAATGAAAGAAATTGATTCAAAGGAAAATAGTTTGGCTCTTGTAAATGTAATTTTTTTAATTTTTAATTTTTTCTCTTTTCTATTTTTTTGTTTGTTTTCTTAATTAAGATTTTTTTATGATCTGGATAAAAATAAGTGTTCACAATAAAGGCCAAATTTGATTCCAAACTCTTACATTTATGTAAAAAAAAAATTTACCAATTAAACTAGTTGACAGTTACTAATTAATTTCACCGCTTTATATTTATGAAATTGAATTAACCATATTTTATATAAAGAGTTTTGTTAAAAAATCCCCAAATGCATTAGTCAAGGAGCAAATATTTCTAATTACTTAAAAGAAAAAAATAGTCTTTGAATTTTAAATACAATTTACGTTTTTTTAATACTTTTTATTTTTTATTCGTTGAACAACAGCAAATGTCTACAAATAATAATAATACATGTAATACTTGTCTATTTTGGGTCAAACTGTGTTAGCATGAACGTACCTTTCCGTAAAAAGGTTCAGGTTCACGGTAGTTATGGCTATGCATTTGGTACCCACCCCAGTTTCCGATACCTGGAATCTCCGCAATTATCGGTGCCGTGTTATGACCCGAACACACCACAACTGCTTCGAACACTTCCCGGGTCACCGATTCGGATCCCCGAGTCACGGACTCAACCAACCACTCGTCCTTCCTTCCCTCCACTCGAACCACCCTCGTGTTGAATCGGGTCAACTCGCGTATCCCGAACTCGCCCGCAAACCTGTCCAGAAAACGGAGCACCTCGTCGTGACACGGAAAGGTTCTCGGGTCTGTTTCGGTCCTCAGAAACGGGTAATCGAGGAAACTCATGAGTGCCCTTGGGAGGTTGGTGCGCATGGAGAGGTAGAGGCTGCTGTGGACGGTTTCTCGGTTCGGGTCGATGCAGAGAGGGTCGGATTCTATTCTCGGGTCGAAGACCCAGTTCCCTCCGATGCGGTCATTTTGCTCGAAAACGACGACGTTGTGGCGTTCCCGTTGAAGCTCGCGTGCGGCGATGAGGCCCGAAACACCTGCTCCTATTACTGCAACTTTCGCGGAGCGATTCATTGAGTTGAGAGAATGGTCATAAAATATCGCCTTATTTTTTTCAATGAATGAATACTAGAACTAGAATGTCTTTGGTAAGTTTTGGTTTTAATAATAAAATAATTATCTCATTATTTTTTTCTATATTATTTTTTAACACTGATTAATAAAATATAAATTTATAATTAATTATATATTTTAATTAATTAATTATAATTATGTGTATTAATTAATTAATAAAATATCCATTAATTAATTTATATATATGACTAATAAAAATTTTATATTTTATTAATCAATATAAAAAATAATATAAGAAAATTGAGGGCGATTAATAATATATGTACGAGCTTAATTTCTTTGAGTGTCTCTCTTAGTCATCGATTTTTTTTCCCCCTTATACAATCACGGTGTAAAAATTTGAACCTATATGCTTACTTAGATGTGCATATTTTCTAACTAGATTTTCATGTTTTCAAAATAATATTATTAAATACTGCATTTCAAATATTTCAACCAAATTAAAAATGATTTTTATTTTTTATAAATGGATTTAGAAAAAGAAAAGACATATAACAAATATTTTTTAAAAAATATTAATCTAAACTAGTCTATGATGGCTTATCAAGTATTGACTTTAATTCTATGGATGAACTTTCGCTCCAATATAATCAATATTCAAAACAACATAGGATTTCACTGGACATTATTAGTCTATAATCAATAATGGTTTCTCAATTATTTTATATATATATATATATATATATGATTTTATTTTGATCTAATGTTAGTGTATAAAATTTTTGTACTATTATTTAATTAATGTATTATCATATCATTAAAAATATTGGATCATAATAATAATTATTAAATATCAAAATCCAATTTTTTTAAAAAAAGGCCAACATATATTGAGAAAACTCTACCAAATACTTCAAACTATATTCTTGAGACAACCCAAATCAATAACTCGCATGGGAAATGCAATATCTTTGCTATTACGAAGCAGATGCACTTTGAATGATGGCATTCCAATAAACATCATCCCATTCGTCTCTGTACTTTTCGTTCATTTCAACAAAATTCTTAAAGCACTCTGTATACATAGTCTCCCTCCAATCTTCCAAAGGAGACAGCCCAGTTTGTGCAACTAGCCAATGTTTGTAGTCAACCTGCCACAGCAATTTGTAAATAGGTAAATTCAGAAAAGTAAAGCTACCTTAAACTTAAAAAACTATCTCATATATAATGAATAATTCTAGTAACACATTTTCACTTACGTGATCTCACATCAACATAATTTTTACCGTTTGATTATATCTGATTTTACATTATTTATTATATATTTTCATTCTAATTTTATCACAAAAGTATATGTGAAATATATACCACTTTACTTAAAGTGATGTATATCTAACTTTTTTTATTATATATAATTGGGTATAACTATAACATGACTCCATTGAAGGCCCAATTCACAATTTCAAGCTCAGATAAAGCAACTTATACAATTATTTACTGTTGTGAGTGCAAGAATATAATAAGAAGTATTATTCAAAGGGTGTAAACTAACTTCTACTACTGTATATCGAATATCGGTTCATCCCATCCTTATAGAACTGGATGGACAGTTTTAAAGCTATCCGTTTTGATTAATTTTCTTGATCTACTGTGCTTAATTTTCTGTCCTAGTACTCCTTGTGAACTGTAATATTATTATTATTATTATTTAGTTACACTGTAATATTAATTTTCTTTTTTACTGTCACTGTAATATTAATTTGAAACAAGTAAAACTTAAATTTTCTAATACATGAGTATATACTAAAGCATTAATTTTCCCTTAACTAGCCCTTCTAGTATTTAGAGAGAGAGAGAGAGAGAGTGTTAAAAATTCATCTCATATATTTATTTATTTTTTTATGACACATCTCATATATTTAATTACATTTAGTACTTAAGCCTTCTTGTGCTAGAATAAATTAACAAGTTCGATCCATTACAAAGCCATAGTGTTTTTCAAATGCAGTAGTGCTGCGTATGTGTATACAAAGCTTCCCTACTGTTCTCAAATCCCGATGCATAGAATTCTGCATGTGGGTTTTATTTTATTTTATTTAAAAAAAAATCATGCCAATTGGTCTTTTGGATTAAAAGAAACAAAATTTAAGAGGAGAAAAGTTTAATCCGATGAATGATGATATCACTGAACTAGTGAACTGAATATCTATAATGCAGTGTGTATCCATGACATCAACAAAGTTGTGAAATGAGATGTAAACTGACGAGGAAAACAGGTGTACATACCTGAAATGGACGAAGGGAATGAGTGTAGCGCTTGGGCAACCCATTTTCCTCCATGAGTTGATAGAATTCTTGAACAGATTCCATCATCGCCTCTTCCGCAGGTAACACAACCTTACCAGATAGAACTCTTGCAACCCACTTGGATTGTAACTCACATATATGGAATACGGGATCCTAGCCGCAGCAAATTATAATTAACCTTAATTATTTCAGGAAAATATATCATTGTATATAATGAATTTGAGTAAATTAATAACTTAGTCCCTGAAATTATTTTTAACTTGTAATTTAATTCTTGAATTTAATTATGTGTCTCTAAATTTGTATAATTTATATCAACTTAATCCTTTTTACGGATTAAAGTGAGAAATTACAACAAAAAAATTAAATTAATACAGATTTTATAAATTTAAAAATTAATTTATATACATAATTAAATTTAAGAACTAAACTGAAAGTAAATTTTAACATTGACTAGTCACATTAAGTTACTTAACTCAATTAGTTTTTTGTTATACTGCAGTTAAGTTGTTAGAGAGTTAGTTAATGTGTTTAGAAGTTAGTTAATTGTGTTGTACACATGTATATAACCACATATATCAGTGTATTCCTCAATCTCAATCAATACAATTCACTCATTTTTCACTCTAATATGCTATCAAAACAGTGTATTCCTCAATGTCAGTAATTAATACATTTCACTCATTTTCCACTCTAATAGTAAATAATAATTTCAAGGACTAAATTATTAATTTATTCTAATGTATTTGTCATAAAAATAAATCTATATGAATATAAAATAACGTTGAAAATAACTTCTGATAAATAACCTTAAAGGTTAAACCAATGAAAGAGAGCCATGGAGCCAATGCAGGAGGAAAGACGTGCTTGTATAGTGGCCCCACACGATTATCCTCGACGGTCAGTATTTCATTCTTTTCAAGGAATGGAAAGTGGTACCTGTATCTGTTATATTAATTATGCCACAAAATCATTAACTACTACATATATAATTATTGTTCCAATGAATTAAAAATGGAGTTTTCTATTTAGTAAGTTGACGGCACTTATTAAGAAATTTATTAAAAAAAAATTATATTAAAAATATTTTTTTTCAATTCTTAATATATTCAATATTTTACTTTTCATAAAAAAAAATTATTTTAGATCAATAAGTCCCCTTGAGATGTCGGTGGAGAGTGGATTATACCCATCCAATGCTCTCCCACCCTCCTCCCCCTCCCCTTTCCCCCCGCCCCCGCCTTAGTAGGGGGCCCCTAGGCCCCACCCCTGATGGTAGGGCCTCCCCAAAACCCAAAAAAAAAATGTAACAGATGAAAGATGGCAAGAAATAAGGATATCTAGAAGATGACAAAATGTTTGAAGCTTTCGGATTGTACCCTGTACAGTGGATTATGGAATCCGCATAAATAGAGAATCCATCTTCAAATGCAACCAAGCCATCTTCATATACACATTTGATCTGGCAAAAAGACAGAATGAGAATCAGTAATATATTCTTAACAAAGTAATATATATCATGCAAAGCATTCAAATTATTTAAATTACTTAAGTGAGTTAAATAAGAGTGTTTTGGGTGGGAAATTCAGCTAGTGTGGAAATGGAATGAGTCGGCAGGCCCAGAAGATGTTGGTATATAAATGACCAAATCTAATTAAAAAGATACTTTGTATCCATAATAACTTTGTACATACCATAGTATGGAACTTTATATTGTCATAATCATGCAACTTCATACCCATTAAATCTGGATTCGGTTTTGTTGCTACATGAACTTCCTTTGCTACTGATGCAATATCTCTTGAGATGTCAAAGGAACTAGGTCCAAGCCCAATCAAAATCACAACCTGTTAAGTAGAGATTGTCAATGAATTATGTGAATAAATAAAAGAATATGGCGTTAAACAGATTTTTCTTTAATAAACAATTAACTGATAATCGATTTGATTATAAACCAAATACATTTGCACTGACAGATTTATTTTTTATTTTTTTGTCAAATTAAAGGGCGTTTAGTGTTACAATACTCTACTCAAAAGACTATGAATTCTTTTCTAGATTTGATAATAAATATTCCTTCTAGTACACACGCCTTCACTCTATCAAATCATAATAATTAGAGTATATATGCACACAAAATGATATTTAGAAAAGCTTTAGAACAGTCAGAGTTGCTTTGAGATTTTTTTTTTTCTTGTTCTTTCCTGATAGAATATTGAGATTTTCCACTATGCGTGACAAGTTCGTGGTCCACGAATTTCTGCATGACAATTCAAATTTGTCTGATCTCAGATTTCTTTCCTATGATAATTTTAGTGGGGTTTGGCCTGTATTTGGAGAGTCCCAATTTTGTGTCCATTTTCTTGAAAGGAATAATGTGGGCTTTTGTGAACCACTTTTGATAAATGGCAGTAAGACCTCAACAGTGAATTCTAATGCAGTTGCTGGTATAGAAATTAGAGTGATAACAGAAATTGTGGTTGAAGTGAGTATATGCATTGTCAATGTCAGTCTTTGTGGTAATTTGAGGTTGCTTCGAAATTCAATGTTGCCTTCTATGGAGGACACTGTCAATGCTCAGTTGGAATCCACTGGAAGAGTTGAGGAGAACCCAAAAATTTCTAGATATAATATTTGTTTTGAGCTACTTGGATACTGATATATTGATATGATGTACAGATATGAATACATGTATCAGATACGATACAGGTATAGTACGGGAATACGACTTTTGTTGAAAAATTAAATTAACATTTATCAAGTATTTGAGTATGAGGTACAGATACGAATATGTATCCGACATAGATACGGCAAATATTATGAAGCACCCATGCTTCACATTGAGCACTATATAATACCTTCATCATTCTGTTATTCGGTGTTGGGTTGGACATCACTGTAGAAAGGATTGGTTCAAGGAGGAAATGCATCCTTGGATTGAACTCTGATCAGGTTTTGGTCAATGCTGTAATTCATTACATGTTATGTTACTATATGGTGACAGTGGGAAAGGTGATATATATGAAGAGCACCTGCCGCTCCATGTTGATAGGCCTCAGTCAATGGAAGAGCTCGAACCTTTTGTTTCTACAATTGGAGTTGTGTTGTTGTGTGTGATAAAGGTATGGAAAGATGAAAGTGCAGCTGGGCCTGTGGCCAATCCTGTCAGGACGTGTACTTCAGGTGCTAATGCTGGCTATATTGAGGAGCTACCGCGAAAGTATTATGGGACTGAACACAAAAAATGTGGGAGCAGGAGCAGTCATTGATGAAAGGAAGCCACTTAGTTCAGAGATGGGAAGATATTCAATGAGCAGGAAGAGTACTCGTTGGGGTTAGTAATCACATAGATTCTATCCAGCTTAAGAAATTGCATTTAACTATAGAAAATTTTGAGGTTCCAATGCTCTACTCACTGTTTTATGGTGCATATCTGAGTAGCCCGTGTGATCATACTAGTCCAATTAAATTTCTGATTTCTAAGTCAGCAAAAGTGTTGGATGTTGATAGAGCACCGCGAAAATTAATTGTTCAGACATATAGGGGTAATAGAGAGGGTATCAGTATTATCAAATTCATTCCAGGTGGCCATTGGGAAATTTTTGGTGGATTTGATGATGTTGTGACAAAATGGGATCTATTTGCTGGGAAGCTATTGCATGATGTCAAATTACAAGTAGTGATGGTCTATGATGCTTTGCCCCATGCCCTGCAGCTTTTGCAACCTTTTACCAATTTTCATTCCTATGCATTTGGCCATTTCTCCTTTTTAAAGCTCGTGACTTGTAGCCTTTTGTGCCTTGTGCCGAGAGCTTGGATGATAGGTTCCGTTGGCAAGAGAATTGACTTAACCAGTATTAAGTTGCAGCAAGTAAAATTTGATTCCATCGGTCCTCTTACTGTTTTTACCTTCATGGAATATTAGCATTGTATGTTTTTCAAATAATTAGTTTTCCATCAACCTTGAGGACAAGGTTGGCTTCAAAGGGGGAAGTATTGATACGTATTTTATAGTTTCATGGTTAGTTTAGGTGTATTGTTAGTTAGTGAAACTTATATAAATTACAGAATAATAATAATGTAATAGCATATTTGAATGTGAATGCAAATTTACGAATCTTTTTTTAACTCCAATAAAAAAAAATTAGAATCTTGCTGCCTGACTTGAAGAAGGAAGTTCTAACATAAATGTTTAGACAGAGTCATGCTAATTAAGTGGCAAGTAACCCTCTCATCCTTATTTGCATGCTAAATACAACATGAAATTATAGGCATTTATAGAACTAATATAAGCACAATTATATGGTTGGTCTTCATTATAAAAGCAGCTCAGTTGAATCTTGCTGCCTGACTTGAAGAAGGAAGTTCTAACATAAATGTTTAGACAAAGTCATGCTAATTAAGTGGGCAAGTAACCCTCTCATCCTTATTTGCATGCTAAATACAACATCAAATTATAGGCATTTATAGAACTGATATAAGCACAATTATATGGTTGGTCTTCATTATAAAAGCGGCTCAGTTGGATAAAAAGGGGGGAAATTAGTGACAAGATTTTCACAATCAATTTGAATAAGAGAATTATTAATTAAATTGCATCATCATATGCATTTGAAAAAAAAAATAGTAAAAACTGCCTATTTATTGTGATCAATGAAAATTAAGTTTTGCCCATAAATTGAAATCGCAGTAACACATCTAATACACATAAAACAACAAATAGAAACCAAAGGAACACACAAACTTAAAATATTTATGATTAAACGAGTTTGAACGTATATAATAGTATAATAAGCTAATCATATTATTAACTATAATAATTAATTAAAATTATTTATTAATTAAATATGATAATTTATTAATTAATAAAGTAATTAATATAATATACTGAACTTACATACATTAAATTTATATAAGTATTTTTCTTTAATACATAATTTAATAAATTTGTTTCAAAAAAAAAAAATTGTGCAATATTTTTATACTAATTTCTAAGTTTGAAAATTGAAGTACCTACCTGGCCTCGAAAAGGTTGAGGTTCTCTGTAGTTGTGGCTATGCATCTGACATCCACGCCATCTTTCAATTCCCGGAACCTCACCGAGTTTCGGTTCCACGAAGTGACCCGAACACACAACAACCGCTTCAAACACCTCCCGACTCACTGAGTCACGGCCTCGAGTCGTCTTCGACTCAACCACCCACTCGTTCCCCTTCCCCTCTACTTTCACCACCTCCGTGTCGAATCGGGTCAACCCGTGGATCCCGAACTCTCCCGCAAAATCCTCTATAAAACGGAGCACCTCCTGGTGACCCGGGAACGTTCTCGGGTCGCCCGTTTCTCGCTTCGAAAACGGGTAATCCAAGAACCCCATGAGCTGCCTCGGAAGATTCGTGCGCAGCGAGAGGTAGAGGCTGCTGTGGACGATATCTCGGGTCGGGTCGAATCCAAGAGGGTCGGAGTCTGTTCTCGGGTCGTACACCCAGGTGCCTCCGACGCGGTGGTTCTTCTCGAAAACGACGACGTCGTGGCCTTCGCGTTGAAGCTCCCGAGCAGCGACGAGACCAGCAACACCAGCTCCGATAACTGCAACTTTCACGGACCGAGACATTGTGCAATGCAGAAAGAGAGAAAGAGAGAGAGGGTTACTGAGAGGTTGAATTTTGAGAAATGGTTGAAAACGTTGACGTTTATGGGGTGGCAATGGCGTTGGTCAAAACTCAGAAGCACTTGACTATGTTTGAAGTTGTTTTTTCATATCATATGTATGTTGGTGGAGCAGACCACACCAACAACCATGTCTGTGTTTTTTTTTTCCCCTTCTGTTTGAATTGTTGAAACACGAGGAAAACGGTCTTTGTTTATAGGGTGAGGATCGTCGGGATCATCTCCTTATTATACTTAGAGGTAAACACAAATTTTATTATATTAGGAGTTGTCATGTTAAGTTATAGTTTCATTAGTTTTATTTTAAATAAATTATTTATTTCTCTTTTCACTCGTCTTTTATTAATTCTTTATTTGCTTGGATCAGGATCTTTGTTTGGACACAAATTTTTTTCCTAAAGAGTATCATAATAAAGTAGAAATTATTGAACAACAATAAAATATTTAATATAATAAGATTTTAAAAATGTTTATTTTTTTCCTTTAGTACAAACAATTAATAGGATATATATTAAATATTCATTAATCAATACTTTAAGATACTTCCTAATAAGAAGAAAAAAAGAAAAGACGAAAAATGTACTTTGATCCTTTAATTTTATTTTTTAAATTTAATCTCATAACTTTTTTTTATTAATTTAATCCATTAAATTAAGAATCGTTAAATAATATAGTCTTCGTTAATAATTCTGTTACCTAAATTAACAATAAAAGACCAAAGTAAAAATATAAAATAAGTTAAGATAATAAAGTATTATTTTTTTTCAAATTTATTATCTTTGCCTTCCCTCCCTTTCCCAATTCTTCTTCATCTCCTTTTCTGTAGCAGGGTAACACGGGTCCACCATTTGAGGGGAAAATGTCCGAACCAATAGTTCAAAATTTCAACAAAAATTGATCCACCTAACCAACCCTATTAATTTCGGGTTGGTTCGGGTCAATACATCGGTTACGATATATGGGCTTAGCTTGGCACCGGTGTGAAACTCGATACCAACTAATGTAACACTCTACCTCGACACTAACTAATGTAACACCCTAGTTAGGCATCACATTTCACTTCCGACTCATAATCAAAATAAGTTCACAAAATTTGAGTTATAAAAGATGAGTTTCAAAATTTCTTCTTTATTGAAATGTAAATTTACTTGAAAATATTAGGTAATATTGAAAATCATATTTCAACTATTCATTATGCAATATTGACACCAATTAATATCACAATTTAAAGAGAAATATAAAATTAACAGACTTATTTTTTTTTTTTTTTTTCTTTAACAATCAATAAACATGACGGTCCTACTTAATAATGCGATTGACTAACGGAAAACTTTAACATACTTATTCCTTTTTCTCGTCCATCTTGATGCATCGACATCACACAACACCTTACACCTTCGAGTCTCCGTCCACTCTTTATTGTTGTCACCAATCTCAGAGTATCCATCGCTCATTATGTCTAAGACAACTCGATCTTTCTATTATTTGATTTTAATAGTACAGACACAGCAAAATAACATAACAAAGAGGTTAGATTACCTACACCAATACCAACATGACAGCACAGAGATAACACACAGCCAACAATATCATACAGATAGATCATACCATAATCATGTTATCAGCATTATCATCATCATCATCCAAGTATTCATAACAATCGTTATAACCAATATTCCTCAATTAATATATCACACAAATATAAATGTTCAGATTATGCATATGCACAAAGACTCAGTTTTTCAAAAACAACTCCATGGAGGTTTTCACAATTTCGAGAAGAATGCTCAATTGTCAGCCTTAGCCCAAAGACAATCTCCCGCTTGTTGAAAAGAATCGTGTTCTTGTCGGGTATCGTCAATGCGTTGCAACGATCGCATCGCCAAGTAGTACAGTATTCGCTTCACCCAAACACTAAATCGACCGCGCCTCGACGCCCCAAGATCCATCATAGACCTCACTATCAATTCTCATTCCCTCTTCAACCACAAGGGCCATAATAGTTATTTGCTATATTTTATACAATGCACGAATATATCAGTGCAAGTCCAACCCCAACGAGCCAAATCTTCTCAATTTCATTTGTACAATGCACGAGTATATCAGTGCAAGTCCAACCCCAACGGGCCAAATCTTTTCAATGCATGTATAATGCACCAAATGCCAATCACAGGCAAAACATGTCATTTTCTCACACAGCATCCATATACTGGTTCTTCGGTATTTATACTGTATTTTCAACAGGAAAATCATATTATCACATTTTCATAGTTATGAAACACTTTCGTCGTATTTTTAACAAAATTGTGCAACATTTCCATTTCATTTTTACAATTCCAAAACGTTTCTGTTACATTTTCACAATTCCAAAACGTTTTTGTTATAGTTTCACAATACCATAACACTTCTTTTACGTTTTTAAAATTTCGTAACATTTCTGTTATGTTTTCTAAATACTTTATGACACTTCATTGACTTTTAAATCAATGTATTTAATTTTTTAATTTTTTTCTCAATATACGTTTCTCAAATTGCGTAACTATTTTTCACCATTTTCAAAATCGCATAACTTAAAAATCATTCTTTTAAGTTGCGTAAATCATTTTTTCATCATTCTCAAAATATTTAAAATACTTTCCAAATCACATAAGATTTTCTCATTTTTCACAATTACGTAAAAATATTCTATCACTTTTAAATTACATAGTGATTTTTCAATAGTAGTTCAAATTGTGTAGAAATATTTTAACGTATTCCAAATCATTTTAAAGATACGTAAAATATTTTTCAACATTTTACAATCACGTAAAATATTTAAACTCACACAAAATATTTAAACGTAATTCAAATCAATAGAAATATTTTAACATATTTCAAATCACGTAGGAATATTTTACTATATTCTAAATCATTTTTAAGATACGTAAATCATTTTTCACCACAATTCTATTACGAAAAATATTTCTTAACCTTCAAAAATTCCATTTCATCCTTTCTCAAAATATTATGACTTTGTACTTCATTTTTCACATTTTCTTATTCAAGAAAATCTTTTTCACGTTTCTTTACTCAAGAAATTCTTTTTCAAATATAATCCACAAAATTACCTTTCCATTGATATAAATCAATGTTTCAAATCTTAAAATTTTCAAACGTACTTCAAAACTTGAAAATAAGTTATACTTTAATAAATTCTCAAATCACCATTATATTCTCCATTTTTCTCAAAGTATTTTCAAACACAACCTTCTTCAAAATAAATTGAAGTTTGAAAATATTTTCGTTTACAAAAACTTAATTTCTCAAGTGATTAAAACGCTCTAATTCCCTTTTCAAATTCCTTGTATTAAATCAATTTATGTTTCCACTTTGAAAATCACTTTGTTCATAAAAATCAAGGCATTACAAGCCTTCAAAAATGTGGACATGACTATTGAAACCATTAAATATTTTTCCTTCTAAATTGATATGATTTTACACAAACAAAATCATTAAAATTTTATTTTCAAAATCGAAGTACCGATGGTTATAAAAACCAAACCCATTTGTTCAAAATCATTTTTACTTCCTTTGCAATTCTTTTTTTTTTTACTTTCTTTGCAAATCCTTAAAATCAATGTTTGCCTATTTCATTCAAAACTCATATTTAGAAAAATACTTAGGATCTTTTTACACAAAATAAATTAATAAAAATTCCTCTAAAATCATATTTTTTTTGTTCTCTTGAAAAATAAACCCTTTGTTTATTTTCCATACTCTCCAAATCATCCATTATCATTCTTCATGAAAATATTAATTTAAAGATACGTAAAACATTTGTTCTAAATTTATCAAAATCTTATAAATGGCCATTGGAACCATGAAATATTTTTCTTTTAAATAAATTCCATTCTTGTTTCTACACAAAATAAATCAATAAAATTTTATTCTAAAATTTATGTTCATGTTTTCTTAAAAAAAAAATAAACCTTTAGTTCATTTTCCATACTCCTTAAATCAATCCAATTTTATTCTCCCATAAACATATTAATTTGTAAACACCTATTTTGAGGTGTCTTGGCCGAAATTTTTATTGTTCTAGGGATCAAAATTTAATTTCCTTGTTCTTGAAAAATTTCAACATTGACCCAAATCAAGAGCATCAAAACCGTAACTCTTCCTTGGCCATTGGAACTAAGATCAATTTTCTTTCCATCCACACATCATGGCATACATATATATTTTTCATCATAAATATCACAAACATGCCATATACTCATCATGCATATTATAAGTATACTATCAAAGCCATAAAATCATGCAAATCATATTAAGCATAGACAAAAATAATCAAAGCACAAGAAAATAAAGCAAAGCTCATAAACACACAATTAATTATTACATAACCATGGATTGGAATTCTCACATGAATTCACAATCCATCAAATATAAGACCATCTCCCACCACCATAATTGGTTGGTGAGATGGATCTCCCTCTTACCTCTTGAAGATCCTCAAAGTTTCTTGATTTTGCTTCTCTTTCCAAGTCCTTCACCACCAAGGGTTTCTCAAATTCAAAACAAAGTACATAGAAATTAGTATACTAAGCTTGATTAAGAGGAACCATGGATCAAACATGGTTTAGATCATGAAAAAGAGATAGGAATTGAAGTCTTCTTACACTTCACCTTAAAAACTCAATAACTTGGCTCTTGAAGAAAGTCCATGAATCTCCAACATGAAAGTTGTTTAGAATATCATGTAGATTCAAGATCTATGGTTGGATTAAATTAAACAAACCATGAAACAATCATAGCTTAGAAAATCATAAACATGAATTTAAATCATAAAAACCAAAGTTTACCTCTAGGAAAGTAAGGTAAAAGTGAGATTTTGAAGCACTTAGAGTGGGATTTTGGGAAAACTTTCTAAATGAAAAGTGTTTAGAATGGTGTTTAGCTTTAGGAAATGATGAGAGTGAAAATTATAGGTGATGGATAGTGTATTTGGGTGTAGAGACCGAACTAATGGAGAGAAAATGGAAGGAAAAATGGTTGCTTGATTCTTGGGATTTTGAGAGAATAAGATGGAGGCTTTTTTTTTGGTGAAGTAGAAAAATGAATATGGAGAGTGTGACCAAAGGTGCTGCTGCCGTGGGAGTGAAAGAATGGAGAGATATGAATTTATTTGGCATAATTGAAGGCTATCACATGATGCACAAAGTCTTCCACTTTGTCATCTTTTTCTTTGGCCTAAAAAGGCTATACAAGCATGTCTAAACATGTCTCCTCCTTCCTAACACTCCAAAACCATCTCCCCCTTCATCATGCACTCCAAAGTTGTCATAATTACTTGCTAATTGATTAGTTAATTCATTAGATTAAGTTTCCTAATCAATCTTAACTAATTTTCTAATTACATAACTAATTAATTAGACATATTATTTCATATATTATAATCTCTAATTAAAATTAGGATATCTAATTAAGAATTAGATTATAATAATTTAACATTTAATTTAGTTTACTTGGCTTGTTAATTAGACCATTATTTAAAGCATTTCTAACCATTGATTAATTCAATGGTTAAGATTTAGGTAGACTTTTAAATTTTAGAAGACTAAATCTAAGCTATTGGATCTTTTTCCTTTAAATTCTAGCCATTAGACGTGTCTCCAAAATAAAGGGTCAAGATTACTTCTTCTTACTTTTAATCCAAGGGTCATAATTAGTCTTTGCTACTTTTTAAGACCAAATCTCCACCCTTGATTAATTCTTCATCCAATGGTCATAAATGGTCTGTCACTTTTTAAGACCAAATCTCCACCCTTGATCAATTCTAAATCCAATGGTTGTAAATGGTCACTTTATATAATCAAATTTACACCATTGATTAAATTTACAGTTGATATTGAAGCTTGCCTAACTAAGTTTATTCTCACACCATTGATTAAATCAATGGTGATTATCCAATACTTCTTTATTAAGCTTATTTCTTAACCGTTAATTAAATCAATGGTAGATATCCAAACCACCAGTGTTGACTTAAGCAATATAATTTTTATTTTTATCTACTAAAAATCTCACGAAAGAATATATTTACTGTATTTTTATCTTCCGATAAATAAATACAGTACAAAACAAATTTTCTAAAACTGTTTCTGGATTCAGGTTTAGTAAGATCCCCTGTCTCTATCTAAACAGTACAATTTTTTCTATGTGTAGAAAATTTTTTCACTTTGCGGGACCCACCTGGGCTCACGTATGGTCACCTGAGCCCACAAACACCTCGTGGGGTCTACAAACAGAACAAAATTCAAAATCACACATAAAATTACAAAAATTAAAAAATATATGAAAATCAAGTCAGATTGTTAAAAATAATTAACAAGAGAAATAAATACGAAAGATTTTCTCCTACCAAAATTATTATTTTCCGACACGGAGTAAATCACTCAAAACGATCAAATACGACGGAATAAACAAAATAATTTTATAGTATTCGAAATTACTAAACAAGAAAATTATTGTTGTCCAAAATTATTGTTTATAGGATAGGAAATTTTGGGGTGTTACAGGCAGAGTGACAGTCCAATCTCAGGACAGGAGCATAAACTTACTAAGCGAGCATGGGCCTATCTATACAAGCCAGGTCTATCCCAAAGTAGCACATGTAATTTTCGGTCAAAGGAACATGCAATACAACAATAGCATATCATATACTGACATCAAATTTCAATGATAATATAATTCTATCATATTAAATCATTTGCATGGACATGACAGAAAATTAGACAGAAACTTTCTCCAAAGTAGGTCCTGCCCATAACAACGAAACCACATTCAAGAGTTTCAAGACATAACCAAAGCACAATTCTTGAGGATCCAAAGATAGCAATACAAATCGTTCTTCAAGAAACTTGAAGAACAAATTAAAAGCTAAAAAGAGTGGCAATGAGTCTTATTACTCAATGACAAATTATCTATAGAATCGCAGAAACAAGGCCAACAAAATAATAAACAATGCAGCTTAAGTGCAAACCATGACACACTCACATTGCAACTCATTATTGCTCACTCAATTACAAAGTAAAATGTAAAAAAAAAAAAAAAAAAAACACACACTCAAAGAAACCATACAACCAAACAAACCATTGATAAGCAAAAACTTAATTCTAAGATTTTCTATAATTGAAAGCTTAAAGTCTTAAATCTCCAACAAGACAAACCCGATTGCTATCCTTTCAAACTACAAGATCATCACCAGAATAGGTTCTCTCCCTACCATTCCAAATATCATGTTCAAACAAACAAATAAATGTGTAAATGAAAAACAGAAAAACACATAAACAGGTAGGAACATGGACTGATAATTAAAGCATCATGAAAGGAACTGGAAGGGATTAGTAATCAACAATTAACTAGTTCAAACACCATCTTTGAGCTAAAAGAAACTATCTTAACTGATTTTGACAACATATGACCCTAAATCATAATAATACTTAAAGCAACTAAAAACAGATTAAAATATGGCATTTATATACATTAATGAATAGAAACTATTAATATGAACAGGTTTGATCTCCATATGAACAAAAATTTACTTAAACAAGTAGAATGCAGAAATGGATTTAAATCAATCAAACCAATATGTCATGAAACTCTCAATTATAATAGACCAAATGAGCAAAGGATTGTTTGAACAATAAATACAAAACTCTTAGCATAATGACTTGGCACTCAAAGTAGCATATTGGAAGTCTGAACCTAAAGAGATGATCATCTTATAAGCTGAAACTTATTTACAATTAAGATAAAGTAACAGGAAAATAACAACACTTACAGTTAACAAAGTTAACCACACATAATCATTTTACTAAGCAAGGATTTATTTTCTTTATCAATTAACCTGTGGACATTCATACTCACTCACAACACACAATCAGGACTAACCATGCATTCTAATTACATATGTTCTTTATCACTTGCATGCTACCAGTTTACTTTCTTATTTCAAATTAGGATTTTAAGCCACAAAAAAAGCTTGACAAACAAATCAACCGTCAATTTCATTTACAAGACACCAAATCAGAACACATCCCCTAATTCATTAACTGGCTCTCTAATAAGTTGTGGTTCAGCTCTTAGACTACAACAACAACAACCAAGACAAAGTAAGTCTTGAACACTAAAATGTGTGGAAAAACTAAGTCTTTTATAAAGACCAAAACAAAGCAAAACCAAATAACTGAAAAACCACTCAATATTTGCACACATCTAAAAAAACCATCAAACTCTCAAGTCTAAGTAATTCACAGATAGATCAAAGGTTAAGAGTCCAAAACTCTTTCAATTATTCATGATCCTCTGTGTCCTTCATCAGCTTTAGAAACACGTAATTAAGGGAGACTATAAGGTATAAGCAAACATTTTAGCAATGTAGGAGCAAATAGGAACAATTTAAATGAGAATCAAGGTAAAAAAAAATTGTAGTATGTTCAAAGCTACATATGGCAACAGTATAGAAGACAAATGATAGAAACCAATAAGGCATTGCCTTGCTGCTAATTAATATCTAAAATAATAATATAAAGACTTACAACTGACTACACAGTCTAATTTCTTTGTCCAAAACAGATTATATAGATTCTAAGTCAATCCCTCTAGGCTCTAGCCCTTCCTGCAACATGATAAATAAATTGTTATATGACCATTGATGATTTTAACTTGCATTGACATTCACAAAAATGTAAGAATCCAATAACATTTAAAATAAGAGTATCTTACCTTACCTCATCCTGTTACTCCTAAAATCACTAGCAACCTCAAGTTCTTGAAGTTCAGAAACTCCTGACATTTCTTATAATACAATAAAAGAATATAACAAAAAATTAAAAACGTCAAATGAATGAAATGATGAAGTACATGCAAAATGAAAAAGTTAAAAATTAAAAATGATGATTGTATACCTGATTCAACCTGCTCAATCTCCGCTAGTTGACTCCGTAGATCATCCACTTTCTTAGGAGACCTTAACCAATTTTGGGTACAAATTAAGGCCTCCACCGTGGTGGGATTCAAAGAACTACGGAATGCATCAAGGATACGACCTTCGGTGCTAAAAACAGACTCAGATGACATTATAGACACCGGAATGACCAATATGTCCCTAGCCATACGAGAGAGAATATTGTACTTTGCTGACTTCCCTTTCCATCACTTCAAGATGTCAAACCTCTCGTAATTGTCTTCAACGTCATCCTCCATGTATCTATCCAACTCATTCTTCTTTTGTTCACCTTGCTTTTTCTTCAACTTCAACCTGAACTTGTCTTCCAAATTTAAACCACTCTCACTACTACCACCAACATTTGTTTGTGTGCTAACACCCGATGAATTGACACTAGAATCACGAATATCAGGAACAATGAGATATAATGTAACATATTGTGCAAATAAGCTGTTTATGAGATCGTTTAATCTTTTCACGATATCCTTGCACTTATCTTGACCATACATTTCACTAACAGAAAATTCAATGTAATCCAACTTGTACCTTGAGTTAAGAAAAACAGCCACAAACAATAAAAAATTTAAATTTCCATTAATATCCCAATATTTATCAAACTTCGCCTTCATGTTCATTGCCATTCCTTGCAAGACAACATCATCACTTCCAATCTATATAGTTAATGAATTTTGTATTTGACACAATTTATGGAAGAAAGAATTAGATGTCACATGCAAAGAACTAGAAAAAGCAAGTGTGGCATCATAGAAAATCTTCAAGAACTTTATAAAAACACGAGCACGGTTCCAATCATCATAATTAGGAGGTCCTCCTTCACTATCAAGAGCATGCAAGTAAGTTTGATCCTCATATTCAAGGCGATTAAATGCCTTCTCAAATTGTTCTGCCACTTCCAACATCAAGTAAGTCGAATTCCATCTAGTTGGCACATCAAGTGTTAGCATTTGATTGCTAACAACATTTGCCTCTTGAGCACACCTCCTAAAAGTAGCCAATCTAGAAGGAGAGGACCTCACATACTTACAAGCACCCCTAATCCTAGCAACGGAAATATCTAACTCCTTCAACCCTTCGTTAACAATTAAGTTCAAAATATGAGCACAACACCTCATATGCATGAGCTCCCCTTTCAGCAAGGTGCATCCATTCCAATCCTGCATTCCCCTCACCAAATATGAAAGAGCCGAGTTATTAGCACTAGCATTATCCACGGTGATTGTGCTAATCTTTAGAATATCCCACTCTTTCAAGCATTTATTTAAAGATTTACCTATGGTCTCACCCCTATGGTCAGCAATCAACCCAAAACTCAAAATTTTCTTATGCAACTCCCACCCATCATCAATAAAATGTGCATTCACATACATATAATTAATGTTTTGAATTGATGTCCATGTATCAGTTGTTAGGGAGACCATTTGTTGGTTGCAAGACAAAATAGACTTCAACTTCACCTTTTCCTCTATAAAAAGTTGCATGATATCTCTTGCAATAGTCATGCACCCGGGTATTCTAAATTGAGGTTGAGTAGCACTCATGAAACCTCTAAATCTGGGATTCTCAACAAATTTAAAGGGAAGTTCATCCATCACTATTATCTTACAAAGCTCCAACCTACATTGTTCTTGATTAAAATCTACAAGCTTCATACTCACGGTACTATTAGGGTCATCCTCACTTGACTTCCCAATAGCAATAGTTTTTTGCCTCTTATCGACCTCCCTATGTGGATTCTTTAAACACACTTTCAAGTGTTTTATCAGGTTAGTGGTGCCATGATTCATACTATTACATGCATATGACTTTCCATAATAGTTACAACTAGCTCTATCATCATCTTTACTGAAATGTGACCAAGCATTACTAGGGGGTCTACTAGGTTTTCTTTTAGCTACCTCTTGTTGTAAACATGGAGATGGAGAAGCTTCTTCAGCTTGTGATGACGGAGTTGGAGTGGGATTTGGATTGGAAGAGGAGGGTGGTGCTGCTGCTAGATGTGGTCCTACTCCTTCATTTTGAAATCCAGTTGGTGTTGGTGGAGTGGGAGCACTTCCTACTTGAGTTTGAGTCCCACTAGTGTTGTGAGTTTCCATAGGATTTTTCATTTTAAAGTGAATTGCTGCAATAACATTTACAACAAAAGAAATGATAAATCTCAATTGTCAACAATCAAATGTGAACACTTGAAATCAAAATATCATGTTTATTATAACCACAAAGTATGAACATATTGACACAATAATTGAAACTCATACACACGGTTTCAAAGCACATAATACAGTGTTAATAATCAATATAATTCAAAGTCGTGACTCATGAATAACAAAGCACAAAGTAATTAAAAAATAAATCATATTACTTCTTCAGAAAAACAAAATGAAAAACATTTAATATAGCATATGAAAATCACGGTTAAGTGGTTAACAAAATGTGCAGTCACACACTTGTTAATCTTATTAACAGCAAACACAAATTGAAACAATGGCAGCTACAAGCCTACAACACTATAGGCACACACTCTCTAGGAAATACGCATCACACACACACACACACACACACACACACTTCCAAAGGTCATGAAACGCAGACACAAAAACCAGAGAACTAGTCTTGCTACATGAAATTGAAAACCAGAGGAAGTAAGAAGCAAACTCAAAGCATCGTATTCGTACCTGAGGTGGACGGTGGCTGGGTGGCATCAGGCGTCGAGGGAGAGGGCTAAGCAGCAACAATAAGCAGAGGTGGACGGTGGTTGGGTGGCGTCAGGCGTCGAGGGAGAGGGAGAGGGCTGACCGGCTGAGGGAGAGGGAGTAAGGGTTAGGGGTGGGTTTTAGGGATTTTTGGATTCAGTGTTAGGGATTGAAAATGTGAGAAGAGAGGTGAGAATGAGAGATCAGAGATTGTGAGAAGAAACTGAGAAAGAAGAAATGAAATAAAAACTAAGGCTGAAATCAAAACGACGTCGTTTTATCGGGTTTCAGGTTCACGAGTTGGGTTCACGAGTCGGATTAATTAACCCATTACCCGAACCAGAGTTGTTCGGGTTGTTAGTTTTTAACCCGACCCGACCCGACCACCCGAACCAACCCGGATATCATTGTTCGGGTCGAGTCGGGTCTTTCGAGTTCTCAGGTCTACGGGTCGGGCTGATCACCCTTACTTTTCTGGTATAAATCCACCATGAAAAATCAGTAAAATTTCAACAATTGATCCACCTACCCATCACCTTGCAATCAATACATTAAAAAGCCATTGAAAATTAAATATTCAATCATAAATCAACACACACATCCCTAATCAAATCCTCCATAAACCAGCATCAAATCTCTAAACACACACATCATTTAGTCGCTCAAAATCACCATCAATAACAAAGACTCTGTTATCACATAGTAACAAAATACAATGCAAACCACAATCACAAAAAAAGAAGAAGTAGCAATAGAGATCCAAACTTTTAACCCTTGTCTTCCTTCACCCAAACAAAATAGCCAACAACCCAAACGATAAGCCCTTGTTAATCCTTGCACCTCTACAAAAACAACAACTCCTATACCCAAAATAACCACTATCAAGCTACATAGAATACTCCCTACACTACAAACCTCACCATGAACCATCACCGCCATCGCAACCCTCAACTATAGTGTTTGTCTTCCAACATTGTTTTACCACAAAATGCACTTCCTTGCACCCTTGCTTCCCTATCACACCAAAATGTGACTAGGACGCATCACTAATAACTCAAGTGTCATGGCCCCTATTAGTGTGCCTTATGTCTATATGGGCAAACCACCCAACCATGAATCCATTTTCCTTGTTTTCAAAACTATTGCGTAAATGGGTACTTTGGTCAAGCTAAGGTAAACCTTAATTTTTGTTAGGAAAGGGAGGGAAAGTAAGCAATTGAAAGCCTTCATTATTGAAATCCAATGGGGGAAGGAAGGAAAGTAAGGATAATAAATTGGAAGGGGGGGGGGGAGTACTTTGATTCTTTAATTTATTTTTTGTTTTTACTTTGGCTCCTTAACGGCTACGTCAAAATCACATCATCACCATTTGCATCGTGTCATAAGGTTCTGCTAGTTTTGGTAACAGAATCACTAATGAGGATTACATTGTTTAATTATTCTCAATTTAATGAATTAAACTAAAAAAAAAAGTGCCATGAGACCAAATTAAAATAAAATAAAATAAAATAAAGGAATCAAAGTTCCCTTTTTCAAAAAAAAAAAAAAGGACTAGCTAGAAAGCTGCCATTGGTGTGGTTTGTTTAGGAACATGCTTGGTATATAACACCTCACATTAGGAATAGATGCTAGAATAAGAGTGTAAACATGTTAAAAATAAGATACGATCAACTATAATTAGATAATAAAAAACTTTATATATATAAAGTAATGTGTGAGTAAGTATATATAACATTATTTCTCTTGGTATGTGTAGGAAAAAGTATTTGCACTTATTTTGAGTTAAAATTTTTGAAGTGGATATGTTACGATTTTTTTTTAAATACAATTCAAGTTGTAATGTGTTAATGTGTATAAGCTAAGAGTATATAGAAGAGCTTTTTTTTTTTCTTTTCTCTTATAAGTCATGTTGTATTATATTGATTAAAATATAACATATACGAATATTAATTTATTTTCATATATTCCGGAGGATTTCAGAATTATTTGTCTGAATGAATTCTGAATAGTATATTAAAATAATACTTAGCTTTCATTTCGTTTCACTTTTCCATCTCGCATAAATAAGAAAGGATTTCCAAGCATTACAAACCGAGGGCTGCATAGATGAAAATGTGGAATTTCTCTAACCAACTTTATTTGAACTGAAACTTGGTTGTCATGTCAAAAGCTATTTTTTCCTTAAAGATCTCTATTTTTGAACTCACATTTGAATATTTGTTTGCGCTACGTTTTAGTTTTTTCACCTAGAAAAATGATTTGTATGTTTGAGAGAGTAGGTAGAGTTAAACACTTGAAAATCTTGTATGGGAAGCATATAGGAGAAATGAGAGCTGTACCTACGGTTCTTGGAAATAAATTTTGGTGTTACTTTGGCTTAATTATTATATTGGTATTCATAGTATGAGTTGAGGTAGATTTATTTTGGTCCAAATTTCATTTGATATTTTTTATTATGTTATTTTTTTATTTGAGAGGTAGACCAAATCTGGTTATAAACTAATTAATATTTGAGTTAGAATTAGTCGACTTGATATTTAGATAAAATATATAATTTTGGACATTAATATATAATTAAGTTATAAAATTTTAAAAATAAAAAATAAAAAATAAGAAATACTTTATAATATATATTTCAAAACAAATTATATTTTAAAATAGTGTCATATTATATAAAATATATTAATTTAAATCTAAAATTTTATAATTTATTATTAATTTAAATATAAAATATATAACAAATTTTTTTGTATGATTAATTTTGTACGACTTGACTTGTTCTAATTGTAATTAATCACAATAAAATATAAAAGATAAATACAAATTAAAACTTAAACCAAAAACAGAGAATCAGTACCATTCTCTCATTAACATAATCGATTTACAAGCTGTGAATCTTATTGAGGCGAGAACATCAACTATATTCCAATACAATACAAAAAGATGGATAGTATAGGATAAATGCAAATTAAATTGGTCTTTGAGATACAGGCGTAACCATAAAATTAGGGCCTTAGAATTGGTATTGGAGCGGATGTATAGCATTTTAAATATGAGAATCTACAGAGAATGGAGGAAGAGTCTTATGGAGTTGGAATTGGCTTGTGAATTGGAAAAGGTGGTAGAAGTGGTTTCTTGAATTTGGGGGGAAGTGGTAGTTTAGGGATAGGCTTTCTGAAGAACGGCTTTGGCTTTAGAGCAGGATTTAGTGGAGGGAAGAAGGGTTTTTCTGGGATTGGAAATGGCTTCTTAACAAATGGAATTGGTGCTGGTATAGGTTTCTTAAACACTGGAATAGGTAGAGGCTTATTAACTATTGGAAATGATTTTGGTATAGGCTTAACAATTGGAATTAGTTTAGGCATGGGTTTCTTAAACACTGGAATAGGTAAAGGCTTTTTCACTATGGAAAATGGCTTTGGTATAGGCTTAACAATTGGAATTGACTTTAGTATAGGTTTCTTAATCAATGGAGTAGGCAAAGGCTTTTTCACAATTGGAAATGGTTTTGGTATAGGTTTAACAATTGGAAGTGGCTTTGGTATGGGTTTCTTAAACACTGGAGTAGGCAAAGGCTTTTTTACTATTGGAAATGGCTTTGGTATAGGCTTCACAATTGGAACTAGCTTTGGTATGGGTGTCTCAAACACTGGGGTAGGTACAGGCTTTTTCACAATTGGAAATGGTTTTGGTATAGGCTTGATGATTGGAATTGGCTTTGGTATGGGTTTCTTAAACACTGGAATAGGTAAAGGTTTTTTCACTATTGGAAATGGTTTTGGTATAGGCTTAACATTTGGAATTGGTTTTGGTATGGGTGTCTTAAAAACTGGAGTAGGCAAAGGCTTTTTCACTATTGGAATTGACTTTGGTATGGGTTTCTTAAACAATGGAGTAGGCAAAGGCTTTTTCACTATTGGGAATGACTTTGGTATAGGCTTAACAACTGGAATTGGTTTTGGTAAAGGTTTTTGGATTAATGGAAACGGCAAAGGCTCTTTCACTATTGGAAATGGTTTTGGTATAGGCTTAATAATTGGAATTGGCTTTGGTATGGGCTCTTTAAATATGGGAATAGGGAAAGGCTTTGGTATGGGATTAATAACTGGAAGTGGTTTCTTGAATATTGGCTTTGTTGGGAAAAATGCTTTGAATTTTGCTTCTTCAACATGATCTTCTAAGCTTGTCATTGTCAACTCTTTATCTACAAGCTTGCCATGGGTGTTTACCTCATTCTCTGTAGAAGAAATGCAAAAGAACATAATTTATACATTTGATACTTCTGACATAGTAAAGTTGAGTTGTTTTGATATATATATATATATATATATAGATAGATAGATAGATAGATAGATAGATAGATATAGAGAGAGAACAACATAAACATAAAACAAGGAAACAAAGTCAGTGCCAATCAAAATAGCAATAAGCCACTTGCAATGAGCATTGAACATTGCAAGCGCCATTGATATCATATGATCGCAGACCACAACTTTCATCAGGTCTTAGGAACTGCTAGTTGGCCAGAGAGGATTCAAGTCTCCATAACTCATTTTTTTTGTGGGGACTCTGGCTACCACTAAACTGGAAGCTATAAAGTGGTAGAACATACCAGGTAATTTAAATTACATGCATGCTAGTGGTAAAATAAAGCATTGAATTTAATTTGCATGAGCCAAAGAATAACTTGCTAGTAATCACAATTAATTTTTTATTGACTGTAAAAATAGAAACGATTTATTTGTTGGCGTTAGTTTTGCTACGGTGCTACCTATGTGTACACATTTTGTATATCAAATAAAAAAATCTATCTATATGTAAGTGTCAAGAGTGGACCACAAACCGGAAACAACAGTTGTTGCCACAGCAAAATTAGCATAACAGAAGCTTAGCGCTAGCAACAGGAGCACCCAGAAGCGCACAAGTGCGCATTGCAAAGTGGAAGGTTTTCTCATTGAGAAAACTAGTAGGCCTCACCAAGGTTTGGGAATGAAAGATGAAAAGGGAAATATCTGAAGGCTTGAGTTGCTCTACTACCATAAGCCTTGTGTTATTTATAATAGCTGGCTTAGGAGTAACAGCGCTTTAAGTTTCCTATCTGCCATACTTCAAGTGTGAACTGTCTATGCTTGTAATTTTAGGTACCATTACCATTAGTTAGTTGAGAATATATTTATAGATAGATAGAAAATGACAATTCTAATTTGTGACCGTATTTGCTGCTCAGATTGTAACTTGATCGCCATTAAAAGAGCTTCTCAACTAACTTTTTTCCTCCTAAACTTTTTGGGTATAATATACAAGGGGTTCCATTTCAATTGACTCTGCGGCAGGAATAAATTCTTTTTCTAAATATGTATTACTTGTTTTAGTTAAGTAAGTAAAGTGTTTATAATTGTATTTACTTACTTTTATAATCTTTCACTTTACATTTCTTGGATCATAGCGCCTAAGTAGGTGTGAGTGTCCTAGTCTTGGTTCAGGGCTGCAATACATTCACTGCAGTCAGACTCCACAAGAAGATGGTGAATACATAGATCTCTGCAAACAGAACCCCCATCTGTAACCCCATCATCAACATAGGAAGAAATATGAAATCTGTAACTAGTTGTGTAATTTTAGCTAATCCTTATTGGACCCTTCCTGGATGAGATTTGGTTCTAATTGAAGTAGGGGTTGTCTCTTACTCCAAATTAAGGAGGTTAGTCTTTAAGTTATATCATTTAAAAATCAGAATTTTTAATTTTTTGGCTGTTTGGTCAGAAATAATGGATACTCTAACTACTGCACACTGAGATTTTCAAACAGTCAAAAGTTAAGTTCAATTTGAACATGTCATATCTCTCTTAGCACCTAAGAAATTGTAATAAAGTTTGCGTAGTGACTAGGCGTATAGTGTGACTTCTTAAACTGATATGGATCCTAGGCAACCAACAAGCAATTGTATTCGGACTTGTTGTACTATTATCAGCACTTGTACTTGGTTTAAAATGCACAGAAGATCTACACACAAGATCTATATATTGCTCAACTTGGTTTAAAATGCAATTAATGTAGGTTTAAATAGTAAAAGTTTCATATAGGTAAATTGGTAAAATTATACACAATCCCAAACGTGTCCACAGTCCATGAGTGACAACAAAAGGGTACATTATATTTACAGACTTCTAGTCTTCTACGATACAATATACACTTTGTCATAAAGCAGAACAGAAAATCTCCCATGCTTGCGCTGCTTCTTCCTTTGATACCAAGATTTTCTAGTTCGATAATCAGTGAAACAGCTTACAGAACATGGGGTTTTCCTCCTCAATAAACTGTTGAAAACAGCAAATAGGAAAAAAGTGCACCTTCAAGATTCATAACTTAGCTTTCCTGTTCATTGATCATTGTATAAATCAAAAACACTTGCACTGCATGAAATCTCAGGCCTAGCACTAATAGAGTGTATCTCCTGGCCAGCTCTAGGGAGTTATCCCTCAATGGGATGAACGAGTATTCCTTAATTAACTATGATACATGTTTGCATGTATATAATAGAGAAAAATACTTTCATAAACTTAATATATGTGTACTAGACTAATCATATCATTAATTATGATAGTTAATTAAGGTTATTTATTAATTAATTATAATGATTATTTATTAATAATGTAATTAGCATAATGCACCTACCTTAAGGGTATGTTTGGATATTTAGTAATTGATGGAATGGAATGAGATGGGATAGGATGGAATGAGATGGAATGGAATGGAATGAGATAAAAGTAATTCCATTGTTTAGATATTTTAGGATGGAATGGAGTAAAGATACCATTCCATTGTTTGGGAAGTGAATTGAATGGTAAAATTATAACTTCACTATATTGCCCTTATTTCAAACACACTAATTTTAGAGTATAAAGTTAATGTAGTAAAATCTTAATTATAATTACAATTAAAAACATGATTTCATCCCATACCCCCAAATTAAAGAAAATTAATGGTTTGTGGTGGGATGGGATGGGATCCATTCCCATCCCATTTCATCATTTTTTAACACAACCAAATAATGGAACTTAAGATCATCTCATCCCATCCCATCCCACTCAATACCACCAATCCAAACATAGCCTTACTTAATAAAAAATATTAGTTAAAAATAATAATAAATATATTGAAAATTTAAGAGTATTTATTATATTTTTTTCTTTAATAGGTGCATTTAATTATATTAAATATATTAAATGTTCAATAACCAATAATATTCTTAAGAAAGTTGTTAACAAAACAAAACAAAAAATTAGCAAAAGGATGACTAGCTAGAAAGATGCGTTTGGTGTTATGTGTAATAGGAAAATGCTTGGTGTACAGCATCAAGACACATTGTTTTACATTTTTTTTTTCAAATAACGGGTAACTTAATGAAAAGATATTAAATAAAAAATGATTTTTCTTGTTAAGTTTTAAATGAAAAATAGAACATTTTAAGTTCTAATATATTAAATGCTTCACTTAATTTTAAAATTTAAACCCTTAAATATATTGTAAAGGTTCAAATTAAAAAGTTCATTAAATTTATTAAATATAGAATTTAATCATATACATTGTTAGTATAAAGAAGTTTTATTCACTGATATTTACTAATATTTTAACATATCATTATTTATTTTTTATTTTTATTTTGATTAATGAGAGAATGAGGTGGTAATAAATAATAATTTATCAAAATATTAGTGATTGTAAGTGTAAAAATCTTTTATACTAACAATGCATACTAATTAAACTCTTAAATATATGAGTTTGTTATATATATATATATTATGGTTGTTTTAGTACAGTAGCCTTGCTCTAAATGTAATCACACTAAAAATATTAAAAGGAAATACAAATTGAAAATATTAATCAAACCAAAAATAGAGCAACAGCACCATTCTTTGATTAATAGGATCGATTTACAACGGCTATACTGATAATTTAATGAAGCCAAAACATTAACAATATCTCTCAATCTGTGTAGGATTGATATTCTAAAATAGTTACCATATCGATATCCAATACATATTATATTGGATACTTTGATACTTTTAAATATTTTATTTTATACATCTTTTAATTATTTTTTAAATTTTTACTATATCAATATATTTGTGTTGTATCGTATTAATGTCTCGTATATGTATTTGTGCTTCCTAGATCTTAATACAATACACAAGATGGATTCAATAGCATTAAGCAAACATAATTGATATTCAGATAAAGGCTTTAGAAATGGAACAAATAACATTCTAAGCATGATAAAATTTAGAGAATGTGGAGGAAGAGTCCTATCATCCTATCGAGTTGGAATTGGCTTCTAAATTGGCAAAGGTGTAGAAGTGGTTTCTTGAATTTGGGGTGTTCTAGAGGGAAATTTGAAGTCCAACCAAATTCGTCATAGATGGATTGAACTCTTTGGCAAGGGATAAGATAACAAGGCACTCAGTGGGTTCACACCATTTATTAGGTGCAGGATGACACCTAGGCGGCACTATAAAATCTTGTTATCTTGGGAAATAAGCAGACTATGTGACTTAGAAATGTTTTGGATGAATGAAGCACCTAGGGTGTTCATATCTTGCAAAATACACCTTCATGATAGACACGGGATAAATATGCCTAGGACCCAAGCTGCTTAGAGAAAGTGGACCACAGAGTTGACTCTTTCAGCTGTTCTAGTTATTACTTTGACACATTACTCATTGTTATTCGTTCTAACATCTTTTAAAGCATTAAACTTCACAAAGGCTAATCACCATCAGCCCGACTCAAAAGTTAAAGTTTGACAACTTATCCTACCACCCTATCCTATACCTACATAAACAACTTGGTCGACATTCTTTCTCATTTTACCTCTTCATCTCTTTTACAGACCTTGAAAACTCTATAAATATAACCTTCAAGAGAACCCAAAACATTAGTCACACGCATACCACCACCAAAAACCATGTACGTTCTCCATCTTCTTTATCTTCAGAATATTAGTCTGAACGTATTCTAACCTGTGTGAATTTTAGCTATGATCTCTCTAGCTGCAAGTGTCAAGGCTTTCCAATCAGTCCACCCAAGACTCTACCATGAGTACTTCATCTATTCTTTCTCAAGCCAATAGAGTCAGTTCTCGTTCTATGTATGTCTCATGAGTTTATGAACCCTTTATCTCTTTACTTTGTAACCATCTCAAAACCACCCCGAAACATAGGGTGAAGTGGCAGTTTAGGGATAGGCTTTTTGAATAAAGGCTTTGGCTTTAGAAATGACTTTGGCTCAACAGCGGGAATATATATGTGGGGGGAAGAAGGGCTTTTTTGTGATAGGAAATGGTTTAGAGAATGACCTCTTAAACACTGGAATAGGGATATGTTTTTTCACTATAAATGGCTTCGATATAGGTTTAACAATGAGAATTGGTTTTGGTATAGGCCTATATATTAGAATAGGGATAGGCTTTTTCATTATTGGGTATGACTTTGGTATAAGCTTATACATGGATGGAGTTTTTCACTATTGGATATGACTTTCGGTATTGGCTTACTAATGGGAATTGACTTTGGTATATGCTTATACACAGGAATAGGGATAAGTTTTTTCACTTCTGGATATGGCTTTGGTATAAGCTTAACAATTAATTAAAATCGATTTCTTGAAAAATGGCTTTTTGAATATTAGTTTTAGAATATTCATTCCTCTTATTTTTTACAATAAACACTCTTCTTATTAAATATGCTCTCTCTCTTTAGCACCGTTCACTCTTTTTATAAATAAAAAAGTCACTTTTATCTTTTATTAAACAAATTAAATGACTATATCTATTTTAATAATTAAGAACAAATCTTTATCTCTCTTAATAAATGCTAACTCCATGAATTTTCTCACTCCTAATAACTAATAACCTTATAATCTTTTCTCACTTTTAATAATCACAAATTTCATAACTGTTTCTCTTCTATTATCAATTTTTAAAAATAATAATTTAATTATTTAAAAAATGTAATTATTTTTCAAAAAATTAAATTGTAGATAAATTTAAAATATTGATATAATTTAATATTAACTAATTAAAAAAATCACATTACAATTTTTTGTTTCAAAAATCAATATTATAATTATAAATTTAAAATCAATTTATTTTAGTGCATTTTATATACAATAGAAGAGTGAAAGGAAATACTGTCAACGACCATAATTAATTTAAAATTCATGGAGTTAACATTTATTAGGAGAGATAAAGATTTCTTAATTACTAAAATAGATATAATTATTTAACTTGATTAGTAAAAGATGAAAATGACATTTTTATATAAATAAAAAAAAGTGAAGAGTGCTAACCTTCACCTGTAAGACTTACATATTTACACTATTATCCAATAACTTTTTATAAAATGTGATTTTTATTAATCTAATCGTAAATTATAATTATCCAACGCTTTGATCATTTATGTTAAATTTTAAAAAAATTAAATATCAATAATAATGTAATCAAGTGGTTTTAATATTTTTATATATTTTAAAAATATATATTATATTAATCTTGATGTATATTAATAAAGTATTAAATAATTTTAGATTAATGTAAAATTTTATAAATTTGATTTATATGATAAAAATTTTTAATCTAATGATAAATTTAATGAAAAAATTATTTAATAAAAAATTATTTAATAATATAAAATGAATTTAACTTATGATGCATTCCTCTCTATATATATATATATGATGAAACAAAGAATGGCACTTGCAATGAACATACTGCTAGTTGGCCGTGGAGGAACTCCAAATATCAGATCAGTCATTTTGTTGTGGAAACTGCGGCTACCACTAAACCCAAGCTTAAGTGGCAATATCTTCCAAAGAGTAACTAGCAAGTAAAAACCATAATTTTCATTGACTGAAAAAGTGGAAATGATTTATTAGTTACTTGTATTTCTATGTGGGTTCACGAACTATCCATGGATAGGTTTTCATTACTTGCTACAGGGAACTTCTTTATCTGATGCTGTGTATATGAGCAACCAAGCAAGAAAACAGTATTTATGCAGAAAACAGTATTTGATAGGAAAAAAAACTTAGATACACATCAAGCAGAATCAGAATGGAAATGTGCAAAAAATGAAGTAAGATCAAATGTAATCAGACTTTAAAAATTATATAAATGTGAAGTGATGTGAATAAAAATATATGTAACTAGAATTACTCTTTGACGAGCAACCAAGCAAGCCAGACTACAGTAATGTTCCATGTGCAGTGTTCAGGTATAGTTGCTTTTTGCATAACAAAACTTGGCAGCTATTAACTATTTTAAATGTGTTAATTTACGACAATATATCCCCTTCCCTTCTTCTGGCCAATGTTAGATTTTACTGTTTTTTAGGATTAATATATTGCTCATTCTTTTCTGTTGTTCTGCAGCATTCCACCACTTTCTGTAGTTGGTCTCGGTGAGGAGCAGGCAATAGAGCAAACAAATGATGATGTGTTGGTTTCCACATCAACCTTCAATCCTATGAAAAATACCATCTCTGGGTATGTGTAGTGATTTGGAATTTCACGCACTTGGCCTTTATTGGAAACCAATGTCCAATGACTTACATATTCATGATAACTTGGGCCAGAAAACACTAGTTTTTATAGGAAATATTGTTTGGTACATAGAATTTGAAACCTTTGGACATCAAGTCCAGTTATCTTAATGTGTTGGATCTAGTCACCATTGATTTTTATTTTTGTTTATTTACGCCATTGCGAATCTTGTTTGGGATTTTAAGAATCAAGATGTTATAGTTAATCTGGATTTATGTTGGTGTTTGTGATCACTCCATGCTCTTCAATACTCAGCTGGACTTGGCATTAGTTATGTTTATTGCAGCCCATGTTTCTTTCCTATATTATTATGTCAATTGCTGATATTTTTGAAATAGGCAACCAGAAAAAACTGTTATGAAGCTTGTTGTTTCATTCCTATACCAGGTAGAATTGATTTTACATATTATATTGGATACTTTGATACTTTTAAATATTTTATTTTATACATCTTTTAATTATTTTTTAAATTTTTACTATATCAATATATTTGTGTTGTATCGTATTGATGTCTCGTATATGCATATGTGCTTCCTAGATCTTAATACAATACACAAGATGGATTCAATATAGCATTATGCAAACATAATTGATATTCAGATAAAGGCTTTAGAAATGGAACAAATAACATTCTAAGCATGATAAATTTTAGGGAATGTGGAGGAAGAGTCCTATCATCCTACGGAGTTGGAATTGGCTTCTAAATTGGCAAAGCTGTAGAAGTGGTTTCTTGAATTTGGGGTGTTCTAGAGGGAAATTTGAAGTCCAACCAAATTCATCCTAGATGGATTGAACTCTTTGGTAAGGGATAAGATAACAAGGTGTTCAGTGGGTTCACGCCATTTATTAGGTGCATGATGACACCTAGACAGCACTGTAAAGTCTTGTTATCTTGAGAAATAAGCAGACTATGTGGCTTAGAAGGTTTTGGATGAAAGAAACACTTGAGGTGTTTATATCTCGCAAAATACGTACAACAAAATGACTAATCTGATATTTGGAGTTCCTCCACGGCCGACTAGCAGTATGGTCATTGCAAGTGGCATTCTTTGTTTCATCTTTTATATATATATATATATATATATATATATATATATATATATATATATATATGGGAAGGAATTAATTAAGTTATATCGGATAAGTTAAAGTCATTCTTATATTAAATAATTTTTTATTAATAATTTTCTTACACAAATCTATTATTGGATTAAAAGTTCTTATTATATAGATCATATCTATAAAATTTTATATTAATCCAAAATCGTTTAAGATTTCATTGATATACATCAAGATTAACGTAATATATACTTTTAAAATATATGAAAATAAAACCATTTGATTATATTATTATTAATGTTTAATTTTTTTGAGATTTAACATAAATGATCAAGATATTGGATAGTTATAATTTAAAGGTTAAATTGATAAGAATCACATTCTATAAAATGTTATTAGATAGTAGTGTAAATATGTAAGTCTTACCCAGGTCAAGGTTAGCACTCTTCACTTTTTTTTTTTATAAAAATGTCATTTTCATCTTTTACTAATCAAGTTAAATAATTATATCTATTTTAGTAATTAAGAAATTTTTATCTCTCCTAATAAATGTTAACTCTATGATTTTAAATTAATTATGGTCGTTGACAGTATTTCCTTTCACTCTTCTATTGTATATAAAATGCACTAAAATCAATTGATTTTAAATTTATAATTATAATATTGATTTTTTAAACAAAAAATTGTAATGTGATTTTTTTAATTAGTTAATATTAAATTATATCAGTATTTTAAATTTATCTACAATTTAATTTTTTGAAAAATAATTACATTTTTTAAATAATTAAATTATTATTTAAAAACTGCGGCTACCACTAAACCCAAGCTTAAGTGGCAATATCTTCCAAAGAGTAACTAGCAAGTAAAAACCATAATTTTCATTGACTGAAAAAGTGGAAATGATTTATTAATTACTTGTATTTCTATGTGGGTTCACGAACTATCCATGAATAGGTTTTCATTACTCGCTACAGGGAACTTCTTTATCTGATGCTGTGTATATGAGCAACCAAGCAAGAAAACAGTATTTATGCAGAAAACAGTATTTGATAGGAAAAAAACTTAGATACACATCAAGCAGAATCAGAATGGAAATGTGCAAACAATGAAGTAAGATCAAATGTAATCAGACTTTAAAAACTATATAAATGTGAAGTGATGTGAATAAAAATATATGTAACTAGAATTATTCATTAATGAGCAACCAAGCAAGCCAGACTACAGTAATGTTCCATGTGCAGTGTTCAGGTATGGTTGCTTTTTGCATAACAAAACTTGGCAGCTATGAACTATTTTAAATGTGTTAATTTACGACAATATATGCCCTTCCCTTCTTCTGGCCAATGTTAGATTTTACTGTTTTTTTGGATTAATATATTGCTCATTCTTTTCTGTTGTTCTGCAGCATTCCACCACTTTCTGTAGTTGGTCTCAGTGAGGAGCAGGCAATAGAGCAAACAAATGATGATGTGTTGGTTTCCACATCAACCTTCAATCGTATGAAAAATACCATCTCTGGGTATGTGTAGTGATTTGGAATTTCACGCACTTGGCCTTTATTGGAAACCAATGTCAATGACTTACATATTCACGATAACTTGGGCCAGAAAACACTAGTTTTTATAGGAAATATTGTTTGGTACATAGAATTTGAAACCTTTGGACATCCAGTCCAGTTATCTTAATGTGTTGGATCTAGTAACCATTGATTATTTATTTATTTTTTATTTTTGTTTATTTACGCCATTGCGAATCTTGTTTGGGATTTTAAGAATCAGGATGTTATAGTTAATCTGGATTTATGTTGGTGTTTGTGATCACTCCATGCTCTTCAATACTCAGCTAGACTTGGCATTAGTTATGTTTATTGCAGCCCATGTTTCTTTCCTATATTATTATGTCAATTGCTGATATTTTTGAAATAGGCAACCAGAAAAAACTGTTATGAAGCTTATTGTTTCATTCCTATACCTGGTAGAATTGATTTTACATATTGCTCTCTCATTTTTCTTCTTTCTTTCACTTTTTTACATTTTGCAATGTGACACTTCTAGGTAGGAGAAAAAATTATAGGAAAAAATTCCCCTTGCAGATATTAAAGGGTTTCTTACTGATGTTATAGTAAAAAATTTCCCTTGCCTTCTGCCTCTTCAATTGACATTAAGAGCCGGTTTGATTCGTTTCTTCGAGCCATATTTCCTATCCGGGTTTCATACCAAACTGAACGATGCCCTGCCCTAAGGAAGAGCACTTACAATGAGTATTATTGATAGTCCTCAAGTGTCAAGAAAAATGACACTTTTGTTGACGTGTGGTCATGTGTGTCAAAACTTAATAAAAATAATTGTCATCATTTGTGACTTTCAACAAAAAGAGGAGCCCCTTTAATGAGCATTGTTGACGGTCATTAATTATCAAGAAAAGGTTTTAGGTATTTTCAACGGCCACTTTCCGTTAAAGTTTATTTTATTTACAAGTCTTGTTATTGACACACAACGACAGTTAAATGGGTACGTGTTAAAAATAATATTTTTGACGATCAAATATAGTTTTCTTAACGCATATGGCTATTGAAAATACACTATTTTCTTATAGTGATTCCATGGATAGGTTTTCATTACTCACTTGCTACAGGGAACTTCTTTATATTTAATATATGCATGTTAAGTATGAATCTAATTATCTTTCCAACCCAATCTATCTGTCTATGTATATATAGGTGCTAATGCTACCTATGCGTACACATTTTGTACATCAAATAAAAAAAAACATTATCCATATGTGAGTTTCAGAATGGACCACCAAATGTATTTTTAATTTTTTAAAGCATAGATTAAAATATCCCATTTGTTGTATTCCTTAAAAAAAATCAATGGTTTAGCAGATTGATCTATCTAACTCGCAACTTGTATAGAACTAGACTGAACTATTAATATTAACTTGAAGCAAATTCAACTCAGCTTGACCCAACAAGACAATGATTTGACCCGATGACTTGGGGCCAAATGAGCTGGCCAGCCCGAATTAACAACCCCACCCTTTATTACTAAGTGGATGACTAGATGCTTGATGACACTCCATTGACTTGTAAAACAAGGAACTCAATCGGACAAAGGATTCCCACTCAAGAGGCCATATTCGACATTAAGGCTAAACATAGCAAAATGGTAAGAAGAGATCTTAAGTTCAAACTTCTGTAGCAAAAATAGATAGGGCCAAATGCACAATTAAAAGCAATATCAAACCTCACGATTTCTATCAACACATGACTAACAGTTTATGATATGTAAGAAGTTTGGATAACTTCCACGAAGTCATTAATTTAAACTTCCAAACTTATATGCACTAAAACTAAAAATGTATAAATAGTGTGTTATAGTTTTTTTTTTTTATGGTTATTTTTGTACGAGTAGCCTCGCTCTAAATGTAATCACACAAAATACTAAAAGGAAATATAAATGAAAAAAATCAATTTAACCAAAAACAGAGAATCGGTACCATTCTTTGATTAGAGAAATTATATTTGCACATTTTTTTTCAATCAAATATTTACATATTTCTTTTTAAGAAAAGAAAAAAAGAGAAAGTCTTAGGAAATGTGTTTTTCTCTTTTTGTTACTTAAAATAGAATATGTAACATTTTGATGTAAAAAAATAATGTGCAAATAACAAAACTCCTTTGATTAATAGAACCGAATTACAATGGCAATACTAAAAACTTTATTGAGGCAAAAGCATTAATTATATATATTCAAATACAATACACAAGACGGGTACAATAGGATTATGCAAGCGTAATTGATGTTGAGATACATGCGTAGCTATATATATAAAGGCTTTAGAAATGGATCGGATAACTTTATAAGCATGAGAGATTTTAGGGAATGTGGAGGAACAGTCTTATATTCTTATGGAGATGGAATTGGCAAAGGTGTGGTAGAAGTGGTTTCTTGAATTTCGGGTGAAGTGGTAGTTTAGGGATAGGCTTTTTGAAGAAAGGCTTTGGCTTTAGAAATGACTATGGCTTAACAGCGGGAATATGTGGAGGGAAGAAGGGCTTTTCTGGGATAGGAAATGGTTTAGGGAATGGCTTCTTAAACACTGGAATAGGGATAGGTTTTTCCACTATAAATGGCTTTGGTATAGGCTTAACAATGGGAATTGGTTTTGGTATAGGCTTATATACTGGAATAGGGATAGGCTTAATAATGGGAATTGGCTTTGGTATAGGCTTATATACTGGGATAGGAATAGGCTTAACAACGGGAATTGGCTTTGGTATAACAATAGGAATTGGTTTTGGTATAGGCTTTACAATGGGAATTGGCTTTGGTATAGGCTTATATACTGGAATAGGGAAAGGCTTTTTCTCTAGAAATGGCTTTGGTATAGGCTTAACAATGGGAATTGGCTTTGGTATAGGCTTATATACTGGAATAGGGATAGGCTTAACAATGGGAATTGGCTTTGGTATAGGCTTATATACTGGAATAGGTATAGGCTTAACAATGGGAATTGGCTTAACAATGGGAATTGGCTTTGGTATAGGCTTATATACTGGAATAGGGATAGGCTTAACAATGGGAATTGGCTTTGGTATAGGCTTATATACTGGAATAGGGATAGGCTTAACAATGGGAATTGGCTTTGGTATAGGCTTATATACTGCTTAGGGATAGGCTTAACAATGGGAATATAGGCTTAACAATAGGAATTGGTTTTGGTAAAGGCTTATATACTGGAATAGGGATAGGCTTTTTCTCTATAAATCCTTTGAATTTTGCTTCTTCATCATGAACTTCTGGGCTTGTCTTTGCCAACTCTCCATTTACAAGCTTCCCATCTGTGTTCACTTCATTCCCTGCATAAGAAATGTGGATGAACATAAGTTATACACGTATACTTCTAGGATAGTAAATTTAATTGTCGTATCATCTTCTATATATATACTATGTAGAGGGAGAGAGAACAATATAAAGATAAAACAAAGAAACAAAATAAATGCCAATCCAATCAGCAGTACAATAATGCCACCTGCGATGACCACTGCTTGTTGGCCGTGGGAGGAACTCCATATATCAGTATTTTTATTATTATTTTTTTGTGGTGACTGCGGCTACCGCTAAACGCAAGCTTAAGTGGCAGAACATACCACAATATTAAATATGCATGCTGGTGCTAAAATAAAGCATTGAATTGAATTTTGCATGACATTATTAATATCTTCCAAAGAGTAACTAGCAAGTAAAAACCATAATTTTCATTGACTGAAAAAGTTGAAATGAGTTATTAGTTACTTGTATTTCTACGTGGGTTCACGAACTATATACTTCATGGATAGGTTTTCATTCCTCACTTGCTAGAGGGAACTTCTTACTATTTAATATATGCATGTTAAGTATATTCCTCACTTGGTTTTCATTCCCAACCCAATCTACGTAAATATAGGTGCTACTGCTACCTATGTGTACACATTTTGTACATCAAATAAAAAAACATTATCTATATATGAGTGTCAGAATGGACCACCAACCTGAAGCTTCAGTTGCTGCAGCAAAATTAGCATAACAGACGCTGACAAGCAACAAGAGAACCCAAAGGCGCACAAGTGCGCATTGCAAAGTGGAAGGCTTTCTCATTGAGAAAACAACTAGGCCACACCAAGGTATGGCAATTATCAAAGCTGAAAAGGAATGCTTGAGTTGCTCTACTCCAATAATCCTTGTGTTATTTATACTAGCTAGCTTGGGATTGAAAGTACTTTAACTTTAAGTGGCCTTCTGCCATACTTTAAGTATGAATAGTCTAAGCTTGTAATTTTAGGTGGCATTAGCTTTAGTTAGTTGAGAATGTATTTAGAGATAGATAGAAAATGGCAATTCTAATTAATTTGCAACCGACTTTGTCGCTCAGATGATCACTTGATCGCCATTAAATGAGCTTCTCACTTTACTCTTCTTTATTCTTAAACATTTTTGGCTACAATATACTGGGGTTCCATTCAATTGACCCCACAATGTATTACTTGTTTTTGGCTTTGTCTATATATGTATTACTTGATTTAGATAAGTACGTAAATTATTTATAATTTGTATTATTTTCTTTCACTTTACATTTCTTTTCAATTTACATTTTATGTTAGTTTACATTATTGCAATTCACATTTATTGTCAATTTACTTTTCTTATCATTTTCGATTCAGTTTTTTGCTGCATTTCTTGTCAATTATGTTCTTATCATTTTACATTCATATTGATTACCTTTTTCTGCTTTTCGTTTCTTATTAATTTAATTACATTTTCTGTTAGTTATATTCTTTCACTTTATGATTCGTGTTAATTTTTATTTCCTGTCAGTTTAAATTTTTTTTGCTGTTTACATAGTTGTCATTTACATTCATATTTTTAATCTTGTTTTTTGACTTAAATAATTCATCAATCAAAATAAATTTCTTGACAATTTTTAACTTTAAACAAATATATAGTATATAATTCAATAAAGTTTTACTCTACTTTGTCTAACTATATTTTAAATTTTGAATAGACTAGTGCAAACAAACTGATAGTTATATTTAACAACTTTTTCTGTCCTAAACTGTAGTAGAGATGTTCGTACCGAACCAATAATGGTCCCAATGCTGAGTCTGGATGCTTCTATGACCTTACAAAGCCGGCTATGCAACTGCTGGTTTTGAGCTCATAAAATATATGTTCAATAAATGGTATTTGTGCAAGTTAGTATATGTAGATGGATTTCGTGTGTTTGGAGATGTGATTGTTTACCCATGAAAGATTCATGTCTTTAGCTACGAAAAGTCGGTTATGGAAGAAAGTAATTTTAACTTTTAAAGAAGATAATATGAGATTAAATTTTTGGGAAGTAATTATTATAAAGAGATTATATAATTTTTGTATTCATGTCAAACAAAAAATTAATTCTATGAATAACTTAAATAGATAAAACTTGTACGTTACTTCGAGATAAAAAAATTAATTAAAATGTCTGTGACATTGATGTCGTGACCGTGATCACGGCAAAATAGCAACTTAAATTTATAAAAATTATTTTAGGAGTTATTACCAATTTTATTTTTTTATTGAAAAAAATTAAAAAATTCAAGAGAAATAGTCTTTGAAACCAGATTGAATTCAGGAGTCGGTTATGTATAGGGAAGAGTGAAAATTTAATCCCACAGCACCCTTAATACACCCTCGAGACGGTACCTTAAATCATTCGTGCAAAATTGATAATATCAAAATATATTTGTTTCACCTTTTTTGTTAAAAGATAAACGAAACAAACAAATAAATTATGAAAATTTAATTTTTGGCTTGACGGAATAAGAGTTCTACTCCTACATATCTCCGGGTGCAATGGGAAACTCAAAGTCACGTAATTCTTTAAAAAATAAGTGTGAGTTGGTTGATTTTAATTAAAAATAATAATTTTTGATTTTGAAAGTTTGAATTAACAAATTTTCGCGACTCAGTTAATCCTGTTAAGATTCGAATAGGTGGAAGCTTGGTGTCATGCTAGAGATGTCACCCATTGCTCATCAAGTTTATTGAAAAAAAATTTATTTAAAAAAAGTTTTGAGCCTTTATCTATTAGTGATTTATTTTATAAAAGTTTGAAGACAAAATAATAATAATAATAATAATAATAATAATAATAATAATAATAATAATAATAACAACAACAACAACAACAATAATAATAAAAATTTAAATTATCAAGTTGTCACAACTCAGATGATTATAGAAGTTACATGATTAGTAAACTGTCACAACTCAGTTAATCTTGTTTTATTCTTCTCAATTATTTTTTGATTTTTTGAAAATTTGAATTAATAGGTCTTCATGACTCATTTAATCATGTTAAGGTTTGAATGGGTAAAGCTCAGCGTCACACTAGAGACGTCACCTGTTATTTATCAAGTTTGTTATGAAATTTTTTATTTAAAAAAATTCTTTATTAACTAGTGACTTATTTTATTTAAAAAAAAACAAAAAATTGAAAACAAAACAAAAAAATAAAATAAAAAAAAAAATAAAATAAAAATTTGAATCATCAAGTTATCACAACTCAGATGATTGTAAAAGTTATAGGATTAATGAACTGTCACAACTCAAATAATTTTGTTTTATTCTTCTAAAAAAGATTCAATGATTTCATATATTTTTTTATTTATCATTTATTTTAATTTTTTTTTATATTTTTATTTTTTTTAATCCCAATAAATCCAATAATCAAAACCATTTCTTCCAACAAAAAATAGTAAACAAGAATTAAAAAAAATGGTAACTTATGAAAAAAAAGGAACAAATGGGGGGTTCTATTTATTTGTTTGGGAGAAATTGTAGAAGGGATTCAAATTGCAGGAGTGGCCAAAAGGTGGCTGATCAGGTGCGGCAAGCCGAGTTCGGCATGGATAACGACGCAAGCAGTAGTGTCGGTGACGGTACAGGGTTGCTCTTTCATGGATCTGGTTCACTGGTGGATCTTCACGGTGCTGGGATTTGGACTGGGACGTGACTCGTGGTGTTTGACGAAACGAATACCAAATCTAGCTAGTCGCATGACGCGGTGGACAGTGGGTTGCCAAGCTTCAGGTTCGAGCTTGGTGGTGAGGAACAACTATGGTGGTGAAAGGTGTAGAATAGAGGCGCGGCAGTGCGGGTCTGGTTCTGGTTAGAGGGTGAAGACGGTGGGTTTTGTTTGGATGGTAAGGTGATGAGAACGGTGAGGAAGATGGCTTAGGTGGCTGTTGGTTATTTGAGTGTTGATGGGTGGCACAGAACGAGTTGGGTCGTGATTTATGGTGTTTTCACGGTTTGGGGAGGTTGTTTGTGATGAAGATGTAAGGGTGTGGTGATGCGGTGGTGAAGTGATGATGGGTTGTTGGTAAGGTTGGTGTGGTTGTTTGCTTTGGTTGATAATGGGAATGGTGCGTGAGTGGTGGTGCTACATGGTTGATGGGGGCTTGGACTTGATGGTTATTGAAAGGTGAGAATGGAAAAGATAGAACTTGATGCTTGGAGGGGTTTTTGGCAAAGGTTTAGTGAAGACTACGTGATGAGAAAAATATAATAGGAAGTTAGCTGTAGGCAAAAGTCTCTATCTGTGTGTCGGGCTAGACTGATAGTCTTAGGTTGAAGTGTGTGTGTGTATGGAAGTGTATGTAGGTGATGGGTATTTATAGGGTTGGAGAATGATGGTGATAAGTTTGTTTAGGAAGAGTTTGATGACTGCTAATGTTTGTTTAGGATGACTTGGTTTAGGATGAGTTTGTTTAAGATGACTTGATTTAGGATTAGTTTATTTATGATGAGTTTGTTTTAGGGTGAGTTTGTTCATAATAAGTTTAATTTATGAGTTTGTTTTAGGGTGGTTTGTTCAGAATAAGTTTAATGGCATATGAGTTACGAAATGGATAATGGGTCAAGTTATGGATTAATGGGTCATGGGTTGGAAACTAAGTCTTTTATTTTTTTTCTTCCTTTTTTGTTGTTTTTTTATTTTTTTATTTTTAAAACAAAATGTCCTTGATAAAATTGAGTATTCACAGTTACCCTTCTTTACTTGTTTCTTACTAGATAAAAAGAATAACCATAATTTTTTATTTTATCATTGTAAGAAACGAATAAAGATATGAACTCGAATTTTGTTTGGGAGCAACAAAAATAAAACAACGAGAGAACAAAAGTGCGAAGAGCGATACGCTTAAAGGTAAATGACAGAAATTTAAATAATAGAAGTTGATGCGCTCAAAAATAAAAGACAAGAGCCGATACGCTCAAAAAATAAAAATTCATAGAGCTGATACGCTCAAAAGTAAATGATAGGAGCTAATGCGCTCAAAAAGTAAATGACAAGAGCCGATGCGCTCAAAAGTAAATGACAGAAGTCGATGCGCTCAAAACTAAAAGACAGGAGTCGATGCGCTTAAAAGTAAAAGATAGAAGCCGATGTGCTCAAAAGAAAAAGACAAGAGCCGATGTGCTCAAAAGTAAAAGACAAGAGTTGATGTGCTCAAAAGTAAAAGACCGGAGCCGATGTGCTCAAAAGTAAAAGACAAGAGTCAATGCACTCAAAAAGTAAATGACAAGAGTCGATGCGCTCAAAACTAAAAAGACAAGAGCCGATGCGCTCAAAAGTAAAAGACAAGAGCCGATGCGCTCAAAAGTAAAAGACAGGAGCCAATGCACTCAAAAGTAAAAGATAGGAGCCAATATGCTCAATAGTAAAAAACAAGAGCCGGTGCGCTCAAAAGTAAAAAAAATAAGAGTCGATGCACTCAAAAGTAAAAGACATGAGCCAATGCGCTCAAAAGTAAAAGAAAAAATAGGAGCCAATGTACTCAAAATTAAATGACAGGAGCTGATGCACTCAAAAGTAAAAGACAGGAGCCGATGCGCTAAAAAATAAAAGACAGGAGCCGATGCGCTCAAAAGTAAAAGATAGGAGCCGATAAACTCAAAAAGTAAATGACAGGAACCAATGCACTCAAAAGTAAAAGACAGGAGCTGATGAGCTCAAAAGTAATTGACAGGAGTCAATGCACTCAAAAGTAAAAGACAGGAGTCGATGCACTCAAAAGTAAAAGACCGGAGCCGATGCGCTCAAAAGTAAAAGACCGAAGCCGATATACTCAAAAGTAAAAGACAATAGCCGGTCGTAAAAAAGTAAAAAATAAGAGCTGATGGGCTCAAAAGGTAAAAAAAAAAAACATGAAATTATTTGTGCTAGTAAGACATGGGCTTAAGATCTTTTTCTTTTCTCTCTTTTTTTCCTCTTTCTCTCTATCTTTTCTCTCTTTCTCTCTCTTTCTTTTTTTCTCTCTCTCCCCTTTTTTATTTTCCTTTCCCTTTTAAATTTTTTTTATTAAAAGTCCTTTGAATCAATGACGACTCTGGAAAGCATTGACCAATCAAACCCATGTTCACATGTTTTTTCTCGTTGGACCTGATAACCTCGATCTTTCGTACTCATCCTTTCTTTTCTTTTTCTTCTTCTTTCTCTTTCCTTTTTTTCATCTTATTTTCTTATTTCTGCTCTTAACTCTCCTTTTGAGAAGTGAGATGATCATCTCGTGTTGTGAACCTTTGCTTGGATAGGAGCCAATATGCTCAATAGTAAAAAACAAGAGCCGGTGTGCTCAAAAGTAAAAAAAATAAGAGTCGATGCACTCAAAAGTAAAAGACAGGAGCCAATGCGCTCAAAAGTAAAAGAAAAAATAGGAGCCAATGTACTCAAAATTAAATGACAGGAGCCGATGCACTCAAAAGTAAAAGACAGGAGTCGATGCGCTAAAAAATAAAAGACAGGAGCCGATGCGCTCAAAAGTAAAAGATAGGAGCCGATAAACTCAAAAAGTAAATGACAGGAACCAATGCGCTCAAAAGTAAAAGACAATGGAGCCGATGAGCTCAAAAGTAATTGGTCAATGCACTCAAAAGTAAAATACAGGAGTCGATGCACTCAAAAGTAAAAGACCGGAGCCGATGCGCTCAAAAGTAAAAGACCGAAACCGATACACTCAAAAGTAAAAGACAATAGCTGGTCGCAAAAAAGTAAAAAACAAGAGCTGATGCGCTCAAAAGTAAAAGACAGGAACTGATGCGCTCAAAATGACATGAAATTATTTGTGCTAGTAAGACATGGGCTTAAGATCTTTTTCTTTTTTCTCTTTTTTTCCTCTTTCTCTCTATCTTTTCTCTCTTTCTCTCTCTTTCTTTTTTTCTCTCTCTCCCTTTTTTATTTTCCTTTCCCTTTTAAATTTTTTTTTATTAAAAGTCCTTTGAATCAATGACGACTCTGAAAGCTTTGACCAATCAAACCATTGTTCACATGTTTTTTCTCGTTGGACCTGATAACCTCGATCCTTCTTACTCATCCTTTCTTTTCTTTTTCTTCTTCTTTCTTTTCCTTTTTTTCATCTTATTTTCTTATTTCTGCTCTTAACTCTCCTTTTGAGAAGTGAGATGATCATCTCGTGTTGTGAACCCTTGCTTGGAGCTACTAAGTCCTCGCAAGAAAAAAAAATTTGTCCCAGTATTTAACTTTGTCCTTCATCCAATTAATTCCCTGTAATTGCTTGATAACTCAATTGTTGTCTTTGTTGCTACTTCCTTTAACATGTCTTCTCCTTAATCCTTCAGAACTTTTGCCCCAGTATAGCCAATTAAATGCAAATAAAGTTGCCAAAAAAATTACTCCAGTTTAAGCCATGCCAATTTATTTGCCCTAACTTTTGCTTAAATCGTTCTTTCGGGTTTTCAGTCTAATGAGTTCTTTTTCTTTTTTGCTCGGGTACCTCTTATTTCTAGATTATCCCCTGAGATATCATTTTTCCTTTAATTGGAACTTCTAAGTTCTTTTAAGTCTGAATTGTTCATCAAGGGATTGACATTAAATGGTCAAATCATGGTGTTGTGCTCATGTTCACCTTACCTGAAGCATTATGTAACAAATAGACATAGATTCAAAAGTATAACAAAAAAAGGAATTTTCTAAGTGAACAACTTCCATATTGGTCTTGGAAGTTTGACTATACAAAAGGGTATATATGAAAAATGACACAAACAACAGTATGAGATTCAAATATGTGTTTACCCAATATGAATTAGTTTGATCTTCATGAAAATTTATCTATTAGACATTATGGACAATGATCTTCTTCTGTTGAACATCTACATCAAGCCAAATTGAACTAAAGATAAATTTACCTCAGTCTAAGACTGAATTGAATAAGGCAACAACTCGTCCTGATGACCAAAAGATTTGCCCTAGTGTAGTTCAAATTGAACAAGGTAGAAACTTGTCCTAGTGTAAGGCTAAATTGAACCAAAGAGAAATTTATCCCAGTCTAGGACTGAATTGAATAGGATAGGAACTCGCCCTAGTAACTAAAAGATTTGTCCCAGTGTAGGTTAAATTGAACCAGGGAAAAGAATGCCCCAGTGTAGGGCTAGCTCGAACAGGGTAGAAACTTGCCCTCGTGTAAGTCTTTTCTTTTTCTTTTTCCTTTTTCCTTTTTCCTTTTCTTTTTTCCTTTTTTTTAAGGAGCAATGAACTAAATACTTGGATGAGCAAAACCTTTGTTTCAAAATTAAAGTTAACGAAAATGATAACAACCCTTCATTGATCAGAATGACTTTTTGAGGCTTATAACATGGCGAAGGCTAGGGGTTATGAAAGGAAAGATATAATGCTCAAACAAGTGTTTAAGGGTTGAATGAAACCAAAGATCCTTGTTCAAAATTACACTTTGTCAACTATTTTTGCACTTTCAAACACACTTTTCTCTTATTATTCTTCATTTCTTCCCTATTTCATTTCATTTTCTTTCATTCCCCTTTGTCATGACCTATTTCATTTCATTTTCTTTCTTCTTTCTTTCCCTTCTCTTTTAGTTTTTTTTTAGTTTTTCATCATTTTTTTTTTTTACTTCTTGCCATTTTCACCTTTTATTTATTTTCCATTATGTTTCAAAATAGTCACCATGGCAATCAACCTTTGTTTTGTGTTATCCTCTAGTGTGGGAGTGATCCTTATTTAGGGTTTATTAAAGAAATTTTCAAGCTCAAAAGGGGTAAAAGGGATAAAGATGAAGAAATTTTGTAAAATATAGAGAAAAATGATCAGTCTTCATCTTTAAATCATGATTGTTTATTTTTAAAACTTTAATTTTGAGACAAAAAGATAGTGCACACCAAGTGAATACTTCTGTGTTCCTTTTTTTCCTCTTTTTTAATTTTTTTTTTGCAATAAGCACTTGCATACGTATACTTTACTGAGAATTACCAAGAATTGAAGTCCAATTGGGTCCAAATATAAGGAAGACACTTTGAATAAATGAAAGAGAATAAATGTCAAAAAAGATAATATGATGAAAATGAAAGGAAACAAGGTATCCATGCAAATTTATTATATTAATGCTTCAAGAAAGTTAACAAGACTCAATATCACTAATTATTTTATGGTAATCATTTCAATTAAACACCTCAGATCTCCAATTGTTCAGAGGTTTTAGAGGAATCTACCCCTTGTCTAGCTTGTATTACTCCCAAAGTGAGTAATCCCTAGACTCGAACCTTAAAGTCCCAACAGTTCTCAATATCATGTCCTATTCTCCTACAATGATAAGCACAACTTGACCCTTCATCCTGCTTCTCCTCTTATTTCATCGTTGCAGCTGGTGCAATGATACTATAACCTACTTTCTTTAACCCCTCAAATATTTTAGCCATTGGCGTACGCAAGCTCATGACTTTTCTTATGGGTGATCCTTCCATCTCTAATGCATTTACCTTATGTGTTTCATCATGATTAGGAATTGAGTTATTGACAATACTAGGTTTAGTCACTTCTTGAATGTCAAGTTTTCCATATGCAATTAGCTTCTTTACTGCAATCTTGAAAGATTCACAATCTTCAATTGAGTGTCCTGGGATGTCCCTATGGTATTTGCAAGTTAAACTCGGGTTATACCAAGTTAGGAATAGTGGTTCTAGGGGGTGTACAAGATTTTCAGAAATAAGGTGAGCATCAAACAGCCTTTGGAATAAATTTGCGTTTAAAATGGATAATCTTGGGAAAGAGGTAGGTTTTGGGGATGGAAGAGACCTTGATTTTGGAAGTTTGGCCGAGGTTGTGGGTGACTTGAGAAATTTTGAGAAGGTGCAGGAGGATATTGGGTATAGGTTGGGCAAGTTTGTATATATGGTTGTGGCGTACGAACATTGTTGATGTGAAATTATGGGATTTGAGGTATATTTGTAGGTTGAGCAGGTAGGCCAGGTAGATGAGAAGGTGCAAGTGTCTGATAGGAAAGGTAGAGGTTTGGGTTATATGGAGGGGCTTGGTAGGCAGGATAAAATATCGGATAACAAGGTTGTGAAGGTTGTTGGTTTTGCATATAGTTCATTTCCAGCTCATTTTTCTTAGGGGGAAACCCCTTCTTGAAACCACCTTCATTATTGCCAGTTGGCAATTTGCCAGCCTTTACCAAAATTTCAATCCTCTTTCTGGCAACAATTAATTCAGCAAAATCTCGATAGGCAGCACCTGTCATTGTCCCAATATAAGGAGCTGCTAAAGTCCCTAAAAAATATGAACACATTTCTGTCAACGTCAATGGTGGTTGCACTTGTGCTGCGAGAGCTCTCCATCTCTGGGTATACTACTTAAAAGTTTCCTCATTTTTCTTCTGCAGTGTTCCCAATTGCTCCCGACTTGGGATTGTATTCTGATTGAACCGATAATGTCCTATAAACAAGTCTGCCCAATCATCCTAAGAAGAGATTTTGGAGAGGTCTTGTTAGATACACCATTCCAAAGCAGGCCAGTCAAGCTTTCATGAAAGAAGCTGACAAGGAATTTTTAGTCTTTTGACCAAATTGACATTTTAGTAATATATGTTTTTAGGTGGAAAAAAGGGTTGGTGCTCCCATCATATTTGTCGAGTTTTGGAATCTTAAAATCCTTTGGGATGACAATGTTAGCAGTATGACCAGTCCCAGTAAGAAATCCTGTTGACACTCGGATGGACGCATGCGGTTGTTCCCATGTGAACTCAGTGTTACCATGAACCTCATTTCGAGTACCTTCTGATGAACGATACTTTTCTCCGATAGGAATCACTAGCAATACAGTATTTGAGGTTCCTTCCACAAAAGACATCTCAATGGTGATCCTAGGGTTTGTCCCCATAGAAGTTATAGTTGGCCAGTGCAAATGTGCCCCAGCCACTCTTCTATCTTCGGTTGCCCCAATCAAGGTGAGGGTCTCCCTCATGGCTGACAACATTTCCTTCATTCTTCTCTGAAACTCTGTCATTTCATTCATCCTCCCTTTCATCTCATCTACTTCCATACTTAGATTTCTTTCTTCGTTTTCAGCTGTCATCGTTGTAAACTTTGTTCGAGCCCTTGTGTTGTGAACTCGGGTTTGATTGGTGTCTTCTTTCCCTAGTCGCGCAATGGTTCCTTCTGTTTGATTTATCAAAACATAATAACATCAGACAAAGAATGAGATGAAATGAATGAGAAACATGATGAAATGAATGAACTTTGTGATGAAAATATCCTTTTTTTTTTTTAAAAAAATGTTAGAAATGACGTGAAAATGCAAGATGATGTTTTTTTTAATGTTAGGAATGCCATAAAAATACAAGATGATATATATTTTTTTTAAGAATGCCAGGAATACCATGAAAATGCAAGATAATGTTTTTTTTTTAAAGAATGCTAGGAATGCCATGAAAATGCAAGATGATATTTTTTTTGAAGTTTTTTTTAAAAGGCAATAATGAATGGCATAAGGAAAGAAGAAGTACGCTCCCTTTGTGTCCTAATGAGATTGCCTTAAATTTGGAGATTTCTATCCTAAGGATCTATGGGTCCTTCTAACTCTTGAGAACTTTCATTGGGTGACTCTTCTATTCTAAAGGCCTCTAGAGTTAAGTCCCATTTCAGAATGTTAACCACAAACAGTGGGTAAACCACTAGGTGTATGAGATATTTATGAAAAAGATACATTCTAGATGAGGTTTTTGCGATAATTAAACATAATGTACATCTGAAATAGCTACCACTACACAACCTCTACCTAACTTAGGCTTCACTCAGACCCAGGTATAGGGCCCCACTCGGACGTGTGTGATAAATGTGTAGGTGTGGTGGGTGTAGGGAGCATAAACATTTGCAATCCTAAAGACTACTCATATTCTGCAAAACAAAGTAAACACAAAACAAACTCCAAAAGTGTTTTACCCTAAGGTTTAGATAATAAAACAATTAACCCTAAGAATAATAAAAAAAAGGTAAAACAAACAAAAAAAAGATCACAATATTTGCATAACCAACTTGCATAGGTTTGACTCTCAAGTATCCCCGGTGGAGTCGCCATCTGTTGCGACCGTGATCGTGGCAGAATAACAACTTAAATTAGAAAAAATTATTTTAGGAGTTGTCACCAGTTTTATTTCTTATTAGGAAAAATTAGAAAACCCAAAAAAAAAAAATAATCTTTGAAACCATATTGAATTCGGGAGTCAGTTATGTATAGGGAATGGTGGAAACTTAATCTCACAGCACCCCTAATACACTCATCCTGAGACGGTACCTTAAATTAGTCGTGCAAAATTAATAATCTCAAAATATATTTGTTTCACCCTTTTTGTTAAAAGATAAATGAAATAAACAAATAAATTATGAAAATCTAATTTTTAGCTTAATGGAATAAGAGCTCTGCTCCTACGTATCCCCGGGTGCAATGGGGAACTCAAAGTCACATAGTTCTTTAGAAAATAAGTGTGGGTTTGTTGATTTTGATTAAAAATAATAATTTTTGATTTTGAAAGTTTGAAATAACAAGTCCTCGCAACTCAGTTAATCATGTTAAGATTCGAATATGTGAAGCTCGACGTCACGTTAGAGATGTCACTCATTGCTCTTTAACACTACTAGAAAATTTTGATTTAGAGATGAAAAAATTTCGTCTCTAAATGTTCAAAATTCTATCTCTAAATATTTAGAGACGGAATTAGAGACGAAAAATGATCCATCTCTAAAAGTGGCGTCTCTGATTGTTGGAGACAAAAAAACTAATTCCATCTCTAAATTAGAGATGGAATGTTGCCATCTCTAATTTCAAAAAAATTGTCTCTAATTAAAGATGGATATTATATCAAATTTTTTAAGAAATATAATAATGATTAAATTAGAGATGACACTATTCTGTCTCTAAATTTAGAGATGATACTATTCATTCTCTAATTCAAAAATTTTCAAAAAAATATTATGACCGTATTCCATCTTTAATTCCGTCTCTAAAATTAGAGACAACACTATTTCCGTCTCTAATTCAAAAAAATTTAAAAAATATTATGACCATATTTTGTAATTATGTCTCTAAAATTAGAGACAACACTATTTCCATCTTTAATTCCAATTTTTTTTAAAAAAAAAGAGACAAACCACTTCCATCTCTAATTCCATCTCTAAAATTTAGAATTATATTTTTTAATATACTTTTAATTTTATAACTAACTCTGATACAATTAACCATCACAAAAAAGTCATATAACATAAGAAATCACAATTTCTTAACATCATCACAAATATTTGTACCAAAATACAAAGTAATAATTAATTATCATTACAACTATTTAAATTATCAATGAAAATATAAAAATAAAAATAATCACATATTTGAGTTATCATTAACTTCGTCACCCATCTCCTCATCATGATGGTCATCCTCTTCTCTATGTGCAGGATGGGAAGGTTCAGGCTGAAAGCTACAAGTTATGACATTTCAAATTGACTACCTAAAAGAAGAATCCTAAACTTCTCCCATTGTTCCATCTTCTGCTTCATCATGTCTTGTTCAATATTCTTTTGATGAAGCTCATCTGTTAAAGCCTGAATTTTGGCCTGCATTACAGTGATCTTTACTGCTGATACTCCATCAATGGAAGAGGAGGGAGGAGTGGAAGAAAATCTAATGACATTAGTTGCTTGTGAAACTAATCCGTATATGTGCCCTTTCTTGTTGGGGCCTCCAACAACTTCTAAGTAGATATTATTAGTAGAGTCTTGACTACTGCTACCTTCACTATGCTATGATTACCACTCAGTCATCTGCCTTTCATACTCTTCATAAAAAGTAGTTATAAGACATTTTTACTTGAAAATGAATGTAACTTAAATGCTAGCTTATGCTTACCGCAATCTTTGCTGCTTCCAAAGTGTTATACTCTTCTGGATTCTCCTTGGCTCTGTGAAGCCGCTTGTAGATGTCAAAAAAAGTTGGCTCATTTGACATCTCATTCGCCTGAAAAGACCAAAAAATAAGTATTAGTAGTTTAAAAAATTTATATTACTAGAAAGCAAGGCTAACCTGGTTGGCTTGAAAAATTTATATTGTTAGGGATAACAAGAGAGGCATGCCCAAAACACATACTCGAACTTAAAAAGATCATAATGTCATCATAACAATATAATTGATTGCTACTAGAAGGTCTAAAACAATTTAACATTCATAAAAAAACATAATTTTATAAGTGATGGTGAATGTATGCTTTCAATGATGTTGTCCAAGAATAGAGGAAATTCTTATCTCAGAAGTTCAATGCTTAACCATACTGGTGACTGTTGCTTCTTGCTTCACCTTTCAATCCATGTATACTCCAGAAATTATTTGTCTTATAAAAGGAATGAAATTAATGTCAATCAGAAACTTGCCCTGTACTTTCAAAGCATGAATAGTCATTCCACATACAACGTGACATGGAAAAGCAACCAAAATTCTTTCAATCAAGCACTCACAATCAGCACTTAACACTTTTAAACAAGTCCAAGGTAGAGCTTAAAAGGTCATTAAAATATGGTAAGTCTAAATAGTAGTTGGGAACCAATTCAACCTATGATAAAATCTTAATTGGGATTCATATTTTCTTAATTGGGAAAATCTTGGTTTCTATAATTCTATAATTCAACCTTTTGTAATGGAAGTTATAGTTATATTTGACTAGTCTCTCCATGATCCATCTATGTAGGCAGGCTTACATAATTAGTATATGGTATAATTATAAGGATGTAACATTACTTACCATTCTCCTACAGTGCTCTGTTACAGATATAGATCCTCTGGTGTGCACATTAAGACCCTATTTAGATTGTCTATTTATGCTATTTCTCATAGACACTGCTTGCCAGGAAGGATCACTCCATTTAACCCACAGCTACTCCCTAGCATCTGGATGAATCCATGTACCCTCATCCTTTTTATTATATACCTTGAATAGATTATTTGATAGTGTACCTGATCCCTTAGTTTCAAAGATCTTTCGATCATATCATTATCTTCATGTAACCACTTGTATTTTGCCTACATTAATGAAAATATTAATGAATCAAATACATTATTTTTAAATTAATAATAGATTAATAACAAAGACTTAAAAGGATATTACTCCAAAATCTCTAAACCACATATCACGCACAATGTCGGTCACATCTCTCCAACTTGTCCAAGGCTCTTCATACTTTCTTTTGAAGATGGTTGTTATATCACGCGTTATTCCAAAATCGGGATAAAACTTGTAAGTCAAAATATGTATATATATATATATATATATATACATATACATAACTATTCTATATATATATATATATATATATATATATATATATATATATATATATATATATATATATATATATATATATATACATATACATAACTATTCTTTTTGAATTAAATTTCATAATTAGAATAACTTACTGATCTTTGCTGGCTAGCTTGATCCAAATACGACCATCTATATCCTTTCTCCCCTACCTGATGTTTTGTGCTGTAGACAATGCTATCTCAGGGTGTGGATGTACAAATGAATTAGATGAAGGGTCACCCGATAGATGTAAAGTTGTAGCTAAGTAGGGTGTGGGTCCAGTCTGAGAATGGGGAGATGGGGTATGTGAAGATGGGATAGGTGCAAGCCCGATCTGGGATTGGGGAGATGGGATAGAGGTAAGTCCAGCATGAGAATGGGGAGATGGGATAGAGATAGGTCCAGGCTGAAAATGAGGAGATGGGATAGAGGTAGGTCTGGTCTGAGAGGTATCACTCTCTCTCCCTCTCCTTACCATCTATATGCAAAAAGTAATGATAAAATTTAATTAAGTACAATTAAACTAACATAGAAAATTAGTACAAAACTATTAAAGTAAACACACTAAAGAAATCCACAATCACGTAAGCACAATTTAATTCAACTAATCATGAATATATAACACATGATTTCATTAAAAAATAGGAGAAAATCTAGTTAGAATATATTTCTTCTTGTTGTTGTTCTTGTTCTTGTTCTTCTTCTTCTTCTTCTTCCTCCTCCTCCTCCTCTCCCCCTTGCTCTTCTTCTTCTTCTAGTTCAACATCTTCATCTACTTCTTCCAAATCAAATTGGTTCAAGGTTGAACCGTGTACTTCCTCTACTGGACCAGCTATATCAATAAGACTTTGTTCAAGATCATCGTTTACAACTATCATAGGCATTTGTAGGAATGAATCATCTTGGTATGGATTATCTATTGCGGCCTTTTTTGTTTCTGAAGTTTGAATTGTGTTCCGTGCCTTAGTTTTAATCACAACCAATCACCCTTGCTGCCCTTCAGGATATTGTGTATAGTACACTTGCTCTGCTTGTTGTGTAAGAATAAATGGATCATAATTCTTATATATTTTAGATGCTCTAACTTCAACAATTTCATAATTATTTATCCTTGTCCCTTGATTTGGGGTGAGATCAAACCAATCACATTTGAATAGAACTAGCATCTTTAAGGGCCACCCAATATACTGCATTTCAACAATATCAGTTAAAACCCCGTAGTAATCATTCTCCATTGTCTCATTCTCGCCACCTCGAACAAAAACACCACAATTTGTTGTACCCATCCCTTGACCATGATATTTTGTATTGAATTTGTAACCATTTATTGAATATGTCTGCCACATGTTTACTTTATTTGAGGGCCCCCATGCCAAACTCCTCACAAGTTCATCTTCAATGTTGTTATTAAACATCTATATCACAAATGGGTAAGTTAATTGGTTTTACCTAAACAAGTAATGTTGGAATTAATAGGGAAATTAGGCAGCTGGTATTTAGCTTACATGTTCTTTAAACCATGTAAGAAATGTTGTGGAGATTTGTTTGTCCACTTGTAAATCATTTAGACCAAGTTCTCGTAGCAAATTTGCATATATGCTAAATTAAAATAACATATTAAATCACTTCATAGATTTAATGATGATATGTGAAATTAAAAGAACTTAGAAGCTTACTTCAAAAAAGGCTCCACTTCAAGACAATTTAGAAGAACATACAAGTTGGCAACATTCATTTCCTTTTCTTGCAAAATGCAAGATTTACGTTTTTCAATAGGACGACCGGGAAAATTAAAAATAGAGAATGGCGGATTGATAGAACAACCTTCACCTCCATCGTCATTCTATGAAACTCTTGTCCTTCTGGATGGAACAGTGGGTGGATAGTAGTAAGATGCAAAAGTAAAGGTCTCCTCCACTAAATAAGCTTCACAAATGGAGCCTTCAACTTTAGCTGAGTTCGTGACCTTATCTTTTAAGGTATGTATAAACCTATAATTTGAGAACATCAATGTAACAAATACCTTATGAGGATTTAAATGAAAAGAATAAAGATAGATAGATGACTCAACCTTTCGAAGGGATACATCCATCGATATTGCATAGGACCACCGACCCTTGCTTCGTAGGGCAAATGAATTGGAATCTGCTCCATCGAATCAAAGAAACTTGGAGGGAATTTTTGTTCCAATTTACATAAAATGATTGGAATGTTTTGCTCTATCTCATGTAATTTATCATTTCTCAGCAATGTTGAAGTTAATTCCCTGAAGAATTGACTGAACTCAGTAAGCGAATTCCAAATGGGCTTCGGTAATGCCTTGAATGCAATTGGGAGCAAACGTTGTATGAACACATGGCAATCATGACTTTTCATACCAAACAACTTTTCTTCCCTTATGTCAACACATCTAGCCAAATTAGAGGCATACCCATTCATGTGTGTGACATAACATCATGTTTTGTTCTTATTTTGCATGCATTCTTTGACATTTTAGGTATTTTAGTTTTTCTTTTAGTTTGTTTTTCTCTTAGTTCGGATAACTACAATGTTTGTGGTGTTATTGTGCATGATTGGTGCTAAATTGGCCTTGGAATGGATGGAAAGCTTGCATGATTGAAGTTGGAGCTTTACGGATAGCAAAAAAGCGCAAAAAGACCACTCCAGAGGGATTCACGGCATGCCTGTGGAATTTCTCACGACCATGGATCGAGCAGCAACTTGAAAAAGTAAAAGAGAAATTCCAGAGAGTTCCATGGTCAGGCCATGGAACGATCCACGGCCGTGGAATTCAAGTTGAGGAAAAAGCGTCTTGAGGCAGAGAGATCCACGGCCAACCCATGGAATGATCCGCGGCCGTGGATCGCAGTACGCAGCAGTTTTTAAGTTTTATTTTTATTTCTTTTGGGACCTTTTACCTAATTAAAACCCTAGGAGTATTTATAGATGTTCTGAATACAGTTTGGGGGTTTCAATTTGGTTAGAAGGAGGCACACTTGGAGACTTTGATTCTTGATCTTTCTTCCCTCTTTCTCTTTGATTACGGGTTTGGATGTTCATGAATATGTTTTCTGATTCTTTCTTCTCCATGACTGAGTAGTTTCTTTTGTTTCTAGGATTGGGCAATGCCCTTTGATATTTTGATAATGATTAATTAACTTTGTTTCCCCTTTTATTAATCTTGAATATTTTTTGATTCAATTCTTATTGCTCTTATTCATGTGAATTTGTTGGCCACTTATTTGCATCTCATAGACATTTAGGGATGTACTGAGAGGTGAACCTAGGTGTTGGAACCATAAGAATTGAACTTAAGGTCTAAATCACGAGAGTAGTTTTAGCCTTTCGAGGATTCAATGAATTACCACAAAGCGTAATGGGTTCAATTTAAATTCAATTACCACTAGAGTAGGAATTAGTTTAATTGGGCACCACATCTTTTCTTGAGAAAAAATATTAACTAATTTAGGGTAATTCACCTTCAATTGAATTTCAGATTTAATAAAAGGGTTGTCAATTAGGAATTGTCTTGTATCATTGTGGTTACCCCAATCTTGGAAGCTTTCTTGAATTTGAATACCTTTCTTGATAACTTGCTATTTCTGTTCTAAATTTTGCACTTTATTTTTATTTATTTAATTGCTTTGTTACCACGTTCTTCTTAATCAATAATTTTATCCCCTTTGTTTAATTTAATTGAATTAATTAATTAATTGGTATTCACCCATTTGGTAGTTTCAATTGTTTAACCTATTCGCACACGGTTAATCTTTGTTGCTTAGTCAATGTGTATTGCGCTTTGGGTTTTTTTAGCTTTCCACCTCCACCATCTTACAGCTCTAGATCCTTTCGTCTACAATATTCTCCAACATTTGTCTAGTCTAACATTAAAATTGTCTTTCATCTTGCCCTTAGTATCCGTGAACTCATGTAACTCTTAAGATATTAAGAAATACATTTCTCTCAATATGCATCACATCCAATGCTCGAGGGCTTCCATTTGTTTTCTAATTTAAAAATACATAAGAGGCATGTCAATCAAAATACACCCTGATTTTTTTTTTTACATGTGTAGCTCTAAACTTAGATATTTTAATAAATACTGTAATATATATTATGCTTCACATATGTTGAGAGCGAGAATGCAGCTATGTTTAGCGCAATGGAAGCCAACCGTATGATAAATACCATGCCCAAGGTGGATTTTCTCCTACAATGATTCAACCCGTTATGTTAGGTATATGTTTTACCCTATCCCACACTTCTTCACCACAAAGCCATCAACCTTCATGGGGGTAATGAAGTTTCAACAAGTCTCTTTCTAAAAGTAATTTTGTTCAAACTTAGCAATGATCATGTGGCAAGAATTTTTGATGGTGACAATAAAAAACAATGATGTCTTTTAAAGGCTATGTTTAAGTGTGAGTGCTTTTGAGTGCTCCATACAAATTGTTTGAACAAATGATTTTTAGTAAGGTTGAAAAGCAAAAACATCTTGGATTCCAAGTCATTGTCATCCAACACGATAACATCTCATATGGAAATCATTAATCGTCCACATCAAATAAGCCTTCATGACAAAGTTTTGTTGTCGTGAGACATCATAAAAGTTATGACACTTAGGTACTCCGACTTAAATAGAAGTTTCTCTCAACTGGTTATCTATAAGCGGCTACAAGTACACATCAATTTTACTTTTTGGATTGGAAGGGCTTGGAATTATGATAGTTAAGAACATGAATTCTCTTCTCGTGCACATCCACAGAGGTAGATTGTAAGGAGTAACGATTACTGGCCAATATGAATAAGTCCTACTTGTCTTGTCAAATAGAACGAATCCATCAGCATATAACCTTAGCATCACATTTCAAGGGTCTTCTACAAATTCAGAATATGTTTCGTCAAAATATTTCCAAGCTTCTCCATCATATGGGTAAGACAAAGACCCCGTATCCCTCTCATTCTCACGATGCTATCTCATTTGAGATGCCGTTTGCATTGAGGAATAAAGTTGTTGTAGCCTTGGGATAAGTGGGAAATACCACATTTTTTTCTGAAGAGATTCTTTGACCTTACTGTTTCTAGTAATGCTTCTATAACGGTCCTCACCACAAAATCTACAACTACGAAGATTCTCATAAGGAGGATGATAAAGCATGCATCCATTTGGATAGCAAGAAATTTTTTTGCAACCCAGCCCTAGTCGTTCCACTGCTTTCTTTGCACGATAGAAGTTTTTGGATAATCGATTATCCTTCGGCAATGCATTTACCATAAAGTCCATCCATTGATTAAAACAAGTATCGGAGATATTGAAATCAAATTTGATACTTAGAGCTTCACATGTAGCTGATAATTCGGAGTAATTGTCACAACAATCATACAAGGGAGCTTGTGCAGCTGACAGTATTTCAAAAAATCTTTTGGCTTCTGGGTTAGGATCTTCCCTTATTTATTCTGCATAACCAAATCCTTGTTGATAAATATAATTGCTAATAGAAGGTCCAGCAGCATCCATTACCATCTGCTCATACCTATTAAAGTCTTCCCTTATTTGTTTGTGCACAAGACCATAAATTTGGTAAATGAATTTGGGGGACACCAAAATCACAAAAAAGGAACTATTTTTATGATAATCACTATGACAGCAACCCCATTTATTTCCGGTGAAGCAAATAACAGACTAAATAAGGGGGTTGCTAAACAAATCTAAATACAGAAAAGAATGTATAACATATAACACTCCAAGTGGAAGACAAACTGAAATCACATCCACACAATTACAAACACGTGGTATGCTACTATTTATTTACTAATACTCAGCAATGACCTCCTCAGTGAATCTAGCAAGCAGAAAGTGTGTGAAGATAGAGAAAGCAATATACTTCAGTGGGAAGGCAAAAATACTTCAAGTTTTCAACCAACTACACATACTTAGGGTAATCCTACACCAGTTTAGCTGAATCACTCATTTACAGCACACCAAGAGAACAATAATCACCTAAAATCAAATAGATAATGTATTTTATACTATTCATTGTAGCAAAACCCAAATTTAAGTCTCAAAACTAAACATAAACAAATTAAGGAGCAATAATGAACAAGAACGAGAACGAGCTCAGAGAAGAAGGGAGAACGTACTAGAACGAGCTCAAGATGGAGCAAGAACGAACGACAATGACCTCAGAGATGAAGCGCGAATGAACCACAACATCGCCTAAGATGGAGTGAGAACAAGCTGAGAGAAGGAGGGTTAAGAGAACGACCTGAGAGACGAAGATGAGAAGCTCGGATATGGAGATGAGAGAACGAGCTCAGAGATGGAGATAAGAGAATGAGCTATCTGACAGATATCATGAGAGATGAAGAATTGGTTTCTGATTTGGGGGAGCTATTTAAGAGATATTGTGAGAGATGGAGAATTGGTTTCTGATTTGGGGGAATTAGGGATTTAGGTGGGAAAAATAGAGACGGAAACACATCCGTCTCTACCTTAAAAAAAAATTATAGATGGAGGATTGATTTTTGATTTGGGGGAATTTCTAGGTGAGAAAATTAGAGACGGAAACACATCGGTATCTACCTTTAAAAAAATTTATTAATTAATTATATATAAATTAGAGATGGAAACACATTCGCCTCTAACTATATTTGATATTTTAAATTACTTATTTAACTGAATAGAAATGGAATTAGAGACAGAATAATTAGAGATGGACCAATTCCGTCTCTAAATTCTGTCTCTGAATATATCTGACTTTTTAAAACGTTATATTGACCAAATGGAGACGGAATTAGAGGCGGAACATTCTGAGACGGGTAAATTCCGTTGCTAATTTTTGTCTCTAATTTTTGAAATTTTATTTTCTCTCTCTAAATCATTAAATCCGTCTCTGTTTCTATATCTATTAGAGATGTATTTTTTTCATCTCTAATTTTTGTCTCTAAATCAAAATTTTCTAGTAGTGATACTTCCAAACATGCCAACTCCTCGTCTAAGCCCAATACCAAATACCATGGAGCCCTACGAAAAAATCCAACATGCTCTATATGTTAACCTACTATAACTATATAAAGCACAAATTTTAAAACAGAAAAGAACCAAATATAATTTACCAATCATGGTGAGGATGATATTCATAAAAGCACCAAATAAACGTACCTGCATTTAGTATTTTGATAATATTTTTGTAATAATATGAGTTTATGAATTGAATACACATATATTATATATTTCACTATTTAAAAGTTAGCTTTTAGGTTTAAAAGTTCTAATACAAATCTTTTAAGTTTCATATTTTTAACCATGTCAATTTCTCTTCCAATCTCGATGTCAACATGTCAAAATGCTCTATCAAACTCAATGCCAACATGTTAATAAGCTAGCTTTTAAGTCTAAAAATTTAAAGTTCCAATCCCAAATGCTCCATACTTCTAACTATGTCAACTCCTCTTCTAAGCCCAATGTCAATATGCCAAAACACTATCAAATTCAATATCAAATATCATGGAGTCCTACGCAAAAATCCAACATGTTCTATATGTTAACCTACTATAACTATATAAAGCACAAATTTATAAAAATAGAAAAGAACCAAATATAATTTACCAATCATGGTGAGGTTGATATTCATAAAAGTACCAAATAAACACGAATACCTGCATTTAGTATTTTGATAATATTTTTGTAATAATATGAGTTTATAAATTGAATACACATATTATATATTTCACTATTTACTTTGTTGTAAGTTTGGTTTTACAATCTATTCATTCCTTTGATAAAAAAATAAATATATTTTTACAATTTCTTTGTAATTTTTTCATTATCGTATGTCCTTGAGTAACTAAGAATTTTTCTATAAGGTTACTTTTTGGAGGATGAAACATCAACACTTGAAATGATGTGGTATTAGATGGCATTCATATTCATATAATTTTTTTTAAATATGTCACAACAACACATGAGATGATGTGGCATTAAAATATTTGTGATAGTCTAGTCTAGTAATATAATAATAATAATAATAATAATAATAATAATAATAATAATAATAATAATTGATCATTGGCATTTGCTTATTCTCACTTTAGTTGATGATATTTTTTCTTTCTTTTTCACTTTAATTTCTAACTTTTATAAATTCATTCTAATTGAGTCCTTCTACCTATATATCAATTATCTAATAAACAAAGATATTTATGTGTAACTGTTAGAAATAATGAAACATTGTTATTTGCTAACGTGGCAACAGAAGGTAATTGAATGAATATGTCTAGGATTATGTCGTTTTATTCTTCACTTATCATTTGAGAAAAAAAAACCAATCTCACGTTTCAAATGCAAGAGAAAAATAAAATGACATCATTTTATATATGTATTTATCCAATTAAACTATCATATTATGTTAGTAAATAACGATACTATATATATTATCTCTAACAATGACATATCAGTATATTTGTTTATTAGATAACGGATATATAAATAGATAAACCAAATTAAAGTGAATTTATAAATGTTATAAACAATAATAAATAAATAAAAATGCAAAGTACTAAAATAAAAGTAAAAACAAAATTTAGAAACTAAAATAGGATTTTAGTCAATAATATATATAAATATAGATTAACATTTTAATACCCAATAAACCGCAATTGCAATTGCAATTGCTACCCGTACAATCATAAAAGTATAACATCTTAATATTACGTCCATGTCCTGATCAAAGTCACAATCTAATACAACTAATAATAACCACATCAATCGAACAGTAATTATAATTTAAATAGTTATAATCTAATACAACTATTAACCATATATGACTTGATAATTGAGTTGACATTTGATTATCATAGTTACAGCTTACAAAATAAAAAGTATAATTTTTAATAAAAAAATGAAATAAAAAGTGTAATTATCAACTATCAAGTACAAGTATCAACTTTTAATATATAAAAAATACAAGTATCAACTAATAATTAAAATATCATTATTAGTACGTTGGAGCCCACCACCGTTAACATTATATTAATTGTGAACACTTAATTTTATTTGAGATATTTTATTTAAAAATAAAATAAAAAACAAAAACAAGGAAAAAAAAAGACTTAATTTCTAACTCATGACCTATTAACTCATAACCTGATCATTTGACTCATTATTTATTTCATAACTCATATGCTATTAAACTTATCATGAACAAATTCATCCTAAAACAAATTCATCCTAAAATAAATTCATCCTAAATTAACTCATCCTAAACCAATTTTCTAAACAAATCTTAGAATCATCAAACTCTTCCTAAACAAACTTATCACCATCACTCTCCAAATCCTATAAATACCCACCATCTATACACATTTCCATACACACACACTTCAACCTAAGGCTATCAATCTAACCCCACACATAGACAGAAACTTTTGCCTACAACTAACTTCCTATGATATTTTTCTCATCACGTAGTCTTCACTAAACCTCTGCCAAAAACTCCTCCAAGCATCAAGTTCCATCTTTTCCATTCTCACCTTTCAATAACCATCAAGTCCAAGCCCCCATCAACCACGTAGCACCACCACTCACGCACCATTCCCATCATCAACCAAAGCAAACAACCACACCAACTTTACCAACAACCCAATATCACTTCACCACCACATCACCACACCTTTACGTACATCTTCATCACAAACAACCTCCCCAAATGAAAACACCATAAATCACGACCCAACTCGTTCTCTGCCATCCATCAACACTCAAACAACCAACAGCCACCTAAGCCATCTTCCTCATCGTTCTCATCACCTTACCATCCAAACAGAACCCACCGTCTTCACCCTCTAACCAGAACCAAACCCGCATCGCTGCACCTCTGTTCTGCACCCTTCACCGCCATAGTCGTTCCTCACCACCAAGCTCAAACCCGAAGCCTGGCAACCCACCGTCCACCGCGTCATGCGACCAGCTAGATTCGGTAGCCGTTCCGTCAAACACCACGAGTCACGTCCCAGTCCAGATCCCAGCACCGTGAAGATCCACCCGTGAACCAGATCCACGAACCAGCAACCCCGTACCGTCACTGGCACTACCGCTTGCGTCGTTCTCCATGCCGAACTTGGCCTGCCGCACCTGATCAGCCACCTTCTGGCCACTCCTGCAATTTGAATTCCTTCTGCAATTTCTCCCAAACAAATAAACAGAACCCCCCCATTTGTTCCTTTTTTTTTTCGTAAGTTACCATTTTTTTAATTTCTGTTTGCTATTTTTTGTTGGGAGAAATGGTTTTGATTATTGGATTTATTGGGATTTAAAAAGTAAAAATATAAAAAAATAAAAATAAATGATAAATAAAAAAATATATGAAATCATTGAATCTTTTTTAGAAGAATAAAATAAGATTATCTAAGTTGTGACAGTTCGTTAATCCTGTAACTTTTACAATCATCTGAGTTGTGACAACTTGATGATTTAAATTTTTATTTAATTTTTTGTTTTATTTTTTTGTTTTGTCTTCAATTTTTTGTTTTTTTTCGAAATAAAATAAGTCACTAGTTAATAAAGACTCAATTTTTTTAAATAAAAAATTTCATAACAAGCTTGATAAATAACAGGTGACGTCTCTAGCGCGACGCTGAGCTTCACTCATTCAAACCTTAACATGATTAACTGAGTCGCAACGACTTGTTAATTCAAATTTTTAAAAACTCAAAAAAATAATTGAGAAAAATAAAACAGGATTAGCTGAGTTGTGACAGTTTGCTAATCCTGTAACTTTTATAATCATCTGAGTTATGACAACTTGATGATTTAAATTTTTATGATTATTATTGTTGTTGTTGTTATTATTATTATTATTATTATTATTATTATTATTATTATTATTATTATTATTTTTTGTCTTCAAATTTTTATAAAATAAATCACTAATCGATAAAGGCTCAACACTTTTTTTTAAATAATTTTTTTCTCAATAATGTGGAGCCAAAAACATTTGGGATTAGAACTTTAAACTTTTAGACCTAAAAGCTAGCTTATTGGCATGTTGACATTGGGCTTGATAGAGCGTTTTGACATGCTGGCATTAAGATTTGAAGAGGTGTTGACATGGTTGGAAGTATGGAGCCAAAACATTTGGGATTAGAACTTTAAACTTTCAGACCTAAAAGCTAGCTTATTGGCATGTTGGCATTGGGCTCGATAGAGCGTTTTGACATGTTGACTTTGAGATTTGAAGAGGAATTGACATGGTTGGAAGTATGGAACCTAAAAGACTTGGATTAGAACTTTTAAACCTAAAAGCTAGTTTATTTAGGTCTTGGTCCACCAAGCTTTATAAACCATTGTTCTTCCTCTCATCTCTCCAATGTGGAACTTCCCCCACTTCATATTAGATAATCACATGTGTGCTTTCCAACACTCCCCTCTCACATGTGAGTGTCTCAATAATCTTTTTTCATATTTTCTTTGTTTTTCTTCTTTACATTCATTCTTTTTCTCCTTTTTCTTTTCATCATCATATTTTTTACACTGAAGGACCCTTAAACTACTCTTCTTTATACACTTGAATTCTAGTTGAGCCGTAATCAAATCCTCCATATGTCCTCAACTTTTTTCGTAACTAGGTCACAATTAGATTCTCCATTTGCCCTCAGTTGGACTTTCTCCATGTCTTTTTTCTCCATGACCGATTCTCTAGACTTGGCAATTGATCACTGGTTTGTTTATACATCCCAATCACATGTCTCACATGTAGGCTTTGTGGCTGTCCCTTTTAGTTAATTTTGTTCACAGGCTCATCAAGATCATTAAAACTATGATACCATGTTGGATTTTAGTATTAGGTTTGCTAGAATATTTTGACACGTTGACATTGGACTTAGAAGAGGAGTTGACATGGTTGAAAGTATGAAGCCTAAAACACTTGGGTTAGAACCTTTAAACCTAGCTTTTGGGCAAGTTGGTTCCAAGCTCAGGTATAAGTCCATACTTCATCTAAGCCACCATAACAAAATTAAAGTTCAAAATAATAATTTAATAATAATGGCATACAAACATGAAAAAAAAATGCAAAAAAAATTTAAAAAAATTTCTTACCAAAGTTAAAAAATGAAACATATAGTTCGCATATTTTTGACATATTCAATTCATAAAACTAATATATCATTATTAAAATATTTAAAAAATTTGTTCGGAAAACTAACTACAAATATTAATATACAGTCAATTAAAGGCACCCAATTATAAAAATACATATATGCAAATAAAATAAAAAATTTCATACCATAGTAAAATATAAAATATATTGCATGCATTTTAACTTAAAAAACTAACTTATCATTACTGAAATATTCATGTTATGTCAAAAAAATTAAATATTAATGTTAATATGCAATGCTCACGTAATGCGCAGGCGAAAAGACTGGTGGAAAAAAATTGTGAAAATTTGTGTTAAATGCATACTGGTTGCAAGTCCGTACTTGAAATGTGTGTGTATATACTCTTTGAGAAGATGAGGTTGGTAATTATTCATATTCAATTTTATAATGAGAATTTTTTGTGCATCATGTGTAATTCCATGAGTTATTAATGATTTATTTGACTTGTTAATTAATAACTTATATGTTTATATGCAATACAGTACTTTGTTAGTCAATTGATTGAAATTGGATGAAAGATGGTTAATTGTAATAATTAAAGTAGTTTAAGAATTAAATTAAAAAAATTAAAAGTTTAGAGTGATTATTTGTAATTGAGTGAAAGATTCTTACCCTTCATGGCTGTTGCAACTATTTATAATGAAATAAGTCTTGGAAACCTAGTACATTTCAAGAATATTATGGTCATTGCAAGTGTCTTAGGGAAACTTCCTGATAGCTTCCTAAATTTGTGTGTTGACTTGTAGTTCGTTTCCTAGAAAAATAATTGAGGGGATGCCGGATGCCACTGGACATGAAGCTTGATCTTAATTATTAGGTCAAAAATCCTAATCTGGATCTATATATATATATATATATATGGAAACACTTAAAATTAATACTAAACATGTTTACAAAAAGAATTAATGCTAAACACAGCATAGCATAGTGGTGAGAAGAGAAATTAGGTTTAAATTTCTGTAGCTAATTAAAATAGGTAGTGCCAAATGCATATTTAAAAACAATATCAAACACCACGATTTCTATCAACACATGACGAACAGTATGAAAGAAGTTAGGATAACTTCCAGGAGGTCGTTAATTTATACTTCCAAACTTATATGTACTAAAATTAAAAATGTATAATAGTATGTTATACTTTTTTGTGTGGTTATTTTTGTACGAGTAGCCTTGCTTTAAATGTAATCGCACATATATTAAAAGGAAATACAGATTAAAAATATTAATTGAACCAAAAATAGAGAATCAGTTCCATTCTTTAGAATCGATTTACAATGGCAATATTGAGAATTTTATTGAGGCGAAAGCATTAAACAATATACATGATGGGTACAATAGGATTATGCAAACGCAATTATGTTGAGAAACAAGCGTAGCTATATCTATATAAAGGCTTTAGAAATGGAACGGATAACATTCTAAGCATGAGGAATTTTAGGGAATGTGGAGGAAGAGTCTTATCATCTTGTGGAATTGGAATTGGCTTGTGAATTGGCAAAGGTGGTAGAAGTGGTTTCTTGAATCTGGGGTGAAGTAGCAGTTTAGGGATTGAGCTTTAATTTGAAGAAAGGCTTTGGCTTTAGAAATGACTACGGCTCAACAGCGGGAATATGTGGAGGGAAGAAGGGCTTTTTTGCGATAGGAAATGGTTTAGGGAATGGCTTCTTAAACACTGGTATAGGGATAGGTTTTTTCACTATAAATGGTTTTGGTATAGGTTTAACAATGGGAATTGGTTTTGGTATAGGCTTATATACTGGAATAGGCTTAACAATGGGAATTGGCTTTGGTATAGGCTTATATACTGGAATAGGGATAGGCTTAACAATGGGAATTGGCTTTGGTATAGGCTTATATACTGGAATAGGCTTAACAATGGGAATTGGCTTTGGTATAGGCTTATATACTGGAATAGGGATAGGCTTAACAATGGGAATTGGCTTTGGTATAGGCTTATATACTGGAATAGGTATAGGCTTATATACTGGAATAGGGATAGGCTTAACAATGGGAATTGGCTTTGGTATAGGCTTATATACTGGAATAGGGATAGGCTTAACAATAGGAATTGGTTTTGGTATAGGCTTATATACTGGAATAGGGAAAGGCTTTTTCTCTAGAAATGGCTTTGGTATAGGCTTAACAATGGGAATTGGCTTTGGTATAGGCTTATATACTGGAATAGGTATAGGCTTAACAATGGGAATTGGCTTTGGTATAGGCTTATATACTGGAATAGGGATAGGCTTAACAATGGGAATTGGCTTTGGTATAGGCTTAACAATAGGAATTGGTTTTGGTAAAGGCTTATATACTGGAATAGGGATAGGCTTTTTCTCTATAAATCCTTTGAATTTTGCTTCTTCATCATGAACTTCTGGGCTTGTCTTTGCCAACTCTCCATTTACAAGCTTCCCATCAGTGTTCACCTCATTCCCTGCATAAGAAATTCAAAAGAACATAAGTTACACACGTAATACTTCTATGATAGTAAATTTGAGTTGTTTAAGTTAGATAGATAGAGAGAGGGTATATAAATTTAATAGAGAGAGTTAGAGAGAATATTAAAAAAAGAAAAAAAAAAGAAAATAAATGCCAATTTGCGATGACCATACTGCTAAATGGCCAGGGTCCATGGAGGAACCAAAATCTCCATAACTCATTTTTTGTGGGGACTCTGGATGCCACTAAACACAAGCACAAGTGGCAGAGCGGACCACAATTAAATTATATGCATGCTGATGCTAAAATAAATCACTGAATTGAATTTGGATGTCAATAATTTCAGCCGAAGACTAACTAGCTAGTAACCGTAATTTTCACTAACTTATGGCTCAGTGGTAAGGCGCTTTCTCCTTCCTTAAAACTTGGGTTCACGAAGTATATATTCCATGGATAGGTTTCCTCACTTGCTAGGGGAATATCCTAATTTTATGCATGCTACGTATGTATCAAATCTTCCCAACCCGATCTATGTATAGGTACAAATGTTACTCATGTAAATATTTTGTATATCAAATAACAAAACTTATCTATGTGTAAGGATTGCTTGGTTCAGGAATTAGTTTTACATTCCTTAGAACCTTAAAGTGGGAATGTTTTGTTTCCATATTTAGTAAGAGATAAAGAAAAATATTTTCATTCATGCCTCATTACTAAGAATATTTATTGACCACTACTTCTCCCAAATCATTCCCAACGAGAGAGGTGAGTTGAGATAATTCTCATATAATGAGAATAATTATAGAATCACAGAATGATACTCTTACCTCCTCTGACTCTACATAGGTTTGATAAATTCCTAAGAATATTATTCCTTAGAATAAAAAATCAACTCTTCAACTAAACTCCCATAAGTGTCCAGAAGAGCCACAAACCTGAAATTTCAGTTGATGCTATAGCAGAATTAGCAAAACAGAAGCTGACAACAAGCAACAAGGGAACCCAGAAGCGCACAAGTGCGCATTGCACAGTGGAAGGCTTTCTCATTGAGAAAACAACTAGGCCACACCAAGGTATGGCAATGAAAGCTGAAAAGGGAAATATCTGAAGGCCTGAGTTGCACTACTCCTGTAAGTCTTGTGTTATTTGTAATAGTTAGCTTGGGATTAACAGTACATTAAGTGGCCTATCTTCGATTACTTTTGTGAATGTGTTTAACTAGCGACCATTATGGGTAGTTGGGAATGTGTTAAAGATCAATGGCAAATTAGCACCGTTTTTGTCGCTGGGATAGGTGCTCCTCCATTTAATGAGCCTCCCAAGTTAGGTGTTTCTTTTATTGTTGGCTAATAAGAGAATATTGCATAAAACTGCGGAAAGGTTCGAACATAACGTGGCAAGCCAAAGAGTACAAGTATGATGAAACATCGTAAGATCCCAAAATGGAAGGTGAACTGCATAGATATATCGTTTCTAGGCAATGATATGGGTACAGCTCAAGTACCTGAACTGATAATATTTACTAACATCTGAGGTGAGAATACACACACGCATATATATAATCAATGATGTGAGACAGAAAATTTCTTATATAAACTTAGTTCATTAAGTGAATCACAATCTTAATTATTATTAATTATGATAATTAATTAAAAATTAATTATAGTAATTAATTTTCAATTAAAAATATAATTGGTCTAATGCATCAAGTTTATTCAAGAATTTCTCAATGAGGCAATCTTTTACGGTCCACTGAGGCCATTTACCACTCTGACACTACACTACTTGCAGTAACAAAACCTCTAGAGATACCAATGATCCATTCACCTGCAATGGGTATTCTTTACATAGCAAAATTGCTATTTCTTCAGTACATTAGAGTGCACACAGTGTGTTCTGTACAAAACCTATGTTCTGATTTTAACTTGTACATGAAAAAATAGTTATAGCAAACTGCAAAAATTGAAAACCGAATGAAGTCAGAGAGGGAAGGTATTTTTTGTGGATGCGTGGTATTAAAACTTTAAAAGTATTGTACCCAAAAAAAACAAAAAACTATACGTACCTAAAAACTCGATAGAGATATACGTAAAAGTTGAGAACCATGTGCCATAATGAGAATGCTAGCCTGTGAGAGCCGTGAAGAAAGGGACATATCATCGTCCTAATGCTCCAAAAGGAAGAAGAGATGCGTGTGGTACTTGAGATATCAAAAACGTCTAATCCTATGTGTCCAGAGTGTAAAGTTTTTATAATGCTAACGTGTCTTTTATTATGCATCTAAGTTATTTCAAATTTTATATATATATATATATATATAATGTATTTGATGAGAAAAATATTTATGATAAGAAGTGATATTAATAAATCTTAATAATTAGATCTTATATAAATAGTTAAGATTAAAATATAAATATATTTAATTTTTATAAATAATTACATAATTTTTAAATAATTTTTAATTTTAAATATTTATGTATAATTATATAATTAATATTTACTTATCTCACACTCTCACATTAAAAATTCATCTCATTTTATATATAAATATATATATATATATATATATATATATATATATATATATATATATATATATATATATATATATATATATATCCTAAAACAATTTTTGTAGGAGTTTTAATTCTTAAGAACGATGCTAATCACAAATCGAAATTCTTTGAGGATAAAACACACGTGTAACATTTTGAGACAACGGTAGATGGTGAGTACTGAGAAGCATTACTCATGCTAAATCCACTGACCAACTTAAAATGTCACAACTCACAGGAATTGTTTTTTATATGAGCGTGGCAGGCGCATTGTACTTAAAATGTCACAACTCATAGGAATTGTTTTTTATATATGAGCGTGGCAAGCGCATTGTTTTAATAACACTTATAATTGCATCCATGCTAACAACTGCTACATATTTCACATCCTCAATACGTTATTATTTATATACCAAGTTCTTTCAGTTTTCTTGGAGAAAACATCAAGGTACAGTTAATTTATACAAAGTCAATCCAGAATAACAAATAAATGGTTTTAGTTTCAACCTTCAATTTAGATTCTTTTGAAATATAGGGGCAACATATATTACAGAGTCTACACTCTAGACCATGAAATGCAGATTACAAGCAATCCGAGAGCACCATGAGAGGTTCTTGTTGGTAAAGATATATCAGAATCCTTGCGGACCTTTCCCTAGCAAAGTCATCAAAAAGTCTCTGTAATCTCCTGAAGTATCCCCGATGACATCATCATCAAGACTGGATTTATACATGTTAGAATATCCAAATCTGACTTTCAACAGGTCAATTTCAGCTCGAGTTACAATAGCTCTATTGAGGGAATCTTCATCGGTTCCAAGCCCAAGAATAGAATCTCTTACAACCTGTTGGTGGATAAAGTCAAGCAAATTGAGAATTGGAAACAATTGCTACATTTGAATATTTTCAAAATAAATTGTACAGTTGTACTATATATAATCTTGATACAAATGTCATCAGTTTGGTTCTCTAATAATAAATACATCAAAACGGCCCTCCAATGTCAATTTTTGACACCAAATTAGTCCTTCAATCTCATTTTTAACATCAAATTAGTTCTCTAAAAGAACCAATTTGATGTTAAAATTTAATATTGGAAGACCATTTTGGTGTATTTGTTATTAGAGTAACAAACTGATGACACCATGTATTTTGGAGAACCAAATAGATGTTTACTTAAAAAAATTATAATATAGTACCCACAAAAGAAAAAGGGAAAAAGATCTAGAGAAACTATACAGTCATGTTAAAGTACAATACAAAAATCATATTCGACCACATTTCCAAAGAAAACAGTGCCTTGCAGATGGCAGAGAAAATTAAATTGTTAATGCATGCTATGAATAACCTATACATTGACAATGCACCAAAAAAGGAATTTAAACTGATATATTCCCATTTTGCCAGCACTACATATTTTAACAAGAAAAATCTACGAATTTTAGAAGTCATGAATTTTCTCCTCAATACATAAACTCATTTCTTTACACCAAACAGCTGAAGAAGTGTTCAAATTTCCATTTTTTCCCCCTTACATAATTGTTTTGAAAGTCTTCTCACAACAATGTCAATAGCAAGATTTTGTCTATATAGGAACTATTGTACTTCAAAGTACTGATATAACTTGGGCTTTGAAAATTAGACATGAACAGTGGAAAGGTGCTTAACGGCAAAAGATCAGCAGTTTCTTTATTCTCTTAGTTGGCATAGTTCTTGAAAAGCAAATTTTAAATACAAATTGAAAATTGATCATTAGATTCTAATGAATTGACAGCTTAGCATGATAAGGCATTTCCAATTAAGTTTTCTACATGATAATTTATTAAATATTAAGTCTCACCCTGTCTTCAGTGAGGAGAAAATTACCTTTGCAAAATGTTTCTCGGGGCAGTCTATGCACCATACTACCACATTTAAGAGAGATTCCAGATCACCCTTACCACAGTTTTTTATGCCCTGTCAAGAAAATCATCCAAATCAAGTTCCTAATGGATAAATGCAAAAAGCAGACACACACACACATATATATGAGTGTAAATTTGACCCACTATCTGTGTAAAACTTTTTACACTACTAGTAAACAAGATATTGTCACATCATTGTAGTAACTAAGGTTTTTCACTTTAAGTGAAAAAAAAAATTTAACTGTTTTTAAACAAGTGACAGGATATAACACACTAGCAGTGTAAAATTTTACAATTTAGTGGATCAAAGATTCAAAATTAAAACCTTATATAAGAACCTGAATGTTAAAACAAAACCTGTTCCAATGTATTCCCATAGAGATGATTGTAGCACGCAAAAGTTTCCCGGAGCTGGAAAAGATTCCTGGTGCTAAGTATCCAAACAATGTGATCATCATCTAATTTCTTAGTGTTGATGGCTTCATGTAGCTTTGATGCCTCTGACTTGGCAACCTCCAAATTTACAGCCACTTTATCATACCTGTAGGAGCTCACTAGGCCCAATAAAAGCTGCACAATACCCATATTACGTTTCCAGAGGAAATCATAGAACAAATTATGTGAGAATGAATGATGAACGCAATAGAAGATTCAGACATTAATAGATGCTTGAAAGAGTTCATGAATCTTAAATAGCTGCAATTCTGATGATGAAAATTCCAGCCTTAATTTTTAGGTTCAAGCCACGGTCAAATTGGGCATACATCCCACACAGAAAGCAACCTGTGCTTGGGATTACTGAATGAATGGTGCCAACTCTATAGAAATTAAAAAATTTGAAACTATTCATATTCTTGCTTCTTCCTCATCTCCATCATCATTTTAAATTTTTCTTTAAAAGTTTTTATCAAGTAGTATACTTTGAGTATATCATCACATCTAAAAAACTTGATTCTTCAAGAACATTACATTGGTGGAGGAAAATACATGATTTCAGAAACGGCCTTTAATAATAAATTGACCTAGCTCTTCTATGATACCCTTTCACTCTGTTGTTTTACTTTGTGTTACTGTGCAACATTGTTCCTATTTTTCATCAAATGAGGGTAAAGAAAAGAAAAATTGAGCTTTAAATCATAGTAGTGAGGATTTTGGAGCCTTTCAGGCATATTTACCTATCAAATAGATACTTCTTTGCTACTTGATGGACAGTTGTGCCTCACTAGATAAACTCACTAAATGTCTGTGTTTCTGAGAAACTTCATGTTCTTACCTTTCTGAAGGATGGCTGAGAAACAGAAGCTACAATGTCCTCCTCAAGTGAGCAATCAAAGAGAGAGCAGTAAGCCTGCCTCACAGCCATCAAATGGCTAGGAGTTGATGCACATGCTATTTCAACCAGAATCTGCAGGTGTTTAATCCCCTTCCTCTTAGCCTTCAATGCGTCCTTTGCCAGTTTTGCATCCCTTTCTGGAGGATCACAAGTCCAGAGAATCACAGCATTCTGTTACATATCATAAGTCTGAGTCACAGTATTGTATAGTAGATCACATGGTTACTTCGGAAAGATGGCATGCTTTGAAAATAAGATCCAATTCAACAATCCAATTAACTTTTTCATGGATAAAAGGAATCATGTGCCTAAAGACTATACATTTGTAAGGACAAACATCACTATCTTGACTGTATAATTGTAAGACTGAAGGATATACTTCCTTGAGCTTTGTAATTACTATCTTAAAGGCAGATAAATAAGCACCTCAATCAAAGTTTTATCAGCATGAATCTGCATTGACAGGCAAGCATATATCATTGCCCACTAAATTAGAACCTCTACAGTGACCCAAATAACGAACGCCTTGATAGGCAGTTAAATTAACAATAAATTGCAAAAGATTTAATAGCTGAACTTCGTTTGCATTATCCATTTATCTTTCATTCGCTGCTCTTCTTCAGAACCTGTCATTTTTTTTTTTTAAATGCATTAAGAAGCCTATAACAGAAGCACAGACAAATAGCTTATGTGACCTTAAGCTCCCTTCCAAGAGGAAAAATTGAAACAATTAAATAGCATTCAGGTGAGAGGCAATTTTACAAAGTAAAAATGCAATTCATATCCCCATCCATCATGAAGATTAAGAAAAGGACCAGTTAAACAAGGCTTTTCTGTAAGATTTCCTCCTTAATGTTTTTGTTTTATTCCCTTGATAAGCAAGTTCAAAATAGTCCACTAATTAGGAAGAACAAGTTTGATCAAAGCTGGTTGGCATGGCAACCTACTCTTGATAAGCATGTGTATGTGTGGGAATATATAGAGAGATAGAGCTTAGCCCCCTTAGCTTTTTCTTTACAATAACAGCCTACAGCCATTGGGTAAAATTTGAAATACTCATAAATCAAATTAGAATAAAATTGAAATCCAGAGTAGGGGATAGAACACATGATTGATCAATGCTGGTTGGCAACCAACAGTCTATGCATAATTGATCAATTTGTACCCAAGAAAAACTACAGTTTCAAAATTAGCACAAGCAATGACTAAAACTGACATTGTTTCAGTTGATATGTATCATATGCTAATAAAGCTCAATTCTGAAGAATTGTCTATTAAAAACAAAAGAAAAGAGAAAGCCAAGTCAAGGGCAGGAAGCATGACATACTCTAAAATCACCGGAGAGTTCAGAATGGAGACGATCAATGAGTGATTCATTGTAAAGCTGCTGATAAGTTTCTCTGATCTCCTTCCTTTGTTTGGCATTCCTGTGTCCTAATACCAAGATTACCTCCTTCTCATCTGTCCCAAATCCTATATCCATTTTCCCATTAGCATCATCATCAACAACCACCTAATACTGAAAATAACTCATATACACATTACCATAAACCAAGAAAAATAAAATGACTCAAAAAGGCAAAAGCATAGCATATCAAAAAGTATAATATCACCAATATCCCATGAACAAAATTGAAGATTCCTACCAATGTTAATAAAGCAAAAAACTTCGTATGACATCTAAGCATTTACCCTCAGCTATTACATTACATTGGAAGGATAAAAACAGAGAATCTCAGAGAATTGCATGCGTACAAATTACAAAACAGAAGTTTGTGATAAATTAACAAAAAGTCAAAAACATTGAAAAAAAAATTCAGTTTTTTAGCATAATTCTCCCTGCCCAAATTCAGTGATTGCTTAAATCATCACAAAAAAATGAATATCAAGAAAACCCAATTCCTGTTTCATCTTTCTTCAGCACTATTATCTGTCCATATGTTTTTTTTTTTTTTTGAGAGAGAGAGAGAGTGAGAGAGAGAGAAACCTTGGAAAGCCTTTCTAAGTCGTTCACTGTCCTGGGTAGGAGAAGGAACAACCTCTGGCACTTTCAGTGAAGCCATTTCTCTGGAACAGTTTTCTTTTCCCTGAAAATGAATTTTCAGTGTCAGCAAATCCAAGTCAGAGAAACTGTTCACACAGGTTCCGTATGTTTCAGCTGTTTTTCCCTCCTCAAAGTGTCCAACAACCTCGTTAAAAGCCTATAGCCAAGAATTTGCTAAACCCATTTTCTGCTGTACTATTTTGCCCCTGGTTTCAAAATCAGGAAACTTGAACAAAAGTCCTTTGTGTTTATGTAATTTTAGTTATGCACGTTCGTTCTCTTGAATTGTAGGGAAGCACACCATGCTTTGATATATTTATTTTTGCACCCAAGGTTGTTTCTAAATGTCCTATTTTGAAAACTGTTTAATTTGTTTTGTGACATCTGTTAAGATATCCTCTTAATCAATTTTTTAATAATTTTCTTAATTATTAAATAAAAAATTAAAATCCCTTTTATATTTTTAAAATATTAAATGTATCTATTTTTTTATTTAATAATTTTCTATTAGGTATTAAAAAAATATTAATTAGATATTTTTAAAAGATATATTATTACATTTAAGAGTAATGTTTGATACACATCTCCTCACATATGTTGAGATGAAAAAATTATAATATAAATATGTGAAAATCATATAATAAAAATAATATAAATATAAAGTGATTTATACACAACATGTGCCGTTAATATTACTCTTCCTATAAATATTGTTGGCAGGTTCTATCTTTTAATCAAGGTGGCAGCTTTCTAATGTAGTGTGCCTTCTTTTTTGGTGAATTGGCTAAAACAAGAGTTTGGGCAGTCGCAGATTCATGGAATGGGTAAATATTACCCGTTTTAAGATCTCAACTTATTTTAAGATGCGTGTCAAATAATATCATCTTCCCCCAACATTTATCCAGAAGTTGAACACATATCTTTTTTTATAAGAGACTTAATTCGCTTACACTACGTGAGAGTAGGGTCATTTTAACATGATTCCTGTGAAATGAGGATCATGGATAAACCTTATACTTTAAACCATTGGATAAGAATTAAAAGATATCAATGGCATAGAATTATCACCCCTTACCTGTTGAAGAGGTAAGTAGTTTAAAGATCATAATTACAAGATAATCTTAAATGAAAATAAAATTATGTGGGAAGGTTTTTAAAAAAAAAAGTTCATGTACAACAGCATCATGAAATCATGTCATTCGAGAAAAATGAAGACGATGCTACAACAATGGAGAGCCGTTATGGTAAGTTGGAGCTAATTTTTGGCACCACCAAAGCTATAGGCTGATTCCGACTAGGAGAAAAAAGATGGCAACTCTAGACGCCATATGGTTTTCTAATGGTATACTTAACATTTCTTCTCAATTTCATTTTTCTCACAATTTTTCTCTCCAATTTATTTATATGAAAACCAATAAGCTTTTATTCTCATTTCTTCTTAGATCCTCTATCTATCCACTTCGTTTCCCACCACTTCAGGCTTTCTTGAATTGGCTATTTGGCTCTGTTAATTTGTTGGTTCAACAAATCGTTCTTTTCCTTTTGCTATTTCTTTGATTTTTTTTTTTTGTTTCTTTTGCTTGTCTATTGTGGAGCTTTGCTAGCAATAGCCTCTAGTGATGGTGTTATTGTGTTTTTTTTTGTTGATTTGGTTCGAGCTCTAATTGATGCCTTGCTCACTATTGCTTAACTGATCACATTTGATTCTTGCTTGTGATACATCTCAAAATTTGTTGATGCAGTGGATCTTCATGTTGGAGGTTCCCCGTGTTCCATAAATCTGTTGATGTGGTGTTCTTCCATAGATCTATTGCTCAGAGGATGGTGCAACTTGGTCTGCGAAAGATGCCGTGTTCTAGTGACCATGAAGGTTGTCCTCACCAATGACCCAAAATTGCCAATGTTGTTAGTCAATAGATCTAATTTAAACATTTGTTTAAAAAAATATTCTGGTGGTAATGGAGGACAAAAAGATTATATCAAGATTTAACTGCCTCTTAGAATATCTACAACTCAAATATATTCCAATAATTTTCCGATGATAATGAAGGACAGTGTATGTATATAACTTTTGCACTACCTCAGTGCATAAGCATAGGCTTTTGAGCACTGAATAAATGAAGGTCGAACAAGATCAAAGTTGACGCCTTACGGTTTTTTGGTGGTAATGGAGGAAAGCAAAGCTTGAGGCCGTGAAAGAAAATAAAAGTTTCAAAACTCCATCTACTAGACATTAATTTACTTAAAGGTTGCAAAAGGATTAATGTTGAAATACAATTACTTTAAAAGGTATAGAAGTAATAAATTTTTTTTTTGAAAATTATAAAACCTATTGTAATAGGTAAAAGCAAAGGTTCGTTGATGAACCTTTGACTAAAACAATATTGCTTTAGCTGTTGAACAAGTATGAATTGGTTGATTAGTTGTTTATTACACATTCTTACCTAACATAACTGGATGTTTGCCAAAAATAATAAAAAATTTCCTTGCTTTAAATGTGCATTCAGACTCGTGTAACACATTTGCTTAGCATTTAAAAAATCTAAAACAAACACACTTTGAATAATAATAATAATAATAATAATAATAATAATAATTAAATTATGAATTCTAATACCTATATTACCCATTATTTGGAGCTCACTCTTAATTTAATTCTTAATTTATATCTCACGGTAATTTTATCTCTCATTTTGTATTAATTCTTTTATCATCTTTCATATGTATTAAAATAAAATAAAATTTAAAAATTTTAAAACTGAATCGTGCATATAATTTTAATCCATAATCTTATATTATTAATTCTTTAAACACGATGATGTATTATATTAGTAGGAGTTTTGTTCATGCCACATACGTGATATTGGATTGAGGATTCTCTAGAGTTTTAAAAGAACTGTAGGATGATGCAATTCTTGATCCAATGATCTACATTTATTAAATTATATTTACAACTTTTATTTTGTTATATAATGAAATATATTTTTTTGGCTTGAGATCTCATACAATTTGTTTACAACTATAGAGGATTTGAATCTAGGAGATATTACACCCTTCCTTGCCACAAATTATCAATGATAGAAAATGTCATTTTGAAACGCTTTGCATTTTTTATTCTTCCACAAGTATCACATATTAGAGTGTTGTTTTGGGTAAAAAATAAACTTTTCCTCTAAAGTATACATGTATTTAAAGTGAAAAAGCAAGAATGCATCTCCTATTAATTTAATTTAAAGTGTATCGTGATTTTAACATATTACAATTTATAATAAATACACATTTATTTACTTTAAAGAAGTCTTATCCATTATTTTGACACTCTTATATTTTTTACCAGTATTCTTTATGAGTTATAAATATCAATTAATTATTAAATCTGACAATAAAATTGTGAAATTTATTAAATATATTTAGTAACTAAAAAGATATTTGATAATTAATCAAATTATCAATTCACTGAAAAAAGAAATTGTGTACAATGGCTGCAAGCTCCACCAACCTACACAAAGACATATTTAAAACTTAATTATCCGTAAAAGAAAAAAAAACTAGCATAAATTATATGAGGTATCTGCATAATTTCCATCATTCAAAAAAAGTTACATTATAAGTAAGGTATTACCCAATGGGCTGTGTGGACGTTATGTGAGAAATGTGAGTCAATACCAGAGCTAGACATGAAAATTTTTGTTGTTTGGAGACCATGCATGCTAAAAAAAAAAGTGTGTAAGTAATGGATGTTGAAAAAAAAAAAGGGAGGCCCTTGACCCCCCGCCCCCCACACACAGAGACACACACTTCGTGCCGCCCTTGATGTGAATATAAGTTTGTGTATGGATCTTTAATCATTCGTAAATCTCACTGCTAATGAGCATAAAAATCTGCAGATAGCTCTTGCTTTGGGATTGAATAATGAATAACTTAATCTCAGTCTCATAATCCCAGCTCAGCTTGTTTGTACTTCTTCTATTATATTAAGAATTCGTACTTGATTTTGAACTTACTTAAAATCTTTAATTAAATTCATATCGACAGCTAACCCACATCAATGTGCCACGTTCAATTACAAAGCACTAAAATATACATTCAGTTTGATCACAACAGGTCCATGAATAAGTTTTTTTATGTAGAACTTCTGATGAAGTTAGCCTCCTAGATATTTAAAAGGGGCACCGGTATCATATTGATCACGTAATTGAGTTGTTATCAATCATATTAAGTCAGCTATAAATGTACATTTTTTTTGGTGAGAAGCTATAAATATACATAATCTTTAACAATTGCGACCTTATTAGCTGTACATAATCTTCTTTGAAGTGTAATGTATTAACGTGGATACGAGACTTCCACACACAAAATGATTTCACATGCATATATTTAAAAACTAAAGGCCGTTTTTCTAGGTACCTGATTAAAATAAAAGAGTAATATTTAACTAAGAAAAGGAAAATAGTAAATCACACAAAAATTCTTTCATAAAACGTCACACGAGCAGTTAAAATCAGAACAAATGACTTGCGTTTTGACAAATAAAAGAAGAACGTGATTTTACAGTTTATTATTCCATTTTTACCTTGTATGGTTATTAGGATTGGTGGTAAAATTCGTGGGTTACCATTCATGAAAAGTAGCATTGCTCCAAAAAAAATTATTCTCATTTTCGGAAGAAAAAAATATAGATCAATATTAATATTGGTGGATAAAATGTTGTTATCTAATAATTTTAGTTCAGCATCATTAAAGTTTTGCCAGCAACACTTGGCTGTTTCTTGGTCATTTTAAAATGGAGTTTTGACTCAAATATGATCTTGAAAATATAGACAAAATTAATTTGCAGTTTGTCATTTTCACATTTTATTCACAACCATTCAACAGCACATTGTTAAATCATTATGATTATGTTACTAATAAACTAATACAGTTTTTTTTTTATTTAATCAGAGAAAGGAAATATCTACTTATTATTAAGAAGGTGTCCACTAAACCAAAATATTAATGGCATTAACTTATTTTTTAACCATAAATCAAATTCATTCAAATAAAAGTTCAGAGACACTTGCAATATTAATAAAAATAATAAATTTATTAAAAAGAATTATTATTCTGATAATGTACTAAACTTATATCAGGAGTTTGCCGTTAAGATAAGATCAAGAATTTTAGTCTCAATCAAGGACAAAACTAGATAACAAAGTTTAGAAGACAAAATACAAATTTTAGAGGAGTCTAAATTTACTTATTTATTTTAAAAAGCTAAAACGTAAGGAAACTTTTTTAAATTTTTTATAAAGTTTAGGGAACAATGACCCCCTCAACTTTCATGTAATTTCGTGATACATTCATTTTAATTAAATTAAAAATTAATACAAGAATACTATTACAGTATTACTTTAAAAATTAAAAAAACAATCAGTGGGGTTTGGCTTGGTGGTCAACATGATCTGCATAAAGTTTTAACCAGTCATAAACAATTAATATGTGTAAGGATATTTTTTAAAAATTGTAAGTACTATATTTGTTGATATGATTTACACAACTTACACATATTAATGTTGAATAAACTGTCAAAAATAAATTAATTTCAACCTAAAACTTCCCTCACACAAGAAGTGATGGACCGGAAAATTTAAGCAGAACGAGTAAAGGTAATACACAAATATAAAAAAATCAAATAAAAAATATATTAATATACAATAATAAAAAAATAATTTGTAATTATTTTTTATGGTGTGAATAATTTTATTATTATTAATATTATTATATATATTTTTATTTATATACGTATGAAACATTTTGATATATAATTACATAAGATGTAACTTAAAAAATATTATAAAAATTTAATTTCTCTGATAATAAATTTATTTAATTACACATTATATATAGATAAAATTAAAAATACAAAAGAATAAAAATATCAAATTATTATTATAAATAATAATAAATTTCTTAAGATGAATAAAAACATGTGCCCCCACTATTGTCCGTCCTTGCACACAAGCGTCCACCAATAGATGGACAAATTAATTTGCCACAGGAAAACACCAAACAATTTTATCCATGCCACATTTACTTGTGAACACATCAAGTCCACTAATGTTTGGAAGCCACGTTTTTATATATGGGAATTTCTCATACAATGACCTAACATGTGTCCCTACTATCAAGTTAACAATATAATATATAATAAACAAAACCAACACGATTCTCATTATGAGCTTTTAGCTATATTTTATTATGGTGAATAACATCGTGAACTGCAAGGGATAATGTTTGACCAAATACCAATATATAATGTAACCTTTTTTTTGGGCAAAAATTTTGATGAGCATAATGTAATATTTTTATTAGGAAAGTGTGACCTGTAATAATTAATAGGGATGGCAACGGGCGGGGCGAGGACGGGTAGTAGCTCCCGTCCCCCACTTCCGCGAATAATATCCGCTCCTGTTCTCGTTTTCATATCCATGCAGGTATTTATTTATCTTTTTCCCGCGGATAAATGGATATTCGTGAATATCCGCGGGTATCTAATAAATTGTAAAAAAAAATCAAAAAAATAAATAAAATAAAATAAAAAATAAAAAATAAAAAAAGTATAATACTATAATTTTTCAAAATTTGTTCAACACAACTTAATCTAAAAATAATATCAAACACCTAAAATATTTTTGATTTATATAACTTTACAATATTTTAATTTATATAATTAAGTTTTTAATAATTTTATATAAAATATTTATATAAATTTTTTGCGGGTACGGGAGGAACCACCCTTGCCCCCGTCCCGCTTATTAAACGGGGACAACACTAAACGGGTATTTGTATCCATGAAAAAAATTTGACGGGTATTACCCACTCCCGTCACGGGTATTACCCGCAGGTACCCGCGGAGGCGGGTAAAATTGTCATCCCTAATAATTAGAGGTTGTGAAGTATCAAAATTAAAAATGTTAGTTGCATGTACTTATGCCTTATATCTCTTATAGTTAAGAGTATATGATAAAATTAAAGTATAAATATGTAAAAAGATATGTTGAATTAATTATAATAAATAATAAAATTATATAAATATATATAAGTAAATTATGTTTACCTTTTAGATTGTATTATTCACAGGTCACAATTAAATTAAATATTATAAAACTTATCTGCTTCCTATGTTGAAATATATTATATTTATATATGAGTTTGATTTTGATAGATTATATTAATAAAAAAGTTTTATATTATCATCCAATGATAGGAGTGTTCGGTAAGTGGGTGGATTGAGTGAGTTTTGTGATATTTTTGAACTTTAATTGTTTATCAAATTAGTAGGTTAGGTTGAGAAATTTTTTTCCTTCAACTTAACCTATTTAAGAGTGAGTTATATACTTGTGTTGGGTCAAACTCGTAAATTCGACGTGCATCAGAAAAAAAAAACTCTCCAACTAAAATAATTGTCTAAATATGAAATAAAAATTCGTTACACATAACAGATCTTAGTTAAAAGCTATATGTGTCTCAAATAAACTAAAATGTCACATCACCAGTTTTACACAAATAAATCTTAAATAAGATAAATAAACATAATTAGTCTTTACATTAATATAAGTTTGAAATAAACTAAAATAAGTTAACAAGCCCCAAAAGTCCTAAACAACAAATCACATTAACTTATTGAAATTAATTTCATCACATATAGTATATGGATTGATATAATCATTTACTTCATTCTTAATTTTCTCATCATATTCTTTGTCCATGTGATCCATTAGATTTTCATTCTAATGATTTATTAGATGCTTCATGAATTTCTCATCAATATTTTATTGGTCACACTTTCAATGTGACTATATATGCCTACACCTAAATTTAATTGACACTATAGAAAAGTTAGAAAAAAACAATTTGAAATACCATCAAGTCTTATCAAGTCTTTAATGATTTAACCTGATAGTATAATAAAATCAGGTCCAACATTTTTATCCTACTCTAACCTGGTTACTTTATCCTTGTTGGGGGGAATACTGCATCCTCCTTTCAATCTTTTGGGGAATACCACATCCATGTCAATCTCTTTGAGAATGTCACATCCTCTTCCTCTTCTACACAAACATACAATAAATATTAATAATTGGGGAAAGCATCACACAAATCACACACAAGATTTAACGTGATTCGCTAATATGCCTACATCCATGGATGAGATGAGTCAAATCTACTATCAAAACAAATATAACATGCGGGCCTTACAAGACAATATCTCTCAGACTCTCATTCTCACTCTCATAACCTTACCAATTCCCAAATACAAGTATTTATAACTCATCCTTCATAGTTTTCTACTGTAAACAAATCTCTCACAAATTTTATTCATATATCACAAATCTCTAGCATATTTTTTAAATATTTTAATAAGTCTTTAATATCTCTTGACATATATTTGCTCTCTCACAAATCTTATTCATATCTCACAAATCTCTAACATATTTTTCAAATCTTTTAATAAATCTTTAACATATCTTCATATATCTCTTCGTATCTTTCATATTTTCACAAATCTTCACAAATAGGAAACTAGCGATAACAATCTTTAATGAAATTTGGGTCAAACCCAACAATCTTCACCTTAATACAAATTCCATCATTATCTCTAACAAAACAATTTTCAAATCTTCAAACCTTCAAATCTATCGTTATTAATGGAACACGCTGCTTGACCTTCATGCCAAGAAGACTTTTGACAACACCTGCCGCCATTCATAACGCTCAATCTTCCAAATCTTCAAATCAAATCTTCATACTTGCACCGTCGTTATATGGAACACGCCGCTTGACCTTAATGTCAATAGGACTTTCAACACATTTACTACATTTGCCGCCATCATAATGAGACACGTCACCTGACCTCCATTGTCAGGCAAACTTTCGACACAAGGGCCCAAAGGAACCATACCATCGCCTAAATTCTCGAACCATCGGCTCTAATACCATTTGTTGGGGGGAATACCGCATCCTCCTTTCAATCTTTTGGGGAATATCACATCCCTGTCAATCTCTTTGGGAATACCACATCCTTTTCTACACAAACATGCAATAAATATTAGTAATTGAGAAAAAATATCACACAAATCACGCACAAGATTTGACGCGAATCGGCTAATATGCCTACATCCGTGGATGAGATGAGTCAAATCTACTATCAAAATAAATCTAACCTGTAGGCCTTACAAGACAATCTCTCTCAGACTCTCATTCTCACTCTCATAACCCTACCAATTCCCAAGTTCAAGTATTTATAACCCATCCTTCATAGTTTTTTATTGTAAATAAATCTCTCACAAATTTTATTCATATCTCACAAATCTGAACATATTTTTCAAATCTTTTAATAAGTTTTTAACATATCTTGACATATATTTGCCTTCTCACAAATCTTATTCATATCTCACAAATCTCTAACATATTTTTCAAATATTTTAACAAATCTTTAACATATCTTCATATATCTCTTCATATCTTTCATATTTTCACAAATATTCACAAATAGGAAACTAGTGATAACAATCTTTAATGGAATTTGGGTCAAACCCAACAATCCTCCCCTTACCCCTCTGATTAGACATGTTAGGATATCTCTTCCTATCATATATATCCCTCAATTTCATCCCTCTCAATCCAAGCCTTTCATTCCCTACCAAGAACCCCATCACAGAGCAACAACGCAATTACCACCTTCCCATCAAAATCGAATTGGCCAAGCAACACCACAACAAGCCACCTTTACCAACCCCCTGCAAACCCAACATCACCAAGACATTTTCATTCTCCCCTTCCCTCTCCCTCTGCAATGGCCACCACCAAGAGTACTTCGAGGTCACCTACCCTCCGCTATCCAACTTAACTACCCCTTCATGCTCTCACCAAATCCTCCACCACTCCTTCGCCAACACCGTGGACTCCCCTCCTTACTCCACCCCTTACTCCCTTCCCTCCCACTGCCCTTCCCCTTGGTCTCGCGTCCTCCTCTATTTCCATGCCAAGTGCAAAGGCGAAGAATACGATCGCATCGCCGCCATATGGCTCCTCCGCGTCAGCACCGCCAAGCCCACAAACTCTGAAATCTTCTAGAACGTCTGCAAGGACATCACCAGGTACTCCTCCCTCTTTGTCAAATCCGCCCAATTCGTACATCATGACGAACGGTTTAACCACAAGGCACGGGAACGGAGCTTATAGGGAAGTGTACATGACGAGGACAGTGAGATTGTCGGGTGGGAGGTTCCGTTTCTGCTGATTTTCACCAACAGAATCAACCCCTTGTTCTAGGAACCCATGGTCATAATTGGGGCTTTCATTTACCAAACTGATTTGGATGACTGTTTTGAGGTTTGGTTGGCAGAATAAAAGAGCAGGATAAAGGAGCAGAAACGGCCACTTAGTTATGGCGGTGTTGATGGCTTTTGGATGGTGGTGGACACAGAGGCCACCACCCATGAGGAAGAACACCATATGGAGGTGGTTGCTTGCCACTGCGTAGGACCCTGTTCAGGATGGAAAAGCCAAGGAGTCATGGGCCAAATGGTGTTTTTGGCCCACTTTGAGCATGTTGAGTTGCCAGTTCCGAGATTGAGGTCTCTGTGACAGTTGATTAGGATGACCAATATGGAAGAAGTGATAAGGAAGGTGAAGAGTAGTATAGTCATATTAAATAGTTATATATACTATCAAGTTATTTATACTATTTGTACCAAATATTTAATAGTATAAGATTTTATCCTATTATTTATACTATCGACCTTATTTTATTATCTTATAGTATTATATCTTAGCTTTAACTTGTTTATGAATTTTAATACCTATATTACCCGTTATTTGGAGCTCACTCTTTATTTAATTCTTAATTTATATCACACGGTAATATAATCTCTCATTTTGTATTAATTTTTTTTGTCGTCTTTCATATGTATTAAAGTAAAATAAAATTTAAAAATTTTAAAACTGAATCGTGCAGATAATTTTAATCAATAATCTTATGTTATTAATTCTTTAAACACAATGATGTATTATATTAGTAGGAGTTTTGTTCATGCCACATACGTGATATTGGATTGAGATTCTCTGGAGTTTTAAAAGAACTGTAGGATGATGCAAGTCTTGATCCAATGATCTACATTTATTAAATTATATTTAAAAACTTTTATTTTGTTATATAATGAAATATATATTTTTTGGCTTGAGATCTCATACAATTTGTTTACAACTATATATAGAGGATTTGAACTTGCCACAAATTATCAATGATAGAAAATGTCATTTTGAAACGTTTTTCATTTTTTATTCTTCCACAAATATCACATATTAGAGTGTTGTTTGGGTAAAAAATAAACTATTTTTCTAAAGTAGACATATATTTAAAGTGAACAAGTAAGAGTGTTGTTCTGAATCGGGTTTAGAGAGTACCTGAGATAGGTATGTAACGGTGATTTCTCCTTCGAGCGACGGCTGAGCGTGTTGTACAAGGGGGTGAGTACTTGCAAAGGGACTCCAACGCTCAAGTCAGGCAGTGCACAAGAAGGTTTTAGAGATTGGGTTAAAAGTTACCTTCTTCGGATGGCTCAACCATGTATTTATAGAGCGCATACAGAATCCTAATAGAATCCTTACTGAATGCAGGTAATTTAGGATTAGTATCCTGATGAGGATCACCTTTCCATTATTATAGGATACGTCCTTGTAAATCTGGGATTAAGATATGGAAAGTATCTAGCCATCAAAGATATCTGTAATCCTATAATATCGTAAGTTGATGATTGGCAGTTACGGATATTTAGGGATTCTGCGTGAATTTATCAACCACGATGTCGTATCCCAACACTGCTTGAGGGCCGTAATCCGTGGTCTGGAATACGTCGTGAGTGTTCCTCTACGCCAGCTAGGAGGAGTCTGGTAGTGTGCATGCCGGGTTGATCCCATAGAGCGGGATCACGGATCACGGTCCAGAACAGTTGGCCTCAGCTTGGTTCTAGGATGAGACAGACCAGAGTCAAGTTTAGAACGGATCAACCATCATATGGCTAACATGGTAATTTGACGGATAGGTGTTAGACCCCGGGCCATTACCGATGTCCTCGTCCTATTCAGTTATGAGTAAAGATTTCTGCCCCCAAGTAAGAGTACTAGGAATTCCTGGAGATATGTTCAACATAAATTCTGAACGCGATCTCTGATGGTAACAGACTGCGATTTTCTGGGAAACTGATACTTGGACTTTATTGGGGAGTAGTGATTCTTTAATTCCCAATGTCAGTTTCATAAGGATTTTTTTAACTGCTCCATATCTTTGTGACCAATCAGATATCAGAAACATTTATTTTAGCTGACTTCATGGGATCAGGTCGCCTTTTACGGGACCAATAAGAAACCCTCATGCATGTTATAAATAGAGAATACTTCTCCGTGAGCTTGCATTCCCTTCTTTTTCATTCTCGAATAGAGATAACTTCTTCCAGGAGAGTGAGTGTAGTTCTTTCTTCATTTCCCACTTTTGTGAAGAGAGCTTCATCATCTGCAGAGATTATACTTTTATTTTTTCCAAAGTTCTTGAAGATGTTTGATCTTCCCCGAGTGTTTTTTCCTTTTGACAGGGATCTTTCTTTCTTGGCGTAAGATTGGGTTGCTATGCATTTAGAGAGGCGGAAGCCTTTCTCTCCTAGCGTACACGGCGGTGTCTGATCTAACGTGTTGCCAGGATGAGACAATGCCTTCGTCTACTATTGCATGGGGACCCGACGGAGCACATCGTTCCTCTTTCCATCTTCTTGGCAGGCTATTTAAAAGCACCTGGCCGGTCTTCTTCATAGTAACGGCTGGATATGCAAGGATGCCGGGTCAAAGGAAGTGATGACCCCCTTGGAGTAACCTGGGGTGGTCTGCTTTCTTTGACTTGCTTTCAAGGAAGCAGCGGGTATCCGCTTCTGCCGTTATCCATCGAGAAGGTGGGAGAAGAACGAGTGAGCGGAGGATTTCTACTCCGGAGTGGCTTCAGTCTGTTCCGGGGTGGAAAGGTCGCTGTAGCTGCTCCGTAACTTGAGGCAACTTGGAATGGCTGATGCCGGTGAAGGATTCTTCAGCTAGAGAGGTCGTACCCCTTCCAATAAGCGAGAGAAGATTTCGGTCTTTAGTTGCATCGCGGAGAAGCAGTGCAAGGAACTTTGGTATTTTCTTCAGGATTACGATCCCGATTTACCAATGTTCTTCAAAGCCAATCCACTTTTTCAAGAGACAGAGGTTTGGAGATGTGGATGGGGTATGATTCAGGCAGCCAGAGATGTTTGCCCTCTTTCCCGGGATACCTTTATACATTCCATGTCTCAATAGTTTCTTTTTCCTCTTTTTTGGATGTATGACGATGTATAGAATGAAGATGATTCAATAGGCTTTACCTTCTCTGTACTTGTTTTGGACTTCCATTATATATATATTTTTTCCATCGAGGTAACCGTTAAAGATTTGGCAAGTGTACCAAATCGTACAAGTAATAAAGAATGAATAAAGTTATCGATCCCACGAGGATTGTGTGTCAATTATCAATGTAAACTTAGAAATCACTAATTGAACTGAGAAAATGATTTGATAACTTTGAATTATCAAAAAAAAATTTGTTTTTTTTTGTTTTTTTTTGTTCAACATTTTTTTTTCAACATTGGACTAGAAAAAGTCCACAACTACCCCAAACTTAAAACATTGCTTGCCCTCAAGCAACCCAAACTTAAGAATGTGCCAAGACATGCCATGAAATGACCCGTACCTAACTCCAAGTAAGTAAGGACAATGGTTTTCTAGTTTTTTGACTTGTAATGAGGGTGAAAATCAAAGAAAAAACTAAAAGCTCAAGGGGGTAGCAAAGGATCAAAGTATGCAGGTGGTTTATTTAGGCTCTAGTGAAGAACGAGAAAAGTGCCTCAGTGTGTTTGAACAAGCAAGCAAAAACAACTAAGAAAAAAGTCAAGTTCTGAAAAATGCCACATGCAATAGAAACACACATGAAAGAAATGATAGTGTTTAGGCCCAAATACTCACAAGTGTGTGAGAGAGTGAGGAAAGACATGTCACAATCAATTTCACTTTGAATAAAGTTACAGTGAGCTGCTGAAAAGGTACACACTCAAGCAAAATTTCAGTTCCTTAATTACACAACTCATGCAAAACTAGGTGTCAAGTTCACAATGTGTGCAAGATTTGAAATTTCAGCAAGGAATGAGTTCAATGCAGACACAACATTCAAGAGAATTGAATATGCAATGAGCTTACAAGGGGGTGCATAATCATTGTGAATTTTTAACAAACTTGTGGTGGGTGAAGTACATGAAATGATTGAATTTAAGAACAAAAATATCTGTAAATTACCATTCCACAAATCCACAACTTGAACCAAAATCACAAATCCATAATTTATTTCAACCACAAAACACTCTTAAATTCTCTTGTTATCAAGCACAACTCGTGGTCACAGCATGGTAGCATTAAGGAAAAGAACGATTTACCATGATCCTTAGAGTGAAGATAGAGAGAGAAGACATACCTGAAAATGGATTGCAGATAAATTGAGTGTATAGAAGGGGTTAGAATGAGAGAAATGGAAGAAATGAATATTAGGTGAGGGATTGAGAGAAAAACCCAAGCAGAGCTTTTGGAAGAAGTTCATGGGAAATCACTTCAAATAGGCCAACTGTTTATAAAATGCGACCCATCACTTGGCGACAACAACATGTCGCTCCGCGACATCACATTCTGGCAAGAAGAAAAAATGGTTCACGATCTGTTGCCTGGCGAGTGCTTACCATCGCCTCGCGATGAAAGTCAGTAAGCTCTTGCTGGAAATTCACCCTGCGATGAAGAAATATCGCGAGGCAATGGGTACTGGAAAAGAAACCTGAATTTACACATCCCATTTCACCTCGCGAAGGCTTCATCCTCGCCTCGCGATATAAGTCAGTAGCCTTTGGGTAGAAATTCACCGCGCGATGGGAGATCTACCGCGAGGTGATGAGCACTGGGAAGAAAATTTTGAATTTACAACTCACATCTCGCCTCGCGATGAAGAACCATCGCCTCTTGATGTAAGTCAGAAGCAAATTGGAGGAAATTCGCCTCGCGGTGAAAACTTATCGCCTCGCGATGGCACGAATGGAGGCACATAGAACCCTTTTGTCTTTCACATCGCCTCGCGATGATGAGCCATCACCTCGCGATGAAGGCTGAAATACTGATTTCGCTAGGCGAGAAAACACATTCACCTGGCGAGGAGCATGACTTCTCCATATTTAACTCTAGCTCCCAACACTTCATTCCTTGCTTAAAAATAACATAATTACAACATTATCCCTGCAGCAACAAGTATTAAATCAGATCAAAACTAGCATTTTATTTTGACAAAAAGAAAACAAAGAAAATCGCTACTCAAAATGAATGCAAAATGATTAAGAAAGAGAAAATGCTTGGGTTACCTCCCAAGAAGCGCTAGTTTAACGTCGTTAGCTCGACGCCTTATGATTTTTATGGCTCATGCAAAACAAGAGCAACTTTTGCTCTTTCTATCACCCCACCAAGATAAGGTTTCAACTTCTGGCCATTGACTTTGAAAATCCTTTTTGAAGTTGGATCCTCCACTTCTACTGCTCCATAGGGTGTCACTTCTTTGACTATGAATGGTCCTGACCATTTAGACTTCAATTTTCTTGGAAACAACTTTAACCGTGAATTAAACAATAACAGCTGCTGTCCCAGATAAAATTTTCTGTGTGAAATGTACTTGTTGTGGTAGACCTTCATCTTTTTAGGAGCAGCCTGAACCGGACTCACCCAAGCCTATTCAAAATATGGTAAATCATTCCGGCTTCAAGGAGTTTCAGCACCTCCTTTTTCACTACTTCATCATCCATCTCTTCATGTTTTTTAACTGAATTCACAATCACTCTTTCAAGAAATGCAGTTAGAGTATTTTGCTGAAAAGATTCCTTAACAGTAGTATCAATCAAATCCACCCTATAAGAAGTTTCTTTATCATCTGGGTGTTGCATTGCCTCAAAAACATTAAAAGCGACTTTCTCATCCTTCACTCGCAACATTAACTACCCTTTCTGGACATCAATGAGGGCTCTGCCAGTAGCTAAAAATGGTCTTCCAAGAATCAGAGGTATCTCTGCATCCTCATCCATGTCCAATATGACAAAATCAGCCGGAAATATAAATTTATCGACCTTCACTAGCACATCCTCTATGACTCCATACGAGTGCTTAATTGACCTATCTGCCAGTTGCAAAGCCATTCTTGTTTTCTTGACCTCACCTCCCCCAAGCTTCTTAAGCATAGACAATGGCATCAAATTTATGCTTGCTCCTAAGTCACAGAGAGCTTTACCAATGGTCATATTGCCAATAGTGCATGAAATTGTAAAACTCCCCGGATCTTTTAATTTTTGGGGAAGCTTCCTTTGAAGTATTGCACTGCACTCTTCTGTCAATGCGACCATTTCATCTTCCTTGAGCTTCCTCTTCTTAGTCAATAATTTCTTCATGAATTTAGCATATGTAGGCATTTGTTCCAATGCCTTTACAAAAGGAATGTTGATTTAGAGACGTTTGAAAATATCCAAGAACCTTGCAAACTGCTCCTCTTTCTCCTTTTTCTTGCTCAAGTGAGGATATAGTAACTTCACATATGGTGGAATCACTTGAGGCTTATCCCCATCTTGCAAAATCTGATGCTTTGTTCTCCTCAAGATGAAGTCTTCATCTACTAAGTTAGAACTTCTTTTATCCTTATTTTTCTGATTTTCAACCTCTACTTCTTTTTCTTCTTTTTCATTTTCTTCTATGTTCACAATGTCAATCTTTTTATTTAAGTCTTCATCCAACATCTCCCTCACATTTGTCTCAGTAGATCCTGAAACTAATGGCTCCACCACGGCTGGTGTGATAGTTTTCCCACTTCTTAAAGTTATGGCTTTGCACGTCTTATTCTTAGGATTATCCACTGTATTTCTAGAAAATTGTCCCCTGGATTGTTCAGCAAATTACTTTGAGAGCTGTCCGATTTGGTTTTCAAGGTTCTTGATGGATGCATCTTGGTCTTTGAAATGAGCCTCTTGATTTTGGAAATTGGTTTGGGTCATATGCATGAATTGAGTCAATGCTTCTTCTAAAGCAGAAAGCTTCTCTTTAGGTTGCTGTGGTTGAGGAAGTTTGCTTAATTGAGGAGCTTCATGTTGTTGCCAAGAAAAGTTGGGATGATTCTTCCACCCTGCATTATAGGTGTTAGAATAAGGGTTTCCTCTTTGCCCTTGAAAATTTCCTATATAGTTTGTAACACCCTAACTTTTGGGATAATTATAATATAGTCCCGATTTGTACTATTTTATGAATTTTGTGAGCTGTAAATTTAATTTGACTGTTCCGTGAGTGTACTTGACTGTTGTATGTGATTTGCTCCGACCTAAGAAAATAAAAATTTTAAATGGGATAAATCTTATTTTAATTAATTGGAGTGGGGATCTTACTAAACCCAATTTGATTGATATATAAATTAATAGCGTAATTTTTTAGATTTAACCGTGCAATAAAATAATTTTATATTTTTATAATATTATTTTATATTACAATACCTACTGTCTCAAAAATAGTAAAAATCTGCTTCGGTTTGACCACGATCTTTAAAAGTGCTGTGGGACCCGCGTGTAGGAAAAACAGTCAACTGTGATGACTGTACAATTTCTAACCAATGAGAGCAAGTCAACAAAGGTAGGCTTGACTTTCTAAACCAATAGGAATTGGACACCTAAGGGAGCATGTGTTTTCATTTGAACCGTTGGATGAAGACTTAATGATGAAGCCTTTAATCTAAGCCGTTGATCTAATCAATGGTGAGATTAGAATGATAAGTTTTTGATCAAGTAATATCTACCCTAGATCTAATCAATGGTTAGGAATTAAAGATGAATCAAGGGCTAGGATTGAGTCAAAGATTGTAGGCTTGAAAATGGTTAGTAACCTAATTAAGTTTAATTAAACTAATCTAATTACCTAATTAGTATACTAAGTGAACTAATTTAGTTATGAATTAATTATAATCTAAATACTAATTAGCTATATAAATATTAATTAAAGGTTATAATATATGTTAATATATACTAAATTAATTAGTTATGTTGTTAGTATGTTAAATTAAATTGGTTAGGATAATTAACCTAACTAACTAACTAATCTATTACCATGTAATTAAGTGTAATTGGAAATCAATTAACCCCCTAATAAGATGAAGGAGTGCACGGTTTTTGGGCTGCATAAGGAGGCAAGGTGGCTTGGTTCTACAAGGTTCAAGAAGGATCTAACATGACTAGGCCATGTGCTAACTAGTGTGAACACATTTGTGATATTTTTACCAAGCAAATTCACTCACTCAAGCTCACCTAAAGGCCACTCACGGCTGCTGCCCTCTTTATTCACTCATCACTTTAGTTTTTCATCTTTATCACATTTTGGCTATTCACTTCTCTCTCTAAAATATCAAAAGCTCAAGCAAATATTTCTCTCCTATTTCTCTCACTAGATTCGGCCAGCCCCCTTCCATACACATCCAAGCTCTCATAATTTTATCCAATCACATTTCTTGAACCCAAATACCATTCTAAGCATCTTTCATTCACAAACTTTTCCCAAATTCCCACTCCATCTTGCCTAAAATTCCACTTCTTGCTTACTTACTTAAGGGTAAGTTTGGTTTCTATGGTTCAAAATTTAAATTCTGATTTTTCTAACCATGATTGTTCCATGGTTTTCCTATTTTGTACCTTGTATGAGTATTTACTAATTGTTTGAGAATTTTAGGAATTTTTTTGGTGGTCACACGAAATTTGGAGGAAAGGAAGGAATCTTACCGATTGTTTTGTCTACAAGAGGTAAGAGGGAGATTTAATCTCATCAACCCTAAGTGGTGATGAGAAAATGGATTGTGTTTGTGTGTAGAATCCATAAGGATTCGGTTGTATGGTTTATTTGTGATTTTATTGTTTTTGATTGTTTAAATGCTTTATTAATTATGATTTTAATGTGCTATGCATGATTATGGTTTTTATTATTTTTGCTATGCATGATTATGGCTTAAAATATATTGTATGTGTTTTATATGTGATTACATAATTGTATGTAATTATAATTGTGTATTTATTTAAGTAGGATGTGAATAACATGTACGAAATGCATGAGTGTTCCAAAGAACACATTTGAGGCTCACGGCCTACTCACAAAAATAGAGGACCAAAATGTTCTCACAATTTTCTAAATCAAAGATTTAATGAGCCTAGGTAAAATAATGGATTATTTAAGTTAATCATGGCCAACATGCCATTTAGTGTATCACCAAATGCCATTTTATTTTGATTTGACCAACATGCCATTTTATTTACTGAGATATGTTAGATAATTATTTTATAACATAAATTGATTCCAAAGAATCATTGAGAAAATCAAAGGAATTAATTCTGTTCTAGAATTTTAACTTAGCAAAATTCAGTTTAAGTAAGAAATAAATCAGACACTTGAAAAGTACTAACGTAGAGCTCATATTATGAATTTTGAAGCGCGTTAGTGAATTTCAAAGTGAAATTATTGGGTAAAAATAAAATAAACTATATTTAGAGGAAAACGTTAAAAATACCTTATACTGATTTTATAGGTAAAATGCTGCCAAATTTTATTAAAATCAAATGCATAAAATGAAAAGATTCCATACTATATTTAGAACACAAGGAAAATACATTACGTATTTTAAAAGTACTAGATATAGTTTTACACATATTAAAAATAACAATTTTAAGTTATTCGGTTAAGAAAATGAATTAAAAATCCTACGCGATTGAGAAAATGATTTAAAAACAATTTACGATGTTTAAAAATGTCAAAATATCTTTACGCGATTTAACAACATTTTGTGAAAACGTCGAGGTTGTGAAAACGCGATAAAATTCCTACGCGATTGAACAATACTGTGAGTTTTGCTGTCGGGCCAAAGTGGTGGACCCAGACATGTTGTAGTGTAGTACTGTCAGGTGGGACGTACTATACTTTGTTTTCTGGTGACTAGGGGTATTTTGGTAATTTCTTGTAAATATGGTAAAATTTGAATAATAGGGGTATTTCTGTAATTTTAGCTCATGTTTAGAGTGTTGTGCCAATTTGGGTTAAAATTGGTGATTGATTGACGAGGCGAATTACACCGTATTTGGTGTGATAAGCGTAGTGTGGTTCATTTATGAACTTGGAGGCATTAGTGTGCGGAGAACTCCACATGCGGACAGTGGGTTGCTCCTGCCGGGCCGTGGTAACGGCAACACACTAATGATCTTGACAAGCACTATTCTTAGTCAAGATCTTGAGGGACTATTAAGTACTATGCCTGTGGTACACGATGTTTGGACTGTGTGTCTTCTTCTACACGATGTTTTGGACTCATGGGCTATAGACACGACGTGTTGACAAAGTGCAATAGCTTGGTTGGGCACCATAAAGTATTATTAGTTTCTATTCGGATCATTCTCTCAGATATCCGTGTTTAGCTCCATGGAGTAGGAACGAGTCAATGTGTGTATCATTCATCATCTGCATTTTAATGTTCATGCATTATCTGCATTTTACTTTTTATTATAATCTGTGATAAATTATATGATTTATTGTTTTAATATATTATGCATGACATTGTGATAGGTATTATTATTATATATATTACCTGATATATTATGCATGATGTATTGGTATGTACTGTTGTGATAACTGTTTTGTACTGTCATTTTCTTTATTGCCATGCGGGTAGTGATGTAGATTATCTCACCTCTCTATATGTTTTCTCGATATTACTGTATTACTTCTGTAAAGAGTTTGAGATAGAGGAGAATCTGCCTCTTGAGGTGCAGTACCCTGACGAGCAACAGTCGGACGACTTATACGAGGAGGAGGAACCGGTTGATCACGCTGATCGTCAAGACTGATCTTGAGATCATGGCACTGCCAGGATTCTTCGGGTTCGTACGATTGGAGTTCCATGGGGGTTCCGAGGCATGGCGTATGCATGCGGACCGAGGGACTGTAGCTTATGTGGGACGTTTGACGGTGTCCCTATGTAGAGATTATGACGGGGAGGTCATATTCACTACTATGCTTTATTTACACTTAGAGTTACCTTTAACCATTAGGCGTTATTGGCAGGGAGTTTTCCACGCGCCTAGTGAGTTGAGTAGCGAGTCGACAGCTCAGACTCGTGTCCGAAGTGCTGGGAGATCTCATAGATGCACACTTTTCGATGGTTATTCTGGAGGTGATGGATGGTGATTCATCGGAGGGTTTGTTATCTACTGGGATGCACTTGGGCAGTACTATGTTTTAGCTTGGTGTCAACTCTTTATTGCTTTATTTAAATACTTGTAGTTTGTGAATTATGTTTGTACTAAAAGAAAATCTTATGTATATTATGGTGAGTTTATGTTTGTTATATCTTGTGTTTCGTGTTACTTTATTTAATGTTATAATTATAAAAAGAAAAAAAAATATTCCGCAAATTTTATATAAGTATCAAATGTTTTATAACTTGGGTAAGAGTTTTATTTTATTTTATTTCATTGCATTCATAAATGTGACATCCCCACAAGGGTGTTACATAGTTGGCTTGCTCATTTGAATCACCTTGAGCTTCACAAGCACCATTCTCATGTCCTCTGTTGATACCCAATTTTGTCCATAAAGTTTTATTTTTGTTACTTAATCAAGAACTAATGTTCGTGTTAATTGATGCCTAATTGTAATGCTTTGAACATGTTGTTTTTTGTTCCAGATTTATTTAATTGCATTTCATTTAAATTTTCTTTTTCTTTTTTTTATAATAAAAAGAAAACAAAAAAAGAGAAAACAAAAAAAAAATAATGGCCATAGCAGCTATTCAATCTGAGCTACGCAGCAGGAGCCTCAGCATACTCTAGCTCTCTGCTAATTGGCTCTAGGCACAAGGCTCAAAGCCTTCCTGCAGTCTTGATGAATCAAAAGCATGAAAGAGGAATGCAACAGGGGCTAGGAGGAAGAGAGAAATGGAGCAGAAGAATGAAGCACGATACAGGAAATCTGAGTGAGACCCAAGCTGGGTCAACCTGGCAATTTCTTTATCTCGTGAATTTGGTGTTAGGCAATAACACAGAGAGCCTAAGGGGGGGAATTTTTTCAATACACATAGAGACGATATTTTACAAGGAAGGGCATCACACGAAGGACACCACAGAAGCCACCACAGAACCATCACCAAATCACCATCAAACTTCACCCCCATCTTCACTACTCCATCTTCACCACCAACCTCACCACCGTGTCCGTTCACCCTCCTGCAACCCAAAACAGAACCACCCTTACCTTCAACCTCCAAACTAGCAGCAACATCCTTCACCACCCAACACCATCACCACCCAAAAACCACCTTTCATCATTTCACCTTCAACCTCAACCTCAACCCACAAGCACAACCTCTCCCAACATTGAACCATTCAACACCATAGCACCTTCAACCTCTCACCACCCAAAAAGAAAAAAAAAAAAGAAAATAGCAACCCACCACTGTGAACCCACCGGCCAGAGAACTTGAGGAAGCCGTCAACCGAAGCTCCACTGCGACTCCAACCAGCCGCATGCCGCACCAGACCAGAACGGAGCCGCCGAAATGAAGCCGATCACCGCCCAGCCGTTGAATCAGAACGGCGAGTTTCCGCACCATGAGACCCGAGCTCCATCCTCCGTCGACCCCTCCTCGCACCGGACAACCCGAACCAGATCCGGTTCCCGCGCCATTTTCGCTCCACCCCGTGCGCGAATCCACCCAGATCCGTGACCCCAGCACCCCCGCACGATCCGCTGCCCCAAAGCCAGGACCCCATCCTTACCCCCGCGAGCCGCCGTCAATCTCGGTCCCCTTGAGCGCCAGAGTCACGCGTCGTACCTGACCCATCCCCGTCCGCACGCCGGCACCGCAAGCCCCGTCAACACCGAGTCGTCGAGCTCTACGCCATTCCCCCTGGTCTGTGCTCTGGTGATGTCTCTAGAGCATTCTTTGCTTTCTTTCTCTTCAAATGTATTGGCTTTCTTTTCACTTTGCTAAAAAAATTTGCTGCAGCACGTGGGCTAGAAGCCCATTTGAATCCAAAAAGGAATTTTGTCCCTTCTGCTAAAAAAAATGAAAATAAAAATGAAAAATTAAAAAAAGGGAAGAATCTGAAAACTGTTAGAAATAAAAATAAAAATTATTTTGTGTTTGTTGTGTTTAATTTGTTTTTCTTTATTATTTTATTTCTTTATTGTATTTACCTGGTATGACAATGTGTTATTTGTAAAGTTACTTGTTTGTCCTTGGCATGCCTTAAAATAAAAATAAAAAAATATAAAAAAAAATTTCTTAATCAATGCGATGACTAATGATGTTGATTGAATAGTGGATACTATCTTCAATGTCGTTGAGCTCATAAGGGTTTATTGAGTAGCCTAATGCTGCCTTGAATCCAGTACGATGATGATTTGTTTTCAAACGAAATCCATTTTCAAAAATTTCTTTCTTAATTAAAATCAATCAACCCACAAGGATTTTATAAAGAACTACGTGACTTTGAGTTCCCCATTGCACCAGGGGATACGTAGGAGCAGAAATTCATTTCTGTCAAGCCAAAAAAAAAATTCACAATTTGCTTATTCATTTTCTTTCTTTTAAAATAAAAATAAAAAATTTAGTTATAAAGTCTTTTTTTTAAAAAGGGTAAAAATAAATATATTTGAAATTATTAAAATTTACACAACTAACTTAAGGTATCGTTCATGGAACGGGCAGTGTAGGGTGCTAATACCTTCCCTACCTGTAATCGACTCCCGAATCCAAACTCATTTTCAAAAGACCAGTTTTCCTGATTAAGGGATTTTTCTAATGTTTTCCCAATTTAAATAAACATCGGTGGCGACTCCATTGATTTTATCTTTTTTCGGTCGTCCCGTCGCGATCTCGGTTGCGACAGCTGGCGACTCCACTGGGGACGTTTGGAGAGTCAGGCCTGTTGTTGTTAGTTGTGCAAATCATCAATAATTCTTATTTATTTATTTTACCCTTTTTTGTTTTTTGCTTGTAAATATATTTTATATAGTTTTTTATGCAAATATCTGCTAACGTTTTTTTGTGTTGACATGACTTACTTGTATATATATTTTGTGCTTAATTATTGAAACCTTAGGGTAGGCGATTGCCGGTTGGTTGTTGTATATATGTTATGCAGGTTGGAGTAGTTTTGTCTTTTAAGTTTTTGTACAGGTTTGTATGCTCTTTCACACACGTCACTATCACTTACCTCACACATTTTTTGGGCTCTATATCCGAGTCTATGCGAACCCGAGGAGTAGGAGGGGTCTCGACTTTTGTTATTGAGGAGCTTTATGCTCACTTGACATTTGTTGAGACACCACTTAGATTGTTACCAATATCGTGGACTAATCATATTGAGAGGGTTTATCCCTACTTGTGATTAATTCATGAATTGGGTCTTTATCTTTCGAGATGAGGGCAATCTGGGGACTATGACTTTTTAGAAGATAGATCTGTCCTGAAAAACCTTGCACTAGTAGATTGAACATAATGACATAAAAAATTTAGAGTCATCCATCTCCTTAGGTTACACCTGATTAGGATACAAATGGAGCATACTTTTTCTTTATCTATTCCTCATGTCATTCATCCATGCATTCTTTTTGGTTAAAAAAAATTCAACAAAAAAAGAAAAAAAAAGATACATGATATTGCATTTTCATTCCTAGCTTTTTTTTCTTTCTTTTTCATTATTCATTATCCATCTATCTCTCATGTCATTCATTTTTGCCTTTAAAAAAAAATACATCATCTTATCTTTTTTATTCTTAGCATTCTTTTCATTTTTTTCTAAAAAAAAAAAATCTTCTTTATGTCATTCATTCTTGTTTTTAAAAGAAAAAAGAAAAAAATATTTTGCACTTTCATAGCATTTTTAGAAAAAAAAGGCTAAAAAAAAGGAACATATTTCTTACATTTTCATTCTTAACATCATCTTACATTTTCATAATATTCTTAACATTAAGAAAAACAAAAACAAAAACATCATCCTGTATTTTCATAGCATTCCTAGCATTCAAAAAAATAAAAATAAAAAATATACATCATCTTGCTTTTTATGGCATTCTAAAAAATATCATCATGCATTTTCATGACATTCCTAGTATAAAAAATACATTATCCTGTATTCTCATAGCATTCCTAGCAAAAAAAAAAAGAGATACATTATCTTGCATTTGCATGGCAACCCCATAAAAAATATCATCTTGCATTTTCATCGCATTCCTAGCTCTAAAAAAAAAGATACATTATTTTGCATTACCATGGCATTCATAGCATTCTTTAAAAAAATAAAAAAAATTCATCTACATGAGTTGTTAATACTCCGCATACATGCATGTTGCCATTTGTGTTCAGTCAATGCTGATAATTGCATATTCACATCATGTTTCACCAAGCGGAAAAGGGGACGCTATAACAGAAAAGCAGTTTCTGTCACACTCTTACAGGACTCGTTCCTAGGCTAGGATCATGGAAGAAATAGATCAAACTCAAGAGTTGAAGAATGAGGTGAATCAACTCAAAGAACAAATGTCCAAGATGATGAAGATGCTACAGTCCATGGAAAATAGAAGGAGCACTGGTGTGGTGTGAAATGTGATTAAAAATAAATATCAAAAACAGTTGCCAAGTTCCACCAAAAATATAAAAACCTTGCAACTAGTTGTAGTGAGCAAGGGTCGATCCACAGAGAACTAATTCAATTAACACTATCAATTTAATTCCTAAATTAAACTCTGATGAAAAATAAACAGTAAAATTAAAAAGGGGGTTTGTTAATTAAAACTAACAAAAGAAATTAAACTTAAACCAAAGCAGTAAACACAAATTGAATTATCAAGTTAAAGATATTGGTTAAGAGATGGAATCCACCACTAGATTTATATGATTATGCCAACTTACATACCCTTTATACCAACATGATCAGTTATGTTCTTATGTGATTATGAAAAAAATCCCGTGTCTTCCTTAAGTTTCGCTTAATTCAGCAACCGTTCAAATCAAACCCTAACCATTAGTTATTTGTAAAGCAATCGCTCTTACACCTACCTAATGATTGCATTAAGAATTAGAAAACCAATCACACTAAGGTCTAATCACACACCGAGATTAAATTACTTAGATCATATGTCTCACTAGTCATACCACCGCAAATCACAAGCATAGCAATCCTAGTTTTACCACTCTCAAAATTTGGCAAGAATATAAAAACCTTTATATTGATTTAAGAATAGAAACATATGAATAAAAACATAATTGTATTGATATAAAGAGGTATGCAAGATTCACATAATCAAAACTAGAGTTTCATCCTCCCTTAACCAATCAAGAAGTTTAGCCACAAATGGCAAATTCAAAAACAGAAGAAGAATTAAAAGAAAACATTGTTCAGAACAAAAGAAGAAAAGAAAAACTAAAGATCAAACTAGTTTCCAAGGCTTGAGAGTGATTGATCTTTGATCGCTTGAATCCGAGTCTCCAATCCTCAATCGAATCCTTCCCCTTCTTGGTCTTTGTGTTTCTCTCAGTTTCCTTGACTACTCTTTCTGTCCAGACCTCCTTTACGGACTCTAAGCAACCCTATTTATAGGTTTGGATACCTAATTTAACATTAAAATACGAATTTAACTTTCTGGTGCGACGACACGGGCCATGTCATATGACACAGCCCAGGCCCTGTACTTTTCTGTCAGCCCAATTCTATGTATTTCACAAGTCAGAGAAGGACACGGCCCAGGCCCTGTAATTTGACACGGGCCGTGTCGTTTGACACAGCCCACCCCCTGTCAGATGACATGGGCCCTGTAATTTGACATGGGCCCTATAATTTGGCACCTTCATTTTCAGCGTGGATTCTTTACAAATACTTTTCTTTCATTGCTTCAAGAGGTGATATTGATCTCCTTAAGCATTCATCTCTCTCCTTAAATGGTCATCAAGCTCGGTTCAATGCTAATGAACTCAAACACTCAAAGATATCCTGAAAAGCATAATTCATTTATGAGTATTTATAACCACATTTAAGCATAGTTTCACAATAAACATCAAAAGACAACTCTAAATCAGAAACTTAGCTAAATGTCAATAATTGAACACATATGGAGTTCAACTAGATCAAACAAAGGACATTTAAGGACTGAAATTATTAACAGATCAAGCACAAATGGGAATCCCTCAGTGGCAAACGAAGGACATCCAGCCACACCTCTTCACCTGCCTAGTTTCTCTCCAAATCTTCTGCAATACCAAGGCTTTAATCCTCAAGGAGTTATGATGCCACTCACCACTCAACCCTCAGTCACCAGTTCTCAGGAAATCCAAGTGTCACCCTTCCTACCATATGGCAACCTCTCCCAACATTGAACCATTCAACACCCTAGCAGCCTTCAACCTCTCACTACCCAAAAAGAAAAAAAAAGAAAAGAAAATAGCAACCCACCACTGTGAACCCACCGGCCAGAGAACTTGAGGAAGCCGTCAATCGGAGCTCCACTGCGACTCCAACCAGCCGCATGCCGCACCAAACCGGAACGGAGCCGTCAAAACAAAGCCGATCACCGCCCAGCCGTTGAATCAGAACGGCGAGTTTCTGCACCGTGAGACCCGAGCTCCATCCTCCGTCGACCCCTCCTCGCACCGGACAGCCCGAACCAGATCTGGTTCCCGCGCCGTTTCTACTTCACCCCGTGCACGAATCCACCCAAATCCGTGACCCCAGCACCCCCGCACGATCCGCTGCCCCAAAGCCAGGACCCCATCCTTACCCCCGTGAGCCGCCGTCAATCTCGCTCCCCTTGAGCGCCAGAGTCGCGAGCCGTACCTGACCCGTCGCCGTCCGCACGCCGGCACCGCAAGCCCCGTCAGCACCGAGTCATCGAGCTCTACGCCATTCCCCCTGGTCTGTGCTCTGGTGATGTCTCTAGAGCGTTCTTTGCTTTCCTTCTCTTCAAATGTATTAGCTTTCTTTTCACTTTGCTAAAAAAATTTGCTGCAGCACGTGGGCTAGAAGCCCATTTGAATCCAAAAAGGAATTTTGTCCCTTTTGCTAAAAAAAATGAAAATAAAAATGAAAAATTAAAAAAAAAGGGAAGAATCTGAAAACTGTTAGAAATAAAAATAAAATTTATTTTGTGTTTGTTATGTTTAATTTATTTTTTTTATTATTTTATTTCTTTATTGTATTTACCTGGTATGACAATGTGTTATTTGTAAAGTTACTTGTTTGTCCTTGGCATGCCTTAAAATAAAAATAAAAAAATATAAAAGAAAAAATTCTTAATCAATGCAATGACTAATGATGTTGATTGAATAGTGGATATTATCTTAAATGTCGTTGAGCTCATAAGAGTTTATTGAGTAGCCTAGTGCTGCCTTGAATCCCGTACGATGATGATTTGTTTTCAAACAAAATCCATTTTCAAAAATTTCTTTCTTAATTAAAATCAATCAACCCACAAGGATTTTATAAAGAACTACGTGACTTTGAGTTCCCCATTGCACCAGGGGATACGTAGGAGCAGAAATTCATTTCTGTCAAGCCAAAAAAAAAATTTCACAATTTGCTTATTCATTTTCTTTCTTTTAAAATAAAAATAAAAAATTTAGTTATAAAGTCTTTTTTAAAAAAAGGGTAAAAATAAATATATTTGAGATTATTAAAATTTGCACAACTAACTTAAGGTACCGTTCATGGAACGGGCAGTGTAGGGTGCTAATACCTTCCCTACCTGTAATCGACTCCCGAATCCAAACTCATTTTCAAAAGACCAGTTTTCCTGATTAAGGGGTTTTTCTAATGTTTTCCCAATTTAAATAAACATTGGTGGCGACTCCATTGATTTTATCTTTTTTCGGTCGTCCCGTCGCGATCTCGGTTACGACAGCTGGCGACTCCACTGGTTTTATCTTTTTTTGGTCATCCCGTCGCGATCCCGGTTGCGACATCCTCCCCCACAAAAATCACACCTCATACATTGCATCATAGCCTTAGGATGATGAGAGTGAGAGGAACTTGTTTGTTGAGCTTCAAGTTGTTTAGTGAGAACCTCCAATTGTTGAGAAACCAATTTGTTTTGGGCTAATAGAGCATTATGTGCATCTAGCTCTAAAACACCCCTCCTTGATTGCACTCCTCTATCATGATGAATAAGATACTCATTTGAGGCCATCGCTTCCACTAACTCTCTTGCTTCTTCAGCTGTCTTGTTATTCATTGTACCCCCTGCTGAAGCATCTAGCATCATCTTTGTATTTGGTCTCAACCCATGACAAAATGTTTGCATTTGTATTAAGTCATCATAGCCATGATCGGGACACCTTTTCAAAAGCCCTTTGAACCGTTCCCATGCTTCATAAAGATTTTCTCCATCTTTTTGCTCAAAACTGGTGATTTCAGCCCTTCTTTTGATGAATTTGGAGGTAGGGAAGAATCGGTCCATAAATTTATCCTCCAATTCATTCCAAGTAGTAATACTTCCTTGAGGAAGTGATTGTAACCAATCATTTGCCCTGTTTCTCAAAGTAAAAGGAAACAATCTCATCCTCTTAGCTTCTCCAGAAACACCATTCAGCTTCAAAGTACCATAAATCTCAAAGAAAATGACCAAGTGCTGGTTAGGATCCTCATTATCCGCTCCAGAAAATTGATTCTACTTGAGAACATTCAATAAAGAAGTTCTGATCTCAAATGCATTAGCCTCCACTGATTTATACTCAATAGCTAACCTCTGACGGTTGTTCCTCCTGCCAAAATCTCCCAAAGTCCGCCTAGGTGGTGGTTGTGCAGCCATGACTTCTACTGTGAGAGTATTAGAAGAAGAAGAAGTATATTCTTGTTTTTCTTGAGTTATTTTCTGTTGCTTTGCTTTCTTTGCTTGCTTCCTATTTGCTTTTTCTGTTTTCACAATCTCAAGATCAAGCAAAAATTCAGCTGCCTTTTTCCCTCGCATAAATAGCAACTAGGAGAATTGTAAGTACAAGTCAATTATATGTAGAATTGAATTAAAATAATGCAGTAAAATTTCTAAACAAACAAATTGAAAACAAAATAAATGTCCAAAGTAGTAACTCTTTTGCCTTGTTGATAATCAACTCAACAATCCCCGACAACGGCGCCAAAAACTTGTTAAAGATTTGGCAAGTGTACCAAATCGTACAAGTAATAAAGAGTGAATAAAGTTGTCGATCCCACGAGGATTGTGTGTCAATTATCAATGTAAACTTAGAAATCACTAATTGAACTGAGAAAATGATTTGGTAACTTTGAATTGTATTGGTTCTTAAACAAGTGTAAAAGAAATGTACTAAAAACAGAGCAAATGACAAATTAAAGAATGTTTTTGGATTTTTAAGGAGAAGAAAGTCTATTGAGAAAAGCGGCTAGGGTCTGAATCCCATTGTTTACCCTCTTATGCTACTGATTTACCCTCAATACAAGTGATAATCATGCATTTGAAGTTCCAATCAACAATTTAGACTTAGAACAATTCCTTGATTCAAAGCCCCCTTTAACCCAAAATACAATTCCCAATTCCTTAGGTAATTGTTAATTCAGATTAAGCATTAATAGCAATGATTTCATGGAACACATAATTACAATGATATATTCCTATATTCAATCATAATCATGCCAACCCAACTCAGTTCCAATATTACAACTAATTTTTCAATTAGAAGAAATATCCAAAATCAAATCAATAGTGATCAAGTATTGATTAGCATTAAGCAAAGAGTAGAGTGCTCAAATACATGAAATTAACTTGTATTGAAATAGTAAAATAGATTACATAAGAGTATCCACAATGTTCATCTGACCCTAGCTCAAAAAGATCTAGCTACTCATGATAGAAGAGGAAGAGATGAGAGAAATCAAACAAATGAGAGAAGAAGAAGCCATTGATTCTTCAAGGTATTGTTCCCAAGCTTGAATCATCAATGGAAGTGGAAGAAGATGAAACCCTAGTAGAGCTATAGGTAAAAACCAAACTAACATTATTGAGTTCAAAAAAATAAAACGAAAAATACGTAAAAAGTGTTTAGTCTGGCTATTTAAACTTGGCTGGATAACGGCCATCGCCTCGCGATAGCCCTTCATCGCCTCGCGATGGCCCGTGTGTGAAGCAAGATTCAGCAGCTCCAGAGATACTTCCAATCAGTAGCTCGCCTCGCGATGGATGTTCCTCGCCTCGCGATGGAACGCACTCTCGTCTAGCGATGGAGAACCTTCGCCTCACGATGGACGCAAGAAATAGATTTTGTGGGCCACGTGTTGCGATTTCATCGGAGGGATATGCCTAGAGCTCCGCGAGCCATGATGAGCACCTTTTGAACTTGCGTCGGAGAGGACAGAAATGTCCCTTAACCGTTTAAACCTTTATAAATAAAAGTCAAAGGTTCGTCTTCCCCATTTTACTGAAAAGACCATGCAGCAAAGGCTTTGGCTTCTTTTGGGTGCTTTCCAACCACTCGCGGCTTCTCCATTGTTCTGGCACAACTTCTCCATTGTTTAAGCATTCTGCCTTTACGTAGTAAGTAGCTTTCTCTCAACCTTCTCATTATTTGCGCTTTCAGTATGTTAATAACTTTTTAAAGAGTAAAGTAACTTCGCATTTCTGGTTTTGCTTTCCTTCAAATAGACCTTAGTAGTTTAGGTAGATTTTGTCGCCTCCCTGAAACACCATCTTCGTCGTGCCATACGCGGCGGAGGAGTTCCCTTGAATGCTTTGTTTCTGGTGGGACAGGAGGTCGGTAGGGGAGGTTCGAATTACTTCGCTCTCCCTGTGTCTGAATCTATGAGATTATTGATTCTGACCGTTGCTCATCGACTTCTTTGGATGTTCTCAGGATCTTCATGGCCAAAGGAAAAAAGGCTAGAGCCCAGCCCCCACTCCACGACGTCCGTGACCCAGCAAAGGACGAGCTGATTCGAGTTTGGTGGAGTCTCGGGCTGGTATACCCCTGGGTGGTGGACGACGTATGGGATCGTCAGTCCAAGTTTTTGAGCGAAGCCGTACTCTGAGAATCCTTATTCGCCTTGGAGTTAACTGTGAACAAAGCTCGGGACGATGAATTCGAAGTTGTCTGTCCAAACTGGAGTGAGAGAGTGTGTTCTTGTCGAGAAGCTGGTTCACATTTTATATTCCTATATGAGCCACTTTTCCTCAAGTTGGGGATTAGGATGCCGTTTTCTGACTTCCAAATGACCGTCCTCCATACTCTCCATGTGGCCCCTTCACAGATCCATCCTAGCAGTTGGGGCTACATCATCTCGTTTGAGAGGTTTTGCCAGTTAATGAGCCTTAAATGCTCAGTGAACATCTTTTTTTATTTTTATACAAGAATAAACACCTAGGGGATGATAAAGCAAACAAGTTGGCTTGTCATCCGGTCATAGCTTGGTCGTAAGTCCTTTGATATTTTCGAAGAAAGCTTCAAAGGGTTTAAGACTGCGTTCTTCAAGGTAAAAGCCAAAGGGGGATGTCAATCATTCTTCCTCAAACCGGACGGGGAGCCAGAATTTTCGCTTTACTGGAAGCAAGGCTGCTGGGATGTGTCCATCGACTTGATTGAAAGAGAGGAGAAAGATCTCGACCTCGAGGAGCTTAGGACTGTTCGGTTCATAACTCGATATGCCGAGAAGCATGGGAACATCAATATTAGAGATGTTCTTTGTATCCCTGGTGATGATCTTCTTTACGCTTTATTAGGTAGGAATTAGGGCATTTTTACCCGTAGTATCCCTAGGTGTTTGCTCTGTTTTCATGTATCAATATTTCGTGATGTGCTGACTATACTTGTTTCTATTTTCTTTCAGTTAGCAACATGACTTCTGGGTCTTCCATGGTTACCCTGCATTCTTAAAGGAACCGGAGGAAGGGGAAGAAGACCACGGCTTCTTCCTCCGCAGCCGTTCCGACCTCCTCCGACCAGGGTGTTGTTATCGGAGAGCAAGATCAGTCGGGATCCCCTTCCCACAATTTTAAAGGGAGAAAAAGGCAGGCTGTTAAGGGGCCTTCCGAACACGATGGAATGTCGTCGGAGGGCGGCGAAAGGGAAAGGGCGGACTTCTTGCCAATTATTACGAGGCACTCCAATCCGGGGCCCTTCATAGTTGGGCGATTCTTAAGTGGCGAGGTGAGGCAGCATATCACCGACCAAGGCCTGACCCAAACCTTAGCCGCACTTCAAAGACAAGCTCTCCGGGCGGCGGCCGAGATCCGTGTAATCGAGGAGACTATTGAGAATGCTAATAGGCTGGCGTCGGAAGAGTTGAAGACCTTGAAGAAAGAAAAAGAGGAAATTGGCCAGAAACTGACCGCGTCCTTAAAAATAAACGAGGATACTAGGGCAAGGGTCGTCGAGTTGGAAAAGAGGGTCATCGAACTGGAGAAGGCGTTAGCGGACTCTGAGGCTGCCAGGAAGACCGAGAAGCTTGAAGCCGACCAAAGCATTGGCGCACTGAGGGCCGAGGTGATAGAGCTTGAAAAGGAGGTGGAGGAGCTAGACGAGGTAGCTGGAAAGGTCGGGGGAGAGCAGTTCCAGAATGCCGTAGCGCAAATCTAGCATTTCAATCTTAGGATCGCCCTTATCTTGGAGGGTGTTACCCCAGATAAAATCTTTCATAACGGCCAGCTTGTAGCTGCGGTGAAGTTAGCCACAAATGCTCCTGGTGGCAACCCGGAGGTTATTCAGATCCCGGAAGCAGAAGAGGCCGACGTTTAAGCTTTTCTTACTTTTTTCATTTCCTATTTTCTACCCTCTGCGTGGGTTTTTATTACTTGTATGGATAATTGCCCCATGATTGGGGTTTTATAATTAATTACTTTGTTTTGCCGTTCATCCTCATTTTTCATGGTCTGACTTGGGTCCAACGCCCATTTTTTTATATTTGTTTTAACGGACTTAGAAAACTGTTTGTGGTAGTAGAAAATCATGGTCCGGGATCTTTCACTCATACCGTTGAGTGGATGGCATTCCACTTGACTTAGGTGAGAATAATGCATTGGTCTGTAATTAACGTTTATAACAATCAAATGTCTATAAAATTTTAAACTTAGGCAAAGTAAAACCTTAATTCATATTCCAATGCTTGTCATGGGAAGCGTTTGGCATAGCGGATATAGGTAAAAGTAGCACCCTGGCTCGGGGTATCTTGCACGAAAACCTTTTTACCTAAGGCATCAACATTATTTAACCTTGCCCGGGGTAGGTACCCTAATAATCATATAGATTTTGGGACCCCTTCTTGGTTTAGGTATAAAGAAGGAGTGTGTACATATGATTCGTACTGCCTCTTATCCATTTGACACTGTAACAGTTAATGCCACGCGTTGGACCAGATTTGGTATCTGAATAACTATTTTATTGATGATATTGGGAGGACGATAGTCCGTACAAAGCGTATTTATTCAAAACAAGGACGAATCAAACATAATTCTACTAGAGGGCTAAGCCACTAGGGGCATTTAGCTATAATATTTTCTTAGTTTATTCGCATTCCAGTAATTCTTGACCGGGGTTCCAGATAACGTTTCCAGGGTGTAACTCCCTTACCCGTACTGGTGATGACACGGTAGGAGCCTTCCCAGTTGGGGGCTAATTTCCCTTGGGAGGCATTTTTCCCTCTTATGTCGGCTCTCCTGAGCACTAGGTCGCCCGGCTAGAATTTTCTTGGGACCACTTTCTTGTTGCACCTGGCCCCTGTCTTCTGCTTAAGGGCGGCATCCCGTATGTGAGCTACGTTTCTTCTTTCTTAGAGCAAGTCCAGGTCCTCTTTGATTAGACCGGAGTTGCTGTCGGATGAGAATTGTTGGTAGCACCAGCTAGGCTCCCCTATCTTCACCGGGATCATGGCCTCGCAGCCATAGGTCAGTTTGAAAGGGGTCTCTCCCGTAGTGGAATGTGGAGTGGTCTGATATGCCCAGAGAATATGATCGAGTTGCTCGACCCAGTTTCCTTTGGCTTCATCTAACCTCTTTTTTAAGCCTCGCACGATGATTCTGTTGGCAACCTCAGCTTGTCCATTTGTCCTGGGGTTCTCTACTGAGCTGCAGTGATGCTTTATTTTCAATCTGGCTAGTAGCTCTTCAAAAGTTTTATCTTTGAACTGGGTACAGTTATCTGTGACTACAGATTCCGATATGCCGAACCTGGTGATAATATGGCGCCAAGTAAACTTCTGAATTCGCGCCGAGGTGATAGTGATCAGAGGTTCGGCCTCGATCCACTTAGTAAAATAGTCTACTGCTACCACCAAGTATTTAAACTGCCCTGGGGCCTGGGGGAACGGACCCAAAATGTCCATACCCCACTTGTAAAAGGGCCAAGGAGCCGACGTCGTGAACAGTTCTTCAGAAGGGGCTTGAAAATGATCTGTATGGCACTGACACTTGTTACAAACTTGAACATGTGTTTGAGAGTCAGCTTCTATTGTCGGCCAATAGAATCCTGCCCTTAATATTTTTTGGGCTAGGGCTTTGGCTCCTAAATGGTGACCGCAGCTTCCTTCATGAACTTTGGCTAGGGCGTATTCTGCTTCTTTTGGAGTTAAGTACTTTAGAAGAGGGGAGGAGAAACCACATCGGTATAGGCGGCCGTTGTAAATGGTGTATCTGATCGTGGTCTTTACCAATTTGGAAGCCTCTTTCGGGTCCAATTGTAAGTTTCTATGCTACAAATATCCTAGTATAGGGGTGATCCAAGATGGCTGATGGTCCTCCACTTGGGATACGCTGTGATCTGTGATGGAAGGTTGGGAGAGAGTTTCTTGGATTACAGACTGGTTGTTACCGGGGCTCTTTGTGCTGGCCAGTTTAGACAGAAGGTCTGCTCTGGAGTTCTGTTCTCTCAGGATGTGCTCTATCTTGACCTCTTCAAAACCTCTCAAAAGTTCCTGGACCTTGTTCAAGTATTTCTGCAAGAGGGGTCCTTAGCTTGATAGTCCCCTTGGATTTGGGAGGTTACTAGCTGGGAATCACTGCAGAGTGTGATCCGCGTTGCCTCCATATCCCTTGCCATTAGCAAACCGGCGATGCAGGCCTCATACTCGGCCTGATTGTTTGAGGTTGGGAACTCAAACTTCAGGGAGTGCTCCAAGGTCAAACCCTCTGAATTTTCCAAAATCATTCCGGCCCCGCTTCCTTTGGGGTTCGATGATCTGTCAGCAAAAATAGTCCAGAAGGCTTTCTTAGGGTCGCCGTTGTCTGTTGTGAGTTTCGCAAGGAAGTTAGACAACGCTTAGGCTTTTATTGCAAGTCGTGGTTCGTATGTAATTTCAAACTCTAAAAGTTCAATCGACCATGCAATCATTCGCCCGGCCAGTTCTGGTTTATGTAGCACTTACCGGATAGGTTAGTCTGTTCTTACCACCACTGGGTGGCATTGAAAGTATTGCCGAAGTCTTCTTGCGGTGATAATGAGCTCAAAGACAACTTTCTCAACCTTTTGGTATCGAAGCTCGGGGCCTTGGAGGACCTTACTTACGAAGTAGATAGGCCTCTGTCCTTCGTTGGTTTCCCGGATCAAGACTGAGCTTACGGCCTTGTCGTGGACGGATAGGTACAAGTAGAGTGTCTCCCCGGTATCTGGCCTCATCAAGATAGGAGAGGAGGACAAGAGGTTTTTTAATGATGTGAAGGCGTCCTCGCACTCTTGGGTCCATTCAAAACTTTTTCCCTTCTTGAGCAATTTGAACAGAGGGAGAGACTTGTGAACGGCATTGGCTAAGAATCTTGTGAGGGCCGCTATGCGCCTCGTAAGCTGTTGTACTTCTTTGACGTTCCGAGGACTTCTTATGTTGAGGACGGCCTGACATTTGTCCGGATTGGCTTCGATTCCTCTATGAGTTAGTATAAACCCTAAAAATTTACCAGCCTAGACCCCGAAAGCGCACTTCTCCGGGTTCAACCTCATGTTGTACTTTCGGAGTTGTGTAAATACTTCCTCGAGGTCTGCCGCGTGCGATCCACTGTGTGGGGTCTTTACTATCATGTCATCTATATAGACTTCTAGCATCTTTTCCACTTGGTTTTCAAAAACCTTGTTCATCATCCTCTGGTAGGTGGCTCCTGCATTCTTTAGGCCGAAAGGCATGATCTTGTAGCAATAGCTCGCCCTGTCGGTAATGAAAGCGATTTTATCCTCATCCCCGGCGTACATGGGAATCTGGTTGTACCCGGAATATGCATCCATGAACGAGAGCCATCTAAACCCCGAGGAGCCATCCACTAATTTGTCCACATTGGGGAGTGGGTATGGGTCCTTGGGACAGGCTTTATTCAGGTCAGTATAGTCTACGCACATTCTCCATTTTTCGTTGGACTTTTTTACCAGAACCACGTTGGAAAGCCATGTGGTATAGGAGATTTCTCTGATGAAGTTGCCATTTAGTAGCTCTTTAACTTGGTCTTCAATGACTTGCTGCCTCTTGGGTCTGACCTTCCTCTTCTTTTGTGCGACCGGCCTGGTACCTTCTTTAATTGACAATCGGTGGCAAATAAAGCTGGGGTCGAGTCCGGGCATGTCGGAGGAAGTCCAAGCAAAAAGGTCCTTGTTCCTCAACAAGAGTTCCGAGAGTTGTTGTTTTTCTTTTTCACCCAGACGAGCTCCGATCTTGGTGACCTGTTCTGGGTTGATCCCGAGCTGAAGAGATTCCAGTTCACCTTTGGGCTGGGGTCGAGTACCCCAGATTTCTTCTCTGACGTCCAACTCGGTCATTAAACTGTTAACCTGGTCAAAAGCTGGGGTGGAGACGGCGGGGCTTGACCTCCGGGATACTTTACAAATCTTCAAGCTCTCATTATAGCATTTTCTGGCAACAACTTGGTCGCCTTTAATAGTGACGACATCGTTGTTTTTATTGAGGAACTTCATCACGAGGTGGGTGGTGGATACCACCGCTCCAAGGGCGTTGAGAGAAGGATGGCCTAGGATAATGTTATAGGCCGAGGGGCAGTCCACAACCAGGAACTTTACCTTGACAGTCCTGAAGAGTTTAGAAGATCCGAGGGTCAGGTGGATTTCGTAATATCCGACCGAGGTGATCTTCTCACCGGTGAAACCTGTCAGTTCTCCTATGTGGGGAGTCAAGTCGGATTGCGGGAGCTCCAACTTCTGATAGAGATCTAGGAACATAATGTCGGCTGAACTCCCTTGATCGATGAAAATTCAGCGGACCTCAGCATTGGAAATTACCTCGGAGATGACGAGTGGATCGTCGTGGTCCGGGATTATGCCGCCGTAGTCTTCGTCTGAAAAGGTGATGAGAGTCGCTTTTCTATTCTCCGCTTGTGTTCTTAGTTCTGAGTGGACCACGCTAAAAACTGTCATTCTAAGGGCTTTCTTTCGAGCTCCATTGGAAGATCCCCCTCCGGCAAAGCCACCGGCAATGGTATGGATCATCCTGTTGGGCTCGGTGCGATGGTCATCGTTATCAACGGGGGGAGTGTTCCTGGTCTGGCCCTGCCGATCGCTGTTATCTCGGTGAGGCGGAGTCTGGGATCTTCTCCTAGGACTTCTTGTCCTTCTTCTGCACGGAGGGGACGGACTCCGACACGGGGTACGTCTACTGTCTCTGCGTCTATTGCCCCCTCGTTGTTTTGTACACGAAGGATATACTGCTGCAGGCATCCGGCCTTGATTAAAAATTCAATGGCATCGCGCAGCTGATAACAATCTTCTGTATCGTGGCCATAGGCTTTATGTCATGTGCAATGTTTGGAGTGATTGATGCGTACGGATGTAGTGATTAAAATTCAGATAAAAAATCAGTTGTTAGGCCCACCAGAAAATAAAAACCTTACAACTAGTTGTAGTTAGTAAGGGTCGATCCACAGAGAACCAAGTCAATTAACACTATCAAGTAATTTCTAATTTAAACTCTAATTAACAATAAACAGTAAATAGGGGGTTTTGGAGTTTTGATGAATAATGAACAGCTTCAAAGACAATAATAATAAAATAAATGAAAACAACAATATAAGAAAATTGGTTAAGAGATTGAATCCACCACTAGATTTATATAATGATGTAAATCCACATATCCTTTTATTCCAACATGCTCAATTATGTTTTTATGCAATTGTGAGAGTAAATCTCTGTTTTTCTTACGTGTTGGCCAATTCAGCAACCGCTCAAATCAACTCCTAATCACTGATTAGTCATAAAGCAACCGCTCTTATAACTATCCAATAATTGCATTAAGATTTAGAAAACCAATTACACTAAGATCTAATCACACACTGGGATTAAATTACTTAGAACATATATTTCTCTAGATCTAATACCGCAACCGCGCATAATAAACCCAGATCTACCACTTTTATAACTGACAAATAGCACAAAGATAATTATACCCACATGAACATCATACATCCCACTAGATCTACTACCGCAACCGCGCATAATAAACCTAGATCTACTACTTTGAAAGTAGGAACAAGTACAAAAATACCTTCATACCAACAATAGATTCAGAAATATATGAATAAAAACATAACTGTGTTGAAATAATCAAATATGCAAAGTTTACAACATCAATACTAGTGGTTTCATCACCCCCTTAACCAAGGGAGGTTTAGTTACACATAGCTAGAAGGAAATCACAAGAAAAACTGAGAGAAAATGAAGGAGAGTCCAACCCCCAACATGATAACCAATGGTGCCCTTTTATAGAAGTCTAGGGTAACAAAATGACAAAGGTGAGTGGATGGATGAGTGGAGTAGTTGAGTGGATTGGTTGAGTGGTTGAGTGGATGAGTGGATTGTTGAGTGGATGAGTGGTTGAGTGGAATGATTTGGTTGAGTGGAGTGGTTGAGTGGTTGAGTGGATGAGTGGAGTGATTTGGTTGAGTGGAGTGGTTGAGTGGATGAGTAGTTGAGTGCGAAAATTCCTTGGTCTGACTTGGAAGCCAAAAACGACCGATTATAATTCATATTCATGAAAAGTGCTCTTCATGAAAGTTGTAGATCTTTGTCTTGGCTATAACATGCATATCTGGATCGTCCAATTTGGCTTCCTACAGCCCAAGATATGACCCAAATACCACAGGTTGCTCAAACCCAACTTCAGCACCTCTGTTCCGACTTGCAAGCCCAAACTGACCCATTAGACCTCATTATTTCAAATGGTGTTCTTCATGAAAGTTGTTTATTTGGGTCTTGACTATCAACTATCCAAATTTCAGCCCATCTCCATTATTACATCTTGAGATATGATTTTATGAGTGCACACCGTTCGGATTCTAGTGACAGAACCCGTATTCTGACTTCCATGTAAACTTAGGTCCCTTAGACATCTGTTTAGGACTTCGAGCTCTTCATCAAAGTTGTAGAGCTTTCTCTTAGCTTTCCTACAAGATAAAATTCATGATTATCAGATATCAGGAACTCAAGTTATGACCAAAATACAGAAACAGTGTAAAATCTCAATAATGCTGAAAATATTCAATTAGGACCAATTTGAGCTCAAACTCACAAAATCATACTAAACTCAATCAATTAAGAATATGGAGAGTGTAAATGACTAAATATAAGGGTTTCTTAATGAATAAAATATGTGATTATCAAATTCCCCCACACTTAGCTTTTTGCATTCCTGGGCAAAACTCAAGACCAAAACAAGGACATAAGAGATTAACAAAATTTTAAATTCCAACGACATTCAAGAGCCCAAAATTTTACAATCAAGAAGAACAACCAAAGGTTCAAAGGATCAAAACATTCATGAGTTAACAATTCTCCACATCTCAAACCAACAAGCAAGGTATCTTCAATATGAATCGAGAATGATAGATCTTCACAAGATTCCTCTCAATCTCTCAAGTGTTTAAAAGGTAGGTATTTCACTCAATTCAACCATGAAAATTACACTACCATAAGCTTGCTTATCTTCTACTTCTCCACTACTCAAAACACATGCATACACAAATCATGAGAACTTTATTCAAGGTTGTAGTGAGGTCAAGATAACAGAAGAGGATAAAATGGATATGAGAGGATAAATACCAAAGAGAATAAAAGCAAATGAGAATGAGTTCAAATAACAAGCATAAAAGTTCATCCCAACTCTAATGTATAACCCTTTACATATTCATTTCTCAATCCCTTTTTTATATATATATGAACATAACTATATACATACATTTTTTTTTTTTTTTTTTTGTTTTTTTGTTTTTTTGTTTTTTGTTTTAGGCACTCTTTCCTTTTTCAACAACCATTTTGTACATACACCCCCACACTTGTTCAAAAAACTCATCCATTAACCAAGCTAATGTTCTTTTATTCCCTAAGGTAAAATAAGAACACGATTTTTCATTTAAGACACATAATGAGCTAGAAACAAGGAATGGTCAAATAAGCTCAAAGGGGTTAAGCAAAGGAAAATATACACGGTTGACAGGAATCAGAGAATTTCCAAGAAGTCAAAAGAGTGCTTGATATCATATTGAAAACAAGGTTGGCTATTTGGTTAAACTAGCTAATTAAGAAAGAGGGCCTCAATCATGTTCATGCATGCAAGTGAAATGTAGCTTCAAAAAGAATCAAAGCAAGTTCTAGAGTGGTCATTAACATGAGTGAAAATCACACAAGAAAGAAGAGAATGGCATAAATGTTGAATCCATCCATTAGGCTCAAAATCTCACAAGGTATGCATCCATCAAACTCAATTCATCAATTCAATCATCCATCACCAAGCATATCAGTTCAAGAAAGGAGAAAAGTTATTCAATCATGCAATGAAACTTTTTTTTTTGTTTTTTTGAAATTAAGATTTTTTTTTTGAAATGAAAATTTATAAAATCTCTCCCCCACACTTAAACTGAGCATTGTCCTCAATGTGAAAGAGAGATATAGAAAAGAGCAACACAACCTGATAAGAAGTGAATCAACGCTAAGCAGAAAAGAAGCACACTGTCATTGCCGCATCAGACCCTGAAAAAAATCAAATCATAAAACTTTAGTACTTCTACAATTTAATACTAATTATTTACTACCTAAAAACACTCCTTACTCTGCCACCAATTAAGATGCGTCTCAAGAGTAAATAATTTACTCTTTACTCTGCCATCCCTAATTACTAAATTGATGACAAATACAACAAACATATTAACAAACACACTCCTTTTTTTTTTTACAACTATCCTTCCCCCCAACCAGATCACAACATTGTCCTCAGTGTCAAAACATAGATAGGTAAAGGATAGAATATATTACATGTTGCTGCAATTACTGAAAAGAAAAACCTCACACAAATTTAAACAAAAACAAAGTACAATAAATAAAACCAAAGCTGGTAATTATTTAAATAGTTGGAGTGTCTTGGCTGGCTTTCTTTTCATTTTGCTTTCCTCACCACTTCCTTCACCGCTTCTTTCGGACTAATCTATCTGAATTGTTCTTGGATCAGTTCATAAACAAAAGCTTCTAATTTATCAATCAATTCATCAACAGTAGAAGCAGAGATAAGGAGTCGTCTTGCAGAAGGTGTGACAAATTTCTGTTCCACAGCATGGTCAACAAAAGATAACAAATTATTAAAGAAATTATTAACATTCAACAAACCTATGGGTTTATGGTGGATGTTCAGTTGAGCCCAAGAGACAACTTGAAAGACTTCTTCCAAAGTACCAAAACCACCAGGTAAGACAATGAATGCATCAGAGTTGTTAAGTATTGTCTTCATTCGTTCATCCATAGATGATACTTGAAGCTCCTCCCCAATTGTTTTTCCAATGATATTCTGTTGAGCTAAAGGTCTAGGAATGATACCTAAAACCTGACTGCCTTTTGAATGAGCAGCAAGTGATACAGCCTTCATTAACCCAATGCTGCCTCCCCCATATACTAAATGAATTTTCCTCGCAGCAAGTGTTCGACCAAGAGTGATTGCTGCGTCTACATACTCTAAACCCTTCCCATAAGTTGACCCACAAAATACACAGATATTGGTAAGTCTACGAACAGAAGAAGAAGAAGCTCCCTCCATTTTACACTTATACTTCCTTTGAATGATTTTGAGTTGAAGGAAAGTGAAGGAAATGTAGTGTTTAAATAGGGAAGAGAATAGAAAAAGTAATGATAGCACCTATATGGGTAGGTTGGCTGTTGTCAGAAAAGTTTGAAATTAAGAATTTTTTTTTTTGACTTCAAGAAAACCATCAGGGTAAAGAAGTCTAGAAACCCCCGAAGGATCCCATCCAAAGGATCGTAGATTGTTTGTGGATATGGCTCACATCTGCCTCTGGTTTAACGTCCAGTAACGGCTTAAACGCCTTCTATGAGTCGAGGATAAGCTTCCCATCCAATTTTCTTATAAATTGGCAAACAGGGTCTTTTTGAGTCAGATTCCCAAGACTGTAGCGTTTTTCTTCATCCTTGAAGAGATTCCACAATTTAAGAATTTCACGATGCACCAATCCACAAGAATGCGTCTCAAGAGTCAATAAGATATCATCTAATGACTCCTTACTCAGTCCATTCTTAATGAAAAAAATTTTATCTTCTCTATTTGCGGAAACCATCCCCAAAGTACGACATCGCTTGTTACAGTTTCATCGTCCACATTTGTGACAAACTTGTAATCTTTTTGCTCTTCTCTTTTTAGAATATGAACTTCTTCCAAAACCAGGCATGTATGGGACAAATGAATCTGAAGATTCACCAGCTAGACAAACCTTTGCTTCGATTATCCAGCGTATATCTTCTGGGATGCCCTTATACATTAACAATCTCAGTCTTTCACACCTAGCTTCATAGACTTTTGTTAGAGCATTTAGAGGGAGAGAAGGAAAATATTTTCTTAGATTTGAGAGAATGACATCCATTTTGAAAGGAGAAGAAATCAGTTATTATGGGAAACTGAAAAACAAACCGACTTGAGAGTCACGGAGTACCGTTATCCGCCATTTAACCGGGAACACAAAGAACTGCTGAACTTGGTTTTCCAGGAATGGTTGAGTCTTTGTCCATTAACTTTAAGCGCATTACCATTCCTAGGATCCTCAATATCTACGGCCCCACGTGTTTGACAACCAAAGAACTGTGCCTCCTTGATCTCAATTTTCTAAGGAGTAGGTGCGGATGATAATCTCAAAGCAGAACCTTTTTGACCAATTTCCGCAGCTTTTGCAGAAGGTGTAGTAGACCTTAAATAAAGTAGGCCAATAAAATCCATACTGCAAGATTTTCACAGTTGTTGTCGTTGAAGAAAAATGACCTCCACATGCTTCCGAGTGATAAAATTTAATGGCACTACTTACCTCATTGTCGGGCACACAGCTTTTTTTTTGTTTTTTTTTATATATATAACAAAGGTGGGGTAATAAACCAACCACCAAATAAAAAAAATAACAAAGGTGGGGTAATAAACCAACCACCAAATAAATAAAATAAAAATAACAAAGGTGGGGTAATAAACCAACCACCAAATAAATAAAATAAAATAAAATAACAAAGGTGGGGTAATAAACCAACCACCAAATAAAAAAAATTCAAAAATGGTGTGGTAGAAACCAACCACCAAATAAATTAAATAAGCAAAAAAAAAATAAATAAATAAATAACAAAAATAAATACAAAAATAAATGACAAAAAATAAATAAATAAAAAAAAAAAAATAAAAAAAATAAATAAATAAATAAATAAAAAATAAATAAATGACAAAAATAATAAATAAAAAAAATTACAGAAAGTAAAAGGGAGAGGTTCCCCCACTTGTTAGTATGTAAATAAAAAAAATAAAAGGGAGAGATTCCCCATTTGAGTTAGTATATACAAAAAAAAAAAAAAAAAGGAGAATTACCCCCCCTACTGTACAAAAAATAATAATAATAATAAAAATAAAAATAAAAAGGAGAATTAACCCCACTATTAATATGTATAAGAAAAGAAAATGAAGAATTACCCCCAATTATAAAAAAAATAAAAATAAAAAATAAAAATAAAGATAAAAATAAAAGGTTAATTTTTTTTTTTGGTTTTTTTTTCATTTTTTTATTATTATTTTTTATTCATAATGCAGATGGAGAAGGTTCATCACCTCCACTTCTGCATTCTTTGGTAGTTCATGATATTGTTTGAGACGGTGTTTATTGGCCTTATCAAGTGAGGTAGGTGAAAAGACTCCACCAGGATCCCATTGTTTGAAACATGATGACCAAGCTATAATTAAGACAACATGATAACTTTCACCGGGGTCCCATTGGTTGAAGTATGATGACCAAACTAAGCTTGCAGCATAAAGGCTTCCACCAGGGTCCCATTGGCCCTTATTTTCCTTGGTTTCACCACTGAAAAGTAATATGTGCACTTGATCAGCTTCATGTGCATTGTTTCTACTGAATGATGGCCCAAAAACAAAGTCCACTTTAGTAATGACTGTCATCGGGTGCTCTTCTTCCTTTTCTAAAAATTCTTCCATGGCCTGTAATTCCTCCTCCCTTTGGGTCTTAGATTCTGCTTTGCAAACAGAATCATCAACTTTCAAGTCTGCAGAAATCTCAGCACAGCTAGCACATATTATATCAGTACATGAGTGGCAATGAATATAATTATTGAAACCAATAAAATCAGGAAATTCATCACACAACTCATCATGTTGCTTCTCCACTACATTTAGAAGGGGTTCAAGATTACTTACCTTGGGGGTTTCAGAGTTTTTCCCTTCCTCATTTACCTGTTTAGGCTCTTGGTCTTCTTCTGTAGTGATTTGTAGAGGAGAGGTGGGTTCATCTAACGTCTTCTCATTTTGCAATATGACAGCACTAGGATCTTCCATCACATCCTCTTCGGGTTGTGAGGGAAGTCCTTCAGAATATAGGCTCTGCATATTGCTGAGTTCTGTGGCTAACTGCTCCAAAGAGTTTTGTATGTCATTGATTGCGGCCCTTGTTTCTTGTTGGAAACTCTGTAAATCGGCCTTTGTTTCTTGTTGGAACTGTATAGTATTAATGGCAAATTGTCTTATTAGTTCCTCCAATGAAGGTTCAGGCAGCCAAGGATCTTGAACTTGCTGCTGTCTCTGAGGGAAATATGTTTGCCTCTGTTGAAATTCTGGAAATTCATAGGCTGGAGGTTGTATCTGAGGCTGCTGTCCATAACTCAAGTTAGGATAGTCCCACCACTCTGGATAATATGTATTAGAGTACGGGTTGTAGTTGTCGGAAGATTCAGAATATCCCCATACTGCCTCTACCTCCTCATTTGTGTCCACTAGGAAAGTAGGACACAAATCAGTGATATGTCCAGGTGATAAGCAAATCCCACAAGCATCATGATCAATGGACATGAACACCTACAAGACACTTAGAAAGAAAGAATCAAAAATAAAAAACAAAAATAAAAACAGGGTAAAAATAAGAAATAAATTAATAGCATCATTGAAAAATTGGTTCCCCGGCAACGGCGCCAAAATTCTGATGCGTACGGATGTAGTGATTAAAATTCAGATAAAAAATCAGTTGTTAGGCCCACCAGAAAATAAAAACCTTACAACTAGTTGTAGTTAGTAAGGGTCGATCCACAGAGAACCAAGTCAATTAACACTATCAAGTAATTTCTAATTTAAACTCTAATTAACAATAAACAGTAAATAGGGGGTTTTGGAGTTTTGATGAATAATGAACAGCTTCAAAGACAATAACAATAAAATAAATGAAAACAACAATATAAGAAAATTGGTTACAAGATTGAATCCACCACTAGATTTATATAATGATGTAAATCCACATATCCTTTTATTCCAACATGCTCAATTATGTTTTTATGCAATTGTGAGAGTAAATCTCTGTTTTTCTTACGTGTTGGCCAATTCAACAACCGCTCAAATCAACTCCTAATCACTGATTAGTCATAAAGTAACCGCTCTTACAACTATCCAACAATTGCATTAAGATTTAGAAAACCAATTACACTAAGATCTAATCACACACCGGGATTAAATTACTTAGAACATATATTTTTTTAGATCTAATACCGCAACCGCGCATAATAAACCCAGATCTACCACTTTTATAACTGGAAAATAGCACAAAGATAATTATACCCACATGAACATCATATATCCCACTAGATCTACTACCGCAACCGCGCATAATAAACCTAGATCTACTACTTTGAAAGTAGGAACAAGTACAAAAAAACCTTCATACCAACAATAGATTCAGAAATATATGAATAAAAACATAACTGTGTTGAAATAATCAAATATGCAAAGTTTACAACATCAATACTAGTGGTTTCATCACCCCCTTAACCAAGGGAGGTTTAGTTACACATAGCTAGAAGGAAATCACAAGAAAAATTGAGAGAAAATGAAGGAGAGTCCAACCCCCAACATGATAACCAATGGTGCCCTTTTATAGAAGTCTAGGGTAACAAAATGACAAAGGTGAGTGGATGGATGAGTGGGTTAGTGGAGTGGAGTAGTTGAGTGGATTGGTTGAGTGGTTGAGTGGATGAGTGGATTAAATATTGGTTGAGTGGGTTAGTTGAGTGGATGAGTGGTTGAGTGGAATGATTTGGTTGAGTGGATGAGTGGAGTGGTTGAGTGGTTGAGTGGATGAGTGGAGTGATTTGGTTGAGTGGAGTGGTTGAGTGGATGAGTGGTTGAGTGCGAAAATTCCTTGGTCTGACTTGGAAGCCAAAAACGACCGATTATAATTCATATTCATGAAAAGTGCTCTTCATGAAAGTTGTAGATCTTTGTCTTGGCTATAACATGCATATCTGGATCGTCCAATTTGGCTTCCTACAGCCCAAGATATGACCCAAATACCACAGGTTACTCAAACCCAACTTTAGCACCTCTGTTCCGACTTGCAAGCCCAAACTGACCCATTAGACTTCATTATTTCAAATGGTGTTCTTCATGAAAGTTGTTTATTTGGGTCTTGACTATCAACTATCCAAATTTCAGCCCATCTCCATTATTACATCTTGAGATATGATTTTATGAGTGCACACCGTTCGGATTCTAGTGACAGAACTTGTATTCTGACTTCCATGTAAACTTAGGTCCCTTAGACATCTGTTTAGGACTTCGAGCTCTTCATCAAAGTTGTAGAGCTTCCTCTTAGCTTTCCTACAAGATAAAATTCATGATTATCAGATATCAGGAACTCAAGTTATGACCAAAATACAGAAACAGTGTAAAATCTCAATAATGCTGAAAATATTCAATTAGGACCAATTTGAGCAAACTCACAAAATCATACTAAACTCAATCAATTAAAAATATGGAGAGTGTAAATGACTAAACATAAGGGTTTCTTAATGAATAAAATATGTGATTATCAGTGATCCTTCTGCTTGTGTTTCTTGATAGGGGGCAGTCTTCGGACGTTCTGAAACTCCGTGTTCATCACTTCCCTCAAGATTGTTTCTCGAGGCATGTTCAAAAGAGTGTAGTCAGAATACTTCCTCCGCGGTGGGCTACCCTTTGAGGGTCGCAACCTTGAGGAATTCTGGTTGGGCTTGTGGTGAGGGGGCTCGCCTTTGTCCCACCTCCTGTGGTCCTCCGTTGCCTCCTCCAACTAGACATATTTCTCGGATTGTTTCTGGAAGTCGGTCAAATTGTCTGGCTTCTTTTTTTCCAGGGACTTGAAGAATTCGGAGCCTACCCGGAGACCGCTCCTGGCATAATGCAAGGCTATTCTGTCTTCAAAATTTTCTACATTGGTGCAAGCAGCCATAAAACGCCTAATGTAATCCTGGAGGCTCTCGTCCTTTCCCTGGTGGATCTTAGCCAGAGATTCGATGGATTTACGTTGTTCCTTGCTCGTGGTGTATTGCAGCAGAAAACGTTGTTTAAGTTCTGACCAATCTACGATGGTCCCCCATGGTTGGCTGGTAAACCACTTGAGGGCCCCCTTTTTTAGGGAGAGAGGGAAAGCTTTGCACAACAATTCCATGGATCCGCCGTAGAAACATAGGAAATGCTCGTAGGCATTTATGTGTCCCTGGGGGTCCGTGGTTCCATCATAGATTTCCAGGTTTGGAGGAAACTTGAAATTTCTTGGAACCCGGAACTCCATGAGTTGATCGGAGAAAGGTTATTCCATGGTTCAACGATTCCGGTTGTTGTCCCCGGTATCGGGAATTCCCTCATCGTCGTGGGCCTTCCTTTTATTATTTTTCACGTTGGTCCGTCTATCACGGCGGCGCAGCTTTGGTTGGTTTTCATGCATGGCGCGCTGCATGTCTTCCAGCCTATTGAATTGGTCATTGAGCAAATCCATGTGTTGCTGCAACATGTCTTGAAATTGGCATTGGGAACCTCGAGATTGATGTGTGCATTCAGAGCGAGATGCACGGTCATCGAACTCGTCGTTCGGGATTCCCAAACGTTGGTGTACCGGAATCCTGCGCTCTTGAAGGCTCTGGTCACCTCTCTAGGCTGGGAATTCAAGTCTTTCCCTGACAGAAATCCTGCATGATGGGTTAGGAGACTCTTCAGAAAAGGAGGTGGAGTGCCCATCACGTCGGCTTCCTGATCCGGGTGCCTAATTTCTCACAGCGGAGGTTTGAGTCACGAGTAGAGGCAGTGGTGGTGGTGGACGTTGCATGTCAGGATCCTGTCTCTGGTTGACAGAGGTTTGTGCAGCGTCTCTTCTCGAGTTTTGCCTCGTATTCACCATAATTAGGTGAGAATAGAATTTTATGGTTCCCCACAGTCGGCGCCAATGTTCTGAATCGGGTTTAGAGAGTACCTGAGATAGGCACGTAATGGTGATTTCTCCTTCGAGCGACGGCTGAGCGTGTTGTACAGGGGGGTGGGTACCTGCAAAGGGACTCCAACGCTCAAGTCAGGCAGTGCACAAGAAGGTTTTAGAGATTGGGTTAAAAGTTACCTTCTTAGGATGGCTCAACCATGTATTTATAGAGCGTATACAGAATCCTAATAGGATCCTTACTGAATGCAGGTAATTTAGGATTAGTATCCTGATGAGGATCACCTTTCCATTATTATAGGATACGTCCCTGTAAATCTGGGATTAAGATATGGAAAATATCTAGCCATCAAAGATATCTATAATATTATAATATCGTAAGTTGATGATTGACAGTTACGGATATTTAGGGATTCTGCGTGAATCTATCAACCACGATGTTGTATCCCAACACCGCTTGAGGGCCGTAATCCGTGGTCCGGAATACTTTGTGAGTCTTCCTCTACGCCAGCTAGGAGGAGTCCGGTAGTGTGCATGTCGGGTTGATCCCATGGAGCGGGATCCCGGATCACAGTCCAGAATGTATATCTTACTAATTTAATTTAAAATGTATGTGATTTTAACATATTGAAATTTAAAAATAAATACATATTTACTTGTTTACTTTAAAGAAGTCTTATCTATTATTTTGACACTCTTATATTTTTTTATCAGTATTCTTTATGAGTTATAAATATCCATTAATTATTAAATCTGACAATAAAATTGTGAAATTTATTAAATATAATTAGTAACTAAAAATGTATTTGATAATTAATCAAAATATCAATTCACTGAAAAAGTTACATTATAAGTAAGGTATTACCTAATGGGCTATGTGGACGTTATGTGAGGAATGTGTGAGTCAATACCAGAGCTAGACATGAAAATTTCCATTTGTTCGGGGACCATGCATGCTAAAAAAAATACTGTATAAGTAATGGATGTTGAAAAAAAAATGGGAGGCCCTTGAACCCCCCCCCCCCCCCACACAGACACAGACACACACTTCGTGCCGCCCTTGATGTGAATATAAGTTTATGTATGGATCTTTAATCATTCGTAAATCTCACTGCTAATGAGCATAAAAATCTGCAGATAGCTCTTGCTTTGGGATTGGATAATGAAAAACTTAATCTCAGTCTCATAATCCCAGCTCAGCTTTTTCGTACTTCTTCTATTATATTAAGAATTCGTACTTGATTTTGAACTTACTTAAAATCTTTAATTAAATTCATATGGACTGAAAATCTTTAATTAAATTCATATGGACAGCTAACCCGCATCAATGTGCCACGTTCAATTACAAAGCACTAAAATATGACATTCAGTTTGATCACAACAGGTGCATGAATAAGTTTTTTTATGTAGAACTTCTGATGAAGTTAGCCTCCTAGATATTTAAAAGGGGCACCGGTATCATATTGAACACGTAATTGAGTTGTTATCAATCATATTAAGTCAGCTATAAATGTACATTTTTTTTGGTGAGAAGCTATAAATATACATAATCTTTAAGAATTGGGATCTTATTAGCTGTATATAATCTTCTTTGAAGTGTAATGTATTAACGTGGATACGAGACTTCCACACACAAAATGATTTCACATGCATATATTTAAAAACTAAAGGCCGTTTTTCTAGGTACCTGATTAAAATAAAAGAGTAATATTTAACTAAGAAAAGGAAAATAGTAAATCACACAAAAATTCTTTCATAAAACGTCAAACGAAGCAGTTAAAATCAGAACAAATGACTTGCGTTTTGACAAATAAAAGAAGAACGTGATTTTACAGTTTATTATTCCATTTTTACCTTGTATGGTTATTAGGATTGGTGGTAAAATTCGTGGGTTACCATTCATGAAAAGTAGCATTGCTCCAAAAAAAAATTATTCTCATTTTCAGAAGAAAAAAAAATATAGATCAATATTAATATTGGTGGATAAAATGTTGTTATCTAATAATTTTAGTTCAGCATCATTAAAGTTTTGCCAGCAACACTTGGCTGTTTCTTGGTCATTTTAAAATGGAGTTTTGACTCAAATATGATCTTGAAAATATAGACAAAATTAATTTGCAGTTTGTCATTTTCCCATTTTATTCGCAACCATTCAACAGCACATTGTTAAATCATTATGATTATGTTACTAATAAACTAATACAGTTTTTTTATTTAATCAGAGAAAGGAAATATCTACTTATTATTAAGAAGGTGTCCACTAAACCAAAATATTAATGGCATTAACTTATTTTTTAACCATAAATCAAATTCATTCAAATAAAAGTTCAGAGACACTTACAATCTTAATAAAAATAATAAATTTATTAAAAAGAATTATTATTCTGATAATGTACTAAACTTATATCAGGAGTTTGCCGTTAAGATGAGATCAAGAATTTTAGTCTCAATCAAGGACAAAACTAGATAACAAAGTTTAGAAGACAAAATACAAATTTTAGAGGAGTCTAAATTTACTTATTTATTTTAAAAAGCTAAAACGTAAGAAAACTTTTTAATTTTTTTTATAAAGTTTAGGGAACAATGACCCCCTCAACTTTCATGTAATTTCGTGATACATTCATTTTAATTAAATTAAAAATTAATACAAGAATACTATTACAGTATTACTTAAAAAAAAAAAAACAATCGGTGGGGTTTGGCTTGGTGGTCAACATCTGCATAAAGTTTTAAGCAGTCATAAACAATTAATATATGTAAGGATATTTTTAAAAAATTGTAAGTATTATATTTGTTGATATGATTTACACAACTTACACATATTAATGTTGAATAAACTGTCAAAAATAAATTAATTTCAACCTAAAACTTCCCTCACATAAGAAGTGATGGACCGGAAAATTTAAGCAGAACGAGTAAAGGTAATACACAAATATAAAAAAATTAAATAAAAAATATATTAATATACAATAATAAAAAATTAATTTATAATTATTTTTTATGGTGTGAATATTTTTATTATTAACATTAATAAATATTTTTTTATTTATATACGTATGAAACATTTTGATATATAATTACATAAGATGTAACTTAAAAAATATTATAAAAAATTTAATTTCTCTGGTAATAAATTTATTTAATTACACATTATATATAGATAAAATTAAAAATGTAAAAAAATAAAATATCAAATTATTATTATAAATAATAAAAAATTTCTTAAGATGAATAAAAACATGTGCCCCCACTATTGTTCGTCCTTGCACACAAGCGTCCACCAATAGATGGACAAATTAATTTGCCACAGGAAAATACCAAACAATTTTATCCATGCCACATTTACTTGTGAACACATCCTGTCCACTAATGTTTGGAAGCCACGTTTTTATATATGGGAATTTCTCATACAATGACCTAACATGTGTCCCAACTATCAAGTTAATAATATAATATATAATAAACAAAACCAACACGATTCTCATTATGAGCTTTTAGGCATATTTTATTATGGTGAATAACGTCGTGAACTGCAAGGGATAATGTTTGACCAAATACCAATATATAATGTAACCTTTTTTTTGGGCAAAATTTTTTATGAGCATAATGTAATATTTTTATTAGGAGAGTGTGACCTGTAATAATTAGAGGCTGTGAAGTATCAAAATTAAAAATGTTAGTTGCATGTACTTATGCCTTATATCTCTTATAGTTAAGAGTATATGATAAAATTAAAGTATAAATATGTAAAAAGATATGTAGAATTAATTATAATTAAATAATAAAATTATATAAATATAAATAAGTGAATTATGTTTAACTTTTAGATTGTATTATTCACAGGTCACAATTAAATTAAATATTATAAAACTTATCTGCCTCCTATGTTGAAATATATTATATTTATATATGAGTTTGATTTTGATAGATTATCTTAATAAAAAAGTTTTATATTGTTATCCAATGATAGGAGTGTTCGGTTAGTGGGTGGATTGAGTGAGTTTTGTGATATTTTTGAACTTTAATTGTTTATCAAATTAGTTGGTTAGGTCGAGAAAATTTTTTCCTTCAACTCAACCTATTTAAGAGTGAGTTATATATTTGTGTTGGATCAAACTCGTAAATTTAACGTACATAAAAAAAAAAACTCTCCAACTAAAATAATTGTCTAAATATGAAATGAAAATTTGTTTCACATAACAGATCTTAGTTAAAAGCTATATATGTCTCAAATAAACTAAAATGTCACATCACCAGTTTTACACAAATAAATCTTAAATAAGATAAATAAACATAATTAGTCTTTTCATTAATATAAGTTTGAAATAAATTAAAATAAGTTAACAAGTCCTAAACAACAAATCACATTAGCTAACTGAAATTAATTTCATCACATATAGTATATGGATTGATATAATCATTTACTTCATTCTTAATTTTCTCATCATACTCTTTGTCCATGTGATCCATTAGATTTTCATTCTAATGATTTGTTAGATGCTTCATGAATTTCTCATCAATATTTTATTGGTCACACTTTCAATGTGACCATATATCCCTATTCCTAAACTTAATTGACACTATAGAAAAGTCAGAAAAAAGCAATTTGAAATGTCATCAAGTCTTATCAAGTGTTTAATAGTTTAACCTAATAGTATAATAAAATCAGGTCCAGCATTTTTATCTTACTCTAACCTGATTACTTTATCCTTGTTGGGGGAAATACCGCATCCTCCTTTCAATCTTTTGGGGAATACCACATCCCTGTCAATCTCTTTGGGAATGTCACATCCTCTTCTACACAAATATGCAATAAATATTAGTAATTGAAAAAAATATTACACAAATCACACACAAGATTTAACGTGATTTGGCTAATATGCCTACATCCATAGATGAGATGAATCAAATTTACTATCAAAACAAATATAACCTGCAGGCTTTACAAGACAATCTCTCTCAGACTCTCATTCTCACTCTTATAACCCTACCAATTCCCAAATACAAGTATTTATAACTCATCCTTCATAGTTTTTTATTGTAAACAAATCTCTCACAAATCTTATTTATATCTCACAAATCTCTAACATATTTTTTAAATCTTTTAATAAGTTTTTAACATATCTTGACATATATTTGCTCTCTCACAAATCTTATTCATATCTCACAAATCTCTAACATATTTTTCAAATCTTTTAATAAATCTTTAACATATCTTCATATATCTCTTCATATCTTTCATATTTTCACAAATCTTCTCAAATAGGAAACTAGCGATAACAATCTTTAATAGAATTTGGGTCAAACCCAACAATCTTCACCTTAATACAAATTCCATCATTATTTCTAACAAAACAATCTTCAAATTTTCAAACCTTCAAATATATCGTTATCAATGGAACACGCCGCTTGATCTCCATGCCAAGAAGACTTTCGACAACACCTGCCGCCATTCATAATGCTCAATCTTCCAAATCTTCAAATCAAATCTTCGTACTTACACCATCGTTATATAGAACACGTCGCTTGACCTTAATGTCAAGAGGACTTTCGACACATCTACTACATTTGTCGTCATCATAACGAGACACGTCACCTGACCTCCATTGTCAGGCAAACTTTCGACACAAGGGCCCAAAGAAACCATACCATCATCTAAATTCTCGAACCATCGGCTCTGAAAACATTTGTTGGGGGGAATACCGCATCCTCCTTTCAATCTTTTGGGGAATATCACATCCATGTTAATCTCTTTAGGAATACCACATCCCTTTCTACACAAATATGCAATAAATATTAGTAATTGAAAAAAAATATCACACAAATTACGCACAAGATTTAATATGGTTCGACTAATATGCCTACATCCATGGTTGAGATGAGTCAAATTTACTATCAAAACAAATCTAACCTGCAGGTCTTATAAGACAATCTCTCTCAAACTCTCATTCTCACTCTCATAACCCTACCAATTCCCAAGTACAAGTATTTATAACCCATCCTTCATAGTTTTTTATTGTAAATAAATCTCTCACAAATTTTATTCACATATCATAAATCTTAACATATTTTTCAAATCTTTTAATAAGTTTTTAACATATCTTAACATATATTTGCCTTCTCACAAATCTTATTCATATCTCACAAATCATTAACATATTTTTCAAATATTTTAACAAATCTTTAACATATCTTCATATATCTCTTCATATCTTTCATATTTTCACAAATCTTCACAAATAGGAAGCTAGCGATAACAATCTTTAATGGAATTTAGGTCAAACCCAACAATCCTCCCCACACCTCTCTGATTAGACATGACAGGATATCTCTTCCTATCGTACCCCTCAATTTCATCCCTCTCAATCCAAGCATTTCATTCCCTGCCAAGAACCCCATCGCAGAGCAACAACGCAATTACCACATTCCCATCAAAATCGAATTGGCCAAGCAACACCCCAACAAGCCACCTTTACCAACCCCCTGCAAACCCAACATCACCAAGACAGTTTCATTCCCCCCCTCCCTCTCCCTCCGTAATGGCCACCACCAAGAGTACTTCGAGGTCACCTACCCTTCGTTGTCCAACTTAACTACCCCTTCATGCTCTCACCAAATCCTCCACCAGTCCTTCGCCAACACCATGGACTCCCTTCCTTACTCCACCCCTTACTCCCTTCCATCCCACTGCCCTTCCCCTTGGTCTCGCGTCCTCCTCCATTTCCATGCTAAGTGCAAAGGCAAACAATACGACCACATCGCCGCCATATGGCTCCTCCGCGTCAGCACCGCCAAGCCCACCAACTTCGAAATCTTCTAGAACGTCCGCAAGGACGTCCCCAGGTACTCCTCCCTCTTCGTCAAATCTGCCCAATTCGTACATCACGACGAACGGTTTAACCACAAGGTGCGGGAACGGAGCTTATAGGGAAGTTTACTTGACGAGGACAGCGAGATTGTCGAGTGGGAGGTTCCGTTTCCGGTGATTTTCACCGACGAAATCAACCCTTTGTTCTAGGAACCCATGGTCACAATTGGGGCTTTCATTTACCAAACTGATTTGGATGACTGTTTTGAGGTTTGATTGGCAGGATAAAAGAGCAGAAACGGCCACTTAGTTGTGGCGGTGTTGATGGCTTTTAGATGGTGGTGGACACAGAGGCCACCACCCATGAGGAAGAACACCATATGGAGGTGGTTGCCTGCCACTGTGTAGGAGCCTGTTCAAGATGGAAAGGCCAAGGAATCATGGGCCAAATGGTGGTTTTGGCCCACTTTGAGGATGTTGAGTTGCCAGTTCCGAGATTGAGGTCTCTGTGACAGTTTATTAGGATGGCCAATATGGAGAAAGTGATGAGGAAGATGAAGAGTAGTATAGTCATATTAAATAGTTATATATACTATCAAGTTATTTATATTATTTGTACCAAATATTTAATAGTGTAAGATTTTATCCTATTATTTATACTATCAAACCTTATCCTATTATCTTATAGCATTATATTTTATACTATCATGTGTACCAAATGCAAATTAACTTGTTTATGAATTTTAATACCTATATTACCTATTATTTGGAGCTCACTCTTAATTTAATTCTTAATTTATATCACACGGTAATATAATCTCTCATTTTGTATTAATTCTTTTTATCGTCTTTCATATGTATTAAAGTGAAATAAAATTTAAAAATTTTAAAACTGAATCGTGCAGATAATTTTAATCAATAATCTTATGTTATTAATTCTTTAAACACAATGATGTATTATATTAGTAGGAGTTTTGTTCATGCCACATACGTGATATTGGATTGAGATTCTCTGAAGTTTTAAAAGAACTGTAGGATGATGCAAGTCTTGATCCAATGATCTACATTTATTAAATTATATTTAAAAACTTTTATTTTGTTATATAATGAAATATATTTTTTTTGGCTTGAGATCTCATACAATTTGTTTACAACTATAGAGGATTTGAACTTGCCACAAATTATCAATGATAGAAAATGTCATTTTGAAACGCTTTTCATTTTTTATTCTTCTACAAATATCACATATTAGAGTGTTGTTTTGGGTAAAAAATAAACTCTTTCTAAAGTAGACATATATTTAAAGTGAACAAGTAAGAGTGCATATCTTACTAATTTAATTTGAAATGTATGTGATTTTAACATATTAAAATTTAAAAATAAATATATATTTACTTGTTTACTTTAAAAAAGTCTCATCCATTGTTTTGACACTCTTATATTTTTTATCAGTATTCTTTATGAGTTATAAATATCCACTAATTATTAAATCTGACAATAAAATTGTGAAATTTATTAAATATAATTAGTAACTAAAAAGATATTTGATAATTAATCAAAATATCAATTCACTGAAAAAGTTACATTATAAGTAAGGTATTACCTAATGGGCTGTGTGGACGTTATGTGAGGAATGTGTGAGTCAATACCAGAGCTAGACATGAAAATTTCCATTTGTTCGGGGACCATGCATGCTAAAAAAAAAATACTGTATAAGTAATGGATGTTGGAAAAAAAAAATGGGAGGCCCTCGACCCCCCCCCCCCCCCCACCCCACACACACAGAGACACACACTTCTGCCGCCCTTAATGTGAATATAAGTTTATGTATGGATCTTTAATCATTCGTAAATCTCACTGCTAATGAGCATAAAAATCTGCAGATAGCTCTTGCTTTGGGATTGGATAATGAATAACTTAATCTCAGTCTCATAATCCCAGCTCAGCTTTTTCGTACTTCTTCTATTATATTAAGAATTCGTACTTGATTTTGAACTTATTTAAAATCTTTAATTAAATTCATATCGACAGCTAACCCGCATCAATGTGCCACGTTCAATTACAAGGCACTAAAATATGACATTCAGTTTGATCACAACAGGTGCATGGATAAGTTTTTTTATGTAGAACTTCTGATGAAGTTAGCCTCCTAGATATTTAAAAGGGGCACCGGTATCATATTGAACACGTGATTGAGTTGTTATCAATCATATTAAGTCAGCTATAAATGTTCATTTTTTTTTTGTGAGAAGCTATAAATATACATAATCTTTAAGAATTGCGACCTTATTAGCTGTACATAATCTTCTTTGAAGTGTAATGTATTAACGTGGATACAAGACTTCCACACAAAAAAATGATTTCACATGCTTATATTTAAAAACTAAAGGCCGTTTTTCTAGGTACCTGATTAAAATAAAAGAGTAATATTTAACTAAGAAAAGGAAAATAGTAAATCACACAAAAATTCTTTTGAAAATAGTAAATCACACAAAAATTCTTTCATAAAACGTCAAACGAAGCAGTTAAAATCAGAACAAATGACTTGCGTTTTGACAAATAAAAGAAGAACGTGATTTTACAGTTTATTATTCCATTTTTACCTTGTATTTGTTATTAGGAATGGTGGTAAAATTCGTGGGTTACCATTCATGAAAAGTAGCATTGCTCCAAAAAAAAATTTATTCTCATTTTCAGAATAAAAAAAATATAGATCAATATTAATATTGGTGGATAAAATGTTGTTATCTAATAATTTTAGTTCAGCATCATTAAAGTTTTGCCAGCAACACTTGGCTGTTTCTTGGTCATTTTAAAATGGAGTTTTGACTCAAATATGATCTTGAAAATATAGACAAAATTAATTTGCAGTTTGTCATTTTCACATTTTATTCACAACCATTCAACAGCACATTGTTAAATCATTATGATTATGTTACTAATAAACTAATACAGTTTTTTTATTTAATCAGAGAATGGAAATATCTACTTATTATTAAGAAGGTGTCCACTAAACCAAAATATTAATGGCATTAACTTATTTTTTAACCATAAATCAAATTCATTCAAATAAAAGTTCAGAGACACTTACAATCTTAATAAAAATAATAAATTTATTAAAAAGAATTATTATTCTGATAATGTACTAAGCTTATATCAGGAGTTTGCCGTTAAGATAAGATCAAGAATTTTAGTCTCAATCAAGGATAAAACTAGATAACAAAGTTTAGGAGACAAAATACAAATTTTAGAGGAGTCTAAATTTACTTATTTATTTTAAAAAGCTAAAACATAAGGAAACTTTTTTAAATTTTTTATAAAGTTTAGGGAACAATGACCCCCTCAACTTTCATGTAATTTCGTGATACTTTCATTTTAATTAAAGTAAAAATTAATACAAGAATAGTATTACAGTATTACTTTAAAAAAAAAAAACAATCAGTGGGGTTTGGCTTGGTGGTCAACATCTGCATAAAGTTTTAGGCAGTCATAAACAATTAATATGTGTAAGGATATTTTTAAAAAATTGTAAGTACTATATTTGTTGATATGATTTACACAACTTACACATATTAATGTTGAATAAACTGTCAAAAATAAATTAATTTCAACCTAAAACTTCCCTCACATAAGAAGTGATGGACCAGAAAATTTAAGGAGATGAGTAAAGGTAATACACAAATATAAAAAAAATCAAATAAAAAATATATTAACATATAATAACAAAAAAATAATTTGTAATTATTTTTTTATGGTGTGAATAATTTTATTATTATTAATATTATTATATATATATATATTTATTTATGTATGTATGAAAAATTTTGATATATAATTATGTAAAATGTAACTTAAAAAATATTATAAGAATTTAAATTTTTTCATAATAGATTTACTTAATTACACATTATATATCAATAAAGTCAAAAATATAAAAAATAAAAATATTAAATTATTATTATAAATAATAAAAAATTTATTAAGATGAATAAAAACATGTGCCCCACTGTTGTCCGTCCTTGCACATGAGTTGCCACAGGAAAACACCAAACAATTTTATCCATTCCACATTTACTTGTGAACACATCGTGTCCACTAATGTTTGGAAGCCACCTTTTTCAGGGATGTATATATGGAAATTTCTCATACAAGGACCTAACATGTGTCCCTACTATCAAGTTAATAATATAATATATAATAAACAAAACCACCACGATTCTCATTATGAGCTTTTAGCCATACTTTATTATGGTGAATAGCATCGTGAACTGCAAGGGATAATGTTTGACCAAATACCAATATATAATGTAACCTCTCTTTTTTTTGGGCAAAATTTTTTATGAGCATAATGTAATATTTTTATTAGGAAGAGTGTGACCTGTAATAATTAGAGGCTGTGAAGTATCAAAATTAAAAATGTTAGTTGTATGTACTTGTGTCTTATATCTCTTATATTTAAGAGTATGTGATAAAATTCAAGTATGAATATGTAAAAAAAATAGAATTAATTATAATTAAATAATAAAAATTATATAAATATATATAAGTAAATCATGTTCATCTTTTAGATTGTATTATTCAAAGGTCACAATTAAATTAAATATTATAAAACTATATTATATTTATATGAGTTTGATTTTGATAGATTGTCTTAATAAAAAAGTTTTATATTGTTATCCAAGGATGAGGATGTTTAGTGAGTGGGTGGATTGAGTTAGTTTTATGGTATTTTTGAACCTAACTCATTCATAAAACTAGTGGGTTGAGTCGAGAAATTTTTTTTCTTTAATTCGACCCGTTTAAGAAGGAGTTGTATATTTGTATTGGGTCAAACTCGTAGATTCGACATACATAAAAAAAAAACTCTCCAGCTGAAATAATTATCTAAATATGAAATAAAAATTTGTTACATATAACAATCTTAATTAAAAGCTACATATGTCTCAAATAAATTAAAAAAATCACATCACCAGTTTTACACAAATAAATCTTAAACAAGATAAATAAACATAATTAGTCTTTATGTTAATATAAGTATAAAATAAACTAAAATAAGTTAACAATCTCCAAAAGTCATAAACAACAAATCACATTAGCTAGCTGAAATCAATTTCATCACATATAGTATATGAATTAATATAGTCATTTACTTAATTCTTAATTTTCTCATCATACTCTTTGTCCAAGTGATCCATTAGATTTTCATTCTAATGATTTGTTAAATGCTTCATAAATTTCTCATCAATATTTTATTGGTCACACTCTCAATGTGACCATAATACCTACCTCTAAACTTAATTGATACTATAGAAAAGTAAAAAAAAAAAAGTAATTTGAAATGCCACAATGGCTAAAAGACTTTTATAAAAAAAAAGTTACTTAGGTGGATCGAATTTATGCGGGTTAACACTTTTCAAACTCGTTAACCGATCTATACCTTGTGAGTTAGAATATTTTTTAATCTGACTCAACCCGTAAACCCAATTCAACCTGTATTATGTATGTTGGATTAAGTCAAAACCTATGAGTTAATTTGTAGGTTGACCCAACCCACTGATATTCCTATCCAATGATGTGTGCAAAATTCTTTTACATTAACAGTGTTTCAAATTTAAAATCTTTGTATATTATACAACATTTCTCTAATAGAAAAATATAAAAGTTGTAAATTTTTTCAGGTTTCTTTATTTTTTTTTTCCACATGAGCTCACTGCTCCAAGGAAATTACAGTACAGAAGTTTATAGAAAAATGATGTTCTCACATTATTTTTTATCTTATATTATATACTTTTTTATCATATTTTTTAATGATTATAATTAAGTGAAAAAAATGATAAAGAAAAAGTGATATAATTAATAATATAAAAAATAGTATAAAATATAATATAAGAGAAAAGTGTGATAAGAAAATCGGGATTAATATTCATAATATCCACAAGTAACAACATACCTTAACCTTAAGAAAAGAATATGGAATGAGTTAGCACAACCTTAATTATTGTCTTAAAATATGAATACCTTTTTTCTAACAAGAATGAAAAAAACAAAAAAGCAAAAGATAAAAGGAAACGGCCATGAAAAAGAAATAAGATTTAGAAGTAATTTTTTTTAGCGATTCCCTTATATAATATTCTGTATGATTCCATTTAAAATAAATGGTTGCATTATATTTAGATTTTAGCTTTTTAAGCCATATTAGAAACAAAAATGATGTTTTTATGTCATTTTTGTTCCAACACCATTTTTTATATTCTTTTTGAGTAATTGTGATTAAATAATAAAAAATAATAATAATAAATATAAAAAATAATATAAAATAATGTGATAAAAAAATCATAACTGTATTAAAAATTTATACAATACTTGCGGCCTTATTGTATAGGCACCAAAATGAGGGGCATGGATGGGACTGCAACACGTTTACATTTCTTAACTTATGATAAAATAATAAACGAATTATCTCTCTCTTTATTTTATTTTATATCATTTGTTAAGTAGCCTTTATAACTGAAGTTTGATTCAACTTGAAGTTACAAATTTGCGCCTTAAATATTTTGCTGTTAGCTTAATAATATAACTATCTCCATTTAAGTTGAGTTTTCAATTTCATTTGTTGGAATTATATCAACATTTTCTGTAGTTTTAGAATAATACTCATAATTTTTGCTAGATTTTATTAGAAAAACATTTTTTGAAGCATACATATCCCTTATAGTTAATATAAAATCGATATTAGTATAATTTCTTAAAAAAATATAGTGTGATTTACTAATTTCAGTGCTTCAATTTTAATTTACCTAGAAAAGAAGAACTTTCAAGCTTAAACTGGCATAAGGTCAGGGACAAATGAGTCATTTCAAATCCTTGAAATGTAACTTTCTTATTATATATTTCACGTGTTCATACTTCATCGGTCAAACTCGTAACAGCAAAGCAGGCTTCTTTTGATTCATTTTTCATTTAATTGCCAAATGACGAAAATAACCTTGCAGGTTCCTATAAAATGTAGCATACCCTTCATTGAACTTACCACTCCCCACTCATCTCATTCCCCACAATATTGTCTCAACTCTATCAACCTTCAAAGTTCAAACACAAAAGAATCAGAATGGCACTCAATCAAGAGTTAGAAGCTGTCACCCAAGCTTTCTCAGGTTCTCTCTTTCGTTTCACGCTCCCTTCAACTTGTACCATGTTAATTACTTCAATTTAATTATTTTTTTAACTTTCAATATTATTGACATGCCCTTGATGATGATTATGATGGTTGATGATTGGTGATTGAAGGGCATGGAGTGGACGAGAAGTCATTAATAACAATACTGGGAAAATGGGATCCTCTGGAGAGAGAGACTTTCAGGAAGAAGACACCACATTTCTTCAGTGAGGATCATGAACGCCATTTTCAGAGGTGGGATGATCACTATGTCCGTCTTCTCAAGCATGAATTCGTCCGTTTTAAGGTACATTTTCTTTTTTGATTTCTTCTATTTTTTTTTTTATAATTTTGGTTACTTTATGTTTTTCAATGTTAGAAACGGCTTTTCTCATTATATAATCACTTGATATATCCTCGACAACTGTGAAATTAGCTTTTCACAAGGACAGATATTGAATTTTTTTAAATGATAAAATTAAATTGTTATTATAATATATATATATATATATATATATATATATATATATATATATATATATATATGGAGGGTGCTTAATGAAACGCATATATGAACATATAAAGAATGTCAATTTATTGTGATTAATTGTTTAAATACTTATCTTTTTTTGGATATTTTATTTTGATTATACGGTAAAAGATATTGGAAAAATTAAAGTTAAAGATTATTTAAGAGTAATATGTAATAAAAAATAAAATTATTAAAAAAATTATTCAAATTTTAATTAAAAGTAATAATTTATTTTTATTTAATAATCAAAATTACTCTTAATAAAAATTAAGAGACATATATAGTAAGATGAATTTTTATTATGAGATGAGATGAGAGGAGTAAATCTTGATCATATAATCATACATAAATAATTAAGATTAAAAGTTACTTGAATGTTATGTGATTACTTAAAAAATTACATATATTTATATTTTAATCTTGATCATTTATAAAAATTTAATGATCAAAATTTACTTATTTCACTCTCACAATAAATATTCCTCCCATCTAAATATGATCCATAAAAATTATTAACCCTTCGCCTAAAGCTGCCCTCGCCAACGTCCTTGTCCTCAACTCCCACCAACTCATAAGCCCAACGCACGAACACACCCAACCCTCCCCTACCGCGACACCCACCCTCAACAACAAATAGAAAATCAAAATAAATTAGGATTCCACCTTCATTTATGGTAGTCACATCAATCACCCATTTAAAATAGAAAATTGAACTCAAAACAAATCGAATAATGTTTTGTATCCACTAAAAATACATTCGTCGTTTGTCCATCATATGTATACAAGATAAAAATGTGAAATCATATTATATGTAATTATAATATTTTTATGATATATAAAATAAATTTATAAATAAATTAAAAAAATTAAATATATAAAAATTAAACAAATAATAAGACTAAAAGAAACCACACCACTACAACCCAAGCAACCGAATCACCTCACAGCCATAGCCAAACCCATCGAGATACCAAAAGCACAAGCCACCATACCACCACTCATTCTCAAATTGATCATTCATAATAATATATATATTTTTTGTCCCTTTAAATTAAATATAACATTTTAATGGTCCTTATCATTAATTCTATCAAAGATATTTATAAATAAGTTAATTTTGGAATGAAGTCAACAAAAGAAAAAAAAAGTTAATGAGAATAGTTATTTTCCTAACAAAATTCTAGTCACAGATATATTTATTCACATATTTCATAAAATAAATGTAGCCTCTTGTTTAAGGAAAAGTTTTTTTTTATTTTTTTTCATTAATGTAGGTTATAGTTACACGAAGAAGTAAAACTCTCCTCTTTTTTTTTTTTTGGCTAAATTCTCTTTTTCAATAATAAAGATGAAATGTAATGACACGTTCTTGCAATTATCACAAAAAACTTAATTAATACTATTAAAAATAAGATTCAACTATTAAAATAAAAGAAATAAAAGTTGGAATAATCTGATTTGTGGTCCCTTATGTGATTGATTCAGAACGCTGTGGTGCTTTGGGCCATGCATCCTTGGGAAAGGGATGCCCGTTTAGCAAAAGAGGCCCTAAAAAAAGGCCCAAATGCATATGGAGTGCTGGTTGAGATTGCATGCACCAGATCCTCGGAAGAGCTATTGGGAGCTAGGAAGGCCTACCATTCCCTCTTTGATCACTCCATTGAAGAAGATGTTGCCTCTCACATTCATGGCATTGAGCGAAAGGTGAGGTACACTTGCACCATCTTATGGGTTTTCCCATAATACTATCCATATTGAAAGTCTGAAAATCATTGGTCCTTCACTTTGTAGGCCTTTGCCTTAAAACTGCAGTATGTAAAGCCCATTTGACCAATTGAGTTATTGTTTATGGACAATGTCCAAACTTTGAAACTGAATCAGATGCAAGATGTATTTGATAAATAAATAAAAGTTAGATTACTAAGAATGTTTAGGTGAATATTTTGTTAATGGGTATGATCTTATTTTGTTAAATGTTCTTTGAAATATAGCACTATATCTAAGTCAACACCTATTGCTTTTGCAAACAGCTCTTGGTTGCACTTGTGAGTGCCTATAGATATGAAGGATCAAAGGTTAGAGATGACACTGCAAAATCAGAAGCCAAAACCCTTTCCAATGCGATTAAGAATGCTCATAAAAAGCCTATTATTGAGGATGATGAAGTAATAAGGATATTGGCAACAAGAAGCAAGCCTCATCTACAGGCTATTTACAAGCACTATAAAGAGATATCTGGCAAGAACCTTGACGAGGTATTAGACACTATTAATGCACCATAATGCCATTACAAGTTCTATAATAATCTTCATATATTTTTGTGCTACCTTACGTTTTAAGGTTCTGTTTTGCTTAACTTTCAGATATGAAATTCAATTTCTGATTAAAACTTCACTGCATTTGGCTAGGATCTTGATGACTTAAGATTTAAAGAGACTGTGCAATGCCTTTGTACCCCTCAAATATATTTTAGTAAGGTATGATGAAGTTACAATTTAGAATTCAACCTCTGAAATGCTAAGTTTTTTTTATTTATAAATTTAAATTATATAACTTCTTTTTTTATTCCTAGGTTTTGGATGCAGCATTGAGGATTGATGTGGATAAGAATAATAAGAAAGCGCTTACTCGTGTGACTGTTACTCGAGCTGACATTGATATGAAGGAGATAAAAGCTGAGTACCATAACCTATATGGAGTCTCTTTACCTCAGAAAATTGAAGAGACAGCTAAAGGGAACTATAAGGATTTCTTGCTAACCTTGATTGCTAGAGGAGGTTAATTGAAGAAATCAAATAGAGAACAAACCCTTGCCAGTCATTTGAAAGATGAGATTTGGATTGTTGCTGATCTCTTTCACTGCATGATGTTCTTCACCTTGTATGATTATTGTGACAAAAGAGAAAAAAAATGTAATAAAATAAAACTGTGTTCTTATTATTTGCAGCTAATAAACTAATATTTCTTCTGAGACATTCGCTTGGTTACCATGTTGTGACAAATTTGCCTATTCTTTATATTTTAGAGTGGGGGGAAGGGGTTATTTTGAGATACTAGGAAATAAATCCAAACAAATCCAATATCACAGCAATACTCTCCTTCAAATGCCTTTGCAAAAATGTCTACTAGCTAGTATTTTGTGGAGATGCACCGAAGCATACACGAGATTAAATATATTGTTGAGGGAATTGATAATTAATCTCAATGTGCTTAGTCTATCCATGAAAATCAAGATTAGCTACATTTTAAAGTGTAGAATGTTGTTTGTCACTAAAAAGAGATACTAGAGAATGACAAGGCACTTGCAACTCTTGTAAGAGGGTGAACCAACTATATGAGTTCACTAATAGTGGTGGTCATATAGCTCAATACTTTACTTCTATTGAAGAGCGAGATTCGACTTTTTACTTTTTAAAGTAGCATGAAATACATGATTCAAGAAAAAAAAATGTAACTTGTAGTGGATGTGTAATTGGTGGAACAGTCTACCCAATTTGCGTCTTAGTAATCCTGGAAGCTAAGTAGGCTTGTAGTAGGAAACAAGAGACCCTAAACTCGTGAAAGCTTGAGATAGCACATCACAATGAGTGCTGTCCCAATTTGTGTCTATTGCATATCATGCATAAATTTACTTACAACATGAACAATAGAGTTAATATTATGTCCGGTAATGATAAAATACAAGAGATGACCCACTAGTCACTGATAGATCCCTATATTAAAGCAAGCAGGTCCAACTCTTGAAGATAACTTATATTGTTGATCCATTAGTGAAGTAGCAGGCTTACAACTTAGAAGCCCACACTTTGTTAGTATCTCTAGATTACACTTTGCGCTGACTAAGTATCAAGCCTGTTAGCAACTGTGTCATTTTTATTCTAATAAAATACTTCAGCTTGTCAAGATCTTTCATTCTAAATTTATCTAAAAATTTCTTAAAGGAGACAGTGTGGGTCTGATCAGTTCTTATAATTATAATATCATCACTGTAAATAAGTATGACAATGAAGGAAGGTCTATCGTGATAGATGAACATGGAATGATCTACATTGGATTGTGTAAAACCAAGCTGGAGAATCGAAGTAGTGAATTTATAGTACTAATTCTTGGATGCTTGTTTGAGCTCATATAATGATTTATGCTACTTGCAGACTCAATACTTCCCCTTTTACATAAAATCATGTGGAATTTTCATGTATATTTTTTCCTCAAGGTCCCGTGTAAAAAATCATTATTCATATCAAATAGATGCTATTGCCAATTTTGAACTGAAGCTACAACCAATAAGCATCAAACTATGACTAGGTTTTAGGTGTAAATATCTCATGACAGTTTATGCCCTCAATTATGTGTAACCTTTGGCAACCAAACGTGTGACTTATATCATTCCATGTTTCTGTCTGGGTAGTGACTATAAGACCCATGTATTATTTTCTTCAAATGCCTAAATTTCTATTGCCATTACTTCCCACCAATGTTCATCTTTAACATCTTGAGAAAAGGAAAAGTAGGCTCATTTGATGAAGAGATGGCAACTACGAACCCTTTATGAGCATTAGAAATTTTTGAATAAAAAATAAGGTGTGAGAAGAGATGTACTGTTGAGTTGGCTAATGGATCCAGTTATTGTGAAATCTTTCTTCTTTCCACTCCTTAAATTGTGTCTTGCTGGTTTTGTGTTCACAGTAACTTCAATTTGTCCCATTAATTGTTTGGCGTCAATAGCAAGTTCAAAGGCAGAAACAGGCTGAAACTCTACTAGTGGATCAGGCTCGGTGGGCATGTCTTCACATAGTTTGACTACTAGATCCACATTGGGCTCGAGGCCCACACCTGACGAGCTACTTGTGGGCGTAGCTATGGGTGCACGGTCAAACGCCCCATGCTGGCTTATGTTAAAGCCTAGTCACGGTAAGCTCACCAAATTTGAAGAGAAATTCTAACTTAATTTGAAAGTATTACTCTTAATAATTTGATTTTTTTACTAAACTGGCACTGGTAGTAAAATTATTTATTAAATTATTATTATTTTTAATTATTTACCAAATTATCATTTTTTAACTATTTACCAAAATGTTACTCTTTTTCAAATTATATACTAAAATACCACTTTTTTCTTCACGCGACATTTTTTAATAATTTTTAAATAGATCTGCACGTAGATGACGCATCACGCAGGCTGGTTACGAACCTACGTGATGAGCCATCCTACGTGCAGATCCCTACGCTTTTACACCGAAAGTCAATCATCCTTGTTGTACAGTTTCTAAAATTGAAATATTTATTTATAAATTATTTAATAAAATTTGTAAGCATTTATTAATGAGTCCATACTAATTACTTGGAGGTAAAATATAAAATATAAAATTAAAAAAGTGACAAATTTAATATGTTGATAATATTTAATATTATTTTAGTTATTATGAGGATTTATTAATTACATAACACATATGCTTCTTTTTTGTTATTTTTTAAAAATTTGTTTCAATTTATTTTTCATTTTAAAAACAAATGAGGTATTAATTATTTTCTTTTAATTTTGTCTTTATTTATGATTTTTAAAAAATTAAAAAATAATGTAATCAAACGTATCGTATATATCTTATTATCAAGTTATTGAATATTTTTATTTATTTTTACACAAATATTTTAAACAACATATCATGAAAATTAAATGGTATATCCTCTGAAGAGACGATCACTTATAAAGTTATACTTATACTTATACTTGGTTAATATAATTTTTAAAACAAATTTCATGACTTTCCTTTTATTATTAGTCAAATCATAAGAAAAGTTAGTATTGATGATATGGGCATTAAATACTTCCTAAAAAAGCCTATTATTAGTTATATCAATTAAATTACTCTTGCATTAATTCAAATAAATAAATGAAATTTTTTGAGTAGGATTCAGATGATAGTGAGTAGGATTCGGATCCCAATAATTTCCCTCCCAAATTTTTAATAATTCGAATTAGTAAAAATTTCAACAGAGTTTTTCCTAAATATTGGACCTCCCCAAAAGTCAATGATCCTGTTTAATGCAACCAGTTACCAGAATCTTTAATAAAATCTAAAACAGTGCGAAAAACATATATAGTCTAATCTAATAAGGGTACCAAACTGACAAGAAGATATTCTCAATAGTCTTTTACACAAAATCACTAAATATAATTGCATGTCAATGTCAATGAGATGGGCCCGCATCAGAATGCGGTGGCCTGTGAGATGGTTCAGAAGAGGGACCTAGTTGTGATGGGTATGGTGGGTAACTTGGTGGTGGGTAAGGATATGGTGGGTAACCCTGTGGTGGGTAAGGATATGAGGGGTAACTCGGTGGTGGGTATGGATACTGATGAGTAAAGGTACGGTGGGTATGGTGGGTAATATGCGGTGGTGGCCGAGTAGAGGGTACGTAGCAGTGTGATGATGAGGCCGAGTGGGTATGTGTAGTATGGTAGTAGTCGCGGAGAGGTCGAGTCGTATACCGGCTAGTAGAGTCGAGTCCCTGGGATGTCGAAGTCGTGTCCGACCGCTCGCTAATCCTCTCCTCCGCTCTACGCCGCGTTCCCGTTGGCTCGACTCCTCAGCGGCCCCGAAATGTCGTCCCGTCGCCGGAGCCGGACGCAAATGTTCCATCGTAATGCGTCATGCTCCCGCAATGAGTGTAGGATTTATGTAGCAGCCTCTCGAGTGACAAGTGTTCGGTTGTAGTTGAACCGAGCAAATACTCGCAATGTCCACCTAATAAAAGTATATAATTTATGTCATTATACTGAATACAAAATACATAAAGTCACTAACGAATTGGTAAAGAGCTTACCGCATTCCCACAGATGCGCCCGTGGGAGCAATCCAAATACCGTCTGTAATTTTTTTTTATACCAACGCATGTACTCGTAACGTGAACCGAGGGGTGCGACCAACGGGACTCCCCTAACAAGCTTCTCCTACGACTATCCTGTGGCTATATAAACAACATGTGTAGCCGGCAATCCTCATCATACCTACCGCCAATGTAACCGAGTGTAACTGTCTGGGCCGGAGCGGTCTCCGTGGAAACGGGCTGGTCAAGACCAAACTAGCGCATGACGCGGTCTGGCTGGTGCCACTCAATAATGTGGAAACATATGAGAGGGACCACTGCCAGTGCAATGTCCCTACCAACCACACAAAAACGTGGCAATGTTGCCACCTGCTCATCCGTATATGGTTGCCATATAAACTGAAAAAAAAAAGATGCACAAAACATTAAAACAGCATATGTATAAGTAAATATCTTAAAGGAATGTAAACGAATACATACCTCATTGTTTTTCAACTGATCGAAGAACTGGCGATAATATGTAAGGACGTCAATCACAGTATCACTCAATACTTTATGTTTACGCCACTTATTTGGTAAATGAAAGTATTACAAACGTAAGTAAAAATATTAACAAAGTATGTCATGAACGCAATGTAAAAATACGAAATGAAATAGAAACTTACTCCCATCCTAAGGGACGTAATTGACCACGATCAGCATCGTAAAACACATCAGGCTCATCATGGTCACTAGTGAAGGGGCAAGCCGGGGGAATCATGCACTCATGCCCAAGATCGCAATAAGATGCATGCCCCGTCGATCTCGCATGCGTCATAGTCCGTAGCTTTACAAAGCTCTCTACACAGGTACGCCAAAACTGCAGACCCCCAGCTATACGTCCCGGCAACAACAAAGTCTTCCAACAATGGGAGGAACATCAAGTGCACGAGCTTACCCGAATGATCGGGGCATAAGAAACCCCCAAGCAAGCGAAGTATGTAATGTCGTGCACGTTGTTGCATGTACTCATCATCATCGTCCTCAAGGACTGCAGTAACACTCGGCTGCCACAAGTATGTCATGTCAATACGTGCCTTAGCTATGAGCGAGGGAGTCTCATTAATCCCTAACAACTGAGCACACAAACTGAGCCAATCATCCCTATGCGTAACGCCAGTGACTGCAGCGCCATCAATGGGAAGACCCGATATCATTCCGATATCCTCCAACGTAATGGTGCACTCCCCGGTAGGCATATGAAATGTATGCATCTCTGGGCGCCATCTCTCAACCAACGCAGAGATCAGGGAGTGATCAATGCTGCAATAGCCCATGTGGGCAACTCCCAAGAAACCATCCTACTGAAGATACGGAATTATTGGAGCAGGAGGGTCCATATGTTTCGTCTTCTGAGCACGTCTAACACGCAGGTGTCGGTCCTCATGTCCCTGCCATACATGCTGGGAAATATGGTACTCCTGCAACTCCAAAATTGAGCCGTCCTATGGTCCGAGGTTTACATGGAATGTCATCTGTCAACTGTATGCCAAACAATAACAACAATTAGTAGGATTCTATTATTACTATAATAAAATATGATATAACCATATGATAACCATACAAAAATATAATATGAAAGAAATGAAGATAACACTGAGAATCAACCAACATATATAAGAAAATAGTATTTGAATACAACTGCATAGATTAGTGATACAAAATAATACAACTCGTAAATACACATGATTGCTAATACAAGATTCTGAAAAATGAAAATAGGTCCTAGATCAACTAGATGGGCACAGTTGATGGCCCCGCTCCATCATCCCCCAAGGAACTCGATTCACCGACCCAACAAGTGCGAGAATTATGTCCAGGTTGATGGCATCTTGTACAGGTCTGTCCTGGTCCTGCTTCGCGCCAATCCATCTCATTCCTGAGTCGGGTTGATTTTGGTCGACCTTTGGATCTAAGCAATGCACGTGGTGGCACCAAAGTGGTGTCGAGTCCGCAGAGCCACCATGGTTCAAATTTCGACCGATTCAAAGTCAAACTCATAGGCTATATAAATGCTTTCCATCCTGTAAACCCTATGAACAAGTTGGAATGGGTCAACTCACCATTGAAGCACACGCAAAGAATCGCATGCGAGCAAGGATAATGCAAGGCTTGAAACACCCTACAAATACACCGCCTTTCTTCCAGGTTCAAAGTATAAGAAAGTCCACCCCGTTGTGTTACAGATTAAAAGCCTCTTCAACCATGAACCTTGTGTTCTCTCATTGTACCGGCGAACTTGGTGTGAACTGCCTTTGCCAGTTGACTCTCCAAAGGCTTTAATAAGTCATCACTCCAGACCTGGTTAAATTAATGTGAACAACAATATCAAACCATAAATAGATGCACGTGTGCATTTAATTTACGGATATTGTAAAATAATATCAAACCTGGTTAAATGTCATCAATTTCGAATTTGCCTCGTCCTTTCGGTTGACGAAGTATTCTACTAACTTCGTATATGTCAATTGAACCAATGCAGTTATAGGTAGATTTCTGCTACCCTTCAACACTCCGTTAATGCACTCTGACAAATTGGTAGTCATATGACCGAATCTGCGGCCACCATCATACGCCAAACTCCATTTTTCTTTTGGAATTCTGTTAATCCAATTTGCCATCTCCATTGTAACTTTAAGCTTCTCTAGCCTAGCATAAAACTTTATTGCAATTGGTTCATACCCTGATACATCAAATAACTTGGGTTAGTATTAGAACCTAACTATTATTATCGACAAAATTAGAATACAAATAGAAAATGTAAAGTACCTGTGTTAATCAAAAATCTTTTCAACTCCTTGTTCTGAAATTTGGAGTTAAAATTGGAACCAATATGTCATATGCAGAAGACATGATATGCATTCGAGGTCAGCTATCATCAAGATTTTCATTTGCCACTGATTGTAAGATGCCTCGATGTCGATCAGAGATTAAACACAAGCCCTCTTGTTGGGTGACATGCAATCTCAGGTGGGCTAAGAACCAACTCCAAGCATCCTTGGTTTCCCCCTCCACAATGGCAAATGCAATAGGCAGAGGTTTTCTGTCTCCATCTTGAGTTGTTGCAATCAACAACTTATGACGATACTTGCCATACAAATGAGTGGCATCAATCTGAATGATGGGCTTACAATATCGGAAGCCAGCCACACATGGTCTAAATGTCCAGAATAATCGACAAAAACTCTTTTCGAACGATCGAGTCGGTTATTCACAAAACATTCCTCGTCTTGCAACTCTACCACTGTGCCTTCCATGTCTCTCTTCATGGCTGCTAGCCATCTGGGCAACACCTCATAAGATTTATCCCAATCCCCAAACACATTCACAATAGCCATTTGTTTTGCCTTCCAAGCCTTTCGATATGAAACTTGGTAACCAAATTGGCTTCGAATCCGTTCAATAATTAAGGATACAGGTGCATGGTGTGGTGTGGAATGTGATTAAAAATAAATATTAAAAATAGTTTCCAAGTTCTACCAAAAATATAAAAACCTTGCAACCAGTTGTAGTAAGCAAGGGTCGATCCACAGAGAACTAATTCAATTAACACTATCAATCCAATTCCTAAATTAAACTCTGATGAAAAATAAACAGTAAAAGTAAAAGGGGGTTTTGTTGATTAAAACTAAAAAGAGAAATTAAACTTAAACCAAAACAGTAAACACAAATTGAATTACTTGTTAAAGACATTGGTTAAGAGATGGAATCCACCACTAGATTTATGTGATTATGCTAACTTACATACTCTTTATACCAACATGATCAATTATGTTCTTATGTGATTGTGAAATAAATTCCCTGTTTTCCTTAAGTGTTGGCCAATTTAGCAACCGCTCAAATCAACTCCTAATCATCGATTAGTTATAAAGCAACCGCTTACCACTATCCAACAATTGCATTAAGATTTAGAAAACCAAACACACTAAGATCTAATCACACATCGGATTAAATTACTTAGAACATATATTTCACTAGATCTATTACCAGCAATCGCAAGCATAATATATCCAGATCTATCACTTTTATAATTGGTAAATAGCATAAAGATAATTATACCCACATGAACATCATACATTCTGCTAGATTTACTACCGCAACCGCGCATAATAAACCCAGATCTACCACTTTGAAAGTCGGAACAAGTATAAAAACCTTCATACCAACAATAGATTCAGAAATATATGAATAAAAACATAACTGTATTGATATAAAGAAATATGCAAGATTCACATAATCAAAACTAGGATTTCATATTCCCTTAACCAAATAAGAAAACTAGCCACACATGGCAAATTCAAAAACAAAGAAAAACAAGAAAAACATAGTTCGAATGAAAGTGCAAAAAGAAAACCGAAGATCAAACTAGTTTCCAAAGGTTGGGGATGATCGATCTCTCGATTACTCGAACCCGAGACTCCAATCTTCGATCCAATCTTCCTCTCTCTTGTTCTTTGAATCCTCTTCAGCCCCTTGGTTGCTCCCAGCCCAGACCTCCTTTAAGGGCTCTAAGCATCCCTATTTATAGGTTTTGAAACCTAATTTAGCATTAAAACTCGAATTTAAATTTTTGATGCGACGACACGGCCGTGTCATATGCCTTGTGCCCTCGTATTTTTCATCACCCATTCCATGTATTTCACAAGTCGAAAAGAACACGCCTAGGCCCTATAATTTGACACGGCCGTGTCGTTTGACACGCCCACCCCCGTCAGTGACATGGGCCCCGTAATTTGACACGCTCAAGCCCCGTAATTCGACATGGGCCCCGTAATTTGACACCTTCATTTTCAGTCCGGATTCTTTACAAATACTTTTCTTTCATTGCTTCAAGAGGTGATATTGATCTCCTTAAGCATTCATCTCTCTCTTTAAATGGTCATCAAGCTCGGTTCAATGCTAATGGACTCAAACACTCAAAGATATCCTGAAAACCATAATTTATTTATGAGTGTTTATAACCACATTTAAGCATAGTTTCACAATAAACATCCAAAAGATAACTCTAAATCAGAAACTTAGCTAAATATCAATAATTGAACACATATGGAGTTCAATTAGATCAAACAAAAGACATTTAAGGACTGAAATTATTAACAGATCAAATACCTCCACACTTAACTTTTTGCACTCCTGGGCAAAACATAAGACCAAACCAAGGAACAGAGAAAACAAAACAAATTCAAAACCTAACAATTTAAAGAACTCAATTTCCAATGATATTCAAGAGAGGTTTGTGAGCAATAAGAGCAAGAAAAGAATCAAGGGATCAAAACATTCAAGAAATAACAATTCTTCATATTTCTAACCAACAAACAAGGTATCTTCAATTTGAAAAGCATGAATTAAGAATGATAGATTCTCACAAGATACACTCTCAATCTCTCAAGTGTTTACAAGGTAAGTATTTCACTCAATTCAACCCATGAAAAATGCACTACCATAAGCTTGCTTATCTTCTACTTCTCCACTACTCAAACACATGCACACACAAATCAAGAGGACTTTATTTAAGGTTGTAATGGGGCTAAGGTAAGGGAAGGAAATAATATGAGTATGGTAAGATGAGCACCCAAGAGAATGAAAGAACATTGGGGAGGAACTCAATTGACAAACATGAAATTTTTATCCCCTCAAATCTATATAATGCACATTCTCTTTACATATTCCTTTCCTTTTTCTTTCTTTTCTTTTACAACCTTTCTTGAATTTTTTCTTTTTCTTTGCATATTTTTTTTTTCACCAACACCTTGTATATTACATATCAACTTGCACAGCTCCCACACTTGTCCTATTAAACACTTGTAAGCAAAAGAGTTCCTCCAATGAAAATGAACCAATGTTCTCCCATTCTCTAAGGTAAGGTAAAATCATAGTTTTTCACATAAGGCATATAATGAGGTAAGACAAAGAATAGGCAAATAGGCTCAAGTGGTTAATCAAAGGGAAATAATGCAAGGTTGACTATTTAGTCAAAGTAGTTAATCATAAAAGAATGCCTCAATCAAGTTCATGTATGCAAGTGAAAATGTAGCCTCAAAAAGAGTCAAAGCAAGTTCTAGAGTGATCAATATGACATGAGTGAAAATCACACAAGAAATAAAAGAATGGTATAAATGTTAAATCCATCCATCAAAAGGCTCAAAATCTCACCAGGTATGCATCTATCAAACTCAATTCATCAATCAAACATCCAAAACCAAGCATGTCAAATTCAAGATGAAAGAAGAAATTTATAAATCATAACCTTGAATTTCAATTACTTCAAACTCATAGACTTCACAAATCTCAAAACATCATTAGAAATTAAATAAAAACATAATTTTTTTTCAAAAACAGAAAAGAAATTAAAATAAAAATAGAAATAAAACAGAAAACAAAATGTCAATTCCTCCCCACACTTAAATTCTACATTGTCCTCAATGTAAACCTCAACAATAAATAATCATTAATAAATCTAGGACAAGTAAGATAAAAGAGAGGAAAGAAACATCCTTATCAACTGAAGTAACGGAGGAAGATGAAGAAATTTCCACCAGGATCCCATTGGCGAAAGCATAATAACCAATTTATGCTTGAAATAACATGTGAGTTTCCATCGGGGTCCCATTGGCTGAAGTGTAATGACCAAGTTAAGCTTGAGACATGAGGGCTTCCACCGGGATCCCATTGGCCTTCCTTATTTTCCTTGGCTTCACTACTGAAGAGTAATATGTGCACTTCATCAACTTCATATGCATTGTTTCTATTGGACCATAGCCCAAAAATAAAATCCACTTCAGCAGTGTCCATCATCCGATTCTCTTCTTCTATCTTTGAAAACTCTTCAGTGGCCTGCAATTCCACCTCCCTTTGGGTCTTAGATTTTGTTTTGTAAATAAAATCATCAACTTTCAAGTCTGCAGAAATCTCAGCACGATTAGCACATATGATATCAGTACATGAGTGACAATGAATATAATTATTGAAACCAATAAAATCAGAAAATTCATCACACAACTCATCATACTGTCTCTCCACCACCTTAGGAAGGAGTTCAAGAATACTTACCTTGGGAGCCTTAGAGTTTTCCCCCTCCTCACTTACCTCTTCAGGCTCTGTTTCTTTCTTTTCAATGGTTTGTGAAGGAGAGGTGGGTTCATCTAGCGTCCTTCCCACTTCGTAGTGTGTGACAAAGACTAGCATCTTCTTTCACATTCTCTTCGATTGTGAGGAAGTCCTTCGTAAATTCAGCTTTGGAACTTGTTGAGATCCGTGGCTAACCGATCCAAAGAGTTTTGCAGTCATTACACATGGCTTTGTGTTTCTTGTTGAAACCGAATGTTATTAGTGGCCATTTGTCTTATTAGCTCCTCCAAGGTGAAGGTTCAGTTGCCTAGGAGGTTGAACTTGTTGCCGCCATGACTCAAGTTAGGAGGATCCCACCACCCTGGATAATATGTATTGGAATAGGGGTTGTAGTTGTGGATGGTTTAGAATATCCCCATATCGCTCTACCTCCTCATTTGTGTCTACTAAGAAAGTGGAACACAAATCAAGGGGATGTCCAGATGATAAGCAAATCTCACAAGCATCCATGATCAATGGACATCAACACCTACAAATACTTAGAAAGAAAGAATAAAAAATAAAAATAAAAACAAAAACAGAGTAAAAATAGGAAACAAATTAATAGCGCAATTGAAAAATTGGTTCATCTAAGAACGGCGCGAAAATTTGGTGTGGTGTGGAATGTGATTAAAAATAAATATTAAAAATAGTTGCCAAGTTCCACCAAAAATATAAAAACCTTGCAACCAAATTGTAGTAAGCAAGGGTCGATCCACAGAGAACCAATTCAATTAACACTATCAATCCAATTCCTAAATTAAACTCGATAAAAAATAAACAAGAAAAAAGTAAAAGGGGTTTTGTTGATTAAAACTAAAAAGAAAAATTAAACTTAAACTAAAACAAGAAACACAAATTGAATTACGGTTAAAGACATTGGTTAAGAGATGGAATCCACCACTAGATTTATGTGATTATGCTAACTTACATATTCTTTATACCAACATGATCAATTATGTTCTTATGTGATTGTGAGATAAATTCCCTGTTTTCCTTAAGTGTTGGCCAATTTAACAACTGCTCAAATCAACTCCTAATCATCGATTAGTTATAAAGCAACCACTCTTACAACTTTTTAAACAATTGCATTAAGATTTAGAAAACCAAACACACTAAGATCTAATCACACACCGAGATTAAATTATTTAGAACATATATTTTACTAAATCTATTACCGCAACCGCGCATAATATATCCAGATCTACCACTTTTATAATTGGTAAATAGCATAAAGATAATTATACCCACATAAACATCATACATTCTGCTAGATTTACTACCGCAACCGCGCATAATAAACCCAGATCTATCACTTTGAAAGCGGGAACAAGTATAAAAACCTTCATACCAACAATAGATTCAGAAATATATGAATAAAAACATAACTGTATTGATATAAAGAAATATGCAAGATTCACATAATCAAAACTAGGGTTTCATCTTCCTTTAACCAAATAAGAAAACTAGCCACACATGGCAAATTCAAAAACAGAAGAAAAATAGAAGAAAAACATAGTTCAGAATGAAAGTGCAAAAGAAAACTGAAGATCAAACTAGTTTCCAAAGGTTGGGGATGATCGATCTCCGATTACTCGAACCCGAGACTCCAATCTTCAATCCAATCTTCCTCTCTCTTGCTCTTTGAATCCTCTTCAGCCCCTTGGCTGCTCCCAGCTCAGACCTCCTTTAAGGGCTCTAAGCAACCCTATTTATAGGTTTTGAAACCTAATTTAACATTAAAACTCGAATTTAAATTTCTGATGCGACGACCCTGTACTTTTCTGTCAGCCCAATTCCATGTATTTCACAAGTCAGAGAAAAACACGGCCCAGGCCCTGTAATTTGACACGGGTCGTGTCGTTTGACACGGCCCACCCCCTGTCAGGTGACATGGGCCCTGTAATTTGACACGGCTCAGGCCCTGTAATTCGACATGGGCCCTGTAATTTGACACCTTCATTTTCAGCCCGGATTCTTTACAAATGCTTTTCTTTCATTGCTTCAAGAGGTGATATTGATCTCCTTAAGCATTCATCTCTCTCCTTAAATGGTCATCAAGTTCGGTTCAATGCTAATGGACTCAAACACTCAAAGATATCCTGAAAAGCATAATGCATTTATGAGTGTTTATAACCACATTTAAGTATAGTTTCACAATAAACATCCAAAAGACAACTCTAAATCAGAAACTTAGCTAAATGTCAATAATTGAACACATATGGAGTTCAATTAGATCAAACAAAAGACATTTAAGGACTAAAATTATTAACAGATCAGTGCATCGGGTTTAGTTCTGACTAACTCCAAAATGCAAGAGCATATCAAACGAAAGTCCAACTTCTGGTGATCTAATGACATAGATGAGTTTACGCAACTATGAGGTCCATTATATTTTGTAATCTGCCACGTATTCGACCTCTTGCTTTGTATGGCTCTAAGTCTCCAACTACAACTTTCGTCAAAACTAGGGCACTTGGCAGTCAGTCTTCGTGAATCAGAGTCTTCAATCTTGTACTCTTGATGCCTGTGAATGGAATATTGTTTGAGAGCTAACTTCACGGAATCTTTTGATGGAAATTGCAAGCCAACATAGAATTCATCACCCATGCTCCAAGTCCCACGACTGTCTAATTCAGGCAAGTTATCAGGATTATCCAACGCATCCCAGTTAATTTGAGAAAACTGAGGGCATGGTGGCACAAACACAGATTCAGGCCCTCAAGGCATAAATATGGATTGAGGAGCAACCGCCAATGGAACTTTTTCTTTGGCATCAAAGTTTTCTCGCCTCTATGTCTGTCCGAATTGTCGCCCTCAACTTGTGCTTCGTCTTCACTTGACTCTCATACTGCATCTCTGATAAGTGGGTTATCAAGTTCAACCATTGCACCACCAATAACGATCATATTGCACGACTCAACTTGATTAGAAGGACCAACTTGAGCTTCGATTTCACCAGGAGTTTCAACATGCTCTTCCTGCCCACCTGTTTCTACCTCCACATACAACTCCATCGAGGCCATGTTCGGAGTTTGACAGAAGGAATCTATCATGTACTTTACATCATCATCGTCTTCTATTGGAAGCCCTACCCATCTCCACGGATTGAAGCATTGCGGACACCGATAGATAACTTTTGACACATGTTGGTTTGCTTGAAGCCTCAACTTTGAATGGATCTTAGTTTTCAACCCATCCAAAGTCATATCGGCTGTGATCATAATAGGCCTAGGAGGAGGACCTCGATACATGACACCCTCTTCACCATCATACATTGTTCCATTGAAGTAAATGTGTACATTAAGCAATTTTGTCATGTTAACTCCAATTCTGAACAATAACAATTCAACACATTTATTTAATATATTAAACATCAATTACAATATTAATTGGACATATAACAATGTTCAAGCTATTTATAACAATGTATAATAATGTATTACATATATTTATTCAATATATTAACAATCAATTATAATATTCAATATCGTTATTTATGTAAAAAAAAATTTCTAAAGTCGAATATTTTGAATTAAGCTACATTTACTAATGTAAATCATGTCAAGTACTTAACAAAAGACATATATCCTACTTGATTACCTACAAAATAATTATCTATACAATTTAGACTACATATCATACAACTTCATTATTCACTAGTCACTAAAAATATTAAAGTATAATAATATTAAATTACAATTAACACTAACTTGGTAAAAAACCAATCAACAAATAATAAATAAACTATTTAACTATTGAAAGATGTACTTACAGTGTGAAGGAATACAATCTAAATTTGATCACAAACAAATAATGATCCAGGCACTACTTCTAGTAAGAATTAAGTTCGTTGAGAGAGTTCAGAGTGTTTAGAGAGAAGAAATTTGTAGAGAGATAGTGAGAATTTAGGAAATGCTTTGAATGTCACGAACTTAGGGTGGGTGATATATATATACTAGGGTTACGCCAATTTGTTGACTTATAGCTGGCTTACAATAACAAGTGCGGCGCTTCGGTGTAAAAATGCCAACCAGATGCGCCACGTAGATGGCGCATCCTATTGAAATAAATTATTTAAAAATGTCACGTGAACAAAAGTGACGTTACATTCTCATATAGTTTCAAAAGAAAGTGGCATTTTGGTAAATAGTTAAAAAAAATGGTAATTTGGTAAATAGTTAAAATAAAATGGTAATTTGATAAATAGTTTTACTAATAGTGGTAGTTTAGTAAAAAAGTCAAATAATTTTATAATCATTAATATTTTATTTTTTAATATTTTATTTTTTAATTTAATGACATATATGATTGTAAATGACAAGTGATAATGCAAAACTTTTTTCACAAAAATAAACATCATCATGATGTATATATGTGATGATATAAATAAAAAATTTGATATCCTTTCTGACTATGTGAGTACCCTCTATGTGAGTACCCTACAACGGAGGCAGGCTTGGACTAGGGCAAATTTATCATGAGGTTTAAGGTATACGTGGCCATAACATGGACAACAAAAGATTCACAGGTGTTCATAAGATGATGGTTTGTTGAACAACCCTTCGTTGTATGATTTGTTAAGCAAAATTGACAATGATATCTGGTTTATCAAATAAACTATTGTTAGAAAACACTCACCCAAGATTTCATAGGTAAATTTTCGTGGAATCATAGTGTCCTAGCAACCTCCATTATGTGCCCATGCTTTCGCTCCACTCTCCCGTTAGTGCAACTTTTCTGAAGGTCTACTTCATTAGTATCACAATACTCATGCAAATCATCATGCCGAAACTCTGACGCATTATCAGATGTCACAATCTTACACGCAGATCAAACTGGGTTTGAAACCCACTTAAAAAATGCAGCAGTATAGATATGTTTTAGACTTGAACCACATGAGATACACCCGTGTTTCTCTACCGCGATCATTAACAATAATTAGGAAATAGTGTGCACCATACAAAGATGCAATATCACGGCAATAACATGGTTATGTATGTTCTACTTGTTTCCACAACTTTAAAGAAGGGACCAGAAAACAATAATGCACTGAACAAAATTAGACATGACAAAGTTCCAAAGAAATCACCTTGTTAATGTCAATGTACGTATTTCACTTTACAAATAAACTAGTGTATATTTTTTCTTATAATTTTGGATTCAATTAGATTACGTGAGCAATAGAACCAACGTGGCATACTGTTCATGGTTCATCATAAACCGCTACTTATTTTATTTTGTAGGATGTGACATCCAAGTCATTTTCCAAGATTTAAATCTCCAGCTGTAGTGTGTCTCAATCTCAAGCCCATATAGATCGTCTTTTAGATACATGGTTCCTTTTAGACAAAATGGAATTCTTTATAAGTCAAAGTAACAGAAGATATGAATAAATAAATAAATTGGGGAACTCTTTAAATTTATGTAAAGGCATTTGTATATTATTGCAAGAAATCTTGAATACATAAGCAAGGGCCAGTCTAGAATACAAAATTTTAGTAGTTTATTTGTGGGTAAAACATGATCATCCCTCTCGCTTTCAACTTGTTTGGATACTTGCGCTTATGCACTTTGTAGTTTTATATTTGTCTCCTTCATATAGGAGATTGCAGAAGGTACAAAATACCTTGATCCCAAATGTTGACTTAGGAGACTGCACTTGATTCCAAAATTAACATTTGAACGGGATGGCTTCCTTTTGCATCGGGTTTATCAATCACAACAACTCCAAAATAAGCGTATAAACATTTGTTGGTTGATACAACTAAACCACCAGAAGAAAGCTATTTGGATAAAATTTAAAAGCATGAACCAACCTAAATACTTTCTTAAAAGAAATCAAACCTTAAAGCTTTTTTACTGTTGGGTTGATTTTTAATAAAATCTTGAGCTTGCTGATTATGTGCCTCTTGGCCTTTGCCAATGCTCTAAAATGAAGCATTTAATTTTTATATGAACCAATTATTATACTAATCAAAACAGCTTACAATATTAGCTTTCATAGAACTTCAAGGTGTTGCACAAAACAAAGATAGGACTCAGAAAAACAGACCCAACAAGGGAAACCAACTAGGATAACAGCTTCAGAGACACTAATATGACTCAAACAAAAACCATTGCAAGGCAGTCCTTAGATCAAGTACTTTAGTCTTCTTTGCCCAACAAAGTAAGGAGCAGCCTCTTGTAGTCTCCTGAGATTTCCTTGGCCACTGCGTCCTCAAGGTGAACACTGTTCCTCTTGTAATATAGCTCTTTGATGTCCTTCAGGTCCTTCTCAGCCCTGGTCACAAACACACGGGTGAGCCCATCCTCATCAGTTCCAACCCTTTTCATCGCATTACGCAGAACCTATATAATGGGAAAATTCAGGGTAAAAATTATTGTATAATAAATGTACTAATTTGATGCTATCATCAAACATATTCCAAGTAATGGTAGAACATCCACAATAATATGCATCAAATGAAATGGCATGTCCTTTGCAGAAAGAATAGTGTTCACCTTTTCATAGTACTTCTTATGGTCATTGATGCAACGAATGGCAACATGCACAGCCTTATGGAAATCATCAGATGCTTCATCCAACAATTTCTGCAAAAAGAGAAAGGAAGAAAGAAGATTAATTTCTCTCTTCTTTTTTTTAATGTTTCATAAAGTTTCTATTTTGTTATTTGAAATTACATTTTAAGAGTAACATTTAAGAAAGAAATAAGCATTTTGAAAAGCTTGGCATTGGTGAGAAAAGCAAAGCAAGAGGTTTTTCCTTTTTATTATTATTATTATATTATTATTTAATTTTGTACCTTACTGATGGAAATGCCAAGTTCATCTCTGTAGCGGTTGAAAGTTGCCACAAGTTGTGTCTTGCTCCTTGTACTAAGTATCCTGATAACTTCTTCATGGTTACCTTTCATGTCTTTGATAGCCTCATGAAGAATATCAGCTTCAGCTTTTGCCAATCTTGCATTGATCTCATCTCCACCATACCTAAATGAGCTCACCAATCCAACCAAAAGCTGCTCAAAATAAACCAGACTCAGACAATGAAACAGTGCACCTCAAGCATGTAATCAATTTTAGAATAAACTCTTAAATTGATTTTCCAAAGATTAGCGTGCCATCACATCAATCCTTTAAAGATATTTTCACTAAGTAAGTCCCTCAAAGATATAAAAATGTCACTAAATTTGATAAACAACTAAAGGAAGAATTTAAGAGTTTACTCTAAATTTTACTTCTTTCTCTAGGAAAACAAAGTAGTGACTATGGAGAATGACTTGCCTGGCGAAGATGGCCAGTGGTATGAGCAGCCACATCTTCTTCCAAGGAATGCTTGTAGTGGTTGTGGTAGGCACTCCTCACAACCAAAAGCTCTTCAGGTTGAAGGACACAAGCAATTTCCACAATGACATGGTAGTCTTTGTTAACATTCCTGATGGCTATATTGGCCAACACAGCATAACGTTCTGCAGGTTCCAGTATCCACCGGTACATGGCTCTCTGTTTAGTGAAATTCATTATTGTCAAAAAAGTTAGACATAACAACTCAAATTCATTATTGCATATATATAACAACAGAAATAAAAAGAATATTGTAAGAAACTTGATCTATATCAAATTGTTATTGTCAAATCTTGTTAATCATTGTAATATGGAATACCTCAAAGTCACCAGAGAGCTCAGACTCAAGGCGTTTGATGAGATCCTCTTGGTGAAGGTCCTGGTAAGCTTGTCTGATTTGCTGCCTTTGAGAAGCATTTCTATGACCCAGAATTGCTATAACAGCCTTCTCATCAGCTCCCCATCCTACAAAGATTTGAAACCCATTAGTTAAATTATATTTCATTCTAGAGACAGTTAAATTACCTGTTTGAAAGATATCACATATTCATAAACACAGATTATTGTTCTTCCAAGGGGAAATTACATTAACATGACTTGTTATTTGTAAATCAAGCATTGAGAATTTTGTAATGGATTTTCAAGATGAAAATTTAGATGTTATTTATGTCCCAATCAGTAAACACAAACCAAACTAAAATTAAAGGTTGGATAATCTGACCTTTGACAGCCTTCCAGAGAGCTTCTGCATCTTCCCGGGGAGAATGGTTGCTAGGAGCAATGAGAGTAGCCATGGTTGGTTATCTTTACACTATGGTGCTAGGCCCCTAGCTAGTAATGAGGTAATTTGGATGTTCTTCAATCAAAGCTCCTAAACATACATATTTATAAGATGATCAATAACCTATGCTTTTACAATGTCCATTGTTTCGCCCATAAGAAGATTTGTTTGGACCTTCGTTTATTTAAAATAGTTTATTTAAAATCTTATAAGAATCTATAGATACACGTATTCCTTCTATCTTGTATGCACTAATAAGGAAAAGTATTAGGTAATTCATATCACTATATTAATACTCAATACGTGGATATTCGATGGTTAAAAAATTGAGCTTTCTATGGAAGTTTTGAAAAAGGAAAAGATTATTTTTGTTCTATAATAATAAAATATAATTAATAAGAAAAAAAATTAGTACTCAGGTTTCATGTGGCAAATTTCGGTGTTTAGGTTGATTAAAACATTTTTTTAATAAATTGGGAGTTGTCATTAGTTAAATCTATGGCTTCTAATCAATCCACACTCACCAACCATTTATTAGGGCGTATTTTATAAAATTTAAAAATTTAACGCAGAAGATAAAGATAAAAAATAAAATTTAACTATTCAATCAATGTTTTAAAAAATAATTTAACTGTTAAATGTGCAGTGAAAAAATTGACATTTAATAAAATGAAAAAAGTTGCACTAAAGAAAATAATTATCATTTCATAAGTTAAATAAAAAAAATTATCAATGAAGTCTCAATTCTCATATACTAATGTCAAGAGTTTGAATCCCGGAATCATCACTTTGAGGAAGATTTTATTTAATTATTACTTCGGCTCAGAAATTAGTTTCATAACAATTTCGGTAGGAATACCTTAGTGAAAAACCAAAAAATTATCATACGATAAATGGTTTCAACAAGTTTTTCTCAAATTATTTCTATTGGATATTAAAAAATGTCATTAAATTATTTTTAGCATTAATTAAAAATGTGAAAGCCACTTCAATGATTAAAAATTAAACACGACATTTTTTTTAAACATGTGATATTCCCTTATTTTATATACTTTTCAAGTCTTTCATCAAATTGATTATAATAAATAAAATTTATAAATTTAGGTTTGGATTCAATATGTATGCAGTTGTGTTCTCTAACAACCTCAACAGAATGGCTTAGTAAAGAGCATGTGATATGTGATACATGTACAGCAACAGGTTCGAATATTACTTATACTAATTTTTTAGAATCAAGTTATAAGAAATATCTTTGTAAATCATTTAGTCTTAATTTGAATAACTTGTCTTTAATCAATTTAAGAAGATAAATTAATCGAAGTACACGTAAGTTAACTTAAATATCACTTGACTGCAATACTAAAAATATGAATTCTCTAACCGTTGGATTCAAGTGTGGCAGTTAAAGAATTAATATATTTGTTTAGGGCTTAAGTTTTAATAAAAAATCTATATTTTAAAACATTGATGAAAAATTAGCTATTGAAAAAGAAAAGGAAAAAAAAAAGGGCCATGTCCCTCAAAGTATATGAGTAGTCGCCCTAGAAAAAGGCCCTCCAAAAATTCGTAATTGTTCATGTTAACAATGTCTTTTCATTTTTTCCTTGTCCTCCAGCTATGTCTTTCTTTCTTTTTCTTTTTTTGGGTCTGCTCCAGCTACGTCATTCTAATGGTTTATATTTAGCCACTTGGGCTATTGAATCTGTACAGTTTGCCATTAAAATAAGATCGGCCCAACATGTTAGACTAATGAACTAAGTAACTAACCATCAAAATGATCAAATTGGTTTAATTCTATTATTATTAGAATTTAAATTTGATACACTGTTTTACACTACTATTCAATAATTTGTTTTGTACAATTCAATAACTTGCTATCATTTTTAAAAAAAGTTTATCTTTTCAAGTTTTTAATTAATTATGATTAAATTCATTTAATGATGTGTCAATACATAATTTAATAATAGCCTAAAAAATTATACCCGTAAAAATTTATACATCTATATAGGAAGGGGCTTCTATATCATTTGGTAAGGTTCCAATCTCCAACATACATAGTTATCTCATGGGCATTTTGTTTCTTTTTCAAAAAGTTGCCGGAATTAAACAGAGGCTGCTCTATAAATTTTTGTAGGGTTTCTATGCTACTAGAAACATTTAATGCAGAGGCTGTGCTTATAGTCAAATATAGCAAACCTAGTACTTTATGATTACATTTGTTCGATTTGATTCTTTTGCTGCACTTTGAAGTGTTGCAGTGGCGTTTTTCTTGTTTGGTTGATTTGTTGTTTTGTATTGACAGCTTCCTTGTTTGGCGAATTATAGTAGTCTTTTGTGCTGGCATGATTCTCCGATATAATTACAAAATTACAAAATCACAGTGCTTACTTTTGTGAGGGTGGGGTAATTCTTGTTGAGCACAGCGAGGATGGTAAGAAAAGTGAATGTGCTTACCCCAATTATAAGACTCATAATGAGTGTCACATGGACTTGTGAATGTGCTGACAGTGGTTACCCCAGGAATTTTCAGTACCTCAAGATGTAATCCAAGACCTGCATTCCTGGAGCATAGAAATAATATATGACATTGAGGCAGAATTTGGAGGCTTAGACTGTGATTACTATGTTAGCTAAAGATTCAAATCTTTAACCTCTGATAAAATGGAAGCTGTTATCCAAATGCTTTCTGCTCAAGGCCTCAAACTAATGTTAACCACATCAATGTGTCGCAATCATCTTTTTTTTTGGTGAGGTAACGGGGCTCACAAGCCCAACAAAGCACCAAAAGACTAGCTAATACGTCTACTAAAAGCCACTCCTGCTAAATCATCCCTAAGGATTGCTGAAATACAACCAGGAGGATCAGCAAATGGAGTTGTTGATCATTGGTCATTTGACCCACAGAAACAATGCAACCATGTTCTTGAGTCATTGATTTGCGAGACAATGTTATTATTATTAAATTAGTGGCACAAAATAAGGTTTGTGCTTTTCTGTAGCTGTAAAGGTCATGGTACACACCCTTACAATCTAAGAATCACGCAGAATCTGAACCAAGGGCTACTGAAACTTGGTACAAATCCCAAGGTCCTTATTAAAGAATTGTAAGATTCCTAGAATTAATGGCCGATCGAATACATTGAGATATCTTTTTTGTATTTTGTTTTATGAGCCTGTTCATCATGTCCCATTGATAATGGTTCAAACTTCAAACAAAGGATTCAAGTGAAACCACCAATTATAGCCACAAAACAGCTATGATAGTAACCATATAAGATAGAGATTCAAGTTCTCATACAGCAAATATATAACAAAGGGAAAAGCAAGGAAAACTGGAAAACAAACTCAACAATGAAAACCAACAAAGATAATACCATCAGAGACACCAATACAAGTTGATGTCTTACACTCATAATCACATATGCCTTCAGAGAAGAATTTTAATCTTCAGTTCCCAACAGAGTGAGAAGGAAGTGCTTGTAGTCCCCTGAGGTTTCCTTGGCCACAGCATGCTCAAGAAGAATACTGTTTCTCTTGTAATAAACCTCTGAGATGATCTTCAAGTCCTTCTCAGCCCTGCTGACAATCACACGGGTGAGTGCATCCTCATCAGTTCCAACCCTCTTGATTCCATCACGCAGCACCTATAAAACCAGAAAATCTCAAGGAAAATCATTGTAGTAAAATTAAAATAAAAAAAAAAATTGGCTGATTTTGTCACTAAGAAGACACCCCAACAAAATTGAAATCTTGATGAGATCATGAGAATATAATAGATGAGGCTGTTGTATAAAGCTAGCAGAAAAAAGTGAGAGTTTCACCTTTTCATAGTACTTAACATGGTCATTGGTGCAACGAATGGCAGTGTACAATGCCTTCTGAAAGTCATCAGATCCTTCATCCAACAGTTTCTGCAGAGATAAAAGGGATTAAAAAAAATTAAATGATATGCAAAATATCTGAATTTCTTTCATTCTATTTTTTAGATATGAATGGCATATTTAGAGAAATTTTAAAATAATTTTGGTGAAATGGGTAAAGGAAATGAAAGGGGTCTCTTATTTTTTTGTACCTTACTGATGGAAGTGCCATGGATCTCTCTGTAGCGGTTGAAAGTTGCAATCAGTTGGGTCTTGCTCCTTGTACTCAAGATCCTGATGGCTTCTTCCTGACCACCTTTCTTCTCTTTGACAGCCTCATGAAGAATTTCAGCTTCAGATTGTGCTATTTTTGCATTGATCTCATCACCAACATACCTGTATGAGCTCACCAGCCCCACCAAAAGCTGCTCAAAATCAACCACAAAAACTCAGATAATAAGTACCATAACATTTCATATACATCTTATAATTCAGAAACCTTACATTATTAGATTAGATCTGTTTTCCCATATGTCTAATTGAAAATCCAAAAACACTACAAAGTGAAAATTTGCATCTAATCTTGCTATTTAGCATTCATACATAAAATTTTATTGGAATTGAAATATTGCAGAAAATTAATGGAAAAGAACTTGCCTGGCGGAGATGGCCAGAGGTATGAGCTGCCACATCTTCTTCCAAGGAGCGCTTGTAGCGGTTGAGGTAGGCACGCCTCACCGCAAGGAGCTCTTCAGGGGAGAGGATAGTGGAAATCTCCACAATGACATGGTAGTTTTTGCCACTCTTGATGACAACATTGGCCAAAACAGCATCACGATCTGCAGGTTCCAGTATCCAGCGGTACACAGCTTTCTGTATAGTGCAATTCCCACAGTTCAAATTCATTAGTACAAATGAATGTCAAAAAGCACATAGAACATTGATAAGATCATTTTTTTCTGGTTAATCATGAAACTAATGGCACCTCAAATTCTCCTTTGAGCTCAGACTCCAGGCGTTTGACAAGATCCTCCTGGAAAATCTCTTCATATGCTCTTCTGATTTCCTGCCTCTGATAAGCATTTCTGTGACCCAGTATCACTATGACGTTCTTCTCATCAGTACCCCATCCTACAAAGTTGAAATCCATTGAATAGATCATGATATATTTCATTTCAAAGATCCATTTTTAAAAACATAGGAGTATCAAATTCAATGATTCATCAACTATACTAACAGATTGTCCTAAGGAAAAAAAGTACTTGAGTTTTCACTGAAATGACTAATCAAGATTGCAAATTTGTCGTAGATTTTCTACACAGAGACAATCCATAATAAGACCAATGAATGAACATGATGCAAACAACAAATAAGGGGATGATCCCACCTTGGAAAGCCTTTTGGAGAGCTTCAGCATCTTCATGGGGAGAGTGGTTGCTGGGAGCAATAAGGGTAGCCATAGTTGGATGTGTATACTCTATAGTGCTAACTATGATGATGTGATGAAGAAATTTTCATTCACAGCTCTTTAATTTATAATACTATATAGCCAATAGCCTATATTTGTGCTGTAATTATTCTATTGGTAAGTGCAAAAGGCATGAATAATCTATGCCCCAAGTCATGCCTTGAAAATCTCGGATATGGCTGATAGGTTTATTTTATTTAGACAATAATTTATTGCCTTAATTTTCTCTCTTTTTTTTCCTATTGACACCATTTATGCAAAATCTATGCCAATTTTGGCATTACTTAAGTGAGACCTAACCTGTATCCAACTGCAAATGGTTTTTTTTTTTTTTGGTAGGCTCAAATGGTTTATTTAGATTGGTGAAATTTTACTGCCACTCAACTAATAGCCCAAATCAGTGCCACATGGACGGTGAACCTAACCATCTAAAGACTTAAGGCGAAGCTTGATTTGGTTCTAAATTGATAGCATGATGACACGGTATACCAAGAATTTTCTGAATTGTAATCAAGTCCTGCATTAGCAATTAGTAATAGGACAATTCCATATATAATTGATTGCAACTTTTTTTTTTCTTTCCTTAGTTTTCTTTGCCATTTCTGACACGCTATTAAAGAAGAGATAAGATGTGGATCAGTAAAAGGCTCCGAAAAATGGAAAGAGTGAATTTTACCCCCCCAAAAAAAAGGAAAGAGTGAAAGGATGCAATTTATTTAGTCAAGATGAAGCTCTGATACATGGTTAATTTTCATTGATTTATCCCATCTTCTTCTAATTTCCCCCTATAAAACATGATATTAAAGGTTTAGTTGATTGAAAAAAGTAAAATAGACTAAAGATCTTAACTCAAGTAACATCAAGTCTCGGTCTCTGCAGTTAGGGAAGAAGCGACTAGAAAAATGACAAAAGAATTCATCTCACTTTCTTACTTGATCAAGAGAAGGTAACTCTTTTTCAGATCCTTTTTTCTTCCCTTTCTCACCGTTCGAAAACTTTATATAAGATAGTATGATTATAATAATAAAAAAAAGAGAGTATCTAGTTACGTATGACTTGCATACATATATAACATTTCAAAAATATTTTTTTACGACTGAAGTAGACATCCAAATACGATACTTTAACAAGTAATAAACGTCTTTTAAGATAAATAATAATTTTTATATAAAATATAATAAATTTTAATTAAATTAAATATTTGATAAATTTTAATTTTAACTCATTATATATAATAAAAAATAATATTATATAAATAATTTAAATTATTATTTATTATTTCATTAATCACCATTAAGTGTCTCATTCAATTGTACAAATAATGAGATTGATAACATTTACACTCACTTACAAAGATAACTTTTCATTTGTCATGTATACTTGGGACTAATACAAATAAAAAATTATCATGCTCTATACAACTGTAAACGATGTGTCTATAAAATAAGTTAGATTATAACACATAATTATGATTCCAGCTTGTAGAGAAAATTATTGCTAAAAATTATGACGTGTTCAAGTATGAGAGTAGCAGCCCCATGTTCGGTAAATCAAGAACAGTAATGTTTGTTTCCCATAAACAAGGATTACAGATTCCACACAAAACCTCATACTAGCCATGAATGTGATCGAAAAAATGAGAGATAGAAAAAGAAAGAAAAGGAAATAGATGATTGTAATGGAAAGTATATAAATTTGTGAATAACTTTTTCTATGTAAATAATATTATTGCGTTAAGAATGCCAGAGTTTGTTCAACTAATTTGATATCAAACTTTCTAGAAGCAATGTATCATATCATATATATGGACGTCTTATCACCTTTTTTATGGACGGCTTATCTCGAGATCGAATCTTAAGCCGTTTTGTCTGTATATTTTATTACCCTTCTCATACTAAATTTTGGACATCTTTGATAACCAAGAAGATAAAATACAGGCAAATTGACTAACCTATTAGCTGGGATTTTATCTAAAAATCAAATACTCTCCTAAAAGACTTTTTTTTTTCATTTTTGGTCTTTAATTTAATTAAGATATTCTCGTGACTATTATGAAATTAACTCTTTGAATATTGACATGAGTAGGAAGTTTTTTTAATAATTACTTTTTTTAAAATTTAAATTTTGATCATTTCTTTGAGAAAGTGATGGTTTACTTACCACCACGTCCAATCTTTGTTGATTTCTTCTTAAAGACTACTAGAGTTAAAAAAAAAAAAAAAAGACTTTCACTAGTAGAGGCAAGATAAATTATCATGCTAATTGTGCTCGTTGTTTGTTGTTCAGTGTTCACATTTATTTCTCTTCCCTTTTAAGTTTTTGTATTGGAGAACTAATTAAGCTCGGAAAATTGCAAGCTTCCTCGAAAGTCTGTACGGATAGGGATGTCTCAGAAGAGTGAAAACCCAAAATTTAAACTTCGATGAGAATGATGATAGAGACAATTTTACAGTGATTTATATATATTTCACAGATTGTACAATGTAGAGCATATTTATGTATATATTAGGAGTAATAGACACTGTAAATTAAAAAATAAAATGAGGGAGAATAAAAAATAAGATAAGGAAAATATAAAAGAATACAATTTTTTTAAAAAAAAGTATTTTAATTATTTAATAAAACTTATTACCATATAGTTTATTTATTTTATTAAACAAAAACGAAAACAATTTATTTTTATTTGTTTTTGTTGAGTTGAAATTTCTGAAGGTGTGTCACTTATTAGAAAAATAAGAGATATTTTCAATGTATAATTTATAGGAATAAATACAAAATTCTCAACCTAATTAAACATTACTTGATTGTATTCTATAAAAAAAATATTTTTTGTTAAAAAATTTATAAAATGAAAGAAATGTAAGTAAGCTAGTAAATTATGATTTTTATGTTTATAATCACAGAAACATAGTAAGTTTTTGGGGACCACCTTTCAACTTTGGAGGAGGTTCTGGTTTTGATGTAAGCGACTCTAAAACACCTTGTCTCTAACTTCTAAAGAAAAATACTTTGTACAAGATAAGTTACTGTAATAATTGATTTTGAGAGCTCAAAGACAAACAAAATTATATAGCTCTAAAAATCTAAATCAGACAAGGTCATATAAAGTCTAGTGATCAAAACAAATAGATAAAACTCAAAATCCAAAAATTAAGTTGCAAAAAGATTTTGTAGGCCTATTTGATCTCCAAATTAAACCCTTTATCATTGTTTTACGTCTTCGACCTATAAAACCCAATAACAAATTTACTTTTAATTTATATATTAATTAATTGGAATGACAGACGTAAAGAAATATAATAAGATTCCACACCCCCCCCCAAAAAAAAAAATCTTTACAAGCTTCAACTTGATCAAAAACCAGGAAAATTAATTGTTGAATGCGGGGATGAAATGGAAGTTACAAACACAAATCAAAGGTTATAAAAATTAGTAAAGTAAAACTATAAAAGAAAATTGAAGATAAATATGAACAATTAATACCTTTGAAGGACTTGTGGAGAACCTCAGCATCTTCAACAGGAGAAGTTCGATCCGGAACAACCAGAGTAGCCATTGTAGATCACTAGAGCTCTTTCTTTCTCTCTATGTTCTGAAATAAAAAAATAATGTGATGATGGAATATGGTAAGGTAAATCATAGTGGCAATTTATAGGTACATGGCTCCTTGGGAATTAACGCTTACTCACGACTATCATGTTTGAACGTTACTTTTGATTTGTAATTAATTATTATACACGTTACTGAATTAGTATCCTTTCGGGCTCTAAATCACTTAAATACAAAAATTCACACCATCTTCAATGGGTGAAGCTTCATTGCTTGCAAAAACAACGTGTGAAAACATGTATCATGCGGTGTTTTTTGTCCCTTTCTTTGTGCATGAAGGACAAATGGCAACGTGCTCGAGGATTCTCAAAGCTTGTATGATGATTTTGTATATGACAGTGCGTAAATTACTTGGGGTTGCTTATAGATTAAGATTTATGTTGCATATCTAAAAAATGCATTGAAACATGTGAACGGTTGATTTGAATACTATGATAGGCAATGCTTAAGATTTTTTATGTTTGGAAGTGAAAAGTGAAAAAGGATGAAAATGAAAAAAATCAACGCAGATTAGTTCAAATAAAAAAATGAGATTTCTCTTTGTCATTCTTTTTGACTTTTTTATCTTTTAATACCAAATAAAAAAAATACAAACGAGCTCAATATTATAACAATAATAATTTTCTGTTCTAATTTTGAATTTGGGGTTATTAACAGGAAGAATTATTAACAATACAAAAAATAACGGGAATGATTAATTAACTATTTTGAATAGCCATTAGTGTTATAGGAAGAGTTATTGGTCTTTCATTTTTAATTTTGTATTGCTAATGGTTCTTCTCATTGATAATAATTTTAAATTTTAGGGAATTTTTTTTAAAGTGAATAAATAAAGGTTTATATATTCTTAAATTATTTAATATGTTAGAATTATGATGCACTTTATTAAGTTAGGGGTGGATGCACTTTTACTTATTGACAGAATATATCTCAAACACTAGGAGAAGCTATCATTCTCTAACTCTCTTAATTTATTATCATGTGTCTATTAATTTAATTAAGTGATAAAAATAAATAATAAAATAGATACATGACAATAAATTAAAGGAATTGAAGAGAAATATCTCATCCCAAAGTTGGAGCTAAGTTTTTTCTTATACTTATTAACTTTAGAGACAAGTTCACATTAGATATGTCATTTCCTATATGTAATAGATGCATGCTTACTAGTTTAAGGAAGGGGGGTTGGCTCAGCTGGTTAACATTCTGCTCATAACAATTGTACTTGGTTTTTGAATTTAGGAGCCTATTAGTTGATGAACAATCTGTAATCTCACTGTAAAATTTTGAAAGTTGATAATTTGTCTTGACCTTAGAATAAAGAGAGTATTATTTCACCCATAAACTTTTAAAAAAAAAAAAGGAAATCTAAACAATTAAAAACGTTATCCGTGAATTGCATTTACTAAAATAAAGAAATATTACATATATATATATATATATATATATATATATATATATATATATATATATATATATATATATATAGATGGAGGAGGAGATCCACTTACACCTAGTATAAATAAAAAGACTTATACTCAATCTCTTATCATTAAATTCATTTTAATCTAATGGTTCTAAATTATATAATTAAAAGATAAGAGAGAATAATAAACACTCACATTAAAAATGAGAGAAAATAATGAAAGGATAAAACTTAGGTAAAGTTCCTTAGGTGCTTGTGGTGCTTGTCTCCAATAGAAACATGACATGTGTATATTTTTCTATAACTCATTAATGAAAATTTTGAAAATAATAATTAAGTAACTAAAAAATAAAACACATGTCATGTTTCTATTGGAGACAAGCACCACAAGCACCTAAGGAACTTTACTTAAGTTTTCTCCATAATGAAATGTGATTTTAATGAAGAAATAAATTTTAGTTATTAAATCTATTTATTAACTTAAAAATGATATAATATTGAATATAATTTATACTTTTTTTTTGCTTTTTTAGTATAAGTTATTTTTATTTAGTATAAAAATTTGATAGTTAATTTTTATTAACTAATTTTAAAATATAATAAATTAATACATTATATAAAAACAAAAATATAATAAATAGTTAATTATTTAATATAATTTATAATATTTTTGTTTTTATTTAATTATAAGTTAATAAAGTATAATTAATTTTTAAAAATTATATTTTAAGAATCTTTAGAGTCATTGTCTTATTATATTAATGTGCAAGATAATTTTACAAGTACGTGTCCAAACTCATTCATCACTTGAAGAACTCCGTCGTCACTAATAACAAAAGGTTTAAATGCCTCTCTTTTTAATTTGATCATTTTTATATTTTGCTAATAAAAAAATATAATAGACGTAATTTGCTTTGAAAGACCTGCGTTAAGCATATCACCATTGAAAATATCAGGTAATTCGTCATGCATCCCTTCATGATCAACCAAGAAAAATATCATCAGACTCTTCTCAAACTTTTAAATGATCTCCAGGTAATTATAAACCGTACATTATCTGTCTTATTTAATCAAATCTGTTCAAATTATTTTGATAATTTTCATTTAAACATATCGTATGCAGTATTTACTAAATATTTTTATTTAGTATAAAAGGTTGATAGTTAATTTTTATTAACTGATTTTAAAATATAATAAATTAATACATTATATAAAAACAAAAAAATTATAAATTATATTCAATATTATATCATTTTTTAAGTTAATAAATAGACTTAATAACTAAACTTGATTTCTTCATTAAAATCACATTTTATTATTCTCTCTCCTTTTAATGTTAGTGTTTATTACTCTCTCATCATTTAATTAGATAATTTAGAACCATTAAATTAAAATGAATTTAATGGTAAGAGATTTGGTTTTAATCTTTTTACTTACATTAGGTATAAATGGATCCCCTATATATATATAAGTATTAAATGATGAAGTTTGAATTGAAACTAGGAGGAGTGAAAGTGAATACTTAATATATAAATAAATGAAATTTCTAATGACATAATTTTTAACAACTTCAAGTTCATAATAGAAAGCTGTAATAAAAGGAATAACATTAAGCCATTAGAATTGAATTAGTGATAAGGGATTTGAGTAGTTTGCATGAGGTTATAGATTCAAACCTCATTGTCTTAATTTATCAAAAAAATAATATCATCAAGCATTATATATCTAAATCTTAAGCTAAGTTATTAACAAAAAACTACAATTACTGTATGACCCAAAAAAAATTAGAAGTAAAATTTTATAACCAAGCACTTTTTCTAGAGAAATTATTAGATATTTTTGGAGCACGTAAAAATTCTTGTTCTATAGTATTTTTTATGTGAAATCTTAGGTATATCATTAAAAATGTTGTTAAAGTGAAAAACAAATGATAACTCATATAATGGAAAAGGTACCTAATGAATGGTATAGAACAAGAACTTTTACTTGCTTTGGAAGCATAAAACACCACCTAGAATTGTTATTACTAGCTAGAACGCTACCTAGAATTATTATTGCTAGCTAGGATGTCACTTAAGATTATTCCGTCAATAGAACTAACGGAGTAAGGCGAAAGGATAATTCAGTTAAGTTTTTAAAAGTTGGAGGATGAGTTTCGAATGTTTATTAATTAGAAGATATATTTGAAAATATAAAATAAGTTAGAGGAAAAAAATATGATTTTTTTCCTATAAGATATAATATTGCTAAAGGTACAATATCATGGCGGCAATTTTTTTTTCTATGTAAAAAAAGAGTATTTTTTTTGTCTGGTGGTTTTGAAATTAAGTAATATATCTAGGCATGTTGACTATTTTAACAAGAGTAAATAACTATTTTTGTTTTCTTTGTACCCAAAAACTTACTTATTTTAGTTTTTCTGAACATACTAATAGCGTTAATTTAGGTCTAGAAAAATTATATCAATTTAATCTTTTAATTATGAAAGTGCTATTACGTTTGTGTATAAATCATAAGAATAACGATAATGGAACATTTGATTAAGGGACTAAATTAATGTCATATTCTATGATTAAGAGACTGAATTGATGTCAAAAAAATTTTAGAGAACTAAATTGATATCACTTTCTATAATTGAAGAATTAAATTGGTGTCAATATTTTTTAAAGACTAAATTAATATCACTTGTATATTTAAGGGGCTAAAATAGGCGTTTATTATTTTAAAGAAGAATAAAAAAAGAAAATAAAATAGAAACTTATAAAAGGATATCCCTAAATTGGTCTCAAAAGAAAACAATAACGTATTTGAAAAAAGTTAATGGTTCTTTGCAATTAAATTAAGTGATGCATTTGCTTAAATATGATTTAGAGTGTAAACAAGAATATTAATATTTCAAGTGATTGAATAAAAATCTATAACAAAGGGAAAAAATTTAAAACTTTTTTTTGGTTTCAGATATTTTAATATTTTGTTAATTAAAATTTTCTTTCGTAATTATGCAAGGGTGCAAGTTATTTTTATATAAAACAATATTTTTGTACACGTGCAAGGCATGTTTTTCAAACTAGTACTAGAATGAAGATGATACCCCTCTCAATTATTTAAGTTGTTTGGATTTTTTCTGCACTTGCACTTTGCAGTTTTGAAATGCATGTGTTCCATTTCCGGTAATGTTATTTGTACATCAAATTTTTTATATTATTTTTATATTAATTAATGATCATTCAATTATTGATTAACAATGTATATAAATTGATTAAGGAACTAGTGTTATAGGAAGAGTTATTGGTCTTTCATTTTTAATTTTGTATTGCTAATTAATGATTCTTCTCATTGATAATAACTATGAAATTTAGGGGAATTTTTTTTTTTAAAGTAAGTAAAGATGTATATATTTTTAATTCATTTAAGGCTGTGTTTGGTATATATATAGATAAGATAATAAAGACAACACGATAAGGTTTGATAGTATAAACAATAGGATAAGATCTTATACTATCAAACATTTAGTACAAATAGTATAAACAACTTGATAATATATATAACTATTTAATATGACTATACTACCCTCTCCTCTCTCCACTTCAATTCCCTCCAAGGCCAAATCGAGGAATCCGAACTGCAGGCCCTCTATCTCCTTTCTTCTGCTTTTTCGATTTTGTTGATATATTAAGGATTGTCATTTTGCTGGTCTATTATTCTTTGAGTTCACAAGTTGCATTTTGGGCTCAAAGTATAAATTCAAGAATATTTCTTGTAGAACCAGGTTCTCAATATTTACCTGTAGCAGTGGTCAAAGGGGACAAATATGCTGAAGACAATATTTAATTAAGAAGGAGATCAAGACGGGGAATTCTAAATGCTAATTACCTCATCAGAACCAATTTTCACACTCCCCAAATTGTAATATTTCTCAAGCTTCCGAGCTTTAGGAATGTGAGGAGGGCGGAGGACATTGTAGAAGAAAATGGAAACTGAATCATAAAAGGACTGTGTTCAAGAGGTTAGAGAAGCATATGTTCTTTGCTGCGTTGTTGCTCTGGGATGTGGTTCTTGGTAGGGAATGAAAAGTTTAGATTGAGAGAGATGAAGTTGAGGGATAGGATAAGAAGATATATCCTATCAGGTCTAATCAGGGTGGTAGGAGGAAGATAGAATAATCAGGTTAGGGTAGGATAAAAATAATGGACCTGATTTTATTATACTATCAGGTTAAACTATCAAACACCTGATAAGACCTGATAGTATTAATTAATACTATCAGGTCCTCTTTATCTTGTCCACCAAACGCAGCCTAATATGTTAAAATTATGATGCACTTTATTAAGTTAGGGGTGGACGGACTTTAATTTACTTATTAACTTTAGAGATAAGCTCACTTTAGATATGTCATTTGCTAAATTTTACGTGATAGATGCATGCTTACTAGTTTAAGGAAGGAATAAAATGAAAATAAGCAAATTGGGTTCGCTCATGTGGTTAATCTTTCACTCATAACAATTGTACTTGGTTTTTGAATTTAGGAGTCTCCTATTAGTCGGCGATCAATCCGTAATCTCATTATAAAATTTTAAAAGTTGATAGTTTGTTTTGACTTTAAAATAAATAGAGTGTTATTTCACCTATAATTTTTTTTAAAAAAGGAAATCTAAACAATTAAAAACTTTATACGTGAATTGCATTTACTAAAATACAGAAGTATATTACATCTCAAAAAAATAATAATAATATAGAAGCATTAAATGACGAAGTTTGAATTGAAACTTGGAGGAGTGAAAGTGAATACTTAATATATAAATAAATGAATTTCTAATGACATAAGAACAACTTCAAGTTCATAGAAAGCTGTAATAAAAGGAATAATATTAACCATTATGATTGAATTAGTAATAAGGAATTTGAGTAGTTTGCATGCGGTTATAGATTTAAATCTCTTTGTCTCAATTTATCAAAACAAAAAAAGAATATCATTAAGCATTATATATGTATCTAAATCTTAAGCTAAGTTATTAACAAAAAACTATAACTAACTATAAGACAAAAAAAAAAAAATAGAAGTAAAATTTTATAACTAGGCACTTTTTCTAGATAAATTATTAGATGTTTTTGGAGCAAGCAAAAATTCTTGTTCTATACTATTTATTATGTAAAACCTTAGATATATAATTAAAAATGTTGTTAAAGTGGAAAACAATGACAACTCATATAATTGAAGAGGCACCTAACGAACGGTATAGAACAAGAACTTTTACTTGTTTTAGAAACATAAAATTTTGTCCTTTTTTCTAATAAATGTAAAATAAGCTCAATTAAAATGAATGAATTGCACATAGATTGTGGTTTTAATTAACTATTTAAAGAAATGTTATGAACCATCTCTCAAAAGTTTGTTTTTGATTTTTTAAATTAAAATATATGCCTACAAAATTTTAAGATAATTGGATAATTTTTTTTAAAGAAAGCACAAAGATTAAAAAAAAAAAACAGTTTTCGTGATTTTTTCAAAAGCCAGAAAGAGCAGCTTCTAAAAAAGGCATAATTGTACAAATTGAACTAGCTCGGCCGATCAACACGGAAACCTGCAACCCAAACTCCAGGCCAGTCCGGTCAACTTATTGAATCATTTTTCTGATCAATCCGGTTAAACTCGAATTGACCCGAGTGACCTTTTTTTTATTTTACATAAACTAAACAAAAAATGCATTTTTTAGTATTTGAACACCATACTTGAAGGTCTATGTCATAAAGTGTATTTTACCACTAGACCATATATGCTTCTATTGAATATTATTTTTAATTTCTTAATTCATTATATAACCAATAGATTATTATCACCGCTTGTTTGAAAATATTTTTTATATAATATTTTTTAATATAACATATTTTATATCAAATAAATTTTCATATACTAATTTTAAAAAAATATTTACTTTTTTATCCGAGTTTTTCGATTCAACTAATTAACTCATAGTCGAACCGTTGACCTGGTGACCCAATCTTCTGACCGAGTTGACCTACGACCCAAATTATACAACTATGAAAAAAAGCTCCAAAAAGAAACTGTCAACAAGCCTTTGTTTTTAAACTTATTCAAATGTTTAAGGTGTTAAATGAAGACATATGAATTATAGATGTATTACATCTTTAATATGTCATCAAACCATCTCCCTTGAAAACATCAACTATCAGCACATACATGGTTTTATTAAATTTCTTATAACAACAATGAAGTTCAAATTCATACAATATAAAAAAGGCTAAGAAGAAAAACAAATATGGGACAGTAAAATTTTTATATCATATTTAAGAGGTAAAAAAAAATTCATTTGTCTCCATATTTCCAATTTTTTTTCGAAAAAAGTCATGTCTCCACACTCCCTATAGGCATTCGTTGACGAGTGTATTATGAAAGAAACTAATGATTCTTTGTAATTATATATTGGGTGTGGCATTTGCTCAAATAATACTCAGAATATGCATGAAAAAAAATGTTTCATGACCAAGTGATTAAATATGAAAAAAAAAAAAAATATTTTTATATTATATGTTTAAATTTTTTAGCTCAGTAAAATATTCTTTGTTGGCGGAGCCGTCTATGATTTGAGTTATTGTCAGGTTTAAAAACGTATTTGAAAAGGTATTTTTATATTTAAGTAATATTTAAATCCAGGTGCAAGGCAAGTTTTTAAATCTAGTATGAGGCGAGAATTTTTTTAATATATATATCTCCACGTTTTCAGCTAATTTGGATTCTTATGCGTTTTTGTATAGTTTTGTACTCAGAAACGCATCTCCACTTTATAAGATAGACAAAAATCATATTTTCTTCATCTAACTTATTTTTTGATTTTAAATTTGTCCTTTAATTAATAAATATTCCAAATTCATTCTCCAAGTTTTAAAAATCTAACAAAGTTATCCTTTCACCCAACTCCGTTAGTTCCATTGACAGAACAATCTTAGGTGACGTCCTAGCTAGCAATAACAATTCTAGGTGACGTCCTAGTTAGCAATACGACATTAGCTTTCGTCCTCTAATTTATTTTTTATTTTTAAATTTGTCCTCTAACTAATAAACGTTCTAAACTCATCCTCTAACTTTTAAAAACCTAATAAAGTTATCATTTCACCTAATTTCGTTAATTACGTCTATATGTGTGACAGAAAATGACGTAGTTGATATTTGGCATGATTGAAAAAACACAAGTGACATCTAATATGGTATGGAACATATAACATGTCCAATGAATAAAAAATTAGTCATTAGTGGTTCTCCTTAATTTCACCGCCATTTCAACTTAGGATTTATGTTTCTGCTTTATTTTCTTCTTCTCATGATTCTAGTTATAATTGCAGAGGCCTATGAAGAATGTTTAACACAAATTGTAGTTGGAACTCTCTTGCTGCTATTTCACTTCTCTGCTGTAGATGACTATGGACATCGCTTATTCGCTATCTCTCTTCTAGTTCTACTCATAGAGTTCACCATTGTATTCCATCATTCACCTGCTCTGTTCTCATGACAATGGCTTTTCTCTTTTCTCCTTTGTCATTTCTACTCATTTTGCTTCATTTCCCTCTAATTTGCACACACTACTTCTCTCTTTCTTTCTAAAATGTTCTCTTGAAGAAACCAAATCATACCAAGCACTATAAGAAGCTCATTTTTGTTAGAAGAAGCTTGGTTTTTTTTAAAAAAAAAACTTTCAATCATTTTTCTACTTCTTTGGTCTTTGAAGAAGCAAGTTATAAAAATTAACTATTCTCTTTCACAATCTCATATTTTTAAACTTGTTTCCATAGATATGATAATATCATAGAGGACATTCATTCACTTTTAAACTTGTTATCCTTCCTCTAACAAAGTTAGGGGAAAAAATAACTTTGTTAGGTTTTTAAAAGTTGGAGGACGAATTTGAAATGTTTATTAATTAGAGGACAAATTTGAAAACAAAAAATAAGTTAGAGGATGAAAGTTAATATCATATTGCCAACTAGAACGCCACCTAGAATTGTTATTACTAGCTATAAAACGCCACCTATAATTGTTATTGCTAGTTAGGATGTCATATAAGATTGTTCTGGTAATAGAACTAACGGAGTTAGGCGAAATGATAACTTTGTTAGATTTTTAAAAGTTGAAAGATGAGTTTGAAATATTTATTAGTTAAAGAACAAATTTGAAAACAAAAAATAAGATAGAGGATAAAAGTATGATTTTTGCCTATAAGATATAATATTGCAAAAGGTACAATATCATTACGACAATATTTTCTATGTAAAAAAAGGTATTTTTTTGTATGCTGGTTTTGAAATTAAGTAATATAACTAGTCATGTTGACTATGTTTACAATAGTAAATACTTATTTTAGTTTTCTTTGTACCAAAAAAAAACTTATTTTAATTTTCTGAACATACTGATAACGTTAATTTAGGTCTAAAAAAATTGATATCAATTTAGGCTTTTAATTATGGAAAGTGATATTACGTCTGTGTATAAATCATGAGAATAATAATAATGGAACATTTGATTAAAGAACTAAATTAATGTCATTTTCTATGATTAAGAGACTGAATTGATGTCAAAAAATTTTTAAAGAGCTAAATTGATGTCACTTTGTATAATTGAATAACTAAATTGATGTCAGCATTTTTTTAAAGACTAAATTAATATCACTTGTATATTTAAGGGATGGACCAAACTTAAGTAAAGTTCCTTAGGTGTTTGTGGTGCTTTTCTTCAATAAAAACATGACATGACATATATACATTTTTTTAAAACTAATTAATGAAAACTTTAAAAATGATGATTAAGTAGCTAAAAACTAAGATATGTTATATTTTTATTAAAAAATATGATACATATCATGTTTTTATTGAAAAAAAACACCACAAGTACTTAAAGAATTTTACCTAAGTTTTATTCATCCCAAAGGGATATAGAATGTAAACAAGAATATTAATATTTCAAGTGATTGAATAAAAATCTATAACAAAGGGGAAAAAATTAAAACTTTTTTTCTTGGTTTCAGATATTTTAATATTTTGTTAATTACAATTTTCTTTCATAATTATGCAAGGGTGCGAGTTACTTTTATATAAAACAATATTTTTGTGCACGTGCAAGGCATGTTTTTCAAACTAGTACTAGAATGAAGATGATATCCCTCTCAATTATTTAAGTTGTTTGGATTTTTTCTGCACTTGTACTTTGCAGTTTTGTAATGCATGTGTTCCATTTCCGGTAATGTTATTTGTATATCAAAATTTTTATATTACTTTTATATTAATTAATGATCACTCAATTATTGATTAACAATGTATATAAATTGATTAAGGAACTAGTAATCAGTTCCCGGCTCATCAGCAATGGATTACTAGTTTATCAACCGGTGTATATTTTGCCAGACTAGAAATTAAGTTTTAAAAAAACATTTTTTATTTGTTTTAAAGTTTAAATTATTTTGTAGGTACTTATAATTTCATTAAATTTTAAAATAGATTCTTATAGTTTAAAAGTTTCTAGTAAAATCCCGATACTTTTAAAAGTTTTTAAATAATTCCATATTGGCTAACCTCATTTTAGGATTCCGTCAATGGATATTTAAAATTACATGCAAGCTATTCTTTGTTGCTGTTATAGATTTATAAGACTTAATTATAAAGTTTTATAATTAACAGGGACCTACTTAAAAACTAGTTAAACTATAATAATCCATTAAAAAAATTAAAATAAAAAACCCATTAAAAACTCTTAATTATAGACGCCAATTTGAAAATTCTATAAAAATGTAAAAACCTACCGAATAATTTAACTTTTAAAAAAAATATTGTAAACAAATAAGTGACTGTTACATGTATTAACAAATATGTACAAGTCATGTACACAAATGGTTTTGTTTTGTTAGTGGATAGATATGATTTTCTGCATATTCTAAAAAGTTTAAAGAAAAATCAGGCAAACTAAAAAGTACATGACAACTATTTAAAAACGAAGTAAAGTTGAGAGGATGAGTACACATTTTTCTGTAATTTTTAATATGGGATGCAATAATATTGCACAGTATGTTGAAGTTCGGGTCTTAATTCGTTTTTAAAAAGCTAAAATGGCCCAGACCTGTGCGTCTCAGGATTTGCCGTGATAGAAACTAAGATATGAATCCCACGTTAGTGGCCCCGCTTACTAATATAGATTTATTATTTTATTCCACAAAATTTAGATAAATTTTTTGAAGTGTTGTTATTTAATAAAAACTAGTGATTGTTTATGAGGTGATTATAAGAAGATAATGTAAGTTAAAAATGCATATAAAATATAATATTTAATGACTTAAAGGATACAAAAATATAATATTAATTAAAAGATAGAAATACATGTTCAAAACTTGATGAATATGACATAGTTAATTACACCTATAAGTGAAAAAAGTAAATAAGAATTAGAGAAATAGATTTGGAATGAGTAAAATAATTTGAAAATTAACTGATAAGTAACATTAATTTAATAGTTGATTTACCTTATATTTTAATTTTTTTGAAAAACTTATTTGTAAATAACATTCTTTGTTATTTGATAGAATTACCATGAACATTTGAAATAAGAGTTTTCAAATTGCTCATTGCTTTGACTCTTGAAACTGCTACATATAATTGACTATGTGTAAAAATAAGATTTGGTAAGAATAAATAGAAAGCCTTTGAGAAGATGAAGACAACCACTTACTCAAACCAAAAGTGAGGAATTGTTGAAAGTTTGTTATCTTTGTCTTCTTTCTAGTTAGTTCTAAACTTATGTATCCACTCCATAGAGAGTTTGTTTTTTGGAATACACTGTAATTCATTTTATAAGAGCATAAAGGTGAAATAAACTATTATAATGTTACTCTTCTTCGGATAGAAGTAGAGAGAGGTTTGGTGGTATTATTGGTGAAAGAAATCATTATAACTCTGTTTTGAGGTTAAGCTAGAGGAAGGTTCGTTGAAGTTTTTATAAGAGAAAATTCGACAAATGAAGAAAATCTCAAGCATTTGCTTGGGGATCGACTGGATGTAGGTCATGGATTGTGACCGAACCAATATAAAAATAATTTGTGCATTTCTCTCAATCCTTTCCTCTCTACTTTCAATTTCACTTGTGTTTATATTTCAGTTGTTGTTTAATTATTTATATTTTCTGTTATTGAATCATATAGAACTAATTCACCCTTTCTTGGTTCTGTCAATTGGTATGCCCTTATCATTTGTTAATAGTCATTGTAAAACAAATAGTTAAAAGAAATTGTCTTAATTGAAATTCTATAAGAATTACAAGATTTGATGATATCAAATTCATTCGAGGAATATAAAATTTCTCTCCAATTTGCTTCCCTATTACTATTTTTGCTTCAATAACATTCTTTCCCAACTCATATACGATCAATCTCATCCTATTATAACGATTTGCTACTTGATCAATATTTTTAAGGAGCATTACCGAAACTCCTTTTTTAAGAGTAAGTCTATGATAAAGTTTAGATAAAAAAATTTAATTGTGGTTCTCTAATAAAAATATAGAGTAAAATACTCCAACTTTCCTTCTATTTATTTAATTTTTCATATACCTCCATCTATTTTCAAAAGGTACATGAAACATCCTTAATAGTTACACAAATATTTCCTATAATTTGGAAAAAAACATTACATATAAACCCAATTAAGCATAATAAGCTTCAAATTAAATAACAAAATCGTTATCCAACCATTAATGACCTTGAAATGACATTTCTACCATTAATTTCATTAGTCTTACTTATAATATTAAATTACTTTTGCTTGAAATGTCATTTTTTATCCTAAAATTTCTACCCTTAATTGCATTTCTATCCCTTAATTTCATCAATGTCACTAAGGGTTGTCTAACGACTCTATTAGTTAATTTTTGGCTTATCGGGCTTAAATGAATTTATATGTAATGTTTTTTTAAAAATACAAAGGGTGTCTGTATAAGTGTTTAAGATGGGTTTTATGTAGCTTTTGAAAATAGAGGATATATGTGAAAATTCAGGCAAATAGAGGGGAAGTTAAAATATTTTACTGAAAAGCAATATTGTCAAAGTCGAATCGGACAATGAACCGGAAAAACTTCCAACTCAGGTTCAACCAGTCAAATTATCCGATTGAATCAAATATTCTTTTATATATAATTTTTATATATAATTTATTTATTGTCAACTTTAATCTTTCTATACTTCAAATTGACATTATACAATATAAACTGTCTGGTTCAACCTGGTCCAATCGCGATTTTGCTGATCTTAATCGATTCAATCATGTCCAACCACAAAAACGTTTATACCATTGAACCAAAGCCAAATTAGATGCCAGTTCTTGGTTTTGGCAGTCGGACCGATCCAGTCCGAATAATAATGCTCAAAAGTATAACATGTGTATTATCTTTTAGGATTTAATTTTGATACACTGACAGTGTAAAAATCTTTTATACTATCATCTAATCATAGATTGTCATATCATTAAACATATTTAACTTTTATAAAAAATACATCAAAAGGCATACATGTAATGATATATAATTAATTGATGATGTAAAATAATGTATATTAATAATGTATCAAAATTAAACTCTATCTTTTGTACCTCACTATAAAAACTCTAAAAAAGAGGATAAGGTGGTTAAAAAATAATGCGCATTTTATATTTTTATTAAAAAATAATACTAAAATTACTTAAAAAATTTATCTAAATTTTATCTTATTTTATTTAAGTATTTGAGGTTATTCGAGATATGTACTCTCAGGTTATGTAGTACTCTCCGCTAGTTTTTCATATGATAATTCATTTCCTTGCATTAATATTTTAAAAACTAAATATGAGATTAATAGATGAAACTTTCAAATTATGATTTAATTAGTTCAACAAATCAAATTTATAATTAAATCAAATAATGTTCAAATCAAAGATATAATTGATTTATGATCCAACCACTTCATACTTTGTAGAGAAATGTGCATAAATCTCTATATTTTTCACTTTGCCTATAAATCCCTCTTTGCAAAAAGAAGCGAGTCAGCACTTTTTATTTTTCTTCGTTTTTTTTTAATGCTTGAGTCTCTGTATTCTATATGTATAACCTTAAATAAAACCATAATCTTTTTGGAGCATCATTCCATCATTGCATATTTTATTTCAATAATATATATATATATATATATATAATTTTATATTTACATAATTTTTACCATTATAATTGATTCGATCTCAATTTATATACATTTATATTTTGATTTTTTCTCTTAAATTTGATATGAAGTGAGGTAATATAAAGTGTAAATCCACAAGATATATATGAAGCACTATTCTTATTTATCGATCTAATTATTGAAGGGGCTAATGCCCACAAACTACATAGGAGAGAAGCAAGGGAAGCTAAGCCTACAAAGTCATCTATCAATAAGATGCGCGGCTGATCCGGAAATAATCTTAAAAGCAGCTTAAGACTAAAGTTTAAAAGTAGCTCACCAAAAAAGGTGGGATGCAGTAGGAAGCAAGCTGCATTTCTAAAATAATAATTGAAGTTTAAACTTTGATGAAAATAATTGTTAGGAAGTCCTCTAAATCATAATAGTGTCCAAGAATTAGTTTCATAACAATATTTGAAGGTTAGTCTCATAACAATGTTAATAAAGATCGATAATTGGTCAAAGATAAAAAAATTAGGAATCTCCACAGCAATCCCCTCCCTGAACGTATGCCTGATTTTCTTTTTATTTTTATAAACTGTTGCAGTAAATTTGATGAAGTTTTGTGCTTTGAAATGTCTAAAAATGAGTTTTTAGTTTTTTTTAACATAAAAATTTAGGGTGAGGAGAGGTTATCCTCATTCTAAAGACATAACAAACTATTAACCTGAGCAATAATTTAGAGTAGAATTACGAATCGCCTATCAACGAGAGATCTCAAGAATCCAACCCAAGTCATGTTATTCTCATAAGTGAAATGTTGATCAACTTTAGCGATGATTTATAGTAGGATTACATATCTTATACTAACGAGAGATCACAAGAATTGAATCAAAGTCATGCAATTATTATGAGTGAAAAAGATCAATCAGGTAAGTCAACCTCCATTGCCATAAGTTTTTATTTTAAAAAATAAAGTGTGAATAGCCTCACAATATATTAATGTGGAAGGTAGATTAGGGAGCTCTGCCTCTAATTTTTATGCACTTTATAGTTTTGTAATGACAGTTATGTTTCCATTGTATACAAAAGGACAATAGATATAATCGTACCTATCTCTTAAAATAATTGTCATGCCTTCATATAATACCTTAAAGCTCATAGAAAAGTTTATTCTTGACATCTATCAGAGTTTCTACGATTAGATGGTCATAAATTCGATCATTATTGCCTAATGCCCCATCCTTATTCAAATTCAGAGGCTCTTACATGAGGAGATGTATTAAATTAAAATAATTTGTGAATTTATATCTAATAGCTTTAAGCTTTTTTGAAAAGTTAATTCTTGAAACTATGTCGATTTCAAAAATTTATTCATAAGCATATAAACCTTGGGCAGCACTGATCCACCTAAGATTTCGCTCCAATCCTCAAAAGCAGAAAAACAAATCCACCTTGGCCACAAGCTCTTTTTGGAGGTCCTCTATGCCTCACAGTAGTCAAGGACTTTAGTAGATGCTGATGTAATAATGAGCACTCGTTGAAAACCGTAAACCACCAGCAGAAGGATGATGTTATGGAAAAGTTTAAAAGCATGAATCAACCTTACCTGAGCACCTTTTTTTAAAAGCAAATCAGACCTTAATTACATCACTTTTCTGTAGGGCTTAATTTAGCTTTCTGATCAGTGCCTCTGCTAATGACTGCTTAAAAAAAAGGAGTCATCAGTTAATACATTTTTTTTTATATATGAACCGCCCATTATACTAATCAAACATCTTATATCATAGTTATTAATAAAGGTAGAAGTACATATTGTCACACACAACAAAGATAATAGAGACAGGACTCATGAAAGCATACTGTAAATAGGGAAATTAACCAAGCTCACACCACAAGAAACCAACATAACCCAAACCCATTACAAGATTTGCCCTTAGCTACAGCAAGTACTTCAATCTTGCTTCCCCAACAATGTGAGGATGAATTTCTTGTAGTCCCCTGAGATTTCCTTGGCCACTGCATCCTCAAGGTGGACACTGTTTCTCTTATAATAGAGCTCTTTGATGTCCTCCAGGTCCTTCTCAGCCCTTGTGACCACCACACGGGTGATTTCATCCTCATAACTTCCAATCCTTTTGATCGCATTGCGCAGAACCTATACATCATGGGGGAAAAAAATCAGAGTGAATTATAAGAAATGTTAATAATTCTTTCCTCAAGAAGACATTGTACTTGTTAAGCATATACTTTTAATTTAGAGTTATTTAAGTTCTAGTCTCAATATAAGAATAAAATGGATTTGGCTATTCATGAAGTGAAGCACTAGTGTGAAAGATCTGGATCATATAGAAAGTAGGAGTATAGAGCAAGTCCAACTGAAGTTTAGGTTGGTTAAGTTAGAAACAAATGCTGTCATAAGTGCAAGTATAAAAAGTGATGTATATTTGTTAATAACTTAAAATATAATAATAACAAGAAACAAAGTGATATTCTGACCTTTTCATAGTACTTCGTATGGTCATTGAGGCAGCGAATAGCCGTGTGCAATGCCTTGTGGAAGTCATCAGAGGCATGATCCAACAATTTCTAGAGAGATCATTAAAATAATTAAATAAATATAAATGTATCTTCTAATGATTTGGATCAAACATGTAGAAAACAATTGAGAATATAATAAGAATTTTGAGGAACAAGGCAATGAGGCAAAAAGCAAAGAAAGAGTAAAAAAGTAGATTCTTTGTATTGTACCTTAGTGATGGACGTGCCATGGTCATCCCTATAGCGGTTGAAAGTTGCCATAAGTTGGGTCTTGCTCCTTGTAGTAAGGATCCTGATGGCTTCTTCATGGTTGCCTTTTTTCTCCTTGATTGATTCATGAAGAATATCAGCCTCAGTTTTTGCCAATCTTGCATTGATCTCATCACCACCATACCTAAATGAGCTCACCAACCCAACCAACAGCTGCTCAAAGTCAAAACCAAGCACATACTCAAACCATTAGTATATCTCTAACATTTCATTAAGCATTTAATTTTGATTCACTCTCAGCAAAAAGGAAAACTTTTTTTTTGCCTTATCATCTAATCATGTGTTACTACATTAATAAAAAAAATTTAATGATATAATAATACATGATTGAATGACTTACCTGGCGAAGATGGCCAGTGGTATTAGATGCTACATCTTCTTCCAAGGAATGTTTGTAACGGTTGTGATAGGCACGCCTCACATCCAAGACCTCTTCAGGTGAAAGGACACAAACAATTTCCACAATCACATGGTAATGTTTGCTGCCATTCCTGATGGCTACGTTGGCCAAAACGGCATCACGGTCTGCAGGTTCCAACATCCAGCGGTACACAGCTCTCTGTTTCGTTTAGACCCCATTAATCAAAGTCATGAGGTTATGGCAAAACTATATGAAATTATTGGCAAAAGCATGTTCTAAATGGTACCTCAAAGTCACCAGAAAGCTCAGACTCAAGGCATTTGATGAGATCCTCTTGGTAAATTTCCTCATAGGCTTTTCTGATTTGCTGCCTCTGTTGAACATTTCTATGACCCAATATTGCTATAACGGTATTCTCATCAGTCCCCCATCCTGCATGGTTCAAAACCATTAAGATATTAAATAATATGTGACATTCTCCTTTGTCAAAGATACATCATATTGGTCAACTATTCTTCAAAAATACAAATCTTAAATTCACATTAAAATCATCAGAACTTGTAGATGATGAGAGCCTATGTTTTCCATCAAGTCACAAAATCAATGTTGTTAATGGATTTTCTAGATGGAAGGAAATACATAGCAAATTCATAAGCCAATCAATCAAAGTAATACTTTTTTTATTTAAGAAATGGGTAGAAAAATGATACAACCTTGGAAAGCTTTTCGGAGAGCTTCTGCATCTGCACCAGGGGAATAGCAGATGGGAGCAATAAGGGTAGCCATATTAGCTGATTATATTTTCCTCACTATGGTGCTAGTTATGATGAAGTTTAGCTTCCCAGCTCTTCTATATATAATCTAATTAATAACCTACACAGCTATGCTTTTACTGTGTCTATGTTTGTTTAGAGCAATGCCAAGCAAGAAAATTTTGACAGAGTCAATTTGGACCTTTACATCAGTAGATAATTGAAGAATCTGTGGCCACATTTATTCCTTTTATTGGTATCAAATGAGTGCTGAGTTATTTTTTTCCTTGCCATTATTGAATGAATTATCAATGCCAAGGTCTTAACGTAAGTTTAATTGGATAAGCAATAGCTATATCTTTTTTTACTGATATTTTTTATTTAACATATACTCGAGGCAGGTTTACATTTATATTCTAGGTAACCATTTCGTTTTAGCGATATAACTGACAACCCCTATATTTAGAAGGCAAAAGTAGAATTCCACCCATACCCAAATGAATATAGGCACGATTTAAATGTCTCACCTAATCTAAACACAAAACGAAACTTGAGTGATGATCAACTTGTCAACACACAGACATTAATTATATGGTAATGCAAAATTATAAAATTCAACATATAATATATTGTCAAGTATAAATTTCATCATAAAATTCACTCTGAAATATTTTGACTCATATATAATTCTAGGGTAGGGATGACAAAATTATTAATATTTGTAGAGATATGGAGAGATTACTAGCAATGCGATGAGAAATGAATATTTGTTTAATAAATGAGAATGAGAATTATAATACTCGCTCTATCAGTACTTACAAATTCGCAAAATATACACTTTTATTTAGTTTTTTTAAATGAGAAGAATATATATATATTTTAATTAGTAAATAAAAATGTATCATATTAGGTGGGATTCAATCATGGGATTAAACGATTCTATAAAGGGAAGTTCGATTTTTGTTCTAAAAAAATACTTTTAAGAATGATGATTATCATATTTAATTGGCTAAAATATTTACCAAGAATGACTTCAGCAATTGGCCACATTTGCCACCATCGCGCGCCGATAGCGGCAGGTGATGGAGGCTGGTGATCGAATTCGAGCAATCCATTCGATCACCTATCATCAAACTTGGCTATAACGTGGCAGTAAAATAGTATTATTTTAAACATTTTATATGACAAATATATGATTATTTCAGATAAAAAAATATTTTTGAGAATCATTTTAATGTGGAACTGTTTTTGGATATTTTGTACCTAACAAAGAATCCAATGTTCCTATACAAGAATTCTCTAGAATAAAAGATATTTGGCGAATCAAACACTATTTATGATGAAAAAAGATTATTATATATATTTTTTAAAAGTATATATATTATTGATATTTTTTTTAAAATGTCAAATTTAATAATAAAATAATAAAAAAATAAATATAATAAATAATATTAAAAAGAGTATTTCAATAGCAATAGTTGTAACAAAAGTTTAAACAATTAGTAGAGTATGCATATCCACTTTACTGTGTTTATTTTTCTCTTCAAAAATATTATCTAATATTTTTTACTGGAAAAATATTATCTAAATTTGAATATTCTTTTCTAATGTTAATTTTTTAATTTCTTTTCTCGATTTTTCTCATTACCTATTTACTAATCAGTAATTACCTTTCTTTTTCTTTTTACATTTAAATGGCTTAATGAAACACCAATCTTTTGATGGATACATTATATCCCAGTCGTAAAATATTAACATCGCATTGTAAGACATAAGAGATAAAAATATAAGAAAAGAATAGTGAAATTATATTTTCGCCAGTATTTTTTATTCTACTTTCACATCTCCTATCTCTCACTCTCTATCGGCCCCATAATGGAGCTCACCTAGGCCCACAAAATGAATTATAAGCCTTAAAAAAAAAAAGAATAACATCAATTTATCTTCATGCTTATTAACAATAGCACTAACAAAAAATCATTGATTGAAAAAATAATATGGGGTGATTACATTAAACTCCCAAAAGTTAGCATTTAATATACTAGGACATTTATTTTGTTTGGGGAATTACATTGTATCCCTAAAATTAAGGGTATACATGAGACATATTTGATTTGACCCGAACTCGTTGAATGTTTTGACTTGGCTATTTTGATTTAGTTCAAATTAAGTCAATTTTATATTTATATATAATGTATAAATTTAAATATTATGTATAATTAAATCATAAAATTAAAAAAAGTGAAAATTAAAATTAAAATATATTTTATAATGTATATTTTAAAATAAATAAATACTAATATAAATATATTATCATATTATGTAAAAATTATTAATTTAATTCAAAAATATTATTATTTATAATTAATTATAAAAATATATAAATTTAAAAATAATTTAAAATATCAAACCAAATTTGAACAACTTAAAGTAGAATTTGAATCTAATACTTAAAACATATTAAGCGTGTTTGAAAAGGATTATTTCCTTTCCAAACAAATTATTTAAAAAAAATATATTGTAATAATAATTTAATATATTTGGTAAATTTAATTTTAATTTTTACACGAAATTTAATGTATTTTAAATTTTTTTTTTTCATAATATTAAAATTTTAACTTATGATTTTAGATTATAAATTATTTCTTATACTTTGAAATATAAATACTATTTTGTCATCAATCAAATAATTTTTTTAATTATTTTATAATTATTTTAATAATTTAATGAATAAAAATAATTTTTTATATCATTTAAATAAAATAAATTAACTTAAAATTATTTTTTAACCAAAATATCTAAATATAAAATTAATTATATTATAACTGATTATAATAAAAAAAATTATATCAAATCAATTATTAAAATAATTAAATTTTTACAATTATTTTAAATACACACTAATTCTAATTTCTAAAACTTGAATCATTTGCAATTAACTTCGAATGAGACCGAATTAATAAGATGGGTTGAATCTTGAACGTAAATAGGTAAAATGGCATTAGCCCCACTATCACATAGTCTTCACTACCATAATGACCATCATCCATAATAATAAAAATAAGGAAAATAAATGATGACCGAGGAATTAAGAGCCCGGCTGCATCACGGTAGAGATAAAACGAGGTGGATCCCACTTATAACTACTCCAACTTTTTGATTTTTTAAAACAATTCTACAAATGTGAAAAGTTGAGACAACCGGACTGCGAAAATCCGGGCTAGTACAACTCTACTAATAATAATAATAATAATTCATCGACTCTAAAAAGAGTCTAAATCCTCTCCATTACCTCAATCAAATGGAGAGTCCAGTCTTTATTATCATAATCGTACACATGACAAACATTAAAATCAATGACTGAGATTGATCACCCGTATTTCACGCCAAATTACTGAGACACATAATGTCAATTTTAAAAATTTAACAATATATCATTATAGTCTATCACCATTTATTATTATTATTATTTTAAAAAATAAAATTATAAACCTCACGTCATTTCTTTTTGTTTCTTATATATGTTTTATTTCATTTCCATTCAATTCATTCTCCTTTTTTTTTATCATTCTTTTATTTATTTCACTAATTATTATTATTTCTATTATTTTTTATACTCATACTTATTGGCGTACTTTTTCATTGTTTAATAAACATAATCCTTGAAGAGAACAATTCCCACTTCAAAATTTGAATTATTAAATATATATTTAAATATATATATCAACAACTAATAAGTTGATATTAATATTTATTTAATTAATTTTCAAATAAAAATATTTAGTGATGTGAATAAATAATTAAAATGGTAAAATGTTAATTTTTCATATTAATTACTTTGGACATTACATCTTTTGCAATAATATCATATTGTAATGAGTTTTAAGGATAATAAAGTAATCTAATATTAATTTATATATATTTTTATTTCGTTTTTCGTTCGTGTTTTTCTTGGTTGATGAGTTTTCTTTTTCTTTTTCTATTTTTTATTATCTATTCTTGGTTAATGAATTTTTTTGCTATGTAAAAGAAGTTTAGTGTTTTGACCCGTGCCATGTACGGTGTGAATCATATTAAATGAAATGAAATAAAAAAATTACAAATAATTATTTTAATAATTTGCATGCTATCATTATTCTTCACTTAGTTTCTTTAAATTTTAAGAAGCAAATGTTATGTTTGTATAATAGTTATAATAATAAATAAAAAATGTCCCAACAAAAAAACGTCTTCATAACTGACTGAATTTAAAACCAAATATCAACGTGACAAAATTTGCTGGCAAAAAATGCTGCTATCTCCACTCAATGGACATGAAGTTTGAAAAACCTGTCATAATAAAAGGCTTTATATTGTTCTGTATATCATTCAAGAATAAGTACACTATTATAACATTATAATACAAGCACACACAGCCAAGGGTCTGTTTAGTATTGTACTGAGAAAATAAAGAAACATGATAGAAAAAAAAAAAGTGAAAGAGTTATTATTCCTTTTATTTGGTATTATCAAATGAAAGAGAAAGGAAATTTCATTTTTTTATTTGGTTTCATAAAAATAAAAATATATATAAATTAATATTAGATTACTTTATTATCCTTAAAACTCATTACAATATGATATTATTGCAAAATATGTAATGTCCAAAGTAATTAATATGAAAAATTAACATTTTACCATTTTAATTATTTATTCACATCACTAAATATTTTTATTTGAAAATACAAGTAATTAAATAAATATTAATATCAACTTATTAGTTGTTGATATATATATATTTAAATATATATTTAATAATTCAAATTTTGAAGTGGGAATTGTTCTCTTCAAGGATTATGTTTATTAAACAATGAAAAAGTACACCAATAAGTATGAGTATAAAAATAATAGAAATAATAATAATTAGTGAAATAAATAAAAGAATGATAAAAAAGGAGAATGAATTGAATGGAAATGAAATAAAACATATATAAGAAACAAAAAAGAAATGACGTGAGGTTTATAATTTTATTTTTTTAAAATAATAATAATAATAAATGGTGATAGACTATAATGACATATTGTTAAATCTTCAAAATTGACAATGTGTCTCAGTGAATTGGCTCTATCAATCTCAATTGATTTTATGTTTGCCACGTGTACGGTATGATAATAAGGACTGGACCTCCATTTGGTTGAGGTTGGAGAGGATTTGGAAATACGGGTGATCAATCTCAATTGATTTTAATGTTTGCCAAATTAATAAGGACTGTCCATTTGGTTGAGGTAATGGAGAGGATTTGGACTCCTACCCATTGGGTTTAAATTTAAAAATAATTTAAATTTTGTCTAAATAAGATATGTTGTCTATAACATCATTTGTTTATATTTCTACCGTCGGTAAAAAAATAGAATTTTTTAATATGTTGTCACAAATTAAGAATAAGACAAATTTTCAATAAAATATTTTATTTAGAATTCGTTTGGATAATTTTTTTATATAAAAAGTGTATTTATTTTTTTAAATATTTTAATATATTTTTAAATATGTTTAGGTGTCACTTTAAAAAATAAAAAATACTAAACTTACTTAATTTTAAAATTAATAATTTTCTACTTCTAAAAAATGAAAGAATAAATAATTTTTAAACATAATTTTATCAAAATACTATTAAAATAAACACTTTTTAAATATTATATTAAAATATAAAATAATTTATTTTAAAAAATACTAAAATAAAATGTATAAAAAAGTTTTTTTATAAAAGTATATCCAAGCGATTTCTCTTTTAAAAACTTTTTGGGTTACTTCTTCTCTCAGAAGTTGCTCTCTCAATTCGTCATCCACAGGCCCACCAGCTGTCTCCGGACGCTGCTCAGGCGCCGCCCCTATCCCACAAGAGCATCCCTTCTCCAGTTGCCAGCAGAACAATGGTGGAGCTGATTGAAATTAAAAAAAAAAAAATTCAATTAGACATACACACATGAATGTAGGTGGAGCCTTATAAGAGTTAAGACCCGGACTTGGCAATTTAAAAATACGGAATACCCATATCTTTTCTAAAAGATGCATGGTTTATTCTATGATTCAGTCTTCTTCAACCACAGCACAAATAAAGTACGTGTTGTCTAAGACATAGTTTCTTTAACAGCGCCGGTAGTCTCTGTGGTGGCAGGGTATTGTTATACCATGGAAAACCTAAGTTTTGTCCTTAATGGTCAGTTTGATATGGTCATATGGGATAAAAATGAGGATGAGAAATTCTTCAATAAGAAAATTGAGAAATTGCAAACAAAATTTTTTGTAAAGAAACGGAAAAGAAAACTTGATTCTGGGCTTCACTTGGCGTGGCATCGATCTTTGCATGTAAAGACAAGGCAGTAGTGTGATGTATCATGAGGGGTTTTTGGGTCCCTTTATGGTTGCATGGAGGGCATGAGGTTGAGGGGTTTTTGGTCCCTTTCTGGTTGCATGGGGGACAAATGGCACAGGGATGATCTGGGATTCTCTTGTTTTCTTATATATTGTTACTTTATCTTTTTTCTTTCTTTGATTGCCTGAGATTATTTATACTTATATAATTAATGTTTTGTTTAAGATAAAAAAACTAAAGAGAAAGAAAAAGATAAAAAGAAAGATGAAAACAAGGAATCTCCATCTGCGCATATGATCTTATCATATTCTTTTTCTTTTACTTCGTAATTTTTTAACTTTATATAATATTTCTACTAATGGTATTTCTTTTGAATTAATTATATACTATATTATTAACGTTTATATTTTTTAAATCCAAATTTAAGATAAAACTCTTGTATAAATTAGTTAATCATCTTGTATAAATTAAATCAATCAAAAATATATATCATGCTAAATAAACTAACTTTAGATTTTACACCAAAAGTTTAAGTATAGGCAAATTTTTTTGGAGAAAAATATATACATACTCTACCAACTTTATCTCATTTTGTAGTCACCACTATGAACTTTTAAATCCATATAGAAGTATGTATACCGAAAAAAAAAAATCCATATAAAACTTCTTTAAACTTTTAAAAACCTCCAAATAGACATTTTCATCAATCCATCAGATAAATGAAAATCGTTCATTATATCAATTAGCTAAACAAAAATCATTCATCAAGTGAAAGCGTCTCATTTTTTTTTTTGAAAATGTTAAAAGTACTTATATTTTCACTTTTTTATTTAATGTTTTTAATCTTTTAAAGTTTTTTTTTTCTATCTTATGACAATGGGAATTAAACTAAAAGTGAAATTGTTTTAAATTTTTTTATAAAATAATATGAATGAATGAGATACAAGGAACATATACAAGTCATGTGACGAGTGATTTTCATTTAGTTGGTGGACAAAAGAGTCTGTTTACATGTTTTATAAAGTCCAAGAACATCTCACTTGAATCCAAAAGTTCATGATGGTTATTTTAAAATGAGATAAAATTTAGGTGATGTTTGTACTTATCTGTTTTTTTTTTTCATCAAATACCAGTTAAGGCAGATGTGATAGTTCATGATTAGTTAACTATATATCCAAGATTTTTTTTGAGATACATTAAAGTTTAGGGAGAGTAGAGAGTATTTCATTCCTAAGCTGGGACATCCCACAAATTTCAACAAGATCTTACAATGGTATTTACATATTGCTTATCAAGGAGGATTGCCAATAGTGAGAATTGATCATAAGCCTTACAAGCAAAATGTTTCAATCTTACTGCTAAACTAACCCCGGTTGGCTCTATCTAAGGTTATTTTATTCAGCATACAACTACATCCCAAAAACATGATCAGCACTAGTTAGAGGCACCAAAGAATTCTCTTACAAGCAATTAGAGCTTTATGGTATGTTTATTCTTTTTGGTTGGCAATATTCTTTTATGTTTGGTTAAAGGAAAAAGGAATAATTGCACAGATATATGACAAGTTTGAACTTAAACATTAAAAAAAAAAAAATTGGGGATCAATTCTATTTGGTAAGACCCACGATTACGTATAATGTATATAGCCAGATGTAATGGCTCAACTTTTTACTTGAACATTTTTCTCTCAAGTCTTAAATTGAGTCTATACAATGTCTGTTGAATAGCGTTCTAACATGCACAGTTTTGTGTTTTTTGTGCATGGATAAAAAAATTTGATGATGAAAGTTATTAGTTATTACTTATTAGAGGCGTGAGAAAAGTTATCCTATTTTTGGGCTAGTGATAGTTTTCGTGCTAGTTTTTTAAGAGCCAAGAGGAAGTGCTCGAAGTTCCCTTACAAATGAATCCCACCAAGTGAGGGTCCATTTAGATGACTACTTAGTTAGGTTGGTATTTGATATATGAACACGAGGCACACGCATGAAGTGAGGGAATGATTCTGTCTTTCGCTTTCATGACTCAAAATTGGCTTTGAAAAAAGATGCAACACAAAAAATTACATGATTTTACCAAAAATTTACTTAGTTTAGATTTTTGTTTACACATTTACTTATAAAGGTTAAGAAAAATATCATTCACTAAAAAAAATCTTATGGCATGGAAGAATACATTACTCTAATAAACTTTTCTATTTTTACTCGTTCTTCTTTTTTAGTTATAATAATAGTATAACAACTTGAGCTTATGACCTCTTATATAGAATTAAATATCTTTAAATTATTGTAACAAAAAATTATCTTTAAATTATGTATGGTATTGGATTAAAAGTTAAGGAGAAAAAAGGTGTAATATAATTATTTACTATAAATTTATTCTGATCATACATGGATTAAAAATCATGCATGTATTTTTTGTTTTTTTGTTTTTGGGGTACAATTCTGATCTTGTATTAATAAAATAAGAGTAGATTTTAATATACAAAACTTAAATTAAATGTATTTGGTAGAAGAGTAAAAATATTATATGGAAATAGTTAAGCTTTTCATATTAATTTTCAAAACAAAAAGTCTTGCAATTCTTCTAAATTTCATATTTTCTTTAATTTTCTCAATTAGTTTTCTTATTATATCTAAACCCTCATGTTTTCATGGATCTAAAGTCCATCTCTATTCGAAGGATGGATAGCCAATGTCATTGCCCCTGGTGGGCAACTCCGCACTATGCCTTTATGCCTTTAATTTTGTTTTTAATCCTAAGCCTTTTAATATGAGGACAAAAAGAATAAGAAAGTTGAAACCGTTAATGTAAATTTTAAATTGTCCACGTTATTTGTTATACTGATATATATGTAAAGTGGTCTATATTCTTTTATTTTGGTTGGCATCTAACACATGGTTTCATATATGAATTTCGTTATATCTGAGGTTCAGAGAAACTAGAAGAGGAAGAAGTGTCAAAATAATAATATAAGATAAATACATTTGTAGGTTATATACACTCAAGACAAGACTCCATGGCCCAATGGATAAGGCGCTGGTCTACGGAACCAGAGATTCTGGGTTCGATCCCCAGTGGAGTCGTATTGATATTTTATGCTCACTTTCATTTCCATTTATTTTTCACCCTGAATTCTGTAGGGGTCAGATGGGTTCATATCTAGAACCTGTACAGCATTACTTCCAAACTTATGGGCTAAAAGTCCTTTAGATAATTGGATTCTATCCTCGGTGGGGACCTCTATTCTATACAATATGGCATCAATAAAGCTCTGCCACAAAGGAAGTAAAATAAAATAAAATATCTAGGGGTAATTATATTAACCTCTTAAAGTTTGGTATAATGTTACTTGTTCCTACACCCTGATACTCTCCCTATTTGGGAATTCATCTTGTAAATAACAAAGCAAGAGTGATAGATATAATTCTCCAACGAATGAGTTATCGGATGCAAAGCCAAACCTCGAAAGTATATCGGGGGAGGTAACTAAGTTAGATTCACGAATGTTATATGGAAGAAGTACCTCTCAATTCTAATAAAATACCACTCAATTGCATAACAGGGATAAACATGGATACCACCCAAGTAACTACTGTCTATGACCGTAGTAATTGGAGGTATAATTGATCACATCTTATATAAGCGCCTGTCTAGATGAAAAGCTCGACTTAAAATAGAAGAATTTGTCCTCCCTTCTTAGACATGATTTATCGAGTCCTGGGAGTTGAAATCGAAAGAAAGATAGCAGCAATTTCAATCGCCAGTTTTCATGTACCAAACGCATGTTAGCTATGCTCTTGTGAGAGAATATTTCTCGCAACAGCAACAATCGTGAGGTCCCTTTAATGGATTCTCAGCGATAAAATTGTCCAAATATCCATGTCAAAAAGGCAAAACCAATAATAATGAAATCATAACATAATTAGCAGAAATGATTCAACCCCATAACCCAAATGACAACATAAAAAAGCTTTCTTTTGAAATCCTTCAGACATCCGAGAGCACAGACAAACTGGTAATCTGTCTGCCAACAAAACAGGCTGATCAAAGTCAAAGGCATCTAAATATAACAGAATATAGCTTTGAAACATAACGAAGGCCATTAAGCAACATGAGATTTACGCATAATCACCCAACGAACGTGAAGAATTTGCACATTGGCACCCTATTCTCAAGTGAGTGCATAATATCTAAATCTATACACATTAATACAAGAGAGCTGCATTTCGGTGAAGATAACAATATAGGAAAAATGTAGATAACAATATAGGAAAAATGTACTTCTATTTGTGCCATAACAATTAGCAGCTTTTATTATTCTAGTCTTCTGCAGCATCTTCAATTTCTTCATCCTCTGGTACTCCACGAAGGTAGAGAACATTGTTACATCTAGAAACACAAATAATGGAACAAGAATTAACAATTCTAGTTAAGAATTTTATCTGACACTCTTAAAAAAGGTCAGAGGGACCAAATTAAACTCATTTACAGAGAAAAAAAAGTAGCACAACTGGCTCAAATGAGGAAAAGTATATATTTGCTTTCTAGTGTCAGACATTTTGATCATGTTGTGAAATACAAAAAAACACCAGAATGCCATGGCTTTTAGTTTAGTTCATAGTTTATTTACAACATGACTACCTCTTAATTTTCTTTTTAGTTACCTCATGAATCCCAATAAACCCACCCCCAACCCACTTGCAAATATAAGACAAAGATGACATTAAAGACATTATATAGGTGCCCAATCTTGACATTCACAGAAAGGCAAAGCATATATTGGCCCCTGTTGCCTTTTTTAACGGATTGATAAAAATGCTATTGCATTTTCTGATCACCTTAGCTCTTATATAACTAAGAAATATCAAATCATATAATTAAAATAAGAGAAAGAATAGTAAAAAGTAGTTTTGAGAAATATCAACCATCTAGGTTGTGATCACTTTGCTCATTTTAACTAACAACATGATTCAAAAGCCATATATCACGTCAAAACTAATATAAGCATTAATACTTAGTCTTCAATGTTGACATGATTTACAAAACATGGAGAAAATTTTTATAAGTGCTACCAAAACATGAAAGCCGCTAGCAAATAGAATAATGAAGAAATAATTTACCTGATTAAAATCTCCCCCAAATTTCCAGTAAATTGTCCCTCAATGTATTCTTCAGTGTTGGCCAGCTACAGACAGGGTCACAAGTACGGAAAAATAATGTAAGCAACTAATATATTGCATTAATACTTCAAAATAAAACATTAAAGTCAAAACCGATGAATACATTTACAGAGGTTACAAATATATGCATTCAGCATTTTGATAGCATAAAATGACCAAACAATTAGCAATTCTAACGTCTGCAGAACTACAAGTACAAGCGTATTTAATCCATATATTGTCAAACAAGATTATGTGGATAAAAAAGTTCACACACACATTTATTCTTATAACAGAAGGAAGTATAGTCACAATGTTGACATAATCTACAAACAATCTTGAGAAGAGAAAAGATTTTTTAAGAGAAACTAAAGCGCTACAAATAAAAAATCAGAACAAATATCCCAAGCCATGAGCAAAAAATAGGAATCAATGTACATGAGCAAACACATAAGAGTTAATTTAGAAATGCACCTGCAAGTTCATATAGGAATCAACTGAAACAAGGTAACCTGGAAAAAAAGGAAATTAACATGACATTAAAATCCATGCGGCATCAGATGACCTAATGAATAAATACTGAAAATGAAACTTGTAACTGTAATATAAAAGTAAAAAAAAAAAAAAATTGCAGCATAAAAATGGACCATACCCTTGTACTCCATTCCCCACTTTAGCTTTACAATAACATGCTTCCCAGTCAAATTGTTCAAGAAAGGCTTGGGATTAACTGGTATAGCCTGCAAATTATGGGGAAAAACATAATTAATGCAAATAAAAATTTGTTCACATTCTTGATTACCACAATTTAAAAGACATAGTTATTCGCTGTAAATTACTACACTTTCGAATTGCTTGTTCAACATTAACAGCAAAATCTAGAATAACCAAAATTCTAAAATGGATAGACTTCAAAATAAATTAGTATAACTAAATTAAAAAGAAAAAAGAAACAAAAAACCGATTTTACAATATTAGGATCTAAATTTGAAAATAGAAGAGAAGATAAAGAAAGGGTAGTGTATTCTGTGCCCCTTTTGAAGTGCGAGGTTGTTTGAGAAAAAAAGGAAAAAGAAAAGAGAAGAGGTAGTGAGAGAAACGGGTAATAGATGCTGACCGCCATTATTAGAAGAGGGCGAGATAGCAACGCTTGATGGATTTGAGAAGATGAATATCACTCTGCTCAAGATCAAGTCCTCGAGGGTTGTAATTTTACACAGTGATATGGGGCAGACGAGTTAGGGTTTTCTGATGATGAAGAATAAACAAACAAATCAGAGGGTGCACATCAAGCCACCTCATCTACCCATCCAAACACACCTGATTTCATTTTCCCCTCCATAGTAACCCCCGTACGAACGATAAATTCTTGTCTTATTATTAAGAGGTCCAATAACAACGTAACAAGCGTCCCAATAAACACTGTAACAAAAATTTATTTCAATAATTAATTATATATATAATTAGTTATAATAAAATTATTATTATATATAAATATATTAGTTAAAAAATAATTTTAAAATATTTTGTTTCATTTTGATTGCTTGAAAAAATAATTTTTATAATAAATTATTAACAAAAATATGAAGCAATTTATTTATATTATATAATTTTTATGTTTTAGGATTACTTTAATAAAAATATAATATAATCAAATTTTTAAATTTTTTAATATTACTAAAAAATAAATATTATGAAAAGAAATTAATAAATGAAAATGTTTTTTAAAAAAAAAATAATATTTACCAAAGACATGCATAACCTTACAGATCATTAGATTAAAATTTAAAAATAAAATATTATTAAATTAAGTTTAGACAATTACGACATTATTGAGAATATTATTTGGAGTTTTATTAATGTGTGTCCTAAAAACACATATTAAAGATTAAAAATATTTATTATTTATTATTAATTATTTAAAAAAGAGAATATTAAATATTTTTCTCATTTTTAATATAATAAATATTTATAAATTTATTAAATACTTTTTATTTTTAATTTCTTAACATGTACTTTTCGATAGGGACACAAATTAACAAAACCCTATTATTTTTAATGTATATAAAGATTTTCTTTTTTTCATACAAACACACTTGATTTCATTCTTTTTATTTTCTTGAAGAGGCCCCACTACTAAGAGTGGGGCCTAGGGGCCCTTAAGGTATGTTTTAGATGATAACATGACAAGATTTTATAATAACGTGTTTGTGAGTTTTTTTTTTAAAGAGTAGAATGATGATGAGAGTCAATGAGTTCTTCATTTACTATTTAAAATCTTTATTTTTTGTCATTCTAATTGAGGAGGGTTAAAGAAAAAATAATTTGAATATTTTATTTTCTTCTTTATTAATTTATTAAACTACTAAATAATAGAGTGATATATCTTTTTTATTTTATTTTTATTTTTTTATTTCATTTCATTATGAGTCATTTTCTTCCATTATCTTTTTAACTTCTCAACATAGCCTTAAGGAGACTTAGGGTTCTTAGTGAAAAAAATATTTGTGTAGATCTTATTTATATAAGTTATGTAAATTAAATCAATCAATAATTGAAATGTTATCATTTTTAACATAAAATAATTGTGTAACATAAAATTTATACAATTAATTAAGTATTAATTGATTTAATCTACATAACTATACAAATAAAATATACACAAATATTTCTTCCCTAGTGGAACCAGGAAAAGGAGGGGGTGGTTGAGTATTGAGATGGGTCGAACCTCCATACTCTCTACATTGTCCCACAGCTTAGTTACCAGTGATCAATTGACTTTAGGGACCCTTAGATTTCATTTTCATCACAACTATTTATATTTAGAAATCTTATCAGAATAAATAATACTTTTTATACGTATCCATGGTGCACATTTGAAAGTATAGGTATGTATAAATTTTAATGGGCTACCTGTAACATTCTATTTTTTTATGAAATATTTTATGATGAATAAAATTTTAATTTTTTTAATTTGAATATGTTATTTAATTTTATTTTACAATAATTGTTACTAATAAAAAAATATTAAAAATATTTTAATAGATAAATTTATAAATAAATATTTACAAAAAAATTATTTATGAGAAAATATTTCTAAAATAAAATTATTTTAATTTAAATATTTCTTAAATAATGATTAATTAAATAAATATTTTATTTAAAAAATAAAATAAAAAATAATGATTATAGGTGTAACGTTGCGCTGCAACGTCCACCACCAAGAGTAAAAAGTAGCCATTCACATTATCTATTTAAGGGGCTTAAACGCGTGCTATCAAAGACAAGGAGAAAGAGTGCTGATATTGTGAAATTGGGAGAAAGAAAAAGAAAGAGAGAGAAAAGGAAAAAGGAAGAAGGAGTGAAAGGGTGAGGCCGTGAGGTGCTGACCGAGAACGTAGGAGAGAAGGAGAAAGAAGTGAAGAAAAAAAAAAAAAGAAAAGAAAAAAAAAAAAAAAAAGTAAGAAAGAAAATTTGGTAAGAAGTAGGATTTGAATTTTTTTTAAATAAAATCATGACTTTTAGATGTTTATATGTTTTATTAATTAATTTATTATTTTAATATTTTATATATATTATTATTCTTATTAAATTTATTATGTACATGTAATATTATAAAATTTTGATATTTGTTTAATTTTAAAATATTTATGATATTTGACAAAATTTAGAATTATTATAATTTTAATATTGATTATTTCATGAGATCAATATAATAAATTAAAATATCACTTAAAGCTTAAGTTAAATAAATATTTTAATTATATTGGACAATAAATATATGTACTTGATTTATATGAATTTTTTTTATATTTATCTTAGCTTTAGAACAAGTTTATAACATTTATTTTGACATTTACAATAAAGGACTTTTGTGCAATTAATATACTATCAGGAGCAAGACAAATTATGAATCATGATAAAGACCTAACAAACTATGGATTATAATATGGACCAGACAATTATAGACTGTGATGTAAACTTTTAAAAGAACTATTAAATTAATTTTAAATCATAGTTGGTCTCTTGAGGAATTGACATTTAAATTTAATGATTTTAAGTTTTGTGAACTTTATTTAATTGCCATAATTTTATTTATAGACTTGTATATGATGAATTTATTTGTGATATATTTGTGATTTGTATTGCTTATGTTTGTGTGTGATGACAAGTAAGTGATTCATGAAAAAATTTGCACCTAATCATTGAGAGACAAAGAGATTAATTTCCTCTTATGTTACCTATTTGGTTAGTGTGAGTATGTCTGAATTTATTGTCACGTTGTTAAAGTAACATTAGAGATATGGTGAATTGTCTATGGAAGTGAAGATCTTTGAGTAAAATGTGTGATAAACAGACATGAAAAAAAAAGAAAAGTAAATGGTGAATTCTCTGTGATGAGAAACTTGCTAGCTAATGTTTGCTGACATTGAAGAATTTACTAATGTTTGCTCATATTTGAAAATTGCTTACTGAGGTTTGAGGAACTTATTGATATTTGTAAATACTTGCTGATAATTAATACTTGTTTGTTAGTATTTGAGAGACTTACTGATGTTAATATATAAGACTATATTGTGTAATTTATTTAGCATTCATTTTGTTATGTTAGAATTATGCTACTTTTGTCATACTTTAGTTATTATGTAATTTTTTGTGTATTTTACACAATTAAAATTTATTATGTATTTTTAAATATTTTTATAATTATTTATTTCTTACTAAAAATTTTTAATTCTCACTCTATTCATAGTATTAAGACTAACACAAGATACATTATAATTATCATTATTCAAATCAACTTGATGATAGAAGTTATGATACCACATCATAACCCAATTCTCTCAAAAAACTTAAAGGCACATGAATAGATTTAGTATATCTTTAACAGATATATTATGTGAATGCGAGAACTTGAGGAGTTCGGTTTGCATGGCCAGGAGTTAGGTGTTTATTATTTCTTGGATTTGGTGTATTAGACCTTCGTATGTTACTTAATGATTATATATTAGCCACTGGCATTTGACCGAATTATAGTAATCATATGATTGCAAAATGAAATGCAATATTGGGGTTGTGACCAAGTTGAATTCAGATTGAATTGAATAGATGAATACATTAAATGGGTTTAAATATGCTGATTTTGAGTTGTTTTTTGTGACACTTGCTTTAATTTATTTAGTAGGTTAGAAAATGAGTGTCATATCACATGCTTAATTAATGGATATCTATGATGTATGAAAATGGATAAGAATATCCAATATGATACGAATACAATACAAGAATACAATATTTTTTTAAAATTAAGATACAAGTATGACTAGATGAGACTTAATACATATATCTAATTTCATAAATTATAATAAAAGCATATAAATTCATTATAAAATTATTGTAAGAAATCATAAAATGTATCATTTAAAATAAATCAAAGTAATTAGTATCACTAAACTTTGAAATTTTTTTTATAAGAAAAGAACTCGGATCGATAAAACTAGAAAAGCACAAAGAGTAAAGTTTATATTTTAAATGCCAAAGCTGAATCACTCATAAAGTAAAAGCATGATAGATTAAATAAAAAATTCAAATGGCTGCCAATCTGCCATGTAAAACAAAAATCACAATTCACTCATTGTTCAATGGTTAAAAAATTGACTCAGCAGACTCACGGTTGAAACTAAAGACTAACGGTTTGAAACCAGAAAGCCAATGCAATTACGGTCTTCTTGCTTAGCACTGGCAAGGCATGTAACTCACCGTTTGAAACTTGAAAGCCAATACCCCAACACACAGCAGCACCCGGCAAGTTGCAACCTGAGAAGGAAGTTGCAGAATTGCAGAGGCGCCAACCAAACCAACGTCAGAACTCAGAAGAAACAGAACTCAACGTTTTTGAAAAAAAAGAAAAGAAACGGAACCTGTAAGTACCGGGCACCGATATGGTGGCTGAGAGCCGTACCGGTGCATCATACATAGATATCATGGAAGAGGGAATAAATGGTAAACTAGAGTGCCTCTTCTTTCTTAAAAATATTTATTTTTCTGTAAAAAAAATGGTAACTAGATTGTTGGAGAAAAGCTTTGGAATCACGTGTTTTCCTTATTTAAATATAAATAAAATAGAATATATGAAATATAAGTTTAATAAAATACAACAGCCACTATCTTGGAGTCAAAATTGAGTATCATACCGTAACACAACACAGGTCGCATGATTCAAGTAACTTGAATCTATTATACAAAGTATGGAGAGTTAAGAGAGAAGTAATTCATAGGATTTAAGTTGAGTGGACAAAATAAAAAAATGTTTTAGAAGTTATTTGTAATTGGAAGGTGCCTTCCAATTTTAAAAGAAAATTAAGAAAAAATTTATTAAACATTCATAAGATCAATAATGTTTTATGGTATCGAATATTAGGTAATAAAATACCTACAAATGTATAAGATAAGCGTTGTAGAAGATGACAAGAATATTGTGATGAATGAATAGAATAAAAAAAAAAAAGATAAAATTAAAAATAAATGTATTCAAAAAAAAGTTAGAGTACCACCAATTAAAAAAAGTGATTGAATTATGTCCAACATGATTTTGTTACGTGAGAAGAAGAACAATTGAGGCCCAATAAAAAGAGTTGATCATATTAAACATTCCTGACGAACAAAGATAGCCCGAAGACCAAGGAAAATTCTAAGAAAAATCATTGGAAAAGACATTGATTTAAATGACCTTTTTGAAAATTGATTCTTGATAGAGTAGAATGGTTTCAATTGCTTATTTTGTAAATGGATGTCATATTAGACAAGGTTTAGGACCCAGAAAAATATAATTTAGGAATTCTGGGAAGAAATATTGACACTTTGAATGATTAAGAAATGATTAGAATAGGTTGAAATTATAAATTTGTAAATATCGTGGAAAGCCTGGTTGACTTGTAAGTACAATGTCTTTAAAGGTCACTCTACTCAATATATCACAAAAGTACTTGCTGTTCAAAGAAGCTTATTGACACTAGATTAGGCATCACTCAAATAATAGCTCATTAACTAGGCCAAGTGAATTGCTGGTTTTAGTTGTACAGATTAGACATGTACGTGTTTTAAAACTGAACACCTATTCTTCACTTTAATAGGGGTCCTTTCCTAGTTAACCGTATTGGAGATGACAGTACTGTCTCCACTAAAAGCATGTTTATCTAGCAAAAACAATGATCAATTAGCTTTTTGGTTATGGAATATCATGATTATCCTTTCAAGATGCTAACTTGTTTTTCCCTATATGAACCATATCACAGATACGCTAGGATTCCTGATGTTGAAACTGAGACAAATCCCATCGATCGAACTGTGGCTCATTTGCTCTTTCATAGGCCTTTGGAGTTAACAGGGAATTATTCTGACAATCTGGACTCGCCTATTTCTGCTAAGATGCAATACGAAAGCAAAGCAGCTAACGTGGAGAGCTTTCCTGTGCGGTGCTTGCCAGATGAGGACTTGAAAAGTAATCAACAATTTTCTCCACAAGGGTCAAGGGTTTTAAGAATTCTTGCTCATTGTTTGAGGCCCAGCCTATGGATCAGTTTAAAAACAGTCCTTGCATAGACAATTCGGATAATGCTTCTAACAATGAGAAAAAGGTTTTCCTGGAATCTGAGGGTAATTACTTCCTTAATTACGTCCATGGTTATTGCTATGCTTTCCTCATTCGAATATATGTGGATTTACTGGTAATGCAAATGTTTTCTTTTATTGTCAGTGGTCTGGATCATAATCAAGGCAAGTGTTGAAGTCTATCATCACGAAATCCTCAGCACAAGTTCCAAGCATGCATGTTATCAGTAATATTTGTTTCTTCTGTTTAAAAACTTGACAGTATGAATCTCAGTGTTCAAGCGGGTGAGTGCTGAGTTATTTTAATCATAACTACATCAGATATGTGTAGTAGTCGTAAAGCCACTCATGCCAAATTAATCAAGAATTGGCCGGACTGATTTGGACCAAGCTCTAAAGTTGATGTGGTACTTCTATATGGCAACGTCTAATATACACCCTCTTAAAGAGGGTGTATCATACACTTTAAATGTAAAATCGTTGATTTAGTATTATATAAATTTAAAGACAGAGATTAATTATAAGAAACTTGACAAACTAGTTAATATTATTAAATCAATTATTTATGAAAGATCCTTCTTCTGCTCATTCTTCTCTCTCCCTTTCTCTCACAAGTTAGAGATCGGTAAGATAAAAAGCTCATTTTATTCTAAGTCTTCACAAAATTTCGCTCTTCATCATCCCTCAGATTCCAAACGTTCACAAAATTCAACTCTTCATCCTCTAATGAAAGCTCGGCTTTGGGGTCAGTGTCAGCCTTGACTTTGACTTCGGCTTCGTCACAATCGGTGGCGTAGATTGGAATTAGAACCCTTGTTCTTCTCCGAAAACCAGACAAAGATCTTCAATTTGCCTTTCTTACCCACTTTCTTCTCCGAAACCTCAACCGGTTCAACCAGTTTCTCAACACCCTTCCCAACCCCACCATCGTCACTCACCGACTCGTCCGGGTCGGTATCCCCGGACCCGGGAGAGTTGTTATTTTCCGTCGGGTTCGACAGGGATGGACCCAAGCACAGAACAAGGTTGAGACCCAGTTCACCAAGTCCGAAACCCAAACCACTACCGATTTTGAAACCCGAACCACCACCAAGTCTGAGATCCCAATCACCAAGTTTGTTGTGCGGAGATGGGTTATGGTGAAGAGGGGAAAAGGGTAGGTGGGGGTTTTCAGGGCTGGTGAGTAAGCGGTTGGGGTTGGAATGGTTCAGGGACCATTTGAGGTTGGAAAAAGAGGAGAAGTTGTGGTGGAGAGGGTGAGACTTTGGTAAGATAAAAAGCTCATCTCATTCTTGGAGTGAAGAGAAATAGAAAGAGAAAGCACGGTGGCAGCGAAGAAGAAATTGCGAAAGGGTCGACAAAGGAACAAAAGAATTGGCTCTGCGATAAGCATATTTTACTACAAAGGAACAAAAGAATTGGCTCTGGAAGAATGTTTCTAAACTGGTATTTTTTTTGCCTTAACATTGTAGTTCTTCTTGTAGCCCCTTGTAATATATCATCATTTATTTATGTATATGTATGACTATTAGTCTATAATTTCTACGAGACAATGTCTTGATAGAAAAAGGAATCTGTCACCCTGTTGCATACATTTGATGAAAAAGGAATCTGTCATCATGACATAAGGATGCTGATAATCACATATTTTATTTATTAAGAAACTCTTATGTTTAGTCATTTACACTCTCCATATTCTTAATTGATTGAGTTTAGTATGATTTTGTGAGTTTGAGCTCAAATTGGTCCTAATTGAATATTTTCAGCATTATTGAGATTTTACACTGTTTCTGTATTTTGGCCATAACTTGAGTTCCTGATATCTGATAATCATGAATTTTATCTTGTAGGAAAGCTAAGAGGAAGCTCTACAACTTTGATGAAGAGCTCAAAGTCCTAAACAGATGTCTAAGGGACCTAAGTTTACATGGAAGTCAGAATACGGGTTCTGTCACTAGAATCCGAACGGTGTGCACTCATAAAATCATATCTCAAGATGTAATAATGGAGATGGGCTGAAATTTGGATAGTTGATAGTCAAGACCCAAATAAACAACTTTCATGAAGAACACCTTTTGAAAGAATGAAGTCTAATGGGTCATTTTGGGCTTGCAAGTCGGAACAGAGGTGTTGAAATTGGGTTTGAGTAACCCGTGGTATTTGGGTCATATCTTGGGCTGTAGGAAGCCAAATTGGACGATCCAGATATGCATGTTATAGCCAAGACAAAGATCTATAACTTTCATGAAGAGCACTTTTCATGAATCTGAAGTATAATCGGTCGTTTTTGGCTTCCAAGTCAGACACAAGATTTTCGCACTCAACCACTCCACTCCACTCAACTACTCCACTCAACCAAATCACTCCACTCATCCACTCAACCACTCAACCACTCTACTCCACTCATCCACTCAACTAACCCACTCAACCAAACCACTTAATCACTCCACTCATCCACTCATCCACTCAACTAACCCACTCAACCAATATTGAATCCACTCCACTCAAACCACTCCACTCCACTAGCCCACTCATCCATCCACTCACCTTTGTCATTTTGTTACCCTAGACTTCTATAAAAGGGCACCATTGGTTATCATGTAGGGGGTTGGGGGTTGGACTCTCCTTCATTTCTCTCAGTTTTTCTTGTGATTTCCTTCTAACTATGTGTAACTAAACCTCCCTTGGTTAAGGGGGTGATGAAACCGCTAGTATTGATGTTGTAAACTTTGCATATTTGATTATTTCAACACAGTTATGTTTTTATTCATATATTTCTGAATCTATTGTTGGTATGAAGGTTTTTATACTTGTTTCCACTTTCAAAGTGGTAGATCTAGGTTTATTATGCGCGGTTGCGGTAGTAGATCTAGTGGGATGTATGATGTTCATGTGGGTATAATTATCTTTGTGCTATTTGCCAATTATAAAAGTGGTAGATCTGGGTTTATTATGCTTGTGATTGCGGTATTAGATCTAGAGAAATATATGTTCTAAGTAATTTAATCCCGGTGTGTGATTAGATCTTAGTGTAATTGGTTTTCTAAATCTTAATGCAATTGTTGGATAGTTGTAAGAGCGGTTGCTTTATGACTAATCGTTGATTTGAGGTTCTTTAAATTGGCCAACACGTAAGGAAAACAGAGATTTACTCTCACAATTGTATAAAAACATAATTGAGCATGTTGGAATAAAATGATATGTGGATTTACATTATCATATAAATCTAGTGGTGGATTCAATCTCTTAACCAATTTTCTTCTATTGTTGTTTTTAGTTTATTTATTATTATTGTCTTTAAAATTGTTCATTGTTCATCAAAACTCCAAAACCCCCTATTTATTGTTTATTGTTAATTAGAGTTTAAATTAGAAATTATTTAATAGTGTTAATTGAATTGGTTCTCTGTGGATCGACCCTTACTAACTACAACTAGTTGTAAGGTTTTTATTTTCTGATGGGCCTAACAACTGATTTTTATCAAAATTTTAATCGCTATATCCGCACGCATCAGAATTTTGGCGCCGTTGCCGGGGACCCAATTTTTTAATGACACTATTAATTTATTTCCTATTTTTACTCTGTTTTTATTTTTGTTTTTATTTTACTTTTAATTTTTGATGCTTTCTTTCTAAGTGTCTTGTAGGTGTTGATGTCCATTAATCATGGATGCTTGTGGGATTTGCTTATCACCTTGGCATATCACTGATTTGTGTCCTACTCTCCTAGTGGACACAAATGAGGAAGTAGAGGCAGTATGGGGATATTCTGAACCTTCCAACAACTATAACCCGTACTCCAATACATATTATCCAGAGTGGTGGGACTATCCTAACTTGAGTTATGGACAGCAACCTCATAATCAACCTCCAGCCTATGAACTTCCAGAATTTCAACAGAGGCAAACATATTTCCCTCAGAGACAGCAGCAAGTTCAAGATCCTTGGCAGCCTGAACCTTCATTGGAGGAACTAATAAGACAATTTGCCATTAATACTATACAGTTCCAACAAGAAACAAAGGCCAATGTACAGAGTTTCCAACAAGAAATCAATAACATGGCTAACTCTTTGGAGCAGTTAGCCATAGAACTCACCATATGCAAAGCCTAAATTTTGAAAGACTTCCCTCACAACCCGAAGAGGATGTGATGGAAGATCCTAGTGCTGTCACATTGCAGAGTGAGAAGACATTAGATGAACCCACCCCTCCTCCACAAATCACTACAGAGGAAGACCAAGAGCCTAAACAGGTAAATGAGGAAGGGAAAAACTTTGAAGCTCCCAAGGTAAGTAATCCTGAACCCCTTCTTAATGTAGTGGAGGAGCAACATGATGAGTTGTATGATGAATTTCCTGATTTTATTAGTTTTAATAATTATATTCATTGCCACTCATGCACTAATTGTAAAGGTGATATGATATGTGCTAGTCATCTTTGAGATTTCTCAGCAGTTTGATAGTTGATGATTCTGTTTACAAAGCAGAATCTAAGACCCAAAGGAAGGAGGAATTGCAGGTCATGGAAGAATTTTTAGAAAAGGAAAAAGAGCATCCGATGACCATCACTACTGAAGTGGACTTTGTGTTTGGGCCATCGTTCAGTAGAAATAATGCACATGAAGCTGATAAAGTGCACATATTACTTTTCAGTGGTGAAGCCAAGGAAAATAAGGGCCAATGGGACCCTGGTGGGAGCCCTTATGCTGCAAGCTTAATTTGTTCATCACACAACCAATGACATCCTGGTGAAAGCTCTCATATTGTTTTAATTATAACTTGGTCATCACTCTTCAACCAATGGCATCCTGGTGAAAGCTCTCATATTATTTCACCTACAGTTTGGTCATCATACTTCAACCAATGGGACCCCGGTGAAAGCTATCATGTTGTCTTAACTATAGCTTGGTCATCATGTTTCAAACAATGGGATCCTGGTGGAGTCTTTTCACCTACCTCACTTGATAAGGCCAATAAACACCGTCTCAAACAATATCATGAACTACCAAAGAATGCAGAAGTGGAGGTGATGAACCTTCTCCATCCGCATTATGAATAAAAAAATAATAATAATAATAAAAATGAAAAAAAAACCAAAAAAAGAAAAAAAATTAACCTTTTATTTTTATCTTTATTTTTATTTTTATTTTTTTTTTTTTTTTATAATTCTGTAGGGGTAATTCTCCATTTTCTTTTCTTGTACATATTAATAGTGGGGTTAATTCTCTTTTTTATTTTTATTTTTATTTTTTTTGTACAATGGGGGTAATTCTCCTTTTATTTTTTTTGTATATACTAACTCAAATTGGGGGAATCTCTCCCTTTTATTTTTTTTTTTACATACTAACAATGAACCTCTCCCTTTTACTTTCTGTAATTTTTTTATTTATTATTTTTGTCATTTATTTATTTTCTGTCATTTTTTATTTATTTATTTATTTTTATTTATTTTTTTTATTTTTGTCGTTTATTTATTTTCTGTCATTTATTTTCTGTCATTTATTTTTGTTATTTATTTATTTATTTTGCTTATTTAATTTATTTGGTGGTTGGTTTCTACCACACCATTTTTGAAATTTTTTTATTTGGTGGTTGGTTTATTACCCCACCTTTGTTATTTTATTTTATTTTATTTATTTGGTGGTTGGTTTATTACCCCACCTTTGTTATTTTTATTTTATTTATTTGGTGGTTGGTTTATTACCCCACCTTTATTATTTTTTTTATTTGGTGGTTGGTTTATTACCCCACCTTTGTTATATATAAAAAAAAATAAAAAAAAAAGCTGTGTGCCCGACAATGAGGTAGGTAGTGCCATTAAATTTTGTCACTCGGAAGCATGTGGAGGTCATTTTTCTTCAACAACAACAACTGTGAAAATCTTGCAGTATGGATTTTATTGGCCTACTTTATTGAAGGTCTACTACACCTTTTGCAAAAGCTGCGGAAATTGGTCAAAAATGTTCCGCTTTGAGATTATCATCCGCACCTACTCCTTAGAAAATTGAGATCAAGGAGGCGCAGTTCTTTGGTTGTCAAACACGTGGGGCCGTAGATATTGAGGATCCTAGGAATGGTAATGTGCTTAAAGTTAATGGACAAAGACTCAACCATTCCTGGAAAACCAAGTTCTTGAATTCTTTGTGTTCTGGGTTAAGTGGCGGATACGATATTCGTGACTCTCAAGTCGATTTATTTTTCGGTTTCCCAAAATAATGAACCCTTCTTCTCCTTATGGATGTAATTCTTTCAAACTTGAGCAAATATTTTCCTTCTCTTCCTCAAAATGCTCTGAGAACAATCTACAAAGTTCGATGTGAAAGATTGAGACTGTTAATGCACAAAGGTATGCCAGAAGATGTACGCTGGATAATTGAAGCAAAGGTCCGATTAGCAGGTGAGTCCTCAATTTCATTTAACTCATATATGCCTGGTTTTGGAAGAAGTTCATATTCTAAAAAGAGAAGAGCAAAAAGATTACAAGTTTGTCACAAATGTGGACGATGGAACTGTAACAAGCGATGTCGTACTTTGGGGATGGTTTCCGCAAATAGAGAAGATAAAATTTTTTTCATTAAGAATGGACTAAGTAAGGAGTCATTAGATGATATCTTATAAACTCTTGAGACGCATTCTTGTGGATTGGTGCATCGTGAAATTCTTAAATTGTGGAATCTCTTCAAGGATGAAGAAAAACGCTACAGTCTTGGGAATCTGACTCAAAAAGACCCTGTTTGCCAATTTATAAGAAAATTGGATGGGAAGCTTATCCTCGACTCATAGAAGGCGTTTAAGCCGTTATTGACGTTAAACCAGAGGCAGATGTGAGCCATATCCACAAACAATCATGTACGTATCATCCTCTTCTTCTTCTTCATGTCATCTTTAAAAAAAAAAAAAAAAAAAAAAAAAAAAACAAATAAAAAATAAAAAAAAAGAAAAGATTCTGTGTTTCTTAATTTTAACCTTTTCTGACACCAGCCAACCTACCCATATAGGTGTTATCATTACTTTTTCTATTCTCTTCCTTATTTAAACACTACATTTCCTTCACTTTCCTTCAACTTAAAATCATTCAAAGGGAGTGTGAGTGTAAAATGAAGGGAACTTCTTCTTCTGTTCGTAGATTTGTCAGTATCTGTGTATTTTGTGGGACAAGTTATGAGAATGGTTTAGAGTTTGTAAACGTAGCAAGCACTGTTGGTAGAACACTTGCTGCGAGGAACATTCGTGTAGTATATGGGGGAGGTTGCATTGGGTTGATGGGGGCTGTATCACTTTCTGCATTTGTAAGAGGTGGTCAAGTTTTAGGTATCATTCCTGAACCTTTAACTCGAAGGAACATCATTGGAAAGACAGTTGGACTGGAAATTAAGGTATCCTCTATGCATGAACGAATGAAGGCGATGCTTGACAACTCTGATGCATTCATTGTCTTACCTGGTGGTTTTGGTACTTTGGAAGAACTCTTTCAAGTTGTCTCTTGGGCCCAATTGAACATCCACCATAAACCCATAGGTTTGTTGAATGTTAATAATTTCTTTGATAATTTGTTATCTTTTGTTGACCATGCTGTGGAACAGAAATTTGTCACACATTCAGTAAGACAACTCCTTATCTCTGCTTCTACTGTTGATGAATGGATTGATAAATTAGAAGCATTTGTTTATGAACCTGATCCAGTAACAGTTCAGATAGATTGGTCCGAAGGAAGCGGTGAAGGAAGTGGTGAAGGAAGCAAAATGAAAAGAAAGCCAGCCAAGACACTCCAACTATTTAAATAATTACTAGCTTTGGTTTTATTTATTGTTCTTTGTTTTTGTTTGTGTGAGGTTTTTCTTTTCAGTAATTGCAGCAACAGGTAATATATTCTATCCTTTACCTATCTATGTTTTGTAAAAAAAAAAAGAAAAAAGAGTGTGTTTGTTAATATGTTTATTGTATTTGTCATCAATTTAGTAATTAGGGATGGCAGAGTAAAGAGTAAATAATTTTACTCTTGAGACGCATCTTAATTGGTGGCAGAGTAAGGAGTTTGTTTTTAGGTAGTAAATAAATAGTATTAAATTGTAAAAGTACTAAAGTTTTATGATTTGATTTCTTTTCAGGGTCTGATGCGGCAATGACAGTGTGCTTCTTTTCTGCTTGGCGTTGATTCACTTCTTATCAGGTTGTGTTGCTCTTTTCTATATCTCTCTTTCGCATTGAGGACAATGCTTATATTAAGTGTGGGGGAGAGATTTTAGAAATTTTTATTTCAAAAAAAATATTTATTTCAAAAAAAAAAAGTTTCATTGCATGATTGAATAACTTTTCTCCCTTCTTGAACTGATATGCTTGGTGATGGATGATTAAATTGATGAATTGAGTTTGATGGATGCATACCTTGTGAGATTTTGAGCCTAATGGATGGATTTAACATTTATGCCATTCTCTTCTTTCTTGTGATATTTTCACTCATGTTAATGACCACTCTAGAACTTGCTTTGATTCGTTTTAAGGCTACATTTCACTTGCATGCATGAACATGATTGAGGCCGTCTTTCTTAATTAGCTAGTTTAACCAAATAGCCAACCTTGTTTTCAATATGATATCAAGCACTCTTTTGACTTCTTGAAAATTTTCTGATTCTTGTCAACTTTGTATATTTTTCTTTGCTTAACCCCTTTGAGCTTATTTGACCATTCCTTGTTTCTAGCTCATTACGTGCCTTAAATGAAAAATCATGTTCTTATTTTACCTTAGGGAATAAAAGAACATTAGCTTGGTTAATGGATGAGTTTTTGAACAAGTGTGGGGGTGTGTGTACAAAATGGTTGTTGAAAAAGGAAAGAGTGCCTAAAACAAAAAAACAAAAAAAAAAAAAAAGAAAAAAAAAAAATGTATGTATACGATTATGTTCAAATATGAAAAAAAAAAAAAAAAAAAAAGAAAAGATTGAGAAATGAATATGTAAAGGGTTATACATTAGAGTTGGGATGAACTTTTATGCTTGTTATTTGAACTCACTCTCATTTGCTTTTATTCTCTTTGGTATTTATCCTCTCATATCCATTTTACCCTCTTCTTACATTACCTTGACCTCACTACAACCTTGAATAAAGTCCTCATGATTTGTGTATGCATGTGTTTTGAGTAGTGGAGAAGTAGAAGATAAGCAAGCTTATGGTAGTGTAATTTTCATGGGTTGAATTGAGTGAAATACCTACCTTTTTAAACACTTGAGAGATTGAGAGAGAATCTTGTGAAGATCTATCATTCTCGATTCATGTTGAAGATACTTTGCTTGTTGGTTTGAGATGTGGAGAATTGTTAACTCATGAATGTTTTGATCTCTTGAACCTTTGGTTGTTCTTCTTGATTGTAAAATTTTGGGCTCTTGAATGTCGTTGGAATTTAAAATTTTGTTAATCTCTTATGTCCTTGTTTTGGTCTTGAGTTTTGCCCAGGAGTGCAAAAAGCTAAGTGTGGGGGAATTTGATAATCACATATTTTATTTATTAAGAAACCCTTATGTTTAGTCATTTACACTCTCCATATTCTTAATTGATTGAGTTTAGTATGATTTTGTGAGTTTGAGCTCAAATTGGTCCTAATTGAATATTTTCAGCATTATTGAGATTTTACACTGTTTCTGTATTTTGGCCATAACTTGAGTTCCTGATATCTGATGATCATGCATTTTATCTTGTAGGAAAGCTAAGAGGAAGCTCTACAACTTTGATGAAGAGCTCGAAGTCCTAAACAGATGTCTAAGGGACCTAAGTTTACATGGAAGTCAGAATACGGGTTCTGTCACTAGAATCCGAACGGTGTGCACTCATAAAATCATATCTCAAGATGTAATAATGGAGATGGGCTGAAATTTGGATAGTTGATAGTCAAGACCCAAATAAACAACTTTCATGAAGAACACCTTTTGAAAGAATGAAGTCTAATGGGTCATTTTGGGCTTGCAAGTCGGAACAGAGGTGCTGAAATTGGGTTTGAGTAACCCGTGGTATTTGGGTCCTATCTTGGGCTGTAGGAAGCCAAATTGGACGATCCAGATATGCATGTTATAGCCAAGACAAAGATCTACAACTTTCATGAAGAGCGCTTTTCATGAATCTGAAGTATAATCGGTCGTTTTTGGCTTCCAAGTCAGACACAAGATTTTCGCACTCAACCACTCCACTCCACTCAACCACTCCACTCAACCAAATCACTCCACTCATCCACTCAACCACTCAACCACTCTACTCCACTCATCCACTCAACTAACCCACTCAACCAAACCACTTAATCACTCCACTCATCCACTCAACTAACCCACTCAACCAATATTGAATCCACTCCACTCAAACCACTCCACTCCACTAGCCCACTCATCCATCCACTCACCTTTGTTATTTTGTTACCCTAGACTTCTATAAAAGGGCACCATTGGTTATCATGTAGGGGTTGGGGTTGGACTCTCCTTCATTTCTCTCAGTTTTCTTGTGATTTCCTTCTAGCTATGTGTAACTAAACCTCCCTTGGTTAAGGGGTGATGAAACCGCTAGTATTGATGTTGTAAACTTTGCATATTTGATTATTTCAACACACTTATGTTTTTATTCATATATTTCTGAATCTATTGTTGGTATGAAGGTTTTTATACTTGTTTCCACTTTCAAAGTGGTAGATCTAGGTTTATTATGCGCGGTTGCGGTAGTAGATCTAGTGGGATGTATGATGTTCATGTGGGTATAATTATCTTTGTCCTATTTGCAGCTTATAAAAGTGGTAGATCTGGGTTTATTATCGCGGATTTGCATGGTATTAGATCTAGAGAAATATATGTTCTAAGTAATTTAATCCCGGTGTGTGATTAGATCTTAGTGTAATTGGTTTTCTAAATCTTAATGCAATTGTTGGATAGTTGTAAGAGCGGTTGCTTTATGACTAATCGGTGATTAGGAGTTGATTTGAGCGGTTGCTGAATTGGCCAACACGTAAGGAAAACAGAGATTTACTCTCACAATTGTATAAAAACATAATTGAGCATGTTGGAATAAAATGATATGTGGATTTACATTATCATATAAATCTAGTGGTGGATTCAATCTCTTAACCAATTTTCTTCTATTGTTGTTTTTAGTTTATTTATTATTATTGTCTTTAAAATTGTTCATTGTTCATCAAAACTCCAAAATCCCCTATTTATTGTTTATTGTTAATTAGAGTTTAAATTAGAAATTATTTAATAGTGTTAATTGAATTGGTTCTCTGTGGATCGACCCTTACTAACTACAACTAGTTGTAAGGTTTTTATTTTCTGGTGGGCCTAACAACTGATTTTTATCAAAATTTTAATCGCTATATCCGCACGCATCAGATGCCAATCAACTTGAGTTGTTTTATTTTGTTAGGACTTCACAATCTATTAAAGTAATGAAAAGAGGTATTACTTGTAAACAAGTATATTTTCAAAGAAGTATGATTTTGATTTTTTCGGTACAGTATAATTCTGATATTTGCTCATAGTCTTCAAATCTGTAATTGCTTGAATTGCTAATTTAAAAGTTTAATAATTTATATATAGCATGAATCTGAGATTGTAAAGGCTTTTGCAAAGTAACGTGACTTGCCTTTGTCAGGAATATCTTTGAAGTTTGAAGCACTTCTGCATATTATTTGTTGCTACTTCAATAAATTTAAAGATTCAACACTTATTTGTTGCAAACCTGAAATCATTTTTGTGATTCATGGCTGCCTGTGATATGTTTTAAGCCATTTTGAATATCTTGCTTTTGGTTAACTCCTGATTTTGGCAGAAACCAAAGTTGAGTCATTTTTTGTTAGCAGAATTAAAGTGTATATTGTGCAAGTATTATATGGGTCGATAAACCACATTGGGGGGATTTTGATTCAAAAATATGGGATGTTAGGGACTGGGATCATATGCTTTTGGGATTTTAATTCAGTATTTGAGCACTATTTTCTGCATTTGAAAGATGACATGTAAGGCTTCCATGCATATAAATTCCATCTCAAGACTCTTTTCCCATTTAAACCTGATTTTTGTCAAAGCCAATACTATTTTTGCATAATTACAGTTTGTGGCAGAACCTGTTGTTTTGCTCATAACATTAGCTACACAATTTAGAATTGTTCACTATCAGTCCTATTTGACAGCTAATATATAGGGCTTCAATATGTGAAATCCTTGGTTTTTAATCCTAACCCAATATATCCCATTTTGCATATAAAGCTAGATCATATTCTGCCAAATTTCATACATGGGGTTGTTTGAGAATTATAACATAACTTAGGCCAAATTTCATGCATGGGGTGTCAATTGAGAGGTCCAAGTTAGATTTGGAGTAAGCAAGAGAAAAAGGGAAAAGCCACAGGACTCTCGAATGTCCTGGAGATTGTATTCATAGTAGAGAGTCTACTACTGTTATTGTTTGTAGATTTGTTGTAATATTCCTCTTTGATTCTGCCTCATATTGATTCAGATTCTGGTAGGGGAGAGTTCTATCAATAAAACTTCATCTTCTACAATCTTTTCTGGTCCAATTATGCTATATTATCAGTAATTTTTAGAAAAAAAGTTATTAGATAAAGACACAATTAACGACGTTATTATATTTGAGACTGTTGGATTGACTTACTCTTGAATAATATTTTTTATTTTTGAATTTGTTTAATAGGTAAAACAGAAAACACTCATCATCTGGCAAGAGAATCAACGCATCATCAGCAATAACCTTGTAGTATATGGCATAAAAAGTATGTGCCCACATTTGCCTACAAAAAGGCCTGAAAAGCATCTACGAATTATAGGCGAAAGAAAAGACATAGCAGGAGATATCAGAGTGCTGAGAGCAAGAACCTTTATGTAGAAATTTAGTGAGCATACATGAGAACTGAGAAACAACTTGAAGGAATTAAAATTCTTTAGGCACTTACTTTTTTTTAACACCAAATTAAGTTACTAATAGCAAAGATACGCCTTAGAGAAAGAGACACAATGAGAGTATGATCTAGGAGTGGGTTAAAAAATACAATATTATTGTAATGGTGCCCAAATATGCTAAGGCAAAAGTAACGAGTTATATTCTGCAATGAAGCTACTACTCTTCCTTCAGTTCATGGCTTTTCAGATCTTACATGTTCTCTATTAATTGTTATTAACAAATTAGAGTGCAAAAAAATCATCAATTGGACCATGTGCACCCCTTCCAAACTTCAAATTGATGATGCAAATTGCAAGATTTAAAAAAACGTCCGCTAGAAACTTCTTTAGACTTGAGTCTCCTAAGCTCTTCAACTGTTTGATAGTAATCAAGGTTATGCCACTTCAAAATTTTTCAGTTCAGATGATCAAGATTAGGCATAGGACATGAACCCAGATATCAGAGCTTCATGGCACAAGGCAGTTGTTGGACACATCTTCAACAAATCCAATATCAATACCACTGACCACCAGCTCCACCATGAGCAGTAGTAACTTTTCTTACCATGTATTGAGGCTTTGGCTGCAGTCTATTAGAAATGGAGGATAAGAAATACCCCTGGAACAATAGACAAACAAAACACAAGACAAAAATATCAGCTCATAAGAGCTTCCAATCCTTTTGCATATTTGACAATTAGCAATCACAATATTACATATGTATGTCTGCAATAGATAATTTTTTACCTTCATATAAACGAGCTTAATATGAGATTTGAAAACCAAGTGACCTTTTACTTCAAGAGAAAAGGCAATGGAAGCGGTATGGAAGATTATATGGAAGATTAAGAAACTGATGCATACTATAGTACTCTTATTCGCCTCATCCATCAATGATGCACCAGCAAGCATTTCTCTGATGTTAATGCTCTGAACCAAGAAACATTACAATTGAACACAAAACATCAAAGTATGAACACTTTAATTTACATTTAAGGCCAATTACCTGAAGAGCTGCTGGAAGCAGACCAACTGCAGATATCTCTGATGTTCTACCTCCCACCCAGTCAAACATGGGAAATCTAGCTAACTACCCCTTAATTCTTGCGGTGTTATCCAAGAAAGAATTTTCCTGTGTTATAGCAACAACCTAAATTATAGCATGCATTAGCAAATTATCACGAGTGTTCACAAACTGACCACAGATGTGCAAGTTATGTGTGCAAACAAAAAGCATATTGCTACTAATTAAAAAACATGATAAATAGATACTTAAAACCAATATTATATCAAATTAATATAGAAAGTATTTTTCCACAATTCAAAAACTAAACCTCACTCGTCAATTGAACAGTAAAAAACAAAATTTTAAATAACTCAAGAAGCTCAATTATTTTTAGACCAGGTAAGAAAATCTATGAAAATAAGAGGCATAGCAATTATCCAAAATACTACCTTAAATTAAGATTTAAATGCATTATCATTTAATAATAAGGAAATTTTAATAAAATTAAAAAGAAAATGAAAACCTGAGATTAAACCTGTTACGAAAAATCCAATCCTACTTCACGAAAGGTCTTCTGTACTTCTAATAAGCCATTTCTAGTCTCAGGGGTACCTCCACTCTGCAGATAAAACAAAATTTTAAATTCAACAACATTCGATAATATGCCCCACTAACATCATAATCAAATAAACAAGGTATAATCTCCATGCAGACCTTCGAAATCACTATTACAAGCGTTGAAGCTAGCTCAGGGCCAAGTTGTGCAATCTGATGATCAATTCCAGCAGGATCTGTGTTGTCAATAAATCTTATATGTCAAAAGTCCAAAGCATTCATTGAGGCACACAAAAAAAAAAATCTATTGTCATGCATAATAACACTGGCTGCTCAGATATTTTGAAAATAACCAAACATTAGAATGGCCTATAAGGTAACATATGAAGGTAAGAAAAATATAGCATAATTTGGATCCTAACATGTCTCAGTCCAAACAACATTACCCTAAGTTATCATCACAAGCTTCTTTTTTTTTTGGTATAGTGGAGAACAATAAACAAAAGCCAACGAAAACTAAGCTCTCAAAAAGGAGATGCCCATGGAATTAGCCAGATGAAGGGGAGAAAAACCAGCAGGAGGTGAGTTCATAATCTGGAGCTGTTCATTCCCAGAAACACCTAACTTGGCAAAAAATCAACACAACTATTTCCTTCACAAAGGGCATGGAGAAGTATAACTTCCCAACCACAAGTCTTTACAAAACAAAAACAAAGTGTCACACTATTTAACCACCAGTAACCCCAACAGAATAATCAATAACATTTTTCCTAACTTGTAACTTGAATTGAATTTCATTAGGTAAGAGGAATGCTTGAGAAATGAAATTCCAGGTTTACAACATTAGGTAGGAGGAATACATGTAACTTGAATTGAATTTCATTCCCACAATTGAGGGGGTAAAGTAAAAAGCTCACGAGCTATTTAAAGAACTCTTTACTTAGCATTAACACAAGGAATAGCATACATTGCTAACAAATATTTGATATTCCATTCACAAAAAATAACATCATAGGATTGGATACCTTGAGTGGAGGATTATCATGAGCCAGTGCCTCTGCAACAAACTATGGTCCAAGAGCAGAGCCTCCAATCCCAACGGACGGTATCTGAGTAAATCGACCCTCTAGAGACAACAGAGGCTTAATCTGCCAAAACCACATTGCCACACACAAATCAGCAAAACTGTTACACTATAGTTAGTTTGGTTAGTATTCGTTAGAGTTCTCAAATTAGTTGAATTAGTTTGGTGAGTGAGCAGTTAGTTATTTAGTTATTAATTAGTTACTTTCTCTATTCTATATAAGCCACACATTGGCTTTGTATCACTATCACACACTTTTATACATTCAATCAAATTCAGTTTCTCTCGCTCTTGCCATGTTCCTCAACATCACCAAAAATCGCGACATAACATTCAACAACAACAAATTCAATTAAAAATATTACCAATAAAAAAATAAGGGAATACATGAACCATGAACAACTATGAACTCACATTACCGCTGACAACGTCATTCGTGAACTTGCAAATGGCATCAAGGGTTTTATCAATCTGTGCCTTGAGGAATGACTTGGGGGTGCGATTTGAATCCCTGAGCTAGTAATGCCCCACCATGCGCCCCTCGTCAGGGTTCGCAATCGCGCCCTTCTTGAGCTCCTCCATGGCCCGAAATGCCTTATGGAACCGGGGCTCCATTTCTCGAACGAACTTGTCGGTGAACCCGACCCAACTTATGTCGAGGTACAACTGATGCACACTTTTTAATTGTCGCATTTGCAAACCCAAGTGCAGGTTGTCTCAAGTAATAAATTTCTCAGTGAGTCCGAGGTCGATCCACAGGGAATTGATGAAGATTAATTATGGCAAGGTAAATATTTTGTTACTATTGTAAAAAATTATTTACTTGGGTAAAAAGATCCACTCTTAGTAAATAAAGTAAAGATAAGATTAATTCCTTTTATAACTCAATTAGAATCCTCGCAACATAGAGGTTCCAATCGGAAAATACAACGTTAAAGTCCATTAAAATAATATACGTAATTATATTATATTTCCTTTAATCATCTATTAATATCATCACTCATAAATGGGATCAAGCATTCACTGTGCCAAAACATTGTCTACAACAAATTAAGATCTCCACTTTATAAGGAGAGTTTCTAACACCAACACTTATAAATGAGTTAAAGCATTCATTGTGTCAATCTCTTGTCTATAACAAATCAAGAACTCCACTTTACAAGGAGGGTTTCTAAATTGATTGGAAACAAAATACAATACGAAATAAAATAACATACGTAATTATATTATGTTTCCTTTAATTATTACCACCACTTGTAAATGGGTTAAAGCATTTATTGTGCCAATATTTTATCTACAATAAATCAAGAACTCATATTTACAAGGGTAGTTTCTAAATTATCAGAAACAAAATATAACACGTATAATAATTACTAAAAAGATAAATCATTAAAGCACAAGAGAGGAATAAATCTAACTTTATTTTATTACCAAGAGCTTCACACTTTAACCCAAGTAGACTGAAACTTATTTACACATAGACTAGAAAGAAGAAAAAGAGAAAAAGAGAGAGAAAGAAAATTAGAGGGAGACTGAGGAAAGAGGCTGGGCACTGCCCAAAAGCCTCTCCCTAGCGCCTTCCCGGAATGAATTGTCTATTTGCAATTGACATTGAAGCCTATTTATAGGCAATTAGAATTATTGTAGATTGCAATTCGAATTGCAATTTGGAGCTACAGTAGCTACACGTCAGAAACTTAACAATTAAGTTTCTGACGTTTTATTTTATTTTATTTTTTAATATTTTAATAATTGAGTAAATGCACATCCATGTGTCTAGTTTTCTTCATTTTTGAGAGAAGCGGTCTTCATGAAAGTTGTAGGGCTGAATATTTGCTTTAAAATGACTTTAGTTTGAGTCCAAAATCATGCCTATAACTCAAAATATGGTCCAATTACTGCAGAGTGTTTAGGCTCAGTTTTAGCTCCTCTATTCTGACTTCAAAGCCCAAAATCACCTATTAGACCTCAGAATTTGGAAAAGTATTCAACATGAAAGTTGTAGGGAATTGTCTTAGGTTTCCTACAAGACTAAAATCACATCAATCAGATATTTGTAACTCAAATTATATCCAGTTTACTAAACATTGCCAAAGAAATAATTACGGTTAATTTATGCAATAATTTATTTAATGATCCAATAAGGTCCAATATCATAAAATGTGTCAAAACCAACTTACTTAAGCTTATTTGAACCTTAAGAAGCCTAGTGAGAGGATTATAAAATGTATAAAATACAGCATTATCAAATTCTCCCATACTTAACTTTTGCACTCTTGGGTAAAATACAAAAGACAAAAACTAGGGAATAAAGAAAAATAATACAGACTGAAAAGCTAAAAACTCTAAAGAATTTAATGACTCAAGAAGAGCAACTAGACAATCAAGGATCAAAACATTCATGAGGTAACATGTCTTCACATCTCAAACCATCAAGTAATGAAACTTCAATTGAAAAGAATGAATCAAGAATGATAGATTCTCACAGAATTTACTTTCAATCTCTCAAGTGTTTAAAAAGGTTAGCCTTTCACTCTATTCAACTCATGAATAATTGCACTACCATAAGCTTGCTTATCTTCTACTTATCCACTACTCAGAACACATGCACACACAAATCATGAGGACTTTATTCAAGGTTATAATAGGGTCAAGGTAAAAGAGAAGGTAATATGGATATGACAAGTTAAATACCAAAGAGAATAAAAGAACATAAGAGCTGAGTTCAATTAACAAGCGTGAAAGTTCATCCCAACTCCACCTAATACAAATTCTCTCTACTTATTCTTTTCTTTTCCTTTATTGTCTTGTTGACCCCTTTTTTCTTTTTACGTTTTTTTAATTTTTGATTTATTTTTATTTTTATTTTTTTTTTTTTACAAAAAGAACATCATATATACATTTTTTTAAACATTCTGCATACACACCCCCACACTTGTTCAAGAACTCATCCAATGACAGAAGCTAATGTTCTCTTATTCCCTAAGGCTGGATAAGAACATGGTTTTTCATTTAAGGCACAGAATGAGTTCGAATAAAAAATGATCAAACAAGCTCAAAGGGGTTAAAGAAGAGAAAATATATACAAGGTTGGCTATTTGGCTAAAATAGCTATTTTAAGAAAAATGTCTCAATCATGTTTATGTATGCATGTGAAAATGTAGTCTCAAAAAGAATTAAAGCAAGTTCTAGAGTAACAATTTCATGAGTGAAATTCACACAAGAAAGAAGAGAATGATACAAATGTTCAATTCATTCATCAATAGGCTCAAAATCTCACAAGGCATACTTCTATCATTCTCAGTCCACCATTTCAACATCCATAACCAAGCATGTGAATTTTAAGAAAGAAGACAACTTACTCAATCATGCAAATTTTCCTGAATTTAAATTGCTACTTTCACACAAACTAGTTGTCTACCCTAACTAAGATGCATCTCAAGAGTAAAATTTACTCCTTACTCTGCCATCCTTAAATGGTTTAGCTGTTAAAAAATTATTGACAAAAATATAAACACAACAAACATAAACACACTTTCAAAAAAAAAATTTTCAAGCATTTTTTTTTACACAACTCTACACACGACAAACATAAACACACTTATTAATTTTTTTTATACATTTTTTTACACAACTAGTCACACAACTATCCTTCCCCTTAATCAGATCACAACATTGTCCTCAATGTTAAAAAATAGAAAAGAAAAAGATAGAAGATAGTACCTATTACCGCAATTACTGAAAAGAGAAACCTCACACAAACATAAACAGAAACAAAGTACGATGACCAAAACCAAAGCTTGTAATTATTTAAACAATTGGAGTGTCTGAACTGGCTTACTTTTCTTACTACTTCCCGCAATATTTCTTTCTGACCAATCTATCTGAGTTGCTACTGGATCAGGGCTGTCATAAGAAGAAGATATACAAGAAAATATATACATGTAGTTATGATTGTGGCTCACATCTTCCTCTGGTTTTACGTCCAATGTGGCTTAAACGCCTTCTGTGAGTCGAGAATAAGCTTCCCATCTAATTTTCTTATAAATTGGCAAACAGGGTCTTTTTGAGTCAAATTCCCAAGACTGTAATGCGCTTACTTGCCTTTGAAGAGATTCCACAAATTAATAAATTCACACTGCACAAATTCACAAGAATGCGTGTCAAGAGTCAAAAAAATTTCACCTAATGACTCCTTACTCAGGCCATTCTTTAATGAAAAATATTTTATCTTTTTTTTTATTTGCAAAAACATCCACAAAGAACAACTTCGTTTGTTACAAGAAAAATTGACAATTTTGGCAAACTAAGACATGAAATTAAAAATTCATCAGAAAAAAAAATCATTGATAGGTGAGCCTATTGTAAGTATAGACAAAATATTTTTGACTCATTTTGAATTCTTGAAGCAACAAAATCCACTGTATCAACCTAGGTTTACAAAAACTTGTTGAGAAAATCGACATGTGACCAAATTGTCAAAATAAAGTTTGACTAATTAAAAAGAAAGAAAAACAAACACTAAGACACACGAAATTAAGAAGAAAAAGAGAAAACAAAGTTTTCTTTTATTTTTTTGTATTTTTTTATTTTTATTTTGATAGGAAAACACATGAAATTAGAATATTAGGGATCAGACTTCACTTAATTCAATAATTTATCATAGATAATAGAGTAGCTTTGGGACCTTCCTTCTAATCAATTTCTAATCATTCAATTGATGGGGAGAATCAGTAATTTAAAAATATTTAAAGGCATGACTTTTACTCTATAGATTCTCATAGAAAAATACCACAGTTCTCCCACACAACCTATAACCTCCGTTCCTAGATGATTATAAATCATGACACTTTATTATTTATGGTCTAGGTCATATGCAAACCTTTCGAGTTCTACATACACCCACTAGATCAATTTATGAGTGACCAATTCATAAAAGCATTATGAACCATAATAAGCACTTAAATTGAGTAGAAAAAAAATTGATTAAAATTCCAATCTTAATACATGTCGATTAAATCAAGTTACATTTTCACCCTAAAAACACACAAGACAAAAGAAAAAAAATAAAAAAAATAAAAATATATATAAAGATGTGGTATAAACCAGCCACCAAATAAATATTTACAAATATGTGGAATAAACCAATCACCAAATAAAAATTAAAAATGGTGTGGTAGAAATCAACCACCAAATAAAAAAATTAACAAAGGTGTTGTATGAACTAACCACCAAATAAAAAAAATAAAATAAAATATGAAAAATAAATTACAGAAAGTAAAAGGGAGAGTTTCCCCCATTGTTAGTATGTACAAAAAAAAAGGGAGAGTGTTAGGGTCAAAACGTGTTGCCCATTTGCTAACAGCAAGTGCACGGGTCGCACAAGTAATACAGATACAGAGTAAAAGTTCGTTCCCACGAGGATATTCGATTATAAAGCTAAGTACTAACTAATAGCTTAATCAATTCTAGACAAAGACATGAAAATAAGAAAATAATAAACTAATCTAATCTATAAAAACAATAAACCTAAAAGCGGTTAGGTTTCAGGAAATCCTCCTTCACCCCCTACATCTATCAACAATATGCAATCCCCCTTATAAACACAAATGCATTGATTAGGTTAGCTTGAGAATCTTCATTAGTCAAAAGCCTATGTCTAGATCAATCAACCCTGATTTCTACTTGCTTAACTCACTAAGTTTCCTTGAGAGCCAGAGCAATTTCCACTCATGAACGATCTATTCTCAATCACACACTATACATGGCCAATATGTATATTTCTATTCTATTAACGAATCAACTCATCCAAGCCAATTGAACTCGCCGAACATGCATCAACCATACCATATCCATATCAACAAATCCCTATGTCTAGTTCATTTGCCAATATTAGGATCATACAATTGAGGCCAACCAAGAACAAGCATTAAACACTGATAATGATTGAACCATAATTAAACATCCACACAAACTTAGAGAAGAACACATCATTAATATATATAAAAGGATCCAAAATATTCCTAAACAAAGCTTAACTATACAAAAGATAAGGAAGAGAAGAGAGAAAGGAAAAAGAAAGAAAGAAGCTCATTGATTTGTCTCTGAAGCTTGAATCCTCCTTCAATCCTTTGTCCTGGCCTCCAATCCACTAGAAATGAAGATCTAGCCAAGTTATCTAACTTAAAACTAACCTAAACTAAACTAAAACTAACTAAAACTAACTAAAAGAGAGAAACTAGAAATGGAAATGGCCAAAACGGCCAGAACACAGAAAAACTAAGAGAGAATGAGAGAAAAATGCATAAAATCTTATTTATAAGCTCAGCAGTCGCCTCCACGCCACGGCACCCACATACTCAAGCCGCGGCGCCCAATGGGTCGGTCTACTTACGTCGCGGTGCCCACTTCATCTACACCGCGGCGCTCTTGCCTCGGGTCCAAGTATGACATGGCTGAAAATCCTCTCAGCGCCGCGGCGTTGACCACTGAATTGCTAATTTGACTTCCTCTTCCTCTTTAAGCTCAATTGCTCCATATTTAACTTTGTTTGGAGCCCTTCCTAACATAGAGAAAACACCAAATCAGTAACATATATAAATCTACCTAATCCATGATCATTTAAGCACAATTTTGCACATTAACACATCAGAAAGGCTTAGAATCAGAATATGACAAATATAAGTACAAAACCCTCCAAATATGCATTTAAACAAGGAAATAGCATTCATTTCAGCACAGAAATAGGGTTCAAATAACTGCATTCCATGTAGTTATCAGAGAGTTACCCCCACTATGCAGAAATTAAAAAGGAGAATTACCCTCACTGTTAATATGTACAAAAAAATAAAAGGGAGAGGTTCTCCCACTGAATTAGTATTTATAAAAAAAATAAAATAAAAGAGAGAGATTTCTCCCAATGAGTTATATGTACAAAAAAATAAAAGGGAGAATTTCTCCCACTAAGTTAGTATATACAAAAAAAAAATAAAAAGGAGAGTTTCTCCCATTGTTAATATGTACAAGAAAATAAAAGATTTAACTTTTTTTTATTTATTTTTTATTATTTTTAGTTTTTTTTTCTTCATGGGGGATAGCCTTGTCCACTAATTCTTTTTTTTTTTTTGTAGTCACACCCGTAACCACCTTTTTCATTATTTTTCAAGGGGGACAACCTTGTCCCCATTTTAATTTTTTTTTGTCCTTTATGTTTTTTTTTTTTAATTTTCATTTTTTTATATAAACTTTTTTTACTTTTTTTACTTTTTTACTTTTCATACTATTCACACATTTTTTAAATTAATTTTTTATATTATTATTATTATTATTATTATTATTATTTAATATATAATTTTTTTTACTTTTTTGCTATTTATACTATTCACACATTATTCACCATATTTATACTATTCACATTATTTATCCAAATTTTTTTATCTTTTTATTTTTTATTTTTACTATTCATACTATTTACGTTACTCTTAATACATTATTCACACACTATTCACTTTTTACTATGTACAAAAATATTTACACAAAAAATTTATCTTTCAAATCAAATCCCTAGCAACGGCGCCAAAAACTTGATGCACACTTTTTAATTGTCGTATTTGCAAACCCAAGTGCAGGTTGTCTCAAGTAATAAATTTCTCGGTGAGTTCGAGATCAATCCACAGGGAATTGATGAAGATTAATTATGCTAAGGTAAATATTTTGTTGCTATAGTAAAAAATTATTTACTTGGGTAAAAAAATCCACTCTTGGTAAATAAAGTAAAGATAAGATTAATTCCTTTTATAACTCAATTAGAATCCTCGCAACATGGAGGTTCCAATCGAAAAATACAATGTTAAAAATCCATTAAAATAATATATGTAATTATATTATATTTCCTTTAATAATCTATTAATATCATCACTCATAAATGAGATCAAGCATTCACTGTGCCAAAATATTGTCTACAACAAATCAAGATCTCCACTTTATAAGGAAAGTTTCTAATATCAACACTTGTAAATGGGTTAAAGCATTCATTGTGCTAATCTCTTGTCTACAACAAATCAAGAACTCCACTTTACAATGAGGGTTTCTAAATTGATTAGAAACAAAATACAATACGAAATAAAATAATATACGTAATTATATTATGTTTCCTTTAATTATTACCACCACTTGTAAATGAGTTAAAGCATTTATTGTGTCAATATTTTGTCTACAATAAATCAAGAACTCCTATTTACAAGGGTAGTTTCTAAATTATCAGAAACAAAATATAACATATATAATAATTACTAAAAAGATAAATCATTAAAGCACAAGAGAGGAATAAATCTAATCTTATTTTATTACCAAGAGCTTCACATTTTAACCCAAATAGACTGAAACTTATTTACACATAGACTAGAAAGAAGAAAAAGAGAAAAAGAGAAAAAGAGAGAGAAAAAGAAAATTGGAGAGAGATTGAGGAGAGGTTGAGCCTTTGCCTAAAAGCCTCTCACTAGCATCTTCCCCGAATGAATTGTCTATTTGTAATTGACATTGAAGCCTATTTATAGGCAATTAGAATTATTGTAGATTGCAATTCGAAGTGCAATTTGGAGCTACAGTAGCTACACGTCAGAAACTTAACAATTAAGTTTCTGATGTTTTATTTTATTATTTATTTTTTTAATATTTTAATAATTGAGTAAATGCACATCCATGTGTCTAGTTTTCTTCATTTTTGAGAGAAGTAGTCTTCATAAAAGTTGTAGGCCTGAATATTTTCTTTAATATGACTTTGGTTTGAGTCCCAAATCATGCCTAGAACTCAAGATATGGTCCAATTACTGCAGAGTGTTTAGGCCCAGTTTCAACTCATCTATTTTGATTTCAAAGCCCAAAACCACTTATTAGACCTCAGAATTTGGAAAAGTGTTCAACACGAAAGTTGTAGGGAATTGTCTTAGCTTTCCTACAAGATAAAAATCACATCAATCAGATATTTGCAACTCAAATTATAGTTAATTTACTAAACATTGCCAAAGAAATAATTACGGCTAATTTATGCAATAATTTATTTAATGATCCAATAAGGTCCAATATCATAAAATGTATCAAAACCAACTTACTTAAGCTTATTTAAACCTTAGGAAGCCTAGTGAGAGGATTATAAAATGTATAAAATACAGTGTTATCATCAACCTCGGTTCCTCGTGCTGGTACAGCCAGTCCATGTACTACTGCCACAGGGCACGTGGATCCTTCTCAAGCCCTCTCTTCGCGATGATCGCACTGTCGTTAACGGGGGATAGCTCTGCCTAAACCTCCCAAGTGAAGGAGAAAAGAGTCGGGCCAGGTTTCGAACAAGTCAGGAATGCGGCGAGTTGCCTGCGAAGTAACTTGGTGAGCTTTGGGGAATGGTTGTTTTGGGACTTGAGAGTTGGGGAAGATGAGCACATGTCTGAGATTGCGGCCATGAAATTTGGAATGTAAGAGCAGATTGACCTTCCAAAGGGTTAGTTTAGTGAGAATAATAAAACAATGCCCGGCTACGAAAAGCATTTCCTTCTAATGACAGGTAAAATAAAAAAAGTATAATACACCATAACATAATTAAGTGTACAATAGCATCCGCCTTTTTATATATGTAACTTGGTATAGTTGCCCCTCCTCAATAATTAATGTGTTGTCTGTCAATATTTGAGATTGAATCTTATTATTAGAATGTGATTTTTACTTAGGATTATGTATCTTCCTGGTGTCAGCCAAAAATTGTGTCCATTACTTGATTCAAGAGAACTAGCAAGATAAAAAAGATACGTTTAGAAAAAATTAACGAGAATTTTGACAGAATTAAGTTATATTCAATGATAGTTGTTGGATAAGAGAAATTGGTTGAGAGCATTCATTTATTCAAGAGTTAGTAAACATGTTAATTCATTATGTAAAAAATTCTGGCTATCGAACATCTTCCACAAACAAACCATAATCTGTCTTCATCCTAATAATTTAAATTTTCAGGTTGATGACTAGCATACTTATATGAGATCACTATCCTCGCACCACCATGACGTTACTCCATCACCACCCATTTCTTGCGCCACCTCCTTGTCCTTGCTTTTGCCCCACCTCCCTGTCCTTGTTCATGTGCCGCTTCTCCTAGCGTCTCAGCTTTGGCGACAAGCCCCAGATTCTCCATTTCAGCGACCTGCGGTGGCTCGGTGGCTGCGACTTTGGCTTGAGGTGCGATGAGTTTTGGTTTGGCAGAGGATGGAATGGGTTGTCGGTTTTCATCCTGTTCGTTGATTTTTTTTTTATTAATAAATGAACGGTTTAAAACTAATTGTACATCAATGCACCACAGATAGGTGCATGTTAGACAAATCCTGTAAGTTGTATTGCCAAAATTGAGTCTCTTCTTCCAGCATGAGTAGTACTTGATAGGCAAATGAGCTGAAAAAAAATAGTAAAGTTAGTGCTGTTTTGCTGTTCTGATGTTGAACACTGTCTTACTAGTTCTTGATTAGGAAATATGGTCACTTAGGGTGTAACTAAAATTTGATTCGGAAGCTAATGTACAGACAATGCAAATCATAGTACATTATTATTGTGAAACAAAAAACACTCTCATTTAGCTATGATCCATAAAAGAAAAAAATTATTTTTTAAATGATGACTAATGTTTTCGCATTCAGCTGGTAAAATTTCCTAGCTACCATTAATTTTAAATTGTGACACACAGGTTAGCGAACTTTTTGTTTAAACAAGAAGATGAAGCTGAAAATATAGAACAAAATCATTTGTTTTTTCAAAATGAGTGATGTGCTAACAGTGGTAGATTTCGAAGTTGTGCATAAATTTAAATCAACCACCTGCAATTGTATGTTAATTCTGTAATTCTAAACATAAAGAACAATCGTTATTCGTTACTTGATAGCTATAGATTATAGAAATGGAAGAAACGAAAAACGAAAAGAAACGAAAAGGCTACGACTCTACACTTGGATACAGTGATAGATAATACCAGCAAAATTAGAAGCAAGTTGAAATCAACCAAATAAGATAGGCACAACATAAAAATTGTTTGTTGCATATTTTGTACTATTATTGATGCGGTGATGTTTGAACCATTTTGTGTAAATTTCGATTGATCCACTTATCTATACCAAAATTAAAGGATTTATAAAGAAATTTCTTATGATTTAGTCTCAAGAAATTGGCAAAGTTAGAATAATATATATACACGCTCATATCCATTACTCAGTCAACATCTCAACGGGGGTCAAATACAAAATTATATCTTCATTAAAAAATTTCAAAAACTTTAAAAATCTGTAAGGTGACTTGTGACTTGTAAGGGTTGGGGCCACGGCCCTACCAACCCCATTCCCTCTGCCACAGAAGTTATTTTTGTCATTGAGCAGTTTCTCCATTTTTGTGAGGATAATATTAATATTGGCTTGTCAATATACATTGAATTGTCACTTTTCTTGGATGACAATTCGTTTCTTAGTTTAGAACAAACTTCTCATATGTGTGAGTGGAGTTCATTGTTTTGGTTCCCTTCTGTGCTTACAACTACAAGCAATGATTTAGTTGTATTTTGGTTAGACGTTGGTTGCATTGTGAAACTGAATTGCTGCTACTATTCACATTGTGTATGAATTATTCAGCTATTCCTCTGTAACCTCGAAATCAATCCTTGAAACTAGCCCCCAGACATGCATTATTCTTTTTGTAACTTTTGATTAGGGGTTTGAATTGTGATATGCATGTGGGATATGTTAGAATTCTGAATGTATGTGGCTCATATATTGACAATGGTGAGACTTTGATGAGGGAGCTGTTACAAATTGATGAGGCAGCAGCTGGTACAAAGTCTAAAATAATTAGCTATTAATGGATGAGCTAATATAGGAGCAGTTACGCTTCTGCATTTTATGAGAGAGGTCCATTGCCTTACCTATAAAAAGACCTGTGATGCTCCATTGATTCACATACTTTAGAGGTTAAGGCTAAAAAAGCTTTCTCTCTTTTCTTTTTATAATCTCTCTGTTTTTTTTTTTTTTGAGTTTTAGGTGCTTGATATTTTACTTGTGAGAGATTGTGAGTAATAACAATAGCTTCAAGTGAAGGTAGGCTTCTGCTTTTCTGTTCTTGTTTGATGGATTAAGGTCCTACATTATTTACAACCTTTCAATTCATGTTAATGATTGGTATCATAGACCAATGACAATCATAAGAATACATTTAGTATTCAAGATTGAGGTCCAACATTTGGTATCATCGCTACCTTGTAGCCTTGTTATTCAGCTTCTGTTTTGCAGTACTGTGTTCTTTTTTGTTGATTCAGTATTGTTTTGGTAACTCATGGGTTGTTCTTTGTGTTGCGGTACATTATATGTACATAGTATTGATCTATCAACGTAAATTGTAATTATTGTACATGTGGTATAAAACTTTTGTTTTGTTTTAAAAAAATTATGCTTATATGATTGTTGATTAAGGACAAAGAATGTATGAACTAGAATTAAATTTATCTTTATCAATAATTTTTTGTGTATCATATAAGTTGAATATATTTATTGTGGATTATTGTATGATACTATGTGAATTATATGTTTGGGAGTAGCCATAGCATCCTAGGCATTGTAATAAAAGGATTGTTACTTGGCCTCATAGGGAAGTAATAATTAATCAAGGTTATAAAATGAACTAAAAAAAATCATAATAGGATATTTCTAAACCCACAGGTGTGATTTATTTTATTATGATGTTTAGTATCCATGCACAAAGTTTGTAAATTCTATGCATGATTTGCACCTCTGCCAATAGGAAGGTTTGAATATACTTGTTAAGTTTTTTATTCGTAGCATTGACATGTGTAATCCTTATATTGTAGTTATTCCTACTCATTTTCTTGAGTCTTGAATTCCTTTGTTGATTGGTGACAGTGATCCTGATTGGAAAGAACTAATTCTCTTGACCTTGGGGTGTATGGAATTGGACTTGGCATTACGTGTGGATGAACCACTCATCCCCGTGGAAGGAAGTGCTCAAGAAGAAAAGACTAACTATGAGTGATGGGAGCGATCTAATCGCTTAAGTTTGATGCTTATTAAGTCTCATATAAGTAAGAGCATTAGGGGATCCATTCCTGAATGTGATAAGGTAAAAACTTATATGAAGGCTATTGAGGAGCAATTTGTTAGCTCTGACAAGTCATTGGCTAGCACCCTAATGAAGAAGCTTTCAAGCATGAAGCATGACAAAATTAGGGGTGTGCATGAGCACATCATGGAAATAAGGGATACTGGTACTAAACTTAAGTCCCTTGAAGTAGAAATTTCTGAATCATTTCTTATGCATTTCCTACTCAATTCTCTTCCTGCTGAATATGGTCCTTTCAAAATATCCTACAACACACATAAGGATAAATGGTCAATCAATGAACTTCTGACCATGTGTGTTCAGGAGGAGGAGAGATTGAAACATGAGACACCTGAAAGTGTTCACATGGTGACTCAAGATAAAGGAAATGGGAGAAGAGACAATGGTGATCTTGGAATTCACAAAACTATTCAAATGAAGCAGAATGGGAATAAGGAAAATTGTTTTTTCTGCAAAAAGGTTGGACACATGAAGAAAAATTGTCCTAAATACAAGAAATCGCTAGAAAAGAAATGTAATTTTGCCTTAACTTATTTTGAATCAAATTTCATTGAAGCTCTTAGCAATACTTGGTGGATTGATTTAGGTTCTACAACTCACATTGCTAATAATGTGCAGGGTTTTCTAAACTTGCAGAAACCAGTGGGAAGTGAACAAAGCATCTATATGGGAAATAAAATGAGTTCACATGTGGAAGTTGTTGGGACTTATAAACTTGTTTTGAATTCTGGTTTTAATTTATGTTTGGAGAACATTTTTTATATTCCTTCATTTACTAGAAATTTAGTTTCTATTTCTAGACATACTCGTACTAGTTTTCAATTCCATTTTTGTGATGTTTCTTTTGAACTATTGCATGATAATAAAGTTGCTAGTTCTGGTTTTTTTGGTTAAAAATTTATTTAAGTTTGAATTAGATCCTATTTTTGAAATAAGTCTCATAGCTTTACATACCACTAATGTTGGTACTAAGCAAAGTATTGTGAATGAGGATTCCTCCATGCTTTGGCATAAGAGGTTAGGGCACATTTCTCTTGAAAGACTTAAGAGATTAATTAGTAAAGGAAGGAATTCTTAATAATCTTGAATTTACTAACTTTGGTACTTGTGTGGAATGCATAAAGGGAAAGCAAACTAACAAGACCACTAAAGGTGCCAAAAGAAGTAGTGAGCTTGTAGAAATTATTCATACAGATATTTGTGGCCCATTTTCCACGTCTTGTTTAAATGGTCAGAGATATTTTATCTCTTTCATCAATGACCATTCAAGATTCATGTATCTCTATCTTTTGTTTAAAAATTCAGAAGCACTTGATGCTTTTAAAGTTTTCAAAGTAGAAGTAGAGAAACAAAAGGAAAAGAAGATAAAGATCGTAAAATCAGATAGGGGTGAGAAATATTATAAAAGATACATAGAAAAGGGACAACAACCCAGTCCGTTTTCTAAGTTCCTTATAGAAGAGGGTATTGTTGCCCAATATACTATGACTGGTACACCACAACAAAATGGTATTGCTGAAAAAGGAACAACATGCTTATGGACATGGTTAGAAGCATGATTAGTAGTTCAAAAGTATTACCTATGTCCCTATAGAGTGAAGCCTTGAAAATCGTTGTATATGTATTAAATAGGGTGCCATCTAAGGCTGTTCCAAAGACACCTTTTGAAATTTGGAATGTATGGAAACCTAGTTTAAGACATTTACACATATGGGGTTATCCAGTTGAAGTTAGGATTTACAATCCAAACATTGGGAAATTGGACTCAAGAATCACTAGTGGCTATTTTATTGGTTATCCAACCAACTCCAAAGGATATAGGTTTTATTATCCTTCTCACACTCCTAAAGTAGTTGAAAATAGAAATGCAAAATTTCTTGAAAATCATGAAGTTAGTGGGAGTGAAAATTCTCAACAAGTGGAATTTGAGGAAATAAGGGAATCACCTTTGATTCCCTTAAATGCATTGGAGCTGGTTAGTGTTCAATGTAATCAACATGATACGGTTGAACATCATCCAAAACCACCTGTTGAGGATATACCATAAGAGGAACCTATTAATATAGAGCCTATTGATCAAGAACCAATAGAAGTAAGAGGATCTACAAGAGCTAGAAAATTAATAATTTCTAGTAACTATATTATGTACCTTCAAGAATCTGACTATGATGTTGGACCTAAGGATGCTCCTACTACTTTTTCACAAGCCATGAGTAAAGAAGACCCTAAGTTGTGGTACGATGTCATGAAAGATGAAAGGGAGTCTATGGCTAAAAATTAAGTTTGGGATCTAGTAGAATTACTAGAGGGAATCTCTCCTGTAGGTTGTAAATGGGTTTTTAAAACCAAAAAAGATTCAGCTAGTAATGTCGAAAGATATAAAGCAAGACTTGTAGCCAAAGGCTTTACTAAAAAAAAAGGTATTGATTATCATGAAACCTTCTCTCCGATTTCTAAGAAGGATTAATTTAGAATAATCATGGCCTTAATAGCTCATTTTGATCTAGAGTTACATCAAATGGATGTGAAAACAATTTTTCTAAATTAGGATCTTGAAGAAGAGTGTACATGTCTCAACCTATGAGCTTTGAAAGTGAAAAATGTAATCACTTAGTTTGCAAGCTTAGAAGATCTATATATAGGCTAAAATAAGCTTCCCACCAATGGTATATAAAGTTCCACAACATCATTTCCAAATATGAATTTGAGGGAAATATGGTAGACTAATGCATATACCTTAATGTTAGTGAGAGTAAATTTATCTTTTTAGTCTTGTATGTAGATGACATTTTACTTGTAAGCAGTGATTTAGGTCTCTTGCATGATACAAAACTTTTTCTATCACAAAACTTTGATATAAAGGATATGGGTAAAGCCTCCTATGTCATTGGTATAGAGATTCATAAGGATAGATCTCTAAGGACATTGAGACTATCTCAGAAAGCCTACATAGAAAAAGTTTTGAAAAAATTTAATATGCAGAATTGTTCATCAATTGCTGCACCTATAGTTAAAGGAAAAAAGTTTAATCTCAATTAATGTCCCCAAACAACATTGGAACAAGAGAAGATGAAAGGCATTCCTTATGTTTCAGCAGTAGGAAGTCTCATGTATGTTCTGTGATTGACATTGACTAAATGCAAATAGTTTTGATGTCGACAAACAAGAAAACAATGGAAACACAACGATCAAGTCACAAGGAATTCAAGATTAGCATGTAGGTCATAGGTTTTGTGTAAAGGTATATTAAGGATTCACTCCAAGCTCAAATAACTTTCTTAAAATGAGTTTGCAAAATGATTTTTCAAGTTAGGATCAAAAGGTTTTTGAAACACCTCTTTGAAATCTTATATTCTTTTCCAAGTCAATTTCCTTGTACGAGCCAAAACTGAAATAAGTTATTTTGGGAACTTACCAGTTTCTTCATGAATACAAACTGATATTTGTCCTATTAGGAGCCAAAATTCTAAGGCCCCTAACCGATTAGAAGCAACTTCTAATCGGTTAGTTTGTTTAAACAGAGGCATTGCCTCGTTATTTTTCAAATGCCTAATCGATTAGGCAAAGTGATAAATCGGTTATTTAACAAAACAGAACCATTATCTTTATTCTTAAAACTGTCCTAACCGATTAGATGAGAGGCCTAACCGGTTATTTTCACTCTCAGAAGCCAAAATATTTTTGTCCTAACCGATTAGGTGAGAGCCCTAGCCGGTTATTCTCTATCTCAGAAACTATTTTGATTATGTCCTAACCGATTAGCCTGGAGCTCTAATCGGTTAGCAGCTTTCCCAGAAATAATTTTTATGTTGTCCTAACCGATTAGGACACATCTCTAACTGGTTATTTATTAAAACAGAATCATTTCCTTTAAGCTTAAAAGGGCCCCTAACCAATTAGGGTGCTTGGCTAACCGGTTAGTCTGTTTTCTAGAAAAATCAGAAGAAGCTCGTAACGGCTATATTAATGAGCATTAAATGCTCTCATCTACCCCCAACGACTCTCAATGGCCCTTAACTATAAATTTGGATGTTGGGCTTTAATGAGTAGCTAGAAAAACTATAGCTAGAAAAACTAAGTCTATCAATCTGAAAAATCACTACTGAGCATTAAAATGAGTTTTTCTCATCATTTCACAAAATCCTCTGTTTTAAGCTTCAACTTGTGTGAATCTTAAATACCATAGCTATTCAATTTGTATTATTTGCTCTAGAGAGAGTTTATTCCATCTAAATCTTATACAATCTGTTAAGAGAGGGTGAGGTATCCCTCAAGAATTGTAAGGGTGAGGTATCCCTTGAATATAGAGGCTCAAGCATAAGGGTGAGACATCCCAAGATGTGTTGAGTGCTCCAATTTGTAAAGGTTGTCAAGCACCTATTAAAACTTGAAGATATAGTGGAAAATCTCGAATGGTTGTTTGAGGACTGAACGTAGATTACAAGTGGATTGGTGATCAAATCAGGATAAATCATTGTGTTTGTTTTCTCTAAACCCTTCTCTTTACATTGTGCACTATTTTATTGAATTGCTTGAATATTATTTCCTTTGGCTATTACACTTATAAATAAAAGTGTTTATCTCATCTATCCAATCATCTCTAATCATCCAATAGCTTCAACGAAAATTGATTATCAGACGTTTTGCGAAAGATTTGTGAACTTGTTTTACATACTCAATTCACCCCGCCCTTGAGTATTGAGGCCACTTGGTAACAAGTGATATCAAAGTTAGACTCTTGTATAAAGAGCTTAGCAGCTTAAAGAGAAGAAATTGCTTCAAATGGTTTTTCTAATGAGAGTTCATCAATAAATAGACCTCCATTTTTCAATGGGAATGGTTATGCTTATTGAAAAGAAATGATAAAATTTTTATTGAAGCTATTGACTTAGATGTGTGGGACGCCATTGAAAATAGTGCTTTTGTTCCCACACATACTAAAGATGGTGTGAAAATTAATACACCTAGAAATGAATGGACCGATGAGGATAAAAAGAAGGTTCAATATAATTTGAGAGCCAAGAACATTATCACCACATCCTTAGAGTATGATGAATTCTTTAGGGTGTTAAATTGTAAGATCGAAAAAGAAATATGAGATACCTTACAAGTAACTCATGAAGGTACTAGTGAGGTAAAGCGATCTCGAATAAACACTCTTACTCATGAATATGAATTATTTAGAATGAACCAAGGTGAGAGTATTCAACATATACAAAAAAGATTTACACATATTGTTAATCATCTTATTTCATTGGGAATGACATTTTCTAATGAGAATCTTATTAATAAAGTCTTGAGATGTTTAAGCAGGAATTGGCAACCCAAAGTAATGGCTATTGCGGAATCAAGAGATTTATCAACAATGTCTCTAACCACATTATTTGGGAAGCTTCAAGAACATGAGCTGGAACTAAATAGGCTCAATCAAAATAAAAAGCATGATAAAAAGAAGAAGGGAATTGCACTCAAAGTCACATTTTCTATAATTGAAGATGATGATGAAGATGATGAAGAGGATGCAGAAAATGTTAAGCTAAGTGAGGAGAATCTTAGTCTCCTTGTGAGAAAGTTTGGAAGATTCTTAAAGAAGAAGAGATTCCAAAGAAGACCATTTTTTCCTCAAAAGAAAGCTTATCACAAAGGAGAATGATCCTCTACTACTCCAAAATGCTACGAATGTGCAAAATTGAGACATGAAAATGGAGTGTCCTATGTATCTCAAGAAGACGGAGAAGTTTGAGAAAAGGCCTTCCAAAGAAAAGAAAGGAAGGAGAGCATATATAACTTGGGAGGACAATGACATAAGCTCTTCCGATAGTTCAGAGAATGAAGAAGCCCATCTTTGTCTCATGGCTCAAGGAGAAGAAAGTGAAGAGAGTGACACCGAGGTAACTTCTTCTAACTCAGAATCTCCACCTTCTTATAATGAATTGCAAGACGCCTTTCAAGAATTGCATGATGAATCTTTGAGGCTCACAAAACTGGTTTTATCCTCTAACAAAACAATCTCCTTATTGGTAAACAAAGTTTCTATTTTAAGCAAGGAGATAAATGAGCTTAAGATTGAAAATGAGACTTTAGGACTTATTGATGCTAACTCATTATGCATGACTTGTTCCTCACATGATAACACATCCATATCATTACCTTGTTCATCATGCAAAGTGTTTGAAAAAGAAATTGAAGATTTGAACAACACTCTTACAAAATTTACTTTTAGAAAAGACAACTTAAATGTGTTGTTAGGGAAACAAAAATATGTTTTTCAAAATATCGGTTTAGGATTTAATCCAAATAACCATAAAAAATCTTATAAGAATTTCTTTGTTTCCTCAAATACTTCAAGTAGCCCCTTTGTCAAATGTTTTCATTATAGTAAGAAATGGCATAGTGCATCCACTTGTAATGTTAGAAAGAACATAAACACCAAGGTTGGAATCAAAAGGGTTTGGGTTCCTAAAGGCATCATGCCTAACTCTAACACATAAGGACCCAAGACAATTTGGATATTAAAGGTTAAAATTTGAATGTGTGTTGTAGGTGTGCTTGAAGACCAAAAGCTCAAGTTGGTATCTTGATAGTGGTTGCTCTAAGCACATGACTGGTGATGACTCCAAGTTCTCCTCCCTTGCTCCCAAGAAGCATGATCATGTCACATATGGCGATAACAACAAAGGGAAGATTCTTGGAATTGGTAAAGTTAGTAAGATCCCTTCATCATCAATTAGTAATGTTTTACTTGTTGAAGGACTTAAACATAATTTGCTTAGCATTAGTCAATTATGTGATAAAGGCAATAGAGTTATATTTGATTCTTTTTGTTACATAATTGAGGAAAAGGATGATAAGCAAGTTAAGTTTGTTAGTTATAGGGTCAATAATATATATATGATTAGTTTTGATGATATTTCCTTAAATGATGCTAAATGTTTTATGAGTAAAGAAAATGATTCATGGTTATGGCATAGAATAATGGCTCACATTCACATGGATCACTTAAACAAATTAGTTTCTAAAGAACTAGTAATTGGTCTTTCAAAGCTCAAATTTGAAAAAGACAAACTTTGTGATGCATGTCAAAAGAAAAAATAAGTAAAATTCTCTTTTAAAGCTAAAAATGTGGTTTCAACTTCTAGACCTTTACAATTTTTACACATGGATCTTTTTGGTCCCTCTAGAACTATGAGCTTTGGTAGGAATTACTATGCATTGGTGATTGTGGGTGATTTTTCTAGGTTTACATGGACATTATTCTTGGCCCACAAAAATGATGCTTTTCAATCATTTAAAAAACTTGCCAAAGTTATCTAAAACGAAAAATATTTTTGTATTGCATCCATAAGAAGTGACCATGGTGGTGAATTTGAAAACCATGAATTTGAAACTTTTTGTAATGAACATGACATTGAGCATAATTTTTCTACCCCTAGAACACCACAACAAAATGGTGTTGTAGAAAGGAAAAATCGATCTTTAGAGGAAATGATAAGAACTATGCTCAATGAGGCCAAAGTTCCTAAGTACTTTTGGGCAGATGCGGTTAACACCGCTTATTATATTATGAATAGAGCTCTAATAAGGCCAATTTTAAAGAAAATCTCATATGAATTATACAAGGGAAGGAAGCCAAATGTCTTACATTTTCATGTCTTTGGATGTAAATGCTTTATTTTGAATAATGGAAATGATAACTTGGAGAAGTTTGATGCAAAATCTGATGAGGGAATCTTTATTGGCTATTCCATACATAGTAAAGTCTTTAGAGTTTATAATAAATGAACTATGACCATAGAAGAGTCTATACATATTGCATTTGATGAAACTAACCCAAATGAGCTGAGAAAGGAGCTTGTTAATGATATTACGAAAATCTTGGTAAAAACGCACTTGAAAAATCAAGAAAAAGAGTCCAAGAAGCAAGAAGAGAGACTAATTGATCACTCAAGGTAAAAGGATTTAGAAATCACAGATCTACCCAAGGAATGGAGGACATCAAGATATCACCCTCTCGACAAGGTGATAGGTGATGTATCAAAAGGGGTAATCACTCGAAACTTACTTAGAGATGCATGTAATCATTTAACTTTTGTCTCTCAAGTTGAACCTAAAGACATAAATGAGGCCATTAATGATGAACATTAGATCTTGGCCATGCAAGAAGAACTAAATCAATTTGAGAGAAATCAAGTTTGGGAATTAGTTCCAAGGCCCAATAATCATCTTATAATTGGCACCAAATGGGTCTTTAAAAACAAACTTGATGAAATGGGCTTAATAATAAGAAACAAAGCTAGGCTTGTAGCTAAGGGCTATAATCAAGAAGAAGACATAGACTATGAAGAAACTTATGGTCCCGTAGCTAGATTAGAGGCCATTAGAATGTTACTTGCATATGCTTGCATCATGGATTTCAAACTCTATCAAATGGATGTCAAAAGTGCATTTTTAAATGGTTTTACAAGAAAAGGTGTATGTGGAACAACCTCCTAGTTTTGAGGATTTTGAAATGTCCAACCATGTTTTTAAACTGAAAAATGCCTTGTATAGCTTAAAACAAGCTCCTAGAGCTTGGTATAAAAGATTGAGCAAATTCCTTTTGGAAAAAGGCTTTTCTAGAGGCAAAGTTGATACTATCCTTTTCATAAAACATAAAATGCATGATATACTTCTAGTTCAAATCTATGTTGATGACATTATATTTGGAGCTACTAACAACTCTCTTTGTAAAGAATTTTCAAATATTATGCAAAGTGAGTTTGAAATGTCCATGATGGGTGAACTCAACTTCTTCCTTGGTCTCCAAATCAAACAAACAAGAGAAGAGACTTTCATAAGCCAATCCAAGTATTTCAAGGAGCTACTCAAGAAGTTTGGAATGGACAGTGCCAAACATATGGCTACTCCTATGGGCACCTCTTGCTATTTGGATAAGGATGAAAGAGGTAAATCTGTAGAAATTATAAAATATAGAGGTATGATTGGTTCACTCATTTATCTCACTGCAAGTAGGCCTGATATAATGTTTAATGTATGCATGTGTGCTAGATTTCAAGTAAATCCTAAAGAATCACACCCTAAGTGCTGTTAAAAGAATAATGAAATATCTAATAGGCACATCATAAATGAGTTTGTGGTACGCTAAGGGTACCTCATGTAGCCTTATTGGGTATTCAGATTCCGATTTTACTGGATGCAAAATGGATAGGAAGAGCACTAGTGAGACATGCCACTTGCTTGGAAGCTCATTAGTTTCTTGGCATAGTAAGAAACAAAATAGTGTGACATTGTCTACAACTGAAGCTGAATATGTTGTAGTTGGGAGTTGTTATGCTCAAATCCTTTGGATGAAGCAACAACTCTTGGACTATGGTCTTGAACTTGATCACATCCCCATAAGATGTGATAATACTAGTACAATTAATTTATCCAAAAATCTCATTTTGTATTCTAGGACTAAACACATTGAAATAAGACATCACTTCATTAGAGATCATATTCAAAAGGGTGATTGTATGCTTGAATTTGTGAAAACCACTAAGCAACTAGCTGACATTTTCACTAAGCCCTTAGCAAAAGAAGCATTCTTCTATATAATAAATGAACTCGGTATATTGGATCAATCATGCATAAGTTGATTACTTGCTGTATAACTTTTCTTCTCTGATACCTATTTTGCTCTTCTACTGCATAATATTATTGTTTCACTGTGTAATTTTATAAGTTAATCTCTTTTAAATTTAATACTAACTTAAGCGTCGGAGTGTCCCTTTATTTTGTTTTGCAGGAGCTCGGTCCATGCTTAAGTCTCCCAATCTTAAAACTCAAGTTCCTACTGTGAAAAATGGTTTCTGATGTTCCTCTTGCTTGATCTGTTATTGGAATGATTTCTGATGCCTGAAGTGACTGAAAATGAAGTCAAGCCAAAAATGAACTCCAAGAAGACTTGAACTCGTATGCTCAAGGATTATTCCCATCAAATTGTTCTAGTTCTATCAATGATATGATCAAGTAAAAGAAGAAAATGTCCTTTCATTTGGCCTCTGGAAGTGTTTTGGAACCTTGAGGGGCTCTCTGTTAAGACAAAATAATTAGTTAGGCATAACCTCTAACTGGTTACCCTGTGTTTGGGAGCTATTTCATGCTCTCTGTTAAGTAAAATAACTGGTTAGTTGATTTTTCCTAAACGATTAGCACAAATCGTGACATCCCAATTGAATTGCATAACTGGTTAGCACAAGGCACCTAACCGGTTACCCACTTTGCCTAACCGGTTAGGACACTCTATTTAAACATCCCTAGCATCGTAGCTCTCTCCATTCACGCACCCTCACCTCCATTATCATCTTCATCCTCTCATACCCACCCCTTTACATTCATCACTTACCATAAAACCACCACAAATTCAGCCTTTAAATCCCATTTCTTTTACTATCCATCAGTTTCCTTCCTTTTTCTCTGATTAAAATCCTATTTTTTTCCAAAATTTTCATCTCCCTCATACTCTCTCTCCCTTCCACTATGCCCTAAGCCTATATTCCTCACCATGGCTAGCAGCTCTTCCTTCCCCAAGAGATCACGGTCCAAAAACCCAAATGTACTAAAGGAAACGCCTCCTACAGACACTGACCCAGATTTCTCAGTGACTTTGAACCTTGGAAGATTTTTCACTGACCCTGCTCAAATGAAGAAATACCAGTTAGAATTTTATACTCGACGCATCATTTCACCTAAATGGATGGACTGGGACTTCTTCGTCACAGAAGGATTCACTTCTCTTACAGAGCTTCTTGAATTCCATGGGTTGTAAACCCTCATCACTACCAATCCAGGGTATTTCTATCTTGAACCTACTAAAGTCTTTTTCTGCAACTTATCTATTATGGGTGGAAATCTGATTTCTGAAGTCAAGAAGCACAAAATTATTGTGAATCCAAGTGAGTAGGTTCTTTTGTTTGGTCTTCCTCACTCCGGAGAAAAGCTCAAATTAGAAAAACATGGCTCATGGGAAAATTATAAGAGAGATCAAGCTGTCATAAGATGCTTCAGCCTGTCATTCAAATGCCAAATGGAACTTTTACTACTGGCCTTCTGAAGCTACATGATCGTCTTTTTCATTTCATTGTCACTTATATCCTAGCACCAAGGGCAAGTAACTATGCCCTGGTTGAAGAGGAAGACATCTTCCTGATGTGGCTTCTCAAGGAATGCATAAAGATCAACTGCCCTTTTTACATTATGCATAATATGATGAAAGCTAAACATAAGGCAATTATGGATCTTCCATATGCCCTTTTGATTGCTCGAATCCTAGACCACTACAAGGTTCCCCTACTGGACGATGGCATTGTAAATACTGCAGGTCCTCACAAGTTTGGACTTGCCTCTCTTAATAGAATGCACATGAAGAATGTAAATAGCGAATGAACTTATGGTCATACACATGTGGCAGGAGCACCACCAGAAGAAATTCCTGCTGACCCGACTGATGTCCTTATGGAAGAGGCACCAGAATTGAGTAGCATCTCTGACACCACAAGTGAAGCCCGCATTCTTGCAACCATTACGGATCTGAGAACTTACTAAGAGTAAAGCAACTCAGTAATCTTTGATCGGTTAAGTGCTATGGAGGACCGCTTGGATAAGCTCGAGCGTCGCTTCCCAGCACCCAAAGACCATGGGGCTTAGGCATGGACTATCTGTTTTTGTCATAGTTGTATTTCTAAACTAATTGCTTCTGAGTTCTATTTTGACTATGCTTGGTTCTAATATTTTGGATATTATGGTAGATTTATTTGGCATGACTGGTTATGAGTTTCTGGAAATTATGTTTTAGCCTTAACTCTAATATTTTGAAAGTTATATTTGACCTATGATTTGAATCTTGGACATATTTAATTATGTTTTGAATGCTTGGTCTCGTATAACTTATCTGTGTCTTCATGGTTTACTAGATTATTTTTTGATCATGACAAAAGGGGGAGAAGGATATAGGGGCTTTTTATTGAGAAAAGAAGGAAAAATAACTATATGTGTTATGTTATGTGTTGTCTATTAATGGTCCTGAAATTCCAAAATAAAGGGGGAGCTGTGCATCTCTGATTCAAGTACTTCTTGAACAAAAGAGAGGGAGTAAGTCTCCAAATCCTATTATGAATTTCAATTATCATTTGAACTAATCTTTTTCTCAATAATTGTTTGTCATCATCAAAAAGGGGAAGAATGTGATTGACAATAACTAGATACAAATGGTTTTGATGTCGACAAACAAGAAAGTAATGGAAACACAACGATCAAGTCACAAGGAATTCAAGATTAGCATGTAGGTCATAGGTCTTATGTAAAGGTATATTAAGGATTCACTCCAAGCTCAAATGACTTTCTTAAAATGAGTTTGCAAAATAGTTTTTCAAGTTAGGATCAAAAGGTTTTTGAAACACCTCTTTGAAATCTTATATTCTTTTCCAAGTCAATTTCATTGTATGAGCCAAAACTGAAATAAGTCATTTTGGGAACTTACTAGTTTCTTCATGAATACAAATTACTATCTATCCTGTTAGAAACCAAAATTCTAAGGCCCTAACCGATGAGGAGCAGCTCCTAATCGGTTAGTTTGTTCAAACAGAGGCATTGCCTTGTTATCTTTCAAATATCTAACCGATTAGGTAAAGTGACTAATTGGTTATTTAACAAAACAGAACCATTCTCTTTATTCTTGAAACTGTCCTAACTGATTAGGTGAGAGACCTAACCGGTTATTTTCACTCTCAGAAGCCAAAATGTTTTTGTCCTAACCGATTAGGTGAGAGCCCTAACCGGTTATTCTCTATCTCAGAAACAATTTTGATTATGTCCTAACCGATTAGCCTGGAGCTCTAATCGGTTAGCAGTTTTCCCAGAAACTATTTTTATGTTGTCCTAACCGATTAAGACACATCTCTAACTAGTTATTTATTAAAACAGAATCATTTCCTTTAAGCTTAAAAGGGCCCCTAACTGATTAGGGTGTTTGGCTAACCGGTTAGTCTGTTTTCTAGAAAAATCAGAAGAAGCTCATAACGGCTATATTAATCAGTATTAAATGCTCTCATCTACCCCCAACGGCTCTCAATGGCCCTTAACTATAAATTTGGATGTTGGGCTTTAATGAGTAGCTAGAAAAACTGAGTCTATCAATCTGAAAATCACTACTGAGCATTAAAATGAGTTTTTCTCATCATTTCACAAAATCCTCTGTTTTGAGCTTCAACTTGTGTGAATTCTAAATACCATAGCTCTTCAATTTGTATTATTTGCTCTAGAGAGAGTTTCTTTTATCTAAATCTTATACAATCTATTAAGAGAATGTGAGGTATCCCTTGAATATAGAGGCTCAAGCACAAGGGTGAGGCATCCCAAGGTGTGTTGAGTGCTTCAATTTGTAAAGGTTGTTAAGCACCTATTGAAGCTTGAAGATATAGTAGAAAATCTCGAGTGGTTAGTTGAGGACTGGATGTAGATCACAAGTGGATTAGTGATTGAACCAGGATAAATCATTGTGTTTATTTTCTCTAAACCCTTCTCTTTACATTGTGCACTGTTTTATTGAATTTCTTGAATATTATTTCCTTTGACTATTATACTTATAAGTAAAAGTGTTTATCTCATCTATCAAATCATCTCTAATCATCTAATAGCTTCAACGAAAATTGATTATCAAATGTTTTGTGAAAGATTTGTGAACTTATTTTACATACTCAATTCACCCCCCTCTTAAGTATTGAGGCCACTTGGTAACATGTTCAAGTCAGCACTAGGCCTGATATTGTATTCGCGGTAGGAATGTTGGGAAGATATCAAAGTAACCCAGCCATGGAACATTGGAAGGCAGCAAAAAAGGTTATGAGATATCTTCAAGGATCTAAGGATTACAAGTTGACATATAAGCATTCTAATACTTTAGAGATAATAGGATATTCAGATTCAAATTTTGCTAGATGCATGGACTCTAAAAAGTCTACTTCAGATTATATTTTCTTTTTAGCCAAAGGTGCTATCTTTTGGAGAAGCAAAAAGCAAACAATTATTGCATTATCCACTATGGAAGCAGAATTCATTAGTTGCTACGAAGCCACATCACAGGCTAAATGGTTGAAGAACTTTGCTTCTGGTCTTAAGGTGGTAAATTTAACTAAGAGACCATTGAAGATATTTTATGATAATTCAGCTGTAGTATTCTTCTCAAAGAATAATAAAAATGGAAGCTGAAGTAAGCATATATAGATATTAAGTTCTTAGTTGTAAGAGAAGACATCAAGAGAGAGTTGGTCTCTATAGAGTACACAAACACAGAATCCATGATTGCTGATCCACTAACTAAAGGATTACTGGCTAAGGTGTTTCAGAATCATGTAATTCATATGGGTCTTACTAGTTTACGTTAATATTTGTCTTTTCTTTTATATGACTTTGTGCACTTTAAGTTTGTCGTGTAAAAGTTTTGATTTAAATCAATAAAGTTTGGACCCTATATTCACTTAGAAAGGTTGTGCATTGTAATACATGGAAGGAAATGTTTATCTTAAATATAACCGCCATGATTCATGTATAATAATTTATAAGTGGCTATATCAAAGTTGACAAGTTATAGCCATATTGTCAAAATAAGGATTATCATTGATAATATATGAGTCAAGTGGGAGAATGTTAGAATTCTGAATGTATGTGGCTCATATATTGGCAATGGTGGGACTTTGATGAGAGAGCTGTTACAAATTGATGAGGCAGTAACTGTTACAAAGTCCAAAATAATTGGCTCTTAATGGAGGAGCCAATATAGGAGCAGTTACGCTTCTACATTTTATGAGAGAGATCCTTTGCCTTACCTATAAAAAGGCCCGTGATGCTCCATTGATTCATATACTTCAAAGGTTAAGGCTAGAAGAGCTTTCTCTCTCTTTTCTTTCTATAATCTCTTTGTTTTCTTTGAGTTTTAGCTGTTTGATATTTTGCTTGTGAGAGATTGTGAGTAATAACTGTCGCGACCGGAGATCGCGGCGGGGAACAGCAACTCGAATTGGATTTTAGAAATATGACAATGGAAAAATGGAGTCGCCACCAATTTTATTTGAATTTGGAAAAATTGGAAAACCTTTCTTTGAAAATGGTCTTTAGAACCAGATTGGATTCGGGAGTCGGTTATGCTTAGAGAAGGGTGGAAACTTAATCCCACAAAGACTTAACGCACTGCCCTAAGACGGTACCTTAAGTCAATTGTGCAAATTATTAACAATTCTTGAAAATATTTATTTTACCCCTTTTTTGCAAATATTGTAATTAAAAAGCGAAACCACAAAATTGTGAAAATTTAAATTTGGCTTGACAGAAATGAAATTCTGCTCCTACGTATCCCCTGGTGCAATGGGGAACTCAAAGTTACGTAGTTCTTTAGAAAATAATTGTAGGTTGGTTGATTTTAATTAAGAAAAAGATTTTTAAAAAGATATTTTGTTTGAAAACAAATCCATTCTGACACAAGGTTCAAGTTAGCACTAGGCTACTCAATAAACCCTTATGATCCAAAAGATAATGAAGATAGCATTCGCTATTCAATCATCATCATTGGTCATTGCATTTATTAAAAGATTTTTTTATTTATTTTTTATCATTTTTTAAAGGAAAACACAAAGACAAATAAGTATGCAATTTTTTCATGAGCTAGATAAATAATAATAAAAAACAAGATTAAACATGAATATCTCAAATCAAACAACTCTAAACAAATTATATATATATTTTTTAGATTTCTTTTTATTTTTATTTCTTTATTTTTTATTTTATTTTATTTTTACATCTTTTTTATTTTTATTTTTATTTTTTGACTTCCCATTAGTTACAAGACATAAATATAAAAGATATCATTAAATAAACACTATCAAATGAGAACTCAAATATCCTTTTTTATTTGTTTCATTCATTTTTATGCATATTAGAAAAGTAAATTCCACTAAAATCCAAATTATTATTTATCCTATTATACCTAAACCCAATAATCAATACCAAAATGTTTCAAACGTAAATCTCTTTTTTTTTTTTTTTTTTTTAAAGATACTAGACTCGGTCCTAAAATTCGATGCCCAAACCAAATAAAAACAATCTAATCTTATCAACCCAACCTAAACCAAGTAAAACAACAATAATAATAAAAATAATAAATGAACTAAAAAAACAGAATGAAAAAAAAAAAAAAAAAAAACAGGAACAAAGAGCGAGCAACGCAGGGGACCTGGCACACAAGTGTGGAGTCACAGAGCAAGGGATGATACAACCCGGTTGCAGATCCGGTGGAGCTCCGTTTCGAGGTGAAGATGGTGGCCCTGGGTGGTGGCTGAACTGCACGTGACTGCTGGGTCGTGGTGGTCTCGGTTTTTACGTTGGGGAAGAGGTGATGTTAGGAGGGGAGGTTACGTGTTTACGTATGCATGTGGTACGGGTGAAGGTGGTGGAAGGAGATGGAGTTAAGGCCGTGGTGGAGGTAGCGAGAGGTTCACGTGAATGGTGGTTTGGAGGAGAGGGTGGTGATGGGTGGTGTGGATGTTGAGGAGACCGAGTTGAACTCGGTTTGGTCTTGGGGTTGATGTGGTGGCTGGATGGTGATGTGGGTGAGGGAGGTTAGACGTGGTGGGCCGTGTGCAGTGAGGTGATGAGCTTGAAGATGATGATGATGGTGGTTGGTTGAAGTGGAGGTTGGTGGAATGGAAAGGTGGTGAAGGTGACGGGGTGAGTCAACTCGGTGGTGAGGAGGTTGATGCTTCAAGGTTAGAGGTTTGGAGGAAGGGTGGATGATGGGAAGGAAGGTGGTTTTCACGTGAATGAAGGGAGGTGGTGGTTGCTGTCTTTACGTGGTGGTGAGGTTGAAGATGATGAAGAAGAGGTTTTGGTTGGATTCCCGTAGCACGGTGGTGAGGTTGAGAGGTGAAGGATGAGAATGGTTACGTATGCATGGGATGATATGGGTGAAGGGAGGCTGATGGAGTTGATGTGATAATGGCTGCATATGAATGGGTTGATGATTGAGTGATGGAGTTTGACGTGAAGATGGAAACTTGGTGAGTCAACTCGGTGGCTTTGGAGGTTGAGATGGTGTTTGAGGGTGAAAACTGAAGGTTGGAGAAGGTAGTGGAACTTGGTGTGCAGTGGTCTCACGTGGTCTCGGTTGGGCTTAGGCCGTGGTGGAGTAAGTGGCTAAGGGGTAGAGGTTATGGTAGTATGGGTTTTTGATGGTGAAGATGGAGGGTGGAGGAAGTGATATGTGGTGGCTTGGAGGTGGTTTGATGATGATAATGGAGGAGTTGGGAGGAGAAGGGTCTTTGCCTTGGCAAAAAAAATAGTTACTGTTGGGAAGATGAGAGACGATGGGGGAGTCTGCATTTGGTGAAGATGGAGAGTGGTTTTAGGAGATGGGTGGAGATGAAAAGTGTTGGTTGTCCATAGGGGATGGAGGTTTTGGAGGTTCTGTGGAGATGGTAGTGAAGAGGAGGGAGGAGGATGGAGGTCATGTTATGGGTCTTGCATGGGTGTTTTGGGAGGTTTCACGTGGAGGTGCAAAGGGTGGTATGGTGGGGGTTGTTATGGCTGCATGGTGTTGATGGCGGGATGAGGAGGAAGATGGAAGTTTTATGATGAGGAGGGATGCTGCATGGTGTTTGGGAGGCTTCACGTGAGAGATGTATGGGAGATGGTGTTGATGTGGTTCCAGCCAGGATTCACGTAAATGGTGGAGGGATTAGAAGAGGATGGTGTCTCACGATGAGGAGAGTGGAGTGCAGCGCCGAAAGTGAGTGAGCAGGAAAAAAAAAATTTAAAAAATATGTTGTGGGAGGAGAGTGGAGTGCAGCGCCGAAAGTGAGTGAGCAGGAAAAAATTTTTAAAAAAATATGTTGTGGGTGTGTCTTTGGAAAGTGAGTGGAGAGAGATGATGGAGTGGGTGAGTGTGTACGTGAGTGAAGAAAAAAATGAGTGTGTGCGGGTGAGGAAAATTAGTGAAATGTGAGTGGGGAACAATAGAAAGTGGAGACTTTTTTTTTATTATTTTTTTATTATTTTCATTTTTTTTCATTTATTATTATTATTATTATTTTTTATTTACTTTTTTTTTAGCCCGGTCAAAATTGGGTGTTCACAATTGCCCCTCTTTACTTGTTTCTTATTAGATAAAAGGAAAAATTGTAGTTTTTCATTTTATCGTCGTAAGGAACGAGTAAAGACATGAACTCCAATTTTGTCCGGCAAAGCACAAGATGTAAATGCAAAACAAAGTAAGAACAATGATAGGAAATTAAAATGCAATGAGCCGATGCGCTCAACAGAATTTAAAATGCATGGAGCCGATGCGCTCAAAGAAATTAAAATACATGGAGCCGATGCGCTCAACAAAGAAAATGACGAAAAAAATAAAATGCATGGAATGCATGGAGCATTGCGCTCAACAAAAAGCTCAACAGAAAGTAAATGCATGGAGCCGATGCGCTCGACAATTTAAAAATGCATAGAATTGACAAATTTAAAATGCATGGAATGCATGGAGCCGATCTTCGCTCGGGAATTAAAAGACGAGCCGATACGCTCAAAAAGTAAATGGCGAGAATTAAAAATTGATGGAATGCATGGAGCCAATGCGCTCGAGGAATTAAAACAGAGCCGATCGCTCAAAAGACAGGAATTAAAAGACATGAGCCAATGCACTCAAAAAGTAAATGACAGGAATTTAACAGACAGGAGCCGATGCGCTCGAAAAGTAAATGACAGGAGCCGATGCGCTCAAAAAGTAAAAGACAGGAATTTAACAGACAGGAGCCGATGCGCTCAAAAAGTAAATGACAGAGCCGATGATCTCAAAAAAGTAAAACAGAATTAAAAGACAGAGCCGATGCGCTCAAAAGTAAATGATGAGAGAAGTCACGCGCTCAACGAAGGTAAAAAAGACAAAGGGCAATCGAGTCCCGAAACTTAAAGGACAATGGGCAATCGAGTCCCGAAATTTAAATGACAATGGGCAATCTATGACCCGAAATTTAAATGACAATGGGCAACTGCGGCCGAAATTTAAATGGCAATGGGCAACTGCGACCCGAAATTTAAATGACAATGGGCAACTGCGGCCCGAAATTTAAATGACAATGGGCAACCGCGTCCGAAATTTAAATGACAATGGGCAATCATGCGACCCGAAATTTAAATGACAATGGGCAATCATGTCTGACCCGAAATGTAAATGGCAATGGGCAATCGCAGACCGAAATTTAAATGACAATGGCAATCTATGACTCGAAATTTAAATGGCAATGGGCAATCATGACCCGAAATTTAAATGGCAATGGGCAATCATGACCGAAATTTAAATGGCAATGGGCAATCTATGCCCGAAATTTAAATGGCAATGGGCAACTGCGGCCCGAAATTTAAAAGGCAATGGAATAAGCATCTTGATCCAAAAAGATTTTTTTCTTCTTTTTTCTCATTTTTCTCATTTTCCCTTTTTTTTGTTTTTCCTTTGCTTCTCTCTCTCTCTCTCTTTTTTCTTTCTCTCCCCCTTTTTTTTTTTTCTTTCTCTTTCCTTTTTCTCTTTTTTTTTTTTTCTCTTTCTTTTTTTTTTTTTTTTTCTGATTTTCTAAATTTTATTTGAAAAACATTTGAACCAAGGACGACTTTGGAAAGCTTTGACCACTCAAACTTTATTCACATGCTTTTCTTCCTTAGACCCTTCGGTTCTTTCCTTCTTCTTCTCCTTTCCTTCTTTTTTTTCTTTGTTTTTTCACTTTCAACTCTCCTTTCAAGAAATGGGATGAACCATTGCTTGACTGATTCCTTGAGAGAAAATTTTGCCCCAGTGTTTAACCTTGTCTCTCATTTAGTTGATTCCCCTCAGCAACTGCTTGATAACTCAGTCCTTGTCTGCGTTGCTACTTCCTTCAACACAGCTTCTCCTTAATCCTTCAAAAATTTTTTTTTTTTTTGCCCCAGTATGGCCAACTAAATGCAAACAAAACGCCCTGTGTAGTGATCACACACAATTCAAAATTGCCCCGGTTTGGGTGCACTCTTCAGTGTTTCGTGCCAACTTCCTCTCGAGATTTTGTCCATTCATTTGCCCTTTAACTTTTGTTTAGACCGACCTTTCGTGTTTTCAGACTAACGGGCTCTTTTTCTTTTTTCTTTTTTTTTTTTTGGCTCGGGTACTTCCTCTTCCACTAATTGGGATTTCCAAGATCTCTTCGATCTGAATTGGTCGATAAGCAATTACCATTAGATGGTCAAATCATGGTGTTGTACTCATGGTCACTTTACCGAAGCATTATGTCACGAGACACTCATGAATTCAAAAAGTACAACAGGAAAGAAACGAACAACTTCCAGATTGTTCTTAGAAGCTCGACTACAGAAAGGATATTATTTACAACGGTTAAAGACACAGGAAATAAAATAGCAAGAAAATCAAAAGATTTTTTTTTTCGCTTGAGTTAAGATTCGACAACTGGACATCATTAATTATCAAACACCCCCCACACTTACTCTTTTGCACGTCCTCAGGCCAAACCAAGACTAGGGAACAAACAAAACAAACTCAAAAGGTAAAAACTCTAAAAGACTCAATGACATTCAAGAATGAAGAGCAATTTATAATTCAAGTAATTAAAACATTCATGAGATAACACATCTTCACATCTCAAATCAACAAGCAAGGATACTTCAATTGAAAAACATGAGTAAAGAATGATAGATCCTCACAGAATTTATCCTCAGTCTCTCAAGTGTTTAAAAGGTAGGTATTTCACTCAATTCGACCCATGAAAATTGCACTACCATATGCTTGCTTATCTTCTACTTCTCCACTACTCAAAACACATGCACACACAAATCATGAGGACTTTATTCAAGGTTGTAGTGAGGTCAAGGTAAAGGTAGAAGTAATATGGATATGTCAAGTTAAATACCAAAGAGAATAGAAGAGCATTATGATACAGTTAGAGTGGAGAAGATGTTTGAGAACATTCAGTCTAACTTTCCCAAGATTTTCTTAGTTTTTTCTCATACAGGACAATGACCAATATCTAACTAATGTTTTGTTAAAGATCAATTGGTAGATTGAATTTCTTTAGGCTTGAACATTCTCCTTCTATTCCTGTTATTTCCAATCATCCACCCTCATTCTAGGTATGAATATATCACATGGTACATTCTTTTGATTGTAGCAATAATCAGGCCTACTTTTTTTTTTTTTTTTTTTTTTTTTTTTTTTTAGGAACATATTTTCTTTTTCTTTTTTTATAGAAACATATTTTCTTTTTCTTTTTTTTTTTTTTTATATAAACAATCTGCACATGCACCCCCACACTTGTTCAAGAACTCATCAAATAACAAAGTCAATGCTCTCTTATTCCCTAAGGTTGGGTTAGAACATGGTTTTGCTTTTAATGCACATAATGAGTTCGAAACAAAGAATGGTCAAATAAGCTCAAAGGGGTTAAGCAAGTGGAAATATGCAAGGTTGGCAAGAATCAGAAAATTTTCAAGAAGTCAAAAGAGTGCTTGATATCATATTGAAAACAAGGTTGGCTATTTGGTTAAACTGGCTAAGAAAGAGGGCCTCAATCATGTTCATGCATGCAAGTGAAACGTAGCCTCAAAAAGAATCAAAGCAAGTTCTAGAGTGATCATTATCATGAGTGAAAATCACACAAGAAAGAAGAGAATGGCATAAATGTTGAATCCATCCATTAGGCTCAAGATCTCACAAGATATAGTTCTATCATTCTCAGTCCACCAATTCAACATCCATAACCAAACATATGATTTTTAAGAAAGAAGACAATTAACTCAATCATGCAAATTTTCCTGAATTTCAATTGCTACTTCCACACAAACTAGTTATCTACCCCAACTAAAATGCGTCTCAAGAGTAAAATTTACTCCCTACTCGCCATCCTTAACTTGGTTTAGAAAATTACTTGACAAACACATTTTTTTGTTTTTTTTTTTTTTTTTTTTGTTTTTTTTTTTGTTTTTGCATAACCATCCTTCCCCCAACCAGATCATAACATTATCCTCAATATGATATAGAAAAGAGCAAAACAACTCGATAAGAAGTGAATCAACGCCAAGCGAAAAAAAACACACACGATCAGTATGTCGACCACGATAAGAAGTGAATCAACGCTAAGCAAAAAAGAAACACACAGTAACAGTAGCATCGACCCTTAAAAGAAATCGATAATAAAACCTAAGTACTTCCACAATTTAATACTAATTAATTACTACCCTACTACTCCTTACTCGCCACCAATTAAGATCGTCTCAAGAGAAAAATTACTCTTTACTCGCCATCCCTATTTTACTTTTGTTGTTAATTGATGACAAACACAACAAACATATTAACAAACACACTTTTTGAATTTTTTGGTTTTTTTGGTTTTTTTGTTTTTTTTGTTTTTTTGTTTTTTTATTTTATATTTAGGCACACAACGATCCTTCCCCCAACTGGATCATAACATTGTCCTCAATGTTAAAATATAGATGAGTAAAGGATAGAATATATTACCTGTTCTTTTAATTCTTGAAAAGAAAAACCTCACACAAATTTAAACAAAAACAAAGTACAATAAATAAAACCAAAGCCTTAATTATTTAAATAGTTGGAGTGTCTTGGTGGCTTTCTTTTCATTTTGCTTTCCTCACCACTTCCTTCACCGCTTCTTTCGGACCAATCTATCTCGAGTACATCTTGGATCGTGTTCATAAACAAATGCTTCTAATTTATCAATCAATTCATCAACAAGAGAAGCGAGAGATAAGGAGTTGTCTTCTTGAAGGTGTGACAAATTTACTCGTTCCACAAAGATGGTCAACAAAAGATAACAAATTATCAAAGAAATTATTAACATTCAACAAACCTATGGGTTTATGGTGGATGTTCAATTGGGCCCAAGAGACAACTTGAAAGAGTTCTTCCAAAGTACCAAAACCACCAGGTAAGACAATGAATGCATCAGAGTTGTCAAGCATCGCCTTCATTCGTTCATGCATAGAGGATACCTTAATTTCCAGTCCAACTGTCTTTCCAACGATGTTCGTTCGAGTTAAAGGTTCAGGAATGACACCTAAAACTTGACCACATCTTACAAATGCGAAAAAGTGATACAACCCCCCATTAACCCAATGCAACCTCCCCCATATACTACACGAATGTTCCTCGCAGCAAGTGTTCTACCAACAGTGCTTGCTGCGTTTACAAACTCTAAACCATTCCCATAACTTGTCCCACAAAATATACAGATACTGACAAATCTACGAACAGAAGAAGAAGTTCCCTCCATTTTACACTCACACTCCCTTTGAATGATTTTGAGTTGAAGGAAAGTGAAGGAAGTGTAGTGTTTAAATAGGGAAGAGAATAGAAAAAAGTAATGATAGCACCTATATGGGTAGGTTGGCTGTTGTCAGAAAAGTTTGAAATTAAGAAACATAAAATCTTTTTTTTTTTGTTTTTGTTTTACTTTTTTTTTGTGTTTTTTTTTGTTTTGTTTTTTTGTGTTGTTTTTTTTTGTTTTTTTTTTCAAGAAAACCATCAGGGTAAAGAAGTCTAGAAACCCCGAAGGATCCCATCCAAAGGATCGTCTCATCCAAAACCAAAATTCAACAAAATCATACAAAGATAAAATAATAACAAATGATTACATACCTTTATGTACGGGTTTCATGGCAGATCTTTATCTTTGCGTGTCATGAGTGCGAGAATACCAAGACGGCTCACCAATCTGGGCATTCTTCTCCCTCCCGCTTGTGGGATATTTTGATTGAGCTACGACGCCACTAATTAAAGTGCGTAAATCATCCACCTACCACCAACGACCACGGCCGGTGAGAGGTCGTGAAGAGCCCATGGCATTAAATCACGGGATTCACTCGAGGCATTGTCACGCGAGAATGCAAACACGGGACGCTTCTTTCGTCCATCAACAAGCGAGCCTTTGGTTAAAACAGGAATGCTTGCGCGGCTCTCTGCGAGCATGGCACACGAACCTTATTTACCGACCGGCGTGCGAAGGTCCACCCGAGTCAATGACGGGTCTGCCACTCCACTGGCAGGGGCTCCTAATCTAATTAAAGACCAAGTACAACCGAAGTTTAGCCCTCTTTCATTTAGTTTTTTCTTTTCTTTTGAAAGATAATATATACATGCTGTTGTGATTGTGGCTCACATCTTCCTCTGGTTTCACGTCCAGAAACGGCTTAAACGCCTTCTATGAGTCGAGGATAAGCTTCCCATCCAATTTTCTTATAAATTGGCAAACAGGGTCTTTTTGAGTCAGATTCCCAAGACTGTAACGCTCTTGCTCGTCCTTGAAGAGATTCCACAAACTAAGAAGTTCACGCTGCACAACTCCACAAGAATGCGTCTCAAGAGTCAATAAGATATTATCTAATGACTCCTTACTCAGTCCATTCTTAACGAAGAATATTTTATCTTCTCTATTTACAGAAACCATCCCCAAAGAGTGACATCGCGTGTTGCAATTCCATCGTGCACACTTGTAACAAACTTTCATTCTTTTTGCTCTTCTCCTTTTTGAAAATGAACTTTTACCGAGACCGGCATGTATGGGACAAATGAATCGAAGATTCACCACTAAACGAACCTTTGCTTCGATTATCCAAATGCGTATATCTTCTCGGGATGCCCTTATACATTAACAATCTCGGTCTCTCACACCTAGCTTCATAGACTTTTGTTAGAGCATTTAGAGGAGAGAAGGAAAATATTTTCTTAGATTTGAGAGAATGACCTCCATTTTGAAAGGAGAAGAAATCGGTTATTATGGGAAATCGAAAAACAAACCGACACGAGAGTCACGGAGTACCGTTATCCGCCATTTAACCTAAGAACACGAGAGAACTCAACAACTTGATGTTCCGAGAAATGGTTGAGTCTTGGTCCATTAACTTTAAGTACAATACCATTCCTAGGATTCTCAATGTCTATGGCCCCACAAGATATACGTGTTTGACAACAAAAGAAACGCGCCTCCTAGATCTCAATTTTCTAAGGAGTAGGTGCGGATGAGAATCTTAAAGCAAAACTTTATTGACCAATTTCCGCAACTTTTGCAAAAGGTGTGTCAGACCTTGAATAAAGAAGGCCAATAAAATCCATACTGCAAGATTTTCGCGAGTTGTTGTTGTCGAAAAAAAAAAAAGTGACCTCCACGTGCTTCCGATAAAGTTTAATGGCACTACCTATCTCATTGTCGGGTACACAGCTGTCTTTTTTTTTTCTTTTTTTTTTATTCATAATGCGGATGGAGAAGGTTTATCACCTCATTTCTGCATTCTCTGGAAGTTCTTGAAACTGTTTGAGGCGGTGTTTTCTTTCCTTAGTCGCGCAATAGTTGCCGAACACGGTAACATCATACAAGGAATGTCATGCATAAGATGAGATGAATGAAATGAAAACATTTTTCAAATGCATGGAATGAAATGCATGATTTATATATTTTTTATATATATATTTTTTAGAATGCTAAAGATGCCATGCATGAAATTTTTTTTTTAAAATGTTGAGGATGGCATGAAAATACATGATTTTTTTTTTATTTTTTATTTTTAAGAATGCTTGGAGTATCATGAAAATGCATGATATTTTTTTTGAATGCTAGGAATGCATGATTTTCTTTATGCAATGTTATGAAAATGCAAGTAATGAATAACTTCCTTTTTATTCTTTTCTTTTTGATTTTTTTTTTGCAAGAATGAATGATATGAGAGAAGAAAAAAAAGAAAAAGAAAGTACGCTCCCTTTTGTGCCCTAGCCAGGTGGAACCTAATATTCGACAGTCACTATGCTCAATCTATCAGTGCCGGATTTTCGGGACAGGTCTAAACTTCTAAAAAGTCATGGTTCCCAGATTGCCCTTATCTCGAAAGACAAAGACCCAAATCATGAATTAATCACAAGTAGGGATAAACCCTCTCAATATGATTAGTTCATGGTATTAGTAACAATCTGAGTGGTGTCTCAACAAATGTCAAGTGAGCATAAAGCCCCTCAATAACAAAAATCGAGACTCCTCCTATTCCTCGGCTTCGCACAGACTCGGGTATAGAGCCCAAAAAGTGTGTGAGGTAAGCGACGGTGATGTGTGTGAGGGAGCATACAAATCTGTACAAAAATTTAAAAAGAAACTATCCCCAACCTGTAAAAACATATATACAATAGCCAGGCAGCAATCATCTATCTTAAAGTTTCAACAATTATTCACAATTAAGTACAAAACATATACAAGTATATCATGTCAAAACAAACACAGGAATAACGCTATCAGATATTTACATAGAACAAAATAAATAAAATCCATTTACAAACAAAAAGAAAACAAAAACAAGGATAAAAAGGGTAAAATAAATAAATGAAAATTATTAACAATTTGCACAACTAACAACGACAGGCTTGACTCTCCAAATATCCCCAGTGGAGTCGCCATCTGTCGCGACCGGGATCGCGGCGGGGAAACAGCAACTCGAATTGGATTTTAGAAATATGACAATGGAAAAATGGAGTCGCCACCAATTTTATTTGAATTTGGAAAAATTGGAAAACCTTTCTTTGAAAATGGTCTTTAGAACCAGATTGGATTCGAGTCGGTTATGCTTAGAGAGGGTGGAAACTTAATCCCACAAAGACTTCTAACGCACCCGTCCTAAGACGGTACCTTAAGTCAATTGTGCAAATTATTAACAATTCTTGAAAATATTTATTTTACCCCTTTTTTGCAAATATTGTAATTAAAAAGCGAAACCACAAAATTGTGAAAATTTAAATTTGGCTTGACGAGAAATGAAATTACGCTCCCTACGTATCCCCCAGGTGCAATGGGAACTCAAAGTTACGTAGTTCTTTAGAAAATAATTGTAGGTTGGTTGATTTTAATTAAGAAAAAGATTTTTAAAAAGATATTTTGTTTGAAAACAAATCCATTCGACACAAGGTTCAAGTTAGCACTAGGCTACTCAATAAACCCTTATGATCCAAAAGATAATGAAGATAGTATTCGCTATTCAATCATCATCATTGGTCATTGCATTTATTAAAAGATTTTTTTATGTTTTTTTATCATTCTTTAAAGGAAAACACAAAGACAAATAAGTATGCATAATTTTTCATGAGCTAGATAAATAATAATAAAAAGCAAGATTAAACATGAATATCTCAAATCAAACAACTCTAAACAAATTATATATATATTTTTTAGATTTTTTTTTATTTTTATTTCTTTATTTTTTATTTTATTTTATTTTTACATCTTTTTTATTTTTATTTTTATTTTTTTGACTTCCCATTAGTTACAAGACATAAATATAAAAGATATCATTAAATAAACACTATCAAATGAGAACTCAAATATCCTTTTTTATTTGTTTCATTCATTTTTATGCATATTAGAAAAGTAAATTCCACTAAAATCCAAATTATTATTTATCCTATTATACCTAAACCCAATAATCAATACCAAAATGTTTCAAACGTAAATCTCTCTTTTTTTTTTTTTTTAAAGATACTAGACTCTGGTCCTAAAATTCTGATGCCCAAACCAAATAAAAACAATCTAATCTTATCAACCCAACCTAAACCAGTAAAACAACAATAATAATAAAAATAATAAATGAACTAAAAAAACAGAATGAAAAATAAAAAAAAAAACAGGAACAAAGAGCGAGAAAAACGCAGGGACCCGGCACACGGTGTGGAGCTGCAGAGCAAGGGATGATACAACCCGGTTGCAGATCCGGTGGAGCTCCGTTTCGAGGTGAAGATGGTGGCCCTGGGTGGTGGCTGAACTGCACGTGACTGGCCGGGTCGTGGTGGTCTCGGTTTTTACGTTGGGGAAGAGGTGATGTTAGGAGGGGAGGTTACGTGTTTACGTATGCATGTGGTACGGGTGAAGGTGGTGGAAGGAGATGGAGTTAAGGCCGTGGTGGAGGTAGCAGAGGTTCACGTGAATGGTGGTTTGGAGGAGAGGGTGGTGATGGGTGGTGTGGATGTTGAGGAGACCGAGTTGAACTCGGTTTGGTCTTTGGGGTTGATGTGGTGGCCGGATGGTGATGTGGGTGAGGGGAGGTTAGACGTGGTGGTCGTGTGTGCGGTGAGGTGATGAGCTTGAAGATGATGATGATGGTGGTTGGTTGAAGTGGAGGTTGGTGGAATGGAAAGGTGGTGAAGGTGACGGGGTGAGTCAACTCAGTGGTGAGGGAGGTTGATGCTTCAAGGTTGGAGGTTTGGAGGAAGGGTGGATGATGGGAAGGAAGGTGGTTTTCACGTGAATGAAGGGAGGTGGTGGCTGCTGTCTTTACGTGGTGGTGAGGTTGAAGATGATGAAGAAGAGGTTTTGGTTGGATTCCCGTAGCACGGTGGTGAGGTTGAGAGGTGAAGGATGAGAATGGTTACGTATGCATGGGATGATATGGGTGAAGGGAGGCTGATGGAGTTGATGTGATAATGGCTGCATATGAATGGGTTGATGATTGAGTGATGGAGTTTGACGTGAAGATGGAAACTTGGTGAGTCAACTCGGTGGCTTTGGAGGTTGAGATGGTGTTTGAGGGTGAAAACTGAAGGTTGGAGAAGGTAGTGGAACTTGGTGTGCAGTGGTCTCACGTGGTCTCGGTTGGGCTTAGGCCGTGGTGGAGTAAGTGGCTAAGGGGTAGAGGTTATGGTAGTATGGGTTTTTGATGGTGAAGATGGAGGGTGGAGGAAGTGATATGTGGTGGCTTGGAGGTGGTTTGATGATGATAATGGAGGAGTTGGGAGGAGAAGGGTGCTTGCCTTGGCAAAAAAAATAGTTACGGTTGGGAAGATGAGAGACGATGGGGGAGTCTGTTGGTGAAGATGGAGAGTGGTTTTAGGAGATGGGTGGAGATGAAAAGTGTTGGTTGTCCATGGGGGATGGAGGTTTTGGAGGTTCTGTGGAGATGGTAGTGAAGAGGAGGGAGGAGGATGGAGGTGTTATGGGTCTTGCATGGGTGTTTTGGGAGGTTTCACGTGGAGGTGCAAAGGGTGGTATGGTGGGGGTTGTTATGGCTGCATGGTGTTGATGGCGGGATGAGGAGGAAGATGGAAGTTTTATGATGAGGAGGGATGCTGCATGGTGTTTGGGAGGCTTCACGTGAGAGATGTATGGGAGATGGTGTTGATGTGGTTCCAGCCAGGATTCACGTAAATGGTGGAGGGATTAGAAGAGGCTGGTGTCTCACGATGAGGAGAGTGGAGTGCAATAGAAAGTGAGTGAGCGGGAAAAAAAAAAATTTAAAAAATATGTTGTGGGAGGAGAGTGGAGTGCAAATGTGAAAGTGAGTGAGCGGGAAAATTTTTTTAAAAAATATGTTGTGGGTGTGTCTTTGGAAAGTGAGTGGAGAGAGATGATGGAGTGGGTGAGTGTGTACGTGAGTGAAGAAGAAAAAATGAGTGTGTGCGGTGAGGAAAATTAGTGAAATGTGAGTGGGGAACAATAGAAAGTGGAGACTTTTATTTTTTTATTATTTTTATTATTTTCATTTTTTTCATTTATTATTATTATTATTATTTTTTATTTACTTTTTTTTTAGCCCGGTCAAAATTGGGTGTTCACAATAACAATGGCTTCAAGTGGAGGTAGGCTTTCGTTTTTCTGTTCTTGTGTGATGGACTAAGGTCCTACATTATTTACAGCTTTTCAATTCATGTTAATGGTTGGCATCATGGACCAATGACAATCATAAGAATGCATTTAGTATTCAAGATTGAGGTCCAGCAAGATAATGATTATTCATTACTCTCACAAAGGTTACATAGTCTTGGTTTGAAGGCCTTTTTTCTTTTGGGTAAGATCACACGATGAGTTTGGACTGTTGTTGGTAGCTGACTTACTTATCCATATAAATGATAGCCTTGATTCAATAGCTCCAAGAAGTCACCATCACCATGGTTGCACCTGATGTTAGAAATATAGATGTGGGTAATACACATAAAACTACACATTTATACAAGAACAAATGAACATTGGTACGAGTTTACCAAGAATTATGCTAAATATTGTCTTTAAGAGTTTATCTTCACCATATTAGGAACTATGCTTAGTGGAAGTGACATCAATTGGTAACCTTGCTGAATAGACGAGGGTTTAATTGAGAACTTATTTATATGATGATCTTGATACAAAGAGTAGCATGCCTCCTAAACCAACAAGCAACATAATTGTGGGGAAGTGTGTTTTAGGTTGGGTGGGTAGTAAAACAATAAATAGAAGTCCCTAACTTAAAAAGTAAATTAAGGTAGCTTACAAAGTAAGCTCCCAATGAACAAGCTTTCAAGAGATGCTACAATGATCTTTTGGTATGAAAGTGAGTTAACAAAAGACAAAGGCCTAAAATAAAATTAGGTCAAGCCTACACACGCGTATACGTGTACTAAAACTAAACTCAAGTCCATAACCGTAACTCGATATAATAAGGTATTTATCGATAACTGTCAGCCATATAAAGGCTCCTTAAGGTTATGTTTGAATATTTAGTAATTGATGGAATAGAATGAAATGAGATGGGATGGAATGAGATGTGATGGAATGGAATGAAATAAAAATATCATTCCATTTTTTGGATATTTTAGGATAGAATGAAGTAAAGTTACCATTTCATTGTTTGGGAAGTGGATAGAATGGTAAGAGTTATAATTTTATTTTTTCTAAATTACCCTTATTGCAAACACACCATTTTTAGGGTATGAAGTTAATGTAATAAAATCATAATTATAATTATAATAAAAAAGATGATTTCATCCCATACTCCTAAATTTGGGGGGAGGGGGAGAAGAAAATTGATAGTTTTTTGTGGGATGAGATGGAATTCATCCCATTCATTTCTATCTCATTCCATCATTTTTTAACATAGTTAAATAATTGAACTATCTCCATCTCATCCTATTCTATTTTATTCCACTCAATCTCACCAATCTAAACATAGCCTAAGAGTTATAATTGCAATATGGGACTTAAAGCATTCACCAAAACATACAAAAGGATTTTAAGTTTGAAACACCCAAGTTCATATAGTCTAACACCTGCATCTCTCCTACGGTAACAAATCCTTTCAGTCCTACTAGTGCCAGAAGGTCTAGAAGAATGGTTACTATTCATGTAAGTGAAACCCATACATGATGATCGATGGAAAGATTAAAAAATAGTATCAAATGAAAATTAAAAATACTTAAGTTATTGTGATCTTAAAATGTATTTGATAATTTTTAATTATTTAGAAAATTATCAAAGGAAAAAAATTAAAAAATATCTAATTTATTGGGATCTTAAAAAGTGTGTGATAATTTTTAAAATAATTAAAAAATATATTATGATGATTCATTAGGAGGTATATAATTTTTCTATGGGTATATATGAAGTGAACAAACAATCTAGATAAAATATCACATGAGTCGTTTAAGTCATGCTATAACCATGAATTTAGTATCTAAACTAGTTATTTTGCGTGCGTTACACTAGTTGTTTTAAATTTAATATTTATATTTATATCTATGAGTTTTTTATTTAATGTACACAAATATTTAGTGTGTGTTTAAATTGTTTTATTTTCTTTTAAAAAGCTTATGATCAAAGTATATCAGAAAAGAACATTTGATTGAAAAAAATTTGTTTAAATATATAAATTAATCCAATATTTGGATGCAATACTAATTTATGTTTATATACATAATTTAAAAGTTATATGTAAGTTGTGAAAACAGAGTTGGAAAAAATAGAAATAAGGTCATTTTAATTATTCTAACATATTAAGTGAATTTCTTTTTTAAGACAATGAGAATATATATAATTTCCATTTTCAATGTTTATTTTTTTAATTTTAAAATTTGATTAATTATTTTCTAATTCTCTTATCTCGCTTTTGTCTTCAACTAGTGAGTATCGTATAAAGTGCACAAGTTTTTTGTTTTTGTTTTTTTTTTCAAAAGCTAGAATCTAGAAAAGGATACATTAAAAGAGATAAGATGTTAAAAGTGCATTCTTTGAGAGAGAGATCAATAAAAAAATTAAGTTATTCTCAAATAAATATACTCTAACTTAATAAATAGGAATCAATTATATATATATATATATATATATATATATATATATATATATATATATATATTAAATTTTCTTTTAAGTTTTAATTACAGTTATATGTATATAATACTAATTGTTAATATTGTTATTAATAACTTCTCGATATAATTTTACATGTGATAGTTAATAGTGTTATTATTTATATTTTATGGCAAATTTCCACATGTATATAGATTAATTTCTTGACAAATAGAATTAAAATAAAATGATTTTTTTGGTAATATATATTAAAATGATGTTGGTACTAATAAGGAGGATTATTCACTATTAAGTTAAAAAAATTATTAACTATTATATTACTCTGAATATTTAATCTTTACATAATTTATATCATAACTATAATGCTACAATAACAAAGTATTTATTGTAGAGGATGTGAACAACTAAAGCCCATTAAGAGGAAATTCTATTAAAATGATAATAAGCTAAATTTGGTTGACAATCCCAAACGAATCATGCAGAAACAGGCAGTGAAAATTTGAAGAGTTTGTAACTCAATTAATATGGATCTAAAATTTTAAGATTTGGTAATAAATGTCCAAATCTCAACAAGGCCGTGTTTCCTTCTTAATGCTCGCAGATTCATGTAACCAAAAAATTTATCCAAAAATTGAGAGATTTTGATTTTATTTTATTGAGAATTATCCATATATGGTCCTCTCACATTGGAAACACTACTCCCTAGCAAACTAAACCATAATCATGCATGGTAAGGAAACACAGAATAATCACTGCTTTTCAGCCCAGTTTCATCCATTCCCATCTTTGTATAGCCTTTTTTCCCACACACAATTTCACCAACATTCTCACTCACCGTCCTCACAATAGTCCTATAAAAACCTACTAAGAATGCACTAGTGATAAGAAACTTGAATAATTTGTAAGAGGTGATAAGTTCAAATCACTCATGCCAACAATGGCCTGTTATTCATCTCTTGCTTTTCTTTTGTTTTGCCTTTGTGGCATCTCTCTCATTGAGGCTTTTGGCTTCAGTGTAGAACTCATCCACCGTGACTCTTCAAGATCACCATTCTACCTTCCCACTGAAACTCAATCTCAGCGTATTGCCAACGCTATTCGCCGTTCCATCAACCGTGCCAATCATTTGAACAAAGCTTCTGTCTCTACTAACACAGTCGAGTCCACAGTAATACCTGATCAAGGTGACTACCTCATGACTTACTCAGTTGGCACCCCACCATTCAATCTCTTTGGTATTGTCGATACAGGTAGTGACGTTGTTTGGCTACAATGCGAGCCTTGTGAAAATTGTTACAACCAAACTTCTCCAATTTTCGACCCTTCAACATCCACAACATACCAAACCATTCCTTGCTCTTCAAATACATGTCAATCTGTGAGAGATACCTCTTGCTCTTCCGATGATCAACAAACTTGCCAGTATACTATTTCATATGGGGATCAGTCACAGTCAAATGGAGATCTTAGTTTGGAGACTCTCACTTTAGCCTCCACAAGTGGCTCTCCTGTCCCTTTTCCTAAAACTGTGATTGGATGTGGACACAGCAACACTGGGACCTTCCATGGGCAAACCTCTGGCATTGTTGGCCTTGCAAATGGACGTGTGTCCCTTATATCTCAATTGGGTTCTTCAATAGCTGGAAAATTCTCCTATTGTTTGGTGCCAATGTTTTCACAGTCTAGCACCTCAAGCAAACTCAATTTTGGAGATGATGCTGTGGTTTCTGGTGATGGAGTTGTCTCAACTCCAGTGGTCCCAAACCTTTTTTACTACCTAACCTTGGAAGCAATTAGTGTGGGGGACAACAGAATAGACTTTGGAAGTTCCTCCATTGGCGATAGTCAAAATGGTAACATCATAATTGACTCGGGCACAACACTGACTCTTTTGCCAGATGATCTTTACTCTAAGTTGGAATCAGCAGTAAAAGCTGTGGTTAAATTAGAGCCTGTTGATGACCCTACAGGACAATTGTCACTTTGTTACAGTGCTACTTCACAACAACTGGAGGTTCCGGTAATCACAGCACATTTCAGTGGTGCAGATGTCCAGTTGAATGCTCTCAACACCTTTGTTCCAGTTACTGATGGGGTTGTATGCTTCGCTTTCGCCTCATCTCCAAGTCTTTCCATCTTTGGGAACTTGGCGCAACAGAACTTACTGGTTGGCTATGACCTCCAAAAGAATATTCTCTCTTTCAAGCCCACAGATTGCACCAAGCAGTGATTAACAATGTCATATGTTAGCTTCTTGTTGTCTACTTTACTCAGCTCTCGTAGGTGAATTAATATTTAATAATAAAACTTCACATTTTATTTTTTCATTCCTTATCAATTCATAGCTGATAATATACAGGATGAGTGAAAGTGTTTAATCATTATTCGTTATATTATATTAAAGTGACCACTCTAATAAGAGTGGTTTATGTAATAGAGTGAATTGCGATTTCTTTTTTATTAATTAAAATGATATGCATAGGCATCACTATAAAATCCAATATCTCAACTAGGTTGACACCCTGAATCTTATCAATTATATATAGTATATCATAAATTTATTTAAAAAAACAAGAAAGAAACGAAAGCATGAGGGAACATAAAACATACCCATGAAAAAATCCAAACCGAAAACTATCAATTGTATGCAGATGATATTTACCTTCCAATTCATTTTGAAAACAAGTATTACTTTGAGTTTATTTAAGAATTTAGCAAGTATTATTTTCCTAGGTTTACCTTCTTCCAATTCATTTTGAAAACAAGTATTACTTTGAGATGGGTGACATTGGTTAATGATAAAGATTTTATCCTTTATCTTTATGAGTTTTTTGTTATTTAAATATTGTGTAAAGGCATTATTTTTTTCAAATCTCAATACAATTGTTAGAATGACGTGTAGGAAATATTTTTTCATCAATTTATAACTTTCTTTCTTCTCACAATTTTATCATTTTTATTTATTTATTATCACTGAGTATTAGACCAATTTTCACTTCTTTTGAATTACTAATAAGTTTTGAAGTTTTCAAATTAAAATGAAAAGTTGTTAAAAATGAACTATGCAACCGATTACGAGGAATATACAAATAAAGACAAAAGTTATCACTCTTGGTTTGTAACAAGTTATTAGCAAATCAATAAAAAAATAAACCAACCAATGGAGTTGTTTCGATTTTTTTCTTATTAGAAAATGTGGGAGGGTATCTTTCTAAAAAATGAATTTATGAATAATTAAATTGTTTTTGAAAAAAAAAACCAAAAGCACTACAACCACAACTTTTGTTTGCAAGTTGCACGAGGAAGACTTGGATATAAAACAATTGACTTTATGAGTCAATTGTACTAGCCATGAGCAGACTTTTCACGCTTTTTTTACTAAATCACATTTGTTAGTAAAATTATTTATTAAAATATTATTTTTTTAACTATTTATCAAATTACATTTTTTTAATTATTTACCAAATTATCCTTTTTTTAACTATTTATCAAAATATCACTATTTTGAAACTATATACCAAATCCGCCACTTTTTTTTACCGACGCGACATTTTTTTAACATTTTTTCTGGCCCGTAACCGGATCTGTAAAATAGGATTATCACGCAGCGTGGGCTTGTAATACGCTACAAGAATTTACGTGGATGCTGTATCCTACTTACTAGCGATCCCTACGTTGGCGCAGAACCAAAAACGCCACTTTTTTAGCCGCAGTTATTAAAATTAAATAATTAATTAAAAATTAATGAAAATACTTAATAAATATTTATAAATGTTTATTAATGAATTCATACTAATTACGAGAATAAAATATATAATATAAAATAAAAAAAGTGACAATTTGAGTATGTTAATAATGTTGAATATTATTTTAGTTATTATGAAGATTTATTAATTACATAACACATATGTTTATTTTTTTGTTATTTTTTAAAAAAATTTGTTTCAATTTATTGATCAATTTAAAAACGATTGAGGTATTAATTATTTGCTTTTAATTGTCTTTATGTAAGATTTTTAATAAATTTAAAAACAATCTAATCAAATGTACGTCATATCTTATTATTGAAGTTATTGAATATATTTATTTATTTTGACACAAATAATTTAAACAACATATAATAAAAATTAAATGGTATATCCTGTAGAAGAGGCGATATCACTTAAATGAATTTTTGTTGAGTAGGATTCGGATGATAGTGAGTAAGATTCGATCCGAATAATCCCTATCTCAAATTTTTAGTAATTCGAATTAGTAAAAATTTTGATAGAGTTTCCCTAAATGTTGGATCTCCCAAAAGCCAATGATCCTGTTTAATGCAACCAGCTTACCACAATATTTAATAAAATCTAAAACAAAGGTGCGAAAAGCATATATAGTGTAATCTAATTAGGGTTACCAAACTCACAAGAATATATTCTCAATAGTATTTTACACAAAATCAATAAATATATTCTCTAAATGTCAATGAGATGGGCTCGCATCGAATGCGCGTGGCTTGTGAGATGGTTCGGAAGAGGGACCTCGATGTGATGGGTATGGTGGGTAACCTGGTGGTGGGTAAGGATATGGTGGGTAACCCTGTGGTGGGTAAGGATATGAGGGGTAACTCGGTGGCGGGTATGGATACGGTGAGTAAGGGTATAGTGGGTATGGTGGGTAATATGCAGGTGGTGGCTGAGTAGAGGGGCACGTAGCGCAGTAGGAGGTCGAGTGGGGGGTATGTAGCGGCGGTAGCGCCGGTGGGATCTTGTGTCGTATCTTTGGCAAGTAGAAATGGAGTCCTCGGGATGTCGAAGTCGTGTCCGACTGCTCGCTAATCCTCTCCTCCGTCTACGCCGCGTTCCCTGTTGGCTCGACTCCTCGGGCGGCCCTGAAATGTCGTCTGCTGGTGGAGCTGGACGCAGCTGCTCCATCGTAATGCGGTCATGCTCCCGCAATGAGTGTAGGATTTGTGTAGCAGCCTCTCGAGCGACAGTGTCGGTAGTTGAACTGAGCAAATACTCTGCAATGTCCGCCTAATAAACATATACAATTTATGTCATTATACTGAATACAAAATACATATAGTCACTAACGAATTAGTAAAGAGCTTACCGCATTCTCAATAGATGCGCTTGTGGGAGCAATCCAGCGTCTGGTAATTCTTTTATACCAACGCATGTACTCAAACGCGAACTGAGGGGTGCGACCAATGGGACTCCCCTAACAAGCTTCTCCTACGACTATCCCAGGTGGCTATATAAACAAGATGTGTAGCCACCAATCCTCATCATGCCTGCACCGCCAATGTAACCGAGTGCAATCTGTCTGGGCTGGATGGAGCGATCTCCGTGGAATGGGCTGGTCAAGACCAAACGGCGCATGACGCGGTCTGGGCCGGTGCCACTCGACAATATGGAAACATATGAGAGGGACCACTGCCAGCGCTATGTCCCTAGCAGCCACACAAAAAGGTGGCAATGCTGCCACCTGCTCATCCGTGTATGGTTGCCATATAAACTGAAAAAATGAGATGCACAAAACATTAAGACGGCATATGCATAAGAAAATATATCAAAGGAATGTAAACGAAGACATACCTCATCGTTCTTCAACTGATCGAAGAACTGACGATAATATGAAAGGACGCCAATCACAGTATCACTCAATACTTTATGCTTGCGCCACCTATTTGGTAAATGAAAGTATTGCAAACGTAAGTATTTTTATTAACAAAGCATGTCATGAAAGTAATGTAAAAATATGAAATGAAATAGAAACTTACTCCCATCCTAAGGGACGTAGTTGACCACGACCAGCATCGTAAAACACATCAGGCTCATCATGGTCAGCTAGTGAAGGGGCAAGCCGGGGGAATCTGTACCACGCCCGTACTGCAATAAGATGCATGCACCTCCGATCTCGCGTGCGTCATAGTCTGTAGCTTTGTAAAGCTCTCTATACAGGTACGCCAAAACTGCACCCCCAACTATACGTCCCCAACAAAGAAAGTCCTCCAACAATGGGAGGAACATCAAGTGCACGAGCTTACCCGAATGATCGGGGCATAAGAAACCCCAAGCAAGCGAAGTATGTAATGTCGTGCACGCTGTTGCACGTACTCATCATCATCGTCCTCAAGGACTGTAGTAACACTCGGCTGCCACAGGTATGTCATGTCAATGCGTGCCCCAGCTACGAGCGAGGGAGTCTCATCAATCCCTAACAACTGAGCGCACAAACTGAGCCAATCGTCCCTATGCGTAACGCCAGTGACTGCTGCGCCATCAATGGGAAGACCCGATATCATTCCAATATCCTCCAACGTAATGGTGCACTCCCCGGTCGGCATATGAAATGTATGCGTCTCTGGGTGCCATCTCTCAACCAACGCAGAGATCAGGGAGTGATCAATACTGCAATAACCCATGTGGGCAACTCCCAAGAAACCAGCCTGCTGAAGATAAGGAATAATCGGAGCAGGGGGGTCCATATGTTTCGTCTTCTGAGCACGTCTAACACGCAGGTGTCGGTCCTCATGTCCCTGCCATACATGCTGGGAAACATGGTACTCCTGCAACTCCAAAATCGAGCCGTCCTCTCGGTCCAGGGTTTACACGAATGCCATCTCGTCAATCCGTATGCCAAACATTAACAACAATTAGTATGATCCTATTATTTTTATAATAAAATATGATATAACCATATGATAACTATACAAGAATATAATATGGAATAATTAAAGATAATAATGATAATCAACTAACATATATAAGAGAATAGTATTCGAATACAACTGCATAGATTGGCGATACAAAACAATACAACTCGTAAATATACATCATTACTAATACAAGATTCTGAAAAATGAAAATAGGTCCGAGATCAACTAGATGGGCGCAGTTGATGGCCCAGCTCCATCATCCCCCAAGGAACTCGATCCGCCGACACGACAAGTACGAGAATTATGTCCACGTTGATGGCATCTTGTACACGTCTGTCCTGGCCCTGCTTCGCGCCAATCCATCTCATTCCTAAGTCGGGTTGATTTTGGTCGACCTTTGGATCTAAGCAATGCACGTGGTGGCACCAAAGTGGCGTCGGGAGCTGCAGGCCACCATGGTTCAGCCCGGACCGGTTCAAAGTCAAACTCATAGGCCCTATAAATGCTTTCCATCCTGTAAACCCTATGAACAAGTTCGAATGGGTCAACTGCCACCGAAGCACACGCAGCAAGCGCATGCGAGCAAGGATAATGCAATGCTTGAAACACCCCACAGTCACACTGCCTTGCTTCCAGGTTCAAAGTATAAGAAAGTCCACCCTGTTGTGTTACAGGATTAAAAGCCTCTTCAACCATGAACCTTGTGTTCTCTCTATTGTACCGACGAACTTGGTGTGAACTGGCCTTTGCCAGGTTTACTCTCCAGTGCTTCAATAAGTCATCACTCCAGATCTGGTTAAATTAATGGGAATAACAATATCAAACCTTAAATAGATGCACGTGTGAACAACAATGTGTTTGTGGTTGTACTTAATATTATAAAACAATATCAAACCTGGTTCAATGTCGTCAATTTCGAATTTGCCTCGTCCTTTCGGTTGACGAAGTATTCTACTAACTTCGTATATGTCAATTGAACCAATGCAGTTATAGGTAGATTTCTGCTACCTTTCAACACTCCGTTAATGCACTCTGACAAATTAGTAGTCATATGACCGAATCTGCGACCACCATCATACGCCAAACTCTATTTTTCTTTTGAAATTCCGTTAATCCAATTTGCCATCTCCGTTGTAACTTTAAGCTTCTCTAGCCTAGCATCAAACTTTATCGCAATTGGTTCATACCCTGATACATCGAATAATTTGGGTTAGTATTACAACCTAACTATTATTAGCGACAAAAATTACAACACAAAGAGAAAAATGTAAAGTACCTGTGTTAATCAAAAATCTTTTCAACTCATTGTTTTGAAATTTGGAGTTAAAATTGGAACCAATATGTCGTATGCAGAAGACATGATATGCATTCGGAGGCTGCCATCCAAGATTTTCATTTGCCACTGATTGTAAGTTGCCTCGATGTCGATCAGAGATCAAACACAAGCCCTCTTGTTGGGTTACATACAATCTCAAGTGGGCTAAGAACCAACTCCAGGCATCCTTTGTCTCCCCCTCCACAATGGCAAATGCAATAGGCAGAGGTTTTCTATCTCCATCTTGAGTTGTTGCAATCAACAACTTATGACGATACTTGCCATACAAATGAGTGGCATTAATCTGAATGATGGGCTTACAATATCGGAACCCAACCACACATGGTCTAAATGTCCAGAATAACCGATAAAAGACTCTTTTTGAACGATCGAGTCGGTTATTCACAAAACATTCCTCGTCTTGCAACTCCACCACTGTGCCTTCCATGTCTCTCTGCATGGCTGCTAGCCATCTGGGCAACACCTCATAAGATTTGTCCCAATCCCCAAACACATTCACAATAGCCATTTGTTTTGCCTTCCAAGCCTTTCGATATGAAACTTGGTAACCAAATTGACTTTGAATTCGTTCAATAATTAATGATACGGGTGCATCAGGTTTTGTTCTGACTAACTCCAAAATGCAAAAGCAGATCAAACGAGTCCAACTTCCTGGTGATCTAATGACATAGATGGGCTTACGCAACTATGAGGTCCATTATATTTTGTAATCTGCCACGTATTCGACCTCCCGCTTTGTATGGCTCTAAGTCTCCAACTACAACCTTCGTCAAAGTTAGGGCATTTGGCGGTGAATCTTCGTGAATCGAGTCTTCAATCTTGTACTCTTGATGCCCGTGAATGGAATATTGTTTGAGAGCTAACTTCACGAGAATCTTTTGATGGAAATTGCAAGCCAATATAGAATTCATCACCCATGCTCCAAGTCCCACGAGTGTCTAACTCGAGGTAAGTTATCGGGATTATCCAATGCATCCCGCTTAATTTGAGAAAACGAGGGCATGGTGGCACAAACACGATTCTGTACACCGAGGCATAAATATGGATTGAGGAGCAATCGCCAAAGGACCCTCAGTAATTTTGTTCGGCATCAAAGTTTTCTCGCCTCTATGTCGGTGTCCGAATCGTCGCCCTCGCCTACTTGTTCTTCGTCTTCACTTGACTCCCATACTGCATCTCTGACAAGTGGGTTATCAGGTTCAACCATTGCACCACCAATAACGATCATATTGCATGACTTAACTTGATTAGACGGACCAACTTGAGATTCGGTTTCACCAGGAGCTTCAGCATGCTCTTCTTGCCCACTTGTTTCTACCTCCACATACAACTCCATAGATGCCATGTTCGGAGTTTGACAGAAAGAATTTATCATGTACTTTAGATCATCATCGTCTTCTATTGGAAGCCCTACCCATCTCCACGGATTGAAGCATTGTGGACACCGATAGACAACTTTTGACACATGTTGGTTTGCTTGAAGCCTCAACTTTGAATGAATCTTAGTTTTCAACCCATCCAAAGTCATGTCGGCTGTGATCACAATAGGCCTAGGAGGAGGACCTCGATACATGACACCCTCTTCACCATCATACATTGTCCCATTGAAGTAAATATGCACATTTAGCGATTTTGTCATGTTAACTCCAATTCTAAACAATAACAATTCAACACATTTGTAGAGAGATTAAACATCAATTACAATATTCAATACAGTTATTTATGTAAAAAAAAATTTCTAAACTCGAATATCTTGAATTAAGCTACATTTACTAATGTAAATCATGTCAAAGATATATATCCTACTAGATTACCTATAAATTAATTATCTATATAATTTAAATTACATATCATACAACTTCATTATTCATTAGTCAATACAAATATTAAACTATAATAATAATACATTATAATTAACACTAACTTAGTAAAAAAGTAATCAATAAATAATAAATAAACTATTTAACTATTGAAAGAAATACTTACAAAGGTGTGAAGGAATATAATTTAAAGTACAAATAATGATCCTGACATCACTTCTCGTAAGAATTGAGAGACTTGAGTGTTTAGAGAGAAGAAATTTGTAGAGAGATAGTGAGAATTTAGGAAAATGTGAGAATGTCACGCACGGGGAAGGGGTGTGGGAATATATACTAGGGTTACGCCACCCTTATTGGCGTTTTGTACTTGGTTGCGCCATCAAGGGTGGCGTTTTTGGTTCCAGGGCCAACCAGGATACGCCACGTAGGATGGCGCATCCACGTAGGTTGCGCCAGGCGTGTTGGCGCAACCTACGTGGATGCGCCATCCTACTTGGCGCATCCTGATTGGCCAGAAAACATTAAAAAATGCCACGTCAGCCAAAAGGGTGGCAGTTTGGTATATAGTTTTAAAACAGTGGCAGTTTGGTATATAGTTTCAAAACAGTGGTATTTTGGTAAATAGTTAAAAAGGGCAATTTGGTAAATAATTAAAAAAATGACAATTTGATAAATAGTTAAAAAAAATGACATTTTGATAAATAGTTTTACTAACGGTGGCAGTTTAGTAAAAAAGTCGACTTTTCAAAAGCCCTTGACACAATACAAGAGATGTGCATTCCTATCTCTTGCTCTTTGATTTCCTGATAACCATTCCATGGCTGAATCATTCCTCTTCAACATCGCGGAGTCACTCATAGAAAAGCTTGCTTCTACTGCATATGAAGCAGCTTCTCAGTTGATTGGTGTATACGACGATCTGCAAGAGTTTAAAGAGACTCGAGACTTGTCAAAGCTGTGTTGTTGGACGCTGAGCAAAAGCAGGAGGACAACCATGAGGCCGTGGAATGGCTGAGACAGATCAAACATTTCTTCTCTGATGCCCAAAACGTGCTGGATGAGTTTGAGTGTGAAACATTACGAAAGCAAGTGGTCAAAGCTTACGGTACCACCAAAACCAAGGTAGGTCGCTTATTCTCAAGTTCTAATTCACTTGTTTTTCGTTATAGAATGGTCAAACAAATTAAAGAAATCAAGAATAGATTAGACAAGGTTGCAGCTGATAGGAATAAGTTTGGTCTTCAAATAATTGAAGTTGATAGACGTGTTGTGCATAAGAGGGAAATGACATACTCCACTGTGATTGATTCAGATGTGATAGGAAGGGAACATGATAAAGAACATATCATACACCTTTTGATGCAGCAAAATCCAAATGATGATGATAAAATAAGTCTCTCTGTTATCCCCATTATTGGGATGGGAGGCTTGGGAAAGACCACTCTTGCAAAATTTGTGTTCAATGATAAGAGGATAGATGAATCTTTTCCACTGAAGATGTGGGTGTGTGTTTCTGATGACTTTGACATTAAGCAATTGATTATTAAAATCATCAATTCTGCTAATGATTCTACTTCTGCTGATGCTCCTGCTCAACAACAAAATTTTAAAGAATTAGAAATCCAGCAATTGCAAAAACATCTAAGAAATAAACTAGTTGGTCAAAAGTTTCTACTCGTCTTGGATGACGTATGGAATAAAGATCGAGTTAAATGGGTTGAGTTGAGAGATTTAATACAAGTGGGTGCCAAAGGAAGTAAAATTCTGGTGACTACACGTAGTCACTCCATTGCTTCCATGATGGGCACCATTCCCTCTCACATTTTAAAAGGCCTTTATCCAGAGGATTCATTGTCTCTGTTCAACAAATGGGCATTTAAAGAAAGAGAAGAGAATAAGTATCCAGATTTGGTAAAGGTTGGGAGAGAAATTGTGAAGAAATGTCGAGGGGTTCCTTTGGCAATAAGAACATTAGGAAGTCTACTATTTTCAAAACTTGAGATAGATGAATGGGAATTTGTGAGAGATAATGAGATTTGGAATTTGCCACAAAAGAAAGATGACATTTTACCTGCACTTAAAATAAGCTACGATCAAATGCCATCCTATTTGAGGCAATGTTTTGCTTTGTTCTCCCTTTACCCAAAGGATTATACATTTAATAGTGTTGTTGTTACTTCGCTTTGGGGGGCAGCAGGTCTCCTTCCATCAACAAACAAAAATAAAACTTTGGTGGATGTTGCGAATCAATATTTGTTTGAATTAATGTCAAGATCTTTCCTTCAGTGTTTTGTCAACTACGGCACTATTTGTGTTTTTGAAATACATGATTTAGTGCATGATCTTGCACTTTATGTTGCAAAAGATGAGTGCCTAATGATAAATTCCGACATTCAAAATATACCTGAGAATGTTCAGCATCTATCTTTTGCTGAAAATGATTTGGTTGGCAAATCTTTCACCCCAAGATCACTAGGTGTGAGAACCATATTATTTCCTATTAACGGAGTGGGAGCCAATAGTGAAGCTTTCTTGAATACATGGGTGTCAAGGTACAAATACTTGCGGTTTTTGGATTTAAGTGATTCTACATATGAGACTTTGCCTCGGTCCATTGGGAAGTTGAAACATTTAAGATATCTCAGCGTTTTTAGAAGTAGAAAAATAAAGAGACTCCCTAGTTCTATTAGCAAACTCCAAAATTTGCAAGTTTTGGATCTTTCTATGTGTACAGAGCTTCAAACATTGCCCAAAGGATTAAGAAACTTGATCAGTCTCAAACAATTGGCGATAACCACCAAGCAATCTATTTTGCCTGAGAATGACATTGCAAACCTGAGTTCTCTTGAACTTCTAGTTATTGGATATTGCCACAATCTGGAGTCTTTGTTTGTAGGGACAAAACTCCCAACTCTTAAAGCATTGCAAGTTACTGAATGTGGGAGTCTAAAGTCTATGCCACTTGATATTACCATTTTCCTCAATTGGAGACTTTGATGTTTAGCAATTGTAATAATTTGGAATTGTCCAAGGGACATGATGACCAAAACTCCAACTTGCGGTTAAAATTAATATTTTTTCAATCTTTGCCACAGCTGGTGACCTTGCCTGATTGGCTTCAAGTATCTGCAAACACATTACATTCCTTGGTAATTTTAGATTGCGACAAGCTTGAGGTGCTTCCTGAGTGGCTATCAACTCTGAGTTTTTTGAAATCATTTTGTATACAAAATTGTCCGAAGTTGATGTGTTTACCGAATGACATCCATGGCCTCACTGCCCTTGAATATTTGGCAATTGAAGGTTGTCCTGAATTATGTAGAAAATGCCAGCTGCATGTTGGAGAGTATTGGCCCAAAATATCCCACATCAAACTAATTATTATCAATGACCAGAAGATCGAGAATAAGAGTTAGTGGAAGAGGAAGAAGAACTGGAAGAGGAAACCTTTGATAATCCAGATAAAAGTTGAAGGCCTTTATTTTCTTTTGGGTTTCCATAATGTAGATTGTTGTTCTTGAGGACTTTTTGAATGTGTTTCGAATAATCTCCTTGACGATTATGCCACTACAAAATGTACATCGGTTGTTTGCTTGATGTAGGCCACTATGATGATATCTCTTTTATCTTTATCCTTTTTATTTTCTTGAAAAGAAATTTGGGTTTGAAGGAGGAGTAATTCTATTTAAAATCTCCTAGTTACTGATAGCTGTTCAAAATTTTGGTTTTTTATTATGTTTCTTTCATATCATTTATATTGACATCCAAATGGTGATCAAATTGTAGTTGAAACAATCTAACCCATGATAGTAATCGATGAAATTTGCTACAAATTAAATATATAATTAGGTGTAGCAAAAAAAAAAAATGGAACTAGAACCTTAAGGAGGGACTTCTAGGATAAATTTAAGTTTCTATCGCACAAATAGAGTACAGACAGCAGCTTACTGTAACAAATGTGATAAATAGTGCAGATTAGCATCAACATTTTTGGTTGTTGCAATTTTTCCAAGAATTTGGATTTGATTCAGTGGTGACTGATGTGTGGTTCTCAAGCAATTGTAAAAGCATACTAAGTGCTGAAGGTAATGATTAAAAGCATGTGCTCCTGTTTCTGTATAGCTTATGATACTCCAGCATTAGGAGTTCTTGATAAATACTCCTTTTTATTTTTCACATTTGAAGATATGTTTTATTGCTATTTAATGGTATACACCATATTGTCCACCAATGCGGAGGAGTAGGGAAATACAAGTGCTAGATTGAAAGATACAATGATATTGGTTGTGATTCTATTGAAATATATGATTTATTTAGGTAAAAAAAAATATATCAGGCATCACAAGTTCACAACTTAAAAAATAAAATATTAACTGAGATTTCATAACCAAAGGTAGCATTTTGCACTTCCAATCCTAATCTGAATTGAACTGCTGAAAAAAGAAACAGTTGTTTCCAACATTATCCACCAATTATGTTATAAGTGTTCTGGATTTAATGTAGGAAAATGTGAAAATTAAAATTAAACATTAAACTGAAATGAATTGGCAGTTGAAGAAGGGGAAAAGACACAATTTCTATTTGCCTTTACAAAGTAACACAATTTGAACAGAGAAGCTTAAAAAGTGTGATATTCTACGTTGGCTGTAGAAAGCATTAAAATACTGATTTCTGATAATTGAAGTCTTGATGTTGATTGAATCCTATTCAACTTAAGTCATGGAGCTTTATTTTAAAACAAAAAACACCACATAAAGTTCCGAGTTCGTTGTTTTTGAGTTAAAGATCTATACAAGGAGGACCATCTTCAGCTTCCTTCTTCCATTCAAAGTACCGAATCTAAGAATGGCTTGGGAAGTGTCTCTTTGAAGGACTTGCAGAAAAGTTATGGTGATGAAACTCATGTCTATGCTAACTGTTTAAGCACTGCATGCATGGATTGCAGTTCTAAATGCTAGGATCTCCTTACCTTCATATCTTGTCCTCATGATACTGAAGCACAAAAAACCATAATTTATCAGTCCAGAATGAGAAGTTAGCTTAATTATATTGGCATAGAAACTATCCATTAATGTTAAAGTAAAAGAGCAGAAGAAGAAAGGAGCAGAAACTAAATAATGCAGCAGAACACTACTGATTTCATTCATCTTAGAGATATTTATGCAGAAGAGCACTGGTGAAGAGTTGTTGTGGCCAAACCAAAACTTAGCTACAATTACAACTAAACTTGTCAGAAGCTTTCCCAAAGACATGGCCACCTCTATTTTGTACCTAACCACCAGTAACTAAACTGACATTACTTTGAGTGTTCTTTGTTAAGAAACTCTCCTCTCTGTAACAATTAGAGGAAGAAAGAAATAGAAATAGCAAGAATTACAAAAGATGAACAGATATGGTAAACATATACCAATCTGAATTCCCAAGGACAATTCGAGTGGTCCTTTTTCTCTCCTAACCTTCCTTTCCAACTCTGAAACAGGTTAACTTCCAAAAGACCCCCCTTTCTCTATTTATAACCAACTGACTAACTCTTATTCTGTTAGAATAACTAACTAATTATTATTCTAACAGAAAATAGAATAACTACATTTTCTGATCCACTACTACTTGTCTATTCTTCCCAGGGTACACCTTTTTTATGATAGACCTGCTAACATGGGGTCAAAACAAAAACTAAGCTATGGGGTACTAAGAAAAAGCTTATAGTAAAAAAATTAGATCTTCTTCATTTCTTTTCATTGCGATATAAAAGATTCAAAACAATCCAAATTGTTAATGTTCATGTGCATTCCAAATCTCAGATAATCAGAATTTAAATGCTGAGGAGGACCTCTTCAATCAATTGATTCAGCTCATAAAGCCCTTCTTCTCTTCTACTAGGTTCCCTTCCTAGTGAAATTAGACATACCACCTATGTGTTGAGATTTTTGAAGAGAATGAAAACTGTGTGTTTGTGTATGTCGTATTCATAAGTAGCAGTCACACGCTCACACATATACAAGCGAGAGTAGATACATGACTCTTGGTTTGTTAATTTTGTACAAAGCTAAAACTAAAATCCAAAACAAACTAGAACAACCGTGATCTTATGTTTATACATTAAATAGCTATACTTTTGAGTTCAAAGTTCAAACTAGATGATTCTGTTGATAGAGTCTCTATATAAATTACAAGCATACTATTATCACCGGCTCATATTGATGAGATTCAGAAAGTGGCATGGAGGAATGCAGAATATATATATAGCACCCTAAATGAAGGTGAAGCTGAGATTACCGTCCCATTACAAAAGAGACATATGCAAACTGGTGTGTTGCCTACTTGCCTTATGAGTTATGATGTTGGAATTATCTCTCCATATGCTACTCAGGTGTAAATCAACGGGGAACAGTTAAAATGGGCATGCAATTCTCCACAGGATAGGGAAATAAAAGCATTTGACTGCTTCAATTTCAATCCAATGCAAAGAAAGCCATATTGTATCAATGAATCCAGGGAAGGTAGAGAAAAGGCATTACATTATGTTTGCTGCTACTATTGATCCGGTATTTCGGTTTGCATATAGGTATGATAAAAGTTTAAGTTAGAATAAAATAACAAATACCAGTAATGACTTGGGTCTGAGTTTAATTTTGATCTACTGTTAGTATAAAAATTTTTACATCTTCAGTTGATCACATTAAACTCTATAAAAAAAAAGCTCAACATTTTTTAATGCTATATCAAACACAGATCTTATTTGTGTCTCATGGTTATATGCTCATGTGTATCTCATATATATACACAGCCTTGAAGAATTAGGATTTGCGTAGAATATTCAGGTGGCCTGAGTGCTGAGCTTAACATTGCTATTTTGGCGTTGTAGCTCATGTTCAATCGGTTGTATTTGACTATTTGATTATGTAGATAGTAGAGGTTTGTGATGGCTCCATATATATTTCTATCTGCTAGCTTCTAAAATGAAACAAAACTGATAGTTTATTAAAACAAAAATTAAAAATCCTCCTTTTTTCTTTAAGGGAAAGATTGATTTATTTCTCGTTATTTACTAGTTTCTAGTTGAAGAATCATATAGTAGACTTTTTAGCCTATTCTCTCTTTTTTTTTAGCACTAAGCACTTTTTTTTTATTAATTAAAATAATATGCATAGGCATCACTATAAAATCCAACATCCCAACTAAGTTGACACCAGAATCTTATCAATCATATGCAGCATATCACAAAAAAGTAAACAATCAAAGTAAACTATTACAGTAGGCTAAAAAGTATTACGAAACATGCCTACAATTGTATTAACTTAATTTGAATTGCGATTTCAGATGAATATTATTTATAATGTCAAAAATGTAAATCTTATAATTATTACTTCAGGAAAATTACATGAACAATTTGTTGAACAAAAAAAATATCGGCCCACAATTGCTCACGAAAGTACTTTCCTGATAGCTTCTTTTTTATATTAAGTGTTGTATTGCGTAGTTTACACTCTCAAAATCCTTACATACTAAGGGTGTAAATTAGTTTCGATAATCTGACCAATCTGATCAATTCAAACTGAACCAATTAAATTAGTTTGATTTAGTTTGATTCAAGTATATTAATTAGTTCGGACAAAATCTGAACTAATTGAAGCTTAATTAGTTCGGTTCTCGAGTTGAAAATTTCAAATTCAAGAACTGAACTGAAGCAAACAATTTTTTTTATACTTAGCTGTTGTGCTGCCTCTTGCTTTAACTTTAGAAAGTTTTAATTTTTATCATTACTTTCTTTCTTTCTTCGCTTGCTGCCTTACTCCTACCTACCCACCCCTTTGACCCTATTGCCGCTTGCTCCTACCCCTACCATCGCTCACTTCCTGCTCTGGTCAGGTTACCGCTTACTCTCCCTGGTCTGGTCGTCGCTTGCTGCTCTAGTCGCGCTTCCTGCTCTAGTTTGGTCGCACTTGTTTGCTCGCTAGTCGCGCTGCTCTAGTCGCGCTGCTCTCATTACGCTTCATGCTCTTGCTAGTCTGCTCGCACTGGTCTGGTCTGGTCACGCTGGTCTACTCTGGTCACACTGGTCTGGTCGCTTGCTTCCTGCTTTGCTCTGGTCGCGCTCCTTGTCGCCGCTGCTTTACTCTACTTCTTGTTGAAGTTGATTGCTATGATTAATTAGATTTGAAATATACACACTCTGCTGCAATAATTAATATCTAGATCTGTACAGAATATTCATATCTGCTTGTTGAGGTTGATTGCTATAATTAATTACTCTGGTTTCCATCTATGGGAATGTATGGAATAGGAATGGCAATCTGAAACTGCGAAGGGGACTTGTTGAGGTCTATTGGTATGATGCTAAAAAAGTCTATTTTGTGTTTGTAAAAATATTTCAAAGATCTCTTTTATCAGGTGAAAAAAAAGAAGTTGCTAAAAAAAATAAAAGTAAATATTTTGTTTTACTTGTCAAAAGGGTGTTTAACGAATGTAATTTTTTGTTGCTATGAAAAAAAAAACAAAAAAAGTGGAGAGAGTTGCTTTAAATTCAATGAAAACCATGGGTTGATATGCATAAGAGTAGTACCACTATCATAAAGTAAAGAAGATATCAAATACCTCGTCAATGTTTCCGCCATTATATTATGATTTTGATTCTAGGTGCTTCACTACTTGGTTATGGGTTGAAAACTCCGTTACTACTTATACTGTTAGCCAAGTCACTTTTCTTAAAAGGTTCTTTAAAATTAAGTTCTCAACAAAGATATGTGAAATAAATTTTTCTTATAAGACTTGTCTATGCATTTCTTCATATATTTCCAGTTTCTTTATGTGATGAGTTGCATTTGACTTTCTGGGTAAACATGCATGTTACTTTACTCAGCCTTAATAGTATTTCAAATTTTGTTTAATCAACTTTTACGAGTATGATAACATGCATTGATGTTCTCATTTGATAGGATGGGAAGGGATATCACATATGACTGCTGATCTTGTGACTTGCTTTGTGTTGCATCTTCCCCAAATTTGTATAGAATTAACTTAGAGTAGGTGTTTAGCTTATAACATGCTGTTAAGTCAGCATCATTAGTATCATACAAATACTTTTCAAATTGGTTGAATTTTGGAAGGAATTCTAAAAATAGAAAGTTGAAGTTCAAACCAATGTTGAGTCAACTCAATTTTTTTTTAAGATATATATCAGCACAAGGGATATTATATACAGTTTTAAACTTTTGATACTTAGTGTCCGTTTGGCTCCTGGAATTAAGCATGGAATTAGAACTTGGAATTAAAATTAGATCTCTTAATTCTAATTTTTATGATTGGAATGCTATTTAGAATTGGAATTGTAATTCCATAAACCAATTTCTTAGAATTGTAAAACAATTAAGTTAAGTCTTTCTCAATTCTTAACCTATACCCTAAGAATTATCAATTCTATAGCTTAAAAATTAAACTCTCTCTCTCTCTCTACATTTATTTATGAACAATTATATTTATTGAAATTCTATATTATATAGAAAATAATTTTTATATTTATATAAAAATTATTATAATAACTATTTTTTTCTAAAACAAATTCATGAAAAATTTCTTTATGAAAAAAATGACTATTATATTATAAAAATATTATTGTATGAAATTTTTTTAAATTTTAATTTTTGTAAATAATTTTTTAATGTTTTAGATCATACCTTTAAATAATAAAATTATAATTGAATTTAAAATTATAATTTCTTATCTTAATTCTTTCACAACCCCAAATATAGAATTTAAGATTCTGAACCAATTCTAATTCTGAAAGAATTGAAATTGAAATTAAAGTTTTATGTTTCAATTCCAATTGCACTATCCAAATAGACCCTTAGGAAATTTTCTTTTCTCACTATTTTGGCATTTTAGGTTTGATATAAATAAGAAATCTCAAAGACCAATGATCGTGTGACTCAACTTGAAATTGAATGTTCATTGTTTGATGGAAGAGCAAATGTTAGTCTATGTTCTAATATTATTTGAAATTTAGGATACATTATGTGCACTTTTTTGTATTGCATGTATAATTGTTTAGGATGAGTTTGTTTTAGGATGAGTTTGTTTTAGGATGAATTTGTTTAGGATGAGTTTGTTTTAAGATGAGTTTAATGATAACTGCTAGGGATTGTTTAGGATAAGTTTAATGACATATGGATTATGAGACGTATAATAGGTCAATAGGTCAAGTTATAGGCTAATAGGTCATGAGTGATTAAATGGGTCATAGGTTGGACAATGGGCCAATGGGTGAAAGTTGGGTCTTTTTCCACTTATTTCCCTTTTTCTTTTCTTCTTCTTTTATTTTTTATTTTTTCTTTTTAACAAAATGTCTCAGACAAAATTGGGTATTCACAGTTACTTCTCTTTACTTGTTTCGTACTAGATAAAAAGAATAACTATAGTTTTTCATTTTATCATTGTAAGGAATGAGTAAAGACGTGAACTCAAATTTTGTTCGGAAATACGTAAGATGATAAATGCGAAACAATGCAAGAACAATAAAATGTGAAGAGTCGATGCGCTCAAAAGAAATGATAAGAATTTAAAATGCATGGAGCCAATGCGCTCAAAGGTAAATGACAGAAAATTAAAATGCAAGGAGCCGATGTGCTCAAAAAGTAAATGACATAAACCGATGCACTCAAAAGTAAATGACAGAAAATTAAAATGCAAGGACCCGATGCTCTCAGAAATATAAAATGCATGGAATTGATGCGCTCAAAAGTAAATGACAAGAGCCAATGCGCTCAAAAAGTAAATAACGGGAGCCAATGCGCTCAAAATTAAATAGCAGGAGTTGATGCGCTCAAAAAGTAAATGACAGAAAATTAAAATGCAAGGAGCTGATGCGCTCAGAAATTTAAAATGCATGGAGCTGATGCACTCAAAAAGTAAATGACATGAAGGCACTTGTGCTAAGTAGACATTAAAAATTCTTTTCTTCTCTCTTTCTCTTTTTTCTTTCTTTCCCTCTCTTTTCTCTCTCTCTCTCTCTCTCTCTCTTCTCTCTTTCTCTCTCTCTCTCTTTTTTCTTCTTTTTTTCTTTTTTTTTTATTTTCCTTTCTTCCTCTTTTTTTTTTTTAAAAAACATTATTAAAAGTCCTTTGAACCAAAGACAACTCTGGAAAGCTTTAACCAATCAAACCATTGTTCGTGTGTTTTTCTTCCTCAAATCCTTTGGTTGGCTTGGAATCCTCTTGACTTGCTCATTTTTCTTCTTCATTTCTTCATTCCTTTTTTTTTTTTCTTCTTTCTCTCTTTTCTTTTTTTCTTTACTCCGACCCTCTTTTCTTCTTGGCAACGAAAGCTTATGTGGCTTGTATTGTTATCATTTCCAATAAACTCCGCATTGCAATCTATACTTTGAGCTACTAAGGTCTTTTAATCTAACTCAATCATTGAAGGATTACCGTTAAAATTATCAAATCAAACTACTGACCTTAAATTTATCTTACTTGAGACATAACTTAATGAATAAACATGCATTCATGAATGGATAGAAATTCGTTGAATGAACAAACTTCCTTTTATTACTTTGGCTTTGGTAAACTAACTGTACATGAACTTTTAGTAAGACACATACTTTAAAAACAACAAAGAAACAAAAGAAAACTATAAAAAAATGTCCCAGTATTGGTTTCTTGACCCTCATCCAATTGATTCCCTGCAACTGCTTGATAACTATACCCCTATCTCTGTTGCTACATCCTTCGACAAATCTTTTAGAAAATTTGCCTAAGTATAGTCAATTGAGTGCAAACAAAATTGCCCATGTGTAGCCAAGTGAACGCAAATAAAATTGCCCCAGTTTGGTGAATCTTTCAAGGAGCTTCATGTTATATTTCTTTGAGATTTTCCCTATTTATTTGCCCTAATTTTTGTTTAGGTCGCCCTTTCAGGTTTTCAACCTAACAGACTTTTTTTTTTCTCTTTTTTTTATTGCTCTAACTTTTGCTTAGGTCGCCTTTTCGAGATTTCAACCTAACGAGATTTTTCTCTTTTTTTTAAGGCATAGAATCTCTTGCCAACATCAGTCTTTATGGGCCTTGACAATTCTTCTCCATTCATATTCTGTAAAATTAATGCTCCTCTTGAAAATGTCTGCTTGACTATGTAAGGGCCTTCATAACTTGGAGCCCATTTTCCTCTGGCATCCTCTTGATTAAGAAGAATCTTCTTCAAAACCAAATCTCCTACACAAAATTCTCTAGGACAAACTTTCTTATTAAAGACTCTGGTCATTCTACTTTGATATAATTATCTATGACAAATAGTTGTCAATCTTTTCTTTTTTATCATATTCAATTGCTCATATCGAGTTTTCATCCACTCAGATTCCTCCAACTTTGCTTCCATCAAAACCCTTAGAGAAGGAATCTCAATTTCTATGGGAGAAATAACCTCTATCCCATACACCAAAGAGAAAGGTGTTTCCCCAGTGCTTGATCGTATATTGGCACGATACGCATGTAAAGCAAAGGGTAACATTTCATCCCAGTTTTTATAGTTCACAACCATCTTAGCAATAATTTTTTTAACATTCTTATTTGCTGCTTCTACTGCACCATTCATTTGAGGCCTGTAGGAAGGTGAATTATGATGCTTGATTTTGAAATTTTCACAAAATTTCTAAATCTCAACACCATTGAGATTGCCAGCATTATCTATGATTATACTTTTTGGAATTTCATATCTGCAGATAATATCCTTTTTGAGGAATTTCAAAAATACTTTTTAAGTAATATTGGCGTACGAGGAAGCTTCTACCCACTTGGTGAAATAGTTGATTGCTACGAAAATGAAGCGATGACCATTGGAAGCTTTAGGATTAATAGGTCCAATAACATTTTTTCTCCACATCGAGAAAGGCCATGGAGATACCAAATTGTACAAGGGGAATGGAGGTGCATTGACTTAATCTGCATATATCTGACATTTTTGGCACCTTTGAACATATTCTATGCAATCTATTTTCCTAGTGGACCAATAATAACCACTCCTTAAAATTTTTTGGGCCATCAAATGACCATTAGCATGGGTTCCACAGATTCCTTCATGGACATCAATCATGATTAATCGAGCTTCATGAGCATCCACACATCTAAGCAAAGTGCCATCATGACTCCTTTTATACAAAACCTCTCTGTTCAAGAAAAAGGCCATTGCCAATCGCTGAATAGTCTTTTTATTCACCTCATTTTCCCTAACTGGGTATTCTCTGTGTTGAATGTGCTGCTTAATATCATGATATCAAGGCTTACCATCTGGCTTACCTTCCACAATGGCACAATACGCAAGCTCACTTTGTGTCTTCACTTAGATAAGTTGGACATTATTGTGAATATCTAACTTAATCATTACAGGAAAAATGGCCAAGACATCTGCAAATTGATTATTGTCTCGAGTCAAATGGGAGAAGGTCACCTCTTCAAGCTTCTCAATCAACCGAGTCAAATATTTTTGATAGGGCACTAACTTTGGATCTTTGGTTTGCCATTCACCGTTCACTTGATAAATGATGAGTGTTGAATCTCCAAATACTTTTAGCTGCTTGATCCCCAAGTCGATTGCAACTTGTAAACCAATAGCACAGACCTCGTATTTTGTAACATTATTAGTGCATTCAAAATCCAGCTTGATAGCAACTGGTATTGCTTTCCAGTTGGTGAAACAATCACGACTCCTATGCCACTATCATACATGTTGATTGCTCCATCAAAATACATCTTCCAAACAGACTCATCCTCTCCTTCTTCCCCTCCTTCCATTGTTAATATTTCTCCATTAGGGAACTCGAATATTATTCGTTATCCACCTTCAAGAGGGTTTTCAGCTAAATGATCAATAATTGCACTTCCTTTGATGGATTTCTGAGTCATGTACTTGATGTCGAATTCTGATAATATCACCTGCCATTTTGAAACCCTTAAGGAGACATGAGGACTTTCAAATATATACTTCAGAAGATCCATTTGGGAGATCAACCAAGTGATGTAATACAACATGTATTGCCTTAGCCGTTTTGAGGTCCATACTAGAGCACAACACGTTTTTTCAATAGCCATGGGCTTCACAGTCATTAAACTTCTTACTCAGATAATAAATTGCATGTTTCTTCTTTCTTAAATCATCATACTGACCCAACATTACTCCTATTGAGGTTTGTAGTATGGTTAGGTACAAAATCAAATGATTATGGGAAGATTCATTAGATAAGTATTTATCTTGTCAAAAGCTCATTGACATTCTTCATCTCATTTACCTAATTGATGCTTTTTCAATAGCTTGAATATAAGTTTACAGTTGCTGGTCAAGTTAGCAATGAATCTAACAATGTAATTAAGTCTCCCAAGGAAACTTCTCAATTCACGTTCTGTCTTAGGAGCAGACATCTCTTGTATTGCTTTCACCTTATCCGAATCCACCTTTATTCCTTCTCTGCTAACGATAAACCCGAGTAATTTTCTAGTAGATGCTCTAAAAACACATTTAGTAGGATTAAGTCTCAACTTATACTTTCTAAGTCTCTCAAATAACCTCCGTAAGACCGCTACATGACTTTCCCTTTCTTTAGATTTGGCCACCATGTCATCTATATAAACCTCAATTTCTTTATGTATCATATCATGGAATAATGCAACCATAACACATTAATATGTAGCCCCAACATTCTTTAATCCAAAAGACATTACTGTGTAACAAAAAGTTCCCCGAGGAGTAATAAAAGTCATCTTTTCTTTGTCATTAACATCCATGGGGATATGATTGTACTCAGAATAACCGTCCATAAATGAGAACCTGTGATTTCTTGCTGTATTGTCAACAAGAACATCGATATGAGGGAGCGGGAAATTTGTTTTTGGACTGGCCTTATTTAGATCCCTGTAATCCACACACATTCTACCTTCCCATCCTTCTTAGGTATTGGCACAATATTAGCTACCTATTCTGGGTGTCTTGACACCTCTAAAAATCCAGCTTCTAATTGCTTAGTCACTTCTTTCTTGATCTTTAGTGGCATATCAGGGTGCATTCTTCTCAATTTTTACCTTTTTACTTCTGCATTTAGGTATAATGGGATTTTATGTGACACTATCTTGGGTTCTAATCCAGGGTATCTCTGTCGGACCATGCAAATACATCAAGATATTCCTTAAGCAGTGCCACCATGTTTGTACACTCTAGATTATCTACTATCTTCAACTCTTTCTTGTTTTCTTTGGTCCCCGTGTTAATTACTTCTATTACCTCATTATTCACACCAAATTCTCTCTCTGAGTATTCTAGTAATTTTTTTAAATTTTTCGATAACTTTTCCTTCTTCACCAAATCCAGGGTACTCTTCATCAAACATCACAAGAGAATCAATTGGTGAGTTTTCAAGATCCATTTCATGATGTGAACTTTCTACAAGACTCAAATCCCTAGGAAGTAATTTGTGTGGAGTTGGAAAGGTAAAAAAGAGTAGAAATGACAAACCAAGAATTATATGAATGGACCAAGAACAAGATATTATACAGAAATAAAAAAAAAAGAACTGATAAACGCAAAAGGACAAGCCAAAGGTATAACAAAGAGAAATACTGAACAAACATGTAACTTTATTTAGTTAATGCCTCAAGTGACATAAATATAAGTTCAAAACATAGTTAGTCTTAAATATCTGCTTAGTACAATATGACTAGACAATTACTTGAAAACAATCACATTAATCATTAGTTCAGATTGCCAGTTCCTTAGTGGTTCATCATTAATAACAGGATAAATTGCCTTGCACTCTTCTGGTCCTTCTTCATGCAATGCATTAATAGTGAGGTGGTATCTGGGACGAATGACCTCTTCAAGCATGACCATCTCGGCTGATGATGGGAACGTTTCCCTCAGATGAGGAATGTGCTTCATCTTGCCCTCATCATTCTTTTTTTTTTTTTTCAGAGCCAGGCTCCCTATTCTTTCCTCCAGGGATGCTTTGTATCCCAACCCAAGCTTGTCTAACTTTTCTAGGAACAAAACTAGCAACTGAGTACATTGCAATTGTGAACCCAAGCCTTTTCCTTTCTGGTACCCATTACTTGCCATAATTCGGGGCACCACTTGATTCACACTTTGTGTCGGGGATTCATTCCTACTAAGCCCAATCTTAACCACTTCAAAATTGTACCATAAATTCTCCTCATCTTTCTCTGTACTCTCCACATACGACACCAAAATTGGTTTTGACAACATAATTTCTTCCTCTTTGTGTATGGTGATAACCAACCCATTTTCAATATATTTAACACTCTGGTGCAGGGTGGAAGGAACAACATCAGCAGCATGGATCCATGGTCTCCCCAGGAGCATTGTGTAACTAGGCTCAATATTCATAACTTGGAACAACTCTTGAAAATTACTTGGACCAATCTCTAGCGATAACATCAGTTCTCCCAAAATTCCTCTTATATTTCCATCAAAGGCTTGCACCATCATTTCTCGAGGGGACAGTTCATCCTCACTTATTGATAATAAGGTTAGAGTCGACATGGGTAGGATATTCAATGCAAACCCGCCATCAATCAGAACCTTTACAATTATATACCATTTACATTTGAAAGTTATGTGCAAAGCCCATAGATTTTTCTTTGACCGAGAGGCGATCTCTTTATCAGTAAATATGATCATGTTGACATGCTTCACTGGGTCCACCATATTGACAACATTCTCAGGGGTAACATCGGGTTTGACATAGGCCTCATTCAAAACTCTTAGTAACACCTTCTAATGCAACTCAGATGTCGAGATGAGTGACAATAAAGATATTCTAGCTGGAGTCTTCTTCAACCGTTCCATCACGTCATATTCACTTTGTTTCATGATCTTCAAGAACTCTTCCTCCTTTTATTTCCTATTCTCATCTTCTCTAAATATTTGCTCCCTATTCCCTTCTTTAACATTTGTCCTCTTCTCTACCTTTTTTGGGCTATAACATCACCTACTCCTTGTAATTCCTCACACTCCAACTATATTAGTCACTGACTCTTCCTTCTGATGTATTTTAGCAACTCGAACCCCCGAAGTCTCTTCCCCAACTCCCTTTGTCTCTACCTTGGTTTCATAATTCCATGGCATTGCATGAATATTACTATAAGCAAATGACGTTGACTTCTTGACTGTCACTACCACTTTCCCTAGCGTCGAAGCTTGTTTGAGAGGTGGCACCTTAAACACAAAGCGTTCAACCACATTGACCTCTTCAGAGGAAGCTACCCTTTTTCTAGCTTGTATTACTCCTAAAGTGAGTAATCCTTGGACTCGAGCCTTAAAGTCTCAATAGTTCTCAATATCATGTCTTATTCCCCTACAATGGTAAGCACAACTTGTCTATTCATTGTACTTCTCCTCTTTTTTCATTGTTGTAGTTGGTGTAGTGATACTATAACCTACTTTCTTTAACCCTTCAAATATTTTCACCATCGGCGTACGTAATCTTATGACCTTCCTTATTAGTGGTCCTTCCATTTTTAAAGCATTTATCACATTCCTTCCACCATGATTAAGAATCGGGTTGTTGACAATACTGGGTCCAGCCTCCTCTTGAATGTCCAACTTTTTATAAGCAATTAGCTTCCTTACTGCATTCTTGAAGGATTCACAATATTCAATTGAGTGCCCTAGGATATCCATGTGGTATTTGCAAGTCAAATTCAAGTTATACCACGTTGGGAATGGTGGTTCTAGGGGACGTATAGGATTTCCCGAGATGAGGTGAGCATCAAAAAACTTTTAGAATAAATCTGCGTTTGAAATGGATAATCTTAGGAAATGGGGTAAGTTTTAGGGACGGAAGCGGCCTTGATTTTGAAAGCTTGACCGAGGTTGTGAGTGAATTGGGAAATTTTGTAAAGGTGCAAGTGGATATTAGGCATAAGTTAGGCGAGTTGGTACATATGATTATTATGTGGGAACATTGTTGATGTGAAATTATGTGATTTGAGGTGTATTTGTAGGTGGTGCAGTTAGGCTAGGTAGATGAGGCGGTGCAAGTGTCTGATAAGAAGGGTAGGGGTTGGGTTATATGGAGGGGCTCAGTAGGCAGGGTAAGATAGTTGATAGCGAGGTTGTGAAGGTTGTTGGTTTTGCACGTAGCTCACTTCCGGCTCTTTTTTCTTAGGGGGAAGCTCTTCTTGAAACCACCTTCATTATTTCCAGTTGGCAACTTGCTAGCCTTTACTAGAATTTCAATCCTCTCTCCAACAGCAATTAATTTAGCAAAGTCTCGATAAAAAGTACCTGTCATTGTCCCAACATAGGGAGCTCCTAAAGTCCCTAAGAAATATGAGCAAATTTTTTTCAAAGTTAACGGTGGTTGCACTTGTGCTGCGAGAGCTCTCCACCTCTGAGCATACTACTTGAGGTTTCCTCATTCTTCTTTTACAGTGTTCCCAATTGTTCCCTAGTTGGGGCTATGTCCAGGTTGAATTGATACTGTCCCATAAATAAGTTTGCTCAGTCATCCCAAGAAGAGATTTTGAAAAGGTCCTATTGGATACACCATTTTAAAGCGGGGCTGGTCAGGCTTTCATGAAGAAGCTAACAAGGAACTTCTAGTCCTTTGACCAAATTGACATTTTGGTAATGTATATTTTCAAGTGAAAAAAAAGGTTGGTGCTCCCATTATATTTATCGAATTCTGGAATCTTAAAGTCCTTTGTGATGACAATGTTAGCAGTAGGACATAACTCTTCTATCCCAAGAGGACTATAGGTGCTAGGACCTTTGATTGCTTTGATTTGTTCTTCCATCTTTTCCATCAATTATTCCTTCATCTTATTATTTTGAATGGTTGTATAACCAGCCCCAGCAGGAAATCCCGTTGACACTATAATGGACGTATGCAGTTGTTCCCATGTGAACTCAGTGTTACCATGAACTTCATTTCGAGTACATTCTAATGAATGATACCCTTCTCCGATAGGAATCACTAGTGATGCAATATTTGATATTCCTCCCACAAAAGGCATCTCAGTGGTGGCCCTAGGGTTTGTCATCATGGAAGTGATATTTGGAGGGTGCGAATGTGCCCTAGTTACTCCTATACCTCTAGCTATCCCAATCAAGCTGAGGGTCTCCCTCATGGCCGACAACATTTCCTCCATTCTTCTTTGAGACTTTATCATTTCATTCATCCTCCATTTCACCTCATCTACTTCCATACTCAGATTTCTTCCTTCGTTCTCACCTGTCATTGTTGCAAGCTTTATTCGAGCTCTTGTGTTGTGAACTCGGGTTTAATTGGCGTCTTCTTTCCTTAGTCGCGTAATGATTCCAAATCTCCCTATGAATAGTCAAAGTACAATTTATTAAAACAATCATGATTATTTTTGATTTGTTGAAGGACCATTGTTAGTTTGTGCCTAACAGACTTGAGTGAGTATCTTTGATCTTTGTTTATCATGACCGTTTCTTAGAATGACTCGTTCAAAAGTTTGTTTGTCATGACCGTCTCTTAGAACGTCTCGTTCAAAAGTATTAGGTCTTTAGTAAAACATAGGATCAGAAAAATAAAAAGGCATACTTTATTCAATCGAAAAAGAATCACCATAATCATTTGAGAAGAGTACATTATTTTCACCTTATTTGAAATACATCATTATCTAGTCTAATCCATCATTCTCATTCGAGTGCACCTTGATCATTTGTTTCATTTGACAAACAAGACTCTTGCAATATTCAATGAAATCATTAATCTCTGCCTATGTCTTAAGAGGATTAACCATCTTATCAGCCATCTTCAAATAATATGGAACATCTGTAATTACCGTGTTAGTTAGACATGCTAGTCTCGCGAAATGGCCCATCCAAAAGTGGACTTCTTATTTCCATTCACTGATGTCCTTGTCCTATTGTTTCATTTAATCTATCAGCTTCTGCAAATCTTCTTGTCTCTGTTGTAACACTACTTTATACCTCACAATTGCCTTGTCAGTGTGCAACCTCTTAATTTTGATCATGTCCTCATATCCTGCCAACACTATTTTTATTTGTTGCCTCATGCTATGTATCTGCTAAAGAGCATTATTTTGTGCAGCTTTGGCATTTATGAGCATCTCTTTAAGTTATTAATTCTCAGCCAGAGCCCTATCTCTTTCTTGCCCTCGGAGTCCCAGTTCCTTGTTTGCATCTTCCAAGTATCTTTTGGTTCTTGACATATGTTCTTGCTCTGTCTTTAGTTTCTTGTTAGCTCTTTCAAGAGCATGACTTTTCTCAGAATTTTCATGCTTTAAGACTGTATATACTTGCCGAGCCTTTTCTAACTCTGCTTCTAATTTCCTTTTTTCTTCATTGGCGTCTGCTAGCTTTTCCTTTACTTTTTCATCTTCTATCAGAACCGGAGGCAGAGACTTACTAGTTGAGATTTTGAAGGGTAATTTGACTTCCTGAGCTCGGTTCTTGACCCACCGTTAGTAGCTTTCTTTGACTCCACAACTTCTGACTCCCAACTCTCTACTCTTTCTGACTTTCTTCCAAGCGTCTCAGACCTTCCTGAGTGTCTCAGCACATTTTGTTTCTATGTAATAAATAAAGGGAGTAGTTTCCAATTCGAAGATGGTCCTATCATGGGATAGCCAAGTTGTCGAATACCAAGGTGGGGTTGTAATTAATGCATCCCGAGTACCCATCAGAGGAACGTTAGGAAAGCCTTCGCACTGATAAATCACAATTTGTCCTTCTTTGCGCCGTGGGTACCGTACAATTGTCCTCTCCTCAAGCTTGGCCAATTCCTTGGCCCATTCATGGTCGTTCATGGTCTTCAACTAGAGCATATTGAGATCTGTAATGGGACATGGATCTTCATAGCCCCTCTTGAACATGTGAGTCGTGAGCCATACGAATAGCATTGGTAGACAACATAAGATCCGTTTACCATTCTTTTCATGGTAGAAATTCAAAGTGTAATAAACATCAGCAAGAATGGCTGGGACAAGATTAGCAGTATCATTTCTTTGAGCGAGGAACCCATTGATTGCTGTAAAGTCTACCAAGTATTCATTATTTGGGAATAGGATGCTACCATAAATGGTGAGGGCTAGCATATCCATAAAGGTATTCCAGTCTTTAGCCTTGGCTAGGTAGCACATGTGCTCTTCTAAATATTTTCTTGGAAACCCCTTTGTTTCTTTCCTTTTTTGTTTTGCCTTCTGCATATCTTTTACATAAATCTTCAAGACATTTGCTATGGTAAGCATGGATGCATAGTGGCCTATATATTGGTATGGCTTCTCATTTTCCAATAGGAAGCCCAAGATCAGCTCGAACTCCTCTAAGGTGGGGGCCAGCTAAAAATCTTGAAATGTGAAACAACGTAATGGTGGGATATGGTATTGGGCTAGTGCGGTGATAGCTTCTGCTTGCATGTCCACTTCTAATAGATTTAAGATCCTCCCATATCTTGTGGTGAAGGTCAGACATTATGTCTTCTTCAACATTCAGCCCAAACTCACTAAGCTCTTTGTATCAACCTTTTTGGCCTTAAGTTGTAAGGTCTTTTTCAAAATTGCATCATTGTGATCTGATCCCATGACATTTTTCATTATTAATCAAAGATACTCACTATTAGTCCTTAAGCACTTAATTTCAACAGTTCTCCAATAAACCTGGGTTTGACACATAAGAATTATCAATGCATGGTTTCTAGAAAAAATATGATGGGGAGAACGATGATTTGCAATGTGATAATGAGTGAGTGAGTTGTTGGTCCTTTAATAGTGACTCACCTCCACTTTTGAATTTTTTTTTTAAAGAGGGACACAAGTATGATTTGTCACATTAAAAGACTAAATAACTCACAAGATATGGATAAATCTAAAGGTAATGAAAGGTATGCTCCCCTTGTGTCATAATGGGATTGCCTTAAACTTAAGGATTTCTATTCAAAGGATCTATGAGTCCATCTGCTAAGTCCTATTTCAGAATGTTGACCACAAACAGCGGGTAAATTATTAGGTGTGGGACATTTGTAAAAAAGGCACACTCTAGATGAGGTTTTCGCGATAACCAAACAGGATGTACATCCAAAATGACTACCACTATACAACCTCTACCTAACTTAGGCTTCACTCATATCTGGGTATAGGACCCCACTTCGATGTGTGTGATGAACGTGTGGGAGCGTTGGGTGTAGGGAGCATACAAACATTTGCAATCCTAAAGACTACTCATATCCTACAAAACAAAGCAAACACAAAACAAACTTCAAAAGTTTTCTACCCTAAGGTTTACATAATAAAACAATTAACACTAAAAATAAATAAAAGAAAATAATTAAATAAAATAATAAAAAGAAAACAAAAGAAAAAGGGTAAAATAAACACATAAAGATAACAATATACATATAACCAACTTGTATAGGATTGACTCTCAAGTATCCCTAGTGGAGTCACCATTTGTCGCGACCGTGATCGCAGCGGATTAACAACTTAAATTAAAAAAAATAGGAGACATCACCAATTTTATTTTTTATTAAGAAAAATTGAAAAACCTAAGAAAAATGATCCTTGAAACTAGATTAGATTCGGGAGTTGATTATGCATAGGGAATGGTGGAAACTTAATCCCACAACACCCCCTAACACACCCGTCCTGAGACAGTACCTTAAGTCAATTGTGCAAATTCTTGATAACTCTTGAAAATATTTGTTTTATCCCATTCGTTAAAAAATAAACGAAATTGATAAATAAATTATGAAAAATTAATTTTTGACTTGACGGAATAAGAGTCCTGCTCCTACGTATCCTTAGTGCAATGAGGAACTCGAAATCACGTAATTTTTTAGAAAATAATTAAGGGTTGGTTGGTTTTAATTAAAAAAATTTGATTTTTAAAAATTTGAATTAACAAGTCGTCGCAACTTAGTCAATCATATTAAGATTTGAATGAGTGAAGCTCGGCGTCATGCAAGAGACGTCACTCATTAATTATCAAATTTCTTGCGAAATGTTTATTAAAAAAAAAGAGTTAAGTCTTTATTGACTAGTGATTTATTTTATTTTAAAAAAATAAAAAATTGAAGATGAAACAAAAAAATAAGAAATTTGAATCATCAAGTTGTCGCAACTCAAATAATTATAAAAGAAATAGAATTATCTAAGTTATAACAGTTTGTAAATTTTATAATTTTTATAATTATCTGAGTTACGATAACTTATTGCATGGCGGAAGCCGAAGAGCAAGATAGGGGGCAGTGGTTCACAAATATTGGGTGGTGGTGACCTGCGACAGCGACTTTGACTTAAGGTGCAATGAGTTTTGGTTTGGCAAAGGATGGAATGGGTTGTCCGTTTTCATCCTGATTGTTGATTTATTATTATTATTAAATGAACGGTTTAAAACAAATTGTATATCGATGCACCACAAACAGATAGGTGCATGTTAGACAAATCCTGTAAGTTGTATTGCCAAAATTGAGTCAGATGTTTTGTCTCTTCTCACAACATGAGTACTTTATAGGCAAATGAGCTGAAACAAATAGCAAAGTTGCTGTTGTTTTGTTGTTCTAATGTTGAAGATTGTGTCTTACTAGTTCTTGGATTAAGAAATAGAAAAAAGATTATCATACATTATTTTTTAGAGGTGTATGTATTGTTAATATATTTTTTAAGAGTGTCAAATTTAATAAAAAAATGATAAAAAAAATAAATATAATGAATGATATTAAAAAAATATAAAAAAATATGTATATACTATTAATGATAAGAATATCAAAATCGTAAAAAATATGTTCACTTAAGGTGTAACTAAAATTTGATTCCGGAGCTAATGTAGACAAATCATAGTACATTAGTATTGTGAAGAAAAAAAAACTCTCATTTAGCTATAATCCATAAAAGAAAATTTTTATTTTTTAAATGATGACTCATGTTTTTGCGCATTAGTTGGTAAAATTTCCTAGCTACCATTAATTTAAAATTGTGACACACAGGTTAGCGAACTTTTTGTTTAAACAAGAAGCTGAAAATATAAAACAAAATCATTTGTTTTTTCAAAATGAGTAATGTGCTAACAGTATGGTAGATTTTAAAGTTGTGCGTAAATTTAAATCAACCACCTGCAATTGTATGTTTATTCTATAATTCTAAACATAAAGAACAATCGTTATTCGTTACTTGATAGCTATAGATTACAGAAATGGAAATGAAAAACGAGAAGAAACGAAAAGGCTACAACTCTACACTTGGATACAGTGATAGATAATACCAACAAAATTAGAAGCAAGTTGAAATCAACCAAATAAGATAGGCACAACATAAAAATTGTTTGTTGCATATTTTTTACTATTATTGATGCGGTGATGTTTGAACCATTTTGTGTAAATTTCGATTGATCCACTTATCTATACCAAAATTAAAGGATTTATAAAGAAATTTCTTATGATTTAGTCTCAAGAAATTGGCGAAGTTAGAATAATATACACGCTCATATCCATTACTCAGGCAACATCTCGAGGGGGTCGAATACAAAATTATGTCTTTATTAAAAAAATTTCAAAAACTTAAAAAATCTGTAAGGTGACTTGTGACTTGTGAGGGTTGGGGCCATGACCCTACCGACCCCCTTCCCTCTGCCACAGAAGTTATTTTTGTCATTGAGCAGTTTCTCCATTTTTGTGAGGATAATATGAATATTGGCTTGTCAATATACATTGAATTGTCACTTCTCTTGGATGATAATTCGTTTCTTAATTCAGAACAAACTTCTCATATGTGTGAGTGGAGTTCATTGTTTTGGTTCCCTTCCGTGCTTACAACTACAAGCAATGATCTAGTTGTATTTTGGTTAGTAGTTGGTTGCATTGTGAAACTGAATTGTTGCTACTATTCACATTGTGTATGAATTATTCAGCTATTCGTCTGTAACCTCGAAATCAATCCTTGAAACCAGGCCCCAGGCATGCATTATTCTTTTTGTAACTTTTGATTTGGGGTTTGAATTATGATATGCATGTGGGATAATGATTATTCATTACTCTCACAAAGGTTACACAGTCTTGGTTTGAAGGCCTTTTTTCTTTTGGGTAAGATCACACAATGAGTTTGGACTGTTTTTGGTAGCTGACTTACTCATCCATATAAATGACAGCCCTGGTTCAATAGCTCCAAAGAAGTCACCATCACCATGGCTGCACCTGATGTTGGAAAAATAGATGTGGGTAATACACAAATAAAACTATACATTTATACAAGAACAAATGAACATTGGTACGAGTTTACCAAGAATTAAGCTAGACATTGTTTTTAAGAGTTTATCTTCACCGTATTAGGAGCTATGCTAAGTGGAAGTGACATCAATTGGTAACCCTGTTGGATTACATGAGGGTCTAATCGAGAACTTATTCATATGATGATCTCAAAGAGTAGCACGCCTCCTAAACCAACAAGCAACATAATTGTGGGGAAGCATGTTTTGGGTTGGGTGAGTAGTAAAACAATAAATAGAAGTCTCTAACTTAGAAAGTAAATTAAGGTACTTTACATAGTAAGTTCTCAACTAACAAGCTTTCAAGAGATGCTAAAATAATATTTTGGTATGAAAGTGAGTTAACAAAAGGCAAAGACCCAAAATAAAACTGGGTCAAACCCACACACGTGTATATGTGTACTAAAACTAGACTCAGGTCCATAACCGTAACCCGATATAATAAGGTATTTATTAATAGCCATAAGTCATATAAAGGCTCCTTAAGAGTTATCCTTCCAATATGGGACTTAAACCCTTCACCAAAACACACAAAAGGATTTTAAGTTTGAAACACCCAAAGTTCATGTAGTCTAACACCTGCATCTCTCCTACAGTAACAAATCCTTTCAGTCCTACTAGTGCCATTTTTTTTAGAAGAATGGTTACTATTCATTAAGTGAAATCCATACATGATGATCGATGGAAAGATTAAAAAATAGTATCAAATGAAAATTAAAAATACTTAATTTATTGTGATCTTAAAAAGCATTTGATAAATTTTTAAATAATAAAAAATTATCAAATGAAAAAATTAAAAAATCTAATTTATTGGGATCTTAAAAAGCATGTTATAATTTTTTAAATAATTAAAAAAATTATTATGATAATTCATTAGGAGGTATATAATTTTTCTATGGGTATATATGAAGTGTACAAACAATCTAGATAAAATATCACACGAGTCGTTTAAGTCGTGCGATAACCATGAATTTAGTATCTAAACTAGTTATTTTGCGTGTGTTACACTAGTTGTTTTAAATTTAATATTTATATTTATATCTATGAGTTTTTTATTTAATGTACACAAATATTTAGTGCGTGTTCAAATTGGTTTATTTTCTTTTAAAAAAAGCTTATGATCAAAGTATATCAGAAAAGAACATTTGATTGAAAAAAATTAGTGAAAAATATATAAATGAATCCAATATTTGGATGCAATACTAATTTATGTTTATATACATAATTTAAAAGTTATATGTAAGTTGTGAAAACAGAGTTGGAAAAAATAGAAATAATGTCATTTTAATTATTCTAACATATTAAGTGAATTTCTTTTTAAGACAATGAGAATATATATAATTTCCATTTTCAATCTTATTTTTTATTTTGAAATTTGATTAATTATTTTCTAATTCTCTTTTCTCGCTTTTATCTTCAACTAGTGAGAATCGTATAAAGTGCACAAGTTTTTTTTTTTTTTCAAAAGCTAGAATCTAGAAAAGGATATATTAAAAGAGAAAAGATGTTAAGAGTGCATTTTTTGAGAGAGAGATCAATAAAAAAATTAAGTTATTCTCAAATAAATATACTCTAACTTAATAAATAGGAATCAATTATATATATATATATATATATATATATATATATAACTTTTCTTTTAAGTTTTAAGTAGAGTTATATGTATATAATACTAATTGTTAATATTGTTATTAATAACTTCTCGATATAATTTCACATGTGATAGTTAATAGTGTTATTATTTATATTTTAAGGCAAATTTCCACCTATATATAGATTAATTTCTTGACAAATAGAATTAAAATAAAATGATTTTTTTGGTATATATTAAAATGATGTTGGTACTAATAAGGAGGATTATTCACTATTAAGTTAAAAACTCTATTAACTATTATATTACTCTGAATATTTAATCTTTACATAATTTATACCATAACTATGATGCTACAATAACAAAGTATTTATTGTAGAGGATGTGAACAACTAATGTCCATTAAGAGGAAATTCTATTAAAATGATAATAAGCTAAATTTGGTTGACAATCCCAAACCGAATCATGCAGAAATAGGCAGTGAAAATTTTGAGAGTTTGTAACTCAATTAATATGGATCTAAAATTTTAAGACTTGGTAATAAATGTCCAAATCTCAATAAGGCCGTGTTTCCTTCTTAATGCTCGCAGGTTCACGTAACCAAAAAAATTATCCCAAAATTGAAAGATTTTGATTTTATTTTATTGAGAATTATCCATATATGGCCCTCACGTATAGGACGGATTTAGAAAATATTCAATAAAGAGATCAAAAATCATGAATCATATTATTAAATATAAAAAAAAATTAAAGTTAACAAATAAAGATGTATTCACTTTTAAATTATTTAGTAGTTAATATCAAAATATATTATTTTAAATTAAGAGTAAATATATTCTTATTTCGTCAGTTTAAAAGATATTTTTTTTTCATTATATAGGAAGATTATGAATAAAGTGAAAAAAGTAAAAAAGAATATTTATATTAGATATTAAATACATTACAATAATAGTTGTCTTTTACATAATGATTTATAAACAAAATTAATTTTTTATATATATAGATTTTAAAAAAGAAGATAATTAAGCTAAAAGCGAGAGGAAGTAGTAGATTTATTATATAAAGATTAAAACTTAACAGAAAGATGAGTTGAAATTATAATATCAATGTATATAAAATAATCGTGAATCACATGTCAAATACATATCAAGTCTAATATCTTTTAACTTCATCATTTTTATCTTTGGTATAATTTTACTGACCTCTTTTGAAATTAGTACTTATAATATTGATACTATTTTTATTTGAGAAATTACTCATACTTTTCTTACTTTATATTTTTAATGAGATTTTGTGTAATGTTTGTACATAAAGTAAGTGATGTATATATAATTTTGTAAATAAAGAAGGATATTAAAGTGTAATAACAATATATAAAATCAAGAATATGTGTATAATTTTTAAATAAGAGTGTCAATATAATAAATATTAACTTTATAAAAATTAATATAAATATTTTTTATTTTTTAATAAATTTAATTAAATTATTAATACATAAAAAAATTAATGAGAAAAGGAAGAGCCAAGGCCATGCTCGCCTCCCTTGGATCCGTCCCTCCTCACGCATTGGAAACACTCCCTTGCAAACTAAACCATACTCATGCATGGTAAGGAAACACAGAATAATCACTGCTTTTCAGCCCAGTTTCATCCATTCCCATCTTTGTATAGCCTTTTTCCCACACACAATTTCACCAACACTCTCACTCACCATCCTCACAATATATAGTCCTATAAAAACCTACTAAGAATGCACTAGTGGTAAGAAACTTGAATAATTTGTAAGAGGTGATAAGTTCAAATCACTCATGCCAACAATGGCTTGTTATTCATCTCTTGCTTTTCTTTTGTTTTGCCTTTGTGGCATCTCTCTCACTGAGGCTCTTGGCTTCAGTGTAGAACTTATCCACCGTGACTCTTCAAGATCCCCATTTTACCTTCCCACTGAAGCTCAATCCCAGCGTGTTGCCAACGCTATTCGCCGTTCCATCAACCGTGCTAATCATTTGAACAAAGCTTCTGTCTCTACTAACACAGTCGAGTCCACAGTAATACCTGATCAAGGTGAATACCTCATGACTTACTCAGTTGGCACCCCACCATTCAATCTCTTTGGTATTGTTGATACAGGTAGTGACATTGTTTGGCTACAATGCGAGCCTTGTGAAAATTGTTACAACCAAACTTCTCCAATTTTCGACCCTTCAACATCCACAACATACCAAACCATTCCTTGCTCTTCAAATACATGTCAATCTGTGAGAGATACCTCTTGCTCTTCCGATGATCAACAAACTTGCCAGTATACTATTTCATATGGGGATCAGTCACAGTCAAATGGAGATCTTAGTTTGGAGACTCTCACTTTAGCCTCCACAAGTGGCTCTCCTGTCCCTTTTCCTAAAACTGTGATTGGATGTGGACACAGCAACACTGGGAACTTCAATGGGCAAACCTCTGGCATTGTTGGCCTTGCAAATGGAAGTGTGTCCCTTATATCTCAAATAGGTTCTTCAATAGCTGGAAAATTCTCCTATTGTTTGGTGCCAATGTTTTCACAGTCTAGCACCTCAAGCATACTCAATTTTGGAGATGATGCTGTGGTTTCTGGTGATGGAGTTGTCTCAACTCCCGTGGTCCCAAACCTCTTTTACTACCTAACCTTGGAAGGATTTAGTGTGGGGGACAACAGAATAGACTTTGGAAGTTCCTCCATTGGTGATAGTCAAAATGGTAACATCATAATTGACTCAGGCACAACACTGACTCTTTTGCCAGATGATCTTTACTCTAAGTTGGAATCAGCAGTAAAAGCTGCAGTTACATTAGAGCCTGTTGATGACCCTACAGGACAATTGTCACTTTGTTACAGTGCTACTTCAGAACAATTGGAGGTTCCGGTAATCACAGCACATTTCAGTGGTGCAGATGTCCAGTTGAATGCTCTCAACACCTTTGTTCCAGTTACTGATGGGGTTGTATGCTTCGCTTTCGCCTCATCTCCAAGTCTTTCCATCTTTGGGAACTTGGCACAACAGAACTTACTGGTTGGCTATGACCTCCAAAACAATATTCTCTCTTTCAAGCCCACAGATTGCACCAAGCAGTGATTAACAATGTCATATGTTAGCTTGTTGTTGTCTACTTTACTCAGCTCTCGTTGGTGAATTAATATTTAATAATAAAAATTCACATTTTATTTGTTCATTCCTCATTCAATTCATTGCCGATAATATATAGGATGAGTGAAATTCATTATATTATATTAAAGCTTCCACTCTAAAAAGGAGTGGTTGATCGTAGTGAGACTGAATTGCAATTTCAGACAAATCTATAATGTCAAAAATTTAAATCTTATAGTTATTACTTTAGGAAAATTACATGAACAATTTGTTGAAAAAAAAAAAAATCGGCCCGCAATTGCTCACGAAAGTACTTTCCTGATAGCTTCTTTTTTATATCAAGTGTTGTAGTACGTAGTTTACAATCAAAATCCTTACATACCATACTTGGACCAAGTTAGGGACAGATCTAGGAAATAAGGGTTGCAGAGCTAAAATAAATATTAAAAAAATAATTTAAAATATTTTTATTTTTCTCAATGGAATGCATTAATCATATAATTATATAATATATATAAAAAAATATATAACTTACAATTCTATCACATGTCCAATATATCATCAAGAAAGTTTACTTACTTGACATATGATATGTAAAATAATAAATATTCTGTTACATGTTATTTTATGTAGTTATTTTCTATCATAAGTGATCTGGTCATTTTTGCATAAAGATAATTGGGATTACAAAAAGAGAGCTGCTATTTTCTACAAAACATTTTTGTAGAAATCCACACAAATGATGTGGCAGGGGGTTACTATTTTTTCTCAAAATGACAAATAAAAAAAAGAAGAACCCAAACGTAAGTAATCTGCTCCCAACACGCAAGCACTACCTCATTGCTTTTCTCACCAACAGGCAAGCGGCGCTAATCTTTACACCACCAAAGCACATACAGTAGTGCTCGTTGCTCCCCCCGATCAAAACGCAGAGCGCTTCAGGCTCTGGCTTCTCCCCATCTCTTCCTCCTCCTGACCCTATTCTCAATAATCCACAATTCACCAACTCTAGCTCTTCCTATTTTTGAGATGATGCATTCAACATTGTAAGTAATTTATTGCTAGTTCTACTGTATTAAGCTTTGATTTTTAAGTTTCATATTAATTCTACAAGGATTTAATATTAAAGCTATCATTAAACAGTGTAGGATTGTCAACAAGAGTAACAATTTGTTAACCAATAAACAATCACATTTCTCATTTATTGGGAACTAATATGTGTTTAATTTTTTGTGCATTACGTTTCTGTGACTTTTACATTGCTGACTATAAATGGAGGTCTTAGATGAAAATGTAAATGTGCTTGCAGCTTTTTCCTTAGAGACTTATAATTGTTATAGCTACTAGCTTGTGTGAATTTTGTGTTCTGATTAATAAGCCAAGTCCTGTTTTAATGTGTACTTATTTTGATACTTTTTTATAGTATGAAAGCAAGATTTATCTCTAATGAAAGGACACAAATGATGGTCTTAATATAGAAATGTCATCAAATGCTAACATAGAAGATGAAGTACCAAAAGTTGGCATGACATTTAAATCTGAAGATGAAGTTGCTAGGTATTACAAGGATTATGGTCAGCGCAACGGTTTTTGGATTTGTAAATTAAGTTCAAAATATAGAGATGATGGAAAGAAATATTTCACTTTAGCTTGTAGTTGTTCAGGAAAGTACATAAGTAATTCAAAGAATCTTTTGAAGCTAAATCCTATACAAAAACACAATGCAAGGCTAGATTGAATGCATGTGTATGTTTAGATGAAACAATTATAGTTTCGAGGGTTGTACTTGATCATAATCATGAATTAAACCCAATCAAAGCACGATATTTTAGATGCAACAAAGAGTTAGGGCCTCAAATAAAAAGGAGACTGGAACTTATTGATCAAGCTGGGATTAATGTGAGTAGAAATTTTTGATCTCTAGTTGTTGAAGCAAATGGGTATGAACATCTTACATTTGGGGAAAAAGATTGTAGAAACTATATAGACAAAGTAAGGAAGCTACAACTCGGGACTGGAGATGCTGAAGCAATTGAAAATTATTTAATGAGAATGCAAAATCAAAATAGTAAGTTTTATTATGTAATGGATGTGGACAATGAAAGCCGATTGATATATATTTTGGGTTGATGCTAGGTGTAGGGCTGCATGTGAATACTTTGGAGATGTCATAACTTTTGACACCACGTACTTAACTAATAAGTACGACATGCCTTTTACTCCTTTTGTAAGAGTAAATCATCATAGACAATTTATATTGCTAGGTTGTACTATATTGTCAAATGAGGATACTAAAACCTTTTCTTAGTTGTTTAGAACATGGTTAGAATGTATGTCTGGACGTGCTCCAAATGCCATAATTAATGAACAAGGCAGAGCAATGAAAGATGCAATTGAAATTGTCTTCCCAAAAGCTCGTCACCAATGGTGCTTGTGGCACTTAATGTAGAAAGTTCCTAAAAAGTTAGGTAGACACTCTGATTATGAATATGTCGAAACACTTTTGCATGATGTTGTTTATGATTCTTTGAGTAAAAATGATTTCATGAAGAGGTGGGAAGAAATAATTGAAGATTACAATCTACACGACAATGAGTGGTTGCAAGGGATTTATGAGGAGTGACATCGCTAGGTTCCTGTGTATGTGATAGACACTTTTTGGGCTAGGATGTCAACAACACAGCGAAATGAAAATATGAAATCATTTTTTGATGGGTATGTGAACTTAAAGACCACATTGAAGTAATTTGTTGAACAATATGACAATGCACTAAGAGATAAAATTGAAAAGGAGAGCTTGGCTGATTTTGCTTCATTTAATACAGTAATTGCTTGTATAAGTCATTTTGGCTTTGAGTCCCAATTTCAGAAAGTATTTACCAATGCAAAATTCAAGGAATTTCAAGTAGAGGTTGCTTCTATGATGTATTGTAATACCTACTTCAAGGGGATATAAGGCTTAATTTTAATATTTTTTATTGTAGAAAGCAATAAGGTATATGAGTGAATTAAAGAGATAACTTTTAAAGTATCCTTCAATGAATAACAATTTGAATTGCAATGTGCATGTTGCCTATTTGAGTTTAAAGGTATTTTATGTAGACATATCTTATGTGTACTTAAGCTTATAGGTAAAACAGATTTTGTACCACCTAAGTATGTTTTGTCATAGTGGAGGAAGGATCAAAAGTGAAGGCACACATTAATTAAATGTGGTTTTGATCATTTATGGAATGATTTTCTTTTATTTCCTTTTCCTTTTCCCCTCTTTGAAATGAGACTTCATACAACTTAATAAAATGTGTGACGACTTTTATGAAGTTGTTTCTTCAGTGGTAAATACTAATGATTTCTTAAAAGTGATAAATTAGATCAAGGACTTGAAGCTTGAGTTAAGTTGCAAAGAAACATCTTCTGAGTGGATTAAAGCACCATTTATTGACCAAGATACTAGTGTTGAGATTCCAAAGCAAGTGCCTGAAGTGCTTGATCCTGTAGTGGCTCGAAGTAAGGGGTGCCCTCCATCAAAAAGGAAAGCTTCTAAAGTTGATCAAATTGTGAAGAAGAAGCTTGCAAGGAAGAAAACCTAAAAAAATAGCCAAAAAAAGTGAAGATTATGGAAGTAAAAAGAAGGTAATATTAAACTTTTCAAATTTACTTCATTTAGTTGAACCTAACAGCATATGTATCTTATTTTGAATATTTGATGGTAGGATCTTTCTGTAACGAGAGAGCAGACAAATGAAAGTGATGATTTTTTAGGATCTCAAATGAGTGGTGGGATAGGTACACAAGAGAGCACACATGTAAGGGAACTACTATACTTTGACTCTCCATTTGTATTTCATTGTAAATGTTTGATTTGTTTTATGATTTTATTTGTAAATATTATGACATTGCATAGTAGTCATGTATACAAACCTTTTAGCTCCCTTCAATCCAAATCATAAACATATTGGTGAAGTAAGTCAAGTGCAATCATAGTATTGCTAGGTTCTACTTTATAGACTATAGTGTAGGCTATTTAAAATATCATGTTTGTTTTGCAGGTTCCATGTTATTCCCAAATTATAGGTTGTAATGTTATATATTCTGAACTTTTACAGGTGTTAGTCATTTACTTAATGGCAATTTGATGATTTTAATATATATTCAATAATTTTTTTTTGTGCACATGTACTATTGTAGGCATCGCTCTTCAAAACATCCACAACACTCATAGGGAAACACTTTCTTCAAATCGTTAACTTAAGCAAAGATAAACAAATGAATAATGAGCCACCACTTTTAAAGGTAGGAATAAGCCACTACCTAGACTTGAACATCTCATCTCATCAAGCTTATGAGGCTCAATGTTATTTCTTCAAAATTTAGGTTAATAGTAATTATATGTGAGGGTAGATGGCGGGTCGATTCCCATAAATCAATCTAAACGGTGTCATCCTAATAGGAGTCTTGTAAGTATTAAGCCCAAAGAGCATCATCAAGCTTCAATGACCAATTACTAGACACAAGTTTTACTTGGTTTTACAATTTTTCTTATTTTGTTGGAAGGATTTTGTTTAAGCAAAGACATATTTAAATTTGTTATTTCTTTGTCATTGTGAAATTATATCTGAAATTGTAATGATACTATTGGAAAATGACCCATGTAGTCCTAAACATCAAAATCTCTACCTTGTTTCTATCATTGTTAAATACACTAAAACTTGCAATTGCAGAAAAATGACTCTCTCCATTATATTTAACTATCAAATGTTACAACCATGCATGTAAATACAATAACAATTTGTGCTCAAAAATTCTAAAATAAATATAATAATATTTATACAACTATTCCTAAAGCGGGATTTGCTGTTTATGGTTGGAAAAGAAACACTAATTCTGTAGTGATTTTTGGTTCTGCCCACAAAGATAAGATGATTATGGAGTTGCTCCATTAGGCTTCATTCCTTCGACAATGCTATAACCTCCCTCATAGTTGACCTTTGTTCTGGGTCAGGTCATGCTAATGCTCTAGACAACATGCTATTGCCAAAGCTATCATTGTTCTCATTCCTCCAATTGAATTTCTCTGCTTCACCAACTGCAGGTTGTACAAGAATAAAATCAACACAAAAAACAAAGAAAAAAAAGCAAAAGAAAAAAAAAGTCATAGTTGAATAGTATATCTGATTCTAAGGCATTGCAATTTTCTTTTCAAAGGCATTCAGCACAAGTATCAAAATCTTGTCAATGATTAAGAATATTATGATAGAAAATATTTATCGGATCTATTAATCCCAATAATTTATGACATATCAATATCATATAAAAGATTTTAGGGTTACCTTGAAATAACATCGATGAATAAGACATTGTCGAACAAATGGCATCTCCTATAAAAAAAATACGATGAGAGAGATACTATTCCTATCCTACAATAGTTGCTCAATCGCCATCAAGTATCAATATGGATGCAAGCCTCTCAAGCATTTGATCACTAGAGTGGTTAGGAATATTCAACTCTCTCCTCCAACTGTATATATAAATAAGTATATTAGGTTAAACCTACCCACTTTCTGATAAACTTATATACAGGACCCCATTCAACAAAACTCACATATATGAACGAAGCTTTAACAACAATAGGCCTAGGATTCAACCTACGTTAACAATTTATGGTCAAGATCCACAATTTGGGCTAAACAAAATGCTTTAATATCATCAAGTCTATCCTATGATTTTGACATCCAATTAATTTCTGGGTTCTATATAATATGATTTATGTTTGTCCATAAATAAAAATTCTAACATTCTCCCACTTGGACAACATAAGTCACATTATATCACTTTAATAAGAAAATAATTCTCCAAGTTAATTAAACAATATGTGGCCACAACATGATGTCAAAATCGAGCTAGCACTCTCAACAAATGGTCTAAAATGAGACTACAAGTATCCTAACAATGCAGAAAATCATACTCGAATGAGTACTGATATCATACATGCAACATACTCATATCTCGGTGACCTATCAAAATGTGGTAAATGGGTAATGGGAAAGCACATCCAAAATTTGCATGCCAATATGTGATCAAAGTGCATTTCCTAACAAAATGACCCCTTGAGCATCCGCCAAGATGCTTTTTTAGATTTAACATCTCAACACAACAACAAAAAACTAACACTAGGGTCCAAAATGTCTCCACAATATGTCATATCATAAATAAACAAAATCTTTAAGCTAGCAGATTAATAACAATAACAATATTATATGACAACGATAATAATAATATAATTGTCTTGAGACATAATAAAATGAGGTCATAACAAAATTACAAAATTAAACTCCCACTAACCTAAAAGCATCAAAAGACCTCACTATAACCATACATACTTAGTCACATGATCAACAAAACTTTAACAACTAAACCTTTAGTTACCCTTGGGATCCTCTAATTTCTTTCCACTTCAAACCATAAGTTACGTAGGGATATACTTAACACGAAAAACTTACCCCGTTGCCTTTGTGAAACTCCCGAATCTTCTCTCTAACAAACATGAATTTTGTATCAAAACGCTTTGAAAGCTTTGAGCTTTTATTAATTTGAGAGAAACACACTACGATAGAATTATCACAATAAATAGTAAAAAGCCTGAAAATACTCTCCACAATAAGAAATTCAATTTTAAGAATCAATTTTTCAAGTCATGAAAATCAACTTGCATATCAACTTGGCATTGCATATGTGTCCTCGTGCTCCACAAATCTCACAAAAATTGTTATATGATTAACGCCTCCATAGTAGAAGTAGTTGTAAGTGTTTGTTTAACATTCTTCCAAGAAACAACTCCTCTTGCTAACATAAAGATATACCCTGATGTGGACTTGTAGTCATTTGGACAACCACCATAATTAGAATCAGTATAACCTATCACCTCAGGATGTGGACGACCTCTAACCCATAGGTGAGCATACAGTCTTTGGTACCCTGTAGATACCTCATAACTAGTTTTGCAGCCTGTCAATGAGCCACGCCAGGTTTGCTCAAGTATCTCCCAAGTATACTAACAACAAAAGTAATATCAGGACGTCTATAAACTTGAGCATACATAAGGCTGTCAACAACGAAAGCATATGGGACTTTCTCCATTTCAGCAACATCTTTATCACTTTGGTGAGGACACTTCAATATCGGTATTAGAGAAACCCCGAGTCTTTCACCTTTTTGAATAGGTGCCATGACAAGGATTACAAGATTTCATATTAAATCTATTCAAATCCTTTCAAAATAAGCTTACTTTGCATAAATAAGATAAATTACTGAGACAAGCCAAGAATACCACGAGATCTGATCACGGTGAATCTCAATACTTAATACAAAAGAAACTATCACCAAGATCTTTCATATCAAAATGTCTTGTCAATTATCTGCTTTGTCTCATTCATAAAAACATAATTATTACTAAGAATACCAACAATACATCATCAACATATAAAACAAGAATGATGAATCAAGCTCCCACTAAACTTCGGATAAATGCATTGGTCAACAATGTATTCTCTTTAAAACCAAGAGAACTAACAATATAATCAAATTTCAAATACCATTGCACTGAAGGTGAATTACCCTAAATTTTCAATCCATAAATGGGTCGTCTCAATTTGCACACTATATGATCTTTACCATTTTCAACAAAACCATCAGGTTGATCTATATACACATCTTCATACAAATCACCATTTAGGAAGGCGGTCTTAACATCCACTTGATGAAACTCCAAATCAAAATGAGTAACCAAGGCCATCACAACACGAAAAGAGTCTTTAGTGGAGACCGGTGAGAAAGTCTCCTTATAATCAATGCCTTCCTAAAAACCGACTTGTACCGCGATCCACTACCATGTTTATATCCTTTAGCAACAAGTCTGGCCTTATACCTCTCAATTTCACCTCTAGCATCACGTTTAGTCTTAAAGACCCATTTATAATCAATAGTTTTACAACCAGTAGGCAATGCTACTAATTCTCAAACATTATTCTTTCTCATGGAAGCCAACTCATCCTCCATAACCACTAGCCATTGTGCACTATCAGGACTAACCATGGCCTCTTGAAAAGAAATAGGATCAGAATCCTCAACTGAATTAAACTCATGCTCCCAAAAGCTCATCATCGATGGTACACAACATAATTCCCGAATCTAGTAGACTCGATTATGGATATAAGAACTTTTGCTGATGTTGTCTTCTCGGTGAAGTCACAACAACATCTAGAATCAGATTGAAATTATTTTTGACTTGTTGAGGGATATCGACATTATCAATAGGATCAACAACATTATCATTATAGATAAGAGGAGATGGCATTATCCCTGGAAAAGGATCAACAGGAATAGGTACAACAACATGTTCCTCACTAAAATCAATAATACGCGGCTCCTGAGTTCCACCATGTCCTAAGTCCCCTTCAAAATAGACAATCCGATCGGATTCAATAACTCTAGTAGTATGAGAAGGACAATAGAACCTAGAACTTCTTGAGCTAATACAATAGCCAATGAAGAAACCAATTGCAATGTGCGATGGTTTTGGGATCGAACTCCTTTAAATGTGGGTTGTAAGGTCTCACCTTGACTATCCTACATCCCCAACACGAAAATGCTCAAGGTAGGCCGTTTGCCTATCATAAGCTCATATACTATTATACATAACTCTAAACAACTAAGCAAATATAAAACTTACTTAAACACATGATTCAATATATAATGCTAATCCTTTTTCAAGGCATCTCCCTTTTTAAGAATTATGAAAGAGTGGAATGACTAAAACATACATCTCAACATATTCATAATAATCTATACGATTTAAAGATTATTCTAATAAAGGAATAATGAGCCCACAAATATCTATATGAATTAATTGTAGTATTCATTCACTCTTGTGTAACCCCAAATCTTAAAAATTCCATGAGCCTTCGCTCCAACTACTCTAGTAAGTTTGATATGTCATGGTTTATATGTAATCAACACATTATATCAAAATCAAAGAAGTCTAAATCATGAAGAATATTCTTCTTGATCAACCTCTCCATTTCTCTCCCTAGAGATGTGTTTTTAAACGTTTACACCTCAATGTGTTTCACAAACAATAGATAACATAGAAATAACACAAAGGTTTTTCAACAACTCTACCACGCTTCACTAATTCCTAACAACATTATTTATATATCTAACATCTCAATCCCAAATTGATCAATCTTAGAGCAATAAGAATCAACATTTAATATGTATAAACTATTTGATCAGGGACTCTCTAAGGCTCTTACCAATAAGAACAGAATCATAATATAAAGAAATTTTTCTCAACCTTTGACATTACTAAAATGGAAAGAGTAGCCGACAACTATCCAAAAAGAGCTACAACTTTTATGAATCAAATTCCTCCTTATAGAAGAGTACATAAACCTCCCCGATCTTTCAAAACTAAATCATGTCCAAGTGTATTCGACACGGGTCGTGTCTCCTGACATAACTTTAATGAAACCATTCCTATATGTTCTACTTTGACCTTAACTCCATTTCCTATCATGTGATCATTAACTCCCAAATCACTTGGTTTCCTCTTTTAAGCTTTCAATTCTAGGTTTCTAACATAAACATTATGAATTTGTAACATGAATAGTTGCACCTCAAACACCTCTAGAAACCAATTTAACTAGCCACCATAAATGGTATTTAAAGGAACATTAACTAGATTCGATTTAAAACATACTAGAGCTTCTCTTCAGGGGTTACCTTTCTTTTTCTCTCTATTTCCAACTCTTAAACTTCAAACAATCAAATTTGCTATATACCATATATATCAAGAACACCTAGATTTCACAATTTTCATTAAAACAAATCTTAAGATTCATTAAAAATCTTGTTTCAGCTTAACATATCTACTAAATGGCTCAATCAGACACTAAAACACACAAAGATGGCTTAGAAGAATATCCGATAATTCTTATCATTCCACTTTTCTTAAAACAAGGCTTACTATTATTCCCTTTAGCAAATTTCTTCCTCTTTAGCATTATTTGTTTTAGGAATGCTCTCATAACAAACTAGTCTTTTTTCATACTATATTTCATGGTCATCAAACAAACTTTATTGGATTTAACCCACCTTTCATGCTTTTTAAATTTTTTGATTATTTAAGTGGAAGATGCATTTAAAATGTGTGGGTCTTTTACGAGTTGTTCATCCTTAGGGTAAATACTAATGATCAATATGATAAATTGGATTAAGGACTTGAAGCTTGAGTTAAGAACAATTTCACGAATCCACCCAAGATCCTAGTGTTGAGATCAAAATTAGTCTCATTCAATTTCGTTATAACACTCATTTGCATCGATGAAGCTTGAAATAATGATACATTAAAGGTAGATTTTGTCAAATTTACATATCAACATGTACAATATTTGAGCAAAAAGGCCATAATTGAGTTTTCCCATCTCAATGGGATGTAATCCCGCACACAGGGTCTATTAATTACAACACATGAAATGTAGACTTTTACGTAAATATTATGACATCAAAATCATGTCCCATATAAGTTAGTAGCAAAGGATCTTGGGAACTCTAAGGTCAAATCTCAATGCCTTTAACAAATCATTAGTTGAATCACATTAATAAAGTATTGCAAGGTTCTACTATAGTATAGTGTAGCTATTTCAAATATAATCCTCCATGTTATTCCAAATTATAACAATATTTTATCAACAAAATTTAATGGCACCTTTTAAATAATTGGTCCTTTTTGTGTGCACATCACAATTATGAAAAGTGCTCAAAATAAAAACATCACTCACAAATCACTAGAAATTACATTAATAAAGACAAATAAGATAGGAGGAACATGAGGCTCATGTTATTAATATAATTATATACAATATTATTAGCAAAATATCAACAAAATTGACACCTTTTGCATAATTTTCTTATTTTGTTGGAAGGATTTTGTTTAAGCAAAGACATATTTAAATTTGTTATCATTGTCAAAATTATATCCGAAATTATAATGATATTATTGTCTCAAATATTGTTTCTATCATTGTTAAATACATTGAAACTTGCAAATTAAATAATTACTCTCCAATATTTAACTAAAATGTTTATAGTCATATATAAATACAATAACAATTTGAAATAACAAAATATATAATATTTTACAAATTCCTAAAGCTATTTATTTTGGTTATTAATTTTGTAGTGATTTGATTATGAAGATAAGATGATTATGGAGTTGCTCCAAGGCCTCATTCCTTGACAATGCTATAACCTCCTCATATTGACCTTTGTTAGCACTTTGCAAATGTTCCGGATGCTATTGCCGATATCATATATATTCCTCCAATCAAATTTCTCTGCTTCACTAATTGCTCAAAATTTCAACACAAAAAGCAAAGAAAAAAAAACAAAAGAAAAAAAATGATTCATTTGATTATTTTCTAAATAATTTTCTTTTCAAAGGCATTCATATCAAAATCTTGTCAATGATTAAGAGTATTAACCTCAATCCTTATAGGTTGCTGCTATAAGGATTTGCACTTTTTTACAAACCCATAACTCATTAAGCAACACTTCTAACATTAAAATAAGACTAAATCAGACTTCAGTAAGAAAAAATCCAAGCACCAATATTAAAATAATTCGTAAAATATCTATAAAGTTGAACGCAAACACGCAGGTGGCGCTAATCGTTATTCGACTAAAGCACATAGGGCAGTGCTTGTTGCTCACCCTGACCAAAATGCAAAGAGCTTTAGGCTCTGGCTTCTCCACATCTCTTTCCTTTTGACCCTATTATCAGTAACCCACAATTCAGCAACTCACAATTCAACAACTCATTGGATTATTTTGCATATTGCCTTTAATCATGAACTTTCTTAAGGTTCCAATTACTGCATTCCCTACTTCTCATGCATGTATGCAAATCCATGTATCACATATAATAATGACTTCACCTAAGAAAGGAATGCTGATCCTTGGGTTTCATCATAGGCCTAGTTCTAACAATGCAATGCAAGTATGCAACAACAAATTTAAAATTATAAAGTAACAACAATCCAACAAGAGACCAGCGTAGTAGCCCTATAATACAACAATCCAGAGTAACAAACCTATATTGAAACCGTGTGTCAGTGTCCTAAATCCATTATGTCATATAAGCCAATAACCACATAATACCCCAAATATGCATTCCATAGACCAATCTGATTAAAGTCTTCAAATTTTAAACAATTGCACAAAAGATCACAGTAATAAGGGAATGCACGCTTTTCATTCCATCATCACCCAAGTTGAGTAATAAATCAGTATATATTGGCAAAGGTAGTTGCTGCTCCCTTGCCATATTAACCGTTTAGACTTGAGCATTTTATTGAACAGGTGATAGGCAAAAACAAGTAGCATTCATAATTAGCATATTGTGTACAAAATAAATTGGACATGACAACCTCACATCACTTGCATCTTTGTGAATTTGTGATTCACCTCCTTCTGTGACTGTATCAGCATGCACCAGTCAACTATTTATTGTAATTCACAAAAAAAATAATAAGTAACAAAAAGTGGATTTGACGAGGTCGGTGTTGACTCTTAACGAAGGAGAAGTGTATCACAAGAAGAAACATGACAATAATTCAGCAAAGTCAATAATGATTCCCTTTTCTTTTCTTTCCTAGTTCTTATGCTTTATTATTTCTTTCTTTCTCCCAATTTGTTATTTGTTAATATAAAAATAGAATGGAAACAGCATGTTATGAGGAATATAAACAAAAAGTACAAGAAGGAAGAATAAGATACAATAAAGCCACATCTGCGTCACAAACCTCAAGAAGAAAGAATTGTTAAAGGAAGAGGTTGTTCATGGATGTCAGTGGAAGTAATACTCAAATAAATCAAATTGAGAAAGGAGACATGGGCAGTATAGTAAGCAGCACAGTCAGGGATAGAGATTAATTAACAATTGTGAAAGCGGAGCACTCTGCTCTGCCTCACCCTCGTTTATGCTATTACCATTACCATCTTAAGATACAATATCCCCACCATTACAGGGCAAGTAAGAGACAATAGCAGCAAATGGTGAGGACACGCGACGGTGCACGACATGGGGATAGCATCCTATGGAGGATGATGAGGAAGCACACTCGTCGAGACACAGAGGAGGAAGAGGTCGCGACTCACAAAGGGAGTTTGCTCTTCGAAATGGGGACAGAGACACGGCTAGCACTCAATGTTTGGATATTTAGGGAATGTTCAATTTTGGAATAGGATGAGATGGGATGGAATAGGATAAAAATATCATTCCCTTGGATATTTTAGATTCGACCTGGTATTTAGTTATAACTTTATTTTTCCTAAATTACCCTTATTGCAAACACACTAATTTTAAGATATGAGGTTAAAGTATGTTGATGCTGGGATTGCCATCCCACCCACTATATTCAATAACCAAACAATGAACTTATCTCTATCCCATTCTCTCACGAATTTCAATCCAAACATTCGTGGTTGAATTGCTTATATCAATCGCATTTTCCTTACAAAAATAATTAATAAGCATAAACTAAATTCTAATTCTAATCCTAATTTAATGGCATTTACATTTAACTAACTAATTAATTACATCAATCATTTAATATGTTCATTATTATTTATTATCTTCTATGAATCTCTATAAAAATTATCTTCTATAATTAATATTACTATTTAAATTTGAATAATTTAAATAATAATAGAATTAAAACTATTAAATTTTAAAATTCACCCTTAATGAATGTCATTTATTTATTACTAAACAATTTATATATAATTAATTAGTTACCTAAACTAATTAATTTTTTAATTTTGCATTATCTTCCACTAATAAGATTTACATTTAAATAACCCAAACAATAAAAAAATAAAAAATGTAAAATTCAAAATTTCCTCTTAATTGAATGTCATTTATGTATATTAATTAATTGCCTCAACAAATTAATATATTCATTATTCATTATCTTCTATGAATAATATTACCATTCAAATAACTTAAAACTTTTAATAATAATAATATAGAAAGATAAAAATAAATATTTGGAAGTTCATCTCAAAAGAAAAAGAAAGTGATCAATACAAACAACAAAAAAAAAAGAATATTCACATAAGATAATGAATAATTAATGACTAATAAATATTATTGCTAAAAAGATAATAATTGCAAGTAATAATAATGTTATTGTTAACAAATTAGATTATGGTCATTCATTAAATTTCATTTCGTGAGTATTTGAGTAAAGCAATATTTATTTATCCTTTTATATTTTGGTTGCGGATATGTTGTTTAGGACATTAATTATAAATTTTTAATAGTTTATTTCATTTTGTAATAATTTTTTAATAATCCAAAAAGGCAATCGTTATCTTTCTATTTTTTCCCATGTTGTTCATTCAATTAAGGCATTCACATTAAATTAATTAACAAATGTATAATTTGTCTTATTACTTTCAAATTTGTATTTTTTAAATTTTTCTTATTAATTTTTATTAATTGATATTATAATAATTTTTCATTGGTTAAGTGAATTATATTAAGTATGTCAATTTGTTGTTTAATTATAATTATTTTATTTAAATAATTCATGCACCGACTATTTGTTTATACAAAGAATTAATTATTTATGTAAATTTAATAAAATCATTAATCAAATTAAGGTTATAAATAATTTGTTAATGAATTTAGTGTATTAATAATTAGTAGATAGTTTTTGGTTAGATCTCTATTTTAAAATTCTAAACCATTCATTATAATTTAAACTTTTGTAAAATATATAAGGTAATTAATAAAAAAATTGTAAATAGTCCTCACATAAGAATATTTATGAAATGTATATTTGTAAAATAAAATATTCCTTTCAAATTTTCAAATCTCATATAATTCTTTTATTACTCTTTTTTGATAATGATGATAAAAGTCATTTATTGAGTATTTATTTATTAAATCATCTGTAATGTTTTAGTTTCTAGACTTTTCAAAAATGTGAAGCTTGCCTATTTAGGGTTCTAAATTCCTTTAAGGATTTAACTGAATCTCCTTAAGAAAAAGGACCATTGATAAACAAATGAACTTTTGAGGCATTTGGTAGAACTTTAGGAGATATTTTGAGGTTTTCTAATGACAAAAGCATTGGACAACTGTTTGGAGGAAAAAATAGTTGTTCTTAGAGGAGACTTCAGATAAATATTATCAATATTAGTAATTCCAAAAGCAAGTAGATAAGATATTGTTATAGCAACAGTTAATTCATCGAAGTTGTGGAATCACTGCAAAGTCTTGAAATTGACTAAGAATATGAGGTTATAATCTACATCTACCATATCCAACTTTTATGAAACTAAGTCCATTTTGCATATTGGATTATTAACATTAGCGATGAAATTTTGGGAAATGATAATGATGGTGAAGTTGAAATTGAAATCCTTAAAGATTTTTTGATTTTGAATTCTAACAATCATATTTCAGATATTGTTGTTTTGTATATCCTAATTTAGTTGCAACATATTAAAGATTTCCAGTTCTTTGAGGATATAACATTTCTTGCTCCACCCCTTGAAATTGTTGAGTAAGACAATGAATTCATTTTTTTCATATGAATAAAAATAATTTCTTAGCTCAGATTCAATTTCTGTAGCATATGAAGATGTTAGTATTGAATCTGAATGGTTTACTACTGAATTTTTGCATGAGATTAAAGGTTCTATAATCTTAAATCATATATTGGTACAAAAAAAAGGAATTCAAATTATGTTCCTTAGAAATATTGATCAAGTAATAGAATTGTGTAATGGAACAAGATTAATTGTGAATGAACTGACACCAATAGTAATAAGATTTATATTCCTAAATTGAGTTTAATATTTTCAGATCTTGAAATCTCTTTAAAATTTCAAAGACAATTCTTATTAACTTTATGTTTTGCAATAACTATATAAATAAGAGTCAAGGACAAAATCTCTCTCTCTCTCTCTCTCTCTCTCTCTCTCTCTCTCATGTAGTGTTTTTCTTTTTACCAAGACTTGTTTTTACTAGTCAAATTTATGTCGCAATTTCAAGAGTTAAATCAAAGAGTGACTTGAAAATATTGATTGTTGATTTAGTTAAATCAATAAGTGATTTGAAAATATTGATAATCGTTTGGTCTCTACTATTAAATTTCTTATCTTAATATTATTTATTTGTTGTTCACTGATAATTATATAATTCATTTGACATATTTTCAGGTTTCAATAATTGATGGAGTAGCATTATGCTTTATTTTTGTAGAATCATTATATATGATTGAAATTATATTTTTGTACTCATATAATTTTATCAAACTGTATCAAGAATTTTTTATGTTAAATTGTATCAAGGACTAAATTTTATTTTTTAAGTTAAACTATATTTTCCTATTAATTTTCTCTGTACAATGCATGAGTACAAACACTAGTTTCAAGAGTATCATAGTATATATTATTTCTTTTTCAAACATCCTAATTTCCTCATCATTCTTTTTTTCATTAAATTGTTTATCTTATTAATACTTGACATATTTTAAAAGTTATATGTAAAAGTTGTGAAAGTTTAGCAGCAATTAACACTATATAAATGCTTCGTCAAAAAAAAAAAATAACACTATATAAATGCAGCTAAGATTTTGAGATCAAAAGATTGAGAAATCGTGTGAAGGAATATTTCTTTGTTGTAGACTGCATAGGTTATAATAAAGTTAGTCTTGCATATCTTAGATATACATAAAAGTTATTGGATTTATATAATATGATTGGACTAGATTAGAGTTAAGACTTCTTTGTAGTTCTCAAACTTTAAAATTTTATATATTCCAAAATTAAAATTATAGCAATTCTCAAATAAAAAATAGTCAAATATAACCCGTCATTTTGGTTATGTTGAGTAAGACTGAACATAAAATAAAAAGATGAAAGACTAAAGTTATATATATATAGGAACATAGTTAATGAGAAGAATTTTTTATTGTGAAAGCGTGAGAGGAGTAGATCTTGATCATACAATCATACATGGATAGTCAAGATTAAAAGTTACTTAAATAGGTCATGTGATCACTTAAAAAAATCGCATGTATTTATGGTTAAAATTAACTTATCTCACATTTTATAATAAGCACTCTTCTCACTAAATACGTTATATATATATATATATATATATATATATATATATATATATATATATATATATATATATATATATATATATATATATATATATTATCACATTATTCTTTTTTATATACATTTAGATGCAATCCAACGAGTCTACATATTATTTTATTTTGTATACCAACAAGTTATTTACCTAGGTTTTTTTCTTTTTTTTATTTGCATGAAAAATGTAAAGACCAAATGTTTGTATGCTTTTGCGATTTTGCTTTAGGTAATTTATAGCTCAAGCAATATGTCATATAATTGGAAAACATTGAAACATTATCCCATATAATTGAGAAATATTTTATATTACTTCAATTTTGTGTTTGTATTAATTTGTGTGTTTTTGTGATTTTACATTGGACACTTTATAAATCAAGCAATATCTCACATAATTGGGAAACACTCAAACATAATCACATATAATGGAGAAATAATGTACCATTATCTTATACAATCATGAAATAATGCAACAATATATTCTAAATTGATTTTATAATATTGAGTTTTCCGTCAATAAGCATCAATCTTTCATAAATTGACTTTCCAATCAATCAATATTATAAATCAATCAAAATCAATTTCATTAATTTAGATTTTAATTTTTTACTTTTATTATATTATATATTTTTACAATATTATTTTTTTAATTTTATTAAAATATACTTTTTCTTATTTAAGTTTGAACCTCATGCAGACATGTGTCGCTTTTCTTAGTCACACTATCATTCTTTTATATATAGATATAGATAGATATATATTGATATAGATAACTAAAAGGCTTGGTTTGCTAATACTTCAATAAGTTAGGCTTATGAACTTATAAGCTAAACTTGAGCTTGAAATTTTGGCTCATTTAATAAATGAGCCGAACTTGAATTTTAATAGATTTGACTTATTAGCTCGTGAGCTAACTCGACACACACACATAAACACATTTAAAAGCCCTTTTTTTTTTCCTTATATCTCACATTTATGGTCTAAATATGCATACAAAACTATTTTATTAGTTAATATCATCTACAATATTTTATAATTGTTATCTTGTTGGTCAAGAGGTCTCCACTCCCATTACTAATGGACAAATAGTCTTAAAACTCAAATGTGTTATGACCCACCAATCAACCATCGTATGCACCTTTACCACCCATAAATAATTTGAATAGATGGTGCTTGTTTTCTTTATGTTATGAGCTAGCTAATTGAGCTCAACCTACTCATGAGCTCATAATGACCTGAGCTTGAGCTACTAAAATGAGCTTGTTTCCTTATTGAACTAAGCTTGAGCTCAGCCTAGCTCAGCTCATTGCCAATCCTACTCTCACTCACCATTAGTAGTCAACAGAGTCTTTTTAAAAGCCATTAAGAATGTGTTAATGGTAAGAAATTGAATAATTTGTTGAAGGTTATAGATTAAAACCTCTCAGTCATAGCAAAAATGGCAAGTTATTCTTCATCTATTGCTTTTCTTTTGCTTTGCCTTTGTGACATCATCTCTCTTATTGAGGCTCTCAATGGTAGATACAGTGTAGTACTCATCTACTATGACTCTTCAAGATCACCATTCTTTTGTCTCTCATGAACTCAATCCCAGTGTGTTGCCAATGTTAGAAAATTCTTCATGTGGGCTTACATTAATAAATTTATTTATTTTTTGTTTTAATAAAATAAGTTGATGGGATAGTCCATAATTGGTTAGTCCTAACAAATATGTGATATAGAATATATTAGGCTTAGCATCTTATAATAAGTCTAGTTAAACGGCAAAGTGTAGGCCAAATAAGTTATAGGCCCAATGTTACTGAAGCTCGTGATGGGAAAGTTCAATAACCTACATAAAGGTGTTAGGTCCACTCTCTAACCTATGATAACATTTCATAAACTAATAAAACATTTCCATTAGACGTATCCTTCTGGTTTCTCTGGTTTGCCCCATCAAATAACCACCATAAAGAATTGGATATATATATATATATAGGAAGGAAGATCTTGCACAAGATCAAGTACTACTCATCATGACAAAAATAGATACGCCTCTATTCACAACTCTTTTGGATTGGTGTTCTAATATCTTATATCCATGATTTAGGGAATAAAGCTTGTGCATGAAAAAATTTTAACGTTTAGTATCAGACCATAGATGTAAGATTTAGGACCCAATAAATATGTGATGTTTGACATGCGTGCATGTTATAGCCTATGTTTGTCTTCATGCATCCGTATATTTATCTTTGTGTTATAGCTTATTCTTAAACTCTTATTGAATTGGAAATTTTTGTTGTTTAAACACGAAACTTTCTGGATTTTATTCGTCTATTTAGAATACGTAATGCTGGAGGATTACGTGTGTATTATGTCTAAACTATTACATAGTATATTGATATTGCGTGTTTTAAATAATCTGTGACTACAAAAACAAGCTATCTTTTGTTCGAGTTGCAAGAGAATTCAACTTTGCGTTTTTTTCACGTTAAATATTGTGTATCAGTTCCAATTTTCTCAACTATATTTTAGTTGTGTGTTACTGTTTGCATAACTCTGGTACCTTACATTGGTATCAGAGACTAGTTACTATTCATAATTACTATTCATTCTATTACTATTCATGCTGCAGGTACTATTCATGATTACTATTCACACGTGCGGTTGTATACTTTTGCAGTATTGTTAATGTATAAGAGGTTTGTCCCAGTACTATATATATATACAATACTGTTTACGTATACGATACTATTCATGATGAAATAAAGTAAGCCAGTCTAGTTGAGAAACCGATTATTGCCAATATCATGGTGACAAAATATGAGATTGAGAAGTTCAATGGGAGTAATTTCTCCTTATAGAAACTGAAGATAAAGACAATCTTGAGGAAGGACAATTGCTTAGCAATAATTGAAGGCAGACCCACTGGGATACCTGATGACAAGTGGAAGGAGATGCATGACAATGCTGTTGGCAACCTGCATCTAGCTTTGGCAGATTCAATTTTGTCAAGTGTTGCAGAAAAGAAGACGGCGAAGGAGATTTGGGATGCACTCACCAAATTGTACGAGGTCAAGTCACTCCACAACTGAATATTCTTAAAAAGAAGGCTTTATATTATTCGAATGAGTGAATCCACGACAGTAACGGATCACATCAATAATCTGAATACGCTATTTTCCTAGCTAACCACATCAGATTACAACATGGTGGAAAATGAACGTGCAGAGCTTCTACTTCAAAGTCTACCTAACTCTTATAATCAACTCATCATCAACATAACAAATAATAATATTGTTGATAGTCTTCAATTTGATGATGTTGCTACTACTATTCTTGAAGTAGAATCTAGGTGGAAGAACAAGGAAGACAGATTAGAAAGCTCAAAACAAGCAGAGGCTTTGTCGATGACGAGGGGAAGATCAACGGAACGTGGCTCTAGTGGGAGCCGAGATCAGAGTAGATCAAAGTCATGAAGAACTTCAAATGCTACCATTGTGGCATGAGAGGGCACTTGAAGAAAGATTGTTAGCACAACAAGAAAAATGCGGAAAAAGCTCCCGAAGCAACAGTCTCTCAAGGATGTGTTGCGAGTACCTCTAATGATGGAGAAATCCTTTATAGCGAAGTAGTAATTGGTACCAAAGGCAGAAAATAGCTCACTGATGTTTGGATAATGGATTTAGGAGAAACATAGCACATGACTTCACGACGAGACTAGTTTTGCACTTATGAACCTATCTCAGAAGGATCTGTGTTCATGGGAAATGATCATGCCTTGGAGATTGTTGGAGTTAGTACTGTTAAAATAAAATTGCATAATGGTACAGTTTGCACAATTCAAGGGGTACGACATATGAAGGGTTTAAAGAAGAATTTATTATCTATTGAGCAATTAGATGACCTCAGGTGCGAAACCATATTGAAGGTGAGATCTTAAAGGTTGTAAAAGGTGCTCTTGTGGTGATGAAAGTAGAAAAGATTACGATAAATCTATACATGCTTGTGGGAGATACACTATAAAAGGTAGATGCATCAGCTGGCCAAGAAGAATCAACGATAATATGGCATCACAAATTAGGCCACATGTCAGAACATGGTTTGAAGATTCTCGCGGAACGTGATCTCCTTCCCAAGCTCAAAACAGTAAACTTACCTCTTTGTGAGCACTATGTTACAAGTAAGTAACATAGATTAAAGTTTGATAGATCAACTACTAGAAGCAAGCACATACTAGACTTGATTCATTCTGATGTGTGGGAGTCACCAGAAATGTCCTTAGGAGGAGCAAAATACTTTTTATCATTGATTGATGATTACTCCAGGAGATTATGGGTGTACCTAATCAAGAAGAAGTCAGATATGTTTCCAATCTTCAAGGACTTTAAAGTAAGAGTAGAACTTGAATCCGGAAAAAAAAATCAAGTATTTAAGAACAAACAATGGAGGAGAATATACAGATGGCAATTTTCTCACATTTTGAAAGCAAATAGTATTCAAAGGCAGTTTACCGTTGCACACACACCTCAGCAGAATGGTGTAGCAGAGAGGATGAATAGAACTCTCTTAGAAAGAACAAGAGCTATGTTGCGAACTGCAGGTCTAGCCAAGTCTTTTTGGGCAGAAGCAGTAAAAATTGCCTGTTACGTGATAAATCGGTCGCCATCTACTGTAATTGGTTTAAAGACACCAATGGAGATGTAGAATGGAAAGCTAGCAGATTATTCTTCTCTTCATGTGTTCGGATGTCCTGCATATATGATGTACAATTCCTAAGAAAGAACAAAGTTAGATCCAAAATCTAAGAAATGCATATTCTTGGGTTATGCTGACGGTGTTAATGGGTATCGCTTGTGGGATCCCACTACTCGCAAGGTTATTGTCAGCAGAGATGTGATATTTGCAGAAAATGAACTGCAAAGTGAATAAGAAGATATCAGTATTTTGAAAAAGACTACTATGGTACAGATAGATGAAAATTCTGGAGAAGAAGATTCCTCTAAAGCAGAGCAAGAACCGGAGCACGAGGAACAAGAACCATATGAGGCCAATGATACAGAACTTCGGCGGTTAACTCATCAAATAAGGCAACCATAATGGCACTCAGACTATGTTATGGCAAGCCACGATGCATATTGTCTTCTAACAGAAGAAGGAGAGCCATCAACCTTTCAGGAAGCTGTGAGTAGCTCAAAAGCTTCTCTGTGGATGGAAATAATGCAAGAAGAAATGAAAATCCTATATAGAAACAAGACATAGGAACTTGTTGAACTTCCAAAGGGATGAAAAGTCAATGGTAACAATTAGGTCTATAAGATGAAACGAGATGACAATAATTAAATGGAACGATATCGTGCAAGGCTGGTGGTCAAAGGGTATGCTCAGAAAGAATGAATTGATTTCAATGAGATATTCTCTCTAGTTGTCAGACTTACCACTATCAGAGTAGTCCTAGATATATGTGTTGTATTTGATTTACATCTTGAATAATTAGATATGAAAACAATTTTTCTTCATGGAGAGCTAGAAGAAGAGATATATATGCTCCAACTAAAAGGCGTTGAAGAAAAAAGCAAGGAAAACTTGGTTTGTAGGTTAACCAAATCTCTGTACGGTCTAAAGCAGGCGTCAAGGTGTTGGTACAAGAGAATTGATTTCTTCATTATTAGCCTCAAATACAACAGACTGAGTTTAGACCATTGTACATATTACAAGAGGTTTGGTGACGATGATTTTATCATCTTGCTGTTGTACGTGGATGACATGTTGGTGGTAGGCCCCAATAAATATTTTGTCTAAGAATTGAAAGCATGGTTAGCTAAGGAGTTTGATATGAAGGACTTGGGACCAACAAATAAGATTTTAGGGATGTAAATTCATCGAGACAGAAATTATAGGAAGATTTGGCTTTCTCAAACGATCTACCTAAAGAAAATCTTGCGATGCTTCAACATGCAAGATTGTAAGTCAGTCTCTACCCCACTTCCTATCAATTATAAATTATCCTCAAGTATGTGTCCTAGCAATGAAGCAGAAAGGATGGAAATGTCTCGAGTACCGTATACATCAGTAATGGGAAGTCTTATGTATATAATTATCTGTACTAGACCAGATATTGCTCAAGCAATTAGTACGGTCAGTCATTTTATGGTAAATCCTAGTAAAGAGCATTGGAATACTGTTAAGAGAATCCTAAGATACATTAAAAGGACCTCAGGTGCTGCATTATGTTTTGGAGAATCAGAGTTTGTTGTCAGGGGATATGTTGATTCAGATTTTGTAGGTGATCTTGATAAAAGAAAATCTACTACAGGCTATGTGTTTACACTTGTAGGAGGAGCTGTCAGCTGGTTATCAAAGTTACAGACTGTTGTAGTTTTATCTACTACAAAAACTGAATATATGGCAGCTACGTAAGCATGCAAGAAAGCAATTTGGATTAAAAGGTTAGTGGAGGAATGATAAGCCTATATTTTATAACATTTAATTGAACAAATGAGGGTGATTTGCTTGTAATTATGAAATAATTTTAAATGGATCCTTATCATTATCTTCGTTTTGCAAATCTAGAAAGATTTAATGCATTTGGAGAGATATAGTGGATCATTAAAGGAATTATTGCATGACTTAGCCCTAATTTATCTCTTTGACAATGTTTAGTAAACTAGCTATAATTTGAGTTTCAAATATCTGATTAATGTGATTTTGGTCTTGTAGGAAAGCTAAGACAATTCTATACTACTTTCATGAAGACCTCAAAGGCCCAATCATACGTTTGGATAACTCAAATTGGAGTTGAAGCAAGAACTAGGGTGCTGATCCTGACAGCTTGACCTTTGTGTACTGTTCATGGCATATCTCGAGCTACAAGTTATCAAATGAGCTGAAATTTTGATGGTTGATAGTTAAGATCTAAATCTACAACTTTTATATTGAACACTTTTCCAGATATAGAGGTCTAATGGGTCATATTGGGCTTGGAAGTCAGATTATAGGGCCAGAGTCAGAATACAGGGCCTGCGTCAGAATACAGGGCCTAGATTGCGTAACAATACACGGCCGTGTGAGAATACACAGCCTAGGCCGTGTATGCCTCTGACTTTGCATTTGAAATAGTGAATTTTGGACCCCTAACTCAGTGTCATACATGGCCGTGTATGACCTCCAGAACTCAATTATTGCAAACTTCTGCGCGAAAGTTTGTGTTGGGGGCCTATATATTGACATTCTTGGCACGTTTTGAAGGTGGTGGAGACCTAGAGGAGCAGCTACAACTCCTTGGAGAAGGAGAGAAGAGGCATAGAATTAGAGATCTAAAGAAAGGAGGGGCAGATCTGAGGAAAAGAATGATTATTCTGAAGAAAGGAAGGATTTTCTTGGAAGCTTGAAGAGCTGAATTTCATCAAAAGGGGTTTTTGGTCTCTCTTTCTTTCTATTTCTCTTATTTCTTTTGCTATCTTCTCATGAATCTGTATTTTATTATGAGTTTGTTTGTAGTAAATATGTGTGGTTAAACTCATAGCTAGGGCTATGAGGGATCTTGTGTTCTTAATTTTTTGCATCTGATTTCTAAATTGATTATGGTAATTTCTTTGTGGGTTTACTATATTGCTTGAATTCTTGTCATAACTTGATCACTGTGATATTCATTAATTCATTGTTTGACCAGTGACCCTCCGCACTCAATGAGTGGATCTATATGGTAAGCCTGAGATTATATTGGTGAATGACCAAACATCAATTTATCCTACCAATGGAATTGACGGGTTGTTAGTTCATATCTTGAAATTGGAACTTAATGCATTCTTGATTAATTCAACTAAATGATCAAATAGGTGGATTAAATTAAGAATAGAATATTGTTTCATCCATGACCATTGGGATTGAATAGCTTATAAGATAATATTGGCAAAAGAATTACTTGTATCATAATTGAAAGAAGATCTTAATAATGAGACTCAAGTGAACCTTGCGCCCTAGCATCTTTCTATCTTTGTTTATCTCTTCTTTATTTAATTGATCTTTTTATTTTCTCCATTAGTTTTCTGTTTTAAATTTGGATCTTGCGTACACTTCCGATAGTCTAAATAACATAAGAGTTTTACAATTTTAGTAATTATCACTTATTTCTCGTGGGATCGATAACTTTGACTCCAAAGTCCTATATTACTTGGCGATAGAGTGCACTTGCTCTTAGTGTATTTTGCACGCACCAAGTTTTTGGCGCCGTTGCCGGGGAATGACACTTGTCGAGATTACCAAATTTAAATCAATTTATAACTGATTTACCAAAACTACTTGTAGCATAAGGTAACACCGGGTCGAGCCCATAGATCATTCTAATTATGAAGTCAGATTAAGAGATTAATGAACAGGGGGGAAATTTTGCAAGATTAAACAACAAAGAGCAATTAAAATGAGTAAACAAAATTAGGAAAATAACCAATCCAAGAGAATTAACCAATCTTGATTTTAATCCATCCTTGATCTTTATAGATCTATTCAACTATCAACCAAATCCTTGGTCTTAGATCACATTAAGACGCCTATCAATGATCTATGAATCTTCTACTAGAAATGCTTCTAGAATTCAATTATTAATTAAGGTTAGACAAATTAAGCATCCATCCAAAACCCAAATTAACTTAAAAATCAAGATCCAACCAAGCTAAATATTTCATCAAACACCTTTAATAAATTATTTAACCTCTGAATTCATCTCTTGGCATATGACAATTACGCAATTAATATATGCAAATTCCAATCAAATTAAGCATTAAATCAGAATTTAAACAAGAGAAGAAGAGAAAGAGAAACTTGATTAATAGATGAATATGTAACAATTAAAACAAAATCTCAAGATTAATCATCAAGACTATCAATCTCTTGGATTGATTAAAGAAGTTTAGTTCTCCATAGCCATCACCATTGGAGAATCTTCAAGAACCATGAAAAATAACAAAGAGAGAGAAGGAGAGAAAAAGAAGAAGAGAAATCTTCAAAATCAAAAACTAACACTTTAATTATAACAACACTTCTACATAGAAGCTCTACATCTTTCAATGATCTGCATAGCCTCCCTTTTATAGAGAGTTAGAGGTACAAAATGTCAAAGGGGGCTGAGTCATGGTGGTTGGTGGAGTAGGTGGAGTAGTGGAAAATGTTGAATGACTTTTGGTGAGTAGAAAATTCTGGAGATTCTTTGTCTCCGAAATCATGCAGCTCTAAAGTCATTGCATTCGTCATTTTTGAGCCAAGTGGTCTTCACAAAGATTGTAGGTCTGGATCTTAGCTTTCAAATGGCTTTAGTTTGAGTCCAATATCATTTCTATAGCTCCAGATATGTTCAAATTACTGCACACTGCTCAGGCCCAGTCGAAGCTCCTCTGTTCTGAATTCCAAGCCCAATATCACCTCCAAGGAGTCTGAATCGGAAAGAGTGTTCAACATGAAAGTTGTAGATTTGAGTCTTAACTATCAACCATCAAAATTTCAGCCTATTATAAAACTTTCACTATGAACAGTGTAATGAACAGTACACAAAGGTCATTCTGCCAGGAGCAACACTTTAGTTCTTGATTCAATGCCAATTTGAGCCATCCAAACGTGTGATTGAGTCTTTGATGTCTTCATGGAGATTGTAGAGCTCTCTATTATATTTAAAATGACATAAGATTCACCTTAAACATCCACATACAGCCCAAGATATGACCCAAATACAGGATTAGTGTAAGACGTAAATCATGCTGAAAAATTCAATTAAATCCATTTTGAGTTCAAAACATACAAAACATAACCAAACTTAATTTATTAAGTGCATGGAGAGTGTAAATGACTAAAAATGAAGGCTTATTAATGCATCAAATATGTGAACATCAAATTCCCCCACACTTAGCTTTTTGCACTCTTGGGCAAAACACACAAAAACAAAATGAAACAGACTCAAAAGTTAAACATTCTAAAAGACTCAATTTCTAATAATATTTAAGAATGAAGAGCAATTAATAATTCAAGTGATCAAAACATTTATGAGGTAACACATCTTCACATCTCAAATCAACAAGCAAGGATACTTCAATTGAAAAGCATGAGTAAAGAATGATAGATCCTCACAAAATTCACTCTCAATCTCTCAAGTGTTTAAAAGGTAGGTATTACACTCAATTCAACTCATGAAAATTGCACTACCATAAGCTTGCTTATCTTCTACTTCTCCATTACTCAGAACACATGCACACACAAATCATGAGGACTTTATTCAAGGTTGTAATGGGGTCAAGGTAAAGGAAAATGTAATATGGATATGACAAGTTAAACACCAAAGAGAATAAAAGAACATGAAAGCTGAGTTCAATTATCGATCATGAAAGTTCATCCCAACTTCATCTAATACAAATTTCCTTTACATATTATTTTCCATTCCTTTATTGCCTTGTTGACCCTTTTTTTTTTTACATATATTTTTTTGAATTTTTTTATATACATATATTTTTTTCTTCTTTTTTTTTTTCAAAAAGAACATCATATATACATTTTTCAACCATTCTGCATACACACCCCCACACTTGTTCATGAACTCATCCAATGACAAAGCTAATGTTCTCTTATTCCCTAAGACTAAGTAAGAACATGGTTTTTTTCATTTAAGAAACATAATGAGTTCGAGACAAAGAATAATCAAATAAGCTCAAAGGGGTTAAGCAAGGGGAAATATGCAAGGTTGGCTATTTGGTCAAAGTAGTTAATTGAAAAAAAAAATTGCCTCAATCATTTTTATGTATGCATGTGAAAACGTAGCTTTAAAAAGAATCAAAGCAAGTTCTAGAGCAACAATTTCATGAGTGAAATTCACACAAGAAAGAAGAGAATGGTGTAGATGTTCAATTCATTCATCAATAGGCTCAAGATCTCACAAGGTATAGTTCTATCATTCTCATTCCACCAATTCAACATCTATAACCAAACATATGATTTTTAAGAAAGAAGACAATTAACTCAATCATGCAAATTTTCCTGAATTTTAATTGTTACTTCCACACAAACTAGTTATCTACCCCAACTAAAATGCGTCTCAAGAGTAAAATTTACTCCTTACTCTGCCATCCTTAACTAGTTTAGAAAATTACTGACAAACATATAAACACAATAAACATATTAATACATACACACATTTTTTTTACACAACTCTACACACGACAAACATAAACACACTTACTATTTTTATTTTTTTTTAGTCACACAACTATCCTTCCCCCCAACCAGATCATAACATTGTCCTCAATGTTAAAAAAAATAGAAAGGAAAAAGATAGAGGATAGTACCATGTTGCGCAATTACGGAAAAGAGAAACCTTACACAAATATAAACAGAAACAAAGTACGATGAATAAAACTAAAGATAAAGGAAAGTCATAGATGAAGTGTCAGGTCACACTGTTGTTTCTTGCTGCCTCCCTTGTTATTGTCTCTCTTGCTGCTGTCTCCTGACTAATCTATCTGGGCTGTTACTGGATCAGGTTCATAAACAAAGGCTTCTAATTTATCAATTAACTCATCAACAGTGGAAGCCGAGATAAGGAGTTGTCTTGCAGAAGGTGTGACAAATTTCTGTTCCACAGCATGGTCAACAAAAGATAACAAATTATCAAAGAAATTATTAACATTCAACAAACCTATGAGTTTATGGTGGATGTTCAGTTGGGCCCAAGAAACAACTTGAAAGACTTCTTCCAAAGTACCAAAACCACCAGGTAAGGCTATGAAGGCATCAGAGTTTTCAAGCATTGCCTTCATTCGTTCATGCATAGATGATACTTGAATTTCCTGTCCAATTGTCTTTCCAACGAAGTTCCTTCGAGTTAAAGGTTCAGGAATGACACCTAAAACTTGACCACCTCTTAGAAATGCAGACAGTGATACTGATTTCCCCATTAACCCAAGGCAACCTCCCCATATACTACACGAATGTTCCTCACAAGTAGTGTTCTACCAAGAGTACTTGCTGCGTTGACAAATTCTAAACTCTTCCCATAATTTGTCCCACAAAATACACAGATCTTGACAAGTCTACGAACAAAAGAAAGAAGAAGAAGAAGCTCCTCCATTTCTACACTCACACGCTCTTTGAATGATTAAAAGTTACGGAAAGTGAAGAAAATGGAGTGTTTAAATAGGGAAGAGAATAGAAAAAGTAATAATAGCTCCTATATGAGTAGGTTGGTCATTTGTCGAAAAACTTTTGAAATTTTTTGTTTTGTTTTTTTTTTTGTTTTGTTTTTTTTTAAATAATAAATGCATAAGATAATATATATAGATTGTTGTGATTGTGGCTTACATCTTCCTCTAGTTTTACGTCCAGAAACGGCTTAAACGCCTTCTATGAGTCGGGGATAGGCTTCCCATCCAATTTTCTTATAAATTGGCAAACAGGGTCTTTTTGAGTCAGATTCCGAAGACTATAACGCTCTTGCTCGTCCTTGAAGAGATTCCACAAACTAAGAAGTTCACGCTGCACAATTCCACAAGAATGCGTCTCAAGAGTCAATAAGATATTATCTAATGACTCCTTACTCAGTCCATTCTTAATGAAGAATATTTTATCTTCTCTGTTTACAGAAACCATTCCCAAAGAACGACATCGCGTGTTGCAATTCCATCGTGCACACTTGTAACAAACGTGCATTCTTTTTGCTCTTCTCTTTTTCGAAAATGAACTATTACCGAGACCAGACATGTATCGGACAAATGAATCGGAAGATTCACCAGCTAAACGAACCTTTGCTTCGATTATCCAGCGTATATCTTCTGGGATGCCCTTATACATTAACAGTCTCAATCTCTCACACCTAGCTTTATAGATTTTGGTTAGAACATTTTTATGAACAGAAGGAAAATACTTTTTTAGATTTGAAAGAATGACATCCATTTTGAAAGAGAAGAAATCAGTTATTATAGGAAACTGAAAGACAAACCGACTCGAGAGTCACGGAGTACCGTTATCCGCCGTTTAATCGGGAACTGAAAGAACTGCAAAAAGAAGAAAAAAAACAAAATTAAAATAAATTCTACTCATAACAAGGATTAGAAAGGGAGATGGATTCTACCTCAGCAGCTTGATGTTCCAGAAATGGTTTGAGTCTTTTTGCTTTATAATTTTTTTTTTATTTTTTATTTTTCATATGCATCATTTATTGATTCCGCAAGTTCATTCAATTGCAATTTGCGTAACTTGGAAGCATCATTTTTCTTTCAGAAATGGACCCCAATTTTTGACAATGTTCGCAACTTTTGTAAAAAGTATAACTGCCCTTGAATAATATGAGCTAATAAAATCCACACTGCAAGATTTTGCAGCTGTTTTCTTTGAAGAAAAATGACCTCCACATGTTTTTGAATGACAAAATTCAATGACACTACTTACCTCATTGTCGGGTACAAATCTCCAAAAGATTTGATCAGGATAATAATTGAACAAATATGGGTCATCACAATAGAAAATTTTTTTTTTACCTCAAGCAAAAACTTTTTTTTTAATTTTTTTTTGTGTCCATTGAGGCGGCATCTTACTTATCAAGTAGGGTAGACGACTTCTTGCAAGTGGACCTCCTCCAAAATATCCTCTTGAGCTCCCTTATAAAATGGTTTGAGGCGATGTCCATTGATTGTGAAAGCTTTTGTAGTAGTCTCACTTGTAACTGCCGACACCCATAAGGAAAAATCTTAGTAACAACAAATGGACCAAGCCACCTAGATCCGAGCTTTAGGGCATGAGTTTGAGGCGGGAGTTATAGAGGAGAACTTTTTGACCAATCTTAAATGTTTTTCTCATGATCTTCTTATCATGGAAGGCTTTAGTCTTCTCTTTATAAAGTTTGGAACTCTCATAAGCCTCCAAGCGGATCTCCTCCAATTCCTGCAACTGCAGCTTCCGCTCCATGCCTGCTTGATTTAGGTCCAAGTTACACATTTTTACTGCCCAAAATGCACGATGCTCAATTTCCACTGGCAAGTGGCATGCTTTGCCAAAAACAATCCGATAAGGAGACATCCCAATCGAGTCTTATAGCGGTCATATAAGCCCATAAAGCATCCTCAAGCCTTTGCTCCAGCCTTTCGTTAGGTTGAACTATTTTCTCAAGTATCTCTTGATCTCTCTCATTGGAAACCTTGGCTTGCCCATTAGTCTGGGGGATGGTAAGGTGTAGAAACTCTATGCAAGACTCCATACTTTTTCATCAAGGCTTCCATGCTTCGATTACAAATACGAACCCCGATCACTAATGATGGCTTTTGGGACTCCAAACCTACGAAAATATGTGATCTAACAAAATCCACAACAACCTTGAAAACATCACCAGAGTGGCTTTTGCCTCCACCCATTTAGATACATAATCCACAGCAATGACGAAATGTAAACAAAACCAAATGACACAGAAAAGGACCCATAAAATCAATACCCCAAACATCAAATATTTCACAAACAACAAAGGTTGTTGGGGCATCTCATTCCTACGAGAAATATTCCCTGTTCTCCGGCATTGTTCACAAGATTTACAAAACAAATATGCATCACGAAATAGAGTGGGCCAATATAATCCGTAGAGTCCAAAACTTTCCTAGTGTATGCGAGTAGGTCCAAAATGTCCCCCACAAAAGTGCATGACAAAAACTAAGAACAGAATCAAACTCATGATCGAATACATCTCCTAATGACTTGGTCACTACAAAATCTCCACAAATAAGGGTCATCCCACACATAATATTTTGACTTACTTTTCAATTTGTCAATCCGTGCCTTAGTGAAATGTGCAGGTAGTGCTCTAGCAACCAAGAAATTAACCAAATCTGTAAACCAAGGGATGTTACCTTGCATCTTGAAAAGCTGCTCATCAGGGAAGACATCATGGATAGGAGAAGAATCTGCCTCTCTCTCAATCCGACTCAAGTGATCTGCCACCAGGTTCTCTGCTCCACTCTTATCTCTGATATCAATATCAAACTCTTGTAAAAGCAACATCCATCTAATCAATTGAGGCTTTGCATTGGGCTTTTTCAGGAGAAACTTTAAAGGTGCATGATCTGAAAATACAACCACTCTAGAACTAAGCAAATATGATCGAAATTTATCTAAAGCAAAAACAATTGCTAAAAGTTCCTTTTCAATTGTAGTGTAGTTGGCTTGTGCAAAGATCTAAAGTCCTCGAAGCATAAGAAATGACATGAGGTACTTTGCTTGACTCTCGTGCAAGGACAGCTCCCAATGCATAATTAAGGCATCACACATGAGTTCAAATGGGAGTGTCCAATCTGGTGATTTGGATGATAGGTGCACTGGTCAATGCTTGCTTTAAGTGATTGAAGGCATCCTTGCATCTCTGGTCAAAGTGAAACTCTGCATCCTTTTGTAGCAAGTTGGACAGTGGAAGAGTAATTTTGCTAAAATCCTTTATGAACATACGATAGAAACTTGCATGACCAAGAAAAGAACGAACCTCCCGCACGTATATGGGGTAAGATAGACATGAAATGATATCTATTTTTGCAGGATCTACCTCAATACCTTTGCTAGATACTACATGCCCTAAAACTATACCTTGTTCTACCATGAAATGACATTTCTCAAAATTCAGGACAAGGTTACTTTCAATGCACCTTTGCAAAACTCGATCCAAACTATCTAAACATGCATCAAAGGAAGAGCTATAGACAGTAAAATCATCCATAAACACATCCATGCAACTCTCTAAAAATTCAGAGAAGATACTGACCATACATCTTTGAAAGGTTCCTGGAGTGTTGCATAGATCGAAAGGCATTCTCCTGTATGCAAATGTTCCAAATGGGCAGGTGAAAGTGGTCTTCTCTTAGTCTTCTAGGGCTATATGAATCTGAAAATAGCCCGAATATCTATCCAAGAAACAGTAATGCGACTTACCAGCCAGTCTCTCCAACATCTGATCAATAAAAGGCAATGAAAAATGATCTTTCCTAGTGGCCTGGTTAAGTCGCCTATAATCAATGCACACCCGCCAACTGTTCTGGATTCTTGTGGGTAGGAGCTCATTGTTCTGATTTGTAACTACTGTGACTCCAGATTTCTTTGGAACAACTTGCACGTGGCTCACCCATTTACTATCAGATATGGGATAAATAATGCCAGCTTGCAGCAGCTTGGTCACTTCCTTCTTCACCACATCCAGAATCAAGGGATTTAGTCTCCTTTGGGGTTGCCTCACTGGCTTGGTATCCTCCTCCAATAAAATCCTATGCATACATGTGGAGGGACTAATACCAGGAATGTCTGCAAGTGTCCATCCAATAGCACGCTTATGTTGCCTCAAAACCTGCAGTAATTTTTCTTCTTGTTCAAGTTGCAGATTCTTAGCGACAATTACTGGCAACTTCTCTCCATCTTCTAAATATGCATATTTAAGGTGGTCCGGCAAAGTCTTTAACTCTAAGGATGGGGGATGCACAATGGAAGGCGAGAAGCTATTTGAAACAAGTAACTCAAAGAAAGATTAAATTCGACATAATTTTGACTCACATTTTCATATCTTTGCATCGATCAAAATAAGTACTGCATCATCACTCATAACCACATAAATCTCAAGCACATGCAAAGACATGGTTCAAGACCACGCTAACACATATATCACAAGTGATGAAATCCGAGAAAGTCAACAATATCGTGGAATTCAACATTCATATCGATAAGTATCATCAACCAACATTTCAATCACATCAACATGAAAAAGCGAATGCTCCTCAAGGGATGTCTCATGGCATCAAAAATGTTAAACCGTACCACATCTTCACCAAATTCCATAGAAAGGGTACCAAAGATGCACATCTATCTTGGTCTTGGCTGTCTTGAGGAATGGTCTTCCTAGAATCAATGGAGCATGATTTGTTGAAGACTCATCTTCCATGTCCAAAATGTAGAAGTCTGGCGGGAAAATTAGCTCATTTACTCGCACTAACACATCTTCCAAAGACTCCTTTGCGGGGTGAGCGGTAGTCCTGTTTGCTAACTGAATCACTTACCAGTGGGGTGTAAGGTGCCAATGTTCAAAGACTTATACACTGACGTAGGCATGACATTAATAGAGGCACCCAAATCTAGCATTGCATGGTCAAATCTGGAATTACCTATAGTGCAAAGGATTGTGAAAGTTCCAGGATCTTTACATTTCTTTGGCATGCTTGGCTGAATCATCGCAGAAACATTTCTGCCCATACTGACTTTCTCAGTACCCTTAAGTCTTCTCTTGTGAGTACACAACTCCTTGAGAAATTTGGCATACTTGGGAATTTGTTTGATTGCATCTAGGAGGGAATATTGATTTCCACCTTCTTGAATGTCTCCATGACTTCCTTCTCCATTTACGCTTGTGCTATCCGCTTGGACCGTGTCACTCTATTTGGGAAGGGTAGTGGAATGGGAGCTCGGTTGTGACCAAATCTTCTGAATTCTCGGCACATTTCTTTTGTTGTGATTCGATCAATCTCGGTTCTTTGCAATGGGAGCTCTACAGGTTGTGGCAAATTAGAACCATCAACTTCTCTACCACTTCTCAAAGTAATGGCACTTACATTGCCTCTTGGGTTACTGACTATTTGTGAAGGCAATTGGCTCGAACCTTGACTTTTCAATTCACTCACGGTGGTGGCCAATTGCCCAATCTGAGTTTGCAAGTTCTGGATGGTGGCATTGACATTCTGTTGGAATTGAATATTATTTGTGGCCATTTGTTTCATCAAATCTTCCAATGATGGCTCGGATGGATTGGTTGTAGGACTTGGCAACATGATAATCACTAAATGCGGATGGTTGGTATTTATTGCTAGGATCTACCCTTGGTATCTAAATTACTTTGGGGTTGTTTTCACTAGAATTCCCATATCTCTTAGGATGGTCCCTCCAACCAGGGTTATAAGTATTAGAAAATGGATCATATCTTGTGTTGGGGCTTTGAGATATTGAGGTCTACTAGGAAAAATACCAGGCCGATATTTTCAGCAATTATTGAGAAACGCGAACCAAAGATCACTGAAGTGTGGGGCATGCATCGTAGGATGAGATGAGCAAGAGCAAATGCCACACACCCTTGCGTGCTCTTGTACGTAACCGGTACATGTTGTCCCATCATAATTGCCTTATCACCAAAGAAGTCAATTCATCAAGTCTATGTTCCATTCTCTGTTGATCTACATGAGACGATTGAACTTCATTAACTCCTCTGGTTGAGGTAAGGACTCTTGTGCCAAATTGTTAAGCATTGGTCGCCATATTTGCTATCAAATCTCTTCTTTATAAAGAGGGGGTTTTATCCACCAATGCACCTCCGGATGCTAGAATCCACCATACTTATCCATCGGTAGCAAGCCCTCATAGAAATATTGAATCAAGAGCTCACTAATTTGATGGTGGGGACAACTTGAACACGTTTTTGAATCTCTCCCAATACTCATACAAGGTCTCACCAGGTCATTTGCCTTATACCACAAATGTCTTTTCTAATGGCAGCTCTGATGCGAGGAAGAACCTCTCCAAGAATAATTTCTTCATATCATCTCAACTCGTGACGAACCTGGTGAAAGGTAGAACTGAATCCTTGGCTACATCGACAAGAGAGAAAGGGAATGCCCTCAACTTGATATGCTCCTCGGAGATTCCATGTGGCTTCATGGGAATTGAAATTGGACCACATGGAACTCCTTTAAGTGCTTATGGGGATCTTCACCAGTAAGACCATAAAACTTGGGCAACAAGTGTATCAATCCAGATTTTAACTCGAAGTCGAGTCAAGATTAGGATATTGAATGCACAAAAGCGGTAAGTTACATCGGGAGCAAAGTTTCTTTAAGGGTCCTATTTTGCCAAGTTATCGGCCATGATTTTAGAATCACTTAAGATCTCAAGTGCACTTTCGGATTCAATGTCACAACTAAATTCAACTCAATTCTTTCACTTAGCCTATGAGTTCTAATCAACCTATGCAATGTTCTATCAATCTCGGGATCAAATTCAAGCAAGATATCAGATTAGACCTAGTCATGCACTAATCAAAACACAAAAAATAAAATAAATTAAAATAAGTAAACAAGTAAAATACACTAGACAACTCTAAAAATATATCAAAATAAATCTAATTGACTAATGAAATGATTTTTAAAAATTATAGGACTTGTCTGACATGAAAACTACACAAAAATGAAACTAAAAAATGTAATAAAAAATATTAAAAAATTGAAAAACTGGTCTAAACAATGGATTTTGGAAAAACCAGGGGTGACCTCACAATTAATTGTGAGTCTTGTTTATTAGGCTGTTTTCCTTCAACTGACCAAGTTTCACTCATTCTGGGCACATTTTCTCACCAATACGAAATTCTTGTAAAATGACCCAGTAATCACCCAGGTTTTACCACTTGAAATCCACCAAAACACAGCAACATAAAGGTTAGTGAGAGATTAGTAGTTAAATAAACTCTTAATAAGATTGAACAAAATCAGAATGATCCCACAACGGCGCCAAAAATTTGACACTTGTCGAGATTACCAAATTTAAATCAATTTATACCGATTTACCAAAACTACTTGTAGCATAAGGTAACACCTGGTTAGAGCCCATAGATCATTCTAATTATGAAGTCAGATTAAGATATTAATGAACAGGGGGAAAATTTTGCAAGATTAAACAACAAAGAGCAATTAAAATGAGTAAACAAAATTAGGAAAATAACTTGATCCAAGAGAATTAACCAATCTTGATTTTAATTCATCCTTGATCTTTATAGATCTATTCAACTATCAACCAAATCCTTGGTCTTAGATCACATTAAGACGCCTATCAATGATCTATGAATCTTCTACTAGAAATGCTTCTAGAATTCAATTAATTAAGGTTAGACAAATTAAGCATCCATCCAAAACCCAAATTAACTTAAAAATCAAGATCCAACTAAGCTAAATATTTCATCAAACACCTTTAATAAATTATTTAACCTCTGAATTCATCTCTTGGCATATGACAATTACGCAATTAATATATGCAAATTCCAATCAAATTAAGCATTAAATCAATTTAAACAAGAGAAGAAGAGAAAGAGAAAACTTGATTAATAGATGAATATGTAACAATTAAAACAAAATCTCAAGATTAATCATCAAGACTATCAATCTCTTGGATTGATTAAAGAAGTTTAGTTCTCCATAGCCATCACCATTGGAGAACCTTCAAGAACCATGAAAAATAACAAAGAGAGAAATAGAAAAAGAAGAAGAGAAATCTTCAAAATCAAAAACTAACACTTTAATTATAACAACACTTCTACATAGAAGCTCTACATCTTTCAATGATCTGCATAGCCTCCCTTTTATAGAGAGTTAGAGGTACAAAATGTCAAAGGGGGCTGAGTCATGGTGGTTGGTGGAGTAGGTGGAGTAGTGGAAAATGTTGAATGACTTTTGGTGAGTAGAAAATTCTGGAGATTCTTTGTCTCTGAAATCATGCAGCTCTGAAGTCATTACATTCGTCATTTTTGAGCCAAGTGGTCTTCACAAAGATTGTAGGTCTGGATGTTAGCTTTCAAATGGCTTTAGTTTGAGTCCAATATCATTTCTATAGCTCCAGATATGTTCAAATTACTGCACACTACTCAGGCCCAGTCGCAGCTCCTCTGTTCTGACTTCCAAGCCCAATATCACCTCCAAGGAGTCTGAATCGGAAAGAGTGTTCAACATGAAAGTTGTAGATTTGAGTCTTAACTATCAACCGTCAAAATTTTAGCCTATTCTACAACTTTCACTACGAGCAGTGTAATGAACAGTACACAAAGGTCATTCTGCCAGGAGCAACACTTTAGTTCTTGATTCAATGCCAATTTGAGCCATCGAAACGTGTGATTGAGTCATTGATGTCTTCATGGAGATTGTAGAGCTCTCTATTATCTTTAAAATGACATAAGATTCACCTTAAACATCCACCTACAGCCCAAGATATGACCCAAATACAGGATTAGTGTAAGACGTAAATCATGCTGAAAAATTCAATTAAATCCATTTTGAGTTCAAAACATACAAAACATAACCAAACTTAATTTATTAAGTGCATGGAGAGTGTAAATGACTAAAAATGAAGGCTTATTGATGCATCAAATATGTGAACATCAGGGAATAATTTTGGTAATACTAGAGGCATAAAATTCTAGTTAATTTAGATGAAATTTTTATTTTAATTTATTTTATCTGTTTTTATTATTGTGTTTTACTTTTGTTTATCTTTATTTGCTTTTATTTTTTGTTTAACCTTATTTGTATTTATTTTCTTATTTTGTATATTTCTGTTTTATTTTTATTATCATTTTTTCTTTTATTTTTGTTTATTATTTTTGTTCATGTATTTTTAATTAATTTTTCACCTGATTTTTCACTTGTTCATTTTTCTTGTTTATGTTCACTCGCTCTCGGTTTCGATTTGACATTTGATTCAAATTGAAAAAAGCAAATTCCAGAGGTTAAGAAAGCAAACTCAAATTTTAGTGATTTGATGAAGACATATAAAAGAATGGAAGGAAGAAGAATTGAAGGGAATCGTGACAAAATGCTAACCCAGCAGAGCGAACCGTGCTTAAGTACTCAATGCCCACTGCTGAAGGGTATGGAGGAAGTATTATAAGACCAGTTGTGGCAGCTAACAATTTTGAGATCAAACCCGCATTGATCTCCATGATTCAGAATTCTGTATAGTTTGGTGGATTACCTTCAGATGATCCAAATCAGCATTTGGCTAGATTCTTGCAGTTGTGTGACACTATCAAGTACAATGGAGTGACAGATGATGCAATCAGATTGTGACTCTGTCCTTTCTCTCTTAGAGACAGGGCGAGTCAATGGTTAACGTCACTTCCAAGGGGTTCTATCACTACATGGGATCGATTGACACAACAGTTTCTGGCTAAGTATTTTCCTCCTTCTAAATCTGCTAAGTTAAAAAATGATATATCTTCTTTTGTGCAGTTTGAAATGGACATTCTTTATGAAGCTTGGGAGCGCTTTCAAGAGTTATTGAGGAGATGTCCACACCATGGATTTCTCGTGTGGCAGCAAGTCCAAACTTTTTATAACGGTTTATCTTCTACAAACCGTTCCCTCATTGATCTTCTATGCGGAGGTACTATATGGAGGAAAACACCTACTGAAAGCCAAGCATTGATTGAAGAAATGGCACTGAACAGTTATCAATGACAAAATGAGCGCCAAATTCTTAAGAAACCAGTAGGAGTGCATGCTGTGGACGCTTCTACTACCATTCTGAATCAATTGGAAGCATTGACAAAGAAGGTGGAAACCTTGATGGTAACAAGTAGTGCAGCCCCACCAACTATTTGCGATGCAAGTGAAGGACAGGGTCATACAAGTTCAGACTGTCAAGTTGGTAGTCCCTTTGCCCCAGAACCTGAAGCAGCAAATTTTGTTGGAAATCCTAACCGACAGCAGTACAATCCTTATGCCAACACCTACAATCCCGGTTGGAGGGACCACCCCAATTTCAAATGGAGAAATCAATAAAGCTATCAGTAGAATCAACAAAGAGCCCCACAACCACCTCCAGGTTTTCAAGCACCTGCAGAGAAGCCAAGCTTTGAAAATCTTGTAATAAAGTACATGCAAAATTCAGAAGCTAGAATGAAGACCATGGAGACTCAAATCAGTCAGTTGACTTCTCTGATGTCAGAAAGGCCACCAGGATCTTTGCCCAGCTCTACTGAACCTAACCCAAAGGAACAGGTAAAGGCAATCACTCTGAGAAGCGGTAAGGAGCTTGGAGATCATTCTAAGAACAAAGAGGAACACATGCAAGAACATGAAGATACTCTTGATGGGCCAAATACTATAGAAAATAAAAGGATCAATGAAGCGCCTCCCATGTTACAGGTAAGTGAGCCACAAAAGTCTTCCATTCCATTTCCTCAGAGGTTCCAGAATACCAAGCAGGACAAGCAATTTGCAAAATTCTTGGAGATGTTCAAGAAATTACAGATTAACATTCATTTTGTGGAAGCTATCTCTCAAATGCCAAAATATGCAAAATTCTTGAAGGAGATACTTTCAAACAAATGCAAGCTTGAGGAATATGAGACAGTCAGATTGAATGAGGAGTGCTCTGCCATTCTCTTAAAGAAATTACCACCAAAGTTAAAAGATCCAGGGAGTTTTACTATTCCTTGCTCTATTGGTAATTCTCATTTTGAAAAAGCATTATGTGATTTAGGTGCTAGCATTAATTTGATGCCTTTCTCTGTGTTTAAGAAACTGGGAATGCAGGAACCAAAGCCTACCAACATTTCTTTGCAGTTGGCTGATAGATCCATTACTTATCCTCGTGGTGTATTGGAGGATGTCCTGGTGAAGGTGGACAAGTTCATTTTTCCAGCTGATTTTATTGTGTTAGACATGGAGGAGGATTCTGAGGTCCCAATCATACTTGGGCGACCATTCCTTGCTACTGGGAAGACTATGATTGATGTCTATCAAGGGAAGTTAACCTTGCGATTAAATGATGAAGAAGTTATTTTTAATGTCTTTAATTCTATTAAGCATCCTAGTTCCTATGATTCATGTAATTGTATTAATTCTATTGATATTGTGGATAGTGCTGTGAGTTCATGTTTGCAGGATTCAGTTATTGATGACGTTCTGGAAAAGATCTTGACCATGGTCAATCTTGACCTTGAGGATGATGAAGAGGTCAAAGAAATGGTAACGCGGTTAGAAGTTGGCATGTCTGGGGACAATAGAAGAAATTGGGGGTATTATGAGGATTTGGATAGGAAAAACATACCTACTCCAAAGCCTTCAATTGAGGAGCCTCCTAAACTTGAGCTTAAGCCTCTACCTTCCAATTTAAAGTATGCTTTTCTGGATCCTTCGTCAAATTTACCTGTGATTATCTCTGTTTTGCTTTCAGGTCCAATGGAGGAAAAACTCATGAGAGTGTTAAGAGAGAACAAGAAAGCATTTGGGTGGACCATTCATGACATTATAGGCATCAGCCCTACCATTTGCACCCACAGAATCCACATGGAGGCACAGAACAAGCCGCTTGTGCAACCACAAAGGCGGCTCAACCCAAACATGAAAGAAGTTGTAAAAAAGGAGATAATAAAGCTGCTTGATGCAGATATCATTTACCCCATTTCTGATAGTCCTTGGGTGAGTCCAGTACAAGTAGTGCCAAAAAAAGGGAGTACAACAGTCATGGAAAATGAAAAGAAAGAACTCATAACTGTGAGAAACGTGACTGGGTGGCGTATATGCATTGATTATAGAAAATTAAATGATGCCACTAGGAAAGATCATTTTCCCTTATCCTTCATTGATCAAATGTTAGAGAAACTTTCAGGTCATGCATTTTTCTGCTGCTTGGATGGATATTCTGGCTATATGCAAATACCTGTGGCACTTGAGGATCAAGAGAAAACCACTTTCACATGCCCATATGGTACATTTGCATATAGACAGATGCCTTTTGGGTTATGTAATGCACCAGCTATTTTTCAGCGGTGTATGATGGCCATTTTTTCTGACTTGATAGAGGATTGTATTGAAATTTTCATGGATGATTTCTCTGTGTTTGACCCTTCCTTTGATGATTGTTTGCATAATCTCAATTTGGTTTTGGAGAGATGTAGGAACACTAACCTTGTCTTGAACTAGGAAAAATGTCAATTCATGGTACAAGAGTGCATTGTTTTGGGGCATAAGATTTCGCCCAAATGTTTGGAAGTTGATCCGACAAAGGTGGACGTAATTACAAAATTGCCCCCACCTAAATCTGTTAGGGCCATTCGAAGCTTTCTGGGGCATGCAGGTTTTTTTATCGGAGGTTTATCAAAGACTTTTCAAAAATTGCCAAACCAATGACTAACCTCCTAATGAAGGATGCACTATTTGATTTTTCTGATTCTTGTTTAAAAGCATTTCTTGTCTTAAAGGAAAAATTAATTAGTGCACTCATCATTGTTGCCCCTGATTGGTCCTTACCATTTGAATTAATGTGTGATGCAAGTGATATAGCAGTTGGGGCTGTCTTGGGCCAAAGGAAAGGTAAAGTTTTCCAAACCATTTACTATGCTAGCCACACTCTGAATGAGGCACAAAGAAATTACACTACCACTGAAAAAGAATTGCTAGCAGTAGTATTTACTTTTGATAAATTTCGCCCTTACCTTATTCTTTCTAAGGTTATTTGTTATACTGACCATTCTGCTATTAAGTATTTGCTTTCCAAACAGGATGCTAAGCCGAGACTGATTCGATGGGTTCTTTTGCTACAAGAATTTGATATTGAGATACGTGATAAAAAGGGTACAGAGAATCTTGTAGCTGATCACCTGTCTCGATTGGATGAGGAGGTGTTAGAGCCCTCTACTGAGCGAGCTATAAATGAATCATTTCCTGATGAGCACCTCTTTGCAGCTCCACTTTACCATGGTATGCTGATTTTGTTAACTTCCTTGCAGGTAATACCATCCCACGATCTCAATTATCAACAAAAGAAGAAATTCTTATCGATGTTAAGCATTATTTGTGGGAGGACCCATACTTGTTTAGGATTTGTCTTGATAATGTTATTAGAAGATGCATTCATGGTAGTGAAAGTCATTCCATTCTTGAACATTGTCATTCTAGGGAAACCGGTGGCCACTTTGGTCCAGTAGAACTGCACACAAGGTGTTGCAATGTGGGTTTTATTGGCCAACCTTGTTTAAGGATGCATTTGAATTTGCTCGATCTTGTGACAAATGTCAGCGCAGTGGAAACATATCTAGGTGACAGGATATGCCATTGAATGACATCTTGGTTTGTGAACTTTTTGATGTCTGGGGAATTGATTTTATGGGTCCTTTCCCAAAGTCTTTTTCTAATCAATACATTCTAGTTGCTGTGGATTATGTTTCTAAATGGGTTGAAGATGTGGCATTGCCTACTAATGATGCTCGAATGGTGGTGAAGTTTATGAAACGAAACATTTTTACTAGATTTGGTACACCTCGAACAATCATAAGTGATGGTGGCACACATTTTTGTAACAAGCAATTTGATAATCTTTTGAGCAAATATGGTGTCACCCATAAAGTCGTCACTCCTTATCATCCACAAACAAGTGGCCAAGTGGAAGTTTCAAACCGCGAATTGAAAAAGATTTTGGAAAGAATTGTTAATGCATCTCGTAAAGATTGGTCTTTGAAGTTAGATGATGCATTATAGGCTTACAGAACTGCTTTCAAAACACCCATTGGCATGTCTCCTTATAAACTTGTGTTTGGTAAAACCTGTCACTTACCTGTGGAACTAGAACATAGAGCATATTAGGCACTTAAATTTTTGAATTTTGATATGAATGCTACAGGTGCACAAAGACGTGAGCAGCTCAATGAGTTGGATGAATTTCGTCTTGAGGCATTTGAGAATGCCAAGCTCTATAAGGAGAAAACAAAAAAATGGCATGACATGCGGATCCAACAGCGTAAGTTTAAGATTGGGGATCAAATTCTTGTTTATAACTCACGACTTCGTCTATTTCCAGGTAAACTGCGGTCAAAATGGTATGGACCATATGAAGTCATTAAAGTGTTACCATATGGTGTGCTTGAAGTGAGGAAAGAAGGACAACAATCTTTCAAGATAAATGGGCAAAGAGCAAAGCACTATGAAAAAGGAGTGAAAATTAAGAATCACTCTATCTACCTCACTTAGTCTTAGTACAAGTTCATCGTCAAGCTCGTGACCTTAAACAAGCGCTATACAGGAGGCAACCTGTATTTCTTCCTTATTGTCTCTTCTTTTAGTTATTTTTGTTATCTTTGTTTTAAAGTTACAATTTGAAGATAATGTCCACAAACTGAGAAGATAAAAATTTAATTCATTTCGAATGGCTGAGTAAAGAGTCATACTCTTGAGACGCATTCATATGAACTTGTGCATCATGAACTTCTTATTTGTGGAATCTTTTCAAGGGTGAACATAAGTATTACAGTCTTGAGAATCTGACTTTAAAAGACCCTAGTTTATGTTTCTACTCATGTGTTCTGTGATTTTTCAGATTCTGTTGTGGCACTGACTGTTATGTTGTTTTTCTGCCTGCCATGTCTCATGCCTCATCAGGTTGTATTGCTCTTTTCTTTACTCTTTATTTATCTCTCTTTCACATTGAGGACAATGTTAATATTAAGTGTGGGGGAGTGGTAATGTATTTGGTAATGTACTCTGGAAAAAAAATTTGCACTGTGATGAACACTTGAGTATTCTTGATAGTTAAGCTGGAATTGTGTATTAATCGTTTGATTTATTCTGAGCTGATAGAAATATGTTTGAAAGGGAAATATGTTAATTATGAGATTATTTTGTATGAAGTAATCTTGTTCAATTGAAAAAAGTGAAATTTAGTATCTTTGAGTCATGCTTGCTTGTTTCTGTTTTCTTTATCAACTTAATCAGAAAGTGAGTTTTGAGCTTTAATGATTGGATTTTTCATAAATAAAGTCCTATTTTCCTTCTAGAGTGAATTTTCTTTTGATTGATGTGCGTTAGAACTTGCTTTGATATCTTGTTAAAATTTTAATGACTCACATGCATACTTGAATATGATTAAGGCAATTAGGCTTAATTCTTTCTTGACTTCCAGAGTTACATTGATTAAATAATCCCTTAGTTGCCCCATTTGAGCCTGAAATTGATTTCTTTGAATACCCAATTGAATAATCAGGTTGAATGCTTTGGAGCAATTGATGTGTTGATTGAAAGGTCTTGAAAGGTTACTTTTATCTTCAAGAGTTTAAAAAAAAACAAAAAAAAAAGAAAAAAAATGATGAATGAAAAGGAAAGAAAAGAAAAGAATTGTTGGTGAAGAATAATGAAAATATTGGGTTGAAAGTGAGAAGTTGTTATATTCTTGAGCATCATGCTCTATCTATCATCTTTTTACTTGTAATTCTGCTTTGTATTGATTTATTCATGAGCATTCTTTACCCTATTTTATCCTTTCATCCTATCTTTCATTATACCTTGGCCCTACAACCAAAGGAAAGTCCTTTTTTGATTCTTGTGATTGTATGTGAACTTGAAAGTGGAGATGAGATTGATAAGCAAGCTATGGTATTGCATTTTCAAGAGAAATTTGAGTGATCTCTTTGTCCTTTAAACACTTGAGATAGAAAGATGAGTGATCTCATATGCTTAGTAAAGAAAACAATTGCAAGCTAGGCTAAAGCATCTTATTGTTTAAAATTACTTGAATGATCTTGATTGATTGGATTTGATTACTGATCTTGAACTTTGGAATTCCCCTTGATTTATGTTTCTGGATGTTAAGATTGATCTTGCTGTTGACCCCTATTCTTTGCTTGAGGACAATCAAAAGCTTAAGTGTGGGGAAGTTGATAAGCCTATATTTTATAACATTTAATTGAACAAATGAGGGTGATTTGCTTGTAATTATGAAATAATTTTAAATGGATCCTTATCATTATCTTCGTTTTGCAAATCTAGAAAGATTTAATGCATTTGGAGAGATATAGTGGATCATTGAAGGAATTATTGCATGACTTAGCCCTAATTTATCTCTTTGACAATGTTCAGTAAACTAGCTATAATTTGAGTTTCAAATATCTGATTGATGTGATTTTGGTCTTGTAGGAAAGCTAAGACAATTCTATACTACTTTCGTGAAGACCTCAAAGGCCTAATCACACGTTTGGATAACTCAAATTGGAGTTGAAGCAAGAACTAGGGTGCTGATCCTGACAGCTTGACCTTTGTGTACTGTTCATGGCATATCTCGAGCTACAAGTTGTCAAATGAGCTGAAATTTTGATGATTGATAGTTAAGATCCAAATCTACAACTTTTATATTGAACACTTTTCCAGATATGGAGGTCTAATGGGTCATATTGGGCTTGGAAGTCAGATTATAGGGCCCGTGGTATTTGGTCAATATCTTGGGCTGAGCTGCGTCGGAATACGGGGCCTAGATTGCGTAAAAATACACGGCCGTGTGAGAATACACGGCCTAGGCCTAGGCCGTGTATGCCTCTGACTTTGCATTTGAAATAGTGAATTTTGGACCCCAACTCAGTGTCATACACGGCCTAGGCCGTGTATGCATACCACTGGCCGTGTATGACCTCTCAACTCAATTATTGCAAACTTCCACGCACTCAAGTTTGTGTTGGGGCCTATATATTGACATTCTTGGCACGTTTTGAAGGTGGTGGAGACCTAGAGGAGCAGCTACAACTCCTTGGAGAAGGAGAGAAGAGGCATAGAATTAGAGATCTAAAGAAAAGAGGGCAATCACTCCAGGAAAAGAATGATTGATCCAAGAAATGAAGGATTTTCTTGGAAGCTTGAAGAAAGTGAATTTCATCAAAGGGGTTTTTGATCTCTCTTTCTTTCTATTTCTCTTATTTCTTTTGCTATCTTCTCATGGATCTGTATCTTATTATGAGTTTGTTTGTAGTAAATATGTGTGGTTAAACTCATAGCTAGGGCTATGGGGGATCTTGTGTTCTTAATTTTTTGGATCTGATTTCTAAATTGATTATGGCAATTTCTTTGTGGGTTTACTATATTGCTTGAATTCTTGTCATAACTTGATCACTTGTGACATTCATTAATTCATTGTTTGACCTGTGACCCTCCGCACTCAATGAGTGGATCTATATGGTAAGCCTGAGATTATATTAGTAAATGACCAAACATCAATTTATCCTACTAATAGAATTGACGGGTTGTTAGTTCATATCTTGAAATTGGAACTTAATGCATTCTTGATTAATTCAACTAAATGACCAAATAGGTAGATTAAATTAAGAATAAAATATTGTTTCATTCATGACCATTGGGATTCAATAGCTTATAAGATAATATTGGCAAAAGAATTACCTATATTATAATTGAAAGAAAATCCTAATAATGAGACTCAAGTGAACCTTGCGCCCTAGCATCTTTCTATCTTTATTTATCTCTTCTTTATTTAATTGATCTTTTTATTTTCTCCATTAGTTTTCTGTTTTAAATTTGGATCTTGCGTACACTTCCGATAGTCTAAATAACATAAGAGTTTTACAATTTTAGTAATTATCACTTATTCCTCGTGGGATCGATAACTTTGACTCCAAAGTCCTATATTACTCGGCGATAGAGTGCACTTGCTCTTAGTGTATTTTGCACGCACCAAGGAACTCAGGCATAAGCAACAAAAGATTCCTTTATATTGTGACAGTCAGAGTGCCTTTGACATTGCAAGGAATCCAACCTTTCATTCTAGGACAAAGCACATAGGAGTTCAATATCACTTTGTTCGAGAAGTAGTAGAAGAAGGGAGTGTGGATATACAAAAGATTCATACCAAAGAGAACCTAATAGATGTTATGACAAAACCAATTAGCTCTGACAAGTTTAAATGATGTAGATCTTCTTATGGCCTATCAGAAACATAGGCAACATGAAACTAGCAAGATGAGAAAGGTTTTTGAAAGCTCACAAAAAGTGACTTTAAGTGGGAGATTGTGAACATAAAGCCATTTTTGGCTTTTAAAGTCAAAAAAATGAAGACTTTATTATGTTTTTTCAAAGGTCAACAATATTGGCTTGAATCGATGAAGGAAGGCAGAGGTGATAAGGATGTTGGGAGATTAAAATTTGGTGCAATAAAAGGAGGAGAAAAATTCTCCCTCTGCTTCGAAGGAGTAGAGTCATTTCCTTTATAAATAAAACCTTTTCCATTCAGTTTTAGAATCTCATTTTTACAGAGCAATATTACATAGTGTCTTTTGAGTGTCTTTCTTATTTTATATAGAGATAGGTGTATTATCCTATTCTTGTCCGTGGTTTTTCCCTCATCACCATTAGAGGGTTTCCATGTTAAATATTGTGTGTTAGTTTTAATTTTCTCAACTCTATTTTAATTGTGTGTTACTATTTTCATAACTCTGATGCACTACAGTTTCCGCTCTAACTAAGATTTTAACATAAACATAAGCTAGAAATCATGTCTATCTTGCAAAATCAATGATCAAATAGCTTTTTGGTTGTGGAATATCATGATTAGTCTTTCAAGATGCTAACTTGTTTTCCCTGTATGAACCATGTCACAGATATACTAGGATTCTTGATTTTGAAATCGAGACAAATCCTATTGATCGAACTGTGGCTTATTTGCTCTTTCATAGGCCTTTTGGGTTAACGAGGAATTATTCTGACAATATGGACTCACCTATTTCTACTAAGATGCAATACAAAAGCAAAGCAACTAACCTGGAGAAGTTTCCTATAGGGTGCTTGCCAGATGAGGACTTGAAAAGTAATCAAAAATTTTCTCCACAAGGGTTTTAAGAATTCTTGCTCATTATTTGAGGCCCAGCCTATGGATCAGTTTAAAAACATTCCTTGCATATACAATTCAGAGAATGCTTCTAGCAATGAGCTTACCGATGTTAGAGCTCAAGAGCTTGAAGCCTCTCAATGAGAAGAGGTTCTCCTGAAATCTGAGGGTAATTCCTTCCTTTATTAGGTCCATTGCTATTACTATGCTTTCCTTATTTGATTATATATGGATTTACTGTTGGAAATACAAGTGTGAATGTTGAAGTCTCACATTGGTAAAGAATGAGTTAAGTGAAGAGTATATAAGTGGGAAGACCCATAGACTCATTGCCTTAAGGTTTTGGGTCAAGATATGGCGTCAGACCCACTATTGTTATTTCCCACACGTGTAGGCCTTTTGCCAGTCTAAAACTCATAAGGGGTTTTGGTTATTGCTTTACTTGGTACCCTATTAAGGATATAAACTATGGTCTTTAAGGCTTCTCCCCAAAGTGACTCTGGCAAGGAAGAATGACTAATTATACTTCTTACCATATCCTTAAGAGAGTCTGGTTTCGTCGTTCTGCAACACCATTCATGTTGGGTTTGCCCGGTATGGTGTATTGCGAGATAATTCTACACTCATTGAGGAAAAGTGCAAAGGGTCATAGACGTTACTCTCTTGATCCGTCATATCTGCCATAGTATTCACCACCACGATCAGATTTGACAGCCTTAATTTTCTTTCCAAGTTGAAGTTCAACTTCAGCCTTGAAAGACTTGAAAACGTCTAAGGATTGAGATTTCTCATGTACTAAATATAGGTAATTGTACCTATAGTAATCATCTATGAACGTAATAAAGTATTGTTGTCTATTCCAAGAAGGCATAGGAAAAGGACAACAAATATCCGTATATATTAGTTCTAAGTCCTTAGCTCTTTCGGCACCTAATTTCCTCATGTTTGTTCATTTTCCCTTGATACACTCAATATAGACTTAAAAGTCTAACAGATCTAAGGGTTCAAGAATTTCATCCGATATAAGCCTCTAAATTCTCTATTTAGAGATATGACCTAAACGCTTGTGCTATAAGGCGGCTGAATTCTCATTTAATTTTTGCTTTGTACTTTTTGAACTTGTTTGCAATATTTCATTATAGGAACCAACAATGTCAAGCATATATAGATTATCAATCAAAGAACCAAAACCAACAACACATGAATTTTGATAGAGACTAACTTTATTATTTTCAAATGAACGAGAAAAACCTAATTTGTCCAAACTAGAAATAGAAATTAAATTCTGTCTGAATGACGGTGCAACAAATGTCTCAAACAAATCCAAATGAAATCTAATTTTTAATTGTAATCTAAAAGTTCCTATAGCTTCTACTGTAACTTTATTGATATCGCCTACAAAGATGAATCTTTTGTCGTCACTTGGCAGTCGGCTCCACAGGTAACCCTGCATAGACATACTTATGTGAGTAGTAGCACCAGAATCTACCCACCAAGTATCCTTAAGTATAGAAGCTAAATTAACTTCAGAACAAACTAAAGTGAGAAGCTTACCCTTATTTTACATACCAAGCGGTGCACTTGACACACTCTTTCTTCATGTATCCTGACTTCTTACAAAAGTAGCAAGTAAATTCATTATCCCGCTTCTTTTGTTTCTTCTGATAAGAAAAACCTTCTGTAGTATCCTTAGCTCTCTCCTTCTTCTTGTTCTGAGAGGTTAAAGTCAAATGAGCACTTTCTGTCTTATCTCTCTGCAGCCTCTCTTCCTCTTACACAAAGTAAAATATAAGCTCATTGAGGGACCATTTGTCCTTCTGAGTGTTATAACTCACCTTGAATTGCCCAAAGTGTACAGGAAGAGAGATCAAAACCAAGTGCCCGAGCAAGTCCTCAGATAGCTCTGACTTGAGTGACTTGAGCTTTGATGCAAGATTAGACATTTTCATAATGTACTCCTTTATGTTTCCTTTGCCCTTATACTTCATTAAGACAAGTTTGGACAAAAGGTTACTCACCTCCAACTTTTCATTCTTGGCAAAATATTGCTTAATTTCCTCAAGGAACTTGGCATTCTTGCTCTTAGCAATAGAGCCCCGAAACACTTCCAGAATGGAGCACTTCATGATCATCAAGCACATTCAATTAGAGCGATCTCACTTCTTAATTTTAACCTCATCAGGGTTTTTCGGAGTAGGAGTGGGTCGCTCCGTCTTAAGTGTCAGATCTAAATACATGCAGCCGAGAATTATCTCCACGGCTTCTTTCCAGACTTTGAAATTTGTCCCATTTAGCATTGGGATGGTATTGACTTGAGCAGAAATATTTACAGCACTAGTAACAGAAACTGGATAGAGAACAAAATAAACAATTATCCAGAATTGAGAATCCATCACAAGATACTTAGCACAATATTAATTCCTAGTCTTAGGACAGAGAAATTAACTGTAAGTGGTACTCTCAATGCAATGATCAAATATTGACGATAAGTTCTGTCAAACAACAATCTTTCTTTGGACCGACTATTGTTTACAAGAAAAATAAAAACTTTATAATCGTCACATAATCACCACCGTAGGCATGTCATTATTTGGCCAAACTGTGTCTTCCTTTGGGCCAAACACAGTTCGTATAAATAATTTCACGCAAACATCTATGTAATTCTAATCAAATTAATTTACACAACAGGGGTTATATTGGCAATATGTTGTTTCAATTAACTTAATTAAAAATACTAGACCAACCAAGAATTTTTTTTTTTTTACTTTTCACAAAAGAAAATATAAGTTTCGTGCAGCAATTATGCAACAAATACACACATTCTAGGCCAATACATTCTTGTGCAGAAAAAAGGTAAATGCCCTAAATTTCATAATTAGGGTTCACGAAAATTGGGAGAAACAATCATTATAGGAATATCAAAAAATACCCTAACTATGCTCTGAAAAACCCACAAATCCTAATAATCTAACAACGATGACAGCTTTGATACCACTTGTTGGGCCATAGGGGGAGCCCAACAGTAGAGGAGATCTCCATCAATAGGCTAAGTGAAAAATCACAATAGTGGGTCTGACGCCATATCTTGACCCAAAACCTTAAGTTAATGAATCTATGGGTCTTCTCACTTATATACTCTTCACTTAACTCATTTTTTACTAATGTGAGACTTCAACATTTACTAGTAATGCAAATGTTTTCATTTATTGTCAGTCGTGTAGATCAAAAGCAAGGCAAGTGTTGAAGTCTATCGTCATGAAATCCTCAGCACAAGTTCCAAGCATGCATGTTATCAATAATATTTGTTTCTTCTGCTTAAAAACTTGACAGTATGTATCTCAGTATCTAAACATACTCAAGCGGGTGAGTGCTAAGCTATTTTAATCATAACTGCATCCGATTTGTGGAGTAGTCGTAAAGCCACTCATGTCAAATTAATCAAGTATTGGCTAGACTGATTTGGACCAAACTCTATAGTTGATGTGGTACTTCTATGTTGGTAACTTGGTATAGTTGCACATCATCTTTAATTAATGTGTTGCCTGTCAATATTTAAGATTTAATCTTAATATTAGGTTGATATTTTTAATGAGGATTATATACCTTCTTGGTTTCAGCCCAAAATTGTGTCCAATACTTGATTCAAGAGAAATAGCAAGATAAAAATGACACAACTAGAAAAAATTAACTAGAATTTTGAAAGAACTAAGTTATATTGTTGAATAAAAGAAAGTAGTTGAGACTATTCATTCATTCACGAGTCACTAAGCAAGCTAATTCATTCTATAAAAAATTCTAGCTATCCAGTATTTTTCACAAACAAACCATAATCTTTGTCTTCATCCTAATAATTTCAATTTTTAGGTTGACCAGCATACTTATATGGCATTTTTTTTTACAAGAAAGAAAATTTATTATGATCGAAACCTAACGGTACTTACAAATAAAAAAAAATACATAAGATTTAGAAAGAGATAAAAATAAATATAGTCAATCTTCTAAACTAACCCACGATCTATAGATCTACTATTTGTTCGAAGACTATCAATGTCTAAGCATCTTTCATAGCGGAATCCAACACGAAAAGTATTGTACCTTGAATAGTGTATTACATTTCCTTTCAAAGTAGATAGTGTTGTATCTTGAAGAGTGTATTACAATTTCTCTCAAAGTATATCTGAAACTCTCCTCTATCTATAAAACTATCAAGATACGACCAACCACAAGGGGATTGACAAAAGACACCCTAAGAATTGAAAACCAAAACACCCATAAAAAAGATAATAAAAACACTCATAAAAAGGATAACAAAAACACAATATTTGTCATTGAGAGAAATAGATCTGGATAACCAAGCTCAAGATCTATTAGACTTAACCAAATTATTGAGAAAATTACATAAACAAAAGAAAAAGAGACAGTGGGATCGCCATAAGAGAAAAAGGATAGCAAGTCCTGCTCCAACACTCTTATGGAAAGGAGACTTAGAACAAGAGAGAAATAGAGAGAGAAAGGGAAGCTATACTTATATGGGATTTAAATTACTGGGATCGCCATCAATTCTCATTGATTGAATTTTAATTAATAGTTTCCTGTTTGCTATGCTGGTAAGGCCAAAAAAAAAAAAGAATGAGGGGAGGATTAGTGGCTAGGGTGACATAGCCATTCAATATGTTATAAAGGAATTGTTTTCTAATAGTGCAGTCAATATTTGCTATAAGTTGTGTTCTGGACCATGATTTGGGATCCTGTCTAAATGGATCAACCTGGTACACATGTGGTCGGACTTTACCTCAGAAGGCCTTGAAGCCAAATTGAGCCTCTGAGCCACATACGTTGAGAGACGTTGGACCATAATATCGAGAATGCTAGATACGTGCAAGGATGTATCCTTAAATATCCGTAATTACCAATCATCTACTTACGTTATTATAAGATCCATAACAAACTCAGATGAATAAGTATATCTTATATTGAGAGTTTCTAATTTATAGGGATTGATCCTCATTATAGAACGAAAGTGATTCCTCTAAGGATCTTAACCCAAAATACCTGCATTCAATATGGATTATATGAGGATTCTGTACACACTCTATAAATACAAGGCTAAGTAACCTCAATCAAGGATCAACAAAACACTCAATACATTCCTCTTACTTGGGCACAGCCTGACTTGAGCGTTGGAGTCTCTTTGCAGGTACCCACCCTCCTGTCTCAATACGCTTGGCCATTGCTACTCGAGGAAGGAATCACCACATACATATCTATCTCAAGTATCCTCTAAACCTATTTCAGAACAAGTTGTTTTGCCAAAATTGAGTTAGATGTTTAGTTTCTTCTCACAGCATAAGTACTTGATAGGCAAATGAGCTGAGAAAATAGTTAAGTTGGTACTATTTTTGCTGTTTTGATGTTGAAGACTGTCTACTGGTTATTGGATGAGGAAAAATGGTCACTTGGGGCGTAACTAAAATTTGATTTGGGAGCTAATGTACACACAAATCATAGTACATTAGTTTTGTGAAACAAAAACACAAATTCATATAGCTATGATCCATAAAAGAAAAAATTATTTTTTTTAATGATGACTAATATTTTTGTATTCAGCTAGAAAAATTTCTTAGGTACCATAAATTTAAAATTGTGACACACAGATTAGCGAGCTCTTTGGTTAAACAAGAAGATGAAGCTGAAAATATAAAATAAAATCATTTGTGCCGAAAATATAAAACAAAATGATTTGTTTTTTCAAAATGAATAATGTGCTAACAGTATGGTAGATTTTAAAGCTGTGCATAAATTAAAATCAATCACTAGCAAATGTATGTTAATTATGTAATTATAAACATAAAGAACAATAGTTATTTGTTACTCTATAGCTATAGATTACAGTAATGGAAGAAATGAAAAGAAACGGAAAGGCTACAACTATGCACTTGGATACAGTGATAGATCATACCAACAAAATTAGAAGCAAATTGAAATAAACCAAATAAGATAGGCACAAAATAAAAATTGTTTGTTGCATATTTTTTACTTTTATTGATGAGGAGGTGATGTAGTGTCAACCCCCTTCCCTCTGTCACAAAAGTTATTTTTGTGAGGATAATATTAATACTGGCTTGTCAATATACATTGATTTGTCACTTTTCTTGGATAATAATTTGTTCCTTAATTCAGAACAAACTTTCCATATGTGTGAGTGGAGTTCATTGTTTTGGTTCCCTTCCGTGCTTATAACTACAAGCAATGATCTAGTTGTATTTTGGTTAGCCGTTGGTTGCATTGTGAAACCGAATTGTTGCTGCTATTCACATTGTGTATGAATTATTCGGCTATTCTTCTGTAACCTCGAAATCAATCCTTGAAAACAGCCTCCAGGCATGCATTATTCTTTTTGTAACTTTTGAATTGGGGTTTGAATTGTGATATGCATGTGGGATAATAATGATTATTCATTACTCTCACAAAGGTTACACAGTCTTGGTTTGAAGGTCTTTTTTCTTTTGGGTAAGATCACAGAATGAGTTTGGACTGTTGTTGGTAGCTGACTTACTTATCCATGTATACGATAGCCCTGGTTCAAAAGCTCCAAGAAGTCACCATCACCATGGTTGCACCTGCTGTTGGAAATATAGGTGTAGGTAACATACAAACAAAAATATACATTTCTACAAGAACAAATAAACATTGGTACGAGTTTACCAAGAATTAAGTTAGACATTGTCCTTTTAAGAGTTAATTTCCTCCATATTTAGAGTTATACTCGGTGGAAGTGATTTCAATTGGTAACCTTGTTGATTTAAACGTGGGTCTAATCAAAAACTTGTTCACATGATGATCTCGATACAAAGAGTAGTACACCTCCCATACCAACAAGTAACATAATTGTTGGGGAGCATGTTTTGGGTTGGGTGGGTAGTAAAACAATAAATAGAAGTCCTTAAATTAAAAACTAAATTAAGGTAGCTTACAAAGTAAGCTCTCAATAAACAAGCTTCTAAGAAATGCTACAATGATATTTTGGTGTGAAAGTGAATTGACAAAAGGCAAAGGCCCAAAATAAAATTGGGTCAAGCCCACATATGCATGTATGTATACTAAGATTAAGCTCAAATTCACAATCCAAACCTAATATAGTAAGGTATTCATCCATGGCCATCATATAAAGGCTCCTTAAGAGCTATCCTAGCAATATGGGACTTAAAGCCTTCACCAAAACACACAAAAGGATTTTAAGTTTGAAACACCCAAGGTTCATATAGTCTAACACCTGCATCTCTCCCACATTAACAAATCCTCAGTCCTACTAGTGCCAGAAAGTTTAAAAGAATGGTTACTATTCATGTAAGTGAAACTCATACAGGATTATCGATGGAAAGATTTAAAAAATAGTATCAAATGAAAATTAAAAATAATTAATTTATTGTAATATTAAAAAGTATTTGATAATTTTTTAAATAATTAAAAAAATTATCAAATGAAAAAAATTAAAAATATCTAATTTATTGGGATCTTAAAAAGTATGTGATAAACTTTTAAATAATTAAAAAATTATTATGATGATTCATTAGGAGGTATATAATTTTTCTATGGGTATATATGAAGTGTACAAACAATCTAGAAAAAATATCACATGAGTCGTTCAAGTCATGCGATAACCATGAATTTAGTATCTAAACTAGTTATTTTGCGTGCGTTATACTAGTTGTTTTAAATTTAATATTTATATTTATATCTATGAGTTTTTAATTTAAGGTACACAAATATTTAGTGCTTGTTTAAATTGGTTTATTTTCTTTTAAAAAAAGCTTATGATCAAAGTATATCAGAAGAGAACATTTGATAGAAAAGAATTAGTGTAAAATATATAAATTAAGCCAATATTTGGGTGCAATACTAATTTATGTTTATATACATAATTTAAATTTATATGTAAGTTGTGAAAACAGAGTTTAAAAAAATAGAAATAATTGCATTTTAATTATTCTAACATATTAAGTGAATTTTTTTAAGACAATGAGAAAGTATATAATGTTCATTTTCAATCTGTATTTTTTTATTTTAAAATTTGATTAATTATTTTCTAATTATCTTATCTCACTTTTGTCATCAACTAGTGAGTATCGTATACGGTGCACAAGTTTTTTTTGTTTTTGTTTTTTCTTTCCAAAAGCTAGATTTTAGAAAACGTATAGATTAAAAGAGATAAGATGTTAAGAGTGATACATGTCATTCTTTGAGAGAGAGATCAATAAAAAAATTAATATTCTGGAATAAATATACTCTAACTTAATAATTAGGAGTCAATTATATATATTAATAACTTTTCTTTTAAGTTTTAAGTAGAGTTATATGTATATAATACTAATTGTTAATATTGATATTAATAACTTCTCGATATAATTTTACATGTGATAGTTAATAGTGTTATTATTTATATTTTAAGGCAAATTTCCACATGTATATAGATTAATTTCTTGACAAATAGAATTAAAATAAAATGATTTTTTGGTAATATATATTAAAATGATGTTGGTACTAATAAGGAGGATTATTCACTATTAAGTTAAAAAAATTATTAACTATTATATTACTGTGAATATTTAATCTTTACATAATTTATATCATAACTATAATGCCACAATAACAAAGTATTTATTGTAGAGGATGTGAACAACTAATGCCCATTAAGAGGAAATTCTATTAAAATGATAATAAGCTAAATTTGGTTGACAATCCCAAACCGAATCATGCAGAAACAGACAGTGAAAATTTTAAGAGTTTGTAACTCAATTAATATGGATCTAAAATTTTAAGATTTGGTAATAAATGTCCAAATCTCAACAAGGCCGTGTTTCCTTCTTAATGCTCGTAGATTCATGTAACGAAAAAATTTATCCCAAAATTGAAAGATTTTGATTTTATTTTGTTGAGAATTATCCATAGATGACCCTCACACATTGGAAACACTCCCTAGCGAACTAAACCATAATCATGCATGGCAAGGAAACACAGAATAATCACTGCTTTTCAGCCCAGTTTCATCCATTCCCATCTTTGTATAGCCTTTTTCCCACACACAATTTCACCAACACTCTCAATCACCATCCTCACAATAGTCCTATAAAAACCTACTAAGAATGCACTAGTGGTAAGAAACTTGAATAATTTGTAAGAGGTGATAAGTTCAAATCACTCGTGCCAACAATGGCTTGTTATTCATCTCTTACTTTTCTTTTGTTTTGCCTTTGTGGCATCTCTCTCATTGAGGCTCTTGGCTTCAGTGTAGAACTCATCCACCGTGACTCTTCAAGATCACCATTCTATCTTCCCACTGAAACTCAATCCCAACGTGTTGCCAACGCTATTCGCCGTTCCATCAACCGTGCCAATCATTTGAACAAAGCTTCTGTCTCTACTAACACAGTCGAGACCACAGTAATACCTGATCAAGGTGAATACCTCATGAGTTACTCAGTTGGCACCCCACCATTCAAACTCTTTGGTATTGTTGATACAGGTAGTGACATTGTTTGGCTACAATGCGAGCCTTGTGAAAATTGTTACAACCAAACTTCTCCAATTTTCGACCCTTCAAAATCCACAACATACCAAACCATTCCTTGCTCTTCAAATACATGTCAATCTGTGAGAGCTACCTCTTGCTCTTCCGATGATCAACAAACTTGCCAGTATAGTATTTCATATGGGGATCAGTCACAGTCAAATGGAGATCTTAGTTTGGAGACCCTCACTTTAGGCTCCACAAGTGGCTCTGCTGTCCCTTTTCCTAAAACTGTGATTGGATGTGGACACAGCAACACTGGGACCTTCCATGGGCAAACCTCTGGCATTGTTGGCCTTGCAAATGGACGTGTGTCCCTTATATCTCAGTTGGGTTCTTCAATAGCTGGAAAATTCTCCTATTGTTTGGTGCCAATGTTTTCACAGTTTAGCACCTCAAGCAAACTCAATTTTGGAGATGATGCTGTGGTTTCTGGTGATGGAGTTGTCTCAACTCCAGTGGTCCCAAACCTCTTTTACTACCTAACCTTGGAAGCATTTAGTGTGGGGGACAACAGAATAGACTTTGGAAGTTCCTCCATTGGCGATAGTCAAAATGGTAACATCATAATTGACTCGGGCACAACACTGACTCTTTTGCCAGATGATCTTTACTCTAAGTTGGAATCAGCAGTAAAAGCTGTGGTTAAATTAGAGCCTGTTGATGACCCTACAGGACAATTGTCACTTTGTTACAGTGCTACTTCACAACAACTGGAGGTTCCGGTAATCACAGCACATTTCAGTGGTGCAGATGTCCAGTTGAATGCTCTCAACACCTTTGTTCCAGTTACTGATGGGGTTGTATGCTTCGCTTTCGCCTCATCTCCAAGTCTTTCCATCTTTGGGAACGTGGCGCAACAGAACTTACTGGTTGGCTATGACCTCCAAAAGAATATTCTCTCTTTCAAGCCCACAGATTGCACCAAGCAGTGATTAACAATGTCATATGTTAGCTTCTTGTTGTCTACTTTACTCAGCTCTCGTTGGTGAATTAATATTTAATAATAAAACTTCACATTTTATTTTTTTCATTCCTCATCAATTTATAGCTGATAATATATAGGATGAGTAAAAGTATTTAATCATTATTTATTATATTATATTAAAGCGACCACTCTAATAAGAGTGGTTGATGGTAGTGAATAACAATTTCAGACGAATATTATTTACAATGTCAAAAATTTAAATCTTATAGTTATTACTTTAAGAAAATTACATGAATGATTTATTGAGCAAAAAAAAATATCGGCCCGCAATTGCTCGCGAAAGTACTTTCCTGATAGCTTCTTTTTCATATTAAGTGTTGTAGTACGTAGTTTACACTCTCAAAATCCTTACACACCATACTTGGACCAAGTTAGGGACACATCTAGGAAATAAGGATTGCGGGGCTAAAATAAATGTTAACAAAAAATAATTTAAAATATTTTTATTTTTCTCAATAAAATGCATTAATCATATAATCATATAATATATATATATATAAAAGTATATATCTTATAATTTTGATATGTGTCTTATATATCATCAAAAAGTATATTATTTATTTGACATATAATATGCGAGAATAATAAATATTCTGTCACATGTCATCATATGTGATCATTTTTTTATATGATCATTTTCTATCACAAGGGTTTTCATGTGGTCATTTTTGCATAAGAATAATTAGGATTAAAAAATAATTAATGAACATAAATTAAATTTGAATTCTAATCCTAATTTAATGACATTTATATTTAACTAACTAATTAATTACATCAACCATTTAATATGTTAATTATTATTCATTATCTTCTATAAATCTCTACAAAAATTATCTTCTATGAATAATATTACTATTTAAATTTGAATAATTTAAATAATAATAGATTTAAAACTATATATTAAATTTCAAAGTTCACACTTAAATATGAATGCCATTTATTTACTATTAAACAATTTATATATAATTAATTAGTTACCTAAAATAATTAATTTGTTAATTTTGCACTATTTTCTACTAATAAGATTTACATTTAAATAACCCAAACGATAAAAGAAAAAAAAATTAAAATACAAAATTTCCTCTTAATTGAATGTCATTCATGTATATTTAATTAATTGCCTCAACAAATTAATATATTAATTATTTATTATATTCTATGAATAATATTACTAAGGGTGTTCAAATCCAAACAAATCAAAAAAAATTGAAAATCGATCCAAAAAAATCGAAAACCAATAAAAATCGAAATATACTGGATTGATCTGGATTGAATTTGTGAAGAACTGATTGGTTCGGTTCGATTTTCAGTTCAATTTTATGGAACCAATCCAAACCGAACCGAGCCAATTACTTTACTTAATATTACCTAAAATTACCTAAATACTCACAACTATGCCTCCCTCCCCTCCACTTCCTCTAAATCCCATTTTCTTCATTTTCGGACATCAAACCCCTATCTCAACCAAGTAGCCCGCTAACCTTGAACCTATCTTAACCTGCACCACGAGCCACCGTCATTCCTCCATGAGCCACCGCGCCATGCGCGATCTATTCCTGCTGTCATCGTCACCAAACCCATCACACTAATGCATCACTTAACGCAGCAGCAGTCGTGACACCTCGTCTGAGTTTGCCATCCTTCACCGCGCGATCGCGGATCTGGGTTGCGGCTATCGTCAACTAGCAACTCCGGCTATAGCTGGCAAAATGGGCCAACCCGCCCCGACCCGCGTCAACCCGCTAAAATGCGGGGCGGGGTGGGTTGGCCCGTTTTAAAAAATGGGTTGGAAGAGCTAACCCACCCCGCTTTAAGGTGGGTTGGCATTAGCGGGTTGGCCCGCATAAAAAAAATAAAATGAGAAAAAATAGATGAGTTGATAGGTAAACTTGGTTTAACCCGCCTAAAAAATAAAAAATATAAATATAAAAAATCAATAAATACTATAAAAAATAATAAATAATAATGGTAAAAAATTTCAAACCACATATCTAAAATATAATTTTTAAAATAGTCTAATTAAATATTCAAACATAAATTATATAATATCAAAGAGTTTTTCATTTATAGTATTACTTATTATTATTTTAAAAAAAAAAAAGAACCAACCCGTTGGCCACTCGCCCGCTTCGCTTAACCCGCAGTTATGCGGGGCGGGTTACGCGGTTGGAAAAGAAATATGGGTTCAATCCTTGAACCCAACCCGCAAAAATACAGCAGGTTGGTGGGTTGAGCCTGCGGGTTGAACCCGTTTTGCCGGCTCTAACTCCGGCCACCACCCTTCCTGCTGCGCCTACAGATCCGCCACAATCCTCACCACCAAAATCCAAGACTGTTGTTGCTCGCTGTTTTACCTTGTCACCCACAACCCTGTCGCGCCATCACGCCCTCTCTCCAGAACCTAGATTCGCCACCCATGCGCCATTAGAACTTAAAACAGAACCACCATCCACCCGTACGAATCCCACCAGCCACTCATACCCACCGGTCAACACTCACTGCCGATAGAGATGGAAATAGGCCAGCCGGCCTGTCAGGAGCCTGTGGCCTGGCCTGTTTTAGGCCCGACCTGGCCTGACCTGTTTAGAAAATGAGTCAAGTTCAGGCCTTTTTAAAAGTCTGTTTCATTTAGTAGGCCAGGCCTGGCCTCTCAGCAAACCCTGTTAGGCCTATTAGGCCGGTCTGTTTATATTTATTTATAAAATTTTATTTTATTTTTTTTCAATGACCTTTCAAGGCCTGTTTAAAGGCTTAGGCCTATTTGAAGCCTATATGAAGGCCTTGGCCTGTTGGCCTATTTAGAGGTCTTAATATAAATCAGGTTTCTAAACAGTGTTTCAAAGCCGTGTCGTTCTTAAATGTCGAGCCAGCCCAAAAAAAAACCTTTGATAGGTAACAGGTCAGGCTCAAACCAAATATTTGTAACACAGGCTTGGCCTGTTTAGGGTGAAACCTGGCCTGACCTGATCTGTTTCCATCCCTAACTGCCGAGCCACCAGCGCGCCGTCGCAACTGCCACCGCTGTCCACCAAGCCAACAGCCACCCATACCCATAAGTAACCCCAGCCCCCCACTTTATTGGTTAAAAATCGAATCATCTAATTCAATCCAAACCAATTAAAATCGGTTTGGATTGGATCAGTTTAGCTATTGGAATTCATCTAATTCAAACCGAACCGATGATACTTACATTGCTTGAATCGGATGATTTTTGACTTCAAAACCGATCCAAACCGATCTAAGAACACCCCTAAATATTACCATTCTAATAATTTAAAACTTTTAATAATAATAATATAGAAAGACAAAATTAAATATTTGAAAGTTCACCTTAAGAGAAAAAAAAAAAGTGAACAATACAAACACACAAAAAAGAATATTCATAGAAGATAATGAATAATTAATGACTAATAAATATTATTGCTAAAAAGATAATGAATAATTAATGACTAATAAATATTATTGCTAAAAAGATAATGATTGCAAGTAATAATAATGTTATTGTTAACAAATTAGATTATGGTCATTTTTTAAATTTCATTTCATGTGTATTTGAGTAAAGTAATATTTATTTATCCTTTTATATTTTGGTTATGTTGTTTAGGACATTAATAATAAATGTTTAATAGTTTATTTCATTTTGTAATAATTTTTTAATAATCCAAAACGGAAATCGTTATCTTTTTATTTTTTCCTATGTTATTCATTCAATTAAGGCATTCACATTAAATTAATTAATAAATGTATAATTTGTCTTATTACTTTCAAATTTGTATTTTTTAAATTTGTCTTATTAATTTGTATTAATTGATATTATAATAATTTTCATTGGTTAAGTGAATTATATTAAGTATGTCAATTTGCTGTTTAATTATAATTCCTTTATTCAAATAATTCATGCACAACTATTTGCTTATACAAAGAATTAATTTATGTAAATGTAATAAAATCATTAATCAAATTAAGGTTATAAATAATTTTTTTATGAATTTAGTGTATTAACAATTAGTAGATAGTTTTTGGTTAGATCTCTATTTTAAAATTCTTAACCGTTCATTATAATTTAAAATTTTGTAAAATATATAAGATAGTTAATAAAAAAATTGTAAATAGTCCTCACATAAGAATATTTATGAAATGTATATTTATAAAATAAAATATTTCTTTCAAATTTTTAAATCTCATATAATTCTTTTATTACTCTTTTCTGATAATGATGATAAAAGTCATTTATTGAGTATTTATTTATTAAATCATCTGCAATGTTTTAGTTTCTAGACTTTTCAAAAATGTGAGGCTTGCCTATTTAGGATTCTGAATTGCTTTGCAGATTTATCTGAATCCCCTTAAGATAAAGCACCATTGATAAATAAATGGACTTTTGAGGCATTTGGTAGAACTTTAGGAGATATTTTGAGGTTTCTTAACGACAAAAGCATTAGACAACTGTTTGGAGGGAAAATAGTTGTTCTTGGAAGAGATTTCAAATAAATATTGTCAGTATTAGTAATTTCAAAAACAAGTAGATAAGATATTGTTATGGTAACAGTTAATTTATTGAAGTTGTAGAATCAGTGTAAAGTCCTTAGATTGACTATGAATATGAGGTTACAATCTACATCTACCATATCCAACTTTTATGAAACTAAGTCCATTTTGTATATTGGATTATTAACATTGGCGATGACAATTTAGGAAATGATAATGATGGTAAAGTTGAAATTGAAATCCTTAAAGATCTTTTGATTTTGAATTCTAACAATCATATTTCAAATATTGTTGATTTTGCATATCTTGATTTAGTTGCAAATATGAAAGATTTCCAGTTCTTTGAGGATATAACAGTTCTTGCTCCACCCCTTGAAATTGTTGAGAAAGACAATGTATTCATTTTTTTCATACAAAGAAAAATAACATCTTAGCTCATATTCATTTTTGTAGCAGATGAAGATGTTGGTATTGAATCTAAATGGTTTATAACTAAATTTTTGCATGAGATTAAAGGTTCTATAATCCCAAATCATATATTGGTACTAAAAAAGAGTTCCAATTATGCTCCTTAGAAATACTAATCAAGCAATAGAATTGCGCAATGGAACAAGATTTATATTCCTAAATTAAGTTTAATATTTTCAGATCTTGGAATCCCTTTAAAATTTCAAAGAAGACAATTCTCATTAACTCTATGTTTTGCAATGACTATATAAATAAGAGTCAAGGACAATCTCTCTCTCTCATGTAGGGTTATTCTTTTTACTAAGACTTGTTTTTACTAGTCAATTTTATACTGTAATTTCAAGAGTTAAATTAAGGAGTGACTTGAAAATATTAATAATCATTTGATCTCTACTAGTAAATTTCTTATCTTAATATTATTTATATGTTGGTCACTGATAATTATATAATTTCTTTTACATATCTACAGGTTTTAATAATTGATGGAGTAATATTATACTTTACCTATGTAAAATCATTATATATGATTAAAATTATATTTTTATACTCATGTAATTTTATCAAACTGTATCAAGAATTTTTTAAGTTAAATTGTATCAAGGAATTAATTTTATTTTTTAAGTTAAACTATATTTTCCTATTAGTTTTCTCAGTGCAATGCACTAGTATAAACACGAGTTTCAAGAATATCATAGTATATATTATTTCTTTTTCAAACATCCTAATTTCCTCATCATTCTTTTTTTTCCCATTAAATTGTTTATCTTATTAATATTTGACATATTTTAAAAGTTATATGTAAAAGTTGTGGAAGTTTAGCAACAATTAACACTATATAAATGCTTCGTCAAAAAAAAAAAAAAACTAACACTATATATATAAACGCAAGCTAAGATTTTGAGATCAAAAGATTGAGAAATCGTGTGAAAGAATATTTCTTTTTTATAGACTGCATAGGTTATAATAAAGTTAGTCTTGCATATCTTAAATATACATGAAAGTTGTTGAATTTATATAATATGATTGGACTAGATTAGAGTTAAGACTTCTTTGTAGTTCTCAAACTTTAAAATTTTATATATTCCAAAATTAAAATTATATCATTTCTCAAATAGAAAATAGTCAAATATAACCCATCATTTTGGTTATGTTGAGTAAGACTGAACATAAAATAAAAAGATGAAGGACTATATATATATATATAAGAAACATATTTAATAAGAAGAGTTTTTTATTGTAAAAGGGTGAGGGGAATAAATCTTAACTATACAATTATACATTGATGGTTAAGATTATACAATCATATATGAACGATCAAGATTAAAAGTTACTTAAAAGTCATGTGACCACTTAAAAAAGTTGCATGCATTTATATTTTAATATTGATCATTCATGTAATATCTAATAGTCAAGATTCACTCCTCTTACCTCTTATAATAAATACTTTTTCTCACTAAATACACTTCATATATATATATTATCACATTATTCATTTTTATATACATTTAGATGCAATCCAACGAGTGTAGATATTATTTTATTTTGTATACCAAAAAGTTATTTACCTAGGTTTTTTTCTTTTTTTTATTTGCATGAAAAATGTAAAGACCAAATGTTTGTATGCTTTTGCGATTTTGCTTTTGCGATTTTGCTTTAGCTAATTTATAACTCAAGCAATATGTCATATAATTGGAAAACATTGAAACATTATCCCGTAAGAAATATTTTATATTACTTCAATTTTGTGTTTGTATTAATTTGTGTGTTTTTGTGATTTTACATTGGAAACTTTATAAATCAAGCAATATCTCACATAATTGGGAAACACTCAAACATAATCACATATAATGGAGAAATAATGTACCATTATCTTATATAATCGTGAAATAATGCAACAATATATTTTACATTGATTTTATAATATTGAGTTTTCAGTCGATAAGCATCAATCTTTCATAAATTGACTTTCCAATCAATCAATCTTATAAATCAATCAAAATCAATTTCATTAATTTAGATTTTAATTTTTTACTTTTATTATAGTATATATTTTACAATATTATTTCTTTAATTTTATTAAAATATACTTTTTCTTACTTAAGTTTGAACCTCATGCAGACATGTGTCACTTTTCTTATTCACACTATCATTCTTTTATATATAGATATAGATAGATATATATTGATATAATAACTATATTAGCCATTATTGACACCTTTCTAAAAAGTTATAACTTAATAAAGGCTCGATTTTTGCGAATACTTCAATAAGCTAGGTTTATGAACTCATAAGTTGAACTTGAACTTGAAATTTTAGCTTGTTTAATAGGTGAGCCGAACTTAAATTTTCATAGATTTGACTTATTAGCTCGTGAACTAACTTGATATAGACACACATACACATTTAAAAGTCCCTTCTTCTTTTTTCCCCTTATATCTCACATTTATGGTCTAAATATGCATACAAAACCTTTTTATTAGTTAATACTATTTACAATATTTTATAATTGTTATCTTGTTGGTCAAGAGGTCTCCACTCCCATTACCAATGGACAAATAGTCTTAAAACTCAAATGCGTTATGACCCACCAATCCATCATTATGCACCTTTACCACCCATAAATAATTTGAATAGATGGTAGTTGTTTTCTTTATGTTATGAGCTGACTAATCGAGCTCAAGCTACTCGTGAGCTCATAATGAATTGAGCCTGAGCTACCAAAATGAGCTTGTTTCCTTATTGAGCTAAGCTTAGCTCATTGCCAGCCCTACTCTCACTCACCATCAATAGTCAATAGAGTCCTTTTAAAAAGCCATTAAAATGTGTTAGTGGTAAGAAATTTGAATAATTTGTTGGAGGTTATAGATTAAAAACTCTCAGTCATGGCAAAAATGGCAAGTTATTCTTTATCTATTGCTTTTCTTTTGCTTTGCCTTTGTGGCATCATCTCTCTCACTGAGGCTCTCAATGGTAGATTCAGTGTGACACTCATCTACTATGACTCTTCAAGATCACCATTCTTTCGTCTCTCATAAACTCAATTCCAGCGTGTTGCCAAAGTTAGAAAATTCTTCATGCGGGCTTACATTAATAAATTTATTTATTTATTGTTTTAATAAAATAGGTTGATGGGATAGTCCATAATTAGTTAGTCTTAACAAATATGTGATATAGAGTATATTAGGCTTAGCATCTTATAATAAGTCTAGTTAGGCGGCAAAGTGTAGGCCAAATAGGCTAAACGCCCAATGTTAGTGAAGCCCGTGATGGGAAGGTTCAATAACCTACATAAAGGTGTTAGGTTCACTCTCTAACCTATGATAACATTTCATAAACTAATAAGACATTTCCATTAGACGTGTCCTTCTGTTTTCTCTGGTTGCCCCATATTCATAACCACCATAAAGAATTGGATATAGGAAGGAAAATCTTGGCACAACATCAAGTACTACTCATCATGACACAAATAGATGCGCCTTTATTCACAACTCTTTTGGATTGGTGTTCTAATATCTTATGTCCATGATTTAGGGAATAAAGCTTGTGCATGAAAATTTTTTAACGTTTAGTATCAGACCATAGATGTAAGATTTAGGACCCAATAAATATGTGATGTTTGACATGCATGCATGTTATAGCCTATATTTGTCTTCATGCATGCGTATATTTATCTGTGTTATAGCTTATTCTTAAACTCTTACTGAAATGGAAATTTTTGTTGTTTAAACACGAAACTTTCTGAATTTTTTCCTCTATGTAGAATACTTTCATAATGCTGGAGGATTATGTGAGTAGTATGTCTAAACTATTACATAGTATATTGATATTGCGTGTTTTAAATAATCTGTGACTACAAACAAGCCATCTTTTGTACGAGTTCCAAGAGAATTCAACTTTGCGTTTCTTTCATTTAAATATATGAGTGATGATTGAATATTTTCAGAGTAATTGAAATTGAAAATATTGATGCTAGAATAATGAATATGTTAGATACCTTGTATCCGATTCTCAATTCTGTGACTCTCCATTTCAAAATTCTTGAATGGGTTTTGTTTCTTAAAGGTTTCTGGTTGTATTAGGATAACTTTTCTTTTATTAAAAGCCGCAAAATTGGTTGGACAATGGCAAGTTTGTCGCTGGCAACCATGGAGGAAGGGGTTGTGTTACGGTCAATTATGGCTTTCTTTTTAAAAGTGTTATAAATACACTCTTTATTATATTTTTTTAACACATTTTTTTTATTGTATCACTTCATACATTAAAATAATGTTTAAATTTAATTACACGTCATTCAAAGTTGATTACACACTAATCAAGTTAATTATACGTTAATCAATATTAAATATTATTTTAGGATCAGAATCTTTTCAATTTTTTTCTCTCTCAAGTAGTCAATTGTAGAAGAGAGAAAGATACAAAAGAAATTATTAATGGGACTCAGTTGAAACTTATGAAATTTCTTTTATAACACTGTGTCTTTCTCTTTATTACAATTGATCACTTGAGAGGGAAAAAAAATTGAGAAGATCTTGATCCAATTTCATAAGTTTCAATCGAGTCTCATTAATAATTTTTTTTGTATCTTTCTCTCTCCTACAATTGACCACTTGAGAGAAAAAAAAATTAAAAGTATCCTGATCTATTATTTTAATATATGACATAATTTAATAAAAGAGAATGTATTGAAAGAAGTGTGATAGAAAATATATTCCTAACATGATCCTTTTAAAAAAAATAAGAATGATTCTCTAAGCCAATACTAAACCACGTTGAGATGAGGACACATTCCTTGGAAATGATCAAACGGTAGGAAAATTTAAAGAATCATGTCCATTCAAGTGCCGGGTCGCAAAGACCCGTTTCATAGAAAAACAGGTCACTTTTGATCTGTTATTGAACTTGCTTTTATCCAAAAAATGTCGTAAATCCATCCTAAATTAGGTTTCTAAGAGAACCCAATCTTTGAAACGACATAAAACATCGAAATATTAGAAGAAAATGCAACAATTTGTATCATGGGTAGCGCGACCCATTTTCTCTGCAAAAATGGGTCGAATCGAACCTTGCGTATGGGACGACGCGCACTCGCGTGGCCCAAAGCGTAGATTGTGTGAAAGCTTTCTGGGGCTCACTTTTGTTTGCCGTTTGTTCCAACGAGCTCATTTCAATGTCTACTACTTTATCAAATATTTATTTTATTTTATAATTGTATAATACACAATAATATTACATATTATTTTTTATTATTCTAGGGTTATAAAATTGCTTGAAAATGACTTAATGAGAAGAAAATTAAAAATGAATGAATTAACTATGTTTACTTTCATATTGAGAATTATTTCTTATGTTTATTTTCATACTCAAAATTATTTTTTATTTCTTCATAGTACTTTTAGAGACTCAAGAGAAAATATGAACACTTTGTACATTTTGATCGAGTTTTGTTATGTTTGGATCTATGCCTTAGAGGCGGAGGGCTTTTGTTCGGGTTGTGATTTTCACTACTACTTTAGTACATGAGTAGCACATGATCAATAGATGTAGTTGACATGTGGTTTGCCTAACCAATTTTAATATTTTGTAATGCACTAATGAGCATAAAAGGCCTTAATTTAGTACTTAATACTTTGACATAGGAACTTAGTCATAATATGGTGCTTGGGCTTAGGAAAGATATATTCAAATGCTTTGTATGGACTCTTGAAAACCTCATATGATAACTTCGGCTATATTAGTTTAATGCTTGTTATATGTTTTGTTTAGGATAAAACTTTGATTCATTTCTTTATGTTTATTACATCAATTTTATTAATCAAGTTATGATATGTATTCATTAATATTCTCTCTCTTATGCTCTTTTTCTATTTCAAAAAAATATACACATATTATAACTTAATTGGTAGAATGAATGTAATGGATATAAAGAAATGAAGTTAAGTTTTTTCCATTTGTCTAAGTTTCATATTTAACCATTTGTAGTTATAGCTAATTATTCGTTTGTAGTTAAAGCCAATTATGATGTTTCTGCTCTAAACTAAGATTTTAACATAAACATAAGGTAGAAAGCATGTCTATCTTGCAAAATCAATGATCAATTAGCTTTTTGGTTATGCAATATCATGATTAGCCTTTCGAGATGCTAACTTGTTTTTCCCTGTATGAATCATATCACAGATATGCTAGGATTCCTGATGTTGAAACCGAGACAAATCCCATTGATCGAACTGTGGCTCATTTGCTCTTTCATGAGAGATTCTTACATAAACCCTAAGCACCCAGATGGGTGCACCAGGCTAATCAGAACTTAATATTTTTATGAATCTTTGTGTCACATAATTAATTTCGTAAAACTCTATAAAAATATGAAGTTTTGATTAGCCTGGTGCACCCATCTGGGTGCCCAGGGTTTATGTAAGAATCTCCCCTCCTTCATAGGCCTTTGGGGTTAACGAGGAATTATTCTGACAATCTGGACTCGCCTATTTCTGCTAAGATGCAATACAAAAGCAAAGCAGCTAACCTGGAGAACTTTCCTATGGGGTGCTTGCCAGATGAGGACTTGAAAAGTAATCAACAATTTTCTCCACAAGGAGTTAAGAATTCTTGCTCATTGTTTGACGCCCAGCCTATGGATCAGTTTAAAAACAGTCCTTGCATAGACAATTCGGGGAATGCTTCTGGCAATGAGCTTGCCGATGTTAGAGCTCAGAAGCTTGAAGCCTCTCAATGAGAAGAGGTTCTCCTGGATCTGAGGGTAATTCCTTCCTTTATTAGGTCCATTGCTATTGGTATGCTTTCCTTGTTTGATTATATGTGGCTTTACTGGTAATGCAAATGTTTTCTTTTAGTGTCAGTCCTCTGGATCATAATCAAGGCAAGTGTTGAAGTTTATCATGACGAAATCCTGAGCACAAGTTCCAAGCGTGCATGTTATGAATAATATTTGTTTCTTCTGTTTAAAAACTTGACAGTATGTATCTCAGTATCTGAACATACTCAAGCGGGTGTGTGCTGAGTTATTTTAATCATAACTACATCAGATTTGTGGAGTAGTCGTAAAGCCACTCATGTCAAATTAATCAAGTATTGGCCAAACTGATTTGGACCAAACTCTATAGTTGATGTGGTACTTCTATATTGGTAACTTGGTATAGTTGCACATCATCTTTAATTAATGTGTTGCTTGTCAATATTTGAGATTTAATCTTAATATTAGCTTGAGATTTTTAATGAGGATTATGTATCTTCTTGGTTTCAGCCCAAAATTGTGTCCAATACTTGATTCAAGAGAATTAGCAAAATAAAAATGACACGGCTAGAAAAAGTTAACTAAAATTTTGAAAGAACTAAGTTTTATCGCTGAATAAAAGAAAGTAATTGAGACTATTCATTCATTCACGAGTCACTAAGCAAGCTGATGAACCGTCAACATGTCATATTTTTACGATTCAATTCTTTGGTTTTTCATTTTCTTTTTATTTATTTTTAATGAATTTTTTTCATAAGTTTTGTTATATTTTTAGTATTGTTTAATTGTATTTTTATTAAGTGTTTTGTGTGTTTTTGTCAAGTAATTATTCATGGAAAAGACTCAATGTTCAAAGCAAAAAAAAAAAAAAAATTACATCAAGCCGCTAGCGCTTGAGAGCGCCTAAGGCGCTGAGCGGTGAGATTTGAGCGCCCAGAGTAGTGATAAGTGATGCGCTTAAAACCGAGCGCTTAAGCGCCCGTTGCGTAACAGAACACGTGATTTTTAATAAAATTAAAAAAATTATGTCAAATTGAACACAGACAACACATTGAGCACATTACACAGGAAATTTCTAATCCTAAGAGAGTTGTTTTGCGGTAGCAGACCTTGGAGGGCGATTTCAAAGGAGGATTCTTGAAGGCTTGAAGATTTTAATCTCCATTAAAAGGGTTTTGATTTCTCTTTCTTTTTAGTTTTCCTTTTTCTTTGGATTTTCTTTCCATGGATTTGTATTTTGATATGTGTTTGTTTTTATTGAACATTAGTAGCTAAACTCATAGATAAGGTTATGGGGGATCTTGTTTTCCTTATTATTTGGATTTGATTTCTAATTTGATTATGATAATTTCTTTTTGGATTTATCATATTACTTGTATTCTTGTTAGAATTTGATTATTTTTGACATGTGTTAATTCATTGTTTAATCGGTGACCATTCGCATTCAATGAGTAGATCTATATGGTACGCCTAGGATTAAATTGGTGAATAACCAAACATTGATTTATCCTACCAATGGAATTGACGGTATGTTAGTTAATCTCTTGAATTGAAGCTCAAAGCATTTTTGATTAATTCAACTAAATGACCAAATAGGTGAATTAAATTAGGAATAGAATAGTGTTTCATCCATGACCATTGGGATTCAATAGCAAATAAGAGAATAATGGCAAAAGAATTACCCACATCATAATTGAAAAAAAAATCTGAATAATTGGATTCAAGTGAACCTTGTGTCCTAGTCTCTTTCTCATTGATTATCTTTTCTTTGTTTAATTATTCATTGTTTTTTCTTTATTTATTTATTTTGGTTTTAACTTGAATTTCTTCATACACTTTCGATTGTCTGAATAACAAAGAGTTTAGCGAATCTAGTAATTATCAATTATTCCTCATGAGATCGATAACTGGGACTCAAGTCCTATATTACTTGGCGATAGAGTGCACTTGCTCTTAGTGTATTTTACGCGTATCAAGTTTTTGGCGCCGTTGCCGGAGAATAAGTTTGGTAATATTAGAAGCGAAAAACTCTAGTTAATTTAGACGTCATTTTCTTTTATTTCTTATGTTATTTTTATTTTTATTTTTATTTTTATTTTATTTATTTTTCATTTTTTTGTTTATATCTTATTTTAATTTATTTTATTTAATTTTTTCTTCTTATTTTTGTTTATGCTTACTCGATCTCAGTTTCCTGATTTGGCTTTTGATCCAGAAATTGAGAAAACAACTCACAAGTTAAGGAAACAGTCTTTTATTGCAGTTGTGGCAGAAGACATAAATAGGATGGAGAGACAATCAGTTATTGAGGCCAATCGTGAAGAAAGAGCTATCCCAGCAGAGCGAATCATGTTTGAGTACTCTATGCCCACTGTTGAAGGGTATGGAGGAAGTATAATAAGATCAGTTGTGGTGGTAAATAATTTTGAGATCAAACTAGCACTAATCTCCATAATTCAAAATTCAGTTCAGTTTGTTGGATTGCCTTCAGATGATCCTAATCAGCATTTGGTCAGGTTCTTGCAATTGTGTGATACCATTAAGTACAATGGGGTGACAGATGATGCAATCCGATTGCGACTCTTTCCTTTCTCTCTTAGGGACAAAGCAAGTCAGTGGTTAACGTCACTTCCAAGGGGTTCCATTACTACATGGGATCAATTAACACAACAGTTTTTGGCTAAGTATTTTCCTCATTCTAAATCTGTTAAGTTAAGGAATGATATATCTTATTTTGTGTAATTTGAAATGGACACTCTTTATGAAGCTTGAGAGTGCTTTCAGGAGTTGTTGAGGAGATATCCACATCATGGATTTCTCGTACGGCAGCAGGTTCAGACTTTTTACAATGGTTTGACGCCTGCAAACCGTTCACTTATTGATGCTGCTGCAGGAGGTACTATATAGAGGAAAACACCTACTGAGTGCCAAGCTTTGATTGAAGAAAAGGCGCTGAACAGTTATCAGTGGTAGAATGAACGCCAGGCTCCTAAGAAATAAGCAGGTGTACATGCTGTTGATTCCTCTACTGCTATTCTGAGTCAATTGGAAGCTTTGACGAAGAAGGTGGAGACTTTGATGAAGTGCAAATTGTCAAGTTGGTAGTCCATTTGCCCCCGAGCTTGAAGTAGCAAATTTTGTTAATAATTCCAATCGGCAGCAGTACAATCCATATTCAAATATGTATAATCCTGGTTGGAGGGACCACCCGAATTTCAAAAAGAGAAATCAATAGGGCTATCAGCAGAATCAGCAGAGAGTTCCACCACCACCTCCTAGTTTCCAAGCACCTGTAGAGAAGTGAGTTTTCAAGATATGGTTATGAAGTACATGCAGAATTCTGATGCCATAATGAAGAATATGGAGACTCAGATTAGTCAGTTGACTACACTTATGACAGTGAGGGCACCAGGACATTGCCTAACACTACTGAGACTAATCCAAGGGAACAGGCCCATGCGACTTTCCTTAGAAGTGATAAGGAACTTGAGAAGTCTTCTCAAAAGAAGAAAATACTAGAGCTTGGAGATACTCCTATTAAGTTTGTGCATAATGAAGAGAAGGTAACTAAAGATGTCCTTATTAAAGATGTCAATCAAGAAAGAGAGGTTGAGAAGAAAGCACCAAAGTGGTAGAGAGCGAAGAAGGATCGTGAGCAAAGTGCAGTTTATGAACCATCCCCATATGCCAAGATCTCATTTTCTCAGAGGCTTAAGAACAATCAGCCAGATCAGCAATTTGCCAAATTCTTAGAGATATTCAAGAAATTACAAATTAATATTCCGTTTGTTGAAGCTATCTCTCAAATTCCCAAGTATGCAAAGTTTCTAAAGGAAATACTTATAAAGAAACACAAGTTTGAGGAATTTGAGACTATATGTCCTATTGAAGAGTGTTCTGTCATTCTTTTAAAGAAGTTACCCCCAAAATTGAAAGATCCAGAGAGTTTTACTATTCCTTACACTATTGGTAACTCTTATTTTGATAAGGCATTATGTGATTTGGGTGCTAGTATTAATTTGATACCTTTCTCTGTGTTTAAGAAATTGAGAATGCAGGAACCGAAGCCCACCAACATTTCACTACAGTTGGCTGATAGATCCTTCACTTACCCGCGCGGTGTGGTGGAGGATGTTTTAGTGAAGGTAGACAAATTCATATTCCTAGTTGATTTTGTGGTACTAGATATGGAAGAGGATGCTGATATTCCTCTCATTCTTAGAAGACCATTTTTGGCCACTTCTGGAGCTGTGATTGATGTACCTCGGGGTGAGCTCATCTTGAGAGTGAATGGAGATCATGTGATCATTAATGTCTATAAGGAGGCTAAATCTTCCCCAATGTCAAATCTTTATACTCCTATCAATTTTGTTCAAGCTAAGAAGTAGGAAACCTTAGCTATTAAAGGACCCCCGCCATCATACAGTGTTGATGTTGATCTTTTGGAAAGTCAAGCTGCTGAGACAGATAAAGGTCTTCCTAAGATTCATGCTTCTTCACAGATTGGTCCTTTATCTGTTGATCGAGTGCGACCACCATGGCCTAATGGAGTCAAGGTGCAATTGGGACAGTCAAGCTCTTGTCAAATTCACAATTTTATTGGAAGCAGTCCCAAAGCCATTGTTGAAGGGAGGAAGAACTATTTTGAAAAGAAAAAGATGTCCTCTTATTTCTCTTGCTTTAAGCCACCTTGATTCATCGAAAAAAGGTAACATCGAGTTAATGACGTTAAACAAGCACTTCACAGAAGGCAACCTGTGTTTTTTCTTTGTTTATTTTATTTTAGTTGTTTTGTTATTTTTGTTTTTCTTTTAGATTCTACTCATGTATTTTGGGATTTTATTTTTTAGCTTGTGTTGTTTACGACTCTTGTACTTCTCCTTTGCTTTGATATTGTGTCATTGTCCATCAGGTTGTGTTGTTTTTTTCTTTACCCCTTTATTTCTTTTTTTTTCCACATTGAGGACAATGTTTATCTTAAGTGTGGGGGGTACTTTTACAATTTTGTCAAAAAAAATTTTTTTGTTGAAGCATTTAAGTAATGTTAGTAATTAAGCTAGAATTGTGTGTTGATTTCTTGATTTATTCTGAGTTGATAGAGATATATTTTGAAGGGGATTCCATTGATCATGAGCTAATAATGTGTGAAGCAATCTTTTGTTAGCTATGGCAACCATTACCCAAGAGGGGGGGTGAATTGGGTGATGACTATTTTTAATGCAACTTTGACAAATTATGCATTTTAAATCACTCAATAAATAAATGCAGTGAAATATGCACAATAAATGTATAACTATTATAGATTACTCAACTACAACTTGAGATATAGGATAAATCAAACAAATAAGCTAAATATCAAGTTCAACTCAAGCATATATAATTAAGGTGCAAATGTAAAGAGATGAGTTTAGAATATCAAACACAATAGTTTATCCTGGTTCGATCACCAATCCACTTGTGATCTACGTCTAGTCCTCAAGCAACCGCTAGAGATTTTTTACTATCTTCAAGCTTCAATAGGTGCTTGATAACCTTTACAATTGAGAGCACTCAATACACCTTGGGATACCTCACCCTTGTGCTTGAGTCTCAAATAAGGATACCTCACCTTTTACAACTTTTGAGGGATGCCTCACCCTCAAGGGATACCTCACCCTTTACTAACTTTGAGAGAATGCCTCACTCTCTAGAGGATACCTCACCCTCTCTTTATAGATTACACAAAGTGTAGAAGATAGAAACTCTCTTGAAGAGTAGATAATATAACTTAAAACTTATGGGTATAAAGGATTTACACACTTAGCTCAAAATAAAGATTTAGAGAAAAAAATGATGAAATTTGTTTTCAATGCTCAAGGGTAATTTTCAGAATGTTCTCCAACTTGTTTTTGATGCCCAAACACTTGTATTTATAGCCCAATGAGTTTTAGAGTCGTTGGAGGGTTTTAGAAATGATTTTCTATGAAAACTAGCTGTTTATAGCCGTTAGAAACGTTCCTGGGCACTTGGTAATTGATTACAAGCTTCATGTAATCGATTACAAGCTTTCTGGGCACTTTGTAATCGATTACATACTTTGTGTAATCGATTACACGGCTTCTGTCAGCGTTGTAATCGATTACATGACTTGTGCAATCGATTACACCATTTTTGGTTTTGAAAATTGACTTTAAAAGGTCATAATTTCTTCATTTCTTATCCGATTAAAGCGAATAACCACTCATTGGAAAGATCTTTGAGTCTATTTTTATATGAAGAGGCTCAGAACAAAACTCAAAGTATTTGGAAAGATATGATCAAAATAGTAACTAAAGGTCAGATTTTCAAAACTCAAACTTTAATTAGTCATAACTTTTTCGTTTCCTATCCGTTTAAAGCAAATGACCACTCATTGGAAAGATATTTGAGTCTATTTTCATATGAAAGAACTTTCAAAACAAAACTCAAAGTAGTTTAAAAGTTATGATCAAAAGAGTAACCAAATGTCAGTTTTGTAAAACATAAACTTGACTATTTTTTATAGTTTTGAACTATTACCATAACTAGCTTTCCAAAATAGTTTGTTGGGCATTTAAACATTTTAGAAACATTTATAATTATGTTTAAAACTTGTTTGAGCTCAGTGTGATTCCTTTTTACCTTTACACAAGATCTAAGTCCTATAAGCTAAGCTTGAAGAGTCTTGGGATTTGATCTTTACACTTCCATTCCTTTCTTGTTTGTTATCATCAAAACCATTGCTTTAGTCAATGTCAATTACATTCTCCCCTTTTTTGATGATGACAAACATTCATTTGAGAAAAGAGTTAGTTCAAATAAATTGAAATTCACAAAAGGTGTATTAGAGACTTACTCCCCCTCTATTTTTCAAGAGGTGATTCGATCAAAGATTGCACAGCTCCCCCTTAATTTTGAAATTCCAAGATCATTGAATTTGTACCTTGTTATTTACCTTTTCTCAAAGACTCATAATTCTCCCCCTTTTGTCATGATCAAAAAGATATACAAGATATAGATTTTGACAAAGAGAGAAGTGATAGAGCAAAACAATTGCTAAATAATGAATATTCAATAAGGAATTCAACCAAATCAGCATTATATAACCAGAATATTCATTGAAAAAATATCCATTTCAAAATAATGCAGTAAAGGTTAGATTATGCAACAAAAAAAGTCACATTATGCAGCAAGATAATGGTATTATGTAGAAAAATATGTCTTTATACAGCAAAACAGCAAAAAGTATGAATTGTGCAATAAAATGACCAATTTATGCATTGAAAGTTAGATTATGCAGCAAAAATGTCACATTATGCAGCAAAATTAAAGGCATTATGCAGAAAAATATGACTTTTTCAAATATAACATGATATTCAAATTAAAACATAAATAAGAATAAAAAATTGATATCACTAAAAGTGTGCTCTTTGAGTTTTTGTAAGTGATTCCAATTTCCAAGCTTCAAGTCTTCATGACTCTTGCCAAACTTGAACCATTTCAAGTTTTCGAAACTCAAGTAGCATATTTTCACTTCACTTGCATGCTTGAGCTAATAGTCACCCTATAATATAATTCAAAGCATTTTCTTTGCTATCCACCAATTTTGGATCCATAGGGGTTAGTCATTGATCATTAATCCATTATGCTCTCATAAATATCAAATTTTTCATAGTATGTAATTTGAGCACAACAAATGTAAACAATCAATTACTATTAAGCACATAGCCAATAATATGCATGATTTCATGATATATAGACAATCTTAAGTAAAAATGATCATTTTAGCATTGAAAACCATTTTTAAAGCCCATGTAATCGATTACAATATGTGTGTAATCGACACAGCCTCTGGAATCCATGTAATCGATTACATATTTGGTGTAATCGATTACACGAGTTCTGGAGACGTTGTAATCGATTACATAGTATGTGTAATCGATTACACGCTCTTTGACTTTGCTTGGAACGCTTGACAGAGCCTCTGTAATCGATTACAGAGGTCTTGTAATCGATTACAAGCTTGCTAAATTCAGTTTTTGCACTTCAAACAGTAAGGGTCCGAACTCAAAGCTTTCAAAATAATTTCAAAACTTTTCAAAACAATTCCACACATCATGTAAGCATAAAAACTGACCAGTTCTTGATCCAAAACTCATGTTTATGCAAAAACTACAAATTATGCAGAAAATTGTAACTTTATGCAGTAAGAGTTATGATTTTTAGCAATAGTTATGTTTTATCCAATATGCCAAGTTCTAAGATATTTTTATCAAATGTGCTACTTCAAACAAAAAGTGAACTTATCTAGCATATTATCACATGTAGAAATGTATAGAAAATTTAAAGCATAAAAAGCATCCATAGTCATAGAATACCTTATTATCAACAGATATGCAAGGTAGTGAGTAAAGGGTGTAACAATAATATAATCATGTATTAGATATAATATTTAAATTTTACCAAGTACGCATGATTCAATTAATCACTTAAGGCCTACAAGGAATATACCTCAAATTCATTGACTTTACAAGTGAATGTGTATAAGAGGTAGAAACTTTTGATACCTTGGCCTTAATGATCAAGGAAGCTCTTTTCCTTACCCATTACTTCTCTTTTGGTGTTTTGAACTTTGAAAGTTTCACATTTTGTACTTGAGAAGCTTCGGTTGAAGTCATCTTCCTTCTTTAATCAAAACTTCTACCAATGGGCTTTAGAAGCATTCCCTTTGATGATTCATTTTTCCTTTGACCAATTAGTCCATCCTTTTGAGAAGTTTTCTGCATAATTGAAACACTAGGTGGACTTTTTGGTACCCATTTCATCTTGGGTCCTTGAATGTTAGTACTAGAACCTTTAAGACTTTTCGGAACCCAAACTAAGTTATTTCTCATATAAGGATTTCTTCTATAATTGTACAAATGAGAAATATATCCTAGATGACCACAAAAATTATAAACAATTGAATTTAATGATGACTTGATCCTTTGAAAATCATTGTTGAAAAACATAAGCCTTTTGTTATTTTTATATTCTATGTCATTTTTGCCACAAGCCTTACTTGAATTTCCATGTGAAATAACATCAATTTCATTCTTATTAACAATCATGGATTGTAAGCAATTAGAATCATTAGCTTTGGCAAATTCACAATATAAGTTCTCAACTTGATTTTCTAAATTAATGCATTTTTCACAAGAAGTTGAGGTTTCACATTTCAAAGGCATTTCCTCATCAAGAAAAGCATAATCATTTTTCAAAATCTCAATTTCATTTTCATTGAAGGAAATGTTTTCCAAACAAGATAAATTTTTATTTTCTAAATTCAACAAATCATCATATAATTCATCATATACACATTGTAACTTATCATAGGAAGGGCGATAATCTAGTTTAGTATTATTTACCTCAAAGTCTTTTTTAGTCATATATGAAGTAGTCTTCATTCCTAGCATACTTGGCTCTTTAAGGAAATCATCATTTTTCTCATTATTGTCTTGCTTTGCCATCTCTTCAAATTGAGCATCATTTTGAGAATATTTTGCACAACAAGATTCCTTTAATGACTTTTCCTCTTCTTATTCTCTATATATAACTTTATGCACAAAATTATTATTAACAAGATAGATAGAATCAAGATCATCTCATATATCTTTAGCACTAGAGCAATTCTTAATTTTAGCATAAGCATCATCATTTAAACCACTTCTCAATATTTGCATTGCTCTAATGTTCAATGAAAAGCATTTCTTATCATAGTCATTCCAAGTTTGTTTTGATTTGCATGTAAATCTATCAAGCATAATATCCCACACATCAGTATCAATAGATTACATATAAATTTCCATTCTATCTTTCCAATAAACGAAATTCACACCATCAAAGAATGGTGGTTTATTAATTTCAAAACCTTCCATTTTGAAAAGTTTGTAATGGTTGCCAAAAAAAAACAAAGATCTTTAACTCCAAACTGTTAAGCTTTTACCAGAGCACGAAACTCTGATACCACTTGTTAGTCATGGCAACCATTACCCAAGAGGGGGGTGAATTGAGTGATGACTAGTTTTAATGCAACTTTGACAAATTATGCATTTTAAATCACTCAATAAATAAATGCAGTGGAATATGCACAATAAATGTATAACTATTATGGATTACTTAACTACAACTTGAGATATAGGATAAATCAAGCAAATAAGCTAAATATCAAGTTCAACTCAAGCATATATAATTAATGGTAAAAATGTAAAGATCAAACACAATAGTTTATCCTGGTTTAGAATCCATCAAGCAACCGCTAGAGATTTTCCACTATCTTCAAGTTTCAACAGGTGCTTGATAACCTTTACAATTGAGAGCACTCAACACACCTTGGGATACCTCACCCTTTACAACTTTTGAGGGATGCCTCACCCTCAAGGGATACCTCACCCTTTACTAACTTTGAGAGATGCCTCACTCTCTAGGGATACCTTACCCTTTACTCTAGAGGGATACCTCACCCTTTCTTTATAGATTACACAAAGTGTAGAAGATAGAAACTCTCTTGAAGAGTAGATAATACAACTTGAAGCTTATGGGTATAAAGGATTTACACACATAGCTCAAAATAAAGATTTGGAGAAAAAGATGATGAAATTTGTTTTCAATGCTCAAGGGTAATTTTCAGAATGTTCTCCAACTTGTTTTTGATGCCCAAACACTTGTATTTATAGCCCAATGAGTTTTAGAGCCGTTGGAGGGTTTTAGAAATGATTTTCTATGAAAACTAGCTGTTATAGCCGTTAGAAACGTTCCTGGGCACTTGGTAATCGATTACAAGCTTCATGTAATCGATTACAAGCTTTTTGGGTACTTTGTAATCGATTACATACTTTGTGTAATCGATTACACGGCTTCTGTCAACGTTGTAATCGATTACATGACTTGTGTAATCGATTACACCATTTTTGGTTTTAAAAACTGACTTTAAAATGTCATAACTTCTTCATTTCTTATCCGATTAAAGCGAATGACTACTCATTGGAAAGATCTTTGAGTCTATTTTCATATGAAAGAGGTTTTAGAACAAAACTCAAAGTATTTTAAAAGATATGATAAAAATAGTAATCAAACATCAGATTTTCAAAACTCAAACTTTAATTAGTCATAACTTTTTCGTTTCCTATCCGTTTAAAGCAAATGACCACTCATTAGAAATATATTTGAGTCTATTTTCATATGAAAGAACTTTCAAAGCAAAACTCAAAGTAGTTTAAAAGTTATGATCAAAAGAGTAATCAAAGGTCAATTTTGTAAAACACAAACTTGACTATTTTTCATAGTTTTGAACTATTACCATAACTAGCTTTCCAAAATAGTTTGTTGGGCATTTAAACATTTTAGAAACACTTATAATTATGTTTAAAACTTATTTGAGCTCAGTGTGATTCCTTTTTACCTTTACACAAGATCTAAGTCCTATAAGCTAAGCTTGAAGAGTGTTGGGACTTGATCTTTGCACTTCCATTCCTTTCTTGTTTGTTATCATCAAAACCATTGCTTTAGTCAATGCCAATTACATCTTTTTCAATGAAGAAAAGTGAAATTTAGCATCTTAGTTAAAAATTAGTCATGTCTGCTTGCTTTTGTTCTCTTTATCAACTTAGTCAGAAAGTGAGTTTTTAGCTTTAATAATTAGATTTTTCATAAATGAAATCCTATTTTTCTTCTGGAGTGAGTTTTCTCTTGATTGATGTGTACTAGAACTTGTTTTGATATCTTGTTGAGGCTTTAATGATTCACATATAGACTTGAACATGATTAAGGCAATTAGGCTTAATTCTTTCTTGACTTCCAGAGTTGCATTGATTAAATAACCCCTTAGTTGCCCCATTTGAGCCTGAAATTAATTTTTTTGAATACCCAATTGAATAATCAAGTTGAATTCTTTGGAGCAATTGATGTGTTGATTGAAAGATCTTGAAAGGTTGCTTTTGTCTTCAAGGGTTGAAAAAAAAAAGAAAAAAAAAGAAAGTTTGGAAAAAAAAAGAAGAAAAAAATGAAAAAGAAAGAAAAGAAAAGAATTGTTGGTGAAGAATAATAAAAATTTTGGGTTGAAAGTAAAAAGTTGTTATATTCTTATGCATCATGCTCTATTTATCATCTTTTCAGCCTGATTCTGCTTTGTATTGATTTATTCATGAGTATTCTTTACCCTATTTTATCCTTTCTTCCTACCTTCCATTATACCCTTAGCCCTGTCACAACCAAAGGAAAGTCATTTTGATTCTTGTGTTGTATGTGAACCCAAGTGGAGATGAGATTGATAAGCAAGCCTATGGTATTACATTTTTCAAGAAAAATTTGAGTGATCTCTTTGTCCTTTAAACACTTGAGCGATGGTAAATTTGAGTGATCTCAGATGTTTAATGAAGAGAACAGTTACAAGCTAGACTCAAGCCTCTAATTATTTAAGTGTTAAATGATCTTACTTGATTGGATTTGATTGCTGAACTTGAATTTCTTTTAATTGTGAAATTTTTCTTTGATTCATATTTCTTGATGTTGAGTTTGATCTTGTTGTTGATTCCTATTCTTTGCTTGAGGACAAGCAAAGCTCAAGTGTGGGGGAGTTGATGAACCATCAATATGCCATATTTTTACAGTTCAATTCCTTGGTTTTTCATATTTTTTTTAATGAATTTTATTCGTAAGTTTTGTTATATTTTTAGTATTATTTGATTGTGTTTTTATTAAGTATTTTGTGTGTTTTTGTCAAGTAATTATTCATGGAGAAGACTGATGTTTTTTTTTTTTTGCATCAATCGCCAGCGCTTGAGCGCCCGGAGCGCCTGAGCGGTGAGATTTGAGCGCCTAGGAGTAAGTGCCTGAGCGCTTGAGCGCTCAGAACTGAGCGCTTAAGCGCCCGTTGCGTAACAGAACACGTAATTTTCAATAAAATTAGAAAAATTATGCCAAATTGAACACAGACAACACATTGAGCACATTATACAGAAAATTCCTAATCCTGAGAGAGTTGTTTTGCGGTAGCAGACCTTGGAGGGTGATTTCAAAGGAGGATTCTTGAAGGCTTGAAGATCTTCATCTCCATTAAAGAAATTTTGATTTCTCTTTCTTTTTAGTTTTCCTTTTCCTTTGGATTTTCTTTCCATATATTTGTATTCTAATATGGATTTATTTTTATTGAACATGAGTAGTTAAACACATAGTTAGGGCTATGGGAGATCTTGTTTTCCTTATTATTTGGATTTGATTTCTAATTTGATTATGGTAATTTCTTTTTGGGTTTATCATATTACTTATATTCTTGTCAAAATTTGATCACTTTTAGCATGTGTTAATTTATTGTTTGACCGGTGACCATCTGCATTCAATGAGTAGATCTATATGGTAAGCCTAGGATTAGATTGGTAAATGACCAAACATTGATTTATCCTACCAATGGAATTAACGGTATGTTAGTTCATCTCTTGAATTGAAGTTTAATGCATTCTTGATTAATTCAACTAAATGACCAAATAGGTGAATTAAATTAGGAATAGAATATTGTTCCATTTATGACCATTTGGATTCAATAGCAAATAAGAGAATATTGGTAAAAGAATTACCTACATCATAATTGAAAGAAAATCTGAATAATTGGATTCAAGTGAACCTTGTACCTTAGTCTCTTTCTCATTAATTATCTTTTCTTTGTTTAATTATTCATTATTTCTTCTTTATTTATTTATTTTAATTTTAACTTGAATTTCTTCATACACTTTCAATTGTCTGAATAACAAAGAGTTTAACGAATCTAGTAATTATTAATTATTCCTCGTGGGATCGATAACTGGGACTCAAGTCCTATATTACTTGGCGATAGAGTGCACTTGCTCTTAATGTTTTTTACGCATATCACAAGCTAATTCATTCTATAAAAAATTCTAGTTATCCAGTATTTTCCATAAACAAACCATAATCTTTGTCTTCATCCTAATAATTTCAATTTTTAGGTTGACTAGCATATTTATATGGGATTTTTTTTTACAAGAAAAAAATTATTATGATCGAAACTTAACGACACTTACAAATAGAAAAAAATACATAAAATTTAGAAAGAGATACAAATAAATACATTCTATCTCCTAAACTAACCCACGATATGTAGATATGTTCTTTGCCTAAAAACTATCAATGTCTAAGCATCTTTTATAGCGGAATCCTACGTGAAAAGTGTTATACCTTGAAGAGTATATTATATTTTCTCTCAAAGTAGATATGAAACTCTCCTCTATCTGTAAAACTATCAAGATATGGCCAACCACAAAGAGATTAACAAACGACACCATAAGAATTGAAAACTAAAACACTCATAAAAGGGATAATAAAAACACTCATAAAAGGAATAACAAAAACACAATATTTGACATTGAGAGAAATAGATCTCAACAACGAAGTTCAAGATCTATTATACTTGACCAAATTATTGAGAAAATTACACAAAAACAAAAGAAAAAGAGATTGTGGAGCTACTACAAGAGAAAAGGATAGCAAGTCCCGCTCACTCTCATGAAAGGGAGACTCAGAACAAGAGAGAAATAGAGAGAGAAAGGGAGGCTATATACTTATATGGGATTTAGTTTACTGAGATTTCCATCAATTCTAAAAAAAAAAAACTTGAATGAGGGGAGGATTAGTGGCTAGGGTGACATTGCCATTCAATACGTTATAAAGGAATTGTTTTCTAATAGTACAGTCAATATTTGCTTAAGTTGTATTACCAAAATTGAGTCAGATGTTTTGTCTCTTCTCACAGCATAAGTACTTGATAGGCAAATGAGCTGAGAAAATAGTTAAGTTGGTGCTATTTTTGCAATTTTGATGTTGAAGACTGTCTACTGGTTCTTGGATAAGGAAAAATGGTCACTTGGGGCGTAACTAAAATTTGATTTGGGAGATAATGTACACACAAATCATAGTACATTAGTATTGTGAAACAAAAACACAAATTCATATAGGTATGATCCATAAAAGAAAAAAATTATTTTTTTTAATGATGACTGATATTTTCGCATTCAGATAGAAAAAATTCCTAGGTACCATCAATTTAAAATTGTGACACACAGATTAGTGAACTCTTTGGTTAAACGAGAAGATGAAGCTGAAAATATAAAATAAAATCATTTGTGCCGAGAATATAAAACAAAATGATTTTTTTTTTCAAAATGAATAATGTGCTAACAGTATGGTAGATTTTAAAGCTGTGCATAAATTAAAATCAATCACTAGCAAATGTATGTTAATTATGTAATTATAAACATAAAGAACAATAGTTATTTGTTACTCTATAGCTATAGATTACAGTAATGGAAGAAATGAAAAGAAACGGAAAGGCTACAACTATGCACTTGGGTACAGTGATAGATCATACCAACAAAATTAGAAGCAAAAATTGAAATAAACCAAATAAGATAGGCACAAAATAAAAGTTGTTTGTTGCATATATTTTTTATTGATGAGGTGATGTAGTGTCAACCCCCTTCCCTCTGTCACAAAAGTTATTTTTGTCATTGAGCAGTTTCCCCATTTTTGTGAGGATAATATTAATACTAGCTTGTCAATGTACATTGATTTGTCACTTTTCTTGGATGATAATTTGTTCCTTAATTCAGAACAAACTTTCTATATGTGTGAGTGGAGTTCATTGTTTTGGTTCCCTTCCGTGCTTATAACTAAAGAAATGATCTACCTGTATTTTGGTTAGTCGTTGGTTGCATTGTGAAACCGAATTGTTGCTGCTATTCACATTGTGTATGAATTATTCAGCTATTCTTGTGTAACCTAGCTCGAAATCAATCCTTGAAATGAGCCTCCAGGCATGCATTATTATTTTTGTAACTTTTGATTTGGGGTTTGAATTGTGATATGCATGTGGGCTAATAATGATTATTCATTACTTTCACAATTACAGTCTTGGTTTGAAGGCCTTTTTTCTTTTGGGTAAGATCACAGAATGAGTTTGAACTGTTGTTGGTAGCTGACTTACTTATCCATATAAACGATAGCCCTGGTTCAAGAGCTCCAAGAAGTCAACATAACATGGTTGCACCTGCTGTTGGAAATATAGATATAGGTAACACACAAACAAAACTATACATTTATACAAGAACAAATAAACAGTGGTACGAGTTTACCAAGAATTAAGTTAGACATTGTCTTTGAGAGTTAATCTCCTCCATATTCAGAGTTATGCTCAGTGGAAGTGACTTTAATTGGTAACATTGTTGAATTAAACATAAGTTTAATCCAGAACTTGTTCACATGATGATCTCAATATAAAAAGTAGTACGCCTCCCATACCAACAAGCAACATAATTGTGGGGGAGCGTGTTTTGGATTGGGTGGGTAGTAAAACAATAAATAGAAGTCCTTAAATTAGAAACTAAATTAAAGTAGTTTACAAAGTAAGCTCACAATGAACAAGCTTCCAAAAAATGTTACAATGGTATTTTGGTGTGAAAGTGAATTGACAAAAGGTAAAAGCCCAAAATAAAATTGGGTCAAGCCTACATATGCATGTATGTGTACTAAGGCCAAGCTCAAATTCACAATCGTAACCTAATATAATACAATTTTTATATTCTTACATCAAATAGTATATATATATTTTTTATATCTTTATTTAATATTATTTATTATACATATTTTTTTTATTTTCTCTCACTCAATCACACTCTTTAAAAGGGATGTGAATAGTACTTACACCCTAAAAAAAGATATAAAATGATAATTTTCCAATATAATAAGGTATTTATCCATGGCCATCAGCCATATAAAGGCTCCTTAAGAGCTATTCTAGCAATATGGGACTTTAAGCCTTCACCAAAACACACAAAAGGCTTTTAAGTTTGAAACACCCATGTTCATATAGTCTAACACCTGCATCTCACCTACATTAACAAATCCTTCCAGTCCTACTAGTGCCAGAAAGTTTAGAAGAATGGTTACTATTCATGTAAGTGAAACTCATACATGATGATCGATGGAAAGATTAAAAAATTGTATCAAATGAAAATTAAAAATACTTAATTTATTGTGATCTTAAAAGTATTTGATAATTTTTTAAATAGTTTAAAAAATTATCATATGAAAAAATTAAAAATATCTAATTTATTGGGATCTTAAAAAGTATGTGATAAACTTTTAAATAATTAAATAAATTATTATGATGATTCATTAGGAGGTATATAATTTTTCTATGGGTATATATGAAGTGTACAAACAATCTAGATAAAATATCACATGAGTCGTTTAAGTCATGCGATAACCATGAATTTAGTATCTAAACTAGTTATTTTGCGTGCGTTACACTAGTAGTTTTTAATTTAATATTTATATTTATATCTTTGAATTTTTTATTTAATGTACACAAATATTTAGTGCGTGTTTAAATTGGTTTATTTTCTTTTAAAAAAGCTTATGATCAAAGTATATCAGAAGAGAACATATTTGATTGAAAAGAATTAGTATAAAATATATAAATTAATCCAATATTTGGGTGCAATACTAATTTATGTTTATATACATATTTTAAAAGTTATATGTAAGTTCTGAAAACAGAATTAAAAAAATAGAAATAATGTCATTTTAATTATTCTAACATATTAAGTGAATTTTTTTTAAGACAATGAGAATGTCTATAATGTTCATTTTCAATGTGTATTTTTTTATTTTAAAATTTGATTAATTATTTTCTGATTCTCTTATGTCACTTTTGTCATCAACTAGCGAGTATCGTATACAGTGTACAAGTTTTTTGTTTTTTGTTTTTCTTTTCAAAAGCAAGATTTTAGAAAAGTATAGATTAAAAGAGATAAGATGTTAAGAGTGAGACATGTCATTCTTTGAGAGAGAGATCAATAAAAAAATTGTTATTCTCAAATAAATATACTCTATATTAATAATTAGGAGTCAATTATATATATTAATAACTTTTCTTTTAAGTTTTAAGTAGAGTTATATGTATATAATACTAATTGTTAATATTGTTATTAATAACTTCTCGATATAATTTTACATTTGACAATTAATGTGTTATTATTTATATTTTAAGGCAAATTTCCACATGTATATAGATTGATTTCTTGACAAATAGCATTAAACTAAAATGTTTTTTTTGTAATATATATTAAAATGATGTTGGTACTTATAAGGAGGATTATTCACTCTTAAGTTAAAAAAAAATTATTAACTATTATATATTATTCTGAATGTTTAATCTTTTGCAAAATTTATATCATAACTATAATGCTACAATAACAAAGTATTTATTGTAGAAGATGTCAACAACTAATGCCCAGTAAGAAGAAATTCTATTAAAATGATAATAAGCTAAATTCGGTTGACAATCCTAGACCGAATCATGCAAAAACAGGTGAAAATTTTGAGTTTATAACTCAATTAAATATGAACCTAAAATTTTAAGATTTGGTAATAAAGTCCAATTCTCAACAAGGCCGTGTTTCCTTCTTAATGCTCACAGACTCATGTAACCAAAAATTTTATCCCAAAATTAAAAGATTTTGATTTTATTTATTGAGAATATCCGTATATGGCCCTCACACATTGGAAACACTTCCTAGCAAACTAAACCATAATCATGCATTGTAAGGAAACACGGAATAATCACTGATTTTCAGCCCAGTTTCATCCATTCCCATCTTTGTATAGCAGTTTTCCCACACACAATTTCACCAACACTCTCACTCACCAACCTCACGATAGTCCTATAAAAAACTACTAAGAATGCGCTAGTGGTAAGAAACTTGAATAATTTGTAGGAGTTCATAAGTTCAAATTACTCATGGCAACAATGACTTGTTATTCATCTCTTGCTTTTCTTTTGCTTTGCCTTTGTGGCATCTCTCTCACTGAGGCTCTTGGCTTCAGTGTGGAACTCATCCACCGTGACTCTTCAAAATCACCATTCTACCTTCCCACTGAAACTCAATCCCAACGTGTTGCTAACGCTATTCGCCGTTCCATCAACCGTGCCAATCATTTGAACAAAGCTACTGTCTCTACCAAAACAGTCGAGACCACAGTAATACCTGATCGAGGTGAATACCTCATGACTTACTCAGTTGGCACCCCACCATTCAAACTCTTTGGCATTGTTGATACGGGTAGTGACATTGTTTGGCTACAATGCAAGCCTTGTGAAATTTGTTACAACCAAACTTCTTCAATTTTCGACCCTTCAAAATCCACAACATACAAAACCATTCCTTGCTCTTCAAATACATGTCATTCTGTGAAAGATACCTCTTGCTCTTCTGATGATCAACAAATTTGCCAGTACAGTATTTCATATGGGGATGGGTCACATTCAGTAGGAGATCTTAGTTTGGAGACTCTCACTCTAGGCACCACAAATGGCTCTCCTATCCCTTTTCCTAAAACAGTGATTGGGTGTGGACACAGCAACACTGTGTCCTTCCAGGGGCGAAGCTCTGGCATAGTTGGCCTTGCAAATGGACGTGTGTCCCTTATATCTCAATTGGGCTCTTCAATAGCAGGAAAATTCTCCTATTGTTTGGTGCCAATGTTTTCACAGTCTAGCACCTCAAGCAAACTCAATTTTGGAGATGATGCTGCGGTTTCTGGTGATGGAGTTGTCTCAACTCCCGTGGTCCCAAAACTCTTTTACTACCTAACCTTGGAAGGATTTAGTGTGGGAGATAAAAGAATAGAGTTTGGAAGCTCTTCCTTTGGCGATAGTGAAAATGGTAACATCATAATTGACTCAGGCACAACACTGACTCTTTTGCCAGAAGATCTTTACTCTAAGTTGGAATCAGCAGTGAAAGCTGTGGTTAAATTAGAGCGTGTTGATGACCCTTCAAGTCAATTGACACTTTGTTACAGAGTTACTTCAGAAGAATTGGAGGTTCCAGTAATCACGGCACATTTCAGTGGTGCAGATGTCCAGTTGAATGCTCTCAACACCTTTGTTCAAGTTACTGATGAGGTTGTATGCTTCGCTTTCGCCTCATCTCCTAGTCTTTCCATCTTTGGGAACTTGGCGCAGCAGAACTTTCTGGTTGGCTATGACCTCCAAAAGAATATTATCTCCTTCAAGCCCACAGATTGCACCAAGCAGTGATTAACAATGACGTATGTGAGCTTTTAATTGTCCACTTTACTCAGTTCTCGTTGGTGAATCAATATTTAATAATAAAACTTCACATTTTATTTGTTCATTCCTCATTCAATTCATAGCTGATAATATATAGGATGAGTGAAAATGCTTAATCATTATTCATTATATTATTATATTAAAATGACTACTCTAACAAGAATAGTTGATCATAGTGAGAATGAATTGTGATTTCAATCGAACATTATCTATAATATTATGAATTCAAATCTTATAGTTGTTACTTTATAAAAATTACATGAACAATTTGTTAAACAAAAAATATCGGTTCACAATTGCTCACGAAAGTATTTTCCTCATAGCTTCTTTTTAATATTATGTTGATTGTTATAATACGTAGTTTACACTCTCAAAATCCTTACATACCATACTTAAACCAAGTTAGGGATAGATCTAGGAAATAAGGGTTGCGGGGTTAAAATAAATATGAAAAAAATAATCTAAAATAATTTTATTTTTATCAGTAGAATGCATTAATTTTAAGAATATCATGGTATATATTAATTCTTTCAAACATCCTAATTTTCTCATCTTTCTTTTTGCATTAAATTTTTTATCTTGTTAATATTTTCACATATTTTAAAAGTTATATGTAAAAGTTGTGAAAGTTTAGCAGCAACTAACACTATATAAATGCTTTGTCAAAAAAAAAAAAAACTAACACTATATAAATGCTTTGTCAAAAAAAAAAAACTAACACTATATAAATGCAAGCTAAGATTTTGAGATCAAAAGATTGAGAAATCGTGTGAAAGAATATTTCTTTGTTATAGACTGCATAGGTTATAATAAAGTTAGTCTTGCATATCTTAAATATACATAAAACTTATTGGATTTATATAATATGATTGGACTATATTAGAGTTAAGACTTCTTTGTAGTTTTCAAACTTTAAAATTTTATATATTCCAAAATTAAAATTATAGCATTTCTCAAATAGAAAATAGTCAAATATAACCCATCATTTTGGTTATGTTGAGTAAGACTGAACATAAAATAAAAAGATGAAGGACTAAAATTAATATATATATATATATATATATATATTATCACATTATTCCTTTTTATGTGCATTTAGATGCAATCCAACGAGTCTACATATTATTTTCTTTTGTATACCAAAAAGTTATTTACCTAAGTTTTTTCTTTTTTTATTTGCATGAAAAATGTAAAGACCAAATATTTGTATGCTTTTGCCATTTTACTTTAGGGAATTTATAACTCAAGCAATATGTCATACAATTGGAAAACATTGAAACATTATCTCATATAATTGAGAAACATTTTATATTACTTCAATTTTGTGTTTGTATTAATTTGTGTTTTTTGTGATTTTACTGTGAACAATTTATAAATCAAGCAATATCTCACATAATTGAGAAACACTCAAACATAATCACATATAATTGAGAAACAATGTACCATTTATCTTATATAATCATGAAATAATGCAACAATATATTCTAAATTAATTTTATAATATTGATTTTTCCGTCCATAAGCATCAATTTTTCATAAATTGACACTCCATTCAATCAATATTATAAATCAATCAAAATCAATTTCATTAATTTAGATTTTAATTTTTTACTTTCATTATAATATATTATATTATATTTTTACAATATTTTTTCTTTAATTTTATTAAAATATACTTTTTTTTTTTACTTAAGGTTGAACCTCATGCAAACATGTGTCATTTTCCTTATTCATACTATCATTCTTTTATATATAGATACGGATAGACATATATTGATATAGATAACTATATTAGCCATTATTGACACCTTCCTAAAAAGTTATAACTTAATCAAGACTCAGTTTGCTAATAGCTCAATAAGTTAGGCCCATGAACTTATAAGTTGACTTTCAACTTGAAATTTTAGCTCGTTTAATAAATGAGCCGAGCTTGAACTTTTATAGATTTGGCTCATTAGTTTGTAAACTAACTCGACACACATGCACATACACATTTAAAATGTTCTTTTTTTCCCCTTATATCTCACATTTATGGTCTAAATATGCATACAAAACCTTTTTATTTTATATTGTTTTTTATAAAATAGGTTGATGGGATAGTCCATAATTGGTTAGCCTTACCAAATATGTGATATAGAGTATATTAAGCTTGACATCTAGTTAGGTGGCTAAGTGTAGGCCAAATAGGCTATACGCCCAATGTTACTGAAGCCCGTGATGGGAAGATTCAATAATTTATATAAAAGCATTATGTCCCCTCTCTAACCTATGATAACATTTCAAAAACTGATCATTTTCTCTAGTTGCTCTATCGAATAACCACCACAAAGAATTGGATATAGGAAGGAAGATCTTGTACAAGATCAAGTACTACTCATCATGGCGCAAATAAATAGGCCTGTATTCACAACTCTTTTGGATTGGTGTTCTAATATCTTATATCATTGATTTAGGGAATAAAGCTTGTGTATGAAAATTTTTAATGTATAGTATCAGAGCATAGATGTATGATTTAGGACCTAATAAATATGTGATTTTTGACATGCATGCATGTTATAGACTATGTTTGTCTTCAAGCATGCATTGTTGGGCTATAGAAGTCTTCTTACTTATATACTCTTCACTTAACTCAATCCTAACGTGTTGTCAATGTTATAAAATTCTTCATGCAGGCTTACATTAATAAATTTATTTTATATTATTTTTATAAAATAGGTTGATGGGATAGTCCATAATTGGTTAGCCCTATCAAATATGTGATATAGAGTATATTAAGCTTGGCATCTTATAATAAGTCTAGTTAGGCAGCTAAGTGTAGGCCAAATAGGCTTTACACCCAATGTTACTGAAGCCTGTGATGGGAAGGTTCAATAATCTATATAAAAGTATTATGTCCCCTCTCTAACCTATGATAACATTTCATAAACTGATGAGACATTTCATTAGATGTGTCCTTCTGTTTTCTCTGGTTGCTCCATCAAATAACCACCATAAAAGAATTGGCTATAGGAAGGAAGATCTTGTACAAGATCAAGTACTACTCAACATGGCTCAAATAAATAGGCCTCCATTCACAACTCTTTTGTATTAGTGTTCTAATATCTTATATCATTGATTTAGGGAATAAAGCTTGTGCATGAAAAAAAATTAATGTTTAGTATCAGAGCGTAGATGTATGATTTAAGACCTACTAAATATGTGATTTTGACATGCTTGCATGTTATAGACTATGTTTGTCTTCATGCATGTGTTGTTGGGCCATAGGAGTCTTTCTACTTATATACTATTCACTTAACTCAATCTTAGCATGTTGCCAATGCTATAAAATTTTTCATGCAGTTTTACATTAATAAATTAATTTTATATTATTTTTATAAAATAGGTTGATAGGATAGTCCATAATTGGTTAGCCCTATCAAATATGTGATATAGAGTATATTAAGCTTGACATCTTATAATAAGTCTAGTTAAGCAGCTAAGTGTAGGCCAAATGGGCTATACGTCCAATGTTACCTAAGCTCGTGATGGGAAGGTTCAATAATCTATATAAAAATATTACGTCCCCTCTCTAACCTATGATAACATTTCATAAACTGATGAGACATTTTCATTAGATGTGTCCTTCTGTTTTCTCTAGTTGCTCCATCGAATAACCACCATAAAGGATTGGATATAGGAAAGAAGATCTTGTAAAAGATCAAGTACTACTCATCATAGCGCAAATAAATAGGCCTTTATTCACAACTCTTTTGGATTAGTGTTCTAATATCTTATATCATTTATTTAGGGAATAAAGCTTGTGCGTGAAAATTTTTTGTTGTTTAGTATTAGAGCAAAGATGTATGATTTAGGACCTAATAAATATGTGATTTTTGACATGCATGCATGTTATAGACTATGTTTGTCTTCATGTATGCGTTGTTGGGTCATGGGAGTTTTCCCACTTATATACTCTTCTCTTAATTCATTAGGGATTTTTTCACTTATATACTCTTTTTACTTAACTCATTTCTTATATATTCTTTTCACTTAACTCATTTTTTATTAATGTGTGACTTCAATACTCATACTTGAATTTTTCACATTTTCTCTCTCAAGTGTGAGTCCCAACATTAATATGTTTTTCCTATGTTATACTGTTTTTATAAAATAAGTTGATGAGATAGTCCATAATTGGTTAACCCTATCAAATATGTGATATAGTGTATATTAAGCTTGACATCTTATAATAAGTCTAGTTAGGCGGCTAAGTGTAGGCCAAATAGGTTATACATCCAATGCTACTAAAGCCCGTGATGGGTAGGTTCAATAATCTATATAAAAGTATTGCGTCCCCTCTCTAACCTATGATAACATTTCATAAACTAATGAGACATTTTCATTATATGTGTCCTTTTGTTTTTTGTGGTTGCTACAACGAATAACCACCATAAAGAATTAGATATAGGAAAGAAGATCTTGTACAAGATCAAGTACTACTCATCATGGCGCAAATAAATAGGCCTCTATTCACAACTCTTTTGGATTGGTGTTTTAATATCTTATATCATTGATTTAGGGAATAAAGCTCTTGTGCATGAATTTTTTTTAATGTTTAGTATTAGAGCATAGATGTATGATTTAGGACCCAATAAATATGTGATTTTTGACATGCATGCATGTTATAGACTATGTTTGTCTTCATGCATGTGTTGTTGGGTCATGGGAGTTTTCTCACTTATATATCATTCTCTTAACTCATTTGGGGTCTTTCCACTTATATACTCTTTCACTTAACTCATTTTTTACTAATATAAGACTTTAATACTCACATTTGAATTTCTCACATTCTCTCTCTCAAGTGTGAGTCACAACATTAATATGTTTCCCTTCAAGTAAGAGCAATTCTAAATATTCACGTGGTTACCAACCAAGAATCAAGTTTTGTCAATGTGATCCACAACTTAGGGTTGGGTTGAACTCGAGCACCAACCACTGTCTCCAAATACACGTCACATCTTAATTCAAAACCTTAAGACAATAAGTCTATGAGTCTTCCTATTTATATACTATTCACTTAACTTATTTTTTATCAATGTGAAACTTCAACACTCACACTTAAATTTTTAACATGTGTATATTTATCTGTGTTATAGCTTATTCTTAAACTCTTACTGAATTGGAAATTTTTGTTGTTTAAACACGAAACTTTCTGGATTTTATTCCTCTATGTAGAATACTTTCATAATGTTGGATTACGTGAGTAGTATGTCTAAACTATTACATAGTATATTGATATTGCGTGTTTTAAATAATCTGTGACTACAAACAAGCTATCTTTTGTACGAGTTCCAAGAGAATTCACCTTTGCGTTTCTTTCATTTAAATATATGAGTGATGATTGAATATTTTCTGAGTAATTGAAATTGAAAATATTGATGCTAGAATAATGAATATGTTAGATACCTTGTATCCGATTCTCAATTCTGTGACTCTGTCCATTTCAAAATTCTTGTATGGGTTTTGTTTCTTAAAGGTTTCTGGTTGTATTAGGATAACTTTTCTTTTATTAAAAGCCGCAAAAGTGGTTGAAAAATGGCAAGTTTGTCGCTGGCAACCATGGAGGAAGGGGTTGTTTTTAAGGCTATGTTACGGTCAATTATGGCTTTTTTTATAATAATAAAAAATCAGAATGATTCTCTAAATCAATACTAAAACACGTTGAGATGAGGACACCTTCCTTGGAAATGATCAAACCGTTGGAAAATTTAAAGAATCATGTTTTTATTCAAGTGCTGTTTCGCAAAGACCCGTCTCATAGCAAAACGGGTCACTTTTGATCTGTTATTTACTTGCTTTTATCCAAAAAATGTTGTAAATTCTTCCTATATAAATTAGGTTTCTAGGAGAAACCAATCTTTGAAACTACACAAAACATTGAAATATTAGAAGAAAATGCAACAATTTGTAGCATGGGTAGCGCGACCCTTTTTCTCTATCAGATAGGAAGGACTATTTCATAAAATGTACTTACTAATGACGAATTTAAAGGGGACATGCATGGAACACGATTCTCTCGTTATGTCAAATTTCTTTTAAGATATCAGTACTCTAATATACTACAAGATAAAAATAACGAAGATGAAAGAGTTATACATGATATATATTTGATAATTAATGACTTGATATATATATATATATATATATATATATATATATATTGATGCCATAATTTTTGTTTTTCTATCATTTTTTAATCTATATACAATGTATTCACTAACTCTTTTCATTTTTAGTTTCATTTCTTTTTTTTAAATCTTTATGTAAAAAAATTTTATTTTACCAATAAGCTACTCATGATATAAAGGATACCACTAGTATGATGTTTTTAATATTTAATATTTAGTTTCTTTATTCTCTTTCTTCACTCTTTTCATAAAAGTTTATATAAAGACATTAAAAATTTTATTTTTCATGTCGTAACTATTTTAATAAATACAATATGTAAATATAATGTTGCCTAAATAAATTAAATTTATATAATTACGTTAATTTTAAAATAAAATTTTACTTATTAAATGTAACATTTGTTAAGATTAAGAATATGTCATTAAAATAAGAAAACAATTTGCTACACTTATCGAAAAGAACAAGATAGTTAGGATTATAATGTAAAATATAAATGTCATTACTTCAAATTCATTTATTAGTATATACTATGTCTATGATATATACCCTATGAAGCACAAACACGACACGATACGAGGACACATCAAATTCAAAAAAAGATTATAAAACTTGGTTTATATATATATATATATATTAAAATTACAAAATTTAAGAAAAAAGATTCAAAATTCATTAATATTATTTCTATAAACCTGAAGATTTATAATATTTTAATATATGTCATATGTGTCCAATATTTGTTACCTACTAAGCTCTTCTTAAAAAATAGAACATAATTTCTATTGACATTTTCTGAAAAATCTCATAAACAAATTTCTCCTAATAGAACTAACCATATACAAGTACATGTACATAAAAAAAATTAACTTGAGAGAATATTAGTGTGAGACAAGTTTCGGTGATGATGAAATGGATGGTTTGGTACGAGCAAAGGTAGAAGGAATAGATAAAAATAGTGAAAAGATAAAACTTAAAAGTCTAATAGTGACGCGTGAAAAACTAAAACTTAAATACTGGTATGTGAAAATAGTGACTTGGGACGTCAGTCATGTGATTAAACGTGGGTGGTTACGGGCTTACTAAGTGAACGTTAGTCATAAAAACTATTTTTTTAAAGAAATATTAATGAGTTGTGTCGTGTCCTAGACGTGTCCAAGCGTATTTGATATGGATCTAAGCGTATTTGATACGTATCCAAATTGAAAAAAAAAATTAATCAGACATATTCAAACACCTGTGTCGTACGAGTATCTTTATGTGTCTGACACGGACACATGTCTAACACGTAAATACACTTTAAAAATTGCGTGTCTGTGCTTCATAGTATATACCTGATAATGTAATTAATTAATGACTTTTAGTCCCTCCAGGAGAATTGTTCTGTCCCTGATAGAGAACCTTAAGAAACATGAATAGATATAATGCTAGGACTTTGGATCTGGACCTTTGTAAATATAAGAGGAAATCAATACATGAATCACAAGTTTCAGCATTTAAAGTTTTAAACCATTAGCTTGACAGCCCCAACTAGTGAACAGAGTTCACAATACAATATATTAACATAATATAGTCATGAGTTATATGATAGAAAGTTATGCAGCATGTTTAATATTCAATCAAAACATAATACCTGGTAGGTTCAGGGCCTACAGCTAGCTTCACAGAACTCATACAATTGATTTGCAACCATGTAACGCATACGCCAAGACTTATCCTGTTCAGGATTAAATCACATCCCATGAAATAAAAAAGAAGCGAACAAAACAAAAAAGATGACTTGGTGTGGTGGACACAACATTCCATAGATATATAAACGCAGGGATAACAAATTAATAAGGGTGTGTTTGAGAGTTGGGAGGAAAAGGGAGGGAAAGAATCAAAGTAAAAAGAAGGGGGAGGGAAGAGATTGGGCAGTTAAATTATGATTTTCTTTTCCCTGGTTTTGAAGTTTAAAATAAACAAAAAGGAAATAGAGGGTTAAAATAATATATATATATATATATATATATATATATATATATATATATATATATATATATATATATATATATATATATATATAAAATTTACTTTTATTAATAAACTATTACATTAACGTTACGTTTCAACAATGATAATTTTTTTAAGAGTATACTTATAGTTGCAATAAAAAAAAAAAAAGAGAGCATACGTATAGTTGTTAGTATTGTATGTCATAGGTGTACCATTTTCTTTAAGGTTGTTTCTGTTGGTTAACAACCAACCACAACTCAATAGAATGAATTCGTCCAGACTCTTACATGAAGGGACTCTTTTTCTGTCCTTGAGGATCTCACCAAAACGCCTCTTTTTCTGTCCTTGAGGATCTCACCAAAACGCCGTCATAGACTATGAACTAGATCAAAATCATTCTCAACGAATTCATAAAAAATGATTCCATTTTTTTCATTAGGTCTAGGTAGAGACCAAAGGTCTTGAGAGACCAAACTGGCAGAACAACTCAAAAGATAAAAAAGTATTGTTAATTTCTCTATGCTCGTTCCAAGTTCGAAGGATCATTTGTAGAAATAAGAATCCCTCCCGTTACATGATATAAGATCTATGGAGCAATTACTTAGAAATCTCTTTCATGACAATTGTTTGTGAAGAACAGAATTGTTCCCTGCTTTTGTGCGGTTGCTTCCCGAAGTAAGGATAGCAGCTGCTGGGAAAGTGACCAAGTTTTGTTGGATCTTAAATCCAGATCTTGCAATTCAGCATATTCTTCCTTGTGTGAAGGTGTGCGTCTTTTTTGTTTTTGTCTTAATGTAATTTATGCAATTCATCATAAATCCAGTCCAGATCTTACATGTTTAAATACTTTGCAACAACTTTTGCAGGAATTGTCATCAGATTTTTCGCAGCATGTTCGCTGTGCTTTGGCTTCAGTAATAATGGGAATGGCTCCGGTGTTAGGAAAGGTATAAGTGTCAAATAGCATTCTTTGCAGTTATGGTGGTCAAGGCAAGAATAGTCATTATCCATATCATGCATGGTTAAATGTATTGTTGGGTGTCCTCTTTTTTTTTTTTTTTTTTATAAAATACTGAATTATGTCCTTTGCAAGTGAGTTTGGAGATATGTCATGCTTTGGACTTTATTGCTCTGTGCAGCAGTTAACCAGATTCACCCTTTAAAATTCTCACCTCCCCCATCCTCGCAACCTATAATAAAGAGAAGAAAGAGCCTTTCTGCCAAAGCTAGGTTTAGTGCACACTGCATATATCCAGGCCTCCTACATTGGCAAAGGTGTAAACTATGAGAGTGAAAGCCTATGTGAATGTTATCAATGTTTCATGTGTCATTCTGTGTTCCGCATATCATTCCTTAGTTTTTTTTTTTTTGTGAGCAATCTGTCTTTTTTTATGCTTGCGTGTTTACTTTATGGTATCTGACTTCTTGCTTTTGCTGGTATAAAGACTTATATATTGAGTTCACTGCATTGTGATAATTTGCAATTCATGCTGTGCCATTGTTGTTTAACCTTTTTTATTTTGTTCAAAATTTGCAAGAAACTACTACCTATTCTTCCTTTTCTTCATCGCTGGATGCAACAATTGAGCAGCTTCTTCCTATTTTCCTTTCCCTTTTGAAGGATGAATTTCCTGATGTGCGCCTAAATATCATAAGCAAGCTTGATCAAGTGAATCAGGTTTATAAATTTCTGGAGTGGTTTTTATTTGCAAATTGTCTTGTATTTCTTTGGCAACCTGTTCTCTTTTCTATTTTTCTCTGGTGATGCTACTAATTCTAGCTAACAGAGCTTATGGCCTTGTGCCTGCATGCCACCCCCTACTCACATACAAATAAAAAGCATATAAAGAAAGCAAACTTTTCAAAGTGATGTTGATCAAGCCATTCTTGCAGGTTATTGGAATCGATTTGTTATCTCAATCTTTGTTACCAGCCATTGTTGAGCTTGCGGAGGATAGGCATTGGAGGGTTCGGCTTACAATAATCGAGTATATACCCTTTGGATGTTGTTGGAGGCCCGAAAAGAAAGGGTGCATCTACGAATTGGGTTCATAAGTTACTAATGTCATTGGATCTTCCGTCACTCTCTCCTCCTCTTCCATTGATGGAGTATTACCAGGAAAGATTACTACAATGTAGGTCAAAATTTAGGATTTAACTGATGAGTTTCATCAAAAAAATCTTGAACAAGACATGATAAAACAGAAAATGAAATAGTGGGAGGAGATGTCTAGGGATCTTGCACCTAAAGAAGAGAATGATCATGATGATGAGGAGATGAGTGACAATATTACGAATTATGATGACCCAAATCTTTGATTATTTTTATTTTTATGTTTTCATTAACAATTTAAATATTTTTAGTCACAATTTAAATATTTGTAATGATAATTAATTATTACTTTACATTTTGGTACTAAAATTTGTGATGATGTTTTGAATTTGTAATTTTTGATGTTATATGACTTATTGTGATATAAAATTGCATCACGGTTAGCTATAAAAATTAAAGTATATTAAAAAGTAATTCTAAAAAATAAAAAATGGACACTTTTTGTCTCTAACTTTTAGAGACGGATATATTTCTATCTTTAAACTTAGAGATAGAAATGTGTCAGTCTCTAAATTATAGAGATGGAATTAGTCCATCTCTATTTTATTTTGAAAAAATTATTGTAATCAAATTTAAATAGTTAAGAGAGAGGCATTTTAATATTAGAGACGAATTAATGTCATCTCTAATTTAATTACTATTATATTTGTTCTTAAAAAAATTGACAAATTTGTCTCTAATTAAATATGGATATTTTAGTTAGAGATAGTAAAAATTCATCTCTAATTAGAGATAAAATTAATTTTTCTATCTCTAATAATTAAAGATGTCACTTTTACTAATAGATTTATTTTCGTCTCTAATTCTGTCTTTAAATAATTAGAGAGATAGAATTTTAATGTTTTAATTATGAATTTTGTTTATCTCTAAATCTGATTTTTTTAATAGTGAAATATTTGATAATTTTTTAAATAATTTAAAAATTATGACGATGATTCATTAGGAGGGTACATAATTTTTCTTATGGGTATATATGAAGTGTACATTTAATCTAGATAAAATATCAAGAGGCAGGAGCAGTGGCTATTAGGAGAGGATTGCAGCTAGTGCTTGACCTATGCTTATGGGATGTTGTCATGGAGACTGATTTAAGGATATGCCATTAAGCATTCCATAGCTTTGTTTGTAAACACTCCTACGTAGGAGTTGTCATGAGGGATTGTACCCAGGTCGCTTTGCATTTCAGATCTTTCTCGTGTAATCATATTTGTAGGGGTGGGAATAAAACAGTACATTGGCTTGCATCCTCAACTCATTCTTTGCCTGATTGGTTTAGGTAGAAGATGGCCGGCCCCCTAGAGGTCAAAGACTTAGCTGTATTGGATGTACTGGCTGTTGATTTATCTTAATGATATTTCATTTCCACGTCAATATATATATATTATGGAGAATGCATTTAGTGAAAAGTATATTTATTATAAGAAATGATGTGTAAATCTTGATTATTAGATTTTATATGAATAATTAATATTAAAATATAAATATATGTGATATTTTTAAGTGTTCACATGATCATTTTTATATGCTCAAGATTTAGTCTTTTCACTTACTCATAATAAAATTTTTTAACTAAATAAGTCTTTTATATATATATATATATATAGTTGATACTCAATTTTATCTATAAAATTTTTATTTTTGTTAGTTAATCAATGTATGAATATCCAATTTGTCAGGGTCATTAAAGTCTCTTAACTCAAATTAAAACAATAAAAACAACACAAAAAAGAGAGAAATAAAAAAAATGAAAAATTCTAAAACTTGAAAAAAATGAATAAAAAAAATGAAAAATAAAAAAAGAAGAAATTTGAAAAAAATTAAAGTGTCTAGATTCATTGTATCACTAAGTCTCACGTAGGAGAAGTCATGTCTAGATTAATTGTATCACTTGTATCACTAAATCTTACATTAGAGAAATCATGCTCCTTCTTCCTCCCCTCCTCCTATATAAAGGGATGATTTTTAATTGTTTTATGATCTAAAAAAATTATACACTGGGATTTAATACTAAGTATAAGAGTTCGAGAACTTTATTAATTTTTTTTACACACTTAGATTTAATATCAAGTATAAGAGCTCAAGAATTTTAGTAAATTTTTTTTTTTTGCAAGTGGATTATTTTTCAAGGTTTGATTTGAAGAGAAAACGTAGAGTCCTGTGTGTCAACTTCTTTGAGCATATCATTTTTATACGCATTAAAAGTAAGCTTGTTTTTTTTTACTTATATTATTATTTTTTATACACGTTATTCATTTTAACTTATTCATTTGTTAGTTTAGTTTATTTATTTATTTTTATTTTTTATTTTTATAATTTTTTTATTTTAAAATTAATTAAAAAATAAATTAAAATTAGTTGAATTGTGACAATTTATTAATTCTGTATCTTTTTGAATTATCTAAGTTGTGACACAATTTGACAATTCATTTTTTATATAAATAAAAAAATTTAAATAAATTTTTAAAATAAAAATCTTTTTAAAATTAAAAATAATTAATTAATAATTATTTTTTAAAAAATTACTTAACTTTAAATTTTTTATTACACTAAAAAATCACGTAAAAGCATAAATTTATTTTTCTTAAGTAAAAATTAAATTTTTATAATTTAATTATTTTTTTCTTTTATAAATAATCATAACATTTTAAAAAATTAAAATAAATATATTTAAAATTATTAAAATTTACACAAGTTTTATTTCTAAAACCGGCAGCGTATCGGAGACTCTCACTTTAGACTCCACTAAGGGCTCTCCTGTCCTATTTCCTAAAACAGTGATTGGATGTGGATACAGAAACATTGTGACCTTCCAGGGGCAAAGCTCTGGCATAGTTGGCCTTGCAAATGGGCATGCATCCCTTATATCTCAAACTGGTTCTTCAATCGCTGGCAAATTCTCTTATTGTTTGGTGCCAATGTTTTCACGGTCTAACACCTCAAGCAAACTCAATTTTGGAGATGATGCTGTGGTTTCTGGTGATGGAGTTGTCTCAACTCCCATGGTCCCAAAACTCTATTACTACCTAACCTTGGAAGGATTTAGTGTGGGAGACAACAGAATAGAGTTTGGAAACTCCTCCTCTAGCAATAGTGAAAATGGTAACATCATAATTAACTCAGGCACAACACTACCACTTTTGCCAGATGATCTTTACTCTAAGTTGGAATCAGCAGTGGAAGCTGTGGTAAAACTAGAGCATGTTGAGGACCCTACAAGACAATTGACACTTTGCTATAGAGCTACATCAGAAGAATTGGAGCTTCCAGTAATCACAGCACATTTCAGTGGTGCAGATGTCCAGTTGAATGCTCTCAACACCTTTGTTCAAGTTACTGATGAGGTTGTATGCTTCGCTTTCGCCTCATCTCCAAGTCTTTCCATCTTTGGGAACTTGGCGCAGCAGAACTTCCTAGTTGGCTATGACCTCCAAAAGAATATCGTCTCCTTCAAGCCCACAGATTGCACCAAGTAGTGATTAACAATGACATATATTAGCTTCTTCTTGTCTACTTCACTCAACTCTCGTTGGTGAATTAATATTTAATAACAAAACTTTGCATGTATTCTATTTATAATATATAAAAGTAAGCTCAGGGATGTAATATTGCAAAGATGTTAATCATACATTTTTTTTAAGAATGTATGAGTGTTCATATTTTTTTAAAGAATATAATTAAATGAAAAAAATAAAAAAATATGTATAATAAATAATATTAAATAAAATATAAAATATATATATATTATTTAATATAAAAATATAAGAATTTAATTTAAAATTACCATATCAGCCATGCTTTGCTTTGCAAAATTGCCACATCAAATCTTGCTAAACTGACACCTCGTCGTACACATGCTGGTTTTCTCTTGCAGCCAACATCTTCTCCTCTTCCTGTCCAGTACGGGTATTCACGATTCAATTTGTGAGTCAAAAAATCAAACGATTTAAACAATATTGTTTATATCAATTTAGATTAAATTAAACTTATTACATTTTGAAAATTGAATCAATTGAATCTAATTTAAATCAATTTAAATTAATCAATTTAATCAATTTTTGATTTAAAATTTTTTAAAAAAAATTTATGAGTTATAAACAATTTAATCTATTAAAAAAAAGAAATAAAAAAATAAAAATAAAAAATATAAATAACTTATTTCATAAACTTAAAATAATATTTTATCACATAGAATGAAAAAATATATATGAGAAATTATTGTAATTATAAGTAAAATTATAAATTTTATAATAAAAAATATATTATATAATATTAATCAATTTAAATTGAATTGGATCAATTTTAAAAATAAAATCCGAAATTCGATATGATCCGATCAATCAATTTTCAAAATCTCAATTAAAAAAAAATCAAATTTATTCAGTTTTAATTGGATTTCAATATTTCAATTTGGCTTTTAGTTCTATTTTTTATTTGAATTGGCTATGAAAACTCCTACTATCCAGCCACGTTACCAATTCTCCATCTCTACAGCTTTGGAAACGCACACCCTCATACGTCCCTCTTGCTCTTCACCCTGCGTAACTCATCTCTTCCTCTTCACCCAAATATCTGTAGAAGATGCTTCTGGACCTAATCAATTTGACCCCCCAAACAAATGGCATAATGTTGCTTGAGCATTTGGTTTTTCGGAGGCGAATAAACTACCTTAGGCAGTTTGTTACTGACGCTGCACAGGTTAATTAGTTCAATTGAATGCTTCAGAAATTGTCAAACTTTGTAATTGCTTATTATGCTTTGTATTTGTATTTCGATTCATCTCTTGCTTTGTTATTTTATGTTGCTAAAATTGTTGATTGTTATGATATTATCGCATGCTTTCCCGTCAGATTCTCATACCTTCCATTCTCTGTGCTTTTACACACTTCATATAAATCATCTACATAAATTAGTGGTAGAGAATGAGGGGGGAAAATGATACTTTTTGCATTTTTCTTCAACTTTTTCTAGTTTATTCCTTAAAAACAGCCCACTCAAGCCATGCATTTTTAAGCCCAGTTCAAGCTAGTGATGATGACAATACAGTCTATCATAAAGAAATTCTTGTTTAAATTTAAAATACCCAATTGAGTACATCAAACTAATTAAAATTTAATATTTTTATTGATCTTTGTGTTACATAATTAATTTCATAAAAATTAATAAAAATACTAAATTTTAATTAATCTGATGTACTTAACTATGATGCTCCAAATTTAGGTAAAAATTTATCTTCAGTCATAATAGCAATTCTTCCACTTTGAGCTTCAAAAGGTTAGCAGTGTTTGGAATTTTCTTTCTTTCTTATTATTATTATTCTGGTCTGTGACATTGTAACTATTTTCAAACACACATTTTTGGCCTGGAAAGTTCATATTTCTTGAATTTCCATTTCCTTTGGCAATCTCTATATCCATTCATTTTCATTAAATTTTGGTTTTTTATGATATGCATGTGTTTGCAGGTTTTGGTTTAGATGTTTATTTTGAAGTCACAATTGTATAGCAGTGTAAAGGACAAAACACAAGTGCATGGGGATGAGAGGTATGGTTCCCTGGCCAATGGCCATCGAAGTCTTTTTTAGTTGGAATACATAATTTTATTATTGTCAAGTTTTGATTCCAAAATATTTGATTTATTATCATAATTATATAACAGTTTCTATGCTTGTAGCATTTATAGCAAAATAATATAAACTTATTCTGCATCATGACTATATGAAACCCAAAAGTGAAAATGAAATGAAACCCAACACAATTTAAGCACATTCTAAAGTATACTTCGTCTTTGGATTCTATTAAGCAGGTATCATTAGTTCAACGAGGGAGGCTGCAATGTGTACTAAACTCCAAGTGTTAACATGTGGATGGCATTTTAAAATGCTAGTGCTAGACCAAGTGCACGCTGGCAATTGGTTTGCCTATCTTCTTTTAGGTTTGATGCACCACTTATATATGTATTGGAAATTAATGGAAACACATTAGATGATGTTGCTACTATTTAATATCAGTATGTGAGGTCTTTGGTACTTTATTTGTGATGCTATCTTCACATGGTAGGCGTGGCATATGGTGGCGAATCCAATAAGCCTTAACATAGGGAATGATACAGATAGACAAACGTGTGAGATTGTTCTGTTCCTTCACGTGACTGAATAGAAACATCATTTTAAAACTAAAATAATTACAAGGGCTTAGAAGTTCTAGTGGAAACATTCTTGCTACAACATAAACTTCACTTATAGAACCACCTATATTGAGGTGGGTTCATCTCATACAACTACTGAGGAACAGTCCTCACAGCCTTGTGTGTGAAATAGTTGAATATTTGTTGTATCCAAAGATGAGGTCAGTTAGATTACAAACAACAATAGTTGTTATATTCGTATTGAAGTAGACAGATTGGTGAAGGTTAGTGGAAGATATATTAAAGTCTATTCTTATGTAATATTAAAGATTCAGTATTCTTGAAAATGATACTATTCTTATTTAGGAATGCAAGCTGGCTTTGTGCATTTTACATGAGTTGGTTCAGGAAATCATGGTGGTCTAGGAGATCCTGCTGTTGGCAACTTGGCATGGTATTCCCTAGATATACCGCTCTGCCTCAACTTGGTTTGGGAAATTCTAAAATGGCATGGTACGGATATAAACTGCTGAATTTTATTGGATGTTGTAATGTTTGAGGAGCTAAATAAACAGCCAGTTCAAATGCTTTAGTCCCTTTGACATGGATGCAATCTCTTTCTTTCAAACTTTATATAAGAACAATCCACGCATCGCACAAGTTTACATCTAGTTTTATTTGTTCTTTCCTCGTTCAATTCATAGCTGATAATATATAGGATGAGTAAAAGTGCTTAATTACTATTCATTATATTATATTAAAACGACCACTCTAATAAGACTCGTTAATTACAATGAGAGTGAATTACGACTTTAGGTAAATATTATCTGTTATATTAAGAATTTGAGTCCTATAGTATTTACTTTAGGAAAATTGTAATTTTGTTGAAAAAAAAAATATCAGCCCGCAATTGCTCACAAAACTATTTTCTCGATAGCTTCTTTTTTATATTATGTTGAGTGTTATAGTGGTTTACACTCTCAAACTCCTTACATAGTATAGTTGCACTCGGGAAGATATTGAAAATAATATCTTAATTAATTGTACATATCTTCTTTTATTTATTGTAAATATTATGTTTTCTAATGATTGTTAGTTTCTTAAGTTATTAGAATATTTTGTTTGATAGTTTTTTGTTTTAGATATAGCTCTTTAGTTTTAAGATTTGTTTCTTTTTTCCATTGTTTGGATTTTTAGCATATATTTCTCCTATAAATGGAAGAGACTTTAACTTTATTTTTCCTATATTGCCTTATTTCAAACACACTTTTTAATCATATCAATAAATTACCTTAAAAACATGATTTCAAGAAAATTAATGGTTTGTGGTGGGATGGGATGGGATCCATCCCACCCACTCCCATCTCATTCCATCATTTTTTAACACAACCAAACAATGGAACCTATCTACATCCCATCCCATCCCATCCCATCCCATCCCACTCAATACCATCAATCCAAACATAGCTTTAGAGATTTGTTTCCTTTTTTATTATATATATTTCTCCTATAAATGGAGACTTTTGTACGTCTCTTAATCATATCAATAAAAAACCTATTTCAAGTTGGTCTCAGAACCAAGATTTTATTTGTTTTCGTCTATTTTGTTAGGCTTATTTTCGTCTATTTTGCTAAGTTTGTTTGTTTTCATCTGTTTCATCCAGACATCTGTGGAGAGATGTGTTAAGAGTCTTACATCCACTTAATATTTTGGAGTTGGTTTATATATCTGGTTAGAATATCACAATTTTATGTTAGAATATCACAGGAAACAAGGGTTGTGGGACTAAAATAAATATTAAATAATAATAATTTATAATAATTTTATTTTTCTCAATAGAATGCATTAATTTTAATAATATCATAGTGTATATTAATTCTTTCAAACATGCGAATTAGCTTATCTTTCTTTTTGTCATTAAAATTTTTATCTTATTAATATTTTCACATATTTTAAAAGTTCTATGTAAAAGTTGTGAAGGTTTAGCAGCAACTAACCCTATATAAATGCAAGCGAAGATTTTGAGATCAAAAGATTGAGAAATCGTGTGAAATCAATTAATATTTCTTTGTTATAGACTTCATATGTTATAATAAAATTAGTCTTCTCGTCAAAAAAAAAATAGTCTTGCATATCTTAAATATACATAAAATTTATTGATTTATATAATTTGATTGGACTTGATTAGAGTTAAGACTTCTTTGTAGTTTTCAAACTTAATAAAATTTTATATTTTCCAAAATTAAAATGATATAGCATTTCTCAAATAGAAAATAGTCAAATATAACCCATAATTTTGGTTATGTTGAGTAAGAGTGAACGTAAAATAAGAGTGAACGTAAAATAAACAGATGAAGGACTAAAGTTAAATTTATATATGATCCCGTTATTACTTTTTATATACATTTACATGCAATCCAATGACTCTACATATTATTTTCTTTCGTATACTAAAATGTTATCTACCTAGTTTTTTTTTTTTTTATTTGTATGAAAAATGTGAAGACCAAATGTTTGTGTGCTTTTGCGATTTTGCTTTGGGTAATTTATAGCTCAAGTTATATCTCATATAATTGGATAACATTGAAACATTATCTCATATAATTGAGAAAAAAATTTATATTATTTCAATTGTGTGTTTGTTTTTCTGTGTTTTTTTTGATTTTACCTTAGACAATTTATAAATCAAGCAATATCTCATATAATTGGGAAACACTCAAACATTACATATAATCGAGAAATAGTATTGTACCATTATATCATATACTTGTGAAATAATGCAACAATATATTCTAAATTAGTTTTATAATATTGCTTTTTTTAAGTCAATAATCATCAATTTTTCAAATTTTGGCTTTCCAATCACTCAATATTATAAATCAATCAGAATCAAAGTTCATTAATTAAGATATTAATTTTTTACTTTTATTATATTATATATTTTTACAATATTATTTCTTTAATTTTATTAAAACATAATTTTTCTTACTTAAGGTTGTACCTCATGCAGGCACGTATCGTTTTTCTTATTTACACTATATATATATATATATATATATATATATATATATATATATATATATAGCCATTATTGACACCATTGTAAAAAGTTATAACTTAATCAGGCCAGGCTGCCTTTTCCTTTTGAGGCTTGGAGATTCATGTCAAACAATTAATAATAATTAAAGTATCTCAAAATTGAAAGATCAAACGCTATATATAAAACTTGAGTATGAGTAGAGTTGTTTTCAATCAGTTGTGATATAATTTAATTTATAAATGTGTATTGATCTGACTATAAAATGTTCAAATCCTTTAAGTATATAATTCTAGATTCGATCTTGAAATTTATGTATATGTAAATAACATTATTAAAAGGGTTTCTTACTTATATGTGTGATCGTATTCGAGAGATTATTTTCTCACATATTATATGAAAAGATAGTCTAAGAAAGAAAAAAAAAAGAGTTATTTCCAGCCGTACTCCATATCTAATGTCCACATATGTCTCTTAATTAGATGACATATGTCCTTTACAATTTAAATCTTTTGTTGAGCAATAGGATTTGAAATTTAAATCTCTCATAATTACCAAGATCTTCTCCTAAATATATGGTCTTCTGTTTATCTATTCCTCAAAATAATTGTTATAACATTATGAGTTTATCTCAAAATAATAAAATAAAATAAAAGGTAACAAATAAAAAAATTAAATTTTAAATACTTAAAAGTTATTTTAATCAATATTACTTAAAAAGTAATTCTGTTAATGTTACTTTAATGATGAAATTTCTAATCATAAATTAAATTATTTATTTGTAAAATTAATTTTCAAAATATAGTTTTAACACGTTCTAAAATATTTTTAAAAATCCTGTGCATTGAACGAGTTACTTATTAGTTTCTAATTATTTTCTTGAGAATTATCCATATATACTCCTCTTTTGCGCATTAGAAGCACTTCCCAATTTTGGCAAACTTTACTAAACCATAATCATGCATTGTAAGGAAACAGCGATTAATCAATGCATTTCAGACCATAGTTTCCCTCATTCTCATGTTTTTATAGCCCCTTTTCCACAAACAATTTCATCAACACCCTTACTTATGGCTGACAATTAGCCAAGCTGGCTTGTGAGCTACTCAAGACTCGGTTTGCTAACAGTTCAATAAGCTAAGCTCATGAGTTTATGAGCTGATTTGAGCTCGAGAATTTGGCTTGTTTAATAAACGAACCGAGTTTGAGTTTTCATATATTTGGTTCATTAATTAGCATGAGAGCTAACTTGACACACACACACTTAAAAACTCATTTTTTTTTTCTTATATCTCACATTTATGGTCTAAATCTACATACAAAAAACTTTTTTATTAGTTAATAATATTTACAGTATTTTATAATTGTTTTCTTGTTGGTCAAGGGGTCTCCACTCCTATTATCAATGGACAATGGTCTTAAAACTCAAATGTGTTATGACCTACCAGTCTACCACTGTATGCACCTTACCATCTATAAATATGTTGAATAGTTAGTAGTTGGTTTCTTTATGTTATAAGTTAGCTCATTGAGTTTGAGCTGCTCGTAAGCTCATAATAAGCTGAGCTTCCACCAAAATGAGCTCATTTCCTTATTAAGTTGAGTTTGAGCTCAACCAAGTTCAACTCATTGCTAGCCCTACTCTAACTCACCATCAGTAGTCAATAGAGTCCTTTTAAAAAGTTACTAAGAATGCATTAATTAATGGTAAGAAAGTTGATATAATTTGCTGGAGGTTATAGATTAAAACCTCTCAATCATGACAAAAATGGCAGGTTATTCTTCATCTCTTGCTTTTCGTTTGCTTTGCCTTTGTGGCATCATCTCTCTCAATGAGGCTCTCAATGGTAGCTTCAGTGTGGAACTCATCTACTATGACTTTTCAAGATCACCAGTCTCTCATAAATTCAATCCTAGTGTGTTGTCAATGTTAGAAAATTCTTCATGTGGGCTTAAATTAATAAATTTATTTTATAGTTTTTTATAAAATAGGTTGATTGGATAGTCCATAATTGATTAGTCCTGGCGTCTTATAATAAGTCTAATTAGGCAACTAAGTGTAGATCAAATGGGGATGGGAAGGTTCAATAACCTATATAAAGGTGTTACGTCCACACTCTAACCTATGATAACATTTCATAAACTGATTAGACATTTGCCATTAGACGTGTCATTCTGTTTTCTCTGGTTACCCCGTCAAAAGACCACCATAAAGAATTGGGTATAAGAAGGAAGATCTTGTACAAGATGTCAAGATCAAGTACTACTCATCATGGCACAAACAAGCACACCTCTATTCATCACTCTTTTGGATTTGGTGTTCTAATATCATATATCCATGATATAGGAAGTAAAGTTTATGCATGGAAAATTTCTAACATTTATTATCAGAGCATAAATGAATGATTTAGGACCCAAATAAATATGTTAATGTTGACATGCATGCATGTTATAGCCTATGTTTGTCTTCATGCATGCGTATTTTATCTTTCTGTTATAGCCCGTTCTTAAACTCTTACTGCATTGGAAATTTTTGTTGTTTAAACATGAAACTTTCTGGATTTTATTCCTCTATGTAGAATACTTTCATAATGCTGGATTACATGAGTTGTATGTCTAAACTATTACGTAGTACATTGATATTGCATGCTTTAAATATTCTGTGACTACAAACAGCCTATCTTTTGTCTGAGTTCCTAGAGAATTCAACTTTGCCTTTCTTTTGATATTATGCAGAGTTATGATATTTGCACAAATTTAGGCTCGTAGATCCCTCACATACTTGTACGAAGCAGTGATTGATTTAGCTTGTTGCTTTTCACTTTACTCAACTATCGTTAGTGAATTAATTGTTATTCCATTTCTCAGTTTTCATTTACAACTAAGAATATGTAAGATGAGAGGAGATCACGATCCTCGCATCTCATAGAGTCATATTATGAAAAAAAATACAAAATTATTTATAATAAAATCCATCATTATTTAAGTAAAATTCCTTAATTTTGCTTTCGTGTTTTTCATAATATGTCTCTCTTATATTAGTAAATAACATTAAAGGATCTTATTCTTTAATTTTATCTAACTCGCAAATTTGGGCATTGAGGGAACATGAGAAACAATAGCTACAACAAAACAATTGCTTTGCAGGGTCTCTACTTTTCCCTAAATGTATGTCTATTTGCGCACATGAATAGTTTACATCTTTACAAATCAATTAACTCAACATTACACATAGGAAACCACGTTTATGAGCACCAGGTCATTGAGAAAATAATTTCAATTTAAATAAAGAAGCTATTGCTCTTAAGTCTTCTTTTTTTTATCTTTTAAGATACGTGGCACTACGATCAGGCCTTGTCTTTGAGACTAGATATATACCTTTTTTTCTCTCTGGAGCAAGCTTTTTTAGCTTCCATTATTTTCAAGGGTAGTGGAGATCAAGCCTGGCCTTTCACATATGAACATGAGGCTCAGTGTTTAATCTTTAGAGACCGGAACCCATGAAGCCTAACAAGGTAAGGTGGCTTATGGTGTTGATGATTTCGCTATTCACGCTTTTGGAAATGCTTACGACATTGGTGCAATCACTTTCAAGTTGAGCATCTAATATATGTTAGGATTTTGTTAATCTTTTTACGGCACAATTTATATGTTAAAATATAAAGTATTAAAAAACAGAAGTATTTAATATTTTAGAAATTTAAAATATATTTAATGATTTTTGATTTTAGTAATAAAAATGATGTAGTAAAGGGTAATAAATGCTTTTTAACGTATGCCTTAAGGGTACATGTTAATAAAATCCTATAGGATAATTTTATTTTATTTTTTTATTATTACTTTAAGTTTAAAGAATAATTGTGTGTTAAAATAATATTTTATAATAAAAATAATTTCAACCTAAAATTTCACCTAAAATAATTATATGATTAGAAGTGTTAATAAAAAATAAATATAAATGACAAAAAAATTCATAAAATTTACGGGAGCACATACTACTAAATATTTAATAATAAAAAATAGAGTAAATTGTCATTTTGATTAACGAAATAATTTTGGAATATTAATTTGGTGCTCGAAATATTACATCAATTTAATTCTCGAATGATAATTTCTTTTTTGCATAAAAGAGTTCAAAAATTATTGTTTACTAGGACAAAATTAATGTCATACAATGACAAAACAATTATCATTTGAGGACTAATTTGATGTTATTAGTCTTTCAAGGAACCCTAAAAATCTTTTAAAGACCAAATTAGGGGTTTAAACAATAAAATGCTATGCTATCTAATTTTATCATAATCCTCTCATTTCACTCATTAACATAAGAGGTCATGTTATGAGAAAAAAAGATACAAAAATAATTATAATAAAATTCACCATTATTTATGTAAGATCTATTAATTTTAATTTTTGTATTTTTTTGATAATTTGTCCATCTCGTGTTAGTAAATAACATTAGAAATCCTAATATATAATTTTATCTAACTCACAAAATTGGGCATTAAGGGAACATGGAAAACAATAGCTACATCAAAACAATTGCTTGCAAGGTCTTGACTTTTCCAGTTTTCCCTACTGTATGTCTATTTGCGCATATGAACAGTTTACACCTTTCACAAATCAATTAACTCAACATTACACATAGGAGAACCCGCGTTTATGAGCACCGGATCATTGAAATAATAATTTCAATTTAAATAAAGAAGCTATTGTTCTTTTCAACTTCGTTCTTAATTAGTTTCATTTGGAAAGAAACCATTCAATTATTCATTATGATCTTAACGTATGATTTACATATGTTCAAATAGCAAACTAATTTTTAAAGAAAAAACAAAGTAAATTACACTCATTTCCCTTAAGAGATGAAAATGTGGTATATTTTAATCTATTTTTTAACATCCTAATATTGATATCCTAGTATAATAGACACATACATGGATAAACAATATCAGTCATGTTACTTTTAACTTAATCTTTAACTAATTCATAACATTTAAATAAATAATTATGGAGAGTCATATCTAAAAATTATACATATAAGTATTATACATATAACCTTTTCATTCTCAAAACAAATATAAATTAAATTACATAAGTTTTGAACTGAAAACATAACTAAACTCTTTTATATCTTCATCTTCATACCTTCTTGAAGTGCCTTGACCTAAATTTACATGGAAATACAGTAGGGTGAGAAATAAAATTCTCAGTATGAGTAGCCAATATTGATACTAAAGCATTTATACGGAATAAATGTCCTTGGAATACTAAATATACTATACTAACTTTTCAAATCTAGTTATTTATTATCGTGACATAAGTACTATACAAATATCATCTTATAATGAATAACGCTATAAATATTGGATTAATAGTTGCACTAGGTAAGTGAGACTATACTCACTACCACTAGAACGTTTACATTCTAACTTTATTTAAACATTCATCTAACAACTATATAATCATTCCCTAAGCTCATACATGTAGACTAACAATTTCTAGAAACTAAATTCCTTTATCTGACATATTACATACTTATTCTTAACTTGGCATAGGATATACTCATCCTTAGCTTAGCATAGGATATATTGATCTATATATTATTAGGCTCAACTTAAATAAATAAAGGAATCAAGTCTTATTAGGGTTCAACCTCATTACATAAAGGAACCAGATATTAGGGTTCATCCTCATTAAGGGAACCAATTCTAAGTTCAACTCATAGGGGAGTCATCTCTAGGTTCAACCCATAGGGGAGCCAACTCTAGGTTCAACCTATAGGGAAGCCAACTCTAGGTTCAACCCATAGGGGAGTCATCTCTAAGTTCAACTCATAGGGAAGCCAATTCTAGGTTAGTTCAACCCATAGGGGTGCCATCTCTAGGTTCAATCCATAGGGAAGCCAACTCTAGGTTCAACCCATAGGGGAGCCATCTCTAGGTTCAACCCATAGGGAGCCAATTCTAGGTTCAACCCATAGGAGAGCAATCTCTAAGTTCAACCCATAGGGAACCAACTCACTAAGCTCAACCTCACTTACTTGAGGGAACCAACTCTAGGTTCAACCCTTAGGAAACTAACTCTAGGTTCAACCCGTAGGGAACCAACTCACTATTGCTACTATCCCATTTCAACTCAACGTATTGAGAAAGTAAAGCATTTACCACAAAACTTACATATCTAACTCAATTTAACTATTAAAGGAGTTATTAGGGTTTCTAAGACTCAAACCATCCCAAAACACCTCCAAATATTACCTAAAAAGGCTGATTTTCAAGGTTGCACCAAATGTGCATCCTAACTCATAAAATTCTAAAATTTTATGGGAAGATATCTCTCTCTCATATCTTTCCAATGTCATAAACCTCATCTCATTTGGCTAAGTGTATCTAAAGTTATGCGACATTTTGTAAAAGCAAAAATAAAGGATTTACTGGTTTACCCATTTTTGCCCTGACTTTAAACTACAATTGGGAACAAAATATACATAAGAAAATTATGAAATTTTTTAGGCAAGAAACCTTACATGTTAGCTTTAAAATTCCACTAGTTTCATGTGAAATGAACATCGAAGCAGGAAGTTATACAATCTGATTTATTAGCTGCCAGAATGCATTTTTTGCAGAATCTGCCTTGGATCCAAACAGAAACTGGTACTAATTGACTTGGTGGAAAATTCTAAAATTTTTATCACATGTAGTCCTATGTCTTAACTTTAAAATGACACAAAAATCATATCATTTCGATGTCTGTAACTCAAGTTATGCGACAAACTCCACCAGCTGTCAGGATAACTCATTTTTCTGGTTTAAGGGAGTATTTGCTGGTTTTCTGCATAATGTTGTAGAAAACAACCGAAAATCACAATCTCAAACCTCCTCAAAGGTTTTCCACCTTTAAACATGATTTCTAATTAGCTCTCTAATCGATTAGAGCTCTTCAATAATCAGTTAAAGTCCTTAATAATTTGTTTTCTAAAGATGTCTAACCGATTATATACTTTTGCTAACCGGTTAGGACTTCTCCATGAACTCTTTGTTTTAATTGAATAATTGGTTTTATTAACTCAACCAGAAACGTATTTTGCCTTGCATAATCATTTATAAGCATTCCATAACCAATTACCTTACGCTCAAATACGTTCTGCCTTAATAAATAATCAGTTAGGGAGCTCACCTAATCGGTTATTCAAACTGATTTGCACCAAAAAATAGGGCAACCATAGCCCTCTCTCATGGCAAATCTCCTTCCTTTACTCTTTCTCATGGATTCCATGTGATTCGCAATCCTAATCATGTTCTTTAATATGTTAGAATTATCAATCACTAACTCAAATTCATCTTAACTAGGTTATGAACAGAATTTAATCATTCACAACCTCTAACTCAACCCTAAAACTCAAAGAGTGAATTGGTGAGTAAGAAGTTCCCCTACCTCTTGGTGATGATAAATCGTTAAGCTTCTTGATAACACTATATTTTATACATTTTATAATCCTCTCACTAGGCTTCTTAAGGTTCAATTAGGCTTAATTAAGTTGATTTTGACACATTTTATGATTTTGAGCCAAATTGGACAATTAAATAAATTATTGCATAAATTAACCGTAATTATCTCTTTGGTAATGTTTAGTAAACTGGATATAACTTGAGTTACAAATATCTGATTGATGTGATTTTGATCTTGTAGGAAGCTAAGACAATTCCCTACAACTTTCATGTTGAACACTTTTCCAGAATTAGACTCCTTGGAGGTGATATTGGGCTTTGAAGTCAAAATAGAGGAGCTGAAACCGGGTCTAAACACTCTGCAATAATTGGACTATATCTTGAGTTCTAGGCATGATTTTGGACTGAAACCAAAGTCATTTTAAAGCAAATATTCAGGCCTACAACTTTTATGAAGACCACTTCTCTCAAAAATGAAAAGATGACTGGACGCACGGCTGTGTATTTACTCAATTATTATTTGAAAAAAAAAGAAAAAAAAAGGAAAAAGCAAATGAAAGAACGTTATGAATGACGTTTTGAAAGTAATCATGCAGGTTACTGTGCAATGCACAGTAACCTCAAATGTTTTTCTATAAATAGAGGGGAGGGGGGAGACGTTCAGACGCACAACTGAGTGAGGGAAGACGAAGAGAGAGAGAGGCTTTTGGGCAGTGCCCTGCTTCTCTCCTCAGTCTCCCTCCAATTTCTTTTCTCACTCTTTTTCTCTTTTTCTCTTTTTTAGTTTATGTGTAAATAAGTTTTAGTCTATTTGGGTCAAAGTGTGAAGCTCTTGGTAATAAAATAAGGTTAGATTTATTCCTCTCTTGTGCTTTAATGATTTATATTTTTAAGTAGTTATTATGCGTGTTATATTTTGTTTCTGATAATTTAGAAACTACCATTGTAAAGAAGAGTTCTTGATTTATTGTAGACAAAATATTAGCTTAACCCATTTACAAGTGGTGGTAATAATTAAAGGAAATATAATATAATTACGTATATTATTTTATTTCGTATTATATTTTGTTTCCAATTAATTTAGAAACCCTCCTTGTAAAGTGGAGTTCTTGATTTGTTGTAGCCAAGAGATTGGCACAATGAATGCTTTAACCTATTTATAATTGGTGGTGTTAGAAACTCTCCTTGTAAAGTGGATATATTGATTTATTGTAGACAAAATATTGGCACAGTGAATGCTTGATCCCATTTATGAGTGATGATATTAATAGATGATTAAAGGAAACATAATATAAATACGTATATTATTTTAAATGAACTTTTAACGTTGTATTTTCCGATTAGAACCTCTATGTTGCGAGGATTCTAATTGAGTTATAAAAGGAATTAATCTTACCTTTACTTTATTTACCAAGAGTGAATCTTTTAACCCAAGTAAATAATTTTTATCATAGTAACAAAATATTTACTTCACCTTAATTAATCTTCAACAATTCCCTGTGGATCGACCTTGGACTTTCTTTATTACTTCAAACATCAACTTGGGTTTGTAAATGTAACAATTAAAAGTGCTTGCATCAGTTTTTTAGGCAGTTCTTGCAAGTGATTTGTTTTGAAGAATAAATTTTTAGTGTAAATATTTTTGTACATAGTAAAAAGTAAATAGTGCGTGAATAGTGTGTAAATAGTAACGTGAATAGTATAAATAGTAAAAAATAAAAAATAAAAAAAATAAAATTTTGTGTGAATAGTGTGAATAGTATAAATAGGGTAAATAATATGTGAATAGTATAAATAATAAAAAAGTAAAAAGAAATTTTTTAATAACAATATAAATAATAAAATTTAAAAAAAGATGAGTGAATAGTGTGAATAGTAAAAAAGTAAAAAGTAAAAAAAAAGTTTATATATATATATATTTTTTAAAAATGAAAAAAAAAAAAACCAAAAAAAAGAGAGAGAAGGTGATCACACCAGAATAACCACCCAAAAAAAAAAAAAAAAAAAACAATCAAAAAAAAAAGTTTAGTTTTTTATTTTTTGTAATATTAACTTTGTGGAGGAAACTCTCCCTTTTCTTTTCTTGTACATATTAATAATGGGGTTAATTCTCCCTTTTATACTAACTTTGTGGGGAAATCTCCCCAACTTTTAATTCTTGTACATATTAATTTTGTGAGGGAAACTATCCCTTTTATTTATTTGTTTATTTATTTATTTTTTACACTTTATTTTCTTTATTTTATTTTCTGTACTTTATTTTATTTTATTTTTTTATCATTTATTTTCTGTCATTTATTTTTATTTTTTTGTCATTTATTTATTTTCTCGTCATTTTTTATTTATTTATTTTCTATCATTTATTTTCTGTCATTTATTTTTGTTATTTATTTATTTATTTATTTATTTATTTTTGTCATTTATTTTTGTTTACTAACTTACTAACTTACTAACTTTCTTACTAACTATCTAACTTTTTACTTTACCCGCTTCTAACATTTTAATTTACCTGCATACTAACTTTTTTTTTTTTATTGCTTATTAATTTATTTGGTGGTTGGTTTCTACCAAATCATTTTTAATTTTTTATTTAGTGGTTGGTTTATTACTCCACCTTTGTTTTTTTTTTTTGGTGGTTGGTTTATTACCCCACCTTTGTTATTTATTTATTTGGTGGTTGGTTATTACCACACCTTGTTAATATTTATTTATTACGTATTAATATATATATTTGGTGGTTGGTTCATTACCACGCCTTTGTAAATATTTATTTGGTGGCTGGATTTATACCACACCTTTGTATATATTTTTATTTTTTTATTTTTCTATTTCTTCTTCTATTTTGTTATGTGTAATTAATTTGTGTGTTTTTAGGGTGAAGACGTAACTTGATTCAATTGACATGTATTAAGATTGGAATTCTAATTAACTCTTTTCTATTCAATTTGAGTGCTTATTATGGTTCATAATGCTTTTATGAATTGGTCACTCATAAATTGATCTAGTGGGTATATATAGAACCAAAAAGGTTTGCATATGACCTAAACCATAAATAATAAAGTGTCATGATTTATAATCATCTAGGAATGAAGGTTATAGGTTGTATGGGAGAACTGTGGTATTTTTTCATGAGAATCCATAGAGTAAAAGTCATGTCTTTAAATGCTTTTAAATTACTGATTCTCTCCATCAATTGAATGATTAGAAATTGATTAGAAAGAATGTCCCAAAGCTACTCTATTGTCTATGATAGATTATTGAATCAAGTGAAATCTGATCCCTAATATTCTAATTTCATGTGTTTTCATTTCAAAAAAAAATAATAAAAATTTTTTTAAAAAAAAACTTTGTTTTCTCTTTTTTGCTTCTTAATTTCGTGTGTCTTATTGTTTGTTTTTCTTTTCTTTTTAAGTAGTCAACTTTATTTTGACCTTTTGGTCACTAATCAATTTTCTCAATAAATTTTTGTAAACCTAGGTTGATATGGTGGATTTTGTTGCTTCAAGAATTCAAAATGAGCAAAAAATGTTTTGTCCATACTTACAATAGGCTCACCTTTTGAAATCACACCTATTAATGATCATTTTCCTAATGAATTTTTAATTTTCAATTTTATGGTTTGATTTGTTAATATTATCAATTTTTCTTGTGACAAGCGAACTTGTTCTTTGTGGATGGTTTTCGCAAATAAAAAAAAGATAAAATATTTTTCATTAAAGAATGGCCTGAGTAAGGAGTCATTAGGTGAAATCTTTTTGACTCTTGAGACGTATTCTTACTAATTTGTGCAGTGTGAATTGATTAATTTGTGGAATCCCTTCAAAGGCAAGTAAGCACGTTACAGTCTTGAGAATCTGACTCAAAAAGACCCTGTTTGCCAATTTATAAGAAAATTAGATGGGAAGCCTATCTTCGACTCATAGAAGGCGTTTAAGCCGTTACTGGACGTAAAACCAGAAGAAGATGTGAGCCACAATCACAACTACATGTATATATTTTCTTGTATATCTTCTTCTTATGACAGCCCTGATCCAGTAGCAGCTCAGCTAGAAGTGGTCCGAAAGAAATGTTGTGTGAAGCAGTAAGAAAAGGAAGCCAGTCAAGACACTCCATCTATATAAATAATTTCAATCTTTGGTCGTACTTTGTTTCTGTTTATATTTGTGTGAGGTTTCTCTTTTCAGTAATTGCGGTAACAGGTACTATCTTCTATCTTTTTTCTTTCTATTTTTTAACATTGAGGACAATGTTGTGATCTAGTTGGGGGGAAGGATAGTTGTGTAAAAAATGTATAAAAAAATAGTAAGTGTGTTTATGTTTGTCGTGTGCAGAGTTGTGTAAAAAAAAAATCCAAAAAAAATTTTTAGGAAGTGTGTGTATTAATATGTTTGTTGTATTTATATGTTTGTCAGTAACTACTAAACCAATTAAGGATGGCAGAGTAAGGAGTAAATTTTACTCTTGAGACACATTTTAGTTGAGGTAGACAACTAATTTGTGTGGAAGTAGCAAATGGATTCAAGGAAAATTTGCATGATTGAGTAAATTGTCTTTTTTCTTAAAATTTACATGCTTGGTTATGGATGTTGAATTGGTGGAGTGAGAATGATAGAATTATGCCTTGTGAGATTTTGAGCCTATTGATGAATGGATTGAACATTTGTACCATTCTCTTCTTTCTTGTGTGAATTTCACTCATGGAATTGTTACTCTAGAACTTGCTTTGATTCTTTTTAAAACTATATTTTCATATGCATACATAAAAATGATTGAGGCATTTTTTTTGAATTAACTACTTTGACCAAATAGCCAACCTTGTGCATATTTTTCTTTGCTTAACCCCTTTGAGCTTATTTGACTATTCTTTGTTTCGAACTCATTATGTGCCTTAAATGAAAAATCATGTTCTTACTTGACCTTAGGGAATAAGAAAACATTAGTTTTGTCATTCGATGAGTTCTTGAACAAGTGTGGGGGTGTGTGTGCAGAATGGTTAAAAAAAATGTATATATGATGTTCTTTTTGTAAAAAAAAAAATCAATCAAAATAAACAAAATGTAAAAAGAAGAGAGTGAACAAGGTAATAAAGGAAAGGAAAAGAATATATAAAGAGAATTTGTATTAGGTAGATTTGGGATGAACTTTCATACTTGTTAATTGAACTCAGCTCTCATGCTCTTTTATTCTCTAGTATTTAACTTGTCATATCCATATTACCTCCTCCTTTACCTTGACCTCATTACAACCTTAAATAAAGTCCTCATGATTTGTATGTGCATGTGTTTTGAGTAGTGGAGAAATAGAAAACAAGCAAGCTTATGGTAGTGTAATTTTCATGAGTTGAATTGAGTGAAATACCTACCTTTTAAACACGTGAGGGATTGAGAGTGAATCTTGTAAAGATCTATCATTCTTAATTCATTCTTTTCAACTGAAGTTTCCTTGCTTGTTGGTTTGAGATGCGAAGAAATGTTACCTCATGACTGTTTTGATCCCTTGATTGTCTAGTTGCTCTTCTTGAGTCATTGAATCCTTTAGAGTTTTTAGTTTTTGAGTCTGTGTCATTTTTTTTTGGTCTTTGTCTTTTGTGTTTTGCCCAGGAGTGCAAAAGTTAAGTATGGGAGAATTTGATAACACTGTATTTTATACATTTTATAATCCTCTCACTAGGCTTCTTAAGGTTCAATTAAGCTTAATTAAGTTGATTTTGACACATTTTATGATTTTGAGCCAAATTAGACAATTAAATAAATTATTGCATAAATTAACCGTAATTATTTCTTTGGGAATGTTTAGTAAACTGGCTATAACTTGAGTTACAAATATCCGATTGATGTGATTTTGGTCTTGTAGGAAAGCTAAGACAATTTCCTACAACTTTCATGTTGAACACTTTTTCAGAATCAGACTCCTTGGAGGTGATATTGGGCTTTGAAGTCAAAATAGAGGAGTTGAAACCGGGTCTAAATACTCTGCAGTAATTGGACCATATCTTGAGTTCTAGGCATGATTTTGGACTGAAACCAAAGCCATTTTAAAGCAAATATTCAGGCCTACAACTTTCATGAAGACCACTTCTCTCAAAAATGAAAAGATGACTGACGCACTTACTGTGTGTATTTACTCAATTATTATTTAAAAAAAAAAAAGCAATGAAAGAACGTCATGGATGACGTTTTGAAAGTAATCATGCAGTTGTGTAATGCACAAGTAACCTCAAATGTTTTTCTATAAATAGAGGGGAGGGGGAGACGTTCGGACGCTGGCCCGAGTGAGGGAAGACAAAGAGGAGAGAGGCTTTTGGGCAAGCGTGCCACTGCTTCTCCCTCGCTCCCTCAATTTCTTTTCTCTCTCTTTTTCTCTTTTATAGTTTATGTGTAAATAAGTTTTAGTCTACTTGAGTCAAAGTGTGAAGCTCTTGGTAATAAAATAAGGTTAGATTTATTCCTCTCTGTGCTTTAATGTTTATATTTTTAAGTAGTTATTATGCGTGTTATATTTTGTTTCTGATAATTTAGAAACTACCCTTGTAAAGAAGAGTTCTTGACTTATTGTAGACAAAATATTGGCACAGTAAATGCTTTCATTCATTTACAAGTGGTGGTAATAATTAAAGGAAATATAATATAATTACGTATATTATTTTATTTCGTATTGTATTTTGTTTCCAATTAATTTAGAAACCCTCCTTGTAAAGTGGAGTTATTGATTTGTTATAGATCACAAAAGATTGACACAATGAATACTTTAACCCATTTACAATTAGTGGTGTTAGAAACTCTCATTGTAAAGTGAAGATCTTGATTTATTGTAGACAAAATATTGACACAGTGAATGCTTGATCCCATTTATGAGTGATGATATTAATAGATGATTAAAGGAAACATAATATAAATATGTATATTATTTTAAATGGACTTTTAACGTTGTATTTTCCGATTAAAACCTCCATGTTGCGAGGATTCTAATTGAGTTATAAAAGGAATTAATCTTACCTTTACTTTATTTACCAAGAGTGAATCTTTTAACCCAAGTAAATAATTTTTATCATAGTAACAAAATATTTACTTCACCTTAATTAATCTTCAACAATTCCCTATGGATCGACCTCGGACTCTCGAGAAATTTATTACTTGAGACAACCTACACTTGGGTTTGTAAATGCAACAATTAAAAAGTGTGCATCACTTCTTGATCTTGCTCTTAATCGTCCTTCCTTCTTCTTCTTTTTCTTTTCTCCTTTCTCTCTTTCTCCCTTTGTTTCTTTCTTTCTCCGTTTCTGTTTCTACTTAGAGCTCGTGGGATAAAAGAGAAAGAGAAAAAAAATGGTAACTTAAGTTTCTACATTGAAACTTATGTCTACTAAAGACGCTCGAATTATACTAATTCAAGTTTTCTAACTTCCAACAACTTTAGAATAAATATTAGGATTCATCTAAATTGTCGTTTCACCTTTATCCTATTTTCTCCTACATCTGCTGGGGTTCAATCCAACATTAAAAGCATAATCAGTATGCTTAAAAATATCAAATGAATTTCGATTGCTCTCAAATTTTAATTACATATTACTTAGCTCATTCGTGACTTAGAAACAAATTATCCATACTTGTTTCCCTTAACTTAACATTTAAAGCTATTTTCTGAGTTGTTTTAGGCTACTTTTTACTTTTTGAGTTGCAACAAAGTGTCTAAACTAACTTAATTTATCACAAAACTGAACTGACATATTAAGCAAGTATTATACTACATTTACAACCTATTTACATGTCTAACATTTTGTTGAGGGTGTTACAATTTTTATGTTTTTCTTTAAAACTCTTGTGGAGTCAAAGACTCAAAGTTACAGCCACCATCCACTAGCATAGTCGAAATCACATCTGTTGGCTGTTTGATGCCAGCCCCAAGTCAAGGATGATTAAGAAAATATTTAAGAATCTTTTAAAGAATATTCTTAATAATATTTTGTTTATTGTACTAAATCGTACTAGCAATGCTTTTGTCATGCCTAATGCCAATACCTGTAACTTTGACCTTCTTGGCAAGTGGTTATTACAACTTCGAGTCTTAGTCTCTACCAACATTTTAGCTAAAAACATAAAAATAGACTAAAATATAACGTATTTTTACATCTTAAAAGAGAGGAGAGTAAGTTTTCAAAATAAGTGAGAGAGCAATATAATTTAAGGAATGAAATATTCTTATGTGCATACAAATGTAACACGTCATCTTTATATATAAGAGATAAAAAGTTAGAGAAAGAAAAAAAAAATATGTCTTACGAAATCTACTAATTATAAAAAATCATCATCTCTCTCCAACTTTTTGTGAATATGTATAAAGATAACGTGTTATATTTTTTTATGGGAACGCAATGTAATTTATTCAAAGTTACTATTAAATTGGGACCCTAAATTGCCCATTAAAGGGTCAATAATAAAAATGACTAGATCTCACCCATCCTCACTGAAAATCAATAATGGTTTATGCACAAGTTTTGTCCTGTTGGTGAGCAACCACAAAAATGGAATTCCCTTGTTTCACTGGATATTTTCCCGTATCGTTTCACCTGGATAATTTCTACCCCAATCCCCAGTATTTCACAAGGTCATTTTCTTCAGCACAAATGATTTTGAACATATCTCTGACCCTAGCCCATTGTGCATCAGAGAACTTCATCATGAATAATATGATGAAGCATTGAGCGCCGAAATGTAATTATTCCATGAGCAGAATATATGTTATTCCTCTAAAACAGACAATTTATGGCAAAAAATATTATAAATAAGCATTAGATGGGTAAGGTACAAAATTTTCAGAAAAAGAACATAACTTTTTACACCACTGTCTCACCAGTTCTCTCATAAACTAGAATATAGGCGCAATGTATAACAGATATTAATCATCAGCAGAGTAGTAATCAGCTATGAGCCGGTACATATATGACGGGTTATGCCCTCCTCTGAGAAGAAGTAAATTCCAAACCAGCAAATGCAGAAAAGAAACCAGTGAGTATAAAATAAATGCTTCCAACAAAATTCAACGAGGAAAGCTATAGTTTTCTCACTCATTCTCAATCTCAGTTCAACTTACGTGTCAGTAATAAAGAGACTGACAAGCTTTGGAGGCACATAATCAAATGTTGGATTAACAACATGAAGAGAATCAGTGCCACATGCAAAATCCATGCAATCTGAGAATTCCCCAAAGTCTAGCAGCTCAGATTGGGATCTAAGCTCGTTCAGTAAGACCTCAGGATTGTGCGGATACAAAGGGCACAACTGTCAATAAGATAAAAAGCAGCTTTAAACAATAGTAGAACAACATTTGGTAACTGAAATTATGAAGCGGATCACAATTTAATCCCATAATGTGGACATATGTTAACTGAATCAATAACTGAGAATCAGCTATTTTCAATCTCATCATTCAAAATATAGTTAAATTTCAAATTTCCAACCACTACAAATCCCATCATTACCGTCAAGACAATCTGAACCAACTTGTACAGCTTCTGATACCCAAACTCTAAACCCACATTCATTAAAGAGATCACGGGCAGGACGGTGAAACCTAGGGGTGGGCTCGGCTTTCTTAGGACATCGAAGGAGGCAGCAGCGGCGGCGCGTCAGACAACACGAACAGAACTGTCTGATGTTAAGGACATAACGGTCACGACTGCTTCTTAACAGGTTCGCCATTGCTGAAGACATTCTAGAATTCATCATAATGTTATTTCTTCGGGTTTTATTTACAATTAATTCAACACGTAAATATATCTTTTTTACTGGTAGACATTTGTAAATATTGTACAAAATAATTGCCCTGCTGAATTGGTAACCCGTCCTTACAATCCGCCATTCATCTCTATTTCTTTAAATCCACGGACTGCAATTAAATAGTCTGTCGTTACACCATTGACCAGATGGTCACTTAAAACTTAGTCTCTTCACGCACACGTACATATATCACTTAATATATATATATATATACAAATTTTATTATTTAATTATAATTAATTTCACTTTATTTTTTATACATATACATTTTAATTTTATCACCTTGCCATATATAAGAGATGTGAATCAATTAGTGATATGCAAGTAGCTTTATTCTTTTTCTATTAGTCTCACCAAGCTCATACAGTATCACATTCACCACGTAGAAACTAGAAAGTTCGATACAGAAAAATATATAAAATTATACAGAATTTCCATTTCGGGTGGAGATCAAATTTTCCTCTGACCTCTTCCTATCTACTCACATATCACAAATGGCACTCGTTGCTTTTAACTAGTTCGTAGTTCGTGTAATGTATAAGATTTTTTTAAAGTTTTAATTTTTGTTTAGAATATAATTTAGAGATTTAAATTTTAATATGTTATACATATGTAGCATGTTATAAATTAAACTCTTTGAATTTGTAACATTTTATTTTAAAATTATAGAGAAAAAGAAAGATAAAAAGATAATTTTTTTAGATTAGCCCAACTTTGTATAAAAGTATTGTACATATTAATTGTTGACTTCAAGAAATAAGTATTTTTTATGAATTCCATAAATAAGTAATTAAAAATGTCTTTTAATAACCAAATAAATTATAATAGACTTTATCTTAAAAGGAATTGTGATGAAAAAGGAATTATATATATAGCTAATTAAAAAGGCAATGAAGAAATAAGATTTGAGACCAAAAAGGAATTGTGTAGTCAACTAAGAAGGTACTATCTCCGTTTTATAATATATGTTATTTAAGGTTTTTGCATAAAGATTAAAAGAGTTATTAAATACTCTTAATTATAAAGAAATATAACTTCATTTGATTAAATTATCTCCTCACTCTATTAATGCTCTATTTCATTTCACTTAGTATAGACATAGACACTAAGAGAGAAGAATAAAGTTGAAAAAAAGTGCATAATGCATTATTGGTTTTCTAAAGCGACAAATAAAAAGAAATAAAATTTATTTTCTAAAACGACAAAATACTTTAAAATATTGAGGGGATAATGTGGCTAATCGAGAGAAAAAACATGCAAATAGATTTGTTTACTTTCAAAATAGAATAAACACGATTTAAGAAGGAAAATAGTACCTAAAAAGAATAGTTTACTATCAAAAGAGAATAATATAGAATTAGATTTTGCTAAGATTGTTCGCTATTATATTAAAAATAGATTAAGCATTATCTTAGTTTGAATGTTTAATCTTTACTTAATTTATATCATAGTTATATTGCTATAATTACTATTTATTGTAAGGTAAAAAAATAAAACAAAATACTTATTGCAGGATCTCAACAAGTAACGCCCATTAAGAAGAAATTTGATTGAAATGAGAATTAGCCAAATTCGGTTGACAAGCCCAGATCGAACCACACAGAAACGGGTGAAAACTGAAGGGTTTATTTTATTTTATTGTATTTGTTTGTTTGGATGAAAGGTAGTGCTTTATAGTTAAGAAATATAAGAAGTAATAACTACTTAGTGGAGAGTTTGACCGTAAGGGTTTATTTGAGAAAGTTGAAAATTATAAATTATCTGATAATTGATTATTGTTATAATTGATTATTGTTATAATAAATTATAATCAATTCATTTTATATTTAGATCATTAGAATCACTTTTATGTATTAAATTATTAAAATAGGTATAGAATGATTAAAAAAATTATTTAATTGAAGATAAAATAGTATTTACATATCAAAATGTAAGAAATAATTTATAAGTTAAAATCATAAGCTCCAATCTTTAGCTTATGATTATTAGCTGAAAAAAGTTTTTATTTTACATTGAATTTCGTGTAAAAATTTTTTTAAAAAATAATTTTTTTACCCAAACATAATAATTATTTCACAAAACAGCTTAATCCTCCAAAAATAACTATTTGGGAAAGAATTAATCTTTCCCAAACATGTTCTTGTGTGTTTAGGATAGTTGTAAAAATTTGATTATTTCAATAATTGATTATTATATAAAAAAATTGTTATAATCAATTATAATAAAATTAATTTTATATTTAGATATGTTAGCGAAAAAATGATTTTAAGTTAATGATTTCTTTGGATAATATAAAAAAGTGTTTTTATGTATTAAATTATCATAGATATATAATTAAAAAAGTTATTTAAGAGGATAAAATAATATTTATATATCAAAATGTAAAGAATAATCTATAATTTAAAATTATAAGTTTTAATTTTTAGTATTATAAAAAAACTTTTTAATACATTGAATTTCGTGTAAAAATTAAAAATAATTTTATCAAATATGTGAGAATACTGATCAAATAACTTTTTTAAGATAAAAAAAGCTATTTAATTGGGAAATAATCCCAACCAAACATGCTCTAATTAAGTCAATTGATGTGGACCTAAAATTCTAGAGTAGATTATACTTCTATTGTTTGAGAGATGTTTAAATTACACTTTTTTCTTCTTTTTTTGAAAAATTACACTCTTCTCTTTCAAGAGATAAAAATATTTTATACTTTAGTCTTTTATGTTTTTTTGTTAAAACTCTCACACAATCAAAAACTCAAAATTATAGCAGCCACTAGTCAGGGTCAAAGTCAAAGGTGTTGGTCATTGGGCGCAACAGCGGTACTATTGACGCAAGTTAAGGATGATTAAGAAGGTATTTAAGAATTTTTTAAGGAACATTCCTATAATGTTTAGTTAATTAGACTAAATTGCACTAGTGTTACGTCATTCCAAACGATCAGCACCCGCAACTTCGACCCTCTGTCTAGGAGTTGTTGTGACTTCGAGTATTTGACATTGCGAGAGTTTTAATGAAAAACATAAAAATAGATTAAAATATAATAGATTTTTATCTTTCAAAGGAGAGGAGCGTAATTTTTCAAAATAGAGGAAAGAACAATGTAATTTAAATATCTCTCAAGAGATGAGAGTGTAATTCATTCAAAATTTTAAGCCTTGCTAGTAATTGTTCAATTCTCAACAAGGCCCTACTTCCTTCTTCAGCCTATAGTTTCTTCCATTCCCATCTTTGTATAGCCCTTTTGTACGTATCAATATCTTTTTAAAAATTTTTTTCAATTAGTCAATTATAAGAGAAAAAAAAAATACAAAAATATAAAAAAAATTTACATATATAACTAAATTCTATTAATAATATTTTTTATATATTTCTCTCTCTTACAATTGACCACTTGAAAGAAGAAAAAAATTAAGAGAATCTTGATTTTTTTTCCTACACACAATTTCACCAACATTCTCACTCATGCACCATCCTCGTAAAGTCCTATAAAAAGCCACTAAGAATGCTCTAGTGGTAAGAATCTTGAATAATTTGTAAGAGGTTATAGGTTTAAACTATTCATGGCAACAATGTCTTGTTATTCATCTCTTACTTTTCTTTTGTTTTGCCTTTATGGCATCTCTCTCACCGAGGCTCTTGGCTTCAGTGTGGAACTTATCCACCGTGACTCTTCAAGATCACCATTCTACCTTCCCACTGAAACTCAATCCCAACGTGTTACCAATGCTATTCGTAGTTCGATCAATCGTGCCAATCATTTGAGCAAAGCTTCTGTCTCTACCAACACAGTTGAGTCCACAGTAACACCTGATAGAGTTGGATACCTCATGAGTTACTCAGTTGGTACCCCACCATTCAAACTCTTTGGTATTGTTGATACCGGTAGTGACATTGTTTGGCTACAATGCAAGCCTTGTGAAATCTGTTACAACCAAACCTCTCCAGTGTTCGACCCTTCAAAATCCACAACTTACAAAACCATTCCTTGCTTTTCAGATACATGTCATTCTGTGAGAAGTACCTCTTGCTCTTCTGATGATCAACAAATTTGCCAATATAATATTACATATTGGGATTTGTCACACTCACAAGGGGATCTTAGTTTGGAGACTCTCACTTTAGACTCCACTAGTGGCTATGCTATCCCATTTCCTAAAACTGTGATTGGATGTGCACACAACAATATTATGTCCTACCAGGGGCAAGGTTCTGGCATAGTTGGCCTTGGAGATGGACCTGTGTCCCTTGTATCTCAAATGGGTTCTTCAATAGGTGGCAAATTCTCCCATTGTTTTGTGCCAATTTCACAGTCTAACTTGTCAAGCAAACTCAATTTTGGGGATGATGCTATGGTTTCTGGTGATGGGACTGTCTCAACTCCTATGTTTGCAAAAGTCTTATACTTCCTAACCTTGGAAGCATTTAGTGTGGGAGACAATAGAATAGAGTTTGGAAACTCCTCTTTGCCTGGCAGTGAATATGGTAACATCATAATTGACTCAGGCACAACACTAACTCTTTTGCCATATGATCTTTATCATAGGTTGGAATCAACAGTGGCAAATGTGGTTCAATTGGAGCGTGTTGAGGACCCTATAGGACAATTGACCCTTTGCTACAGAGCTACACCAGAAAAACTAGAGGTTCCAGTAATCACGGCACACTTCATTGATGCAGATGTCCAGTTGAATGCTCTCAACACCTTTCTTCAGGTTGATGATGATGTTGTATGCTGGGCTTTCACCTCAACTCCACAAATTGCCGTCTTTGGGAACTTGGCGCAGCAGAATTTCTTGGTTGGCTATGACCTCCAAAAGAGTATTGTCTCCTTCAAGCCCACAGATTGCACTAAGCAGTGATTAATAGATGCTAGCTTGCTATTGTTTATTTTACTCAGCTTACATTAAATAATAATAAAACTTTGCATTTTTTTTGGTACAATAAAAACTTTGCATTTTATTTGTTATTTTTTCATTGACATCATAGTTGAGAATATATAGGATGAGAGAAAGTGCTTAATCATTATTTATTATGTTATATTAAAAGGACTGTCTTATTCTGAAAGTATATTGTCACTTCTGTTCATATCATGCAAAGAGTTATAATACTTGCATAAATTTACGCTGTTAGTTTTTAAAAGAATGATATTGTTAGATAAGCAGTATTTATAAAAATGGTTTTTTTTAAGAGGCAAATAAAATTTAGAAATTTTCAAACCCAATCTCACAATTACAAACAATTAAATTTAATAATAGGCAAATAGAAATTAATTCCTTCATATAAAAAAATATAAAGAAAAAAACAGAAAATAAATATGTAGGTGCCCCTACAAGTTAAACGGGCCAACACCATTAAACAGAACAATCCTAATTAGCTAGCATTTTTTTTGGATAAAAAGTTTTATAGGCCAACTCACATAAATTATGTGATTAAACTAGTTGACCCGACAGATTTGATCCGTTTTGACGTATCAGCCAAAACAAATACATAGTAAGCGGAGCATACATTCTCATATTGCAAAATTATCTCAATAATGATAATTGTGAAAGTTACATAAGAATAAATAAAATTTAGTTACTAATGCAACTCCAAGCAAAATGATTGATATTATACCTAAGTCGCTAAGATTTCAATTGAATGTGTTTGTGTGTTTTTGTAATTTTGCTTTGGATAATTTATAACTCAAGCAATATCTCATATAATCAGGAAACATTGAAACATTATACCATATGATCAACAAACATAGTAACATTATTTCAATTGTGCGGCAGTGTTTGTATATTTTTGTAATTTTGTTTTGGACAATTTATAGATCAAGCAATATCTATTTATTTGTAATATAAAAATTGACACGCAAGACGTGAAATTCCATGTCAGCTATTTATATTTCTCTTAATTCACCAACATAGCAAATTCTTAGGATTCTTAGTTCCTCATCCAAGGTCTTTTCAGTTACTTACAGTAAGGTTGCCTAGTCCTCCTTTTTTTTCTTTGCTTTCAACATTAACCATTTAATATTCCTACTTTCTCATTTAAATGACTTGACTTTTCAGCTTTCTTTGTTCTTCCTTCAATAATGGTTAGAATTCTTAGTTCCTGTTTCAAAGTCTTTTCAGTTACTTACACAAAGGTTTCCGACTCCTCTTTTCTTTTTTTGCTTTCAAGAACCATTTACTATTCCCCATTTACTATCCCCACATCCTTATTTAAGTGACTTGACTTCTCTACTCTCTTTGCTCTTCTTTCAATAATGGTTACAGGTTCCATTATGCCCATTTAAGAATGTTTTCTTTCCTAGGAGTTTACTATTAGTTTGTATTTCAGGTAATTGTCATGTGGCTTGTGAATTTTGCACTTGGAGAAGAACAAAGTGATAAATGAGATTCCTTAACCCCCAAATTGAATGAGAGTAAAGAGATACTTCCTTGATGATATAAGAACAATTACTCATTGAAAAGTCAACTAAATAATAAGTAGCATTTTTTATGATAATAGTTTCAATATCCAAACAACTTTATGAAAACAAATTATTATTATCAATGAAACACACTCAGAAGGCCAAAGATATATGCTCTATCATTATCATTAAAAGGAGAAAACTCCTCTAAACATTATCTATGAAAATAATTTTTTTTTAAATGTAAACTAGCAATGGAAGATGTATTTACTATTTAATTACCAAGGAATCTTGAAAATTATGTTATTGAAGCACATTCTCTAAGTAAACAAAATATGAAAATAAATTATATTTTTCCACCCGTGTAACATAGGGTCTACATCAAGTCTTATATAATTTGGAACCACTGAAATATTATACCATACAATTAAGAAATTTTATAAATTATCCCATATAATCGGAAAACAATGCAACAATAGATTCTAAATTGATTTTATAATATTGATTTTTCATTAATCAGTATCAATTTTTCCTAAATTGACTTTTCAATCAATATTTTAAATGAATCAAAATCAATATTCACTAATTCAGACATTAATTCCCTAATTTTATTATACTATATATTCTTTAAAATATTATTTCTTTAATTTTATTAAAATATAATTTTTTCTTACTTGAGACTGAATTTCGTGCTTACAAGTGCCACTTGCTTACTATCATTCTTTTATATATAGATAGAATATAGAAAGATAATATAGATATATATATATACATAGAGATAAATATATATATATATATGGAGATTGCTAACTTTTCACTGTTCTGGAGGTTAGCAACCTTCAAATTTTGTTTTGGACAAAAAATCCACATGTTTCTTTTAAAAATAATTTAAAGTGATTAGTATTTTAGCCATTGAAGGTTTTACAATAAGATTTGACATTTTATTAAATTAAAGTGACATTTTATTAAATTAAATATAATTATTTTAAAAATTCACATGTTTTGATCTAATTAATTTAATTAACCCATTTAATGAAGAAAAGAGTAACGGAGACAAATTTTAATGAAAAAAGAATGTTTCAGAGACAAATTTTAATTGAAAAAAAAGTACTTGGCTTCAATTTTAATGAAGAGAGAGAATATGACTTTATTATTAAGTCTATTTATTAATTTTAAATTATTGAATTTTATAAAAATATATTACAATATTTAATATTTATGAATTTTTTGACTAATTTTAATATTTATGAATTTATTGAATAAATAAAACATAAAAAAGGTAAAAAAATACAACATATAAAATAATTTTAAAAAAATTATTAAAAAATTGGATACATTAGCGACCCAATGAATAGAGGGGAAATAGTTCATGTAACTCATTTAAAACCTATGACATAACTTGATTAGGGCCTGATTATGATTAGGCCTAACTTATTTAACAAAAAAGGTTAAGTTAAGACTTTTAAAAATTTAATCAATTAAATGTTCAAGTTTCAAACCTTTGGAATTATCTTTTAGACCTAGCATGCTATAAATTATTTAATTATAAATATTATTATATAAATATTATTATATTTAATATTTATATAATATATATATAATTAGTTTTATAAATAATATAATATTTTTTAAAGTCTAATCCCGTTAATCTATATAAAAGACATAGACCTTTTAACTTGTTCTATTTATTTATTTAAAAATAGATATATTAACTTATTTAAAAATTTTATTATAAAATAAGTTTTAAATAAATTTTAAATCATATTAAATTTTTAAAAATATTAAGTCAAACTTAAAAAAAAATAACTTATATTAAATAAATAAATCAACTTTAAGTCTTATATTTAAAAAATAAATCAAACTCATTTAAGCCAAGGTCTGACCTTACCCATTTTCACTACTACCCATGAACACATTCGTTATAAAAAACCAATGAACACATTAAAAATTGTAGTTAACAGAAAACATTAATAAAACTACCAAGAAATATAATTTCAACGTGTTCAAAATATCTAATGTAATTTTTATTTTTATTTTAATTTCTTTATTAACTTTTTTATGTAAACAATTTTTTTATAAGATTATTAAATTTTTATATTTTATTTTTATTATTTATTTGAAAAAAGAATCAAATTATCTCTCATCATTAAAATATGTATTGATATTCTTTTCTTCATTAAATATGATAATCTTAAGTTACTAAAATATCATTAAAATTAAGATATATATTTTTAAAAGTAACATGTGAGTCTTTTTGTCAAAAATAAAATGTGGAGATTACTAACCTCTATATGAAGTTGTGGAAATTAAAAATTTCCTCTCTATATATAAGTCTGTATTTGTCCTAAGTCCTAAAATTTTACTTTCTCTCTTAAAATGAGAGTATTTTAGATAGTTTATATAGACAATTACTTGGCTGCTTTGGTTTTAATTTCCACTATCTTGATAATAACTTTTGTAACTTTAGTATTTCTTTATCTTTTATTTAAATTTTAAAAATAAATAAATTTTGGTGCTAGTCATTTAATTTCTCATTAATAGTTTTAAAGTTATTCCATTTTCGATGTAACGCTTTTACTTGTTTTTTATTATTCTTTCCTTTCAAATGATGCCAGTTGTTTTCTATACTTTTAATAAGAGCATATATGTAACTATGAATTCAACAGAAGTTCAGAACAAATGAGCACAGTTGACACTATACTTTCCCCATAATAATTCTTCAAACACAACCGTGTATTGCATTAACATCAACTTCTCCAAAGGTTTGAGCGTTCTCTCTCATCTTTCAACTATATCAATATGAAAATAAACGTATTTCGAACATTTTTAGTGTATTAATAAGAGTTATTGACCAACCAGTAAAAAAAAAAAAAAACAAAAAAACAGCTATTGACCAATGACTTAAATGTATTAATAATTTAATTATATTATTATATGAAATTTAAATTATTTAAACTTCAAAATATTTTAATAATATTAATTTTGTTAGTTGTATTAAAAAATGATTTCATATTTATTTATATTTTTTCAAAAGTTTTGTTCCCAGATTTTTATTGCATAATTTCCTTCTATATACATATTAAATTTTTTTATATACAAATTAAATATGAAGTCTGATTATATTCACATTAATTTCATTTTAAATTTATCTATATTTTAAAATGTATGTATGAAATAATTCCCTTTTATATTCAAATTAAATTGTTTGATATCAATTATATTATTTTTTATTTGATATTTAGATTTCAGATTCAGAAGTGTGTTGTACGTTTATTTAAAAAAGGTATATATGTTGAACGTTTCAATATCAATATCAACTTCCATTTATATTTAAATTTTAGTAGTTTCCTATTAATCAATCACATTTCATAAAACCCTAAAATTAGGAAATGGTTGCCAGCCGTCTTCCATGCAGCCATTGAGAGCTTTTACCAATGTTCAGAAGGTTCTTTTATACTAAAACAAAAAGGATAATATTTTTCGTATAATTAAAATATATATATTGTATTTATATTATATAAAAGATATATTAAATTAGATGGTGTATTATTGTAATTTTTTTGTGAGATATAAAATAAGTTTGTGAGTGGATTATATATAAATTAAAATATTTTAGTTAGACGAATAATGCTATTAAAACAAAATTGTTTTTTATGATAAATAATTTATAAACCGTTGGATGGATGCTATCTCTAACCTATCAAAGTTTAATCTCGACCATTGATTGAAGTCGCAAGAGTAGGCTGATTGGCACGACGGCGGCGTTGCCAACCCAGGTTAAGAACAATTAAGAAAGTATTTAAGAATTTTTAAAGAAATATTTCAAATAATATTTAGTTAATTGTATTAAACTGTACTACTTTTATCTCTTAAGGGAGGAGAGTGTAAGTTTTTAAAATAGAAAGAAATGAAATGTAATTTAAGCATATATTAGAAGAAGACAATGTAATCATCATATAATTATATATAAAGAGAATATACATACTTTTATGTTCTGACATATAATAATATATTTAAAAATTTATTATGTGTCAAATATATAATTTTAATAATTATTATATGATATCTCATATTATAATTTAAAATAAAAGTATATATGTATCGTCAAATCTAAATTAAATTTATTATCCACATATATATAAATATAGAAAATTATAATCATATACTAATTATCTTGACATATATACCTTTATATATTAATTAATTTATATTCATATTCAAAAAAAATTTAAAAAATTCTCGCATATCTTTAGTTAAAATACGTTATTAATTATTTTTATTGATAAGTGCTCTTAAAATCCTAAAATTTTTGTAGGTGTATGATATCATATTTGTTATATATGCCCTAAATTAATTAATTATATTTTTAAATTACTATATTTATTCATATATATTTATTCTATATTATTTAAAAAATTTCAATATATACATCATAGAGAGTAAAAATTATGCATAAAATATAGTAAAATTAATTAAATACAAATTATTATGAAAAAATAAAATAAAAATAAAAAAATTAAAATTAAAATTATTTGAAACTATATAAACTAATTATTTATTAGAAAGTCATATAAAAAAATATTTATTAAGAAGAGTTACAAAATCTGATTATCATTGTATGAGAAGAGTCGGTTAATGAAAATAAAAAAATAATTGAGTAAATTCCACTATAAACTCCACTAATTATAACTTAATCAAATTTATCTAAATTATTCAAAATGTTATATCTCTAAATTAAGTATAATTTTTATTATTTAATTTAATATTTTTTTAATTTATCCTGTACAATATACAACAAAACACCAGTTTACTTAAAGTTACTATCATAGGAAACATTTATCATGCTCCTAAAATTTGAGGGAGCATGGATGCTCCAATAGTTGATAATCATTAATTAGGTAGGGGAAAAAAATCAACGATAGGAAATTATCACATGCTACTTATTGAATAGGTAATGTTATAAATCTTTAAATTACAAAATTAGTCCTTAAAATAAAGAGATATTTTGTTCTAATATTTTCTATAAAAAAAAATCCTAATCTTTTCATTCTGTACATTCTATCGTCCTCCCTTCCTACAGAATTGTCGAATTTCTAAAGCTATGTTTGGGAGTGATAGTTAAAAGGGAAAGGGAAGGAAAAGAGAGATTTAGATATGGGAAACTCTTGTTTGTGAGTTTTGAAATATAGAGGGAAGGGAAAGTGGAATTTTTACATGCCCTCCAAACTCCTCCCATTCAGTTCCCTCAAACTGGAGGATTTTGATACGAAATTACCAATTTATCCTCCAATCCACTCCACTTCACCCATCTCACGGCGCCAGACCCCTTCACCTTTGCGTCTGCCACCTCCTCCATCTCCCTCCTAGTTCACCTCTGCGTCTGCCACCTCCTCCATCCACAAGCGCAAGCTTCCCTCCTCCGATGACCACGCCCCTCTCTTCCCTCCCTCCTCCTTCTCCGCTGACACCAGCGATGGCACTGGGCGTCGCGACGATTCTGTGCCTGGCAGAGCAGGGACTGCTCCCTGCACCTCTCTTGATCGGAGATCGTCGGTCGCTTGAACGGACGGCGAAGATCGTGCGGTGCCATAGCTTTTTGAAGATCAACGAAGATCAACGATGGCGAAGATCGTGCGTCCTTTAAATGTTGTTTTCTTTTTTTCAATGTAAAATCGTTTGAAATAGGGACAAAGATCAAAACAGAGGCGATGGAGTTAACGTGGGTTTGAATTTTTTTATTTATCAAAAAACGTGGGTTTGGATCAAAAAATAGAGGCGATAATGAATAATAGCATCTGCTATTATTTTCTTATTTTTTATTATATTAATTTTTTTAAATAAAGGGTAAAATGATAAAATATATATCTTAAACTCTTCATTTCCTTTCTTTCGTATATTCCACACTCCCAAACAAGTAGAGAATAAACTTCTCATTTTCCTTCCCTTCCTTTCTCTTTAAATTCCTCCCCTTCCTTTCCCTCCAAACTTCCAAACACACCCTAAGTGATTGAAATGTGGGTTTTGCCCAGAGGGGAGTTGTGGCGACCAGTAGCATTTAATTAGTCTAACACCATAAGTATATCAAAGGAGTTAGATTCTATCTCTCCTGCAACTTCGTTGTCGTCACCCTGCATCTGGCTAAGTTTTGGACAAACACAGATGTGTTTTTGAAGACCTCAATGTACCAACAAATAATTAACAAAGTCTCAAAACTCAAAAATTTAGAGCAACCCAAGAACCTCAAATCACTATCATCGGAACAACTTTGACTGGAACTCCTCAAAACTATCACACAACACCACTAAAGCCTCAGCCCATCCACCCATGGAGGAGCCACTATCAACATCCACTAAATGAACCCAAACTCGTGCCTTTGCAACCACCTTCAACCGACCACAGCGCCTCTGCCCTGCCATCCCATCTACTGCCATAAAACAGCTGCCAATTTCCGTTGCTCCATCACTGAACCCCTAGTGTAGAACGGCGTCACCACAAGCCATGATTAAGAGGCGATGAAGAAAGAAAAATGAAAGGCTAAAAGAAAAAAAAAAAACCATAATTAAGGGCTTAAAAATAATCAACAAAATATAAGAGAAACTATTTAAAATATACTAGAAATTGGTAATAGTAAGTAAAGTCAACAGAACATGGGTGCTCCAATCTTTTTAGGAGCAATGTTAACGTCTCCTACTATCACAAACACCATATTCAAACTAAGATACTCCTGTAATGTTTTTTCAATAAACATAGATGTACAGTAAAAAATAAACAGAGAGCAAATTGGGGACCCTGAATTGCCCATTAAAGGATCAAGAATAAAAATGACTAGATCTCACCCATCCTCACTGAAACTCAATAATGGGTTATGCACAAGTTTTGTCCTGTTGGTGAGCAACCACAAAAATGGAATTCCCTTGTTTCACTGGATATTTTCCCATATCGTTTCACCAGGATAATTTCTCCACCCCAATCCCCAGTATTACACAAGGTTCTTTTTCTTCAGCACAAATGATCTTGAAAGTATCTCTAGCCCATTGTTCATTCAGAGAACTTCATGAACTATCTGAAAATTGAGCACCGAAATGTAATTATTCCATGAGGAGAATAGATGTTATTCCTCTAAAACAGACAATTTATGGCAAATAATATTATAAATAAGCCTTAGATGGGTAAGGTACAAAATTTTCAGGAAAAAAAAAAACATAATTTTTTACACCACTGTTTCACCAGTTCTCTCATAAACTAGAATATAGGCACAATGATTGACAGATATATACAAAAATGTACTTACATGCTTACCATTATAGGACAAAAATTACGGGAGCTGAACTCAACTCGCTTTAGGTCTTCGTTTCACCACCAAATCATCAGCAGAGTAGTAATCAGCTATGAGCCGGTACATATATGACGGGTTATGCCCTCCTCTGAGAAGAAGTAAATTCCAAACCAGCAAATGCAGAAAAGAAACCAGTGAGTATAAAATAAATGCTTCCAACAAAATTCAATGAGGAAAGCTATAGTTTTCTCACTCATTCTCAATCTCAGTTCAACTTACGTGTCAGTAATAAAGAGACTGACAAGCTTTGGAGGCACATAATCAAATGTTGGATTAACAACATGAAGAGAATCAGTGCCACTTGCAAAATCCATGCAATCTGAGAATTCCCCAAAGTCTAGCAGCTCAGATTGGGATCTAAGCTCGTTCAGTAAGACCTCAGGATTGTGCGGATACAAAGGGCACAACTGTCAATAAGATAAAAAGCAGCTTTCAACAAAAGCAGAACACTTGGCAACTGAAATTATGAAGCGGATCACAATTTAATTCTATAATCTGGACATATGTTAACTAAATCAATAACTAAAAATAAGCTATTTTCAATCTCATCATACGAAATGTAGTTAAATTCCAAATTTCCAACCTCTATAAATCCCATCATTACCGTCAAGACAATCTGAACCAACTTGTACAGCTTCTGATACCCAAACTCTAAACTCACATTCATTAAAGAGATCAAATGCATATACTGCCTATTAGAGTAAATTAAGCTGATTTCAATAAATACATTTACACCAGTGCCTTCAATTTCTGAGATATTAATGCGCATAAATAAAACAAAAATGAATTTGGGTATCTCTGAAATTTATAGAAATAGAATAAATAAGATCAATGTGGCTATATAGTAAACATTTTATGCTTTTAAATTATTTTAGTAAACATTGCTTTAGCAGAGACCTGTTGTGGCTTAGCATTAATTTAGAAAATTTCTATAAATGCTAAAACTTCACAAGTTTTTAAATTTAGAACTACATATCAAAGATTTAGTAATCATATAAATTCCGAAGTCATTGGTATCATTTGTCTTTTTTTTTTTACTATTTTCTTCCTCATCAGCCTTCTAGTGCGCAATAAGTTGTCTAAATAGTCTAAACAAGAACTAAAGTGTAATAGAACTTTAACCTTTTGCTTGCCCATTCATAGCTGCTTAACTTTTTCTATGCTTATCCTCCTTTGAAAGGAGTCCTTTCTACCTTTTTTCATTTTTTGCTAGGCAGCCTATGCCCATTAGAACCTTGATCTCACCCTCTACTCCCCTCTCCATCTTTTCTCTACAAGAAAACCAACATGCTCAAGACTTAAGAGGGAGCTTGGCCAATCACAAAACAAGTTCAAATTTTTCTTTTAGTGAAGTTAAACTAGTTTCAAAAATCAACATAAATGTAAGTTAGTTTCAAATCATATGTATTTTGCCTAAATTTTGGTTTTAAACTAGTTTCAATATCAAATATTGTTTGGTGAGTCTTGGTGAATCATTTTTAAAGATTCAGGAAAAAAAATTTGACTCAAATAAAAACAGGTTGTATAGGATTCTTTTTCCCTTTTCTTGCACTAGTTTTGACTTAAAAACTGATCATATAAGAATTAATTGTTCAAATTGAGTGATTAGCAAACACAATTAAAAACAATAGTGTGCCAGAGTACTGAGTAGGTACACTATATGGTGAAGGTCAAACAAAAATATCCAACTATTGAGTAGGTCTTGTTTTTTCAGCTCGAACTGATACAAGAGTGAGATTTTAATCCCAATTCAAGTTTATATGTGCAAATAAATTTTCACATACGGAACCTCGCACTGGTTTGGCAGTAAACTGTCATCCTATTTCCAGATTAAACAGAAAAAGGAAAGAAATTATGAGCAGGCATCAAAAGTCAAAAGAATTTGTTTGCTAGAACATGACAGACATATGGAAGATAGAGATAATATTTTAACAATATACCTTGTGACTCCCAGCAAGTACAACAAAAGGAACAGCATGCCTTTGAGCTGCAAGTGCTACCATATTCAACCCAACAGGGGCAATAACTCCACCATTAGCCATGACAGCATGAGCTCCAACAACAACCTATACAATGTTAAGTTGAAAACCAATTTACATTCAGGGTAGGAGTCTTGATTCCAAATATAACACTAGGATTTTCACATACCATGTTCACTCGGGATATCATGGCAAAAACTGCAGAATCGGTAATTACTGTGGTCGGCAAGCCTCTTGCTGCCAATTCTTTGGCAAGGAGATGCCCTTGATATCTGATGGCACAAAAAGTCAACATCAAATGGTCTTAAGAAGAAAGTATTGCTAATAAACCATCATCATCAATTGCAAATGTTAGCTAGTCACTAGTATCAACCTTGGGGCACCCTCAGCAACAAAGACCCGAAATGATCGCTTTTTTTCCTTTGCAGCACAAAGAAATTCCAGTACTGTTTTTGAACTGCCTAGAGTTAATATTACCTCACTGAAAATCATGTGTGTAAACGAATAAGAACAGGAATAAGATTTTCTTCCATCTAAAAAATAATAAGATATAAGGGGTGCGAGGAAAAAAAAATAGAAAACAGAAAAGATAATGTATGCACCCTTGTGTTAGTCATTTAGATGCATAAATCATTTGCAAAAAGAAACAACCTGAAATTTGGAAAATATGGATGGTAGAAGAAACTCATATAGTCATATTTTCCCCAACAAGACAGAAAACAACAGGTCATGTCAGTGACATTCAACAAAGACAAAAATATTGAAAACTTTTTGTTGCTTGATGCTGTAAACTATATGGAATTTATCAAATATATGCACAATCTTTTAAGTTGACTTTATTAACTTGAAAATAATTGTCTGACCAATATTGCCAGCGATAGTAGTTATCCCCAGCAATACAACAGCCATATATATTGAATTATATTCATATATAATAAGTCATTATCATTAATTTTGCTTTCCCTCCAAGTCCAGTAACGCTATCATGCTTTCCCCATTTCACATACAGATAATGCAGTCTCCAAAGGAAGCTAGGACGATATTTCACATTGAAAACAAAAAAAAGAGGAAAGACAGCCTCCAAGGAAAGCTTTAACTGAGTCTGGCTTGATAAACTCAGCCATATAAAAACTTCAATAAAAAGTTAATTGTACTCTGCCATGTGGATTAGTCTTTGCCATGCCAGTCCAATCAAGACCTCAAAATCAAAATAATGATGAAAGTACCCAAATAGAAAGCAATGCACATTTAACATATGCATTACCTGTATTTAATTGTTAAAAATCACAATAACACATTCAGTCAATGATTAAGAACTTAAGCCATCAAGAAAATAGTCATAAATCATAATGTAATTTTCAATACATAACATTGACTAGAACACTCTACTTAGGAAACAAAAGCTTTCACCCAACCATGAAGAAAATAATTCTTGAGTGTTGGATCCCTTCATCAATGCATATTATGACCAGCAGTGAGAAATATTAACATTGACTCTGAAACATAACTGATAACAGCATTATTCTGGGCACATTGTAGGATAAAATAAATTGACAGGTATATACATAAAAACTCCCACGCAAGCTTTTCAGCCACAAATCAATTGGAGCTATTCAGAAGAAAGTATTGCTTCTACTAACATGTTTTCAAGCAAGAAAAATTTTAAAAATAGCAAGAGAATCTAACAATATTTACAACAATCTCTAGAGTAGTTTAGGGAAAAGTACTTTTGATGAATGTGCTCTACTGCTTGCTCAGCTATTTGTTCATAGCAAGTGGCAATGTCTTGAATAAGTTCATTAACTGCTTCAATGACATCATGCTTCAGCTTCCGACCTCTTGAATCTTTTTCAACAGCTGTAACAAGGGGAAAAAAATTCTACACTCAACGGGTACATACACTTGAACACCAAAACATTAACAACAACTTCATCACCAATGCCGCACAACAACAAGGGATAAATATTATACAATGATCAGCAAATAAATTATCCAGTAATGTCAATGAAGCATTTTAATATCATGGTAAACAGTATAACTAAAAGTTATAACATTCTCATAATCTCACATCATCCTTACATCTGTTTTTTCCTTCAGATTCACCCCCTGAGGAAGATGCATGCGGAACAGCAGCTGAATCAGGCACATCCTCTAGAAGCGTTTGCAATGACGGTGGACGCAAGGTGCTTCTTGCAGCAGCTGCAACAGCAGCAGCAGATAAAACAGGATGATCATCTCGCTCCACATCATCTTCATCATCACTTGCAGCAGTAAGTCCCAAACCAGCAATAGCAGCTGTTGCAAGGGAAAGATCCTCCTCCCTTATAATGTGCAAAACACGCCTCACAATATTGCCTACAGCTAGCTCTGCAACCACATATATTACATCTTATGATAGGTAAACAATAAATCAATCTGCATAATTCCTAATAAATCATTGTGCATTTGACCATAAAACATTCTTCAACAAAATTAGGACTAGGAAATCAGGCAGAAAATAGCCCCAAACTGCAATGAAAATGTTGTACACACCAAAGACAAACTACATAGTTGTAGAAAGGAGGAAAAAAAAAACAAAAAGTTAGCATACCAACAGGATTTGCAGCAATAAGCTGCTCCCCCACAGCCCTTACTGCATCGATCAGAGCTGCAGCCTGGTTCGTGCGGGGCACCCGCTGTTGCGAAATCACAGACCGAAGCAATTCTGCTGCCTGCTTTGCTGTGGCCTGGGAACCTTCGAGTTTACTATCACCAAACAGTAACAAAATAAAAAACAAAACACACACACACAGGAAATCACATGCATTAGTTCTTATTCTTAATACCTCACAATATAGTCCTCAAATCCAACAATTCATTCAACTCTAACAACGCCAATGAAGATAAAAAGAAATTTACCGTTTTTTAAGCTGATTCACAAAATCATTAACAAGGACCTGAATATCCGGCATTGCGATGGAAAATTTTAACCTGAAAAATAAAAACAAAAAAGGACTGAACTTTATATAAATATAAGTAAAAGGGTAAGGTAAACTAGCAGAAATAAATCATAGGTTTTCCGTTTTTGGATTGAAATTCTTTTTTTTTTCTGATTGTTTCACTCTTTTGTTTTTTTTAATAAGTTTTCTCAGCAACCAAAGTTAGCAAGGAAAAAGAAAACGTGAACTACTAGTGCTTGATAATAAATGTCAAAATCATAGATATGTGACCCGGAAAAGGCTTTTACCTGAAACTGGTGCTATCAGTGTAGTGGGACTGTTTAGTTGGCGAGAAAATATGGAGGAAAATTTAGTAAAGAAGCAGAAAATACGAGAACAAAAGATGCCTCTAATGCTGTGGTAACTGTATATAGGTGCAACGTTGCAGTTCTTAATCGATTCGATTCTGAGCTGCGTAAAACGTTGGGTTGATGAGGTGCTTTTCGGGTCGTGGATCTTGATCCGATAACCCACGTTTAAATTAATAAAAAAATTTGATAGGAGGATAAATTATTTTTCCTACAAGAAATAGATGTATGGCTGTCTGCCATTAAAGAGAGCTTAAATGCTTTTGATTTTAGTAGGAACAGAGAGAAAGTGATTTGAGAGATTAAGAAGATATCCAAGTGGATGTCATTAGAGGTGTTGGTAGTCGGAACATTTCGAGCAAGTTTATTCGAACCATGATAATTTTAGGTCAATATTTTATTGATTTAGTTTGATTTATTTAATTAAATATAATGTTATTATAATGGATTAGTTTAATTTATTTGAATTCAATCTATTTAAATTAGTTTATTTAGATTATTTTTAATTTTATATTTACTTTTATTTATCTAACTCGTCTCATCTATCGGATTATTCGGATTGTGTTATATAATTCGACATATTTTAACACCCCTAAATGTCATGGAGGAAGTCAAAGTGGTAATAAATGTACCACAAGGGCACTTAACATGTCAGCTTCAAGTTGATGAATAGATTTTTTATTTTATTTTTTTCCATTTTAGGATGCCTGACACTTATTGATGCCTTATTTATGAATAAGCAGAACTTAGAGATATGTTTGTGGCAAAAGCAGTAGGGTCTTCATTTAGGATTTTGATAGACTGTGTCATAACGGTGTATAATAGAAGGATCAACGTGTATAATATAAGGATCAACGTGATGTCATTTTCAATGTTTTAAAAATTAAATTGATATTAATTATTTTTAAGGATTAAATTAATGTTAACTTCATCTTTTAAAGATCAAAATTATAATTTACTCTATGATTTTCTTAAAAGATTTATGTGTCGAATTGAGTAAAATTGATTAAAATAAACCAAATTGTGATATGGTTTGGTTTCCTTATTATATGGTTTGTTTTATTTTATCAGTTTTTTTTGTCGATAAATAGTTAGGGAAATTAACTTTACCAGGAAAATGAGAATCGAATCCCAAACTTTTATCTTTATTTTATTGGGTCAATTGCTCTGTGAATTTTTTATTTTGTATTAAGAGAATGTGATAGTCCAAGGTTTAAAGTTGAGTAATTATGGTGAAGAATATTCCTCTTTAATCACTATATCAACCTTTTAGGTTAATTGATCTATAAATTTAAATCGTACTTCTCTCATATTTTAAATTTTCACTAAATAAATATCTCTATATATAATTTTTTCTTGGGAACATATGCACTCTTCTTTTTATTATTATTGCTACAGGGAACACATGCACTCTTTACCTATAGTTTTCTGTGCATTTTCACAAAGGTGAAGGGGATGTTAATGTAACTTTATCAAAATTTACGGGAGGTTTATATAATTTTTCAAATTTTCTACCAAACATAAATAGCCATTTTATTAGACATAAAAGTGTAGAACACCGAGGAAAAGAAAAGTTTAGAGTAAACAAAAACAGCAATCAAAAGGGATCGGAGACTAATCACTTTTATTCTTATATTGTGTTTGGATGATAGGTAACGAAAGAAATAAAAAAAAATAAGAGAACGAAAATAACTTTTTTTTATTTGAGAATTTTAAAATACATAGAAATAGAATGAAACAGCAAAAGAATTATTTATTTCTTTCATTTTACATCGAGTTGTTAAACAAAAAAAAAAAAAGAGATTTTCTTCAAATACTTAACTTTTATTCTTCCAAAATTAAGGTAGAATGGAGAAAACACATGAGTAATAAAGTTCTGTTCTGTTCTATTAATGAAACTTCAAAATAAAAAGAAGGAAAATTATATTTCATCCCTTTCTGCTCTATTTCCACCATTTTCGTTTTGTTCCATTAATTAAAAAACATCCAAACACAGGGTTAGTTTGGGTGAGAAGAAAGAAATTGAAAGAAGAAAAAAATTTAAAATTTAAAATGAAGAGAAAATAAGTGTCCATTTGATTTTTAAAATTGAGCATAAAATTATAATTTAAAATTAAAATTAAACCTCTTAATTCTAATTTTTATGTTTGAAATGTAATTTAGAATTAAAATTGTAATTTTAAAAATCAATTCAATAAAATTAAATAATAACTAAATTATATTTGTGTATCTTAAAAATTATCAATTCTATAACTTACAAAATAATCTCTCACTACATTTATTTATGAACAATCATTAGCAAATTAAATAAAAAATAATGCAAAAAATCAAAATATAAAAAAAAATGCAAAAAATATTAAAATTTTATATTTATATAAAAATTTATTTTATATTTATATAAAAATTATTATAATAACATATTTATTTATTTTTAAAAAAATTGTAAAATATTTCTTTATGAAAAAATATGACTATTATATTATAAAAATATTATTGTATGAATAATTCTATTAATTTAAATTTATAAATAATGTTTTAATATTTAGATCATATCTTTAAATAATAAAATTATAATTAAATTTAAAATTATAATTTCTTATCATAATTCTTTAAGAGTTTCAAATATAAATTTAAGATTTTGCACTAATTTTAATTTTGAAAGAACTAAGGTTGAAATTAAAAATTTTATATTTTAATTCTAATTCCACTTTCTAAATGGAACCCTAAGAAAAAATTTTAAATTTTTCTCTTCATTTTCTCTTCAATCAAACAAGAGAAAATTTTAAATTTCAAGAATTTTCTTTTTCTCAATCCAATCGGGAATGTCTGAATTTGGTTTGCTCAATATCGAGGTTTTTTATAAATATAACCCTATGTTTGGATATTTTTCATTTCAATAAGAGCTCTAATAGGTAGAATGTCTGAAAAAATTATCCATGTGTTTTTTAGAATTCATTCCTTCCTTACAATTTTGCAAAAATTAGGAAGAGGAAGAGAGGAAAAATGATTTTATGTATTCTACGTTTTATAAATAATGTTTTCCTTTATATAGTTTAAAACTCCTAAACAAAAATTTAAGGCCCATTTCTCCTCACTATCCATGGAAGGCGTCCCATGGATCCTTCAAGCCCCTTAGAGACTCAGTGTTTCCTTGAGCAGCCCACCACTATATTTGGCTAGTTTGTATTTGGGATTATGTTCTCATTTTCGAAGTGATTTGTTTGCATTTTTTGTTTCTTGCCATATCCTTCACTCTGACAATTTACTTCTTACACTCAACTTGTGCTTTGGCTTGGGGAATAGTTAAAGATGTAAACTAAAATGACAAATTTTGTTATATATTCTGCATTTTGATAATAGAGCTAAGCATTTGAACTTTAGTGTCCTTTGTGGCCCCATGATCAATTGCAATAAGAGGTGCCAACTTGTTTTTTTAACGTGAGACTACTTGATGAGTTTTACCTTCACAAATGATAATTATAATACATTCATTATCCCCTTTTTCCATTCAGTTTGGCTTGGTTTTACTATGGCATTCTCCAATCTCTTCACCATCGTTAGCAATGGATTCCATTCTGTACTCCTTATTTGGTTCCAATAAAATTGTTGTATCATGAAATGAATTTGCAGGCTTAAGTTGACACTATTGATCATAGCATTTTTAGTTAAATGAAGGACATGTTTCTTTATCAGAAGTCGATACTGCCCCAAGTTCCTTCATATGATCTTCAGAGTTGAACTTCCGCTTCATGCCATTGACACATTGAGGATGAAAGAGATTTATAGTTATGGTTCTCAACATTAGTTTCAAGACACTTACCCCCTAATTTTCCCCTCATCCACAGCTCCAAAATAAGTAAATGGAAGCAGCCATCTCTCTCATTTTACGGCATGAATTTGCACTGTGTCATATCATGGACAATTCACCACCACACTAGTAATAGAAAGTCACTTTTCATATATACTTGAAATCAACCCAAAAGTCTCATTAAACAATCTTCATGATTTGATCTCTTTTTAAGTGTTTGTGCATTCATTCACTCCTATTTATTTAGTTAAAGTATATATATATATTTTTAAAAATGGTTTAATATCTTACTTTACCATTTTTCAAAAAATGACACATGTCACTTTTAATTTTAAATTCAAAATTTTTAAAACTAATTATACATGTACCTTTTATAATTTTAAATATTATTTCTCTTTTAATCTATATTTTTTATATTTTACTTATTTTATTTAAAAAAATGTGCATTGCACAATAAAGTTGTTAGTTAACACTTCAATTTTCACCACCACCGTATGAAAGCTCATAAACAACATCCTACCTTATTACCAATTTTGGTAATTCCACAATAGGGGAGTAAATTACAAAGTTGGATCAACAATACTGGAACCTCATCAAAGTAATGGGTAGCAGATTTTAAATAGTCAAGGGACATTCTTATATGAGATAGTGTTATCTTATCATCAAATAAAAACTGATTGATTTGGAAAAACATCATAATACATTTTTTTTGAGTGTGTTTGAAATGTAAAAAAATAAAAATTTTATTTGTAAATCAAATTTAATTAAATATTGTGTTTGAAATGTTAAAAAATAAAAATGATTTGATTTTTAAAATATCATAGATTTCATTCCTTTTTTTTTTTAAATTTATCAAATTTGATAGGATTTGATTTGATTTAAAATAAATATACTATTTTACCCTTAATAACTACATCTAACAACTTCTTATAAGGGTTAAAATATAAAATAATAAAATCAAATCAAATCAATTCTCATTTTAATGAATCCTAAACACAAATTTTGATTTTTAAATCAATTCAAACACTATTTTTCTTTTAAAAGTTCCAAACACAAAATTTGATTTCTAAATCAAATCAAATCAATTCAAATCAAATCAAATGAAATTATTTCTCATTTTTATTCATTCCAAACACACTCTTTAAGAGTGTGTATATTGTTAACATTTTTTTAAAGATATTAAATTTAGTGAGAAAAAGTGATAAAAAAATTAAATATGATGAATAATATTAAGAAGAATATAAAAGAATGTGTATCTGATCGTTAATGATAAGAATATCAAAACTGAATTAATTTTTGCACCAATCTCTCATTGACACGAAACTCTTTGAATGTGTTTGAAATGTAAAAAAATAAGAAATAATTTGATTTGTAAATCAAATTTAATTAAATTTTATGTTTGAAGTAGGGATGACAATTTTATCCGCTTCACGGGTACCATGTAATACCAGTAAGGGCGGGTAATAATTGAAATTTCTCATGGATATAAATACCTATTGTGAAGGCAATGGCGGGGTGGTTCCCATACCATGCAGATTGCTTCATAAAAATTTTATATAAATATTTTATATGAAATTATTAAAAAACTTAATTATATAAATTAAAATATTATAAAGTTATATAAATTAAAAGTATTTTAGGTGTTTGACATTATTTTTAAATTAAGTTGTGTTGGATAAATTTTAAAAAATTATAATATTATAATTTTTTTCATTTTTCATTTTATTTTTTTAATTTTTTTTGAATTTTTTTATAATTTATTGGGTACCGCGATATCATGATACCCATTTATCCGCTGAAAGATAAACTTATATTAAAGCGAGGCGATATTATTCGCTTAGAGATCCCTTACCTACGCCCCGTTGCCATCCCTAGTTTGAAGTGTTAAAAAATAGGAAATGATTTGATTTTTAAAATCTCATAAATTTTACTCCTTTTATTTTAGAAATTTCATCAAATCTCATGAATTTTATTCCTTTTATTTTAGAAATTTCATCAAATTTTTAATAGGATTTGATAGGATTTGATTTAATTTGAAATGAATAGACTATTTTATCCTTAGTAACTACCTCTAATCACATCTAATAAGGGTTAAAATGTAAAATAATAAAACTAAATCAAATCAATTCTCATTTTAATGAATTTCAAACATAAAATTTGATTTTTAAATTAATTCAATTCTTATTTTTTTTTAAAATAAACATAAAATTTAATTTCTAAATTAATTCAAATCAAATCAAATCAAATCATTTTTCATTTTTATTCATTCTAAATACAACTTTTAAGATTTTCCCAAACTACATAATAATACATTGCAAATCACACCATGTCATCCAGAGCTATAGCTTGTCCTCTTTGTCTTGAATCTAGTCTAGATTATTCTTTTCCACCCTAGAGGACGCCTTTATGATGATCAAATAAATCTAAACGAGTGACTTGGTCACACAAGGCGTGTAGGCCAAAAAACAAAAAATTAGCACAATGAAGAATCAAGTATTATTAGGAAACTCTAGTAAAGAAAAAGTCGAACCCAGCATGAAGTCCCGTTCTTCTAAATATAGCGACCACAGCACATAATGTCTCAATTCAAACGTGAAAAAATAGTTAATGTGAAACAGAAAATAACACTAACATTGTGGTTTTATTTATTTTTAGTAAATACACAAATTAATCTCTAAATTATATAAATTATATGCATTTAATCTTTAAAAATGTGCATGTATACAATTAAACTCTTGAATTTATAAAATAACTCATACATTAATTATTCTGTTAATTCATCTTACAGAACTCTAATAGATGTATTAATATGTTATATTAAGTACACATATGTTATATTAAGTGCACATATAACACGTTAATTTTTGTTAATAACCTTAAAATGACATGTTAATAATGAAAAGTGATAAAGAAACAAAATAACTTCATTTTCTCTACTAAAACCTCAAAACATAATCTTTTAATTAGGAACCAAATTATGTATATTGAACTCAAAATTTTTCACTCTCAAAACACAGTCAGTTTCACTCATAACTTTAACTACCTAATACTTCCCCTTATCTTTCCCCATTAAGCCTTCCTCGTTTGCTTCCAAAACGTTGTCTTCATTTTTTTTTACAGCACCTTCTCTCAAAAAACATATTTAAATTAAAAATTGAGAAGGACAAGAGGCAAAACGCCACGAATTTTCAAAGAAGAAAAGAGGAAATCAAGGAGTGGGGGTCCTACAATTTTTTAAGCCTTTTCTTTCCATTTGTATTTTCCCGAGAAATTTTTCTCTCCTCCTTCCTATTCCTACAGTACCTACGCTCCTCTCGCTCTCTCTCTCTCCCTTTAATTTGAAATTCTTGTTCCACTCGCAGACGCGCACTCGTGCCCCATTTTTCATTTATTACAGTTTGTTGTAAACCCCTACCCACCAAAAATTTTGGTTTTCTCTCTCTGGGTTTTGAATTTTCATTGATTTTCCTCTTCTCTGTAATGGGCTTTTGATCAATCCATCATTTCAGGTATTTCGCTGTTCCTCTTCAAGTTTTTTTTTTTTGTTTTTAATAGGGGATCATAGTTTCATCTTTTGGTTTTTATTTTTTGCATTATCCACCGTTTTTTTTTTTTTTGGGATTTTATTTATTTTGTGTTAGATCTGTGGTGGGTTTGGTCTGGAATCTGATGTATTTTTTGTTTAAGGTTAGGGTTTTAATCATCTGGCATATGTGAATGGATGGAACAGTTTGTTCTGTTTAAGGTTTGTGTGTTTGATCTGTTTTTTATCAACGAGGTTTCCTTTTCTGCTTGATCAATTGGATGTCTTGGATTAAAGGGTGGCAGGCAATATTAATGGCTTGCAAAATCGTCAGTGTTCAAAATGAGTGTCTCATATTATAATGTTATGCATGTATGGCTGGTTTTGCCTTTACTACTAAGAGTTTTTGATGCCATAATGCGTTTGGCATGATTTGTGTGGGTTTTCATGGGCAGGCACATTGAAATCTGGGTCTAGTTGTATGCGTTTTGTTGGAAGTTATTTTAGTTTGCTTTCTAGTGATATTTGTTTTGATGATTGCTAGGTGCCATGCCCTTCACTCCTTTGTCAGATTAATGTGACTTTGTAGTTTTGGTTCCTAAGTTTTAGGTTTGTTTAGACCACAATTTGACGCTAGCTAGGCAGGCTCTTTTAAACGGGGTGGGTGTTTTCAGTATCTGAGTGTGTTGGAAGCCTTCGTGTTCTTCCTCTGCTTCTTTTCATGTAATGTCTTTAATCAATGTACAAGAATACAGATACAAAACTTGGCTTATTTTAGTAGATAATAATTCATATATACAAAGATAACGTTTGAAAAGGGGGCAATTTTTAATACCATATTTACATTGTTGTCATGTCATCCTTGCCTGTTTTTCCTTTGGGAACCTGTTCATTCAATGACCTATGCCTGCAAAGTTCTACTTGTGACCTGGTCATGTTAATCAACTTTCTTTATGTTTTGCTTGTTCTTCCTTTTCTTTTTTTATCTGTATTTTCTTGGGCTCATTTATTTGTGCCTAATCAGGACCAATCAAAGCTAATTGAGAAGTGCCACATCAAATTCTCTTTTTTTAAATGTGTACAAGAAATTTTCATTGTCATTTCTTTTGATTAGTTGGTTTTGAGCTCTATTATGTTCATTAAAGGCAATTCTTCTTTTGTCATTTCTACCAATGGTGTTCTTTGCCTCCCTACAATGTCACTTTGACAAATTTATTTGGTTCCTCTTGCTCTTATGCACGAAAGAAAATCTAATATAGCTGTGGTACATGATTAAACCATCTTGTGAAAGAGATTTCTTAAATTGGTTAATGGTGTATATTGTTGCTTAATACGAGATTTTGTTTACTCTACTTGGGTGCCTCAATAACTTCAGTTTTGAAAGGAGTAATGTAAGCCACTCAGGCCTTGAACAATTAAATGCATTTCTGACCTTATTTTTGCTCTTGTTTTTCTTAATTTGTTGTTTCTTAATATTCATATAAATTGTGTGCAAAATTGTAGTTTGAGAACCTGTCATATGTCTGTCTTGTAAATCAGGATTTAGGATAATTTTCATATTCAATGTCTCATATCATTGATTATTTTTTTAATATTATAAATATTTCTAACTTTTCCAGGAATTTTATCGCTCTGCTCATTTATTTGGAAGTGTAGATTTCGTTTTATTATCATTGTATCTTCCTACTTAATTCATTTGGAGGATAGCCCATAAATAGAGGTAGAAGAAAACCAAGGAAAACACTAAGCGAAACCATTAAGAAAGACCTTGGTTTAAATGGTCTTTCCAAAAATTTTGTTTTTGACAAAGCATAATGGCATCATTTTATCTAGTGGTAGTATTTTATTACTTGATAAGGGAAGCATAAAAATGGCTCTGAAGTCCAAGAAATAAAGATTGAGTAAGTAGAGGAATCCGTTTGACTGAGATTGAGACTATTGTCTGAACTCTTTAGCATTTCAAATGTTAATGATTAATGATCTATGCCCTGGTGGAAGATTACTATTTGAAAAATGGTTATCTTATGATGGTCAAACTATCCTTACTCCACTATTCTATGGTGTACTTTTTGTTGGATAAAATAAGCATTCCCAATTGGTCAATATAAAAGTGGATTTGAGAATTAAATTGTAAGAATGTATTTTGAATGACAAATGCTTGTGCTTTTGTTTGCTTTTATGAATTCATTCAATCAAAATTTATAATTTATTAAGCCATACTAAGAGTTTGTAAGTCTATTTCAAAACTGATTCTGGTGACCGCCGTGATGCATCTTTTGATCCTCTTCACATAGGAACATCAGTGGAGGGTGATAGATTTGCTATAGATAGACATAATTCATACTTTGATTGTCGTGTGAATAATTGATTTTCATGGAAGAAATGAGCTGGATGTGTGTATGTGTATGTAATACCTTACTAATTCTGCTATGCTAACTGTATGATGAAAGTAAAGAATCACCATGTATTGAATTTAGTTCCTACCTTCCTGGTTGATTCTAGTGAATTCTTTTTCCCCCTACTCACAGGGCTGCTGGTGATTGCTTTTACGAGCATGGCATTGAGTAATCCATTCTTTGACGATATACGGAGCAATTCTGATGTTGATCCTCCTCAAAATGAAGAGTCTACAGATGTTAGTGAATTAGTGAATGATCCTGCACAAACTGTTCTTAAACCTAACGGGACTGTTTCAAGCAGTGTTCGTGAGCTTTTAGAGTGCCCTGTATGCTTGAATGCTATGTACCCTCCAATCCACCAGGTTGTTTATGTATTCATGATTCATGATGGTTTATTGTTGATTTTCTGGGTTCTTAAGAAAGCATGGGATAGTAATGTAAAAATACTGGGGTCAAAGTGATAAAGTAATCAAGATGGCAATGTGCAATTGACCTAAGGTATTGGTTTCATGCAATGGTCTAGCTGCTTATCAACAAGATTGCGGAAAAGGAAAAAGGGATTTCTTAGAGTAAGTTAAACTAAAACATTGGTCTTGAGGCATGTCATAAGCAAAAACTGTGTGAGGATGTTAGTTTCCTTATTCAAAAGTAATTCTCCCATATCTCACCTAGTTGATCCATTCTGAGTCAATCACATTTGCTATATGTAACTTTTTGTGTTAATATAATTATTGGTGGTTTGCCTTTTGATTTAAATTGAATATCCTCTTATAACAAAAGAATTTTTATTTGAAAATTTAGTTAACTTCTTTTCCTCTGTTGTTATTGCAGTGTTCAAATGGTCACACTATATGCTCAGGTTGCAAACCCAGAGTCCACAACCGGTGCCCGACTTGTAGGCATGAGCTTGGCAATATCAGATGTCTGGCACTGGAGAAGGTGGCTGCATCTTTGGAACTCCCCTGTAAATATCAAGGTTTTGGGTGCATGGGTATATATCCATATTACAGCAAGCTAAAACATGAGTCTCAATGTGCATATAGACCTTATAACTGTCCATATGCTGGTTCAGAATGCTCTGTTATGGGTGATATACCCTACCTGGTGGCCCATCTGAAAGATGATCACAAAGTGGACATGCACAATGGTAGCACTTTTAACCATCGCTACGTCAAATCAAATCCACAAGAAGTTGAAAATGCCACATGGATGCTAACGGTATTTTCTTGCTGAACTTCCTTCTCCCTGCCTTCTATTGGCTTAGGAAATTCTCGCTAAACTGTTGGTAGATTGTGTAATTTTGGGGCATGTTTGGATGTACATGTGTCTGTCTTCATCAGTTGATGAAAATATAGAATTTAAGCACACTAATGCCTTGTAACTTTCTTTTACTTGCTCAAACAATAAAATTCATTATTGCCAGTAATGGACCATTTCAAAAGCTGTATTCTGAAGGAACTATTTTATTTTACAATATTGCCTTTGTCTCCCTAGGTGTCTATACAAGGGCCTTATTTATGCACTTAATTTATTTCTATGCAAAAATTGGGTTTTAGCTTATTTATGGATTTCAATTTGGTTTCTAGGTTTTCAGCTGCTTCGGTCAGTATTTTTGTCTACATTTTGAAGCTTTTCAGCTAGGAATGGCTCCTGTCTACATAGCCTTTTTGCGGTTTATGGGTGATGATAATGAGGCAAAGAATTATAGCTACAGTCTAGAGGTGGGTGGAAATGGGAGGAAGATGATTTGGCAGGGGGTGCCTAGAAGCATTAGGGACAGCCACCGTAAGGTTCGTGACAGTTTTGACGGTCTCATCATTCAGAGGAATATGGCTCTCTTCTTTTCTGGGGTTGACCGAAAGGAATTAAAGTTAAGGGTTACTGGTAGGATTTGGAAAGAACAGTGACTGGAGGGAGATGATGTCCTTTCTTCAACTAGCAGTTATATTAGACTGAATAGTTTGTAGTGCAACGCAACGTATTTCTTGTAGTGATATGTATCTTCTGGTCATGTATTGTGTTTTGTAATTTAGGAGGCAAACTCTCTTTGCTTATCCTTGCATCAAATACGTGAACAGGAAGGTGTACCTCTTATCATTATGATAATTAAGAATAGAGATGTAGAACCTTAGCGTGCTCCATCTATATTCTTTTTCTTCTATGATTGAGAGCAATTGAGCATATGTTGCATGCACACCACAAGCTACAATTAAGAACATGAAAATTACTGTCTTTAGGTTTGTTTTTCTGCACTGCACAGGAACATGTCATATACTTGTTATATTCTCTCAAGTGCTATATTTGTTAATTTGCTGCATATCTTGTGAAATACTTGTTTTGATACTTGAAAATGATGTTTTGCTTGTTTGTTTGATTTCTATGCTAATATCCAAGTTGTATTTGAGCAATCCACAATCTTTCTAGAATTGTCATTGATTGGTTCTAGTTAATCACATAATGATTTATTGTGTTCTATAACTTTGCATGTGATTTGGCATAATGCAAGAATGTGAACTTAAGATTATTGATTATCTCAAAGTTTGCATTCAATATAAACCTGCCTCTGTTAAGCTTATTATATTGCATGTATTGATTTATTGCGTCAAAATGCACAATTGTTTAGTCATAACCCAATTCACCTGTGATGGTTGTCCTTGTCTTGTGGTCCACCTGGCGCAATGAAATGCCAGTGTCAGAAAAAAGCCCCATATTGGTAATATATTTCAAAAATTCGTCAAACCTGTAAAATATTTGGTAATTGATCCCACGTGGATCAGTGACCCGTTAGATTACAATGAAAGTAACACATTAATTTTGTCCTGTGACAGAAAAGGATTTAAAAAATTAATGTGAAATGCATTATTCAACCAATTACATGCTAAGGAAAATCATAAAAATGAAGCCCTTCTGGTAAAAGATCCGGATAGCTGAAGTGAAAATATTTTATAGCAAATAAATAAAAAAGCAAATAAAAAGACAATTCCAGTGCAGCATTCATTTTTGCATGTTATTTAAGAACTACCGTGAAATGGAACACTCTCGCCAAGAAAACAAATAGGCAACTTCCCAAGTGCTTCCTCTAGGTTCCAATGAAGTTAAAATAGCCCACAAAAACCAAAATTTAGCTCATCCATTTAGCCTGGTAATACAGGCCTCAGCTGCACTTGACCATATATGCATTCCATCCTTGAAGACGGTATTCGTGAGCCGCCTCAGCCGGATTTGCTGCCTTGATGATGCCACGGCCCACTATGATAATGTCACTACCCCTATCATTTACAACCTGGAAAACCATTTTGTGAATTGTCAAGAGCAGTAAGCTCAAATATAAGAGAACACAAAAGTGCAGAAAGGAGCAGAAAGAAGAGGAAAGAAATACTGCATTAAGGCATTTTCAACACAAGAATATCAAAGGCGTGGGGGGGAGAAGTACCATCTCTACCACAATTGAGTTATCCATAAGGTAAAGATATGACATAAAAATCAACTGAAAATAAATAATAATACTATTATTTGAAAACATACATGGTTTGAAATGCAGACATACAAGTTAGACCAAAGAAAAAGAATCCAAAACCTAGTGGGATAAGGCTTGGATCACTTGGTTGTTGTTGATGTACTAAAGCTAAAGAAACAAATTAGCTTGCCAAGGGAAGCAAACCAAGAATTCATTTTGCATCATTTCATTTCTATTCAATTATAATGATAATATTTAGGTATTAGCCCCAAAATATCCATAAATCTATGTCCCACTATAATTAGAGGTCCACACCAAATTTGATGATGTCAAGTTACCAAGACAGTATATTAGAAACTCTTGTTAATTGAATTCTGCTTCATTTTCCTGCTCAATGCAGTGTAGGTAGGAGGTACAATCCTATCTGCTTGTAAGAGTGACAAACTATTCACCCTCCCTCTTCCTTTCCCTTTACGGTTTTTCCTCCACAAAAATTCTTTTCAACCTAAGAAAGATCAACTAAGTTAAAAGCAAAGTACTTCATGCATGTTAGAACTTAGATATAAAACCATTCACGAGCCTTTACCTAACAGTTTAAACTTTTGGGAGAGTTGGTGATTGACATGGTACCAAAGCTTCTATGACTAAGTGGTCAAGAGTTCGATCATTGTTGCCCTTGCCCCCATTATTTTAATAAAAACTTGAATTTCAGCGTAAGGTAGAGTGAGCTTATGCATTTGTGCATTTGCCACACTTCAAGACCAAAGGGCTCTAGCATGAGGTGGCGTGTTAGATATAAAACTATTCATGAACCTTCACCTAACAGCTTTGACAGGGCACATGGTTAATTTCTGCAAATGACTAAAAGATGCATGGCAACATGCAGAAACTTACAGAATATGGAGTCTTATATTGCTGCCCTAAAGCATCACCACCCGTCACCATTTGAACTCCAGGAGTTGCCTGAATGAAAGAGGGATTTATGGGTGCCCCAGGCCACGATGCTGGATTGACTGAGATGAAGCCAATAACAAAGTCAGAATGATCTTCAGCAATTTTCACCGCAGCAGTGGTATAATCTCCCTTGGCAAGGTTACCAGCTGAACTCATTTCAGCGAGCAGCAACAGACCCCTTCCACGAGGCAAACCCTGAATATGGTTCAAGAAACAAGAGACATGTTAGGCTAGCAATTTAGGTCTGGCTATACTCAAGATAATGTTATGACTAGCATTATAGACCTTCAATTTCAGTCCATCCACAATTCCAGGACCAGAGATAATGTGAGCATTTACTATATCAGCCCAATCCAATATATGAAAGATCCCTCTGCAGCAGGTAGCAGAACAGAAAGATGTCATATTTAAAGCAGAAACGGATGAAAGGAAATTAAAAAAAAAAAATCCAAGATACGCGAGCAAAGTCTTACCCTTCATATTGCATGGTCACTGTGTTACCAATGTCAGCAAATTTACGATCCTCAAAGATTAAGAAGTTATGTTTTTCTGCAATCTTCAAAAGAATAAAGCATACATTAGAAACAACTAGACCAGAAATGTAAAAGATTCCTCAAAACTCAGTAAACATGATGCTCATAATCATATAACACTCTTATCATAGGTTAAAGTCACAACACCAACATTCTATTTTCAATAAATGCTAGCATATCAACTCCAGTGTACAAATGTTAACAATATTGGGATGCAAAAGTTTGTTCTGCAATACTGAGAGGCAAAATAGGGCTTCTTTTAGCACTATACCGAGCGAAGCTTAGAACCAAAATCAGGAGCAAAATCTGGAAAAATATCCACATGAGTTTTCAGCAAGCATATCTCAGGCCCAACCTGACAGGAAAAAACAGTCAAATTAGTCAAAATAATTTACTTATTAGGGCCAAACTTCTAACTACAATCCATAGATGATAATAATCCAGAGAACAGGACTCTTTCAATTTTCAACCCATTTTTTAAATTAAGAACCCTCTCTAACACTTGACTGTATATAAATCAAACAAAATGGCATGGACTAATTAAAAAATTTCTGAAAGCTGAGGACCCAAGTGAACGATATAGTACTTGTCCCTAACAAAGCTTTCCACTTTGTATAAATACCAAGTTCTCACCTTGTCAGCAATTTCAAGCAATTCAGCAGCAGTTCCAACATCTGCAGCCAAACACAGATTACTCTCCTTTTCAACCATTATCTCGAACAACCTCTTTCCTGTTGGATTCTTGGACAACTTAGCCCTCTCCAAAAATGACAAGGCCTTGACCTTAGCTGTAGTTGCCAAAGAAGCAACCTTCCAATTCTCCTCTAAGAATCTCATAACAACCCCTACCATCTCCTCATCAAGCTTTCCTTTTTCCCTCAAAATTTTCACCATTTCAGTCAATGTAAGAATTGCATGCAGCTTGATTCCATTACTCTCCAAATTCTCTCTCCCACCTTGTTCTCTATCGATCAAAACAACAGCATCACTGACCTTCAACCCAGTGGCCCGCAGTGGTGCAGCAGTTTCCAAAATTGATGTGCCACTAGTAACTAGATCCTCAATTATCAAGCAACTTTGGCCATGCTTGAAATCACCTTCGATGGCTTTAGAAGTGCCATAGTCTTTGATTTCCTTGCGGCGCATGACCATAGGGATGTTCTGAGTGACAGACACACAAGTGGCAATGGGTAGAGCAGTGTAAGGGACACCACAAACAAGGTCAAATGAAGTTTTAGAGACAGAGGAAATTAGGGTTTGAGAAATTTTCCGGAGGATGGAAGGGTAAGATATAACAAGGCGGAGGTCTATGTAGATTGGCGAGGAGATGCCAGATTTGAGCTTGAAGTTGCCAAATTTGACAGCTGAGATTTCATGGAGTTGAAGAACTAGAGACTCCATTAATGATGATGTTCACAATGACATTCCCTCACAGATGATGTGCCTTTCTCTGTTTCAAGGATTGTCTAAGACCTTAGGGACAACCTCTGCCATACTCAATTGAAATTTTTTCAAGAAATAGAGATGTGAGAATGCACAAGATATATAAGTACTTGATCACAAATCAGAAGCTTTTAGCATAAGAATGGCAACCACTAGCATAGACTTGAACTTGATCATAATATTCTCACATCATGATGATATCACAGAAGTGGACAATTCTTATTTCTTACCGCATATACAAGCCAGTATAACTCCATAGGCCAATGGCTTGAAAAAATTAGAGTGATGATCACGTAGAATGTTGCTGAAACCACAAATCACATTACAAGTCCCTAAACAAAGCTGCCAAACCATATTCTAACCAAAAATAAAATAAAATTAATACTTCACCATACCCCCAAAATCCAGTCCTTGGACCAAAAATGTCATTTCAGATATGTAACCTACCTTTAAAATACACCAAAGTTACAAAAGGAATAAAAAGAAAGAAAATAGCTGAATAATTTTAAAGAAATCAAAAAGATGAAATTAACCTCAAATCACACAGTCACAATCAATGAAAGCACAGTTCCATGATATTTACCACCAAAAAACAAAAACAAAAAAATCGTCTCCACTCTTTGATCAGCAAAATCAATTTAACCAAAGCCAGAATGCAGCAACCAAGATAACATATAAAGCTAAAACAATATTAATCAGTATTAAAAAAAAACCACAGAAAGATGTAAGCCGCTATGCATATAGAGGCAATCAATGGCAGCAAAAGTTCCATGTCCTTTAACCACTAGAACTCCAAATTTCCAATTTTTTATCAACAAAATTAGCTCAGAACCAAAGCATAGTCAAATGCAGCAACCCATATAGCATATGGGTATAAAATAAAAGTACTTAAAACAAGTTGAACTTAATGGATTAAAAAAAAAAGAAGAATCTCATCCAAGAGCTTCAGCTCACTAGAGAGAGAGAGAGAGAGAGAGAGTGGTGGGGGCTCCTAGTGAGAGAAAACAACAGGTAAAGTCTGATATGTGGTTTTGGGTTGCACCTTCATGGTCATAGGGCTGTTGTGGTGGTGATTGTTGTCCCCGGAAGTGGCAGCTTCCCTGCACAACAACAGATAAAGTCTGAACCTTTGGGCGTTTGCCTTGCCTATAAGGCCAAAAATGTATTTTAACTAGTTGGTAACCCTTTTACAAGTAAGGTAAAGAACATATGCATAATGCTCTTGAAAGAACTCAATTTCATTAATTTATTGATAAAAAAACAAGTACATTAAAAGACAATATCATTTCTGAAACACTCAAATATTTCATCTACTTTAAAACAAAATGAAGAAACCAAACAGATTTTCAAAAGAAAAGCAATAAATGAAAATAAAATGAACTCAAAGCATGCCATCTGATTTTGCAGGCATCCTCCTGAGGAAGTTTTGGGGAACTGCAGGCATATCAAAGCGGAGCCTTAGAGGTCTTAACAAGTAAGTGACCAACATGAAGATTATATAGCGAAATGGAATGAGATAAGTCAGAATGGCAGCAACCAAACAGAAAATCACAAACAAAGCTGTTGCTCTTGGGTCCCTCCAACTGAGCAGGGACTGCACCCTCTCTCCTTGAGTTGCCAAGTCACCCATCACTGCTAGCACACTCCCTGAAATGCCTCTTAAACGATCATATCTCTTCTTTAGATTATCACCACTAAATTTAGATGGAAAGGGATCAAATTCTTCTTCTAATTCTTCAATAGTAGCTGTATCAGCATGAGACAATTTCATATCCATATGGGAAGGGTATCTTGGCCTTGTTCGATAGTGCCAAATCCCAACCAGGAGGAGCAAGGAAAATGTTGATGGCAAAACCACTCCTGGATAGAAAATGACAAGGAGAAAGATGAAGTAACTAATTATTGTCCAAACTGAATTCTTCCAACCACGTATCTCATCAAGCTTTTTACAAACAAAAACTAAACCATTCAGAAGACCAACAATCCTGTAAAATTGAGCTCTTCCTCTCCTCATACTCCACACATTTGCCCTCACATCCAGCATATACTCCACAACCTCTTTGCTGAGTGGCGGTTCAGCCCTTCTCAACCTCAATGTGGTGATGGCAGCAGCTTGGTTCCTCAAACTATCTTGCTGAAATATAGACAATGGACATATGTAGTGCATTCTTGGTAGCAAAGGCTGTGCATAGGTCTGCAAAACATTCAGCAAAGACGGACAAGAAAATCTCACAGCCAATTGAATTTCTCCCATCTTCTTGGCTCCTTGAGTATGCAAGTTTATAAGCGGATAAGAGTGACTGTAAATCCTATCAGTTTCAAGTGTGGACAGCCTAATCCGTACCTTGCCAATTCTCTTATCCACTGCTCCTTCAGCATTTTTCCCTCCTTGCAAGTGTGCATTATCAAACACTACAATTGTAATGACAGTGCAAGGATCATAGACTTCCCAAGTGTATTGCTCATTCCACTTTGGACACAGACTATCAACAATAGTCCTTGTCCTCACCCACTTGGGACCATACTTAGCTACACAATAGGCATCAGTGCGGTTTTCCTTCTTCATTGGAGATAGCCCCACAGCATTCAGAATCCCCAATTCCAGAACACCAATACCAGGACTGCACAAATGCTTAGATGCTGGCCTGAAATCACTACTGTAGTGAGTGGCCTCATCAAGAACATGGTACCCTCCATCCAAAGAGATCCTCACATTAAGTTTACCAGCAGATGTAACCTCCTCTTCACCCTCAGGGACCTTGGGCTTCTCAATGTTGCACCACATACTAGCTGGTGGTGCAGCATCTATTCTCTTGTCCACATCCTTCAAAGGAACCACACAACTTCCCAAGCTTTCATGCTTGTTGGAATTCCCCTGCTCAATGCTCAAAAGCAAGGACTCATCAAAGGGTTCTGATGCAACAAACATCAAATCCTCATTCCACATGGGGTTTGGACTAATTTTCATGGGACGGCTTCTCAAAGCCAAGTTCCCCAGAACAGCTTGGATAAAAATTTCAGAGTTACCACTCTTGTTCTTGAGCAACAAATCCTGGGCTTGAATCACATTAACTCTGAGATACCAAAGCCTAGGAGAAATATACACCTTTGAACAAGTGTAAGCAATGTGCTCACCACTAACTGCTGCTGCATCTGAATGCCAAGCATCAGGAAAAGCCTCATCTGCCTGAGTTCCCATCCAAACAGATACCATCAACTCTCCTTGAAGCTTCACTCCTTTTTGATCCTCAAGCTTATACCATTGTGGTGCCAATGGGCTATCAGGAGGGACCCTCATGGGAACATCAGAAATATTGAATGCAACACGACCCATGAATTCATCAGTGGATTCAGGACCAACAACCTTGTCCTTGTCCATTACCACAATTTCCAAAACTGGTCCCTGAATTCTCTCCTTGGCAAAGGCAAAGACTTGGTTCCATTCTGGGTTGGAGGTTTTCTCGAAGCACCGGGTTGTTCCCATCAAGCTTCCAAGCTTCACTTCCACGTAAGGGTTACAAGTATCAGAATCACCAGTTTCTGGCAAGTCTTTGGCCCTCACCACCTTGGCAAATAGGAAGAGCATTTGTTCAACGAGGTCAAAGGTAGTGGGAAGCCTATCACCACTGATCACTCTTCTAGCATTGATGTTTGGAGTTGTCTCCTTCAAAGAGAAATCCTCTTGATTTTGCTTTTGTTTTTGGTTTTGGTTTGCCATTGTTTAGTCTGCAACAGTGAACAACAAAATATTTTAAATATATATATATAGGATGAACAAAATGTCACAAGGAGAAAGAAAACAAACAATGAAGGAAAGAAAAATCATGAAGAACTCAGAACATATTTTTCATATACCGTGAAGTTTGAAATCTGTTCTCAACTTCAAAATAGACAAGACAATGAGAGAGGCCTTACGTGAATGCACGGTAGCACTAGTATAGTTTTTAAAAACACAATTGTCAGTTTTAAAAGAAGAATATTAACTGTTTTTTTTTTTTCAAAAATTTTATGTAAGTGTCATAATACTAAGCAACCAATAGGGTGATTACAATTTGTAACCTATAATATGTTATTTATTATATTATTATTTTCGTAATAAATATACATTTAATCTTATTAAATTATGATATAGGAGGATAATATAATGTTTATAAAAGTTGAATTATTTTAAGTCTGTTATTATTTTTATTTAATTATATTTTTCAGTAAAAACATTTTTTAAATACTAAAAAATAATTTATACAAGGAGTATCGTAAAACATTATAGAAAATAGAGTATAGTCTTTGTATGTATATATATCAAGTTTATTTAAATTAAAATATAATTTTATTTTCACAACATTAATTTTTTTGGTTAAAACAATATTAAAGTTTTAATTGAACAAATTGATATAACTTAACTTTTTTTCAAATTATGACAAACAAAATTTAATAAATAATACTCACTTTTTAGATTCTAGTTAAGAACTTAACGTTTATATTTTATAAAATTATTAGAATTAATTTGCTTTCTAGTTATGAAAGTTCTAAAGAAGTGAATGAACAAAACATGGACAATGTGATATAGTTTTCCTATTTTATTTTTGACAGGATAGTTTTCCTGTTGTTTTTCTGTTTTTTATTTGTATTTAAATGAGTAATAGTATTTTACGAAAAGTCAAAATTGGATATTGAAATGAGAAAAAAAAATTGGTACAATTGAAATGAGAAATTTCCTTCATACAATATTGGCCTCAATATAAACTTCATTAATATTATATGGTTAGTATTTAATTAACAACATTTCAAATGAGAACAAATCAATCATGTATCATACAAATAGAGATTAATTAATTTGAAAAGCACAAATATTTTTAAACAAATAAGTTAAAACAATAAATTGATTAATTATTATTAATTGATTAGCAATCACAATTCTAACATTAATAATTATAATTAATCCAATCAGAGCTAATTCTGTTATTACACCAGAAATTTGGTATACAAATAGAGATTAATTTATTCTAATTCATATCTCTTGTGATATATAAAATAGTTATTCCATAAAAAATCTCATAGAGATTTATTTTAATTTTATTAATTTTTAATTTTTTTCCAAATGATTTTAAAATAAAAATATCAGTCATATTATTATCTATCTAAATAATCATTTGACTATTATCATGACCTTAAGTTCAAAATTCAAATTACTAAAAATGTTATTTTTCCTTAGACGATATATCTTAACGTGCTAAAAAAATTGATGTGTAAGTAAATTGTAAAACAATTGTTTAAAAAAATTTACTTTTTGTTTTCATTGATTTAATTTATTATTTATTAGAAAAAATTATAACAAATTTAGTTCTGTACCTAATGTCCATTTGATATTCAGCATTAGGATTATGTGAGATTGGTTTTTATAGCTTTGTTTATTTTTTAATATTCTAATTTAAAAAAAAATAAATTTGTTGCATTATTTTACTTTAAAAAACGTGTGTTAATGGGTTTTATAGCTGTATGTCAATTTTAATGTTTTATTTTCAGAAAGTTTTCATCCGTATTACGAAGTTTCCTTATTAAAGTTGATGATTTTTTTAAAAAATAATTGAAAATTTTAAAAATAGTAAGTTTATGAAATTCAAATTTCAAAGGTCTATAATGCATTAATTACTTATTATCAATCAGCCATTTGAAAATAATTGAAATCAAATTATGAAACACTAATTTATATTTATATATAATGCATTGATTATTTCATTATAATGCACTAAACGTGAATCGATTTATATCTTGCATTGAACACCAATCAATTTTATGTTAGAAATTTTATTGCATTTTCATTTTCATAAGCATTTTCTCTTTGCTTCCATTTTGTTCTTGGAGCTTTCATGTAACTTTTTTTTCTCTCTCTGTAACAAGTGATTATGTAAGAGGAATTTTTTTATTTGTGTAAATTGTCCCAACACAAGTCATGTCTTTTTTATCTACATTTTCTATTCTCTTTTACTGAAGTACTTCTCCTCTCTTATGTAGTAATAACACTCTTAAGGTATGAATCTTTTATATTTTTATTATTATTTTTCAAATTGTTGGCTTAATTATTGTATAGTGTTATGAATTTTTATGCTAAGAAAGGTGAAATGATGTGTATTTGTTCTTCTTCCAAAGAGATCGAATAAACAAAATGTGTAGACATGTGCACGCTACAAGACACACACGTATATATATATATATATATATATATAACATGAAGGAGATTGGTCATTTTTTGTGTTTAAAATTTTATGTTTTAAATTATTATTATTAATTATTCATTTAAAACTTTCAAGATAATTATAAAAGAAAACAAAATTATAAATATATCTTATTATTTATTTAAAAATATAAAAAAAAAAAAAAATGATAAGATTGTAATATAAAATAAATAAGATTGTAAATATATCTCATTATCCATTTAAAGATTTAAATAAAAATATATAAAAATATTCAAACATTTTTTTTATTTTTTATCTTAAAACATATAAATATAAATTGACAGGCACCATAGTGCTACGCTAGTTTTATTAATTAGAATTACATGTCCTGTTTAAAAATAAAAATAAGCACTTGAATAATCGGTACAAAACCAAAAGATATATAATAATATTATATGTTTTTTTTTAACTTATCGTGAAGTGAAAAAAAAAAGAGAAAAGAAAAGAGGAATAAGGCATCTCATCAGCTGCATTTTACAAATTGTTGTCTAACCAAATACAATTCAGAACTTGTTTGGTTATGCTTAAAAGCTGAACCAACAACATACACTAAGAGCATAAAAAAGGTGTTGTAAAGAAATGTAATGTGTTTGACTTTTCTCACAAAACTGTTGATACTAAATAATTGGATCTCTAGCTTTTTTTAAAAAGTTTAATTTTGAGTTGCTTTTATAAAAATTGTTGGAATTATTCTCGGTAATAAAATGTAAATATTATTTTACCATCAATCAAATAAATTTTTAATTAATCAAATAATTTTTTTAATTATTTTATATTTATTTTGATAACAATTTTTTTATATAATCTAAATAAAATAAATTAACTTAAAATTATTTTTCAATTAATATATCTAAACATAATTTTTTTATAATTAATTATAATAAAAAAATTTATATAATAATTAATTATTAAAATAATCAAATTTTTACTATTATTCTAAACACACACTTAATAAAAACCTCAAATTGCTGATTCAATGGGTTGTCATTGGAGAAATATTAGCTGTTCATAAGCATAACCATCAATGATTTAAAGTGTATGCCACCTTTGCCCAGCTGGGAAAACCAAGAATGATATCCAAAACGAAAACAATTTCCATTCAACTAAAACAATGAAAATATGGTGACTTGTTAAACTAGCATGTTCCCTTTCAGTTCCAAAAAAAGGCACTGACCATGGCATGAGCTCAGTTTCACTATTCCAGCATATAACGATTGAATTGCCTCACTGTCAATTCAAAGTGGATGTGCTGTCTTGGGAAATAAAAAATAAAAATGAAACTTTAGCAAATATTTTTCAGTTTGCTGGTAATGCTTCTTTTGCAGTGCTTAAATGGTCAAGTAATGGCTTGACACTATCAGACGTCATGCACTGGAAGGTAGCTGCATCCTTCGTTTCTTTTGGCTGAATAGGTAAGCATACAATCACATTGCGGCATAGCTCTAAAAATATGAATCTCCAATGCGTATATAGACCACCGAATTGTCCAAATGGTGAATCAGAATGTGCTGCAAGTGGCCTGCCTAAGACCATCACCAAACAAATATACTCGTGTAGGATGTTATCCACTTTATCTCAATTAAGTGGGTTTAATTTATAGGCCAATGTGTATGTCTTCATTGCTAGGATCACGTTAGGCTGTTGATTAAGTTTGTGTGCCCACAATAGGGTCTACGGTCATTCACATAATATGTTGTTGTGGAGCATTTTTTGGTTATGGTTATGGCTCACTGAGGTGTTGGGTGCTTGCTTTGGACTAAAAAGATGAGTCTCATATAAGAGAGTAAGATTTCTTCTTTTAGGAACTCTCAAGGCCATTTGACATTACCTAATATGAGATTTTGGGTATTGTAAACTGTGATATTGTCATGTATAACTCTTCTAGTCTACTGATATTGAAGAAAATAACAAAAAAATTTAGTCACAATGATTGAAAATACTAATTTATTTTTATCTTGCATTGTTTATCATAATTAAAATGCCAATGAATAAACATGTTTTACAGAAAAAAAAAGAACTAGTTTTATTCCCCAAACCAAACAAATTAAATTAGTTAAAAAAATAAAAATCTTAAAAGTCAATTCATGTTAATATATTATGAAAGAAAATTTGTTTTTAAGGTTAAAATTGGTAAAAGGGTTAAAATTTAGGACCAAAATTGTCATTTCAGAAAGAAAAAAAAAGACATTTTTTTATTATTATTGTGAGTGTGTGTGACATAGTAAAGAAGGAGAAGCTGGAAATTACTATTAATAGATGGATGTTAGACTTGTACATAGTTGAAATATTGATAGGAAAATACCAGTGTTGCGCTTCTTAATACTCATCACAAGTTCTCGTGTAAAAGATTTAGACACGCCATGTAAGGGCGTTTGCATGGTTCTCCTGAGCCTGAACATAAATGTTGTTGGTGAGTCGAACATTCATTTATCAGAAAAAAAAAAATTTAGAAATTCCCACATTGAACTTTTGATGCCTAATGATTTCCATTTATTTTCTTTTTTTCTAAAAAAAACTTGAATTAAGAATTATGAAGTTTGTTAGAAAAGAAAATAGATTCTGACCTATGTCTCATTTCCTTGAACCTCTGATTTGTTGCCTCTCCCAAAATCCCATCACATTTGGCTTGTCAATTGAATTTCCGAGTTTCTTTTTTTCAATGCAACTTTCTCAACGTTTCACGCTTTCACCTTCAATGGTTGTCAAACAACAATTTTCTCAAAGACCCTTTTTGGATTGGTATGTTATTTCAATCATTCACAACCTCATTGATTGGATATGGTTTGTTTCTTTGATTTGGCCTTTTGTTTTTTATACCCTTTTGGTTTGTTGCAGAGAAGAAGCTGCCATTTACTCCTTCTTAAATGCCCAAATTTAAAAGGAGATAGATATATTTTGATCTGTAAGAATTTCGGTTGAAAAACTATTCATTTTCATACCTTCTATGGCTACCTCATTGCAATCTCTTGAGAATCGTTTATGTTATTTCATTTTGGTTTGTATATGCCATGTGCAAGATGATCAAATTTAATGTATGTATCTCCATGCAGAGAAGCAGCTGACATATGGCTGTTCACAGATTGTAGCACCATTTCTTCATTTGGGTTTCAAATATTGGAGGCTGGAGATGTCTATACAACATGAAAACTCTGATATAAAGGGTGTATCGGGTTAGAGCATTTTATCCTTTTTCCCTTTCCCTCCCACTCCTCCAACAGAGTAGAATTATTCATTTTGCACACCAAAAAATAAATTCATTTATATAATAGAATCTTTTAATTCACCTTTCCGTTTCCACCCCGTTTTTGTGGGGAAAATTTTTTTTATGACAAACCACTTGATGGGTGAGAAGGGATAATGCAAATGGCTTTTGATTGAGGAACTGGAAATCGATGATATGTAATTAAATAGGGATGCAATTACCTAAACTCTATTGAGTTGTTTATAGTCTATAGATCATTTGGATAATTGTTTTGCTTGTTGGTAATGTTGATACAGTCTTTTGCTTGTTTTTTTTATTATGATTTCTCGGGGTATAGGAACTCCAGGTATGTGCCTTGCACCATGTGGTAATGTCAAAGACCGAAATAATGATGGGGGTTAAATGTTCCTTGACTTCAGTTAAGCACAGCAGGAGTTTATCTCCTAAATACACCTTCCCACCTTTCTCTAGGAAGACATAAAGCATGATATATGAAGGGTAAAATCATCACCTACTTGGAACATATATATCATGGCATTTGGATAATGTTTGCTGGCAAAATGATAATAATAGAGAATAGTCTTGTGCGCTCCAAACGTGTCTTCCTGCAACAAATTATAAGACATCTTTTTGGTGGACATGTATTGAAAGGTTAAGTCAGGTGAACAAAATGTGATGATAAGACATACTTCAAGTGCTTTCGAAATTTCTCATGTGGAATGAAGGATCACTGCATTGTTAGCAAAAGCGTGTAACTGAATGGCTTGGAACACAACTCAGTGTGAATAACATAGTGTACGAGATGAGTGATTAATAATATACAATCTTTAACATTTATGGTTTTGATGATGCTATAGAAAACAATGTGTCTATCTTCTTTATTTCTTACATTTTCTGTGAGTCCTGATATTAAAAAGCATTTTGGGACTGGTCATGGTCTTTAGAATTAGATGTATATGTGTTCATTTGGAGAGTGATTAAATAGCAATTACAGATGATGTCATTATAGGGTAACTTGGCAAGGAATTTAAAATAGAATAGCATGTGATATTTTCATAAACATAGTTGGAAAAGTTGATCAGGAGTTGTAATGCATGTAGAAAATTTTCAGCTAAAATAACTAAAAGATAGAGGTAGCTTTGAATGAAGATAGAGTTAGGACTAAAAGAAACCAATTTAGGACATTGCTACTCCAGTGAAGAGGCAAAAAGTGCAAGTATAGTTTTTTCCTAAAGGAAATTAATAATTCCTTGTCTTCTATCTTGCTATTATTTTGATAGGAACCTAAAAATATAACAATAATTTTATTGAATAATTCTTTGTGTATGGTCACTAATACTGATATCAGTGGATATCAGTTCAAGAGAAAATCTTTACAACTAAGGAAGAAGAGAACAGGAACGGAAAATATAGAGATATTGATAGAACACCTGCAAATCTTTGAGGGTTTGCTAACCTCCTTGCCCAAGGGCTCTAATTCCTTACTCAAAATGACTGGACGCCTTCTCTCCTCCTCCACTTCCCTATTTATTCTCTCCACTAACTGTCTATTCATTTGCCATAACCCCCTTAAGTAAATGCTAAGTGCTGTCCCTTTTTATTCTCTCCACTCCCACTAGCTGTCACATAAATGCTGTAGCCCATTAACATATTGATTATCTCATGACCTCTGCTCTTCCACTAACTGCCATATAAATGTTCCAGCCCATTAACATAAAGATTCTCAATATTTCCCATCCTGTCCATATTGCACCTGTGGGCCTAACATATGTCTAGTAATACTTTCTTCCTAGGACTACTATAGGCTACTATCCTTTATTTTTAACAATATTAAACATGCAAATTCAGTTTTCAAGAAAAGCAAAACTTGGTTAGCAACAAGGGGAATTCCCTTTCTATTATAAATGTATAATAATTTATTGTAAAAGAAAGGAAAAATTAAGTGTTAGTTTGTGGCAAAACACAAGAAAATGGCTGAAGAGTAATGGTGAATTGAAAAAAAATTGAAGGGTACAACACATTTTAAAACAAATTCATGTAACATTTCTGGCTGTGTTTGTTGTAATGTTGTAATGGTAAAAGTTACTTTCCTGTGGTTGTTTCTCTTCTCACCAATTTCACAATTTACGACGGTATTATGGTAAGTGAATGAAATGTTTCAACTATAGGATCAGAATCTTTTTTTTAGGATCTTTTCCATTCTGAAACACCATATCTGAATTTTGAAATGGACCGATACATGTCTTCTAGTATTATAGCTTTTATATTATTTATGACATGTATTTAATTCTCTATTTTTGTTTGCAAAGTATATAGGCTTTTGTTACTAAACAGGGATTAGCTTAGTGTACCATAGATTGAGTGAAATGAATTGTAGGAATTGAAATAAACAAACTCAACATGATCAACATCATATAAATTATTACTTATACCTTATTATTTTGCTTATTATCCAAATATAGATTATTGATTGACTAATGTACCTTCGTCATCAATGTAACAAACTAAATGTTGTACTTTTAACTTACAAATTGATGAGTAATGCTTTTGGTTTGAAAACAGAGAAGTTTCAAATTCACATATACTTGTTTCCTTTTTTGACCTTTAATTTGAAAATATAATGAGTGAGTTTATTTTATTTTTCAACAATGTCAACTTCTGTGTAATGTAATTTCATGAAAGTTCCTGTCAACCAAAACTACACTACCAACTATAGTTAGCATTATGGATTGAATAAATTTATATACCTTAATGGTTGATATAGTTTAAGACAACAGCAATAAAGAATGCACAACCATGAAATGATGAGAGAATTTCAGACAGTAGGAGATCAAAGTTTCTCAACTACTTGACTTTATTATGTATAATACTGAAAGAAGATTACCTGTAGGTGCATTATTGATTAACGCCATCGGCCTCCTTACTTGGTTAGTTTCAGCTGATATCTTATTTCTTTTCCTTATATTACCAATTACTAGGTCCACAGAAAAGGCTAACAAATCTGATGCATCAAGCTGGGAACAACTTTTGCGCTGATTGTGGAACTCCAGAGCCAAAATGGGTGTAAGTATTAGCTTGATTTTCATAAGAATTTGGTCTGTCTTGGTTATTCACTGCTCATGTTGTTTAAATAACATTAAAAAATGGATCATTTCCTTCATTGTCTAAGTTAACCCCGAAAGATAAACATGTTTTTCTGTAAAAGGTTATTTACACTTGACTAGACTAGTAACAAAAATTTCAACTTGTTTTGTCTGTATGTGCTTCATATCTTGGTGAACCAAGTAAATTTTCCTATTTCACCTCTTTCACCTCAGGGAAAGATTTTCATGTGGTAATTTGCTTTTGTGGGCCTAATGTCTAGGTGTACAAAAGATTTACCTATGGAAAGAAATAAAAAATGATGGTAGGGTGTGATACTAAGTGTATTTGATAAAAGTGAAAAATTTATTGCTGAATTTTGTTTGTCAATAAAATTAAGTGCTAAATTTGTAATGTTTAAAGAGATTCATTTGATAAAATAAATAAATCTATAATATAGGAATGGTTGTCATTTAATTATTTAAATAAGGAAAAAATTCTGTTGAATGCATTCACCTGCCTCCCATCCAATGTTTTAAAAACTGAATCGGAGATTGAACCGGCGAGACCTCTAAATCATGGTTCAATTGGAACCGGTTAAATTTGTGGTTGAACCGGATAATCTTCGAACCGGAGATATAGCCGGTTCATGGTTTAACCAGTTCAACCAGCCTGTTTGGTCTGGTTTGTTCTTGTTCTTGCCTTGTTCTTGGGTCTTGCCTTGTTCTTGTTCTACTATTTTGACTAGAAGATATAATTTTTAGCCAATCTCTTTGCAAATTATGTGGGTAGTAGCTCTTTTCCTTGACCCCCTTTGTATTTAAGTGAATTTTTTTTTATAAATATTGGGTAACCCTTTTTCCAAAGTGCTAGAGTAACCGATATGAAGATAATAGTCCTTTGGCTAGTTGTGTCATGATGATAGTCCTTTGGGTTTTGGCCAATATCATGAAGATAAGGCTTGGTTGTCGTTGTTGATTATGTATTTCTAGATTACTAGAATAATTGATTTTGCTTTTTCACTATTTATTTCACTTGTCAGAATATCAATTTGTACAATAATTGCTCAAGAATTTTTAAAGATATGGAATATTATATTAAGAGTTCATTGAGAAATTAGTCTTATGATAAAATCACCAGCTCATATTACGCGTACTTGTTTTTATTCTTTCCATTTGTTGAACATCAGATCTTCAAGTTTTGGAGTATTTATTTGCATCAAGTGTTCTGGCATACATAGAAGCCTAGGAGTCCACATATCTAAGGTATGTTTCTAACATAGCTTGTAAAGGAACTTGTTAATGACAGCTTAATTATCTTTGTATCAATATCATCTACCTTTCTGAGGCATTCCTTCTTTGACAAATAAGGAGAAGGTTGGGACTCTCAATGAACCATATCTATAATGTTTTGCTGGAAGTATGTTTATCCTAGCATTAGAAGAATTATGTTAAAATGGTTTCTTCACTATTTCTAGCTCTCCTTAAAACATTTATCTCAGTGTAGACTCTGTTGCATTCTTATAATCTGTAGTACAACTAAAGGTTATGGGAGTTTACTGATTGTAAAAGTGATTTAATATATGTTGTGTTTCAGACTTTCTCAAGTATAACTAGTGGCACACCTTTCTATAGGCTCCCTCACCTCTTTCTTGCTCCTCCCTCTTTATTCTGTTAGCTTTCTTACATGTCATGTTTATCTAGAAGTGAGCTCATCATTAATCATTATCTGACATCACATGAGATTTTAGTAAGATAAAATGCTTGCTAGATGGATTAAAGGTCATAAATTAAGATATCTAGTACTAAAGTGAATTCCGTGTAGAAGAAGCTAAGATTCCATCTAATTAATGAACACTTGCCATCTTATACTACTGTCAAGGAGAAACGAACAATGATAAATAAAATTTAGTAGCTTAGAAGCTGAACTAAACAGAAAGTCAATGTGAATACTACATATTCTTAACCATTTTTTTAATCAAAATCATTAGTCTCCACGACGTAAGCACTTCATACATACTTCATACATGTTGACTTTTTCTGTTTTATAATTTGGTGAGGAGGGGGGGGGGGGGGAGGGGGGAGTATTGTTTGACCCATATCACGCCACTCCATCCCCTATCTACCGAGGTGAGTTGTGCATACATACATTCACTGGCACATCTGCAAAAAGAAATCCTAACATAATTTGAAACTATTATAGGTTCTATCACTGAAGCTAGATGAATGGACGGATGAACAAGTTGATGCATTGGTGAAGTTGGGAGGAAATACAAAACTAAATAAGAAGTACGAAGCTTGCCTCCCAAGTAACATAAAACCAAAACCACATTCCACCATTGAGGAGCGCTCTGATTTTATTAGGTAACTGAAAAGAAACACAATTCATATTTATTTTTTTGGAAGAATTACACCATTCTGATTCAGAAATGTACTATTTGATTTTTCAGGAGAAAATATGAGCTGCTACAATTTTTGGAGTGTGATGACAATTTGTCATGCGCCATTATACCATCTCAAGGAAGAAGTTCATCATTCGCTCAGAGCAGTTCTTCATGCAACAATTCTCTTGTTGACAAGAAACAATATGAAAAACAACCAACCAAACATCGTATTGGGCATGCATTTCGAAATAGCTGGGGAAGAAAAGATTCTGAGCACAAGGCTTCAAAGAAGAGCACCTCATTGGTAATGTTTCATTTGATTAATGCGAGCTCTATCGACTATCCGTCAAATCGATTGAGCCACTCCTTTTGGAGTCAATTAATGCAACAAATTATGCTATGTAGTAAATTCGTATACTATTCCTTGACCTTCTCCATTTTCCTCTTTTGGTTGAAAAATCATGAAAATAACTTTTTACATTTATAACTAGAGTGGGGTTAGGTCTTAGTTATGACTAATGAGAAAATCTTCTTTAATGAGTTTCATGCTCCATAATCTGGACAATATAAATAAAGTAAGGCCCCTTGCATATTATTTTTCAGGAACATGAATTGTTAAGAAGATATGTAGAAATGAGCACAGTAGACAATTCATATCTAGGTTTAGGATATTATTGTATCTTTCCCTGATTCTGAATGTAGGTTTCTAAGATGATAAAATTGTTGGCTGCTTATAGGGCAAACAAACAGAGCAATTGTTAAGGACTGGGATAATTCATATTTGTCATGCTCACTAAAGTGTGCATGCATGAAAAAGAAAGAATAGAGATACATGATTTACTGGAAAGAACAATCTTAATTTGTTAGATATGATTATTGTTTCTGAGAACAGACAATAATTGTATACATGATATGGCAAAAAATAAATCACCTTTACAAGATTCAGTTTTCAGGATTTGCTGCATTGAGTTTCTATAACCTATTTTCCCATTTGTGCTTTTGACTTCAGAGCCTTATTAAGAAGCTGCTAAGAATCGAAGGTTATAATGTGAAGCATACTATTCTATACCTTATTCTGAATAGAAAAAGGAAATACGATAAAGTTGTTGAAATGTTGATTTTTTTTTTTTCCTGAATACTTAATCTTGTTTCTCTCATTTACTGTTATAGGCAGGTATGGTTGAATTTGTTGGGTTGATAAAGGTTAATGTGGTTAAAGGCACTAACCTTGCCGTCCGGGATGTAATGACTAGTGACCCTTATGTCATCCTTTCTTTGGGTCACCAAGTGAGCATCTTCATCTCTGTACTACTTGGAAATATAGATGCAAAGGAGAAAATGAAACATTTACAATGTAACACTTTTAATATCTGTTCTTGCAGTCAGTAAAAACACGTGTCATAAAGAACAATTTGAATCCAGTTTGGAATGAAAGCCTAATGCTGTCGATTCCAGAGAACATTCCTCCTCTTAAAGTGGTAAGATCAATTGTTTTCCATTTTCTGTTAACCATAAAAGGGATGATATTGATGTTCTGATACCATAATTATACTTTTACTTGATTCAATTTTGTTATTAGTGACAACCTCATGAATGCAGAAAATCATTTTGAACTTTGGGTACAGCTATTTTTGTAATTGATCATTTCAATTGCTGCAACACTCAATGTCCATTCAATGTCATTTCCCCTTAAACTTGAAATCGGGATTCGGATTTATAAGATTGACTTGTTAAACTCGATTATTATGCAGAAAAGATGTTGCATCTAAGATAATTTAAGAGATACAGGTTGAAATTAAGAAGATCATGGTCTAGGGCCTCTTGCAAGAACTGTTTTTCAAGTTGAGTTAGTCTGCCGTGGAAATAAAAGAACTATCTCTGTCAAGAGTTCAAAAATGGAAATCAAAATGGCATATTGTGCACAGTTAAGCTTTTTATTTATGTAACTAAGTCACATTTGTGCTTAAGTAACATAAGAAACCATAGTGCTGTGTTTCCAGTACTTTTAGAACCATAGTATATCTATTGTTTGATTTATATTGATATGATAATATTCATTTAGGAAGGGTCGATGAGCTGTAGGCCTGCTGCCCATTAGAATAGCTTCTCTCTGTTTGGACTACACTAGTGGTTGATATCACAGGATTAACATAAAACCTAAAAGAAGGAATAAGGGAAAAAATATTGAAAATGATTGGCTTGCAACCCTACCTTTGAAACAAATAATTATGAACCTCATATTATCATCTTGTGAAGTATTTTGCAACATCCATATTGAATGATTTAAAACTAGTCGTATTTTAAGTTTATGCTCAGTTTTTTCTTTTGATTTATTTAACTAAGCTCCTCTTGTGTTGCACAACATATTTTTTTTGTTTCTCTCTTCTTCTTCTTCTTTTTTTTTTAATTTCCGTGCTCCTTTCTTTCTTCTTCATATGTCCTCGATTTGTAGTTTATATTAAGGAAAAGATTAGCTAAATATTTCTTCTTACTAATTTTCAATCTTTCTTTAAACATTCTTAAATCATGGTAAATAACTTGTGTGTTATGACACTATTTCCTCTTCTCTCTTTGAAAATTCCACTTGTCTTCCTTGTCTTACGCATTTATTAATTGCTTCGTCATTTTCATTTACATAAAAAACCACTCCCATTTTAATTCTATTTTTGACTATTGCTTGTATATCATTTTCTGTGCTAGTTATGTTGATCAGATTCATTGGGGTTCTTATATGCAGCTTGTGTATGATAAGGATACATTTTCAACTGATGATTTTATGGGTGAGGCTGAAATAGACATTCAACCTCTGGTTTTAGCTGCAAAGGCCTATGAGAAATCTACAATCAATGAGTCCATGCAGCTTGGGAAATGTGTAGCAACCAAGGACAACACTCTTGTTAGAGATGGTGTCATCTCCCTTGATGAAGGGAAGATCAAACAGGAAATCTCAGTGAAGCTACAGCATGTTGAGAGAGGTGTGCTGGAGGTTGAGCTTGAGTGTGTTCCTCTTACTCAATAGCTGGATAGAAGTTGAGGGTCAAAACTTTGCTGAACACTCATTTTGGAGCATGTATCATAGGAACATCTGCATGTAGATTGTCCTGTCTCCTTCTCTTGTACATTACTGTGACTTGAGGGGATTACTTCTCTACCTAGGTTTTTTAAATTTTTTTCCCCTGGGTACTAGTATCTTAATGAGTTACCTTAATGAGTAGTAAGCATCTATTGGTTGCTGGTTATACATAGACTTCAAACATTTATTTTGAGAACCTTGACAACTCATTAAGGATACTGGTACCTATGAAAAACACAGCGATACTGTAACTACTCCCAATGAAGAATTATGAAATATCTACAATAGATTTTGGGAGAATGTTATAATGTTCCAAGCCTTCTATGTTGAGAAAATAAATAAGAAAACACATCTATTAAGTGTAACAATTTTCAATTCAAATGGTTAGGATTGAAATAAACCTTCAATTAAGGAGCAACAACTGAATGTGTTCTCCCTATTTTTTTTCTAAGGTTGAATAAGAATAAGAATGACTTTTGGTCACAAATGCATCAGCTAATTGAGTTGGTTAAAGAATTTGTTAAACTTGATGGTATTTTGTAGTTAATTTAAATTTTTTTTTTATAAATACAAAGAAATTTTGTTTAAGTTTTTATAATAGAAGAGATGTATAAATAGTAAGTAAACATAAAGTACATAAGAGAGTCCAAAAGCCATAGCTACGTAGCACAAAGTGTTTTTTAGGGACTGCTTCATCCCTGGTGAAATCCCGCCTAAATGTCTTTACCTATACCTAGAAAAAAAATTAAGGTATTAGTCATATTTGGCATAGTAATCAAGAATTTGATCACGGATCACATGGACTTCATTTCTCCTATGGATTGTATTGCATTGACGGCTTTTTTTTCTTTTTCTTTTTTAATGTAAGGTTTGTTTTTCTTGTTTTATTCTTCCCCAAAATAAGTTAACTAAGAATGCAAATATCTTTATACTCTTCGTGAGAATTTTAGTTCTTCCTTTTTTGGAATGCAACTATGTCAAGGCAAAAAAATAAAGATTTGACAGGAAAATGTTCACTTACTTTTTTTATTGTGGTAGTGTAAGAACTAATTTGCGCATATCTCGACTAATCTATCACCTTAATTCGATCAAAAGCAAGTCATCTATGCTCTGATTAAGAGATTTATAAAAATATTTCTTATGACTTTTCCAAAATATTGAGGTAGCTTAGATTTGAACCTATGACTGAGCACCTATCTACACATCACATGTTCATCCAATCCTAAGCCAACCCTTCGGGTTGTTAGTTAGTTGTTTTTAGTGAGTTAAGGGCCTCAAGGTTAGAATTTTTCATTGCCCATTATTATCTTGTGAAATAAGCATAGTTTTAAAAAAACTGAACCTGCACCGGTCATTCTGCATAAAATTGCAGATCATTGACTCGAACCCGGCATGTTTTAAAAATAAAGGTCCAAGCTTTTAACTGTTAAGTTGGAAGGACTTGTTTCTTTCTGAAATGAAAATCGGATTTTATTAAGCTGGTCCTGGAGCAGCATCCAACCTCAAAGCAGTGGTGGAGACAAGTTCCAGAAGTTAGGGAAAGGACTAATATTTTTTTTTAATGTTATTTCTATTATTTAGATGATAGATAAAATTTTAGGACGTAAACTAAAAGTTATTAGAAGATTTTTAAAGTTGTCTCAATTTTTCGTTCCTTTAATTGAGAGAAATTTTAGTATTCATCATGAAAAATTACTTTCTTTTAATGTATTTATCCATACCAACATGTTTTATTAAAAATATTATAATTAGTATCATATTGTTTCATTAATTTATCTAAATAATTATAACTATAGCACTTAAAATATTTAATAAAATTACATTACACAAGCTTAAATTATAAATATTAATAAACTCAAACCATAAAAACAAGAATTAAAAGCACTAAAAAGTATATAAAGAGAAGAATTTTTTTGATCAAAATATAAAGAGAAGAATTTGAAATTTCTATCATCAATTCCACTAAAGAGATAATGGAAGGAAAAATGAGAAATTAAAATTTAAAAAAAATGCTACCTAAAGTGAAGAAAAGCAATAAATACATATAAAAAAATAACAATTACACAACAAATCAAAAAGCTTCACCACTTTTTTACAGTAAAAATATAAGCTCAATGCTTGAAAATTTTCAAAGTGAAAAAACTAATGAGTACAAAATACCTATAACCAAATAAGAGAAAGACTTTGATCAATTGAAAAAAGAGAGCACAAAGAAGGTAATATTTTCTCTTCTAAATTTTTTTAAATTTTTATAATAATATTATTTTTTAAAATTTCAGGGGGAGGGGGAGCATGTGCACTATCAATAAATGTTAGTTATAGTTAGTGCATTATCATACATTGTGAAAGTTAACATTTATTGATGTTTGCAGTTCTTTGAGTAACCAATGCAGAGTCTCTCCCTTTCACAATCTCGTTGTCTCTTTCTTTGATTTCTTTAAGAGCTACAAAGTCATATTCAATCGCATTTGATGGCATTAGAATTCTAGCTTACGGTGCCTCGAGAAAGATGGCAACCCATCAAATTGGTTCAGTGGGCAAGGTCCAAATTTTACTGTTGTTGACCATGAAATATGAATTGATTGGATATTAAATTAAAAAATTATTTAACTTCAGAAAATAAGGTAATTGGCACCAACCCAAGTATTTAAGATTTAAATATATTGTATTGAAGATGATGTTGGAGGTTCAAACCAACATCAAATTGTCTATCCCTCTTCCCTATGTGTTTGCACCTTCCATGTACTAAAAAAAATATAAAAGCAATCAAGAGCAAGTTAAAGGAAAAATCCAAATATCAATCTACAAACTCAAACCCATATCCATAATGAAACTTGAAAATGATACGTATCACTAATTTTTGGGTCTTCCGTCAACTACATCAGCGATGGAGTAGCTGCCAGAACCTGTTTATTGACGTTAACTAAGAAGCAGTAAAAGAACCTTGTACCATTATCAAACATGAAATAACATAAACTTCAATAAAACCTCTATAAACATCAAGAGAGTGCTGAATATATTCAACATAATTAGAGGGGGGGAAAAAGATAAAAAGGTGATAGCAGATTCAACATTGCATTACCAGAATCTTCAATAGCTTATATCAAAAGCAAGAATATCACACGGAACTACTTGCTGTAACGGGTATGGAAAAGAATAATCAGTTATGTTATTTTCCCGCTTTTTTTTCTTTGGCTTTTCATCATTAAATTCACAAATGTCTAGTTACAGAGTACATTAGCTGCATCTAGATTATTCGGTATGAAGATGATGATAATTCCAATCCAAAATTTTGTAAGGGCATAAACTTGGGTTTTGAAAGAGGAATCCTCGTTAAGTCTCAACACTTCTTACAGGAGTTGGCATACAAGAGCCGCATTCTATCAACATGGCAGGATCTGGCTATAATGACAATACAGCAGCACAAACACCGTCACTACTAAAACCACATGAAGGACATTTTATATTAGGACATGTCATTCTTCCATGTGATTATTTTCCATGTGCAATCAACTACAAGGAGACATCTGAGAACAAAAATAAGCATTAAAATAACCAATTCTCGTTATAAACTAACAATGGCCATTGTTTGCAAATCCTTACGATCATAACACTAAACATTAAAATTGCCACGAACAGAAAATCCTGCACCCGCTGATGAATACATTTCTGATTGACATATACCTTCTTCTGCATTCTGATATGCTGAATTGAAGCAGTTCAGCACCTATGTGCTATCAAAAATCAAATACAAGAAGACATATGAAAAAAACAAATAGAAATAAGGCACTCAAAAATAAATCACTCAATATAAACTTCAATTGCCAATATTTGCAAATCCCTTCAATCATAATGTTACATATTTACATTACCTTGAGGAGAAACACTCCTCACTGTGAATGAACTACAACAGGCATTCTCAAACCTTTTTTTTGCATATTTTGATTTTTTTAAATAAAAAAATAAAAGCACAATCTTGAACAAAAAGCTGTTCAAGGAGCTGAAGAGACCATCAGCTCATATGACAAATTCAAAAAAACCAACCATAAAAAATTCAAAGAGTGCTTTGAACCATGTAACCTTTAACCAAACCCATATCATCTCACCATTCACCAACAACCAAAACTCCTCCATCTTCATCAAATTATTTATCAATACCTAAAAATGTGCATGCAACAAGGAAGAAGCTGCAATTGCAAGAATAACAACTACACATCAGATCAGAGCGGATTTCAAATTATTCAAGAACAGCAATTAGGACACCGAATCAACCCGTTCTCGTTACACTCCAAACACCTCTTCAACAACCCTTCATCCTCATCAAACACCTTCCTACTCCCACTGCAATTCCCACAAGGTACAAACCTCACATCCCCACAACTCTCACACACAAACCCAGGCTTAGTCCTTGGGAACCCTTCTAGAATCTTCCCCAACTCACCAACCTCACAAAGATGCTTAATCACATCAGCACCCCCAACATACCTACCCCTTATAAACACCTGAGGCAAGGTCACATTCTTGTTCTTCTCACCCAACACACTCATCAACTCCTTCTTGTACGCTGAATCCATAGATATATCTCTCTCATCAACCCACACCCTGAAACCCCTAAATATCATCCTAACCGCATAGCAATCCTCGTAGGTCCTCCTAATCCCTCGCAAACTCGTGAAATACAACACGATCCGGTCCTCGGCACCCGGTAATCTGATATGATCTGAAGAATCTAAATAACCAATTGCTGTTGTTGTGGTTGCAGCTTTGAGAAGCGCTTCTTTTGAATTTTCAATTGATTTTGAGGTTTTTAGCTTACTATTGGGAAGCGATTCTGAAGAAGAAGAAGAAGAAGAAGCTGGTTTTGGTTCGAAGAAATTGCAGAGCTTCTTGACGACTCCTGCGGATTCGACGGAGTTGTGGAACTTGTTGAAGGAACCCGCGCGATCGAGGTGGTGTGCTTTCTGCGACGGTCTCGTGGTGAGCGAGCGATTGAGGAACGGAAACCTAGACGAAGACGACGTCGTTGCTGTTGCCGAAGACGAAGACAATTCCAAGTTATTGTTCTTGTTTTTGTTTCCGAGTTCCGCCATCGAATCCTGTTCACAAAGAACCCCAAAAAGTTTCAATGTTTGAAGGTTAATTGGAATTTTACAGGGTAAATAATCACAATCACCAATTCTAAGAAACCAATATATATGTGTGTGTGTTACCTTTAAAAAAAATATGAAAAGAAGGAAGGGACAGTGGATGAAGGTGGAGGAGACGCTACGGTGCGGCGGCGGAGGATTATGGAGGAAGCAGGGGAAACTTGGGTGGCGGTTGTGTTTTTATTTTGTATATGTTGTCGTTTTGAGGATGGTGTGTTGTTGTTGATTTTGATTTTGTTTATGTTGTGAGTTTGTGTGTCGTTGGAGCTGTTTTGTTTTCTGCGTTTTGGTTTTGCAGAAAGATTGTTGAGGTTGAGCAAAATGAAATGGTTTTTTGGGGAGGATGGAAATAGAGAAGGAGAGAGGAGTTGCTTCCCCTTGCTTCGTTTGTTTGGTTTATACAGAAGGGAGAGAGAAAGAGCCGTAGCTATACAAGGCAAGAATTTGTACTCTTGTTTTTGTGGAGACTTGTTGAGAAACTAGATAGAAGAAAAAATAACTGAAAAATGGCAATAAATTTAATTTTCTTTTTCTTTTCTTCCTTTTATAGACAGAGAAAAACAGTGTGTGCTTTTGGATTTGACTCTGAAATCGATAAGCATTACAGGAAAGAGCAATTCTATATCTTCTTATCAAATTTTTTAATAATTTTTTTAATATTAAATAAAAAAATAAATATATCTAATATTTTAAAAATATAAAAAATATTTAATATTTTCTTCATTTAATAATTAAAAAATTAATAAGAATATAAATCATTTCTCTATAGAAAAAGTAGGTGAGTGCCTTAAAAATATTAATTAAGAAGCATTTAATACATTATATCAAATATTTATAATTATTTTTGTTTAAAAAATATTAAAAAATAAAGTGAAATAATTTTTTTAAAATATATCTTTGCTTAATAAATAAGAAATTAATTTTTGATATATAATTAAGCACTTAAATTACATATTTAAGTGATTTAAATTATTTTTACTTAAATTAACACACATTAATAATAAAATATATTTTTAATTTGTAATAAATTATATATTTTATTTTTAATTTCAACTAACATTTTAATTAAGAATACTTATTAGCAAATAGCTTAATTTCTTTATTGATGTTTTGAGGGCTTATTAAATATTTGCTAATTCTTTAACAACCAAGTGACATCAGTTTCTTTCATGACCAGGTTTCTAATTTTATAATCAATAAAAATTTTAAAACTCAACAAAAGTATTTATTTTTACGAAGAAAATATTGATAAGGTAATAATATAAAAATTGGCCATAGACTTTTTTGGTTTTCTTTTTGGGGTGGCAGGCAGCATGAGAATGCAATTCTTTTTTGGTTTTCTTTTTGGCTTTTTTACCAATATATAATTAGTGTCAAATTTGTTTATTAAATTATTTTTTTTTTTAAATTATTTATTAAATGATTATTATTTTTTATATTATTTTTTTTATTTTTTATTTCACGTAAACTATGTCAAAGAAGATAACGTTACTAACTAGGATATGCTAACATGATTGACATATCTTACGTGAATACATCAAGCGTGACATTTTTCACGTGGTAACGTCATAGGTGATGACGTTTACACGTGAAAAATGTCACCCGTGTGGATACGTCAATTGTGTTGGCATTTCTCAAGTGAAGAAAAAAATTTAAAAAAAAATATCACATTACGTGTGCAAGACACTTAATCTCTTCCACTTGGGATCTCTTAAAAATAACATCCAGAAACACATATAATCTACATATCTATTAAAGAGTACATCATAATATTAAAAGATATTAATTTTTAATTAATTTATTTATAAATCAAGTATTTATTTTTGATCTATAAATTAATCAATGTAAAACTTTGATATTAATAAGACAAAATAACTAAATAAGATAACAAAATAATTTTGATCAATACAAGACTTCGGTGTTTGCACAACAAAGCAAAAAGGTACTTCAATGTAGGACTTCAATAGAGGAATCTGAACTAGGGACAGGATAATCAGCCACCACATGAACTTCTGGTTCCAGTATTGCTGGAGCACGAATAAAAACTCCACGAAATGCTTCAGGAGCCTTGGATGCAAGCTCTGGTGCTAAAACCTCTGCTTCAAAGCTTTGAATCTGAATTAACAGCCTTTTGGTTAAATGTGACCAAAATTATGAAAGTGCATCAAAACTTTTATTACATGATCCATGCTTATTATTCTCTAATCTTTTGGACAAATAGCTCTGTGCTCACATATTATATATTGATATCCATAGAAAATTCCATGAATCTTATCAGCTATAATGGCAAAAATACTACCTGTTTTAGAACAATATAAGTTTTTTTTGGATTCTAGAGAAGTTCTATTGGCCCTACAATGAAATGGAAAATAGGGATATGAGGGTTCGAACTCCCACCAAATAAACTCAGGCCCCTGGCAAAGACAAGTGGAGATACCAGTTGAGCTGCACTCCACCAGTTAAGCAAAGTTGTTTACTAAAGTAAACTCTGCAAAAACCATGAACTTGAACCAATTATTTTACATTTTGTGGTCAGATAATAAGAAACCTCAATCAAGAAGGGAGAAGACAGAACAGAAAAGGGGAGGAAGAGAGTTATGAAAAACTTCATTAAGATATTATAACTTGATTATTATCCCTTATGACTATGAGTATGTGACCGTAGAGCCCTTAGTTATCAGTTGGCACCATTATGAAAGGTTTGTCTGTTAAATATTAGGAGATTCAGAAGAGAAATGTACCTTTATTTTCACAAAAAAACAAGTGCTAAGTAGGATTTTTCATGTCCAACTCCAATGTTCCCAGATGTGGTTAACATAGACTTTTATTGTTTAATTGCCAATAGCCTAACATCCATAGTGCATACATTACCTGGCTGCCAAAGGAATTTCTATGGACAATACAATCAAGTCCACCAATCAGTTGTTGTCCACCAGTCTTCTGTCCTGAAATAATCAGTCATTTAAAATTTTAAACTATTTTCAGATGCTTTAAGTGAAAAGGAAATTAAGAGTAAAATACAATATATTCAAGTACTTTGGTATTGGTAAGATAAAATAAAAATGTACTTTATTGTGAAATTTTATTTTATTTTGTCAACACCAAAGTCTCATATTAAATAAAAGTATTTTATTATCTTATTTAGTTATTTTATCTTGTCAGTATTAAAGTTTCACATCGACTACTTTACAGATCAGAAATAAATATTTGACCTATAAATAAGCTAATTGAAACTGATGTCTTTTAATATTATGGTATACTCTTTAGTAGGCATATAAATTATATGTGTCTCGGAGTGTCATTTCTCAAGAGATCTACGTAGAAGAGGTTAAGTGTTACGCACATACAATGTGATATTTTTTTTATTTTTTTTCTCCACGTGAGAAACGCCAACACGGTTGATACGCCATCACCTGTGGCCTTACCACATGAAAAATGTCACACTTGTTAGCGTATCCACATGGAATAACGTCAATCGTGTTGGTGCATTCTAGTTGACAGCGTCATCTTCTCTAACGTTGTTTACGTGAAATAAAAAATAATAAAAAATTTTAACATGATAAAAATAATAATATTTTGATAAATAATTTGAAAATTATGGTAATTTAAAAAATAAATTTGTTATTAATGACATATTAATAAAAAAAGCCCTAGATAGAAGAAAAATTAAGTGAAAAATGGCAATAAATTTAATTCTCTTTTTCTTTTCTTCCTTTTATAGACAGAGAAAAACAGTGTGTGCTTTTGGATTTGACTCTGAAATCGATAGGCATGTTTCATAGAAAAAGTTGGTAAGTGCCTTAAAAATATTAATTAAGAAGCATTTAATACATTATATTAAATATTTATAATTATTTTTGTCTAAAAAATATTAAAAATAAAGATGAAATAATTTTTTAAAAATATATTTTTATTTAATAAATGAGAGATTAATTTTTTAATATATAATTAAGTACTTAAATTATATATTTAAGTGTTTCAAACTTCTTTTATGTACGTTAATAGTGAAATATATTTTTAATTTTTAATAAATTATATATTTTATTTTTAATTCCGTAACTAACATTTCAATTAAGAATACTTATTAGCAAATATTTTAATTTCTTTATTGATATTTTGAGGGGTTATTAAATATTTATTAATTCTTTAACAACCAAGTGACATCAGTTTCTTTCATGACAAGGTTTCCAATTTTATAATCAATAAAAAAATTAAAACTCATCAAAAGTATTTTTTTTATGAAGAAAATATTGATAAGGTAATAATATAAAAATTGTCCATAGACTTTTTTCTTTTTCTTTTTGGGGTGGCAGGCAGCATGAGAATGCAACCAAAGCAACCGACTTTTTGAGTGTACCGTTTGGATTGTGGAATAGGGAGGGAGGTTTTGAGTGTGAGGTCAGACCCCACCCTCTTCTTTTTGAATAAAAGCACGCGGTTAGGCTTTTTCTTTGTCTCCATATATGGCATATGCTATTGTTGGATGGTTCCTCTACCAAATATCATGATAATAGTTTAATTTTGAGCTGTTTTTACGGTAATTTTTATTATTATCATTATTTAATTATATGTTAATATAATGTTAAAATAAATTTAAATTTTTGCATAATTATTGTAATATATTTTAATAATATAGTAATACATAAGTAAATGATAACATAAGAAATTCTATTCTAATAATGAATAATTTTAATGTTATAATGTATTTTCAAAAGAGAGTCTGATTCTTCCGTCTATGAAGGGACAATGTCCTAATATTAGGATAAATAAAAGAAAGAAATAACGTTCATACTTTTCTATGATATCTTTCTATATTTTAATCATCCATTGAATTTATAGAAAAATAAATTATAAATACTTTTTTAACGAAAAATGCATTATTAATACTTTTGAGTTTTATCAAAAGAGAATTGATAAAAAGAAATGTTGGAACTTCTCATCATTAAATGGTGTTTATTCTCTCTATTTAAAAAAAAAAATTAAAGATGCATTGCCATTTTTTTTTCGCACAAACTCATATTGAGCGTCTAACGTTCAAATGTATTAGAGCATAACTCTTATTAAAATTTGATATGGGAAAAGCGTAACCAACACATGATGCTTTAGATCATAAAGTAATTATTTTTTTTTATTTTGTACGTCAAGTTTAAGTTTATTAAAAATGCAAACATATACCCAAAAAAATGAAAAAAAAATGTTTCTATGAACTTGTTAAATTTATCATAATTTTTTTTACTAAAACTAGCTTCAAAATATATTAATTAAAATTAAAGTGCCTAGCCCTAATCTTTAAGACTAGGGTGTACAATTAATGTTAAGAGGTTCAAAACTTTTTTTTTTCATGGTAAGATTGTTCTACACTTTTTGAGTACTAATTCTCTTCTTTTTATACCGGCATTTGAACCTGGACCATCATGGTATTGTTTCCTAACAATTACCATACGGACTAGGAATGCCAATTTTTTGAGTACTAATTCTCACTCAGACTTCAACTTGCTCTCCACATAAAGTGCTTCCATTAGGTTTTAAACCCTACTTTAAGTAAAGTTCAACTACATAGAACTCAGTTTACCAGCTGAACCTCACCTTATGGTTATTCGCTACTTAATTAACCTATCTGTTCTTGCTCTTACTCAGATGTAAAAAGCAAAGTTTGGCGTTGAACAAAATAAATGAAATACATAATTGTCTCATACAATCGATTTGATGCCATTAGGAAAACTGAGCAGGTTAGTTAATATATGTTTATTGATCATTTATAATGACTTAAGAGTACATTTGATCCATTTTGGAGTTTTGAACCTCTATAAGCCAAGTCCACTACCAATTGAAGGACAATCTCTAACCCCACGCAGAAGGATTATCCCAGTTGAACCAATGAGACTCTAGCAAATACGCCAAAGTGACTCTATAACCTAGTGTCCATTTAGGGCACAAACTTCTTTATACACTCTTAATCGTAAGAGAATTTTTTTTTATAAATAATAACATTAAAAATGTTAATAAGTATCTTTTCTTACTCCTAACAAAATTTAACATATCATACTGACTTGAATATTAGAGTGTCTTTATAAGTATTTAACTTTTCATTTTCAAGACCTCTAAGTTTGAAGACTACACCACAGGAATATAGTTCTGACCCAAATAGCTCTGGAACATCAGGACGGAACAACATTAAAGAATATTATTGCTAACACATATATTTAAATTATTAAATAAAACAAAATGCAAGTAATAAAGGAAACAAAGACAAAAGAGTTTGTAAGTGGCTATACGTTAAAGTTTACTTACTGTAATTAAAACAAAAAACAAAAAAATGAAAACAGAGACAAAAGGGAACTCATATAAACCTCATTGTATTCAATAAAATTTTAACTTAAAATCTCTCGAGATTAAAATTTTAGAAAAGCATATAAAAAAAACCACAAGGTTTTGGAACATCTTGTAATATAATTCCATTTTTTTTGTTACATATAAGTCCAAATTTAAAGGGGTGGTTTAGCATGTTCATGATTTTATTTTTGTTCTATATGTTTACTTTTTATTGAATACCCAAATATATAAAATACCAAGTTGAATCTTAATCACGATGAGTACACACACGATTTCAGGTATGATACAATGCAGGCCAAGCCTAATTTGTTGTTTCAAACTAGTATGAGATCTTAATCATTTTCGTTTTGGTGCATAGACTTTAATAATTATTAGTATTTTGTACTCGTGTCATATACGAGATAATTAGAGAAAAATTAAAAATAATTAACTTGCTTATATAATTTTAGTTAATTTTAATTTTAGACTCTATAAATTTTATTTTATTTTTTATATCATTTACTATAATTTTACTAATTTGAATTTTTTTATCACTCATTTAGATTCTAATTCATATTGTTAAGATATTAAGCTTTATATTTTTTTATTCATTTGAGTTTTTATTGCTGTAGATTCTTTTCATTAATGTACTGCTCTATATTTTTTATGAAATGTTGATTTTTATAGTTTTTAAGATTTGATGATATTAAATATAATTTAGAAACATTGGTCCCTCAATTTTTTTACAATTAATTTATTTCATTATATAATCATACTACTTAATCAATATTTAAGTAGTACAATCGAACTCATTTCTTAAGGTTATACCAAAATGATTCATAATATAAAAATTATATTATCATTTATAATTATTTTAATATATTCTTAGATAAAAAGATTCATAGATAGAAAATAAATGAAATTATATTGAAATTGTTTCCTTAACTTTTCACCATTATTTTTAAAAAATATATCGACTAAATCTTAATGCAAAAAAAATTATCTTCTTTTATAATTATTATTAAATACTATTAAATATTAAATATCATGAGAAAATTTCATTAATGATATTTTCATATAAAATTATATTACAAATTAAATCCTTAATTTTTTACTTCTACTATCAAAGTTATATCAAACTAACCCCTAATGCTAAATTCAATAAAAAAATCTTAGGTTGATAGATATTACAAGAATAATTAAAAATATATATACTTGTCAAAAATTACAATAGTCTATAACAATATTGTTAAATAATACTCAATGTATTATAATTCCTAAATACTTTTTAACCTATACATTTAGTTTATATATTTTAAGTGGGTTAAATAAAAATAACATGTTAATTAAATTAATCATATGACTTCTTAAATTCTTTGACTTATTTTAATTCTTTTTTTTTGTAATTTTTTGTTTTTCTCTTTGTAATTTTTTGTTTTATTTTTTTATTTTTTATATATATGTGGTAAAAAAAATTTACACGTGTCTATATTTCTTTTAAGTTGCTACATCAAATGACATATGGTAAAAAATTAAGTAATATATGTATTATATGTCAAAAGTTTGAAGCATTTACTAATTGATTTGAATGAAGTATGACTGACAGAATTTCAAGTCATGTATTTTCTTTTTATATATTAATTATAATTATTGTTAATTATATTGATTAATTGATTATACTAATGTATATGTAGTAATTTTTTTATACATGTTAATATTTTTTTTAAGTTTGTACATTAGATGACATATAATAAAAAATTAAGTAATATATTTATCACATATTAAAAATTTAATACATTTATTAATTAACTTAGATGAAATATAATAAATTTTAAACCATATATATTATTTTGCTATATTTTAATGATTGATTTTACACCAAACTGACAGTAGGCATCAAATTAATTTCATTTTTCAAGACTGCAATATGAGAATGAAACAAGTCCCCCCAAAAGGAAACACATGATAAACATGTTTGCTTTTTTTTTTCCTGAGAAAATATGGTTTTTCTTCTGTTCACAAAGCTATTGAGAAGAAGTAGATGCTAGGCTCAGGACCCGTTTATGTACTCACACAAAAAAAAGTAGATGCAACAAAATTTGTGCTTGATTCTGTGTTTAAATATTTTTTTATTAATAGAACGTAATAAAATAAATAAGGATAAATTAAAAAAAAAAAATAGAATAAAATATAATTATTATTCTCTTTATTTAAAAGATTAATAATGAAATTGAACGGTTCTTTATTTGGAATATTAATAACGGAATGGAATGAAATTTTATTACTTATATGTTTTTTTTATTTTACCTCAATTTTATAGGAAACAAAAATTAAGCATTTAAAGGAAATGGAGAGAAAATAATTATTTATATATTTTGCTATCTTTTTATATATTTTAAAATTTCAAAATAAGAAAAGTTATTTATTTTCTCTTTATTTTTTTTTCTCTCATTACTTATTATCTAAACATAGTGTTAGAAGAAAAATTGCCTTTCAAATTTTTAATACTATGTTTTCAAGTGTTTTATGAGAGTTTTAGAACAATTCGTGGGTGATCATAACTCCTTATATAAACTGGTTTCTTTCTTTGCTTGTTTTTTTGTGAATTCTTCTTTTTTTTTCCTCTTCACTTGAGGGCGTTCTCTATAAACAAGTTAAGCTCGTACAAAGATATAAATATCTTTTGGGTGCATATAAACTTAGATTTTCTTTCTTTTTTAACTGTAGACACGAGCTGATGCATTTTGACTTGGAGATTATTTTATGATTTATGCAATATAATTTCAGATTGAGCACATCATCACACGTTTATTATGTTCGGAATAAAATAATAAAAAAAGAAGTCAAACACTGTCCTCCCTATAAGAAGTGAGATCTGATGAAGCATATACACACTACACGAACTTACATTGGGTTGAGTTCAGGTTGACGTAAACCTTATTAGAATATGTTTGGTCAAAGAAAGAAATCCTATTTGATTATGAGAGTATATTTACTTCATAAACACAATAACATGCTTCAGTCTTTTTTCTTTTTTTTTTTACCATAACATTATTCTGTGACAACGTTATTCGTCTAATTAAAATACTCTAACTTTTATCTAACTCACTCACAAATTCATTTTGTATCTTACAAAAAAATTACAATAACATACAGTCTGATTTGATATCTCTCTCACATAAATTTATAGTGTAAATACGGTATACGTATTTTGGTTGTAATGAGAAACATTATCCATTCTTCTGTCTTTAATTTTTTTATTTGTAATCTCTTTTGTAAAAACGCTGAATAACAATCTAGTCCAATTTCATTTTTTAAATAACTCAAAAAAAAAAAAACTCAAATTTCATTTTACATTTGTTATTAAGCGAATCTCTTACTCACGTATTAATTCATTTTGATAGGAATAAATTCTGAAAAACAAAAACTCAATATTGAGCACTCATTGGGAGGTCCTCCTAGTTAGTAGACCACCATCGCAAGATTAGTCTCGTAACAATAAATGTGAGTACATCCGATCAAAAACCAAAATATCTGAGTTTATCAATTATTTGGCAAACTGAAATCTTTATAAACCATTTTGCACAAATTTTCCCTAGAAACAGAATTTGAACAAAAAACATTATTTTGTAATCAAATAATTGACTCTGAGCTTAGAAGTGTTTAAAATTGGTGAAATTTTGAATACATATCTTAAATTCAAGTTGCAGTCACAACTACTAGGGAATGGGTGGGGAGACGGTAAAGAATTTGAAGGACTAACTCTTCGGGAAGATAGTCTGACATTATTATTGCTGAGTGCTGCTACTGCTATTATGGTAGAAAATGGCTCAGACTCACTTGTTTGGATTTTGGAATTTGCATATCTTTTGTCAGTTTGAAAGAGGAGTGTGCCCTGCTCCCCTCGTTGCTGTGAAAAAAATGGTAGTCCGTAGTCATGCAGTGTGCTACTGCTAGTTTAGGTGGCACAAATTAAACTTATGTATTGCATGTTATATCTTATAATACATAAGAATTTTTCAAGTATCGTGACCCTTGCTAAACCATAACAGATTAGCATGGTTGATTTCATATAATTAATTGTATAATTATCTAACAATTAGTTGTTTCAATGATATGATAAAAGTTGAATATCACTAGAGAAAGGAAAAATTCTTATGTACTTTGAGAGTAATATTAATTAAAATTTAATGTAAATTTTATTATAAAATGTTTAAATTTAATTTAACAGCGTGTATTAAGTATGTAGTAGACTGAATGTTTAGAGTACATAAGAATTTTTCTACATAAGAGGCTTATCTTGTGACAAGAAGAAATTTGAGCCGTTAATTTCTTAATTTTTTTCTCATGAGTTTCTTAAAGAAAAATCAAATCTAAAAATATTTTGCTTTAGAACCATTAATTAGTTTAATTGATTTCATCTTTATTTCCTTATGATTATGTTGTCTTGGACAGATATTATGGGGTAGACAAAAGTATCCTGTAGGGGGAGAATAATTGAAGAAAGTCGTAAGATATTCGTAATGAAATGTGTAACAGTATCAGGGAAGCTATAGCTGTGAATTTCAGACCATAATGGGTAATTTATCACAGGGACATGTGGAAGGCATTTTGTAGGGTCGGTCCTAGTAGCAGAAGCTCTGGTCTGGCCTAAGATGCTCACATTCTTGTTTAAGATCTACAGAAATGTCTTTGAATCTAACAGCCTGAATCTAATTAAAATGGTCAAGGGCAGGCCCCATTCTGCAGCTTGGAGGCAATTTACAACGAGCTACATCTGATAACCATCCTTTGGCGTTTCAGTTTTGCAGTATTTTTGTGTACCTTGCTGCCTAGAAACACCATCCAGCCAAACTGGTCTAAGTATGTTGCCACATAGCTGAAGGAAGATATCCTGCTTTGTTGATTCTTCTATGACTTGTGGTAGTTATTTTAATTTTGTTCAGTGGGGCTAGAACTATGTGCTTAGTTGTGTATGATTTCTTTTAGAACATCTGCTAATAATGGGCATCATCCCATCCCACCAATTTGTCAATGTCTGTTTATTGTTAATCAGCCAGAGAAAAGAACATAGAGAGTAGAAATCTCTATAACAAGTGTCTCACCTGACTCTTTTCACCTTGTTCAGAATAAGCCTAAAGGCACAAGAGCAAAATCTCAACAGAGGAACAATTTTTCATGATATTTGAAAAAAGAAAAGAAAGGCATAAGCAGGTAACATATTTAATACTTCCTTAACCAATAATAAGCCAAAGTGGTATAGAAACAAATCATATTGATGTGGGATATACACCCATTTTAAATGAATCTACACCTATCTGACAACCTCCATCAAGAATTGATAACTTGCAGTTCTGTCTCATGGGCAGGGCTGAAAAAATGCCAACTTGAATCATGAAAAGCATTGTAGTAATCATCTGAAATTGTTTTGATTCTAAATTCATTTGTGAATCTTCTAACAGCTAAAATATGCCCCATTGAGTTAAGAATAGGTGAGTTCTTACACAGTGACACATGCTGCTCGTATGTTTCAAAGCTGTTCCCAAATATCACCATGTTACCTAAGAGTTTTGGTTTCCAATTTGCATGCAACAGGTTGTTATATAACTCTGCCTCACAGTGAGGCATGAAGAACATAGTTGGCTTTAGGGCCTCTCGCCTTCCATGCTCATTTAAAGACATGACAGAACAACCAAGAGCTTCTAAAACCCGAGACTCAGTCACAGAAAGAATAGGATCAAATACCTCTATGTTTCCAATCCAACTGAAATCTCTTTTCATCAATATTGCAAGGCTAAGTTGCAACCGAGGCGGCTCATACAATTCAATACTCCCAATACCATAGACTACCATTTGCATCTTTATCTCTGAGCCCAACACCCTATGGAAGTAATCAAAAACTGATGTTTGGATTTGATCTCTGAAAGTATGATAGAACTTAGAGCTCCCAATCTTAGTTATACATCTATCTATTTTCTGCATCAATGTTGTTTCTCTGAATGGATCAGTCTGAGAATCTGTTGGAATCCATGGTTCTTGTTTCTCTTCCAGAATTCCAACCTTGGTTGCTTTTCTTCTTTGTCTGCCACGGCGGGGTAAAACAACTGTCCAGTCTGCCATTCAGATACAACAATTCTCCTGACTTGTTTGTGATATGCTACTAATTCTTCAAACTTCAGAATGCAATGGGAAATTCTGAATAAAACAGCATGGTGTAAGATGAAGGGCTTTCTATGCTTTGTCATAAAAAATAAACAGTTGATTAAATCTAGAGCTGTCAAAAAAGCCCAGCCCAGCCCATTAATCCCTAGCCCACGTGGGCTAGGGCCAAAAAGCCCACAGGGCTAAAAGCCCACAAGGCCAAGTGGGTTAGGGTTGGCCCATGGGCTGACCCACAATAAAAAAATTTTAAATTTGGCCTACTTATTTAATGGGCTGACCCTAGCCCACCCATGGACTAACCCACTAAAAAAAGTTGACCCACGTATTTTATGGTGGGCTGGCCTACTGATAAAAAAAACTTGACCCACGTACTAAAGATCACACACCACTCTTTGTAAAGAATTTTCAAACATTAGAGATTTCTTGTAGACACTACAGGAGGAGTTTCAAAAACAAATTCATCATCCACATCTGTGTTACTCATAGACTCCATAATACAATTTTTTAACCTCTAGACATTGAAACAAACAAACATATATAAAAAAATTAAAACAAGCAAATCAAGTCAAGATGGGTAATTATAAAACACACAACATGGTAGATTATATCACCAAACACAAGTCAAATTATGCACTTAATACTAACAAATTTCATGTCAGTCACTTCATTTAAATCAACATAACTATAGCATTTCACTTCATTTAGATAGGCAAAATCAACACAAAATCTAAGATACATACCTAGAAAGTTTTAGCAGCCCAAGGAGCAGCAAAGGTCATAACTAGGAATGCATCCCCTGAATTGACTAGGAATATTAGTAATGAATTGACTATCGAATAACAATTAATAATAAAGCCTCAAGGAAATGAAGATTCTTCTTCAACATATGTATTCCTGTTTAATTTACCATTTGACATTTTAAAAGAGTAAATAATGATTCGAGCAAACGTGAATTGCCTTTGAATAATAATAAACAAGAGGATTGCACAATAAAAAATAATTAACAAGAGGAGGTTGGGTGTAACTTACCTAATACCAAGGTAAAACACAAAGGGTGATTTGCAACTAAGTAATTCAAAGTGATTGATACAAATAGGATAGGATATAGCGAATAGGAGAGAGATGGAGATCTCCATGATATAAGACTGAAAATATAAAGAGTTGAAAAGCAAAACTGGGTAGCTTCATTTTATGGAAGTGAACATTCAATAGTATGATCACTGTTTCAAGTGGTCCCGCTATCTAAAGGAAGTGAATGATTCACATAAGCCAAGAAAAATTCAGATAATCTTGAACCACCAAAGATGCAACCTACAATGGTTAAGTTCAGGTTTAGGGGGAGGAGGATATTTCAAGGTCAAGAATGATAGGTTTTATTGATGGCTTAATTACTGCAGTACTTACATATTGAAGAGGACCACTATCAAGAAATGAAAGAAACCTTAGATATTTTAATTATTCACGCACTTGGGAGAGGGAAAATTGGTGAAAGCGGGATTTCCAAGTTCTTGTATTCACTTGCAGTTGAGTTAGTGGGTAATTTTTGTTTCTTTATGCTAGCTTTTTCCTTTTCTAATATGTTGGCATATGCATAATTTGTTCTGTTATATTTAGCAGGCAGGTATGCAGTATAACTATATAAAGTTAAATATCTTAATATTCAAAATTATTAATACAAGCACCTTATCAAGCAAAAGGTATGCATGGCAATTAACTATTCGCATTTCATTTGTAATGACATTGAAGCTCAAGCAATTAGCTCGTCACACGCAGATATCTAACAACCATTAATCTCATTCTACAAACACTCCTCACTAGACACATAACGGATCAGTCTCTCATTTTTGAGACATAGCAATATTCAGCAAGCTTGAGAGCAAAACCTAAGTTGGCTGGTGTCACCTATTAAGCAATGAAGCAAGCTAGTAGTATATGCAGAAAAATAACACCAGCATCCAGCAGGTACAGAAATAAAGCACATTGTAGCTCAAGAAAGGATCAGATAGTTATTTCATCAAACAGGTAGCATGCAACAAATAAAAAGAAAAAAAAAAGAAATAAACCAACACACTGATAGCCTACCTCGATCAGAATATCAAAAAGCAGAAAAATATTCAAATACATCAATTATGGTTTAGGTTTCATAGTACAAAACAGATAAGCAAAATTAAGAGTAGATTACCAATTTACCATAGATGGGGAAGCAGGAAGCTTAATCGTGGCATTATCGTAAACCATAGCAGCTTCCTCTGCAGTATTATAGGTACCCAACCAGAGCCTCACCCTTCTCGCGGGATCTCGAATCTCAGCAACCCATTTCCCCCAAGGTCTCTGCCTTACGCCGCGGAACTTTCCCTCGTTGTTGGCGGCGGAAGCCTTCGCCGGTCGCCGGCGGCAAGATGGTGTCTCGTCGGCAGGTCTCTTCCTAGAGACGACGGCGACGATTTTGTGGCTAATTGAACGAAAGAAAAATAGTATAGAGATTGAAGGTGGATTGAGTTTTCCGATTTGGAATTAAGGTTTTTTAATTTGGGATTAAGGATTTCATTGAATGAGATATGGGTTAGGGGAGTTTGTGCGTCAACCCCATCTTAACCCACTAAATTACTGAATTCAATGAGTTAAGACTAAAAAAAAGTACCATCAAATGATGGACTTAAAAAAAATGAGTTAACAATAAGGGTTTAATGGGTTGTACTATATACTACAGCCCATATTCACAGTACTAATTAAATCCATATTACTGTTCCCTAGATGAGAATCAAATAGCAGACACCAATATCATCTAGGGTGAGGATAAATTTACAAATTACTAGTGTATATCTGAAGCAGGCTCAAGCATAGCAAGAAATCACAATAATGAAATTAACATTTTAAGGGAATGAAAAGATTACAAAATTCCAATATAAAAATCAATTTTTAATGAAGACAGGTACAATGAGATTTGTTGGTGTGTTCTCATCTAAAATCTTAAGTGAGAGACAGTTGAAGATACCTTTAAAACAGAACAGACACGATGATAGAGATGAGATATGAGATATGCATAGATGACGCATAGGGAAGGGAAGAGAAATCATAGAAAAGGATTAAGGAAGCAGCTTACCTACTACCCGACCTGGCATCACAACAGAGCGAGAGCCGCAGAATGCAGATAGAAACGGAACGGAACCCCCAATTGCTGTGACTTACGCGACGACACCACACACTTTATTTTATTAGTCTCTACATTTTAATTTTGATTTAGGATAACTTTTCTTTTTAAAAAAAATTAAAACTTTAATCTTAAAATTTTTACTATTTTTAATTTAGTCTTTTGAAGTTTTTTTTAAAATTAATTTTTATATTTTTAAACGTTTTCAAATTAATTCTTATCGATAATTTTTATTATAACACTCTTAAATTAGTTATTATTAAATATTTTATAGAGATAAAAAAGTATTTAAAAAATATATATACTTAACAAATGAATATTACTACAAAGAAATGAACACTTACAAGAACACTTGTTGAAATATAAAAACAATTATTAGAAGACAAGGATCTTTTAAAATTAAGATTATTGTAAAATAAATAAGTAAATTTATATCAACTATTAATAAATGAACTTACATTAATCATCAATGATTGATATGATTTTACTTACTCATTTTAAAGGATCCATGTTCTTTATTGGATATTTTACAAAATAAAAAATAATTATTTAAATAAATACTGACCGGACAAAAATACACTTATTAGGTTAGTCAATATATTGATGTGTTACAATGTTGTTATAATGAAAATTGATCATAATGACTATTTTGAAAATATTTGTAAATGTAAGGTTTAATTTTAAAAATAAATAAATTATATGAATTAAATTAAAAATAAGTGAGAACTATAATTAAGAATCAAAATTTTAATTTAACCAACTTTTTTATAGACTAAATTACTAATTTGATCTTTTAATGATTCACTTAACAACAATTTGGTCTTTCAAATTCTTGAGTTTGGTTATCTAGATCTATTTTTTTAATGACAAATCTTGTGATTTTATTATTTATTTTATGAGTATTTTTGTTGTCCATTTTATAAGTATTTTGATTTTCAATTCTTCTGGCGTCTTCTATTAATTTCCTTATGGTTGATGGTATCGTGATAATTTTACAAGTAAAAAAGAATTTTAGATCTACTTTAAAATGAGATATAATACATTTTTTAAACTATAACACTTTTTGTATTTGTCTTTGTTGTGAAAGATGTTTAAACATCAAGTAAGGAGTTAACAAATCATTAATTAGTTCATATTATAAATTATATTTGTTTTTTTATCTTTTTAAATTTGATATATTTTTTTAATATATAAGTATAATTAAATTTTTATCATAATAAATTTCCTATGTCGTAAAAAAAATATTTTCACGTCAAATTTGTCCTCCAAATGGTCCTTTTGTTGTTATACGGAGCGTGACTAAAAGACCATTTTGTTGTAAATTTTTTATGTCATTTTAAATCTGTGAATTAGTCATTTATACATTCCTATTAAATTATGTACTTGCATATTGATAAAAGAGTATAATCTATATTTATATCTTTTTTCTTAAACCATGGCAATGAGATTTGAATTATTTCATGTAAATTATCAAATCAATATCTATATCTATATTAATTATATAATGAACTTCTCTTTAAAGGCAATTAATATTTTGTTAATTATCAAATGTATTATTATTTTAAAAATAACTATTTAAATTATTAATTATCAAATTTAGGAATAAATATTTATTTTCTATCAATGATATGATTCATTATTAATGACATTATAAAAAAGAAAAAGAAAGAGCAGAAAATGCATGTTATTATTAATATTATTATAAACTTTTATTAAGAGACAATTAATATATTATTTTAATTATCAATTTTATGAATAAATAATATTTTTTTGCTGACAATAATATGAATTAATTATTATAAAATTTTAAAAAATTGATGATCAAAGATCGAATAAGTAAGAAAAATTTTAAAATTGCGAAGGATAATTAATAGAGCAAGAGCAAACCTAGATGAGAGAGCATAGGTTCCCAAGAAGAGCATCATGCAAAGCAACATCGGCCTGACCTCGTCCCGCCCTAATTCCCTAAAATCTTGAAACTCCATACGAGAACTTAAATATAACAATTATGAAAAATATGTTAGTGTTATTTTTTAATATTTTCTCAAATATTTATTCCAGAACAATAAATGCATATTAGGCTAAGTCTAACACGTCCTTCTCCATCGATCTAAGAGCACTTCTCTGTGTCACCCACTTCCACTTCTAAGTCTCAAACTCGACAGATGCTATCATGCATCATATTATGATAGGATGCATGATATATTTTATAATTTTACTTGTAATAATAATTTTTTTTAATTTTATATTTTTTTACACACTACCACCATTCCACCACTGCCACCATCTTTTGATCAAACCTCCATAAACACCACCATTTTTAACCTAAAAATCACCCTTGCAAACAGAACACCTCTACACAGTTACTAACCCACTCAAAATAGAACCCTTCCACATCTCCATAGTCGCGACCACTACCTAGAGTCACAGTCCCAGACAGTGGTATTGTTGGAGTGTCGTACATTGCAACACAGTCCGATCAACGATGGGCAGCAATCGACCAGCAAACCATTATGCCAAGATACCACTGTCTGGACCCAAGCCCCGCTCTTTGAGGTTGAGCCTGCCGCCAAGTCCCTTTTCCTCTTCGTTGTCAACCTGTCTGACGTGCCTGAGCTAGCAATGTCCCACACATATGCGCCTCCTCCTCTCTCTTTTTGCATAAAGATTAGAGGCCATTGTACAAAAACTAGAAATGTTGTCAAGCAGATCTCGCCATCGAACATAACCTGAATGTCGTCGTCAATAACAGATCACACCGAAAAGTCGACGTTCATGGTGGATCTCGCTAGAATGTCACTGTTCGTGGTGGATCTCGCTAGAAAGTCATTGTCCATGGTGGATATCGCTGGAAGTCACGGTTTGTGGTGGATCTTGTTGGAAAAGCTTCCGTCTATACACCAGATTTGTTAATTTTTTTTTGTCTATTTTGATTTTTAAATTGTGTTTGAAAGTTGAATATTTTTTCTCTGTTCTGGTGACGATGAGGACGGTAGAGCGAGGTGGAGGGGGAGGAGGTGATGGTTTGGGTGGAAGCAGAGGTTCAATGGTGGTTGTGGGTTCTGATTGTTAGTTTGAGTCGTGGCTGGCAGATTTGGCTGCGACGAGCGACATGGATCTGCGCAACTAGGGTTGGTGGTGGCATGAGGTGGGTCGTTTAGGTGGAAGGAAAGGTTCAATGGTCTACAGGCGGTGGCTGATGGTGGCATCACGGTTCGATCATGGGTGATGGTGGCCATGGGACTTGGTGGTAGCTTGAAAGTGGAGGCTTAGGGTTAGAGTTTGGGTTCGACTAGGGGCATTTGATAGTGGAGGTTAGGTTTGGATGTGGAGGCGAGGGTAGTGGTGGTAGTGGATGGAGGAAGGGTGGTGGTGGTGGTGACATCACTGATTGCAAATGTCCATAACTTGCTTAGTAAGTTTCCTATGTTTGATCTAAGTCATTGATATTTTTTATGTTTAAATCAATGGCTTGAAATGCAAGATGCATCATACACCTTAATTTGGAGGTGTATATTAGACACCACCCTCAAACTCGACTTTTGTCGAGTAGAGATTTCCCTGAAACTTTATAAGCCAAGCTTCTAGAGGAGCGTAGGAAGTCTTACACTGTGCTATCTCTTCCTTAACCTCAGATGCTTGCTTGCGCAACACTCGACTAAATCAGCAACAAACTTTACTAGGGATTCCAATATTCCTTTCTCCTTGATCATCGTTTCCTTCTCTTGGCAAAGGTCCTGAACTTCTTTCTCTGGCACAACAACATTTTTTGTCTCCACCCTTTTCACCATGAAGAAGCTAACGAGATTAACCAACCTACGAATGTAGGCTTGCCCTTCTCACAACACCTCGACGTAGCCACATCAGCAAAATAGAAATTCTTTTGTCTTCTTGGAGGAAGAAAACTCTTCTTCCAAACAAGATCATTACCACTAAATATTTGTAGATCCCACTAATCTTACAAGTCCCATCAACAATGGTAGAAGATCCTATAAGTATTTTCCTTATTGAAGGGGTTCAACATCTTTTTTGCCCAAGCATAGACTGCTCGATGCAATTCGCGATGTTGAATTGCTTATCCAAGACCAAACCAAGCAAGACCTTAGCATGCTCCGTATATAGAGCCCCAAAAGTTACTCACTCATTGCGGGCAAAATCGTAAATGCAATAAAGCTTCAAAATAATTCAAAATGATTGCAGGAGCGAGAACCCATGTACAGTGTACACGCCAATGCAATATATGCCCTAGGCAAGTTCTCCGCACAACACGTGGTCACAATAGCACATGTTAAACCAGAAGTCTCAACCAAAGAGCTCAAGCATCTCGGCCACAAAACCTAAACTCCTAGAGCAAAAAGATCAAACATCTCAGCCATGCAACCAATGGTCTCCGACCAAGAAAATCTTAGCAAACCCCTCATCTTTGACTGCACAAGAAAAAAAAAGTATATATTATGGTGGTTTTCTTTTTTTGGCAAATTATAGTGGTTATAACTTCCAATTTTTTGTGTTAATGGCGGTTTAAGAAACTACCATAATTGCGTTGGATGAGGATCACCTGTTCCCATTCCCTGTCCCTTTCCCTGTCTCTCCACTTAAATTCTGACAAGTGTTCTAAACTTAATTACATGTCTCATTCTCACTTAATTCATTTTACACTTGTCAGAATTTAAATAGAGGGACAGGGAATGGAACAGGAAATGGGAACAGGTGATCTCCATCCAATTGTGTTAGCCATTTGCTATATTACAACAATTTATTGAAAATCGCCATAATGTACAATGTTTATAATAATGGTTTTTGGCTTGTATATTACGATGGCTTTCAACTGCCACAATTTTTAATTAATATGGTAGTTTTGGTAGTTATTAGAAGCGGTTCAACAACTTGTACTTTTACTATAAAAAAAAATAGCCACGGTTAATATTTTAACAAAAAAAAATTGAAAAAAAAAGTTATAAACATGGCTTATGTTTTTTACAAGATTTTGAAAAAGAAAAAGAAAACATTAGCCACCATTAAAAATTAGTTCAAAAATCATTAAGGACCAGCTCAAAAACCAGTTCAGTAATCAATTCTGTATCTAAACAATTCAATATTTATTACAATATTATTAAAATCCAATTCATGAGAATCACACAGGACATAGCAAGAGAAAAATCCTCTAAACCAAAGAATGCACCAGTAATGTTCAAATAAATGCACAGAAGTACAAAAACAAAATAACATTTTAAAAACCAATGCCCAAAAATAACTTTAATATAAGACACAAGCACATGATCCCATAGGCAAGTTGAGATGTCCATTGCATGAGGAACATGGTAAGTTCTTCTACAGGATTTGACATAGCAGCTCCTTTTAAACCACATTTACTGCATTTAAGCTTTGCTCCCCTTGCCACTTATGCCTTCAAATTCTTAATAGCTTCATCAACAAATTACCCTCCAAGGATTCCCAAAGTTTATAGCACCATTTATAAGCCAAATGCTAATAGAAAGTTAAAAAGAGAACTAAAATATACAATAAATGTATATTAATTAAAAAAAACTGAATAGAACAATCCATAATTAATTAGGATTCAATATCTGTTTTTAGGTGGCTCTTTTAAGTCCTAACAATTTCAGAAAAAAAATATGTCTGGAATGTCAGGAAACTTCAATAATGACCAAGAGATACTCATAATATCAAGTTAGCATACCAGTCAATGCAAGTTCTATGCACATGTAAGACATTTGGTTGCATTGCTACATCTCTTGCAACCAAATTCCTATTTGCATAATGCAACGTTGGCCTAGTGGCCCACAAAAAATTCACCATGAAGACCAGAAAAATAGTTTCAACAAAGCTGAAGGACCAAGATTCAACTCTTGCGAACAAAATAAAGAAAAACATATATAGACAAGCATATTTACAAGTCCAGGGTATACAAGCAACTTATTACAACTTGCAACTTATAAAAGTAATGGCTCATGGTATGGTTAGGAGGATTGCAATGCGAAAGTATCAAAACATGCATACAACAGTGTTTACATAATTGCATTAAGGTAATTTATATATATGCAAGAAAATCCAAACTTCTAAAATATTGCCTTAAGTGGCTACAGGGTATTCCTCATGGATGAGAGGAGATGTGTGTATAAGGTGCTTTGTGTGGTTTGTAGGAGAATTTTGGTTTGTTCTTTGTTTTTGGTGGTCTGTTTGGGTTGTGGCTGTGGAGAGGAAAAGTGTATATTCCTGCCTCTTAGCATAGGAATTGTTACCCAACCATGTGAGCTATAGGTTCTGATCACAAAAGAACTTAAGAAAAGCATATCATACTCGATTTTTTGTAGTGTTTGTATAAACAACACACCTCGACAACAAGATCTTATTTGGAAAGCTCGGCACCCAACTGAGCCGTTGAGCACCAAATCGGGAGCAGTGTTTGATACCACTATGACGTGAGCCAACCAAGCTGACGGCTCATCGTAAACGGTCTAAACCAGGTCAGTGCCAATTACCCACCTTGGCAGGTAACTAATAAACTCCTCCTAAATATGAGGGAGGCTAGATAATGAGAAGGTCAATTCCCTTATCACCTTAAAATTAGGAATCAACCCAACCAAATGGATATCCTCCTCTAAGGCTTAATTCTAAAGCCTCCTAAAAGGACACAGATTCCTCCATTAGATACAGGGCAACTCCATCAAGTAAACACGAGAAATTTTTAGATGTTATTAAAGTAAGATTCTTAATCATTAAATGTGTGATAAGTCAAATTTATGAGTTATTATTGTCTCTCACTTTAACTATATTTTTAATATTATAACTGATTTATCACGTATTTAATGATGCAAAACAATAAATTTCTTACCTGAGAGCACCTAAAAATCTCTTGTAAACACACGCATTCTACTATTTATTTACTTTCAGGTACTCTCTCTATTTAAGTGTTAAAAGTGCCTTTTAGATAACCAATAACAATACATTAACTATCTTGGCGGAAACACCTAGCCTTAGTATCTAGACTGAAAGAATTATTACTCTATGATCTTGTACCCCATCGATGCCATAGTATACTCGGGTGACCAAAATGCTAATTCATCCTTCTCTTGATGAATTGACTTGACTCTCACAATCAATTAGTTAGAAGATAGAACGTTCAATAATTGTATTGTATGAGATGCAGGATAATCCTGACCATAGTCTAATCATTATCCGTAGCACAAATGTGTGGTAAATACACAATGATATTTTGTGGTGGGTCTAAGGTTGACGACTTAATTTAGTCATCCTTTACACTTTTCTATTTTGCATTTGATTTCTTTGGTAGATTATGGATGTGTTATTATGATTTAAGCTTAAATACACTTTTATACACTTTTAGTTCTTATACTTTCACTTTATTTAAATTTTAGTTCCTATACTTTTTTTTATCTGAGTCCCTATACTTTCATTCCGTTTTCACGTTAGTCCTTGTTGTCACCTACTGTAATGACAGGATTAAATTTCGTCCTACGTGGCAAACAAAATCTTATTTGGCAGTAATATCAGATAAAATTTAAATTTTTTAATTCATCTCATTCCCTTTAACAATTTTGATAAAAAGTGACAAAAATCTCTAAAATCTAGGGTTTCTCCATTGAAATTGTACAGCTTCACTTCTTCCTTCTCCATATAAAACCATGGATGACAACAGCTACAGCTCCCATAGCTCACATTGTAGTCGCTCCACTCATGTGAGCTGCTTGATCACAAGCATGCTCTTTGCTTGTGGTGGTAGGGTGATGATATATACTTCAAGGACAAATGAAAATCTAGGAAGAAAATTTTTTAGGTGTCCTAATTACAGAGTAAGGAGATTTTTGGTTTATGATTTGTTTCCATATTTACTCCAATGATTTGAAGAGGTTTTTTGTGGCAAACAAATTAGAGTTGTGGTTTGTTTGAATGATTGGATTCGCCAATGTCAATTGATGCAAGGGAAGTTCTTGTAAGGCAACAATGAGTGGTTCGACGTCTAAAGAGGAAACTGAGGATGTACAAGTTGCTCATGGTGATTTGCTATGGAATGACAGTGAGATTGGTGTTGTTTTCATGTTGACTCAATATGGCAGATGAATGTTATATCAACTACTTTGAATTGGTTTTGATTGTTAATGCATGTTGGTGTGTAGATGTTTAGGGTCTGAACAAATGTATTTGGTGGTTTAATTGAGCAAATGACTTGACTTATGTAATCCCCTTTTGATCAATTAATTGAAAACTTTTGGATTTGGCATTGTCTGATGTTTACTTGTGCAACCACATGCAATTGTGTTGACAGTAAGAACCAAGTAATGAAATTACAAGGACCGAATAACTGACTGGTGTCTATAGGGACCAATACATAAATCATATGAAAGTGTAGGGTCTAATACACAAATCATAGGAAAACACAATGACTAATACATAAATCATATTCAAGTATATGAACCAATACACAAATTATATGAAAGTATGATGACGAATTTAATCATAATTTAAGAGAGTTCAAATAGTCACCATTAACCATTAACCTTGTTAGTAAATGTATAGAGATCAATACACAAAACATTAAAGGAGTACAAATAATCACTCTGTCATTAAAAGAAAACAAATAGTTATCATTAACCATAATTTAGTCATTAACATTAATATTATAGTCATTGTAATTGTTAATATAATAGTCATTAACCAATATACAGCAACCCACAATTGTCAATACATTAGTTATTGTCATACATTAGTCAATATACAACTAACATCAGTAATAACCCACCGAGTTACCATAAATGACAAGCCCTAAAAGACAAAAAACAAAAGACAAGTGTTGTCCATTGGCCTTGGTTTCCTTAAACTCAGTGTGGTCCATTGACAAATGCCTAAGTGCCTTGCACATTTCCTTGTCCTTATCCCTGTGTCATGGTGCCTTGTAAGCTGGCTACAGCAGACCTCACTCTCCACATAAAAGCTCCTATTACCTCCATTTTAGGCCTCGGTCTTGAACTAGATTTAGTACCGACAGATGCATTTGCAGCTTGAACATTTGCATCTTGACCAATTGCAGCAGATGCATAAGCAGATGATAACATTTCAAGTAATACATTTGTACTTAGAGTTGATAAAAACCTTGCACGTCTTGCTGGTACTCATCTTGCTTTTCAAGGAATAGCGCCCCTCATCCCTTTGATACCTTGTCCTCTAATCAAATCAATCATTATCCCTTGTTTGATAACAGGTGCAGCTCCTACAGTAGCACCTACAAGGCATCTGCTGATGCAACTTCTGAAGTTGCTTGGGATGATGATGTCTCTACATTTGCTGTTGCATCTAATGCATTTGTAATTGGTGGTCTGCTGCCTTGGTTAGTCATTTCTCTCCCTCTCCCCCTGTTATATCATCTTCTGGCTTATGCTTGTCCCCTAGGTATGGGCTGATCTTCCATCATAGGTTCAAATATGTTTGGGCATTGGCTCGTGTTGTGACCATAGTTGTTGCATCTTGAACACTTGATTATTCTCTTTCTTACTGATTGGTTTCCACAAGTAAAGCCAAGTTTTGACAATTCTTGCTATTGTGACCATAAGTGTTGCATTTTGAACACTTCAGTGAAGTGTACTTTCTTTTCAGCTTGTTTGGTTTTATAGGTTCATCCTTCTCCTTTCTTCTCAACTTTCTTACTAGGGAAAAAATGCCCCCATGGTATATGAAGACAGTGAACTTATCATGTAGTCCATCTAAGAAACACAACAAACACAGCAAATTAGAAGTTATAAAATTGGCATTACAATTATAGTAATATAACAAACACAGCAAATACATCAAACACAGTAATTATGTAGCGACACACTAAGGTAACTGAAACAACAACTATAAAAGAACCAAAACAAGACACAAGCTAAATAGGATGTATTGTCTTGTTGGGATTATGCAATAACACACCAAATATTTATTCAACATGTTAGTGGCCCTAGGATTTATAAACAGAGTTGTGCGACCACTAAAAGGGATGACATTGATAAACTAAATTATCCAACACAACAAAAACATTCAACAAAAATCTTTTGACTCAAACACACTCAGTTGGTAAAATGTGAACTAATGTATATCAACATACATATATCATCCCTCTGCTAAAGCTCATGCACGCACCCACCCATTGAGAAACACTCTTCAACAATTTATTTCAACCTTAATGAAGCCTTTATCAACACATGAAACCACCTGCTGTCTAGATGGATAAATGTAACCAAAGCCATGATGCAAACACAACAAACTCAACTTTAATAGAAAATCAGAAGTTACAAATTGACGTTGCAATTATAACAATTCAGCAAACATAGCAAAACACCCCCACATAACAGGCGAGAGGTTGTTCCTCTGGTGGCGAAATTGATTCAGAAATTTCGTGGAGTGTCACTTGCGCCCTTTACTTATTTCTCATGATGAATGTCATCGAATGAGTGAAGCAGTGCAAGACAAAGATGGCGCTGGAATGGAAGCAGGGGAAGAAGGAGAAAAATTGATGAGGAAGAGGAGAGAATGTTCAAATGGTTTTGGAAAAAGGAAGAGAAAGGTTAGTTTATTTTTATATAATAGTTTATTATTGTTTGAGAGAAATGAAGTAAATTAAAAAATTTAATTTTTATTTAGTGTTGCTGATAAGTAGGATTCTGTTTGTCACGTAGGATGAAATTTAACGGTGTCATCATTATAGGTGATGATAAGGACTAACGTGAAAATAGAATGAAAGTATAGGAACTCAAATCTGAAAAAAAAAATAAGGACCAAAATTTAAATAAGATAAAAGTATAGGAACCAAAAGTGTATTTAAGCCTATGATTTATTACTCTTGGAAGTTTTGGTTAGGATAAGGACAACAAATGAGGAAGAAATATATAACTAGGAGAGAAGAATTTAATTTGAGTAGTAGTAAGGGACAGATAACTCTCTGAAACTGGTTCAACTATTTATGTGAAACCCTCCTCCATGCTCCATCTTCTGCAATGGCAGCGCTGGCTTTTCCGGTGACGCCACTGGCTGCTGCCAATGACACCACTTCACCAGAACCCAACCCGCACGATTTCCGATCATAGTCTCCACAAGATCAAATTCATTGCTCCTCAATATGATGCTTTGGCTTATTTTACAACCACTCTCTAACGCGACAACCATACCAGGGCGCTAAAAGCTCATGAAGGAATGCTGCTCCAGGCATGAGAGCTTCAGTGCACGCTTACTCAGCATTCGATGTTTGTTCATTCGGCAATGGAGGATGGAGTGCTAAGCACGCACTACAACAATGAAGGACTTGGGCTGGCTAGCGTGTAGAGACACATATATGATGCTCTTGTCGTGGCCATAGCAATTGTACAAAGGATTGAAATGAAGGAGCCAATTAAGAATATTCCTCGCTATAAAGTTGTAAACTATACGATACTAGAAAATGAAGCAATGGTAACTGGACCTCGTAATTATTTAGTAGATAATTAATTTGCCTCGTTGCATGCTTTAGAAACGGATGTCGTCTTCAGCTGGAGGATACTTACCATAAGGAGGCTTCTTGTATGGTGGTTTATAAACAGGTGGCTTGTACACATATGGCTTCACAATTGGAGACTTGTAAAAGGGTGGTTTGTACACAGGTGGCTTCTAAATTAGAGGCTTGTTGATGGGTGGCTTCTCGATTGGGGGATTGTAGATAGGAGAGGTTTATGCTCTGGAGGCTCGTAATAATATGCAAGCCCTTGAGGGGTGAGGATCAGAGTTACAAGGAGCAACACTAGCAACGATACGGAAGCCATCCTAGTGGTTCTTGTTTTGGTGCAAAACACACACTGAATCTGAATGATCGATTTTTATACAAGTCAGGGGCCTTAGTGGGAGGTGCAGGATCTCAATCTAAGTCATTTATGATTTCATTAGTCACTGTATAAAATGTCAAAAAGTTTGGTGTGGATCAAACTCTTTGGTCCCATATTATGGTAGGAAACTAGGAACTGGACATGATTAGTGTAAAGAAACACAAAGGAGAATGATTTGGTAGAATAATGTTATGTATCCAATTGATTTACAGAAGCTGATTAAATAGAATTACAAAGGAGAAATAAAAGGCTGAAATAAAGCTAATCTAAAAAGGGAATATACAATAATGAAATCCTATCAATATCAATAAATAGAATCATATCCTAATAATAATAACAGAATCAAATCAGCAACAAATAAAGATAATCCTGATTGATTTGTTTGGTGATTTGTTGCTGATAACACTCCCCCTCAAGATGGGGTGTGTAAGGTGGATAACCCCATCTTGCTCTTTAGCCGTAGGAATTGATCTTTGCCCAAGGACTTAGTGAGCAAATCAACAATTTGATTTATAGAACTGACATTCACAGTATTAATCAGGCCAGAATAAAATTTTTCACGAACAACGTGACAAACGATCTCTATGTGTTTAATGCGTTCGTGATATACCGAATTTAAGGCAATATGAAGCACATACTGGTTGTCACAAAACAGCAGTATTGGTATAAAAGGAGAAAAATTTGAGGCAATTTGATTGTTGTAAGACCCCTAAGACTTGAAAAAACAGAGTAGTTTGGGAGTTGAAAAATTCACATGCATTGTCAGTTTGCACTTTTTGAATATGTGTTTGAAAATGGTTTTTCAACCATTTTTAAAAAAAAATGAGGAATGATGGTATTAACTTCACTTTTGTGTTGTATGAGAAAAACTCATGTACGTCTAGAAAAATCATCAAGCACAGTAAGAAAGAATTTTGCACCAGAGGAATGAGGTTTATTGTAGGGTCCCCAAACATCAAAATGAACTAATTCAAAAAATTTAACAGTAGAAATGCTACTGAATGAAAATTTTAAAAGAGTCAGAATAGTAGAATTTCAAAAATATGAGGTGCATTTTTTTATTGAACAAGTAAGGAGATCAAGCCAGATGTCACGCGCACTGTTGATCCAGAGGATGGAATTTGCAAAGGTCAAAATAGTAGAATGAAAAAGCCAAGATTGAACCATGCTATTGCAACGAACCCAATTAGAGAAATCAGGAGTATGTGGTTCAGGCTTAAGAATGGTGCCATCAATGAATCCAAGCTTGTGTTTTGCTGCTAGTACCATGGTGATGGCTCAGCTCCAAGTGGGGTAATTATCTCCATCACGTGAGGTTGGGAGGATTAATGGCAGTCATGAAAGCTCAAAGGATGAAGGACCGATTTTAGGCTGATACCATGTAAAGAAACACAAAGGAGAATGATTTGGTAGAATAATGTTATGTATCCAATTGATTTACAGAAGCTGATTAAATAGAATTACAAAGGAGAAATAAAAGGCTGAAATAAAGCTAATCTAAAAAAGGAATATACAATAATGAAATCCTATCAATATCAATAAATAGAATCATATCCTAATAATAATAACAGAATCAAATCAGCAACAAATAAAGATAATCCTGGTTGATTTGTTTGGTGATTTGTTGCTGATAACAATTAGTACTGCAGTAGGAATCCCTTAAATTGCAGACTAATAAATTTCATCATTCCCCACTTTCCCACTTTCCCACTTTCCTATACCACATTCATCGTTTGATGTATTCTTTTTCTATTTCTTTCTGTCTTATGCTAATCCATTATTATTTTTCTACTAAACCTTTAAATTAGTAAGATAAGTCACCTGAGAGATGCTATCATCACTGATATATTGATCCCATTATTAACTTCCATCCGTTTGAGTTAACAAATTTGATGAGTTGACATGTCAGTTTCTAGTTAGCAACTCCATTGCACAAGTGACATGGTGTGATCCACACAGGAAGCACCTAAACTTAATTCCCGAATTAAGCATTTGTAATTAATTAACCTTTGTCAACACTGCGATCACGATGAGAGATAATCGATTTTTTTTTTAAAAAAAATTAGAGGAGTCGTATCAACTTTATTAAGTTAAAAAAAACTTAATAAAAAAAAAAAAATAATCTGTGTCAAATCAAAACAGACTCACAAGTCAGTTATACATAATAAAAAATAAAAAAAGTTAATTTTATTACACTTCTATACATTTGTCTTAAGATGAATATCCTAAAATAAATTGTGTCAATTAAATAACCTAGGAATATTTAATTTATCTCCAAAAAATAACAAATAATCACCAATAATAAAGAAATAAAACAAAATATTTACAAGAAAAAATAAAAAGAGAAGTATAGCAAACAAGAATTATAACTAAAAAGATCAATGACAATTAGCATATTTACATGCAAAATAAAATAAAACAAGAATTAAAATGTTCACAAGTCAAACAATGAAATAAAAAAAAAAGAATAAACATAAAATATAATTTATAAAATAATTTATAATTGTGAAATAAATGGAAAAAAATCAAAGACTACAAATATTTACAAGTAAAATAGAAAATAAGATAACATATGAACTAAAATATTTATAAATTAAAGAATAATAAAAAAGTAAAGACAAAGTTGGAAAATTAAAATTTGAAAAAAAAATTTACATATAAATAAAAATATTTAAAAAATAATAATTTATGAGAATTTAATTTTAACTTGACTTTGGTTGTTACGTATCCCACGAGTGGAGAATCAAAATAACATAATTCTTTAAAAAATATTTGTGCGTTGATTAATTTTAATTAAATTTTTAGGTCAACTATCACAACTATACTGGTTTTCACAAGGTTGATAAGCTATCATAACTCAGATATCCACTATTATTATCTTAAATGAATTTTAAAATATTTACTTAAAGAATTCAAGAACTAATAAATAAAAAATAAATAAACAAAGTTAACAATAAATAAGTTAAAATGAATAACACAAATATATAAAAAATAATTACATAATAAAAGGAAAAAAAAAGAATAAGCAAACTTAGTTCTAAGATGTGTAGAAATACTATGCTTAAAGGGTTTGATGCACAAGGTCTCGTGTACACTCACAAATCAAACCTTGAAGAGTAGTCCAAAAACTTTTACTAAAATCCTCAAGCTAAATGAGTAATTTTTTAGATGGTTCAAACACTTGAAAGTTAACTCTTTTATATAGAAGAAGGGGAAGGTTAAAGAGTATAATTTCTACAATATAATATTTAGTAGAGTGAATAGTTTATCAATGCACAACTTTTATGCATAAAAAAGATAAGTATACTTTTTTTTTCTACTCTTTATTTATTTGATCTTTTATTTTTTTTTATATTTTTTCAAAAGGCTCGGATAAAATTGGGTGCAGACAATCATAATTAAACTATAATTAAACATTAACATAAAACGAAATCCCTATAAAATATTGTGTGCTTCACATAAAAATGGTATCGTCCGTGTGCTCCATGCATTGTGGTCCCTTGCACTTAATATTATATTGTTAATGTTTTATGTGTATTGCATTGTCCCATGTGTTTATTAAAGTGTGGTTAGTAAATTACCTTTGATGTTTTGCGTCGTAGATGGATCTAAAATTCACCCTTATTTTGCATCACGAAGGAATGTTTGTGAGAGATGATGGTGAAAAACTTGATCACAGAGGTGGTGATATTGATTACGGCCAGAATATGTTCCAAACTTAATGAACATATAGTTGATTAGGGACTTATTTGTGGAGCATACTACATTAAGGGATAACTAACTCTATTCTTGTGAGAATATTACACCTCACCCAGTTGATCCGTTGACTAATAGAAGTGTTAAAGCATCTTGATATATATGCCTTGTCTTAACTATGGTTAGTGTAATTGTAATTTAAAAATATAAGGTTGTTGGTCGACCTAACACCCTCCAATGTTCCTCAACCCAACACACTCCACCACTGCCACCGCCGCTGCTATCAACCACCCTCTAACGCTTCATATCCCACTTCTCTCCACCCTCCCCTACTGCCACCATTCGACCTTTCACCTTCACCCACCATTGCTAGCTCCAAGCTCTCCCATATACTTTGCTCCACCCATCGTCACTTCAAACCACCGCTGTCGAAGCTCCGCCATATCCTCTCTGACTCGAGCCCTTCTTTTACACTGCGAAGCTAATCAATGAAGTTCCATTTTCTTCCCCACTGTGTTCTAAGCATACTCCACCTACATCAGAAATCATGCACACAAAATCAACCCATCATAGACCCCAAACCTCTACCATACCTTCCATCACACAAGCCATAAACTTATTAATTATTAGGAAATTTACATTTCCTACTTAATATTGGACATCATATTTAATTGACAATTATATTAGCTATTTAATTTATTAGACTTGTTATTAAGTGATCTAATTTAGTGAACCCGTAAACTTCACAACTTGATGTGGATTTAATGAGTAGATATCATATTGGCCCATTAGAAGATTATGAGAACCCCAATTGATTAATATATGTCAGAAACGGTTATGGTCCCTAATATACTAAATCATAACACAGTTTCCCTTCTCCCAATCTGGAATAGAGACGATGGTCCCATTGAGGAGCTAAGGCTATTTGATTGAGAAAGATCACAAACCACCCTCTTGTTCGTGATTGATTGCCGCAAAGATTCCGCAACAATTATGATCAATAACTATGGATCCAGGTATTTATGAAAATCTAAGAATCCTTGATAATCTAGCATGATATAGATCCTAGGCCTTATGGTGTTTTGTTCTAGGGTATATGCATTTAGAATTTGTTTTAAAGATTAAAGAATTAAAGAATCAATATCTAGCAAGTGGTATCAGAGCGTTCATCATTGTTAGATTATTAGGATTTGTGGATTTTCTGGAGCATAGTTAGGGTATTTTTTTTTATCTTTCTATAATGATTATTTCTCCCAATTTTCATGAACCCTAATTATGAAATTTAGGGCTTTTACATTTTTTTTGCTGCACAATAATGTATTGGTCATTAATATGTGTATTTGTAGCACAATTGTTGCACAGTTGCTGCACGAAACCTGTATTCTCTTTTGCGAAAGGTAAAATTTTTCCAGTAAGCTACACGGTCTACTCGTGTGGGTGGTCCATGGTTGTAATACGTCAAGACTGAATCCGATAATCTTAACAGAATGGAACACGACCAGGCCGTATTGAGTAATACGACCATGACCTGTACTGATAAAAAGAAATTTCTTGGTTGGTCTAGTATTGTTAATTAAGTTAATTGAAACAACATATTGCCAAAGTAACCCTTGTTGTGTAAATTAATTTGATTAAAATTACATAGATGTTTGCGTGAAGTTATTTATGCGAACTGTGCTCAGCCTAAAGGAAGACACAGTTTGGTCAAATAATGACATGCATGTAGTGATGAATATGTGATGATTATAAAGTTTTTATTTTTCATGTAAACAATAGTCGATCCAAAGAAAGGTTGTTATTTGACAGAACTTATCGTCAATATTTGATCATGGCATTGAGAGTACCACTTACAGTTAATTTCTCTGTTCAAAGACTAGGAATTAATGTTGTGCTATATATTTTGTGATGGATTCTCAATTTTGGATTATTGTTCATGTCTTATTTTTATTGACGTACTTATTTATGTGAATATGTTGTTTGTTTTGTTCTCTATCTAGTTTCTGTTACTAGTGCTGTAAATATTTTTGCTCAAGTCAATATCATCCTAATGCTGAATAGGATGAATTTCAAAGCCTAGAAAGAAGCCGTGGAGATAATTCTCGGCTGTATGGATTTAGATCTGGCACTTAGGACGGAGCGACTTACTCCTACTTCGAAAAACCCTAATGAGGTTAAAATTGAGAAGTGGGATCGCTCTAACCGAATGTGCTTGATGATCATGAAGCACTCCATTCTAGAAGCGTTTCGAGACTTTATTGTTGAGAGCAAGAATGCCAAGAAGTTCCTTGAGGAAATTGAGCAATATTTTTCTAATAATAAAAAGTCAGAGGTAAGTAACCTTTTGGCCAAACTCGTCTCGATATAATATAAGGGCAAAGGGAACATAAGGGAGTACATTATGGAAATGTCTAATCTTGCATCAAACCTCAAGTCACTCAAGTTAGAGTTGTCTGAGGACTTGCTCGTACACTTGGTTTTGATCTCTCTTCCTACACACTTTGGGCAATTCAAGGTGAGTTATAACACTCAAAAGGACAAATGGTCCGTCAATGAGCTTATATCTCACTGTGTGTAAGAGGAAAAGAGGCTGCAGAGAGATAAAACAGAAAGTGTTCACTTGGCTTCAACCTCTCAGAACAACAAGAAGAAGAGAGCTAAGGATACTGCAGAAGGTTCTTCTCATTAGAAGAAATAAAAGAAGCAGGACGAGGAATTTATTTGCTACTTCTGCAAGAAGTCAAGACACATGAAGAAAGAGTGTCCCAAGTACGTCGCTTGGCGTGTAAAGAAGGGTAAGCTTCTCACTTTAGTTTGTTCTGAAGTTAATTTAGCTTTTGTACCTAAGGATACTTGGTAGGTAGACTCAGGTGCTACTACTCACATAAGTATGTCTATGCAGGGTTGCTTGTGGGGTCGACTTCCAAGTGATGATGAAAGATTCATCTTTGTGGGCGATGGCAATAAGTTACAGTAGCTAGAAGCTATAGGAACTTTTAGATTATAATTGAAAATTGAATTTCATTTGGATTTGTTTGAAACATTTGTTGCATTGTCATTCAGACGGAATTTAATTTCTATTTCTAATTTAGACAAATCAAGTTTTTCTTATTCATTTGAAAATAATAAAGTTAGTCTCTATCAAAATTCATTTGTTGTTGGTTCTAATTCTTTGTTTGATAATCTATATATGTTTGACATTATTGGTTCCTATAATGAAATATTGCAAATAAGTTCCAAAGGTACAAAGCAAAAATTAAATGAGAATTCAGCCGCCTTATGGCACAAGCATTTGGGCTATATATCTAAACAGAGAATTCAGAGGCTTGTATCAGATGAAATTCTTGAACCTTTAAATTTGTCATACTTTCAAGTCTGTATTGAGTGTATCAAGGAAAAACGAACAAACATAAGAAAATTAGGTGTCGAAAGAGCTAAGGATGTCTTAGAACTAATACATACGGATATTTATGGTCCTTTTCCTACGCCTTCTTAGCATGGAGAATAATACTTTATTACTTTCATAGATGATTACTCTAGGTACAATTACCTATATTTAATACATGAGAAGTCTCAATCCCTAGACGTTTTCAAGTCTTTCAAGGTTGAAGTTGAACTTCAACTTGGAAAGAAAATTAAGGCTGTCAAATTTAACTGAGGTGGTGAATACTATGATAGATATGATGGATCAAGAGAGCAATGTCCAGGACCCTTTGCACTTTTCCTCAATGAGTGTGGAATTGTCCCGTAATACACTATACTGGGCAAACCCAACATGAATGGTGTTGCAGAATGACGAAACCAGACTCTTAAGGATATGGTAAGAAGTATGATTAGTCATTCTTCCTTGTCATAGTCACTTTGGGGAGAAGCCTTAAAGACTGCAGTTTATATCCTTGATAGGATACCAAGCAAAGCAGTAACCAAAACCCCTTATGAGCTTTGGACTGGCAAAAGGCCTAGCATAAGGCACTTGCACATTTGGGGTTGTCCAGCTGAGGCACGACCTTATAGGTCGCATGAAAGAACAATGGACTCAAGAATGGTTAATTGTTATTTCGTTAGTTATGCCGAACATTCTCAGGGATATAAGTTTTATAATCCTACATCAAGATCCTTTTTTGAAACGGGAAATGCGATATTCCTTGAGGAAGTTAAGTTTAAGGGGGAAAGAAATATAAGGAATGTTATTTTTGAAGAAGAACCTGTTATTGACAGTGATCAAGTCCTTATACCTATCATTGTTCAAGAAACAGTTCCGGTATTAGACAATAATGTCCAGGCTATTATTCCTGACATTGTTCTAGAACAAGGCAACATTGATGAGGTTCTTCCTCAAGCACACCTATGGAATAAACTCAATAACCTCAAGAAGTGTCATTAAGGAGATCCATTAGAGAGAGGAGAAACGCGATATCAAATGATTACATCGTCTTTCTCCAAGAACATGAGGATGGCGTTGGTTTAACAGAGGATGATCCAATCAACTTCTGTCAAGCTATGCGTAATTCTAACTCTCAAAAGTGGATTGATGCCATGAAGGATGAGATGAAGTCTATGAAGGACAATGATGTTTGGGATCTCGTCGAATTGCCTGAAGTGCGAAGCCCATTTGTTATAAATGGATATTTAAGACCAAAATGGATTCAAAGGGTAATGTCAAGAGATATAAAACTCGTTTTATTGCTAAAGGCTTTACTCAAAAGGAAGGCATTGACTACAAAGAGACTTTCTCTTCGGTATCCTTGAAAGACTCCTTTAGGACAATAATGACACTGGTAGCTCATTTTGATTTAGAGCTATATGAGATGGATGTCAAGACTGTGTTTCTAAATAGAAACATTGACGAAATGATTTACATGGCATAATTAGAAAACTTTGTGTCAGGTGACCCAAAGTCTATGGTATACAATAAAAGAAATCCTTCTATGGTCTCAAACATGCTTCCCGTCAATGGTATCACAAGTTCCATCAAGTCATTACCTTGCGTGGTTTTGAGGTAAATATTGTTGATGACTGTGTATATCATAAGTTCAGTGGGAGTAAATACATTTTCCTAGTATTATATGTCGATGATATTCTGCTTGCTAGCAACGATATAAGCTTTTGCACGAAATCAAGAAATTTCTAACGAAGAATTTCAAGATGAAAGATCTTGGGGATGCCTATTTTGTATTGGGTATTCAGATACTAAGAGATCGTTCTCGAAGTATCCTTAGGTTATCACAAAAGAGCTATATCGATAAAGTCTTAAATAGATTTGATATGAAAGATAGTAAACCAGGAGACACACCCGTTGCTAAAGGAGACAAGTTTAGTCTCAAACGGTGCCTTAATAATGATCTTGAAATGAAAGAGATGCAGAAGATTCCCTATGCATCAACGGTATGGAGTCTAATGTACGCTCAAGTTTATACTCGTCCTGGCATAGCATTTATAGTGGGAGTTTTGGGAAGATATTTGAGCAATCCTAGTATACAGCATTGGAAAATAGCCAAATGCGTGATGTGTTATTTGAAGAGAACAAAAGACTATATGCTCACTTATCGGAGATCTGACAGTTTGGAGATCATCAGGTATTCTGACTCCGATTTTGTGGGATGTCATGATAGCAGGCGCTCCACATCAGGATACATCTATATGTTGGCTGGAGGAGCTGTCTCATAGAAGTATACTAAACAGACTCTTATAACTTCTTCGACCATGGTAGCGGAGTTCATAGCTTGTTATGAGGCGTCCAACCACGGGATATGACTGCGAAACCTTGTCACTAGTTTGCGTGTGGTTAATGGCATTGACAGACCACTGAAGATTTATTGTGACAATAACTCAGCAGTTCTTTACTCCAACAACAATAGGAGCTCAACAAAGTCGAGGTTTATCGACATCAAGTTTCTAGTTGTTAAAGAAAAAGTTCAAGATAGACAGATTTCTATAAAATATACAGGGACAGATTTTATGCTAGTTGATCCATTAACTAAGAGCTTGACACCTAAGGTTTTTCATGAGCATACTACTTATATGAGTGTTATTCCTGAGGATACCTTAGTTTAGTGGGAGTTTCTTTTTATGTTCTATGTTTTACTTTGGATATTGTGTTATTTGATTTTATGCAGAATAAAGTTAATGGTTTATGATTCCATTTTTGAACTTGTTTATGCTTTGTATATGCAACGTTAGTGTTGCATTTAAGGACTTTGGATTGATCTCACTAAGGACTAAAGAAGGACCAGTTAGAAATAGGCATGTCTGAGATCACATTGCATGTAATTTCCATGCTACTCATCCATAGTTGATCTATGTCATTAAGTATATTGCTATGGTGATCATTGTGGTTTGGTTACGCTTGATTGTGATAAAAGCTACAGTGGTTCCATAGTTAATATATGAGATGGACCAAATTGTATTAAGGAGTAGTCTAAAGATAAATAGCATACGGATACGTACCTAAAGAATTTGTAGTATAATTGTTTCAGGAATAATATGAAGCCCAAGTGGGAGATTGTTAGGAAATTTATGTTTCCTAATTAATGTTGGACATCATATTTAATTAACAATTATATTAGCTATTTAATTTATTGGGCTTGTTATTAAGTGATCTAATTTAGTGAGCCCATAGATTTCACAACTTGATATAGGCTTAATGAGTAGATATCATATTGGCCCATTGGGGGATTATGGAAACCCTAATTAGTTAATATACGTCAGAAACGATTATGGTCCTCAATATACCAAATCATAACACAGTTTCCCTTCTCCCTAACTAGAAGAGAGACGACGATCCCATTGAGGAGTTAAGGCGATTTGGTTGAGGAAGATCACAAACCACCTCCTTGTTTGTGATTGATTGCCGCAAAGATTCTACAACAGTTGGTGATCAATAGCTATGGATCCAAGTATTTATGAAAATCCAAGAATCCTTGATAATCTGGCATGATGTAGATCCTAGGCCTTATGGTATTTTGTTCTAGGGTGTATACATCTAGAATTTATTTTAAAGATTAAAGAATTAAAGAATTAATATCTAACATTAATCTCACACAGATGACCACCATTCCACACCATAGACTAATTTCCTTGCATCTTAACAATCTCAATTGTTGTTTTCATCCACTATTTCAGCACCTTCTAAAGCCATGAACATAAGCTCCACCGGCCAGCAATTGTCGAAATATGGGAAACGCATGAAGATTGGATGATGGTTAGCGGCTGGTGGTTGTTTGGTGGTTTGGATGTTAGCTTGGACGATCATCGATGACATCGATGTCGGCAAGCTTGTACTCGTCACAAAGGATCAAGATCTCGGAATGCACTTGCATGGCCTTAGCAAGATCGAGCTTTTAGGGCTCATTGGTGGTGGTGACCATGAGGTCGTAGAATTTTCTTTGTTGATGGTCATGTGTTCTCTGTTCGTTGATGGTGGAATGGAGGCTGAGTTCTCTTTGTTGTTGATGATGAAAATGTACGTGTGTGTCAAGGTGAGGGAGAAGTGCTTATGTTGAGTGAAAATGAGAGTGTCTGTGGGTGTGACTATTATCCTCTCCAAACTAAGGAGTGTAGGTGTCGTTAAATTGGTGAAAGTGGGTGGCCAATGCTAAGTGAATGAGAGTATGCGTGTGATGAGTTATTGAGCGTGGAATTGGAGGTGTAGGAGGTAGGCACAACTGCAGGCGCATGCATCACGCAAGGCGGAGGAGGGTGGGAGAAGAGGGCAAAAACGACATGCCAGAAAAGTGGTCTAGATGTGACTGTGGCGGTGATAACTCCATGTAATGTAATTATTTGTGCCCCATAATTGTGCTTCATATATGAGAGATTTTATGCTTATATTGGTTAAATTTCCTTTGGATATCTCTCTATATGATTATAAATAATTTGTATGTATTGGTCAAATAATTAAGTGGATTTATAATTTATATTTAATTTGGTAATTTTCCTAATGTAGGATGAGCTCAAAACTGATGAACTGGAGGGATTCAAGGCTCAAAAGCCCAAGAGAATGCCAAGGAGGCATTCCAAGAGTGAGCGCTGCGGCACAAAAGTGCATCATCAAGATTGCCATACTGAGACCCGAGGCTAGAGGGTCGCGACACAAATTAGTGTACGACACGGCGCTAGGCAACCGACCCAATGCAGGCCGCGGCTCAAAGTAATAAGCGCCACGGTACGAGGTGCAGATCTGAGCCTATAAATAGTTTTTTATTAAATTTTCTTAGGATGACTTTTAGGTTTTAGAGAAGCTGCGCCTAGTTCTTCTTTTCTGAGGCTGAAAGAGGCCAAGGGAGCCAAAGTTGGAGGCTATCTTCCTCATGGAGGGGGATTCAAGCATCAATGACAACATCTATAAGTTTTTCCTCTTTTCTCCCTTTGTTTTCTTCTCTTTCTTATTCATTTGAGCATGTATTTTGATTTGTAATCATATGTTCAAAGATGTAGCAGCTGTTTGAGGGAATACTTTGAATCTTTTTTATGAATATTAATGATTTTTTTCTCCTATGAGTTTGTATGGGTGTATGATTTTGTTCAATCAAATGGTTCTTAATACTTTTGAAGGTTTGATAAGCTTTTGAATGATTTGTTGGAGTCTGATGAACATAGACATAGGAATTTAGATTTTAGATCTAACGTATGATTGATGCATGTTCGATTCTGTTCCAATGGCGGGATGAGTTGATTCACTAACTAGATAAAAATATACCTTTTAGTCATGCATAACATGTGTTTAATAATAGATCGTTCAAGAGTAGATTTTGTGTTAGCTCTCATAGAAATATAGTGAGTTGGGCAATTGAAACTATGGTTAGATGACCTAGACATAAGCTTTTAGCTAATGAAGATTCTCAAGCTAACTTAATCATTGCATTCGTATTAATGAAGATGATTGCATATTGTTGGTTGAAGTAAATAGATGAAGAAGGATTTTCCTAAACTCTAAATTATTATCTTTATTGCTTTTGTAGATTAGATTTAGTTTAGTTTATGCTTTTTCTATTTCATATGTTCTTGAATAGAATTAGGTACGCTATTGATTAATACTTACCATTGGAAGTAAACTTATCATCGAGGGAACGAATTTATACTCTGTATCTGTATTACTTGAATGACCTATGCACTTGCGGCCTATTTTGAGACAATCAGACAACGAACGACGAAGATGGCATCATCGGTTAACGACAATTTTGTAGGAAACAAACCCCTTAACCCTTGGTAGGTGGGGTTAGGTTAAGGATGTGAGTGTAGGAAACTAACCTATGATTAGTTGGATGTGGTTATTAACAGAGTTATTAATCATAACTCTTGTATGAAGCAAAGTGTAATTATTTTATAATAAATAGAGTTAAGTGTTGTTTTAACAAACTTAAAGGGTGATTTGTGTAATTTATGGTTTGATATTTTTCAATCTAAGTTAAGAGTAACACTCAACACTTTTATTGAAACTTGAAAAAGACAATGAAGATTCAAGACCAAACTGCCCTGTCCATAGGTAATGAATCTATCTATTCAATAATATATACTCGTTCTTAAGTTTTTAGCTGCATAAGGATAAAACGCCGTCGTTACTAGTTTTGAGTCCTCTTCTGACCCAGCTTTTGTTCCCGTCACTCACTCTCCACTCTATCAGTTCCTCTTTTCTTCTTTCCCGCTCCACATTCTTCTTTGTTCTCCAATCCCCACCACCCATACCCATACCCATACACACACAAATTTTGGGGGTTTAGGGTTTTGGTCCATCCTCTGCAATTCCAATTCTGCATTCAACCCTTGTTCCCTCGCTTTGATCTTCTCCACACAATGATGTACAATGATCCTCATAACCAACAGCACCAGCACCAGTACCAGCAGCAGCAGCCACAGCACTTTCACCATCAGCAGCCAGGTCCCGAATTTCACCGTGGACCGCCACCACAGCCGATGATGCGTCAGCCTTCTGCTTCGTCCACGAACCTAGCCCCGGAGTTTCACCACCCGGCTCCCGGAGGCCCCCCTCCTCCTCCTCATTACGATGGTACGGTTTTTCTGCTTCGCGCATTTGTTTTTGTTTTATTATTAACAATGAGTTAGCAATGTTTTAGAGGTGAATTTGGGCATCACATCAATGATCATACCAAAATTTGGTTGATTGGGCATCATGGATCTATTTTACAAAGTGATGGGGAGATTGAGGGGATGTAGCACATATATATCAAGCTAGGTGAATGAAATGGTGAAATGCTGTAGGTGTAATTTGTGATAGCAAGGTGCATATCAAACACAAAGGAAAATTCTACTGGACAACAATAAGACAAGTGATGCTTTATGGTGGTAGTGAAAGAAACTTGGAGTAGCACCTATTAAGGAGAAGATGATAGAAATTTGCCTAAGGTGGTTTGGTCATATGAGGAGATGACCAACTGAGGCTTAAGAGGTTTTAACTTTTAAAAGCTCATCGGAAGGGGAAATCTTCTGAAGATGCGGATCGTGGAATGGTTGCTATAATTTGGTTTACATGGTTATATAGGAATCATGCTTTGCAGCCTTATTTTCTTTGGATAGAATAAATAATCTGTACCTCTGTGGTTATCTGTACGTGCTCTATGCTTATGAGGATTTATTTCCCACAGGCATTCAGTGGACATGACAGGCTAGTTTGTTGAATTTTTTCTTTTGAATTTATATATTTACTTCCTCTCTTCTTGAGGGTATATCATCACTGGATTTTATTACTCAAACCCTTGAATAATTTTTCTTTTTTTTTCTCTCTAAATGAAACTGTGTTGTCTACTTCACGTATGAGATGGTTCTTAAGGTGTCAGAAAAATGTCTACCCTCAGTTTTAGGTCAAGGCATTAAATTTATATATCTTTTTCATTGTCTATAAGCTTAGCTAAATTCGTTGAAAATCTTGGGTTTGGATTTTTGGTGACTATTCTAATTTAATGATGAATGATTTTTACAGTTCACAGTGATAGCATTGGTGCAAAAAGAATGAGAAAACTTACTCAAAGGAAGGCAGTTGATTATACGAGCACAGTTGTGCGTTATATGCAGGTAATTATTACTGCGTACTGATGGAATTATATATTTATATTTTCAGTCATAGGCTCATTGCTATGTTGCAAAGCATTTCGGCTTGTTCATCTCCTTACTGTGTGTTTTTCTCTTGGAAATTCATTGGTAATATGAAACTGCCTTCAGATTCGTATGTGCCAGCGGGATTCAAGGGATAGGACAGTACTCCAACCTACCCCAGCAGCAGGAATTGATGTCAGTGAGCTTCTTTTTAATTTTGTACTTTTGTATTTGTTCTAAACCTACTCCAACCTTCCCTTTATTCTAATAACATAACATGGTAAATTTTAATAATTTTTTTATTGTATTGATCAGTTTGTGTCCTTAAATTTTAACCTTATGCTATTTTTCATGCAGATGTTGCCAGCTGTGGGCTATTCATACAATCCATCTACAAGCTTTGCTTCTAAATTTGTTCATACATCTCTAAATAAAAATCGTTGCCCTATTAATCGTGTTCTTGTAAGTTAGATTGAAATGTTGTTATTGGCATGATATGTTTTGCTGATCATCAGTTACAGATATACCAGCTGCAAGTTTTGCTACTCAATTTGTTCAAACATTTCTAAACAGAAGATGCTTCTCATTTGATTGGGTTTTGTTATGTGAGGGAAATAAATTTCTAGAGTAGTATGATTTACAATATTTTCAACTAAGTATACCATTGGTAAAGTTTGCTGCTGACTTTGTTCAGCATATTTAGAACAAATTAGGTATGCAGTTAACTTGTTTTCTAAGTTGGATTTGTTTGAAATTATATGTTCTCCTCTAGTGCATTTGTTATGACAATTTCCTTGATTTGATATTGTCATGTCATGCAAGTTGGACTTCTATGCATTTCGAGTGTTTTTAGTTGAGTTACAGCATGTAGTTTTAGTGGTTAGAGAATGACGTATTTGCTCAAGATATTACTTCGTTAACTCATTAGTACGGATGAGTGTGAGAGGCATATTTGCAAATCAGTTTATGTAACATCTTGGAAGCTAAATTTTCAGGCCTTTAATTCCATGTTGTGCACAACCAATATGCACACTAACTTTTGGTGCTGAATGCATGCCCTTATATCATTACACAATTTCTTCCATAGAAGTGGTTCATATGGGTGGCCTTCAGAAATTTGCAGAACAACAATGAAAACACGATTGCTTCATGATCCTGGGATTGTGTAACAAAGACTTTTATTTGGTAAATGTTGTCTTAATTAGTAAAACCAGTCAATTACAAGTTAAATGTGGGTTCTGTTCAATTCGAAAGTTACCACTGAGGTGTTGCCTTTCGGTTCTTGGACTGTCTTGTTATATAAAAATGGTTGCCTTTCTAATTGGATGATTTAGGCTATTATTACAAGTTACAACCTGGCTGCTTCCCTTAGCATATTGTTTGACCAGTGTATACACTATATAATCAGACATATGGCTGTGTTGTTTTATTGGATCTTGTTATTGTGAGATCTTTGCACAAAATGTTTTATTATATTGAGTTGCAGTTTGACCATATGTTTCTGTAAGATATTTCAATTAGTTTAGGAACATTGTTGTAGACAGACATACGGCTGTGTTGTTTTAATTTTTTGATTATGCCACTGGATTGCATTTGACTGGCCTTTTGATGCTACTCCACTGCTTAATTTTCAAAAAAGTGGACTCCAACAGGCCGGCGTCTTATTACTGGCTCACAGACTGGGGAATTCACTCTTTGGAATGGGCAGTCTTTTAATTTTGAAATGATTCTGCAGGTACATAGCTTTAATTATTGTCCTGAAATTATTATTGTAGTCATCATCAGTTTAAGAATAAAAGAAGTCAAAGGTTGATTTTGAAACTTATGCAGGCTCATGACCAAGCAATTAGATCCATGGTCTGGAGTCACAATGACAACTGGATGGTCTCTGGTGATGATGGAGGCGCAATAAAGTAGATATATACTTTAATATGTTGTGTGGTTTCTTATAAGCTTCATATTGCATATATTTAAGTAGATTTTGTTGATTAAAAGCACACATCTAACTTGATATATTTGTGTGGGACATTTTTCTAGGTATTGGCAGAACAACATGAATAATGTCAAAGCCAACAAATCTGCTCATAAAGAATCGGTCCGTGACTTAAGGTAGATATTTTATTTGAAAAAGTTATACATGAAAATCATAGCATGCTGAAGAGGGAAGGTGCTATAACTCTTTTATAAATAGTTTTTGTAGGACAGATTTGAAGTTCTGTTCGTGCTCTGATGATACCATGGTTAAAGTTTGGGATTTTGCACGCTGTCAAGAAGAGTGTTCATTAACTGGTAATGTGCTTTGAGAATGAGTTCCTTGTCACCAATCTGGTTGTAGAATTGAAACTGAATCACTAATAACTGATATGTGGTGCCCCCATTAGTTATCAGTGTCTCTGCTTTATTTGAGGCTCCGTAAGTACAAATTACATTGCTTAGGCACTTGAAATTGGATTCTCTTTATGTTAAATAATCTTTTGTGTTCCTTGATGTTGGGGTGTGGATAATAGAGGAATGGTAAGTTTCAGGAATTGATGGCCTGTTTGAAATTATTCACATCATTAGTTGCATTTATCAGTTTGTGTTGGCAGCTTGCCAAATTATTCTTGTTAATTGCAATTTCATCTTAGCTGTAGTATTGTGAATAAACCCTATGTGGATGACTATTTTAATGGGGAGACTTGTCTACTGCTATGCATTGAATGTCTTCTAATTTGCACATTTTCCCCCATTTTGGTGTTGCTATTGGTGATTTTGTTGATTTATTTGGAGGGTCCAGTTGATCCATGTAGCTGACCCCACCTTGTGGTATAGGGTTAGTTGTTGTTGCCTATTTGATTTGATGTTTCTTTTCTCTGTTTTACACTTTGTTTGTTCATTTTAGGAGGGTATCTTATCCCTATTCTTGTTCTTTCTTCTCTCCTTATTTTAATGAACCTTCTCTTTGGGACTTGGGAGCTTAGGGGCACTTGTTAGTGTGAACTTGACAAGAGCAAGCTGCTATGCGCAGAGAAAGCTTCAATTTTACTGGTTCTTCTGTGCAAACTTGTATTTGTTTATAATTTCACTAATTTATTTAATAGAATAATAGCTTGGAATTTGGCATAATTTTTTATTTTTTATTTGGTGGAATGGAATTATACTATGACTTCCTGTGGAGTTAAGCATTTTAAAAGTGGACCCCTTGCTCTATGTTTGAGCACTGAGGCCCCTTTGTCATTTTTGATCTACGTTAAACTAATGTTTGAAGTGAAAGTGGTTGTGCCTTTATGTGGATTTTTTTTTAAATTTTCAACAATTTTAAATATTACCAGAACAGTGATAAATTTAAAGGAAAATGCTGTATAGTACAAAACTTTTTACGAAAGTTGATACGAATCTGACCTGTTAAACAGCTACATTCAACTTCAACATTCTCTCTTTATCCATATCAACCACCCATGTATGGTCATCATGCCCTGATTGGTCACTAAGTAATTCCTGAATTTTCGTCAAAAACAATTCATATTTGATAGTGGTACTCAAATTTAAATAAAGACAATGAATGAATTTTTAACATTTTCAATGCCACAAGGGGTCAGATTATTGAAAAATAACACTTTTTATGTGTAATCCGTTAGAAAAACTTGTTTTAGCATATGTCGAATACCATTATGGGCATTAGTGTCCAACGTTGACTACACGAGCCAACTCTTAAAGCACCAAATAAGATGGGGTCAATCTATCATTTTTACTTATTAAATATCTATATTGCTGTGCAAAGGTTTTGCATCTTTCTATTTGCCAGAACACTCGATTATTCCCCTAGAATTTTATACTTCTATTTACTTTTATTTTAAAGCCACTCAAGTTGATGTGATTACTCAAAGTAGCTTGTAAAAATAGTTCGTGGATTTTGATTTTTGAAGTCTTAGAATATATATTTTTTGTGTTTATATTATTCATTTGTCCTTTTTCATGAACTAACCTAAGAGTTATCATTGTGGCATTTGAACTCAGGCAGGCCATGGTTGGGATGTGAAGAGTGTTGACTGGCATCCTACAAAATCCCTCTTAGTATCAGGTGTTTTAAATATTTATTTTATGAAATTTCTTGAGTTTTTGAAATTTGATAATGTGATACATATCCCATTTGATCTTCACAATACAGGTGGGAAGGACAATCTTGTGAAACTTTGGGATGCTAAAACGGGGAGAGAGCTTTGCTCATTGTGAGTGTAAAATTAAGTGTTGATGTCTACTGTTCCATTTATCTATTTATGTTTATAGATTCATACTCATGTCATGCAGTCATGGCCACAAAAATACCGTGCTGTGTGTCAAATGGAATCAAAATGGCAACTGGGTGTTAACAGCTTCAAAGGATCAAATAATAAAGGTTGGTAACTATATCTTCATGGTACAAGTTGATGGACCCTTAATAGGCATTTGCCTCTGTCTTTCTAGTGTATTGGGAATGATTATCTAACCTTTTTGGGATTCAAGTTGGATTTTATCTACCTATCAATCTCTCTTTGTTATACCTGATTTATCACTTTCAGTTTTTTGCTCATCATTTTCCCCCTTTGCTTTGTTCTTTGACTTAATCCTGCTTTGTTTCATTTTCTTTTTTTGCTTATTATAACATTTCTCGCTCTCTGAGTACTAATATTCATATGTACCCTGTATTTGCAGCTTTATGACATAAGGGCTATGAAGGAGCTTGAATCGTTCCGTGGACATCGGAAGGATGTTACCGGTAAATGACATGTCTTTTTCTTTGAGAAGGAATAGAAGGATAGTTCCTTGAATTAATATATCCTCAATCAATATTATATGATGACTGATGTAAAGATGTATGATGAAAACAGGATGCATCGCTTTAAGTTCTTCCGCAAACAACCTAACATTGACTTTAAAACCTTGCTTTGATGTCATATTTTTACTTTGGTTTGAGAAAAAGTTCGTTGTAACAGGAATGCATATTCCTGAATTTTTAAAATCTCTTTGTAAGTTGTGTAGCTGAGACTAGATTAGCAAATCTGGAATTCTGCTATGGTACTTGGTGATGGAATGATATGAGCAGGTTCTAGTGAAACTGAAATGGAGGCCGAATGAGGTGTTACAGTTTACTTGAAACTCCTTTAAAGTTTGATTTGAAGGAGTTGATTAGAATGGTTGCTTACTGAAAAATGTCCCCCCACTTCAGCCCAGTGATAACTGGGAAGTGTGTTTTCAAAGCTAGGCAAATCTTAATTGTATGGTCTGGATTTTTGGTTTAGTTAATCATCTTAACAAGTTATGACTTTCGGTTATTTAGGTAATCTGTTATATTTATTTATTGACTTTAAGATTTTGGCATCATTCTCTTGACTCAATAGTAGTTTCATCAGCTACCATCGTTTGCTTACGCCTTGATTATGCCTAAACTTGTTAGCTATTATTACCATGGTCCATGGTTAAATTGCTATCAATTAAACACTTTTATGAGAACTTGAGTTAAAAATTGGTTAAAGTGATACTGCAATTTACTCTTGATTACATTGTTATCCATCATTGGAGCACTTGTGGTCACAGTTTATTATGTTATTCTATTTGCAGCAACCCCTCCAATTTGAAAATTTAGTTCTCCATATTCTTATGATTTAATTCTACTGCATTAAATTTCTCATTTTTTTGAACTCCTTAGTTAATATATTGGCAGTTGTATATAGCAATATGCATATTGTTATGCAACCTTTTTGAATTTCTAAGTCAGCAACTGGTGAAGTTTCTTACTATGATTTTTATAATATTCAAGGCATGCTATGCATGCTTGCACAAACTTCCCTAAATTGTTGTTTATGTAGTTAATATGTTTCGTTGGGCTACTGGGTAGTGTACCATTGCCAGGACTATAAGGCAAATGGCCATTTTCTCTAACGCTTCTGCAAGGAGTTTCTTGACTTACTTTTACACTTTTGTTAGCTTTGGCTTGGCATCCATTCCACGAAGAGTACTTTGTCAGTGGGAGTTATGATGGTTCCATCTTCCATTGGCTTGTTGGGTAAATTCGTTTTCTCATTTGCAGTTTTCCTTCTCTCTTCTTAGTTCTTACTTACCTTATTTTATGGAATTTTCTTTTCACATCATGCCTGTTTTTTTATTAGTTTTCTTGCAATTTCTTTTTCTTTTGTTTATAACATTTTCTTAAATTCTGGAGTCAATCTTAGTCCGAAAAAGCAATGAGAAAGCATGCTAAGTATTACAAATTTTCAGATAAATTATATTTATTCATTTATAAATAGGGACAAACTGTCTACGTCAAAGAATTGAACAATGTTGCTTTCTGCTTCATTAAAAATCTCTACTGAATTGGAGCTAATGCTTGGCAGATTTTTTTTTTTGGGGTCTCTTTTTGTCTGTTTATATGGAAAGAGAATGTTTAGATAGGCAGGTCTAAAAGAAAACAGTTCTGACCCTTTTCAGTACTAAAAGCTAGATAAAACAGGTGTTTCTTAGCTATCTCATCGGATTTTGTTTTTTAACATTTTTGTAAAATTAATGACTTATAATTTTATACTTAATACTTTGTCCGTGCTTGTTTAAATTATTTTTTCCTGAAATTTGGATATATTATCAGGTACGTGTTGCTTATTGTGATTATTACATTTAATGTAGGCATGAAACTCCACAAATTGAAGTTTCCAATGCTCATGATAATAATGTGTGGGACCTTGCATGGCATCCTATTGGATACCTTCTCTGCAGGTGAACTTAATCTTGCTCTTTGCAATAGCTTCCTATGATGCTTGATGGGTTTCTTTCTCTGTCTGTTCTCAGTTTTGCTTGCCCAATGTTCTGAAGCTATTGTTCCACATACCTGTTTTTCTGTTAATAGTATATTGTGTAGCTTTCTGTTTTTCAAATGGTTTCCAAATTCCAAAACACTATCTTCTGAAGGAAATTAAGGAAGAAACTCTGATGGACCTCAGAAGTTGTTTGAGAATCCCTTTCAAGTTTCAAGTTTCCATGTAATACAATTTCTGTACCAATATGCATAATGTGAGACCCAGACGTTGCAATTGTGACATCTTAGTTCTTACGATAACACATTTTGCAGCTACATAAAATGTCTTGAATTCTATTTTGGTAGATATGTTATAACCCATCTAATTGATCTGTGGATATCTGAAGAAGGTGATAGCCAACTTTAAGTTGCTGGACTTTCATGTTTTCTTATGCAGTGGTAGCAGTGATCATACAACAAAGTTTTGGTGCAGAAATAGGCCAGGAGATACTGCTCGTGATAGATTTAACGCTGGCCTGCAAGGTTTGTTCAATTCCCTAAAGGCAAAATAAGCAGCATATTTTATCTTGCCTTTCGATTTTACTTGTTCTCGTCTAATTATTGGACCCTATGGTTTGATGGGCTCTGATTGGTTTCCTTATTCAACATTTCTTGACAATATAAATCCATATAAATGCACTCTGTTAGTATTAAACTTTTGCTTTAAACTTGAGTTAGAGGTTGCAAAATTTGGAGGCTAGAAGCCACTTTGTTGTTGGCTGAACAGAACTGTGGATGATAATTCTTATAGTTAAAATAATTGCCTAGTGGTGGAAGACAATTAGTGAAAACTTTAGTTTGAATATGTTCATCTTCCAGGATATGCCGAGCAAAATCCTGTTGCTGGTCGTATGGGTGGTAATTTTGCGATACCTGAAGGCCCAACAACTCCAGGACCATTTGCCGCTGGGTTGACTCGAAATGAAGGTACCATTCCAGGTGTTGGGGTTGCAATGCCCCTATCTATTCCTTCTCTTGATGTGCCTCAGGGGGAGCAGAAGCAGCCGCATCCTGTTTCAATGGGTGCTCCTCCTCTTCCCCCAGGTCCACATCCCTCTCTTCTCACTGCCAATCAACAGCAACCATACCAGCAGAATCCTCCGCAGATCCCCCAACATCAACACCAGGCACTACCACAACAGATGGGTCCTTTGCCTATGCCTCCAAATATGCCACAACTACAGCACCCTTCCCATTCTCCCTTGGTCCCCCATCCGCATTTGCCTCGCCCTGCACCCCAAATGCCACTTGGAATTCCAGGTTCTCTACCAGTGCCTACATCACATCCGATGCCAATGCCAGGTCCAATGGTACGAGTTCTGAGGAGCTTTTCTCCTATTCTTATTATTATTATTATTTTAATATAGTGAAATTATCTGGATGTAGTTCCTACCCTAGGTAGTAGATTTTTTTAGTGTTGTATTGGCGGGGGCTACTGGGGGCTAGATATTGGATTTTTTGGTTGGTCTGTATTCATAGGATTAGCATGATCAAATGTTCTTTCCACAGTATCTCTGATAAATGTAACTAGAAATATTGTGGAAAGGAGTTGGACACTATTTGCTAGCTGGGTCACTTTTAAGAAGCTCAAATTTCCCCTTGTTTTGGTGATTCTTGCGTTATCACACAAACCTTAGCCCATTAATTTGAGCTAATGATTATACCCCAAGATTTTCTTTAAAATATAAATGGAAATGATATATCTTACTAGAAGTCTAGAATTGAAGAGATGCACGCTCTTCTTTGCACAAATGGTAAATAACAGCAACAAGTACTTTCTGTACTTGTTGTCTCATGTTCTGCATGTGCACTGCAATAATTTTTTAAGAGAATCTTTGTATCATGTATCACGTTCAAATAAATTTTTACCACATTCACACCACTATGTAAGGGATTCAGAGTCTTAATTTTTTAAGAGAACCTTTGTATCATGTATCACATATTCAAATAATTAAATGATTTAATCGAGAGAATAATATTTATGGATGCTAGCCCAATACACACACAGAGGCACACATGTATCACATATTTTCAGTCAACTTTTTATGAGAACCTTTGTATTGTGTATCACTTATTTAAATAATTTAATTAAGAGAGAATTGTAATTATGGATGCAAGCTCAGTGATAGGGATGCTTTCTGCTTGATGCACACACACATGGGCCATGTAATAATGTTTTCTGCTTTAGCAAGAATTGTGCTTTTTTGTAGTGAATGTACTTCCTATTACATTTTATACAAACTAAACCCCATATATAGGTATCAACAATTTTGAAGCTCTTTCCGTGGCACTGAACTTTAATTTTCTAGTTGGTAGCATGCGCATCTATTAAATATTAGTTTTTACAAATAATTGTTTTGTGGGTTGTTAGTAATAATGTATCTCTAATTAAGTTCAAAATGTACATTTAACAGAACCAATTTATATTTTTGCCTTCAGGGGATGCAAGGTGCAATGAATCAGATGGGTCCTCCAATGCCACAAGGTCATTATGTGGGCATGAATCAAATGCATTCAGGATCCTTGCCCACGAGTGGAGGACCACCTGTTGGAGGTTTTCCAAGCAACTTGCCTAATATTCAAGGGCCATCAAATACCAGTTATCCTCAAAGTGCTTCATTCAACCGACCTCAAGGTGGACAAATGCCTTTGATGCAAGGGTATAATCCTTACCAGGTAAAATAATATGTTGCTTCATGAACTAATTATTACATCATGCTAGCAAGTTGTTCGAAATTTTTTTGAAACTTATTTAGATTTTGATCCTCTTCCTTTATCATAAATTATATCGTTCTTTAAATTGTGTTTTGGTATCTATTAAGTAGTGCACACATCAAAGCAGAAGTCATTTCTATGTTTGCATCTCAACACTAACCTCTTCCCTCTCCCTGCTCCCCCTTCCCATTTCTCACTTTCTCCTTTTATTTCACAAATAAGAGATGCTGCTTGACGCTTAGCTGTGTAGAAGGCATGGGAGTATGCATTTGATTTCTGTTCCACTTGCTCATAGAGCTTATTCAACATTTGTCAATGATAAAAAGCTCCTTTCTTTTTGTTTCTCTCTGGTCCCTTGAATAAAGATTTATATGTAATCAAGAGTGCCAAGGAATGCCCGTTGATCAAGACTGTTACCATTGATGATCTTATGCAATATCTTTGAAAGAAAGTCAGCTAATTGAAAAATGCGGATTTGAGAGTATGGGAGGAACTAAGCACATGGCTTTTGAAGCCAAGCTTTTCGTCCTCTCTTTGAGAGAGGGTGTGGGGCTGAGAATTGTGGTAAACCATGTGATGTTGCTGGCGGCATACAAGCTCTTTCTGGCTAATTCTGGTCTGTCTATGAGACTAGGGAGAAGCAACTGCGGGTTCTGTTTTGTCTGATGATGCAGGGCATAAGGTAATTGCTACATTACCATCCGGGCTCAAAATTCCAAAGGCCATCTGGGTGACATTTTTCTTTGGCAATGTCAGAATTCTATTGGTGTCCTGGAAAGTTGTTTTGGTGGTGGCTGGTGCTTGGTGTTTATTTGGCGGGGCATTGGTTGTGCTATTAGCCCACTCTTCTGACAGCAAAACTTATTTTCAGAGCATCAGGTCTTCTCATCAACCCCTCTTCCACCTTGATGCTATCAGCAGACAACCTTTGCACAAGAGTTTTGCCAATGTAGTGTGTCGAGAAAGCAGAGTTGCTGCTCTTTACGGATGGCCCTCGTCGCCTTTGAAGCACAGATACTGGATACAATACCAATACAATACAATGCCGACATGGTGATACAGAATAATCTTAAAATATAAGATATGATACAACATATAGAAACACCTAGGTGGACTGTTTTTGCCATAGTGTAGTCTTGTAGTTGACTACAAAAGCCAATGGGCTCCAGTGTAGTCTTGTAGTTGACTATAAGATCCTTTTGTTAAATAGTTTCTTTTTACCTTAATGCAGTATTGGCTTCTTCCCATGTCCCGCCAAATCTCCACTACATCCATGCCGTGTCCATGTAGATAATTCTGTTCTGTCATATATATATATATATAAAATTCTGAAAACACGGTTTGAAGTCTCATTCCCAAAGAAAAGAAAGGAGTATGATTCTATCTTTTAGGAATTATTCTCATTCTGACATCTTTTACCATTTTTCTCTCATTCTCTTACTTTTGACGTATTCTGAGATCTGAATTTTCTGCCATATGGTATCTTCTTGATAACAAGTGATACTGCATTTACCAAATAGTATTATATTGTCTAGTTATCCTAATTGATGATGTGCCACATTGTTTAATGAATAGATTGATCAATTTGTTAGATGTGTCAATGTCAACTCTATTAAATGATCTGATTTCTATTTGATGATTATTTAATTTGTTACTGGAAGTGGAAGGTTCAATTTTGAAGGGAAACTAATTCTTATGTTTTACTTACTGCAGCCTGGGAATCAATCTGGGATGCCTCCAAGCGCACAACCGGGGGCATCACACTCTCAAATGCCTCAATAGAAAAAGAATTTGGTTTCTTTCTTCATAGTTGTCTGTTATTTAATCTCTTGAAGTTTCCCTTCTATTCTCGTGCTGTTAATTATCTGTATTTTTTTTCCTTTGGATGTGAGTAGTTTCAGAATTCAGTTACGGCTTACAATGAGCAACGTAATTTACACTCTGCATAATTCATTATTGAAGTTCGATTGTCTGATAATATATTTGCTAAATGAGGGTGAACAAGAATATTTTATGGGTAACTTCATATTCTAATGATCGGTGAGTCAATTACTACAAATATCTCGGTACAAAAATCATAAAAATATCTCCACCATCAAATCACTATGCTAATAGCATGTACATATTTATGCTTATAAACACAGATATATAAGGATATAGGCTAATGTACACAAACGTGTAAAAAAATTTACCGTAGTTATCAATTGCAGAATGATCTTCGTCGTCAACTTATGCCTAAAATTATTGTCGAAGAAAATAAACAAGTTGCTAATGTAAGCCATAGATATTCAAAGTTCATAATACGTTAGAATGATTATAGTTTTAGGGAAACACACAAAGAACCTATATTTTGGGGTACAAGAAAGAGCCTATCTTTGAACGCCCTAAAATATAACTTGTAAATTGTTTATATGCATTAACAACACAATAGATAAGCACCATCTGCATCACCTTACAAGATTTCAATGCCATGGACATGGAGAACCTAAATTTTCCAGGGAGGTTTTGAACAACTCCATTTCCATGCATAAAACTGTATGCTCCAACAAAATTGGCAATAGAAGTTAATAAATACCATAAAAATACGCAAGACAGCCTAGAATAACAATTCGGGGAAATTACATCTATACACTCAAACAAAAGAATGTTCGAGAAAATGGAAATTTGTATTTAAAAAATGTCACTTCTATACTCGATTTTTTACACTTTTATTTTACGCCAACCTTCTAGAAGGAAGACAAAAACTCATCTTCTCTTTTTTTCTTTCTTCCTTTTTCTCATAAAAAGTTGTTGTGAAAGCGAAGTGTAATAACATTGCTATTTTTATATGAATAATATTATTTATACACATCTACACATAACATCTTATATTTGCACAATTTTTATCTTCTAATTATAATTGGTCTTATTTCATTTTCTGTATACTTACATTTTAATTTTGTCACACCCTCAAATGTGAAAGATGTGTACACAAGCAATGTGTAACACCCTTTATCCTTTTTATTTTGATATATTACATCAAAATTGTTTTGAGGGAAAAGCATCTACTACAGATGAAAATGAACAGCCCATCCCATGAAAAACTAAAAAAGAAAAGAAAAACCAATGTACATGTATACAGCAGTATCACAAGCATTCACAAAGTTATTAGTGCAACACTACACCATCAAATAGTTGAGCATTTTCACATTTGACAGATCAAATTTATTATCTTATTTTAAGTCAACCGAAAGAGAGAGAAAGAAGAGAGATAAAAAAAAATAGTAATATTATACAATTAAACTGTGAGATTTCGGTAAAATTTTTATCTGCACTAATAACACCACTCTTCTCATAACCATGTGAACCAATTGTATTTATTCAATACCTCTCGTAACCCCACGTTAAAATAAATAATACATATATATATATAAACCACAGAATATTCAAGTCTAAAATTAACAAGTACATAGCTGCTCAGTTAAATTTGAGAGGGGCTGCATGTAATCGCAGAACTATGATAACGAAAATATGACATCCATCACTCATGACCAACAAGTCAGCCATGCTGCATATGGTGGCTAATGAAGGTTGAATTCCAACAAACACATGTCATACATAGCAAGCTAATCAACAGACTCTTCCAAAACGTCATATCAAGCTAATCAACAGACTCTGTCAATAATCTCTATTTACGTACATCAAAATATGATAAACGTGAAACCTTCCAACAATCTCTCCCTGTAAAATAAATATTTTTCTCACCTCAACATTTTTCAATATATATTCATTCACTTTAGATACATTAGATTATAGGAGAAAATTTTATACTCTTTAAACTAAATCTCAAACATTAAGAGTATTACTCTCTCTAAAGTTGTTTTTGGTATCCCTTTAATTGGGTCATTACTTTACTATCTATAATGTTTTATTTATTTATTTTAGTATTGAGGATGAATTGTTAAATATTTCATTGACAGTTATAAATGTTTATTTATTTATATTTAATAGACTCTTCTCACCTTTAATACAAGTTTTTAGTAAGCAATTATATTTTTTATAGACCCTATTCAAGTCTTACAAATTTTGATAGAGCCCATTTTTTAGAGTGAAAATTTCACGTGAAATGATCCATTTTACTTACTAAAGGTAGGCTACAGATATTTTATTCTTGTCCAACTAAAAGAGTGCAGTATGCTAACGTGTATATACTCTCGACGTATCAGAAATGTAAGTCTCTTATAGTCTTGTTTGTATAGAACTTATGTAATATAAGTCTATTGAAGTCCCCTACATGTCCATGGGGTTCGATAAGCAAGAATTGAATAGACGTTCCTATATTCGTCTTCCTTGATTTGTGTTTTAATCACACACCACTCACTTCTCATATAAGGTTTGTTTATTCACTAGAATTATCGAGGAAAGATTCACTTCTGTCTGATATATATATATATATATATATATATGAATGTTTGGTTCATTGAGCTTATTTATAATATAAGTTAGCTACCTAAAGTTGTGGACTAGTTTCGAGGAAGAAAACTCAATGAGACGATGCTTAAAAGGTTGAACATCTCAATTATATCCTTCAATGCAGTGCTTCCTGTTTGAGCATCTATTGGCGTGGCCTGCAGGTCATAGTTTGCACTGAAGATGTGATGCCTAGATTGTGCATGAAATGCTGCACTAGCTCGTCCATACTTCGCTTACATTAACAGTCAATCATCAATTAAAGCGGAAAAAAAAAATTTAGGTGAAGATGTCGTCAGGAGGTTTGTTTGTTTGTTTTTTTTTTTTTTGTCTTTGACCAATTATTTATGTAATTACTTAAAAGAATATTTTTAAATATTATTGTTTAATATAATTGTACAAGTATGATCTACAATATATAGACTTGTGACAATAATAACTTACCTAAAATAAACTTAAATTATAGGAAATAAATCTATCCTAATATAAGAATCAAATATGCCATAATAACGGAAATAATAAAATAAATATGTACAATTAAGAAATAAATCTATACAATAAAGTCCAACACTTCCCTTCAAGCCGGTAAATAGATATCTGTCATTCTTAACTTGCCAGTAAGATCCTAAAAGTACCATGTGGGTAGTCCATTAGTTAATATATTTGCTAATTGATATCTTGAAGGAATGTATGTTGTGGTTATGAGTCTGCTATCCAATTTTTCCTTGATAAAGTGCTTGTCTATTTCAATGTGTTTTATCCTGTCATGTTGAACCAGCGCAATGCTAATAGCTGATTTGTTGTCACAAAACAGTTTCATAGGTGCTTCATGCTTTAGTTTCAAGTCATCTAATATGATTTTCATCCATAACAATTCAAAAACTCCTTGTGCTATAATTCGAAACTCAGCTTCTGCACTCGATCTTGCCACTACATTCTATTTCTTACTTCTTCATGTTACTAGATTTCCACCCAAAAACATACAATAACCTGATGTTGACCTTCTGTCAGTAACCGAACCTGCATAGTCAGCATCTGTATACACCTCCATGGATAAGTTTCCACTTTTTTAAATAGTAGTCCTCTTCTAGACGTGGTTTGAAGATACTATAGGATTCGATCCACAACCTGCATGTGTCTCTCCCTCGGATCATGCATGAATTGACTAACAATACTGATAGCATACGCTAAATCTGGTCTGGTATGTGCCAGGCATATCAGTTTCCCAACTAGCTTCTGATATTGAGATCTATTTACCTTGGGACTCTCTTCATCACTTCTTATTTTGTGATTCTTCTCAATTGGCACACCAATTGGCTTAGACCTGAGTTTTCTGGTCTCTTTGAGAAGGTGTAGGACATATTTCCTTTGAGAAATGAAGATACATTGCTTGGAGTAGGCAACTTCAATCCCAATGAAGTACTTTTGTCTTCCAAGATCTTTCATTTCGAACTCAGCAGATAATTTCTCCTTTAGGATTTGCTTCTCAGCTAGGTCATCACCTGATATAATGATATCATCAACATACATAAGTAAAACTGTGAGTTTACCTTCTTATGAATGTTTAAAAAAGAGAGTATGATTGCCTTGACTTTGTCTATAACCCAGGGACACCATTGTTTTTGTGAATCTTCCAAACCAAGCACGGGGAGACTGCTTCAACTCGTATAACACCTTCTTTAACCTGCACACCTTGTTCCTTCCATCAGTGGAATCATATCCATGAGGAATTTCCATATAAACTTACTCCTCTAAGTCTCTATGGAGAAAGGTATTTTTAACATCAAACTGGTGTAATTCCCACCCAAAGTAGGCAGCAAGAGAGAGTAAGATCCCTACAGTATTCATCTTGGCTACTAGCGCAAATGTCTCCTCATTGTCAATTACATAAGTTTGAGTGTATCCTTTTACCACCAACCTTGCTTTATACCGGTCTAATGTACAATCAGATAGATATTTCAAAGTATATATCCATTTGCACCCAACTGGCCTTTTGTCACCTAGCCTCTCAATAATCTCCCATGTTTTATTCTTTTCCAATGCACTCATCTCCTCATTCATGGCTTGAATCTAGTTCTTATCCTTCGATGCTTCTTGTACCGATGTTGGGATTTTGATAGAATCTATGGTTGAAATGAAACTCTGGTGTTGTAGGAAAAGATCTTTAGAAGAGATAAATTGAGAAATAAGGTACTTGAAATTGAGACAATATCTTTTCCCTTTCCTCAATGCAATGGGTAAGTCATCTAGGTCGGGTTCACAATTATTCAGAGACATATTGTTAGGTTCAGAAATAATATTATTTGGGTCTAGTTCAAAAACAGGAAGTTCAGAGACAAGAGAACTTGTATCTTTAGTACTTACTGTTGGTTCAGACGCCTGAAATTGATGTTGGGCCAGTTCAGGTTTACCTCTCCTCTAATACACAAATTTTGGTGTGCTAGTCTTGGCCTTGACATTAGCTAGTTCAGGTGTGGTGCCAGAATAAGATGCAAATTCCTGTGTAGAGTCAAATGGTAAATGAAGGAAGGACCTAGGAGAGAAGAACTCAGCCTCAGCTTCCTGAGTGTTCTCCCCTTGAAGCTGAGGACGAGTAAAGAATGACTCATTTTCATGAAAAATGACATTGATGAATACGAAAAAACGACGACTTAAAGGGTGATAGCATTTGTACCCCTTCTTGTCCAGAGCATAACCCAAAAAGACACATTTGACAGCACGAGGATCAAGTTTGCTGCGATTGTAGTGATGTACATGGACAAAAGCCACACAATCAAAGGCACGAGACTGTAGATTCTGCATAATAGGAACAGATGGAAAGTGAGAGGTCATGAGTTGGATAGGACTTACATTCCTTAGGACACAAGATGGTAACCGATTGATTAAATATGTAGCAGTTAAAACAGCTCCCCCCTAGTATGAACTAGGAACAAACATTTGGAAAAGTAAAGCTCTAGTGATTTCAAGTAAATGACGATTTTTTCTTTCTGCAACACCATTTTACTGAGGAGTATCAACACATGTGAGTTCATGTATAATACCATGCTCTTTAATAAATGTAGAGAAATTTTAGTTGACATACTCCTTACCATTATCAAAATGCAAACGTTTGATAGACTTTTCAAATTGGGTCTGAACCATGCGGTAAAATTGAACAAATAACTGAAACACATCTGATTTGTCTTTCATTAGAAAAAAGTCAATTTACTCGAGTACAATCATCAATGAAGGAAACAAACTATGTAGTGTTAGAAATGTTAGGAATAGATGTAGGACCCCAAACATCAGAGTGGATAAGTGCAAAAGGCTCAACACTTTTATTAGAACTACGTGAAAAAGTTATATGATGGTATTTGAAAACTCACAAACATCACAATGAAAAGACTCAATAGATTCTTTTAAAAATAAGGATGGAAACATAGACTTATGCAAAGAAAAAGAATGATGTCTCATACGCTTGTGCTGTAGCCAAATTTGAGAAGAGGGAGATTCAGAACTGGACTGATTACAGAAAGATAGCAACTTCTGATTAAGACCACCATTACCTGACATATTAAGGAAATAGTACAACCCTCCCTGTTCCTTAACAATCCAATCGTCCTCCCCGTGACAAGATCCTGAAAGACATATTGAGAATAAAAATATGTTACGACACAATTATTGTCTTTAGTAAGCTTATGAATGAAAATAAGATTATAGGAAAGTTTGGGAACATGAAGCACTTTGTATAAGTGTAGAGAGGGATGAAGTTTAATAGTACCAAAACCTACAACTGAGGTGTGAGAGCCATCAGCTATGGTTATATGATGCTTACTGGAAGAAGGTTGTAACACCCCAAATTTTCTATATCTTAAACAGTAATTTTGACAATTAACAAAATTTTACTGTTTAACAATTTCTGGATACTGTAAAATTATTTTGTTTATTCCGTCAGCACATTTGATCGTTTTGAGTGATTTAGAAAAAACCGCCGAGAAAAAACTTTACGTAATTTATCGTTAGGTAATTATTTTACGTAATCTGATTTGATATTTGTGTATTTTCTAATTTTTATGATTTTATGGATGATTATGAAATTTTTGATATGTGGGCCCCGTTGTCCTAGGTGGGTCCAGTGACCTTACAAAATCCATAAAAAAATTTTCTACGCATAAAAAATTTCAGTACTATTTAAGCAATAAAGGATGGCAATTTATCAAAAATTCTTACAAGTATATTCTTTTCGATAGAAATTATATTGCTTAAGTCAACATTGGTAGTTTGGATATCCACTATTGATTCAATTAATGGTTAAGAAATAAATTTAATAAAGAAACATAAGATAATCATCATTGATTTAATCAATTGGTAAAATAAACTTAGTTAGCAAGTTTCAATATCATGGTGTAAAATTAATTATATAAAGTCAGATTTCAAAAAAGTGACAAAGACCATTTATGACCATTGGATGAAGAATTAATCAATGGTGGAGATTTAGCAAGAAAGACTAATTATGACCCTTGGATTAAAAGTAAGAAGAAGTAATCTTGACCCTTTATTTTGGAGACACATCTAATGGCTAGAATTTAAAGAAGAAAGATCCAATGACTTAGATTTAGTCTTCTAAAAATCAAAAGTCTACCTAAATCCTAACCATTGAATTAATCAATGGCTAGAAATGCTTCAAATAATGGCCTAATTAACAAGTCAAGTAAACTAAATTAAATGTTAAATTGTTATAATCTAATTCTTAATTAGATATCCTAATTTTAATTAGAGATTATAATATATGAAATAATATGTCTAATTAATTAGTTATGTAATTAGAAAATTAGTTAAGATTGGTTAGGAAACTTAATCTAATGAACTAACTAATCAATTAGCAAGTAATTATGATAACTTTGGAGTGCATGATGAAGGAGGGGACGGTTTTAGAGTGTTAGGAAGGAGGAGACATTTTAGACAACTTTTAGGCCAAAGAAAAAGAGATGTGAAGACTTTGTGATCATGTGATAGCCTTCAATTATGCCAAATGAATTCATATCTCTCCATTCTTTCACTCCCACTACAGCAGCACCTTTGGTTACACTCTCCATATTCATTTTTCTACTTCACCAAAAAGCATCCATCTTATTCTCTCAAAATCCCAAGAACCAAGCAACCATTTTTCCTTCCATTTTCTCTCCATTGGTTCGGTCTCTACACCCAAATATCATTTCCTAAAGCTAAACACATCTACCTTTATTTTTTCCATCAGGTCTTTTCCTAAAGCTAAACACCATCAATGGCTAAACACTTTTCATTTAGAAAGTTTTCCCAAAATCCCACTGGTCCTTCAAAATCCCACTTTTACCTTACTTTCCTAGAGATAAACAGCATGATTTTTTAAACCATGATTGAATGGTTGCAAATATATCTTGCACTTATTCTAAATAACTTGGTGGTGGACTTTCTCTAAAATGAAGGACGTCAGTAACTAGCGTGAGGAAGATGGAGAAGATGGACTTTCCAAATAGAGGCAACAAAACCCAGCAATAAAGATGGTGGTAAGGTTTAGATTGAAGGCAATCCATGCATGTAATGAAGGCTTGTGCTTTGATTATTTTTGTCTATAGAATCCCAACGATGAAGGCATGTTTGTGATATTTATGATGCCAAACCCATGTATGCCATGATGTGTGGATGGAAAGAAAATGAAGTTCCAATGGCCAAGGAAGATTACAATTTTGATGCCCTTGATTTAGGTAAAAGAACAAGAGGATCCCTAGAACAATGAGAATCGAAGACACCTCAAAATAGGTGTAACTTAATATGTTTAAGAATAATAAAATTTCTTTGAAATATTATTACTTAATACAATTGTACAAGTATGATTTATTTTGTGTAGAAACAAGAATGAAATATTTAAGTTAGAAGAAAAATATATCATGGTTCCAATGACCATCTATGATAATAATGACTATGCATAAAAATAAAAGAATTAAATTATAAAAAATAAATCATGTCTTCAAATTAATACAATTTTTAGAAGTTAAATCTTTGTAACATAAAAATAAAAATAATAAAATAAATCTATACAATAAAGTTCTAACATAATTTTTTTCAATAAATTGTTTAGGAAAATTTCACAAGATGGAACAATTGTTCGAGTTCTTAAATAAAGAATTTAAATATTACACATGGGAAAATTTTTAAATACCATCAATTCAACCTGTAATCAATTTAGATTTCAACTCTAGTAATTCAGGGCAATCGTTCGTTGCTCAAACAACGTTGCTAGAAATCAAAAGGCAAAGATTGGGGGAAGACTGCTAAAAAATCAATCGTGTTGAACTAGGAAAATAAGTGAGTTGTATGATAGTATATAGAACTGATATTTTAAAATTATAATTACTTGCAATATTTAAATATTTTTAAATATTTTTATTTATATATTTTTAATTACTTTTTAAAATTTTACAATATCAGCATATTCATATTATATTTATCCATTCTTACATGGATATTATATCAATGAAATAAAAAATTAATATGTAATTAAAAGTGGGTGTAAATGAAGTGGTTTGGTTTGGTTTTAAGAAAAATAAAAGCATGAAACAATCAAAATCAATTGGTTTGGTTTGATTTGATTTTATATATTTGTTAATTTGAATTTGTCAATATCCATTGAACCAAATTTGAACCGAACATCTATGAGTTGATTTGATTTGGGTTGATCGGGTTATATAAAAGATAGCTATAGCTTTTTTAATACAAAAATTAACTAAATAATTAGTTTTCATAAAAAAAATACAAAATAAACTAATGAAAAATTTTCTAAAAATTAATCAAACTTATTGATTTGAACACTAATAATTATTTCATATTTGAGAATATGTTGTATTAAAAGGTTTATAAAGATGGAACAAAGAAATGCCGATAACATGATTATGGTATATTGATATTTGTATTAAGAAATTATATTTGAGTAAGTTAAAAAATTATTCAATAGATATTTAACTTGACAACAATAAGTATGGACATTCTACTATTCAATTAAGAGAAATGTTGATGATCAAGATGGACTAAGGAATACTAAAAGTTTCTTAGAAGTATATATGTAACCAATTGAACCCCTTTAAATTGTGATATTAATTGGTGTAAGTATTGTATAATGAATAGTGAAATATGATTTTCAATGAAAACTTGATTAGTTAAACTTTGAATCAAACTTTGAACTTCTTTCGATTATGAGTCGGAAGTCAGAAATGTGATGCCCTAACTAGGTTGTTATATTAGTTGGTATCAGAGCTAGGGTGTTCCAAAGGTTGATGAGATACCAGAGGTGGTAAATAAAATGTCATATTTTCATCCAAATCTATAAATGTTGTTAAAGGATGGCAAATCACAATGCAGACAATACTCATGGTCAATTTCCAACCTTTTATTTTTTTGCGTACCTCTTTTTTTTTGCATACCTTTTTTTTCATGGAGAGACTGAGATAAAAATTTAAAACAGGGAGAGCGAAATTGTAAAAGAACAATATTTATATTCAAACAGGTTGAGACTGTGAAGGTCATCTCATAAGAGAATGGTTGCAACTCATTTTCATTTACTTTCCAAATAGAGGCAACAAAACCCAAAGAATAAAGATGGTGGTCTTTAGATTAATCCAATCTTCCAACGATGAAAGCTCCCCAATTACTCAAATCGAGCTCATAAACTTGAAAGAATATTTCAAAATTACTTCATTTTTTATAAAGTCAATAATAATGACTTGCATAAAATAGAATTTAAAAAATCAATTAAATTTGTCGTTTAAAATAAATCTATACAATAAAGTTCTAACATAATTTTTTTCAATAAATTGTTTAGAAAATGATGTTGTTCGAGTTCTTAAATAAAGAATTTAAATATTACACATGGGAAAATTTTAACACTTTAGATTTCAACTCTAGTAATTCTTTATGTATAAACAACGTTGTAGAAATCGAAAGGCTAAGATTGGGGGAAGACTCGCTAAGAAATCAATCGTGTTGAACTAGGAAAATAAGTGTGTTGTATGATAGTATATAGAACTGATATTTTAAAATTATAATTACTTTAATATTTAAATATTTTTAAATATTTTTATTTATATATTTTTTAATTACTTTTTAAAATTTTTACAATATCAGCATATTCATATTATATTTATCCATTCTTACATGCATATTATATCAATGAAATAGTTAGGGGTGTAAGTGAGTGGTTTGGTTTTTAAGAAAAAATAAATCTGAACCAATCAAAATCAATTGGTTTGGTTTGGTTTAATTTTCGTATTTTTTAATAGTCAAAATCGAATCAACATCTATGGGTTGGTTTGGTTTGGCTAATCGATTGGCTATTTTTTTAATTTTAAATAATTAGTTTTCATAAAAAAAATACAAAATAAACTGGAAATTGAATCAAACTTATTGATTTGAACACTAAAATTATTTCATTTTATTAAAAGGTTTATAAAGATGGAACAAAGAAACATATTGAAAATTATTTGAATAAGTTAAAAAATTATTCAAGAGATATTTAACTTGCAAGTTGTATATACTACTATTATTCAATTAAGAGAATTGTGACGCTTCTAAATCATTATAAAAGAGATTCAATTGATTAGTTGAACTTTGAATGACATGTAGATTTTAAAGCCTTTTGCATCATATTTTCATCCAAGAGAATGTTGATTCACAATGACAATAGAACTTCACTTCATTGTGCGGTGTTGAAGGAAAGATCAAAGTTTTCATTTATATGCTTTCTCTTCCCCTTAATCTAATCTTCCAAGCTCCCATTACTCAAGTACTTTCATAAACTAAGAGCATTTTTAGAATAATGATGTTGTTCTTGATTACTTTCACTTTTCTGTTTTTATGTATATTCTTGTCGAGACATAGTATCGAATTACCACTATAGTTATGATGATGTAATGTCGAATCTAACATTTTGGTAAAGATTACCTTCTAAATGGACAAGAAAAGATTTTTAACCTTTTGAATGACATGTAGAATTGAAGTTCAATAGGAATGGATTCGAAAGTTGGTTGAAGGAAATATCTAAAGTTTTCAAGCCTCTCACCTCTCCAAGAAATTATTGACGTTTTTGAATTGAAAAACCTAACATTTTAAGAGGCTAGCCTTTGTGTTGAAAGTAAAGAGTTGAAAAAAGTATAAAAAAATAAAAAAAAATAATAGCCAAAAAATGTTATAGCATAAATATTTTTAAAAATAAAATATATAAATATATAATTTAGTTTGGTTCAGATTGATTCGGTTTTGAAATTTTAAATCTGAGAACTAAACCAATTAAGTTTTAATTTATTTGAATTTTACCCAAACTAATCAATATACCCAAATTAAATCGAACCAATTTAATTAGTCTAATTTAAATTAATCAAATTAGTGGGTTATCCGAACCAATTTACACCCTTAGAAATAGCGATTAAACCCACTCATATACTGAAATAGCGCCGGGATTTACTGGTTTCGATAGTCTTCATCTTAGTTTGGATATACTTTTTTATATAATAAAAAAAACCTTTTAGTTTGGAATTTTTTAGCCTTTTGTGTTGAACAAAAATGACGTTTTAGGAGTTGGCGAGAAAGTATTATAAAAAATAAAAAAAATAACTAATAGCCAAAAAATGTTATAGCATAAATATTTTTTAAAAATAAAATATATAAATATATAATTTGATTTGATTGAATTAATTCGATTTTAAAATTTTAAATTCAAAAATCGAACTAATTAAACTTTAATTAATTTAAATTTTACTCAAACTAATCAATATACTCAAATCAAACTAAACTAATTTAATTAATTCAATTTAAATTAATCAAATTAGTCGATTATCTAAACAATTTACACCCTTAGAAATAGCAGTGTAAAGCTCTAAACCCACTCATATACGAAATAGCGCACGGGATTTACTGGTTTCGAGAGTCTTCATCTTAGTTTAGATATACTTTTTTATATAATAAAAAAAAAACCTTTTTGTTATATTTTAATCATTTAATGTATTAGATTCTTTTTTTTTTTGTAAAAAAAGCAAAAGTATTAAAAAATAATTTTTTATAAAAATTAGGCTTTTGTACTTCTTATTTTGAAAATTTAAAAGTTGCTCTAATATTTAATAAAAAAATTTCTTAAATTTAACATCTAAATATAAAATAACATTTTAAAAAATATTTAAAAAATTATATAAAAAATTATTTTAAATATTAATCCAAATCGACTTTAACCCATTGTCTAACCACTTCTTTAAGTTTAATAATAATAAACAAAGACAAATAAGAATTGAGTGTGATAATAAGCTAATTAAATGATTAATCTTATAATAATAGGTATCGTAGTTAAAGATAAAAAAGAAAGAAGTTATGAAATGGAAAATTTCAAGGTATTGTCTATTGGAGCATAATTCTTCTATCTATTGAAGACGGAGTGATTGAGGTTTGATTTATCCAACAGTTTTTGAACAGAGTTACGAAAAATAAATAAATAAATAGAAGGATAAGCAGCGTAGCACTGGAAAACTATGGTGCTTAACTGCTTATTTGAATATCCTATTAAAGTCTCTGTGTCAAATGATGGACCACATCGATCATAAAACATGGTTTTGGTTGAGAATCATAACGAATTTATTCAGTGTGTGTGTGCAATTGTTGTAAAGGGTCATTGGGGCAACCTGTTGAAGGTGAAGAATGGCTCTGCTCTCACTTCCACCATCATTCACCAGGTACTTTTGCACCTCTCACTCTATGGTTATGGGCCCTCTCATTCCTTGCCATTCTTCAAATGGGTTGAGTCCATCCCAAATTATAGGCACTCCTTGCAATGTTCATGGGCCATGATTCACATCCTCACCAAGCACAAGCACTTCAAGACTGCACAACACATGCTTGACAAAATTGCCCACAAGAATTTTCTATCATCACCTTCAGTTTTGAGCACTTTGGTGAGGATTCATGATGACCCAGAAGTTAATTCACAAGTTTTGAGCTGGCTTGTGATACATTATGCAAGGTCAAAGATGACCCAGGATGCAGTTCAAGTTTTTGAGCAGATGGGGTTGCATAAAGTGAAGCCTCATTTGCATGCTTGTACTGTGCTTTTGAATTCTTTGGTGAAGGATGGGATTACTAATATGGTGTGGAAGGTTCACAAGAGAATGGTTCAACTTGGGGTTGTTCCTAATATCCACATTTACAATTGTTTAATCCATGCTTGTTCCAAATCAGGAGATGTGGAGAGGGCAGAACAGTTGCTAAATGAGATGGAAGTGAAGGGTGTGCTTCCTGATATTTTCACATACAATACTTTGATATCATTATATTGCAAGAAAGGTATGCACTATGAGGCTTTGTCCATCCAGGACAAGATGGAAAGAGAGGGAATAAATCTTGATATTGTTAGTTACAATTCTCTTATTTATGGATTTTGTAGAGAAGGTAGGATGAGAGAAGCTATGAGGATGTTTAGCGAAATCAAAAGTGCAACTCCCAATCATGTGACGTATACTACATTGATTGATGGGTATTGTAAAACGAATGAACTGGAGCAAGCTCTAAAGATGCGTGAGGCGATGGAGGCAAAGGGATTGTACCCTGGAGTTGTTACTTATAATTCAATTTTGCGCAAGCTGTGTCAAGATGGCAGGATAAGGGATGCAAACAAACTCTTGAATGAGATGAGTGAGAGAAAAGTTCAAGCTGACAATATCACATGTAATACATTGATTAATGCTTACTGCAAGATAGGAGATTTGAAATCTGCTTTGAAATTTAAGAACAAAATGTTAGAAGCTGGACTAAAGCCTGACCCTTTTACATATAAGGCACTGATTCATGGGTTCTGCAAGATGAGTGAGCTGGAAAATGCCAAGGAGCTATTGTTTAGCATGCTTGATGCTGGATTTTCCCCCAGTTATTGCACATACTCATGGATTGTAGATGGTTACTGCAAGAAAGATTACATAGATGCAGTTTTAACACTGCCAGATGAGTTTCTGAGAAGAGGTCTTTGTCTTGATGTTTCAGTATACAGGGCATTGATAAGAAGGTTGTGCAAGATAGAAAGGATTGCATGTGCTGAAAAGTTATTCAATCAAATGGAAGGGAAGGGTATATCAGTTGACAGTATTATTTACACCAGTCTCGCTTATGCTTACTGGAAAGCAGGGAAGGCAAGTGCTGCCTCAAATATGTTAGAAGAGATGGCTAGGAGGAGGTTGATGATAACAGCCAAAATCTATAGATGTTTTAGTACTGCTGATGATAGTGGAAACAAAGTGTCACAGATCTTCTGGGATCATGTGGTGGATAGGGGTGTGATGTCGAGAAATACAATGAACAAAATACAGCAGATGATGATGTGATGATAATCTTGCTTATGAAAGACCCCTCCCAACTGGAAGATTCTTCCTAGACTTGTTGGTGATGCATTGCTTCTGGTTACCATAGGGTCTTTCTTCATGTTTTCACTTTTCGTTAGAGTTGGAAAATCATTGAGATTTGGGAAAATATATGATAGGGACTTTTTCAAACCTTGTATGTTAACCATCATAAATCATCTTATTTTGGAACCTATTTATACCTCATTTTGTCGATGACAAATATAACTCTTTACTGTATGTGACTGGGGAATGATCACTGTCATTTTTCTTATAAAAGGTTATACTACAGAAGAACCTCACTGAATTCTCCTTCCCAGCATTTTCAGCTTATTAGGATGGAAATGGAAATACATATCTTCTATTTGTATGTGGTTAAGCCATTACGATTGAGCAGGAGCTCGAGCAGGTATTTCTCATTTAATTTGGATGGCTATAGGACTTCAGTTTTTACTTGCTACTATGATAATGCATGTTGTGTCAATAATTTACTTACCTTAGTCTTTTGTGTTTTCATTTTCTTTTTATTTTTTGGGGGTGGGGGGCAGGGGACAAAAGAAATATTATTAAAGGAAAAGAAAGAGTACAAAGAAGACGGAGGCTAAGTTAACAAGAAAACAAACAGAAACACATTAGAATAGCTCTTCAATCTAGCAAGAAGATGTCTTGAAAAAATAAATAAATAAAACACCTGTACTGTGCACCACAAGGAGGCCATATATATACTATCCCAGGAAAGATCCAAGTTTGGATATTTCCTCTGGAAAGTGTGAGCATTCCACTCCAACCAAAGACACCGAAAAACTTCTCACATAGCATGCTGCCATAAAACTTTGCCATCCTAGCTCATGCCTAAATAACTTTTCGAAAGAAACTGCTCCAAGTTTTGAGGACACATCCAAGATTAACCAAACACATTATAAATCCTACTTCATGATAGGGTACAATGGCGTTGTTTGATCCATATAACCGACCCCACCTAGTGGAAAAAAGGCTTGGTTGTTGTTGTTGTTGTTGTATTAGAAATCCTACTTCATCTGTAAGTGGCTGAATGGCACTGTAGAAGTAAATGTGCAGTTGTTTCTGAGTTGGAGCCACATATGACACACATATCAATAGATAAATCTTTGATGGGACTATGACTCTGCAATAATTCATTAATATTAAGCCTCTCATGAAAGATTTAACTTTAGAAGGGACTTCGGATTTCCTAATAGCCTTTTCAAGAAGGAACCTCTCTCCATCTGGGGAATGAATAAGAAATGGAAGAATGACTTGCTAGGAACCTCTCTTTGTGTTTTCACTTCATATTGCTGCTTTGGTTTAGTCCACATATTATAGGTTGGCTTCACTATTTGTTACTATGGGGAACAAGCAACTGAAAATTACATACAAATTGTGAAGAGTTACTGGAGGTAATGCAAGATAACAAAAGAAAAGCAAACTCCCACTTTGTTTATGATCTTACAAGATTACATTCTGTATTTATCAAATGGAGAACTCGAAATGATGATGTCATGAACAATACAATTCACAATACTAGTCAGGCTATGCAGCACATCTTTCAAATGGCAGAAGATAGTAAGTACGCCTACGTTGGTCAAATGGGAGATACCACCCCTGAATTACATTAAAGTTAATGTGGATGGAGCTCTTTGAGAAACCCAGGCTTTGGAGGGATCATCAGAATTCAGAAGGGATGATGGCTTGTGGGTTCTTGGTTTCACAGGCTTCATTGGTACTGCTAGTAATATGGCTGAGCTAGCTGCTATTGTAAATGGGTTGAAAGTTGCTTGGAGGGAGGGGTTCAGAAAAGTTTTGCTAGAGGCTGACTCCTTGGATGCAATTACCTGATCAAAAATCACGACTACACTTATCACCACCATGGTATTGTCATTAAGGAGATTCATCAGCTCATAAATTTGGATTGGGTAGTTTCCATTAATCACGTCTTGCACTGCATGAAGCCAATCAAGGGGCTGATTACATGGCAAAGCAATGATCGCATGAGGGCCACTCCTTCAAGATCTGGACTACTACACCCACTGAAATGGGTTCCATTCTGCAACCCATCCATTTTCCGACCAAATCCCGGCAGCCAAGCTACCCTTTTTCCGGCCAAGCCCACCCATTTTGCAAACAAGCTCACCCATTTTAAGGCCAAGCCCACGCTCTGTTCTGCACCCAACTTTCTCCTTCTGTCTTTTTCTTTTGTTGTCTTTCTTTTTTTTTTTAGCTGTTGTCTTTCTATTTTTCAATTTAAATCATGTAGAAAACTTATTATAGATTAAAAGACATCACTATCTTCTTTTCTTTTGGGCAATTGACATCACTATCTCTTTACTTCTCCAACCTTTTTTTGCTATCCAATAAACAGAGCAGAAGTAATGGCGTTAACTACCACAATATAACTGTAACATATTGGAGACATCTTCTATATAAATAATAATTTGTTATGGCATAAGAGAGACTTAATGTGTCTTTAAACTATGATGATTGTGTCTTTAAGCTATCACTTTTAAGTATTGATGTTGAAATGTTTTAAGTTTTGAGTAATTTTAGTTTTGAGCATCTATTATGTGTCTATTAGAAATTATTTGCTTTGTATCTGCTATCTTTGGTATAGTGGCCGCTCCGCAATCCGCTATCCGGGATTGACTACTTTGCTTCTAACCTGTTCTAAGGAAAGGAAGGAAATTGGTTTTTTGAGGTGGAGGTGGTGTGGTAATGTGGTTTGGTTTGGCAAAAGCACCTTAGATCCTCTTGCTCCTTTGCTTCATTACTTGTGTCAATTCAGAAAATCTTGTGGATGACTCTGCTGAAACTGCTTCAGAACTTTAACAAATTTCTCACCAACATATTTCATTTCATTAATTTGTACCCAAAATCATATTTTAGCCCGTGTAATATATAGTAATACAAGTCCAATAACTTGATTAAACTTGTGCATTATAAGTCTCTATGTACGTGTGGCACTACAGAAAATTTTGATATTTCTTGATTCCCATCACATTTTTAAGTAACCTTTGCTTTGATCATATAGATTTTGCATTTTTAGGCTCTTGACCTTCTTTTAAACATGCAGGCAAAACAAGACAAAAAAAATGGTGCACATTTGAGAGTCAACTATAAGACACACAAGGGTAGTAAAAAATAGTCAACATAATTGCTATTTGTCCACCAAAATTGAATGAAATTCTTTCTCGTCTATTTACATCAGGGACTTGTACTGATGATTTCTTTTGTATAATTGGGTTGCCAGTGAGACGGGAAAATGTTCTAGGCACTACCTATGTATTATCTATTTTAATTTGAAACCAATTTTAACTGCTACATTTTTTGTCTGGTTTTATCTGGGGAATGGCTTTCTTTCATGCCCTTCCTTTTGTTGTTGATGGGTTGGTCTTGCTCTTCCTTAACTCTTGATTTCAACAAATGGGGCTTGAGCTTGTTTACGTCTGACTGTTGAACTGGTTTCAAAAAGAATTCTTCAGCCCCTTCTTCCAAACATCTGATTCAAACAAAAATAAGGTCTTGTCAGATTTGAAATTCAGTCATGTGATGCCCCCTAATATGTGAATTTGACTTTTTCAAAAGAATTATGTTGATATTAGATTGGTTTGTTGGATGCAATTCCCTCACCTGTTGATCCTTGATGGAACATTCTCTGAGGACATAATCACAACTGGTATGTCTTTAAGAGATTTAGATTCCTGCAAATCAATGAACTTTCATTATTTTTTTTAACATCAAGCCATAGAATATACAAGCAATTGAAGATTATGACGCCCATGACAAATTTGGTTTGAGATTTGTTATATTGAAAATTTGGGAAATATCCCAACTCAGATGCCACAAGTAACTTCAAAAAAAAAGTGTTGTTTGAAAATCCACATCACTTGTATTTATGAAATCAGATCCCATCTTTTCAAATTGTTTCCTAAATAGAAAAGAAAAATCAAATCCATAATGCATAATTTGACCAAGTTTTGTGATGCATGCAAATTTTGGAAATGAGCTGAAAATTATGACTGAATTTAATGAAATTGAAGCTAGACTAATCAAATAAAGAAGTGACACAAGCCTCTTAAAAATTCTTGAAAAATATCCCAGGAGCCTACCTTGATTTTTCTCAGCAGATCATAGCCAGTCATTCCTGGCATACAGTAATCTGTTATGATCAGGTTTACTTCTACATCCTGCATGAATAAGTAAAAGAAATTAGATCAAAGATTAACACAAACTTCTCCGTAAAAATGGTTTAAGCCATATGTATGAGTAATTTAGTAAGAGAATTGGACCTGATGAATTTCTGAAGCAATAGAAGGAGTGTCAAAAGTCCTCAGCTCATCTTCAACCAAACCAAGAAATTTTAAAGCCTTAATGGCAGAGTCCACTGTAGTAACTGTGATTACAACACATATCCATAAGAATCAGATATCAGGTATCAAATTTAGCAACCCAAATCCACCCTTCAGAAAAATAACATAATGACTACACAAACAACATGCTCATATGTTTCTTTCATCATATGGCAGTGTTACAATATAAATCCATAAATTTAAAAATAAAAATAACAAACAGTGAACAAGAAAAGTACCATGAAAGGAAGAGGTTTTGAGGAGCCTCTCAATCAACATTCTGTCAATAAGACTGTCATCAACAGCCAAAACATGGAACTGTGCATCTGCAGCCATACCCATAACTTGGAAGATGATATTTGAAAGCTGCAACAGAAGGAGAAAAATGGATGAAAGAAGAGAACAAGGAAGAGGAATAGAATGCCACAGGGAGAGACGAAGATAGTGAAGAATGAGAAGGTGACATTTTAAATGGGAACCCATCATGGTCAGGAAGATACATAATCCTCATAGGAAATCTGACAGTTTGGAAAGCGAGATCCCAATGATTTCATCCAGAATCTCCACGATCTTCTAGGTTGATTTTTGAATTCAAAAACAAGCAAAGAAGGTGGTGTTATTTTACCAAATTTAAAATTGGACTTATCCATTATTATTTTATTTGACCCTTTTGATTATGATAGGAAACTATTGGGGTGTGCTGTGTACTGCTCATCTCACCCCATTTGGCTTTTCATGAGATCTAGAGGGCATTGTTTAGAGCCAAAAGATCTACATTCCACTCTATGCATGTGCATGACCTACTTAGTGATCAGCACTTAGCCCCACTTACTAGTAGTAATAGTAATACGCCATATATTTAGTGAAAAGAGTAATTTATTGTAAGAAATAAAAAAAAATTTAACCATTAAATTATACATAATGATTAAAATTAAAAATTATTTAAATATTACATAATTAATTTAAAATGTCAAGACTTTAAAACTTCTAATCTTAATCATATATAAATAATACAATAGTCAAAATTTTTCTACTCACTCAAGATGATACCCCTCTTACTAAACATATTATTGACATATTTGCCTTTTGACAAATCTTAAGAGCCAACTTTGACCAAAACCATATAGAATTTTCAGAGGGAAAACCAATCCTGGTACCCCTCTCCATGAAAGCATACCTCCATTTTATTTTATTTTATTTTTGGTCTTAATTGATTTTTAATTCTTATGATTTCTTTCTCTTTCTTCATATTATAGTCTTCATTTTTTTTTTGTAAGACTTTGTTTATATTATTCTTGTTGATGTTATTTGGCGCAGTTTTAATAATTTGAGTGAGAAAATTTTACTAAAGATGGTCAATTTAAATTATAATAATGACTTCACCAAAATTATTATTCTTTTAAATTTAAATTATGCCAAGTCTCAAGCATGACCATGCTGCTTTATCTGCATCAAAATCAGCATTGTTCTTTCATTAGCATGTCATTGACTTTCCAACTCTTCATCTCCTTCTCCATTTACAGTATTATTCTTTTCAGGGCTCAATATTAATTTGAAAAAAATAATAATAATTGAAACATGATCAGCATGTGACTTTATTAAACAATTGCAGATATTTCATATACTAATTTTTCGGTGCAAATCATCTGACAGCATGCAATGGCGGAAAAACTCTGTTTTCTAAAAAGATTTTCCACCCTAATATTATGTTATTTCACTTATTTGAGTGAGATTCGTTACTTTTTATCAGCAAGTAAACTAAATCAGATATTTTTTGTGAACTAAAATAAATCAGATATGATATGCAATATCTTCACCAGATGGAGGGGTAAGGACTCAGGAATCCATTCGAGCTTTTTTTTGTTTGTTTAAAGCAAATTGGAAAATAATGTAGAAATTCAACCAAAAATTGGATTGATTAATTAACAGATATCCTATTAGCTACGTGAATGATGGAAATTAATAAAATTATAATGCGAAATGTCATTGGGTAAATTAATGCTAATAATTAATAATACAATTATATAATAGGATTATGTCAAAAAATATGGTTCCAAATTTGATGTTTTTGATTTTTTTATACAATTTACGTATCAAAGTTGTATGAATACAAAATCATTAATTTATAGATATTATATATAAAAGCATGAATCAAAAAATTATTTACTTATAATACCTCTTATTATAATTTGAATTACAATATTAATTAATATTAATCTTAACAATATATATTACTTGAATTTTAGATAGAAATTTTCTTCAAATTTCTTTAATTCTCTTCAAATGAATAGAGATTTTTATTTTTATTTTTTTGTATAAATCTTCCGGTATCGAAAAATCACATTGAATCTCAACTAATCTAAAATCAAATTGGATCAGATCACAAAGATATAAAATTTTTATAACATTAATTTTTTTATATTCATAAGACTTAAACTTAAAAGACTTAATTAAGAAGAACAAATACCAAAGCACTTGAACTAATTAAGTATCAGCAAATAGAGAAAATTTTTATGAAGACATTTCGATCTATATCCAGCAGCAACAGCTTGATATCGACCGTCTCATTGTCATGTAGCAGTCCCAAATCTTGTGACTCACATGATGGAATAAAAATATAATAAAGATCAATTAAAATTTGGAATGGATACTTGACTTTTTTTTTCTTTCTATAAAGAGTGGAAGCATTATTCTGTTCAGCAAACAAACTAAAGTACTATCAAGCAAACTAAATTGAGCCTAAAATTACCACTGACGTTGAACGCTAAGTAATATATACACGGTGAAGTTTCAAATCTTAACTCGAATTATACAACTAAACTAAATTAATACAACTAAATTTAATCCATGAATTGGCTCACTTATTCGACCTTTTGTATGACTTTAATTTGAATTTAGTAATCTCTTATTAGTAAGTAATCTGTAATTCTTTTTATAAATTTTTGTTCAGATTGATAGTTTATCATAACTTCAAAATGAGGAGTGTTTTCTCTTATCCTAAACTTTATTGTTATCAAATTTTTTTTGAAAAAAGAATACAACTAAATTCAAAACATTTTCGAAACTTTAATTTGAAGAGTTGAAGTTCAACTACCATATTGAAAGTATATATGATCAAACACTCAAACGTCATTCTTCTCTTATTTTATTTTATGTGGATAAACTTTTATGGACCTTTTTTGGATGATCATGATTCCAGTTTAATTCTTCAAATCTTCATTCTATACAAATAGAATAGCCATTCAGGGACCTATATAAAATGCCAAGCGAAAGATTGATACCATATCCTATGCCCAGCTAATTAAGCAAGAACAACTCATTAAGGATTTTATTATGAGTTTAATTTTGATGTATTGTGAACATAAAAATATTTTATATTATCATTTAATGATTTATTATTTTATTATTTAATAAATTTGATATCTTTTAATTCATTAAATAATGTGATAATATATTATTTGATGATAATATAAAACTTTTTTATAATGCATCAAATTTAAATTCTTTTAATCTTCGTTCTTTCCATTTCCATTACATTATTTTCCCCTTTATAAATATACTTTATAAGTTCTTTAATGAGGTACTCAATCACAAGTCAAAACCAAGTATGACTGTGTATATACGCATGTGTATGAATAAAGTTCTTTTAAAGTAATGTTATTTCTAAAATAAGTAAGTAAAAATTTATTTATTATTAAATTTTAATAAATTAATATCATATATATTTTAAATTAAATAAAAAAATATGTCCTTACTTATTTAATTTAAAGACAACTTCACTTTAAAAAACTTTTACCCATATATACACTTTGTTTTGATTCTTTATTTATGGATCATGAAAGACCACCATGCCAGTGATGCCACACTGTATATCGATGGGATCAAATCATTAATAATTTTACTCGTTGAATATTGAAAATTACGATAATGAAACATTTCCTCTTGGCCCTAATTCTCTCTTCTTCACTGGAGTTTCTTCTTCCTTTTATGGTGTTTTGGTCTCTTTTTTTGAAAGTTTGTTTAATGAAGCTTGTCGCTCCAATCATTTAGCGACATCACTCTTCATTTTTTGCATATTTTTCTTGTCTTTTAGTATTTTTTTCAATAAAACTATTCAGAACTCTCAGATCTATTACTTTTGATATAGATATGAAGAGTTTGATTTTAAGTTTCTCATATTTATTTCATGTTATAATATATTTAAAATTTTTAGTTTTAATTTTCTCAAGTCAATTTCATATTTTGATATTACATAACATTAAAACATTCAAATCTATTCAAATAAAAGATATAATACTTTTTTTATAAGACAGCATATTATATATCAGTCTCTAAAATAGAAAATGTGTTATCATTAATAATCTATAAAGCAAGAGTAAAGCTTCATATCATGGATTAGTCTTTGGTGAAGAAGTATATATTTTATTCTTTTTAGTAAATTTATTGTTTTTACTAAAATTGTAAGTACCGTTAAATTTTTTGTTGAATGAATTTATAGTTTACCATTAAAAAGAAATTGAAAATCAGAATTTGAGTCAATGTGTCTTTTGAAGTTTCAATCCAGAGCAATATTATACATGCCTAAGGAATTTGGATTTAACTTTAATTTATACCTTTTGTTATGACAATGACCTCATCTTATATATAAATAACTTTTATATTTTTACATTACTTTTTTAATATCTCTTTTAACATCGATTAATGATATATAAATTTATAATTAATTACATGTATTAATTGATTAATGAGTAAATATAAGTTCCAATCACTTTTTATATTATTTCTATTAACCAACTAATACACATGATTAACTATAATAAAAATAATGTTAAAAAGAGTGTAGACACTATTTGAAATAAGATGAACATTATTTATATATAAAAGCTTCTGATATATCAGTTTAAACAAATATATATAGGACATATTTAGTGAGAGGAGTTTTTATTGTAAGAAGGTAATGTAACACCTCAAAATTTCCTATCTTGTAAAAGATAATTTTGTGATTAATGCAATTTTCTTGTTTAGTAATTTTTGAATCTTTGTAAAATTATTTTGATTATTCACAAGATATTTGATCATTTTGAGTGATTTATTCCGTATCAGAAAAATAAAAATTTTCGGGCCAGGAAAAACTTTACGTAATTTAATTTTTATCGTTAGGTTTTAATTATTTTACGTGATCTGATTTGATATTTGTGTGTTTTCTAATATTTTTTATTTTTGTGGATGATTATGAATTTTTTTACTGTATGTGAGCCCAGGTGGTCCTATGTGGGCCCAAGTGGCAATACGTGGGTCCAGGTGGATCCCGCAAAGTGAAAATTTTTTCTACGTATAGAAAAATTTGTACTGTTTAGACAGAGTCAGGAGATCTTACTAAACCTGAATCAGGAAACAGTTTTAGAAAATTTCTTTTAATATATTTTGTACTATATTTAATTATCGGATGATAAAAATACAGTAAATATATTCTTTCGTGGGGTTATAACAGATAAAAATAAAATTCTATACTGTTAAGTCAACATTGGTGGTTTGGATATCCACCATCGATTTAATCACCATTAGAGATTTAATCAACGGTGGAGATTTGATCTTAAAAGTGAATAGGATCAATTATAACCGTTGATGGAAATTAAATCAAGGATAGAGATTTAGTCTTATAAATAGCTATGACCATTATCAACCATTGGATTTAGATTTAATCTATGGTGGAGATTTAGTCTTATAAAGTAACAAGGACCATTTATGACAATTGGATTTAGATTTAGATCAATGGTAGAGAATTGGTCATCAAAAATGACTACAACCATTTTAGACCCTTGGATGTAAAGTTTGAAGGTGTAATCTTGACCATTTATTTTGGAGACACATTCAATGGTTAGGATTGCAAGCCAAAAATGATCCAATGGCTCAAATAAAGTCTTCCATCTATAACCTAAACCTAATAGCTATTTTAATCCAAACCATTCTTTTAATCAATGGTTAGGATGACTTAGGATGATGACTATGAAATTTGTCACATTTTATGAAGTATGGAAGGGGGGATGGTTTGGAGATGCAAGGAAAGGGAGACAACTTTGAATAGGCTTTTTAAGCCAAAGAAAAGATGAAATCAACAATAGTAACTTGAATTTGATTAGTAATTAATTAATCCTAATTTGGTTAATCTAATGGCCCAATTAATAAGTTAAGTAAATTAAATTAAATGTTAAATTATTATAATTTAATTCTTAATTAGATATCCTAATTTTAATTAGAGGTTATAATATATGTAATAATATGTTTAATTAATTAGTTATATAGTTGGATAATTAATTAAGATTGATTAGGAAACTAAACATAATTAATTAGCTATTTGATTAGCAAGTAATTAGACTTAAATTAAAACAAATTAAAGTCCCTAAATGCCCTTGAAACTCACGGCCATGCAGCAGCTTGGAGGAGAATTCTACATGATTCTTGAACAATCCATAAAGCCTTGAAAGTCAAGTGGATGACATAAGCCATGTGGAAAAGCATGTGCACTCAAAATAAGATATTTCCTTCATGCAAATCTCCTAAAATTTCCTACTCATTCATAGTAGCAGCAGCCCACCCATATTCACTCTCACAATTTCATTTTCTCTTTCATCAAAAAGCTTACAACACTTTCTCTCAAAAAATTCTAAGAACCAAAGCACAATTTTTCTTCCTTTTCTCTCCATTTGGTTCGGCCTCCACCACCAAATATACTATCACTCACCTATAATTTTCACTCACATCATTTCCTAAAGCTAAATAACATTCTAAATACTTTCCATTTAGAGAGTTTTCCCAAAATCACACTCTAAGTGCTTTAAAATCCCACTTTTAACTTACTTCTTTGGAGGTAAACTTTGATTTCTATGGTTTAAATTCATGTTTATGATTTTCTAAGCCATGTTTGTTCCATGGTTTGTTATTATTAAGTTTTGTTTGTGATTTTACTAATTATTTTAGAATTGTTAGGAATTGTTGTGAGTCACACGAAAATTAAGAAGAATGAGGAGAACTTGAAAAACTTGTCTTCAAGAGGTAAGAGGGAGATCCATCTCACCAACCAAGTATGGTGGTGAGAGATGGTCTTATATTTGATGGATGGTGAATCTATGTGAGGATTCCAATCTATGGTCATGTAATAATTTATGTGTGTTTATAAGTTTTGATTTATTTACTTATACTTGATATGCTTTGTATGATTTTATGACTTTGATGATATGCTTATATTATGCATGATAAGTATATGACATGCTTATAGTATTTATGATGAAATATATATATATATATATGTATTATTTCATGATGTGGTGATGAAAAGGAAATTCAATTTTTGGCTCCAATAGCCAAAGGAGAGGGTTTGGTTTTTGATGCCCTTGATTTGAGTTCATGTTGAAATTTTTCAAGAATAAGGGAATTAATTTTTTGTCCATAGAACTTAGTGAATTTCGGCCAAGACACCTCAAAATAGGTGTTTACAAATTAATATTTTCATAAAAAATAAAAATGGATGATTTGAAGAGTATGAAAAATAAACAAATGGTCTGTTTTTCAAGAAAACAAGAATACGGTCTTTGAAGAATTTTTATTGATTTATTTTGTGTAAAAAGATCCTAAGTGTTTTTCTAAATATGAGTTTTGAATGAAACGGACAAACATTGATTTTAAGGATTTACAAAGAAAATGAATAAAGATTTGTAAAGAAAGTGAAAAAGGATTTGAACAAATGAGTTTGGTTTTTATAATCATCAGTATTTCAATTTTAAAAATAAAATTTTAATAGTTTTGTTTGTGTAAAACCATATCAATTTAGAAAGAAAAATATTTTGATAATTTTCAATAGTCATGTCCACGTTTTTGAAGGCTTGTAATGCATTGATTTTGATGAAACAAAGTGATTTTTTAAGTGAAAATATAATTAATTTAATACAAGGAATTTGAAAAGGGAATCAGAGTATTTTAGCATTTGAGAAATGAATTTTTATGTAAATGAAAAAGAGAGGTTGCAAGTGAGTCTCAATTTGTTTTAAAAAGAATTTATTTTTGTTAAAATCCCGTTGAATTTTGGAAAGCGTTAGTAATTTTTAAAGTTAGAAACATTGATTTAATTCAATGTAATTGTGAATTTGTGGAATATACTTTGTAAAAAATGATTTTCTTGAATAAGAAGATATATTAAATGAAGTATAAAGTTATATTATTTTGAGGAAGATTGATTTGAAAATGATTTGAAAAAATGGAGAATATAATGGTATTTTAAAAATTTACTAACGTATAACTTATTTTTGAGTTTTGAAATACGTTCAAAAATGTTAAGTTTTGAAACCTTGATTTATATCAATGGAAAAGTAATTTTGTAAATTATATTTTGAAAAAGGATTTCTTGAGTAAAGAAATGTGGAAAAAAAAAATTATTGAGTAAAGAAAATGTGTTAAATAAAATATAAAGTCATATTATTTTAAGAAAAGTAGAAATGAAATTTTTGAAGAAATGAGAAATATTTTCTACGTAATGGAATTGTAGTGAAAAAAAATTATTTACGTATCTTAAAAACATAATTTTTAAAGTACGTGGTTTGAAATACTGATAAAATATTTTTAAGTGTTTGGAAATACAATAAAAAATATTTTTACACATTTGAAATATGATAAAATATTACTACGCGATTGGAGATGCGTTGAAATATTTTAAGTGATTTGAATTACGTTTAAATATTTTATGTAATTTGAACTACTGTTGAAAAATTACTATGTTATTTAAAAGTGATAGAATATTTATACGTGATTGTGAAAATGACGAAAAATCATTATGTGATTTGGAAAGTGTTTTAAATATTTTGAAAATGATGGAAAGTGTTTTATGCGACTTAAAAGAATGATTTTTAAGTTTTACGATTTTGAAAACGATGAAAAATTATTACGCGATTTTAGAAACGTATACTTTTATGCGATTGAGAAAAATGTTAAAAAATTTAATACGTGATTTAAAGGTGCAACAGAAGAGTTGCAGTATTGTGAAAACGTAACAGAAATGTTTTGAAATTGTGAAAACGAAATGGAAATGTTGCGCAATTTTGTGAAAACACGACGAAAGTGTTTTATAACTGTGAAAATGTGATAATATGATTTTTTTATTGAAAATACAGTATAAATACTGTAGAACTAGTATATGGATGCTGTGTGAGAAAATGACATGTTTTGTCTATGATTGAATTTGGTGCATTATACGTGCATTGAAAAAATATGCGTTGAAGCATATGATTACATTGAACAAATAAAATTGAAAAGATTTGGCCCTTTGGGGTTGGACTTGCACTGATATATTCGTGTATTGTATAAAATATAGCTAATAGCTATTATGGCTCTTGTGGTTGAAGAGGAATGAGAATTAATAGTGAGGTCTATGATGGATCTTGGGGCGTCAAAGTAGCGCGTGGTCGACAGATGGACGGTTAGCGAGTACCACATGCCACTTAGCGTCTGATCCGTTACAACGCATTGACAATACCCGATAAGAACACGATTCTTTTCAACGACTGAGAGATTGTCTTTGGGTTAAGGCTGACAATTAACTAGAGCATTCTTATCGAAATTGTGAAAACCTCCATTGAGTTGTTTTTGATAAACTGAGTCTTTGTGCATATGCATAAATCTGAGCATTTATATCTGTATGATATATTAATTAAGGAATGTTGGCTATGACAATTGTTTGAGTACTTGGATGATGATTGAACTGATAAATGATTAGATGATGATAGTTGATTAATACTAATAGCATGATTATGGTATGATCTATCTGTATGATATTACTATTTGTGTTATCTCTGTGCTGCCATGTTAGTATTGCTGTAGGTGATCTCACCTCTTTGTTATATTGTTTTGCTTTGTCTGTATTGTTAAAATTATACAGTAGAAGGAATGAGTTGTCTTAGACATAACGAGTGGTAGATATTCAGAGATTGATGGAAATATTGAAAAGTGGCTGTCTCAAGTTTGAAGATGTGCCAAGTAGACAAGGAGTAAAGTTCTGATGCATCAAGTTGATACAAGAGAAGGAACGAGTATGTTAAGATTTAATGTTAGTGTTATACCGTGCTATTAAGTAGGACCCGTCATGGGGTTTGCTACTGTTAAAAAAAATAAGTCTATTAATTTTATATTTCTCTTTAAATTGTGATATTAATTGGTGTTAGTATTGCATAATGAATAGTTGAAATATGATTTTCAATATTACCTAATATTTTCAGTAAATTTACGTTTCAGTAAAGAAGAAATTTTGAAACCCATATTTTATAACTCAAACTTTGTGCGAACTTATTTTCAGATTATGAGTCGAGAGTCAGAAATGTGATGTCCTAAGGAGGGTATTACAGGTGATATGAGTAAATTTTGACCATATAATTATATATAAATAGTCAAGATTAAAAGTTACTAAAAAATCATGTGACCACTTAAAAAAGTCACATATATTTATATTCTAATCTTGACCACTCATCTTACCTGATACACATCATATATATATATATATATATATATATATATATATATATATTATATAATATGGTTAATCTTACATGAATTAAGATTAAACATAAATACATATGACTTTTTTAAGTGGTCACACGATCTTTTAATAACTTTTAATCTTAACCATCTATATATAATTATATAGTTAAGATTTATTTTTTTACCTTCTCACGATAAAAACTCATCTTATTATATATGCCCTATATATATACAGTAAGCTTATATTCGGATTAACTTTTGCCCTAATTGAGACTAGTCTCCCTAGACAATCTTAAGGGCACATTCCCCATAATGAATTCTCCGTACTAGTCCTGGCTTCAAACTTGAATTATCAAGAAAAAACAGACACATTTTTAATCATTAGACCAAAACCTTGGTTAAATATATTAATTTTTTTCTATAAAATCACGGGATATCTCCATATCTTTTAAATGTAGGACTAATCCCACGTTTGGATGTGTAAGCATTTGCCTTGGTCACAAAGAATAACAAAATGATTTTTAAAAAAAACTTAAGTAAAATTCCTTAAATACTTGTGGTACTTGTCTCTAATAGAAATATGATATATGTTTTATTTTTTAACTATTTAATTATTATTTTCAAAAAATTTATTAATAAGTTATAGAAAAATATACACATGTCATATTTTTATTGGAGACAAATACCAAACACCTAAGGAACTTTATTTAAGTTTTGTCCATAATTTAATTGCTCTCATTGATTTTTACACACGAAAAAGAAAGGTTTTGCATTAAACGTATTAAATGAAGGACAATCTGAGAGTGGACAAAGTGAATATTCGCAAGAAGAAAAGAATTGATACTACACTTTTGTACTGAAAAAAAAAAGAAAGAAAGCAAATCGGATCAACCCTCCCTTCACGAATTAACAATTGCTTTGCAAGTTGCAAAGGAAGCAAGGGAGAGGGTGGGGTCATAAAGAGTTAGTGATCACATCATATGGATGTGGTGATCAGCAAAGTTACTTGTTAGGCCCCCCACCAGATCCTCATGAGAGATTTGGTGACTCAGCTGCCACCTTTTAATTTCTTACTTCCAACGATTTCGGATGAGTGGTATTTTATTTGATTCTTGTTCTAATTGTGACACCTCTATCCAGTCATCAAGGACGGAGATTGAAGTTAATCAACTAGCTATGATGTATGGATAGTCCTAAATGGTTACCGTACCCGAATTGGGTATTTATTTTTATTTTATTCTTTCAAAATTTTCAATTGAATATGTTTGAGTACATTTAATTCAAATATCACAATGAGCCAATATTACCCGAGTACAAGTCAACAAAGGCAAAGTTTTGCTATTTGGTAGCAAGTTTGCTGCTAACTGTAACTTCATTTTCTCCAAATTATTTGTCCTCTTTAAGTCTTTTCAACTCATTTGATATACTCCATGAAGTTTTGTTGAAAACATGATCAGTGAAAATGTAATGAAAATTATATTGATCTTCTAGTTTAAGTACTTATTTATTTATATTGTTATATTTTGATATGATATATTCTCTCATACCTATATTTTAATTTTTAGAATTGTTGTACTGCATACTTGTACTTTTATGCATGCTCGTATCTATGCAACCTAGGCAACTAGCAATGTTATTATTTTTTGTTAGGGATGTTAGAAATTCAAGTGTGAATATTGAAGTTTCATATTGGTAAAGAATTGACAAATTGAAGATTATATAAGTAGAAAAAGACTCATAGATCTAATGCTTTAAGGTTTTTGGTTAAGATGTGGTGTCAAGCTCATTTATGTGGTTCTTCACTTAGTTCATTGATGGAAATCTCCCCTAAGCTTTTGGGCTCTCTCTTGTGTTGAAAGTCTTCCTAGTGATGTGGAGGTTAGGTGGCGTGTTCCGTTGTAGATGATGGACGACTTCAGTACAAGTATGAAGAAAAATGTGTATAGCCCGATCTGGAGGAGATGAGACTCTTGGATGCGAGTTGGGCTCTCTTGATGACATCGTCAAATATTTGAAAGACTTCTGTTTAAGGGGAAGTGACAGTGTGTGAAGAACTCACATTTGAAGGGGAGAATGTTGGAAATTCAAGTGTGAGTGTTGAAGTCTCACATTGGTGATGAGGCTCTTGGATGCGAGTTGGGCTCTCTTGGTGACATCGTCAAATATTTGAAAGGCTTCCATTTAAGGGGAAGTGACAGTGTGTTAAGGACTCACGCTTGACGGGGAGAATGTTGGAAATTCAAGTGTGAGTGTTGAAGTCCCACATTGGTAAAAAATGGGCAAATTGAAGGTTATATATAAGTGGAAAAGACCCATAGACCTAATGCCTTAAGGTTTTGGGTCAAAATATGACATCAAACCCACTATTGTAGTTTCTCACTTAGTCCATTGATGGAGATCTCCCGATTTGTGGGCTCCCTTATGGCCCAACAAGTGGTATTAAAGCCGATGGTACGGCTTGGACAAGTATTGATGTGGACGACGGTGGTTGGTAGATCCATGTGAATGGTCCATTGTGTTGAAAATCTTCCTAGCAATGTGGAGTTTAGGCGGCGTGTTCTATTATAGATGATGGGCGACGGCGGTACAAGTATAAAGAAGAGCGTGTGTAGCCCGATCTAGAGGAGATGAGGCTCTTGGATGTAGGTTGGGCTCTCTTGGTGACACCATCAAATACTTGAAAAGCTTCCGTTTGAGGGGGAGAATGTTGGAAATTCAAGTGTTAGTGTTGAAGTCCCACATTAGTAAAGAATGGGCAAGTTGAAGGCTATATATAAGTGAAAAAGACTCATAAACCTAATGCCTTAAGGTTTTGGGTCAAAATGTGGCGTCAGACCCACTATTATAATTTCTCACTTAGTCCATTGATAGATATCTCACCAACTTTTGGGCTCCCCCTATGGCCCAACAAGTGATATCAGAGCTAATGGTTTGGCTTGGACAAGTATTGATGTTGACGACGTTGGTTGGTAGATCCATGTGAAGGGTCTCCTGTGTCGAAAGTCTTCCTAGCGATGTAGAGGCTAGGCGGCGTGTTCCGTTGTAGATGATGGACGACGGTGGTACAAGTATGAAGAAGAGCATGTGTAGCTCGATCTGGAGGAGATGAGGCTCTTAGATGGGGCTGGACTCTCTTGGTGACACCGTCAAATACTTGAAAGGCTTCCGTTTGAGGGGGAGTGACCATATGTGAAGGATTCACACTTGAGGGGAAGAATGTTGGAAATTCAAGTGTGAGTGTTGAAGTCCCACATTGGTAAAGAATGGGTAAGTTGAATGCTATATATAAGTGAAAAAGACCTATAGACCTAATGTCTTAAGGTTTGGGATCAAAATGTGGCGTCAGACCTACTATTATAGTTTCTCACTTAGCCCATTGATGGAGATCTCCCTGACTTTGGGGCTCCCCCTATGGCCCAACAAGTGGTATCAGAGCCAATGATTCAGCTTAGACAAGTATTGATGTGGAAGACAGTGGTTGGTAGATCCATGTTAAGGGTCCATTGTGTTGAAAGTCTTCCTAGTAATATGGAGGCTAGGCGGCGTGTTCCGTTGTAGATAATGGACGATAGGGATACAAGTATGAAGAAGAGCGTGTGTGGCCCGATCTGGAGGAGATGAGACTCTTGGATGCGAGTTGGACTCTCTTGGTGACACCAACAAATACTTGAAAGGCTTCCGTTTGAGGGGGAGTGACCGTGTGTGAATGATTCACACCTGAGGGGGAGAATGTTAGAAATTTAAGTGTGAGTATTGAAGTCTCACATTGGTAAAGAATGGACAAGTTGAAGACTATATAAGTAGAAAAGACCCATAGACCTAATGTCTTAAGCTTTTTGGTTAAGATGTGGTATCAAATCCATTTATGTGGTTCTTCACTTAGCTCATTGATGAAAATCTCTCCGACTTTTGAGCTCCATTCCCAACAAAGGAGAAAGCTCTTTTCTTTTGTGGTTTGTTTTTCCTTTAAAACATTTTCAAGGTGTTATACCTGGGAATCTAGAGCTACTCGTACAGCTACATTCTAGAACTCCTCCAACTTTTAGAAAATATTTTTACTTGCGTCATTCCTTCACAATTAGGCCATCTCTCTGCACTGCAAACTTTGGATCATTCCAACAACAACTCTTATATTCTTACATCAAACAGTGCATACACTCATTTTCACACCCTATCTAATATTATTCATTATACATATTTTTTTCTATCACTTTCTTTCACTCAATCACATTCCTTAAAAAGAATGTAAATAATATTTACACTCCTTTTTAGAAGTGTAAGATGACTATTTTTCTTCCAACTATAATTGGTGGATTCAACCCCCATTGTATTGAGAATTTTAGAGGAATGGTTTTATGAAAGACATCAAATGGTGCAAAGCCTATCTCAAAGCCCAATGACTATGGATTATGGGATCATGATGAGGCCAATCAATCCATGAAAGGAAGAGAACTTTATGGTACCTGGCATTTTTGTAGACAACTTGGACTTGTCAAATGACAGTTTGGTTGGCTTGATTCCCGAAGCCAAACTGGTTTGAATGGCCTGAATCCATCTACAATAACTTTTCAACACCAATTCTAAGAGAAAATCAACTTCATCCCTTGATGACCAATTTTATTTTTTTATTTTTACATTGGCAACACATATCTTAGTGGACTTCCACTACAGAATAAGTGCCCTGGTGATGAGACTGCCCAAGCTCCTGGAAGCAATTGCTATGAAGATGAAGATGACAAAAAAGTATTAGAAAAATCCGTGGATTTACTTTGTCATAGCACTTGCTTTGCAAGAAATAAAGGTAGCAAGATTGTAGAAGATGATGGGGGAGAAACTGAATCAATGAATTGGTGAATGGCATATAACAACATTTTTATGTTCAAATAATAGTATTTTGTCCCTTTCTTTCTGTTTCAGATTTTTTTTTCTTAGAATTAGATCATATAAGTGGATGTGGATTCATCTCTATGAAGGAGCTAGTCAGCTAGTCGTTTTTTCTTTTTCTTTTTCTAAATGTTCTAGTGAACTCGAGATCTTTTGTATTGCCAATATTTATTTTCGTTACTCTTCAGTTTATATATATATATATATTGTGACACTTGCTCATTAAACGTGGAGAAAGCTGCTTATAACTTAATATAACAAATTATCACTTTAAGAAAACTTAAAAAAAAAACCAATAAAATATTCTGAAACCAAATGCATCTTTTTTCTACTGTCACATATAGGTTCCTCAAATTTAGGATTAGCTTATTTTATATTCAAAATAACTTATAATTAAATATTACGAAATTTTAAAAAATAAGTGATTATTTTTTAAAAAATAATTTAATTCAAACATGCCTTTCATATGAAACTTTTGCTAAAACATGTACCTAAATTTTCAATGAATATAAATATTAAATAAATAAATTTCTATAATCATAAAAAGTTACTTAATTATTACATTCTCGTATGACCTTGGAGATAGCAAAAGCTTGTCATAGTGGTTTTATTTTAATAGATTTAAAATTAATCTTAGGATCTTTGCCTAAATCTTCACTAATAACCCTAACAAGCTTAAGTTAGGCCCAAGTGCCCCTTATCCTAACCTAATTAAGTCTTTTCTTAGAGTAATATAACCACTTACGTAAATATTATGTTGGCAGTAGTGCACAATCTTGTGTAAGTAGGCTAAGTAGTTCATCCATATAATGTCGTCTTAACTCAAATAAAGTAATTTATGTAGCCGTGCACAACTGCAAAAGCAAGAAAGTTGTATCTAAAATTAAAGTAGTCAAACTTTACAATTTAGATATATATTTTTATCATTTTACTGAATTCACTCACATTGAAACCCAAAGTGCTACCAGCTAGCGGTTATTGGAATTACAATGCCTATCTAGGATCAATACTCATTTTGGTATTTGGTATTGGTGGCATTGGCAATAGCAAAAACCAAACTCTTTTCTGGTGTTAGACTCCATGATGGTATTTATTGAGGCTAGAATCCTGCTGGTTACTTGTTTCAGCCCCATCTACCTTTTTGTACACATACAACTTGGCGATCCACAGATAGACACACAAATTCACAGCACTTAACCCAGCCAAAACCCAGTAAAAGTAATCAAGGTGAGCCCTATTCAGATTGTTTCCCAACCATTTCCCACCAGCCCTTGAGGTGATTGCCTCCACAATATCTATAACAGCATTACTAGCAAAGCTTCCAACTCCTACTATGCTTATATATGCTGCAGCCCCCAAGCTTCTCATTGCCTCTGGCATTTGATCATAGAACAACTCTTGGAGGCCAACAATTGTGAATGCATCAGAAACCCCAGTAATCATGTACTGAGGAAGCAGCCACCAAAGGCTCATTGGTAACACTGCTTTGGGATTATCTATGAGACCATGGTCTTTAGCAACACCAACCCTTTTGGCCTCCACAAGTGCTGACACAACCATGGTAAGTATGGACAAAAATAGACCAACTCCAATCCTCTGCAACACTGTTATGCCAGTGGGGTGCCCTGTGAATTTTCTAGCTAGTGGGACAAAAATACGGTCATAGATTGGAACAGCAAAAAGGATTGTGATTCCAACAAGGCCTTGAAGTGATGCTGGTGGGATTTGGAAGTGTGGTCCTATGGAACGGACCAATGTGCTACCTTGCTTGGTGAAGAATGTGTGGATTTGGGCTTGGACAACAGTGAACATCAAGCAGCTTAGCCATATAGGGATGAGGCGAAGGACAAGCTTCACCTCCTCAACTTGAGTCACTGAACATAACCTCCAAGGATCTCTGGCTTTGCTTGAGGCATCAACTTCATCAATGATCATTGCCTTGTCCAAAAATCTATTACAATTTCCATTTTTTTATTTGTCAGAAGAATTTCCTATTAGTAATAATGTGGTAATAGAAAGGGTCAATTGTCAAGCAACAAAAACACAAAAAAAAAGAGCCTAAATCCACAATAAATTGTTGGTATCAACTCCAACAAAAGACCCCAACCCATGTGGCCCACAATGAACCCCATGAGTTTCATTCAATGTATCAGAGTTGACTCCAATGTTGAACCTAAAAATCTCAAATAAAATTGAGTTTTAACAAATGGTTTTTTTTTTAAAAAAAAGCTGGAGTTTTAACAAATGTTGTATATATCCACACATATAATAACAGTTCTCACATACCCCACATCAACATCAATAGTGTACATACATGTTTACATAAAAAGAAAAGGAATAAAATTTAAGATAATAATTGTTGTATTAATAATATTTCAACTAAGTGAAACACATTGTATAAATAAATATTAACCACTAATTGTTAGGAGTATAGATACTCTTATAAAAAAAATTAGAGAAACCTCCTTATTCTTATTTATAAGTATAAGTCAAATGATTTATTATATATAAAATAATTAAATATATGTTAATTATATTTACACTCTTTACAAAAAGAAAAAAGTTCAACTTTGTTTCTCGCAAAAGTTTCAATGCCCTTGTCATCAAACTAAAAGAATTATTCATAATAAGTATAATAGATTTAATTAAAACTATTCAATAAAATTTAGCCTTCCCACCACAAATTTAACATTATTTCTACTTCTACTTCTGAAGAAAATATATTTATAAATTTTAAAATAAAAAAATATGTAAAGCATAGCTTTAAATTCATGAAGCAGAGAAAAATATCAAAAGAGTTTTTAGTAGAATGAGTAGCACCCACCTACATTGATGAGTGTAGAGCAGAGAGTGAAATTTGGGTTGAGCATGGAGATGATGGGGCTCTTCATGGTCCTCCTCGTCATAGCAATAATTGTTATGACCGGACGTGTCTTGCAAGCGCCACTTGCGAGTGGCAGCAACAAAAACTTGGGCCAGCCTTCTGAATGGGCTCCCCGTAGGGCTTTCCTTCCTGTACCTTTTGATTCCCAACAAGAAGAGTGCCAATGCTAATGCCAACACCCCTGCCAGCACTCCCAACCCCACTCCCCACCCAACATTGTCCTGTTCAATTTTTCCACATTCAATGTTCATTGTCATCGTCAGACCAAAAAAAACATGTTCATTGTCATCCTCATCAATTTGGATTCTTTTATTGGCTCATGATGCAGGGTGATATCAAGCAAAAGGAGTAATTTATTATAAAAGTAATAATAGTTAATCTTGATTATTATATTATATATGTGTGGTCTTTAATTAAAATATAAAATCATATAACTTTATTTAGAATTTTTATGTGATCTATAAGTATTTAATTTTAATTCATTGTTAGTATAATTTTTTTATATCATAAAAATTATCAATACATTATTTGATAATAATATAAAAAACTTTATACTAAATAATGAATCAAGTTTAAACTTAGTTTTCATTTATAGCCATTTATGTTCAGAAATCAACATCAACTCTTCTTACCTTTTATTAGAGTAATTTTTAAAGAGGTATAGTCTATTATAAATACTTAAATTATTATTTAATATGTTTAATATAGTAAAAATTATTATAAAATTATATTAATTTTTAATAATATTTTTATATATATTAAATAATAATTTAAATATATAAAAAATAACACAATAGACTATAACCACTTAAAAATTTCTCTTTTTATAATAAACAATTTTTTTCACTTAATGTGCCCTGATGTATATATTGAAAAGACTGCTATGAGGAATATGTTCCTATTTTGGTGAAATTTGTTTCTCTAAAAAAAAGAAATGTGTGATCCATATACTCTGCTTGTATGATATAACCCATATTCTATTTGTTTTGGCGTTACAAACAATTTTCAAATATCGCTACTCATATTTGATGTGTCCTACTCCTACCTACCTACCTACCTGGCAAACCACTCTTTTATATATTTTTTACCCCATCTCTTGTTAAGTTCGTACACACCTCTGTTAGTATTTTATATTTTAAAACAAATTATTATTTAATGCCAACTTTGATATTATATATTTTAACTTGGTGGCAATCTTTTTATTAATTACTCTTAAGAACGTATTGTCATAGCAAGAAGTATTATTTTTTTAAAAACTAATTATTCTCTCTTGACATTTTTCTGTTTAACTTTCTTAAAGAATGAACCACACTTCACAAGTTGAAAGTGGATACTGATTATCTAAAAAATAAAATTTAAAATAAACTAACATCAAATTGGGTTTTCATAATCATCATCTTTTCCCCAGAAATAAATGTATAAAATCTAGTAAGATGACTTTCAGATTAAAAAATAATCTAGTAAGATGACCGAAATTCACTTAATAAGAAGATCAACGTATAGACTTCAAAAAATAATTGATCAAATATAAGATAATTCGATTGAAATTATAAAATAAGACTAGAGAAATTTAAGTAATTCTAAATAAATTAATTAAAAATTTAATTTTTAATGAAATCTAATAACTTCTATTAATCCATGTAATCGACCTAATTTAATAACTCAAGTCTTATAGGTTGATTAAATGTATAAAAGTAATAATTAGTATTGGTTTGGGAAAAGAAGGGACGTAAAGCTATTATACAAACTTAACAGCTAATGGTGCTTAAAAATCAAAATAGTTGAGATATGCAATCAGAAAAGGGTAAAGAAATGAATCGCAAACAAACAAATTAAGAATTAGGTAAACCCTCGTTTTCTAATTACTCCACAGATTTTCGGTACATCAATTTAGTTTATGAAAAATGATTAAATTAATTTAACAAATTTTTTTATATTAAAATATTCTAAAGCTATTATTTATTGTGACCAAATTAATGTCATATAATGATTAAAAATAATAATTTAATAACTATTTTAATGTCATTAATGTTTCAATAACAACTAATATTTTTAAATGTTTTGATGACTAAATGTTTAGTAGTTTGATTAATTTACCTGAAGATATATTACTACAAATACAGCAGCAGCTGAACCAGCCACAATGCCCAAGTACCACCAGTTGAAGAATGAACTCTTGGCATTCTTCTCCTCCGGCCTGTCATCGTCGAACTGATCGGCGGCGAAGGTTTGAACGCAGGGCTTGTGGCCTCCGTCGCCAATGGATAGCACATAAAGCGCCACGAAGAATAACGCTTTGTGCTTGAGTACCGACACTGATAGTGTCAAGAAAATCATGCCCTGCAGTGTGTTTCATGTCACGTGAGAATATGAGATACTTTCCCATCAACAAAAGCCAGATAGATAGATATATATATTAAATTAATTGCGAGTGCATGCATGGGCTGACTTATTTAATATGCACAAATCACAAGAAATACGCAAATCTTAAAATGGAATATTGGAATCCTGCCGAGTGGGTTGAGGGGATAGTACTTATGAAAAAGAAGAGCATAAGTACTTGAATCAAAATTAATCTCATACTTGTATAATCTATTTTTAAATAAATTAATTAGATAGCTTAATGGGCCTAAATTTGTATACAACTTAATGGATTTAGATTGTAAAAAATATTAAATTATTTATTAAATTAATTAAATTATATAAATATTAAAATTTTATGATATATAAAATAATAATATACATAATTAATTAAATTGACTTATTAAGTTTAAAAAACTTTTTTAAAAATCTTGAAATATAACCTATTTAATTAAATAAATTTTTTAAAATATTTTGATTTGACTTTTTTATTAAATGAGTCAAGTCAAATCTTAAATAAGATATGTCATAAGCTCCTTATAAATTCTCTAACCTATTCTTACTAGTGATAATAGACACTCCCATAAATTGGCTTAAAAAAAATAATCTTTCACTTACATTAGGACTAGTCATTTCTCCAATTTAAATTTATAATCTCTATCCCGCTTTTTTATCTACCCTAGCTTTATTATTATATTTTTAGTTAAGATAATTTACATGTTACTGTATTTTTTAAAATTTTTAAATCGATTTTTATAATTTAAAATTATAAATAAATTTTAATAATTTTTATAAATATTCAAATGAAGTTCTTAGAGTACATTTAAAATATTTATTAAATTTTTTTAGAATTATAAGAACCTATTTATAATTTTTAAATTATAGAAACTTGTTTAAAAATTCTCAAAAGTATAAGAAATTACTGATTAATTTAACCTGTATCTTTTTAATGTGTAATCTATCAAACAAAACTATGACGTGAGGGAAACAAACACAAAATTTTAGCATCTTATGATATTTAAAATAGTTATGCTTTGCATTTATTACATCCTTCTTATCCGCATAATGTTTACATCTAAAATCCTTATTTAGCCTTATATTTAAAAAATAAACAAAAACACCCATTTGATGCACTTAAAATTATTAATTTCATTCTACTAAATAATTTTTTATTTTTTTGTTAACGCATTACCAAATTACATATATAAAGCTGTACAATGTATATAATTAACATTTTAAAACAGTTAAATACAAAACATTAAGAAGATTATACATTAGTTAAAAAAATTGTTAGGTCTTAAAATAGAGTGATGCTATTAACACTTTCAATTGCATATTTATATTTTTCATTAACCAATTATAATTTTGTAAATAAAATATTAAAATCACAATTTGTTAATAAAGAATGTAGCCTTAAAATATTGTGGCTATGGGGATTTTTTATAAGAAAAATTAATACAGTAAATAATTTATTGTGATATTTATTATGGATTTATGGTTCCTAATCGTGTAGGACCCAATACATACGACTTACTAGTTACAGTTACGACTTCGAAAAAGACAAAAATGTTGCATCAAAAAGAGCAGTGAGCACATCAGATTCTGGCAAGAATCAAGAAGAAAGAAGAAACGCATTACCAAATTAAAATTTAAGAAAAAAAAAAAAGCGAACTAGTAACACTGAGGAAAAAAATTACTTTACCACAAGATAAATGAGTGAGGAGCAGAGTATGGTGTTGAAGCGACCCAGATAGGAATCAGCGATGAAGCCACCAAGCAAAGGGAAGAGGGAGGAAACACCCACCCACGTGTTGACGTCTTTTGCAGCTGTGGTGATTGGTTCATTCAAAACGTTTGTGAGGTATGTGATGAGATTCCCTGCCAGGCCTTGGTATGCAAATCTCTCTGCAACTTCCACAACTGCACAAAAAATATATATAAATCATGAGCTAGCTATATATATATATAAGATATTAATTCCTCAAGTGGAACTGGGTGTGTCCAAATCAAATCAGTGATGAAATTGAAAATTGAAAATGGAAGAAAAAGAGATAAATGGGTATTAATGGTGGGGTTGAACTACTCACATATGATGAAGATGGCAGCATGCCAGCCACCCCGGGTGGTTGTGGTATGCTCGATGAGGGAGTTGCTCTTGTTGCTGCTGCTGCCGATATCTGCCATGATTCACGACTATGCGGCTAGGAGGACCTCAAATGTTGGGGCGAATCAGATTTGGGGAGCCTCTGTGGGGGGGTTTTGTGCTTATATAGGCACAATTTTGAGACTACTTTGTTTATGTAGGGTATGAATGAGGTCATCTGCACTTATAATTGACCGGGGAAGGGAAAATGTTGGTAGTGGAGTTTTTATACCTAAATTCATTTAAATAAATAAATGTACACATATAAATATGCTCATAAATAAATAAACTTTTAAAAATCTTACATTGACGTAAATTGATTCATTTTCATATATCCACCCTATATTGTAACCTAGAGTATTCTTTTTAAAAATGATAAACTTTGTACTATATTTTCTTTTTAATGTGGTCACCTATTATTACCTAACATTTCTTTTCATTTTTTATTTCATTTGTGTTTCTATTTCTAAAAGGTTATTTTCTCTTCATTTCCTTATTTATCTCTTCAATAATATTAAAATAAAATAGTGTAAAAAAATAAAATCATAAAAAATTTCTTTTGATTGTTTTGTTTTGTAATTTCATATTAAAATTTGAATTGAACATAAGCTTATGTTAAATAAAAAGCTAGTTTTAAAATTTAATTATAACTAAAAAATAATTAAACACAAAAAAATGTAAGAGCTTAAAAAATTATATATTTTAATTGATTTGTACATATATGAGAAGTTGATCGCATTTAAAATGATTATACTGAGTATTGAAATTCAAATATAATGTGAAATCAATGTACAAAAATGGAAATGACTTTACATTATACTCTATTTTGTTAGGAAACATGAATATCAATATGGAATACTGAATACAACACAATATACATACATTGATAGAGCAAAGTTTATAAATTATATGATATGATATAATTAAGATACAACATATAAATGGAGGGAATTCACTTACTCCATGCATTAAGACTTACACCCATCTTTTATCATTAATTTAATTTTAATTGAATGGTTTCATATCATCTAATTAAATGATAAGAGAAAATAATATACACTCACATTAATATGGATAAAGAATAATAGAATTTAATTTTACTAATTTTAAATATCAAATCTACATATTAATTTAAAAAATAATATTTATTAAAAAATGTGAAAGTTGCCCAGTAAAAATCTTTCTGAACATGCTTATATTACCACGTTAAACACAAACACTGAGAAATTATTTATATTATTGCAATTGCTTATCAAATAGAAGAAAAAAAATTGTACATAGATAAATTTAGAACTTAGTTGAATTGTTATAATAATTACAATGTCTACTTTTTATTTATTTATACAATATCTACAATTTCCGACTTTTTAAATATTTATATACAAAAATTTATTTTTAATGAGTTTATATGCTAAATTTAAAGGTCTCTACCTATCATTTTTTTTAAATTCGTTAAAATATATGCAAAACAAAATATTATAAATTATATTCAACATTATATTATTTTTTAAGTTAATAACTAAGATATATTTCTTTATTAAAATTATATTTAATTATTCATTTTTTTATTAATGTGAGAGTTTATTTTCTCTTTCTACATTTAATTAAGTTATTTAGAACCATTACATTAAAACAAAATTAATGGCAAGAGTAATAAGTGGATTCCCTCCAATAAATTAAAAATCTCACATTTTATTATTTTTTAAGTTAATAAATTGACTTAATAACTTTGATTTATTTATTCATTAAAATTATATTTAATTATTCTTTCTCCTTATTAATGTGAGAGGTTATTTTCTCTTTCTTCTCTTTCTCCTTATTCTTTCTCCTTATTTTCTATTTGTGTTAATGGTATGAAATTTATAATAAATTTATTTCAAAAGTATTTTTGTGGACAGTGTAAGGTTCACAATTTTTTTAAAAAAATAATTTTACTGTGAATTTTATATTAATTAATATTTTGATTTTTCAAATATATACACAATATCACGTTAATTTTTCTTTTATAAATGTATTGATAAAATTTCAAGCAAATAATACTATCAAATTAATTTTTAAAATAACGTCACATTAGTGTAAATAAAAAATATTTATTTCATGTAATATATATTTATATATTAATTTAATTTTAATAAGCTGTCAGTGTAAAAAAAATTACATGTGTATCTAATGATATTTTGACACGAAATTTAATAAAATTAATGAAATCAATTGTCAACAATTATATGACATATTAAACGCATAAAATAAAGTTTTAACACATTATTGTATGTAAGTATTAAATTAACACTATTTCAAAATCTATATAATGTGTGTAAATCAAAAAGAAAAAATCTATATAATATGTATGTCAGTATGTATATATATATACACTGTATGCAAATTAAAAAACAGTTACGTGAATGGTATAACATTTATAATAAAAACATTTTACATTGTTCAATTAATTTTTTATTAACTTTTTTTTTTTTACATTTCTGTAATACAAAAAAATCTAGAGTATGTTTGCTTTACATTTAACAGCAGCGTTATTCGTCCAACCAAAATACTCAAACTTTTATCTAACTCTCTTACAAACTCATTCTGTATTCCGTGGGAAAGCTACAATAACATACAGTCTGATTTGACATCTCTCTCACATAAATTTACAGTATAAATATGGTGTGCATATTTTAATTGTACGAGAAACATTATCCTACATTTAAAGTGCAAACGGTCGTTTAAAGGAAACAGAAAAAAAATTCCTTCCATTAAATTCTCATAAAAATTTGTGAAAAAAAGGTTTGCGTTGAGATATATCAAAAACAAACATAGCCCTGATTAATAGAAACATATAAAGTTAGAATTTTAATTTATGATTTTTTTTTCTTAAAGTATCCTTATAAGTGAGAAATTAATTTTTCAAGTATGGTCAGATGTTTAAACAAAGTTTCATTCAAATGATATTATTTTCATACACATAAATTTTAGAATTGAATCAATGACTGCATGCTTAAAAATCTAAGTCTCTTCCACTTAAACCAACACACAGGTCAATTTATATTTTTATAAAATACAGTCTTGATAGCTCATATTTGTTTTTGTGTTAACAGTACGGAACAAGATTAACCTACATTTTTTTAATTATGATTAACCTACATTTTAGTAATTAGAAAAACTTCAGCTATGAATTATTAGTTGTTTTTTTCTTTTGGGCTTTCACCCCTTTGTGTCACCAAAAATAAAAAAAAAACTTCAGATATTTTAATTAATGTTTTTAATATATTAAATATGCTTAGAGTCAAAACTAGTCAAAACTTAAATCCTTGAATTTATAAAATTAAGATAAATAAATTCATACAAGAAATCATTCAAGCACGTACGTGGGACATATTAATACTTTTTTTTTTTTACATTTTTAGTAATTATCAAAAAATATGGTGGAGATTTTAGTAATTGAGTTAAATATTAATTATGCCTCGATTCAAAACTAGTAACAAATTGTCAATGGTCATCCATTTTCTGACATAGAGCTCCAAAAAATTTCGGACCTATGAAGACTCTACGTAGTATGCGTTTGTGTAAATATATTTTCTGATATATAAATTTGGCCAAAACTTATTGTGGACATTTTTTAAATAAAGAAAATGTGAGAACCGCTTTAGATAATTTAACAAATATATTAGAATATGTGACTTGATTTTTATACCAAAATAATGTTTACACATATAGGGTGAATAATTTGAAATGCCTTAGTAATTTCAATTAAGATAGGTAGAGGTAATTACATGTCTTATCATGATTTACTAGAAAAAAATGAACAAAAGTCCACTATGTTTAAAGGAGTTTTTATTGCAAGTTCTACTTTTACGTAAGAAAATAAATATTGGCATGCTTTATGAGTAGAGCATCTAGACTCTACCATAAAAGCATGCTGTTGAATAAAATTGGTCTCTTGCTCTGAGAAACATGTTGCTTGGTGAAAGTAAGATAAAAGTGAGAGAGAAGAAAACAAAACAACATCCATGTTTTTAGGAAACATTTAACAAAAGGAAGACTTTGTAACAAGTTGATTACAATAGTTTATGAATTTTTCAAAGCTTTCATACGAGGCTTGGCCTATATATACGAGTGTAACCATGCAATAGCAAGATTATACAATCTTTTTTTGCCTAATTACTCAATGTAGCTAATATTTTAGCTTCATTCCTTAGCAACCTTCTCCCTTAGAATAAAACATTTGTTTGACTTTCTAATGAAGTTAAGATAAATTAATTTTGTAAAGTTTAGATTGTTTTTATTTGATCATATTAATTAATCTTCTTAAAGCTTTGATCAAGGACATCAATCTAGATTCTATCATTTTTTACATTTTAACTAGATAAAATTATTTTGACCAATATATATCCAGTTTTGTTCTACTACAAAGATTGGGTAAAGATCAAAAACTAACGCAAAGTTTGGTGCATCGTATAAGGAAGACCTGATAGTATAAACTTATACTATCAGGTCTTAACATGTGTTTGGTGCTGACACATAATAGGATAGTCAAATCTAGTCAACTATTTTTATCCTATTCTTATAGGATAACTCTATCGTCTCATCTACCCCATGATAAGAGCTGATAGGATAACTATTCCAACCTTGTCCCTCCTCTTCATCTCTATCATCTCTTTGATCTCCACCTCCACCATGGCTTCTCTGTGTCAATTCATAAATTAAAACACAACCTAATAAAACAAATAAAAAAATACAAGTAAAAATAAGTGCCTCCCCAAGTCAGACGGTGCACAGTGATTCGGTAGCTTTGGGTTTCTCGCAGGTCATGACGGCGCTTGGTGGTGGCTCACAGATTTGGGTCGTCGTTGGATTGGACGTACAAGAGTGGTGGTTGTCGGCAAGGTGATGGCAGATCCGGCGTGGCCGTTGGGTACAGGTTGGAGCAGATCTGGGTTTTGGGGTGCCTGTGGCTACAGTGGGCGGCGTTTATGGTGGCCGCAGGTTTGGTGGTTCTATTTTGCGGGTGGCAGAGGCTATGGTGGGTGGCGCCTATGGTGGTGTTGGTTTGGGCGATTGGGTGGTTGTGACAGAAACAGGATGCGGTGGACGGCGCCTACGGTGGTGTTGGTCTGGGCGATTAGGTGGTTGTGGCAAAAACAAGATTCGGTGGCTCACGCGGTGGAGCAGAGGGTTGCTCATGGTGGTGGCTAGGTGCTGCAACATTAAGGATTGAATTGGAGTAAAATGAAAAAGGAAATAGAGAAATGAGTGGCTGGGACTGGGAGAGATCTGAGCATCAACAAAGGAAGAGGAAATCCAGAAATTGGAGGTACAGGAATGGAGTGTTGCTGAGAAGTCGAAGGAGACGATGGGATGATGAAGGGTAATATGGTCATATTAGATAGTTATATATACTATCAAATTGTTTATACTATTTGCACCAAATATTTGATAGTATAAGAACTTATTAATTTGTTTATACTATCAAACTTTATCCTATTATCGTATACTATAATGTCTTATACTATCAGGTGTACCAAACACAACCTAAGATCTCATTAAGCCATTAGAAGTAGAGGGGGTACTTGGATACAATACTAATAATTTTTCAAGTAAGGATATTCGTACAGTGAGTATCATAGCCACTTTTAGGTTACTTTCCTAGTATTACCTTACTTTAATTAATTTTTCTTAAAAGTTTATAATAGTGATTTTGTTATATAATTTAATTTTTGAAATTTTTATACGCAACTTGAGTTATGAATTATGAGATAAAGTTTCTAAATTCTTATATTGTTTTATTACGTATAGTTATTACATATTTCTCTGTGTCTAACTGGATAAATTTGGTACATTAATTATGATGAATATATATTTTAAGCACTTACAATTAGTTTTGTCTAATTTTATAATTTTAAGTATTAATTTTTATGACAAAATACGTAAACTGTGATGATAGTATTGATATATATATTTTGGAATATCAAAGACACTAAGAAGAATCATTATATACCTTGGTATAGTGAATGACCGAATAATGAGACTATCATGTGATTATGAGATTTATGTGTATCTGATGCCTAAGCGAGAATATTTAAGACTACAGAAATGGTTGGTTAATGCTTGAGATTTGGGACTAATGATTTGAGATGCTTACTTGTAAATAAATGTTGTTCTTCTAGTAAAGACATGGAGTATTCCTATAAGAAAGTGATATTAAAAAAAAGGATTTTCAAAAGAGAGATTTTTTATAAATATGAGATTCATTGAAGAAGGATTTCCTAATAGAAAATATTTCCATAATTTGGAATTTGAATTCGTTTACATTTTATTGAATATCATGCAAATGATTGGAATACATTTTTGATATGTAATCCTTATTATCCGTGTGGAGTATACTTGTTTTATTTTTTGTTTAACACTTAAGTGTCCTTGTATTCACTAAATTGTAAAACTCATTCCATTATAATTATATTTTTAGAACCTAATCAGACATTTTCTATGCCTCAAGCATAAAGAATTTGTCCACTTCTAAAGTGAAACAAGTTTACTCTTCGAAAATGACTTGAAGATATGGACACTTAGATTTCTAATCATAGGATTGGATGTACTCATCTTGCATACTGATCAACATATTATATGATGTTTGTAATTAAATAACTATTGATAAAGTCTAAATTGCTCATATGTGCCTAGTTTATTTTAATAGTACTATTGTCAAGCTAAGGTTTAAGTCTCCCATATATTTGGGAAGACTTTGCCCAAAGATTACATGTAATTATTTAAAAATAATGCGAGTTTTGTTATAATATTGAATTGCATGTGATAGTTAATTAGGCTACAAGGATTAGAAGTGCTTAATCCCTAGCGTGTCTCATTTCCTCGAATTGAGATGTGACATAAAAATAGAACAATTAAGGTGGGAAAATGTTATTAAAATTTGTGTGAGTTTAAATAAAAAAATTAATATAGTATTACATAAAGTTAAAGATAATTTATTAATACTAGTGGATCGAATCGGTTCGCATTTTTTTTTCATTGATTACATTATTTATTTTACTATTACTTAAATGAAGAAGTTAATGTAAGTTATTTAGTTTTTGTGAGTTGTCAAGAGAGTTGTAGTAGTTACAACAATTTAATTTTTGCGAGTTATCAAGAGAATTGTAGTGGTTACAACTGCTAGGTGTAGAAGGTAGATAAGAGAATATTATAGTTTTTCCCTTTTTAATTAGAGTTTAAATAAATATTAATGAAAATTTTGAAAAGTCAATAGTGGACAGCAAATCTCAGCATTTTTTTTTGTATGAGTTTAAATATAAAATTAATATATTATTATATAAACTTAAATTTAATTTGCAAAGAAGGGTGATTAGGTAAAACTTTCTTAAAGTTGTGATTTCAAAATTTGAACTCTTGACATTAAAAGTAAAGTTCACCTAAAGTTGTAATTCACTTCTACTGCAATCAATCATTGCTGGGTTTTGTGTTAAATATGAAAATTTCTATAGTATCAATCTTTTTTTCTTAGGTTTGATACTTAGGATAAGCTGTCGCCTGTTGAGCATTTCATTGACTATTAATTATTTTTAAATATTTGTTATAAGTTTAACATTTAATAAATACTTGATAACTCATTATAGATATTAAACCCATCAAAATACCATAGAAATTCACGTTAGATATATTACATTACCTAAAACAATTTAAGTGAGAGCATTTTAGAATAGAAAAATGTATTCAATTTTGACAACTTGTAAACTTATGTATTGTATACTTTTTCTTTTTAATTTAGTCAAAACCTTGGTACATTTAATTTAATCAAAATCTAGGTCGTATGGCTTTTGAAAAATCCAAGTAATTTGAACAAGTCTAGTAAGAGACTGAATTTTTAAATCAACTTTAGTCTTTCGAAATTTATTTTCATCAAATCAGAGTTCATATCCGCTAAATAATATTTTGTGAAAAGGAGCAATCTCCATATTCTGAAGGAATCTTAGTCTTACACCTATATTAAAAGAGGAGGGATACCTCATAAAAATTTAATTCAGTCAAGTATTTTTCTGTTATGAAATAAATTGATGTAAAACTAATTTTGGAGTGTGACATATTAATTGCTTAATTGAGTCAAATTTGAATAATATGATAGTCAACCAATGAAAATAACAATTTTTGAAAACTTAAATAAATGTAATAATGTCAAAATACAAGAAAATCTCTTCAATTATAAATTATGAATAGAAAATTTTCTCTGCTTGAATTGAAACTCATCATCACAACTCATTAAATTCATTAAACTGTTTATATTGACATCTTTGTAGGAGTTTTTTACACATATTCGAAAGGATCAAAATACATTAATATATACAGTTTAGTAAATTTAAGGAATGGTACTAGTGAATTTTAAAATACAAAAGAATTTTTTGAACATAAATTATAATTAGAGAAAGTTAGTTGCATTTTACGATATAACGCACATTTGATTCGCAGAAATAGTGATTCGATACTTGTCTTGATATAAAATAATGATGATTCCTTGCTTTCCTTCTTTAAAACGCTGAATGACAATTCTATTTTGGGTCTTGAAACAAAGACAAGCATATATATATAATCTGAATATTCCTTCCTAATTAAAAAATGGTGAGAATAGTCATTCTATGCACTATGCAAAATACAACTAGTTAATGCTTATTTTACTTTCTTATATATTTTCATTAGCTATAATTATTACTTTGTCTTATATTATTTCTATATATCAAATAAAAAAATAATGGAGTAAAATAAAATAAATTTTACTCCTAAACTAATCATCAAATGATGGAGCAGGAACGATCATTCCATTCCAACATATTTCTATTCTCATTTTAGTCTTTTACTAATATATCTCTACAATATTGCTATAAAACTAACATTCAGGTTGAAGATGGTGATTAGATAAAATCTTTTTCAAAGTAAAGACTACAAGATTAAGATTCAAATTCCTTATATTACAAGTAATGTTTGCCTAGAGTCATAGTTGGCCTCCGTACTGCAACGAACTATTTTTAGGCTATATTCCCATTCTAATTTGATAAAAAATAATTTCATGTGCCAAACATGCAATCTAGATAATTGTGTTCATTAATGTATGCAGCAACATGCATTAGCCCCATGCGAACCACGACTTGATAATAGGAAGAAAATAAGTTAGCTATTTCGAATTAGATTTTTTTTATAGAACTATTTCTAATTAAATTAATAAGAATTATATAATAGACAACAAAGAAAATGTCAAGGACCCCGTTGCAAATGAGTTCAAACGTCAGGAATCAAACTGAGAGTAAATTCAAATGTCAGTGGCTTAAAATATAAATTGAATGAATAAATTTTGTTGCACAACATCTTGATATAAATCATCTCACAGTAGAATAATGAGATGACAAAATTAAAATGTAGATGCGTAAAAAATAAGGTAAAATTAATTGTAATTAAATGATGAAAATGTACCAATGTGAAGATGTATATATGACGTCATTCAATTTGAAATTCTACATATAAGTTCAAGAATGAAAATGAGGGTACACGACACCTAAGTTCAAGGATCAAAATGCATTAGCTATTTATATATTAAGAACTAAATTGAGAAATTTAAATAAAATGTCAAAGACAAATTTGATATCAAACTCAAATGCAAAATATTAATTAGTCATATCTTTAGAGAGGATTTAACCTAATCATTATTTTCGACTTAAAATTGTATGAACAATTCATCCAAAAAAAATGTTAGTCATGAAATATTTATTCAAATAACATTAGCATAGCTCTTAAAGGCTACATATGAATCAATGAGGTTAAATGTCAAATCCATTCCCAATTTTGAATTTGTTCTGAAAAAACACCTCGTTCTCTGGGAATCACACCCTTTTTTTTTTGTTTCTAAACTAATAACTTCAACCCATAGTCTATATTTGGAAGAGTTTGGAAAAAAGGAATGAAAGGAATAATTTTTAAGTTTAAATAAATATTTTATTTATTTAAAAAATCAAAATAAAATAAATAAAATAAAAAATTATCATGTAATATTTTAATTATATTTTATAATTTTTTCAATTTAAAAATGAAAAATTCCTCTTTCGATTCTTATTTTTAAAACTCTTCTATCTAAACCTACACAGATAATAACTAAACATTACAATAAGGTTTCACAGATGACTCATTTATTTATTTAAAAAAATTCATTTATGCTAATGAAATAGGTTACTGATTGTGTTGCAAATTGGATGTGGGTAGAAAAGTTAAATTAATGAAGTTGAACGGTAGGGGAATGCAATTAAAATAAAACAAAATAAGAGGGGCTTTTCAAATAGCTCCATGAATTGAAGTTTTTTATATCATGTTTAACCAATAACTTGGGGGAGTTTGACAATTGAATGGTACACTAGGAATCAATATTGCCTTGTTATGATTCGTACGTTTGTCAAAAGATATTTTCAGTAAAGCCTTTGATCCAACACTTTATAATAAGAGGCTCCTGCAACCGTTTACTCTATAGGTGGGCCTAAATATAATTCGTGATCTTGTAGGAAAATATAATTTTTATGTCTCCATCAAGTAATAGACCCTTTTGCTTGACTTTGGGTCTACTATCTTTATTGAATAAGCCACGCACGTCATTTTCTATTAACTGAATATCAGATTTATTTAACTAATAATTTATTTATCATTAGCTACTTAACCAACTATACTTAATTATATTTCTTGCCAAAGATTTCTTGGTTAATTATTGGTAGATTATTGATTAAATAAATTTAATATTTAATTAATAGTAAGTAATATAAAGCGATGTGCGTAAAAGTGTGTCCAGCATTACTCATCTTTATTTTAAGGATAATTTAAATTAGTAAAAAGTCAAAATGTAAATCATATTTTTTAACTTTCATCCTTCGACATATAATTTTTTGTAATTTTATCATTTTAATTTTAATCATAATTTAATATGTAATAAATAATTTATTTAATTTTTAATTATCTGTTATTAATTAATATAATTATTAAATTTGAAACCACAATATTTGTTAAAATCACATGAGGGTTACTTTCAGAATGTCAGTGTTATTGAGCTTACAAAGCAAATGTAAAAAGGACAAGTGATTTCAAAGCTATCCTCATTCTCAAGCTGTTTGAATTCATATTGATTTTGTTGTGAGAAATTGTGAAGTGTTTAGGATAAAAGAGGTTTCTCTCATTTTGTAACATTGAATGTGTGAACCATCACTTATTCTCATTTTAATTAATTTTTAATGTTATACTTATAGTTAAGATAACCTCATTTGATACTACAAAGCAAAAGAAATCTTTTGCAACCCAAACATCTAAAAATTTCTCTTTTGTTGTAAGTGTTAGTGTCAAGATCATGATTGATTTTAGGGTTGATTGATTGAAATTGTAATTGATTTCATATATAATTATATTTTATTATTTTTTTTTTATATAATAATCTTCTTATATAAATAAATGTTAACCATCCTATATATAATTTGTTTAGAAATATATAGATATTCATCAATTTTTTTCTTTGTTTATGTCTCTAACTGTATGGTATAAGTATTTTTAGATTAATTTTCGTGTCAATCAAGATTAAATCTTTCTTGAAACAATCTTAATCTTAAGGGTTCGCCGCCAAAAGCATAATAATGGAACACAGCTTAATAGTTTCCTACTTTGCTACCAAACACAAGGCATTATCTAATAGCAAAATGCTATTTTTCGGCTCAGTTAACGGCAATGGCTACCCTATAATCTTATCTTATCTTATAACAATTCACAATAATGTTTTCAAACTTATTTTATATTGTGCCCTTTTCATGACAATGGGCCTCCGAGTAATCATGAAAAGTCTTTACTTTTTGGAAATGGGACAACCACAGTCAATGCATCAAAGCTTTTCTTCCATTTGCTGCTGTGAAACTTAGTGCTTCACTGATAACTTTTTTTTTTCTTTAATTTCTCTGATATATGTAACTTTCTCCATTTTACTTCCAAGACCTTTCAAGGTTTGGCCGACTACCCTATCCATCTATATACACATACTCTATAATCTACTGATGTAAGCTTTTTTTTTTTTCACCTTTTTTCTCTATGAAATTAATACTCAAAGAAGCACCATAGAGAAATGACTATGAATGTACCTAATTTTGCTGCCATGACCACTCTAAAGGTTTGGCCGACTGTCACCATCTGCATACTAGTGATACCAATAGCAGCTGATTTCTTGCTCACACTTAATGGCCATGGAATTGGAATTCATTAGTACATATTTTATTGTGCCTATTACGCTCTAGGAGCAACCACACACTTCCTCTCCCGACAGCACCACTTGGACAACACTACCAAATTGTGAAAGTGGTAGTAAGTCAGCACCTGAAGCAAAATCTATATAGGGTCCATTTTTCACATTATGGGGTGTCCAAGTTCACTGATGCAAACAGTTCCACTTGGTATACACTTGATATTGAAAATTACTGGCTATGATCCTTGACAAAAATGGAATCTCACAGTGAAAGCAGGCCAATAAGGGAGGGACTTTCTAGGCCTTGTGCATAAGGGAAAATGTGTGTCTAAGATTCAATGTCTCAGTGTTGGAAGTTAGAGTTGGACAGAGACATTGTGCCCTTTATAGACTTTTTGAATATCAGAAATTGGATGTGCTAGGCAATCTAGTTGAGAAGGACTTGTATAGGCACCCTTTTACACAGATTTGCAGCTCTATGGATATGGTTGTCAAAAGCATTGGTTTTTTCTAAATTGATTGCTATGACAGATTGAGAAAGAGTGTTCTTTATCAGCTCGTAGAAGCAACAGTAACTTGATACAGTTCATGTGATTCTTGAATGTTTTAGGAGGATTTGCACCCGCCTCCTTTCTTTTTTTTCCCTCAACCTGAAGATGTGAAATATCATACGAGAGGAGTATTAATAATAGAATTTGTAAGGAGCAAGTTTTGTCCATTCACTCTGAAATAAATAATCGAGATTATAGTATACTAGCTTGATAGAATATCTAGGACAATAATCGGGAAAGGAGTCTAGAATTTAGGACGGTGGCTGTGACAACTGAGTCTGGAATAGAGTTTGAAATTTAGGACAAAAATCGGAGTCTAGAACAGAGTTTAGAATCTAAGACAGATTGGTTCAGCTAAATGCAGATTGGCTCCATCTCAGGTGTAGTTTGGCTCTGTTCCCATTGTATATTTTCTCCCATGCTACAGATCGCCGTCGTTCTTGTTGTGTTCTAAATATTCTGGCAATCTTTCCACTTACTATCACTATTTTTCCATCACTTCTTCTCCAGACCTTTTTCAGTATCACTGTTTCTCTATTTCTAACAAGATATCATAGAAGTATCACCCTCCATGACCTGTCTCGTCACTATTTCGTTGCATAGTTCTCAAAAATTTGGAACTCTAATTAGTCACCTCTCATGTCGTGTTTTCTTTCTGACTTTCTCTCTCCATCTCTCTGTCATTACTTTCTCTTTCCTATTCATAGTTGGCTCAGTCTCCACTACGCTCCTCCGCTCTTTCGTTACACTCTTGATCAATTCTATAACATCCTACTTCTAATTTACATTTTTTATTTTCTTTCTATATTTTTATGTAATTTAGAACTAGACGTTACAAAAATACTTTTGATATTATCATTAGCTTTTAAGTATTGATTTTGAGGAATACATTCTTCAAGAGTTAGTTATATGTACATGTGCATTAGTTAAGCTAGGCACCTATCTTTCAAAATGAGACTTGCAAAAGCCTTCTCAAGGTGTTACTACTTACATATTTACAAATATTATTCATCTTAACTATTCATCAAAAAGTAAAATTATCAAGAACAAGTCTCCCAATGTGACACTGAAAACATAATGCCCTAGCTCAGGCATATAAACTTGTTGAACACGGAACTCAACTGGTACTTTAATTGTGGGTATTATCTGAAATATCACGCAAAAATAAGTGAGATAAAAATCTCGGTAGGAAAGAGCAAAAACAGTAATGTTCTGGACTGAGATTTTAGGTTATTAGTATAGGAGCAACCTGGTCCCACCATAATCATACCCAGATATTATTATGCGCTATCTTGATGAGTATATCAGCCTATTTATTAGGCATAAATCTCTCAACTATCCTTGATGGATATGAAATCTAATTATATCCTACATAAATAGGAAAATTAGTTAAAAGGGATCACAATCCCTAATGGATTCTAATCCTAAATAACTGCATTTAATACAAATTGCACTCATCTTAAGATGCTCCTATAAATACCATGTCAGGTCTCAAAGGTATGCATCTGTTCTAATATACAGATTGCCTTCTTTGTGCACAGTCTAACTTGAGTGTCGGCAAGACCCTGCCGCCCAACGCTCTCCTCTTCCTGCCCCATCACTTGCTGCTGAAACCTTCGTTGTGAGAAACCAGACACTCAATGCTGAAAACCAACACGATGGGCACCCAACCTCTGTTTCCAATGAAATCCCTAACCCATCGTGCAGGATTTCGGTGAATAGACTTGGAATCCTAGCACGAGGAGGTAACCCCAATGCCCAAGAGCGCAGAATCTCGGTTTATCAGTGTTTGGGAATGCCTAATAATGAAATTGGCGATCGTGTGTCTCGCTCTCAACGCACGAATCAGTCCCAGGCATCCCAACGCCAATTTCAAGACATGTTACAATAGCATATGACTATGCTGAACGAATAATATCAAAGGTTGGAAGACATACAACGGGTAATGCATGAAAACCGACCCAAACCTCATCGTCATGATGGCAGTCTTAGCGCGGGAAACAATCAAAGAAGGGCACATACCGATGCTTCTGTGATCACTGTTCGGAATGACAATCCGAACCGCGAGATTGAGGAGCATCCTTTTTTTGAGCAACTTATGGAACACTGCGTTCCCAGAAATTTTAAATTTCCAATAAACTTGGATATTTATGATGAGACTACGGACCCCCAGGAACACGTAAATGCCTTCAAATAATCTATGTGCTTCTATGGAGGATCTATGGAGTTGTTATGCCGTGTCTTCCCTCTTTCATTGAAAAAGGGAGCCCTCAAGTGGTTTTCAAGCTTACCGCGATGATCTGTTGTTGACTGGCCAGACCTTAAACAAAGGTTCTTGCTCTAGTATACTACCAGCAAGGAGCAACCCAGATCCATTGAATCTCTATCAAAGGTTTGCCAAGGGAGGGATGAGCCCCTTCATGATTACGTCAAGAGGTTTATGGCAACAAGTACAAACATGGAGAACTTCAATGACAGAATAGCCATTTACTATGCCAGAAGTGGTCTTTGGGTAGGTTCTGAGTTCTTCGCATCCTTGGTGAAAGAGAAACCAGAGAATTTGGGTGAATTTTAGAAACGATCCCAGAAGTATGTCAGCATCGAGGAAGCAACAGAGGACCAAAGGAGATAAGACAAAGGTGAACCTTCTCACCAGAAGCTCAATCATAACTCTTCACACCCCCGACGTTCCAAAGGCAGCCCCCCCGGGGAAGGTACTCTGATTATACTCCTCTAAACAACCTCTCAAAAAATAATCTTGAAGGAGTTGATGCAGACTGCGTTTCAAAATATTTGGAGGCTACCCCCATTAAGAAACACAAGCAGAAAGACCATTCTAAGCATTGCACATGGCATAAAGGTTATGGGCATGATACGGAAGATTACTATCAACTCCGTGATGCCATCAAATTCCTAATTAAGGCTGGACGACTACAATAGTATATCCTCCGGGTCCAAAACAAAGAGCATCATGGCAAGCGTAGAGATGACAAACGCAGTCCACGGTAAAGCCCATCCCCTCACCGCAGAAGAAGGACTCGAAGTCCCAGGAGAAGATCTCGAACTCCACCTCACCAAGATAACAATGACCAGCAGGATAGGAACAGGGACACTCCCGCTGATGACAACGGTGACCTATGTTCTGAGCCAAATAGAACGATTAACATCGTTGTTGGCGGCTTCGCTGGAGGAGGGACATCAAATGGAGCTCAGAAAAAAGCCCTCAGGATGGCGGTATTTAGTGTATCCTATTTCGAACCCAAATTACGGATTACAGAAAGAAAAACACCCTCCAACACCTTTACGGATGAGAACTACGACGAAATTATCCTAGAACATGATGATCCACTCGTCATCTCAGGAATAATATCCAATGCCGAGGTCCGCTAAATTTTCGTGGATCAAGGAAGCTTGACAGATATTATGTTCCTAGATCTCTATCAGAAGCTAGAACTACCACCATCGGATTTGACTCCTCACGATAGGGAACTGACAGGTTTCACGGGTGAGAAGATCAACCCGGTAGGTTACTATGAAACCCACTTGACTCTGGGATCCTCTAAACTATTTAAGACTGTCAAGGTAAGGTTTTTGGTGGTGAATTGCCCTTCAGCCTACAACATCATCTTGGGCCGCCCTGCCCTAAATGCTCTCGGTGTAGTGGTGTCTACTGCCCACCTAGTAATGAAGTTTCGGAATAAAAATAATGATGTTGTCATTATTAAAGGCGATCAAGTTGCTGCCAGGAAATGCTATAATGAGAGTCTAAATATATGTCGGGCTCCTAGGAAGACTAAAGCATGCATCTCTAGCCCGACTTTAAATCAGGTCAACATCCTTATGATCGAGCTAGACGTTTGTGAAGAGATATGAGGTATCAAACCCCAGCCTGAAGGAGAGTTGCTTCCACTCCATCTAGGTGATAAGCCTAACCAAGTCACCAAAATAAGCGCAAACTTGGAAGAGCAAGAGAGACGCTAGCTAATAGAGCTCTTGCAGAAAAATAAAGACTTATTTGCTTGGACATCCTCTGACATGCCTGAGCTTGACTCCGCTTTCATCTGCCATCGTTTATCTATTAAACGGGATGTGAAGCTGGTCTCCCAGAAGAAAAGAAAAGTTGACCCTAGGAGACAACAAATCATCCCACACAATAAATACGGATGACCTTCTCACAAAGCCTAGAACAAGTTCACTTGTTCCATTAAAAGACCTCGAATCCACTGGTACTTTGGCTCGACACAGCTCGTAAGGTTGCCACACTTTAGCAAGATCCGAGGAGTACAAGGTTCGAAGAGGATCAGCAATACATGACGGCCAAATAGGAGAATCCACTTAACCACCCTCTAGGAATAAGTAGCGCATTCAAGGGTCTTAACCCGTGCCTATGTAAGCCTGACCTTAACCCAAAAACCAACAAGGTTTACAGAGGTTAAGCATATTCTTAAAAAAGTCTCGAAGGACCCTCAAGGCTATAGACAGTTAGAAGAGTGTCAACTGACCCCGTTCCTGATGGGAGCCAAATTTCGAAGACAAAAGGCCTTCAAGCCGGATTCTACCTTGAGTAACCTTAGGAGCCCATTCCCAATGGGATCAGGGAGTGCCTTATATTCCATGTTAAGAGGGCAACCCACCAAACCCTTCTCAACGAGTTAGTCGCGAGTCGCAAAATCTTGACATTTGGCTAAAACCATCATGTGGTTACTGGAAACACAGATAATGAAATCTATGTTTATGCCATTACGATACCTGCCGCAAGTTATCTTATGTTAAATAGGTTGTGCAGTAGAAAAATCCTAAGTTTAAGGAAAATCCGTGCACTAAACCATAAGCATTAAAAGACTCCAACCAAGGACTACTTAAATTATACTAAAGTCACGAGGGATCCTAAATACCAAAGCGATTGGTAATGGATCTCGGACATGATTTTTACTATACCAATGTCACGAGGGATCCTAAATATCAAAACAATTGGTGACAGACCCCGGACAATGTTTCTCCTTTATACCTAAGCCAAGTAGGTTTCCAGCGCCAAAATACTTTAGACAATGAACCTCAGGCTAAGGTTTTGAATCATACCTAAGCCAGGTGGGATCCCAAAAATCTAATATGATTAATGAAGGACCCCAGGTAAGGTTTATTTTTGCCTAAGTCTAGAATTTCGAAGGCTTGATATTATGGGCATCGAACCTTGGACTAAGGTGTTGATTATGCCTAAGTCCTGAATATCATATGTTCGATGAGATGAGCATAGAATCCCGTACCAAGGTTTTAAATTATATTTAAGCCAAAAGGGATTCTAAATGCCCCGGGTAAGGTTTAATAATAATTATACCTGAGGGAGAAGGGATCTTATGTGCCCTGAGCTAAGGTGTTATATTTGCCTAAATCTAAAGGTTCCAAATGCTCGATATTATGAGCCTTGGATTATGGATTAAGGTGTTATATTTGCCTAAATCTAAAGATTTTGAATGCTCGATATTATGAGCCTTGAATTATGGATTAGGGTGTTATTTATGCCTAAGTTTTAAATTCCAAAACGCTTGGTTATAATAGGCATTGGACCATGGACTAAGGTGTTATTTCTACCTAAGTCAAGTGGAATGTCATGCACTCGATATTATGGGTGTGGGATCCCAGACTATGGTGTTTCCATAAGGAAATAATTTCCTAAGTCCATAAAATAGTTGTGAAAAGCAACATAATAGGCGTTGGACCCAGTACGGACCATGGAAAAAGAAGTAAACACGGTAATAATTTTGGCTCATTCTGTGGAACCCGGCCATTTATGGCCAACAGACGTGGTGGATCGGACTACGACATGTCCACAAGTGTCATGATTAAACGCCTCCAAATTAGAACTCATAACCCTATGGAGAAGCACGGACCACGACTTCAAGTAAAGCACAGAGTCCGTCATCCGGGGGCATTGAGACTTACTACTTCACTATATTGGCCAAGCGCCAAGCTGGGGACAACAGTTTTGGACTGTAATCCGGGATCCTGTCCCATTGGTCAACCCAGCATACATCCGACTTGAATCTATCGTTGACACCCCGGCAGGAATTCACTTATGACATACAACCGAGATCCCCCGAACTACACATGGGGGCAAATTATGGCTTACCTCAGAGGGCAGAATGACAATGTAAGCAAAGTGATCCAACTTGGACCCTGGCCTTACACGTTAACCCCGGAGGAATACTATGACATATCACGGACCTCGGCCCTTTCGAAAACATTATGAGATCTGGCGTTAACTCTGACTTGGATCCCTTTGTTCACTGCGTGCCGTGTGCTCCTACTGAACATGGGTACCTTGACACTTAGCTGTCCAATCTAAGCGCCAAGCTGGGGACAACTGTTCTGGATCGAAATTTTGGGTTATTAGTACAAGAGCAACCCGACCCCACTAGAATCATACCCAGACATTACTACGTACTATCTTTATGAGTATATTAGCCAATTTTTTAGGTATAAATCTCTCAAGTATCCTTGATGGATATGAAATCTAATTATATCTCACATAAATAGGAAAATTAGTTAAAAGGGATCACAATCCCTAATGGATTCTAATCCTAAATAATTGCATTTAATACATATTGCACTAATCTGAAGACGCTCCTATAAATATCATGTCAGGTCTCAAAGATATGCATCTCCTCTAATATACAGACTGCCTTCTTTGTGCACAGTCTAACTTGAGCGTCGGAGTACATTTTGCAGGTACCCACCTCCTCGCACCACCGCTGCTGCTACTGTGCTACGGAGGAGTCCATTATCATGTCTATCTGAGGTACCATCTGAATTTACTTCAGAATAAGTAACAAGTTTGAACTAATGATATTTCAGTCGTTACTAGTATGGAAAATAGTTTACCACCCTTTGCAATTCTTTCCTTCTAAAAACTATATCAAATAGTCTAAAATTTTATACCAGAAAATTCTCAATAACAAAAGAAATAAATAAATAATTCATAAAAATAGTATAAGTAACTTCATAAAAATGAAGCAGTAATATAATTCTTAATAAATAAATTCATACTAAAAAATAAGTAATTGAATATCACTCAAAAAAATTTCTTTTCATCATTTCTTCTTCATCATCATCTCTTTTTAAATCATCATCTCATTTCAATACTCTCAAATAAATGTGCATACTTCTCTTATGATAATGAGGCGTCCCTCAAAATCCTTTGGATTATAACCACAATAATCTCTAATCAGGGCGTTCCCTAATAAGCTCTAATCATGGTCATAATAATATTTAATCGAGGAATTCTTAATAATCTCTTGACAAAGAGGCGTCCCTCAATGTCGTTTGATCATGACCATAATAATATCTAATCAGGGCGTCCCTCAATAATCTTTAATCATGGCCATGATACATCTCTGCACATTGATTCATTTTTATCTATGAGATAACTTTTCAAAAATTACTTTCTTCATTGAAAATTTGATTATTATTATTATAAATAATGCAAAAAAATAAAATAAGAATAGTAATTGATCCAACTAAAATGATAAAGAAAAAATTAAAAGAACAATTGATGTAAAAAATGATTGAAGAATTATTCACGTGAAATCTCAATTTTTAACAATTTGAGATAAGTTTATTCGAATAAATAAAATTTTATTCAAATAAATCCATTAAAATCTCAATTTTAAAGCTTTTTGTCAAATTTTATTTGAATAAGAAAAATTTTATTCGAATAAATCCTTTAGAAAACAGCATTGAAGTATTTTGTAACAAGGTTTATTCGAATAAACTAATGTTTATTCGAATAAATCATTCGAAATCATGTTGTAGAAAATAGAAAAAAAACAATTTATTGTCATTCTTTCTTCAGTGAAAATGACGGAAAAAGGAATGGACCAAGAGATATGGTTGGAAGAAATAAAGAAGAAAGAGTAGGCTTTTACTATTTCCTACCTATTACAGAATTTGGATCAAGTAAAGGAGTGTGTGAAGATGGAGGAATTGAGTTGTTGAAAACAGAGTTTGAGTGTTTGTGTGTTTGGGTGAGTGTGCTGTGATGAGAATGGGAGGATGGTGAGGTATTTATAGGGTTAAATTTGAGCTTCCTTGCATATGAAGAGTGCTAGGTGTCATAAGGAGATTAATTCTTCTTCAAAGTCTTCATCCTTAATCATTAATTCTAATCTCATTTCATCCATGATTTGCCACACGTTTTTGCTTACACCACAAGCTTATTTCACCTATTATTAATATTGAACACTTGTCTCCCTCTTAGTCATGGTTCATCACTTCTTATTCTAGGATTTTCTCATGCAACATTTATCTTTGTGCCACCTATGCCTTTTGGTAATCATTGCGTTCAAATCTAAACTTGACACTTGTTCATTGCAATCATTATTTCCAGAATTTTCATGGTTTCAAGAGTTCCTCATTTGACACATGTCTTGCTTACCTTATTCATCTTACGTCGTCATATTAGTTCCTTTGGAACCAGTTGGACTGAAGAACCAGAAAGAAATGAAGGAAGAACTGATTTTGAATGAAAACTTGGTTTTCATTCTGTTATGTGTTTCTCATTTCTATTATATGTGCCACTTGATTCGAATAACAAAAGCTTTATTCAAATAAAGTTATATAGTTTTTCCAATAGTTTTACACATCACAAACTTTATTCGAATAACCTTCTGGTTGTTCGAATAAAGAGCTTTTTATTTGAATAATTTTATTTGGAAAGTTATGTATTATATAGTTTTTCATATTATTATTATTATTATTATTATTATTATTATTATTATTATTTAGGAATGTTGCAAGTTCCGCTTGATCTTTCATCTTTGATCAGTTCTGCCTGATCCAGTATTTTCGATATGTATCTTTGTTCAGTTTCGTCGATCAGTTGTGTTTGATCTAGCCTGAAAGATTGGCTCTGTTTCTATTGCTCTAGCCTTCGATCAGTTCTGTCTGATAGATTGACTCTGTTACAGTTATTTTCAGCCAAATGCAGATTGATTCTATCCCAAATGCAGTTTGAGTCTCTTAACTTCTCAAAGATCTCGACATTGTGTTTTTACAATATTTTTAGTTTATTTTATTTTTGTGTGTCTAATTGTAACTGAGATGTGTTATAATATCTAAAACATATCTTTAAATTAAATTAGGCTTGATTTTATATTATCTTAAATATTTGATTCACACATAATTAGATATATTGTTTTGATTATATTTGATTATATTTCTTTTTTTATATAGGCTCTCTCTTATATAAATAGAGAATTATCTTGTACACATTAATTAATTTAAAAATAATTTAGAAATATATAAAAATCTTCTCTATTTCTAAATTTTTTTTTTGTGTCCCTATTTTTCTATTTTTAATATAGTTAATACAAGATATAATCCACCAAAAAAAATTACAAAGATATAAAAACAAATAATTTCTCCCTTTCATCTCTTTTATTTATTTATTTATTTTTTGGTACATTCTCTTTTATTAAATTGAAACACTCGTTTAGCCATTTCAGTTAATATATGTTACTCAATTTAGGATATGTTATCCACAACCAAGACAATTAGTACTTTACTAGTAATAAAAGAAGAGCAATGTCGAGTACTACTTGATCATGAATATCACAAGGTCAAATTTCATTGAGTGGGGATGTGAGTGATGAGAGAGAATGGGTTACCTGTCCTTATGTAAGCATCCAATCATCCAATGGATCCCAGAAAAGGTGATATATATAATACTTCATTTACACAGCACAATTTTATCTAAAAATACATTATGAAAATGTTAGTATATTTGCCATTTCTTAGTTTTTGGTATTTTTACATTTAATATTTTTAAATTCCAAAATCACGTATTATACAATTCATTGATTCAATTAATTTATTACTTGAAACTTTAATTAATTAATATTTATTTATTTATTTTGGGTAAAATTAATAGATAATATTTTTAGGGAGATTTATTTATTGGTGTCATATACTCATATTACGCCTGTATTTAATTTTACTTTTGTGCTTTGTTTATTTTTTTCAAAGTATTCTTCATGTAACCACTTATCATATTAGAATAAACCACAAAAATTGTGAAGTGTAATTATTTAGCTTATTTCATTAAAAAAATGGTCAGACATTTTTTAACTGAATAACCTCTGTTCGTGAAATAATCATACTCTTTGTTACTGTTATTCTGTTATGTTATAAATAATGACTATTTATAAAGATTAAGAGAAAAAGATGACGATACATCGCATCAAACACGAAAATAAAATACATTTATGTATTTATCATCGGTGCAATTTAGCTTAGTTTATACACAGTACGAATATCAGTATTGTGCTTCGATGGGACACTTTAGAATTTTAAAGAATTTGATATGCAAGTTTCTTTCATTTACAAATTTTTTTGTTAAAATAGTCGTTTGTAAAATTGAAATTTTACAATGGGAGTCTTTACTCCCCGAGGTGATTCAGTGTAGTGTGTTTCTTTGGGCTTATGCCCCGTATTAATACCAAAAAAAACATTTGAAATTTATGTACCTAATTTTTTTTAAAATTTCAATACAATATTTTGTAAAACAAAATAAATATCATATAATATATTTTTCTATGTATAATAAAATGTGTTAAAAATATTATGTTTATTTTTTAAGGGTAGAATAGTCTTTTATTACTTATTTTGTTTAGCTATATATAATCTTGTTATGTTTAGTTTCAAACCCTAAGTTTTGTATCTTCTTGTGCTCTATCAATGAAACCCTTCTTTTTCTTCTCATATTCAATTTGTTAACATGGTAGCAGGGTAAATTTGCAATGAAGAGAGTTTAATCCTAACTATAGCTTTTGCGGATCCGATTGTCTATTCACTGTCGTTCGCATTTCGTCTGGAAAATCATCATCCATGGTTGGTATTCCTCTGTTTCAGTTGCACTTCCTATGATTTTCCGCTACACGTTGGTATTTCTCTGTTTTAGGTGACCGTATGAATGGTTGAATGTTATATTCTCTCCGTATTCTGATTGTTCATTGCACGTTGATTGGACTTTTTCGTTAGCTTCCGTTTTGGCTCTGTAATCTGGGCATTTTGTTACACATTTGGTATTCTGGACTTTTGATTGACATTTTGTTGGCATTCTGGTTGGCCTTCTATTGACATTTCACTGCTTGTGTATCTGGTATTTCATTGTTTCTTTTCTATTATTCTTCCTCTGTTGTTTAATCATGACTGGTGACGATTCACTTCAATCTGTGAGTGTGAGATTGGATGGAAAAAATTACTCGCATTGGAGTTATGTAATGTGAAATTTTCTTAAGGGTAAAAAGATGTTGGGATAGGTTAGTGGTACTTCTGTGAGACCTGTGCGAACAACTCAGGATTATCAAAATTTATTGGATGTTTGAGAAGCAAATAATGCAAAGATTATCACATGGGTTAACAATTTTGTTGAGCATTCCATAGGTACACAATTAACAAAATATGAAACAGCAAAAGAGGTTTGAGATCATTTGCAGAGGCTCTTCACACAGTCAAATTTTGCCAAACAGTTTTAGCTGGAGAATGACATACAAGCTCACCAACAGGGAGATATGAGTGTTCAAGCTTTTATTCTGCCATGTCAAATCTTTGGGATCAGTTGGCTCTTATAGAATCAGCAGAGTTGAAGGTCTTTGCTCCGTATATCGCTCGTAGAGAATAGTAGCGATTAGTACAGTTTTTAACCGCACTTTGTAGTGACTTTGAAGGACTATAAGGTTCTATTTTGCATATTTCTCCACTTCCATCTGTTGACTCTGTTGTCAGTGAGCCCTTAACTGAAGAGATACGTCTTAAGTCTTACTTTGAGGAGGAATATAAACAAAATGAATTCAAAGAAAAGAAATTTATAAAATCTGTATATAATTTAAAAAAAAAAGTGTGGGATGCAACTCAACAATTTCATTTTATTACAGCAAAACAACAGCATTACAAATTTTCAGAATTTCCATAATTTGAGAAAACTTGACAAGCACATGGTCAGCCTTTGCTTCATTTTCTGCTTGTGGACAACATGGGACTTGAAGGCCATGAAATGGAAAAGTCCATGTATTAGAAGTAGACCTAACTGCTGGACCCCTCATGCTCAAGTAAAGAAAATTTGGAGCGTGAAGTATGTATGACTGAACATGGAGAGGGTTGTTTAAGTTATTATAAGTGGTATTTTATCTATATATTTAATTGATAATATATGAAACCTTAATATCATATTAGAATAATTGAGTTTAACTTTACCTTAAAAATTAGTTCATGGAAAAAAGTTTTTCAAGTTATTACAAGTAGTACTTTACACATATACTTAATCAATGCGAGATCTTAACATACTTATCTCACGCCTAAGACTGACTATTTTCTGAAGCGTGAAGTTTATAAGATTAGACATTAACAAGTAATTTAACTGAGATAAATTCTAATATCATATTTGAATAATTGAATCTAATTCCACCAAAAAAGTTAACTCATGTGAGGAGGATTTGGCCAGAACCTTAACGCCGTATGGTTCTGCAAACGATGGATGGGGACAAGTCACAATTGAAAACATGGGGCACTCAGTTACAAAGCAAGCCAAACATCCCTCTCTTGTTATCATGCTTTGTACATAATAATACTCCTGCACACACAACATTTATTTTTATTTTCTCCTCATCTTCCAACTCTTTTTTTATTATTTACTTATGGGTGCAAATCTTCCAACTCTTCTTTTTCTTCATTATTATTTTGTTTTCTTGAAGCCATTGAGGTATCACTTGCACTGGCATCTATTCCAGAAGAAAAAATGTATTTAGTATTTACTCTCTAAAAACACCAGGATCTGAACATAGAACATCAAAAAGGATATTTCGGGGGGAAAGGATCAGCAAACAGAAGCAACAAAAATAGTATCCCTCGAATATTTACATCAACTCACAAAAGAGGATGGAAATGAAGACAAAAAAAAGGGGGAAAGCCATTAAAGAATAGAAGCAAACTAGGCAAGAAATATTGTCATTGATCCATTGAAAAAGAAAGTATTTTCACATGTGAAAAAGCCATAAGCATATAACAGAAAAGAGATGAACAATCACAAAAGCTATTATGATGATAAAGCTAGAGCCAAAAAACAGGAAGAACCACCAGAGAAAAAAATATGAGCACTATCAATGTTGCCCATTTATTTCACATGTTACATAGGACTATTGCTAAATAAGATTTATTTTTTATTGCATTGATGGTGAGGCGAATAAATCACCAAGTGAGAAAATAATAGTACACAATATAACACAGCTTTCTATCAAGAAGCTCTGATGCTAATATTGTCATTGTGTTTCAGGGATTAGATTGTTTAAAAACAAAAACAAAAATGGTCAATCGATGAAGTGATGAAATATTATGGAATATGCTGAAGTTTTAGCTCAGACTGTGGAAGTAATTGTTATGCTGTCAAATATAGGCTTGGGATTCCTTTGAATTGCATAGATGAAAAACAACCTGGTGCTTTTATCATAGTAATAGAGAAAGGAAGATGTCTGGTTGTAATTTTTACTTTTTTGGTTAAATGTTGATCACAAGTGTTAACTTTTTCTTATGCTGGTGAATTATCGTGTAAATAAAATACTGAAACTAATTATACAATGGATAACTTTGTGACTTATGAGCTAGTTTGACATACTTTTTTGGTCTGCATTATTTTTCCCGCCACTTCTGTGTCATCTTGTTTGTATGTTACTATACTGTGATTCTAACTACATGTATATCCCCTTAGCCTTAACCTTAGGTTAGGTCCCAATAATAATGTTACGTTGAAAATAATTACATATATATCGTCTTTATCAATATTAATGGGGACAATAACTACATGTATATCGTCCTTATTGTATCGTCTTTTCCCACTTACGTTAAAAGAATTATTTTTTAACTACATGCACACCAATAATTATTATTTCAATACTTACACTTTTATTTTAATTATTAAGAGAAAAATATAACAATAAATACTAATTTATCAAAATATTAATGAATGTAAATGTAAAACTTTTTTACACAAACAATATATACTAATTAATTTTTTTAACTAAACATGTTTGATGGAAAGTGTTTTTCATATTCTTCTCGATAACTTATGTAAGTAGAAAAAGCATTTTTATATTTTTATATCTAAACATCTTAAAGTACATTTTACTTTTTTAAAATGTTTTTTGTGATTATATTTAAACTTAAAATAATTTTTATTTTTCATAAAAAATATATAAAAAAATTCATAACTTACAAGTTTTATTTTTGAAAAAAAAAAATCTTATCCAAACAAACAAACGGTAAATACCAACACCAAGATCCCCTTGTAACATTTATAACTTAGATCTTTAATACTTGTTTAGTAAAGTAAAAATGTTTGCAGAATATTTAGACGTAACATGTTGTTTGGACTTTTAAAACATTTCCATTATTTATTATTATTATTTTTTGCAACTACTATTATTTGTTATTATTTGAGAAAACTGTGTTGTGAAAATGCTTTCCATTATTATAGACTTTACAATAAATTACACAAATCTCTTGAGTCTTGACACAATATAGCTAATTTAAAAATTAATTCCATTTAAATATTTCTGGAAAATCCGTCCCAAAATTCCACTACAGCCCACTAAACCCTTATTTTTAACCTATTTTTTCAAGTCCATTATGTGATGAAACTTGTTTTAATTTTAACTTATTAAACCCATTAAGATAGGAATATCCCACAAAACTCCCGCAACCCACGTCACCCACCTATCAGAAAACCCTAATCCCAAATTGACACAAAATCAGAAACCCATTCCGACAATTACTCTCTTCTTGCTCGTTCTCGCTCCCTCTCAACTCTCGATCTCGGAGCTCGATCTTGGAGCTCGCTTAATCTCAGCTCTCGATCTCTCATCTCTCAATCTCACAGCTCTCTCTCAATTTTGCAACTACAGTTCAGGTTCTTCAATTGTTCTTCAATTATTTCAATTTGTTTAGCTATTGTTATGGTTGTTTATTCCAGTTTCTGTTTGCTTTTCTCTTCTTCCATTTCTATAGAAAAACTGTACAGTATTTAATGTGGTCGATGCAAGCAAACAAAAAATGAATAAATACTGTACAGGCCGCACAAGCACAGCCTCCATTGCCATCGCCGCACTGCACAGGTAATTCTTTCTTTCTCTCTCTTGCTTTCTCTCTCTACAATCAGATTAGTGTTGTGTCGTTACTCGTTACTGTTGCTGTCAGAGAATGGTGTTTTCAATCTTTATGTGATAATCATATGAGTTGGTTGATGGTTATGGATTTGTCGATATGCTTACTGTTCTGTTACATTTTTTTCCTTTAAATTATTTGATTTTGTTGCCCACAAACTGTTTGATGTACGCTTTATAGGGTTGTGTCTGTGAATGCTTGCTGAGTTCTTTTGATTCCTATGCTGTCTTGCTTGGCCCCCTCCCCCCCTCCCCCCTTTAAGTTCATTGACCTGTGATGAATACTTGTCGTGTGGGATTCATCTGCAACTCCTGAGAGAAAGTGCTTTAGTTGTGTGGATGTGATTTATCCCTCCTCTCTCTCTTTCCCTCTCCTTATGTTGCCTGGTTAATCAATTACATGATGTTTGATGAAAGGTTTGATTTTGAACCATGAGACCTTGTTCAAATGGAAGAATGGGACCACTGGGCAGGCTCAACAAGTCTGGTGTGACTTTGATTTGAATTTTTCTGTTGTTTGAACTTGTTGGCTTGAGACTTGTGCTTGAGTTTTTGGTATGTTTTACATGAATTTGGGCTGTATTTGAGTTCTTTAGCCAAGGCATATGAATTGAGTCACGTGTTGAACCTCATTTTCATATGTTTGCATTCTAGCAGCAGACACTATTCTGTGCATAACTTTAGCTATACAAATCGAAATCATGCGCCGTTTGTTTTGTTAGAAACCTAAGATACAAGGCTTCTAACTCTAAATGACCCTGGATTTAAACTCTTAGTCAGTTGGAGCCAAATTTGGTTTAAACTCGTGTCTGTTCTGTATAATCTCAGTTTTGGGCAGCACTCACTCTTTCATGCATAACATGAGCTCAATAATTCACATTCACACACTTCCAGCCCCTTTAGGAAGCTAAGAAACAAGGATTGTGGCTGTAAAAATCCCATATTTTATCTTCTTGCCATTGGATGCCAGTTATGTTTCAAACTTATACCTGATTCTGCAGTTTTTGTTTGTCTGGGCTTGCAGTCTTTCACTTATAACCTCGAAATCATGCACTGTTTGTTTCCTTGGAATGCAAACATACAACGGTTTTAATCATAAAAAATATAGATTCAAATTCATTTTTGGTCAATGCCATTTTTCATTGAAATCGGGTCCTGATTATGCATGTTATCTTTGTCAGACAGCATTTAGTGCTATAATTGACTTTTGGGGTTATTGAACTGTTTGCTAGAGCTCTTCATTTCTTCTTTATTGTGCTGTAATGAGTGTTCTTAATAATTATGCTTTTTGTTTTTGTGGTTTTTTTAGAATGTGCTAGGAGATGAGTTTTATGTACACTATTTTCTTCGAAGGTGCTAACAATGGCAGCATCACCCCTCTGTTAGGGTGCTTGGTATTTAAAGGTCTATTTTCCTTAAGCAATATGTGATATCTAGTAATAGGGGATGCTTTAGTGGCAAACCCTTCAGAGATTCATGGTGGCCAAATGTTATGGACATGCTAGATGTATTTGTTCTCTGCTTAAGGAGGTGCTGACTTTGGAAATTTGTTTTATTTGCTTAATTCTGTAAAAGTGTGCATATAAGGCAAAGATGGGATGTGGTAGAAGTTGCCTATATTGTTCCTTCTTACAAAGATGCTTGAAATGTTTCTTTAAAGTTATACTGGGCTACCTCCTTTTCCTCCTTAATTCTGTTGACATTTTTTAAGGTTTACAAATCATAACTGTAATTATGATATATCACAGGAAAGGAAGCTTCGCCTAACACTAACACCACGCCAAGTTCAAGCCTCCTTCTTCATAGTTCTTATGGGTTCTAGAATATTCATAGATTTGGTGCTCTAATTTGGGTTTGTTTCTGATTCAAAAGTGAGCTGGTCATATAGCAGTTCCATTTTATTATGAATATTTTCAGTTTATGTATTCCCTTTGAAAGTTTGTGTGTGTGTGTGTGTGTTTTTGTTCTTCTGGTCCAGGTTTCCATGGCCTCCAAAAATGAAAGCGGGGATTCAACTGATACTACCTCATCATCGTAAGCAAAAGTTTCATTTTTTTGATCTCTTTGCCTTGTTCATATCACCTTATCAGTGGGATCTGTTGGGCTGTACATAAGGGCTAATGGTTGTTGCATATTCTTCAGGCCAAAGAATATATACAAAGATCCAGACGACGGGCGGCAACGGTTTTTGCTTGAATTGGAATTTGTTCAATGCCTTGCTAATCCCACCTACATCCACTGTATGGTTTTCACTTTACCTATATGCTTTGAGAGTCTGAGCTTCATTAAGTAATAGCTGCATCTGTTGCATTATGTATTTGAAAGGTTAAGAATTTTGTTTAGTTGGACACTAGGAATAAGTTGTGAGAAAAGGATGATGCAAGTAATTGGCATGCTTTGTCATATTTAAGGAAGTTTCTTTGACACAATAACTGATTTGGAATAAGATTAGGCATTTGGCTTCTATTTGGAGTAAGGCACATGGTCTTTGTAACCCCTAACAGATATGCTGTGGGATTGGACAGCCTGCTCCATTGATGATTACTTTTTTCTTTTATCTTTGTTTTTTTTGTGTTTTGCTCTTGTTTGAGGAAGATTCCTTATGCTCTTCGCTCCTTGTAATTTCTTCTCTTCATCTTGATGAAATTTCTTTTTTTTTTTTATATTAAATGAATGTGGTATGCATTGATGTCTATGTGTGAGCCACTTATATAATTTTGTTTAATCTTATTCTTGTATCTGTTACTATTTTGAACAGATTTGGCTCAGAATCGATATTTTGAGGATGAAGCTTTCATTGGATACTTAAAGTATCTTCAATATTGGCAACGCCCTGAATACATTAAATTTATTATGTAAGCATTTTCATCAAATTGTCCCACTGAAACCAGGAGAAGGATTATGTAATACAATTCTACTAAAGGGCATTGAGTTATTTCAATCAGGGAAAAAGGATTAAAAAATTTTAGTCTAGGGATACATGAAATTCAACAATCAATATCAGGACAAAGAATTTGAATTGGTTCTAGCATCTTTTTATTTATTTTGCGCCCACCCCCTTATTTAGTGATGTTTGTTCGAATCAGCTTGGGTGCCTTCCAGATCCAGATACTCATTTTCTATGAATGCTAGGTATCCTCATTGCCTCTATTTCCTCGAGCTTCTTCAGAATGCAAATTTTCGCAATGCAATGGCACATCCTAGCAATAAGGTAAATAGCAGCATTTCTATTTTTACCCTGCTATAAAATCATGCTTTCTCCTGGATTTCATGTGAGATTACTCCTGTTAAAAGCTACACCATGCTGTGTTCCTTTTTGGATAGATTCCCTTTGGATGTTCGTACATGATTAGCAAATTTTGCTTGTAATCGTAAAGGGTCTACAATCTTTTGTTGTATTTGTGAGGTGATAGGTATTGATAAGAACAGGTTTAATTCTCCCCCTGTCGTACCTATCTTATGTCACTAATTGATGATCAGTCTAGTTGGTTTATTATGGACTTTCATGAATCAAGCCAAATGATTTGCATTGCATGTCCTTGAGATCAATAACTTTGAAGATTTGCTTTGCCATACTGGTGTCTCATGGAATTTCCAAATACCATTTGTCTCTGTATTTTAGGAACTGGCACATAGACAACAATTCTACTTCTGGAAGAACTACAGGAACAATCGGCTAAAACACATTTTACCAAGATCACTTCCTGAACCTAGTGCCACACCTGCACCTCCTGCTCCTACTTCAACTCCAAATCAGCCACCTGTGCCTGCATTGCCACTTGTACCTGCTACAAATGTCGCTGTGACAGCATCATCTACTCAAGCTCTTTCTCCAATGTCATATGGTATGCCTCCTGCATCTGCTCTTGCAAAAAATGACATGAGGAATCCTACAGTTGATAGAAGGAAGAGAAAGTGAGTGTTTTATATGGACATGTAAATTGAGTATAAAAACTATCCGATGTATTTGGATGAGGTAATCGGTTTATTTCTTCCTTTTCAGTTGAGAGATTGAAGTGGTGATAATGATAGAACAAAGTTTTTATGCAAATAAGTTATTTTTATTACTATTATAGTCATTATTATTAATTAATCTTCAGTTGGGCTACTTAAAGTTAAATATGAATATTTATCTTTGTATTAACATTACAATATGAGACTACAATATATATGCACTTGACTACAAGATAGAACATTAATTATCTATGCTAAGTCTTAGAAGTGTAAATACAATGAATACATAGATATAATGAATAGAACTCTACTGTACACACCGTCCACTTATTATGATTATAATCAACACTCTCCCTCAAGGTAGAACATATATGTTTGATGCAACCAGTTTGTCACATATGTATGCTATCCTAAGATTTTGTAAGGACTTAGTCATCATGTCTGCTAGTTGATCTTTAGTATCCACAAAAGAAGTCTTAATGATGTTTGAGAGGATCTTTTCTCTGATAAAGTGACAATTAATTTCTATATGTTTAGTCATTTCATAAAATATTGGCTTCGAAGAGAGATACAAGGTTGATTGGTTATTACAAGCAAGTTCCATAGGATTTATCTCACAACTTCAACTCTTGGAGCAAATATTTTAGCCACAAGAGTTCTCAAGTAGTATTAGTCATAACATGAAACTTTGCTTCTATACTTGATCTTGCAACAATAGTCTGCTTCTTATGTTTCCATGAAATCAAGTTATCTCTAATAAGCACATGGTAGCCTAAAGTGGACCTCTTATCACTAGTATCACCTGCCCAATCTGCATCTGTATGTCCAATGATATTAGTATGACTCTTGTCCATATAAACAAGCCATTTACCAGGTGATCCCTTGATGTATCTGAGGATCCGAACAATTGTATTCTAATGATTGTCACATGGTGAGTTGAGAAACTGACTCACAGCACTGATAGGAAAAGCAAGGTTTGGTCGAGTCATGGTGAAATAATGTAACTTCCCAACTAATCTTCTATATCTGCCTTGAGTCAGGATAGAGCTCCCCCCTGATTAGGTAGAAGTTTCACATTTGGGTGTATAGGAGTATCAACAGAATTACGATCAAACATCCCTATTTCTTCTAGAATATCTAGATATATTTCCTTTGAGAAATAGCAACACCTATTCTTGATTAGCCTACTTCAATCCTAAGAAAATATCGCAATCGGCTAAGATCATTAGTTTTAAAATGTTTAAACATGTATTACTTTAATTTCTTAATGTTTTCTTGATCATCGCCTATAATGACAATATTATCCACATATACCATAATATAAATAAGTTTATTCAATGAAAAATATTTAAGAATGGTTTGTCTCGTAATAAATCATGTCAAACTGTTGAATAACTTTACTAAACTTCTCAAACTAAGCGTGAGAAAAAAAAAACTAACATTAAGAGAATTTTACAATTTTGTAATTTGACCTGATTTGATTTGATTGTAGATTAGTCAGTCGACTTCTAAATACCGATAAATTTACACACAAAACAAATGAAGTAAGTTTATTGAAGTACAATAACAGACGCTGGTCTGAATCCATAACACGTGTAATTTATTTTGCAGGCCAAAAAGCACATACAATTTCACTCAACAGCAGTTAACCTTAATCCCTCAAAGTCAGCTTTTAAAGCATTATGTTTTAAGTACAAAGTCACCAGATAATACTTGCAAGCCCCAATCAAAAGTGTCAGCTCAAGCATAGACATCCCACCTCAATACTTCCCGGCATTTTCAGCATAATCATTCTCCTCACAATTACAAGGAAGACAAGGATAAGTGGTCAGTCACCTGAAAATATTAACCCGTGTCATATTTTGGTTGGTGACAATCCCTTGTGACTGAAAATAAAATCTTGTACATTCTCAAATACAATTTTTTTTTTTAAAAAAAAAATTGCTTTTCAATACCAGCATTTATTTATCAACAAAGAAAAACCACAAGCAAATATGCAGGCTAAACCAGACCCATCACCAAATATTACAAACACATGCCAACAAAACAAATTTTTAGCACACCCACCTAAATTTGCAGTTTGAGCCATTCAACATTATAAACCAGTGCGGTAGGGCCTACAATTCCCTAGGTTTTTTGTTAGGCACACTCGGTACAGCTTATGCAGGTAGCCTAGCAATGGTACATGATAATTTAGTGACATTTCTTATGACAGCCTCCACGTAGAGAAGCAGCACTTCTTCCAATTGCTCCTTCTGATAAATATATAATAATGACAATTAGGATTAATACAAATATGAATAATCTAGAAATCTATTGACAGAAATGAAGTATCAAGCACAGGCAAATCCACAGCTTTCTTTTCTTCTATAGTTGAGAGAATGAATACGGAAAAAGAAACAATAAGATGATCACTTTGAAAATTGAATGTGCAATTTCCATCACATTTTATTCAATTATATATGGTTTATACAGATAATTTGCACCAAGACACGTATATAGCATCTACAGATTCCAATTACAAGACTTCGGTAACTGTCATCATTGATGCAGAGCCTAACAATTTTAAAAGATCTAATACAGCTTAAAACTTACATATATTAATAAACAGATCAACCAGCTACAACAGTAATGCCAGAGTGGAGAAATCAAATGATGGTTTGTTATAAAGGTTTTAGTAAAAACAAGGAAGCTAACATTTTTGGCAGTGTGTGGCTAATGCAGTTAATTGGTGTTTGATTGCAGCATAATTATTGCCTCTTTAAGAATGTTTCTTTGCCCCGAAACTTGTTATTGGATAGGATTGTGTTTATGGCATCTCTTTGGTGTTCTGCTCATGGCTGTTACAAGGGAGTTACCTCCTCTGATATGCAGATACTAGCCAGCCTAGCTGCTTTTTGATCTTTTCATGTTTCTTGTTGTATCTGGCCTTTTCTGTTTTGGAGGACATCTTATCCTCCCCCAAGTTGTATTTTCCCTCTCTCCTTTCCAATAAAATTTCTTTTTCTATCAAAAAAAGAAAAGAATTTATGAACACTTACACAAGCTCAAACATCAAAATACTTCAAGGACAACCATCTGTCACCATCAATTCATAAGCATACAGTATTTTTTATTAGGAAATTGCTCCAGAGCTTGAAAACTTAAACACTGAATTAACTGGATCGGTATAATGATTATAATCTTTATGACTTTTATTGTGTGGAACCAATATGTATTTTGAGTGGAGCCCATCAAAACTGTATTTGTAATTCTATCCGTTGAAATTCGGTATCAAATGTTCTGGGCTTTCGAGAACCACTTTTTTTATTAACATTCTCATAAATACTAACTAGAAAATACTGCAACATGCATTGCATGTAGTTTGTTACTATAGACCAACTTGGGAAATAAAACCAGTTGAGTTTGACTTCCCCCAACTAATTTACAGGTTGTTCTCAATTGATGCAATATTCACCAATAATTAATGATACACTCAACCAGATAAATGCGACCCTAAAATAGTATATACTGTCTATTGTGAATTTGTGACTATTGTCATCTAAGAGCACAAGGGATATGATGCAACCTCTAAGTCAACTGATTATGTGAAACTCCAGAATTCTATTCGTGTCTTCCCTTCATGCAAGTTCCATGATTAAATATTTCAAAAAATTTGTTGCAATAAAAGAATAAAAAGTTCTAAAATCCAACCTGAGCAGGAGCTTAAGGAGCCTTGAACTTGTTTTACTTTTATCTGCTGATAACATCTTCTGGAGTTGGGAAGAATGCTACATCCCATAAAAGGGCCTACATATCACTGCACCCCAAAAGAACAAGTAACGAACAATCTAAAATTGTTAAAAACACTATGATCTAAAATATAGGATCCCTAACTTCTTTATTTTTCACACCAAAGCCACTAAGTTGTTTAACCATTGTCGTCCCAAATTCACAAATACAGACCAGGGAACTGTGTCTGAAAACAACAACTTAGTTTGTTTGGACCATAAACAAGAAAAATACTCATCAATTAACAGAAGCACAAATTTGATATTTGACATAAAGAAATTTCCAAACCAAGAAAGAAGTGACAAAGGAAGGGAGATTAGAAATGAGGAAAACCAAAAATTGAGAGGGTGAGGTATCGCTCTAGAGAAAAGGGTTAGGTATCCCTTGAGGGTGAGACATTCCTCAAAAGTTGTAAAGGGTGAGGTATCCCTGTTTAATGCTCAAGCACAAGGGTGAAGTATCTTAAGGTGTGTTGAGTGCTTTCAATTGTAAAGGTTTTCAAGCACCCGTCTAAGCTTGAAGGTTTAGTAGTAAATCTCGGGTGGTTTACTTGAGGATTAGACATAGGCCACAAGTGGTGGTGGCTAAACTAAGATAAATCTTTGTGTTTGCTATTCTCAACTCTATTCTCTTTACATTTGAGCTTTAATTGTATATGCTTGAGTTGAATTTGATATCTAACTTATTTGCTTGATTTATCCTATAGCCCAAGTGGTATTTGTATTGATTGAAAATATTAAAATGCATAATTTGTCAAAGTTGCATGAAATTTGTAATCACCCAATTCACCCCTCTCTTGAGTAATGGTTGCCATGGCTAACAACAACCACCATTGTTTTCTTCGTGGTGGATGCTAAAGCATTTATATAGTACTTCTAGGGCACACTTGGATCCATACCAACCAGTGTATTCATTCATCCCTACATCAGATTCTTATATATTGGAATGATGATGATATCGAGATCGTGAAAGCTAATGACAAGCCCTTTACAGCTGAGGTAGGAATGGTTGAAGCTCAGTTCTATTCCCTTTATGTCATAACTTTGTTTGACATAATACAGGAGCCCATTGGGGTCAATAGCTCCATTGAAAGGACTAACGAAGGATTCTAAGTGAAATATGAGGCCGATAATTCGGCCACCAAGGCTGTTTAAATGAAAGCTATCAAAGATTTGCAAAACAGATTGGCCGATTACAGTACAAAAAGCAAGGCAACATCGGATGTGCCTGAAGAATCTAAAGTTAATGAAACAATATTAACTGAATCTCCTTTACGAGAGGATGTGAAAACTGTGAAGACTTAGGATCCGTTGGTTGAAATCAACTTAGGCGCAATCGATATACCCAAAAATAACTTTTGTTAATGGCCTATTAGAAGATAACTTCAGAGAAAATTGGTTCAATTACTTCACTAGTATAAGGATTGCTTCACCTGGATTACCACAAGATACCTGGCTTCCCACAGCCTAGTTAAGCACTGGTTACCCCTTAAGTCAACTACTAGACCATATGGGTAGGCTGCCCGTAGGTTTGCATCAGAGTTGATCCCAAAGATAAAAAGAAGAAGTTGAGAAGCTACTACGAGCTGGCTTTATCAGAACTGTTGGGTACATAGAATGCCCTAGCCAATATTGTGCTTGTGGTAAAAAAAGAATGGAAAGTTGAGAATATGTGCGGATTTCATAGATCTAATCATGGTAACTCCTAAAGATGAATACACAATGTTCATACTTGACATGGTTGTGGATGCTTCTTCTTCCCATGAAGTTCCATCCTTAATGGACAACTACTCAAACTATAATCAAATTTATATAGCCGAAGTTGATGTTTCAAAAATAACTTTTAGATGCTCGGGAACAATCATCATATTCGAGTGGATAGTGATGTCATTCGGGTTGAAGAACGTTGGGGCAACCTATCAGAGAGCTATGAATGTAATCTTCCATGACTTGATGAGCAATATCATGGATGTTTATATTGATTATGTGGTTATCAAATCCAGAAGCAAGGATTAGCATTTGGTTGACTTCAAAAACGCGTTCCAGTGCATGAGGAAGTTCAACCTAAAAATGAATCATAGGAAGTGTGTTTTTGACATCTCAGCCGAAAACTTCTTGGGGGGTTTTTGGTTCATAAGAAAGGCATAAAGGTAGACAAAAACAAGGCAAAAATTATCCTTGAAGCTCGACTGCCTAGTAGCAAGAAATAACTTCAGAGCTTGATTGGTAAGATCAATTTCCTGAGGCAATTCATAGCTAATTCAGCAGGTAAGCTACAAGCCTTTTCAAAACTGCTAAAACTGAAAAATGATGAGCAAATCATATGGGGTGATATGCAAAACCTGGCTTTTGAAGACATCAAAGAATGTCTAGCTTGGCCACATGTTTTGGTGTCATCGTCTAACGAAAAGTCGTTGAAGCTGTACATTTCGGTTGTAGAAAGACCAATCAAGGCATTCTTGGCCCAAGATGCAGAAGATGGTATTGAGAGAGCTATTTACAATCTTAGCTGAATGTTAACTGATATGGAAACTAGATACTCCCCACTTGAAAAGCTATGTTTATCTTTGAATTATGCTTGTACAAAGTTAGAATATTATCGGTTGCCGAGGATTATTTTAGTGCTTTCAAAAATAAATATTGTTAAATATCTTTTGTCTCAACCAAATTTTCAAAGCAAATTAACTAAGTGGGCTTTGAAGCTGAATTCTTTTGATTTGGAATACACCTTACTTAGAGTAGTAAATGGTCAAGCTCTGGCTGATTTCTTAGCCAAGCACCCTTGTCAAGAAGTGCATGATCCCTAAGCCGATCCCCACAATTGTGTAGGCTTGCCTTATTGGTTTTGATACTTTGATGGATCTTGCGTCGCCACTGGAGTTGGGATTGGAGTGGTAATCACCATCCTCATATGTAAAAGAGGCACATTCAGGCTTAAGTTAGAAAATCATTGTTTGAATAACTAAGCTGAATATGAAGCTCTTATCCTTGGCCTTTGGATTTTGCTTGCTCAGGGGGCCAAGAATGTAAAGACCATGAGTGATTCTTATCTAGTCATTAAGCAACTAATTAGTGAATATCAATGCCTCAGTCCAACAATGACACATTGTTACAAAACTACTCTAGACTTGCTAAGGTAGTTAGCCGAAATAGTCTTTGTACATATGCCAAGGAGCTGCAACATGGAAGCTAACAATCTAGCACAATATGCTTCAAGATACTAGCGCTTTGCTTCGGCTCCCAAAGTTGCAGTTTGAAGTTGTATGTCAAGTTCGGAATAAAGTTGATTGGCATGATGAGCTAATAGCTTACTTGAATAAGCCAACCAATAGGTCCAAGGCAGATTTGTCCTTGAAAAACAGAGCATTAGGGTACTGCCTTGTATAGGGGAAGCTATATAAAAAGAGTTAAGAAGGATTGCTCCATAAGTGTCTAGGTCCTGCTAATGTCATAACGACTATGGGAGAAGTCCACGAAGGGCTTTGTGTAGCACAGTAGGCCGGACCTAAGATATGTTGCCACTATAGGAAAATTCCTAATCACACTGCGTTCTGACCGCATAACAGCAACATGATTTCTATATTTTAAGAGAAGTTTTGCTAAATTGGAGACACTCTTACACACTTGGACAAAACGCAACAATCGTCAAGAGGCACAAACCCTAATGTGGTGTGGGCGTAATTAGGCTTGAAAAGTAGGAATTTTCTTCAACTTTTCCACATTTCTATAATGGAATTTGTCATATTCTTCCCTTTGTGTTTTTCTTTTTTCATGTGTAACTAATTTCCCTTTGTTAGTGGATGATGGATGTTGAACTTTGATGATGTAACTTCTTTTATAAGTTTAATTTATGTTTTTATTTCATGATTTACATGTTTATCTCTATTCTGAAATCTGTTCTAAACCTGATCAATTTAGGAATGATCTTTTGGGTTGATGTATGATTTGAAAAAATTTGCATGAACCTACAACATGTGATAAACACCATAATTTCTGCAATCGCTATGAATAGACGTTGTGGATTATGTGGTCTGTCTTTTAATTCTATCGTTCTTGATAATGCCTTTTTATTTGGGGTTAGACTTAGAGATTAGTTAATTCCAAACAGTGTAAGATGATTAATATACCAAAAGATTGAGTATTAATTAATTTTAAGAATTTATCATAAATCATTAAAATAGAACATAGTTAAACTAGTATTTAAGTGTACATTTAAAGAGTTCAGGTGAAATTTGAACCCTACCACTTTAATACCATTATTTTTCACCCATTTGATTTATTATTTTGTTTATTTATATTTCCTTTTAATTGAATTTACAAGAATTTTTTTCTTTCGTTAGCGTAAATAGTGTCATTTTTAGTGAATTTAATAATTAATAACTTAATCATTGTAATACGATACTCTTACTCACTTTTTATTACTTTTGTGATTCGATACACTTATCGATTTCACAACAAGGGCTTTGTGTAACACATCAAGCTAGACTTAAGATGTGTTGGCTGCTACATTAACAAAGGTTTTTCAAGCCTACCTTTGCAAAGAACTGTGTACAGTATGCCAAAAATTGTCAAGCTTTCTAAAAGCACAGACAGATACAACATGTTTTAATTATCGAGCTCAACCCCATTATTAAATCGTGGGGGTTTCAAGATTGGACAATAGATATCATTAGAAAAAATTATCCTCCTCCTCCTAAAATGCATTGCTTCATCTTGATAACTATGATTATTTCACTAAATGAATTATAATTGTAACATTGAAAGATGTTACCAAAAAGAGGTAATCAAACAATAACAACCATCCAAGGCAACATATCTATGCCAATTTGATTCCATAAAAGGAAATATTTTTTATCTATGCCAATTTGATTCTAAAAGAAAGACTCTTATTCAAGCATGATCAAATATATCTCTTAAATATTCAAATCATTATTTAATATATACAAAAATAGACATTCAAATAATCATTTAATGTGCAAAAATATTATTAACGATAGGTAAATTTTCATTATGAACCAACAACTTTAAACATATCAAATAACAATTTAAATGTCAATAATAAACCGTGCCTAACTAAAAATTACTCAACAAAAGTCAAGCTGCCAATGACAATCTTGTTCGTACTCGGGAATTATACCAAGGGTCAACTTTGAGCCCTTAACTTTTTATCTTGATTTTGAATGTGTTTATTGAGCATATCCAAGCGTCAATGCCAGAATGCATTTTTTTACAAATGATATAATCCTGATGAGGGAGGAAGAGAGGAAATAAATGGCAAACTAGAGCTATGGAAACCTTCTTTGGAAGCACATAACTTTCAATTAAGTAGAAATAAAATAGAGTATATGGAATGTAACTTCGACAAAAAGCGCACTAGCACTAATTTGGAGGTAAAAATTGAAGATCATATTATACCACAAGTCATACGATTTAAGTATCGTAAATTTATCAAACAAAATAACGGAGAAATAAGAGAAGATGTAAACCATAGGATTCAAGTGAGGTGCATGAAATAAAGAAATGCTTTGGGTGTTATTTGTGATCAGAAGGTGCCTCTTAAGCTTAAAGAAAAAATTTTCTATATAGCTACGAAACCTGTAATGCTTTATGATACTAAATATTAAGCGATAAAAAAGTCAAGAAGAGCATAAGTTCAGTGTTGTAGAGATAAGAATGTTGTATTTGATGAATGAATATACAAGACGAGATATAGGATTATAAGTAAATATATTAGAGAGAAAGTAGATGTAGCAACTTTTGAAGAAAAGATGGTAAAATCTTGCGTTAGGTGATTTGACCATGTGAAAAGAAAATTTTTAGAAGTCTCATTAAGAAAAGTAGACCAGATAGAAAATAACTCAATAGTCAAAAATATAATAAGACAAAAAAATTACACAGAAAAAATTATTAAAAAAAACTCGAAGCTAAATGGTCTTTTTAAATACATAATTTATAATAGAATACAATTTCATTATTTAATTCATGTGACCCACTTTATCTAGAAACAAAAGACTATAGTTATTGTTGTAAGATTTAATAGGCTCCTCATAGTGTTGCATTTTGCCTGGTTTAAAAAGGAGATAGGTTTCTAAAGATCATGCTCAAGGCTAACAAATGATCTATTCTACGACCCAAGATTGAAAACTTCTGTTGGAAACCTATGAGGCAAGAGTATGATTGAACTTTCATTTGGAATAAATGGGAGAGATTCTAAGCTCTGGTTATTTCATATTTATCCCCATTGGGGAAGCAAAGGAAATGCATCTACAAAAATATTACACACGTTGAACTAGATCAAGACTCCTTCCACCGATTACCTCTTGGCGCAAACCTACAATTCATACGTGCGTAAGAATACTTGTAAACACTTTCAATACAGTCCTAGTTCTGATCGATGATCGTCGTTGAAGGCTACACTCATGAGTTATGAACCACTCATCCAGTTTTCAGTTATTCTTGAAAAAGTTAGTTTGATTTATCCCGTTCAAAAATAAGTTGTTTCCATCCATTCGAGAAATTAGAACAGTACGGTGATGCAGATCCTCCATAATCCGTATGGCAGGCAAGAGAACCGCAAGACCCATATGTCTAGCCCATTGCTCGTGCAAATTGGCTATACTAAAACGAACAATCAAATGTTTCTAGTGCTTTTCACAAAGCTGGCAAGTTTGTTGGGAGCGCATATGACAAAATCTGCAAATGATCAAATGTTTCTGGTGTCCTTCAATGCTCCTAACAACTGGGTGTCCCGTAGGCTCACAGACGCTACATTGGTAACTTCGTATGATTCGGAAAGTATTTCTTCAATTGAATCTTATAAAAAGGAAAGGCCACAGTTTGTTAATTGCAATCTTAAAAACATTTCTTATCAAAACCCCTGGTACCTTTTTGTCAAGTAAAAGATACCAGCAAATATTTGCAGCCGGTTGAAAGAACGCAGCATTTAACTAGCAAACGAATACAATCTATAGTGAAACTAAACATGCAGAACAATTGCCAAAATCAGATAGCTATTCATACTGGCAACCTGCTGCACTGACATCACTAAACTTATGAGGGATTAATATACATAAATAAATCCCTACAGTCAAGAATGGGTCATAACCGGCCTCTCTGGCCCCATATATTCACCAAAAAGAAAAAAAAGAAAAGACAGAGGGTTCGTAACATAAAAGCTCAAAAAATTTGAGCAAGAAATTATATCTACCAAGCATCTTCCATGTATTGATATGATAAATTAAAGAAGAGAAACAGTTACTTAAGAACTGATTAAGCATTTTCCATGGGGAACATAACACATTGGAATAACACAGCCACTCAGAAATCACCAGAGTACAATGCAGTTTCTTCCATTCCCCATTCTCCTCAACACAGCTTGTATGGAAACACTGTTGTATAGCAAAAGAGCAACCATTCAAACACCAGAGTATAATTTACAGAAAGACAAATGAAAAAAGATTTTTTTGTGGCCTTCTAATTAAACAAGATTCGAAAGGTATTGCGGCTATTGCCTGACCCAAACAAAAGCATGCATTTGCATTTGAAAAATATAATGAAACAGAAAAGAAAAAAGATATCTCATACAAATCAAGTATGAAAATTAAAAAATGGGAGGAGCAGAAGATATGTGATAAATCAAAAGCCCCTTATTTTTCTTTAGCTCATCCAAATAAAGTATGGTCTTAGCCAGTCTATTGAAGAAGTTCTTTTTATCCACTAAGGACCAATTTTATTTTACCACCTTATACTTCCATCTGTCACTTCCTAAAGTACCCTTGTTAACAACAACATCTGGAAGTATCTTACAAGCCCTCTATCCTATTTAAAGGACACAGGAGGTAGTTTCCATGTTTGTCCCAAAAGTTCCTAAAGTTCTTCTACCCAAACACTTGACTTGTCAAATAAACAAAAAAAAAAAAGGTTATAAAATGCATAACAAATATTTCAAATTATTATATCCCATTTTCTTTCTCTACTTCCATCATTTCCTATACCGATTGATGTCTCCAGCACCTTTTCATTTTACTGTATCTAATATCTCATCTTCTCTCTACACCTTAATTTTATGTACACAATTATTTATGTCCATTTTTCTGGCATTAATAAAGAACATGCTAAATCAAGTTTATTTAAATCCACAAAAGAAGTTCACCAATATAAGTAATGGTAGCTTTTTCTAGGCCTACTACTTATTACATCTATGTGACAACAAGAAAGCACTTCAGCCAAAATAAACAATCATCAGTGATTTTGGCCATACCTTTAACTAGTTGATGGGAGAAACACCCTTATAAGCTCTTTCACAGTAATCTTAAATACAAAAATGATCAAGCATTATTCAAGCATGATCAAACACATCTCTTAAATATTCAAATCATTATTTAATATATACAAAAATAGACATTCAAATAATCATTTAATGTGCAAAAATATTATTAACGATAGGTCAATTTTCATTATGAACCGACAACTTTAAACATATCAAATAACAATTTAAATGTCAATAATAAACCGTGCCTAACTAAAAATTACTCAGCAAAAGTCAAGCTGCCAATGGCAATCTTGTTCATACTCGGGAAGGGGGAAGTGGACAGGAGATTTTAACGAAATACACTGGCTCGTGTGAATAACACATGTTTTTGTGGTGACAATTCAACAAGCCCTCTTACCAAAAAAACAAAACAAAAAAAATTCTTGGTTTTGATTAAAATAGATTAACATAAAACAAAAACATAGAAAAGCAAACCTAAAGCAACAAAAATATAAGAAACTTCTAGGACATCCTCTGCGCAGCTTCCTTGGCAAGAAGCCTTTCCTTTGCCTTAGTTTTGGCTTGGGATTTGGAACCCATGACACCACCACCCCACTTCTTCCTGTACTCGTCATACTTGTCATTGAAGTTAGCCTGAAAGGAGAGTAGGAAACCAAAACACACAATACATTCAGTTTTTGAAGAAAGCATTAGCAGCAAAAACAAAAAACAGAATAAATTTAATTCAACACCACCTTGATAGCCTCTAGGACTCTGCTGAACTCCAATTTGTCTTCATTCTTAACAGTTGTCAAGCACAAAACAGAAGCAGTTTTCTTATGGACAATCTGTTGAAACGCATATGGATTAAATCAGCCATAAACTTAGGGTTGTTAATTAAATTTAATTCAGTCATAAAGAACGTTGAAATCACAATATTCAAACAAAAATTACCGATCCCAAGCGTGCTTTTCCCTTAACAATGCAGTATGGAATTTCCATCTTCCTGCACAATGCTGGAAGCCAGACAACCAATTCAATTGGGTCCACATCATGAGCAATCACAACCAGCTGTGCTTTATTCTGCTAGGAAAACATAGCTTAACAAGTCATTAATCAATATCAATAGAAATTAGGAACAATAAAACTGCAATCATACAATAATAAAATAGAACACAACCTGCTCAATAAGGTAGGTAACATGATTGAGACCATACTTCACAACAATAGGCTTCTTAGCTTCAACAGGTTTGCCATCAGCCTCTGCCTGAGCCCTTTTCAAAAGCCGCTCCTTCTTTTCTGCTTTATCCTCAGGCCTGTACTTTAGTAGTATCTTGAACAGGCTTGTTGCTACAGGTGATTTTAGTAAATGTAATCAAAATTGTGATACAACTAACACAAAAAAAAGTAGCAGAACTAATCATAAAATTCAGTACTGAACATATTTGTCAAAACATGATTCAAGTCGTGAATCACCTGGCTAATTTTTGAATCATGAATCGTGAATTGTATCGAACCGTAAGATTAAGGGACACAATGAAAAAAAAGCTTGGAATATATCATATAAATTATGTAAAGTTGTAATCCAAAAAAAAAAATCACAAATAACAAGACAAAATCATAACTCCTAATTGAGTCTCGCTATCGACTCATTTATAAGCTAATAATTAAAATAATCCATAACTAATAAGTAACCAAGTCCAAAACTAAGTAATTATCCTCCAATTCATCAATCATCAAGACTATTGTTGTCATCACCAAATAATTATCCTCCTATTCTCTACTCCACAGCTTTAGTTCGCAGATGCACACAAGGAATGAATAAAATAGGGTTTTTTTTACTTTAAAAGGCTTCCCACTTAACGGAACACACTATTTAGCATTTCTGTCTCTATGGTTTATTTTTATTTTTTATTTTTAAAAAGCTGTCCTTCACATTTTAAAGAAACGGGTTCAGTCGGGTCACACACAACCCGCATTCACGGCCCGCACGACCCAGCTGCAAGTGGCTGGTTCTGACTTGCCTATAAGCTGCAATTCACGATTCCAGCACTGACTCAAACAAGAAGCAGTTATAACATAGAAAATGCATATCAAAACCTATAGTAAAATGAAAACGCAGCTCATAAGCAATTAGTCCAAGGCAAATTCGATAACAAAAACAAAATAACTAATGCATGTCATGAACCTACAATCATCACAGATTAATAATGCATCAAAAGTATGCAAACTCTAGTGAAAAGTTAGGCCTGCCATTAAGCTGATATGTTGAACAAGTAGCAAACATGAAATGAGGATGAGCAAAGTAAGAAGCAATACAATCGAAGATTTCGCATACAAAAATTATTAGAGCTACAAATGATGGTGTAAAGCTCCAATATCTGAAATTTGTGAAAAAATACAGAACATTGCAATCATAATTTATGTAGTGTATGCAACTTTCTTGAATCTTGACATTTTTTTGTACACCATTGATAAAAATTTAAAATAGATTGAGCCTATTTTCCCAACATATAACCATACTAGAACATTGGTATTAACACATCAAAATGTTCGTAAATAACAGAATAAAATGAGATCCAAACATTATGTTAGTTTTGTGACTGACCGAGGTTCTTGTCAAGGGTCTTAGTGAACTGGTTCAAAGCAGGGGGGACCTTCAACCTCTGCTTGAGGATCCTCTTCTTTCTCTGAATTTGGACGGTCTTGGGCCACTTCACGAATCGGGTCAGGTCCCTCTTCGGTGGCAATGCCCCTCCAATCCCGAACTGCTTCGGACGCTTCTCGAACAGCGGGTTCGAGAGCTTCTCCTGAAATTCATTTTATTTTAGAAAATAAATTCTAAATAAAACAGATAATACGCAAAAAAACAAAAACTGAATCGTGAATCTGATTCAATTTGAAGCAGTTACGTACAGGCTTCTTCTTAGCAGCAGGAACCGCAGCTTTTCCACCTCTTTTGGGAGCCTATTAAATCAAGAAAGGGAAATGAAGTTTAATCGAAGAGAAAATTCAAAGAAGAAAAAATGAATAATCTAGTGAAGTATGAGTGTTTCGGAGAGAGGTGGCAAACTCCCTTACTCACCATGGCTGCTGGTGGCAACGGCGATGCAAAGCTGTGTTTCAGAAGAACCCTAACTGCGGGTTTATATAAGCGTAAGCATGGGTATGCCTAGAGCTGGTCCGGCCCAATCTGTGTTCTTTGCTTCATTTTCTGCTTGTGGACAACGTCGGACTTGAAGGCCATGAAATGGAAAAGTCCATGTATTAGAAGTAGACCTAACTGCTGGACCCCTCATGCTCAAGTAAAGAAAATTTGGAGCGTGAAGTATGTATGACTGAACATGGAGAGGGCTGTTTAAGTTATTATAAGTGGTATTTTATCTATATATTTAATTGATAATATATGAAACCTTAATATCATATTAGAATAATTGAGTTTAACTTTATCTTAAAAATTAGTTCATGAAAAAAAGTTTTTGAAGTTATTACAAGTAGTACTTTACACATATGCTTAATCAATGCGAGACCTTAACATACTTATCTCACGCCCCAGACTGACCATTTTTTGAAGCGTGAAATTTACAAAATTAGACATTAACAAGTAATTTAACTGAGATAAATTCTAATATCATATTTGAATAATTGAATCTAATTCCACCAAAAAAGTTAACTCATGTGAGGAGGATTTGGCCAGAACCTTAACGCCGTATGGTTCTGCAAACGATGGATGGGGACAAGTCACAATTGAAAACATGGGGCACTCAGTTACAGAGCAAGCCAAACATCCCTCTCTTGTTATCATGCTTTGTACATAATAATACTCCTGCACACACAACATTTATTTTTATTTTCTCCTCATCTTCCAACTCTCTTTTTATTATTTACTTATGGGTGCAAATCTTCCAACTCTTCTTTTTCTTCATTATTATTTTGTTTCCTTGAAGCCATTGAGGTATCAATTGCACTGGCATCCATTCCAGAAGAAAAAATGTATTTAGTATTTACTCTCTAAAAACACCAGGATCTGAACATAGAACATCAAAAAGGATATTTAGGGGGGAAAGGATCAGCAAACAGAAGCAACAAAAATAGTAACATCAACTCACAAAAGAGGATGGAAATGAAGACAAAAAAAAGGGGGAAAGCCATTAAAGAATAGAAGCAAACTAGGCAAGAAATATTGTTATTGATCCATTGAAAAGGAAAGTATTTTCACATGCGAAAAAGCCATAAGCATATAACAGAAAAGAGATGAACAATCACAAAAGCTATTATGATGATAAAGCTAGAGCCAAAAAACAGGAAGAACCGCCAGAGAAAAAAATATGAGCACTATCAATGTTGCCCATTTATCTCACATGTTACATAGGACTATTGCTGAATAAGATTTATTTTTTATTGCATTGATGGTGAGGCGAATAAATCACCAAGTGAGAAAATAATAGTACACAATATAACCCAGCTTTCTATCTAGAAGCTCTGATGCTAATATTGTCATTGTGTTTCAGGGATTAGATTGTTTAAAAACAAAAACAAAAATGGTCAATCGATGAAGTGATGAAATATTATGGAATATGCTGAAGTTTTAGCTCAGATTGTGGAAGTAATTGTTATGCTGTCAAATATAGGCTTGGGATTCCTTTGAATTGCATAGATGAAAAACAACCTGGTGCTTTTATCATAGTAATAGAGAAAGGAAGATGTCTGGTTGTAATTTTTACTTTTTTGGTTAAATGTTGATCACAAGTGTTAACTTTTTCTTAAGCTGGTGAATTATCGTGTAAATAAAATACTGAAACTAATTATACAATGGATAACTTTGTGACTTATGAGCTAGTTTGACATACTTTTTTGGTCTGCATTATTTTTTTCCCCCACTTCTGTGTCATCTTGTTTGTATGCTACTATGCTTTGATTCTAACTACATGTATATCCCCTTAGCCTTAGCCTTAGGTTAGGTCCCAATAAAAATGTTGCGTTGAAAATAACTACATGTATATGGTCTTTACCAATATTAATAGGGACAATAATTATATGTATATCGTCCTTATTTGTATCGTCTTTCCCCACTTACGTTAAAAGAATTATTTTTTAACTACATGCACACCAATAATTATTATTTCAATACTTACACTTTTATTTTAATTATTAAGAGAAAAATATAACAATAAATACTAATTTATCAAAATATTAATGAATGTAAATGTAAAACTTTTTTACACAAACAATATATACTAATTAAACTCTTAGCCAGTTGGAGCCAAATTTGGTTTAAACTCGTGTCTGTTCTGTATAATCTCAGTTTTGGGCAGCACTCACTCTTTCATGCATAACATGAGCTCAATAATTCACATTCACACACTTCCAGCCCCTTTAGGAAGCTAAGAAACAAGGATTGTGGCTGTAAAAATCCCATATTTTATCTTCTTGCCATTGGATGCCAATTATGTTTCAAACTTATACCTGATTCTGCAGTTTTTGTTTGTCTGGGCTTGCAGTCTTTCACTTATAACCTCGAAATCATGCACTGTTTGTTTCCTTGGAATGCAAACATACAACGGTTTTAATCATAAAAAATATAGATTCAAATTCATTTTTGGTCAATGCCATTTTTCATTGAAATCGGGTCCTGATTATGCATGTTATCTTTGTCAGACAGCATTTAGTGCTATAATTGACTTTTGGGGTTATTGAACTGTTTGCTAGAGCTCTTTATTTCTTCTTTGGCGTGCTGTAATGAGTGTTCTTAATAATTATGCTTTTTGTTTTTGTGGTTTTTTTAGAATGTGCTAGGAGATGAGTTTTATGTACACTATTTTCTTCGAAGGTGCTAACAATGGCAGCATCACCCCTCTGTTAGGGTGCTTGGTATTTAAAGGTCTATTTTCCTTAAGCAATATGTGATATCTAGTAATAGGGGATGCTTTAGTGGCAAACCCTTCAGAGATTCATGGTGGCCAAATGTTATGGACATGCTAGATGTATTTGTTCTCTGCTTAAGGAGGTGCTGACTTTGGAAATTTGTTTTATTTGCTTAATTCTGTAAAAGTGTGCATATAAGGCAAAGATGGGATGTGGTAGAAGTTGCCTATATTGTTCCTTCTTACAAAGATGCTTGAAATGTTTCTTTAAAGTTATACTGGGCTACCTCCTTTTCCTCCTTAATTCTGTTGACATTTTTTAAGGTTTACAAATCATAACTGTAATTATGATATATCACAGGAAAGGAAGCTTCGCCTAACACTAACACCACGCCAAGTTCAAGCCTCCTTCTTCATAGTTCTTATGGGTTCTAGAATATTCATAGATTTGGTGCTCTAATTTGGGTTTGTTTCTGATTCAAAAGTGAGCTGGTCATATTGCAGTTCCATTTTATTATGAATATTTTCAGTTTATGTATTCCCTTTGAAAGTTTGTGTGTGTGTGTGTGTTTTTGTTCTTCTGGTCCAGGTTTCCATGGCCTCCAAAAATGAAAGCGGGGATTCAACTGATACTACCACATCATCGTAAGCAAAAGTTTCATTTTTTTGATCTCTTTGCCTTGTTCATATCACCTTATCAGTGGGATCTGTTGGGCTGTACATAAGGGCTAATGGTTGTTGCATATTCTTCAGGCCAAAGAATATATACAAAGATCCAGACGACGGGCGGCAACGGTTTTTGCTTGAATTGGAATTTGTTCAATGCCTTGCTAATCCCACCTACATCCACTGTATGGTTTTCACTTTACCTATATGCTTTGAGAGTCTGAGCTTCATTAAGTAATAGCTGCATCTGTTGCATTATGTATTTGAAAGGTTAAGAATTTTGTTTAGTTGGACACTAGGAATAAGTTGTGAGAAAAGGATGATGCAAGTAATTGGCATGCTTTGTCATATTTAAGGAAGTTTCTTTGACACAATAACTGATTTGGAATAAGATTAGGCATTTGGCTTCTATTTGGAGTAAGGCACATGGTCTTTGTAACCCCTAACAGATTTGCTGTGGGATTGGACAGCCTGCTCCATTGATGATTACTTTTTTCTTTTATCTTTGTTTTTTTTGTTTTGCTCTTGTTTGAGGAAGATTCCTTATGATCTTAGCTCCTTGTAATTTCTTCTCTTCATCTTGATGAAATTTCTTTTTTTTTTATATTAAATGAATGTGGTATGCATTGTCATTTGTATGTCTATGTGTGAGCCACTTATATAATTTTGTTTAATCTTATTCTTATATCTGTTACTATTTTGAACAGATTTGGCTCAGAATCGATATTTTGAGGATGAAGCTTTCATTGGATACTTAAAGTATCTTCAATATTGGCAACGCCCTGAATACATTAAATTTATTATGTAAGCATTTTCATCAAATTGCCCCACTGAAACCAAGAGAAGGATTATGTAATACAATTCTACTAAAGGGCACTGAGTTATTTCAATCAAGGAAAAAGGATTAAAAAAAATTTAGTCTAGGGATACATGAAATTCAACAATCAATATCAGGACAAAGAATTTGAATTGGTTCTAGCATCTTTTTATTTATTTTGCGCCCACCCCCTTATTTAGTGATGTTTGTTCGAATCTGCTGGGTTGCCTTCCAGATCCAGATACTCATTTTCTATGAATGCTAGGTATCCTCATTGCCTCTATTTCCTCGAGCTTCTTCAGAATGCAAATTTTCGCAATGCAATGGCACATCCTAGCAATAAGGTAAATAGCAGCATTTCTATTTTTACCCTGCTATAAAATCATGCTATCTCCTGGATTTCATGTGAGATTACTCCTGTTAAAAGCTACACCATGCTGTGTTCCTTTTTGGATAGATTCCCTTTGGATGTTCGTACATGATTAGCAAATTTTGCTTGTAATCGTAAAGGGTCTACAATCTTTTGTTGTATTTGTGAGGTGATAGGTATTGATAAGAACAGGTTTAATTCTCGCCCTGCCGTACCTATCTTATGTCACTAATTGATGATCAGTCTAGTTGGTTTATTATGGACTTTCATGAATCTGATAGATTTTTTAATATGTGTGGACTAACATAATCACCAATTTTCTAAAACCCTGATTAATTGAATGTCAAATATTGTTGAGCATTTATTGGTTTAGCCCATTTGTGATCAATTTTGTTATTGGGCTCTTATAAGCACTTAAACCCATGTGGATAATGTTGTTTTGGGTTTGTGGGCCTTGTGTATGGGTTTTCAATGATGGGTAGGTTAACCTATATTGTAAACATAAGGAGAGGCCCCTATTTTCATCCTATATGTATTGTGGTTGCCTCATTGAGGTCACAAGGGTTTGTTGCGCATATAAGAAAATTGGGATAGTTTCTCTCCTCTACACACACACACCGTTCGTGATTTTTCTTTAAAGATCGAGCATGACCGCGCTCATATTTGTTCTTTTTAGGTGATTCTATAACTCGATCTCTTGTATATTATATTTGATACATGTCATAATTTGAGGTTAAATAGATTTAGGATAACTAGGTGATTCTATAACTCGATCTCTTGTATATTATATTTGATACATGTCATAATTTGAGGTTAAATAGATTTAGGAATTTTGACATATCGTTAATTATTTTGAAACAAAATTCCTTCAATTGGTATCAGAGCCAATTTAATCCTAATTATGGTTGTAAATTTCTTCTTGTTGAGAATGAGATTTTTGGTCAATTCAAGAACATCTTTTTTTTCTTTTTGAAAAATTAATCAAACCCAAAATTGATTTGATTCACGTTGTTTGAAGTTTTGACAATTTTTCAATGCGTAATTTGTGTGTATTTTTTGTGCAATTTTTCTAACCATACAAGAACATCATTTATGATTTTGGTTTTCCTTAGGCATTATTATTATTATTATTTTCAATTCTGATTTTGGAATGTACTCCATGTGTGCAATAATTAATTTTGCTAATTTTTGCAAATCTTAAATGGTTTCAAAGTTCCATGAGAATATCTGTTGCGTGGTGTTGAAAAAATGTGTCACAACTTTTTTTTTTTTTGACTCTAATTATATATATATATATATATAATTGGATAATCTCATAACTCACCTTTTGAAAATTTTTTTTGTAAAATTGGGCATGTTATAATTTTCATACTCTCACATGTGATATTCTTTGAATGCTCAAATAATTTATTTTTCTTTGGGTTATTTTATGTTATATTGAAATTATTGTACTCTTTAAATTGTTATACAATTTAAATTTGTGAGAGTTTGTTCAAATAATTACCAAAATAAATTTTTTTGGAATTGTTTTAAGTGTATAATATTGTATATATGTTGAAATTACTGCGCTTTTATAAACTATTGTGCAAATTAAAATTTGAGAGTTCATTTAGTATATTTAGAGTTGTTTTGACTAATTTTGCTCTTACCTACTATTTAAATCATGGATAAATAAATAAAAAAATAGCTCCTCATGTTCTAAGCTCGTGATGTCTCATCAAAATCATGGAATAAAATTTTGTAATTAATTCTCACATAACTATGGATACTTTGATATTGAATATAATTTTTTATGATGCTTGGTAATTATAGAGATTATTTTCACTACATATAATAGACAAGTGAAAATTATAATTAAATTGATAATTTTAGATATTTTATTTTGTATGATAAAGAGCATTGATTTCGATAAATATATTATTTTGATGCCAAGAAATTCATGTTGATTGTATGCCCTTTATTGCTATTGAGATTTTTTTTTATGGAAGACTTATTTAAATAAGTTTGAGCATATTAAAATTTATTTATTTATACATATTTTGCTCCTCTTTAATTGTTGATGCCAATTTTATTAGTTGAGCTTGTTGAACTCCGTAAATTGTGTAATCTAATATTGGGAGTTATTCTTGAAATAATTTTTTTGTTATAAGAGCATGATAATGTATCATGTGCTACATATAATTATTTTAGTATTGGACGTTTGTGCATTGACAATATTAAAGAGTTTTGATATATATTATTAAGAATTAAAGTACAATTGTATGTAATTAATTTTATTGTATATTGTGCCATTGTAAATTTAAATAAATTACTTTTAATGTGGCCATTATGAGAATATTATTTAAAATAATTTTGATTATTGAGAAATATTTAAGGCAATGGCAAGTTTATATTAAGTCATTATCATGGCTAAGTTTTATATATCTCGTAAGTTTATTTTGTGAGCCATTTGTAAAAGTTATATAAAGTTCTGGTGATTTGAATTCTATTAAGTTAGCATTCACTTTTGTTGGCTCTACACATAAAGATGAGCAATACACTATCTGAGGTTAGTTATAAAACTTATATGGTTATTGGCATATTGTATAATTGCATAAGTGGAGAAATTTGTTCTTAAGGTCTTCTTCTCCCTTTTTTTTCTTCATTTTTTTTAATATGTAATTATGTATGAGAGTGTGAAAATTATCTGATTGATGTGGCATGAAAATTTTGGAACTCTATAAGTAATTTTGTCATTGATTATTGTAGTTTCTTATGGTCACATGCTCATCTATTATAAGACCAATATTGTGTTTTGTAAATCTTGTGAGATCTTATCTCTAAGAGTTCCATCCAGAATATTTATAATTGTTTTGAACATTTTGTATAGTTGTGAACTTGCCTTCGCAGAACCAATTACGACAAAGTGTTATATTGTTAATAATGTTGTTGTGTTTTCATTAAAAATTATGTTAATAATGCACTTACCCTATCGGTTTGTCTTTATTAATTTGATTTTTGATGTTTTGTTGAATGCATTAAATGATTATGCCCTTAGAGTTTTCAGTATCCTCTCGATACTAGCTTTAGGGACATGATATTTAATGATTTATGAGAGTTTGCTTGTTTATTGTAATCTGGGATCCTTAGGTGGGATTATAATGACATAGCAGCTCAAATTGTTGTGACATATATATTATGTTACTCATTGTCAAGTATTTTATCGAATTGAATTAAGCAACATTGAATATTTGTATTATTTTGTGAAACTTGACGAATGAGATAATTGGGCGTTCTGTAGCAATCTTTTTTTTTATTTGGATATGTAATTTTGTCAAATAAAAAAAATAATAATGTTGAATGGATTGCGATTAATGTTGGGTTGTGTAAGTAATGGACATACCCTTCGGTGTGACATTATTTGACATAATCATTTGTGTGATAGAGAAAATAGTTTAAATTTTATTTTGAAAATCTTGAAAAATATTGCTTGTGCATAAACTACGAAAATCTTGATTCAATTATTTTACTCTATCAAGTGGGAGAGACTTGTATATTGTAATTCGGGACCCTTAGGCAGGATTGCAATGATGCAAGAGCTCTAGTTCAATTAATTGCCCAACTAATTGAATAAGGAAAAATCAATACAATTATGGTTGCTTAAGTATAATAAATGTTTTAATACATAGTTTTCTCTAACTTTTGTATTTGCCATCGCTTTGTTGTTGCTTGTTGGGACCTATTGAGAACATTATTGAGTCTCCTAAAGTATGTTGTAATATAGTGAACTCCCTATAATTGTCATGTTGTGTTGATATACTTTAATCTTAATAAGACATGTTGAAAGCATAAATAATTTTTTTTTATTTTGTGCCATTGTTTGTGCTGTATTAAATCACTAGCCTGTTGAATTTATTTTGTTATAAGTATTGTCGTAGTAATTTGAGAAATATTATTTTGTCTTCATGCTAGTGATAATTATTTTCGGTTAGTATCTTGAAATGATAAATTTTAATATTTCCTTTTATATTATTCAAATGTCAAAATCTTCAAAGGATTTTTTTTGTTTTGCTAGTTTTCTCAAGAAAAATATTGGGATTAAAATTATTCAAGTATTGTTGTGAAGAAAGCGTTCTTCCAATTATGGTTTAATCATTTTGTGAGGATTTAGTTTTTTAAGCCCAATTTATTGTGTTGATTAGTTCAACTTTAGAATAAAAATAAATAAAAAAGGTAAAAATAAAATTCTTTTGTCGATGATACAAAATTTATGATGAATACATTGAGTTAAACCTATTGTACTTTTGACATTCACTTTGGAAAATTTCGTTTCTTTTGGGTTGAAGTAAAAGAATGTGTATATTTAATTTTTATGTATTTATATTTTTATTTTGTAAATTACCTAACAATCAATATCAATTAAAGCTCTTCGTTTCTTATAAGAAGAAAACGATTTTGTAATTGTTGTTCTTTTGAAATACTTGTTGAAAATTTTGAAGCCTGCAATGTATGAAGCCCAATATTAAAGGCAATTAAATGCCTAGGTGCAAGTTAAATTGACTTGATACGAGCTGTCAAGTATTATTGTTTAATATTAATTTTGATGTTGTTTACATCAATGGTGTTACCATAAGTAAGTGAGAACAAATTTGTTATTAATGTGTTTTGTGATAGTTGTATATTGATGGCCAATATTGCTATTATTGTTAAATGAGAGACAATATTTTATATTAAATTGTTCTATCATGTGAAAAATCTTGGTGATGTCATTTTATGTTTAAGGCATAAAGACCTTTTAAATCATAGTATATTGACTGATTGTCTCACAAGACACATATTGTTATAAATTTTGAAATGTGTTTATGTTCTTATTGCACATTAATGTTTACTATAGTGGGAGTTGAAGACTGTCTTTTGGTTATGTCCTCAATAGTGGTTAAGTATAGGCCCCATGTGCTTCCGCTGCTGGTAAACTAATGTTGTGCTCAAGTGTGCATGTGCTTATTATTTTTTTGTCATTGTGACACTTGAGTTTTGAGTGAGTTGTTGAAAACTTACAAGTGATCCCATAATATGTGTAAGACATTTGGGATTTTAAACTCACTCGTATGTTGTCAAATCTTTTAAGTGGTCATTATATATGGTTCTGTGAAGTATAGATTACCTTATTTGTGAAAATTCTTTTGTGGTTTTGTGTTTGCGATGACAAAGAGGAGTTGACTTGTTGTAGAGTCTCATATAGATACTTGTAATCTCCTCAATTATGAATGCAGAGCTTGTGGTTGATAATGAAGTAATTTTGTGAGACTCTGTGGTTGATAAATTTTGTATAGATTTGCTTAATATTGTTTCTATTGTTATGACCACATTTTAGATAACTCTGCAATATTGTGTTTCTCTCTATTTTGGTATTTGTGTCGTTGAAGAGAGATGATGAGTTTCAGACTCACATTGAATACTTTACCACAGAGTTGATAGTCTCACTAATAATGATGTTACCATTAGAGTATTTTGAAACTTTTGGACTCTAATGGGATTGTTATTATTGTTTTGTTTTGATATGTTGGATTAGTGGGAGAATGTACATTATAATTATAATTATAATTATTATATTGTCTCGAGACTCATTGAAATTGTTGTTGCCATATGTTGTTGTGATGATATGACGTATTGTTAGAGACTTTAGTACTCGTTCTCATTTTGTTATACTGAGATATTTTATTTGAGATATTTTATTGAATCTCAGTAGGCATCCTTGGTAGATGCCGGAGCCATTTTGTAGGGAATTGCACATTGATCACACTTTTGGCATGCAATTTTGTTGTGCTTTCCCTTTGACCCACATACCACATTTTGTTAGGTCACCGGGTTATAAGTATCTTGCATGTATGATATCAGTACTCCTATCGAGTATGATTTTCTGCATTGTTGAGATGCTTGTAATTCCATTTTGGACCGATGGTTGGAAGTGCTTGCTCATAGTTGACATTCTTGTGGTCACGTTAATCTGGAGAGTTATTTTGTTTAAAGCTAAGTGTCTATGCTGTCCAAGTGAGAGATTGATAGATTTTTTAATATGTGTGGACTAGCATAGTCACCAATTTTCTAAAACCCAGATTAATTGAATGTCAAATATTGTTGAGCATCTATTGGTTTAGCCCATTTGTGATCAATTTTGTTATTGGGTTCTTATAAGCACTTAAACCCATGTGGATAATGTTGTTTTGGGTTTGTGGGCCTTGTGTATGAGTTTTCTATGATGGGTAGGTTAACCCATATTGTAAACACAAGGAGAGGCCCCTATTCTCATCCTATATGTATTGTGGTTACCCCATTGAGACCACAAGGGTTTGTTGCGCATATAGGGAATGGGGATAGTTTCTCTCCTCTACACACACGCACCGTTCGCAATTTCTCTTTAAAGATCGAGCATGACTGCGCTCATATTTGTTCTTTCCAGATGATTCTATAACTCGATCTCTTGTATATTATATTTGATACATGCCATAATTTGAGGTTAAATAGATTTAGAAATTTTGACATATCTTTAATTATTTTGAAACAAAATTCCTTCAATCAAGCGAAATGATTTGCATTGCATGTCCTTGAGATCAATAACTTTGAAGAATTACTTTGCTATACTGGTGTCTCATGGAATGTCCAAATACCATTTGTCTCTGTATTTTAGGAGCTGGCACATAGACAACAATTCTACTTCTGGAAGAACTACAGGAACAATCGGCTAAAACACATTTTACCAAGATCACTTCCTGAACCTAGTGCCACACCTGCACCTCCTGCTCCTACTTCAACTCCAAATCAGCCACCTATGCCTGCATTGCCACTTGTACCTGCTACAAATGTCGTTGTGACAGCATCATCTACTTAAGCTCTTTCTCCAATGCCATATGGTATGCCTCCTGCATCTGCTCTTGCAAAAAATGACATGAGGAATCCTACAGTTGATAGAAGGAAGAGAAAGTGAGTGTTTTATATGGACATGTAAATTGAGTATAAAAACTATCCGATGTATTTGGATGAGTTAATCGGTTTATTTCTTCCTTTTCAGTTGAGAGATTGAAGTGGTGATAATGATAGAACAAAGTTTTTATGCAAATAAGTTATTTTTATTACTATTATAGTCATTATTATTAATTAATCTTCAGTTGGGCTACTTAAAGTTAAATATGAATATTTATCTTTGTATTAACATTACAATATGAGACTACAATATATATACACTTGATTACAAGATAGAACATTAATTATCCATGCTAAGTCTTAGAAGTGTAAATACAATGAATACATAGATATAATGAATAGAACTCTATTGTCCACACCGCCCACTTATTATGATTATAATCAACACTCTCCCTCAAGGTGGAACATATATGTCTGATGCAACCAGTTTGTCACATATGTATGCTATCCTAAGATTCTGTAAGGACTTAGTCATCATGTCTGCTAGTTGATCTTTAGTATCCACAAAAGAAGTCTTAATGATGTCTGAGAGGATCTTTTCTCTGATAAAGTGACAATCAACTTCTATATAATTAGTCATTTCATAAAATATTGGCTTCGAAGAGAGATACAAGGTTGATTGGTTATCACAAGCAAGTTCCATAGGATTTATCTCACAAAACTTCAACTCTTGGAGCAAATATTTTAGCCACAAGAGTTCTGAAGTAGTATAGTCATAGCATGAAACTTTGCTTCTGTACTTGACCTTGCAACAATAGTCTGCTTCTTATGTTTTCATAAAATCAAGTTATCTCTAATAAGCACACGGTAGCCTAAAGTGGACCTCCTATCACTAGCATCACCTGCCCAATCTGCATTTGTATATCTAATGATATTAGTATGACTCTTGTCCATATAAACAAGTCCTTTACCAGGTGATCCCTTGATGTATCTGAGGATCCGAACAACTGCATTCTAATGACTGTCACATGGTGAGTTGAGAAACTGACTCACAACACTGATAGGAAAAGCAAGGTTTGGTCGAGTCATGGTGAAATAATTTAACTTCCCAACTAATCTTCTATATCTGCCCTGAGTCAGTATAGAGCTCTCCCTGATTAGGTAGAAGTTTCACATTTGGGTCTATAGGAGTATCAACAGATTTACGATCAAACATCCTTACTTCTTCTAGAATATCAAGATATATTTCCTATGAAAAATAGCAACACCTATTCTTGATTGGGCTACTTCAATCCTAAGAAAATATCGCAATCGGATAAGATGTTTAATTTTAAAATGTTTAAACATGTATTACTTTAATTTCTTAATGCCTTCTTGATCATCGCCTGTAATGACAATATCATCCACATACACCACAAGATAAATAAGTTTATTCAATGAAAAACATTTAAGAATGGTCTGTCTCGTAATGAATCATGTCAAACTGTTGAATAACTTTACTAAACTTCCCAAACTAAGCGTGAGGTGAAAAAAAACTAACATTAAGAGAATTTTACAATTTTATAATTCGACTTGATTTGATTTGATTCTAGATTAGTCAATCGACTTCTAAATACCGATAAATTTACACACAAAACAAATGAAGTAAGTTTATTGAAGTAGAATAACAGACGCTGGTCTGAATCCATAATACGTGTAAATTATTTTGCAGGCCAAAAAGCACATACAATTTCACTCAACAACAGTTAACCTTAATCCCTCAAAGTCAGCTTTTAAAGCATTATGTTTTAAGTACAAAATCACCAGATAATACTTGCAAGCCCCAATCAAAAGTGTCAGCTCAAGCATAGACATCCCACCTCAATACTTCCCGGCATTTTCAGCATAATCATTCTCCTCACAATTACAAGGAAGACAAGGATAAGTGGTCAGTCACCTGAAAATATTAAGCCGTGTCATATTTTGGTTGGTGACAATCCCTTGTGACCGAAAATAAAATCTTGTACATTCTCAAATACAATTTTTTTAATAAAAAAAAATGCTTTTCAATACCAGCATTTATTTATCAACGAAGAAAAACCACAAGCAAATATGCAGGCTAAACCAGACCCATCACCAAATATAACAAACACATGCCAACAAAACAAATTTTTAGCACACCCACCTAAATTTGCAGTTTGAGCCATTCAACATTATAAACCAGTGCGGTAGGGCCTACAATTCCCTAGGTTTTTTGTTAGGCACACTCGGTACAGTTTATGCAGGTAGCCTGGCAATGGTACATGATAATTTAGTGACATTTCTTATGACAACCTCCACGTAGACAAGCAGCACTTCTTCCAATTGCCCCTTCTGATAAATATATAATAATGACAATTAGGATTAATACAAATATGAATAATCTAGAAATCTATTGACAGAAATGAAGTATCAGGCACAGGCAAATCCACAGCTTTCTTTTCTTCTACAGTTGAGAGAATGAATACGGAAAAAGAAACAATAAGATGATCACTTTGAAAATTGAATGTGCAATTTCCATCATATTTTATTCAATTATATATGGTTTATACAGATAATTTGCACCAAGACACGTATATAGCATCTACAGATTCCAATTACAAGACTTCGGTAACTGTCATCATTGATGCAGAGCCTAACAATTTTAAAAGATCTAATACAGCTTAAAACTTACATATATTAATAAACAGATCAACCAGCTACAACAGTAATGATAGAGTGGAGAAATCAAATGATGGTTTGTTATAAAGGTTTTAGTAAAAACAAGGAAGCTAACATTTTTGGCAGTGTGTGGCTAATGCAGTTATTTAGTGTTTGAATGCAGCATAATTCTTGCCTCTTTAAGAATGTTTCTTTGCCCCGAAACTAGTTATTGGATAGGATTGTGTTTATGGCATCTTTTTGGTGTTCTGCTCATGGCTGTTACAAGGGAGTTACCTCCTCTGATATGCAGTTACTGGCCAGCCTAGCTGCTTTTTGATCTTTTCATGTTTCTTGTTGTATCTGGCCTTTTCTGTTTTGGAGGACATCTTATCCTCCCCCAAGTTGTATTTTCCCTCTCTCCTTTCCAATAAAATTTCTTTTTCTATCAAAAAAAGAAAAGAATTTATGAACACTTACACAAGCTCAAACATCAAAATGCTTCAAGGACAACCATCTGTCACCATTCAATTCATAAGCATACAGTATTTTTTATTAGGAAATTGCTCCAGAGCTTGAAAACTTAAACACTGAATTAACTAGATCGGTATAATGATTATAATCTTTATGACTTCTATTGTGTGGAACCAATATGTATTTTGAGTGGAGCCCATCAAAACTGTATTTGTAATTCTATCCGTTGAAATTCGGTATCAAATGTTCTGGGCTTTCTAGAACCACTCTTTTTATTAACATTCTCATAAATACTAACTAGAAAAGACTGCAACATGCATTGCATGTAGTTTGTTACTATAGATCAACTTGGGAAATAAAACCAGTTGAGTTTGACTTCCCCCAACTAATTTACAGGTTGTTCTCAATTGATGCAATATTCACCAATAATTAATGATACACTCAACCAGATAAATGCGACCCTAAAATAGTATATACTGTCTATTGTGAATTTGTGACTATTGTCATCTAAGAGCACAAGGGATATGATGCAACCTCTAAGTCAACTGATTATGTGAAACTCCAGAATTCTATTCGTGTCTTCCCTTCATGCAAGTTCCATGATTAAATATTTCAAAAAATTTGTTGCAATAAAAGAATAAAAAGTTCTAAAATCCAACCTGAGCAGGAGCGTAATGAGCCCTGAACTTGTTTTACTTTTATCTGCTGATAACATCTTCTGGAGTTGGGAAGAATGCTACATCCCATAAAAGGGCCTACACTGCACCCCAAAAGAACAAGTAACTAACAATCTAAAACTGTTAAAAACACTATGATCTAAAATATAGGATCCCTAACTTCTTTATTTTTCACACCAAAGCCACTAAGTTGTTTAACCATTGTCGTCCCAAATTCACAAATACAGACCAGAGAACTGTGTCTGAAAACAACAACTTAGTTTGTTTGGACCATAAACAAGAAAAATACTCATCAATTAACAGAAGCACAAATTTGATATTTGACATAAAGAAATTTCCAAACCAAGAAAGAAGTGACAAAGGAAGGGAGATTAGAAATGAGGAAAACCAAAAATTGAGAGGGTGAGGTATCGCTCTAGAGAAAAGGGTTAGGTATCCCTTGAGGGTGAGACATTCCTCTAAAGTTGTAAAGGGTGAGGTATCCCTGTTTAATGCTCAAGCACAAGGGTGAAGTATCTTAAGGTCTGTTGAGTGCTTTCAATTGTAAAGGTTTTCAAGCACCCGTCCAAGCTTGAAGGTTTAGTGGTAAATCTCGGTTGGTTTACTTGAGGATTAGACATAGGCCACAAGTGGTGGTGGCTGAACCAAGATAAATCTTTGTGTTTGCTATTCTCAACTCTATCCTCTTTACATTTGAGCTTTAATTGTATATACTTGAGTTGAATTTGATATCTAACTTATTTGCTTGATTTATCCTATAGCCCAAGTGGTATTTGTATTGATTGAAAATATTAAAATGCATAATTTGTCAAAGTTGCATGAAATTTGTAATCACCCAACTCACCCCTCTCTTGGGTAATGGTTGACATGGCTAACAACAACCACCATTGTTTTTTTCGTGGTGGATGCTAAAGCATTTATACACTACTTCTAGGGCACACTTGGATCCATACCAACCAGTGTATTCATTCATCCCTACATCAGATTCTTATATATTGGAATGATGATGATATCGAGATCGTGAAAGCTGATGACAAGCCCTTTACAGCTGAGGTAGGAATGGTTGAAGCTCAGTTCTATTCCCTTTATGTCATAACTTTGTTTGACTTAATACAGGAGCCCATTGGGGTCAATAGCTCCATTGAAAGGACTAACGAAGGATTCTAAGTGAAATATGAGACCGATAATTCGGCCACCAAGGCTGTTGTTTAAATGAAAGCTATCAAAGATTTGCAAAACAGATTGGCCGATTACAATACAAAAAGCAAGGTAACATTGGATGTGCCTGAAGAATCTAAAGTTAATGAAACAATATTCACTGAATCTCCTTTACGAGAGGATGTGAAAACTGTGAAGACTTAGGATCCGTTGGTTGAAATCAACTTAGGCGCAATCGATATACCCAAAAATAACTTTTGTTAATGGCCTATTAGAAGATAACTTCAGAGAAAACTGGTTCAATTACTTCACTAGTATAAGGATTGCTTCACCTGGATTACCACAAGATACCTGGCTTTGCCCACAGCCTAGTTGAGCACTGGTTACCCCTTAAGTCAACTACTAGACCATATAGGTAGACTGCCCGTAGGTTTGCATTGGAGTTGATCCCAAAGATAAAAAGAAGAAGTTGAGAAGCTGCTACGAGCTGGCTTTATCAGAACTGTTGGGTACACAGAATGCCCTAGCCAATATTGTGCTTGTGGTAAAAAAAGAATGGAAAGTTGAGAATATGTGCGGATTTCATAGATCTAATCATGGTAACTCCTAAAGATGAATACACAATGTTCATACTTGACATGGTTGTGGATGCTTCTTCTTCCCATGAAGTTCCATCCCTGATGGACAACTACTCAAACTATAATCAAATTTATATAGCCAAATTTGATGTTTCAAAAATAACTTTTAGATGCTCGGGAACAATCAGCATATTCGAGTGGGTAGTGATGTCATTCGGGTTGAAGAACGTTGGGGCAACCTATCAGAGAGCTATGAATGTAATCTTCCATGACTTGATTTGCAATATCGTGGATGTTTATATTGATTATGTGGTTATCAAATCCAGAAGCAAGGATTAGCATTTGGTTGACTTCAAAAATGCGTTCCAGCGCATGAGGAAGTTCAACCTAAAAATGAATCATACGAAGCGTGCTTTTGACATCTCAGCCGAAAACTTCTTGGGGGTTTTTGGTTCATAAGAAAGGCATAAAGGTAGACAAAAACAAGGCAAAATTATCCTTGAAGCTCGACTGCCTAGTAGCAAGAAATAACTTCAGAGCTTGATTGGTAAGATCAATTTCCTGAGGCAATTCATAGCTAATTCAGCAGGTAAGCTACAAGCCTTTTCAAAACTACTAAAACTGAAAAATGATGAGCAAATCATATGGGGTGATATGCAAAACCTGGCTTTTGAAGACATCGAAGAATGTCTAGCTTGGCCACATGTTTTGGTGTCGTCGTCTAACGAAAAGTCGTTGAAGCTGTACATTTCGGTTGTAGAAAGACCAACAAAAGCATTCTTGGCCCAAGATGCAGAAGATGGTATTGAGAGAGCTATTTACAATCTTAGCTGAATGTTAACTGATATGAAAACTAGATACTCCCCACTTGAAAAGCTATGTTTATCTTTGTATTATGCTTGTACAAAGTTAGAATATTATTATTTTAGTGCTTTCAAAAATAAATATTGTTAAATATCTTTTGTCTCAGCCAATTTTTCAAAGCAAATTAACTAAGTAGGCTTTGAACTTTTGATTTGGAATACACCTTACTTAGAGCAGTAAATGGTCAAGCTCTGGCTGATTTCTTAGCCAAGCACCCTTGTCAAGAAGTGCATGATCCCTAAGCCGATCCCCACAACTGTGTAGGCTTGCCTTATTGGCTTTTATACTTTGATGGATCTTGCGTCGCCACTGGAGTTGGGATTGGAGTGGTAATCACCATCCTCATATGTAAAAGAGGCACATTCAGGCTTGAGTTGGAAAATCATTGTTCGAATAACTAAGCTGAATATGAAGCTCTTATCCTTGGCCTTTGGATTTTGCTTGCTCAAGGGGCCAAGAATGTAAAGACCATGAGTGATTCTTATCTGGTCATTAAGCAACTAATTAGCGAATATCAATGCCTCAGTCCAACAATGACACATTGTTACAAAACTACTCTAGACTTGCTAAGGTAGTTAGCCGAAATAGTCTTTGTACATATGCCAAGGAGCTGCAACATGGAAGCTAACAATCTAGCACAATATGCTTCAAGATACTAGCGCTTTGCTTCGGCTCCCAAAGTTGCAGTTTGAAGTTGTATGTCAAGTTCGGAATAAAGTTGATTGGCATGATGAGCTAATAGCTTACTTGAATAAGCCAACCAATAGGTCCAAGGCAGATTTGTCCTTGAAAAACAGAGCATTAGGGTACTGCCTTGTAAAGGGGAAGCTATATAAAAAGAGTTAAGAAGGATTGCTCCATAAGTGTCTAGGTCCTGCTAATGTCATAACGACTATGGGAGAAGTCCACGAAGGGCTTTGTGTAGCACAGTAGGCCGGACCTAAGACGTGTTGCCACTATAGGAAAATTCCTAATCACACTGCGTTCTGACCGCATAACAGCAACATGATTTCTATATTTTAAGAGAAGTTTTGCCAAATTGGAGACACTCTTACACACTTAGACAGAACGCAACAATCGTCAAGAGGCAAGAGTATGATTGAACTTTCATTTGGAATAAATGGGAGAGATTCTAAGCTCTGGTTATTTCATATTTATCCCCATTGGGGAAGCAAAGGAAATGCATCTACAGAAATGTTACACACGTTGAACTAGCTCAAGACTCTTTCCACCGATTACCTGTAGGCGCAAACCTACAATTCATACGTGCATAAGAATGCTTGTAAACACTTTCAATACAGTCCTAGTTCTGATCGGTGATCGTCGTTGAAGGCTACACTCATGAGTTATGAACCACTCATCCAGTTTTCAGTTATTCTTGAAAAAGTTAGTTTGATTTATCTCGTTCAAAAATAAGTTGTTTCCATCCATTCGAGAAATTAGAACAGTACGGTGATGCAGATCCTCCATAATCCGTATGGCAGGCAAGAGAACCGCAAGACCCATATGTCTAACACATTGCTCGTGCAAATTGGCTATAATAAAACGAACGATCAAATGTTTCTAGTGCTTTTCACAAAGCTGGCAAGTTTGTTGGAAGCGCATATGACAAAATCTGCAAATGATCAAATGTTTCTGGTGTCCTTCAATGCTCCTAACAATTGGGTGTCCTGTAAGCTCACAGACACTACCTTGGTAACTTCGTATGATTTGGAAAGTATTTCTTCAATTGAGTCTTATAAAAAGGAAAGGCCACAGTTTGTTAATTGCAATCTTAAAAACATTTCTTATCAAAACCCCTGGAACCTTTTTGTCAAGTAAAAGATACCAGCAAATATTTGCCGCCGGTTGAAAGAATGCAGCATTTAACTAGCAAACGAATACAATCTATAGTGAAACTAAACATGCAGAACAATTGCCAAAATCAGATAGCTATTCATACTGGCAACCTGCTGCACTGACATCACTAAACTTATGAGGGATTAATATACATAAATAAATCCCTAGAGTCAAGAATGGGTCATAACCGGCCTCTCTGGCCCCATATATTCACCAAAAAGTAAAAAAAGAAAGACTGAGGGTTCATAACATAAAAGCTCAAAAAAATTGAGCAAGAAATTATATCTACCAAGCATCTTCCATGTATTGATATGATATATTAAAGAAGAGAAACAGTTACTTAAGAACTGATTAAGCATTTTCCATGGGGAACATAACACATTGGAATAACACAGCCACTCAGTAATCACCAGAGTACAATGCAGTTTCTTCCATTCCTCATTCTCCTCAACACAGCTTGTATGGAAACGCTGTTGTATGGCAAAAGAGCAACCATTCAAACACCAGAGTATAATTTACAGAAAGACAAATGAAAAAAGATTTTTTTGTGGCCTTCTAATTAAACAAGATTCGGAAGGTATTGCGGCTATTGCCTGACCCAAACAAAAGCATGCATTTGCATTTGAAAAATATAATGAAACAGAAAAGAAAAAAGATATCTCATACAAATCAAGTATGAAAATTAAAAATGGGAGGAGCAGAAGATATGTGATAAATCAAAAGCCCCTTATTTTTCTTTAGCTCATCCAAATAAAGTATGGTCTTAGCCAGTCTATTGAAGAAGTTCTTTTTATCCACTAAGGACCAATTTTATTTTACCACCTTATACTTCCATCTGTCACTTCCTAAAGTACCCTAGTTAACAACAACATCTCGAAGTATCTTACAAGCCCTCTATCCTATTTAAAGGACACAGGAGGTAGTTTCCATGGTTGTCCCAAAAGTTCCTAAAGTTCTTCTACCCAAACACTTGACTTGTCAAATAAACAAAAAAAAAAGGTTATAAAATGCATAACAGATATTTCAAATTATTATATCCCATTTTCTTTCTCTACTTCCATCATCTCCTATATTGATTGATGTCTCCAGCACCATTTCATTTTACTGTATCTAATATCTCATTTTCTCTCTACACCTTAATTTTATGTACACAATTATTTATGTCCATTTTTCTGGCATTAATAAAGAACATGCTAAATCAAGTTTATTTAAATCCACAAAAGAAGTTCACCAATATAAGTAATGGTAGCTTTTTCTAGGCCTACTACTTATTACATCTATGTGACAACAAGAAAGCACTTCAGCCAAAATAAACAATCATCAGTGATTTTGGCCATACCTTTAACTAGTTGATGGGAGAAACACCCTTATAAGCTCTTTCACAGTAATCTTTTTTCTACAGGTAGGGCATTTACCCTGAGCACTTATTGCAGCCTTGATGCAAGTCCTGCAAAAAATATGACCACACCTTGTCGACATTTCTTCTACCGAAAGGCCCATACATATTGGACAGTTGAACACAGGCTCCTTTGGAGGTTCAGGTGGCACATTTTCGCTCTGCAGAAGGAATATCCAAGTCAAGTCACAAATTTTGAACTCCAGTAAACCTTCATAGTCATCTATTAGTTCTTTATTTGTTTGAGGCAGTGGTTAAATATCAATGAGTGATAAAATTTATGATATAGAGACTAAAAAGAGATAACTCCAAGGATGAGGCAAAAATTATATATTACTTGGAAAAATTATGATTTTGATGGAGTGCAGCACAAAGGGGGAGAATTAAAACAGACATGAAAACTTCTACCCACCCACCCAACCCCCTTCCCCCCCCCCCCCCTCCCCAAAAAAAAAATACATAAAAACTAGGGCATTGTGAAAAGCATTGCCATATCTTGATTCTCTAGGTAGTAACTTACAACACATAAAACTTGATTTCAAACAAAACTTGGTAGAGCAGTTCATTATTTCAAACAAAACTTGATTTCCTTCATCCCTTGTCATATCTTGATTCTCTAGGTAGTAACTTACAACACATAAAACTTGATTTCAAACAAAACTTGGTAGAGCAGTTCATTATTTCAAACAAAACTTGATTTCCTTCAAACAAAACTTTCAAACAAAACTTGGTAGAGCACTTCATTATCTTGATTCTCTAGGTAGTAACTTACAACACATAAAACTTGATTTCAAACAAAACTTGGTAGAGCAGTAAATGGTCAAGCTCTGGCTGATTTCTTAGCCAAGCACCCTTGTCAAGAAGTGCATGATCCCTAAGCCGATCCCCACGACTGTGTAGGCTTACCTTATTGGCTTTTATACTTTGACGGATCTTGCGTCGCCACTGGAGTTGGGATTGGAGTGGTAATCACCATCCTCATATGTAAAAGAGGCACATACAGGCTTGAGTTGAAAAATCATTGTTCAAATAACTAAGCTAAATATGAAGCTCTTATCCTTGGCCTTTGGATTTTGCTTGCCCAGGGGGCCAAGAATGTAAAGACCATGAGTGATTCTTATCTGGTCATTAAGCAACTAATTAGCGAATATCAATGCCTCAGTCCAACAATGACACATTGTTACAAAACTACTCTAGACTTGCTAAGGTAGTTAGCCGAAATAGTCTTTGTACATATGCCAAGGAGCTGCAACATGGAAGCTAACAATCTAGCACAATATGCTTCGAGATACTAGCGCTTTGCTTCGGCTCCCAAAGTTACAGTTTGAAGTTGTATGTCAAGTTCGGAATAAAGTTGATTGGCATGATGAGCTAATAGCTTACTTGAATAAGCCAACCAATAGGTCCAAGGCAGATTTGTCCTTGAAAAACAGAGCATTAGGGTACTGCCTTGTAAAGGGGAAGCTATATAAAAAGAGTTAAGAAGGATTGTTCCATAAGTGTCTAGGTCCTGCTAATGTCATAACGACTATGGGAGAAGTCCACGAAGGGCTTTGTGTAGCACATTAGGCAGGACCTAAGATGTGTTGCCACTATAGAAAAATTCCTAATCACACTGCGTTCTGACCGCGTAACAGCAACATGATTTCTATATTTTATGAGAAGTTTTGCCAAATTAGAGACTCTTACACACTTGGACAGAACGCAACAATCGTCAAGAGACACACACCTTAATGTGGTGTGGGCGTAATTAAGCTTGAAAAGTAGAAATTTTCTTCAACTTTTTCATCTTTTTACAATGGAATTTGTTATATTCTTCCCTTTGTGTTCTTCTTTTTTCATGTGTAACTAATTTTCCTTTGTTAGTGGATGATGGATGTTGAACTTTGATGATGTAACTTCTTTTATGAGTTTAATTTATATTTCTATTTCATGATTTACATGTTTATCTCTATTCTGAAATCTGTTCTAAACCTGATCAATTTAAGAATGATCTTTTGGGTGGATGTATGATTTGAAAAAATTTACATGAACCTACAACATGTAATAAACACCATAATTTCTGCAATCGCTAGGAATAGACGTTGTGAATTATGTGGTCTGTCTTTTAATTCTATCGTTCTTGATAATGCCTTTTTATTTGAGGTTAAACTTAGAGATTAGTTAATTTCAAATAGTGTAAGATGATTAATATACCAAAAGATTGAGTATTAATCAATTTTAAGAATTTATCATAAATCATTAAAATAAAACATAGTTGAACCAATATTTAAGTGTACATATACAGAGTTCAGGTGAAATTTGAACCCTACCACTTTAATACCATTATTTTTCACTCATTTGATTTATTATTTTATTTATTTATATTTCTTTTTAATTGAATTTACAAGAATTTTTTTCTTTCGTTAGTTTAAATAGTGTCATTTTCAATGAATTTAATAATTAATAACTTAATCCTCGTAAGACGATACTCTTACTCACTTTTTATTACTTTTATGATTCGATACACTTATTGATTTCACAACAAGGGCTTTGTGTAACACATCAAGCTGGACTTAAGATGTGTTGGCTGCTACATTAACAAAGGTTTTTCTAGCCTATCATTGCAAAGGACTGTGTATAATATGCCAAAAATTGTCAAGCTTTCTAAAAGCACAAACAGATACAACATGTTCTAACTATCGAGCTCAACCCCATTATTAAATCGAGGGGGTTTCAAGATTGGACAATAGATATCATTTGAAAAAATTATCCTCCTCCTCCTAAAATGCATTGCTTCATCTTGATAACTATGATTATTTCACTAAATGAATTATAATTGTACCATTGAAAGATGTTACCAAAAAGAGGTAATCAAACAATAACAACCATCCAAGGCAACATATCTACGCCAATTTGATTCCATAAAAGGAAAGATTTTTTATCTATGCCAATTTGATTCTAAAAGAAAGACTCTTATTCAAGCATGATCAAACACATCTCTTAGATATTCAAATCATTATTTAATATATACAAAAATAGACATTCAAATAATCATTTAATGTGCAAAAATATTATTAACGATAGGTAAATTTTCATTATGAACCAACAACTTTAAACATATTAAATAACAATTTAAATGTCAATAATAAACCGTGCCTAACTAAAAATTACTCAACAAAAGTCAAGCTGCCAATGGCAATCTTGTTCGTACTTGAGAATTATACCAAGGGTCAACTTTGAGCCCTTAACTTTTTATCTTGATTTTGAATGTGTTTATAGAGCATATCCAAGCGTCAATGCCAGAATGCATTTTTTTACAAATGATATAGTCCTGATGAGGGAGGAAGAGAGGAAATAAATGGCAAACTAGAGCTATGAAAACATGCTTTGGAAGTACATAACTTTCAATTAAGTAGAAGCAAAATAGAGTATATGGAATGTAACTTCGACAAAAAGCGCACTAACACTAATTTGGAGGTGAAAATTGAAGATCATACTATACCACAAGTCATACGATTTAAGTATCTTAGATTTATCAAACAAAATAACAAAGAAATAAGAAAAGATGTAAACCATACGATTCAAGTGAGGTGCATGAAATAAAAAAATGCTTTGGGTGTTATTTGTGATCAGAAGGTGCCTCTTAAGCTTAAAGAAAAAATTTTCTATATAGCTACGAAACCTGTAATGCTTTATGATACTAAATGTTGGGCAATAAAAAAGTCAAGAAAAGCATAAGTTCAGTGTTGCAGAAATAAAAATGTTGTATTTGATGAGTGAATATACAAGATGAGATATAGGATTATAAGCAAATATATAGAGAGAAAGTAGGGGCAGCGACTTTTGAAAAAAACATGATAAAATCTCGCGTTAGGTGATTTGACCATGTGAAAAGAAAACCTTTAGAAGTCTCATTAAGAAAAGTAGATCAGATAGAAAATAACTCAATAGTTAGAAATATAATAAGACAAAAAAATTACACAGAAAAAATTATTAAAAAAGACTCGAAGCTAAATGGTCTTTTTAAATACATAATTTATAATAGAACATAATTGCATTATTTAATTCATGTGACCCACCTTATCTAGTGTCAAAAGACTATAGTTATTGTTGTAAGATTTAATAGGCTACCCATAGTGTTACATTTTGCCTGGTTTAAAAAGGAGATGGATTTCTAAAGATCATGCTTAAGGCTAACAAATGATCTATTCTACGACCCAAGATTAAAAACTTCAGTTAGAAACCTATGAGGCAAGAGTCTGATTGAACTTTCATTTGGAATAAATGGGAGAGATTCTAAGCTCTGGTTATTTCATATTTATCCCCGTTGGGGAAGCAAAGGAAATGCATCTACAGAAATGTTACACACGTTGAACTAGCTCAAGACTCTTTCCACCGATTACCTGTAGGCGCAAACCCACAATTCATACGTGCATAAGAATGCTTGTAAACACTTTCAATACAGTCCTAGTTCTGATCGGTGATCGTCGTTGAAGGCTACACTCATGAGTTATGAACCACTCATCCAGTTTTCAGTTATTCTTGAAAAAGTTAGTTTGATTTATCTCGTTCAAAAATAAGTTGTTTCCATCCATTCGAGAAATTAGAACAGTACGGTGATGCAGATCCTCCATAATCCGTATGGCAGGCAAGAGAACCGCAAGACCCATATGTCTAACACATTGCTCGTGCAAATTGGCTATAATAAAACGAACGATCAAATGTTTCAAGTGCTTTTCACAAAGCTGGCAAGTTTGTTGGGAGCGCATATGACAAAATCTGCAAATGATCAAATGTTTCTGGTGTCCTTCAATGCTCCTAACACTTGGGTGTCCTGTAAGCTCACAGACGCTACCTTGGTAACTTCGTATGATTTGGAAAGTATTTCTTTAATTGAGTCTTATAAAAAGGAAAGGCCACAGTTTGTTAATTGCAATCTTAAAAACATTTCTTATCAAAACCCCTGGTACCTTTTTGTCAAGTAAAAGATACCAGCAAATATTTGCAGCCGGTTGAAAGAATGCAGCATTTAACTAGCAAACGAATACAATCTATAGTGAAACTAAACATGCAGAACAATTGCCAAAATCAGATAGCTATTCTTACTGGCAACCTGCTGCACTGACATCACTAAACTTATGAGGGATTAATATACATAAATAAATCCCTAGAGTCAAGAATGGGTCATAACCGGCCTCTCTGGCCCCATATATTCACCAAAAGTAAAAAAAGAAAGACTGAGGGTTCATAACATAAAAGCTCAAAAAATTTGAGCAAGAAATTATATCTACCAAGCATCTTCCATCTATTGATATGATAAATTAAAGAAGAGAAACAGTTACTTAAGAACTGATTAAGCATTTTCCATGGGGAACATAACACATTGGAATAACACAGCCACTCAGTAATCACCAGAGTACAATGCAGTTTCTTCCATTCCCCATTCTCCTCAACACAGCTTGTATGGAAACACTGTTGTATGGCAAAAGAGCAACCATTCAAACACCAGAGTATAATTTACAGAAAGACAAATGAAAAAAGTTTTTTTGTGGCCTTCAAATTAAAAAAGATTTGGAAGGTATTGCGGCTATTGCCTGACCCAAATAAAAGCATGCATTTGCATTTGAAAAATATAATGAAACAGAAAAGAAAAAAGATATCTCATACAAATCAAGTATGAAAATTAAAAATGGGAGGAGCAGAAGATATGTGATAAATCAAAAGCCCCTTATTTTTCTTAAGCTCATCCAGATAAAGTATGGTCTTAGCCAGTCTATTGAAGAAGTTCTTTTATCCACTAAGGACCAATTTTATTTTACCACCTTATACTTCCATCTGTCACTTCCTAAAGTACCCTAGTTAACAACAACATCTGGAAGTATCTTACAAGCCCTCTATCCTATTTAAAGGACACAGGAGGTAGTTTCCATGTTTGTCCCAAAAGTTCCTAAAGCTCTTCTACCCAAACACTTGACTTGTCAAATAAACAAAAAAAAAAGGTTATAAAATGCATAACAGATATTTCAAATTATTATATCCCATTTTCTTTCTCTACTTCCATCATTTCCTATATTGATTGATGTCTCCAGCACCATTTCATTTTACTGTATCTAATATCCCATCTTCTCTCTACACCTTAATTTTATGTACACAATTATTTATGTCCATTTTTCTGGCATTAATAAAGAACATGCTAAATCAAGTTTATTTAAATCCACAAAAGAAGTTCACCAATATAAGTAATGGTAGCTTTTTCTAGGCCTACTACTTATTACATCTATGTGACAACAAGAAAGCACTTCAGCCAAAATAAACAATCATCAGTGATTTTGGCCATACCTTTAACTAGTTGATGGGAGAAACACCCTTATAAGCTCTTTCACAGTAATCTTAAATACAAAAATGATCAAGCATTATTCAAGCATGATCAAACACATCTCTTAAATATTCAAATCATTATTTAATATATACAAAAATAGACATTCAAATAATCATTTAATGTGCAAAAATATTATTAACGATAGGTCAATTTTCATTATGAACCGACAACTTTAAACATATCAAATAACAATTTAAATGTCAATAATAAACCGTGCCTAACTAAAAATTACTCAGCAAAAGTCAAGCTGCCAATGGCAATCTTGTTCGTACTCGGGAAAGGGGAAGTGGGCAGGAGATTTTAACGAAATACACTGGCTCGTGTGAATAACACATGTTTTTGTGGTGACAATTCAACAAGCCCTCTTACCAAAAAAACAACAAAAAAATTTCTTGGTTTTGATTAAAATAGATTAACATAAAACAGAAACATAAAAAAGCAAATCTAAAGCAACAAAAATATAAGAAACTTCTAGGACATCCTCTGCGCAGCTTCCTTGGCAAGAAGCCTTTCCTTTGCCTTAGTTTTGGCTTGGGATTTGGAACCCATGACACCACCACCCCACTTCTTTCTGTACTCGTCATACTTGTCATTGAAGTTAGCCTGAAAGGAGAGTAGGAAACCAAAACACACAATACATTCAGCTTTTGAAGAAAGCATTAGCAGCAAAAATTAAAAAACAGAATAAATTTAATTCAACACCACCTTGATAGCCTCTAGGACTCTGCTGAACTCCAATTTGTCTTCGTTCTTAACAGTTGTCAAGCACAAAACAGAAGCAGTTTTCTTATGGACAATCTGTTGAAATGCATATGGATTAAATCAGCCATAAACTTAAGGTTGTTAATTAAATTTAATTCAGTCATAAACAATGTTGAAATCACAATATTCAAACAAAAATTACCGATCCCAAGCGTGCCTTTCCCTTAACAATGCAGTATGGAATTTCCATCTTCCTGCACAATGCTGGAAGCCAGACAACCAATTCAATTGGGTCCACATCATGAGCAATCACAACCAGCTGTGCTTTATTCTGCTAGGAAAACATAGCTTAACAAGTCATTAATCAATATCAATAGAAATTAGGAACAATAAAACTGCAATCATACAATAATAAAATAGAACACAACCTGCTCAATAAGGTAGGTAACATGATTGAGACCATACTTCACAACAATAGGCTTCTTAGCTTCAACAGGTTTGCCATCAGCCTCTGCCTGAGCCCTTTTCAAAAGCCGCTCCTTCTTTTCTGCTTTATCCTCAGGCCTGTACTTTAGTAGTATCTTGAACAGGCTTGTTGCTACAGGTGATTTTAGTAAATGTAATCAAAATTGTGATACAACTAACACAAAAAAAAAGTGGCAGAACTAGTCATAAAATTCAGTACTGAACATATTTGTCAAACCATGATTCAAGTTGTGAATCACCTGGCTAATTTTTGAATCGTGAATCGTGAATTGTATCGAACCGTAAGATTAAGGGACACAATGAAAAAAAAGCTTGAAATATATCATATAAAGTATGTAAAGTTGTAATCCAAAAAAAAAAATCACAAATAACAAGACAAAATCATAACTCCTAATTGAGTCTCGCTATCGACTCATTTATAAGCTAATAATTAAAATAATCCATAACTAATAAGTAACCAAGTCCAAAACTAAGTAATTATCCTCCAATTCATCAATCATCAAGACTATTGTTGTCATCACTAAATAATTATCCTCCTATTCTCTACTCCACAGCTTTAGTTCGCAGATGCACACAAGGAATGAATAAAATAGGGTTTTTTTTACTTTAAAAGGCTTCCCACTTAACGGAACACACTGTTTAGCATTTCTGTCTCTATGGTTTATTTTTATTTTTTATTTTTAAAAAGCTGTCCTTCACATTTTAAAGAAACGGGTTCAGTCGGGTCACACACAACCCGCATTCACGACCCGCACGACCCAGCTGCAAGTGGCTGGTTCTGACTTGCCTATAAGCTGCAATTCACGATTCCAGCACTGACTCAATCAAGAAGCAGTTATAACATAGAAAATGCATATCAAAACCTATAGTAAAATGAAAACGCAGCTCATAAGCAATTAGTCCAAGGCAAATTCGATAACAAAAACAAAATAACTAATGCATGTCATGAACCTACAATCATCACAGATTAATAATGCATCAAAAGTATGCAAACTCTAGTGAAAAGTTAGGCCTGCCATTAAGCTGATATGTTGAACAAGTAGCAAACAGAATAAAATGCACAACGACCCAGCTGCAAGTGGCTGGTTCTGACTTGCCTATAAGCTGCAATTCACGATTCCAGCACTGACTCAAACAAGAAGCAGTTACAACATAGAAAATGCACAACAAAATGTTCGTAAATAACAGAATAAAATGAGATCCAAACATTATGTTAGTTTTGTGACTGACCGAGGTTCTTGTCAAGGGTCTTAGTGAACTGGTTCAAAGCAGGGGGGACCTTCAACCTCTGCTTGAGGATCCTCTTCTTTCTCTGAATTTGGACGGTCTTGGGCCACTTCACGAATCGGGTCAGGTCCCTCTTCGGTGGCAATGCCCCTCCAATCCCGAACTGCTTTGGACGCTTCTCGAACAGCGGGTTCGAGAGCTTCTCCTGAAATTCATTTTATTTTAGAAAATAAATTCTAAATAAAACAGATAATACACAAAAAAACAAAAAACTGAATCGTGAATCTGATTCAATTTGAAGCAGTTACGTACAGGCTTCTTCTTAGCAGCAGGAACCGCAGCTTTTCCACCTCTTTTGGGAGCCTATTAAATCAAGAAAGGGAAATGAAGTTTAATCGAAGAGAAAATTCAAAGAAGAAAAAATGAATAATCTAGTGAAGTATGAGTGTTTCGGAGAGAGGTGGCAAACTCCCTTACTCACCATGGCTGCTGGTGGCAACGGCGATGCAAAGCTGTGTTTCAGAAGAACCCTAACTGCGGGTTTATATAAGCGTAAGCATGGGTATGCCTAGAGCCGGTCCGGCCCAATCTGTGTTCTTTGCTTTATTTTCTGCTTGTGGACAACGTCGGACTTGAAGGCCATGAAATGGAAAAGTCCATGTATTAGAAGTAGACCTAACTGCTGGACCCCTCATGCTCAAGTAAAGAAAATTTGGAGCGTGAAGTATGTATGACTGAACATGGAGAGGGCTGTTGTTTAAGTTATTATAAGTGGTATTTTATCTATATATTTAATTGATAATATATGAAACCTTGATATCATATTAGAATAATTGAGTTTAACTTTACCATAAAAATTAGTTAATGAAAAAAAGTTTTTCAAGTTATTACAAGTAGTATTTTACATATATACTTAATCGAGACCTTAACATACGCCCAAGACTGACTATTTTCTGAAACTTGAATTTTACAAGTTTAGACATTAACAAGTAATTTAAGTGAGATAAATTCTAATATCATATTTGAATAATTGAATCTAATTCCACCAAAAAAGTTAACTCATGTGAGGAGGATTTGGCCAGAACCTTAACGCCGTATGGTTCTGCAAACGATGGATGGGGACAAGTCACAATTGAAAACATGGGGCACTCAGTTACAGAGCAAGCCAAACATCCCTCTCTTGTTATCATGCTTTGTACATAATAATACTCCTGCACACACAACATTTATTTTTATTTTCTCCTCATCTTCCAACTCTCTTTTTATTATTTACTTATGGGTGCAAATCTTCCAACTCTTCTTTTTCTTCATTATTATTTTGTTTTCTTGAAGCCATTGAGGTATCAATTGCATTGGCATCCATTCCAGAGGAAAAAATGTATTTAGTATTTACTCTCTAAAAACACCAGGATCTGAACAAACATGGAACATCAAAAAGGATATTTAGGGGGGAAAGGATCAGCAAACAGAAGCAACAAAAATAGTATCCCTCGAATATTTACATCAACTCACAAAAGAGGATGGAAATGAAGACAAAAAAAAGGGGGAAAGCCATTAAAGAATAGAAGCAAACTAGGCAAGAAATATTGTTATAGATCCATTGAAAAGGAAAGCATTTTCACATGCGAAAAAGCCATAAGCATATAACAGAAAAGAGATGAACAATCACAAAAGCTATTATGATGATAAAGCTAGAGCCAAAAAACAGGAAGAACCACCAGAGAAAAAAATATGAGCTCTATCAATGTTGCCCATTTATCTCACATGTTACATAGGACTATTGCTGAATAAGATTTATTTTTTATTGCATTGATGGTGAGGCGAATAAATCACCAAGTGAGAAAATAATAGTACACAATATAACCCAGCTTTCTATCAAGAAGCTCTGATGCTAATATTGTCATTGTGTTTCAGGGATTAGATTGTTTAAAAACAAAAACAAAAATGGTCAATCGATGAAGTGATGAAATATTATGGAATATGCTGAAGTTTTAGCTCAGATTGTGGAAGTAATTGTTATGCTGTCAAATATAGGCTTGGGATTCCTTTGAATTGCATAGATGAAAAACAACCTGGTGCTTTTATCATAGTAATAGAGAAAGGAAGATGTCTGGTTGTAATTTTTACTTTTTTGGTTAAATGTTGATCACAAGTGTCAACTTTTTCTTAAGCTAGTGAATTATCGTGTAAATAAAATACTGAAACTAATTATACAATGGATAACTTTGTGACTTATGAGCTAGTTTGACATACTTTTTTGGTCTGCATTATTTTTTTCCCCCACTTCTGTGTCATCTTGTTTCTATGCTACTATGCTTTGATTCTAACTACATGTATATCCCCTTAGCCTTAGCCTTAGGTTAGGTCCCAATAATAATGTTGCGTTGAAAATAACTACATGTATATCGTCTTTACCAATATTAATGGGGACAATAACTACATGTATATCGTCCTTATTGTATCGTCTTTCCCCACTTACGTTAAAAGAATTATTTTTTAACTACATGCACACCAATAATTATTATTTCAATACTTACACTTTTATTTTAATTATTAAGAGAAAAATATAACAATAAATACTAATTTATCAAAATATTAATGAATGTAAATGTAAAACTTTTTTACACAAACAATATATACTAATTAAACTCTTAGCCAGTTGGAGCCAAATTTGGTTTAAACTCGTGTCTGTTCTGTATAATCTCAGTTTTGGGCAGCACTCACTCTTTCATGCATAACATGAGCTCAATAATTCGCATTCACACACTTCCAGCCCCTTTAGGAAGCTAAGAAACAAGGATTGTGGCTGTAAAAATCCCATATTTTATCTTCTAGCCATAGGATGCCAGTTATGTTTCAAACTTATACCTGATTCTGCAGTTTTTGTTTGTCTGGGCTTGCAGCCTTTCACTTATAACCTCGAAATCATGCACTGTTTGTTTCCTTGGAATGCAAACATACAACGGTTTTAATCATAAAAAATATAGATTCAAATTCATTTTTGGTCAATGCCATTTTCATTGAAATCGGGTCCTGATTATGCATGTTATCTTTGTCAGACAGCGTTTAGTGCTATAATTGACTTTTGGGGTTATTGAACTGTTTGCTAGAGCTCTTTATTTCTTCTTTGGCGTGCTGTAATGAGTGTTCTTAATAATTATGCTTTTTGTTTTTGTGGTTTTTTTAGAATGTGCTAGGAGATGAGTTTTATGTACACTATTTTCTTCGAAGGTGCTAACAATGGCAGCATCACCCCTCTGTTAGGGTGCTTGGTATTTAAAGGTCTATTTTCCTTAAGCAATATGTGATATCTAGTAATAGGGGATGCTTTAGTGGCAAACCCTTCAGAGATTCATGGTGGCCAAATGTTATGGACATGCTAGATGTATTTGTTCTCTGCTTAAGGAGGTGCTGACTTTGGAAATTTGTTTTATTTGCTTAATTCTGTAAAAGTGTGCATATAAGGCAAAGATGGGATGTGGTAGAAGTTGCCTATATTGTTCCTTCTTACAAAGATGCTTGAAATGTTTCTTTAAAGTTATACTGGGCTACCTCCTTTTCCTCCTTAATTCTGTTGACATTTTTTAAGGTTTACAAATCATAACTGTAATTATGATATATCACAGGAAAGGAAGCTTCGCCTAACACTAACACCATGCCAAGTTCAAGCCTCCTTCTTCATAGTTCTTATGGGTTCTAGAATATTCATAAATTTGGTGCTCTAATTTGGGTTTGTTTCTGATTCAAAAGTGAGCTGGTCATATAGCAGTTCCATTTTATTATGAATATTTTCAGTTTATGTATTCCCTTTGAAAGTTTGTGTGTGTGTGTGTGTTTTTGTTCTTCTGGTCCAGGTTTCCATGGCCTCCAAAAATGAAAGCGGAATTCAACTGATACTACCCCATCATCATAAGCAAAAGTTTCATTTTTTTTATCTCTTTGCCTTGTTCATATCACCTTATCAGTGGGATCTGTTGGGCTGTACATAAGGGCTAATGGTTGTTGCATATTCTTCAGGCCAAAGAATATATACAAAGATCCAGACGACGGGCGGCAACGGTTTTTGCTTGAATTGGAATTTGTTCAATGCCTTGCTAATCCCACCTACATCCACTGTATGGTTTTCACTTTACCTATATGCTTTGAGAGTCTGAGCTTCATTAAGTAATAGCTGCATCTGTTGCATTATGTATTTGAAAGGTTAAGAATTTTGTTTAGTTGGAAACTAGGAATAAGTTGTGAAAAAAGGATGATGCAAGTAATTGGCATGCTTTGTCATATTTAAGGAAGTTTCTTTGACACAATAACTGATTTGGAATAAGATTAGGCATTTGGCTTCCATTTGGAGTAAGGCACATGGTCTTTGTAACCCCTAACAGATATGCTGTGGGATTGGACAGCCTGCTCCATTGATGATTACTTTTTTCTTTTATCTTTGTTTTTTTTGTGTTTTGCTCTTGTTTGAGGAAGATTCCTTATGCTCTTAGCTCCTTGTAATTTCTTCTCTTCATCTTGATGAAATTTCTTTTTTTTTTATATTAAATGAATGTGGTATGCATTGTCATTTGTATGTCTATGTGTGAGCCACTTATATAATTTTGTTTAATCTTATTCTTACATCTGTTACTATTTTGAACAGATTTGGCTCAGAATCGATATTTTGAGGATGAAGCTTTCATTGGATACTTAAAGTATCTTCAATATTGGCAACGCCTTGAATACATTAAATTTATTATGTAAGCATTTTCATCAAATTGTCCCACTGAAACCAGGAGAAGGATTATGTAATACAATTCTACTAAAGGGCACTGAGTTATTTCAATCAGGGAAAAAGGATTAAAAAAATTTAGTCTAGGGATACATGAAATTCAACAATCAATATCAGGACAAAGAATTTGAATTGGTTCTAGCATCTTTTTATTTATTTTGCGCCCACCCTCTTATTTAGTGATGTTTGTTCGAATCAGCTGGGTTGCCTTCCAGATCCAGATACTCATTTTCTATGAATGCTAGGTATCCTCATTGCCTCTATTTCCTCGAGCTTCTTCAGAATGCAAATTTTCGCAATGCAATGGCACATCCTAGCAATAAGGTAAATAGCAGCATTTCTATTTTTACCCTGCTATAAAATCATGCTATCTCCTGGATTTCATGTGAGATTACTCCTGTTAAAAGCTACACCATGCTGTGTTCCTTTTTGGATAGATTCCCTTTGGATGTTCGTACATGATTAGCAAATTTTGCTTGTAATCGTAAAGGGTCTACAATCTTTTGTTGTATTTGTGAGGTGATAGGTATTGATAAGAACAGGTTTAATTCTCGCCCTGCCGTACCTATCTTATGTCACTAATTGATGATCAGTCTAGTTGGTTTATTATGGACTTTCATGAATCAAGCCAAATGATTTGCATTGCATGTCCTTGAGATCAATAACTTTGAAGAATTACTTTGCCATACTGGTGTCTCATGGAATGTCCAAATACCATTTGTCTCTGTATTTTAGGAACTGGCACATAGACAACAATTCTACTTCTGGAAGAACTACAGGAACAATCGGCTAAAACACATTTTACCAAGATCACTTCCTGAACCTAGTGCCACACCTGCACCTCCTGCTCCTACTTCAACTCCAAATCAGCCACCTGTGCCTGCATTGCCACTTGTACCTGCTACAAATGTCGCTGTGACAGCATCATCTACTCAAGCTCTTTCTCCAATGCCATATGGTATACCTCCTGGATCTGCTCTTGCAAAAAATGACATGAGGAATCCTACAGTTGATAGAAGGAAGAGAAAGTGAGTGTTTTATATGGACATGTAAATTGAGTATAAAAACTATCCGATGTATTTGGATGAGGTAATCAGTTTATTTCTTCCTTTTCAGTTGAGAGATTGAAGTGGTGATAATGATAGAACAAAGTTTTTATGCAAATAAGTTATTTTTATTACTATTATAGTCATTATTTTTAATTAATCTTCAGTTGGGCTACTTAAAGTTAAATATGAATATTTATCTTTGTATTAACATTACAATATGAGACTACAATATATATACACTTGATTACAAGATAGAACATTAATTATCTATGCTAAATCTTAGAAGTGTAAATACAATGAATACATAGATATAATGAATAGAACTCTATTGTCCACACCGTCCACTTATTATGATTATAATCAACACTCTCCCTCAAGGTGGAACATATATGTCTGATGCAACCAGTTTGTCACATATGTATGCTATCCTAAGATTCCGTAAGGACTTAGTCATCATGTCTGCTAGTTGATCTTTAGTATCCACAAAAGAAGTCTTAATGATGTCTAAGAGGATCTTTTCTCTGATAAAGTGACAATTAACTTCTATATGTTTAGTCATTTCATAAAATATTGGCTTCGAAGAGAGATATAAGGTTGATTGGTTATCACAAGCAAGTTCCATAGGATTTATCTCACAAAACTTTAACTCTTGGAGCAAATATTTTAACCACAAGAGTTCTCAAGTAGTATAGTCATAGCATGAAACTTTGCTTCTGTACTTGATCTTGCAACAATAGTCTGCTTCTTATGTTTCCATAAAATCAAGTTATCTCTAATAAGCACACAGTAGCCTAAAGTGGACCTTCTATCACTAGCATCACCTGCCCAATCTGCATTTGTATATCTAATGATATTAGTATGGCTCTTGTGCATATAAACAAACCCTTTACCAGGTGATCCCTTGATGTATCTGAGGATCCGAACAACTGCATTCTAATGAATGTCACATGGTGAGTTGAGAAACTGACACACAACACTGATAGGAAAAGCAAGGTTTAGTCGAGTCATGGTGAAATAATTTAACTTCCCAACTAATCATCTATATCTGCCCTGAGTCAGTATAGAGCTCCCCCTGATTAGGTAGAACTTTCACATTTGGGTCTATAGGAGTATCAACAGATTTACGATCAAACATCCCTACTTCTTCTAGAATATCAAGATATATTTCCTATGAGAAATAGCAACACCTATTCTTGATTGGGCTACTTCAATCCTAAGAAAATATCGCAATCGGCTAAGATCTTTAATTTTAAAATGTTTAAACATGTATTACTTCAATTTCTTAATGCCTTCTTGATCATCGCCTGTAATGACAATATCATCCACATACACCACAAGATAAATAAGTTTATTCAATGAAAAACATTTAAGAATGGTCTGTCTCGTAATGAATCATGTCAAACTGTTGAATAACTTTACTAAACTTCCCAAACTAAGCGTGAGGTGAAAAAAAACTAACATTAAGAGAATTTTACAATTTTGTAATTCGACCTGATTTGATTTGATTCTAGATTAGTCAGTCGACTTCTAAATACCGATAAATTTACACACAAAACAAATGAAGTAAGTTTATTGAAGTAGAATAACAGACGCTGGTCTGAATCCATAACACGTGTAATTTATTTTGCAGGCCAAAAAGCACATACAATTTCACTCAATAGCAGTTAACCTTAATCCCTCAAAGTCAGCTTTTAAAGCATTATGTTTTAAGTACAAAGTCACCAGCTAATACTTGCAAGCCCCAATCAAAAGTGTCAGCTCAAGCATAGACATCCCACCTCAATACTTCCCGGCATTTTCAGCATAATCATTCTCCTCACAATTACAAGGAAGACAAGGATAAGTGGTCAGTCACCTGAAAATATTAAGCCGTGTCATATTTTGGTTAGTGACAATCCCTTGTGACTGAAAATAAAATCTTGTACATTCTCAAATACAATTTTTTTAATAAAAAAAAACTGCTTTTCAATACCAGCATTTATTTATCAACAAAGAAAAACCACAAGCAAATATGCAGGCTAAACCAGACCCATCACCAAATATTACAAACACATGCCAACAAAACAAATTTTTAGCACACCCACCTAAATTTGCAGTTTGAGCCATTCAAAATTATAAACCAGTGGGGTAGGGCCTACAATTCCCTAGGTTTTTTGTTAGGCACACTCGGTACAGTTTATGCAGGTAGCCTGGCAATGGTACATGATAATTTAGTGACATTTCTTATGACAACCTCCACGTAGAGAAGCAGCACTTCTTCCAATTGCCCCTTCTGATAAATATGTAATAATGACAATTAGGATTAATACAAATATGAATAATCTAGAAATCTATTGACAGAAATGAAGTATCAAGCACAGGCAAATCCACAGCTTTCTTTTCTTCTATAGTTGAGAGAATGAATACGGAAAAAGAAACAATAAGATGATCACTTTGAAAATTGAATGTGCAATTTCCATCACATTTTATTCAATTATATATGGTTTATACAGATAATTTGCACCATGACACGTATATAGCATCTACAGATTCCAATTACAAGACTTCGGTAACTGTCATCATTGATGCAGAGCCTAACAATTTTAAAAGATCTAATACAGCTTAAAACTTACATATATTAATAAACAGATCAACCAGCTACAACAGTAATGATAGAGTGGAGAAATCAAATGATGGTTTGTTATAAAGGTTTTAGTAAAAACAAGGAAGCTAACATTTTTGGCAGTGTGTGGCTAATGCAGTTATTTAGTGTTTGAATGCAGCATAATTCTTGCCTCTTTAAGAATGTTTCTTTGCCCCGAAACTTGTTATTGGTTAGGATTGTGTTTATGGCATCTCTTTGGTGTTCTGCTCATGGCTGTTACAAGGCAATTACCTCCTCTGATATGCAGATACTGGCCAGCCTACCTGCTTTTTGATCTTTTCATGTTTCTTGTTGTATCTGGCCTTTTCTGTTTTGGAGGACATCTTATCCTCCCCCAAGTTGTATTTTCCCTCTCTCCTTTCCAATAAAATTTCTTTTTCTATCAAAAAAAGAAAAGAATTTATGAACACTTACACAAGCTCAAACATCAAAATGCTTCAAGGACAATCATCTGTCACCATTCAATTCATAAGCATACAGTATTTTTTATTAGGAAATTGCTCCAGAGCTTGAAAACTTAAACACTGAATTAACTGGATCGGTATAATGATTATAATCTTTATGACTTTTATTGTGTGGAACCAATATGTATTTTGAGTGGAGCCCATCAAAACTGTATTTGTAATTCTATCCGTTGAAATTCGGTATCAAATGTTCTGGGCTTTCTAGAACCACTCTTTTTATTAACATTCTCATAAATACTAACTAGAAAAGACTGCAACATGCATTGCATGTAGTTTGTTACTATAGATCAACTTGGGAAATAAAACCAGTTGAGTTTGACTTCCCCCAACTACTTTACAGGTTGTTCTCAATTGATGCAATATTCACCAATAATTAATGATACACTCAACCAGATAAATGCGACCCTAAAATAGTATATACTGTCTATTGTGAATTTGTGACTATTGTCATCTAAGAGCACAAGGGATATGATGCAACCTCTAAGTCAACTGATTATGTGAAACTCCAGAATTCTATTCGTGTCTTCCCTTCATGCAAGTTCCATGATTAAATATTTCAAAAAATTTGTTGCAATAAAAGAATAAAAAGTTCTAAAATCCAACCTGAGCAGGAGCGTAATGAGCCCTGAACTTGTTTTACTTTTATCTGCTGATAACATCTTCTGGAGTTGGGAAGAATGCTACATCCCATAAAAGGGCCTACATATCACTGCACCCCAAAAGAACAAGTAACTAACAATCTAAAATTGTTAAAAACACTATGATCTAAAAAATAGGATCCCTAACTTCTTTATTTTTCACACCAAAGCCACTAAGTTGTTTAACCATTGTCGTCCCAAATTCACAAATACAGACCAGAGAACTGTGTCTGAAAACAACAACTTAGTTTGTTTGGACCATAAACAAGAAAAATACTCATCAATTAACAGAAGCACAAATTTGATATTTGACATAAAGAAATTTCCAAACCAAGAAAAAAGTGACAAAGGAAGGGAGATTAGAAATGAGGAAAACCAAAAATTGAGAGGGTGAGGTATCGCTCTAGAGAAAAGGGTTAGGTATCCTTTGAGGGTGAAGCATTCCTCAAAAGTTGTAAAGGGTGAGGTATCCCTGTTTAATGCTCAAGCACTAGGGTGAAGTATCTTAAGGTGTGTTGAGTGCTTTCAATTGTAAAGGTTTTCAAGCACCCGTCCAAGCTTGAAGGTTTAGTGGTAATCTCGGGTGGTTTACTTGAGGATTAGACATAGGCCACAAGTGGTGGTGGCTGAACCAAGATAAATCTTTGTGTTTGCTATTCTCAACTCTATCCTGTTTACATTTAAGCTTTAATTGTATATGCTTGAGTTGAATTTGATATCTAACTTATTTGCTTGATTTATCCTATAGCCCAAGTGGTATTTGTATTGATTGAAAATATTAAAATGCATAATTTGTCAAAGTTGCATGAAATTTGTAATCACCTAATTCCCCCCTCTCTTGAGTAATGGTTGTCATGGCTAACAACAACCACCATTGTTTTCTTCGTGGTGGATGCTAAAGCATTTATACACTACTTCTAGGGCACACTTGGATCCATACCAACCAGTGTATTCATTCATCCCTACATCTGATTCTTATATATTGGAATGATGATGATATCGAGATCATGAAAGCTGATGACAAGCCCTTTACAGCTGAGGTAGGAATGGTTGAAGCTCAGTTCTATTCCCTTTATGTCATAACTTTGTTTGACTTAATACAGGAGCCCATTGGGGTCAATAGCTCCATTGAAAGGACTAACGAAGTATTCTAAGTGAAATATGAGGCCGATAATTCGGCCACCAAGGCTGTTGTTTAAATGAAAGCTATCAAAGATTTGCAAAACAGATTGGCCGATTACAGTACAAAAAGCAAGGCAACATCGGATGTGCCTGAAGAATCTAAAGTTAATGAAACAATATTCACTGAATCTCCTTTACGAGAGGATGTGAAAACTGTGAAGACTTAGGATTCGTTGGTTGAAATCAACTTAAGCGCAATCGATATACCCAAAAATAACTTTTGTTAATGGCCTATTAGAAGATAACTTCAGAGAAAACTGGTTCAATTACTTCACTAGTATAACGATTGCTTCACCTGGATTACCACAAGATACCTGGCTTTGCCCACAGCCTAGTTGAGCACTGGTTACCCCTTAAGTCAACTACTAGACCATATAGGTAGGCTGCCCGTAGGTTTGCATCGGAGTTGATCCCAAAGATAAAAAGAAGAAGTTGAGAAGCTGCTACGAGCTGGCTTTATCAGAACTGTTGGGTACACAGAATGCCCTAGCCAATATTGTGCTTGTGGTAAAAAAAGAATGGAAAGTTGAGAATATGTGCGGATTTCATAGATCTAATCATGGTAACTCCTAAAGATGAATACACAATGTTCATACTTGACATGGTTGTGGATGCTTCTTCTCCCCATGAAGTTCCATCCCTAATGGACAACTACTCAAACTATAATCAAATTTATATAGCCAAAGTTGATGTTTCAAAAATAACATTTAGATGCTCGGGAACAATCAGCATATTTGAGTGGGTAGTGATGTCATTCGGGTTGAAGAACGTTGGGGCAACCTATCAGAGAGCTATAAATGTAATCTTCCATGACTTGATGAGCAATATCATGGATGTTTATATTGATTATGTGGTTATCAAATCCAGAAGCAAGGATTAGCATTTGGTTGACTTCAAAAATGCGTTCCAGCGCATGAGGAAGTTCAACCTAAAAATGAATCATACGAAGCGTGCTTTTGACATCTCAGCCGAAAGCTTCTTGGGGGGTTTTTGGTTCATAAGAAAGGCATAAAGGTAGACAAGAACAAGGCAAAAATTATCCTTGAAGCTCGACTGCCTAGTAGCAAGAAATAACTTCAGAGCTTGATTGGTAAGATCAATTTCCTGAGGCAATTCATAGCCAATTTAGCAGGTAAGCTACAAGCCTTTTCAAAACTACTAAAACTGAAAAATGATGAGCAAATCATATGGGGTGATATGTAAAACCTGGCTTTTGAAGACATCAAAGAATGTCTAGCTTGGCCACATGTTTTGGTGTCGTCGTCTAACGAAAAGTCGTTGAAGCTGTACATTTCGGTTGTAGAAAGACCAACAAAGGCATTCTTGGCCCAAGATGCGAAGATGGTATTGAGAGAGCTATTTACAATCTTAGCTGAATGTTAACTGATATGAAAACTAGATACTCCCCACTTGAAAAGCTATGTTTATCTTTGTATTATGCTTGTACAAAGTTAGAATATTATTATTTTAGTGCTTTCAAAAATAAATATTGTTAAATATCTTTTGTCTCAGCCAATTTTTCAAAGCAAATTAACTAAGTGGGCTTTGAACTTTTGATTTGGAATACACCTTACTTAGAGCAGTAAATGGTCAAGCTCTGGCTGATTTCTTAGCCAAGCACCCTTGTCAAGAAGTGCATGATCCCTAAGTCGATCCCCACAACTGTGTAGGCTTGCCTTATTGGCATTTATACTTTGATGGATCTTGCGTCGCCACTTGGAGTTGGGATTGGAGTGGTAATCACCATCCTCATATGTAAAAGAGGCACATTCAGGCTTGAGTTGGAAAATCATTGTTCGAATAACTAAGCAATATGAAGCTCTTATCCTTGGCCTTTGGATTTTGCTTGCTCAAGGGGCCAAGAATGTAAAGACCATGAGTGATTCTTATCTGGTCATTAAGCAACTAATTAGCGAATATCAATGCCTCAGTCCAACAATGACACATTGTTACAAAACTACTCTAGACTTGCTAAGGTAGTTAGCCGAAATAGTCTTTGTACATATGCCAAGGAGCTGCAACATGGAAGCTAACAATCTAGCACAATATGCTTCAAGATACTAGCGCTTTGCTTCGGCTCCCAAAGTTGCAGTTTGAAGTTGTATGTCAAGTTCGGAATAAAGTTGATTGGCATGATGAGCTAATAGCTTACTTGAATAAGCCAACCAATAGGTCCAAGGCAGATTTGTCCTTGAAAAACAGAGCATTAGGGTACTGCCTTGTAAAGGGGAAGCTATATAAAAAGAGTTAAGAAGGATTGCTCCATAAGTGTCTAAGTCCTGCTAATGTCATAACGATTATGGGAGAAGTCCACGAAGGGCTTTGTGTAGCACAGTAGGCCGGACCTAAGATGTGTTGCCACTATAGGAAAATTCCTAATCACACTGCGTTCTGACTGTAACACCCTCCTTAGGGCATCACATTTCTGATTCCCGACTCATAATCTGAAAAGAAGTTCGCACAAAGTTTGAGTTATAAAAGATGGGTTTCAAAATTTCTTCTTTACTGAAACGTAAATTTACTGAAAATATTAGGTTATATTGAAAATCATATTTCAACTATTCATTATGCAATATTGACACCAATTAATATCATAATTTAAAAAATATATAAAATTAACAGATTTATTTTTTTAACAGTAGCAAACCCTATGACGAGTCCTACTTAATAGCACGGTACAACACTAACATTAAATCTTAACATACTCGTTCCTTATCTTGTATCGACTTGATGCATCAGAACTTTACTCCTTGTCTACCCGGCACATCTTCGAACTTGAGACAGCCACTTTTCAATGTTTCCATCAATCTCTGAGTATCTACCACTCGTTATGTCTAAAACAACTTATTCATTCTACTGTATAATTTTAACAATACAGACAAAGCAAAACAATATAACAAAGAGGTGAGATCACCTACACCAATACCAATATGGCGTAAAGACGGAGATTACCTGGCAAGAATATCATACGATAGATCATACCATAATCATGCTATCAACATTAATCAACTATCATCATCTAATCATTTATCAGTTCAATCATCATCCAAGTGCTCAAAACAATTGTCATAGCCAACATTCCTTAATTAATATATCATACAGATATAAATGCTCAGATTTATGCATGTGCACAAAGACTCAGTTTACTAAAAACAACTCCATGGAGGTTTTCACAATTTCGAGAAGAATGCTCTGGTTAATTGCCAACCTTAGCCCAAAGACAATCTCCCAGTCGTTGAAAAGAATCGTGTTCTTGCTGGGTATCGTCAATGCGTTGCAACGAACTGCATCGCCAAGTGGCACAGGGTACTCGCCAACTATCCACTGGTTGACCGCCGCGCCTCGACGCTCCCAAGATCCATCATAGACCTCACTATCAATTTTCATTCCCTCTTCAACCACAAGAGCCATAATAGCTATTAGTTATATTTTATATAATGCACGAATATATCAGTGCAAGTCCAACCCCAAAGGGTCAAATCTTTTCAATTTCATTTGTTCAATGTAATCATATGCTTCAACGCATATTTTTCCAATGCACGTATAATGCACCAACTCCAATCACAGACAAAACATGTCATTTTGTCACACAGCATCCATATACTAGTTCTACAGTATTTATACTATATTTTCAACAGAAAAATCATATTATCACATTTTCATAGTTATAAAACACTTTCGTCGTGTTTTCACAAAATTGCGCAACATTTCCAATTCATTTTCACAATTCCAAAACGTTTCTGTTACGTTTTCACAATACTGCAACTCTTCTGTTGCACCTTTAAATCACGTATTAAATTTTTCAACATTTTTCTCAATCGCATAAAAATATACGTTTCTAAAATCGCGTAATAATTTTCCATCATTTTCAAAATTGCGAAACTTGAAAATCATTCTTTTAAGTCGCATAAAACACTTTCCATCATTCTCAAAATATTTAAAACACTTTCCAAATCACATAACGATTTTTCGTCATTTTCACAATCACGTAAAAATATTCTATCACTTTTAAATCACATAGTGATTTTTCAACAGTAGTTCAAATTACATAAAATATTTAAACGTAATTCAAATCATTTAAAATGTTTCAATGCATCTCCAATCGCGTAGTAATATTTTATCATATTTCAAATCCTGTAAAAATATTTTACTGTATTTTTAAACACTTAGAAATATTTTACTGTATTTCAAACCACGTACTTTAAAAATTATATTTTTAAGATACATAAATAATTTTTTTCACCACAATTCCATTACTGAAAATATTTCTTATTTCTTCAAAAATTCCATTTCCACTTTTCTCAAAATAATATGACTTTATACTTTATTTAACACATTTTCTTTACTCAAGAAAATCTTTTTCACATTTCTTTACTCAAGAAATCTTTTTCCAAAATATAATTCACAAAATCACTTTTCTATTGATATAAATAAAAGTTTCAAAACTTAACATTTTCTAACGTCTTCAAAACTCGAAAATAAGTTATACATTAGTAAATTTTCAAAATACCATTATATTCTCCATTTTTTCCAAATCATTTCCAAATCAACCTTCCTCAAAATAATATAACTTTTCCTCAAAATAATATAACTTTATACTTCATTTAATATATCTTCTTATTCAAGAAAATCCTTTTTCACAGTATATTCCACAAATTCACAATTCCATTGAATTAAATCAATGTTTCTAACTTTAAAAATTACTAACGCTTTCCAAAATCTAACAGGATTTTAACAAAAATAAATTCTTTTTAAAACAAATTGAGGCTCACTTGCAATCTCTCTTTTTCATTTACATAAAAATTCATTTCTCAAGCGCTAAAATACTCTGATTCCCTTTTCAAATTTCTTGTATTAAATTAATTATATTTCCACTTGAAAAATCACTTTGTTTCATCAAAATCAATGCATTACAAGCCTTCGAAAACGTGGACATGACTATTGAAAATTATCAAAACATTTTTCCTTCTAAATTGATATGGTTTTACACAAACAAAACCATTAAAATTTTATTTTCAAAACCAAAATACCGATGGTTATAAAAACCAAACTCATTTATTCAAATCCTTTTTCACTTTCTTTACAAATCCTTAAAATCAATGTTTGTCCGTTTCATTCAAAACTCATATTTAAAAAAACACTTAGGATCTTTTTACACAAAATAAATCAATAAAAATTCCTCAAAGACCGTATTCTTGTTTTCTTGAAAAAACAGACCCTTTGTTTATTTTCCATACTCATCAAATCATCCATTTTCATTTTTCATGAAAATATTAATTTATGAACACCTATTTTGAGGTGTCTTGGCCGAAATTCACTAAGTTCTAGGGACTCAAAAATTAATTTCCTTATTCTTGAAAATTTTCAACATGAACTCTAATTTTTGGGAGCTCAGAACCGTAGCCTCCCCCTTGGCCTTTGGAGCCAAAAATCAATTTCCTTTTCATCATCACATCATGATATACACATATATATATTTCATCATAAATACTATAAACATGCCATATACTTCTCATGCATAATATAAGCATATCATCAAAGTCATAAAATCATGTAAAGCATATCAAGCATAAGTAAATAAATCAAAGCTCATAAACACACATAAATTATTACATGACCATGGATTGGAATCCTCACATGGATTCACCATCGATCAAATATAAGACCATCTCTCACCACCATACTTGGTTGGTGAGATGGATCTCCCTCTTACCTCTTGAAGATCCTCAAAAACTCTTTGTTTTGCTTCTCTTTCCAAGTCCTTCACCACCAAGGGCTTCTCAAATACAAAATAAAATACATAGAAATTAGTATATTAAGCTTGATTAAGAGGAACCATGGATCAAACATGATTTAGATCATGAAAAAGAGAAAAGAAATGAAGTTTCCTTACACTTCACCTCAAAAACCTAATAACTTTGATCTTGAAGAAAGTCCATGAAGATGAATGATTTAGAGGAAATCTTCAACATGAAAGTTGCTTAGAATATCATGTAGATTCAAGATCTATGGTTGGATGAAATTAAAAGAGATTGGATGGTGGTTTTGAGTGTCTTGACCGAATGGTTTCTCTTGAAGCACAAAGATGGAATTTTTGATTTTTGATAGAAACTTGAAGCTTGGATTTGAAGCCCAAGATGAATGATTTTGGAAAAACTCATAACTAGAGATGTTCTTAGAATGTTGTTTAGGTTTAGAAAATCAAGTTGGATGAAATGATAGAAATTTGGATGATGGTTCTAAGGTGCTTGACCGAAACTTGCTTGGAGAAGAGAAAATAAGAGAATTTCTTGTATTGGTTCTTGGTTCTTTGGATAGAATGATGAGCAATTGAATAAGTGAAATCAATAAATGAGTATTGTCTCCTACTTTTGAGTGTATGACCGTGGGATATCAAGAAGAGAGAGTGAGAATTATTTGATAGCTTTAATAGATATTGAGTAGGATGATGACTATAGTATATACGCGCAAAGTCACTAAAATTGACTAAGCTTTGCATTAAAAGATGATAGCTTCCTTTTGTCACAAAGTGAAGACAATGAAATGAAATGTCTTCTTTCTCAAGTGTATGGCCGTGGAGTGTGATGAAAAAATGAAGGTGATAATGCATGAAATAATTTTGGCCTCCCTCCAAGAAATTTCCTAAGGATGCAAACAAAGAAATCATAATCAAGGATGATGTAATATTGACCATGACATGTAATAATGGTCATAAAGCTTTTTTTTTTCTTAGTCTTCTAAACAATCCAAAACCGTCCCATTCCTCCATTTTGCATGCAATAATTTGTCATCTTTTTCAAGCCATTATTTGAAGCCTTTCTAGCCATTTGATTAATTGAATGGTTAGGATTTAGGTAGACTTTTGATTTAGAAGACTTAATCTACGCCATTGGATCTTTCTCCTTTAAATTAGCCATTATTAGATGTGTGCTCCAAAATAAAGGGTCAAGATTATTCCTTCAAACTTTAAATCCAAGGTCATAATTAGTCTTTGTCACTTTTTTAAGACTAAATCTTCACCGTTGATTAAATCTTCATCCAATGGTCATAAATGGTCCTTGTTACTTTACAAGACCAAATCTCCACCCTTGATCACTTCTAAATCCAATGGTCATTAATGATTCATCTCCACTATTGATTAAATCTACATCTAAGGGTTGATAATGGTCATAACCATTTATAAGACTAAATCTCTACCCTTGATTTAATTTCCATCCAACGGTTATAATTGATCCTATTCACTTTTAAGATCAAATCTCCACCGTTGATTAAATCAAGATCAAGTCTCCATCATTAATTAAATCAATGGTGGATATCCAAACCACCAATGTTGACTTAAGCAATTTAATTTCTATTTTTATTTGCTAAAACCCTACGAAAAAATATATTTACTTATTTTTATCATCCGATAAATAAAATACAGTACAAAACACAGTACAAGAAATTTTCTAAAACTATTTTCGGATTCAGGTTTAGTAAGATCCCCTGTCTCCGTCTAAACAGTACAAATTTTTCTATTCGTAGAAAATTTTTTCACTTTGCGGGACCCACCTGGGCCCACATACAGTAAAAAAATTCATAATCATATACAAAAATCACAAATATTAGAAAATACACAAATATCAAATCAGATCACGTAAAATAATTAAAACCTAATGGTAAAAATTAAATTACGTAAAGTTTTCTCCGGCCCAAAAATTTTTATTTTCCTGACACGGAGTAAATCACTCAAAACGATCAAATACGCTGATGGAATAATCAAAATAATTTTACAATATCCAAAAATTACTAAACAGTAAAATTCTGTTAACTGTCAAAATTACTGTTTACAAGATAGGAAATTTTGGGGTGTTACATTACTCTCCCTCTAAAAAGAAATTTCGTCCTCGAAATTTAATAACAATGATTTCACACTCTCAAAATAAATATGAACATTACTCTTTTATCTTATTTTCTAATTCTCATGAAGCTTCCTCTCTTACATCTTGCTATACTATTCTAACCAATAAAATCTCTTTACTGATGTTCAACTTCTCCTGATCAAACAGATATCTCAGACTCCTATAATTACTGAAGATGTTGAATGTTACTCCAGAAAGAAAGAATTTCCATATCTCTTATACCAACTAATGTAATGTATTACTTAAAATTTCCTTATTCTCATATCACTACATATTGCAGCTTTTGCTTGTAACAGGAAATGTCTCACTAACTGAATTCTCCTTTCCACAGCACGATACCAGATACTTCCGTAAATTTTTTTCTACAATTTTTCATTACCGTCTTAAATTTTTCCATAGAAGAATTATTCCAATCTTTTGAAAAATTCACCACACTTCTGCTGCGTTACTCAGATACGTTAACACGGATATAAATATAGAAATATTCTTTCTTGCAAGATATTCCTTCAATTGCAGGAGATGAAAGAAAACATCATGGAAGATAACAAAACGAATCAAACCTGTTATCGAACATATCCAGCAAAGAATTGGATGTAACCCGATTTTCAAAAATGAATTTTCTCTGGATTACTCACACTCTGTTGAAATAATCTCATTGGATATGGTTGGAAAATAACCAATCCATTTTCAAAGATCACGCCTGTTTATGAAACAGATCAAACTAACACAAAAATTTTGAACAATAGATCAAACTAATACAAAGTTTTGATCTATAACAACAATTTGAATAACTTGAATAGCTCGATTAGCTAATAATAGAAACAGAAGTAAACAAATCAGAGGATAACGAATAACTCTAACATATAATTGATCTACTCAATCATATGTTATAAAGAATAGGTCACTCACAGAAATATTCAGTATGGTTTATAGGGTTAGCTCCAATGACACAATCTCCATTGTTTAAATCTTCCGCTCAGAACACTACCATTCCATTCAGAGTAACAACTTCCCTTACTATCTAAAATTTTACTAATAGAAAACTCTGTTTTCAAAGAGTATAATCTCTGGGAAAATGTGTCCAACTTTTCCACAAATTGTTTTCTTGACGTACATTCCTTCATTAAGTACCTTCTTTCACATTCTTTACTGTTTTTGGTTTCCTCAATGGTAATAAATACATCTTCCTTCAAAATCAATTACTTTCTCAATATCCTAAAAAAATATCAGGTTCCAAAATTACGAAATCTTATATTCCAAGACTGATTCTCTTCCATCAGATTCTGAACTTCAACTTCCAGTTTCCACTGAACAGCGGTCCTTTGTTCGTGCAGTCGTCTTTCCACATTGCTCCCGTTGCTGCAATTGCATTACTAGTAACATGTTTCACTTCCACATAAGTATAACTATCCCGAGCCATTCCCTTTTTTATATTTGAGGCGTGCGGATCGAAATACAATGGATCTAATATCCATTATAAACAACATTATTTCTTTTCGGAAAACAAACACAGAGAACACAACACAAGCAAAATAGACCTAACCACAAAACCCAAAAGACTCAAACCGTGCTTTGATACCAACTAATGTAACACCCTCCTTAGGGCATCACATTTCTGACTCCCAACTCATAATTTGAAAAGAAGTTCGCACAAAGTTTGAGTTATAAAAGATGGGTTTCAAAATTTCTTCTTTACTGAAACGTAAATTTACTGAAAATATTAGGTAATATTGAAAATCATATTTCAACTATTCATTATGCAATATTGACACCAATTAATATCACAATTTAAAAAATATATAAAATTAACAGACTTATTTTTTTAACAAAAGTAAACCCCATGGTCGGGTCCTACTTAATAACACGGTACAACACTAACATTAAATCTTAACATACTCGTTCCTTATCTTGTATCGACTTGATGCATCGAACTTTACTCCTTGTCTACCCAAAGACATCTTCGAACTTGAGACAACCACTTTTCAATGTTTCCATCAATCTCTGAGTATCCACCACTCGTTATGTCTAAAACAACTCATTCCTTCTACTTTGTATAATTTTAACAATACGACAAAGCAAAACAATATAACAAAGAGGTGAGATCACCTACACCAATACCAACATGGCGAAGAGATTACACAAACAAAGAATATCATACGGATAGATCATACCATAATCATGCTATCGGCATTAATCAACTATCATCATCTAATCATTTATCGTTCAATCATCATCCAAGTACTCAAAACAATTGTCATAGCCAACATTCCTCAATTAATATATCATACGATATAAATGCTCGATTTATGCATGTGCACAAAGACTCAGTTTACTAAAAACAACTCCATGGAGGTTTTTACAATTTCGAGAAGAATGCTCTGGTTAATTGTCAGCCTTAGCCCAAAGACAATCTCCCAGTCGTTGAAAAGAATCGTGTTCTTGTCGAGTATCGTCAATGCGTTATTGCCAAGTGGCACAACTCGCTAACCGTCCACCTGGTTGACCGCCGCGCCTCGACGCCCCCAAGATCCATCATAGACCTCACTATCAATTCTCATTACCTCTTCAACCACAAGGGTCATAATAGTTATTAGCTATATTTCATAAAATGCACGAATATATCAGTACAAGTCCAACCCGAAAGGGCCAAATCTTTTCAATTTCATTTGTTCAATGTAATCATATGCTTCAACGCATATTTTTCCAATGCACGTATAATGCACCAAATCCAATCACAGACAAAATATGTCATTTTCTCACACAGCATCCATATACTAGTTCTACAGTATTTATACTATATTTTCAACTGAAAAATCATATTATCACATTTTCATAGTTATAAAACACTTTCGTCGTGTTTTTTCACAAAATTAAGCAACATTTCCAATTCATTTTCACAATTCCAAAACGTTTCATTGCGTTTTGCCACAATCTGCAACTCTTCTGTTGCACCTTTAAATCACGTATTAAATTTTTTAACATTTTTCTCAATCGCATAAAAATATACGTTTCTAAAATCGCGTAATAATTTTTCATCATTTTCAAAATTGCGAAACTTAAAAATCATTCTTTGAAGTCGCATAAAACACTTTCCATCATTCTCAAAATATTTAAAACACTTTCCAAATCACATAACGATTTTTCGTCATTTTTACAATCACGTAAAAATATTCTATCACTTTTAAATCACATAGTGATTTTTCAACAGTAGTTCAAATTACATAAAATATTTAAACGTAATTCAACTCACTTAAAATGTTTCAACGCATCTCCAATCGCGTAGTAATATTTTATCATATTTCAAATCGTGTAAAAATATTTTACTGTATTTCCAAACACTTAGAAATATTTTACTGTATTTCAAATCACGTACTTTAAAAATTACATTTTTAAGATACGTAAATAATTTTTTTCACCACAATTCCATTACAGAAAATATTTCTCATTTCTTCAAAAATTTTATTTCCACTTTTCTCAAAATAATATGACTTTATACTTTATTTAACACATTTTCTTTACTCAAGAAAATCTTTTTCCACATTTCTTTACTCAAGAAATCCTTTTCCAAAATATAATTCACAAAATCACTTTTCCATTGATATAAATCAACGTTTCAAAACTTAACATTTTCTAACGTCTTCAAAACTCGAAAATAAGTTATACGTTAGTAAATTTTTAAAATACCATTATATTCTCCATTTTTCCCAAATCATTTCCAAATCAACCTTCCTCAAAATAATATAACTTTATACTTCATTTAATATATCTTCTTATTCAAGAAAATCCTTTTTCACAGTATATTCTACAAATTCACAATTCCATTGAATTAAATCAATGTTTCTAACTTTAAAAATTACTAACGCTTTCCAAAATTCAACAGGATTTTAACAAAAATAAATTCTTTTTAAAACAAATTGAAGCTCACTTGTAACCTCTCTTTTTCATTTACATAAAAATTCATTTCTCAAGTGCTAAAATACTCTGATTCCCTTTCAAATTCCTTGTATTAAATTAATTATATTTCCACTTGGAAAATCACTTTCTTTCATCAAAATCAATGCATTACAAGCCTTCGAAAACGTGAACATGACTATTGAAAATTATCAAAACATTTTTCCTTCTAAATTGATATGGTTTTACACAAACAAAACCATTAAAATTTTATTTTCAAAACCGAAATACCGATGGTTATAAAAATCAAACTCATTTGTTCAAATCCTTTTTCACTTTCTTTACAAATCCTTTTTCACTTTCTTTGCAAATCCTTGTTCACTTTCTTTGCAAATCCTTAAAATCAATATTTTTCGGTTTCATTCAAAACTCATATTTAGAAAAAAACTTAGGATCTTTTTACACAAAATAAATTAATAAATACTTAGGATCAAAACTCATATTTAACATGAACTCTAATTTTTGGGAGCTCAAAACCGTAGCCTCCCCCTTGGCCTTTGGAGCCAAAAATCAATTTCTTTTTCATCACCACATCATGACATACACATATATATATTTCATCATAAATACTATAAACATGCCATATACTTATCATGTATAATATAAGCATATCATCAAAGTCATAAAATCATGTAAAGCATATCAAGCATAAGCAAATAAATCAAAGCTCATAAACACACATAAATTATTACATGACCATGGATTGGAATCCTCACATGGATTCACCATCCATCAAATATAAGACCATCTCTCACCACCATACTTGGTTGGTGAGATGGATATCCCTCTTACCTCTTGAAGATCCTCAAAAACTCTTTGTTTTGCTTCTCTTTCCAAGTCCTTCACCACCAAGGGCTTCTCAAATACAAAACAAAATACATAAAAATTAGTATACTAAGCTTGATTAAGAGGAACCATGGATCAAACATGGTTTAGATCATGAAAAGGAGAAAAGAAATGAAGTTTCCTTACACTTCACCTTAAAAACCCAATAACTTTGATCTTGAAGAAAGTCCATGAAGATGAATGATTTAGAGGAAATCTTCAACATGAAAGTTGCTTAGAATATCATGTAGATTCAAGATCTATGGTTGGATGAAATTAAAAGAGATTGGATGGTGGTTTTGAATGTCTTGACCGAATGGTTTCTCTTGAAGCACAAAGATGGAATTTTTTATTTTTGATAGAAACTTGAAGCTTGGATTTGAAGCCCAAAATGAATGATTTTGGAAAAACTCATAACTAGAGATGTTCTTAGAATGGTGTTTAGGTTTAGAAAATCAAGTTGGATGAAATGATAGAAATTTGGATGATGGTTCTAAGGTGCTTGACCGAAACTTGCTTGGAGAAGAGAAAATAAGAGAATTTCTTGTATTGGTTCTTGGTTCTTTGGATAGAATGATGAGCAATTGAATAAGTGAAATCAATAAATGAGTATTGTCTCCTACTTTTGAGTGTATGACCGTGGGATATTAAGAAGAGAGAAAGTGAGAATTATTTGATAGCTTTAATAGATATTGAGTAGGATGATGACTATAGAGTACATATGCAAAAGTCACTAAAATTGACTAAGCTTTGCATTAAAAGATGATAGCTTCCTTTTGTCACAAAGTGAAGACAATGAAATGAAATGTCTTCTTTCTCAAGTGTATGGCCGTGGAGTGTGATGAAAAAATGAAGGTGATAATGCATGAAATAATTTTGGCCTCCCTCCAAGAAATTTCCTAAGGATGCAAACAAAGAAATCATAATCAAGGATGATGTAATATTGACCATGACATGTAATAATGGTCATAAAGCTTTTTTTTTCTTAGTCTTCTAAACAATCCAAAACCGTCCCATTCCTCCATTTTGCATGCAATAATTTGTCATCTTTTTGCAATGATTATTTGAAGCCTTTCTAGCCATTGATTAATTCAAGGTTAGGATTTAGGAGATTTTGATTTAGAAGACTTAATCTGAATTGGATCTTTCTCCTTTAAATTCTAGCCATTAGATGTGCTCCAAAATAAAGCTTATTCCTTCAAACTTTAAATCCAAGGGTCATAATTAGTCTTTGTCACTTTTTAAGACTAAATCTTCACCGTTGATTAAATCTTCATCCAATGGTCATAAATGGTCCTTGTTACTTTACAAGACCAAATCTCCACCCTTGATCACTTCTAAATCCAATGGTCATTAATGATTCATCTCCACCATTGATTAAATCTACATCCAAGGGTTGATAATGGTCATAGCCATTTATAAGACTAAATCTCTACCCTTGATTTAATTTTCATCCAACGGTTATAATTGATCATATTCACTTTTAAGATCAAATCTCCACCGTTGATTAAATCAAGATCAAGTCTCCATCGTTAATTAAATCAATGGTGAATATCTAAACCACCAATGTTGACTTAAACAATTTAATTTCTATTTCTAAAACTGTTTCCAGATTCAGGTTTAGTAAGATTCCTTATTTCCGTCTAAACAGTACAAATTTTTCTAACCGTAGAAAAAAATTTCACTTTGCGGGACCCACCAGAGCCCCCGTATGGCCGCCTAGGCCCACATAGGACCACCTGGACCCACATAGAGTAAAAAAATTCATAATCATCTACAAAAATCACAAATATTAGAAAACACACAAATATTAAATCAGATCACGTAAAATAATTAAAACCTAATGGTAAAAATTAAATTACGTAAAGTTTTTCCCGGCCCAAAAATTTTTATTTTCTTGACACGGAGTAAATCACTCAAAACGATCAAATAAGCTGATGGAATAATCAAAATAATTTTACAATATCCAGAAATTACCAAACAGTAAAATTCTGTTAACTGTCAAAATTACTGTTTACAAGATAGGAAATTTTGGGATGTTACACTGACCGCATAACAGCAACATGATTTGTATATTTCAAGAGAAGTTTTGCCAAATTGGAGACACTCTTACACACTTAGACAGAACGCAACAATCGTCAAGAGGCACAAATCCTAATGTGGTGTGGGCGTAATTAAGCTTAAAAAGTAGGAATTTTCTTTAACTTTTCCACCTTTCTACAATGGAGTTTGTCATATTCTTCCCTTTATGTTCTTCTTTTTTCATGTGTAACTAATTTCCCTTTGTTAGTGGATGATGGATGTTGAACTTTGATGATGTAACTTCTTTTATGAGTTTAAATTATGTTTCTATTTCATGATTTACATGTTTATCTCTATTCTGAAATCTGTTCTAAACCTGATCAATTTAGGAATGATCTTTTGGGTTGATGTATGATTTGAAAAAATTTGCATGAACCTACAACATGTGATAAATACCATAATTTCTGCAATCGCTATAAATAGACGTTGTGGATTATGTGGTCTGTCTTTTAATTCTATCGTTCTTGATAATGCCTTTTTATTTGGGGTTAGACTTAGAGATTAGTTAATTCCAAACAGTATAAGATGATTAATATACCAAAAGATTGAGTATTAATTAATTTTAAGAATTTATCATAAATCATTAAAATAGAACATAGTTAAACCAGTATTTAAGTGTACATTTAAAGAGTTCAGGTGAAATTTGAACCCTACCACTTTAATACCATTATTTTTCACCCATTTGATTTATTATTTTGTTTATTTATATTTCTTTTTAATTGAATTTACAAGAATTTTTTTCTTTTGTTAGCTTATATAGTGTCATTTTCAGTGAATTTAATAATTAATAACTTAATCCTCGTAAGACGATACTCTTATTCACTTTTTATTATTTTTGTGATTCGATACACTTATCAATTTCACAACAAGGGCTTTGTGTAACACATCAAGCTGGACTTAAGATGTGTTGGTTGCTACATTAACAAAGGTTTTTCTGGCCTACCATTGCAAAAGACTGTGTACAGTATGCCAAAAATTGTCAAGCTTTCTAAAAGCACACACAGATACAACATGTTCTAATTATCGAGCTCAACCCCATTATTAAATCGTGGGGATTTCAAGATTGGACAATAGATATCATTAGAAAAAATTATCCTCCTCCTCCTAAAATGCATTGCTTCATCTTGATAACTATGATTATTTCACTAAATGAATCATAATTGTAACATTGAAAGATGTTACTAAAAAGAGGTAATCAAACAATAACAACCATCTAAGGCAACATATCTATGCCAATTTGATTCCATAAAAGGAAAGATTTTTTATCTATGCCAATTTGATTCTAAAAGAAAGACTGTTATTCAAGCATGATCAAACACATCTCTTAAATATTCAAATCATTATTTAATATATACAAAAATAGACATTCAAATAATCATTTAATGTGCAAAAATATTATTAACGATAGGTAAATTTTCATTATGAACCAACAACTTTAAACATATCAAATAACAATTTAAATGTCAATAATAAACCGTGCCTAACTAAAAATTACTCAGCAAAAGTCAAGCTGCCAATGGCAATCTTGTTCGTACTTGGGAATTATACCAAGGGTCAACTTTGAGCCCTTAACTTTTTATCTTGATTTTGAATGTGTTTATTGAGCATATCCAAGCGTCAATGCCAGAATGCATTTTTTTGCAAATGATATAGTCTTGATGAGGGAGGAAGAGAGGAAATAAATGGCAAACTAGAGCTATGGAAACATGCTTTGAAAGTACATAACTTTCAATTAAGTAGAAGCAAAATAGAGTATATGGAATGTAACTTCGACAAAAAGCGCACTAACACTAATTTGGAGGTGAAAATTGAAGATCATACTATACCACAAGTCATACGATTTAAGTATCTTAGATTTATCAAACAAAATAACAAAGAAATAAGAGAAGATGTAAACCATAGGATTCAAGTGAGGTGCATGAAATAAAAAAATGCTTTGGGTGTTATTTGTGATCAGAAGGTGCCTCTTAAGCTTAAAGAAAAAATTTTCTATATAGCTATAAAACCTGTAATGCTTTATGATACTAAATGTTGGGCGATAAAAAAGTCAACAAAAGCATAAGTTCAGTGTTGCAGAAATAAAAATGTTGTATTTAATGAGCGAATATACAAGACGAGATATAGGATTATAAGCAAATATATTAGAGAGAAAGTAGAGGCAGCGACTTTTGAAAAAAACATGGTAAAATCTCGCGTTGGGTGATTTGACCATGTGAAAAGAAAACTTTTAGAAGTCTCATTAAGAAAAGTAGATCAGATAGAAAATAACTCAATAGTTAGAAATATAATAAGACAAAAAAATTACACAGAAAAAATTATTAAAAAAGACTCGAAGTTAAATGGTCTTTTTAAATACATAATTTATAATAGAACACAATTGCATTATTTAATTCATGTGACCCACCTTATCTAGTGGCAAAAGACTATAGTTATTGTTGTAAGATTTAATAGGCTCCTCAAAGTGTTACATTTTGCCTGGTTTAAAAAGGAGATGGATTTCTAAAGATCATGCTCAAGGCTAACAAATGATCTATTCTACGACCCAAGATTGAAAACTTCTGTTGGAAACCTATGAGGCAAGAGTATGATTGAACTTTCATTTGGAATAAATGGGAGAGATTCTAAGCTCTGGTTATTTCATATTTATCCCCATTGGGGAAGCAAAGGAAATGCATCTACAGAAATGTTACACACGTTGAACTAGCTCAAGACTCCTTCCACCGATTACCAGTAGGCGCAAACCTACAATTCATACGTGCGTAAGAATGCTTGTAAACACTTTCAATATATTCCTAGTTCTGATCGGTGATCGTCGTTGAAGGCTACACTCATGAGTTATGAACCACTCATCTAGTTTTCAGTTATTCTTGAAAAAGATAGTTTGATTTATCCCGTTCAAAAATAAGTTGTTTCCATCCATTCGAGAAATTAGAACAGTACGGTGATGCAGATCCTCCATAATCCGTATGGCAGGCAAGAGAACCGCAAGACCCATATGTCTAACACATTGCTCGTGCAAATTGGCTATAATAAAACGAACGATCAAATGTTTCTAGTGCTTTTCACAAAGCTGGCAAGTTTGTTGGAAGCGCATATGACAAAATCTGCAAATGATCAAATGTTTCTGGTGTCCTTCAATGCTCCTAACAATTGGGTGTCCTGTAAGCTCACAGCCGCTACCTTGGTAACTTCGTATGACTTGGAAAGTATTTCTTCAATTGAGTCTTATAAAAAGGAAAGGCCACAGTTTGTTAATTGCAATCTTAAAAACATTTCTTATCAAAACCCCCGGTACCTTTTTGTCAAGTAAAAGATACCAGCAAATATTTGCAGCCGGTTGAAAGAATGCAGCATTTAACTAGCAAACGAATACAATCTATAGTGAAACTAAACATGCAGAACAATTGCCAAAATCAGATAGCTATTCATACTGGCAACCTGCTGCACTGACATCACTAAACTTATGAGGGATTAATATACATAAATAAATCCCTAGAGTCAAGAATGGGTCATAACCGGCCTCCCTGGCCCCATATATTCACCAAAAAGAACAAAAAGAAAGACTGAGGGTTCATAACATAAAAGCTCAAAAAATTTGAGCAAGAAATTATATCTACCAAGCATCTTCCATGTATTGATATGATAAATTAAAGAAGAGAAACAGTTACTTAAGAACTGATTAAGCATTTTCCATGGGGAACATAACACATTGGAATAACACAGCCACTCAGAAATCACCAGAGTACAATGCAGTTTCTTCCATTCCCCATTCTCCTCAACACAGCTTGTATGGAAACACTGTTGTATGGCAAAAGAGCAACCATTCAAACACCAGAGAATAATTTACAGAAAGACAAATGAAAAAAGATTTTTTTGTGGCCTTCTAATTAAACAAGATTCGGAAGGTATTGCGGCTATTGCCTGACCCAAACAAAAGCATGCATTTGCATTTGAAAAATATAATGAAACAGAAAAGAAAAAAGATATCTCATACAAATCAAGTATGAAAATTAAAAATGGGAGGAGCAGAAGATATGTGATAAATCAAAAGCCCCTTATTTTTCTTTAGCTCATCCAGATAAAGTATGGTCTTAGCCAGTCTATTGAAGAAGTTCTTTTTATCCACTAAGGACCAATTTTATTTTACCACCTTATACTTCCATCTGTCACTTCCTAAAGTACCCTAGTTAACAACAACATCTGGAAGTATCTTACAAGCCCTCTATCCTATTTAAAGGACACAGGAGGTAGTTTCCATGTTTGTCCCAAAAGTTCCTAAAGTTCTTCTACCCAAACACTTGACTTGTCAAATAAACAAAAAAAAAAAAAGGTTATAAAATGCATAACAGATATTTCAAATTATTATATCCCATTTTCTTTCTCTACTTCCATCATTTCCTATATTGATTGATGTCTCCAGCACCTTTTCATTTTACTGTATCTAACATCCCATCTTCTCTCTACACCTTAATTTTATGTACACAATTATTTATGTCCATTTTTCTGGCATTAATAAAGAACATGCTAAATCAAGTTTATTTAAATCCACAAAAGAAGTTCACCAATATAAGTAATGGTAGCTTTTTCTAGGCCTACTACTTATTACATCTATGTGACAACAAGAAAGCACTTCAGCCAAAATAAACAATCATCAGTGATTTTGGCCATACCTTTAACTAGTTGATGGGAGAAACACCCTTATAAGCTCTTTCACAGTAATCTTTTTTCTACAGGTAGGGCATTTACCCTGAGCACTTATTGCAGCCTTGATGCAAGTCCTGCAAAAAATATGACCACACCTTGTCGACATTTCTTCTACCGAAAGGCCCATACATATTGGACAGTTGAACACAGGCTCCTTTGGAGGTTCAGGTGGCACATTTTCGCTCTGCAGAAGGAATATCCAAGTCAAGTCACAAATTTTGAACTCCAGTAAACCTTCATAGTCATCTATTAGTTCTTTATTTGTTTGAGGCAGTGGTTAAATATCAATGAGTGATAAAATTTATGATATAGAGACTAAAAAGAGATAACTCCAAGGATGAGGCAAAAATTATATATTACTTGGAAAAATTATGATTTTGATGGAGTGCAGCACAAAGGGGGAGAATTAAAACAGACATGAAAACTTCTACCCACCCACCCAAAAAAAAAAATACATAAAAACTAGGGCATTGTGAAAAGCATTGCCATATCTTGATTCTCTAGGTAGTAACTTACAACACATAAAACTTGATTTCAAACAAAACTTGGTAGAGCAGTTCATTATTTCAAACAAAACTTGATTTCCTTCATCCCTTGTCATATCTTGATTCTCTAGGTAGTAACTTACAACACATAAAACTTGATTTCAAACAAAACTTGGTAGAGCACTTCATTATTTCAAACAAAACTTGATTTCCTTCAAACAAAACTTGGTAGAGCACTTCATTATCTTGATTCTCTAGGTAGTAACTTACAACACATAAAACTTGATTTCCAACAAAACTTGGTAGAGCAGTAAATGGTCAAGCTCTGGCTGATTTCTTAGCCAAGCACCCTTGTCAAGAAGTGCATGATCCCTAAGCCAATCCCCACGACTGTGTAGGCTTGCCTTATTGGCTTTTATACTTTGATGGATCTTGCGTCGCCACTGGAGTTGGGATTGGAGTGGTAATCACCATCCTCATATGTAAAAGAGGCACATTCAGGCTTGAGTTGAAAAATCATTGTTCGAATATGAAGCTCTTATCCTTGGCCTTTGGATTTTGCTTGCCCAAGGGGCCAAGAATGTAAAGACCATGAGTGATTCTTATCTGGTCATTAAGCAACTAATTAGCGAATATCAATGCCTCAGTCCAACAATGACACATTGTTACAAAACTACTCTAGACTTGCTAAGGTAGTTAGCCGAAATAGTCTTTGTACATATGCCAAGGAGCTGCAACATGGAAGCTAACAATCTAGCACAATATGCTTCAAGATACTAGCGCTTTGCTTCGGCTCCCAAAGTTGCAGTTTGAAGTTGTATGTCAAGTTCGGAATAAAGTTGATTGGCATGATGAGCTAATAGCTTACTTGAATAAGCCAACCAATAGGTCCAAGGCAGATTTGTCCTTGAAAAACAGAGCATTAGGGTACTGCCTTGTAAAGGGGAAGCTATATAAAAAGAGTTAAGAAGGATTGCTCCATAAGTGTCTAGGTCCTGCTAATGTCATAACGACTATGGGAGAAGTCCACGAAGGGCTTTGTGTAGCACATTAGGCAGGACCTAAGATGTGTTGCCACTATAGGAAAATTCCTAATCACACTGCGTTCTGACCGCATAACAGCAACATGATTTCTATATTTTAAGAGAAGTTTTGCCAAATTCGAGACACTCTTACACACTTGGACAAAACGCAACAATCGTCAAGAGGCACAAATTCTAATGTGGTGTGGGCGTAATTAGGCTTGAAAAGTAGAAATTTTCTTCAACTTTTTTACCTTTCTACAATGGAGTTTGTCATATTCTTCCATTTGTGTTCTTCTTTTTTCATGTGTAACTAATTTCCCTTTGTCAGTGGATGATGGATGTTGAACTTTGATGATGTAACTTCTTTTATGAGTTTAATTTATATTTCTATTTCATGATTTACATGTTTATCTCTATTCTGAAATTTGTTCTAAACCTGATCAATTTAAGAATGATCTTTTGGGTTGATGTATGATTTGAAAAAATTTACATGAACCTACAACATGTGATAAACACCATAATTTCGGCAATCGCTAGGAATAGACGTTGTGAATTATGTGGTCTGTCTTTTAATTCTATCGTTCTTGATAATGCCTTTTTATTTGGGGTTAAACTTAGAGATTAGTTAATTTCAAACAGTGTAAGATGATTAATATACCAAAAGATTGAGTATTAATTAATTTTAAGAATTTATCATAAATCATTAATATAAAACATAATTAAACCAATATTTAAGTATACATTTAAAGAGTTCAGGTGAAATTTGAACCCTATCACTTTAATACCATTATTTTTCACTCATTTGATTTATTATTTTATTTATTTATATTTCTTTTTAATTGAATTTACAAGAATTTTTTTCTTTCGTTAGCTTAAATAGTGTCATTTTCAATGAATTTAATAATTAATAACTTAATCTTCGTAAGACGATACTCTTACTCACTTTTTATTACTTTTGTGATTCGATACACTTATTAATTTCACAACAAGGGCTTTGTGTAACACATCAAGTTGGACTTAAGATGTGTTGGCTGCTACATTAACAAAGGTTTTTCTGGCCTACCATTGCAAAGGATTGTGTACAATATGCCAAAAATTGTCAAGCTTTCTAAAAGCACAGACAGATACAACATGTTCTAACTATCGAGCTCAACCCCATTATTAAATCGCGGGGGTTTCAAGATTGGACAATAGATATCATTAGAAAAAATTATCCTCCTCCTCCTAAAATGCATTGCTTCATCTTGATAACTATGATTATTTCACTAAATGAATTATAATTGTACCAATGAAAGATGTTACCAAAAAGAGGTAATCAAATAATAACAACCATCCAAGGCAACATATGTACGCCAATTTGATTCCATAAAAGGAAAGATTTTTTATCTATGCCAATTTGATTCTAAAAGAAAGACTCTTATTCAAGCATGATCAAACACATCTCTTAGATATTCAAATCATTATTTAATATATACAAAAATAGACATTCAAATAATCATTTAATGTGCAAAAATATTATTAACGATAGGTAAATTTTCATTATGAACCAACAACTTTAAACATATCAAATAACAATTTAAATGTCAATAATAAACCGTGCCTAACTAAAAATTACTCAGCAAAAGTCAAGCTGCCAATGGCAATCTTGTTCGTACTTGGGAATTATACCAATGGTCAACTTTGAACCCTTAACTTTTTATCTTGATTTTGAATGTGTTTATTGAGCATATCCAAGAGTGCATTTTTTTGCAAATGATATAGTCCTGATGAGGGAGGAAGAGAGGAAATAAATGGCAAACTAGAGCTATGGAAACATGCTTTGGAAGTACATAACTTTCAATTAAGTAGAAGCAAAATAGAGTATATGGAATGTAAGTTCGACAAAAAGCGCACTAACACTAATTTGGAGGTGAAAATTGAAGATCATACTATACCACAAGTCATACGATTTAAGTATCTTAAATTTATCAAACAAAATAACAAAGAAATAACAGAAGATGTAAACCATAGGATTCAAGTGAGGTGCATGAAATAAAAAAAATGCTTTGGGTGTTATTTGTGATCAGAATGTGCCTCTTAAGCTTAAAGAAAAAATTTTCTATATAGCTATAAAACCTGTAATGCTTTATGATACTAAATGTTGGGCGATAAAAAAGTCAAGAAAAGCATAAGTTAGTGTTGCAGAAATAAGGATGTTGTATTTGATGAGTGAATATACAAGACGAGATATAGGATTATAAGCAAATATATTAGAGAAAAAGTAGGGGCAGCGACTTTTGAAAAAAATATGGTAAAATCTCGCGTTAGGTGATTTGACCATGTGAAAAGAAAACTTTTAAAAGTCTCATTAAGAAAAGTAGATCAAATAAAAAATAACTCAATAGTTAGAAATATAATAAGATAAAAAAATTACACAAAAAAAATTATTAAAAAAGACTCAAAGTTGAATGGTCTTTTTGAATACATAATTTATAATAGAACACAATTGCATTATTTAATTCATGTGACCCACGTTATCTAGTGGCAAAAGACTATAGTTATTGTTGTAAGATTTAATAGGCTACTCATAGTGTTACATTTTGCCTTGTTTAAAAAGGAGATGGATTTCTAAAGATCATGCTCAAGGCTAACAAATGATCTATTCTACGACCCAAGATTAAAAACTTCTGTTAGAAACCTATGAGGCAAGAGTATGATTGAACTTTCATTTGGAATAAATGAGAGAGATTCTAAGCTCTGGTTATTTCATATTTATCCCCATTGGGGAAGCAAAGGAAATGCATCTACAGAAATGTTACACACGTTGAACTAGCTCAAGACTCCTTCCACCGATTACCTGTAGGCGCAAACCTACAATTCATACGTGCGTAAGAATGCTTGTAAACACTTTCAATACAGTCCTAGTTCTGTTTAGTGATCGTCGTTGAAGGCTACACTCATGAGTTATGAACCACTCATCCAGTTTTCAGTTATTCTTGAAAGAGTTAGTTTGATTTATCTCGTTCAAAAATAAGTTGTTTCCATCCATTCGAGAAATTAGAACAGTACGGTGATGCAGATCCTCCATAATCCGTATGGCAGGCAAGAGAACCGCAAGACCCATATGTCTAACACATTGCTCGTGCAAATTGGCTATAATAAAACGAACGATCAAATGTTTCTAGTGCTTTTCACAAAGCTGGCAAGTTTGTTGGAAGCGCATATGACAAAATCTGCAAATGATCAAATGTTTCTGGTGTCCTTCAATGCTCCTAACAATTGGGTGTCCTGTAAGCTCACAGCCGCTACCTTGGTAACTTCGTATGACTTGGAAAGTATTTCTTCAATTGAGTCTTATAAAAAGGAAAGGCCACAGTTTGTTAATTGCAATCTTAAAAACATTTCTTATCAAAACCCCCGGTACCTTTTTGTCAAGTAAAAGATACCAGCAAATATTTGCAGCCGGCTGAAAGAATGCAGCATTTAACTAGCAAACGAATACAATCTATAGTGAAACTAAACATGCAGAACAATTGCCAAAATCAGATAGCTATTCATACTGGCAACCTGCTGCACTGACATCACTAAACTTATGAGGGATTAATATACATAAATAAATCCCTAGAGTCAAGAATGGGTCATAACCGGCCTCTCTGGCCCCATATATTCACCAAAAAGAACAAAAAGAAAGACTGAGGACATAAAAGCTCAAAAAATTTGAGCAAGAAATTATATCTACCAAGCATCTTCCATCTATTGATATGATAAATTAAAGAAGAGAAACAGTTACTTAAGAACTGATTAAGCATTTTCCATGGGGAACATAACACATTGGAATAACACAGCCACTCAGTAATCACCAGAGTACAATGCAGTTTCTTCCATTCCCCATTCTCCTCAACGCAGCTTGTATGGAAACACTGTTGTATGGCAAAAGAGCAACCATTCAAACACCAGAGTATAATTTACAGAAAGACAAATGAAAAAAGATTTTTTTGTGGCCTTCTAATTAAAAAAGATTTGGAAGGTATTGCGGCTATTGCCTGACCCAAACAAAAGCATGCATTTGCATTTGAAAAATATAATGAAACAGAAAAGAAAAAAGATATCTCATACAAATCAAGTATGAAAATTAAAAATGGGAGGAGCAGAAGATATGTGATAAATCAAAAGCCCCTTATTTTTCTTTAGCTCATCCAGATAAAGTATGGTCTTAGCCAGTCTATTGAAGAAGTTCTTTTTATCCACTAAGGACCAATTTTATTTTACCACCTTATACTTCCATCTGTCACTTCCTAAAGTACCCTAGTTAACAACAACATCTGGAAGTATCTTACAAGCCCTCTATCCTATTTAAAGGACACAGGAGGTAGTTTCCATGTTTGTCCCAAAAGTTCCTAAAGTTCTTCTACCCAAACACTTGACTTGTCAAATAAACAAAAAAAAAAGGTTATAAAATGCATAACAGATATTTCAAATTATTATATCCCATTTTCTTTCTCTACTTCCATCATTTCCTATATTTGATTGATGTCTCCAGCACCATTTCATTTTACTGTATCTAATATCCCATCTTCTCTCTACACCTTAATTTTTTGTACACAATTATTTATGTCCATTTTTCTGGCATTAATAAAGAACATGCTAAATCAAGTTTATTTAAATCCACAAAAGAAGTTCACCAATATAAGTAATGGTAGCTTTTTCTAGGCCTACTACTTATTACATCTATGTGACAACAAGAAAGCACTTCAGCCAAAATAAACAATCATCAGTGATTTTGGCCATACCTTTAACTAGTTGATGGGAGAAACACCCTTATAAGCTCTTTCACAGTAATCTTAAATACAAAAATCATCAAGCATTATTCAAGCATGATCAAACACATCTCTTAAATATTCAAATCATTATTTAAAATATACAAAAATAGACATTCAAATAATCATTTAATGTGCAAAAATATTATTAACGATAGGTAAATTTTCATTATGAACCGACAACTTTAAACATATCAAATAACAATTTAAATGTCAATAATAAACCGTGCCTAACTAAAAATTACTCAGCAAAAGTCAAGCTGCCAATGGCAATCTTGTTCGTACTCGGGAAAGGGGAAGTGGGCAGGAGATTTTAACGAAATACACTGGCTCGTGTGAATAACACATGTTTTTGTGGTGACAATTCAACAAGCCCTCTTACCAAAAAAACAACAAAAAAATTTCTTGGTTTTGATTAAAATAGATTAACATAGAACAGAAACATAAAAAAGCAAACCTAAAGCAACAAAAATATAAGAAACTTCTAGGACATCCTCTGCGCAGCTTCCTTGGCAAGAAGCCTTTCCTTTGCCTTAGTTTTGGCTTGGGATTTGGAACCCATGACACCACCACCCCACTTCTTTCTGTACTCGTCATACTTGTCATTGAAGTTAGCCTGAAAGGAGAGTAGGAAACCAAAACACACAATACATTCAGCTTTTGAAGAAAGCATTAGCAGCAAAAAACAAAAAACAGAATAAATTTAATTCAACACCACCTTGATAGCCTCTAGGACTCTGCTGAACTCCAATTTGTCTTCGTTCTTAACAGTTGTCAAGCACAAAACAGAAGCAGTTTTCTTATGGACAATCTGTTGAAATGCATATGGATTAAATCAGCCATAAACTTAAGGTTGTTAATTAAATTTAATTCAGTCATAAACAATGTTGAAATCACAATATTCAAACAAAAATTACCGATCCCAAGCGTGCCTTTCCCTTAACAATGCAGTATGGAATTTCCATCTTCCTGCACAATGCTGGAAGCCAGACAACCAATTCAATTGGGTCCACATCATGAGCAATCACAACCAGCTGTGCTTTATTCTGCTAGGAAAACATAGCTTAACAAGTCATTAATCAATATCAATAGAAATTAGGAACAATAAAACTGCAATCATACAATAATAATATAGAACACAACCTGCTCAATAAGGTAGGTAACATGATTGAGACCATACTTCACAACAATAGGCTTCTTAGCTTCAACAGGTTTGCCATCAGCCTCTGCCTGAGCCCTTTTCAAAAGCCGCTCCTTCTTTTCTGCTTTATCCTCAGGCCTGTACTTTAGTAGTATCTTGAACAGGCTTGTTGCTACAGGTGATTTTAGTAAATGTAATCAAAATTGCAATACAACTAACACAAAAAAAAAGTGGCAGAACTAGTCATAAAATTCAGTACTGAACATATTTGTGAAACCATGATTCAAGTCGTGAATCACCTGGCTAATTTTTGAATCGTGAATCGTGAATTGTATCGAACCGTAAGATTAAGGGACACAATGAAAAAAAAGCTTGAAATATATCATATAAATTATGTAAAGTTGTAATCCAAAAAAAAATCACAAATAACAAGACAAAATCATAACTCCTAATTGAGTCTCACTATCGACTCATTTATAAGCTAATAATTAAAATAACCCATAACTAATAAGTAACCAAGTCCAAAACTAAGTAATTATCCTCCAATTCATCAATCATCAAGACTATTGTTGTCATCACTACATAATTACCCTCCTATTCTCTACTCCACAGCTTTAGTTCGCTGATGCACACAAGGAATGAATAAAATAGGGTTTTTTTTACTTTAAAAGGCTTCCAACTTAACGGAACACACTGTTTAGCATTTCTGTCTCTATGGTTTATTTTTATTTTTTATTTTTAAAAGATGTCCTTCACATTTTAAAGAAACGGGTTCGGTCGGGTCACACACAACCCGCATTCACGACCCGCACGACCCAGCTGCAAGTGGCTGGTTCTGACTTGCCTATAAGCTGCAATTCACGATTCCAGCACTGACTCAAACAAGAAGCAGTTATAACATAGAAAATGCACAACAAAATGTTCGTAAATAACAGAATAAAATGAGATCCAAACATTATGTTAGTTTTGTGACTGACCGAGGTTCTTGTCAAGGGTCTTAGTGAACTGGTTCAAAGCAGGGGGGACCTTCAACCTCTGCTTGAGGATCCTCTTCTTTCTCTGAATTTGGACGGTCTTGGGCCACTTCACGAATCGGGTCAGGTCCCTCTTCGGTGGCAATGCCCCTCCAATCCCGAACTGCTTCGGACGCTTCTCGAACAGCGGGTTCGAGAGCTTCTCCTGAAATTCATTTTATTTTAGAAAATAAATTCTAAATAAAATAGATAATACGCAAAAAAACGAAAAACTGAATCGTGAATCTGATTCAATTTGAAGCAGTTACGTACAGGCCTCTTCTTAGCAGCAGGAACCGGAGCTTTTCCACCTCTTTTGGGAGCCTATTAAATCAAGAAAGGGAGATGAAGTTTAATCGACGAGAAAATTCAAAGAAGAAAAAATGCTTAAAACCTTAGTAAAAGGTATAAATATGATTCGGTGTCTGTAAGAGAAAAGATGACATTAGGAATAATCTAGTGAAGTATGAGTGTTTCCGAGAGGTGGCAATCTCCCTTACTCACCATAGCTGCAGGTGGCAACGGCGACGCAATGCTGTGTTTCAGAAGAACCCTAACTGCGGGTTTATATATGCGTAAGGATGGGCATGCCTAGAGCCGATCCGGCCCAATCTGTATTCTTTGCTTCATTTTCTGCTTGTGGACAACGTGGGACTTGAAGGCCGTGAAATGGAAAAGTCCATGTATTAGAAGTAGACCTAACTGCTGGACCCCTCATGCTCAAGTAAAGAAAATTTGGAGCGTGAAGTATGTATGACTGAACATGGAGAGGGCTGTTGTTTAAGTTATTATAAGTGGTATTTTATCTATATATTTAATTGATAATATATGAAACCTTAATATCATATTAGAATAATTGAGTTTAACTTTATCCTAAAAATTAGTTAATGGAAAAAAGTTTTTCAAATTATTACAAGTAGTATTTTACACATATACTTAATCAATGCGAGACCTTAACATACTTATCTCACGCCCAAGACTGACCATTTTCTGAAACTTGAATTTTACAAGATTAGACATTAACAAGTAATTTAACTGAGATAAATTCTAATATCATATTTGAATAATTGAATCTAATTCCACCAAAAAAGTTAATTCATGTGAGGAGGATTTGGCCAGAACCTTAACGCCGTATGGTTCTGCAAACGATGGATGGGGACAAGTCACAATTGAAAACATGGGGCACTCAGTTACAATGCAAGCCAAACATCCCTCTCTTGTTATCATGCTTTGTACATAATAATACTCCTGCACACACAACATTTATTTTTATTTTCTCCTCATCTTCCAACTCTTTTTTTATTATTTACTTATGGGTGCAAATCTTCCAACTCTTCTTTTTCTTCATTATTATTTTGTTTTCTTGAAGCCATTGAGGTATCAATTGCATTGGCATCCATTCCAGAGGAAAAAATGTATTTAGTATTTACTCTCTAAAAACACCAGGATCTGAACATAGAACATCAAAAAGGATATTTAGGGGGGAAAGGATCAGCAATCAGAAGCAACAAAAATAGTATCCCTCGAATATTTACATCAACTCACAAAAGAGGATGGAAATGAAGACAAAAAAAAGGGGGAAAGCCATTAAAGAATAGAAGCAAACTAGGCAAGAAATATTGTTATTGATCCATTGAAAAGGAAAGTATTTTCACATGCGAAAAAGCCATAAGCATATAACAGAAAAGAGATGAACAATCACAAAAGCTATTATGATGATAAAGCTAGAGCCAAAAAACAGGAAGAACCACCAGAGAAAAAAATATGAGCACTATCAATGTTGCCCATTTATCTCACATGTTACATAGGACTATTGCTGAATAAGATTTATTTTTTATTGCATTGATGGTGAGGCGAATAAATCACCAAGTGAGAAAATAATAATACACAATATAACCCAGCTTTCTATCAAGAAGCTCTGATGCTAATATTGTCATTGTGTTTCAGGGATTAGATTGTTTAAAAACAAAAACAAAAATGGTCAATCGATGAAGTGATGAAATATTATGGAATATGCTGAAGTTTTAGCTCAGATTGTGGAAGTAATTGTTATGCTGTCAAATATAGGCTTGGGATTCCTTTGAATTGCATAGATGAAAAACAACCTGGTGCTTTTATCATAGTAATAGAGAAAGGAAGATGTCTGGTTGTAATTTTTACTTTTTTGGTTAAATGTTGATCACAAGTGTTAACTTTTTCTTAAGCTGGTGAATTATCGTGTAAATAAAATACTGAAACTAATTATACAATGGATAACTTTGTGACTTATGAGCTAGTTTGACATACTTTTTTGGTCTGCATTATTTTTTTCCCCCACTTCTGTGTCATCTTGTTTGTATGCTACTATGCTTTGATTCTAACTACATGTATATCCCCTTAGCCATAGCCTTAGGTTAGGTCCCAATAATAATGTTGCGTTGAAAATAACTACATGTATATCGTCTTTACCAATATTAATGGGGACAATAACTACATGTATATCGTCCTTATTGTATCGTCTTTCCCCACTTACGTTAAAAGAATTATTTTTTAACTACATGCACACCAATAATTATTATTTCAATACTTACACTTTTATTTTAATTATTAAGAGAAAAATATAACAATAAATACTAATTTATCAAAATATTAATGAATGTAAATGTAAAACATTTTTACACAAACAATATATACTAATTAAACTCTTAGCCAGTTGGAGCCAAATTTGGTTTAAACTCGTGTCTGTTCTGTATAATCTCAGTTTTGGGCAGCACTCACTCTTTCATGCATAACATGAGCTCAATAATTCACATTCACACACTTCCAGCCCCTTTAGGAAGCTAAGAAACAAGGATTGTGGCTGTAAAAATCCCATATTTTATCTTCTTGCCATTGGATGCCAGTTATGTTTCAAACTTATACCTGATTCTGCAGTTTTTGTTTGTCTGGGCTTGCAGTCTTTCACTTATAACCTTGAAATCATGCACTGTTTGTTTCCTTGGAATGCAAACATACAACGGTTTTAATCATAAAAAATATAGATTCAAATTCATTTTTGGTCAATGCCATTTTTCATTGAAATCGGGTCCTGATTATGCATGTTATCTTTGTCAGACAGCATTTAGTGCTATAATTGACTTTTGGGGTTATTGAACTGTTTGCTAGAGCTCTTTATTTCTTCTTTGGCGTGCTGTAATGAGTGTTCTTAATAATTATGCTTTTTGTTTTTGTGGTTTTTTTAGAATGTGCTAGGAGATGAGTTTTATGAACACTATTTTCTTCGAAGGTGCTAACAATGGCAGCATCACCCCTCTGTTAGGGTGCTTGGTATTTAAAGGTCTATTTTCCTTAAGCAATATGTGATATCTAGTAATAGGGGATGCTTTAGTGGCAAACCCTTCAGAGATTCATGGTGGCCAAATGTTATGGACATGCTAGATGTATTTGTTCTCTGCTTAAGGAGGTGCTGACTTTGGAAATTTGTTTTATTTGCTTAATTCTGTAAAAGTGTGCATATAAGGCAAAGATGGGATGTGGTAGAAGTTGCCTATATTGTTCCTTCTTACAAAGATGCTTGAAATGTTTCTTTAAAGTTATACTGGGCTACCTCCTTTTCCTCCTTAATTCTGTTGACATTTTTTAAGGTTTACAAATCATAACTGTAATTATGATATATCACAGGAAAGGAAGCTTCGCCTAACACTAACACCATGCCAAGTTCAAGCCTCCTTCTTCATAGTTCTTATGGGTTCTAGAATATTCATAAATTTGGTGCTCTAATTTGGGTTTGTTTCTGATTCAAAAGTGAGCTGGTCATATAGCAGTTCCATTTTATTATGAATATTTTCAGTTTATGTATTCCCTTTGAAAGTTTGTGTGTGTGTGTGTGTTTTTGTTCTTCTGGTCCAGGTTTCCATGGCCTCCAAAAATGAAAGCGGGAATTCAACTGATACTACCCCATCATCATAAGCAAAAGTTTCATTTTTTTGATCTCTTTGCCTTGTTCATATCACCTTATCAGTGGGATCTGTTGGGCTGTACATAAGGGCTAATGGTTGTTGCATATTCTTCAGGCCAAAGAATATATACAAAGATCCAGACGACGGGCGGCAACGGTTTTTGCTTGAATTGGAATTTGTTCAATGCCTTGCTAATCCCACCTACATCCACTGTATGGTTTTCACTTTACCTATATGCTTTGAGAGTCTGAGCTTCATTAAGTAATAGCTGCATCTGTTGCATTATGTATTTGAAAGGTTAAGAATTTTGTTTAGTTGGAAACTAGGAATAAGTTGTGAAAAAAGGATGATGCAAGTAATTGGCATGCTTTGTCATATTTAAGGAAGTTTCTTTGACACAATAACTGATTTGGAATAAGATTAGGCATTTGGCTTCCATTTGGAGTAAGGCACATGGTCTTTGTAACCCCTAACAGATATGCTGTGGGATTGGACAGCCTGCTCCATTGATGATTACTTTTTTCTTTTATCTTTGTTTTTTTTGTGTTTTGCTCTTGTTTGAGGAAGATTCCTTATGCTCTTAGCTCCTTGTAATTTCTTCTCTTCATCTTGATGAAATTTCTTTTTTTTATATTAAATGAATGTGGTATGCTTTGTCATTTGTATGTCTATGTGTGAGCCACTTATATAATTTTGTTTAATCTTATTCTTATATCTGTTACTATTTTGAACAGATTTGGCTCAGAATCGATATTTTGAGGATGAAGTTTCATTGGATACTTAAAGTATCTTCAATATTGGCAACGCCCTGAATACATTAAATTTATTATGTAAGCATTTTCATCAAATTGTCCCACTGAAACCAGGAGAAGGATTATGTAATACAATTCTACTAAAGGGTACTGAGTTATTTCAATCAGGGAAAAAGGATTAAAAAATTTTAGTCTAGGGATACATGAAATTCAACAATCAATATCAGGACAAAGAATTTGAATTGGTTCTAGCATCTTTTTATTTATTTTGCGCCCACCCCCTTATTTAGTGATGTTTGTTCGAATCAGCTGGGTTGCCTTCCAGATCCAGATACTCATTTTCTATGAATGCTAGGTATCCTCATTGCCTCTATTTCCTCGAGCTTCTTCAGAATGCAAATTTTCGCAATGCAATGGCACATCCTAGCAATAAGGTAAATAGCAGCATTTCTATTTTTACCCTGCTATAAAATCATGCTTTCTCCTGGATTTCATGTGAGATTACTCCTGTTAAAAGCTACACCATGCTGTGTTCCTTTTTGGATAGATTCCCTTTGGATGTTCGTACATGATTAGCAAATTTTGCTTGTAATCGTAAAGGGTCTACAATCTTTTGTTGTATTTGTGAGGTGATAGGTATTGATAAGAACAGGTTTAATTCTCGCCCTGCTGTAACGACCTAGGACTGCCTACAGGATTGATAAGTGTCTCCACAAACCAACACAGGTCTTTGCAGCGTGCTTTGTCCTCACTCACTCGCATCCTAGAAAACTTCTCAGGAGGTCACCCATTCCACAATTGCTCCAGGTTAAGCACGCTTAACCATGGAGTTCTTATGTTCTAGGCTCCCGAAAAGAAGTTGCAACTTGTTGATATGGTTACGCCAAATCAATTCCTTTAAGTCATCCTCAACTATGCAGTCCCATACCTGCATAGTCTTTGAATCCCTCTCATTCTAGTGCGTATTCAGTTCATTCATGCAGACCCTCCGCTTAGAAGCCTGCCAGGAGCCGCTCCTTGTCCGTGCTTCATTGCACCGGCGATCACTCCCCGCCCTCGTCGGCCCCGGGACGCCACACCTGCCGTACCTATCTTATGTCACTAATTGATGATCAGTCTAGTTGGTTTATTATGGACTTTCATGAATCAAGCCAAATGATTTGCATTGCATGTCCTTGAGATCAATAACTTTGAAGAATTACTTTGCCATACTGGTGTCTCATGGAATGTCCAAATACCATTTGTCTCTGTATTTTAGGAACTGGCACATTGACAACAATTCTACTTCTGGAAGAACTACAGGAACAATCGGCTAAAACACATTTTACCAAGATCACTTCCTGAACCTAGTGCCACACCTGCACCTCCTGCTCCTACTTCAACTCCAAATCAGCCACCTGTGCCTGCATTGCCACTTGTACCTGCTACAAATGTCGCTGTGACAGCATCATCTACTCAAGCTCTTTCTCCAATGCCATATGGTATACCTCCTGGATCTGCTCTTGCAAAAAATGACATGAGGAATCCTACAGTTGATAGAAGGAAGAGAAAGTGAGTGTATTATATGGACATGTAAATTGAGTATAAAAACTATCCGATGTATTTGGATGAGGTAATCGGTTTATTTCTTCCTTTTCAGTTGAGAGATTGAAGTGGTGATAATGATAGAACAAAGTTTTTATGCAAATAAGTTATTTTTATTACTATTATAGTCATTATTATTAATTAATCTTCAGTTGGGCTACTTAAAGTTAAATATGAATATTTATCTTTGTATTAACATTACAATATGAGACTACAATATATATACACTTGACTACAAGATAGAACATTAATTATCTATGCTAAGTCTTAGAAGTGTAAATACAATGAATACATAGATATAATGAATAGAACTCTATTGTCCACACCGTCCACTTATTATGATTATAATCAACACTCTCCCTCAAGGTGGAACATATATGTCTGATGCAACCAGTTTGTCACATATGTATGCTATCCTAAGATTCCGTAAGGACTTAGTCATCATGTCTGCTAGTTGATCTTTAGTATCCACAAAAGAAGTCTTAATGATGTCTGAGAGGATCTTTTCTCTGATAAAGTGACAATCAACTTCTATATGTTTAGTCATTTCATAAAATATTGGCTTCGAAGAGAGATACAAGGTTGATTGGTTATCACAAGCAAGTTCCATAGGATTTATCTCACAAAACTTCAACTCTTGGAGCAAATATTTTAGCCACAAGAGTTCTCAAGTAGTATTAGTCATAGGATGAAACTTTGCTTCTATACTTGATCTTGCAACAATAGTCTGCTTCTTATGTTTCCATGAAATCAAGTTATCTCTAATAAGCACACGGTAGCCTAAAGTAGACCTCCTATCACTAGCATCACCTGCCCAATCTGCATTTGTATATCTAATGATATTAGTATGACTCTTGTCCATATAAACAAGCCTTTTACCAGGTGATCCCTTGATGTATCTGAGGATCCGAACAACTGCATTCTAATGACTGTCACATGGTGAGTTGAGAAACTGACTCACAACACTGATAGGAAAAGCAAGGTTTGGTCGAGTCATGGTGAAATAATTTAACTTCCCAACTAATCTTCTATATCTGCCCTGAGTCAGTATAGAGCTCCCCCTGATTAGGTAGAAGTTTCACATTTGGGTCTATAGGAGTATCAACAGATTTACGATCTAACATCCCTACTTCTTCTAGAATATCAAGATATATTTCCTATGAGAAATAGCAACACCTATTCTTGATTGGGCTACTTTAATCCTAAGAAAATATCGCAATCGGCTAAGACCTTTAATTTTAAAATGTTTAAACATGTATTACTTCAATTTCTTAATGCCTTCTTGATCATCGCCAGTAATGACAATATCATCCACATACACCACAAGATAAATAAGTTTATTCAATGAAAAACATTTAAGAATGGTCTGTCTCATAATGAATTATGTCAAACTATTGAATAACTTTACTAAACTTCCCAAACTAAGCGTGAGGTGAAAAAATACTAACATTAAGAGAATTTTACAATTTTGTAATTCGACTTGATTTGATTTGATTCTAGATTAGTCAGTCGACTTCTAAATACCGATAAATTTACACACAAAACAAATGAAGTAAGTTTATTGAAGTAGAATAACAGACGCTGGTCTGAATCCATAACACGTGTAATTTATTTTGCAGGCCAAAAAGCACATACAATTTCACTCAACAGCAGTTAACCTTAATCCCTCAAAGTCAGCTTTTAAAGCATTATGTTTTAAGTACAAAGTCACCAGATAATACTTGCAAGCCCCAATCAAAAGTGTCAGCTCAAGCATAGACATCCCACCTCAATACTTCCTGGCATTTTCAGCATAATCATTCTCGTCACAATTACAAGGAAGACAAGGATAAGTGGTCAGTCACCTGAAAATATTAAGCCGTGTCATATTTTGGTTGGTGACAATCCCTTGTGACTGAAAATAAAATCTTGTACATTCTCAAATACAATTTTTTTAATAAAAAAAACTGCTTTTCAATACCAGCATTTATTTATCAACAAAGAAAAACCACAAGCAAATATGCAGGCTAAACCAGACCCATCACCAAATATTACAAACACATGCCAACAAAACAAATTTTTAGCACACCCACCTAAATTTGCAGTTTGAGCCATTCAACATTATAAACCAGTGCGGTAGGGCCTACAATTCCCTAGGTTTTTTGTTAGGCACACTCGGTACAGTTTATGCAGGTAGCCTGGCAATGGTACATGATAATTTAGTGACATTTCTTATGACAACCTCCACGTAGAGAAGCAGCACTTCTTCCAATTGCCCCTTCTGATAAATATATAATAATGACAATTAGGATTAATACAAATATGAATAATCTAGAAATCTATTGACAGAAATGAAGTATCAAGCACAGGCAAATCCACAGCTTTCTTTTCTTCTATAGTTGAGAGAATGAATACGGAAAAAGAAACAATAAGATGATCACTTTGAAAATTGATTGTGCAATTTCCATCACATTTTATTCAATTATATATGGTTTATACAGATAATTTGCACCAAGACACGTATATAGCATCTACAGATTCCAATTACAAGACTTCGGTAACTGTCATCATTGATGCAGAGCCTAACAATTTTAAAAGATCTAATACAGCTTAAAACTTACATATATTAATAAACAGATCAACCAGCTACAACAGTAATGATAGAGTGGAGAAATCAAATGATGGTTTGTTATAAAGGTTTTAGTAAAAACAAGGAAGCTAACATTTTTGGCAGTGTGTGGCTAATGCAGTTATTTAGTGTTTGATTGCAGCATAATTCTTGCCTCTTTAAGAATGTTTCTTTGCCCCGAAACTAGTTATTGGATAGGATTGTGTTTATGGCATCTCTTTGGTGTTCTGCTCATGGCTGTTACAAGGGAGTTACCTCCTCTGATATGCAGATACTGGCCAGCCTACCTGCTTTTTGATCTTTTCATGTTTCTTGTTGTATCTGGCCTTTTCTGTTTTGGAGGACATCTTATCCTCCCCCAAGTTGTATTTTCCCTCTCTCCTTTCCAATAAAATTTCTTTTTCTATCAAAAAATGAAAAGAATTTATGAACACATACACAAGCTCAAACATCAAAATGCTTCAAGGACAACCATCTGTCACCATTCAATTCATAAGCATACAGTATTTTTTATTAGGAAATTGCTCCAGAGCTTGAAAACTTAAACACTGAATTAACTGGATCGGTATAATGATTATAATCTTTATGACTTTTATTGTATGGAACCAATATGTATTTTGAGTGGAGCCAATCAAAACTGTATTTGTAATTCTATCCGTTGAAATTCGGTATCAAATGTTCTGGGCTTTCTAGAACCACTCTTTTTATTAACATTCTCATAAATACTAACTAGAAAATACTGCAACATGCATTGCATGTAGTTTGTTACTATAGATCAACTTGGGAAATAAAAACAGTTGAGTTTGACTTCCCCCAACTAATTTACAGGTTGTTCTCAATTGATGCAATATTCACCAATAATTAATGATACACTCAACCAGATAAATGCGACCCTAAAATAGTATATACTGTCTATTGTGAATTTGTGACTATTGTCATCTAAGAGCACAAGGGATATGATGCAACCTCTAAGTCAACTGATTTCTCCAGAATTCTATTCGTGTCTTCCCTTCATGCAAGTTCCATGATTAAATATTTCAAAAAATTTGTTGCAATAAAAGAATAAAAAGTTCTAAAATCCAACCTGAGCAGGAGCGTAATGAGCCCTGAACTTGTTTTACTTTTATCTGCTGATAACATCTTCTGGAGTTGGGAAGAATGCTACATCCCATAAAAGGGCCTACATATCACTGCACCCCAAAAGAACAAGTAACTAACAATCTAAAATTGTTAAAAACACCATGATCTAAAATATAGGATCCCTAACTTCTTTATTTTTCACACCAAAGTCACGAAGTTGTTTAACCATTGTCGTCCCAAATTCACAAATACAGACCAGAGAACTGTGTCTGAAAACTACAACTTAGTTTGTTTGGACCATAAACAAGAAAAATACTCATCAATTAACAGAAGCACAAATTTGATATTTGACATAAAGAAATTTCCAAACCAAGAAAGAAGTGACAAAGGAAGGGAGATTAGAAATGAGTAAAACCAAAAATTTAGAGGGTGAGGTATCGCTCTAGAGAAAAGGGTTAGGTATCCCTTGAGGGTGAGGCATTCCTCAAAAGTTGTAAAGGGTGAGGTATCCCTGTTTAATGCTCAAGCACAAGGGTGAAATATCTTAAGGTGTGTTGAGTGCTTTCAATTGTAAAGGTTTTCAAGCACCCGTCCAAGCTTGAAGATTTAGTGGTAAATCTCGGGTGGTTTACTTGAAAATTAGACATAGGCCACAAGTGGTGGTTGCTGAACCAAGATAAATCTTTGTATTTGCTATTCTCAACTCTATCCTCTTTACATTTGAGCTTTAATTGTATATGCTTGAGTTGAATTTGATATCTAACTTATTTGCTTGATTTATCCTATTGCCCAAGTGGTATTTGTATTGATTGAAAATATTAAAATGCATAATTTGTCAAAGTTACATGAAATTTGTAATCACCCAATTCACCCCTCTCTTGGGTAATGGTTGGCATGGCTAACAACAACCACCATTGTTTTCTTCGTGGTGGATGCTAAAGCATTTATACACTACTTCTAGGGCACACTTGGATCCATACCAACCAGTGTATTCATTCATCCCTACATCAGATTCTTATATATTGGAATGATGATGATATCGAGATCGTGAAAGCTGATGACAAGCCCTTTACAGCTGAGGTAGGAATGGTTGAAGCTCAGTTCTATTCCCTTTATGTCATAACTTTGTTTGACTTAATACAGGAGCCCATTGGGGTCAATAGCTCCATTGAAAGGACTAACGAAGGATTCTAAGTGAAATATGAGGCCGATAATTCGGCCACCAAGGCTGTTGTTTAAATGAAAGCTATCAAAGATTTGCAAAACAGATTGGCCGATTACAGTACAAAAAGCAAGGTAACATTGGATGTGCTTGAAGAATCTAAAGTTAATGAAACAATATTCACTAAATCTCCTTTACGAGAGGATGTGAAAACTGTGAAGACTTAGGATCCGTTGGTTGAAATCAACTTAGGCGCAATCGATATACCCAAAAATAACTTTTGTTAATGGCCTATTAGAAGATAACTTCAGAGAAAACTGGTTCAATTACTTCACTAGTATAAGGATTGCTTCACCTGGATTACCACAAGATACCTGGCTTTGCCCACAGCCTAGTTGAGCACTGGTTACCCCTTAAGTCAACTACTAGACCATATAGGTAGGCTGCTCGTAGGTTTGCATCGGAGTTGATCCCAAAGATAAAAAGAAGAAGTTGAGAAGCTGCTACGAGCTGGCTTTATCAGAACTGTTGGGTACATAGAATGCCCTAGCCAATATTGTGCTTGTGGTAAAAAAAGAATGGAAAGTTGAGAATATGTGCGGATTTCATAGATCTAATCATGGTAACTCCTAAAGATGAATACACAATGTTCATACTTGACATGGTTGTGGATGCTTCTTCTCCCCATGAAGTTCCATCCCTGATGGACAACTACTCAAACTATAATCAAATTTATATAGCCAAAGTTGATGTTTCAAAAATAACTTTTAGATGCTCGGGAACAATCAGCATATTCGAGTGGGTAGTGATGTCATTCGGGTTGAAGAACGTTGGGGCAACCTATCAGAGAGCTATGAATGTAATCTTCCATGACTTGATTTGCAATATCATGGATGTTTATATTGATTATGTGGTTATCAAATCCAGAAGCAAGGATTAGCATTTGGTTGACTTCAAAAACGCGTTCCAGTGCATGAGGAAGTTCAACCTAAAAATGAATCATACGAAGCGTGCTTTTGACATCTCAGCCGAAAACTTCTTGGGGGGGTTTTTGGTTCATTAGAAAGGCATAAAGGTAGACAAAAACAAGGCAAAAATTATCCTTGAAGCTCGACTGCCTAGTAGCAAGAAATAACTTCAGAGCTTGATTGGTAAGATCAATTTCCTGAGGCAATTCATAGCTAATCCAGCAGGTAAGCTACAAGCCTTTTCAAAACTGCTAAAACTGAAAAATGATGAGCAAATCATATGGGGTGATATGCAAAACCTAGCTTTTGAAGACATCAAAGAATGTCTAGCTTGGCCACATGTTTTGGTGTCGTTGTCTAACGAAAAGTCGTTGAAGCTGTACATTTCGGTTGTAGAAAGACCAACAAAGGCATTCTTGGCCCAAGATGCAGAAGATGGTATTAAGAGAGCTATTTACAATCTTAGCTGAATGTTAACTGATATGGAAACTAGATACTCCCCACTTGAAAAGCTATGTTTATCTTTGTATTATGCTTGTATAAAGTTAGAATATTATCGGTTGCCGAGAATTATTTTAGTGCTTTCAAAAATAAATATTGTTAAATATCTTTTGTCTCAGCCAATTTTTCAAAGGAAATTAACTAAGTGGGCTTTGAAGCTGAATTCTTTTGATTTGGAATACACCTTAGAGCAATAAATGGTCAAGCTCTGGCTGATTTCTTAGCCAAGCACCCTTGTCAAGAAGTGCATGATCCCTAAGCCGATCCCCACAACTGTGTAGGCTTGCCTTATTGGCTTTTATACTTTGATGGATCTTGCGTCGCCACTGGAGTTGGGATTGGAGTGGTAATCACCATCCTCATATGTAAAAGAGGCACATTCAGGCTTGAGTTGAAAAATCATTGTTCGAATAACTAAGCTGAATATGAAGCTCTTATCCTTGGCCTTTGGATTTTGCTTGCTCAGGGGGCCAAGAATGTAAAGACCATAAGTGATTCTTATTTGGTCATTAAGCAACTAATTAGCGAATATCAATGCCTCAGTCCAACAATGACACATTGTTACAAAACTACTCTAGACTTGCTAAGGTAGTTAGCCGAAATAGTCTTTGTACATATGCCAAGGAGCTGCAACATGGAAGCTAACAATCTAGCACAATATGCTTCAAGATACTAGCGCTTTGCTTCGGCTCCCAAAGTTGCAGTTTGAAGTTGTATGTCAAGTTCAGAATAAAGTTGATTGGCATGATGAGCTAATAGCTTACTTGAATAAGCCAACCAATCGGTCCAAGGCAGATTTGTCCTTGAAAAACAGAGCATTAGGGTACTGCCTTGTAAAGGGGAAGCTATATAAAAAGAGTTAAGAAGGATTGCTCCATAAGTGTCTAGGTCCTGCTAATGTCATAACGACTATGGGAGAAGTCCACGAAGGGCTTTGTGTAGGCCGGACCTAAGATGTGTTGCCACTATAGGAAAATTCCTAATCACACTGCGTTCTGACCGCATAACAACAACATGATTTCTATATTTTAAGAGAAGTTTTGCCAAATTGGAGACACTCTTACACACTTGGACAGAACGCAACAATCGTCAAGAAGCACAAACCCTAATGTGATGTGGGCGTAATTAGGCTTGAAAAGTAGGAATTTTCTTCAACTTTTCCACCTTTTTACAATGGAGTTTGTCATATTCTTCCCTTTGTGTTCTTCTTTTTTCATGTGTAACTAATTTCCCTTTGTTAGTGGATGATGAATGTTGAACTTTGATGATGTAACTTCTTTTATGAGTTTAATTTATGTTTCTATTTCATGATTTACATGTTTATCTCTATTCTGAAATCTGTTCTAAACTTGATCAATTTAGGAATGATCTTTTGAGTTGATGTATGATTTGAAAAAATTTGCATGAACCTACAACATGTGATAAACACCATAATTTCTGCAATCGCTATGAATAGACATTGTGGATTATGTGGTCTGTCTTTTAATTCTATCGTTCTTGATAATGTCTTTTTATTTGGGGTTAGACTTAGAGATTAGTTAATTTCAAACAGTGTAAGATGATTAATATACCAAAAGATTGAGTATTAATTAATTTTAGGAATTTATCATAAATCATTAAAATAGAACATAGTTAAACCAGTATTTAAGTGTACATTTAAAGAGTTCAGGTGAAATTTGAACTCTACCACTTTAATACCATTATTTTTCACCCATTTGATTTATTATTTTGTTTATTTATATTTCTTTTTAATTGAATTTACAAGAATTTTTTTCTTTCGTTAGCTTAAATAGTGTCATTTTCAGTGAATTTAATAATTAATAACTTAATCCTCGTAAGACGATACTCTTACTCACTTAATAGCTATTCATACTGGCAACCTGCTGCACTGACATCACTAAACTTATGAGGGATTAATATACATAAATAAATCCCTAGAGTCAAGAATGGGTCATAACCGGCCTCTCTGGCCCATATATTCACCAAAAAGAAAAAAAAGAAAGACTGAGGGTTCATAACATAAAAGCTCAAAAAATTTGAGCAAGAAATTATATCTACCAAGCATCTTCCATCTATTGATATGATAAATTAAAGAAGAGAAACAGTTACTTAAGAACTGATTAAGCATTTTCCATGGGGAACATAACACATTGGAATAACACAGCCACTCAGTAATCACCAGAGTACAATGCAGTTTCTTCCATTCCCCATTCTCCTCAACACAGCTTGTATGGAAACGCTGTTGTATGGCAAAAGAGCAACCATTCAAACACCAGAGTATAATTTACAGAAAGACAAATGAAAAAAGATTTTTTTGTGGCCTTCTAATTAAACAAGATTCGGAAGGTATTGCGGCTATTGCCTGACCCAAACAAAAGCATGCATTTGCATTTGAAAAATATAATGAAACAGAAAAGAAAAAAGATATCTCATACAAATCAAGTATGAAAATTAAAAATGGGAGGAGCAGAAGATATGTGATAAATCAAAAGCCCCTTATTTTTCTTTAGCTCATCCAAATAAAGTATGGTCTTAGCCAGTCTATTGAAGAAGTTCTTTTTATCCACTAAGGACCAATTTTATTTTACCACCTTATACTTCCATCTGTCACTTCCTAAAGTACCCTAGTTAACAACAACATCTGGAAGTATCTTACAAGCCCTCTATCCTATTTAAAGGACACAGGAGGTAGTTTCCATGTTTGTCCCAAAAGTTCCTAAAGTTCTTCTACCCAAACACTTGACTTGTCAAATAAACAAAAAAAAAAAGGTTATAAAATGCATAACAGATATTTCAAATTATTATATCCCATTTTCTTTCTCTACTTCCATCATTTCCTATATTGATTGATGTCTCCAGCACCTTTTCATTTTACTGTATCTAATATCTCATTTTCTCTCTACACCTTAATTTTATGTACACAATTATATATGTCCATTTTTCTGGCATTAATAAAGAACATGCTAAATCAAGTTTATTTAAATCCACAAAAGAAGTTCACCAATATAAGTAATGGTAGCTTTTTCTAGGCCTACTACTTATTACATCTATGTGACAACAAGAAAGCACTTCAGCCAAAATAAACAATCATCAGTGATTTTGGCCATACCTTTAACTAGTTGATAGGAGAAACACCCCTATAAGCTCTTTCACAGTAATCTTTTTTCTACAGGTAGGGCATTTACCCTGAGCACTTATTGCAGCCTTGATGCAAGTCTTGCAAAAAATATGACCACACCTTGTCGACATTTCTTCTACCAAAGGGCCCATACATATTGGACAGTTGAACACAGGCTCCTTTGGAGGTTCAGGTGGCACATTTTCGCTCTGCAAAAGGAATATCGAAGTCAAGTCAGAAATTTTGAACTCCAGTAAACCTTCATAGTCATCTATTAGTTCTTTATTTGTTTGAGGCAGTGGTTAAATATCAATGAGTGATAAAATTTATGATATAGAGACTAAAAAGAGATAACTCCAAGGATGAGGCAAAAATTATATATTACTTGGAAAAATTATGATTTTGATGGAGTGCAGCACAAAGGGGGAGAATTAAAACAGACATGAAAACTTCTACCTACCCAACCAACCCCCCTTCCCCCCCCCCCTCCCCCAAAAAAAAAATACATAAAAACTAGGGCATTGTGAAAAGCATTGCCATATCTTGATTCTCTAGGTAGTAACTTACAACACATAAAAGGGATGAAGGAAATCAAGTTTTGTTTGAAATAATGAACTGCTCTACCAACACAACTTCTATGAAAGGATGCAGCAATGTCAACTGCAGATTTTGCATCAGTTCCATTATATGCAAGTAAAAAAATTTCAATTAAGAACCAACATAAAATCTATTATCTTCATGATATGTTAAAATGCCATTCCAGCTTTGGCTCAGTGGTAGCCTGTCCCCACCAAAGATGAGGAACACAGGTTCAATTTGCCCTGTGATAGGTACCAAACAGATTCAATAACAGATAAAACTAACAAAGGAATAAACTGAATTCTGGATGATATCAGTGTGATATCAGTGCCAGTCCTGGTATATTCTGGAAAAAAGATGTAAACTGAGTACAGAAACTGAGAGAGAAAGAAGAAAGATAATCTAGACAATATAGGGTGCCTAGTCCCTCCCAATGCCCAAGCCAATTCTTGCATACCTCACGTTTTTCCCTTTCCTTTACCTATATACCTCATAACAGAATCCCACTCACATTTCCTACTCATCCACCAGCCAGCTCAGCAGTTTGTTACAACTGAGCCTAAGTTTGTTTTCTCACTCCTAAATCCCAACTTACCTGCCATACGGTGCCTCTTTCTAACATACACTTTGGTGATATATTAAAATGCCATTCCAGCTTTGGCTCAGTGGTAGCCTGTCCCCACCAAAGATGAGGAACACAGGTTCAATTTGCCCTGTGATAGGTACCAAACAGATTCAATAACAGATAAAACTAACACACAGGAATAAACTGAATTCTGGATGATATCAGTGTGATATCAGTGCCAGTTCTGATATATTCTGGAAAAAAATGTAAACTGAGTACAGAAAATGAGAGAGAAAGAAGAAAGATAATCTAGACAATATAGGGTGCCTAGTCCCTCCCAATGCCCAAGCCAATTCTTGCCTACCTCACGTTTTTCCCTTTCCTTTACCTATATACCTCATAAAAGAATTTGATGTGTGTGAAGCATGCATATAATTTTGTCTTAGTTAGCATTTAATTGTTGCATGTTTGACATTGATTTTTAGTATATATCTTAGGTTTATATTCCTTTAGTTCAGATGACTGCGTTTTGTTTTTATATTTCATAAGTAAATGGATTTGGGACTTTGAAGCACCAAAATATGAAGAGCTAAACTAAAAGAGGAGGTGCAGAAAGAACCACACCTTGCCTGTGGCAGCTACCACACCCATGGAACCTGTTGCTGGAGAGAAACAAGCAAAACAGCAAGCTCCACGGCCAGCCTGTGGCAGCTGCCACGGCCGTGGAGCATTTGGATCATTTACGCACAAGTCAGTAAGCTCCACAGCCAGCCTGTGGCAGCTACCACACCCGTGGAACCTACCACGGCCAACCCGTGGAACCTGCCATGGCCGTGGACCATTTCGACCATTTACGCACTAGTCAGTAAGATCCACGGCCAACCTGTGGCAGCTGCCACGGCCGTGGATTGTGGAACGTCAGCACATTAAATCTGTGTTATTGCTCCTTTACTGCAAAAGTGAGCTGCACAAGCTGAATTGAAGAAAGGAAAACGAAGAGGGGACCTAAAGGGGGAGATTGGAGAGGATATAAACAACCATTGGACTCAAGAAAGGAGGAGGAGGATCGGACAAGAGCAACTGGCGAGAAACAGCAAGACTCAATCAGAGTTTTTTTTCTTCTTTTCTTCTTCTTGTATTTCAATCTGGTTTTTCTGAATGCTCTTGTTCATTCTTATGGATTGTATTTTGATGAACATGTTTGAGTAGTTCTTTGTTCTAGGATTTGGAAGTAACTCGGTTGTGTATTGACAATGTTTGATGTATGAATTTCTTACCTCTTTAATGCTAGTTTCTCTGGATTCAGTTTTTAGCACACCAATTGTTTGTGAATATGCTTGGCCATATGTTTGCATGATTCTTTGATATTAGGGAAAGAACTGAAAGGTGATCCTTGATTTCAGAACTCTAGAAACTGAACTTGAGCTTTTAAATCACGAAAGTAGATTAATTCTCTTGAGGCTTTCTTTGAATTATCTTGTTCTTATAGGGTCCTCTCTAATCCAATTGTAGTGAAAATAATAATTGGATTAGATTGGATACGTTATTGTATTCTGAAAGGAAACAATAATTCTTTAGGATAATTCGCCTTCAAAAGTAATTTAGTTTGATAAGAGGGGAAAGATTACAGATTTGTCAATTACCACCGTGGTGAACCCGAATCCTAGAGTCTTTAAAACTGATTCCTTTATTCAATTATAAAGTTGATCTTCTTTGTTATTTTCTGGATTTTATTTTCTGCGATCTTGTTCTATCACTACGGTTTTGCATCATTGATTTCGTCTAGATAATCATGATTGTGCGTAATTGGTGATCATCAACTTAGTCCCAGTGGAACGATAATTTTACTACTTGATAAAATCGTGCACTTGCGATTTACACTAACAGAATTCCACTCACATTTCCTACTCAACCACCAGCCAACTCAGCAGTTTGTTGCAACTGAGCCTAAGTTTGTTTTCTCACTCCTAAATCCCAACTTGCCTGCCATTTAACCAGAACTTCAACTTCTCCTGCCTTATTCTGCCTATGGTCTATGACATCAGCTGGCTGAACCTGTAGTTCACAATCTTCAGCAAGGAAGGATGACAATGGTTGCGTGTCGGTTAGGGGAGAAATTGACTTCTTGGGTAAAGACACATTGAACACTGGGTGAACCAGACTGCCTTGAGGCAATTTCAGTTTGTAAGCTACTGGCCTATTTTTTCCAAGACCTCATAGGGACCATAGAACTTGGGACTCAATTTTTGGTTTACTCTTTGTTAGGATCCAATTGCAAGGTATAGGACTTGAGTCCCATATCGGAAGTATGAGATTCCGGTGTGGGGTTTATATGGCCTTGGGCTCTCCAACCACAATGGCTAGCTTTTGTGGTATGGTTCTCCTAAGGTTCGTATCAATTGGTATCAGAGCCTTCCACCATGCCTCTCAGCTGCAAACGAGCGGCGCGGGTGGTGATGTCAGCATTGCAGTGTTTGCCCGGGACTAGTCAGAGGGCTAGTGCACAGCCAGCCCGCGTGGGCGCCGGGGCCGCGGAGCGTGGTGGAATGTTAGGATCCAATTGCAAGGTATGGGACTTGAGTCCCATATCGGAAGTATGGGATTCCGGTGTGGGGTTTATATGGCCTTGGGCTCTCCAACCACAATGGCTAGCTTTTGTGGTATGGTTCTCCTAAGGTTCGTATCACTCTTTTAGCTAGAGTTTTCAGTTTGTAAGGTTGGATCTTCAAATAAACTGCATCTCTTGGCTGATAATCCACTTCCCTCTTGTGCTTGTCAGCGTGCATCTTCATCCTGTTTTGAGCTTTTGCTAAGCATTCTTTCAATTCATCTAACATCTGGTTCCTTTCAGTCATCAATTGATTCACTTCCTCCACTGCTGATTGAACTCCATCTCCTTGAGTAAATGAAGGTGGGTCTCTTCCATACAAAGCCTTGAAAAGAGTCATGTTGGTGGCTGAGTGATAATTAGTGTTGTACCAAAATTCTGTCCAAACTAACCACTTTGGCCACTGTTTAGGATTAAACACCGTGAGACACCTCGAATAAGTTTCCATGCATCTATTCACTACCTCTGTTTGGCCATCGGATTGAGGGTGATAGGCTGAGCTATACTTTAACTGTGTTCCTACCATTTTAAACAATTCTGCCCAGAAAGAACTAAGAAAAATTTTGTCTTGGTCTGACACAATTGAAGAAGGAAATCCGTGCAATTTAACTATGTCCCTGGTAAATATCTCTGCAGTATCCTTTGCTGTGTAGGGGTGTGAGACAACTACAAAGTGTGTATATTTGGTGAGTTTGTCCACAATCACCATTATGGTATCTACCCCACCTGCTTTTGGGAGTCCCCCAATAAAATCCATAGGTAAATCAGTCCAAATGTGGTTTGGAATGGGCAAAGGTTGTAATAAACCTCTAGGAGTGAGGTTTTGGTACTTATTCTTTTGACAAACTTCACAGGCTTGCACATACTTCTGAATGTCTCCCTTCATTCTCTCCCAAAATAACAACCCAGAAATCCTCTTGTAGGTTCTAAAAAAATCCAGAATGTCCCCTTATAGCAGATTCATGGAACTCCTTGAGCACCAAAGGAATTTTTTGGGAATTTTTGGGAATTACCATCCTCCCTTTATAGAACAACCTGCCCTTCTTGAGTTGAAATCCTACATGGGAGTCTGGCTGTCTTGGTAGATCCTGTATAATGCCCCTCAACCTTTCATCAGTCTGTATCTCATCCTCCAAATCATCCCAATCAGTGAACTGCACAGATGAAATAGCTGAGTATTGCAACTTTCTAGATAAGGCATCTGCTGCCCCATTCTCTCTGCCAGGTTTATATTTGATTTCAAAATCATATCCCATTAGCTTAGAGACCCATTTTTGCTGGTCTTCTCCCCATATTTTTTTATCTTGCAAAAATTTGAGACTTCTCTAATCAATATGGACTACGAAGTGCCTGCCCATCAAATAATGCCTCCACTTTTGAATTGCCGGCACTATGGCCATTAGTTCCCTTTCATAAACTGACTTTTTTTGAGCTCTATCTAAGAGGGTTTGACTCATGTAAGCTACCAGTTTGCCTTCCTGCATGAGTACTCCTCCTATCCCTTTTCCAGAAGCATCTGTCTCTGACTCAAAAGTTTTGTCAAAATCTAGTACGGCCAAGACAGGTAAGGATGTCATGGCTGTTTTGAGTTCCTCAAACGCAATTTGAGCTTCGAAACCCTATTTAAAGTTGTCTTTCTTGAGTTGTTGTGTTAAGGGCCAAGCAATCTTTCCATAATTCTTCACAAATCTTCTGTAGTAGCCTGTGAGACCCAAAAATCCTCTTAGTCCCTTGATATCAATTGGTTGGGGCCAGCTTTGCTTGTCTTCCACTTTCTTGGGGTCTACTGCCACTCACTTGGCTGAAATGATGTGCCCCAAATACTCTAACTGCTTCTGGCAAAAGAACACTTCTTTTTATTCACCAATAGCCTATTCTCCCTTAATAATTGCAGCACCATCTTGAGATGTTTTCCGTGAGCTTGTTGATCCTTACTAAAAATTAGGATGTCATAAAAAAATACTAACACAAACCTCCTTAAGTATGGTTTCAGCACCTTGTTCATCAATGCTTGGAAAGTGGAAGGGGTAGTATGTTGTCCCCTCCTGTAGGATCAATTACAAAGTTGTTCGACCTTCCTAAATGCAATTTATCCAGAATCAAACAATTTGTAAATTCAGAAGTGCAAAAAATGATACACACATCTAGAATAATGTTAAATCTACTTAATTTAGTTTCTGAGTACAGCATTTAGCAACAGGTTTGAATGACTGAGACTGACACAAATATTTCATTGAAAGCAAATAGTGTTGGATAAAATGTCGACACGTACCTGGAGTGTTTGTTACTCATATGAGCCACAACCTGAGAATCACCAACATTTTAATGAAAATCTGAATTTCAGAAGAATCAAAGAATGACTTTCAAGCAAACATGGCTTTCTTTTCCAGAACTTGCGACTCTGAGATGCCTAAAGCCATAAGCATAATATGGGATTTAGTAAGGATAACTATCCCGTTTACTTGCCAACCAGTCTTGATAAAAGTTAAATGCCATGACTGGTTCCTCCAGTTTGCAGCACATATCAAAAAGAATCTGAAGTTCTGAACTCACGATCGTTCAATAAACCAGATTTCAGTATTTTAGTATAAAGCTCTTCTGCCTCTTTCATGTTACCTCTAATACAGAACCTCCTAACAAGTTCAGTATAAGTTATTATATCTGGTTCATATCCCCTTTTCACCATCTCATCATGTAACTGAAGCGCAAAACCGAGACATCCTAAATTACAAGCAGCACCTACCAACAAATTATAAGTAACAACATCAGGACAGAGACCTTTTAAAAGCATCTCTTCCTTCAGAGAGCAAGCATCATAGATATTTCCACTTTTCACTTATGCAAGAATTGAAGCATTATAAGTAAATACATTGGGGCGAACACCGAAAGCCAGCATCTGATCTCTAGTAAAAAATGCATTACTAAGGTCTCTACATCTTCCATAAAAGTCGATTATTACGTTCCATATTAAAGGCTTTGGCACCATTAAATTGTTCAACATACACCAAATCAACTCTTTTGCTCTAGCAACGTCTCCCTCAAAACAAAGGCCTTGAATCATAATCTTGTATGAAATTTGATCAGGCATAATCCCCATTTTAGACATAACTACAAGAATATAGCAAGCTTCATTGGTTTTGCCTTGCTTGCAAAGAGCACCAATAAGAGTATTATAAGTAAAAGCATCAGGAAGTAAACCTTTCTTAAGCATCTCACATGCATATCCATATGCAAGATTCATTTGTTGACTCTTGCAAAATCCATTGATAAGAACATTATAGGCAACCACATCTACTTTTGTACACTTTTGAAGCATCTCATTCCAAAGACTGAGAGCCTGAATAATTGCTCCATTCTTAAAGTAATTATCCATAAATATAGTAGAGGTAACTAAATCAGGTATATCTTTGTCATCTCATCATTTAATATTTCTTCAAGCATCTTTTTAGCTTCCTTCAGAAGACCTTTCTCACACTATGCATGTACCAATATGTTACAAGTAACCCTGTTTGGCTGAATACCACTATTGGCCATGGTGGAGAATAGATACGAAGCTTTGTCTACACTATTAACAACGCAACAGCCCTTAATTAAAGTGTTGTAAGTGGCACAGTTGGGATGAGGACCAAATTCTAACATCTCTCTAATAAGCCAATCTGCTTTCTCCATAAGACCAATTTTGCACAAGCCCATTTACAATATGGTTGTGGGTAAACACATCAGGAAGAATACCCTTCTGCAGCATTTTTCTCTGAAGCCATAGAGCTGCTCCCAACTTACCTTCCACGCACAAACACCTAATAGTGGCAGCATGTACAGCGTAGTTATATTCACATGTATATCCCTGAAGACCTATCTTTACCAAAGATACATTTTCCCGGCAACATTTCATGAAATAAACAAAATGTCACTTTTTTCGGAATCTGTGACATTTTTCTTCTAACATATACATATCAATACACACAGAAAGTAGATATACATATATGCATGCCATTGATTCAAGAATATTGTCAAAAAAAACTTCCTCTACAACAAAATTGCTCTACAGTGGACTTAGGAGGCAAAATATAGAGAAGAAAGGGATGCAAACAAGCTTTTATCTGACTGTCACCATTCAAAATACAAAGCAGAACATTGTTCAACTTTCATATAACAAGACCGACTAAAAACAACCAACATAGTTGCTAACACCTTAAATATTACTTTAGCAGGTAATCATCAAGCATATTTACTAAATTAACCTACTTCTAGAAATTGCGGTTGATAAGAAATAGATCGTGCTTCTTAACTGAAGATATAGAAATAAATTTTTTTAAAATAAATGCACAAAATAGATGCATAAAATGCCACAAAGAAACCTACATATTTCTGCAATTAGTCTTAGTACAAACTTGGTCAAAGTTGATACTGGTTGAAACAAATACAATCTATTATATCATTCAAATTTGATGACATCATTCCAAGCTAATCTCAGCATCTTGAGACGCTCTAAACTGTCCTTTAGCATAGTATCCAATGCATTGAAAACGGCTTGCGGGCCATTCTTATCACCAAAACTCTTGTCATTTGATGACCAATCTTGAGCATTTAGTTGGCACTTCTTCCCAGTAGCTGATATTAGATCTTTGGTAGGTGATAACGCTATATCCTCTTCAGAGGAAATCCTACAACCAAATATTAAGAAGCACCATAACAACATTGTGCCACAAATGACATCTGTTGTGAAAAATGCTTTATTTCAAAAGAATAAATGTCTCACATTAGTTGGAAAATAAGTTTTTGAAGAAGTTTAAAAAATGATTTTGTTTTATCCAAGTTTTGACCTGGTCATATTCCAACGGTCATATTCCAACGGACATATTCCAACGGACATATTCCAACGGACATATTCCAACGGTCATATTCCAACGGACATATTCCAACGGTCATATTCCAACGGACATATTCCAACGGTCATATTCCAACGACCAAAAACTGTTTTCTATAAATACCATCCTTGATTAAGTTTTGTGGTTGGAGAGACACATAGAGAGAACTTCTTCTTCATTATTCTCTACTTCTATTCTCTTTCTCTACTGGGTTACGTGACTTAAATCTCTTGTAGTTCTTGAAGCCACAAACAGAAGAACTGCGGTACACTGGGGATTTTCGTCTATACCGAAATAATCCTTGAGGGCAGTGCTTTGCACGCTACGAGTTTTCACGATTTTGCTGTCTCATTTATTTGCAGGTTTCGATTAAGGCTGCACGGGTGACAATAATCTACAACAATCTCAAGGATTATGGAACCACAAAACGCAGCTAACAAGGCCGCTTTCTCAGCCAACAACGGGTCTGAGAATGGTACCCCACAAAACCCACCTCCTCTTGCTGCCACAGTTACATATGCCAAACCATTCCCAGATGTTTCCAAGATCGAAATGTTCGGAGGACAAAATTTCAAAAGATGGCAAGAGCGTGTCTACTCTATTCTAGACATGCACGGCGTCGCTATTGCACTCACCGATCAAATGCCTGACACATCTACTGATCAGAAAACACTTGACAATTGGACTTATGCCAATAAGGTATGTAGGCACACAATTCTAACCACATTATCTAACGAATTGTTCGATGTCTACTGGTCATACAAGGAAAGCAACAAAATTTGGGAGTCTATGATTGTCAAATACACTGCCGAGGATGCTGGCAAACAAAAGTTCGTCATTGGGAACTACTACCAATGGGAGATGACGGATGAAATTGATATCAAGACTCAAATCAATCAATACCACAAGTTATTAGAAGAATTGAAGGCTGAGAACATCACCTTGCCTGATGAATTCGTAGCAGGACTGCTCATTGAAAAACTGCCGCAAACTTGGAAGGACTACAAACAACAACTCAAGCATAAAAACAAACAGCTATCCCTTGCTGATCTAATCACGCACATAATCATTGAGGACACAAACAAACAATATCAAGACTCAAGGGCAAAGGCATTGGCTTCGAGGGCAAATATGGTACAATTCAATAAGAAAAGGTACGAACATTAACCCAACAAAAGGACCATTACAATAAACCTAATTACGTGCCAAGAGTGAATAATCCCACTTTCAAAAAGAGTGGAGGAAATCATTATGTTTGTGGCAAGCCGGTCATCGGTGCTCAATGCAGACTCGGGAAGAGAAATGACAATCCTCCTAAGTCAAATGCAAATTTGGTCGAAGGAGATGATATAATTGTTGCGCGTCATTTCTCAAGTTTTATTGATGGCCAATGTGAATGATTGGGTGGTAGACTCGGGGCTACCGACATATTTGTGCAAACAGAAATATGTTTACCTCCTACAATTCACGTGGGGGATGGAGAAGAACAAGTTTATCTTGGTGATTCCCGAACCACCGAAGTTCTTGGGAAAGGAAAAGTTCTTCAAACTCACATCTGGTAAGACCTTAGCTCTCAACGAAGTGCTTCATGTACCTAGCATAAGGGCAAATTTAATTTTTGTGGCCTTGCTAGGAAAGGTTAAGGTTAAAGTATCTTTTGAGTCTGACAAAATAGTGATGACAAAAAATAATGTCTTTGTAGGAAAGGGTTATTGTAATCAAGGCCTGTTTATACTCAATATTGCTAAAATTAATGAAAATGCTAATTCTTCTGCGTATATGATTGACTCTTTTGATATGTGGCATGCAAGATTAGGACATGTTAGTACTGTTTATATTAAGAAAATGCAATATCTTAGATTAATTTCTAGTTTTAGTAATACATGCTTAAACAAATGTGAAATATGTGCTGAATCAAAAATAACTAAAAAAAAACCATGCTTATCTGTAGAAAGAAAAACAGAAGTTCTTGAATTAATTCATTCTGATTTAGGAGACTTAAAACAAACTATGACTAGAGGTGGTAAAAATATTATGTAACTTTTATTGATGATTTTTCTAGATACACTAAAGTATATTTACTTAGAAATAAAGATGAGGTTTTTGATATGTTTCTAGTGTATAAAGCAGAAGTAGAGAATCAATTAAATAAAAGAATTAAAAGAGTTAGATCAGATAGAGGTGGTGAATACACCTTTAATGACTATTGTGAAAAAGAAGGAATAATTCATGAAATCACACCTCCTTACTCTCCTCAATCCAATGGTGTAGCTGACTGTGTGTAGGTGAGGGTAATGCACTAATTTTGTGATATGTGGTTTGTTTGATGGAATGCTAGATGTCTATTATCCTTTAGTGTTGCTAGGTGCTATATTTTTAACAATTATTGTTAGTTGACAAAAATGAAAGTATGCGTTGAACATGTTTGTGGAAATGTTTCATGCATGGGTGCTCTATATGAATAATGAGTCTTAGTTTAAGTTCTTTGTTAGTTCCAGAGGAAGCTTCATTATGTATTGATGCTATAAGTGATTACATGTTTTTCATCAATATGATGTACTCTCTATATGTGGGGGTTTTAATGAGAAAATGATATTATAGTAGTAGACTTGGTATAAATATCTTAAAGTGTGGGGTGTCTATCTAAAATTCTTTCACCGAACCAAGGAAGAGATAATGTGATACTTCTAATTTTGTGAAATAATTTTTAGAAAGATATTTTCTTTTGTTAGATGTGGTGTGTATAACAAGTGAGAATTTTCTCAAATATGTATAATGTGGTGCATCACAATATGAATATGCTCAAATATTGGTACCTTTTATGTAATTGATTTTGCATGTGTTATAATTTGATTGATTAAGTAAATACATACACATAATCCTTATAATGGTTTGTGTAGAGTTTAAAAATTAAAATAGAGCATTGAGTGCTTCATATAATGTCTTACATTATATCTCATATACCATTGTTATCTTTGAGTTACTATTTAACTTGGTTATGTGACATGCATAGTTATATATGTATAGAGTGTGATAATTATGATCTAGATGTACATGATCAAGTATTTGATAATGTTTGCATAAATGAATTCCATGTCCCTATTGCACTATGAGATTAGTTGAGATTGATGAGACTATGGACCAAGAGCCATGGTGTTGAATTTGAAGTGTGGACATGATAATCATAATGTTAAATAAATCATTGATTCAAATGAGATTAAATCCACTAGTGATTTATTTTTAGCCTCAATTGAAGTGATGTCGCTTGAAGTCATCTAAGTAGACTGTATAACCAGATCTATAATAGAGGCATAATTTATTACTATTAACTTGGTAGGATCTGAGGTGAGTGGCTAAGAAATCTCTTAGCAAATATTCCTTTATGGAAAATACCAAGAAGACATAGATTCTTCAGTTCTGTGATTGCCAAAATGGCAAATAGTAAGAGCAAAACAAAAAATGTGTATAATGAAAAGTGACATATATGTATACGTCACAATTACGTGAAGCATATGCTAAAAGATGGAATTAAATCCATAATTATGTGAAGTCATAAGGAAATTTGGCCAATCCTCGACAAAATCTTTGTGTGGAAATTTAATATATACCACATCGAGGGAATGAGACTTAAGCCAATTTGAAACTAACGATGATGGTAACCCAACTTTTATGAGTGGAGATCCCATGAAAAAGTTCATATGGGTAATAACAAGTCACTTGTTAAGTCTTCTAGCAAGTGTCATCCCTTCCTATGGTGTGAGAAGCATGAGAAGTGCTAGACATGCATTTATTGTGAGGATAAGCTATATGCTTTTAATGAATTTCATATCCCTTATGGGTGGTGTATAAAGTCAAGATACACTTGATGAAATCACCTATATGAGTGTGGAGTGGGGCCGCTCCTATGAGATAATGGCATAATCTCTAGAGCACTCATGAACAACCAGACACGCATTGACACGTGGCCGAAAAGTGCAAAACTGCGTTAACAGCAAGAGACAAATAAGGGTGTAAATGTGATCAAGTGGGATTCTAATTTACACGAAAAATGTTTTGGTTCATAGAAGTTTAAACTTCACCAATTACATTGTAAGTTAAAATCCTATTTATCTAGGTCTGGTTCATAGTCTAAAAGACACTAGATTCGAAACGTTTGCACTCATGATGTAACCTAGATTCTGTTTTAAAAAATTATTGATTTTATTTAATATTCTTTTGAAATATGTGGGGGATTGTTGTGAAAAATGCTTTATTTCAAAAGAATAAATGTCTCACATTAGTTGGAAAATAAGTTTTTGAAGAAGTTTAAAAAATGATTTTGTTTTATCCAAGTTTTGACCTGGTCATATTCCAACGGTCATATTCCAACTGACATATTCCAACGACATATTCCAACTGTCATATTCCAACGGTATTATTCCAACGGACATATTCCAACTAGTCATATTCCAACGACATATTCCAACTGGTCATATTCCAACGACCAAAAACTGTTTTCTATAAATACCATCCTTGATTAAGTTTTGTGGTTTGAGAGACACATAGAGAGAACTTCTTCTTCATTATTCTCTACTTCTATTCTCTTTCTCTACTGGGTTACGTGACTTAAATCTCTTGTAGTTCTTGAAGCAGCCAAAACAGGAAGAACCTGCAGATTCTGGGGATTTTCGTCTATACCGAAATAATCCTCGAGAGCGCTGCTTTCTGCACGCTGAGTTTCGCATGTATTTGCAGGTTTCGATTAAGGCTGCACGGGTGACAATAATCTACAACAACATCTAAATTGAGAAGTCATGTAATTTACTCAACTACAGAAATTACCTGGCATGTGTGGAAATGTTGTGTTGGGAGACGAAAATGGTAGCAAAAACCATGAGCAAAGTCTTGCTTGATGGACTCAACGGTCCCATTCAAAAATCTTAGAAAAGCGATATGCTTTGGCAACAAGTGTGGTTCTCCACACGAAACAAATTGCTGACACGAGACAACCATTAAAAATAATAATAATAAAAATAATAAATCAGCCAAATAGCCACATAAAAATATATTGAAACTAGAAAGAGAAAAAAAACTGCACTCACTGCATCCAGCTCTCTCTTCTGGTTTGCTTTACTCAGATAAAAGTTGAAGCCATCTGAAAATTGAAAAAAGGAAACGAGTTTGTGTTCGTGAGGTTCACAATATTTTCAGTGAGGTTACTTCAATAATGGGAACAAGGGAAAATCAGAAGGGCAGAAGCGCGTCTTTGTTTCAGATCTGCTTGTCGGTGGTGTGGGTGTATGGGATTGTGTGCAGATTTTGTGAGAGAAGAGAAACAAAGGCTTGTTTGAAATTGCTCTCTTGCTTTGTCTCTATGTGCTGCCTTAAGTACTACATAGGACCAGAAATAAACTCGGCCAGACTGGGTCACTACCACAGGTAACCGGAAAACCCGGGAAAAAAATTTAAAAACAAAAATAAAAACTATATGAACATGACATAGTCAGAAAATAAATTTTGTCTCAAGAGAAAGTCTATTGAATTGAACTTGAATATTGTGAAACATCATCCAGTCACAAAACTCCAAATTCAAATATCATTCATAGTGCAGATACATTATAACTTACATTTAATATCATTCTTACTTTGTCTGAATGCATCATACATATATTATGTACACATACTAACATTGACTCAAAACTCCAAATTCTCAATTCTATCATCCTTGTCTCTTATTCTATGCAAACCAAGGCCAAACCAGACAGCATAAGCACCACCATCATCATCATCCAAACACGAAACACTCCATAGGATTGGCACATTGCACATGGTGTTGTCACAAAATTAACCCACGAACTCCCAAAATATACAAGGACCCACCTATCCACAGGTAGAGGACTTGAATCCATTTAATCCGCGAGTTACATGAATTGGGTCAGGTCGGTTAAGGGTCCTTGTAGGTTGATTTTTTAACAATTAACTAAACTCATTATTTTGCACAGGTTAAACATATTGAGGTCGAAATCTACTTTGACATATTTTTTAACAATTACCTAAACTCATTATTTTGCCTCGATATCAAACTTCACCATATAAAAATCATTCCCTATATCCATGATTTCAAATCCAGCAACTAACTTCCACAGTCTTGTAAGTCTCTCTTTCATTGTATTGTAACCAATACTTTTGCCTAGTAATTTGATCACGAGAGCATCCTGCCAGGGTGCACATAATCCTTCAAAAACTGAGTCGGCGATGTGTACCATTGGTTTCAATGGGTTCCTATCCTCGTACTCTATTCTTGCAAGATTTTCCTTAATCAAGTTTATCTCAGGCCTAGAGGCTGCAACTTCCTTCTTTCCCATAACCATATGTTTAAAGGAAATTTTCGACTCCCTTTCCTTATCATCCTTATCTACTCCGTCTCCGTCGGGTGGTTCCGGGCCAGAGCCCTTTCCCTTAGCAGAGCTTGCAGAGAAAACAAAACTCTCTCCCATTCTATCTCTAGCAACATCTTATTTATTACACTCTTTTTAATCCATTCTTTTTTAAGATATCATGTTATATACTAAAATAATAAATAATATTATATCTTCTTATAAATTTTTTAATAATTTTCTTAATATTATACAAAAAAATATTAAATAAAACAATAAATATATTTAATATTTTAAGAATATATAAAATATTTAATATTTTTTATTTAATAATTAAAATAATAATAAATAATTAAATATGAGATAAAATATATCTTTAAAATAATACTTAAATCTAATTATATACTACTCAAAATTAATTACATATTAATTAAAATAATTATAAGTTAATTAAAATTAAATTTTATTTTAATATATGAAATAATGCAAGAGAATATGTTAAAAGAATTCCGATTGAGAGTGAATTGCTAGAATTATCATGTGATAAAAAGAAAAAAGACATTGTTGGCTGCAATTAAAAAAAAAAAACTGATTCAGACCAAACTAGGCAAGCCAATGGGTTCATTGGATTTTCTAAATTTGATCGAGTAGATCTAAAAAAAATAGTCTAAAAACTTGTCCGAACTAACTCAAGGCCTGATTCACTGATTTTTTTGACTGATTAGACCGAGGTGTACAACTATACTAAAAAAGAAGGTTGAGGTTGACACAAAAGGTAGAGAGGAGACAAGCTCCTATATTGTTTCGAATGCTATGTGCCCCATTTTTGGGTAGGGTAAAATTCAAACGGGTTGTTGTTGGACCTTCTCACCCTAAACTCAAAAATAAAAAATACACACATTTGTGAAATGGTTCATGTTATTTCTAAGGAAATAATACACTCAAATTTAATCTTTTCTTCCTTTTCTCTCTCGCAATACATCAAATTGGCATGTCCCTAAAAAATTTAACTATTGAGTAAGAAATAATAGAAATTACATAACAATATTTTATTAAATTATTGACATAAACTTAATGCAAAAGAGATGAATCAAAAGATTTTCTCACCATAAAATTCTTATGTAAAAATAAAATAGCTATACATTAATATATAGTCAAAATTCTCAATACTTGGGGAATGGAATTAAGAAAATATAAGAGGGTTAGATTCATTTTTTTAAAACTTTTGCTATGACAAGTTGACATTTTTATTGACTTTGGATGGATTAGTAGTTCTTATTATTTTGACTTATTCAATAATTATCATTGAATTTTGATATATTTTGATTGAATCTTATTAAATTTTTTTAGTTTGTAACATTATTCATTTTTTAAAAATTTTAATAATATTCTTTTAACACCAAATATCATTATCTATTGTAAATTATACTATTGATACATCATTGCGCGTTTTTTTAAATTTATTATTTTTTTCGTATAAAGTCTAACTAGTCTCCTTTTCTTTTCGCTCATTTTTGAAGTTTGGACTTAGAAGGTGTTGATATTTAAAGCTAATCTGAAGAGTCATTCACATATAATGCATATTTTCATTCCTTCCTCTTCATGCTCTCACAACTTTCACATTTATTTTCTTTGGAGCTAAAAGGTGAAATCTCTGGCCTCTCTATTCTCATCATAATCAAACAAACATTCAAAAGTTAACACTTTGATCCTTGTAATTGTAACAATTAAAGAGTTAAGGACAACCCACGATTAAAGCCCTCTACTTAATCAGATTTATAAAATGAGACCTAACAATGTTAAAGTTAGTCTAAACATCAAATCCATATAAAATCAAAACAATCATAAACACTATGATGTTAGGGAGCCCCATTGTGCAAACCTAACATTCCACGTGCCTCCACTACCATTCCTCAATGATCCCGCATTGGAGATCTTTTTCTCTTAACACTTTGCCATCACTGCCAACTACTCTCTATACTACTTGTAAGAAGCATTGACGACACTTTAGAATTATCTTCCATCCAATGATACGATGCTAATTCTGACTTAGAGATTTCGAAATGGGAATCGAGTGCTCAGGTATATGCATACTCGTGTGATTCCATATGTTTAAGTTCAATGTTAGAAGGTACATACGTGGCAGATCACATGATTAGATGAAGTGCCCCTATGTTCATCTTGATGAGAAAGCTCGCCATCATAGTCCTATGAAGTATTGAGATTAGCCTAAATTCCTATTGTTGAAGAAGGGGAGATAATTATCACATTAGAAATTTAAGTCAAATACCAATAGGAAGTATCATTATTTGAGTACTCCATACCCTGATTTTTGCAACAATTTCATATTCAAAATTTCAAAATGTAAATATCATAATTGATCAAAACAAATCTCTTTTCACAATTCAACAAACTGCATTTTTAAGAAATTGATCATTGCATATCTTCAAATTGGTTTGGTAGCTTCCAACCAATTGATCACGACTCCTAATTACCAAAGAAAAAGTAAATTAAAATAAGTTGCAATAAATCAACAACAACAAAAAGCATGAGTAAATAAAAAAAAGAAACAAGAGTAAAATGATTAATAGAGTTCATTCCTTGTAACATGCTAGTTAAAAAAGATGTTTGAAGCATTAGTACTCAAATTGGTATAAAACATTTGTGGCTAAAACATGTTAATGGCTGGATACACAAAAATTGTAGAAAGTATTTGTAAACCAATAAAATAATGAGAAAATAGTATAAAGTCACCCTGAACGTTTACTCTTTTGAAAATCACCAACATAAACTTAAAAATCTTCCTAAATAATTTTTAAACTTTAATTAATGACTCAATAAATCATTCTGTTAACTATTTGTTAAATCATTAATGGATATGCCACGTGGCATCATTCTACCCATCCAAACTCATTAAATCTAGACTATTAATTTTTTTATTAATTAAAACCTCATTTTTTATTTATATTTACTATTTAACAAATTAAATAAAAAACTAAATTATTTTAAAATAAAAAAATGGAATTCGTTTACCTGCATGGTGAACTGCATCGGTGGATTATCCAAAAAAAACTCAGTAAGTAGAACGCTTTATGTAATTGGAACACTTTATCCAAAAAACTCAGTAAGTGAAGCTCTTAAAGCCATATGTTGCTACATATCGACATCCTTTGGACCTGTAATTGGAATGCTTTATGCATCAACTAAAAGATTAGCCTTTTGCAGCGTATGTAGAAGGTGGTCCCCTTGGTGGTGGATCTAACTTTTGATCCCTTTGACTTGTTTCTTGTATGGAATGTGGTGCTTCAATATTACATCACTTATGACTTTTGAAAATCAATTTTACAGTGAAAATAATTTGAATATGAAAATTTGTTTTATAACCTTATTTTTCTTGCTAAAAGGTCCAGGTCTGGTTATACAGATATTTTTTCTATGTAGGTTTCAAATTCATTCATTTAACTTATTTTAATATCCTCTTGAATTGATTTTTCTTGTTTCCAAATTAGCTTAAAGATGCTTAGTCAACTAATTTTTTTCTGGAATTTTTGCTATGAATCTTTTTGATAATTAAACTGAAAGAATCAATTGTCAGGGTTGTGAAGGTGTGCGGAGCCTAGCATCTGCATGGTGTTCTTATAGCCACTATTGAAGAAGTTGTTGCGTATTTCTTTGAAGTAGCAAGGAGCTTGGAGATTGAAACACTTTTTCAAGATAAATCTACAGAAGACCCCAAACTTGTAATTTGAAGACAAATGTTGTTAGTGTTTGTGTTTTGTGGAAGAATGTTCGCTTAGTCTCTCCTAATTCATATGTAGTAGCTATAGGATGATCAAAGGGATGAGGTTCTGTACATTGCTGTAAATGATGATACTAGATGATGAAGTTATGATTTTACATTTTGTTGTGAATGAAATTGCTTAATTAGAGGATTCCTTCCAAATTCAACTGTTTCATTTAGGGTCGTTCACTCACTATGTACTAATAATTTATTTTGTAGAACTAATTAGTTTTTAAGCTATTAGGGAGCCTTGGCTTGCCCCTTCAAATTATGATCATATTTTCCTTATAAATTGATCTCTGCATTTGCAATCTATTCACCTTATGTTTTTGAAATGCATGTGTAGTTTAGTTAACATATATCTAAAATCTAAATCACTATGGCTTAGTGAATATAAGTCATATGTGATTCGTTCCTAAAGAAATTGGATGATAAACAAAATTAGTGAAAAAGTATAGGATATTGATATTCAAGGATGTGTCTAAGCACACAGGTGAAACTATTTTTATAGGCCATATACATTGTTACAGCACCTGAACACTCAGGTTTCCTCTAAAGTGGTTAAGATATTGTTGAAAAGTCTCGTTTATAGTATTGAGAGCCTTATCATATGCTATAAACCCTATAAAAAAGAATTCATAACCATCCACTGCAACAAGCTGGATGTATTTTTCTGTGGGGTTCAATCTATTTGTGGAAGGACTGACCGTGCTCAACTGATCCGGCTGCACTACCACCTAGATGTCAGACATAAAAAATCAATATTTGATGCAAGAAAAAAAAGTATCCCATAAATTTGAGATGCAGCTAAATCAGAAGTTCCAAAGGTTAACAAAGGACCACCACTAAGGGGACCACCTTCTACATACGCTGCAAAAGGCTAATCTTTAAGTTGATACATAAAGCATTCCAATTACAGGTCCAGAGGATGTTGATATGTAGCAAGCATATGGCTTTAAGAGCTTCACTTACTGAGTTTTTTGGATAAAGTGTTCCAATTGTATAAAGTGTTCCAGTTACTGAGTTTTTTGGATAATCCACCGATGCAGTTCACCGTGCTGGTAAACGAATTTTATTTTTTTATTTTTAAATAATTTAGTTTTTTATTTAATTTATTAAAAGTAAAATATAATTAAAAATGAAGTTTTAATTAATAAAAAAATTAACGATCCAGATTTAATGAGCTTGAATGGGTAGGATGATGCCACGTGGCATCTCCATTAATGATTTAACAGATGGTTAATAGAAGAATTTATTGAGTCATTAATTAAAGTTTAAGGATTAATTAGGAAGATTTTTAAGTTTATAGTGGTAATTTGTAAAAGGATAAAAGTTCAAGGTGGCTCAATACTCTTTTCCGTAAAATAATTTACAAACATGACATTCAAATATCTTTTCTAAAAGTAAGAAGTAATATAGGCAATCTTGTGATGATGTACATGATAATGACTGAGGAGATGAGTTAATCATAGGTTAATTGACCATGCTATTTTTCACTTGTTTTTGCTTTTGTTTTGGTGGGTTGGCCGCATTACTCTGTGGATGTTTATTTTTTTCCTACAGTAGAATAGTAAAAAAAAAAAAAGCTCAAACTAAAATGCTATATAATATAAAATTTAAATATAACATCATAATATAATCAAAGTTATGCTTGGCTTTCTCTTTGAACTAAAGGTTGTTTTATTTCTTTTTTCAAAGTGACCTTTGAATCGAGCATTGGACATTCCTTTAGTTTTAGCATGTGGATGATCTAAAATTGGAGCTTGTCTAACTTCATCATCCTCGTTCACCTCATTTTTCTTATATTTTTTCTTCCTCTCAAATTCAACCTTGTTGAGCATTATTGAATATGTTGACTTGTTTCTTTAATCATATTCCATAAAATATCTTGTGTTTCCTTGTGGTATTAGGACTTTAAAACAAGGCTGTAACAAGATCGCATATTGCATTGCAGTATATTAGTCTAGAATCATCATTGATTTTTCTATCATCGACATTAACAATGTCTCCAAGTTGTGAATAATCACCATGTTTCTTTTCATGTATATTTGACCTTTCATATTCTTAGACTAACATTATAAGAAGTATTGTTTAGGTATTCTTGTGATTCCTTGTACATCATAGATTCTCAATACACGTAGACAAAGCACTCCCATGGATTCAAACACTTTACATTTGCAAGTAATCATCTTGTCATAATATTAAGCTTCACAATTGATTTTTTAGAATTCCTTTTTATATCAACTTGAAAACATCACAATTTATTTTAATCTTCTTATGAGACCTATCTAAAATATTTGTATACTCTTTACTAAAAACTTCATACATTTTGTGGGTATAACCTTGCTTGATATAACATCCACTAGTTTTCATTGCATGAGAGGGTACACTTTGGCTGCATTTATAGCAGATTGATGCCATCTTCCAACTATTTTTCAAATGACAAAATATGTGTGGGGGGCAAATTGTTTTATTACCTATATCCCGTAAGACATTTTTTGTGCTATCTTATTTGTTGTGATGATTTAAAAAGTCGATAGAGAATGTATCTTTTTAAAATGCAGTAGATCATTTAAAACGCAAATTGTGTATTTTATTCAATCGTATGTGATCATGAAGATTGTAATATTCATCATTGTATTTCATGTTTAATCAAATTTATTTTTTAAATCACATGTATTCATACATTTGTACCATAAGAAATGAAAACCAAGTTAAGAGTTCAGACTACCAAAATGAGATAAAGCATTTTTTGATATATGCCATAAGTATAGATGATGACAAGTATTAGGCATCACTTACTTAATTGCAAGAGCCATAACACTATCTTAATCTGCCGCTATTGTTTTTGGTGCTTTGTTCTCCATATATATTATAGAAAACTTTTAAACAACCATATAAATGATTTGCTAGATTCACGCAACATGAGTGCACACCAAATATAACACTTTGCAAATGATTATTTACTCCAACAAAAGGTGCACATACTAAGTCATATTTGTTGGTTTGATGAATAGTATCAAATTCTATTACATCTCCAAAATAATCATAGTAAAGTTTTGATTTATCATTTCTCCAAAAGACATTTGTTAAATGCGATTGTTTGTCAAATTGAATATTGGAGTAAAACACTAGGTCTCCTGCTTGGCGACTTCTTAGGTAATTCACTGGACTTTAACCATCATCAATTTTTATCAATATAAGTCTTTTATTATTAAAAAGATTGTAGAAATCTTTATGCATGCCACCAACATTCTCAAACCACAAGCCTTCTCACTCAAATAATGATAAACTCGATTAATGCTTATAGATGTATTAAACATTGACTTTACAAGATCACTTCTAGCCTCTTAAATATTCCTCATCAAAGGCATTAAGTGTTTGTGTTATAGCTTCATGATTGTGTTCTTTAACTAAATATGTGATACCCACCACGAATTTAATCATTGCTTTACATTTTGTTCACAAATCTAGCTTAAAGTGGGATGTTTCAGCATATGACTCATTGTTCTAATATCATTCCTTTGAGTAATAAAAATACTTCATCCGTATATTTTGTCCTGAATAAAAAAAACTAATTTTCCTATTTTGACATTAAAATCCATTCAATAAGAATGTGCTTAATACAAGGTGAGAGTTTCCTCCATATTGTTCAATGCTTATCCTATGCAAATGTCTTCACCATTTCTATCATCTTAACTAACAAATTCAAGATTTAAATCCATATTTACATATCTCATACATTCATTTCCCTCATAATTGGATTCATTAACTGCAAATGTTTGTTTTTTATTTTTTCCTATCTCCTACCACTCAACAAACACATCAAGAACAAAACCAGAAGTCTCGAGGGAAAGATGATTGTAAGAAATTATAAGCACTACCTAATGTATTAAGAGAAATGTAAAATAACAATACCAATGCAACCAAACTCTTTCACATTTACATCTACTTTTTAACTGGGCTGCTTCAGTGTGTGCCATTTTCATAGGCAATGTTTAAGTACAAACTTTTTCACTTATTAATTGGTTCAGCGCATACAACTATGTGTTAGAAATTTAAATGTAAGTGTTGAAATCTCACATTAGTAAAGAATAAGTTAAGTGAAGAGTATATAAGTGGAAAGATCCATAAACTCATTGCCTTAAAATTTTAGGTCAAGATATGACGTCAGATCTACTATTGTGGTTTCTTACTTAGCCCATTAATGAAGATCCCTCTTAGTATTGGGCTCCCCCTATAGCCTAACACTATGTACACTAAGTCACCAAATGTACACAATAATATCTCATTTTTTAAGATATATATGATTAAATAGATATTTATTAATTAATAATGTGTTCCTTGGATACAACTTAGTCGATAGAGTTGTGGTACATGTAAGAAAAGCTTCAAGGTTCAAATCTTGCAATATACTTCGTCTCCCTTTTCTATTTCCTCCCCCTCCCTGTAAGGCACCTCGTGGGCTTCCCCTAAGGGATGGGCTCTCCCTTAGACAAAAAAAAATGTTGATAAGGCCCACAACAATTCAAAAAAAGGCGTAGTCCAATGTAATGGTCTATGACATATTGATGTTTTAGCATGTAATTTCCCTCTTCCCGAAATATCTAAAATTCATTTTATTAAATTAAGGGTTTCATCTTCTACTATCTTCCAATGACTCTTTCTTCATCGCTATAACTATTCGACAGCGATGATAACAACTTGTCATTTTCCTCGTAATTATGTTTATGAATTGGAATCAAAATGCTAATCAGGCAAACATGCATGCTTCATTGGTTATATAGAAATTATCTTAGCTAAATTAGACCGAAATGGTTGTCCTGTATCACTTGAAAGACTAGAAAGGAAGAAGGAGAGTTAGAATAGGAAATACTAGCCAAAAAGTTTTAGTGAAAGCACTGAAAGATTTTTAAGTTTTTAAAATATTTAAGTTTTTGTATAATTTAAAATTAATTTATGAGTTAATTTAAAATTAAAATTATTATTGACATCTTTAAACAAATGTGTTTCTAATTATTATTTAAATTAAAATTGGTAACCTGTTTCACCCTAATAACAAGTGACAATATTCACATTTAATATGAGTTGTGATAAGTGTAATGCATTCACTTGCATTACATATCCATGGTATTGGTACCTAGAAAATATATAAGAGTAAAAATTGCTGTTAATAAAGATAGATAAATTGCCTCTTGACTCTCTTTATTAAATTTAGAAATATTATTTTGTCAAAAAATTATAATAATATCATTAAAATGTGTTTTTAATTTATATTTATAACTTTTTGAATATTTAATAAAAAGTTCAACTTGTAGAGACTTAACAAACATAAAAATTTCACAAATATTAAAATATTTATAAGTATTAAAAAATCTTGTAAATATTTAAGCCTTCATTTAAATATTAAAATCTGACGAAATTTCTTATAAATTAATTTAAAAAATATAAATATGAATTAAAATGATAAAATTTTACAAATATTAATGATATCATCAATATAATCAATTAATCAATCATCAATCAATTAATATAATATAAAAAAGAAAGATGCATGATCTAAAATTTTGTCATGTGTCATCAAAGTCAATTAATATATGTATTAAGCTTTTGACATAAAGGGCAAATATATTATCTAATTTTTCTCATATGTCATATGATATAACAACTTAAAAGGAATAATGACACATATACATGAATATAATCAATTAATAAATATAATCATTTAATCAATATAATTAATAATAAATATAATTATTATATAAAAAGAAAATACATGGTCTAAAATGTTGTCATACTTCATCCAAGTTAATTAATACATTAAACTTTTGACATGTGGTAAATACATTACTTAATTTTTTATTGTATCATTTGATGTAACAATTTAAAAGAAATATTAACACATGAAAACAAAAATTATCATATATACATAAAAAAATAAAACAAAAAATTACAAAGAGAAGACGAACATAAATTACAAAGAAAATGAATTAAAAAAAAGTCAAAGAACCTATAAAGCCAAATGTCAAATGATTGATTTAATTAATACATTATTTTTATTTTACCTACTTAAATTATATGAACTAAATATATATGTTATAGAGTGTCAACGAATTAGAATGTATTGAGTAATATTTGAAAATATTATTATAAACTATTATAATTCTTGTCGGATATATATTTTTTCAATTATTATTAGAATATCTATCAACCTAATATTTTTTTTGACAAAATTTGACATTAGTGGTTAGTTTGAATATTAGAACTGAAAAATTAAATATTTAATTTACAATATAATTTTATATGAAGATGTCATTAATAAATATTTTCTAAATATTTAATATTTAATAGTATTTACTAATAAATGTAAAAGAAGATAATTTTTTTGTATTAAGACTTTGTATGGTATATTTTTAAAAAATAGGGGTGAAAAATTAAGGAAAAAATTTTAATATAATTTCATTTGTATTCCATCTATGAATATTTTTATCTGGTGATACACTAAAATGGTTATAAATAATATTATAATTTTTATATTATAGAACATTTTAGTATAACCTTAAAAAAGAAATTTCGATTGTACTATTTAGAAATATTGATTAAGTAATATGATTGTATAATAAGATAAATTAATTGTAGATAAATAGATAACAAATGTGATAGGAGCAAAAATAGTAACATGAAAACATGTTGGTGACAAATTTATATTCTTAGATAAAATTTAATGCCATCAAATATTAAAAACTATAACAATCAATTTTTCATGAAAAATATGAACTAATACTTTAATAAAATAATTTATAGCAATAAAAACTTAAATGAGTGAAAAATATAATGATTGATATATTAACAGTATTGACTAAAATTCAAATGAATAAAAATATAATAAATGATATAAAAAATATTAAAAAACTATAGAGTTTAATATAAAAACTAACTGAAACTAGATAAACAAATTATTTATTTTAAATTTTTCTTTAATTATCTCGTACTGCACATGTATAAAATACTAGTTGTTATAATTATTTTTAGCAACATATATATTTTTTAATTTAATAAATATTGTTAAGATTTTTTTTCATTAAATGTAAATTTTATTATTTTGTCTCCTTATTAATGTAAGTTTATAACATTATCTTTTTTATTAAATTTTAATTAATGTCAATTTCTCTCTTTTCATTAAAAAGACTTTACTATTCTCTCTCCTTATTAATGTTAGGTCACACATATTACTAAAATACCCACAAACTTAATTTTTTAAAGAACAAATATTTTGAATTTTTGGCTAAAAAAATAAAAGTTGGAGCTTGCTAACTTCCTCAAACTAAAAAGAAAACGAGAGGAAGTTATCAATCCTCACCTCTCTCTATATATATAATTAAATTTTAAAGCACTTAAGTGTAAAAAAGTTTTATATTATTATCTAATAATGTATTATCATATTATTTAATCAATTTGACATTTATGATAAGATTTAATTTATTGCATGATGTGATAATATATTGTTGAAAGACATAATTTTTTTTACACATACTGTGCATCAAAACTAAATTCATACAGTGAAGAAGATATTTCTTTCGTTTAAAATATTTGTCATTTAAAAAAAACTATTTTGCTTAAATTTATATGTTGCTTTTGAAAATTAAAGTAGTATTAATTTTTTTTAATTTATTCTTATTTCTTAATATTTATTTTTTATATAATGACAAAAAACATTAATAGATAAATAATATTTTAAATATTTTAATTAAAATGATATAGGCAAATGCAGCTATATTTTCCTATGTTTAAGTATATTTAATACATTTGCCTTTAAGGACACACATTTCAGCACAAAAAGAGTAAATATAAGGAAAGGGACTGAACTTTCACATAAAAAAAAGGGAAAGGGATTGAACTATTAGTAATATAATCATTAATTAATTATCATATAAATTTTTTTTGAGTTATTTATGATGTCATTATATTTTTTTAGTATTATGGTTAGATGATATTCATGTTAGTTTATATGTATTTCAACTAAGTCACCTATTTGATCTAATAAAAGGCAAATAATCCACACTGGGACACTAGGATTTGGGGATCCATAATAATATTTTTTTGACCTAACCCTAAAAAATAAAAAAAATAAAAATAAGACACATCTCATAGATATTTTTATTATCTTATTTTTAAATTCAGAACTTTTCAAAAATCATTTGAATAGGGCCATTATTTTACATATGTTTAATATTAGTAGAGTGTCTATGATAAGCAGTATATCTACCTAAAAATTATTACACCACACATTTATATAGCAATAATAATATTTGCATGTAAAAAATTATATATCATTCTTATACTATTTTATTTTTGTTAATAAAATAAGCAAAATATACATCTCACTACTTTCTTTACCTTTCTTTATCTAAATAAAATATAAAAATGATATTAAGATTAAATTAAAAAATGATATAAAGATTTTGGTATGCAAATATTATTACTCTTTATATAATTCACACTATCTAATTCACCCCTATATTATAAAATTGAGTCTTCATTCTTGAGAGTAAATAATTCATCTTTGGATACTCTCTCATACCTTAAACCATTTTTTTTTTTTTTGAGAGTAACAAAATGTATTTGACTACTCTTTTTTTTCTTTCAATTAGCCATGCTTCTTAGTAAAATAATAATAATATTAATTTTTTACCTATTAAGCCATTTATTTTTCGTCCCAACATTTCCTTATTCATATATATAATATTATTATTTCATATTTATTTTTGATTGGCTATCAAGACAATTAATTTCATATTTATCAATTCTCTATTTTTTTATTAATTTGCTTAATTAAATAAAATTTTATATAGATAACTTTATAGAAAAATTAATACTTACAATGTTTTTATATATGTTTGGACTAATTTAAAATATTTATCTTTTTTTCTATTTTTAAATAAAATATTAACAATTTAAATAATTGAAATTTAAAATATGTTATATATATATATATATATATATATATATATATAACATATTAAAAATTAAATATCTAAATTATATTTTAAATAAAAAAATCAAAACTTTAAATAATATTGCATGAGAGCTACTAACTAGTAACATGTATAATACACTAAGGACTTGTTTGACATTTTGTATTAGGCATTGATAACTTCATATAATGTAGTTATTGGTGCCCTATCTCTGTACTAGAATGAATGCTTAGTCCTTGTTTATAATGCATATTTAGAGGGTTTTGAGCTTATATTTGTCATATTCTGATTCTAATGCCATTATTGTATGTTTTATAACAAATTGTGCTTAAATGATATATGATTAAGTAGATTTGTATATATTACTGATTTTGTATTTTCTCTATATTAGGAAGGGCTCCAAACAAGGTCAAATATGGAGCATTTGAGCCAAAAGTCCATGAGGAAGCCAAATTAGCCTTTCAGCAGTTAACGCCGCGGCGCAGAGGTGCATCTTAGCCATTCCATACTTGAACCCAAGAGTTCAGCACCGCAGCCCAGAAGATGGGTGCGCCGCGGCGTAATGTAACCAACCTAATGAGCGCCGCGGCAGAAGATAGTGCGCGCCGCGGCGCAGTGCGACAAGTTGAGTCTATATATTAGATTTTTCATGTTTTTCTCTAAGTCTTGGTCGTTTGAGCCATTTCCATTTTTAGTTTTCTTAGGTTTAGTTAGGTTTAGGTTAGAAAGATTTGGCTAGATCTTCATTGATGGTGGATTGGAGGCTAAGAACAAGGATGAAGGAGGATTCAAGCTTCAGAGACAAATCAATGAGCTTCTTTTCTCTTTTTTCTTTCTCTCTTCTCTTCCTTCTCTTCCTTGGATATGAGTTTATTTGTATTTTAATGTTCATTGTATAACTGAACTGTATTTAGGGATATTTTGGATTCTTTTATATATATTAATGATGTGTTATTCTCTTAGTTTGTGTGGATGTTTAGTTATTGTTCAATCATAATCTATGCTTAATGCTTGCTATTGGTTGGCCATCAATTGCATGATCCTAATATTACAAATGAACTAGATATAGAAATTTGTTAATATAGATATGGTATGGTTGATGCATGTTCGATGAATTCAATTGGCTTGGATGAGTTGATTCATTAATGGGATAGAAATATACCTATTGGCCATACATAGTGTGTGATTGAGAATAAATCGTTCAAGAGTGGAAGTTGTGTTAGCTCTCAAGGAAACTTAGTGAGTTGGGCAATTGAAACCAGGGTTAATTGACCTAGACATAGACTTTTAGCTAAATCAGATTCTCAAGCTAACCTAATCAGTGCATTCATGTTAATGAGGAGGATTGCATGTTATTGGTAGATGTTGAGGGTGAAGAAGGATTTTCTGAAACCTAACTGTTTATCTTTATTGCTTTTGTAGATTAGATTTAGTTTAGTTTATTGCTTTCTCATTTTTAGGTTTTTGAATATAATTGATTAAGCTATTAGTTGATACTTAACTTTATAAACAATTATCCTCATGGGAACGAACTTTTACTCCATATCTGTATTACTTGAGCGATCTGTGTACTTGCGGTTAGCAAATGGGAAACATGTTTTGACCTTATCAAGTTTTTGGCTTCGTTGCCAGAGATAAAAGTTTCTATATGGCTAATATTGACAATGAGTTTAGTTAGTCCTAATTCAAGTTATATATAGTTTGTTTAGTTAGCTTATATGTTTTAGTATGCTTTAGGTATTAAATAGGTTAATATGTTTATTTTGTGTTTTGTTAAGTTTGTGTTGTACATTTGGTAATTTAGCTTTTTGAACAAGTTTTGTTGTAGTTAGAGACCTATATGAGCCAGATCCAGCAGCAAAACTGTGTTTGCTGCTAAATTTAGCAGCTAGGTTGTTACTGCCATGCGGTGTACTCGATTCTTGCAGAATTTTGCAACTTTTTGTTCTGTACGCCCTAGGCATGAGTCTTAAAGGCTTCTTGTAAAGACCCCTATTTTTACTTTTTTTGTTTATTTTCTCTATTTTTTTATTGTTTTCTTTATTTAGTAATGCTCAATAGTAGTTAGGCTGCTATTTTGAAAGTCTCAGGTACCCTATAGACCATGTTCACTAAAGATACATTCCATTTTAGGTTTGGAGGAGTATATTTACATGTTTTATTACTTTTATACTTAATGTTAACATGTATTGGTATTTTGAATATGCAGTGATTTTAGTCATCATATTTTCATGATTATATCTTGTTTTGACTATCACTGATGTGTTGTTGACAAGATTTTCAATTTTCACTTTATGCAAATGATGTTATGCATGTTTGAATTGAGAAAGTTGAAATTCTTTTAAATGCATGACATGTTGCAAGAATGTTGGTATTGTTTTGGTTGTCCATGATATGAAAGGTTGCTATTTGCCCCCTTTTTAGTGAAATCTTATGTGATCTTGAAGTATCTAAAACAATTTAGTTGCTTTTGAAGCATGATTTACATCTCATTTAGATGCAAGTGTAACTTTGAAAATGATAAGAGTGCATGTCTTGAGAATGTTTATGGATATACATGTAGAGTTTTGATTATCCTAGAAATTATTTGTGAACTCTCTTGAGGCGAAATTCTAGGTTGTGCATGATTGAGAAAATGATTAGGGCATTATTTGGACCGATTAAGCCTTAAAAAGCTTACCTGATATTATGATATCCCTAGGTCCAATTTTGAAGCCTTATACTGTTTGACCTTATTTGTTTTTCATTACCATTGTGTTCGTTAACCTGTTAACCTTTCTAATGCATGTGAAAGCATGTCATTTATCTTTCTACTATTATTGTTTGTTGAGTACATGGTATGCTATTTCTTGAGATGAGTCTAATGATTAGGGGTATGAATATTCAATTCAAAATGAGCTTGAAGGAGCCAGATGTAAAGAAAAGAAAAAGCAATGCTTTGCAAAATAAAGAAAATCACAAGAAAGAGAAAGAAAAAAAATGAAAAGAAAAGCAAAGCATAATAAAAGTAAAGTGTGAAAAGTATCAGAAAAAATAGTTTTAGTAAATTTTCTGCATTCACTTTTGAATACCCTGCTAATATCAGTTAGTGGCTCATGACTTGAAGTAGTATATTATGTGTCTCAATGTTTGTATTGTATCCTTTCCTATTCATTTCTTTCGCTCATACCATTGGCCTAACATTATAAGCTTTTAAAGTCCCTTTTGATCCTCAATCTTATGTGATTTACATTAGTGGAGAGAGAGCTGATTTATAATCTTATGGATTTTATGAATCATATGCATGTATGTTTATAAACTTATCTGGATGTGTATGACTTGATTAGGAGAAGTTTATCTTACATATTTGTGAAAATGTGAATTACATGAAGAGTTGTTAGATTGATAGCATGTTAAAGATTGTATATGTGTGAAACTGTTTATGGGGCATTTGTACTTTTTGAGGATTGATGCGGTCATTACACACTAGTAGTAGTTTGATTGAAAAGAGAAAAGAAGATTGAAATTTGGAATTTGCTGAATGAATAGTTAATTTGAATGTTTAAGTGGTTTACTTGATCTATTTTGTTTTGCTCGAGGACTAGCAAAATGTAGGTTTAAGGGTGTGATAACCATATAATGTAGTTATTGGTGCCCTATCTCTGTGATAGAATGAATGTTTAGTCATTGTTTATAATGCATATTTGGAGGGTTTTGAGCTTATATTTGTCATATTTTGATTCTAATGCCTTTCTTGTATGTTTTATAGCCAATTGTGCTTAAATGATATATAATTAAGTAGATTTGTATATGTTACTGATTTGATATTTTCTCTATGTTAGGAAGGGCTCCAAACAAGGTCAAATATGGAGCATTTGAGCCAAAAGTCCATGAGGAAGCCAAATTAGCCTTTCAACAGTCAACGCCGTGACGCAAGGTAGTGCGCGCCGCGGCGCAGAGGTGCATCTCAGCCATTCCATACTTGAACCCGAGAGTTCAACGTTGTGGCCCAGAAGATGGGTGCGCCGCGACGTAATGTAACCGACCCAATGGGTGCTACGGCGGAAGATAGTGCGCGCTGCGGTGCAGTGCGGCAAGCTGAGTCTATATATTGGATTTTTCACATTTTTCTCTAAGTTTTGGCTGTTTGAGCCATTTCCATTTTTAGTTTTCTTAGGTTTAATTAGTTTTAGGTTAGAAAGCTTTGACTAGATCTCCATTGATGGGGGATTGGAGGCTATGAACAAGGATGGAGGGGGATTCAAGCTTTAGAGACAAATTAATAAACTTCATTTCCCTTTTTCCTTTCTCTCTTCTCTTCCTTATCTTCCTTGGATATTAGTTTATTTGTATTTTCATGTTCATTGTATAGCTGAGTTGTATTTAGGGATATTTTGGATCCTTTTATATATATTAATGATGTGTTCTTCTCTGAGTTTGTGTGGGTGCTTGGTTATTGTTCAATCATAATCTATGCTTAATGCTTGCTGTTGGTTGACCATCAATTGCATGATCCTAATATTGCAAATGAACTAGACATAGGGATTTGTTAATATAGATATGGTATGGTTGATGCATGTTTGATGAATTCAATTAGCTTGGATGAGTTGATTCGTTAATGGGATAGAAATATACCTATTGGCCATGCATAATGTGTGATTGAGAATAGATCGTTCAAGAATAGAAGTTGTGTTAGCTCTCAAGGAAACTTAGTGAGTTGGACAATTAAAACCAGGGTTAATTGACCTAGACATAGACTTTTAGCTAAATCAGATTCTCAAGCTAACCTAATCAGTGCATTCATGTTAATAAGGAGGATTGCATGTTATTGGTAAATGTAGAGAGGGTGAAGAAGGATTTTCTGAAACTTAACCGTTTATCTTTATTGCTTTTGTAGATTGGATTTAGTTTAGTTTATTGCTTTCTCATTTTTAGGTCCTTGAATAGAATTGATTAAGTTATTGGTTGGTACTTAACTTTATAAACAATTATCCTCGTGGGAACGAACTTTTACTCTGTATCTGTATTACTTGAGCGATCCGTGCACTTGCGGTTAGAGCTGGCAAAATGGGCCAACCCGCCTCAACCCGCTAAAATACGGGGCGGGGTGGGTAGACCCGTTTTAAAAAATGGGTTGGAAGAGCCAACCCACCCCGCTTTAAGGCGGGTTGACCCGCATAAAAGATAAAATGGGAAAAAATAGATGAGTTGGCGGGTCAATCGGCTTAACCCACCTAAAAAACAAAAGAAAATTATATAAAAAATCAATAAATACTATAAAAAAATAATAAATAATAATGGTAAAAATTACAAATCACATATCTAAAATATAATTTTTAAAATAGTCTAATTAAATATTCAAACATAAATTATATAACATCAAAAAGTTTTTCATTTATAGTATTACTTATCATTTTTAAAAATAAAAAAAAGTCAACCATTGCTTTTCATGCCCGCTTAACCCGCGGGTTAAGCGGGGCGGGTTATGCGGGTTGAAAAAAAAAATATGGGTTCAAGGATTGAACTCAACCCGCAAAAAAATGACGGGTTAACTCAACGGGTTGAACCCGTTTTGCCAACTCTACTTGCGGTTAGCAAATGAGCAACATGTTTTGACCCTATCAGGCATGATAGGATAAGTAATATAATATATTATAACCTTATCAGTTGTTTGATGTAAACATTGTATTGTATAAATTTATCCATCAAACTCCTCTTATACATTAAAATGATGGATAACTTAATCAAGCATTGGAGGGAAGAATTAGACTTGATTGGGTTTTGATGTATAAGCTCTTATAAAGATTTTTTCATTATAATTCTAAACACTTCAATATCTCAAACTCTTACGTATTAAGCTTTATACTATCAGGTCTTATACTATCAAGGCCCGTTTGGTGGCTAGGATAGGGGAGGTAGGATATGATAAGCTATCATATCATACTTTAATCTATAGTTTGGTGAACCAATATGATAGAATATAGTTATCCTGTCAGTTTATCCTATCCTACTCACTAGTTAAAATTTTATCCTAGTGGTGTGGTTGGGTTATAAGCAAGTAGGATAGGATATCATTTTTCTTTTCCATTCCAGCCCTCCATTAACCCACACCCATTAATCAACCTTCATCACCTTCATCCTTCACCCTTTAACCATCTTCCATGTGAAACCTCATCCAAACCATCACAAACACCACCCATCCACCGTCCCAACCGAGACCACCATGGTCCAACCTCTCACCTCCATAACCAATGTTCAACCTCCACCCAAACAAACCTCTACATCTCAACCACCAAACCCGGAATCACCGACCGCCACTGTTGTTTCCACTGCCACTGTCACAGATCCGTCCACGTCGCGCACCAACACCGCGAGCCACCGTCGGGTCGCGCCTCCACGTCGCAGATCCGAGGCCACCATCATTATCCATGCGCCATTCGTGCCACCTGAGACCGCTCCTTCACCGCGAATCAGCCACTTCTTCACGTAGCAGCCGTAGCAACCCAAACACCATGCCTCCCTCCAAGTCTTTAGTCACACACAGATAACCCTATCTCCTTTACCTCTCTATTTATTGCTTTCATTTTTATTCTATCTATTTTATGCGTTTTTATATAATTTTTATAATTTAAATGTATAAAATATAAAAAAAAAAAAGTTAATTTTTTTTAAATATGTAATTTTGATATAAGGGTGCATTTGTTATTTGCATTTAATTTATATCATATCCTAATAATATCTGGTTTACATCAAACACAATACAGGATAACATAATGCTATATTGTTGGTTATCTGGTGGACATCAAACATCAGATAGGATAATAATTTATCCTGCTCGTATCCTATCCTACTCTTATCCTGCTCTATTATCCTATCCGTTCTTATCCTATCTTGACCACTAAACGAGCCCTCAGACCTTATACTATTAGGTTTAATACTATCAAGTCTTATCCTATCATTCGTACCAAATGGGCCCTAAGGCTCTGTTTGGTGAACATAATAGGATAATGCATGATAGTATAAGGTAGTAAGATATGATTTGATAGTATAAAAGAGCTGATAAGCTCTTATCATATCAGGTGTTTAGTAATTATTATATAACTAAACTGATTGTAGATATAAATATTTCTCATGACAAAATTATCTTTTATAAAAAAAAAATCCTAGCCTTATTCTCTATTTTCCAGAATCACACCACTGCGACACTCACGAGGGGGTCGTAGATCTCAGCAACCCATTGCCATGAACCATCACGATCCTCCACCTGCACAATCGCCATGCAACCATGGCGATGACAAGGGGGCTGGTCACAATTATTGGTGGTTATGGCTTATAGTTGTCAGAGTTTGTAGCGGTTGGGTGGAGGCTTGGTGGCTTTAGGTGTTGGTTATCGGGTTAGATCTAGGGTATTTGTGTGGAGGTTTAGTGAGGTATGTAACTGTTCAAGAGGTTGATGGCTTGGTTGTTTACAAGGGCTGAAGAGGATTCGTGGTGGCTCCTAGTGGTGCTTCACGACCATCTTCTCCGATGGCTCTCCGGTACAGTGGCGATGAGGCTCTACCTCACTCTTGCCATTTAGGTGGTGCCAGTGTTGGCTGTTGCAGAATCAGAGACATATACGGGGGAGATGGAGGGTAGGGTTGAAATGAAAACTTTATCAAGTCTTATCCTATGATGAGGGAGAGGATAATTTTATTAAATTATAACAAGATAAAAAAGGTTAACTTGACATGACTATACAATCATGTGAGTGTATTAAACATATGATATAACATGATATTATAAGCTTATACTATCAAGTTTTTCTTATACTATAAGACTGCATTTGGTTTATCTGATAATATAAGACATGATAGTATAATGCAATAGGATAAGGTCTGATAGTATAAATAAGCTGATAAGCTCTTACACTATCAAGTGTTTGATGATTTATGTATAATTGAACTGATTGTATAAATAATAATTTGTAATGACAAAATTATCCTTTTACATAAACAAATTAAAATAACTTAGAGGAAAGGGGAGACATCGATGCTGGAAGGTGATGATGGCGCAACCAAGGTTGGCTATTAACGATGGCTTAGGTGATGGAGGCTTGTGTTCGGTGGTTGCTGGCCATGGAGGAACTTGTTAACACCCTCGTTCCATTTCAACACGTAGGGCGATACCCCAGACACAAAAGTGGCAGCATATATCACAATAAGACACCAAACCTTCACCATAATCAAGGATCTAGATCGGAGATTTGGAGCACTATCGCTGCCGGTGTCTGCATCTGCGCCAGTGTCGGAGTCGACATCGTCATGGTGGTCATTGTGGGTTGAAACAGAGAGAACGAGGACGAGTAAGAGTATGGAGAAGAAGAAGATGCAGAGGGAGCGAGACATGGTAAAGAAGAAGGTGGAGAAAATATAAACCCATAAAGGAATTAGAATGTCGTAGCGTAAAAATGAAGGGGTTATATAGAATCTATCTGATTATTTGAGTAAATGAGGCCTTTGGGTTGATTGGGTATTTTTGGAAAGGACAGTGGTGGCTGTTAGGGTGGAGGCAATGGTGGTTCTAGTGGAGGATGTTGATGGTGGTTCAATGAGGTTGGCTATGGTGGAAATGTGGTGGCAGAAGGTGGTTCACGGGGTTTGGGTCGCTGTGGTTGTGCTTGGTGGGGAGATGAAAGGTTGGAGAGGGAGAGCTTGAGGGATAAATTTGTCCGAGTTTTCCTATCAAGTCTAATCTGTGGGTGGGAAAAAGGATAAAATTATAAGGTCATAACAAGATAAAATAGGTTGACCTGATTTGACTATACTATCAAGTTAGTAGAACAAACATCTGATAAGACCTAATAATATTAGTTTATAGAGTAAATTACACTCACCCCCCTCCAAGTTTGATGATATTACACTCAGTCCCATTCTTTTATAAAAATGACACTCACCCCTATGAATTGATCAAGTTGCATAATTATATAAATATTATCAGTTAAAATCTATAAGATTTTTAACATTTACTGATTATTTATGAAAAAAATATTTTTTAAAAAATATTATTATGTATAAATATTACGCTTAAAATCAATATTTTTTTATCGATTAAAATTTGATAACATTACTAGTTAAAAATGTATATAAATATTACTAATAAAAATCAGTAAGGTTTTCAAGATATCTGTGATTATTTTTAGTATATACAATTTTTTATAAATAACTATGAATCTTTGAAAATTTTATAGATTTTAATTGATAATATTTACATAATTATATAACTTGATTAATTAATTGATGAGTGAGTGTCATTTAAAAAAATGGAAATGATATTTTGTTTAAAAATATTTTTTTATAAATAACTATATATGTTAAAAATTTTATAAATTTTAACTAATAATATTTATATAATTATATAATTTGATCAATTAATAAAAATAAATATTATTTTAAAAAAATAAGAAAATAATATTATCAAACTTAAAAAAAAAATATAATTTACTCTAATTTATATTATTAAATTTTTCTTATATGATACACTGAATGTATCCCAACTCAACAGCCATGTCATAGAAGCTAATGTGAGATGATGATGTGCACCAGAATTCTTCATTTTAAAAAGGCAAGCGCTTAACTGGCGTACTTAACTCAGGTCAAAATATTTTAACCACAGTTAAGTTCATTTTTATGAAGTAAATGACAGTGGGTTCGCCAGGGGCCCAAAATGCAAACTTCAAAGCTACAGTTTCACTTTCACCCAGTAGCAAACACCGAAATTCCAATTATGCACACGACTCCATGATCAACCATAAACTACAAACGAAGATTCAACGAGGGCATCACCATCATTTCAGCCAAAACCCCACACCCAAAAACCCAGTCCCCAAAAGCTGTGCCAGTTCAAACGCAAAACAAATTTCCAATTTTTGTTGAAAACGGGAAATTCGGTTCATGCAAACAAAACAAAACCCAAAATTCCACTCTCTCACTCACTCACTCACTCACTCACTCACTCACCCTCGCTCTATTTCGTTTTCCTCTTCAAACCCTCTCATCGTACGCGCTCTTCAGAGAGAGAGAATCGATACCTGCAATTCGGTACTTCGATTCTTTCATTTTTTTTGTTGTCGCTGGTGGTTCTGCATTTTCGTTTCATGCAAGAACGCTTCACTCTCTTTCGCGTTTCGGCGCCGATTGTGGTGACTCACCCATTTGTTGTGCATTCTCATTTTTCAATTTTTTTAGGCTCTAGGGTTTTGCGTTCAGCTCACTGAGACGCTCAAAGCGCACACACTTTTTCGCTTCTGAGGTGAGAAAGAGGTAGAAAAATCAAATGGTTTTGTTTTTGGTTTTTGTTATGGTAGAATTTTTGGTTTGACTAACTCTTTTTTCTTCGAAGGTCCTCATTTTGGGGAAAAGTTTTCAAGGCATTGTTCATTTTTTCTTTCTGTTTTCTCGAACACCAACCCCTCGCTTTTTATTTTTTAAACTGTTAATTAACACCCATTTGTCTCGTTTCTTTCCATTTTTATTTTTTTGAGTTCATCCAACACGTTGAAATGGAAGGTAGGTGAATGAGCTTAGAAATTCGGGGCTCCGTTGTTTTTTTTTTTTTGCATTTTTTTTTGTTTTTTGGTGAGCAAGGATTGTAAGCTCCATTGGATGAAGTAGTGGGAGCTTTCTTTTACCCAATTAAGGAGTTGGGTTAGATGATGATAAACTTGCAATTGCATGCTGTTGGTTGGGGTATTGGTAGAGGGATTCTTAGGTGACTTTGTGTTATTAAAGGGATTGAGACTAAAGAGAAGTGGATTAGTCGATTTATTATATATGTAAACCCAATTAATACCCCAATTAAGGAGAAATCTTATTCTTAGGAGATAATTACTCATGTAACTATGGTTGTAAGCAATTAATACTTTCTACTACTAATTTATGGATGTACCTATGGGTGGTCTGGTTTAGACATACAATTCAGTGTAATCTCTCTGTTTTTTCAAGTGCCTTGATGGGAATGGATTGAGGAATGACTTTGACATAGTATGAACTGGTTGTTTTACACGAGAGTGTTCTTTAAGATGATAATACTTCCAAGTAAGAGTCGCAGCATTGCCTCTTCATTTGGGTGCTTGGTTTTTAAAGGTCTATTTTCCCTAAACAATATGTGATATCTTGTAATAGGGGATGCTTTAGTGGCAAACCCTTGAGAGATTGGTGGTGGTCAAATGTTATGGACATGTTAGATGTATTTGTTCTCTGCTCGAGGAGATGCTGTTGTCTTTAGAGATCTGTTTTATTTGCTTAAATCTGTGAAAGTGTGCATAGAGGGTGATGGGTCGTGGTAGAAGCTGCCTATGTTGTTTCTTCTTACAAAGATGCTAGAAATGTTTCTTTAAAGTTATCCTGGGCTACCTTTCTAGTATTATTTTGTTCCATGGTTTGTTTATTTACTTTTCTGTTTCTCCTTTTCCTCCTTGATTCTGTTGTCATTTTTTAAGGTTTACAAATAATAACTGTGATCATGCATTATCTGTTTGCAGGCACTGTAGATATACTGTGGAAGTGATGGAGGATAATCCGGCTTCAAATGTTATAGATGGAGAGGTTGTTGGGATCAGATTTGGTATGGCTACACGCCAGGAAATTGTAAGCACAAAATGGATTTATTTTTTCAGTTAAATTGTGTGGCTTCTAGATGCTGCTCCACAGAGCAATTGAGCACTTTGTGGTATTCAGCTGATAAAGCACCATCTCTTTTAGGAAATGACTCAAATGAGATAAACTAGTGTCAATTTTGGACAATGTTATTAACTTATTATGATCCGTGCTAAGGATGAAGGATGGCATGCTTGGATTTCAGGAAATCCTTGCTAGAATTTTTGGCAGTGTTTGCTGCTAGGTTCCTTTATAGACATTATTTGGAGTATTTTTTTGTTTTGATATTTCTTGAAATTTATTCATGTCATTATAGATTGTATATGGTCTGATTTTTTTTTTCTGTTTGTGATGCAGAATAGATTAGGATTATTTATTATTTTGATAATTTAGGATTTTACACATAATTATCCTTTAGGGATTTTATACTTTAGGGATATTTGTTTTTAGGAAATATTATCGTATTAAGATTTTGAAGTTAACTAGGATTTGATTACCGTTTCGTTAAATACCCTTCAGGTGTCTATGTTATTCAGACTTTGGCATTGATAATAAAATTACTGTGTTTTGGAATTCTGAGTTCCGAGAATTCCTGATTGTTTGGTTCTCTTGGCATTGAGTGCCTCCTTCTTCATTGGTCCTACATCATTTTGTTAAATTTTTTTGAAATGAACTTGAAACATAGTCTCAAGCATGTATTCTCTGGGTATATACGTATATGGCTGCATGCCAGTCACAGTTTTTATTTATTTTATTTTTTCTGAAAATTTTGACCTTGTTGCTTAAATCAGAAGTTGTTTCTGCTTAAAATATTTGTCACTAAGCCTTACTAATGATTTCATGGCCTATTCAATATTTGATTGGTTTCAATCAATTTATTGGGAAATTTTCTGTTTTTGTCTTGATAGTGTACAGCATCTATTAGTGACTCTGCAATTAGTCATGCTAGTCAGCTGTCAAATCCATTCCTTGGCCTACCCCTTGAATTTGGCAGATGTGAATCTTGTGGTACTTCTGAAGCAGGAAAATGTGAAGGTATGTATTTACTCATTTTCTGTGCTGTCATTTTGATGAAAAAAATGAAATGAGATTGTTTGAATATTACTATTCAGGTCACTTTGGATATATTGAGTTACCGGTTCCAATATACCATCCAAGTCATGTTAGTGAATTGAAGCGGATGCTGAGCCTGGTCTGCTTAAGCTGCTTGAAAATGAAGAAAACCAAGGTATTGCTGCCCAAATGGAATACGAACATGAGATTCCTCAACTTTTCATGGTGTCTATATAACTTGATTTTTATTAATTATGGTAGGTGAAGGAGCTTTCGTGGTGTGTTTTGGTTTTCGTCTTTTAATTATGCACTTTTTTTTATTTAATTTAAAAGAATCACAAAAGGCCATTAGCCATTGGGATCTTCAATTTTGTGTTTACATTTTCTCACTCTTTTTTTATCCTCTATCATGTCTGCTTTTATGTTTCACATGGTAAAAAGCATTTTGAATGCGGGTGAGGGTATTGGCATACCCATTGTTTGTTTGTCCACACCCTTGTAAATCACTTGTAAATCTAACTTCCTAAACCTCACTTGACTAAATAGTGCCATTTTTCAATTATCAAACTCATTCTTATACTCCACTTGTTATCCCCTCTCTCCCTATTAGCTTTTAGCTTTTTTTAATCATTTCTATAAAATTTAACTTACTATATTAATAAAAAATGATCGTATTCTAACCTGTATTACAGTGAAAAACTAAAACACAACATTTATTAGATAATGGTTTATGTAATTATTATTATTTTTTAAATTTTTGTTTGGGTTTGAAAAAAGTTTAGGCGGAGGGGAGGTTACCCTATTCCAAGACCAGGGCATGCCACAAGCCTTAACAAGGGCATACCATGGTACTTACAAATTGCCTACCTAAGGGGAGTTGCTGGGAGTGGAAATTGAACCTAAGCCATACAATGGATGGGTTTTGATCTTTACTAGTTAAACCAATCCCCATTGGCATACGTATCTAGTTTCTCTTAATAAAAGTATCGCTCTATATTTTTAAAGCAAATGTAGCTCCATTTAGCAAAAGTTTATAAGTTGAATTTAACACTGAAGTTGTGAAATGTCATTTTATTCATAAGTAGTCAATAATTGATTTATTAGTTAATTCCAACTTCAATTGTTTGAGAATTCTTGTCAAGTAGGAAAATGCAAGAAACTAGAGAAAGTGTAAGAAAGTATTGGAGAGAAAGAGAGAGTGCAAGAGAGAGAGGATGAGAGAAAGGAGAGAGAAATGTTTTGAAACTGAAAACTGAAAAACTGAATAACCAACTAACTGAAGATACACAGCTGTATAATTATACAGCTAGCAGAAACCTAACTAACTAACTCTGTAAAATATTCTAACTAACCTATAACTAATCTGATAACTAACCTATTCTATTACTTTCTAAACTAACACTTAATACAATACTACGTACTCTAATACTTTCCCCTCGAACTCAGGGTGGGTGTTAATGATCAAACACCCTGAGTTTATCCCTCAGAGTACAAAACTTGAGATTAGACAAAGGTTTAGTAAGTAAATCTGCTGTCTGATCTTGTCCTGGAATGTGGGAAACCACTAGGCTCTTATTCAGAATCTTTTTCTTGTACAAAAAATATGTCCAACTCCATATGCTTGGTTCTTGCATATAGGGCTGCATTTGATGCACATGATAGTATAAAACAAGATAGTATAAGACAATAGGGTAAGGTCTGACTGATAAGATATTATACTATCAAATATTTGATGCACATAGTATAAATAACTTGACAGTATATGTAACTATTTACTCTGACCATATTTCCTTTCACCTTCCTCGCCATTGTAGAACCCAATCCGCGACCCATTTCCTCTCCTCAGCTTCGAGCCCTCCATGGAACCACCATCGTTGGCCACAGCTCCCCTCAACCACCAGATCCGCGAGCCACCACAACCACCACAGCTCCAGATTCAAAGCAAGGAAGGGGATTGTCAATTGCAAACCCACGGTGTGGATAGTGGGGACGGGCTAGCAGTGATAACTGGAGAGAAAGAGAGGCGACGCTGTTGCAGCAAAGGAGAGAGATGGGGGGCACGACTGTTGCAACAGAGGAGAGAGAGGGGGCGCAGCAGTCTCAAATCTGGAGATAGAGGGGGGCATGGGGGGGGACTCGGTGAAGGCAAGGTCGGCGGAGGTCGCGACTGTTGTAGTGGAGGAGAGAGAGAGGAACGACAGTTGTTGCAAATCCAAAGAGTGAGATAGGGGGCGCTAGGGGATGCTATTTTCGGCTGAGTGAAGCCAGTGGTGGACAAGGACGGAGGAGCGGCGTGTGATGCGAGAAGATGGGAGGTCAGATCTCGTTTGGTGGAGGTGATTTTGAAAATGAAATAAATCAAATCCATGAACCCAAAGAAAGGAAAATCACATTCACAACAGAACCAAATAACAAAAGAAAATGGAAAAACTGTTAATGGTGGCAGCTGGTTGAAAACGAGTGGAAGAGGTGAATGGCTCTTCTGCTGGCTTCTGGGTTCTGATCTCTGTGATTGGGATTTTGAGGGATTGGTGGTCTGGGTTCTTGATAGAGAATGAGAGACTTGGACGGACATGGATGAAGTTGAGGGGTAAGGTGGGAAAGGATATCCTATCAAGTCTAATCAGGAGGTGAGGAAGATGATAGAATAATCAGGTCAGAATAGGATAAAAAGGTTTGACCTGATTTGACTATACTATCAGGATAAACCATCAAACACTTGATAAAACTTGATAGTATTAACTAATACTATCAAGTCCTCTTTATCCTGTCCACCAAACGTAGCCTACAATTGGATTATGAGCAAGTCGCACTATACTTAGGTTGTCATAGTGAACAACCGGAGTTGGAACAACAACATTGAGTTCTCCTAGCAGTGACTGAATCCAAATCAGCTCTGTTGCAGTGGCTGCAAGGCTGCGATACTCAGCTTCTGTTCTGGATTGAGTAACTAAGGTCTGTTTCTTTGACCACCAGGATACAAGATTAGGCCCCAAGAAAATACAAGATCCAGAAGTTGATCTTTTATTGTCTGGATCTAATGCCCCATCAGCATTACAACAAGCATGTAGAGTGAGTGAACTAGGTGACCTTGCAGGTTGGAGTAGTAAACTATGAGTGATAGTGCCTTTAAGATACCTTAAGATCCGATTAACAGCCTTCCAATGGTCTTCAAGTGGAGCACTAAGAAACTGGCAGACTTTATTGACATTGAAACAGATTTCAGGTCTAGTAATCGTTGCATATTGCAATGCACCAACTACTGACTTGTGTAGATGTGGATCAGCAACATAATTAATTCCTAGTTTGGACAATTTGCTGCCTGTCACCATAGGAGTATTAATGCCTTTTGCATCAGTGATTTTGGCTTTTTCCAACAAATCTCTTATGTACTTACTTTGACTAAGAAGTGTGGATCCATTGGACAAATGTTTAATCTCTATTCCAAGGAAATAATCAAGCTTCCCTAGCTGCTTGAGAGCAAATTCCTCATTTAGCTTAGTGATCAATTGCTGTACCAAAGTAGGTGAACTGCCATATACTAGGACATAAGTAGTATGCTGTGCATCGGTTTGAATGAAAAGGGAGGGATCACAGTGACTAGAACGAAAGCCATAACTGACCAAAGAAGCTGCCAACCTTTCAAACCAAGCCTCGGGGGACTGTTTTAACCCATAAAGTGCCTTGTTTAGCTTACAAACTAGACTCTTATTTGTGTCTTCAAAGCTTGGAGGCTATTGCATATACACTTCCTCTTGTAAATAACCGTTGAGGAAGGCATTATTTACATCCAACTGTTGTAACATCCACTGTTGAGTAAGGGCTAGTGTAAGTACAACTCTGACTGTCACTGGTTTGACAACTGGTGAAAAAGTCTCAGTGTAATCAAATCCAGGTTGTTGATGAAACCCTTTGGCAACTAATCTTGCCTGGTACTTGTTAATTGAACCATCTGGGTTCTCCTTTACTTGAAACACCCATTTGCATCCAATTGCAGTGCTATTAGATGGAAGTGGAACAAGTGTCCAAGTGTTGTTCTTAATCAGTGCATCATATTCTGCAGTGATAGCTTCATACCATTTGGGGCTATTCAAGGCCTCTTGGACAGAACTTAGTTCAAGATGAGTAAGAAGAAGGGTAGGTATAATTCTAGGTTTGGAAACACCATACTTGGACCGAGTTTGCATAGGATGGGTAGAAGCTGAAATGGATTGAGAACTAGAGGAACACTCAGGTTGAAAATTAGAATCTGAAGTATTGGAAGAAGAAGTACTTGCAGGTTCTGTCTCACTAGAATTAGAGAATCCAGTCATCTCAGTAACTACAGGAGGAGCAGCTGCTGGCACAGAGACTGAATTAGTTGACACTGGTTTGCAAGAGTAGGACCAATAGAACAAGATCCAGAAGCAGAAAAATCAGTAGAACTAGACACAAGAGCAATATGAGACATAGCAGAATCAGTAGATACGGAAACAGCAGAAGCTGGTAGAGAAGAATTATCAGGTGTAGATAAAGGAAAATGAAACCTAGAAATAGAGGAAGAAAGTAAAGGAGGACAAGACTGAAATTCAGAAGTAAATGCTACTGAAGATGAACGAGACTCAGTATGGAAAACGAAATTCATTAAAAGAACATATTTAGATATGAAAATTCTACCATCTGAGGAACGACACTTATACCCCTTATGATTAGAGGAATAACCTAGGAAAGTACTCTCACTAGATCTAAACTCTAGTTTGTGTCTATTATAAGGCCTCAAGCAAGGATAGCATGCACACCCAAACACCTTAAGAAAAGTATAATCAGGGGCAGCATGAAAAAGCTTAGTGTAAGGAACTTCATTTTGGAGAGCTGTAGTGGGCAATCTGTTTATAAGATAGACAGAATTAAGAAAAGCATGATCCCAAAATTTAAGAGGCAAAGAGGCTTGAGCCAACAAAGTTAAACAAACCCATATCATGTCAATTATTTGTCTGTGTTTTCGCTCAACACTACCATTCTGATGGTGAGTTTGAGGACAAATAAGACGATGATGAATGCCTAAGTTAGCAAGATATTTGGAAAAGGCTAAATTCCCCACTCTTGTCTGTTGGGACAGACTTAATCTTTTTATCAAATCTCAGTTTAACTACTGCCTTGAACTGTTTGAAAACAGAAAATGCCTCAGATTTGAGTTTAAGAGGATAAAGCCAAGTAAATCTTGTACAAGCATAAACAAATGAGATGTAGTAAAGATAGCCACTTGAATATTGAACAGGAGCTGGATCCCTTCTAGAAATCTTAACAAGTGAGAAAATGAAAGAAAACTCAAGAAAACTTGAGAAAGAGTGCAGCAGAAAAGAGAGAGAATGGAAGAAGAGAGAGAATGAGAATTATCTAGAAACTAAAAATTGCAAACTGTAATTGACAGATACAACAGTGTGCACAGCTGTATTTATACAGCTATCATAAGCTCAACCACTCTTAACTAACCTAACTAATTTTGTTACTAACTAATATAATAAGATATTATTCTAACTAACCTCTAGAGCTCTAGAACACTCTAAACTATACTAATAATAGTCAACAGCTAATACAATATAATCTAATACTCTCCCCTCAAACTCAGGTTGGGTGTTGCAAAGCAAATTTATCAAACACCCTGAGTTTATCTCTCAAAGTACAAAATCTAAGATTTGACAGTGGTTCGGTAAATAAATCTGTTGTCTGATCTTGTGTTGGAATGACTGAATCCAGATCAACTCTATAGCTGTGGCTGCAAGGCTGCGATACTCAGCCTCTGTATTGGACCGACCTACTAAGATCTGCTTTTTCGACCACCAAGAAACAAGATTGGGGCCCAAGAAAACACATGATCTAGAAGTTGATCTTCTATAATCTGGCTCTGATGCCCAATCAGCATCACAAAAGGTATGTAGAGTAAGTGAACTAGACGACCTCGCAGGATGAAGTAGCAGACCATGAGTAATGGTACCCTTAAGATACCTAAAATCTGTTTAACAGCCTTCCAATGATCCTCAAGTGGAGAACTAAGAAACTGGCAGACTTTGTTCACACTGAAGCAGATTTTAGGTCTAGTGATTGTTGCATACTGCAAAGCACCAACCACTGACCTTTATAGTTGAGGGTCATCAATATAGTTATTTCCAAGTTTAGATAGCTTGCTGTTAGTTATCATAGGAGTACTTATACCTTTGGCATCAGTCATCTTAGCTTTATCCATCAAATCTCTAATATATTTACTTTGACTGAGAAGAATAGACCCATTAGCTAAGTGTTTGACTTCTATTTCAAGAAAATAATCAAGCTTCCCTAGCTGCTTTAAAGCAAATTCTCCATTTAGCTTAGTAGCTGTTATACCAAAGTTGGTGAGCTGCCAGTCACAATAATATCATCCACATACACTAGAACATAAGTAGTGTGTTGTGAACTGGTTTGAATGAAAAGTGAAGGATCACAACGGCTAGATTTTAAACCAAAACTGATCAAAGAAGTTGCCAATCTCTCAAACCAGGCCTTAGGAGCCTATTTCAACCCAGAAAATGCCTTATTCAGTTTGCAAACCAGCCCTTTATTTGAATCTTCAAAACTTGGAGGTTGTTGCATGTACACCTGCTGTAAATAACCATTGAGGAATGCATTATTTACGTCCAACTATTGTAACACCCACTACTGAGTGAGTGCTAGTGTAAGAACAACTCTAACTGTCACTGGTTTAACTACTGGTGAAAAAGTCTTTGTGTAGTCAAACCCAGGTTGTTGATGGAACCCTTTAGCCACTAACCTAGCCTTGTACTTGTTGATAGAACCATCATGATTTTCTTTTACCCAAAAAACCCATTTGCAGTCCTATTTGGTGGAAGTGATACCAATGTCCAAGTTTGATTCTTAATCAGTGCATCATACTCAACAGTCATGGCTTCATGCCATTTGGGACTAGTCAAGGCCTCTTGGACAGAATTTGGTTCAAGATGAGCAAGAAGAAGAGTTGGAGTTATTCTTGGTTTTACAATATCAGACTAGGACTGTGTCTGCATGAGGTGAGTGGACACAGGAACAACTTGAGAATTAGAGGGATTTTCAGGTTGAAAATCAGAATCTGAGGTAGTGAAAAGCCAAGTGCTTATAGAGTCTGATTCAGTAACAGAGGTATGAGACTATTAGAATAGTTTAGAATATTTTAAATATAGCAGTATATCATGTATATATGCTAGGATCAATTACTATCAATTAGGATTGTAGCCTATCAGGTTTGTATCTCTGTGATTAATTGTAATTAATATTAACATCTATATATAGAGATCATGTGTGGTTTGATTAGACACACAATTCAGCAATAATCCCTTCTTCAAGTTGGTATCAGAGCGGGTTTCGACCCGTCTCTATTTAAATCCTAATCTGCTGCGCCCACTGCTTAGCGGCAAATTTCCCTTCCTCGCCGCGACTCAATTCCGGTGAGCCTTTACTGCCGCGCCTCCTTCTGGCAGAATTTCTCTCAGTGCTGCGCCTCTTTTCGATAGATTTTTCGGCGACGTCACTTTTTGGTGATCGTCCAACCTGTAGATCTGGGTGCGAAACCCACTGCATCAGGATCAGACCACCTCGGCGGTCCAAATCCCGAAAATCGCCCCACAGTCCGCTTGACCACGCGCCGCCACTCTCTGTTATAGCAGAACCCACGCGTCGGCGCGTGAGAGAGCGTGGGAGCTCTTTCCGGCACCGTTCTTCCACATACTTGGACGAAATTCACTATAGAAGATGTCCCAAGCCTTTTTGGGTCTCATCTTGGCTGTTTTTGTGGTGTTTCAGATCGTGGATGCCTCGGCCACTGTATTTTTGGGCATTTTGTTGCGTTCCCTTTCTGCGTTTTGTTGATTCCAGACTTGCCCAGTCCTTTTTGGACCTATTCTAGGTGTTTCTTTTATTTTTAGTCATCTTACTTTGTTTTCTCACAATGGGCGATTCTGTCTCAGGCGTTTCAGGACACTCATCTGCTTCTTCTAATTCCAAAATCCCCGTCGTGCTGACCAACATTAGCGTCTCCCATGTTAATAACTCTGGTAGTGGATGTGGTTGTGGTGGCAGCAGCAGGCCACATTGCTCTTTTTGTAACAAGTTGGGACATTTGGAGGAGCATTGTTGGGTGAAACATGGTAAACTAACAACAACAAACAACCAAGCCTTTTCCCACTAGGTGGGGTCGGCTACATGGATCAAACGACGCCATTGTGCCCTATCATAAACCAAGTTTTCAGATATGCTATTCAGATCTAAATCTTTTTTAATCGTTTCACCTAAACTTCTAGCCCGGCTATTATCTACCGATCTACTCTTCTTACAGGGGCTTCTAAGGGTCTTCTCCTTATATGTCCAAACCACCTAAGCGCTCCCTCTTTTCCACAATAGGTGCTACCCCTACTTTCTCTCTAATGCATTCATTCCTAATCCTATCTAGTCTTGTATGGCCACACATCCAACGCAACATCCTCATCTCCGCGACACGATCGTTATGCTCTTGTTGGCTTTTTATCGCCCAACATTCGCGCAGCCTTATAGGGAAAATTTACCCTTAAGCTTGAGAGGTACTTTTCTATCACAAATAACTCCCCGAAGCCCTTCTCCATTTCATCCATCCATTGAATCTTGGTTTACATCTCCTCTATCTCTCCATCATTTTGTATGATAGATCCAAGGTACCTAAATTGTGTGACTGTATTGTATGATCTCCAATTTTCACCGCCTATCATTAACACGGTCTTACATTCCATATACTCCGTCTTACTCCTACTTAGGAAGGCCATGTTTTTCCAAAGTTTGTCTCCATGGCTTTTCATTTGTTTCCTCTCGACTCTCCAACTAAGACTATATCATCCGCAAAAAGAATGCATGATGGATATGCGCTAAGCGCATCCAAGACCAAGGTAAAAGATATGGACTCAAAGTACCCTTGGTGCGCACCATTTTAGGAAAATCTTGTTTCTCACACTAGTTTTAGCCCCATCATACATATCTTTGATTGCTCGAATATAGGCGTACGAACTCCTTTCTTCTCCAAAGCCTTCCACAAGACCTTCTCGGTGCATTCTATCGTAGGCTTTTTCCGCATCAATGAAAACCATGTGTAGGTCTTTTTGCTTCCTTCGATACCTCCCATTAATTTCGTAGAAGATAGATTTCCATGGTTGACCTCCCGTGCATAAAACCAAATTGATTCTCTCGAAATATGAGTCTCTTCTTAATCTCTTTTCCCACTTCATGGTATGACTCATGTTTCTCTTTGCACAATATCTCGATTATAAATAGGGATTAAAGTCTTCTCCTCCATTCATTTGGCATTTTCTTAGACCTCATTATCTCGTTAAACGCTTTGTGATCCAACTTATACCTTTCTCTCCTAGGCACTTCCATACCTCAATAGGTATATTATCCTATCCGACCGCTTTTCCATTATCCATCCTCTTCAATGCTTCTTTTACCTCGAACTCCCGATTCTACGATAAAAAGTTTTATTTAGGTCCTCCTCTCTAGTGTTTAAATGTCCGAGTCCCCTAATGTCCCGTGTTCCTCATTAAATAACTTGTGAAATAACCCTTCCATCGATCCTTAATGTCTTGTTCCGTAACCAAGACTTTACCCTCTTCATCCTTAATGCATTTCACTTGATCCAAGTCTCTTGTCTTCTTTCCCTACTTTTAGCAAGTAAATATTCTTTTCTCCATCCTTGGTGCCCACGATTGATATAACCCGGAACGCTTTAGTTTTTGCCTCACTCACCGCCTTCTTAGTTTCTTTTTTAGGTGCCTTATATTTTTCCCAATTTTCATCACTTTTACATACGTGCCAAGCTTTATAACATTCCCTTTTAACCTTAACTTTATCTTGTACACTTGTGTCCCACCACCAAGATTCTTTATCCTTGAGTCCGAAGCCTCTTGATTCATTATCTTTTGCTACCTTTCTAATCCCTTCAGGTGACATATCATTAGCACTCCTTGTATTTCCCAAATTTCTTTCTCCATAATCCTCCTCTGAAAGAGCATTTGTTTTTCTCCCTTTAATTGCCACCATTTGATCCTTGACTCTCTGTTTCGACAATTTTTCTTTACTTTCATCTTGACCCGTACATCCATAACCAAAACCCTGTGTTGGGTAGTCAAGCTCTCTCCAGGGATGACTTTGCAGTCCATGCAAAGCTTTCTATCAGATTTCCTTATTAAAAAGAAATCAATTTGAGAGCAAGAACTCCCGCTTCTATATGTGATCAAATGCTCTTCCCGCTTCCTAAAACAAGTGTTAGCTATTGTAAAAACAAACGCTACCGAAAAAACTAAAATCGCTTTGCCCTCTGCATGGTAAACTAACATCCGCCAATTTTGCTCAGATTGAATCATCATTATCCATCTTTGGCGTGACCATTCCTAATGCAGATTATAAGGCCTTCCTCCGCTTCAAGGCATCTTCACAAGTTTCGGTTGAACAAACTGGTATTCCCATTGCTTGTTTATCTCAGTCATCTCTTGGGCTATGAATAATTGACTCTGATGCTTTTGATCACCTCTGTGGTAATAAGGATCTTCTCACCTTTCTTACCTACTCCACTAAATTACCTCCTGTTACTCTTGCTAATGGAACCAAAACTGTTGTCACTAGTATTGGTCAAGCTCGGCCATGTCCCTTTCTACCCTTAACATCTGTTCTTTATGTACCTGGTTGTTTTTTCAATTTGATATCTGTTAGTCAGTTAGTTCGCACCTTTAATTGTTCCATTACCTTCACTAAATACTGTTCTTGTGCAGGGTCAGGATATGGGGAGGACGATTGGAGTCGGTCGTGAGTCACAAGGACTTTACCATCTTGTTGTGCTAAGTTCTCTAGTGGCATGTATCATGACAGATTCTCCTAACCTCATTCATAGTCGTCTCAAACATCCAAGTCTTTCCAAGCTCCAAAAGATGGTTCCTCACTTGTCTAGTTTACAATCTTTAGATTGTGAGTTTTGTCAAAAAGGGAAGCACACTCATGCATCTTTTCCTGATCGAGTCAATAAAAGAGCTGATTCAACCTTCTCCTTTGTTCATTCAGATATATAGGGACCTAGTCGTGTCAGTTCTAGTTTAGGATTTCAATATTTTGTAACCTTTATTGATGATTATTCTCGTTGCACTTGGGTCTTTTTAATGAAAAATTGGTCTGAATTATTTTCAATATTTCAAAAGTTTTGTGCTGAAATTCACACTCAGTTTGGGTATCCATATTTTGCGTAGTGATAATGCACGCAAATATTTGTCTTCTAATTTTCAAGAATTCATAGCTAAACAGGGTATCTTGCTTCAAACAATTTGTCCTCATACTCCGCAACAAAATGGAGTGGCTGAACGCAAAAATCGACATGTAATTGAAATAGCCAAGACTTTACTCTTACATATGAATGTTCCAATCCGTTTTAGGGGGGATGCTGTTCTTACATCTTGTTATTTGATAAATCGCATGCCTTCCTCTATTTTAAATAACCAAGTCCTGTACACTATATTATTTCTTGATGCATCTGTTTATCTTGTGTCTCCTCATGTGTTTGGTTGTATCTGTTTTGTCCACAATGTTACTCCGGGAAAGGACAAGCTCACTGCTAAAGCCTTCAAGTGTCTTTTTCTTGGATGCTCTCGTCTTCAGAAAGGGTATTGATGTTATTCTCCCGATTTAGGTCGCTATGTTGTGTTTGCTGATGTCACCTTTTTCGACTAGCAATCCTTTTATTCTTTACCTGCATATGCTTCCTAGGTAAACACAATTCTTCTTGTTCCTATCTACAGTCCTCCTGTTGATTCCAGCAGTACTCCTACACCTGTTCTTGCTCCGGTGCTTGCCCATGGTCCTTCTCGTCCACTAGTTATTTTTCAACGTCAACCACGACTGCCTACTGGTGCCAACCCTGTTCTAGAGGAAGTTCCAGATGACTCACCACCTTCGCCAGTTGTTCCTTCCGCCTTGGTTCTTGTATCAGACAGCTCACCTATTGCTCTTTGAAAATGTAAACGTTCTACTCGTAACCCTCATCCGCTTTATGCCTTTCTTAGTTATGATCGTCTTTCTTCACAACATTACACCTTTGTTTTGAGTCTGTCTTTTGTTTCCATTCCTAAAACAACAGGTGAAGCATTGTCTCATTTAGATTGGTGCTAGGCGATGATGGATGAGATGTCTGCCTTACATTCTAATGGCACATGGGAGCTAGTTCCTAAACTAGCAGGCAAATCTATTGTTGGTTGCAGATGAGTGTTTATTGTTAAATTTGGTCCAGATGGCGCCATTGATCGATTGAAGGCTCGTTTAGTCGCCAAAGACTACACTTAGATCTTTGGTCTTGATTATAGCGATGCCTTCTCTCCAGTTGCTAAGATTGCCTCTGTACATCTTTTCCTCGCCATGGCTACTGTTTGCCATTGGCCCCTCTACTAGCTAGACATAAAGAATGTCTTCTTACATGGTGATTTACAGGAGGAGGTTTATATGGAGCAACCGCCTGGCTTTGTTGCTCAGGGAGAGTTTGGATTGGTGTGCAAACTTCGCAAGTCCTTGTATAGCCTAAAACAATCCCCTCAAGCTTGGTTTGGCCGATTCAGTGCAGTTGTTCAGGCCTTCGACATGATTCGCAGTGAAGTCGATCATTCTGTTTTCTATCAGCATCAATCTCCTAATCAATGCATCTACCTTGTGGTTTATGTGGATGACATTGTCATTACTGGGAATGACCAAGTTGGCATTGAACAATTAAAGCAACATTTATTCACTCATTTTCAGACCAAAGACCTTGGTAAGCTTTGTTATTTCTTAGGTATCGAGGTGGCACAGTCTAGACATGGCATTTCTATCTCCCATAGGAAATATGCCTTGGATATCTTGGAAGAAACTGGAATGTTAGGGTGAAAACCCATTGATACCCCCATGGATCCTAATGTCAAGCTTCTACCAGGACAGGGGGAGCCACTAGCAAATCCTGGACGTTACCGGAGGTTGGTTGGAAAATTGAATTATCTCATAGCAACAAGACCAAATATCTCTTTTGTTGTGAGCGTGATAAGCCAATTTCTTGATTCTCCATGTGACTCTCACTTGGATGCTGCTGTTCGAATACTCCGATACATTAAAGGAGCGCCAGGAAGAGGCTTACTATATGGAGATAAGGGGCATATGGAAATTTGTGGTTATACAAATACTGATTGGGCAGACTCTCCCTTAGATAGACACTTTACTTCAGGGTACTGCGTTCTTTTTGGGGGAAATATGATATCTTGGAAAAGTAAGAAGCAAACTGTAGTCGTCAGGTCAAGTGTAGAAGTTGAATATCGAGCGATGACCACTGCAACTTGTGAACTCATTTGGTTGAGACAGTTACTTAAAGAGTTGAAAATATGTGGACCACAACCAATGAAACTTGTATGCGATAATCAGGGTGCACTACATATATCCTTAAGTCCTGTCTTTCACGAGAGAACTAAGCACATTGAGATTGATTGCCACTTTGTTAGGGAGAAAATTCAATTTGGTGAAATTGCTAGTGCATTTGTGAATTCGAATGACTAGCTTGCAGACATTTTTACCAAGGCTCTTAGAGGTCCCCGGGTTAGCTACATATGTAACAAGCTTGGTGCACATGATATATATGCACTAGCTCGAGGGGGAGTATTAGAATAGTTTAGAATATTTTAAATATACCAATATATCTTGTATATATGCTAGGATCAATTAGGATTATAACATATCTGGTTTGTGTCTCTGTTTAATTGTAATTAATATTAATATCTATATATAGAGGTCACATGTGTTCTGATTAGACACATAATTCAGCAATAATCCTTTCTTCAAGTAGACAATTCAGGACCAGTATTGAGATTTGAAGACTCAGGAACACCTCCAGGATCAGTATTAAGATTTGCAGATTCAATAACAGGTGCAAAATCAGAACCCGAACTAGTAACAGGAATTAAACTAGAATCAGTAGGTAAGGAAGCAGCAGACACTGGTAGTGCAGAAGAAGTAGCAGACTCAGGCACATGAATTAAACCAGATTTAGTAGATAAAGAAGCAGCAGAAATTGGCAGTGCAGAAGAAGTAGCAGAAGAAGGAGAGTGAAATCGAGAAAGCAAGAAAGGAGGAAGAATAGGTGGACTATATGGAATTTTAGTTATTTTGTTAGCAGCTGCAGGGGAATGAGATTTTGAATATAGGAAATGAAACTCATTAAAAAGAACATCCTTAGAGATATAAACCCTGCCATCCTATGAAAGACATTTATACCCCTTATGATTAGAGGAATAGCCTAGAAAGACACACTTATTGGATCTAAATTCTAGTTTGTGTTTATTATAAGGCCTCCAATAAGCGTAACATGTACACCCTAACACCTTAAGAAGATTATAATCAGGACATGCATTAAAAAGTTTGACATAAGGAACTTGGTTTTGAAGAGCTGTGGTAGGCAGTCTATTAATGAGATAAACTGAAGTAAGGAAGGCATGGTCCCAAAATTTAAGAGGCAAAGAAGCTAGAGCCAATAAGTTAAGACCTATATCAACTCTTTGTCTATGTTTGTGCTCAACACTGCCATTTTGATGGTGAGTATGAGGACAAATAAGACGATGGTGAATACCCAAATCAGCAAGGAACTTTGAAAAAGGTCGATACTCCCCACCCCAATCTGTTTGGACAGATTTAACTTTTTATCAAACTGAAGTTCAACCATTGCCTTAAACTGTTTGAAAACTGAAAATGCCTCTCATTTTTGCTTCAGAGGATAAAGCCAAGTAAACCTTGTACAAGCATCAAGAAAAGAGATGTAGTAAAAAGTAAAAACTACCACTTGAGGACTGAATAGGGGCTGGACCCCACAAATCACTGAAAATTAGCTCATAGGGCTCTTGATATACAGTAGTAGAAAGATGAGAGGGTAAATGATGAGCTTTACCAAGACAACATGCTGCACAAAATTCTGAAACCATTTTATTACAAATGGGAATATTACTAGAGTGTAACACAGACTTAACTATCTCATAGTGGGGATGTCCCGACCTACAATGCCACAACGTGTAGGATGTAGGTACTACATTTGCAAAGAATGAAGAATCATTATTTACAACGGGTATTGCATTTACAGAAAATGAAGAATCATTATTTACAGCTGCTGAAACATCAACAGATTTATTGACAGTATTTACAACAGGCTGAAAGCTTAAAGAACAACTTGAATCAGAAGATGAAGATGCTGAAGCTGTTGATTGTGAAGGCACACGAGGCAAGGAGAAATTGTGGAAGGTGTATAAACCATCAGGTCCAAGAGAACCCTCTAGTAGTGTCTTGTTTGTGGCCTGAGATTTCACAAAACAATGAAATGGTTGAAATTCAAAGTAAACAAAATTATCTTGTGCAAATTTACTAACGCTTACTAGGTTTTTGTGATTGAAGGAACAAGAAGTAAATTATTTTGAGAGAGAGAAATAGTAGAATTGAAAAGAGACAAAATTTTAGATGAACCAATAGAGTGAATTTGAAGGCCTTGACCATTACCCATTAAAATTTGGTCTGAACCAGGAAAGTCTTGTATCTGCTGCAGATTTGCAGGGTTTGCAGTGACATGATGTGTTGCACCAGAATCAGGGTGTCGGGCTTGACTGGAACTCTGTGTAGCAGAGTTTAACAGGGCCATAGGGTTCAGTTGTTGTGCTGTATAGCTGGTAAACAGATCTATTGAAACCATCATAGGCATAGAATTGACGGGTTGGGTAGAATATTGATATGGACCAATACTAGGATGCAGTGACTGATGCTGCAATGAAGGTTGTTGAGTCTGAAACTGAGATGATTGTTGAGACTGATACTGAGATGGATAAAATGAAGAACTAGGCCCTGGTTGAAGCAGTTGTGAATGTGCTAATTGGGCTAAATATGGTTGCTAGGACTGTAAAGGCATTTGTGAGTGCTGAAACTCTGCCTTTGCTGCTGATAACTAATTATTGGTTAAGAACTTTGACCTTGACCATAACTGTGATCAAACCAATAATAACACATTGAAGCAGAATGTCCAGGATGCTCGCAAACTTGACAAACTACAGCACTCCTGTTGTTAGAACCAAACCTGTCACGTCCTCTTCCTCTATTACCAAATCTACCACCTCTTCCTCTATTGAAATTCTGCTGATAAGAATGAGTGCCATATTGATTGTAGTCAAAATTGAAACCTGACTGAAAACCTCCTTGTTGAAGTATTGGAGCAAAATCGGGTAGAGGTGACAGAGACTGAACTGAACTTGAATGATTTTGATTCAAATTTGGAGATGGTTGATTCATAGAGCTAAAGGATTGTGTTGGTGGAATGACATGTTTGGTGGGAGAATTGGGTAGAGAATTACCATCTTTAGCTTAAGCTATGTTGACTGAAAAGACATCAGAAATAGAGAGGCGATTCTTCTTTATTCTAGCCTCATGAGACAATAACAGTGACTCAATGTCTCCAATTGTATATGGATCAAGTCTGCTAGCAATAAATGTAACAAATGCATCATATTCTTCAGGAAGACCTTTAAGAATGATGTCAATATGTTCTTGAGGGGAAATTGGATGACCAATGGAAATTAGAGTCTACAATTGCTTTAATTTGCAAAAGATACTCTGAAACAGAACATGAGCCCTTCTTGGTATTACGAAGTTCAGAACGGTGTTGATTCACCTTTGCTCGATTTTGAAACCTAAAGTATGCGTGGACTTCATCCCAAAGCTGCTACGAGTGTACACAACCAACAACACGTGTGCGAAGAGGATCAAAAAGCAATGACAACAGCCATGAGAACAACATTTGGTCTTGTTGTTCCTAATCCAAATATGCATCATTCATGTGACCCACATTTCTATCTGAATCTGATAGAAACCATGGAGCAATATCTGGACTGTGTAGGTGTGTAGGTTTGATTTGTTGTTTCCAGACGATAAAGTTTTTCTCGTCAAGCTTAATTGAAATTGAATGAGAAGAACTAGTCAGATTCAAAGACCGAGGAACATCAGAGAAAGGTGGCTCATCCGAAAGAGCGTCTTCAATTGGTGGTGGGGATGGTGCTTTCATAACTGCAACTTAGATTGGACCTCAGAACACACCTCAGATCGCGCACACCTCAAATCTTGATTGCACACTTCAGATTGCAAAAGTCTTAACACAAAGTAGGATCACAACTCAGATGGAAGCTGAAAATGCAACTCAGCAGAAAAACTCAACTCCAGATCGAGCAATTCGAAATTCAAACCTAGAGCAAGAACGAAATTCAAATTGAAGCAGAAAACGCAACTCAGATTGCGCAACTCACAAACTAAGATTGCAACACAGATTGGAGCAGAAAACTCAACTCCAGATCACGCAATTCAAAGCTCAAACCCAGAGCAAGAACAAAATTCAGATTGAAGCAGAAAACGCAGCTCAGATCGCAACTCAGCTCTTTGATACCATTCTAGAAATCTTAACAAGTGAGAAAATGAAATCCATAAGTCACTAAACACTAGTTCAGAAGGCTCCTGATAAATAGTAGTAGAATGATGAAAGGGTAAACGATGAGCTTTACCATGACAGCATGTACAAAAATCTGAGAAAATTTTATTATGAACAGGAATATTACAAGAGTGTAGCATAAATTTGACAACATCGAAGTGGGGATGACCTAACCTACAATGCCACAAGGTGTAAGATGTATTATTTACAGCTGTAGAAGCACTAGAAGACTTATAAACAGTAGTAGAATGATGAGAGGGTAAACGATGAGCTTTACGAAGACAACATGCTGTACAAAAATCTGAGAAAATTTTATTATGAACAGGAATATTACAAGAGTGTAGCACTGATTTGACAACATCAAAGTGGGGGTGACCTAACCTATAATGCCACAAGGTGTAAGATGTAGGTACATTATTTACAGCTGTAGAAGCACTAGAAGACTTATTTATAATGTTTACAGTAAAACCATGATTTACACTTGCAGAAGCATCTGAAAACTTATTTACAGCAGTATGTACAATATTTACAACTGGCTGAAATGAAGAACAACTTGAAGCAGAAGCAGAAAATGAGGAAGCTGCAGTTGGTGAAGGCACTCGAGGCAAGGAGAAACTGTTGAAAATAGAAAGATTTATTTTGTAAATAGAAAAGATTTGTTTTGTTAATAACTTTCCTATCTTCTAGGGTTTACGATTGCATAGTTTCTAAAATTGAGGAGTTATATTAGGAATGTACAACCTTTATATTCTAACCTTTTGTAAGACCCAAGCAGTAATGAAATGAAATATTTTTCTCTCCTATTTTGTTTCACGACTGCGCTCAGAAACTGTGGAAGGTGTATAAACCATCAGGTCCAAGAGAACCCTCCAGCAGTGTCTCGTTTGTGGCCTCAGATTTCATGAAACAATAAAAAGGGATGAAATCCAAAGTAAACAAAATTATCTTGAGCTAACCTACTGACACTTGCTAAGTTCTTGATAATGGAAGGAACAAGCAGTAAGTCATTTAGAGACAAAGAGACACTAGAATTAAAAGTAGACAAAACTTTAGATGAAACAATAGATTGAATTTGAAGGCCTTGACCATTGCCCATTAAAATTTGGTCAAATCCTGAAAACTCGTCTTTGCAGCAAATTTGTAGGGTCTGCAATGACATGATGAGTGGCACCTGAATTAGGATGCTAAGCCTGATTAGGTCCTTGAGTCTAGGTTATCACTGCCATAGGATGTATCTGTTGTGCTGCATAGCTTGAAAAAGGATCATTAGAGACTATCATAGGCATAGAATTGATAGACTGAGTAGAAACGTAGTTGTTAGAATCGTACGATTCACGATTCGAATCGTAAGATTTGATACGATTCGTCTCGCCGGCGATACAAAAATTGCGTTGAATCGGAAATGGCTAGGAATCGCATGTGAATCGTCTGAATCGGTGCGATTCAGAACCAGAGACATGAATCGCATGATTCTGCGATTCATGAAACGTGGACGACGTAAAAAAAAATTCCAGATTCAGGTGCGAATTTGAAGGGGTGGACGGTGGGAGTTGAGTTAAAATTTAATGGCCTTTAATTCTTCACATTCACCCATGTTTCACGTCATTCTTCATGCAACCAGAAGTTCAAAACCATCGAACGTCATTCTTTTCTTCACATTCATTCTTCGTTTACGTCACACTCTGTTTTTGTATCCTCACTGCAACACCAACCAGACTCCCTCTGTTTTTGTATTTTGCATCTGCAACGCCAACCACCGAACGTTAAGTCACGTTCAGTCACATACCCACGTCTCACTCTGCTCTGAAAACACCTCTTCAGTCACGTTCTTCCAGTCTTTGTTTTCGTATCATAGTTCTTCCCGTCCTCTGTTTTCGTATTTCTTCTTCTTCCAGTCCTCTGTTTATCAGTGACAATGTCACTCACTCACTCAATACAAATGAAGGGGAGGAGAATTGAAGATATATAGATTATAGATTATTTAGTAATTAGTATTGAGTATTGACGATTTATTATTTCAAATTAGAAACTTTTTTGCATCAATTTGGAATGACAAGTTATAACTTATGGGCTTACTTATGACTTATGCCTTATGATTGTTTTATTTAAGTATTTATTTGAGATTTTTTAAGTGTTTTTTTAGGTTTTAAGTGTGTAAATGTATATTTAAGTCTTTTATTGATGTGTTTTTGAATCGTACGATTCGAAATGATTCACGATTCACGATTCGAGAATTGAACAAACGATTCTCGATATGATTCACGATTTGACAACTATGTAATATTAGGATGTAAGGACTGAAATCTTGGAATGGGTGAAGAAGAAGATTGCAGCAACCCAGGTTGCAGCAATTGTGATTGTGCCAATTGAGCTGAATAAGGTTGCAGTACCAATTGCTGCTATTGCGTAGGCACTTGTGACAGAAATCCTTACTGAAAATTACCTTGTCCTTGCTGTTGAAATCCTTGACCATAATTATGATCAAATCTATAGTATCAGACTGAGGCTGAGTGACCAGGTTGATCACACACTAGACACACTACAAAGCCTTTGTAATTAGACCTATACCGGCCACGACCTCTGCCTCCCTTGTTACCAAATCTGCCACCCCTACCTCCTCTATTAGAGTTTTGCTGATAAGTATGATTGCCTAACTGATTGTTAAAACCAAAGTTAGAAGTAAACCCTGATTGAAGGCCTTGTTGAAGCACCTGATGGTATTGGTTTGGATTTAAAGCAAAATCTGGTGAAGGTTGAAGAGGTTGAATTGAACTTGAAAGATTTTGGTTCAAATTTGGGGATGGCTGATTCATAGTACTAAAGGACTGAGAAGAAGGTGCAACAACGTGCTTCGTAGAAGAATCAAGCAGAGGATTACCTTCTTTAATTTGAGCAACAATAATTGAAAAAGCATCAGAAATGCAGAGATGATTCTTCTCTATTCTAGCTTCATTAGACAACAAAGATTCTATATTTCCAATAGTGTAAGGATCAAGCCTACTTGCAACTGTGGTTGCAAACATGTCGTACTCCTCTGGAAGACCTTCAAGAATAACATCGATATGCTCTTGTGGTGAGACCGGATTACCAATAGTAATGAGTGAATCAACAAGTGCTTTAATTCGCGGCAGGTATTCTGAAACGGATCGTGAACCTTTCTTTGTATTGCGAAGTTCCGATCGATATTGATTAACTATCGCTTGATTTTGAGATCTGAAGTATGCGTGAACTTCATCCCACAATTGCCATGAATGAACACATCCAACAACACATGTTCCAAGAGTATTGGAAAGAGAAGATAGCAGCCGTGAGAACAACATTTGGTCTTGTTGTTCCCAATCTAGATAAGCATTATGAATGCGACCTACACTACTATCTGAATTAGAAAGAAAACGTGGAGGAATATCTGGATCAACGACAAATCTCTGCAACCGATGAGCCTTGATCGTGGCTTCATTCTGTTGCTTCCAGATGAGAAAAATTTTCTCATCTAGCTTTACCAAGATTGCTTGAGAGAAACTAGCTAGATTTGAAGACTGTGAAACTGGAGTGGTGGGGATGGGTGGGTCAATCAGAGAAGTAGCCGGCAGCGTTTCCATGTTTGGATTGAAACTCAGCTCTTTGATACCATTTGAGAATTCTTGTCATGTAGGAAAATGCAAGAAACTAAGAGGAAGTGTAAGAAAGTGTTGGAGAGAAAGAGAGAGTGCGAGAGAGAGAGAGAGAGAATGAGAGAGAGGAGAGAGAAATGATTTGAAATTGAAAACTGGAAAACTGAATAACCAACTAACTGAAGATACACAACTATATATTTATACAGCTAGCAGAAACCTAACTAACTTTGTAAAATATTCTAACTAACCTATAACTAATCTGATAACTAACCTGTTCTAGTACTTTTTAAACTAAGGGGGTGTTTGGGAAAGATTATTCCCACCCCCAACATATGTTAAATGGTAAAAAAAAGTTGTTGTAACAGTAATCGTGCATGTTTAAATTCGGATTCAGCTTTTGTACGAAATTCAATGCATTCTAAAAGTTTTTTTTCATAATGCGGAAGTTTCAGCTTATGATTTTAGATTATAGATTATTCTTTACACTTTGAGATGTAAATATCATTTTGTCCTTGATGGGCCCTTAACACTTGAGTATAAGAGAAGGGAAAGGAAGAAGGAGAATGGGCGGGAGAGAGTAATGAGGGGCAGCAAGGAGCATTTATAGCTAGTGGAAGTGGATTTATAGCTAATGGGAGTGGAAAGTAAAGAGGGGGCAGCAAGGAACATTTATAGTTAGTGAGAGTTGAGAGAATAAAAAGGGGCAGCAATTAGCATTTAACTAGGCGGTTATGGCAAATGAATAGACACTTAGTGGAGGGAATAAATAGGGAAGTGGAGAAGGGGAGAAGGGGAGAAGGCATCCAATCATTTGAGTAAAGAATTGGGGCCTTTGGGCAAGGAGGAAGCAGATCCTCGAACATTTGCAGGTTTCTTTGTTCTGTTTTCTATTTTTCAGTGTAATCAAGAGGGGTTTTCCCTATTGTAAGGAGCTAGACTCCATTGTTTCTTTCTGAGTAAAACCAGTACCTATCAGTTCTCAATCAAATAACTTTTTTAATCATTCTATATCTATTTTGGTAATTTAATGCATAAAAATGATTATGTTTTATACCATCTAAACAAAACAGATTAGTTTAAAATCGCTTTTCGGCTAATATATCCAAACATAAAATTGATTCTATTATAATCGATTATAACAAAAAGCTTTTATACATTTATCGATTATTAAAATAATCATGTTTTCACAGTTATCCCAAACACACACTAACAGTTAATACAATACTACATACTCTAATAAATTGGTTTAAAATAGGTACATTTGGTGCCTAAACTTTTTTTGATAATATTGCATAATAATAACATTTCTTTACCCTTTTTTTATAGTATTTGAAATTATCCAATTGCATACATGTTTGCTAGTTTTTTTACCAAAGACAACAACAATAACCAAGCCTTTTCACACTAGGTGAGGTCTGCTACATGGATCAAATGACGCTATTGTGTCTTATCATAAACCAAGTCTTCAGAAAGTTTTTTTACCGAAGAAATTATATAAAAATTGTTGTAATTAAATCAAAGTGAATGTTGATAATTTCAAAATAGCTGCAGTTGTTAAATTGTTTTTGGAGTATTTTTTGACTTGATGGTATAAGAAATTCTTTGAATTGTAATTGTAACCTTAAAAAAGTATTTGAGGTGTGAATTTTAATAAATAATGTAAAAAATGTAATCCATTATAATTAAAATATTTTTATTTAGTAAATAAAGATCCTTGTAGTGGTCATCTCTATTAGTAAATAAAAGAATTGTGGAACAAAATCATACTGTAGTGATAATATTATTGAAATTTTAATTTATGATTTTATGAAAATAATATTATCATATAAGCAATATTGAAGTAAATATTTTCCTGTCATATTCCAAAGAGAAAATGATTATCATTTTAGAAAAGCAGTTGGAACTAATATGGAATTTGAACTGACAGTGATATATATAAAGTGTGAAATAAAAAGAAGTTTTACTTCATTAAAGAAACTGCTTAAGGGTAATTGAGGGAATAAAAAATTGTTATTAGTGAGTGTAGATATACAAATAGGAGTGCTAATAGCCCCACCTTTAAAATCAAGGGTTGGTGAATATGCTGATATTTTTTATTGCTATAGAAACCTATTACTTGATTAATAAAAATCCACTTTGAAACATTAAAATTAAAGAAGTTATTACAATTTTGTTGTTCAGGTCATATTTTCTTCTTTTTCTTGTTCTCATTTTGAAGATGGGAGTGGCTGAGTACGATTTGGTGTTGTTAATTTTCTTGTTTTAATTTGTATTGTAGTCCTGCTATCCTGCACTGTGTGTTACATTTAGATACAAGTATACAACCTTCATCTTACGCCATTTTGTGTGCTTGATCTTACTGGCTCACAACCTTTCAGTTTCCAGCTTCAAGCAGTGGTTTAGCACAGAGATTATTACCTTCCTGTTGTCAGGTTAGTATGAATCAAGTAGATAATTTTTTTTTTATTGATATGTTCTCGACACCTAGTTTTGTATTTGATTCAATAGTAGTGAAAACATACTCACAGACAGTTAAAAGCGAAAACATCTTTCCTTCTTTAGATCTAGGAAACATAATCAAGTACACAAGATGTAGTTGGCTATAGAGATGATGCTCGAATCTTTAAGTCTTATGAATCAGAAGCTGTCAACTACTGAAATGCAGTAATTCACCCTTTCTTTATAAATTTTTTTTGAATGGGATTCCTCTCTTCAGATGTTCCACGGTATTAGAGACTTTTGCTGTAATGATTTTTTTTTCTCTTTTAATTGCATTATGTCTTTTATCCGCTCATACAGGGATTATTTTATCCATCTTTTTGGTAATATTTTTGTTTGTCAATAAATTTCTTCATTTAGCTTCAATAGTAGTGAGGTGCATAGGATGTATACAATATGTATAAGCTTTCTCTGTCTTTCTCACTTGTGGGTTTACCCCCAATATGTCTATGCATATGTTTTTTTCCCCCCTTTTTTTATATGTTGAATCTATGATTTTATTTTATTGCGAAAGATTAAGAATCTTACTCTAACATCTTTATTGTAAAAAAATGAAAAAAAAGATATACATACCTCACATGTTTGAGCTTTCATGATTAAGCATATACATACCTCCAGAATGTTAGTATGCAGGTTGATTTTTAATAATCTGTTTGAAAGAGGTCATAATGTTCTTATATAAAAAAAAGTTCTAAAAAGATATTCTCTTATCCTTGTTATTTGATTTTTACCATTTATCTTTCTATTGGTTGGCTGCTTGGAGTGTTTTGAACAATCATTTTGGAATATAAAAAGTGAGGAGTGGGTTTGGCCATAGAATTTGAAAGAGCTCTTGCTTTTTTCACGTATTATTATTGTGAAGAAAAAGGAGGGTTTGATTCTTTGCAGATATGTGTTAAGGTGTGTGGTAAATTGAAATGCAAAAAACATTAAGAAGTCTACTGTTATTACAATAATACAGCTTCTTCGTCTTTTTTGTTGGGGGGGGGCAGGAGTGTCCTTTGACATCTTAATGGTGTTTTGTTGCCTTTACTGTATTTTATGAAGGTGTGGAGGCTTGTTTTTCTTTTCGATGTGCTTTGTGTTTTCTTTTCTTTTTATCTTTTCCATGGTTTAATTAACTGTGCCTTCTCCTCTGCTTTGGTTTTTAGCTGCTTTCTCCTCTTGGAACAGAATTTATGCTTCAACTAGTTCTTCCTTACTTGAGTTGACTGAAATTGGTTTTACTATTGATGCTAAATTGTTATAGATGGGAATCTTTTATTTCCATGAATGTTCATTTCCAAGGTTCATGATATTTATATTTCTTCCTTTTTAGGATGCTAATGCTGCACAAGTTTCTATTCGGGAGGTCAAAACAACAGATGGGGCTTGTTACTTGGCACTGAAGGTATCCAAGTCAAAGATGCAAGATGGTTTTTGGAGATTTTTAGAAAAATATGGCTATCGCTATGAGGGTGATCATACTCGAGCTTTGCTTCCTTGTGAGGTTTGATTTCTTCTGCCCTCTCTGGTTATCATGCTGCTTAAAATGTTTAGTTGCTTTTACTTGTCTGGATATATGTTGCCTAGTTACTATTTGTTTGCAATTCCCTTTTATTTTTGGTACATCCTCCATTTTATGTTGGCCTCTTACCTCTATATGCTTAATTTCTTATATTTCTTCTGTTTTTTTATTTAATTGCTACATGACTGTTTATGTTCTTTATACTGCCATGCATCAAAGCATGTATAGGCATCCTTCAAAGAAAGACATCATTGATAATTGCTTTTTTGGATCTGGCATTATCATTGCCTCGGACATATTTTTTCCTTTGATTTTTATGGATATCCGATATAATGATTAGTATTACTTGTATCTTCGGGAGGATGACCTAATGCTCCTTTCAACTCCCTGAGCTTTGTCGTGGCATATATTTTTATCTTGACCATTTTAATTTCTGACTTCATCACACAGATGGAATTGGTATTTGCATTTTCTATAAGATTGAAATTTCTACTCATAAAATGTTTGTGATTTGCTATTATAGAGGTGTCTATAATTGAGAGTTTCAGGCTAATTGATGTGTGTGTGTGTGTGTGTGTGTGTGTGTGTGTTTTCTTTTTTTTCTTTTATTATCTTTCAGTTGAAACTCGAAATTGCCTTTTGATTTATATTTTGTTTGTCAAATGTCTAACAGGTGTTGGAAATTATCAAGAGAATTCCTCTAGAGACCAAAAAAAAGCTTGCTGGGAAAGGATATTTTCCTCAAGATGGATATGTTTTGAAGTATCTTCCTGTACCACCAAATTGCTTGTCTGTGCCAGCAGTTTCAGATGGCATCAGCGTCATGTCTTCAGTGAGCAAATGATAATGTGATTGGTGGCTTGATCCTAAAGCTCTTATACAGTGCATTGCTAAGTCACATTTCTTTCTCGCTTTGCAGGATCCTTCCATGACAATTCTCAGAAAATTGCTCAGGAAGGTTGAAATTATCAAAAGTTCTAGATCTGGTGAACCAAACTTTGAGTCTCATCAAGTAGAAGCAAATGATTTGCAGTCAGTGGTTGATCAATATCTTCAAGTAAGGGGTACTGCTAAGGCAGCACGTGATATAGAAACACATTTTGGGGTCAATAAAGAGCTCAATGATTCGTCAACAAAAGCATGGCTTGAGAAAATGAGGACTTTATTTATAAGAAAGGGTTCAGGTTTCTCTTCCCGGAGTGTGATAACTGGAGATGCTTATAAGAGAATAAATGAAATAGGAGTTCCGCTTGAAGTTGCCCAAAGGATAACATTTGAGGAGAGAGTTAACATCCATAACATGAGTTATTTGCAGAAGTTAGTTGATGAAAATTTGTGCCTGACGTACAGGGAAGGTGTGTCAACTTATTCTCTGAGGGAGGGTTCAAAGGGGCACATATATCTTAAGCCTGGTCAGATAGTGCATCGGAGGATTATGGATGGGGATATTGTCTTCATTAACAGACCACCTACAACACACAAACACTCGTTACAAGCACTTGCTGTCTACATCCATGATGACCACACAGTTAAAATAAATCCTCTCATTTGTGGGCCCCTTGGGGCTGATTTTGATGGTGACTGTGTCCATCTGTTTTATCCACAGTCACTTGCCGCTAAAGCTGAGGTTTTGGAGCTATTCTCTGTTGAGAAACAGCTGCTAAGCTCTCACAGCGGTAATCTGAACCTACAGCTGACCTCTGATTCATTGTTGTCGCTGAAGATGTTGTTCAAGACACGTTTTTTGGATAGAGCGGCAGCTCATCGATTGGCAATGTTTCTTTCGCTGCCTTTGCCACGGCCTGCTTTACTCAAGACCAATTCTGGTGATTCTTATTGGACTGCTGTGCAAATTTTACAGTGTGCTTTGCCTTCTTCTTTTGATTGCACTGGGCCCCGTTACTTGATTAGGCAGAGTGAAATCTTAGAATTTGTTTTCAATAGGGATGTTCTGCCGACAATGATAAATGAAATTGCAGCCTCAATTTTCTTTGCGAAGGGTCCTCAGGAGGCACTAAATTTCTTTGATGTAATACAGCCCTTTTTGATGGAGAACTTATTTGCTGATGGGTTTAGTGTTGGCCTACAAGATTTTTCAATCTCCAGGGCACGCAAAAGAATTATAAATAGAAGCATTGGGAAAGTTTCTCCGTTGCTGTATCAACTAAGGTCAATATACAATGAGCTGGTGGCGCAGCAACTGGACAAGCACATTCAAGAGGTTGAACAACCTGTCATAGATTTTGCTATAATGTATACCAAACTTGGTGATTTGATTGACTCTAAGAGTAAGTCGGCCATTGACAAGGTGGTTCAACAAATTGGGTTCTTAGGCCAGCAGCTTTTTGAAAGGGGAAGATTCTATTCGAAGGGTTTGGTTGAGGATGTTGCATCTCATTTCCATGTAAAGTGCTGTTATGATGGGGATGGTTATCCCTCTGCTGAATATGGATTACTTAAGGGGTGCTTTTTTCACGGTTTGGATCCTTACGAAGAGATGGTGCATTCAATTTCCACAAGAGAAATAATTGTGCGTTCCTCGAGAGGATTATCTGAACCTGGAACTCTGTTTAAGAACTTGATGGCCATCCTTCGCGATGTTGTGATTTGTTATGACGGGACGGTACGAAATGTTTGCAGTAATTCGGTGATTCAGTTCGAGTATGGCATACAAGCTGGAGATACAACTCAACACTTGTTCCCTGCTGGCGAGCCTGTAGGTGTCCTAGCTGCAACTTCTATGTCAAATCCTGCTTATAAGGCAGTCCTTGATGCTAGTCCAAGCAGCAATTCTTCATGGGAGTTGATGAAGGTAATCATTTCTGCCTTGCGAATAATGGGCATCTATTTTTCATGTCTTGGAAATGGATTTTTTCCTTATTTTATTTATTTATGCATTTTATCTTCAGGAAATATTACTCTGCAAGGTCAATTTTAGGAATGAACCAATTGATCGTCGTGTAATTTTGTACTTGAATGACTGTGGTTGTGGAAGAAGTTATTGCAGAGAACATGCAGCATATTTAGTTAAAAATCAATTGAGAAAAGTCAGTCTCAAGGACGTGGCAGTAGAGTTCATTATTGAGTAAGTTTCCTCTTTTTGTGTTTTTCTCTGATGCTGTATTCTGCATATATCTTGAACAAAATTTTCATGTTGCTTATAAGGCATGGAGGGATGGAAAGCACATTTGTGAAGGACCAATTTTTTTAAAAGCTTAAGCTTTTAGATGGAGGCCAATGAATGGTTTTATATCTGTAATATGTCCCCTCACGCAAGAGCCCAATTGTCTACAGGCTTGAACTCCTGACCACGTGGTCATGCAGGCTCTATACCATGTCAAGGACCAACTCTACTAACATTTATTCTGTTAGGTTTAGGCCCTTGAATGATTTTATAGCTCTAACATTATCATTATTGTTTGCTTTGCTTGAATTTTGGCTATTTTATGTCAGTTTCTTATCCTCTGCTTCTGTACTTCTGTTTTATACTTGCACATTCTCTATAATTCCACCCCCCACCAAAAAAAAGCCAATATCAGGCTTTTCTGCCGTAGGAAACAAGAGAAATTGAAATTTATGTTGTAGGCATGTTGCCATTAAGTTTGACACTAATGTTTGTATTCTTTTTAAATAGTTGTGACTTTCAAAAACGGTAAATTTATATTACAACTTTTTGAGAATTCAGATGTATTTAAGTTTCTTGAAAGAAGTAGGCTTATTTCTGGTGTTGCGTTGCTTTTCTTGAACTTCTTCAAGAGTTTATTTGGTGTCATTTTACTGGCTTTTCTGTATATTTTGTAGTTGTATGATATTGTTACTTGCTAGTATCTATGGAGTTGTTGCAAATTCTCTGTATCTGTGATTTGGTGTATTTTGTTGGTGCATAGTTTTTGAGTTTTCAATCAGAAGTTGTTGTCGATAGATTTGCTATGAGTAGGCTTATTTTCATGGGTTTTATTTCATGCTCAGCTCCTGGTTTTTTGTTGTAGGGGTAGCATTATTATTGTATAATGAGGTTGTCTTTTTGCACATGGCTTATGTTTTTCTCTTTTTGTTTAGGAGGATATCAAATCCTCATATGCAGTTTGTCTAATCTCTTTTTAATTTAACTCGTATTTTGTTGGGGTTAATAGATATCTTTGCATTAATCGAGCAAGTTTTAATATTTTATATTGTTAAAAAGATGTGTTGAGTTTTTTTTTTTTTGGGACCTGTTTCTCATTTGCAGATACCAACCACAGCGAACTCGCAAGGAAAGTTCTGAAATTGATGCAGGCCTTGTTGGTCATATTCATCTGGATGAGGTTATTGGATTTCCTTTATATCCAATTTGAGCATATTTACATGTTGCTACCGACCTGACTCCAGACATTCATGCTGCCATGTCACTGGGTCATGGCAACTAGACTGAAATTTTTTTCCTTCTCTTTATAAACTTGAATGAACTGACATGACGGAACATTTTTTTCTTGCCTCTGGATTTTTGCTTGTGTTTTCTTTGTCAGATATGCGGTGGGGTTTTCTAATTCTTTTGCTGTGTTTCTTTGTTTTTAGAAAGTTTCCTGATCCTTGTATCTTGTAATATTTTAATAATTAAAAAAAAAAGATAATGTACTGAATTTGATATAATTAGTGACTCTTTTGTTTTTTACATACATTATTGAACATTTTATTCACTTACTTTATTTATTGAATTATAAAATTATATGTTATTTCTTCTTTTTAACATGTTACGATTTTGTTAATTTTTTAATATTTGAATTTGAATGTATATACTGGTTGAATTTTTTTCCCGGCATATATTTACACGTGTGTATATAAATTCTAAAATTTCTGAGCTGTTAATTTATTTTTCCTTCTAGTAACACCCTTAATGAATATCAGTAGCCAAATATAGAAAAAAAGGAAAAACTAAACTAATGATCTTTAGAATACTAGAGCATCTATATGCTTGTCAAATCAGCCTAAATGTATACTAAAGAAAATGAATAGATAACTAGTGTGACAAACGGTTTAATAGCTTAGTGCTAAGTAGCTGTTCAGTAGAGGAAAGTGTTTTATAAGTTCAGTCATGATTTATTGGGTTTGGCCAGGTTTTGATGTCCTGCTGGTCTAATCTTTATTAACCTAATGTAGGCTCTGAATTACTGGGTGTTTGGGATTACCAGCCTGTTTGGGTCTGATAATCATGGGTGCTACAGTCCTTTAAGTCTTTTATTTATTTAGTTATTTATTTTTGCTTTATTATTATTATTATTATTTTTATTAACATGAATTAGCATTGTTTTGGAGGTGAAAATTAGGGATCACATCATCCCACAAGTTGCATAGTTTAGATATCTTGGATCCATCTTACAAAGTGATGGGGAGATTGATGGACATGTAACGAGATCTATTTTGTGAATGTTGGGTTGTAAAGTGTGAGCAAAATATAAGTGGTGGTTATGAGAATCTAGTGGTGAGGAGCAATATATTTGGGAAAAAATTGGAGTAGCACCCCTATTGAGGAGAGGATGACAAAAACTTGTCTAAGGTTGTTTGTTCATATGAGGAGAAGAAAAACACAGGCCCAAAGCCAAAACTGAATCAAATGGAAGATTGTTTGATTAAAACAAGTAGTGGAAGACCGAAGAAAACTTTAGGAGAAACCACTAAAAGAAGACCTTACTCTAATGAATTTATTGAAAATGTGGTGTTTGATAGAGCCTAATGGCGTTTGATGTATATAGCTGATCCCATCTAGTGGGATAAGGCTTGGTTATTTTATATTATGTTTTTTAATGACTATGCGTACCATTTTTGAACAGATTATGTTAAAGAAGCTGAAGATCAATATGGGTGAAGTATTCCAAAGATGTCAAGAAAGACTTAATTCCTTTTATCGGAAGAAGAAACTTAATCAACTTTTTAAGAGGACTGAATTGTGTTCCAGGTTAACCTTCAGTTCTGTCCATATGCATTTGATAAACTGCTATACATTCTTAATTATTCGTGCTTACCTGAAGTAATTAGTTGCTTGCAATATGATCAGTAGTACACGTAGGAGCTCATTTTTATCCTTTTCTTTTTCGGTCTTTTTCTTTTAAAAAATAGTGAAGCATAAATGGTAATATGGGCATATTTTTATGTTACAAGCTGTTCTGATTTTCTTGTGTGGTTTTCTTTTCTATTTTCTCCTCCTTTTCATAACCCATCTTTTTCTTGTAGTTAATTTTGTTTTTCTATTAAAATAAGTTGTAAAATACTGAAACAATTATTAATATACGATGTTCTTGTCATCCACCTTTTCATTAGGTTGTTATGCATATGAGTATATGACTATGAGCATAGCAAGTTCCCTAACTTGTTTTACTTTTTGATAGAAAAGAAGCTTTGTTAGAAAGAAATGAGAGAAAGTTCTAGTAAAGGAGGATAGAAAATCTTTCTAATCAGAAAAGCAAAATAAAAGGAAAACTAGAAAATAAAAAATCGTAGCAATGCTGCCCAATCTTTATACAACTTTGAAAAGGCAACTCCCTTGAAGCAACCATTAGCAGAACACCATAAAGTGGCCATATCGACAATCCTATCCGATGATAAGTTGATGGGCAAAATGCTCAAACATGTTGTATCTAGGATTTAAGATCATTTAATATTTATTGATCTACATAAATGATTTTTCACTTCTGTCGGGAATTTAAAGTTATCATATTCTACACTCAAAGTATATGTATGTTTGATGTGTGATGGGGGGGATTCCAGTGTTTGCCTATGATTTTAAGTTATCTTCACATTCAAGGCATGATTATATCATGATGTATCCAACAAACTCAACTATCTTATCTGTTTACTCGTTGAGTATGTCAATTCAATATTAGTGTGATTGAACCCTTTGAGTTTTGTCTCAAGCCTTCCTGGCATTATACTTGTAAAAACTATGGTTTCTGTTTCTTTTTCTGTTTCAGAGGTGATTCAAAATAGAATTTTCTCTTAGCTTCTTTAAGAGGATTTCTTATCTCCAGTTCTTTACTTTCTTCCCTGTGTAATAATATTTTAATTCAAAAAAAGAAAAAAGAAGAAGAAGAAAAAAGTAGATAAAAGCTTATGTATGTGCATTGCCTTTCTATGTACATTGTAATCACATGCTTTCTCTTCTTACTAATCAAGTTTACATGTTCCTTTTGACACTAAAGATAGCAACATAGAGCAACTTTTTTAGAGTTAAAAAATGACCTTCTGATCTATGTTCCTTTTTGGCAGTGAGTCTTGCTCTTTTTCACATTCTTCTGCACCATGTGTAACGTTCCTCTGGCGAGATGGTGATGTTAATGATTTAGACAAAACTGCAAACATCCTGGCTGACATAATCTGCCCGGTTCTGTTAGAAACAATAATCAAAGGTATTTTCCTTTTAATTCATTCTTAATAAAGTACTATATTTCTATTATCATTAAATTAGTATGTATATTTTTTAAATTATAGGGTATAGGTTGGAAAGGTGGAAATGAAAAAAAATGATACTCTGAATAATATGGGATTTGATTGATACTATACACTAACCTAATGCTCCTATTTATTTATACTAATAATTAGGTCAAGTACTAGTACTAGTACAATCTAAAGCCCACTAATACAATAAGACTCCTAACCCTAAAATTGTAAATTGAAAGAACTCAGTTTTTTTGGAATTGCTTGTGTTAATAAACATACACAGCAAACCGATGCTTGCCTTTTTACACTTGGAATATTAATTACAACTTGTATTTACAAGACAAATAAATGAGATAGTTATTCCCTTAGTACATGAACTAGAAAATACATGAATCTACAAAATACTTCCTAAACTAATGTGGATGGTGGACTGTGCATGAATGTAAGTGGACGGTGCTCAACACTCCCCCTCAAGTTGGAGAATGGATATCAATCATTCCCAGCTTGCAAGTGAGATTTTGAAATTTATCTTTGGGAAGACCCTTGGTTAGCACATTAGCCAGTTGATGTTCAGATGGGATATATGACGTGGCAATCAATCCACTATCAAGTTTCTCTTTAATGAAGTGTCGGTCAATCTCTATATGTTTGGTCTTATCATGCTGAACTGGATTGTGAGCAATGCTAATGGCTGACTTGTTATCACAAAACAGCTTCATTGAGACTTCATACTTAATCTTGAGATCATCAAGAATGATTTTCATCCATAACAATTCACAAACTCCTTGACCCATAGCTCGGAACTCTGCTTCTGCACTTGATCTTGCAACTACATTCTGTTTTTTACTTCTCCATGTTACAAGATTCCCTCCAAGAAACATGCAAGAGCTAGTGGTTGACCTCCGTCAATAATTGATCCCTAAGATAGTCGAAGATCGGATAGACTTCCATAGATAGATTTGTACCCCTTTTAAACAACAATCCTCTTCCTAGAGAAGCCTTGAGATACTGTAAAATACGATCAACAGCTTGCATATGTCTTTTTCTTGGGTCATGCATGAATTGGCTTACCATGCTCACAGCATATGCTAAATCTGGTCTGGTATGTGCCAAATATATTAACTTTCCGACTAACCTTTGATACTGAGCTTTATCTACTTTTGGACTTTCTTCCTCATTACCCATTCTATGATTTTGCTTAATCGGTACTCCAGAAGTCTTACATCCAAGCTTCCCAGTCTCCTTGAGAAGGTCAAGGACATATTTCTGTTGAGAAATGAAGATACCTTCTTTAGAGTAGGCAACTTCAATTCCAACGAAGTATTTTAATCTCCCAAGGTCCTTTATTTCAAACTCAATAACCAGTTTCTCCTTTAAAAGAGATTTCTCAACATCATCATCCCCTGATATAATGATATCATCTGCATACACAAGTAGTACAGTCAATTTACCTTCAGGTGAGTGTTTAATAAAGAGAGTATGATCACCTTGACTTTGTCTATATCCAAGGGACACCATAGTCTTCTTGAATCTTCCAAATCAAGCACGAGGTGATTGTTTCAAACCATATAAGGCCGCCTTCTTCAATTTACATACTTTATTTCCTTCACCATATGAGTCATATCCAGGAGGAACCTCCATATAGACTTCTTCCTCTAATTCACCATGAAGAAAGGCATTCTTCACATCAAACTGATGAAATTCCCATTGGAAGTGTGCTGCAAGAGAGAGCAGAATTCTATCTGTGTTCATTTTTGCCACAGGGGCAAATGTTTCCTCATAATCTATCCCATAGGTTTGTGTATACCCTTTTGCAACCAGCCTTGCTTTATACCTGTCTAGTGTACCATCAGACCGGTATTTCATAGTGTAAATCCATCTGCACCTAGCTAATCTCTTTTCCTTTGGTCTCTCAACAATTTCCCATGTTCCATTTCTTTCCAGAGCTTGCATCTCCTCATTTATGGCTTGAACCCAATTCTTATCCTTCAATGCTTCCTGTACTGTCTTAGGGATTTTGATAGAGTCAATGGCTGCAATAAAACTTTGGTGCTGCAAAGAAAGGTTTTTGGAGGAGACAAATTGGGAAATAGGGTACTTAGCACAAGACCTTTTCCCTTTTCTTAAGGCAATAGGTAAGTCATCATCAATGTTAGGATCACAATTATACAAAGGAATAGGTTCAGAAATAGGATTAGTGCTTTCAGTACTCACCACCGGTACAGACACTTGGGGTTGAGGCTGGACTAGTTCGGGTTGTTTTTTTCTTTGATACACCAATTTTGGCAAACTTGCTTTAGTCCAAGCAATTCTTTCAAGTTTAGGAGGGTGACTGTCAGAAGGAGCTAATTCCTGTATATTAGAAGGCATATCAGAAGATGGAAATAAGGGAATGTTAATGTCTGGAGAAAAAATCTCAGCTTCCGAATCAGTAGAGTTCTCCCCCTGAAGCTGAGAAGAGATGAAGAATGGTTGATTTTCTTGAAAAGTGACATCCATGGAGACAAACACACGACGAGAGGAAGGATGATAACATTTGTATCCCTTCTTGTCAGGAGCATAACCAATGAAAATACATTTAATAGCACGAGGATCAAGTTTGCCCCAATGCAGACGATGGATATGAACAAAAACAATACAGTCAAAAACACGAGATTCAAGACTTTGCATAATAGGAGCAGAGGGAAAAAAAGATTTCATGACATGAACAGGACTCACACCACCAAGGACTCTAGAAGGTAACCTATTTATTAAATAAGCAGCAGTCAAAACAGCTTCCCCCCAGTATGAATTTGGAACAGACATCTGAAACAATAAAGCTCTAGTAATTTCAAGCAAGTGTCGATTTTTTCTTTCAACAACCCCGTTTTGTTGGGGAGTATCAACACATGTAAGTTCATGAATAATACTGTGTTGTTTAAGAAAGGTGGAGAAATTTTGATTCACATATTCTTTACCATTATCAGACCTTAGACGTTTAATAGTTTTATCAAATTGAGTTTTAATCATATGATAAAACTGGATGAATAATTGGTAGTCGTCTGATTTATCTTTCATTAGGAAAATCCAAGTGACACGAGTGCATTCATCAATAAATGACAAAAACCATTTTGCACTAGAAATATTAGGAATATATGCAGGGCCCCAAACATCAGTATGGATAAGAGAAAAAGGTTCACTACTTTTATTACCATTTGGAGGAAAACTCACTCGATGGTGCTTGGAAAACTCACAAATATCACAATTAAAGGACTCAACTGACTTATTTAAAAATAAAGTAGGAAACATGGATCTAAGTAAAGTAAATGGGGGGTGTCCAAGACGTTTATGGTGGAGCCAAATTTGGGAGGCACAAGACTTGATACTAGATTGATGACAAGAATGTTGCAACTTTTGACTAGAGCCTCTTGACACTTTCATCTCAAGGTAGTACAACCCTCCCTGTTCCTTAGCAACCCCAATCGTTCTCCCAGTGATAAGATCCTGAAATACACAATGAGAGGAAAAAAAGGTTACAACACAATTAAGGTCTTTGGTAAGTTTTTGTACAGAAAGAAGGTTAGATGAAAGTTTAGGAACATGAAGCACATTTTTCAAATTTAGAAATTGACTAAGTTTAACATTACCAAGATCAGCAACTGATGTATGAGAGCCATCAGCTACAGTTATGTGATGATTACCCGTGGGATTTTTATATGATGAAAAAAAGGAAGAACAGAAGGTCATGTGATCAGTAGCACCAGAATCAATAATTCAAGAATCCTCATGAACAGTTACTGAAGCATGTGAGAATAAAGAACATAGATTCTTACCATTCATGACCAGAGAGCAAGATCCAGAAGGCTTACTAAGGGAAGCCATAAGAGACCTTAATTGTTCCAGTTCTTCTTTGCTAAGGGTAGGGATATCATCTTTCACCTGTTTGGCCTCCATCTTTGACTCCAAGTCCATGGAAGTCAAGTGTGCCTGTCCTCGGGCAATATTTTTAAATCCCCCTGTGCGGTTAAGAACCTGGTCCTTCCCATGGAGTTTAAAACAGTTCTCCTTAGTATGACTAGGCTTCTTGCAATAGGAGCACCACCGATTAGGTTTAGATGAGGATGAATAAGATCCTGTTTTGACAGATTTTAATGCTGATCCTTCAGTTGGCTTTTCATCAAGCATGACTGCTCTCCGGCTTTCTTCCCCACGAATTGTATAGAACACTTCTGATAGAGTGGGCAACTTTTCTTTTCCCAATATTTGTACCTGAATAGGATCATATTTAGGATTCAAACCTGATAGGAATTCAAATATCCTATCTTTTTCAATAAATTCGGCCAAGGTGGTTGAGTCTTTACTGCATTCCATTTTCAAGTTCTGGTATTGATCCAACTCAATCCATAAACCATTTAAAGTTCCATAATAATCCGTCACAGACAGAGTTCCTTGTTTGGTGTTGAAGATTTTAGTCTTCAACTCGTAGCAGGCAGCAATATCCTGTTTCATTGAAAACGTTTTACGAAGATTCTCCCAAATTTCGCGGGCTGATGAAAAGAACATACAATTCCGGCTAATTTCTGGAGTCATGGAATTCCAAAGCCAAGTCATAATGAGAGAATCCTCATCATCCCAAGCCTCAAACAGTGGGTCATGTTTTCTAGGTGCAGTTTCCTCGATGTGGTTCAATTTTCGTCGTCCTTTGAGGGTTGTTCGAATGACTTGAGCCCATTGTAAATAGTTTTTTCCATTGAGTCGATAGGAAGACTGTAAAGGAGGAAGGTCGTTTGGGTTCAGGATTGAAGGCTGGATTGTATTGCTTTGAGAGGTAGTGGATTCGGTCTCAGACATGATTAAAACAAAGATAAGAAAAAAAGGGTTTTAGGATGCACAACTATTAAGGCAGCGGCTGAAGATTCTGATGGTTGAAACAGAGAGAGGAAGGGCTGACGGTCAGGTTGGTGTGGCGCGACGGTGAACAGTGGCCGGGAAGGTGGCGCGTGAATCTCACGCGCCGGTTGGAGTAGGCACGTGTGGTGGCGCGTGTGGCGGTTTCCGGGAGTGGGTCTTCTGGGTTTGGTCGGTCGGAGATTTCTGAGAAGGATGATGGGTGGTTTTTTTGATGAAAGGTCGTTTTTGAAGGTTGGGCAAAAGGAAAGTGAAGAACAAGGTGTTTTGAAGGTTGTTCTGTTTGAGAACCAGAACTTGCAATGAAGGCAAGTGAAGAACAGGTCCTGCAATGAAGGCAAGGCACCTGAGGATACTCAGCAATGAAGGCTGAGGCAGCGGGGAAAAATGAAACAGAGACTCCCAGGGTCGGGAGCTCTGATACCAAATTGTAAATTGAAAGAACTCAGTTTTTCTGGAATTGCTTGTGTTAATAAACATACACAGCAAACCGATGCTTGCCTTTATACACTTGGAATATTAATTACTGTTGGAATTAGTAGCATTTTCACAAACACTATTGTCTAAATTATATCCAAGTCTTTCAATATGGTATCAAGAGCAGGTTCATGTGTCCTTTGAAGGTTTCTGCCTCTGGTCCAGCAGAAACCTTGCACCTTCAACCTTTATCCTTGTATGAAATCTTCGGCCTCTGGTTCGTCTGTCCTTCAATACTCTTCACGCACTGGTTTTGTACTGTTCTGGACTGTTCACATCACTGTTTCAACTGTTTGGTACTGTTCCATACTATTCCGTACTGTTCATTACTGTTTCGTACTGTTCTGTCACTGTTTGTTACTGTTTCATCTTGCTTGTTACTGTTCATTACTGTCTGGCCACCGGAAAACCACCGCGACCGCTCAGAACTGTTCGCCTCGACCTTCTCTGTCTGTCTAGCTGGTCAAAATTCAATTTTTCGGTTGTTTGGAAAAATGGGTCGTCCTCAATGCACATATTGCAAGCGAATGGGTCACACTCATAATACTTGTTACTCTCTTCATGGCTTTCCTCGAAAATCACTCAATGCTTGAAATGTTCAAGGAAAAATTTTCCGAAGCCGAGTACCAAGAGTATCTTCAATTAAAAGTTGCCCATCAGTCTCATGGGTCTACTGCCACTGGTGTTCATGACTCCGTAGCCTTCATATCTCAATCCGGTAACAATCAAAATCTTTGGATAATTGATTCAGGTGCATCTAATCATATTGCTGGTAATCATTCTTTATTCTCCTCCATATCTTCTCCTAAATTTCCTCACTTCATTACTCTTGCGGATGGTTCTAAGGTCAGCGCCAAAGGAATCGGTCATGTTTCTGTCACTTCTTCTATAACTTTAAAATCGGTTTTGTTTATACCTAGTTGCCCTTTTAATTTGATCTCCCTTAGTCAACTTACTTGATCTCTAAACTGCTCAATAACTTTTGATGCTGGTTCTTTTACTATACAGGAACGTGGTACGGGTCGGATGATTGGTGTAGGACATGAATCAATTGGTCTTTATTACCTCCAATCAGCTCCCTCTGTAAGTTGTACTGTAGTTGAGTCTCCAAATCTTCTTCATGAACGATTGGGCCATCCAAGTTTGTCAAAATTGAAGCAAATGGTTCCGAATCTTGCAAAATGTCATCATTGAATTGTGAGTCGTGTCAACTAGGCAAGCATGTTCGCTCTTCCTTTCCAAGCAAAGTTGAAAGCCGAGTTGATTCCCCTTTTTCAGTTATCCATTCAGATATATGGGGACCGAGTCGTGTGTCTTCTAATGGCTTTCGATATTTCGTTACCTTTATTGATGAATTCTCTCGGTGCACTTGGGTTTTCTTAATGAAAGAACGATCTGAACTTTTGTCTATTCTCATCACTTTTGTTAATGAGGTCAAAACCCAATTCGGTAAGACAATCAAAATCCTTAGAAATGATAATGCAAAAGAATACTTTTCTTTTACTTTTTCTTCTTTTTTGTCATCACAAGGCATTCTCCATCAATCCAGTTGTCCTCATACCCCTCAACAGAATGACATAGCTGAAAGGAAGAATAGACATCTTGTTGAAACTGCTCGGACCTTGTTACTTCATGCGAATGTACCTGTCCGACATTGGGGAGATGCAGTTTTGACAGCTTGTTATTTAATTAAACGGATGCCATCGTCCTCTCTTGATCATAAAATACCACATTCCATTTTATTCCCTAAAGAGCCACTATTTCATGTCGCTCCACGGATATTTGGATGCACTTGTTTTATTCATGACTTGTCTCCAGGTCTTGATAAGTTTGCTGCCCGAGCCATCAAATGTGTCTTTTTGGGATATTCCAGGTTACAGAAGGGTTACACGTGTTACTCTCCTGTGCAGAATCGTTATTACATTTCTGTAGATGTAACGTTCTTCGAAGAAAAGTTTTACTTCTCACCATCCACAGTTGAGTCTCATACTATTCAAGAGGTCTTTCCGATTCCTTATCTTGGTCCATCACCTTCCCCTTTGTCAGAATCTGTTTCGACTACAGATATTCCTGACAATCCCCCACTCGAGCAATCTCAAAGGTCACCCATTATATTCTGTCGTCGTCCACATGTTGCTAATACAGAATTGGAAGGCACTGAAAGACCAGCTGAATCATGTCCTGCTCCAGCGGATGACCTTACAACGGACCTACTTGAAGGAAACCTTGACTTGCCCATTGCTCTTTGGAAAGGTACTCAGTCAACCCGGAATCCTTATCCTATTTATAATTTTTTAAGTTATCATCGTCTTTCTCCTTGTTACTATTCCTTTGTGTCATCCTTATCTTTTGTTTCTATTCCTAAACATGTTCATGAGGCACTTGATCATCCAGGATGGCGACAAGCCATGATTGATGAAATGCAGGCACTTGAGCACAATGGTACTTGGGAGTTGGTTCTCCTTCCTTTTGGCAAGAAACCTGTTGGATGCCGCTGGGTGTATGCTATTAAGGTTGCCCCAGATGGGCAGATTGATCGTCTCAAGGCTCGTCTGGTGGCCAAAGGTTATACACAAATTTATGGTCTTGACTATGGAGATACCTTTTCCCCAGTAGCAAAAATTACTTCTGTTTGACTGTTTCTTGCCATGGCTGCCATTCGTCATTGGCCATTATATCAGTTAGATATCAAAAATGCCTTTCTTCATGGTGAACTCGAAGAAGAAATTTGCATGGAGCAACCGCCTGGCTTTGTTGCTCAGGGGGAGTCTGGATTAGTTTGCAAACTACGACGATCCCTCTATGGGCTTAAACAATATCCACGAGCTTGGTTTGGGAAATTTAGTTCTGTTGTCCAGGATTTTGGACTAAAACAGAGTAAAGCAGATCATTCAGTCTTCTATTGTCATACTTCTTCAAATAAATGTGTTTATTTGGTGGTTTATGTTGATGATATAGTCATCACAGGAAATGATCATGAAAGAATCTCTTAACTTAAGGAACATCTCTTCAGCCATTTTCAAACCAAGGATTTGGGGAAGTTAAAATATTTCCTTGGCATTGAAGTTGCTCACTCAATTAATGGGATCACAATCTCACAAAGAAAGTATGCATTGGACATGCTTATCTGAAACCGGTATGTTGGATTGTAGGCCCATTGATAGCCCTATGGATCCAAATCGAAATTACTACCTAGTCGGGGGAGCCTTATTCGATCCGAAAGATATCGAAGATTGGTTGGAAAACTTATCTACCTCACTATTACTAGACCAGATATCTCCTTTGCAGTTGGGGTAGTAAGTCAGTTCATGCAATCCCCTCATACTGATCATTGGGATGCAGTGATACGAATTCTGAGATATACCAAAAAGGCACCGGGACAAGGGCTACTTTATGAAGACAAAGGAAACACCAAAATAGTTGGGTATTGCGATGCAGATTGGGCAGGATCACCAATTGACAGACAATCTACTTCAGGATATTGTGTTTCTATTGGAGGGAATGTTGTCTCTTGGAAAAGTAAAAAACAAAATGTTGTTGCACGATCTAGTGCAGAAGCAGAATATAGGGCTATGGTTATAGCCACTTGTGAACTTATTTGGATCAAACAACTTCTTCAAGAATTGAAGTTTGGAGACACCCAACAGATGAAGTTGTGTTGTGATAATCAAGCTGCCCTTCATATAGCTTCTAATCCAGTGTTTCATGAAAGAACTAAACATATCGAAATTGATTGTCATTTTGTTCGTGAGAAGGTTCTTTCTAAGGAAATTAGTACTGAATCTGTTAGCTCTAATGGTCAACTGGCAGATATCTTCACAAAATCTCTAAGGGGGCCGAGAATTCAATATATTTGTTTCAAGCTTGGAGCATTTGATTTATATGCTCCAGCTTGAGGGGGAGTGTTGGAATTAGTAGCATTTTCACAAACACTATTGTCTAAATTATATCCAAGTCTTTCAATAATTACAACTTGTATTTACAAGACAAATAAATGAGATAGTTATTCTCTAAGTACATGAACTAGAAAATACATGAATCTACAAAATACTTCCTAAACTAATGTGCACGGTGGACTGTGCATGAATGTAAGTGGACGGTGCTCAACACCTAATATTCTAAAATTCCGCCTTAAGCTAAAGCTTACTAAGTTTTAAGCTTGTTACAAGTAGCAAACCCACAAACAGAAAATATAGATTACCACAATCTAAAACAACTCAGCCGATCTCAAATAAAGAACTTAGGCAATTAGTACTCTCCCTCAATAATAAAACCGTGGCGGCACCTTTGGTAGATAGCTCTTAGAAGTCTTTGGCCTTTCTCCTGAAGCACTGGAATTACCACTGGCCAACACAAGCACAAACAGGTCGTTGCACGGCCTGTCATGCGCTCAAATGCAATACCATGTTCAAATTACAAGGTTTAGGTAGGGAAGTGGGGGAAAGAGAAGAAGGATACTCTGAATAACCTGAGATTAGATTGATACTTTGATGTGATACTATACACTAATACAATAAGATTAATGGCCTAATTACCTAATGCTTTAATATGTATTAATCTGTTATGTATTTGCTACAAATATACACAACATTGCAAACTGTACAAATGTCTCGTTTTGCAGTATAAACATGTTGCGTCCTTGTTTCACTAGTTGGTCTTTTTATATTCAATTTGGGATTTTAAATTTTAAAGAGCTAGCTATCGCTTTTTACTGGAGCATATCAGACTCTAAGTTATTTTGTTTGATAAGAAATGCACTCATCCATATATGTTTTTTGGAAGATTGGTGACTGCATCTAAGAAAAGTAGCTCAAAGGCTGCTATTTGTTTTCCTTTTCTTTCCTTTCTGAAACTCAGATTCTGAGCACTGCAATCATTCAGAGAATGAGTAAACAAATTTAGAAGCTAAGGCAAAATCATTTATATAATTCATATTTTATGAACTATTATTATTCACTCACCTAGTGGGAAAATGCTTTGTTGTTATTGTTGTTGATGAACTATTATTATTCAGAAAGATTTAGTAAAATTAGATAAAAAGCTAAAACAAAATCTGTTCGTTTGCTTACTCTGTAGAATTAAATAGATCACTTTTCTTAAAAAGAAAACTGTCATTTTCTGTGCAAACACCTCAGTGGTGGAATATGGATTAGGAATTATAGTCGGCTATGGATTAGGAATAATGGGATATATACGTATGGACTAGGATCATATTGTTATTTGGGAATTTATTTGTAATTTGAGTGTTATTTGGATATCTTTAATTTTTTGGATAGAAAAAGCATTTTTATGTTATCTTTAATAAAATGGGTTATTGGGGTTTGTGGTACTCAAAGATCAATTCTCCTACCTTCTTAAGCTGTTAGGTGGAGGCCTTGGAATGATTTTTTTATGTCTAACATGCCCCCTCACCCTTGCACATAAGCCCTTTGGGCTTAATGCGTGGACAATGCTAAAGCCCAGGTTACCTTCTGCTGAAATTATGGAGTTCTATGAACTCTTGACCACTTTGTCATAGAGGCTTTGTAACCATCTCGAAGACCAAATCTTCCAAAAGCTTTAGCTATTGGGTTAGGTGGAGGTCCACGATTTATTTTATATCTCCAATAGTAGTAATTTAGGATTGCTCGTTTATCAAGCTGGGTTTGCCTATTTAAAGGATTGCTAGTTTGCCTATTTAAAGGATTGCTATAAAGTTGTCCAATGTGGCTTATCATCCGAAAAGACCAGCTAAGCATCATTGGCTTGGTCAGCCTTTACCTGACCAACTACCTAATACTACGCAGGCTCATCAAACAGCGCCTTCTAGCTTTCTTCAGGATTTGATTTGGTCCAAACTGTTTGGCAGATTCCCACGAATTATGCACCCGTTTGCCACTTTGTTTTCAACTGTTCCCACCTACTCAACGAGACAAGCTTGGTTTTCAAACTTGGACTTGAATTGTGAATCAAATTGTTCCTTAAGTTCTGTTTCTTCCTTTTCTGTCTCCTCCCCCATTTCTTCTCTTATCCTCCCTCCTTTGCGTCTTTCCCGCGGTTTTTTATTCCCTTCTTTTTCTTCCTTACTACATCACATAATTTGCTGTTTTCATTTTATACTGAGCTGCTACTTTGGCCTCCATCTTGGTGAATTCAAAGTTCAAACTGACTAGTGGAGCTCGGTTTGTTGCTTGTTGCTTGCATTATTACCATATCAAATGTTGGAAGTTTGTTTGTGATACTAGACTGTATGATACATAGGACAAGGTACAGAAGCTTGTGAGTGCAGGGTTGCATGAGTGTTACTATAGTGTCAGTATAGCAGTATTAGCTTCTTCTCCTAACTATTTGTAATCTTCTTCTCTTCATCGTCATGATTTTCTTTTTCTATAAAAAATGATTTTCTTCTTTTATCAAAAAAAGAAGAAGAATGTACATCAGCTCAAAAGAGCAGCCCCTTCCATTTGCTTGTCAAATAATAAAACATCCTTAAGAAACGTGATCTGAAACCCACAAGGTAGTTAAGAAAATTAAGACTGTCCAAAGAAAGATGAGGGCGAAGAATATGCTGGCTGAAATTTTTGGGATTACACTAGGGCCAAATACACCACCACCCTACAGCGAAGAGGGCACAGGACCACACCACCTTTCTCTCCTTTCCTCTCCTGAAAGTCTAAAACCTTTAATTCAGATATGCATCATGTGGCTGTAAACATTTGCACGTTGCCTTAAACCCTGACCCTTTTTGCTTCACTTAAAAGCCTCTGAATTATCTAGAAACATTTGCTCGAAGCTTGCAAGACCAATCCTACATTTACTGAAAGGCCAAGTCTTTTTTAGTTATACCCTGGACATCTTTTTGTAGTCTGAATGTTGTTGAATACTTTTCTTTTTTATAAATAAAGAATTTCATCAAGTTGATGAGAAGTTATAACAAAGTTTGTAGGATAATGTATCAATACATCAAAGCTGCCCAATCCCTCATCATATCTGTTAGGGACCATGTGATTTACACTAAATTGAAGCCAATCGCCAAATTTTATCCCAAATCAGTTGATGTGCCCTAATAAACCTCTTTAAAGATACAAGAGTTATGCTTCAACCAAATGCATGCCTCTTTACTTCTACCAAAACCATGAAAGCTATTCATAAAAATTGATCCAAGGACCTAGGGCTCACCCAACGTTCACCAAAAAGGCTGAACAAAGAATTTCAAAGAGAAAGAGCAGCAGAGCAATGTAAGAACAGATGAGGAACTGGTCTAAGCTAGCACTACACATGACACACATATTAGGAGAAAGAGCCATATGCGGCCTACGAACCTGCAACGTATCATTAGTATTAATTCAATTTTGTGACGCAGTCCAAATAAAAGACTTGACCTTAGAGGGAGCTTTGCACTTACAAAGTGGTTTTATGAAGATGGAAAGTGGTTCTATTCAATGAATGAGTTAGGAATTGGAAAAAGAATTGGACAAACACACCCCAGAGGAGTTAAGAGACCAAATTGTAATATCTGGGTTAGAAGACAGATGAACAGAGTCTATACTTATGTATTTATATAATCGTGTTAATGTATATGTCTGTTCTATGGTCTGTAGTTATGTCTATGATGATGTATTGCTATATTTGTGTGCACAATCTGAATGTGCTGTCCTGTTATGCTTCTTGGACTAACAGATCCTGTTGGTGAACAGTTAGAAAGACCCCAAGTTACTTAGGATAGGAAAATTTGTGTAGATTGTTTTTGGATTTGCTGGGAAGACAATAAACTATTATTTTGTTCTGCATTTTTTTTAATATCTATAATGCTTTGAGATGATTTCATTTTCTTTAATAATCTCATTTTCGCAATAATTTTTTGATAGAATTTATTCACTCATGTTTTAACTTCAGAAAATGTTAAAAAGTTAGCTTTCTAAAATAGCCTTCTTACTTGGATGACGACCCTGGCTCTGAACTTCTATATGGCTTGGCACCGGAGGAGACCTTTTACCATGGACAACACTGCTTTTGCATCTTATTGATGAATTTGAAGAAAGATTATAACTTGTATAAACTTTGTACAATCTTTGTTTTTTGGTGGCACTTATGTATATGTTCTACTTTTGGTATTGATGTATCATATTATTGTAAAAAGGAACTGAATGGATTTGTGCTACAACCAGTGGAATGTATAATATCTGGAAATCTTGAAAAAAAAAGTATTGGAATTTTTACTCTCATTTATCTTTTTAGGATGTAATTTGCTTCCTACTTTTCTTTCTTGTTCATATTTGTTAGCAATTAATTTATATTGTTTGTCTGTCATAAGTTGTGTTGCATTTATACGTTAATTACATATATATTCTTGTTAGTAATCTTTCTGATTTTCTCTCATAAAAAAATAGGAGACCCCCGTATTAGCTCTGCAAGTATAATCTGGGTTAATCCAGACACAAACACGTGGGTCCAAAACCCCTGCAAATCTCCAAATGGTGAATTGGCACTAGACGTCATTCTTGAGAAGGCAGCTGTTAAACGAAGTGGTGATGCTTGGAGGATTGTACTTGACTGTTGCCTTCCTGTTCTTCATTTGATTGATGCCAGGCGTTGCATCCCTTATGCAATTAAGCAAATTCAGGAATTAATGGGGATATCATGTACCTTTGATCAAGCAATTCAGGTAAATTTCTGAAGAATATATTGAATATAATGTTAAGTGTCTGCTGTCTGCTCTGCTTCTCTGTGATTATGCACCTTAAGCATGCATTTAACTGGTTGAGAGCCTTTGCCTCCAGTTTCAAATCTGCATTGAAAATCAACTAGATATAATTTCCTTATTCATTAATCCTTGAAAGTGCGTATATTTTCTCTTTACTTTATGTGAACAATAGTCATAGTCATCGGTGACTTAAAGTTGCCTGCTTATAGTATCATCTCCTGGTGTTTAGAGATTTTAAGTTTCAGGTATTTGAGTTGATTAAAGTTGCCAAACTATTAGGATTACTGTTGATGGCTGCATGAACTGTTATCTAATGCTCAGTTTTACCTCATTTATGCCTAATTCTAAGCCTCTATTAAAAATAGCACAAACCTGATAATCTACTTCAGCGGTGAGAGCATGTTTGGATTTGATTATATCTGATTATTTCCTCTTTTTTTTTTTTTTTCAAAAGCTCTTTCAGGAAGCTTTTGATTATAAGTTATTTTGACTACAAAATAAGCTAATCCAAATAGACACTGAATCCATACGTGTAAGCCTTTTTTTTTCTATTTTTAATATGGGAATCTGTTTTCTTTTTTATAGCACATGTCCTTCTCTACTGAGTCTATGTTGTTAATTATTTATTTTTCCAAACCAAACAAAAGGGAAGAAATTTAGGTGGTAATATTGGATGTATGAATGCTAACTAACGGTCACTGCTGGAGTCTTATACTCTTGTTATTCTCTTTATATTCTTTTGTAATTTCTACGATCAGATGTGGTCTGTAGGTTAAGGTATAAGTTTAATGAGCCAACAGCAAATAAAGTAGATATGAAAGAAAAATATGTAAAAGTTTGAAAGTGATTGGAGCCTTTTTGGAATCTATTTAAAGAACTTTATATATGTTTATTTCCAGCAATCTCTGTGAGAGCTCTTGTCATTACCTGCTTGTTGTTCTCTTTTCTAGTGAGTTAGGGGAGCTATTGAGTTCCTGTCTTTATTATGGGTATGGGTGCTACTAAGTGAGTGGTCATCGGGATCTTTAGCTTTCTCTGTTTCAGAAGAGGGATGTTTGAGCATTGTTGAAACTTGAAAGGTGTCTGATGGATCTCACAGAACAAGTAGCAATGGAATAGTGTATTATTAATTGAGAAAGAGAGCACCAAGGTTCTTACAGCAGAAACAGAGAAGCAAAGAAAATATTCCAGAGCCAATGGCTCCTACCAGAGAATGATTCTCCTAACTAGAAAATCAGCAAATACATCCCTGACCCCACACACTATCCTTCACCCCTTTTAATACCCTCCTCTAACCGTATCACATGGATCCCATGCCACCTCACTAACTAACTCTCATTCTCTCTCCATTGGCCCCACTTTTTACCTTCTAGAATAAACCCTCCATATAATGGGCCTTGGTGAAGTCAGCACCAAATCTGTATTGGGATCAAGCCCAGGTGTCCTATCACTGCTCCCTCCCGAAACAGCTACCTTGTCCTCAAGGCTGAAATGAGGAAATTGACTTTGTAGTAACTCTTCATCCTCCCAAGTTGTATCCTCTAGAGCCCGTCCTTTCCACTTGACCAGCCATTGCTTGATACGCTGCCCCCCTTCTCGGGTTTCTCTGGAGGCCAAAACTGTTTCAGGTTCTTCAACTTCCTCTGCCTCCACTTCCAACCCTTCTGGTAAAGAAACTTTAGCTGAATAGTCTCCTATAGCCTTCTTCAGCTGTGAGATATGAAAAACTAGGTGAGCTCTTGCTGTATCAGGCAACTTCAGCTTATAGGAAACAGCCCCAATCTTCTCAACTATTGGAAATGGCCCAAAATACCTTGGGGCCAGCTTTTGTTTAATTCTTCGAGCCACTGTATGCTGCCTATGGGGTCTTAATTTTAAGAATACCCACTCTCCTACTTCAAAAGACATTTCCCTTTGCCACTTGTCTGCGTATTTCTTCATTTGCTGCTGTGCTTGAGTCAAATGGTGTTTTAGTTGCCTAAGGGCTTCATCCCTATCCCCCAATTCTGCTGCAACTGCTTCTACTCTTGTCTCTCCTTGAGAAAATTTAACCACTTGGGGCGGTTTTCTTCCATATACCACTTCAAAAGGAGTAGTGCCCGTTGATACGTGAAAAGTGGTATTGTACCACAATTCCGCCCAAGATACCCAATATGACCAATTTTTGGGCTGCTCGGAAGCAGAACAATGCAGATATGATTCTAAGCACTGGTTAACCATCTCCGTTTGTCCATCGGTCTCCGGATGATGTGAAGAACTCATCTTCAGCACTGTCTCTTGCAAACGAAACAATTCCTTCCTAAACAAGCTATTTTTTAGCTGTGTAAAGGTGCTTCAAAGGGATGAAATGGCCATATTTTGAGAGTCTATCTACTACCACAAATATTGCTTCAAAGCCTTTTGACTTAGGAAGGCCAGTAATAAAATCTAGGGAAATATCTTCCCAAATCTGCTCCGGAATTGGCAAGGGCTGTAACAAACCGGCTGGAGAAGCAGCTAAGTATTTTTGCCTCTGACACACATCACAACCTTTTACAAAATCTTGTACTGCTTTCTTCATCCCAACCCAATACAAATTTCCTGCTATCCTTCTATAAGTCCTCAAGAACCCAGAATGACCACCCATGGGTGAGGAATGAAATTCCTCCAACAACACCGGTATACAAGCCGATTTGGCAGCCAAAACCAACCTGTCCTGGTAATACAACAGCCCCTGTTGCAGGCTGAACCCCGGTCTTGAGGCCGCATCCTGTTGCAGATCCGTGACTACTTGTTGCAAGTGTGGATCCTCTCGCACCTCTTGCTGCACTTGCTGTTTCTGTAACCAGATCGGAAACGAAGTAATTGCCTTCAACTCCCCTTCATCAAACCTCCTGGATAATGAATCTGCAGCTTTGTTTTCCGGTCCAGGTTTGTAAATCACCTCAAAATGGTAGCCTAAGAGCTTAGCTATCCAGTTTTGCTGGTCAGCCATGGTAATTCTTTGTTGTAAGAGGTGTCAGAGACTCTTTTGATCAGAATACACCACAAAATTTTTCCCCAATAGGTAGGGTTTCCAATGTTGGACCGCCAAGACAAGGGCCATTAATTCCTTCTCATAAGTTGACTTGCTCAAGTTGTTTTGCGACAAAGCCTTGCTGAAATAAGCTACCAGCCTCCTCTTTTGCATCAAGACCGCCCCTACTCCTCTCCCCGAAGCATCACACTCTATCTCAAAAGGTTGAGAGAAATCCGGTAGTACCAATACTGGAGACCGTACCATTACTTGTTTCAGCTCCTTAAATGCCTGGAGAGCTTTGGACCCCCAATTAAACCTTTCCTTTTTGGTCAATTCAATCAACGGCTTGGCTATTTTCCCATATCCTGCTATGAACTTCCTGTAGTACCCAGTCAAACCCAAAAAACCTTACTCCCTTAACATTGTGAGGAATTGGCCACTCCATAATACTTCGGATTTTTCCTGGTCTCATCCACCCCATGCTCCGATATAATGTGGCCCAAATACTCAACTTTCTTGCTGCCAAATGTGCACTTCTTTTGATTTGCTACAAATTCATTTCTTTGCAGCACCTTCAAAACTTAAGACAAGTGCTCTATGTGCTCCTCCCAGCTTGTACTATACACCAAGATGTCGTCAAAAAATACTAAGACGAATTTTCGAAGGTAGGGCCTGAAAACCTGATTCATCGTGGATTGAAAAGTGGCCGGGGCATTGGTTAATCCGAACGACATTACCAAGAATTCGCAATGCCCCTCATGTGTTCGGAATTCCGTTTTGTGCACATCCTCCTCTTTCACCCGTATTTGATGATACCCCAACTTCAAATCCAATTTCGAGAAATAAGTAGTCCCATGAAGTTCATCCAAAAGCTCTTCTACAATAGGGATAGGGTATTTGTCGGGCTTCGTGACCTTATTCAACTCCCTATAGTCAACAAACATACGCCAAGAAGCATCTTTTTTTTTAACCAGAATTACCGGACTCGAAAAAGCACTTGAACTATGTCTAATTATACCTTGAGCCAGCATGTTTTGAACCTGTTTTTCGATCTCACCCTTGTGATGGTAGGGGTATCGGTAGGGTCGAACACTAATTGGCCCAGCATCCTTACGCAACTCAATTGAATGCATGGTGTCTCTCCGTGGTGGTAGGCCTGTTGTCTCTCTGAATACCTCAGAAAACTATTCTAACACCTGTTGAAGTTCTTCTTGTTGCTGTAACAACAGTTCCGGGTCTTTTTCAGTTTCGACCTCCCCTGTTTCTCCTTTCAGCAAGCTATGTAATGAAAATGCTTGTGAGAGATTCATTTTCTCCTTTTTCTGGCTCATCCCCGAGGAGCCATGGCCATGCAACTCCATCAATTCGCCCTTCCATTGAAAACTAACTGTCATTTCTTCCCAGTCAAACATCACCTTCCCAAATCGCTGTAGCCAAGATACCCCCAAGATCAAGTCCAGATCCCCCAACTCCAACACATAAGCATCTACTTGAGTTGTAAACTGCCCAAACTGCACCTCCACATCCTTACACTTCCCCATCGTCGTCACCCGGTGCCCATCGCCCAACGTCACCCCCAACGCTCGATCTTGTTTCATCGATAACTCCAATGCGGCTGTTACCTGGGGGAAATAAAACTGTGGCTAGCGCCACTGTCAATTAGTATCAGTATCGACACCCCCTTTACCTTTCCTTCTAATCTCAAGGTCGTAGGGCGTACATTCTTGCTGCTACACGCCTCAAGCAGCCTAAATAGCCCCATAGAATTACATTCTAAGGTTTCCTCTTCATCATCCTCCTTCAACTCAACCGCAATCACCTCGCCCTCTTCATTAATCGTCTCATCGTCCCCCAGGATAACCATGCGTAGTTGCTTCTCTGTACATTGATGAAGAGGATGATAGCGTTCCCCACATCGAAAGCACAAGCCCCTTGCCTTACGATCCATCAATTCAGAATAAGGTAAGTGTTTGATACCTCTATTCCGGTCACCGTTCGGCCGCCGTCCTTCTTCTCGGTTCATTCTCGCCGTACTTGAGTTCGAAGAAAGGATTGAACGAAGGTTCGATTGACCCCCTTTGGTCTGATTGCTTTTCGTTGGGCCAAACCCTAAACTCCTTTGGTTTGGGCCTGGGTTATGACTTAACCCGTAACTCAACCCAGAACTCGACCCTAATCCTACCCTGTTATTTGGCCCATAACCTGTGTCTCGTCCACCTCTCCACTGCCTCGCGTTTCCACCTCCACCGATGCGACGATGCAACGAGCCACGCAGTTCCGTCTCAACATCTCTCGCAAGTTTCATGGCTTTCACGCGGCTGGTGGGATTGAACAGTCTCACCCTCAATCGGAGCTCTGGCTTGAGCTCGCCCATGAAATAGCTGAGATATTGATCCTCTAGCAACCTCCCTACTTGCGACGAATAAACTCGAAGTCAGTAATGTATTCATCCACACTCCTTGTCTGTACCAGATCTTTCAATTCTTCAAAGGGATTATCACTCTTCCTCCCTCCATACCTTTCAATCAAGGATCGCTTCAACTTTTCCCATGTCAACTCATCTTCCGTGTCACGCAGAAGGTTAAACCAATGGATGGTTGCACCCTCCATGCTCAATTTGGCTAGCCGCACCTTCACTTCCTTCGACGTCCCCTGTACTTCGAAATATGTCTCTGCTCGCGTGATCCACCCAACTGGGTCTTCTCCGTCGAAGGGTGGCAACTCCACCTTCTTCACCGCCATCCTATACTCCGAGGCAGAATCTTCTGTGAAAGTGGATGAGTTGTTCTCATCGGGACTGTGACGGTTCTGCAGTTTGGCGAACTCTGCCATCATGAGTTGACGGAAATCCCCCAATGATTGACACAGGGTCTCCTCCAACGTCGACATTCTCGCTTCCACGGCATCTAGTCTCTCCCCCATCTTTGGTGGCATGGACAATCAGTGACACGCTAGCTCCCTCTCGAAGAATCTGGCAGGTCGGACCAATGATGGATCTCACAGAACAAGTAGCAATGGAATAGTGTATTATTAATTGAGAAAGAGAGCACCAAGGTTCTTACAGCGGAAATAGAGAAGCAAAGAAAATATTCCAGAGCCAATGGCTCCTACCAGAGAATGATTCTCCTAACTAGAAAATCAGCAAATACATCCCTGACCCCACACACTATCCTTCACCCCTTTTTAATACCCTCCTCTAACCGTATCACATGGATCCCATGCCACCTCACTAACTAACTCTCATTCTCTCTCCCTTGGCCCCACTTTTTTCCTTCTAGAATAAACCCTCCATATAATGGGCCTTGGTGAAGTCAGCACCGAATCTGTATTGGGATCAGGCCTAGGTGTCCTATCAGTGTCGAGCTTTGTTCGTGTGCTGTTGTTGAGGAGAAGAAACTCCTTGTTTTTGGGATCCTGTGATTCATATGATTTCTAAGTGCTTTGATAGGTTAGTTTACCGTGAGGAATTGTCAGGTGTGGGTGAACAGAGAAGAGGTTTTCTTCTTAGTTTGGGAGGTTTTTGTAGGCCTAAGAATGAATGGGATTAGGGATTGGGAATTTGGTGTGTTGAAACTTTGCTTTAGCAGCTAAATGGCTTAGGCATATTCCTTTAGAGACTAATTCCTTGTGGCACAAAGTAATTTAGTGCAAGTACAGTCTTGATCGTATTGGGTTGGATTCCAACCAAGTGACCATTGCTATTGATGCTAGTCATTGGAAGTTTATTTCCCCGGGTATGTTATGTCTTGACTGCTGGTTTCTTCCAATTTGGGTGATGGTAGTATGGTACCTCTATCAAGTTTTGGGAGGACATTTTGGTGGTGAATGTTCTGTTTTTAGATTTTTTTCTTTCCTTTTTCGTCTCTATACTTTGCATAATTTACTCATTAGCTATTTCTATTCTATTCAAGATAATTCTTTAAATTGGGACCTTCTTTTACAGAGTTTTAAATGATAGAGAAACTAGTGAACTACAATCTCTTTTGGTTTTACTTGGGTCAACTCTTTCAACCATTTTAATTAGAAGAGTTTGGACCTTGAACTCTTCTTGGGTTTTCTCTTGCAAATCTTTCTTTTAGTTTCTAACTCACTCCTAACCTTCTATATTTCCTCCTTGATAAATCCATCTGGAAATATGGAGCTCCCTCTGTGGCCAAGTCTTTTGTTTGGACAAGATTTATACTGTTGACTTGCTGCAGATTTGTAGACCGTACATTGCCCTTTCTTCCAATGTGTTATATGCAAATCTAACTCAGAGACAGTAAGCCTCTCATTCTTTCATTGTAAGGTGGCTACTTTCCTTTGGAGCAAACAACTGTTTTGTATTATAGGAGGGCATTGGGTGTCTCCTTCTACGCCAGAGAAATTTTTATTGGACTGTGCACTTTTTGCAGTCCTCTGATGTGTGTAGTTGGAGCGAAATGTTCATGTTAAAGAGTTTTAGTTTTAGGTTAGGGAAGAACGAAGAGAGGGAAAGATGGCTAACAAGTGTAAATTGAGAATCTTATTGATAGGTTGAAAAATGTGATACAAAACACTGACCTAATACCCCTATTTATACTAATAATTTGGTCAAATACTAACACTATTATTTCCAGCCCAAGCCCGCGAGCAAAAAGATTAATAAGTAATAACCTAATAGCCCTAATATTCTTACTCTCCTGCTTAAGCTAAAGCTTTAGCTTGTTACAAGTAGCAAACCCATAAACATGAAACAAATATCACAACCCGTCTTTAACCGGAGGCTATCAACAAGAAGGGAATAGAAACTCCGACATCATTCCAAACATAGCATAGAGAAGAAGAAACTGAGTCATCCATCTTGTTGAAAGAGACAGACATGTGAAGAAACCGTGTGTTTGAATTACACAATGGAGGCTGAATTATAGAGTTACTGTAATAAATACAAAGATAACAAAAGATCTTAATTACCGTAATTACATGATTTGGTTATGATTTAGTTAGCCTATACAACGAATCTAGACATAGTTTTCAACTCCCCCCCTTAAGTTGGAGCATATAGGTCATATGCACCAAGTTTGTTATAAATATAACTTATCCGAGGATTTCTCAAAGACTTGGTGAAAACATCTGCTAGTTGATCATTTGAATTGACGAAGTTAGTGGTGATGTCTCATGAAAGGATCTTCTCTCTAATAAAATAACAATCTATCTCTATGTGTTTGATCCTCTCATGAAATACTGGGTTAGAGGAGATATGCAATGCAACTTGGTTATCACAAATGAGTATCATTTGCATAATATCCCCAAATTGGAGCTCCTTAAACAGTTGTTTTAACCAAATGAGTTCGCAAGTGGCTAAAGCTATTGCTTAATATTCTGCTTTGACACTTGATCTTGCGACTACATTTTGTTTCTTACTCTTCCATGATATCAGATTACCTCCGATGAATACACAATACCCAGAAGTGGACCTTTTACTTGTAGGAGAGCATGCCCAGTCAGCATATGAATATCCAACAATCTGAGTATGACCTTTATCTTCATATATGAGGCCTTTTCTTGGAGCTCTTTTAATATACTTTAGGATACAAATGACTGCATTCCAATGTCCTTCACAAGGTGAGTTTAGAAATTGACTTACCACACTCATTGCAAAAGAGATATCTGGACAGGTAACAATGAGGTAGTTTAATTTTTCGACCAATCTTCTATATGTTCTTGGGTTTGAAAGTAGCTCCCCTTGATCTGGTAGAAGCCTGACATTAGGACCCATAGGAGTGTCAATAGGTTTTGCATTCAATAAACCTGTTTCCTGAAGGATGTCCATAGCCACTTCGATTCCCAAGAAATAACAAAGTTTGCCAAGATCTTTGGTCTGAAAGTGATGACAGAGGTGCTGTTTTATTTGAGTTATGCCCTGGTGATCGTAGCAGTGATAACAATATCATCCACATACACAATCAAATAGATGCAACATTGGGTTGTATGGCGATAGAAGACATAGTTGGTCAGCCTCACTTTGAATCATACCAAATTGCTAAGCTACTTGTGAAGACGGCAAACGAGGCCAGAAGAGTGAAGACTCTCCCTAAGCAACAAACCCTGGTGGTTGCTCCATATAAACCTCTTCTTTTGGATCATCATGGAGAAAAGCATTCTTAATGTCCAGCTGATGAAGGGGCCAATGGCGAATAGTGGCCATAGATAGAAAGAGCCGAACAGATGCTATCTTCGCCATCGGCGAGAAAGTGTCTCCATAATCCAAGCCAAAAATATGTTTAAACCCTTTTGCCACCAAACGCGCCTTGAGGCGATCAAGCTTGCCATCTGGGCCAACCTTGACTGTATAGATCCACTGACAACCTACAACAGACTTCCTTGGTGGAAGAAGAACAAGTTCCTAAGTACCACTACTCTAAATGGTACGCATTTCCTCAATCATAGCTTGTCTTTACTCAGGATGGGATAATGCGTCACCTGGAGATTTAGGAATAGACACAAAAGACAAGGAAGAAAGACATGCAAAATGCGAAGAAGACAGGCAATGATAATTCAAAGTAACATAGTGAGGAGAAGGGTTACGAGTAGACTGTATACTTTTTCGGAGAGCAATGGGAAGTTCAGGCTCAGTAGGCAGTGCCGGAGCTGGTAAAGGAGTTGGTGTCGGAGGAGAGTCCGTAGTGACCTCTTCTACTTTTGGTGGAGGTAGTGGTAGTGGAGGTGGCTGGGGCCGACAATGATAGACTTCAAAGGGGCGTATGATCGGTGGGGGTCCTCCAATAGGAGGTGGCTGAGGGGTATCATATTCAGCTGAGACAAGAAGAGGAGGAACATGGAAGACCTCAGTAATGGGTTCTGGAGTCAAACTAGAAAAGTCAAAGAAGGGAACCGACTCAAAGACGTGACATTAGCAGAGACCAGGTAACGGTGGAGAGTAAGTGAAAGCAATGATAAACCTTTTTTAGATCGATTGCAACCAAGAAACACGCATTTGATGGAGCGGGTAGAAAGTTTGTCTAGACTAGGAGTGAGATTATGGACATAACATGTTGACCTGAAAACACGAGATGGAAGAGAATGAAGGGGTTGATGAGGAAACAACACAAAGTGGGGTACCTAGTTATCAAGCACAGAAGAGGGCATGTAGTTAATCAAGTAACATACAATAAGAACTGCATCGCCCCAAAAACAGAAAGGGACACGACCATGAAGCAAGATTGTTTGAGTTGTTTCAATTAGGTGTCAATTTTTGTGCTCAACAACCCCATTTTGTTGAGGGGTATAGGTATAAGATGTTTGGTGAAGAATGTCATTAGATGCCATAAAATGTTGAAAAGACTGTGATAAAAATTCACGGGCATTGCCACTACATAAAGTACGAATTGGAACACCAAATTGAGTTTTTATTTCATTATAAGTTTTTTGAAAAATAGAAAACAACTCAGACCTGTGGTGCATTAAAAATAACCAAGTACACCGAGAGTAGTCATCAATGGAAGTAACAATATTTGGAACCCAAAGTAGACTTGATACGACTAGGACCCCAAACATCAGAATGAACTAAAGTAAAAGGAGATGCAGCTCGACGATAGACTCTATTGAGAAATGGACTACGAGTGTGTTTCCCAAGTTGACACGACTCAAAAGGTAAACTAGATAACTTAGATAAGCTTGGGACCATTTTCTGTAGTTTGGCAAGGGCTCGGATTACCCAATTGAACATGGATGGTGAGAAGGGAATCCATGACAGAGGTGGCAGAGAGTTGGTAGAGGCCATTGGACTCACATCCGATGCCAATCATTCGTCCCAAACTCCTATCCTGCAAAATAGCAGAGTCTTTAGTGATTGTAATGTTATAATCTAAAGAATAGGTCAAACGATTGATGGACAATAAATTAAAAGGACTCTCAAGAACATAAAGTACGAAATCAACAGACAGGAAAAGGAGGGGATGGACAGTGCCAACCCCTTGCGTCTGTGTTTGGGAACCATTTGCTAAAGTGATGATAGGTAAATAACCAGAATTAGAAATTTTGGAGAAAATGTGCTTATTACCAGAGATGTGATCAGAGGCATCAGAATCAAGGACCTAAGGACCCAAGGATGGTGACTGAGAGAGACAAGCAAATGCATTATCAGTGTGCTCAACAAATGTAGTGGAACTAGAGGCTTGATGTTGCTCAACCCACTTCAGAAAATATGCATAGGCAAAGGGAGATGCAGTTGGTTGTGCAGAGGGCTCAGGTGGACTCGGGACAACTGTCTAGGCAACATTGGCAGCCCGCGGAGGGCGGCCATGTAAAATCCAACATTTATCAATGGTATGACCTAGCTTGTTGCAATGATCACATTTTGGACAGGGTCTACCCGAGTTGCCAAAACAAGTACAACCACAATTGTTGCTCTAGGAGGCCAAGACACAGGTATCAACTGGAGCTAGAGCAATGACAGAATCAGAGGGCTGCTTGGCCGGGACACGGAGCAAAGTGGACCAAGTCGTGCTCAGAGGAGGGATAGTGAGAGAACCCAAAATCTTATCATGGTTGGCAGAATATTCTGGAGGCAAACCATGCAGGGCCATGAGCATGAGGAAGGTATTGCGTTACTTGAGTTCCTTCGCCAGGGTATCAGTAGGGGGCACCAACTCATTGAAATCATGGAGAGCATCATGGACCTTTCCCAAATAGGCTAACATAGGACCATCAAACTTTCGAGGAGCAACAAGCACTCATGAGGTTTTGACACACCCTATATAGTCGTTGAGTGTCATTGGTGCAAATAACCTTTGGCCTGCTCCCAAACAGACTCAGGTAATATGAGCGCAGAAGATCTGCTTGAGTGAGGGATGAATAGTGGATTTGATGACACTGCATAACTGGGCATCAATCTTCTTCCCCCTTGATTTGTCAGCCTCAGGCACAGACTCAAGCTTCGTGATGAGGTGTTCTTCATAGCCTTGGATGTTAAGCCACAGTTTGATATATGAAGCCTAAGTGTCATAGTTATTGCCATCCAATTTGTTAGCAGAGTGGGGCACTAATGTAATTGGTGAAAACAGGATGCTCAGCCTTTGAGAGGTGTTTAGAGCCAGTTAAGGAAGGAGAACTAGCCATGGATTAGTAAACAATAGGCCAAAACACAATTAAATAGTATCTGAATGCGCCGATTCAAAAAGGGGTCTCGACAAATGATCACGAACACAAAAGGCGAGGGCAGATCCAGAAAAAGGAGAAAAGGGTGAGCATGACGATACAAACGACGGCCAGTGGGGGTGACCATGCTCCATCATGTGCCTGTGAAGGAGCGGCTAGCGGAGCTATGCGCAGGGGCTTTCGGCGGCGCATGTGGGCGCGTCTCGTGGTTGCTGGGCTCGGGCTTCTGCGTTCTGGTCGGACAGGGAGAGCCGATTTCAATGGTGGGATCATCGGCCAAAAAGGTCGCCGGAAAAGTTGAACTGCGGTGGCGGCGGACGACCGCGGACAATGACGAACAACAACAAAGGAGATGGGTCTGCTGGAAAGAGGACACAGTAGAATGAGAAAGGTCAGCAAACTGAAGTGAAAACACGGTTAGTGGGAAAAAAATTTCACCAGAAATAGTGGACTCACTGGGCGTGCACGGTTCTAGGATTGTCTCTCTTTAGGATCTGATACTATGTTGAAAGAGAGAAAAGAGAGAGAGACATGTGAAGAAATCGTGTGTCTAAATTACACAACGGAGGCTGAATTATATAGAGTTATTGTAATAAATACAAATATTACAAAAGATCCTAATTACCGTAATTACATGATTTGATTATGATTTAGTTAGCCTATACAATGAATCTAGACATAGTTTTCAACACATCCAAACACAGCATACAGAAGAAGAAAGGAAATGCTGGACCACCCAATGTCGAAGAAGAAGAAGAGAAATTGGGACAACTCATGCTTCTAGACTTGTGACAACCTCGGTCGCTTTTTTCTGGCTAGCCGAAACCTCAAGAAATTGGGGTGACTCTTGCTCCCAAACCTGCGATACCCTTGGTCGCACTTTCCTAGTTAGCTGCACACTTCTATTCACCAAAACATTACCTAAAACACCCTTGACGGCCATAGAAGAAGAAAGGAGGAAAGACTGTCGCGACACCATTGGCCATGTGTAGAAGAAGAAAGGAAGGAAGAATAGTCTCAGCACATAGCCCATACTCAGAAGGAAGAAAAGCAGACCAACTTGCCCACAATCCTAACAATCTCTACCATTGGTTTCACTTAAAGTTAAATATGAATATTTCTCTCTATATAAACATTCTATATAAACATTGCAATATAAGATTACAATATATATACACTTGACTACAAGATAGAACATTAATTATATATGCTAAGTCCTAGAAGTGTAAATACAATGAATACATAGATACAATGAATAGAACTCCACCGTCCACTTATTATGATTATAATCAACACTCTCCCTCAAGCTGGAGCATATATGTCTGATGCGACCAGCTTGTCACATAAGTATGCTATCCTAGGACCTCGTAAGGACTTAGTCATCATGTCTGCTAGTTGATCTTAAGTACCCATGAAAGAAGTCCTAATGATGCCTAAGAGGATCTTTTCTCTGATGAAGTGACAATCAACTTCTATATGTTTAGTCCTTTCATGAAAAAATTGGATTCGAAGAGAGATATAAGGCTAATTGGTTATCACAAGTAAGTTCCATAAGACCTATCTCACAAAACTTCAATTCTTGGAGCAAATATTTTAGCCACAAGAGTTCGCAAGTAGTATTAGCCATAGTACGATACTCTGCTTCTGTGCTCGATCTTGCAACAACAGTCAGCTTCTTGCTTTTCCATGAAATCAAGTTACCTCCAATAAGCACACAGTAGCCTGAAGTGGACCTCCTATCACTAGCATCACCTACCCAATCTGCATCTGTATATCCAATGATATTAATATGACCCCTGTCCATGTAAACAAGCCCTTTACCAGGTGATCCCTTGATGTATCTTAGGATCCGAACAACTGCATGTCAATGACTGTCACATGGTGAGTTGAGAAATTGACTTATAACACTGACAGGAAAAGCAAGGTTTGGTCGAGTCATGGTGAGATAATTTAACTTCCCAACTAATCTTCTATATCTGCCTAGGTCAGGATAGGGCTCCCCTTAATTAGGTAGAAGCTTCACATTTGAGTCCATAGGAATATCAACAGATTTACAATCAAGCATCCCTGTTTCTTCCAGAATATCAAGGGCATATTTCCTTGAGAAATAGCAACACCTGTTCTTGATTGGGCTACTTCAATCCCCGGAAAGTATCGCAATCGGCCAAGATCTTTAGTTTTAAAATGTTTAAACAGGTATTGTTTCAATTTTTTAATGCCTTCTTGATCATTGCATGTAATGACAGTATCATCCACATACACCACAAGATAAATAAGTTTTTTCAATGGTGAGCATTTAAAGAATACGGAATGGTTTGCCTCACTACGAATCATGCCAAATTGCTAAATAACTTTACTAAACTTCCCAAACCAAGCGCAAGGTGACTGTTTTAAGCCATATAATGACTTTTGTAGCCTGCAAACAAGACGTGACTCTCCCTGAGCAACAAACTAAGGTGGTTGCTTCATATAGATATCCTCCTCCAGATCACCATGTAAGAAGACATTTTTAATATCCAACTGATACAAAGGCCAGCATCTCATGGCAGCCATAGACAAGAACAAACGAACAGACGTCATCTTAGCAACAGGAGAAAATGTATCACTGTAATCTAAACCATAGATCTGAGTGTATCCCTTTGCTACCAGCTTGGATTTCAATCGGTCCACCTGCCCATCAAGGCCAACTTTAACAGTAAATACCCTTAACTGTAGATTTTCCAGGATGAGGTGAAACAAGGGTCCATGTATTATTAGATTCCAAAGCAGTCATCTCACCAATCATTGCCTGTCGTCATCTTGGATGGGATAGTGCTTCCTGAACATTCTTAGGAATAGTAACAGATGACAAAGCAGACACAGAGGCAATAGGAAGGAGATGATCGTGGGTACCTCAGAAAATTGTAAATCGGATGAGGATTGAGAGTGGAGCATTTACCTTTACGCAACGGACAGTCATCCTCTGACTGTGGAGCTTGAGGATTAGAAACAAGTGTTGCAAAAAGAGGAATGGGTAGTACCTAAGATGGAGTAGAGTCGGAAGTGGTTGATGTGACAAAAAAAGGGGGTATCCTCAAAGAATGTAACATCTGCAGATACATAAAAGCGATTTGTAGAGGGGGAATAACATCGATACCCCTTCTGAACTCGAGAATACGCAAGACAGATATATTTAACAGCTTGAGCAGACAATTTATCACGGCCAGGAGAGAGATCATGAACAAAACAAGTGGAACCAGACACACGAGGGGAAACAACATAAAGAGGATCTTTAGGAAATAAAAGAGAGTGAGGAATTTTATTACCTAAAACAGAAGATGTCATTCATTTTACTAGATAACAAACTGTAAGAACAGCGTCACCCCAAAACTTCAAGGTTGCATTTGATTTAGTAAGAGAGTCCGAGCTGTATCAACAAGATGACTATGTTTGCGTTTAGCCACACCATTTTGTTGTGGTGTGTGAGGACTACTGGACAGATGTATGATGCCATGAGAGCTCAGAAAGGATTTAAAAAATGCAGAAAAATATTCTTTTGCATTATCACTGCGCAAAACATGAATTGTTTTTCCAAACTGATTCTTTATTTCGGAACAAAAGGTTTGAAAAGCATCAAATAACTCAGAACGATCTTTCATTAAAATAGCCAAGTACATCTTGAAAAATCATCAATGAAAGTAACATAAAACTTATATCTTGAAACAGAAGGAACACAACTGGGACTCCAAACATCAGAATGAACAGGATCAAAAGGAGGCATAGGTCGACTATTGACACTACTAGGAAAACATATGCTAACATGTTTTCCAAGTTGACACGACTTACAGTTCAAGGTCTTCAAATGTGAAAGATAAGGGACCATCTGCTTTAACTTGTCCAAACTTGGATGACCCAGATGACGATGTAGGAGATCGACAGACTCTGAAATAGCACATATGGTGGAAGAAGAAGGTTGAAGGTAGTAGAGATCTCGTGATTTAGATCCAGCTCTAATCGTTTGTCCTGTACTCCGGTCCTGTATAAGAAAAGAATTAGAATTAAAGGTTATGGAACAATTTAAAGTACGAGTAATTTCGTTGATTAAAATTAAATTAAAGTGACAGCCAGGTACAAACAAGACTGAATTTAAAGACAAGGATGGAAGAGGTGAAGCTTGACCAATACCAGCGGCCTGTGCCTTAGACCCATCGGCAAGAGTAATATTGTGAGATGTTTTAGGGAATGACAATTTAGAGAAAAGAGAAGGATTACCAGCTAAGTGATCAAAAGCACCAAAGTCTAAAATCCAAGATCCAACAGATGCAGATTAAGAGAGACAAACTGTAGAATTACCAGTGTGAGCAACGGTGGCCAAAGAAGAAGAAGCCTGTTGAGTGGCTTTAAACTGAAGATACTCCTTATACTCTTTGGCAGAAAGTAGATGATCTTGTTCGGACTCGATCTTGTGCTCAACAACTGGTTCAAGAGACTGAGCTACATTGGCAGTTTTATTTGGGAATCCATGTAAGGAATATAACACAGATCTTGAGTGTCTCCATCTCGCTTACAGTAAGAACAATGTAGATTACCTCTACCACCTCTGCTACGGCCACCACCTCTACGATCACGACTTCGGCCTCCTCGGTCAATTGAGTTTGAGACAAAAACTGAAGACTCGGATGCTGTTTGAGAATCAACTTCAAGGGAAGCTGTCGGAGAAGGAACTCGAAGCAAACGATCAATTAGTTCCTCCACCGTAGGAATATTAGGATTTGTCAGAGTCTGATTCCGAACAGATTCAAAGTCTTTGTGGAGGCCATGAAGAACAAATACCATAAGCATGTTATCAAGCTTACCCGACATCTTTTGTGCATCATCATTAACCAGCATCAATTTAATCTCTTCACAAATGGATTGTGCTTTATTCAAATAGGAGGGCAAGTCAAGATCAGTCATCTGCATTGTTGCCAAACTATGTATCATCTCATATAGCCGCTGTATATCATTAGCATAAACAGTTTGAGCCTTCTTCCAAATTTCGCAACATGTCTTGTAAGGACGGAAATGCACCATTAATCTTGGTTCAGTAGACTGCCACAACAATGATACAAGCTAATAATCTGCTCGTTGCCACTCATCCTTTTCAGATTCAATAATATCAGTAGCCTTTTTAATGAGATGGTTAGACAATGCTTGACCCAGAAACCATACCTCTACAGCATTACGCCAATTCAAATCATTCTTACCATTCAACTTCTCGATAGTAATGATGGGGGACTAGGAAAACGTGAAAGAAATCAAACTCTTCTTCTCTGGATTGAAGCCTCCCTTAGTAGATTTAGCCATGGAAGAAGTTTAGAAGAAAAGGCAAAATGTACCCAGAAACAAAAACTCAAGCACACGGGATTCAAAGAGTGGTAGCACGACAGACTCAGAAAACAAACAGGGGCAAAACAGAACCAGGAGGAGACGGCGAACACAGCGGCGGAAGCGGCAACGTCAACGGCAGCCAAGAGGGTGGCGTGTGGATCACACACGCTAGAGAATGAAGCTACTGAAGACGGAGTGTGAGAGCGCCTAACGGCGGTGCTTGGATGGACGGCCGGTCGGCAGCGTCTGAGGTGAACTTTGATGTCACTTTGGGCACCAGACGACTACAGACAATGGGTCAGCGCTGACAGCAGCTGAAACCCAAATGCAAGGTAACAGGAACGAACCAGAAATCTCTGGTACCAACTTAAAGTTAAATCTGAATATTTCTCTCTGTATAAACATTGCAATATGAGACTACAATATATATACACTTGACTACAAGATAGAATATTAATTATCTATGCTAAGTCCTAGAAGTGTAAGTGTAAATACAATGAATACATAGATACAATGAATAGAACTCCACCGTCCACACCGTCCACTTATTATGATTATAATCAACAGTTTCAAAGCCTTCAATCCATAAAAAATGAGTCCTTTCAGATTTTACCCCCCACAACAAAACCCAGGAAACGCCATCATACAGTACACAAAACCACCATCATCATAATAAAAAATCCACCAGGACACTTAACCCATGAGTTTGCTCAGCCAAAACCCAGAAATGAACCCTTGTCATCGTCAAATTTTCCTCTGTTCCAACCACCAGCAATCTTGCTTTTACCACAAGTTTGATTTGGGATATTGATACAATTTTGGCTTCTCTGTGCTGTTCTACTCATGGCTGTTTCAAGAATGTTGCTGTCTCATTTGCAGAGAGATTGGGAAGACTTGCTGCATACTTTGTTATTTCCCCTTTTTTTATTGTATGTAGTCTTTTATCTGTTTTGGAGGATTACTTATCCTCCCCTTAGTTATACTTCTCTTTTCTCTTTAATGAAATATCTTCTATAGAAAAACTAAGTCGTTGTGACTAGTAAACTCTCATTCTTGACTGCACTAATGGCGTGAGAGTGATATCATCAATTATTGAGTATTGTTTGATTGAAGAGCCTTGATCATGGTCTACTGTTTAATAGCCCCACATTAGGGCTCTACCCTTTTCTTCTTCTGTTAACCTTTTGTGGCTGCCTGCAGCGTCTTGCAGCATCTGTGAAGATGGTGGCAAAAGGTGTCCTCAGAGAGCATCTCATTCTTTTAGCAAGCAGTATGACTTGTGGTGGGAATTTGATTGGTTTTAATACGGGTGGATATAAAGCACTGGCTCGTCAATTAAATATTCAAGTACCATTTACTGATGCAACACTGTTTGTAAGTGACTGCCTTGCTAATTGTTGAAATCATGAGATGTATCATGATGTTATTTTTCTCTTACCTTTTACATGTGATTATGCAGACTCCTAGAAAATGTTTTGAGCGAGCTGCTGAGAAATGCCATACAGACTCTTTATCAAGCATAGTTGCCTCCTGTTCCTGGGGTAAACATGTTGCGGTCGGCACAGGATCAAGATTTGATGTCCTATGGGATGCGAAAGAGGTATTTGATTATACTCAGATTTAATATCGGACTTGATGGATGATATTACTGGTTGCAGTTCTGTAAACATTATTTTAATGTTGAATTTTTATTTTGCAGATAAAATCAAATGAGATTGGAGGGATGGATGTTTACAATTTTCTTCACATGGTGAAAGGCCTTACAAATGGAGAAGAAGAAAACAATGCTTGTTTGGGTGAAGACATTGATGATTTACTAGAAGAGGAAAATGTGGACTGGGGCATGTCCCCACAGCATACCTCTGGTTTTGATGCTGTCTTTGAAGAGAACTGTGAACTACTGAATGGTTCGACATCCGATGGTTGGGATGCAAATGCAGATCAGAATGAAACAAAGTCAAATGATTGGTCAACATGGGCAACAAATAAATCTGATTTAAAGGATGGTGGATCTGAAAGTGCCAAAGAGGATTCTTGGAGCTCTCGTAAGTGGAAAGCTGATGTTATCCAAGAAAACTCTTCTAAGTCCAATGCCTGGGATACAAACACAGAGCCGACAAAATCAAAATCAAATGATCAGTCAGCTTGGGGAACAAATAAATCTGAAATACAAGCTGATGGATCTAAAAGAGCCCAAGAGGATTCTTGGAGCTCTCGTAATTGGCAAGCTGATGTTATCCAACAAGACTCTTCTAGGTCCAATGCTTGGGATGCGAACACAGATGCGAACATAGATCAGACAAAAAATAAGTCTAGTGATTGGTCAGCTTGGGGAACAAATAAAGCTGATGTTATCCAAGAAGATTCTTCCAAGTCCAGTGCTTGGGATGCAAACAAAGATAAAAAAAAAACAAAGTCAAATGATTGGTCAGCTTGGGGAACAAATAAAGCTGAAGTTAATGATGGTGGGTCTGAAAGAGCTCAAGACGATTCCTGTAGCTCTCTTAAGTGGAAAGCTGATGTTATCCAAGAAGACTCTTTTAAGTCCAGTGCTTGGGATGCAAACAAAGATCCAACAAAAACAAAGTCAAATGATTGGTCGGCTTGGGAAACAAATAATTCTGAAATAAAAGATGGTGGGCCTGAAAGAGCCCAAGAGGATTCTTGGAGCTCTCGTAAGTGGAAAGCTGAATATAAGGTTGGAGCTGATGTTATTCAAGAAGCTTCTAGGTCCAGTGCTTGGGATGCAAACACAGATCAACCAAAAACAAAGTCAAATGATTGGTCTGCTTGGGGGAGAAATAAAGATGAAATACAAGATGGCCAGTCGGAAAGAGCCCAAGAGGATTCTTGGAGCTCTGGTAAGTGGAAAGCTGAATCAAATGTTGGAGCTGATGTTATGCAAGAAGACTCTTCTAAGTCTAATGCTTGGGAACATAATTCTGACAGTGTGAAGGTGATCCAGAGTAAGGAAATTGATTTAAATTGGGATGCCAAGTTGCCTGTTGACAATTGCTCTTGGGGAAAACCCAAATCCCCAGAAAACCAAGCTTGGGGTTCCCAAAATGAGTCAAATCAAGCTGCAAGTTCACAAGGATGGGACTCGCAACTTGCTTCAGCTAATTCTGACAGTGACAGAAACTATCAGTGGGGAAAACAGGGAAGAGAATCATTCAAGAAAAACCGCTTTGAAGGTTCGCAAGGTTGGGGTTCAAATACTGGTGACAGGAAAAATAAAAATCGCCCCGCCAGAGCACCTGGACAGAGATTGGATATATACACATCTGAGGAACAGGATATTCTCAAGGATGTTGAGCCCATCATGCAGTCAATCAGACGAATCATGCAACAACAAGGGTAAGTTCCCTAAGACAATTAGTGCAAACCCTCCAATATAATGAGTTTGCAAGTCGAAAACTAATTGTGATAGTTTTTTGCCTTTTCCTAAGGGTGAGATGTCATCCCTATGCTCAGGTTTTACCCAGCCTTTTTATTGTCACACTGATTTTACCTACATTAATGGCAAGCTGCAGAATTTGAAACTGCATGAGGTGTCATTACTGCCATTTTAGGAACCTTAGCCTCTATGCTTGACAGTTTTGCTCCCTGCCACCATAGTTTTGCTGGGAGTTTTTTTTGGTGTGAACAAGCTACCAGTAGCTATGATAGCTGTTATAACTTTGATTTTTCCTCCGTGAATAAGCTTATTTGTCAATTTCCATTGTTGTCCCTTCTTCTATACTCTTTTCTAGTCTTCTGAGCTTTCCTTCTTTTCTTTTCTCCCTACTTTCTCTATGAATTTTGTGTCATAAGCTGCAGCATTTTCATCTTAATTTTCTATTAATAAATTCCTGTGTGAAGGTACAATGATGGGGATCCGTTGGCAGCAGATGATCAACTTTTTGTGCTTGAGAATGTCTTTGAACATCATCCAGATAAAGAAACCAAAATGGGTGCTGGAATTGATCATGTCATGGTATTCTCCACTTCCGTTTTGTTGCCGTTTTAGCTTTCAGTTGCACTGATAATTGATTTCATCATAGTTGCCCTGGATAGATGAGTTTCTTGCTAATACTTCCAGGATGTGAACTGAATGATGGTTTATTTTGGTTTATTTCTGTCCTTACGTATTTGTATCAGTTTCCAGCATAGGGTAGTGCTATCAAAAGCTTGAGCGTACAGATGCTCGACCTATGCACTCTATGTAAAATTTTATCAGTTTTTAATTTACTTTTAAAAATTAAAGGGGTCCCACATGAAATTGGTTCTTGACCAATACTAGAGGAAGGCGTTTGAACACTCAGTTGCTCCATAGCATCACCCTTCGGCATATGCTATGCTTCTATTTATCCGTTTGTGTATAATGCGTTGCCTTGAGACTTGAGAATGTCAATGTGTGTATGTGTCTATGTTTTCCTGTATCTAATGTTGGGACTTGTTTTGACAGATTAGCAGACACAGCAGTTTTCAGGAGAGCAGATGCTTTTACGTGGTTTTGAAGGATGGTCGAAGAGAAGACTTTTCCTACCGGAAGTGCCTGGATAACCTAGTAAGGAAGAAGTATCCAGACATTGCTGAATCGTTCATAAATAAGTATTTCTGGAAACCTCGTGGAAGGGGGGACCAGGCCCCAACTCCAGTGCTTACGGAAACAAATGAGTAGAAGTCGAGAGCTGAGTCCATAATATTGTACAGAAAAGGCACAGTTGAGGCCACTGAATAGTTTATCACAACTGACCAATTTTCCTATAGGAAAGTGTTTTCCTTTTCGTTGACTGTCCCTGACGCTTAGATGTTAATTTTTTAGCATGTGAATGATGATATCACACTTATGCAGATGTTGATATTTTAATGCTTGAATGATGACGGCACGTGATGTGCCTGGCAAACATTTTATCTAACCCTTAATGTCATCTGGCCTACAGACATTCACTACACCACTGGTATCAGAATGGCGACCTTCTGATTACAATTCCATGTATCAACTCTTGGCTATTATTCTGTGAATGTTTCTCAGCATTCTTAGTTATCTGTAAACCTAGGTAAATTTCTCGGCGATGTCTTCTCCTTTATGTATGGTTCCCAATCTCAATATGCAGAGGTCTTACACATAGTCCGATGAAGTATCGGGTGCTATTTCATTAATCATTGGTTTAGTCTTGTAACCAAAATTATTTCGTATGCTCTTAGGCTTACGCAATGTTTTTGGTACTATTTTTGCGTGTGAAGGCCACTTGTAAAATGCTGCGCGTTGTGTTGCAACTTTTAAGTGCCAATTTAATAAATCGGCATGGGTGGTTAATCTGTGCAGCAATTTATTTATAAGATTTGTAAGTATTAAAAATGTTGTATAATCTCCTGCTAAGGGTAGAGGGTAAGTCTGGATGGAGTAAAAGGGAGGGGAGAGAAAGGTTAAGTATATATCACTCTTTAAATGGGGTGAGAAAAATGAATGATTATCAAGAGGAAGAAAACATTGCCTAACCTCCTATGCCCTTCTTTTCCCATCTCTCCAACTCATACCAACGGAAGGAAGAGTTTAGAGAGTTTGCATTTTTATTTCTAAATTTAGAAATGATAATTTTTTATGAAGTTACTCCTCTCATTTTAAATAATCATTTATGAAAGTATTTACTTAAAATAAAAAATTTCTTTTCCATATTCCTTCATCGAAATATATGAGTATGCTTTTGCCAAGTGGATGAACTTTGACACATCTATTATTTAGTTTTTATCAAGAGTGTATTTATATTATTATTAAAATAACAGTATTCTTCTTATAAAGAGATAATATATGCGCACTATGATTGTACATATCTTGATAAAATGATTAATATGCTGATGTAGACATAAAAGATGTCATAGATATAACGCAAGTTTTTAAACACTGAATTAGCGATATAGATTAATTTGTTCCACAATAAACAATTTTCCACTTCAGTTCCATCAAACAGTTTTAAGATTAAAAACATGTTACATTTTAAGAATTTGCAGCTACAGCCCTCTTTTACAAGTTTTATGCGTATGGAGGTTCCACTTAATGTCGTGGCTTAGTTGCTTGTACTGTTAAGTATGGTTTTAAATTGCATAGCTGTATTGCGATAAATAAAAAAAAAATTATGTACAATTGTGAGAAAATGCTGTTGCGATGCACTTGCAGAAATATTTGAAACTACAATATTATTACGACAGAATTTGACTCTAATTTTGAGAGAAATTATCTCATTTCAATTATTTTAATATGTTGTTATGTAATCATTAATTCAATTAAGTGATATGAATGAATAATAAAATAGAGACATAATAACATATTAAGAAAATTAGAGAGAACCAATTTCTCCCAAGATTAGAGCCAATTTTTTTTTATATTATTATTACAATTACGATTGCAGAACATAATATAAAATCATATTCTCAAGTCTCACCAGTCTCATTAATTGATGGCAAAGTTTGATACGGGTTTTTTTGAGACAATGAACATATTAGTGAAATACTTCATAAAGTCATGATATATGCATCTATTTGATCAAAAAAGGAAAGAGTTAAAGAGACATCTCATGAAAAATTTAAGCATAATCAAGAGCTTCAAAAGAAAAAAAACTTTTGATGAGGATTTTCGTACTTTAAAGCTTTAATACAAATTTGCAGACCCTCCCACAACTAATTTTTGGAACTTGTAGCTCAATTAGCGTTAGTCTTTGTTTTTAGGAACCTATTCCCTTTTCTGTACGAAAAATATTTAAATACTTTGAGAGTAATGTCTCTAATAATTAAATCTTACTCTAATTTTATTATATAATAACATAATGAGTTTAATATGATGACAAGCAATTTTTTAGTATACCATATGTTATATTTTCATTGGATTAGTATACTACTCTCAAAGTATAATAAATTTCTCATCTTTTTTTCAAAATGCTGATAGCTCTCAATATATCAAATAAAAAGGTTAGTAATGTAACCAAGCACAAAAGGATTATCAACAAGGATTGAGAAATTTGATTAATCTTAACAATGTTTGTGGGGACACATTGGCCAAAGAAAAAAAAATTCCAATATTAGGTTTCACGCTAAACAAATCATATAAATTACCATACAAATGAAATGCATTATGATTACAAAAATGTTAGTTGCCCAAAATTTAAGCCTTATAAAACCCACATAATTCAATATGGACTATTGATGGTAAGGGGGAAAAAAGAGATAAAAAAAAAAGGAAACAAGAGAAAAAATAAATGATGATAATGAGAGAAATCACATAACTGTGAAAAGCCTTTTTCAAGTAAATGGCAAATTTCAAGGTATCATTAACCCACATGAAAAATGTAAAATCAATGAAAAGCTAGGATAAAAGTGGTCTTCATTCTTCACCAAACAAAAACTTGAATCCCAGTTTCTGCGTGGCCAAAACCAAAAAGAACAAAACAAAAAAATCCCAAAAATCCCGGTTTTCAAAACGACGAGTCGTAACATGTGCCTGAGAATAAATGGCCCTACTACTAGTAATGAAGCACTACCACTACCTGCCATAAAAACGGCAACAAATGTGACGCTTCCATTGGCTTTGGCCAATGATATAACATTAACACTCACTGCAACATTTGACTCATCTTCAAAAACAAAAACCAAAGCGTATTTTTCACTCTGTTCATATCCCTTTGTGCCATTGCAGTAGCAAACACAGAGTTGATGGCTTCTTTAGTCGGGCCACTTCTTCTTTGTACAGATAGTGGTTACAGAGTGTGGGAGGATCCATCTTTCTTCAAATGGAGGAAAAGGGACTCACATGTTACCTTGCATTGCCATGATTCTGTTAAAGGTCACTCATGATCACAGACCATCATTCCATTCAATTTGCATCAACTATTTTTCTTTTTTGTTTTTTGAAATTGGTGATAATTGGAAATGTTTCTTGACTTTGATTGTTGTTTATTGGGATTCTATGGCAGTTTGGTAAAGTGGGATTCATTTCATGGGTTGGGTTGATTTAACAGGATAGACATTGGTTGCATTCTAAATTCTTGCTTTTTTGAAGGGCCTTTTTGCAAGAAAATTGTCCTTTTGATTTTTTTTCAAATTTTATTTATCAGAATTATCTGTACAAATTTTTTTTTGGGGGGGGGGGGTGGAGGTGATAAATGGATGCAATATTGTCGATTGAATGAAATGATATGAAAAAAAAATGACGCTTGGATATGTATAATATTGGCCTGTTATAAGTATTGGATAGAAACTGAACCAATAGTTCATTGGATATGTTAATAATCAGTGTGATTAGGAATAGAGGACAAGTGTACTTGATTTGTGATTTGAAGGATGTGTTATAGGAAGTAAGGCCAAACCAGTGGTTGTGGTTTTTGAAATAGATGATGACTGAGTAAAATTTGAAAAGTTAGTCTATGAATTTAAAATTTTATGGATTTCCATAATTTTTTTGTTTAAATGAATAGCACCTAAATTTTCTCATTGTTTTTTTGTTATAAGTTCTGAAAGCTTTGCTTCTTTTTCTTTTTGGATAACTTGGAGTTTTGTGATATGTGTAGGATCTCTTAGATATTGGTATCAACGCAACAAAGTGGATTTTTTGGTTGCAAAGTCTGCTGTTTGGAATGATGATGCTGTTAATGGAGCTCTTGATAGTGCTGCATTTTGGGTCAAAGACTTGCCCTTTGTTAAGTCCTTGTCTGGATATTGGAAATTTTTCTTTGCTGATAGTCCAAACAGTGTCCCTAACAAATTTTATGAAAGTGAGTTCCAGGATTCGGAGTGGAAAACTTTGCCTGGTAAGTTCATGTGTTTATGCTTGTATATTTTATAATCATTATTTTTCACGCAGTGTACGACTCTCCTGCAGCAGTGTATTAGGCCAGCAACAAATCTCTCAACTGTAGTGTTTGCTTTAATTCCCTTAGCAAGTCCTCTATAATTTGGTTTTTTGAAAATGCTCAATCTTTTTAAGGACACAAATATAATGAAATACTTGTGGGAATAACAATGTTGTTTCTTGATTTTTATAACAATCATGAAATGAATAATCATGACATCAATAACTGTGTAACAATAGGATTTGGATCGAAGTAAATGCCAGAATCTTTGAAAGGGAAGGCATTGAAACCTTTACATCTTTGGGGCAGAATTTTTCACATGGCTTCCCTTTGGTTCTTTGCCCTGGTTTTTTATGGGTGCTTTTGTGACTAATATTTAGAGAGATTGGGGATTTATTATACTGGGTCTTTTTTTTCTTGGTTCCTTTGTTCTTCTTTAAATTTATATTTATTTTAAATTATTGCTAATCCTCTCCCTTGTATCTCTCCTTTCCTCAGTAGGAGCTTCTTTTTTTTCATTTTTTCTTTATAAAATGAACTATTGTTCAATATCATAGAAGCTTGTTTTTGGTTTTGCATTAGGGAGTTTGTTTATATATGACAAATCAAGTTGATGGAGCTCCACGTAACAGGCTGCATTTATTTTAATGCTGAAAACAGCCAATAGTCTCCAAGGGTTCATAATTTTTCTGGTTACACTTTTTGGTTTTCATGGACCGTTTGGGCTTAGTTATTGGATTCATCTTAAAGTAGTTGTCATTTTCTTATTGCTTGCTTTCTTTGTTAATATTATCATTCTTAAACTCTTTCTTAATCCATTTTTGTGAATTGAATTATGTCATTTTTTATATTCTGAAGTGCTGATATTTCATCTATGTCTAATTACTTTCCCCAAACTTGGACAGTTCCTTCAAATTGGCAATTGCATGGATTTGACCGCCCTATATATACAAATGTAGCGTATCCATTTCCACTAGATCCTCCTTCAGTTCCTTTGGAAAATCCTACTGGTTGCTACAGAATTGACTTCCACATTCCTAAAGAATGGGAGGGTATGACTTACTCAGATTTTTGTAACAATATCAAGTCTTTTGTCTTTTGTTGATCAACATGCACTATGGAGGACTTTGGTGCTGTCATTTCTTCTCTGTTTCCTTTCAATTCTTCAGTTCTGTAACTGTGGTGCATTGTACTTTAAATGTAATTATGGTGCATTGTACAATCCGAGTTAGATGGAAATGATTTTTTTTAATAAATTAATTGTAATTAGTGTTATTGACTATTTATATTGAGAAAACATTGGTTGTAATGAGTGATGATAGATCTTGATAATGCAAGTCTTCCAAGAATTGTATGTGCAATCTTTTCCCTTTGTTTTTCTGTATCTTGAGTTGCAAAGAGTTGTTTTATTTCTGTTTTATTTCTGTATCTTTTGTTTTAAATCACCTTCAGATCTTGTGTTGTCAATTTGATTTATTTCTGCTCCTTTTTAGTTTAAAATACTTTTCTGCTGAACATTGATTGGTTTTTTGATAGGTAGAAGAATTTTGTTGCATTTTGAAGCTGTTGATTCTGCCTTTTGTGCATGGATAAATGGGCATCCTATAGGATATAGGTATCTCTCTTTCTCTCTCTCTCGCTCTCAATCTCTCTCACGTGTGCTGACAATCACAAACACAATGACTGCTTGCTAGTGGATATGCTGCTTCAGTATGTTCAACAAAAGTAAATACGATGGTGACGTGAGGAGGACATAAAGAAAATTGATCTGAAAATGTTAACAGCAATACAAGATGACAAGAAGGCATATTGTGAAGCAGATGATAAGTTGATAATTATGGTCTTCAATAATGAAAAAAATGCTTTTAATCGCTGGCTAAACATTGGAGGTTCATTTACCATCTTGTCACTTGTGCAAGTCCTGGGCCAAACATAACAGTAGGACATATGGTCTTCAGTCTACTCATGCTAAAATGATAGGCTTTTTTATCTGTTTATTGTGGTGGATATGGCATTGTCTTATTACATAATACCTATAAAAAACAAGATAATAAGAATGAAGCTTTGACATCAATCAACTCTTGATTACATTAACAGAAATTTTATTATTTTGCAAGGACAGTCAAGACAGCAGGCTACCTGCAGAGTTTGAAATCACTGATTTTTGTCATCCATGTGGTTCAGACCTTAAGAATGTTCTAGCTGTTCAAGTGTTTAGATGGAGTGATGGCTCTTACCTTGAAGATCAGGACCATTGGCGGTTATCTGGCATCCACCGTGATGTGCTTCTCCTAGCAAAGCCGAAGGTTTGTTTTCTCCAAATTTCTCTTCATCTACTATTGCTTTGTCTCATTTATGAGCTGTGTTCTTGTTAGAGTTCTGTTATTGCATAGCCAATACTGTTTACATATGATATCAAAATGAGATGCTGACTTTTTTTTTCAGCATTATGATGAGGTTATAAAATATTTTACAGAATAAATTAAGCTAAGAGTTAGATTAGATCCTGAATGCACCTCATTTATGATTTGATGTCCTAGAAAATTCTAGTTTGAGAATTATTTACATGTATCTTTCTGTTTAATTGTTGTTTTGAATATAGCCAATTTGTTCAGCTGTTTGACTTTTTTTTTTCCCTGCTTGATGCTAATATCTTTCATAATATGTGGTTATAGGTATTCATCACTGACTATTTTTTCAAATCAAACCTTGCCGAAGATTTTTCTTTTGCAGAGATACTGGTAAGCACAAATATTTTGTGAAATTATTCTCTTAATTTTTCACGTGTCTGTAACTAGTCTTGTTTGTGGAAGATTTTACCCAAATCCTATTTTTTTTAAATCTTTATCTCTTTTGTTGTTCTGATTTTGTTAAATTTAACGCAATTACCTAAATTTATCTCAATATAAATGAATTGATTTTTGTTATATTTCCAAAAAATAAATTTTATCTTTGTTGCTTTTATTCTACCACAATTTTCCCATTGTGTCATTGATATTACTCCCTCCATCCCATTATAACTGTCTTTTAAGGTTTTTCACAAGTATTAAGGATACTATTAAATAGTCCTAAATATGAGAGAAATATAGTTTGATATGACTAAATTAGCCTTAGGAAATTGTAAAAGTCAATTAACTATTATTTATGTGTAGTTATTGCTTTAGTTGAGATAATAAATGATAAGGGTAAAGTTGGAAGAAATTAATTATTGTTTTCTTGATATTCTCAAATGACAGATAATTTGAGACAAAACAAATCTTCTAAAATGATAGTTATAATGGGACGGAGGGAGTATAAAAAACAGATGATATTTATATTCATATGTTTTTTGTTATTTGGGACATCTTATATTATCAATCTCATGTACATATGATCCAGGTTGAAGTAAAAATAGATAACTCACAAGAGACATCAAAGGATAGTGTTCTTACAAACTACACCATAGAAGCTGCACTATATGATTCTGGAAGCTGGTACACCTGCGATGGGAATCCTGATCTCCTTTCATCTAATGTAGCAGACATAAAGCTCCAACCATCGAGAGCACCATTAGGGTTTTATGGTTATGTGCTTGTTGGGAAACTGCATTCACCAAAACTTTGGTCTGCAGAGCAAGTGAGAAATTTCAATCATTTTTTCCATGTGTTTGGGTGGAGTTTATTTATTGATTAGTGAACCGAACTCTGAACATTGATGTCTTTAAAGATTCTGCCAATTCCATTAATATCTCCTCCTTGAGATTAAATTTCTTTTGATTACATTGAGAAATAATGATAATGCAGTTATCGAGCTCTTTTGTTCCATGCTTACTCTATGGCTGTATTCCTGCAAATGTGTTCTAAGTTTCTTGTCACTTCACCTCCTCCTTATTCATTTTTCTCGAATAGAACATTTTTGTTTTCATGGCCAGTGATAAATAGGGCAGATACAGTTTTTGAATGGAGTTCCTTACCCTCTTTTCAAAAGGTTGAAGACCTGTGTTTTATGATGATTTATCAATTATTTTATGTTATTCGAAGTTGATTATTATATTCCAATTTTCTTAAAGCCTCATAATATCGTTTTTGCTCAACAGTCTTGGCCTAGTACTTTTACCTATTTGGTTCTCATTTGACATCTTATTTTGTTTCCATTTCTCACAGCCATACCTCTATACCCTAGTTGTCATCCTCAAAGATCAATCTGGTCGTGTTGTTGACTGTGAATCATGTCCAGTAGGCTTTAGAAAAGTATCTAAAGCCCACAAACAGCTGCTTGTTAATGGACATGCAGTTGTAATAAGAGGTGTGAACAGGCATGAACATCATCCTCGTGTGGGAAAAGCAAACATAGAATCCTGCATGGTCAAGGTACTACTTGTCTGTTTCTCCTTTTATAGTTTCTTTAATAAGATTGTCAGTTCATCTCTTTATGATGGCCAAATGTTAGATGTTTTCACTTTTCCGACACTAATGACTGCTGTGCTTACAGGATTTGGTCTTAATGAAGCAAAACAATATTAATGCTGTGAGGAACAGCCATTATCCCCAACATCCACGTTGGTATGAACTTTGTGATCTGTTTGGCATGTACATGATAGATGAAGCCAATATTGAGACACATGGTTTTGATTATGCTAAACATCTCAAGCATCCTACTTTGGAACCAATTTGGGCAACTGCAATGCTGGATCGTGTGATCAGCATGGTTGAGAGAGATAAAAATCACACATGCATTATTTCTTGGTCTTTAGGGAATGAATCTGGATTTGGACCAAATCATTTTGCTTTAGCTGGTACTGTACTTCACTTACCCTGATTTTGGGCATATCTGAAGCAACTTATTTATTTATTCTGCCACTTCAGTTGAATTGAAAAATTTCCTACTAATCTTGTGCAGGTATTTCTGCCAAAGAATTGCTTCCAAAATGTGCCATTTCTTTTAAGAAAATAAATAACCATTTTTAAGTACTCTAACATCAAAAGACAAATCAATTTGTTGGCAATCAGTATCAATATGAACTACAATTAAGAACTGTTTGTAGATAAAACTAAAGTTTGAACTCTTATTTTGCATTCCTAAAATTTTGGGCTTTACATTCGAATCACTCACAGAAGTTGGGAGAAAAACAATTGATGATTGTTTTCTTATTAAACAAAAACTTTAGAAAAGAGAAAATAGGATAGTAATATTAAATGCATCTTATTAGGCTTTAATACTGTCTGATTTATGGGAGTTAATTCTGTCTAATGTCACCACCATCTTTTTTTTTGTTTTGAACTCTTTATTTTTTTCCCCCTTTTCTCCATTTTGTTAATGCGGAGACATTCATCAGGTTGGATTAGAGGAAGAGATTCAACACGGGTATTACATTATGAAGGAGGTGGTTCCAGAACTCCATGCACGGATATTGTGTGTCCCATGTATATGCGTGTTTGGGACATGGTGAAAATTGCAAAGGATCCAACTGAGACACGTCCTCTTATACTATGCGAGTATGCTCTCTATTTTTTGTGACATTGCTTTATTTGAATTTCACATCAATAACATAATATGACTTCAACTGTTCCCTACTATTTTTAGTGACAGTTATGGCTTTTTTATTTGTGATGCCCAAATGGCAGGTATTCACATGCAATGGGAAACAGCAACGGGAATCTACATATATATTGGGAAGCAATTGACAGCACATTTGGACTCCAAGGAGGCTTTATTTGGGATTGGGTTGATCAGGTGAGTGGTCGTTGAATACCATAACAAATTGATGAATGGTCACTGATCAGCATCACATGAAAATTGAATTTTGTCATTATTATTTTTTCAAAGAAAATTTTACTTCCTTAAAGATGGATTTTTATGCAAAAAGGTATCAGAACTTTTAAGCCATTAACAAAAGACAGTCAGGAACTCATATACCTTAATGGAACTCAGCATATACTATTTTTGTGAATTGAATGGAGAGAATCCAATAATTTTAAAAATCCTTGGCACTGGCAGCTACATGATCATACAAACGCCACTGATTTATCACAAAAACAATGGAGAAGTTGTTCGTGTGTTCTTCTTAAGGATGAATCTGGATGCTGTGCTAAGTATCCTAAAGCTTAATTATGCAGTATGCTGTAATGCATTTGTGAAGCTATATATGTTGAGAACACATTCAATTCTTCATGGAGTTCAATGTATCTTTTATTTTTTCACTTATTCATTCTTTTCTAAATAAATTTGAACTGCATTATTGTTTGTATGAAGTACTTCAATTTTTTTTATAACTAAAAAAACTGTCCTCACTTATTGTAATTTTTGCTGCTTGAAAAAATTTAGTGGACCCTCCAATTCTTAATCTCATGTTATTTTGTAGAACATAAGTCAACCTATTCTTACTTAGTAGCTAACAAAATATAGAAGTTATGATGATTTTCTGTTAACCAAGATATTTTACCCATGTGATTATATTGTTAGTAACTATTTTCATTTCCTATCTACTTCTATTCGTTGAGCTTCTGAAATTAAATTTGTCTCTTCATTTTCTTTTTTGTACTTTTTTTTTTGGATATGCAATTTGGCTCTTTGTTTAATATCAGCTCAGTTAATTCTCTTTGCTTATTGACTTCTTAAAAGTATGTTGATTATTATGCCTCTTGAATGAGCAATATTTTGTTTACTAATCTCCTATGTAGTACATCAACAATAATATGATATTCATGGGATCTTAAACAATTTATTTATTCATAAAATGATTGATAGCCTTTTAGAGTTTAATTTGGATCTTGGTATGGATCCTTTCAAATAGTTCAAAAAATGTTAAATTTTTTACAATATATGTGTGAGGAAATCATTTTCTAGGATTAAAAGACTTTGTACTTTGCACGTAGGCCCTGTTGAAGATTGATTTAGATGGTAGAAAGCGTTGGGCATATGGAGGTGAATTTGGGGATGTTCCCAATGACTTGAATTTTTGTTTGAATGGCCTCACATGGCCTGATCGAACTGCTCATCCTGTTTTACATGGTAAACTGGCAGAGTGTATTATTTTTGCACACACCATCCTCATGGAGTTCAATGTATCTTTTATTTGTTTACATCAGAAGTCATGGATTTGCTTCTTGTTTCAGAAGTCAAATACCTATACCAACCAATCAAGGTGACTTTACATGAAGGGAAATTGGAGGTACTCTTAGTTCATTAGGATTTGGTTTTCCCTTAGTCGGATTTGTACTTGATTACTTATTTTAGTTTCCTTTTTCAGATAAAAAACACTCATTTTTTTCAAACAACAGGAGGATTGGAGTTCAGCTGGTATGCTTCTGCAGATGGATGCGACCTTGGATCTGGGGTTTTGAGTCTTGCCCCAATAAAGCCCCAGAGCAGTTATAGTATTGATTGGCAATCAGGTCCTTGGTATTCTTTATGGGCTTCATCATTGTCAGAAGAAGTTTTCCTGACTATAACTGCTAAGCTTTTGAACTCCACACAATGGGTTGAAGCTGGTCATGTCGTTTCATCTACACAAATTCAACTGCCTCCCAGGAGAGACATTGTTCCTCATGTAATCTTTTTAACACATGATTTATGTTAGAAATGAAGCCTACCTTTGTTTTGAGCTGAGTAATGAGGCTAAGTAATTTAGAAATGAAGCCTACCTATCTTTTTAACACATTGCTGTTTTTCTTAATTTTGAATTTTCTATTTTCTATTTCATGAATGATTATTATGTCCAGGCTATCAATATTAGTGGTGGCACTCTAGTAGCTGAAACACTAGGAGATACAATCAAAGTTGGCCAGCAAGATGTTTGGGACATAACATTGAACACTAAAACAGGTTCAGTTGAAAGCTGGAAGGTAAATCTGTACTTTGGGTTTGTTATTGTACATGTTTGATTAAATTGGAAATTTTTTGTCTCTTTAAAAATGAATACTATTTTAGTCGAAAAAATATTTGAGTTTTGAAACACACGTCTCGAGAAAAAATGTCATAATTTTTGGAGTATATTACTTTCTGTTTCCTCTTAAGCATTTTGTGTTGTTACTTATTTCCTAATTTTTGTTTGGCTTTACCACTATTTAGACTCTTGACAAAACATTGGTACTATTATTATGTTGATAATTGCTAGGTTAAAGGGGTACAGGTTATGAGTAAGGGTATACTCCCATGTTTCTGGCGAGCTCCTATTGATAATGATAAAGGGGGAGGGTCAGCTAGTTATTTGTCCAAGTGGAAAGCTGCTGGAATTGACAACCTCCATTTTGTCACTGAAAGCTGTTCTGTACAGAATATGACAGCGAACATGGTTAAAATATTGGTGGTTTTTCTTGGTGTAACCAAGGGTGGGGAGGGTTCTTTTCCTGAGCATGACAAGTCAAAGATTTTATTCAAAACAGATATCACATATACAATTTATGCTTCTGGGGATGTCATTGTGGAATGCAATGTGAAACCAAACCCTGATCTTCCTCCTTTGCCACGTGTGGGAGTTGAGTTCAAGGTGGAAAAAGCATTGGATCAAGTAATTTGGTATGGAAGAGGGCCATTTGAGTGTTATCCCGATCGAAAGGCTGCTGCCCAGATTGCGGTCTATCAGAAGAATGTTAATGACTTGCATGTTCCTTATATTGTTCCTGGGGAATGTTCAGGTAGGGCAGATGTTAGATGGGTAACATTCAGAAATAAAAATGGATTTGGAATATATGCTTCTAGGTATGGTAGCTCTCCACCAATGCAAATGAGTGCAAGCTACTATAGCACTGCAGAGCTTGACCGGGCCACACACAATGAAAAGCTCATTGAAGGAGATAGCATTGAGGTATTTAACTTGCATCAATATTTCTGCGTATGTTCTTTCCAGGATCAGTCAAAAAGTTGGGGATATTGCATTTTGCTGACCTGATCTTTGGGTCCTATGCAGTTTCCTCCTTATTTTTCAAAAATGTCACATTGAACCCTAATCCATTAATATAATGGCAACATGGTATTCACATGATTTTTTAGATGCAATAACAAGTCAGTTGAGTGCAGGGACGCATTTGTAGGATTACAAGAAGTTTGTTGTAATTACTATCTATATTGCAAATGCGTCCAAATGATCATGTGTATATCAGACTATATTTGTAGAAGTGCTGATATATTTTTTTGGTCTTGAATTGCTGACATATTTGCAACTATATGTCACGTGCACTCGATCAGTTTGTGCTGCATTGGGTACATAGTAGCGTTCTATGCTTTATGACATGGATTTTTTTTCTTACTAATTTATACGCGAGTAATTAGGTGATTTGAATGTTACTTGCCAATGGTGATCTGCAATCAGAGTTTTCTGATGTGGCACTATGGCTAATTTTTTATTTATTATGATCTCAAGTTTCCTAAAAAAATTTATTATTTATTTTTACATCTTCGATCTGTACTAATGTGTCAATTTCTCAAATTGTTTTATGGTATTACAGATTCATCTTGACCACAAGCACATGGGTTTGGGTGGAGATGATAGTTGGTCCCCATGCGTCCACGACCAGTATTTGATTCCTCCTGTGCCATACTCGTTCTCTATTAGGTTGTGTCCAGTAACTCCAGCCACTTCTGGTCATGACATGTACAAATCCCAGCTTCAAAACTCTTGATTTCTTGGATCACATGACCTGATACAAAGAAACATCATCATGGATCGCATGCAATCTTTTTAGTTGGTACCTTGATGTAATATGGAAGACGAATAATCTTAATGCACATTTGTTCCATCAGAACAAAGTGACAATTTCAAATTTTGGTTAATAAATGTGCTGTATCTATGATTTGGGTTATGTATTGTTCTTATTTAAAGATTAATGGCTTAACGAAATAATTATTATAGAACTTGACTAACTCCATTATGTGGATAAAGGACTGCGTGATGGTGGTATTATCATAAATTTTTTTATGTACCCAAAAAAAAAAAACTTGGCTAATTAACCGGTATGATTAATCATAAATTAAATAACCACAATAAATGACCTTTGTCTTTAGTTATAAAATTTAATTACCTTTTATAACCCCTATTTAAGTAGTTAACAAAACTCTTAATTTAAGATATCCTATTACCAAAAAATTAGAAATAAAAATGATATCATTAGGTTTAGAAAAATGTTGGCTTTTTTACTAAACTGCTACTGTTAGTAAAACTATTTATCAAAATGTCATTTTTTTTAACTATTTACCAAATTGTCATTTTTTTAACTATTTACCAAATTGCCTTTTTTTTAACTATTTACCAAAATGCCAATTTTCTTTATATACCAAATCGCCAATTTTTTTTAGGTGACGTGACATTTTTTAATGTTTCTAGCCAATCGATGCGCCATGTTAGGGTTTATTTAAAGATTATCCTACTTTGCAACAACCTGTGCTTAAACCAAAAACGCCAAATTTATTAAAATTAAATAATTAATTAAAAATTAATTAAAATACTTAATAAATATTTATAAACGTTTATTAATGAATTCATACTAATTACGAGAATAAAATATATAATATAAAATAAAAAAAGTGACAAATTGAGTATGTTAATAATATTGAATATTATTTTAGTTATTATGAAGATTTATTAATTACATAACACATATGTTTATTTTTTTGTTATTTTTTAAAAAAATTTGTTTCAATTTATTGATCAATTTAAAAACGATTGAGGTATTAATTATTTGCTTTTAATTGTCTTTATGTAAGATTTTTAATAAATTTAAAAACAATCTAATCAAATGTACGTACATATCTTATTATCAAGTTATTGAATATATTTATTTATTTTGACACAAATAATTTAAACAACATATAATAAAAATTAAATGGTATATCCTGTAGAAGAGACGTATCACTTAAATGAATTTTTGTTGAGTAGGATTCAGATAATAGTGAGTAAGATTCCATCCGAATAATCCCTATCTCAAATTTTTAGTAATTCGAATTAGTAAAAATTTCGACGTAGCTTTTAAATGTTGGATCTCCCAAAAGCCAATGATCCTATTTAATGCAACCAGCTACCACAATATTTAATAAAATCTAAAACAAAGGCGAAAAGCATATATAGTGTAATCTAATTAGGGTTAAACTCACAAGAATATATTCTCAATAGTATTTTTACACAAAATCAATAAATATATTCTCTAAATGTCAATGAGATGGGCCCGCATCGAATGCGGTGGCTTGAGATGGTTCGGAAGAGGGACCCGGCCGTGATGGGTATGGTGGGTAACCTGGTGGTGGGTAAATATGGTGGGTAACCCCGTGGGTGGGTAAGGATATGAGGGGTAACTCCGGGTATGGATACGGTGAGTAAGGGTATGGTGGGTAATATGCGGGTGGTGGGCGAGTAGGGGTACGTAGCGCAGTAGTTGGGGGGTATGTAGCAAGGATGTGTGTCGTGTCGTATGCCGGCAAGTAGAGCAGTCCTCGGGATGTCGAAGTCGTGTCCAACCGCTCGCTAATCCTCTCCTCCGTCTACGCCGCGTTCCCCTGTTGGCTCGACTCCTCGGGCGGCCCCGAAATGTCGTCTGCCGGTGGAGCCGGACGCACTGCTCCATCGTAATGCGGTCATGCTCCCGCAATGAGTGTAGGATTTGTAAGCAAACCTCGACGGCAAGTGTCGGTAGTTGAACCGAGCAAATACTCGCATTATGTCCGCCTAATAAACATATATAATTTATGTCATTATACCGAATACAAAATACATATAGTCACTAACGAATTAGTAAAGAGCTTACCGCATTCCCAATAGATGCGCTTGTGGGAGCAATCCAAATGTCACGGTAATTCTTTTATACCAACGCATGTACTCGTAACGCGAACCGAGGGGCGACCAATGGGACTCCCCAACAAGCTTCTCCCTACGACTATCCTGTGGCTATATAAACAAATGTGTGTATAATCCTCATTATGCCCGCCGCCAATGTAACCGAGTGCAATCTGTATCGGCCGGAGCGGTCTCCGTGGAATGGGCCGGTCAAGACCAAATCGGCGCATGACGCGGTCTCCGGCTGGTGCCACTCGACAATATGGAAACATATGAGAGGGACCACCGCTGCCGCTATGTCCCTAGCACCAACACAAAAAGGTGGCAATGCCGCCACCGCTCATCCGTGTATGGTTGCCATATAAACTAAAAAATGAGATGCACAAAACATTAAGACGGCGCATATGCATAAGAAAATATATCAAAGGAATGTAAACGAAGACATACCTCATCGTTCTTCAACTGATCGAAGAACCGACGATAATATGAAAGGACGCCAATCACAATATACTCAATACTTTATGCTTGCGCCACCTATTTGGTAAATGAAAGTATTGCAAACGTAAGTATTTTTATTAACAAAGCATGTCATGAAAGTAATGTAAAAATATGAAATGAAATAGAAACTTACTCCCATCCTAAGGGACGTAGTTGACCACGACCAAAGATCGTAAAACACATCGTGCTCATCATGGTCGGCTAGTGAAGGGCAAGCCGAGGGAATCTGCACCACGCCCGACGCGCAATAAGATGCATGCACCTCCCGATCTCGCGTGCGTCGGCTATAGTCTCGTAGCTTTACAAAGCTCTCTATACAGTACGCCAAAACCGCAGACCCCAACTATACGTCCCTAAAATGAAAAAAGTCCTCCAACAATGGGAGGAACATCAAGTGCACGAGCTTACCGAATGATCGGGGCATAAGAAACCCCTGCAAGCAAGCGAAGTATGTAATGTCGTGCACGCACGTACTCATCATCATCGTCCTCAAGGACCGTAGTAACACTCGCCCATAGGTATGTCATGTCAATGCGTGCCCCGGCCACGAGCGAGGGAATCTCATCAATCCCTAACAACCGAGCGCACAACCGAGCCAATCGTCCCTATGCGTAACGCCGGTGATCGCCGCGCCATCAATGGGAAGACCCGATATCATTCCGATATCCTCCAACGTAATGGTGCACTCCCGGTCGGCATGTCAAATGTATGCGTCTCGGGCGCCATCTCTCAACCAACGCAGAGATCGGGGAGTGATCAATACCGTAATAACCCATGTGGGCAACTCCCAAGAAACCACCTATTGAAGATAAGGAATAATCGGAGCGGGGGTCCATATGTTTCGTCTTCGAGCACGCTAACACGCAGTGTGTCGGTCCTCATGTCCCGCCATACATGCTGGGAAACATGGTACTCCCGCAACTCCAAAATCGAGCCGTCCTCTCGTCCGGTTTACACGAATGCCATCTGTCAATCGTATGCCAAACATTAACAACAATTAGTATGATCCTATTATTTTTATAATAAAATATGATATAACCATATGATAACTATACAAGAATATAATACTAATAATTAAAGATAACATTGACAATCAACTAACATATATAGGAGAATAGTATTCGAATACAACCGCATAGATTGGTGATACAAAACAATACAACTCGTAAATACACATCATTACTAATACAAGATTCTTTTAAAAATGAAAATAGGTCCGAGATCAACTAGATGGGTGCAGCTTGATGGCCCAATCATCCCCCAAGGAACTCGATCCGCCGACACGACAAGTACGAAATTATGTCCACGTTGATGGCATCTTGTACACGTCTGTCCTGGCCCTGCTTCGCGCCAATCCATCTCATTCCTAAGTCGGGTTGATTTTGGTCGACCTTTGGATCTAAGCAATGCACGTGGTGACACCAAAGTGGCGTCGGGAGCTGCAGGCCACCATGGTTCAGCCCGGACCGGTTCAAAGTCAAACTTATAGGCCCTATAAATGCTTTCCATCCTGTAAACCCTATGAACAAGTTCGAATGGGTCAATAACACGCAAATGAAGCGCATGCGAGCAAGGATAATGCAATGCTTGAAACACCCCACAGTCACACTGCCTTGCTTCCAGGTTCAAAGTATAAGAAAGTCCACCCTGTTGTGTTACAGGATTAAAAGCCTCTTCAACCATGAACCTTATGTTCTCTCTATTGTACCGACGAACTTGGTGTGAACTGGCCTTTGCCAGGTTTACTCTCCAGTGCTTCAATAAGTCATCACTCCAGATCTGGTTAAATTAATGGGAATAACAATATCAAACCATAAATAGATGCACGTGTGAACAACAATGTGTTTGTGGTTGTACTTAATATTATGTAAAACAATATCAAACCTGGTTCAATGTCGTCAATTTCGAATTTGCCTTCCTTTCTGGCCGACCTAAAGTATTCTACTAACTTCGTATATGTCAATTGAACCAATGCGCTATAGGTAGATTTCTTACCCTTCAACACTCCGTTAATGCACTCTGACAAATTGGTAGTCATATGACCGAATCTGCGACCACCATCATACGCCAAACTCCATTTTTCTTTTGGAATTCCGTTAATCCAATTTGTCATCTCCGTTGTAACTTTAAGCTTCTCTAGCCTAGCATCAAACTTTATCGCGATTGGTCATCGAATAATTTGGGTTAGTATTACAACCTAACTATTATTAGCGACAAAAATTACAACACAAAGAGAAAATGTAAAGTACCTGTGTTAATCAAAATTTTTTTCAACTCCTTGTTCTGAAATTTGGAGTTAAAATTGGAACCAATATGCCGTATGCAGAAGACATGATATGCATTCGAGGGTCGCCATCCAAGATTTTCATTTGCCACGATTGTAAGATGCCTCGATGTCGATCGAGAGATCAAACACAAGCCCTCTTGTTGGGTTACATGCAATCTCAAGTGGGCTAAGAACCAACTCAAGCATCCTTTGTCTCCCCTCCACAATGGCAAATGCAATAGGCGAGGTTTTCTGTCTCCATCTTGAGTTGTTGCAATCAACAACTTATGACGATACTTGCCATACAAATGAGTGGCATCAATCAATGATGGGCTTACAATATCGGAAGCCAACCACACATGGTCTAAATGTCCGTAATAACCGACAAAAGACTCTTTTTGAACGATCGAGTCATTATTCACAAAACATTCCTCGTCTTGCAACTCCACCACTGTGCCTTCCATGTCTCTCTCGCATGGTAGCCATCCGGGCAACACCTCATAAGATTTGTCCCAATCCCCAAACACATTCACAATAGCCATTTGTTTTGCCTTCCAAGCCTTTCGATATGAAACTTGGTAACCAAATTGACTTCGAATCCGTTCAATAATTAATGATACGGGTGCATCGGGTTTTGTTCTGACTAACTCCAAAATGCAAGAGCAGATCAAACGAGAGTCCAACTTCCGATGATCTAATGACATAGATGGGCTTACGCAACTATGAGGTCCATTATATTTTGTAATCTGTCACGTATTCGACCTCCTGCTTTGTATGGCTCTAAGTCTCCAACTACAACCTTCGTCAAAGTTAGGGCATTTGGCAGTGAATCTTCGTGAATCGAGTCTTCAATCTTGTACTCTTGATGCCTAGTGAATGGAATATTGTTTGAGAGCTAACTTCACGAAATCTTTTGATGGAAATTGCAAGCCAACATAGAATTCATCACCCATGCTCCAAGTCCCACGAGTGTCTAACTCGTGCAAGTTATCGTGGATTATCCAATGCATCCCGCTTAATTTGAGAAAATTGAGGGCATGGTGGCACAAACACGATTCAGTGTACCGAGGCATAAATATGGATTGAGGAGCAATCGCCAAAGGAACTCAGAATTTTGTTCGGCATCAAAGTTTTCGCCTCATGTCGGTGTCTCGAATCGTCGCTCTCGCCTACTTGTTCTTCGTCTTCACTTGACTCCCATACGCATCTCGACAAGTGGGTTATCGTGTTCAACCATTGCACCACCAATAACGATCATATTGCATGACTCAACTTGATTAGACGGACCAACTTGAGATTCGGTTTCACCAGAACTTCAAAGATGCTCTTCTTGCCCACTTGTTTCTACCTCCACATACAACTCCATAGATGCCATGTTCGGAGTTTGACAAAAGAATCTATCATGTACTTTAGATCATCATCGTCTTCTATTGGAAGCCCTACCCATCTCCACGGATTGAAGCATTGCGGACACCGATAGACAACTTTTGACACATGTTGGTTTGCTTGAAGCCTCAACTTTGAATGGATCTTAGTTTTCAACCCATCCAAAGTCATGTTTGTGATCACAATAGGCCTAGGAGGAGGACTCGATACATGACACCCTCTTCACGCACTAATCATACATTGTCTCATTGAAGTAAATATGCACATTTAGCGATTTTGTCATGTTAACTCCAATTCGAACAATAACAATTCAACACATTTGTAGAGAGATTAAACATCAATTACAATATTCAATACGCTTATTTATGTAAAAAAAAATTTCTAAACTCGAATATCTTGAATTAAGCTACATTTACTAATGTAAATCATGTCAAAGATATATATCCTATTAGATTACCTATAAATTAATTATCTATATAATTTAAATTACATATCATACAACTTCATTATTCATTAGTCAATACAAATATTAAACTATAATAATAATACATTATAATTAACACTAACTTAGTAAAAAAGTAATCAATAAATAATAAATAAACTATTTAACTATTGAAAGAAATACTTACAGTGTGAAGGAATATAATTTAAAGTACAAATAATGATCCTGACACCACTTCTCGTAAGAATTGAGAGACTTCAGAGTGTTTAGAGAGAAGAAATTTGTAGAGAGATAGTGAGAATTTAGGAAAATGTGAGAATGTCACGCACGGGAAGGGGTGTGGGAATATATACTAGGGTTACGCCACCCTTGTTGGCGTTTTGTACTTGGTTGCGCCATCAAGGGTGGCGTTTTTGGTTCCAAGGCCAACCAGGATGCGCCACGTAGGATGGCGCATCCACGTAGGTGCGCCAGCGTGTTAGGCGCAACCTACGTGGATGCGCCATCGTACTTGGTGCATCCTGGTTGGCCAGAAAACATTAAAAAATGCCACGTCAGCCAAAAGGGTGGCAGTTTGGTATATAATTTCAAAACAGTGACATTTTGGTAAATAGTTAAAAAAAAGGGCAATTTGGTAAATAGTTAAAAAATGACAATTTGGTAAATAGTTAAAAAAAATGACATTTTGATAAATAGTTTTACTAACAGTGGCAGTTTAATAAAAAAGCCGAAAAATGTTAGTCAAACGTCTCTTATATTTAACATTTTTTTAATATCTAAGGTAGAATTAGAATGTAAGGCACGTTTGGTATAAAGAAAATAAGATAAGATATAATTAATACTATTAAGCCTTATTTAATATTTAGTGCATTTAACTGATAATATAATGAAATCAAATCAAATCATTTTATTTTATTCTAAGCTGATAACTTTATCCCCTCCCCTAATACATGATAAGACATGATATGATTTTTATTTCAATTTTATCATTAATTTTATTTTTATCACTCTTCTCCCTTGCGTTACCACCACCATCATCACCACCACCACCACCGTCCACCACCACCGCTACTACCACCATCATTGCCACCACCACTTGCCGCCACCACCACACCGTGCATTGCCGTACCCCTACCACCATAAGGCTTTTTTATTATTATTTCTTAATTATTTTAATTTTTATGCTAAAAGATATTTTAGTTTTAAAAAATATATTATACAATCAGTTAATTTATTATTTTATTATCAAATAAAAGATAAAATTATGTCTTATTTTATTAATTATATTATCATATTTTATATTATTCTATCATTTTATTTTATACTATATTATTATGTACACTAAATATAACTTAAATATATAAAAAATGATGAGTCTAATAAATCAAATTATAAAACTTAGTAAATGTATGTAAATGTGTGTGATTAACAGCATTATTGATAGGTTTAATGGGTCTAGTGAAATGATGCTTCGGGAGTGGGGGGTTACTTTTCACAGATTTAAGGTGATGGTCCACTCACAGTTGGTCTAGTTATGCTTCGAGGCACACAATTTTTTGAAAAGAATGGCCATAAAAGTAGGACCTATAAAGCATAGGCCGCAAAATTTTTTAAGAGTACCAAGTGTTAACGTACATGCTACAGATTTTATTTTACTTATATTTTTATGTAACAAAAATATTTCACTTCTGTATTGTCACTTCATATATGACTTAAACAACGTACATTTATGTGGAGAATGAAATTTGAAATAACTGCTCATGCAAAAATCCAAGTTCAGCTGTTAGCAAACAAAATACGAAAGAAATCTATGGTGCCAACTAATAGGCAAACAGAGGTGTCAATGTGGACTTAGATGCATTGGATTGTGGGGTTGTAAATGAGTTGAAATATTTATGAATTATTTAAGTTTGATATATTAAATGTTTGATTAAATTTATTTATTTAATTAAATAAATAAGTTTAAGATTTAAAGATTTGATATTAAATATTCATGAATAGTTTTTGTATGTTTGTGTATATATATTATTTATTTATTTTGTATAGATTTATGTATATATATGATTGCAAAATTTAACTATATATAAAATTTAATATCAAATTAAATTAAAGAACTTGATTTATGTATATATATTATTACAAAATTTAAGAAAAAAGATTTATAATTCATTAATATCATTTTTATAAGTTTGAAGATTTACAATATCTTAATATATGTCATATGTGCTAATACTAGCTACTTAGTAAACCCCTTCCAAAAAATATAGAGCATAATTTCTATTGACATTTTTAAAAAAATCTCATAAACTAACTTCTCCTAATAGAACTAACCATGTACAAATATATGTGTATTCAAAAAAAATAACTAGAAGGAATAGTGATGTAAGGCAAGTTTCGGTGATGACGAAGTTGATGACTTGGTACAAGCAGAAGTAGAAGGAGCAGATAAAAATAGTGGTGTGTGAAAAGATAAAACTTAAAAGCATAATAGTGGTGTGTGAAAAGATAAAACTTAAAATATTGATATGAAAAAATAGTGACTTGGGATGTCAGTTATGTGATTGATCTTGAATGAATTACGGACTTACTAATTGAAAGTTAGTTATGGAAACTAATATTTTTTTTAAAAAATATTAATGGGTCGTGTTCAAGTCGTATCTTAGACATGCCCAAATGTGTTCAAAACGTGTCTAAGTGTGTTTGAGACGTGTTTAAGATGTATCTGAGATGTGTCCAAGTCGAAAAAATAATCATTTTAATCGGACACATTCAAACATGTAAGACACGTGTGTCGTACGCACGTCCACTTGTACCAGACATGGACATGTGTCCGACATGCGGATACGTTTCAAAAATGACGTGTCTGTGCTTCATAGGTATAGATAGTAAAAATTAAATCACAAAAAAATGTAGATAAAAAATATAGATAATAATAATTTATTTTGTTACTATTAGTAACTAGTTTCTATAAGAAAGTTATAAATTTTTTACATAATATATTATGGATAAAAAAAAGCTTTTATTTTTATTTTTACTTTTTTACTCTATTAGCATAAAAATGTTTATTGAATATTAAATTAATATAGTTAGATATTTCAAAAAGAGATTTGACAAAAGGAAAAAAAAAAATCAAACTATAAACATAGTTTTAAGTTGAAATTACAGTTGCATTGCGTTTACTGCAATTGTGGATAATTATTAAAAAATGTTGTCAATGTGGCTGCAATTGCCGTTGCAGAGGCAAAAAAAAAAATACAATATTACAGTAGCAATTGTTATTATGAATCGTAATTTAAAACTATGGTTATAAACGAGTTAAACAAGTCAAGTAAAGTTTTATATTTTTTAAATAAATTAAGTCTAAACTTTATATTTTTAAACAAATTAAGTTGAAACTTTAAATTAACAACGTTTAAATAAATGAGCAAAATTGGAATAGTTTCTTTTTTTATAAACCAAATCTAAATTTTAAGTACTCGACTTAATTCAACTCATTTATATTGATATTAGAAGGGAGACTTAGCACTGTTTTGCCACAGGCAAGTGCAAAGCGTCATGATGTTCCTTCAGTGGAATCTTCACTAAAGAGCATGGCTGAGAAGCAAAAGACCCTTGTATAGAATCTAAACTTCACAAGCCATCCCATGGAATAGGTTATAGAATACTGCATTTTATGTCTAAATTTTGTTGCTCTTGTGGAATTATATGATCTCTAAGCTTTTATATATGTTATGTTATTAACAGTTGCTAGTCTGGTTGTAAGCCTGTTATATTGGCATTTGTTCTGCTATAGCCTATGCCCCAAGTCTGAGAAAGTTGCTTGGATTATTAATATGTTTGTATCTCAAATATATCCTAAAAGAATTCATGTCAACAAAAATATCCTAAGAGAATTACCAACTTTGCGTCAAGTTTATTTCAAGTCTGATTGTGTTGTTACTGGGCTTGTGTCAAACGTCCAGACCTGCAAGCTTGTTTGATGAAATCTGTGACTTTAGACTTTGGTGTTTTAAAAAAAAAAAAATCAAATTAATGCAATTTCCCGAGTGAATTCGCTAAGCTGTCCTAATGTCCTTATTGACACGGCACGTTGTGAAATGGTGAATCTCCCTTTTTAAAATAGAAAATTAAGGGTGGGGGATTTGGGAATTGAGTGCTGCAATACTTGAATGCAAGTGATGGATTTGTCACCAATGGCCTTCTTACATTTAGAAAAATATAATGGTGTAATTGGACGATTAAAAAATGGTTTACATTAAAAAGATTAGGCTGAGGGATTGATTTCAAGTAAAGATATATTAGCATCACACGTGTTCGTTTTAAGAATAATTAACTAATTAATATAGTGTTATATATAATTATCTAGTGTTATATGCTAAATTAACCAAATTGATCATATATTATTTAAAGCAAAATAATTTGACCTGGGAGCTGGTGGTGGTGGTGATGGTGGTGGTGGTGGTGATGATCAAGGGAGAGGAGTGATAAAAATAAAATTGAGGATAAAATTAAAAAATTGAAATAGAAATCTTATTAGGTCTTATCATACACTAGAAGAGGAGATAGAGTTATCAGTTTAGAATAAGATAAAATGATTTGACCTGATTTTATTATACTATCAGTTGAATATACCAAACATTAAATAAAATTTAATAATATTAACTTATACTATTATGTCTTCTTTATACGATGCACCAAACATAGCCTAAAAGTTATTTTTGTTGAGATATCTTTCTTCATAAGACCCTTTACCTATAAATAGAGACATTGAGGGAAGAAAAAGAGGATAATATTGATGGAGAGAACACAAATGAATGTCTTATTACTTTATTACATTTTATCTAATAAAATTTATTTACATAAAAAATTTATAAAATAAGTAAAGCAGAAAAAAATGTGAGGCCCAATGAAATATTTTCCTTTCCCTCCTAATCAACCTTATAAGGGGAAATTTTTTTGTATAAACCTAATGCATTTAAGTTAGGTGTATTAATGTTAATTAATGAGAATTAAAAATGTGATTGATATAATGCACTTAATTTTTTTGATCAGCATATAATGCACTTAATTTATGATATGAAGATGTGGAATTCACATAAAATCTATCCGTCAAACTCTCTTCTTTTCTATATATCATACAAGGTACGAGTCAAATCCTTCCCCCTCTTCTTTTCATTTCCACTAAAAAATTGCATACCAAAAGTCAAAGACAAATTCAACCTCAAGTTTTTATTAATTTCAATATAATTTTATCGTAGGTTAAGACTTTGGACAATGGAATAATCGAAATTAGTTGTGGTAAACAACTATGCTTTGACTTTTTGAATTGAAGAGTTTTTCGTTAGTTTTTCTAAATACGATGGCGAGGTTTTATAAGGTCTCTAATAAAAATCATTTCCCATATGTTGATTTACATTATTCATTTAATTGTTTGTCTCATACCCATATCATTCAAAGATTGAACATCTCATCCACGTAAAAAATAAAATTCCAAAATATAGTTGAAGATGGTAAAATTAGGAGAGGACATAAGATGTTAATAAACTAAATTTTACCTAATACTTTTGAGGCTATTCCCATTAAATCTTGTGTGTGTTGGCTCAGTCTAATTCCTCAATTAAAAATAAATTTTTTTTCATAACATATAAAAATAATAAAATAAATGCAAACAAATTCACATATCCCTAAAGTTATAGCTGTGGGTAAATTTGAAATTTCATTTTTGCTGAAAACCTTTTATGAAGTTATTTAAAACGAAAATTCAAATTCACCATAATCATAAATTTGGGGATAAGTGAATATGTTCATATCAATTTTTTATTTATTTATGAAAATAAACTTTTCTTTTGAAAAATTAGACCTAACCAGCGTATTGGATGAAATCTAATGGTAATAATCTTAAGAGTATTGAATAGAATTTAGTTGATTAACACCTCAATTTTCTCTCAATTTTTCTATCGTTGACTATATAATGAGATATTATTATTTATTTTACATAGAACTAGAAAGTCTCTATAAAGAAAAATTCTTAGTATACCAGAAAAATTCTAAGTATACTACGTATTCAACAACAACAAAAGTATGTGGTATGTACCACTACAATATTATTTTATTATTAATTTTTCACATATTTATATAAATATTATTTTTTTAAAATAATTAGCCTGGCTAATTTAAAACTAATCATAAAATATGAATTATATGTTGAAAATAAAATTAAGATTTGGAAAGAATTTCTTAATATCAGGTAGTAATTGTTATTCTATAAAATAAATGAGGGTAGGTTAGGAAAAAGAAATTAAATTATATTCTATTTCATGAAGTATCAAATCTCCAATCCCACAAATCCTTAATTAAAAATAATTCTTCTTCATAAAAAATTAATTAAAAAATATAATAAATGCGAATAAATTTACAAAGTCCTAATTTTATGATTATGGTGAATTTAAAATTTTATTTTTTAAATGACATTTCAAGCAAAATAAAATTTTAAATTCACCACAATCATACATTTAAGACTAAGTGAATCTATTTACATTTTTTTTTTACTTTTTATGAAAAGAGATTTATTTTTTAATTGAAGAATTAGGTAATAATAACTCTAAGAATATTAAATAGAGTTGAATTTATCAAAACCTCGATTCTCTCCTAACTTTTCCGTTGTTGATCATATTATGGGATTTTAATATTTATTTTACGTGAATGCAATGACATGTATTATGACAAACAATTAAATGAATGACAAATCAATATTATAACAAACAATTAAATGAATTTGTTCACTTTTTAAAGCCATGCGCCAAAACTAAAGAGCTACTCCTCATCTCTTAAGTCAAAACGTAATAGTTACCATTCCATGGCAAGTTTTAATCCATATCAAGATATCACTCTTGGCAAAACTGAAGAAAAATTTATAAAAAAATATTATATTATAAAATATTAAATAAAAATACTGCATAAAAAAATACTTTTAAACTAACATTGATAATAACTTATTGAATAAATAATAATTTATTAATAGCTTAAACGAAATAAAAAAAATTATGATAAAAAAAGGGGAAAGTTTTCTCACTTTTAATATTATTTATTATATATATTTTTTTAAATTATTTTCTCTTACTTAAACAATATTTTTTAAAAAAAAATCAATAATTTTACATCATTAAAAAAAATATATGATGATCTTTATTTGTGCTACTACGGGCATCATAATGACCAAAAGCAATCATATATAACAAAACAATAAAAACTAACTAAAAGAATGAAAGAAATTGAGAAAAGTTATAGTTTCACGAAAAGGTCTATCAGTTTGTCACTATTACATTAATCTATCTGATAGATGAAAATTAAAGAATGAAGAAATCAAAGCTTCACAAAAACTAAAACACAAAGGTGAAAGAACTTTGAATTTAAAAAAATCATACCATGTCAAGGAACCTTACGCAAACAAAAGATTTAGTAACTCAGAGTCAGTCACAGTCACACAAAAAATTTTGCTATTAGCAACGTGAATGAAGCTTTGGTTAAGAAGGTTTTACGGTGAACAACACCCCCTACACATCGGCAGAGGAAGGAGGTGATTGGGTCGCAGTCCACTTTTTGGGAATTGGGATATCAATAATTTTATTATTATTTTTTCCAATTTCTCCTTCAATGGATTTTATAGGCTAAATGTGCTAGTTTACAGTCTTATTGATATCCCAATAGAAATCACTCCTAATTTTTCTCCATTTATCTCTTATCCTTTATGATTCTTGATAAGATCAATTAAATCCCCTACAAAATATGATCCCTTAATTTTCTCTCTTCAAACTTCTTTTTAAATTTGAATTTTTTTACTTCTTATCTTCCTTTTCATTATTACTAGCATATATTAATTTATCTTTTTCTTTTACATTTTTTATTCTGTGAAGATGATGAATAAATAAAAATAAAGAGTGTTTGAAGCAAATTGTAGTTATATAGTGAAAAGTGAAGAAGTGTTTAAAGAGAATTATAATTGTAGAGTAAAAAATATTTAAATAATTGTATATTTTTATGTTTATCTTTGAATATTTAATTAAATTATTAATAATATTTTAATATTATTATCTTTAAATATTTAAATTTAAATGATTAATAAGATGTATTTATTATTTTATATTTTTTAATTGAAGAGTGCTATTTATCGTGAAAGAATTTTTGCAAAATGACTAACGAATAGCAAAATATAATTAATCATTTATTTTAACAATTATAACATAATAAAGTAAAAAATAATAATTAATAAAACACAATACCCGCATCTCATAATTTAGATTTCGAGTGTCGTTTCACGAAAAATAATTCGTGGAATTAAGTGTTATCATTTTTAATTTTTCTTTATATTTTTAAACGAGTACTTAATAATGGTAATTTTGGAAAAGTAAAAATTGAGCACTAAAATATAATTTTTTAAAGTGATGAGAAATCACCTTTACAGCCTGTTAATTAGAATTTTTTTCATATTTTTTATTTTGTTAAGATAAAAGATAAAATAAAGAGTGAATAATTAGAATTTTTTTCACATTTTTTTCACCTTTTAATTCATTGTATTTATGACTTATTTAAGAAATAACTATCAAACCAATTCATTAATAATTTTTTATGAATGGATATTCCATTCATTCATTTAAAATTATATTATTTTTTAAAAATTTATTTAAATTTTTCCTCCATTACCAAACAAAAAATTTCTCTCTCCAAAATCCCTCTTACCAGCGGATGGATTGGATTGGGTTTATGTTGGATGGTTAATGAGTTTATAGATTATTTTTCCAACCCTAGTCTACATAATAAACTCAATAACGGGTGTAATTAAAAATGAGTGAATACGAAATTATTTACTTTACATTTTCACCATTAGGGAAAAAATATTATTTTTTCAGTTCGCAAAACTTCAAGCTACTCACCAATCTCCATATAGGAAACACCACTTATCTAACGCTTTAGCAAACGAGGTCTCAACTAATAGCTGCCCAAATCAGGGCTGACTCAAACTAGAAAGTCTAGAATGAAGAAAAATTCTAAGTATACTAACTATGCTACGAAAACAAAAGTTTTTTTCCACGTTGGCACATATATCAAACAGCTTTTTCCACTAAATGAAGTTGGCACATATATCACACAGCACCATTGTATTTTGTCATGAATCAAGTTTTAAAGAAGATATCATTTAGTGTTTATATAGGATCCTTATAAAAATTTGATTATTTTAATAATTAATTATTATATAAATTTTTTTTATTATAATCGATTATAATTGAATCAATTTTATGTTTAAATATGTTAACTGAAAAGTAATTTTAAATTAATCTATTTCATTTTAATGATATAAAAAAATTACTTTTATACATTAAATTATTAAAATAAATACATAATAATAAAAAAATTATTTAATTAAAAATAAAATAATATTTACATATAAAAGTATAAGAAATAATTTATAAATTATAATTATAAACTTTAGCGCTTGTTTGTTTCGAATTATTATTATCATCCAACAACTTTTTTCAACAAAAAAAGTTGTTGGGTACAATAGCAGCCATATTTGGGTGTGAAGAAAAAAATAATCAATAGTTTTTTTTTTCATGTGAAAAAGTTGTTAATAGAAAAGTAGAAATTTGAGCATTTTTTAAAAAAGTTGTTGAGATTATTTTTAATAATAAAATATAAATATTATTTTTTCATCAATCAAATAATTTTTTCATAATTTTATATCTATTTTGATAATTTGATACATAAAAGTGATTTTTTATATTATCCAAACGAAACAGATTAGTTTAAAATTACTTTTTAACTAACACATTTAAACATAAATTTTTTTTCTTATAATCAATTATAACAAAAAACTTTATACAATAATTAATTATTAAAATAATCAAATTTTCACAATTATCCTAAACACGTATTTAATCTTCAACATTATAAAAAAAAACTTAATTTTTTTATAATACAATAAATTTCATATAAAAATTGAAGCTGATTTTATCAAACATGTGAGAATACTGTTTAAACAATTTTTTTACTAAAAAAAGCTATTTGAAACATTCCCAAACATGCTTTGTTTAGGTGCATTATAAACGTTGTCCAACCAAAAACTGCCCAAATCAGGCCGACTCGAACTAGAAAGTCTCTACAAAGAAAAATTCCAAGTATACTATGTATTCAACAACAATAACAAAAGTATGTGGTATATACCACTCCAATGTTATTTTATTATTAATTTTTCACATATTTATATGAATATTATATATTTTTTAAAAAAAATTAGCATGGCCAATTTAAAACTAGTCATAAAATATGATTTATATGTTGAAAATATAATTAAGATTTGAAAAGAATAAACTTAATATTAGGTACTAATTGTTATTCTTTAAAATAAATGAGGGTAAGTTAGGAAAAAGAATTTAAATCACATTCTATTTCATGAAGTATTGAATCACTAATCTCACCAATCCTTAATTAAAAATAATTATTCTCCATAAAAAATTAATTAAAATAATATAATAAATGCAAACAAATTTACAAAAATCCTAATTTTATGATTGTGGTGAATTTAAAATTTTATTTTTTTGAAATGACATTTCAAGCAAAATAAAATTTTAAATTCACCACAATCATACATTTGAGATTAAGTGAATTTGTTTACATTTCTTTTTTCTTTTTTCTTTTTATGAAAAGGGGTTTATTTTTTAATTGGAGAATTAGGTAATAACCCCAAGAATATTAAATAGAGTTTAATTTATCAAAACCTCAATATGCGATTTTAATATTTATTTTACGAGAATGCAATGACAATGAATTTGTTCACTTTTTTAAGCCATACGCCAAAACTAAAGAGCTACCCCTCATCTTTAAGTCAAAACGTAATTGTTACCATTCCATCGTCAAGTTTTAATCCATATCAAGATATCACTCTTGGCAAAACTAAAGAGGAACTCTTCATCCTTGAAATTAAAAGCATAGCCATCAACACAAACAGTTCATAATTAAAAAGCAATTAAAAAAAAAGTAAGGCAAGACCCCAGGTAATAGAGAAAATATAAATAAAAGATAAGTAACTTGACCTTTAACACCCTAAATTATTCCCTTGCATAAATCTTCACAAAGATTAAATATTAAAATTAATGTTTAAACAAAATAATAAATCATATGAGAAGAAAAAAATTAATGTTAAAAACAAATTATTGTTCAAAATAAATTAAAATAATAAAATAAACGCAAACAAATTTACATAGCTCTAACTTTGTGATTGTGATAAATTTGAATTTTTTTTTTGAAATGACATTTCAAGCAAAATCAAATTCCAAATTCACCCACAATTATAAATTTGAGATTAAGTGAATTTGTTCACATTTATTTTTAATTTATTTTTCATGACAAGGATTTATTTCTTAATTGGTGAATTAGACCTAGTCAACACATAAAATCCAACAGTAATAACACCAAGAATATTAGATGAAGTGTTGATTGATACCTCATTCCTCTTCCAATTTTTCTGTCCTTATGGAATTTTATTATTGGTTTTATGTGAATGCAATGACATGCATCATGACTAAAAGTTAAATGAATGACAAATTAAAATATGAAAACAAAGATTTTTATTAGAGAACTTTTAAAGCCTTGACAACACACTAGACAAAACTAAAGAAATACTTGAAAACACCATAACTGATTTTGATTATTTCAACGTGAAGTCTTAATCCATATCTAGACATCACTCTAAATATCAAATGACAATTTAACATGTAGATGAGATTTTATTAGAGATCATTTAAAGCCTTGCTATCATACATGACAAAACTAAAGAGAAACTCTTCATCTCTAAAAAGTCATAGTGTAACCATCAATATAACTAACTTTGATTATTAATTCCACCTTCAAATCTTGATCCATAATTAAAAAGCATTTTAAAAATAGTAAGGCAAGATACCAAGTCATTGTGAAAATAAGAATAAAAGATAAGAACATCAATACTCTAAATTATTCCTTTGATTAGCACAAAGATTATTAAATTATAATTGTATAACTCGGAAAAGAAGTCAATTAATTAAAGGGACATGTTACTTAGTCAATAGTCTGATCATGAGTCAAGTGGTCAAATTAAAAAATTTATAAAAAAATATTATATTAAAAAATATTAAATAAAAATACTGCATAAAAAAATACTTCTAAATTAATGGTGATAATAACTTATTGGATTGATAATAATCTATTTATAGTTTAAACGGAATAAAAAAACTTATGATAAGAAAAGGGGGGAAGGGGGAAGGGGAGCATGCTGCTAAGGCATCATAATGAACAAAAGCAATCATATATAACAAAACAATAAAAACTAACTAAAAGAATGAAAGAAATTGGGAAAAGTTATAGTTTCACGAAAATGTCCATCAGTTTGTCACTATTACATCAATCTATCTGGTAGATGAAAATTAAAGAATCAAGAAATCAAAGCTTCACAAAAACTAAAACACAAAGGTGAAAGAACTCTGAGTTTTAAAAAATCATACCATGTCAAGGAACCTTACGCAAACAAAAGATTTAGTAATTCAGAGTCAGTCACAGTCACACAAAAAATTTTGCTATTAGCAACGTGACTGAAGCTTTGGTTAAGAAGGTTTTACGGTGAACAACACCCCCTACACATCGGCAGAGGAAGGAGGTGATTGGGTCGCAGTCCACTGTTTGGGATATCAATAATGTTATTTTTTTTTTCCAATTTCTCCTTCAATGGATTTTATAGGCTAAAGGTACTAGTTTGCAGTCTTATTGATATCCCAATAAAAATAACTCCTAATTTTTCTCCATTTATCTCTTATCCTTTATGATTCTTGATAAGATCAATTAAATTCCCCCACAAAATATGATCCCATAATTTTCTCTCTTCAAACTTCTTCTTTTTAAATTTGAATTTTTGGACTTCTTATATTCCTTTTCATTATTACTAGCATATATTAATTTATTTTTTCTTTTACATTTTTTATTCTGTGAAGATGATGAATAAATAAAAATAGTGTTTGAAGCAAATTGTAGTTATATAGTGAAAAGTTAAGAAGTGTTTGAAGAGAATTATAATTGAAGAGTTAAAATTATTTAAATAATTGTTATATTTTTATGTTTATCTTTGAATATTTAATTAAATTATTAATAGTATTTTAATATTTTATTATGATTATATTTAAATATTTAAATTTAAATCTTTAATAAGATGTATTTATTATTTTATATTTTCTAATTTTTCTTTAAATTTTTAAACGAGTACTTAATAATGGTAATTTTGAAAAAGTGAAATTTGAGCATTAAAATAGAATTTTTTAAAGTGATGAGGAATCACCTTTACAACCTGTTAATTATAATTTTTTTCACATTTTTTTATTTTGTTAAGATAAAAAATAAAAATAAAGAGTGTTTGTGATATGAATGGTAATTAGTTACTATTAGTTAGGTCACTTGAATGGATTGGTAATTCTAGAGAACCTAGTTTCCTAACTTAATAGAACTCTTGCCATATTCCTCTAAACCAATCTTCTTATCCATTATTTTAGGACTTCAAGTCTTATCTATTTTATCTTTACAAGTAGTTAACACTAACAAACTAATCACCGAACTTTTGATAAAACTAATCACCTAACTAATTAGTTATCTTACCAAAATAAAAAATTACTATTTATATCAATTTGAAAATAATTGTACAACAACCACATCGTTTATTTATGTCATAGAGATTCGACAACGTTTTACGTTAGCTATCAACTACTTAACACAACATTTCTCTTTTATCTAAGTTTGAGACCAACTATGTAGGAATTTACAACAAGGCTCAACATAGGCAAAGTTAATTTGAAAATAATTGTAATTAGAAAAGAATTATTCAAATAATTATAGCATTTTTATGCTTATCTTTAAATCTTTAACTAAATGATTAATAAGTTGTTAGTATTTTATCATGTTTATCCGTAAATATTTAAATGATTAGTAACATATATTTATTATTTTATCCTTTTTTATTTTTAAATAAATAAATAATAATAATAATTTGATTAAAAACAAAAATTAAACACATTTAAAAAATCTCTTTTATAACAGTAATAGATTATTTTTATGATTTTATTAACGTGCATATTGGCATTATTTGTGCCTAGCACTCCACGTTAGTTAGGTTTAACAGGGCCTTTAAAAAGATATTAAGAATTAAGAGCTTTTGGGAGAGCCACTATTCCCCCATTATTTAGTAAATGTACTTTTTTAGTAGTATGAATCATTAATTCATTCGTAATCGATTAAAAAAATATTAAAAAATCTAATCTATTTATGACCTATTTAAGAAATAACTATCAAACCATTGATAATTTTTTATGAATGAATATTACATCCATCCATTAAAATTTATTTTAATTTTTTCTCTCTTACCACACACAAAATTTCTCCCTCCAAAATCTCTCCCTCTGTCTCTCTCAAATTTCTCTCTCTACAACTCACTTAGGCAAATAATCAAACACCTAGAGTGCACATATAAACCAAGGTGCAAAACAGCTCAGCCAATCGCGTTCCCGTAGTACCTTAACCCGGCTTGACCCGGTTCCGCACATTGATGCTAAACAACTGCTTCATAGTTTTGATGGCTTCCACTCTGATCTGGTCAGAAGCTTGGATTGCAATTTCTCTCAATTTGGAAGCATCGAAGGAGAGGTCTTGGGTGAGCTTCACGGTTTCTTCCGCAAAGCATCAAGCTTTGTCACACCCGTCCATGCCTTGCCCAGGGAACGCATTGGAGGGACAAGACTACGGATGATTATGCGTGATTCATTATCCATCCAATAAATGAATTGAATTTAGTAAATCCACTTCATTAAAAACCAGTACAACCAATGGATGGATTGAACTGGGTTTATACCTGGATAATGAGTTTATGGATTATTTTGCCAACCCTAGTCTACATAATAAACTCAATAACGGGTGTAATTAAAAATGCGTGAGTACGACATTATTTACTTTTCATTTTCACCATTAGGGGTTCGCAAAACTTCAAGCTACTCACCAATCTCCATATAGGAAATACCACTTATCTAATGCTTTAGCAAACTAGGTCTCAACTAATAGCTGCCCAAATCAGGGCTGACTCAAACTAGAAAGTCTAGAATACAGAAAAATTCTAAGTATACTAACTATGCTGCGAAAACAAAAGCTTTTTTTCACTAAATGAAGTTGGCACATATATCAAAAATATCCCTTAGATTTTTTTCCATAATAGTTACTATATGATTATATCCATAATTACCACGCAGCCATATCCAGGTTCAGCAAGGCCTTCTCACATCAGAAAGGAGATAGCAGAAACATAACATTATTTAGAAATTGTCTGCATGAATAAGCACACTGCACACGGATAATAAGGATTCCCAAACATGTAACAACATTGAGATAACTTACAACAATGCCTCCAAAGTCAACATTTCGAGAAGGATGGAAAACCATCCATGAAGCAGGTAGTACATATCCTCACAACCTCACAAGTCCTGAATACTGGCAGTTAATTTCAAAAATTGAGAATTTACATTACATTCATAGACATAATTTGACGAGCAAGACCAGGATCTTGTTGTAACAGCTCTTTCAAATTGTTTTCCACCTCTGCCATCTGCTTCTCCAAGTATTCTTTTGAGCTCTGTCCAAAGCCATATAAAGAAAACAACTGATTTTCACTCAAACATTATGGAAACTCATATTTAGTGCTTTAGAAATTTAGCTAAAACTAGTTATATTAGTCTCAATTTTAAAATTTAACTTTCCTCCTTTCAACTTTAGAATATTTAAAAATAAAATAAGTAGAAAAACAATGGAAGAATAGAAGTTTTCACAAGGACATATATACCTGTAATGAGGTAATTGAAGCTTCACTATCCTTGAACTTGTTCTCCTGTTCATTCATTAAAGTTGTCTTAGACTCCAGTACAAACCTGTCCATGATGTTAGGAGTGTGTTAGAGTATGTCATTCATATTTCCTAAACAGCCCATAAATCAAGCTTTCGTGTACTCAATTTAGTAGCATGTTCAAATAGGTATCCACAACTCACGTTCTCCCTGCAAAACAAAATAAATGGAGTCATCATATGTCTGTAGAAAACTGGGGCGTCCACTAAATACAAACAACTACAAATTTTCAAATTAAAGGGATGGTTTTATCGATAGCAACACTGCATTATAGTTAACAGAAGTAACAAGTGCTTCTGATTTTCTATGCATACCAATGGATTTGTAAACATTAGTATCATCAGGCAACTGCTTCAGCTCCTCCAAGGTCAAAAAAGCACGCTTCTTTTCTGCTTCTTTGGAACGCATCTGGTTTTGCACCTGCAGGCCAAAGGATAATACAAACTTCATGAGTCTCAGGCAACCCCTAATAAACATATAACTCCCAGATGCAAAATACAAATGTCAAGGTTTTCATTTCTTTTCTTTTCCGCTTCTCAATAAATAAAATTATGAATTCTCTTTCAGAACTCAGATACAAGTATTCTCTGTCAGATTTGATAATAGTGCAAAAGCATGCACACCCTAGCACACACAAGTAGTACTATTTTCAACACAACAGCTTGGAGGTCCTAGAGTCAGTAATATGTAAGTCAAAGTAATTGTGTATCAAATCACTCTTTTCAACACAAGAGTTTCTTCACAACTATTCCAAGAACATTAAATCCTCCCGAACAATAAGAATAGAGCCAGGAAACCATACTAGAAAAACACCATCATCAATTTATCAAACTACTTGGGATATGATTCAATTAGGATCAACCCAAGCTCAACCTTGATCAAACTTGAATTAAAAGGAGATTCCTTTGGTAGTCTTTGGTTTTACGACGGTATCTTTACCTTAGCAATTAGTGGCCAACATTTAGCTACATGTCCTATTTAAGTGAAATATAAATACAAAAATAACTTTTTTGTATTTTATATTTCAAGTAAATGAGAGGTGATTAAATATTTGCCAGTAATTACTAAAGTGTACCGATACCCTCACAAAAAGAATGAAAACTCCCCGAATAAAATTCGATTATTGAGCTAGGATCAATCAATAGGTTCAATCAAATGAAAATTCATAATAATAATAGTTCAAAAGTAAGAAAGATTTTAACAAACCTGCTTTAATTTCCCAGTAGTCTCAATCATGCGACCTTGAATTTCAAGGAAAGCCTGCATTTTTGCATCCAAAAAAAAAGAAGAGAAAAATGGTTACAACAATAGGTAGGGTCATCTATGAAATTTCAAATGAAAAAAGAACGCAAAGGAGATTCTGTAGTTACAGCTCTGTTGGCTTCGTCTGCCATCTCAATCGAGGCGAACAAATAATCCTTTGATTTCGGAAACGATGTGCACACTGCAACTCTTAAAACCCTAACGCTATTCGATCCAGGAAAAAGAAAAAGAAATTGCTTATGCGGTCACATTAAGGTTTAAACTTTAAACGTATCGTTTCACGTTAAGGTTTTTATACGTTTCGTTTCACTAGTATGTACTTGTTTCTTTTTCCAAAATATCCTAAAGTTATTTAATGCTTAATTTTTATTTGGAATAATTTAGTACTGAATTTTCATTCATTTTTCTCAAATAAATATTAAATTTAGATGACCATATGATAATGATTTTTATTAGTATAATGTAACTTATTTTTCTTGGCAAATATAATCTTATTTATTTAAGTAAATATTAATAACTATAAGTCATAAGATTAGACTAGTGGTAATAAATTTTGAGTAATTTACATAAAGTTATAAATTTAAATTTCATTATTACAATTGTATTAGAAAATAATAATAACTATTTCATTCATACCTAACATTTTAAATATAATAAGATTTAGTGATAAAATCTGTTATCATTATAATTTTTAATGTCATAGTCAAGCAATTAATTTGGTAATTTTATTTTTCAAGATAAAGTTTAGGGAAATAGAAAGTTAATATATTTTATGGTATCGTAGATGGTTTAAAGTAATATTTATATATAACTTGTTAATAAAAAACCATAAGTAATAATCAAAACATTTTTATCAATCTTATTTGATCTAGTTAATTCTTAATTAAAAAAATACTCTTATTATATAACAAATGAAAAATTTGTAAAAAAAAACTCTTAATATCAAAGTTTTTAGCTTTATCTTTCCAAAGAGGATGTTAATAAACTCTTAAATTTGGATAAATAAAAGTTAAAAGAAAAAGTTTTATAATTAATTTCTGCACTTTTCTTAATGCACAATATACTATTTGTATAAATTAGTTTTTAGCTAAAGTTCACATAAATCATTGATATTGTATTTATTTTTTAAAAAGTATAAAGTCATAAGATTAAATATAGGTTTAAATAAGATATTGATTTAAAAAACATTTCCGTTTTATAGTTTTTATTTATTTGAGTTTTGTTTTTTATAATTTATTATTATTTTTATCAATCTTATATTTTATGAGTATATTTGAATTGGTGAGATTAAGTAAAATAAAAGAGAATAAAATATAATAGAGATATATTTTATTATTTAAATATATTAAAAAAAGATAAAATGTGATAAAAGTAGGTGAAATGGATTCATCACATCTCACTAAAAATTATCAATTTTCTTCTCACAATTTAGGATATAGGATGGAATTATTTTATTATTATTATTATAATTAAGATTTTATCGTATCTCACAAAAAATCATTCACTTCTAACATAATAGAATAATAACTTTATTTTATTTTATCTTAAAATATTTAAATAATAAAATAATAATTTTATCTTTTTATTCTATTTCATTTTATTTTATCTCATTTCATTTCATCAATTATTAAATATTTAAACATAATTTATACTTTCCCTCGTTTGTTTTTTTTTTGGTGCTTCTTTTTTTTATTTTATTTACGCTTATCTGAACCTGACCACTTGATAGTAGTGGGTTACATTTCCACACAGAAGATTCTGTGTAGCTATCAAAATTTAGAACAGTCAGGGTAGAAACAGAAAGACAAGGTGAAGAGAGAGAGAGAGAGTGGTTATTGGTTCCCCACAATGAACTTTGTTCACATACTTGTCTCTGCTTCAATCGCACTTGTCCTCGCCATTGTCTCTCTGCCTCTTCTCGACCCATCTTGTAAGTAACTCTTACTTTTCTTCTCTCTCTCTCTATCAGATACAAACACAGACACTTAATGTTTCCATAAGGAAAATAATCATCTTACTCTTTTAGAAAGAGGTGTGTATACATGCTTTTTAAGGGTGTGTAATTGAGAGAGAAAAAGGGATAAAAAAAAGTAAGTATAATGAATGGTATTAGATAAGGTGTGATAAGAGTTGTTTCCATAAACATTGGAACTCACTAAAGTTTGTGACTCTTTTCTTAATCTTTTTCAGATTTTTTGGGTTGGAAGCCACCATTGTCTCACCCAATGGCGGATTTGGTTATAAGGAATGGGGTGATATATACCAGTGATGACTCTCTCCCATTTGCAGACTCCATGGCTGTGGCCAATGGAAGGGTTCTTCGTGTTGGCAACCATTCATTTGTCCAGGTTATCCTTGTTGTGCTGCTAGCTTCACTTGCCCATTTGTTAAAAAAAAAAAAAGAACAATTTTGATTTAACCTCTTTGTTGTTGTTGTTGTTGTTCATCTATGTGGGCTTCAACTTCAAATTTGCAAACTGGGTCTGACCCAGATGTGCTATTCAACTGTTATGTAGGAGTTGGCAGGTTATGGAACTCAAGTGTTGGATCTTGGTGGGAAAGTTGTGGTTCCTGGGTTTATTGATTCCCATGTGCATTTCATTTATGGTGGATTGCAGGTTTAGTGCTTGTCCCATTTTTCTGAATGATTCTTTATCCCAGTTCTTATGTGCTCGAGTCTTTTATTTATTTATTTCTGAAATGATCTAATGGTTATATGGTAAATTTGCTTAAAACGTCACAGAAATTCTCATATCTCTAATGTTTGGTTGTCATAGACTAGGATGTTTGAATCATTGTATATATGAACCTAATTATATTTCTAATTTTCTATTATCTAAGAAATCCTTTATGTTGCAAACCTATCTTCTGTTCCCTTCCCTGTTTTGAAATCCTATCGGTAGTTGCAGATGAAGCAGGTGGAACTGAGAGGTGTGAATAAAAAGGAAGATTTTATCAGAAGGATCAGAGATGCAGTACGAAGTAAGCCTTGAGCTTTCTCATGCTTATTTTATAGTTTTGGATGGAGAGATAATTTACACAAAACTTGTAGTTTTCTTGACGATGATCATATGTGTCAATTCATATTCTCTCTTGTTTAAGTGCCTGCTTGAATGCAAACTGAGTTGCATTTTTCAAACTTGGTTGAGGTTCCGAAGTTAAAAATATCATCTAAATATTTTGTTGATGCAACTAAAAAATAAAGTTGATGATACTTGTGGTTACATTTTCTTGTGCCATAAATCCTCTCTTTCATTTCACTAATTCTTAGTCCAACTCTGTCAGCTATCTGAGTCTCGTTTTTGCCTTTTCATCTGGTGTGAATTTCATTGAAGTAGGCTAGTTTTAGCTGTTGCTTGTGTTAAAGATGAACCTACTAAGTTGGCTTTTAAAAAATTTCAAAAGATTGTCAACAGGAAGAGAAGGCTTAACAGCATGTGTTTAATCTGCACAAATATGTTCATAAAGTGGGAAAATATTACATGGAACAGTTTTCATGGACACACTTCTGAATTATTATATCTGATGTTTACTCATTTTGTACACTTTTAACTCTAGGCACAAAACAAGGTTCGTGGATTTTGGGTGGTGGGTGGAACAATGATCTATGGGGAGGAGATCTGCCAACTGCCTCTTGGATTGATGATGTTACTCCTAACAATCCTGTGAGCCATATCTTCTCTTCTGTTCCTTCCAATTTGAAAATCTTCATTCACACCAATGTAATCTGATGTGAAGTATACAAGCAGGTTTGGCTATCAAGAATGGATGGTCACATGGGCTTGGCTAACTCAGTGGCACTAATGCTGGCTGGGATTACGAATTTAACAGATAATCCAAGAGGAGGAACTATAATGAGGACTGCCAATGGAGGTAATAGTTTATTATCTTTGTATTAAAAGGAATTTTGATCATTCCTGTAGTTTCACTGTTTTGTAGATAGAATGATGAAGTGAATTTCTAAAGAATATAAGACTGAGAAGAATGGACCTTCCTACAAGTAATCTGGATTACCCTGTTGCATATCCTACTCTTTAGTTAACCATGTTTCATTGTGACCTCATGAATCTCAAAAGGCAGTCACTTGAACTATGAAAATTTGAGTTTCTGCATTTTTATGATGATTTTCTGGGTGCTATGTTGTGAGTTTTTTGACTGATATTTTAGGTTAATTAAGCATTGTTAGGTGTAAAACCATTCATGAACCTCCACCTAACAGCTTAAGCTTTTATGAGAGTTGCTCATTGGCATGGTATTAGAGCCTCTATGACCAAGTGGTCATGAGTTCAATCCTTACCACCTCCATTTTTCTAAATAAAGTTGAATTTCAGCAAAAGGTATAGTGGGCTTGTGCATTGTCCACACATCAAGCCCAAAGGGCTCTTGCGTGAGGGGGCATGCTAGATATAAAACCATTTATGAGCCTTCACCATGATATTTTAAGCTTTTAGGAGAGTTGGTCATTGACAAGCATATTAGCATGTCCTGTTGCCATTTCATGCCAACCTTTGCTGGCATTTTCCTTACCAGTTTATTACTCTCCTGTTTGTCAGTCTGCTTCATGTATTTTTACAATGTGGACTGCATGTTTTGGTGTTGTTATCTTATAGTCAATTTATGAATTTATTCCAACAATGCAACATGCCAACTTCCAATTTGGCAATTTCATTTCAAGATTCTTTACGGTTCTGTGTTAACTAAATTGATGCAGTATTACTATTTGTTGTATTGGATTGTTGTTGTCATGCAGAACCTACTGGACTGCTAGTTGATTCTGCAATGAAACTTGTTGTCTCCCAGATTCCAGAGGATTCAGTAGATGATAGGAGGGAGGCTTTGCTTAGAGCAAGCAATCTTGCCCTAACAAGGGGTGTGACAACAGTTGTTGATTTGGGAAGATATTATCCAGGGGTTTCAGCAGATCTTTCTTGGGAGGATTTTTCAGGTTTAATCCGAAAGTTTGAGTTTTATTTATAGCTAATAAGGTGAAATTGCTTTATCGTATTTTCTAATGTTTATTTTCATTAATGTGATTTTGTTTTTTTATTTTGTATATCACCTGAATGCATACTTAGTCATAAAGGGAAGACTGTTTAAATCTTCAAAGAACTGATATAGCAAGCAGCTTCTTCTGTACTGAATATTGAGCTATCTTGAAGAAACCCACTGGTGTAGGGGAAGGAGTCTAGATAGGTTTCTACCAAGTAGTAGAGAAGGTTTGATAGAAGGAGGAGTTAACATAGCCAATGGCTGGTTCTTTTGGTGTAACAAACCAGGAAAAGAAGAAAGATTCTTCTTGATATTTCTGAGTTTAATATTCACATAAAAGGATCTGCCATACAAAGGTTAAGGTCTAGCTTTTATAGTGCAAGCTAAGACCTTTCAGCCTAGTCTCGTAGGAATTCCAAATTGTAATTACTAGACTACAACTTCCTAGGCACAACTTACTAGAAAGCAAGTTACAAGAAAACAACTCCCAAAAATATAATCTTTGACACTTACTACAAATCCAAGCCTATTAGGAGCCCTTGGGCCTTACAAATAAGACACTTAAACACTTAATTAACCTAGATATGACCCAAAATACTATGCATAAACAGAAACCACGAAAATTAACTAAAATATCTTGAAATTAAAAGATAACCCCACTTTTATTTATTTTCTTTTCCACTGTTCCTGCATCACCCACTTAATCCATTCAAATGCAACACAAAATAAAGTAATGGATTAACAACAATGAGACGAAGATTTACCTTATTCCATTGCAAAATTTCATTTTTGTAATACCTTAAGTTGATCTAAATTATATTACTTATAATATAATAGAATAAAGTAGGGAAACATGGATGATGTAATTTATTCTGTCTGACACAATCCTAAAGCCAAGGATAATGCATTTTGAACTGTGACTTACGTTTCCTACTGATTTTCTGAGATATGTACAAAGCCTTGTTCTTTGCCTAAAATGACCTTCAATCATTTTATTGATTATTGTTTTTTTGAATTGTACAGATGTTTATCAGTGGGCTAATTCTATGTCAAAAATGAAAATTAGAGTGTGTTTATTTTTTCCAATGGAAACATGGTCACGTTTAGTGGTACGACTCCTTTCTGACTTATGATTTTTTTTTTAAATTGAATGTTCTGTATATTTTTACTCTTCCTCATTTTTTGGAGCTTATTTTTATGTGTTTCTTCTTTTCTATCTTTCTGCCTTATTTGCAAATGAAACTCTTCACTTATCAAGGGAAAATTTGAAAAGAAGAAAAATTCTGCAATCTGACTTTTTGGATAGTTGTCCATTTTTTTTTTCTCTAAAGTACCAATTATTTGATGTATTAAGTATCATGGCATTTCTAAGATTCATAGCCATATTTTCTTGCATTGCCCAATGTCTTGGAGTTTAGCAGTGGATTATTTCTATGAGTGGGGAAGCTTAGGTGTGCCCCTCACAATTAGATGACTTCCTGATGATTGGCTTGGGAGAGCTTCCCGAAGAACAGTAGGAGGGTAGAGTCTTGTTGATGCTTGCCTTATTTGCTATTCTTTGAAGTATTTTGATTGAGAGGAATTCTTGAATTTCAGAAATCAAAACGCCAATATTTCTTTATTATGGAAGAAGTTGTAAATGTTGCATGTGTTTGGTTTTCAGCGGATGATTTATTTGAGGAAATTCCACTAATGGATGTATATTCATAGAGATTTAAGTATTTTGAGGATTGCTCATCCGCATATTTTGACCTTATTGGAGAATGGCCGAAGAGTAACTGTTCTTTGAACTAGTGGTTCAGACTGAGAAATGTCATAGGCTTCATACCAGGCTTTTATTGCATCAGACAATCAAGAACATGGCAATCTACTGAATAAAACTTATAAACTGATATATATCCAAAATAAAGCATTCAAAGACTGCTGCTAGTCCCCGCATCCAGCATCATAAGGGACATAGATTGTACTGTGACATTTATAATTCTTCCAGCAAAATGATAGCTAAAGTGTCTTGAGTCTTGACTCGTACCACTATATGACATGGGCAAATATATGTTTAATTCTTTCTATGGGTAGTTTTGGGCTTTTAGGTAAGCTCTTTTTTTCATTTTTGGTTCTTTATGATGCAGAATGTGCACGATCCACCTCCTGCCAGAGTTTTTTTTTTACTCTCTTTTTTTCTTTTTACTGTTCACCTTACATTGCCTTATGTTAATTCAAAATCAAATCTGTGATTGTGTGTGTATGTGTGTGTGTGTGTATGGTAATACAGTAAGACTTGATAGCTCTAATTTTATTCTTTAAAAAATTATTTGAATATATTTGATTTACATCCTGTAAATTTTAATACTTCTGTCCTGAATTCACAAGTTTCCTACTTAGGATGTGATTAACAAAATGGGTCATGCATTGAGCGAATGGATTTATGTGGGTGGTGTCAAAGCTTTTGCTGATGGATCTTTGGGTTCTAATAGTGCATTGTTTTATGAGGTGAAACCAGGCATTCAATTTTTCCACATAAATTTTCTGTTAATAAAGATTATATTTTTAAAATCTATTTATCATTGTCCATTTTCTATCTGTTCTGTCTTAGACTGGATATGGGTGGAAGGGTGGGGTGACAAGGAGCACCTGTCTTTAAAGAGACAGAAATTTAACTCCTAGTTTAACCATGCACATCTAATCATGTAGTTGTGGGATTTACCCTGGTATTTTAAATTTTGTAGCCATATGTTGACGAGCCTGACAATTATGGCCTACAAGTGACAGAACCTGAATCTCTTCTCAACATGACCTTGGAGTCAGATTTATCTGGTCTGCAGGTGATTTATTCTTCTGTTATTACCAACCTCTTATGTGTTAATATGGAATTTCAGTTACCAGCTGGCTGCCTTCCTGTTGATTTCTTTCAGGTTGCAATTCATGCTATAGGGGACAAAGCAAATGACTTGATCTTGAACATATATGGTTCAGTTGTCTCTACAAATGGAATGAGAGATCGAAGATTTAGGGTAACATTTTTGCAAAAACATGGAAATCTTCAATAATTTTCTGTTATACTTGTTGCGAGTTGAATGGTGGGAAACTTTTGCTTTAGTGATATGTGTTCTAATATAATCATTGTGAAGCAAGTCATGCAACTGAAACTCTGCTTTCAGATTGAGCATGCCCAGCATTTGGCGTCAAGAACTCCAGGCTGATTTGGCAAACAACGAGTTGTTGCTTCCATGCAGGTTTCTTATGATCATTATCTTGTGGCTTACCTTTTCCCCCTATAAAATGATACTAGAACAATCACTAAAGTGGCTGCAATGTGCAATTAAAATGAGAGGGTTTGCCGCATATCTTCTAAATCCAGTAACTATGATTTCTCTTTCTTTTTTACAATGATTCTCTCATTTGATATATCATCTAGTCTTCTTTTTTTTTTTTTTACTTTCTTTCTTTCTTTTTTTTTTTTTTGTAAAACTGTTCAAGTGCCTTGCTAATCTCCTCAAGAGCATAAACGTAAAGGCAAATGAAATAATACAAACAGAGTTCTACCTTGCATGCTGAAAGTCGGTATTGTTTATATAGCATATAGGGGACACTGTCATAATAGAGTGTCTTGAAAATCTCAAGATGTACTTTCTAATCTAGTAGTGCATTTGGTACTTAAAGGTTCATTTCTTACAGCTTTGGGGAAAAAGAATTGCTGATTCCAGAGACCAATGATCACTTATAGTTCAGTTGCATCAAGAAAGTGATTTTTCCAAATCTTATTTGCAGAAACGGTTTTTTGAAAATCCTAGAATTTGATAATTTGGGACTGTTAAGAAAGCTCTTCTTTTCACTACTCTGTGTTTCCCAAAATTGCCAGTGGCTTTGTCCTTGCTTCATTTTGGCTGATTATTGTCCTGGACTCAAAAGTGACTTAATATGAACCCTTTGATATGGATTATGTTATGTGCTCTCCATGTATTATATGTTTAGACAGTATTGAAAATGTCCTTTACAAAATTTGTAATAGTTTCTTTTTACCAATCATCAACAGCCAGATCACTTATTGTATGATGCGGACTCTGCTTGTAAAAAGCTTGGCAAGGATAGGGCTGAAAAGGAATCATATTTATTTCGGTCACTCTTAGACAACAATGCATTAGTGTCATTTGGTTCTGACTGGCCAGTAAGTATGTGACATTTATTAGTACTCATCACTATGAACATTTTACTGTTCCTTAGCACGATTTGAGTTAAGAGGTACTTTGCAAAGTATTATGTCTCTGTTTTACAGGTGGCAGACATCAATCCCTTAAGTGGCATTAAGACAGCAATGAGAAGAAGGCCTCCCACTTGGGAAAATGCATGGATTCCATCAGAGCGCATTTCATTAGAAGATGCAATAAAGGCGTAAGCGGCATTAAAACGCTCATGTTGTTCTTATGTTATGTGGCTTGTTTATATCTTACCTCAGTTTTATCTGCTTTACAGAAGATTTTCCTTATTTGACAATTGACGTAGGTTCTTTATGATTATCTACTTGTGATATGTGTCAGTGGCTGACAGATCTCCCACCAGTTCACCAGCCATGAAATCATTGGAAGAACTAAAGAAAATACATTATACTTGTGGGATGAGAGCCACTTTAGGTGGACTCTTGACTGGAAAATTTTTGCGTGTCAAAAAACATGTAACCTTTCTGGGTCTTGTTGGTTTGTCAAACTCAGAAAAGTAGTCAAAATATTCATGACATTAATGTCATTGTGTGGTATTGATGGCCTGCTTATCTGTACTAAGAAGAAAATGGAATTTAGACAGACATGAGACCAAGCTTTTGTGGAGTATTAACAATAACATCTTGTAGATGTGGCCTGTGGGATTACATACTTTAAAATCATCGAATCTTGGAAGACAAATTCCTTAGTACTCATTCCTATCAGAATTTGGTTGACCAAGCTTTGATGCATGAACTTTTGATTAGTGGAGGCCACTTATCTTCAGTGTTTTGTACTTTATAGAATTTGTTATCCACTTAGTGCTGTATCTTTTTGTGATAGGGTACAATGACGTCGTTTGATCTATGTAGTCGACTCCACCTAGTGGGAAAAGGCTTGGTTGTTATTGTTGTTGTTTTTGTTGTGTAGTGCTGTATCTTTCTTTTTGTTTTTCTGATAGTGATTATATGGTACGTGCACAAGCTCACGACATCTTCATATGATATTTTTGGTAATTTATTTCTGTATGTGATCTTTTAACTGCTTGCTCAACTGATTTGTGCTCTTTCCTTTTATGATCAAATTCCAATTTCCACATCATATACATGATTTACTTTTACTATTCATGCATGATTTTAAAACTTTCTTATCACCCTGACAGCTACACCATTTCTGCTGCTCGTGCAAGCTTCCTTGACAATGATCTGGGGTCCTTATCTCCAAGGAAACTGGCAGATTTTGTCATATTATCCACTGATTCTTGGAAAGACTTTGCTGAAGAAGCATCTGCATCTATTGAGGCTACATATGTTTCTGGTGTGAGAGCATATCCTTGAAGGTCTTCCATTTTCAATTAGATAATAAAATTTTGCATACTAAATTTACAGTCGGAAAGGATGCTTGCTGTGGAAGTTTTCGGTTCAGATGAACTCAGTTGGCTGAAGCGGCACATCTCATGGTAAATGAAACAAAAAAGGGTCCAAATTTTATGTCAGCCTGAAAACATTTGGATGCATCATGGGAAGGTATAGCTACTATTTTGTTGTTTAAAGATGTTTGTACCAAAAAAAAAAGTTTAGATTCAAATTGTGATAATGATTAAATCATGTACCAAAAGAATATATCTTTGATACAAAGAAATTTAAGCAGTAATGTTTAAAGTTGAACTTGAAAGTGCCATCTTCACTTAAATATGAATTGTATGTTAGAATTGGTTGTCATATTAATGACTGTATTTTATGTTGGTGCGCACGTCTTTTTAATTTGTTATTTATTCAAGTTTGGCATCCGATTTTCTATTCTTTTGTCAATTTAGTTTTTAAATTTTAAAATATTAATTTTACCATTTTTTCCCAGTTTTGTTCTCATACTGAGATGACAATTCTTTCTTGGCTTTAATTATTGAATATGTTGGTTTATTTTAGTCGCAGATTAGAGTTAAAGGCTTTCCTTTTCTTTTTAATACTAAAAATATATTTATGGTTTCGAAAGACTAATATTTTGGGTTTATAACTAGATTGAATGGAAAGTAATTTCTATCACAGTGCTACAACAAAAAGAAACTATATTGATGACGATAATATTAATTGTTCGGAGAGTTTAGTGGTTATTGTAACTGTTTTTGTCATCTTTTATAATATAAAAATTCTTTATTATGAAATCGAATAAAAACCAAATAATATGAAAATTAACTTTATGGGAGTACTCTTATATGAGGTCTGAGTTGGAATTTTCTTTCTTCCTTCATGGCTCTCTGCCTTACTAGTTACTTTTAGCATTTATATTTAACTTAATTAGTGTAGGGTCTGGTAGTTGTCCATGTCAGTAAGTTACTTATGCAATGTTAGCAAGTTAGTTATTGTTAGAATTAGTTATGCAGCAGATAGTTGTGTAACAAAGTTAGTTAAGTTAGTTATTTTATAGTTAGTTGTGCAGCTATATTAACATATCATTCTGTTTAATCTTCAATTCAATTCAATATAATACAATTCCAATTCATTCTTAATATGGTATCAACACTCTTCGTTCTTCATTCGTTCTTTGTTCGTCGTTCTGTTTTTCAGTTCTCTATCGCATATACAGTTTCGAGCTTGATCGAATATACAACTTCAAGTTTGATTGAAATTTTATGTTTCGAGTTTAATCGAAGTCATTCTTCTTCCACGCGGAATTCTTGTTTCTTGCCTGATTCTCATGGCATGTTTTCAATCGGTCATTGATGATTCTTCAAATCTTTTCTTTATTCATCCTTCTGATTCTCTTGGCTTGATCTTGGTTTCTCAATCACTTACATGAGAGAATTATAATTCATGGAGTAGATCCATGAAAATGACATTGAATGTCAAGAACAAGTTTGGTTTTGTTGATGACATAATTTCTAAGCCTGCAGTTGAGGATTTGCAGTTTCTTTCTTCTTGAGAGCGTTACAACAATATTGTTAGCTCTTGGTTGTTCAATTCAATTTCAAAGGAAATTGTGGTAAGCATTATATATGCTAATTCTATAGCAGAGATTTGGCTGGATCTAAAGGGTAGGTTTCAGCTGAAAAATGCACAAAGAATTTATCAATTGAAGAAGGATTTGATTAATCTGCAACAATATTCTTTAACTGTGAATTAGTACTTTTCTAAGCTAAAAGCAATTTGGGAAGAACTCAATGATTTTCGTCCAAACTATAATTGTATGTGTGGTGGTGCTAGATCGTTAATTGATCATGTTCAACAAGAATATACTCTTGTTTTTCTCATGGGATTTGAATGATGTCTATACGCAAATTCATAGCCAAATTCTCTTGATGGATCCATTGCCATCTATTACAAAGGTCTTGTTGTAAATTATGTAATTATTAGCCTATGTAATTATTAGCCTTTTTTGTATTAGGCCCATTAGTCTGGCCCTTTAGTTAGAGCTTAGGCTATATATTCAGATTAGTGATTGTATTCTAAGATTGATTTAATAATAACATTCAGAATACTTTTTACATATGGTATCAGGAGCTCCCGGTCTTGGAGGTCTCGCTTCTGCACAAAAACCCTAGCCGCCTTCATTGCGGATTTTTTTCTGCCTTCAGTGCAACTTTTGGCACCTTCTTTGTGTCCCTTTTGCCCATTAGACCTCACAACTAATTGTTAGCTCCGTTCGGTTTCGCCGTCACGCCGTTGGGGATGATTTCGGCAACCGTTTCCGCTTATCTCGCGTCGGTGACCCCACCATCGGGTTCGCCATCCAAAAGCGGCCGAACCCGGAAGATCGCGAAACGGCCACCGGACGCGCCTCCACGCGTCGCCACGCCTCAGACCATCTCCGGGCGCGTGTGTGTCTTTTTTTCGTCCCGCGCTTTTCACCATGCTTAGTCAGTCGGACCTTCCTCAGTCCGTTTGAGAGGTCAAATCATCGGAGAATCTTTTTCGTGGGTCATTTGAAGCTTGTGCATTCGTTCTTTCTTGACAAAGCACCTCTTCTCAACTGATCGATGTCTCGAACCTGAGAAGACTATATTAGTAAGCCTCTTAAATATTATTCTCGGGCAATGAATGGTAAGAAGTCTTATGCATACTGCTACTATCCCTCGGGATGCATAGATTATTGACTCTAGTGCCACTTTGATCACATGACATTTCATTCCAAACATTTCTCCTCTTATGTCTCTTTTTCTAGTCTCTCTTACATTACTTGTTTGGATCTCAAACCCTATTGTTGGTTCTGGGAATATTGAACTTCAATCCTCGTTAAAATTGAAAAATGTGCTTCATGTTCCCGGACTTTCCGATAACTTGATCTCTATTCATAAACTTACTCGAGACCAAAATTGTGCAGTAACATTTTTCCCTTCTCATTGTGTTTTTCGAGGATCTTACCACGGGGAGGACGATTGGAGTTGCTAAGGAACGGGGAGGGTTGTACTATCGTCGATGAAAGGGACGGTCGAGAAGGTGTTGTCTTCTGTCTCCGGTCTCATTCGAGTCTCATTCCCCACATCACAGTGCGGCTTCAAAGCCTGGCGTCTTGGTCATCCTCCATTTTCTTTTATTAAGTCTATGTTCCCGTCCTTGTTTTTACAACGTCAGTCGAGTCTTTTAAGTGTGACGTCTATCAGTTTGCTAAACACCATCGTGTTACTTTTCCCTCTAGTTTTAATAAAAGTGTCGAACCATTTGATCTTATACATTCGATGTTTGGGGACACTATTTCTAACATTTAAGTGCGAGATGGTTTGTTTCCTTTATTGATGTTGACTTGGCTTTTTTGATGAAGGATAAATCGAAGTACCCTACTTGTTTACTCAATTTTATTATATGGTACGAACACAATTTGGGAAATACATTAAAAGATTACGTTCAGACAATGGAAAAGAATATGTCAATCATAGTCTTTCAAGCTTTAATAGTAAACAGGGCATCATCCATGAATTTACATGTGTTGACACCCCGCAACAAAATGGGGTTGCAAAAAGAAAAAATCACCACTTACTTGAAGTCGCTCAAGCCCTTCTCTTCCAAATGTCAGTCCCAAAGTCATATTGGGGAGAAGGCTGCCTATCTGATTAATCGGATACCATCTCGTGTTCTAGGTAATGTCAGTCCTGTTCAATTTATGCTCTCACACTTTCCTTTTGTTCGTATCATGCAGAGTCTTGAGTCGCGGGTATTTGGTTGTGTTGCCTTTGTTCATGTTCATAAACAGCATCGAACTAAGTTGGATTCTCGTGCAGTCAGGTGTGTCTTTCATGCACCTAACAAAAAGGGGTACAAATGCTATCATCCTTCCAGTCGTAAGTACTTTGTCTCTATGGATGTCACCTTCCATGAACATGTGTGTTCTTCATCGCCCTCGGCTTCGGGGGAGAGCGTACTTTGGAATCTCGAGTCAGAGTTTCTCATCCTTGCTCCTTGTCTTCCTAAGCCACTCGCTCCTCATTAAATGTTCCTCGGTTACACTGTTCCCCGAGTCACTGTGTCACCTGTTTCACACTGTTTACGAGTCACCCGCTTTAGAGTTTCCTCATTTATGGTTCGTTCTGTTCCTCCATCTATTTTGCAGGAATCAAGCACCTTCGGCCTTGATGAAGAACAAAGCTAGTGAGCCAACATTAGTATATCGAGAGGAGAAAAACCCAACCTGGTCCGAAACAACTTCAAGCTGTCCGAACCGGAGGTAAATGGGTTTTTCCCGTTTCGATTCTCGATTTTTGATACTCTTGACCTTGATCCGGATGATTTACCAATTGCTTTGAGAAAGGGAAAAGGTCTTGTGCCAAGTACCTATTTCCCGATTTGTTTCCTCTGAACACCTTTCCTGTTCAAAGTTTTATTACATTTGTTGACTCTGTGAGAATCCAACATCTGTTCAAGAGGCACTAAAAGATGCAAATTGGGTCCAAGCTATGGATGAGGAGATGAAAGCACTTGAAAGAAATGGAACTTGGGAAATTGTTGAGAGGCCAAGAGGCAAGAAAACCAGTTGGTTGCGGGTGGATTTATACAGTCAAGCAAATCGGATGGCACTCTTTGATCGATACAAGGCAAGGCTAATGGCAAAGGGATATACTCGGACTTATGGCATCGATTATGAGGAGACGTTTGCTCTGTGGCAAAGATGAACACTTGTTCGTATTTTATTCTCTCTTCTTTGCCCGTTCTGGGTGGGAACTAAACCAGTTTGATGTTAAAAATGCTTTCTTACATGGAGATTTAGAGGATGAGGTGTACATGGAGATTCCCCCAGGATTTGGTCCCACAAGTGGAGATAACAAAGTGTGTAGATTGAGGAAGGCTTTATATGGGTTAAAACAGCCTCCCAGAGCATGGTTTGGAAGATTTACAAAAGCAATGGTGTGCCTAGGCTACAAGCAAAGTCAAGGAGATCATACACTTTTCTTCAAACATTCAAAGGGAGGAAAAGTGGATACTTCTTGTTTATGTTGATGATATTATTATCACAAGAGATGATCCAGTTGAGAGACAATTGCTCAAGGAAAAATTATCTGCAGAGTTTGAGATGAAGGACCTTGGGAAACTTAAGTACTTCTTGGGGATTGAAGTGGCCTACTCAAAACAAGGCATTTTCATTTCTCAAAGGAAGTATGTGCTTGATCTTTTGAAGGAAACAGGAAAACTGGGATATAAACCAGCAGGTGTTCCCATTGAGCAAAATCATAGAATGAGCATTGAAGAGGAGAGTGTCAAGGTTGACAAGGTCCAATATCAGAGACTAGTGGGGCAGTTGATTTATTTAGCACACACTAGACCCGATTTAGCTTATGCAGTCAGTGTTGTGAGCCGGTTCATGCATGATCAGGGTGAGACACTTGCAAGTCGTAGATCGTGTTCTGCAACATTTTCAAAGCCACTCCCGGGGAGGGGACTCTTGTTCAAAAGAGGTGGAAACTTGACTATGGAGGCTTATACCGATGCAGATTATGCGGGATCGATGAGTGATAGAAGGTCCACGTCGAGTTATTGCACTTTCTTGTGTCGGAATCTTGTTTCTGAAGTAAGAAGCAAAATGTAGTGGCTAGATCAAGTCTTGAGGCTGAATTTAGAGCCATGGCACAAGGAATTTGTGAGCTATTATGGATGAAAATTGTGCTTGATGACTTGAAGATAAGGTATGAGGGACCTATGAAGTTGTTTTGTGACAATAAATCGGCTATCGGTATTGCTCATGTTGACATGACGGGACAAAACACACTTGAGATAGATGACACTTCATTAAGGAAAAGGCTGGATAATGGATTAATAACAACAGCCTACATCCCATCTAGGCACCAACTAGCAGATGTGTTAACAAAGGGCTTGCCAACAGAACGATTCATCCAACTTACTTACAAGCTGGGAATGATAGATATACATTCACTAGCTTGAGGGGGAGTGTTGTAAATTATGTAATTATTAGCCTATGTAATTATTAGCCTTTTTTGTATTAGGCCCATTAGTCTAGCCCTTTAGTTAGAGCTTAGGCTATATATTCAGATTAGTGATTGTATTCTAAGATTGATTTAATAATAACATTTAGAATACTTTTTACACAAGTCTTTTCATTAGTTGTTCAAGATGAGAGGCAGCATGATATTGGTGCTTCATCTGCACAAGGCCCTGATTCTCAGGTTGCATTTGTTGTAAAATCAGCAAATTCAAAGGCTGCTGTAGACCATAAATCCAAGAATGGTAAGAAGGATCGTCCTACTTGTACTTATTGTGGTTTGATTGGCCATACAATGGACATGTGTTATCGCATTCATGGATATCCACCTGAATACAAATCCAAGAAATCCTCGAGTTTTGTAATTGTGCATCAAGGTACAAATTCTGCAGCTTTATCTCAAATGTTGCTTCTATGTTAACTATAGCACAATATCAGTAGTTAATCTCATTGTTATCATCCCAAATGTCTCAGGCAGTCAAGCCAAATCTTGATTCTTCTGCTTAAGATAATTCTGAGGGTATGATTCTTTTTTCATTACCATGTTCCTTTTTTGTTATATCAAATTTGTCTCAATATTGGATTCTGGATTCTGGATTCTGGAGCAACAAGTCATATTGCTTGTTCTCTAGATCATTTCATTAGTCATACTGTCATGCACTATTCATGTGCATTCTATAGGAATTGTTTCTCTTGGTCTTGGTTTTGTCATACATAATGTTTTGTATATACCATCTTTTTATGTCAATCTAATTTCTATAGGTGCTTTACTAGTTCATTCTCATTTATTAGTTAAATTCACTGATAAGTCTTTTGCCATACAGGACAACAGCCTCTCGAAGATGATTGACAAGGGTGAATTGGTTCAAAGACTCTAATTGGTTCAAAGACTCTATGTCTACAAGCCTAGCCCAACCACACTTCAAGATTATGTTGCTTCTGATTCTGTTGTAAATAAAAAATTTCATAGTCCAATTTCAAATTCTGTTGTGAATAAAGTACGTGCAGATATTTGGCATGCTAGATTAGGACACATTTCTTCTAAATGTTTGCACACTCTGAATAATAAATTTTAGTTTTCAATGCCTAGTTCTTATTCTAGTAGTCGGTGTGATATATGTCCATTATCCAAACAAAAAAAGGTTATCTTTCACTTCTAATAGTCATCTTGTTTCCCCCTTTGATTTAGTGCATTGTGGCATGTGGGGACCTTATCATACTTCAACCTGTGATGAGAAGAGGTATTTTCTTACATTGGTAGATAACAACACTAGATTTACTTTGATATACTTGCTGAAACACAAATTTGAGGCACTAGTTCTGATCAAGTAGTTTTTTGCTTTGATTGAAACTCAATTTCATCAATCTATCAAACAGTTCAGATCAAATAATGCTAAATAGTTACAATTAACTGATTTTTTGAGACAAAAAGGTACTATATATCAGTTTAGTTATGTTGAGAGACCTCAACAAAATGCTAAAATAGAAAGAAAACATCATCATATATTAAATGTTGTAAGAGCCTTAAATTTTCAATTTAGGGTTCCACTTGCCTTGTGGGGTAATTGTTTGCAGACTGCAATGTTTTCTAGTGAGCAAAACTCCAACACCACTGTGGCAACAACAAAGTCCATACCAGTTGTTATTCAAAAAGGACCCTAACTATTCAGCATTCAAAGTGTTTGGTTGTTTGACATTTGCTTCTAATCTTACCTCTACAAGAGACAAATTTACACCAAGAGTTGTTCCACCAATCTTTGTTGGATATCCAGTCAATTATAAAGGTTACAAGCTCTATAACATCCAAACCATAAAATTCTTCATTTCCAGGGATGTGGTTTTTCATGAAACTACTTTTCCATTTCATACCCTATCACCATATGATGGCTTAGTTGATCTATTTCCTAATGTGGTTCATCCATTACCAATACCTAACACAATTCCATTGCGTGCACCATAATTTAATTCAGATTATGTACAACATGATGCTCCTGCCATCCCTTCTCATTTTCCTCCACTAGTAAAAAGATCCTCTAGACACTCTAGACCACTTTCATATCTTCAACACTATAAATGCAATGTTGTTTCTCTATATCCTATAACTAATTACTTTTCCTATCATTGACTCTCTACTAGTTATAAACACTTTATTCTTCATGTATCCAATGTTTATGAACTTCAGTTTTATCATTAAGCTGTCAAATACCCTAAATGGCAGCAAGCTATGTAGGAAGAGATTTCTACTATGGAAGCAAATCATACATCAGATGTTGTTCCTCTTTCAAAGGGAAAGCATACTATTGGTTGTAGATGGATCTACAAAGTTAAAAGAAAAGCTTATAGTAGTGTTGATGGGCTAAAAGCCAGATTAGTAGCAAAAGGAAAAGTCAGATTAGTAGCAAAAGGTTACACTCATCAAGCTGATGTGGATTTCTTAGACACTTTTTCTCCTGTTGCAAAGCTAACTACTATCAAGGTGTTGCTTACCTTGGCTATTGTAAAAGGTTGGGAATTGCTTCAACTTGATATTAATAATGCTTTTCTTAATTGTGACTTGTTTGAAGAAATGTTCATGGAACTACCACTTGGATACAAAGTTGAGGGGGAGAATATGGCTTGTAAACTCAATAGATCTATTTATGGTCTAAGGCAAGCTTCAAGGCAATGGTTCAACAAATTTTCTTATGCTCTACTACAACATGGTTTCAAGCAATCCAAGTCAGATTACTCATTGTTCCACATTGGTTCAGGTTCATCCTTTATAGCCTTACTGGTCTATGTGGATGATATAATCATAGATAGTAAAAATTATACTGCTATTGATCAAATGAAGATAACTTTACAGCAATTGTTCAAATTAAAAATCCTTGAAAATCTGAAATATTTTCTTGGACTAGAAATAGCGCAATCTAAGCAAGGCATTTGATTATCTCAAAGGAATTATACTTTGACACTTCTTAAAGACACAAGGTTTCTGGATTGCAAACCTGCTTCACTCCCTATGGATCCTAACCTCAAACTCAGTTTTAATGATGGTGATCCTTTGGCTAATGATTTTCAATACAGAAGACTAATTAACAGACTTTTGTATTTGACAATTTCTAGGCCTGGCATTTGTTATGCAATTAACAAACTCAGCCAATTCATGGCTGCTCCACAAACTATTTATCTCGACGCAGTTCATCACTTGCTGCGATACCTGAAATCCAGTCCAGGCCAAAGGTTATTGTTTTCTTCATCCTCCTCCTTACAACTCAAGGCGTATGCAACTGCAGATTGGGGCAATTTCATTGACACAAAAATGTCAATTATAGGCCATTGTGTTTTTTTAGGAGATTCTTTGATCTCATGGAAATCAAAGAAACAAAATACAGTTTCTCAGTCTTCTACAGAAGCAGAATACAAAGCTTTGGCTAGCCTTACTAGTGAAGTTACTTGGATCACTCCTCTGTTGAAAGACTTCGAAATTGACATTGGTCCAACTCTAGTTTTTTGTGACAATCAAGCTGCTATACATCTTGCTTCTAATCCTTCATTTCATGAAAGGTTTAAGCACATTGAAATTGATTATCATTTTACCCGTGAGAAGATTAATGATGGTATGATTCATTTGGTACATATGAAGTCTGCTCATCAAATTGCAGATGTGCTCACTAAGCCAGCAGTAGCACCCTTGTTCAAGATAAGAACAATTGAAATTTATTTCCCACCTTGAGGGGGAGTTTTAGCATTTATATATTAAACTTAGTTGTAGAGCGTGTTAGTTGTACATGTCAGCAAGTTAGTTATGCAATGTTAGCAAGATAGTTACTATTAGAATTAGTTATGCAGCAGATAATTGTATAGCAAAGTTAGTTATTTTATAGTTAGTTGTACAGCTATATAAACAGATCATTTTGTTTAATCTAAAATTCAATTCAATTCAATACAATTCCAGTTCATTCTTAATAGTTACTAGCGTGTTGGCTACTTCTACTATTAATCAATCTACCCTCTCATCGTCCTCTTTGATATCTTTCAAGGGTTCTATGGATGTCAAATTAGTCTGAATGATGCATTTAGTTTGGTGTTCCAAGCAGTTGATTATATAAAAGAAAGATTTTTTTTTTTGGGAGGGGTTGGTGGTGGAGAGCAACAAAAATATCATGATTTTAAATTGTGGTCTGTAACTATAATTATCACTAGAGAGGAGGACCAAAATAAAACTTTTTATCATAGAATTCAGGAGCTTGAGGTAAAAGAAGCATTGAATAGGATGGATAATGGAAAAGCGGTCGGGCCGGATAACATACCTATTGAGGTATGGAACTGCTTAGGAGAGAAATGTATAAGTTGGATCACAAAGCTATTTAACGAGATAATGAGGTCTACGAAAATTCCAAATGAATAGATGAGAAGCACTTTAATCCCTATTTATAAGAACAAGGGAGATGTACAAAATTGTGCAAATTACAGAGGGATTAAGCTCATGAATCATATCATGAAGTTATGGGAAAGAGTAATTGAATAGTGATTAAGACAAGAGACTCATATTTCAGAGAATCAATTTGGTTTTATGCCCTGGGAGGTCAACTATGGAAGCAATCTATCTTCTACGAAGATTAATAGAGAGGTATCGAAGGAAGCAAAAAGACCTACACATGATTTTCATTGATCTAGAAAAAACCTACGATAGGGTATCGAGAGAGGTCCTGCGAAAGGCTTTGGAGAAGAAAGGAGTTTGTATCGTCTATATTCGAGCAATCCAAGATATGTATGACGGGGCTAAAACTAGTGTGAGAACACAAGATGGGGTCACTGAAGATTTCCTTATAATAATAGGACTGCACCAATGGTCAACTTTGAGTCTATATCTTTTTACCTTGGTCTTAGATGTGCTTACTGTGCATATCCAAGAGCCGGTGCCACAATACATGCTTTTCGCAGATGATATAGTCTTAGTTGGAGAGTCGAGAAAGGAAATAAATGGGAAGTTAGAGCTATGGAGACGAGCTTTAGAAGAACATGGCTTTCATCTAAGCAAAAGTAAGACAGAGTATATGGAATGTGAGTTCAATAAGAGACGTGTTAATGCTAGTTTAGCAGTGAAAATTGGAGATCATATCATACCACAAGTCACACAGTTTAGGTACCATAGATCTATCATATAAAATGATGGAGAGATAGAGGGATATGTAAACCATAAGATTCAAGCTGGATGGATGAAATGGAAGAGTACTTCAGGAGTTATTTGTAATAGAAAAGTGTCTCTCAAGCTTAAGGGTAAATTTTACTGTACAGCTATAAGGCCCGCGATGTTGTATAGTACTGAATGTTGGGCGATAAAAAGCCAACAAGAACATAAGATCAGTGTCGCGGAGATGAGGATGTTGCATTGGATGTGTGGCCATACAAGACTAGATAGGATTAGGAATGAATGCATTAGAGAGAAAGTAGGGGTAGTACCTATTGTGGAAAAGATAGGAGAATCTCGCCTTAGGTGATTTGGACATGTAAGGAGAAGACCCTTAGAAGCTCCTGTAAGAAGAATAGATCAGGTAGATAATAGCCCAATAGATAGAAATAGAGGAAGACCAAAAAAGACTATAAGTAAAACTATTAAAAAAGATTTAGAGTTGAATGACATATCTGAAGACTTGGTTTATGATAGGGCACAATGGCGTCGTTTGATCACTGTGTTATTGCGATTTCATCAATCTTTACAATCGTAATTACAGTTGTATTAACTATATTTTTCTGCATGCAATTGTCTGTAAATGACAGAAAAATAAAATGCATGGAATGCGTGGAGCCGATGCACTCAAAAGTAAATGACAGAAAAATAAAATGCATGGAATGTGTGAAGCCGATGCGCTCAACAGAAAGTAAAATGCATGGAGCCAATGCGCTCAACAGAAAGTAAAATGACAATGGGCAACTGAGTCCCAGAATTTAAAAGGCAATGGGCAACTAAGTCCCGGAATTTAAATGACAATGGGCAACTGAGTCCCGGAAATTTAAAAGACAATAGGCAACTGTGCTCCCAAAAACTTAAAAGACAATAGGCAATTGTGCTCCCGAAAATTTAAAAGATAGTGGCAATCATGCTCCCAAAAACTTAAAAGACAACGGCAACTTGCTCTCAAAAATTAAAAGGCAAAGTGCAGACTCTTGTGCTCCTCGAAAATTTAAAAGACAACGGACAACTGTGCTCCCGAAAATTAAAAAGATAGTGGGCAACTGTGCTCCCAAAAAACTTAAAAGACAACAGGCAACTATGCTCCCGAAAATTTAAAAGACAATGGGCAACTGTGCTCCTGAAAACTTAAAAGACAGGCTGGCTACTGTGCTCCCGAAATTTAAAAGATAGCCAAAGTTATCAGTGCTCCCAAAAAAAAAGAAATTTAAAAAGGCAATAGGCATCTTGATCCAAAAAGATTTTTCTTCTTTTTCTCATTTTTCTCATTTTCTTTTTTTCTTCTTTTTCTTTGTTTTTTTTCTATTTTTCCTTTTTCTTCTTTTTTTTGTTTTGTTTTTCTCTTTTTCTTTTCTTCTTTTTTGTTCCTTGCTCTTTTTTCTTTTCTTCTATTTGCTTCTTTCTCTTTTTTTATTATTAAAAGTCCTTTGAGCCAACAACGACTTTTGGAAAGCTTTGACCAATCAAAATCCTTGTTCACATGCTTTTACTCGTTGGACCTGATAACCTCGATCCTTCTTATGAGTCCTTTCTTTCCTTTTTCTTCTCCTTTCTCGCTCTTAGCTCTCCTTTTGAGAAATGAGATGAACCCTTACTTGACTGATTCCTTGGGAGAAAAATTTGCCTCAGTATTTAACTTTGTCCTTCATCTAATTGATTCCCTGCAACTACTTGATAACTCAATCACTGTCTCTGTTGCTACTTCCTTCAACACATCTCTCTTTAATCCTTCAAAAATTTTGCCCCAGTATGACCAACTGAATGCAAACGAAATTGTCCCTGTGTAACTGATCAAACACAATTCAAAATCGCTCCAGTTTGGTGCGTCTTTCAAGGCATTTCAAGCTAATTTTCTTTGAGATTTTGCCTATTTATTTGCCCTAACTTTTGCTTACACTGCCCTTTCTGGTTTTCAGACTAACGGGCTCTTTTTTTCTTTTTCTTTTTTTTGCTCGGGTACCTCCTTTTCCAACAATTGGGAATTCCAAGTTCTCTTCGACCTGAATTGCTCATTAGGAGATTACCATTAGATGGTCAAATCATAGTGTTATACTCATGTTCACCTTACCTGAAGCATTACGTAACAGACACCCATGAATTCAAAAAGTACAACAGAGAAGAAAAGAACAACTTCCAGATTGTTCTTAGAAGTTTGACTACAGAAAGAGTATTATTTACAAATGATAAAGACACAAGAAGTAGAATAACAATAAAGTCAAAGGTTTTTTTTTTTAGGTATCTACAAAAATCTGTCATTGTGTAAGGTATCAAATGAATTCGACTCAGGATATGTTATTTACGAACAAAATTACCCTAGTGTAGGCCATTTAACAATAAAAATTTGCCCCAGTGTGGGACAATTGTTTTTTTTTTCTTTGCCCCAGTGTAGGTCAAATTGAACTAAGAGAACGATAAAAAATTGTCCCAGTTTAGAGTTAAATCGAGTAGAGTAGAAACTTGCCTTAGTGTAAGGTCAAATTGAACCAATGAGAAATTTACCTCAGTTTAGGACTGAATAGGGCAAAAACTCGCCCTGGTGGCCAAAAGATTTGTCCCAATGTAAGTCAAATTGAACTAGGGGGAAGAATGCCCTAGTGTGGGACCAGCTCGAACTGGGTAGAAACTTGCCCGGGTGTAAGTCTTTTTTTTTTTTTAGGAGCAATGAACTAGATACTTAGATAAGCATAAACTTTGTCTCAAAATTAAAGTTAATGAAAATGACAACAATCCTTCATTGATCAGAATGGACTTTTTGAGGCTTGTAACGTGGCCAAAGCTAGGGGTTATGAAAGGAAATATATAAGGCTCAAACAAGTGTTTAAGGGTTGAATGAGACCAAGGATCCTTATTCAAAGTTAAACTTTATCAATTGTCTTTGTACTTTCAAGCACACTTTTCTCTTATTGCTCTCCATTTCTTCCATTTTTTTTCACTTTCTTTCATTCGCCCTTGTCATGACTTATTTCATCTCATTTTTTCTTTCTCTTATCTCTTTTTTTGTTTTTCTTGTTTTTGTTTTTGTTTTACTTTTTTTCATTTTTTACTTCTTGTCTCTTTCACCATTTTCTTCCATTTCCATTATGTTTCAAAACAGTCACCATGGCAATCAATCTTTGCTTTGTGTCATCCCCTAGTGTAGGGGTGATCCTTGTCGTGGGTTTATTGAAGAAATTTTCAAGCTCAAAAGGGACAACGAGAGATAATGAAAAGATGAATTCTTATGAAGAATAGAGAAACATGGTCAATCTTCATTTCCAATCTTGATTGCTCATTTCCAAAAATTTTAATTTAGAGACAAAAAGATAATGCACACCAAGTGATTACTTCTTTGCTCCCTTTTTATTTTTCTTTTTTTTTCATTCTTTTTTTTTTTGTTTTTTTTTTGTTTTTGCAAATGACACCTACACTCGTGGACCTCATGACTACTGACATCTATCAAAGCAAGAATTGGAGTCCAATGGGGCCCAAACACAAGGAAGACATTTTGAATAAGCAAGAGAAAATAAATGACTAGAAATACCATGAAAATGAAAGGAAACAAGATATCCATGCACATTTATTACATTAATGCTTCAAGGAAGTTAACATAAGTCCATCATCACAGATTTTTTTTTATATGGCAATCACTTCAATCAACTTCTCAGATCTCTAATTGTTCAGAGGTTTCAAGTTGATGGAGGGTGAATGGTGTAGGCAAGGTAAGACGGCGGGTTTCCAATTTTGGTTTTGCATGTAGCTCACTTTCGATTCCTTTTCCTTAGGGGAAAAACTCCTTCTTGAAACTACTGTCATCGTTGCCAGTTGGTAATTTACCAGTTTTTACCAAAATTTCAATCCTTTCCCTGCAGCTATTAACTCAACAAAGTCTAGATAAACAGCGCCTGCCATTGTCTCAATATAAGGAGCTCCCAGAGTCCCTAGAAAATATGAGTACATTTCTGTCAATGTCAATGGTGGTTGCACTTGTGCTGCGAGAGCTCTCCATCTTTGGGCATACTGCTTGAAGGCTTCCTCATTTTTCTTTTGCATTGAGCCCAATTGTTCTCGGGTAGGAGCTGCATCCAGATTAAACTTATATTGATCCATGAATAGATCAGCTAATTCTGTCCAACGAGAAATCTTAAAGCGGTCTAATTGAAGATACCACTCTAAAGCAGGGCTTGTAAGACTCTCGTGGAAAAAGCTAATGAGGAACTTATCATCCTTGGACCAAACAGCCATCTTGGTTCCATAACCGATCAAATGAAATCGAGGGTTACCACTCCTATCATACTTGGTAAAATCAGGAATCTTGAAGTCTTTAGGGATTACAACATCCATGGTAGGACACAGTTCTTCTATTCTAAGCGGTCCATAGGCACTGGGGCCCTTGATCGCTTTGATTTGCTCCTCCATCCTTTCCTTCCATTCTTCTTCCATCTTATCCTTTTGAATTGCCGCATGACCACTCCCAGTAGGAATTCCTGTTGTCACTGGGATGGACATACATGGTTGTTCCCATGTGAATTCAGCATTACCATGAATCTCATTTCGAGTATCCTCTGAAGAACGATACCCTTCTCCGATAGGAATTACTAGCGGTTCAGTATCCGAGGTCCTTCCCACAACAGGCATCTCAGTGGTGATCCCGGGATTTGTCCTTATGGAAGTGATAGTGGGCAGGTACGGATGTGCCCCAGCCACTCCTGTGCTTCCTAGCCCCAATCAAAGTGAAAATCTCCCTCATGGCCAACAACATTTCCTCCATTCTTCTCTGAGATTTTGTCATTTCATCTATCCTCCCTTTAATCTCATCTATTTCTATACTCAAGTTTCTGCCTTCTTTTTCAGCTGTCATCGTTGCAAGCCTTGCTCGAGCCCTTGTATTGTGAACTTAGGTTTGATTGGTGTCTTCTTTCCTTAGTCGCACAATGGTTGCTGAACATGATAACATCATACAAGGAATGAGATGAAATGAATGAGATTAATGTCAGGCATACAATGAGATGAATGAAATGAAAGTATTTTTTCAAATGCATGGAATGAAAATGCATGATTTATTTTTTTTATATCATTTTTTTAGGATGCTAAAGATGCCATGAAAATGCATGCTTTTTTTTTAGAATGCATGATTTATTTATTTATTTATTAATGCCAATGATGTCATGAAAATGCATGATTTTTTTTTAGAATGCTAGGAATGACATGAAAATGCAAGATGATTTTTTTCTTAGAATGCTATGAAAATGTGAGATGATGTATTTTTATGCAAAAATGAATGACATGATGAATAGATAAATAAAGAAGTTTTTTTATTTTTATTTTTTTGCTAGGAATGAAAATGTAAGATGATTTTTTTTAAATGCAAGAATGAATGACATGAGGAAAAGACAGATAAAAAGTACGCTCCCTTTGTGTCCTAACGGGATTGCCTTAAACTTGACGATTTCTATCCAAAAGATTTATGAGTCCTTCTAATTCGTGAGAACTTTCATTGGGTGACTTTTCTATTCTAAAGGCCTCTAGAGCTAAGTCTCATTTCAGAATGTTTACCATAAACAGTGGGTAAACCACTAGGTGTGGGCATTCGTGAAAAATGCACACTCTAGATGAGGTTTTCGCGATAACCAAACAGGATGTACATCCAAAATGGCTACCCCTACGTAACCTCTACCTAACTTAGGCTTCACTCAGACCCAGGTATAGGGCCCCACTCGGATGTGTGTGATAAATGTGTAGATGCTGTGAGTGTAGGGAGCATACAAACCTTGTACAAAAATTTAAAAATATCAAAATTACCCCCCAACCTGTAAAAACATATATACAACAACCAGCCAGCAATTCTCTACACTAGGGTTTCCACAATTAAGCACAAGGTATATATACAAGTCACAATATACTAAAATAATGCTATCAAATATTTACATAAAAGTACTAAATAAAATCTATTTAAAAATAAATAAGAAAACAAAAAAGAACAAAAAGGGGTAAAATAAATAAATAGAGATTGTTAATAATTTGCACAACTAACAATAACAGCCTGACTCTCTAAATGTCCCCAGTGGAGTCGCCATCTGTCGCGACTGGAAAATCGCGGTGAAAAATAGTAACTCGTAGGATTTCAAAATATGAAAATGGAATCACCACCAATTTTATTTAAATTAGGAAAAATTGGAAAACCCTTCTTTGAAAATGGTCTTTGAGAACCAGATTGGATTCGGGAGTCGGTTATGCTTAAGGAAGGGTGGAAACTTAATCCCACAGTACCTCTAACGCACTCATCCTAAGACGGTACCTTAAGTCAATTATACAAATTCTTGATAATCTCAAATATATTTACTTTACCTCTTTAAAAACCTTGTGACCATTTTTTAATAAATAAATAAATAAATGAAAAAAACAAATTATGAAAAAAATTGATTTTCAGCTTGACAGAATAGAGATTCTGCTTCTACGTATCCTCAGGTGCAATGAAGAACTCAAAGTCACGTAGTTCTCTAAAAAATACTTATGGGTTGGTTGATTTTATAAAAACTTTAAAAATTTGAATTAACAAGTCGTTGCGACTCAGTTATTCAAATTAATAATTGAATAGGTGAAACTCGCGTCACGCTAGAGACGTCACCCACTAATTATCAAATTTATTACAAAATTTTTATTTAAAATTATCTAAAGAAGAATTAGTTTATTTTATTTTGTATTTTTTTAAAAGAAACAATTTAATATATTTTTTTTAAAAAAATTGAATTAACAAGTCGTCGCGACCCTATTAATCAAATTAAGGATTGAATAGGTGAAGCTCGCATCACGCTAGAGACATCACTCATTGATTCATTAAGTTGTCACAACTCAGATGATTATGAAAGTTACAGGATTAACAAGTTGTCACAACTCAGTTAATCCCGTTTTATTTTTTTCCTTCTCACAAAAAAAGTTTTAATTATTTTATTTTTATTTTTATCATTTTTATTTTTATTATTTTTTAGATTTTTTTTAGCTTAAAAGGGCCCAATTTATAATAATCTATTTTAAAAAAACAAAAAAACAAAAAAAACGCCCACTTAAATAAAAATAACAATGACCCAAACTTGAATAACCCATACAAATGTATTTGGCCCCAAAATAATAACAATAGCAACAACTCAAACAATATAAAATAATATATAAACAGAAATTGAATGAAACAAAAAAAAAAAAAGATAAGAGTAGAGAGGCAAACAGGAAGAACGTGAAGCATAGCAGGGACCTCGTGGTGGCGCGGTGCGGCGTTTTACGGCAGGCTGCGGCGCACGACTCAGGCGACGGAGCTCAGCGTGTGTGTACGGTGAGGCCGCAACGTGGGTCACAGTGGTGTTCTCGGTTTTAGGTTGCCGTGGACGACGGGGGCACGATGCGGTGGAGTTCGTGGGTCGTCTGGTGGATCTGGTGGTTGCAAGGTTGAAGGTGGTGAGGATGGAAGGTGTTTGTGGGAGGTGGTGGTAAATGAATGAGTTGACTCAGTGGTGGTGGAAAGGATGAAGATGGAAGAGGTTGAAGATGATGAATAGCGAAGGGTGGTGAGTGGTTTTCACGTGGTGCATGGGTTGGACATGATGGTGTTTTTGGTGTGGTGTGGTGTGGTGATAGTGAAGGTGAAGATAATGGTGATGGGTGAATGGTGGTTGAAGGGGTAGGCCGTGGTGGATCCGGTGGTTGTGGGTGGCCACGCTTTGACTTGGTTTGGTGGTTTTGGGTTAGGCCGTGAGGGGTGCGGGTAAGGGTGGTGGAACCGCTTGGTTTGTGGTGATGCCGTAGGTGAGCTTGAAGATGAGTTCTTTGGTGGTTTGTGTGAAGGTTGGATGTTGGTTATGGAGGCGGTGATGTGGTGAATGATGGAGGGGTCATTAGACGTGGATGTTGAAGGTGGTGAGGGAGGCCGTGAATGGTGGTGGTTGCGTTTTTCGGTGGGTTAGACATGTGGATGGAAATGGATGAAGCAAGTTGGAAGGGGCGGTCTTGATGGTCGGGAGGAGATGGTCAAGTGAGGTCGTCAAAGGAGGTCATTTTCACGGTTGGAGGGTGGTGGTTTGGTTGGGTATGGTGGTGATGGGTGATGGAGTTTGAAGGTGGAGGTTGAAGGTGGTGGATGGTTGAGATGGTGATGAAGGTAGATGGGAAGTGATGATGATGGAGGTGATGAGAGGTTGAAGGTGCAAGGTAGTGAGGTGGTCTCGATGGTTTTGAGGAGATGGTTGAGAAGGTGAGATGAAGATGAATGTTAAAGGTTGAAGAATGAAGGTTGGAGCAGGTCAGAAGGGGTGCAGCGGTGTGTGTACGTGAAAGAGTGAGTGTTGAGTAAAAAAAGAATACCCTCTGTGAGCAATACGTGAAAAAGTGAGTGTTGAGTAAAAAAAAGAATACCCTCTCTCTGAGCAATACGTGAAAGTGGGGGATGAAAACGTAAGTGGGTGTGTGTTAGTGGGAACATAAAAGTGGGGTGAGTGGGAGCAAAGGAGGCTTGTCCCTCTGCACACATTGTGTGTCATAAAGATATGGCCAAAAATAGAGAAAAAACAAAGATTAAGATACTAATTTTACCGAAGAAGAAAAACAATAAAAGCAGCAAATCTTTTTATATTTTTTATATTTTTATATTTTTTATTATTTTTTCCTTTTTGTTTCTTTTCTCTTTTTTTTATGTGGGCTTATACATTTGGGTTAAAAAAATGGGCCAAAAATGTGGACAACAATTTTTTTGATATTTTGATATTTTTATTTTTCTCTTTTTTTTTTTGAAGAGGAAATAAATTAAAATAAATAAATAAAAGGATCCGGTCAAAATATGGTGTTCACAGTTACTTAAATTAAGTTTCAAAAAACTGAGTAAAAAATATCAAGTCTCGCATTAATAAAATCAACCCTCAATGAATGATTCCAAAAAAAAAAAACTCTCATTGAAGACTGAAGAGTATATAAAAACTCTTTAATAAGAATATATAGATACATGAACTATAGAAATCCTATTCTCACACTTACATCAGCTCTTTTCACTTCATTTTCCTTTTTCTCTGTTTTTCTTTACCTATTTTCAAGTTTTGAAGCAGTTTTTTTATTTGGGTACAGTAGCAAAGAAAACAAAAGAACTACCACCTAATAAACAAAGTTCCTATGGAATCTGCCAACAATGAGAGTCTTAAAGCTGCAGCAAGAGAGTCAATGACTGGGATTCTATTTTCTTTAAAGCACACACCCCTAGCAAATAAATACAATATTATTCCATGCTTTTTAAAAACATTGAACCTTTTTTTTGTGTTTGAAGTGATATTTTGTATCAAATGCCATCTTTTTAGTTTGATGTATGTATCAAATTTAGGGACTGGGAGAGGAGGCTTTAGGCTGTTGAAGGTTGTTTAGGTGGTGTGAACAGTACCTATGAGATTAGGGGCTTGTTTTGACTTCTATTTTCGAAAACCAATTTTGTTTTCTAAAAATTATAAACATGGCTAACAGGATTGGCTTACTTTGGTCAATTTTCTGTTCATGACAATAACATAATTGAGTTTAAAATTTGAATATTTCCATTTGTAAGTAATTTGTAATTCCATTATAACTCTTAGTTGAAGTTGGTGATTTGCCTTAATTTTAGAATGGAGAGAACCTCCCTTCATCCTAAACTTTTCTTAACCAAAAAAAAATTATAAACATGTCGGGAAATGATTTCTCGTATCTATTTTTTATAACTCCCTGGATATAGATGAGTTCATGGGTGCCATGGGGAATTTGGGGAAGGACTTTGGCACCATCCTGTGTCATCAGATCAACAAAATCCTTTTGCAACTTATATTTTACATCATTGTGTGCTTGAAATAATGTGCTTCTGTGGACAGTAAAGTGCTTAAGCCTATTCTTATAAAGCTAACTGCTTCTGCTTACAGGAACTTGCAAAAGTTTGGTGTAGAAAAATTTGATCCTACAAACGAGCCGTTTGATCCACACAGGCATAACGCCATATTCCAAATCCCTGATGCCTGATGGTTCCAAGCCTCCAGGCACTGTTGCAGTTGTTCCGAATTATTTGCTGTGTCACTATGATTCGTTTTTTCCAATTTCAAATATTGTGTCAACCCTTAAAACTCTTGACATGTGTTATTTTTGGTTAATGCGCCCTATCTGTTTGTAATCTGACAAGTTTAGGTTGATCTGTGTCACAATGTGACAAATTTTTTGTTTATTATCTCAATCATGCTGATAATCTCCATTCATGATTGCCTGTCAAAGGGCTTTTAATTTTTAAATTCTTTTTTGATTAGAGAATTTGTTTCTTTGAATGTTGGAATAATTGTGGTCTTATTCTTGGTTTTGTTCAGTGGTTCATTTAGGAGATTGAGAACATGAATAAAAAGCTATCTTATGGTTATGTTTGCGAGTAGGATATATGCTTTATGATCAGTTATTCGTCCAGTGGAAGTTGGTGTAACCCAAGCAAAGGAGGATAACAAGGCAACAGAGTGATGGAAAATATAGTACACATGATAAGGGCTCACAAGATAAAGAGATTCCTAAGTGGGTTCTTATTACGATATCTAATGTTTCTTTCACATATCTTCAGAAGCATTATGATCTGGTATCCCTGGCACTAGTTCTCTTTTCCATGCCTATACTTTTTCTTGCATGACAGACTATTCTTTTCTCCTGATCTTTATATCTACAGTAACATGATACTATAAGATGGGTTTGATTCCATCAGATTTTGGTTGCATCGATGCAGTTTATACTTATTCATTTTAGTAAAAATTTTGGTAGTGGGACCCCTATATGTTTATGCCATGTCTTTCACAAACGTAAGAAATTTTAGTCCTCTTTTTAATATTATAATTGATAAGTTGGGAAATTCAGTCATTGTGAGATTTAATTATTTAAATAGTTAGGCTTAGATGAAAGTGAATGCAGGAATGACAAAAGGGAATCTTTATAGGGATTCAAATTCTCTGTTTTTTTCTTTTTTTTCTAAAATAAATGTTGATAACTTATTAAAAAAATGGATAATTAAAAAATAATTTATTGTCAATTAAGAGAGAGATTTTTTTATGAGTTGTCATCATTTAATTAAAGAGACAGGAAAAAAGATAGAATTTCAATCCTTCCTCTAGACGCTGGAGTGTTTGTTTATTTGTCTTTTGTTTTTCTCTATTTATTGTATGTGTTTTTGCATGTGGTTTAGTATCTTAAACGGATTAAAAGAGTTTTTCAAAGAGACATCATAATAGGTGTTCATGGGATAGGTTGGGTAAGGTTTAACTTGGTTGGAATTTGATTAAATATTTTGATGAGGTTGATTTTTTTGTACTGAGTCTCAATTTAACTAATGACCAGCCTGACCAGATATTTAGGCTAATTGAATAAATTTAGACATTATATATATTTAAGAGATGTTTTATAATATATTACAAACAAATTCTATCAATATAAATATAGTATTGTGTTAAACAAAATATATTAATCTAAGTTAAGAAACTTTATTATTTAATATTAATTATCAAAAATATAAGTTTTAAAATATTATATGAGATCAACCTTCAACCCGAATCGTGATTCAATCCAACCTAATGTAAAATACAAGATGTCTTATTTTTAGAAGTTCAAAATCAATGTTTTCAGAATTGAAAAAAAAAAAAAAAAGGTCAATATTTTGAGGTTCAATCAAGATTAAACTGAGGTCGAATTGGGATATATATATATATATATATATATATATATATATATATGATATAATATACATATGATAATTGTATAAATAATATCAAATAAAAATATTGTAATGTATTACTAACATAATTAAATTTATTTATCATGTAAATAAATGTTAAACTAAAAATATTATATTAATACTAACATAATTTTCTAACATATACTAGTCTTAGATCAAATCAGTAAAAGATAAGAGGAGAAGATTCTTTTATAAATTGAAATCAAATTCTTATTGTATTTTGTCTTACATTGAACAAATTAAGAGTTTTAAATGATAAATTTTAGTTATAAATTTGAAATTAACTAATCAATACCTTTAAAAAGTTTTAAATAATTTTTAAAAATTAGATTATTTCTTTAAAAGAAAAAGAACAATTCAACCCTTATGAACTGTGACTAGTTCAGGATCGATTTTCAATATGTTAACCAATTTTTTAGGATTGATTAGGCTGGTCAACAAATCAGTTCCTAATTTTTTCCATCCAATTCTAAAAACTATGCTCCAAACTATCCTAATTAACGCCAGGCCATGACCGGTTTATCGGCCGGGCCGGTTATGAATATCAACATGTTGTGTATTATTTGTAGTGTAGACAAGCACATTTAACTAAGATGACGACGAAAAAAAAAGACAAGCACTTTTAGCAAGTTATTCATCATTTAATCAAGACCGACCCTAGCCGCGATGTTCAAGTCCTATATTCCTTCTCTGGAAAATAGATAGAAAATGATTAATTTCTTTCAACTTCATTTTAAATAAAAAATATTGAATAATTTTTTATTTTTAATTATTAAATAAAGAAAACGAAAAAAAAAAAAAGATATTAAATATTTTTAAGACCCTAGCTGCGATATTTTTAAGATATTAATTACATTTAATTTTTTTTTATTTAATACTTTTTTATTATGTAGTATGAAGATTACTAAGAAGATATAGCAAAACTCAAAATAAATCCATTCATTTCTCGAACAAAAAAAAAAAGTTTTGTTATATCTTTTTAAATTTTTTTTAATAATTCTCTTAATATTAAATAAAAAAAATATTTAATAAAAATTAAATACATTTAATATTTTGAAATATAAAAAATATTTAATACTTTCTTCATTTAATAATTAGGAGGATTAATAAAAGATTGTATAGGAGAATTTAAAATTATTCAAAAAAATCATTCATTTACTTAAAATAATTGAACTTAATCTGTATTATTTATTTTGTAATGAAATAAATTAATTCAAAATCCAAAGTAGAGAATACATTTTAATTCTAAATTCTCATACATAATCTTTCTACTAATTATCCTAATTACTAAATGAAAAAAATATTAAATACTTTTTATATTTTTAAAGATGTACATTAAATGCATTTACTTTTTCATTAAACATTTTTTAGTTAATATTAAGAAGATTATTAAGATGAATTTTAGGTGAATATAACAAAACTCTACATTTAAATAATTGAGTCTACCTAATTAAGTATCTAAATTGAATACATCATTATACCAAAAAAAAAAATTATATTATAATCATTAACATGCATTTAGATTTAACATCTAGAAATTTGAAACCATTAGAAGACATCCCACTTATTCGAAATCATAATGGAAAAAAATCAAAAAATCCCAACTAATTTACAATAACTTTATGAGGGTATTTTCTAAACATTTCGGCTAAGAAATAAATTGGTATATACCCTATTTCCAACGAAAAATATAGAGCGTATAGTACTTCTTTCATGAATATTTCTGACTTTCCTTCCATATTTTTGTTGTTGGCAATAATAGAAAATCATATGTATTTCAAGGAATTATGTAATGACATGAATTAATGTTATAACCTCTTAAACTATCCTCTACCTTCTTAAAAAAATCTTGAAAAGTAAAATGATTATAAAAGATTAATACTTTAAAGTATTATAAATTAAAAGTAAAATTATTTAATATTTTGATAATAAAAAAATAATTAATACTTTCTTCTTAAAGTATAATGATAAAGACTATCATACACACTAGTTAAGAAGATTTAGATGTTTCAAGTAATTATTAATTAACTATTGAGACAATATCACAGAGGAGCTTTCTCCTGATAGTTAATTAACTATTTTGTTAAATTTATGATTTTCTATAATTATTATTAAGGAAACCAGAGAGTAAATGAGAAATTCGTTATAATTATATTATTTTATATTATCCTTTTAACGTTTTCTACAACGAACTACAACAAAACTTTTTCTTCACTAAGTTGAATTTGTTACATAAATCAAATGACACTATTGTTACCAGCTATGCCTTCATCTTCCACATCATTGACTTAGGCGATCCATGCAAGCTCAGGCTCTGTTATGCATTTTGTTAGAGCAGTTGCAGATTACAACTAACTGTTTATGCTTGATGTAGAGCTAGTTAGTGTATGCTCTAGTTAGTTTATGTAGTTTCTACAAGAATCTTCTGTATACAGCCTCATATATAAGCCACATACGTGAAGAATAAACTTGGAATACTCATTTTATCCAACACTTGGAATATCGACAACTATTGTGTTTTTATCAAAAATTATGTTTTTAAAAATGTCATTTAAATTTAGGTACTTCTTAATGGTTTCTCCAATATTTTTTTTTATTTTCCTCTGCCTCTAACATATTAAATTAAAAATTAAAAATATTTAATATTTTAAAAATAAAAAAACATTTAATACTTCCTTCTATAAGTATAAGAATTAAGAGAATTATTATGAAGACTAATTAAGATGATTTAGATTTTTAAATTAATGATTAAGTTTTGTTATTTCTTATTAAATATTCTTCTAATAATCTTTATAATACTTAATCAAAAATAAATAAATAAAAAGTAAAAGCACTTATTATCTTAAAAACATAAAAAGTATTCAATAATTTTTTTAAAAAAGTAAGGATTATTAGTAAGATTATTATAAGGATTAAATTATATATATATATATATATATATATATATATTGAAAAAATAAAATACATTTAATATTTTTTATTTAATAAGCTAGAGGATTATTAGTAAAATTATTTATAAGGATTAAGAATTTTATATATATATATATATATATATATATTGAAAAAATAAGAAACATTGAATATTTTTTATTTAATAAGCAAGAGGATTATTGACATGATTGTTTAAAAGGATTAAGAATTATTATTATTATTATTATTATTATTATTATTATTACCATTATTATTATATATTGAAAACATAAAAAAATTAATATACATTTTTTATTTAGTAAGTAAGAGGACTATTATCAAGATTATTTAGAAAGATTAAGAATTAATTTATATATATATATATATAGAAAACATAAAAAAAATGTTTTTTATTTAATAAGTAAGAGGATTATTAACAAGATTGTTTAGAAAGATTAAGAATATATATATACATCAAAACAGGATGTTTTCGTTGCCTACATTCACCCAACACTGATCAACTGTCATGGAGTTACTTCCTCGACTAATAATTCTCCCTCTAATTTTGTTTTTTATCAACTCTTTTTGGCTTAATGGAGCCACTGATTGTGGTGGGAAGATAATTGCAACTACCATTACTGTTGATAAACAAGGCAGAGGAGCTTTCAAAACTATTCAAGCTGCCGTTGATTCTATAAAGAGCCACAATGATCGATGGGTTAAGATTCACATAAATGCTGGCTCATACAGGTAAGTTGTAACATTATTACTTATTACTTATACATAAAAGAGTATAGTGTTTACTCTTAAATTTCACACATTGTAATTGTGTAGGGAGAAGGTTAATATTCCCATTGATAAGCCATGCGTCATCTTAGAAGGAGCCAGCAGCAAAACCACAATCATCAAATACGATGACTACCAAATAGATGACGGCAAAGAAGTCATGGCCAATATTACATATGATGACCCCCAAAATGGAATTTGGAAACCAACATTCTTTTCTTCTCCACCCAATGTAATTGTGCTTGGCATTACCTTCAAGGTAAACACATATGTATAAACAAATTAAAGGATATGATAACGATTTGATAATGCACCAAATTAATCTTGTTTTTAATGTATCAATGGGTAATTACAGAACTCGTTTAATCTTGGGAGACCAATAAGACCCATCCAACGAGCAGTGGCAGCAGCCGTATTTGGAGACAAATCTGTCTTCTATAAGTGTAGTTTCTTGGGTTTTCAAGACACTTTGCTTGATGCAATGGGACGCCATTACTTTAAACAATGCTACATTCAAGGTGAAGTGGATTTCATTTTTGGTTATGCCCAGTCCTATTATGAGGTAATACATTTAAATTTTCTTTTCATTTTTTCTAAAGAAATTTCTACATCTCTTTTTAATTGAAATGAACTGATGAAGCATTTGCATTTCGTGTGGTTTTTCATTTGTTGTAGGATTGTGTGATTAACGCCACGCAGGGGGTGTCTCCTCCAGGTTTTATAACTGCCCAAGGTCGTCGTTCAGAAAATGACCCGGGTGGTTTTGTGTTTAGACGAGGTTCTATTGTTGGGAATGGTAAAGTGAATCTAGGAAGAGCTTATGGTCCTTACTCTAGAGTTATATTCTATGGAACAAGCTTTTCTTCGGTGGTATCCCCTCAAGGATGGAATGCTTGGCATTACAGCGGCCAAGAGTAGGCTTCACTTCTTCAATAAGAATCTAATTGTAGCTAGCAATATTATATATATATGTATATAGTTTATGACTTTCAGTATTAATTCATCCAGTATTTTCTAACATGTTTTTGTCATTGTAGTAAATTAATGTTTACCTTTCCTTTAAAATAAAATAAAAAATGGCTCCAATTGTATTATATGTGCAATCTTTGTTTATTTTGATTTATAAATTTTCTCTTAATTAATTAGTTTGCTACAAATTTATGCAGGTCTAAATTTACATATGCCGAGGTTGAATGTACAGGGCCAGGGAGCAATACTTTGCACCGCGTCCCTTGGGAGAAGAAGCTCAGTGCTTCACAGTTAAAATCATTTTCTTTATCATCTTTCATTAACGGGGATGGGTGGCTTTCCAACTTACCAGTTAGCATTTTGTAATTTCTTTTTTTCTGTTTTGGATTAAGATGTGATATAAGGTTAAAAAAATATTGTCTTGGTTTGGTAATCTCATATGGGTTACTCTCTTTGTGTTTGTTTAGCAATCTGCCATTTGAACGTCATGTGGTTGTTGTTATAATAAAATGTTTGTTCAGTACTTTCGTTACTTCCTTTACTCTCCATGCATTTATTTCTCCCAAAACATAGCATAATAACTCAACCACACTCACAGTCCTTACCCGTTGCATTGCACCCCTTCCTGTTCCAGCTCCTCAAGCAACCATTGCAATCCAAGACCAAAGCAGAGTACGGGAGAGTGATGTTTATGATATGGAATTAATATGACATGACCAAAAAATAATTGCTGAAGAGTGCCACAAATTAAAATGAAAATAAGAATGTCAACAGGCAGGGTCGAGTATACCCTCCCCCTCCCCTCTGTTCCATTGCGAGTAAGGATGCTCATGAGTCATGTGGGATTGAGTTTGGCGATCTCGAACTAATATTTTGATTGAGCAAATTTTTTAAAGTTAATCTCAATCTAATATTTTGATTGACCAAATTTTTTAGAACTAAACTTAGCCCGCTTTTAACCTCATTAATTGGATCAGGATCAGACTAACTTATAATTTAAGAAAAATGTACAAATTCGAGCAATACATATAGTTAATTTGTAAAAAATTAAAATTAAGAGATATTTTATAATATTATTATGTTATTATATAAAAATATTATCTATTATCATGTTATTATATAAAAATATTATCATATGTATAAAAATATTATTAATTTAAGTTAAGAAGTTTTGTAGTTTTACTTAATTTTCATACAAATTATAAATCTTAAAATAGCATGTAACGTTGACAAACTTCGTTGAGGTCATCGTAATTTGTCTATTTATAACTTGTACAATTTAAAGTGCATCGAGCTAAATATTTGTTTTTGTCATACGTCGTGGAGAAATCATAGACAGCTTTTAAACTTATTTTATGTATTTTATTAAAAATTTAATCTCATTCAAATCTGTTTTGAGAGTTACCTAAATTAAGTTTTCAAAAATTGAGTGAAAATTATCAAGTCTCACATTAATAAATAAAAGAAGAATTAATGAAAATGATTGCTAACAATACAAAATTAACAAAGACTAATTAACCATGGTCAATTAATCATTTTGAATCGTCATTATTATTACAGGAATGGTTATTGGTCTATTATCATTAATTTTATATTATTAACAGTAATTCTTGTTAATTCTCCTTTAATAGAATTAACTCTCTATAAAGAGTATATAAAAACTCTTTAATAAGAATATATAGATACATGATTGATTTCACTTCATTTTGCTTTTTTTTTTTTTTACCTATTTTCAAGTTTTGGAACGGTTTAAAATAGGTGACACTACTCCCATAGTCATTTTTGTAGTTCATCCTTTTTTTTAGGGTTAAGCCCCCATATATATATATATATATATATATATAGGTGGGAAGTTTTATGCGAGTGAATTTTATTTATAATGTAAAGATTTGAATCTCACTAAAATTATAATTCGGCCAAGGCAAAAAGCTTATATTCAAGTAAAAATGAATCTTACACGTGAAGGATGTGGAAACAGTAATGAACCTAAAAAATTTTACCGCGAACATTTTTAATAGGATCGCAAAAAAAATGAAAAGATGAGAAGTTGAATGAGAAAAACAAAAAACTCGGCTTCATGCTTCCATTTACCATGGTGGTGACATGAGTGGTGAATAGGGTTGTAATAATGGGAGTGTTAGGAAAGAAAGAAGAGATCGCTTAATCGTGATCTATCAAATAACGTTGTGACTTGTGGAAAATATTTGGTAGCCGAGAATATAAACTATTTATCAAAATGGGGTTTTTTACTAGTAAAAGTAAGATGATTAAGAATAATCCAAACATATAAATAAAAGTTTGTTAAATATTTATATACATATAAAAATATAATATTATAAAATAATGAGTTTAACTTTAATTTATTATTAATATAAATCATTTCTATGTTATCATCTAATCATATGTTGATATTATATTAAAATAAATATTAAGTAGGAAGTAGGAATAAATCTTTGTAATTAAATTGTGAGATATGGAGTAACAAAATTATTATATACAACAGTACTAAATAAATTTTAAAGTGGGAGCATTAGTCCTTAGTGTGTGTTTGGATTAGAGTTGGTAAACTTAAATTTAGTTAAAAGTGTGTTTGCAAACTTAAGTTTGGTTAAAAGTGAGTTTGTAATAACATGATTTATATTTGGAAACTTTTATATCAAAAATGAGTTTGATAAAATAAATATAGGTGATAAAAATTACCAACGGAGGGCAAACGTAAGTTAACAATAAAAATTAGTTAAAACAGTGCAATCCAACAAGATCCAAACAAGTCAACACATCGTTCAAGGAAGCTCAACGTGTGTTTGAGTTTTCAAAGGGAAAACCAAACATGCACTTAGTAGTTAGAACCAGTGTTATTAAATTTGGACTGAATCAACCGGTCCAATCGGTAAACCAGTCCAACTGGTAAATCAGTGAACTGGCTAATTAACTAGTCCGAGTCTCCATTGGGGTCGAACATGTAACTGACCCGGTGAAAACTGGTCTGACTCAGCCGGATTTTACAGAAACCGGCGACTGGGTTTGGTTAAATGACTTAACCGGGTCATGAACATTTTTAAAAAAAAAAGTTGAGAAGGAACGCCGATCTGCAACTAAAAAAGAAAGATGAGAAGTGAGGACTGAATGAGAAAGAAACGAAAAGCTCAGCCCCGTCACAGTCGTGCCTCCACTGCGCCACTGCCGGCCTTCATGCTCAGACACCTTCGCGCACTACCATGGTGGTGACATGAGTGGTGAAGAGGGTTGTAATAATGGGAGTGTTAGGGAAAGAAAGAAGAGATCAGTGCACTGTATCTATCTATTAGGAAGATTGGGAAGAGGAAAAGAATAAAACATAATGAAACTGAATAACGTTGGGAGAGGGGCAAGGGGGTGACATTGTGAAAATATTGTGGGTGCTGGAGAATATAAACTAGGGGTTTTTACATGGGTTTATGCATTGATAATGGGCTTCAAATGAATTAAAAGAAGCCCACTAGGTTGAGTCCATCTTTTATGGACTAAAATAGCCAGTTAACTTTAGTTAGACTAGAATTGAGTTAATTTTTGTACTCATCTTTTTATATATTTTTTATTTATATTAAATATTTTATATTATTTTATTTTATGTTGTTCAATCAATTCAACTAATGACTCACTGGTTGAACAAGTGACTCATTAACCTAGTATCTCGATTGAGTTAGTGATCGATCCGAGTTTAGTAACTATGGTTAGAACCTATAATTTAGGTCTATCCCTTTGTGAGCTAAACTTCGAAGCTATCTCCGTGGTTCTTTAAGCTTCATGCTTATGGAAATTATAAGCCAACATAGAATTCAACCCAGTGCTCCAAGTCATAGGAGTGCTCAAGAATCTTGCTAGTCTAATAATGTAACATAACTCGAAATTAATTGAGTTGGATTCAGGTCAATAAAATAGATTCGTTATGTATTTTTGGTTTATGTTTGAGTCATATTTTGGGTTAGTCAAACTTGACCGGATGCTATATAAAATTTAAAAACATAATTTTTACTAAAATTAATGATAAATTATAAGTTTTCTTAACTTAAATTAAAATTGATATATTTTGCATAACATACTAATACTTTTTGTATTGATATAATTTCTTTTGAAATATGTATTATATAATATTCCTTAGACCTAGTATTTTATTTTTAAAATTTTATGATTTAACTATACATAATGTCGAAATTTATAAATTTTATCTAAATATCATATCAAGTCAGTCCTCAATCAAATCATTAGTTGGATCATGAATGGATAAGGGCCTGCATCCATAAAATTGATTCAATGAAAATATCAAGTTGTGTTTAGGCTAAGTCAAACCCGCAGATTATCGCCAACGAATTGCCTCAGGATTTGAATGCGAAGCCAGCAGTTTTTGCCTCCAAATTGAGTTAATTGAGCCATCACATGTATGCGGAGGACAAAATTATCATGCATCCCGCATATACATTGCCATATTGTAACATTTATATAAGCTTGGGAATGGGGTGGATTTTTGCTCAACTCGATCTTGTCATACCCCGCACCCTTAAGTATTAAAATCTGTACCTATCCCACAAGGAAATTTGTCAAAACCCGCATTCACCTCACTTAGCACTTATGAATATTTTAAATTAAATTTGTAAATATTAAATCATTATCTCAAAATTTATCATCTCATATAAACTTAAAACAAAATTAAGAGTAAGTATTAAACTAGTGAACATAATTAATATAATTAACTATATTAGTAACAAACTCGTCACATGTGGATTGGGATAGATCGGATACCGATAAGACATGGTGATATAGCCAAGCCTAACCCGATATAACCTTGCTCATGAACTTCTCTTGTGAGGACAAACTTGTAATTTTGACAAGGAAAAAAAAAGCAAGAAAATAGGTGACAAGATGTTACGATATAGTACCAAAGGGCCAATGACATCAGTGAGGTTGGTCCTCTTCTCATATGTGATGGGCTGGACCACCTTCAAGTACCTCATGCCGATGATTAGATGAACATATGCAGCTATTGTGATCTCAACTCACATATTTCCCAAGCTATTGATAGTTTGATCATTGTGAATTCTTTTTCCTAAAGAAATATAGGTATTATGTACCAAAACTGAAACGATAAGGGAGATTTTTGTTATACACTATACATACAATAAAAAAAAACCCATAATTTTAAAAATAATGAGATCTTATTATTGTTATTTTTAAAAACTAGAGACAAAAGTAAATGAAAATATAATTGTGATTTGGAAAATTCTAAAATAGAGATTAATGTAAACTCTCTTAAACTATTTCTACCTCTGCATTTTCGACTCTTTGGTGTGTAACATTTGATATATCTTGGGAGATTATAACATTATCTGCAGAAAATGCCAAGTTTTGTTTCTTTAAGGAAATCCAAGTAATTCTACCTCAATGACAATGTCATCCACCATGTTCCATTACGATTAATGGTTGTCTAGGCTAGGCTAATGGGGCTAAGTTAGCCTAAACTTTTTACCAACTTTTGGCGAAGAAGTACGTACCTAGGCTAGGGTATAAGGCACACCACTATACCCGCATTTTTCTTTATTAGAAACAAATAACGTAAATGTACAGTGTTCACAGCATAAAAAGCCCAACATAATATATTAGCATCTACTAATTGTTACTTGACTAAAAGTTATAATTATTAATTAAGATGTAATTTTTTTATTTAAGTCCATTAGCAACTACACGATTCTATTTGATTCTAACTCTATCTAGGTCTTGTCAAGGCATAATACTGGCTCCCAATCAACAATTCTTCTCTCAACACTTACCTCTAATAATTCATGTCTTTTCAAGAATTAAACTTGTGACCTTAATTCTGATATTATTTATTAAATTAAACATTTATTATTAAGTTAAAAATTATAACTATAAATTTAAGTATAATTTTTCTATTTAAACTCATCAACAAACGTTACGATTCAATTTGACTCTAATTCCACTTAAATTTTATCAAGACATGATACTGACCTACATTAAACAATATATATATATATATATATATATATATATATATATATATATATATGACTATTACATAAAACAATATTATCGAGGCAAATATTATATATGAAATTTTATTTTCATTGTCATTTTTTCTTATATTTTTTGTACATGATAGAGGTTTTTTTTTTTTTTGAACTGGTTCAGAGTCTTGTATAAAGAATAATACACATCCAATATCTTCTAATTGAATTATAGAATCATGTAAATATCATACATACAATTAGTGTATTCCATGTAGTTGAATTTATGTAAAAAAGAAATAGTAATATGACTAGTTCTAAATTTTAAAAAATATATTGAGACAGAAAAAAAAAATGTGAACTTTTGTGTAGTAGTCTATTCATTTCTTCCTTTTCTTTACATAGTATTGGTGCATTATTGAACTATTGTGTTCTATGTGCTCTCTTCAACTTGCTTTGCTTGTCCCTTATCTCATTTTCTCAATTTTTCTTTCGTTTCTTCCCTTTGTTTTTTAAGTATTTTATAAAAAACTTTAGTTCCTTCATTTCTCTGTTTCCAAAAAAATGATTTATTATAGTTGATGAAAGGCAATGAGACGGGTCGGGTCAGTCCATTTGAGTCAAGTTAATTTAAATTGGGTCAGATTAAATTATGTGAGTTTTGAGTTGATATTTTATTAGTTCAATAATATTATCAGATTGGATTAGATTGGTCTATTTAGGTCGAGTTAATTCAAGTTATTTTTAATTTTAGATCAAAATTTTATTAGTTCAATTTGTCAATTTTATTAGACTATTCAAACTAGTTCATTAATCTTAATTTATTTTAACGACTCTAATGAAAAATCATAGATTAGTATGCTTCAAGATGATATCTACCATTGATTTAAGTTAATTAATGTACTTAAAATCAATGTTAGAGATCAACTTAGAACATGTATTTATTATTATAATTTCTCCACTGACAATAGTGCCGCCACAATGAGAAAAGGGCAAAATTCCAAATTTGCCCATCCATTTTTCTGTTTTTCAATTTGATTTTAAGGGAGATTTTCATGATTTCTCTTCTTTTTGCATTAGAAGGATTTTAGAGTTAAAACCCCTTCTTCCTAAAAGAAAACACAGCTTTCCCATGACCCCATTTTTGTTTTTTGCCCCATCCTTTGTATTTGTGTTATATACCCAGCCCTTTTCCGACAGCCCCACACCACACTACACCAGCTTTGATTTTGCACTTACACCTCTATTTTGCGCGTCCCCTACTCTATTTTGCACTTCACAAGCCTCTGCCTAGCCTCTGTTTGCATTTTCCGGCCAGGCCCTTGCTTTGTTTCCTAGCGTAACACAATGTTTCTAGCCCCTATACTTTTAATTTTTTTTAATTGTGTTTTTGCTTAAAAAATTGTTAAGGATTCAAAATAGAAATTTTTTTATGAAAATAGAATATTTATTGCATTGAGAATTAAAAAAACTCTATTTTTTATGCAAAATTTTTTTATTTTAAATTCTTTAATAAATGTCTTAAGGATCTTGTTAGAAAAATTCTTTATATTTTTTGCTTTTTATTGTTATTGACTTATTGTTGTCAGTTATGCTTTAGGTTAATAATGATTGTGTCTTTAAGCTGACTTATGAGTATTAATGATTCGCTAAAGCTCTATTTACATTATTCAAGTTTTACGAAAGTTTTCATTTGCTCTCAAAAGTTTTATTTTTGTCTTATTTATGTCTTAAGTGTTACATTTTTTGTTTTAATTTGATCGTTCTGTCTGACGCCATTTAAATTATTATTGACGAAGGATAATATGGATTTCATGTGGTCATTTTGCATTAGAAGTGGATCTTGTGTTTTTTTAGATTAAAATAATTTTTTTGTGAAATATGAGGAACATAAATAGGATAAATAAAATAAAATAAAATCAAAACTTTTATAAAATATGAAGGATGTAAATAAAGTTTTAAACTGTTTAAAACCATGAGCATCAATCATCAATTTTAGAGTTTAGGATTCTAAAAGTACTCAGCTTTAGTTTATCTACATTATACATATATGCTATTTTTGAAATAACAGTCGCATCCACTGTACTACTATAACGTTTTTTAGATCAGCTATTCCGTGCCGTGTTCTAGGATTAACTACTATCATATTATATAACATCATATTATTATAATGTTTGTATTTTCTTTCTTCACTAAACTGGATAATTCTACTAAAATATCTTTAAGATTAAATTATTTTATAAAAATAAAAAAAATTGATCTTTTGATCTAAATAAAATGTAAAAGTTGTTAACCTCTACCTCTATATAAAAGTTTGGAAGTTAACAATCTCTCTCTCTATATATATTATTCTTACTTCTCTTTGTGAGCATTGAGCACAACAGCGCTAATGAAGAGGAACTTACATGAAGCAATACCTGTGTAGTAACTAGTAACAATTGGATTTTACCTTAGCTATTGATACAGGGTTGTTAAACATCGGCTTTTCAAGTCCATTTTAGTAGTTTGCTAGTTTTCAAATGGCTTTTTTGAGAAAAAATTTTTTGAATAGTGTTTAATCACGTGTTTGGTAAAATTAAATTTTAGCTTTTACACGAAATTCAATATAAAATAAAAGCTTTTTAAAGTGATTTTTATAATGCTAAAGATTGAAGCTTATGATTTTAAACTAGATTATTCCTTACATTTTGATATGTAAATACTATTTTGTCCTCAATCAAATAATTTTTTTAATCATTTTATACCTATTTTAGTAATTTAATACATAAAAGCGATTCTTTTTATATCATCCAAACGAATTAGATTAACTTAAAATCGCTTTACATGCCTAATGCATCCAAACATAAAAATGAATCAATTATAATCGATTATAACAAAAAGCGTCGATTCTGCATAATCAAATTTTTAGAGTCAAAGGCTACAAAAACTACACACCTGTGGGTTTTAACTCAATTTAATATACAAAATGCAGGTTAAATTAGGTTAGATTGAGTTTACAAGTTGAGTTAAGTTAAAAATTACTCCAACACGTAAAGTACGAGCCGGACAACAAGTTTAAAAAGTGTTGATTCACATAAATCTAATCTACTCAAGTAGGGTTCTTTTTTCTTTTTCTTTTTTTTATAGAAGTCATTTAGTTATGGTGACTATTTTAAGTTATTTTTCTCTTATCTTTTTTGTAGTATCAATTAAGTTTATGCATAAACATTGTGATCACATTGAGAATGTAACCAAAAAAATAAAGATTAGAAATTTATGAAACATCTAATAAATCATTGCGATGAAAATCTAATGAATCGCTTAGATGGCAGAACATATTGAGAAAATTAAAAATTAAGTAAATGATTCTGTCAATCCATATGATATATGTGATAATATTGACTTTAATTAGCTAATGTGATTTGTTATTTTAGACTTTGTTATTTTTGACTTTTAGGACATATTAATTTACTATAGTTTATTTATACTTATGTTAACTTAATAAGACTTGTTAAGTTTATTTAGTTTGTTTTATACTTATTTTGTTTGCATACAACTAGTTGTGTGTCTTTTCAGTTTATTTGGAACATATATTATTTTAATTAAGACATGTTATATGTAACGAATTTTTAATTTTGTATATCATTTATTTTAGCAATAACTTTTTTTAATATATATCAGACTCACGAGTTTGACTTAACTCAACCTACTCTTAAGCAGTTCGAGTTAAAGAAAAAAAATCATCAACCCAACCCCCATCTAACCCACTAATTTAATGAATGGATTGGGTCTAAAAATAACGTAAAATCTACCAAATGTTGTAAAACATGCATATTTTGCATGTGGTTGATGATTATCTTGATTATCTCACATAAATAGAAAAATTAGTTAAAATGGATCATAATCTCTAACGAATACTAATCCTAAATAATTGCATTGTATAAATCATAAAACGTTCTTATAAATACCCTATTAGGTCTCAAAGGTATAGAGATCATCTGATATACAGAATAAGATTTTGAGTCTATATTTTCTTATCTTAATCTTTCTATATTTCTCTTCTCTATTTACAACACGTTATCAGCACGAGACTCTACCATATGAGTGATGACTTGAACAACTTAAAGGTTTTACGAAAAGAGTTTGTCTTCTTATCACATTCTTTGAATTAATCTAATTCATTACTTTGTTCTTTCTTATAGTTTTTTTTTTATCTTAGTATGAAATATTTTCATGTTTCATCTATAGATTTTTTATTATGAATCTTATTTGACTAACAGAATTATCATATTTTATTTTATACTAAATTTGTTACTCTTGATAAATCTAGAATAGATTACTATTCAAGCATCCCTAAAGAATTGCACAAAACTAATGATTTTCTATGGTCATATTTTATATGAAAATTTATGGTATAGTTCTTGGAAAACTGCACCTTTAAACCGTGATTGAATTTAAAAAGATCTAATTGATCTTAGCATAATTTGAAATAAAGAAATATGATAAAGAACATTATCGATCTTTTTATGTCTCTCAAATATACTCTTGTAGTAGCAAAATGAGAATTGTTTTAAAAGATATTTTGAATCAAGTTTATGCATTCTTATAATTGAATACAAAAATAGGTTATTAATGAAAAACCACAAAGGCCACCCAATGAGTGAATTATATTCCTTAAAGTGAATGTTCTATATTATAATTTTGGGTATGACAAAGGTCGTGGTTATGACCATTGATATGACAGAAATTAGAAAAATGATCATTATCATGGTGGTTCCAACCCTTCCAAGAATACATATAAAAATGAAGTAAGAAAATATTAATGAGAATCATTCATTTGACCATGGTCCTATAAATAATATGATTTTGGGTGTGTCTATTTTCATTAAATATTATGGAAGAAAATTTTATCGCTTGATTGATTATTTGAGTAGTTAAATTATTTTCTTGGAATTCATATTTATCATTTCATATGTATTTATTTTATTTTTTTATGTGATTTAAAATCATCACGTACACATTTTCTCTTATTTTGTTAGTTTGTAATATTTTAAATAAATATATGTATAGTATGATTTATTAGAATTTTTATTGATTGAAGAAAAAATGAAAAGAAGCAATACAATTTGAGTTAAATTCTTTAGTCAATCGTAATGTATATGGACTAGTAGTCCAGACACTTGAATATGTCAAACTCGTTGGGTATAAATGAGTCTTTGTATGAAAAATAAATGAGTTAAATGAAATTGTGAGATACAAGACAATTTGAGCTGGAAGTTCAAATAATAATACATTTGCGAATAAGAACAAATTAATGAATTGCAAGAAGCATTTTTTATTAGAAAAGGATAAATAAATATTATACCAGTTATAAATGTTTCATTTGGAATTTGATATCAAATGAGTCAAAATCATGCAAGAAGCATGGTAGACCAATTGATTCCAAAATCAAAGCCTAAAAAAGAAAATGAGCAAATAATATTACTAAGAAGATAAATAATCCTAAAAATGATACTCTTGAAAAAGAAATTAGAGACATAAGTAGGACTCTTGAAGTAGTCTGAACTCCAGAAGTAGTTCAAACTCTAGAAGAAGTTAAAATACCTGAAAATAGTAAAAATAATGAGATTTCAATAAATTATGTCTCTATAGGCAAAATGATGAAATCGAAAAGAAATAGTTGTCGACAACATATTTTTATAGCGCGCAATATTATGAATAATAATGAGGATCTTGAAATTAGAATAGTTGAAGAATATCGACGAAAAAATGATTGGCCAAAATAGAAGAATGCCTTGTAAGCAGAATTGAACTCACTTATAAAACGTGAGGTTATTAAATTTGTAACTAAAACTTTAAAAGATGTTTTAATGGACCTGAAATCTAAATCCCAGAAGGTGCAAAATCTGTTAATACAAATTGATGCAATTACATTTTGATATCTGAAAAAGTTTTTTGCACACAAGAAGTTGAGTACTTCTAATGAATGTTTTTACATATTATTGTTACATTTTATGAATGTCTCGATACATGTTATCTATATGAAAATCTCAGAATGATTTAAAATATCAACATCCAATGAACTTAATTTACATATTTATGTTCTTTTGCTCATCATATTAAGACTTTCTTATTGAGCATTAGTACTTGTTGATATGCATTATATATTTATTTCAAAATTTCTTAAAGTACTTTATTTGTTTATGTGTCTATTTAAAGAATTTGAAGTGAAAGATCTTTAAATAATAAAATTTTATCTCGGCCTACAAATCGAACATTTAGCAAATTAAATTTTATCTATCAAGTTATAGAGAACAAGTTCTTAAGTGATTTATACATATAAATCATATATATTGAGTACACTAATGCTTGTTAGATCGTTGGATTTAAAGAAGATTATGAAAATCTTAGTCTTGAAGTAGTACCATGCCTTAGTGCTATAGAAGCACATATGCATATTGCTAAATACTACATGACCTAATATAATATTAATTTGATGAACTTATAACAACATATAATTCATCACCAACCAGAAGACATTAGAATGAAATTAAGTATATTATTTTTATCTTCAATGCACAACTGATGAGATTAATTTATTCACATGAATCAATGTCAAGCTAATTGATTATGCAAATACATGATATTTATCTAATTCAAATAAAGTCAGATCCCAAACAGGCTATTATTTATATGTAGTGATATTGTTATATTATGGTGATCCACAAAGCAATCTATAGTTGCTATTTCTTTATATCATGCAGAAATTACAACAATTCATGAAGGAAGTCGTGAATGTTTCTAGTTGAGAGCTATGATTCATCATATTCAAGAATCTTGTGGATCATCTTATGAAAAAGAAATTCCAACTGAATATAATATTACTTACAAAGCTCAACTGAAAAGGAAGATATATCAAATGTAATAGATCAAAGTATATTTCTCCAAAATTCTTAAGGAGAAATCTATGAATAATATTGAAGATGGATGTCTAAGAGTCATAAGAGTTACAATGTGTTGACTTAAAGACATTTTGTGATTAGTTGTATTTTGAGGGGAAGTAAGTTACCTATAAATACTCTATTCTTTTTCCTTCACTAAGTTTTTATCTCACTAGATTTTTCTTAGCAAGGTTTTAACGATGCATATTCATAATATATAGTCATTCAAGGGGAAGTGTTGTAAAATATATATATTTTGCGTGTGGTGAATGACTATCTTGATTATCTTACATAAATAGAAAAATTAGTTAAAAGAAATCACAATCTCTAACGGATACTAATCTTAAATAACTACATTATATAAATCCTAAAACGCTCTTATAAATACTGTGTCAAGTCTCAAAAGTATAGAGATCATTTAATATACATAATAAAATTTTGAGTTTATATTTTCTTATCTTGATATTTCTATATTTCTCTTCTCTATTTACAACACCAAATTCACCTATTAGACACCCCTACATTTTTTAGTATGGCTGATCATTTTGCTCCTTTTATTGGGAGCTTCTTCTAGCATAAGAGCTTGTACAGTAGAAAAAGATTTAATTTAAATGTACTGTTAGTATAAAAAAATTTAACACTATCATTTAATTATTTATTATAATGTCATAAAAATATTTAATTTGTATAATAATTACTTCAAAAGTCACATATATAGTGATATATGATTGATTAATTGATAGTATAAAAAAATTTACATTAACAATACATAAAAATTAAACTCTTTAAAAATTTGTAAATTTAATTTTCTCACTGTCACTTAATTTAGAAAATTAATAAAATTAATTCTTTGCCAAAACCTGTCATGGTTAAAACAGTTAGTAGTGTATAATCTTCCCTGCCTTAATTACGTAGCACACTGCCCGTACCCCAGTCTTAATATATTTATTTAGACAATGGTTTTATGATCCAGTTATATATTGAATTAGTTAAAAACACTACATTATATTGTTATTTTAACAAATTTCTCTTATGAAATGGAAGAAATTAAAACAGTAAATAGCTTCCGCTGTCAGGGTACCATATAGCTGATAAGTTATCATTATCAAACCATGATCTTCTAGAAAGAGTTGTACATAGTTCCAAGCTTGTTTTACAAACAAGCACATATACGAATTTACATGTATGAAAGAGCTATACATAATTAATTTTCTATAAAAAATTGCTAAATTCAGGCCACAAACAATTTATTTCATTATATTTACTATTCTACAAGTCTCATTTTAGACAATCATGCAAGAAGTTTGAGTGTATTTGGGTTACCGTTTGCAACCCAAAAATTACATTTGTATTCTTCAATCATGTTTTGAATGTAGTGCTAATATGTTTGATAACTTTTTTTTTTTTAAATTTAAGTTTGAGTGTAAACTTAAGTTTAGCACTTTAAATGGAAAAGCAACATTGTGTTACTTTTATATTGAGAGAAAATTTGTTTGCGTGTGTATAAACAAATACATCCTTATATAATTTGATATTAAATATTATTTTAATAATATTTTAATAATTATATCATATAACTTAATAATTATTAAAATTATTATAATTATTATAATTAAGTTCATCAAAAATTAAGTTTATAAACTCTAATTCAAATGCATACTAAATGAATAAAATACTTCAAATATTTGAGGAATGACAAGAATTCTCTTGTCATCTATATATATACACGTACAAATGAAATAAAAGAGTAATGTTAATATTGCAATATAAAATATATATTATTTTTAATAATTATATATTTAAAAATAATTTTTAATATTATCCAAATAAAATTTATTTTGTCATAATTATATTTAAAATAAAAAAAATTTAAACATAAATCACATTACTACTAATATCTTTTTAACCAAAATCAACTTTACAAAATCAAATTAGTTTAAACTCAAGTTTATAATCGGTAATTCAAACACACACTTTCATGACCTAACTCTACTATATGTATGCAACATTTGACATTGCCACAACACACAAGTGTAACCAAAATGAAGAGTCTGGATCTATGCAACAATATGATGCCAGCTGCAGAAAAAGCTTGCAAATACGTAATGATACATAAGTTTCCAATTTCTACTTTAAATATATCTGAAATTCATAATCATTTTTTTACGTAAAATTCATAACCATATTAGATGTTGCTGTAAAATAAATTATTGTGAGTATTATTGTTGCATTAAAATTATTATTATTCTGAACACCAAAAAATTAGTTATTCAAAACACAACTGACTTCAAAAAAATTTATCCCCAACGAAAAATAAGGCAAGTGATATAGCAATCGTTGAAAAATATTTTTCTTCTTTTTTTCTAACCAAAAATTAATACTCTTTTTCACTATGAGAATTAAATTAAAAGCAAAAGAAAGCCAAAAAAAGGAAAAAAAAACTCCTTTGGTTTAGAACCTATGAAGCACAGATACGAGAACATACTAAATTCAAAAATCTGTAAGACATGAACACGACATATATATATATATATATATTAAAGAACTTAGTTTCTGTATATATATAATTTTGTAAAATTTAAGAAAAAATATTCATAATTCATTAATATCATATTTATAAGTTTAAAAATTTATAATATTTTAATATATGTCACATGTGTCAATATTTACTACTTAGTAAGCCTTTCTCAAAAAATATAGAATGTAATTTCTATGACATTTTCTAAAAAATCTTCTAAATCAACTTCTCCTAATAGAACTAATCATATACAAGTACATGTGCATCCAAAAAAATTAACTAGAGGAAATAGTGGTGTGAGGCAAACTTCGATAACGACGAAGTGGACATCTTGATACTTACAGAGGTAGAAGAAGCAGATAAAAATAGTGGCGTATAAAAAAATAAAACTTAAAAGCCTAATAGTGACGTGTAAAAATATAAAACTTAAAATACTGGTATGAGAAAATAGTGGTTTAGGATGCTAGTCATATGTTTGAGCTTAGTTGGGTTACAGGCTTACTAATTGGACGTTAGTCATAAAAACTAATTTTTTTTAAAATATTAATAGGTCGTGTCCAAGTCGTGTCCAAACATGTCTAAGATGTATCCACGCAGAAAAAAATAATATTTTTAATTATATACATTCAAACACGCAAGACATATGTGTCGTACGTACGTCTCTACGTGTCTGACATGGACATATATCTAACACGCAAACACACCTAAAAAATGACGTGTCTGTGTTTCATAGTTTAGAAGACTGACTGAGCAATATTACCCTAGAGCAGTAGTTATTGCAGTAGAGAGGTAGTAGAGTTTCATATGCGTATATCTTTCTAGGTATAAGGTACAAATACTACTCACCTAAACCTATGCTATAATTATATTGTTGCATAACCCTATAAATATGAGACTGCCAAAAAGTTAGAGGGAGGAGACAATGATGAAGATGTGATTAGGGGTGTCTGTGGGTTAAGTGAGTTCAGCAGTATTTTTGGATCTAACCTGCTCACCAGAGCAATGAGTTGGGTTGGGTTGGGTTAGGTTGGGTTGAGTCAAAGAGATTTTTTTGTTCAATCCGACCCAACTTGTCCCGCTCAAGAGTGAGTTAGGTTGAGTCAAATTCGTGAGTCCGACATGTTTTTTTTTTTTAATTTCCTAAAAAAAAGTCAAAATACAAAATCTAACAAATTAATATCATAAGTCTCAATGTCAAATAAACTAAACATCATAAGTCAATAATTGCATAACAAACTAATAACTAACAAGTCTTACTAAGTCTGGAATAAATTAAACAAAGTTAGTCATAACTCAAATAATAAATTAGTGTCAAACACCTACAATTGCATAAACATCTCTACCAATAATTTGTCTAGAAGAAACTTAGAATTGAGGTAGCATAACTTGAGTAAAACTTTTAAAACCTTCATTTTCAACAAATTTAAATGGAAGCTCATCAATGATAATCATTTTAGCAAGTGCAATCCTACACTCCAAGCTTGCTTTTCTTCTTACATTCATCTTATGCCCACTCTGCTCGTACCCATAGCTTTGCTACCCGCTCTGCCCCCTGTAGCTTCCTTGCCTGTGCGGTGCAGCTACACTATACCCAGTTGCACTCCCTCTTATGTTCCAGATTTACATGAAAAGAGCAAAAGGAATAAGGCTTACCTGCAGGGGTTGCGTGGTGCAGAAAACTGAAAAAGCCGCAATAGAGAAAAAGGACGCGTGGCTATGTGGTGACATGACTAGTTGTAGAGAACAACTGAGAGATCGGGTGGGAGAAGAAGCAATGGTCACGGACTCACAGCGATAGCGCAATCGCTGCAACTAGGAGATCGGGTAGGAGAAGAAGCAACGATCACTGACTCAAGGCGCAAACGCTGGGAGCTTGGGAGAACGATTGCACTATGAAAAACTAGTTGCAGAGAAAAGATAACTACTAACTGCGTTGGGGTCAGTGGAGAGGGAGTAGATAGATAAGGTTTTGATGCCTTTTTCTCTTCCCACTTTGGCCTCTATTTGTTAGCATATTTACATGGTTTCACGCTATTCCTAGCTATATCTGAGAGAATATTTATGAACCTTAAAGATATTTTTCAAGTAAAATGCACACTCTGTCTGAGCTATTTTTTTAAAAAAAAGTGGGTGAGTTGGGTTGGAAGTGTTTCAACCCATTACCTGATCCACACACTATAAATTAAAACATTTTTAACCCGACTCAACTCGCGAACTCAGCCTAACCCATATTTTATGAATTAAGTTAGATCAAAACTTTCAAATTTGTTAGTCGACCCGACCTACTAGATACTCTTAGGTGTGATAATGTGATAGTCTTATATACGAATAATACTAGTCTTACACACTTTAAGGGAAACTTATACAAAAAGTTTGTAGGAGTGATTGATTTAGTTATAAAAATTAGAAAAAATTTCATTGACTATATTATGCATATTTTTAGAGTCTATTAAATTTAAATTTTATTTTAAAATTAGTATTTATATTGATTAATAACTCTTTAACAAAAATAAAGATGTATATATATATATATATATCAAAAATTTTAAATGAAATAAATTTTTAATAAGCAAATACTTTTTGCATAAAATTTACGCATTTTTTGAAATTATTTTTCAATTGAATTTAACAAAAATTTACATACTTCAACAAAGAGAATGAGATTAAAAATAATTAGATAAAAAAAATAATTAATTATCTTAATTTATTTTTTTAATAATTTTTTAATTATTAAATAAAAAAATATTAAATATTTTTTATATTTTTAAAATATTAATTATATTTAATTTTTTATTTAATATTTTTTATTAAATAATAAAAATATTATTAAAAAAATTTTTAAGAAGATATAAAAAAATAAAGCTATCCTCATTATGCCCCATCATTGTCAATCCAGTTGGCCAAAGTGCCAAACATGAAAGAGAGGGCCAACTTTTATCTAGTGAAATGAGGTGCCTATAGGCTTATAGGCCTTAGGGGTAGGGGCTATTCCTTTACAATAAGGCAAATCTATGAGGCAATTAGGGGTTAGGCTGTGATCTTGTCCTACACAGACTCTATAAGTCTATGATTCCATATAGATTCTAGGTTGGTCCCCTTGCGAACCTTTTTTCATTTGGGTTCGGCTGCAGAACAATAGTCATTCTTAACCATCAGATGCATGACTTTTTTTTTTAGATGTGTAAACATTTCATTGTTTTAGTTTAAATTTTTAAAATTTTCACACACTACGCCCGTGTTTAATAGCAATCTCCTTTTCATTTTTGTTCTTTCAGTATTTTTTTCCAGCATTATTACAGTATTAGAATAGATAAATTTTTTTATTTAAAATACAGTAAATATATGTTTATTGTATATTTATATAAGAGAAATATTAAATTATATTGTATATGACTATAAAATATTCGTAAAATATAAAATAAATTTATAAATAAATTTTAAAAAATTAAACATATAAAATTAAATAAATAACAAAATTATATTAGAATGATTTAGGGATGCTTTCCAACCTTCTAACCGTGTCCCACAATTATGAGTTAAATTATAAATTTAAATATTTTTAGCAGTTAAATTCGAAAATTGACTAGTACTTATTGTGAATTATTATATTTATAATATTGAAAACAAAGTCAGTTATTTTAATATTTACTATTTATAGCATTAGATTAATTTTTTTTAAAATATTTTTTATAAAATCTATTTTGTAATAAAATTGAGATGTTTGGATAAAATAGTTTAAAGTGATAAAAAAACTTTTTCTATGGTTAAAAAGTTTTTCTTCATAAGAAGGATTTTGAGCATTTTTTTTTTTAAACTTGATTGTGTTATGTTTTTATCAAAATAACCTTAAAACATAAAATAGTATATAATATAAATAATTTATTTTATATCATTTTTAGTAATTTATTATATGAAAGTAATTTTTTCAAATAATTCAAACAAAACATATTATATCTTAAAATTACTTTTTAACTAATATACTAATATATCTAAACATAAAACTAATTCTATTATAATCAATTATAATAATAATGATTATAAATATAATTAATTATTAGAATAACATTTTTTCACAATTAATCCACAACACTCTTAGTTTAAGATGGTTCCCTGTCTTAGCTTATTTTTAAAATAATGTTATATACACATATTTACATTTACATAATTTTACATTTGTATAGTTCTTATTATTTGATCACAATTAATTCTATCTCATTTTTTATATATCTTCACTCAAATTCTACTGGTATGATGTTGTAAGAAGATGTGACTTGTTAATGATATTTAACAAACATTTTCCTTATTTTTACTATGCATAAAGAAAATTTTTAATTTCTGTAATCAAATTGAGATTAGTTCTATAGTCAGTACAAATAGATTAAACTTGTAGGAATATATTGTGGCTAGAAAAAATAAATTTTTTAATTAGTTTTATTTTTATATTTTGTTATTATAGATATAAAATCTTTAATTTTTATATTGTTATGTTTTATCTTATAATTAAATGTAGATACATAATTTTAGTATTTATTATTTTTTTCTTATCATTGCCATATTTTTGTCTGTATTTCCTTTTCTCTTTCTTACTATTCTATCTCCAAACGTGTTTTAAATTTTTTCTTCATTTTTTTTTTCTCTTTTTAGAAGAGAACTCTCATGTCTTTTAAATTAGGGATTGATCCTCTTTAAAAATATATAGTATATAGCAGTGACCTTCTGACAAAAAAAAATCACTTTCAAATATTTAAAGTTAGAAGGTGTGCATTACGTATAACTTTCTTTGGAAGATTGGAAGTTGAGCTGTAAAATAATACTATTTAAATTAAAAAGAACTGTAAAATATTAAATGGATTGGCTCATTTTGACTAAGTTCAAAGGTTAGAAGGCGCTAGATAATTCAGCAGACCTTAATAGTTAATTATGAAGTCAAACTTGTATATATGAACAAAATTGATGTGACTTTTCCTTTCCTAAGCATATCTATGTGTGCCGATATGTGTGTGTGAGCTTGAACGGGCCAGTAAAATTTAACGAATAAAATTTATAGGGTTTACGATATTCCCTTATCTTTAGAAAAAAAAAAGGCATTATCAGGCTAAATAGATCAGCATAGGTTGCTTAGCGTATCTAACTGAAACTGACAGGTATAATTGGAAGGCATAAATTAATGAACGTTTATTTTGTTTTTTCAACCCCGAACATCACTCCTTGTGTATATGTTTTTTAAGATTTTGAAAGTAAACCAATATAACTAAAAAGATTATGGCCGATAACAAAATGTCATATTAAATTAAGAAAAGTATGCTTAATTTTTTTAAATTAATAAGTATTTTGCAAAACAAATGAATCACTTAAAGTGACAAAATGAAATTCATCTAAAATTTTATTTGATAAACTTTCGGATTTAGATTTAATAATTCATTGTGAGTATAAAATTTTTATAGTATTATACAATTGAAGGAGGGATTGTGAAAAGTATAATTTTAGTGAGTCGTTAGGAAAGTTAATCAACTCCTCCCTTTTTCTTTTCTTTATGAATGTAATTTCATCAACATTGTAACACAATAGTCCTTCCTTTCTTTTCTAATTAGCTGTATCAAACAGAGCCTTAACGACGATGAAGATATGCAAACAGAACACAAAGTAAAGACACGATTAAAAAGTTTGATTCTCAATGCAAATTTTATTTTTATTTTTATTTTCATCTGATTCTCAATACAAATTTTAAAAGTTACATTCATTTAACGATGTGATAAAGTATAATTAAGTGGTATTAATATAAAAAAAAATTTACATTAACAATGTTACAGGAATTTCTCCATGTCTTCTGCTTTTCAGTTTTTATTTCTCATGTTTCCAACAAAGTTACAAAACAGAAGGCAATGATGTGATGACTCTCCTTCCGCAATGAATTCAGAACAAAAACGTGCAAGAAACTGTGAACTTCAACTACACTTGCAGGCGCCACAAAGAAAGCACAAATTGCTTGGGGGGCACATAAATACACAACAATAAGTATTCCCCTTACCAATCCAATAATCTGTAAGTGGAGTTTCAGTGTCAGAAACCTGTAGCAGTAGTAGTGGCCTTTTTGCACCAAAATCTCCCTTTTCTCAATGCTACTCAACAAAAGACACACAGCACTAAACCAAACCATAGATCACACTTTGCATCAAAAGGAATCTCAATCTCAGCCTCTGTTCACATTCCCATTCACCATTCTCCCTATAAAATCTCCACATTCAACATCTCAATAAGATAAAAACACCAACACCCTTTTAAAAAAAAACCAAATCCTCAGTCTAAAACCTTGTTCCAATGAGCATGTTAGGCCTTAGAGACCTAGTTCTCATAGCCCCAACCCCTTCACTGCACCAACAAGGCCAACCCATTTCAGCAGAACACCATGCCAACCTTCCCTTGCCTTCATCAGCTGCTCTCAGTGTTGGTCTTGGCATTTTCCCACTCCTAACTGCAACTCCCTGCATGCCACAGCAGCCTCATAGCAATGATGTTCATCAAGAGTGTGGCACTGGCAACAACAACTCCAACTATTGGAACCTCAAGATGTGCCCGGAAGTGAATTCTGCTAGAAAAGGAGTGATGATCAACGTGCAAGAAGATGAAAGCAGCAAGCACCTGATGGAGAGTGAAGAAAATGGTATCTATGGTGGTGACTTCAGGGTGTGCCAGGATTGTGGCAACAGGGCAAAGAAAGATTGCAGCTTTAAAAGATGCAGGACTTGTTGCAAGGGACGTGGCTATGATTGCAACACTCACGTGAAGAGCACGTGGGCACCGGCATCTCGAAGGCGGGACCGGGATATGGCGGTGGCTGTCAGTGGTGGTGGTGGTGGTGGTGCCCTTGGTGCTTCTTCTGGTGCTAAGAGGCCAAGAACTTTAGGGTCATCACAGAATGCTGCTACTACCTCTCATAGTTCCACCTCTAATGCTACCACAACAAAGAGCTTTGATACTAGCTCTTATCACCAAGGTGATTTCACTTTATGTTTCCAGAGAAATTTTTGCATAAACATGATTGGTGCGTTAGGAAAATCACATTATTTACTGCATTTAATTAATAATTAATTACCATAATATATCATAATTAATAATGTGATTGGCTTATTACACTCATTGTTCCAATTTTATGCTAGAATTTTTGTTTCCATCTTTACCTCATCAAAGATATTGTGCAATAAAATTTTGGAGGTTGAAATGATTCTCTTGAATTACAGATGCTGGTTTCAAACAGTCTTTACCAGGTCATGTTCGTGCACCTGCTGTGTTTAGGTGCCATAGAGTGTCTGCTATTGGCAATGGTGAAGATGAATTTGCCTACATGGCCACGGTCCATATTAGTGGCCATGTGTTCAAGGGGTTTTTGTATGATCATGGTGTTGATCGGAAGAATGAAATACCTTGTGTTTCAGAACTGCAACTGGGGAACAATGGCATTGGGAAGAATAATAGGGAATGTTCTGCAATTGGGGTTCCAACCAGTGCCTACCCTGCTTCTGCTTGCTGAGATTGCTTAAATAAAGGTACAAAATTGACCGTGCTTAATTCAAAGTAACATTCTGAACCCCATTGATTATTATATTGTTAAAAATTAAAATAATAACACATTATTTGAGGAACATATATAAGAAATTCACAATGAATTTATAAATTTTTACGTGTTGATTCTTGTGTTGCCTGGGAATTGGTGAAAAGGTTCACACAGCTGTTCATTCCTAAGCAAAAACTTAGAAATTTATTGTATATCATCACTTTACTACGTGAAATAAAATAACTGAGATGGTAGCATTTCCATCAATGAATTGAGCTATTGGCAGAGAACTAATCAGGAAAACAAAAAAGAAGGAAAAAGTGAGAAAGAAATAGAATTAGCAGCTTGACGCCTTGATACTGTAAAGTGGTTGGTTACCCATGTATGACTGCATCTGCAAAGGAAGGGTAAAAAGGACAGTCCACTTTGTAACCAAAATATCATAGGTATTCATTTTTTGCATTTGTTTATTTCATATGAAAGGTTAGCATGGACGGGGGATTCAGGAGTAATGGTCACTTTAAAAATGTCAATTTCAATCAAAGGATGACAACTAGAAAAGCATTGCGCGTGAACTTTTCAATGTCCATAAAGAGTGTGTGTGTTACATTTCCACTATCACATTATCTCATCTGTGTTATATTCATGCATCTGATTGAGCGAGAGTTCCATGCTTTACTGATCAAGTGCTTAGGGGCATTGCTTTGTTTACATATCTCACATCTAGCAATCCACATCAACATTTACTTTTCCTTTTCACTTTTGGCATTGCACACTGTTCTTCTCCTCTCCACAAAAAATAAAAATAAAAATAAAAAAATGCAATATAACTATGTGTTTATCCTGTTGTTCTTTTCTTTTTATGCTTGAAATTATATCGTTATTTAATACCAAAAAATAAATCGAATTATTATGTGTCATGACTCATGAGGACTTTCAATCAGAGATTATTTTGTCTCTTTCTTTCGTTTTCATTTTTTCTGGTGTTCATTGATAAAGTATGACGATACTTATGTAAATATGTTGTCTCACTGGTAGGATTTAATTGGGTGAAGGAAAAATAAAAAACAAAAAAATAATGAAATAAAATTGCTTGACTATGTGATTCTCTTGCATGTTTACGCATAGTCACATCTCCATTTTTCCCCCTATATATATAACACGGCTTAAGGAAGGTATACTTCTCTGGCATTCCCTCATCCCCTTCCCTTTCTTGCTTCCCCTCTTTACTCTTTGCACTACTATTTTCTTAAGGAACTAGGATGGCTCTTTTGATCCAATATTTCATATTCATGAGAAAGACACATATTATACCTATAATAATTTTCTTTTGGCCATTCATGGCTATAATCCAATAACTAGCAACATAGGCTATTAGGTAATTGTTGAAGTTCTTTCTTTGCCTTCCATCAGACATCTTACCTGGAGGATGGTGCTGATAAAGGCAGCCACCGTTTTGCTGCACTATTTGTTTGGTGGAATGTTTAGGCTCACCTCATTCATTCAAAGTTTGGATTGATTTCAAACTTGGTAAAGGAAAACACACCACAATGTCTTTTTTTGCAATGCAATCTAGGTTGAGCACCAATATCCCCACTTCCCACCATCTCTTTCCAGCCGTCCCCATCTCACCCACTTTTTTGTTATCTGTTTCATTTTCTTGCATTCAAAGATTTCACCTAGTTGTTAAGTCTTCCATCTTGCACTTCAAATTATTGGAGGAGGGTTATGTACTCTCAACTTTATTGCTTAATTTAGCAACCAACTTTACCTTGCCATTATTCTTGTCCTAGTTTCCAGTTGTCATGAGAGTGAAATATCTTGAAAAGAAAAGAGTGAAAGACCGAAGGGAGTAAATAAGGATGTGAAAGAAAGGTTGTGGGGGCAGAGGTGGGGAATCCTGAAATAAGAGTCTGCAAAACACACCAGTGACTTGTTGCCAAGTGTTTTATAATTTGTTTATATTGCTATTATTTTCTTTGTTGCTTTATTCCTCTGATTTAGAACAGAACTTTGTACTTTGTAGGTAACTTTTACTGAGAACTAACAATAAGTAAAAACCTTCTATATGCCAATGACAGGTGATGGATCAGTTTCATGACCCCCTGAAGGCAGTTAGTTCATTCTGCAGTTTTGCAGGGAAAACTGACCATATATGCTAAGTGGTCTTTTATTATTATGTAAATTTCTCTTCTACAAAATGTTTATATGCATACATAAAGCATAGGGACCTAGTTTCAATTTCTTGCATCAGAATAGAGACACTGATGTGGCGGGATTTATATTCAATGCTTAATTAAAGTTCTACTTTGATCTCAATATTCATGGGGCTTTATAGTGGTCCCAGAATCACCAGAAAAGCTTTCAAAACAGCTGAAGGGGGAGGGAAAAAAAAAGAGAAATTACTTGTGAAGAAGATATATGGTTCAAACAGAACTATAACCAAGTCATTAATAGCCCAAACCAACTTCATTAGGATAAAAAAATTCAATGAAAGAAGTGTGATTAAGTCTAAACTAAATAATTTAGGGAAAATATGTTGAAGATGATGCAATCAATTGATGTATCACATTCAATGACGTGAAGTCGTGAACCATTACTTGATTATTTATTATATAGGAAAATGCTAATTATTACACGCTTTTTTTTTTTTTTACCATTTTAGTTATTATATACTCTTAGTATGTGTATAATGCAACAATTTATGAATCAAGGTGTGTTGGTTAGAGGAGAAGGAGCTTAAGTTTCTTAAGCATATGGTTTTTGGTGATTTAAGATTTATGTGTATAAAAATAATGTTATCGAGAGAAATCTTTATTTAAGCATTTGACTTTATATTGAAAAATTAGTCTCTCATCTATCAAATTGGGAATACTCTTAAAAAAAAAAAAAAAACAATTTATGTTATACTTATTATCAAGAGTTGAAGACTATTATCTGGAAAAAAAAAAAGTTGAAGATTATCAGTTTCCGAATTATGTGGCTTAACTGTGAGCTATAAATCATATTGCTGACTGCAACATGTATATCGGTTAATTTGTAACGTATGAAAGATGGAACTGATAGGTCATTCATACACTATTTCGTAGGAGGAATTTCGTGTTATATAGCGGTATTCTTTTATCAATTCGTAAGTCGGAAATAACATTGTAGGATTTAGCATTTTTTTTTCCTACTTATATGTGATTTAATAAATCCGTAAATTATGTTGAGAATTATGAAAAGAGCAATCCTATTTAACATTAATAGCATTTCACGAATTTAACCACGAATGCTTCTTGTTGTACAAAGTCAAAGAGAAAATGATCGAACGTCACGCGCTGCACTTTTCTTTTCTTTTCTTTTTTTGAGTGCTGACTACATTCTGCAAAAGTAAACAATAAGGATATATTTTTCGTAATTCTTTTCCATTGATGTTTTTCGTGCAAATGAGCATTATATCCTACAAAAGTTTTTTAACTGATATGAATAACGTAGCTTTCTATTTTCACGAATGAAATAGTTCTCTTTTGACAACATCAGCTTTCATCCACAATTTTAATTTAGAAAAATGCTAAATCAGAAGAAGAGTTTAAAAGAGAGAAAAAATCACAAAACCATAGCATGTAACAGGTGCATTGCTTGAAACTTGTCCTTCAATTTTATTACCAATATATTGAAATATTGCAATGTTCTTAGAATTTGGTTTGAATTGTGCAAAAATATAGAAAGAACGGGACAAAAACTCTCTGCTAAGTAGACAACTTACAGAAACAAAAAGCACTTGAAGGAGCACTTATGAAACTATTGTTTCACTTGTTTAAAATAAGTAGGAAAAAAAAAGATTAAATCATAGAATGATTGCCTAAACCTTTCTGTTCATAAAAGAGAGACAAAACCATAGCATGCAACAGGTGCACCATTGCACCAAATGAAGTGTCAGTTAACTTAAAATCACATCCCATCCCATCCTAAGGTAGTAAGGATGATCCATACATTTCTGTACACAAAAAGCTAATATCCTCCTCCACCTCATCTGTACATTTTTATTCAGCGCCGAGACCCCAGAGGCTCATCACCTGGGACAAAAAAAGGTTACAAAACCAATAATTTCCAATGTTGTTTGACCATTTTGTTGATTCATTTACAATTGGAAAAAAAAAGGCTTGATTAATTCTGAACAACATTGATCTACACTATAACATAGATTTGCTGTGGCTATAATTAAAATAAAATCCACTAAAGTGAAGAGGAAAATGAACAAATTTCAGAAATGTGTATCTCCTGTCAATCACAAAATACCACCTACTAGTGTATGTTAGTGGCCATTGTGGGGATGGATATCAATGTGCTGGTTAGTGCTGTCATTTCCTTAAACTGACTGCAAGTTGAATATTTAGCTTCAAAACTAAACCCTTAAGTGTCTTCTACAAAAACTCTGAAGATGAAATCACGAAACCGTTTTGAGTATAGCCTTGGATCAACAGCAGAGATTGAGGTTGGATCATATTGGAATGATTTGTAAGCATGCTCAAGCTTTTTACTAATATCATAGTCTTGTAATATGTCTATTATACCAAAAAAGATGATAATCTCGTATAACTCCCCTGTTGGTTCTCCAACCAGCTGAGGAGTGTCACTAACACTTTTTCGTACAGTCAATTCAGCCCGCGCTGGCATGTTTATACCTAATTGAATCCACCTGAAACACCAAAAAAAAAATGCAAATATTTTCAGAAAATGTAACCAGTCTTGACTTAAGAGAATCAAGGTATGATAGCGAAAGCTTGAGTATTGGTGTAAGATCAGCATTTATGCAGATTTCAGGGGTAATAAAAAAGGGTTGAACGATATGATTTCAGAATCAATCCATGATGTAGTGGAAATTAAATAGTCACATGTATCAGAGTTAAATAGGATTGCTGCATGTATGTTGATTCAGTAAAATCCTAACTGCAAAAGAATGCTTCGTCTAATTCGATTACTGTTGATTTAGTCACAACTTAGCTATCAAAACTAAAGTTACTTAAAATTTGAAACTTCAGCAATGATGTGTTGATAGACTATACCGACTAGGATCTACAAGAAGATGATCCACATCCACTCCAGAAAGACGAGGGGCTCCATCATCAAAGTTACCATTACCTGCAAAATATAAGTTCATGTATTCAGAAAAGATTCATATTGAAAAAACACCATGAAAATCCATCTAAGACAAGATATAACCAGTTGGGGTTCGAGCGCCTGAGCTACGACCAGAAGGTGTAACAGTGTCACTACATGATATTCCTCGAAAATGAAGACCAACCAACATACTGTAATCCATAATCCTCTCCTGTTCAAGAAAGTCACAGTCCCTATCTACTTGCCTGCATTGAAGGAATGTTTAGAAAATATAACCAGATTTTATTGTCATAGCAGCTAATAAAATGTGCTTAATGAAACAAAAACCAGTATAGTGCAGTTTCCTACATGCTACACACAGAGAGAGGGACAAGAAGTGATAGAGAGAGGGACAAGAAGTGATAATTACCTGCAGAATTCTTGAAACCAAGACTTCTGCAACCGGAATATATAATTTAGGTCAAGGTCCTTTAGTGTTGTAGTGGGCTCTATTTCTGCCTCAGGTTTATCAGTTGTGCGACCAAAGGTCGAACCTTTCAAGTCAAAGCGCCTATGGATGGGGTATTGTGAACAGAATAGATTTCCCATGATGACAAACCGAACCTGAAATTTATATAGTGTAATCAATTACAATTTTTTTTATGTCAATGTAGAAGTTTATACACACCTCAGCATTACCTTCTTCTGTGAAGCTCCTGTTAATCTAACACAATGGAGGCCAAAGAACTTGGTGACTAGAGTGTTCTCAAAAGCCCGAACATGTTTGTAGTAACCAGGCAGCATTCTCAAAAAAACCTGCAATCATGTTATAAAGTCCCAAATGAAATATCACTCAGTAGATAAATAATTTTTATAAGTTACCAACAACTGAAAACTATCAAATCAAAGTGGCATGTTGCAATGACAACCAACTAAGTTTGAAACAGCTTTTAAACTGGTTCAAAAACATAAGATGTGCCAAAAGTTTACAAAAAATTTTCTGAATATATAATAATTATTGTTCTTTACTAATGCCCAGTATCATTCCACTACTGTTCTGATAACTCAGGATTACTAGGGAAACTTTCTAATTCTTTACAAGCAAGGTGATGATAGTGTATGGTTAAGAGAACTACAAAAACTCAAGGCTTATATTATATCTAGCCAACTAAAAGGGAACTCACTTTTACTTCTGATTTCTTCATGGTCTTTATCATGTACCGGTCATCATTGGTCAAATAAAAAAAGCTTCCACTTTTCCCAGGGGATGAGAGCTCCCGAAGGGCATCATTCCCACATAATGATATCATGTAATCAGCTGGATCTACTTTGAACAATTTTCTGAGAGCCCTGCAAATATTAATGCAATGAACCATCAGGATCTGTGAATTTGGACAAACAAATAAAGTTCTAATATTCAGAGACTTTTTGTGATATAAGGTCATGAAATAATTGCAATATCAATGAACCAGGTGTCCCCCAATCTTCACTGTTCTTCCTATAGATAATCTTAAAAAGTTTTGATTTTGAAACTTTCTAGAGAAATGAAGACCTTCCTAAAAGCATACATCAACCACTTTGTGCTTCAGAAGAAAGGTTATGAATTTACAAGAGCAAACTAACAAGCTAGCAGTTTCTGATACAAAACATGGTTCACCTAATTAAGAAACAAATTTTTGGTGGAAAAAAGAAGGACCCTTCAGTCATGAGATTTTGCTCAAAGGCTTACCTAAACACTACGGGGCAGTAGTCTTTCCATCTAAACTCACAAGATGGGTGAGGCGGCGTGTGCTTGGATCCTTCCGGTGGAAATTTAGTCCATACTTTTTCTTTGGGATCAAATGCAGAAGCCTTCAAATCAAGAGATGTACTTGGAGCAGGTCTTCCAACAGCATGTCTGTGCTATGGCACAAGAAATTAATAACCGTGCAATTAAAATTAGAATCATGGAAGGAAATTTTATATTCCAGAATGCCACATTCATCATTGCACCATAGGATGGCAGTCATTTAAAGTAAGCCAAATCCTCATCCTAGAAGATACAAGCTATCAGTCTACCACTCAAAAGGAAAGAAAAAAGAAAAAAAAAGCTACATACTTAACTAGATGAGAGAAGACAAAGCTGAACTAAAACAAGAAAAATGAGAGTAAATTACAGGAAAACAACTATGATCAGTACCTGATACCTAGCTGCAGATTAAGCATGAGCTCATAGTTCTTATGCCCTTTAGATATAGTCTCTCCCTGTCTCTTGGGAGCCTTTAATCTCAAATGTGGCACTCTTGGAACAGAATTATCAACCTGAGGAGTCCCCAAGCCATCATAAGCATAAGACCCATCTTCAGAACTGTAATTACTAAGCCTTCCATCCACTGACATCTTCCTAGGCCTCACACTGGCATCAGTTCCTTTCTTATATATTAGCTGCTCATCTTCCTCTAACCCAGGCATGTTCAATGTCTTCTGTGAAGGATAAATTGACACCTTCTCACAAGAACAAACCTTGCAATCATTCAAGTCCACAGAGAAGAGCTCCTGAGGATCCCATTCCAAATGGCCATCAGAAGAACCAGAACAAGGGTAATAAGTCCCACTTTGTTCCTTTGGATCTTTACTCCACACCCCAACATAGAAACTCCCATCACCCCACCTGAATGTGCCATTCCCTTTGGGCAACCCCTCTTCCCAACAACCATCATACCTATTCCCATTGCTCCACATCATGGTACCATTCCCATAAAACACACCATGCCTCCATTGACCAATGTAATGGTTCCCATTCTTCCATTGGTACCTTCCATGTCCACTTTGCAACCCCTTGCGCCAATCCCCATCATAGAAATCCCCATTGGGATAACTCTCAGTCCCCTGACCATGTCTCAAATCCATCACCCAACAACCTTTGTAGGTGTCCCCAGAAGAACCTATGTAAGTGCCTTTACCATCCATATAACCACTCTTGAAATCACCTTCATAGGTAGCACCACTTGGCCAGCTGAACCTCCCTTTCCCCATGATGTTCCCCTTCTGCCATTCACCCACATACATGCACCCATCAGTCCACAAATACTTTCCCTGACCATAGGGGAATTTGTCAAGCCATTGGCCTGTGTAGAAGTCACCATTGGAGAGAATCTTCTCAACATGGCACACCTCACCTTGCCTTGGCTCATCATCATCATCAACATGGGCAACAGACATTGGTGTGAAGATGCTGTTTGCCCTCTTCTTTGGACCAGCTGATTTTCGAACTGCTGCTTCCCAAGCCTTCACAATGCTGGTAAGCTCTTTGTTCATTCTTCTCCAAAGGTTTCAACTTTGCTTCCACCCTCCCTCCCTCACACACACACACCCCACCTTTGCCTATTCACCTTCTTCACCCATCAATAATGATGAAATGAAAATATCTCTGTCAATGCACAATCTTCTTCAAAAGTAAAGTTGCAGAAAGCATTTCTGCAGCAAACCCAGGAAGGAGAAGAAACAAACAGAATGAAGATCAAATTCAAAATCAAAATCCAAAGCCAATGCCCAAGTTTGTTTCTTTTCCCCAGACTTTGGTTCCTTATTTGCTTGTGTATAATGGGTTGTATTCAGATTTTGAAAGAAACTGGTGCTGTTAGATTGACAGGGAAAGCAAAAAGGTTGGTTGGAACCCGTAACTGGCTTTTCTTTTTTTTCTTTTTCCTTTTTTTTTTCTTTGTCTTTGGTTTTTTCCAAATTTTTCTTTTAATTTTTTTATCGTCCCTTTATTTTCTTTATTTTATTCTCTTTCATTTTTTTCTACTTTTTGTTTGTTTTCTGTCTTTAGTCGGGTTTGGACCAAAGAGATTCAACTCATCATTCTATTGATTCCGAATTTGGCTCCTAAAAGTAATAGCAGACTACACAATTGGAAGAATGAGAGAGGAATGGTGGTGGAGAGGATGTCAATGCCATTTTTAGCATCCCATAGTCAGTCCTAATTTTAGTTTTGGCTTTTAAATCATATAAGATTTATTTATTTTTCCTCTTAATCCTTTGGAACTTGAGACTATTTATGAAAAACTATTTTTTTACCTATTTTTCTTAACCTTCTTACCAATTTTTTTTTCACTTTATGTGTTTTAATATAACGAAGATAATGCCACTTTCTCGCCAAAAAAAAGAAAAGACAATGCCACTTGGCTTTGGCATTTCTGAACTGCGATAGTGCCAATTTTTTCATGCCTATAACAACAACAACAAAAAAAAACAGTTTCTCTATGCCTTGCCAGTTATAACCCAGTGGCCCAAGTCAAAGGACAAAAAAGTTACACAAACTTGCTGCTTGCTTAGTCTTTTCAAGAGTGAATGAGATTTATAATAGCGAACGATTCAGAAATTTTAGGTAATGAGTAAATATTTGTGTTCGAAGTAAATTTGAATGAGTTTGAGTGGATAATATTTTCTATAGTAAAAATAAAGAAAGATGAGATAAAAAAATTATTCTGAATATATTGATATTAAATTTACATTAGTATTATTAAAAAATAATATTATATAAATATATTCAAATATCAAATTATATAAATGTTGTTGAAAAATAAAAAATAATATTATATAAATTTTTTTTTTATTATTATAAATTTATTAATTTATCTATATATGAGAATACAAATTATATATATAAAAAAATAAAAAAACACATATAAATATACTTATATAAAATTAAATAAAAATTTCAAGATAAAACAGAAGCATATGTCTCTGCTCTCAGCACCTGAGAACTCACTTCACTGGGAGTGAGAAAAAAAATTATGTACCAATCTATCGTGAATCATAAAAGTAAGGTAATATGTATAAAAAAAATAAGGTAATAAACTTATTTCACAAATTAATTCTATTCTTTTAAAAAAATCACAAACCTTCTTTGTTAATTCTTTGTTAAATAGAAATTTATATGGTTTTTTTTTATCTGAAAAATTTTATGTTCTTTTAAAATAAAAAAGTATGTATATGTACAAAAAAATAAAAAATATGTATAATGTTCACAAAAGTTAAGCGGTAGTTCTGATTTTTAGTACATATATAATATAACCCATAGGTCGTGGGATATTTGTTTAATGATGAGTATATTATCAATTGAGTTATATCGACGGCCAAGTAGTTGAGCTATATTCATTCTTAATGAGGTTTATTCAACTAGTAATGATTGAAATACTTCATTTGAAAAATTTATGTTCAATTTTTGCTGCTAGAAATTTTATTTTTTTTTATAAATAATCTGTAAGTATCACTAGAGACTTATGGTATACATCCTAGCTTTAGAATATAATAAATTTTATTTTCCTTAAAATTTTATGTAAAAATACGAATTATTTTCATTTTATATAAATATGATATTTTGATGAGTCAAGCAAAAATTACAAACTTTTTCGTAAAAAATATAGTAGCTTACTTAATTTTTTGATCATAGGGCTTGTGAAAAGGATGTATTGTTATTTTAATTTTGGTCTTAAATTTTTAAAGTTAAGGGGGAGAAAGGTTAACCTCGTTCCATAACTAAGGTATCACTACATATTTCAGTGAGGTCTTATAAGAGTATTTATAAATCATTTACCAATAAGAAATTACTAATAACACGAATGGAACATACGTCTTATTATAAGCAAAATGCTTCAATCTTTACCAGGAAAACCAACTTATGTTCGCAAATTATTCGACTCTATGCTAAACAATTAATGAATACATATCCACATATATACTTATTAGCATCCTAGACAACATATTTTTATTTTTGACTTTTCGTACACAACATTTTAAAATGACAGAATAATCAAAATTGAAATAAACAAAAGTTGTAATTTCTTAAGCCTCAATACTAATCAATCTTCCAAAACATTAATAATAATAATGTGGTATAAGTATAACGGTAAGAACAAGGAAGGTTATTGTTTTTTTTTTTTATGTTTATCGGAAAAAATGTTTTTCTTCTTATATATTTCATTTAGGTGGGGTTTTAATCAGTTTGCACGTGATACCTTTATTATTCCATCAATGGTTTTGGATACCCAACATCAAATGGCAATGGAAATTTGTCATATAATTTATATTCTTTGCAAGTAATGGAGGTAGCTCAAAGCATGATTACATGTAGTAAAGGCCAGAATTAAATACTATACGGGGAATGTGTTTAAGTTGGTCGAGTAATTATTGTTCTTCTTCATTATAGCTAGTAATCATTAATTGTTATTATGTTATTTTAGTAAACTTTTATAGCAAAAGAAGAAGTACCAAATATTTTTTTTTAAAGTCGGGAAACATGTGAGCCACTAGGTCACAGATGTTTTTTCTTTTTGGTACACTATGTAACTCATCATTAAAATACAAAATATGGAGTTTTATAAAAAAAATTATTTTATTGATAGTGTAAACATTTTATATTATCATTTTCATTTGTTTAATAAAATTTTATTTTTTTAAAAAATATGATACTTTATTATCTACTAATTTATTAAAATTTTATATTAACTAAAATCAAATTTAAACTTTACTAATCCCCGAAAACACATGGAACTTATTAATAGATTATTAGTTTCTTTTGTTTCTCATGTATTCAGATTTAATTTTTTTTTCAAAAATAGCATTTTATCACTTTGAGAGGAATACATCGTTCTCAACAAAAAATTAGAACGAGATATGACCCAAGATCATTTTCAAGAATATGGGAAGGATAAAACAATTGAAAAAAAAAAAGTGCTTTGCACATAATAAAAAAAATCAAAAACACTATAAAATTTTAACGATGAAAATTAAGGGAAAGTAAAAAATATAAAAGATTTAAGTTACATTACTCTTTTCTATGAGGTCAAGTGTCTTGATCTTACTCTAAATAAGATTTCTTTCATGCACCATGATTAAGAATTCCAATTCCATGCTTTTTTTATTGTGCCTCTTTAAGTTGTTTTTGAAAGCGATAAATGTCATATCGAAATCTTTTTAAATTTATTCAAAAATTACATATTAAAATTTTTTGTGATAAAATTGATAAAAAAAAATGCCAAAATATAAGAGAAGGTAAGAATGAAACGGAAATGGCTGCCGTTAAGTAACCCAAGCAATAACCCTCGATTAACAAAATACCTTAAAGGGGACTAATAACACCACAAAAATTAATAAAAATTGTCACTCAATTTTCACAGATTTTTATATAACTTAACAACATGTTTGTGTGTGTATATATATAAATTTACATAATTCGAAAAAGTGGAATTTAATTAAAGTTTATCCTCATCATAATAAAAAATTACAGTATTCACATTTGTAGACATCATTTTTCTAATAAATCAATAAGATGTAAGATGTAAGTGTAAGTTTCACATTTTTATTGTTTACCAAGAAAAAAAAAGTATCATATTTTATTTTGTTTGATGAAAAATGCATTAAATGGGTCTTCAACGAAATTTTTAACAATATCTAGTGTAAGGCGTTCTTCGTATACGATATTATTGTATATTGAATGATGTTACATTAGTTATGTATAAGTCATTATTATCTTTTATTTCAACTAAAATTTAATTTCAGATAAGAAAAGCTATAAACATTATTTTTTTAAATATTATTCATTATTAATGTATAGATTTGAACACACACTCACAATCATACAATAAAAGAAAAAGGGTGTTGCTATTATACACTCACCGCTTGTATATGAATGTTGTTTTATTTTTAAGTTTTCATTTACAAATTTCAAAAAGAATACTATGAAATCAACCGACAAAGGCATTCTGTAGTCGTCACCTAAGAAAAAAACTCTTAAATACGTGTACGTACCTAAGAGTCTCTTTCATCTTTAACTCCTGAATGGCTGAATCGGCTCGAAGGCAAATTAAACTGTGCAAGGAGTCTGATATCCGATGGTCCCAAACCAAACGTGCAACGCAGCCTGCTCTGTTTTTAAGACGAGGTCAAAACCCCAAATCTGTGTGGGCCCACAAAAGCTTAATTTTGATTGCATATAAAGGTGACACTTGTCATTTGCTTTTCATTCAGGTCACATTGATTACTACATTATGAATTTATGACTATGGATCACAGATAAAGCATATCTGAAGTTGGGCTTTCCTCCCACTTAACATTATATATGTGCATTTTGCTTTAGTTCTTCCTTTTAATTGTCTTCTTCTCATTGTATTATATAATAATATATTTTATAATATGGCGATTTTAAATGATCATAAGCATAGAAATAATTTTTTCGTAATGATTAAAATGTTGATTCATTCTCATTGTAAAACAAATTATATTATCATTTATGTTGGTAGTAGGTTACTAGTGAAGAGTATTAATAATTTGTAAAAGGTCATATGTTTTAACTTCTATTCTGCTATTGTATTTAGAAAAAATAATTCATGTGTTAGTGTGTCATTCAAAAAGATTTACATCTTTTTTTTTAATTTTTAGAATATTTTTATTTAATAAATAAAAAATTAATCTTTTAGTACAATCAGATACTTAAACAATAATTTATCTTAATAATATTATTTTTATACACATGAATTTTGATATCAAACTCATAATCACATATTTAAGATATTCAAGTCCATTTCACTCGGATCAACACATGTTGATAAATATTTACATCTTAAGTAGTTGTTATCATAATCAAATTTTTTTAATGATATAATATGATTTTATGATAATATTATTTCTATACATATAAATTTTAAGATTAAACTCATAACTACATGCTTAAGAGACTCAAGTCCTTTTTCCTCATACTAACACATGATGATAAATATTTACATCTTAAATAATTGTTATCACAATCAAATTTTTTAATGACATAATAATATAATCTTATGATAATATTGAAAAGATATTGCAAAAGAATTAAACTCTATATTTTATGTTAGCTAATGACTTTTTAAAATATCTTCTTAATATTTTCCCTAATATTTAATAAAAAGTACTAAATAAAAAAATATATTTAATATTTTTTAAAAATATAAAATATTGAATAATTTTTTATTTAATAATTAATATGATTATTAAAAAAATTGATTAGAAAGATATATACTTATTCCTTTCGGTGATGTGACAGTTGAAAATAAATTGTTCAATTACATGAAAGTTGAATTTGAAGGATCCTCTCTTTTCATTCAATTCTTATATTCTTATATTAAATAATATATATATATATTTTTTTATATTTCATCTAATATTATTTATTATATATATATATTTTTATTATTTTTTACATAATCACATCTTTTAAAAAATATATAAATAATATTTATACTTCTTTTTAGAGATATAAGATAATCATTTTTCTTTTCCATTTAACTTAGGAGATTGTTAATCCATCAAATTTGGAAGAAAATAATGCTAACCTCTGTTAAAATAGTGAGCCACGATGAAGTATTAATCCACTTTAATTTCCAAAATTTGAGAATGGGTCAACAAGGAATTATGGAATAATATTTTTAAAAGTAGGGACGGTACATTTTAAAAATTAAGGTGCAAATTGTAACTAAAACTTTAAATTTTGTAATAAAATATAAATATCTGAATAGCACATTTTTAATTTGTGAAAGTTTGATTAATTTTTGTAATTATCATTTATGATAAACTCTGAAAAATACAAATTTATTTAAGAAAAATGCTATTTTGGAGTTGACAATAAGAATTTATTTAGTATCGTAAGAGGGAATGAAAAGAAAAAACATGATAGAAAATAAAAAAAAGAAAAGGAAGAGAAAAGTAGTGGAGGAGTTATCTCTCCTCTTATTTAGTGTATCCTTTCAAATCATTTTCTTTTCATCCTAAAATATGATATCAAACAAGAAATGATACTCTTCTTCTACTTTCTTTCTTTAATTTCCCTTCTCAAATGTGATATTAAACAAAGCCTGAATAATGTTATCCTTAGAGGCTGGATCTAACCGGATCTATATGTATGATGTGGGGAATCCCACATTGATGGACCCTACCAATAAGTAAGCCTCCCTTCATTTTTATAATTATAACTATTCCGGTAACTTGTGTGCTGCAAGCCTTAAGGCTATGTAGCAAGACTTCTTTAATATTCTACAGATGAAATTTGGCCAGCGCGCCGTTATGTATGCCTATATATACATGCTATGCACTCATGATATTCTGTTTCAAAAGAGGATAGGCAAGAATGATATTGAAATATAAGTAATCCATGTTAACTTTTTCATTTTGAAAATATTATTCAACATATAGGAACAATAATAATAATAATAAAAGGAAAAAATAGGAATTCTGAGAATTCCAAAATCTTCACAATAAAAAAAATCAACTTAAGAATGAAATTCCACATTAGTGTTTAAACTTTTTATTGAAATAGTCTCTATAAACTCAATCATCCCCGCCTTAATAGTCAACCAAATCCTCAAATCCATGGCATGGCCGGCATTTCAAGTTCATTTAATTCCTCTCACAATTTTCCATTCTGCCTCGAAAAATATTGATGATCGTGAGGATGGCTACTCTAATTGGCATGCCATGACATCTTTTCTTCATTTAAAAAATGAAGCAGCAGCATATGATTATAAACATAGTGGCATTGTGGTAATCAAACTACGTGTCCACATGAAAATCATAAACTCATAAAATAATACAATATTAAAATCAAGGACCCCATTTCAAAGCCCTAATTAAAAATGTGTCTATCGCTGTCCCTTTTGTTTTGTTAGGTCAAAGTCAGTAATAGCTCTCTAAACAAATGTGTAGTGTCAATGCCAGTGAGGTTGATGTTGATTTGGAGAGACATGAGAGGCTTGTATTGTCAACGAAAATGCAGGCAATTTGTTGCTGATTGGGATCACACAGAGCCCACCAGTGCTCTAAATTTATGCTGCTCTTTCATTTTGATGTCAACAATGTTAGGGTGTTGTCTCCCATTGAGGTAGCTGATGTCAGAGACAAACTAGCCTTTTGTCTAATTCTATGCTTGTTTCATAGGCTTGAACCCAATCTAGCTTGGAGAGACAAAACCAAAACCAGAACCTTAGGAAATGGTCCCCCACTTTCTTGCTATTTTCTTACTTGGTGGCTATAGCTAGCCAACACTAAATTAACAACTTCATCACTTGGGTAACTTTTTTTCTTGTAAATATCAAGAAGATGTCAAATATTGTTGTCAAGAAATGGTGAAAGTTTCAAATGTATATGTGCAGAGTACTATTGTCTTCATTAATACATTTGAAATTGTTCTACCAAGTTGATTTTATGTGGTTTCTTCATTTCCTAAGGTAATTGATTACTGAATTGTTTACACTCACGTGTTAACTTTAGTGAAACATCTAAGATTGATGATTCCTCTTAAAAAAAATTATTTATTCTAAATCATTGTATATATATGCTTTCAGTTTCTTATTATGATTCCAAATGTAATTATTAACTCATCTAAAAATATAGGTACCAGCTGAGACAGGGTTTAAGAATCATGCCCCATCTGTCTGTGCCTCTTCTGTAACCCCTTTTCAATCTCTGTCAATGGTCTATTCCCCATATTGTAGGAAATAGGGATCTTAACATGTGAAATTTTCAACTAAGACATGAAATCTTAATTTTGAATAAATGATTTTTCTACCTAAAATTTTTCATCACACAATTGAGAATCAAATTTCAACTTCAAAAGCCAATCGGCAACTCAATCGCTTTCCCTTATACATTGATAGATTATTCCTCATCCACACATCCATCTTCATGCCTAAACAATAGTTCTCGTCTCAGATCAACACCTCTTCCCCCAAAATATCATTACTAGAAAATACTAAACACCTCTTTCAAACTTTTAAGTATTTTATAGATATAATTTTCTCTGGCTTTTATTTTCTTCGTTATAAACTTGTATTGTTTTACATAAACACCTCTTCATCATTAGTGGCTAAATAATAGATACTTAGATCACTGTTAGTAAGATAGGAGTACTGAGGATTGATATGGGAACCTAATTCTTTAAAGAACGAACCTTAAGGCTTAAATCTGTTGGCCGTTGTGCTTGTTTCTTTTCGTAATGCATGTGAAATTTCACTAGATACATGCAATTTAGTTTAGACATCCATTATTAGATATTTGACAAAATAATTGAAATCGATAGATATATGCGTAAAAGGCTCAAAATTAGAAGTGTTTGTAAACTTCAATTTGTTTGTAGATTAGAAATTTATTAGTTAAAGAAAGAATACAACCATTTATTTCATTCATATTCATTAAATGAAAGCCACAAGAACATACTAGTTTCAGTCTGATATATTATTCATCAAAAAAATTAGTGCACGTATGATAACCTACACCACACGATCTATTTTTCTCCATTCAAGTAACAGGTCCTCTATAGAAAATCTATAGGCGACAGATTTGAGATCATTGTGTCTGGTCTGAGTCATGAGCCAAATGATCTCGAATTTTCCAATCATCATCAAATCTTCCAAGATTGGAGTATATATACTAGTAAGAAATTCTAGGTTATTATTATTATTCTTTTAAAAGATAAAATTCTTTAAGTACTTGTGGTATTTTTTTTCAATAAAATTATAACATGTGTATAATTTTTTTATAACTCATTAATAAAACTTAAAAAACGATGATGAAATGACTAAAAAATAAAATGTATATTATATTTTTATTAAAGAATAAGATACATATCAAATTTTTATTAAAAAATAATATCACAAGTATTTAAAAAAAATTATTTAAATTTTGTCTTTTTCTTTTTTCACAACTTAGTTTGTATTTTTAAAGAACAAAACGGTGACTTTCCCTCTTAAGCATATGCATAACAAAAATACTATTTTACACAAACTTAAATTTGTAAATGGAACTATGAAATAGTATCTACCAATATTATTGTACTTGTATTTAATATGCTGGAGGAGTGTTTAATTTTTTTAATTTTTTTAATTTCATTTACTTGTATGTTTTGAGTGCCAAATAGTTGTTCACTTCATTCGTGAACTTTTTACAAAAACAATTTCGTCCAATATATTGCTCTATGCATAATTATGATAATTTTTACTTTAAGTTGGGATCTTTAATTTATGGCTTCCAAGGATTGTTTCCCAAATGAAGCCATTATTGGTATTGAATTCCACCTAAAGTTGAACATATGTCATAAGGCAAGGAACATAGTACGTCACATTCTGATTAACTAGAGAGAGAGAGAGAGAGAGAGAGAGAGAGAGAGAGAGAGAGAGAATTGAGTGACTTGCAAGTACAATGTTTAAGAAGCACTTAGGCCGAAAAAACAAACATTGTGTTGACGAAGCAAAATCTACATATATTGATTGGACTTCGGAATAGCAGCAACCACGATAAATCTGATCTGGGTTCTTGGTAATGGTAATGTTTGTTCACTTTGTTGTTTCTTGGTAGAATAGTATATGTTCCAACATTTTTCTTAAATTAAGATCAATAAAAAAAAGATTTTCATTTTAATAATTTTCTTTTACTCTTGTTTTACTAATAAAAAAATGGTAAACACTTACAAATAGCCCCCACTAACTTAGTGTTCTTCACATATGACCCCGTTAACTTTTAATTTTTCAATTTTACCATCATGGTCTTATACTTGGATAAATTAAACCGCTCTATTTATTTTCTTTCTGAAGTATTGTCACAAACGTAATATTTGATTTATTTGTTATCCATTCCAAAAAAAATTTATTGTAAAAAAAGTTTTACCTCGATGCGCTAATTATATTGAAAATTGGTAGCCTGCTAGTGCTTTTGAAGAATTTTAATTTACAACTTTAGAAATTATATAAGCTCAATGCGAGAGTCTCCTGATATTTCTAGGGATTAAGACATGCGATTTTTTTCTTGTTGAATATTCATGTAATTTTAATCTCATTTAATATTAATTAAGCCTTTTATCATTTCAACGTTAAGAATTCAAATTTTGAAATTATCATTTTGAGAGGACTTTACCTAACAACAATTATCAATTGAAAATTGGGTGAGCAATTTAATACACCAAGAATTGAGCCTTTTAATCATCACTATCCGAAGAATGAACATAAAAATAATTTACCTATTTTGTTTAAAATTAAAAAATTGATCAAAAACTCAATTAAAAGGAAAAAGTGCATAAAACTCTTTTTTTATTTTGATAACTTTAAATATGTCTTAATAGCTACCTTATATTCACGTGGAATTACTACACACAAATAAATTGTTAATAATAAATATTATTTTCATCATTATTTTATATTTATTGCAACTATGCAGCGCTGCTGTATTGTTATAATTTTCTGTGACAAATCTTTCGGTAATAAAACATTTTATGGCAGAACATTTATTAACTATTTATTCGCCATTTCACATTGTGGCATGAATTTATTTATAAAATGAACATATATTTGTCAAAAAAAATAATGAGCATATTTTCGTCAAAATTCTTAAGTAGCTTTTCCTTCTCAGAGGATATACAAAATTATCAACTTGTTCATAACTTTTTTTTTATATATTATAATTGTTCACATAATTTTGAGTCAAGTGATGATTAAGTAAAATTCTATTTAAAATAACGACCGCATAGTTTGAGTTTTAGATATTGTAAGTGATGTTCGCTTAAAGTTATAGTCTATTTTTATTATGATCAATTACTATTGGCTATTTGGTCATAACATTTGTTTATATATTTTCAAAATACAAAATCAGAAAATATAAAGGAAGAATGAGAAACTGAGAACCAAGAAAACCCGGCAACATATAAAAATTGAAAAAAAAATGAAAACCTGGCAACAACTACCAAAACCAAGTTAATGTAAACAGGTTGGCAACAGAGAGCAGGCCTAGCACCATAAATTTGGATCTACACAATTCAGCCCAATATAATTTAAAAAGCAAAAAAGAGGATAATTAAAACATCAACGAGAACATCTATGAAGATTAACATCACCTGCATGAAAGACTGGGAGAGCAAAAAAGAGAATGAAAACAGGTGGGAAATTTAATGACATGCAGACTGGGAATTTTGGGGATAATAAGGAATGAAAGTTAAGTGTCAATATAAAGTTGTGCTGACTGCTGACAAGTTCCAACAAATTTGGAAACTTACTACTTTCTTTCACTGCCTTGTCTTTTATTCAACTTTTACCACTTTGCATTCAACTTCAATTGAATTGAAGAAAGACCCAAAACCAGAAATTGGGGTGGCAATAATCCCTTGTGACATGACAAAGTTACCAACCCCCACCGCCGTTGGCAGAGGCATAGGGTGGCGGAGCAGACACTGTCCTTAACGTCATGGAGTCATGAGAATCATTCACTTTTGAAAGAAAAGAGCGGCGAAGGGTTGAGTGGAATCTAAGGTACGGCTGAATAAGGACATGATGATGATACTTGTGAAGAAAGAAAGTAACGTGGGTGAATGCTGATTTTGGTCAAGAATGGCTAAGCGACGTAAGGTGTGGGGTACTATCACTCGGCAACTTACGTGTTTTGGTACTTTCTTTATTGGTACCTGTGGAGGCCATTTATTGATTTTGGTCTTTTTCATATCCAAGTTTGATTTGCTTCACAGAGATCATTGCAAAAGTAAACTATAGGAGATATTTTTCTTATAAAAATTCTTACTGTTTTTTGTGTTTAAAATTTTAATTGTTTGCACTTTTATAAATTATTGAGTAATTTTACTTACATAATTTTGTGTTATATATATATATTGCTACATTGAGCTGGGAGACTGATGACATTTTTAAGTTGTTATATCTTACAACTATAAAGGTTAAAATTTTAAACTTTTGAGAAGTTAGTTTAGTAGTAGAAGGTAAGTATGTATACTATATTATCAATTTCTTAAGTCTAGATTACTAGAAATTTTTTGACGAATATCTTAGCCCTTACATACCGGACTTACTTTTGACAGGAATATAAAGATAAGTTAATCCACAATGTATGCAAATTGACTAGGATGTCATTTAATTAAAGGATTTAATCTTGATCTAGTGTAACTATAATTTTTTTTATATAAATATTATCACATAAATGATGTATTGTCAAATAAAAGAATTTGACTATAATAATAATTATACAGGGGATCCAACTATTTCAATAATGTGTTAATTACATACATTAATTTTCATCAAAAAATAATTACATACATTAATTAGATAATAATATAAATTTTACTAACAATCAATTAAATTCAAACTCTTAATCAAAATTATTAAAAGTATTATACTATATCTACAATTTCACATAATTATAAATGTAATAACAAGTTTATTGGTGTAAATTTTTTGGTATCAAAAATCGTATTAGATCTCAACTAATTCGGAATCGAATCGGGTCAGATCACAAAAGTGTAAAGTTTTCTCTTCTAACTAGTTTTTTTCCACATAATTATAAATGTAATAACAATGTAAACAATACTATTGATATGTATTTTTTTTGTATTAATACACTATTTTTATTTTACCATACCAAGATGGTTCCTTTCTAACTAAAAAATTGAGTTACAAAAGTTTCAACTATTAAAATAAAAAAGATTTTTACTATATATCAACTAACAAGTTGAAGTCCTTTTAAGTTAACCTACTTCTACAGGCGAAACTTGTAAGATAGTGGTTACCTTATTTTTATTTTTATTTTTTATACTTGATTGACTTTAGATTTGGTCAAACCCAAGTTTGATCCGCTTAAATTTTTTTTGGGTGATAGCAAAAAACTTGCGATTGATATTTCTTTTGAGAATTGCATATTGTAGGCAATATATATATCATATATGGAATGAGGATGATTCCCTTCTAAACAACAAATCATGTGCAAACAAGTTTTGATTTTTAACCCCAAAAACCAGATTGCTAGATGTGATATGCATGTTTCTTTTCCTAATATATTAACTAATTAGGACTTTTTTGTTGGAGACGAAAGAAAAATGATGAGTAAATCCCTAAATAATTTGGTATTTGAAAGATTTTTTAAACATTAATTTAGTTCTCTAAAAATTAGTTACATCAAATTCGTTTTCAAATGATAATTTTTGGTCATTGAATGACGTTAACTTATTCCTAACGAATAGTAACTTTTAAACTATTTTAATGTTAAAAAACAAATTGTAATATAAAAAAAAAATTGGTTAGAAGTACTTCAGAAAGTTTTCAATTAATAGAACTACATTGTGCTCATGGGCTGCCTACGTCAAAATCATACTTTTATTTATTGATCTTCATAAATTATCACAGGTTGATAGGATATTATGCTTTTTATTTATCAGTTTAACAGTCATAAATTGCTCAAAATTGATTACAAATTTCCGTGCTATTTTATTTGTCAAATAAAAGAATAATTCCATGGTTAGTTGCTAACGCAAAAATATCCCCAATCAAAAGTAGGGCTATTCCTCAAAATTCAAATGAAAAGAAAGGGGGCTAATTCCAGTCTTCACGCCCTGCTTCTATTGGCAAGTATAAAGAGTGCATGATCGTTTACACGATATGAAAACTAAAAGAAGAAAGGTTCTTGAGTAGATGATTTGCAAAAATTATTTGAAGATTGAAATGATTATCTTCATAGAGTTAGAGTGAATGTAGGCATTTTGGTCATGTAATAAAGACTTCATATACCAAACATGGAATGAACATAGGGCTCAAGACCCAAATGGATAGAGAGCAACAACAAGCAAACAATATGGGGGCCCAATATTGAGTGGGCTGATAAGAAAAAAAAAATTTTGGGTAGCAAGGGCTGATAAGAAGTTTGGTGCCTACTTGTTGAACAAGATTTACGAAATGAAGACAAGCTTGAAGATTGGTGCCTACTTGTTGAACAAGATTCTCTGTGAGGCAAAGTGAGGCAGTGTTGAAGACTGTGTATTTCCCTTCCACTGTGATCTTTGGTCATCAAAGCTTAAGCAATATTTCTTGTGTATGGAAAAGTATACTGGTTCAGGTTGGTAGGAAATTTTCAAAACAACACTGCACTTGGAAATTGTGATCAAGGAACAAAGCAAAGATTTGTGAGTACTGATGGCTTAGGGTTTACAGAAAATTTACCAGTCAACTACTTGTTAAAAGAAGCTAAACGGTGAGATATGTTGGCAAAATTAGAGTTCTATTTGATCAAATTGATTTGGCCTTATACCAAATCTGGCAGCTACTCGGTTAAACATCAATTATAAAGGGACACTAAATTGACTTGTAGGAAAAATTGTGTTAATTGTTTTAACATCTTCGCAATTGGTTTTGGAAAATTTAACTTATCTCATGATACCCTGAAAACCTAGCGAGCCAAGATTCGAAAGTTCTGACAAAACAAAACCTGATTCAATGAGCAAAATCAAATGAAGATGTGTATCTGTATGACCTTTGCGCTTGGGGAAGACAAGCACATAAATTAGACCAATGTGGATAATTTGATGTGATTATTTAATATAGAATCGAATTTCAACATCCATGAAAAGAAACATTGTAGATTGTACTCATAACTAGAAGCCAGTAGTAAACCTGAATCAGAAACAATTAAACAAGAAGGCACTAATAAGCACATAAGTTAGACCGATGTGAATAATTTGATGTGATTATTCAATATAGAATCGAATTTCAACATCCTTGAACTGTAACTTTGTAGATTGTACTTATAGCTAGTAAACCTAAAACCCTAACAGGAAGGCAATATAAAGCATAATTCCAAATGTAACTAAAGAACCAATACATTTTCGAGTAGCATATCATAGTTGTAATGATGTCATGGAGATACTGAATTACACATTGGTATTCTAAAATCCACAGCTTCTTTCAACAATTTATGGGGAATAGAGTAGTTTCAGCTTTTGCCTTGAAGCCGTAGGGTAAATGCCTGCAATGATAGAAGAATTTGCTTTAACTTATTCTTGGACTCTTCATCAATTAAGTCACCATCACTGTTAAACTTTGTAGGGAGCTGGAATGCATTCAGGAAGAACTCAGGTTTATTGATGAAATGAAGATCGAGAAACACTCCAATTTGGCGAAGATGATATTGTGCCTTTCCCCCACCAAAGCTTCCTCCAGCACTTACAATTGCAGCAGCTTTGCCTGCCCAAACATTTGGCGGTCTAGATGCCCAGTCAATTGCATTCTTTAGTGGTGCTAGCACAAAAATGAAAGAAAAGTTAGCAGAAATAAGCTTATACGTTTTACGATTGATTAGTGGTCTATAAATCTCTATCAAGTGCTGACCTTGTAACAACCTACCTTAATTCAACAAATAAACAAACAAAGTTTTGGAGATGGACTAAAGATCCCAATTAAGCAAACACCAGAAGGAATGTAGTAACCACTAGGTAGTATTCAATACCACAAACTGATATTTCTACCAATGTTGTTCCTAAGAATCATACTTATGCCTGAGGTTCTCAATATGTGTCTCATCAAAATTGTATGACATACAGATAGCAAGTATCATGAGTTAACAGAAAAAATAAAAGCAAAAAAAAAATGCTGGTCAGTAAAGAATTGGACAGGTAATGTAACAAAATTCCATGACTAAGCACACACTGAAAAACACAAGAGGCTTAGATATTTTTCTCACGGGTTCTACGTTCTAGATAGAAAAACACGAGGCCAGATGAAGTTACAGAAAAATAAATAGTACCTGTAACAGAGTAATTATACTCAGGGGAAGCGAAGAGAACACTATCAGCTTGAAGAATCTTGTGGCGAAAAGCTTCAACTTGAGGTGGGAAAGTAGTCCCTTGGTTCTCAAGATCAGTGTTCAACATGGGCAGGGCTGAAATGTCAATGAATTCAATTTCAATGCCTTCAATAGCTCCCTTGCTCAGTTCAATTGCTGCACCAACCCACCCACCAAAATCAAAAACCATAACAATTTGTAAACATATTAAAAAATAAAAAACACAAAGAGAGTGAGAGGGTACCAGCACGGATAAGGCCAGAATGGTATGAAGCTTTTCTGAGGGAACCAGAAAGCGCGGCAACTTTGATCAGCGGTGCCATAACTACTAATTCAACTGATGTGTTATTTGCTTCTTGTGTTGTGGGTGTAAACTGGTTAGTTCCGGCTAAATTTTGTTTTAAACAAGTTTAAATTGTATCTTAATTATAATTATAATGTCTGAGAACTTGAGATAGATCGATTTTTAAGGTTTAGATTGATCTTTTTAAAAATTTGACCTGACTTAAAAATTTATTTAAAGACTTATTTTATAATGAGACTTTTAAATATGTTAATAAATCTATATTTAAATAAATTAACACGCTTTATATAGTAATATAGTACTTATCTTTAAATAAGTTAATATATTTTGTATAAGGTAAAAGACTTACTTTTAAATAAGTCATACTTTATATAGGCTAATAAACCTATATTTAAATAAACAATACGCTTTTACATAGCTTTTGTTATAATTTAACACTCATCTTCTAATTTTATAAATGTTCACGATTTTTACTTGAAAATATAACTTGAAGATATACTAAGTTACTCATTTTTACTTACTCTAATTTTTCAAATCTCATATCGATCAAAGATCGAGAAGAAAAAAATAGTGAATATTAATAAAAATAAGAGGTGAATTTTAAGTTATTATTTTTATTTTAATAAATATATTACATTAAATATATTAATAAATATATTATTTCTATTCTAACTTACTAACTTAAATTTTAGTTATTGACTTTTATTAAAATTTAATTAAAAAATATATTAATATATTATAATAAATTAATAAATATAATTATTATAATAATATACATTATATTATATATAATTAAAAAGGCTAAGTCAACTGTCAAAGCTTAAAAGCGCATATTAGATTGACATGAGACCTAACCTTTTTAATTAAACATGTTTTTTAAAAAGTCTTGGCTTAACTTGTTTAGTAAATAAGTTAGGCCTCTCAAATAGATCAAATGCCAAAACTCCGACGAAGTAGTTTGACTTATTTCAAACCCATAATTGACGATAGTATGGCCTATTTCCACCTATAATTGTCTGGTCTTATGAGATTATGTTGGTGAGTGGTGCCATGAAGCTACCTATAGATGTGTTACAATAATAATATAATCATATAATATATAAAAAGAAGCTACATGCTTTCATATTATAACGTATGTCACTTCTAATAATTATCATGTGACATATCATGTAATATTCGATTAGGATGAGAATTTTTTAATAGAAATCGAAATTCCCTTTTATTTTGGCTTATTAGTAAATTAATTAAAATCATAATTAATTTCATATTCGATTTTAAATTGTAGGTAATAAAAAATAATTACTTTTCTATATTAATTTTAGATTTGATTTGTTTCAATTAATAATTTTCATTCATTGTTATTTATAGAATATTTTGATTTGCTAAGTTTGATTGATTTGCTTTAATTGGTATAATTCTGTTTTTAATCAAGAAAATTGAAATTTTCTTCCTATTTTGGCTTATTAGTAAATCAATCAAAATCTGTTATTAATTTTAGATTCAATTTCAAATTGCTGGTAGTCAAAAGCAATCATTTTTTATATTAATTTCATATTTGATTTGCTGTAATTGGTAATTTTCATTCATTGTTGTTTGGAGAATATTCTAATTTGTTAGATTTGATTGATTTGCTTTAATTAATTTAATTTATTTTTAATTCATTATTATATGTTAATGTTTGATTTTATTTATTTGCAATAAAATTTAGGTAGTCAAATTTTATAATTATTGAAATAAATTTGATATTCAATTAGAAAGGCAATTTATTTAATAAAAATCAAAATTTCTTTCCTATTTTGACTCATTAGTAAATCAATCAAAATCTGTAATTAATTTCAAATTCGATTTCAAATTACAGATAATCAAAAGCTAAAGAGAAAGTATACGCCTTTAAATCATGACATGTGTCACTCTCAATAATTATCATGTGAGATATCATGTAATATTCAATTAGAAAGGGAATTTTTTCAATAAAAATCAAAATTCCTTTCCTATTTTGACTCATTAGTAAATCAATCAAAATCTATAATTAATTTTAGATTCAATTTTAAATTATAGGTCATCAAAAGTTATTATTTTTTTACATTAATTTCATATTTGATTTGCTTTAATGAGTAATTTTCATTTATTGTTGTTTGTAGAATATTCTAATTTGTTAGATTTGATTGATTTACTTTAATTGGTTTAATTTTGTTTTTAATTCATTATTATGTTAATACTTGATTTTGTTCATTTACAAAAAAATTTAAGTAGTCAAATTTGATAATTTATTAAAATAAATTTTATATTTGATTAGGAAGGAAATTTTTTAATAAAAATCAAAATTTTATTACTATTTTTACTCATTAATAAATCAATCAAAATATATAATTAATTTTACATTTGATTTCAAATTATAAGTAATCAAAAGTAATTATTTTTCTATATTAATTTCATATTTGATTTTCTTTAATTAGTAATTTTTATTTATTGTTATTTGTAGAATATTCTAATTTACTAGGTTTGATTGATTTACTTTAATTGATTTAATTTTATTTTTTAATTCATTATTATGTTAATGCTTAATTTGTTCATTTGCAATAAATTTTAGGTAGTAAAATTTGATAATTATTGAAATAAATTTCATATTCAATTAAGAAGGAATTTTTTTAATAAAAATCAAAATTTTCTTACTATTTTGGCTTATTACTAAATCAATTAAAATCAGTGATTAATTTTAGATTTGATTTCAAATTGTAGATAGTAAAAAATAATTACTTTTCTATATTAAATTCATATTTGATTTGTTTCAATTGGTAAATTTTATTCATTGTTATTTATAAAATATTCTAATTTACCAAGTTTGATTTATTTGTTTTAATGTATTTAATTTTGTTTTTAATTCATTATTATGTTAATACTTTATTTTGTTCTTTTGTAAAAAATTTTAATAGTCAAATTTGATAATTATTAAAATAAATTTCATATTCTATTAGGAAGGAAATATTTTCAATAAAAATCAAAATTTTATTCTTATTTTGGTTCATTAGTTGATCAATCAAATTTTTTATTTAATCATATGTGTATCTAGTAATAAAAGTTGTTATATCAAGAATAAACATGTAATATACAAAATAATTAGTAGAATAATTGAATATTAAATTTTTAATATTAGATAATTTTGTCTATATATTTCTTTTTTTGTACATGTCTATATATTTCATTTAATAAAACTATTTTATTATATTTATCTTTATAACTTAATTCTCCATGCATAGCATGGACATAAATAATGTTATTGTTCATTATACTTATATAAAAGTAATGTTACAAATTGTAAATGTTAAAGAATATATTTTCATATTTTCTTTATAATTTTTTAAAGATTATTTTAATATACTATTGATATGTGATTAAAAATAATATAACTTATATTCAAATTCTATAAAAAAATTTCAAATTTTGTTTATTATATTACATTTGAATTTTTTGTCAAAATTATTAAATATTTTTATCATTGTTCAATTTATTAAATCATATCAAATGCATCATATGGGTATAAATAAAATTATTACAAATTATTTTTAAATTTAAAATTAATATAAACGATACATATGAAAAATAAAAAAGAATAAAATATTACATCTTGATGAATTATATATATATATATTTATTTAATAAAATTATAAATTAACAAGATTAAAAATTATATATGTGATTATTCATTTTTATTTTAATCTTCATTTAATTCTAATAATATTTACTTCTCACCATCTCACAAAAAAATTTCTTTCAGTATTTATATAATCTTAATATAGATAATTTAGTAATTTTTTGAGATAGGAACCTTGCGGGACAGGGAATACAATCCTCGTCCCGGTTCCCACACATGTATCAGGAGGATTGTTTTCCTGTTCCTATTCTTGCAGGGAAAATTTCCTGAATTCGGGTCTTCAAATGAAGTAATTCTCACGAGGATTCCCAAATATAAAAATATTTTGTCGTTCCAAAATTACTTATCACTTGTTACATACATAAATTGAATTAATTTATATATAGTTTTCATCAAGTTAATTTATTAAAATATTTTTATAAAATTGTTGGATTAAATTGTTCATTTAGAAGACAAATATTTTTTTATATTATAAATATTTTTTCAGATTTATAGGTTTTTTTTATAATAATTTATATTTAAATTCTTTAATATTTGTATTGGAGTGAAATTTTTTCATAAAAATATAATAAATAGTATAATTTATGTATTTTTAAACTAAACTTATAAATTTTAATTTTCTTGATGATTTATTATATATATTTTATTTAATAAAATTATTTTTTATATAATTATATTTTTTATCATTTAATTATTAATTTACCCTTTGCAAAGCAAATCTAGTATCTAGTAATCTAGTAATCATATAAAGAAAAGGTTCAACCTTCATATTTTGATATGTGTCAAACATAAAATAACAAAAAATTTTCATCATTTATATATGATTCTAATAATTATCATGCGATTTGTTAGAATTTAAAAAAAGATGTACATGTGTTACAATGTATAAATTAAATTTATTATCACGATAAATATAAAAACTTATAATCACATTAATTACTTTGACATATATATCTTTGCATTTCAAGTCATATTAAAAAAATTTAAAAAATTCTCATTTATCTTTTGACCACGTTATTAATTATTTTTATTAATGATTAATCTTAAAATTCCAAAATTTTTATAAGTGTTGGTTATCCTAAATTAATTAATTATATTTTTAAATTATTATATTTATTCATATATATTATTTTATATTATTTACAAAATTTCAATATATACATCACACAAAAGTGAAAATTTTGCATGAAAATATAGTAAAATTAATTAAGTGTAATTTATTATGAAGAAATTAAGAATTTATTAAGTGTTTTTTAAATTAAGAAAATATAGTAAATTTTGTTGGTATAATCTTAATAATAAGTTGATAAAATATCCAAATAAATAAACACATAAAAATTAATATTAAAAGAAAAAACTATTGAATCAAAAATTAAAATTATATGAAACTATATAAAATAATTATTATTGAGATGTCATATAAAAAAATATTTATTGAGAGGAGTACTAGAAGAATCGATTAACGAAAATAAAAAAAATAGTTTTGAGTGTGTTTCACTGCAGATTCCACTAATTATAACTTAATTAAATTCATCTAAATCATTCGAGATGTCATATATCTAAGTTATATATATTTTTCTTTCTTTACTGTAACATTTTTGAATTTACCTCGTGCATTGTACGAGTACAAAATACTAATTTTGAATAAAATTATAATTTTAAAATAAAGTTACATAAATTTAAAAAAGTGATAAACATTCGAAAATCATGAAAATTATAAATGTTTTAATGTTAATTTTAATATAAAAACATTTTAAAACTATATCAAAATCCTAATAACGTTTTTTTTATAAAAAAATGTTTATTAAAATTTGTTGTAAAAGCAGGTAATCTTCAAAAGCAGAAGCATTTGTTCCTTATATCCATTGCCCAAAAGCTTTGTATCAATTGCTTGCTTGGGATTTTCTGAAGTGATAACACTTCTCATCCACTTGAACAAACTCATTTCTTCTATGTGTTGGAAAAATTCATCAAATGGAAGCTTTTCTATAACCATGACATCAAGCAGAAACCAAAAGTTGAATATGTCACACTTGTTAGTGAACTTTAATATCTAGTGAAACTCTGGTGCTATATATCCCACAGTGCCAGCCACAATTGAAGTTTAGATGTGTATATGAGCATCTGTATTCTGTCATTACTTTTACAAGCCCAAACTCTACAATGCGAGCTACCATATGATCACCAAGAAGAATATTTGCTGGCTTGAGATCCACATGAATTTCATGTGGGCTGTAGTGCATGTGAGATTCAGTGCCAGCTGTTACTCTAAGTGCAATTTTGTGCAGTGACAACCAATTCAATTCTCTTTGACCCTCTTGAAATTGATTCAGCATGTCTTGCAGAATCCTATTCTTCATAAATTCATAGACAAGGTAATGGCAATCGGGCTTAGACAAATGAGCTAGCAGAGGTAGGAGGTTACGGTCTCAAATTTGACCAACTATACTAATCTCTGAATGAATTTGACGCATCTTTTTGTGTAAAAGCATACTGTCTTCTTCAGCCAAATTTGTTGCATCCCTATGAGGTTGAGTAATCTTCTTTATGGGAATCATCTTGTCGTTGCTTCCTGGTAATTCAGCCTTGTAAACTTCTCCTCACCCCGGTTGAGAAAATTTTTAGATGCTCTCATAACAGATTTTTTATTCTGGATTATTGAATATGTGATATATTAGTTTTATGAGTTATTATTGTCACCTACTTTAATTATATTTTTAATATTATGACTAATTTATCATATATTCAATCAGACAAACAGAGTGGGGGACGTATGAGCCACGTTCCCCCCAAATTTTTGGATAATTGACTTTTTTTCTTATATATACATGATATTTTTTTTTTTGTTAGCCTCTCTAATAAAAATAAATATTTATCCTTTAAATGATGATTATTTCAATTTATTTTGACTTTTTCTGTATTAATAATAATTATTAAGTGTGTCTTTTTAATTATAAAAATTATTAAAATAAAGTTACAAAATAAGATAGAAGATGATTTTCTCACATATTACATGATTTTTTACATTAAAAAAATTGCTAAAAAATTCACCATAAACACAATAATAGATGACTTTTTATTTTATGAAACAATTTTGAACACAACTTAAAAATTGAAGATATAAATTTAAGATTGTCTTATATTTAATTGTGTTTATTATAAATGTTTCAATTTAAAACATGTTGATTATAAATTGAATTGAATTTATTTTTATATTTACATTATATGATAGTTAATTTTTTTAACTTAAATATTTAGAAACATATATTTAATCTTTAGTCTCGACCCCCTAAAGTTAAAATCCTACCTCCGCCCCTATATTCAATGATGCAGAATAAAAAGAGCACTTAAGAATCTGTGTTCAATTATAGGTCAACTTGAACCTTTAATCGTGTCGTGAGCTACATCCAAATTTGGGTTTATGCACACTTTATTAAGATGCCTCTAAACGGCACAACTATAGAACATTTCACTCTTGCAAATTATTTTAGGCAACATTAGAAAGTGACAATGCTCATTTGTATCTTAACTACTAGGAATATATACTCGCCAGTACGTAATTATAAGCTAATTAATTCTACACTACAAAAAACACATTAAATTGTGATGATTTTTTTTTTTATAATTTGTGGCAGTTTTTAACTCTCACAAATTAAATTGTGGCGATTTTAAAAAATGTTGTATTTACGTTCACTGTAATATATTTCATACAATTGTTAGTTAGCCACCACGTCTGTTAGCGATTAGTTACCCAGTACAAACAGATTACGGACACTTCAAGTGAATGAAGGATTACCTAGTACAAACTCTTCAATTCAAGTCAACAATGGAAGTTTGAATTTTGTCGAGAACAAAGTGTGAATTTTGTTGAGCTGGACAGAAACTGAGGTGGTGTTTAATTTGTTTCATACTTTTGTTTTTAGTTAATATAATTTCACTTATAATTATAAAAATGATGCATTATTTTTATTTTGTATAATTTTATGGATTTAACCTCCATCATATTTACCAATAGCAATAGCATTAGTGTGCTCTTTGGGATAATTTCCTGTAAATTTGATTATCTTCGATTATTGTATAAAAGCTTTTTTAATAATCGATTATAATTGATTCATTTTTATTTTGGATCGTTAACTTTGAAAGCGATTTTACGTTAATATAATTCGTTTGGATGATATAAAAAATCGCTTTTATGTATTAAATTACTAAAATAGGTATAGAATTTATTAAAAAAATTATTTTAAAATAGTATTTACATATCAAAATGTAAGGAATAATCTATAAGCTAAAATCATAAGCTTCAGTGTGTGTTTGGGATAGCTGCAAAAATTTGATTATGCTTAGTAATCGATTATTGTATAAAAGCTTTTTGTTATAATCGATTATAATTGATTCATTTTTATGTTTGGATGCATTGGTCTTTTACGTTAATCTAATTCGCTTTGGATGATATAAAAAAGAATCACTTTTATGTATTAAATTAAAATAGGTATGAATGATTAAAAAAATTATTTGACGAGGACAAAATAGTATTTACATATCAAAATGTAAGTAAATAATCATAAGCTGTCTTCATAAGCTTCAGCCAAATTTAAATTTGTTTGATTATGCTTATCGATTATTGTATAAAAGTTTTTGTTATAATCGATATAATTGATTCATTTTTATGTTTGGATGATTATCATCGATTTTACGTTAATCTAATTCCTTTGGTGATATAAAAAGAATCCTTTTATGTATTAAATTACTAAAATAGCACCCAGAATGATTAAAAAATTATTTAGATGCAAAATAGTATTTACATATCAAAATGTAAGAAATAATCTATAAGCTAAAATCATAAGCTTCATTCTTCAAAGATTATAAAAATCACTTTAAAAAGCTTTTATTTTACATTGAATTTCGTGAAAAGCTAAAGCTAATTTTACCAAACATTTAAACACTATTCAAACAAATTTTTTTAAAAAAAAGCGTGTCAAACATGCACTCTCTTCAATTAAAAATCATTTTTTTATTTTACATTAATTTCGACTAATTTTACAAACATATTCAATGATTTTTTTCAAAAAAAGTAAAAAAGCCATACCAAACATGCACTTAATCTCCTTGCCACTATCATACTCGTACTAGCTCTGGACCAAATCACCATCCTACTGCAATAGGCTTTCAGGTGGAGAAATATTTGAAAAATCTAGTACCTTGAAATCTTTGGGAATCACACATCCAAATATTAGGGTTTATGCATTTAGTTTTTGAGGGAAAATAAATCCATCAAAATCAATTGATTTGCCTCTATTTTTGATAGCCAAATTGACTAACCCAGAATTGGTTTGGTTCATGATTCATTGACCACTTTTTTAATACAAAAATTAACTAAATAATTAGTTTTTCATAAAAAATACAAAATAAACTAATGAAAAATTTCTAGAAATAGAATCAATCTTATTAATTTGAAACTAATAATTATTTCATATTTTAAAATGTGTATTAAAAGGTTCATAAAGAGGAAACAAAGAAACATATTGATATTTGTATTAAGAAATTATATTTGAATAAGTTAAAAAATTTTCAAGAGAGATTTAATCGCCAAGTTGTATACTACTACTATTTAATTAAGAGAGTTGTGAGACTACTAACTTATATATGTAACCAATTAATAATGACACGAGTTTGAAGACTTGATTAGTTAAACTTGAACTAGTTAATCCAAAGTCTCCAACCACGTCCATATTTTCATCCAAGATGTTGTTAGTTAAATCCAATGTACGAACTTCACTAGATTACGGAATTCAAGTGAATGAAGGATCAATATCTATTAAGTCTCATACCAACTCATTTTCATTTCTTTTCTTCCCCTCAATAATCCAATCTTTGAAGCTCCCATTACTTAAGACTCAAAATTAGAGCCGAAATTCATTTTTTTAAAGTCAATACTGGAACATTTAAACAATTCATCGTTCCAAGGTTTAGATGATGATTTGTTTTTCATTTTCTATTTTTATGTATAGTAGTTAATATAAATTGTTTAATATCTTATAATGTAATATCCGACATGAACATGCATTAAAATACAAGCAAAATTTTTTATTACCTTCTAAATGGACATTTTTGGAAAACTCCACCATGAGAATTTTCCTTCTAAACATCCAAGAGAAGTCAATGATTTTTTGAAGTTCAATAGCAAGAGTTGGTTGAAGGAAAGATCAAAGTTTTCAAGCCTCTCACCTCTCTAAGAGTTTTTAGAATAGCATATGCCTACTAACTCATTTTGGCAAAGGAGTTTTCTAGCCTTCTATGTTGACTTTTAGGAGTTGAAAGACAAAAAATAAAGAAAAACAAGTAGTAGCCAAAAAATATTGTAGCAAATTTTTTTTAAAAAATAAAATATATAAATATATGGCTTTTTGGTAGAGAAATTTCAAATCAGAACCGAACAAATTAAACTTTAATTGGTTTGGATTTTAAGAACCAATCAATATATCAAGTCAAACCTTGAAAATTTAATTGGTTTGGAATCACAACATTATCAGAACCAATTTACACCCCTAAGAAATATGGCACAACTACTCTTTCCCAACTGGCTCATACGTATTAGGACCCTGCATAGTCTTAAACCTTTCTTCCATCGTCTTCATCAAATACTCTTTCATCTTCTCTGTGTTGCTTCCAAGTGGCTCCATGATAGAAAGGGTTCTCCTTATAGGCATTCTCTAATGGCTGGTATCCCTCTCCATTGGGAATTGTTGCATGTTGAGGCTGACCTTCGAGGTTTTTCGTCGTTCTTCTTCACCTCAGGTCCTCCATGACTTCTTCCTGCCCTACTCGGATTAAGGAATTCACCCATGTCCCGTAGCATCTGTTCCATTCTAGCATGACTCTCTGCCATCTCAGCCATTTTTCCTTTCATTTCGTCAATTTTCATAATCAAATTTCTTCCTATCATTGAATAGTCAATAGTCATCTTAGTCCGAGATCTAGTATTACAAACCCGAGTTTGATTAGTATCTATTTTTTTAAAAAGTACAATGGTTCAATTTTTCTGTAAAAGCATATGAATGAGTATTAAAAAGCTTCATTCATGTCCTTCACTTTTTATTTTTCTACCAAAAAGATGTAACACAATGTAGTAACTTAAGAAAAACATTTTATTCATGGAAATAAAGTAAAAAACATTTCCTTGAATTTTCAAATTCACTAAGAACTCACTATGCACAATTGTTTAGCTATATCCTAAAACAAAACGTTTTCAACCCTTATTCCTTATCTTCCTTATTTTTTCTCTTTTTAGCAAACATATGTAGCATTTTTAACTTGAACACTTGTAACAAATAAAGGCAAGATAGAATGAAAAACCATTTTCTTCTTTTTATGCAAGAACTTCATACCAAGATGAAATAAATACTCTTTTCTTCTTCTTCTTTTTTGGTTTGTTATCTTTTGGATGTAAAATAATACTAAGATGTGATGAAGAAATTTTTCTTTTATTATCCTTTTAGATGCAACACACATACCAAGATTCAATAAAAATGTTTTCATTGTATGTTTATTCTTTGTAGTAATTGATGCTAGAATGCAAAAAGAAATGAAAAATGATTAATCCTCCGAATCTATCCTCCTAATAATCTTCATAATTATTAAATGAAAAAGTATTAATTGTTTTTTATATTTATAAGATATTAGTTATATTTAATTTTTTATTTAATACTTTCTTTATTAGGTAGTAGGAGGATGTTTTAAAAGGATATAGCAAAGCTCAAAAGAAATTTATATGCACATAGTTCACAGTAAAATGAGATGAAAATTTTCTTTTTTCTTTTATATGCAAAAAGTCATGTTAAGGTGAAATAAAAAAACTCATTTTCTTTCGTTCTTTCCTTTTTTAACAAAGGTAATTTTCATGAATGACCCATCAAATTGATAAATTGTTGGTCCAACAATAATGACTTTATTTTCTTTTCAAACAAACCTCAATTTTCTTGAGAAAAAAGTTCTCAAAAATTTTTCAATTTTTTTTTGCTTGTCATATTGGTGGACTAAACAACTCTGCCAAACTCAACTATTTTTTTATTATTGCATGATATGCAAAAGATGAAAGCGAGTGAATGAATTTTTTTAATAAATGGGATGAATGCCATTCTCTTTTTTTTAAGGAAAATAAGGTGATTTTTTTTAAAAAAAATTGAACAATTTTTTTTAAAGGAAAAGACAAAGTCTAAACATGCTCCATTATTTTAAATGTTAGAGTAAATGAATGACATGAAAAATAGATGAGTAAAGAAGAAGTACGCTCCCATTATCCTAGAAGGTAGAACCTAATAGCTGGATATCCCTAAGGTATGACTATAATTTCAGTAGCCACTAGGTTTAATATATCAGTGCAAGGTTTCATGATAGATCTAGATTTCTACAGGTCATGGTCCTCGTATTGCCCCTATCTATAAGATAAGGATCTAGCTCTTGAAGTTGACCATAAGTAGGGATAAACCCTCTTAATATAAAAAATCCTTAAAACCAGTAACAATCTGAGTGGTGTCTCAACAAATATCAAGTGAACATAAATTCAATAACAAGCGTCAACACCCCTCCTACTCCTTAGGTTTGTACGAGCTCAAGTATAGAGCCCAAAAAGTATGTGACATAGGTGATAGTGAAATGTGTGCTGAGAGCATACAAACCTACACAAAATCTTAAAAGTAAACTGCCCATCCTGCAAAAAGAACAACAACCGAACAGAAAAAGATATACAGTAGCATCAGTAGTCATCTATCCTACGGTTGGAACCACACAGGATATTTACGTATAATTATTAAAGCAACTATTCAAATAAGAATATAAGCATCAATATATACAAAAACATATGAAATGATACCATAAGTAAAAGAAAAAAATACAAAAATTATTTACAACCAAACTATACAAGAATAGTATCAACAAATCAATAAACTAAAAGGAGCAAAACAAACATAGGTTATAAAAATTTGCATAACTAGCTTTGATGGGCTTGATTCTCAACTTTTCCCAATGGAGTCGCCATCTATCATAAACTAAGTCGCAACAAAATGGCAGAAAATAAAATTTAAAAAAATAGAGTTATCACTAACTTTATTTAAATTAAAAAAAGTTAGAAAACCTTTTAAAAATGGCCTTTGAAACCAAGTTGAGTTCAAAAGTCAATTGTACACAAAAAAAGATGGAAACTAAATCACACAACACTCCTAATACACCTGTCATCATATTAAAAATGTTTGTTTCACCCCTTTTAACAAACAAAGCAAATTAAATTACAAAAATTTATATTTTGACTTAACTTTCAACCTACGTACTCCCAAAGTACAATTGAAAAGTTTAAAGTCAACATAATTTTTTTAAAAATAATTGTGTGTTAATTAATTTTAATTTTAAAATAAATTTTTTAAACAAACTCCACTCTTACACAGAGTTTAAGTTAGCATTAAGCTATTCAATAAACTCTTATAACTTGAATGATACTGAAAATAGCATAATACTCAATCACCATCATTAATCATTCTGTGGAATTAAATTAAAGAGATTTATTTAGTGATTTAAAAAAAATATTTGATCATGAATCACATAAAATAACATACTATATAAAACAAAGTGAGTAAGCAAGGCATTAAAAAAACATTATCTCATTTTTCCTTTCTTTCTCTTATTATCTATGTTTTTAGTTTTTCTACTATCAATTGATTATTTTTCTTATTTTTTCTTTTATATTTTTTTTATTTATTTTTCATATTTTTAAAACTAAGCCTACTAGTGAACTAACTAAAGCCCAATAATTCAAGGAAGAACAAACCCCTAGCTCAGCATAAAAGCAAATTGCTCCTACGACCTCAAGTGCAACAAAATATTCTGAACAACTACATTTGGCTCAATTCCTTTCAACAAACAAACACACACATTAGAAACAAAATTTAAAATCAGATTATACAAAATGATTATAATAAAACAAAAGAAACTGGATATGAGTATTAGGGTGCTGCATCAGGAACAAGGTGTGCCGGGCGTTGCAGGTGACTGCTCTGGCGGTGGTGTTCACGGTGGTTGCTGTGGTTGGGTTTTCCGGTGACAGGTGGAACTCTGGTTGATGGTGGCAGATACGGAGGGCGCAGGGGGTGCAGCAGCGGCTGCGGGTGTCAGGGGCGAGTTGGATTGGGTGGTTGCAGTGGCGGAGGACGTGAGGATATAGAGGCGCGACTGCTCCGTCGGTGACGGCGGCTCCTGCGATGGCTTCGCTGGAGGGAGTTAGCGATTCGGATTCAAGTTCAAGGTGGTTCACGGTGGTGCTTTTGTTGAAGACGGCGAAGGACGAAAGTAGCTCGCGGTTGCCAGAGTTGGTTGATGATGGTTGCAGGTGGATTTGGTGACAGAGGCGGCGACAACGGAGCGACTACGGTGGTGCACGACGGTTGGGCAATGAAGAGTTGGGTTTTATGGGTCTGTGATGGTGGTTTGTGGTTTTCATGGGTCTTTCATGGTGTTGTAAGTGGTGAGTGTGATTCTGAGGTTGAGTTCCTAGTCAGGGAGATTCAGTGAATTTTGGATGAATTTTCTGGTGTGGTTAAGGTGGTTGAGGTACAGCAATGGTTGTTGGGTCTTTGGTATTTGACGATTTGCTTGAAAGAAAATGGAATTTTAGGTGTGGGTTGTTGATAAATTAATAGAAAATAAGGTACATAGATAGTTAAAATTAAAATAACATAAATAAATAACTTATCAGATATTAGTTGAGGTGTGTAAATACACTGGACTTAAGAGTATTTTGTCACCACAAATTAATAACTCGATGCAGATAGTCTCATAACTAGTACTTCTCAAGATACAATAGTCACTTGTTGCTAATTCTGCACTTGAAATAGCAAGGGCACAAAAATAACTCGTAAAATAACTAATGAGAAAGTATTTTTTAAGTGTATTTTTAAAAATACAAGCCTCAATATTTATAAAGGTTGTATAAAAAATATCCGTTGGAAAAGTCACTAACCAGTAAAACAGTTAGATAAAGTATGAGTAAGTGTTGCAATGTTTTGCAACTTACATCCATAAAAGAAGGGAAAAATCACCAGACTCCAACTTGCAGCAAAAGTTGTTAGGGAGATAAGTTCAAAAAACTAACTTTGACTTTGAAATAAAATTATAAAATAATAAAACTAATAATAAAATACAACAATTCCCTACATATTTCAAAGTCAAGAAAGGAAGTTTCCATAAGTTTAAGAATTCAATGCATAAACACTAATATCTTTTGGACTATGAACTAGCACATAGAGTAAATAAGATATGACTCACAGGAATGTCAGTGAGATTAGTACCTATATGAACCTCATTCCACTTATGAATCAGTGATCTCATCACTCACACTGACTTCTCATCCAAAGTTATTTATCGCAGTTTTGCGCTAATAGGCCATATGCATGCTTGGTAGTTCATGAGTGCTCTAGAGACTATGTCATCATCTCATAAAAGCAGCCCCACTCCACACTCTTATAGGTGATTTCTGATAACATTATATTTTATACATTTTATAATCTTCTCACTAGACTTCTTAAGATTCAATTAGGCTTAATTATGTTAGTTTTGACACATTTTATGATATTGAACCTTATTGGATCATTAAACGAATTATTGCATGAATTAACCTTAATTTATCTCTTTGACAGTGTTTAGTAAACTGACTATAACTTGAGTTGTAAATATCTGATTGATGTGATTCTGGTCTTGTAGGAAATCTAATACAATCTCTTAAAACTCTCATGAAGACCTCAAAGGCCTAATCATACGATTGGATAACTCAAATTGGAGTTGAAGCAAGAACTAGGGTGCTGATCCTGACAGCTTGACATATGCATACTATTCATGACATAACTTGGGCTATAGGATGTCAAATAAGCTGAAATTTTGATAGTTGATAGTTAAGACCAAAATGTACAACTTTCATGTTGAACACTTTTCCAGAATCTAAGGTCTAATAGGTCATACTAGGCTTGGAAGTCAGAACAGAGGAGCTGTCACTAGGCCTGAGTAGTATGTAATAATTAGACCATATCTTGAGTTGTAGGAATGCTTTTGGACTGAAACTAACGATATTTGAAAGATAATATCCAGACCTACAACTTTCATGAAGACTACTTGGTGAAAAAATGATGAATGTAATGACTTCAGACCTAAATGATTTCGGAAACAAAGAATCTCCATAATTTTTCACTCATCAAAAGTCATTTGACATTTTCACTCATTTTCCACTCATCCACTCACCATGAATCAACCCCCTTGTCATTTTGTATCCCTAATCCTCTATAAAATGCACCATTGGCAGATCATTTAGGGGTCTTGGTCCTAGAGGCCAAGATCATGCTATTATGTTGTTGTAGTTTTCCTTTGTTCTAAATTGAAGTTATGTTATTCTTCTTCTTCTTTTTCTCTCTTTCTTTCTTCTTGTCTATGAGTAACTAAATTTCATTTTACTTGGATGAAAGGGTGAAGTTCTTGGTAATAAAATAAGGTTAGATTCATTTATTTCTTGTGCTTAAATGATATATTTTCAAGTGATCATTATACGTGTTGTATTTTGTTTTCAATCAATTTAGAAACCCTCCTTGTAAAATGGAGTTCTTGATTTGTTGTAGACAAGAGATTGACACAATGAATACTTGAACCCATTTACAAGTATTGGTGTTAGAAACTACCCTTCTAAAGAGGAGTTCTTGATTTGTTGTAAACAAGATTTTGGCACAATGAATGATTGATCTCATTTATGAGTGGTGGTATTAATAGATGATTAAATGAGACATAATATAATTACATATATAATTTTTAATGAACTTTGAATGATGTATTTTTCGATTGGAACCTCTGTTATGTGTGGATTCTAATTGAGTTATAAAAAGAATTAATCTTGTTCTTATTTTATTTACCAAGAGTGAATCTCCTAACCCAAACAATTCCTTTTTATTTGTGACTAAGTTTTATCACCTTTATTGTTGTAACAAAATATTTACTTTACGTTAAAGAATTTTTCTTCATCAATTCCCTGTGGATCGATCTTGAACTCCCGAGAATTTATTACTTGAAACAACCCGCACTTAGGTTTGCAACTTAACTTTTAATACCGCATTAAGTTTTTGGCACTGTTGCCTGGGACTTGATTTAAAGAACAAATTTATTATGTAAATATTTTGTATATATATATATATTTTTTTTCTACTTTTCTTAATTTTTTTTCTCTTCTTTGTACATACTAACGTACTAACTTAGTGGGGGTAATTTTTCCTTTTAATTTCTGTACAGTGGAGTTAATTCTCCCTTTTAATTTTTGTTCAGTGGGGGTAATTCTTCCTTTTATTTTTTTGTACATATTAATTAGTAGAGGTAACTCTCCCTTTTACTTTTCTTGTACATACTAACTAGTGGGGGAATCTCTCCCTTTTAATTTTTGTATATACTAACTTAGTGGGAGAAACTCTCCCTTTTATTTTCTATAAATACTAATATAGTGGGAAAACTCTCCCTTTTATTTATTTATTTATTTTTTTATAATTTACTTTTTGCACTTTATTTTTTTTTTTATTATTTATTTTTTTGTGGTTGATTTATACTACACCTTTGTTATTTTCTTTTATTCGGTGGTTGGTTTATTACTACACTTTTGTTAATATATATATTTGGTGGTTGATTATTACCACACATTGTTAATATTTATTTATTACGTATTAATATATATATTTGGTGGTTGGTTTATTACCACACCTTTGTAAATATTTATTTGGTGGCTGATTTATACCACACCTTTATATATATTTTTTATTTTTTATTTTTCTATTTCTTCTTCTATTTTGTTATATGTAATTAATTTGTGTGTTTTTAGGGTGAAAACGTAACTTGATTCAATCGACATGTATTAAAATTAAAATTTTAATCAGTTTCTTTTATATTCAATTTGAGTGTTTATTATGATTCTTAATGATTTTATGAATTGACCACTCATAAATTGATCTAGTAATGTGTATGTAGAATCGGAAGGATTGCATATGACCTAGACCATAAATAATAAGTGTCATGATTTATAATTGTCTAGGAATGAATGTTATAGGTTATGTGGGAGAATTATGGTATGTTCCATGAGAATCACAAGAGTAAGTCATGCCTTCAAGAATTAAGGTTTAGACTAAGGAATTAAATGAAAATTAATTACTGATTCTCCACATCAATTGAATAATTAGAAATTGATTAGAAGGAAGATCCCAAAGCTACTCTATTGTCTATGATAGATTGTAGAATCAAGTAAAGTTCGATCCCTAGTGTTTTAATTTCGTGTCTTAGTGTTTGTTTTTCTTTTTTCCTTTAATCACTTTGATAATTTAGTGCACTTGTCGATTTTCTCAACAAGTTTTTGCAAACCTAAATTGATAAAGTGGATTTTCATGCTTCAAAAATTCAAAATGAGCCGAAAAAGTTTTTTTGAAAATCATTGGTTCATACTTACAATAGACTCACATTTTGATATCACACCTATCAAAGAATCTTTTCAAAAAGCAAGTAAGCGCGTTACAGTCTTGGGAATTTGACTCAAAAAGACCCTGTTTGTCAATTTATAAGAAAATTGGATGGGAAACTTATCATCGACTCATAGAAGGCGTTTAAGCCATTACTGGACGTAAAATCAGAGGAAGATGTGAGCCACAATCATAATTACATGTATATATTTTATTTTATTTCTTATTCTTCTTAAAAATAATAATAATAATAATAAATTTTGTGTTTCTTAATTTCAAACTTTTCTCACAAGCCAACTTACCCATATAGGTGCTATCATTACCTTTCTCTATTCTCTTTCCTATTTAAACACTACATCTCCTTCATTTTCCTTCAACTCAAAATCATTTAAAGGGAGTGCGAGTGTAGAAATAGAGGGAGCTTCTTCTTCTTCTTCTGTTCGTAGACTTACCAGTATCTGTATATTTTGTGGGGTAAGATATGAGAAGGGTTCAGAATTTGTTCAAGCCGCAACCACTCTTAGTCGAACACTTACTGCAAGGAACATTCGTGTAATATATGAGGGAGGTTGTCGTGGGTTAATGGGGGCTGTATCATTTTCTGCATATATAAGAGGCAATCAGGTTTTAGGTATCATTCTTAGAGCTTTAACACAAAAGAACATCACTGGAAGGATACTTGGAACGGAACTTCAAGTATCATCTATGGATGAACGAATGAGGTCAATGCTTGCAAACTCTAATGCATTCATAGTCTTACCGGGTGGTTTTGATACTTTGGAAGAAATTTTTCAAATCGTCTCTTGAGCCCAACTGAACATCCACCATAAACCCATAGATTTGTTGAATTTTAATAATTTCTTTGATCTTTTGTTATATTTTCTTGACCATGTTGTGGAACAGAAATTCATCACACTTTCGGCAAGACGACTCCTTATTTTTGCTTCTACTGTTGATGAGTTGATTGATAAATTAGAAGCTTTTGTTTATGAATCTGATCCAGTAACAACTTAGATAGATTGGTCCGAAGGAAGCGATGAGGGAAGCAGAATGAAAAGAAAACCAGCCAAGACACTCCAACTATTTAAATAATTATAAGCTTTGGTTTTATTTATCGTATTTTGTTTCTGTTTAAATTTGTGTGAGCTTTCTCTTTTCAGTAATTGTAACAACAGATACTATCTTTTATCCTTTACCTTTTTATGTTTTAACATTGAGGACAATGTTGTGATCTGGTTGGGAGGAAGGATAATTGTATATAGTTGTGTGAATAATTGTGCAAAAAAAAAAATGCTTGAAAATTTTTTTAGGAAGTATGTTTATTAATATATTTGTCGTGTTTACTAAAACCTAAACCAGTTAAGGATGGCAGAGTAAGAAGTAAATTTTGTCGTGAAGGTAATTTTACTCTTGAGACGCATGTAGATTAGGGTAGATAACTAGATTGTGTGGAAGTAGCAAATGAATTCAGGAAAATTTACATGATTGAGTAAATTGTCTTATTTCTTAAACATCGCATGCTTGGTTATGGTTGTTGAATTTTTTTGGACTGAGAATGATGGATATATGCCTTGTGAGATTTTTGAGCTTATTGATGAATGAATTGAACATTTGTACCATTCTCTTCTTTCTTGTGTGATTTATTTTTTTAACTCATGGAATTGTTACTCTAGAACTTACTTTGATTCTTTTTTAGACTACTTTTTCACATGGATACATTTACATGATTGAGGCAATTTTCTTGAATTAACTTCTTTGACCAAATAGCCAACTTTGCATATTTTCCTTTGCTTAACTCATTTGAGCTTATTTGACCATTCTTTGTTTCGAACTGATTATGTGCCTTAAATGAAAAACTACGTTCTTACCTGACCTTAGGGAATAAGAGAGCATTAGCTTTGTTGTCGGATGAGTTTCTTGAATAAGTGTGGGGGTATGTGTGCAAGTATTTCTAAAACCAAAAAAAAGAAAAAAAGCGCTGACTGGTGGATGTTTGGAAATAACAGGAATAAAAGGAGAATGTTCAAACCTAACAATGAATTCAATCTACCAATTGATCTTTAACAAAACATTAATCAAATATTGGTCATTGTCCCTTATGAGAAGGAAGCAAACAGAGAAGGAACTAAGAAATTCTTGAAAAATTTAGACTGAATGTTCTCAAACATCTTCTCCACTCTAACTGTAATATAATGTTCTTTTATTCTCTTTGGTATTTAACTTGTCTTATCTACCTTGATCCCATTACAACCTTAAATAAAGTCATCATGATTTATGTATAAATGTTATTTTTGAGTAGCAAAAAATTAGAAGATAAGTAAGTTTATGATAGTGCAATTATTCATGAGTTGAATAGAGTGAAATACTTACCTTTTTAAACACCTGAGAGATTGAGAGTGAATTATGTAAGAATATATCATTCTTGATTCATTCTTTTCAACTAAAATTTCCTTACTTGTTGGTTTGAGATGTGAAGAAATGTTACCTCATGAATGTTTTGATTCCTTGAATGTCTAGTTGCTCTTCTTGAGTCATTGAATCCTTTAGAGTTTCTAGTTTTTAAGTTTGTGTCGTTTTTCTTTGTTCCCTAGTTTTTGTTTCTTGTGTTTTGGCCAGGAGTGCAAAAGTTAAGTGTGGAAGAATTTGATAACATTATATTTTATACATTTTATAATCTTCTCACTAGACTTCTTAAGGTTCAATTAGGCTTAATTATGTTGGTTTTAACACATTTTATGATATTGAACCTTATTGGATCATTAAATGAATTATTGTATGAATTAGCCTTAATTTATCTCTTTGATAGTGTTTAGTAAACTGGCTATAACTTGAGTTGTAAATATCTTATTGATATGATTCTGATCTTGTAGGAAATCTAAGACAATCCCCTAAAACTCTCATGAATACCTCAAAGGCCTAATCACATGATTGGATAACTCAAATTGGAGTTAAAGCAAGAACTAGGGTGCTGATCCTGGTAGCTTGATATATGCATACTATTCATGACATAACTTGGGTTATAGGATGTCAAATGGGCTGAAATTTTGACGGTTGATAGTTAATACAAAAATCTACAACTTTCATGTTGAACACTTTTCCATAATCTAATGTCTAATAGGTCATATTGGGCTTGGAAGTCAGACAGAGGAGCTGTCACTGGGCCTGAGTAGTATGTAGTAATCAAACCATATCTTGAGTTGTAGGAATGCTTTTGGACTGAAATTAATGGCATTTGAAAGCTAATATCCAGGCCTACAACTTTCATAAAGACCACTTGGTGAAAAAATGACAAATGCAATGACTTCAGAGCTAAATGATTTCAGAGACAAAGAATCTCCATAATTTTTCACTCGTCAAAAGTCATTTGGCATTTTTCATTCATTTTCCACTCATCCACTCACTATGAATCAGCCCCCTTGTCATTTTGTATCCCTAATCCTCTATAAAATGCACCATTGGAAGATCATTTAGGGGTCTTGGTCCTAGAAGTCAAGATCATGCTATTATGTTGTTGTAGTTTTCCTTTGTTTTAAATTGAAGTTATGTTCTTCTTCTTCTTCTTCTCTCTTTCTTTCTTCTTGTCTATGAGTAACTAAGTTTCATTTTACTTAGGTGAAAGGGTGAAGCTCTTGGTAATAAAATAATATTAGATTCATTTCTTTCTTGTGCTTAAATGATATATTTTTAAGTGGTCATTATACGTGTTGTATTTTGTTTTCAATCAATTTAGAAACCCTCCTTGTAAAATAAAGTTCTTGATTTGTTGTAAACAAGAGATTGACACAATGAATACTTGAACCTATTTACAAGTGTTACTGTTAGAAACTGCCCTTATAAAGAGGAGTTCTTGATTTGTTGTAGACAAGATTTTGGTACAATGAATACTTAATCCCATTTATGAGTGGTGGTATTAATAGATGATTAAAGGAGACATAATATAATTACGTATATAATTTTTAATGAACTTTGAATGATGTATTTTCCGATTGAAACCTCCGTTATGTGTGGATTCTAATTGAGTTATAAAAAAAATTAATTTTGTTCTTATTTTATTTACCAATAGTGGATCTTATAACCCAAGCAATTCCTTTTTATTTGTGACCAAGTTTTATCATCTTTATTATTGTAACAAAATATTACATTACGTCAAAGAATTTTTCTTGATCAATTCCCTGTGGATAGACCTCGGACTCCCAAGAATTTATTACTTGAAACAACCTGTACTTGGGTTTGCAACTTAACTTTTAATATCGCATCAATTTCATAAAGTGTATACTACACTTTATATACCACCCGTAAGGGATATAAAATTCATTAAAATCATTTAACTTATCCTTACATTAAATGCAGTTTAGCACTTCTCATGCTTCTCACACCATAGGAAGGGACAAACAAAGTGATAGCAGAACTAACAAGTGACTTGTTATTACCCATATGAACTTTTTTTATGGGATCTCCACTCATAAAGTTGGGTTACCATCATTGTCAATTTCAAATTGGCTTAAGTCTCATTCCCCTCGATGTAGTATTTATTAATTTTCTACACAAAGATTTTGTCAAAGGATTAGCCAAATTTTCACTTCACATAATCAATGGATTTAATTCCATCTTCTAGCATATGCTTCACAGAATTATGACATATATATATATGTCACTATTTTCATTATACACATTTTGTTTACTCTTACTATTTGCCATTTTGGCAATCACAAACTCTGAAGAATCTATATCTTCAGGTTTCTTCTATAAAGGAATGTCTGCTAATAGATTTCTTAGCCACTTAGCCTTAAATCCTACCTAGTTAATAGTAATAAATTCAGCCTCTATAGTAGATCTGGCTATACAGGTCTGGTTGGATGACTTCTAAGCGACATCACCTTCATTGATGCTAAAAATAAACCCACTTGTGGATTTAATCTCATTTGAACCAATGATTTATTTAGCATTATGATCATCATGTCCACATCTAAAATTCAACACCATGGTTCTTGGTCCATAGTCTTATCAATCTCAACTAATTTCATAGTGCAATAGGGACATGAAATTCATTCATGCAAGCCTCATCAAATACTTGTTCATGTACATCTAGATCAGGTTATCACACTCTACACATATATAGCTATGCATGTCACATAACCAAGTTAATAATATCTGAAAGACAACAAGGATAAATGAGATACAATGTAAGACATTATATGAAGCATTCAATGCTCTATTTTAATTTTTAAACTCATTATAAGGATTATGTGTGTATTTACTCAATCAATTTATAACACATGCAAAATCAAGTACATAAAAGGTACCAATATTTGAGGTTGAGCTTCAAAATATTCTCACTTGTTATACACTCCACGTCTAACAGCACAAAAAACTTTCTAAAAATTATTTTTCACAATTAGAAGCACCACATTGTCTCTTCCTTGGTTCAGGTAAAGAATTTTAGTTAGATACCCCCACACTTTAAGATATTTATACCGAGTCATAAATTAACATAAACACATATTAGTACAAGTATAAGAATATCATTCTCATCACAAATAAATTAAACATGAACTACTGGGTTGTAATCCTTGCCAAATTACATCCTAAAGCATTTATCTAAGCTATCTCCTATAATTTCTCATATCGATAACACAATATTTCATTTCACCAATATTGTCCAATTGTTCACATAATAAACATGCATACATAGGAAAAAGCCCAATAAGTAATCAGTCTTCATTGTGTTCTCAGCCAAGTACATACGCACATATCTACACTACATGAATTCAATGTTAAGAGATAAGGTGTTACCTCCATAGGGTGTATCCAACATGCATCTAATTCTAGTGCAACTTGAAACATTGCAAAAAGTTGTCAACTTCATCGTATTTCGTTGGAGGGGCAATTTCTTTGGGAGGAAAAGGGTGGAGAAATTAGGAGTTGAAAACGAAAGAGTGACCATGTTGTTGTAGCTTCATCATCATACAATTCAAGTTGAGAACAGAAAGCCACCGCATATAAAGAAAGTTGAGAAGTTTGGCATCCCCTTGCAACCCCCCCAAAACACAGTAGTCATCACCTAAAGACACCACCAGCGACCTCAACCTGTGACTGCCATTACCACCACCCAGAACCATTGTGGACCGCCAAACACCACCAATTCGGAATCAAACCCACAACCTATGTGAACCAGGAACCCCCTCGTTATCCCAACCACTGCGAACCACTATATCTCCATCACCCAATCGCCGACAACCCATGAATAAGAACCGCTGCCCATCAAACCTGGAACGTCACCACCAGCCAAGCCCTCAACCACCAATCTCATCTACGTCGCCACTGTCCACACATCGCCAGCAACCAAAGCGAGAGAACGATCAGAGCAGTGTCGAATGCGGATCTCGGAGTGAGAGGCATCGCTCCAATTGACTACAAATTGAAGCATGGAATCAATCTTGCTCTCAAACTCGGGGGTCCACCAGTGAGACAACTCAAGGCCAGTTGATGCGTGCGGATGTAGCGATTAAAATTTAGATAAAAATCAGTTGTCAGGCCCACCAGAAAATAAAAACCTTACAACTAGTTGTAGTTAGTAAGGGTTGATCTACAGAGAACCAATTCAATTAACACTATCAAGTAATTCTCAATTTAAACTCTGATTGACAATAAATAGTAAATAAGGGGGTTTTGGAGTTTTGATGAAAAATGAACAGTTTCAAATTCAATAATAATAAATGAACTTAAAACAAAAATATAGGAAAATTGGTTAAGAGATTGAATCCACCACTAGATTTATATGATGATATAAATCCACATATCCTTTTATTTCAACATGCTCAATTATGTTTTTATGCAATTGTGAGAGTAAATCTCTGTTTTCCTTACGTGTTGGCCAATTTAGCAACCGCTCAAATCAACTCCTAATCACTGATTAGTCATAAAGCAACCGCTCTTACAACTATCCAACAATTGCATTAAGATTTAGAAAACCAATTACACTAAGATCTAATCACACACCGGGATTAAATTACTTAGAACATATATTTCTCTAGATCTACTACCGCAATCGCGCATAATAAACCCAGATCTACCACTTTTATAACTGGTAAATAGCACAAAGATAATTATACCCACATGAATATTATACATTCCACTAGATCTACTACCGCAACCGCGCATAATAAACCTAGATCTACCACTTTGAAAGTGGAAATAAGTATAAAAACCTTCATACCAACAATAGATTCAGAAATATATGAATAAAAACATAACTGTGTTGAAATAATCAAATATGCAAAGTTTACAACATCAATACTAGCGGTTTCATCACCCCCTTAACCAAGGGAGGTTTAGTTACACATAGCTAGAAGGAAATCACAAGAAAAACTGAGAGAAAAATGAAGGAGAGTCCAACCTCCAACATGATAACCAATGGTGCCCTTTTATAGAAGTCTAGGGTAACAAAATGACAAAGGTGAGTGGATGGATGAGTGGGTTAGTGGAGTGGAGTAGTTGAGTGGATTGGTTGAGTGGGTGAGTAGATGAGTGGGTTGGTTTGAGTGGAGTGGATTAAATATTGGTTGAGTGGGTTAGTTGAGTGGATGAGTGGATGAGTGGTTGAGTGGAATGATTTGGTTGAGTGGATGAGTGGAGTGGTTGAGTGGTTGAGTGGATGAGTGGAGTGAGTAGGTTGGTTGAGTGGAGTGATTTAGTTGAGTAGAGTGGAGTGGTTGAGTGGATGATTTGGTTGAGTGGATGAGTGGAGTGGTTGAGTGGTTGAGTGGTTGAGTGGATGAGTGGAGTGATTTGGTTGAGTGGAGTGGTTGAGTGGATGAGTGGTTGAGTGCGAAAATTCCTTGGTCTGACTTGGAAGCCAAAAACGACCGATTATAATTCAGATTCATGAAAAGTGCTCTTCATGAAAGTTGTAGATCTTTGTCTTGGCTATAACATGCATATCTGGATCGTCCAATTTGGCTTCCTACAGCCCAAGATATGACCTAAATACCACAGGTTGCTCAAACCCAACTTCAGCACCTCTGTTCCGACTTGCAAGCCCAAACGGACCCATTAGACTTCATTAGTTCAAAAGGTGTTCTTCATGAAAGTTGTTTATTTGGGTCTTGACTATCAACTATCCAAATTTCAGCCCATCTCCATTATTACAGCTTGAGATATGATTTTATGAGTGCACACCATTCGGATTCTAGTGACAGAACCCGTATTCTGACTTCCATGTAAACTTAGGTCCCTTAGACATCTGTTTAGGACTTCGAGCTCTTATCAAAGTTGTAGAGCTTCCTCTTAGCTTTCCTACAAGATAAAATTTATGATTATCAGATATCAGGAACTCAAGTTATGACCAAAATACAGAAATAGTGTAAAATCTCAATAATGCTGAAAATATTCAATTAGGACCAATTTGAGCTCAAACTCACAAAATCATACTAAACTCAATCAATTAAGAATATGGAGAGTGTAAATGACTAAACATAAGGGTTTCTTAATGAATAAAATATGTGATTATCAAATTCCCCCACACTTAGCTTTTTGCACTCTTGGGCAAAACTCAAGATCAAAACAAAGACATAAAAGATTAACAAAATTTTAAATTCCAACGACATTCAAGAGCCCAAAATTTTACAATCAAGAAGAACAACCAAAGGTTCAAGAGATCAAAATATTCATGAGTTAACAATTCTCCACATCTCAAACCAACAAGCAAAGTATCTTCAACATGAATCGAGAATGATAGATCTTCACAAGATTCCCTCTCAATCTCTCAAGTGTTTAAAAAGGTAGGTATTTCACTCAATTCAACCCATGAAAATTACACTACCATAAGCTTGCTTATCTTCTACTTCTCCACTACTCAAAACACATGCATACACAAATCATGAGGACTTTATTCAAGGTTGTAGTGAGGTCAAGGTAACAGAAGAGGGTAAAATGGATATGAGAGGATAAATACCAAAGAGAATAAAAGCAAATGAGAGCTGAGTTCAAATAACAAGCATAAAAGTTCATCCCAACTCTAATGTATAACCCTTTACATATTCATTTCTCAATCCTTTTCTTTTTTTCTTTTTTTTCATATTTGAACATAACTGTATACATACATTTTTTTTCTTTTTGTTCTCTTTTTTTTGTTTTTTTGTTTTTTTTTAGGCACTCTTTCCTTTTTCAACAATCATTTTGTACACACACCCCCACACTTGTTCAAAAACTCATCCATTACCCTAAGGTAAAATAAGAACACGATTTTTCATTTAAGGCACGTAATGAGCTAGAAACAAGGAATGGTCAAATAAGCTCAAAGGGGTTAAGCAAAGGAAAATATACACGGTTGACAGGAATCAGAAAATTTCCAAGAAGTCAAAAGAGTGCTTGATATCATATTGAAAACAAGGTTGGCTATTTGGTTAAACTAGCTAATTAAGAAAGAGGGTCTCAATCATGTTCATGCATGCAAGTGAAATGTAGCTTCAAAAAGAATCAAAGCAAGTTCTAGAGTGGTCATTAACATGAGTGAAAATCACACAAGAAAGAAGAGAATGGCATAAATGTTAAATCCATCCATTAGGCTCAAAATCTCACAAGGTATGCATCTATCAAACTCAATTCATCAATTTAATCATCTATCACCAAGCAGTTCAAGAAGGGAGAAAAGTTATTCAATCATGCAATGAAACTTTTTTTTTTTTGAAATAAAAATTTCTAAAATCTCTCCCCCACACTTAATATAAGCATTGTCCTCAATGCGAAAGAGAAATATAGAAAAGAGCAACACAACCTGATAAGAAGTAAATCAACGCCAAGCAGAAAAGAAGCACACTGTCAGTGCCGCATCACACCCTGAAAAGAAATCAAATCATAAAACTTTAGTACTTCTACAATTTAATACTAATTAATTACTACCTAAAAACAAACTCCTTACTCTGCCACCAATTAAGATGCGTCTCAAGAGTAAAATTATTTACTCTTTACTCTGCCATCCCTAATTACTAAATTGATGACAAATACAACAAACATATTAACAAACACACTCTTTTTTTTTTTGTTGTCAAAACATAGATAGGTAAAGGATAGAATATATTACCTATTGCTTTGCAATTCTTGAAAAGAAAAATCTCACACAAATTTAAACAGAGAAAAAAATACGATAAATAAAACTAAAGATAAAGGAAAGTTATAGATGAAGTGACAAATCACACTCTTGCTCCTTGCTGCCTCCCTTGCTGTTGCCTCTCTTGCTGCTGCCTGCTGACCAATCTATCTGAGCTGTTACTGGATCAGGTTTATAAACAAAAACTTCTAATTTATCAATCAATTCATCAACAGTGGAAGCAAAAATAAGGAGTTGTCTTGCCGAAGGTGTGATGAATTTTTGTTCCACAGCATAGTCAAGAAAATATAACAAAAGATCAAAAAAATTATTAACATTCAGCAAACCTATGGGTTTATGGTGGATGTTCAGTTGAGCCCAAGAGACAATTTGAAAAATTTCTTCCAAAGTACCAAAACCACCTGGTAAGGCTATGAATGCATCAGAGTTTTTAAGCATTGTCTTCATTCGTTCATCCATAGATGATACTTGAAGCTCCTCCCCAATTGTTTTTCCAATGATATTCTATTGAGCTAAAGGTCTAGGAATGATACCTAAAACCTGACTGCCTTTTGAATGAGCAGCAAGTGATACAGCCTTCATTAACCCAATGCTGCCTCCCCCATATACTAAATGAATTTTCCTCGCAGCAAGTGTTCGACCAAGAGTGATTGCTGCGTCTACATATTCTAAACCCTTCCCATAAGTTGACCCACAAAATACACAGATATTGGTAAGTCTACGAACAGAAGAAGAAGAAGCTCCCTCCATTTTACACTTATACTTCCTTTGAATGATTTTGAGTTGAAGGAAAGTGAAGGAAATGTAGTGTTTAAATAGGGAAGAGAATAGAAAAAGTAATGATAGCACCTATATGGGTAGGTTGGCTGTTGTCAGAAAAGTTTGAAATTAAGATTTTTTTTTTGTGACTTCAAGAAAACCATCAGGGTAAAGAAGTCTAGAAACCCCCGAAGGATCCCATCCAAAGGATCGTCTGTCCAAAACCAAAATTCAACAAAATCATACAAAGATAAAATAATAAAAAAAATGATTACATACCTTTATGTACATGTTTCATGGCAGATCTTTATACTGCACGTCATGAGTGCAGTAATACCAAGACGGCTCAGCCAATCTGGGCATTCTTCTCCCTCCCGCTTGTGGGATATTTTGGATTGAGCTACGACGCCACTAATTAAAGTGCGTAAATCGACAGCCTACCACCAACGACCACAGCCAATAAGAGGTCGCTGAAGAGCCCATGGCATTAAATCACAGGATCCAGCTCAGAGGCATTGTCACGCGAGAATGCAAACACGGGACGCTTCTTTCTGTCCATCAACAAGCAGAGCCTTTGGTTAAAACCTGGGAATGCTTGCGCGGCTCTCTGCAGAGCATGGCACACGAACCTTATTTACCGACCGGCGTGCAAAGGTCCACCCGAGTCAATGACGGGTCTGCCACTCCACTGGCAGGGGCTCCTAATCTAATTAAAGACCAAGTACAACCGAAGTTTCGCCCTTTTTTTCATATATTTTTTTTTCATCATCATTTTTTTTTCATTTTTTTTCATTTTTTTAAAAAAAGATATACAAGATAGTATATACATGTTGTGATTGTGGCTCACATCTTCCTCTGGTTTCACATCCAGAAATGGTTTAAACGCCTTCTATGAGTCGAGGATAAGCTTCCCATCCAATTTTCTTATAAATTGGCAAACAAGGTCTTTTTGAGTCAGATTCCCAAGACTGTAACGCTCTTGCTCGTCCCTGAAGAGATTCCACAAACTAAGAAGTTCACGCTGCACAATTCCACAAGAATGCGTCTCAAGAGTCAATAAGATATTATCCAATGACTCCTTACTCAGTCCATTCTTAATGAAAAATATTTTATCTTCTCTGTTTACGGAAACCATCCCCAAAGAGTGACATCGCGTGTTGCAATTCCATCGTGCACATTTGTAACAAACTTTCATTCTTTTTGCTCTTCTCCTTTTTGAAAATGAACTTTTACCGAGACCAGGCATGTATGGGACAAATGAATCTAAAGATTCACTAGCTAAACGAACCTTTGCTTCGATTATCCAGCGTATATCTTCTGGGATGCCCTTATACATTAACAATCTCAGTCTTTCACTCCTAGCTTCATAGACTTTTGTTAGAACATTTAGAGGGAGAGAAGGAAAATATTTTCTTAGATTTGAGAGAATGACATCCATTTTGAAAGGAAGAAGAAATCAGTTATTATGGGAAACTGAAAAACAAACCGACTTGAGAGTCACGGAGTACCGTTATCCGCCATTTAACCGGGAAAGCGCCACCTAGATCTCAATTTTTCAAGGAGTAGGTGCAGATGATAATCTCAAAGCAGAACCTTTCTGACCAATTTCCTCAGCTTTTGCAAAAGGTGTAGTAGACCTTGAATAAAGTAGGCCAATAAAATCCATACTGCAAGATTTTCGCAGTTGTTGTCGTTGAAGAAAAATGACCTTCACATGCTTCCGAGTGACAAAATTCAATGGCACTACCTACCTCATTGTCGGGCACACAGTTTTTTTTTTTGGTTTTTTTTTATATATATAACAAAGGTGGGGTAATAAAAAAAATAACAAAGGTGGGGTAATAAACCAACCACCAAATAAATAAAATAAAAAAAATAACAAAGGTGGGGTAATAAACCAACCACCAAATAAATAAAAAAAATAACAAAGGTGAGGTAATAAACCAACCACCAAATAAATAAAATAATAAAAAATAACAAAGGTGGGGTAATAAACCAACCACCAAATAAAAAAAATAAAAAATGGTGTGGTAGAAACCAACCACCAAATAAATTAATAAGCAAAAAAAAATAAAAATAAATAAATAAATAAATAAATAAAAAAAAAAATAAATGACATGAAAAATAAATGACAGAAATAAATAAACGACAAAAAATAAAAAAAAAAAAAAAAAATGACAAAAATAAATAAATGATAAAAATAATAAATAAATAAATAAAAATTACAGAAAGTAAAAGGGGAGGTTCCTCACTTTGTTAGTATGTAAATAAAAAAATAAAAGGAGAGATTCCCCACCGAGTTAGTATATACAAAAAAAAAATAAAAGGGGAGAATTACCCCATTTGTACAAAAAAAAAAATAAAAATAAAAATAAAAAGGAGAATTAACCCACTATTAATATGTACAAGAAAAGAAAATGGAGAATTACCCTCACAGAATTATAAAAAAAATAGAAAATAAAAAACAAAAATAAAGATAAAAATAAAAGGTTAATTTTTTTTTTTATTTTTTTTTTTTTTTTTAATTTTTGTTTTTTTTTTTGTTTTTTTGTTTTTATTCATAATGCGGATGGAGAAGGTTCATCACCTCCACTTCTGCATTCTCTGGAAGTTCATGATATTGTTTGAGGCGGTGTTTATTGGCCTTATCAAGTGAGGTAGGTGAAAAGACTCCACCAGGATCCCATTGTTTGAAACATGATGACCAAGCTATAGTTAAGACAACATGATAGCTTTCACCGGGGTCCCATTGGTTGAAGTATGATGACCAAACTGTAGGTGAAAGAATATGAGAGCTTTCACCAGGATGCCATTGGTTGTGTGATGAACAAATTAAGCTTGTAGCATAAGGGCTCCCACCAGGGTCCCATTGACCCTTATTTTCCTTAGTTTCACCACTGAAAAGTAATATGTGCACTTGATCAGCTTCATGTGCATTGTTTTTATTTAATGATGGCCCAAAAACAAAGTCCACTTCAGTAGTGACTGTCATCGGGTGCTCTTCTTCCTTTTCTAAAAATTCTTCCATGACCTGCAATTTCTCCTCCCTTTGGGTCTTAGAATCTGCTTTGCAAACAGAATCATCAACTTTCAAGTCTGCAGAAATCTCAGCACAGCTAGCACATATCATATCACCTTGACAATTAGTGCATGAGTGGCAATGAATATAATTATTGAAACCAATAAAATCAGGAAATTCATCACACAACTCATCATGTTGCTCCTCCACTACATTAAGAAGGGGTTCAAGATTACTTACCTTGGGGGCTTCAGAGTTTTTCCCTTCCTCATTTACCTGTTTAGGCTCTTGGTCTTCCTCTGTAGTGATTTGTAGAGGAGAGGTGTGTTCATCTAACGTCTTCTCATTTTGCAATATGACAGCACTAGGATCTTCCATCACATCCTCTTCGGGTTGTGAAGGAAGTCTTTCAGAATTTAGGCTCTGCCTATTACTGAGTTGTATGGTTAACTGATCCAAAGAGTTTTGTATGTCATTGATTGCGGCCCTTGTTTCTTGTTGAAACTGCATAATATCAATGGTCATTTCTCTTATTAGTTCCTTCAATGACGGTTCAGGCTGCCAAGGATCTTGAACTTGCTGCTGTCTCTGAGGGAAATATGTTTGCCTCTGCTGAAATTTTGGAAGTTCATAGGCTAGAGGTTGATTATGAGGTTGCTGTCCATAACTCAAGTTAGGATAGTCCCACCACTCTGGAAAATATGTATTGGAGTAGGGGTTGTAGTTGTTGGAAGGTTCAGAATATCCCCATACTGCCTCTACTTCCTCATTTGTGTCCACTAGGAAAGTGGGACACAAATCAGTTATGTGTCCAGGTGATAAGCAAATCCCACAAGCATCCATGATCAATGGACATCAACACCTACAAGACACTCAGAAAGAAAACATCAAAAATAAAAAAAATAAAATAAAAATTAAAATAAAAATAGAGTAAAAATAGGAAATAAATTAATAGTGTAATTGAAAAATTGGCTCCCAAGAATCGGCGCCAAAATTCTGATGCGTGCGGATGTAGCGATTAAAATTTAGATAAAAATCAGTTGTCAGGGCCACTAGAAAATAAAAACCTTACAACTAGTTGTAGTTAGTAAGGGTCGATCCACAGAGAACTAATTCAATTAACACTATCAAATAATTCTCAATTTAAACTCTGATTGACAATAAATAGTAAATAAGGGGGTTTTGGAGTTTTGATGAAAAATGAACAGTTTCAAAGTCAATAATAATAAATGAACTGAAAACAAAAATATAGGAAAATTGGTTAAGAGATTGAATCCACCACTAGATTTATATGATGATATAAATCCACATATCCTTTTATTTCAACATGCTCAATTATGTTTTTATGCAATTGTGAGAGTAAATCTCTGTTTTCCTTACGTGTTGGCCAATTTAGCAACCGCTCAAATCAACTCCTAATCACTGATTAGTCATAAAGCAACCGCTCTTACAACTATCCAACAATTGCATTAAGATTTAGAAAACCAATTACACTAAGATCTAATCACACACCGGGATTAAATTACTTAGAACATATATTTCTCTAGATCTACTACCCCAACCGCGCATAATAAACCCAGATCTACCACTTTTATAACTGGCAAATAGTACAAAGATAATTATACCCACATGAACATTATACATTCCACTAGATCTACTACCGCAACCGCGCATAATAAACCTAGATCTACCACTTTGAAAGTGGAAATAAGTATAAAAACCTTCATACCAACAATAGATTCAGAAATATATGAATAAAAACATAACTGTGTTGAAATAATCAAATATGCAAAGTTTACAACATCAATACTAGCGGTTTCATCACCCCCTTAACCAAGGGAGGTTTAGTTACACATAACTAGAAGGAAATCACAAGAAAAACTGAGAGAAAAATGAAGGAGAGTCCAACCTCCAACATGATAACCAATGGTGCCCTTTTATAGAAGTCTAGGGTAACAAAATGACAAAGGTAAGTGGATGGATGAGTGAGTTAGTGGAGTGGAGTAGTTGAGTGGATTGGTTGAGTGGGTGAGTAGATGAGTGGGTTGGTTTGAGTGGAGTGGATTAAATATTGGTTGAGTGGGTTAGTTGAGTGGATGAGTGGATGAGTGGTTGAGTGGAATGATTTGGTTGAGTGGATGAGTGGAGTGGTTGAGTGGTTGAGTGGATGAGTGGGTTGGTTGAGTGGAGTTTTGGTTGAGTAGAGTGGAGTGGTTGAGTGGATGATTTGGTTGAGTGGATGAGTGGAGTGGTTGAGTGGTTGAGTGGATGAGTGGAGTGGTTGAGTGGAGTGGTTGAGTGGATGAGTGAGAGTGCGAAAATTCCTTGGTCTGACTTGGAAGCCAAAAATGACCTATTATAATTCAGATTCATGAAAAGTGCTCTTCATGAAAGTTGTAGATCTTTGTCTTGGCTATAACATGCATATCTGGATCGTCCAATTTGGCTTCCTACAGCCCAAGATATGACCCAAATACCACAGGTTGCTCAAACCCAACTTCAGCACCTCTGTTCCGACTTGCAAGCCCAAACTGACCTATTAGACTTCATTATTTCAAAAGGTGTTCTTCATGAAAGTTGTTTATTTGGGTCTTGACTATCAACTATCCAAATTTCAGCCCATCTCCATTATTACAGCTTGAGATATGATTTTATGAGTGCACACCGTTCGGATTCTAGTGACAGAACCCGTATTCTGACTTCCATGTAAACTTAGGTCCCTTAGACATCTGTTTAAGACTTCGAGCTCTTCATCAAAGTTGTAGAGCTTCCTCTTAGCTTTCCTACAAGATAAAATTCATGATTATCAGATATCAGGAACTCAAGTTATGACCAAAATACAGAAACAATGTAAAATCTCAATAATGCTGAAAATATTCAATTAGAACCAATTTGAGCTCAAACTCACAAAATCATACTAAACTCAATCAATTAAGAATATGGAGAGTGTAATTGACTAAACATAAGGGTTTCTTAATGAATAAAATATGTGATTATCACCAGTCGAAGTGGGTATCGAGATTGAAGATAGAGTGAAGAGAGAGAGTTCTTTGAAGGCGCGGAACCATAACTTCCAAATGAGCATGGTGCCTTGCCATTGATCCTGCAAGGTGAGGTGAGAGAGGATGTTGATGAGGCACTCTTGAGTCAACTCGGCCCACTCAACTCTGAGTCCTGACTCAGTTTCTTCTTCTGCCTCAGTTTTCATTTCCATTTCCAATTGAAGAATGAAAATCCTTATCAGATGTTGGTTGATTCTGTTAGGAATACGACCAAAGTCCCACATTGGCTAGAAGTGGGGAGCATGATGTGTATATAAGTATGGACATATATCTCCATTAGTATGAGGCCTTTTGGGGTAAAAGCCCAAGAGCAAATCCATGAGGGCTTAGGCCCAAAGTGGACAATATCATACTAATGTGGAGATATGTGGTGTCCATGGGCCCTACAAGTGGTATCAGAGCCGATGGTTCGGCTTGAATGACTTTGGTATGGACGGTGGTTGGTGGATCCATGTGAAAGGTCCCTTGTGTCGAAAGTCTTCCTAGCGATGTGGAGGCTAGGCGGCGTGTTCCGTTGGACGACGGCGGTACAAGTATGACACCGTATCAAAGCCATGCCCCGAAGTTAGCCATGATGGATGAATCTTCAGAATACCGAACGAAAGTGATGGGCCCTAGTTAACTCATGATGGGATCCGTAGATGTGGACGGATGGATGATCATTTGAGGGGAGGCTCGATGGTCCTTTGTTCGAGGGGAGGATTGTTGGGAATGCGACCAAAGTCCCACATTGGCTAGAAGTGGGGAGCATGATGTGTATATAAGTATAGACATATATCTCCATTAGTATGAGACCTTTTGGGGTAAAAGCCCAAGAGCAAATCCATGAGGGCTTAGGCCCAAAGTGGATAATATCATACTAATGTGGAGATATGTGGTGTCCATGGGCCCTACAAGTGGTATCAGAGCCGATGGTTCGTCTTGAATGAGTTTGGTATGGACGGTGGTTGGTGGATCCATGTGAAAGGTCCCTTGTGTCGAAAGTCTTCCTAGCGATGTGGAGGCTAGGCGGCGTGTTCCGTTGGACGACGGCGGTACAAGTATGACACCGTATCAAAGCCATGCCCCGAAGTTAGCCATGATGGATGAATCTTCAGAATACCGAACGAAAGTGGTGGGCCCCAGTTAACTCACGATGGGATCCGTAGATGTGGACGGATGGATGATCGTTTGAGGGGAGGCTCGATGGTCCTTTGTTCGAGGGGAGGATTGTTGGGAATACGACCAAAGTCCCACATTGGCTAGAAGTGGGGAGCATGATGTGTATATAAGTATGGACATATATCTCCATTAGTATGAGGCCTTTTGGGGTAAAAGCCCAAGAGCAAATCCATGAGGGCTTAGGCCCAAAATGGACAATATCATACTAATGTGGAGATATGTGGTGTCCATGGGTCCTACAGATTCTCAGTTACAAAACGAAAATCACCTTATTAAATCCATCACGAAATACTCTTAAGATTGTTGATAAATTAATAGAAAATAAGATAGATGGATAGTTAAAATTAAAATAGCATAAACAAATAACTTATCAAATATTAGCTGAGGTGTGCAAATGCACTGTGCTTAAGAGTATTTCGCCACCACAAGTTAATAACTCGGTGTAGATGGTCTCATAGCTAGTACTTCCTACGATACAACTGTTACTTCTTGCTAGCTCTGCACTTGAAATAGTAAGGGCACAAGAACAACTCATTGAATAGCTAATGGAAAAGTATTTTTTAAGTGTATTTTTAAAAACACAAGCCTTAGTATTTATAAAGGTTGTATAAAAAATGCCCGTTGGAAAAGTCACTAACCAGTAAAACAGTTAGATAAATTATGAGAAAGTGTTGCAATGTTTTGCAACTTACATCCATAAAAGAAGGGAAAAACCACCAGACTCCAACGTGCAGCAAAAGTTGTTAAGGAGATAAGTTCAAAAAACTAACTTTGACTTTGAAATAAAATTATAAAATAATACAACTAATAATAAAATACAACATAGGTTTATTACTCAGTTGTTGATAATGGAGGTTCTTTTTGAACTTGAAGTTGCATAAGCTATAAGGTTGGAAATGAGTTTTGGGAATTTCATGGGTGTTGGAGAATTTTTGAGGAAGGATTATGGAGGCTCATGGTTATTCATGGTTGTGAGATGAGGATGATGAATAAGGGAGAGGGAGATGAGAATGAAAAATGAGAGTGTCGATAGGTGAAAATGGATGAGAATGCAAGATGAGGGAGCATCTGCCTATGTGTATTCCTCGTTAGAATGAGCGGAAATGTTTTTGGTCGACTTAGAATATGGTAAATATATTATCATCGTATTCTGATATGAGATAAATATCAAATCAAGTTGTATATAATTATGATAGTCATAAGATACAAAATGAATTTATAAATAAGTTGAAAAAAATTAGAATATAAAAGTTAGACGAATAATTGAAATAAAGAATGAGTTGGTTGAGACTTAAGAGAACTGGCCAGGATTGCGTGTGATGTGAGAGTGTCTATGGGTGAGAATGTGAGTGACGGGAGTGAAAATCAGAGTATCCCTCAAAATCCCCAAAACCGTTATGCTCCCTCTTCTTTTGTGTATGTGTGAAAAATTTAGAAGTGAATCGTTTTATTATTATTATTATTATTATTTTAATTTTAAAAAAACTAAAATAAATTTTATTTTTCTTTTGGATTGGGCTTAACTTGACAATCACATTGGGATTAAAGATATTGGACTTTTGGCCTAAAGACGAGATGCATGAACAATTGGACTCATTATTATTATTAGTTTTTCATTTTTTCATTTTATGATTTTTTTTAATTCCTGTATTTTGAAATTTTAAATTTTTGAACCGGACAAAATTAGATGTCTAAGGGGCATACTGCATAGTGTGTTGAACGGGCTAAGAGACAGACAAAAATTAATATGTGAGAGAGTCACCATAACAATGTTGATAACGGAGAAAAAGAACCACGAGTTGAATGGTGCATACTGCGTAGCGTGTTGAACGGGATGAGAGAAGTACATACATTAATGTGTGTGTGAGTCGCCATAACAATGTTGACAACGGAGAAAAAGAACCACGAGTGAAATGGTGCACCATTCAACTCGTGGTTCTTTTTCTCTATTGTCAACATTGTTATGGCGACAGTCACGCATTAATATTTGTCCTTCTCTCAGCTCGTTCAATACGCTATGCAGTATGGACCATTTGACCTGTGGTTCTTTTTCTTAGTTGTCAACATTGTTATGGCGACTCGGACATTATTCCCTCGTCCCGTTCAACACGCTATACAGTATGCGCACGGAAAATGTTATCATAGACTCATTTTATTTGGGTCTATGAATTAATTATTTTTTTATTTAATAATATTTATATATAAATTTAAGTATATATAAAAATTATTAATTAAAATTTATAAATTTTTATATACACAATTATTCATAAAAAAAATAATTTAACTAAATTTTTTATCAAATCTAAATATTATTAATTAAATTTAACTTTTTAATCTTGATATATTTTAATAATAAATTAATGACAATTTTGTGTTTGGTCCATTCATTAACCACCTTATCCATATTAGAATTCTATGTATGCACCATTCGACTTGTGGTTGTAAATGCCTAATGTTCAACATTATCAACACACATTATCAACTTTTTCTTAGTTATTTTCTTCTCATCTACTGGACTTTAATTTCAAGAAAATATCACTAGTTTGGCTCTTTCCTTTTCCGTTATTCTTTTCAATTAAAATATATTTTTGATTCCTATATATGACAATCATTTTTAATTTGATTTCTACATAAAAACTTTTCAATTTAGTTTTTAATGTTTATTGTCGTTATAACATTGAATTGTATTGATTAAATAAAAAATGAGTATTACATACAAGAACAAAAAATATGATATATTTTTACTTCTTATACGTGACACTCATTTTAAATTTAGTTTCTATACTTTACAGTAATTTATTTGCTATACTCATTAAATTATAATGATAATAGATGGCGGAGATTAAATTAAAAATTATTATACATATAGGGATTAATTTGAAATTTTTTTTATATAAGGATCAAATTAAAAATAAGTGTTACATATAGAGGCCTAAAATATATTTTACCTTTCTTTATTTTTTTCATAAACAATTGTATATGATATATTTAAAATAATTATCCTACAATCATAAATATAATTTTATGGAGAGAAATTTGCAATTGCAATTATGTTATAATTACATAAATTGCAAATATTTGTGAAAAAATACGACTAATGTAACATTAATTGAGGTTGTGTTATGGTTGCCGAAGACAATTTAAAAGTATGATTGTAAGATAAATAGTTAACTTACAGAGCAAACAACTTTTTTTTTTCTGATCAAGGGTTTGATGATTGTTGTTCGTTCTCATTAACATATGAAGTGAATTTCACTAAGTTGTGATTTTTGGTCTCCCACATAATGGTTTAAATTCTTTGCTTGTAGTTTTCATTGTCCAAATAAATTGATTTAGAAGTAGGTTTTAACAGTAACCTTTTCCCACTATTTTATCTAAAATATTGCATGATCGAAAAAGTAAATATATCAATTTTCTTAATCATGATAGTATTCGAGGGATTAAAACAGACTAAGGGTGTATTTGGATAAATTTTTAAAAAAACAATTTTAAGATAGTAAAAAATATACGTTTTTCTTTTTCTTTTACTTTTTGACATTTTATTTTTCAAAAACAACTCATTCCAACTTCTCATAAAAAATAGAAAAATTGATTATTTTAAAATTTTGTTAACAAATAAAAGTATTCGAGAAATGTCTTTTTTCATAAAAATAAAAAATTGTCATAAAACCACAAACAAATACACCCTAAACGGCTTAATAGAAAATCAGCCTTCCTAGATTGTTATCACACATTAATCTTAAAACTTAAAGCCAATGGCAATTAAGGTACATGCTCCGTATCAAAATACTCTAATTATTACATTTTGAAGTTGTGCAACACAATATCATCTGGGGATGGATTTAAATTTTAAGGGGACCAATAGGAACTTGGTCGCCTACAATGATTTACTTTTTTTTTTATTATATATGATTTTTTTACGTTAAAACAATTAAACATGCTCTAATGTTCTTTGGTATTATCTATGCAAAAAAAAAAAAAGAACTAAAAGAAATTTTACTAAACACCAAGAAGGTCCAAATTCAGTACATGAGAAATGAAATTTGGAAAAGCTTGGGAGCTAGCTATTAATCAGAAAATAGCAAGTAATGAAGCTGGATACTATAAATTTAATACCCTGTTACAAAAGTCTGACAAGTGGACAAGGATTTGGAAACTGAGAATACAGCCAAAAATTAAGGTGTTTGCATGGTGACATACTACCTACCAAGGTGAGACATAGAAGTAAAGGAGTGGAGGTGGGCAAAAGGAAAAAGAAAAATCACATAATCATAAGTAGAAAAATGAACTAAATACATGGCCTCCGTTTTAGCTTGTGCCCACTTCAATTTCTCCACCTTTGGTCAAAGACGCACATTCACACACGATAAAATATACGAAGACTAGCACCAAAAAAAAAATTTACAAAGATATTTTAACTTTATCTTAATAATTGACATAGTTATAATTAGAACATGCAATTGTGTACTAACATATACATAACATGATCATTCACTGTTAAGCCAACCTCAGAATTACTATAGAAAATTACATTGCCGTTCAACTTTGATCTTCATGACTGAGTTTTTAATTTTAAGAAGTTTCTTTTTAGTGCAAGATAAATTAATAAAAACACATTTCCAATCTCATAAAATGTAACAAAGACTCAAACTCAAAATTTAATAATTATATAATTCAACTTTCTTTTGTTTGTTTGAGGCAGTAATTAGGTAGGCATCAAATTTGAGTTCATATATAATTTTTTTACTTGCATGTAAATTATACAAATACCAAAACGATCATTTTAATTTATTTTAACATGTTAAGTGACTTTTTTTTATAAAATAGAATTTTCTCTGAAAACGAAAATGAATATTTCCCTCTCGTTACTTTCTCTCACACACATTAATTTATGTCCTTTTCTTAGCCCATTCAACACGCTATATGCATTATGCACCATTCGAGTCATGGTTTTTTTTTTTCCGTTGTCAACATTGTTATCGCAACTCTCACACACATTAATTTAAAGTAAATATACATTTTAATTTTTTAATATTTCGTGATATAATCTCTCTCTCTTCGGGTTCAAGTTCAATGGCCTTGCTGGGATGGGTTCTAGTACACGGGATGGTTAGCATCTGATTTTTTTTCTTTATTAATAAATCTAAGAAAAATATTAGATACACACTCTATTATATTTTTTTTAACATATTTTTTTATCGAGTCACATCACACATTAAAACATATATTCAAATTTGATTATACACTAATTAAGATTAAATATATAGTTTAATATATGAAGTGACTCAATAAAAAAAATGTATTGAAAGAAGTATGATAGATATTGTATTTCTAACATTTCTCTAAATCTAATTCACCTGGTATTGCAGTGATTTTGATTCAACATGTTGGAATTAGCTTTTTTATTTAATTGGTTCATTAATTGTTTTTTACTGTGCATCAAAAACTCTGTTGTGAATGATTTTGCTTTTTTTTTTTCCTCTAAATTTCAACGGATATGCTTGGTAGATTTTCAATTGCTAATAATGGTTGATGCCTTCTTTTTGAAACTGCTGCTGCATATAGCAATTATCATGGTATTATCTTGGAGCTTGAAGCATTGACAGCCCATAAATTTAGGAGGACAGCAAGTGAGATTGTTTTTCATGGAGCTTGAAGCATTGAAAGTAGTGGGCAATCTAGACTAAATTTCTTCAACTTCTGCACTCATGTTAAAAACCCATAAGTTTGGATATGATGTTCATAAGTTTACATATGATGTTCATAAGTTTGGATCCTACCTGCAGAAGCAACACAATGAATTGCATGTAATAGTAAAGGGTTTTCATTACCAGTCTAATAGGTTTCAAGTAAATCATCACTACCCTTCATCTTTTTAATCATTAAATCAACGGTCATTTAATTTGGTCCATGCCACAAATTTTAAGGTCCATTAAAAACGTTCCCCACAAATGTGTGAGAAAGTCGCCATAATAATGTTGACAAAAAAAAAAAAAAGAAACACAAGTCAACTGGTGCATTAACATAGCGTATTGAATGGGCGCAGAGAAGGACATAAATTAATGTGTGAGAGAGAAAGTAACGAGAGAGCAACATTCATTTTGGAGAAAATTCTATTTTATAAAAAAAAATCACTTAACATGTCAAGATAAATTAAAGTGACCATTTTGTTATTTGTATAATTTACATGTAAGTAAAAAAATTACATATAAACCTAAATTTGATGCCTACCTAATTATTGCCTCGAACAAACAAAAGAAAGTTGAATTATATAATTATTAAAATTTGAGGTTGTGTCTTTGTTATATTTTATGATATTGAAAATGTGATTTTATTAATTTATCTTGCACTAAAAAGAAACTTTTTAAAATTAAAAACTCAGTCATAAAGATCAAAGTTGAACGGCAATGTAAGTTTCTATAGTAATTCTGAGGTTGGCTTAACAGTTAATGATCATGTTATGTATATGTTAGTACACAATTGCATGTTCTAATTATAACTATGTCAATTATTTAAGATAAAGTTACAAAAAAAAAAACATCTTTGTAAATTTTATCGTGTGTGAATGTGCGTCTTTGACCAAAGGAGGAGAAATCAAAGTGGGCACAAGCTAAAGCGGACGCCATGTATTTAGTTCATTTTTCTACTTAAGATTATGTGATTTTCCTTACGGCGGTGTAAGTGGGCAGCCTTCTTAATTTTTAATTATTCAATTCTTTTCTCTAGTGCCTTTTGCCTTAAAAGGTTTAATTTTTTGTTTATTTATTAAATTAGTAAACTAAACAGCTTATAAAATAAATAATACAAACTTATCAGTCTAATAAGTATTTTCCTTGAATCGGTGTTCTCCATTTGCTTAGACTTCTATCCTCTGCCAAAAATGCTGTAGTTTCATCGATGAAGTACAAACACGTCGTTATTGAGGCATGTCTGTGTGTCAGACATGTATTCGTATTAGACATATAGGGACATCTGTATGACATACGTGTCTTACATGTCGGAATGTGTTTGATTAAAAAATTTATTATTTTTAATTTAGGCATATCTCAGATACACTTGGACACTTCTCGGACACGCTTGGATACGTCTTGGACACGTTTAGATACGTCTATGACACAACTTGGACACGACCTATTCATATATATTTTTTTAAAAAATTTGTTTTCATGATTAATGTTTAATTAGTAAGCTCGTAACTCACTCAAGCCTAATCACATAACTAATGTACCAAGTCACTATTTTCATGTATCAGTATTTTAAGTTTTATATTTTCACACATTACTATTATACTTTTAAGTTTTATTTTTTCACACACCACTATTTTCATCTGCTTCTTCTACTTTTGTTCGTACTAAATCGTCTACTTCGTCGTCACCGAAGTTTGCTTCACACCAATATTCCCTCCAACTATTTTTTTTTATACACATGTACTTTCGCATACATGATTAACTTCTCTTTTAGGAGATTTTTTAGAATATATCAATAGAAATTATGCTCTATATTTTTTAGGATGAGTTTGCTAGATAATAAATATTAACATATATGACATATATTAAGATATTGTAAATCTTTAAGTTTATAGAAATTATATTAATAAATTATGAATATTTTTACTTAAATTTTGAAATTATATATATATCGTATCCGTGTCTTATAATTTTTGAATTTGGTGTATTTTTATGTCTGTATCCGTATCGTGTCTCGTGTTCGTGTCCATGTCTGTGCTTCATAGAGTTTTATCAATGGCATCCCTAAAAGAATCCAAATTAGTTCGTGCTGCCCATCCCACATGGTGAGGACTCTTAATAGTTTTTCCTTGCCATGCTAGATTTCTCTCCAACCAAATCCCATGCCACACCATGACCAAGAGTTCAATGGTCTAATAATCGATCTGCATGTACATTAGAGCATGTTTAATTCTTTTAACATAAAATATTCATATATAAGCAAAAAAGTAAATCATTGTAGGTGACCAAGTTCCTATTGGTCCCCTTAAAATTTAAATCCATCCCCAGTTGATATTGTATTGCACAACTTAAAAAATGTAATAATTAGAGTATTTTGATACGGAGCATGTACCTTAATTGCCATTGGCTTTAAGTTTTAAGATTAATGTGTGATGACAATCTGGGAAGGCTGATTTTCTATTAAGCCATTTAGGATGCATTTGTCTATGCTTTTATGGCAAGAAAAGTATTTTTTTAATGAAAAAAGACATTTCTTAAATACTTTTAGCTGTTAACAAAATTTAAAAATAATTAATTTTTTTATTTTTTATGAGAAGTTGAAATGAGCTATTTCTGAAAAAACAAAAAATAAAAGAGGGAAAAAAGTATTTTTTTTTACTATCTTAAAATTATTTTAATTTTTTTTATCTAAATGCACCCTCAATCTCTTTTAATCCATAGAATATTGTCGTGATTAAGAAAATTGATATATTTTATACTTTTTCGATCATGCAATATTTTAGATAAAAAAGTGGGAAAAGGTTACTCTTAAAACCTACTTCTAAATCAATTTATTTGGACAATGAAAACTGCAAGCAAAGAATTTAAACCATTACGTGGAGACCAAAAATCACAACTTAGTGAAATTCACTTCATATGATAATGAGAACGAAATACAATCATCAAACCCCTGATTAGAAAAAAAAATTGTTTACTTTGTAAGTTAACTACTTATCTTACAATTATAATTTTAAATTGTCTTCCACAACCATAACACAACCTCAATTAATGCTACATTAGTGGTATTTTTTCGCAATTTGCAATTTATGTAATTACAACATAATTATAATTGCAAATTTCTCTCTATAAAATTATATATATATATATATATATATATATATATATATATATATATATGGTAATGCAAATGACCTACCTTAATGAGTTTGGTGGAGGGATCCTCTAGAGAGGTCCCTAGATGGCCTCCTAATGGAGCCCGGGAGAGGAGTGAGGGAATAAAGGAAAGGAAATTAAGATGAAGAGTAATTGCAGGAATCGAATCTCGTTATTCTTCTTGCATGTCCTTAATTCCAACCAACTGAGCTACCAATACGAGATTATAAAATTATATTTATGATCATAGGGTAATTATTTTAGATATATTATATACAATTGTTTATGAAAAAAATAGAAAGTTAAAATATATTTTAAGTCTCTATACGTAACACTTATTTTTAATTTGATCTCTATAAAAAAATTTTAAATTAATCCTTATATATAATTATTTTTAATTTAATTCCCACCATTGGTTGCCATTATGATTTAATGAGTATAACAATTAAATTAATGTAAAGTATTGAAATCAAATTTAAAATAAGTACCACGTAATTTTTTATTCCTATATATAATACTCTTTTTTAATTTGATCCTTACAGTTCAACGTTATAATGACAAGAAACATTAAAAGTTAAATTGAAAAGTTTTTTTACAGGAATCAAATTAAAAATTAAAAATGATTGTCATATATAGGAATAAAGATTTATTTTAATTGAAAAAGAATAACGAAAAGGAAAGAGTAAAAGTGTGTTTGGTATAGATTATGATTAATTTTTTTTGAAAAAAAAGTTATTGTAATAGTGTTTAATCATGTTTGACAAAATCAGTTTCAACTTTTGTACAAAATTTAATACAAAATAAAATCTTTTTAAAGTTAATTTTTATAATCTTTGAATATTGAAACTTATGATTTTAACTTATAGATTATTTCTTATATTTTGATATGTAAATACTATTTTATCCTTAATTAAATATTTTTTTTTTTATTATTTCATACTTATTTTAATAATTTAATATATAAAAATGATTCTTTTTTATATCATCTAAACAAATCAGATTAGTTTAAAATCACTTTACAGCTAATGCATTCAAACATAAAAATGAATAAATTATAATTGATTATAAAAAAAAACTTTTATACAATAATCAATTATTAAGCATGATCAAATTTTTATAACTTTTCCAAACACACACTAAAACTAGTGATATTTTCTTGAAATTAAAGTCAAGTGGATGAGAAGAAAATAAGGAAGAAAAAGTTGATAATGTGTGTTGATAATGATAGCTATCCGCCCAAGTGTGTGTTGATAATGTGGAGTTTCGATACTCTATAAATCAGACGTTGGGTACGGTGTGAATCAATTCCAATTCCAATACAATGATATAGAATAAAAGCTTTCATTTCATTCGTGGTGTTATCATGGTGAGATTCTCCTTCCAAGCTGCCATCATTTCTCTGTGGTTACTATTTGCAATTGTATGCAACTTGGTCATATGCGATTTGAAGGTCCATTGTAACCAAAAGGATCGGCAAATACTCCTCTGCTTCAAACATGGACTCATTGATCCATCAGGCATGCTCTCTACATGGTCCAGTGAGGAAGATTGTTGTAATTGGAGAGGAGTTCAGTGTGACATCACTGGCAGAGTCACAAATCTCAGCCTCCCTTGTTCCACTGGTGTCTCCGATTATAGTGGCAACGTGGACAAAAAACATTGCCTGGCAGGTGAATTCCAGCAATCTTTACTTGAACTTGAGTTTTTGAACTACTTGGATTTGAGTAACAATAACTTCAAAGCTATGCACTTGCCATTGGATTGTCAAAACTTGTCACTAGTTAACTCTCCTCGTGGGAGTGAAAACTCCTCCAACCTTGAATATCTTGACTTGTCAAAAAACCAAAACCTTGTGATTGAAGATCTTAGATGGCTTCCTCGTCTATCATCCTTAAAATATCTTAACTTGAGTTTCATTGATCTCCACAAGGAAACTCAATGGCTTCAGATATTGACTACGCTTCCTTTACTTTCTGAGTTAAACTTGCAAAGTTGTCTACTTCAAAGCCCTAGTAGTCCATCTCTTGACTATGCCAATTTCACTTCAATCGAATATCTTGATCTTTCTGACAATGATTTCCACTTTGAATTACCTAATTGGCTATTCAATCTGAGTGGCCTTTCCTATCTATTTCTTGGTGGGAATCATTTCCAAGGCCAAATACCCAATACTTTGTTGAATCTTCGAAACTTGTATTTCTTGAGATTAAGAAACAACATGCTTAGTGGAACAATCCCAGATTGGTTAGGCCAACTTGGAAGCCTACACTATCTTGATCTATCTTGGAATTTATTTACTGGTCCTATTCCAACAACTTTAGGGAATCTATCATCCTTGAGAACCTTGGATGTCTACTCAAATCACTTGAACGGTAGCCTTCCTGGTATTCTTGGCCAACTCTCGAATTTGGAGACCTTGAAAACTGCTGAAAATTTTCTTATTGGGGCTGTGTCTCATAGAAATTTTGCCAAGCTCTCAAAGTTAAGAACATTGTCGTTAGGCTCTCCTTCCTTGATCTTTGAATTTGATCCCCATTGGATTCCTCCTTTTCAACTTAACGTACTTATCTTGGAATATGCATATCCTACACTTCCTTCATGGCTATACACACAAACATCTCTTAGTCAACTTCAAATTGTCAGCTCGACATTTGCACTCGAATCTCCAGACAAATTTTGGAACTGGGCAGTTGACATTCTTGAATTTATCAATTTATTCAACAATTCAATGGACTGGGACATGTCAAACGTGTTGTTGAACTCTAGAATCATATGGATGAGTTCTAATAATTTAAGAGGTGGCCTTCCTCGATTAACACCAAATGTGACTATTTTCCAAATAGGAGGCGACTTTTTGTCTGGTCCTATTTCTCCTCTCTTGTGTCATAAGATGAATGGGGAAAACAATTTACAGTATTTGGGCCTCCCTAATAACTTTTTATCTGAAGGGCTCACAGATTGCTGGGAAAGTTGGAAATCATTGGTTCATGTTAATTTAGGAAACAATAATCTTACCGGCACGATTCCTTATTCAATGAGTTCCTTGTCTAATCTCATTTCATTGGATCTATATAATAATAACTTGTACGGGGAGATACCTTTGTCGCTGCAAAATTGCCAAAAGCTCAAGATCCTTAATCTTGGTGAAAATAAATTTTCTGGAAGTTTACCAAATTGGATGGAACATAATGTGATAGCCCTCGGATTGAGATCTAATCAATTCAGTGGTGAAATTCCCTTACAAATATGTCAACTTTCTTCTCTAATAGTGTTGGATTTTGCAAATAATAGATTATCAGGAACAATACCCCAATGCCTACAAAATATCACAGCCATGGCCATCGATAATGTTTCAGAAGGTGAAGGTGAGGCCTTTTACATTATAGATAAAGACTCACAATTCGAATTTCAAGTCCCAATTACGTTGCTCGTTAAAGGCAATGAATTAGTCTATTTTCAGAATTATATGCATGTTATTGACTTTTCAAGCAACAACTTGTCTGGGACAATACCTTCAGAAGTATTTAGGCTCACTGGATTGCAATCCTTGAATTTGTCTCGAAATCAATTAAGGGGATCCATACCAGAAGAGATTGGCAATTTGAAACAACTAGAGTCCCTTGATCTCTCAATGAATAAATTTTCAGGAGAAATTCCTCAGAGCATGTCTGCTTTGACTTTTCTTGATTTCTTGAACCTCTCATTCAACAATTTCAAGGGCCCCATCCCACCTGTGACCCAACTTCAAGGTTTTACAGCACTTAGCTATATTGGCAATCCTGAACTTTGTGGTTTTCTTATTTCAAAGAACTGCACTCAACATGAAGCACCCAATTACACAAAACCTATGGAAGAAGATGAGGAAGACTCTGAGCTATTGAAATGGTTCTATATGGGCATGGCAGTTGGATTTGCAATTAGCTTTTGGGTAGTTTGTGGCTCCATTTTCTTCAACAGGACATGCAGACATGCATATTTTAAATTTCTTAATAATATGAAAGATCGACTTTATGTCAAGATGGTCCTAAAGTGCACTCCTTCTGTTGACATCTAGCAATGTGGTAAGTAAAAGAAGTTTTTTTATTGTTTATAATTGAATCATACAAATCTCACAACCTGTTATCACTTATCAATCACCTTTTTTTTTCTGTTCTGAATTTCACAGTCATAGAGTTAATAATTGATAAACATGTTCTTTGTTTTTTTTATATATATGGGTGAGTATAGTGTCTTTAATTAATATATAAAAAATAAATTAACATCGGTTGGCACAATTGGTATTGCGTCAAGCCACCAATTAAGTCAGCTGGGTTTCAATTCCTATTCCCATCTTAGAAGAAAAAAACTAATAAAATAATGAATTGACAAGGGTATCATCCATCAAATATGTTCATTATATTATTTCCTTACTTGAATTTCTATTACACGATCTTGATCATTATTATTTTTGTTATTGATAATATTATATCTACATCTAAACTCATATAGTTATTCCTTACACATACTACTTTTGAAAAAAATCTCAAACAAAACCTGTATTTCTTGAGCTTACGTAACGACATGCTTAGTGGAACAATCCCAGATTGGTTAGGTCAACTTGGAAGCCTACAATATCTTGATCTCTCTGAGAATTTATTTACTGGTCCTATTCCAACAACTTTGTGGAATCTATCATCCTTGAGATACTTGCATGTCGCCTAAAATCACTTGAATGGTAGGCTTCCTGATATTCTTGGGCAACTCTCGAATTTAGAGAGCTTGAGTGTTTTTGAAAATGTTCTTGCTGGTGTTCCATAGAAATTTTGCCAAGCTCTCAAAGTTGAAGTAGTTGTGCTTAGGCTCTCCTTCCTTGATCTTTGAGTTTGATCCCCATTGGATTCCTCTTTTTCAACTTGACAAACTTACCTTGGAATATGCATATCCTACACTTTCTTCATGGCTATACACACACACATCCCTTTGTGATCATGAAATTGTCAGCTCGACATTTGCACTTGAATCTCCAGACAGTTTTGAAACCGGGCAGCTAACATTCATGAATTTCTCTATTTATTCAACAATTCAGTGGATTGGGACATGTCAAATGTGTTGATGAACTCTAGAATCATATGGCTGACTTCTAATAATTTGAATGGTGGCATTCCTCGACTAACACCAAATGTGACTATTTTCCAAATAGGAGACAACTCTTTGTCTGGTCCTATTTCTCCTCTCGTGTCATAAGATGAATGGGGAAAACAATTTATAGTATTTGGGCCTCCCTATTTGTTTTTTATCTAGAGGGCTCACAGATTGCTGGGAAAGTTGGAAATCATTAGTTCATGTTGATCTAGGAAACAATAATCTTACAGGAACGATTCCCCATTCAATGGGTTCCATGTCTAATCTTATTTCACTGTTTCTGAGTAATAATAACTTGTATGGGGAGATACCTTTGTCGCTGCAAAATTGCCAAAAGCCATGATCCTTGATCTTGGTGAAAATAATTTTTCTGGAAGTTTACCTTATTGGATGGGACATGACTGTTTAGACATTTATTCAGTTTAGCATTTATTCATGACTGTTTAGACATCTTCATCGTGTAACATCTTGTTTCATTTCAATTTTAATGTATTTATTACACCTTCGTTGAGTCTATATGACTCACAACTTTCCTTGTTGATTGAATTTTTCAGATTAGCTGCCTATAGAGTAGCACATTATGGAGCTTCTGTCCTTCATACTTCTTTTTGGTAGAGCTTCCACCTGCAAATGTCATGTTGATCGTTGTGTTTGGACTTCAATTGTTGTCTTTCGACTATTGTTGTTTGTGGAAATTTATGTTTGATAACTATTTGTATATAGGATTTGAGTGTGGTGTAGTGGATATTTCTAGTATTTGTATTCAGCTATGTCTACATTTTAATGGATACTGCAAAATTTTAAGTAGCTCCTATCTTGCGTAAGTAATCTACTTATGTCTACTTGTTATTTGAGGTATATTACTAGTAGGCTCGCTAGTTTCAAAGCCTAGATTGGAGTTTGTATGGCGACATTTAAGGATAACCATATTGAGTGCCATTTAGTGTAGACGTTTCTTTATTTACAGTATTCAGGAGTTTCCATTTTTGTTACAAAAAAAATGTTATTGTCCATGAGAGATTAATGTGCATTTTTTTAATTAGTGTTCAAAGTTGTGGTCTATGTAGCCTCATTGCAAGCGGAGAGGTATAGGCTTTGGGATAGCCATCATATTGAACATGCATTTAGCATAGACGTATATGTGGTTATTGTATGGAGAAATACAATAGTTCCAAATTTTGTCAAAAAATAAAAATTAGACTATTTATAACTAGGAATGTTTAATGTGTGTTTTTCATATTTTTCTAAATGTTGATTTGATTACTAGTATGAGACGGTATCCAAAATGGTTGGTACTTGGTCAAACTCATTGACAATATCCTTAAAAACTTAAATAAGTTTATGCTTTTCATAATGAATAATGTTTGATGCACATAAATAGCAAGTACATTACTCACATTTATGTGAAGTAATAGAATCAGGGTGTAAATATGTGTAAAAAAATAAGATAAGGTCAATAATTATTCTTAGTGACAACACTGTTGTACCTCTAGAGTTTGTGATATAGATCAAAAATAAGAAAAATTCTTTTGCACATGAAGAGTATTACTCTTTACATTAAATTTAATTTAATAATATTTTATTTTTTAGTCTCTCACGTCTCACTTTTTTACAAGAAGAAAGTATAACTCTCAAATTACACAATAATTTCTCCAAAATTAGAGGCCTATTGTCAAGTTGGTGTCCCCAATATATGGCTCTAGACATAATGGTTGGAATTCAACGTTGGAGGTATCCCAATCAGAGAAATTATACAGTTTAACATGTCATCAATTAAATATTTAAATTATTATTTAATATATATAAAAGTATTGTTAATTATTAGTATAATTTTATGATAATTTTTATTATTTTATATATGTCAAATAATAATTTAAATATTTATGATAAACTGTAACCACTTAAAAATTACTCATCCCAGTGATAGATGTTAAAAGGGATACAGTTGAAAGCCATGTGAAGGAGTTGATGGAGGGGCAAAAGAGTAAACAGATGAAAGAGAGAGCTTTGGAATGGTAGAAGTTGGCAAAAGATGCTGCTTCTGGCCATGAATCTTTGTATATGAATTTCGAGAACTTGGTTCGTCAAGTTCTTATGGGCAAAATCGTTGAAGGTTAGTGTTTAAAACAATCCAAATCTGTTTACAATCTTCTCCTTGAAGCTACATTTGAGTTCTATTGGATAATTCTTGTAAATGTCCCAATTAATCATTTGTTTATTTGTTTTCAATTAGAGTAATGTTAATATATAATTGGTTTACTGTCACTTCTATATGTGAAAGTATATTTATTATTTAAAATTATAAATATATACATATTATAATATTTAATAGTGAATATACTCTCACGTATAAAATTTCACTATAAACCCAAATCTATATTAACATTACTTTCCAATTGATTCCAATTTAAGATTTTGCCATTGATAGTAGGTACTAAATAGGACTAGCTTTGAATTCTCTTATTAAAACAAATTTTTAACTTTGTGGAGGTTTATAATCACTACTATTTGTTTATTGTTAATTTTTTTAATTATTTTCTCATTTTTAACATTTTTTTATTAAACAATGAGTCAAATTAGTATTCTATCGTCACTCTTATATATATCCAAATTTCTTATTAACAATTACAATAATTAATTTTAAATATAAAAATCAGTTCCTAATTTCAGCATTAGCTTTTTTTTTCTAAATTAAATGTGCCTTACGCCAAAAATGAGTTAGAATCCAACACAGAAAAAAAAAAATTCATCAATACTTCCAACTAATGCCAATATAAGAGTGAATTATTTTTTTATAGACAACAGGGCTTAAAAGCCCAAAAGAGGGAATACCTGGCTAGAACAAGTGAGCATGACGGGGCAAGAAGATCACATTGCTTAAATGAATTTAAAATTATAAGAACAATGACATGCGTAGGGATAACCCCAAATAGAATTTCTCTTGACCTTAATCTTCACTGGCAGAGATAGTTATTAAACTCGAATTCGTGATTGACTCAGTTGAGTAGTGGGTGAATGGATTATTAGTTTAACTAATGAGTCACCAGTCAAATTGGGTAAAATAATAATAATAATAATAATAATAATATATCCAAGTTAATCTATTTTCTTACATTTCTTTGACTTTTGCAATTTTATAGTTTGTTAATTTTTTTACATGAATTTATAGTTTGTTCATTAGTAATTTATTATAGTACATTAATAAGAGTTGGGCCATCTTAAAATAGAAAAACAAGCTTTTAGAATAAAATATAATTAAATTTTGCTTAGCCCATTTAGAGAAGCCCATTTTCATCCTAAGGTTTTAGTATGTATCACTATCACTTCCTAAGTCTAATACAGCGGCCGCTCACCCTTCTTTCTCCTCTCCCATCCTTCTTCCAACATCTTCGAGTCAAGAATAGCCATGGGAAGTTAGGAACGAATGGGTCACACGTAGAAACATCACCAACACATCAGCAGCAGCAGCACAAATGCATTAACGGTGGCACCCACGATTTGATGGCGGTACCCACAACAACGACATCCCTTGCATCCTGTGGCTCAACCCACTGGTCTTGTCCAAGTTTTATAACTATGGTGGCAGAGTAAGGGTTAGTAAGAGTAGAACACTAGAAAGCAAAGTGGAAGACGGAGTCAGAATGAGGACACTAAACTTCTCACAAAATACACTAAACCATGTTAAGCTAACTATATGATTAATCGGGAACCGGTCCATTCATACATTTATAACCGGCATTTCGTGAACCGGCGTGAAATTCAGGCTGAATCTTAAAAATGCCCATCACAAGATTTAAACCTATTTCATGGGCTTATCCAATGTGTTGGTTACCATCAAGCTAAAGCTTGCTTCTTTTAATAACGTAGCAATCAATATATTTATTATGATTTTAATTCTAGGGAAATGAATTAAAAAATGAAGAAAATTTAGATAAAGTTACTTATGTACTTGTGGTGCTTGTTTCCAATAAAAACATGACATGTGTCTTATTTTTTAGTTATTTAATTATTATTTTCAAAATTTTCATTAATGAATTATAAAAAAATGTATACATGTCATGTTTCTATTGGATACAAGTACCACAAGCACTTAAAGAATTTTACTTAAGTTTTACTCTTAAAAAATTATAATTTGAGATATGAAATTATGAATCCCAGACTCTTGGCTAAATAAACTGCACTTTGATTCTTAGTCACTTATGCCATTCGATTAATAAGTTGTAATATTTTTATATTGTTTTTGTTATTGATATTCAACTATTTTAAGATTAATTTTATTTGTTAAAATATATTTAGTTTAATATATACTTAAATATAACTATACAATGTAAGATTTATTTATCATATTGCTTTGATGTGTTTGTCTTATGAATTACTATCATAATAATTTAGATATATTTTATTATTTTTAATATTTTTTTATGTTTAACACACATAGACAGACACACACCCACATATATATATATATATATATATATATATATATATATATATATATATATATATATACAAAATCCCAATCCAACCTCATTTGAATCACCTATGGACCTTAAAACCTTCTCTTTACCGGCTCAAGGATTAGTTCAATTTTGAAAACACTATTATAAAGCCATGTCTTCATGATAAAATAAGATAAAATAAGTCAAGATAACACACTGACACTAAATGTTGAGAGGACATAGGAATGCATGATTTACCAAAAGGTAGAAGTGTCAAATGGGTCTACTTGGCCTTACTTTGAGTCCGGCCAAGTCGAACCTAATATGTTTCATGTTAGCATTTTTGTTAACCTAGCCTAACCTGTTGAGGACTGTGAGTTGGGTGAGCTGGTCCACCAATCGGTCAACTCTTTTATTTTTTAAAAGAATAGTGAATTTAATATTAAAAATTTTAAATAAATAAAAATAAGAAATTTAAGTTATTTAGTTTTGAGTTAATGACAAATAAATTAGAGAGCAAGCTCAGTTGCCAATTAAATTTTAATTTTTCAAACAAAAAAAATTTGTAGTATCTTCTTAAGTATATCTTGTTAGGATTAAAAAAAATTAAAATTTAGACTAATGGACTAACTTAGTTCGAAATGAATTATTCCTATTTCAGACTCGGTCACATTGGATTAAATTAAGTTTAAACTTGAATTTTAGTACTCCAACAAGCACATTTTGTAAGGTTATTCTCGACTCATTTTGACAATTCTTGTGTAACAAATTGTTCTTTTTTATTTTTATTTTTGCTTGCTTATCCTACATTAGAGTTTTTGACCCAAAAATGACATAATCATGAACAACAAACAAAAGCCCATTAAGCAAATATCAACGAGCCCAAAATCAAACATTACAGCATGAAGAAGCTTAGATTTGTGCAAGCCTATAAAAAATAGAATGCAGATGCAGAAATCAACAATTATGTAGTCATGAGTAACAAACCAGTGTAGTATTTTCATCTCTAAAGACTCCCACAATTAACTAATGAAATGGTCAATCCGCGTGGAATCCTCTTAATCATTAGGAATCTAATCATGGCATTAAAATAGTACACATAGGAAAATCCTAGCACATTAACAAGAAAATGAAAATTCCATTATTTTTTTCACCCATTTACAGCAAAGGCAACCTCCCTTAATCAACTTTCCACACTACTTTTTAGTATATTGAAACAACACCTAGTAGGCTCAAGGCCAATTATCAAACAAACCGACATGTTATCAAGCAATACATACGCAACCAAAGTTTCACAACTCACGCTATTAACTGGTAATTCATAGCAAAGAAAAACGTGTGGCTACCATAACCCGACAAATTAAGCCACTAGCACTCAACATCACTGAACTAATCTAATAGCAAGAATCATACCAAAATTTCTTCTAATGGTAAAACAGAACCAAAGATGTCAAATCCTAACTGGAGAATATTGCCCGACTAGATTGATATCCAAACACCTATAGCAGGAATTAATGAAGAAACAAACCCACACTAGATTTAGAAACTTCCACTCCAAGAACAAAAAATAAGAAAAGAATTATAGATTTTAATCATGAATTATATAGCAGGATGACTTCACAGAACAGAAATCAAAAATGAAAAATCATTATGGAGCCATCAACAAAAGATAGATGGTTTACCTCCAACTTATTTGCCATTGACCCAAAAATAAGCGATAAACTAATATTCTTATTTATCTTTGGTCATTTCCAACAAAAATAAGAGATAACAATGTTATCTTCTTCCCACAGAACGTGAAGACACTGAGTCTAACACATTTCAACCAATCGACTTTGTAGGTAAACTACACAATCTATGACATTTCCATCTCATTTGGAACTGTGCTTGGATTCTTGTTTGTTGCTCAAATTTCGATGTTCGAAAGTACTCAGGTAGAATTTTGTGAGAAAATTTTTTTTTACCAAAGTAGTTGGTTAATTTGATACTTGTCAAAATGTTATTTCCTATGTTATGGACACAGTCTATGAGATGTTTGTTCCGATTGACAAGCCTGAACTAATGTTTAACGCCAGTTCTGTTTTGGCAAAATTTAATTTTAGAGATTCGAGTCTCCAACAATGACTTGGAGATAGATAGAGAAACTGCGATGGAAGAGTACAAGGGGAGCAAGCCATTAGAATTGGGGTAATGGTGAGAAATTTCAGTATTTTATATAAAATTTTAAATTCAAATTTCATTATCACCACTGTATTTAAAAAAAAAAAGAGCTCAAGGAGAGACGATTAGGACAGGAAGGCAACAAGATGCTCTTAGGATTTTAATGATGGAAGGATCAAAGTATGCTTTTGGATGTGTTGAAAGACTCAACAATTTTTGGATGCTAGTCAACATTATTAGAATTGGTAATTTACTGTGTGAAATATTTCTCAAGTGTAGAATTCATCATTTTTGTGTATTGGTAAGATGGTTGAGTGGACACTGGAGAGCAACACAAGAATTACAAAATGACAGGGATTGGCAAGGGAAAATGCTACACTGAAAGATATATGATTGTAAGAATAATGATTAGTTTTACTATTAGTTATGGAAAAGTTTGTTATTTATTATTGAGCGTTGACTACTTGTATAAATAGAACTTAGACTCTCAAATAATAAATAAGAAGATTGGTTTGAGGAATAAGGCTAACAGTCTTATTAGGCTAAGGAACTAGGTTCTTTATAATTCACCATTTTACTTACTTGAAACTATCTATTTTTATAATTGACCATTCCATTTACTTTATTATTTTTTTTCTATTTTTATTCAATACTTGACACTATTTTTTTAGCAACAATCTCTATCTATTTAAACAACATGGCATCTAAGTTTCTTTTTTTTAATGTAAGCTTTGCGAATATCAATATTTGAAAAATAGTAAATCACATGAATCAGTTTCCATGAAACGACTCACGTATATATAAATAGAAAAAAATGAATTAATTTGTGTTTTGTCATATAAAAAAAGAACGTGTGACTTGTTACTCTTTAACTTTGTACAAACACAAAACTTCGTGGTCAAATTTGTAATAAGTTACATTACTCTTAAAACTTTATTCTAGTGTCAGTAGTTGGATCTAGTTTGAATCAAGTTTAGAGTTTAGACTTCATATATAAATTTGATTTGATGACAGCTTTTAAGTGGTGGTTAAGAAATAAAAATAAAATGGACCCGTTTCCTTACCTGAAACAACGAAAATGACAAAGGAGATGCTTCAGCCGTGTTTCAAAAAAATAAAAAATAAACAATGAAGAAAATACCACTAAAGAAACAAAAATACAATAAGTCAAAGGCTTTAATTCCTTTTACAATTAAGCTTGATTGATCTTAAGAATTTTCAGAAAATAAATCTAGAAAAAGACACATAAGAAAAACGAGGCATTGATGAATTAAATAAGTGTTTTGTTAACGTATGTTTTGAGAATATATATTAAAGATTAAAAATAATATTTATTATTTATTATTATTTAAAAAATATTAATAAATATTTTTAAAATTTTAAAAAATAAATATTCTTTAATTTTTATTATTATTTTTTAGTATAAAGGCAAAAGTCTATTACTTGATGATGTATATTATGATAATCAACATACAAGATCATAAATATTTTTGCAAAATCACAAAAGTACAAATTTCAATATTTTTGTATCAAAAAATCATAAATATTTTAAAATAATATTTTAATATCATTTTTTTAAAGATTAAAGTGGGTGTAAACTCAATTCTCTTCTTCTACCCTTTTTTTATAAAAAAGTTTATAAAAAAAATTCCAATAAAAAACATTGGACTAGGAGAATTATTTTTTTCAAAATATATTGACATTAAATTTTAAAATCGTTCGAAGAAGAATTTAATTTCAATCGGCATGAAAATTTATTTATGATATTCTTATCCTAAAAAAATAAAATGATTAGATAAAAGTGAAATTATTTTTTATATTAACACATTTAAAATTAAATCCCAGAATAAAATGGTGTAGAAGGAAAAAAACAGGATAAATAATTAAAAAATTAATTAAAAGAGTTAATTGCTTTAAAGTGTTTCGCCGCCGTGTTGGCTCCGTCAGAGGAAGACTGCAAAGTACAACTCCACTTTTGTTCTCTCTCTCTCTTTCGGATCCAAAAATCATTGTGGAATCTGTCTCTCTATCACAGTCACAAGCAAAGGTGCTCTTCTCTCTCTCTCTCTCTGTAATTTGGATTCTGGGAATTCTCAATGAGAAATGGAAGGAAAGGAAATCAAGATTTGTAGCCAAAAACAGAATCTTGGTTCCTTCTGTTTCTTTGTTATTTTATAGACATTGCTTTACCTTTTTTGCGTGTTTCCTATCCATATGTTTGGATAATATGTATTGAAAAAATGGAAAGGAAACGAGGATTACAGAAATAATTTTTTTATTTAAAAATTTTAAAATATATGAAAATAAAATAAATCATATAGATAATTATTATTTTTTTAAATATTTAATTTTTATTATTTTTAAAATTAAAGTAGAATATGAAGAATATAATAAAAATTTCATTTGTTATTAATAAAATTTTTAAATAAAAAAAATTAAAATTATGTTTCATTTCATTCTTTTTTATTTTATTTGCGTCTTCTGTTTTCTTTCTTAAATAAAAAACATCGAAACTGATAAGTTTTAAATTTTTATCCTGACGTGTGTTTTCTTTTTTTGGTCCATCTGACATGTGTTTTCTTGATTCAAGATTTTTTTTAAAAAATTTCTTTTTAAGAGGGTGCACTGCTTAGATTCTATTCCTAAATTTTGGTTTGTTTCCTTTCTGCTTCACTAGTGTGTTCCTTCTTGTTGGTTAAAAATGAATTTGATTCTTTATGTTGACTACTAAGAACGGTAGAAATTTTAGCGGGATTTTCTGAAATCATTGATCAGGATCATGCTGCAGAATATTTTTTAAAATTACCGTGTAATGTTATTGCCTGTTGGTATAAACGTATAGTTTAATTGATGGGATCATTTCAAGATCTCTGGCTGAATTATAGTTTGACCACTTAAACCTTGATTATATTTTCCTAAAAGTGCTCTCTGATTTGTTCTGAAACTTCTTTTAGTTTGGTTATTGGATGTGCTGAAGGAGACTTCATTAAGTTCTTCTGCTGAAGAAGTGAGAAATTCGTGTTGTGACTAAGAGCTATTTGTTTACAATGTTCACAGACTAGAAAATTTGCTCTATCAAGAACTGAGGGAGGTTTAGGCCCATGATATTTTGATATCTCTCTGTAATAGGAAGACCATGGGACGAGCTTCACCATTACTTATAATTTTTTTGGTTCTTGGTTCTTCCTTTGCCACGTATAATCTGGTAACGATGATAATCCACTATGGATCTTCAGAAAGTGTGGCTATTGATGATGGTGCATTATTTTTTGACCCCATTACTGAGATGCCTGCGCATGTAAAGAATCGGAAGACATCTAAAGCACCCTTTCATGTTGCTTTAACGGCTACTGATGCTCCATACAACAAATGGCAATGCCGCATCATGTATTACTGGTATAAAAGACAAAAGAACTTGCCTGGGTCAGAGATGGGAGGATTCACTAGAATTTTACATTCTGGAAAGCCAGACAACTTGATGGATGAAATTCCTACTGTTGTGGTTGATCCTCTTCCAGCAGGTCTGGACCGGGTGAGGTTACTGTAACTTTCAATTAAATAAAAATATTCATGTTTTATCTTTCTTTCGTTATCTTTTTTTTTTCCAGCTTATTGGCTTAATAATATTTTAGTTGCTTTTAAAATTAATTCAGCTTGATCGTTAAAGTCCATTGCTATACATGCTTGTGTATGTAAATCTGTTTATCTCTTCTTCTTCTTCCTTTTTTATTTATTTATTTATTTTTACATTTTTACAAGTCAAAATAAAAGGGATGGGGTTTTTTAGTCCTCTGGTGACATGAAATAAGTAAAATCTTAGAAAATGATTTGGTGTCAATGAAATAATTCAAAGGATGATATCAGATGGAGGAAAAGAGATGGATCATTGAGAAAAACCATTACACAATTTCAGTGCATGCTTAAATTTCTAAGGCAACCCTCATAAGAAATGGAAGTTTAGGGGTGTTTTCCTTGTCTTTTGAAGATGAAATTATTAGAAGCTCAGTACTGCAGAGTTCAGTCTTCAAATGTTTGGTGGGACAAATATTTTGTACATAAATTTGGAGTTCCATCTATTTATAAAATTTATCCTTCTTAGAAGTTGATGCAAATAAATGTCGGCTGCTTGACTTGTATTTGAGGCTTATTTTTGCTTGTCTATCCACATTTTTGTATTCCTCACCTTTAACTTTTTGTTATTGATGTTTTGATAAATAGTCAATAATTGAATGTCCTTTTCTACTTTTATATCTAATTTCTATGTATACCTGATTGGACATTTATTTATTTATTCATTTTTGGTTTTCTACAGTCAAAACAATTTAAATGTTTTCTTACTTATTGCTTAATCTGTTTCTGTTTGCAGGTATACATCGTCCTGAATAGTGGCCTTTGTTCAGTGGCTGGAAAAGACTACTATAGAGGAAGAGTTAGATCTCTTATACTAAGTGATCTATCTTTTATTTTACAATATAAAAATTGTCTTAGTTGCTCTGCTTTTGATGCAGATATGTGTTAATGGCGAAGCCTGATCACATATTTATACTTCCTCTGCCCAATCTGGCTTATGCAGGACATCCAGCTGCTTTTCCATTTTTTAACATTAGGCCTGATCAGAATGAAAAAATCATAAGGAAATTTTTATCTTGAAGAGTATGGACCAGTTACCAATGTTGATCCAATTGGCAATTCTCCTGTAATTATCAGAAAGGTAGAATCTCTTCTAAAAACTGCTACTTTAATTGAATAGGATCCGTACATTTTCTTGATGTTTGAATAACTTCCCATGTCCTTATCATTGTGCTTGTTCTTGTAACCAATTTTATCAATTACTGGTGCTCCTCCTTTTAAATTTCATCAGCATTGTGTTAATGCCAATCAGTTTCATATAGACTTTTCTATTTTTTTTACAGGATTTGATCGCAAAGATTGCCCCCACATGGATGAATGTTTCTTTGAAGATGAAAGAGGACCCGGAGACTGATAAAGCTTTTGGATGGGTGCTAGAAATGTATGTCTGGCCAAACCAAATAACTGATAGCTGATGCTGCATTTTTTCATTTTTCGTTTTTTGTTCTAAAAGGTAAAGGTGCTTATAGTTTGATACCGATGTTATGTTAATGGTACTTTCTTGTTGAACCAAAGGTATGCTTATGCTATAGCATCTGCCCTTCATGGTGTGCGGCACATTTTGCGGAAAGACTTCATGCTACAGGCTTGGCATATTCTTATGTAGCTCTTAATTTTGTATTTGGTTTATGTTGTTATCAGCTCAAGTGGGTTTCAGATATGGCAAGCATACCAAACTCTAAATTTACTTTTCTTGAATGTGACTTTTCAGCCCCCATGGGATCTTGAAACTTACAGTAAGTTCACAATTCATTATACTTATGGATGTGACTACAATCTAAAGGTAGTGTTTCTTTATCTCTCCCATTCCTTGACTTATGCAAAGTTATGGTATTTGAATATTGCTTATAAATTTCCCATCCATGTGAACACATCTCATTACTCCTCAAATCTGCTTTATTTTCTCATTATGCTATGGAGCTTTGCTTTAGCAGATATTACGGATGTAAATTGGTTCGGATAATTGACCAACTCGATTAATCCAAATCGAACCAATTAAATTATTTGGATATATTGATTTTCGCTCTAAACCAATTAAAGTTTAATTGCAGATAAATTTTAAAATCGTCTTTTTTTCTTTATTTTTTATAATACTTTCTCACTTTCTCCTAAAACGTGATTTTCGTTCAACATAGAAGGCTAGAAAACTCCTTTGCCAAAATGTTCGATTCTATCATCTATTGTATTATTTCTTATTCTAAAAACTAGTAGTTTGGATCTTTCAATGATCCATTTCATGATTCAAAATTTACATGTCATTCAGGGTGATAATGATTTAGACGTATTCCTAATAATTGTTTTCCAAAAGCTTTCTGCCTTCCATTTAGAAGGTAATAAAAATGTTGCTTGTATGTGAGTGGAGATTTGACAAAAGGTCACATCTATTAGGTCCTTTCTTGCTACTATACATAAAAATGAAGAAAGTAACAAGAATTACATCATCTAAACTTGAAAGCTTGAAAACGATGAATTGACTTTAAATGTTCATTGACTTTAAAAAAAATGAATTTCATCTGGTTTATGAGTCTTAAGTAATGGGAACTTGGAAGGTTGGATTAAGGGGAAGAAAAAGCGTCGCAAATGAAAATGAGTTGAACCTTATGGAGAAGACCGAATATAGATATTGATCTTCAACATACTTTGGATTACCTGCGCACAACGATAGCAAAATTCCTATCACAGATGCGTTGTGATTTGAAACAACAACGTTCTCTTGGTTAAAAATATGGTATAAGAGGATTGAGATTGAAAAAAATTGATTTAAGATTCATTTAAGTTCATTGATTTAACTAATCAAATTTCATTAACTTCACTCGTGTCATTAGGGTTTAATTGGTTACATATATACATCCAGGCTTAGTAGTCTCACAACTTTCTTTTAATTAAATAGTAGTAGTATACAACTTGTCCAATTAAATCTCTCTTGAACATTTTTTTAACTTATTCAAATATAATTTCTTAATACAAATATCAATATGTTTCTTTATTTCCTCTTTATGAACCTTTTAATACATATTCTAAAAATATGAAATAATTATTAGTGTTCAAATTAATAAGATTGATTTTATTTCTAAAATTTTTTCATTAGTTTATTTTGTATTTTTTTAAAAAAATTAATTATTTAGTTAATTTTTTTTATTAAAAAGTCAATCCAATCACCCGAACCAAACCAATCCATAGATGTTTAGTTTGATTTGGTTCAAATTTGACTATTAAAAAATATAAAAATTGAACTAAATTAAACTAATTAATTTTGATTGATTCGAATTTATTTTTTCTCAAAAATCAAACTAAATTATCCACTTATATTCCTAACAGATATAGTCTTTTATCAAAATACACTTGCTACTTATCATCTATTGTGTTATTTCTTATAGTAGTCTCAATGATGTTTCATGATGCTCAGGGTGAGTTGACGTATGGTAAATTTGGTGAGTGGAGATTTGACAAAAGGTCACATCTACGAGGTCCTCCACCAAGAAAGTTGTCCTTACCCCCGCCAGGGGTTCCTGAAAGTGTGGTATGTCTAGAGCTTGCCAATTGATTTAAGCAGTTCATCTTATTTGGATAAATTATCTAACAAGAAATGCTTTACATGAATATTGATAATAGTCTAATAATATATATTTTTAATATTAAAATTAAATTTTATTATATTTTAATGTAAATAATTTTAGTATTTTTGTAATTTGTTAATTAATTTTCTTAAATAAATTAATTATTAAATTTGTATTTTGTGATGCTAGTCAAAGAAGAATTTACTTAAGAAATAACTAAACTAAGGTAGTTAAGGAGTAATTACAATAAATTTTAATTTGAAATATTATGAGATTATTTTAATTATTTTGTGTTAAAAGTTTGGTTAAATCTCCCTATTCATCCATTAGCCTAAGTGGCCCACGGTGTAAAAAAATAATTATAAAAGTTAAAAGTTGGAATTGAGTGGGCATTGGAAAGTTAAAAAAAAAAAAGAGGCTAAGAAGGAGGAGATGGAATTAAGGTGAAAAAAAGATATAAATTGGAAAGAAAAAGGTTATTATATATTTTTTTAAGAGTATATGTATTGTTGATATTCTTGTTAAGAATGTTAGATTTAATAAGAAAAAATGATAAAAAAATAAGTATATAAATAATATTAAAAAAATGTAAAAAATATATATACAATGATAATGATTACAATATCTGAAGGGAAATTGAATAGAAAGAGAAGATGTTCAGGACCCCAGATAAGAATTGAAGAGCACAGCGCAGCGTGAGAGAGTGGAAGAGAATTGACGCACGCGTAACGAGGCAACAAAAAGAATTAGAAATAGGGAGAAAGGAGCACGCCGTTGGAGTGCAGGTGCTACAAATACAATACCCCTTTCGTAGTTATGGTGTATATACACTTTTTATTTTACCTGTTATTATAAGTCATTTGACTTATGATTTTTTTTTAATCTAGACTTATAATTAATTTTAAATATTTTATTTAAAATCAATTCTATTGTTTCTCGTTTAATTTTTTATTTATTATTTTTTAATCTATCTTTGCGACTTCATTGCAAATCATTGCAGCATTACATCTTGTCGAAAATCGAAACTCTAGTGACTGGATTACGTCTCCAATGATCGAAAAAAAATATTATCACGAGTAATAGTCATGGGACATCAACTATACAACCCAGAAATCATCCATTGTTTCTGGTGCAGATCAAACAACATATTGCATTCAGACATAAACTTAATTACAAATTTCGCTTCAATCATAGTATTTTCATCACTTCCACAAGCTCATACAATTTTTTGAGAATCATAACTCCAAAGAAAAATCACAATCAAAAAGCCAAATAACTAGCTAGAACAACAAACCATTCCCTTCCTAGAACCCCAACAAAGATTCAAACTTCAGCAAAAACAAGCTAAAAAATATAGAACACCATGTCCTTGACTTTGCCAAGCAAACCATGAACCAACCCAAATAGAGCCCCAAAATTGCTATTTTCAAACTCCAAAGCACAACACATAGCAAACCCAAAAAATCATCCCTAAATCAACACCCCACAAACCCAGAGACAAATCATTCCACCAACCACCACGTCTTCTGCCGTCTCTGCCCGTAATAGCGCCACTGCCTCTGCTTACAACCATGAATTCAGTAGTTCCCCCTTGTTCAACAAGGTCATCGTTGGCAACGGCGGTGGAGGACATTTTCGCTCTGAGGGCATAATTGGAGAGGCGACTAGTGGTGGGGGGGATTTGAGCTTGAGGGAAGGGAAGGTGGTGTCGGAGAGGGAGAGGTTGAGAATGGGTTTCTGGGAGAGGATGTTTCTGGGGATTTGATTGGAGTGAATTTGTTTGGATTGAAGTGTGGCTGCGCTATGCAGCAAAGACTGCCTCACTAAGTAGCTAGTAAAGAATCCCTACCATTGATGAATTTTTCAAACTAATCAACAGCTAAAATTCATAGAGAGTTGGATACTCCCTAATGACAAAGGAGCATATTAGACACCGCCTCATTGGAGAAGACGAGAAAAGAGAAAAGGAGGAACAGCGTAGCAACAACACGAGGAGAAGGAAAAAATTTATTTTTTATAGATTTTTTTCCTCTTTATGTTTGATAGTTTTATTATGAGTAAATAATTTTATTTTTTATGATTAAGATAAAATTTTAACTTTTTATTTTAGATTATTTAATTTTATTTGAGATATTTTTTTGTTTCATAATTGCATAATATTGATGATTATTGATTTTTAATTATTATTTAATTTAAATTTTATTGATTATCTTATAATTAATTAGTAAATTTAAATTGACATATTTTAATCACATATTTAATTTTTGTAATCTTAATTATAGATTGTGCAATAGTATTCATTGCTTTTATGATCTAAGAATGGAATAATTCATATTATGTTAAATGGTTTATGTTATAATTTAAACATGTTATGTTATTTTAAATGAATTATGTCATTAATTAGATTTTAATAATTTTTAGTAATGAACAAAACTTGTAGCCATAGACACTCCATAGAACAAAATTAGTTCTCATTCAAGTTAAATTAATCTTTGTATAGTTAGTGGTGAATTCGAGGTTTTATAATTATTCTTTAATTGTTCTGACATTTTAATTTGAGTCGTTTTATTTAGATTTATTATTTAATTTTAATTTTAGTTTAACACGTAATTTATATTCTCGCTTTAATTAAATAAAATAAAAATTTCTTTTATTTTTTCTTTAAATTAATTTAAGTAAATATTAAATTTTAATTAATCTTGTTACTTTTTACTTGAAAGTACAATACATATATATTTGTTAAATATTACATTGATCTTGTGCACTTATAAGTAAAGAATAATTTTATTACTTGAAAATCTCAATCAATGATGCATATAACTTTGTCGCAACCGGGATCGCGACGGGACGACCAAAAAAGATAAAATCAATAGAGTCGCCACCAATGTTTATTTAAATTGGGAAAACATTAGAAAAACTCTTAAATCAGGCAAACTGGTCTTTTGAAAATGAGTTTGGATTAGAGTCGATTACATGGTAGGGAAGGTGTTAACACTTACACCGCTCTGCTTCCAGAAACGGTATCTTACATTAGTTGTGCAAAATTTAATAATCTCAAATATATTTATTTTAAACCCTTTAAACAAAAGACTTTGTAATTATTTTTTTATATTTTTTATTTTTTTTATTTTCTTGAAAAGAAATAAAAGAAACAACCAAATTATGAAAATTTATTTTTCTTTTGACTTGACAGAAATGGATTTATGCTCCTACGTATCTCCTACAATGGAGAACTCAAAGTCACTTAATTCTTTAAAAAATGATTGTGAGTTTGTTGATTTTAATTAGAAAAAAGATTTTTGAAAAAAAGATTTTATTTAAAATTAAATTCATTCTTGCACAGGGTTCAAGTTAGTACCAGACTACTCAATAAACTCTTATGATCCAAATGATAATGAAGATAACATTCGCTATTCAATCATTGACATTGTTAGTTATTGTATTGATTAAAAGATTTTTTTTGTTATTTATATACATTTTTTTATTTTTTGTTTTTATCAAAACTTAACAAAGCATTTTAAAATTATCTAACCAAAAAGCTTTAGCCCAAACAACTCTAGCCCAAAAAAAGACTCAAGCCCAAATAACTTTAACTCAAACAGAAGAACAATCACCAAACCCAAAAGACACCCAAAAAAAAAAAAGCTTCAGTAACCAAAAACACAAAAAAAGGATAGTAAAAAGAAGATTTTTAAAGAAAAGAAAATAGGTCACATTCTGGAAAAAGAAAACGACGAGGAGAAGGTTCAGGAAAAAGAAATGAAATGGAGAAATGAGGGGGGGAAGTCGCCCATCACTAGCAGAACGGACGGCGGCGTGGAGATGAGGGAGCAGATGGTGGTTCGCGAGTTGGAGCAGCGGTGTTGCGGTGCAGATCTGGGTCGCGCTGTGCGGATGGCGGCTGGGACTGACGGAGGATGGAGCTCGGGTTCGGGTGTTGGGTCCGGACCGCGCACTGAGAACGGCAGGGTTGTGGGTTACTGCGGTGGAGGCGCTGCGACGCGGTTGGGTTCGGTGGGGGAGCTCCGGTTGCTTGAACGGCCAGATCTGGACGGCACGGTGAGCGGCGGCGTGGAGTGGTTGCAGGCCTTGGACGGCGAGGGGGTGTGCGGTTCAGCGTGGTGGAGCGTTTCACGGTTGGGTTCGGTGGGGGAGCTCCAGTTGCTTGGGTGATGGGTGGTGGTGAGATTGGTTTGAAGGTTTATGGGTGGTGGTTTGAAGAGGTGAAGGTGAGGTGGTTATGGAGTTTGGGTTGTGGTGTCGGTTTTGAATTTCTGTTGTGTGTTGAGTTGCAGGGGTAGGTGGTGGCTATTGATGGCAGATCTGAGTGTGGGTAATGGTTCAACGGTGGTGTTGTGGGGTGTTGAATGCGTTTTTTTGTGTGTGAAGGTGATGAAGGAATGAGGTGGTGTCACGATTTGGGAGGGCAGCAGGACGTGGTTGAGGTTGCAATGGTTGGTAGCTGTTAGGTTGAAGGTGATGAGTTAACTGGCTTTGGTGGTGGTAGGGGTGAATTGATGAAGATGGTGGGATGGGTGAGGTGATGGTGACCGTGAATGGGGTTTCGGTTGGGGGATGTGATGAAGGATGTTGTCTGGGCTTATCTTCTGTTTCTGGGTTGCAGGGTATGGGTGGTAGATTTGGTGTTGGTAAGGATGGTGAGGTGTTTGAAAATGGAAAGGTGGTAAAGGTGAAGGGGTGAGTCAACTCAGTAGTGATGAAGGTGGGTGGTGAAAATGAAGTTGAAGACGGCTTGGCAATGGCAATGGAGATGACAGCCAAAACTTCCTCTTCCTCTCGTACCCCCCTTGAATCCTTTTTTCCCCTTTAGTTTTTTATTTCATTTTTTGCCTTGTAAGCAGAGATGACTCCTCTGCAATCTCTCTGGGAAATTAGCTTAGGTGCAGATAGTTTTCTAGCTCAGTTTCCTTCTCCATGTATTTTCTTTAGCTACGTGACTTTCTCCAGGCCTTCCTATCTGTCAAATTGCCATTTCTATGTTTCTCCTTGAGTCTTGGGTTTGCAGGAGCTAGGCAGACAGCATACAATGCTGCAAAATTTTCTTTCTTTCTTTTTTATTTTTTTTAATTTTTTTAATTTTTTTATTTTTTCAATTTTTATTTGTTTTAATTATAAGAAAAAGGAAAGAAAAATAAATAAATAAGATGCAAGTAAATAAAATCTAAAAAAGAAAACAAAATGTTTGAAATATTGCAATTAGGCATCAATTAACACAAAAAATTAGTTCCTGATTGAGCAATAAAAATAAAATTTTATAGACAAAATTGGGTATCAACAAACTTGATTCAAAACTTACGAAAGGTTCTATAACAAATTTTCTCATTAATTTCATGCTTATTTTCATTTCTCCTACATGGAGGCTGAGAAGCAAATGGCATTTTTTCCCTGAGTATGTATAACCATCTAAAACTGTGAATCAGTAACAATAGTAGGGGGTGATTAACCTGATCCAACGACCCGAAAACTAAATCGATTCGACTCGATTACAAATATCTGGGTTAGTTCAGGTATTCAGGTCAGTTCGGATTGACCCAATTAAACCTGACTTTTTATTGGTTCGGATTACGAATTTAAGTGATCGACCCGATGACCCGACTCAATGACCTGTAAAATGACGTCGTTTTGGTTAAATTCAATCATTATTTTATTTAATTTTCATAACTCGATTCGGTGATCCAACTAACTCGACTAACCCGATTACCTAACCCGAACCAACCTGATTTGTAATCGGGTTGGTTCGGTTTGGATTACTAAAAAAAAAATTGCAAACTCGACCCGATCTTACTTAATTAGTTTGAATTTTTTCTCCAAATCTAATCCGACCTGACCCGACTTGTGATCACCCCTAAATAATAGTATTCATATTTGAGAAGTTTGAACACTGATCCAATCATTTGACTGTTGTTTTATTTATCATCCCTAATTATTCATTCTTTGATTGCATAGTTGCATTAGAATTGAGAAACACCTTATTTGTACCTAGTAGGGGTCCATATGTTGAGATTGTGCATGAAATGAAGTTTGATAGTTTTTAGGGAATGATTTGATTAGTGATGAATCTATATGCAAATAGTGACATGATAATTATGAGTCTTGGTTACAGTTATAGGCCACTAGCATTGATTATGTCCAATTCTTCATCTTTTAGTGTTGCATGATATTAAGAGTGTGTTTATAATGTAAAAAAAAAAAAATAATTTAATTTATAAATTAAATTTAATTAAATTTTATGTTTAAAATATTAAAAAATAAGAAATAATTTAATTTTAAAATTTTATGAATTTTATATTTTTTATTTTAAAATTCTATCAAATTTAATAGAATTTGTTAAAATTTGATTTGAAATGAATAGATTATTTTAATCTTAGTAACTATCTTTAATTACCTCTCATAAGAATTAAAATGTAAAATAATAAACTCAAATTAAATCAATTCTTATTTTAATAAATTCTAGACACAATTTAATTTTTAAATTAATTTAAATCATATTTAAAAAAATTCAAACATAAAATTTGATTTATAAATTAAATCAATTTAAATTAAATTATTTCTTATTTTTATTCATTCCAAACATAACTTAAAGAATGCAAGGAAGGGCATTTGTTATCAAATGTATGTGCTTGATGAATGTTGCCAAATGATCTTCTCTGGCTAGAATTTTTAAGGTGCCAGTACATTTGCTTGTTTTCCTCATCTACTATTTGTGTAATTTTCTTTGACCTTTGTTCCCCTTCATTCTCCTCCCTAGGAGGAAAAACAGAAAGAAATTTTGTCTACCCTATGTATACTTCGCCCTAGGATCATGAAAAGTGGCTGACTGGAAATGCTACTAGATGAATGGCAAAGAACCAAGTCTAGCATTAGATTAGATTTGGTTTTTGATAGAACATACTAATAACGTTTGATTCATGTAACTGATTTCACATAATGAAAAAAGACCTCGATTCTTCTTGTACTAAATTAGCTTTTATTGCAATAGTTTAAATATTATTCTCACTCTATTAGTTTTCTCTCTTATTTATTAATATCAAAAGGTTATAAAAAATTAATTACTCATTATTTTTTTAAAACAACAAAAAAATTGGGAATTTTTTTCTAAAGTGAATAATAAAAATGGAAATAGAGCAATTATTTATCAATTTTACTACAAGAATCTTAATTAAAATTAATAAAAAAAATTGATCTATTTAAAATAAATAAAATTTATAAATATCAAATATTTTTTATCATATTGAAAACTTAATATTTCTTTAATCATACAATAAAAAATTAAATATTTGGGTTTTGCTAACAAGTATGCTTGAAACAAAAGTAGAAATTTTTAAATGAAAACAAAGTATTTAATACATTAGAAATTAAAAATGTTGTATTGAATACTCCATTCGCCTCTTAATAGTTATCTTTTAAGGTTTTTGTACAGAGATTAAAGACAAAATTACATAGCCTCAAATATAAGGAAATATGATTAATGTGATTAAAGTATCTTTTCTCTCATTCTATTAATTCTCTCTATTATAATCTCACGTGGTATGAGAGTGGAAATATGTCAGGTTAAGATAGACTTTGCTTTAAACAGATGTAATAATATGTATATTAATTATAAGGCTTGAGTTTGATATGTGAACTTAAAATAGGCTAATTTTTAAAATTCGTCCTTATTTTTTTAAAAGTCTGACTTGACCTGAAAGCTTATTTAAACGTCTACTTTATAATAAGATTTTTAAATAAGCTGATCGACCTATCTTTAAATAGGTTAATAAATTTTTATTAATAGATCTATTTTTAAATAGGCTAATAAGTTAATATATACTTTTGTTATAAATTAATACTTATTATTTTTTTACTTTAATTTTTAGTTGATAAGAGATTTAAAGATATACTAAGTAGTAAAATTAGTAGAGATATATAGTTACTTTTGATCTTGCAAATTCTATATCCCCAATAATAAAGTGATAGACATCTTAAAATTGTATATTAAATATTATTCTTTAATAATTTAGACCCTTCTTATAGTGGTCTAGTAATAATTATGTTATTTGAATATTTACAAATTTGGAAGTACTCATTATTCTCATTTTCGATTGTGGAAAAAGATCATTATATATATATTTTTTAAGAGTGTATATATTATTAATATTTTTTTAAGGATGTGAGAGTTTTTTTTAAGAGTGTCGATTTAGTAAAAAAAATAATAAAAAAATAAATATATAAATGATATAAAAAATATAAAAAATATATATATTATTAATAATAAAAATATCAGAATTCTTTGGATCGCTTACAGTGGCTTTTATTTGGATGGAGGTCGTTCAATTTATTTAACAAAAGAAAAGGCAAATTCGAGCATGTGTTTGCAGCTGTGGAGGAAATTCATTTCTTATCTACGTCAATTTTTCTAATACTTCAAATCCTATTTTTGGCTGCTGTTAGATTCTCTTAAATGTTACCTCAGGTAAGATAGGTAATAAGTTTTTTACGGATAGCCTGATTTATTTAATTTTTATCCTTCATGTGATATAATAAATTCTCTTTCCATTAAAAAAGGTAAAACTGAAAAAAATTAATAAATATTTTTTTAATATTCTCAAATAATAAATAATTTGAGACAAATTAATTTTTTTAAAAATCAGTTATTAAAAAACAAAAAGAGTACTTTATTTTTATTTAAAATTTTCTATTTTTATTTTCTCCGCAAAATATTTTAATGCTGCATTGGAAAACTCTCTTGTTATTTTTGACCAATAATATTTATGCCTAACTCACCTCATTTATGGAGTTACATGAGTCGGTCATCAACCACGGCCATTATAAATTTTTAACAGCTCTACTAGCAAGTGGTGTGTTAGTCTGTTAGAGGTCATTTACATGGCTGATCGCATGCCAAAAGTTGCTCTATTTTATTTTATATTAGTTTTTACGGTAAGAGTTTTTTTTTGGTCAGTTATTGCCTTACGGAGTTCTCAAATGCAACAATACAAAAATATTACTTAAAATAGTACTTATTAACCAACATGTCAAAATATTAACAAAACTATCTATGAAGAATTTCTCAAAAGCATTGTCGAAAGAAAAAAATAAACAACTTTTTTTGAAGTGTTGACAGAAGCTTAAAAAAACATTGCCTATTATGTGTATATTATTTATTTAATCTGTTATTGTATATTATTTTTAATTTTATTTAATTAAGTTAATTAACACATAATAACAAATTAGATAAATAATAAATTCATGATAACAAATTAGATACGAATTAGAAAGATACCTTCTAACTAGAATTATAGCCAAATTTTATCTATTTAGTAAATGTCCCAACTTATTCTTTGTTTATTTGTTTCCAATTAATGCCAATCTTTGTAAGCTTTTGACCGTTGATAGTAGATATACTAGACAGGACTAATTTTGTGTTCTCTTATTAAAATAAGTGTCTAACTTTGTGGAAGTGTACTGTCACTTTTATTTGTTTATTGTTGTTTTTTTAATTTTTTATTTAAAATATTCTTTATTAAATAACTGAACCAAATCAGTATTTTATTGTGTCACTCTGATATCTATTCGAATTTTGCAAGAACAAATATTAATAATTATAATATTAATTTTAAATATGAAAATCAGTTCCTAATTAAGCTTATTTTTTTTGATTAAATGTGCCCTTAAGCCAAAAATGAGTTAGAATCCAGCAAGGAATAAATAATCTTCAATAGTACCAACTAATGCCAATATAACATTGAATAATAAACTTTACAAATATAGTGAGACATTGGACAGATTGTTTAAATGAATTTAAAATAATAGCAGCAATAGCATAAGTAGGGGAGCCCCAAAAACCAAATAGCCAAAGAGAGAAAACGTAATTTGACCTTCATATTCAGTTGCAGAGCAAGGATCAGTAAGAGTAGAAGCAGAAGTCGCTGTGAAAATGAAGGCCACACATAAGAATATTTGGAGCACTGGAGAGCAAAGCTTCAAGACTGCAGCGGGAGATGGAGTTAGAATCAGGACACCAAGGTGGTGTTTGGTTAATTTGTTTTCTGTTTTTATTTTTAGTTAATATGTATTTCACTTTTAATTATAAAAATATTCCCTTATTTTCATTTTATTTCATGTTTTCAAAATTTTGTAAACTTGTTTTCATCATTTCTTTCATAAAATTAAAAAAAAATCGATGTATCATTTTTATAATTAAAAATAAAAACATATTAATTAAAAATGAAAATAAGAAACAAATCAAATTCTCCTTAAGAGATATTTGATTTGTTTTTTATTTTAATTTTTAGTTGATATATTTGTATTAATAATTAAAAAACCGTTATTTATGTTATTTTATTTCTTGTTTTTAAACTTTTGTGATCAAAATTTTTTTTAAATCATGAAAATCTCATGTTTTCTTAAAATCTTTTTTTTTTTGGTAACACCATGAAGCATTCCTACACTTTTGAATGTGGACCTGATCATCACTCAAGTGTCGGTGTAGGCCAGCTACAAGATGCTTTTAATGAGTTTTGAACTCATGCATTATAGCTAAAGTCCATTCACATAAAACTCAAGTTGTCAATTGAAACACATGTGATTTCATAATATCAAAAGTAAATTATTGAATAAAATAATGTTTTCTACAAGCGCTAGAATAATATTAGTGCCACAAAGTAAATAAATTAAAACTCTTTTGTGAAATGAATGATATTGATCTCTTGTTCATTACATTGTCTTATTTATTATACACTTGCATGCATTGAACAATGTATGTAAAAAAAATAATAATACTATATTTACACCCAAATTCATATACTTTATCTACTTTTTTTTAAAATATAGAGAAAAAAACGGGTTTTGTTTGAGATTTTTTTTTCAAAAGTAATAAATATAAGGAATAGCTATATGAGTTTAGGTATAAATATAACATTATCAATAACAAAAATAATGATGATCATGATCGTGTAAAAGAAATTCAAGTAAGGAAATAATATAATGAACATATTTGGTGGATGATACCAGTGTCAATTCATTATTTTATTAGTTTTTTTCTTTTAATAAGGGAGAAATAATGATAGGGCTCTAAAATTTCAAATAAGTTTATATATATATATATATATATATTACATATCTAGACAAAAGTTCAATTTTTATTATTTTAAAGTAAGAGGAGTCTATCTTGCGCTAGGAGTACAACTATATATGAATGATCAAGACTAAATGTTACTTAAAGTTCATGTAATCATTTAAAAAATTTATATGTATTTATTTTTTAATATTGTTTTTTATATAAGATTTAATCTTTGTATGCCCTAGAGGCTAATACATTTTCTGTATTTACATATATTCTATTATGCTATTTTATATATGAGGATTTCATTTATTGTTTCTTTTTGATAAACATAATAAAGTCCTTAAATAGTAAAGTTTGACTTTGCTGATCATCAATGTATTCACATAGATCCTTTTTTAATATTATTTTAAATGTCCCTAATAATGTATAATTTTTAATAAAAAATAATGAATTCAATCATCTTAAATTTTTTACTCTCATTTTAAATATCAAGTATCACAAATACTTTTAAATCTTTTAATTCACGTGGATCTTAAATTATATTAATTCTCATAGTGATAATTAATGCTTCTTTGACCAAATCACTATCTAATATACGTTTGTTTTAAATGCCATCAAACATTGTGTCAAGATGATTATAAAGTTGGTTATTAAATACTTTGCATGTGGAAATGTATAGTACTCTAAATAAGTTTGTCCCTCCTACATTTAATTTAAGTGATATTTCATTTTGTGATTCCAACTATGAAATGCATGGCATAAATATAATATGAGATATTGATCTCATTTGTTATTAATTTAACTTAATCAGAAACCGAAGATTGAATTAAACAAGGGTGACACGTTCCATGCCTTGTGTTCAATTATATCCGACAAAGGACTAAACTATACGAAACATTGATCATGTAGGTTATGTCAAATCACCGACTTATGTGTTACTTGGGTTATGCGATGTTTACTATTAGTTAGTTAATATTAAAATGAGATTTTAATATTAAAGACTAATTACATGAGAACCTAGTTTAACACTTAAAGTGAAAAATTGGAGCAAAAAGGATCCAAGTTGGACTAATTCATTTGCATCTAACTCAAAAAATTAGAGTGATTGGACAATATTTTTCTTTTTTTAATTAATAATGTGCATTATTTGGTTATATATATGTAGAGAGGTTACATCACAACCCTAGCCGCACCTAAGAAAGTGAGTGAGAGAGTGGAAGGTTCTTCTCTTCTATTCGCAGCCTAGCACCGCGAAACAGAGGCGTGACTCCTTTTGCAAGTCCTGTTCGTGTGGATACCGCAAAACATCGTCGCTATTACGGTGTTTAGTGATTCACCTCGCTTGTGTTTATCACGCTTCAAGAGGTAAATTTTAAAAAACTCGGATTATGGACTTTTCGCATGGATCCTGTGTGGGAATCCTATTATTCCGCTGCGAGATATTTTGATCCACAATTCCCAACATTAATGATCAAGATTTATTCCTCTAATCTTTTATAATAAATATATCTATATATATATATATATATATATATATATATATTATAGAGATACTTACTTATAATCCATTAACAACGAATCAAGGCAAGAATTGAATCCCGGCCAATTTAGTTGATGGCTTGAAGCAATACAAATTGTGCCATATGTTGTTAGCTTATTTTTTATATATTAATTAAAGACACTATACTCACCCATATATAGAAAAAAAAAAACAGAGAACATGTTTATCAATTATTAACTCTATAACTGTGAAATTCAGAAGAGAAAAAAAAAGTGTCTAATAAGTGATAACTAATTGTGAGATTTGTATGATTCAATTATAAACAATAAAAAAAACTTCTTTTGCTTACCACATTGCTAGATGTCAACAGAAGGAGTGCGCTTTAGGACCATGCATCTTGACATAAAATCGATCTTTCATATCATCAAGAAATTTAAAGTATGCATGTCTGCATGTCCTGTTAAAGAAAATGGAGCCACAAACTACCCAAAAGCTAACTGCAAATCCAACTGCCATGCCCATATAGGACCATTTCAATAGCATAGAGTCTTCCTCATCTTCTCCCATAGGTTTTGTGTAATTGGGTGTTTCATCTTGAGTGCAGCTCTTTGAAATAGGAGAACCACAAAGTTCAGGATTGCCAATATAGTTAAGTGCTGTAAAACCTTGAAGTTGGGTCCCAGATGGGATTGGACCCTTGAAATTGTTGAATGAAAGGTTCAAGAAACCAAGAAAAGTCAAAGCAGACATGCTCTGAGGAATTTCTCCTGAAAATTTATTCATTGAGAGATCAAGGGACTCCAGTTGTTTCAAATTGCCGATCTCTTCTGATATGGTTCCCCTTAATTGATTTCGGGACAAGTTCAAGCATTGCAGTCCAGTGAGCCTAAATACTTCTGAAGGTAATGTTCTAGACAAATTGTTGCTTGAAAAGTCAATAACATGCATATAATTCTGAAGATAGTTTAATTCATTGCCTTTAGTGAACAACACAATGTTGAATACAAATATGATGTGTGAGGCTTTATCTGTAATGTAAAAGGTATTACCTTCACCTTCTGAAGCATTGTCGATGGCCATGGCTGTGATATTTTGTAGGCAGTGGGGTATTGTTCCTGATAATCTATTATTTGCAAAATCCAGCACTATTAGAGAAGAAAGTTGACATATTTGTAAAGGAATTTCATTACTGAATTGATTAGATCTCAATAAGAGGGCTTTCACATTATGTCCCATCCAATTTGGTAAACTTCCAGAAAATTTATTTTCACCAAGATTAAGGATCTTGAGCTTTTGGCAATTTTGCAGCGACAAAGGTATTATCTCTCCATACAAATTATTATTTTCTAGATGCAATGAAATGAGATTAGACAAGGAGCTCATTGAATGAGGAATCGTGCTGGTAAGATTATTGTTTCCTAGATCAACATGAGCCAATGATTTCCAACTTTCCCAGCAATCAGTGAGCCCTCCAGATAAAAAGTTATAACCGAGGCCCAAATACTGTAAATTGCTTTCCCCATTCATCTTATGACACGAGAGGAGAAATAGGACCAGACAAAAAGTTGTCTCTTATTTGGAAAAAACTCACATTTGGTGTTAATCGAGGAAGGCCACCTCTTAAATTATTAGAAATCAGCCATACGATTCTAGAGTTCAACAACACATTTGACATGTCCCAGTCCATTGAATTGCTGAATAAATAGAGAACTTCTTGAATGTCAACTGCCCAGTTCCAAAATTTGTCTGGAGATTCGAGTGCAAATGTTGAGTTAAAAATTTTAAGTTCACTAAGAGATGTTTGTGTGTATAGCCATGAAGGAAGTGTAGGATATGCATATTCCAAGATAAGTTTGTCAAGTTGAAAAGGAGGAATCCAATGGGGATCAAATTCAAAGATCAAGGAAGGAGAGCCTAACCACAAGTTTCTTAACTTTGAGAGCTTGGCAAAATTTCTATGGGACACAACCCCAGTAAGAAAATTTTCAGTAATAGTCAAGCTCTCCAAATTCGAGAGTTGCCCAAGAATATCAGGAAGGCTACCGTTCAAGTGATTTGAGGCGACATCCAAGGTTCTCAAGGATGATAGATTCCCCACAGTTGTTGGAATAGGACCAATTAAATTCCAAGATAGATCAAGATAGTGTAGGCTTCCAAGTTGGCCTAACCAATCTGGGATTGTCCACTAAGCATGTTGTTGCTTAAGCTCATGAAATACAGGTTTCGAAGATTTAACAAAGTGTTGGGTATCTGGTTGTGGAAATGATTCCCATCAAGATAAAGATAAGAGAGGCCACTTAGATTGAACAGCCAGCTAGGTAATTCAGAGTGAAAATCATTGTCAGAAAGATCAAGATATTCGATTGAAGTGAAATTGGCATAGTCAAGAGATGGACTACTAGTGCTTTGAAGTAGACAACTTTTCAAGTTTAACTCAGAAAGTGAAGGAAGCATAGTCAATATCTGAAGCCATTGAGTTTCCTTGTGGAGATCAGTGAAACTCAAGTTAAGATATTTTAAGGATGATAGACGAGGAAGCCATCTAAGATCTTCAATCACAAGGTTTTGGTTTTCTGACAAGTCAAGATATACAAGGTGGGAGGAGTTTTCACTCCCATGAGGAGAGTTAACTAGTGACAAGTTTTGACAATCCATTGGTAAGTGCATAGCTTTGAAGTTATTGTTACTCAAATCCAAGTAGTTCAAAAACTCAAGTTCAAGTAAAGATAGGTGGAATTCACCTGTCAGGCAATGTTTTTTGTCCTCGTTGATACTATAAACGGAGACACCAAGGGAACAAGGGAGGCTGAGATTTGTGACTCTGCCAGTGATGTCACACTGAACTCCTCTCCAATGACAGCAATCTTCCTCACTAGACCAAGTAGAGAGCATTCCTGATGGATCAATGACTCCATGTCTGAAGCAGAGGAGTATTTGCCGATCCTTATGGTCACAATGGACCTTCAAATCGCATATGACCAAGTTGCATATAATTGCAAATATTAACCACAGAGAAATGATGGCAGCTTGGAAGGAGAATCTCACCATGATAACACCACGAATGAAAGCTTCTATTCTATATCACTGGATTGGAATTGGAATTGATTTATAGAGTATCGAAACTCCACATTATCAACACACACTCATTGAAGCGGATATATGTGATTGTCCTTATTCATGTTGACTTAAGTGGAATCCCTATTACCTTTTACTTGGACAATTTGGTTAATTGAAGATGACTTAATTATTTCTTTCTTTAATGGCATTTTACGAGTTTCGTCAATATGTGAAGGTATCTCATCAGGCTGACAGTTACTGCTATCGTAGGCCTAAAGTTTCCATTCAAAGTTTCATCCCTTCGTTACTTTGACTAACAGTTCTTTCTTTGCATTATTCCTTTTTCTTAGTTATTTTCTTCTCATGTACTGGACTTAATTTCAAGAAAATATCACTAGCTTGGATCTGCCCTTTCCGGTCATTCTTTTTTTTTTCATAAAATTTTTTATATGATATTGCTAAAATAATTACCCTATGATCATAAATATAATCTTACAGAGAAAAATTTACAATTGCAATTATTACGATATAATTACAAAAATTATGAATAATTGCGGAAAAATACTGTTGCGGCATTAATTAAGGTTGCGTGCAGTTGCATACCTCAAAATATATATATATCACTAGCTTGGATCTTTCCTTTTCGGTCATCCTCTTTTTTCTTTCATAAACAATCTTATATGATATTGCTAAAATAATTACCCTATGATCATAAATATAATTTTACAAAGAGAAATTTGCAATTGCAATTACATTGCCTATCACAAAAATTGTGGATCATTGCGAGAAAATATGATTTTTATGCGACAGTAATTGAGGTTGTGTTGCTGTTAGGGACCTAAACAATAAAATTTTGTTAATTTATTAATAATTTAATTTTAAATCATAATTTAAGGAAGGGAATTACTTTTGCTGTAGGTTCTTTAATAATTAAATAATTCAAATCACAAGTGTAAGTGTAAGTTGTTTTAACAATCACACAATTATTGTGAAAACGATATTCTTATTTTATCATTTTTTTTATTTGTGACAACCCGTATACTTACGCATCTTACAATATATATACACATATATCATATATATATATATTGAATAAATAGTCAAAGCGCACTAGTTCTTTTTGTAGTCTTTCTCGTTAACAACAGGTGAGATTGGTTTTCTCAAACAAAATTTCCTTCATCGATTACTACTGCATAGATCAAGATGCAACAACTTTTCTCGCTTTTTCGTACGCATACATTCGTGGAGCTCACTATCATTGCCATAAAATACATGCCACCACCCTTTGAAGTAGATGACAATCTGTTTCTTACACGAGTTGGCCTGCACACTGAAGTATTGTAGGCCAGCTTTTTCCTTAATAAACCAAAGAGGGCAAGCGGTGAAAAGCATATTTATTTTCACTTTGAACCAGCTATCCTCCCATCTGCACCGCTTCAATCAGCCTTTGAGTAATTTATATTTGCAGGCCAATATGTATATTTAACCAATATCCATCAAGATGGCAGAAAAATATGCCAATTTGACCATGATAAATGACCCATATAAGCTTTCTCAAACATATATGTATATACTCTTTAGGCCATCCATATACTTCTTCTCATCTTTATTTGACCAAAAATTGGTCAAAGTATATAAATTTTAACAAAATGGTGCACCTTTGAGAATTTAGTTTGGCCAAAGGTGCAAATGCTACGTTTGATGCAAAGAATGTAATTTTATGGAATAAGAATCAAAATAAGAATATAAATCAGTGAATTGAAATAAGAATCTTATTCTAATTTTATAATTTGGTATAATTAGAAACAAAATATTATAGAAAGTAATTATATAACTTGATGTGTAGGACACAATACAAAATAGAATCTAAATTGATTTAAATAACATAAATACCTACATAAAAAAATGAAAAATTAACACAATAGTATTTAAGATTGTTTTTTAAACAAATTTAATAAATTAATATTGATAATTTTTTTTCTTTCTAATGATTTTTTTATAATTAAATGTTATAGTTATGGCAATAAGCTTTGTCTTATTGGTACAATATTAATTTTAAGATAAAAATTCAATAAGAATTATGATTGAAAAGTTATCCAACTTATTATAAAAATAATCAATAGTTCAATGATAATCTTAAATAAAAATTACGGTACAAAGAAAGCATTAAGATCAAATATCTAAAGGGCTAAAAGTTTATAATACAGGAGAATATATGTCTTCTCTTTATAGTTAAAAAATTTACAACATATGAATACTTTGTAAATTATAAAATGGTTAAATTATAGCATTTTATAAATTAATTAAAGGTATATTAGAAAAAAAAATATAGAATCCTATTCCATAAACATGTGGAATTGCAATCTCAACTTTTTTAGGAGAATAGGATTCCATGAATTTTTAGAATGGAATTTAAAATAGAAATGTTATTCCATATTTTTTCATCAACAAATATAAGAATGTTGTAATTCAAAAATTAAATATAAAATATCATTTCATTACTTCACACCAAATATAACCAAAGTGTATCCTCTTAATTCCTCAAAGTAAGAAATTGCACCTCATAATTCACATTGGCCCTTCGAATCAAGGCCATGATATATATATATATATATATATATATCGATACATGGCCTTTTTTTTAGCACAATTTTCATTTTTCTTCAATCGGTGTAATTTTAAACTGCTGCCATGTCAATTGTATTTTAAATACCGAATAAAAAAATGGAAGGTATTTTAAGCTAAGCTTGCCAAATGAAAGAAGCCAATAATTTCATAAAGATGGGTGAACTAATTGTATGGCATTGGCACTTTATTTGCCAGTCGACAAATGAGTTAATCAATTTGATCTTGGCATCATGAGTTGAATAGTATCAATCTGCCTCATTTGCCTTTTGTAGTTAGCCAAATGTTAAAGTTGGCTCAAAGAGTAAGTATGGCCAATCTAGCAACAAGTCAGAGTAATGCAATGTTGTCGTTAGCAAGGAAAAATACATAGAAAACTCATCCTTGTATGTGCATTTTCGCTTCCAATTTACTTTATGGTAAATCACATAATTAAAATAAAGGTTTTTTTTCTAATTATAGAATAAAGGTATGGTTTTTTAAACCGAATAGGTGCTCGTAGAACTTGACTTTACAAATAATAATTTAATGAACAACGTATTAGCAACATAGCCATGCTCGTGTCTTTTCCAGCCAAAGAACTAAAACACTCATATGGTTTCTTAAAACCTTATGCTACTACATTTTGGACACGTTTGATGCCTTAGAGCATGACATTTTTGACGCATTCTCTTCCTTTTTGCCTCCTGTCTATTTCATTGGTCCCTTCAACTTACTCTTGAATGATGTCACTAATACGGACTTGAAAACAATTGGATCAAACCATTGGCAGGAAGAGCCAGAGCGTCCGGAATAGCTAGACTAAAGACATTAGAAATTATATCAAGTATGTCTCTCAATAACATATTCATAGATTTTAAACATCATATTAATAATAAAAAATGTATTTTTTATAGATATTTTGTTTTTATCAAGTTTACGATTAAAAAATATAAAAAATTGTACATATTTATGGATTACAAGAAACATGGTCTTTTTTTTCTTTTTCTCTCTTTTTAGATGAAGTAATAATAATTTGTTAGTTAAAAAATTATACTTTTATCTTGAAAAGACAAATCTATATATAGAGAGAGAATGAAGATAATGAGACATACTCTTTTGTTAAAAAGTTATCTTGTTTTACTAATCACGAAATTAAATAATCGACTTAATACCTTTTTAAGCACACATAATATTTAAATTTAAAATCTAATATGTGAATCCTAATAAACTCCTTGATCATAATATAATAAGATATATTCAAGGAAACATCATATTGCCATTTAACTAATTTTGACAAATAAATAAATTAATAGAAGTATAAAATCATAACAAAATTTCTATCATAGACACCAAATCCAACTTGGTTTACGTGAACCTTGGGAGCTTAACGGTTATGACAAGTGACTAATTGATTAAGAGTGTGTTCGAGAAAGCTGAAAAAAATAGATTATGTTGATAATTGATTATATGTATAATCGATTATTATAAAAATCGATTATAATCAGAATCTGTTTTTGTTTGAGTATATTTGTTGAAAAGTAATTTTAAGATAATCTATTTCGTTTGGATGGTGTGAAAAAAAAAATTTACATAGTAAATTATGAAAAAATATATAAAGTTATTTTGTTTATAATATTTGGTAGAGAGTCATTGGAGTCATTATGGAAGATGCTTCTCTCATTAAAGCATAGTTAAAAAAATCTATCTAAAAATAAAAGCTTTTTATGAAAATAATCTATATTATGAGTTTGTGCTAAAATAACTTTTTTATGAAAATAAATTTTTTTTACAAATTAATCTAGATACCCAAACATAACTGATTTTTTATAAAATAACTTTTTTTCAAAAAAATAATTGAATGGAAAAGAATTAATCTTTTCCAAACAAGTTCTAAGAGGGTGTTTGGATCGGATTAAAGGAACCGTCCAACAACTTTTTTCTTAAAAAAAGTCGTTGGGTACTGTTCTTTTCATGTTTAGATTTGAGGATGAAAAAAAGTAATAGCTTTTTTTCTTGGTAAAAAGTTGTTGGAACAAAAGTTAAAATTTGAGCATTTTGTAAAAAAATTGTTGGGATTATTTATCACTTTGATATGTAAATACTATTTTGTCATCAATCAAATAACTTTTTTAATCAATCAAATAATTTTTTTAAATTATTCGATACCTATTTTAATAATTTAATACATAAAATTAATTTTTGTATATCATTCAAATGAAACAGATTAACTTAAAATCACTTTTTAGCTAACATATCTAAATATAAAACTTTTTTCTTATAATCGATTATAACAAAAAACTTTTATACAATAATTAATTATTGAAATAATTTAATTTTCACAACTATCCTAAATATGCACTAAGTTTGCTTGGGAACTTGCTAACATCAACAAAACCTTTTCAACATACTATACATTGCTAAAAGTTTTCACTCTTATATTGACATTTCTTGATACATACTATCTACGTAAAAATCTCCAAAAAATTTAAAATATCAATAGCATCTAATGAACTTAATTTACATATGCTAATTATTTATGTTCTTTTTTCTCATCATATTGAGACTTTCTTATTGAGCATTAGTGCTTGTTGATATGCATTATATATAGGATATGTAAATTTGCATTATATCAACAAGCACTAATGCTCAATAAGAAAGTCTCAATATGATGAGAAAAAAGAACGTAAATCATTAGCATATGTAAATTAAGTTCATTGGATGCTATTGATATTTTAAATCTTTTGGGGATTTTTACGTAGATAGTATGTATCAAGAAATCCATAACAATAAGATGTAACAACATCTATTAGAAGTAGTCAACTTCTTGTGTGCAAACATTCTTAATAGATATCAAAATGTAATTGCATCCATTTGTATCCACATATTTTGCACCTTCTGGGATTTAGACTTCAGGTCCATTAAAACATCTTTTAGAGTTTGAACTACAAATTCAATAACTTCACGTTTTACAAGTGAGTTCAATTCTGCCTACAAAGCATTCTTCTATTTTGGCTAATCATTTCTTTGTCGATATTCTTAGATTATTATAATTTCATGATTCTCATTATTATTCATAATATTGCGCGCTATATGCAAATATATTGTCGACAACTATTTCTTTTCGATTCCATCATTTTGCCCGTAGAGACATAATTTATTAAGATCTCATTATTTTCACCATTTTTAGGTATTTTAACTTTTTCTGAAGTTTGAACTACTTCTGGATACTTCAAGAGTCCTACTTATGTCTCTAATCTCATTTTCAAGAGTATCCATTTTAGGATTATTTGTCTTCTTAGCAATATTATTTGCTTCTTCTCTTTTCTAGGCTTTATCTTTGGAATCGATTAATCTACCATGCTTCTTACATGTTTTCTGACTCATTTGATACCAATTCTAAATGAAGCATTTATAGCTAGTATAGGATTTATTTATCATTTTACAATAGAAAATGTATCAGACAATTCATTTGCTCCTATTTGAAAAATTTAAAATGCCTTGTTCAAGGATATAAATGATATAATGATGATACATTCTAAGTAATTTCATTTTTCAGCTACTTATTCTTTTCCCGTAATGTTGGAAACATCATTTCATATCCAACATATATTCTCAACTTTCTTTCAAAACCCATTTTAGTGCGATGTGGTAGAGTAAGAGTGATTATATCGCATATAAGAAAATTTTTATATGAGAAATATTTGACTTCAGGCCAAAATTCAATTGCATAAGAGAGAACTTATAATTATTTGTTAATCTTGTACCAACAAGTGCTCCAACATATAAAAGGAATGCCCCAAGCAAAAACTTGAGATATTGCTCTCATGATTTGTTATTCAGCTATCAATTAGAGGCATTTAAACAAAAGCAACAAGATGTTTAATATTTTACCAATGGTCATATAATAATCACTAAAAGAATGAAAAGTAAATTCACTAGCATTATCAAGACAAATTATCTTAATTTGAAAATTTGTACTCTTAATCAAATAACTTGCATAATCTCACAAACATCAGGTTGTGAGTTGATAATAAGTATACATGTGACCAACTGGCTTCTGGCCATAAAATATCTAAATGATACACATAATTTATGATGTAATCCATGATATCATCTTAAATTTGATCTAGAAATTCAACAAATCTAACTCTATTTTTAGGTAGTGATAGTCTTATAATCAATTTACATTGAGAACATCTTGCATATAAAAACTCATGATATTAAAGAATCTTCTGATCGTTCAATGATACCTTTATGAATTATCAATATTGACCCAGGATAGTCTTATCGGTCATATGTCAAATAACAAAATTATTTAGACTAGTAGACCTCTGGTTTACAACAATATCGTAAACTTCTGATTTATAAAAGCATAGTAAACTTTTGGTTTACAATAATATGTGTTTCATTGCACTGATCATATCTATTTGAGTTAATAATTAATAAAGCATTATGTATAAAATCTTGTTCATTGAGGTCACAAAATATAATAGCTATTTTAGATACTTGAATTACTTTTGTACTACTAGATATCAAAATTTATCATTAATCTATATATATAAAGAATTAGGAATACACATTTTTACTTCAATCAATAAAAATTCTAAGAAATCATATCATATATATTTTATTTAAAATATTTCAAACTAACAAAGTAAGAGAAAATGTGTACGTGATCATTTTAAATCACATAAAAAATAAAATAAATACACATAAAATGACAAATATGAATTCTAAGAAAATAATTTAACCACTCAAATCATCAATCAAGTAAAAAAAAATTTACTACAAAAAAAATTATGTTTAGTGGTGATTAAAAATTATACAATCGCCACAAAAAAATAGCGGTGGTAACAAAACTGCGGCCGATACAAGGGTCCTTAAACCATTTTGCGACAATTTTATACAACTATTAGAATAATCGTTGCTATTATTTTTTTCGCTGCAGTTTCTATGATGGTTTTTTAGTAACGATTTTGTCAATTTTAGCGACGGTTTTTAATCGCTGCTAAAAAAATTGTATTTTATTATTATTTATTTATAGCGGCAGTAAACCACCTCTAAAATTGAAAAAAAAGCTAACGTTTTTTTTTTGCAGCAGTTTGTAAACGCTGCTAAAATTGAAAAAATAGCTTACGTCTTTTTTAGGCTGCCGCTTGCTATTATTTTTTATTTTAAAGTAATTTTATTTTTCTAGCTTTGTTGGCATACCAATTTTAATACATTTCAGACAAGCAAATTATAATGTGTAAATATCATTTCTCATTATCCAATAATAATTGCATAAGTTGGCATTCAAGTAACTTGAAACATCTCTCTCTCTCTCTCTATATATATATTCTCTAATTTCTGTTAGCTTACAACCAAAAGAAAATGTTTTTCTTATCTCCAATTGTTCAATTCAAGGATTATAATTCCCTCAGCAAACTTTCAAGGACTTGAAGCTGCTGTCCTAACCTTCTCTTCTTCAATAGATTGCAAGTGACCATTTGAATCAAGATATTGAGTATGTACTCCAGAGTCCGCCGGCCAGGAAAGTTACAATCAGTATTTCTGATTAGTATATGAAAGATGATGGAAACAACATCCACGTGATATGATTCCATAATAGCAAAGTAAACAAAATCCACTTCTGTAAATTAATCAAGTTCACAAGTGAAAGTTAAAAATTGAAAGCATAAGGAATGGATATTTATGTCTGATAATAGTTATAAAATACAATAAACAAAAGGATGAATCAGTAAATAATTTTATCAAATGATTACCAGCTTCAGAGCAACACCACCTCACTTTTTCTCATAATTGAAGGGGAAGACATGGAGAATTGTTGAATTTGATCTGATATGATCAAAATTCATCCCCAACTGCCATGAGGACTCAATAAATAAGTTTAGCTTCAAAATCAATACATTAATAAAGGGAAGGAGGGGGTACCTTCACCGCCCAAGAAAGATCTGCCTTCTCTGTATGAGATCCTGACACCTCTGCCTCTCCACCATCCTACCAAAGCATATGCACTGGCAGAATGTAATGCTTAATATATATTAATGCTATAATTCAAAATTCAGAGTTAACAAATATTTACATTAGTAAACTACATGCAGAAAGAATCCAAAGAAAAATCTCTGAATTATCCTCAATGCACACAAAATCTAATAAAGTACTGCTGGATTTGTTTCAGATCTTCTATAAGATAAGTGAACACATACAAGCATCTACGTCAATAATTGAGATTGCGTGTGTATGCATTTTTCTATTTGAAGAATCACAAGATACTGTTCCTCTCAAACAATGTCTCCAATCAAACTATGAGAAACTGTTAGTATTAGACCATGAGGAGATCCTTGAGTTAATTTAGTACAAAAAATATCACAATTCACAAGATTAAAGGGAATCTTAGATACAGTTGTTAAAATTAGGAAAAAGAGTATAGAGTCACCTTAAATTTTTATTTTTTTGCAAATCACTACCATTAAACTTAAAAATCTTCTTAATTAATCCTTAAACGTTAACTAATGATCCAATAAATCTTTCTATTAACCATCTGTTAAATCACTAATGGAGATGTCATATGACATCATCCTACCTATCCAAGGTCATTAAATCTGGACTGTTAATATTTTTATTCATTAAAATCTCATTTTTTTAATTATATTTTACTCTTAACAAATTAAATATAAAACAATTATTTTAAAACGAAAAACGAAATTATTTTTTAAATTATTTTTTTATTCACTTTTTTGTTTTAAAATAATTTAGTTTTTTTATTTAATTTATTAAGAGTAAAATATAATTAAAAAATAAAGTTTTAATGAATAAAAAATCAACGGTCTAGATTTAATAAACTTGGATGGATAAGATGATGTCACGTAACATTTCCGTTAGTGATTTAATAGATGGTTAACGGAAAGATTTATTAGGTCATTAGTTAAAGTTTAAGGTTAATTAGAAAAATTTTTAAGTTTATGGTGGTGCTTTATACTATTTTTCCTTAGGCACGAAAACATTGCCAGTTGTATTCTGTGCAATGCCCTCATTTATCAGAGATAAAACTTCAGAATGCAACGTTGACGAGTCATCTAGTTTCTTCCTCCCAACATATGCCTCAGCTACAGTCATCTATAATTCCACAATTTAAGTTACTATCAAATCCTGATAATTCAAGGATTTAAATAAAACGAAGGATGAAAAGGCAGGTAGCTTGCAAACCTAATTATGCCTATTATAAAAATATGAACACATTGCCAATAAGCTTGTAGCTCAATTGGCATCGGCCCAAGTCTTTTAAGACTTAAGTGAGGTTCAATCCTTCACTACGCCACTTTTAACTGGGAAGGGGGCTTTACAATGAAACAAATATACATGAAAAGGAAAAGTAAAGGCAAGAAAAACAGAACTTCCATGAAGGGCATTAACAAAATTAAAGAAAAACAGAACTTTCATTGTGAATTTTTATGTAGTAGTTTCTGATGCATAAACCATGATGGATGAAAGGTCGTTTTTTCACTTTATAAATACCCATCTCTTTGGCCACTTTGCTTTCATTTTCTGATATCTCCTTCCTGTTCTGATAAGTGGAAAAAGAGAAGAGGGAAAGGAAAAATCAAGGGCTGAAACCTCTGTAGTGTCCTTAATTATATTCTCCTTTTGTTTCCTAACCAGGTTAGTGAGCAAAATACTGAAACATCATTTGAAATCCATTCTCAGTGCTTCAACTCTTTTGGGTCAATCAAACTTTTTCACTTCAAACCCCAGATTTGGCAAACACAATCTGCTAGATTGCATACTATATTACTAGCAAACGAAAATTTGGAGCTAATGATGTAAATGTTGGATAGTGAGGGGTAAACAGGCTGTAATGAGATTCTAAGTTTACATTTCTCTTTTAGATTCTCCCTAATCAAACAAAACTAGCTGAAAGACCAGAATTTGCTTATTGTTTGTTTTACACAGATATATACATAGTTATATACTCTTTTTGTGTGAGTTAAAATATTGATTATCTTTCACTTGACATGTTCTTTTAACATATATGCTCTTGCTCTAGTCAAGGAATTCTGCTCTAAATTCCAGAGCACATTTATCATTGTTATTACCTTAATCTACAGAAAGAAGAATCAGGATTTGACCACCGGGAAGTAGCTATGCCATCTGTCTCTGCTCCAGATACGACAAGTTACAAGCCTATATTCATTACGAATATTCAGACTGCTGCTATGGATGTCAGATTATTATTAATATTATTTTTATTTGTTACTTATAGCTTCTATCAAATATATACAGTTTTTCAAAATATTATATAGTCAAATATATAGTCCCCTGTGCAACTGTTATATACAGTTTTCAAAGCACAAATAGATGTTTTCTGCAACCAAGGTTCACTTGTCTTTCTTTAATTCTATTTTGGCTTTTTCCTTCTATGAGCTTTTATGTTCTTTTCTCTCCCTTTTCTTTCTTTTCTGCTTATGATAATTTTCCTAGTTCTTGGTTTGTTGGATACATAGATCTGGTGCAATAGATAGAAATAGAAGCACTATGGAATAAACTGTAGGTCAACCAGAGTTTTATAACTCAAGCTAAATTGATTCTAAAATCCCATATTAGTTCATATGCACCTCTTCTCTATCATTATCCTAATTCTGTGTTTAGGAAAACTCCCAAACTTCCCAGTTCAAGTTATGAATATGTTAAAAGCTTAGTGACAAAATCTATAATGCTACACATATTAAGCAAATTTATTCAAATATTCAAATTTGTCAACACAAGTAGAGAACTATAATGCTATTCCAGCCAGTGATAGAGATAGTACTCAATCAGATCTCACATCAACTCCTCTTTCATTGTGTTAATTGAATTTATATCAAGACCAATCCAGAAGGCAGATACTAATTGCTATCAGAATTGTTACAAATTTCAACATGTGCTTCACTACTTCATGAGGATATATATTAAGATGCAGCAACAGAGATCTTTCCTAACAACATGCATAGCATACGGTTTTACACCTTGAAAACCTGAAAGCACTTAAATATTAGGTAAAATCTAAATTTAATAAAATCATTACACTTTATGCTTCAAAGTGTTAAAAGCGGTAAAGTCGCTCTTTTACCTATAAAATATATGCTTTTATAGGTAAAAATTTGTTTCATTAGTCCTACACAGATGCAAATAGGGTCCAATCTTGACCTACACTGTAATGCACAGCCGCAAAACAATCTTGAAATTAAATCTTAATGGGTATGTAATGTAAAGAGTAAAACAGGAAGGGAAAATACCTTGTTCGCTTGTTTGATTGAAGGGGAAGGGGAAGGGAAAACTGAGCAGCAGAGACAGAGCACTGCGTCGCGAGCAAGGCAACGTGCTGACTGGCCGGTGGTGAAACTGGCGGTCAATAGCCAGTTTGTGGTGGTGGTGGGGAAGGGAAGCGCGACTGCGTGCGGTGTCTTCTTCACGTGGTTTCCGCTTGCCCTCCTACACTCCGAGGTTGTGGTGCGTGAGAAAGTGAGAATGAAAACTAAACGTGAGACTTTGAAGAATTGGAAATTATTGGGTACTAAACGACATCACTTTAGGTAAAAAAAAAATATGATGTATGTTTTTTTGTTGGTGTATAAACTGCCATTAAATGATACTAAATCGTCAGTAATTATGACAGCTTAAGAAACTACCATTAAAATTGTCAATAATTGTGGCAGTTTTAAAAAATCGCCGTAAATAAATTGACACTATTTACAAATTTTTTAGTATTGTTTTCTTCATAATATTTAACGAAAATAGATACATCTAAATATATATTATTTGTAAGACCATAATCAAATAAATAATTTTAACATATGATATATATATATATGACAAATGTCCTTTTATACATGTTGCAATAGTGGTACTTATTTCAAAATTCTTACTTTATTCATTTTTTTTACTTATCATTGTCTTTCTATTTTATATGATATGTATTGTTAGAATAGTTAGAATCACTATAGTAATGATTATTTTTTTAATCTTTATCACATCAATGACTATAACCATAACATTTGTCATACCTAAAATTATAATAAAGAGCATTCACTTCAAGAAATGAAATTCAACCCAGTGAGTGGCTTCTGTAGTTTTTCATCAATAACTCATTTTTGTATTTAATCATAAGAATACATGAGCTTAGATTCAAAATATTTTTCAAAAAAAATTCTCATTTTTGTTATTATAGGAGCATATTCGAGAGATATACAAAGATTGATGATGTTCTCTCTCACATTTCTTTATTTTAAATTATATTAAGATTAAATGAATATTTTTTATTCAATCATGATCTAAATATGTAGTTCTTCAAGGATTATACCATAAATTTTCATATAAAATATGATCATAAAAAAATATTAATTTTGTACAATCTTTCAAGGATGCTTGAATAGTAATATCTTTATAATTTATCAAGAGTAAAAAATTTAATATAAAAAATATGATAATTGTGTTAGTCAAATAAGATTGATAATAAAATTTCTATAGATGAAACATGAAAATATCGCATACTAAGACTAACATGAAGGAAGCATTACGAAAGAACAAAATAATAAATTAGATTAATCCAAAGAAAGTGATAAGAAGACAATTTTTTCAATAGAACCTCTAAACTGTTCAAACCATCACTCATATGGTAAAGTCTTGTGTTCATAACATGTTATAAATGGAATAAAAGAGAAGATAAGGATAAATCATGACAAAAGAAATATGAGTACTAAAAGTCTAGTTCTTCAAGAACTAGCTATGCTACTAAATCTTCTTCTTTTCATTTCTTTATGGGAAAAGCATATCCATATATAGGATTCTAAACATAAATAGGAAGAAGAAGTTATACTTCATCATAATATGTAGGGATTATTATTCTATTATTAAGAATAGTAAAGGTTATAAATACAAATCATATTAATGACCTTTTATCACTTTTAATACTTACTGAATATAGTCATCCACACATATAAAATACGAATATTTTACAATACCAAAAAAATTTTCTCCTCCCAATAGCGAAGAAAATGGGTGAGGAAGAGAGAATATGACTAAAATGACGATTGTATCCTTGTTTTCATTCCTCCTAGTGAAAACTACTTACACATCTCTTAATATACTCAATTATATGTAAACGAGATTGTGAGACTCCATGGAGTTTCAGTGTCCATAATATCTGATCGTGGGTCACAATTTACTAGTCAATTTTGGCAGGCATTGTAGATCTCTTATCGGATGGTTTCAAGTGGGCGAAATTCAACTCTTAGGACCTAACTTGATGCAAGAAGCCTCAGAAAAAGTGTCTTATCAAAGAGAGATTGCTAACAATTCAAAAAAGACAAAAGACATCATCAACTACGAGATTTAGAGTTTGTTGTTGGTGATCAAGTGTTTCTTCGAGTATCTTCTATGAAGAGTGTGATGAGATTCGAAAAGAAGGGAAAACTCAGTTTGCGTTATGTTAAACCTTATGAGATTCTTGAGCGCGTTGGTGCAATAGCTTATCGCATAGTTTTTTCAACTGAACTTCCAGGTGTACAACCAAATTTTCATGTATCTATGTTTTGTAAATATTTATCAAACCCTTCCCATGTGCTCTAACCTTGAGCGAAACAAGTTGACCAAAATTTATCGGATGAGGAGAAACCATTTGCTACTATATTGACAGACAAGTGAAGAAACTTTGTTCTAAAAAAATTGCTATGGTATAAGTGGTATGACAGAATCAAAAGAAATAAGAAGCAACGTGGGAAGCTAAAGATGTATATGTCATATCTATTTGACACTTTAGATTAAGGTTAGTTTCAATATTTAAAATTTGAGAACGAATTTTATTTATGGGGCAGAGAATGTAATATCTCGTATTTCAAAAAAAAAAAAAGAGTTATGGGAAATAATTTTTTAATTAAGGGTATTTAAGTCTTTTGACATCAAAAACCTTTTTATAATGCTTTTGAAAACCATTTCACTGTGAGATTGAAAAAGCAAACCACTAAGAAGGAAACTTCCCAAGTGTATTCACGTTCACGACACGTCTCGTCTCCATCAGATTCCACTTTTCTTGTTTGACGCTAGAGATTGGCTATTCTGTAGTGGTTGACTGACATTCATTCTCTTTTATAATTTCGTTGAGGACTTTGACGGCGTCTCTTTTGTAAAAGAGGGTTTGATAAGGTAAGAAGTGTGAAAAACATATTGTTTATAAGGGAAAAGGGATAACGTTCAGTTCAAATTCGTTTTTGAGAGAGTGAAGTATTTTTTTAGTGTGTTCACAAATTGTTCTAGTGGATCAATCTTAAGAGATATTTTTATTTGATTTAGCTATTAAATCTATAAAGTCGTTCCCTTATTTACAAGCAAGATATCCACACTTGCGTACTTGATTAATTTGATTATTTCTTCTATTAATTTTTTTGGAGTTTATATTTGAACCTATTGATACTGTTTGGCATTGGAAATGTTATGATCAGATTGAAATTGGATTGTGTAAATCCAAATGAATTTATAATGATGAGTCCTATGAAATTGAATTTTGGTCTTTTGTTTGTAATATTTTTGGATGTTATAGTTTTAGAAAAAATTCTGCCCCATATATGGAATATTTACACATCTTCATTTGATTTTGGTATATGGTTTGAAGGATTGATAGGCTGGTTGTCCATCCTATGGACTGGTTACTACCTTTATTTTGGGTCATGAAATACTTAAAATCTTATAAAGTATGATAGAAAGACTCATATTTAAAATAAAAATCATGTGACTTGAATTTTTTTTGTAACAATATTTAGATGTATTTTTTAATTATATATATATAATTTAAATGAAAAGTGACATTATATTTATTTTGACATGTCAAGTAATTTTTTAAGACATAAAAAATATTTATAGTCGTTACTATTTATTTTTTCATTTTACAGTATATTTTCCTAACTCAATCTTAATTATATTTTAATAAATTTTATTTTAATAAAGACATCATGTAGTAAGCAATATATCTGTTTACTATGTTATTTTATATATATTTATAAAAATCTAAACTCATCCTATGCTAATATTATTAGTATAAATAAAATATAAATATTTTATCAATTAAATATACAGAAATTAAATAAAATGATATTATTTAAATATTCTTATTATTATAACTTGCAAGATTAAGATTAAAAGAGAAAGAGTTTATAAATATGTATAAGAATAGTATTTAAATAGCATCTTACTAATGTGTATTTATTTTATCTATTTAAGATTAATATATAGAATAAAGTATATGTATTTTTAATTTATTAAAAACAAATACACTTTGATTTCTACTTTTTAATCTATTTGATTTCCATTTTTTAAAAATATTAAAAATAAAAAAATCTAGAAGGTTTCAAAGATGAAATGTTAAGAAAGATAAGAATGAGAGAAATGAAAAGTAAAAAAAATAAAGTTATAATAAAATTAATAAAAAATCAAAGTTTAAAAAAAATGCCACCTGAAATGACTTTTATATTAGATAATAATAATAACAATAAATTGATAGATAGATAGATGCTATTAATAATAAATTATCAAATCAAATATAAAATTATTTTGAAAATTAATTAATGACATTATTAACTTTAAATTTTATATAAATATAACTTTGCTTAAAATTTAAGAGACGACAAGTTATCAAAACATAATTAAGATTGAATTAGAAGTAAAAAATTTATGTTTTATATTTTATAAAAAAAATCACTTAACTTGTTAAAATAAATTAAAATTATCATTTTTCTATTTGTATAATTTATATGTAAGTAAAAAAATTATATATAAACCTAAATTTGATGTGTACCTAAATACTGCCTCGATCAAACAAAAGAAAGTTGAATTACATGATTATTAAATTTTGAGTTTGAGTTTATGATGCATTTTATGAGATTGGAAATGTGTTTTTATTAATTTATCTTGCACTAAAAAAAACTTCTTAAAATTAAAAACTCAGTCAAAAAAATCAAGGTGGAACGGCAACGTAACTAGTTTTTAAAGTAATTCCAAGGTCGGCGGTGAATAAACAAACATGCTATGTGTTATGTAAGTACATAGTTATATATTTGAATTGTAATTATATCAATTATTTAAAATAAAGTTATAAGAAATATTTTTATAAATCTATTATGTATAAATATAATATGTGTTTGACCAAATCAAATCAAGTGTGCAAGTTGACCCAAAGGTAATGTATTTAGTTCGTTTTTCTAATTATGATTATGTGATTTTTCCTTGCAGCGGTAAGTGTGCAACCTTCTAAACTTTTAATTATTTATTCTTTCCTCTAGTGTCTTTTGTCTTAGAGGTTTAATTTATTTGTTTATTTATTAAATTAATAAATTAAACAGCTTATATAAAATAAAATGTACAAACTTATCAGTTTAATAAGTAATTTTTCATGTACTGAAAAGACTAACTAAAAAATAGTGCATAGATAATACCAAAAAAAATAGTGCATAATGATTAATTTTTTTAACATAAAAAATTAATATATAATAATAAAAAAAGTAATTCATTGTAGTTGACCAAGTTCCTATTGGTCCCCTTAAAATTTAAATCCATCCCCAGTTGATATTGTATTGCACAACTTCAAAATGTAATAATTAGAGTATTTTGATACGGAGCAAGTACCTTAATTGCCATTGGCTTTAAGTTTTAAGATTAATGTGTGATGGCAATCTACGAAGGCTGATTTTCTATTAAGCCATTTAGGATGCATTTGTTTATGCTTTTATAACAAGAAAAGTATTTTTTAATAAAAAAAAGCCACTTCTCAAATACTTTTAATTTTTAACAAAATTTAAAAATAATTAATTTTTCTGTTTTTTTTATGAGAAGTTGAAATAAGCTGTTTAAAAAAAAGAGAGAGAGAAATTTTTTTTTTTTTAACTATCTTAAAATTTTTTTAATTTTTTTTTATCTAAACGCACCTTTAGTCTCTTTTCATCCGTCAAATACTGTCGTGATTAAGAAAATGGATATATTTTATACTTTTTCGATCATGCAATATTTTAGATAAAAAAGTGGGAAAAGGTTACTCTTAAAACCAACTTCTAAATCAATTTATTTGGACAATGAAAACTGCAAGCAAAGAATTTAAACAATTATGTGGAGACCAAAAATCACAACTTAGTGAAATTCACTTCATATGATAATGAGAACGAACTACAATCATCAAACCGCTGATAAAAAAAAAATTTGTTTACTTTGTAAGTTAACTATTTATCTTACAATCATAATTTTAAATTGTCTTCCACAACCATAACACAACCTCAATTAATGTTACATTAGTTGTATTTTTGCGCAATTATTTGTAATTTATGTAATTACAACATAATTGCAATTGCAAATTTCTCTCTATAAAATTATATTTATGATCATAGGGTAATTATTTTAGATATATCATATACAATTGTTTATGAAAAAAGAAGTTAAAATATATTTTAAGTTTCTATATGTAACACTTATTTTTAATTTAATCCTTATACAAAAAAAAGCTTTCAAATTAGTCCCCATTTATATAATCATTTTTAATTTAATCCCCACCATTTGTTGCCGTTATGAATTAATAAGTATAACAACTAAATTATTGTGAAGTATAAAAATCAAATTTAAAATAAGTATCACGTATAGGAACTAAAAATATATTTTAACTCATATTTTTTATTTTTATATAAAATACATATTTTTAATATGATCACTATAGTTCAATATTATAATGACAAGATGTTAACAAATTGAATATGTAAAGAAGAAGGAAGGTTTCATTGATAAAGCACAAAGCTGCAAATACAAAATTTAGGGTTTGAAACTAAACATAACAAAGCTATATATAGCCAAACAAAGTAAGTAATAAAAGACTATTCTACCCTTAAAGAATAAATATAATATTTAATATTTTTTAACATCCTTTCTCAAACTCATGATGTTACTGCAACAAGCATCGAGAGTTTGCCAACTAGAAAGCGAAAACGAGAAATAGAATGCGACTTAGTAAAAAAATCTGCATTCTGCAAAGTAGAAGGAACAAATGACAATGTAATGGTGCCGTGCTTGAGATGATGACGAGTAAGATGACAATCAATCTCAATGTGCTTCGTTTGCTCATGAAAAACGGAGTTATGAGCAATCTGAATAGAACTCTGGTTGTCACAATACATAGGAGTAAGATGGGATAAAGAAACTCTCATATCTGCAAGTAACCAACGAAGCCAAACAATCTCTTTGGTAGTAGACGTCATAGCACGATACTCTGCTTCTGTGGAAGATTGAGAAATAACAGATTGTTTCTTGCTCTTCCAAGAAATGAGAGAATCACCCAAAAAGATACAAAAACCAGTAATAGACTTACGATCGGTAGGGTCACTACCATGATCAGCATCAGAGTAGGCACGCAACTCCAAGGATGAGGTGGATGAAAATAAGAGACTCTGAAAGACTGTGCCTCAAATATACCTCAAGATACGAAGAACTGTAGCCCAATAAACTGTAGTGGGAGAGGCAACAAACTGGCTAACAATATGAACATCATATGCAATATTCGGACGAGTGATAGTGAGATAAACCAAGCTGCCAACAATAGTGCGATACAAGGTAGGATCGGATAATGGGATACCATCAGAAGAAGAGTATTTTGCATTAAGTTCAATTGGAGTATCAACAGTCTTATTATCAGTAAGTCTTGCTCGCTCAAGAATATCTTCTACATATTTGACTGAGAAAGAAGATAACCTCTGGGTGAGTGAGCCACCTCAATACCCAAGAAATAAAGTAAGGAACCCAAGTCCTTTATTTCAAACCGTCTGGCTAATTCTGTTTTCAAGGTGGTAATGTCATTAATATCATCACCAGTAATAATCATATCATCAACATATAAAGAAAGAATGATACGACCTGCAGCAGTACACTGAACAAAGAGAGCAGAATCATGATTACTAGAAGCAAATCCAAAGGAACAAATCACATCAGAAAACTTCTCAAACCAAGCACGAGGTGCTTGTTTGAGACCATATAAGGCTTTCTTAAGCTTACAAACATACCCAGAACCATGAGAAACACCAAGAGGAGGTTTCATATAAACCTCCTCTTGAAGGTCCCCATTCAAAGAGGCATTTTTAACATCTAATTGAGATATATGCCACTGACGAACTGAAGCTACTATAATAAGGGTACGAATAGTAGTCTTTTTTACTACAGGAACAAAAGTCTCTTCATAATCCATACCATATTGTTGAGAAAAGCCTTGTGCAACCAACCTAGCTTTGTATCGCTCAACAGACCCATCGAACTTTGTTTTGATTTTATACACCTAGCGATAACCAATCACACTCTTACCAGGAGGTCGAGGAACCAAATCCCAAGTACCTATCTTATGCAAAGCAGAAAGTTCCTCATCCATAGCTTGCTACCAAAGGGGGTTAAGAATTACCTCTTGATATGAAGAGGGCTTAGAGAAACAATGAATAGAAACTAAAAAGGATGTAAAAGACTGAGAATAGCAAGAATAAACAAAATCTAGTAACTTTGTAGACTTACGTGTGCGAAGGGATTGATGAGGAGAAGGATCCAAAATCTCAGAGGGTGCTTGGGAAACCACAGGAGGAGAAGGAGCTTCATGTGTGCTAGAGAGTAAAGTGTCAGTAGCTGCAGAATTATCAGTGCAAATATGTCGAGTATCATGAGATGACAAATTATCAGAGTCTTCACAGAAAGGATCCACACAAATAAGATCAGTTTTAGTGAGGGCATGGATAGTGGAGGGAATAGAAAAGAAAGGTATATGCTCAAGAAACACAACATGGCGAGACACATAAAGTTTTTGTGTAACAGGATCAAAACAACGATACTCTTTCTTACCTTCCCCATAACCAAGAAAAACACACATAGCAGAACGAGAGGATAACTTGTTACATTCTACATGAGGACAAAGAACAAAACAAGTACAACTAAAGACCCGAAAGAAAGAATAATCAGGAGCAAAATCATACAACTTTTCAAAAGGTGACAAACCTGAGATATGAGAAGAAGGAATAGTATTTATCAAACTCACAACTGATAACTCCTTGAAATGTAGTTATTTCTGCCCCTATATGTGTGTGTTTTGATTGCTTAGTCCTTGTTTTGAGGCATGAATGGAAGACTTTGATTTGATTTTCACTCAATTTCATGAATGATGTTTTCCGTTCTGCTTTTGAGAAAATCTTTCCAATTCATTGTTGAATTGAGTAGATTGTGTACATATGCTTAACTGGGTGAATTCTTAATTGTAGATGGGCTCAAAATGGATAATTAGATGCAAGTAAAGACCCAGCATAGGGTGGAAAAGCCTGTGGAGCATCTCAGCATGGAGGGCCGCGGCGCACACATATGAGGGCCGCGGCGCTTGGTCCATCAACAACATTTCAGTACTTCAACCCGAGGCTTCAGGGCCGCGACGCACATGTAGTGAGCGCCGCGGCCCCAGTGACCTAATTGAGGAGGGCCGCGGCGCGCAGAATTTAATTTCGTCTATAAATACTGTTCCATTAGTTTTTCCTGGAGAGATTACTTAGAAATAGATTCCAGCTGCTAGGGTTACGATTTTTGTGTAGAAAAGAAGCAGAAATAGCTAAGATTGGAGGCCTTCTTCACCTTGGTGGATGATTGAAGCTTGAAGGATCATCTCCCTAAGCTTTGTTCTTCCTTTTTCTTCTCTTCTCTTATCTCTATCTCCATGACTATGTTTAATCTTATTGTATTTTCGTTTATCATGGCTGGCTAGGCTGTTATAGGGTTTTTCTTTGGATCTTCCTATGGATGTTGATTAAACTTGTAATCCTTTGAGTTATATACATGATTTGGCTTTTGTTCAGTTATATAGTGCTTAATGCTTTGTTAGTCTGATCAGCTTTCAATTGATTTGTCTAAATCTAATGAACCTAGACATAGGAATTTGGGTTTAAGATCAAGTGTATGATTGATGCATGTTCTATTTCATTCAATTAAGTTGGATGCGATGATTCGTTAATAGGATAGGAATATACCTATTGACCATGCATAGTATTTAGTTGAGAATAGAACTTAATGAGTGGATTTACTCTAGTTCTCATGGAAACATAGTGAACTAGGTAATGGAAGCGGGGTTAATTGACCTAGACATAGGCTTTTAACTAATTATGATTCCCAAGCTAACCTAGCCATTTTGTTTATATTGCTCATAAGAATTACTTGTTATCAATTAAAATAGGAAGTGAAAAAGGAATCCCTATTCTTGAAATATCAATTTTCACTTTAATTTAATAGTTTTTAAGTTCTTATAATTAACAAATACATGAACACTTCAATTTTTACGTTCTTGAATAGAAGTATTTGAATTATTGGTTTATACTTAGCACTTAATTTAACGTTGTTTCCTCGTGGGAACGATATCTGACTCCTGGCTAAACTACGAGTGCGACCCGTGCACTTGCGGTAAACAAAGAGCGAACAAGTTTTTGGCGTCGTTACCGGGGATTCGACGGTTTAAATTTAGATTAGCTAATATAAACAACGAATTTAAGTATTTCTAGTTCAAGTTTCTTTTGTCCATATTGATTTAATTCTTCTAAATTTAATTGTTTCAGGTAATTCTTTGTAAGATGGCAGATGATAATGCTACACTGCAGTTGGAGGATGATAGTCGCTCCAGACCATTGAGGGAGTTTGCTACTCCTCAAATGGATAATTTACAATCAAGCATCAGACGTCCTGCCATCTGGGCAAATACTTTCGAGATAAAGCCGGGCATAATCCAAATGATTCAAACGTCTGTACAGTTTGGCGGCTTATCCAAAGAAGACCCAAATGCGCATCTCTCAAACTTTCTGGAAATTTGCGACACGTTCAAGCATAATGGCATTTCTGATGATGCCATTCGCTTACGGCTCTTCCCTTTCTCACTAGGAGATAGAGCCAAAAGTTGGTTACATTCTCTTCCAGTAGGATCCATTACAACTTGGGCGGAGGTGTGTACCAAGTTCTTGAACAAATATTTCCTCCCTGCTAAGACTGCAAAAATGGTGAATGATATCACCTCATTCAGCCAATCTGAATCCGAATCTTTACATGAAGCTTGGGAAAGATACAAAGATCTTCTGAGAAGGTGCCCACATCATGAGATACCTCCTTGGCATCAAATTTATTCTTTCCACAATGGTTTATTACATCATCACCTTCCAATTGTAGATGCTGCAGCCGGCGGTTCCTTGTTGAGTAAGTCTTTTGATGATGCCTATGAGCTTCTGGAGGAATTGGCCACTAACAGTTATCAATGGCAGTCTCCAAGAAGTACCCCAAGAAGAGCAATAGGAGTGCATGATGTTGATGCCATCACTTCACTTTCCGCTCAAGTGGCACTAATTGCTAATAAACTGGATAGTTTGGGGGCAAACCAGCATCAAAGTCCACATCAAAGTTCTTTTGTTCTATGTGACTGATGCGGGGACAATCATGCAACTGATAGATGCACTTTTGTTTCCGAATCTGCTCAATATGTTAGCAACTATCGGCCACCCCAGAACAACCCTTATGCAAATCAGTACAACCCAGGATGGAGGAATCATCCCAATTTCTCTTGGAGGGACAATCAAGGAGCTTCCTCATCTACTCCACTGAATGACAGACTTTATAATTCTTCAGGTTTCCCTTCCCAATCAAGACAACAGGGCTAGGATCAGAAACCCTCTTTGGAAGACATGTTTTCCCAGCTTATGGTCAAGATGGATTCTCACATGACGAAGACTGATGCTCAGTTGGCTCAACATGAAGTGATGTTGCAGAGTTAGACTGCTTCTATGCGAGCATTAGAAACTCAAGTAGGGCAGTTGGCCAATGCCATCAATTCTAGGCCTCCAGGCACCCTCCATAGTGACACTGTTAGTAATCCGAAGGGTGCCTCAAATGAGCACTGCCATGCCATCTCACTGAGAAGTGGGAAGAATATTGAGGGGAATCCGAGAACAAAGCTGCTTGAAGAGGATAATGAAGTTGTCAGAGAAAAGGAAGCAGTGAGCTTAGATATCAGGCAAACTCAAGATAATGCCAATAGGAATGGTGAGGAGAAGAAGAAGGAGTCCAAGCCATATGTCCATCCTTTGCCTTTTCCTAGTAGGCAAGTGAGTAAAAAGCTTAAGCACCAATTCTAGAAATTCTTAGAAGTGTTCAAAAAGCTGCAAATCAATATACCATTCGCAGAAGCTTTAGAACAAATGCCGAGCTATGTTAAGTTCATGAAGGAAATTCTGTCAAAGAAGAGAAAGCTTGGTGATTTCGAAACAGTTGCCCTGACGGAGGAATGCAGTGCAATTCTTCTTAACAGACTTCCTCCTAAGCTCAAAGATCCCAGAAGTTTCACTATACCATGCACAATTGGTGATAAGTTCACTGGCCATGCCTTGTGTGATTTAGGAGCCAACATCAATCTCATGCCCTACTCCATTTACCAAAAATTAGGTTTGGGAGAAGTTTTGCCTACTTCAATTACACTACAGTTGGCGAACCGAACCCTTACTCACCTGAAGGGGGTTATTGAGGACGTGTTGGTTAAAATGGATAAGTTTATCTTCCCTGCGGATTTCGTTATTCTTGATATGAAGGAGGATAGCAAAGTCCCGTTGATTTTTGACAGGACATTCCTAGCAACAAGAAGAGCTCAGATTAATTTGGAGAAAGGTGAACTCACCATGAGGGTTCAGGATCAAGAGGTAAAATTCAATATTTTCAATACACAACAAGGCCCTCAAGATCAAGAAGATTGTGCAATGGTAAACATAATTGATGGGATGACATTCAAGGAAGGGAGTGTAAGTGAAGCCTGTGCCAAGGGAGAAGGTCAAGTCATTACCAAAGGTGAAATGGGCCAGTTAAAAGCTGCTATGGTGGTAAATTTAATTGATGCACCTATTGAGTTAAGCTCCAAACTTGGAGCTAAGAGCCTTCCCATTCCAAATGCATCAAACCAATTTTGTAAACCAGGAGGAAGATCCTCCTCTCTTATAGACATGCATTTGGAATAGCAGCAAAGTCCTGCCGGGACTATAAATTAGGCCCTTCTTGGGAAGGAACCCAAGGGTTTGTTTCTTTTTCTTTAAGTATTTAAATAGTTTAATAAATAGATTTATCATTTTCAACATGTTTTTATGGTCCAATTTGTAAATAAATGCTTTGGACAAGTTTTGTAGGTGTGGAAGGCCTAAAAGAGGCACAAATTGGCCAGAAATGAAGTCTGCTGCAGAATTCTATAGTCAGACTTCATGCAACGCAGCCCTCACAAGGTTGCGCTGCGGCGCTATGGGTTTTCAAGCCAAAAACCAGGGGCCTCAGGGCCGCGGCCCTGATAACTTGGAGGCCGCGGCCCCACATGACGGCCGCGGCCCTGATTTCTGACCGTTGCGGCCCTCAATCAGTTGTTCAAAAAAACAAAAAAGCCCTAAAGTGAAACGCGCGTTTCACTCTGTTGCGCGCCGCGGCCGTGACACCATGAGGGCCGCGGCGCTCAGTGGCGAACAGTGTTAAATCAGTCTTCCCCCTATTTCTGTCACTTTCCCCTTCCCTCTCTTGGTTTCTCTCTTCTCCCTTCCCATTTCTCTTCCTCTCCCATTGGATTTTAGGCTCCATTGTCTCCCATTTCTCATTTTCTCCACGAGGTAACAAGATTTAACCCTTTTTACCGTTTGTTTTTCTGAATTTTCTTCCATTTTTGTATATTCCTTAGTTGTAGGAGCTAGATTTTAGTTAATAGGTATGTAATCTAGTATAATGTAGGTTGTTTGCCTGGTATTATTAGCTATGTGTTGATATTTAAGCTGTTTGGGGTAGCCATGGAACAGGGAAGCCATTTCTGCGCTTCTGGGTTTGCACGCCGCGGCCGTGACCTTTGGGGGCCGTGACCCTCTTACTCAGAATGCCCAGAAATGGTTTTTTCCATTTTTTGGTTGTGTTAGGTGACCCTATTAGCTTCATTCCTGCCTTATTCATATCTTGTTACCTTGTTCTGTGTTTTACCTTCCTTTCTCTTATCTATTTTCTAATTTTGGGCATTCTTTTTGCAAGGTTAGGTACTCTGTAAGCTCCATCATGACTTCCAGACGCCGAGCTTCCACCAGCCAAGCACAAAGGGAACCTTCGCCTCCTGTGTTTGATAGGCGAAGGTTTATTTCAGCTGAGGCGGCTGAGCGTTATAGCATCCTGGTTAAAAAACCAGTTATTCCTGAGCGCGACATGATTTCACTCAGGGTGTCCACCGTGATATCCAGGACCTCATCACTCACCATTACTGGCAGAGGTTCACTGTTCATCCGGAGGCGGCTGTTCTCCTAGTTGTGCGCAAATTCTATGCGAATGCTACTTTCTCCGCTAGCTACACTACTACACGGGTGCGTACTCGCACTGTTTCTTACTCCCCCGATGATATCAGGCGCATTCTGGGGTTGGACCCGGCACCTGAGATTTGTGATTATGAGCAATTTATGCGATGGGAGCCAGAGGAGGGGCTTGACCTCACAGTTGTCACTGCTCGTATTTGTAGTCCTGAGTCTCTCCCGGTACCATGGACTTTGACAGTGGATACTCAGCGCCCTCGGTTCTTTCCTAGGCACTGCTTGACTCCTGAGGCCAAGGTGTGGTATCATTTTATCTCTCACTGCCTCACTCCATCTGGGAACATGTCCCAGGTTACTCAGGATCGGGCGATTCTTCTACATGCTATCCTTGAGCGCCATCACATTGATGTGGCCCAGGTCATCCATTCCTGGATTCGATAAGCGGTCGAGGAGGCCCGGACTCTGTACTTCCCTTCCCTCGTTCAGGAGCTTTACCGGGCGACACATGTTACATGGGAGATTCATGAGGAGTTGTCTGAGGTAAAATAGGCCATCACTGACTCCATCATTAAGCGGTTGGGAGGACCTCCTGCTCCTGCTCCAGCTGCTACTCCTGCGCCTCCGCGACCTTGGCGACAACAACAGACTTATGAGGCGTCTAGCTCAGCTCCTGTCTCTGATGTTGTTGCATGGCGCGCCTTTGTTGATGCCCAGCTTGCCTATATTATTCAGACTCAGAGGTAGATGGCTCAGCAGTCCGGCTTCCCCATAGATCACTACCCTCTGCCCCAGTTTCCACCCGTGGCTGTGGCTAGCCCATCTCGTCCGCCGCAGGATTCAGATCATGATGAGGATGCTGAGGAGACGACTTCTTCTGATGAGGATCTTATCTGATGCACACAGGGCATCTTTCCTTTTATTTTTTGTTGAAACTTGTTTATACTATGTACAGTGAGGATACTGTTTCCCTCAGGTTTGGGGGGTGTCTATAACTGCTTTTGAATTTTAATTATATAACTGTTTATATCTGCTTATTCATACATGCTAATCATAGTGCAGATAATTTTTTGGTATATATGAAGTGCACATGATAATTTTTTTTTGATACATTGTGCACAACATAGGTTTTGCTTGATTGTTTAGATGAAATTAATGCCTTGCGCAAATGACTAGTGTGGTAATGATTGTCCGATGATATGAATGTTTGCAATTTGCCATTTTTAGTGAAACCTTGCGCGATTTTGAAGTATGAGAATCGTTGTTTGTCTCTTCATATGCATGGTTTTGTTTCCCACTTGTATGCTTGCGTAGCTTGAAAATGAGTTGTATGTATGTTTAGAAAATGTTTATGGGAAGTACTTGTATAGATTTCATTTTTCTGTAATATTGTTTTGAAACTCTCTTAAAGCGAAATCCTAGATTATGCTTGATTGAGGAAATGATAAGGGCATTATTTGGACCGATTGAGCCTTAAAAAGCTTACATTGACATGATCATATCCCTAGGTCCCCCTTTGAAGTTATATATATTGGCCTTATTTCTTTTATCACCTACATATACCATACCATGTAACCATTCTTGATGCATGTGAAAACATCGCATATATTATCTTACCATCATTGCTGGTTGAGTTCATACCATATGATTTCTTGCTGTGAGTTCGGTAATTAGGGGTATTGTATAATTTAAGTTCAATAATGAACCTGGAAGAACCATCTGTAAAAAGAAAAACTTTGCTTTGCTCAATGTAAAAAAAAAAGAAAAAAAAAAAAGAAGAAGAAGAAAACAAAGAAGAGAGACAAGCAAAGCAAAAGAAAAGAAAAAGAAAAGTTAACTACAAAAAGCATTGAATAGTTCTAAGGAGTTCTAATTTTGAATACCTTGATAGTTTTAATTGAGCTCATGTCTTGAAATTGTATGAGTATGATTCTCAATGTTTGTGTTAAATCCATTCCCCTTTGTTCTTCATCTCATAATTCCTGGCCCTACATTACAAGCTTTGAAAGACCCTTTTGATCCTCATTTGTGTATGATTTACATTAGTGGAGAGAGATTTTTATGGCAATCTTGTGGATTTTGTGAAACATATGCCTGTATGCTTGTAAACTTATCCGGATGTGTATTGTGAACACCCAATTTTGACTGGGCTAAAAGAAAAAATAAAAAAAAAAGTATAAATAAAATAAAAAAAAAGAAAGAAAGAAAATCAAAAAGAGAAAAAATTAAAAAAATCAAAAAATTGTTGTCCACATTTTTAACCCATCTTTTTAACCCAAACACATAAGCCCAGCTTAATAAACAAAAAGAAAAAAAAAAGGAAAAAAGGAAAAAACAAAACAAAAAATGGGCACACTCATTCTGATTTTTCTGTCCTCACCTGCACACACTCAAGCTGCTCACCTGCACACACGCAACCTCTTCACTCACGCAGCACACACTGCTATATTGTTCCCACTTTTTCTTTTCACTCACGTCCACTCACTTTCACTCACCCGCTGCCCACACTCACGCAGGACACACATAATCACGTCCTCCCACTTGCATTCCAAAAAAAAAAAAAAAACCTTCCTCCATCTTTTTTTTTTTCTCTCTCCATCCATAAACCTCCTAACTCCACTCTCCTTCCACAACACCCTCACCCCTCTCCATCACAACACTCACCACTTCCTGTAACCATAAAAAAAAAAAACCTCCCAACCGAGCTTCGCTACCCAACACACATAAAGCCTTCTCCTCCCAACCTCCCCATTATCATCATCAACTACTCCCACACCGATATTCATGTGAAGCCACAGCAAGCCTCCACCTTCAAACCTCATCCTCACCACCCTCTCCTCAAAACCGTGTCTTCCCCAATAACCCATCAAGCAGCACCACTCCCTTCTCATCCCTTCAACCTCCAAAACCTCTCCTCAAAACCGTGACCCTCACCACCTTGCTACCAGAATCCAACCAAAACCTCTTCTTCTTCACCTTCCACCCAAACCCACATCCTTCTCAACCGTAACCACCCACCTCAAGCAACCCGTAATCACCCATCCTTCCATGAACCTCCAGAACCTCCATCACCTTCAACCACCTCACCTCCCGCGGCAAGACCTGCACCGCCCACCGAACCAAAGAACCACCGTGCCATCTTCTACTGAGCCACACCGTGAACGAGTGTAACCTCTTGCTTGTGCCTTTCTTCTTTTACGTTTTTTTGTTGTTGTTCATGTTGCTTGCTTTTCCGTTTCCTGTTGCTTTGCATTTTCTGTTTCCTATTGTTTTTTTAGTTTTTATCTTTTTAATTCTCGTAGTATTCTCATTTTTTTTTTGGGGAGGAATAGGCTTAAATTAATGGGTTGAGTGTAGTGTTAGTTTAGATAACTTTAGAATACTTTAGCAAAAAAATAATATTAATAATAAATAATACAAAAAAAAAAAAAAATAGGCATTGGTTGTTGTTTTAATATAGAAAAAAATATATATATAAAATAAAAGTTATTATAAAAATGAAGAAAAATAAAAAAATATTAAAAAAATATAAAAAATGTCAAAAAAAAGGGGAAATGTGTTGTGATGTTGTGTTTGTATCTTACTTTATTTATATTTAATTAGCTCATGAAAAATTATGTGTACTTATTTGTCTTTGTGCCTTCCTTTAAAAAATAATAAAAATAAAAATAATTTTTTTTAATCCATGCAATGACCGATGATGATGATTGAATAGCGAATACTATCTTCATTATCTTTTGGATCATAAGGGTTTATTGAGTAGCCTTGTGCTAACTTGAATCCTGTGCAAGAATGGAGTCGCTTTCAAATAAAATCTTTTTTAAATCAATTAACCCACACTTATTTTATAAAGAACTATGTAACTTTGAGTTCCCCATTGCACCAGGGGATACGTAGGAGCAGAATTTCATTTTTGTCAAGCCAAATTTAAATTTTCATAATTTTGTGTTTTTTTTTATTTTATAAATAATTACAATGTTTGCAAAAAAAGGGTAAAATAAATATTTTCAGGGATTATTAAGAATTTGCACATTTAACTTAAGGTACCGTCTTAGGACGGGTGTGTTAGGGGTGCAGTGGGATTAAGTTTCCACCCTTCCCTAAGCATAACCGACTCCCGAATCCAATCTGGTTTCAAAGATCATTTTCAAAGAGAGGTTTTCCAATTTTTCCTAAGTTAAAATAAAATTGGTGGCGACTCCATTTTCCTATTTCCATATTTTAAAATCCTACGAGTTGCTATATTTCCCGCCGCGATCTCGGTCGCGACAGATGGCGACTCCACTGGGGACATTTGGAGAGTCAAGCCTGTTGTTGTTAGTTGTGCAAATTGTTAATAATTTTTATTTATTTATTTTACCTTTTTTATCCTTGTTTTTTGTTTTCTTTTTGTGTGTAAATGGAGTTTATTTATTTTGTTCCATGTAAATATCTGATGGCATTATCTTATGTATATTGTTACTTGTAAATATGTTGTACATAATTGTTGAAACCCTAGGATAGATGATTGCTGCCTGGCTTTTGTATATATGCTTTTGCAGGTTTTGGGTATTTTGGTCTTTTAAATTTTTATACAGGTTTGTATGCTCCCTCACACACATCACCGTCACTTACCTCACACACTTTTTGGGCTCTATACCCGAGTCTGTGCGAAGCCGAGGAGTAGGAGGGGTCTCGGCTTTTGTTATTGAGGGGCTTTATGCTCACTTGACATTTGTTGAAACACCACTCAGATTGTTACCATTATCATGGACGAATCATATTGAGAGGGTTTATCCCTACTTGTGATTGATTCATGATTTGGGACCTTATCTTTATAGATAAGGGCAATCTGGGAACCGTGACTTTTAAAAGTTTAGACCGTCCCGAAAAATCTTGCACTGATAGATTGAACATAGTGACTGTCAAATCTTAAGTTTCACTTGACTAGGGCACAAAAGGAAGTGTACTTCTTCTTTCTTTATTTATCTGTTTCTCATATCCTTCGTTTATGCATAAAAAAAAAGGGCTATTCATTGCTTGTATTTTCATAACATTCTTAGCATTCTAAAAAAAAAATCATCATGCATTTTCATGGCATCCCTAGCATTCAAAAAAAAAAAAAAAAAAAAATTTGTATTTTCATGACATGACTTAAAAAAAAATCGTGCATCTTCATAGCATCCCTAGCATAAAAAAAATGAAAAATATCTTGCTTTTTCATGACAGCGCATAAAAAAAAAGGGGGAAAGAAAAATGGAAAAAGTGTTTTCAAAGTTCATTCATTTTGCGCATCTCATGCATTTCATCCCGTTCTTTGATAACTGTTATTTTGTTTTAATAAATCAATTTGGTTTGAACCAGAGAGAGCTTAGGAAGGAAGAGACCAATCAAATCCACATTCACAAGCCTAAATCTCGGACTAGAATGGCTGCTGATAATCCTGAGGATGAAGGAAGAAATTTGAGCATGCAAGTAGATGAGATGAAAGAGATGATGATTGAAATGGCAAAATCTCAGAGAAGAATGGAGGAAATGTTGTTGGCCATGAGGGAGGCTATCAACTTGATTGGGGCTACTGGAAGTATAGGAGTGACTGGGGCACATCCGCACCTGCCAGCTATCACTTCCATAAGGACGAACCCTGGGATCACCACTGAGTTTCTGTTGAGGGAAGAACCTCGAACACTGCGCCGCTAGTGCTTCCTATCGGAGAAGGGTGCCGTTTTTCAGAGGATACTCGAAATGAGGTCCACGATAATGTCGGATTCATGGGGGAGCAACCACCATATAACCCTAACCTTCACTTTCCATACCAAACACCTACTCCTACATTTCCATATTACCCTCCCACCAATTTGTTCCAACCACAAATAGCACCTCAACTCCACAATTCCAAACCAACAATGGCCCCATGCCATCACCACATGTACCAACTCGCCCATCTCATATCCGATATCCACCTGTACCTCCACAAAGTTACTTAAACCTCCAACAGCCTCAACCAAACTGCCGAAATCGAGGTCGCTTCCATCCTCAAAACCTACCTCCTTTCCCAAGATTATCCATGTCAAATGCAGACTTATTCCAAAGGTTGTTCGATGCCCACCTCATGTCAGGAAGTCCTGTACGTCCTTTAGAACCACCATTCCCAGCATGGTATAATCCGAGTTTAACTTGCAAATACCACAGGGACATCCCAGGGCACTCAATTGAAGATTGTGAATCTTTCAAGATTGCAGTAAGGAAGCTAATAGCTTATGAAAAGTTTGACATTCAAGAAATAGCTAGGCCTAGTGTTGTCAACAACCCAATTCTTGATGAGGTAAATGCATGGGAGATGGAAGGATCACCCATAGGAAAGGTCAGAAGCTTGCATGCACCAATGGCTGAAGTAGTCGAAGGGCTGAAGAAAGCAAGTTGTAGTATCACTGCACCAGCTACAACTAGGAAAGAAGAAGAGAAGCAGAATGAAGAATCAAGTTGTGTTGAGGGTTGTTGGGATTTCAAGGTGCGAATCCAAGAATCACTCGCTTCAAGAGTAATACAAGCTAGGCAAGATATAACTTCCTCTGAAGAGGTCAGTGTGGAGTTGGAGGAAATGGTGAGGAGCATTACTCTAGGAAAAGAAAATGATGCAGCACATTCCTCATCTGAGGGAAATACTCCCTGCACCAGTCAAGATAATCATCTCTGAAGAAGTCATTCATCCTCCAGCAATTTGAAACCTCTGAGCAATGAGAGATCTGAGACGTTAATTGATGTGATTGTCATCTTAGACTTTTGTGGTGTTGAACCTATGTTAACTTTCTTGAAGCATTGATGTAATAAATTTATATGAATATCTTGTTTCCTTTCATTTTCAGTGTCTTTCTTGACATTTATTTCTCTTTCACTTCTTCAAAGTGTCTTCCTCGTATTTGGGGGCCCATCGGACTCCAGTTCTTGGTAATTCTCAGTTTGGTAGATGTCAATAAAGTTCACGTGTGTAAGTATCCTTTGCTTAAGAAGAAAAATAAAAAAAATAAAATGGAGCAAAGAAATAATCACTTGGTGTGTATCATCCTTTTGTCTCTGAATTAAAGTTTTTGAAAATGAGCAATCAAGATTTGAAATGAAGATTGGCCGTATTTCTCTATCCTTCATCAGAATTCATTATCTCTCGTTGTCCTTTTTGAGCTTGAAAATTTCTTCAATAAACCCTGGACAAGGATCACCCCTACACTAGGGGGTGACACAAAGTAAAGTTGATTGTCATAGTGGCTATTTTGAAGCGTAATGAAAAAAAAAAACTAAAAAAAGAGATAAGAGAAAGAAAATGACATGAAATAAGTCATGATAAGGGCGAATGAAAGAAAGTGAAAAGAAAAGGAAGAAATGAAGAGCAGTAAGAGAAAAGTGTGCTTGAAAGTACAAAGACAATTGACAAAGTTTGACTTTGAACAAGGATCCTTGGTCCCATTCAAACCCTTAAACACTTGTTTGAGTCTTATATCTTTCTTTTCATAACCTCTACCCTTAGCCATGTTACAAGCCTCAAAAAGTCCATCCTGATCAATGAAGGATTGTTGTCATTTTCACTAACTTTAATTTTGAGACAAATGTTATGCTCATCTAAGTACCTAATTCATTGCTCTAAAAATAAAAATTAAAAAAAAATAAATAAAAAAAGAAAAAGAAAAGAGAGGCTTACACGTGGGCAAGTTGCTACCCTGTCTGAGCTGGTCCCATATTGGGGCATGTTTCTCCTTAGTTCATATGGACCTACATCAGGACAAATCCTTTGGGTCACTAGGGCGAGTTTCTGCCCTATTCAGTCCTAGTCTGGGGTAAATTTCTCTTGGTTCAATTTGCCCCAAATTGGTGTAGCTTCGTGACTCACACTGGGGCAATTTTTGTTCACAAATGACATACTCTGAGCCAAATTCCATTGATACGCTACATGAGGGCATTTTTTCTATATACCTGATGAAAAAATGGTCATGGTGTCCAGTTGTCGAGTCAAGATCAATCGCGTCTATACTGGGGCAAAAAAAAAAGGGTACTTCCTTGCTATTCTACTTCTTGTATCTTTACCCTTTGTAAATAATACCCTTTCTGTAGTCAAGCTTCCAAGAATAATCTGGAAGTTGTTCGCTTCTTTTCTGTTGTACTTTTTGAGTTCATGAGTGTCAGTTACGTAATGCTTCACGTAAGGTGAACATGAGTACAACACTATGATTTGACCATCTAATGATAATCTCCTAATGAGCAATTCAGATTGAAGAGATCTTAAAGAGTCCCATTTGATGGAAGAGGAGGCACCCGAGGAAAAAAAAAAAGAAGAAGATGGAGAAAAAGCTCGTTAGGTTGAAAACCCGAAAGGGCGGCCTAAGCAAAAGTTAGAGCAAAAAGAAAAAAATGAAAAAAGAGCCCGTTAGTCTAAAAACCCGAAAGGTCGGTCTAAGCAAAAGTTAGGGCAAATAAATAGGCAAAATCTCAAGGAAAGTTGATCTGAAACACCTTGAAGGGTGCACCCAAACTGGGGCAATTTTGAATTGCGTTTGATCAGCTACACAGGGGCAATTTTGTTTGTATTCAGTTGACCATACTGGGGCAAGATTTTTGAAAGATTAAAGAGATAAGTGTTGAAGGAAGTAGCAACAGAGACAGTGATTGAGTTCAAACAGTTGCAGGGAATCAACTAGATGAGGGATAAAGCGAAATGCTGGAGTAAAATTTTCTCTCAAGGACTCAGTCAAATAAGGGTTCATGACAAGAGATAATCATCACTTTTCTCAAAAGGAGAGTTGAAAGTGAAAAACAAGGAAAGAGAAAAAAATAAGAAAAGGGGAAGAAAGGATGAGTAAGAATGATCGAGGTTATCAGGTCCGACGAGCAAAAACATGTGAATAAGGATTTTGATTGGTCAAAGCTTTCCAAAGTCGTCGTTGGTTCAAAAGACTTTTAATAAAATAAAAAAGGAGAAAAGAAAAAAAAAAAAGAAAAGAAAAAAAGGAAAAAGAAAAAAAAAAAAAAGAAAAAGAGAAAAAAAAAATCTTTTTGGATCAAGATGCTTATTCCATTGTCTTTTAAATTTCGGACGCAATTGCCCATTGTCATTTAAATTTCGGGACTCAATTGTCCATTGTCTTTTAAATTTTGGGACTCAGTTACCCATTGCCTTTTAAATTTTGGGACGCAGTTGCCCATCGCCTTTTAAATTTCGGGACGCAGTTGCCCATCGCCTTTTAAATTTCGGGACGCAGTTGCCCATCGCCTTTTAAATTTCGGGACGCAGTTGCCCATCGCTTTTTAAATTTCGGGACGCAGTTGCCCATTGCCTTTTAAATTTCGGGACGCAGTTGCCCATTGCCTTTTAAATTCAGGGACTCAGTTGCCCATTGTCATTTAAATTCAGGGACTCAGTTGCCCATTGTCATTTAAATTCTGGGACTCAGTTGCCCATTGTTTTTTTTTACTTTCTGTTGAGTGCATCGGCTCCACGCATTCCATGCATTTTTTTTTCTGTCATTTACCTTGGAGCGCATCGGCTCCATGCATTTTAATTTCTGTCAATTCTTTTGAGCGCATCGGCTCCATGCATTACATGCATTTTTAATTTTCTGTTGAGCGCATCGGCTCCATGCATTGTCAATTCTTTTGAGCGCATCAGCTCCATGCATTTTAATTTTCTGTTGAGCGCATCGGCTCCATGCATTTTACTTTCTATTGAACGTATCGGCTCCATGCATCTTAATTTCTGTCAATTCTTTTGAGCGCATCCGCTCCATGCATTTTAATTTCTGTTAATTCTGTTGAGCGCATCGGCTCCATGCATTCCATGCATTTAAAATTCTTTTGAGCGCATCGGCTCCATGCATTTTAATTTCTGTTGAGCACATCGGCTCTATGCATTTTAATTTTTTGTCTAATTCTTTTGAGCATATCGGCTCCATGCATTTTAATTTCTATTGAGCGCATCGACTCCATGCATTTTAATTTTTGTCAATTCTTTGAGCGTATCGGCTCCATGCATTTTACTTTCTGTTGAGCGCATCGGCTCCATGCATTTTAACTTCCAATCATTGTTTTTACTTTGTTTTGTATTTATCCTCTCATGCATTACCGGACAAAATTGGAGTTCATTTCTTTACTCGTTTCTTACGACGATAAAATGAAAAATCACAATTTTTCTTTTTATCTAATAAGAAACAAGTAAAGAGGGCAATCAGAACACCCAATTTTGACCAGGCTAAAAGAAAAAATAAAAAAAGTATAAATAAAATAAAAAAAGAAAGAAAAAAATCAAAAAGAGAAAAAATTAAAAAAATCAAAAAATTGTTGTCCACATTTTTAACCCATCTTTTTTAACCTAAACACATAAGCCCACTTAATAAACAAAAAGGAAAAAAAAAAAAAAAGGAAAAAAACAAAACAAAAAATGGGCACACTCATTCTCGATTTTTCTCGTCCTCACCTACACACACTCAAGCTGCTCAACTGCACACATGCAACCTCTTCACTCACGCATTGCAGACACACTGCTATACTGTTCCCCACTTTTTCTTTTCACTCACGTCCACTCACTTTCACTCACCTGCTGCCCACACTCACGCAAAGACACACATAATCACGTCCTCCCACTTGCATTCCAAAAAAAAAAAAAAAACCTTCCTCCATCTTTTTTTTTTTTTTCTTCTCTCGCTCCATAAACCTCCTAACTCCACTCTCCTTCCACAACACCCTCACCCCCTCTCTCCATCACAACACTCACCACTTCCCGTAACCATAAAAAAAAACCACCTCCCAACCGAGAGCTATCGCTACCCAACACACATAAAGCCTTCTCCTCCCAACCTCCCCATTATCATCATCAACTACTACCACACCGATATTCACGTGAATCCAAGCAAGAAGCCTCCACCTTCAAACCTCATCCTCACCACCCTCTCCTCAAAACCGTGTCTTCCCCAACAACCCATCAAGAAGACCGCTCCCTTCTCATCCCTTCAACCTCCAAAACCTCTCCTCAAAACCGGTGACCCTCACCACCTTGCTACCGAATCCAACCAAAACCTCTTCTTCTTCACCTTCTACCCAAACCCACATCCCTCTCAACCGTAACCACCCACCTCAAGCAACCCGTAATCACCCATCCTTCCATGAACCTCCGAACCTCCATCACCTTCAACCACCTCACCTCCCGCAGCACCAGACCAGCCACCGAACCAGCAACCACCGTGCCATCTTCGGCTGAGCCACACCGTGAATGAATGTAACCTCTTGCTTGTGCCTTTCTTCTTTTACATTTTTTTTTGTTCATGTTGCTTGCTTTTCCGTTTCCTGTTGCACTTTCTGTTTCCTATTATTTTTTTAGTTTTTATCTTTTTAATTCTGTTAGTATTCTGTCATTTTTTTTGGGGGGAGGAATAGGCTTAATTAATGGGTTGAGTGTAGTGTTAGTTTAGATAACTTTAGAATACTTTAGCAAAAAAATAATATTAATAATAAATAATACAAAAAAAAAAAAAAAAATCGGCATTGGTTGTTGTTTTAATATAGAAAAAATATATATATAAAATAAAAGTTATTATAAAAATGAAGAAAAATAAAAAAATATTAAAAAATATATAAAAAATGTCAAAAAAAGGGGAAATATGTTGTGATGTTGTGTTTGTATCTTACTTTATTTATATTTAATTAGCTCATGAAAAATTATGTGTACTTATTTGTCTTTGTGCCTTCCTTTAAAAAATAATAAAAATAAAAATAATTTTTTTTTAATCCATGCAATGACCGATGATGATGATTGAATAGCGAATGCTATCTTCATTATCTTTTGGATCATAAGGGTTTATTGAGTAGCCTTGTGCTAACTTGAATCCTGTGCAAGAATGGAGTCGCTTTCAAATAAAATCTTTTTTAAATCAATTAACCTACACTTATTTTATAAAGAACTACGTAACTTTGAGTTCCCCATTGCACCAGGGGATACGTAGGAGCAGAATTTCATTTCTGTCAAGCCAAATTTAAATTTTCATAATTTTGTGTTTTTTTTATTTTATAAATAATTACAATGTTTGCAAAAAAGGGGTAAAATAAATATTTTCAGGGATTATTAAGAATTTGCACATTTAACTTAAGGTACCGTCTTAGGACGGGTGTGTTAGGGGTGCAGTGGGATTAAGTTTCCACCCTTCCCTAAGCATAACCGACTCCCGAATCCAATCTGGTTTCAAAGATCATTTTCAAAGAGAGGTTTTCCAATTTTTCCTAAGTTAAAATAAAATTGGTGGCGACTCCATTTTTCTATTTCCATATTTTAAAATCCTTCGAGTTGCTATTTCCCGCCGCGATCCCGGTCGCGACAGATGGCGACTCCACTTTTCATTTCCATATTTTAAAATCATAATGAGTTGCTATTTTCCCGCCGCGATCCCGGTCGCGACATGTATGAACTGTAGAGTAGAAGTTTAGCTTGCATGCTTGTGGGAGATGTCATTTGTTGGATAAGAGACCTTGAATGTTATCATGCTAAAGATGTGCATGTGTGAAGCTAATTATGATGCATGAGCAATCTTTGAGGCCTATACAATCATTGAACACTAGATTAGGTTAAGTGAAAATGAAATTCATGATTAGATGCTGAATGAATGCTGGTAATAATTTATTTTGCTCGAGGACTAGCAAAAATCTAGGTTTGGGGGTGTGATAACTCCTTGAAATGTAGTTATTTCTACCTGTCGCGACTGGGATCGCGGTGAAAAATAGCAACTCATTGGATTTTAAAATATGAAAATAGGAAAATGGAGTCGCCACCAATTTTATTTTAACTTAGGAAAAATTGGAAAACCTTTCTTTGAAAACGGTCTTTGAAACCAGATTGGATTCGGGAGTCGGTTATGGATAGGAAAGGGTGAAAACTTAATCCCACAGCACCCCTAACACACCCGTTCTAAAACGGTACCTTAAGTTAATTGTGTAAATTTTTAATAATCCTTGGAAATATTTATATTTACCCCTTTTGCAAAACATTAAAACTATTTATAAAAAAAAAGAAAATCACAAAATTATGAAAATTTAACTTCGGCTTGACAGAAATAAAATTCTGCTCCTACGTATCCCCTGGTGCAATGGGGAACTCAAACTTACGTAGTTCTTTAGAAAACAAGTGTGGGTTGATTGATTTTAACTAAGATGAAAAAACTTTTATTTGAAAACATATTTATTCTTGCACAGGGTTCAAGTTAGCACCAGGCTACTCAATAAACCGTTATGATCCAAATGACATTGAAGGTAGTATTCACTACTCAATCATCATCATTGGTCATTGCATATATTGAAACTTTTTTTTTATTCTTATTCTCTTTTTTTTTATATTCTTTTCCCATCCCCTTTTTTACCAAAATGCGTCATTACTGCCTTAATGTGAAAGGGGCAGGAACCCACGTGATCCAAACTCAAACTCAACAAGATAATCAACAATGTAATTTAAAGAAATAAGAGTTTGGAGACTTTGGCAACCATGGTAGCACACATCAGGGGATGTTTGGGGAGGGATCCGTTTTAAGATTCGACGGTCGGATGAAGGTTGATGAAGATGATGGGGTGACGTCTATAGAGGGGAAGGACATGGCTTCTTGGGTTTCGACGGTCAGTTGGGTGTATGATGGATCTGGTGTTTTGAGTTCGACGGTCGGTGAGGGGAGACCTAGCTGAGGTTCGACGGTCGGTTTGAGGAGATGGGGTGGTTCTGTTTTGGGGTTCGACGGTCGGTTGGAGGAGATGGTGGGATGGTTCTGTTTTGGGGTTCGACGGTCGGTTGGAGGATATCATGGTTTGTGAAGTGGTCGGTGAAGGTCGCAATGGTGCGGTTCGACGGTCGATGGGGAGGATGTGATGGTTTGAGATTCGAGGGTTAAGTGAAGAGGGATTTGGTTCTATTTAGGAGTTTGACAATCGGTTGGAGGTGAAGATGGGATGGTTTGGGTGATGGGGGTTGTGGAGGCTTGTTTTTTTTTGTCTTTTTTTTGGGGGGTTCGACGGTCGAACGTGATGGAGTTTGGTTGATGGTGTGAAGATTTGGATGGGTTGTCGGTAAAGGGAGTGGAACTCACGATTCGACGATCGATTCTGGTTGGGTTCGGTAGTGTTTGGAGAAGTTATGAAAGTTGCTTGGGTGATGGGGATTATGGAGGCTTTGAAGATAGTGAGTGTTTTGGAGGTGAAGGGGAAGTGATCGGATTTGAGGTTCGACGGTCGGGTATAAGTTGGGGTTTTTGAGGTGATTTCGCGCAATGGATGGTTGAAGGATGGTGCTTTGTGGGTTCACAATAATAGTGAGAGGGGATGGTGAAGGTTGATATATGGGGATTCGACGGTCGGTGGGGGTATGATGGTTGTTAGTTTGACGGTCGGTACGGAAGGATTCGGGAGTCCGACGGTCGGTTAGTTGAAGGGAATGATCTGGCTTCTTGGGTTTCGACGGTCGGAGAGGGTGTCGGTGAGAGGATGGTAACTGGCGTGGGTGAGGTTCGACCGTCGATTTAAGGAGATTGGATGGTTCGACAGTCGGATATGATGGAGTTGTGTTGATGGTGTGAAGGTTTGGGTGGGTTGTCGGTGAGGGATTTGGAGCTCACGGTTCGACGGTCGGTTGGTTAAGGGTCATGGTTGAGGGAAAGGTTAAGGAAAGTGTTATTTACGTGTGCATGGGTTGATGGAAAGTAGATGTTTTTGGTCTGGAAAAGGTTGAATGTGGGTAGTTGAAGATGAAAGTAATAAAAGGGAGATGGGTTCACGGTTGGAGAGTGGATATTGAGTTTCAGTCAGGGAGGTTTGAGTAGATATGTAATATTCATTTCAGGTTGGGTGCAGAGGGATTCAGGGGTTGTGTGCAAGTGAGAATAGTTAGCAGAAATGAGCTACATGACATAAATGCAGAAGGTTACCTGTGGAGTTCAAGGTAGAGCAGTTGAAGTGAATGCTATTCCTCAGCAAGGCTTCATTCTCCTTCTTGTTCCCTTCTCTCTGTCTTCCTTGTGATGGCTGTGCTTCTTGGAAGTTCGTGATGAAGGTGGTGAAGTGAAGGGGGAGGTGTTGTTTTCTGGTGACGAAGGTGATGAAATGGAAGGTAGTTTAGTGCTGGGTGGTGAAGGTTGGACGTGGAGATGGAGTGGAGGGATAGTGATGAAGATGGTGGTTGCTGGTACATAGGTGATGAGGGGTGGAGTGTTGAGAATGGAAGTGAAAGTATTGGTGTTGATGAAGGGTGAAGTGTTGAGCTTCTGAGAAAATCTTTTCTCTCAAAAACTCCCACTTTTTTTTGTGGCTTTCCTCAAAAAATCCTCCTCCCTCTCTTCCAGCCAACCCCCAAAAACTCTCTCCCCCTGGGTTATTATCAGCCTCCTTTTTTTTTCATTTCCCGTATCCAAGTTCCCCTTTTGCCGCTGACATTTCTTTCTTTGCATCAACCACTCCCCTCTTTTTGTTACATTGAGCCCCCTTCATCTATCGAGCCCCTTTTCTTTCTTTCAATCCTTTCACCTCCCTCTTTTCCTTACTCTTTGCCTTTAAGGCATTTAATGCAATTCTTACTTTACGTGTGCAGGCAACAGGCATTAAATGCATTGCCAATTTCCCCTTCTCTTTTTTTTTTAAAAAAATTTTACAAATGGGCCCATAAATATGGGCCTTTAATTAATTTAATCTCTTTTTCTTTTTTTTTTTTGGCAGCCCGGTCAAAATTGAGTGTTCACAGTTGCCCCTCTTTATTTGTTTCTTACTACATAATAAGAAAACTGCAGTCTTCATATTATTGTCGTAAGAAACGAGTAAAGATATGAATTTCAATTTTGTCCGGCGATGCATGAGATGTAAAATAAATGCGAAAGACGCATGGAGCCGATGCGCTCAGGAATTAAAATGCATGGAGCCGATGCGCTCAAAAGAATTGACAGAAATTAAAATGCATGGAGCCGATGTGCTCAGAAATTAAAATGCAGGGAGCCGATGCGCTCAAAGAATTGACAGAAATTAAAATACATGGAGCCGATGCGCTCAACAAAAATTAAAATGCAGGGAGCCGATGCGCTCAAAGAATTGACAGAAATTAAAATGCATGGAGCCGATGCGCTCAACAGAAATTAAAATGCATGGAGCCGATGCGCTCAAAGAATTGAAAATGCAAAAAATGCATGGAGCCGATGCGCTCAACAGAAATTAAAATGCAGGGAGCCGATGCGCTCAAAGAATTGACAGAAATTAAAATGCATGGAGCCGATGCGCTCAACAGAAAATTAAAATGCATGGAGCCGATGCGCTCAACAGAAATTAAAATGCATGGAATGCATGGAGCCGATGCGCTCAACATAAATTAAAATGCATGGAGCCGATGCGCTCAAAGAATTGACAGAAATTAAAATGCATAGAGCTGATGCGCTCAACAGAAATTAAAATGCATGGAGCCGATGCGCTCAAAAGAATTGACAGGAATTAAAATGCATGGAGCCGATGCACTCAAAGAATTGACAGAAATTAAAATGCATGGAGCCGATGCGCTCAACAGAAATTAAAATGCATGGAATGCATGGAGCCGATGCGCTCAACAGAAATTAAAATGCATGGGCAATTGAGTCCCGGAATTTAAAAGACAATGGGCAACTGTGCTCCCAAATTTAAGACAATGGGCAACTGAGTCCCGAAATTTAAAAGACAATGAGCAACTGAGTCCCGAAATTTAAAAGATAATGAGCAACTGAGTCCCGAAATTTAAAATGACAATGGAATAAGCATCTTGATCAAAAAGATTTTTTTTTTCATTTTTCTCATTTTCTTTTCTTTGTTTTTCCTTTGCTTTTCTCTCTTTTCCCCCTTTTTTGTCTTTTTGTCTTTTTTTTCTTTTTTTTTCTTATTTCATTAAAAGTCCTTTCAACCAATGGCGACTTTTGGAAAGCTTTGACCAATCAAAATCCCTATTCACATGCTTTTGCTTGTTGGACCTGATAACCTCGATCATTCTTACTCATCCTTTCTTTCCCTTTTCTTATTTTTTCTCTTTCCTTGTTTTCCACTTTCAACTCTCCTTTTAAGAAATGAGATGATTATCTCTTGTCATGAACCCTTATTTGACTGAGTCCTTGAGAGGAAATTTTATTCCAGTATTTCATTTTATCCCTCATCTAGTTGATTCTCTGCAACTGCTTGATAACTCAATCCATGTCTGCGTTGCTACTTCCTTCAATACATCTTCTCCTCAGTCCTTCAAAAATTTTACCCCAGTATGGCCAACTAAAATACAAATGAGATTGCTCATGTGTAGCTGATCAAATGCAATTTCAAAATTGCCCTAGTTTGGTGCACCCTTCAAGGCATTTCAGGCCAACTTTCTCTGAGATTTTGTCCATTTATTTGCCCTAACTTTTGCTTAGACCGACCTTTCGGGTTTTCAGACAACAGGCTCTTTTCCATTTTTTCTCTTGCTCTAACTTTTGCTTAGGCCGCCCTTTTGGGTTTTCAACCTAACGAGCTTTTCCTCTCTCTCTCTCTCTTTTTCTCTCTCTCTCTCTTTTTTTTTAGGTACCTCCACTTCCTTCCAATGGGATTTCCAAGATCTCTTCAATCTGAATTGTTCATTAGGAGATTATCATTAGATGATCAAATCATAGTGTTGTACTCATGTTCACTCTACCTGAAGCATTACGTAACAGACACTCATGAACTCAAAAAGTACAACAGAGAAGAAGCGAACAACTTCTAGATTGTTCTTGGAAGCTTGCCTACAAAAAGGATATTATTTACAAAGGGTACAGACACAAGAAGTAGAATAGCAAGAAAGCAAAAAGATTTTTTTTTTGCCCCAGTATGGACGTGATTGATCTAGACTCGACAACTGGACATCATGACTATTATTTTATCAGGTATATACAAAAATCTGCTCTTATGTAGGGTATCAAAGGAACTTGGCTTAGAGTATGTCATTTGTGAACAAAAATTGCCCAAGTGTGAGTCACGAAGCTACACCAATGTAGGTCAAATTGAACCAAGAGAAATTTGCCCCAGTCTAAGACTGAATAGAACAAGGTAAAAATTCGCCCTAGTGACCAAAAGATTTGTCCCAGTGTAGGGCCAATTCGAGCAGGGTAGAAATTTACTCTAGTGCAAGTCCTTTTTTTTTCTTTTCTTTTCTCTTTTTTTTTTAGGAGCAATGAATTGGATACTTAGATGAACATAACCCTTGTCTCAAAATTAAAATTAATGAAAATGACAAACCCTTCATTGATCAGAATGGACTTTTTGAGGCTTGTAACATGGCCAAGGTTAGGGGTTATGAAAGAAAAGATATAAGGCTCAAACAATTATTCAAGGGTTTGAAAGGGACCAAGGATCCTTGTTCAAAGTTAAACTTTGTCAATTGCCTTTGTACTTTCAAGCACACTTTTCTCTTACTGCTCTTCACTTCTTCCTTTTTTTTCACTTTCTTTCATTCGCCCTTGTCATGACTTATTTCTCATTCATCTTTTTTTGGTTTTTTTTTTGTTTTTTTCTTTTCTTTTTTCTTTTATGCTTCAAAATAGCCATCATGACAATCGACCTTTACTTTGTGTCATCCCCCAGTATAGGGGTGATCCTTGTCCAGAGTTTATTGAAGAAACTTTCAAGCTCAAAAAGGGATGTCGAGAGATAATGAAAAGATGAATTCTTATGAAGGATAGAGAAACAGGGCCAATCCTCCTTTCAAATCTTGATTGCTCATTTTCAAAAATTTTAATTCAGAGACGAAAAGGATGATACACACCAAGTGATTATTTCTTTGCTCTATTTTTTTTACTTATTCTTTTTTTATTATTATTTTTTATTTTTTTGTTTTTTTTTTGGCAAAGGATACTTGCACACATGAACTTTGTTGACATCTACCAAACTGGGAATTACCAAGAATTGGAGTCTGATGGGCCCCCAAATACGAGGAAGACACTTTGAAGAAGTAAAAGAGAAGTAAATATCAAGAAAGACACTGAAAATGAAAGGAAACAAGATATTCATGCGAATTTATTACATCAATGCTTCAAGAAAGTTAACATAAGTTCATCATCACTGATTTTTTTTTTTTTTTTGCAACCACTTCAATCAAATCCTAGATCTCCCATTGTTTAGAGGTTTTCAGTTGATGGAGGGCAAACAGTGTAGGCAGGGTAAGATGGTGGGTTTCCAATTTTGGCTTTGCATGTAGCTCACTTTTGATTCCTTTCCCTTAGAGGAAAAACTCATTCTTGAAACTACTTTCATCATTGCCAGTTGGCAATTTACCTGCTTTTACCAAAATTTCAATCCTCTCCCCAGCAGCTATTAACTCAGCAAAGTCTAGATAAACGGCGCCTGCCATTATCTCAATATAAGGAGCTCCCAAAGTCCCTAGAAAATATGAGCACATTTCTGTCAACGTCAACGGTGGTTGTACTTGTGCTGCGAGAGCTCTCCATCTTTGGGCATATTGCTTGAAGGCTTCCTCATCTTCCTTTTGCATTGAGCTCAAATGTTCCCGGGTAGTAGCTGCATCCAGGTTGAACTTGTATTGATCCATGAATAGATCAGCCAATTCCGTCCAGCGAGAAATCTTAAAGCGGTCTGATTGAAGATACCACTCTAAAGCGGGGCCTGTAAGACTCTCGTGGAAAAAGCTAACGAAGAACTTATCATCCCTAGATCACACAGCCATCTTGGTTCCATAACTGATCAAATGAAACCGAGGATTACCACTCCCATCATACTTGGCAAAATGAGGAATCTCGAAGTCTTTAGGGATTACGACATCCATGGTAGGACACAGTTCTTCTATTCTAAGCGATCCATAAGCGCTGGGGCCCTTGATCGCTTTGATTTGCTCTTCCATCTTTTCCTTCCATTCTTTTTCCATCTTATCCTTCTGAATTGCCGCATGACCCCTCCCAGTAGGAAGTCTTGTTGTCACTGGGATGGATATACATGGTTGTTCCCATATGAATTCAGCATTACCCTGAACCTCATTTCGAGTATCCTCTGAAGAACGATACCCTTCTCCGATAGGAATCACTAGCGGTGCAGTACTCGAGGTCCTCCTCTCAACAGGAATCTCAGTGGTGATCCCAGAGTTTGTCCTCATGGAAGTGATAGTTGACAGGCGCGGATGTGTCCCAGTCACTCTTGTGCTTCCGGCCGCCCCAATTAAGGTGAGAGTCTCTCTCATGGCCAACAACATTTCTTCCATTCTTCTCATAGACTCTGTTATTTCATCCATCCTCCCTTTAATCTCATCAACTTCCATACTCAAATTTCTCCCTTCCTCAAGGTTATTAGCAGTCATTCTGGTCTGAGATCTAGGATTGTGAATTTGGGTTTGATTAGTCTCTTCTTTCCTAGGCTGCACAATGGTTCAAACCAATTTGATTTATTAAAACAAAATAATATTTAACAAAGAATGAGATGAGATGAATGAACTTTGAAAACACTTTTTTCATTTTTGCCCCCCCCTTTTTTTTAAAAAAAATGCTATGTCATGAAAATGCAAGATATTTTTCCTTTTTTTTTAATGCTAGGGATGCTATGAAGATGCATGATTTTTTTTTATGCAATGTCATGAAAATGCAAGTTTTTTCTTTTTTTTTTTTGAATGCTAGGGATGCTATGAAGATGCATGATTTTTTTTATGCAATGTCATGAAAATGTAAGTTTTTTTCTTTTTTTTTTTGAATGCTAGGGATGCTATGAAGATACATGATTTTTTTTTATGCAATGTCATGAAATGCAAGTTATTTTTTGAATGCTAGGGATGCTATGAAGATGCATGATTTTTTTTTAAAGTCAAGGATGCCATGAAAATGCATAATGATTTTTTTTTGAAATGCAATGTCATGAAAATGTGAGATTTTTTTTTTATACTAGGGATGCTATGAAGATGCATGATTTTTTTTTATATGCAATGTCATGAAAATGCAAGTTTTTTTTTTTTTTTTTTTTTTTTTTGAATGCTAGGGATGCCATGAAGATGCATGATTTTTTTTAAGTCAAGGATGCCATGAAAATGCATGATGATTTTTTTTTGAAATGCAATGTCATGAAAATGTAAGTTTTTTTTTAGAAGGTTATAAAAATGCAAGATGATGTTTTTTTTTTAGAATGCTAAGAATGTTATGAAAATGCAAGCAATGAATAGCCTCTTTTTTTTTATGCACGAATGAAGGATATGAGAAATAGATAAATAAAGAAGAAGAAGTACGCTCCCTTTTGTGCCCTAGTAGGTGGAACCTAAGATTTGACAGTCATTATGTTCAATCTATCAATGCAAGATTTTTGGGACAGGTCTAAACTTCTAAAAAGTCATGGTTCCCAGATTGCCTTTATCTCGAAAGACAAAGACCTAAATCATGAATTAATCACAAGTAGGGATAAACCTTCTCAATATGATTAGTTCATGATATTAGTAACAATCTGAGTGGTGTCTCAGCAAATGTCAAGTGAGCATAAAGCCCCTCAATAACAAAAGTCGAGACTCCTCCTATTCCTCGACTTCGCACAGACTCGGGTATAGAGCCCAAAAAGTATGTGAGGTAAGTGATAGTGATGTGTGTGAGGGAGCATACAAACCTGTACAAAAATTTAAAAAGAAACTACCCCCAACCTACAAAAACATACATACAATAGCCAGGCAGCAATCATCTATCCTAAGGTTTCAACAATTATGCACAATTAAGTACAAAATATATACAAGTATATCATGTTAACACAAACACAGGGATAACGCTATCAGATATTTACATAGAACAAACTAAATAAAATCCATTTACAAACAAAAAGAAAACAAAAACAAGGATAAAAAGGGTAAAATAAATAAATAAAAATTATTAACAATTTGACTCTCCAAATATCCCTCCAAATATCCCAAGGAGTCGCCATCTGTCGCGACCGGGATCGCGGTGAAAAATAGCAACTCATTGGATTTTAAAATATGAAAATAGGAAAATGGAGTCGCCACCAATTTTATTTTAACTTAGGAAAAATTGGAAAACCTTTCTTTGAAAACGGTCTTTGAAACCAGATTGGATTTGGGAGTCGGTTATGGATAGGGAAGGGTGAAAACTTAATCCCACGGCACCCCTAACACACCCGTTCTAAAACGGTACCTTAAGTTAATTGTGTAAATTTTTAATAATCCTTGGAAATATTTATATTCACCCATTTTGCAAAACATTAAAACTATTTATAAAAAAAAGAAAATCACAAAATTATGAAAATTTAACTTCGGCTTGATAGAAATAAAATTCTGCTCCTACGTATCCCCTGGTGCAATGGGGAATTCAAAGTTACGTAGTTCTTTAGAAAATAAGTGTGGGTTGATTGATTTTAACTAAGATGAAAAAACTTTTATTTGAAAACATATTTATTCTTGCACAGGGTTCAAGTTAGCATCAGGCTACTCAATAAACCCTTATGATCCAAATGACATTGAAGGTAGTATTCACTACTCAATCATCATCATTGGTCATTGCATATATTGAAACTTTCTTTTTATTCTTATTCTCTTTTTTTTTTTTTTATATTCTTTTCCCATCCCCTTTTTACCAAAATGCGTCATTACTGCCTTAATGTGAAAGGGCGGAACCCACGTGTGATCCAAACTCAAACTCAACAAGATAATCAACAATGCAATTTAAAGAAATAAGAGTTTGGAGACTTTGGCAACCATAGCAGCACACACCAGGGGATGTTTGGGGAGGGATCCGGTTTAAGATTCGACGGTCGGATGAAGGTTGATGAAGATGATGGGGGTGACGTCTGTAGAGGGGAAGGACATGGCTTCTTGGGTTTCGACGGTCGGTTGGGGGTATGATGGATCTGGTGCTATGAGTTCGACGGTCGGTGAGGGGAGACCTAGCTAAGGTTCGACGGTCGGTTTGAGGAGATGGGGTGGTTCTGTTTTGGGGTTCGATGGTCGGTTGGAGGAGATGGTGGGATGGTTCTGTTTTGGGGTTCGACGATTGGTTGGAGGATATGATGGTTTGTGAAGCTAATCGGTGAAGGTCGCAATGGTGCGATTCGACGGTCGATGGGGAGGATGTGATGGTTTGAGATTCGAGGGTTAAGTGAAGAGGATTTGGTTCTATTTGGGAGTTCGACAATCGGTTGGAGGTGAAGATGGGATGGTTTGGGTGATGGGGGTTGTGGAGGCTTGTTTTTTTTTGTCTTTTTTTTTTTTTTGGGGGTTCGACATTTGAACGTGATGGAGTTTGGTTGATGGTGTGAAGATTTGGATGGGTTATCGGTAAAGGGAATGGAACTCACGGTTCGACGGTCGATTCGTTGGGTTCGGTAGTGTTTGGAGAAGTTATGAAAGTTGCTTGGGTGATGGGGATTATGGAGGCTTTGAAGATAGTGAGTGTTTTGGAGGTGAAAGGAAAGTGATTGGATTTGAGGTTCGACGGTTGGGTATAAGTTGGGGTTTTTGAGGTGATTTCGCGTAATGGATGGTTGAAGGATGGTGCTTTGTGGGTTCACAATAACGGTGAGAGAGGATGGTGAAGGTTGATATATGGGGATTCGACGGTCGGTGGGGGTATGATGGTTGTTAGTTCGACGGTCGGTGCAGAGGGATTCAGGAGTCCGACGGTCGGTTGGTTGAAGGGAAGGATCGGCTTCTTGGGTTTCGACGGTCGGAGAAGGTGTCGGTGAGAGGATGGTAACTGGCCTGGGTGAGGTTCGACGGTCGGTTTAGGGAGATTGGATGGTTCGACAGTCGGATATGATGGAGTTTTGTTGATGGTGTGAAGGTTTGGGTGGGTTGTCGGTGAGGGATTTGGAGCTCACGGTTCGACGGTCGGTTGGTTAAGGGTCATGGTTGAGGGAAAGGTTAAGGAATGTGTTATTTACGTGTGCATGGGTTGATGGAAAATAGATGTTTTGGTCCGGAAAAGGTTGAATGTGGGTAGTTGAAGATGAAAGTAATAAAAGGGAGATGGGTTCACGGTTGGAGAGTGGATATTGAGTTTCAGTCAGGGAGGTTTGAGTAGATATGTAATATTCATTTCAGGTTGGGTGCGAGGGATTCGGGGGTTGTTGTGTGCAAGTGAGAATAGTTAGCGAAATGAGCTACATGACATAAATGTAGAAGGTTACCTGTGGAGTTCAAGGTAGAGCAGTTGAAGTGAATGCTATTCCTCAGCAAGGCTTCTGTCTCCTTCTTGTTCCCTTCTCTCTGTCTCCCTTGTGATGGCTGTGCTTCTTGGAAGTTCGTGATGAAGGTGGTGAAGTGAAGGGGGAGGTGTTGTTTTCTGGTGACGAAGGTGATGAAATGGAAGGTAGTTTAGTGCTGGGTGGTGAAGGTTGGACGTGGAGATGGAGTGGAGGGATAGTGATGAAGATGGTGGTTCCTGGTACGTAGGTGATGAGGGGTGGAGTGTTGAGAATGGAAGTGAAAGTATTGGTGTTGATGAAGGGTGAAGTGTTGAGCTTCTGAGAAAATCTTTTCTCTCAAAAACTCCCACTTTTTTTTTTTTGTGGCTTTCCTAAAAAAATCCTCCTCCCTCTCTTCCAGCCAACCCCCAAAAACTCTCTGCCCCTGGGTTATTATCAGCCTCCTCTTTTTTTCATTTCCCGTATCCAAGTTCTCCTTTTACCGCTGACATTTCTTTCTTTTTTTTCTTTGCATCAACCACTCCCCCTCTTTTGTTACATTGAGCCCCCCTCCTTCATCTATCAGAGCCCCTTTCTTTCTTTCAATCCTTTCAGCCTCCCTCTTTTCCTTACCTGCTGCCTTAAGGCATTTAATGCAATTCTTACTTTACGTGTGCAGGCAACAGGCATTAAATGCATTGCCAATTTCCCCTTCTTTTTTTTTAAAAGCTTACAAATGGGCCCATAAATATGGACCTTTAATTAATTTAATCTCTTTTTCTTTTTTTTTTTGGTAGCCCGGTCAAAATTGAGTGTTCACACTGCCCCTATATGTGTGTGTTTTGATTGCTTAGTCCTTGTTTTGAGGCATGAATGGAAGACTTTGGTTTGATTTTCACTCAATTTCATGAATGATGTTTTCCGTTCTGCTTTTGAGAAAATCTTTCCAATTCATTGTTGAATTGAGTAGATTGTGTACATATGCTTAACTGGGTGAATTCTTAATTGTAGATGGGCTCAAAATGGATAATTAGATGCAAGTAAAGACCCAGCATAGGGTGGAAAAGCCTGTGGAGCATCTCAGCATGGAGGGTCGCAGCGCACACACATGAGGGCCACGACGCTTGGTACATCAGCAGCATTTCAATACTTCAACCTGAGGTTTCAGGGCCGCGGCGCACATGTAGTGAGGGCTGCGGCCCTAGTGACCTAATTGAGGAGGGCCGCGGCGCGCTAATATCAGGGCCGCGGCGCGCATAATTTAATTTCATCTATAAATACTGTTCCATTAATTTTTCCTGGAGAGATTACTTAGAAATAGATTCCAGCTGCTAGGGTTACGATTTTTGTGTAGAAATGAAGCAGAAATAGCTAAGATTGGAGGCCTTCTTCACCTTGGTGGAGGATTGAAGCTTGAAGGATCATCTCCCTAAGCTTTGTTCTTCCTTTTTCTTCTCTTCTCTTATCTCTATCTCTATGACTATGTTTAATCTTGTTGTATTTTCGTTTGTCATGGCTGGCTAGGCTGTTATAGGGTTTTTCTTTAGATCTTCCTATGGATGTTAATTAAACTTGTAATCCTTTGAGTTATATACATGATTTGGCTTTTGTTCAGTTATATAGTGCTTAATGCTTTGTTAGTCTAATCAGCTTTCAATTGATTTGTTTAAATCTAATGAACCTAGACATAGGAATTTGGGTTTAAGATCAAGTGTATGATTGATGCATGTTCTATTTCATTCAATTAAGTTGGATGCGATGATTCGTTAATAGGATAGGAATATACCTATTGACCATGCATAGTATTTAGTTGGGAATAGAACTTAATGAGTGAATTTACTCTAGTTCTCATGGAAATATAGTGAACTAGGTAATAGAAGCGGGGTTAATTGACCTAAACATAGGCTTTTAACTAATTATGATTCCCAAGCTAACCTAGCCATTTCGTTTATATTGCTCATAAGGATTACTTGTTATCAATTAAAATAGGAAGTGAAAAAGGAATCCCTATTCTTGAAATATCAATTCTCACTTTAATTTAATAGTTTTTAAGTTCTTATAATTAACAAATACATGAACATTTCAATTTTTACGTCCTTGAATAGAAGTATTTGAATTATTGGTTTATACTTAGCACTTAATTTAACGTTGTTTCCTCGTGGGAACGATATCTGACTCCTGGCTAAACTATGAGTGGGACCCATGCACTTGCGGTAAGCAAAAAGTGAACAACAGCAGTGAGAACAGCTTCACCCCAGAACTCACTTGGAACAGCACCAGACAACATGAGAGAATGAGCAGTTTCAACAATATGTCTATGTTTTCTCTCTGCAACACCATTTTGCTCAGGAGTTTCAGTACAAGAAGTCTGATGAACAGTTCCATCTGAGGCAAGCAACTCACAAAATCTATGAGAAGTATATTCCCTACCCAAATCACACCTAAACCACTTAATAATAGCATAATGTTGAGTTTTAACAAGTGCTCTAAAGGCCTTATAGATCTCAAAGAATTCAGAACGATGTTTCATTAAGTAAACCCAGTAATAACGAGTATAATCATCCACAAAAGAAACATAATATTGGGACCCTCTTTTTGTAACAACAGGGGAAGGTCCCTAAACATCAGAATGAATCAAATCAAAAGGAGAATAAGAAACAGAATTACTTCGATTAAAGGGTAAAGCAGAAAATTTATCCAGTTTACATCCACTACAATAAAAAATATCACGAGTTTGCAAATTTCCCATAGCCCCTGTGGAAGCCAAAAACCTCAAACGAGAGGCTGACACATGTCCCAAACGAGAATGCCATAAATAAAAACTAGAAGAAGATGGACTCAAACGAAAAGAAGACAAATCAACACTGGTAGTTGCAGCAATTGGCACTTTTAGCTTATCCAAAATATATAATCCCCCATTCCTATGGCCTGTCCCAATCAGCTTTTGAGATTGTAGATCCTGCACATAACAAGAAGAGGAGGAAAAAATGACTAAGTTACCAGAATCACATAACTGACCAATAAAAGCAAGATTTAAGGTAAGTTTCAGAATATGATAAACATTAGATAAAGACAAATTAGGTGTTATAACAGAACCAACACTTGCTAGAGGCATAAGAGTGCCATCAGCAGTCAAGACAGAAACAGAAGACGAAGGACATACTAAAGCAAACGAAGAAGAATCTGGAGACATATGATGTGAAGCTCCATAATCTAAAACCCAAACAGAAGATTGTAATACCTGACGAATTATGAGACAACTGACCTACAGAAGAAGAGGCAGACATAGCTTGCGGTTGTAAAGAGAGAAACTTCTAGAATTACTCAGCCAGAGTACTAGGATCAACAAAAGGACCTGGGGAAGCAACAGCTGTGATGTGTGTAAAATAACATCATGTTTTGTTCTTGTTTTGCATGCATTCTTGAGCATTTTAGGCATTTTAGTTTCCCTTTTGGTTTATTTTTCCCTTAGTTAGGATAATTGCTGTGTTTTTGGTGTTCTTGTGCAAGATTAATGTTGAATTGGCCTTAGATTGAATGGAATGCTTACATGTTTGAAGTTGGAGCTTAATAGATAGCAAAAAGGTGCGAAAAAATCATTTCAGAGGGATCCACGGCCTGCCCGTAGATCAAACCACAGCCATGGATCGAGCAGCAACTTAAAGAAGGAAAAGAGAATTCCAAAGAGTTCCACGGCCAGGCCGTGGAACTCAAATGACACAGGATGGGCTTTTTGGCAGAATGATCCACGGCCTGGCCGTGGAATGATCCATGGCCTTGGATCGTAGTGCGCAGCAGTTTTTAAGTTTTTATTTTTATTTCTTTTGGGGGCTTTTTAGCCAATTAAAACCCTAAGTTATAAATAGATGTTCTGAATACAATGAGGGAGTTCTAATTTGGTTTTCAAGAAGGCACATTGGAGGCTTGGGTTCTTGATCTTTCTTCCCTCTTCTCTCTTGGATTACGGGTTTGAATGTTTAAGAACATGTTTTCTGATTCCTTCTTCTCTATATCTGAGCAGTTTCTTTTGTTTCTAGGATTGAGCAATGCCCTTTGATACATTGATAATGATTAACTGATGTTGTTTCCCCTTTTATTGATCTTGAATGTTCTTTGATTCAATTCTTATTGCTCTTATTCATGTGAATTTGTTGGCCACTTATTTGCATCTCATAGGTGTCGCGACCGGGATCGCGGTGAAACATAGCAACTCGAAGGATTTTAGAAAATGGAAATGGAAAATGGAGTCGCCACCAATTTTATTTTAATTTAGGAAAAATTGGAAAACCTTTCTTTGAAAATGGTCTTTAGAATCAGATTGGATTCGGGAGTCGGTTATGCTTAGGGAAAGGTGGAAACTTAATCCCACTGCACCCCTAATACACCCGTCCTAAGACGGTACCTTAGGTTAATTGTGTAAATTTTTAACAATCTTTGAAAATATTTATCTTATCCCTTTTTGTAAAACATTGTAACTATTTATAAAAGGAAAACCACAAAATTATGAAAATTTAAATTTGGCTTGACAGAAATGAAATTATGCTCCTACGTATCCCCTGGTGCAATGGAGAACTCAAAGTTACGTAGTTCTTTATAAAATAAGTGTGGGTTAATTGATTTTAAAAAAAAATAAAAAAGAATCCATTCTTGCACAGGATTCAAGTTAGCACTAGGCTACTCAATAAATCATTATGATCCAAAAGATAATGAAGATAGCATTCGCTATTCAATCATCATCATCGGTCATTTGCATGGATTAAAAGATTTTTTTTTACTTTATTATGTTTTTTTCTCTATTTTTTTTAGGAAGACTGAAAGACAAATAAGCACACACAATTTTTTTATGATCAAAATAAATAATAAAAATAAAAGGATTAACTATAAACTTCACAATTCAAATAACTTTAAACAAATTTTATTTTTATTTTTCATATTTTTTTTCATTTTTTCGTTTTATTTTTTTTTTTGCTTTTTATTAGTCACAAAACACAATATAAAAGATACCATTAAATAAAATAAACATCAAACAAAAATTAATATTAAATAACCAACAACTAAACTCAAAATACACTTTTTAATTTTTTTCTCTTTTTTTTTATTTTTTCTTGACACATTTTTATTTTTTTGTATTATATTTTTATTATTATTTAATCCTATGCATTTTGTCCCTACATTTTATTTACCTATTTATTTTTTTACTAAGTTTCTAAACTAAAAAAAAAAAATCTAATGTTAACCCAAAAAGAAAACAAAGAACTCAGCCCACTCAAAACACTATTCCACTACCAACCTCTTTATTTTCAATTTTTTGCTCTTTTTTTCGTATTTTCTAACTTAAAAACATGAGCTGCTGGCCCAAGATGATTGTGGTTCCAAAAAAAAAAATTAAACTCAAACGCAGAAAGCCACAGCAGAGAAGGAATAACCTCCAAACATCAAGGCAACGGCACAGAGGTGAGCTCGTGGTGCTGGGTGGACGAATGGCTGGGCGTGGGTGGAGCGGCTTGAGCAGCGGCTGGACGATGAAGACGGTGGCTATGGCAGATCTGCCGTGACCGTGTGACGTTGATCAGCGACGGGGAGGAACTCGTGGTTCTGCTCAGTGCTGGCTAGATCTGGGGAGCTGCACGGCTTGGGTCTTGGTGTTTGGAGGAATGGTGATGATGGTAGAGAAGAAAGTTTACGGTGATGAAGAGTGGAGTGGTTGGTCAGTGGGTGTGATGGAGGTTGGAAGCTTGATGCTAGCCGAGTTGACTCGCTTGGGAGGGAGGTGAGGTTGAGGAAGGTGATTAAGTGTGCATGGGTTGAGGTTTAGACGTGGGTGTTGTTTGGATGGTCACGGTGGATGAGGAAGGTGAGGTTGGATGGAGTTGGGGTGTGTTGTGGAGTGAAGGTACAGCGTGGGAGTGGTAGAAGGAGATGGTGGGAAGTTATTATGGGTTAGGTGTTTCACGTGGAGAAGATGGAACTGTGGCGGACGTGAGGGGTGGTGTTTACGTGTGCATGAAGAGGGAGATGGCTTTTGGTGTTGGTGAAGATAGTTACAGGAGGAAGCTTGGGGAAGATGGTGGTTGTAGGTGATGGGTTGCAGTGGTATGGGTTTTGGTTATCGATGAAGATAGCTCACGGTTTTGAAGGTGTGGAGGTGATGAAGATGATGGAGGGTGGTTGAGATTATGAAGATGAGTGAAGTTTTGAGGCAGGTTAATGGGAAGCTTCACGGTTTTGGGAAGGGTGTTGGTGTTTGGAAAAAATTATGGAAGGTGTGGTATGGTTTGGTGTTGATGGTGAGGAGTTGAAGGAGGTTAGGAAGGGTGATGGTGAAGGGGTGAGGCTACGGTGGTCACGGTTGCATGAGATGTTTGGGAGGCTGTTATGGAGGTAGCAGAGTGATCTCGTAGTGAGCTTTTGGGGTCCCCAAAATGAAGGCTCAACTTGGGTTTTTTTTAACGTTCTAGAGCTCCCTCCTCCATTGATGAAAGATGGTGGGCTTTTTTTTTTTCTCCTGAAATGGGTGGAGGTTGGTTGATGACAAAAGGGGTGTGTCAACGTGAATAGGTCTGTCCAAAGAAAGTAGGAGCAAAGGATGTGTCAGAGGTGCAAATGAGCAGCTGCAGTAATGAAAATGGGGAGCATACCATCTCCTCTGCTGTGGCATCGTGTGTACGTGAAAGAGTGAGTGTGGGAATAGTGCAGGGGGACATAGTGAGTGGGGAACAGTGCAGCAGTGTGTGCTGTGTGAAAACATAAAAATGGGTGAGGGTGAGTATGTGAGTGGGGAACAAAAAAAGTTGTCTCCTGCTGTGAGTGTACTTGGCTCAGTGAGTGAGCCACAATGTGACCCATTTTGTACATGAAAGTGGCGTGGAGTGCTATTGTGCATAATGCATGGTTAAAATAAGAAAAGGAACATAGAGCCAAAAATATATATATATATATTTGTTTCCTTCCAAATGTAGAACAAACATGCAGCAAATGTTTTTTTTTCTTTTGTTTTGTTTTGTTTTTTTTATTTTTTTTTCCTTTTTTTTAACTTTTTCTTTTAGCCCGGTCAAAATTGGGTGTTCACAATAGGCATTTAGGGACGTACTGAGAGGTGAACCTAGGTGTTGGAACCATAATAATTGAACTTAAGGTCTAAATCACGAGAGTAGTTTTAGCCTTTCGAGGATTCAATGAATTACCACAAAGCGTAATGAGTTCAATTTAAATTCAATTACCACGGGAGTAGGAATTGGTTTAATTGGGCACAAATCTTGTATCTTGAGAAAGAACATTAACTAATTTAGGGTAATTCACCTTCAATTGAATTTTAGATTTAATAAAATAGTTGTCAATTAGGATTTGTCTTGTATCATTGTGGTACCTCAATCTTGGAAGCTTTCTTGAATTTGAAAAACCCTTTCTTGATAACTTGCTATTTTTGTTCTAAATTCTGCACTTTGATTTTTATTTAATTGCTTATTATTACGTTCTTCTTAATCAACAATCATATTCTTTTTTGTTTAATTTAATTGAATTAATTAATTAATTAGTATTCATAGACACAGTCTCTGTGGATTCGATCTTTTTATTACTTGACGATGAAACCGTACACTTGCGGATTTCACACACCAAGTTTTTGGCGCCGTTGCCGGGGACTGTGTTTTTCTTGAATATCAGTTTAATTTTTAATTTAATTATTTTAAACCTTTTTCTTTTATTTGGTTCTTACGTTCTTGATTTCTCTTTAACTCTTTGCAAGTAATTTCTCTTGTTTATGCAAAGTACTAGACGTTCTGGGATTCTCATTGAAGCGGATCCTGAAATTGAAAGAACTTTACGTAGAAGGAGAAGACAACAAAGACAAAGAGTAAGAGAAATATCTGAACCAACACTTGTCATGGCAGCAGCTGAAGATAATAAACTGTTAAAAGAGTATGCAACTCCTAATGCTCGGGGTTTGCGATCTAGAATTGCTCGGCCAGACATTGAAGCCAGGTACTTCACCATACCTTCTACCCTACTTTCTATGATAAGGTAGAACCAGTTTGGAGGATTGCTGTCAGAGGATCTTAATGATCATGTGGATATGTTCTTGGAGTTCTGTGAGACCCTCAAGATCGAAGGCGCCTCTGTTGATGCTATTCGTCTCCGCCTGTTTCCTCTATCATTGAGAGATAAAGCTAGAGCTTGACTGAAGTCTGTTCCTGCTGAGACGATAACTACTTGGGACCAATTGGAGCAAGCCTTCTTGGACAAATTCTTTCCATCTTCCAAGATTGCTCATCTAAGGACCCAAATCACAAGCTTTGTTCAGAAAGATGGAGAGTCATTGTCAGAAGCTTGGGATAGATATAAGGCTTTGCTGGAAGCCTGCCCACACCACGGGTTAGAGAAGTGGTTGATCGTCCACACCTTCTACAATGGTTTAGAATATTCTTCGAAGGTGTCTCTTGACTCCGCAGCTGGTGGAGCTTTGATGAATAGAAGGCTCACAGAAGCTTATGGGATAATTGAGAGTGTAGCTTCAAATCATCACCAATGGGCTAATGAAAGAGGCCACAACCCGAGAAAGCTCTCGGGAGGTAAGTTTGAGGTAGATGATGTTGATTTAATTATGTCAAAGTTTGATTCTTTGAATAAACATTTTGACATGCTTGAGAAAGCTCATGTTAATGCCATAGGTGCCTTTAATAATTTTTGTGAGATTTGTGGAGCACAGGGATATATAGGTACCGAATGCCAAGTTGGAATTGGATCCTCACGTGGTGCACCGGTGGAGCAGGTAGAATCGTGCCACAATTTCCATGACTTCAACCAAAAGGGGAGGAATGATCTATATTCTCAAACTTACAACCCTGGTTGGAGGTCACATTCTAACTTCTCTTACCGGAATAATCAGTACCAAGCTTGGCAAGGTAATGCTAAACCCTCTTCTGGAGTCCCACAAGTACAGAAATCTAGACTTGAGTCTCTTCTTGAGAATTTTGTTGAGAGTCAGTCTAAGCAAAATGAGGAGTTTAGGCACCATGGGCAAGTTGTAACTAAGGCAATTAAAGAGTTGTCAGCTAAGGTTGACAATTTAGCTATTCATAATAAGATGTTAGAAACCCAGATTGCCCAACAAGCAAGCACTTCTCTTAGGTAGCAAGGTAAGTTTCTTTGTCAACCTGAAGTTAACCCAGGCAATGAACATTGTAAGACTGTGAGTTTGAGGAGTGAAAAGAAGTTAGAGGATCCTAAGGGTAACGGGAAAAGTGACAAAGATGATGGGAATGAGGAAAAAAAGACTAAGGCACAACCCTTAGAAGAAGAGGAAACTAATGAGAAAGTGTCTAAGTATGTACCCCCTGAGCCATACCAACCCCCAGTTCCTTTCCCTAAAAGACTTGCTAAGGCGAAGTTAGACAAGCAATTTGGGAAGTTCTTAGAGGTTCTTAAGAAATTGTACATTAATGTACCATTCACTGAGGCGTTAAAACAAATATCTACTTATGCTACGTTTCTTAAGGACATCTTGTCTAATAAGAGGAAGCTAGAAGACTATGAGACAGTAGCTTTAACTGAGGAGTGTAGTGCCTTAATTCAAAATAAATTGCCTCCTAAGTTAAAGGATCCAGGTAGCTTCTCTATTCTCTGTTTGATTGGCAACACGAATTTTGATAAAGCTCTGTGTGACTTAGGGGCTAGTGTTAGTCTTATGCCCCTTTCTGTGTGTAAGAAGTTGGAAGTAGGAGAGCTAAAACCCACAACAATCTTACTTTAATTGGCGGATCGGTCTGTCAAGTATCCCATAGGCATCTTGGAGGATGTTCCCATTAAGGTTGGTAAGTTTTACATGCCGGTGAATTTTGTTGTGCTTGACATGGAAGTTGATGCTAAAATGCCGATTATACTTGGGTGTCCATTTCTTGCCACTGGAAGGGAGATTATTGATGTTCATGAAGGAAAATTGACTTTGCGATTGAATGATGAGGAGGTAATTTTTGATGTTTTTAAATTTGAAAATAATTCTAATTCCTTAAATTCATGTAATCGCATAGATGTTACTAAAGTTGTGGATAGTATTGTGCTTTCAAGTGTGCAGGAATCAGTAACTGATGCTTTGGTAGAAAAGACCTTGCTCAAGGGTACTACAAAATTTGAGAAGTCCAAGCCCTGCAAGAAAGGACCTAAGAAGCAAAATGACAAGTGTGTTGAGAAGCGTGGATTTAAACTCGAGGATAAAGTTCTTGTTAATAACTTGCTTCTACGTTTCTGTCCTAATAAGTTATTGTCTAAATGGTCAGGACCATATGAGATTGTTCGAGTTTTATCCTACGGTGTGCTTAAGGTGAAGAAAGAAGACCATAAGCCTTTCATGATAAATGGCTAGAGAGTGAAACACTTTGAAGGAGTGGGGACTGAGCACTACTCCATTGACATCACTTTAGCACAAAAACCAGACTAAAGTCGAGCTAATGACTTTAAACAAATGCTTCTTAGGAGGCAACCCAAGCTTCTTTGTTTTTTATTTTCCTTTTTATTTTTTTTCTTTTGACTTTGTGTGTTGGATTGCTGATTTGATCTTTATCTCATGGATCTTGTTTATGTTTAACCATTTTTGAAGCTCAAAATAGTAGGAGAGTGAAGTCAGAAAGTTCCACACCAAGCCCATGAAAAATTTCATGGCCATGAATTGAACACCAGAAGATTTCCCACCACCGCAGTGAGTTCTTTTCTTTTCTCCCTTCTCTAGTTATAGATTTTTACATTGGGGGCAATGTAAGTTCTAAGCTTAGGGGGTATTTTATTTTTATTTTTATTTTCATTTTTTTCTTTCATTGTAGATCATTAGTTTTATGCATTCTCATGTCTCATATTACATTGCATCTTCTTATTGTATTTTCACACTATCATATCTCTTAGCTTTTTGGTTGAACTTGTGCCCCTCTCTTTTGGGGATTTTTGAGATAGTATTCATTTGGAACCCAATTTATTGATTCTTGTGGTAGGCAACAGGCATTGTTTTAATTGATAGTAGAGGTGATCTTTTGATAGTTGATAATTAGCATATGTTCTCTGAATTTGTGCTTCTCATTGGATTTTTAAACCTCTAAATGTGAGTTTTGAGCTTATATGAGACTTATGCACTATATGATTTTTGTTTCCATTCTTTGTGTTGAGTGATATTCCTCATTGATCTTGTGTTCTAGAACTTCATTTGAAACCATTTTGAGGCGAAATTTTTGGTTGCATGCTTGAATGTGATTAAGGCATCTTAGGTATTTTTCTGGCCTTCTGAAATTGTTACACTTTCATCCTCTAGTTGCCCATTTTAAGCCTATTGCATAATTGTTTTTCTTGATACTTATGCTGAAACATTGTTGGTAATTATTTAGAATATTAAATGGAGCGAATTGGGCTTGAAAGTTGTGTTGGGAATTATATGTATTTGAGCTTCCTCTTTCTCAAATGAAAAAAAAGAAAATAAAAGAAAATAAAAGAAACATCATGAGATGAAAGCTTGAAAAAGAGGAGAATGAGGAGAAGGAAAAGTAAGGAAAAAAATTCTTTGAAATGTGGAGTTATGTTTTAGATTGAAAAATTGCCTTTGCTTCATTTATGTTCTATTGGATTTCTTGTGTTTATTGAAAATCTTGATGAGCCATTTATGCAAACCTTCTTTTCTCTACCTTACCTAACATCATTCCCATGGCCCCATTACAACCCTTGTAAGACCTTTTGATTCTTGCATGCGTGCTGATTATTAGTAAAAATTTGGTTTCTTATCAAGCATATGGAAGTGCATTTTCTTTGAAGGATTTTGATGTATGGTTTTCACCTTTAAACACTTTGAGTGTGGTTAGTGGAGTGAACTTAATTCAATCAGTGAGGATGCATGATTTTTTAGAACTTAGCCTCTAATTGGACTTGATTTTGATTACCTCTCAGATTCTTTGATTGCCTTAGCCTATTACTTGGATAATTGTTTTCTCGGGTTCCTTATTCATTATTGTCTTTTGATCCCACTTCTTGGTTTGAAATTAGTTATTGCTTGGGGATAAGCAAAGTCTTAAGCTTGGGGGGATTTGATGTGTGTGAAACAACATCATGTTTTGTTCTTGTTTTATATGCATTCTTGAGCGTTTTAGGCATTTTAGTTTCCCTTTTAGTTTGTTTTTCCCTTAGTTCGGATAACTGCGGTGTTTTTGGTGTTCTTATGCAGGATTAATGTTGAATTGGCCTTGGATTGAATGGAATGCTTACATGTTTGAAGTTGGAGCTTAATGGATAGCAAAAAGGTGCGAAAAGACCATTCCAGAGGGATCCACGGCTTGCCCGTGGATCAAACCACGGCCATGGATCGAGCAGCAACTTAAAGAAGGAAAAGAGAATTTCAGAGAGTTTCAAGGCCTGGCCGTGGAACTATCCACGACCGTGGAACTCAAATGACACAGGATGGGCTTTTTGGCAGAATGATCCATGGCCGTGGATCGCAGTGCGCAGCAGTTTTTAAGTTTTTATTTTTATTTCTTTTGGAGTTTTTTAGCCAATTAAAACCCTAAGTTATAAATAAATGTTCTGAATACAATGAGGGGGTTCTAATTTGGTTTTCAAGGAGGCATATTGGAGGCTTGGGTTCTTGATCTTTCTTCCATCTTCTCTCTTGGATTACGGGTTTGAATGTTTAAGAACATGTTTTCTGATTCTTTCTTCTCTATGTCTGAGTAGTTTCTTTTGTTTCTAGGATTGGGCAATGCCCTTTGATATATTAATAATAATTAATTGACATTGTTTCCCCTTTTATTGATCTTGAATGTTCTTTAATTCAATTCTTATTGCTCTTATTCATGTGAATTTGTTGGCCACTTATTTGCATCTCATAGGCATTTAGGGACGTACTGAGAGGTGAACCTAGTTGTTGGAATCATAAGAATTGAACTTAAGGTCTAAATCACGAGAGTAGTTTTAGCCTTTCGAGGATTCAATGAATTACCACAAAGCGTAATGAGTTCAATTTAAATTCAATTACCACGAGAATAGGAATTAGTTTAATTGGGCACAAATCTTGTATTTTGATAAAGAACATTAACTAATTTAGGGTAATTCACCTTCAATTGAATTTCAGATTTAATAAAAGGGTTGTCAATTAGGATTTGTCTTGTATCATTGTGGTTAGGGATGGAAATAGGCCAGCCGGCCTGTTAGGGCCTCAATGGCTTGGCTGTTTTTTAGGCCGACTCCTGCTTAACTGTTTAGAAAATGAGCCAGGCTCAGGCCTTTTTAAAAGCCTGTTTCATTTAGTAGGCCAGGTCTGGCCTCTCAGATAAAGCTGTTGGGCCTATTAGGCCTACTGTTTATATTTATTTATAAAATTATATTCTATTTTTTTTTTCAATGGCCTTTCAAGGCCTGTTTAAAGGCTTAGGCCTATTTGAGGCCTATATGAAGACCTTGACCTATTGGCCTATTTAGAGGCCTTAATATAAATCAGGCTTCTAAACAGGCTTCAGGACAGGTCAGGCTTCTTAAACAGGCCAGACCAGGCCCAAAAAAAGGCCTTTGACAGGTAACAGGTCAGGCTCAGGCCAAATATTTGTAACGCAGGCCTGACCTGTTTAGGGTGAAGCCTAGCCTGGCCTGGCCTGTTTCCATCCCTAATTGTGGTACCCCAATCTTGGAAGCTTTCTTGAATTTGAAAAACCCCTTCTTGATAACTTGCTATTTTTGTTCTAAATTCTGCACTTTGATTTTTATTTAATTGCTTGTTATTACGTTCTTCTTAATCAACAATCATATTCCATTTTGTTTAATTTAATTGAATTAATTAATTAATTGGTATTCATAGACACAGTCTCTGTGGATTCGATCTTTTTATTACTTGACGATGAAACCGTACACTTGCGGATTTCACACACCAAGCTGCAGTGTTGGACTGTGGGTGTCTAAATCCGTGTGGTGGTTTGGAAACCTGTGGTGGTCTTTAAGCATTAGATTGCGGTTGGTTGCCATTTCTCTGTCTTAACTTAGGACACTGAGCCTTCCAATGACCTTTCTGCTTGCAGAAACTACACTCGTCGAAACCAACCCTTGTGAGGGGCTTATTCTGATTATCAAAGTGAGGCTTAGAATGTGCTGCTAATACAGACGGAGTGGGACCAATAATTCCCTTCTCATAATAAGACTTAAGACGTATCTCTTCAGCCAAGAGCTCACTGACAACAGAGTCAACAGATGGAAGTGGAGAACGATGCAAAATAGAACCTCTGAGTCCTTCAAAGTCACTACGAAGTGCTGTTAAGAATTGTACTAATCGCTGCTGTTCTCTACGAGTGATATACGGAGCAAAAGCCTTCAACTCTACTGATTCTGTAAGAGCCAACTGATCCCAAAGATCTGACATGGCAGAATAAAAGGCTTGAACACTCATATCTCCCCGTTGGAGAGCTCGTATGTCATTCTCCAACTGAAACTGTTTGGCAAAATTTGACTGTGTAAAGAGCCTCTGCAAATGATCCCAAACCTCTTTTGCTGTTTCATGTTTTGCCAATTGTGTACCTATGGAATGCTCAATAGAATTGTTAACCCATGTGATAATCTTTGCATTATTTGCTTCCCAAACATCCAATAAATTTTGATAATTCTGATCTATTCGCACAGGTTTCACAGAAGTACCACTAACATATCTCCACATCTTTTTATTCTTAAGAAAATTTCGCATTACATAACTCCAATACGAGTAGTTTTTTCCATCCAATCTCACACTCACAGATTGAAGTGAATCGTCACTAGCCATGATTAAACAACAGAGAAAGAATAATACAAAAGAAACAGCAAAATACCATATACACAAGCAGCAAAAAGCCAACAGAAAGCCAACCAGAATGCCAATCAAAAGTCCAAAATACCAGATGTGTAGCAAAATGCCCAGATTACAGAGCTAAAACGGAAGCCACAGATGGTGATTTTCCAGACGAAATGCAAACGACAGCGAAAAGACAATCAGAGAACGCCCAAAAAACTCTCTCCATTGCAAACCTGCTCTGCTACCATGTTAACAAATTGAATATGTAAACAAGAAGGAATGTTTCATTGATAAAGCACAAAGCTGCAAATACAAAACTTAGGGTTTGAAGCTAAACATAACAAGGTTATATATAGCCAAACAAAGCAAGTAATAAAAGATTATTCTACCCTTAAAGAATAAACATAATATTTAATATTTCTTAACACAAGAAACATTAGAAACTAAATTGAAAAGTTTAATTTTTACAGGAATCAAATTAAAAATTAATGTCATATATAGGAATAAAAATTTATTTTAATTGAAAAAGAATAACGGAAAAGGAAAGAGTCAAGCTAGTGATATTTTCTTGAAATTAAAGTCCAGTAGATGAGAAGAAAATAACTAAGAAAAAGTTCATAATGTGTGTTGATAATGATAGCCAGTTATCCGCTCAATGAGTGTGTGTTGATAATATGGAGTTTCGATACTCTATAAATCAAACGTTGGGTACGGTGTGAATCAATTTCAATTCCAATACAGTGATATAGAATAAAAGCTTTCATTTCATTCGTGGTGTTATTATGGTGAGAGATTCTCCTTCCAATCTGCCATCATTTCTCTGTGGTTACTATTTGCAATTGTATGCAACTTGGTCATATGCGATTTGATGGTCCATTGTAACCAAAAGGATCCGTAAATACTCCGCTGCTTCAAACATGGACTCATTGATCCATCAGGCACTTAATATAGCATGTTGAACGAGCTGAGAGAAGGACAAATATAAATGTGTGAGAGAGTGGCCATACAATGATGACAATAGAGAAAAAGAGCCACGAGTCGAATGGTGCATACTGCATAGCGTATTGAATGGGCTGAGAGAAGGACAAATATTAATGTGTGTGAGAGTCGCCATACAATGATGACAATGGAGAAAAAGAACCACTGAGTCGAATGGTGCATACTGCATAGCATGTTGAACGAGCTGAGAGAAGGACAAATATTAATGTGTGAGAGAGTCGCCATACAATGATGACAACGAAAAAAAAGAATCACGAGTCAAATGGTGCATTAACATAGCGTGTTGAATGGGCTGAGAGAAGGACATAAATTTAAAAAATGATCTTTATATATTATTTTTTTTGTACATTATTATTTTTATATTATTTTTGAATAATTGTGATTAAATAAAAAAATATGAAAAAAGTAATATAATCAATGATAAAGAAATAATATAAAAAGTAATATATAAAAAATTATGTAAAAAAATCAGGGTTGTAAATTAATGTGTGAGAGAGAAAGATAATGAGAGAGAAACATTCATTTTCGTTTTTGGAGAAAATTCTATTTTATCAAAAAAGTCACATAACATGTTAAAATAAATTAAAATGATCATTTTGCTATTTGTATAATTTACATGTAAGTAAAAAATTTATATATAAACCTAAATTTGATGCCTACCTAATTACTGCCTCAAACAAAAAAAAGAAAGTTGAATTATATAATTATTAAATTATGAGTTTGAGTCTCTTATGAAGTGGATTCAGATGGTACTTGAGATAGACACGTAATGGTGGTTTCTTCCTTAAGCTACAGCAGCTGAGCGTGATGAAACAAGGGTGTGTACCTATAAAAAAATTTCAACGCTCAAGTTAGACTGTATACAAGCAAAGCAGTATATGACGAGTAATTTACTGATACCTAATTAAGGCTACTTAGCCTGATATTTATAGAGCGTGTATAGAATTCTCATGCAATCTGTATTGAATGTAGGTATTTAGGATTAGTATCTTCGCGAGGATTACTTTCCCATTATTATTAGGGTGAACCTCTATAAGTTAGGAACTCTTAATACGAAAGATATTTATCAATTTAAGGCAGTTATTAGTCTTATAATATCGTAAGTAGATGATTGACAGTTACAGATATTTAGAAATAGAGAAAACGCAGTTCAACTCATGCTGGCTCAACCCGCCAACCCGTATTTTTTGCGGGTTGGGTTCAAGATTGAACCCATATTTTTTTCTAACTCAATAACCCGCCCGCATAACCCGCGGGTTAAGCGAAGCGTGCGTTATAAGGGTTGGTTCTTTTTTTTTTAAATAATAATAAGTATACTATAAATAAAAAACTCTTTGATATTATATAATTTATGTTTGAATATTTAATTAGACTATTTTAAAAATTATATTTTAGATATGTGGTTTGAAATTTTTTACCATTATTATTTATTATTTTTTATAGTATTTATTGATTTTTTATATTTATTTTTTTTATTTTTTAAAGCGGGTTAAACTTTACTTATCAACTCATCTATTTTTTCTCATTTTATTTTTTATCGGGCCAACTCACAACCCGCCAACCCACCTTAAAGCGGGGTGGGTTAGCTCTTTCAACCCATTTTTTAAAACGGGCTAACCCACCCCGCCCCGCATTTTAGCGGGTTGACGCGGGTCGGGGCGGGTTGGGGCGGGTTAGCCCATTTTGCCAGCTATATTTAGAAATATATCCTCTGCATGTATCTAGCAATCTTGATATTATGACCCAATGTCGCTTAATGTGCATGGTTCTGAGATCCAAACTACCTTCAAAGCCTTAGTTATGTCATCCAGAACAGAGTTCAGTTATACGTGTGTCAGGTTGATCCAATTAGATGGGATCCCGGATCACGGTCTAGAATAGAGTCTTTGTTACATTTTATGAGATTGGAAAATGCGTTTTTATAAATTTATCTTGCACTAAAAAGAAACTTCTTAAAATTAAAAACTCAGTCATAAAGATCAAAGTTGAACGGCAATGTAAGTTTCTATAGTAATTCTAAGATTAGCTTAACGGTGAATGATCATATTATACATATGTTAGTATACAATACATGTTTTAATTTAGCTATATCAATTATTTAAGATAAAATTACAAAAAGTATCTCTGTAAATTTTATCGTGTGTGAATGTGCATCTTTGACCAAAGGTGGAGAAATCGAAGTGGGCACAAGCTAAAGGAGGCCATGTATTTAGTTCATTTTTCTACATATGATTATGTGATTTTCCTTGCAGTGGTGCAAGTGTGCATCCTTCTTAACTTATAATTATTCAATTCTTTTCTCTAGTGCCTTTTGCCTTAGCGGTTTATTATTATTTTTATTTATTTATTAAATTAATAAACTAAACCGCTTATAAAATAAATAATACAAACTTATCAGTCTAATAAGTAATTTTCCTTGAATCGGTGTTCTCCATTTGCTCAGACTTCTATCCTCTGCCAAAAATGCTGTAGTTTTATCAATGGCATCCCTGAAAGAATCCAAATGAGTACGTGCTGCCCAGCCCACATGGTGAGGACTCTTAATAGCTTTTCCTTGCCATGCTAGATTTCTCTCCAACCAAATCCCATGCCACACCATGGCCAAGAGTTCAACATCTTCCTGGGGAGACTTAAACACAAATTCGCGCAACTTCTCTAGTTAGTCCTGATCCCGATCCTGTACGGGATGGTCTAATAATCCAGCTGCATGTACATTAGAGCATGTTTAATTTTTTTAACATAAAATATTCATATATAAAAAAAAAAAAATCATTGTAGGTGACCAAGTCCCTATTGGTCCCCTTAAAATTTAAATCCATCCCCAGTTGATATTGTATTGCACAACTTCAAAAATGTAATAATTAGAGTATTTTGATACGGAGCATGTACCTTAATTGCCATTGGCTTTAAGTTTTAAGATTAATGTGTCATGACAATCTGGGAAGGCTGATTTTTTATTAAGCGATTTAGGATGCATTTGTCTATGCTTTTATGGCGAGAAAAGTATTTTTTTAATGAAAAAAAGACATTTTTCAAATACTTTTAGCTGTTAACAAAATTTAAAAATAATTATTTTTTCTATTTTTTATGAGAAGCTGAAATGAGCTGTTTCTGAAAAAACAAAATAAAAGAGAGAAAAAATATTTTTTTTTACTATCTTAAAATTATATTTTTAAAAAATTATCTAAATGCACCCTTAATCTTTTTTAATCCGTAGAATATTATCGTGATTAAGAACATTGATATATTTTATACTTTTTCGATCATGCAATATTTTAGATAAAAAAGTGGGAAAAGGTTACTCTTAAAACCTACTTCTAAATCAATTTATTTGGACAATGAAAACTGCAAGCAAAGAATTTAAACCATTATGTGGAGACCAAAAATCACAACTTAGTGAAATTCACTTCATATGATAATGAGAACGAAATACAATCATCAAACCCCAGATCAGAAAAAAAAAATTTGTTTACTTTGTAAGTTAACTATTTATCTTACAATCAAAATTTTAAATTGTCTTCCACAACCATAACACAACCTCAATTAATGCTACATTAGTCATATTTTTTCACAATTGTTTGCAATTTATGTAATTACAACATAATTGCAATTGCAAATTTCTCTCTATAAAAATATATTTATGATCATAGGGTAATTATTTTAGATATATCATATACTATTGTTTATGAAAAAAATAGAAAGTTAAAATATATTTTAGGTCTCTATACGTAACACTTATTTTTAATTTGATCTCTATAAAAAAGAAAGCTTTCAAATTAATCCTTATATATATAATCATTTTTAATTTAATCCTCGCCATCTGTTGCCGTTATGATTTAATGAGTATAACAAGTAAATTAATGTAAAGTATAGAAACCAAATTTAAAATAAGTATCACGTATAGAGTTAAAAATATATTTTAAACCATATTTTTTATTCCTATATATAATACTTATTTTTAAGTTGATCCCTACAATTCAATGTTATAATGACAAGAAACATTAGAAATTAAATTGAATTTTTTTTATAGGAATCAAATTAAAAATTTAAAATGATTAGCATATATTGGAATAAAAATTTATTTTAATTGAAAAAGAATAACGGAAAAGGAAAGAGTCAAGCTAGTGATATTTTCTTGAAATTAAAGTCCAGTAGATGAGAAGAAAATAACTAAGAAAAAGTTGATAATGTGTGTTGATAATGATAGCTATCCGCTCAATGAGTGTGTGTTGATAATGTGGAGTTTCAATACTCTATAAATCAGACGCTGGGTACGGTATGAATCAATTCCAATTCCAATACAATGATACAGAATAAAAGCTTTCATTTCATTCGTGGTGTTATCATGGTGAGATTCTCCTTCCAAGCTGCCATCATTTCTCTGTGGTTACTATTTGCAATTGTATGCAACTTGGTCATATGCGATTTGAAGGTCCATTGTAACCAAAAGGATCAGCAAATACTCCTCTGCTTCAAACATGGACTCATTGATCCATCAGGCATGCTCTCTACATGGTCCAGTGAGGAAGATTGCTGTAATTGGAGAGGAATTCAGTGTGACATCATTGGCAGAGTCACAAATCTCAGCCTCCCTTGTTCCACTGGTATCTCCGATAATAGTGGCAACGTGGACAAAAAACATTGCCTGGCAGGTGAATTCCACCTATCTTTACTTGAACTTGAGTTTTTGAACTACTTGGATTTGAGTAACAATAACTTCAAAGCTATGCACTTGCCATTGGATTGTCAAAACTTGTCACAAGTTAACTCCCCTCATGGGAGTGAAAACTCCTCCAACCTTGTATATCTTGACTTGTCAGAAAACCAAAACCTTGTGATTGAAGATCTTAGATGGCTTCCTCGTCTATCATCCTTAAAATATCTTAACTTGAGTTTCATTGATCTCCACAAGGAAACTCAATGGCTTCAGATATTGACTACGCTTCCTTCACTTTTTGAGTTAAACTTGAGAAGTTGTCAACTTGAAAGCATTAGTGCATCTCTTGACTATGCAAATCTCTCTTCACTCCAATATCTTGATCTTTCCAATAACAATTTCCACTTTGAACTGCCTAACTGGTTGTTTAATCTGAGTGGCCTTTCCTATCTATTTCTTCATGCGAATTATTTCCAAGGCCAAATACCCAATACTTTGTTGAATCTTCAAAACTTGTATTTCTTGAGATTGAACGAAAACATGCTAAGTGGAACAATCCCAGATTGGTTAGGCCAACTTGGAAGCCTACAATTTCTTGATCTCTCTGATAATTTATTTACTGGACCTATTCCAACAACTGTGGGGAATCTATCATCCTTGAGAATCTTGGATGTCGCCTCAAATCACTTGAACGGTAGCCTTCTTGAAATTCTTGGGCAACTCTTGAATTTGGAGAGCTTGAGTGTTTTCGAAAATTTTCTTACTGGGGCTGTGTCCCATAGGAATTTTGCCAAGCTCTCAAAGTTAAGAAAGTTGTGGTTAGGCTCTCCTTCCTTGATGTTTGAATTTGATCCCCATTGGATTCCTCCTTTTCAACTTGACGAACTTACCTTGATATATGCATATCCTACACTTCCTTCATGGCTATACACACAGACATCTCTTAGTCAACTTGAAATTCACAGCTCGACATTTGCACTCGAATCTCCAGACAAATTTTGGAACTGGGCAATTGACATTCCTGAAGTTCTCTTTTTGTTCAACAATTCAATGGGCTGGGACATGTCAAACGTGTTGTTGAACTCTAGATTCGTATGTCTGGTTTCTAATAATTTAACAGGTAGCCTTCCTCGATTAACACCAAATGTGACTATTTTAGAAATAGAAGACAACTTTTTGTCTGGTCCTATTTCTCCTATCTTGTGTCATAAGATGAATGGGAAAAGCAATTTACAGTATTTGGGCCTCCGTCAAAACTTCTTATCTGGAGGGCTCACAGATTGTTGGGAAAGTTGGAAATCATTGGTTTATGTTGATCTAGCAAACAACAATCTTACTGGCACGATTCCTCATTCAATGAGTTCCTTGTCTAATCTCATTTTATTGTATCTAGAAAATAATAACTTGTATGGGGAGATACCTTTGTCATTGCAAAATTGCCAAAATCTCAAGATCCTTAATCTTGGTGAAAATAAATTTTCTGGAAGTTTACCAAATTGGATGGGGCATAATGTGATAGCCCTCCTATTGAGATCTAATCAATTCAGTGGTGAAATTCCCTTACAAATATGTCAACTTTCTTCTCTAATAGTACTGGATTTTGCAAATAATAGATTATCAGGAACAATACCCCACTGCCTACAAAATATCACAGCCATGACCATCGATAATGCTTCAGAAGGTGAAGGTAATACCTTTTACATTACAGATAAAGCCTCACACAGCATATTTGTATTCCGACTTATGTTGTACAGTAAAGGCAATGAATTAAACTACCAAAGGTATATACAAGTTATTGACTTTTCAAGCAACAATTTGTCTGGAGCAATACCTTCAGAAATATTTAGGCTCACTGGATTGCAATCCTTGAACTTGTCTCGAAATCAATTAAGGGGAACCATAGCAGAAGAGATCGGCAATTTGAAAGAACTAGAGTCCCTTGATCTCTCAATGAATAAATTTTCAGGAGAAATTCCTCAAAGAATGTCTGCTTTGACTTTTCTTGGTTTCTTGAACCTCTCATTCAACAATTTCAAAGGCCCAATCCCATCTGGGACCCAGCTTCAAGGTTTTACAGCACTTAGCTATATTGGCAATCCTGAACTTTGTGGTTTTCCTATTTCAAAGAACTGCACTCAAGATGAAGCACCCAATTACACAAAACCTCTGGAAGAAGATGAGGAAGATTCTGAGCTATTGAAATGGTTCTATATAGGCATGGGAGTTGGATTTGCAATTAGCTTTTGGGTAGTTTGTGGCTCCATTTTCTTCAACAGGACATGCAGACATGCGTACTTTAAATTTCTTGATGATATGAAAGATCGATTTTATGTCAAGATGGTCTTAAAGTACACTCCTTCCGTTGACATCTAGCAATGTGGTAAGCAAAAGAAGTTTTTTTTTATTGTTTATAGTTAACTAATACAAATCTCACAACTAGTTATCACTTATCAGCCACCTTTTTTTTTTCTCTTCTGAATTTCATAGTCATAGAGTTAATAATTGATAAACATGTTCTTTGTTTTTTTTTTCTATATCTGGGTGAGTATAGTGTCTTTAACCTAACAACAGGTGACACAATTAGTATTACGTCAAGCTATCAACTAAGTTGCCTATGATTCGATTTTTGCAAATGTGATCCGTTGTTGATGGATTATTTAAAATTTATAACCCTATCGTTATTTCTCCCTTCTTAGAAGAAAAGAACTAATAAAATAATAAATTGACATGGGTACCATCCACCAAATTTGTTTATTATATTATTTCCTTACTTGGATTTCTTTTACACGATCATGATCATCATTATTTTTGTTATTGATAATGTTATATCTACACTTAAACTCATATAGCTATTTCTTACACTTACTATTTTTGAAGAAAAAAAATCTCAAACAAAACCTGTTTTTTCTCTCTATTTAATCAAAAAAAAAAGTAGGTATAAGAAGTATATGAATTTGGGTGTAAATATAGTATTATTATTTTGTTATACATACATTGTTCAATACTTGTAATTGTATAATAAATAAGACAATGTAATGAACAAGAGATCAACATCATTCATTTCACAAAAGAGTTTTAATTTATTTACTTTGTGGCACTAATATTATTCTAGCGCTCGTAGAAAACATTATTTTATTTAAGAATTTACTTTAATTTGATATTATGAAATCACACGTGGTTCAATTGACAATCTGAGTTTTACGTGGATGGACTTTAGCTACAGTGCATGAGCTCAAAACTCATTAAAAGCATCTTGCAGCTGGGCTAAACCGGCACTTGAGTGATGATCAGTTCCACATTCAAAGGTGTAGGAATGCCTCATGGTGTTACTAAAAAAACAAAGATTTAGGAAAACATTATAAGATTTTCATGGTTTTAAAAAAATGTTGATTTTATTATTTTTTTTTACAAAAGTTTAAAAACAATAAAGAAAGTAAAAATAATGTAACATTTTTTATAATTATTAATGAAAACATATTAACTAATAATTTGAGAGGTGACATTCCTCAATCAACACCAAATGTGACTATTTTTCAAATAGGAGACAACTCTTTGTCTGGTCCTATTTCTCCTCTCGTGTCATAAGATGAATGGGGAAAGCAATTTACACTATTTGGGCCTCCCTATTAGCTTTTTATCTGGAGGGCTCACAGACTCCCAGGAAAATTGGAAATCATTAGTTCATGTTGATCTAGGGAACAATAATCTTCCAGGAACGATTCCTCATTCAACCCTTGTGTAATCTTATTCATTGTTTCTGGGTAATAATAACTTGTATGGGGAGATACCTTTGTCACTGCAAAATTGCCAAAAGCTCATTATCCTTGATCTTGGTGAAAATAGTTTTTCTTGAAGTTTACCAAATTGGATGGGACATGACTGGTTAGACATTTATTCAGTTTAGCATTTATTCATGACTGTTTAGACATCTTCATCGTGCAACATATTGTTTCATTTCAATTTTAATGTATTTATTACACCTTCCTTGAGTGTATATGACTCAACTTTCCTTGTTGATTGAATTTTTCAGATTAGCTACCCACAGAGTAGCACATTATGGAGCTTCTGTCCTTCATACTTCTTTTTGGTATACCTTCCACCTGCAGGTGTCATTTGATCGTTGTGTTTGGACTAAAATTGTTGTCTTTCGACTATTGTTGTTTGTGGAAATTTATGTTTGATAACTATATATTGGATTTGAGTGTGGTGTAGTGGATATTTGTAGTATTTGTATTCAGCTATGTCTACATTTTAATGGATACTGCAAAATTTTAAGTAGCTCCTAACTTGCTCAAGTAATCTACTTATGTCTACTTGTTATTTGAAGTATATTACTAGTAGGCTCGCTAGTTTCTAAGCCTAGTTTGGAGTTTGTATGGCGACATTTTAGGATAACCACATTGAGTACCATTTAGTACTGTAGAAGTTTCTTTATTTAGAGTGTTCAGGAGTTTCCATTTTTGTTATAAAAAATAAAACTGTTTTTGTCCATGAGAGATTAATGTGAATTTTTTTGGTTAGTGTTCAAAGTTGTGGTCTGTGTAGCCTCATTGCAAGTGGAGAGGTATAGGCTTTGGGATAGCCATCATATTGAACATGCATTTAGCATAGACGTATGTGTTTATTGTATGGAGAAATACAATAGTTCCAAATTTTGTGGAAAAATAAAAATTAAACTATTTCTAACTAGGAGTGTTTAATAAGTGTTTTTCATATTTTTCTAAATGTTGATTTGGTTACTAGTATGAGACTTTATCCGGTTGTTGGAACTTGGTACAAACTCGTCGACAATATCTTTAAAATCTTATTAAATAAGTTTATGTCATTCGTAACAAATAATGCTTGGTGTACATCAATAATAAGTGTATTATTTCACATCTATGTGAAGTGGTAAAATCATAGTGTGGGTGAGTGAAAAATGATAAAAACAAGGTAGGCCCAGCAATTATGCCTAGTAACAACACTCTTGTACCTCTAGAGTTTGTGACATAGACCAAAAATAGAGAAAATTCTTTTATAATAGGAGAGTATTACTCTCTACAATATTGTAACCCTTTAAATTTAATTTAATGATATTTTATTTTTCAATCTCCACGTCTCACTTTTTTAGTGAAGGAGAGTATATAACTCTCAATGATATGTTGGCCTTTCTTTGCGGAGCAACAAACCATTTGTCGGTTCTTTTGGAAGGAGTGGAGGATTGGGTTGGAGATAGAAGATGTTAAAAGGGACAGAGTTGAAAGCCTTGTGAAGGAGTTAATGGAGGGGAAAATAAAAGAGTAACTACCTACTATCAACGGCAAAATCTTACATTGATATTAATTGAAGAGTAATATTAACATAGATTTGGGTTCACGGTAAAATTTGATATGTGAAATATATTCATTATTGAATTTCATAATATGCATGGTAAATATGTTTTTATGTATTGACAGTAAACTCAAATATATATTATTACTTTAATTGAAAACAAATAAACAAATGATAAGTTGGGACATTTACTAGAATTATCCAATAGAACTCGAATGTAGCTACAAGGAGGAGTATGTAAATAGATTTGGACTGTTTTAAACACTAACCTTCAACGATTTTGCCCATAAGAACTTGACGAACCAAGTTCTCCAAATTCATAAACAAAGTCAAGTTCTTACCATTTCAAAGGGCAAAACTCCTCGTTGAAGGTTATATTGTGTTTAAAACAGTCCAAATCTATTTACATACTCCTCCTTATGTCTACTTGTAGCTACATTCGAGTTCTATTGGATAATTTAGTAAATGTCCCAACTTATCAGGAGTTTCCATTTGTTTATTTGTTTTTTGTTTAGTGTTCAATTAAAGTAATAATATATATTTGAGTTTACTGTCAATACATAAAAACATATTTATTATTTAAAATATAATTTAAAATTAGAAATATATGCATATTATGAAATTCAATAATGAATATATTGTCACATATCAAATTTTACCGTGAACCCAAATCTATGTTAATATTACTCTTCAATTAATATTTGTAATTTAAGATTTTTATTTTTCCGTTGATAGAAGGAGAGTAGGTAGCAACAAACCATTTGTCGGTTCTTTTGGAAGGAGTGGAGGATTGGGTTGGAGATAGAAGATGTTAAAAGGGACAGAGTTGAAAGCCTTGTGAAGGAGTTAATGGAGGGGCAAAAGAGTAAACAGATGAAAGAGAGAGCTTTGAAATGGTAGAAATTGGCAAAAGATGCTGCTTCTGGCCACGGATCTTTGTTTATGAATTTGGAGAACTTGGTTCGTCAAGTTCTTATGGGCAAAATCGTTGAAGGTTAGTGTTTAAAACAGTCCAAATCTATTTACATACTCCTCCTTGTAGCTACATTCGAGTTCTATTGGATAATTCTAGTAAATGTCCCAACTTATCATTTGTTTATTTGTTTTCAATTAAAGTAATTATAAAACTGTCAATACATAAAAACATATTTATTATTTAAAATATAATTTAAAATTAGAAATATATGCATATTATGAAATTCAATAATTTTTGTCACATATCTTTTTACCGTGAACCAAATCTAAATATTACTCTTCCGTTGATAGTAGGTAGTAAATAAGGCTTTTCTTCTCTACGTTTGAAAAGTAATTGAGGTAAAAAAAAAGAATGAGTGAGAATATATACGTAATTTTAAAATTCACGGTAACGTAACACATCTATTTTTCCTCTTTTCCATTCCATTTTCTTCTCCTTAAAATTGAAACTTCAAAATTAAAACTTCAAAATAAAGAGAATAGAAACTATATTTCATTCTTTTCATTTCTTTTCTATTTCATCCCCACCTATTCTGTTCCGTTTCATTAATAAAAAAACATCTAAACACAGGATTATTAAAACAAGTTTTTAACTTTGTGGAGGTATATAATCACTCCTATTTATTTATTGTTACTTTTTTTTAATTATTTTCTCATTTTTAAAATGGTTTTTTATTAAACAATGAGTCAAATTAGTATTCTATTGCCACTCTTATATATATCCAAATTTCTTATTAACAATTACAATAATTAGTTTTAAATATAAAAATCAGTTCCTAATTTCAGCATTAGTTTTTTTTTTAAATTAAATGTGCCTTATGCCAAAAATGAGTTAGAATTCAACACAGAAAAAAAAAATCAATAGTCCCAACTAATGCCAATATAAGAGTGAATTATTTTTTTGATACACAACAGGGCTTAAAAAGCCCAAAAGAGTGAACCTCTGGCTTCAACAAGTGAGAATGACGGGCAAGAAGATCACATTGCTTAAATGAATTTAAAATAATAGGAACAATGACATGAGTAGGGATAACCCCAAATAGAATTTGACCTTTAATCTTCAGTGGCAGACATACTTGGCCGATTCACCGGTCGACCGATCTTGTCCGAGTCTTATAACTATGGTGGCAGAGCAAGGGTCAGTAAGAGCAGAACACCGATCCATTCAGACATTTATAACCGGCATTTCGTTGACATTGTTGAACCGACTTGAAATTCAGGCTGAATCTTAAAAATGTCTTCCACAAGATTCAAACCTATGTCATGGGTAACCCACCCAATGTGTTACTTACCATCAGGCTAAAGCTTGCTTCTATTAATAGCGTAGCAATCAAATATTTATTATGATTTTAATTCTAGGGAAATGAATTAAAAAATTATAAAATGAGATATGAACGCCAGACTCTTGGCTAAATAAACTGCACTTTGATTCTTAGTCACTTATGCCATTCGTTTAATAAGTTGTAATATTTTTATATTGTTTTTTTTATAGATATTCAAGTATTTTGAGATTAATTTTATTTGTTAAAATATATTTAGTTTAATATATACTTAAATATATCTATACAATGTAAGATTTATTTATCGTATTGCTTTGATGTGTATGTCTTATGAATTACTTTCATAATAATTTAGATATATTTTAATACTTTTTAATAATTTTTTTATATTTAACATATATATATACACATTATATTTTGTATATATTTATAAAGTATATAAATATTTACAAAATCTCAATCCGACCTCGGCTGAATCACGGTTGGACCTTAAAATTTTTGCTTTATGGTTCAAGGACTAGTTCAGCTCTAAAAACACTATTATAAAATAATTTCTTCATGATAAAATAGGTCAAAATAACGTACAACACTAAATGTTGAGAGGACATAGAAACACATGATTTGCTAAAAGGTAGAAGTGTTAAAATGGGCAAACTAGACTTTATTTTAAGTCGGGTCAAGTCGAGCTTAATATGTTTCAAGTTAATATTTTGTTAATCCAACTTAACCTGTTGAGGACTGTGGGTTGGGCGGGCTGATGTACAAACTCGCCAACTCTTTTATGTTTTTTAAAATCAATGAATTTATTATTTAAAAATATAAATAAATGAAAATAAGAAATTTAGATTACTTGATTTTGGGTCAATGACAAATAAATTAAAGAACTAGTACAATTGCCAATTTGGTTTTAATTTTTCAAACAAAAAAATTGTAGAAGCAAGGACTGATCAGCATAAGATATAGTTAACACAAGCAATCTTTGGAATTTTAGTGGCACCTGACCTATAATTTTTAATGATCCTTCACCTAGATTGACGTTTTAGTCAAAAGGTCAAGGTATACTTAACGTGGGCTGACATTTGATGCTTATCTTGATCTCTATATAACCATTCTACGCCAACTCTTTGTTTTTGTTCATGTATCTATTTTTGCTTTAAACTCTCTAAATGAAACTAATTACTGGTTGCTTTCTTAGCATCACTGCCCGAACCCTCCTTCCAACATAAAAGTGTAACAGTTCTGCATTGACAAAGACTGTAGGATTTGATATATCCATATTCTGCAAAAGACACAAAAAAAGAAGACTTGATTTAAAGACAGTAAAAACAAATTTTGATGGTATGAAAATGCTGTCTTCTTTAATTTATTTGACATTAAAATAAAATAACTGGCTTTCATTCACGCAAACCCTGTCTTATAATTTACTGTTTGTTCAAATTTCAAATATCCCTTAACTGAGTAAAACTATATTGAGAACTTCTAATACCTTGGAAAGTGTTAGCACTATATACAGTTGTTCACTAAATAGCAAGCCATGCCGCTAAAGGCGCATTCTGAGACCTCTAACTTCAAGTTATACATATTGACAGGGACACTTTTACTAGATGAATCACTGGACCAACTGACCAACCCACAAACTTAAGATAGCTGGGACTTTTATTCTTTCATTATTCTTTTTCATTCTTTCTTTTCTAGAGGGTTAGGGGGGAGGGAGGGTTGCATTCATTTTACCTGTCTTTACAAAAGCTAAGCTTTTATGTGCTGTTTTTCTTTGGACTGTTTTTCTTAGTATTTGGGAAATAAAGTCATCAGGTTGCTTTCCCTTTAAAACCTCAAAAGCCGAAACACCAAAGTTGAACACATCACATTTCTTAGTCACTGCCATTGTGTACCTTTTAAACGGATTTTCATTACGTAAAATTAGCTTGCCTGCAGCATGCACAATGCTGAATTACAAAGGAAGACTTAAATATTGTTGTTGTTTTAGCTTTAGTTATGATATTTCAAAAGTCTATGTCCCACATTGTTTAGTCTTCAAATTTTTTAAAGAGTTTATAAATCAACTTGCGTTTTGGACTTTGTAAGAAACAAATGAGGTGGTGGGCTCGCGCGCACAAAAATGGGCCGGAGGCTCATGGCTAGTGCAAATCATCGATTTGCCCCTTGCGCGTGATATCATGAGGCCTAAATCTTTTTGTGAAATATTTAATTTTTTTTTGAGCTTACCAGGAAAATGAAGTTTTTGAAGAAGTTAAATCTGACTTGGTCATATCTAATTTGGTCTTCTCAAACGGGCAGATTTGTTTTAACGTGCTAATTAGTTTCAACAGACAAATCCATTTTTACAACAGTCATATTTCTAACGTTATTATTTCAACGTCATTAATTTAACAAACTTAATGTTGCTTTCTATTTCTAAATGGCTCTTTCTTACTTTCTATAAATACTGTTTTCTGACTGTGGTTTTTGAGACATGATTTCTCTACCTCTTCTGGAATATAGCTTTCTCTCCTTAGGTTTACTGCATTATAAAAAAATTTTCTCTGCTGCTCTGCTACCTTAGTCTCCATCGGGACGAGCCTGTTGAATCCTGGGGAATTCGCACACCCTTGCGATAAAATCCTTGAGGACAGTGTCTTCCCACATGCCTCAGGCTATTCGTTTGATCGTGTTTTGCTGCGTTGTCACCTCTTTAAATATATAACATTCTCATGGATTTTATACCATGGCTGACAACTAGGCTTCCGCACCCAACAAAGGTGAGACTGTTCTTTCGTCGCCTCCAGCTCCAGTCACTTACGCAAAGCCATTTCCAGATATCTCAAAAATAGAGCTTTTCGATGGCCAAAACTTCAGAAGGTGGCAGGAACGTGTTCACACCATCCTCGACAGTCGACATGCACGGAGTCGCATCTGCACTTACCGAACCCAGACCGCCATCAACAGCCAATCCAAAATTGATTCAGGATTGGACACATGCAAACAAGGTATGCCGTCTGTCGCGGCAAAAAATAGCAACTCATAGGATTTTAGAATATGAAAATAGGAAAATGGAGTCGCCACCAATTTTATTTAAATTAGGAAAAATTGAAAAACCTTTCTTTGAAAATAGTCTTTGGAACCAGATTGGATTCGGGAGTCGGTTATGGATAGGGATGGGCGGAAACTTAATCCCACAGTACCCCTAACACACCCGTTCTAAAACAGTACCTTAAGTTAATTGTGCAAATTATTAACAACCATTTGGAAATATTTATTTTACTCCTTTTGCAAACACTGTAACTATTTATATAAAAAAAACCACAAAATTATGATAATTTAACTTTGACTTGACAAAAATGAAATTCTGCTCCTACGTATCCCCTGGTGCAATGGGGAACTCAAAGTTACATAGTTCTTTATAAAATAAGTCTGGGTTAATTTTTTTTAAAAAAGGAAGGAGTTTATTTGAAAACAAAATCATTATTGCACAAGGTTCAAGTTAGCACAAGGCTACTCAATAAACCCTTATGATCCAAACGACATTGAAGATAACATCCGTTATTCAATCAACATCATTGGTCATCGCATTGATTAAAAGATTTTTTTTTTAAAGCATATACAAAGACAAACAAATAATCACATAAGCAACACATTGTCATACCATGCTAAGTAAATACAATAAAAAACAAATTATTTTTGTATTTTTCCCTTTTTTAGATTTTTTCTTTTCACCTTTAAGGGCCCGGTTACGATTTCCAAAATCCCATTTTTCATTTATTAGGACTAGCATCTCAAACCCAAACAATACATAAAAGGTAAAAATTGGCCCAAGACAAAAACAAACAGCTGCCCACAAACTTTTTACAGCCCCCCACAAACAGCAGTCCCACTACATGAGACACAAAGGAATAAATGAAGGAGAGAAAAAGTAGGGCTCAAACCTCTGGTAGTGCAAGAGGTTCCGACGATCGGTGCAAAGGGGAGGATCTGGTTTGAGATCTGACGGTCGGTGCAAAGGGGACCTGGCTTTATGGAGTCCGACGGTCGGTGAGGGGAAAGATCTAGCTTCCGTGAGGTCCGACGATCGGTGCGAGGAGGATCTGGTTGTGAGGTTCGACGGTCGGTAAGGGGAAGGATTTGGCTTCTGTGAGGTCCGACGATCGGTTAGGGAACGATTTGGTTCTGTGAGGTTCGACGGTCGGTGAGGGGAAGGATTTGGCTTCTGTGAGGTCTGACGGTCGGTTGGGGAAGGATTTGGCTTCTGTGAGGTCCAACGGTCGGTTGGGGAAGAATTTGGTTTTGTGAGATTCGACGGTCGGTAAGGAGAGATCTAGTTGTGAAGTTGGTTAGTTGAAGGATCTGACGTTGGTCCGACGGTCGGTTGAAGAGGGATCTAGTGTTGGTCCGACGGTCGGTTGAAGGGGGATCTAGTGTTGGTCCAACGGTCGGTTGAAAAGGGGCTCTGGCATTATGAGATCCGACGGTCGGTTCTGAGGTAATGGGTTGTAGGGATCTTGGTTGTGGAAGTTGAAGATGGGTGAGTCTATGGAGGTGCAACCATGATGGTGGCCAGGGTTTGGAAGCTTGGAGGTGAGGATGAAGGATAGTGGAGGCTGAACATTGGTTGTTGGTCTGCTTCCTTGGTGGGTTCGGTCTTTTGGTTGCTATGGAGGGATGGATGAGTTGTTAGGAGGGTGGTGAAGGCTGGTATTGGTTTACGTGGGGGCCTGGAAGTAGTTGGTTAGGATGGTGATTCTGGAAAGGTGATGGAGTGTTGGAATGGTGAGGGATTGGAGATAAACTTGATGAGGAGGTTGGTGGTTAGTGGTAGTAGAGGAGGCTCACGATTGGGAGGCTTGGTTGGTAGGCTTCGGTGAAACGGAGAATGGTGATGAAGGTGAGTGAAGTTGGAGGTTGAAAAATGGAGATAGTGATTGTGAGTTTGTGGGTGGTTATGGAAGATGAATCTGGAATAGAAAAGGTTTATGGAGGGTTGTGGTGTGGAGGTTGCTGGTAGGTAGCGATGGGTTCTCACGGTTTTGGAGGGTGTGGTGGTTGGGTAAAGTGTTGCTTAGGTTGATGGTGGAGACGAAGGTTAGTGAAAGATGATTTACGGTTGAGCTTCTGAGCAGATCCTTTCTCCCCCCCCCCCAAACTCCTAGCTCTCTGATGGCCTCCTCTTTCAAATTCTCCTCCTCCTCTCAAATACTTACCTTCCTCCTTTTGTATCATTCCCCCTGTCCAAGTTTCCTTTTTTTTCCACTTTGCAGCTGACATTTTCTTCTTTTTTTCTTTACATAAATCACTCCTCATTGAGCCCCCCATTGCTTCATCCATCAGAACCTCTTTTCCTTCCGTCACTTCAGCCCCTCCCCTATTTGCTTGTCTAGACTTAATACATTTAATGCATTGTTATTTCATCCACCTCCTTTTTACGTGTGCAGTGAGTGAAGCGTGAAGTCAGTGAAATTGTGCAAAGTGTGTACAGGTGAGCCACTTGAGTGTGTGCAGGTGAGAAAAAAAAAAATCAGAGTGAGTGTGACTATTTTGTTTTGTTTTGTTTTCTATTTTTTGTTTTTTTTTTTGTTGTTTTTTTTTTTTTTTTTTTTTTTTTTGTTTTTACTTTTTTTGTTTTTTTTTGTTTTTTTTAGCCCGGTCAAAATTGGGTGTTCACACCGTCACACAATTATTAGCTCACTTTCTAATGATTTGTTCGATGTGTACTGTTCTTACAAGGATGCGAATGAGATATGGGACTCCATGACCATAAAGTACACCGCTGAAAATGTCGGGAAGCAGAAATTTGTCATTGGCAACTACTACCACTGGGAGATGATCGAGGACAAAGATATCAAAGTTCAGATCAATGAATACCATAAGTTGTTGGAGGATCTCAAGGCCGAAAACATCACCTTCCCAGACGAATTTGTTGCTAGACTCCTTATCGAGAAGCTGTCTCCATCATGGAAGGACTACAAGCAACAACTGAAGCACAAGCACAAGCAACTGTCACCCTCGGATCTGATCACACACATTATCATTGAAGACACTAACCGAAGAGAGTGTCAGGCTGCAAAGGCGAAGACTTTGGCTTCTCGAGCAAATCTGGTTCAAAATAAATCACCGAAGAAAAAAAGGTATGACAATAACAAAAAGTCTTCTGATCATTTTCCTAGAGTTACTAATCCCACTTTCAAAAGGAAAGGTGCTTGCTATGTTTGTGGAAAGCCAGGTCATCATGCTCCTCAATGCAGGCATAGAGTGAGAAACGACAATCCTCCCAAGCCAAAGGCAAATTTGGTGGAAGAAAATGATATTGTGGCTGCGATCGTTTCTCAAATTAACATTATGACCAGTGTGAACAAATGGGTGGTAGACTCTGGTGCTACCAGGCATATTTGTGCGAACAAAGATGCTTTTACCTCCTACACTTCTGTAAGGGATGATGAAGAACTTGTGTATCTTGGAGATTCTCGAACTACTGCAGTTTCGAGAAAAGGCAAAGTTCTTCTAAAGCTCACATCTGGGAAGACCTTGGCTTTGAATGATGTACTCCATGTGCCTAATATTAGGGGCAATTTGATTTCTGTATCACTGTTGAGAAAAGCTGGGATTAAAGTGTCATTCGAATATGACAAGATAGTAATGACAAAAAATAATGTCTTTGTGGGAAAGGGCTATAGTGATCAAGGACTTTTTGTACTCAGTATTTCTGAAATTATTAATAAAATTGCATCTTCTTCTGCTTACTTGATTGATTCCGTTGATATGTGGCATGTTAGATTAGGACATGTTAATATTTCTTATATTAAGAAAATGCGATGTCTTGGTTTAATTTCTGCGACTAGTGATTTATGCTTAAATAAATGTGATATTTGTATTGAATCTAAGTTAACTAAAAAATCTTGTCTTTCAGTACAACAACGTGAATCTGAATTACTTAGTTTAATTCATAACGATCTAAGAGATTTAAAAATACAATGACTAGAGGTGGTAAACAATACTATGTGACCTTTATAAATGATTTTTCTAGATACACTAAGGTTTATTTAATTAGAAATAAAGATGAAACTTTTGAAATGTTTGTTTCCTATAAGGCAGAAGTAGAAAATCAATTAAATAGAAAAATTAAAAGGGTTAGATCCGATAGGGGTAGTGAATATATCTTATTTAATGAATTTTGTGAAAAATAAGGCATAATACATGAAGTAACTCCCCCTTCTTCACCTGAATCTAATGGTGTAGCTGAAAGAAAAAATAGAATATTAAAAGAAATGATGAATGCAATGCTAGTTAGTTCCTCAGCACCCAATAACCTTTGGGGAGAAGCCTTATTAACTGCATGTTTTTTACAAAATAGGATACCTCATAAGAAAACTGGTAAAACACCCTATGAATTATGGAAAGGTTATATGCCTAATTTAAAATATTTAAAAGAGTAGGGGTGTTTAGCTAAAGTAATGCTTCCTGATCCTAAGAAAAGAAAAATAGGAACCAAAACTTCTAATTGTATATTTATTGGTTACGCTGAACGTAGTGCTGCTTATAGGTTCCTTGTTTTGCGAAGCGATGTGCTTGATCATAATACAATAATGGAGACTAAAAATGCTGAATTTTTAGAGCATATATTTTCTTTGAAATATGGAAATAAACAATCTTTAGAAAATATTTCTTTAGAACATATTTCTTCAAGAAATTATTGTGAAAACTCATGAGGATTTGAGAAGGAGTAAAAGACAAAGAAAAGTGTCATCTTTTGGAAATGATTTTTATACTTATCTTGTTGAAAATGACCCTTTGTCGTTTTCTGAAGCAATTTTATCTTCTGATGCTCAATTTTGGAAAGAAGTTATTAAAACCGAAATTGATTCTATTTTAAAATGCAACACTTGGACTTTAGTTGACTTACCTCCTAAAACAAAATCTATTGGTTGCAAATGGATTTTTAAAAGAAAATATAATCCTGATGGTTCGATTGAAAAATACAAAGTTAGATTAGTAGCAAAAGGTTTTACTCAAAAACAAAATATTGATTATTTTGATACCTTTGCTTCTGTGACCAGAATTTCTTCAATTCAGATTTTGATAGCCTTGGCTTCAATTTACAAACTTGTCATTCACCAAATGGATGTTAAAACTGTTTTCTTAAATGGTGATTTGGAAGAAGAAATTTATATGACATAACCTGAAGGATGTGTAATTTGTGGTCAAGAAAATAAAGTTTGTAAACTTCTCAAATCCTTATATGGTTTGAAACAAGCACCAAAATAATGGCATGAAAAATTTAATCAAATATTGATTGATGATGGTTTTACTTATATTGAAGTTGATAAATGTGTTTACACTAAATTAATGAATGGTAAATGTGTAATCATATGTTTATATGTGGATGGCATGCTTATCTTTGGTACTTGTAATGATATTGTGATAAGAACAAAATCTTTTCCCGCATCTAAGTTTGATATGAAAGACATGGGTGAAGCAAGTGTAATACTAGGAGTCAAGATCATAAGGAAGGGTGATAGTATAACACTATCCCAAGAACATTATGTAGAGAAACTTCTTAGAAAGTTTGGTCATTATGACTCAAAACCAATGAGTACCCTTTTATGATTCTAACTCTCAATTAAAAAAAATAGAGGTGATTTTGTTGCTCAATCTAAGTATGCCCGAATTATTGGAAGTTTATTACATTAAATGAATTTTTCGAGACCAGACATATGCTGTGGGGAGATTGAGTCGATATACTCAAAGTCCAAATTAGAATCATCGGGCTGCACTTGTCAGACTCATGAGATATTTGAGAGGTACTATGAACTATGGTATAATGTATAGTGGATTTCCCGCTGTATTAAAAGGATATAGTGATGCTAACTGGATCTCAGATTCAGATGAGACAAAATCCACTAGTGGTTATGTATTCACACTTGGTGGTGGAGCGGTTACTTGGAGATCAGTCAAACAAACTATAATTGTAAGATCCACTATGGAGTTAGAGTTTGTAGCTCTGGAGTTGGCTGATAGTGAGGCTGAGTGGTTAAAAAACTTCTTGGCAAATATTCTTTTAGGAATAAAACCAACACCGTCAGTGTCAATGCATTGTGATTGTCAAGTGACAATAGCCATTGCAAAGAATAAGACTTTCAATGGTAAAAATAGACATATACAATTGAGGCATAATGTGGTAAAGCAGCTACTAAAAGATAGAACAATATCAATTGATTATGTGAAGTCAGAAGTGAACTTGGCCGATCCTTTGACAAAGCCTCTTGGGAAGAAACCAATATATGAAACATCGAGGGGAATGGGACTTAAGCCAATTTGAAATTAACAGTAATGGTAACCCAACCTTTGTGATTGGAGATCCCATAAAGAAGGTTCATATGGGTAAAAACAAGTCACTTGTTAGTTCTGCTAGCACTAATATTTTTGTCCCTTCCTATGATGTGAGATGTGCTACACTGCATTATTGAGAGGATAAGCTTAAAAGCTTTTAATGATTTTCATATCTCTTATGGTAGTGTATGATTTGCAGCATACACTTAATGAAATCGCCTATATGAGTGTCAAGTGGGGCCGCTTGTATAAGATTATGACATATCTTTAGAGCACTCATGAATTACTAGGCGTGCGCATGGCCTATTAGCGCAACACAGCGACAACAGCGAGAATTGTGGGGGTATAGTGTGACTAGTAGACCTCTAATGTACACAAAGTATTTTTGGTTCATAGAAGTTTACTTCACCAACTCACTGTATGTTATGTCTCATTCGTCTAGGTCTGGTTCATAGTCCAAAAGATACTAGATTCGATGCATTTACACCCATGGTGTTAACCTAGGAAAAATCTTGTTTTAAAATTTTCTTAAATATTTCTTTAAACTTTTGAAATATGTGGGGGATTGTTGTTGTTTTAGCTTTAGTTATGATATTTCAAAAATCTATGTCACACATTGCTTAGTCTTCAAATTTCTTAAAGAGTTTATAAATCAACTTGCGTTTTGGGCTTTGTAAGAAACAAATGAGGTGGTGGGCTCAAACGCACAAAAATGGGCCGGAGGCTCATGGCTAGTGCAAATCATCGATTTGCCCCCCTGCGCGTGATATCATGAGGCCCGAATCTTTTTGTGAAATATTTAAATTTTTTTTTAGTTTACCAAGAAAATGAAGTTTTTGAAGAAGTCAAATCTGACTTAGTCATATCTGATTTGGTCTTCTCAAACGGACAAATTTGTTTTAATGTACTAATTAGTTTCAACAGACAAATCCATTTTTACAACAGTCATATTTCTAACGTTATTATTTCAATGTCATTAATTTAACAAACTTAACGTTGCTTTCTGTTTCTAAACGGCTCTTTCTTGCCTTCTATAAATACTATTTTCTGACTGTGGTTTTTGATACATGATTTCTCTACCTCTTCTGAAATATAGCTTTCTCTCCCTGGGTTTACTGCATTATAAAAAATTTTCCTCTGCTGTTCTGCTACCTCGGTCTCCACCGGGACGAGCCTGTTGAATCCTGGGGGATTCACATACCCGTGCGATAAAATCCTTGAGGACAGTGTCTTCCTACACGCCTCAGGCTATTCGTTTGATCATTTTTTGCTGCATTGTCACCTCTTTAAATATATAACAAATATAATGTTCATCATGTAAATATTTTAGATTTTCTTTATGTGCTTCCTTCATAAAATCTTCATTCTCCATTGCTATTAATGTTGTGTTATGTTGTGGATTGTAAAGAAATGGATACTAGTACAGTTGGTACCTCAGTTATTTCAAGAAAACGTAAAAGAAACGAAGAAGAGAAGGCAAAATTTGAGGAGAAAATAAAAATCATTGTTGTTAGTGTCATTGCTATGCTCATGGGTGTAATAGCTTGGTATCATGAGAAATATTTTGTTAAGGAACTAGCCCACAATTGGGAATTGGATAGGCGCAGTTTCCTTAATCGTCTGTATAGGGGAACAGAAAAAGATTGCATTGAACAACTACAGGTCAATAAACAGGCATTTTTTAAACTTTATAGAATTTTACAAGAGAAAGGGGGATTAGTAAGAACAAAAAAATATCCCTACAACCAAGTCAGGCAATGTTTTTACATATCCTTGCTCACAACCTAAACTACAGAGTAGTGCAATTTAGTTATTGCAGATCCAAAGAAACTATAAGTAGGTAATTCAATAATGTCCTACGAGCTATAATGAAAGTGAGCAAGGTACATTGTTTGACTCTATAATCACATTGCAATCTAAATCTTCTTATAGTTGGTACCTACCTAGTTGTAGTATGTTTTATGGTACCCTTTCTGATTGGAAATTATGCATTTTTCTGGTTGTTGGTACTTTCTAGTATGATTCATTCATATTGCTGCAATTGTAAATATACATCTGTATAAGCTCTGTGAGTCTGTTTCATATCTATAAAATCATTTAGAAAACAAAAGAAAAACAAAATTTCTATTACAGAAAGGCCCCAAAAACAATGAAAAGAATGAATGTCTACAAGTATGATTATTATGCTTTACATGGGTTCCAGCTACCAAGATGTTAGCACCCTGATTAGTATCCATTATAGAAAAGACCTTTCCCAGGGCATTAACCTTGTTGCAGGGTCAACAAAATAAGACAGAAGGAAGTCCTTCAGGCCAGTATCCTAAACCTCACAAAACTGTAGCCGCCAGTTAGGTGGTTCAATGGCTTCTGATTAGTATACCAAGATTGCACGCATCCCAGCTAAGACAAGAGCATTAAGATAGAACTTGTTTCTATCTTAATTTGAAGTCAAGGCTCAAATTTGAGCATGGGTAACTGGTACTGCGGGACCTCAATGAAACCGTACGTGATTGATACTAGTTGAGGAGAGTCACTCACCATAAGGCATACTAATAAGTTCAGGATTTGTTTTGTTTTGTTTTTTTGGGGTACAAGAGGATTTACTATCTACGTGGACTAATTTGTGCTCTCTTTGTGTGTATTTTCCTCTCAATGATAGTGGATTATGATTGTTGGTGAAGTAAGTTGGGATGAGTGCTGCAGTACTTTCATAACATTGGCTGATGTTGATATTTGTGTGTGATATGATTTCTTCATGAAATATTGTATATCTTCAACCATATTTTAGACATCATTCCAATCCTCTATTTTATGCATCCTATGACTAACTTGTCAATGATCCTTGCAGATTGATTTGACTTTTCACATTATTAACGTGTACTTGACATTGAAGGTAACCCCTCCATACTATTACTCTCTTGATAATAAGTCAATCTTGCGTCTGCCTCTGCCATGGTTGTTGCTTTGCATATTGTAAATTATGTCCCTACAACTGAGCCTCATAATTATGTTATAGTTGTGGTCAGGTTGTGCATTTTTTAGTTTTGTAACTATTATGGAGTCATCCAAAGGAAGAGGTAAGACAAAGGGAAAAAGAAAGATGACAGAAAGCAACATCGAGGACAAGAAAGAGGATATTAAAAGTTACTTTGTATGAAATTTGGAGATAAAACGCGTACTGGCTAATGTACTTAGAGATCAAAGGAATTTAGGCAACAAGAGCAATGGAGCTTGGAAAATAGTGGCATACAAGACTGTAGCTCAAGAGCGATGGAGCTTGGAAAACAGTGGCATACAACATTAGTTGACAGAAAATCCAAGCCAACTAGTGGTTGTGAAAGCTCTTCCATTGGAGAAGAAGAAGGATTACATCTTGGCTTTTATGTCTTGATGTCACATTGAAAACATGCTAAGAGTTGATATTACTTTGTGTCATTTCAATCTTTGTTACTCGTTATTAAATGTTGAGTTAGAAACATGTTGAAAATTTATTAGTGTGATTTAAATCTCTGTTACTAGTTATATATGTGGAATTACAGATTTAAAAACATCATTAGTTGAGATATTAAATTACAGATTCAGACTCTATTTTGTTTCTTGCATGGTATTTAATTTATATCACAATTATATTGATTCTATTAGGCTTAATTTTAAGGTGTTTTTTTCAATATTTGCTACTATTTTATTTTTTTTTTTTTGCCTAGTCCAATATATATTAAATGGTATTATATTTAAGTTCATACCATCTCATTTTATGCATATTTTTCAATTTTTTTAAATTCATTTTATTTTATTTATTTTTATTTTTACTACAAATAAAAAAAATGTTATGATGTTTATTTTGATTTGTAAAATTTTGTATTAAAATCCCAATTTTACAAAAATATCTTAAAAATAGATTTTACAAATGAAAGCAATTGAATTGCTTTATCCGAACAAGAAATTTAAAATTCAAGAGAATTTAATTACTTTATCCAAACTAAATATTTTGTAAATGAAAGAGATTGAATTGATACAATTAAAATTCTTTGAATTTCAAATAACTTGAAATTTTAAAATACCTTATCCAAACACAATCTAAAAGTGCACTCTGATTTGTTCTGAAACTTCTTATAGTTTGGTTATTGGATGTGTTGAAGGAGACTTAATTAAGTTCTTCTGCTGAAGAGGTGAGAAATTCGTGTTGTGACTAAGAGCTATTTGCTTACAATGTTCACAGAGTAGAGAATTTGCTCTATCAAGAACTGAGGGAGGTTTAGGCCCATGATAGTTTGATATCTCTCTGTAATAGGAAGACCATGGGACGAGCTTCACCATTACTGATAATTTTTTTGGTTCTTGGTTCTTCCTTTGCCACGTATAATCTGGTAACGATGATAATCCACTATGGATCTTCAGAAAGTGTGGCTATTGATGATGGTGCATTATTTTTTGACCCTATTACTGAGATGCCTGCGCATGTAAAGAATCGGAAGACATCTAAAGCACCCTTTCATGTTGCTTTAACGGCTACTGATGCTCCATACAACAAATGGCAATGCCGCATCATGTATTACTGGTATAAAAGACAAAAGAACTTGCCTGGGTCAGAGATGGGAGGATTCACTAGAGTTTTACATTCTGGAAATCCAGACAACTTGATGGATGAAATTCCTACTGTTGTGGTTGATCCTCTTCCAGCAGGTCTGGACCGGGTGAGGTTACTGTAACTTTCAATTAAATAAAAACATTTATGTTTTATCTTTCTTTCGTTATCTTTTTTTTTTCCAGCTTATTGGCTTAATAATATTTTAGTTGCTTTTAAAATTAATTCAGCTTGATCGTTAAAGTCCATTGCTATACATGCTTGTGTATGTAAATTTGTTTATCTCTTCTTCTTCTTCCTTTTTATTTATTTATTTATTTTTACATTTTTACAAGTCAAAATAAAAGGGATGGGGTTTTTTAGTCCTCTGGTGACATGAAATAAGTAAAATCTTAGAAAATGATTTGGTGTCAATGAAACAATTCAAAGGATGATATCAGATGGAGGAAAAGAGATGGATCATTGAGAAAAACCATTAGGTTGTGTTTGGATGGAGTATTTTAAAATTCAAGAGAACTTAAAATACTTGGGAATTTAATTACTTCATTTAAATTTCCTTCATTTGTAAAATTTTTTGTTCGGATGAAGTAATTAAATTCCTTATCATTTTAAATTTCTTGTTTGAGTAAAGTAATTAAATTCCCTTCATTTATAATTTTTTATTTTTTTAAATCAAAACAAGTATTATTATTAAGAATATTCAAAATTTGACTCGACTCAAAACTAATTGGGACGAAATCGACTATTTAATTTTTATAAATTAAATCTGATATATTTTCAAGTTAAGTTTGGGTTACGCTTCTAATTTACCTAACTTGACCATATGTCACAATATTTTAAAAATTAACAAATCGCACAATCTAATTATAATATAAACAAAATGAGATGGTATAAACTTAAATATAACATCATATAATATAAATTGAAAATAAATGTCATTTTTCTCATGGTGTTGCAGGTATGCTCCTCTTTGTATACAAATAAAGGAAGGTGGTCTTTCAAAAAAGAACCTAGAGACCTATGCTCCTCTTTGTATACAAATAAAGGAAGGTGGTCCTTCAGAAAAGAACCTAGAAACCTGTATGAAAATTTGCATACAAGGACTTGGATAGTTAGACTCATATTTTAGTCAAGTAGAGACTTGGAATAACGATTTTTTTTAACGATTAAGAAGGGGAGGGGAAAACAATTTGAGACCATTTTAATTAGATCTAAATTGAATGACATTTTTATTTGGATTACTGGAATTATTATTATTTTTATTACAAAAAAATATATTTTAATTATTATAAACTAAATCAAAAAAATATTTTCTTTCTTTTTTTTTCTTGGTGGATCCAAAATCTTCCTTACTCCTAATTGAAATTTTTAGTAGATTTTTTTTTGGATACATGTTCTTGCACGATGTAATACTTCTCCAAAGGATGACAACATTGTATTGTGCAAAAAGTTTTTAAAACTAGAAAATCAAAACTTTGTAATAAGCGATATGATCATAAAGAGTGCAAAACTTTCAATTGTATATAAAGAAAAATATGGACTTAAAATTTCAAATTTTACATATGCTTGTTGCATTGTTCAACTACTAAACTGGCCAAGACTCAGTGCTTTATGTAAAGAGCAAAGATTATGCCAGTTGCAACACTAGTTCACCTTATGCAAAATTCTCTGATGACTACACAATCTTCAAACTCAATCAATTAGGGCCTTACTTCTTCATAAGTGGAAACAAAGACTATTGTCTCAAGAATGAGAAGTTAACAAGTGATTGTGCTGGCTGACAGGAGCAATTCGGGTCTTACTTTCTTGTCCTCAATATTGCTTTCTGTCATCTTTCCTTTCCCCTTTGTCTTGCCTCTTTCTTTGGATGACTCCATAATAGTAAAGAATATGGGCAATAATGATACAAATTCAAAGGAAGATATGCATACCTAGCCCCCTAAAAGAAAACCAAAGTATCACAAGAAGGTCCAATGAAATATATTTTCTACATTAGACAACAAAGAATACTGTCATAAATCATTAAAAAAAATAGAACTCATCTTGCATCAGAGCATCTTAAAAAAACAAAAAACAAAATAAGTAACTGAATATGCATATATATTCAATGGTGGTGGCATTCACCTTTACCATCAGAGGATGACAACATATAACTAGTGCATCATTTCACCCATAGCAGCAATGCTGTTTGCAATAACATCAATGTCTCTGGTTCCAGAATGAAGTCCACGACTGCCAACAACAAATATATTGTTTTGCTTTTTCATCTGGATTAGTTAAAATTGCTGGCAAAGTATACATCATCACCTGTTGGTTACCCTGGCTAGAACCACTAATCAGCAGCCGCAACGTCTCTCTTGCGCCCTTCACCACAGCATCAGATTCAGGAAGCAGGGGCTTCACAAGCTTTGGATGCAATGGTGGAATGCTAGTTGACAAAGCAGGGCCAACACTAACAAGTATCATATAACAACGAGGAACTCGAGGGAAGAGGAGGTGATTCAACAGATGTGTCGAGAGACTGTGAAATTGCTACTAGAGATGGACAAGTTGAAATCCCAGAAAGGCACAACCAATAGTAGGGAGAAAAAAAGGGGTCTCAATAATTGTAACAGGCTCGCAAGTCTTCTTCTTGTGAAGCTTTGATGTAAAAAATATATGATGAAATTAGAAAACAGAGGACATCATAATGATATACATCTGGGGTAGAACACATACAAGGAAGTTTTATTTATCTATAAAGGAATGCAGCAGCACCAGCATTATAAACATGCATTTGAGGATGATCCTGATCTTTATGTGCTGAAACCACTAAAGTATGTGGGCATCAAAGTATGACAGGCGAGTGTTATGTCTGTGTACTTATTGTTCTTACTTGATGTTGCTTGAGTACTAATTGCCAAGAAAATTAGTTGAGTATATTGCTTTTCTGTTAAAAAAAATGCCATTTCTTGTATAAAGTTGATAGAATCAGCAGCTATAAGTTGATTTTAAACATGAAGTAAAAGTAAATAAATTTAATCACAATTTAGGTTGTTATTCCTTACTCAAAGTATGTAGCTGGGTATGTCCCTAAAGTGATTGGATTTTCAGATTGTAGAGTAGTGTTACACTATAACAACTGATTATAACTCAACCTAAAATATGAATATTTAGCAATATTTGAAGCCTGATAATATTATAATTTGAGTTTTCAGGTGAAGGCTGGTTCAGTTTTCGACAATATCTTAATTTGTGATGATCCACAGTACGCAAAACAAATTGTGGAAGAATTTATGGTTAATAATAGGGAGGTGAGCATTTGCTTTCAGAGTTTGTATAATAGTTTTTTCCTTTTTTGGTACATAAGTTTGTATAATAGTTTATTTGAATCATAGTATTTGTATTCTTATTGTGTGTAAAATTTCAGGTTGAAAAAGAAGCTTTTGAAGAAGCAGAAAAAGAAAGAAGGGCTCTGGAAGAAGAGGTGGTGGACCAAAGCCTAAATGCTTCAAAGACTGCTTTTTGATCTCGAGCCTTAGCTATATTTGTTATAATGCTTCCGATCACACCATTTAACGTTAATGATTATGCAGGAGGCTCAGAGAGCAGGAGAGGAGGGTGAAAAGAGGAAGAAGGAGAGGGATCATAAATATAGAAATAGAAAGCACCGTGGAAGGGTATTTTTTCTCCTGATTGTTGTACACTATTTTGTTTTGGGTGGTAGTTATTCATTTAATATGTCTACTTTGTAGTAAACTTTAGTTTATTTTTCTATTTTAGATGGTAGAACTTATAATAGCAGGGAGGGTAGGGTAGGGGACAGTTCATATAGGTTTATGATCACTATTGCATATGAGTTTAGAAGTTTGATTTTAACACTTTGTTTTGCACACTATCACCAAAAACTTCATTTTTGATAAATCAAATTAATTATTTTCACAATTAAAACATGGGGAAACATTTTAGAGACAACAATTGGGAAAATAATCCACATAAACAATGACCCTGCTATGGATGATCAAGTAGTAAATAAATGATTAAATTACAAGATACTATCTGACAACCCAACATAAAAAATAATAATTTCAAAAAGCAAAATAATTTCATATAACAAATAAATAAAGAGTTGATGAGATTGTGACTCACTTGGTCCTGGTTTCTCGACCTCTCTAACAATGTGACTCATACCAGCCTTGTAACCCAAGAAAGCAGAGCTTGGGTGACTTAGTTTGGTCATCCTTGGGGAATGCCTTCACTGCATAAGTAAGATTACACAATATAACAGGGATAAGATTGATATTGATATGACAATATTGAAAAAATGTTGAAGACCCTTAATTACAATAAACTTATTAAAACCCAGCTGCTCAAATGAATGGATGAAGTAAAACCACACAGCAGCGACCAACACTCCATGGAAAATAATAATCAATATAATTAAAGGGCAAATATTACTAGATCATATGAGCAAAAACATTTCCAACAAAACAGCCTCCCTGTTTCTCTAACAGATCATTGCTTTGCAAATTAACAATAGCAATACATGATGAATGAAACAACACAAAACCAAATATGAAAGCAAAGATAATGAATAAAAAAAATATACCTTTGCCTCTATGACGAGCAGCACGCTTCCTTAGGAGAAATCCAAGTGACCCGTGCACTGGGTGTTCGAACTTCTGTGAGACATCCTTCCCTCCTTAAAAAAAATAAAAAAAACAACAACATAAAAAATTTGGAAAACAAATAAAAATGGGTAATTTAATTTAGCTCAAAAATGAGAATGAAAAATCGGTGATTCATTTGACACAACACTAGAGAAACAAATCATTATTGTTGTTACGATTATTGCGTTCGGGTTTGAAAATGCAAGAAGCTACCCCGAGAGAGTGTGACAACAACGAAAAAAGAAGCATCAAATTTAGTTGAAAAAACAAATCCTTTTCCTATGAATCTTGAAATGAAATGAACAAAACCAATTCATTGAAGAAAATGAGAATTGCATATGCTCAGAAGAGTGAGGTTTGGAGAACCTGAGGTTGCTCCTGCTGCAAGTGAAATCCCAAAGAATTAGGTCTAGGGTTAGGAAAATTGGGTGAAACTAGAAATAGAAGTAGGGCATTTCAGAGTACCTGGTGTTCGCACAAGGTGGTGGGTTAGGCTCGAGATGAATGGCGCGCGGTGAATTTGGGCGCGATGACTGTGGCGTGCGGCGCGGATGGAAGCAATGGTGGTCAAAGTGGATGGAACGGATGGAAGATTGAGTTTCGACTGAGACGGGAGAGAAGAGAGAGAACGGGGCGAAAGGGAGAGTGACGAAGAGCAAGGCATTTTAGAAATTCTACTTGTTTAGGTGGGAATTGAAATTCCTTAATTTTGGTTAAGAAGATTGCCGGTTAAAATTCTTAAAATTCTTTATTTAATTATCCAAACAAAATATTTTATAATAAAAAATTTTAAATCCTCTAAATAAATACATTACTTCTTCAAAATACTTTATCCAAACATAGCTTTACACAATTTCAGTGCATGCTTAAATTTCTAAGGCAACCATCATAAGAAATGGAAGTTTATGGGTGTTTTCCTTTTGTCTATTGAAGATGAAATTATTAGAAGCTCAGTACTGCAGAGTTCAGTCTTCAAATGTTTGGTGGAGCAAATATTTTGTTCATAAATTTGGAGTTCCATCTATTTATAAAATTTATCCTTCTTAGAAGTTAATGCAAATAAATGTCGACTGCTTGACTTGTATTTGAGGCTTATTTTTGCTTGTCTATCCACATTTTGTATTCCTCTGCTTTAGCTTTTTGTTATTAATGTTTTGATAAATAGTCAATATTTGAATGTCCTCCCCTACTTCTATATATAATTTCTATGTATACCTGATTGGACATTTATTTATTTATTCATTTTTGGTTTTCTACGGTCAAAACAATTTAAATGTTTTCTGACTTATTGCTTGATCTGTTTCTGTTTGCAGGTATACATTGTCCTGAATAGGCCATGGGCCTTTGTTCAATGGCTGGAAAAGACTAGTATAGAGGAAGAGTTTGATCTCTTATACTAAGTGATCTATCTTTTATTTTACAATATAAAAATTGTCTTAGTTGCTCTGCTTTTGATGCAGATATGTGTTAATGGCCAAGCCTGATCACATATTTATACTTCCTCTGCCCAATCTGACTTATGCAGGACATGCAGCTGCTTTTCCATTTTTTTACATTAGGCCTGATCAGAATGAAAAAATCATAAGGAAATTTTATCCTGAAGAGTATGGACCAGTTACAAATGTGGATCCAATTGGCAATTCTCCTGTAATTATCAGAAAGGTAGAATCTCTTCCAAAAACTGCTACTTTAATTGAATAGGATCCATACATTTTCTTGATGTTTGAATAACTTCCCATGTCCTTATCATTGTGCTGGTTCTTGTAACCAATTTTATCAATTACTGGTGCTCCTGCTTTTAAATTTCATCAGCATTGTGTTGAAAGATCTTAATGCCAATCAGTTTCATATAGACTTTTCTATTTTTTTTTTCAGCATTTGATCGCAAAGATTGCCCCCACATGGATGAATGTTTCTTTGAAGATGAAAGAGGACCCGGAGACTGATAAAGCTTTTGGATGGGTTTTAGAAATGTATGTCTGGCCAAATAACTGATAGCTGATGCTGCATTTTTTCTTTTTTTGTTTTTTGTTCTAAAAGGTAAAGGTGCTCATAGTTTGATACCGATGTTATGTTAATGGTACTTTCTTGTTGAACCAAAGGTATGCTTATGCTATAGCATCTGCCCTTCATGGTGTGCGGCATATTTTGGGGGAAGACTTCATGCTACAGGTTTTGCATATTCTCATGTAGCTCTTAATTTAGTATTTGGTTTATGTTGTTATCATATATCTTTTTAGGAGTATTTGTATGGTTAATATTCTTTTCAAAGATGTTTGATTTAGTGAGAGAAAATAATAAAAAATATATATAAAAATAATATTAAAAAATTGTAAAAAAATATATACACTGATAATAATTACAATATCTGAAGTGAAATTGGAAAGAAAGAGAAGTTCAGGACTCCAGATAAGAATTGAAGAGCACAGCCCAGCGTGAGAGAGTGGGAGAGAATTGACGCACGCGTAACGAGGCAACAAAAAGAATTAGAAATAGGGAGAAAGGAGCACGCCGTTGGAGTGCGGGTGCTACAATACACCTTTCGTAGTTATAACGTATAATACACCTTTTATTTTACTTGCTATTATAAGTTATCAACCCCGATAATCCTACCGCGCACAGTATCCACACCCATTTTAACACCGGGTACTATTTACGGAGTCCACCCGTGAACAGTATCAAATCATATTTTCCTATCTTTTTCTTTTTTTAGTATATGTCTATTAACCAACTTCTCTACGTCGTTAACCAATTTTTTATTCTTCGTTAGCCAACTTATTTCACGAGCATAGAAATCATGTGGTAAAATCTTGTGTCATTAACCAACTTCTATATGTAATTAATCACTTTTTTGTTCTTCATTAACTAATTTTTTTCACGAGTATAGAAATAAAGTTGGTTAATGAAGAATAAAAAAGTGGTTAATTACGTACAAAAATTGGTTAATGATATAAGATTTTATCACATGGTTTCTATATTCGTGAAAAAAATTAGTTAATGAAGAATAAAAAAGTGGTTAACGACGTAGAGAAGTTAGTTAATGGACGACGTATACCAAAAAAAAAAAAAGGAAGCTGATTTGGTACTGTTTATGGGTGGGTCTCATGAACAGTACCGGGTGTTAAAAACGGTGTGGGTACTGTACGTGGTAGGATGAACATTTTCCATAAGTCATGTGACTTATGATTTTTTTTTTAATCTGAACTTCTGATTAATTTTGAATATTTCGTTTAAAATCAACTTTATTGTTTCTTGTTTAATTTTTTATTTATTACTTTTTTCCAATCTATCTTTGCGACTTCATTACAAATCATTGCAGCATTACATCTTATCAAAAATCGAAACTCTAGTGACTGGATAACATCTCCAATGATCGAAAAAAAATATTTAATGAGTAATAGCTATGGGACGTCAATTATACAACTCAAAAATCGTCCATTGTTTCTGGTGCAGATCAAACAACTTCTTGCATTCAGACAACTTAAACACAAATTTCACTTCAATCATAGTATTTTCATCACTTCCACAAGCTCATACAACTTTTTTAGAATCATGACTCCAAAGAAAAATCACAATCAAAGAGCCAAATGGCTAGCTAGAACAACAAACCCATCTCTTTCCTAGAACCCCAACAAAGATTCAAACTTTAGCAAAAACAAGCTAAAAAATATAGAATACAATGTCCTTGTCTCTGTCAAGTAAACCACGAACCAGCCCAAATAAAGCTCCAGAACCGCTATTTTCAAACTCCAAAGCACAACACATAGCAAATCCAAAAATCATCCCTAAATCAACACCCCACAAACCCAGAGACAGACCATTCCACCAACCACCACGTCCTCTGCCGTCTCTGCCCCTAATCGCGCCACCGCCTCTGCTTACAACCATGAATTTAGTAGTTCCCCTTGTTCAGCAAGGTCATCATTGGCGACGGCGGTGGAGGACATTTTCGCTCCGAGGGTGCAACTGGAGAGGTGGCGGGGGGGCGAATTTTAGCTTGAGGGAAGGGAAAGTGGCGTCGGAGAGGGAGAGGTTGAGAATGGGTTTCTGGGAGAGGATGTTTAAGGGGATTTGATTGGAGTGGATTTGTTTGGATTGTAGTGTGGCTATGTTGTGTAGCAAAGACTGACTCACTAAGTAGCTAGTTAAGAATCCCTACCATTGATGAATTTTTCAGACTAATCAACGGCTAAAATTCATAGAGTGTTGGATACTCCCTAATGACAAAGGAGCATATTAGACACCGCCCCGTTGGAGAAGATAAGAGAAAGAAAAATGATCATCTTACACTTCTAAAAAGGAGTGTAAGTACTATTCACACCATTTTTAAGAGATGTGATTGAGTGAGAGAAAATAATAGAAAAAAGTTTGTATAATGAATGATATTAGATGAAGTGTGAAAAAGGGTGTATGTACTGTTTGATGTAAGAATATAATAGTTCCAAAAGAAAAGAGAAAAGGAGGAACAGCGCAGCAGCAACACGAGGAGAAGGAAAAAATTTATTTTTTGTAGATTTTTTTCCTCATTATGTTTGATAATTTTATTATGAGTAAATAATTTTATTTCTTATGATTAAGACAAAATTTTAACTTTTTATTTTAGATTATTTAATTTTATTTGAAATATTTTTTTGTTTTATAATTGCATAATATTGATGATTATTGATTTTTAATTATTATTTAATTTAATTTTTATTGATTATCTTGTAATTAATTAGTAAATTTAAATTGATATATTTTAATCACATATTTAATTCTTGTAATCTTAATTATAAATTGTGCAATAGTATTCATTGCTTTTGTGATCTAAGAATGAAATAGTTCATGTTATGTTAAATGATTTATGTTATAATTTAAACAAGTCATGTTATTTTAAATGAATTATGTCATTAATTAGATTTCAATAATTTTTAGTAATGATCAAAACTTGTAGCCATAGACATTTCATAGAATAAAATTAGTTCTCATTCAAGTTAAATTAATCTTTGTATAGTTAGTGGTGGATTTGAGATTTTAGAATTGTTCTTTAGTTGTTCTTACATTTTAGTTTGAGTCATTTTATTTAGATTTATTATTTAATTTTAGTTTTGATTTAACACGTAATTTATATTTTTAGTTTAATTAAATAAAATAAAAATCTCTTTTCTTTTTTTAAATTAATTTAAGTAGATATTAAATTTTAATTAATCCTATCACTTTTTATGAATACGGCACTTTTATATTTATTAAATATTACATTGATCTTATGCATTTATAAGTAAAGAATAATTTTATTACTTGAAAATCTCAAGCATATAACTTGATTCAAAACTTACGAAAGGTTCTATAACAAATTTTCTCTTTAATTTCATGCTTATTTTCATTTCTCCTACATGGAAGCTGAGAAGCAAATGGCATTTTTTCCCTGACTATGTATAACCATCTAAAATTGTGAATCAGTAACAATAGTATTCATATTTGAGAAGTTTGAACATTGATCCAATCATAATCATTTGACTGCTGTTTTATTTATCATCCCTAATGATTCATTCTTTGATTGCATAGTTGCATTAGAATTGAGAAACTCCTTATTTGTACCTAGTAGGGGTCCATATTTTGAGATTGTGCATGAAATGAAGTTTGATAGTTTCTAGGGAATGATTTGACTAGGGATGAATCTATTTGCAAATAGTGACATGATAATTATGAGTCTTGGTTACAGTTATAGGCCAGTAGCATTGATTCTGTCCAATAAGAGTGTGTTGAGAATGTAAAAAAATAAAAAAATAATTTAATTTATAAATTAAATTTAATTAAATTTTATGTTTAAAATATTAAAAAATAAAAAATAATTTGATTTTAAAATTTCATGAATTTTATTTTTTTTATTTTAAAAATTTTATTAAATTTGATAAATTTATTAGTATTTAATTTGATTTAAAATGAATAGATTATTTTATTCTTAGTAATAATCTCTAACTACCTTTCATAAGAGTTAAAATAAAAAATAATAAAATTAATTCTCATTTTAATGAATTTAAACATAAAATTTGATTTTTAAATCAATTTGAATCCTATTTTTCTTTATAAAAATTTCAAATATAAAATTTGATTTCTAAATCAAATCAAATTAAATCAAATCATTTCTTATTTTTATTCATTTCAAACATAACTTAAAGGATGCAACGAAGGGCATTTGTTATCAAATGTATGTGCTTGATGAATGTTGCCAAATGATCTTCTGTGGCTAGAATTTTTAAGGTGCCAGTACATTTGCTTGTTTTCCTCATCTACTATTGTGTGTAATTTTCTTTGACCTTTGTTCCCCTTCATTCTCCTCCCTAGGAGGAAAAACAGAAAGAAATTTTGTCTACCCTATGTATACTTCGCCTTAGGATCATGAAAAGTGGCTGGCTGGAAATGCTACTAAATGAATGGCAAAGAACCAAGTCTGGCATTAGATTAGATTTGGTTTTTGACAGAACACATTAATAACGTTTGATTCATGTAACTTATTTCACATAATGAAAAAAGGTCTCAATTCTTCTTGTACTAAATTAGCTTTTATTGCAATAGTTTGAATATTATTCTCACTCTATTAGTTTTCTCTCTTATTTATTAATATCAAAAGGTTATAAAAAAAATTAATTACTCATTATTTTTTTAAAACAACAAAAAAAATTGGGAATTTTTTTCTAAAGTGAATAAAAAAATGGATATAGAGCAATTATTTATCAATTTTACTACAAGAATCTTAATTAAAATTAATAAAAAATGATCTATTTAAGATAAATAAAATTTATAAATATCAAATATTTTTTATCAGATTGAAAACTTAATTTTTCTTTAATCATACAATAAAAAATTAAATATTTTGGTTTTGCTAACAAGTATGCTTGAAACAAAAGTAGAAAATTTTAGATGAAATTTATTTAAAATTTTCTATTTTTGTTTTCTTCGCAAAATATTTTAATGCTGCATTGGAAAACTCTCTTGTTATTTTTGACCAATAATATTTATGCCTAACTCACCTCTTTTATGGAGTTACATAAGTCGGTCATCAACCACGGCCATTATAAATTTTTAACAGCTCTACTAGCAAGTGGTGTGTTAGTCTGTTGTAGGTCATTTACATGGCTGATCGCATGCCAAAAGTTGCTCTATTTTATTTTATATTAGTTTTTACAGGTAAGAGTATTTGTTTTGGCAGTTATTGCCTTACGGAGTTCTCAAAAGCAACAATACAAAAATATTACTTAAAATAGTACTTATTCACCAACATGTCAAAATATTAACAAAACTGGACCATTCTGACCCAATTGGCATCCGGCTATAAGTTAGGCTCATTTCTGCAAGGTCCGACTGACCTATACCCGAATGGGTAACAACTAAACAAACACGTGCTTAATACGATATACCAAACAGACATAATGGTCTCACGCCATAATGACCAGACATAACGTCTCGCGTCATAATAACCAGATATAATGTCTCATACCATAATAATCAGACATAACGTTCAGAATCCTAAATGGCCTTAATGGAGGGTATCCGGAGAGTCAGTCATCTGAATCTCTATATAAACCGACCTGACAGTCTAAGTCAGGGATGTTCACTTTTCTCTACCTATGCATTCATCACTGTCTTGACTCCAAGACTAATCGGTCAAAGTGTCTCTGCTGACATTTCATTACGCCTTCCTCGGGTAATTGCCGGACGACCGACTTGGGACTCTCCGGCGACCACCCTATCGGGTAGAGGATGGAACATTTAGCGCCGTCTGTGGGAATTCGGTAAAACGATTCCTATTCTCTCTAGTTGTAGCAAAGATTTATATTCTTCACCCTCACAACTCATCATGAAAAAGTCAAGTTCTACGGTTTTCCTTTTTAGTCTTTATTCATGATTAATTTCTGATTTATCAATATTTGATTTGCCTTCTTATTTGATCTATTTAATTTTTTATCATTATATCTCCCCTTTGATGAGGAAGGCACAAGTTTTTCAGATCTATCTTAGACAAACAAAAAAAAGAGCAGACTTTGAAGAATTTATGAAAAAGTTCTACAGGAACTCTCAGTCGGCCATTTAGAAAACTCAGTAGAATTGCAGATGGTTCAGGGCGCATCATGGGATTGTAATCACAACCAGGAACATCATCTAGTGATGTTTTAAGCTAGATTATTTGACTTGTTATAAGCTTTTCACTTGACACGGTTAGTTACCTCCACTACATCTACCCCCGAGTAATAATCTCATATCATTATCATTAGTTGTCAATCGTATTCAAAGCCGTTTCTGCTCAACGTGATGAAAAGAAGAAACGCAAGCTTTAATCTCCATCATTTGCATTCTTCTTTTGGTATAAATTTATTAGCATAACGTTAATCTTTGGCATCAAACATGCATTTAATTTTCTTTTATTACTATTAAAATGCTCATATTTGCATTACACATGAATAATTTGTAATAAGGTGACATTTATTGGTATGCTTCTGCATCCCGGGCAAATTGAAGAAATGGTCTAAGACACAAATGTTGGTAAATGTTAACAGTTCCCAAAATTGCGACCGTTATTTACATTACATTAATTGGTATTATATTTTATTACACAATTTATTACCCTTTGGTTATACATGCACAATCTTGAGTATTCCTCACAGCTTAACATTAGCCCTTGATTTGCTTTAGTTTGTTCTTGCCCATTCATAGATCCATTTGCAATTATTGACGTGTAACTATCATAGTATTAATTATAATTATCAAAGAATTTATAAGATGAGTATAATATGTATTTCATCGTCCTTTGTACTTCTGTGGTTGAGCATTGAACACTTTTTTACTTGAAGCAAAGTAATTCTATATATATATATATATGAGTGAGGATCAAGTTACACCAGTGTAAGTCTTTTTTTTCTTACACTCGTTTTCAACCATTAATTCTATTTTCATTTAATGATTGCCTTTAATGAAATAATTTCAACCATTAGATAAAAGTAGAAGCAACGGTTGAAAATGAGTGTAAGAGAAAAAAGATTTACACTGGTGTAAGCTGATCTCTCCTCTCTATATATATATATTCTTAATAATTAATGTGGGTATATGTAAGCTACTTGTATATTTTGGATATTGGAAATTTTCTTCAAACATATACAAATGAAAGAATTGAGCTTGAAAATCCCAAAATCAACTATTTCTTCAAAATCTCGTGCCACGTAAGAAATAATGAGTCCAAGGCACCTGAAACATTGCTAATAATCATTTAAAGGTACGATTTTTATTACATTTAAATTGGTGCAGTTTTAAATTTCAATTGATCACTATTTAATTAGTTATATTTGGACAACCATGACTACCATTTTTTTTACCATTTATAACACTACATTTTATTAGCATCAATTGATACCTTTCTTGTCTTTTATTACTGTCACAGCATTCTAGGTACTAATCTTCGTGGCTATTAACATATATAAGGCTTCAAGCATTAATTCCTATAATTCCTCATAACGCCATGAATTAACATTATTACTTTACATACAAAATTTAAAATCTGTTAACCAGATATTTATTTCGATGAAGGAAATTATTTGTAATATCTTATATAGTATTTATTGTGCTCAACAAACAAGCTCAAACAAAAAGGACCGAGTTTTTAAGTTCCTAAGGAAATGCAAGACCTATAAATATAATAGAAGAACGACAAGACGACCTTGTTACTTGGTACAAATGTCATGCATAGCATGGCCAACAATAACCAACGTTACCTCGGTACAAAATCTTTGTTACATTTGGACATTATATCATTTTTCAATTATGTATTGTAATACATATTACTTTAAATTGCTTTAATTCTTATTTATTGTCATTAATTTATTAATAATTACATATTAATTTCGTGTGAGAATATTTTTATAGTCATCATTAAAAACGACATTCATGACTAGTTGATTATTAACATTTACATCTACATGTGATAATGTGATAATTTCTGTAATGAATACTTGTATTCATCTTAATTTATTGTTTATTTGTATAGTATTAAATTCTACAGTTTTATATATTCATTATTTTAATTTAAACATTTTAAGCTATATGCATTTGAATTTTATTTGCATGGATTTAATACAATCAACACCGAGGTATGCAAATTTAATTGTTTGAAAATCTAGTTATTTTTATTTGAATTGCATATTATTATCAGAATTACTCATATGACAGGATGAAGACAATCTCCAACAAAATCTTGGAAAATTCCAGATGGAGGTCTCGAAAACTCAGGTCAAACCAGTGCAAAAGCTAAAAAAAGTCGCTTCTCAGCCAGCGCAAAGTTGATGAAAAATCAGCTTTTCAGCCGATGCCGGCCAAAGCCGATACCAGCCAAAGCTGATGGAAGACACCGACTTTTCAGTCGATGCCGGCCCAGAGCCAATGCCAGCCAAAGTTGATGAAAAACTGACTTTTCAGCCGATGTCGGCCAAAGCCGATGCCAGCCAAAGCTGATGGAAGACACTGACTTTTCAGTCAATGTCGGCCAAAGCCGATACCAGCCAAAGCTGACGGAAAAAAACTGACTTTTCAGTCAATGTCGGCCAAAGCCAATACCAGCCAAAGCTGATGGAAGACACTGACTTTTCAGCCAATGCCTGCCAAAGCCGATGTCAGCAAAAGCTGATGGAAGACACCGACTTTTCAGCCAATGTCAGCTTTCAGCCAATACTAATTAAAGCTGATGAAAATAAATCGACTCTCGGCTAATGCGCAGGCTGATGCAAGCACAAAGCTAAAGGAAGTAACTAGCTCCCGGCTGATGCCAGTCCCGAGCTGATGAAAGGCCCCGAGCCAAATGTCGGTCCTGAGCCGATGCCGACCTAAAGTAGATAACCTCAAACTGATTGCAAGTGCCGATGTCATGTTCGGTTCAGTGCCAATTCAATCGACCAAGCTGGAAGAGAAACCTTGATTACGATTAAATCGAGATGCTGATTGAAAATGTTATATGTATAAAGTCGGCCAAGCTCGAAAAAAGGTTCTGAGCTCAAAGTCTTCTACAAAAAAAAAAGAGAAGAAGAATGCGTGCAAAACTATCCGAGATTATTATCAAACCATGATGCCTTTGAAGACTGATCTAAATTGAAGAAACTCAAGATCGGATCAGGTCGGGAAAATTCATAGTTAAGGTCAGGAAAATACATGCACAAAAGACCTCACCACTCTCCTTGGAAGGTTACCTAAGGACAAAGCTTAAAATTACGAAGAGCTCGGAAAAGCTCGGTTATTCACTTTGTAATTTGCCCAAGCTGAAGGGCTGTGGATCGTCTAGCTTAGATAAGAATAAACATTTAATAATATAAGCTCGGGATATACCATTGATCACTATGGACCATCTTGACTAGTTGGCATCCGACAACTTATAAGCTCGGCCCATCTTTACAGATGACCGAGCTGGGGGCTATGGACCATCCTGGTCCAATTGACATCCGACCACTTATAAACTCGGCCCATCTTTACAGATGACCAAGCTGGGGGGCTGTGGACCATCCTGACCCAATTGGCATCCGGCCATAAGCTAGGCTCATTTCTGCAAGGTCCGACCGACCTATACCCGAATGGGTAACAACTAAACAAACACGTGCTTAATACGATATACCAAACAGACATAATGGTCTCACGCCATAATGACCAGACATAACGTCTCGCGTCATAATAACCAGATATAATGTCTCATACCATAATAATCAGACATAACGTTCAGAATCCTAAATGGCCTTAATGGAGGGTATCCGGAGAGTCAGTCATCTGAATCTCTATATAAACCGACCTGACAGTCTAAGTCAGGAATGTTCACTTTTCTCTACCTATGCATTCATCACTGTCTTGACTCCAAGACTAATCGGTTGAAGTGCCTCTGCTGACATTTCATTACGTCTTCCTCAGGTAACTGCCGGACGACCGACTTGAGACTCTCCGGCGACCACCCTATCGGGTAGAGGACGGAACAAAAACTATCTATGAAGAATTTCTCAAAAGCATTATCAAAAGATAATAATAAACAACTTTTTTTTTTGAAGTGTTGACAGAAAATAAAAAAAGCATTGCCTATTTTAATAGGCAACTGCGGAATAGGCAACAACTTGGCAAGACTGAAAAACGTTGTCATAAATTTTAGGCAACTGTGTTGACCAAAGACAACACTTTTCAGCCATTGTCAAAAAGGTAAAATTGTTATAGTGTGCCTAGAGGAATATATTACTAATATTTATCTTTTATACAATTGTTAGTTAGCTACCACGTCTGTTAGCGATTAGTTACCCAGTACAAACAGATTACGGACACTTCAAGTCATTGAAGGATTAACTAGTACATACCGAATACAAACTCTTCAATTTAAGTCAATGATGGAAGTTTGAATTTTGTCAAGAACAAAGTGTGAATTTTGTTGAGCTGGATAGAAACTTAGGTGGTGTTTAATTTATTTTATAATTTTGTTTTTAATATATTTTTACTTATAATTATAAAAATAATACATTATTTTTACTTTGTATAATTTTATGAATTTAACCTTCATCATATTTGCCAATAGCAATAGCATTACTCTCCTTGCCACTATCGTAACCCATACTAGCCCATCAAGGAAAACACGGCCATTTGACTCAACGCATTGTAATTCTAAGGTAATGATTTTTTCTAAGAGGATTATTATAAAGTGAATAAATAAGTTCATGTTAATTATTGATAAATAGACTTACATCAATTATTAATAATTGATATGAACTTATTTACTCATTTTATAAATATTTTTACTTTAAAATTTTTTTATTTGAAATTATATGTTTCGACTTTAGATCAAGAAATTTAAAAATTCATTTCTCATCATTTCACTCATCACCCTCAGAAAAAGAAACCTGTTAAGGGCGTGGCTGATGGAACAACTAATTAATTGCCTTTTTACATGTCTAATTAGGACTTGATGCGAGAGTAAAGAGAATCTCACATCACTGTAGGTTTAGTATCCTTGTTGATTGAGCATTTGTTGGGGGGTTTTACGAAGAAATGAGAGAGAACTCGTTTTTTTTTAAATTATTTTTAATAAAAAGTTATTATGAGATATAAGGATCTTAATTACTAATAATTTGAATGGTAAATATATACTTATTTTATACTCTAAAGTGAAGAACCTAACTTTAAAGGAGCCAGACCTGAGTAATTGATAAGATTGTAATAAGTAAGATTTTCTTGATTTGTATTAGTCGTGGTCTCTTACCTCTAATAAACTAAAAGGATACAGTGGAAATTTTTTTTTTAAAAAAAGGAGGGAAAGGATTGATAAATTTTACGAAATTTATACTATTATAATTTTCTTGTATTTCTTTAAATATATGTTAATCTTGTGCAAAAGTTAATCTTTACACAATAGTAAGAGTATAAGTTAATTTATAATTTTCTTTAAATATATGTCATAATTTCTTAGTAACAAACTAAACAATCCACGTTTTTTATTTTTTATTGCTTATTTATTCTGACTTCCAAGTAATATTGTTTGTAGTATACTTTTTTTTTTCAGTATATATACTTCTTCAAAATCATTTAGTAATTTTTCATTCAGAAAATGTTTTGATTACAGTTTGGCAAGACACAAAAGTTCATTATTTTATTTTATTTACTCTATCTTGCGCTAGGAGTAGACTATGTCTGACGACATGTCTCACTATCGTACAGGCTGTATCAAATATGACAAATATCTAACATACTTTTTTACACTTTTTTCACACGTATCTTTTATGAGAAAGAGTCAGACAGATAGATACATTGTTCGGCGAGCGTCTAATTAAAATATTTTAATTTTAATTTAATTTATTTATAAATTTATTTTATATTATGTAAAAAATTTATAATAATATATAATTTAATTTAATATCTCTTTTATATAAATTTATAATATAAATATAATGTACATATTTTAATTATACAAAAATATTATCCCACATTTTTCTCTCCCTTTTTTTTTCCTATAAAAAGTTAGTGTACAAATGTAAAGAATAACTTTGCTGATCAACAATGTATTCACATATCACTTTTTTAATATTATTTTTACTCTAATTAATAATGTATAATTTTTTAATAAAAAAATAATATTCAATCATCTTAAATTTTTACTTAGTTTTAAATAATTATCTTAAACTTTTAAATCTTTTAATTCAGTATTTAAATTATATTAATTCTTACAATTAGTCCTTTATAATTAATCTAATATAGGTTAGTTAACTAACAGAACATTGTGTTATGAAAAATTTATATTAATGATGTGGATGCCACACAAGACATTCTGTCTCAGTTCATTTATATTAAGGATCATTCTGGTGGCAAAACTTAAGTTTTTTTATTTTTTATTTTATACAATAGTCGCAATGATGTTTGAACTTATGATACTCTCTCGCACTCCCCTCATGCAGACTCAAGTTATATCACAAATGGTTATTTGGAGACTGTCATCGATTGGGTGGCAGTCATCAAAGAAATCCGACTCAAGGCTATGCCCAGCTTCATAAGAACCACAAACCCACAAGACTTTATGCTGGATTTCTTACAAGGGGAGTGCGAGAGAGCTCAGAAAGCTTCTGCAATCATCTTGAACACGTTTGATGTCTTAGAGCATGACATTTTGGATGCATTCTCTTCCATTTTCCCTTCTGTCTATTCCATTGGTCCCTTGAACTTACTCTTGAATGATGTCATTGATAATAAAGACTTGAATTGAAAACAATTGGATCAAAGCTTTGGAAGGAAGAGGTGTAAGAAAAACATACCAAACATGTAGGAAAAACATACCAAGAAAGGCACATTTTATATGAAATTAGAACACTGATTTAATAACTTACTTGTTGAAGACATGATTCGATGAATCAGGATTTGCTTCTGTATTGCACGTATGTTACACGTATGCTTGGAACAAAAGACCAAGTCTTCCTTTACCTGATTACTCACTCCAAATTCTAGGTTTTCAATGGGACAAACCTAGAGAGCAATCTAAAGACGTGACGGCAAAGGGGACCTAGCCACGCTATTTATTAACCCTAGGCACCTCCCATTATGGGCCTAGTGGTTAGGCCCACACTGTCTCCCACACACATCAAAATTAAGTGTCCAAAACCCATTAGTAATTAATCACATTTTAGTGGGCTTAAGTATCATAGAATGGATCATAATATCAGTTCATTTTTAGCAAAACAAAATGTCACAATTGATTGCAGCCCACTAGAATTTATAGAAAAATTCTAACATTCTCCCACTTGGGCAAAATCAATTGTGTATTTTCAATTTAAAAAAAAAAATATTTTGAAAACGACTCTCGAGCTAATAGCATATTGTGGGCCACAACACATATGATCCCAAGATACAACACCTAATTAAAACTCCATCCAACAAAAGCCATGTAACACCGAATCATGGCGGTAATTGCATCCCTTATTGATGCAACACCTTCCATGGTTACAAATATCACTGATTCTGTCGACTAGTCATGAATGTGGAGTGTGGCAAGAAAATGACGTGCCAACGTGATTAAATAGTCATATCGTCATTTTCTTTGTCAGTCCTTAATTTCTCTCAAATGCATAGAAGCCAGAGAAATTACATGGTTTATCACTAAACCATCATGCCTCAGCTCCAAATCGGTATCAACTACGGGCACAATAGTCCTAACGACACCGAGCTCTAACAAATTCACATTTGATATACACATTAAAAAAAAGGTTATAATAAAATTCATCTCATCATTTATTTCATCAAATCAAATGTAAAATATCATCAATACATTATTTCCTAAAATTCAAAATAAGAATCTAACAACATAAAAGAGGAAATAATATAAAACTAAAGCTCCCACTAACCAAACACATGAAAAGAACTCACAATACCCATGTTCTCAACATGTCGTTTGAAAACAATGGGCCTGAGTCCCTTGGTTAAGGGATCAGCCAACATGGAATCTGTGTCAATGTGTTCTACCACTATAGAACATTCTTTCACAAGATCTCTAACAGTCAGGTACTTCAGCTCCAAGTGCTTAGAACCACTAGAATTATTATTGTTCTTTGTATAGAACACTGCAGTACTGTTGTCACAGAAAATCCTAAGTGGCCTAGCAATGGAATCCACAATGCGAAGTCCCGTCACAAGATTCCTCAACCAAATGGCATGAGTAGCAACAGCAAAACAAGCAATGAACTCTGCTTGCATAGTAGAAGAGCCAACAAGAGTTTGTTTCTTACTCTTCCAGGATATCGCACCCCCAGCCATCATAAAGATGTATCCAGAAGTCGATTTCCTATCATCAGGGCATCCACCAAGATCTGAATCTGTGTACCCCACGATCTCCAAGTTGTCAACTCTCCTATATACAAGCATATACTCTTTGATCCTCTGCAAATATCTCATTACCTTCTTAGTAGCTATCCAATGATCATTCCCAGGGTTTGACTGGTATCTACCAAGAACGCCAACTATGAAAGCGATGTCAGGCCTAGTGCATACCTGGGCATACATGAGACTACCCAAAGCACTACCAAAAGGTTTATTATTCATTTCTACTTGTTCAATCTCATTCTTAGGACATTGATCCTTGTTGAATTTGTTACCTTTGATGACCAGAACGTCTCCAGGCTTACAGTTCTGCATATTGAATCTCTCTAAGATTCTATCGATGTAGGCCTTTTGGGATAACCCGAGTGTATGATGTGATCTATCTCTGCGAATCTCGATCCCCAGCACAAAAGAAGCCTCACCAAGGTCTTTCATGTCAAAAGATCTAGTCAACATCTGTTTTGTCTCACGCAGCATGCCGAGGTCATTAGAAGCCAGCAATATATCATCCACGTATAGCACAAGAAAGATAAATTTGCTCCCACTGACCTTAAGATATATACACTGATCAACCTTATTCTCCTCAAACCCCATGAAGTCACCACTTTATCAAATTTCAAGTACCACTGCCTGGAAGCTTGTTTCAAACCATAAATTGACCTCTTCAGTTTACAGACCAGGTCCTTATTATCACCAATATGCAAACCCTCAGGTTGCTGCATGTATACTGTCTCACTCAAATCACCATTCAGAAAAGCAATCTTCACATCCATTTGGTGCAACTCCAAATCAAAGTGAGCTACAAGAGCCATTATGATCTTAAAGGAATCATTTGTCGATACAGGTGAAAAAGTCTCAGTAAAGTCAATGCCCTTCTTCTGAGTGAAACCCTTTGCCACTAGTCTGGCCTTAAATCTCTCAACGTTACCCTTTGAATCTTTCTTTGTTTTGAAAACCCATTTACAACCAATTGCCTTACAATTCTCAGGTAACTCAACAAGTTCCCATACATCATTAACTGACATAGACTACATCTCTTCATTCATCGCACGTTTCCACATTTCCGATTGTGAACAAGATACAGCTTCCTGATAGCTCATCGGATCAACAATATCTCCAATGTCATATGCATCCTCACTGAGATAGACCATAAACTCATCACCTATAGCTGGTCGCCTCTGTCTAGTTGACCTCCTCAAGGGAATCTGTGCAACTGGCTCAATGGGTTGTGGAAGCTCAACCACAGCAGGAGGATCAAGTATATCATCATTCTGAGAGCCAGCTATATCCCCAGTCTGAACCTCGGTCTCCACTGGAACAATTGGGACCCTAGTCTCAATCGTCAGAATATTATCAACAAGAACAGGTAATGGCAAAGAAACGGTCTCAGGTGAAAGAACATCAGTCACATCAGGTCGAACAATAGGATCTGCTACATCAAGCTCCAGAAATTTAGCATTCATAGACTCTACAATTCTACTCCCCTTACTAGGATAAAAGAACCTGTATCCTTTAGCGCGATCCGAATATCCAATGAAAAAAAAAACAACGACTCGTCTTGGGATCTGTCTTTTTCTGCAAAGGATTATAAATTTTGACCTCAGCTGGGCAACCCCAGACTCGAAGATGGTTCAGGCTAGGTTTTCTTCCTGTCCAGAGTTCAAAAGGAGTTTTGGGAGCAGTTCTTGGGAACTCGTTAAGAATATAAAGGGTTTGTTTTCAAGGCTTCACCCCACAGATATTCTGGCAAGTTACATCTACTCATCATGCTTCTCATCATATCTTTAAGTGTCCTGTTACGCCTTTCGGCTACACCATTTTGTTCAGGACTCCTAGGCATGGTGTATTGTGGAACTATTCTACAATCCTATAAGTATAAAGCAAATGGTCCCATATGTTGCCCTGCGACACCATATTTACCATAATACTCTCCACCACGGTCAGATCTTACAATCTTGATAATTTTTCCCAATTGCTTTTTCACTTCAGTTTTAAAAATTTTAAATTTCTCAAGAGTTTCAAATTTTTCTTTAATCAAATAAAGATAGCCATATCGGGAAAAATCATCAATGAATGTAATGAAAAACCTGTTACCATAAAATGTAGAAGACAGGGGCCCACTAATATCTGTATGAATAATTTCTAAGAGATCTGAACTTCTAGTTGCACCTACCTTTTTGGTCTTAGTAAACTTTCCCCTAATGCAATCCACACAAGGATCCAAATCATCAAAGGACAAGGAAGGTAGAATATTTGTCTTTGTCAACCTCTCAACCCTTTCCTTAGAAATGTGACCTAAGCGCTTGTGCCACAACATAAAAGATTTTTCCTCAACTTTAGACCTTTTAACAACTGAATTCTCAACAACTAAAGATGAAGAAAAATTATCAGAAGTCAAAGATAATTTATATAAACCATCCACTAAAGATCCATAACCAACAATTTGGGAGTTCAACATCATATTTATTTTCCTATCACCAAAAGTAAAATTGAAACCAAGTCTATCTAAACAAGAAACGGAAATCAAATTTCTCCTAAAAGAGGGTACATAAAAAATATCCTTCAAAATCAATTCAAAACTTGAATCTAAAACTAGGCTGAGATCTCCCACTTTTTCTAAAAAGACTTCAAGATCATTTCCTACCCTTAGCTTGCTTTCCCTCGGACTGAGCTCCCTCAGATTTCTAAACCCCTGTAAAGACACAACAATGTGGGTTGTGGAACCATTATCAAACCACCAAGAATTCATAGAAACATCAACTAGATTAGACTCAAGACAGACAAAAGCTAAGTTATTACCTCCTGATTTATGCTTGTTCTCTAACCAAGTCTTGAACTTACTGCAATCAGTTTTCTTATGCCCCTTCTCCTTACACCAAAAACACCAAATGCTCTTCTTAAAGATAGCTGGTTGAGGACCTCCTACATTGTGATGCTGACTCTTACCTGGTTTCCCTGAACCTCGATATCTATGAGAAGCATTAGATGTACTCTTTGTATATTTCCAATTTCCCTTACCAGAAGTGGGTTTGCCATGGATAGATAATAAGGCTATGTCACTCTTTTCTTTCTTGAGTTTCTCTTCTTCAGCAACACATTTGGTAATGAGGTCATTCACAGTCCATTTCTCACCAATGGTATTGTGGGCAGTTTTAATTTGTGTGAAATCGCAGGTAGACAGTTTAGGGCATGTTCAACAATGAATTTTTCATTAAGGTCAATTTGGTGGGCTTTCAGTTTGGTTTGGATGTGAACCATCTTCATTATGAATTCCCTCACGCCCCCAATGTTGTCATATCTCATGTCCGTTAACTGTTTCATTAGACATCCAGACTCAGCGTTGTCAGATACTTGGTACCTCTCTCCTAGAGTGGTGAGGAACCCCTTAGCTGTCCCTTTCTTTGGAAGACCACTCAAAAGATGTTCAGAGACGGTCCTCTTGATAGCAATCAGACTCAACCTGTCAGACCTCTCCCACTTAGCCAAAAGTTCCTTCATTCGGGCGTACTATTCTCATTTATCACGGAGCTTGTCTTCGCGCAAAGCTAAATCAAGATCAGCAATTCCTAAAGAGAATTACAAATCTTGCCTCCATTTCCCATAATTTGATCCATTCAGGATCTCAATAGAAGCAGAACAATTGTTCACAGAAAAGTTCACTGTTAAGTCAAAACAGGAATGCATTAGAACATATTACAAGGCAAGATATAGCTCAAAATGCAAACAAGCTATCATAATGAGGCCAATATCATGGCACATTCTCCTTTGGGCAGAATGCACAAACCAAGGTCATAACCTGGGCCAAAACCTCAGATGGCTTAATCCATGAGTATACACTGGGTTTAGAAAGTTGTCTCCTTTGAGCAGACAAGTCCCTTTAGCCCAACATATTCCCCAATAACTTCATCTCAAATCAACTTTCAATCACTGCACACAATAACCCCCTTTGGATAGGTAACTGCATGCAATGGTTAAAAGCATTCCTCAATTACAAAGAGACTTCCATGAACTGATACAAGTGGCTCCACTTTGGTGGTAACGATTCATAGCAATCCATAAAAACTCTTGCACAGGAATCACCATCTTCTCGTGCTCAGAATCATATATCAGCATTCCCAACATGTTTTGTACTCAAACAGTTTGTTAAAGAATTATTAAAGCATGTTAATTTCACGATCCAACTTAAAAAATATATATATTTATATATATTAACAATAAATTTACAGCAGCGGAAAAGGAAAGGAGAAAAGGAAAAAAGGAAGAAAAAATAAATAAATAAATAAATAATAGCAATCTTGAAAAGCTGAAAACGCACATTCAAAATGTTAACGTGCCTTTATATATACATTTAGCGCAACAAAACCATAATAGCACAATCTGGTGCAGTGGTCGTGCATTTGCATAATTCCTTATGCACTTATGTTTGAATCCCAGCAAAGCCAGTTTAACATTTATTTATTTTATTTTTCAAAACCATATACAGGCATTGAAAAACCCATACGACAATAGGAATTGAAAGACAAACCCATACATGAATTGAAAAACTCATACGGCAATATGAATTGAAAAACAAACCCATACATGAATTGAAAAACCCATACGGCAATATGAATTAAAAAACAAACCCATACATGAATTGAAAAAACCCATAAGATAATTAACAATCAGGTCCTAAAACATATAAAACCTGCTCTGATACCAAATGTAAGAAAAACATACCAAACATGTAGGAAAAACATACCAAGAAATGCACATTTTATATGAAATTAGAACACTGATTTAATAACTTACTTGTTGAAGACATGATTCGATGAACAAGGATTTGCTTCTGTGTTGCACGTATGTTACACGTATGCTTGGAACAAAAGGCCAAGTCTTCCTTTGCCTGATTACTCACTCCAAATTCTAGGTTTTCAATAGGACAAACCTAGAGAGCAATCTAAAGACGTGACGAAAGGGACCTACCACGCTATTTATTAACCCTAGGCACCTCCCATTATGGGCCTAGTGGTTAGGCCCACACTGTCTCCCACACACATTAAAATTAAGTGTCCAAAGCCCATTAGTTATTAATCACATTTTAGTGGGCTTAAGTATCATAGAATGGATCATAATATTAGCTCGTTTTTAGCAAAACAAAATGTCACAATTGATTGCAGTCCACTAGAATTTATAAAAAAAATTCTAACAAGAGGCAGAGTGTCTGGAATGGCTAGACACCAAAGAACCCAACTCTGTGGTTTACGTGAACTTTGGGAGCGTCACGGTTATGACAAGTGACCAATTGATTGAGTTTGCTTGGGGACTTGCTAACAGCAACAAAACCTTTTTCTGGGTTATTAGACCTGATCTTGTGGCTTGTGAAAACGCCGTTTTGCCTCCAGAATCTGTGGCAGAGACAAAAAACAGATGCCTATTGTTAAGTTGGTGTCCCCAAGAGCAAGTGCTGGCTCATCCAGCAATTGGAGGGTTCTTGACACATAGTGGTTGGAACTCAACGTTGGAAAGTGTTTGTGGTGGTGTCCCAATGATATGTTGGCCTTTCTTTGCAGAGCAACAAACCAATTGTCGATTCTGCTGCAAGGAATGGGGGATTAGGTTGGAGATAGAAGATGTTAAGAGGGATAGAGTTGAAAGCCTTGTGAGGGAGTTGATGGAGGGACAAAAGGGTAAAGAGATGAAAGAGAGAGCTTTGGAATGGAAGAAATTGGCAAAAGATGCTGACTCTGGCCCAGATGGATCTTCGTTTATGAATTTGGAGAACATGGTTCGTCAAGTTCTTATGGGCAAAATTGCTAAAATTAGTGTTTAGAACAGCTCAAATATGTTTACGTACTCCTCCTTCTACCAACATTTGAGTTCTATTGGAAACTTACAGTAAGGAAAAAATTTGACTTGGTTGGAGGGAGTACCTCAAACTCTTATCTAATGTCTATTATTTATTTAATTTGTTATTATGTATTATTTTTAATTTTATTTAATTAAATTAATTAACACATAATAATAAATTAAATGAATAATGAATCTATGATAAAAAATTAGATTGGAATTAGAAAGACACCTTCTAACTAGAGTTATAGCCAAATTTTATCTATGTAGTAAATGTCCCAACTTATTCTTTGTTTATTTGTTTCCAATTAATGCCAATCTTTGTAAGCTTTTGACAGTTGATAGTAGATATACTAGATAGGACTAATTTTGTGTTCTCTTATTAAAATAAGTGTCTAACATTGTGGAAGTGTACTGTCACTTTTATTTGTTTATTGTTATTTTTTTAATTTTTTATTTAAAATATTGTTTATTAAATAACTGAACCAAATCAGTATTTTATTGTGTCACTCTGATATCTATTCAAATTTTTTATTAATAATTATAATAATTAATTTTAAATATAAAAATCAGTTCCTAATTGAGCTCCTTTTTCTCTCTCGATTAAATGTGCCTTTAAGCCAAAAATGAGTTAGAATCCAGCAAGGAATAAATAATCTTCAATAGTTCCAACTAATGCCAATATAACATTGAATAATAAACTTTACAAATATAGTGAGACATTGGACAGATTGTTTAAATGAATTTAAAATAATAGTAGCAATAGCATAAGTAGAGGAACCCCAAAAACCAAATAGCCAAAGAGAGAAAACGTAATTTGACCTTAATATTCAATTGCAGAGCAAGGATCAGTAAGAGTAGAAGCAGAAGTCGCCGTGAAAATGAAGGCCACACATAAGAATATTTGGAGCACTGGACAGCAACGCTTCAAGACTGCAGCGGGAGATGGAGTTAGAATCAGGACACCAAGATGGTGTTTGGTTAATTTGTTTTCTGTTTTTATTTTTAGTTGATATGTATTTCACTTTTAATTATAAAAGTATTCCCTTATTTTCATTTTGTTTCATGTTTTTAAAATTTTGTAAACTTGTTTTCATCATTTCTTTCATAAAATTTTGAAAACAAGAAAAAAATACCGATGTATCATTTTTATAATTAAAAATGAAACATATTAATTGAAAATAAAAATAAGAAACAAACCAAATTCTCCTTAAGAGACGTTTAATTTGTTTTTTATTTTAATTTTTAGTTAATATATTTTTATTAATAATTAAAAAAGATATTATTTTTATTTTATTTCTTGTTTTTAAAATTTTGTGATCAACATTTTTTTAAATCATGAAAATCTTATGTTTTCTTAAAATCTTTTTTTTTTGTAACACCATGAAGCATTCCTACACTTTTGAATGTGGACCTGATCATCACTCAAGTGTCGGTTTAGCCCAGCTACAAGATGCTTTTAATGAGTTTTGAACTCATGCACTATAACTAAAGTCTATTGACATAAAACTCAATTTGTCAATTGAAACACATGTGATTTCATAATATCAAAAGTAAATTATTGAATAAAATAATGTTTTCTACAAGCGCTAGAATAATATTAGTGCCACAAAGTAAATAAATTAAAACTCTTTTGTGAAATGAATGATGTTGATCTCTTGTTCATTACATTGTCTTATTTATTATACACTTGCATGTATTGAACAATGTATGTAAAACAAAATAATAATACTATATTTACACCCAAATTCATATACTTCTTATATCTACTTTTTGGGGGGGGGGTAAAATAGAGAGAAAAAAACGGGTTTTGTTCGAGATTTTTTTTTCAAAAGTAATAAATATAAGGAATAGCTATATGAGTTTAGGTATAAATATAACATTATCAATAAAAAAATAATGATGATCATGATCGTGTAAAAGAAATTCAAGTAAGGAAATAATATAATGAGCATATTTGGTGGATGATACCAGTGTCAATTCATTATTTTATTAGTTTTTTTCTTTTAAGAAGGGAGAAATAATGATAGGGTTCTAAAATTTCAAATAAGTTTACATATATATATATATATATATATATATATATATATATATGACATATCTAGTGTGAGAAATTTTTATTATGAGAAAGTGAGAAGAGTAAATCTTGACCATACAATTATACATAGATAATCAAGATTAAAGGTTACTTAAAATTTATGTGACCATTTAAAAAAATTACATGCATTTATTTTCTAATGTTGACAATTCATGTAAGATCCAATGATCAAAATTTATTCCTCTCATCTCTTATAATAAACATCTCTCTTACCAAATATGGTATATATATAAATATATAAGATCTTACTCAGGTGAGAGAAGTGTTTATTGTGAGAGGTGAGAGGAGTGAATCTTGACCATTGGATCTTTCATGAATGGTCAAGATTAGAACATAAATGCATGTGACTTTTTTAAGTGGTCACATGATCTTCAGATAACTTTTAATCTTGACCATCCATGTATGGTTGTATGGTCAAGATTTACTCCTCTCACCCTCTCACAATAAAAACTCTTCTCACTAGATATGTTTCCTATATATATATATATATATATATATATATTAGATACTTACTTATAATCCATTAACAACGAATCAAGGCATGAATTAAATCCCGGCCAATTTAGTTGATGGCTTGAAGCAATACAAATTGTGCCAAATGTTGTTAGCTTATTTTTTATATATTAATTAAAGACACTATACTCACCCATATATAGAAAAAAAAAAAAAACAAAGAACATGTTTATCAATTATTAACTCTATAACTGTGAAATTCAGAGGAGAAAAAAAAAGGTGACTAATAAGTGATAACTAATTGTGAGATTTGTATGATTCAATTATAAACAATAAAAAAAACTTTTTTTGCTTACCACATTGCTAGATGTCAACAGAAGGAGTGCGCTTTAGGACCATGCATCTTGACATAAAATCGATCTTTCATATCATCAAGAAATTTAAAGTATGCATGTCTGCATGTCCTGTTAAAGAAAATGGAGCCACAAACTACCCAAAAGCTTACTGCAAATCCAACTGCCATGCCCATATAGAACCATTTCAATAGCTCAGAGTCTTCCTCATCTTCTCCCATAGGTTTTGTGTAATTGGGTGTTTCATCTTGAGTGCAGTTTTTTGAAATAGGAGAACCACAAAGTTCAGGATTGCCAATATAGTTAAGTGCTGTAAAACCTTGAAGTTGGGTCCCAGATGGGATTGGACCCCTGAAATTGTTGAATGAAAGGTTCAAGAAACCAAGAAAAGTCAAAGCAGACATGCTCTGAGGAATTTCTCCTGAAAATTTATTCATTGAGAGATCAAGGGACTCCAGTTGTTTCAAATTGCCAATCTCTTCTGATATGGTTCCCCTTAATTGATTTCGGGACAAGTTCAAGCATTGCAGTCCAGTGAGCCTAAATACTTCTGAAGGTAATGTTCCAGACAAATTGTTGCTTGAAAAGTCAATAACATGCACATAATTCTGAAGATAGTTTAATTCATTGCCTTTAGTGAACAACACAATGTTGAATACAAATATGATGTGTGAGGCTTTATCTGTAATGTAAAAGGTATTACCTTCACCTTCTGAAGCATTGTCGATGGCCATGGCTGTGATATTTTGTAGGCAGTGGGGTATTGTTCCTGATAATCTATTATTTGCAAAATCCAGCACTATTAGAGAAGAAAGTTGACATATTTGTAAAGGAATTTCATTCCTGAATTGATTAGATCTCAGTAAGAGGGCTTTCACATTATGTCCCATCCAATTTGGTAAACTTCCAGAAAATTTATTTTCACCAAGATTAAGGATCTTGAGCTTTTGGCAATTTTGCAGCGACAAAGGTATCTCTCCATACAAATTATTATTTTCTAGATGCAATGAAATGAGATTAGACAAGGAGCTCATTGAATGAGGAATTGTGCCGGTAAGATTATTGTTTCCTAGATCAACATGAGCCAATGATTTCCAACTTTTCCAGCAATCAGTGAGCTCTCCAGATAAAAAGTTATAACCGAGGCCCAAATACTGTAAATTGCTTTCCCCATTCATCTTATGACACAAGAGAGGAGAAATAGGACCAGACAAAAAGTTGTCTCTTATTTGGAAAAAACTCACATTTGGTGTTAATCGAGGAAGGCCACCTCTTAAATTATTAGAAACCAGCCATACGATTCTAGAGTTCAACAACACATTTGACATGTCCCAGTCCATTGAATTGCTGAATAAATAGAGAACTTCTTGAATGTCAACTGCCCAGTTCCAAAATTTGTCTGGAGATTCGAGTGCAAATGTCGAGTTGAAAATTTCAAGTTCACTAAGAGATGTTTGTGTGTATAGCCAGGAAGGAATTGTAGGATATGCATATTCCAAGATAAGTTTGTCAAGTTGAAAAGGAGGAATCCAATGGGGATCAAATTTAAAGATCAAGGAAGGAGAGCCTAACCACAAGTTTCTTAACTTTGAGAGCTTGGCAAAATTTCTATCAGACACAACCCCAGTAAGAAAATTTTCAGTAATAGTCAAGCTCTCCAAATTCGAGAGTTGCCCAAGAATATCAGGAAGGCTACCGTTCAAGTGATTTGAGGAAACATCCAAGGTTCTCAAGGATGATAGATTCCCCACAGTTGTTGGAATAGGACCAATAAATAAATTCCAAGATAGATCAAGATAGTGTAGGCTTCCAAGTTGGCCTAACCAATCTGGGATTGTTCCACTAAGCATGTTGTTGCTTAAGCTCAAGAAATACAGGTTTCGAAGATTTAACAATGTGTTGGGTATTTGGCTGTGGAAATGATTCCCATCAAGATAAAGATAAGAGAGGCCACTTAGATTGAACAGCCAGTTAGGTAATTCAGAGTGAAAATCATTGTCAGAAAGATCAAGATATTCGATTGAAGTGAAATTGGCATAGTCAAGAGATGGACTACTAGTGCTTTGGAGTAGACAACTTTTCAAGTTTAACTCAGAAAGTGAAGGAAGCATAGTCAATATCTGAAGCCATTGAGTTTCTTTGTGGAGATCAATGAAACTCAAGTTAAGATATTTTAAGGATGATAGACGAGGAAGCCATCTAAGATCTTCAATCACAAGGTCTTGGTTTTCTGACAAGTCAAGATATACAAGGTTGGAGGAGTTCTCACTCCCATGAGGAGAGTTAACTAGTGACAAGTTTTGACAATCCATTGGTAAGTGCATAGCTTTGAAGTTATTGTTACTCAAATCCAAGTAGTTCAAAAACTCAAGTTCAAGTAAAGATAGGTGGAATTCACCTGTCAGGCAATGTTTTTTGTCCTCGTTGACACTATAAACGGAGACACCAATGGAACAAGGGAGGCTGAGATTTGTGACTCTGCCAGTGATGTCACACTGAACTCCTCTCCAATGACAGCAATCTTCCTCACTAGACCAAGTAGAGAGCATTCCTGATGGATCAATGATTCCATGTCTGAAGCAGAGGAGTATTTGCCGATCCTTATGGTCACAATGGACCTTCAAATCGCATATGACCAAGTTGCATATAATTGCAAATAGTAACCACAGAGAAATGATGGCAGCTTGGAAGGAGAATCTCACCATGATAACACCACGAATGAAATGAAAGCTTCTATTCTATATCACTGTATTGGAATTGGAATTGATTTATAGAGTATCGAAACTCCACATTATCAACACACACTCATTGAAGCGGATATATGTGATTGTCCTTATTGTTCGTGTTGACTTAAGTGCAATCGCTATTACCTTCTACTCGGACAATTTGGTTGATTGAAGATGACTTAATTATTTCTTTCTTTAATGGCATTTTACGAGTTTCATCAATATGTGAAGGTATCTCATCAGGCTGACAGCAACTGACTATCGTAGGCCAAATGTTTCCATTCAAAGTTTCATCCCTTCGTTACTTTGACTAACAGTTTTTTCTTTGCATTATTCCTTTTTCTTAGTTATTTTCTTCTCATCTACTGGACTTAATTTCAAGAAAATATCACTAGCTTGGATCTGCCCTTTCCGGTCATTCTTTTTTTTTTCATAAATTTTTTTATCTGATATTGCTAAAATAATTACCTATGATCATAAATATAATTTTACAGAGAAAAATTTACAATTGCAATTATTACGATGTAATTACAAAAATTATGAATAATTGCGGAAAAATACTGATGCGGCATTAATTAAGGTTGTGTGCAGTTGCATGCCACAAAAAATATATATATATATATATATCACTAGCTTGGATCTTTCCTTTTCGGTCATTCGCTTTTTTCTTTCATAAACAATCTTATATGATATTGCTAAAATAATTACCCTATGATCATAAATATAATTTTACAAAGAGAAATTTGCAATTGCAATTACATTGCCTATCACAAAAATTGTAGATCATTGCTAGAAAATATGATTTTTATGCGACAGTAATTGAGGTTGTGTTGCTGTTAGGGACCTAAACAATAAAATTTTGTAAATTTATTAATAGTTTAATTTTAAATCATAATTCAAGGAAGGGAATTACTTTTGCTGTAGGTTCTTTAAGAATTAAATATTTCAAATCACAAATATAAGTGTAAGTTGTTTTAATAATCACATAATTATTGTGGAAACATATTCTTATTTTATCATTTTATTATTTGTGACAACCCGTATACTTACCCATCTTACAATATATATATATATATATATATATATATATATATATATATATTGAATAAATAGTCAAAGCGCACTAGTTCTTTTTGTAGTCTTTCTCGTTAACAACAGGTGAGATTGGTTTTCTCAAACAAATTTTCGTTCATCGATTACTACTGCATAGATCAAGATGCAACAACTTTTCTAGCTTTGTCGTACGCATACATTCGTGGAGATCACTATCATTGCCATAAAATACATGCCACCACCCTTTGAAGTAGATGACAATCTGTTTCTTACACGAGTTGGCCTGCACACTGAAGTATTGTAGGCCAGCTTTTTCCTTAATAAACCAAAGAGGGCAAGCGGTGAAAAGCATATTTATATTCAGTTTGAACCAGCTATCCTCCCATCTGCACCGCTTCAATCAGCCTTTGAGTAATTTATATTTGCAGGCCAATATGTATATTTAACCAATATCCATCAAGATGGCAGAAAAATATGCCAATTCGACCCTGATAAATGACCCAAAATATATGTATAATATATGTATATACTCTTTGGGCCATCCATATACTTCTTCTCATCTTTATTTGACCAAAAATTGGTCAAAGTATATAAATTTTAACAAAATGGTGCACCTTTGAGAATTTAGTTTGGCCAAAGGTGCAAATGTTATGTTCGATGAAAGAATGTAATTTTATAGAATAAGAATCAAAATAAGAATATAAATCAGTGAATTGGAATAAAAATTTTATTCTAATTTTATAATTTGGTACAATTAGAAACAAAATGTTATAGAAAGTAATTATGTAGCTTGATGAGTAGGACACAATACAAAATAGAATCTAAATTGATTTAAATAACATAAATATCCTACATAAAAAATGAAAAATTAACACAATATTTAAGATTGTTTTTTAAACAATTTTAATAAATTAATATTGATAATTTTTTTCTTTGTAATGATTTTTTTATAATTAATATGTTATAGTTATGGTCATAAGCTTTGTCATATTGGTATAATATTAATTTTAAGATGAAAATTCAATAAGAATTATGATTGAAAAATTATCGAACTTATTATAAAAATAATCAATAGTTCAATGATAATCTTAAATGAAAATTACATTACAAAGAAAGCACCAATGTGAAATATCTAAAGGGCTGAAAGTTTACAATACAAGAGAATATATGCCTTCTTTTTATAGTTGAAAAATTTACAACATATGAATACTTTGTAAATTATAAAATGGTTAAATTATGTCATTTTATAAATTAGTTAAAGGTATATTAAAAAAAAATATGGAATCCTATTCCATAAACATGTGGAATTGCAATCCCAACTTTTTTTTAGGAGAATAGGATTCTATAAATTTATGGAATGGAATTTAAAATAGAAATGTTATTCCATATTTTTTCATCAACAAATATAAGAATGTTGTAATTCAAAAATTAAATATGAAATATCATTTCATTCCTTCACACCAAACATAACCAGACTCTATCCTCCTAATTCCTCAAAGTAAGAAATTGCACCTCAAAATTCACATTCGCCCTTCGAATCAAGGTTAATGGCCATGATCTCTCTCTCTCTATACATGGCCCCTTTTTTTTAGCACAATTTTCATTTTTCTCCAATCGGTGTAATTTTAAACTGCTGCCATGTCAATTGTATTTTAAATACCGAATAAAAAAATGGAAGGTATTTTAAGCTAAGCTTGCCAAATGAAAGAAGCCAATAATTTCATAAAGATGGGTGAACTGATTGTATGGCATTGGCACTTTATTTGCCAGTCGACAAATTAGTTAATCAATTTGATCTTCGCATTATGAGTGGAATAGTATCAATCTGCCTCATTTGCCTTTTGTAGTTAGCCAAATGCTAAAGTTGGCTCAAAGAGTAAGTATGGCCAATCTGGCAACAAGTCAGAGCAATGCAATGTTGTCGCTAGCAAGGAAAAATACATAGAAAACTCATCCTTGTATGTGCCTTTTCGCTTCCAATTTACTTTATGGTAAATCACATAATTAAAATAAAAGTTTTTTTTTCTAATTATCAAATAAAGGTATGGTTTTTTAAACCTAATGTTGAAGACTCAGGTCGACACTCTATAGTAAGATCAGAATTCTCTCCAATTTAAAATAAACTAAAAAAATCTTAACTTTTAAAAATATTTTTTTATTATAAAATTTTGATAAAAAATATGGTAGGCAATTGCTAGCCATTAGATTAATAACTGCATCTCTCTCCAATTTCTCTTGAACTGGAGAGGATCTGGTACCTCCATAGTAGCATCTTGGCCATGAAGGAATGGTTATATAGCCCCATAAATATAATTTGGTACAAATTTTGATTTTGATTTTATTTTTTTTCCTTACTTCTTGGTGCCATTTTGGCCACTAGTATCATGCTATACAGCAATTATTTTAAATTATTTGACACAGTTTTAACAACTTTGTCAAATGTTGTCATCTTTCTTTTGTTGGTTGTTTGTGCTTGCGCCACTTATGGCTACATGGCCATTTTTGAACAAGTCAAGTGTAAACAATTTAACCTGGAATAGGTGCTCGTAGAACTTGACTTTACACATAATAATTTAATGAACAACCTATTAGCAACATAGCCATGTTCTTGTCTTTTCCAGCCAAAGCACTAAAACACTCATATGGTTACTTAAAACCATATGCTACTACATTTTGGACACGTTTGATGCCTTAGAGCATGACATTTTTGACGCATTCTCTTCCATTTTGCCTCCTGTCTATTTCATTGGTCCCTTCAACTTACTCTTGAATGATGTCACTAATAAGGACTTGAAAACAATTGGATCAAACCTTTGGAAGGAAAAGCCAGAGTGTCAGGAATAGCTAGACTGAAGACATTAGAAATTATGTAAAGTATGTCTCTATGTTCATAAATTTAGAACATTATATTAATAATAATAAAAAGTATTTTTTTATAAATATTTTGTTTTTATCAAGTTTACTATTAAGAAGTATTAAAGATTGTACATATTTGTAGACTACAAGAAACATGATTTTTCTTTTCTTCTTCTCTCTCTTTTGGATATGGTAATAATGGTTTGTTAATCAAAAAATTATACTTTTGTCTTGAAAAGACATATATATATAGAGAGAGAGTGAAGAGGAGACATACTCTTTTATTGAAAAGTTATTTTATTTTACCAATCATGAAATTGAATAATGAAACTTAACACATTTCTAAGCACATATAATATTTGAATTTGAAGTCTAACATGTGATTCTTAATAAACTCTTCGATCACAACATAATAAGATAGATTCAAGAAAACATCATATTATCATTCAATTAATTTTGAGAAATAAATAAATTAATAGAAATCTAAAATCATAAAAAAAAATTATCATAGACACCAAAGCACCCAACTTGGTTTACGTGAGCCTTGGGAGCGTCACAGTTATGACAAGTGACCAATTGATTAAGAGGGTGTTTGGTTCGGATTAAAACAATTGTCTAACAACTTTTTCTTGAAAAAAAAGTTGATGGGTACTATTCTCTTCATGTTTGGATTTGAAGATGAAAAAAAAGTAACAACTTTTTTTCCTTGTAAAAAGTTGTTGAAATAAAAGTTAAAATTTGAGCATTTTATAAAAAAGTTGTTAGATTATTATTTATTATTTTGAAATATAAATATTATTTTATCTTCATTCAAATAATTTTTTAAAATATAAATAATTTTTTTAATTATTTTATATCTATTTCCCCAAGACAAAAGACACGATAATATATTCCAAAGTAATTTCATTTTTATATCATTTAAATAAACCACCACACCATCACCACCACCTCCACCACCACCACTTACCACCACCTCCACCACCACCACCACCACCACTAAAATCATTTTTCAACTAACATTTAAGGGTGTGTTTGTTTAAGATTATGATTAGCCTTTTTTGGAAAAAAAACCACCACCTCTACCGCCACCACCATAATATCATCACCACCACCACCACCATCGCACCGCCCAGCCCACCACCATTACCGCCACCACCGCCGCCGCCGCCATCGCATCCGTTGCCGCCGTCACTACCGCCACCATCACCACCGTCGCCGCCACCACCACCGGCGCCGCCACCGCCACCACCACCACCACCACCACCACTACCGCTCTCACCACCGCCGCCACCGCCACCACCACCACCACCACCACCGCCGCCGCCACCGCCCAAACCACCTACCACCACCACCGCCGCTACCACCACCACCACCGCCGCTACCACCACCACCACCACCACCACCACCACCACCACCACTATCACCACCTCCACCACCGCCGCTACCACCACCACCGCCGCAGCCCACCACCACCACCACCGAAATTCCACCACCATACAAAATAAAAATTTTTTAATTTTTTAACTTTTATGTTAAATTTTAAAAAAAAATGTTATACAATCAATTATTATCCTTTTTATTAAAAAAAAAATTATGATTCCTATTAATTATATATCATACATTATTTCTATCATCTTATCTTATACTTGATATATATAGCCTTAAAATATAAATATCATTTTGTTTTTATTTAAATAATTTTTTTAATCAATCAAATAATTTTTTAATTATTTTATATCTATTTTGATAATTTAATATATAAAAGTAATTTTTTTTATATCATTCAAAAAAACAGATTAACTAAAATCATTTTTATAACATCTAAAATAATATTATGATTAGTTTTTTTGAAAAAAATAATAGTGTTTAATCACGTTTAGTAAAATTAGCTTTCAATTTTGTATGAAATTAAATGCAAAATAAAAGCTTTTTAAAGTTAATTTTTATAATGTTGAAGATTAAAACTTATGATGTTAGAATATAAATTATTCATTACACTTTGATATGTAAATATTATTTTGTCATCGATCAAAATAATTTTTTTATTCATCTATACTTATTTTAGTAATTTAATGCATAAAAATAATACAAACAAATCAAATTAAATTAAAATTACTTTACGCTTAATGCATCTAAACATAAAAATAAATCGATTATAATTGATTATAACAAAAAATTTATATACAATAATTAATTATTAAGCACAATTAAATTTTTACAACTTTTCTAAATACATACTAAATATAAAACTTTTTTTTTATAATCAATTATAATAAAAAAAATTATACAATAATTAATTATTAAAATAATTTAATTTTCACAATTATCCTTTGCTAACAGCAACAAAACCTTTTTGTGGGTTATTAGACCTGATCTTTGGCTGGTGAAAACGCAGTTTTTGCCTCCAGAGTTTGTGGCAGAGACCCAAAACAGATGCCTATTGTCAAGTTGGTGTCCTCAAGAGCAAGTGCTGGCTCGTCCAGCAATTGGAGGGTTCTTGACACACACTGGTTGGAACTCAACGTTGGAAAGTGCGTGTGGAGGTGTGCCAATGATATGTTGGCCCTTTTTTGCGGAGCAACAAACCAATTGTCGATTCTGCTGCAAGGAATGGGGAATTGGATTGGAGATAGAAGTTGTCAAGAGGGATAGAGTGGAAAGTCTAGTAAGGGAGTTGATGGATGGGCAAAAGGGTAAAGAGATCAAAGAGAGAGCTTCGGAATGGAATAAATTGGGTAGAGATGCTGCTTCTGGCCGAAACGGATCTTCGTTTCCGAATTTGGAGAACATGGTTCACCAAGTTCTTATGGGCAAAATTGCTTAAAATTAGTATTTAGAACTGTTCAATTATATTTATGTACTCCTTCTAGTAAATGTCCCAACTTATCATTTGTTTATTTGTTTCCAATTATGGCCAATCTTTGTAAGATTTTGCTCGTTGATACTTAGATATGGCTAGCTTTTAATTTTCTTATATTAAAATAAGTGTTGAATTTTGTGGTAGTTTATTGTCACTCTTATTTGTATTCTCTTTTTATTATTTTTTATATTTTTAAAATATTATTTATTAAATAGTTTAGTCAAATTAGTATTTTATTGTCATTATTATATCTATCTAAATTTATGATTAATGATTATAATTATAAACTTTAAATATAAAAATCAGTTCCTAATTACAGCATTAGCTTTTTTTTTCTATATTAAATGTGCCTTAAGCTAAAAATGTGTTAGAATCCAACAAGAAAAATAAAAATCTTCAATAGTTCCAAATAATGTCAATATAATAGTGAATAATGAACTACCCAAATATGGTGAGACAAAGAACACATTGCTAAAATGAATATAAAATAATAGGAACAATAAAATAAACAGGGAACCCCAAAAATAGAGAAAACACAATCCGATCCTAATCTTCAGTGGCAGAGCAAGGGTCAGTAAGAACAAAAGCGGAAGTCGCTGTGAAGAAGAAGGCCAGAGAAGAATGTTTGGAACACCGGAGAGCAAAGCTTCAAGGCTGCAGTGCGAGACGGAGTTAGAATCAGGATACTAATATGTTGTAACATAGTTTTTTTTTTTTTTGAAAAAAAATAAAAATCTAAGCATTGGTGCTATTCGAGTTGAATAACTTTTCTTTTTTACTAACTCAATCATTTTCCCATTGTTTGTTTTGAAGAGAAGATGAGAGGAAAGCAAATAGGAGGAGAGCAAATGGAGAGATTTTGTAGTTTTCCAGCGTCTAGATGAGAAGAGAAATAAGAGAAGAAAGAAAAACAATGGAATGTTTTAAATGGAATAAAAGAAAAGACAATGATAAATCATGACAAAGGAAATATAAGCATTAAAAGTACGTTATCAGTATAAAGAAACATACGATAAGATAAGTTAATACTATCGTGTCTTATTCAATGTTTGGTGCAACTCGATAGATAATGAAATCGTCAAGTCATTTTATCCTATTCTAAGTCATGATAAAACATGATAGGATTTCTATTCCAATCTTATCCTCAATTTTATTTTTATCACTCCTCTCTCTTGCGCCACCACATTACCACCACCACCACCACCATCACCACTACCACCTCCACCACCGCCGCAGCCTACCACCACTACCACCACCACCATCGCCACCATCACCACCACCACCACCACCACCACCGCCACCATCACCACCGTCGTCGCCACCACCACCATCATTGTCGCTCACCACCACCAAACCACCGCCACCGCGGCCACCACCGCCGCCGCCGCCACCACCACCACCACCACTACCACCATCACCACCACCTCCACCACCGCCGCCGCCACCATCACCACCGCCACCACCACCACTACCGCCGTCGCCACCACCACCTCCGCCGCCGCCACCACCACTACTACACCACCACCACCACCGCCGCCACCCCCACCACCACCGTTGCCACCCTCACCACCACCACCGCCGCCATCGCCGCCACCACCACCACCGCCACCATTACCATCACCACCACCACTACCACCACCACCACCACCACCACCACCACCACCACCATAAAGCTTTTTTATTATTATTATTTAATTATTTTAACTTTTATGCTAAAGGATATTTTGATCTTAAAAAATGTTATACAATCACATTCAATTTATCCTTTTGTTATCAAACAAAAGATAGGATTATGTCTTATCCTATTAATTTTATACTATCATACCTTATATTATCCTATCATATTATCTTATACTATACTATCATGTGCACCAAACATAGCCTAAAAGTTTAGTACTTCAGGAATTAGTTATGTCACCAAGTCTTCTTCTCATTTCTTTACAGGAAAAACATGTCCTCATATAGGGCTCCAAACATAAATAGAGATAGAAGATTACACGTCTTCATAATGTGTAAGGGTTATTACACCATTATCAAGAATAGTAAAGGTTATAACTACAGATCATACTAATGATCCTTTATCACCTTTAATACCTAATGAATATAATCATTCATCACATGCAAATTATGCATGTTTTACAATACTTCCTTTTGGATGACTATATCCTTATAAATACCCTTATAAATATGCATCGTTAAAACCTTGCTAAGAAAAATTTAGTGGGATAAAAACTTAGCGAAGGAAAAAGAATACAATATTCATAGGTAACTTACTCCTCCTAAAAAATACAATCAATCATAAAATATCTTTAAGTCGACGCATTGTAACTCTTGGACATCCATCTTCAATATTATTCATATCCCCATTGGATGTCCATCAGGAATATGTCTCATATACTTTGTTCTGTCACCTTTGATATATCTTCCTTTCATTTAAGCTTTGTAAGTAATATTATTTTCAGTTAGAATTTCCTTTCAATAAAAGACGATCCACAAGATTATTGAATATGATGAATCATAACTCTCAACTCGAAACATTCACGACTTCCTTCATGAATTGTTGTAATTTCTGCATGATAAAAAGGAATGGCAACTATAGAGTGTGTTTTAGATCACCATAATATAGCAATACCACCATATGTAAATAATAGTTTGTTTGGAATCTGACTTTATTTGTATCAAATAAATATCCTGCATTTGCATAATCAATTAGCTTGACATAGATTCATATGAATAAAATAATCTCATCAGTTGTGCCTCAAAGATATAAAAATAATAATATACTTAATTCCGTTCCAATGTCTTCTAGTTGGAGATGAACTATATGTTGCTAATAAATTCATGAAAATAATATTATATCAGGTCATGTAGTATTTAGCAATATGCATGTGTAATTATGTAGCACTAAGGTATCATACTTCAGATCAAGATCTTTGTTATCTACTTTATGTAACACCCTTACTACTAACACTAAAATGTATCTGGAATTACACCATAGTAATTAGTAGTAAGCACGTCACTTAAAACTTATAACAAAAATTACAAATATACTTTGCTTTGATATATCAAAGATGAGCCTGGAAAGGTGAAGAACATACTATACTGATAGGATGTTTATACAAAGAGTACTTCATAGTACAAAACTACATCAACTGCCGCCTAAGCATTATTCATGAATCCTTTGTACGAAACTTTAAATTAAAACATAAGCTTTAACTTCTGCTGCGACTGTAGTGCTGCAAGATCCGATCCTGGAATTATCATGGAATGTAATATAGAAATGGGGTGAGAATACTAATTCTCAGTAGTTCTATTATAAAAAATGTGTCATCACAATAATTCCAGTTGTTTCGAGGAAAAATACATTTATTTGAAATTCAATTTGAGTATATATATATAGTTAGAAGGGTGGCAAAATGCCAAATCTGGTGCCTTCTCTTCCCGAAACAGAATTTTATTTAATAGTTTTCAAAATATCTTTTACTAACAATACAAATTTCAAACATATATAATTCTAATAATTATTACAAACACAATTACCACAATAATCAATTTGTACAATAATTCACATACTCGTAATATCAAATTCATTCAATAATTCATATTCTCATTCAAGTCATAAAATAACATACAAATTCAATTCCATCTAAGTGCTCAATTTGAGTCATCAAGTAATTATGAAATCTCAATTTTACAACAAGTAACCAATAACTGGTCATTCATTACAATCATCAAGTGAATAATGCTAAAAAAAAATTGATCACTTTAAGTCATCATTCAGCTTCTATGGTCAAATTAAAACATATTCAGTTACTTCAAGATTACTAATATTAGAACTTACTCTTAGCATCACAAATGACCAATATCAAACATTTTGAATCCAACTAAGCCACGACTACAATTCATATTCCAACCTTCTATATTTACTCAATTTGTAAGTTTGAAAATTATGAACAATTCAAACTTCACATTTTCATTTAAGATTTGACATCAATGTATCATACTAAGGCATTAAATTTAAAACCAAAACAGGGCAAACTACTACCATGGTTTTTAGTCACATTTTAAGTCAAAACATCATGTACAAAAGTAGCATAGTCCTAAGCTCTCAGAGGCAACATTCTCCCATGCATTTTCAACCAATTCAAGCCACCATTTCACTCATCAAAGGTAATAAAATTCTGCTTAAATCTGGGCAGCATTCTGCCTTCGTGATTGAACACCTTTCTAGCCATGAACTCAAGCATAAATGCATTCATAATTCCACCACAAACAGGGCAACATTCTGCCTTCATTTCCATCACAACTCAAGTCACAATTTCAATCAATTGAACACCATAAATTCTTCCCAAAACAGGGCAGCTTGACTGTGTTCATCAATCAAACAAAATTTGGTCATAAACTTCACTAAATCAATCACAGAGGCAACATAACAATTCAACAAAAGCATCAATAGAAATATATGAACAAATAAAAGAAATATAAACACTTTAAACCCCTATCATGGCCGTGAGACCTAGGGCAGAAGCATCAATCAAATTAATAATCAATCTCACAATTTCTCCTTCAACAAATTCATCAAGAGGAAGAACTAGTTGATAGTAGGAAACTAAAGCATAAAAAAAATAACAAATTCTTTCCCTTTTAACATGGTCTAACCGTGACCATTATGAATATAAAAACCATAAGTTTAGGTTCAAAAATCGTAAGAAAGAAAAGCAAGTGAAGAGCAAACAACCCCTACCTCATTTCCTAGCTTTGTTCTCTTGATTTTCTTCATTTTCCTTCACTTTCTCCTCCTCTCTTCTCTCTTTTCTTTGCTATTTTTACCTTTGTTTCAGCTTCTGATTTTGCCTCTTTTATTGGGTTATTAGTCGTGAGAAACAATAGTAATAGAGGAAGAAGAAATAGGGTTGAGTATAGGTGAGGATGAGTGAAAGAAAGATGGAAAATGAAAGCTTGAAATAGGTAGCCGTGGGAGAGCTTTTCTCCCCTATTTTTGGTTCAGTTTTTTGACACAAGAAGAGGAGAGAAAGTGACGAAGAAAAGATGAGAAAAAGTGGAAGAGAAAGGATAGAAATATCTAGAGCCTAGAGGGTGGGGGATTTAAAATTCATCTTGGAACTTTTATATCAGCTATGTACATTTTAATTTTTTAAAGTTGAGTTTTTAAGTGTCCATAAGTATTAAGAAAAAATTTAGGACTCAGCTTAGTTTATCAGATCCATTTTTTCATAAATTTTCATATATTACTATTCATCAAATAAGTTATATACTTTTCTCAAATTAAATCGAACTTGTAAAATAAGTAAATATACATGTCTTAAATTATTTTTCATACCCAAAATATTCTCCATATTCTACTTATCATCTTTATGAAATTTCATAATTTTTTGCGCTGCTTAACTATTCCGACTATTTCTTAGCAGTATCCTTAAAAATATCAAACTTACTCTGTTGCTTCTCCAAAAAATTTCACAACTCTTATCAATGGTTCTTAGTTAGAAAATAAATTTTTCATATTTATTTCCATCATATCAACTGATTCTACAGATATTTTAATTGTTCTATTGTATTTAGTGTTATATAGTCACGTTCAAAATTTAACAAATAATTCTTACTAGTATTACTGAGCTTCTATAACCCTGATTAGGATCATTAGATTAGGGAGGATGTTACACTTTAACTCTAACCATCTAACAATCATTAGTGTACTCAGTATATAATTATATGTATAAATGAATTAAGAGCTTGTTCTTTATAACTTGATAGACAAAATTCAATTTTCTAAATGCTCAATCTGCAAGCCGAGACAAAGTTTTATCAATCAAAGATCTTCCACTTCAATTTTTTTCTTTAGATTTTCTACAACCTTGGAAAAACTCCAAGCAATTTTAATAATCAACATACATAGCAATTATGCAAAGCCAATTACAAGTTTCTTAAATAGACACACATAAGCAAATAAAATATTTTAAGAAATTTTGAAATATATATAATGCATCTCAACAAGCATTAATGTTCAATAAGAAAGTCTCAATATGATGAGAAAAAGAACATAAATCATTAGCATATGTAAATTAAGTTCATTGGATGCTATTGATATTTTAAATCCTTTGTGAATTTTTATGTAGATAGTATGTATCAAGAAATCCATAACAAGAAAATGTAACATCTATTAGAAGTAGTCAATTTCTTGTGTGCAAACATCCTTAATAGATATCAAAATATAATTGCATCCATTTGTATCCACATATTTTGCACCTTTTGGGGTTTAGACTTCAGGTTCATTAAAACCTCTTCTAGAGTTTGAACTACAAATTCAATAACCTCACGTTTTACAAGTGAGTTCAATTCTGCCTACAAAACATTCTTCTATTTTGGCTAATCATTTCTTTGTCGATATTCTTAGACGATTATAATTTCATGATCTTCATTATTATTCATAATATTGCATGCTATGCAAATATATTATCGACAATTATTTTTTTTCAATTCCATCATTTTATCTGTAGAGACAGAATTTATTGAGATCTCATTATTTTCACCATTTTTAGGTGTTTTAACTTCTTTTGGAGTTTGAACTACTTCTGGAGTTCAGACTACTTCAAGAGTCCTACTTATATTTCTAATCTCTTTTTCAAGAGTATCCATTTTAGGATTATTTATCTTCTTAGCAATATTATTTGCTCCTTCTCTTTTCTGGACTTTATCTTTGGAATTGATTAATCTATCATGTTTCTGACATGTTTTCTAACTTATTTGATATCAATTCTAAATGAAGCATTTATAACTGGTATAAGATTTTATTTATCCTTTTGCAACTGAAAATGTATCAGACAATTCATTTGCTCTTATTTGCAAAATTCAAATTGTCTTGTTCAAGGATCTAAAAATGATATAATGATGATACATTTTAAGTAATTTCATTTTTCAGCTACTTATTCTTTTCCTATAATATTGAAAACATCATTTCATATCCAACACATATTCTCAACTTTCTTTCAAAACTCATTTTAGTGCAACGTAGTAGAGTAAGAGTGACTATATTGCACACAAGAAAATTTTTATATGAGAAATATTTGGCTTCAGGCCAAAATCCAATTGCATAAGAGAGAACTTATAATTATTTGTTAGTCTTGTACTAACAAGTGCTCCAACATGTAAAAGGCGTGTCCCAAGCAAAAACTTGAGATATTATTCTCATGATCTGTTATTTAGCTATCAATTAGAGGCATTTGAACATAAGCAATAAGATGTTCAACATTTTACCAATGGTCATATAATAATCACTAAGAGAACAAGAAGTAAATTCACTATCATTATCAAGACAAATTGTCTTAATTTGAAATTTTGTACTCTTAATCAAATAACTTGCATAATCTCACAAACATCAAGTTGCGAGTTGATAATAAGTACACATGTGACTAACTGGCTTCTGACCATAAAATATCTAAATGATACACATAATTTATTATATAATCCATAATATCATCTTAAATTCGATCCAGAAATTCAATAAATTTAACTCTATTTTTAGTTAGTGATAATATTATAATCAATTTGTATTGAGAATATCTTGCACATAAAAACTTATTATATTGAAGAATCTTATTATCCTTCAATGATACATTATGAATTATCAATATTGACGTAGGATAGTCTTACCGGTCATATGTCAAATAACAAAATTATTTAGACTAGTAGACTTCTGGTTTACAACAATATCGTAAACTTCTGATTTACAAGAGCATAGTAAACTTCTGGTTTACAATAATATGTATTTGAATTGCACTGATCATATCTATTTGAGTTAATAATTAATAAAGCATAATGTATAAAATTTTGTTCATTGAGATAACAAAATATAATAACTATCTTGGAGACTTGAATTACTTTTGTACTACTAGATATCAAAATTTATCATTGATCTATATATATATAAAGAATTAGGAACACATTTTTTTCTTCAATCAATAAAATTTATAAGAAATCATACCATATTATTTTATTTAAAATATTACAAACTAACAAAGTAAGAAGAAATGTGTATTGATGATTTTAAATCATATAAAAAATAAAATAAATACATATGAAATGACAAATATGAATTTTAAGAAAATAATTCAACTACTAAAATCATCAATCAAGTAAAAAAACTTTTACTACAAAAAAATTTACGTTTAGTGACAGTTAAAAATTATAGAACCGCTGCAAAAAAATAGCAGTGTTTTCAAAATCGCTGCCAATACAAGAGTCCTTAAACTATTTCACAGCAATTTTATACAAATGCTAGAATAACCGTTGCTATTATTTTTTTGCTGCAATTTTCATGACAGTAAAAAATTTGTATTTTATTATTATTTATTTATAACGGCAATAAGCCACCACTAAAATTGAAAAAATAGCTTACATCCTTTTTTGGCGGTGGTTTGTTGTTATTTTTATTTTAAATTAATTTTATTTTCCTAACTTTGTTGGAATACCAATTTTAATACATTTCAAACAAGCAAAAAATGGTGTAAATATCATTTCTCATTATCCAATAATAATTGCATAAGTTGGCATTCAAGTAACTTGAAACATCTCTCTCTCTCTCTCTATATCTATCTATATATATATATATATATATATATATTCTAATTTCTGTTAGCTTACAACCAAAAGAAAATGTCTTTCTTATCTCCAATTGTTCAATTCAAGGATTATAATCCCCTCAGCAAACTTTGTAGGACTTGAAGCTGCTGTTCCAAACCTTCGCTTCTTCAATAGATTGCAAGTGGCCATTTGAATCAAGATATTGAGTATATGTACTCCAGAGTCCGCCTGCCAGGAAAGTTACAATCAGTATTTCTGATTAGTATATGAAAGATGATGGAAACAACATCCACATGATATGATTCCATAATAGCAAAGTAAACAAAATCCACTTCTGTATATTAATCAAGTTCACAAGTGAAAGTTAAAAATTGAAAGCATAAAGAATGCATATTTATGTCTGTTAATAGCTATAAAATACAATAAACAAAAGGATGAATCAATAAATAATTTTATCAAATGATTACCAGCTTCAGAGCAACACCACCTCACTTTTTCTCATAATTGAAGGGGAAGACATGGAGAATTGTTGAATTTGATCTGATATGATCAAAATTCATCCCCAACTGCCATGAGGACTCAAAAAGTTTAGCTTCAAAATCAACACATTAATAAAGGGAAGGGGAAAGGGGGGCAGGAAAAAGAAATTAAAAAAAAAAACCAGCAAGGGTACCTTCACTGCCCAAGAAAGAATTGCCTTCTCTGTATGAGATCATGACACCTCTACCTCTCCACCATCCTACCAAAGCATATGCACTCGCAGAATATAATGCTTAATATATATTAATGCTATGATTCAAAATTCAGAGTTAACAAATATTTACATTTTTAAACTACATGCAGAAAGAATCCCAAGAAAAATCTCTGAATTATCCTCAGTGCACACAAAATCTAATAAAGTACTACTGGATTTGTTTTAGATCTTCTCTAAGATAAGTGAACACATACAAGCGTCTATGTGAATAATTGAGATTGCGTGTGTATGCATTCTTCTATTTGAAGAATCACAAGATATTGTTCCTCTCAAAAAATGTCCCCAATCAAACTATGAGAAACTGTTAGTATTAGACCATGAGGCGATCCTTGAGTTAATTTAGTACCAAATATCATAATTCACAAGATTAAAGGGAATCGTAAATACAGTTGTTAAAATTAGGAAAAAGAGTATAGAATACCTTACCCTATGTTTAGATATTTTTTCATTAATCCTATGTTTAGATGTTTTTTTATTAATGGAACGGAACGAAATAGGTAGGAATGGAATGGAAAGGAAAGGAATGGAATGGAACATAGTTTTCATTCTCTTTGTTTAGAAGTTTCATTAACGGAACGGAATGGAACGGAATTACCCATGTGTTCCTCCCATTCCCCCTCAATTTTGGGAGGAACAAAAGTTGAGCATTTGAGGGGAAGAGGGGGGAAATGATTCCCCATGTGTTCCGTTTCGTTCCTATGCATTTTAAAACTCTCAAACAAGGGAAGTTATTTTCGTTCCCCTCATTCCCTTTCCGTTCTCCTCATTACCTATCATCCAAACATAGTATAAAGGAACGGAATGGAATAGGTGGGAATGGAGCGGAAAGGAAAGGAAAGGAATGGAGCATAGTTTCCATTTTCTTTGTTTGGAAGTTTCGTTAATGGAATGGAACGGAACAGAATTACTCATGTGTTCCCTCCATTCCACCTCAATTTTGTGAGGAACAAAAGTTAGCCATTTGAGGGGAAGAGGGAGGAAATGATTCCTCATGTGTTCCGCTCCGTTCTCATGTATTTTAAAACTCTCAAACAATGGAAGTTATTTCCGTTTCCCTCATTTCCTTTCCATTCTCCTCATTATCTATCATCCAAACATAGTGTTAAACTTTTATCTTTTTGCAAATCACCACCATTAAACTTAAAAATTTTCTTAATTAATCCTTAAACTTTAACTAATGACCCAATAAATCCTCCTATTAACCATCTATTAAATCACTAATAAATATGCATGTGACATCATCCTACTCATTCAAGCTCATTAAATCTAGACTGTTGATTTTTTTTATTCATTAAAACCTCATTTTTTAAATTATATTTTACTCTTAACAAATTAAATAAAAAATAATTATTTTAAAACAAAAAATAAAATTATTTTTTTGAATTAATTTTTATTCTTTTTTTTTTTTAAAATAATTTATTTTTTATTTAATTTATTAAGAGTAAAATATAATTAAAAAATAAAGTTTTAATGAATAAAAAATCAACTGTCTAGATTTAATGAACTTGGATGGGTAGGATGATGTCACGCGTCATCTCCGTTAGTGATTTAATAAATGGTTAACGAAAGGATTTATCGGGTCATTAATTAAAGTTTAGGGATTAATTAGGAAGATTTTTAAGTTTATGATGGTAATTTACAAAAAGGTAAAAATTCAGGGTGACTGTATGCTCTTTTTCCTTAAAATTAAGTAGAAAGGAAAACCTTAGGCACCAAAACATTGCCAGTTGTATTCTGTGTAATGCCCTCATTTATCAGAGATAAAACTTCAGGATGCAACGTTGACGAGTCATCTAGTTTCTTCCTCCCAACATATGCCTCAACTACAGTCATCTATAATTCCACAATTTAAGTTACTATCAAATCCTGATAATTCAAGGATTTAAATAAAATGAAGGATGAAAATGCAGATAGCTTGCAAACCTAATTATGCCTATTATAAAAATATGAACACATTGCCAATGAGCTTGTAGCTCAATTGGCATCGGCCCAAGTCTTTTTAAGACTTAAGTGAGGTTCAATCCTTCACTACGCCACTTTTAACTGGGAAGGGGGCTTTTTAATGAAACAAATATACATGAAAAGGAAAAGTAAAGGCAAGAAAAACAGAACTTCCATGAAGGGCATTAACAAAATAAAGAAAAACAAAACTTCCATTGTGAATTTTTATGTAGTAGTTTCTGATGCATAAACCATGATGGATGAAAGGTCATTTTTTCACTTTATAAATACCCATCTCTGTGGCCACTTTGCTTTCATTTTCTGATATCTCCTTCCTATTCTGATAAGTGGAAAAAGAGAAGAGGGAAAGGAAAAATCAAGGGCTTAAACCTTTGTAGTGTCCTTAATTATATTCTCCTTTTGTTTCCTGACCAGGTTAGTGAGCAAAATATTGAAACATCATTTGAAATCCATTATCAGTACTTCAACTCTTTTGGCTCAATCAAACTTTTTCACTTCAAACCCCAGATTTGGCAAACACAATCTGTTAGATTGCATATTATATTGCTAGCAAATGAAAATTTGGAGCTAATGATGTAAATGTTGGATAGCGAGGGGTAAACAGGCTGTAATAAGATTCCAAGTTTGCATTTCTCTTTTAGATTCTCCTTAATCAAACAAAACTAGCTGAAAGACCAAAATTTGCTTATGGTTTGTTTTTCATAGATATATACATAGTTATATACTCTTTTTGTGTGAGTTAAAATATTGATTGTCTTTCACTTGACATGTTCTTTTAACATATATGCTCTTGCTCTAGTCAAGGAATTCTGCTCTAAATTCCAGAGCACATTTATCATTGTTATTACCTTAATCTATAGAAAGAAGGATATTTTTGTATTTAATCATAAGAATGCATAAACTTGATTCGAAATATTTCTTGAAACAATTCTCATTTTTGTTACTATAGGAGCATATTCGAGAGACATAAAAAGATTGATGATGTTCTCTCTCACATTTCCTTATTTCAAATTATACTAAGATTAAATGAATCGTTTTAGATTCAATCACGATATAAATGTGTTGTTCTTTAGGAACTATACCATAAATCTTCATATAAAATATGACCATAGAAAATTATTAATTTTGTGCAATCATTCAGGGATGCTTGAATAGTAATCTCTTTCATAATTTATCAAGAGTAAAAAATTTAATATAAAATAAAATATGATAATTGTGTTAGTAGACAAGATTGATAATAAAATTTCTATAGATGAAACATGAAAATATTTCATACTAAGACTAACATGACGGAATCATTACGAAAGAACAAAACAATGAATTAAATTAATTCAAAGAAAGTGATAAGAAGACAACTCTTTCAATAGAACCTCTAAGCTGTTCAAATCATCACTCATATGGTAGAGTCTCGTGCTGATAACATGTTATAAATGGAATAAAAGAGAAGACAATGATAAATCATGACAAAGGAAATATGAGCACTAAAAGTCTAATTCTTCATGAATTAACTATGCTACTAAGTCTTCTTCTTCTTTATGGGAAAAGCAAGGGTGAGTCTAATATACACTCTTCAAAAGAGGGTGTATGATACACCACCCAATTCAAGCCATTGATTTATTCATAAAATAAATCAATGACTTGGATCAATTACAGGAAGCTTGCTTAGCAGGTTTCTTTTTTTTTTTTTTTTTTCAGGTTTTTTTAATTTTATATTTTTTTATATACTACTACTACTATTGTCGTTGGTTGGTAGGCCATTGTACACTACTTTGCAGTCACCTCTAATTTTTTAAGTTGTATAATCGTATAAATATTATTAATTAAAATTTATAAGATTTTTCAACAATACGATTACGCTTTTAGAAAAACTGACAAATTCTATTTTTTAAGTTGCATAACTGTATAAATATTATTAGTTGAAATTTATAAAAATTTTCAACAAACATAGTTATAGTTTTAGGAAAAAAATTTAAAACACGAAAAAAATATAAAGATTATAATTTTAATTGTTATTATTTATACAATTGTTTAAATTATAAAAAGTGAATAGTAGTAACCAATGAACAGTGCAGCGGTCGGTGAACGTCTTGCGTGATGGTGAACATCACCACGCCCGGAAATGGTGAACAAACGATGCAGTCGATGAAATAGTGCTTGCGATGGTGGTCAGTGAACAGTGCCACCGGTGGCCTGGTGAAACGATATTAATAAACAACACCTTAAAAAACATGAAAAAAAAACTAATTTGTAAAAAAAAATAACTTGTAAAAAAAAATGCAACAACAAACAAAATTTAGAGTGTATGGTACACCCAAACTCAACAGGGTGCACCATAGCACCCGGCCGAAAAACATATCATTATATATATAAACATAAATAGGGAGAGAAAGTTACACTTCTTCATAATGTGTAGGAGTTGTTACACTATTATTAAGAATAGTAAAAGTTATAACTATAAATCATACTAATGACCTTTTATCACCTTTAATACTTAATGAATATAGTCATCTACTACTTACAAAATATGCATATTTTATAATACCAAAAAAAAATTTCTCCTCCCACCAACGAAGAAATCGGGAGAGCAAGAGAGAATATGATTAAAATGATGATTGTATCCTTGTTTTCATTCCTCCTAGTAAAAACTACTTACAACATCTCTTAATATACTCAATTATATGTAAACGAGATTGTGAGACTCCTTGGAGTTTTGGTGTCCATAATATCTGATCATGGGTCACAATTTACTAGTCGATTTTGGAAAGCATTGTAGATCTCCTGTCGGATGGTTTGAAGTGGGTGAAATTCAACTCGTAGGACCTAACTTGATGCAAGAGGCCTCAGAAAAAGTTTGTCTTATCAGAAAGAGATTGCTAACAGCTCAGAGAAGACAAAAGACATATGTAGATCATCAACTACGAGATTTAGAATTTGGTGTTAGAGATCAAGTGTTTCTTTGAGTATCTTCTATGAAGAGTGTGATGAGATTCAAAAAGAAGGGAAAACTCAGTTCGCGTTATGTCAGACCTTATGAGATTCTTGAACGCATGAGTATGGTAGCTTGTTGCTTAGCTTTTTTAGTTGAACTTGCAGTTGTACACCCAAATTTTCATGTATCTATGCTCAGTAAATATTTATCAAACCCTTCTCATGTGCTCTAACCTTATGTGAAACAAATTGACGAAAACTTATCATATGAGGAGAAACCATTTGCAACTATATTGACAAACAAGTGAAGAAACTTTGCTCTAAAAAAATTGTTGCGGTATAAGTGGTATGACAGAATCAAAAGAAATAAGAAGCAACGTGGGAAGCTAAAGATGTATATGTCATATCTATTTGACACTTCAGATTAAGGTTAGTTTCAATATTTAAAATTTAAGAATGAATTTTATTTATGGGGCAGAGAATGTAATATCTCATATTTCAAAAAAAAAGTTATGCGATATAATTTTTTAATTAAGGGTATTTAAGTTTTTTACCAATAGTGGAATATAATTATCAAACCATTCGGATTTTTTATCAATATGTCATTAATAGAAAAATTATTTATCAAATTGTCATCTTTTTTTAAACTATTTATCTGCCACTGTTTTTGTCATATTGAAATTTTTTATTATTTTTTGTTCCACGTAGATTTCATCAGAGGAGATGACATTGCCAATTAGGATGCGCCAACACGGTAGGCGTATCCCACATGGATATGCCAAAAGTGTGACATTTTCCAGGTGGTAACGCCACAGGTGATAGCATTTACACGTGGAAAACGCCATGCATGTTGCGTATTCATGTGGGATACGCCAACAATGTTGGCATTTTTCACGTGGAGAAAAAAATAAAAAAAAAATGTCACGTTGCCCTTAACTCATTTCATGTGAATCTCTTGAGAAATGGTGCCCAGAGACATATACAATTTACATGCCTACTAAAGAGTACATCATAATATTGGGAGACATCAGTTTCAATTAGCTTATTTATAAGTCAAGTATTTGTTTCTGATCTGTAAAGTAGTTGATGTGAGGCTTTGGTGTTAGCAAGACAAAGCAACTAAGTAAGACAACAGAGTACCTTTGTTCGATGTGAGACTTTGGTGTTGACAAAGCAAAGTAACAAAGCAGATAAGCAACTTGGAAAACACCAAAGTTGCTTAGTCAAATTGAAAAATGCTTTGATTTCTTGCATGAAGCCTTATGAGTATGACAATTTCTGCAGGTAGTTAAGTAGAATATACACTTTTGCATGTTTTAGTGGTAGAATTCTAGAAGTTTTTTGAAACCAACTGTTGTTTGGTTTCATATGATGGCTAGTAAGAAACCTTAAAAATAATAAAAGTGAAGGCCTAATTCAACTCTAGTTTCATCACTTAGCTTAATGTTTGTAGGAAGTTTTGTTTCTTCACTGGACAAAACATACAAGCTTAATAAAAATTTTAATGTGCCCATAACACAATGCAATTAACTTTATCTGTTAGGCATTAGGTGGGATGTTAAGAAAAGATATACGAATGAAAGAGTTGGATATACCCAGTCATGAAGAATACATATACATTTTCAAAATTATTCTTCTATTATAATTACTAGTGTAACAACTATTGTCATCTCTATAATTGAGGGGCTTCTAGAATGTTAATGTATGCAAAAATGTACTAATGACAAAGTAACAAAGCAGCTAAGCAACTTGGAAAACACCAAAGTTGCTTTGCCAACTTGGAAAACACCAAAGTTGCTTAGCTGCTTTGTTGTTTTATCTTACCAATACCAAAGTTTCACTTCGAACAAAGATACTTTGTTGCCTTACGTAGTTGCTTTGCTTTGCCAACATCAAAGTTCCACATCGACTACTTTATAGATCAGAAGTAAATACTTGACTTATAAATAAGTTGATTGAAACTAGAGCTGTTAAATTGGGTTAGGCCAGCCCATTCTAGTTGGCCCACTTTGGGCCGGACCATTTTCGAGTCAGCCCACTTTGGGCCATGTAAGTTTCGGACTAGCATTTTGTTAACACAACTCATCTCTTTTTAATGTAAACGGGCCTGGATGGCCCAACCCATTTCGGGTTGGCATTTGCTAACCCAGCCCGTCCATTTTGTCGGGCCAACCCATTTTGATAGCTCTAATTGAAACTGATGCCTCTCAATATTATGGTGCACTCTTTAGTAGGCATGTAAATTGTATGTGTCTCTGGGCATCATTTTTCAAAATATCCACGTGAAAAGGATTAAGTGCCTTGCACATGTAAGGTGACATTTTTTTTATTTTCTTTACGTGGGAAACACTAACACACGTGGCATTTTTCACGTGTAAACGTCATCACCTGTGGCGTTATTACGTGGAAAACGCCACGCGTGTTGGCGTATTTACGTGGGATACGCGAACCGTGTTGGTGCATCTTAGTTGGTAACACTATCTCCTCTGGTGTAATCTACGTAGAACGAAAAATAATAAAAAATTTCAATGTGATAAAAAAAAGTGACAATTTGATAAATAGTTTGAAAAAAATAGTAATTTGGTAAATAATTTTGCCACTAATAAAAAAAGTTATGGGATATAATTTTCTAATTAAGGGTATTTAAGTCTTTTGACATCAAAATCCTTTTTATAATGCTTTTGAAAAGTCTCCTTATAATCAATGTCTTTTCTTTGACTATAGCCTTTTACTACTAGTCTAGCTTTGTACCTCTCAACTCTACCATATGGACTACGCTTGGTTTTGAAAACCTATTTGCACCCAACGGGTTTGCATCTAACTGGTAACTTTACGAGATCCCAAACAGTATTATGAGACATAGAAGACAATTCATCATGCATAGCATTTAGCCAATCGGAAGCATGAGAGCTAGAGATTGCCTCCTTAAAAGTGATAGGATCATCATCATCATGGAGATCAAACTCGTGCTCCTGAAGATACACTACATAGTCATCTGGTATAGAAGGCCTACGTACCCTCTGAGATCGTCTTAATGGGACTTCTTTAGTGATGTCATCTGGTTCTTGTTCATCAGCTGGTGGTGCCACTACATCATCTTCCTCTCAAAGAGCTTGATCATCATTATGATTGATTGGAACCATGATATCTACAGGATGTGAAATAGCCGGTACAGGAACTACAGTCCAATCTTCTTTTAGAGTGACTGGCCATGGTGTATGGTGTAACACCCTCCTTGGGGCATCACATTTCCGACTCCCGACTCATAAACTGAAAAGAAGTTCGCACAAAGTTTGAGTTATAAAAGATGGGTTTCAAAATTTCTTTTTTACTGAAACGTAAATTTACTGAAAATATTAGGTAATATTAAAAATCATATTTCAACTATTCATTATGCCATGTTGACACCAATTAATATCATAATTTAAAGAGAAATATAAAATTAACGGACTTAATTTTTTTTTAACGATGAGTAAACCCATGACGGGTCCTACTTAATAGCACGATACAACACTAACGAGAAACTTTAACATACTTATTCCTTTTTCTGTCCATCTTGATGCATCAGACATCTGTTCCTTTATCAACACTGCACACCTTCAAGTTCTGAATGTCCACTCCTTATTGTTGTCACCAATCTCAGAGTATACATCGCCCGTTATGTTTAAGACAACTTGATCCTTCTATTATTTGATTTTAATAATACAGACAAAGCAAAACAATATAACAAAGAGGTGAGATCACCTACACCAATACCAACATGGCAAAGACAGTAGATAACACAAACAAACAATATCATACGGATAGATCATATCATAATCATGCTATCGGCATTAATCAACTATCATCATCTAATCATTTATCAGTTCAATCATCATCCAAGTACTCAAAACAATTGTCATAGCCAACATTCCTCAATTAATATATCATACAGATATAAATGCTCAGATTTATGCATGTACACAAGACTCGATTTCCTACTCCATGGAGCTAAAACTCAGGTCGGAGAAATGATCGAAAAGATCTATCGGTACAACATGCCTCAGACCACGTGCTATAATTCTCATTTTGATTTTTGCACATCTAGCATATATACGACATTCTTTATCAGATCTTGATTAAGAATAGTGTCTTAGTCAGGATCATCGGTGTGTCGCGTCGGTCTAACCCACGGTTACAGTAGAGCGACTCACTGCCCACTGTAGGCAACCCGCATCCCGATGCCCCCAAGGTCAACGAGTGACCTACACTACGCATATCGCACCCACTCAAGAGGTGTATGTTTCTCCTAGGCAATTAGCCTTATCCAGTCCATCGGACCATTCCAATGCATGTATAATGCACCAAAAACCAAATCATAGATAGAATATCAATCACAGGTTTAACTCATAATTTTTCAAAATATATTTTATACAATGCACTAATATCTTAGTGCAAGTCCAACCACAAGGGCCATATTTTTCAATTTCATTTGTTCAATTTATATCATATGCTTCAACGCATATTTTTCCAATACGTAAAGTGCCCCAAATACCAAATACAGGCATCTCTTTCCAATTCATATAAAATACATCAAAAGCCAATCGTAGGCAAACTCGTCATTTTCTCACACAGTGTTCATATACTATTTTGGCAGTAATTATCATGTTATCATGTTTTTATAGTCATAAAACACTTTTGCAGTATTTTCACAATCGCGTAACAATTCTGTTACGTTTTTACAATTCAAAAACATTTTTGTTATATTTTCACAATACCATAACACTTCTTTTACATTTTCACAATACCGTAAAAATATTCTATCATTATTTAATCACGTAGTGATTTTTCAATAATATTTTCAATAGTGTAAAATATTTAAAAGCTTTCCAAATCGCATAGAAATATTTTAACATTTTTCAAATCGCGTAGAAATACTTTAACAATTTTCAAATCTAGTAGAAATACGTTAACAATTTTCAAATCTCGTAGAAATATTTTACTGTATTTCAAATCATTTTTAAGATACGTAAAATATTTTTCAACATTTTACAATTACGTAAAATATTCCTCAATATTCCAAACATTATTTTGAACTTAAATAAATCAATCTTAATTTCAACACATTCTTCAAATTGCATAGCTTAAAAATAACATTTTTAAGATACATAAAACATTTTTCATCACAATTTCATTACGAAAAATATTTTTTAACCTTCAAAAATTCCTTTTTAACTTTTCTCAAAATAATATAACTTTGTATTTTATTTTTCATATTTTCCTTATTCAAGAAAATCTTTTTCCACATTTCTTAATTCAAGAATTCCTTTTTCAAAATATAATTCACAAAATCACTGTTCCATTGATATAAATCAATGTTTCAAAACTTAACATTTTCTAACGTACTTCAAAACTCAACAATAAGTTATACGTTAGTAGATTTTCATAATACCACTATATTCTTCATTTTTCCCAAATCATTTCCAAGCACAACCTTCTTCAAAATAAATTGAAGTTCAAAAATATTTTTGTTTACAAAAACTTAATTTCTCAAGTGATTAAAATGCTCTGATTCCCTTTTCAAATACTTTGTATTAAATTAATTATATTTTCACTTGAAAAATCACTTTGTTTCATCAAAATCAATGCATTACAAGCCTTCGAAAATGTGGACATGACTATTGAAAATTATCAAAACATTTTTACTTCTAAATTGATATGATTTTACACAAACAAAATCATTAAAATTTTATTTTCAAAACCGAAGGACTTATGGTTATAAAATCAAACCCATTTGTTCAAATTCATTTTTATTTTCTTTGCAAATCCTTTTTCACTTTCTTTGCAAATCCTTTTTCACTTTCTTTGCTAATTCTTAAAATCATCATTACTATTTTCATTTAAATCTCATGTTTTGTAAAACACTTAGAAACTTTTTACACAAAATAAATCAATAAAAATTCCTCAAAAATCATGTTCTTGTACTCTTTGAAAAATAAATTCTTTGTTTATTTTTCTAAACATCCATTTTCATCATTCATGAAAATATTCATTTATGAATACCTATCTTGAGGTGTCTTAACCGATATTCACCATGTTTCTAGGGATCAAAAATTAATTCCTTTGTTCTTGAAAAATTTTAATATGAACCCTAATCAAGGGCATCAAAACTGTAGTCCTTCCTTGGCCATTGGAACCAAAATTAATTTTCTTTCCAACACCAAATCATGGCATACACATACATACACATCATATATATATATCAAAAGCATGCCATATTATCATCATGCATAGTATAAGCATACCATCAAAATCATAAACTCATACAAAGCATATTAAGCATAGAAAATTAATCAAAGCTTATAAACACATATAAATTATTACATGACCATGGATATGAATCCTCACATGGATTCACCATCCATCAAATATAAGACCATCTCTCACCACCATGCTTGGTTGGTGAGATGGATCTCCCTCTTACCTCTTGAAGATCCTCAAAAATTTCTTGAATTGCTTTTTTTTCCAAGTCCTTCACCACCAAAGGCTTCTCAAATACAAAACAAAATACATAGAAATTAGTATACTAAGCTTGATTAAGAGGAACCATGGATCAAACATGGTTTAGAACATGAAAAAGAGAAAAGAAATGAAGTTTCCTTACACTTCACCTCAAAAACCCAATAACTTTGATCTTGAAGAAAGTCCATGAAGATGAATGATTTAGAGAAAATCTCTAACATGAAAGTTGCTTAGAATATCATGTAGATCCAAGATCTATGATTGGATGAAATTAAACAAACTTGAAGGGTGGTTTTAGGATGGTTGACCGAATTCCTCACAAGAAGGAAAATATAAGCTTTTTGATCTTTAACTTGAAGAACAAGGTTGTAGATGATAGAATTTTGAGAAGTTCCTAACAATTCTAAAATAATTAGTAAAATCACAAACAAAGCTCAATAATAACAAACCATGGAACAATCATGACTTAGAAAATCATAAACATGAATTTAAACCATAGAAATCAAATTTTACCTCTAAGGAAGTAAGGTAAAAGTGGGATTTTGAAGCACTTTGAGTGGGATTTTGGGAAAACTTTCTAAATGAAAAGTGTTTAGAATATTGTTTAGCTTTAAGAAATGATGAGAGTGAAAATTATAGGTGAGTGATGGTGTATTTGGGTGTAGAGATTGAACCAATGGAGAGAAAATGGAAGGAAAAATGGTTGCTTGGTTCTTGGAATTTTTTAGAGAAAAGATGAAAGCTTTTTGGGTGAGAGAGAAAATGAGATTTGTGAGATTGAATTATGGAAGGTTGCTGCCGTGGGAGTCTTGGAGAGATTAAGTGATATACTTGACTCAAAATATCACCAATTGGATGCACATGGAGTAGCACATGGCATAGGTCATCAATTTGACTTGCATGACTATTATGGATGGTTCAAGATTCATGTAGAAGCCTCCCAGGCTACTGCCAAAATCGTGGGGCACTTTGGGATTTTAGGGAATTAATTGTTTTCAATTTACACCTAATTGTATGCTAATTAATTAGGTAATTAGTTAGGTTAAATTTTCTAATCAATCTTAATTAACATTCTAACTATATAACTAATTAATTAAACATATTATTTCATATATTATAATCTCTAATTAAAATTAGGATATCTAATTAAGAATTAAATTATAACCAATTAACAATTAAATTAGTTTACTTAGCTTGTTAATTAGGTAATTAAATTAACCAAATTAGGTTTAATTAGTTACTAATTAATAATGACCAAGACAACATATAATTAATGTCTTGAAACTTGGCTAAGCTATTAAGCCACCAAAACCGTGCCCCCTCCAAGCATTCTCCTAAGGAAGCAAACAAAGTAATAATGGTCAAGAATGATGTAATATTGACCATGACAAGCAATAATGGTCATCAAATCACCTTTAGCTCCAAAATACTACAAGAACCGTCCCTCCTTGCTTTATGCATGCAATAATATTGTCATCTTTATTAGTCACCATCTGAGAAAGCATTTCTAGCCATTGATTAATTTAATGGTTAGGATTTAGTAGATTTAGAAGACTTAATCTACGCCATTTAGATCTTTTTCCTTTAAATTAACCATTAGATGTGTCTCCAAAATAAAGGGTCAAGATTGCTCCTTCAAACTTTAAATCCAAGGGTCATAATTAGTCTTTGTCACTTTTTAAGACTAAATCTTCACCATTGATTAAATCTTCATCCAATGGTCATAAATGGTCTTTTTTCACTTTTTAAGACTAAATCTCCACCCTTGATTTAATCTAAATCCAATGGTCATTAATGATTCATCTCCACCATTGATTAAATCTACATCCAAGGGTTGATAATGGTCATAGGCATTTATAAGACTAAATCTCTACCCTTGATTTAATTTTCATCCAACGGTTATAATTGATCCTATTCACTTTTAATATCAAATCTCTATCGTTGACTAAATCAAGATCAAGTCTCCATCGTTAATTAAATCAATGGTGGATATCCAAACCACCAATGTTGACTTAAGCAATATAATTTCTATTTTTTATCTGCTAAAACCCCACGAAAGAATATATTTACTGTATTTTTATCGCCCGATAATTAAATACGATGCAAACACAATACAAGAAAATTTCTAAAACTGTTTCCGGATTCAAGTTTAGTAAGATCCCCTGTCTCCGTCTAAACAGTACAAATTTTTCTATGCGTAGAAAAATTTTCATTTTGCGGGACCCACCTGGGCCCACGTAAGGCCACTTGGGCCCACCTAGGACCACCTGGGCCCACATACAGTCAAAAAAATTCATAATCATCCACAAAAATCACAAATATTAGAAACGTATGAAAATCAAGTCAGATTGTTAAAAAATAATTAACAGTCAAGAGAAATAAATACAGAAAAATTTTTCCCAGTCCGAAAATTATTATTTTCTTGACACGGAGTAAATCACTCAAAACGATCAAATATGTTGACGGAATAAACAAAATAATTTTATAGTATTTAGAAATTACTAAACAGTAAAATTCTGTTAACTGTCAAAATTATTGTTTAAGAGATACGAAATTTGGGGTGTTACATATGGCTCCCACTATCCAAATCATCCTCAAAGAATATCGCTCGGTTAGACTCGATGACTTGCATGGAGTGAGAAGGACAATAGAATCTACAATCTCTGGAACCCACGCAGTAGCCAATGAAGAAACCACTAACAGTCTTAAGATCAAGCTTCTTTTGTTGAGGGTTATAAGGTCTAACTTCTGCCTGACAACCCCACATATGAAAGTGTTTCAAACTTGGCTTCCTTCTAGTCATCAGCTTATAAGGAGTTTTTGGCACAGACTTGCTGGGTACTTGATTAAGAATGTACACAACAGTCTTCAAAGCATCTCCCCAAAGAAAATTTGGCAATGACGATTGGCTCAACATACATCTCACCATATCTATAAATGTGTATTATGTCTCTCTGCAACTCCATTCTGCTCAGGAGTACCAGGCATAGTATATTGAGCTTCAATTCCATATTCATCGAAAAATTTGGCAAACGGTCTTGGATTTCTTCCAGTTTTGTCATATCTGTCGTAATATTCACATTCTCTATCAAACCTTACACATTTGATCTTTTTCCTGTCTTTAATTCAACGGCAGCCTTGAAGGATCTGAAAGAATCCAAAGAACCAGATTTTTCCTGGAGAAGATCTATCCAACCGAATTTGGAGAAGTCATCTATGAAGGTAATAAAATACCTATATCCACCTATGGAAGTGGGTGTAATAGGTCCACACATGTCTGTGTGAATCAACTGTAGCATATCATCACACCTGTTCGCTCTTTTATTCCTAGTTTTGGCAGTGAACTTGCCTTTAACACAATCAACACAAGTTTCAAAATCAGAGAAGTCAAGTTTATGAAGAATACTTTCCCTAATCAGTCTTTCAATTCAGGGCCTAGAGATATGCCATAAACGTCTATGCCATAGCATAGAAGAACTCCCATCAGTCCTACTACGCTTACTTCTAACAACAGAGTTAACAGACATATCATTCAAATTCAGCATATATAGCCCATCACACAAAACTCCTGAACCAACGGCAATAGAATCAAAACAAACAACAACTTTTCCATTACCAAATTCAAAAGTGTATCCACATCTATCCAAAGCTGAAACTGAAATTAAATTCCTCCTCATGGAAGGTACATAAACAGCATCTTTCAATAATAAAGTATGACCAGAAGGTAAATGCAAGGTAACTACTCCTATTTCTTCCACTGATACTCTAGTTCCATCTCCCACAATGATATTGGATTCAGCATTACTTGGCTTCCTTAGGCTTATGAACCCCTGTAAAGAATTCATAACCTGAATAGTTGCACCTGAGTCAAACCACCAAGTATTGGGAGCAACATCAATCACATTTGATTCAAAACAACCTAAAGTTAGGAGTGTACCTTGCTTCTCAAGTTTCTTCTTGAGAATGTAACAATCATCCACCTTATGACCATACTTCTTGCAATACTTGCAGTTTCCCTTGAAGAAATTCTTCTTAGGCTCTAGGTGTTGAGATACTTTCCCTCCTTTCTTCTTATCATGTTGAAACTTGCCTTTGTGACCTCTCTTTTTCTCATTTTTAGTACCAAAAGTAGAAGCAACAAACTGAACACTGTGTGATTTCCCTTTCCTTATAGAATCTTCTTCTTGAGAGACAATAGCAATCATTTCATCAATTGTCTACTCATTTTTTTAAGTGTTATAAGAGGTCTTCAGAGCATCAAATTGAGAAGGAAGTGACTCCAGAAGATAACTCTCACCGAAATCAACCTTGAGAGACTTCAATTTATTAAAATAGTGCACTAACTTCATGATGTGCTCACGAACTCCAGTAACACCATCATATTTAGCCTTCTCAATCAAAGAAAGATATTGGCCCTTCTGAGCTTTATCAAAAGTCATTAATTTCTCATCTACAGATTTCAGAAATTCCACAACCTTCTTGCTCTCTGGAATGCTTTGTCTAATAGACTTCTCCATAGTGTATTTCATCACCATAAGAAACAACCTATTTAAGTGCTCCCATTTTTCATGAGAAGTTTTTTTAGCAGCAGTTAACTCAGCAGTAAGAGCAGCAGACTCTTCTTCTCTTAAAGCTAAGTCCATATTAGAGATCCAAAGATTCTTTTCAATCCTTAAAGTTGGTCCCATTCAAAGTCTTGACAGAAGTCAATTGCATATGCAAAGAGGCTGACATGAAAACAATAAAAGGAAACATTTAATATGCACAATGTTATCTCGCAACAAGAGAATTAAATGGTTCCGTATGCTCAACCAAACAAGCCCTTTAGAAAAATTTCTTACTTATCATGGTCCCGCCTAAGGGTCCTGAACCATAATAAATAAGAAATATAATAATACAATGCACAAATTTTATATCACCAAAATTTCTAATACTGATAGGGTATTCGAAAAATAATTAACATAAGCATAAATCTAATAACGCATTGTACAATAACAAATTACATCAATAACAACACACCGATAGGGTGTAATTACTATCAATGCAATAAGAATTATGATTCAAAAAAATTGAATCATTTAAGTCACAAAATTTGTACAATTGTACCTACGATAAGTGAGCTCACAGTTATACAAATTATCAACAATTATGCTTAATAGAATATGATAAACTCATATTATGTATATATATATAAAAATTTAATTCATATATACACTCAAAATAAAATTTCATAACTATGACACATTAACAGGAGAGTGTCATATACCAAAGAAATCACTAGCAAATAAAGAATAGTCACAAAAAATTTCAGGCCAAAAATTCAAGAGTACAGTAATTAAACTTACAAATTATTCTTAGATAAATTAATATAAAATATTTATAGATGTTCAAAAATTTCAAAAAAAATTCCAAAAAACATTTAAATATTGAATAAAAAATATTAGACAAAAAAAAAAAAGAGAGACACAAGAAATTCCCTCACGTGCCCCCATGTGCGTTGGCGGCACGTGGGCGTCGCGGGGTCGCTGGAAGAATCATCTTCCTCGCCCGGAAGCAAAAAAAATGGGTCGCGACGACTCGCAATACAAACCCGGATGTATCTCACTGTTTAGGCATCGAACCGCTGCCATTTTTTGGGGCCAAGGTCGCACTGTTGCGACAAGAAGAAGCCCTCAAACTATGTTTATGAATTTGGAGAACTTGGTTCGTCAAGTTCTTATGGGCAAAATCGTTGAAGGTTAGTGTTTAAAACAGTCCAAATCTGTTTACATACTCCTCCTTGTAGCTACATTCGAGTTCTATTGGATAATTCTAGTAAATGTCCCAACTTATCGTATGTTTATTTGTTTTCAATTAGACTAATGCTAATATATACTTGAGTTTACTGTCAACCTTATACATGAAAACATATTTATTATTTAAAATATAATTTAAAATTATAAATATATATTATGAAATTCAATGATGAATATACTATCACATATTAGATTTTATCGTGAAGCTGAATCTATATTAATATTACTCTTCAATTAATATCAATGTAAGATTTTGCCGTTGATAGTAGGTAGTAAATAAGGCTAGCTTTGTATTTTCTTATTAAAACAAGTTTTTAACTTTGTATAGGTGTATAATCACTCCTATTTATTTATTGTTAACTTTTTTTAATTATTTTCTTATTTTTCCACTTAATATTCTTATATATATCAAAATTTCTTATTAACAATTACAATAATTAATTTTAAATATAAAAATCAGTTCCTAATTTCAGCATTAGTTTTTTTTTCTAAATTAAATGTGCCTTACGCCAAAAATGAGTTAGAATTCTACACAGAAAAAAAAAAATATCAATAGTCCCAACTAATGCCAATATAAGAGTGAATTATTTTTTTGATACACAACAGCGCTTAAAAAGCCCAAAAGAGTGAACCCCTGGCTACAACAAGTGAGAATGATGGGCAAGAAGATCACGTTGCTAAATTTTCAAACTGGTTACTTGGACGATTCACCGGTGGACCGATCTTGTCCGAGTTTTATAACTATGGTGGCAGAGCAAGGGTTAGTAAGAGTAGAACACCGATTCATTCAGACATTTATAACCGGCATTGCGTTGACATAGTTGAACCGGCGTGAAATTCAGGCTGAATCTTTAAAATGTCCACCACAGGATTGAAACCTATGTCATGGGCTTACCCAATGTGTTGCTTACCATCAGGCAAAAACTTGCTTCTACTAATAACGTCGTAGCAATCAAATATTTATTATGATTTTAATTCTAGGGAAATGAATTAAAAAATTATAAAATGAGATATGAATCCCAGACTCTTGGCTAAATAAACTGCCCTTTGATTCTTAGTCACTTATGCCATTCGTTTAATAAGTTGTAATATTTTTATATTGCTTTTTTTTATTGATATTCAAGTATTTTGAGATTAATTTTATTTGTTAATATATATTTAGTTTAATATATACTTAAATGTATCTATACAATGTAAGATTTATTTATCTTATTGCTTTGATGTGTATGTCTTATGAATTACTTTCATAATAATTTAGATATATTTTAATACGTTTTAATAAATTTTTTATATTTAACATATGTATATTATATTTTTTATATATTTATAAAGTATATAAATATTTACAAAATCTCAATCCAACTTCGGTTGAATCACAGTTCGACCTTAAAATCTTTGCTTTTATCAGTTCAAGGACTGGTTCAGCTTTAAAACACTATTATAAAGTTATTTCTTCATCATAAAACATGTCAAGATAACACACAACACTAAATGTTGAGAGGATATAGAAATGCGTGTTTTGGCAAAAGGTAAAAGTGTCAAAATGGGTAAACTCAGCCTTATTTTAAGTTAGGTAAAGTCAAACTTAATATGTTTCAATTTTGTTAACTCAACCTAACCTGTTGAGGATTGTGGGTTGAGCGGGTCGATCTACAAACTCGCCAACTCTTTTATGTTTTTTAAAAATAATGAATTTATTATTTAAAAAATATAAATAAATGAAAATAAGAAATTTGGGCTATTTGATTTTGACTCAATGACAAATAAATTAGAGAACTAGTCTAATTACCAATTTGGTTTTAATTTTTTAAATAAAAAAATTATAATATCTTCTTAATTGTATCTTGTTAGGATTTAAAAAATAATTAAAATTTGAACTAATAGACTAACTTGACCCAAAATGAGTCATCCCTATTTTGGGCTTGGTGACATTAGACTAAATTAAGTTTAGACTTTAAATTTTATTAATCCAAAACACATATTTTATAAGGTTATTCTCGACCTATTTTGACAATTTTATCAAAAGAGATTTCTAGCAAATTGTTCCTTTTTAAGTTTTTTATTTTTATTTTTATTTTATTTTTACTTACTTATCCTACATGAGAGTTTTTGACCGAAAAATGACATAAACAACAAACAAAAGCCCATTAAGCCAATATCAACGAGCCCAAAATCAAACCTTACACCACGAAGGAGCTTAGATTTGTGCAAGCCTATAAAAAATAGAATGCAGATGCAGAAATCAACAATTGTGTAGTCATGATGAGTAACAAACCAGTGCAGTATTTTCATCTCTAAAGACTCCCACAATTAACTAATGGAATGGTCAATCAGTGTGGAATCCTCTCAATCATCAGCAATCTAATCATGCCATTAAAATAGTACACATACGAAAATCCTAGCACAGTAACAAGAAAATGAAAATTCCATTATTTATCTTCACCCATTTATAGCAAAGGCAACCTCCCTTAATCAACTTTCCACTACTTTTTAGTGTATTGAAACAACACCTAGGCTCAAGGCCAATTATCAAACAAACCGACATGTTATCAACAATGCATACGCAACCAAAGTTTCACAACTCACGCTATTAAGTGGTAATCTATAGGAAAGAAAGCGTGTGACTACCAGAACCCAACAAAACCATTAGCACTCAACATCGTTGAACTAATCTAATAGCAAGAATCATACCAAATTTTCTTCTAATGGTAAAACAGAACCAAAGATGTCAAATCCTAACAGGAGAATATTGCCCGGCTAGATTGATATCCAAACACCTATAGCAAGAATTAATGAAGAAATAAACCCACACTAGATTTAGAAACTTCCACTCCAAGAACAAAAAAACAAGAAAACAATTATGGATTTTAATCATGAATTATATAGTAAGGTGACTTCACATAATAGAAATAAAAAATGAAAAATCATTCTGGAGCCATCAACAAAAGATAGATGGTTTGCCTCCGACTTATTTGCCATTGACCCAAAAATAAGCAATCAACTAATATTCTTATTTATCTTTGGTTATTTCTAACAAATATAAGAGGTAACAGTGTTATCTTCTTCCCACAAAACGTGAAGACATTGAATCTAACACATTTCAACCAATTGACTTTGTAGGTAAACTACACAATCTATGTCATTTCCATCTCATTTGGTATTGTTGTTTGTTGCTCTAATTTCGATGTTCGAAAGTACTCAGGTAGAATTTGGTGAAAATTTACTTTTTTTTTTATCAAAGTAGTCGGTTAATTTGATACTTGTCAAAATGTTATTCCATCTGCTGTGGACACAACATGAGATGTTTGTTCCTATTAGCAAGCCCGAACTAATGTTTAAGGCCAGTTTCGTTTTGGCTAAATTTAATTTAGAAATTCGAGTCTCAAACAATGACTTGGAGATAAATAGAGGATCTGTGGTGAAAGAATACAAGGAGAACAAGTCATTAGAATTGGGTTAATGGTGAGATAGAAATTTAAATAGTTTATATAAAATCTTAGATTCAAACCTTATTATCACTACTGTATTAAAAAAAAGGAGTTCAAGGAGAGACGATTAGGACGGCAAGCTACAAGATACTCTTTTGATTTTAATGATGGAAGGATCAAAGTATGCTTATGGATGTGTTGGAAGACTTAACAATTTTTGGATGCTAGTCAACATTATTAGAATTGGTAATTTACTGTGTGACACATTTCTCAAGTGTAGAATTCATCATTTTTGTGTATTGGTAAGATGGTTGGGTGGACACTGTAGAGCAACACAAGAATTACAAAATGACATGGATTGGCAAGGGAAAATGCTATACAGAAAGATCTATGATTGTAAGAATTAGGATTAGTTGTTACTATTAGTTATGGAAAAGTTTGTTATTTATTGTTGAGTGTTGACTATTTGTATAAATTGAACATAGACTCTCAAATGATAAATAAGAAGATTGTTTTGAGAAATAAGGTTAACAGTCTTATTAGGTTAAGGAACTAGGTTCTTTATAATTCACCGTTCTATTTACTTGAAACTATCTATTTTTATAAAAAAAAAATTACAATTTTTATAATTGACCATTCCATTTACTTTATTAACTTTTTTCTATTTTTATTCAATACTTGAAACTATTTTTTTAGCAACAATCTCTATCTATTTAAACAACATCGCATCTAAGTCTTTTTTTTTGAAATGTAAGCATTGCTAATATCAATATTTGAAAAATACTAAATTACACGAATCAGTTTCCATGAAACGACTCACGAATAAATTGAAAAAAAATGAATTAATTTGTGTTTTGTCATATTAAAAAATAACGTGTGACTTGTTGCTCTTTAACTTTGTACAGCCACAAAACTTCGTGGTCAAATTTGTAATAAGTTACATTACTCTTAAGACTTTATTTTAGTTTCCGTAGTTAGATCTAGTTTGAATCAAGTTTCGAGTTTAGACCTCATATATAAATTTGATTTGATGACAGCTTTTAAGTGGTGGTTAAGAAATAAAAATAAAATCGACCCGTTTGCTTACCTGAAACAAACGAAAATGACGAGTGCTTCAGTCGTGTTTCAAAAAAATAAATAAGCAATGAAGAAAATACCACTAAAGAAACAAAAATACAATTAGTCAAAGGCCTTAATTTATGTTTGATTCCTTTACAATTAAGCTTGATGGATCTTAAAAATTTTTAGAAAATAAATCTAGAAAAAGACACATAAGGAAAACGAGGCATTGATGAATTAAATAAGTGTTTTGTTAATATATGTCTTAAAGATATATAGTAAAGATTAAAAATAATATTAATTATTTATTATAATTTAAAAAATATTAATAAATATTTTTAATTTTTTTAAAATAATAAATATTTGTATTTTTTATTTAATATTTTTATTTATTATTATTTAACAAAATCTATTAAATAAAAAATAAGTTTAATTTTAATTTATTATTATTATTTCAGTATAAAGGCAAAACTCTATTCTTTAATGATGTATATTAATCAAATTTTAAAGTCGTTCGAAGAGGAATTTAATTTCAATTGGCATGGAAACTTATTTAAGATATTCTTATCGCAAAAAAAAAAAAATTATTGGATGAAAGTGAAATTATTTTTTATATTAACACATTTAAAATTAAATCCCAGAATAAAATGATGTAGAAGGAATAAAAAGGATAAATGATTAAAATATTAATTAAAACAGTTAATTGCTTTAAAGTGTTTCGCCACCGTGTTGGCTCCGTTAGAGGAAGACTGCAAAGTACAACTCCACTTTTGTTCTCTCTCTCTCTCTCTCGGATCCAAAAATCATTGTGGAATCTGTCTCTCTCACAGTCACAAGCAAAGGTGCTCTTCTCTCTCTCTCTCTCTCTAACTAACTAACCTTCAAATGCATCCATTCAACTCTTTCTTTGACTTTGCACCCTCATTGCCATTCTGGGTTATCTTTTTTTTCTGCTTCGTTTTTGCTATTTCTCTGCATACCCATTTGAGTTTTCGGGTACTACTGCATATTAGTGCCGTCAATTCTTCAAATTTGGCGTTGACCCATTGTTTATCATCTTCTTCTTGATTCACTAGTTAGCAAGGGAATGGTGGTTTTGAGTGTAATTTGATCCAATTCCCTGAAAATCATCATTGCACTCTTTATTGCTTTTTAATTTGATCCCATTTCAGTGTAATTTGGATTCTGGGAATTCTCAATGGGAAATGAGAGGAAAGGAAATCAAGATTTGTAGCCAAAAACAGAATCTTGGTTCCTTCTGTTTCTGTTTGTTATTTTATATACATTGCTTTACCTTTTTTGCGTGTTTCCTAAGTTCTGAATTTTTATCCTGACATGTGTTTTCTTGATTCAAGATTTTTTTTTTAATTTTCTTTTTAAGAGGGAGCGCTGCTTAGATTCTATTCCTAAATTTTGGTTTGTTTCCTTTCTGCTTCACTAGTGTGTTCCTTGTTGTTGGTTAAAAATCAATTTGATTCTTAATGTTGACTGCTAAGAACAGTATAAATTTTAGTGGGATTTTCTGAAATCATTGATTAGGATCATGCTGCAGAATATTTTTTAAAATTACCGTGTAATGTTATTGCCTGTTGCTGTTGGTATAAACGTATAGTTTAATTGATGGGATCATTTCAAGAACTCTGGCTGAATTATAGTTTGACCACTTAAACCTTGATTATATTTTCCTAAAAGTGCACTCTGATTTGTTCTGAAACTTCTTTTAGTTTGGTTATTGGATGTGCTGAAGGAGACTTCATTAAGTTCTTCTGCTGAAGAAGTGAGAAATTCGTGTTGTGACTAAGAGCTATTTGTTTACAATGTTCACAGAGTAGAGAATTTGCTCTATCAAGAACTGGGGGAGGTTTAGGCCCATGATATTTTGATATCTCTCTGTAATAGGAAGACCATGGGACGAGCTTCACCATTACTTATAATTTTTTTGGTTCTTGGTTCTTCCTTTGCCACGTATAATCTGGTAACGATGATAATCCACTATGGATCTTCAGAAAGTGTGGCTATTGATGATGGTGCATTATTTTTTGATCCCATTACTGAGATGCCTGCGCATGTAAAGAATCGGAAGACATCTAAAGCACCCTTTCATGTTGCTTTAACGGCTACTGATGCTCCATACAACAAATGGCAATGCCGCATCATGTATTACTGGTATAAAAGGCAAAAGAACTTGCCTGGATCAGAGATGGGAGGATTCACTAGAATTTTACATTCTGGAAAGCCAGACAACTTGATGGATGAAATTCCTACTGTTGTGGTTGATCCTCTTCCAGCAGGTCTGGACCGGGTGAGGTTACTGTAACTTTCAATTAAATAAAAATATTTATGTTTTATCTTTATTTCGTTATCTTTTTTTTTTCCGGTTTATTGGCTTAATAATATTTTAGTTGCTTTTAAAATTAATTCAGCTTGATCGTTAAAGTCCATTGCTATACATGCTTGTGTATGTAAATCTGTTTATCTCTTCTTCTTCTTCCTTTTTTATTTATTTATTTATTTTTACATTTTTACAAGTCAAAATAAAAGGGATGGGGTTTTGTAGTCCTCTGGTGACATGAAATAAGTAAAATCTTAGAAAATGATTTGGTGTCAATGAAATAATTCAAAGGATGATATCAGATGGAGGAAAAGAGATGGATCATTGAGAAAAACCATTACACAGTTTCGGTGCATGCTTAAATTTCTAAAGCAACCCTAATAAGAAATGGAAGTTTAGGGGTGTTTTCCTTTTGTCTTTTGAAGATGAAATTATTAGAAGCTCAGTACTGCAGAGTTCAGTCTTCAAATGTTTGGTGGGGCAAATATTTTGTCCATAAATTTGGAGTTCCATCTATTTATAAAATTTATCCTTCTTAGAAGTTGATGCAAATAAATGTCGGCTGCTTGACTTGTATTTGAAGCTTATTTTTGCTTGTCTATCCACATTTTGTATTCCTCTCCTTTAGCTTTTTGTTATTGATGTTTTGATAAATAGTCGATAATTGAATGTCCTCCTCTAATTCTTTATCTGATTTCTATGTATACCTGATTGGACATTTATTTATTTAGTCATTTTTGGTTTTCTACGGTCAAAACAATTTAAATGTTTTCTGACTTATTGCTTAATCTGTTTCTGTTTGCAGGGATACATTGTCCTGAATAGACCATGGGCCTTTGTTCAGTGGCTGGAAAAGACTACTGTAGAGGAAGAGTTAGATCTCTTATACTAAGTGATCTATCTTTTATTTTACAATATAAAAATTGTCTTAGTTGCTCTGCTTTTGATGCAGATATGTGTTAATGGCGGAGCCTGATCACATATTTATACGTCCTCTGCCCAATCTGGCTTATGGAGGACATCCAGCTGCTTTTCCATTTTTTTACATTAGGCCTGATCAGAATGAAAAAACCATAAGGAAATTTTATCCTGAAGAGTATGGACCAGTTACAAATGTTGATCCAATTGGCAATTCTCCTGTAATTATCAGAAAGGTAGAATCTCTTCCAAAAACTGCTACTATAATTGAATAGGATCGATACATTTTCTTGATGTTTGAATAACTTCCCATGTCCTTATCATTGTACTGGTTCTTGTAACCAATTTTATCAATTACTGGTGCTCCTCCTTTTAAATTTCATCAGCATTGTGTTGAAAGATCTTAATGCCAATCAGTTTCATATAGACTTTTCTATTTTTTTTTTCAGGATTTGATTGCAAAGATTGCCCCCACATGGATGAATGTTTCTTTGAAGATGAAAGAGGACCCAGAGACTGATAAAGCTTTTGGATGGGTGCTAGAAATGTATGTCTGGCCAAATAACTGATAGCTGATGCTGCATTTTTTTTTTTTGGTTCTAAAAGGTAAAGGTGCTTATAGTTTGATACTGATGTTATGTTAATGGTACTTTCTTGTTGAACCAAAGGTATGCTTATGCTATAGCATCTGCCCTTCATGGTGTGCGGCATATTTTGCGGAAAGACTTCATGCTACAGGTTTGGCATATTCTAATGTTGCTCTTAATTTTGTATTTGGTTTATGTTGTTATCAGCTCAAGTGGGTTTCAGATATGACAAGCATACCAAACTCTAAATTTGCTTTTCTTGAATGTGACTTTTCAGCCCCCATGGGATCTTGAAACTTACAATAAGTTTATAATTCATTATACTTATGGATGTGACTACAATCTAAAGGTAAAGTGTTTCTTTATCTCTCCCATTCCTTGAATTTTTCAAAGTTATGGTATTTGAATATTGCTTATAAATTTCCCATCCATGTGAACACATCTCTGAACTCCTCAAATCTGCTTTATTTTCTCATTATGCGATGTAGCTTTTCTTTAGCAGATATAGACTTTTATCAAAATACACTTGGTACTTGTCATCTATTGTGTTATTTCTTATAGTAGTCTCAATGATGTTTCATGATGCTTAGGGTGAGTTGACGTATGGTACAATTGGTGAGTGGAGATTTGACAAAAGGTCACATCTACGGGGTCCTCCACCAAGAAACTTGTCCTTACCCCCACCAGGGGCTCCTGAAAGTGTGGTATGTCTAGAGCTTGCCAATTGATTTAAGCAGTTCATCTTATTTGGATAAATTATCTAGCAAGAAATGCTTTACATGATGATGCATATAACTTGATTCAAAACTTACGTAAGGTTCTATAACAAATTTTCTCTGTAATTTCATGCTTACTTTCATTTCTCCTACATGGAAGCTGAGAAGAAAATGGCAATTTTTCCCCGAGTATGTATAACCATCTAAAACTGTGAATCAGTAACAAAAGTATTCATATTTGAGAAGTTTGAACACTGATCCAATCATTAGACTGCTGTTTTATTTACCATCCCTAATGATTCATTCTTTGATTGCATAGTTGCATTAGAATTGAGAAACCTTATTTGTACCTCGTAGGGGTCCATATGTTGAGATTGTGCATGAAATGAAGTTTGATAGTTTCTAGGGAATGATTTGACTAGTGATGAATCTATTTGCAAGTAGTGACATGATAATTATGAGTCTTAGTTACAGTTATAGGCCACTAGCATTGATTCTGTCCAATCCTTCATCTTCCAGTGCTACCTGACATAAAAGGATGCAGTGAAGGGCATTTGTTATCAAATGTATGTGCTTGATGAATGTTGCCAAATGATCTTTTGTGGCTAGAATTTTTAAGGTGCCACTACATTTGCTTGTTTTCCTCATCTACTGTTGTGTGTAATTTTCTTTGACCTTTGTTCCCCTTCGTTCTCCTCCCCAGGAGGAAAAAAAGAAAGAAATTTTGTCTACCCTATGTATACTTCGCCTTAGGATCATGAAAAGTGGCTGGCTGGAAATGTTACTAGATGAATGGCAAAGAACCAAGCCTGGCAAAGAACCCTTTCTTCTCTCTCTCTCTGTCTCACACACAGACACACACACACACAAAGGTAAAGACGAGAAAATGTAACATTAAATAGAGAGAAAAATTCTTCTGCACCATGGTGCATCTTATTCTCCTAGATGTTTTGGTTTTTTTCTCATTGCTCCTGAAAGATTTCAGGGGCAATTGAGGCAATAGCCTAATAGGTAACCACATCCCTCTTATGGAGAGGGAATCCTTGGTTTAAATCTCCATTCGTCTGTGTTAGCGAGCATTGTCAAATAAAATATCCCTAGTGAGGATCCCGTCAGCATCTGAAGCTATTTTTAATTCAGCTCCTTTCAATGTGGCATTGCTGTTTTGTTTCATCTTAACAGCAATATTAGATTAAGGATTAGCCTTTTGAAAATGCGGTTGGTTCTGCAAACATGATCTGCTTGTTTTAACAGTGAGCTAGTTTAAAGAGAATTTGCTTGATCAATTTCTTTGTATTTGGCGTTTTCAAATTTTAGTTATGTTTAATGTCATTCCACTAAGAAACCTTCTCTTGTGGCTTTGAGTTGAAATAAGGAAAACCTTGCTGTTTTCTCCTCACATTGATTCTTTTGTTACTTTCTTAGTTGTGGTTACTTGCCTACTTTAATCACCTCAGTCGGCAAGTGTAAATGTTTTTGAGAGACACCTTTCTCGTTTTAATGCTTGTCATTGTCTGTCCTTTCATCTTTTAGTGTTGCACTGTTTCATCTTTCCTCCCTTTTTTTAAGGGAAAAAAAATTATAGCTTTATGTAATTGGGGCATTCCAGCACAAGGCAATTGAGATCCCAACCTACGGCGTTTTATTTACATTTGAGCAGTATGCATTCAGCTTTAAATAGTATTTCTATATGAATATTCAGCTCTCCACTCCTTACCTGATATGAGCTATTGTTTTAGTTCATTGATGTTATTGTTATATCTTTATCTAGTAGCTAAAGCATGATACAAAGCATTATTAAGCTGTTATTTGCTTATAATAATGTCTGCAGGTGACCCTTGTAAAGATGGTGAACGAGGCTACTGCCAACATCCCCAATTGGGACACATCGTAAATATGGTCTTTTTTTATCCCCCTTCATCTTGGTATTCAAAGTGCATGTTTTGAAAAAGAAGAAGAGTATAGACATTGAGAAAATATTTTCTTCTGAGTCTAGTCATAGAATCATAGATCAATGTACACTATACCCCTTTATATGACAATTTAAATGAAGGATAAATCTTTATTTTTTTTTGGGTGATATTCTTGAATGAATTTTGGGCTAGTAGCACAATGCCATATAATTTGTTCAATACGTATTAGCTTAGCAATTGCTTATGTACTTATTGACACATTGTATGCCTTGAATAGTCCGAGACAACATTACAATTGTTTCTCTTCATTTCTACAGCTTATCTGCATTCTACAGTCATTCATTTCCGGAGACTAGGAAATTTGAATTAGTTATAGATCCACGGTTTAGAAGTAAAAATTGAAGCTTGAAATGCACCTCATTTTTCTAAGACTTGCTCGTCAGCATCATGAAAGTGAATAAGTAATTTATACAACTCACATTTCATTGGCACAATACTTGTCCCCACATACAAATGCGACTGGCTATGTGAATAGAGGAGGGGCATTTTGTAACACTCGAATTATCCAACGCGTTGAGAACTTATATCTCAATTCTCAAGAAGTGTGGTACATAGTCATCAAGTTCAAACTACAAAGTAGATTTTGTTTTGTTTTGTTTTGTTTTTTGTTTTTTTGAAGTCACAAAGCAGGTCCGAAGAGCTGGTAAATGGAGAAGGGAAGGTAGGCTAAAATGTAGGCTAAGTGAACTAAATGGGATTCAATTATGAAATCAAGGGGTCTGATAACATTTGAGTGACAATTCTTCAACTGGTATTGCTATGGTAAGTTCGATTTAATTGTTTAATGATTAAAAACTATTGTATAAGAACTAAGAAAGATATTAAATAATTTTAATTATAAACCAAAAAAAATTCATTTTACTAAATTAGATTGTTTGGACATGTAAGAAGAAGGTCAATGCAAATCTTAGTTAGAAGAATTGATCAGATAAATGATAGTCTCATAATTAAAGAGAGAGGAAGACCAATAAAAATTCTAAGTGAAATTATTAAAAATAATTTAGACTTAAATAGTCTATCATTAGATTTGGTTTTTGATAAACATTCAATCTATGTAATTAATTTCACCTAGTGAAAAAAGGTCTTGATTCTTGTTATACTAAATTAGCTTTTATTGAAATAGTTTGAATATTATTCTCACTCTATTAGTTTTCTCTCTCATTTATTAATATCAAAAGGTTATAAAAAAATAATTAATTACTTATTTGTTTTTTTAAAACAACAAAAAAATTGGGAATTTTTTTCTTTCTAAAGTGAATAATAAAAATGGATAGAGTAATTATTTATCAATTTTACTACAAGAATCTTAATTAAAATTAATAAAAAAATTGATCTGATTAAGATAAATAAAATTTATAAATATCAAATATTTTTTATCAGATTGAAAACTTAATATTTAAATTTTGCTAACAAGTGTGTTTGAAACAAAAGTAGAAAGTTTTAAATGAAAATAAAATATTTAATACATTGAAAATTAAAAAAGCTGTATCAAATATTTCATCCATCTCTTTATACCTGTCTTTTAAGATTTTTACGCAAGAATTAAAGAAAATATTAAATAGTCTCAAATACAAAAATATATAATGTAATATGATTAAATTATCATTTCTTTTACTTTATTAATTCTCTCTATTATCTAAGTTAGTATAATAAATTATCTTTCCATTAAAGAGGATAAAATAAAAAAAAATTAATGTTTTCTTATCTTAATATTCTCAAATGACAATTAATTTAAAATAAATCAAAATTTTAAAACAATAATTATTAAAGAAAAAAATACTTTATTTTCATTTAAAACTTTCTATTTTCGTTTCATTCACCAAATATTTTAATGCTGCATTGGAAAACTCTCTTGTTATTTTTGACCAATAATATTTATGCCTAACTCACCTCATTTATGGAGTTACATGAGTCGGTCATCAACCACGGCCATTATAAATTTTTAACAGCTCTACTAGTAAGTGGTGTGTTAGTCTGTTAGAGGTCAATTACATTGCCAATTGCATGCCAAAAGTTGCTCTGTTTTATTTTATGCTACTTTTTACGATAGGAGTTTCTTTTTTTTTTTTTGTCAGTTATTGCGTCAATTTAGACTATTTCCCCCCCCCCCCCAAAGTGTACCAAAAACATCAATATATAAAATCAATATATATATATATTATGTTATATCTAGTGAGAAAAATTTTTATTGTGAAAATGTGAGAGAAGTAAATTTTGATCATACAATCATATATGGATAGTCAAGATTAAAAGTTACTTGAAAGTCATGTGATCATTTAAAAAAGTTATATATATTTATGCTCTAATCTTGACCATTCATGAAAGATTTAATGGTCAATATTTACTCTTCTCGTTTCTTACAATAAATACTCCTCTCACTTGAGTAAGATCCATATATATATATATATAAGGGACATATCTAGTGAGAGAAGTTTTTATTGTTGAGAGGGTGAGAGGAGCAAATCTTGACCATATAATCATACATGGATGATCAAGATTAAAAATTACTTGAAGGTCATGTGACCACTTAAAAAAGTCACATGCATTTATGTTCTAATCTTGACCATTTATGTAATATCCAATGGTCAATATTCACTCCTCTCACCTCTCACAATAAACATTCATCTCACCTGAGTAAGATCACACACACACACACACACATATATATATATAGGACATATTTAGTGAAACGAGTTTTTATTGTGAGAGGGTGAGAAGAGTAAATTTTGACTATACAATTATATATGGATGGTCAAAATTAAAAGTTACTTGAAGGTCATGTGATCACTTAAAAATGTTACATGCATTTATATTCTAATCTTGACTATTCATAAAAGATTCAATAGTCAAGATTCATTTCTCTCACCCCTCACAATAAACACTCTTCTCACTTGAAGAAGATCCTATATATATATATATATATATTATGAGTTTTTATTAAATAAAAAGAATTTTTATTATAAGAATGTGAAAAGAGTAAATTTTGATCATATAATTATATATAGATAATTAAGATAAAAAATTACTTAAATATTATGTGATTACTTTAAAAAGTTACATATATTTATGTTCTAATATTAACTATTTATATAAGATCTAATAATCAAAATTTACTTATCTTATTTCTTACAATAAATATTTATCTTATTAGATATGTTATATATATATATATATATAATATTTCTTTAATTTATTAATGTCTTTTTAAGTTTCTTCAATGCTACAGAATTTGCTTCATTATAGAACAATGGGTTTTTTAAAAAAAAATTGTTGATCGGCTTATAAAATGTTTTTGTTATTATTATTATTATTTTTTTTGTAAAAGCTTTTTGCGTGAGCTTTCATAACTATCAACTATCAACTATCAACTATCAACTAGTTTTATTACCCCAAAAAAAATGGAAACTATCAACTAGTTTTGTTTTTCTGCGAATATTTGTCTTATGCAGTAAAGATATTAAAGAGTTACAACTCTAGGCCTAGCCATGTTCTTTGAACTGTACCAAAAAAAAAGCCGTGTCCTTTGAACGTTCATGAACTGTGTGGAGATAAAATAAAACAAAAAAAACTTTTAATTTCTTCCAGTATATACAAATAATAGTATAATAGAATAATAATTCTTATATTCTTACGTTATTTTTAATATCATTTTTTATATTTAATTAATAATATATAAATTTATAATTAATCAAATATATTAATTAGTTAATAAATAAATTTAAATTTAAATTATAAATTATAAATTCATTCATTTGTCAATTAATATATATAATTAATTATAAATTTATATATTATTAATTAAGTATAAAAAATAATATTAAAAAATTAATATAAGATGATTATTTTTTATAAAATAAATTTAGATAAATTGAGTTTTTTTATATGAAGACAAAATGTAATTTTTATATTATTGATTCATACCAAAGAGTTTTGTCGGTGTATTTTTTTAACTCTTGTCAGAGTTGACTCCATTTTTGAACTTATTCGGCAGGTCATGTAAGCTATTAGAATGACATTGACATTTCTATAAAACAATAGGAAAATAATATTTTCAAATAATTTTTATATATGATTAATGATATATAAATATTTAATTAATAGTATGCATTACGTAATTAATAAAACTAGTAAATACACAATGTTAATAAAAAATATAAGTTTTGTTAATAAATATCATAAGAGCATTTATTAAAGATATTTAAAATAATAAATTTTAAATAAAAAGTATTTGATGTATTAAAAATTATAAAAAATTATTTTTTATTTAAAATTTTTTATTTTAGTATCCTTAAAAAGTACTTTAAGGTGTCAGCAAATCTTAAAATATAAAAAGTTTTACATAAAAATAAAATATTTAATATATTGAAAACTAAAAAAAAATTACTATTTACTTTATTTTCATGTAAAAAAATTATTTTAACTTACTTAAGAAGTATCCTAAACACTTATTAACAAAACTCAAAATGTATATATCAATAATCAAGTGTAAAAAAAAGGGATTCTTGTTAACGTGTGGCGGCCACAGGAATAAAAGATAAAAATTATTAGGGTAATTTTTCTGGTACTCATCAAAATAAGAGGATTTTGGTACCCATCTTACATAACTCAATCACATTTAAATATATAAACAAGTTAATAAGTAAATTTATCTATATTATCTATTTATTAATAAGAGGTCTGTTGACAATTTTATTTAAATAAGACAATACTCAACAAAGCCAATTCACAATTTCGAACTTCAACTGCGTTTCAGGTTGGTAATAGTAATACCATTTTGGTCTTCACATCCTAATCAATTTTTTCTTTTTTAAATTTTTGAGTTATGATTTTTGCAAGAATTAAGACACTTTTAGTTGTTGAAAAATTTTGTTAATTTTTATGAAAAGTTTCCAAATTCCTTTTTCTTAGATAAGTTTGTATTTGTTTAGGGGTTTCTAGAACTTTCTTTTTAATGTTATTCATGTTGATACTCAATTTTGTTCATAAATTTTTATTTTTGTTACTTAATCAAGATATGAGCACCCAATTTTGTCCATAAAATTTATTTTTAAATCTTGAAAAAATGAATGAAAATCTAAAAAAAAAATGAAAAATGAAAGAAAAAAGGTTAAAAAAAAACTAAAGTGTCTAAGTCTCACATTGGAGAAGTCATGCTCTTTCTCCCTCCCCTCCTCCTATATATAGGGGTGGTTCTCTTTTGTCTATCATCCTAAAAAATTTTCACACTTGAGCTTAATATTAAGTATAAGAGCCTGAGAATTTTAGTAAATTTTTTACTTGAACTTAATACTAAGTATAAGAGCCTAAGACTTTAGTAAATTTTTTTTTCTTGTAAATGGGTTGCTTTTCAAGGTTTGATTTGAAGAGAACGCGTAGGGTTCTGTGCAATAATTTCTTTTAGCATAATATTTTTTACGCCTTGAGGGTAAGCTTACTTATTTCATTTTATTTTTTGTATTATTATTATTATTATTATTATTATTATATTTTATATAAGTGTTGTTCATTTTTAGCTTATTCATTTGTTAGTTTGATTGATTGATTGATTTATTTATTTTTGTATAGTTTTTATTTTAAAATTAATTCAAGAATAAATCGAGATTAGCTGAGTTGAGACAGCTTGTTAATCCTACACCTTTTAGAATCATCTAAATTGTGACAGCTTGATAATTCAATTTTTTTCCAAATAAAATAAATCACTAATCCATAAAGATTCAAAACCTTTTTTTTAAATAAAAAGAAATTTCATTTAATCATAACAAACTTGATAATCAATGGGTGACATCTCTAGTGTGACGCCGAGTTTCACCTATTCAAATCTTAACATGATTAACTGAGTCGTGAGGACTTGTTAATTTAAATTTTTAAAATAAAAAATTATTTTAAATTAAAATCAACTAACCCACAATTATTTTTTAAAAAACTACGTAACTTTGAGTTTTCCATTGCACTAGGAGATACGTAGGAGCAGAAATTCATTTCTGTCAAGTCAAAAATTAAATCTTCATAATTTAGTTATTCGTTTTTCTTTTATAAATAGTTACAATTTTTTAAAAGGGGTAAAATAAATATATTTGAGATTATTAAAATTTGCACAACTAACTTAAGGTACCGTTCTTGGAATGAGCAGTGTAGAGTGCTAACACATTCCCTACCTGTAATCAACTCCCGAATCCAAACTCATTTTCTAAAAGATCAGTTTTCCTATTTTAAGGTTTTTCTAATGTTTTCCCAATTTAAATAAACATTTGTGGCGACTCCATTGATTTTATCTTTTTTCGATCGTCCTGTCGCGATATCGGTCGCGACAGATGGCGACTCCACTAGGGACACTTAGAGAGTCAGGCCTGTTGTTGTTAGTTGTGTAAATTATTAATAATTTCTATTTATTTATTTTCCTCCTTTTGTCCTTGTTTTTGTTTTCTTATTTGTTTGTAAATAAATTTTTTTAATACTTTTATGTAAATATCTGATAGCATTATTTTGTGTCTATGACTTCCTTGTATATATTTTGTTGTTTACTATTTGTGCTCGATTATTGAAACCCTAGGGTAGATGATTGTTTGCTGGCCATTGTATATATGTTTTTACAGATTGAGGGTATTTTTATTTTTTAAGTTTTTGTACAGGTTTGTATGCTCTTCCACACACGACACCTACATGTTTATCACACACATTTGAGTGGGGCCCTATACCCGGATCTGAGTGAAGCATAAGTTAGGTAGAGGTTGCGTAGTGGTAGCCATTTTGGACGTACATCCTGTTTGGTTATCACGAAAACCTCATCTAAAGTGTGCCATTTTCATGAATGTCTCACACCTAGTGATTTACCCATTGTTTGTGGTCAACATTCTAAAATGAGACTTAGCTCTAGAGGCCTTTAGAGTAATAGAGCCACCCAATGGAAGTTCTCACGAATCAATAAGACTCATAGATCCTTAGGATAAACTTTCTCAAATTTAAGGGAATCCCGTAGGACATGAAGGGAGCGTACTTCTTCTTTACTTATCTATTCCTCATTCATTCTTGCATTTTAAAAAAAATCATAAAAAAAGCATCATCTTGCATTTTCATTCCTAGCAAAAAGAAAAAATCTTCTTTACCTATCTATTCCTCATGTCATTCATTCTTGCATTTAAAAAAAAAATCAGCAAAAATAGCAAAAATACATCATCTTGCATTCCTAGCATTCTTTCTTTTTTTTTAAAAAAAAAAAAATTCTTTTTCATTCATCTATCTCTCATGTCATTCATTCTTGCATTTTTTTTAAAAAATCATCAAAAAAAAGATACATCATCTTGCATTTTCATGATATTCTTAATTTAAAAAAAATATCATCTTGCATTTTTACAATATTCCTAGCATAAGAAAAAAAAATACATTATCTTACATTCTCATAGCATTCCTAACATTAAAAAAAAGATACATTATCTTGCATTTGCATAACATCCCCATAAAAAAAAACATACCATCTTGCATTTTCATGGCATTCATAACTCTAAAAAAAAAAGAAAAAAGATACCTCATTTTGCATCACCATGGCATTCATAGCATTCTTTTTAAAAATAAAAAATTCATCTGCATAAGTAGTTAATACTTCACATACATGCATGTTATCAATTTGTTCAATCAATGCTGATAATTGCATATTCACATAATGTTTTCTTGAGCAGAAAAGTAGACATTATAGCAGGAAAGCAATTTCTGTGATACCCTTACAGGACTCGTTCCCAGGCTAGGATCATGGATGAAATAGATTAAACTCAAGAGATGAAGAATGAGGTGAATCAACTCAAAGAACAAATGTCCAAGATGATGAAGATGCTATAGTCCATGGAAAATAGAAAGAGCACAAATGGGAATCCATCAGTGGCAAACGAAGGACATCCGATTACACCTCCTCACCTGCCTAGTTTTTCTCCAACCCTTTTGCAATATTAAGGCTTTAATCCTCAAGGAATTGTGATGCCGCTCACCACTCAACCCTCAGTCACCAATTCTCAGGAAATCCAAGTGCCACCCTTCCTACCATATGGCTTCCATCCCAGCTATGTACCATCATTAACCACCAATTCCCTTGGTAATAGCATGCCAGCAGTGACACCAATTTCAAACCTGTCAAACAATACCCAAACCCAAGTCACTCGATGGAATGCCAATGAAACCCCGCTGATACAGCACCCATTCCCTTTCTTTATCCCACCATATGGTCTCCCTTCCGGCTTTGTACCACCGTAGGCCTCCAATCTCTCTGACGGGCATATGCCCGCCTCAAATTCATTAAGCACAGCCTAACTACATGGCCATTACCTTGGTGCTAGTGGGACCTCACATGTACAACATTTTGTCCCTACTTTCATGCCACAATACCCAATGGATTCTTCTGCTGAAAATCATCAGTCCAAAGAGAAGTTTGAAATTCTTGAAGAAAGACTTCGAGTCGTAGAGGGAGCAAGTGGCTATGGTCTTCTGAATGCTTCAGAACTTTGCCTTATCTCGGATGTTGTCATTCCCCCAAAGTTTAAGGTCCCAGATTTTGATAAATATAAGGGGACTACTTGCCCAAAGAATCACTTGATAATGTACATTCGCAAGATGGCTTCACAAGCTCACGATGACAAACTGTTAATTCATTTCTTCCAAGACAGTTTAATTAGGGCAACTTTGAATTAGTACACACATCTTAAGCGTGCCTGTATAATGAGTTTCAAGGATTTAGATGATGCCTTTGTAAAGCAATATAAGTTCAACATTGACATAGCACCAGATAGAATGCAACTACAAAACATGTCTAAGAAGGATGTTGAGACCTTCAAGGAATATGCTCAGAGGTGGAGGGAAATGGCTGCACAAGTGGAACCCCCTTTGTCAGGAAAAGAGATGGTTGCTATGTTCAATAATATACTACACGCGTCATTCTATGGTCATATGATTGGAAGTGTGTCATCAAATTTTTCAGATATCGTGATAATTGGTGAAAGGATTGAAAACGAAATGAAAAAGGGAAGATTGCATCAAATGAATGATGGACAAGCAAGTATGGACAAATATTAAACCAGCTAAGGATGGACTTCAGGTTGAATGAGTTAAATGAGGTTTCAAGAAAACTCATGGATGACAATGGTTACCTAAACAATAATTCACTAGGCGTTTCCAGAAGGTTTCTACACATTCCCATCTGCAATAGGAGCGAATGCTTACAATGGTTGATCAGGGGCAACCTTAGAAAGTTCAATCAAGTGGTGTTTTATTTTTCTAACCGTCAAGAATGAACTGTACCTTGGAGTCCTCCAGCACTGAAAAATTTTTGAGCGACTGGTATTCTGATTTGTTTACCAAGTTGTTACCATGAAATGATGGTTTAATTGTACTGACCTCATACTTTTTCAATTATTAAAACCATTTGGGTTTTGAACTTATGTGAACTTTCTTGAAGCATTAATGTGATGGATTTGTATGGATTTAGCATACCTTGTTTCCTTTTCCTTTATTCTTGGCACTTATGCTCTTGTCAGATCTTTCTTATCATTTTACTTGTGTTCTTTTGGTTCAGATCCCATGGGGCTCTCATTCTGGAAAAAATTTGTGGTCATGAGGCCCATGTGTACAAGTGTTCTTTGTCCCAAAAAATATGCAAAAAAAGAGAAAAAAAAAGAAATAAAAGGAGCAAATAAATAATCACTTAGTGTGTATTATCTTTTTGTCTCTAAATTAAAATTTTTGAAAATGAGCAATCAAAATTTGAAATGAAGATTGGTCATCTTTCTCTATCTCCCACAAGAATTCATTTTTTCATTATCCCTCGTTGTCCTATTTTGAGCTTGAAAGTTTTCTTCAATAAATCTTAGACAAGGATCACCTCTACACTAGAGGATAACACAAAAAAAAGGTTGATTGCCATGATGATTATTTTGAAGCATAATGAAAAAAAGAAAAGAAAGAAAACGTGAAAGGGGCGGAAAGTAAAAACAAAAAAAAATTAACAAAGTTTAAGTTTAAACAAGGATGAAAAAAGAATAATAAGAGAAAAGTGTGCTTGAAAGTGCAAAAGCAATTGACAAAGTTTAAGTTTGAACAAGGATCCTTGGTCCCACTTAACCTTTAAACACTTGTTTGAGCCTTATACTCTTCTTTTCATAACCCTTAACCTTGGCCACATTATAAGTCTTAAAAAGTCCATTATGATCAATGAAGAGTTGTTTTCATTTTCATTGACTTTAATTTTGAGACAAAAAGTTCATACCCTGCTGAATTTGCAATCCTTGCTATTTAAAAAAAAGCAAAAAAAATCGTTAGGCTGAAAACTCGCAAGGGCGGTCTAAAAAAAAGATAAGATAAAAAAAAAAGACTTACATTAGGGTAAGTTGTTACCCTGTTCAAGTTGCCCCTACACTGGGGCATGTTTTCTTTTGGTTCAATTTGGCTCTATATTGGGGCAAATTTCTACATTGTTCAATTCGGCCTTACACCGGGGCAAATCTTTTGGTTCAACTTGGCTCTACATTGGGGCAAGTCTCTACCCTTTTCAATTCGGCTCTAAACTGGGACAGTTTGCTTTGTTTTATTTGGCCTTACACTGGGGCAACAATTTTATTCTCAAGCTCCCCACTAGGACAATTTTTGTTGTCAAATGGCCTACACTAGGACATCTTTGTTCTCAAATGACATACCCTGAGTCAAATTCATTTGATATCATACATGAGGGTAGATTTTTGTGGATACCTGATAAAGCAATGGTCATGATGTCTAGTTTTCAAGTAAAGATCAATCACATCCAAACTGGGGCAAAAAAAAAAAGAAAACGAAAGGCAAAATAAAAAAAAAAATTCTTGACTTTCGTACTATTCCATTTCTTATGTCTTTTTCCTTTGTAAATGTTTTTTGTATAGTCATACTCCCAAAATCAATCAAAAAAGGTTTCTCAGTTAGTAAATCTCTTTCCTGTTGTACTTTTGAATCCATGCATATCTGGTACATGGTGCTTCAGGTTAGGTGAACATGAGTACAATAGTACAATTTAACCATTTAATGATAGTCTCTTGTTGAACAACTCAAGCCAAAGGAGCTCTAGAGTTTTAATCAATGAAGGGAATGACATCCTCAATGAATAATTTAGATTGAAGTGTGTCCAGTGGAAATAGGAACCTTTTGGGAAAGAAAGTCACAAGCTTCCACCAAGTCATATCTATTGAAGAGGAATTTGAACAAGATGAGATTGATAATGATTCCCTTGAATATGGGTTTGGTTGGTCAAAGTTTTTCAAGAAGCGTTTGGTTCAAAACTTTGAAAAAATAAAATAAAATATTTCTCTCAAGCACATTCACTTCTTTGGCTCAAGGCCTTTTGCATAAGTTTTTCTGACCCAAGGCACATTGCTTAAAGTTCTTCTGGCTCAAGGCCCTTTAAGAGTATTGATGAGAAAAGAAAGAATGACCAGACAAATCATAAAGCAAATCAACGAATTTCGACCTTGATCCTGCTGTGGGAAAAAGTCCTTAAGGGTTGTGAAACCAAAGCTCTGATGTGCAAAAATAAAATAAAATTGCTTACTCAATTTGTTCATGAGAATCTCTACAATAGGGCATCCATTGCATCATGCATTATATTTGGCATCATATACACTGTCCTTGGGCATCACATCCATTACATCATGCATCGCCGCTGGCATCACATGCATTGTCCTCTGGTATCACATTCATTGTATCCATTGCATCATGCACCATCTCTGGCATCACATGCATTTACAAAATCAACACCATTTCTTTTAATTTTCGGGTCCTCGTACCCATCGCTTCCAAGACAAGTCAGGGTCTTACCTCATTACCTTTTGATTTTTGAGTCCTCGCACCCATTGCTTTCACAGCAAGTCAGGGCCTTGTGCCCATTGCCTTTAATTTTTTACCTTTCTGTCCAGCTTCGACTGGCACCCTGCCCCACAAGCTGTTTACCTTTCTGTCTAGCTTCAGCGAATACCCGACTCCGCAAGCTTTTTACTTTTCTGTTAAGTTTCAGCGGATACCCGACTCCACAAGCTTTTTACCTTTCTACCTGTAAACTTCATCGAATACCTGATTGTGAACACCCAATTTTGTCCGGGGCGTTTTGTGAATAAAAAAAAAGGATAAAAAAAAGGACTCATTAACCCGTAACCCATAAACCAACCCGTTAACCCATCACCCGTTAACCCACAACCCATCAGTTATCCTCACACTTAAACTCATCACTTATCCTAAAACAGACCCCATCAGTTATCCTAATCCCCAAACACTTATCCTAACTATCCCAAACAAACCTATCCTAAACTAACCATAACTCATCCTACCACAAACTTATCCTAACATAAACCCATCCTAACTCAAACTCATCCTAAACAAACTTATCCTAAACCTCCCATCACTTATCCTAAACAAACTCCTAATCACATTCTAACTCAAACACCTCAGCCTAATCCTCTCTTATAAAACACCTAACCCACACACAAAAAAATGATCAGAGCATATACTGAGAACCTATACTGAGAACCTGACTCACGCAAGTATTCGGGTCATATTTACTATCTACTCACTTACGTTGCCTCCCCTTAGCAGCTCTGCCAAAGTTCTTTCATCACCTCCCCTCACTCTCAGTTTACTCACCTTCACCTCTCACCTCATATTCACTTCCTGCTTCACTCACACCACCACTGTCAAGCTTTCATCTTCACCGTTCTAACACTATCACCGCCTTCAAATTCCCTTAACCATCGACTACCACTTATAACCCATCCACCAAAGAAAGCCATCTCTCTAACCTTTATTCTCTTCATCTTCAACCCTCCCATCACCAAACGGATCACTCACCACCTTCCTTCCATAATCACATCACCACACACCATCTCCTCTTCACCTTCAATAACCCATACATCCTATAGCCTTCACAAAACCAATCCTCAACACCCAAACAACCCAAAAACCATAGCTAGACCGTAACCCATATCAGCACACAATATCGTGAACCAGCCGCACCATCGTTCCAAGCCAGATCTGCCGCTTCCCGTCGCACCCAACCAGCGAGTCGCCGCTCGACCACTCCGGCTAACCGTGACGCAGCCTGTGCAATACCACCAGAATTCGCAGCAACTCCGCCCAACACCCATTCACTTAGCCGCGCTACTGTAACCTCGAATCGGAGCCACCGCGCCTCACAACCATTTCGATCCGTGCGACCCACGACTCGAACACGAACCTAGTCGTTCGTTCAAAGTAGATCGACGTCGCCAAACCATCGCACGTCCCTATCGCGAAGCACCGCGACCCGCAGAAGCCGGCCCTGAACTCCACACCGCGTCGCCGGCGTCAACCGAACGTGACTAGTCTGCACTCCTCCGTGCCGCCGGCGCACCACCAGTTGCTTCCCTCTGCAACTATCCCAAATAAGAAGACCCCATTTTTGGTTCCGTAAGCATTCTGTTCTGTTTTTAAATTTTTTTTTTTGGGTGGTTTGGTTAATGGGCTTATTGTGCTAAAGAAAAAAAAATAAAAAAAGATAATAAAAAATAAAATGAAAAGAATGATAAGAATAAAAAATATAAATATAAATAATTGAATTTTTTTAAAACAAAATGAGTTACCTGAGTTGCGACAGCTTGCTAACCCTTATATTTTGTAAACGTCTGAGTTGCGACAGCTTGATGGTTTACATTATTATTATTATTATTATTATTATTATTATTATTTAAATTATATTTAAATTATTATCTTGTTTTCAATTTTTTTTAAGTTAAATCGCTAATTGATAATTTTAAATAAAAGTTTTGTAACAAACTTGATAATCAATGGGTGACATCTCTAGCGTGACGCGAGCTTCACCTATTTAATCCTTAATTTGAATAACTGAGCATGACGACTTGTTAATTCAAATTTTTAAATTTTTTTTAATAAAATCAACCAACCCACCAATATTTTTTAAAGAATTACGTGACTTTGAGTTCCTCATTGCAGCTGAGGATACGTAGGAGTAGAATTTCTATTCTGTCAAGCTAAAAAAATAAATTTTCATAATTTATTTGTTTATTTCATATTATTTTTTACAAAAGGGGTAAAACAAATATTTTCAAGGATTATTAAGAATTTGGATAATTAATTTAAGGTACCGTCTTAAGACGGGTGTGTTAGGGGTGCTGTGGGATTAAGTTTCCACCCTTCTCTACATATAACCGACTCCCGAATTCAATCTGGTTTCAAAGATTATTTTTCTTAGGTTTTCTAATTTTTCCTAATAAAAAATAAAATTAGTGGCGACTCCTAATTAAATATATTTTTAATTTAAGTTGCTATTTCACCGCGATTATCACGGTCGCGACAGATGGCGACTCCACTGGGGATACTTGAGAGTCAAGCCTGTAAAAGTTAGTTATGCAAAATTTTTGGTGATCTTTATGTGTTTGTTTTACCCTTTTTTTTTTCTTTTTATTATTTGATGATTTTTTTATATATATTATTTTTAGTGTTAATTGTTGTACTATCTGAACCTTAGGGTAGAAAACTTTTGGAATTTGTTTTGTATTTGCTTTGTTTTGCAGGATGTGGGTAGTCTTTAGGATTGTGAAGGTTTGTACGCTCCCAAAGACCCACTGCACACCTACACATAAAGCACACACATTTGAGTGGGGCCCTATACCCGGGTCTGAGTGAAGCCTAAGTTAAGTAGAGATTGCGTAGTGGTAGCCATTTTGGATGTACTTCCTGTTTGGTTATTGCGAAAACCTCATCTAGAGTGTGCCTTTTTCATGAATATCCCACACCTAGTGGTTTACCCACGAAATAGTGGTCAACATTCTGAAATAGAACTTGGCTCTAGAGACCTCTAAAATAGAAAAGCCACCCCACGGAAGTTCTCACGAACCAGAAAGACTCTTAGATCCTTAGGATAGAATTCCCAAGTTTAAGGCAACCCCATTAGGACACAAAGGGAGCACACCTTTCATTACCTTTAGATTTATCCATATCTTGTGAGTTGTTCAGTCTTTTAATGTGACAAACCATACTTGCGTCCCTCTTAAATTTTTTTTTTCCAAAAAAGAGGAGATGAATCATTATTAAAGGACCAACAACTCACTCATTCATTATTGCATCACAAGTCATCATTCTTCGCATTATGTTTTCTCCAAAAACCATGCATTGACAGTTCTTATGTGTTAAATCCAGGTATGTTGAGGGACTGTTAAAACTAAGTGCCTAAGGATTAACAGTGAGTATTTTTTATTAATAATGGAACGTGTCATGGGATCAGATCACAATGAGGTCATTTTGAAAAAGACTTTGCGACTTAAGGCTAATGAAGTTGACACAGAAAGCCTGTTGAGTTTGGGCCGAATGTTGAAGAAGACACAACGCTTGACCTTCATTGCGAGATATGGGAAGATTCTGAATCTGTTAGAGGTTGATGTACAGGTAGAAGCTATTACCGCGCTAGCCCAATTCTATGACCCACCATTGCGTTGTTTCACGTTTCAAGATTGTCAGTTGGCCCCCACCTTAGAAGAGTTTAAGTAGATCTTGGGCTTACCGTTGGAAAAGGAAGAGTCATACCTCTATATAGGCCACCATGCATCCATGCCAACCATAGCAGACATCTTGAAGATTCATGTGAAGGATCTGTAAAAAGCAAAGCAAAATAGGAAAGGAACAAAGGGATTCCCAAGGAAATACTTAGAAGAGCACATGCGCCACCTAGCCAAGGTTGAAGACTGGAATACCTTTATGGATGTGTTAGCCCTCACTATTTATGGCAGCATCCTATTCCCGAGTAATGAAGACTTGATAGATTTTGCAGTAATAGATGTGTTTCTCGCTCAAAGGAATAATACCGCTAATCCTGTCCCAGCCCTTCTTGCTGATGTTTATTATACTCTAAATTTCTGCCATGAAAAGAAGGGTAAGCGGATCTTATATTGTCTACCGATGTTATTCGTATAGCTCACAAGTCACATGTTCAAGAGGGGCTATGAGGATCTATGTCCCATTACAAGTCTCAAGATGCTCCAGTTGAAAACCAGGAACGGCCATGAATGGGCCAAAGAATTGGCCAAACTTGAGGAAAAGAAAATTGTATGGTACCCACAGTGTAAAGAAGGGCAAACAGTGGTCTATCAGTGTGAAGGCTTTCCTAATGTTCCTCTCATGGGTACTCGGGGATGCATTAACTACAACCCTGCCCTGGCATTGCGACAACTAGGCTATCCCATGATGGGGCCACCATCAGAATTGGAAACCGCTCCTTTTGTCTGTGATATGCAAATGGAGTGTACTGAGACACTTAGGAGAGTGCGAGACGCTTGGAAGAAAGTTATTAGAAAGAGTAAAGAGCTGGAAGTCAGAAGCTGCGGAGTTAAAGAAAGTTACGAGCAGTGGGTCAAGAACAGGGGCGCAGGAAGTTAAGTTACCCTTTAAAATCCCAAGAACCTCTACAACAAGTAAGTCTCTCGCCTCCGACTTCGATAGAAGATGAAGAAATAAGAGAAAAGTTAGTGAAGCCAACAAAGAAAAAAGAAAATTAGAGCGAGTTGAAAAGGTTCGCCCAGGGCATGTGCGCTTTTAAGGCGTGAAAATGCTTGAAAAAAACGATGCTCTCGAAAAAGCAAACAAAAGGCAACGGACGAGAGCAAGATAGTATGTCAAAATCGAAAAATGTTTGGAAGCTCGCAAATAAGGAACTAAGGCTCCGGGCGGGAAAGAGATAAGGCTCGACGAAAAAATCAACAACTCAAGGAGTCGCTTGTAATTGCCAAAGCAAAGACAGAGAATAAGGCTCTTCAAAGAAGCAAATAGTATGAGGCAACAAGTGGAGACAGTAGTGTCAACCGGATATGAAGACATGATCGAATTGAGAGGTTGCGCCTTTCGTCAAGGAGATTGCAAGGTATGAAGCAGCATTGCGACAGGGACAAGAGGACTTGCAGAAAATGATAGATCATGCAAGACAACAAGACGAGGACATTAATGGATGGAAAGAAGAAGTCCATTTTTGGAAAGACTAATTCTCGAAGCTGGCATGCCTAGCCAACACGGCAATCGCAGACATTCCATATTACTTAAAGGTGGCGGATAAAATGGTCGATCCTCTTAAGACTTCGTTTCATTAAGTATTGCAATAATCTTATTGGACAAATGAAGCAGATGATCAGGGTGCAGTCGTTTGAGAAAGAGGAATTAGACTAGACAATGATGTAGAGTGGAAATAATGTATTCCTCTTAAATGATGTTGATGATTCTTTTTCAATTGAATAAAGTATGCATTTTTGTTCTTCTGATCCTATGTTGCACTGAAGATCCACTACTTTTGAACGAGACGTTCTAAGTAATGGTCATGACAAACTTTTGAACGAGACGTTCTAAGAAACAGTCATGACGAGCAAAGATTAAAGATACTCACTCAAATCCGCCCGGCACAAATTAACAATGGTCCTTTAACAAATCAATAATAATCATGGTTGTTTTAATAAATTTTACTTTGATTGTTCACAGGAAATTTAAAACCATTGCGCGACCAAGGAAAGAAGACACCAATCAAACCCGTGTTCATAACACAAGGGCTCGAACAAGGTTGCTTGCAGCAATGGCGGCTGAGAACGAAGGTAGGAACCTAAGTTTGGAAGTAGATGAAGTGAAAGGAAGGGTGAATGAGGTGACAGAATCTCAAAGAAGAATTGAGGAAATGTTGTCGGCCATGAGGGAGACCCTCACCTTGATGGGGCGGTTGGAGGTACAGGAGTAACCGGGCGCACTCGCACCCACTGAATACCACTTCTATGAGGACAAACCCGGGAGTCACTAATGAGGTACTTTATGTGGGAGGAACCTCAAACACTGCATCAGTAGTGATTCCTATTGGAGAAGGATATCATTCATTAGAAGGTACTCGCAATGAGGTCCATGGTAATACTGAGTTCACGTGGGAACCGCCACATATGATGACAACTGATTTCCTACCGGTACTTGACACGCAACTGTTCAAAATGACAAGATGAAAAAAGAGTGGATAGAAAAGATGGAAGAGCAAATTAAGGCGATCAAGGGTCCTAGCACCTACGGTCCCCTTGGGATAGAAGAATTATGCCCTACTGCTAACATCGTCATCCCCAAGGATTTCAAAGTCCCAGAATTTGTCAAGTATGATGGGAGCACTAATCCCTTTTTCCACCTAAAAACTTACATTACCAAAATGTCCATTTGGTCAAGGGACTGGAAGTTCCTCGTCAATTTTTTTCATGAAAGTTTAACTGGGTCTGCTTTGGAGTGGTGTATCCAATAGGACCTCTCAAAAATCTCCTCTTGGGATGACTGGGCGAATTTATTTATGGGTCAATATCGGTTTAATCTAGATACAGCCCCAACCCGGGAATAGTTGGGAACATTACAGAAGAAAAATGAGGAGACATTCAAACAATATGCCCAGAGGTGGAGAACTCTTGCAGCCCAAGTGCAACCGCCATTAACTTTGACTGAGATGTGCTCATACTTCTTGGGAACTTTAGGAGCTCCTTATATTGGGACAATGGTGGGCGCCGCTTATAGAGACTTTGCTGATTTGATTGCTATTGGAGAAAGAATTGAAATTTTGGTAAAGGCTGGAAAATTGCCAGCTGGCAATAATAAAAGTAGTTTCAAGAAGGGGTTCCCCCCTAAGAAAAAGGAGCCGAAAGTGAGTTACGTGCAGAATCTGCAGCCTTTACGACCCCGATATTCGCCATCCTACCCTACACCCCCATACAACCCAAACACTTACCCTTCTTATCAGACACCTGCACTGTCCCATTTACCTGGCCCAACCGCTCCTCCCGTAAATATACCTCAAACCCAACCATTCCAAATCAACAATATCCCGGTACCTCAGCCATATGCACCAACTCGCCCAATCTATACTCAGTACCCACCTCGGCCTCCGCAAAATTTCCAAAACTACCCACAACCTCGACCAAACTTCCAAAATCAAGGTCGTTTCCGTACCCAAAACCTACCCCCTTTCCTAAAACTGTCCATCTCAAACGCAGATCTATTCCAAAGGCTGTTTGATGCTCACCTCATCTCAGGGAACCCTGTACGTCCCCTACAACCACTATTTCCAGCATGGTACAATCCAAATTTAACTTGCAAGTACCATATGGATATTTCGGGGCACTCAATCGAAGACTGTGAGTCTTTCAAGATGGCGGTAAGAAAGCTTATCGCTTGTGAAAAACTGGACATTCAAGAAGAGGCTGGACCTAGTATTGTCAACAATCCAATTCCTAATCATGGTGAAAGGAATGTGGTGAATGCTTTAGAGATGGAAGGACACCCAATAAGGAATGCCATGAGCCTGCGTACGCCGATGACTCAAATATTTGAGGGGTTGAAGAAAGCGGTTATGATATCACGGCACCAGCTTCATCGAAAAGAAGAGGAGAAGTACGATGAAGAATCAAAATGTGTTTACCATTGTGGGGGAACAGGACACGATATTGAGAACTGTTGGGACTTCAAGGTTCGGGTCCAGGATTTACTCACTTTGGGAATAATACAAGTTGGACAAGGGGTAGCTTCCTCTGAAGAAGTCAGTGTGGTAGAACGCTTTGTGCTGAAGGTGCCACCTCTCAACCAAGCCAGGGCGCCAGGGAGAGTAGTTGTTACGGTCAAGAAGCCAATGTCATTTGCTTATGATGATACTCACTCAGTACTATGGAATTATGAAGCTAAGGTGGAAACAAAAGGAGTCGGGAAAAAGACTTCAAAGCCCCGAATTACTGAAATACTCCAGGATGAAGGGTATGTGACTAATATAGTTACAAGGAGTGGGTGATGTTATGGCCCAGTAGAAGTAGAGAAGAAGAAGAATGTTAAAGAATGGGGTAAGGAGGAAAACGCAAGAGAAGAGGAGAGAGGGAAAGAAGAGGAGGAAGAATTTTTGAAGATCATGAAATAGAGTGAATACGATGTGGTGGAACAGCTGAAGAAGACTCCAACAAGGATATCCTTTTTGTCACTCGTTTTGACATCTGAGTTACATCGAAAAGCGTTGCTAAGAGTACTGAATGAAGCTTATGTCAAACCCGATGTTACCCTTGAGAATGTTGTCAGCATGGTGGACCCGGTAAAGCACGTCAACATGATCACATTTATGGATGAAGAGATCACCTCTAGGTCTGAGAAAAACCCACGGGCCTTACACATAACCCTTAAATGCAAAGGGTATATAGTTGCAAAGGTGTTGATTGATGAGGGATCTGCATTAAATATCCTACCGAAGTCGACTCTAACTTCATTGTCAATAAGTGAGGATGAACTGTCACCTCGAGAAATGGTAGTGCGAGCCTTTGATGGAAATAGGAAGGGCATTTTAGGAGAGGTGATGTTTCCATTAGAGATTGGTCCAAGTAATTTTTGGGTATTGTTCCAAGTTATGAACATTGAGACTGGTTACACTATGCTCTTGGGGAGACCATGGATCCATGCTGCTGGCGCTGTTCCTTCTACACTACACCAGAGTATTAAATACATCGAGAATGGGTCGGTTATTACTATACACGGAGAAGAAGAAATCATGGTGTCAAACCGGTTTCGGTCTTGGTATGTGGAAAGTGCGAGAAAAGATAAGGAGAATTTGTGGCATAGCTTTGAGGTAGTTGAAACTGAACTCAGTGGGGGTGAGCCCTCGATGCAAACTGTGAATCGGTGGTGGCCCGAATTATGACTAATAATGGGTACCAGAAAGGAAAAAGCACTGGGCTCAAAATTGCAAGGAACTCGGACACCAATTTCACTTCCAGAAAAACTAGACAAGTTCGGATTGGGGTACGAAGCGGCTCTGGAAGAGAGAATGGAGAACATGACTTTAGGGAAAAGGGGTGATAAGGGCGAAATGAAGCATATTCCTCACCTGAGGGAAACATTCCCGGCACCAACCAAAGTAATCATGCCTGAAGAAGTCATTCGTCCCCAATACCATCTTACTATCAATGCATTGCATGAAGAAGGCCCTGAAGAGTACAAAGCAATCCGGCCTTTCACTGAAGAGGAGCCATTGAAGAACTGGCAATCTGAATCAATGATTGATGTTATTGCTTCCAAGTAATTGTCTAGTCATGCTGTAACAAGCAGATATTTATGTCTAGCTATGTTTTTATCTTATATTTATGTTATTTGAGACAATTAACTAAATAAAGTTGCATGTTTATTAAGCATTCCTCTGTGTCACTCTCTTTGCTTATCTTCTTTTTTTACATTTATTAGTTTTCTTTTCTTGTGCTTCTCCTTAAAAAAAAACTTCTTGCTCTTGCTTTATCATTTCTACTCTATTTTATCTTTCCAATTCCCCATAAATTACTTTCCAGGGATGTGAGTCTTGTAGAGAGTTCGTCTCATGAGAGGGACCTTGAAAACTTGTCAATTGATTCCCCTGCAATGTTTGATGAAGAGGATCTAGGATTTGGTGAAGAGAAAGAGATTGTTGAAGAATTTGAAAAAATGCTGGAATACTCAGAGAGGAAGTTTGATGTGAGCAATGAGGTAATAGAAGTAATTAACATGGGAACAGAAGAAGATAAGAAAGAGTTGAGAATAGTAGATAATCCTGAGCGTATAGAAATGGTGGCACTATTGAGGGAGTTCCTTGATGTGTTCGCATGGTCCTACAGAGATATGCCTGGATTAGACCCTGAAATAGCGTCACATAAAATTCCATTATATCCAGATGTAGAACCAAAAAGGCAGAAGTTGAGAAGAATGCACCCTGATATGTCACTAAAGATCAAAGAAGAAGTGACTAAGCAATTAGAAGCTGGATTTATAGAGGTGTCAAGACACCCGCAATGGGTAGCAAATATTGTGCCAGTACCAAAAAAGGATGGGAAGGTCAGGATGTGCGTGGATTATAGAGATCTAAATAAAGCCAGTCCAAAAGATGATTTCTCGCTCCCCCATATTGATGTTCTTGTTGACAATACAGCAGGAAATCATAGGTTCTCATTTATGGATGGATATTCTGGGTATAATCAGATCCCCATGGATGTTGATGACAAAGAAAAGATGACTTTTATTACACCTTGGGGAACCTTTTGTTACACAGTAATGTCCTTTGGATTGAAGAATGCTGGGGCTACCTATCAACGTGCTATGGTTGCATTATTTCATGATATGATGCATAAAGAAATTGAGGTTTATGTAGATGATATGGTAGCCAAATCCAAAGAAAAGGAAAGTCATGTAGCAGTCTTACGGAGATTATTTGAAAGACTCAGGAAGTATAAGTTGAGGCTCAATCCTAATAAATGCGTTTTCGGAGCATCCACTGGAAAATTACTTGGATTCATCGTTAGCAGAGAAGGGATAAAGGTGGATCCGGATAAGGCAAAGGCAATACAAGAGATGCCTCCTCCTAAGACAGAGCGAGAAGTGAGAAGTTTTCTTGGGAGACTTAATTACATCGCTAGATTCATTGCTAACTTGACCAGCACTTGTGAGCCTATATTCAAGTTGTTGAAGAAGCATCAGCCGGGTAAATGGGATGAAGAATGTCAAGAAGCTTTTGATAAGATAAAGGCTTATTTGATGAATCCTCCTGTGTTGGTACCCCCTACACCGGGTCGTCCTCTGATATTATATTTAACCGTACTATCAACCTCAATGGGGGCAATGCTGGGGCAGCACGATGAATTAGGAAAAAAGGAGCAGGCGATTTATTACTTGAGTAAGAAGTTTAATGACTGTGAAGCCCGATACATGGCAATGGAAAAGACATGTTGTGCATTAGTATGGACCTTAAAACGGTTAAGGCAGTACATGCTCTATTACACCACTTGGCTGATCTCCCGAATGGACCCTCTGAACTACATATTTGAAAGCCCTCATGTCTCATTAAGGGGTTTAAAATGGCAAGTGATATTATCAGAGTTCGATATCAAGTACATGACTCAGAAATCCGTCAAAGGAAGTGCAATTGCGGATCATTTAGCTAAAAATCCTCTTGAGGGTGGACAATTAATGACATCCGAGTTCCCTGATGAAGAAATATTGATGGTAGAAAGATAGGAAAGAAAAGAGGAGTCTGCGTGGAAGATGTATTTTGATGGAGCAGTCAATATGTATAGTAGTGGCATAGGAGCTGTTGTTGTTTCGCCAGATGGAAAACAATATCCAATTACTATTAAGCTGGATTTTGAATGCACTAATAATGTTACGGAATACGAGGCATGTGCTAGTGGTTTACAAGTGGCAATTGACTTGGGGATCAAGCAATTAAAAGTATCCGGAGATTCGACACTTATCATTTATCAAGTGAATGGTGAATGGCAAACTAAAGACCCAAAGTTGGTGCCCTATCAAAAGTATTTGACCAAGTTGACTGAGAAGTTTGAAGAGGTGACCTTTTCCCATATGGCTCGAGACATGAATCAGTTTGCAGATGCTTTGGCCACTTTGGCCGTAATGACTAAGTTGGATATCCACAATAATGTCCAACCCATCCAAGTAAAAGTACATAGTGAGCCCGCGTATTGTGCCAATGTGGAGGGTGAGCCAGATGGTAAACCTTGGTATCATGATATCAAGCAGTATATCCAACATAGAGAATACCCAACTGGGGCAAGTGAAGTGAATAAGAAGACTATTCGCCAGTTGGCTATGGCCTTTTTCTTGAATGGGGAAGTTCTATACAAGAGAAGCCATGATGGCATCTTACTCAGATGTGTGGATGCTCGGGAAGCTCGTTTAATCATGACTGAAGTCCATGAAGGAATTTGTGAGACTCATGCTAATGGTCATATGATGGCACGAAAAATTTTAAGGAGCGCTTTATTATTGGTCCACCATGGAAGCGACCGCATAGAATATGTTCAAAGTGCCATAAATGCCAGATATATGCAGATCGAGTCAATGCACCTCCATTCCCCTTGCACAATATGGTATCTCCATGGCCTTTCTCGATGTGGGGAATAGATGTCATTGGGCCGATTAGCCCTAAAGCTTCCAATGGTCATCGTTTCATTTTAGTAGCAATCGACTATTTCACCAAGTGGGTAGAAACTTGCTCGTATGCCAATATTACTCAAAAGGTATTTTTGAAATTCCTCAAGAGGGATATTGTCTGCAGATACGGAATCCCAGAGAGGATAATTACAGATAATGCTGTTAATCTCAATGGTGTCGAGATTAAGAAATTCTGTGAAAATTTCAAGATCAAGCATCATAATTCAGCTCCCTACAGGCCTCAGATGAATGGTGCAGTTGAAGCTTCAAATAAGAATGTCAAGAAAATTGTGGCTAAGATGGTTGTTAACTATAAGGACTGGCACGAAATGTTACCCTATGCTTTGCACGCGTATCGTACCAATATACGATCAAGCACTGGGGCAACACCTTTCTCCTTGGTGTATGGGAAGGAAGTTGTCTCTCCCATAGAAATTGAAATTCCTTCTCTAAGAGTGTTGATGGAGGCAAAGTTAGAGGAATCCGAATGGGTGAAGACTAGGTATGAGCAATTGAATATGATAGAAGAGAAAAGGCTGGCAGCTATTTGTCATGGACAGTTGTATCAAAGCAGAATGGCCAGATTCTTTAATAAAAAAATTCGTCCTAGAGAATTCTGTTCAGGAGATTTAGTATTGAAAAATATTTTTCCTAATCAAGAGGATGCTAGAGGAAAATGGGTTCCGAGTTATGAGGGTCCTTACATCGTTAAGCAAGCATTTTCTAGAGGGGCTTTAATTTTGCAGAATATGGATGGAGAAGAATTGCCAAGGCCAATAAATACTGATGTTGTTAAGAGATTTTATGCCTAAAAAAAATAAAAAAGAAGAAGAGGAAGCTCGTTAGGTTGAAAACCCGAAAGGACGGCCTAAGCAAAAGTTAGAGTAAAAAAAAAAGAGAAAGAAAAGAAAAATGGAGGTCTGTTAGGTCGAAAACCCAAAAGGGCGGCTTAAGCAAAAGTTAGGACAAATAAATAGGCAAAATCTCAAAGGAATGAGGTCTAAAACTCCAAACTGGGGCAATTTTTATTCTGCATTCAATTGGCCATACTGGGGGAAAATGTCTGAAAGATTAAAGGAAAGATATGTTGAAGAAAGTAGCAACAGAGACAATAGTTGGATTATCAAACGGTTGCAGGGAATCAATTGAATGAGGAACAAGGAACCAAAACTGGGGCAAATTTTCTTTCCCTTGCAATTTTCTTTTGTTTCTATGTTTTCGTCTTAAGCATGTGTCTTACCAGATATTCATCATATTACCAAAGTAATGAAAAGAAGTTTGTTCATTTAATGAATTTCTATCCATACATGAATGCATGTTTAACTTAATGAGTTAAGTCTCAAATAACATAAATTCAAGATCAACAGCTTGATTCTGACATTTCTACAGCAATCCTTCAATGATTGAGCTAGATTGAAAGATCTCAGTAGCTCAAAGTATAGTTTGCAATGTGACATTTGGTCGAAGTGATTTGTTGCCAAGAAGGAAAGGAAGAGTTGAAAAAAAGAAAATAAAGAAGAAAAAGGGTTAAAAGGATTCGAGATAGCCAAAGGTCCGATGAAGAAAAGCGGTGAACAAGGGTTTGATTGGTCAAAGCTTTCCAAAGTCGTCATGGTTCGAATGATTAAAAGAAAGAAAAAAAAAGAAGGAAAGAAAGAGAGAATAAATATAAAAGAAAAAGAGAAAAAAGAGAAAGAGAAAGAAAAAAAGGATTTTAAGGCATTGTCTAACTGTCATGAATGTTTCCATTGCAAATAAGATCGCCTTCATGCATTTGCATTTTAAGCGCATCGGCTCCATGCATTTGCATTTTAAGTTTTTGAGCTCATCGGCTCCATGCATTTGCATTTTAAACGCATCGGCTCCATGCATTTGCATTTTAAGTTTTTGAGCACTTCGGCTCCATGCATTCGCATTTTTAAGTTTTTGAGTGCATCAGCTCTTTTACTTTTGAGTGCATCGGCTCTCTGTCTTTTACTTTTGAGCGCATCGGCTCCTGTCTTTTACTTTTTGAGCGCATCGGTTCCCTGTCTTTTAATTCCTGTCTTTTACTTTTGAGTGCATCGGCTCCCTGTCTTTTAATTCCTGTCTTTTACTTTTTGAGCGCATTGGCTCCTGTCTTTTACTTTTCGAGCGCATCGGCTCCTGTCTTTTACTTTTGAGCGCATCGGCTCCCTGTCTTTTAATTCCTGAGCCCATCGGCTCCTGTCTTTTACTTTTCGAGCGCATCGCTCCCTGTTTTTTTTACTTTTCGAGCGCATCGGCTCCCTGTCTTTTAATTCCTGTCTTTTACTTTTCGAGCGCATCGGCTACTGTCTTTTACTTTCGAGCGCATCGGCTCCCTGTCTTTTAATTCCTGAGCGCATCGGCTCCTGTCTTTTACGTTTGAGCGCATCGGCTCCCTGTCTTTTAATTCTTGTCCTTTACTTTTGAACGCATCGGCTCCTGTCTTTTTACTCTTGAGCGCATCGGTTCCTGTCTCTGATTCTTGAGCGCAATTGGTTTCTTGTCTTTTACTTTTGAGCGCATCGACTTTTGTCTTTTAAGTTTCTTTCATTGAGCGCATCGCTCTTTGCATTATTTTGTTTCTTTTTGCTCCCGAACAAAATTCGAGTTCATGTCTTTACTCGTTCCTTACCATGATAAAATGAAAAACTACAGTTATTCTTTTTATCTAGTAAGAAACAAGTAAAGAGGGGCAACTGTAAATAACCAATTTTGTCTGGGGCGTTTTGTGAATAAAAAAAAATGATAAAGAAAAAAGGACTCATTAACCCGTAACCCATAAACCAACCCGTTAACCCACAACCCATCAGTTATCCTCACACTTAAACTCATCACTTATCCTAAAATAGACCCCATCAGTTATCCTAATCCCCAAACACTTATCCTAACTATCCCAAACAAACCTATCCTAAACTAACCATAACTCATCCTACCACAAACTTATCCTAACATAAACCCATCCTAACTCAAACTCATCCTAAACAAACTTATCCTAAACCTCCCATCACTTATCCTAAACAAACTCCTAATCACATTCTAACTCAAACACCTCACCTAATCCTCTCCTATAAAACACCTAACCCACACACAAAAAAAATGATCGAGCATATACTGAGAACCTATACTGAGAACCTGACTCGCGCAAGTATTCGGGTCATATTTACTATCTACTCACTTACGTTGCCTCCCCTTAGCAGCTCTGCCAAAGTTCTTTCATCACCTCCCCTCACTCTCAGTTTACTCACCTTCACCTCTCACCTCATATTCACTTCCTGCTTCACTCACACCACCACTGTCAAGCTTTCATCTTCACCGTTCTAACACTATCACCGCCTTCAAATTCCCTTAACCATTAACTACCACTTGTAACCCATCCACCAAAGAAAGCCATCTCTGCCAACCTTTATTCTCTTCATCTTCAACCCCTCCCATCACCAAACAGATCACTCACCAGCCTTCCTTCCATAATTACATCACCACACACCATCTCCTCTTCACCTTCAACAACCCATACATCCTATAGCCTTCATAAAACCAATCCTCAACACCCAAACAACCTAAAAACCATAGCTAGACCGTAACCCATATCAGCACACAATATCGTGAACCAGCCGCACCATCGTTCCAAGCCAGATCTGCCGCTTCCCGTCGCACCCAACCAGCGAGTCGCCGCTCGACCACTCCGGCTAACCGTGACGCAGCCTGTGCAATACCACCAGAATTCGCAGCAGCTCCGCCCAACGCCCATTCACCTAGTCGCGCTACTGTAACCTTGAATCGGAGCCACCGCGCCTCATAACCATTTCGATCCGTGCGACCCACGACTCGAACACGAACCCAGTCGTTCGTTCGAAGCAGATCGACGTTGCCAAACCATCGCACGTCCCTATCGCGAAGCACCGCGACCCGCAGAAGCCGGCCCTGAACTCCACACCGCGTCGCCGGCGTCAACCGAACGTGACTAGTCTGCACTCCTCCGTGCCGCCAGCGCACCACTGGTTGCTTTCCTCTGCAAATATCCCAAATAAGAAGACCCCATTTTTGGTTCCGTAAGCATTCTGTTCTATTTTTTTTTTTTGGGTGGTTTGGTTAATGGGCTTATTGGGCTAAAGAAAAAAATAATAATAAAAGATAATAAAAAATGAAATGAAAAGAATGATTAGAATAAAAAATATAAATATAAATAATTGAATTTTTTTAAAACAAAATGGGTTACCTAAGTTGCGACAGCTTGCTAACCCTTATATTTTGTAAACGTCTGAGTTACGATAGCTTGATGGTTTACATTATTATTATTATTATTATTGTTATTATTTAAATTATATTTAAATTATTATCTTGTTTTCAATTTTTTTAAGTTAAATCGCTAATTGATAATTTTAAATAAAAGTTTTGTAACAAACTTGATAATCAGTGGGTGATGTCTCTAGCGTGACGCGAGCTTCACCTATTTAATCCTTAATTTGAATAACTGAGCCGCGATGGCTTGTTAATTCAAATTTTTAAATTTTTTAAATAAAATCAACCAACCCACCAATATTTTTTAAAGAACTACGTGACTTTGAGTTCCTCATTGCAGCTGAGGATACGTAGGAGCAGAATTTCTATTCTGTCAAGCCAAAAAAATAAATTTTCATAATTTATTTGTTTATTTCATATTATTTTTTATAAAATGGGTAAAACAAATATTTTCAAAGATTATTAAGAATTTGCATAATTAATTTAAGGTACCGTCTTAAGACGGGTGTGTTAGGGGTGCTGTGGGATTAAGTTTCCACCCTTCTCTACACATAACCGACTCCCGAATTCAATCTGGTTTCAAAGACTATTTTTCTTGGGTTTTCTAATTTTTCCTAATAAAAAATAAAATTGGTGGCGACTCCTAATTAAATATATTTTTAATTTAAGTTGCTATTTCACTGCGATTATCACGGTCGCGACACTAATTTCACAAGCTCTTTTCTTTTCTTGTAAACTTCAGCGGATACCCAACTCTATAAGTTTTTTTTTTTCTATTAAGCTTCAGCGGATACCCGACTCCGAAAGCTTTTTACTTTTCTATCAAGTTTCGGCGGATACCTGACTCCGCAAGTTTTTTACTTTTCTGTTAAGCTTCAGCGGATACCTGACTCCGTAAGCTTTTTACTTTTCTGTTAAGTTTCAGCGGATACCCGACTCTGTAAGCTTTTTACCTTTCTATTTTCAAGTTTCAATGATAACTGACCATGAAGCTTTTTACCTTTTATTTTCAAGTTTCAATGGATACATTGACCAGAAATTTTTTACCTTTCTGCCTTCAAGTTTCAGCAGATACTCGACTCCGTAAGCTTTTTACTTTTCTATTTTCAAGCTTCAGTAGATACCTGACTCCGCAAGCTTTTTACTTTTCTGTTAAGCTTCAGCGGATACCCGACTCCGCAAGCTTTTTACCTTTCTATTTTCAAGTTTCAGCGGATACCTGACTCAGCAAACTTTTTACCTTTTTGCCTTTAAGTTTCAGCGGATACCCGACTCTGTAAACTTTTTACTTTTCTATTTTCAAGTTTCAGTAGATACCCGACTCCGCAAGCTTTGTGTTTAAGTTTTCTGTCAAACTTCAGTGGATACCCGACTCCACAAGCTTTATGCCTTTTATGTTTTTACCTTTCTGTTTTCAAGTTTTAGTGGATACTTGATTCCACAAGCTTTGAGTCTTTTCTGTTTTAAATTTTTTGTCAAGTTTCAGCGGATACCCGACTCCACAAGCTCTGTGCCTTTTTTGTTTTAAATTTTCTATCAAGTTTCAGCGAATACCCGACTCTGCAAGCTTTGTGCATTTTCTGTTTTAAGTTTTCTGTTTCGTTTCAGTGAATACCAGACTCCGCAAGCTTTGTGCCTTTTCTGTTTTAAGTTTTCTATCAAGTTTCAGTGGATACCCGATTCTATAAGCTTTATGTCTCTTGTGTTTTGAGTTTTCTGTCAAGCTTTGGTGGATACCCGACTCTGCAAGCTTTTTGTCTTTTCTGCTTTAAGTTTTCTATCAAGCTTCGGTGGATACCCGACTCCACAAGCTTTTTACCTTTCTTGTTTTTATTTTTGTGAAAAATAAAAAGAATAATATTTTCATGGACAAAATTGAATCAATTCATTTGCTTTTCATTTAGTGTAAATGCAAAGTAAAGGGGGATAACTGTTGATACCCAATTTTGTACATAAATTTTTATTTTTGTTACTTTATCAAGGTATGAACACCCAATTTTGTCCATAAAATTTATTTCTAAATCTTGAAAAAATGAATGAAAATCTAAAAAAAATAAAAAATGAAAGAAAAAAGGTTGAAAAAAAATTAAAGTGTTTAAGTCCCACATTGGAGAAGCCATGCTCATTCTCCCTCCCCTCCTCCTATATATAGGGGTGGTTCTCTTTTGTTTATCATCCAAAAAAATTTTCACACTTTGACTTAATACCAAGTATAAGAGCTTGAGAACTTTAGTAAATTTTTTACTTGGACTTAATACTAAGTATAAGAACCGAAACTTTAGTAAAAAAAATTTTCTTGCAAATGGGTTGTTTTTCAAGGTTTGATTTGAAGAGAACGCGTGTGACTCTGTGCAATAACTTCTTTGAGCATAATATTTTTTACGCCTTGGAGGTAAGCTTACTTATTTCATTTTATTTTTTGTATTATTATTATTATTATTATTATTATTATTATTATTATTATATATATAAGTGTTGTTCATTTTTAGCTTATTCATTTGTTAGTTTGATTGGTTTATTTATTTATTTATTTTTGTATAATTTTTATTTTAAAATTAATTAAAGAATAAATCGGGATTAGCTGAGTTGAGACAGCTTGTTAATCCTACACCTTTTAGAATCATCTAAGTTGTGACAGCTTGATGATTCAATTTGTTTTTTCAAAATAAAATAAATCACTAATCTATAAAGATTCAAAACTTTTTTTAAATAAAAAGAAATTTCATTTAATCATAACAAACTTGATAATTAATGGGTGACGTCTCTAGTGTGACGCCGAACTTCACCTATTCAAACCTTGACATGATTAACTGAGTCGCGATGACTTGTTAATTCAAATTTTTAAAATCAAAAATTATTTTAAATTAAAATCAACCAACTCACAATTATTTTTTAAAGAACTATGTGACTTTGAGTTTTCTATTGCATCAGGAGATATGTAGAAGCAGAAATTCATTTTTGTCAAGCTAAAATTTAAATTTTCATAATTTAGTTATTCCTTTTTCTTTTATAAATAGTTACAATTTTTTTTAAAAAGGGGTAAAATAAATATATTTGAGATTATTAAAATTTACACAACTAACTTAAGGTACCATTCTTAGAACGGGTAGTGTATGGTGCTAACACCTTCCTTACCTATAATCGACTCTCGAATCCAAACTCATTTTCTAAAAGATCAGTTTTCCTATTTTAAGAGTTTTGCTAATGTTTTTCCAATTTAAATAAACATTGGTGGTGACTCCAATGATTTTATCTTTTTTTGGTCTTCCTGTCGCGATATCGGTCGCGACAGTTCCTATTATGGGATTTTGTAAATGACCTTTAGAATTGGGAAAGCTCGGAAATAGTGGTCCAGTGCGGCGGAGTTGGGTGTGTGCGCGGTGGTCAAGTGCGGCAAAGTTGGGTGTGTGGATCCGGAAGAGGTGAAGGGAGCAGGGAATGAACAGTACAATACGGGTCGTCAAGTTCTAAACAATTAAGATTAGGGTTCTTTCAAATAGTTCAAGTTTGGGATTTAGATATATTAATTTAATTTTAGTTTTTAGATTTCAATGTGATTTTGTTTTAGAAATGGACTAAGGTTAAGATTTTTTAAAAAAAATTAAATAAGTCCTTAAAGACCATTCAGTAAATAAAATGGCCAACAAATCCATCATCAATAAATAGATGATGTAGACACATTTACTTATTAACTTACCTATATATTTAAACTTGATTGAGCCATGTAAGAAGAGCACCAAAACCTTTCCATTTTGATGGGCACCAGAAAAATCATCAATTATTAAATAAAAAGTATAAACATTTATTATCTTAAAATTAAAAAAAATTAATATTTTCTTCTTTAAATAATCAATAATAAGTAATAAATATTATTTTTAATACTTAACACGTGTTCGTAGATTATACGTTAACAAAACTCAATATTAAGTACAAAATTATTCGTGAATCTTTAACTAATATCATAAACTAAGCTTCATGGAATAACTTAAACTTTCGGATAGTTGGTAGTTGACAAAACTCCCATTATTGACATACTTAACTTTTATATTTATATATAAAAGTAATTGAATTTACAGTTGTTCTGAGATTATTTAGGATTTCACTTTTCATCCTAAATTGAAAGTTTTGTCATTTTATTTGTTGCAACAATTTTCACCTCTATGACATTTAATGTTTTCATTTTTTCAATACTATATTATATTTCCAAAACAATCTTTTATTGCTAATTTTTTTCCATACAACCTTCTTAAATATTTTTTAGGGAAAACTTTTAAAAAAAACTCCTTAAGTACTATACATGATGTGCATTTTGATCATGTTAAAATGGACTTGTTACTTTACGTTTTGTGCAGAGAACTACAAAATCGTAATGGACGCTAGTTTTTGGATGGAAACTCGCACATGCAACGCACGTGCACGTCTCAATTTTTTACTGTCAAACACAGTCTTCTTCTTTATCTCACCCAACTCTAAACCGTAAAACTCCATAACTGAAAGGTTGAAAAATTGGAAGTGAAAAATTAAGAGTTTCAATTTCCTCTATCTAATCTCATAAAACCTATCAAAAAATTTCGATTGGAGCTTGGTCATTCACCATTAAATGGCAGATCTATCTTTCCTGGGTTAGATCTGTTCTTGTTGCTTGTTCATTTTTGCATGAAATCTGACAAGATTGGCGGTTGTTTCAGCGACTGCAATTGAAACCCACAAGATGTTTTCTCCATGGCTGCATTGCAACATTGCGAGAAAGAAGAAGGAGCTTGTCTCCTTGCTTGTGCGTTGCCGATCATGATGAAGGTTTCGATTAGATCTGCACATGTTTTTCGATGAGGACAAAGATGTTAGGTGAGAGGAGTTGAAACATGAAAATGTTTCCAGTTATGGAGTTTTAGGGTTTAAAGTTAGGCGAGAAGAAAAAGAAGATCGCGTTTGGCACTCAAAAATTGAAACGTGCATGTGCGCTGCATGTGCGCATTTCCATCCAAAAACTAATGTCCATTACCATTTTGTAATTTTCTGCACAAAACACAAAGTAATGTTCATTTTACACATTTTTAAAGTAATATGACCAAAATATACATCACGTATAGTATAAGGATACCACCATCCACCACTAATAGTTTCTGCTGTTAAAAAGAATACCACTTATAATTTACTTTTCACTTACTTTAATGTTTTTGTAAGTTTCTAAGCCTCCACTCCAAATGTAATTCTCTTCCCTTTTTTTTTCTCTCTCTTTTACGAGATCATATGAGTTTCCTTCTTCATATTTTTAGTCTTAATACTTATGTTGCATCTGCTGTCATTAATTTCTATCACTTACAATTTACTTCCAACTTACTTTACATTTAATACTTTTGTAAGTTTATAAGCCTTCATTTCTAATGCATTTCTCTTCCTTTCCTTTTTTTTTTCTCTGCTATTAGCTTTTGTACCTCTACTAAAAGACTAAAAGTGAGTTCCCCTCTTCAAATTCCAAATTCTTCATCATATTCTCTCTATTTTTTTTTTCTCATTTCCTTTCTATATCCCTTTTATCCTTCTCTTTGGGCTTAGCAAAGCGGAATGTCTTTTGTTCGCAAATTTGAATTCATCGTACTTAACTGTAATATGCTTCAACGAAGGTCAGATCAGAGCACTGCATTTTCATCTTTCTTTTTTTATTTTGCCTTTTAAATTTCCGTTTAATCCTCCAGTCATTTAATTTCTCTTAGCCAATCATTTCTCTTAGAGTTGTAGGAGTGTGCTAATGGCTTTCCATTTCAAGTGGCAGAGAAAATAACTTTTTGGTGGAACTCAACTAGATCTGAGGAAGCCAAAGAGGAGCTAATATTCAAAGTTGATTGCAAGAGGTCAATTGCTATTCTCAGCCTCCATTTCTTCTTCTTCTAAGCTTGGTTTAAGAGTCTCTATTTTTTCGACTAATTTTTTCATTTTAATTTTTCCACTCCATTTTCCCTTCTCTCTAGCTACATTATTATCAAGAAAAATGTTCTTTTTTCTCTAGCGTATCCTACTACTGTCGATCAACTGCAGGTAGGAATTGATTAGTTTCTAATTGTTGTAAGTTCCTTTCATGTTAACATCTATAGTTGCCTGATAAGGATTATTAGATTGTGTCATATATAACTCATTTTGACTTATATGAAAAAGATAGATATTTATCTTATTTTTGCTTCTATCTTATAAAACCTATCCTCCAAAAGAAGGAATTTCAGAAACTCAATAAGCATAATCTATGACAAAGAAAGGTTACCAACGACAATGACGATTAAGTAACACATGATATGTGATCAGTGCCAAAAAATTTGGCAAAGTGCTTATCATATTTATAATCTAAATATCTAAAGCCAGCTTTCCATATGATTCCATAAGTATATTCCACATTGGATTTGGATGCAAAGTTAGGCAATCTGTGGACCAATCTTTGTAATGGTTTGATAGCTTTAACCAAAAGCAACTAAGCATTTTTAGCAGCCTAAAGATTTCAATATGCAACTAAGCATAATAAATTACTGATATGTTCGTGCACAATAGCACATATAAGTGTTACTAGCTTTAATTCCGATCCGGTTTGGTTACAAATTAAGATAAATATCTATAGATGTAGTCGTAGGTTATAGGTTTCACTTTCAAGAGAATCCAGGGCCTATATTTATTTGTGACCCAAATTGATTTTCATTCCATTTTTCCATTCTATTTTCCCTTCTTCATCTAATCAACGGGTTGAACCAAACTGATTAGTTTTTTTTTTTTTGGCATTTGCATTTGCATTTGCTCAATTTGCTTTCTTCTTTATTGGACTTCTAGGAATTGTCTACATGAACTATTTAAAAGGAATGTCATGGGTTTTGTTTAACATGAGAACTAGAAGATGCATAATAATTTTACTAAGAAACAATCACTTATAGAGGCTAAGATAAAGCTAGAGTATTTATTTATTTATTTTCTTTGCTTGGAACTCTCAACTTATTGTTTAAAGTTGTGTGCCCTTAAATAATAAGGAACGATTTTGTTACGTTTGTACGTTTAATGAATGATTTACATGAAAGACTATTTATAAATTGCTTTTGAAAGTTTGAAATTGTAATTTTTTTAATTTTTTTTTTGCAGATAAGGATATCATTTGGAGCTAATAAATTTGCAGCTTTAATACAATTTTGGTGTTTTTATTGCTCAATAGCCGGTTTTTTTTTCCCCTTTATCTACGACTAAGTTTAGAGTTGCCTTCTGTCATCCTTTTCGTTCTTGCCTCTTGAAGTTAACTATCAATATTATTTATTATGGAAGTAAGGCTATATTTGATGCATCGTATAAAGAAAATATGATAATATAAGCTAATACTATAAGGTCATATTCAATGTTTGGTGTATTCAATTGATAATATAATGAAATCAGGTCAAATCATTTTATCCTATTCGAAACTGATAACTCTATTCCCTCCCTTAATACATAATAAGACCTGATAGATTTTTTATTCTAATCTTTTCATTAACTTTATTTTTATCACTCCTCAGCACCACGTCGACCACCACCACCACCACCCTTCACCACCACCACCACCACCACCACCACGACGACCATCACCACCACCACCACCACCACCACGACCACCACCCTCACCCTCACCACCACCACCACTAATGTGTGTTTCATTGTAGAGTTGCATAAGACTTTTTATTATTATTTTTAATTATTTTAACTTTTATGCTAAATGATATTTTAGTTTTAAAAAAAAAATTATACAATCAACTAATTTATCCTTTTATTATCAAACAAAAGATAAGATTATGTCTTATCCTATTAATTATACTATTATATTTTATACTATCTTATCATCTTTTTTTATACTATATTATCATGTATACTAAACGAGGTCTAAATAATGAAATTAGATTGTTTCTTTTGCCTACTTTTTGCAACCCATTAAAAAAAATCTTTTATAATTTATCCCTTTAATATGAGACAACTACTTCTTCCAATATTAGAGCCAACTCTTTGCAATTCGCAATTACCATCAACGGAGCATTAAATTCCATCAAAATTACAAGGTGTTTGCATTAGTAGTTAATAATTTTTATCTTTGTAATATGAAGGCAATCCCCCAATTAATTGACACAAGTGTAGTGTGAGATATCATACTTTAAGTGAATCAATTTTTCTTAAACTTTCTTTTAATTTTATAAACTAGATATCTTCATTTTATTTCTTTTTTGTTAACATTTTGAAGAAAAAAAAGAGATGATAATAGCATATTGAGTTTAACCTCAATAACTCAATAGCTGTCTAAATTCTTTTAAATATTAAATATTAAATTTATTCTTTAACTCATATTCTGGCAAATGTTTTGTCTTATATTTTGAATATAAAATGTCGCAATAGGATATGTAAATTTAAAAAATAGAAATAATTTTTCAATTGAGAATTAGGTACAAATTCTACTTTTTATGTTCCTTTTTTTATGAAATTTATGTTCCCTTTTTTATGTATTTGACTTATATATACTTTTTAATGATAACCAATTTTTTCCTTTTTTAATATTTGCATTACAACTTTTGATTAGAATTTTTTTTCTTTAATTATACTTTTGAAACAATGATAAAATCGATGCATTGATAGCAATAAAGATATACTTAGAAAATGTTGTGATTGATAATGTTAATAGAAGAACTCTAGAGAGGTACGCATTATTTCATTATTTATTTATATTTGAGCTCTAAGGTATAAAATCATTTTATAAACATGACTTTTGATATTAGTGCATATCTTATGCTACAAATATATCAAATATTATTGCATGGAATAAAACCAAATAAATGATACAATAATGTATAAAATTCTATTCTAAGTTGAAAATTATGTCCCAATGACTGTTTGTAACTATTTCTTATCAGGTTCTTTGTTATCTTATGAAATATGTTCAAACTTTCTATATGGCTTAATATATCCATCCTAAAAAATTTAGGACAAATGTGATACAAATAAAAACCATAACAATCTAAATGATAAATAACAGCCGTGATATAATTATTTTTAAATTAAGTAGTTTAAGTAAACCCATATATTCTAACTACTAGAAATAAAGATATTGACTCTGACAGTGCAAAAACAATAAGCTACTAAGATAGCTTAGGATGATATTTTAAATTTTAAGTTTAAGTTTTTTTTATTAGTATATTCATAGCTTCAATATCTTAAATCAAGTGCTTAGACCTGCTCTATGAGATTTTTTTTTTTAACCAAAAAATATAATAAAATTCATTGAAATATGATTTTTTATTTGAAAACTAAATTTATTAATAATATTTTTTAAATAATTATTTTTACTCAAATATATGTGCATATATATAATTTAAAAAATTTAATATCTATATTTATAGGTGAGAAACTTCAAAAGAAAAATAATAAAATTAATTAAAATAATTTGTTATAAAAAGATAAATCAATTAATTATATATCTTTTAAATAATTTTTTTATTCAAATATATATTTATATAATATTTAAAAATTTTAATATCTACATTGTACGTAGTGACAATTTTACATAAAAACATAATAAAAATAATAAGATGTGATTTATTATAAGGAGATATTGCCAATTTAGGGTTTATTGAATGAATACAATATGATTCTATTTTCAGGTAGATATTGGCAATTATTCCAAAGGATAGTACAAAAGATTTTATTATGACAACAATTAATTCATTCAAGTTGTGGAATTAATCGCGAACTTCTAACATTATTGAAGAATATGATATTACAATTAGAATCTCTTAATCAAACTTAGCTGAAATGCAGTCATTTGCTTATTAGATTATTAATGTTAGGGATGACAACTTGGGAAGCAATAATGATGGTAAAGTTGAAATTGAAATTCCAGAAGACTTTTTTATTTGAACTCTAATAAGAACATTACAGATATTGTTGATTTTATATATCTTAATTTGATTGACAATATGAAAGATTTAAACTTCTTTGAAGATAGAGGTATTCTTGGCCCAACAGTTGAAGTTATGGAGAAAGTCAATATAAATTCATTCTTTCCTTAATTCTTTAAGAAGAAAAACATTGTTTGAGCTTCATATTCAATTTCTATAGCAGATAAAGATGTTGGAATATAAGAAGAATGATTTACAACTGAAATTTTAAATTAGATTAAAAGTTTTAGAATTCAAAATCACAAACTAATACTGAAAAAAAGGAGTTCCAATTATGCCTCCTTAAAATAATAATCAAGCAGCGGAATTTTGTAATAGAACAAGACTAATTGTGAAAATTGGGACCAATGGGATAAGAACAAAAAAGTAATAGAGAAAGAGGTTGGTGACAAGACTTATATTTCTAAGATTAATTTAATATCGACAAATCCTCGAATAGTGTAAAAATTCCAAAAAAGACAATTTCTTTTAACTCTTTATTTTGCAATAACTATTAATAAAAGTCAAGGTTAATCCTTATCACATTTTAGGTTATTTTTACCAAGACCTATTTTTACACATGGTCAAGTGTATGTAGATGTTTCAAGATTTAAATTAAGGAGTAATTTGAAAATTTTGTTTAATGATAATAATGAAAATCTATGTCAAACAACCAAAAAATGTTATCTACAAAGAAATCTTTGAAAAGATTTGAATAGATGATAATATAATTATTTTTAATTATTTAATTAATTTTTAATTTCTTTTTCTACTATTAGTGATATTTTTATTACCTCATTGTTATTATTTCTATATATACTTACAGGTTTTAATGGTTGTTTGTCAAAGATTAAAATTTAAATACATAATCATTATCTTGATCATTATCTGTTCATATATTTCCATGTAATAATCTATTTTTTAGGTTGGTTATGTTTAGGAGATGGAAATAAAATAAGGATTTAATTTAAATGCATTGTTAGTGTAAATTTTTTTTTACACTATCATTCAGTCATGTATCACCATATCATTAAAGATATTTGATTCTTTCAATAACTACATCAAAATTCACAGATGTGATAGTGTACAATTGATTGATGGTATAAAAAAATTTATACAGACATTACATAAAAATTAAACTTATAAAATAAAGTGCATGGCAAATGACCTCCAAAATTAATGTAATGATTAGTAATATTGTTTATTTTATAGGATTTTGGATGATATTACTTCACTAAAATTGTTGGGGCGTATTTGGTGAGATGAGTATTTATTGTAAGAGGTGAGATGAGTGAATCTTTACTATTAGATTTTACATGAATGGTCAATATTATAACATACATGTATGTGATTTTTTTAAGTGATCATATGATCTTTAATTAATTTTTAATTTTGATAATCTATGTATGGTTGAATGGTTAAGATTTATTCATCTTCCCCTATCATAATAAAAACTACATATATATATATATATACTAATATGAGTTTATATTAATTTGTTAATGTTTCATGCATATTGATTGCATTTGACTTTATTATTTCCCTCCAATTCCAATTGGTAAATTTAGCTCTTGAATTGTATAAACAACCAAAATAACAATATGCAATTTATATAAGTACAAATTGTAATAACTAATCAAATAATTCTTCGAAGTACTAATATACAAGTTGAAGGAATTAAAGAGCACCCGTATGCCCTTAAATAAATATAAATATTATAAAAACAAAGCTTCCAATCATTAAACATAAATGAATAGAAGCAATAAACCAAAAAGGTGACATTTATCCCCTATAAACAGGTTTCATTAAGTGTGTGAACTAGTAATAAAAATTTAAAAGGTTTGAAAAGAAAAATAATGAACGTGTTCATCATTCTGATGCAAACAAACAAAAAGGGTGAACAAGTTACTCTCAAATGCAAAGAGGAAATATCCTTGTTTTAACCTGACTTATCTCCCCAGATATATTTAAAGATTATAAATTAACTCATTTGTTAATATATATATTCAAACAAGGCTTAAATATGTTTTTTTTGTCTCTCAAAATTTTTTGCAATGGTTTGTGTACCTATAATTATTTTAAATGTGAGTGAAATTGATCCTTATTTTCATTTTAAAAATAAGTAAAATTGACTCAATTCAATTTTCTCACATTAAATTTTTTTAGCCCCTAAAATTAAGAAAAGTTTAATATGAGAGGGTTAAACTGAGCTAATTTTATTAATTTTTAAAATATAAATATAAATTAATTTCATTCACTTTTAAAATTAAGCATAACATTTTTTTAAAAAACAAAAAACAAAATTCTAATATATTTGTGGAAACAAAAGCATATTTAAATCTTTAAATAAATATAAATGGACCTATATTGGTCTTACGAGCTCTTCTGTAGGTACATCTCTTTCTCTGCACACCTGAAAAGCATATATTTTTATTGCTATATACGTGCTTTACCAAATCGAATATTGTTATGAAACGTGATCGACATTTACAGAATGGAGAGAAAAGTGAGAGAAAGAAAGCTATTCTCAGTAAAGAGCAACGAGTATAAAATGTAGTGAAAATCAGAAAATCTACATATAAATTCCACAAGGCTTTGAGCAGGTAGAAAATTTGTGTGCTTAATTTAAGCTGTTTGATTATTTATTTTATAGTATGTGTATTCTTATATATTGAATTTGAATAAATTGATAAGATATATGAGCTAAATTGTTTAAACCCATTTTTCATTATTATAATTTGCGACAACTCATAATTGTAATTGTGAATGATGGTTCACATTCAAATTCTTTGGTGTTGATTAAGGTTATGTTTGGATATTTAGTAATTGATGGAATGAAATGGAATGAGATGAGATTGAATGGGATGTGATGGAATAGAATAGGATAAAAATATCATTCTATTGTTTGGATATTTTAAGATGAAATGGAGTAAAGTTACCATTCTATTGTATGATAAGTTGATAGAATGGTAAGAGTTATAACTTTATTTTTTCTAAATTACCTTTATTACAAACACACCAATTAATTTTAGGTTATGAGGTTAATGTAGTGAAATTCTAATTATAATTATAATAAAAAAGATGATTCAATCTCATATATCCTAAATTGGGGGAAAGAAAATTGATAGTTTTTTGTGGGATGGATGGGATCCATCCCACTTACTTTCATCTCATTTCATCATTTTTTAACATAACTAAACAATGGAACCTATTTTCATCTCATCTCATTCCATTTCATTTCACTCAATCCTCCCAATCCAAATATAGCCTAAATGTTATGCTTAGATTTTAACATGTGTCTATTGTTTGAATTTTAAATTGGGGTTGGTAGGATTTCGACATGTGGTGGTTTAAAATTTAGGGTTTAGGGATTGTGATTAAATATTATTATTATTATTATTATTATTATTATTATTATTATTATTATTATTATTATTATTATTATTATTATTATTATTATTATTATTATTATTATTATTATTTTGTATGATATATGGGTAAATTTAAGAATTAAATGATAAAAATAAATATAATTTAATTAAAAATAATTTTATTAAATGAAATATATGTAATAATTCATAAAGAAAAAATATTTATAAGTTTAATTTAAAAATATATAATATTTTCATAAAAGAATTTCATTCTAATATAAATACTAAAGAATTTAAATATATAATATTATAAAATAACTTATATGTTTAAAAAAATATTTATAAAACTAAAATATTTTTAGTTTCAAAACTCATTGAGAAGGGAAGTTTCTGTACCCTAAAAAAATATAGTCTCAAAATCAAAATGTATGACGGAATCTTATAAAAAAATATTCATGTAAACTATTATTTTCTATTAGTTTAATTTTAATATTATTATTCTTTTTTTAAGGAGTCTATGTCAACATTTTAACTTATTGAGTTTTTCGTATTTGAATATGTGTCATCGATGTATACGAGAAATGTCAGTGTTGTATATTCCTCTTTTTGGGAGATGGGAGATCTTTTTTAATCGTATAAAATATTTTGATTATTATTTTTACTTATTTGAGAAGTTGTAATTTTTTTTTCTTATTCATTTTTATTTTTATTATTTGGTCATTGAATTTTATTTTTTAATTATTATTTGATTGTTGTACATGTGACAGAATATTAGGTATTCTACTTGTCACATGTCAAGAAAGTAATGTAATTACTTGTTGACTGAGATGACACATGACAAAATTGAAAGTCATATGTTCCCGGTAAGTCATGACTCATTTAATGAAATCAATTAGATATTTGGACAAAACATACAAATTTAAGTCTTATGAATAATTAGGCTAATAATTACTTATTTTAAAATATTATTTTAATTAGGTTAATAATCTTATTTGTCATTAGTTTACTTCCTCATAAAATAATTAAAATATTTATTTAAAAAATTACCATTAACAATGGTCAATCCTTCAATAATTTTGTCATAAAGATGTTATTAAACTATAAATAATATATAAAACATATTTTATTAATTTCATTATTTTCTTTATAAAGAGTCTGCCCTCATTATGTAGATAATGATAATTAAGCAAATTATTAGGATTGACAAGATACGTTATTAATTTTAAAATGTTGACTATGAATTTTAAAATTTATAATATTATTAATTATTACTTATAATATTGGTGATTATTGATTATTAATACGTTTGAATTAGTCATATTAATGTAATTAATATAGTTATTATTTTGATATGAAATTGATTATGAATGAATGAAATGTGTAAATTATGAAAGCACTAAAAATTTTTAATTTATGTTAAATAATTTTTTATTTGAATTTATATTATATAGTTGATTCTAAAGGTACAAAACATATATATTAATGTCACAAAATTGCTTTTGTGATTTTTCTTCTGTGCATATTTGTTTATAATATTTTTTAATAGATTGTAATAATAATAATTAACTTTGTTGCTTTAATTATTATCATATATCATGTCATAATTTATATTTATTTATTCATATATTTTGGTTTCTAATTTCATGATAGAGTATTCTTAGTTTACTAAATGAGTTAATTTAGATAATAATTGAAAGGAATTCTACAATAATTGTAAAAACTTACCAATTTCAGAGATTGTCGATCTCACTGGTTCACGCTCGATTGAGACTCCCAATTTGAGATTGTTTCTCCTTGATGACCAAAAACTAATTCTTCAATTTCTTATCTTATTTTTTTTATTTTTGTTTTTTCTTTTGTTTTTTGCTTATTGATTTTTTATATTTTATTTTATTATTTGATTTTTGTAACAAAAATTATGACTTTTTCTTTATGTAAGAAATGAGAGACTTGTTCATAAGTATAATTGACTTGTGTATCACTAACCAACAATATGTCAATGTCTTATAATAGTTGGCATAATTTATTTTTAATGGTAATAACAATTATGGTAATTGATTGGATGATTTTTACTTGATTTGAATCTAAAATTATGGAAGGAAATTAGTAGAAAAATTACATTGATTTATTTCCCAAATTATGAGGAAATTTAAGTAGATAAACTGAAACTAATATTTAATGTTGACCACAATACATATTAGGAAATTAGCTAAATTGCATTATAAATTGTAAAAACTTACAAATACATATTCTATCATATCAAAATGGTTAGACCGACATGTATTTTAAGGCTAACAACAGTCTTCTATTTTGTTAGAAATTCTGGATTTTAAAATATTTTTCTATTTCGTCCAAAGAATGAACATTTTTAGATTTCATCATATTTTTGTATTTCATTTAAAGAAGTAGAATTTCTTTTTCTATTACCAGAAAATTGAGAAAGATGAAATTAGAAAGGTGAAACGTGATTTTAATTTGGAATTATTTGATTTTTTTATTTTTTGTAAATATGGCATTGGCCATATCACTTTACACATAATAAAAAAAGACCACATCAAATGACACATGACAAAAATTTAGCTTTGCTATTTACCATATGTCATCAAATCAAACTATGTACTTGATGACAAGGAAGACATATGACAACTTTTCAAATCATGTACTTTTTCTGTATATATTATATGATTATATGATGATTTGAGATGATGTTGAATTCATCAAATTTGATTGGTATTTATATTGGAAGGTTTATTAAGAGCATTGAATGAAGTGTTTGTAGTTGTTAGATAAGAGATTTTCGTGCAAATAAGTAGGACCGACAATAAACACTCATGACTCGGCTCACAATTTGGTTTGTTAACAATTTAATGAGTTAAAATTTTGACTTATTTATTAAATGATTCGAGTTAGAGATTTCATATGAACAGTTCATTAACTTATGAGCCGGCTCAATAATATACATAGTCATTTTTAAATAATAATATTAATAGTAATAATAATGTTTTAATTTAATATATGTTACTATTTACATTTTTTTGTTTGACTAAATTATTTTGTAATTAAATATGAGTTAATTATAAATTTCTATCTAACTCATTGAATCTAAAATGTTCAATTAATACAAGGCTCAATATTAACTCAATGAGCTCAAGAAAATAGGCTCAATTTGTTAGTGAGTTGAGCTTGAGATTTGACTCAACTCGACCCATTGTCAATCTTATAAACAAGTCATATTATAAGGGTAACTAGAAAGAGCAGCTACTGTAAACAAGAAGCAACTATGAGAAGCAATCTAGAACTGAACAGCAACTAAATGAGTATTTACATGGGCAAGGGAGAAGCTAATTTAAAATGCATGTATCTCATTCCTAAGGCTGGAAAAACTTCTTGTCCTGGCATCAATCACTTTCCAATGGCTAGCTAAACCAAAGGAAATCTTATACGAAAAAAGAAAATCCATTTAGAATGACCAACTACGTCTCTTGATCAAAGATCAAGAAGAACTGCATTACATATGCTATTCTCCATTCTTCTTTATTCTTAAGAGCTTTATATTTACTTATCTACTCTAGAGGGAATTAGAATCGTTGTAGCTTGATTAATGTTGATACCCAATTTTATCCATTTTCTTTATTTTCGTTTTTATTTATTTATTTAATTTAATTTCCTGTTGTATGGGTCAACCAATGGCCCATTTCTCTTCTCAACCCATAACCCATTTTCTCAACTTTTCCCCTTCCTGCTGCTGCCACCGAAAGCTTGCATTGATTTGGATTAAAGCTTCTATCAGTTTCTTTTCCCTTTGGCATTTCTACCATTATTTCCAATCATTATCTTGCCTGTTTGCATTTCAAAAATGGAAAAACAAATTGATTGAATCTTAATCACATGGCAAGAATAAAAGGCACAGAATTGGGAAAAAGGGAGGGGGAATGGTTCAGGGGAATTCAGAAAGCAAAAAAACAGGGAGCAACCATAAGCCACACAGCTGCGAATGCTACACAGAAAAATTTGTTCACAGTTAGCAATCACAAAAAAAATTTCCTTCACCCATAACAACTCCTCCATTCCACTATCTTCCATTTACGTGGACCACCATTTCTCCTCATCCAAAAACAGAGCTTCATCTTTTTTCTTTCTTCCTCAATCTCCAACAACTCCTCTATCCCACCAAGCCCATCATCTTCATCACTTCCTGCACCACCCATCTTCAAGCTCATCACCCCACAACCAACAACCCACGTGAAGCCACCTCCCAACCACCACACGGACCGAGCCTCCCAGCACCGCACTGGTCTGACTCGCACATTTCCGTCGGCCCATACCGCACCAGTCCGGCTAGTACAGATCCATCGCCGGTATCTCCATCGCGACCCCCCCCCCCGCAACCCGCGCGCCGCTCTCTCCTCCGTTGCCGTAGCCGCACAACCCGAGTCGGAAGTTCCCGGTCGGATCTGGAACTCGTTGCGCGTCACCGGCGTCTTGCTCGAGCTCGAACAGGTGCCGCGCCCCAGCCGTGAACCGTCGTCGCTTTCCAAGACTCGAATCCGGCCGGATCGGTACTGAGGCCACCATCTCTCTGCCGGAGCCACCTCTCAATTTGTGAGCAAACTTGAAATCCCTATTTTCTTCTTTTCGTTCTCTGTTTTGAGTTTGCATTTGCAGAGGCTTTTAGCCTCTTTATTCTTGCTATTCCTATTCCTTTTTTTTTTTACTTACACCTTGGGCTTTTTAAGTTAGGAGCTTTATTTGGGCCTCTCTTTTTTTTTTTGGCCTGTTTTTTTTTTATTTTAATTTAATTTTATTTATTTATTATTTTGGATTGATTTGTATTTACTAATTTGAGGTTTACATTGTTTGTATTTAATACTTTTTTTATATTAAGTATTTTGTTTGTTATTATGAGGTTGATATGTGACTTTAATTTAATTATTGTAAATTAGATAATTTAAAACTGCCTATGACGGAAAATTTGGGAGAGGATCGGAGCGCCGATCGATTACATTCTTCCCGATAATCTTGAGGCTTTATATTGGATTTTGCCAGAGCGCCATTATGAAGTCTAATCCCCACATAAAAATTAAAATAATTATGTAAATTAAAATATAATTTTTTTTAAATAAACCAAAATAAACTTTTCTTTTTGTAAAATAAAGTATTCAAATAAAAGTGAACAAATTCATATAGTTTTAGCATTATGATTGTGGTGAATTAAAACTTTATTTTTCATGAAGACATTTTTTAGAAATTAATGCAAAAATCTCATTGTGCCTAAAAATATTTTTCTCCTTGATTACAAAAGAGATTTTATTTGGCCATTTACTTTAAAAATTATTTTCTTACCTTAAACAAATTTCTTTGAGTTAAAATTATTCATTGAAATATTTTTTTTTATTTGGCCATTTTATTTTGAAAATTACTTCTCTTCAAAAATATAAAATTTTAATTCACCACTTTTATATAATATGTTGTAGACTTTGAATTTGTTCTAAAATAATAGCTATTTAGCCACCCATTGCTTGTCTTAGTCATTTATCATTCTTGATATTATGCTTGACAAAATGGGACATGTCAAAATAAAAAATAAAAAAATTCTTTTCTTTTAATTAATAAAGGACCAATTAAATTAATCTTGCAAATAACATTAGATTAAGTAGGTAACCGTTCTTAGAACGGACGGTGTAGGTGCTAACACCTTCCTACCCGTAATCAACCCCGAACCTCAAACTTTGAAACGTAGACCATCTTTTAGGTGTCTAATTGTACCATTCCATTTAATGGATAAAGCGATTGGTGGCGACTCCCAACACCCCGAGGTCTTCTCCTCCTTCTTCTTTTTATTTTCGCGGCGTTCTTCGGGACGGTTGCGACAGCTGGCGACTCCACTGAGGATTCTAGAGGGTTAAGCCTTGTTTTAATTTCATGTTATTTGCTCTTTAATTATATTGGTCCATTTATTTTTGTTTGTTTATTTGTTATTTATTTCATATTATTGTACATTTTGTTTATATTATATTTATTATATTTCTGCTTTGTAAATAAGTTCTCTCATGTACACTTCCACACACAAGCTCTCTACCCGAGCTCAGTACCTTGTAGGCTTAGACAGAGGGTGAAGTAGTGTTGCTTTGTGGGACCGTTGGTCTCCATTTAGGCACATGAAAACCCTTCGCTCAAATTGAACTCTTTCCGCTTGTAGCCTATCATGGGTGAGGATGGAGGATCCTTGCTAGCCAAAGTGTTGGTGACAGCAAGGGACAATTTGGGGACCTTTTGTCCAATAGGGGTCTAGAACCAAAGCTCTCACTTGTAGATATAATATTAGAGCTATCATCATTCATAGAACTTATCCTGCTGATCGGGTACCAAGATTAGGTACCCCTTTTCCTCTAACATATGAGGAATTTCTGTTTGTCTTTTATTTTGTAGTTGTTAACTTTTCTTTTATCTTGCATTTGCATATGTGGTCCAATCCTGTGAAGATATCGATAAACCTCAAGCATGAATAAGGGAAAGATGACTCTAATGTCTGAGGTGGCAGAGAGTATCAGGGTTGTTGGTGAAGAGTCTGCAAGAATTCAAGCCAAGGAAGGAAATAGTTTGCATCGCGAGGATGTTCCTTTACCTCTCTTAAAGGGGAGCCATGACTTTGAGCAAAACGACCTAAGGAGGCTCCGTAATGTGTGGTGTAGCATGAGAAGACAAGAAGAGTTCAATAACAAGTATGGAGATATTGCAGCTCTCATGTTCATCACCCCTGACCTCCAAATGTTGAAAGTTATGCTCCATTTTTGGGACCCCTCATATCGGTGTTTTACTTTTCGACAATTTGACTTGGTGCCCACGATTGAGGAGTATGCTAGGCTTCTTAATAGAGACGACGTGCTAAAGGATAAAGTGTACTCACATGACCCTAAGAAGACGCCCAGAAGGATGCTATCCAAATTGATAGGGATTCATGCCAATGAACTGGACAAGTACATGGTGGATGAAGGACGAAGTCTAGATTCGGAGTTCTTACTTAGGCTGGTTGAAACTCAAATTGATCAAAGGTTTGGTTTGGTAGCACTAGCCCTTGCTATTTATAGGTTAGTAATTTTTTCGAGATGAAAAAATCAAATAGATGGACATGTGATCAATTTGTTCGAGCAGATTGAGCATGGGGTACACCCAGCCCCACCAATTTTAGCCGAGACAATTCGATCTCTGAACTACTGCCGAGTCCATCAAAAAGGAAGGTTTTGGGGATGTGCACCATTACTTGCAGTATGGATGCTTAGTCATATGCCAACGTTGAAGTGTTTTAACCATCCAGAAATTGATCTGAAACAGTATGTCATACCTAAGCACCCGCTCTCTCTATATGGTCGTGACAATTGGCCTCCCGAACTCCGACGATGAGGCAATGGATCGGTTTTTCATGGAAATAAAAGAAGTGGTCTGGAGGGCCAAGTGGTTTCCTCACACTTATACCATATATAGATGTGGAAGCAAACCTTGGGTTCCACTTATTGGCCCATGGGGAGTAGTGGGCTATGCTCCGCCTATGGTCCGAAGACAAATGGCATCTCTGCAATTCATTCCGATGACTCATGGACTGTCCAAATTTGAATTCTCGTATGACGATGAAGGAACCAATCATAAAATAAAAGAAGTCATTAAAGATTGGAAGGACACAAGAAGTGTGAAGCCCTGCCTCCCATCATCCGAAACGACACCGAATACCCACCTATTTGGCGAGGCTAGTAGGAAGAAGGGTTTCTTGCTCCTAAGGTACAAGGTCCAGAGTTACCAATGCACCAATTTAATGAATCCAATGACTACTATGCTTTGAAGCAGGGGGGCATGTACGAAATCATTTATCTAAGAATGGACTACGAGAGAAGGTCCTTGGAAGATCAACTTAGCACCGCAAGAAGAAAAATCCAAAGTCAAGAACAAATGGCCTCTAAAGATATTGAAATAGAGAGGTTAAGGAAAACATGTCAAGCCCTCGAAATAATCATTCAGGGGAAGGATGGTCAACTTCAAGAATTCAAGAATGAAGTTAAAATCTTGAATCAACATTTGGAAAAGCATGTTGAATGGTCTACTTTCTTGGAAAATAAGAAAAATCGGTTAGAGGATGACGTTCTTTTCTTGACTAATGAAAAGAATTTCTATCGTAATGCAAGCCAAGAAATGGAGCGGAAAGCTGAAATGGTTTTTGATAATATGAGGGAAATCTCCAACCATTCAAGAAAAAGGGCAAGAGAAATCATTAAAGTGGAAGCCAAGCTAGCACCAAGAGAAAACCAATATATTCTAACTCGGGTTAGAAAGGACCTTGACTTCCTAGGAAAATTTCACTGAAATTAGTTTCTTGTTCTAGGAATGCTGATGTAATCTTGTTTTGTAAAGCTAACTCCTCCATCTGACTTGAGGAGTAGCAAAGATCAATATGTGTAAAACTCTCTATGACCATAGAGCTTTTCCCTTTGAATAAATGAGGTTTATCGATATCGCTTGCTACTTTGGATCATGTCTCTACATGCATAGTTTTATTTTTGTTTACATTTTCTTTTTCTTTTTCATATTTTCTAATAATAAAAAATGAATACAGAAAGGAAAACTGTCTCTACGACACCCATATAGGACTCGCTCTCAATCAAGAGTCATGGATGAACTGGTCGACCACAAGAGGAGTTGAGAAGTGAAGTAAGCCAGCTCAAAGAACAAATGGCCAAGATCTTGGAAATTCTGGAAAAAACGAAGAACACAGAGGGGACTCCTTCAAAGGCAAATGATGATCCTTCTGCCACGCCTGCTCACCCGCCCGGCTTTACACCAATTCCTTGGCAATATCCTAGTGTCACCTCTCAAGGGGCCATGATGCCGCTCACCATCTACTCAAATAATCCTGAAACACAGGCATCTTCATTCCCACCATATGGCCTTCCACCTGGTTATGTGCCACCATTATCCACCAATATTCCTGAGGGCAGTGCACCGACAGTCCCAACGAGTTCAAACCCTCTCCAAGGATCTCAACCAAATACCAGTGAGATTCCTCAGTACCCGGTTTCTATTCCACCTTATGGCATTTCTCCTGGTTTTATGCCATCCCAAATTACCAACCCTCTTGAGAGCGGCTCATCATTGGTAATACCTACTTCAGGGCCACAAGGCTCGACTCAGGCCCAACCTCCTTTCTACATGCCACAGTTTTTTCCCCATAAAGTCGCTGAACTTCTCCGCTAAACCCTTCAACTGAAGGCATTCAATCTAAGGGAAAATTAAAAGTTCTGGAAGAAAGATTGTGAGCTATAGAAGGAGCAAGTAGCTATGGTCTTCTGGATGCCGCAGAGCTCTGTCTTGTCCCGAATGTGGTAATTCCTCCAAAGTTTAAGGTCCCAGATTTTGAAAAATATAAGGGAACCATTTGCCCAAAGAATCATCTGACCATGTACATCCGCAAGATGGCATCCCATACTCATGATGATAACCTGTTGATTCATTTCTTCCAGGATAGCTTAGCTGGGGCAGCTTCTAATTGGTATACACACCCTGGAACGTGCTCATATACGATGTTTCAAGGACTTGGCTGATGCTTTCTTGAAGCAATATAAGTACAACATCGATATGGCACCAGATAGGTTACAGTTGCAAAATATGGCTAAGAAAGGAGCTGAAACCTTTAAAGAATATGCTCAGCGGTGGAGAGAAATAGCTGCTCAGGTTGAACCCCCATTGACGGAAAGAGAAATGGTGGCCACATTTATTGACACTCTCCAGTCACCCTTCTATGACAAAATGATAGGGAGTGTGTCGTCGAATTTCTCAGACATGGTTATCATCGGGGAAAGAATTGAAGGAGGAATGAGAAGTGGAAAGATTGAAAGCTCAATGGGGACATTTAGTGTCAAAAAGCCCCCAACTAGGAAGAAAAAGAAGGAGAAGCTCATGCTGTGACTTTCGATCAAAGGAGTTTTGCCCAAGGGAGACATAGCCAGGCACCTGTTAACCCTCAACCATCCTTCCAACCTCCCTACATGCCTTACTATCCATACATTGCTAATGCTTCTCAAGCTCCATACCCTCAACCTTATCACCCAATGATCCCTTATCGTGCACCGTCTCCTATCCCAAATCAAACACTCCCTACCATGCCATACCAACCAACCCAACCATGGGCCCAAAACTCAAATACCAACCAAAGAAGGCCTCCAGTAAACCAAGAAAAGAAACCTGTCTAATTTGACCCAATTCCCATGACCTATACTGAACTGCTACCACAACTCTTCCGAAATTCCTTATTGGCTCCTTGCCCAATGAAGCCATTGGAACCCCCCTACCCAAGAGGATTTGACCAGAATGCTAAATGTGAGTATCATGCTGGGGCTGTAGGTCATTCAACAGAAAATTACAGAGCCTTAAAGTTCAAAGTGCAAGACTTGATTAATGCCAAATGGTTAAACTTTAAGGAAAAAACTCCTAATGTAGGCCGCAATCCCTTGCCTGATCATGGAGGTCCAGTAGTTAATGCCATAGAGAAGTCTTCTGGATGATGCCTCATAAGTCAGGTAGCTGAGGTGAAAACTCCCATGAGAGTAATTTTTCAAGAGCTTTGCAAATATGAGTTGATACAAAACCAAGCTGAGATAAAAAAGGTCAATGAAGATGAAACTGTGTGCAAGATCCATGGGGAAGTCGGGCATTCTATTGAGGAATGTGATGAATTCAAGCAGATTCTCCAAAGTTTGATGGACAGTCACCTAGTGCAAATAAGCAATCAGTACAATAATGGTCACGTCTATGTGGTCAAGGAAGTTATACCTCCACCAGTTCAAGAGGCTGCCAATACCTATGTAGCGCAACCAATCATAGGGCAAGCTCCAGGTATACCAAGGCCATTGACGATTCATTATAGTAAAGAGGTGTCTCCGCAAGTCTCTCTTGGTCTGAACCCTATCACTATTCAAGTGCCGACTCCTTTTCCCTATAAGGATACCAGAGTCTGTGCCTTGGAAATATGATGTGCAAGTCGTTGTGAATGATCTCCAAGACAATCAAATGAAAATCCCATCGGCTATCTCTAGCATATCTGGGATCGGTGGAATGACTCGGAGTGGTTGTATTTATACACCTGAGTATTTGCGTAAAGACCAAGTGGAGGAAGTGGAAAGAATTCGGAAAGGGAAAGGCAAGATGGGGGAAACTTCTACTGAAAAAGCCTTGAAAGAAAAGGAAGAACCAAAGGCAACACAACAAGAGCTCTATAAGAAAGAAGTGACCGAGGAAGAAGCTTGTGAGTTCTTAAAATTCATAAAGCAAAGTGAATACAAGGTGGTGGATCAACTGAACCGCACCCCTGCAAGAATATCACTTTTATCTTTATTAATGAACTCTGAGCCACACAGGAAGGTGCTAATGAAAGTGCTTAATCAAGCCCATGCTTTTCATGACATAACGGTTGACAAGTTGAATGGCGTTATCAGCAATATCACAGCAGATAATTACATCACTTTTACTGATGATGAAATACCCAATGAGGGAAGAGGACATAATAAAGCACTTCATATCTCAGTAAAATGTCAAGACCATATCATGGCTAGAGTACTGATGGATAATGGCTCTTCCTTGAATGTGATGCCAAAGTCGACACTCTCCAAATTACCTTTTGATGGGTCACACATGAAATCAAGTATGATGATAGTAAGGGCATTTGATGGCACAAGGAGAGCAGTCATAGGGGAAATCGAAATACCAGTTCAAATTGGTCCTTGCACTTTCAACATACTCTTCCAAGTGATGGACATTGCACCATCATACAGTTGTCTCTTAGGACGACCATGGATTCATTCTGCTGGAGCTGTGCCTTCCACCTTGCACCAAAAAGTCAAATTCATAGTCGATAATAAGATGATTACTGTCTTTGGTGAAGAGGACCTACTGGTGAGCAAGCCGCTAGACACCCCTTATATTGAAGCTACAGAAGAGGCTTTGGAGACTGCCTTTCAAGCACTCGAGGTTGTCAATACCACTTATATAAAAGAAGGAGCTCCAATTCCTAAACCGCAGCCTTTTGTTGCATCTGTAATGATGGCTAAAGTTATGCTAGAAGGGGGTTATCAGCATGGAGAAGGGCTGGGCAAGAAACGACAAGGTGCCATAGGACTTTTTCAACCCTTTGAAAACAAAGATAAATTTGGGTTGGGGTACAAACCTACCAAGGCCGATAAGAGGAGGATAATGAAAGAGAAAAAAGAAAAAAGGCTGGCTCGCTTGGAAAATCGAGAACCTAAAGTGAAGGAAGTCCCCATCTGTGATATACGACAAAGCTTCCGAAGCGCAGGAGTTGTGTTCGTAGACCAAGTGACCGCAGTTGAAGAAGATGATTTTGTCAGTCATATGGACCTGGTGTATGCATGTTCTTCAGATACAAGACTCGACAATTGGGAGATCTCCGAGCTTCCCATAACCTTAGAGTCTCTTTCAAAGTAATTCTGTAATGCTTTTCCTTTAGCTCTGCCCGAGGCTTTAGGATTTCATTTGTAAACGGGCTCACATGTTTCCTTTCCAATAATTGTTATTAATAAAATACATTTTTGAGTTCTCACATTTTTCATTCCATTAGCTTTCATCCCACCATTATCATGACCTTCTATTCATTTCATTTTTCTTGTGTCAACATCACTTATTGCAGATCTGAAAATGACTCTCTTGAAAGTGACAGTGTCAATATCTCATCATATAATTTTGAACACCCTGTTAATCATGCTAATGAGGATAATGAGGATGATTGGGAAACTTCACCTGAGTTAATGAGATTGCTTGAACAAGAAGCTAAAGAAATCCAACCCCATGAGGAACCAATTGAAGTAATTAATTTGGGGACTGAAAATGATAAGAAAGAAATCAAAATTGGTACCTCGATGAAAGAGAATGAGCGTAACATGTTGATTAAACTCTTGTTTGATTATAGTGATGTCTTTGCATGGTCATACCAAGATATGCCTGGGTTAGACACTGACATAGTTGAGCACAAATTGCCACTAAAACCTGGGTATCCTCCGATTAAGCAAAAGTTGAGACGAATGAAACCTGAGATGTCCCTAAAAATCGAGATGAAGTAAAAAGACAGGTTTGATGCTTGGATTTCTTGCGCTTGCAAAATACCCACAATGGGTTGCCAATATTGTTCTGTCCCAAAGAAAGACGGGAAAGTCCGAATGTGTGTAGACTATCGAGACTTAAATAGGGCTAGCCCTAAAGATGACTTCCGTTACCTCACATTGATGTTTTGGTGGACAACACCGGCTCAAGATTCTTTTTTTTTCCTTTATGGATGGTTTCTCGGGATACAATCGATCAAGATGGCACCGGAAGACATGGAGAAGACCACATTCATCACTTTATGGGGCACCTTCGCTACAAAGTGATGCCTTTTGGTTTAAAAATGTTTGGGGCAACGTATCGAGAGCTATGGTGACATTGTTCCATGATATGATGCATAAAGAAATAGAAGTTTATGTGGATGATATGATTGCAAAGTCAAAAACAGAAGAAGATCATATAATCAATCTGCTTAAGCTTTTGAGCGATTGAGGAAGTTCAAACTCGAGTTGAATCCGCAAAATGCACTTTTGGTGTCGATCGTGCAAACTATTGGGGTTTGTGGTGAGCCGAAAGGAATAGAAGTTGATCCCGATAAGGTTCGAGCAATCGATATGCCGGTCCTCGCACCGAAAAAGAAGTTCGGGAATTTTTGGGAAGGTTGAATTACATCGCTCGATTCATATTCCACCACAAAGAACATGTGAGCCGCTCTTCAAGTTGTTACGCAAGAATCACCAATCAAGTGGAATGATGATTGCCAAAGAGCCTTTGAAAAAATCAAGCAAAAAAAGATTTACAAGAACCCCCGCTTTGGTGCCTCCAAGTGCCGGGAGACCTCTCATTATGTATTTGACGGTGCTTAATGAGTCTATGGGTTGCATCTTGGGCAAAGCATGATGAATCCGGTAGAAAAGAACGCGTCATCTATTATTTAAGTAAAAAGTTCACCGATTATGAGGCAAAGTACTCATTGTTAGAGCGAACTTGTTGTGCCTTGGCATGGGCTGCCCATCGATTGAGGCAATACATGTTGTGTTACACTACGTGGTTGGTGTCCAAAATGGATCCTATCAAGTATATCTTTGAGAAACCCGCTCTCACTGGGAGAATCGCGCGATGGCAAGTTTTATTATCGGAGTATGAAATTGTTTATGTCACCCAAAAGGCAATTAAGGGAAGTGCCCTTGCAGATTATCTGGCTAACCAACCTATAGAAGATTATAGGTCGATGCAATGTGAGTTCCCTGATGAAGATGTAATGGCTCTGTTTAAAAATGAGGATTCCTCTGAAAAAGAAAAATGGACTATGTGGTTTGATGGAGCCTCTAATGCACCTTTGGGCACGGCATTGGAGCCATTTTGATCTCCCCGAAGATAAATTCATCCCAATCACAAAGAAGGTTGTGTTTTGACCGTACTAACAATATAGCAGATACGAAGCATGTGTTTTGGGTATTCAGGCAGCAATAGAATCAAAAGCAAAGATATTGGAAGTATATGGGGACTCTGCCTTGGTCATTCATCAACTAAAAGGAGAATGGGAGACCCGCGATGCTAAACTGATCCCATACCATGTTTACATCAAAGAATTGATCGAACAATTTGATGAAGTCACTTTTCATCATGTTCCTCGAGAAGAAAATCAGTTGGCTGATGCTTTGGCCACACTATCATCAATGTTCCAAGTAAGTCATGAAAGAGACCTACCACTTATAAAAATGAAAAGTCGTGATTGTCCTGTATATTGTCAAGTGGTTGAAGATGAGCCTGATGGGAAGCCGTGGTACTATGACATCAAATGCTTCATCAAGAATAGGGAGTACCCTGCAGCGCTTCAGTAAAATGACAAGAGGACCCTGAGGAGGCTCGCAATGGGTTATTTTCTGAGTGGGGAAATACTTTACAAAAGAAACCATGATATGGTGCTTTTAAGATGTGTTGATGCAATGGAAGCAGAAAGGATTATCGAAGAAGTACATGAAGGTTCCTTTGGAACTCACTCCAATGGACATGCAATGGCAAGGAAAATCCTAAGATCTGGTTATTATTGGTTAATCATGGAAAATGATTGCTTTAATCATGTGAAGAAGTGCCACAAGTGCCAAACATATGCTGATAAGATCAATGCGCCGCCAGTCCCCTTGAATGTCCTAGCAGCACCGTGGCCATTTTCCATGTGGGGTATGGATGTCATAGGACCTATTGAACCTAAGGCCTCAAATGGGCATCGCTTTATCCTTGTCGCGATAGACTACTTCACCAAATGGGTTGAAGCTGCTTCTTACGCCAATGTGACTAGGAATGTGGTGATCAAGTTCATCAAAAGAGAATTGATATGTCGTTATGGTCTACCGAATAAGATCATCACTGACAATGCAACCAACTTGAATAACAAAATGATGAAGAAAATGTGCGAGAATTTCAAGATCCAACATCATAACTCCTCGCCATACCGCCCAAAGATGAATGGGGCTGTTGAGGCAGCAAACAAAAACATTAAGAAGATCATCCAAAAAATGGTTGTGACATATAAAGATTGGCATGAGATGCTTCCCTTTGCTCTGCATGGTTATCGCACATCTGTCCGTACCTCAACTGGGGCAACTCCTTTCTCTTTAGTTTACGTGAATGGAAGTCATACTCCCTATTGAGGTAGCGATCCCCTCATTAAGAGTACTGATGGAGACAAAACTGGAAGAGGCCGAATGGGTCCAAGCTCGACTAGATCAGTTGAATCTTATTGAAGGTAAAAGGTTAACTGCATTGTGTCATGGCCAGTTATATCAAAGGAGGCTTATGAAAGCCTATGCAAAAAAAGTGCGCCCTCGACAATTTCAAGAAGGAGACTTAGTGCTCAAAAAGATCCTGCCAATTCAAAAAGATCATCGTGGAAAATGGACTCCAAATTATAAAGGACCTTATGTCGTAAAGAAGGCTTTCTCTGGAGGGTCCTTGATTCTCACAAAAATGGATGGTGAAGATCTACCACTTCCTGTAAATTCAGATGCAGTCAAGAAATATTATGCATAAAAGTACTACTTGTCAAAAAAAAAAAAAACATGGCTCGCTAGGTGGAAAACCTGGAAAGGCTACCTAGGCAAAAGTTAGAGCGACCTGGTAGGTTGAAAACTCGAAAGAGCGACCTAGGCAAAAGTTAAGGTCCAAAATAAAAGGACAGTAGTGCTTGATATGACAAAGGAAGTGAGACAATATTGCTTGAGTCTCCATGCTGGGAGAAGCAAATCTCTCGCTTTAGAGCAAACTAAGTTTCCATATTGGGGCAGCCAAATGATCCCAATCAAGCATTTTCAAAGTCTTCATAGGTGGTTAATGGATGTTCAAAATCGGGTATGCAAAGGATTGACACCGATTACGATAAAGGGTTTCATTGGAAGAGTCAAGACCTTTGCCCTTATCATCCCTCTGTAAATTTCATGTTGATGACCACAATAATACTTTCTTTTCACCATTCCCATTTCAATACAATATCATCATGTTTTTACCTTTGCCTCTTCTTTGACTTAATATGCATTTTTCTAATAATCATATATTGGAATGTGAAATGTGACATTGCTGTCCGAGCATTAAGAATTACTAATGACTTGAAAGGTATGGGAAACACAATGATTCCTGATAAGAATGTTGATAAAAGGACAATCAGATCACCTCAAGGGTCATCTAAAGAGTTTTCCTATTGCCCTTGTGTGTCATATCTAATGCACACTTCAAGGGTCATTCTGGTTGGACATTTCAACCATCGGCTGAATAGAGAAATGAAAGGATGCCATTAAATCCTATTCCAGTTCATCTTTGAAAATGATTGCAATCATGTCCTCAAGGGTCGTGGAGATAAAAACAAAAAACAAAAAAAAAAAAAGAAAAAAAAAAGAAATTTTTTTCATACTCTCATACATTTGAAGCATGCATTGCATAAGTGCATTTGTTCTCATTTTGCTAGCCTTGACCTACAAAGGTCTAAGTTGCTGTTTACCTTTTTGGGTCCCTGCACCCATTGTATTCTCGTTTTTGGGCCCCCGCGCCCATTGTGTTTCCTTTCCGGGCCCCTGCGCCCATTGTGTTTTCCTTTCCGGGTTCCTACACCCTTGTTTTCTCGTTTCTGCCCCCGCGCCCATTGTGTTTTCCTTTTTGGGCCCCCGCCCCATTTGTCTTTTAGTTTTTGGGTCACCGCACCCATTGTTTTTATGTTCTTGGGTCCCCGTACCCATTGCCTTTAAGTTTTCTGTTAAGCTTCAACGGATACCCGACTCCGTAAGCTTCTTGCTTTTAAGTTTTCTGTTAAGCTTCACGGATACCGACCAGTAAGCTTTTTACCTTTTGGGTCCTCGTACCCATTGTTTGTTTTTGGGTCCCGACTACGTCTTCTTTGTTTTTGTTAAGCTTCAACGGATACCCGACCAAACATAAGCTTCTTACCTAGTTTTCTCGTTAAGCTTCAACGGATACCCGACTCAGTAAGCTTCTTACCTTGTTTCGTAAAGCTTTAACGATACCGACTCATGCAAGCTTTTTACCTCTTTTTGGGTGCCCGTACCTGTAGCTTTTGGGTCCTCGTACCCATTGTTTATGTTATCGGGTCCTCGTACCCATTGCCTTTAAGTTTTCTGTTAAGCTTCAATGGATACCCGACTCAGTAAGCTTCTACGTTGTTTTTGGTAAGTTTCATTATGCAGATACCGACTCATTAAGCTTTTGGGTCCTCGTACCCATTGTTTTAAGTTTTAAAAGCTTCACAGATATGACTCTTTAAGGTTTCTAATCTCCGTACCCATTGCTTTGAAGTGTTCTGTTAAGTTTCAAATGACACGTGAATCCACAGTTTTTACATTAGTCTCATGGATAAAATTGAATCAATTCCTTTGTTTTTCATTTATTCTAAATGTAAAACAAAGGGGGCAAATTATGATACCCAATTTTATCCATTTTCTTTATTTTTATTTTTATTTATTTATTTAATTTAATTTCCTGTTGTATGGGTCAACCAATGGCCCATTTCTCTTCTCAACCCATAACCCATTTTCTCAACTTTTCCCCTTCCTGCTGCTGCCACCGAAAGCTTGCATTGATTTGGATTAAAGCTTCTATCGCTTCTTTTCCTTTGGCATTTCTACCATTATTTCCAATCATTATCTTGCCTGTTTGCATTTCAAAAATAGAAAAACAAATTGATTGAATCTTAATCACATGGCAAGAATAAAAGGCACAGAATTGGGAAAAAGGGAGGGGGAATGGTTCAGGGGAATTCAGAAAGCAAAAAAAAGGGGAGCAACCATAAGCCACACAGCTGCGAATGCTACACAAAAAATTTGTTCACAAGTTAGCAATCACAAAAAAATTTCCTTCACCCATAACAACTCCTCCATTCCACTATCTTCCATTTACGTGGGCCACCATTTCTCCTCATCCAAAAACAGAGCTTCATCTTTTTCTTTCTTCCTCAATCTCCAACAACTCCTCTATCCCACCAAGCCCATCATCTTCATCACTTCCTGCACCACCCATCTTCAAGCTCATCACCCCACAACCAACAACCCACGTGAAGCCACCTCCCAACCACCACATTTACTGACCGAGCCTCCCAAAGACCGCACGCACCGGTCCGACCCGCACATTTCCGTCGGCCCATACCGCACCAGGTCCGGCTTAGTACAGATCCATCGCCGATCTCCATCGCGACCCCCCCCGCAACCCGCGCGCCACTCTCTCCTCCGCGTAGTAGCCGCACAACCCGAGTCTAAAGTTCCCGGTCGGATCTGAACTCATTTAGCGCGTCACCGGCGTCTTGCTCGAGCTCGAACAGTGCCGCGCCCCAGCCCGTGAACCGTCGTCGCTTTCAAGACTCGGATCCGGCCGGATCGGCATTTTGAGGCCACCATCTCTCTCAGGAGCCACCTCTCATTTGTGAGCAAACTTGAAATCCCCGTTTCTTCTTTTCGTTCTCTGTTTTGAGTTTGCATTTGCAGAGGCTTTTAGCCTCTTTATTCTTGCTATTCCTTTTTTTTTTTTTTTACTTACACCTTGGGCTTTTTAAGTTAGGAGCTTTATTTGGGCCTCTCTTTTTTTTTTTGGGCCTGTTTTTTTTATTTTAATTTAATTTTATTTATTTATTATTTTGGATTGATTTGTATTTACTAATTTGAGGTTTACATTGTTTGTATTTAATACTTTTTTTTATTAAGTATTTTGTTTGTTATTATGAGGTTGATATGTGACTTTAATTTAATTATTGTAAATTAGATAATTTAAAACGGCTGATGACGATGAAAAATTGGGAGAGGATCGGAGCGCCGATCGATTACACTTTCCCGATAATCTTGAGGCTTTATATTGATTTTTTGCTGGAGCGTAAGTCTAATCCCCACATAAAAATTAAAATAATTATGTAAATTAAAATATAATTTTTTTAAATAAACCAAAATAAACTTTTCTTTTTGTAAAATAAAGTATTCAAATAAAAGTGAACAAATTCATATAGTTTTAGCATTATGATTGTGGTGAATTAAAACTTTATTTTTCATGAAGACATTTTTAGAAATTAATGCAAAAATCTCATTGTGCTTTCGAAAATAATATTTTTCTCCTTGATTACAAAAGAGATTTTATTTGGCCATTTACTTTAAAAATCATTTTCTTACCTTAAACAAATTTCTTTGAGTTAAAATTATTCATTGAAATATTTTTTTTTATTTGGCCATTTTATTTTGAAAATTACTTCTCTTCAAAAAGATAAAATTTTAATTCACCACTTTTATATAATATGTTGTAGACTTTGAATTTGTTCTAAAATAATAGCTTGATTTAGCCACCCATTGCTTGTCTTACCATTTATCATTCTTGATATTATAAGCTGACAAAATGGGACATGTCAAAATAAAAAATAAAAAAATTCTTTTCTTTTAATTAATAAAGGACCAATTAAATTAATCTTGCAAATAACATTAGATTAAGTAGGTAACGTTCTTAGAACTGACGGTGTCTTGCTAACACCTTCCCTACCCGTAATCAACCCCGAAACTCAAACTTTGAAACGTAGACCATCTTTTAGGTGTCTAATTACCATTCCATTTAATGATAAAGCGATTACATGGCGACTCTCAACACCCCTTTATTCTTCTCCTCCTTCTTTTTTTATTTTCGCGTTTTTCTAGGGAATTTGGACGTTGCAACAATTAATAAGAATATTTGAAAGTAAGATAGAATATCTTGTTTCATTGAGAAAGGAAGAGAGTTTAGGTAGCATCTTAAGAACTTCCTTTTGGTCTAGGTTACTCTATTTTGGGTGGAGATAGAGGAAGGTTGTTGTGATGTCCTTATAATTAAGAAATGTCATTGTATACTCTATTTCAAGTGGAGATAGAGAAGGTTTTTGTGGTGTCTTTGGAAGAAATAAATTTTTGTATACTCTGATTTGAATTAAGCTAAAGGATGATTTATCGAAGTTCTTGTAAGCAAAATTTTGATGTGAAGTAAAGAAAATCTTTAACAGTTGCTTAAGGACTAGATATAGTCATGCATTATGACTAAATCAAAATAAATCATTTATGCAAACTTCTCACTCCAACCTCTTTTAATTTTAACCTTTCATATTTACTTGTGTTTTATTTGCATAATTCTTAATTTCTAAAACTTTTTATTATTGAACTTAAAGAATCAATTCACCCCTCATGATTCTTTTAGTTAGATTGGACACTAAAAATGTAAGATGCATAATGGTGAAAGATGACCTTGAGAAAAGGGTTAAATCATGTCACGAAAAATTTAATTTTTATAAAATATCTTAGAGTATAAATTTGATACTAAGATGAGATGACTTTAAAAAATGATAAGTAAGCCATTGACAAAACAAGTTCAGAAACCTGAAACTCAATATCATGTTCATGCTTGCAGAAATCAAACACATAATGGACTACACAAGCATTCATGCAAGATAATATAAAAAAGGTAAGGTTTAAAGGAGTTTGCATAGCTAGAGATTTATTACTGTTATTATTATGCGAGAATTTATTTATTTATTTATATTGATATTATTAATAATTTTGATATTTTTATTACAAATAATATATACATTTTTTTATATCTTATTTAATATTATTTATTATATTTATTTTTTTATCACTTTTTTTTTCTCAATCACATATTTTTAAAAATAATATATACATCATCTTTTTCCTATTATTAAGTATGTGACTGTCGAATAATAATAAAAACATATTATTATCTATCAGAAGAAAAAAAAAGGGTTATGACGTCACAAATCGTTATCGTACGGTTTTGTGATAGTGAGTGCGTGCTTTTGCTCGTGAGTTGTGACTGTTTGTCGGCAAAAGCAAAATTTGAGAGGTTCCGTGCTATGAGCTCCCGTGACGCACTAAAGAAACTCTAATTAATTTATTAATTAATAAAAAAGTTTTTTTTTTAAAGAAAAAACTTAAAGAAATATAAATAAGTAAATAAATGGTAGTGAACGAAATCCAGACGAAAAGACAGGGAGCGCGAAATGGACGTAAGTGTAATTGTGCACAAAGTGACAAGTGTTGTCTTCTAGCTCTTGCATTATGAAAATAATTAATTTTTCTAATACATTTTCTTAATAATTTTTTTAATTATTAAATAAAAAAATATTAAATATTTTTTATATTTTTAAGATATTTATTATATTTATTTTTTAATTAATATATTTTTATTAAATAAAAAATTATAAAAAAATTATTTTAAGAAAATACAACAAAACTCCTTACATTATTCACGAGCACTCTCTATCAGTTTCCAGGTCCACATTCCACGTGTTGCACTGGCCTCTTGCCTTCTCATCTTCAGCTGAATTTTATTGTACTTATTTTTTTAGATAAAAATATTTAAAATGAGTTATCAAATAATTTAATAATTATTAATTATTTATAAATATTTATTATAAAATTAGTATTTAATAAATATTCGTTAACTTACTTAAGTGTTATACTCATTAAAATATCATGGAAATTATTTTTCTTTGATCTTTTCAATTCAATCCAAATTTTCATGTTTATTTTAGCAGCACTAGTTCTTCTCTCATATTTTGTATTTTAAGTAATTTTGTTTAGATATATAACATTTGCAGAATTACTACTATTAGAGGATGAAGTGAGTTGTAGCTTTCTTGTATCACATTACCATCTTTCATTTTTGTTTCTTTCGTTTAATTATTTCATGCTGATAATTGTCATGTACTTATTCAAATTAGTTTGAAAAGTAAAATTTATTAGTGCTCACATGTTAACTAGTAGGATTAAAAGTGGCCTTTTCTTCAATGATATGATTGTGGTTACTTTTTGTCTTAAAAAAATGAGAAAGTTTGATTTAGTTCAAGAATTAATACTGCATTTTTATCCAAAATATTCAAATATGGTTAATGACCAATTAAGTAATTTATTGTTAATTTTAGGGGTTGTCTTGTAAAATGGCCGACTTTACTCTCACAGAATGGGTAATTAGAATTCAATTGTAAGTCTGTCGTTTTGGCAGCATCCAAAATGGTTGTGTTAATCACTGAACTGAGATTTTCTGAATGGAATTAGCTAGGATACACATGAATCACAACGGTGAAATCACATGTAGACTGGCTCATATAGACTGAAATTAATAAATATAATAATAATAGACCAATGTCCCAGGTAGTTGTTCAATTCCTGCAGAGCTGAGCTTGACTGCACTAGGCCTAGGGTATTCATAAAGAGGTTTGAATATGACATGATAAAAATTACCCCGGAGAATCTAATCTTTACATGTTTTCTCTTCATTTTCATTGCTATTAAAATCAAAATTCAGATCAAGATCTCACTTCTAATATTAAAGTATTATATATATATATAGCTTATAAAACAAACATATCAGATAGAGAAACAGACCTGTCAATGGTTCAAGCTTGTCCACTAAGTGGGTGTCTGTATGTGGGTATCTGTGTATGTTCTTAAAATTTTGAATTCATTATACTGACATAAGTCGGTTTTGGAACAAATTCAGATTGGGGGCGTATGATTAAGTCTTATTGTCTGGGGGTCCTACACTGCAAATAATAGTGCTCTTTTGAGTCTTTATACCACTTTTTAATTAACGTAAAGCTATGATGACTAAGAACCTTATACACTTTCTTGAACTAATCTAGATCCTAAGGGTCTAATCATTTTGGCACTAGGACTTCCTCTTTTATAATTTAAATAAATATTATAAAATACACCATGATTTATGATCTCACTAATATAGAGAGAATTCATGTTACTCAGGACCAGATTTACAATAAAGCCTTGGCCACATAAAGTGAAATTGACTTTGTAAAATTTCAGTATTTGCCATACGATTTTTATTATTAGAAAGCCTATTGTAGAGGTTTCAAGTTGAGTTTATGACCCATGTAGCTTGAATAGTAGTATTTGTGTAATGATTTGCAAGAATACTAATAAATAATGAAACAATATTAGCAGGCATAATGCCTGCAAATGTGAGGACTCAAGAAATGGTAGAAGCATATATACAATTCCACCCGTGAGAAGGTAGATCCAAGAACAGAATAAGAAGGCGCAGGCCGCAGAGCAATTCAGCTGAAATCACGGTCTCTGGTTTGCAGCTAAGCTTGCCTTGTCTTCTTGGAAGGAATTTACCTGAAACTGACCTGAATATCATATCAATGTATGTCCTTTATTCCCAAGATTAGATCATAAACGTTAGCAAAATTAATTTAAGAGATTGGCTTCCTCTCTAACAGTTACAACCTGAGGTGAAACCAATGATGGATTTCCTGAAAAGTATGTAAAGGAAACAAACATTCTAATGCTAATGTTACTAGTGGAGAAAGCATGGTGCATTATGGTACTTCCACAATCCCATATTTGCGTTATTGTTTGCAGAGCGCACTTCATCATGGCCATTCCACGAGGCACATAATAATACTATTCTTTAACCCATAACATGTCAATTGTATATCTTTATAAATATTTGTCTCCTTTTTGCATCCTCGAAACTGCAAATTCATGCACTATTATTTAGCATAACTGGGTTGATTAGAAAACACAGATACCCTATGTGAGCCTCAAATGAATCTGCACTACTATTAGAAAGCATATCATTGAGTTTGAGGCATGTGTTCAGCTATTCATGCTTTAGCCATTATAGTAGCCCAAAACATACTTTTTTCTCATTAGTGCAAACCCATGCAATATATAATCATTTTTAACCCAAAATACATGTCTAAAACCATAATATATAATTGTAGCTTCCAAGTTGAATTTGTAACACAAGAATTAGGCTTAGCATCCTACAAAACCAAATGGAGTACAGTCTGTTATCACCTACCGACTTCTATTTGTCACCCCACTACATTAGTACTAGAGTGACCCTGATACCCTTAAAAAAATATCTTTGAACCCAAAAATAAATAGAAAACAAAAAATTTCCACAAGGTTAGTTGTTTTACTATATATATAGTACTCAGTCCTCATGTCAAGGCACCATAATCTCAAGTTCTCAACCTTAACAGCCATGAAAATTCCACTTGTACTAACTCCTTTGCTTTTCTTCCTCCTCTTCTCCCTAGCCCAAGGGCTCAACCCCAAATGTGATGCTCAGGACCATGGCTCAACCCTCCAAGTGTTCCATGTGTTTAGCCCATGTTCCCCATTCAGGCCAACAAAGGCACTGTCATGGGAGGAGAGTGTCCTCCAGCTGCAAGCCAAGGACCAGGCTAGGATGCAGTACCTGTCTAGCTTGGTGGCTGGGAAATCAGTTGTGCCAATTGCCTCAGGGAGGCAGATGATACAGAGCCCAACATACATTGTGAGAGCCAAGATTGGTACCCCACCTCAGACCTTGCTTATGGCCATAGACACTAGCAATGATGCTGCCTGGGTCCCTTGCATTGGTTGTGTTGGTTGCTCATCAACCCCCTTTGCTCCTGCTAAGTCCACTACTTTCAGCAACGTTGGATGTGGATCTCCTCAGTGCAAACAGGTGATGAACAAATTCAAATTCTTAAAACAGTTTTTTGTATGGTTACATATGAAACATATTAGATTTATACATAAAAAATAAAAAGTTAAAGAGACAAGAAAAATACGTTTTATTAAATTTATTTATTATAAAAAATTATATTTTTATTTAATTTTTTATTTTTTATGTATAAATCTGTATTATATTTGTGTGTATAAAAAATATCTCCAAATTCAAATTCTTAAAACTTCTTCTGCATTTTTCCAATTTTTTTTCCTTTTATGGAATCACGTACTCATGCCCCCGTTTTTATGGCGAGCGGAATGTTTGGATCTCGTAATTTTGATTAAATAATTATTGTGATTGTGAGATTTACAAACTATCTTGATTGCATAATTAGTTATATTTGAGGTTATTAAAAAAAAGTAAATATAGTTTTTTTTTCATCATAGCCAATATATATTAATATTGAGTTTGAAAAAGAAAAAATATGGAGATGTGGAGTCAATAGTCATGCAACTCAATTAGAGCTATTCAAGCTATGAAAATGATATTTACAATAACTTTGTAAAAAATATTTGATAAAAGAATTTATAAAAGAATTATTTGAACCTAAAAGCAACTATACTACAACAGTGAATGTTTGTGCTGTGCAAAACAAGGATCTATGGTAAGCATTACTCTAATCGTTTGGAATGACACACAAGCATTTTTTTTTTTTTGTCCATAATGACACAAAAAAATATCTTGCTTGGACAGCAACATAGTGGGCCACATGTCCTACTACTTGTCACCACTTAAAGTTTCCTCTATCTATCACCAATCACCATCATCCATGTGTAAGGCTGGTTCCCACGCGCCTCTTATTTTTTCATTGCGTGTGGGCTTGACTTGCCCATTTCATTTCCAATCCAAAAATCATTCTTGTCGGTGGCAGGCAAAAGTTCACGAGACCCACAAAAGCTACTTTGTGACCTTTTTATTTTGTTCTCTCTGTGTAACGGTGGGGAAATTACAACGGTTCCAAATGTTGTTCTAAGCTCGTGAAAATTTTCAGGTACCAAACCCCACTTGCGGTGGAAGCGCGTGTGCATTCAACGTCACCTACGGCAGCTCCACCGTGGCAGCTAACCTGGTCCAAGACACAGTGAGACTAGCCACTGACCCAGTTCCAGCCTACACCTTCGGGTGCATTCAGAAGGCCACAGGGAACTCAATACCACCACAGGGGCTGTTGGGCCTGGGTCGTGGCCCGTTGTCACTTTTGGCCCAGACCCAAAAGCTCTACCAATCCACATTCTCTTACTGCTTGCCCAGCTTCAAAGCCCTCAACTTCACTGGGTCTCTGAGACTTGGGCCTGTGGCCCAGCCCACGAGGATCAAGTTTACCCCTCTTCTCAAAAACCCTAGAAGATCATCACTCTACTATGTCAACTTGGTTGCTATTAAGGTTGGCCGGAGAATTGTTGATATCCCTCCGGCGGCATTGGCGTTCAACCCAACCACCGGTGCAGGCACCATTTTTGATTCTGGTAATGTCTTAACACACTCTACTTCAGAAAAAAAGATGCATTTTATTTTATTTTTAAATAGGACCAATATATTCGTTTATTATCTATCATTCATTAAAGTGGGGTTCTCAGACTTCAACATAGGACATGCATTTTAATTAAATTGAAAATCCTAACACTATTTAGATTAATTATTATGCTTGGTCAACATAGTGATAGTATGCGTCATGATATGGTCATATGATTCCTTTTCTCAACTTTTTTTTTTTTGGGGATTTCCCTCCCTTTTACCTTCAAAACATGAGTTGGTGTCTTGAATAATTGTCTCCTTCTACGTCCCCATTCTCAACATAAAGTATAATTAAATGGGCTACTTGTTGTAATGATGACAAACAAACTTGAAATGAGATCAAGTTGAGACAAAATTGAGTCAAAACGCCACAAGTGATTGGACCATGCATCACTTTCTTACATGTCCCGCATATCTTTTATGAAAAACACCCCCAATATTTTAGATTAAGATAAAATATAATTATAGTCACCCCTCACCCCCTTTTTTTCTTTCTAAAAACTGAGAATCATGATTTAAAAAAGAAAGAGGCGGAACTTCATCAAATAACAATAATACTAATTAAAGAGATAAGTATAATTATGTTACCACAACAATAATTTCACAATTTTTTTTTCTGGATTTTCTTGCTAAATATTACTAGGTACGGTATTCACCCGGCTAGTTGAACCGGCTTACATCGCGGTCCGAAACGAGTTCCGTAGACGAGTTGGCAGGAAACTCACCGTGACTACCCTGGGAGGGTTTGACACATGCTACACAGTCCCAATAGTTGCACCCACAATAACATTCATGTTCTCGGGCTTGAACGTAACACTTCTACCGGACAACATCCTCATACACAGCACTGTCGGCAGCATCACATGCTTGGCCATGGCGGCGGCGCCGGATAATGTGAACTCGGTGCTGAATGTGATAGCCAACATGCAGCAACAAAACCACCGTGTGCTCTACGACGTGCCCAACTCAAGGCTTGGCGTTGCTCGTGAGCTTTGCACCAAATAAATGGTTCTTGGTCAAGAATTTTCATGACTTATGGTCACAATAATATTGTCAAATTGGCATTACAAGTTATTTGGGTATTGATATTTGATATGTTTCTATGGGTTGGGTTTTGGAATTGCTAAGGGTTTATTTCTAACTGTATGGTAGAAGATAGTGAGCTACTACTATGTGTAAGGAATTACATTTGTTTTGAGGCTGGAAGTTATATTTGTAGCTTTGTAATGGTGTGTGTCACGGGTTTATATATCTGTAGCTCTTTCTCTTGTCGTTTACTAAAGCTGATTGAATTGATAAGACATTGCGTTATCGTACAAGCTCACGGGTTATACTATTGCTGTATTTAGAATGAGAAATTCTATCATCCTCTTGTTGTACAATAAATACGCGTTCTAAACAAGATGTTACTAACAATTTTAAATAAATTTATATAAATTTTAAGTTATTAATTTAAAAATTAAAATTAATAACAATTTTTTTAAATATATACTTATTTTATTCTAGAAACATGTAATAATTTTTTATATTAAAAATATCTTACTCCTTTTTTCATTTTATAAACCATGCTCTTCTTTTTCATTTTATTTATATAATAAATTTAAAAAAAAGTTTTGAATATGATTATACGGAAGTCCTTCATTCGTCAATTATTTATAAATATTATTTTAAAACTTCTTTGAGACTTATGACAATATTATAACTTTAAAATGGGGGCTCAGAGGCAATCTTCCAATTTTTTTCCTTACTTTCATTTTAAAAAAAAAGTTACAATTCTTATCATTTTTTTTTGGCACAGTGAGTCTTCCTTATCATATTTAATTTACAGATATTGGTAGATCTCTTGTCTATTTATTCAAAGTTAATTGAATTTATGAAACTTTAGATTATCGTACAAGGTCACGGATCATATAGAAAAAATCATTAAGAAATCTGCTTTTGTCATACATATATTTAATTAAAAATTATTTTTATACACTTAATTTCAATACTTATATAAGACAATGTATTCGATATGAGTATGATTAAATATTATAATTTTGATAGTTTATCATTAATAGTATATATATAATTTTATATTTTTTAAATATTATTTATTATATTTATTTTTTTATTATTTTTTACTTAATTATAATTATTTAAAAAAGTATAAAAAGTGGTATTAGAACAAAAATGATGTAAGAATATCATTTTTATAAATATTATCATGTAATATCATATATATATATATAATATGTGTAAAATATCATCTAAATATTGTGTTCTAAGTATTCAAATAACATAACTTTATTTATTTTATAGACAACAGATGCAAATCTAGTTATGTGTGGATTGGGTTCCGCGGTATGTGCCGCTGCACATACGAGTAACTGCCTTCTTGTGGATTGCAGGGACAGGAAGCGTATTTAGTAAAAGTAATATTTACTGTAAGATATAAAAGAAATAAATTTTAATTATTAGATTTTATATAAATAATTAATATTAGAATATAAATATTTATGATCTTTTTAAGTGATTATATGATTTTTAAATAATTTTTAATTTTAATTATTCATATATAATTATATAATTAATATATTTTTTTTTTTTTTTATAATAAAAATTTATCTTATTAAATATGTCTTATTCAAATATACCCGCTTCATGAGAAGTAGTTGTGTTTGGTTTTTTTGTTTCTGTACTATACCAAAGTAAGTTAAAAGAGAGTATAATAAGTGCGTGCAATATTATTATTTTTTTAAAGAAAAGCTTGATATATCAAAAGGTAAAATCGTCATGTTCATCTTTGAAGTTTTTGTAAATTTTCAATTTAGTCATATTTTTTTTTAAATTTTGTTCTTAATGTTTCAAAAAAAAATTAATATCTTCTCTTTGCTTAACGTCGTTTAATTGTTAACGGTGAGTTTAAGTAACATATGATGTAGTTTCTACATAGTATTTGACGTGGATCTCGTATGACCTATGATGTGAATCTCACGTGACATTTAACCAAATTAGAACTTTCATGAAACATGAGAGACGTAAATAGGACAAAAAAAATTAGAACCAAATTGAAACATTCGTGAAATATAAGGGACACAAATAAGACAAAAAAAAATTAAGACCACATTAAAATTTTCGTAAAATGTGAAAGATGTAAATAGGGTTTTAAAATTACTACCATTGACAACCAAGTTCCTCTCCTAGCCATCACAAAAATGCATAACCCATTCACATTATTCCACCAATGTTAGACGTTCACTATTCCACACCCTTTAAGCTTAGGTCCATTGAGCCCATCGAATTTGGACCATGTTTATGGTGATTTTTCATCAAAGATAGTGAGCACTCTTTTTTATTCAAGATCTAACATCTGAAGGTGAATCAACTCCTCTCAAGACTCTCAAATTTTTTATGATTAGTAAAATTTTAATATTAAAGGTTAAGTAATAGTCAATCGGTCAAGTGTCAGTAAAAGGGGTGTCAAAGCATATAGTGGAGTTAAATATGAACGTGAATAAATGAAAAGTAATAGTGCGTCCAAATAAATTTATTGGATGTAAATTGACAAAATAGTAATGTCAAAAGTAAATTTACTGAAAGTAAACTTAATAGAAAAGTAAATGACAAGATAAAGTAAATGTTAGAAGTAAACTTGTTGGAAGTAAACTAACATTAAAGTAATTGATTATCAAAAGTAAACTTGCAAAAAATAATATGGCAGAATGTAAATGACATAAAGTAAAAGCTAGAAAGTAAACACTATAAATATCAATGTTGATGCAGCATGTTGACAAAAATATATTTGGAGTACTATGTGTGTTTAAGTAAAGATTAAAACAAGGAATATGCAAAAAAAATGCATGAATATATAAGAATGTGAAGAACAACATAAATGTATAAAGTAAATACAGAAAAGCATAAATTTGGATTAAGTTAGAAAAAGATTAAAGGGAACTTGCAGAAAGGTAAAATGTATATAAATTAACCTTAAAAGTAAGTAAATTATAAAATTAAAAAGAATTTGGAAGGAAAATATCCAAGAACAAGTAAGAACTTTAATTACATTAACTAAAATGTAAATGATACATGAAATTAAGATGATTAAAAGATAAATGTTAAAACATAGAGAGACGTGTGAATTGAAAGTGACGATCATACTTGATTGTTAACCTGTCAATCCGTGAGCGTCACACTAGGGATTAAGAGCTATAGAAAGTATATGGTATTTGTAAGTAGATAGTCTAACTTGTTCTTCATTTTAATTCCTATTTATAGGCTAATTTTGACCTCCCACATACTTGTAATGAACCATAAAGAAAAAGAAAAATGAGAGAAAAGATGCATATTATATAATGACTAAATCAGTAAGTGCAAAAGGAAAAAAAAAAAGGGGGGGCAAAAACCCTATAACATTCCTCATGTTTTACAAAAATTTTGATTTGGTTAAATATTATGTGAAATCCACATAAGATGTCATGTGAGATCCATGTCAACTATATAAGACTCATGACAAATGCCACATCAGCTCATTATTAAGAAAATTGACGACGTAGGCAAAAGAAAAGACATTGAAACTTTTTTAAAATATAAGAGACAAAATTTTTATAAAAACTTTTGAGATTAAGTCAAAATTTTGTAAATATTTTATCCATAAAAATGATGCTTTTGCCTGTATCAAAATTAAGGAAAAGTTTCACCCCAAATAGAAAATGCAAAAGTTGGGTCTGTGTGGTAAATTGTCTAAATCCCATGGACAAAAGCATAAAATTATGTTTAGATTATGAATAAAGATTTTTTAAAGTGAAAATTCTTATAAAGTGAATAAGTAAATTTACATCAATTATTGATAAATTAGTAGATTCATTTATCAATAATTGATGTGAGTATCCTTACTTATTTTATAAGGATTCTCACTTTAGAGAATTATTGTTCTTTAAATTATTTTTTTATCTACTTTTATTTATTGATTAAGGTTAATACGCATTTAGTAAGAAAATTGTTAAGTATATTTAATAATAAAAAATATAATTTAACATAATTAAATTATTATTTTTTACTTAGTTAATATGTTTTCTTTCTTTTTTTTATCTTTATTAATCTCACATTCTCTCTCATTCCATTAATAGCAAAAAATACATATTTTAAAAATTGATTAAAGTAATTGATTTTAAAAAGTGATAAAAATTAATTAATATTTATTTATTTAATAAAAAATAAAATATTATAATAAAATTTTTAAAAATAATAAATACTATTTAATTTTTTAAATAAATAAATAATATTAAATAAATTAAAATTTTTAAATAAATAGATAAAATAGACAGAAGTAACATATTTTATGAACTTAGTGATAGTTCAGTGCTTTAAATACAAGAAAGCAACAACTTGCGTACACGTCATGAAACAGCACCTGACTAGAAGGTTTTTGGGCAGTTGGAATTTGTCTATTTTACCCTTTACTACGCAAATTAGGTGAGGATCATGAGATCATCCAATATTACAATTACAAACCAGCATCAAAACCGTGTTATAGTTGAGTAGTGTTGAATAGTAAATGGAAAGAGAGTTCGTTATACCCACAATGATTAAAATAGAACAACTATATTAGATATACTATGTGTAATTGTAAATACGTGTAAAGTATCATCTGATTATTATGTTATAAATATTCAAATAATATAAATCTATTTAATTTATATATAACAGACCGAAATCTAGCTGTTTGTGGACTGGGTTCTGCTGTATGTGCCGCTTGCATATATATATATATATATATAACTGCCTTCTTGCGGATTCCACGGGTATCTGCTTATGAGGAGTAGTTGTGTTTGGTTTCATTTTTTTTTTTTGTACTATACCAAAGTAAGTTAAAAGAGAGTATAATAAGTAAGTGCAATTTATTTTTATTTTTTTAAAGAAAAGCTTCAAAGTTGATATATGTGTTTCTGGGCATCCCTCCCAACACATTATATATCAAAAGGTAAAAACGTCATTTTCATCAAAGCTTTTGCAAAACTTCAATTTAGTGGTAAAAGTTTTTTATTATTATTTTGTTCTTAATGTTTCAAAAGAGTTTTAATGGCTTTTTTCACCTAATGTCGTTTAATTATTAATGGCAAGCTCAAGTGTGGATCATATGATATGTGACGTGGATCTCATGTAACTTATAACATGAATTTCACGTTATATCTCGTTAATTTAAAATTTTTGTAAAATATGAAAAACGTAAATAATATCAAAAAAAACTTTTCGAATCAAATTAAAATATGCGTGAAATATGAGACATGCAAATAAGACAAAAAAAAATTTAAGACTAAATTAAGAATTTTGTAAAAAGAAAAAGATGTAAATAAAGTTTTAAAATCACTACTATTCACCCATATAATTTCACTCATGTCACAATTATTAAATAGAACCATCACTATTAACAATCAAATTCCTCTCTTAACTATCATAAAAATGCACAATCCAATCACATTCTTCCACCAATAGATTCTAAGAATTTATTAAAGTAGTTGATTTTAAAAGTTATAAAAATTAATTAATATATATTTATTTAATAAAGATATTAAAAGATAATGATAAAATTAAAAATATTAATAAATATTATTTAATTTTTAAAATAAATAAATAATATTAAATAAATTTAAAAATCTAAATAAATAAATAAAAAAAATAGAAAGAAGAAGTAACATATTTTAAGGAAGGTGCGAGATCAGTGCTTAAAATACAAAGAAAGTAACAGCTTGCGTCCACGTCATGAAATCGCACATGATTAGAAGGTTTTTAGGCTGTTGGAACTTGTCTACTTTACCCTTTACTACACAAATTAGGTGAGGGTCATCCAATATTACAAGTACAAACCAGCATCAAAACCGTGTTATAGTTTTTTTTTTTTTTTGGTTGAAAAACCGTGTTATAGTTGAGTAGTGTTGAATAGTAAATAGAAAGAGAGTTCCGTACACCCACAATGATAAAAATAGAGCAATCATGTCATTTGTATATTCAAAATTAGACAATCAACTTATATCTCTTATATCAAATATATAATATATTTCAGTATTCATTCATACTTATATCAATATATAATATTTATATAATATGTCAAATTTAATAGTATAAAGATTATTTTCTAAAATAAAAACTTATCTTATCTCACCTCGTGTAAAATTGGAAATTATTATAATTGACATGGTGTATAGGTTGTTGACATGTACATGAGTACAATGAATAAGGTCGTCCACCTTAATTAAAAGATGCATTTATATATTGTTGACATCTATGTTAGTAGCGAATAAAATCTTCCACCTTAATTAAAAAAAACACTTATATATCTTTGTTTTTTTAACTGAAAGACATTTTACTAATCACCAAAAAGGTCCAAATTCATTATATGTGAAATAAAATCTGTTGGAGAATCCACCCAAGTATCTATATTGTTCTTCCTAGCATAATTTGCTAAAACATAAGTTAACCTATTATATTTTCTAAGAGTGTACAAGCAATCAACCCATAAAACATACATGAATATATTCTTAAGGATGCTACCATTGTAGGATTTGTCCTCCTCCTCACCAGTAATGCTTTTAAATTTTTAATCACGTTAGATGCATCTCCTTGAAGGATAACCTTCTTCAAGCCTACATCCATGCAAAGAGGAGCCCAGCCCGAACTGCTTGAAGCTCTCTTGAATATGGGATCACCTTGTAACCTCATATATCCCTTTTGATGTGACAAAAGTTACTATATTTATAGTATTTAATTTGAATATACTATCACATTATAAAAAATATTTAATTTTTACAATAATTACCACAAGTTTTATATATATATATATATATTAGTATATGATTAGTTAATGATTAAAAAAATTACATTAAAAATACATCAAAATTATACTTATATATGTATATAATGAATGTATCTAGTAAGAAAAATATTTATTATAAGAGATGATATGAATAAATCTTGATAAATGAATTTTACATGAATGATAAAGATTAAAATATAAAATATATATAATTTTTTAAATAATCACATAACATGTAAATAATTTTTAATATAAATCATCTATATATAATTATATAATTAATATTTTTTTTTTTTTTCTCACAATAAAATTTTCTTCCATTAGATATACACCCTATATATATATCACTAAGCAACAAAAATTCATGTTATACAACATTTACTCAAAAGTATATAACATTTATCATATACTCTACATTAAACAATTCATACTACTATGGTCCGTTTAACACGAAAAATATGATAAAATTTGACAATATTAAACTTGATAATATAAAGTTAGATAATAGAAATTTTGATAATATAAAACTTAATATGAAAAAGTTAAATATATTGAAATATTTATAATTGTAATAAAAATATTTTTATAAGAATTTATATATTAAAATTTAATCAAGTTTAATATCATATTTAAAAATTTAAATAAATTATCTATTATTTTAATGTATAATAAATATTTAATAAACTTATAATATAATATATTAACTTATTTTATTAACTCTAATTTGAAATTACAAACAGGGCTAATTCAATTTTGTATACCCGTTCTGTTGAAAAATTAACGGGTACCAAAGTAATTTCACTTAAAAGGGTTTCAACGTGTGAAAAGAATCGATATCCGTTCGTCTACAAGAAAAGAGCTAGCTGTATAAAACAACAATCAAAATGACCGCATCTTGAGACGTGTCAACGGCTCCAACCTTCCCCATACCCACCCCGCCCTTATATTCTTCCCAAAAGACGGCGACGCCATTTTCGTCTAATCACTTACATCTTCATCCCTCCCTCCTCCACCTCTGACCACCATTCTCCCCAATCCCACCCATTATCCTCTCTAAAAAAAAGAAAAAAACACCATATCTTTTACACACCCACAAAGCCATCCAAGCCTAAGTGCAAACCCAAACCTCAGCTCCAATTTCAATTTCAGCATAAGCCGACCCTCCTCCCTCCCAAAATGGAGGTTAAGCGCCGAACAGTTCGCACCCTGGTGTCGAAGCTAAGCTCCGTTTCCGAACGAACCCGAACCGACGCCCTCTCTGAGCTCCGCCTCATGTCGAAGCAGGACCCGGAAACCCGAACCATTATCGCCGAATCGGGCGCCATTCCTTTCCTCGCGGAAACCCTCTACTCCTCCTCCCACCCTTCCCAAGAGAACGCCGCCGCCACCCTCCTCAACCTCTCCATCTCCGCCAAGGAACCCTTGATGTCCACGCGCGGCGTCCTCGACGCCATCGCACACGTCCTCTCCCACCACGACTCAACCTCCTCCGCCACCGCCGTCCAGTCCTCCGCCGCCACCATCCACAGCCTCCTCGCCGCCTCCGAGGACTTCCGCCCCCTCATTGGCGCCAAGCGCGAAATCGTCTACGCCCTCGTGGACATACTCAGGAGCCACAGTTCGTCCCCGCCGAGAACCATCAAGGACGCACTCAAGGCGTTGTTTGGGATCGCGCTCTACCCGCTCAACCGCGCCACCGTGGTGCACCTCGGCGCCGTTCCCGCCCTTTTTTCCCTCGTGGTGAAGGACGGGCGGGTCGGGATCGTGGAGGACACCACCGCCGTGATCGCGCAGGTCGCCGGGTGCGAGGAGAGCGCTGAGGCTTTCCGGAAGGTCTCCGGGATCGAGGTCCTCGCGGATCTCCTCGACCTGGGGACCGGATCCAGCATGAGGACCAAGGAGAATGCGGTGTCGGCGCTGCTGAATTTGGTGAGTTGCGGTGGAGAGAGGGTGGTTGGGGATGTTAGGGAGGTGGTGGTGGATGTTGAGGCCTTGGATGGGATTGCTGACGTGGAAGATAATGGGAGCAGCAAAGGGAAGAGCAAGGCCACGTCGTTGTTGAAGGTTTTGCAGCTTGATGATTATGGTGGGAGTAGAGGTTTGCGGTTTGATTCCTTGCTAAATCAAGATTCTTCCTCCTGAGTTTGCTTCAAAATTCTGGTTTTGAATTTGTTGGATTGGATTGGATCATTGGATGGGATGGGGGAGCTTATGAATATGATGCAATTTAATGATTCTTTTTTCATATACTTTTTTTTGTTCTTTTGCTGAATTTAGTTTTAGGTTGCTGTATAGTGTAGAAACTAGGTATTGATTTTGTTTTATTGTTATTATTGTGATTCTATTGAGTAAGTTATGATATGAACAATATCATGTTGTATTATTGTTCATTCTAACAATAAGAAAAGGCTTATTATTAATAACAACTTTCAGATTATTCTTTTTCCTTTTATCCTTCTGTTGTGGAGTACTTTTGTTTTTTACATTGGTTTGATTTGAATTTGATTTTTGTCTTTGATAAACTCGCAATCCTAAAAAATGTGTGCATCAACAGCTCCAATTGTGTAATCTAGTTATAGTATATTGAAGTGTAAATATGGAAGTGTCCAGGGTACTGTGAGTAGGTAAAACTCATTGTTTTCCGATAATAATATGCAAAATTGTCTTGTAACTCGTAGTCATGATTTGCCCAGTCTTACTCAACATCCCTAGTCTGAAAACCCCCAACTAACTAAAAGAAATGGTAAATTGTTAGTTAGTGCTTGAAACTAATGAAGATAGCCTATAATTAATGTGAAAGGACTACTCAAACACAACAGTCAATTACACTTCCTTCAAAAACTATTTGGTATGTATACTAACTTTCACACATACGCTGACATTTTAGATAAGGTTGTTGCCAGTTATCTGCATGCTTGAAGGTGATTTATCATGTTGATGTGCGGTGATCAATTGGGTGTTGGTGAACCGGTCTAACTTCATTTTTTGTGGTACTAGAAGCCCAAGGCTGGAGGCTGGTCTATTATTGCAACACTAGTTTTGATGGTCCTTTTCATAGATTCATCAAATGCATAAAGTTGGGTGTAGTTATATCAGACCCTGTTATGTTCCTCTTGACTGGAAGATTTTCCTGGTTTTAGTGTTGTCTATTTCTATATCAATTGATCATTGAAAGTCTTTACATGGCATCTTTTTCTTAAGATTAAAATACAGATGGAGGAATCAGCTGTAAGTGCTCCTGTGTATTGAACTGCAACTACAAACAACATTGGCTGGCAGCCTCCCACCATTGTGGAAACTGGGAAGCTTTCTTTATTATGATAGGCACAACGAGGGAGAGTAGAGTAACAAGACTGTTAAATGCACACTCTAAACTTTACGATTTATATAGCCAACCTGTTCTTTCCCCTTCCCTCTTTTTCTACCTTGGGGAGTGTCCAAAGAAGAGAAATTATATATGTATTTACACTTTTGAGGTTACTACAGAATTTGATTTTCCTGCAAACATGAGAATAAGTTTTGGGATCTAAAGTTCTAAACTTTTCAATGTGCATTTCCATTCCTAAGTACCTGGAGTTTAAATTCACAATTTAGCTGTTTTGTTCAAGAAGTTCGGTGCACTATGAATCAGCATGCTAGCCTCAGCCGGCCCCAGCCTGAGAATTTACCAGTTGAGTGTGGTTCACTTTATCTGCTTTTCTTTTTTGGACTTCAGATTCTTCTGTTTGCAGTCGCTTGTTTTTTGAATATCCAAAATCTCAAGAACCAGGAGGAAACTTAATCATATTTGCTGCCTGATATATAAATAGACTTAAGGTTAAGAGCATGGTTTTTGTTCAATTTTGATCTGACTTTATTAAAATGATTGCTTTTAAACAAACTTTCTTGCTGAACCTCAATGATGTTGGTTATCCTAGCAGAATTCAATATTGTTAAAAAAAATTCGATGGAAGAGAAGGATTAGCCAATATTAAATATAAAATGCTCTGAATATGACTACTAGTGAGTCCACCGCATGCTAATCTTGATGCTATGATCTTCCAAAGTCGAAATATATTGAAATCGTACACCCGATATACTTCTGGTTGCAAAGAGAAGGGCCGGCTGGATGAGAAGTGAGAATTAGACATACTGCATGAACTTCTTGTGCAAGAACTTGAAGGTGATGTGTCTCAGTTTTGAGAGCCCCATGAATGGAAATTAAGGAAAGGTGCTTAACATCAACTTGTATAAGTTTTACTAATCCCTATTTCCGGAATTCAGATTAGTTTAACTACAATTTGCAGTTCCATTGTAGCAAAAAAATGTGTAGTTCCATTTCAAATTTTCCTTATTCTTTCTTTAACTCCTTTTACATTTCCACTTTTCCAATTATTTGATAGCATCTGGTCGAAAGTGGTTGTAACGTACAGAATGTGTGTGCACTCTTTTTTTCCTCCATGTCTTTTTAAAGCTTGTTTAGATGTGTTTATTTTAATAAAAGATAAAAAAAATAGAAAGTGCTTTTTTATAATAAAAAAATTCATGATTATATGAGCTTTTTTTTCTTAAAAAAAAATGAAACACTGAAAAAAAGCATAAATTGTGGTTTGTTTATGATAGATTTTTGAGTTTACGACAAAAGATCTTTTTTAAATCATGAGAAGCTGCTCACAAAAATTTCTTAGACACAAATATCCTTGCATAATTTTAATAATGACATCTCTTATCATTTATATTTTTAAAGATAATGATGTTCTTTTTTTTTTCAAAATACACAACTTTTAATCATATTTTCAGTAATTATGATTGAGTGAAATAAAATAATAAAAAAAAGTAATATAATCAATAATATATAAAATAATATAAAAAATTATGTGAAATAAAAGTGTGATGAGAATATCATTTTTTATATTTTTAAACTCTACCAATACCCTATTTTTTTGCCCATCCTTTATTTTTCTACTGTTGCTGTAACGCTGTGCACCTTGCCACCATCTTCTCTCTTTTCTTTTCGTCAGTTAAGTTTATAAATTATCTAAAATAATTATTTTATCATTTTTTCTAAGTCACTCTTAACATTAATTAATAAAATATAAATTTATAAGTAATTATATATATTAATTAGTTAATAAGAATTATATATATTAATTGATTAACATAATATTTATTAATAAGTTTATATACACAATTAACTACAAATTTATACTTATTAATATAAAGAATGATATAAAAAATAATATAAAAAAATTAAGGTTGATAAACTATTGTAAAACTTTGCAATCATAGATTTTTTTTTTTTTTTCCATTAGCGAGGAGATATAATAAAGTTATGCTATATATTTTTAAATTATTTTCTTAATAATTCTTCTTATACTTCAAAAAGTAAGTGCTTTAAGAATTAATGGTCATTAATTTTTTTTAACTTTATCGTTGGTATTAATAAATGAGAGAGCATATTAGTAAAATATTCCCTCTAGTATATTTTAAGTGTTATCTTAGTAAAAAAAATTGGTTCATTATAAATTACGTTTTTACATATCAATAAAATATTAATTATTATTTTTTCTATCGCTAGTCTTACACTTTAATAATTTTAACTACTCATAAAAATTTGATGAACATGATAAAATAAATTAATTAATTGAAATGAATAAGGGTAGTTTAATAAAAAAATTACATAATTAAGACTCAATTTATTCTTTCATAATTCTGTACCTTGCTTAAAATGAACCAATGAGATAAGTAATAATAATATGGGTTTTGCTAGAATATTTGTTAAGGAAGTCAAAATAAAAAAAATTTAGAATAAAATACTTAGGAAGTTTTAGATGAAAACAACATTAAATACATTTTTTATTTAAAATTTTTTATTTTAACTTCCTTAATAAGTGCTAAAACAATTGTTAGAAAAATTTTAATAATATTTTAAATATTTTAATAAAAAATAATTCAGTTATTCAAATTTATTTTGCTTATAATCAAAAGTTTTTAATGATTTTTTTAATTTTTATATAATAATCTTAACATACAGATAAAAGTGAATGAATGGAGCATTTATTATTTAAGAAAATTATTAAAAATATGTGTTAGAATGATATAAAATTATAAGTTTGATTTTGAAAAACTTTGGTCATAGTTAAATTTGCCGACTGCCGAGCGATAAGTTTAATCATCCTTCTTTTATCGTACAGAGGGAAGCCATTATCCATGAATTATATATTATATCAGACCGAACTATAAATACTCTAACAATGACAGCTGACATATACTCGTGATATGTTGCTTGTTTAGTGAATTGGACAATAAACAGTGCAGCAGACATCATTCATATTCAATTTTTATATTTTTATATCAAATAATATATATATATATATATTATATATTTATTTAATATTATTTATTATATATATTTTTTATTATTTTTTATTCAATCATATTTTTTAAAAATAATATAAATAATAATACATCTCTTTTAGAATGTAAAAATATCTTTTTCTATTCACATTTGAGTAAAACTTTATTTTAACTATTTTTTTAATGATTTTTCTTTTACCTATTTTCTTTAATCTCTTTTTTTTTTAATTATATTTTTATATTTTATGTGTCTATTAATTTAATTAAATAAAAAAAAAAATAAAAAATAAAGAATAATTAAAGAAGTTGAAGAAAAGAGTTAAAGAAAAAAAATTGAAATCAAATTTTATTCTTTATATTTTTACATAAAAATGCATTTGCTTTGCTTTGCTTCTATTTTATTTTATTACATTAAAGTTGCAAGTACTTAAATGAAAAAAGAGATAGGTGGTTTAATAGATAATTAGACCTCTAATATTATCATCACATCAAAATTTTAAAGACTTAACGCTAATTGAGCTATAAGCTCGATAGCTGCAATCGCTTTAATGAGGGTATGCAATCCATGATTCAGTTCTTATGTGGAACGAAAGGGAATTTGGAACCTACTTAAGTAAGAAGCTTATTTCTGTTGAGGCAATTAGCCAATAACCTTCAAAGAAAGTGAAGCCTGAAGCCTGCTTCTTTATAACCTAATCGTTATGTATCATTTCTCATCTAATCTTCGCAGGTCCTTCTACATTTTCTAAAAGCTTCAAATACACTCCATTGCTGACACATGTCCAATGACAAAGGTTTTCTTCTTGGTAGCAAAGCATAACGTGGGCTTTCTTTGCAATTCATTGAAGTTAAAACTTGTTTTTGATTAATCTTTCATTGTTTATGTCAGGGAGGCTTCTTCCAAAAGCTAACTTCTGGATAGTGGTTTAGGGGATCCGGCTTCTCTCAGGTGAGCATCTAATTGGATGAAAATTTAACTCCTGACCGTTGAATTTTTATCCAAGAGCTATGCTGGACCTCCAGCAGCTGGAGAGAATCCAATTCCGTGGTTTAGGTGACATCTAATATGTATCCTTCAAGGTATGGTGCATTATGCACCTTAATTATATGATTAAAATATATTAAGGGTCAGGTTTGTTGACCTTCAACTTACATAACAGGTTAGAGTCACCGAGAAACATTATCTCCTAATTACCATGAGCTCCGTGCACCGCCCCAAAACCACCATGAATTCCATCTCCAACCTTTGCCGCACCAATTATCGTCCAGACAGGGACCGATTGAAGGCGGGGCCAGCATGAACTTTAGTTTTTCCTTTTTTTATTAATTTTTTAAATACTAATAATTTAATTTAATTTACTAAAAAATAAAGGAATAGGTACTTTGATTTTTTATGAAGTTAGTATTTATTATATTAATACTCTTATTTAAAAATTATATTAACATCCCTAATTTTATATATTATTATTACTCCATACAAGAATCTTGCTAACATCTTTTTTTTTCCTACAATTACTGGCAGCATATTGAAGTTTTATTTACGAAAATTACATATATCTAACATCTTTTTTTATATTTTATCTCTCATATTACAAATATTACACAAAATTTTACTGAAAATATAAAAAATAAGAGAAGTATGAGTAATTCTTCAAACAAAAAAAGTGTCAATATTATAATAAGTAATAACCTCATGGGAGGTCAATATAATTATACTAAAGATAAAAATAATAAAATTAAAATCATTTATACTTGATATATATTTAACATGTAAGTCATGATTATTTTATATATATTAATATTATAATTTTCACACATCTTACTTTTAATCTTTATATAATAAACTTACTAATTATTCACACCCCTTTATATATATATATATATATATATATATATATATATATATATATAATTTTACTTATGAATCATAACGTAAATGACAACGTTAATGTGATATATTTAATATTTAATATAAATATTTTTTATTTTATTCATAAATCTTTTATATAATAAAAAAAATTTCTTATAAAATAAACAAATAATAACGTATTTACTCTTAATTTAAAATAATATATTTTAATTTTAATCAACTAAATAATTTAATAATAAATACATATTTATTTATTTATTTTAAATTTTTTATATTTAATAATATGATTCATGTTTTCATTTCTTCTATTAAATATTTTTTACATCCGTTTATGAGTCCAGGCCAATCAATCACTGCCGTCCAACCACCCAACCGCATCCCAACGAATCAGCACCAGACCCAACCCCATGCCACCGGCCATCCTACCGTCAGCTTCGCTCCAGCCTCTATCATCCCTCTCTTTTTCCTCCAACCTATGTCAGTATCACCAAACCAGCCTTTGCTCCCCCTGGTTTCTCCGATGGGCATGAACGACAACGACGGAAGCATAGCATAGAGGTCAGGGTGGGTGAAGGGGTGGCATTGAGGAAGAGTTTGGTGGAGGAGTAAATAGTTTGTTTTGCTTTGTGGTCCCTCTCCGTTGGGGAGATGATGGTGGAGTGCGTAAAAAAAAAAAACTTGTTATTGGAGGTAAAATCAATGGGTGTAGGGTGCATGACAGTGGTCTATGCTTTACACACTGGTGCCCTTGATACTACCTCTTGTTACTGTCACAAGTTTCTCCACAATACTATATGCATATACTTACAAACATATATTTACAAAAATATAATCTTATATTTATATAATTTTTATTATCTCACACGCACGTACTATCACTATCATGAATATGATTTAAGAGATATAAGGCAAATTGTGTTATATAAGAAGCATTATTTTAAGTTTTTATTTTCTGTTGACCAGTCATTTTCAAAATGTTTGTCTCGTGGGTCTGTAATGTACCTGTGCAATGGAGTCCCTATGCTTAGTGGGTGTGGATCAGTTTTGTCTGGGATGAACTGGCAATGCAGATGGTACCAATGACCAACGGTGACTCTGCGCCTTTATGACCCCTCAAACTAATTTTATTTGCCACATTTTGGTGGGCCAGCCATAATGCCGGTAGCAATATAGTTGGTAGAATGCTTTTCCAAGAGGATGTTGAGTCAACCTTTGGCTATTTAGCTTATGTACCTCAGCCTCCTTTTCCTGTCACGATTGATTCTTGCTTAGTATATTGGTTATTTTTGGTTTATTTCGTCAATGCTTTAAATGAGGACTTTAATAGTTTTGAAATGGTGGAAAATGATGTCCAAGAACTCTTCTCATAATGGTTAGGTAAGATAACGAAGTACAAAAATGATGTACTTACATCATTTTTGTTCTAATATTATTTTTTTATATATTTTTTAAATAATTATGATTAATGAAAAATAATAATAATAATAAATAAATATAATAAATAATATTAAAAAATATATAAATAATATATATACTATTAATAATAAAAATATCAAATATGAACGAGCTATGATGATCCAGATTCCGAAAGCTTTTCTTTCCATTCTCATTTGTCTTTTTCCTGGGTAAAATGTTTCTATTGATAGCTTCTTTAAAATTGGTAAATCTAACATGAAAAATCAATAAAAGTGCTATTTGATGTATGGAATTATGCTTAGAATTGAAATTGGATCTTCTAATTCAATTCTAATTATCTTGTTTAATATGTAGATTAGGTATTGTTGTTGAAGATATTTCTCTACATTCTTACCATTTTTTAAATAAGAAATATAAAAATATTTGTTTTGATTTCTAAACATAGAAAAAAATTATCTGTAAAGATTGAATTGATATTAACTTTGTTTACATAAATTAATCATATAAATATTTAAAATTAAATCAATCATCTTTTGTATAAGCAATTATCGAAAACTTAATTTTTGGTTGATTACATTTTCTTCTTAATTAAGTTAAATTTAAATAAGGGGAGAGGGAATATTGTTGGTTTGCGTTAGGTATTGATTATTGTTAACCTCTTTTTTAATATACTATTGATTATTGGACTAGATCTAATTTAACTAAAATGAAGTAAATTTTTTTTCACGTATTTTACGGTAAGTCTAATATTTAAATTGAGGTTCTTTCTTCACCCGCGTTAGTTACCAATTTTAATCTAACAATTCCACCACTTGTTTATTATGTAATACCTATCTACTGTTAAAAGAAGATAAGATATATATTAATTGAAGAACGATTGCATATTCTTCTCTGTTGATCAATCTGTAGAATAAATTAGTTATTAGTCTGTGCATTATTGCAGGAGATTTTTTTAAAATTTTTAATATATACTTAGAATATATTTTATAGACTTAATTTTTAGTATGTTATATATATATATATATATATATATATATATATATATATATATATATATATATATATATATATAAATTTGAACTCTTTAAATTGTTAGTATTTTATTTTAAAATAATAAAAAAATCAATTATAATTTGGAATCAAAGATGATGGTATAAAGGAATTTAAAATTTGATTAAAGATAATTAAAAAAAAGAATTTTAATTGATTGAGAAGATAATTAAAAAGAAGTTAAGAAGAATAAGTTTCTTCTTCAAATGGAAGTACACATAAGAAAAAAAGTTAAAAGAAAAAAAAATTTAAGTAAAAACACGTAATAATCATACAAAAAATAGATATAACTACGTGAGAGATAAAGCATAATTCAAATTTCACTATTATCAAGAAAATATTATTATTTATAATATACGATTGAATAATTGAAAACATGACTAGAATCTTGCTTTAATGAAATAATAATAGAAAAATGGAGTAAAGGTTTGCTGTTTAGTATGGAGTGATCTTATCAATTGTGTTAAGTTAGGTTGTTCTTATCCAAAGATTTGAAAGAAGCCAAACGGGAAATCGTTTAGCTAGTAAGGATTGAAGCACTTCACATATAAAGTTTAGGTTTGATTTTTTTTTTAATAGGTGATTTTGTATCTTTGTTAGTTTGCGTTGAGATATGTGGCATGTTGCATACTTTGGCTTTGAAATGGAGTATTCCGATCTTCTTGACTTTATTTTGAGAAAAAAAAATGATTTGAAAGAAAGTTTATATATCCATAGGATCCAAATACTATGCCTCCCTCACCATTTAGTTTTTCATTATTACAGTTCACCCTTATGTCTCATTTGGTATGAGGGGTGGAATGGAATTGATTGGCCATTCTCATTTCCATGTTTGGTTAGGTCAAGAATTGGAATGAGCATTTCTATAATTGTAAGAATAGGTATTTCATCATAAAAGTGATAGAATCTTTATTTCATTTCATCAAAATATAGATGTAAAACATCAACCGGAGCCAACTCGGGCTTGCCCAGTTCAAAAATTTAACTGACTTAAATTGGGTCAAATCAAGCTTATTTTAACCTAAAAATCATAAATTTTTATTATATTTTCTTTTACCAATTATAACATATGGAACAAAAAAATGGAATGAAATCATCACAAATTTTCACTCCCATTCCTATTTCAAAATAGTCATTTCATCAAAACAAACTTTACCTTACATTTTGCTGGCTAATCCTCAAAATAATTTTGTCAAAACAGCATCAGCATTAACACATGCAAAATATTTAAATTTTGAAAACAGTTGGTGCACTAAATCCCAACAAAGCATCACCGCTTCTTCGCATTTTCAACTACTTTTGCTAACACCTGTAAGATCAAACTTCAAACAACGCTATTTGCCTCAAATCTTGTTATTGTATGTTTAAATTTGATTATTTTTAATAATAGCTCTTATTTTAACTTTTTAGTAAAATTTTAATTATATATTATTTTAAATACAAAATAAGTTAATTCAAACACATACTTAATCATTGTAAATTTGTGAACTATTTTCTAATTATTTAAAAGTCTGGTAACGAACAGTTTCAAGTCCTACTTTTGTTTATTTATTTAGAAAAGTGAATATGATTGGGAGTAAATTTTTTTCCCCCCCATATATTATGATCAGAATCTAACAAGTGAATGGCTATTAGCTGTTTTACGGGATCTGACATTCAATTTCCTATTAGATTTGAACAAAGTATAGATAGAAGAATCTTGGGTTTTCAACTGATTTGAGTAAAATAAAAGAGGCAGCAGGAAAACGACGATCGTGCTTGAATAGCTTGTTTGACTAGAGCGTGTGTCTATTAACCACAAGGTCGGAGGTTCAAGCCTGCCTTCCAGCGCCTCTCATCTTTTTGTTCTTTTCTCTAGATTTATAAGTTGATTATGTAACTTTGGATCACATCACAATTAGTGCATGTTTAGTAGAGATTCTCAACTTTTTTTTTTGAAAAAAAAATTGTTTGAATAGTGTTTAATCATGTTTGATAAAATTAGTTTTAGTTTTTACACGAAATTCAATGTAAAATAAAAAATTTTTAAAACTGATTTTTATAATGCTAAAAATTGAAACTTATGATTTTAGCTTTATAGATTATTCTTTACATTTTGATATGTAAATACCATTTTGTTCTCAATCAAATAATTTTTTTAATCATTTTATATCTATTTTAGTAATTTAATACATAAAAGTAATTCTTTTTTATATCATCCAAACGAATTAGATTAACTTAAAATCGCTTTACAAATTAATGATCCAAACATAAAAATGAATCAATTATAATCGATTATAACAAAAAACTTTTATACAATAATCGATTACTAAGCATAATCAAATTTTTGTAACTATCCCAAACACTCTGCATGTTTGGTAGAGATTCTGATTAGCTTTTTAAAAAGTTTGAATAAATTTTAATCACGTTTGGTAAAATTAACTTCACTTTTACATGAAATTCAATGTAAAATAAAAGATTTAATTATAATGTTTGGTAAAATTAGTTTAATCGATTATGATTTTTACATTAGTCAATTCAATGTAAAATAAAAAATTTTTATTAAAGTTGATTTTTATAATTAAGGATAAAATGGTATTTACATATCAAAATGAAGATTGAAACTTATGATTTTAGCTATTATTTTTTCCCAAAAAAGCTAAGATTATTTTTTACATTTTGATATGTAAATACCATTTTGTTCTCAATTAAATAATTTTTTTAATCATTCTATACCTATTTTAGTAATTTAATGCATAAAAATGATTCTTTTTTATATCATCCAAACGAATCGATTAACTTAAAATTATTTTACAAATGATAATGTATCTAAACATAAAAATGAATCAATTATAATCGATTATAACAAAAAGTTTTTATACAATAATTAATTACTAAGCATAATTAAATTTTTACACCTATCCCAATTTCTCTATTGGAAAGTCTTTTCCCTCACTTGTCAACCTCTACTTCACTTCTTTACAGGGATTAGGTATCAGTACATAAGAATTTGTTGGAGAACCAACTATCCTTTACAGGCTCTTTATTAATTAATAACTTTTTGAATTTCCTATTTTAAATAAATATCTTAAATATCACGCATATATCTTTTATATATATTTTTTTCCAAATTCTTAGATAAAAATTTTCTATCTTAGTCATATAAATTAACTTTTGACATATATAAAATTGTGTTAATAAAGAGATGTTTAATTTTAAGATAAATTACATCTACTTTACTTGAGATTGGGAGAAATTACACCTGATACTCCTTTTGATTGTACACCTATATGCTCTCCCTTAATGCAAACAGTATTAATTACTGTTTTTAAATAAAAATAATTATTTTATTATTATTTTACATTATTTTTTATATTAATTAATAAAATATAAATTTTATATTAATTATATGTATTAGTTAATTATCGAGAATTATGTGTATTGATTAGTTATCAAAATATCTATTAATTAATTTATATACATGATTAAAATTAAATTTATATCTCATTAACTAATATAAAAAAATAATGTAAAAAAAAGTGAAAATTTGAGGTTGTTTCTAAATTCCTCAATTACGTACCCTTATAATTTATAAGTGGAACCTCCCTTCTAGCGCATCTCATCTTTTTGTTTTTTTTTATCTAGATTTATAAGTTGATTATGTAACGTTTGGATCACATCATAATTACTCTTCCAATTTCTCTATTGGAAAGTCTTTTTCCTGACTATTCAACCTCTACTTGTCTTCTTTACCCGCAAGTAGGGATGGAAATAAATGCCACCGACCATGTCAGAGCTCATGACTGACTGCAGCTTTAGTTTTAGGCTCGACGACTCGACATTCTACTGTTTAGAAAATGAGCTAGATTTAGACCTTTTTAAAAGCCTGTTTCATTTAGTAGGTCAGGTCTGATCTCTCAGCAAAGCCTGTTAGACCTATTAGGTCGATCTGTTTATATTTATTTATAAAATTTTTTTTCAATGGTCTTTCAAGGCCTGTTTAAAGGTTTAGGCCTATTTGAGACCTATATGAAGACCTTGGCCTGTTAGCCTATTTAGAGGCCTTAATATAAATCAGGCTTCTAAACAGGCTTCAGGTTAGACCAGGCTTCTTAAACAAGCCCAAAAAAAAGCCTTTGATAGGTAACAGGCCAGACTCAGGCCAAATATTTGTAACACAGGCCTGGCCTATTTAAGGTGAAGTCTGGCCTGACCTGACCTGTTTTCATCCCTACCCGCAAGGGATTAGATCAGTACATAAGAATTTATTCGAAAACCAACTATCATTTACACACTCTTTATTAATTAATAGCTTTTTTGAATTCATTATTTTAAATATAATTCATATATCTTTTATATTTATCACATATGTTTTACAAATTTTTAAGTAAAAACTTCACTCCTTAATCATGCAAATTAACTTTTGACATATGTAAAATTATGTTAATAGAGAGATATTTAATTTTAGGACATATCACATTCACCTCGCTTGAAGTTTTGAGGAATTACACCTATTACTCTTTTTTATTTCACACCTACATTATCCTTCTTTGATGTTAACAGTATTAACTACTATTTTTAAATTAAAATAATTATTTTATTATTTTTATATTATTTTTGACATTAATTAATGAAATATAATTTTATAATTAATTATGTATATTAATTAATTAATAATAATTATGTGTATTAATTAATTAATAAATTACTCATTAACTAATTTTTATATATAATTAATTACAAATTTATATTTCATTAATCAATATAAAAAATAAAAAAATTAATGTGAAAAAATTGAGGTTGTATCTAAATTCCTCAATTACGTACCCTTATTATTAAACAAATGAAAAATTGTATAATGCACTTCATTCTCCTCTGCCCCATCAAAACTCTAATCATTTGGGACCACTTGTCAAAATCTGTCTAAGGTAGCTCATGGCTGTAGTCGTGGTGGTGTTGATCTGGTTTGACCAAGACATGTTTGTGGGTCAGTTATCACAACAGCGATCAACTACTCGGGGATGGTGACCAACCCAAGCTCTTCTCAGTTGCCTGTGACAGAACTCCAATGAAACTGGCAGAAGAGTCCTTCTTGCTTTTCCTGCCATTATTCTTGTTCTCGGCAACTCTTGTCATATTGGAGCAGCAATGGAGGTGGATGAGCAAATTGGATGTGGAAGGATGGTAGGAACTAGGAAATGGTTATTCAATTGTTCAATGTTCACTTGCACTGTAATTGTATATGTTGTGATTTGGGCATGTGAAGAAATTATCCAACAACTTTGCCTTGTCAATAATGTCATTGGAATTGAAGTCCAATAATTCTTTGATTTCATGGAAAACACATTATTGCTCTTCAGGCTTCATTTGAGTAGTTTCAACTTGCTCTTTATGGGTAATCAACTAAGATTTTGGTAAAATGAGAATTAGAATACCTACAACTACAATAGATTGGGGGACGGAAAGCAATTGAGAATGGAAGAGGCTTTCAGTAGGGATGGAAATAGGTCAGCCGGCCTGTCAGGGGCCTGTGGCCTGGCCTATTTTAGGCTTGACCTGACCTGGCCTGTTTAGAAAATGAGTTAGGTTCAGGCCTTTTTAAAAGCCTGTTTCATTTAGTAGGTCAGGCCTGATCTCTCAGTAAAACCTGTTAGGCCTATTAGGCCGGCCTGTTTATGTTTATTTATAAAATTATATATTTTTTTTCAATGGCCTTTCAAGGCCTGTTTAAAAGCTTAGGCCTATTTGAGGCCTATATGAAGGCATTGGCCTGCTGGCCTATTTAGAGGCCTTAATATAAATCAAGCTTCTAAACAGGCTTCAGACCAGGTCAAGCTTCTTAAACAGGTCAGACCAAGCCTAAAAAAAGGCCTTTGACAGATAACAGTCGTGCTCAAAGCGGATATTTGTAACACGTGCCTACCTGTTTAGGGTGAAGCTTCTGCTTTGCTCGACTGTTTCCATCCCTAACTTTCAGCCAAGAATTACGGGAGAATTAGTGAGAAATAGAAATGAGAAATGAGAAATCAAATCAATTTTAATTCAAAATTAAATGGGTATTTTGGTCATTTACTCTAACTTGGTTCCATAAAAAGTCACATGTAGCACACATGACAGTGCTTCCATTTATTCTTCTAACGGCACCTTATGTGCATGGGTGTTATGTGATACCAGATTCCATAATTTAAGGAAAAACACTGTAGGTAAACAATCTAGGGGGTACTATGTGGAATTTTCTCAAACTTCAAGGGTAGCGAGTATTGTTTGTTCTTAATTTTAACATGGTTCAGATAACTTTACACATATTAAAGTTTAATTTGTATATTTAAGACAAAAAGCTCTCATCCAAAAATTTATCTATAAAACATAAGTATGATTTGGTAATTATGGAGATTACAACTATTAATCGTGGCAACGGGGTATAAGAGAAGGAGTGAGAATTTTGTTATTTTGTTATACATGCTAAAATCACATCAAAATTACTCTTCTAATTTCTCTATGGATAGTCTTTTCCCTCTATATTTAACATCTATCTCTCTTTACCCACATAGGATTAAGGTCAGCCTATAAGGAGTTGTTTGACAAACAACTACTCTTTATACACTCTTTATTAATTAATGATTTTTCTAATTTCTTATTTTAAACAAATATCTCAAATATCATTCGCATATCTTTTACAAATCTTAATATTAATTACAAAATATAAGTCTTCTTATAGAATACGAAACTATCAATAACAATATTTAAATTAAGAATTTGGGTCAATCTTATATAACAACCTTTACTTTGATCCAAATTCCATCATTAACAAATATTCTTCATGAACTCTCTACCATTATTGCAAATCTTGACAAACTGTAACAAACCACATCTTTTAAATCTTTAAACCACGATCAGATTGTCAAACAAATCTTTCAATCAAATCTTCGTGTTTGCATTACAATTATCAATGGAATATGCTGACAAAAAGACTTTTGATCCACCTTTTACCATCATAATAAACATGTCGCCTAACCTTCCTTATTAGGAAGACTTTTGACACAAGAGACCGTGTGTAAAGCACCATGTCATCGCCTAGCTACTCAACCATCAACTTTGATACTACTTGTTGAGGTGTGATGAATGGTGTTGGTGCTTGTTGTGGATATCTTATCTCCAGGACCACGAAACAAAGGCACCAATGGTGGTGGTCTCTTTTTGTGGAGGCTATGAATATAGTAACTAGGTGATAGCTCCGATGATGGTTTGTAGGAATAATCTTGAGGTATGATGTTCTTCATTCAGTGGTTATGGAGGTTTGGTGGTTCGGCCATAACGCTTGTCCATATAGCAAAAAGAAAATTATTAGATTTGTACATATAACAATATTTTATGTGTGCACATCATCTAAACTAGACAGGGATAAACTTAGATGGCAATATTTTATTAGTACACATGGAAAAAAAAAGGTATAAATGACAATAGTAGCTAACATTGGATGACATATGGTAGGAATATAAGGGGATAGATGACACATGACAGAAATGCAAGGCATGTAGGGAATAACAGAATGCCACATGTCAAAAGAAGAAAATGGGAAGTCGAGAAGTATAGATCTTTATGATTTGGTTGTATTTTGTATTGCAATAGTGTTGTAGTTATGGTAATTTTGGAAGCTTTTGGTAGTTGAAAATTGATCACTTGGTATTTTAAATTAATGGATTATGAGTCAGTGAGTTGCTTTAAAGGTGGGGTTTCTAAGCTAAAAATAAATTATGTTTAGAGATAGGGTTTTCATGTTAAAGAAAATTGTGTTTAGGGATTGAGTTTCTAATTTATGTATTAATAACAAACAAGTCTCAAATTAAATATAATTTTACTTACTTATAACTATCTTTTATTGTACTTTCTAAATATATATATTTTAATTTATTTTTGTTTTAATCCATTTTTTTTAATTCTCAAGTTGTTAATATCCACCTAAGCATCTATAACGTATGATGCTTACCCTTCCAGTAGGCTAATAACAACTATTTATAGATATGTAATATAAGGATCAAAGGAAAATAAGAATTTTTTTGAAAGATCAGCTCTTAAAATTTTAAAAATATGAGACTAAAATAACAAATCACTATATCAATATGAATTAAAAACATGTTTAACTTTTTTTTTTATCCATGGAGAATAGAATATGAATAGAAACTTATGAAGCAGAGACACAGATAAGAACACGAATATAAGATACGCGATAGAAATTGAAGAACACATTAAATTCAAAAAATTATAAGACATAAATACGATATATATATATATATATATATATATATATATATATATATATATAAAAATTTTAAAAAAATTTATAATTCATTAATATCATTTTTATAAGTTTAAAAATTTATAATATCTTAATATATGTTATATATACTAATATTTACTATCTAGTAAGTTTTTTTTAAAAAATATGGAGCATAATTTCTATTGACGTTTTTTAAAAAATATCTTAAACTAACTTCTTCTAATAGAACTAATACATGTGCATCTAAAAAAAAATTATCTAGGGAGAATATTTGTATGAGGCAAGTTTCGGTGATAACGAAGTGGACGACTTGGTGCGAATAGATGTAGAAAAAGCAGATGAAAATAGTATTATGTGAAAAGATAAAATTTAAAAGTATAATAGTAATGTATCTAAATTGTGTCTTAGACGTGTTCAAGTGTGTTCGAGACGTATCAAAGTGTGTCCGAGAGGCATATAAATTAAAAAAAATAAATTTTTTAATTATATACATAGGATACATGTGTCATATAAGTGTCCTTATGTATTTAATATAAACACGTGTTCGACACACAGATACACTACAAAAATAACATATACATGCTTTATAGACAGAAACCAAACATCCCAAGTCAATCTATTCAAACGACGTCACAAAAAAAATATTTTATGTATATTAAAATACACATATTATATTTATACTATATATTAATATGATAAATGTTAAATTATCTTGTTATGACTGTAACATTTCTATTATATATAAAATAATTTTATAAATAAGTTGAATAAAATTAAATATATTTCAATTCAACGAATACCCAAAAAAAAAAATTGTCTAACTTATCTTTAACCCAAGAAAGAAGAAACACTTCAAAAACAGTACAAAAGAATTAACCAATCAAATGGCCTAGCTAGCTGGACCATTAGAATTGGATGACCAAGTAATCATCCATGCCCGAGTATGATTCCTCACCACGATGGCCAACCAGATCCAGAATCGTTATTAATAAGCCATTAAGCGTAACTTTAGGTCTTCTGGCTGTTTCAAAAGGCACATGAAGGGGCATATATATGTCAGTGATGACGAGGATCTAATAGCAGAGGGATTTGAATTCTCACTATTTTTTTTACAAGTAGTTAATTATAAAAAAGAAGACATAAAATTATAAAAAAAAATTATACTAATAACTAAATTTAATTAATAATTTTTTAATATCTTTTTTATTTTATAATTGATCACTTAAAAAATTAAAAGAATTCAAATCTATAAAAAAAAATTTACAGTAATAACTAAGTCCTATAAATTATTTTTTATACCTTTTTTTTTTTATAATTGATTACTTAAAAAAATCTAAATTTCTATTTTACATTAATATTTAAGTATCACTAATAATTTTATTAGTGATTTTTTTTTTTACAATTAACTATTTAAAAAAATAAAAAATTCAATCCAATAGAAGAGGAGTGAGTGACAGCCCCAACCACGTGATTGACCAACTACCACGACCTTTATTGCTAGGGCCCAATGGATGTCTTGGTTGGCTTCATGTCTACACTAACAGCCAAAATAACCCAACTAAAACAACAAAAATCAACAAATCTATTAAATATTTAGGGACCTTTGGTTTGTTTTTATTATTTTTATTTTCAATGATATATTTTTATTAATTATTATAAAAATGTATCTTTATTTTTATTTTATTTTTTATTTTAAAACTTTTGTAAAAGAATTGATAAAAGCAACATTATTTTCTTTTTATTATTTCTTTTATAAAAATTTAAAAATAGGAAATAAAATAAAAATATTGTGATATTTTTATAATTATGAATGAAAATATATCAATTATAAATGAAAACGAAAAATAAACCAAACCCCACCTTATATGTCCTCTAATCAATTCTTTTAATTATCAAATAAAAAATTAAATATTTCTTATATTTTAATATATTAAATATATTTACTTCTCTATTTAATATTTTATTATTAAATAAGAAAAAATTATAAAGATTCTTTAAACTTTGATTATTTTACAAATTAACTACTATGAACTTTAAATTAATGTCTCAATAAATTTTTTTGTTTAATTTAAATCTATTAATTCACTAATAATAATACTACATAACAACATTTTATTTGTAATTACATTAATTGTATAGTATTTTATTTATTTCGTAATAATAAAATGTATTTATGATCAAATTTTAATAGATAAATCAATAAACATTCGAATTAATGTTAATACAGGTAATATATTGCTATATAATATCATTGATAGTAAATTAACTAAACTAAATTAAACAAAATAATCTATTGGGACATTAGTTAAAGTTTAGGCACTAATTCAAAAAACTTTAAAGTTCGTGATTGTGATTTATAAAAAGGTTAAAATTTAGGAGAGTTACATATTTTTTTTTGAATTAAATATTATGAGAACTATTAAAAATATATTTTAAGGTATAATATTACTCCATATCCATTACTCATAATTACGGGTGTTTAGTAGGTCGAGTTAACTCACGAATTCACGAATTTCGACCCAATCAAACTCATAAAATACAAGTTAGGTTGGGTTGGGTTGAAAAAATGTTTCAACCCGTAATGTGTAGGTCGGGTAGCGAGTTGGAACACGTCTAACCCGTACATACCAGACCCACCTCACCTACACTTTTTTTTTATAGTAAAAAGTTATTTAGATGATAAAGAGTATATGAAAAAAATAGAGATTGAAAGTAATGATTATGTCAATACATATGACATGCGTGATAATACTGACTTCGATTGATTAGACTAATTTGTTGTTTGAGTTATGATTAATTTTATTTACTTTATTCCAAATTTAGTAATACTTATTAATTGTTAGTTTGTTATGCACTTATTGACTTATAATGTTTAGTTTATTTGAAATTGAAAACTATTATGTTTGAGTAAAGTCAGTTTAGACTTATGGTGTTAATTTGTTAGATTAAGACCTATTATGTTTGATATTGAGACTTATGGTATTAATTTGTTAAATTTTATATTTTAACTTTTTTTTAGAATTTTTTTTTTAAAAAATATTGGATCTACAGATTCGATCCAACTTAACCTATTCTTGAGCAGGTCAAGTTGAGTCAGAATGAGTAAAAAAATCTCTTAAACCCAATCTAACTCAATCTGCTATTCTGATGAGCGAATCAAGTCTAAAAACACTACTAAACCTACTCAACAAAACATCCCAACCCACAATCTTATAGCAATAACACCACCAGGCACCACTTCTTCTCCCACGAAAGCAAGCAAGAAAGGAAAAGAAATTTAAGGGCTTATCATCATTAACTTATTTGACAAAAGTGAACCACTTTTTTTTTTTTTTTTGCTTTCCATGGTCTCCCCACTAACCCTAGCTATACCCTTAACTTTAACTCTCGCTCTTTTCCTTTTTTTTTTTGGGGTGGGGGGTGGGGTTACATATTTTCACTCTCTTTCTAATGCTAGTGGTTCTCTCCCTCTTGTTACCCATTGCTTAGACTCAAGTGAACTTACTTAGATACATGTTAGCAGCTAAACAAAAAGGGTTAATAAAGTTGTAGTATATGGAGGATATTGAGAGATGGAGGACAAAGAAGAAGCCAACCAAGATCATAACCACCCATTTCTCGTCCCTAATCATAACACCACCACAAACACCATCACAACCCAAGAAGAGTCTCAAAGAAAACTCATTGATGGTGGTGGTGGCGGTGGCAGTGGTGGTGATAGGCTGAAGAGGGAAGAGTGGAGTGAAGGAGCAGTGTGTACCCTTCTTGAGGCCTATGAAGCCAAATGGGTGCTCAGAAACAGAGCCAAACTCAAAGGCCATGACTGGGAAGATGTTGCAAGGCAGGTTTCATCACGAGCAAACTCTACCAAATCACCAAAGACACAAACACAGTGCAAGAACAAGATAGAGTCCATGAAAAAGAGGTACCGGTCAGAGTCAGCAACTAGTGCAGATGCCTCCTCATGGCCTCTATACTCACGTCTTGATCTTCTTCTGCGTGGAACTGGGCCAGTATCCATACAGGCACTCCCACCGGCAACGGTGGCGGCGGCGCCTTCTCAGTCACCGCACCCTGGAAATAACCAGCCGTTGGTGTTGATGGAGCCATCACAACCACCTCCGGCTGCTTCTCCACCACTTACTAATGCACAGAACTCACATGGATCCAATGGTGTTGACAAGCTAATAACCAAGGTAAATTAAATGGACAATTTTACATTTTGGGTAAAAAAAAATATTTTCTTTTTTGTTACATATATATTATATTATTCCTCCATTTCTGAAAGATTTTATGTCTGTAGCATGTTTTGGACGTAAATCTTCCTTTAAAAAAAATTTAATTCTTCACGGTATTTTTTTTTACACATAGTACCAATAATGATATTTGTACGTCAATTTCATTATATAATTCTTACATTACTTTTGTTTTAAATAACAAAACAAGAAAAATGTTCATTTTAACACACGAACTCTCCACATTTCTTAAATAAATTTTTTACTTTTTAATAATAAGTTGTAGCTTAGAGGCACAACTTACTTAGTGATAATTTTTATATATATATATATATATAGGTAAGTTGTGCTTTTCATCTACTACTTACTTTATAATTTTTTTTATTAAATTTTGAGTAAGTTGTGAATGAAAATCATGACTCACCTTTTTTTTTAAAAAAAAGTGAATTCATGACTTGTATTAAGATTTAGAGACTGAAATTATCTCTTATAGTTAAAATTACATTGTTTAGATCATATAATCTTTGTTGAATAAATATTTATCTTAACAATAGAGTTAGCGATCATAAGACTTAAAGTTATATAAAGGATTATTATAATCATAAATATCATCAACATCAATAACAAATGAATTACGAATAGGATCATATGATGAAATTTGTCAATTTAAGTTAAAAAAGAAAGAAAAATTTCATATCAATAAACGTAAAAAAGTTATAATAATAAAAAAAAGTATAATTAATATTCTTAATAAATACCTCTAGTAGAGAGAATTAAATAAGAACGAACCGAATTTAATACAAAGTAACAGTGGTGTAGAGAACTTAAAAAATATTGAAATATGAAGTAGTACCAAAATGATAGGGTGGAATTTATAGATATAAATTAAGACTTAATGCAAAATGTTGATGCTAATCACGATTTCATATGACTTTAAAAAAAAAAAAGGTCATATCTCACAAATATAACTTATATAAATTTAAAATAAATAAATAAATATGACTTAAGTGCAAAAAAAACGACTTACTCAAAACATAATAATAATAATAATAATAATAATAAAAAGAGACGCAAGTAAATTGTATTTTTCAACTATGACGCATTATATGTTATTATTCCACTTATCTCATTTTAAAAATTAAATTTTGACATATACCAATACGGGAATTTGACTTTTAAAATGGACCATGCCTAAAAAATCTATAGAAATAATTTGCTGTGGACATAAAAATGGTGTCTTGAATTTGTAGGCTGATTCAAGCTACCTATCATCTTATTTTAAACAATCAGAAAACACAACATACATATAAATATATTCTAATATATATATACTAATGATTTCTGATTAACAGGATGATGGGTTAGCAACAAAGTCATCTGACCATTTATCTAACAAGAATCCATCGGACACGGATAGCAGCACGCCTGCGCTTTATAGTGAGAAGAACAAGTTAAAATGCAACAAGAGGAAGATGAAAATTGAGAACAACAAGCGAAGAAGGAAAGAAGATACGGAGATAGCAGAAAGCTTAAGATGGCTAGCAGAAGCTGTGGTAAGGTCAGAACAAGCGAGAATGGACACAATGAAAGAGATAGAGAGAATGAGAGTTGAAGCTGAGGTCAAGCGAGGGGAAATGGATCTAAAGAGAACTGAAATCATTGCCAATACACAATTAGAGATTGCTAGGATCTTCGCAAGTGTTAATAAAGGTGTTGATTCATCGTTAAGAATTGGAAGAAGTTAAGGGTAAGTTATGGAATTAGCTAATCAAATTAAATATTGTTGTATGTGTATAAAGTTATATTCAATATAATATTTTAGAAAGGAAAACTTTTGATGGAGAGGAGTGGGAGCTTTATAACATTGTAATTGGCTAACTAGTGAAGAGAGTAGCATATGGTAGTGATAAGAATCTCTCCTAACCCACTGTAGATTTTGTAGCCTTCCCTTTCATTAATTAAGTAATGAAGGGTTGCTTTTACCATTGCTTTCCCTAACCGGATACCTATAACAAGTCAAGAAGAATTTAACTTACAAATTGGTTGAATAGAAAAGTATAATTCAAATCACTACAACATAATTTACATTTAGCAATATTTAAAAAATGTTGCTAAATTACAAAAAAGTGTTGCCATTGACATTAGCAACATTATGGCAAAGGTAATATTTGGGCAGTGTTGCAAAAGATCTTTAACAACATTTTATCGTACTTTTCGTAACATTTAAAAAATGTTGCAATTTACTGTTTTTTGCAACATTTTATAAATGTTACAATTTACTTTCTTTTTTAAACATTTAAAAAATGTTGCAATTTACCTTTTTTTGTAACAATTAAAAAATATTGCAATTTAAATACTCAACCCATACCTAATTCAGCCTAAACACTCTCGGTTGGACCAACCCGGATTTGACTTTTTTATTTATTTATTTTTTATTCAATTCACTAAAGATTATATGAAGAATAAGAATCGAACAAAATGAGGAAAGATGTTATTCATTTCACATTCAGGCCACATATACACATGATATAAAGGGTGTAACGAAGATTCACAGTTTACCCCTGATTTAGCATCTTCAACATTCCTAACGCATAGTAAATAAAAATGTATATAAAAAATTTCTATACTCGGTACTCAAAAGTCAAAACATAAAATAAGAATCACTGTGATTTTCATGCCATCTTTTTTCTAGCAACTTGATGCCTTCTTCCAAGGTCAAATTTTCATGCCACTCATCATGGAGAATTGGCCTTGCAAGATGATTTCCAACCCCTGTTGTTACATGATTGTCTTCAAAGTTAATGCCAATCATGTTAGCCTGGATAAGATTCACAAAATTGAATAAGCTTTTGGGTAACTGAAAACTAACTGTTACATGGGAATATTTAAGTTATCACATAGAAAAGGTTAGGAGGAAAAATAGGCAGATGTACATTGTACCTCAATGTTTGAAACGAAATTTTTTTTAAAAAAATGCAAGGGAAAGAAAAGCTTATGCAAATCATTTAATTAAATAGATCCTTTTGTGTTTCCCTTATTTGAAATAACCAGTGCTTACTCAAGAAACAACCAAAAAAAAAATGCTTACTTAAATAACAAAATGAATAAAAATAGTGCTTACATAAGCTCATCAAGGTAGCATACAATCTCCTGAAAGTCACTTATTTCCCCACTGACACCAAGAAGAGAATGTTTTCTAGTAGGTTTCAAACGATCAATACTCTAGTACCGCACCACAAGGTAGAACCATAGGAGCCTATCAGCGTATCCGTCATTTTGAAATGAGATGTAGAGTTAGGCTAATACTAAAACAATGAATCACCGCCAAAAGCACTTTGAAAGCAACATTACTTATGTATTAAGGCCAATATTTCCCAAACCCCTCCTAAGATACACAGACAGATATTATATTTCAGCCAAAGAAGTTGCTAATTTTAGAATTAAAGGACATTAAAAATGGTAGAGATTAAAGAAAACTAACAATATTAATATTGATGAATAGCTGTTAAAACAATAATAATGATGTCTTGAAAAAATCTAAATAAAGTGATATAAAAAATAGAATACCAGTATTCTGCACAAAAATTGATGATCTGCAGTTCCTGCTCTCAAAGTTTGATTTCCTTTGAACATAAGCTCAGGTGCTTAAAGATGAGATCCACATATTCACAAATCAAAGCAAAAATTAATAAGTTGGCGATGTGAACGTTATGTTAACTAGGCCAGTGTGGTTTACTTTCTTTCTAATCAGTATGAGTATGGCACAGGCTCATAACAAATAATTTATAATAGGAACAATAACATGGGTAAGGGGAAAACCCAAAATATCAAATAGAAACTTCAGAAATTAAGAAAACTAGAGAGAGAAAATAGAATCTGACCTTATTAGGTAGCTTCTTGTCTCCAGTAAACTTGGACTAGAAGATGTGTCAAAGGTAGAATAAACTGCAGATACTAGCTGGGCCTATATTTAGTACAACTTCAGTTATTCTAAGTGATTCAAGAAACTTGGAATTAACATAACCATGAAAATGAAGCATTAGTCCTGTTGAATTGGAAGATTTTAGGTAAGAAAGAGGAAAAGAGAGAAAATGAATACTCAAAATAAGAAGACTATATTGATATTGCTGTGATGATGTTGTGAACAAAAGACAAACCCAATAGTCCTATTTATACTAATACTAGGATATTAATCCTAATTAATAAGGAAACAAATCAGAAAATATAATAAATAGGAAATAAATCTTAAGAGATCCTATGAGATACCCTAAAATATTTCAAGATACAATAAAGATATTTTAAGATATTTTTCAGATATTCTAACACTCTCCCTCAAGCTAAAGCTTACTAAGCTTTAAGCTTGTTACAATTACATCTTAAAGAAAACAAACTAAACACATAATGCGCCAAACAGTGTGACAGTGGCAGACAACTGAATCTGGGATGGAGACAAGGTCAATGCATCTGGGACTAAGACGGACAGGGCCAGTGCATCTGGGGCAAAGCTGGGGGCTGGTGTGAGTCAAAACCAATAAAAGTCACCATCGGAATGATCGTCGATGGGAAGAAAAATCACCACTAGCATAATTCATCTGTGGGAGAAAAGTCACCACCGGAATAATCGTCGATGGGAAGAGAAATCACCACTAGTATGATTCATTAGTGGGAAAAGAACAGCATGACAAACACCGGCATTAAAGTATATGTTGAGATGATGTGGTGAGGCAAACGAATGCGGAGGAGCCCAGAAAGAGGGTGAAACAGCCATGGATCAGTGTATAATGACCAAAAACAGAAAGTACAAGGTACCTGAAAGTCCCAACGCAAGTGAACAAGGGGATAGAGATGTCGAATGAAGGATCTGAGGGTAGATCTGTGTAAAGGAGGCGGAGACGAGTCAAGAAAGAATAATGGCGGCCGAAGAGGCGGCTGGACAGCGGATGCAGCGGAGATGGGAGATGAGATGTCGAAAAGACGTCACAGTAAGGGAAAAAGACCGACAAACCGAAATGGAAACACGGTTGGCCGAAAAAGATATAGAAAGAGGGTCTCGAAAGGAGAACTCGGCAACCAGAGGCGGCTAATCAGAGTTCCAGATATTTGGGAACTCAGCAGCGAAAGTGACGGGACAGGTCATGGAGGATGGTACCTCTCTGATACCATGTTGAATTGGAAAGTTTTAGGTAAGAAAGAGGAAAAGAGAGAAAATAAATACTCAAAATAAGAAGACTATATTGATATTACTGTGATGATGTTGTGATACAAAAAACAAACCCAATAGTCCTATTTATACTAATACTAGGATATTAATCCTAATTAATAAGGAAACAAATCAGAAAATATAATAAATAGGAAATAAATCTTAAGAGATCCTATGAGATACCCTAAAATATTTCAAGATACAATAAAGTAGGCATGTGGGTAATTAAAGTATCTGTATAAGGACCCAAAAAAAAACCAAAAAGCATCCTTAGTTAATCAAAAGATTTGAACCAAAAGCAAATGATTTGAGCAAATCATTTCAATCATGCCTATGTGAATAACCAACTAGTGAAAAAATGAAAAAAAAAATAATGTCAATAACTAGATCATAGGAAATCTGGATTAGATATTCAAATTGATTCTCGTTGGCTTAATTCGAAGTCAATAACCAAATTAAAGCATCTTATAATAACAAAACTTCTGTTAACTTTTAACTAAAAACACAGCAGCTAAAACTGTGAAAGCTCACATCATTCTGGTGCCCCAAAAACATTAATATTTCAACTTTCAAGCCAGCTCAATGACTTTGGCATTCTGGTAACTAGTGAAGCCCAGTCGTTGATAACCCACTATGAGCTATCCAACAACGCTATCTAGTTTATCCAACATTATTACTACATTTTTGTCATATTCTAATATATAAAGTAACGTATTCCTAATACAGACACAAAATCAAGTAGGACAGTTAGGGAAAATATCACTTTTTTTATATCTTTTCTCCTTAAAATCAATCAGGGATTTCAAACTAGAGGAGTTATGAACCTGGACCATCCAGTTAGTAATGGTAGGAAGAATTAGATGATGGGTTGTTGGCAGGAATGTCACAAGATATCTAAAACACTTAAGTTTCATCAAACATTTTGATTGAAACCATTTTTCCCCATAAAATAGGAATCCTAACAATAAAGGAGAAGATTACAAGCAAGGAAGATCAGGAATCTTCCTAAAAACAAAGAAGACAGAGGAAAAACAAACAAGTTTATTAAATAAAAATATATTCACAGAAACATCATGAACTTTCTACTTAGATGTTTCACCCTTTCTTTGTTTACTAATAACTCCTAATTCTGATATAACTAATCAAATAATAGTGTAAAATGGATGAAATGGCTCAAAAGTCATCTCTACATAATCTATTTTTTCTTCCTTAGTGTAGAGGGTAATAGTATAAAATGGGTGAACAGGCTTGACAAAAATTGAATAGTGAAAAGTTTTCTAGATGGAAAGCAGATGTATGTCATCAACCAATCAAATGAGATGGAAATCAGTTTTTGCCCATGATATCAAGAGAAGTAAAAAAAATCCCACCTAAAAGTATGATGTTACAACTCTTATAAAAGTACCTATTGATCCGTACGGTTATGCTTATTTTATTTTATACCATTTTAATTTTTTTTTATATTTGTAGGCATTAAATATTAAGCCAGCTAGTTTAGGTCACATGTTCCCCTCCAACCCCTCTCTTATAATTAAGGAGCCACCATTATGTTAAAAAAATAAAAATAAATCTGAAAATCAAACAAATAGTGAATTTTGAACTGGGAGACATAAAAGATGATACTCATTCTCACTATATGAATATAAACACAATGAAGCTTCAAATGGTGAGATCACTTGACCCATCATTATAATACCACCAGATATTACAAGAAAAGATGGCATCCATAAAAGTCATTGACAATATCATGGTCCTTGGGCCTAAAAGGGGTTCATAAAATAGATCTACATAATTCAAAAGGAAAATATTTGACTTGATTTTTAGATTCAAATGAATAGGTTTGTAGTGGCACATATGAATTGACATCATCTATAACTCTTAACCAGTATGGATCATAAATAACAAGGGATGATTCAGGCTTTTTGTCAAACAGATTGTGTACACATTAACCAAGCACACAAAATTAGTGAACAAAGTGTAGCAGAATACCAACCATATCATTAAATTCACAAACATCGACCAATATACATTATTATATAGATTTTATTAGATAAAAGACTGAAAGGTACCTCCAGTAAGAAAAAAAAAATCACCCACTCTGCTCCAAATGCAAAATTCCAGCAGCCTTGAGATAGCGCATCCCATACAAAATTAAGGACAAGAATCTTCACAGATCACCATCTTATACAAAGTTAGTAGCACAATAAATGATTCAAAATAGGAATCAGAAATAAGATGACCTTCAAATCAAAACCATGTGCAATTGCATCAACAAAGTCAGAACTTGTGGTATTTGAGAGAAAAACCTGAAGGAGATGAAATCACTTTAAAATTGATTTGGAAGCAAAACTGAGAGGGAATTAAGAGTAAAATTGAAGATAAAAGATAGGAAAAAAAGAGGCAAAACTGACAGTATCGATTGAACTGAGTCGAATCACAAATGCAGCAAGCAGCACGCATCAACGAGTAACAAAAGGAAGAGAATGATTCCAAGAGAACGAAATAGCACGGTACCTGAATTTCAACAACTCCGGAAAGGTTCAACGAGGAATTGGAAGAATCTTTTCCGATCAACAGAATCGGCGGAGGACAACAACAAAGACGGGCGATTCGGCTTCTCGCCGGCGGCAGTGGTGGCGGAGGTGATGGCCACAGTCGTAGAAGCAATGAGAGAGAGATATGAGAATTTGAGTGAAAATGGTGAAGTATGCAGAGAGGGGGAGAAAGTAGGGGGTGGAGGATTTTACAATTTTGTTGGAAAATTTTAGAATAGAAAAGAAAATAAGCAGGCAATAGTAACATTTCCATTGATAAGTGTTACAAAATATATTGTTTTATAAGTATTGGCAACGTTTTTATACATGTAGTTAATTAAGTGTTGCTAAAGATTATATCTGTAGCAGTGAATGGTCGTTATCAAAATTTTAAATAAAGTTTTAAAAGATAAATTTTATATCATTTTGCTAATACCTAAAAAGAGTTGTGTGGAGCACCAACGGGGGTTGGTTTAATTGGTATGGATCAAAGCATTTGGCTTGGAATGCATAGATTCAATTCCCTCTACCAGTCTAGGGCAAAGTGATAATTCTTTCTTTGGAGAGACATGGCATCCCTTCAATGATACCATCAATCTCTTTTGGTAGGTGATTTATGAGTATAAACTTTTATTAAAACTTGTGAAATGTCTTAACTTTATAATGTGATAACTTTCTCTCTTCAACTTTACATTACAATAATAATAATAATAAATTAAAGTGTGACTGTAGAGCATATATAAAGTGTATTTAAAAAAGATTAATTCCTACAAAGTATTATGAAAAAAGAAGAGAGTAAAAAACGATTTAGTGGACAAAATTACATATTAACTATAAAATAACCAATGCAAAAACCTGTATGGGAAAAAATGTTTTAAAACTACTTTTGTGTCGATTAAAAATATGAGCACACATGTAATTTTAGGAACAGTTTTTTTAACCCTAGTGTACCCTCATAAAAATAAAGGATAATGAATAATGAAGGAACCTTTTTTATTAGGTTATATTTTTTGCCTTAATTTTATTTAAGTTTATTCGTTTTTAATTTTTGTTGTTTAATTTCTTGTACTCAAATATGACACTTTCTTCATTCACACAATTATTCTATATATTTCTTGATTTTATTAGACTATATTTTTAGTTTTATTAGACTATTTTTAATTTGCAATATCAATTTTATTATCTTTTTCAAATTATCATCATTAATGAGGTATTAATAACTTGATTTTAATAAATTATTTTTTCCTGCCTTAATTTTATTAAATTATTTTTTCTCTTTCTTGCTTTATAATAATTTCTCTGTTCAGAATAACATTCTTTATATATTTATTGATTTTATTAGATCATATTATATATAATCATCATATAATATGAGATGATGATTATATGAAGATTTAATAAAATAATGAACATTATAATAATGACAATTTAGTGCTAGACATGGCAATATTTTAAGATAAAGTACAAGTGGAAGCAATATATTACTGACTAAATTCTATGGGCATTGGTACCCTCATAAAAAGAAAACGGTAACAAAGGAATATCCTTATTATACTATTATTATTATTATTATTATTATTATTATTTTTGCCTTGATTTTATTAAATTATACTCATTTTTATATTTTTTCTTCTTTAGTTTCTTATGCTCAAACGTAGCACTTTCTTCATTCATACAATTAATCTTTTAAATTTTTTAATTTGTCATACCAATTTTAAATTTTGAATTTGTAAAACCAATTTCGAGTATCTTTGTCCCAAATTATTATCATTAATGAGGTATTTATAAGTTGATTTTATTACATATTTTACTACCTTAATTTTATTAGGTTATATTTTTTCCTATTTTTCTTGCTTTGTTTCTCACTTAATTTCGTAACACTTTCTCCGTTCATAATATCATTATTTATATATTTATTGATCTTATTAGAACATACCATATATGATCATCTTGTACCAAGAAAATATTATATATATTCATCATATGATAAGACATGATGATTATGAGATGGTTTAATAATGATAATTATAATAATGGCTATTTAGTGTTAAACATGGCAATATTTTCACAAAAAGTACAAGCGGATAGTTTTTTAGAATGCGAAGTTCATAACACCAGAGGTTCTACTTGGCCATATATAGTATCTTTAATTACTCTTGGACATGGGGAAAGAAGGGAGCGGGGGCGGAGAGAATCAACCATAAAAGTGATAAAAACTAGTACTCCTTTACAAACAAGATGATTAAAATGAGCAGTGCAACGTCTGGCAAATTTGCTACTGCCAAATCTATTATAAACACACAACTTTATACACAATAAACGCCGTGTAACGTCCATCGCTATACATTATTGTCCTAATCTTATATATATATATATATATATATATATATCCTACTCAATGCACGCAGTGGAAACAGGGAAAGGGAAATGCATTAAACCTACCTCTAATCCTTTTGTTTTGAGGGCCAGGGGGAAGTGCATTAAAAGCTCCATACATATACTCACTGCATAAGTAACTCCAATTGACTTGGTGTAGTAACTCTCTTCCTAACTAACATTTCAACTGTAGGACACTTTCTCTTCCTCCCTCCCCTTGGCCTTGACCTGAATTGTTCATCAGCTTCTTCAAAATCCCCCTGCGCCAAGCAATTTTGATGAGTATATTCATGCAAATGCTTAGCTATCACAAATTCTTTACAAGGCTATTAGAATACCAAGCCAAAAGAACTTACAAGGGTAAAAACATGTGAACCAGTTTTTTCATGGTTATCTCTCACATGTTTGTAAGCAAATCTCATGCCACAATCGGGAAAGCCACAAACAAAAGGTTTATCTTGAAAGTGCACGGCCTTAACGTGCTTTCGGAGATTGGATTTCTATTTATGCATAACCACAAGAGGGGTAAATTAAAAGCAAGTTCAAATTGTAACTAAATTGGGAATAAAATACAAAAAATTTCCACTCTTCAGTTAAAATGTACATCAAGCAGTTTCAAGGCTAGGGATGTCTTACACTTGACAATGTGCAGCTACAACCCTTATATTCACATTGAAACACCTCTGATGGACTACCAGTGTCATGCTTACGTAGGTGCCTTTTAATGTTCTTCTTCAGTTGCTTTTTCCCACAGGTCTCACAGGTCACATATTGATGGCAGGATTTAATATGGGCTTTAAGGCACTGAACGTTAGTGAAATGCTTCATACAACTAGGATATAAGCACACTACCTCTACTGACTCCAGCTTAACTGCAAAATAAAGTCATTCTTCAAAACTGCGTCCAACATCTTTTCAGAACTCTAAGTAAAGGACCAAATTATGAACATCACATGAAAAACTTGCTAACTTGTATAAAATTTCCAAAGGAAACTTGCCATGAGAATCTCTGTGCTTTTGTAGCTTTGATGCAAATTTGAAAACCATGCCACAGCCAATTTCTGGGCACACATGCTGCTTACTTTTAACACCAGTAGAGGTAGAATTCTCATTATGGAACAACTTGACATGTCTTGTCATATTTCCTTGGAAAGCAAAGTCACGGCTGCAATTCTCAATTGGACATTTAAAAATTTTCCCTTTATGCTGTAGAAGATGACGAGTCAAGTGGTCCTTTCTTCTGTAACTTGCCTGACAATCATCGACAGTACACATATATGGCCTCTGGAACCAATAAAAAATTGTTAAAGCTAGAAAACGATAAACTAACAAGTATCAATGTGCTCTGACAAGAACAAGCCATGAGTGAACAAACTGCCAACCTCATTTTGAACAGAGCGTGACTGAGGCATCCTTGATGGAGCTTCTCAAGAAGTCTCCCTACCTGATACTGATCCATCAAGTCAAACCATGCTGCCTCACGCATTTTGGAGCTCTCTGTCTGAGATCCAATGCTTCACACTATAACGTCCATAATTTTATGATTTTAGTATCATATAAAATTACTTTCCTGCAAAAATATGTATTTTCAGTTGATGCAACAACTAATATCATCAAGTGTTAGATGGATAGATATTTTGTTGAGCAAACTAATATTGTCCACACTCCACAGTATAAGGGACTGGATCAAACATAAAGTCATAGGCAGACGATTTCCACAGATTTTGCTCCATATAACAAGGCACAACTTGGAGGTACTTAAAGCATGAATCAATTCTGATCTCTAAACAAATTCTACCTCCGTACAGAAAAATCTTAAGGAACAAAATCTCTTGAAATGAATTTTAAATCACACAAATTCAGAAGCCCCAATATAGTTGTTATCAAAAGAACTTATAATGAGAAAAAAGTTAGGATAATAGAGCATGTCATGTTATATTGCCAGGAAATACCTCAAGCAAATGGCTTTGCATGTGCTGTAATAAGTAGGCAGGTTTTTTGAAACTAGCACCACATTCCTTACAAGTATTCAAATTTGTACCCTCTGCTTCATGATCTCTTTCAACTCCTGCTTTTTCCACTTCCTCCTAAGAGACATCATAAATCAACAACATAATCGTTTAGAATTATACTTAATTTAGAGAGGAAGGTCAAAAGGAAACAAAAGAACTTGGGGTTTATCCATCGTGCTCTTAAACATAAAAGCTCCCACATTTGTTTTGGTTAATAAATATACATAAGCCGAAAAATAGAGTATTGATTGAACCATTGCCATTATACTTAAAGAGCCCAGTTTCCCAGATTTACAGTCCTTTATGATATGCTTGTCTATTACAACCAGATAAACAGATTCATGCTTACAAATGGTTCTCCTTTACTTGAATATAAATTTTGACGTTCCTTCCCGGTACGTGTGGAACAATTTAAAGTTTACAATTGAAAAGAATTAATTTGAAATGAAATGATTTACAAATCATATCAAAGGTGGTAGGATTTACAAATCATATCAAAGTAGGTAGGATTTACAAATCATGAGATATTACCCAGAAAATGAATTGAATTATTAAACAAATATCACACCAAATCATTTGATCAAACAAAGGATTAGGGTAGCATCTTGTCACATCACATCTCATCAAAAACTCATCAAACAGTTGGTAAGCAATTCAATTCCAACCGAAAATCCAAACACTCATCAAACTACATAACCTAACTTGAACAAGATTCAAACTTTCAAGGCAGAAAAAGAAAATTAGGGGAAAAAAAACCCCCACCTTACCCAAAGTCATTCCCTAATATAATTTTTTTACCCATCAGCTACAGAAGTAATCAGAAACAAAATCAACCAGAGAAATAGAAGAAAAAAAAGGAACCTTGTGATGAGAATTGATATGAGAGGTAATTAGGGTCTTCTTGGACCTGCAGATGCCACAGTATTGACAGAAATAGCGTCTAATATCTCTGAAAATAGGTTTTTCAATACTTTCCCTTGAATCATTCATCTTTGTCTCACACATTTAGCCTTATGAGACACGGTTCCTACCAAGCACAAAAAAATAAAACAACGACAACAGTGAACAAAGAGAATACCCACATGAAAATTTCACAAAATCGTAATTATAGAAATGGATTCCCCAATCCAAACCTAGAGATCACAACGATTCAGCGCCTCTATCGTGAGCTTCGACCTTCGAGTTCCTCCAGCCTGCGCAGTGCGGCTGAGTGAGAGGCCACTAAGGTTGTAAGGGAACAAAAATTCAATCACGAATTTATAATTTAATAATAGCATAATTTGAGTTATTATTAAATATTCACACAATAAAAAGTGGAACAATTTCAGATAACTAATATTGTAATAAGACATTAACAAATTGAAATATTAAATTTATATACTTTTCAAAATACTTGTACATATTAATATAAACAATTTTTTTAATATTGAAATATACTTTTAACAAAATTATTAAATTTTTAAAATTAATATCGTTGTTGCTTGCTTCCTAAGGGATCCGGCTTCTCTCAACCGGATCTCTCCAACAACATTTTAGACCGTTAAATAAAAATTCAACAGTTTAAATTAAAAGATATTAATTTAATATTAATTTTTTTAATATTTAAAAAAAAAATTGAACCGTAAGATTTTCATACAATAGTTCAGACTCCAGCTGCTAATGTCCAGCAGCTGGAGAGAATCCGTTTCCCTTCCTAAGGTGGTTTGTTACGCAATTGGCCACGCTGAAGAGCTCCGTGGCTACTAATAAACACAACAATTATGATTTTTATATTATTTTATATATTATTTTATATCTTTAATTACATTATTTTTTATTATTATTATTCATTTAATTATAATTATTAAAAAATATAATAAAAATAATTTAAGAACATAATTTTCTATACTCTCTAACACTTAAGATTATGTTTAATAAACATAATAGTATAAGACTTAATAATATAAGATAATAAGATAAATATTGATAGTATAAAAGACTTGATTAATTTTTATACAATCATATATTTGATATTCAAATAATATAAAAATCTTGATAGTATAATGATTATTTAATATGTCTATAATACCATTTAATATAAAAAAAAAAAATAAACTACAATTTTCTAATTAAAATATAAAAAATAAACTACATTACACGAAACAAAAACAATGATGAATTTGCTGATATTTATCCAATTAAATAATAAAATAATCAACGACTTTCAACAATAATTATAACAATGTCCATCCCTTTTTCTCTCGAAAAATAATAGTCTTATATTCTTTTTTAGGAGTATATTAATATTTATACATTTTTAAATATTATGATTAAGTAAAATAAAATGATAAAAAAATAAATATAATAAATAATATTAAATATATATATATATATATTATTTGTGATAAAAATACTAAAATTATTTTCTCTTATACACAAAACATGCATGCACACATCAACAAGAAAAACAAAACATAATAATGAAAGTGAGAAGAGACAAAAATACATAAGAGAACTCCATCAAAAGGCAGAAAAGGAGCTCAATCCCCTACTTTTCTCATCTCGTTTTTCCATTATACCCATGAGTATGAATCAATTTCCATTCTTTTGTTATAAGTTGTCTAAGGGGTGGAGCCATAATTTTGATCTTAGGTGAGCTGAGACTAAAAATTAAATATATATATCTAAATATTTAAATTAAAAAATATAAGTATCGTATAATATAAATATAAAAATAAATTTAATTCAATTCATAATTAATATATTTTAAATTAGAAACATTTATAACAAACATAATTTAATATAAGATAATCTTAAATACATATCTTTAATTTTTAAACAAGGCTTTGATATTATTTCATAAAATAAAAGTTATTTATTATCGCATTTGTAGTGAATTATTCAACAATCTTTTTTTTCAATATAAACAATCATATAAATTATAAAAAATTATTTTTTATTTTATTACACAATCTTATTTTAATAATTTTCATAACTAAAAAAACATGCTTAATAATTGTTATACAAGAAGAGTCAAAATAAGTTAAAATAATCTATCAACTAAAAGATAAATATTTATTTTTTTATTAGAGGAACTAACAAAAAAATATAGCATATATATAAGAAAAATATTCAATTATTGAAAGTTGGGGAGGACCATGACTCATAAATGTCTCCCTTGGTTCCACCCGAGTTGTCTCTTTAGAGCCTAAAAGCTCATTACTATGGGTCTATGAGACTCAAATCAAAATGGGTTGCTTCCTTGTACGCTTGTATTTCTATTCTTAGTCTCGTTTTCTATAGAAAAAGTTAAAACTTTGGGCTGTAAAATAAAAAAGTTCCAATTTTTTTTATCTTTTAATCTTCTCTTTTTCTTGATTCCAGGTTGAAGGGGCATGGGTATAAGGGAGGATGCCGAAAATGGTGCTTTTATGGGATGTATGTCAATTTTTCTTTGTACAGATTTTACTGTAACTTGAATCTTCATCTTTCCTTGAATTTCTAGTTAATAGGGGACTCAAAATTTTCCTTGTTGCAGAGTGGTGGTGAAGAACGACGACTGGGGTGATGAGGTAGAATAGTAGTAGTGAGGAACGTGGTGACAGGGGAGAGTTTTTAATCTTGATTAGTTTTAGTTTTGGGTTGTTTGATTTTTGAGTATGAAAGTAGAGGATAGTGGTGAAAGGAAAATTCTATTAAGTTATATAAGGGAGTCATGGAAATGATAATGGTACACTATTAAAGTGAGGTAAAAAGTTTTAACTAGATTTGACTATCTTATCATGTGAATATACTAAACACCTGATAAAATCTTATAATATTAACTTATACTATCAAGTTATCTTTATACGACGTATCAAACACAATATAAAGTCAACTGCAAAAGGTATGATTAAGTATATAGGCTATAGTTAAACATACATGAAAACAGTCTCATTAGGCTGCTTAAGTATGAGATGTATTGACCGCAAGCAATTTTTTAGAAATTGATTGATCTATTAAAAAAAAGATAGATTTATGATTTAATTGATAGTTGAATTAGTTAATGTCAAAAATATATTATAAAATAAATACAATTGTATATTATTAATATAATAATTATTTGATTATCAATACACAGCTTTTATAAAATGATGTTTAGGTCTTTTGCATTCATGAATCTTATTATCAAAGAAAAGTTTTAAAAACTTTAAATTTAAAATGAAAATGAAAGAAATGTATTGAATAAGGTTTACCAAAAAGGAAATGTATTTAAAAACAAATTAAAAGAAATAAAATCAACTCAATGAAATGCATATAAACCGAAATGAAGCTTCTTTTTTGTTTATACAATGGTAGAAATGAGGTATGAATTTAAAATTTATTGTAAATTATTTAGTTTTTCATCATTAATCATATCTTAGTGACTTCAATGAAATGAAGCTAAAATTAATTAAAATAAAATTAAGTCAAAAAGTAAAATATATTAACAAAAAGGCAATTGGAAAATATATAAACACAGATAGAGACAGCACAGACAACACATAAAAGAGGGAAAGCTAATGTGAGAGAGAGAGAGAGGAATGGTGGTGATAAATCATGTCTAAAATATGGTGGCTGCTCCCGTGCAACCGAAAATCATGTGCCACCGGTGGCACTATAAAAACCTCCACTAATATTTTGACACTTAAACAATTAGTCAAATTACTGACTCCATGTCACAGGGATCAATTTATAATTTATAATTATTGCACTTCCCTCCTATAAGGATTTTCTTGCAAAATTACAAAACTCAATTCATGTTACCCAATCATGTGTTTGCCTCAACATCAGAAAGTCCAGAACTCTTAAATTGAAAAAACCCTAAGGTGAAATCGTTGAATGTGAGCCCCAATCTTGGAAGAACAGTAAGGTCGATCTTCCCCTAAAATTCGTCTATTGTGACATTTACTTATTTGTCGTGGAAGGTTGGTCTTCCCCCAAAGTCGTAAGAATTGAATCCCGACCCTAAACCCCAAATTGAAAGAACCTCAAACCTCTGTTTGTTGAATGTTTGCAGTGAGCTTCGAACGGAAAGCACCAATTGAAAGCAAGACACGGAAGAGCAAGGTTCGAACGTCTAGCTGAGCAGTGGAGCTTCGAACGACGGCTAGCAGTGGAGGCAACGACGACTTGCAGTGGAGTTTGGAAGTGGTCGTAGGTTCAAACGGTAAGCTGAGCGGGTTTTTTTATGATTGATTAGAGTAGTTTTCCCCTTCTGCATAATGTTTAGCGAAAGCAGCTTCATCTTTTACATAGGTGCTCCGTAATGTAAGGTTTTTTTTTGTTATGGTGTGTAGATTCTTGTGCTGATGTTCTACCTGACTGTCCACTTAATTTTGTTTACTGTCTTGTAGAATTAGAATTTAGTGTAGGATGCTAGAAATTTGATAATTTGATAGAGTGCATTACACTACAAAAATCAACTAGAGTTTTCTCTATCTGGAATTCATCTTGGAATGGACCTGCTTTTATTGCTAGGATTCTAGTGAAATATCCTGATTCCTAGTGGCAAGAAGATAACTATCTTTCTTGCTCTGTCTGATTCTGGTTTTTGGAGCTTTCTTTTGTAAGCTCTTGTAATTGATTTCTATTGTTCTCCTTCTTAACTTGTTCTTGCTTTGTGCTTCCTCTGTAGTGAAATGGTGTCTCTTTTTTTTTTTTGTGTGTGTTTTGAGTTTGATGTATTCTGAGATATGAAATTAAATTTTTATCTATTTGCTCATCCTACTATTTTTTTGGCCATGTTTAAGATATCTCATCCATATTGCAACGTTAATTTGAAAACGCAAAATATGGGTGTCATAATTCAATTGGTTTAATCAGTTAAATTTATGATTGAATTATAATTAAATTATAATTAAATCAAAAAATATTTAAATTATGATCTAATCGATTTAATTAATCACCCAATCTAATTTTTAAGACATAGATATATACTGCTCCAAGCTAGCTGGGTAACCCAACCCACACCAAGGGTTGTAGAAGCTTTGTGTTAATATAGTTTTATCTAGATAGAACTGAAATTTGTTCCAATTGACTTGAGTGAGGGAGGATACACTAATACTACACATGGTGAAGGCAAGAAATGTATTGTTGATTGGCAAGAACTGGAGGTTGAGTTGTAGCACCACTCTTCCTGGTTAGTGGATTTGGAATTGGAAGCTTGTGATAACCAAGGCCTCCAACCGGGCTGCAGTTCATGGTGTCAAGCCGCCTGTTCCTGACATCCTCAATGTACGCAAATTCACTTAGTATATATTTCTTTCGTTTGATTTTCTTGCCTTTTTTTAATAATGTTGTCTTTTGTTAGGTGGAGCGGGGCTGATGAGTGTGATTTTGTAGAAGGAGGAAGTGCAAAAGGAGATTCAGAAAGCCAAAGAAGAGAAAGAAGCTAAGAGGAAAGAGATTGATTGAGACAAATCCATCATTCTTTTCTCAGTTTACTTTGGTTGTGGCTACACAGGTATGCTTCTATAATGCTAATAGCATCTATAAGACAAAGACATTTCACTTGGAAAGTTTGGTGTAAAAGTAGATTATGTGCCTCCATTCAAAATTATGATTTTCTATCTATCTTTTTGCATGAAAGAAACCTATTAATTGATAATGTAGCTTAATTATAAATTCAGTTTGAAATAAGCATATTGTTATACTTATTCTTATCAAGTGCAATCTCATTTATGGTATTCTTTGATAAACTTTTCAGCTGGTGGAAAATTCAATGATAAAGCTTGATCGAATCTGCAGGGAGGTAAATGTTATGTTGATCTTTGCTCGCTCTTACGGCCTTACAGGGTTTGTTCGAATTTGTTTGAAGGTAATTTGGTAAATTGATAACTTTGTTTTCACAGGATATTTGATGTTACAAGTTAAAGGAATGCTCTGACGCCTGAGGAAACATAATATTAGTTTTTATTATTGATGTAATTTTATTATGATATTTGACATTTAAAAGAAAGCAAAAACAAAAATAATTGAATGTGGCTATTTGAAAAATGATATTAAAAGGAGAAGGGAAAGAAAGGTTGGAATTGCAATGTATTGACTATCAGGTTGGGTCATTTTCTTTTCTAGTGTATGAACTAGAAAGCTGAAAATGCCTGTGTTAGAAAGAATCAACATGTTATTGAATATCAACATGATTTGTATGCTTTGGTTGATTAGTGCTTTTTGTTGGTTTTATCAGGAACATACTGTGATTGAGTCAAAGCCTGAGCATGATTGTTTGAACATTTACATCCCCAGTCCAACTGAAATTATGAGATTTATTCTCTAATGCTATATACTTTCTTAGGTTCAGATTTACAACAGATACTCAATGATAGTTCTATTGAAGTGGACTCTAATTCATCAGATTTTTGGGTGTTGGTGGCAGCCCTGAAGGTTGGTGCTTTTGGCATTCCTTCCCTGTGATAATAGTTAGTTTACATCATACATGTGTGGAATTTTCGAATGCTGAGTTGCAGAAACAGATAGTGGTTCTTATCCCTGTTATATCTCACCTCATTAGCAATTTAGAGATGGTAAATCATAATGGCAGAATTTAATGCCTTGCATTAACAATACCCTTCTAAACTATTGACAGATATACAATCTTTTGACTTCCACTAACCTGCTTTCTACAATGTTGTACACGTATAGATGAATATAAATTTGAACTTCTTTTTCACGAAAAATGTTTTGATCCTTTTAAATATTGATTCTTACTTTTTTGACTAATTTTATATCTTGCTTGGAAGATATAGCTAGTGTATAAATGTATTACATGTTGTGACGACTTAAAGAAAAATGAATGAGGTAATAATCATATGTGGAATTAGCTGCTGAAAGTTAATTTTACGCCAATGAGATTAGGAATTTAGCATCGGTGTTAATTTTTAATATAAGTTTATAAAGTTATCTTTGTAATTCTATTTTCTTGCACTGTTGTCTATTTGAAGTTTAAAGTGAGTACTAGCTTCTCATGGATAAGTGCAACTTGGACTTTGCTTCAGATGCCACTTGTTCTACATTCAAAAATTAATGCATGGATCCGGCTTAGTTCATTCCTTGCCAAATTTACTTTTATTTATAATTATATAAATGAGCAAATGGTTTGGATTTATAATGTCTCTACCTGTCCTTACTGCTTTTGTCCTTAACGGGTGTTGTCCTTCTATTATTATTTAGATTTACTTAATTTTAGATTTTAGATAAATACGAAGCTGTAGACTAAGAAGCTGTAGTAATGTCTCCAAGATGAGTAAAATGTATACGGATATGGCCATATTTGTTGAATTCTTCATATATCTTGTAGATTATATTGAGGTAGTCTATATTTATAATAAGTAGCGTATTGTCCATGTTTATGAATATATTGCCAATTATATGTATATGTTCAAGTCTGGGTCACTATATAGATCTTGATATTATTTTTATTGCCAAAATTCTATAATTAAAATAATAGAAGATGAAAGAGACAGTTGGGAAAAGAAAGAATATTAACAGGACTACTGGTAGTCCGCTACTATGCTATAGTATAGTTTGGTATTGCTAGCTGCTGTTGTGCTATTGTTTGCCATAAATTGCTAGTTGGTATTGCTAGCTGCTAATATACTATAGTTGGTATTACTTATAAAATTAGTTCAACTAAAAAATTGTGGCTAGTTTTATTCTAATGAGAATTTCATCATTTTCAAGGGAAGAAATCTTTAGAGTAATAACCCTTCATACTCCCAAACCTACACTGCTGGATTACTGGTTGTTGGCTCTACATACCAAAGGTAATTACTTTTGTTATTATAGTTCAATTTTCTTAGCATGGTTTTGTAGTTACTTGAACTTCAATTTAAAATATGACATAGTTCAACATAAAACTCCCATTTCTATAACTCTTTTTAAAAAAAAAATTAGAGTACAAATGTTATCAGAAATAGGGGCTTCAATAGTCTATGTGCAGTAACTCAATCACGGTACTAAGAGCAAAGTATACAGCATAGGATAGTTTGCACCTGCTTGCTTTATCATGAACTAAATCTAACTATCCTTAATTATTACAAGTCTATAACCAATTGCATCTGCATATTTATTTATTGTGAAATTGGCTGATATAGTAATTATGGCATAGGTTTGTTATTAGGAAATATCTATTATCACTCATTTGTATTTATTGTTATTCTTATTTTATAAATATTTTTTTATTAATTAACTTCTAATAATTTTAATTTACTTTCCTCACGTGAGACACGTCAATGGTTGGAGTTGAGTTCCACCTCCGCAGCTATTAGCTTAGCAAATCTGTGTCAATTTTTATTTACATTGTTTCTTTTTATAGAGCCAAATAGTACTATATATCTTTATCTCTTTGTAATTTCTTACCAAATGTCTTTTACTATTTCAATCAGGTGATGTTTCAAGTGAACTTACTATGCCATTGGATACAAGAAGATCATCTGGTAGCAACACAAACCACTAATAATATATTTAATGTTGATTTTTTATGTACATTTATTGTGACGCTACTTTAGGTTATTAAGGATTTTAAGTTGTAAGTTTAAGTTACAAGAGATGAATTTATTTAGCTTATTATGGATTCGAACTTGTGAAGTTGTATGTTACTATGAATATTTTTATTGAAATTTGATTCACATTTATATCAACAGTTTTATATTTAGTAATTTAAAAAAAATATGTTTAATAGCAGCAGTTTTAAATTTTTACAATTTTTTGGTAAGTAGAATCAGGCAACTAGATAGCAGAGGTTAAAAATCTCTGCAAATTGAATAAAAATCGCTTTGTGGGGGGTTTTAAACCGCCACAATCTATTCATTGTTGTGGGAGTTGCTTAAAAATTGTCGCAATATATTGCGGCCAACGTAAATGTAGTGATTTTTAAAACCACTATAATTTAATTTGTAAGGGTTAAAATTATCGCAAATTAAAAAAAAAAACCTTGCAATTTAATGCATTTTTTGTAGTGTTTGGACTTTGGACAATCGTGCTCAAAAAGTAACTCTTTCTCCCCGTAATCAATTAGGTTGTGTTTGAAATAACTAAAATTGTGAATGATGTGATTTGATTTGATTTAGAAATGATTAGAATTAGAATTTCTAACATGCCAACAATTTGTCTTTCTCTAAGATCTCAGGTTACTGGCTTGTTGCTTCCTCAACACCCCCCCCCAAAAAAAGAGAACTTATTAATAAAGAAAAACGACAAAATTTAAGCTATAAGTTCTTTTTTTCTTCTAGGTCAAAGGAGAAATTGTTTAAAGTGGTTATTTTGTTATAAATTGTAATTGTTTAGCTATAATAGATCATGACTACTTTGTCATAAGTTTTTGTTATCATTAATTCGAGTTCTTCCAAAAATATATACAAGAATAATTATTTGAGATTTTTCACACTTTTTTTGTTGCCCTTTAATTATGCTCTCTTTTATCATAACCCATTTCCAGACATTGTTTTCTGTTATCTTATGGGTGCAACTCTTCTTTTCTTCCTGAAATGTTGTGGGTATAAATTATAACGGTAGATCTATTTACTACTAAAGGAATGTGACACCAGTTTTATATCTATATATATACATTTTTTATATATAATATACAATGTGACACCAATGTTAAATAACCAAATACACTTCCACACAATGCGTATTAATCTTTTTTTCTTCTTCTTTCGGCCTTTGTTTTTGTTTACTTTATCCTTCAACTCCCAAGAATGTTTTCTACATTTATCGAACCTGAAGCATCTTCGAAGTAGAAATTATCATATAATTTTTCTTAATACCTAGGTGGTCTACTGGTTCATATTTATTTAGAAATATAACATGAATTGATCAATATATATAAATTCAATGCTTAACCGCATTCCCATAGATATAATTACTTAGCAGTATCAAAGAATTTATGTGGAGCAGAGAGCAAAGCAAAAAAATATATATATAGACTTCTCACAAAAACAAGAGTATAAAAGCAAATATAATTTATTCCAACCAAGAAGAACACATAATGACCAAACGAGTTGAACCCTTATGCAACCATCATCCCCAAACTTCAGCAGCTATAGCTCACTTCAATACATAACCCATAGAATTTCCATGCTGATGTGGAGCCAATTATGCAGTGCTTACATGTAGCTATATATCCTCCATAAACCGTAACACCCATACTCAAAGACTTACCTTCACAATAACATTAATGATAAATAAACTAAACAAATAAAATAGAAAAAGCTTTTCAACTTTAACATGCAAAAAGGTAGACCTGATTCCAACAACTAGACATCATCTCAACTATTTTTTTCCCTTCACACGTACTGTCCATAGGTCTAAGCTTCAGTCTTCTCAATGGGGACCTCATTGGTGGCTTCCACTGTGGTTTCAACTAGTTTGTTCTCCTCATATGGCTTCTCTTCCTTCACTGCTGCTGCTGCTGACTTTGTTTCGAGTTTCTTTAGGCTCCTTAGTTGTTGGCTCTTCTTTCACTTTCACTTCTTCAGGTTTTTCCTCGGGTGCTAGGTTCTCTACCTCGCCTTGGCTTCCTCTGCCACTTCTGTTACCTCCTTATTAGTCTCAACTTCAACTGGGACTTCGATTCTTTGGAGCAGCCGGGGCTTCTGTTGTTGTTGCTACTACTACCTATTTTGGTTCTTGGGTGGTCTCTTCTTCCTTTGGTTGTTCAGTGGCTGGTTCTAGGACAGGAAACTCTGAAGCTGGTTGTTCTGGGGTTGTTTCCTCGATCTTGGTTGCCTCAATTGTTTCATTTTCTTTCACGATTGTTGGTGCTTGGTGTGCAACCTGCAAGATCCATTTTCATAATTTCATTTAACTAATTAAGCATTCTGATTCTGAAGCCTAGCTTGACAAGGTAAATTCTTGTTAATAAGAAACCAAGAAACTGATGGGATCATGATCAACAAACACTAGCAATATGTTATGAGAATAGTCTTAATTTTCAAGAATATAATGGAACTTCTAGAGTAAAGTGCTAACAATTCATATAAATAGAATTAATTTATACATTAGACAAAAGTAACTATTTCTAACTAATATGAAACTAACTATATCTAACTTAACTAATCACATTGATTAACTTAAGCAAGGTGTACGATGTGTAACATATAGGAACAAAAAAAAAGGAGCTTATAAAAGAATTAAGGATGTATTTTCCTGTATTTGACTATTTAATGCGAGTAATGTTACTCTATAATAAATAATGCCCTTTTCATTTGGTTTCCAGCCCCTTTCGTTAATAACAATTAACAGAGACATCAGTTGAAAAGGCACCAAATTGTGCAACCATTAGTACACAACTTGTGAATAAAATTTAGAATACCAAACTTGTCTCAGGTTGAGTTATTATTTTTATGCATCCATGCTGAAAACAATCAATCTATGAATGAGGTTGTTATGAGTTCCATTCTTTCAATGATTTTGGATTTCATTTTATCAGAAGAAAGGTAACAATACTATGTCAAACACCTTGTCAATAGAGATTGAAGGTAGCTCAACTAGTATTTATCAAATGCTGATAAACAGATTTTGGATCTATTTACTACTTAGGAAATAATTCTTAACAAAAAATGTTTGAAATTCAAGAAAGAAATATTAGCTCCTAATGTAAGATTCACTATTTGCCCCACATGCTTCGTACAATTTTTTATTCATTTGTAAAGTAGCTTGTGAAACCTTTAGTGTCCTGCACAAACTAATTCATGATCAGCTAAGCCTTACTATTCACTACAAAAAACAGGTTCTTTCAAAGAAAAGATTTCTAAATCTATAGAAGATGTTCTATAGAAACTGATAGGAGATCTTCTGCTGAAAGAACTGCATCCTTCGGTCTTACTCGAGCAGTGCCCAGAAAGACCAATTTCAAGGTAAAACAGCAAGGGTTTCTCTTAAAAGTGACAACAATAAGACTCAAAACTCAATCCATAAAAGAGACAAACAGAATAGCACATAAAACTCAAATTCATTGGTCCAACAAGGTTCATTCATTTATGCGCAGCAAAGCAGCCTCACCAATGACCACCGAATCACTTGCCACACAAATCACTTGCAATGCACCTAATTGGAAGCTCGCCCCCATTATACCATACGACCTCTCTATTAATCCAATTTCAACTGAGAAATAAGGAACAACAGATTGACCCACAAGAGCTCAAGACAAAAAAAGGTTTTCTGATTTGGAAAACCACCACCCAACTAAGTAAAACAACAAAAAACACTGACATTGAGACTTTATTAGATAAATATTCAATTTTCTTCAAGACAAAACACTTTTCTACTCCGGGAAGCTGACCGAACATCATCAATAAGAATCTTTTTTAACCACATGGAAGAAGAAACTCACCCGTGGACTTTATACATTAACATTCACAATCGTGTATCAATTTTACGCTCTCTCATCACCAAAATTACAACATCATCAAATACAATAATAATCAAATAAAATACACACTTGCTAGAAGAAAAAAAAGAAAAAAAAAAAAAGAGGAATAGCATTTCAAATCCCCTTTTATTTCCTAACTCAAAAAAAGAGCAAAAATATTTTGGGTATCAGTGCCATCAAAATGCAAGAGAAGATGGAATGAATCTAGACTCTAACACTGATTTGATTCCATTCAAATGGAAAAAGAAAGTAAAGAAGAAAGGGGAAAAGAGGAAACGAACCTTGGTAGACGAAAACAGGATCTGGGTAGAGGAAAAGAGGAAACGACCGAGAACAGAGAGTGAAAGGAACAATCACGACGGTGCGCGGCTGTGCAAGGTGGATCTGGGTTCGTGGTGGTGTGTGGCTGTGCAGGAACAATCACGAAGGTGCGCGGTTGTGCAGGAACAATCGAGGACCTTCGCACCAGATCTTGCACGGCAGTGGTGAGAGGGAGAGGGAGAGGGAGAGGGACAGCAGGAGAGTGAGAGTGAGAGGGAGTTTATTAATTTTGCAAAATAATCCTTACAGACAAGTGTAACAAATATAAATTTCAAATAGATCCCTGTGACATGGATTCAACAATTCAACTAATTGTTTAGGTGTCAAATTATTAGTGGAACATGTTGGAATGCCACCGGTGGCATATGATTTTTGAGTGCACCAGAGAAACTCCCCTAAAATATTGTGTAAATATCATTACTGAAAGTCAAAAGCCTTTTCTGCTTGTGAGACGTCGTTTTCATTTGCTTTTGTTATAGACTTTCTCCCTCCTCCTTCTCTCTTTCGTTTTTTGCTTTACGCAGATGCTATGTATACTTTTTTATGTTTAGATGTAATATCTACCTTTAATTTTATTTATAATAGTAAGTTTTTTTTGTTACAGGTTACATTTTTTTTTACACCATTATTATTACTCACCGTCGACAATATCGCACCGGCCAACGGTCGACATTACCACGGCCTTAAGCATCTTGGCCGGCAACCACCCAACTAACGCAACGACTCATCACCGGAAACCATTGTTGTCAGTCAACTTTGGTAACCATTCACCAAAAAAGCACCAGTCGCCAGCCACAGTCAGTTGGAAACCACGGGCTGCATTCCATCGGCCAACTCCGACCACCGTTTGCTGGCAAACTTCGGCCACCGTTTGTTGGCCAACTCCAACCACTGTCCAGTGGCCAACTCCAACCACCGTCCATCGGCCAACTGCAGCCACCGTCCATCGACCAGCTGCAGCCACCGTCTGCTGGCCAACTCAAGCAACCTGTGGCTACTGTTTATTTTTTTAAAATTTTATAATTGTATAAATAATATCAGTTAAAACTGTATCAGTCATTATATTTTTTCATAAATAACTGTGCATGCTAAAAATTTATAGATTTTAACTGATAATATTTACACACAATAATACAATTTTCTTTGTATGATTGTGAACGGGTTTAAATAAATATATATATATATATATATATTAACGATAATATTATCATATTTTAACGATAATATTTACACACAATAATATTTTTTTAAAATATTATTTTTCTCCTAAAATTATAACTATGCATGCTTTAAAATTTTATAGATTTTAACGATAATATTTACATAGTTATACACTTTAAAAAAAATTAGACGTGGCCTAATGGTGACAGATGGTTGCTAATCACGATGATGGCCGATCAAGAATGATGATGATAGTGATGTGTAAAAAAAATATAAAAGTAAACAAAAAAATTTACTTAACATGTTTCCTATACTTTATCTAAATTATTGATATTTTTTTATAATTAAATCAATAACTTAGATGGAGTGATGTACCTTGGTTTTATTGCTCTTTAGACTACTTGCTGCTCTCATTTTTAATGGGAAACACAGAAGAATGAGAGCCCATATGTGTGAGTCAACAAGCCATTACCTAGATGCGTGAATCAAGGTGAACTAGTTTGATAAGGAGAGACAAGAAGAACATGTTATGTAATTTTTTTTAACGGTAAATTACACTGTCTCTTCATAAATGATGTATAAATTACATTGTTCATCTTTCTATTATGAAAAATTATACTTTTCTCCTTTGAGTGATAAAAATACGTTATACTTTAATCTATTTTTATATTTTCTATTAAAATTCTCGTTGGATTAAAATTAAAAGTTACAACAACCATCAACCAACAAGGTCGAAGTCATAGATCGACATTACCGATGCTGGTCAAGGACAAACTAAGGCATGAACGATGGGTTAGGGACAAAGATTGAGGATGGAATAATAGACATAGTTTAGTAAATTTGAAAAAATATAATACATATTTTAATTTTTTAAAAATATTTTTAAAAAATATTTTTAATAATGTTTAGTTAACTAAACTTACGTGTATATTTTGATGATAAAAGGAAGAATAATTTTAAATTTTCTTACACAATTTTTTTACTAATTCTTTTAATTATTAAATGAAGAAAATATTGAATATTTTTTATATTTTTAAGATATTAAATACATTTAATTTGTTATTAATTTTTTTATTTAATATTAAGAGGATTATTAAGAAAAACTTTTAAAAGGATATAGTAAAACTCTAAAAGATATAATAGTATAAATTAAACATCTTTTAATGAATGTGAATGTCATTTACTCTTTTTCTTTTTACGAGTTTATTTTTTTAATTGCCAGATTTTCAATTTTACCAATTTTGGTCGGTTTTCTCTAGTTTCCACCGATCTGACTGCTTAAGTAGTTTTCTATCGCATTTTGATTGTGAGCTGTTTGGTCAACAATCCGACTAGTTTTGACTACACGATAATCTATCATAAGACCTGCTATTCCACATGAAATGTTTCATACGAAATTACACCACGAAATTGACTAACTAATCACAGGTTGAGAAACATGCATGGAAAAGCATTTAACAAAACGCAAATGTAGTTAGCCTTATTTTAACTTTTAAGCATTCATAGGTCGTTCAACAAAACAATATTAGTAGAATTTAACATTTTTCATCTATCCTTTCAGCCTATACCTTTTTATTTCCCTTCAGTTTCTGTATGGGCCCTCTTATTTAACTTGCTTTTGTATAGTAAATAGATTTTAATAATCATTTTATATGAAAAAAGTTGTTATATACACTTTATAAAATGCTATAAATTTGATAATTATCCTATTTTCACATTTTTTTTTGTGTAGAAAAATTTAGGGCAAGGGATTGATGTGCCCCATCCACGACAGCTCATGTCTGTAGGCTTAAGAGACTTAACAAATGCTTACAGAGACGATTCAAATCTAAGCTAATTTAGTTGACATAATTTACTTTTATCAAGTGTACCATCTATTGGCACTATTTTCACATGATTTTATGTTTTATGTAAATTATTTATACAGTTAAATATGCAAGAAATTGAATATTTGAATCAATTAAGTTTTATTTATATAACTCATATTTTAGTAAACCATATGTGTACCCTATTGTAACACATCACTTTTTAAACCTAATCATATTTATCAACAGTTTTTTTGTTGGTGATTTAAAGATTTTAGGAGGTGAATAAGTTATTCTACAAAGCTTGTATGCTGTAGCAGGTTATGTTTGGTAATAAAGCGGGTAAGGATATGATTTTGCTCAACTTGATCTTATATCGTACTTATAGGATTAAAACTCGTACTCGTTCAGTAAGAAAAATATTATAATCACACTTCTCTTATACTTATGAATATTTTATAAATCTATATAATATTTAATCTCATTCTTCAAATTAATCATTGATTCATATAAACAAAAAAATATATGTTAAAGTAGTGAAGAATAGTTAATATAATTGACTTGATTAATAGTTAAATTAAATACAATGTTTATTTAGATACAGAGTATAGAGTAGATTAACCAAAACTCGCAACCAACCTACCCATAATGGAGTGAGATTTAAACCTGTCTTATGTGGGTTAAGTACTTGTAGGTCGAGTGAGATTGTCAAGTCTATGAATAATCACACTAACCCCTTGTTTCGAATACTGACTGGGACCCTAAATGGTATCACAAAAGATTGACTGAAGATCCTCAAAAAGGATAACAGCAAGGTCAGGTCCTGAGCAGGTCAACAAGTTTGATCACAATGTATGAATGAAAGGTGTTTAGGCTAAGAATGGAACATACCTGACCTAGATGGCCGAGCTAGCTTTATATAGAAACCTGACGTTAAACACTTCAGATTCCTACTGTTAAGGTCATTTGATTCTCTAACCGGTGTGATCTATGTTATGCTCGACTTAAATGGCACAAAGTCGTTTTTGAACGTTGGTCATCAAGAGCCGAGGAATTTTGATGACCATGTGAATAGCTTAAATTCTCGGGTTATGGCCGGTCAGGCATGAGACCCGAATAATCTCAAACTACTCTAAGCTTTAGGTCGGCCCAAAAAGAGTCGGGTATGCAAATGCCCCGATAATAATTGGGCTAGTACGGTTCACCCCTTGATGGCATGGCGGGATTTCCCATTGACTGTTCCTGAGGTCATTCTTTCTTTTGGGAGATCCTTAATCCTGGAAAGAAGGAAAGGCATCCATCCAGACCAGCAACACCTAAAAATGAGTCTTAATCAAGGTCACTCGGTTTTGTATGGTCCTGGGACCAAACATTGGCAGGGATTTTCAAATAGCTAAGTGGTGCATGCTTGTTGAAGCAAAATAATTGAGGCCACCTTATGACTAATTGGTTATAGGGTTGGAGGCATAGGGAGAAGGAGCGAGGGGACAGGCGGAGGGAGGGGAGACATGGGTTTGTCATGGTCTCTTTTCAACTTTGTTATTGTTTTCATGTACTCTTTCATATATTTAGTTGGTGACCCTCATAAAATGAATTAAACTTACATATAGCCTTTTTAGTTATTGAAGAATTTTGTGCAAATGATATAATATTTGCTATCATACAAGATTAATCTTACAAAATAAAAAAAATAAAAAAAGAAAGTAAAAGGAAAAGAAAAAAGACAAAAAAATTTCTTTCATATCATATATGTTTGGTTTGGTCCGGCCCTTCAAACTAAATTTCTAGCTCCCCCCCTAAGGAGGGGAAGGGAGAGCACAGACGAGAGCGAGAACTACGCTCAGACTAGGGAGCAAATAAAATAAGATGGAAGATTTCATGACGATGATGAATTTTTTTTCAAAGTGACAATCGTGGTTTATGAAAATATTCAGTTTCAATCACTATTTAAATACTGCAGCCAGTATTTCAGGTTATTGCCTAAAAAACATTTCGGTCCGTGTTATGTCTACTAATCACCTTTATGCATTCACGTTATTTGTTTTAAAATTTAAAACAATATTATATATGCGTAGAAGTTATTCTTTGTTTTTTCTTAGTATAGATAGCCTTTACATAAATGATGAATTTCTAAAAATAAATATAAATAAATATAAAAAATTGAAGATATTGACTATCAACATAATAAAAAAAGCTTAATATAATACCTTTCAAAATTACTGACAAGGAATTTCATAAAACAATAATTAATAATAAAAAATTATAAATAACAATGTAGAGTAGGTGAGAGGGATAAGCTAGAAATAACTAAGTGCTGACCTAGTAAAGACTTACATGTTTTTACTTAAAATGAAAAAGGCAGACTTCGAAATTGATATGAGTAAGATGAAATAGACAATATAGGGAGCCAAGTTTATGAAAATGAGGTTCCCAATTCAATGTATTTTGGCAGAATAGAATGTGACTTAATCCCTTATTCCTATTTAATTTTAGTTTGCATTACAACTACGACTACCCTGTCTATGTGCAAGCTCCTGTTATAAGGCATTTATATAACAATAATGATATTTTTATCACAAATAATACATACACATCTTTTTATATTTTTTTAATACCATTCATCATACTTACTTTTTTTATTACTTGCTCTCACTTAATCACACTCATTTAAAATAAGTGCGAAAAAAAGTGTGGAGAGAAAAATGATGTATGAACACCATTTTCCTTTATATAACTATTTTGGTTTTTTTATTTTATTTTTCCATAAACTCTTATTCTTTGATAATAAAAAAGTATGATTTGATCCAAATTTTGTATCACAAAGATCGAGATGCAAGAATAAGAAAAGAGTAAAAAATTAAAAATATAAATCGAACACAAAATCTTTACACAAATACAATTTGATTAAGCTAAAATTTTCATTGGCTTAATTCAATCTAATTTTAACTACGCCCATCATACTTTGTTTATTTTTTAAATTAGATTTGTAGCTGTGTGATGCACAGTGAATTTATTATAATAAAAAATAAATAAATTTTGATTGATGATAATGTATAATACTTATATGAAATAAAAGACTAAAAAATAACGAACAAACTAATTAAATAATTGAACATTAAAATGTGACTATAATTATAGTTTTATGCTGGTTATGGGAAATGAATAGAACTATTATTTACCACATCCTATCCAGTCTTTCTTTTTTTATGTATAAAAGAACATGCATAAAAAAGTGTGCTTTGTTATTTCAAATAAAAATTGATTGATTAATTTCTTCTATAAAAAAAAACAAAGTCATAGTAAATAAAATTATTCTAAAAAATAATAGAATTTTTTCTAATTTATATATCGATTGCCAAACCAAAAAAAAAATGAAGAGACAATGATAGAAGTAAATTTTAAACAGACAATCAATTTGAGATCATTAAATTATTGAATATTATGAGAATTTTTTATTCTGATATTCTGAATGACATGCTTTCTAGATAAATTTTGAATTAAATGCTTTCTTTCACTGCTTGGTTGTGACATTAACCCATCAAAATAATATTGAAAAGTTGAACATGAATTATGTTGACCTCGTGACAAATATACATTATAGGAAATATATAGTTTTCCATTATCTTTATCTTTATTTAATTGAGCTTAAGTTCAAAAAAACTTATATTAATTATTCCTTACCATTAGATATATTAGTCATTGGAACTCTGAAATTAGTAAATAGCCTGACCCTCTTTGAGCTACTTCCATTTTCTATAGAAGGTGAGACATTTCATAACATTTCTTGACTTGCAATTTTCTTTGAAGTCAAATCTCTACCTAAAATAATAAGTAAAAATTTATTATAAAACAATAAAAAGTATACAAAATTAGCAAAGTGTCAATTCATGTTTCACAAAAGCTCATACCAATATTTAAAAGTAACACAATGTGACCTTTGTAATGTCTTTTTTTTTATTTAAAGAAGAAGAAGAAGAAGAAAAAGATGAACTTGTCCCACTGCACCAAAATATGTATTATATAATAAACTTTATATACTCACATAATGATGATATATCAGCCAGTATCATTAGATATGTATTATATAATAAAATATGTATTTTTTATGTTAATTGTTCCATACCATTAGATATATCAATCGTTGGAATTCTGAAATTAGTAAATAGTTTAACCATATTTGAGCTACTTCCATTCTCTCCATAAAGAGAAACATCACTTAACATTTCTTGATTTGCAGTCTTTTTTGAAGATGAATCTTGTCGCGACCGTATTATCGCGGCGAAATAGCAACTTAAACTAAAATATATTTAATTAGGAGTCGTCACCAATTTTATTTTTTTATTAGGAAAAATTAGAAAACCCAAGAAAAATAGTCTTTGAAACAAGATTGAATTCGGGAGTCGGTTATGTGTAGAGAAGGGCGGAAACTTAATCCCATAGCACCCCTAACACACCCGTCCTAAGACGGTACCTTAAATTAATTATGTAAATTCTTAATAATCTTTGAAAATATTTGTTTTACCCCTTTTTGTAAAAAAAATATTAAATAAACAAATAAATTATGAAAATTTAATTTTTGGCTTGACAGAATAGAAATTCTGCTCCTACGTATTCCCGGCTGCAATGAAGAAATCAAAGTCACGTAGTTTTTTAGAAAATACTTGTGGGTTGTTGATTTTATTAAAAAAAAACTTTAAAAATTTGAATTAACAAGCCGTCACGACTCAGTTATTCAAATTAAAGATTAAATAGGTGAAACTCACGTCACGCTAGAGACGTCACCCATTGATTATCAAATTTGTTACAAAACTTTTATTTAAAATTTATCTAGGAAAAAATTAGTTGATTTTATTATTATTATTATTATTATTATTATTATTATTATTATTATTATTTTTATTATTATTATTATTATTATTTTAATTTTTTTAAAGAAACAACTTAATTATTTTTAAAAATTTGAATTAACAAGTCGTCGCGACTCGAGTTATTCAAATTAAGGATTGAATAGGTGAAGTTCACGTCACGCTAGAGACGTCACCCATTGCTCTTCAAGTTTGTTACGAAAATTTTTATTTTTATTTTTATTTTAAAAAAATTAAACTTTTATCAATTAACAGCTTTATTTTATAAAAGTTTGAAGACAAAATAATAATTTAAATTATAATAATTTGAATCATTAAGTTTGTCGCAACTCAAATGATTACAAATATTACAAGGGTTAGCAAGTTATCATGAACTCGGGTAACCCATGTTATTTTTTTAAAAAAATATTTAATTATCTTATTTTTATATTTTATTTTTATCAATTTTTTTGTTTTTTTTGTTTTTTTTTTGTTTTTTTAGCTCATTAAGTTAAAGTCCACTACTCAAAACCATTTCTCTAAAAAAAAATATAACAAAAAAATACAGCAGCTTTTAAAAAAAATGTAGTAACTTTATGAAAGAAAAAAAAAGAGACAAGTTAGCAACTTCACGGAAAAGAAGAAAAAAAAAAGACAAGTTAACAACTTTACGAAAAAAGTTTGTTTCTTTTCTTCTCTTTAATTAAACTAAATAAAAAAATAAAGAAAGCAGATAATAAATAAAAAAATTAAAAAGAAAACAAATAAAGCGAAAAAAATAATAAAAAGAATAATGAGAATCAAAATAAGCAAAAAAAAATAGAAGTGACTTATTGACGAGCGTCGAACTCAGTCAAAATTATAACCGAAGTTATTACCTAAGCTTGTAGCACAGTGACAACGTCGGATCATCTCCACGAAGATTGTAGATGCAATTTAATCAAATCAAATGAAAGTTTAGCAAAGGGGGGGTTTGACAGTTTAAGATCGCATTTAACAAAATTAAAGGAAGAAATAACAATTAAAGAGCAGTCAATTTAAAAACCTATCCAAGATTGGGTGGATTCAATCATAGACCCTTCATAGAACACTTGAAGCGCAATTGAATTGTTAATTTGGATCTAACTGAGATCTCTGCATCAAATCCGAGAATTCATACAAGACGATCGTCTAGAATTAATTAACAAGTGATAAACACAAATCCGCAATCACGCCATTCATGAAGATCTATGTTAATTTCAAGTACCAAATTCAATTAACTTAGGCACAAATCGAAGAACCTAACCTTTTCAATTCTGTGATTAATTTAGATCAATCAGTTCTAAGTTTCATCACAAATCTCAATCTTCATTTATGTGATTAGTTTAGATCAATCAGTTCTAAGTTTCATCACAAATCTCAATTTTAAACCAAGATCAAATCAGATCAACATAAATAGAATCACCATTCATGCATTCAAGATCAAGAAGAAGAAAAAAAGAAGAAGAAAAGAGAAATTCAATTACAAATCAAATACAATACATAACCAAGGTCTCAAGAATCCAAACCACAATCTCTTTAAGAGTTCTAAATTGACCGAAAGTAGCTTAGCCCTCCATTACCATGAAGGGGAGCATCAAAATATACAAAAGCTATGAGAAACTATGAAGAAACAAGAAGAAACTATAAGAGAAATGAAAGAAAATACAACTTGTCATTCATGATAACCAATGGTGCCTTTTATAGAAGTCTAGGATAACAAAAGGACAAAGGGAAGTGGGTGGATGAGTGGGTTGGTGGAGTGGAGTGGTTGAGTGGGTTGGTGGAGTGAAGTGGTTAAGTGGGTTGGTGGAGTGGATGGTTGAGGACGAAAATTTCTTGTCTGACTTGGAAGCCAAAAACGACTAACTATACTTCAGATCCATGAAAAGTACTCTTCGTGAAAGTTGTAGATCTTTGTCTTGGCTATAACATGCATATTTGGATCGTCCAATTTGGCTTCCTACAACCCAAGATATGACCCAAATACCGCAGATTGCTCAAACTCAACTTCAGCACCTCTGTTCTGACTTGCAAGCTCAAACTGACCTATTAGACTTCATTTTTTCAAAAAGTGATCTTCATGAAAGTTGTTTATTTGGATCTTAACTATCAACTATCCAAATTTCAGCCCATCTCCATTATTACAGCTTGAGATATGATTTTATAAGTGCACACCATTCGGATTTTAGTGACAGAACCCGTATTCTGACTTCCATGTAAACTTAGGTCCCTTAGACATCTGTTTAGGGCTTCGAGCTCTTCATCCAAGTTGTAGAGCTTCCTCTTAGCTTTCCTACAAGGTAAAATTCATGATTATCAGATATCAGGAACTCAAGTTATGGCCAAAATACAGAAATAGTGTCAAATCTCAATAATGCTGAAAATATTCAATTAGGACCAATTTGAGCTCAAACTCACAAAATCATACCAAACTCAATCAATTAAGAATATGGAGAGTGTAAATGACTAAAAATAAGGGTTTCTTACTGAATAAAATATGTGATTATCAAATTCCCCCACACTTAGCTTTTTGCACTCCTGGGCAAAACTCAAGACCAAAATAAGGACATAAGAGACTAACAAAAATTTAAATTCCAACAACATTCAAGAGCCCAAAATTTTACAATCAAGAAGAACAACCAAAGGTTCAAGGGATCAAAACATTCATGAGTTAACAATTCTCCACATCTCAAACTAACAAGCAAGGTATCTTCAACATGAATCGAGAATGATAGATCTTCACAAGATTCTCTCTCAATCTCTCAAGTGTTTAAAAAGTAGGTATTTCACTCAATTCAACCCATGAAAATTGCACTACCATAAGCTTGCTTATCTTCTACTTCTCTACTACTCAAAACACATGCACACACAAATCATGAGGACTTTATTCAAGGTTGTAGTAAGGTCAAGGTAACAGAAGAGGATAAAATGAATATGAGAAGATAAATACCAAAGGGAATAAAAGCAAATGAGAGCTGAGTTCAAATAACAAGCATAAAAGTTCATCCTAACTCTAATGTATATCCCTTTACATATTCATTTCCCAATCCTTTATATATATATATATATATATATGAACATAATTATATACATACATTTTTTCTCTTTTTTTTTTTTTTTTAGGCTCTTTCCTTTTTCAACAACCATTTTGTACACACACCCCCACACTTGTTCAAAAACTCATCCATTAACCAAACTAATGTTCTTTTATTCCCTAAGGTAAAGTAAGAACACGATTTTTCATTTAAGGCACATAATGAGCTAGAAACAAGGAATGGTCAAATAAACTCAAAGGGGTTAAGTAAAGGAAAATATACAAGGTTGGCAAGAATCAGAGAATTTTCAAGAAGTCAAAAGAGTGCTTGATATCATATTGAAAACAAGGTTGGCTATTCGGTTAAACTAGCTAATTAAGAAAGAGGGCCTCAATCATGTTCATGTATGCAAGTGAAATGTAGCATAAAAAAGAATTAAAGCAAGTTCTAGAGTGGTCATTAACATGAGTGAAAATCACACAAGAAAGAAGAGAATGGCATAAATGTTGAATCCATCCATTAGGCTCAAAATCTCACAAGGTATGCATCCATCAAACTCAATTCATCAATTCAATCATCCATCACCAAGCATATCAGTTCAAGAAGGGAGAAAGTTATTCAATTATGCAATGAACCTTTTTTTTATTTTTTTTAAACAAAAAAAATGCTAAAATCTCTCCCCTACACTTAATATAACATTGCCCTCAATATGAAAGAGAGATATAGAAAAGAGCAACACAACCTGATAAGAAGTGAATCAACGCCAAGCAGAAAAGAAGCACACTGTCAGTGCCGCATCAGACCCTGAAAAGAAATCAAATAATAAAACTTTAGTACTTCCACAATTTAATACTAATTAATTACTACCTAAAAAAAAACTCCTTACTCTGCCACCAATTAAGATGCGTCTCAAGAGTAAAATTACTCCTTACTCTGCCATCACTAATTAGTTTAATAAGTCCATGACAATTATATCATGCTTTCCAAACAAAACAACAACAAATTTTTTTTTTTGGGTCAACTATCCTTCCCCCCAACTAGATCACAACATTGTCCTCAATGTTAAAATATAGATGAGTAAAGGATAGAAGATATTACCTGTTGGAGAAAGCTGACACAAATTTAAACAGAAACAAAGTACAATAAAATCAAACCCATTAAAGAGAAAGTTTCAGATCTGGATTTCTTTTCTTGTTACTTCCTTCGCTGCTTCCTGTTGACCAATCTATCTGAGCTAATACCTTATCAGGTACATACTCAAAATCTTCTAATTTATCAATGAGCTCATCAATAGTGGAGGCAGAGATAAGAAGTTGTCTTGCCGAAGGAGTGATAAATTTCTGTTCCACAACTTTGTCAAGAAAAGGTAACAAAAGATCAAAGAAATTATTAACATTCAACAAACCAATGAGTTTATGGTGGATGTTCAGTTCGGCCCAAGAGACAATTTGAAAAATTTCTTCCAAAGTACCAAAATCACCTGGTAAGACAAGAAATGCATCAGAATTGTCAACCATTGTTTTCATTCGTCCATGCATAGATGTTACTTGAATTTCTTCTCCAACTGTCTTTCCAGTGATGTTATTTTCAGCTAAAGGTTTAGGAATAACACCTAAAACCTGACTGCCTCTTATAAAAGTAGCAAGTGATACAGCCCCCATTAACCCACGACAACCTCCCCCATATACAAGATGAATATTCCTCGCAGCAAGTGATCGACCAAGAGTGCTAGCTGCGTTTACAAACTCTAATCCCTTCCCATAACTCGATCCACAAAAAACACAGACATTTTTGAGGTTACAAATAAAAGGCCCCATTCTATACTCTTCCTCTCTTTGAGTGTTTCTGAGTTGAAGGAAAATGGAGAAAATGGAGTGTTTAAATAAGAAAAAGAATGGAAAGGGGAATAATTGCATCTATAAGGGTAGGTTGGCTGTTGTCAGAAAAGGTTAAAATTAAGAAACACATAATCTTTTTTTTTGTTTTTGTTTTTGTTTTTGTTTTATTTTTTTTTGTTTGAAAGATGACATGAAGAAGAAGAAGAGGATGATATGTACAGATTGTTTGTGGATATGGCTCACATCTGCCTCTGGTTTAACGTCCAGTAACGGCTTAAACGTCTTCTATGAGTTGAGGATAAGCTTCCCATCCAATTTTCTTATAAATTGGCAAACAGGGTCTTTTAGAGTCAAATTCCCAAGACTGTAGCGTTTTTCTTCATCCTTGAAGAGATTCCATAATTTAAGAATTTCACGATGCACCAATCCACAAGAATGCGTCTCAAGAGTCAATAAGATATCATCTAATGACTCCTTAATCAGTCCATTCTTAATGAAGAAAATTTTATCTTCTCTATTTGCGAAAATCATCCCCAAAGTACGACATCGCTTGTTACAGTTCCATCGTCCACATTTGTGATAGACATGTAACCTTTTTGCTCTTCTCCTTTTAGAATATGAACTTCTTCCAAGACCGGGCATATATGAGTCAAATGAAATTGAGGACTCGCCTGCTAATCGGACCTTTGCTTCAATTATCCAGCGTACATCTTCTGACATACCTTTGTGCATTAACAGTCTCAATCTTTCACATCGAACTTTGTAGATTTTTCTCAGAGCATTTTGAGGAAGAGAAGGAAAATGTTTGCTCAGGTTTGAAAGAATGACATCCATTTTGAAGGAGAAGAAGGGTTCAGTTATTTTGGAAAACTGAAAAATAAACCGACTTGAGAGTCACGGAGTACCATATCCGCCACTTAACCGGCAACACAAAGAACTCAAGAACTTGGTTTTCCAGGAATGGTTGAGTCTTTGTCCATTAACTTTAAGCGCATTACCATTCCTAGGATCCTCAATATCTACGGCCCCAGAGGATACACGTGTTTGACAACAAAAGAACCGCGCCACCTATATCTCAATTTTCCAAGGAGTAGGTGCAGATGATAATCTCAAAGCAGAACTTTTTTTGACCAATTTTCGTAACTTTTGCAAAAGGTGTAACAGACCTTGAATAAAGTAGGCCAATAAAATCCATACTGCAAGATTTTTGCAGTTGTTGTCGTTGAAGAAAAAATGACCTCCACATGCTTCCGAATGACAAAATTTAATGGCACTACCTACCTCATTGTCAGGCACACAGCTATTTTTTTTCTTTTCCTTTTTTTTTATTCATAATGTGGATGGAGAAGGTTCATCACCTCCACTTCTGCATTCTCTAGAAGTTCATGATATTGTTTGAGGCAGTGTCCATTTACGATGAAAGCTTTGGCATTGACCTCATTTTTAATCTGAACAGCATCAGAAGGAAAAACCTTAGTAACAATAAATGGTCCATCCCATCTAGACCTTAATTTGTCAGGCATGAGTCGGAGGCGGGAGTTATAGAGGAGAATTTTTTGACCAATCTCAAATGTTTTCCTCAGAATCAACTTATCATGGAAGGCTTTGGTCTTCTCCTTATAAAGTTTGAAACTTTCATAAGCCTCCAAGCGGATCTCCTCCAATTGTCGCAACATGCTTTTCCTCTCCATACCTGCTTGATCTGGGTCCAAGTTGCACATTTTCACCGCCCAGAATGCATGATGCTCAATTTCCACTGGCATGTGGCAGGCTTTTCCAAAAACAATCTGATACGGAGACATCTCGATTGGTGTCTTATAAGCAGTCCGGTAAGCCCATAAAACATCCTCAAGCCTCTTGCTCCAGTCCTTTCTGTTAGGTTGAACTGTCTTCTGGAGTATCTGCTTGATCTCCCTGTTGGAAATCTCGGCTTGCCCATTAGTTTGGGGATGGTAAGGTGTAGAAACTCTGTGCAAGACCCCATACTTTTTTATCAAAGCTTCCATGCTTCGATTACAAAAATGTGAACCCTAATCACTGATGATGGCCTTCGAAACTCCAAACCTGCAGAAAATCTGTGATCTAACAAAATCCACAACAACTTTGGAATCATCAGTCCGAGTAGCTTTCGCCTCCACCCACTTGGATACATAATCAACAGCTAGCAAAATATAAACAAAACCAAAAGAAATAGGAAAAGGTCCCATAAAATCAATACCTCATACATCAAAAATCTCACAGAACAATAAGGATTTTTGGGGCATCTCATTCCTTCGAGAAGTGTTTCCTATTCTTTGGCATTGATCACAAGATTTATAAAACACATATGCATCATGAAATAGAGTGGGTCAATATAATCTAGATTCCAAAACTTTCCTAGCAGTCCTTTGGGGACCAAAATGACCGCCACATGCAAGTGTATGACAAAAGCTAAGAATAGAATGGAATTCATTATCAGGCACGCATCTCCTAATGACTTGGTCACTACAAAATTTCCACAGATAAGGGTCGTCCGACACATAATATTTTGACTCACTCTTCAATTTATCAATCTGAGCCCTAATAAAATGTGCAGGGAAAACACCAGCAACTAAGAAATTTATCAAATCAAAGAAACCAAGGAGTGTTACCTTGCACTTGAAAAAGCGCTCATCATGGAAGACATCATGGATAAGAAAAATATCTGCCTCCCTTTCAATTCGGCTTAGGTGATCAGCCACTAAATTCTCCGCTCCACTTTTATCACAGATTTCAATATCGAACTCTTGGAGGAGCAAAATCCACCTAATCAACCTAGGCTTTGCATCAAGCTTCTTCATGAGAAACTTGGAGTCTGTATGATCTGAAAACACAACCACTCTAGAACCAAGCAAATATGATCGAAATTTGTCTAAAGCAGAAATAATTGCTAAAAGTTCCTTTTCAGTGGTGGTGTAGTTGACTTGTGCAGGATCTAAAGTTCTTGAAGCATAGGAGATGACATGAGATATTTTGCCGACCCTTTGTGCAAGAACAGCTCCCAAAGCATAATTAGAGGCATCACACATGAGCTCAAATGGGAGTGTCCAATCTGGTGGCTGGATGATAGGTGTACTAGTCAATGCTTGCTTCAAGTGATTGAAGGCATCATTGCATTTCTGGTCAAAATGGAACTCCACTTCTTTTTGTAGCAAGTTGGATAGTGGAAGAGCAATTTTGCTAAAATCTTTTATGAATCGCCTATAGAAACCTGCATGACCAAGGAAAGAAAGAACCTCCCGCACGCATATGGGGTAAGATAGGCATGAAATAACATCTATTTTTGCAGGATCTACCTCAATACCCTTGCTAGATATTATATGCCCTAAAACTATGCCTTGCTCTACCATGAAATGACATTTCTCAAAATTCAGAACAAGGTTAGCCTTAATGCATTTATACAAAACCTGAGTCAAACTATCCAAACATGCATCAAAGGAAGAGCCATAGACAAGTAAAGTCATCCATGAATACATCCATGCAATTTTCTAAAAGGTCGAAAATATACTTACCATACACCTTTGAAAGGTGCCTGGAGCGTTGCACAGACCAAAAGGCATCCTTCTGTATGCAAATGTGCCAAATGGGCAAGTGAAAGTAGTTTTATCTTGGTCTTCTGGGGCTATATGGATCTAAAAATAACCTGAATATCCATCCAAGAAACAGTAATGCGACTTGCCAGCTAGTCTCTCTAACATCTGATCAATGAAAGGTAATGGGAAATGATCTTTCCTGGTGGCTTGGTTAAGTCGTCTGTAATCAATGCAAACCCGCCAAATGTTTGAATTCTTGTGGGTAGTAGCTCATTGTTCGATTTTCAACTACCGTGACCCCACATTTCTTTGGAACAACCTTGCACGGGCTCACCCATTTACTATCAGATATGGGATAAATAATGCCAGCTTGCAGTAGCTTGGTAACTTCCTTTTTTACCACATCCAGAGTCAGGGGGTTCAGTCTCCTTTGGGGCTGCCGTACTGGTTTAGTATCTTCCTCCAACAAAATCCTATGCATGCATGTGGAGGGACTGATACCAGGAAGATCTGCAAGTGTCCATCCGATGGCTTGTTTATTCTGCCTCAAAACCTGTAGTAATTTTTCTTCTTGATTAGGTTACAAATTTTTAGCAACAATCACAAGCAGCTTCTCACCATCTTCCAAATATGCATATTTAAGATGGTCCAGCAAAATCTTTAATTCTAAGGATGGAGGCTGTACAATGGAGGGCATAAAGTTGTTTGAAACAACTAACTCAAAGAACATTAAATTCAACATACTCTCGACTCTCATTTTCACATGCTGCATCATTCAAGTCAAGACTACATCACCACTCATAATTGCATAAATATCAGCACATGCAGCACATGGTATAATATCACAGCCAGCACATATTTCACAGGTAACAGAATCCAAAAAATTAGTAATATCAGGAAATTCAGCATAAATATCAGCATAAGCATCGTCAACTAGCATATCAATCACATCAACATGGAAAACAGAATGCTCCTCTAGGGGATGTCTCATGGCCTCAAAAATGTTAAATTGTACCACATCGTCACCAAATTCCATGGAAAGGGTGCCAGAATGCACATCTATCTTGGTCCTGGCTGTCTTGAGGAAAGGTCTGCCTATGATCAATGGAGCATGGTTTGTTGAAGACTCATATTCCATGTTCAGAATATAGAAGTCCGCTGGAAAAATTAGCTTATTCACCCGAACTAACACATCTTCTAACACTCCTGCAGGATGAGCAGTGGTCCTATTTGCCAACTGAATCACTATACCAGTAGGTTGCAAAGTGCCAATGTTCAAGGACTGATATATTGACATAGGCATGACATTAATCGAAGTACCCAAGTCTAGCATTGTATGTTCAAATTTGGAGTTACCTATCGTGCAAGGAATTGTGAAAGTTCTAGGATCTTTGCATTTTTGTGGCATGCTTGGTAGAATCATTGCAGAAACATTTCTGCCCATGGCTATTTTCTCAGTACCCTTAAGTCTTCTCTTGTGAGTACACAACTCTTTGAGGAATTTAGCATACTTGGGAATCTGCTTGATTGCATTAAGGAGGGGAATATTGATTTCCACCTTCCTGAATGTGTCCATGACTTCTCTTTCTATTTCTGTTTGCGCAATATGCTTGGACTGTGTGACTCTATTTGGAAAAGGTAGTGGAATGACCAGATTTGAATTCTCTGCACATTTCTTCTGTGTCACAGATTTTTGGACTGAGCTATCCACTTTCTTCTGTTTCTGGTCACCTTCGGTTCTTTGCACTTGTAGTTCAGGTTGTGGTGGAGTAGGACCGTCAACTTCTCTGTCACTTCTCAAGCTAATGGCACTTACATTGCCTCTTGGGTTGTTAACTATTTGTGAAGGCAATTGGTTCGACCCTTGACTTTTTAGCTCACTTAGAGTGGTTGTCATCTGCCCAATTTGAGTTTGTAAATTCTGGATGGTGGCATTGACATTCTGTTGAAACTGTTTCATCAAGTCTTCGAAAGGTGGCTCACCGGTGAGTGGGTCACCTGGAACAGTAGGCAGTGGAGGGCTGCTTTGCATGGGTGGCGGCGCAGGTTGTGCTTGCCTAAATGCAGGTGGTTGGTACTTGTTGCTAGGGCCTGTAGCTTGGTATCTAAACTGCTGTTGGTAGGGCTGTTGTTGTTGTTGACCAGAATTTCCATATCTTAAGTTGGGATAGTCCCTCTAGCTAGGGTTATAGGTATTAGAAAATGGATCATATCTGGGCTGCTGCTGTGATTGCTGATATTGGGGTCTACCAGGAAAAATACCAGCTGCTGCAACAGATTGCTCTGAAAAAATAGAACCACCATCCTGAAGTGTAGGACATGCATCAGTAGGATGAGATGAACAAGAGCAAATGCCACACACAATTGCAGCCATCTGCATTGGTGCTTGTTGTCCCACTGCTAACTGCCTCACCAAAAAAGTTAATTCATCAAGTCTGTGTTTCATTCTCTGTTGGTCTACATGAGATGATTGAATCTCACTGACTCCTCTGGTTGAAGTAATAATTCGTATGCCAAATTGTTGAGTGTTGGCTGCCATGTTTGCTATCAAATCTCTCGCTGCTGTAGGGGTCTTGTCTACTAAGGTTCCTCCAGAGGCAGCATCCACCATGCTTGTATCATTTGGCAGCAAGTCTTCATATAAATATTGAATTAAGAGTTGATCGGTGATTTGGTGGTGGGGACAGCTCGAGCACAGCTTCTTGAATCTTTCCCAATATTCATGCAAGGTCTCTCCTGTCATTTGTCTTATGCCACATATATCTTTTCTAATGGCAGCAGCTCTAGAGGCAGGGAAAAATTTCTCTAAGAACAACCGCTTCATGTCAGTCCAACTTGTTACTGAACCTGGTGAAAGATAAAATAACCAATCCTTGGCTGTATCAGCAAGTGAGAAAGGAAATGCCCTCAGCTTGATGTGCTCTTCTGAGATCCCATGTGGCTTCATGGTTGAACAAACCACATGGAACTCCTTTAGATGCTTATGGGGATCCTCACCTGTAAAACCGTGAAACTTGGGCAACAAATGTATCAATTCAGATTTTAACTCAAAATCAGCATCAAGATCTCGGTATTGAATACACAAAGACTGGTTAGTTATATCAGGAGCAACAAGTTCCTTAAGAGTTCTATTCTGTATGTTATTAGCCATGGTTTCAGAATTATTCAAGATCTCAAGTTCACTCCCAATATTAAGATCAAATTCAGAAGCAATTCTTGCACTTAGCCTATGAGCTCGAATCAACCTATGCAAGGTTCTATCAATCTCAGGATCAAAGTCAACCAAGTTATCAGGCTCGGACCTAGTTATGCATCACACAAAAATAAATAAATAAGCAAAATACACTAGACAATGGATAAAAATGTTAGAAAAGTTAATAAAAAGTAAAAGTTAGTAAAAACACTTAAAATGAAAAGATTACACTTACTAATCCCCTACAGACGCCAAAATTTTGACGAGCGCCGAACTCGATCAAAATTATAACCGAAGTTATTACCTAAGCTTGTAGCACGTGACAACACCGGATCATCTCCACGAGGATTGTAGATGCAATTTAATCAAATCAAGTGAAAGTTTAGCAAAGGGGGGTTTGACAGTTTAAGATCGCACTTAACAAAATTAAAGGAAGAAATAATAATTAAAGAGCAGTCAATTTAGAAACCTATCCAATATTGGGTGGATTCAATCATAGGCCATTCATAGAACACTTGAAGCGCAATTGAATTGTTAATTTGGATCTAACCGAGATCTCTGCATCAAATCCAGAATTCATACTAGACGATCGTCTAGAATTCAATTAACAAGTGATAAACACAAATCCGCAATCACACCATTCATGAAGATCTATGTTAATTTCAAGTACCAAATTCAATTAACTTAGGCACAGATCAGTAACCTAACATTTTCAATTCTGTGATTAATTTAGATCAATCAGTTCTAAGTTTCATCACAAATCTCAATCTTCATTTATGTGATTAGTTTAGATCAATCAGTTCTAAGTTTCATCACAAATCTCAATCTTAAACCAAGATCAAATCAGATCAACATAAATAGAATCACCATTCATGCATTCAAGATCAAGAAGAAGAAAAAAAGAAGAAGAAAAAGAAATTCAATTACAAATCAAATACAATACATAACCAAGGTCTCAAGAATCCAAACCACAATCTCTTCAAGAGTTCTAAATTGACCGAAAGTAGCTTAGCCCTCCATTACCATGAAGGGGAGCATCAAAATATACAAAAGCTATGAGAAACTATGAAGAAACAAGAAGAAACTATAAGAGAAATGAAAGAAAATACAACTTGTCATTCATGATAACCAATGGTGCCTTTTATAGAAGTCTAGGGTAATAAAAGGACAAAGGGAAGTGGGTGGATGAGTGGGTTAGTGGAGTGGAGTGGTTGAGTGGATGGTTGAGGACGAAAATTTCTTGTCTGACTTGGAAGCCAAAAACGACTAACTATACTTCAGATCCATGAAAAGTACTCTTCGTGAAAGTTGTAGATCTTTGTCTTGGCTATAACATGCATATCTGGATCGTCCAATTTGGCTTCCTACAGCCCAAGATATGACCCAAATACCGCAGGTTGCTCAAACCCAACTTTAGCACCTCTGTTCCGACTTGCAAGCTCAAACTGACCCATTAGACTTCATTTTTTCAAAAAGTGTTCTTCATGAAAGTTGTTTATTTGGATCTTAACTATCAACTATCCAAATTTCAGTCCATCTCCATTATTACAGCTTGAGATATAATTTTATGAGTGCACACCGTTCGGATTCTAGTGACAGAACCCGTATTCTAACTTCCATGTAAACTTAGGTCCATTAGACATCTGTTTAGGACTTCGAGCTCTTCATCAAAGTTGTAGACCTTCCTCTTAGCTTTCCTACAAGGTAAAATTCATGATTATCATATATCAGGAACTCAAGTTATGGTCAAAATACAGAAACAGTGTCAAATCTCAATAATGTTGAAAATATTCAATTAGGACCAATTTGAGTTCAAACTCACAAAATCATACCAAACTCAATCAATTAAGAATATGGAGAGTGTAAATGACTAAACATAAGGGTTTCTTAATGAATAAAATATGTGATTATCACTTACTGGCTTACGAAAAGAATGAAAAAAACAAAAGGGGGTCTGTTTCTTTTCTTCTTGATGTTTGTGGAAAGAACAGAGGAAGAAGATGAAGGCAGATTAGGCGGCGGCGGCCCAAGTAGGTAGTGGCTCAGATGGAAGTGAGTCACGACGGTGGCTTGCTGTTAGTGGGATGAAGGAGTTGGTGTATTGTTGGTGATAGGCTAACGTGAATGGCAATTTTGGCAGAGGTGGTTATTGTGTTGTGAGAAGTTTGAACGTATGCCAGAGGTGATGGTGGGATGGTGAGGAGTTTGGTTGAAGATGGAAGATGAAGGCTATGTAAGTGAGAAAATATGGTTGCAGTGTTGGTAACCGTGTAGGCAAAAGTCTGTGTGTATGAAGGCTGAAGTAAGTCCTTTTCTGAGTGTGTGGGTGATGGGTATTTATAGGAGGGGATTAGGTTGAAGAGTTTGAGTTAAAATGTGATTAGAAGTTTATTTAGGATAAATGATGAGGTTTGTTTAGGATGAGTTATGGTTGGTTTGGGATAGGTTTGCTTAGGATGAGTGTTGGGTTTAGGATAAGTGATGAAGTCTATTGAGGATGAATTATGGTTGATTTAGGATAGTTAGGATAAGTGTTTAGGAATTAGGATGATTGATGGAGTTTGTTTAGGATAAGTGCTGACATATAGGTTGTGGGTTAATGAGTTGGACATGGATTATGGGTTAATGGGTTGGTTTAGGGATTAATAGGCTAATAGGTTGAAAGATGAGTCTTTTTTTTTTTTTTATTTACAAAATGTCCCGAACAAAATTGGGTGTTCACAGTTGCCCCTCTTTACTTGTTTCTTACTAGATAAAAAGAATAACCATAGTTTTTCATTTTATCACTGTAAGGAACGAGTAAAGACATGAACTCGAATTTTGTTCGGGAGCGAAAAGAAACAAAACAATGCAAAGAGCAATGCGCTCAATAACAAAAACTTAAATTACAGGGAGCCGATGCACTCAAACGTAAAAGACAGGAGCCGATGTGCTTAAAAATAAATGCCAAGAAATTAAATTGCATGGAACTGATGTGCTAAAAAAATGATAAGAATTTAAAATGTATGGTACTGATGTGCTCAAAAGAATTAAAAGAAAATGGGCAACTGAGTCCCGAAATTTAAAAGACAATGGGCAACTGAGTCTCAAAATTTAAAAGACAATGAGCAACTGAGTCCCGAAATTAAAAAACAATGGGCAACTGAGTCCCGAAATTAAAAAGACAATGGGCAACAGAGTCCCAAAATTAAAAAAAGACAATGAGCAACAGAGTCCCAAAATTTAAATGACAATGGGCAACAGAGTCCCGGAATTTAAATGATAATGGGCAACAGAGTCCCAAAAATTAAAAGACAATGGGTAACAGACTCTCGAAATTTAAAAAGACAATGGGCAACAGAGTCCCAGAATTTAAAAGACAATGGATAACTGAGTCCTAGAATTTAAAAGAAAATGGGCAACGGAGTCCCGCAATTTAAAAGACAATGGGCAACAGAGTCCCGCAATTGAAATGACAATGGGCAACTGAGTCCCGAAATTAAAAGACAATGGGCAACAAAGTCCCAGAATTTAAATGACAATGGGCAACAGAGTCCCAAAATTTAAAAGACAATGGGCAACTGAGTCTCGGAATTTAAATGACAATGGGCAACTGAGTCCCAAAATTTAAATGACAATGGGCAACTGAGTCCCGAAATTTAAATGACAATGGGCAACTGAGTCCCAGAATTTAAATGACAATGGGCAACTGAGTCCCGAAATTTAAAAGACAATGGGCAACTGAGTCCCAGAATTTAAAAGGCAATGGGCAACTGAGTCCCGAAATTTAAAAGACAATGGGCAACTGAGTTTCAAAATTTAAAAGACAATGGGCAACACTGAGTCCCAGAATTTAAATGACAATGGGCAACAGAGTCCCAAAATTTAAAAGACAATAGGTAACAGAGTCCCAAAATTTAAATGACAATGGGCAACAGAGTCCCAAAATTTAAAAGACAATGGGTAACAGAGTCCCAGAATTTACATGACAATGGGCAACAGAGTCCCAGAATTTAAATGACAATGGGCAACAGAGTCCCAGAATTTAAATGATAATGGACAATAGAGTCCCTGAATTTAAAAGACAATGGGCAATAGAGTCCCAGAATTTAAAAGACAATGGGCAGCAGAGTCCCAAAATTTAAAAGACAATGGACAACAGAGTCCCAGAATTTAAATGACAATGGGCAACAGAATCCCAAAATTTAAAAGACAATGGGCAACAGAGTCCCAAAAGACAAATTTTAAAGACAATGAGCATCTTGACCCAAAAAGATCTTCTTTTTCTTTTATTATTATTTTTCTTTTTTTTTTTTTTTTTTTTTTTTTTTTTTCTTTTCTTTTTTTTCTCTTTTTTATTTTTCCTTTCTCTTTTCTCTTTTTTTTTTTTTTTTTTTATTTTTCTCTCTTTTTCTCTCCTTTTTTTTCCTTTTTCTTCCCTTTTTTTTTTTTTTTATTTTTTTTTAAAATTTTATTTAAAAAAATCATTTGAACCAAGGACGACTTTGGAAAGTTTTGACCACTCAAACCCCTCATTCACATGCTTTAGTCCATTGGACTTGATAACTTCGGTCCTCATCCTTTCTTTCCTTTTTCTTCTTCTTTCTCTTTCCTTGTTTGCCACTCTCAACTCTCCTTTTGAGAAATAAAATGATCATCTCTTATCATGAACTTTTGCTTGACTGAGTCCTTGAGAGAAAATTTTACTCCAGTATTTAACTTTGTCCCTCATCTTATTGATTCCCTACAACTGCTTGATTACTCAATCATTATCTTTATTGCTACTTCCTTCAACATATCTTCTCTTTAATCCTTCAAAAATTTGCCCCAGTATAACCAATTGAACAAAATTGCCCCAGTTTGGTAAACTTTTCAAGGGGCTTCAGGCCATCTTCCTATTTATTTGCCCCAGCTTTTGCTTAAACCGTCCTTTCGGGTTTTCAGTCTTATGGGCTCTTTTTTCTTTTTGTTTAGGTACCTCTTATTTATAGATTATCCCTTAAGATATCATTTTTTCTTTTAATTGGAACTTCTAAGTTCTTTTCGATCTGAATTATTCATCAGGGGATTGCCATCGGATGGTCAAATCATAATGCTGTACTCATATTCACCTTACCTGAAGCATTACGTAACAAATAGACATGGATTCCAAAGTACAACAGAACAGGAATTGACTAAGTGAACAACTTCTAGATTAGCCTTGGAAGTTTGACAACACAAAATGGTACATATGGAATAAGACACAAACGATGGTATGTGACTCAAAGAAGAGTTGCCTTGATATGAATTGGTTTGATCCTCATGAAAACGATCTTTAGTTGCTCACTAGACATTATGACTAAGGATTTTCTTCTACTGAACATCTACATTAAGTCAAATTGAACCAAAGAAAAATTTCTCTCAGTTTAGGATTGAATAGAATAAGGCTAACTCTCACTCTAGTGACCGAAAGATTTATCCCAGTGTTGGTCAATCGAACCAAGGAAAAGAAAAATTGCCCCAGTTTAGAGTCAAATCAAGTAGGGTAAACACTTGTCCTAGTGTAAGGCCCAAATTGAACCAAATAGAAATTTGCCCCAGTTTAGGACTGAATTGAATAGAACAGGAACTCGCTCTAGTGACAACAAGATTTGCCTTAGTGTAGGTTAAATTGAACTAGGGAAAAGAATGCCCCAGTGTAGGGCCAGCTCGAACATGGTAGAAACTTGCCCTGGTGAAAGTCTTTTTTTTTTCTCCTTTCCTTTCCCTTTTTTTTTAAGAGCAATGAACTGGATACTTAGATGAGTGTAACATTTGTCTCAAAATTAAAGTTAACGAAATGACAACAACCTTTCATTGATCAGAATGGACTTTTTGAGGCTTGTAACGTGGCCAATGTTAGGGATTATGAAAGGAAAGATATAAGGTTCAAACAAGTGTTTAAAGGTTGAATGAGACTAAGGATCCTTACACTTTCAAAATTGAACTTTGTCAACTGTTTTTGCGCTTTTAAGCACACCTTTCTTTTATTGTTCTCTATTTCCTCCCCATTTCATTTTATTTTATTTCTTCTTTCTTTCCCTTCTCTTTTTTTTGTTTTTTCCTTTTTTTCTTTTTTTTGTTTTTTCATCATTTTTTTTTTACTTCTTGCCCCTTTCACTTTTTCTTCCTTTTTCATTATACTTCAAAATAGTCACCATGACAATCAACTTTTGTCTTGTACTATCCCTTAGTGTAGGGGTGATCCTTATCTAAGGTTTATTGAAGAAATTTTCAAGCTCAAAAGGGGTAGCAAGGGATAAAGATAATGAAATTTGTAAAAGATAGAGAAAAATGGCCAGTCTTCATTTCCAAATCATGATTGTTTATCTTCAAAACTTTAATTTTGAGACTAAAAGATAGTGCACACCAAATGACAACTTCATTGCTCCTTTTTTTTTCTTTTTTTTTTCAAAAGATACTTGTACTCGAGGACTTTATTGACGTCTACCAAACTGGGGATTGCCAAGAATTGGATAAAAGGAAGGCACTTTGCAGAAATGAAATATCATAAATATGAAGAAAGATAATGTGATGGAAAAGAAAAGAAACAATACCCACATAAATTTATTACATTAATGCTTCAAGAAAGTTAACATAAGTTCAATATCACTGATTACTTTATGACAATCACTTCAAGAGTTGTTGAGAATACTGGGTCTAGCTATTTCTTCGATGTCAAGCTTCTCATAAGCAATTAGCTTCCTTACTGCAATCTTGAAGGATTCACAATCTTCAATTGAGTGCCCTGGGATGTCCCTGTGGTATTTGCAAGTTAAATTTGGGTTATACCATATTGGGAATGGTGGTTCCAGGGGACGTACAGGATTCCCAGAAATGAGGTGAACATCAAACAGCCTTTGGAATAAATCTGTGTTTGAAATGGATAGTTTTGGGAAAGAGGGTAGGTTTTGGGGATGGGAACGACCTTGATTTTGGAAGTTTGGTCGAGGCTGTGGGTGGTTTGGGAAATTTTGTGAAGTTGCAGGTGGATATTGGATATAGGCCGGGCGAGTTGGTACATATGGTTGTGGAGTGGGGACATTGTTGATTTGGAATTGTGGAGTTGGGGTGATGTTCATGGGAAGACCAGTTAGGCCAGGTATATGAGAAGGTGCAAGTGTCTGATAAAAAGAGTAGGGGTTTGGGTTATATGGAGGGGCTCGATAGGCAAGGTAAGAAGATGGATAGCTAGGTTATGAAGGTTGTTAGTTTTGCACATAGCTCACCTCAGGCTCCTTTTCCTTTTTTGGCTAGAATCCTTTCTCAGGAGCGGTATCCTCTGTATTGTTATTCAAGGTCCTTCCCACAACAGGCATCTCAGTAGTGATCATGGGATTTGTCCCCATAGAAGGGATATTTGACAGACGTGTATGTGTTCTAGTTACTCCTATATCCCCGACTGCCCTAATCAAGGTGAGGGTCTCCCTCATGGCTGACAACATTTCCTCCATTCTTCTCTGAGATTCTACCATTTCATTCATCCTCTCTTTCATCTCATCTACTTCCATACTCAGATCGCTGTAAGCTTTGTTCGAGCCCTTGTGTTGTGAACTCGGGTTTGATTGGTGTCCTATTTCCTTGATCGCGCAATGGTTCCTTGAAAACGGTAACATCATACAAGGAATGAGATGAAATGAATGAGATTACTGTCATGCATAAGATGAAATGAATGAAATGAAAATATTTTTTTTAAAATGCATGGAATGCATGATTTATTTTTCTATATTTTTTTTAGAATGCTAAAGATGCCATGAAAATGCATGATTTTTTAATGAGAATGCATGATTTATTTTTATTTTTATTTTTTAAATGTCAAGGATGCCATGAAAATGCATGATTTTTATTTTTTAAGAATGTTAGGAAAGACATGAAAATGAAAGATGATTTTTTTTTAAAGAATACTAGGAATGACATAAAAATGCAAGATGGTTTTTTTTTTTAGAATGCTAGAAATGACATGAAAATGTAAGATGATTTTTTTTAAAAGAAGGCTAGGAATGCCATGAAAATGTAAGATGATTTTTTAAATTTTTTTTTAATACAAGAATGGATGGCATGGGAAAAGAAGAAATACGCTCCCTTTGTGTCCTAATGGGATTACCTTAAACTTGAGACTTTCTATCCTAAAGATCTAAGAGTCCTTCTAATCTGTGCGAATTTTTATTGGGTGGTTCTTCTGTTCTAAAGGTCTCTAGAGTCAAGTTCTATTTCAGAATGTTGACCACGAAATAGTGGGTAAACCATTAGGTGTGGGACATTTATGAAAAAGGCACACTCTAGATGAGGTTTTCGCGATAACCAAACAGGATGTACATCCAAAATGGCTACCACTGCGCAACCTCTACCTATCCTAGGATTCACTCAGACCCAGGTATAAGGCCCCACTCAGATGTGTATGATAAACGTGTAGGTGCGGTAGGTGTAAGGAGCATACAAACATTTGCAATCCTAAAGACTACCCATATCCTGCAAAACAAAGCAAACACAAAACAAACTCCAAAAGTTTTCTACCTTAAGGTTTAGATAGTAAAACAATTAACACTAAAAATAATAAAAAATCATCAAATAATAAAAAGAAAAAAAGGTAAAACAAACACATAAAGATCACCAAAAAATTTGCATAACTAACTTTTGTAGGCTTGACTCTCAAGTATCCCCAGTGGAGTCGCCATCTGTCGCGAAAGAAAAATCGCGGTGGAATAGCAACTTAAACTAAAATATATTTAATTAGGAATCGCCACCAATTTTATTTTTTTATTAGAAAAAATTGGAAAACCCAAGAAAAATAGTCTTTGAAACCAGATTGAATTCGGGAGTCTGTTATGTGTAGAAAAGGGCGAAAACTTAATCCCACAAAGACTTAACACACCCGTCCTAAGACGGTACCTTAAGTTAATTATGTAAATTCTTAATAATCCTTGAAAATATTTGTTTTACCCTTTTTTGAAAAAAATATGAAATAAACAAATAAATTATGAAAATTTAATTTTTGGCTTGACAGAATAGAAATTCTGCTCCTACGTATCCCCGGCTGCAATGAGGAAATCAAAGTCACGTAGTTCTTTAGAAAATACTTGTGGGTTGGTTGATTTTATTAAAAAAAAACTTTAAAAATTTGAATTAACAAGCCGTCGCGACTCAGTTATTCAAATTAAGGATTAAATAGGTGAAGCTCGCGTCACGCTAGAGACGTCACCCACTGATTATCAAATTTGTTACAAAACTTTTATTTAAAATTTATCTAGGAAAAAAATTAGTTGATTTTATTATTGTTATTTTTTTAAAGAAACAACTTAATTATTTTTAAAAATTTGAATTAACAAGTCGTCGCGACTCAGTTATTCAAATTAAGGATTGAATAGGTGAAGCTCACGTCACATTAGAGACGTCACCCATTGCTCTTCAAGTTTGTTACGGAAATTTTTATTTTTATTTTTATTTTAAAAAAATTGAACCTTTATCAATTAACAGTTTATTTTATAAAAGTTTGAAGACATCGCAACTTAGATGATTACAAATGTTACAAGGGTTAGCAAATGTTACAAGTTTAGCAATTGTCGCAACTCGGGTAACTCATGTTATTTTTTTTTTAAAATATTTAATTATCTTATTTTTATATTTTATTTTTATCAATTTTTTTGTTTTTTTTATTTTTTTTTGTTTTTTTAGCTCATTAAGTTAAAGTCCACTACTCAAAACCATTTCTCTAAAAAAAATATGTAACAAAAAAATACAGCAGCTTTTAAAAAAATGTAGTAACTTTATGAAAGAAAAAAAAATACAAGTTAGCAATTTCACGGAAAAGAAGAATAAAAAAGACAAGTTAACAACTTTACGAAAAAGTTTGTTTCTTTTCTTCTCTTTAATTAAACTAAATAAAAAAATAAAGAAAGCAGATAATAAATAAAAAAAATGAAAGAGAAAATAGATAAAGCAAAAATAATAATAAAAAGAATAACAAAATCAAAATAAGTAAAAGAAAATAGAAGTGATTTACTTGGCTTACAAAAAGAATGAAAAAAAAAAAAAAAGGGGGTCTGTTTCTTTTCTTCTTGATGTTTGTGGAAAGAACAAAGGAAGAAGATGAAGGCGGATTAGGCGGCGGCGGCTACCAAGTAGGTAGTGGCTCGGATGGAAGTGAGTCACGACGGTGGCTTCTTTGTTAGTGGGATGAAGGAGTTAGTGTATTGTTGGTGATAGGCTAACGTGAATGGCAATTTTGGCAGAGGTGGTTATTGTGTTGTGAGAAGTTTGAACGTATGCTAGAGGTGATGGTGGGATGGTGAGGAGTTTGGTTGAAGATGGAAGATGAAGGCTATGTAAGTGAGAAAATATGGTTGCGTGTTGGTAACCGTAGGCAAAAGTCTGTATGTATGAAGGTGAAGTAAGTCCTTTTCGAGTGTGTGGGTGATGGGTATTTATAGGAGGGGATTAAGTTGAAGAGTTTGAGTTAAAATGTGATTAGAAGTTTATTTAGGATAAATGATGAGGTTTGTTTAGGATGAGTTATGGTTGGTTTTGGATAGGTTTACTTAGGATGAGTGTTGGGTTTAGGATAAGTGATGAAGTCTATTGAGGATGAGTTATGGTTGGTTTAGGATAGTTAGGATAAGTGTTTAGGAATTAGGATGATTGATGAAGTTTGTTTAGGATAAGTGCTGGCATATGGGTTGTGGGTTAATGAGTTGGATAATGGATTATGGGTTAATAGGTTAGTTTAGGGGTTAATAGGCTAATAGGTTGAAAGATGAGTCTTTTTATTTATTTTTTTTATTTTTATTTTTTACAAAATATTTCGAACAAAATTGAGTGTTCACAAATCTACCACTAAAAAGAAAAAATTATTACAAAACAGTCAATGAGTATACAAAATTAGCAAATTGTCAATCCATTATTCGCAATCTTCATACCAAAAGCCACTTCTCCTACTGCACTGAAATATGTATTATATAAAACACTATATATTTGTAGTCACATAATTAAGACATGCTATTATATGATTTGATGTAAAGCCACTTGAAAGAACTTAGTATACCGTGGTATAACAACCCCAGCAAACTTTACATGAAAGGAATATCTAAAATATAACCTATATGTATTTTGTGTATTCTTCTTTTTTACTGACAATTTTAATGACAATTATAATGGCTTGTCATCATTTAATGGCCTTACCTTCATCCATCTTATCTTTTAATATGCGATCCATACATTTTGAATGAACATACCTATATCATTTTGTCAACATACAAATTAGTCTTAAGAAAATTATGAAATCGTATATGTCTGCATAATATAAGGAGAATAAGTTTCTTGTTGAGAAGAAAACTTCCTCACTTGATGTAATCTGCAAACAAAATGTAAAAGGAGAAGTTATAAAAATCTACCAAAATTCCAGACCACAACAAAAGTTTTTTTAAAAATTAAGATGTCCTTTTTCATCTTTATTTTATTTTTATTTTCAGAAATTTTTGTTATTGATGGTAGGTCTCCTTGATTAGATAAATTAAAAATAAATTTAAATACGAATTAACTTCTTACACAGACCAATAAATTCGTATTATAAAGTTTATAATAAAAAATAAAAATTTAAAGATACTTTCTTATTAATTTTAAATATTTAGAAATAAATTTAAAAATTATAAAATTGTAAATATAATTGTAAATTCACCGATGCTATAGTGGCGCGAGTCAATTGCATATCATTTCAAACACTTATTTATTGTAAATTCACGAAATAATAATAGTAACATCAATATATAGAGCAGACCATCTCAATTGGCTGAAGTAGTGTTGGCATATTACTTCATGATCTTGCAAGACTATCTCAATTGTGTTCACTTCATTTGATTAATTAAAATCAAGAATGGTCCACAGTCTAACAACTCTTACTTTCAATTTCTATGTTTTCTTTTGAGGTGTGATATCAGCAACCTTATCAAAATTTGATACCATCTTTAAGGGAGAAAAAAACTGCTAACACATATGGTTGTAGTGAAAGAAAACTATCAATGAAGAAAAATAATAACTGAAAGATTAAAAATAACATAATACACATACTACAATACCTCTTACTTGTTGAAAGAGAATGAAGCTTATCACTGAAACAAAAGAAATAAGAAACCACAAATGTACAATGATATATTATAATATATAATAGAGAGAAAAAGTCAATCAAACGAGGTCAAACAAAATTGTTATTAATTGGAAGAAAATAATAATAATCCATAATTTCAATCAATCATTATAAAAAAACTCAACCAATCATTAAAAAACTCTACATATATTTAATTTTACATATATCTAAATCAATTATCGCTTGGCATAATCCATGATTTGGCATAGGTCTATATAATAAAGTGCATATATAAATATATATAGTATCCAATTAGATCAATCAAAAATTAATTACAATTTATTAAATTTTAAAAACAGCAATTAATGAATTAAAAGCAGCAGGTTTTAATTTATGAAAATAAATCATAATATTATATACACAATAATGGTTGAAACAATTTAAAAAAAATTCCATAATACTGCATTAAGAAGAAATGTGCATGAAATCTTGGGGGGGGAATAAATATAAAAAATTTCTATTTTTAAGGAATATAACCGTATAAATTTGGATACAATCACTATAATTTAGTAAAATTAAAAGAAATAAAGGCTTCACTAAAAAACTACTATTAATGTGATTAAGAATAGTCAAATGACTATTTAAATAAATGATATGTAAACCGATTATATAAAAGAAACCTATTTAAAATTTATTACATGAATATGTAAACCCTATAATTAACATGAACGGGAAGAATGTGGTCAACTTTTGGGCAGAGAGTATACATAGATGAAAATTTTGATGAGTTATCATATATAAGCGAGAAAATAATTTTTGAGAAGAACTTCTACTTTTATATATTATAATAGAATAATAGATAATAGATAGATTCATATTTTTCACTTATGCACGGAAACACCGTTGTTGAAGTGTGTTTATGTGTTAGACATATATCTGTGTCAGACATATGGGGACACTCATATGATATATGTGTCTTATGTATCAGAATGTATCTAATTAAAAAAATTACTTTTTTTCAATTTGGATACGTCTTGGATACGCTTAGACACGTATTAAACACGCTTGGATACGTCTCGGACACGTTTGGACACGTTTAGGATATGACTTGGACACAATCCGTTAATATTTTTTTAAATAGTTTCTATGATTAACGTTCAATTAGTAAGTCCGTAACTCACCCAATCTCAATCACATAACTAATGTCCCAAGTCACTGTTTTTACATATCAGTATTTTAAGTTTTATCTTTTCATACATCACTGTTAGACTTTTAACTTTTTTTTTTCACACACTACTATTTTCATCTGCTCCTTCTACTTTTGCTCGTTCCAAATCGTTCACTTCATCATCACTGAAGCTTGTTTCATACCAATATTTTCTCTAATTAATTTTTTTTATGTACATATACTAATTCATGGTTAGTTCTATTTGGAGAAATTAATTTAAGAGTTTTTTAGAATATATCAATAAAATTATACTCCATATTTTTAGAAAAAACTTATTAGGTAGTAAATATTAGTACATATGATATATATTAAGATATTATAAATTTTCAAACTTATAAAAATGATATTAATGAATTATAAATTCTTTTATTTAAAATTTATAATTATATATATATATGCGTGTATACTTATCTATATCCTATAATTTTTAAATTTAATGTATTTCTATATTTATATCTATGTCATATTTTATGTCTATATCTATATATATACTTCATAATTTTTCACACACCGACGAAATGTACAACTAACATTTAAAATACATAAACTCAATCTCGTGTGGTATATATTTTATTCAAGGAACAAGATCTAAAATAAAGTGTCACGTGTGTGTGTATATATATATAATTATTAAAAGGGTTAATTATTAAAAAATTAGAATTGAATCCAAAACTTTTACATCACGCAGCTGGATTCTTTTGAAATTGATTCAACTAATTTTAACTACACCCATTATTTACCTATTTCATTTTTTAAAAATTCATATTTTCAGCACACTGACAAAATTCGACGAATTTAAGACCTGACCCAATATATTAATTTATCTCAACTTAAACAACTCTTATATTTTTATATCAAATAATACATATATTTTTTTATATTTTATTTAATATTATTTATTATATATATTTTTTTATCATTTTTTTCATTCAATTACACTCCTTAAAAGAGATGTTTGAAATAGTATTTACATCTCTTTTAATGGTATAAAATGATAATTTTCCTAACTCAAAACTAATTGAAACATATTTATTTAAGTTTTATAAATTAAACTTGATTTTTTTAATTAGATTTTAGTTATACTTGAATTGTCAAATCTGACTCAGCATTTCGTATTATTATAAAATTTACATTTTTTATAATTAATTATAAATAATAAGTGTTGTTGACTTACATTAATTATTTTTACATAATATAATAATATATTTATATTGATATTATTTATTTTAAAATATATATTGTAAACATATACCTCAAGAGAGATTTTTGCTTAAATATTTAATATATCAAGAGATTAGTTATTCATTTATTAAGTAAAAATACTCTGTGAGATAAAAAAAAAATATATCTTAATTTTAGTTTATTATTTCTATATTTTTATGATTTATTTATGTATAATATTTAAATTTATATATTATATTTTTATATAAAATCAACTCGATCATTATTAGGCCATGATTCAATTAAATTCAAATTTAAAAAAAATTCCAATCAAAATATAAGATTAAATTTAAGTTAAGTCAAACTCATCTTATCCTATCTTCTAAACATAACGTTCAACTAACATTTAAAAAAAACAAATCCACCCCATGTGTTATATATATATATATATATATATATATATATATATATTTGACATGATGTAATAAAACAAATATTTTTTATTGAAAGTACAAGTTATATTAATTCAAGTGATATGAATTTAAATCTCTTAAATATATAATTTTAAATTCAATTACGTAATTTATGTATATAAAAAAATCATTAAAAAAATTATTATTTAAGTACCTAATTTTATCCTTAAAAATTAATCTCTCGTGCGAAAATGTGATTGAAAAAGAAAAAAAAAAGGATAGCGAAGAAGGTTCGATTTTGGGGATCGAAAGGAGAAGAAGAGATATGGCCCTACAAAATCCCGCCTCCCATCGTGATCGTGACGCCAGCCAAAAACAAACATGCTCCATCCCGCTCCGCTGACTTCTTCCACTGCTTCACAATCCTGAATCCTCTACTTCAGGGACCACAAACCACCATTGAACGATCCAATCACAAAATCACATTTGACCACGTGTCGACGTATGATTGGCTGATCCATTCTGGCGGTCGTTCCATCAGCGAAGACGCTGACACTATGCTATATAAATATAATATAAATATATAAAAGGCCCCACATGTTGACTAATGACCACAATCCACGTGACTTTGACCCTGTGATCCGTTCTAGGCGCTTCTTCTTCTCTTCTCTCTTCTCATTTTCTCTCTTTAAACCCAACCAACCCTCATTCATTCATTTCAGTTTCTCTCTCTCTCTCTCTCTCTTTTTTCTCTGCAACTGAGCTCAAACCCTAAGAAAACGAAGGCATTCTCATTGGTGATGGTGTGATGCTACGCGGCGACCAAGAAAAAACCGTGGTGGGATCGTTATCTGGTGCGGGCGTGAGCATTCTCGGATTCTGATAATCGGGTTTGGGGTTTTCGTTTCATCATTTCAATGTCGAACGAATCGTTTTGTTTCGCGGCTACGCAAGATTGAGATTGGGATTGATAGGGTTTGTTTGGTTCTGATTGTTATTAGCATGTCTGGTTTGGTGGCCCGTACGGGTCGGCATCAGCAGCGGTACGAGAACGGCTATCGCCTTGTTGCTGGGTACATTACCCCCATTTCTGGATCAATGTGCATTGATTTCATTTTCATTTTTTATTTTTGGGATTTTCTCGTTTGGGTGGTGGCTTTTGATGATTGTTGTTGAGGAAGAAAAAATGTCGTTTTCAAACGCAACTATGTGTACGTATAAAAAAAAAGTTTTTTTTTTTGGGTATCATGCTATTGGCTTTATTGTTATTTTTTAATCATCTGGTTTTTGAAGGAGTCTTGGTGGCTGTAAGATTGCTTCATGTTTGTCATTTTGCAAATTATTATAAGCTTGAATAAACCTATTGCTTTAGGGATTTGACTTTAGAAATTTGTATTTATATTATCGAATTATAGATGACCTGGAAAATGTAGTCATATTTTCATGAACTTTGTTGATTTTGGTTTGTCACCCTAACTAACTACAAGTGGAATTTCTTTTGTTTCACTTTCCCTTATTTTTCTGATATAAATCTAAGCTCACAAGGTTGTTATTTTATTTTATTTTATTTTTTGTAAATACAAGTTTGTTATTTGTTAATGTGGATGGAGATTCTTTAGATTTCTAGGTGTATAAGAAAATGGATGAAATCACATACTCCTCCCCCTCCCTCCGAAAGTTATTGTTGTATACACTGTTAAATTTTGTCATATATTCCTTTTTACTTTTGTGAATTGGGAGAAATGCGTGATTTTTTGCATGGTCAAAATCATTATTTAATCCAAAATAACTCAATTTCTAAAATCATTGACAGATTATTTGATGCAATCTTTTATGAACCAATAACAATATGAATTTGGAATTTGTAGAAGTGTACTGGAAAGAAAAAAGAAGAATATGGAGATGTTTGCTGACTAAATTATTTAGCCTTTTAATTGAAGCTGCTTTTATTATGTCAACCAAACTTTTTCAGCTAGGAATTGCTTCAAGTTTGAAATTGTTTTTTATATACTTGTTTTGGGATATGATAGGGCATAATGGCGTCGTTTGATTCATGTAACCGACTCCACCTAGTGGGAAAAGGCTTAGTTGTTGTTGTTGTTGTTTTGGGATATATATTCTTAAAGATCTGATCCTGAGATGCTAATTGGGTTGCAGGTGTGTTCCATTTAGGTATAAAAGTTCTGATGATTGTGGAGACCCTAGTTCTGAGAAGATTGTTGAAGTGCTTATGATTAATTCACCTAGTGGGCCTGGTCTTTTGTTTCCAAAGGTATAATGCTTGGAATACAAGAACTTACTTTTATGTTTCTCTCATTTTACTTCCTTTTCTACTAGAGCAGTTATTATTATGGTTTCTGTAGTGATACATGATTAAGAATTTTGTGATGGATGTATTTATTTTGAAGGGATCAGAATATAAGAAATGGTTGTCATGGAGTAGAATTCCATTGTTTGACTATGATATTCAGTGGTCTTATTTTCATTATATATATATTCCGTTTTTTATTATTCAAGATCAGCAAATTATAGTGCCCTAGACATCGTTTGTTTAACTTTGTGTCAACTTTTGCTTCATGTAGTCAATACTGTTGATACTTTAAGGAATTTAGACCTATTTGAGAATTGGGATGATAGGTACAATTAGTTTCTGCTATTTCAAAACTTACAAGGGTCATTTAAGATTCCCACTGAAATTGTATTTTGCAGAAGCCCATGCAGATTGCTTCCTTTCAGTGATTCATGCTTTCATTGTACTACACACAGTTCTCTTTATTTACATGAATGGTTCAAGTTGACCTTATAAATGTATGAATGACATGCCTGTAGCTGTAGCTGTCATTACCAGAGTAGCTGTTTGTACTTTTACAAGGGAACCCAAGTTGCTTTAGCCTTTTGGCTTTTAGCCTACCTTTAAGAGCAACTTAATGTGCCTGGAGCTTCAATCAGAGAGATTTTCTGCTGACTGGTTTTAGAAGGCTAAGTTGGTAGAATGACCTCGATCAACTTAGGTGAAGCAATTTTGATTCATTTCCAATGGGATGAATCACTCCAAAGAAATAAGTGAAATTTTTTTCCTAGAGTGCCACTACTTTTGAATGATTAAAAAGAGGAACATCAAGTGAATTAGGTTGTGTTTGATACTCTAGTTCTTTGCTGGAATTGACTGATGTGGGTGATAAAGGATTGTGGAAATCTAGAAGTTTAAGTTTGCAAAGTGTTGACAAAATGCATCATGGCTTATAAAATGCACTAGGATCTTTGGTTTGAACTGCTTTTACGGACATATTTTGTAATGTGATACTATTGTATTAAAGAAAATTAGTTGAAATGGAGACTTGAGTTCAGTGTTATTATATTTGTGATGGTTATGCAGATGTAGTCCACTTCACAGTCCAACTTCCAAAAATGCTATATGCTATATGAATATTGGGGACTTTTAGAACCCAATTGGCCAGTTTCTGTTCCAATTTTTATGCATATCATTTATTGTTTGTTAAATTAAATTAAATTAAATTAAATTTTCTTTGTTTTGGATGAGTTGGTAAAATCACTGAGATTCTGTTCTCTACCACCATTGTGGATGACAAATCGATTTGCCTTAACCTTACTCTTCCTAATTTGAACAATACAACAAATTAGGTACCATTTATTGCACTAAAAGGCTAGCTTTGTCTTAAATACCTATATTGTACTTCCTGATGAGACACCTTTATTAAATCGCATTTTATGCTGTTAAAGATTTTGCTGCCTCACAATATATTGACTGCAACTTCAAAGTAAGGATCCGTTTAAAATAATTGCTACTATTTAGTTCTGCTTTGTTTTGTAACTTAATGTGGTTAAGATCAGTTGTGAATTCTTTCTTGAATGGGGCCGAGTTGAGATGTTATTTTCTGATTATTGTGATGTTGCTTTTCCATTAAAGGGAGGTTGGGAGAATGATGAAACTGTTGAGGAGGCAGCTGTAAGAGAAGCTATTGAAGAAGCGGGAGTTCGAGGAGACCTAATGGTGAAAAACTTCTCCACGTATATGAATTTATATTTTTTACCTTCTGTAATATCTCGTGGTGTGTTGATGTATCTGACTGTTTTGATGGTTTCACAGTGGGAGTCTAGAAAGTTATGTGAAAATCATATTATCTTCTCGTAATATATATTGCTGTGAGTTGTGACTGTTGATAATGGCTATAAAGTTTATACAAATACTTAAAGTAACTTTGCATCTGTGTGAAAGCACAAGAGGCCACATTAACATTTAAAATTTGGTAAATTTGACACAAAAATAGTTTAGAATATTATCACATAATTGTTTTAATAAGCCTGCACTTTTTTCAGATTTGAGCTAAAGTCAGTGGTATTACATGATTTTGGTATCTTCTATTTGTTTTGGCATGCTCTTGATCCTTTCATTCTTCTACTGCTGTACCTTGAAACTCCTAGTCTCTTGATTTTGTTTTTTTAACTGTAAACAAGGCTGATGGATATTTTTACATTGCCTTTTGATCTTGTCATTTGGATGGATACTTGCAAACCAATGGTTGAAACCTGTGGCTACTGGGTGTCAGAATTTTCTTGGGTGCTATGAGTTTAGGAGTAAGACCCACCAAGATGAGTTCAGCCCAGAAGGTTTATGTAAAGCAGCAATGTTCGCCTTGTTTGTCAAGGAGGAACTTGAGTTATGGCCTGAGCAAAGTACCAGAAATAGGAGTTGGCTGGCTGTATCAGAGGCACTTGGAAGCCTCCGGCATGCATGGATGAGGGATGCTCTGGAATGCTTCTGTAAATGGCACGAGGATAAGTTGGTGACTGGAACAAGAGGATTTACCTGATCTATAGACTGATTTGCTGACTATTCATTTATAGGGCATTGTATCCTTGATAAAAAGATTAATCATGGGATAAAATTACTTTAGGAAAGATAACTCTGATCAGAATTACATAGTTATTGCTTCAAGTCTGTGGATTGATCTCTGATTTTTTTTTTTTTTAATTCAGAGTAATTCATAACATTGAATTTTAGTTGAGATTCTCGTTCATATCCTTTTCATTCTTGTGTGCGCATGCGTACTGTACTTGATTTTCACATGAAACATATTGTTAAGGAAATATGACTAGCCCCACAGGCTCATGGCCATGGCCCATACCATAACCCTAAGGAATGAGGGGAGGTTCCTTCGCTGAAACTGCTCCATGCATGAAACTACCATAATATCATATTTTTTTTATTCATATGGGTTTTAAGGTGGCACAACGGTAAAGCATTAGATATTTAAACAACTCAATCTACTCAATATTGCAGCGGACAGAAATAGGACAAAACTTAATTGTCACGTACCGTGCAAGTATTCCCCTCCCACTTGATCAATTTCCAACGGTGTTTGGCGCCGAGTAATATTGAATTAGACGACTAAGAATGTGAGGCCAAAAATGCTCACACCCATAACCATATTTGTCAAAACTGAAAATCAAGGGTAACTGCAATCACTGTATAATGGAACAAATTCAATGCAAGAATTATGCAACTATATAGTGAAGTTGAGTAAAAAAAATGAATTGGCTGTGGAGTACAATTTATACAATATAAATAAATAAACAAATATATACCTCAAAATCTGGGACTTAACCTATCTGAGTTATAAAAATAAATGGCATACTGCTAGTTTTTGCTTTGGCTGCCTTTAAATCTTCAGAAATATCCCAGCGAGCAAGCTGACTTTTCCTTCCCACAACTTCACTCCTCTGTTTATTAACACGAATAAATCTGGTCAAATTGCATTCCAACCTTCAGAACCAAATTATAGTTCAGAGCATATCTGGTAGCAAGGAGCAAAAACCTTTCCATTTCTTTGCACAAGCTAAGGCCCAGAGAAGCATAGGCTAAAGAGCTGAATGAGAATCAAATTATGAAACAAGCTCTCATGAGGATTCTAAAGTAGCACACCGATTCTCATCAAGGACAATATCCGCAGGATCTCCTACCCAGGGCCTCCCTTCCCTCCACTGGAACTTTATTCTTAGCTTGCCATTTGCATCTACCCCTACCACCTGTCCCTTACTGGCATGTGTCTCCATTCCCCATCCCCACCGTGGGGTCACCAATCCATCTCTGATCCTAACCTTGTCCCCCACTTTAAATGGCCTAACCTGTTCCATTTCCCATGCCTTACAAAGCCATAGCCTCTCAATAAAACAAAAAGCCACCCACAGATCCTCATCTTCCATCCGATGCACCACCCCCATGCTTGAATGACTCACTTCCCCCCACTGGTGGGTTGGGGTTGAAACTGATGCTCTAACCTTGACCCAGTCTCCAATACAGAGCTCCTCCTGTTCTACCACCTCCACTTCGGATGGGTCCAACATCCATGCTTTTGATCCCGCTGGAGTGTATATTCGAAGCTTTCCATCAGCATCAATTGCTCGTATAGTTCCAATACTTGAATGGTTGTGCCCTGACCACCCAAATCTTGGTTGCTTTACATATTGTTTAACTCTAACCTTCTGTCCAACAAAGAGTTTGTGAACTCTTTCAAGATGGGAACTTGGTCCTACCCACCTCTCTTGCTCCCCGCAAAAGGCAACATAAGTGCTTCTGTTCCATTCATCTCCTTCATACCCTATTCCTTGTACAACACCAACACTGCCTGGCCCAATCGATTTCCAATCATTGGCATTATCTTTCAACCTCACCCACTCTCCCACTTCAAACATATGCTCAATCTCCAGGTCCGCAGGATCTCCTCTCCAAAATCCTGGCAAACCAAAGAATGCCACCCTCACTTCTCCATCAGCATGAATGCTGGTTATAACGCCTCGAGATTCAGGCTGAGCTCCTCTCCAGCCCCACCTTGGTTGCACCAAACCAGTTCGGAACCTAACAAACTGCCCGACTTTAAAGCAAGGAACCTTTTCAACTTCTGTATAATGAGTGGTCGACTTCAATTTACGGTAACAGTAAGCCAACTCCAAGTACCCAGAATCCTGTACACCATGCACAACAGCTACACTTCCAACACTATGCCGGTCATAACTTAATCTGGTTCCTAGGCTTGGTTTTGAGCTTACCCAGTCACCAACTTCAAATCCTAGATGTCGTTCCGCATCTCCAGGAGAAACTTTCCACAAGCTCTGCCTACCAGTGACCATCACCTACAAAGAAACCAGCAAAATCACTTTTTGTCTATAGTAGTCTAAGGATAAATCACAAATAACCTTGTTACCGAAATGTTCTATGTGAAATTTAGCTTTTCTAATAGCAGCAGTGGCCAAAATTTCAGTCAGTATAAATTTCACATAATAATGGAGATAGGAAAAGGAATGCCGGCAAAGCTAAATGGAAAGTGATTCTCATAAAATGCCTGATTCCTGATCCCACATTCTTACAGGAGGAAAGTTGTTCTTCTAGCACCATGTCACTACTTTTCACAGCAGCTATAGCAGTGGTGATAGGCAAATTCTTATGTAGACTTAATCTACCCACCTTGAATAAACTATAGCCAATAAATAATTGGCAACTAGAGATCACTTATACTCGGATACAAACAGAATTTATCTGTTTCAAGATCACAACTGGACCTATTTGAAAATTTTTCTACCAAACTTGAAATTTAGCCTTATATGGTGGCAGAATTGGATTGGCTCAGTCAACCCAACTTGGGTGAACTGAGTCTATGTAAGAATCTCCCCTGATGAAGACTAAATCCTAGGAAATGTCTATATGGCTTTATAAGCTTTCTAACTTATAAACCGCACCCGAAAGATAAAGGCTAGCGATGTGAGACTTTTAACACCCCCCCTCCACATATGCCTGAACGGAACAAGCGAACCTATCGAAGTAGGCAAGAACAAGCCTAACGAAGTAGGCAGGAGAAGCCTAGCTAAGTAATGAGATCTTGGCTCTGATACTATGTGAGATTCCAACCTAAAATCAATTGACATTAAGTGGAGTGACCTAATAGATGTATAAATCGCACCCGAGAGATTGAAACAGGCGATGTGGGACTCTTAACATCCACTTTAACTATAGTTTTGGATGAAACTTCAGAAGTCATAGTTTCACTTGAGAAAGTTTACTTAGAGAAAATTAGAGAAAATGTTTATGTGAATTTGCTTGAGTGGTTTAGGCACTCAGCAGCTTGTTATTTATACACATAAAAGAATGAATACATCTTATATTTACAAGAAAAGTAATTACTAATTGAACTATTTCCTATGACCCTATTATTTTCAATGCTACATTAACTCGTTTCCAATCATCCAATGCTACAATAAATACTGATATCATTTCCGACAGTTTTGTTAAACGTCATTAGAAGTGTAGTATCTTGTGCAAAATTTAGAAAAAATTAAATACGTAAGCTTACATTGAGAGCACCATCCATATCAATTCTCACTATTTTTCCAACAGTAGCGGGTGATTCATTTGACCATCCAAGCCGTGGCTGAGTGACAGATGCCATCACATGAATTTCTTGCCCCACCTCAAAAGGGGGAACTTTATCCACATCAGTGACCGAGCAAGAAAAAGGCTTATTCCTGAAGCAAAAGGCAATACCAATATCACCATCCTCCTCCAAGCTATGAATTACCCCAATACTGTTCCTTGTAATATCCTCCCATCCATATCTTGAAGAGGACACTGAAGCTTTAATTCTGACCCAATCTCCAACCTGCTCTTGGACAAATTAACAAATTACATGAAGTTGTTAATAAAGCATCTCACAATAAATATATGAAAAGCACAAACTAGATGGTAGAAAATGGTCAACAGCAAGAATTACTACCTTAAAATCTTCCACCTTCTCCATATCAGACGGATCTGCTTGCCAAGGAATGGGTCGGTCTGGTATATCTATTATTAAGAGGCCATCATTCTCAATCTCGATTATTTTTCCAACACTAAGATGTGTCTCACCACCCCAAGCATATCTAGGTTCTGCAACAGATCGCTTCACGCATACTCGATCACCAATCTGTAAGATAAAAAATTTGTTGGTGCAAGTCATGTAATTAAAAAATGAGAAAAATAAACTCAGTCATAAAAGGAAAATAATCTAACTTTTTTTTCATATGAGGAAAATAATTTTTTTTCTTACTTTAAAAGGAACAACATGCTCAACCTCCTCTGGTTCACAATGCCATGGATTTGGAAGATAACTCAATTCTATTAACAGACTACTGTCTGGTTTGATACAATATACAATGCCAATGCTTCCTGGTGTCACAGATCCCAATCCATACTTTGTAGATGTAAGAGTGGGACGAATACGAACCCAATCTCCAACCTTGAAGTCCTCAACCCGTTCGATCTCTGCTGGGTCAGCTTTACATCCTCTTGATAATCCAGGAAACCCAACACGAATTATCCCATCATCGTCAACACATAATACTGTCCCAATGCTGTCATATGACTGCCCAGGGCCAGGCCAACCAAACCTAAAATAGATAATTAGTCATCAATATCACAGAAAAAATGAATGCAAGGGTTGAAAGGATATGCCATGCAACAGGCACTAATTAACAGAATCTATATAGTCAAGCATAGGTTCTTCTCTATTCTCTTTCTTTTCTGCACAACAACAACCGAGTCTTATCCCTTCTTCTGTGATTTAAGAAAAGAGTTGAGAAAAGAATACATAGCAGAGTATAAAACATCCACCTAAAAAAAAGAGAAAAAAGCAAAAAAAAAGATGCCACCCAACTAACTGGGCTCTCCAGTCACATTGAACATCCTTTAAGAACCACCACGGACAGGGCTTCTTGAAGGAATGCCATAATATACCCAAGCAAATGTAATACAGTCTATATGGATGCAGCATAGAAAGTGGATAATAGGACTTGGTCACTAGAGTCCTCTGGGCATTTTATTTCAATATCTTTCTTCCGGAATCATATTCAGTCTCTTGCTAGCCAGAATTTACTACTCACAACCTCTTTCAGTAAGGTTAAGACTGCCTCTAATTCATCTTGTATTAACACAAATGATTTGTTATAGGTTCAAAGGCCAAATATACCTTTATTTCTGGAAATTTTTATAGTGTTTTAGAAGCTCCGAGACTGGCAGTTACCATTTCTTTAATTGTTGCGTAGCTTGGAAGCTCCGATATAAGCTCTTTAATATATCTTCCAAGTAATGTGTTGGTCCTCATGTTTCTCTCATTTCAACAAGGATTTGGGATGTTATTAGGTAAAGGGAAGAGAGTGGGCTGAAGCCATGACCATAATCGGGCCAGGCACATATGTATATATATTTACAGAGAGGAGACAATACAATCATGATTATAGGTTAATAGAGAAAAATAAGGAAAGAAAATAATAGCCCAAATATTCTAACTTAATGACCATATATTCTGTCCTAAGACCTATTTAATGGCCAAATATTATATATCCATAACACTCCCCCTCAAGATGGAGCATAGATGTCAATCATGCCCATCTTGTAACAAATCTGAGTGACCTTATTCCCAGGTAGAGCTTTGGTGAACACATCAGCTAGTCGTTCTCTAGTTTGAACATGCCTTAATGAGATTAACTTTTGCTGTAGTTTTTCTCGAACAAAGTGACAGTCAACTTCTATATGCTCGGTGCACTCATGGAAGGCTGGGTTGTTAGCAATGTGTATTGCTGCTTGGTTATCACACCATAGCTGCATAGGGCAACAGCTAGTCACACCAATTTCTCCTAGAAGATGATAAACCCATGTAAGTTCACATGTAACTTGTGCCATTGCTCTGTACTCAGACTCAGCACTAGATCGAGCCACCACTCCTTGTTTCTTGCTTTTCCATGCAATTAGATTTCCTCCAACAAAAACAGTACCCAATAGTGGATTTTCTATCATCTGGAGAGCCTACCCAATCAGCATCTGAGAAAGCTTCCACCTTACAATGCTCATGATTTTGGTACTGAATCCCACGCCTAGGTGAACCCTTGAGATACTTTAGAAAGTTGAACAACAGCATCCCAATGGGCACTCCTAGGTGAAAACATAAACTGGCTAACAATACTAACAGAGAATGCAATGTCTGGCCTTGTCATTGTAAGGTAGTTGAGTTTCCTAACAATTCTCCTATACCTCTCAGGATCTGTTAATAATTCTCCATCACCTGCTGTTAATTTTATGTTTGGCATCAATGGAGTGTCACATGGCTTTGCTGCCAACAACCCAGTTTCTTCTAGCAAGTCAAGAACATATTTTCTCTAAGATAGAAAGATCCCCTTGTTGCTTCTTAGGACTTTAATCCCAAGAAAGTACTTAAGAGCATCCAAGTCTTTTGTTTGGAACTGATTTTGAAGAAAGTTCTTGAGTGCAGCAATTCCCACAGCATCATTGCCGGTAATGACAATATCATCAACATAGACTACTAGAAGGATGCATCCAGAACTAGCTTGTCTAAAGAATACAGAATGATCATATGCACTCCGCTGTAACCCAAATTTGATGACCACTTCACTAAATCTCCCAAACCAAGCTCTCGGGGATTGTTTCAACACATACAAGGATTTACCCAGGTGGTTGCTCCAAATACACTTCCTCTTGAAAATCACCATGTAAGAACGCATTCTTAACATCAAGTTGATGAAGATGCCAACCATTGGAAGTAGCCAAGGAAATAAATAACCTTACTGATGTGAGCTTAGCAACAACAAAGAAGGTTTTTGAGTAATCCATACCATAGACTTGAACATATCCCTTAGCAACTAACTTGGCTTTTAATCGAGCAATGGAGCCATCTGGATGCATTTTGACAGCAAACACCCATTTACATCCAATTGCTTTCTTTCCTGGAGGCAAGGAAACCAAGTCCTATATGTGGTTATGATCAAGGGCACTCATCTCCTCTTCCATTGCACCATGCCAACCAGGATAAGAGCATGCTTCAGCAACAATTTTAGGTATAGCAACACTGTCTAAAGAGGCAACCAAGGATTTGGAAGAAAGGGACAAGGCATTATAATGGACAAAGGAAGAGATGGGGTAAGTACAAGACTGTTTACCTTTCCTAAGAGCAATTAGAAGATCAAGATCTGACAAAGAAGGTGCTGGATCTTGAGCCGAAGAAGCCATTGGCAAAGGCGGAAAATAAGGTGTGGTGGAACCAACCAAGTCAGGGGGGCGCGGTCGCCTAGTATACACCTGTGTGATTGGTGGCCTAGCATGCACATATGAGGTTTCAAAAGTAAAAAATATAGACAAGAAAATCATCATCAAAATCAACGATAGATGGAATAAGAGATGTAAGTGATGGAGCTGTAGAATGACCATTAGTAAAAAAGGGTGTGGACTCAAAGAAGGTAACATCAGCAGATACCAAGTTCCGTCTGAGATTAGGAGAAAAGCAACGGTATTCCTTTTGGGAACGAGAGTAGTCAAGAAATATACATTTAAAGGATTTAGGATCAAGTTTAGAGATTTAAGGACGAACATCCTGAACAAAACAAGTGCAACCAAATATGTGAGGGGGTAAAGGAAACAAAGAACAAGAGGGAAACAAAGTTGAGGAAGGGATCTTATCATTCAAAACAACAGAGGACATACGAGAGGACATACGATTAATCAAATGACATTTTGTAGCAATGACATCTGCCCAAAATACCTTAGGAACTTTCATATGGAACAAAAGTGCTTTTGCAATTTCTAAGAGATGCTTATTTTTTCTTTCGGCAACCCCATTTTGTTGAGGGGTCGAAACACATGAGGATTGGTGAATTATGTTGTGCTGAGACAAGAAAGTGGAGAATGGAGCAGCGAAATATTCTTTAGCGTTATCGCTTCTTCAAACACGAATGACAGAGTTAAATTGTTTTTGAATTTCAGTACAAAAACAAAAAAAAATGGAAAATAACTCAGACCGATGCTTCATGAAATATAACCAAGTAACTCGGGAAAAGTCATCAACAAAAGTCACAAAATAACAAAAACCATGTTTTGAAATAACAGGACAAGGACCCCAAATATTCGAGTGTACAATATCAAATGGGGACACAACCCGCTTATTTTCTCTAGGTAAATAAAAAGTCCTACGATGTTTGGCCAATTGACAAGACTCACAATCTAAGGTAGACATAGACTTCAAACTTAGACAAAGGATCTTTAGGCCAGGAAGGGAAGGATGACCAAAGCGATAATGAAGTTAATGAAGAGACGAAGCAACCCCCCTAGTGCATGCCATAGGATATGGCACAACATCATTAGGTGTCTCTAGCATGTACAACCCACCTAATTCACGACCACTGCCCATAATCATCTTCGTACCAAGATCTTGAAAAACACAATATCCAGGAAAGAAATAAACACCACAATTAAGAGCTTTTGTAATTTGGCGAACTGAGAGAAGATTAAAAGGAGATTTAGGCAGACAAAGAACAGAGGTAAAAGGCAAGGAACTAGTGGGCTGTGCAGTACCACTTCCTGTAACATAAGAAGTGGAACCATCTGCTAAAGTTACATGAGAGAAATGGGATGAAGGAATGAAGTTGGATAAGATACCCATGTTTCCAGTCATATGGTATGTGGCTCAAGAGTCAATGACCCAGCCACGAGGAGCAATGGAAAGGCAAGCAGTGGGGTTACCTGTTTGAACTAAGATTGCTGTGGAAAGCTTAGCAGGCTGCTGTGAAGCATAAAACTGAATAAGGTGTGCATATTCATCAATTGGGACGGCAACAATGACTGAAACTTCTGGTTGAGGTGTAGCAGGGGTAGGTAGTAAACCTTCATGCGTGGCAGCATCGGCAAATTTAGGTGTGGGAGAGTACGATGGCTTCCCGTGGAGTTTCCAATAATTTTTCTTTATGTGAGCAAGTTCCCCACAATGATGACAGGTGCGAGAATCATCTCTGCCTCCCTCTCTCCTGCCACCCCGAGTACCACTCCTCCCACCGCAAGTATTGTCAATTCGTGATGTGGAGCTGACTAAGGCAGTAAGTTCCCCTACAGAAGCATCCTTTCCAACATCTTTACAAACTCTTTGTAGCCTAGAGAACACTTCAGACAGTTTGTCAAGAAGTTCTGAGCCTGTGAGAAGCTGGGTGCCAGCCACCTTATACTCAGAATCTAATCCAACCAAAAAACATTGGACAATGATTTCTTCTCGTTGTTCTTGCATTTGTTTGATGTTAGTCGTCAATGGATACAAGGTTTTCATTTCCTCAAGCATGCGATTGATATTAGAATAGTATTGAAGCAAAGGTCTACCTTTCTGTGCTACCCGATATAAGCCTATTAACAGCTTATGAACATGGAACAAGTTATGTTTACTAGCATATAAAGATTCGATATATGTCCACACTTCTTTTATCGTACTGCAATGCCCAACCAAATCCTGGATATGGTATTCCATGGAGTTCAAGATTTGATTTAGAATTCTGTCATCGTCCTTTAGCCACTTCTCTTTGGCATCAGCCTCCTGTGGTGAGTCAGCAATGAGGTGGGTGCCCTGGTTGTTACAAGAGAGATGTCGCTGAACAAATCCTTTCCATAAAACATAATTTGTGTCATTGAGTTTTTTATCAGTGATTCTGGAATTGGAGGAGATGACCTCAGTCACGAATTTCTTGTCATCCACCATCACTGTACAAGTCACACCTACCCAAACCGAGCTGCACAACCGTTTGTACCAAACAACAAAATCTGCTTTGCACTGCTGTGCCCAGAACAGAGTATCAATGGCGAGAAGAAAACATAATGCCTAGAATTCGGGACGGAAACAACAACAGGGTTGCGCAGCTCCCTGCAGTTTGCGAGACACCCCTAGCTCACCCTTACAACAGCTATGATCCCGTCTGGATCACCTTACGACATCAACCCGCAGCCAATGGCTAGGTTATGCACCGGAGAGAGAAGACAAAAATGGAAAGGGCGGTGAAATGGTCAACCAATCAGTGGATTGGGAAAAAAAATATGAAGAAGAAGAAAAGGAAAACAAAATGAAAGAGAGGGAACGGAGAGGCTGTACAAGACCTTCAGCAAGCCAGGCTCTTTGATACCATGTTATTAGGTAAAGGGAAGAGAGTGGACTAAAGCCATGACCATAATCTGGCAGGCACAAGTGTATATATATATATATATATATATTTGCAGAGAGGAGGCAATACAATCATGATTATAGGCTAATAGAGAAAAATAAGGAAACAAAATAATAGCCCAAATATTCTAACTTAATGACCATATATTCTGTCCTAAGACCTATTTAAAGATCTTTGGGGAAGTGTGATTTGCTTGCATGAGGATTGATGCAGTTTCATTTTTTGGATATGTGAAATGGGAGAAAACCTTACCCAATGTGGGTACAGGTCATGTATTATTTAGATAGAATAAAATAGGCCAACAATACAATGTAGTACAATATAGTACAAAGGACTAAACACCCTCAAGCACATTAAACATGTGCTTAATACACTACTCTTAACACTACTCTTAACACTTCCCTTCAAGTTAGATCATATATGTTAACCATGCCCAACTTGTTACAAATATGGTTAAACCGACTCCTATTAAGTGCCTTCGTGAGGATGTCAACTATCTGTTCTATAGTTCTAACATGTCCTGTGGATATAAGTTCCTGCTGGATCTATTCCTAAATGAAGTAGCAATCGGCTTCTATGTGTTTTGTTATTTCATGGAAAACTAGGTTCGAGGCAATGTGAAGAGCAACTTGGTTGTCACACCACAACTTCATAGGTGAAGAAGCCATGAAACTGATCTCATTAAGTAACTGATACACTCATAATAATTCACAGGAAGTTTGAGCCATTGCTTGGTATTTAGACTTTAAACTTGACCTTGCTACTACATTTTGCTTCTTGCTCTTCCAAGAGGTCAAATTTCCTCCAAGGAACACACAATAATCAAAGGCTAATTTTCGATCTACAAGACACCCATCCCAATCTGCATCAAAATAACCTTCTAATCTACAATGGCCATGGTCTTTATAAAGAATTCTAAGTTGTGGGGCTCCTTTTAGATACCTCAAGATATGTAACACTACATCCCAATAAGAATCTCGAGGGGATGACATAAACTGACTTACTACACTTACTGAAAAAGAGATGTATGGACAAGTCACAGTAAGGTAGTTCAATTTGCCAACCAACTTCCTGAACCCTCGGGATCCTATAATAATTCTCCATCATCTGCAATGAGCTTCACATTTGGAATCATCGAGGTGTCACAAGGCCTAGTTTGCAACATACTAACATTGAAAAGAAGATAAAGGACATATTTCCGTTGAGAAACAAAAATGCCCTTTTTGCTCCTACTTACCTCAATTCCCGGAAAATACTTCAAGGGATCTAGGTCCTTTGTCTAAAATTTGGTTTGAAGGGAAACTCTTGAATTTTGAAATGCAAGGTGCCTCTCCCAGTTATCACTATATCATCAATATAGACAACCATGAGGATACAACCTCCTTCAGATTGCTGATAAAAGACAGAGTAATCATAACTGCTCCTCTTCAAGCCAAAGTCAAGAACTACATCACTTAATCTTCCAAACCAAGTCCTAGGAGATTGTTTCAATCTATGCAAAGAGCGTTTAAGTCAACAAACTCTCCCAAACTCCCCATAAGCAACAAAGCCAGGCAATTGCTCCATATCGACTTCCTCCGGTAAATCAATCACCATGAAGAAAGGCGTTCTAAGCATCAAGTTGATGCAAAGGCCAATGACGATAAGCAACCAAAGAGATGAATAGGTGAACCGAGGCAAGGCCATTTTAGCCTCAAGAGAGAAGGTCTCAGAGTAATCAACACCATAAATTTGAGTATAGCCCATGGCAACCAGCCGAGCCTTAAGACAAGCAACAGTCCCATCTAGGTTTACTTTAATAGCGTACACCTATTTGCAACCAAAGGCACATTTACCACAAGGAAGAGGAACAAGGTCCTATGTCTGGTTATGTTCCAAAACCAACATTTCCTTTTCTATGGCACGTCTCCACCCATCATGAGCCAAAACCTCAAAAATAGATCCAGGAACTTTGACAGCATCAAGAGAAGCTACAAAGGGTTGTAAAGAAGGAGAAAGATGCGACTAATAAATAAAGGAAGCAATGGGATGGTGAATGACACAAGAACGTTTACCTTTTGGTCATTTTCTAATGGCAGTAGGAAGGTCTAGAGTCAGATCTTGTGACGAAGAGGTAGACAGAGGGAGTAGCTTAGTGAAGGAGCCAGGTACATCCTTGAGTGCTTCGTCTGAGGTGGGTGGAGTATCACTAGTACATAGAACATACACCTGCCAAATGTTTGCCTGAGGAGGAGGACAAGATGGACCCGGAGCAACAGAAGGTGAAGTTGATACAGATGTAGGGCGTTGAACCTCTTTATAAATACAAATTTCCTCTTCTTTGATTGTAGGAGGAGAGAAGGACTGAAGAAAGAATAGAGTAGACTCAAAGAAAGTCACGTTAGCAGAAACTTAGTAATGGCCCAAGTCAGTAGACAAGCACTTGTACCCTTTTTTATGGCAAGACTAACCAAGAAAGAGATTGAGAGTGTAGCTTGAAGAATTAAGGCCGAACATCATGCACAAAACATGTACATCCAAAAATACGAGGAAAAGGTAACAAAAACTGAGACGGAAAGAGAACCGAAAAAGGAACTTGACCTTGTAAGACAAAAGACGACATTTGGTTAATTATAAAACAAACAGTATCGATAGCATTAGCCCAAAACTCTTTTGGAATAAACATGAAACAACAAGGCTCTAGCAACTTCCATGAGATGTCTATTCTCACGTTCAGCAACCCCATTTTGTTGGGGTGTAACCACACACGAAGATTGATGGATTATCCCATGTTGACACTAGTAAGAATTAAACTCATGGGAAAAATATTCTTTTAAATTATCACTTCTCAAAGTATGAATAGGAGTACTAAATTGAGTTTTAATTCCACAACAAAAGGCAGTAAATATTGAGAATAACTTAGCCAGATTTCATAAAATATAACCAAGTCATTCTTGTAAAATCATCCACAAATATCACAAAATATCGAAATCCAAATTTAGAAATAATGGGATAAGGGTCCCAGACATCAAAATGAACAAAGTTCAAATGGGGATGCAGCCGGCTTATTGACTCATAAAGGAAAATAACTACGATGTTGTTTATTCTAAAACAAATAAATGACTTAAACCAAGACACAACTTTAAAGACCGTAAAGAAGGATGACAACAATTCGATTCATGTGATTCGATGCGAGTCTTCATCCAATCGATACTTATGGCATGGAGTATCGTTTTGTGACCGAAATCACATATTGAATAGCCGGAATTGCATGAATCTTGATTCTACTGCAATTCTAGTGATATAGACCTCGGAGGGATAATGAGCCAAACAGCCACTGTGGAGCGATGGACCAAGGCACTGATGGTTGGGTGTGCCAAGAATCTCGTTGGTGGAGAGTTCTGTGGAGACGGCAACCGGAAACGGGTTTAGACGCGCTGTCACTTGCTGCCCAGATGTGAACCAGTGACCAAGGTGTAGGGAAGCGTGACTCCAGCGGCAGCTACCCCATCCATTAATTATTATGCTTCATTTTAATGTCCAGACAACGGTTTATTTACATATATAATTTCTGGTCATTAAGAAGGATATGGGAGCTCTATTGGGCTAATTTCTTTTCCCCTTATTTTTTTTTCTACTTTTTTATTCTAATGATTACTGAATTTGGTATTTTCACATTTTACCTCATGTTTCTGTCAAAAAAAACATACATCTGGTAAAAAAAAAATGTTATTTAAGAGGAAAAGAAGGAAATGATGCAATAGCAATTCAGCAACTCAAATAAATCTCAAACTAGACACACAACCTCTCCAATCTGCTTAGGTATTTAATAAAGATCAAAGAAACCCCTAAACATAGGCATATATATAAAGAAGGCATTACATTATACATGAAAAATCACAATGTAGCACTCATGCCAAAAACAAACCTGGGCTCTTTTACATCTTCTTTAAGCTGTACATGTTGTCCCCTGTCTAATGGAATGACTTTTACAACTTCATTTGCCAAAACACAAACCTCTCCAGAGCAAAATGAAACAACGAGATTATCTTTGTCTGAAACACGTTGCACAAAGCCAATACTCCTCTGCCTATCACCTTCCCACCCATTCGATGGAGTTATGACAGTTCTTCTAAACTTCACCCAGTCTCCCACTTCAAATCTAAAAAATCAGAAATAAACAAATTATAATACATATGAGTCGGATATGGATAGAACATAAATATCATATAACATCTGTTGAAATTATAGGATTTAGGTAGGAGGAGAGAAAGAGAGAAAGGAGGCTCTCAGTAGTATTCTATTAGATTCATATTTGATTGATATGGTGTATTGAAGAATACAGAGCACTAACACTTATTCATACTATGAATTAGGCCAAGTACTAGTGTACTACTACTAGTAAAAGCCCAGTCCACTAAAACAATAGACTCCTTAACCTAATTAAATGAAGAAACAAAGTAGAAAACATAATGAAATTAGGAAACTCCAAAAATTGGCCCCTAAATTAAAGGACTAATCGATTTCACAATATATTCTACAAATTTTCTAAGATACACTGAAGATATTCTGAGATATTCTAACAACACCCAATAAAAAATAATAATAATAATTTAAATATAAAAAAGAAAAAATGATGCCTCCCCTCACATTGTAGGAGAGAGATGAACTCCTCTATTCATGAGTGCCTCCATCAGATCTTCAGATATCCATTCTCGGGGAAGGACCTCCAAGATGTCACATAGCGTCTTGCCACTGTAATAAAACATAACCGTATCAGTTACACTAGTGATTGCAGCTCAATGTATTACTTGATATGCTGGAATTGCTTGAGAGAAATCCTCTCAGCACTCATTCAATATATACAACAATATACAACAAGTAATTACAAAGGGAATCAATCAATATCCCAAAATAATAGGAGTTTCCTAAACTATAGGGATATAGTTAACTAAACAAAAAAATCAAAATAGAATCCTAATCTAATCACAATCAGATCAGAATATACAATCAGAATATACAATAATCAACACTCCCCCTCAAGCTGGTGCATATAAATCATAAGCACCAAGCTTGTTACATATGTATGTCATCCTCGAACCCCGCAGAGCCTTGGTGAGAATATCTGCAAGTTGATCATTAGAGTTTACAAATGAAGTATTGATCTCCCCTGAAAGAAGCTTTTCTCGAATGAAATGACAATCAATTTCTATATGCTTAGTTCGTTCATGAAAGAGAGGATTGAAAGCAATGTGCAAAGCTGCTTGATTATCACAAATCAGTTTCATAAATCCTATCTCGCAAAACTTCAACTATTGAAGTAAATGTTTTAGCCATATAAGTTCACATGTAGTGAGGGTCATGACTCGGTATTCTGCTTCTGCACTTGATCTCGTGACTACATTCTGCTTTTTACTCTTCCAAGAAATAAGATTGCCTAAAATGAAAACACAATATCCAGAAATTGACCTCCTATCACCAGGAGATCTTGCCCAATCTGCATCTGTGTAGGCAACAATGTATGTGTGGCCTCTGTTCTCATAGATTAGCCCCTTTCCAGGAGACCCCTTGATATATCGTAAGATGCGAACTACTGCATCCCAATGACTATCACAAGGGGAGTTAAGGAACTGATTTACAACACTAACAGCAAAGGATATATCTCGTCTGGTCATAGTGAGATAATTCAATTTTCCCACCAACCTCCAATATATGCCTGGGTTTGAGTATGGTTCCCCTTGATTTGGCATAAGTTTAACATTCGGATCCATAGGAGTATCGACTGACTTACAATCTAGCATCCCAGTTTCTTCCAGAATGTCAAATGCATATTTTCTTTGATAGATGGCAATGCCTGTCTTTGATTGAGCAACTTTGATCCTAAGGAAATATCGTAACCTGCCCAAATCCTTGGTTTGGAAATGTTGGAACAAGTGTTGTTTTAGATCATTGATCCCTTCATGATCATCACCTGTGATTACAATATCATCCACGTAGACCACAAGATAAATGAACTTATTAGACAATGAATGTTTATAGAACACAATGTGGTCCACCTCACTACAAACCATACCAAACTGTTGTATGACATTGCTAAACCTCCCAAACCAAGCTCGAGGAGACTGTTTTAGGCTATATAACGACTTCCTCAGTTTGCAAACAAGACCCGACTCCCATTAGCAATAAACCCAGGTGGTTGCTCCATATAAATCTCCTCCTCCAAATCACCATGTAAAGAGGCATTTTTAATATCCAACTGATACAAAGGCCAACAATGCATGACAGCTAGCGACAGGAGAGAAAGTATCACCATAATTGAGACCATAAATCTGAGTGTACCTTTTTTCCACAAGACGAGCCTTCAACTGATCCACCGTGCCATCGGGACCAACTTTGACAGTGAAAACCCATCGGTAGCCAACCGTAGACTCCCCAGGAGGGGATGAAACAAGAGTCCATGCATGATTAGATTCTAGGGCTGTCATCTCATCAAGCATAGTTTGTCGCCACTCGGGATCGGATAGTGCTTCCTGAACAGTTTTAGGAATAGAAATGGACGACAAGGCAGAGATAAAGGCATAATGGGAATAAGATAAACGATGATAGCTCAAAAAATTATAAATAGGATGAGGATTACGGGAAGAACGAGTACCTTTGTGAAGAGCAATGGGTAGGTCAATTAGAGGCTCGGGGTGGGCCGGAATAGGTGGAGACGCAGGAGGTGAATCACTGGTGTCTGGAACAGGGCAGCCTCCAGAATCTCAAGACGTGGACAACGTTGGTAAGTGAGACGAAACAGCTGGATAGGATACTCTAAGGCCGGTGAATTTTCGGGCATCTGTGGCACAGAAGGAATAGAGATGGGAGAATCAAAAAAGGGAACAGGTAATACCTGAGAGACAAATTCTGGCACAGCTGGTGAGACAAAATAAGGTGTATCCACAAAGAATGTGGCATCGGCTGAGATGTAAAAACGATGAGTGGACGAAGAATAACACTGGTACCCCTTTTGGACACGAGAATAACCAAGAAAGACACACTTCACAACACGGGCAGCCAGCTTGCAATAAGAACACTGAGGGCGATCACCTTTACCACGACCACCTCTTCCACCACGCCCACGGCCTCGGCCTCCACGATCTTTGAGTTTGAGACAAAAGCTGAAGATTATGAAACTGTCTGAGAACCAATGCCAGATGTCTCCTCCAATGAGGGAACGCGAAGTAAACGATCAATGAGTTCCTCCACCGTAAGAATATTAGGATTGGTCAAACATTAATTTCGAACAGATTCAAAAAATTTATGTAGATTGTGGAGAACGAAGACCATATACATGTTATCAAGCTTTTCTAGTACCTTTGTAAGATCATCACCTGATAGGATGAGTTTGATGTCTTCGATGACTGAATGTGCTCTGTTTAGGTAAGAAGGAAGGTCATGGTCTGTCATTTGGAGCGTGGCCAAGTTATGGACAGAATCATAGAGGCGTTGTATATCATTAGAATACACACTCCAAGCCTTTTTTCATATGTCACGACATGTTTTGTAAGAACGTAAGTGCACCAATAACTTCAGATCAATAGATTACCATAGTAAAGACATTAACTGATAATCAACCCTTTTTCACCCATCACACACATTGGCAACAATGTCTGCTTCCTTCTTGGTGAGGTGCTCATAGAGACCTTGACCTAAAAACCATACCTCAACAGCGTTATACTAATCTACAAAATTCTTATCATTAAATTTCTCTGAGGTTATAGTAGGACTGCCAGAGAAGGCAAACGAAATGAGATTTTTCTTCGCAGGTCCAGAATTGTCAGAAGTGGCAGTAAATGAATGTGTTGTGGAAGCCATTGTATAGAGAGAAACTGACCCACGAATTCAACAAGGGTTCAACTGGACAACCAACCACCAGAACGGAGAGAGGATGCGCCGGCGAGCAGAACGGAACAAGCGACGAGTCAAACGAAGGTTGGTATGATAGCACGTGGCCTACACGCAGCGTCAGGGCGAGATGAAAGAAGTCGTGCGTGAGGGGGCGTGGCAGGGGCCTCTGGCGAGCTGCTCGGAGGAACGGCCGGCCAGATGCTTTGGAGACGATTTGTGCCCTCACCTTGGTGGTGGAGGGTTCGAAGGTTAGGGTTCCAGTCGTGACAGTGACGTAGAACCACGACGGGAAGCGGAGACGCGTCCCTGGTTTGAAACCTGCTCTGGATACCAACTTGGTATGCTGAAATTGCTTGAGAGAAATCCTCTCAGCACTCATTCAATATATACAGCAATATACAACGAGTAATTATCAATATTCCAAAATAATAGGAGTTTCCTAAACTATAAGGATATAGTTAACTAAACAGAAAAATCAAAATAGAATCCTAATCTAATCACAATCAGATCAGAATATACAATAATCAACAGTATTTAATACATTAATGTGGACTAACCATCAACAGTTAAATATCAGTTTCAAAGATTTGAGAAAAGTTTCACATATTTATAAAATGAAAAAAATAATAATAATCCAACAAGAATGACTCGCATTAAGCTGCAACTTGCCTGTGGTTTCTGACTTCAACATCAGCATCAGGATTCCCTAGCATAACAATGAGCCAGTCAAGATTTTCTTGTATTATTTTTGCTGTCTCTGCTGCTATATGGAAAGAATTGTTACCATCATCATCCTGAGACAACAATAACAACTTTAGAACCGTAAATCCCAGACATAATAGTAAAACTTACTTCCAAAAGATATATCAGATGTCAACTTCTAAATATTTCAAGCAAGTAACAAATTTTACACAAAAAATAAGTTTCACCCTCTTATCCTGGTTCATGCACGCAAGCCAGCCCAAATGCATATTTACAGTTTAGGGTACAAGGTAAATTACAGTTTACCTAAAAGTTTATCCACTTTTCAATGCTAGTACATAAAGTTTCATTTGTAACACTTTACACCCTGAACTTTGGAGCACTCTAAAACAGTAATTGAGGAATTAAAATAAACGGTGAGGTTTTATTTGTAAAACTTTACCCTCGTGAACTTTGGTGCACTCTAAAACTGTCAATTGAGAAGATTTTAATTCCAGTCAGGTGGCACTCGCGTGCTGCCTCGCTGTTTAATTTAACTCCTCAGTTGTCAATTTTAGAGCGCACCAAAATTCAGGGAGGTAAAGTATTACAAATGAGATGTTATGTACTAACTTAAAAAAGTGAATAAACTTCAAAGCGGTAAACTGTAATTAGCTCTACAGTTTAAATGCCTGCCATGGCAGCAAGCAATAAACTCCAAATATATCAATAGATCACAAACCATTCCAGAATAAAAGACAATTGTATAAACTTAGATTCAATATTCCATTCCAAGTCTTCTCCAGCAAACGCAACTTTTTTTAATTTTAGGGTTAATTTACTCATCAATTTTATGGTTAGTTTATTTCATATGCAATATTCCCTTAGATTTGTTAGCCCTCCAACTACTTTTAACCATATAAATTATCATTAAGCTTAATTTACTCAGTGATGAAGAGGGGCAACACTGGAGACTGAACTCAGCAATCAATAAGTCATATAATAAAGATCAATTTCAGATCTAGTATAGACAAATAGAAGCAGTATTTTATAAAGTATATAAGAAATCAAAAAGAGAAAAGAAATCAGAGACTAAAGCACCATATCTTCATTTAGGAAACAATACATTAATACAATTACCAGAGATATGAAACTTATGTCATTATATTTATTATTACACTTGTGTGTAATGAAACAGAATAAATTGAATGAAAACCTGTAAATTACAATCTGCCCCAGCAGATAGAAGAAGTCCAACACATGACTTAGCTCCCCTAGCTAAGGCTAAGTGAAGAGGTTTAGTGTTGTGCACATTGGGAATGTTCACATCAACACCAGCAGCAAGAATAACCTGCTCAAAGCACCCAAAAACATAAAGTTACGTAACATTAGATACAAAATGCGCACACTTCAGATACCAACATGATATTGATGGATATTTAATCATTCTAATCAAGAAGCTGGTTCACTCACCTTAACCAATTCAACATCATCAGTCATAGCAGCTGTATGCAAGGCTGTCCGCCAGTTTTGTGAATCTTGAGCAGATGGATCCGCTCCTGCAGCAAGCAATATCCGCACCAACTCTCTCCCCTCTATATTTGGCATGAACAAACAAGATCAGATTATTCAACTATTGAATAAAACACAAGCAATAACACAAATGATTTTAAAAGTATCTATGCATTAACTCTCAAATTTTGAAGTGTTAATTTGAACAGATGAATGGAGAATGGGGATTCAACAGAACAGCATTGTGTCATCAAACTCAAGGGCATACTTCAATTATGATCCAAATGTGGTAGTAGTTAAACTATCTAATATAGAGATGGGACACCAATGCTTCCATTCTCATGCAAGTGAACATCTTTATCATGTTATAGTGACAAAGAAGTTCTTACTTCTGGCTACAGCACTTTAGCTTTTAAAATTAGAAATCATTTGAACAGCAAAATTTTTGCTTTATTTCCAAATATGACTAAAATTTATAGTTGCACAAAACCAGATCTACAAGAAAAGACATAACATATAACTCAAACAAAAATATCATAAGTTGAGATATGTTAGAATCAGTCCCAATAAAACTGTTCAAGCGTTGGAAACAAAACTTTCAGCAAGTCAAAGCAAAAAGGAACATAGGAGAATAACAACCAGAATGATAAAGGCACAAGTAAACACAAAGAGAGAAGGGTGCTGTGAGGGGGGGGGGGAGGATGAAAGGAGACAGTGTAAATATTAAGGCAACAGCAGCTAAACTTGTGTGACGTTATCTAAAACGTCAGTCTTCTTACTAGATGCCAGTTAACAGTATAAATTACCTACAGATACATTATAAAAAATTCAATACAACCCAAGGGAGAAAGAAAAGGAAAAAAATTCCTAACACACCATTAAGCAACACATCAATATCTTCAATTTGCTTTTATCTACAGTTTCCTCTCACTCCACTTGAATTCTTCGATGTAGGATATTGCAAAATTACTTTTAAAATTATATAGCAAGATTTCCTATGAAATTAACCTTCAACATCATGCTCATACGAAATTACTCTTCAACAAGAATGAGTGTGGTGTAGGCCAGATTCAAATATCTGCCTAAGGTGGCTGCTGGTCAAGTAGTGGTCTTATAAAGAGGCTTGCATTTAATTATGGGCTTGGCTCGATAAGTTACCTGACCTGAAAATCTCTCTATTTCTCCCATGGATGTAGGCCTATAGTTAGCCATAGGTCAAACCACGTTAAATTCCGTGTCTCTTTTTCTTCTCCCTGTTTCTCTGTTTAGTATTTGCACACCTGGTTACAGCAGACCCCAACATTCCAACCTTATTGCTCTAGGGTCAAGAATAGAAGAAAAGTGGGTTGAGAACTTGAAAATATTAGAATATTAGAGTAGGTTCATTAGCACATTTAGCACATGTTAGAATGTTAGTAAACTATAGTTAATTAGTTATCACTAATTGACTACAGTTAATAGTTGTTAATTAGATTCAAATAAGTCCTTGATTAGCTCCCACACTTAATGCATTCATAGTATAAATAAGATTGACTTGTGCCGTGCATAAGCAAAAACACTCTCTACCTAATACTCTGTTTCAACAAAAATGATCTGATTTTGGGAAAATCATGGATTTTGCTGGAAAAGCATAGGCTAGAGTCTAAAAGAGATGCAGTTATAACCTCTAAATCCGTTGGTCTTTTATTAGAAACTTTATTAGCATAAATTAATAAAATGTATTAGAAGGAAAATTACACCAAGTTTTGCAATAAATAAAAAAATAATAACATATTTGAATAGAAAATTATAACAGCTCAATCAATAGAAAAGCCAAATGTTAAAATCATTATCAAGCAATGATCCCAGATCTAGATACCACTTTCATGATCTTTCTTAGAGGCAGCAGCCATGCACAAAGCAGTGCCAATAGGGCTTGGTATGTCAATCGATTCAGCAATCTCATTAGAAGTTGCAACCTCCACCCATCTTTTCACAACAGCAACATTCCATGTTGCCACACACAAGTGCAGTGGTCTGCAACATCAAGAGAGTAAAACCACATGATCACATATGCATGTGAGACAAAATAATATATCAATTCAACACCCATGCAATAACCAGAAAGCATTTAAAAAGTTGCAGATCCCATATGGAATTTCTAATGTAATATTCCAAGAAATATGATAAGAAATAAAGCATCCAAGAACTTATAAAGTAAAAGCCCAAGAAATATGCTAAGAAATGAAGCAATGTGATTCCCAGATCCCGAGCCTAGTTAAAAGTATCAGATTAAGCTAAATTGACCCTTTAAAAGAGCAATAGTACCAGCTCCAGTGATATTTAACTTGCTATAATATGAATAAATTCTTACAGAATTTGGTTTCAGTTTCCTAGTAGCAGTAGTAAAGAAAGGATTCATTACTCAAAATAATGAAAACATTGAGTGATCTTTTCTACTCAAATAAGGACAAAGAAGACGTCATTGTAATTGTCATTGATTCAGACAAGAATAACTGGCTTTTTTTTTTTTTTTGGTTTTCCCATGAGCAATAGCTTAGTGCAGAAATCTTGTACTGTAGGCTATCCAAAGTAAAAGCAAAAACTATCATCTTTCACATCTAAGAAACCATGCCTTTGGTCAAGATATGTACCAAGCTCCAACTTTATCATCAGGAAAAACAAATCCCTGGATACATGTATTAAAATCCAAGCTTTTTAAGGGGATAGTAGAATATAAATGTTGCAGGATAGAATAAGGTTTTTGGCTTCTCTTTGGTGCTTGGCTCATGGTCTTTTTAAGTGGGCTGCCGTTTCAGATATACATAGAGATTGGGCTGCCATTGTGCATTGTTACTCGAGTTTTCTTCTGCTGTTTTCTTTATAACTTTCTTTTTTAGTAGTTTTCTGGTGAAGGATATCTTATTCTCCTATCTTTGTAATCCTCATCTTAGTAAAATTCTTTTTCTATACAAAAAATAAAATAAAATCCAAGCTCCACAAAGAGGAAATTTATGAAACTATTCTCTTGAATATCTATAATCTATCAATATAGTCTACCATGAGAGCAAAAGCAAATAGAATATAACACCAACAGCTTAATAATTACTTTATCCAAACCAAAAATAGTACCAGTGTGCCAAGAAATAAGAACCATATAGATCTATTCTCCAGATAGAATAAGGTCTTCAAATGAAACAAAGATCACATTATTCTGAGTACAAGTATTTATATATTTTGTTTTATAATTTATAAAAGAATCTGCATTAGCAAATATGATTTCACTGAAACTTAATTACATATTATTAATTAATTGTAATCAAATAAGGGACCACCAGGGCATCACATTTTATACTTTTTTCCCCTTTTTGCACAGAAAAGCTAACACTCAACACTCTCAAAAGACTAGGCAACCAGAATCCAGTGACAAGGGACTACTGTTTGCACCTAGACAATGCACAGATGATACAAATAATCAAGAAAGAGGAGTGTGCCTGTTTGTTCATACAACATATAACAATAACAACAACCAAACTTTTTCCTATTAAGTGGGATCAAGCTTTTCTAAAAAATCATGGATCAAACGAATTCGCCAGTTTATTAATTAATGTTGGGAATCAATCATTGAAATAGAACATGTTTTAAACCAATATTTAGAAGTAGTTTTGAAAGAGTATCCTTATCATAAACCAAGTCTTTAGAAATGTCATTCAATCTTTTTTAATCATTTCATCTATAGATCTTTTCTTGGGAAAACCAACTTCGGAAGATGATGAACTTGCAAAAATTCAATTTTTATGGTTCAAAGATCTTGGGTTTTCATCTTTTAAGTCGGGAGCTCGTTGAGCGCTGGCGTTGTAATCTTCTATCTCTAGTTATTGGACTATTTTCTACCTGATTTACTCTTCTTACAGGACCTTCTAAGAGTCTTATTTTTACATGTCCAAACCACCTAAGATGAGATTCTCTCATCTTTTTCACAATAAGTGTTACCTCTACTTTCTCTCTAATACATTCATTCCTAATCCTATATAAAAAAAATTATTCATTAGAAAAGGTAAGATCCATGACTTCTAAGTATAAAGATAAGACAACTATGGGGAAACAACAAACTAAAGTTGGCATCAACAAGAGAATTTCGGCCAGCTAGTTGCTATATAACCCCAAAGTAGAAAGTATTTTATGTTATTATGAGTGTGTTTGTTTGTGCTTAATTTGCAAGAAAAACACTTTTTAATCAAAAAAATCACTTCTCAGACATGCACACTTGTTTGGATAAGATTTTAAAAAAAATCAGAATCTAAAAAAAATAAGTTTTCTGCTTTTAATCAGACACTGAAATGAGTAGCTTCTTAAAAAAATCACTTTTAGAAGAGATGCAATAGAAGAGAGAGAAAGTAAAAAGTAGTTTTAGTAATTGTATCCAAACACAAAATAATTTCTGTTTTTCATAAAAATCTCTAAAAACATCAATTTTTTGTGCTATCTTAAAATCACATTTTTTAGAAGCTTAACACGCACCCTATATGTTCTTTCTGATAGATGTGATCTTATGATCTTATTATATGTTTCCTGTTGAAAATATTTGCAGCAAAATTTAGAAAAAACACACCATGATGATGAGATGCATAGTTATATACGGACCGTACGATTCGACCAGAAACCAGTGACCCGGCCTTTAAGCCAGTTGATCCTTGGTCATGATGGGTTTTCTCAGCGACCCGGTCAAACCCAAATGACCAGCCGACTTGCCTGGAAAAGGTTGACCCAAGTTGCTTTTTTATATAACTCAATGTTGCAATAGGACAACTTGTGGAATTTGAATACAGTACTTAAAAGACTTTTGTAATAAAATATATTTTGTTATTAAACCACATGCTCTTTTAAGTAATATTCTTAATATTTTAATTTATATTATTATTTAATCAATTCAATTTTAAAACATTGGTGTTGGATAATTATCAATGTATATTTTCATACGATGTATTTTTTTCATATGGTGTTTTTTAGATTTTTTCATATAGTACTTTTTATATAAAATACTTTTTTTATATAGTATTTTTTTAAAAACAATATTTTTTTTCTTTATCTGGATTTTTCAGTTAAATCGCTTAACCTGTGATCAAATCGCTGACTCATTGACTTAACCTTTTAATTGAGTCAACTTCTGATTCAAATTATACAAATATGAAGAGATGATAATAATAAACTTCACCTATATAGGATATTGATTGTCGACAGCAATCATTCATGATTCATCCAACTAAGAAAATGATATTAAACGTATTATCATCCTGTTCCCATCCTTAAATGTTTTCAATTATACAAGTGGCTAAGAAATTACAAAAGTAGATCATAGCAACTCTTATCCAGCTGAGGTGCATGTTTCAACATGAGGATGCTGCCCCATGCTAGGGAAAAAGTCATGCAGTGAACTGGGACGCATTGATAATAGGATGCAAAGCTAAGCTTCTACATATAAATTGTGAAACTTAATGTTCATGATGAAAAACCAACTTCAGTATATCCATTCTTCTGCTGTATCACGTATAAGCTGTTAATGTTTTTGCCAGCAGTTGATTAGGATCAGTTCTTGTACCTCTAAAGTCCTAGACTGATTGTCACACTTGGCATGCACATTCTAAGCTCAAAAAAAAAAAAAATTAAGGGATGTCTATACTTACGTCAGATTCTTTGAATTCAAGATGGCCATTGATCTAGTGCCCCCATTCTCCAATATCACAAGAGCACAGTCAGTGTACTTCTTGGCAACTGCTCTATGCAGTAAAGATTCACCTTCATCATCCACTGCATTAGGATCAGCTCCAGCTAATAGTAATTCCTGTTATTTTACCATAAATTTATATGAATATAGCTCTATAAACAGGATGAAGCATCCGAGTATAATTTAAGTAAAATATACCTGCATACAATCTGGTTGACCATGACAGGCACAAACATGAGCAACAGATGGGCCAAAGCCATCTCTCAATCGTGACCTCATATTAGCATTTCTTTTGATAAGACTACGAACACATTCTGGGGATCCAGCAGCTAATGCAAAAACAAGAGGAGGATCTCCATCTTTGTCCAAGACATCAACATTTGCCTCTTCATACTCCAGAATTGCCTCAACAAGCTCTCCATTGCCACGTCTACAAGCCAGGTGGAGAGCAGTTTGCCCATCACCATTTTGAGCTTCCAATAGGGAAGATATGTAGTTGCTGCCATGTTCTGATGCAGCCTTTACAAGAAGATCACTGTACAATAAGCACAAAGAAAATGAATGATTACAAAATTTAAATGAAAGCTAGCTCAAGCAAGATCGGTTGTGGCACCAACCAACCTAACACCTTTGACATCCCCTTCAGACACAAGTCGATGAAGATGGTTTGGGTTTTGCTGAGGAACTTCTAATTCAGGCACAGGGGATGACTCCATTACATTTGACGCAAAGCTTTTAACAAAGTCACTGTATTCACAGAAATATATAACATTGTATAAGACAATTGCTGAGCATCAATGACAGTCGTAGATTTGGCTCATTCACAAGCAAGCTCACGTTTAAATATTAAAAACCATAAATAGCTTACACTTTAACTGCTCAATCAGATTCCATAAAACCAGCATAGAAGATACAACTCATGGATATAATATAATAACTTATGAGACTTACTTATCAGGGCTTGCAGGAGGCCTGTGTGGTATTTCCCGCAAATGACGAAGAAAGATTGCTAACATTGCATTAAAACTAGGCCTTTTAGATGGCTTGAACTGCAAGCACTCTCCAATCATCTTCCACAAATCCCTAGGTATTCCACCACCAACCACACTAGCATACTGTGGAGGCAGTTTCTTTGCCTTGACAACCGTTTGATAAATTTCCCCTGCACTTAAACCAGCCCAACTGCACAAGCATAGATTTTGCACTACGAAATTATAAATAAAGAAGAGCGATAATCATACGGAAGAAAGTTTGAATAAAGAATGAGTTTTTCCACGTACGGAACAGAACCCGTGCACATCTCCACCAATGTACAACCTAAACTCCAGGCATCTGACTCAGCAGATATACCTATTGCATCATCCCGGAACAAATTTAATGACTTCTTCACAGGTTCCCCCCAAGCCTCTGGAGCTGTATAATGTGGGCTGAGCATTGTACATTCCATGCAGGAGTGGATCTTTAAGGAGTCACACTCTGGTTGGGCCTTCCAACAGGAAGGCTTCTTCAGAATTGCAGCAAGTCCGTAATCAGAAACAACTGCATGACCATTTGAATCGAGAAGAAGATTGGACGGTTTTAGATTCATGCAAACAATGCCTGCAGCATGGAGCTCGGCAACCCCTCGTGCAATGTCTGCCCCATATCTACATTTGGCAAAATTTAATGTCACTATTCATAGCTATCACAGGCAATTGACATACAAAATGGGAGAACTCATATTCCATGGAAATGACTTTTAAGCTGCCCATATTACATGAATAAGAATTAAGAAAACAAGCAATTGTCAAATCATAGATGAAACTGTTCTGGTGAAATGTTTTCAACACAATTTCATCCAAATTTCTTTGTTTATAATTTACTTGCATAAACAGCAGGAAAGTACAGAGGCAGCACATCAGTAAAATGATAAATTTTAGATATTAAATAAACCACTCCGATTTACTCCAGTCTGGATGATCATTGAGGCACAGTTTCCCTCCAAACACACATTAGCCATTGACCGGCAGATACACATTAATATTTCATTTTCTTTAAATTTTCACCAAATTGCAGTTCATGCTAGTTATGCCCTGTGACACATTGGCTATAATACTTATCAAACAAATCTACAGAAATTAAAATAATCAAGCATAAAAATCACCATGCTTCTATTTTATTACTAAGCACCAATTTCCAGCGATGAATTTCTTGCCACAAGTTTATCACAAAAACCACAGGACAAAAATGCTACAACCAGAAATTTGATTGGAGAAGTGAAAAAAGAGAATAGAGTTTTGTTAGTACAGACATAGGTTCACAGAACATCCTATACATGACAACCAAGGTAGTTAAAGGCGCTAAGGGGTTTTAAGGCGAAAGGCGCCCTTAAGGGTTAAGGTGCCAAGGGATTTTAACGAATTGATGCAAGAGGCGCCAACAAGCGCACGCCTTACTTAAGGAAAGTGTTAACATTAAAAAAAGAAAATAGTAAAGAGGAGCATCAACTTATATCAGTGTATGTCTTTTTTTTCTTACACTTATTTTTAACCATTAATTTTATTTTCATCTAATGATTACTTTTCATAAAATAATCTCAACTATTAAATAAAAGTAAAACTAATGGTTAAAAATGAATGTAAAAAAAAAAATTTATATTATGTAAGCTAATCCTCTTCAATAGTAAAATATTTGATTATTTTGCATTGATTTTCCATATAAACTAACTACTCAAGCATGACATAGTAAAAATAAAAGTTTATGATGTTCATTTTACAAAGCCCTAACATGCTTGCTGTTAAGATTTCCAAAGTCCGACAAATAGTTATTCTTCTAACATTAGATAATTTTACTATTATCCAGAAAGGCGCTGAGCCGCTGACCCTTGTAGCGCGTGCCTTTTGGTGTCTTTGACTACTCTGGTGATAACGTTTGGATATTTAAGTAATTAGCGAAATAAAATAAAATAGGATGAAATAAAATAAAATAAAATAAGATAAAAATATTATTTTATTATTTAAATATTTTAAGATAAAATAAATAAAATTATTATTATATTATTTGAAAAGTAAATAAAATAATAAAAGTTATAATTTTTATTTTTTATAAATTAATTTTATTACAAATACATCAATTTTAAGATAATAGAATAGAATTCTAATAATAATAATAATAAATAAATAATAATTTCATCTTATATCTCTTAAATTAAAAAATAAAATTAATTATTTTTGATAAGATAAGATAAAATTTATTTCACTCACTTTTATTTTATTTTATTATTTTTTAACATAATCAAATAATAAAATCTCTCTCTATTTCATTTTATTTCCTCCATTCGACTTAATTTTACTAATCTAACTATAGCGATTGAATTTTATAATATCTATTTATTTTCAACTTTTTATCATATTCATAGTCTATAATATGTTGGCACGTACATGATTAAGTCAGAATCCTATAAATGACAACATATTTAACAAAACAAAACCTTAGGACTTGCTCCAAAGTAAGTCTCCCCTCGTTGCGCTGCAGCTCAGACTGAACCGAACCATAACACCGGTCCATTACAAGACACAAACTCTCATCATCCACCCTCATTACCCCATGGAACGTGCACACATTCCTACACCACATCGAACCGCGACGCAACTCCTCGAGCTTCCCCATCACCCAATCCATCTCCGCCTCCTCCCCCACCGTCACCTTCTTCACCGCCACGCTATGCCGGCACCGCCTACCACCGATCACCGCCGTCCACATCCCCATACCAGCCCTCCTCCCCTCCCCAATCCGCCTCACCAGCCTCAACTCCCGGTGCGCCCCGACCTCGATCACCGGCCCGCACCCTCCCCAACCAGACGTCTGCGCCCCGCGGCTTCGCCGCCGCCGCATCACCATGTCTTCATCGTCCACGTCACCGTTCTCGTCACCGCCTTCTCCGTCTTCTTCTTCGTCGTCGGTGTAGTCGAAATCGGTGCCAATTGCATTCGACGAGGTCGGGCGGAGAAGCGCGAGGACGGCGAAGTTCTTGCGCAGAGCTAGAACGGAGTTTCCGACGGGGGACACGTGGCGGCACCGTGGACACGGGAGCGTGGTATCCGGAGACGCCGAGAACATTCTAGAAAGGCAGTCCCTGCAGAAACCGTGGCCGCATTGGAGCAGGAGTGGGACCCGATCATCGTCGTTGTACCGCGTTTGGCAAACGGAACAACAGAGAACTTTGGTTTTCATGTTCGAAACTGAACTGAACATGAGGTTGAATCGTTGGAATGGTTTTTGATTGGAACTTTGGAGGTGGAAAAGGATGTTGTTGGTTAATGGAATGGTTATGGAGAAATAGAATTAAAGGTGGCGAGAGATGGAAAGAATAGATCCATCATTAAGGTGAGAAGTGAGAACAAAGTGATCATCAGTTCCTCCTAGACTCTAGAGAGAGCAAGAGAGGAGTAACAGAAGGAGAAGAAATAAGGAACGACTAGCTTGTGTTGTGTTGTGTTGTACAGTACAGAGGGGATTTTGTTTCTTTTTTTTTTTTTGGTTCTGTTCTTAAGTTTTTCAACCATTTCAATTTCAAGGAGTGGTTAAGATGGGTGAACTTTGAACTTTGAACTTTGACATCTTCAATTCTTTATTTTTTGGTGAAGTGAAATCTTTAACTTCTCTTAGCATTTAATTTTGATTTTGATGGGTCATACAATCTTATATTGTCATACATTATTAGAGTTTTTATGAAAATATCTAATATTGGAAATTCTTTTAATTATATAATATATAAATAAATCATAAAAATTATATTATCATTTAATTATGTGTTATTAACTTGTTATTATATTATTAAAAAAATGACCTTTTTAAGATAATTATTATATATTAAATTTGAATATATTATTAATGCAAAAAAAATTAAATTATTATTTAATTATGTATTATCATGTAATCAAAAATATTTGACTTTCACATTAATTAATCAAAATTCACATATGTGATATTGTATAAAATTAATTAATAATATAAAAAAAATTTATACTGACAATGTATTAAAATTAAACTCAATTATTATAAATAATGTATTAATATATGGTTGAATGATAATATTATAATATAAAAAGCTTAAAAATATATAGTATACAAAAAATTTAATATTAAGAGTAAAATATTTTCTTAATGGACATAAAAAAATTATTTACTTAATCTATTACTAATAATAAAGGAGATTGCTAATTTTGATATCTACTTTTGCATTTTTTAAATAGTCATACAATTTTATCTTTTTTCAAAATTTTATACAAGAATAAAAGTGTAAATACATTTAATTACACAAAAAAAAAAATCTATCGGTGTGCCAGTTGATCCGCTTGTGAGTTTAATTTTAATGTATAGAGTAAATTACACTTACATTTAATAACAAGTTAACTTAACATCTCATTATTTCAGGCCACGTCATAGTAATTACTTTTTGTCAATTTTAAAAACCACATCGCCTCACAATTTCTTCCGCTCGCCATACGTGAAAGCTCACTGTCTCTTTTATCCTCGTCATTTGAATCCATTTTTCAACGTCAGTCGATTGTTTCTTTTCAATTTTTTTTTTGTTTTACTTTTGCATATTGGAATTTTTCAACGAAGAGCAATAGAATTTTTTTTTTTGTCAGATACTACGTTATATTCCTGCTTTCAAATATAATACCGAATCCCATGAAAACATATTGCTCCTAATATACGAGATTCATGATAGATTTTTTAATATGTGTAAATTAATATAGTCACTAATTTTTTAAAATTTAAATTAATTGAATATCAAATATTGTTGAGTATTTATTAGTTTAGTCCAATTTTGTGATCAATTTTATTATTGAGCTCTTATAAGTACTCAAACTCATATGAATAATATTATTTTAGGTTTATGGGTCTTGTATATAGATTTTTTATGATGGATAGGTTAACTCATATTATAAATACAAGGAGAGACTTATGCTCCATTCTCATCCTGCATCTCAGACTGAACCGATATGTATGTACACATTCCTACACCACATCGAAGTTGCCCCATTGGTAACCTTCTTCACCGCGACGGGTTTGTTACGTATATAGGAATGAGGATAGTTTCTCTCTCTACACACAACCACCGTCGCGATTTTCCTTTAAAGATCGGCGGATGACCGCACTCATATTTGTTATTTTCAAACGTGATTCTTGAACTCTGGTTAATGGAATGGTTATGGAGAAATAGAATCAGATATATTATATTTTATACATGCCATAATTTGAGATTAAATGGATTTAGAAATTTTGACATATCTTTAATTAGTTTGAAACAAAATTTCTTCAATTGGTATCAGAGCCAATTTAATCCTAATTATAGTTATAAATTTTTTATTGTTGAGAATGAGAATTTTGGTCAATTCAAGAACATCTTTTTTTGAAAAATTAATCAAAACTCAAAATTGATTTTGATTCCTGTTGTTTGAAATTTTGGCAATTTTTCAATACGTAATTTGTGTATATTTTTTGTGTAATTTTTTCAATCATACAAGAACATCATTTATGATTTTGGTTTTCCTTAAGCATTATTATTATTATTATTATTCCCAATCCTGATTTTGGAATGTGCACCATGTAATTTATTTTTTTTTACTTTTGCATATTGGAATTTTTTAACGCAATAATTTTTTTGTCAGATAATTAATTTTTTACCGAATCCCATGAAAACATATAATTTTGACAAATCTTAAATGACTTTAAAGTTTCTTTGTGAGAGTTAATGAAAATTAATTAACTACATTTTTCTTTAAAGATTTTGGCATCTTTCATATTCGTCCTTTTCTGAATCCATTTTTTCAACTCTGATCTCTTGATATTATATTTTATACATGAATTAGTTTGAAACAAAATTTCTTCAATTGAAGGCAATTTAATCCTAATTATAGTTATAAATTTTTTATTGTTGAGAATGAGAATTTTGGTGAAATCAAATTTTTCAATGCACTTTGTATATTTTTTGTGTTTTTTTCAAAATTAATGATTTTGGTTTTCACAATTATTATTATTATTATTCCCAATCCTCGATATTTCACAACTATTTTTTTTCTTCGACCCGAATTATTCATATAAAATTGCATAGTCTCATAACTCACATTTTAAAAAATTTTGTGTAAAATTGGGCATGTTATACTTTTTATACTCTCACATGTGATATTTTTTGAGTACTCAAATAAATTTTTTTTAGGTTGTTTTATGCTATATTGAAATTATTGTACTCTTTAGATTGTTATACAATTTAAATTTGTGAGAGTTTGTGTAGATAATTACCAAAATATTTTTTTTTGGGATTGTTTTAAGTGTATAATATTGTATATATGTTAAAATTGCTGCACTTTTATAAACTATTGTGCAAATTAAATTTTGGGAGTTCATTTGGAATATTCAGAGTTATTTTAGATAATTTTGTTCATATTTATTATTTAGATAAATTTTGTATGATAAGGAGCATTGATATCGATAAATATATTATTTTGATGTCAAGAAATTCATGTTGATTGTATGCATTTTATTGTTGTTGAGAATTTTTTTTTTATGGAAGACTTATTTAAATAAGTTTAGGCATATTAAAATTTATTTATTTATACATATTTTGCTCCTCTTTAATTGTTAATGTCAATTTTATTAGTTGAGCTTGTTGAACTCCGTAAATTGTGCAATCTAATATTGAGAGTTATTATTGAAATAATTTTTTCATTATAAGAGCATGATAATGTATCATGTGCTGCATATAATTATTTTAATATTGGACGTTTGTGCATTGACAATATTAAAGTGCTTTGATATATATTTTTAAGAATTAAGGTACAATTATATGTGATTAATTTTATTATATATTGTGCCATTGTAAATTTAAATAAATTACTTTCAATGTGGCCATTATGAGAATATTATTAAAATAATTTTGATTATTGAGAAATATTTAAGGCAATGACAAATTTATATTAAGTCATTATTATGGTTAAGTTTTATATATCTCGTAAGTTTATTTTGTTAGCCATTTGTAAAAGTTATATAAAATTCTGGTGATTTGAATCTTATTAAGTTAGCATCCACTTTTGTTGGCTCTACACACACAGATGAGCAACACACTATCTAAGATTAGTTATAAAACTTATATGATTATTGGCATATTGTATAAGTGCATAAGTGAAGAAATTTGTTCTTAAGGTCTTCTTCTCTCTTTTGATGCCTATTTTTTGAATATGCAATTATGTATGAGAGTGTGAAAATTATCTGATTGATGTGGCATAAAAATTTTTGAAATTCTATAAGCAAATTTGTCATTGATTATTGTAGTTTCTTATGGTCACATACTCACCTATTGTAAGACTAGTATTGTGTTTTGTAAATCTTGTGAAATCTTATCTCTAAGAGTTCCATCCAGAATATTTATAATTATTTTGAGTATTTTGTATAGTTGTGAGCTCGCATTCGCGGAACCAATTACGACAAAGTGTTATATTATTAATAATATTATTGTGTTTTCATTAAAAATTATGTTAATAATGCACTTACCCTATCGGTTTGTCTTTATTAATTTAATTTTTGATGTTTTGTTGAATGCATTAAATGATTGTGCCCTTAGAGTTTTCAGTATTCTCTCGATACTAGCTTTAGCGGCATGATATTTAATGGTTTATGAGAGTTTGCTTGTTCATTATAATCTGGGACCCTTAGGTGAGATTATAATGGCATAGCAGCTCAAATTGTTATGACATATGTATTATGTTACTCATTGTCAAGTGTTTTATCGAATTAAATTAAGCAACCTTGAATATTTGTATTGTTTTGTGAAACTTGACGAATAAAATAATTTGGCAATCTGTAGCAATCTATTTTTTTTTATTTGGATATGTAATTTTATCAAATAAAAAAATTAATAATGTTGAAAGGATTGCAATTAATGTTGGATTGTGTAAGTAATGGACATATCCTTCGGTGTGACATTATTTGGTATAACCATTTGTGTGATAGAAAAAATAGTTTAAATTTTATTTTAAAAATCTTAAAAAATATTGCTTGTGCATAAACAATGAAAATATTGATTCAACTATTTTACTCTATCAAGTGGAAGAGACTTGTATATTGTAATCCAGGATCCTTAGGCGGGATTGCAATGATGTAAGGGCTCTAGTTCAATTAATTGTCCAACTAATTAAATGATGGAAAACCAATACAATTATGGTTGCTTAAGTATAATAAATGTTTTAATACATGTTCTCTAATTTTTGTATTTGTCATCGCTTTGTTGTTACTTGTTCGGACCTGTTGAGGACATTGTTGAGTATCCTAAAGTATGTTGTAATATAGTGAACTCCCTATAATTGTCATGTTGTGTTGATATATTTTAGTCTTAATAAGACATGTTGAAAACATAAACAATTTTTTTATTTTGTACCATTGTTTTTGCTGTATTAAATCACTAGCCTGTTGAATTTATTTTGTTATAAGTATTGTCCTAGTAAATTGAGAAATATTATTTTGTTGATATGATAGTGATAATTATTTTCGCTTAGTATCTTGAAATGATAAATTTGAATATTTCCTTTTATATTATTCAAATGTCGAAATCCTCAAAGGAATTTTTTTTAGTTTTGCTAATTTTCTTAAGAAAAATTATTGGGATTAAAATTATTCAAGTATTGTTGTGAAGAAAACGTTCTTCCAATTATGGTTTAATCATTTTGTGAGGATTTATTTTTTTTAAGTCTAATTTATTGTGTTGATTAGTTCAACTTTAGAATAAAAAAATAATTAAATTTTTTTTTTTTGTCGATGATACAAAATTTATGATGAATACATTAAGTTAAACTTATTATACTTATGACATTCACTTTGAAAAAAAAAATTCTTTTGGATTGAAGTAAAAGAATGTGTATATTTAATTCTTATGTATTTATATTTTGATTTTGTAAATTACCTGACAATCAATATGAATTAAAGCTCTTCGTTTCTTATAAGAAGAAAGCGATTTTGTAAGTGTTGTTCTTTTGAAATACTTGTTGACAATTTTGAAGTCTGTCATGTATGAACCCTAATATTAAAGGCAATTAAATGCTTAGGTGCAAGTTAAGTTGACTTGATACGGACTGTCAAGTATTATTGTTTAATATTGATTTTGATGTTGTTTACATCAATAGGTGTTGTCATAAGTAAGTGAGAGCAAATTTGTTATTAATGTGTTTTGTGCTAATTGTATATTGATGGCCAATATTACTATTATTGTTAAATGGGAGACAATATTCTATATTAAATTGTTTCTATCATGTGAAAAATCTTGGTGATGTCATTTTATGTCTAAGGCATAAAGACCTTTTAAATCATAATATATTAATGGATTATCTCACAAGGCACACATTGTTATAAATTTTGAAATATATTTGTGTTCTTATTGCACATTAATGTTTACTATAGTGAGAGTTGGAGACTGTCTTCTGGTTATGTCCTTAATAGTGGTTAAGTATAGGTCTCATGTGCTTCCACTGCTGGTACTCTAATGTTGTGCTCAAGTGTGCATGTGTTTATTATTATTATTATTATTATTATTATTATTATTATTATTATTTTATTATTTTGTCATTGTGAGACTTGGGTTTTGAGTGAGTTGTTGAAAACTTGCAAGTGATCCCATAATATGTATAAAACATTTGAGATTTTAAACTCACTCGTATGTTGTTAAGTCTTTTAAGTGATCATTATGGTTTTGTGAAATATAGATTACCTTATTTGTTAAAATTCTTTTGTGGTTTTGTGTTTGCGATGACAAAGAGGAGTTAACTTGTTGTAAAGTCTCATATGGACACTTATAATCTCCTCAATTATGAATGCAGAGTTTGTGGTTGATAATGAAGTAATTTTGTGAGACTGTGGTTAATAAATTTTGTATAGATTAGCTTAATATTGTTTCTATTGTTATGACCATATTTTGGATAACTCTACAATATTGTGTTTCTCTCTAATTTGGTATTTGTGTCGTTAAAGAGAGATGGTGAGTTTCAGGCTCACATTGAGTACTTTACCATAGAGTTGATACTCTCACTAATAATGATGTTACCATTAGAGTATTTTGAAACTTTTGGACTCTAATGGGGTTATTATTGCTGTTTTGTTTTGATATATTGGATTAGTGAGAGAATGTACATTATAATTATAATTATTATATAGTCTTGAGACTCATTGAAATTGTTGTTGCCATATGTTGTTGTTGTGCACACTTTTGTGATGATATGGCGTATTGTTGGAGACTTTAGTACTCGGTCTCATTTTATTATACTGAGATATTTTTTTTGAAATATTTTGTTGAATCTCAGTACGCATCCTTGGTAGATGCCGTGGTCATTTTGTAGGGAATTGCTCATTGATCACACTTTTGGTATGCAATTTTGTTGTGTTTTTCCTTTGACCCACATACCACATTTTGTTAGGTCACCGAGTTATAAGTATCTTGCATGTATGATATCAGTACTCCTATCGAGTATGATTTTCTGCATTGTTGAGATGCTTGTAATTCCATTTTAGACCGATGGTTGAAAGTGCTTATTCATAGTTGACATTCTTATGATCACGTTAATCTGGAGAGTTATTTTATTTAAAGTTAAGTGTCTATATTGTCTAAGTGGGAGATTAATAGATTTTTTAATATGTGTGGGCTAGCATAGTCACCAATTTTCTAAAACTCAGATTAATTGAATGTCAAATGTTGTTGAACATCTATTGGTTTAGCTCATTTGTGATCAATTTTATTATTGGGCTCTTATAAGCACTTAAACTCATGTGGATAATATTGTTTTAAGTTTATGTGCCTTGTGTATGAGTTTTCTATGATGGGTAGGTTAACTCATATTATAAATACAAGGAGAGACTCTTATTCTCATCCTATATGTATTGTGGTTGCCCCATTGAGGCTATAAGGATTTGTTACGTATATAAGGAATGAGGATAGTTTATCTCCTCTACACACATGCACCGTTCGCGATTTCCTTTAAAGATCGGGCATGACCGCGCTCATATTTATCATATTTATTATATTTTATACATACCATAATTTGATATTAAATAGATTTAAAATTTTTGACATATCATTAATTAGTTTGAAACAAAATTTCTTCAATTCATTAGTCCAAATTCTGCACAATGATTTGCGCCCCCTTAATTTTTACGTGGGAATCAAGATGCTGCATGCTTCAAAATTTTGTACAGCGCCCAGTGGTTATGCGATTGATTATGTTACCTGGTTGGGTCTGGAGCACTAACACTGGGTTCTTGCACTTCGGCGGGGAGGAGAGGCACGGCGACGAGAAGAAATTGTAAGGGCTGTGGTTTCCAAAATCGACAAAAGTGTAATTACTGAGAGTATGACGTGTTGAGTTGTTATTGGATGTCATTAGCTGAGGCTATTAATACTTTCAAATACTTATCTTACTCCTAATCAACCACTTATAATTTTATGAAGATAAAAATAAAAGTTGTGATTGGCTAATAAGAATTGTAGATAAATAATTGAGGATGTTAATAATCTCATCATTTATTTTAATAATATATTAAAATGAAACTCTTTCTTAATATACATATTAAATTAAATTTTTAACCACTATTCCAATTAAAAAAATTAAAACCACTATTATTGTAAAAAGAATTATAATATCATTTAATTACTTTATTAAAAGAAATGGAGTTTTTTTAAAATATATATATATTCAAAGAGATTGAGTTTTTAATAGTTGTCATTATGATTTTGTATTAAAAGAGTCCAAATCAAAACCTAATATAAATGGAATAATTTGAAGAATTTCTTATTTTAGCCTTTCATTATATGTGTTATTGTATGGTTTTTTGTCCCTTAAAAAAGTTGGTTTGGGGTGTGTGTGGGATGAAGATAAGTTCGGTCAAGTTAAGTTTTGTTTAAATAAATTTATGTCTATTTTGCAAAATATCGTAACCAACTCTAACCTATTATCTAACATACATTTTTTTGGGACTCAACATGACTTTTTTGTAAAAATATAAAAGCTTGTCTTAACTTAAAAATGTATTTAAAGTTTTGCATTACATGAATGCTTTTAAATAAATCTAAAAATTTAAACTTTATAGTTTTAAATAAGTATAATATTTAATAAAATTATTATAGTTTACATAAAATAAGTATATTTTATTAATATATAAATTAATAAATGAATTATTTACTAAAAGCTCAAAATTTAGTTTACTTAATTAAATAGACATTTTTAAAATTTTAAATCTAACTTATTTATTAAATAAGTTATGACAAAGTACACTAAAATAAGGTATAGGTATACCTCTAATAGGTCTCTTGACCTTTTCTCACCCTAAGGGTGTGAACGGCAATCTCCAAAAGATAAGAGATTCAAAGAATTCTATGCTTGGCAAATGGCAAATTTGAGGTTGTCCCTATATAAGCTTTTTTGCTTTAGTGAGAGGGTACAAGGGATATGGTTTAATTAAATTAAATTAAATAATGATGAAACATTCAAGTTTTATTTTTGAAAAAAGGCATTCCCTAATAATATGATTCAAAATATTTGTTTACATTTTATTAATGACTTATATTTATACCACTTTTATGAAGATATCTTTTTTCTTTTCTTTTCTTGATAGAAGGATAAGGATGTCCCTTTTCTTTTATATGTGAATAACTTGAATTTTATGTTGGTATCTTATATATATATTGATAAAGAGTATACTTTCAACAGATAAGGATATTGACATTCTTATTATTTATTCTCATTTTCCATTAATTAACTATATATTGTAATTTTTTAGAAATAACTTTGATTAAAAAAATTATTCTATTCAAATTATATCTTAATAAACTCAATTATGGTTAGCTCCTGTTGGAATAGACTTTAATCCTAGACGAACTTTACTTACAACGTTAGAGTTCAAATTCAAAAGTCATTACTTTGAAGAGAACTTTATTTAATCATCATTCCTTATATTCATAATTCATGATTAATTACTATGTACCAAAAAAAAAGTATACCTTACTAAATTATTTTTCTATTCACACTCTCATAATATTAATTATTTTTATTAATGAATTAATCACCAAAGTACTTAAATGACAATGTTTAGTGCTTTACTCCTCGACAAAAGAAACAAAGAAAAGAAATTGTTGGCACACATCATTTCTTGAGAAATCATTTTTAAAATTATTAATATTAAATATCAATAATATATTTGGGTTAGACATGATGATAAGTAAACTAAGACCTCGTTCGGTACACATGATAGTATAGTATAAAATAAGATGATAGGGTAATATAAAACATGATAGTATAACTAATAGGATAATACATAATTATATCTTTTGTTTGATAAAAAAATTATAAATTAACTGATTATATAACATTTTTTTAAGATCAAAATGTCTTTTCGTCATCTCTTTACTCTCCTCCTCCTATTCTTCATTGCTCCTTCTTCACTGAATCATCATTCTCTATCGAGGACAATAGATCATCAAGGGGCAACATTGAGTCAAGACGGCGAGCCTTGGTGATGAACTTCAAAGCATGTGTGCGATCCCCAGATTCTAATGCTTGTTTCCCAAATTTCAAGCATTTCAATGCATCTTCCTTGTTCTCATCCATTTTCAATTTCCAATAGATCTAGTGAAACGCATAAGCGATGATAATGGATTGGGAAATAAGGGATATGATACGGTGTTTGAATCGAAAAATGAAAGGAAAAGTAAAGAGATTGGGGGAAATGAAACTTATAGATACAGATGGAACCAGAAGACGATCGTTGAAGAATTGCTTTGTGAATGAGGAAAAGGGGGGTAAACAAAAATTTATCGAATTAAGGTTTCATAATTAGGAATTGTTGTTCTTCAGAAATTGGAATGGAATAACTCTTCAACTCATCCTCATCATTCCTTTTCCATTTTATTTATACATAAACAATTAATTTTAGGTTAAATTAATTTACAAATCCTTTTTTAGAAATTTTCAATTAGATAATTATTATTGATGGTGACGGTTGTGGTGAGGATAAAATAGAAATAAAAATCCTATTAGGTCTTATCATATGTTAGGAGAGGTGATAGAGTTATTAGCTTATAATATGATAAAATGACTTAACCTGATTTCATTATACTATCAGGTGAATGCACCAAACATTAAATAAGACTTGATAATATTAGCTTATATTATCATATCTTCTTTATACGATCTGCCAAACGTAGCCTAAATTTCTAACAAAAAGGCCAAAGTTAACAACCTAATTGTGCTCGCATAATTAGTCTCACGTATATTTTTCTCCACATTAATCCTTTTTTCACACAAGGAATCGTAAAAGTCTAAAATAAGCATTAATGCTACTTTTTAAGTTGACAATACGTCCCCGACAATTTATAATTGACCTCAGAATAGAAACAAATAAGATTGACTTCCACGAATTGTAATTTATAAACATTGCCAAATAATGGGGTTATCTCTTGCCCTTGAGAAAGGGTCAAAATATATATCCTTAAAGAAAATATTTCTTTGCCAAAAGAAAAATGTTTAGCAGCTTTTTTAAAATAATAAATAAAAACTATTAAAACAAATAAAGGAAGAGCCTACCAGAAGAAAAGCATGCCAAGACAAGAATTTAACTCCAATTTCATGCTATTTTCCACCATTAGAGCAAGAGATTTCATTCAATGTTTGTCTTCCACAATTTGTTGTATTTTGACCAAAGAATGTTTTACAACACTTTCTTTTTTTAAAATTAGGATCAAGTAATGTTTATGTCTGTTTACACGCATTTTAATTAATATACTGATCAAAATTTTCCGAAAACCTCATAAATTGATATAATTATAATTCAAATTTGTGCATCTACACGCACATCATATGTTCATATATTACGACCCAATCACATGGGATTGTTTTACATCTTTCACTGCTACTAATAGTTAATTAGTTGAATTTTCAATGAAACTGAAAAGAGAGGTAAAACTCATATTTGACTTTCTCAAAATGCATTGAAGTTAGGTCGCCTCCACCGCTAACTCCGAGGACTTAATTCAGAAAGTTGTAAATTTTTATAATAGATATTTATAGTTATATTTTATTTATGTACTTTGTCGATGTTTATGAATGTTGTGTTCAATAATTTTGTAGTAGGAAATTTCATAATGGATTTTTCTCAATTCATGCATGTACTTACAATAACAAAAAAATGAAGAAGCTATAGTACATCCATTAGTTAACAGTCAGGGTTTGTTTGTTTTAATTATTATTATTCCTCTTTTTAAAGCCTGACATAGATACTTCAAACAAAACTATCAGTCCATTATATGATTTTTGTACAGTTCATGCATGTACTTATAATAACAAAAATTTAAGAAGCTATAATACATCCATTATTTTAAACAGGCTTTGAGAAGGGTTTTCTTTTTTCTTGTTTATTTTAAGCCCCATTAGATACTTCACACAAAACTATCAGTCCATGCATTTCTATTGTTTAATAATACTTCAATTTAAGAAAGTATTGATCTCAATAGGGGCCCGCGCAAAGCTCAAGTACATGTCTCATAATAATATATGCGAAAGAGATTTATATACATCACCAGATGTAAAGAAGAGGTGAATATATGAGATTCGTTCTGTAGACTGATCAGCGTAACCCGTAACATGCGTGGGTTAAGGTCAGATAAAATATTAATCTATTCAAACACGGATTTATTGGCTCGATTCGTTTAACCTAGCCACGAATTTATAGATCAGTCTGCGAGTCCCCCAACTTTTATTTTTTTAATATGTTGACTCATTAGGCTATCAAACCCAAGTAATAAGAGGCCCAAATCTTAACTGTGGCCCAATAAAAAACATTGCTACTGATTTTTAAAAAAAACTAAAAACCCTAAACATCACACAATACACAGACACACAGTGCTTCTCAACTCTCATCTCCTGCTGGCTCTCCTCGCCGGCCCGCCGCTGCCCCTTTATGCTGCGGCGCCACTTCCCTCGTCGGCATGCGAGTTGCGACCTGCCGACCGCGATCTCGCCTGCGACTGCGGGCTACCCCCTCCGTCACTCGTCTCGCCTCGCCTTGGAGATAGAGGCGGAGTGAGGAGGAAGTGGCTGCGCCGGAACTTCTAGATCCAGATCCAGATACAGGAAACCGTGAGCGATAAGAGCAAGAGATCCAGATCTTGAGCGATAAGATCTTAGCGGGGACGAGGACAACAGAGTTCGCGGCTTCTTGCTTGGTGCCTGGGAGGGTTTCGACCAAAGGGGGTTAGGCTGGGGTGAGATCAATGGGTTGAGGAATGAATGAACGGGGATCGTGAGATATGAGGGTTTGAATTGATTTGAGGATTTCACTCCCCTGTTTTCTGTTTTTAGGGCAAAAACAATAAAAGAAGAAGGACATCGCAGGCTGCGGTAACCCGCGGTCCAACGCGGTGCTGATGCATTCAAGCTGCGAACCAACTCACAGGCGATATAAAATCGGTCTATTTTAAACACCATATACATAGTTCGTTGGCGGTGGTCCATTGTGATCCGTTGCAAATCTTAGTAGCCCATATACCCACGTCTAATGGAAAGTAAGATCAATCTCATTAAACCAGAAAGGCAAGACAAAAGATTATAAAGGTGATCTAATCTAACAAGCTGTTCAAAAATTGCATAAAAATTGGAAGAGTAAGAGATACCATTAAAGTCCAAAACCAAGCATGCAAATAACTAATAAATAATGTGTATTATACAGTAATCGGGCAACTATGCTATAAGCTATTGTGCCACATGGACTATTGCAATTCACAAGAATGCACCATCTGGCAACCATACAGGATTTGTGGCAGCACAAACAAGCTAATACCAAAACCAAAAAAGAACAAACAAACATATTAAGCTATTTAGAGATAGGTAAATGGGCCAACCTGTTTTGCACTGTCCACTGTCTCGCCCCGTAACAGGTTGCTTATAAACGGATCGGGTTGAGGTTGGCCTACATTTTTATAGTTCAATGAAATATCAACTTAGGTCTGACTCACCTTAACCTGCGGGTTTGTTACTTTTTTTTTTTAATTTTTTCCTTTAGTTTATAATTATTTAGAGTTTTGAATCGCATTTGGGTCATTGAAATCATTTGGACTTGAAAGGTGTTTTTTTTTTTAATTCTTTGGCAAGACAACTAGTTAGGAGAAAAATGTGTTAAAAATAGTATTTTCTTTTTTAAAAAAATAAATGTTTTACGGGTCAGTGAACTGATTCACAGGTTAACATTAGTTAAATGAATAGACTCACATTTAAACGGACTTACAAAGTACATAATTTTAACTTGTGCGGATTGTGGGTTAAATGTCTCAACTCGAATGTCATGGCCCATTTACTCAGTTCTAATGCCATTGAATAAATTTCAATCATTTCTCATGTGACTTATTGGTCAAAAGTATTTTTTATGTTCAAATTGCCTCTTGAAATATATCTAATAAAATCTTTATTTAGTATATATATATATTCAACAATTTATATGGTGTGACTCAACTAGTAAGTAGGCTTAAAGCCTTAAACTCAACAGTTGTGAATCCTTTCTAATATTCAAACATGCAAAAAATCACTTGTGAGAAGGAGAATTAGTTTCACAACGATAACCTCCTAAGGGAAAAAAATGTATGTTTGATTAGCAAAAATTCAAAAATAATTTTAGTAAATAGTTTGAAAAGAAAAAATAAAGTATTTTTTAAAAAAAAATAAAGAAACATGACTGGCTTTGCCGGAAAACTTGTAACCCTTGTTGTAATGAAATGTATTCTGCTATTAGATCACACGTTCTTATTAACTAATTTTTTCAGTTTTATAATTTATATTATTATCATCACTAATATTTTTTAATACAATATTTTTATATGAAATAATTGATTCAAATATATTTTTATATAAATTACACTTACCCCTCTCGAGATTTGTCAATATGACACTTAACGTTATTCTTCTCGGAATATAACATTTTCCCTCATTTGTCCTTCAGTCTTGTTATTCGTTCAATCAAAATACGTTCAACTTTATTTAATTCACTCATAAAATTATTCTGTATGCTGCGAGAATGCTACAGTCGCATATAAAATAGTTTGACATCTTTCTTATATTAACATACAGTGTAAATACAATGTGTGTATTTTAGTGTACATAAAAAATGAACACCTTTAACTAACCAAGCTGTTATCTTTTCCTTCCCATTTAATTATGGTTAACTCCATCAAATACAAAAGGTTACACAAACACAACACAAGTTATCCTAACTCTTTTAACCATCTAAGTTACTAGAACACAAGTCTCTCTCTTTAGGAAGTGGGGCTATTGGCATGGTGGATGCCCTTTGGCATTGGCTGGTCTGAAATAGTGGCTGATGGATGGAAGTCAGAGCCTAGGAGCGACGCGACTGGTGGATGGCGAGGCAGGTGCACAGTTTGGGTTTGCTTGGTCGAACAGCGACGCTGCGCATGATAGTTTGCGACGAGGAAACAGCAGCTCGTTTGGCGGCTTGCAGCGACAAAGTGACTGGACCCTGATGATGGTAGCTGGCGGCGATGTGGGCTCAACTTTGATCAAACTTCTAGGTTTAAAACAAATGGGTTCACGTATGAGTTCCACCGCCAGAGTTAAAAGCAATGGCGGTGACTTTGCGAGCTCTATGAATTGGACGACGCACGATTGGGCTAGGATGATCGATTGAGGATGATTTCAAGAGGCAGAGATGTAGGGATTTGTGTAAGTGGTGTGTGGTGGTTGATTCGATTTTGGGCGTGATTTGGGGCTTGGAGTTTAGCAGGGGGTTTCAGTGGCTGGGGCTATGGTTTCCTCTTCTTATGTTAGTTGTTTTGATGGTTGAAACAGAGGGATGGGTTTGGAGGTGGCTCAAGTGCAGGGGTTGTGTCTGATTCTGTGACTATTTCCTCACACGAGGATAGTTACTCGGAGATAGGGTCTTCGATTCTGTTTTGCGCCAAAGCATTTTTGAATTAGCAGTAGCATTAGCAATAGAAATAATACATTTCACCAATCCCAGTGGCTTTTACAGTGGCAATAGTCTGAATTCTCCTGTTTTGCCTCCATTGAAGTTCCACTCTGGTTTGCTGGCACCTCGTTTTGGCTTTGGTGACCAGGATAGGATAGTGATGAAAGCCTGGCTTCACTGCCTGGTGGTGATGGTGACACTGAGGATGGGGATTTCTCTTATGAAGAAGTCTCTGGTCCCAATCATCTTGACTACTTGGAGAGGCTAATAGCACAGTGCTATGATGAGGAAGAACTATTTGGATGTAAAGTCACTAAAGTGAATAAACCGGAAGGGCGCAATGAGATTTTGAAGAAAGGTTTGGCAAATGAGAATCTAACCATTGAAGTTCCAAATAGTGTTAGAAGATTCATAGATAGAGAATTGGATTTCCAAGAAATGTGTTTAAAAGAAGATGACTGCATTCAGCTTCAAAAGCAAGTTCACCTACGCAAACTCAATTGCCTTGATGACCCAATTGAATTGGGTACTCCAAGTGTTCAGTGGATTATGATGGGAGAAGTTTGAGTTCAATTGAACAAAAAGCCAAGACTATAAAAGCCACTGAGATTGGTGAAAAAGGGTCTTGACCACGAGACTTGGGACCAAGGATAAGCATCTAGCAACTCCATCTAATCGGTCTTACACCTCTAAACCTTTTTTTCAAGAAAAAAAAAAGCATCATAATGAAGCAACCATGGTAAGTTATAAGTATATTCCGTCAGCATCTTTTAACCATTTTGTTAGTCAAGGAGGTCAAATAGGGGGGGCAGTGTTATATTTGGAGAAGAATGGAGCCAAGTCTCATATTGGCAAACATCGCGGGGGCTAAGTATCATACTGTCATATAACCATGGGGTGCATGCTTGCACCTTGCTACAGGAAGGTGCACAACAGCATTCTCCCTACAGTAGATGCTCTTCCAAAAGCAACACCAATATTGTAGAAAAAGTACCTATAATGGTGGCAGCGTTATAACTAACAGCAAAAGAGACAGTGCAAATAAACAACAGGAGTGCACAACACTAGTTACTTGTGTATTATATATATGCAACATAAGCCAGAAAACGAGTTCAAACACACCTCCATTTGGGCAGACCGCAGGGTATACAATAATATATGTAAGTCCTCTTCTTATGAAGCTAACAACAAATCCCCAATATTCATTAGCCATCTCCTTTGGGCAGACAGTCTACAAATACTAGAGGATCCCCACATCAACATGCTCAATGCAATTCCCAATTAGAAAACAAACAATAACCCCAAACATCAATGTGTTCTTTCTACTTTAAAATGCCTTGAAAGCATTAGACGGGTCAACAACATTTTGTAGCTTTAAGATGAAGTTTCCCTTGTACAAGGAAAAAATATCTCAGCTCTCTAGACTTCAATCCACTTTGTGTTTGGAGATTTTGTTAAGTCTGCCTATTTGTACAAACATCTCCTTCGATTCAGTGCTACCGATTCAAGGTTACACAGATTAACCAATTTTTCCCATGCTCTCAGGAAATTCAGTGAGATATTGCAATAGGACAGCAGCAAAGGTCTGCAGATTGTAGAGTTTACATGTAAGAACTGGCAAATTTTGAATTTCGTATGAGGTCTAAATATTGCAGTATAATAATCCAACAAGATAGTTAGGCAACACAGTGATAATTATTATTATGTGACAAATATGACACCCTTGACTGTCTTATGCTGGCAAAAGCTAGCAAGGCACGTAGACCTTTAAATCCACACAAGTATTAAATTAAATGTATAGAAATAGTCGTACTTCTCTATATTGTATGACAAATGACGAACTCATTCAAGACTCATGGTTATCAAATGTATTTTGACCAGCACCATTTGTATTAATTGGTATATTAACTTCAACTGCCGGAGATTGTGGGTCTAGGCCAAGAGTTCTGTTCGCAAGTGGAGAAACTTCATGCTTTTCTTCTGAAATTACATCCTTAAGTATGGAGGATGTTGATCTCAGCTTAATCACACTTCTCATTAATATCTCATTACAGTCCTGTACCAGCAATTCACAATTTCCTGGCATCTTTGGAAGAGAAGCCATAAGGTGACTACATTCAGAAATCTGTAGTTTTACCAGGGATGGAAGGTAGTTGGGTAAGCCTTGCACAAGCTGCGGGCAATGTATCAAATAAAGTTCACGGAGGCATTGAAATCCAATGCCTTCCACTTCAGAAACAATCCACTCTCTCCAATTGAGCATATCAGCAATCCACAAAATCTCTAGAGACTGAAATGGCACATGCATAGCAGTCATGCCGTAGAACTCAGTGCCTATAGATTTCACCTTGTCGCAGCCTTCAATAAAGAGCTCTTTAAGAAATGGAAGCTTCCCAAGTGGTGGCAAGAAGGAGCAATTCATACAGTAACGAAGATCAAGGACCTCTAAAGTTGCAAATGAGGCATCCACCAACCAATTTGGAAACATTTTACCAGGATAGCCTAAAATTTTAAGCATTTTCACTCCTTTGGGTGGTTCAAATTTTTCAAGTACTTGATGAACAGAAACATCTTGCTGCGAACAAAGCAGTTGGTTCCATCTCAGCGAAAGATCAACTAGGTTTCCTTTTTCTTTTAATTTGGCATCCAAAGCATCAGTGACATTGGCCACATTCTGCAACCCTGTAATGCATAGTGTTTGAATTTTTGAAAGCCCTGCAAGCTCTGCAACTTTTGACCCATTATTTCCAACAATGAAGTCAGTCAATATTTGGAGATTTGTCAATCTACCCATTTGTAAAGGCATCTTCCAAATATTAGTGCCTCTGATATCCAGATGGTGCAAGTTGATCAAATCCACCAGTTTACTAGGCAACTTTCTGAGAAAACGACAAAATGACAATTTCAAACTTTGCAAATCATACAGGCCACCTATTGACTCTGGCAAAGTGTGTACGGCAGAGAAAGAAAGATCGAGGTCGTGAAGATGTATTAATTTTCCAATAGAATCTGGCAACTGTGACATTTGAGTGCCTCTAATATCCAGATGATGCAAGTTAATCAAATTGGCCATACTGCTTGGCAATTCTCTGAGATCATCACAAAAAGACAACAACAATGTCTGTAAATTATGCAGTAAACCAATTGAGACTGGCAATGTGCATATTGCAGTGAAAGAAAGGTTAAGGTAGCGAAGATGCCTCAATTTCCAAATAGGAACAGGCAACTTAACAATATTGAAGTGAGACAAAGAAAGCACTTGCAAGTACTTTGAACTGGACAAGGACAAAATATTAGTGCACAATTGACTAGATACAGACTCTGGCAGAAACTGATGTGAAAAATGAAGTGATAAAAAAGTTCTTACACAACGAAATGGGTAACATTCCCAAAATTTCTGAGAGAACTTCTGTAAAGTTGGGTAACATGACAAATAGTGAGCATTATTAGATGCAAGATGGCTCTCATCATTTCCATCAAAGCTGAAATGAAATTTTGGGGATACGAACAAGGCTAAATCATAAACCATATCATGCATTGTGAAAACCACAGTACCACCACTATGTGACCTTATGAGAAATGATCTTGCTACAAGAAAATCGAAATACTCATTGCCGAGCTCTATCATGGTTTTACCATTTTCCAGTTGAATAAAACCTTCGGCCATCCACAAAAGGACCACTTGCCTCTTCTGAAATTTATAACCCTTAGGAAACATGGCAAGATAAGTAATGCATCGTTTCAGTTTTGCAGGTAGATAAAGATAGCATAATCTTATAAATGGGGCAGGAAGATTCATGTCCGTTGAATCCCATTGTTTGCTTCTCCATATCTCCACCCATACATTGTAATCCTGCTTGTGCAGGAGACCCCCAATCATTTTCGCAGCTAAAGGCACACCTCCACATTTCTTCAGGATCCTTTTTCCCGCTGCCTCCAGCTGAGGTTGACAACCGAGCCTCCAATCACTCATGTTTATAGTCGTCGGCCGCGCCGCACCACCACTAACATCATCACCATCCGCCATCAGAGATTATGAAGTTCTTGCCTCCATTTGTCCGTTTCCAAAACAATGCTCTGAAAACAAGGACCAGCAATCTTCCAAGGGCAAGAAGCTCAGATGCAGAACATGATCAGCAAGCATTTCCAACGCTGCCTCGGTTGTATGCGTGGTTAGGATGATGGCACTCCCTTTCGCAGCAGATTCAAAGCAAGTTCGAAGGATTTCCCACTTGCGAACAACCGAACAACCGTCCAACACAAGCAGAATTCGCCTTCCACTCAAACTCTTCTGCAGGCGAGGCACCAGTTGTTGCAAATCGTCATCTGGATGAAAACCAACTTTGAAAATCCCAAGTATGATTTTTGCTAAAGTCCCAGCTTCAAGTTGGTAACTAGGAAATGTAACCCAAACTCTGAGTTTAAACCATGCCCTCACTTTCTGATCCTCGTAAACAACATGAGCAAGTGTGGTCTTCCCGATCCCACCCGCACCCACTATGGCAAGTACAGACATGTTTGTGTTTGTGTCTCTGTTCTCATCATCAGAATCAGATAGCAAAAATTCCACAATTTGATTCTTTTGTTTTTCTCTTCCATAAACACGATGAGCCAATTCCAAATTATAAGGTGATAACTTTGAGGGCGATTCATGAACCACACCTTCTTTCTCAGTGAGGGAAAGGAGCTCCTGCCACATCATGCTGTTGGGTCTTTTCAACTCAATCTGGGGCGATTTATGACCCACAACTAGTTGCTCGGTGAGGGAAAGGAGAAGCTTGAGATCCCAAGCGCATTTCAAAAACTCGATTTCCGACCTGATCGGGGGCAATGAATGGGGATCGTCCAAACCTTCTTTTTCTTTCTCAGTGAGGGCTGTTTCCAAAGACTCGATATGCTTCACACTGAACATTTGCAGTACCTCTCCCATACGGTAGGCCTGTTCTTGGAGAAGAAAAAGCCACTTTTTCAGAGCTTCTCTTTTGTTAGCGAATACCTTCTTTTCGGCGTCGTCGGGGAACGGAGCTGGCCTCAGCAACATCTCGTCTATCTTGTCTAGCACCTGCTCAAGGAAACCACCCACTAATGCCTTGCCCTTGTCCATGCCCATATATCCTACACTGCTGAAAGTTGAAAGCTTCAATTCACCCAAAAACACAAAGGAAAGGAAAGTCGAAAGCTTTAAAGGGTTAAGGATACCTCCCTCGATGGATCAGATTTCTGTCGGAAACGGATTCTCTCCAGCTGCTGGACATCCAGCAGCTGGAGCCTGGACCGTTGGATGAAAATCCAACGGTCCAGTTTTTCTTTTTTTTTTTAAATATTAAAAAAAAATTAATATTAAATTAATATCTTTTAATCTGGACCGTTGGATTTTCATCCAACGGTCCAAAATGTTGCTGGAGGTTGCTGGAGGTGATCCGGCTGGAGAGAAGCCGGATCCCATTTCTGAAGCTTTCATTGGATTGGTTGGAAACGATGAAATGATACAGAGGGGTGTATTATTATTTTTGGAACAAAATTTGGCTTAGATTTTTTTTTTTTAATAATTTAGGGATGGGATATAATAATATTAAATGTAATTTATTTTATTTTATTTTATGCGTCATTTTTTTTCTCTTTTAAATTGGTGGATATGATATTGAATGAAATTTTTATTTTATTGATTTACATCATTTTATTCTACTCCATTATTATTTTAAATAATAGAATAAAAACTTATTTTTATTTTATTATAAATTATCTAAATAATAATATAAAATATTTGTTTTATTCTATTTCACTCTACACTAGATATGCAAAGAAAGAATGAATTAGGAATAAGATGGACCACTTATCAATTTCTAAAATTAGATGTTTCTTATGTGATTTTTAAAAAAGTAAAAATTATTTTACATTTAAATAAAATATTTAAAAAATATTTTTTATTATTTTTCGAATTTGATTGTAAAAATGTAAAATAATTTTTTATTGATATAATTATTTATAATAGTTTTTTCATAATTTAAATATGATTTTTTTAAATATCTAAAATTTATCCAAAAAATATAAATTATACTTTTTCTAATATTCTTTTATTTTATAAAAAATTCATTCAAACATATCAAAAATAAATATAAGTATTTATTTTTTTAAAAATAAAATATATCTTTAATTTAAAAAACCAAATCCAAACAATCTCATCTCATATAATGAAATTGAAAGATATATTTTTTTTCAGATTATCTTTCGGTCAATAAGTCAAAGATTAACATATCAATTATACTCAAGTATTACACAATTCTATCGTGGGCCCTCTTAATTTGTCAAGTTGCTAAAGATAAGTCTACAAAGTGACGTAACACGACCAAGTCTTGTGGCTTGCAGGTTTCTCTGGATTCCATCGTGGGACCTCATAGATTATATTTAAATATTTAGTAATTAATAAAATAAAAAAAATAAGATGTGATGAAATGATATGGGATAAAATAGAATAGGATAAAAATATTATTTTATTATTTAAAAAATAAAATTATAATTTTATTTTTTTAAATTATCTTTATTGTAAATACATTAATTTTAGAGTATAAGATTAATGTAATAAAATTATAATTATAATTATAATAAAAAAGATAATTTTATCTCATATTTTTAAATTAGGAGAGAAAAAAATTAATAATTTTTTGTGAGATGAAATAAGATTCATCACACTTATTTTTATCTTATTCTATTATTTTTTAACATAATAAAATAATAAACATATTTATATCTCATCATATTTTATTTTATTCCACTTAATCTCACTAATCAAAACATAACCTTAATTTGTCAAGTTGCTAAAGATAAGTCTACAAATTGGCGTAACAAGACTAAGTCTTGTGGCTTGCAGTGTCTGCCAATTGAGATAAAGAAGTTATTGTCTAATTCAGCTGTAATTATTAGAAAATGAATTGAATTTATATTGTGAGTTGCGACATTAATTTTTTTTTAGGTTTTTTCGGTAGTATTTTTTCACCGAAAAAGTAAAAGATTAATCAATCACAATATTATCTGACATCAAATAGAGGAATTGTTTTTAATTATATATCTTTTATACATATGAATCAAGAATTAAACTTTTGACCGTATGTTTAAAGTGCCAAAGTCTATTATTACTCAGATCAATACTATGTTAGTTGCAACATTAATTTTAAACAAATTTAAATATTAGGATAAATTATTAACCTTATCAATAATTATAGGGAGATTATACATCTCCTATTAATAGGAGATTTTAAAATAAAACTTAAGTCATATAATTATCATGAGTAAAAAATAGACTAATATGTAAATTGTAGAGATGTTCATATGACAAATTGAGGCAGATTTATTCTAGCTCGAACTTGACATAATATTTTCATCAAGCCATTTTTCTAAATCGTAACACAGCTCAATTATGATTTGTCAAATGATCGAATCAATATTAAGTTAACTCGATAATTAAGTAAAATGTATAAATTTTAACATTATGTATAATTAAATTATAAAATTTTGAAAGTAAAAAGCTAAAAGTAAGTGATATTTTATAATACATATTTTAAAATAAATTATATTAATATAAATGTATTATCATGTTATACAAAAAGTACTATTCTCTCCATTCCTAAATAATAGTCGTTTAAGGTTTAAGTACAAACTCATTAAATGACCTAAATTTTCGGAAGAAAAAATGATATTTGACAACATTGCCCTTGAGAAAATAAAAAGCAACTAATATGAGATAGAGAAAAGTTATTATTGGAGATGATAATAAATAAGGACAAAATTTAAAACAAGCAATACATATTTTCTTGATTCTCTAGAAGTGACAAATAATTTGGAGCAAAACCAATTTTGCAAAGTGATTACTATTTAAAAATTTAAATCAAAATTTTTTTATTATTTATCACTAATTGTCAAAAAATTATAAATTTTAAAATATTATGTAATGTTGAGACAGGTTGAAATAACACAAAGTATAACTCCAACTCAACCCAAAATGCACAGGGTCCAATTGTTAGAACTCAAATTTGTCTTAATTAGTTTTAAATCGGAACAAGTTATCATAACAGACCGAGTTTTAAACACCCATCGTGAATAGTATTAGTTTGTACCAATTCCAATATTGTTACTCAAAAATAATATTGAAGCGAGTTTGATTTAGAATTAGAAATGAGTTTACATGATACCCTCATGAATATAGTATTTAACTGTGAGTTATTAAGTATTTATTGATTGTTGATTTCTCAATAAATATTTAAAAGTTTATTAAATATAAGTAATAAAATAAAATGAGTGACAAATCACATTTAAGTATCATACTCATAAAGATATCATACGACAAACTAAGAAAAGATTTGAATTGTCTAAAACACCTATGACTATATATCTATAGTTGGTAGGTTCGAGTAGAATTCAAAGAATAATATTAAGATCAAATTATCTTAAATAGTATGTCTCATCTTATCAAAATTTAGTAGTAGGAAATAAATTCCTTAACTAATCTTTATTCATATTCTATATTCTTTATTTATTTGCTATTTTATTTTATTTTAGTTTATTTGATTTCACAATTACAACCCCCCCCCTACTGATCTTGGCATGTTAGTTTATATTGATTCTTCCGCAAGGAAATGATCCTTACTCAACTACACTATATTTAATTTTTGATAAGGTTTAAATTTGATTGGTATTTACGCAACGATATGCTTAAAGTTCTTGGCTTATTTTCAGGACATAGTATTGAGAACGCATCAATCCAGATCTTGAATAGCTACTGGTTCTCTTATATGGGGTTTGGCTATCTCGAAATAACACATGCATTGAATCAGGTTTGAAGCTTGAGTTTGTAATCTCTCGTGCCTTAAGAAATCTTCATGATTTTAAGAAGGCGGTTGCTACCTTTGAGCATGCCCAACATTAGGTGCACAATCATGTAAGTGCAACAAATCGCATCTGGTCTTCTCCACCATCAGGCTTCTATAAGTTACTGTTCGTCATGATGGAAATTGGAAGGTATGGAACAGGAGCCATCATTCGGGATCCTGATGGCAATATAGTAGCCACTGCAACATGGAAGTTTACTCAGCATGTGGACGTAGCAATTACAGAAGCAATGGGAATTAGATGTGAACTCCAGTATTGCTCTTGATCTGTGTATAATTGTATACACGATGTATTGCTGGAATCAGATATATAGTGCTGAATGCATCAAAATGCTCAAAGCCCGCCAGCCCACTTCCATGCATCTTGGGATGATAATCTCCGATTGCTTACTGTTAGCCAGACAGCTTAGGAACTTCACATGCAATCAGGTTAGGGAAGGGAGGAATAAGCACATTCCAAGGGTGCTCACCGGCCTGAGTTTAATTTGGTTCAACCTTTACTTGATATTTTCATGGTAGGCAAAAATTTAAATATTATAAATAATTAAGTCATAATAATTTAAAAATATAAAAAATATATACTATATATATATATATATATATTTTTAAAATAAATTATGTCAATATAAAAAATATTAAGTTAAAAAATTTATACTTTGTAATTAATTTTTATAAAATTATAAATTTTAATATATTATGTAATATCATGTCAAGTTAGTATAAAACTAAGATATGATTCAAACTCAACCCAAAAAATATATCAAGTCAAATTTGAAAAACTAATCCAACAGCCATAAACACCCTTAACACATTCCCTAGCTGTGATGTCTATTGCTAGTGGAGACATGTTCTGCGTAGACAATGAACCCCAAGTTGCGAGACACTTTGCTCATCTATCTATATGTATTCTGTAGTTAAATTGCTTTGAGAAACAATTAATACTACCATTAACTATCAAATGCATTATTATGTTAAGAAGTAATTAATTACACTATTAATTATCCATTTTATCGATAATTATTATTTTTGATAACAATAATTTGAGTTTTTTATTAATAAAATTATTTTTTAAAATTATATGTTTTTATATTATAAAAAAGCAATTTCACATGTCAAAATTAATTTATTTTATATTTTAAAAAAATTAGTCAAAAGTTACTTTTAAAATATTTTGATAATATAAGTATTTCTAAAAGTAAATTAAGTTGGCCCAGGAGTTGGAGAATTAATTAATTTCTTTGAATGTACTAAGTCATAGTTAGATGTGTGATCTCAAGATTGTCCAAGTTGGATTTATTACTCAGTTTTGATTGACACAGAAGTTACCTAAAAGAAAAATATTGCAAAACAAGTTAATTCAAACTTTAAACTTTCAAACACATTCAATAGAGTGCAATTTTGATTTACAGTGTAAAAAAAATTTATATTATTATTTAATAATGTGTTGTTATATCATTTAATGAATATAATATTTTATGTAAATTTTAACTTATTAAATAATGTGATAATATATCATTAAATAACAATGTAAAATCTTTTTATATTAACATTGCATTAAAAAAAATTATAAAGTATTTATCCATTAAATTAAAAATTCATTGTTATTAAATATAAAATTTAAGCAACCCGTGTAACCCACGCTTTAAGATAACTAGTTATCCATGAAATTGCCCTGTTTCTAGTTAATGGCATTCTAATTTCTACCTTTTAACGTCCAAAAAAAAACATTAGATGTGCACAACTCACAATAAATGGATCATTAATTGTACTTGTCTAAAACCCATATCCTTCATTTTTAACAGAATAAAACTTCACAGTTAATGACAATCCACATCAAGGAAAAATCCCAACATAAAACAATTTAAACATTAGCGAATATATATTTGACTCAGACTGCTCCTAGTGTAGATTGTGTTGTTCACACAAATTGCTTAAATGTCGAGTAATTCTTGGGTGGGAAGTTTCCATCTTAGTGTTTAGGTATACAAGTCATCTTTTCACATTTATAAAGTTGTGTGACTTATGTTGAAAATGTTATAAATTTTGAATCAAAACCAAAACATAATAATCTCAAATTATTTGATTAATTTAACTCTAAATTATGACATGCATAAATAATATAAATTGAGTTATAGGGTTATTTAAAAAAGATGATAATGAGGCAGCATAATTGAAGCGATCATGAATAGGGAGCGAGAGAAGAGCTATTCATACTACACAGTAGTTGTTCACATGTTAGCTTTAATGGGATAATTATACATACTAGGGTGTTTAGGAATAAGGATCTATTCCTGTGTATATATCTATATCAAAGTGGACTAAACATACCCATCATAGTAAGCTCATACATAAAACTCAATAACAAAAGTCACTTATGAGCAGTGTTTAACTATCACAGTACTAATCACTATTTGAGTTACAACAATATACTCTAATTATTTTGACATTCAATCAATCTTGATTTTTATAAAATATAATGTGAATTATGCAAGTCCACATAAATATTAATAAAATTAATCTAATATTCTCTCACTTGAATGACATAAGTTATATTATATTATTTTAATAAGAAAATATTGTCCATATTAATTAAACAATATGTGATCACAATAAGATATTAAAATCGAGCTAATACTCTCAACCACTAGTTCAAAATAAGTCTACAAGCAATATCAAAATGTGCACAAACTTGAGCATACCTGAAGTTGCTAATAACGGAAGCAAATGAGACATTCTCTATTTCAACAATTTTTTTATCATTTTGAGTACACTGGGTATTAAATAGTTTCTCACCATTTTGAATGGGTAAAGTACATGGATTATAAAATATCTTATTAAATCTTTTCAGAATCATTTCAATCTCATATATCACAAGATCTATCATGTAAATCTCAAAACCTAAACTAAAAGAGGCGATACTAAGAACCTTTTTATCAAAATGTGTTGTCAACATCTACTTCATCTTATATACAAAATCAATATCATCACTAGTCTATAGTATACCATCAATACATATAAGACAATAATAATGAATTTGCTCCCACTATTCATGAGCTATCAGGACTAACTATGATCTCTTGAAAGAGATAGGATAAAAAACCTAACAAAAAAAAACTTTTAATTACTAAAGTGAACAAGTGGCTACAACTATTCATAATAGAAACTAAAACCAAAATCCTTCTTTATAGAAGGTACATAAACAATGTTCTCTTAAAACTAAATAATGTTTAGTGCATAACCTCAAAGAAATATCTCCTATATGCTTTATTTTGATACAAACTCTATTTCTTACTATAATCATCAACTCTTCTTCACCCGGTTTCCTCTTGCTTCACAATTCCTTTCTTTTTCTCAAATTAACTCTTAAATCTCAAACAATCAGCTTGCTTATGCCCAAATATGTGGCAAAATTTGCACTTTCCATTAAAGTGATACTTAGGTTTAACAATAGAAGTCTCAATCTATGCTTAGTCTTTGTTAATAGAAGGAGGTAATAGGTTTTTAAGATTTATCAAACTTCTTGAATTTGTTACCAATAGCTTTGAGAAATTCCTTAGCATTACTAGTTTTAGGGATGCTCTCTTTAATGATTTTATCTATACTATACTTTATGGTTATCAAATAGACTTTCTTGGAGTGAGCCCATCTTTTCACAACGGATGACGTATCAATAGGTCTCGGAGGCTCTTCCTCATGTGAGAGCAACGTCAACATTAGAGACAGTCATAAATAACTTAACAGAGTCTACCTAGTCCTCATAATTTGTCTCATTCAGTTTTGTTAAAACATTCATTTGTATAGGTAAAGCTGAAAATCAATTTATTGAAGAGAGATTTTTATCAAACACATCACAATTATAAAATTGAGCAAATAACTACAATGAAACTCTCTCATACAATTTTAATCCTACCTAAGGGTCTCAAATTATAATACATGCTACAAACATTAAAATCATGTTCCTAAAACTAGTACCAAGAAGATATTGAAAATCCTAAGGACACAACATTTAATGCCTTTAACTAATTACTAAAAAATTTACTAAAATCATGTCCCTAAAGCTAATATCGAGAGGATACTGAAAACTTTAAGGACACAACTTTTAATACTTTTAACTAATCACTAGGAATTATATTAATCAAGATAAACTAATAGGGTAAGTGCATCATCGACATTCTCAATGCAACATTTTGACATTATTATAGACAAAATGCACCTCAACGTAATTGGTCTCGCGAAAGCGAACTCAAAATCATGCAAAGTGTCCCAAAATAGTATCACAATCTTCAAAACAAAAACTTTCATAATTAAATTGCATGAAATAACAAGATATAATAATATATAACATATTACGTAACATTTTAGAAAAGACACTAAAATTATTTAAGTGATCAAACAAAATTAAGTCTAAAAGTACAAAATATAAAACATATCAAAATTTTATCACAATCATGCAAGAAAACTTTTAGATCAAAACTCAAGAGTATCATACATTTTTCAACATTATGCAATATTATATACACATAATATAGTAGCAAAATTATTTAAATAATCAAATCACACTAAGTTCGAGTGTGTGCAATATATATGATGTACAATAGAATCATGATTGTGCATTAAAAATTTCAAGTCCAAAAGTGAAAAGTATCACATGGTTTTGATTATTTTAAATATAAAAAATACAAATAAATAATCTCAAACTTCAAAAAAATAATTAAAATTTACCAAAAAATAATAGAGAGTGCATGAAGGATAGTGCAAAAAACAAAATTGAAAAAATAGTTTTATACAATTCACACTCTCCGAACATGAGAGTGGGAGTGGGAAGAGACTAACTTCTTCCATACCCAAATTCTGCAATTGAGTCATTTGACCCAGTTCGTGACTCGATTTGCAGTGTGATAGGTCTTTTATGATATCTCTTTCGTTTCTAATCAATTATACACTATTCTTGCATCGTTGAAATCAGAATTCAGCAATATACAAAATCCCTCTATCAATTTTGAATTTTTTCAACAAAAAAATTATACATTGTTTGAGCTAAATCCAAAAGGGGTTTTTGTGGAATTTTCACAATTTCTCTATCAATATGCATCAATTTTACGCGATATTTGTGTCTATGAATCCAAAAAAACGAGATCTACGAAACCTTATACTAATTTGGCTAAGTGTTATAATATTTTAGTAACGTTTAAGTTATAAGTTCATTTTCTGTTTCTCAATATTCATAATCATGGATCATTGATAGTGTATATCTCAGTAACTCAACCAAATGTGATATATAAGTAATAAGAAAATACAACAAAATTATATGCCAATGATAAAAGTGAAAAGAAGTGAGTGCACACTTAAAATGAAAACTTTCCACCCCAAAATTTCTATGTTTATTTGTTTATTTTGGTGTATGAATGTTCTTTATTTTTTTTACTTTGAAAGGTCTCGGTGGGAGGAAGAGTTTTTTTATGAAAAAGATTATTATATATTGTTGACACACTTTTTAAAAATACCAGATTTAATAAAAAAATAATAAAAAATATAAGTATAATAAATAATAAAAAAATATATTATTAATAATAAGAATATCATAATTATTTTTTATAAATTTGGTAAAATTAACATGTAAATAAAATAAATAATAATTTTTGCACAAAAAATAAATAAACAACATCCATTAGTTTCACATTTTTCTCAAAGGCAGGGGTGATCTGCTCGCTAAATTCAACTAAAGTTGTCCACAATGATCCCAAAGACTGCATGTTTGGATTGCCGTTTAGCCACTAAACGTACGTTTATTATTGTCTAGGAATGATACATCTTTTGTTTGGCAAAATTTATTTAGGTTTGTTGCAAATCAAGTTTGAGCTCAATCGGACGTTCACACAAAAATAAGAAAATTTTGCTTTTATATTCAATTGTTTAATAAAAGTTTGATTAAAATTTACTTTTGAAATAAAAATTCTCAAACATAAATCACATTACTACAAACTTACTTTAAATTAAACTTAAATTTATAAATATACTTTCAATCAAACTTAAATTTACAAATATAATCCAAACAAACACTTACAATGTCGAACACGCCGTCAATGAAATACTCTCACTTACAATATAATTTATCACTTTTATATTATTGTAAAAAGTAACACTTAATGCAGAAGGTAAAGAAACAGAGTAATAATAGCTATTGCAACCTGGCATGGATTTCATTGTTCTTCAGTCTGATGACTCTGATGCGATATTATTATTTCGTCACCAAATGGCTAGGTGTGGGATTCCAGAAATAAGGTGCCAACAGGATCCTGTCTCTCTATGGCATAGTGGGAGTAGCAGTGAACAGTCCGAGATGACAAGAGAAGTCAAGGAGTTGGGAAGGCCCAGTTCAGGTAGAGACTCAAGCATATTACAGCCAGTAATCTCCAAAAACTTCAGAGAGGTAAGGAGCTGAAGCCCTGTCTGATTCAGGGATCTGAGATTTAGTAGTCTGCTGATTTGAAGAGATGTAAGGCCAGCTGGGAGCAATCCTTCTTCTGGAAAATTCTGCACATCATTTGATCCACCTTCAATCTTGAAAGAACTCAGTGATGCCATTTTATGCAGACCCCACTCTATCGGGGGTGATATATTTACACAATTGGAAATGGAAAGTTATTGAAGATTGGGAGTTGGCAACCCTCCCTCAGGGAATGACACTAGTTTAGGGCAGTCTTTTATTTCTATGTGTCTAAGGTGATGAAGATCCTGGTGCAACTGTGGTAAAAGTGAAAGAGATTCAAGATTACAGCAGTCTAGTATATGAGCATCATGAAGTGCAGTGAACAGCGATAATGGAAAGGATCTAAGAATATCACAACTGCTTTCTATGTGCAAATGCTCAAGTTTCTTGTAATGGCAAGTAGCATTTTCAGGAGAAAAGAGCTCTAAATTCCTACACTCACAGATGTGAAGTGACTTCAATGTCAGGGATATGTCCTCTATAGGGATGGATACCAGAGATGGACAATTGCATACGACCAACTTGCTTAGAAACACATTGCCTTGCATCATTTCCTCAGGCAGAGACACCAAAGCATTGCAATCAGTTAGCTCTAGTTCCTGCAACACTGGAACCCTGGGTAGTGAACCGCCAAGCCGGGGGCATCTCTGTATGTGAAACTCTTGAAGGGAAGGGAACTCTCTGCCCTCAGTTAGCTGCCACTGTTCCCAGTTCAACATGTCCACAAATGTCAAAATCTCAAGGGATCTAAATGGCTTAGCATGATTACCAAAGAATTCAGGACCCACACACTGTAGACTTGTCATATTTGCTATGTGGAGCATCCTTAGGTAGGGCAATTGCCCAAGTGGTGGTAATGATGAGCAATTTCTGCAGCAAATAAGATGCACAGAGACCATACTAGAGAAAGAAGAGCTCCCTAACCAATCTGAGAACTTCCTACCACCATAGTTTTCAATTTTGAGCCTTTGCAAATTTTGGTGTGGCTGTAGATTATCAAGAACAATTCTTTCCCTACGTACATTATGGATACGATCTGCCCATTTGAGTTCCAAGTCATCAAGAAATTTCTTTTCCTTCAAGTTGGCCTCAGATGCATCTGTGGGATTTTCAACATTCTGCAAACTCACAATGGAAAGTGCACCATGAAGCTGCAAAAGCGCCCCCAATTCACTTATCCTTGATCCATTGTTTCTGCTCACAACAAAAGTAGTCAACAATTGGAGATGTTTCAATCTGCTAAACTTTGGTGGCATCTCTGATAGGTTGGTTCCAAAAAGATCAAGATGACGCAAATTAGTCAGATTTTGCAGATTTGTAGGCAACTTAGTGAGAAAGCGACAACTTGACAGCAATAATGTTTGTAAGTTATACAAACACCCCACAGAATCTGGTAATTGCTGAAGTCCAGTGCGAGAAAGGTCCAGGTACCTTAGATGCTTCAAGTCTCCAATTGAATTTGGCAAGATAGTAATTGGATAATTAGATAAAGAGAGCACTCTCAGGCATATCAGTTTTCCTAGCAGAACATCAAAAAATGCTTCAGGTAATGAACTGGACCGCCCAGAGTTTGACAATCTAAATGGTAGGAAGGTTCTCAATTGTGAGAGATCATAGAAGGCTTCAAATTTCTTAGGCTCATCAAGCTTGTCCAACAAGAATGATAAATGGCGTGCCTTCTCTGGGACTTGATGTGGATTATTGTGCTCCAACTTGTGAAAGAATTCACCCCCAATGTGTTGTGCTAAGTCGCTCATAAGGTCATGCATGATAAAAGATAACTCATTAGAAATAGATCGCTGTAGAAATGACCTTGACAATAACTCATTGAAAAATTCCTCTCCTACCTCTTCCGTTGTTTCCTCATTTTTTGACGAGGGTAGAAGGCCCTCTGCCATCCATAAATGGATCAAGTTCCACTTGCTGATTTCATACCCTTTAGGAAATATGGAACAGTAAACAAAACATCGCTTTAAATGTGAAGGGAGATATAGATAGCTCAATCCTAAGGTAGGTAGTATGTTGCTTTTATTAGCTGGAAGATCCCACATCTTACTTTGCAATATATTGTTCCATTCCTTTGCTTCTGCTTTGAAAGCCAAGAGACTCCCAAGTGTTTTAGCTGCCAAAGGATGACCTTCGCATTTCCTCACAATTTTCTCACCAATTTCCTTTAAGGTGGGACTTGCTTCAGGATCTCTTGCTCTGAATGCTTGGTGAGCAAATAACTTCCAGCAATCCTCATCTGATAGATGTGGAAGTAAGTAAGTTTCAGCAGCACGCATGGTCAATGCAACACTTCCATTGCGCGTGGTAACTATAATAGAACTCCCAGGAAGCCCACTTTCTAAAGGTCTCTTCAGGAAGTCCCAGTTAAGAAAGCTCTCAGTCCAATAATCATCTAAAACTAGGAGAAATCTTCTCCCATTCAACTCCGATTCTAGTTTCATCTGAAGCGTGTTCAAGTCTCTTATCTTACTATTGGAACATGTCAACGAGTCATAAATTTTTTTAGTTACTTCAAACACATTGGAACCCTCTGATATGTAAACCCATGATCTAACTTCAAAATGACTCTTCACCCTGGAATCGTTGTACATAATCTGAGAAAGGGTAGTCTTCCCCATCCCAGCCATCCCAACAATAGCAATCACAGACACATGTTCTCCCCTATCCTCATTCAATGATAATAACAAATCTATAATGTAATCTCTGTCACCATGCCTACCATATACTTCAAGTTCATTTATGAAACAAGTTGTAGGCAGAGATAAAGAGGAGGGTTTCCCACCTCCACCTTCTTTGAGACCAAGCAGATATTTATGCTCAACTATTGAACTCAATCTCCCATTTATTCCCTCTAGTTTCAATTTCATTATTTCACTGAAGGGGTTGAGAGAAGAAAGATAGTCTCTCACCTGAGCTATGGTTGTGTGGGATCCATAATCCACCCTGCACTGCAAAGCTTTAGTAGCAATCTGATCCAAAACATCATCTGCATCATACACAGCTTCTCTGAGCTTATCAACCCAGCTTTTCACAAATGGGTCAGTAATCTGTTTCTCCTCTGCATCACCAAGAACTGCATTCACGGACAGCAACAGTATCTTCAACTTCTCTAAGAGTGCCTCATCAAGATTGTTTCCTTTGAAGAACTCCAAGAGCCGTCGACTGGCCATTCTGTCAAACAGAACTTGCAAGGTTGCGGAGAGCAATGCCCCTACTGCATCAACCATGTTGCTCGGTTAGAAGAGAACTCAAAGAAACAGAATAACTACAAGGTTGCTTTGCCTCTCTGAGAATAGATGTTTGTTCTTCTGATATGGTTTTGGCTTGTTGACTTGGTAGTTGGCAGTTGGCACCCTTCTTCCTAGAAAGTTCAGCTCCAAATAATGGTGAAGACTTGGAAATGTACAAGACAAGAAGTGAATGAGTTTAGCTTGGTTTAAAAAATTGGTAGTAAACTAGGATAATTACTCCAAGAGTCTCAGTAACATGTTGGAACTTCATAAATAAACAGGGTATATTTTTATGTTAATTATAACAAATTTAGATGCCATTAGATAGCTTGACAGAGGTTAAATGAACTTGAGATTAATATGAAATTTAAGGAAGATTATCTTTGTCATAGAGGGTGGAACAAAATACTTATTCTGATAAAAAGTTAGGGTAAATTGCGGTTTATACCTTTTAACTTTGGTTTATGGACAGGTTAAACCTAAAGTATTACAAAGACACAAATGACCCCTGAATTTTAAATTTTAGTGTCAAAAAAATGCTTGTATGATATACTACTAATAGGGACGAGCTTAATAAGGAGACATGTTCCACTAAAAGCGGCTGTGTTGTTCATGTAAGGAGAAAGATCTCATTCATGTATTAAGGTCTTGCAAGTATTCTTAAGAAGCCTAGGAGTGTTTTGGTAAAATAAACCAATTTGGGAATGTTTCTAAGGTGCGCCTCCCAGGATGATCCCTTTTCCTCTGTACTTTCTCAAGAGTCATGGGAGTGCTATAGCTGGTGCAGCAGTGGAGCTTATAGAATGAAAGAAATATGAGATGAGTGAAAAATTCTGCTCTCCTCAAGCAATGGTGGACTATGCAAGAAGATGGTATGTATAATTTTTTAGAGGCTTGGAACTGTAGACAGAGTCATAGGCCAGTCAATTCTTTTGGTTTCACTAGACACTAGATTAAACGAGTTGAAGGCACTTATAAGCTAAATGTTGATGCTACTCTCCCTAAATACAGTGATGGAGGTGGTATAAGGGCTGTTATAGTTGTGTTTCCCTCTTTGACCCAGTCCTCCCCTACCTCAAAGGGAGGCAATTGCTATTTGGGAAAGACTTATTATGCCTGTCGAAGGTTACTTTTCTAAGATTCTTGTTGAGATGGACTGCTAAACGATTGCAAAGCATTTTGGATATGGGTTTTGTGAAGATCCGATTTTGTTTAGGTCATAAAATAAAATAAAAAGATCTCACACTAAACAGGTAAAATGGAAAAAAAGCAAAGATAAAAACTTAAATTAATAAAAAAAACCCATCACTCACTAAAGTTAGCTTACCCGTCATGTCCAAAAATAAATTATAGGCCAACCTAGCCCAACTTGGCCCGGTCCGTCACGAGTTAAGCTTAAATGAGTTGGATCCAGTTAGCCTGCATTTTATGTAAGTTTACAATGTGACCAACTAAGGCTTGGTCTTGCTAACCCACGGGTTAACAACTGACTCATTTACCCAAACAGTTTTTTTTTGGGTTGTAAAAACGGTCTCCTCTCTTTTGTGCAAATCCTTACTTCATCAACATCATTGAAACAAACTCAGCGGCAAAGTAGAAGATAACGGAGAAAATTACAGAGAAGAGGCAAAAACCAATTGCATTGCTACCCGAAATTTACAAACAAAGATAACTGGAATACAAAATACAAGAAGTTTCCAGAGAAAATTTGCAAGGATTAACTCTCCTTCCTTTGTTTCCTAAATTTAAGCTCTCCCACTGCTTGCATGCTCACCCTATCCAATGGTGGTGTCGGCGATTGCTCGTGGTCCTTGCAGTGTAGTGGCTTGCTTGTGGCAGTTCGTGGTACTCGCGACGTCTTATGGTTGTGGTCCTTGGATGGAGGAGAAGGATTTTGAGTAAAGTGAACAAGTAAGACTTCTCTCGACTATGGATAGATTGACTTACATTAACTATCAATAGATGAGGTAGATTTTCTTATTTATTTTACAAAGATCTTTGTTTTAGAGTATTATTGTTAATTTGAAACAAAAAATAAAAAGAAAGAATTATTTTTTATTTTTAAATTAAGAAAATTATAAAATATTTATAAAAATAAATAAATAATAATTAAAAGATTATATGATTATTTTTTATTTTATTTTTTATTAGAAAAATCTTAAATATAAAGAATATTTACTTGAAATAAAAAATAAATCTTTTTTTTAATCTTACAAAATCTTAACTTTCAAATATATCCTTAGAGTCATAGAAGATCATTATTAATATATATCCTATTAAGTTAAAGTGTATGATACATAATTTATTTTACATGTAATAGTTAATTTTTTTTTGTAGGCTTCTCTTTTTTTGGGTTTTATAATTTTTTTATGTATCATTATCACTATCACCACCACTGTTGTTGACAGGTCACCATCTAGTCACCGTTTGTCACAGTTCAATCATTGGCCAGTTACTGTATGTCGTTGATATCTTTTTTTGGATTATACTATTTATTTTTATAAGTCACATAATTGTGTAAATAATATTAATTAAAATTATATTAATTTTTATATTTTTTTATAAATAATTATACATCTTGAAAACTCTACTGATTTTAATTAATAATATTTATACACATAATATTTTTTTAAAAAAAACTCCTTACAATTTTGTTTGTGTGATTGTGTGACGAGTTTTATATATATATATTAATTGGTAATGTTATCAAATTTTAACTAATAAAAAAATTATCAAATTTTAATTGGTAATATTTATACATAATAATATTTTTTATAAAAAATATTTTTTCCTAAAATCATAATTGTGTATGTTAAAAATTTTATAAATTTTAATCGATAATATTTATATAATTATATAATATAAAAAATTAATAAATTATAGATCATTCATCATAATTATTAATATATTTTTTAACATAATTAATGATTATAATAAATGAAGTGTACCATACACCCTCTTTAAAAGGTGTATATTAAAAATTGTCGTCATCGAAAGCGTGGATCCGTCGAAGGAGAGACTGAAGGTGTGAAGGGCAGCACGTTTACTCCACCTTAGAAACCGAAGACCTATTTTTTTTTTTTTATGAGGACTTATATGCTACTTGGGTTTGATTTGGATTCTTTAAAATGAGTGTTGCATTTTAAAAAAGTAAAGTGGAAGATTATAATTACTGATGAAAAAATATTTTTTATTTATTTTGTCTAGTATTAATAAAATCACTTTCATAAGTAGCATAAAATTTTTTTTTGTTTGATTGCATTTGGGTTGAAAATTTGAGCTACAATTTGTTTTAAGGCTGTTGTTATGGTACACAATACTAAGTTAAAGTGTATTATACACTTTTAATTTTATCTGTTATTACAGGTTTTTTTAAATAATTTTTTTTTATATTTTATATTTTTTTACACATTACCATCACCATTGTTATTAGTCGACAACCATCCATTATCAATCGACCCATGTTTTTCGACCATTACCTTTTTTTAGGTTATATTATTTATTTTTGAAAAGTTATATAACGTGTAAATAATATTAATTAAAATAATATCAATTAAAATTATATTAATTTTTATATTTTTTTATAAATAATTATGTATCTTGAAAACTTTCTTGATTTTAACTCGGTATTATTTACATATAATAAAATTTGTAAAAATTTCCGTATGCATAGTTATTTATAAAAAAATATAAGAATTAATACAATTTTAACTTGTATTTTTTACATAATTGTGTAACTTAAAAAAATGAACAATATAATAAAAAAAATAATGACCGACGACAGCTGCGGACAGTGGCCGGCGGTAGCAAGCAATAGAGATGGTCGGTGATTGGCGACAAACGTGGTAGTGGCCACATGCAGCTGTAGTGGTAGTGGTTAAAAAAAAACTTAAAACTAAAATAAAAATCAACAAGTTATAGATTATTAATCATAGTCATTAATATATTTTTTAATACAATTAATGATTAGGATTATGAAGGTACATATTGGCCTTGTTTTCAATCTTTTGGGTTCGGCAGCTCACAGCAATGAAAAAAAAAAAACACCTAGGCTTAAATTTTCTTTTTTGGAATAAGATATGGGCTAGTTTGCAATTTATCTGACCTTTAAACCACTGTGTTAAATAGATCGGGCTCTTAAGCTGGCGTATAGACGCATCTGTAAAATATATAGTCCCAACTTGCAGGATAAATGGGCCAACCCACGGTCATTAGCCCGCATAGCCAGCTGTACTCGCCATTTTCATGTCACTGCAAACCCCCACACTTACCTATTCAGTTTTCTCTGATCACCTTCCCTCATTAATCATTCCTCACCTCAGAGGCACAAGCAAGCACACTGACGTGAGTAAAGAACTGAGGAAAACAGAGCAAAGAAAGCCTAGCCGGTAACTTCCACAAGTTATTCCTCCATTTTTGTGTTGGATTTTATCAAAATGTAAATTGGCCCGTGATTGTGGATATGCTTCGTGTTCTGTTTCATTTCTTTCTTTGAAGTATTTGATTATGCCCACAAACTGTTTGATGTACGTTCTGAATGAGAGAGAGAGAGTGTGTGTGTGTGTGAGTGGTTGCTCTGCTTTATAGGGTTGTTTCTGTGAATGCTCAGTTCTTTTGATTCCTATGCTGTCTTTGAGTTGTGTGATTTATCCTTTCTCCCTCTCTCTCTCTCTCCCCTTATGTTTTTTGGTTAATAACTTACATAATGTTTGATGAAAGGTTTGATTTTGAACCATGGGTCCTTGTTCAAGGGGATGAATGGGACCACTGGGCAAGCTCACAGTGCATGTACTATAATTCTGGTGTGAGTTTCATTTGAATTTTTCTCTTGTTTGAACTTGTTGGCTTGAGGCTCACAATGCATGTTTCATAACAGAGGTGTTAAAATATTTAAAATAGAATGATAATATATCTTAATAAAGGGTAAAATTGTATGGTAATTAATTTTTTTATTCATTGAACCCTCCATTTTTCTGTTTGTTAAGTTTAAACATCAAAACAAGTGGAAGGAAAATCATCATTCTACCCCACTCATACTCCTCGCTTCCATCCCCTTCATTTTCTTTTGATTCCTTCCTTTCCTTTCCCCTTTGGCCGAACATACCCTTAGACAGAGGATGGAAAGGAGAGTTGCTTGATTCTGACTCCATGTGATCCATCTACTACACCATTATCTCTGACCCACACTTCATATACCATCGTCCACCGCAACACCCTTGTCATTCTTCCTTCTTCATACCATTGATCTACAGTTACACTTCAATGTAATGCACTGATTTTCCATTCCTAGTTCCGATTCTGCTTGATACTGGGAGATGTTTTTGTGGTTAAGGTTCTGGGTTGTGACTTGAAATTCTTCATACCTTGGTATGTTCATTTCTTGTGTTGATGTGAATACAATTTCTTTGAAGGCTTGCATCAGTTTGTGAATTCTGTGTAAATTGGTTTAGAGAGAGTGAGAGACTCTATTGAGCCAATATGGTTGTGTTTGGAATCTGTCTTTCTAGGATAATTTTCCTGCATTTGTACTTATTCAAGTCGATAGGGCAAGTAGAATGAAATTTATCTTGTCACTTTTTTTGATATTAAATTTTATCTTGTCATTTAACTTTGCAATCTTTATCCATGGGTGATGAGTTCTGTTTGTGGAAATAGATATTACTGGTTGTGGCTACATATTTTCATTAACGGTTTCTGTTTGAGGCTATATTTGCATTGATTGGGAATCTGATTGAAAATCTATTATCCCAGCCAATGTTTTTCTTATATTTTACCTATTGCTTACATGTGGTGAAAGTGAGTTATAGAAATGGGGTTGATTGGTTTTCATATACTGGTCTGTGATCAATAGCACTGTCTAGATTTATTGGTCTATTTTCTAACATGTGTACTAAACTTACATGTCTTCAGTTATTTGCTGAAAATCCTAATTTGGATGAAACTTTGGGCTTCTGGTTTATTTAAAAATAATAGTGAATCTCAGAAAATTTGGTATGTTTTCTGAGAAAACGGGTGCCTGCCATTGAACCTTCTGGACTGATTGGATTGTGATTTCTGGTCTGATTTGTTATTCAGTGCTTTAATTTTGTCATAATTGGTTTAGTACATGTTCTTGTGGCACATCATTTCATTATCTATTTTCAATTACTAATCTTGGTCTCTCTTTCTCTCTCTCCTGGACCTCGGCTAGTTTAACATGTTACTTTGAGTTGATTTGGGGCATTACATGACTGGTCTGAGTTTAGTGCACTAGTTGTCTATCTTGTTTTTGTCATGTGTAGTTTCTTTCCAAATAAAAAAAGGATTGGATGACATTAGAGAGTTTTAACAATTCCTATAGAAGCTGTTTTGAGCCTGTTTGGAAGAAATAGCTGAAGGGGAGATAGCTTAGAGTTATGAGCTTGAATAGTGGATTTGAGCCCCTTTCCTTCCCCTTTGGTTTAAGATCTTTGATATTGTGGTTGATTAATGCTTTTTGATAGATGCACAAGCGTCAATTGAGTGACTTTTCCTTTTCCCCAATAATCCCCCTTCCCCATTTTCATTCATGCCTGAAGTGACCATACCCTGCATATGACAGTGTGAGAGCAGGGGCTCACCATTGCCACTGTAATCTTCCACCTCCATACCCTATTATTGCTGTTGTTCGTCCTCAAGTGCATAGTGAGGGTGTCTTTCAACACCATGCTTTCCCCCAGCACTCAGATTTGACATGTGCTTGGCTTGTTAATGGTGAAATCTTCTACTAAGGATAACGGTTTCCAGGATTCATACCCGGAGAGAGAGGAAAAGGGCAGTGATGGGATTTAGAAACCTGGGGCCATTTGGGTCTTTTATCAAAGAAGGATGGGAAAAAGCATTCTTTGTTGCAAAGTTCTTCTGTTTTCTACACGTCACCAACACCTATCTGGTCACCCCTGTTCAGGTAAGCATGATTTCCCCTTGCACTTGTCTTAAATTCTATTTCATGAGAAACAAGTAACCAGTTCCAATGCTGCAGACATTTGGTCCTAGCATGCTTCCTGCAATAGATTTGACAGCGAATGTGTTTTTCGCTGAAAGGATCTCAACCCGATTTGGTAAAGTTGCTCGTGGAGATATTGTAGTCTTGCGCTCTCCTCAAAACCCTAGAAAGTTTATCACCAAACGCTTGGTTGGAATAGAGGGTGATAGTGTTACATACATTTCTAGTCCGAAGAACAGTGATAAGCGTGAGACTGTTGTGGTATGCTCAATTTCTTATAAAAAACTCCCATTTTTAGTGATCTTGATTATGGGTTTTGCTTTGCTAGTATTTTGAAGTTTCTTTTTTGGATAACTGGTTTGAGGACTGGCATTGTTTTGGCTTGATCATTATAAGAATGGACTTGATATTTGCTTGTTTATAGCTTTTGGTCTAGGGAACTTTGACATTTCTTCATGTTTTCCCTTGCTGAATGGATTATAGAGATTTTGTTTTCAAAGTCTGCCTTCCTTCTTTAGGTTCCAAAGGGTCACATTTGGGTACAGGGAGATAACATGTATTATACCAATGATTCAAGAAATTTTGGTCCTGTTCCTTATGGACTTATTCAGAGCAAGATATTCTGGAGGGTAAGTTTGTGTATGCTCTGAAGACACACACACACAAGCCCTACCCCCTTTTTCTTCTGTCACTTTCCCCTAACCTTTTGATGTTTTGTCTGTAGGTATGGCCACTTAGAGATTTTGGACCTTTCTGGAAAAACTGATCTGAACAATTCAGTAATGTAAGTTACAATTTTTGTGCAACATAACTGTTTATGTTTAATTTTGAAAGACAAAACACTACCTATTTAGGCTCTGTCCAACCCTTTCTTTACGATTTGGAGCTCACTCCCTAGACTTGTGCATTTTAATCACCTTAGTTTCAAATGTTACATTCTTCTCTATTACTTATAAGGACAATTTTCCTTTTAGGGATTAAGTATTTATCTATTGTTCCCAAAAAATGATAAAGTGATAAGACATGGTAGTGGATGATCACTAATATCTACAGAGATTGGTTTGGAAGAACCTGAATATCAACAACAATCATCTGATTATAGGACTGGACACCTACATAGAATTTTCTGTTTTTTGAGCATATTCGTCATATATCTATGGTTGCTCAATTTGTTTTGCTGGAAGAACTTGTGAGGCCCTATCGAAAATTTTTGTCCATTCGAAGAAGGGTCTTGGACTAAGGATATCTTTATAAAGTGCTAGCACATTACGGATATATGAAATGGTGGCTTCATGGTTGGATGCTTTCATATATATATTCAGTCATGTTTTAGCTTTGATAAATGATAGCTATGGCAATGAAATATGTCTGACATGGAGAAATGGATTATCAATAACAGAACACATACGGCATACTTTTGCAAGGCAACTGTCTGAATGAAAGAACGAAGTTTTAAATACATTGGAGAAGACGAGGACAGAAACCGCTGCTGTTTATTTTCTCATATTTTTCATACATATCCATGTTTCCGTCCAACTTATTGACACAGCAAGACATTCTTCACCTGTTTCAAACAATGTCTTGTTAAATCTATCAACATTAATTGATATTTTTTATGGAATCATTCTAATTTATTAGGATTTGAATGGCTTATTAATTTGATTGATTGGAGGACTTTTACGTTAATGCGTGTCAAGAGGCAAATTGTGGATAATTTTTTTTTTTTTTGTGTGTCCTTTGCATGATTATTATTCCAAGATTAAATTCGTATATTTAAGTATAGCCCATGGCATTTTCAGACTATTTATAGTATTTTGTGATGATATGGATGTAAACTCTATATTTCAAAGTTTGTGTTTGTTTGCCTTTATCAGGATTTACTTTCTGCACAGTTCAAGTCAAATTAGGAATGAATGCATTGGTCTCAGTATCCAATCAAAGGGGCAGTGAGTGATCTAAGGTGGGTACACAAACAGATCTGCAGTCCTACTGAATAAGCTGGAAAATGCGTTGCTACGATTTTGTGCCTGGCACCATTTATGGCCAATATGCGATGCATATCAGTTATGTATATTGGTTGGTCAATTTCACAAATGAGCTATTGTTCGATAATAGGTGAACATTTTTATCAGGATTGCTATATAAATTATTACTTTTTCTTTTGGTACTGGACCTACTCTTCAGTTGGAGGCTACACAACAGAGATATCATGTTCGTTTTTGATGAATTGTTTTGTAAAACAGCTTTTCAAACACCAAAATCTTTTTTTATCTCAATATCAACATATTTGGGTTAATACACCAAAAGCTATTGATGATTCCCGATAAATTAAGCTGTATTTTTCCTTTAAGCTTTGATTTCAGTATTTCGATTTTAATGTTGGATGATTATTTCACAGCTATTGAGCAGTTGACCAAATTCATCCTAAAACATAATATATTCTATAATTTAAATAAATCATGTTATATTTGTTTTGATAATTTATTACATAAAAGTGATTTTATTATACAATCCAAACAAAATTTTGATATAAAATCATTTATTAATTTTCATATTTAAATATAAATTATTTTTTATAATTAATTTTCTTAAAAATTGATTATTAACATAATCTGTTTTCTTCTGAGTTAATCCAAACATATACAATTCTATTATCTTCTCATAAATTTAGTCTCACCTGTAGGAGAAAAAGTTAATTTTAAAATAATAGCTTTTTTCTGCCTTTTTTTTTTTTGCACTTCAGGTTTATTCAAAAAAATTTCACTAATAAAATTTAGAATTTAATTTTGATGCATTATTAGGATAATATTTTTTATAACAACTAATCATATATTATTACATTGTAATTTTTAAAATAATTGTAAAAGTCAAGCACATTTAATAACGTGATAATATATTATTAAATAATTGTATAAAAAAATTTTACACTATCTTGCGTCGAAATTAAATCTTGAAATTTGTCGTAACATATAAAGAACAAAGTTAAAAGGGATGCAAGTTTGGATGCATGCATGAAATCACGTGAAATTCATAAATAACCGTGAGCAATTACTAAGTAGCATTTTTTATGTGTGACTTTTTTACTCACACTAAACAACACTGCCCTTCTTGCGGAAGCCATCCGATGGATATACCAAGAAATTAAACCACAGTAGTTGGCCTAGGACTATATCTCATTCTAAAACTTTGTTATATTTATGGGACTTTTTACTTTATATAATACTGTCCATTCATTTTTAACATAAAACTTCTTCACTCACATTTCACATTCTACTCATAAGCTATAACATTATTCATCTGGTTAATTTTTTTAAACTCATTAACAAACTCATTCTATATTCTACAAACATATTACAATCATATATAAATTAATTTAACATCTTTCTCACATTAACATATAATATAAATATAATATACGTATAAAAATTACACACAAAACATTTTCCAATTCCCAATATATTCCACTCATAGTTGCTTCGGGATTTCCTTTTTGTTGTTTCCATGGAATTGGCATTTACATCTGTTACGGGGACGAGGATCACCTGTCCCCATTCTCTGTCCCATTCCCTGTCTTCCTACTTAAATTCTGACAAGTATTCTAAACTTAATTACATGTTTCATTCTCACTTAATTCAATTTACACTTGTCAGAATTTAAGTGGAAGGACAGGGAAGGGAACAAAAAATGGAGACAGGTGATCTCCATCCCTGTTACGGACGACGATTCTTTTGCATTTTATGAGGTAAAAGCATTCCACGTCTCGAAAGCATTGGCAATTTGTTGAGGTCATTTTGTAAATGAAAGACTGACAAAATTACACACAATTTCAATACTACAAGAAAAGAAAAAAAAAAGGTGGGTTGGAATTGTGTTTTCTAGTTTGTCATAGATAGAAAGAGAGATCGTACCATTACATGCAGCAGCGACAGCAAGAACAACCAAGAAGTTAAAGACTTAAAGCTAACTTGAAGGAAAGGAATTTATACATAAGTTAGGCGCAGTTTAGGATGGACCCAGTTAGTTTGGGTCCATCCAATGAACCCGGTAAAAACTTGCAATAGAACACTGCATCCATGCCTCCTCACCGCGCCGCCCCTCACCAACCTGCGAGCCACCACCAGATCAACCAGATGGTGACAGAAATGGTGGAAGGCAATAGCTGGATCTGGTGGGTCACTAGGTCGACTTGGTGGTTCCGGCGTGGTTGAGGGAGATTCGCAAGGTAACAATGGGGTTATAGTTTCTGGGTCTGGCGGAGGGAAGTGGTGGTTTGGATTCAAGGCTGGCTCATGGTGGCTCCGAGGCAGGTTGTGGGTCTGTGGACGTCGCACCTCGCCACCATGCCGCCCAGATCCGCTCTGCACCACCCTTCGCCATCGAGAGATGGGTTGCCCGTGGTGGAGTTCCGTTTAGATATATGACTTTGTGACCTGTTACTTAATGAGCAAGTAATCAATCTACACTATTAATCTAAATTTATTCTCATCTAATAGCTAAAAATAATAAGTCCATGGAAAGACCTCTTCTCAATAAGTTTAAACGGCACCCATAAGTTAAAGCTAACTTGAAGGAAACTTATACATAACTTATGGAGATACATGTTGTATACCTAGAAAACTTGCCCATCAGGTTCATGTTTTATTTTTTATTTTTAATTATTATTGAGAAAAGTTTAGGTTAAGGGTATCCTTTTTTCATTCTAAGGTCAAGAGAAACTATCAACTCAACTGAGATTTATAGTAATATTACATATATCCTATATATCATTGGAGATCTCTGAATTCTAACCCGTCATGCATTTGTTATGCAGTTGATCAGATAACCCAACCTTGTAGGCAAGCTCATGGTCAATCTGTAATAGAAGGTCAGAGTCCTTTTAAGGACATTGGGTGTAATGTTGTGCAATGAATGATTTCCTTTTTACTTGATTCTCATATTATTATACAAATCAAATTATAATATCTTCTCATTGAAGAAAATATTAAATATACTGTTGATGGAAAAAAGAAAAAAATCAAGACAATAAATGAAATGAAAGTAACGGTTTAACCTCATTTATTATTTCCTTTTTATTCATAGAACTTGATAGAGAGTTACATCTTATGTCACTTGTTTTTGGCAATGGTGTTTTTTGTTGTGAATTTAGAGTGTTCTTTTTCATTGTTTCCAATGCATATACATTTGCTTTTGTAACAGACGATGAGGAATGCTTTTCCTTTGCAAATTTTGTTTTTGATGAAAAAGCAATCCACGTCTCGCGAGCATTTGTAATTTGAGCTAATTGGAAATGGAAGACCTACAAAATACACACAATTCCAATACTAAGAAAAGAAAATAAAAGATGGGTTTTTAATGTTTCTAGTTTCTCATAGACAGAAAGAGATCATACCATGACATGCAACTACAGTAAGAAGAACAACCAAGAAAGCTAGCTTGAGGGAAGCCTTTTCCATAATGTTTTTTGAGTTTTGGAACCAATAAGCAAATTTTTGATGTGTGCCTTAAAATCTTGATTCTTTAACCCTATCGAACTCATGCTCCACAAATTTATAGTAGAAGGGGAGACGTTTTTCATGTGGAGAAGTCTAATATGGACCAAATGCAAAGTAGTTCATAAATGGTGTAACTAATTTTCAGTTTTTAATTTAATGGTTAAATAAATGAAAGGTGGAGTATTAAAAAGAGAAGAGAGGGTTGAGATTAGAAATTGTGCAGAAGGGTGAAAACGGGTGAGGAGGTATTAAAAAAGCAGATGAGATGACAAAATAACCCTCCATGACAGAAAAAAAAAATTATAAGGTATTGAGAATACAAAGTAAAAAATAATTATAAGGAAAAGGAAAAAATAAATGTGAAAGAAAAATATAAAAACAGGGTTTATGGATGAATGGAAAGAGATTGAAGTGGAAATGCAGAGAGAGTGAGGGGTTGGCCATGGGGAAGGGATTAATTCCGGTGGGGGGCTAGCGAATTGTTTTATTTTTATTTTATTTTTGTCACATCATAAATCTTAGATAGTAATGGGCAAATAATCAAGTTAGATGTATAACGGAAGTTATGAGAACTTTTAAATTATAGTCAGACCTACAAAAAAAATTTCTTTGAAAGGTTATTGCTAAAAGAAGTCTCTGCTTATGCTTTTGTTTTCCATCGAATTGGCACGAATATTATTTCCAGCCTCATAGGTGATAGGTAATTACTCATAGCCATCGATCATTTTTTATTTAAAATCAATGGTCCTCATTCAGTGAGCATCCATGAGCCCAAAGATTTCATGTGCATGGAAAATGCCTCCTAGTAGAAGGTCGGTGCCCTTTTAAGGAAGGGGACGTCTTCCATACTCACTTCTGAGTGCGAGTCACGATACTCACAAAACTTTAGATGGGCTGATCACCTTCGATATATAATAATAAAAAATGAATGAGTGGAATTTATAACCTGTAACCTATTGAGCAGATAATAGGTATGATTTATATGTATATATAGAAAATTTTATAAATTTTATCTGATAATATTTACACACTTAAACTCACATATAGAAACTAAAATTAATATTTCTTTTTGCTATAAATATTGTACATATAAAATTTTTTATAAATTTAAACTGATAATATACACACATAATAATAAAATTCTAATAAAAAAACTTATTATAGCAAGTCAAAATGTGAGTATTGATACTCACACTCAAATGTGAGTATTGTAGTCTTCTTCTTTAAGGAATTAGGTTTAATGTTATGCAACGGATGGTATTTTTTTTTCTTTATTCACATATTATTATACAAATTAAATTATAGTATCTTCTCCCTACCAAAAAAATTTATAGTATCTTCTCATTGAAGAATACATTTAATACTCCTAATGGAAAAGAATACTTGATTAAGACAATATATGAAATAAGGATTTTGTCACGGAAAAATTGACTTAATACAATATATGAAATAAGGATTTTGTCATGGAAAATTTATTGGGAAGCATAAAATTATCCTACTTGCTTGAGAAACATCCACGAACATGCAGAAAAAAAGCTAACAAAGCAAGCTAGGATATGTGAAAGCATGCCAAGATTTACTTATTTATTTTTTTGGTACATTATCAATATTTGTTTACTTGCAGAAAGTCAAGCTGCCACTCTTGTAATGGACCTTTGTATTCTTTCTTTTGCTAAAAAAATAAGAATATCACAGCAAACCACCAACAAAGAAAATAAATCTTGGCAAAAGAAAGGATATACATTTCAAGCATCCTTTTAGGGAAATCTACTATCTACATTTCAAGAAAATAAATCTTGGCAAAAGAAAGGATATACATTTCAAGCCTCTTTTAGGGAGTTCTACTATCTAGGGGTGATCACGGGTCGGGTTGGGTCGGGTTTAAGAAAGGAAAAAAATTCAAATCAATCATGTGAGTTCGAGTCGGGTCGGGTCGAAGGAAAAAAATTTGAGTAACTCGAACCGAACCAACCCGATTAAAATCGGGTTGGTTAATCGGGTTGGTCAGGTCCCCTAATCGGGTTGTAAGGAAAAAAACTTGAATATAGATAAAACGACGTCGTTTTATTGGGTCATCGAGTCATCGGATTGAGTTATTTGATTGGTTCACTAAACTCGTTACTCGAATCAATATTCAACAGGTTTATCAAATTTGATCTAAATCAATTCGATTACCCGAATCAACTCAAATATATGTGATCAAATTGAATCGAATCGAATCGAGTTGACGGATCGACGGGTCAGGTTGTGCCCCTAATTCTATCTACTATTAATACAATCGAAAGGTCTTCCTAAAGGACAAAATCTATTGGTATCGTTTTGTCCTTAATTTCAGTTTATATCGACATGTGTCATCTTTTCATGGAAAGAGAAATTCTCCATAAACACATGTCATTCTCTCCATGAATTTAAGCTCATTCTTAAATTTTAAATTTTAATCATTTTATATCTTTGCATAAAAAGCTGCAACATTACGGGTTCCGCACGTTACAAAATCAACATATTTATATATTTTAAATTACAAAATCATAATAATTTTTAATAGTAAATATGCTGTAACGTAGAGTTTACAATAAATTCGAATTTATATTAATATTATTTAATAAATTTATTATCTTCTATTTATATAATTTAAAGCTTTTGTTATAAGATAAATATTACATCTTTCATTCTCATTAAATGAGGACACATGTCATCTTTTCATTCCAAAAATCATATGTCATTTTTTCATACAAAGGGCTACTAATATTCATTTCACATGTTAAGTTTTCATTAAATGTTTTTCTTTTCGCATGTGTAGCATGTGTAGATAAAAAATAATTTTAAAAAATTCATTATAAAAACATTTTTATAATTAAAATATTATTTTAATAAAAATATTTATATTTAATAAAATATTTTAATATTAAGATATTGAATAGTTAACATTTAATATTTAATAATAAATACATTTATTAGTATTTAATATTTAATAATTAAATAAAAAATTATAATAAAAATAGTTAAGAATTAAATACATTGTCATTTACATAAAATATTTATAATATTTTAATATTAAAATTTATATTTTAATATTAAAATATTATATATTTTATTATTTATATTATCTTTTGTAGGCACATTTTTATTATATTTTTATACTGCTTTAGTAGGCGATGACTATGGTGCACCCTCCTCACTTTGGGTGTACCATACACCCTATTTTTTATTTGCTATTATAAGTTTTTTTTTATTTACAGATTAATTTTTTTTTAGCCAACCACCACTGCCGACGGTGATACTATTCACTGACCACCATCGACTGTTCACCACCGTGACAGTGCTGTTCGTAGCGACGGAAGTACTGTTCACCAATGTTGTGGTACTGTTCACTGGCCGTCGGAGGTACTGTTCACTGGCTGTCACCAGTACTGTTCACCGGCGGTCCAGTACTGTTCACCTTGCAGGAAACCGCCAGTCACCTCCTGTTGATTACTGATTACTTTTTAAAATTACACAACTATATAAATAATATCAGTTAAAATTATATCCATTTTTATAATTTTTCATAAATAATTGTGCATACTGAAAAAAAATTTCTATAATTATAACTGTTGAAAAATCTTATAAATTTTAACTGATCATATTTATATAGTTATACAACCTTAAAAAAATTAGAGTTAGCCGATTTTCCTAAAACTATAATTGTATTTGTTGAAAAATCTTATAAATTTTAACTGATAATATTTATACAGTTATACAACTTAAAAAAAATTAAAGGTAGCCGGCAAGCAGCGTACAGTGACCTACTAACCGATGATAGTGGTAGTAGTATATAAAATAAATATAAAACTTAAAAAAACTTGAAAAAAACAAAAAAAAAAGAAACCTGCTAAGCAGGTTTCCTGTAATTGATTCAAGCCATTGATTTATTTTATGAATAAATCAATGACTTAGATTGGGTGGTGTACCATACACCATCTTTTAGAGAGAAAAAGAGGGTATATATTAGACTTACCCCACTTAGTAATGATAGTATTGTTATCATTGCATTTCCAATATAAATTTATTAATAGAACAAAACATGATTAGTCTACACTATTTATTCCACATGTCCATGATCAATTTTTAGACTTATGTGTCACGTGTGAATGCAAAAAAAAGTGTGGGAGAAACCTATTACATGGGTAGGTGATTTCAAACTACAATTTTTATTGTTAAATAATCATTTTATTATTAAATGAAGTAGTAGATAGGGATGACAAAACTCCTTGCTCTTCGGGGATCCTCGTGGGGACCGCCCCGAATGCGAGGTTTTTTTCCCTGCGGGGATGAGGAGAAAAATCTTCCCGTGGTACATTTGGGGACGGGGAAGCGGATCATACTCCTCGCCACGCGGGTTCCTGTCCCCATTAAATTACTAAAATACATTTTATAATATATATATATATATATATATATATATATATATATATATATATATATATATATATATCTTCTTTCGATGAGAGGAGTGTTTATTGTGAGAGGTGAGAGGAGTGAATCTTGACTATTGGATCTTTCATGAATGGTCAAGATTAAAACATAAATGCATGTGACTTTTTTAAGTGGTCACATGACCTTCAAGTAACTTTTAATCTTGATCATCCATGTATGGTTGTATGGTCAAAATTTACTCCTCTCACCCTCTCACGATAAAAATTCCTCTCACTAGATATGTTCCATATATATATATATATATATATATATATATATCTTACTCAAGTGAGATGAGTGTTTATTGTGAGAGATGAGAGAAGTGAATCTTGACCATTAGATCTTTCATGAATGGTCAAGATTAGAATATAAATGTATGTGACTTTTTTAAGTGGTCACATGACCTTCAAGTAACTTTTAATCTTGACCATCCATGTATGGTTGTATGGTCAAGATTAAAAGTTACTTGAAGGTCATGTGACCACTTAAAAAAGTCACATGCATTTATATTCTAATCGACTATTCATGAAAGATCCAATGGTCAAGATTCACTCCTCTCATCTCACACAATAAACACTCTTCTCACCAGATACACACACACACACACACACACACATCCTCTCTCTCTATATATATATTAATAATTTCATCTTTTATTAAATTTTATATTTATTTAAAATTAAAAATATTAAAATAATTTATTTCATTTTTTTCTTATTTTTTAATTTTTTAATTTTTTATTTTTTTGATATAACGAGCAATCCTCGCGAGTATTCTCAAGAATTTGGGGAACGAGGATAAGAGAGAAAATTCCCCCATGGCAGGAAATAGGGTCGAGGACGGGGATATAGTTAGGGTGCGGGCCCTGCGTGGGTGTCACCCCTAGTAGTAGTTTTGTTAATACTTCTTGGATTTTGTTAAGTAATAAATTGTTAATACTCAAATTATATTGTAATATTTCAAGTTGATATTATTTAGGGGTGTCCATTGGGTGGGATGAGTGGGTTTGGGACATTTTTTTAACCTGGCCCGTTTATTAAATCGGTGGGTTGAGTTGGGTCGAGAACTTTTTTTTCTTCAACCTGACCCACCCAACCTATTCAAGAGTGGGTTGAGTCAAACTTGTGAGTCTGACATATATTAAACAAAAAAAAAACTTTGCTAAAATAAATGTTGATATAAGAAATCAAAAATTCATTACGCATAATACGTCTTAATTAAAAACAACATATGTCTCAAATAAACTGAAAAGATACATAACCAGTTTTATGCAAACAAAATAAGTCTAAACAAATTAAATAAACTTAATAAGTCTTATTAAGTTAACATAAATGTAAAATAAATTAAATCAAACTAACATGTTTTAAAAGTTTTCAATAACAAACTACATTAAGTAATAGAAGTCAATGTCATTACATATTAAATATGAATTGATATAATCGTTTACTTCATTCTTAATTCTCTCAAAGAGACTCTTTGTCATCCAGGCGATTTATTAGATTTTCATCATAATAATGTGTCAGATATGTTTTAATTATGAGTTTCTAATTACTATTTTCTTGACTACATTCTCAATGTGACTACAATGCTTATACTTAAATTTAATTAGTACTACAAAAAAATCATGGGAAAAATTATATAAATTATCACTATGACTAAATGACTTTTATATTAAAAAAATATACTTGGGTGAGTTAAGTTTGCATGGATCGATACTTTCTAAAATCGTCACCCGACTTATACCTTGCAAGTTGAAGTGTTTTCAACCCGGCCCAACTTGCAGATCCAACCCAATCCACATTTTGTAGGTTGGGTTAGGTCAGAATTTGTGAGTCCATGGGCTAACCCAACCCGCATGACACTCCGAATATTGTTGGTGATATATTTTAAAAAAAATAAAAAAGAAAGTAACTATAAAGTTTTTATAAATTTTTTACATTAGTGATAAATTTAGTATAACTTTTAAAAGAAGGTAAAAATTTAAAAGATGATTATTTATTTATGTGACAATATATATTTCTTATTTGTGGGTGTATGTATATATTTTTGTATACGTACTTTAATTACTAAATAATTTTTTTCTTATCACTGGAGTTAGAGATGTCAAAACGGGTTAGACTCAACCAGTCAACCCATTTAACTTGTAAAAACTAATTGTGTAACCCATTTTTTAGGCGTATAATTTTAACTTGACCCGTATAATCTGCAAGTTATGGCAAGACAGTGCAAGTTAACTCATTGGGTCACTTTTCTTCTTCTTTTTTTCCTTTTTCTTTTGTTTTTGGTAGTGAATTAGGCGGGTCAAACCTTGTTTTGACCTGTCTAAACCGTTTATTTATTCACTTTTTAATATGTTGACCCGCCCAATCTGTTAGTTTTTTTATTTAATTTTTACCAGATAAAACAAATGAGAAAAAAATGTTAAAACATATTATCCTATATTTTTTCTAAAATGGTAAAAAATAATGTTATTACTTAAATGGTACTAATTCTAGAGTTGATAATATATTCTTATTTTATTTTTCAAAGAAAAAATGATTGTAACTAATTTAAAGAAATATATAGTGTATACTTTTCTGATTTTATAAATTAAATAATTAATTAAATTAAAAAAGTTCAAATTGAATAAAACTTCGTTAGTGTTGTCTTTTATTCTTTATTGTTGGATAAATGTTAAATTATGTCTTTATATTTTTTATTTAGAGTCAATTTTTTTCAAAAATGAATGAAGCTAATTTAGACACTTATTGAATATTTAAATATTGAATAAATAATTTATAATTATAGTTATAAATTTTTAAACAACCATTGAAATGCATAGGAAAGAGATTTTGAGTAATATATACTATAATTTTTATATACATTTTGAAATTTCGTTTCATTAATTTTTATAATTTATTAGTTTTTATTTAATAGTTATACTCTTTGAAATTTTATTATTATTAGATATTAATTAATTAAACTAAAGGTTAGTTAGGATAAACTTTAAATAAAAGTAATTTTATGATATCATAAAAAGTAATTTATTTTGTTAGATTTTTATGAAAATTCATATTTTATAGTTTGATACAATTACAAAAATTACTTTTTGAAAGATATCAACGATAACATTTGTCATTTTAAAATAATGTCAGAATATTTTTATTCGAAGAAAACTTTTCCACTTCTTTAAATGAGTGTTCTCTCTCTTTTATATATTCAATATTTTTTAGAAGCTACTCATTGTAGCTTCTCAAAATAATTTAAAATCTAATTTTTTTATTTAATTTGATTACTTTAAAAAGTTTAAAATACTTAAACAAACAGAACCTAATTGTTTATATAATAATTTAGACTCTTAATTAAATTTTTTATTTTTGGGTAAAGTAACAAATGTATATGAAACTAAATAAATTTATATAATGAGCTTAAATTAAATTGTTGTATATAAAGATAGTAATTTGGTAGAAATTATTATCCCGTGCATAGCACGATTAAAAAATGCTAGTTAACATACATTTCGATCCTCTTTTCAAGGAAATTTTTGCTTCATCTCATCTTTACACGTAGTCTACATTCCCTTAATTTCATAGCATTTCCTTTAATAGTAAGTTTTCTAATACTTCAAATTTGAAAAGCATCAATTATTCAAATAAATTAATTGAAAAAATATTTTATGCATTGATTATTGTACAATTCAAAACTCACGGTATCAATGTAGTTAATTAATTAACCATAAAACTCTGATTTAAATAACCATAACGCAGTTACCAAATAAAAAAAATTGAATAACCATAATGCATTTATTCAATAATTCAAACTCATCAATTATTATTTAAATAAATTGATTAAAAAATATTTTATGCATTGATTATTATACAATTCAAAACTCACAGTATGTATGTAATTACTTAACAACAAAGCATTGATTTAAATTATGCAGTTATCAAATAAAAAGAAATTAAGAATTAAAGTGATATACACCGTAATTGTCAATGTAAAGAGAAAAACATTGACATTTTTACTAATATTTTGACACTTTTACTTTTATTTTAATTAATAAGATAGAGAGTTAACAATAAATATTGATTTATCAAAATATTAGTAGATATCAGTATTGATGAGCTACCGACAAGTATATCGAGTCGATCAAGTAATAAAGTGAGTAAAAGATTATTGTCTGCAAAGATTGATTAGCATCAAATACAAATTTTACTAGTCATATCATTATCTAGACTACCAATTTGTTTGAGAGATGTGTAATTAACATGAAAATAGCAAAACAAGCAATTAAAATAATTTAACTTTTAGAGAGTTTTAACAAAAGAAATATGTGAAGGAATCAATGGTTGAAGATGCTAAGGGTTGATTTTCACTTGAGCCTTACTTAATTTCAATGAATTCTAGTTTGATTACACTTAGTTCCCTTAATTGATGGCAAGAACATACAAAATTAACTAAGACCTAATCTCTTAGTGAATTAGTCATCTTCCAATTGTCCTAAAATTATCAATTCCTTAGTCAATTTCATGCAATTAGAAGGCTCAAGCACAAAATTCTCATTCCTAGATATTGATAGACATGGTGTCAAACTCTCGAGAAGTATACAATAATAAGAAATTTCCTAATTCACAAAATGTCCAACACATTAATCTATGATTGATCAAGTCATAGAAATATTAAGAACAAAGATTAATACTTAATTAAGAGAAGTAAACATAAATTAATTCAAGAATAAATTTACATAAAGTTTTGGGTTAAGTTAGATCTCTTCCTAATTATGGAGATTTAGTTACCCATACAAAAAAATGAAAAGAAAAAGAGAGAAAAATAGTGAATCCATAAAGTCATAGAGGTGGAGAGGAGAGATCTTGACTTCCTAAGGTTTGGGCTGAAGTTCCAAGTCCTCAACAATGGATGAGAATCATAAAGAAGAGGAAGATGAGAGAGATAAACTAGATCTCGAAAGTGCTCCCATTGCAGAAAACATTTGTTGAAAATCTTTTATAGTGAGGTCACGTGACAATCACACTCTCCAAGCCACGCACCTATGTAGAAATTCCACACACAAGCATGGGATTCCCTGTTTCCATGCAACATTAGTTAAAATTTCCCCATGTAGAGGCGTAGAAGTCCGACGCATGTGCGTGGGACTCTCAGGTCTGGTGTATTCTTTTAGTTTCTCCTTCCATGTCTATACGTGGATTTCTACATGGGTGCGTAGAAGCCTTTCGTGGATTTCTACATGGATGCTTAGGATTCTTTGCCAACTAAATGACTTGGCTGCAAGCCATTCACGCCTATATGTAGATTCCCACGCACCTACGTTGGAATTTAGTCAAATTGGCCAACTTTGACTGAGTTCTAAATGCACCTACATTCTCATGCCTATATGTGGATTTTTACATATAGGCGTGGTTCTTTAGGCCAAAGTAGCCAAATTTTGCAAGACTGCTGCCATGAATTGGTGTGGCCTTTCTTCAAAAAATGTGGTCATGCATTGGCATGACATTTTCACTTGCGTGCTTTGATTTTTTTTTTTCCAGGGCTTCCTTTAGAGTCATTTCATGCCTAATTCCGTGCTTGTTCTTGCATTGCTCCTCTCCAAAGTCCTCTTTGAGATCTACAAACTTACATCAATCCATGAGTCTTAGCTCAAAATATCAAAATGAATCCATTAATTTCATGGAATGTGATTAAACAAGGTAGAAATTGGTCTATATTCAAGTATGAACCAGTTCATAATTTTTAAGCATAATTCTCATCAAAATTAGGAACAAAGTGGACTTAACTTTCTCATTTTAATTCAATTTAAAGCTATAATAATTTCATTTTGTGGACTTATCAAGTATAAAACTTCTTTATACTAATGATGCATACCAATTAAACTTAAAAATTAAATAACCATAATGCATTGATTTAATAATTCAAATTTGATAAGCAACATTATGAAATTGATTTAATTATAAATCAAATAATAAAATACATTGATTAATTTAAATGTGAACATACACGTTATCACCAATGAGGGAAAAAAAGAGCACATTCATTATTTTATTGTATCAGATTGGTCATTTTTTATGGCAATTTTTTAGTTGACTTCTTCACTTATGTGTTGACATCAAATCCAAAATGTTCCTCTAAATAAAAATCATTAAATTCTTAGTGAAATTAAAACGTTGATAATTTTTCGGCATCAGTTATTGGTTTTGATTGATTTTAATTTATATACATTTAGTTCTTCATTAACGTTACAGCAAAATTCCTCCTCAATATGAGCTATCAAAGATGTTTGTCTGAGCATCGTGCTCCTCAGAATCATGAGAAGCTTCAAGTGAAGGTCATATATTTTTCTTTTTTTGCTTATGGGTGGGTGGTTTAACTCATTTTTGTCTATTTTAAACCAATTTGTTGCTTCTTTATCATTGCTTCTGGTTTTGATCCTATAATGAAAATCAATTTTTAGAAAGCATCCTTGAAGTTATGGTTAGAGTCATCCGACTGTGGAGCTTGCAAAGCTTCAACAGCTCTCAAGTCACAAACTTGCCATAACTTATTTTACACGATGAAATTGTGAGTTCTTTATTTCTAGAAAAAAGTAACAAGATTATAGAAAGCAGGAACAACATCAAGCATTGGCAGAATGAAGTTTAAAAAGCAGCTAAAATGCCTGACTTGATGCCAACAAATCCTATCAAGCATGTTTAGTTAAGCTGAAATACCTGAATTAACAACTTTTTTTTCAAGTTCAACCATTGCACAAAAAAGGCAATGTGTTAGGGTGAACATTTAAAAAAAAATAAGCTTAATTTTGGAGAAAAAAACTGTTGGAACAAAAGTTGTTGAATGAGCATTTTTCACAAAAGTTGTTGAATTATTTTTTATTTGAAATAAAAAATACTATTTTGTCTTCAATCAAATAATTTTTTAATCAATTAAATAATTTTTTAAAATTATTTTATATTTATTTTAATAATTTAATATATAAAAATAATTAATTTTTATACCATCTAAATAAAATAAATTAATTTAAAATCACTTTCCAACTAACATATCCAAATATAAAACTTTTTTCTTATAATCAATTATAACAAAAAAATTTTATACAATAATTAATTATTAAAATAATTTAATTTTCACAACTATCTCAAATAGAAACATAAATTCTTGATTGATTGTCAGCGTCAATTAGCTTATATCCTCCACTTAAATCTCTACACACCCTCCATGATTAGAACTAAACATAACATTCAACAATTTGAACTAACAAAGGGAGTTACCATAAACACAAGATGTTGATCAACCACAATTCACAGCAGCCTGCACCAATGCGGCACCTCCACACCAAGAAGTTGAAACTAAGGGTGTGTTTGGGAGTTTAGAGGGAAAGAGTTTAAAGGAGAAGGAAGAGAAGGAAAATGAGATATTTATCCTCTCTTTGTTTGTAAGTGTGAAATATACGAGGGAAAGGAAATGGAAGGTTTAAAATATATTTTTATCATTTTACCCTTTATTTAAAAATTAACATAATTAACATTTTATAAAAAAAATTAAAACAAAACTGTCACCGTCCGTAGCTTCTTCAGTTCTTCTCCACTTTTCTTCTCCAAAACTCAAGCTGCCCGTCCGTATCTTCTTCTCCAGTCCTTCCCCTATATTTTTCTTTCTTCCTCCCCAGTTTCTTCCTCTGACGCAAACCGGGTTGGGAGGCACGGAGCTTGACGAATCTGGTCGGCGCGCGTGGTTGGGTCGAAGCAGGTAGGCGACACGGCGGTTTGCGGTGGAGCTTCGAGGTGCTGGTCAGTGCGGATCGACAAATCTAGCGCGAAGTGAGTTCGGTCACTAATAATGGCAGCTCCGTGCGCGTGACGTTGGCTGCTGGGAGGAGGAGTGGTGGTGCGGTTCGGGTTGATGGGCGCAGTGGACAGCACACGGTGGTCTGGCCCGGTGGACGGCGCATGGTGGTCTCACGGTGGTGCTGCGTTTGGTGGGGGGTGAGTTGAAGGATAAATGAGTAATTTTGTACAAAAACTCCTCAAATTGGGAGAACCGAAATGGAGGAGTTTGGAGGGCATTGAAAATCCCTCCCTTCCCTTCCCTACACTCCCAAACAAGGGTTTCTCACCTCTAAACCCTTCCCTCCCTTCCCTTTCCCTTTTAATTTTCACTCCCAAACAAACCCTAAGAGACTCATTTTTTATGTATTCAAATTGCCAAAATACCAGAATAACCGTACATATAATGACTGATTAAATGACACTCAGCTTAGACCAGACAAATTTCAGGTCCAGCAAGTTAAACGAAGAAATGAAACAGTGAGTCCTCCACAAAATATAGCAATACCACCGGATCTCAACCTTGACTAATTTCCTTCTCCTTTGCCTTGCATATATCTTCCGCAGTCTTGATAAATTTTTTGGTCAAATCATCAACCTGGGGCAGGAAATATCAGAAACCAAACTACCGAAGCTATGGAATCTGGTTATCATCTCAGCTGCAATAAGCATATACAACTTACTTCTTTTTCCAATCTTTTTATGTCATCCTTGGGGAGACTTGAATACAATTTCTTAATTGCATCCATTGCCTGTAAAATTGACAATATCTTTAATCACAATTCGCTTATGGTACAGCATTACCAAAAAATAATGGCAAAAGGACCACCTTTTTACTTGGAAATAGATAGATAACCCAAAACCTTTGGTCCAGGCCCTACCCTGTTATGATTTTTTTTTCAACTTTGAAATATTTTATCTGCTCTAATAATAATAAAAAAGTTCATGCATTATAAATAAGGACATAAACAGGTTGGGCTTCAAGGGTTAATGGACTCAAAAAAAAAAAACACTAGGTGCATATTTGGAAACTCGACAGAATGCTGCAAATGAAAATTTTAAGCATGAAAAAAACTGGTGTTAGTCAATGCCTAACAAAAATTGAATTCAAGTTAAAAATGGCTGAAAAGATACAGCACAGGGAAGAACTCTCAATTCTTTCAGCAATAACCCTTTGTCCTTACTTAAATTATTAAAAGGCAAATCTACCAAAAAAAAGTCAAGAAATAGAAAAGCTTTCCACCACACCTTTTGCCGAGCTCTTCTAGTACTTTGCCGAGCATCTTCACAAGATTTAGTAATCAACTTACTCATGGCCTGAAATAAATGTCAAAACAATAGGATATAGCAGCAACTATGTTATGTGATGAGGAGTGTTTCAGTGTAAACCATAAATAACTGGAATATGTGTAATGAGCTTACCTGCATATGCTCTTTGGTCAATCTGGTCATTTCATGATGGAGAAGTAAATTAGTCAATTGACTATGAGCATAAAAGTCAAGTTCTTTAATAGCCACTATATCCAAAAAAAACTTCACTCCGGCATGAGTAACTGAATGTAAATGGAGTAAGTGCTTACGGTGGAATAACAGCAACCAATCTATCACCATCTGCTTTAGGATTTAACCCCAATGGAGATGAAACAATGGCATTCTCTAATTGTTTAAGTGTCTGCAGAAGTTAGTAATATGCAAAAGAAATACTAGTTTAGTATTTAGCACTTTACAAAAAAATAAATTTCATCTCCTAAGATAAAGTACCTGTGGATCATAAGGATTAACAGATAAGGTTTTTGGATCTATGACTGAAACAACTGCAACCCGATTCAAAGGCATCTTCACACCGCCAGTCTCTACAATAATATGATCAAGCATTCCTGTAGACACATTTCCACCATTAGTGTGTTGACTGTTGAGTATCAACTATCACAGACACAGAATATTTATAAACAATTATGACAACCAGTAATATACCTGGAGAAGCCCTTCCTGTTCGTAGCTTGCTTAGCTCTGCTGATAATGCAGCCATTGCAGCCTCCATCTGTGAGACAGCATTCGCCTTAATATTAGGCCCAACATTTGGTGGAACTTCAATCGTACTGACACCCACTTCATCCTCTAAAATGTATGAACCAAAGACCATTAAATAAGAACATTTATTACAAGTATTAAATTCTCTTTGGCATAATATGTTTGGCACACTGAATATTCAGCAGAGGAAACTAGTTGAGGCAAGCTATCAACATGTTTTAATCAAAACAATCTAATATCAGCTTTAAAAAGTAACAGCTTGGAGTTAACTGATTGCAATCGGAAAAGAAGATTTTGCCTACCCTACCCACTTACAATTATCTAAGATCTACAAACCTTTGTTGCTTAAATTTTTATTTTCACAAGGTGCAGACTCACAAGTCAATAAGTTCACTCCATATAACAACCAGCCTAGAAAATGAACTGAACAGTATAAGAAATGGTTTGTCAAGGTGTCCATGTTAAAGCAGAGATGCTAACACATACTTGACTTTCTTCCTTTGGCAAAGGCTCTGCGACTTTCTATGATAAAATTAGCCGCTGGAACAGTGACAACCCTATTGCTATCGAACATAGAAATGTTGATGGAAGTTCTCATAATGTGAGAGCTGTCATAACCATGAAGGGCAGAGCTTCGGAGCAGAAAGAAGTTCCGGTAGGACAATGCACGTCTAAAGTAGGCAGACATCAGTCTTCTTCCTCTTCCACTTCGTGAGAATTTGAGTTCTTTGATTTACTAGGTTTTAGTCTGGCAATAACTAACATATTAGTACAGGAACTTATACAAACATTTTTTATGAAAGAACTATACAAATATTATGACCCTACACTAAAAGAATTTCCATGGGAGCCTAAGCTACTCATGTAATAACTTTTGTTCAAAGATAAAATCAAGCCACTAAAATCTCAATGTTGATATCAGCATCTTATAACAGAAAAAATAGTAAGGAATTACTACATCCTTTCCACACCATGTGTTCCACCTTAAATAAGGCTATTTAATTACCCAAATAAACTGTCCATATTCATAAATAACAATTTCAAAACATCAAATGAGGAAAAAAGAAAAAATCAGAAGCATGGAGGCAACAAGTAAGCATCTCACATAACATTATAATGTCATAAGGTATTAGTTCGAAAGCTCCAATGCAAAGATGTTCTAAGTCCTCCAGAAAAAAGAACTACATAAACTGGACCATGGATTTTAGCCGTAACAGGTATCAATCATTAAGTAACTTCAAGAATGAAAAGCCACACAAGACAAGCATGTGATAACATCATAACATTTACCTATACGCAATTTTTGTCCTTGGAAAAATAATTTGAAATGAAAATATTCATTGTTGTAGACCATTATTCAAACTTGCAATTGACAAACCCAGGCACACTGAACAGCACTATCATTGGAATGATACATCAAAATTCCGTTCCCCATAGATGAATAAAGTTATTGATAACATGATAATTAAATTGGTTCTATGTTTTCATTGACAGATTCGATGGCTTGACAGCAGTTGATATGGTGTTCCTCTTATGAGAGCTGAATGGAAAGCTCACAGATGAATAAGGCTCAAAGGCTAAATTTAAGATTCAAATGTGCAAACTACCCAAATGCAGCAAAAACACAAAAGCACAAGATCAATATTTCTATTATGTACCAAAAATAATAAGACTTTATTATAGAACCATTTCAACCCAAAATAATAAGCTCAAATGCAATCCATGCAAAATTGGGCTTACTCCTATATGTATAATATATATGCGTGTGCGAAATCACATGACAGCAATCTAATCGTGTTTTGTCTGCAAAGTTCTGGACAAGGATCATACAATTGACACAGTACTATAATCCTATTACTTATATGATAACAAATCATAATAAAGCTTGATCTGAATCTCAATTTAACTCAACGTCCCTCCAATTATAACCAACTGAAGGCGACCCAGAGCTCTGTGAAACTAGGTCGCGAATAATACTACATTATATATACACATACAACTGAATGTTGCATCAACTTAGTGATATATTCCCTTAACTAAGTTAAGCACGCTCCTTCAGTTATTATAATCTTACTTTCTAATTCGGCGTTCAGCTCCCTCGTAGCCCGAAAGATTATTTGCCTAATTTTGGATTCGAACAAAAACGAGAACTGAGATATTATGCTTGTGCAGAGAACCAAAATTATTGCCTCTAAAAAAAAAGGAAAAAAAGAAAAACAAAAGCATCGAGTCGAAGGAGGCACAGAAGCAGAGCAAGATAAAAGACGCAGTAGAAACCAGTAAGTTTCAGATCTGAATCAGCTATGGAGATTTTGATGACTAAGAAAACAAGGTGCACACATCACAATTCACATCACATACTAATAAAGAGAAAGAGAAAGAGAGAGTACCCAGACTGAAGTTATTGAATGTCAAAATGGTTGAGTTTATGAGCAAAGACCCCGAAGTAGAAGGAGCTGATGCCGTTACATACAATACAAGGCGGAAATGAAAGCCAAACTCCTCTGTCAGTGGCACCTCCGCTTCAGGGGTTTTCTTTTCTCCTTTCTCCCTTCGTTTTAGGGTTTAGGGGTTTTAGTTTTAGGTTCTTTAATTTAATTATATTAAATTAAATGGCATAAAAAAAATTAATTTATTGCTTACCGGGCAGCTTGCGTACGTCGATCAATCTAATTATTTATTCCTAAATATATTAAATGGCATCAGCTTTTAAGAATTAATATCATTTTAAGAATTAATTAGATGAAAAAAATATGATATTTAAGGGCAGATGGGCTCGTTTGATTATATTTCTATAAAAAATATTTTTTATACTTTTTATTTTAATAGTGTTTTTTAAAATAAGTTATTTTGTATTTAGATGTAATATTTACAAAAATACTTATTTTAGTAAATTTTTTATAAAATTATATTTAAAATTTACTTCTCTTTTTACTTTTTTAAAAGAGAAATTATTAGTTTCAGAATTAAACAATTTTAATGGCTTTTTTCTGCTTTTGTTTTTTTTAAATGATATCTAAACATATATAAAAACATATTAAAATACCTTTTTTAAAAAATAAGTATTTTTGTATAAAAAAGGTTTATCCAAACGGGCTCTAAATATTATTAAAGATGAACAAATTTCTACATCCATATATATATTTGTGACTACTCACAACGAAACATACTTATTTAACAAATAAGAGTACAACCAAATATCTTAATACTTGTTATGCGAGTATCCTTGAGATATATTTTTAACCTTAACATTTTATACATATTATGATTTTTTTTTTTTTCTCTTTTTCTTTAAGATGAGTTAAAAATCAATATTTTTTATTATTTTACAATTTTTTTAGTGAATGAGTCAATAATGGTAAAAACAATTATTGAAAAAACATATTATTTAAAAAATAATTATTTGTATGAAATGATTATTACAAAATATAATTAAATTTAATATAAAATTTGTAATATTGTTTTAATTTTATATATGCATTTTAAATTTTTAGACAATGTTGTGATATATGATGTTAAATTTTATTATTATTATTATTTCATAATTTTATAAAAGTTCATTTTGAGTTATTATATATCCATGAACAACAATGAGTATCCATCTCACTAGCGAGGATTATAAATGTGAATTTTTTTCAACATGTTTTGATAGCGGGTTTTTATTATTTTTAAAACAAGTACAACTTGATGAATCGACTTGATTTAACTTATCTATAAATCATATTAGTTTGACTCGGGTTATGCATACATCTTTTTAAGAAATTTATCCGACCCAACCCGAGTTTAAATGATTGGTTTAAACTCTATTTTATCCTTAACTCGACCTATGTGCAGATGTATCTGTATTGAATACGTACATTACATGCCTGGATTAATCTTGTTCTCTTTTAAAAAAAATTAAATTGGTAAATAAGAAAAAGAAACAAATTTGTAGAAATTAATATTTAATGCAAACTTTCAAATTCTCTAACTCAAGGGATGTTATATAGGAATATATTGTGACTAAAGTGATAAACAAGCTTGAGTTAAGTAGTTAAGAGGTCTATAAATTAATCTCAAATTCAATGACTATAAGCCCCGGCAAAGATTAATGCAGAGAATCTACATAAATTTTTTTCAAACTTTTTTTGTGTCCCTAATTTTTTATTTCTCACATGATATCAGAATTAATATTTCATCTTCATCGCCTATGCTGCTAAATTTACCTGTTTCGTTTAGACATCTGTAAAGGGAGATGTTAAAGTCTCACATCACTTATCTCAATTTTTTAGGTACAATTTATATATTTGTTAAGACATAAATAATATATTATTTTTAAAATTAACAAGTACAGTACATAATAAGTATTTTTCACTGTTTTTAGTATAGTACAAATAGTACAATATTTTTAGTTAATCTATGCACTGTTTTTTTTTTGGGTGCTAAAAGAATGGTGGCAAAATGTGCTATCATTACGGAGTTGGGAGCAACATGGTGAATGGTTCCTTCCCAATAGATTTTTTTTTTCACAAGTGAGATTCGAATCTGAGACCTCTTATTACCAAGAGAGTCCCAACCGCGTTCATTTCACATACGGACCTAACTTGTTACTACTAGGCCAAACCCACTTGGATTATGCACTGAGTTAGGGTCTATGTTGATCGAATTTTTTTATATAAGCCAATAAATAATTTTAAAAATATAAATATTATAAATTATATTTAATAATGTTATAGTCTTATATATCAACTGTGTCAATTTTTCAGGTACAGTTTATATACTTGTTGGGTCATTCCACTTGATGCTAATTAGTTTTAGGTTGGAATCTCACATGGTATCAGAGTCAAGATCTCATATTTGTCATCTATTCCGTTAGGCTCACTTGTTTCGGTGCCTATTTCACTAGGCTCACTTATTCTGTCCAGACATCTGTGGAAAGGAGTGTTAAAGTCTCACACTACCCCTTTCTGATATGCAGATACTACAAACTTCTCTAAACTTTTTTGTGTATCCATATTTCTCTATTTTTAACATGGCATCAGAGCGATACCATTCTGTGTGATCTGTCTCATCACTATTTAGCTCCATAGTTTTCGAAAATCTAAAACTCTAATTAGTCACCTCTCATGTCGTGTTCTCTTTCTGACTTCCTCTCTTTATCTCTCTGCCGTCACTTTCTCTTTCCTATTCGTAGTTGGCATTGTCTTTGTTGCGCTTCTCTGTTGTGCTCCTAATCAGTTCCGTCTGATCTATCTTGAAATATTAGCTCCATCTCCGTTGCTTCAGCCAAATGTAGATTGGTTCCATCCCAGATACAGTTTGACTTCGTTCCTATTGTAGATTTTCACAAATGTAGATAATTTCATCCTAAATATAGTTTGAACCTTTAGCTTCTCCAAGATCTTGACGTTGTGTTTTTAAAATATTTTTAGTTTATTTTATTTTCATGTGTCTAACTATAACAAGCTTTAACTTGAGAGAAAGTGTTAGAATATCTAGGGCATATATCAGGATTAAATTAGGCTTGATTTTGTGTTATCTTAGGGATATAATTTTTACATAATTAAAAAATGCTATTTTGATTATATTTGATTTTAATTATATAGACTCCTTCTTGTATAAATAAAAAATTCTATTGTACACACTGATTTATGCAGAGAATATACATAAACTTTCTCCAGACTTTTTTTCGTGTCCCTGATTCTTTATTTCTCACATGATATCAGAACCAATATCTCATCTCCATCGTTTATTCTACTAGACTCGTCTGTTTCGTCTAGACATTTGTAGATGGGGATGTTAGAGTCTCACGTCACTTGTCTGAATTTTTTAAATGCGATTTATATACCTGTTAAGTCACAAATAATATATTATTTTTAAAATTAACAAGTAGAGTACATAATAAGTTTTTCTCATTAAAATCATATTTCAATATTTCCTCTCCTGTTCTTACTAATATATTGCTTGCATGTTATTATGAGTTTAGGAAAATGACATTTATTTCAAATAACATAATATAAACAAAAATAATAAATTGAAAGTTAACTCAACAGAGAGAAATTTTTAATGTTCTCTCATGAGAACAGTAATAGTGACAGTAATACTTTTTTAAAGTAATACCTGTGCTCAATAAAATCAGAATATATATAAAAATCTTGGAAATGGTTGAAGATCTAAATATATTAGATTTAAATTGTGGTAACACTTTCTAATAAGACAAGAAAGATAAATGATAAATTAAAGTTTTAGTTTCTATAGTTTATACTAATTTTCAATTTCAATTTTTATAATTTTTTTTTTCAAATTAGTTCTTATATTTACAAAAATTTTAAAATAGTTCCTGTTATTAACTTCTATTATAATAATGTTATAATATTATCGGTTAGCTAATAAAATAAATATTTTTTTATTCAATAAAAACTCTTTTAGATGTTTTTTTTTTTTGTAAAAAATCAAATAAAATATTCCTTTATTTTAGTAGTGTTTATTTCTTTTGGGTAAGTGCTCTTTTATTTAATAAGTGATATTTTTTCTCTATAAAATGTCTATTATGAATTAGATTAATGGTGTTAAAATGAAAATTAATGACAAAGACTATTTTAAAATTTTTTGCAAGTGTAAGAATCGATTTAAAAAGAAAATTCCATAAAGACTGAATTAAAAATAAATATAAACTATAGTTAGGACCAAAACTTTAATTTAACTAAAGATAAAACATATACGAAATTCTTAAATAAACCTAGTACTTCTATCAATTACATTATTAATTAATAGATAAATTTTATAATTAACTAATTATTAATTACCATAATTCATTATAATTAATGATATGATTTGCTTATTGCCACATGTTTACTCAAGAATTTCTCACATATACATTGGTGTACTTGTCAATTTATTTCATTTCTTTTTGTATTTTACTGGAAAAAGATTTCATTTCCACTTTCGATTATCGTTTCAAAAATGCATTATCCTTACTCTTCACTGGTGTTGTCAATTTAAAAAATGCATTTAATTTGGCAGCAATTTACAAAATATAGTTTCAATTTATATTATTATATATAATAGCGCTTTCAAATATAAAAAAAAAAACTTTTTTTAATGCCTAGAATACTACATTCACGCTTGGAACGCCATGTCACATGTGGATGTGATTTATTGTTCTCATATATGTATGTCAAATTGAAATATTGAAATGAATATACCATATATAGATGTAAGTGATATGTTATTAAAATGTTGTAATCTAAATGTTCAAATAAAAAAACTTTTCAAATATTTTGAAATATGAGTTTAGTAGCTGTTGCAATGATGATGTAATGAAAAATGATAAATATCATAAATAATTTTTTTTAGTAAAATGTGTTACGAATGATATAGAGAACTATATTTCTCCGGGGTAAGAGAGAAGTTAAGGGACTGAGGTTATTTGATGTGAAACTTATTTGAGATTTAGAGATTAAAAAACAATGCCACATTATTCATAACATATAACGAAAACATTTTTCGTGTGAACGAAATAGCTAACTCTAATGTAATACACATTTAATTTCAAAAACACCTCATGTCAACTTGTCATACATTGACCATGAAACATGTTTGAAAAAAATAAAAAAATACATTGACTATGAATCTCCTTGCCATAATGCTCCATGCACAAAATCTGCGCAGAGTGATTCTATTTCTCCTATCTTGCAAACTTTTTTTAGACATTCACCCCGATAAGCTCGAGATACAATCGGATGTAATTCTTATAACCAGTTCATCACATCGAAGATCACACATTTCTTTAATTTCTCTTTAATAAGTAGGCCAAGACGGGAACACATCAACTTGAATAATTTGAGTTGCAGACACAAGCTCAACCAACAACGCCATTACGGTTACTGCAATTTTTGTTGTCATAGCCTTTCCTGCCATGGCTTGCCTCATTTTCTCTATATGTTCCTGATTATCACAAAGCCCACACATATTTATATATGCATCAATATATAATTTTGTACTTGCTCCAAAAAATCTATATGTCAGGTATTACTTATTAAATAATGCCGAAAACCTATTTATCCACGTAAAAAATAAATAAAATCCCCCATTTATATATATTTGGATACCAATATTCTTTACTTCTTGGGTTCAGTTGTAGTCGCACTACCTTACCCTTAAGTGATAGGGTACACATATATTATAAATTAACTGTCAAATTGAATTAATTATTTATTTACGTATCGTTAATTAATAATTTGTCCAACTGATTTGATAACTTATATGAAATGATATGATTAATTATTTATTTAACTAAATTTTTTTAGATACATATCTAATTAAATTAATTTATTTTATGTCACATCACTTACCGACGTCAAAATCCGTTAGGCGATAGGTTAGAATCTCTTCTTTCTAAAATTCGGCTGCGAAGTGATTTGTTACATTGAACGGAACCACAATCCAAAAGTATCACAAGATATACAGATAGGGCATTTAACATAATGTGTAAGTCTTCACCAAATTTATTTCTTGTTTTCTTTCAACATCCCATTTTATGAGTCAAACTCATCATCCCTTTCCCTTTCTGTTTTCAAATCTGATGACGTTTCTAATCATCCCTTTGACTAACACTCTAACACTAACCCTGTATAATACATATAAAAAAAAAACATATAAAAAAAAAACTTCACAACACTTGACCTCTGCATGGTAGTTACTAATTATATGCATGGCGGTGGTTTTTGTTTGTTTAACTGATCGCCTACCTAGCATGGAAGGAAGTTTTTTTTTGGAAGTCTTAACAACTCTAGGACAAACATGATTTCAAGGTTTGTTTTGAAGAACAGAAATTGGAAAGTGATAATTATTTTAAAAATTAGGCTTAGTTTATTGCTTTGTAGGAAAGTAAACTAATGTCTAATTCACAATTCAAATACATGTCTATTGGAATTGGTATCATATAATTTTTTTTCTTATGGTTAAGTGGAAGATAAAGATAAATATAAAAATTATAATTTTTAACCTAACAGAAAAAACATTCTTTTTTTAGTTCCACTTCAACTATGATTTGAGACTCAACATTATGTTTAACACAACTCAAGTATGATTTTGTCAAATATAATTTGTGCTCGGTTTGCACAACCCAAACTAAGAGTGTGCAAACTAGCTATAATGCTAGGACTCGTTGAGTCAATGACTGGGGATGTTTGTCATTAGTATTTGTTATTCATCCTTTTGTTGAAGATGAGTTTTTGAATTACCCGAAAAGAAAAAAGAAAAAAGAAAAAGGAGAAAAGAGATTTTGAGTTAAATCTCACTTTTGTGGTCGATTTTCTGAATTCTTTTACTAGAGTTGTTCCATAAAACATTTTGACTTACCTTTGAGAAAATAAAAACGATTAACTAAACTAAAAATCTTCCAATCAAGAATTAATCTTTTAATCAGGCAATTAATTATTTACTCATCATCCCAGGGATTAATGTAATTTACATAACGATTATAATTATAATAATTACATAAATATGATCAATATTTATATAAGGCAACTTAAATTTTGTATAAAGTTAATATAAGTTTTATGAAAGTAGCATTTTTTTCCATGTGGCAATGATTTATAACAGTGTTGCTTGTTTTTATAATAATAGTATTCTCAAGTCTCAAATAATAAAAAAAAAAAGTATTATCGATTGAATTTTTTTCGTCAAGTCAATTGAGAGGACGCATCAACACATTAACTTGGTGGATTATTTAAGAAAATTAATTCTTCTAAATCTTTGCTTAAGGTTTACTTAATACTTGTGCAAAACAAAGAATGACAGTTAAATCCATAATAGAATCTTTTTGTTTTTACTTTTGAGGGAAATGGTCTTCAACCGTTGGATTTAATAAAGACAATTCCTTCTCATCCGTGTGCAGTTATGTTTTACTGGTTTTAAATGTTAATTTATTCTAAGGGCTGAGGGACCTGAGCGCTTGACCGAGACTCGAACGTTCCTCACCATCATCATCATCTATATATATATATATATATATATATAGTGCTTATTACCTCGAGCATTTATCATTACACAACAAAAAAAAACGTCACCTTCTTTGTGATTTTAACCGCCCAAGTTTCCTTGAATCCCAGTCATCTATGGCTGCGCACGTGCCAGAAATATTCATTGAACACAAACAATTATGATAAAAAAAAACAACATATAATATAGGCGGTGTAACAAAATATCTATAGTGCTTATTACGGGTCACTTAAGCATCCCCTCTTGTTTAATTTCTCATTATACCTTCCATTTCCGTAGTCAAAGACCTCTCATTTCCCCTTCCTTTTATTCAAACCATAGCCACTTTCCACGAATTCACCATTTGACCAACACCAAACGCCCTTATATGTAAAGGCTTAAGAGAAAGTTGAGCATTTTATACCAATATTTTATTATTACTCAATCATCAGCCACAGCGATACAACTTGTGCAATAAACACTGTTTTGATTTCTTGTTGCTGCAATAGTGTCAACAATTAATATTAAGCAGGTCATGAAGAACAAAAGGCAGATCAGAAGGGACAAAAAGGAGATCAAAGTTACATATATTTCAAGCCCCATGAAGGTTAAGACTAGTGCTTCAAACTTCAGAGCTCTTGTGCAGGAGCTCACTGGACAAGACTCCAATGTTGCAGATACATTCATGCCCATGGAAGCAAATCGTGCTGAGAGAGTTCACAAGGGTTCAACTCAACAACGGAGGGTCGTGGATGTCGTCCAGGGCTATTTGCCCGAGCCTGCGTTGTTGAAACCTAATGAAAGTGAGTTTATTTCAAGATCATTGACGGAGCCATTAAACGACCACCTTCAATATGAGTTGTTGAGCTTTGATATGTCATAGGTGTTGATTATTCTATATAAATATAAATGAAATTTCGTGATTGCTTTTGTTATGCTTTTGCTTCTTTGTTCTTACCGTACTAAACTATTATAGAATGGTGTGATGCCTGATGTGAATAAGAAAGGTGTTCATGTATGTGATTCATTAATATATCCAGGAGGAGGAGTACGATGAACTGATGAAGCACACACAAGGATAAGGTTAAAGACTTTTGCTTCACATGTTTCCTGTCCGAGGAGGAAATCGCAAACTTATTTTTTATTAAAAAAATCGCAATCAACTTTTTCAATAGGTCATTAGCCACAACTGCACGCATATAAGTATGTCACTTGAGAGAAGTCGATGTTGACAAAAAAAATAAAATACAACGATTTTAAATAAATTTTTTTGGTGAGGGCCTTGTCAAAATTTATGGGATTCTGGTTAGAGTTTTTGTCTATTTTTCTTTTTATATGACGTGAAAAACTCACATATCAAAGAATCCAATATAGATTTTACAACATTTGCATCAAATATAGATGTATAAGATAGTTGTAAACTTGTAATCATTTGTGACTCTATCATACTTATCTTGCTTGTATACATTATACATTTTAGATTTTAAGGTAACAATTATTGGCCCCCAAATTAAATGAGAGATACAAATTGTATAGGACATATGCTTTTATGTCTTGCCTGCATTTGTGTGTGTTTTTTAATCTCAATTTGATAGTTTTTAGAACTTATTTGACATGGTGTATTAGGTTTAATAAAATAATTTAATACAATTTATTATAATTTTATATTAGTTATTTAATATAAATATTATATTATATAATTTATCTATCAAATATTTTTAAGACTTTTATATATTACAATAATAAATAATTTAATCAAACATTTCAAAATGAAATTATATTTGGTTGAGTTTTGATACGTAAACTCATGTAAAAACTTTTTTATTACAATTCTATACTTCTTACCCCTCAAACCAACATACCTGAGCTTAATTCCACCATTAGACCTCTCCACCTGCCACCACCCAAACAGCCTCAAGCCCGAGCTATCATCTTCTTCCAAGCTCAAATGCACCAAGCCTCCACCACCATAGCCATCAACAGTAACTCAGCCTCTTTGCAACCGCCGACCATCATTGCTGCTGCCCTGGACCACTACTACAAAAAAAAAGAGGCAAAAATTACTGGATATACTTATTAGATTTTTGCTAATACTTTTGTGCACAGACCTGAGTTGTTTTTTGTTTATTTATTTTATTGAATATACATAGTGGTCATAAGTTTTTCCCCCTTAAGTCTTGCGCCATGGGTTTTTTATTTTTCTAAAAATTAGTATAACAAAACAATTTTAAATTAATATAATATATTTTTAAGTAAAAAGTATTTTTGTCAAAATCATTAATTTTGGTCATTTATCCATTGTTATAGAATACATCACCAAACATAGGATAATATTATCTTATATAATGTCAAACCAAACATAAGATAATATTAATTTTTATTAGATCTTATACTATTAAGTTTTATCTTATCTTACAAATCAAAGTGACTCTAATCCATTCACTTTTAGTAAGAGTAAAGCAATACTGTTGAAATTCACCATGGAATCCATAGACAAAGCAAGAAAACATAAGCTAGAAAGCATAAAGCAATGGAGAGAAAACCACACTCTCGACAAAATAAACTGAGGTTTTCTTTCTCAGATAATTTTATTCACTATTCATAGGGGGTATATATAGTATATACAATAGGGAAAGGAAAAACTAGCTACAACTGAGAAAGCAGAAAGCGATTCTGAGAACCGAATGAAACTAACGCTTCTAACTAACTTTCAACAGAAAAGAAGAATCTAGCCTTATTTGCTGGTAGGTTCAGTGTCAGTAGTATCTAGCTTCAACACCCCCCACAAGCTAGAATGTGAATATTGAGCATTCCAAGCTTGGCATGTAGCATGTAGAATGGACCTGGTTAAAGAGGTTTTGTCAGAATATCTGCAACCTGATCAGTGGAGCCAATTGGAAGTAAATGAAGAATTCCTGCTTGAACCTTGTCTCGAACAGTGTGACAATCAAGTTCTATGTGTTTTGTATGTTCGTGAAAGACAGGATTGGCTGCGATGTGGAGTGCAGACTGATTGTCGCAGTAAAGAATTACTGGTTTGGGATGACCAATCTTCAAGTCTTGCAACAGAAACAATAACCACTGAGCTTCACATGTTGCTTGAGCCAACGCGCGATACTCTGCCTCAGCAGATGACCTGGACACTATTGATTGCTTTTTGCTCTTCCAGGAAATAGGGGAATTACTGAGGAAGAAACAAAAACCAGTTACAGAACGCCTAGTGTCTGGGCATGCACCCCAATCCGAATCAGTGTAGCCTTTTAGGGACATGTCTGATTGTTTTGGAAAGTATAAACCGAGACCAGGTGACTGTTTCAGAAAACGAATAACCCTTAAGGCTGCTTGATAATGAACACTTGTAGGTGTCGATAGGAACTGACTCAAATTGCTAACAGCATAGCATATGTCGGGCTTTGTGTGAGTAAGATAGAGTAATCTACCTATGAGGCACCTATATGGAGATGGATCAGATAGCAATGTCCCGGAATCTTTGCTGATCTTTTGGTTGGGATCCATTGGAGTGGAACATGGCTTGGACCCCAATAAACCAGTTTCTTGAAGCAAATCAAGTGTGTACTTTCTTTGATACAGAGTTATTCCAGATTGAGACCTAGCAATCTCAAATCCTAGAAAGTACTTGAGTTGTCCTAAATCCTTGATACTAAATTTCTGATCAAGGGTACTTTTTACCTTACTGATTTCATCAAGATCATTACCAGCAAGTACCAAGTCATCAACATATACCAACACAGCAGTGAAACCTGTGTTAGATGACTTAGTGAATAAGGAATAGTCAGCTCTAGATTGCACATATCCCAGGCTTTGTAGTGTTTCTGTCAGTTTCGAATTCCACTGTCTACTGGCTTGTTTCAAACCGTATAGTGATCTTTGTAGCTTGCAAACTAGGTTATCATTAGGCACATCCAGACCTGGTGGGACTTTCATATAGACTTCTTCTAGTAACTCTCCATGTAGGAAAGTCGTGTTTACATCCAATTGGTGTAAATGCCAATTGAGTGAAGCTGCAAGTGATAAAAGCAATCTGACAGTGGTCATCTTCACTACAGGGCTGAAAGTCTCTAAATAGTCAAGGCCTTCTGTTTGAGTAAAACCTTTGGCTACCAACCTAGCCTTATGTCTTTCCACAGATCCATCGGCATTGTGTTTGACCTTGAATACCCATTTACATCCTACAGCTTTCTTATTTGGGAGGAAAAGTGGTAAGGGTCCAAGTGTTTGTCTTAGTGAGTGCATCAAGCTCATTTGCTATGGCTTGCTGCCAGCAGTCATGTTTAGCACCTTCCTCATAGGTGGTAGGTTCAATTACAGCAGATATGTTTAATGAAAAATGTCTATGCTTGGGAGATAATTTTTCATATGAGAAATAGTGTTGAAAAGGATACCTGACATTGTTAGGAGATTTGTGAGCTGAGTCATTGGCTGTGGAGGATATCAAAGAACAATGGTAGTCTTGTAAATAGGATGGTGCTTTCCTATTTCTAGTGGATTGTCTGATTTGGACATTTTGAGGTGGTGGAGATGGAGGGTCTAGATTAGATGGAAGGGATGGAGACTCAAAAATGGGAATGACAGGATTTTGAGGTTCAATGGCATGTATGTGGTTTTGATCAGTATTGAGTGGTGCAGCATTGAACCAAGGTTCATGAATGTTTTCGTGTATGTTAAGTCTCTGAGAGTTTACTTCATTTGAATTGTAAGGGAAAGATCTTTCATAAAAGACAACATTCCTAGAAACAAAAAATTCTTTGGATTTGAGATCAAACAAAAGATAACCTTTTATGCCTGTTTTGAAGCCTAAGTGAACATATTTCTTTGCTCTAGGATCTAATTTCTTCCTATTGGCAGTAATGGTAGAAGCAAAACTTAAGCATCCAAACACCCTTAGGTATGAAACAGATGGTAAAGTTTGATGTAGGATTTGGTAAGGCGATTTGTTGGATAGAAAAGAGGTTGGCAACCTGTTAATCAAGTATATGGCATGGCTAACTGCCTGAGTCCAAAAAATTTTGGGAAGGTGAGATTGAAAGAGGAGTGCACGAGCCACTCCTAGAATGTGTTGATGTTTTCTCTCAACTATCCCATTTTGTTGTGGGGTTTCTACACATGAGGTTTGATGTATAGTCCATTTTTCTGCATATAATTGGTTGAGTTTGAACTCCCCCCATTATCAGATCTAATGTTTTTGACTTTGGCCCCAAATTGAGTTTCAATCAGAGAAAGAAAAGATTTTATGTGGATTGAAGTTTCAGACTTCAACTTCATGAAAAAAATCCAAGTATGCCTTGAAGCATCATCAACAACAGTGAGAAAATACTTGTGTCCTAACATGGAAGGAGATGAAATGGGTCCCCATATGTCCATATGTAGGAGATCAAAAGGATTGACAAATCTAGATTCACTATTTGAAAAGGGTAATCTTTTTTGTTTTGCTAAATGACATGTGTCACAAGGTTCATGCAACTTTGCACAATCAACAAAAGGAAAAGTTTTATTCAACTCAACAAGTTTTACATGAGATGGATGACCAAGTCTCAAATGCCAAACATTATTCCTAGTAGAATCAATTTGATTGATACAACTCGCATTGATTGAATGACAAGGGAATTTTTGGAAACCTTTAGAACTGAGAGAGTACAATCCAGCCTTTGACTCAGCTGCACCAATCGTCCTCAATGAATGTCTGTCCTGTATATGACAAACAGCATCAGTGAAAGTCAGTTTGCAGTCAAGAGATTTAGTCAATTTTGAAATGGAAATCAAATTGAATATGAATTTGGGGATATAAAGCACGTCAGTGAGGAATAAGTCCTCAGTGAAGAAAATTGTGCCTGCAATATCAGTTATCACTTGGTCACCATTTGGCAACTTCACAGAAATTGGTCTAATCTTCTTGTGGCAGTGAAAAAAGGATAAGGAAGGGCAGACATGATCAGTGGCCCCAGTGTCTAGTATCCAGCTTTTTGATTTCTCTAAATTTATAACATTACATACGATACCTGATTTGGTTGAAACAACTTGGTTTGCATTATGTGAAGCAGAACTACCACTCTTCTGCAGCAAATTCAACAATGCCTTATGCTGTTCAGGAGTGAAGAATGGTTGCACAGAATCTTCTATTACTTCTTTTTGCTTCAAAAACTGATTATCATCATCATCTTGGATATCATCATCCATCACATAATTGTTTGCCACTCCATTTCTTTCATAATTTAGGGGGTATCCATACTTTTTGTAGCAATAATCCATTGTGTGTCCATTTTTATTGCACTATGTGCATACTCTATAGCCTCTTCCTCTACCTCCATTTCTTCCACCATAATTCTGGTTTCTTCCTCTATTTGCCTTACCATTTCCTCTACCTCTGCCACCTGAGTCAGTGGTAGTCACCAGTGCACGAGAATCACCTAGTTGAAAATTTATCTGCCTTTCTTGTTGAATCAGCATTGAGAATGCTTTTCCAACATCTGGTAGGGGCTTCATCATCATGATTTGAGACCTAACTGCAGAATATTGCTCGTTTAGGCCTCTCAAAAACCTAATTACATAATCTCTTTTTCTGTAAGATTTAACAGTAGAAATCAAAGCACAGCTGCATTTGACTTCACAAGAACAACCAGAAATTGGCATAAAATTATCCAATTCTTGCCACAATTCTTGAAGATGGCTATAATACTCAGTAATCGAAGAGTCTCCTTGCTTGAGCATATACATTTCTTCTTGTATTTCACTGATTCGAAAGATGTCTCCTTGATAGTATCTCTTCTTGAGATCATTCCAAATATCCAATGCTGTGTTCATCCATAGCACACAACGAACAATTGAAGGATCCATTGATCTGGTGATCCACGACATCACCAAAGTATTGCATTTGTCCCAAGCCATGAAATTAGGGTTATTTCGTGTTGGTTTCTCCAAAGAACCATCAATGAAAACTTCTTTGTTCTTTGCCTTCAATGCCATAAACATGACTCTTGACCAAACATGATAATTCGCACCAATTAACAAGTCAGGAACAAGAATCGCACCTGGATTCTCATTGTAATGTTGAAAATACGGGCTAGAAGGATCAACACCTCCATTTCCAGCACCGTTTGCAGCACCACCATTGACAACATTTGCATTTTCAGCCATCGATCAAGAAAGAGAGAACACACAGAGATTGTAGAAGGAAAAAGGAAAGAGTTGAAGAGAGAAAGAAAATCAGAACGCAGCAGTAGCAGAGCCCCTAGGAAAAGAGCTCTGATACCATGTTGAAATTCACCATGGAATCCATAGACAAAGCAAGAAAACAGAAGCTAGAAAGCATAAAGCAATGGAGAGAAAATCACACTCTCGACAAAATAAACTGAGGTTTTCTTTCTCAGATAATTTTATTCACTATTCATAGGGGGTATATATAGTATATACAATAGGGAAAGGAAAAACTAACTACAACTGTACAGAAACAGAAAGTAGTTACAGCTGAACAGAAAACTGCGCTTCTAACTAACTTTCAACAGAAAAGAAGAATCTAGTCTTATTTGCTGGTAGGTTCAGTGTCAGTAGTATCTAACTTCAACAAATACAAATAACTCTTTACACATCCACACAAATTTACATATCTTTTGTAGAAATTCACATCCCAGCCGAGCATTTTATTAATTTTATTGTTTTCTTTTTTTGTTGTTGTATATTTTATGTATTTTTTGGCAGTAAAATTTATTGTTTTAGTTAAACCTTATGAGTTAATAATCTATTTTATTTTATTTTTGTTTTGTACAATCTACTTTAAATTTTAGATATATGATGATGATATTTATTTTTTGGTTGTACATTAAGGGTATCTCTTAAGGGCTATCCTTCACATCTGCCACGTGCATTAGGGATTAATTTTCTTATGTGCTAACTCAAGATTCAGACCTAAATAGTTAACACAGGGAGCAGACTTCTTTAACCAGTAGACTAATCCCTTTGCTAGATTATCTTAATTTTTTTTGGTACAAGAGAAATAAAACAAGAAATTATACTGTCTTAAATAAATAACACTACGAGTATCAGTCAAAAAACAAATAAAAAAATCCTAGTGGAAGAGAATCTCAATAAGTCATTACATCAAGAGAAGAAACACACATCTTGACAAGAAAGTTTACACAAAAGTTTACCTCCCATCTTGAGAAAGTCTACATTTTGTTAATTAACTTTGACTTCCTCTAAATTTAATTGATCGCTGATTAACAAAAAAAAATCCGTAGTGCGCTATTCATCAGTGTAGACAAAGTTGTTTCTGTGTGAAGAGAAGTTAAATTAGACAAATAAGTAACATAATGCAATAAAGTTCAGTTTGGATTTGGATTTTTTTTTTAGGACTAATAATGTAACTTATTTGTATAACATTCGTATAAGAAATGAAAATCATGCAAAAGGATTTTTTTTTTTATGTCTATCTACGAAAACAATAAATTGTTGCTCATAGAGAAAATGAGAGGATATGTAATAGTGTGAGACGAAACAGACAAAAAACATAATAGTTGAATTACCTTTCAGCAGAGGCCAAGGAGATAAAATAAGAAAATAAGAGAGACATAAAAGTTACTTGATCTACTAGCCTACCCCGACGCACTAACCTTACAATATAATGAATATATAGCCAACATAGCCAGCAAGTGCAGACATTATACTATTATAGTTTGACTCTAGCTGGGATTGTGCTGTCTTTGTTAACATGAGATGGTCATGCCACAGGGCAGCATCGAAAGCACTAAAATGCGTGCACAAGTCAAAAATACCAAACCATCAAAACGGTTACGTACTGCAAACCTTCATCAATTCTTCTCTAGTTCTCCCGTTAGATATGACAGACATTAGCTAGTTATGATTTATTAGGGGGCCAAATGAAAAAAATCATGTGTGGCCAAATGAAGAATGTTTCAAGATTTTTTTTTTATAAAAAAAATTACATTGTAAAATTAAATTTCTAAAAATATTTTTGGGGGGCGTAATGATGCTTTGCCCTTGAAGACATACTTAAGAAAACTAGGCCATGAATAACCTTCCTTCAAGTAGAGAGCTGTCGGGAAACTTAAAACATGGAGGAAATTTGCTACCAATTAACTTTAAGAAGAATTATAATAATGGGCTTCACATTACTTCTTATCTTCAAACTTTAAGGCAATAGATTCATAAATCTTTTTATTTATAAAGTCTTCATTTTGTTTGTTAGATTTTAATTTAAAACTAATTGATATTAAGTGAAGTGACTTAACAGATATATAAATCGCATCTAGAAGATTGAGGCAGGCGATGTGAGACTCTTAACATCCCCCTCCACAAATGTTTGGACGAAACAGACAAAAACAAATAAGTCTAACGAAGTAGGCAGAAACAAAGATGAGATCTTAAATCTAATATCATATTAGATTCCAACTTAAAACTAATTGACATTAAGTAAAGTGGCTCAACAGATATATAAACCACACTTAGAAGATTGAGTCAGGCAATATGAAATTTTTAACATTGTTCATTCATTTTTAATGTAAAATTTATTTTATTCACATATTCACTTGAAACTTACACTTAAATTTTTAACAATAATCTTTTTCTCAAGTGTGAACCCAATAATGGGTCAATTAATAATCTTAACATCCATTCAAGTTTAAGCTCGAAACACTGAAAAGATCTATTACTAATTACTAATGAATGTAGAAAGAAATCATAATAGGAGACGTGATGTTACGTCTCAACTTATAACCTTAAAAAAATAAACTCATGGGTCATTATACTTATAAAATTCTTTCTTTATCTATTTCTTTTTAATCTAAAACTTCTTTTATCTACATATCTATTTAGAACTTACATTTGAATTCCCATCAAGGCCATGTCAATAGGAACCATGCAGGTTATGTTGGTAAGTAACTCAACGGAATAATAGGATTGATTTCCATCTTGTAGAAAGATTTGTAGGCAAGGCATAGATAATGCGCTCGAAGCTTTGCTAGAGGGTATATAAACTATTTCAATTTATAAGAAGAGTTTATTCTTTTAGAGTAGTATTTTTAATTAACCAAGTAGTATTAAATTTACTTTTTTACATATACTTGAATTATAATTCTGCCATAAAAATTAGGAAAAAGTTTAAAAAAATTTCTTTAACTTTGTCGAATATACACTTTAGTCCGATTACTTATTTACTTACTTTTAAAATGTGCATCAATGCCCCATAACTATCAATTGAGTGTAATTTAGTCCAAAATCTTGATATTTGTAAATTTTTGAATGAAATTCATTACGTGAGAGACATGTGATGTTACAAATGTTCATCATGAGATTCATCATATGCCTCTCACGTAATAAGTTTTACCTAAAAGTTTACAGATATAAGATGTTGGACTAAATTGTTTATGATTGAAAGTTGTGGGAGATTGATATACATTCTAAAAGTATTAGGATTGAAGTATTCGTTGGACAAAGTTAAAAGGGATTTTTTCTTTCTTTCCAAATTTAAATTAAATTGAAATAAAAAACATGCATAAAACTTCACTCAATCCATTTAATAATATCTTTTGTTTTAGGAAAATTATTTTGTTTCAATTTATTTATTGTTTTAGAAAATTAAGTATTATTTTTAAGATAAAACATTAATGAAATGATAATATGTTAAGTAATTTAATTAAATGTAAATAAAATTTTCTTATAATTACTATATCATTTTTTCTATAATTAAGACGATTTAATAATTTTGTTAATATATTAAAAGGGGTTGGATTAGGTCACGGATGGTTGGATTAGGTCACGGATGTATGTATAGGTGAATAAGTACTTTGAGATCCTGACTCCTTTTTAGGTCAGGAGTCAAATAGTATAACTCTCTGCTCACAAAATATATCAAAGAATTAAACACATGTTTTCTCTATGAGAGATGCAACTTAGTTCCACCATATTATCCACTATGGTTAATTCTTGTATAATTATTGACAAATATTTTAGAGCATATAGAGTATATACAATTTATAAATAGATTTTCTTTTTTTTCTCCTTCAAGCTATCCCGATATGAAGTAATATTGTTATGTTTGTCCTTTTCTTAAACAAGAAGCGCACTTGTTTACCGATGCACATAGCCGCTTTGAGTTATAAATGTTTGGTTCAGATTTTTTAAACCATCTAATAACTTAAATTAACCAAAAAATTGTTGCATTGTTACAGTAACATGTTTGGATACGTGACATGAAAAAAGTAATAAATTTTTTTAAGAGAAAAAAGCTGTTGCATATTAAGCTAAAATTTGAGTATTAAAAAAAAAAGATGTTAGTATTATTTTTAATAGTAATATGTAAATATTATCTTATCATCAATTAAATAATTTTTTAATTAATTAAATAATTTTTTAATTATTTTATATTTATTTTGATAATTTAATACATAAAAATAATTTTTTATATAATCTAAATAAAATAAATTAACTTAAAATTATTTTTTAATTAATATATCTAAATATAATTTTTTTTTATAATCAATTATAATAAAAAAATTTATATAATAATTAATTATTAAAATAATATAATTTTTACAACTATTCTAAATACACACTTAACATGAAATTACATGAGAAAATGGCAAAAGGGCATAGATAATAATGATCACTTATTCGTGGTACAAAAATGAAGCAAGTGCTTAATAGAAGTTGTGATTGACTATGGAGGATCATGGCTTCCGCACTGAAAATAAGCTGTAATAGAAAGAAATATGGGCTGTGTGTTGTTTCAGTGTCAGTATATCTCCTATCTCTGACACACAAAACAGCACAGATAAAAATTTGAAAATAAAAAAATAAAAAATAAAATTAAACAGCACTGGAGAATACAAATACAAAAAATACATGTAGGAAAATGTCTTTTTACACTCCTAATGTAACATCTTTGTGGGACATTGTATATTCGAGTTTGAGTGTATATATTGTTCTATATCGGATGAAAAATTAGAATAAATATATTGTATATCTATAAGTATGGTATTATCTAGATGTCAAAATAACATATATCTCATACATGTCAAAGCACTGAAACATTACTATAAAAAAATGTAATTAAAAAATCATTACTCCTCGGAAAGTGAAAGATTTGTGCACAAGAAGACATCTAGAGATTGGAATCATCCAAGTCTTTCTCTCTCTCCTCTTTCTCTCTCTTTCCTCATTCCTTTACTTTAATCCACTCCAATAATCCCAATAAATAACATTATACAGAGTTGAACGAATACCATCATCACTCATCATCATCAGAATTCCAAGGTGGGTTTGGTTCATTGTTTGCCATAGTTTATGGTACATGAGTAAAAGCCATCATTCTCATGGTGAATTTTACTGCAACTGGGGCTAGGTGATTTTCAATTTTTGATCTTGTTGAGCTTGGATGTTGTGTCTTCTTTTATTCATTTGGGCATCTGTGGGTAACTGGGTTGGTGTCAAATTAGTCTTTTTCATGTCAAACTGTGCTGCTTTGACTTTCTAGCACTTCCTTGGTGGGGTGTTATTCTCGTTTTCTGTGAGTTGGGCTTGTGGGGTACACACGGATGTGCCAAAGTTTGCTCTTTTGTGACAGATGGTGGTGTATTCTGCTTACATGAGTTACTGCAATTAAGGGTTTTGGTTTTCGTTTTGCACCAGTTTCTGATTTTGTTTTTCTGTCTCTATGGTACTCCCTGTGTTCTCGTGATTTGAATTCATTTCATGCTTTTCAAGGTTGCAATTTATGTTTTGTTTAGGATTAGTTTGTACTCTGTTTGTTTGTGATGCTATTTTACTTTCTATTAGTTCTGAGAGTTAAGTAGTTGTTGTTTCTAATTTTACTGAAGCAACTATTTTGCTCTTGCATTTGTTATGTTTTGGGTTTCCAGGTTTGGTTGGGCAGCAGGGGAATTGAGGATATGATGGTGGCTATGATGTATGGGGAGTAGAACCAGGGTTGGTGTTGAAGATGAGAAGGGAGCAGAAAGAGGGATGCCGAGCTTCGATTCTCAGTTACCCATTTCCAATGCATGGTATATTTCCTCTTTGTAGTTGTTCTCTCAGTGTAGAATTTGAATATGTAGGGAGAAACTTTTGGTTTATCATTCCTAATTTTTATTTTTTTGCTGAATTTTTGTTGTGAATGTTGGTTTTGCTTCATGGTTATAAATATCTTATGTTGCTTACTCCAGTGGTGCACCAGGAGTTTCTTGCCTTTTTAGATTGAGATGTTTCTTAGTCCTTTAATGTTACATTAGGGATGATACAAGGAATATCTAGAACATTGTGATTTTCATTGTTGCTTGGGTCTCTTTTGTTTTGAATAAGGAATAGATACTAAAGGGTTATGTTATACTTTCCAGTTTGCTTGAATAAATCTATATAAACTAATGGTGCTCAAAATGAACTTATGCCGTTCTAATTGGAGATAAGTACCTCTCTTCTCCTTGAGTCCCCTATCTCTTGTGAAGGTGGGTTTCAATTCAAGATTCTAGGGGCTATGCCTAGAGATAATTTCAGCGAACCACCTAGCAACTGCATTCACAGATGTAGCACAGTTGCCCTAGATTTATCGTGAAAGCCTTCTGCTTCAGTTGGGCAGGCTGAACCATGCTAATTACTGTTTCGTTTCCAATTTTCTTTAAGTTATGGGTCACTATGATAGGTTCATTGGTTAACATAAGTATATTACATTTTGATAGACTAAATGTACTGTGTCATGAGTACATGAGAACCTCGTACTTATCTATACTTTGTTGTTTATATTTATAAGAATGCCCAGGATGGCCCCTTTCATAAAGTTAGTATTAGATAGCTTCTAAAGCTAGATAGGCCTTCTATGAGGCAAGATGAGTTTTAATAGAAACAGTACAGAAATGCTGGATAGATTTTTTAAATTTTGGTGCATTATTTAGTGGCTAAAAGAACTGATGATATGACAAAATTTCTTCTTAACTACTTTGTCAAGCGTCCTAACAATACCTGTTATGCATTTCTAGAGCATGGGGCATCCATCATTTTCCCTTGTACTAGTAGTCTAGTACTACCACCAAATGTATAATCTTTTTCTTCAACTTCCATTTGCTTCTCAAGTGTTAATGTTTTCCCTTGGGTGGTTGGAGTCAGGCTTTACACTTCAAGTTTTCCATTCTTGGTTAAACCTTATTATGTCGAAAATTGTATATGGCATCTTAAGAATGTTTGTCCTAGTACAGTATGTAATATAGCACTTGATTGCAATTAAAATGAGTATTTTTACATAAGCTATTTCACATAAAGAGGAGAATGTTTTGTTTTGAGGATTAGGTGAATCAAAATATGATATAATTGGGTTGGAGAGCAACCAAAATTAGTAGAACTTATGCAGCTATTCTTTGAAAATGCATTTGAGCTAGTTGTAAGATCGTAACAATAGTTTTGTGTGATATAGAGAATTTGATTTGTGGAACGAAATTTGGCATGGTGTATCTTGTTTACCGGTTACTTAGACATGTTTTTTTGTGGTTAAGGAGCCTCATTTGTTAGCCTTGAACCAATTATTGGCCAGTCATTATTTTGCAGACTCAGAGGCAGATGATTTGTTCTCTCTTTTGATGTGTAGGCCAAGGATAAAGAGAAACTTTGTCAGGATCCTTTTGAGGTCAAAAGAGAGAGTAATAGACAGATTTTAGGTATATCTGTCAATTTAAGGAGTCCAAAAGTCATTTTGGGCTTTGGCTTCAGTTTTGGTTGAGGAGCTGTGTTGTTATGATATAAAGTGTCTGATGGTTTTTTGTCTTGGGTTCTATGTTGTGTGGTAGTGTTAAAGAAAAGAATTTGGTTCTTCTTTGATTTTCTTTATTGCGTTAAAGTTGATATAAAGAACTGGATATTCTTAAGTAAGTTATATCATTATGATTTTAGAAAATACTTTCACAATGCTTTGAACATGTCTTTATAATAGTATTTTGAATGCCAAGGATCTCCTAGCTCACTTAAGTTTCCCTTTCCGTTATGTCTAAAACTGCTCTCGAGTTACTCCTTTTAATGAAAATTTAGATTTTTTTAGCAATAATAGAATATGCACCGTGAAAAGAAAAATCATAAATTTGGATTGGCAAACCTGATTCTATGTTCTACTTTTTTATTTTTGCATTCATCAACTTATAGATGACTTCTGTTTTTATGTTATTTTTCTCCAAAACGAAACATATAGACTGATTTGTGTTAACCTAATTCTGACGAAGAATGTTTTTCAGCCATACAGCAGGGAGCACAATTGATTCCTTTCATGTTTCTGACTTTGGAGAATTTGATCAATCATATCGCTTAGAGAGTGCTGTTGACCTGAGTGGAAGTAAGTATTCCTGTGATCCAACATCATGAAGTTTACATGTAACAAGCATATACAGGATATGTTGTATTATCCAATGTCACAATGCATCAAATTATCTTTAAAGGACTTTTTCTTTTTTGTTTGTCTAAATGATGTTTAATTATCATTTATTCAAAAAAAAAAAATTATGGAACTAAGCAATGGCTGCTCTTTGCAATCTGTCAGTGAATAATTACTTATTCACTACTTGGCAAAGATAGCATTAAGAAAAAGGAATAATTGCACTCGTACAGACTCACACATGCACAAATGTACACATGATGTTACTGTTGGCTAAACACCTAGATATCGATGTCTATAACCTGATTAATTTGTTTTTTTAATTCTTGTTTACAAACATAGGCCTTTTTTCCAGCCTGTCTTTCTCTAATGATTTTTCCTGATATATAATTCAGACTCAGTTTTTAACTCACTAAAAGTAAGTAGCCAAACAATTTCTCCGGGTCCTGTTCATATTGGTACTCTTGATAAGGTGAGTTTTTATAGTTCTTTTCATCTAATGAATCTCCAAGTTTGGTAAATAAGGTGAATTTTAGCTGGCTAGAATGTCTTATTTCCAACTTTTCTTTCTTTTTCTCTTTGATTTAGTTGCCAACTTCACTTGATAAAAGCCCATTGACAAACCAAACAGAGTCGCATAGGTTGCAATTACAAAAGGAAAAGGTTCAATCATCAAATCCTGTCACCATATTAGTTGGTAATACTGAAATCCGGAAAGAGTCTGCCATGGCTGATGCCAGTCCTAGGACTGATATTTCTACAGATGTTGACACTGATGACAAGAATCAGCGGGTGATGTTTCTTTACCTTTCATGCTATTTTCTCCCTTATTGTTCAATTGATAACATCTAAAGTCCCTATCCTACATTTGCACATTTGGCAACCACTTTACAATGAACTTGTCAACAAGGATCTAACTGCTTGATTGATCTAAATCTAGATAGTATTCAAACATAATGCATGAGCAGAAGTCTTTTTGGGTGTTCCTTTAATCAGAGTAGAAGCTTTGATAGTAGATATTCTTGATAATCTAACATTTGATGCATGCCATATTTGCAGTTTGATAGAAGTCAATCTCTTGCTACTGTGGCTTCTGACTCCAGTGACAGATCAAAGGATAAAACAGATCAGAAGGTTAAATATATTTTAAATTTTATTGCGTGGATAATATCTAAAATTCTAAATGGTTTTCGTTACATGATGATAATTTTTTTTATATTATTGCAGAGTCTCCGCAGGCTTGCTCAGAATCGTGAGGCGGCAAGGAAAAGTCGGTTGAGAAAGAAAGTAGGAATTATATTTACTTATTTTTTGTTTAAATATATTATAAGTGTGTATATTTTTGTGTTTCCCATATAAATATTCCTATCATATCATAATAACTCAAAGACAGGAGTTGATTTTTTGTTGGCATATGGAAAACTTATAGAGGATGTCTAATTCTAATTTTCACTGTACCATATATTCTTATCTATGTGGTTATATGTATTTGGATGATCAGTTTGGCTACAGATTATGTGGGCCTGCCTGACTGTGCGCTGGACCCTGATTCAGCTCTAGTATATAATTTTTAGTATAGAAGGGGAGGATAAGACAATTCTAGATACAACAAGGAACATGAAAATACTCAAGATTGCAGCAAGGCTGCCCAGCCCTAGTATAACAATATCAGCTGGTTCTGTCTGTATGTTTTAGGACCTTACCAGTATGTGCCAAATGCCAATTTCCCGTTTTAATTGTTTACTTTTCTTTCTGGAGGCTAAAGAACAAAGAAGGTCCATTATTCTCATTCTGAGGATCAGTTATATCTTAATTTGAAGATTAATATAATCTTATACAAGGGTAAAATGTTTAATGAGATTTTTCAGATCATTTTTTGGTTGCTTGTACTGATTGTAAATGCTATTATACATTTTTTGTTATTTGAATCCTTTCATTATGGTTCCTTTTTCGTTCCTTTATATTTTCATTCTTTTAAAACCAGTTTGATAATATTCTTTACCTAGTGCTTGCAGAAGTTGACACTTCAACCCTTAATAAGAGTCAATGATCAAAGTAGGTGACACCCAATGTCATGAGAGGACTGAGTCATTGATAAAATTACTCTTTAAAAATAGCATTTGTTAGATAAAAGACACACCCGACCGCACGAGAATCCAACTTAGTTCGATCTTGTTTATGAACATGAACAACACAACCAAATACCCGCGACTCATGCATGTGATGTAATTATTACCTAACTATCCGCTCTTACACTATATACAATTTGCTATTTTGAATATACAAACTTTCTTCTTTTTCTCATATATATATATATATATATATATATATATATATATTCATCAAAAAAAACCTTCTGAGTCCACTATCTCAGACTCATTTAACACTGATTTTTCCTTCTGACCTACTTGGATTTGTAGATCAATGATCTCTATGAACCATGCTCCGTGATTCTTGAGGATTTCATGAAAATTGTTCTGAGAAACTGGTTAAGGCATATTTTGTCTTGTCCTTTGTTTCCATAGTTTTATCTGGCCCATGACAGCATGATTACATGTGTGCGCTATCAACAATACTCTCTAGAATGTAGAGTACTGGAAATTTGTGTTCCTTCATTTCTATAAGTTGAAAAAGGGCATATTGATCGGAAAAGAATTCTGTAGAGAAAACCGAAGTCAGGCTTTCCTCCTTTATGGTTTTGTTGCTATCTTTGTTTGCTAGAAAGTTATTCTTACTTTAATCTTCCTTCAGTTAAATTGGCCTGCAGATAATTCGAACGGGGTGAACGGGGGGTCCCCTAACGGCGGCCGAACGGAGCGGAACAGTGGTGGGGGATGCTTAGGTTGTCACTTGGTGTTTCATGGAAAAAGAAATGTAAATCGATGAGTTACTTTCTTCTTCAGTATTGTGCTGCTAGAGAACTGTTTCACATGTGTTTTCTCTCATAGATAATTCCTATATAGTGGAATCCAAGGATTCCCTTATAATGTTTTAACTTCTTTGGCCTCTATGATAGTTGTAAGAAATAATTATGTGTACATTCCCCACTTGGCCATTTAAATGCAAGACATGATACGGTAAGCTCATTTTCTTATTGCATCTGTGGCTTTTTTACGTAGGCCTATGTCCAACAGTTGGAAAGTAGCCGTTTGAAGCTGACCCAACTAGAGCAAGAGCTTCAGCGAGCGAGGCAGCAGGTGAGATTTAGTTAGTCCTTGCAATTAGAATTCCTCAATTGTCTGCCCTCTCTCTCTCTTTTGTTTTTTGTATGACACGTTTCCTTGGTAGTCATGTTCAATTTTAAACCAAAATTCTTGTACCTTTCTGTAGGGAATCTTCATATCAAACTCGGGTGATCAAGCACATTCAATGAGTGGAAATGGTATCTTGTTTCTAAAACGTTACTCATTCCAGTAGTTTGATTTTAGAAATATTTCTAAAAAATAGTTTTACGTTAGGTTATCCATAATCATCATTACATTGTTTTACAGGGGCAATGCAATTTGATGCTGAATATGCAAGATGGCTGGAAGAGCAGAATCGACAAATTAATGAGCTAAGAGCAGCTGTAAATTCTCATGCAAGTGATACTGAACTTCGCATGATTGTTGATGGTATATTGGCACATTATGATGAGATTTTTAAGCTCAAAGGTGTTGCAGCTAAAGCTGATGTTTTCCATTTGTTGTCTGGTATGTGGAAAACACCTGCTGAGAGGTGTTTTTTGTGGCTTGGTGGTTTTCGGTCATCTGAACTCCTCAAGGTGAGCTTATGCTGACCCTTTTCTTTCTGGTTCTCATGGTTTACTGAAAGATGTAATGGGTTTTCCTGAGCAGTAGGATTTCCTGGCAACATAAAGAGTAAATCTCTCTTATAGGTTTTTGGGATTACTATAAATAGATGCTATAGCCTGAGAATTTTGAGAAGAGAAGTAATTATATACACTGCTAGGTTGGCTTGTTGCATCTATATTTGTAGTTGCTGCTTCATATTGCTGGTTGATCAAGAATCTAAATGAATTATGTCAGAGTATTACATCGGACTTAGTTTTGTAAGACTTACTGGTGGGATGAGGGAATGCTGCTTTTGATGCCACTGGTGGTGTAGCTGGGAGATTTGACTTTTGCTTGGAACAAGGATAGAGTTATATTTACTTGTGACCCGCACACAAATGATTAGATAAGGCTTAGGTGGTAGAAAATATAATAAGGGATAGGCTGCATTTATTTTTCTTTTCTCCCTCGAATCTGGCATTCCTTTTTATCTCTCAAGTTCAATGAAAATGAACATGCATAACAGGTTTGAACTTTTTATTATTGGTGCTCTGCTTGTTCTCCTCATCTATATTTTTTTCTTGCTTTCATCAATTTTGTTTAAGTTTATAACCAATTTTTTAATAATCTTTTGCTGTTGCCCATGTATCAGTTTATTTTTAAGATATAACCACAATTTGAACTCTTTTTTTTTTTTATACTATAACACTTGCATCCTGCATGTTTTTAAAAAATGGGTAAATTCCGCTTTCTGCTGGTACTTGGCTAATGTTCTAGTGCTTCAAAATAAATTGAACCCTAAATCTCTGACTTAATTTGAGGATATATAAATAAAGTAAGAATAAGAATCTGCTTGGGTGATGGGAGCTAAGTGTCAAAAAAAAAAAAGAAAATAATAACTTACATGGGACATATCACATATGTTAAAGGCCCTGAGCCACAGAGGTCAAACCTTAATTATCCCTACTATTAAAGTACTTCATTCTCAATTTACACATGATAATGCTTATACTTGATTCATAAGTTTGTCTTGAACTTCTTATATACATGTTTCTCATAACCGTGACAACCGAGTTTTTATTTCCAAAGTCTGGAGTCATTTTATAATTTCCTTACCTTTGACTTGAGTGCCACGAATTCGGTTGCAGCTCCTGGTAAATCAATTGGAACCTCTCACGGAGCAGCAGCTGGTGGGTATTACCAACTTGCAGCAATCCTCCCAACAAGCAGAAGATGCATTATCTCAGGGCATGGATGCATTGCAACAGTCCCTTGCTGAGACATTGTCCACTGGATCAGTTAGTTCATCAGGTTCATCAGGGAATGTGGCAAATTACATGGGTCAAATGGCAATGGCCATGGGTAAGCTGGGGACACTTGAGGGGTTTATTCGACAGGTAAAATTTTCTGTGTGCATATTCCGTACACTTTTTCGTGAATAATTGAAGGATCATTTAGAGTTCATTTGGATAAGCTTTGAATAAAAGTGATTTTAAGATAGCACAACAAAGTAATTTTTTTGTAGAGATTTTTATGAAAATCATAGACTATTTTATTGTTTGGATATAACTACAAAAATCACTTTCTGAAATATATGAAGGATAATATCAATTATTTTGAAATGATGTAAGGATATTTTTATCCAGAAAAAAACTTCTCGGTCTCCTTAAATGATTTTTCTCTCTCCTCTAGAAATTCTCTATTTTTCAGAAGCTACTCATTGTAGCTTCTTAAAATAATCAGAAATCTGAATTTTTTTTTGGGGGATTCTGATTTTTTTAGAAAGCTTACCCGAACACTAAAATTTTTCAGAAGTGAAATTTTTAATAAAAAAAATCACTTTTTCAATTAAAAAAAAAGCTGAAACAAACCTACCCTTAGTTCAACGTTGGTTTCTGATGGAAATAGATAATTATATTGGAAGTAGGATATAATTATTATACCACTAATTAGAGTTTATTGTATATTAAAATTCATTTTACCCTTAGGATTCATTGTATCTTGGGAATTAAAGTTAGAATTAATTCTCATTCTTGTAAATTGTATTGATTATGTATATAAATAGATCATCTGTTGAGTGAATGAGTCACTCAAGCAATTTAGAAATTCTCTCTAAGTTTCTTTGATATTCAAGTTGGTATCAGAGCGGGTTGATCTTGCATCTGGTCTCTCAACCCGTATTATTTCCTGATACTGTTTACGTCACTGTTCTGTACTATTCGTGTACTATTTATGTTACTGTTCCTGTATTGTTTGCATACTGTTCCATTACTGTTTTGTCACTGTTCCTGTACTGTTCACACACTGTTCAGCCGCTGTCAAGGCTGCAACCTCGTCTAAAGTCCCCTCATTTGTCAGAGGAAGGGCCCCAGTCATCTCAGACGGCCATTTTCGGCCATCTCTCCGACGACCGCCGCACGCGCCGCCTTAAAGCAATTTTGTTTCTGATTTCTTTTCTACCAAATGGCATCAGCAACAAATTCTGACAAGGGCCAGAAAAGTCACATCTCATTTGCCTTTTCAGGAACTCCTTCAATTACTTCTGTGAAACTTAATGGCAAAAACTATGTGGATTGGTGTTCAATCGTCGAAATTTGGTTCCTTGGTCAGGGACTTTTTAATCATCTGAAAACTCAAGTAGAGAAAATTGATGCTACATTAAAGGATGAATGGCAAAAGGTTGATTATCAGTTAGTGTCTCTTCTTTGGCAGTTCATTGATCCATCATTGCTAGTTCACTACCGTTCGTATAAGTCTTGTTATGATATTTGGAAGAAGGCTAAAAGTGTTTATGCTAATGACATTCAGCAACTCTATGACTCTGTCCACAATTTGGCAACTCTTCAAATGTAGGATCATGACTTAATTTCCTATTTGAACAAAGCTCAGTCTACAATTCAGCAAGTCAAGATGCATCTAACTGATAGTGATCCTAAAAAGGTGGTAGACAAGCTAGATCAGATGTATATGGTCTTTGTTCTTCATGGCTTGCATAAGGACTTTGAAAATGTTAGAAATCAAGTCTTAACAAATCCAAACATTCCTACTGTTGATGAGCTGATTGATCGATTATTCCGTGTTCCGTTGTCTAATGAATCTCTCAAACTTGATCCTCAAGAAGACTATGCAACCTTCTTGACAAATTCTGGTTGTGGTGGACGTGGTCGTGGTCGTGGCCGTGGAAGAGGTGGTCGTGGTAATCGACCACAATGCTCTTATTGTAAACAGATGGGGCATACTCAAGATCGATGCTACTCTCTGAATGGCTTTTCGGAAAAAACTGTCAATATGTCACAAATGCAGGCACCGGATACCGCAAAAACATATGATCCTCCACAAGAAAATAAGATTCTCTTATCTGATAATGAATATAAGGAGTACCTCAAGTTAAAGGCAGCTTCTAACAATATCTTATCCTCAGGACCTCAATCTGGTAATTCCTCAGTTTGTTTTTCTCAATCTTTGCCTTCTGGATCTTGGATTTTGGACTCTGGTGCATCAGATCATATTGCTGGTAATCCTTCATTATTTTTGAATTTATCCCCTATAAAATTCCTCATTCAATAACCCTTGCAGATGGTTTGAAAGTTCTGGCCACTGGCATTAGGAAGATTTCTCCTCTTCCTTCTTTAAATTTAGATTCTGTTCTTCTCATTCCTGACAGTCCTTTTAATCTACTCTCAGTTAGTAAATTGACTTACACTCTTAATTGCTTAGTAACTTTTCTTTCTGATTCTTTCTATATTCAGGACCGGAGTACGGGACAGATGATTGGCAAAGGCTCTGAATCACGTGGGCTCTATTACCTTCAACCTTCTTCCTCAACCATCTGTGCTGTGGTTAATTCTCCAAGTATACTTCATAATCGTCTAGGTCATCCAAGTTTAAATAAATTGAAGAAAATGGTTCCTAGTCTTTCTCATTTACAGTCTCTTCAATGTGAATCTTGTCAACTTGGCAAACATGCCCGTTCTTCCTTTCACAATAAAGAAACAAGTTAGTCCAAGTCTCCTTTTGAGTTAGTTCACTCAGATATCTAGGGGCCTAGTCGCACTAGTTCAATTTTAGGCTTTCGTTATTTTGTAACTTTCATTGATGACTACTCAAGATGTACTTGGATCTACTTAATGAAAGATCAGTCTGAATTGTTAGAAAACTTTTAGAAATTTTGTTTCGAGATTTCTACTCAATTTGGTCGTACAATTCACATTTTAAGAAGTGATAATGCTAAAGAGTATTTTTCTACCTCATTCAAGTCTTTTATGTCCTCAAAAGATATGCTTCATCAATCTAATTGTCCACACACACCACAACAGAATGGCGTTGCAGAAAGAAAACATCGACATCTGCTTGATACTGCCCGTACCTTGTTACTTCAAGCAAATGTTCCTTTAAAATTTTGGGCAGATGCGGTTCTTATTGCAGGTTACTTGATCAATAGGATGCCATCTTCTGTGTTGGATAACCAGATTCCTCATTCCTTTTTATTTCCTGATGAATCTACATATAAACTTCCTCTGTGCATTTTTTGTTGTACTTGTTTTGTTCATGATTTGTCTCCAGGAAAAGATAAACTCACTGCTCGCGCAATCAAGTGTATTTTCCTTGGATATTCTAGAGTACAAATATAGGTGTCACTCCCCCTCAGGATATTGTGTTTTCTTTGGAGGAAATCTCATTTCATGGAAAAGTAAGAAACAAAATGTCGTCGCAAGATCAAGTGCTGAAACAGAATATCGAGTTATGGCTCTCACTACATGTGAACTAATATGACTAAAGTAGCTCATTAAAGAGTTAAAGTTTTGTGAGGTTGGAACTATGAGATTAATTTGTGATAATTAGGCAGGCAGCTCTCCATATTGCTTCTAACCCAGTCTTCCATGAACGAACCAAGCATATAGAAGTTGATTGCCATTTTATTCGTGAGAAGATTGTTTCTAGGGAGATTACCACATCCTTTGTCAACTCAAATGACCAACAGGCTGATTTGCTTACCAAAGCTCTTCGGGGACCAAGGATCGCTTATATTTGCAACAAGCTGGATGCTTTTGATATCTACGCTCCAGCTTGAGGGGGAGTGTTGGAAATAGATAATTATGTTGGAAGTAGGATATAATTATTATACCATCAATTAGAGTTCATTGTATCTTAGAATTCGTTGTACCCTTAGGATTCATTGTATCTTGGGAATTAAAGTTAGAATTAATTCCCATTCTTGTAAATTGTATTGATTATGTATATAAAAAGATCATCTGCTGAGTGGGTGGGTCACTCAAGCAATTCAGAAATTCTCTCTAAGTTTCTTTGATATTCAAGTCTTTCCTAATATTATTTACAGTTGATAATACTCTTCTTGTTCCAACCAAATAGAAATGCCCCCCTTCCACAATATTTTTTTGGGTGGAAGAAGGGATGAGATCTTGAATTGTTAAAACTGTTGGATTGGGACTAGTCTACATTAGAATTTTCATCTGCATGTGTCATGTGCGAGTAAGGAGAAATTATCGAGACAGAGTCCCAAGGGTCAAATGGTGGCAACTAAAGGGAGAAAAACAAATGCTCTTTCAGGAGGATTATGGAGGAAAAGAGACACTCAGTGAATCAAGAGGCTTTGAACCCTAGGATAAAAAATCTCGATGGTGGGACACAAGTGTACAAGATAAGGTTAAGGTTAAAAGGGAATGTTATAAAGTTTGACACGTGTGTAAAAGCGATGAAAATTGAAAAAAATATAAGGTTGCAAAAAAAGATATTAAGAAGGCGGTGAGCGAGGCGAAAGCTAAAACGTTCGACTAGTTATATCAATCTTTGGGCACCAAAGATAGAGAAAGGAATATTTATAAGCTTGCTAAAAGTAGGGAAAGGAAGACAAGAGACTTGGATCAAGTGAAATGTATTAAGGATGAAAAGGGTAAAGTCTTGGTTACGGAACAAGATATCAAGGATCGATAGAAGGGTTATTTTCATAAAGTTATTTAATGAGGGATATGGGACTTTAGAGGACTCAGACATTCTAAACACTAGAGAGAATGACCAAAATAAAACCTTTTATCGTAGAATTCAGGAATTTGAGGTAAAAGAAGCATTGAAGAGGATGGATAATGGAAAAGCGGTCAGACCGGATAATATACTTATTGAGGTATAACAGTGCTTAGGAGAGAAAGATATAAGCTAGTTCACAAAACTGTTTAACGAGATAATGAGGTCCGTTAGAGAATATTAGGGTTATTACTTATTAGGTTATTAGTCTTATGTTAGTGGGCTTGGGCCCGTACTAGTAGTGTTAGTATTTGACCTAAGGATTAGTATATATAGGATAGTAGGTTATGATTTTTTTATTTGATTATAATATCAATAACATTATCAGTTTCTAGCCGTCTTTGTTTGTTTTCCTTCTCCCTAACCCTAATCTTATAATTCTTCAACATGGTATCAGAGCGGTACCATTCATCCTGAAGGGTTTGCCTTTTCTTCTGTGTTGAGTTCTATGGAACTCTTTTGTATATTCTCCCCTGTTTGTTTCTCTTAAACTTTTTTGCTCTATTTTTGTTGATCAATATTAAACTATTATGAAGAAGAAAAATATACATATATCCCTGTTTGAAATCGTGTTAATATCATTGCGCAACCAAGGGTGCTCGCGGTTCTATTTCCTAGGTGACCCAGGAGCGGTTGCCGGCGATTAGCGGCCGGACATGGTAGGACGATGCCTGCGAGACGACCGACGAAGTCGGTGGTGGTTGGTTGCAGTGGTTCGTGCCTTCCCATGTTTTTTGACGCTAGGTTCTCTACTGTTTCTTTCACGCACCCGTTGTGCAAGGGTCAACAGTGACCCTGTAAGGTGCGACTAGGGCCAGCGATCGAAAAAAGGTGGTGTTCGTTGGCGGTGGGTGATCTGAGCTCTGGCGAATTTTGTTCTGGACTTTGTTTTTTGTTCCAGGCCTTTTTCTCAATTTTGTCTTGACTGCTGGTGATTTGAGACAGTTCTGATGGCGTTTCTCTTGTGATTTTGAGGTTTTCCGATAAACATCCTCTTTGGATCTTTGGATTTCCGTTCTTCTTTATTTATTGGTGATAACTCTTTGTTTGGCTTGGGATATCCTTTGTTTGGTTGCTGACTTGTTGTTCTGCCTCTGTTTGGCATGTTTAGTTGCTATTCTGTCTACGTTTAGACTATTTGGTGCCTCTTCCATCTTTGCATGGCCAGTTTGGCATTGGACTGAGAAGCTGCCTTAGGCTTTGGAATAATTTGTGTGGTTTGGGTTATTTGGAGGTTATTTATTGTTTCTTTCTTTTGTTGTCAAGGGTTTGTGGATTGAAGTCTTTGGATACTAGTAAAGGACCCTATTTGTGTTACTGGGTGGTATAATACCTGACTCAGTATTTTAAAGACCTAGTTGGAGGTCATTGATGGGTGGTATGATACCCGACTCGGTGCTTTGGAGATGAGTTTGAAGGTCGAGAGGCCATTGAGGAGAAAGGTCGAAGACTCTAGAATAGGTCTCATTTGCGTGGGACGTGTGCCAAGAAGAAGCAAGGAGCTGTCTGCCAAGGACGTTGCCAAGGTTTTGTTATTCGGGGGAGTACTAGTTTCCTAGGGTCTTTGTTGGGAACGACTGAGTTGATCTAAATGTTGTTGGTGTTCTTTGTTTTCAGTTTATGCTTTTATGGGTTTTCTACTTGTAACAAGTTTAAGTTTAGTAAGTTTAAGTTTAAGGGGGAGTGTTAGAGAATGTTAGGGTTATCACTTATTAGGTTATTAGTCTTATGTTAGTGGTCTTGGGCCCGTACTAGTAGTGTTAGTATTTGACCTAAGTATTAGTATATATAGGATAGTAGGTTATGGTTTTGTATCTGATTATCATATCAATAACATTATCAACAAGGTCTAAGAAAATGCCAAATGAATAGAGGAGAAACACTTTAATCCCTATTTATAAGAACAAGGGAGATATACAAAATTATGCAAATTACAGAGGGATTAAGCTCATGAGTTATACCATGAAGTTATGAAAAAGAATAATTGAACAAAGATTAAGACAAGAGACTTATATTTCAGAGAATCAATTTGGTTATGTTTGGGAGGTCACCCATGGAAGCAATCTATCTTCTACGAAGATTGATGGAGAGGCATCGGAGGAAGCAAAAAGACCTACACATGATTTTCATTGATCTGGAAAAAGCGTACGATAGGATACTGAGAGAGGTCTTGTGGAAGGCTTTGGAGAAGAAAGGAGTTCGTATCGCTTATATTCGAGCAATCCAAGATATATATGATGGGGCTAAAACTAGTGTGAAAACACAGGGTGGAGTCACAGAAAATTTTTCAATAATTATAGGACAACGCCAATGGTCAACTTTGAGTCTATATCTTTTTACCTTGGTCTTGCATGTGCTTTCTGTGCATATCCAAGAGCCGGTGCCACAATGCATGTTTTTTGCAGATGATATAGTCTTACTTGGAGAGTCGAGAGAGGAAACAAATGGGAAGCTAGAACTATGGAGACGAGCTTTGAAAGAACATGACTTCCGTCTAAGCAGGAGTAAAACGGAGTATATGGAATGTAAGTTCAGTAAGAAGCGTGTTAATGCTAGCTTAACAGTGAAAATTGGAGACCATACCATATCACAAGTTACACGATTTAGGTATTTTGGATCTATCATACAAAATGACGGAGAAATAAAGGGAGATGTAAACCATAGGATTCAATCTTGATGGATGAAATGAAAGAGTGCTTCAGGAGTTATTCATGATAGAAAAGTGCTTCTCAAACTTAAGGGTAAATTTTGTTGCACAGTTATAAGGCCTGCGATGTTGTATGATACTGAATGTTGGGCGGTAAAAAGTCAGCAAGAGTATAAGATCAATGTCACGGAAATGAAGATGTTGCGATGGATGTGTGGCATACAAGACAATATAGGATTAGGAATGAATGCATTAGAGAGAAAGTAGGGATAACACCTATTGTGGAAAGATGGGAGAATCTCGTCTTAAGTGGTTTGAACATGTAAAGAGAAGACCCTTAGAAGCTCCTGTAAAGAGAGTAGATCAGGTGGAGGATAGTCTAATAGTTAGAGGTAGAGGGAGACCAAGAAAGATTATATAGGTGAAACGATTAAAAAAGATTTAGATTTGAATGACATTTCTGAAGAATTGATTTATGATAGGATACAATGACGTTGTTTAATCCATATAGCCGACTCCACCTAATAAGAAAAGACTTAGTTGTTATGGTTGTTGATGTTTCATGTGCGACCGGATTTGACATCCATAGTGCTAGTCATTGCTTTTATCTGAACTAATGGTAATTTAGCTTTTTTGCTACTGCTGCAAGGATCATTGCATGCTATGTCCAACTCATTTTGGTTCAATTTAGTTACCCATCATCCATGTCTTACCCCTCCCCCCTAAAAAACAGACCAGGAAAAAGTTCTCGTAAACAGCATTTCATGTCATATTATTTACAATACATGGCTCTTTTAAAATATCTTACTATGTACTCCTTTTCTGTGGTGGTTATGATTGTAAGGCTGACAATCTGCGCCAGCAAACTCTGCAACAAATGCACCGTATACTGACAACTCGCCAATCAGCTCGTGCACTCCTTGCGATACATGACTATTTTTCGCGGCTGCGTGCTCTCAGTTCGCTCTGGCTGGCCCGCCCAAGAGATTGATGGGTGCGGTAAATAGTCTGTCAAAAATTAATTTAATGGATCCTTCACCAGCAATACTTGATCATCATAGGTTTTACTCTTAACAAGTTTTCTTGTGTTGTATTGTAGTCTTTGCATAACTTATATTAGTGTTTCATTGAGTCACATAGTCTAGAAACGGAATTGGTGATAAGCAGTATGTATTTTGTTTATTGCTAATAATATTGTCCATTGTAATTGTTGCTGAAGGGCTTTATTATTATTACTTTTTTCATACAAAAATAGTTGGGATATATGATAAATTTAAACGGTTGGTTCAGTCCATAGTTTTTCCGTTGATCTGAATTTTTGGAGCTTTGTGGTTCACAAAATTTGTTGAGTTTGTTTCTTTTTTTTTTCCCTCTCAATTTGACATTTTTCTTTTCCGACTTAGTTAGCCTCTGCTCGTGCATTGTGTTACTCTTTCATTGTTTCGCCGTTGTCATTTATAAGTGAAACTTGTCATTAAGACTATGTTTGAGAGTTTTAAAAAAGATGGAATGAAGTAACTCATAATGGAATGAAATAAAAAGGTAAAGAATGAAATAAAAAAATGTATACTACTTTTTTGTTTGATAGTATAATGAATGAATGGAGAGGAGTTAAGTCACTTTATCCTAAACTCTTCAATTTGGAGGGATATGAAATTGACTTTTTTAATGGTAAGGAGGGTTTTGGAATTTCGCCTTAGACATTTTATTTCTACTTATAAAGTAATTTTCAAACACATTTTATGATATTTACCATTTTATTTTATGTCATTCCCTTATTTATAATTCATCCAAACATAACCTAAGGTTTATGAATGTTATTGAAGGAATGCTCTAAGTTGAGAAGATCAAATGTTAAATGTAACATTTTAGGATTTTCTATTTGATCGAACTGCACAAATATCTAGATGTCTTATGGTATAAAAAGAATTATTGTTATAAATATAAGCTTGCCTTAATTATAATATTGGGAAATCAGAAGGGATAACACGTTCCTATACTAGAACCATAGAAGAGTGGAAAGATGGAGCTACATTTCTTGTAGGAGGGTCAAAGCCCCTATGAGGGGGTCTAATTATCATTAGAAAAAAGATAATTACTGTAGGGTGCTTTTTTTGTGGCATCTTTTTTCCTGTGATACCTCTAGCAATTGCTATATTTCCTTTTTTATTTAAATGAATAATACAACAAAATAATGACTCTAGAAATAAGGCCAAAAATAATGAAGCTGTTGATAAATAGCTCTTGGGTTTTTTGTGTTCTTTCAATTTTTATAGGTAGATAGAGATAATAGTATAACTAGAAGACAAAAGTGAAACTCCTACTTTAAGCAGGACACATATCCAAGAAAATTTGACCATTTTTTTAGCCAAGGTAAGATAGAACTCCCCATCAAACATAGGTCTTCTGGTTTTGTCCCAATCGGAAATAGCATTGTCAAATGAACAGCAAACTTATACCTATTGTCGTCTTGGCAGAGGACCCTCTGTTCCAACGCTGTCATCCAATGAATTACGTGCATATCTAAAAGGCAAAACTATAAGGAAATGTAATGCTAGAATGTTCAATAAACAACTAGTAGTACCTGCGTATTGTAGTGACCTAATATCACGGCATTACTCAGAATGCATTATCCTTTCTCTAACATGCTGTGCCAATACATTCATTTGGGACAATTTTTACCGTTTGCAATGACGTCAAATAGTAATACATGTTTTTCAGCAGCATGCACAAGTGCACAACAATCAGCAAAACATCACTTTCTTAAATTAAGCCAGGAATAATGAATACGGCAGTTTGATCCGAAACCAAGTGACTTCATCAATAGTATTATCTTTATCCAGTATTGACATACAATACTGTCAGATGACTCTTTATTTGAGAACATAAGGAACAGCTCATGACCAAACTTCAAAAGTAATTACTGTTGTAGAAATTCTTCAGAAAAGTAGAGATGCCCTGGTCTTTTGTGCTCAAATCCTGCACAAGCCCTTGACGACCAACTACGTACTGACCAATGATATGGTGCCTCTGCTTTGAATGGTTCACAACGTTCATCAGCTCTTCCGTCCCCTTGAAGAGAAGCATATCGATCACCTGGATGTCCACAAATATTAGTGATAATGATAAAACCGTGTTTCATAGCTACAATTCTTTTGCCTTACTGAAGCATCATATTAATACATCATTTTCAAAGTATTTGAATGTATTTACTGGCCTTGATGCATTAAATCCATGACATACTGAACCACATTAAAATGAATACTATATATGCAAGTTGAATATAAGGCTTCTTTCGCATGGAAGGGAAGAGGCATTGAGCCCAAGCACAAAAAACCATGAATTCATGCTTGGAAGTTTCATCATGTCTAGGGACCAAAGGAAGAACCAGACAAGTCTTCAGACAACTCCGGACAGCAACTTAAACATTACAGAAAAAGTACACTTAAAAATTTGAAAAGATATATGGTGACATAAAAAAAGACAATAACTTAAATTGGTAGAAGCATAGCAAAATTCATTATACCATGAAACATGTGAATACAACTGGAAAATAATAAATGATTATTTTCCAACAATCAAAATACACCTGGTTGACACGGGTTTGCAAATATCTAATATGATTGAATCAACTTATTCCCTGGTTGCCAACTAGGAACACCAAAATTTGATCCAGCATTGCAAAACTTGTAAACTTCAATTAAATTAGAGATCACCAAAACACAGCCTATCTTTTTCATATCATTCTATCATGACATGGATAAATTTAAAACCATAATACATCTCCACCTTTTTGAAGTTTGACAAAATGACATCAGATTAAAGAGTTGCAAGCTAAATGATACTGTATATTATGTAAGTTATACTTATCCTCTTAAAAATTATAACAACAACAACAATCAAACCTTTTCCCACTAAGTGGAGTCGGCTACATGGATCAAACGATGCCATTGTATCTTATCATAAACTAAGTCTTCAGAAATGTTATTCAAATCTAAATCTTTTTTAATCGTTTCACTTATAATCTTTCACCTATAGCCTATATGTAAGTTATACAAAAAGCCTTGCTCACCGCCTTCTTAGTATCTTTTTTAGCTGCCTTATATTTTTCCTAATTTTCATCATTTCTGCACACGTGCCAAGTTTTATAAATTCCCTTTTAACCTTAACCTTATCTTGTACACTTGCATCCCATCACCAATATTCTTTATCCTTGGGTCCAAAGCCTCTTGATTCACCGAGTGTCTCTTTTACTACATTTCTAATCCCTTCAGCCATCTCGTCTCACATATCATTAGCACTCCCTTATACCTCCCAAATCTCTTCCTCCATAATCCTTCTCTGAAAGAGCATTTGTTTTCCTCCCTTTAATTGCCATCATTTGATCATTGGGACTTTGTCTCGACAATTTCTCCTTACTCTCATCTTAATCCGTACATCCATAACCAAAACCCTGTGTTGGGTTGTCAAGTTCTCTCCAGAGATGACTTTGCAATCCATGCAAAACTTTCTATCAGATTTCCTTATTAGGAAAAAAATCAATTTGAGAGCAAGAACACCAGTTTCTGCATATGATAAGATGCTCTTCCCGCTTCCTAAAACAAGTGTTAGCTATTATAAAATCAAAAGTTACCGAAAAATTTAAAATCACTTTTCCCTCTGCATTAACTACTCCTAGACCATACCCCCCACGTAAACCCTCATACCCCCTAGATTCGCTCCCCACAAGACCATTTAGGTCCCCTCCTAGAAAAATATTCTCTCCTAATGGTATTCCCTGAACTAAACATTTTAAATCTTCCCAAAATTTTATCTTGAAATGCTCGTCTAACCCTACTTGGGGTGCATGCGCACTGATAACATTAAAAGTCTCCTGTTCCACAACAAACTTCAATGTTATGATCCTATCTCCAAACCTTTTCACATCCACAACATTATTCTTCTAATTCTTATTTACTATTATGTCTACCCCATTTCTAGATTTTACCTTGACAGTGTACCAAAGCTTAAAATCCGAAGTGTCAAATTTCTTTGCCTTTTCTCCAACGCACTTAGTTTCTTATAGGCACATAAAATTAATCCTCCTCCTAATCATAGTGTCAACTATTTCCATTGATTTATCTGTAAGTGTGCCTATATTCCAAGTTCCAAAAAACATCTTACTCTTGTGAACTAGCTTCTTTACCCACACTCGTTCACGACAATGTGAGAACCCTTGCTTATTTTTCATTACACCTAGGCGGCGATGCAGCGGCTCTTACTCATTTGACACTGTATTCGAGCCATACAACATGTTGCTTAGGGGCAACAACTTAGCATTGACACAATCACATTATTTAACCATGTCATAAAGATTCGACAACGTTTTACATTGGCTGTTGACTGCCTAAATTCTAAGACTAGTAAATCCTAAATACCAATTGATGAATTGTAACACAAAAACTATTAGAAAGGGAATTTCATAAGATTAACTACTCACTGGAAACTGCCTGAATTTTTCAAGTGTTTAATCACGCAATATGCCAATATTTATGAAGTAAAAACCATTGCTACTATACAAAATCTATCCGCTTCAAATACCTAATGACAGTATGCCCAATAATATTCATAGTTCAACTCACTCTTGCAAAACAAATTCAATGACTGAAGAACACTAGATAACCTACACAAGAATATTCATACAGTATGTTTTAACCTCCAGAAGTGAAGACATAGCTTCAAGGTACTCCATTAACAAAAGTTGCTTCCTTCAATAGGTAACTAAAATCTTTGGCAGAATATCCATTCAAACCACTAAATAAACGAATAGCTATTTGTTCCAAAGCATTTGCTCTTGAAACTTTAATCAAGTATATCAGTTCCAAATCCAATTTGAAAGTATCAAATGGATTCTCCATTTAATTTGCACCACAAACCTTGAGTTGAATCTTGTGTTAAATCCCCAAAAAACTAGGCATGTATTTAACCTAATATGTTTGGAAATACATTTATGTGGAATGAACAGGCTATAAATCAACAATTGCAATGGTCCCAAATATGAAAAGATATTTAAAAATGTACCTGAAGAAACAGAATGTTAGAGAACAGAAACATCTTTCTCTTATTTAGGAGCATGCAAATCATAAAATTTAGTAACTAAGTCTAATCTAAGGCACCAACAAAAATGTATAAGAAAGCTCCATAGAGCTAACAAGTTTGAGTCACTAGGTGAAATCCAGAACTGATATAATTTATTTCACATCCATGCTCATTGGTTATCAAACGGATGCTTAATAGTAAATTAGTAAAAGTCATATCCTAACTAGTTGTCCTAGACAGCCAAAAAAATAAAATAAAATAAAATAAATAATTTTCTAGAAATGTGCGAACAGCCGAACACATGTAGAGGTAACAGAAGATTTCCCTGTAAATGCATTTATTGAAAATTTGATTTTTGGTAGAGACCAATGGTGTCATTAGATTCATGCTTATTGTTTGTCTTTATGCCTTAAATAAATATTCTACATCACAAACGTTATAAGGATGATTAAGTAATGCCAACATGCAAAACACTATACAAGAGTCAGGACACACAAATTATGGTTTTATGTTCTATGAATAAAATGCTCTCGCAAGTTCAGAGAGAAAAAATTTTAGGTCCAATGTCCAAATCATGAACCTGTGTGATGTAAAACTCCTATGCAAAATTTTCTTCGGCTTGTATTTCAAAGAGTACTAAATTTCTCAGAGAATGGTGCTAAATGTGCAACAGATTTGTAACATGAAGCTTCTACCAATAAAATCCATTATCATCAAACACTCAAGTGGTGGTGAATAAATAACAATCCCCAAACACTGCCTCAGACAATATATATACCCAAAACACTTGGAAAAAAAATTGAGTCTTCAGCTCTTCCAAGCTCTAATTAAGAAAAATTTCCAAACAAAATAATATTAAAAAAATTTAAAAAATAAAAAGTTTCAATTTTGAATATCCCCAACACCCACAAACAATAATAAAATGAAATTGCGAATGAATAGGGAAAAACATCCATTTTTTTTTAAAAAAAGGGGACCTTGGGATTGGTGACGTGGGTGTTTTTGCGGATCTCAGAGGCGATGGTGGAGCGGAGCTGGGAGACGGTAGCGACGTCGTGTAGGTTGTAGATTTCCATGACGGAGGGTAACGATCTGCAAGCTGTTCTGAAGAAATCGAACACTCGTTGCCTCGCTTCCGCCAGACTCGCCGAGTTTGGAGGCACCTTCACGCTCCGAAGCGCCTGAGCCATTTCCTAAACTCAACTCAACTCACTGAGTCACAACTCGCTCAGAAGTGGTATTGTATTTGTGATGATGATATATTATTCCCTGAGTGAGAGAAGACGAGAGAAGTAGAATAGAAGAAATGAGTGTGGGGGACACGAGCCGCACGGCGTCGTTTGGAATGTGGGTTTCGTGTTGACGCCACGTGCGTCGAGCCAAATAGTTTTTAACTCTTATATTCTTACTTTTTAAAAAGCGCATTTCGATATACATCTCTTTTTACACACATTCTTTAATATTTATTTATAATTTTATTTTTTTTTTTTCATATTTTTTTATTTAATTACAACTCTTAAAAAAAAGTGTAAATAATAATACACTAGCATAAGAGTATCATTATTCAATAACTTTAATTGTCCGTCTCTCTAGTGCGAAATCCAATGTTGCAAACTCGAATAGTTAAGGGTGATAATTCGTGTTAGGAAAATACTTTTCAATTAATTTTTTTAAGGAATATTTTATAAAATGACTAAATTTTATTATTATTTTATTTGACGGGAGACTAAATATTATTATTGAATCTTGGAAAATAAATAATCTTTATTATTTTGATTTATTTAACAACTATCCTTAAATTTTAACAAAATCTGGTTGAATTATGTTAATTTTTTTTTCTGATTGTGTAATATTAATCTTTATATTAATATGGTTTTATTAAAAAAATTGTGTTGAAAGGGTCACATTAAAGTAATATCACATGATTACCATGATGATGATGGGTGAGAATTCATATATATATATATGTGTGTGTGTCTCAAAAAATTACAAGTGTCACCTTTCTATAAAATGTTTTTCTACTCAAAATAAGGATAACAGAGTAATTATGAATGAAGTCTTGTGACTAATAAAACACAACATCCACAATGCAAAATATTGGATGCTAGTTGTCCATCACTCTCTAATATTAATTCATGAGCAGTGATGGTTGCACAAAAGTATGCAACATAGAAACCTCACAAGTCCTTGGTTGCACAAAAGTATATGCAACATAGAAACTTCACAAGTTCTCTCTCTCTCTCTAATATCACATAACTTACAATGAGTAATGATATGTGAGAATTGAGAAATATGTGAGAAAATGTGCATATGAATAAGGTGAATTCTTTTGGTGCCTTCTAAATTGAAAGGGGTTTTGAAATCTGGATGAATTAGACTAATCATACCATGTTGCATAGTGATTATAATTAATGAATTCCTAAGAACTTATGTAAGGTTTTAAATCATAGACTGTATTACCTAATGCGGCCATGATATCTCAGTCATTGCAGTGACTGTCATGACCGCATTAGCCCTCAACGACCACAAAGCAATTGTAACCAAACGCGATCACAATCACAATTTAAAATCTTGCACTTATGTAAAGATTAGCAACAAACAAATATTTAACAATTCTTCAACATCATTGATATCTAGAAGCAAAAAATATATATATAGGTTCATGGCAACACTTAAGAGAGACATTCTTAGGTATATCTGATACAAAACAATGCTCTTATATCACACTAATCAATATGCGCCACGTCAACCATCTTGGTTAGTCATTCAAGACCTACATATGACAGCATGTAATACATTATAATTGATTTTTTTTTTCTTTTGGGTACATTGGTTGGGAAAGTACCTAAATAAATAGGAGGGAAATACGTGAACTAATGGACGATCAAACCTCCGGCTTCATGTATACACCGAAGTCAGAAGACTATAACTGCCTGCCAATTGAACTACTAAGCTTATTGGCTACTAAAGTCTATAGCTGATGTTATTTGTGAAATTTTTTACTGTGTTAAAAACCTATCCTTGCTTCAACTCTCCCACAATACAGATTACAGTCAGGCTCAGTAAGAAAGAGCAAGTTCTTCAAGCTTCACACTCTTTTCTACACCATTAGATTCACCTCCAAAACTTTGTTTGTTTAACTCTATCAAGAATTTAAACAGTAATGAAAAAACAGCAAATATTATTATTATCATCAATAAACTATGTCTAGCCATATCACCCCTTCATACTCTATCTATCTCCCACATATCACTGTATTGAAGCATTTCTACTTAATAGACATTTGCTGAAAAAGATACAAATTTTATCATCATCAGTGGATGATTTTGGATAAAAAAGATGCAACACAGTAAGACCATTCTACTACCCTCAACCATGATTATCAATTAGCAGTTCATTTCAACTGTCTCGTGATAAAATTATCCAGTCTTACAAAAGAAATCTCATATCAAGAATATTTAGTTTCAGGGCTACGAAAGAAGATCGTTGTATAGAAAGCCCACATCTGTATAGTAATTGACAATTGCTACAGAGGATTCAATCAATTATTGCTTAGAGAACTATTGTTTGTTAGAGAAGTTACATTAAAATTTACATTTCACCGCATTCAGCAATGGCGCAAGCTAATTTTGGCCGGTTATTGGGTCCAGTTGCCACATTCTCAATCTTCCTGACAACCAAAAGACCATCTCCAAGCACTCTCTGCATAAAGGGAAGACAGGTAAATGTACAATACATCTACAGTTTAGGAGAAGAAAGATGCTAGTAAAATTTCAAACAACGCCACAAATTTAAGGATGTATATGAAATATTTTGAGGCAAGTGAAATTTCATTTTAAACAATAATTGAGCAGTGCAGTGAGCAGGGCATGTCAAGGAAAAGGGCACAACTCAAACCAGTCCTCCACTCCAAGGGAACATGACACTTTTCCCATTACAATCATATATGGGGAAAAATATGCAATCTGTACATACATCAAGAAAAAATTTAACCTTTTGACATGCCTAGGCTTAAATTTGATATTGGCTTTGGTTTGTTCAGCTCTCAGGTTTAAGGTATCATTCTAAGTTTCAAGGTCTGCTGAGTATTGCACTCTCGCTAACCAAATACCCAGCATCCTAATTTTAAGGCATGCAGACACAGAGCTTGAGCAACAACTAAATTTACTTATTGGCTGTATGAAGATTAATAAATATATGCAACAGAAGATATTAAAGCATATTAAAGCATACCCCAAAAACGACATGCTTGTTGTCAAGCCAGTCACATTTTGCACAAGTTATAAAGAACTGCGAGCAAGAAAAGAATATTCATCAGTAGAAATAGAGCTTTACCAATTTAATGTTATCACTGAGAAAAGGGAAGAGGAAGGGAGTGACCATTGAAAAGTTACCTGACAACCATTGGTATTTGGTCCGCTATTTGCCTGCAGATTAGATAAATAGGACTTAAGCCTTCTTTACATTGCAATAAGTAAAAGCGTAATTTAGCCATACGAATTGAATCAATTGATGGCATAATTGGTTTAGCAAAAGAAAACTAACATGATTTCAAAGCATTCAGGAAGCAAGATTATTGTAAGCTAATCCGTAATGAAATATCCTTTAGATTTGTGTATAGTCAATTAGTGCACTAATTAAGGAACTATTTCAGGAATTTATTACTTTTGCAATTATGACTGTAATTAATACCATACTGGTACAAACCTTCCCATTGTGTGGCCTGGATTAAACACACAATTCCATCAACAGTCTCCCTATTTTCATATAACCCAAAAATGTATGCAGGTTGAAAATAGCAAACACATACCATTGATAGAAGACCAGGGCCAGTGTGTTTGGCAATAAAATTTTCATCATCAAACTTGTGTCCATAGATGGAAACACATCCACTACCATCACCCTGCCAAGGAAGAATATATTTGTAAGAATTTCATGTGAAAACAGGATTTAATTCTATTTTTGTTACTGACAACATTTATACAAGCAGTACAAATCCTATGAATTATAAATGGAAGCCAGAACTTCATTCAGAGTAGATTCAGTAGATAGATCAATACATCTACATGTACGGCACATGAATGACTTTATTATATCTCTAACAAATATAAATATCAATTAAATATTAGAAAGAACAAAATGGTTAAATATACTAGAATGCATAAGTGAGGTTAAGATAATTTCCACAAAATATTGGGCAAGAAACATGGACTATATAACGAAGATAATTATCATGTTATATGCATCAGATATTATCAAACCATACATATAGACCATATGAGTAATCAGCTTGTTTTATAAATGGATATTTTTCTCCTCATGAATGTTAACACAAATACCGCTGCTCTTGCATAGTATACATAAAACAAATAAAGTTAAAGATTAAACTGACAAGAGCAGTACCTTTACAAAATCACCAGCCTGAATCATAAAATCCTTAATCACCCTATGAAATTGACAACCCTTGTAACCAACAGGCAGTCCTGCTTTCCTGCAAGTAAAATCAGATCATAAAAGGTTTTAGTTAAACTCATCTACCAAAAATGAAAACATATGGCGTTCTGAACTTTGGCAATTTGGCATTCAATAAGAGAATGAATCAGCACTCAATTAACGAATGAGGAAGAGGAGTGGAAAAGTAAACTCATAAAAATAACAATTTAACACAAACAACCCCCCCACCCAACAAAAAAACAAGGTTGTCAAACTTGTAGATCCTACCTAGGATCAGATCAGATGGGGAAGAAATGTTTTTTTTATTTATAGAAAAATAATTATTATTAGAAGAGAGAAGAAAAGTACAAAGGAGGATAAGTAATCCTCTCAAAAAACACAGCTAAAATCTATGAGATTGTATCATGCAACAAAGCAAGCCAATCTATCTACATGTCTACCAAAGAAACACCAACAAAAAAACCATGAGCTGAACACCAAAGAGAAGCCAAAAGGATAACCCTATCCCAAATAAAGTCTAAACTTGAGGAAAGCCCCTTAAAAATTATGTTCAAATTAACAGTAAAACGTGGGAACTTAACACGGAACAGAAGATCCTACCTATAATATAAAATTATGTTCAAATACACACGTAAACACAATAACACATAAAAAAATAACACACATAAGCATAATACCTTTAAAATCACAACATTCAAAAAAGCTTTAATTCAAAATATATAATAGGTGTCTTGTACTTCGATTTCTTATTTTCCTTGTTATATCTTCAATCTTAGCATATATTTTGTTCTTATATTTAATTAGTACAATAATTATATTTTTCTCTCATCTATCCCATCCCAGCACAGACGCAAGGGACCGAGGGCAGATGCAAGGGGCCAAGTTGCAGCAGTTACAGACGCAGCAATCACAGATACAAGGGGCCAGAAGCAATGACAGCCACTTGCACCAATCACAATTGCAAGGGGCAAGCAGCAATTTCAGTTGCAAGGAGGTAGAAACAATTGGATATTTTAGTTGCAGCAAGGGGATGGTTAGTTTGAGATTCCAATCGCAGATTTCAGTCGCAGCAAGATCGCAGAGTTTCAGGTTGGGATCTTCTGGGTTTGGGCTGGGTATTTTCCCTAGACCATTTGGTGACTAAGGTGGGATTAGTAGGATCTTACAATCGTACAGTCCTACTGGTTTTATGTGCTGGGATTGGGATCACTCCAGCCTCCCCAATTCGCAGAATTTTACTTCTACAAGTAGGATCATGATTTTCACAACTATGGCCCCCCATAAAGTAAAAGAAGTTAGAATACTTTTCATGATTTATATGCTCAACTCTTTATCACCATGTTAACATTAACTTAGAATAATCATCATCAATTCATCATCATGACATTCACGAAAAACAACTACTGATAGCATAGAAAGGAACACTAAACACCATAGCGCTGATCCTCATTCAACTTTCAGAATTTGAAAGCAGGAAATGGCAAGAATACATTGCAAAGTTAAAGATTAAGATTAGGAATCTTATATAGCCCTTCAGCAATATAGATTATTATAGCATAGAGATGATAACGGTGTGATGGTATCAATGGAAAAATAAAACAGTGATAGATCAAAACCACCAGACCTATCATGAATCTAAATGGAAAAAAATAAAAATAAAAATCAAGAGGAGAAGAAGAAACCACAATAGATTGTTAGCTAGATTGGAAAAGATTGTTTCACTACCTGTACTCCCCTGTGCAGAACTGCCTGCCAAATAAGAAAAGTCAAATCCATCAATTTGAAAGACATGAATTTGTCAATAAAGAGGATCAAATGTGCAATCATAAACACCCATAAAGAACGTAAAATCCAGCAACACACAATAAATTGTCTCCAGAAGTAATCAAATAATCTATACCATTCTACGAGCACTCATGCTTCAAAACATGCATTGCATTTACAAACATGTTTTTCCTGGTCATTGCCATGCAGCTGAATGAAAATGTAAGCTGAAACTAAATTTCATAAATTATAAAGTGAAACAGATAATATCACATCAATTAAAAAAACTAATGCCAACTCGTTGTAGTATGTTTTCCAATTTCCACTGTTCAGTACCAACAGATAAGTTCATATGAAATATTCTGAAATCCAAATAAAGCTACATCGAGTAACATTTTGAATATCGCTACAAGTGTTTCTACAATCAAACTTATTGTGACAATGTAGAACTTAGCCAAGATTGATTCCATTTTACTTTCATATAAATTACTTCAACTGATAGCAGAACTCATTATCTATCATTTCCCAATGATGTCAAGTCTACACATATGCCCTATCCCCTTATCTGAGGCAAAATCACTGCCAGCCAGTAGTAGCTTCATAGGTTAATAAGTTATTGTCTATTTCAATGGAATGATCAAGAATCAAGATAATGACCTTTGTTTTATCTTGTACTCGTGACATTTTCCATCTATTATTTATTTACTGGTTTGCTCCAATTCCTGGAAGCTTATTCACAGCAACCCAGCAGCTATGTTTTCACTTGTTCATTGATTTTTGTTATTTTTCTCAACTAAATATACAAATGAAGAAGCAACATAACATCCCTGGGTCTTTTCTGGTTGCACTCCAAGCAACACTTATTCAGAGCTATAAATTTCACAAAATTTCCAAGTATCTTTCACTGAAATTTTGTAAAAATTAAAAAAAAAATTGAAGAAAATAATATAAAAGAAAGGGTACCTGAAATTCTCAGCGGTTTTGGGGGCAATATCAGCGAAGAGCTCCATCTTGATTCTACCAGCTGGTATGTTACCAATGGTGACATCGAAGAACACGATTGGGTTCTTAGGATTTGGAGGACGCACGTGCCACTCCACACCCGTGTTTGCGTTGCCTCCTCCTACTCCAACTGAAGAAGAACCCATTGGAAGCTCACAACACCACAAACGAACCAAGAGAAGCACTGAGAGGGTCTCGCAGCTGGCACTAGCTTCTGCTCTTGCTAGTTGCTCTTATAGTTCAATCCGAACCTGGATCAACCGTCCCTTCAGAACCGGAACAAGATGACCGGTTCAATACCCGGTTTGGAAATCTTTCAAAGTTCCTTTTTTTTTTTTACCATTCAAAGTTCAATTTAGGGTGATGTCCAAAACTTTTTTTTTCTTTTTTTTTAGTATCAACAAATTACTTTTGTTCTTCTATAATTTTAAGTCGAAAACCATGTGGTGTATGTTTTTTTATTATTATATTCAAAACCAACTTTTTCACGAATATTAATCCAATCATATCGCATGTGTAATGATATTTTTATTACATCCAAAAAAGTTGGTCAAAAAACAAAAAAGTTTATTAGATAATTGAATTTAATAATTAATTTTTTTTGCCAAAAAAAAACGTGTGATCCACCATTCAAAGTTCAATTTAGGGTGAGGTTCAAATTTTTTTTTTCAATAAATTGTTCACATAATTTTAAGTCTGAGTAGTGTATGTTTTTTTATTACTATATTCAAAATCAATTTGAATTAATCCAATCATATCATATCATTTACACCTAATTAAAATTTATTAGATAATTGAATTTAATAATTGATTTTTTTTAAAAAGTGTTCCATTCATATTAAAGTTAATTTTTTTTTGTACAACTGAAAAAGCAAGAAAACAAAACTAATTTCTAATGAAGGAAATACTCAAAGCATCAATAAGAAGCATATAACTTATCTCCCGTAGAAGCAGCGTCCAGATATTGAAAGTGAAATCATTCTTAGACTCATCCTTAGCAAACCAATCAGCACAAGAATTGCCCTCTCTCAAAGTATGCTCCATCTTCACAGTCCAATTGTTGGATAATAGAAGCTTAATATCCTCTATTATACAAGCATATCTATGGAACAAAGATGTTCTATTAGATATCAAATTGAGAAGAATCGATTGAAAAATCAGCAGATATCCCAAGTGTATTTTTGCAAGAAGTTCTAAAAGATTATTTGTACCAATAAAGATAGAAAAAACAAATCCAATCATCATCACTATTTTTTATCAGACCACCGCAACCAAATGACTATTACTTCACTAACTACCAAACATTCAACTTGTATTATAGGAGGTTTTTCCCAAAGATGCATACCATTTGTCATGTGCATATCCTCCACCATCATGTTTATTTTCTTAATAAGCTATACTTTTATTACAAAAGCTCATCATTAAACTTTGTCCACCAAACATTTTCATAACTAAAGGAAAAAATTCACTCATTATATTAGAAAAAGTTTGATCCAATCAATCTCAGATCCTTTTGATATATTACGGTCTACTATATTAAAGTTTAATTTTAATATATTATTATTGTAAACTTTTTTATATTATTATTCAATTATGTGTTCATATGTCATTAAAAGAAAGTTTTTGACTTGACAATTTTTTTTTAATAATATGATAATGAATGATTGTGTGCATAATTTAGTAAATTCATGAAGTTGAGTTGGTGAGTTTTAATTCACAAGAGATTTTCTGTAATTGAAATGTAATTAGAGGAAAGTTATGTGTATTTTATTCTAAATATTAAATGAGGCATTGATCTTGCTATGACCTCAAAAACCATATAGAGTTCCAAAGACCACCATTTGCCATGTAGTCAGGGAGGCTAATTTTCATCTTCTAAACTTTGTCAAAACATTTTCTTTCAATTAAAAGTTTGAAAAAGAAATTATAAATTTGCATTATGGTAATTCACTAATTATGACATCTTTTTGATAAAAAGATGTATAATAATATGTCCATGAAAAACAAACAAATTAAGCAAAATCAGATATATCTATTTTATTAACAATACTATTCGAAGCTCTTTTTGCGAAGCAGGACAAAACTACACGTGTATGCTTCGTCTTTAATGATACCTTCTTTCGAAGGACAAGTATCCTCTTCTAACTTTTACATCATTTCATGCATAAATATTCTTCTCTCCTCTTCCTGAACCAGTCCTTTTTATTGAGAAACATGTCATCTTCTCCTAAACCCTAAAGGCAACCTAGCTGCCCTAAGTCTTGCATTTCTAAAGCATAATAATACCATTTCATTTCTCCAAATCTAGCTTCTTATCCTGTAGTTTAAATTTGCAATATAAAAAGCTAGTTAAATGATATATTTTTGTATAAAAATATTGTATGTGAGATTGATAATCTTTAAATAAAAAACCTTCAAGACAGCAAAAATAAAATATGTTTATTAACACTATAATAAGATAAGATTTGTCATTTGTTATTATATAAGATAAGATATATTTATTATATATCTTCTTATACATAAATGCTTTTTTAAGCTAATTCACGGTGAGCCTTGCAGCTGTTGCTGGATTCTAGTTGTGACCCCTGACACTTATGTGTAGCTCTCATCAACAAGATTTTCTGATTCCCTACGTAAAGGATTGGGTTGTCTTATACTACCACGTTTACATGGAAGGCAACGGGCATGCTAATCTCTTGGCTAAACGTGCCCATAGCACCCCTCTAGTTTTCATAGTTTTCATCTTTCATACTCTCCCTCCCTTTCCTTCAAACTTCCAGTTGCTAATACTAGTAGTGTAGCTTTCAATCGTAGTTTGGGCTTGTTACCCAACAGTTCATAAAAAAAAAACGAAAACACAAAAGTTTTTTGTCTACATATCTATATAGTCAATTCTAAATAAATGCAAAATTAGCATAATAAAAAAATCATTTTTTCTGTTAATATGAAAATAAGTAATCGTATTTGTGCCAACACCAAGATAATATAAAATAAGAGAAAATTCTTATTATAAACAATGTTTTAAAAATTAGACTGGTCATTAAACTAGTTAAGACACTGATTTACAGTTCAATGGTTCAATTGTTGTTAAACAAAATATAATTATATATATAAAATAAAAAACATATTTTTATATCATATAATTGAAATTTAAATGTAATATGTTATATAATGTATACTTTGTAACTCAATAACACATGTGGCATAGTGGTATCCACTTTCCATTCAAAATAATATAGGAGTTGAGTTCAAATCCTATCTATGGAATTTTTAATATTTTTCTATCCTAGAGATCAGAATGAAATATAATATTTAATGTAGGCATTATAAGCAAAAAGCACCTTTGGTTTGGTAATTGAGCACTCCTATTCAAGCTGGTAATTGAGCACTCCTATTCAAGCCTTTAGGCTTGAGTTTGATTCCCATCTATAGAATTTGGAAAATTTTGGAAAATATTTTTAAGTAAGAGAACTGGTTTGAACGGTTTATAAGTTTGCAATTGATTCACCAGATGAATTTTCAGATTATCGATTAAAGTGACTTGATCAGACTAACTAATTGGACCGATTTTTAAAACTCTAACTATAAGAGTACTATATCAGTTTACAGAAAACATAACACATAGCACAAAATAAATATACATGCTATTGAATAAAATTTAAAATATTATCCAACCATATAAAAATTTCAAAATTGAACTGTTACTCTCAAAGTACTGAAGTATTTTTCCTAAAACAAACACGACATTAATTGTTGCAACTTATCTATCCATTTAAAGTTTACCTTGGTGATACTTAACCTACAAAACTTTGATGAGTAACAAATATCATAATTTAACTCCATAACTTTTTTTATTGGTTCAATCTACCTTTTACCAATATTTTTTGAACTGGACCGCTCCTTAAACCGATAAAGGAAGAGGTTCAAAGTTTTAAGATTCAACCAGAGTTGAACTGGAATCAAACCGAAATTTTATATATACTTATACATTTTATAAAATATATATATATGACATTATGTTAAAAAATATGACATATATATATATAAATATATAAATAAAAGATAATGTTAATAATATTTAACATGATTAAATTGATTCATGAATATCATGTTATTATTTTCTAATATATTCTCTATAGTTAAAAGAATAACAAAAAGAATTACATAATATAATACAATATATACTATTTATTATATATAATAGATATTTAAAAAAGGATTTATGAATTTAAAATATAAATATATCAAATCCTATATGTTTCTTTATCATATATATTAAAATTACCTATGATTAATCAAACCTGTATAGTGGCTCAAGTGGTAAGCTTTGCTTGTCCTTGAACCCAGGTTCAGAATTAAAAAATCGCTGTTTGGTAATTTTAAGAACTGAACTAAAAAATTCTACCGGTCCAATTACATATTGGTTTTGAAGGCTTGATTACACTGACAAGTACACCGTTTCCCGATTAAACCAATTGTGCTGGACAATCCGATCCAATTTTTAAAATAGTTCCCTTAACTACCGACTTATATAATATCATTGATTTCAACACTGATAGAATGGGGTAAATTACACATTCAGATAGACCAGAAAGCAAATTGCATTAATAGAAAGTTTATTGATAAATTGCACATAAATTTGAGGGTTTTTTTTTTAAATAAATAATTTACCCTGGTAAAAAATTGCAACTTCATTGATTGAATTCTTACAGTATTCACACGGAGGAGATTTTACAAATGAAGATTAACTAACATTGTTGTTAGTTACAAAACCAGTTGACACCTAATTAATTATACACCAAATGGCCTATTTTTTTGAAAAAAAACCCCAAAAAATATTGGAAAATTAGCAGCAATGAATATTCACAGAAAGCTAGCACCAAAATGAAAATTTTGCTGCTTTCCTTTTGTTGTACACATTACACTATGCAGAAGACTTAGGTATCTTGAATTGTTTCTTGAGAAATTGGGAGGCGTCTGAGTCACTCCTGTGGCATAATATTCTTAACAGAGTTTTGGAATCAGCACCTAGTTTGCTTTTGCCACCTTGCATTTCCAGGCCACTAGCAGATTTCAAGTCTTCAATCAACTCTCGAGTCTGCAAAATATTACAGATTATAATGTGCATTTTAAGAAATGATTGTTGGAACAAAAATATTTTATGAGTAATAAATTACAAGATATACAGAGTGAGCAACTCGTTTGACAAGATAATGTAAACATAATCAAGAATTTGACAACAATACTTGGGCAATCAGAACACAATCATTAATCACAAGCATGTCCATATGATATCGTTAAGGCTATTGGAAACCTAGCTAATCCAATGTCTTTCAGTCTGTCATCTATATACTGCTTATCAGATTATTCATGCAGACAGAGAAGTAGCTGAACTAACCTCGTAGCCATGCAACTTGATCACGTGCCGAACACGTGCGACTTGATTTTCGACAACACCCCGAGGAAGCCCATCGCCCCCAGATATAAAGAATTCCTACAAGATGCATCCAAAATGAAGCTAAAAAAGAGGGAATTTTCAGGTATTAAAGGCCCTTGTTGCTGTCATATAAGTACTAAAAATACACCAAAAACTCTACCAGAGCTCGGAAATCTTCAAAACAAAGTAACTTTTCTCTGATCATGAAATTTATCAAAGGCTTCCACAAGCAACCAACAGAAAGAGCAGATTTGTTATTTCATGGAATCCAGCATGTTATAACTTGGTAAAGTTAACAGTATAAACCAGGGAATGCTCTTCCTTGGAAAAACATTTGACCAGCTTCATTCGCTGGGAACCCTACCAAGATTTGTTTTTTGGGTGGGCAGAAGCATGAGGAAAGACTCCGAAGAAAGACATTCTAAGGGGAGTAATAGATTCATTGATCAGGTGTAGTTTATGCAGAAAAGGATGGCCAAAAACAGTTCATTTGCATATTATTCTTTATTTCATTGCTACACCCCTTTGGCACATTTTTCTTAGTATTTTGTGGACTATGCCAAGAGGTCAGACAGTGGCTTCGTTTTTTTTTCCCCTCCTTTCAAGAGGGAGGGAGCTGCGGAAGGCATCAAGAAGAAAAGCAAAGATCCAAAGGGATGCTCCAGCTTTCCTACTATGGATGACACTATGGCTCAAGTGTAACAGAAGAATGCTTCAGGGATTGACAGATTCATTCTCAGGAGTAGTTTTCTGGATTTCTTATACCATTCGTCTATAGTCAAGCATCCTTCCGCAGTGAGCTATTATTAAGCATCCTTTCTGTAGCCATTAAAAGTAAACTTGACTTTGGCATCCTGTGTAACGGTATATGTACTGCATTCTTAATAAAGCTTTCAATCTTCTGTAAGAAAATCCTTTTCTTCATTTGCAAGTCAAGCTTAACCATGAACTGACTTTGAACCATTAGCCTACTCAGACTCTTATTTTTCCTAAGGTGCAATAAAATCGCAAGATCTGATTGGCCTGTTGCAAATTATACATACACTGTCATTTTTAAAATGACTACTAGTAAGATACCTTTAGGACCTCCAGATCTTCCTCTAATAATTTTGCATCGCCGGGAAAGAAAACTCTTGATGGACCCCCATCTAAGACAACACGGAGTAACCCATCCTGGTAAGTGGGTATATGTTAAAATCACAATACTAATAATGAATTTATCAAAAAGCAAGACTAAGGTACCAACCAATGATGCCTGAAGAAGACTTGTCACTATACGATCCCTGAGAGGCTCCACAACAATATCACAAAGTTGACTAAGTTCCTGCAATAAGTGAAAAGTGAAAATTGAAAACCATATGATCAATTGAATGAAGTAAAAGTTTCAGACTTTCAAGTGAATCCACATGTAATATGGTGGGTGGTGCTTAAGTTGGATAAATGTTACATTAATAAATACTTCCTAAAACTAATGGAGCTTCCAATATCTACAAGTGCAATTGGTTGAGTAAGAAAGTGATACAAGCAACAGTGATAAGCCCAAGATTCATGAGCTACTAGGATAAAAGCATTTTCTATTTATTTTTTTATCACACTATCATAAAGAATAAACTCCGTCATATTTAACTGATGCTTTACCGTTGACAGTAGGGAAAACAATTAAACAATGAGTGATATTCAACAATATTATATACCTAAATTTGAATCTGAATATCCTCTAATAAATAAGTGAGAGAGTAGCTGAATGAGATTGATGCAATATGTGATTTCACTTTTGGCATTATATAATTTTTACACATTAAATTTGCAAATTAAAAGCAGTCTAACAAGTACAATATAAAATAATGAATCTTTCTGATGAGAGAAACATTACCATATCTAGTGGTTCTATAAGTGCATCCACCCTAGAGCCTGAGACACTGGGTTTATATAAGTTATCCATAAATGGCACTCTCAGATCCCAGAAAATGATTTTAGTTCCTGCAAGTTGATAATTAACCCAGTACAGCAATAAAAGAAAAGTTTGATTTGCAAGAAAAGAGATGAGGTTCCAGATTCTCACCAGTGTACTCACAAATGCGGTCCATAGCAGCATTTATAGCTTTTCTACTTCCATCAAAGGTATCCTTTTGGGAAAAACTTTTGGACTTCTCATCTATGGATTTCTCTGTAGACAAAAGGATTGTAGGAGAAATGGAAAAAAAGAAAGAATTTTCAGTATTCTGATCAATTAATTTTTTTTTTTTTTTGAGAAAGCAAGATATAAAGAGAGGAAACAAATGGAACATCAACAGAAATATTCACATGTATTTGTGTATATGGGAACAATAGAAGAGTTCAAAATCAGCATGAATAACATTGTCATGCATAATCATGATTGCATCAATATATCAGAGAAAACCCATGTTCCATTGATAGGTTGAATCATATATAGCATTGCAATTTTGAATTTTCTCTTTTAATAGAGAAACTTTATTAGAAAGACATAACAAGAGAAAAAAATTTAGACATTAGAGGACAAGACACAATACAAAAAATGCACAAAGAAGTACTTTATGACTAATGTGCCTCACTGTTCATACAGAGCCACATGGTTATTTGATTCTACCCTGCAACGTAGGTAGGAAATATCGATTTTTCACTATCTATTTTTTTCTTTTCTGCTTTTGGTAAGAGAAGAAATTTCATTAGAGAAGAGAAAGAAAGAACTACAAGAGCAAACTGCAGAGGATAAGATATCTTCCTAAGGAAAACACCAAAAACAAGCATAATAAAGAAGAGAAGACACATATAGTAAGCAAAGGTTGCCAATCTCTGTACATCCAGCAAAGAGACAACCTGGAAAATATAGGCATTCCTCTTGAACCAAATACATCATAGAACCGCAAAAATAAATAAATAAATAATAAAATAAAAAATATTAAGCTACATGCTTTTTTTTTCCTTTTTCCCCATTTTGATAAATGAAGGCTTGGACATGATTTTGCAATGGTTTCAAATATATCATGCAACCATACAAAACTACTACAGATATAACAGCACAGCCACGTACTTATGAGTTTTTCCTGAGACCTTTTACTTGTCCATCGCTCCCAAATGCTATCTTCCAATTTATTTAGATGGCTAATCGCATACTGTAGATACAGAAAAAGTTATATTAGCTTAAGGATTCAAGATTTTTTAACATAATTTTGATAAAGAACAAAAGCTAGTAAGAAGAATGAGAAAAAAACCAAAACCTTTAACCCAGAATGAAATATGCCAATCCGAATATATAATGATAAGAAACAGAGACTCATTAAAAAGGTAGCTTGAAATGAAAAAAGAAAAAGAGATATCCTTGCAACCACAGAAACATATGTGAAATAATCCAGGTACAATTCAAGTTTGCTTGAACTCACATATAATGTATTTAATTGAACACAAAGTGTTGGAGTTGTTAGGACACTAATTTCGCTGGGCCTTGTCTCATCAGGCACACGAGCATCAAACAGTTCCTTCTTTACAAAAGCCTTTATTCCGGCTTCCTTTTTGTATCGCGTGAGAATAGGCACAGGTGGTATTAAATCCTCCTTGCTTGCTGTGTAATTGAAAGGGAACTTCAGGATTCATACAAATACAGCATCTACTGAATATGCATACCTCTTACCAGAGGATGACAAGTTCATATATCAGGAAGTCTTTTGAGAAAAATATGCACTGAAAGCAATATAAGAATTACACCATCTACTAAGGAAGATATAGGGATGTGGGGAATACACTGATGCTGGGAGTAAAAAGAAATCTGAAACTTAACCACTAAGTTTTAGGATGCACCAACCAAAAACTTCACCACATTAATCTGATAGGGATATTAATTCTTTCTTTTTTTGGTCATTTCATATGAATATTAATGAATGACTAAGACTTAACAAGAAGTAGCACTTTTTACTTTATGTATAAAAGAAATATTACTATAATGAATCTTACTTATTAAGTAGCTTTATACTTTCATTTTCTATTTCAGAAGTTTCCAAACACAACAGATAATTCCAGACTCGTGTAAGAGGCCTCATATGGTTACCATGCTAATAAGAAGGTACTTCATCATCAGGTGACCAGCAAAACTAGAACGGATTTGAAATCTTAATAAGACAGCATAATAAGTAAAATGAAGTTAATTATAATTATGAAGATTAAAATGCGAACATCTGAATTTGCTATTGTGGGGATTTGGATTCCATTGCTATAGGACAGTTATTTTGGAGACAAAGATGCAGAGCAAGATACTTAAAGCTACCATCATATAACATGAGTTGATCCAAAGTACAATGAGATCTGTCAGCAAACAAAAATATGTAGCATCTACTCACCCAAATCATTAACAACATTATTTGCATACACTTGAAGAGCATTGTCAATGCCACGGAACAAGCTATTCAATTCTGTAAACCTCATTGGAACTTTAAGAGCAAAAAACTGATCAACCGTCTGCACCCAATAAAATAGCAAATGAATTGAATGTGCAGCAGATAACAGGTCATACAGAATGAACAAAAATAAAAGAAATAAAATAATTCATTGTCAGTGGAAGAATGCAGAAACATTTAAAACAAAGATGTGAAGTCCACTGGGGGAGAGGTCGAACCAAGCTCTCTTCTACCCATGTGGTTACTTGAGGGGACACCCATATTCAATTGAACATAAAAGATAAATGATAAAAAACAAAAACAAAAACCACAAAAAAGAAAGAATTATTACAATCTCTATAAAGATGTCAGTGGAAGTGAATATAAATACCATGCAGTGATTTTACTCAAGCAATCTCACAACTAATACTCATAAAAGGGTCTTGGATGTAAGAAGCAAATTTAGGTTTAGAAGCCAAATTTTGACCATGGCATTTAAAAAAAAAGAACTAATAAGGATGTGGCTCTGCTACAAAAATGATAACAGACAAAAACACTTTCATATGCTACAGTTTCTCGTCAGTAAATTTTGCAAGGACAACCTGCTATCACTGCATTAAAGTGGAAATTAACCTGAAATCCTAGTTGGGTAAGATCTCCTCTTACTTTCATAAAAGCATTAAGAACACAAAAGGGTCTAAAATACAGTTGATATAGACCTTGATCTCCTATATTTTTATAGGTGGAAGCAATGGAAGTGAAAAACTGAAAATATGTAACATACTTCTATAAATTTTAGATGTCATTTAAAAAGGAAGCATCCATTAGATAATCAATTGAAATGAAGTCTCATACTGCAGAAACAAGGTTTGGAATGATGCAAAAGAAACTAAAAAACAATATCCCTGAGCCCTGGAGGAGCTACTCTTAAGTACTTGAACTTTTTCCTTTGTTCATCTTGTTAGATTTTCTGCTTTTTCTGTTGTGAGGCACAGGGGATATAGTTTTTTCTTATATGTGATACCTGTTGAAATATGTCCAGATTCATTCCTGGTGCACGGTAGCCTCTTGGTCTTGTTCCCATATTTTCATGTTTTAGTGTAGATATTGTTTTTATTGTTTTATTGTTGCCTATTTTCTAGGCTTGAATAGCTTGTTTTCTAAGGACTAGTTTAATGGACAGCTCCCATTATGTTTGTAAAACAGAGTGTGATCTGTTTGACTTTGAAGGTATTCGTAGCCTTTTATTGCTTTATTGAACCTCTCGAACTATGCTCTTGGAGATTGTTTTAGGCCATAAAGTGACCTTTTTAATCTAAAGACATTCTTGGGACCAAGGGAGTCTTCAAATCCTAGAGGTAGACGCATATATACTTCCTCTTCTCGCTCACCATTGAGGAAGGCATTTTAAACATCAAGTTGTTGAAGTGGCCAGTCTTTAATTGCTACTGCAGATAGTAAAATCCCGACACTATTCATTTTAGCAACTAGTGCAAATGTCTCCCGATAATCTATCCCATGAGTTTGGGTATATCCTTTTGCAACCAGCCTAACTTTGTACCTTTCGATTGAGCCATCAGCCAACTGTAAATACCCATTTACAGCCAACTGGACTCTTTCCTTTGGGCAGAGGTACTAGTTCCCAAGTCTGATTTTTTACTAAGGCCTTCATTTCTTCAAAGGCAGCATTTCTCCACCCAGGAACAGCAAGAGCTTCCTGTATAGAGTTAGGAATTTATGTTTTTGACAGGTTAGAAATAAAGGCTTTAAAGTTGGCAGTTTGACTTCCTTACTGGCAAGTTAGGATTGTTAAATATCTATGATCCAACTTGAAGGGGAGTGTTGAAATATGTCCAGATTCATTCCTGTTGAACGGTGACCTATGTGAACGATGGCCTCTTGGTCTTGTTCCCACATTTTCATGTTTTAATGTAGATATTGTTTTTGTTGTTTTATTGTTGCTTATTTCATAGGCTTGATTAGCTTGTTTTCTAGGGACTAATTTAATGTACAGCTCCCTATATATATTACCTCCACTGTAAACATTCTGACAATGCAATATACACAGTTTTTTTTTCTACTTAGAATTAAGTAATTTCTTTCTACAATACCAAATGGATAAGCAATGCAAAAATGTTGAAAATACATGATCCAGATACAGACCAACGGTTATGACTGTTTTTTATCTTGACTTCCAGACATAATTTATGCTATAGTGAAGTTGAAGTTGGTAGATCATGAAAAACTATTTTGTTGTACAACCATATAAAAAATCCCAGAAAGACTACCGCATTCTTACCTCCTCCACAATCCTGTAAACTTCCACAATAGAACCAGCATGCCGTTGTTGAGGAGATATTGGGTCCCAATGCTGTGTAAGTATATTCACAAAATATTAAAACATTTGTGCAGTGAAGACGCTAAATAGAAGCAGGATAAGAAGATGAATAGAACTAACCTAAGAAAAGAACAAATATACATAAATTGATAACTCTACAACATGTCAAAAACGGAAATATTATATCAATAATTTATTTTTCTTTTGATTTTTATTATCTTTAAAACTTTGTTAACAAGGAAAAAAATTTACTAACAACTTTGTTAACAAGGAACAAAGACGTTAAAAAAAAGGAAGCCAACTACAACAAAATGACGCCATTGTGCCCTTTATTCATTATTATGTCTGCAACACAACATCAACAACAACAACAACAACAACAACAACAACCAAGCCTTTTCCCACTAGGTGGGGTCGGCTACATGGATCAAATGACGCCATTGTGCCCTATCATCCAACTAACAAAATGTTCTCTTTACAGAACGCCCACCCGCAACCAAAGGAAGTCTCTCATAATTTTGGAGTACAGAAGAGATCTATATTAGAGCGGGATACTGGCCAAACAAGATTTAACAAGGGTAATCTGACCACCCAAGGAATAGTGAGGGCCCTTCCAAGTATTCAATATCTTAGAAATCATCAATGATAGAATCCCAAAAGAGGTAGCCCTAGGATTACAGCTCAAGGGAACCCCCGCAAGTATGTGAGGGGCCACTGTCAAACTTATCAAGCAGCCAGAGAGGCATAGGGAGAAATGAAATGATTGACCACATTCAAGCCTGCTAAACCAGTCTTAGCCAGATTAATTTTTAAATTTTAACCCAGAGACAACCTCAAAGAACTTAAGGATACAAGGACATTTACCAAAGTGCTGCTATCTTTCATTGGTATCATCAGCAAATTCCAGGTGAGAGACCAAAACCTTAATAATATCCGTATCAACAGCTCTTGGAAGCAAGCGACTAAAAACATCAACCAGCAAGGTGAACATCAAAGGGGATAAAGGCCCCCCCTGCCTAATTCCCCACTGTCCCTGGAGCCAAGGCTTAGGCTCTCCATTGACACTCAAAGAAAAAGGTAGCGGCTGATAGAAAACCAGAAATCCAATTTCTCCATCCAATGACAAAGCCTTTCCTGTCAAGAACCTTGTCTAAGAAACCCCAACTCACCCGATCCTAAGCTTTCCCAACTTGAAGAATGAACACCAAACGACACTTTCTTCTGCTAGTAACTTCCACCACTTCATTACCTATCAAAACAGCATCTAAAATTTATCTGTTTGCCTGCAATGCCGTCCCTCTGATTCTCTGAAACGGTATAAGGAATAACCTCTTTCAATCTAACAGAGAGGACCTTGACGGCGAGCTTGAACAAGCTGAAGTTAGTTAAAAGACTAATTGGCTGGTAGTTGTTTAACATGTTGGATCTATCCTACTTATGTACCAGAAGATAAACAGAGTTCATGCACACACCAATCTTGCCATTGTGGTAAAAACTCATCAAAAACCTTAAGAAGATCCTTATATCAGAAATTTCAACAATGCTGGAAGAAGGAAACTGTGGTATTGATTATATGATTGATTCAAACTGTATGAAATGTAGAAAACCATATTTCCATTTTTATATAATAGATAAAAAGATTGTAGTGAACAACTGAACAAGCTAAGTAGACCTAATATAATTGTTGAAAATCTAAATATATTGTAGATATTACCACAAATCCCCCCCCCAAAAAAAGGAAGATAAGTAGAAAGAAAGACGCAATAGCTAGACAAACGAGTGATTAAAATGAATAATGAAACTAGACTTTAAGAAAGGTCTCTATCCCATCTAGTCACAGAGAAATAATTCAAAATGCCCAGCATTTTACAAGAGTAAAATACTGTTGATATAGGGTTTACCTCGTGTTGAATAGCCCGCTCTACCCAGCCTAAAATTCTTCCAAGCTGAGAATTGACCCAGCGTAACACCAACGTTCCAGACTTTGTCTCAATCTATAACAGCAAAAAGAGGACAAGAACAGAAGTTTAGAATAGATAAAGATAGAAGGATAAATGACAAAAGACTAAAATCCTGAACCTGTCTAAGAGTGCACAAATGTAAAACTATTTGAAATATATATATATAATCAACAATCTAAATTACAATAAAAAACGGTCACTATATAATCCACATTATGCCCACCGTCATCTTCATCATGGCGTTTGACCTACAAATCATGACTGATCTAAACATAAGAAAGCCCTTTTATTTCTGATGGCATCTTTTTCTAACGAGTACAAAGATCAAGTACATGGCAATGTGAACAGGGTCCTTCTACACAAGTGATAGCAAGATATATATGATCAAATATACAAGTACGAAATCACTTTGTATTTCTTCCATGACTTTCCTCTTGTTGATACTTGATGGTTGTTGTTATGCATAGAAAAAGACAAGATTGGGAGGAGCTTCTATGTCGAGAGATGAGTTCACTTCTCAGCACCAAGAAAAAAGAAAAACAATTTTGTGTACTCCAAAAGTAATCTAACCGCCTAACCTGGTAGAGGTTCAATTTCTTGAACAAGATCTCAGCAGTTTCTTCTTGGCATACAGATGTAATAAGTGCCATTATGAACTGCTCTAGACTTTCAGCTGCCGGGAATACAGAAATGACATCCTCGGTCAGATGTTCAGCACCATCCAGAAAGGGTTTCTGAAAATACAATCAAATAAAATTGTCATTTCAAATATATATTCCACAATGTGATCAGGAAAAAAATATAAACAAATCGTATACAGACTCACCAGTCTGTTGCCATAAAGTTTGTGAACTAATGAAGCAGATACAACAGTTGCTTGAGGATGCCTCTGAGATAAAACAGGCATGAAAGTTACTGAATCTTTTTTTAGGAGCTTCTTGAGTTCTTCTGCAAGCAATGCCAGAGGATGCTCATGCGACATATCTACTCTTTCAACAACTTGCAATGTCTGCAGAAAGTAAATAGATTCCTTAAAGATAGGCATAAAAATGGAAAACAAAAACAAAGTCTTCCTCTATCCTGTAGTTTGCAATAAAAGACATTAAAAAATAAAAAATAAAAGCAAATGTTCCCATGCACATTCAGAACACATGGTAGAACAATTTTAAGTACATTTTTGCTTCCAAAATTCCAATGGTTCTCTGATATATATTTAAAGCTCAAGCCAAACTAAATTGAAATGTAAAGATATAATTGGTCATGTTTAAAAAAGTTCACTTAAGCATGTATCATCAATAACAATGAACAAGAGATTTGTGATTTGTCTGCCATTTATCAGTCAAGTGGATGATAATACTTGAATAACAAATCAGGATTTCAATGCAGAAATCAAACATGCAAGAACTCCTTACAGATATTCAAACATCTTCACAACATAAACTACATTGTCAGAATTTACCATCATCAAATTACCAAAAAAAAAAAAAGAATTTACCATCATCAACCAGAATACTCACCCTTGTAAATGCATTCTTAATTGATGACGATATATATAACTCTATCTGATCACGATCACTAATTGGCAAGGACTGCATAGTCTGTAGGAAAAATGGTAAAAAGAATTTTCAACAAAAGAAATTTACAATCCTACTGTAATATTTTTCACAAAATGATCTATTCAAATGTGAAAGATGTCATCAAACTGAATTACACACAGTTTCCGGTTCTTCCAGAAGAAGCCTCCTGGTAATCATTGCAACTGCTACAATCTTTTCCATTGTTGCTGAACTCTACAAGGTATATGAGAAGTGTTGCAAAACAAAATTAAAGGCGCAGCTCAATATATCAGAAATAATTGGTTAAAAATCGAAACAAGTTTTGATGACAAAAGAGAGGAAAGGATTTCAAGAGTCTTTGTTAAAATAAAATAAAACAAAGAATAGCATGCAATCAAAAGTTACAACTTACAACAGCTAGCAATCAATTGAAACATCTAAATACATGATGAAATGATATATGTTGGCAACAGATGCAACAAGAATCAATTTCTCTTTAGTAAATTCAATGTCCTTGATGGATTGAATCAACCAGAACCCCCCAAGTCTTCTTGCAGAAACATCCTACAAATTCTGGAGGCTTAGTACTTTCACTAATGCAGGCATAGATTCCAATTCAACTATTATATTAGATGTGATTTCTGCACTTCTTACATTGCAATTAATGCATCATAGTGCTTAAATATTTACTACTAAAATAAGGAGGATGAGGAATAATCCTAAAACAGCCAATACCAAAAAAGAAAGATAATAACAAAATATTACTTCACAAAAGCTCTTCTACAATCAGAAAAATGATATATAGAAATATCCAAGTATCTCATCCAGTAGTACCTAATAACATAAACAGTCCAACAAACCTCATTGAAGTGCAGATGGTAATCTCCAAGCTGCTTGTCAGCCCATCTCCGAATTGGTGTCAAGAAAGACTGTAAAAAAGACATATCCCGTTCACCTTCAACCTTTGAACGCAAGCTTTTCAAATGCAACCTCTCTTGTTGGCCTCGTTGTTCCATCAGTGGTATTTTCTTTAATTGCTCAATTGCATGCAACAAAATTCCTTGCTCACTTGTGATAACATACTGCTACCCCACAATAAAATAATTTGACATTAAATAATGGTGACAAAAAGAAAAGTTGTGTCTCATTGAACAAATACTAGCTAATCAAATAGCACAGTAATCACATAGAAAAAGAAAAAAGAATTAAAATAGCGAAACAGCAAAGAAAATCAAGCTAAATGGCATGTCAACATATCCCTATTGGTGGAATTTTTACCAAGTGACCTTGATCTTGATCGTCAGCAAATTAAAGACATTTTTGTCTTGACTAAATCAAGTCAACGAAAGCGGCACAGGCATACTAAAAATTGAAGAGGCAAACATCCCAGGAAAATAGATTGTGCTAATTTTAAATATTTACTTAAAATCTTAAACTGCTTGTTCTTACATTGTTGAGTTCAAATTTTTCATGTTCATTTTTAAAGCTTTATGGCACCATCCATAGAGATGATTCCCACAGTCATGGAGAATAAGAATTCATATTGAATGTTCCTAAAGGTGATTATCTACAAGGTTAGATTAGAGCTTAAAGTAATACAAGTCAAACTGCTTAGGTTTCAGTAGAAAAAATGGAGAAAGAAAGAAAAATTAGGTGAAGTGAAACATAGGACTTCACTGGCTGTAGTCTATGGGGAGTGAAGTATGAAAGAGAAACACAGAAGAACAAGGCCTCACAGTGGTAACAGGCAATTAGTCCTAGAAGAGACAATGACGAGTGCATCTTACAGTTTTATTGCAATTACAAATAGGTCGAGGCAATCAACAACAATACCATATAGCAGACCAACTATATGAATTGACAGTGATTGTTAGAAATAAAATTAACAAAAGAAAATGCAATGGCTATACCTGGCGAAATAAAACCCATGCATAGCAGGTGTAATGGATTGTCTCTGTGATCCCTAAAACTCGCCAGGTCGACTTCAAAAGTTCAAGAATTTCTTCCACTTCCTGCAAATAAGGTGAGCCACAGATGACACAATTAAGAGAAATTTACAAAAGTGGTAAAATGTCCTTTCTATTTTACTTATTAGTTTCTCATATCAAAGTTTCATTACAATTATCTTTTATCTTGATAAAATAAAATTTTATTCCAAACCGAACAATGCAACTAAATACATGTTCTACAGTAACCCTCTGTTTCCTTTCCCTTTCACAATAACAAAAATCATAAGAAGCATCAATTGCACAGCCCATGTACGCAGAAACCACAGACTACATCACTTGTTATTGAAAATTTGAGCAAACAAAAAACCACGAAGCATAGCTTAGCAACAACAATTTAAGGATGTAATGGCTCAAACTATCAAGACATAATGGCCTCAGAAAGAAAAAGACACCAACCTCTGTCAGTTTTCCCTCATCTAGCATGTCAAATACACTCAGAAGTAATTTCTCATATAGTCTGACATTTAAGTAGTAACCATCTGCCCAATGGCATATTTCACCAGTTAAGTCACCCCGAGCTGGCCTCTCAGCAAGTGGAATGGCAATCTCCCTCAGAGACCTCAAGCATTCTGTCCTTTGAAGTTCTCCAGTTGAAGATGGGAGAAACTAAAAAGCAAATAAAAAGAGTGAAATGAAACAATAAGCATTGTTAGTAGAATCATGTTAGCCACAGCCAATCAGACATAATACAAAGGTAAGCTAATTCTTATGATCCAATGCAAACAGAAGATGCAGTAATATATCAAGCATATCACACACCTCAGATTCCTCAATCTTGGCCAAAAGAATTCTCAACTCATTTGTCTTGCGCCCAGATTCACCAAAACCAACGGCAGAGTGATTGACAAGCCCCTCCTCCAAAACTTTTAACTGTATTGACGCAAATTTGGAAATGTTCAACATAGACAAAAAAAATTATTAGATACCAGCATCCTCATCTTTCCATCAACAGAATTACAAGCCAATAAAGTAGATGGGGAGCAGAGAAGATTCTATAACAGATTATACTACCTGCCTCTTTTGCCACCGTATAAAAGCCTTCTTATCAGAAAATTCTGTGCGTGAAATACAGCAAAGCAACTCCAAAGGAATCAATAGAGTGTCCATCCTTTTCCCCACTTTTCCCACAAGAGCATTTAGCAACCCTTGTCTTGTCCTAATATCCATTGACTCAGATATCTGCATTCACACATCTATAAATAAGGGTGCAGAAAACAAAAGCAAACACAAATTTAAGATATTATAGCTTTACACGGTTTACAAACATATGCTGTCTCAGTCCAGTTAAATAATAATAAGACTGCTAATTGTGTCATCTGTAGGGAATAAGTATAAACGAAGTTTTACACAATAAATCTGTAGACAAAGTAAGCTCACATACATGAATCCAGAATAAGGAAAGTCAAAAGGAATCCAGAATGTATATTGAACTGATCACAGATTCAAAACCTGTCAAGGTCCCAAGAGCCTTAGCTCAAGTGGAACCAAGTCCCTTTGGGGACTGCTTGATCAGGGGATCAAATCCCACTGAGTTCACTTTGCCTCCATTTTAGCCTACCAAGTCTTAGACCTCCTTTGTAAACAACCAAAAAAAAAAAAAGTTCTTATCACCCTATAACATCATTTGAAGAACAGAGCTTCATTAAAATAAACTATGACTGAACTCAAGCGTACTTATTTCTTAGAAGCAAATGCCAAGTATTACTTTAAAGCATGGAACTGTGTACTAGAGCCGTTACTAAATACTTAATTTTCTATAAATAACAAATAGATAATAGAAAACATCAGGGGAGGGGAAGCCACAGTATTATAATTTTATAGTAAAATATGATATTCATTAAAGAAAACAAAGGTCCTTGCACATTAGAAGAGTACAAAAAGCTACATTAGAAAATTAAAAACATAATGGAGGAAAAAATCAGTGGAAGGACCAAAGTATGAGTAAACGGAACTTGAGCCCCTTATATACCTCCATTTGAACACGCATGGTTTCCAACAAGCCAACTAATCCAGGAGCATTCTGAGATTGGGATACAACACTTCCACTTTTGCTGCGCCCAAGCTTCCTCATCAACCTGGATTTTTTTTCTTTCTTTTTTTCTTTTGATGGGACAATCAGACCCCTGTTAAACAAGAAACAGGTGAAAGATTTCACATATAGAAAAGAATCGATTTATAAATCTTTCACAAGGAAAAGAAATCCTCTCAAACTAAACAAGGTATTATTATGAAAACATACCCTGTGGCTCCAGCACAAGCCAAGAGGACCTCATATGCAGTTTCACGGAGATCATCATCTGTGATGCCTAGAAGCAGTAACACCACAAATTAAGAAAATTCATCATAGCTTCAGTTTAAACCTTTCAATTAAAATTTGACGCATGAATCATCCAAAAGTTATATCTTAATCATTTTCTATAAAAGAAGAGATCATTAAGTGGAACTGTGAAAGAAGAGAAGTCTAACGAAGGAGGATAAGAAATCCTACTTATTAGAGTATGTGATATTGTATTAAGTGTTAGCTTAGAAAGTACTAGAACAGGTTAGTTTAGTTAGTTACTGTAAACTTCCTATGGTTGAGAGGAAAGAGAAAGGAGAAAAAGGAGAAACCATTGAGAGGAAAGTTATGACCGGTGACGTCTTCAGATTTTATTATATGAGTAAAAGGAACAAGCTACAGCTGTACAAAGGGATAATAAAAAATAAAGAAATTACTGAAAGTAAAAGACCTATTTATATAACACTCCCCCTCAAGCTGGAGCATATATATCATATGATCCAAGCTTGTTACATATATAACTAATTTGAGGTCCTCTAAGAGATTTTGTGAGAAGGTCAACAAGCTGGTCATTTGAGTTGACAAAGGTTGTGACAATATCACTCAAAAGAACCTTCTCTCTTATAAAATGACTGTCAATCTCAATATGTTTAGTTCTTTCATGAAAGACGGGATTAGAGGCAATATGTAAAGCGGCCTGGTTGTCACAGACAAGGGTCATTTGTCCAACATCCCCAAACTGAAGTTATTTTGAGTAACTATTTTAACCAAACAAGTTTAGATGTCACAACAGTTATAGCTCTATACTCAGCTTCAACACTGGATCTAGCAACCACACTTTGCTTCTTACTTTTTCAAGAAATTAGGTTACCTCCAATAAGCACACAATAACCTGAACGCTTCCAGAAGGTGAACTCCGCATCTATCTCGCATTAAAATAACCAACCACTATCCTATCTTCTCTCGATGCTTCATTCCTTCATCCTAACACCGTCATAATGATAATAACACTCATAGAAACATAGTCGAGTCACTATGAGATAGTGAAACGTCTATCAGAAGGTGAACCTGCCCATTCAGCATTAAAATAACCAACCACTTGAGTGTGTCCCTTATCCTCATAGAAGAGTCTTCTTCTTGATGCTTCATTAATATATCTTAAAATCCAAACCACATCATCCCAATGACTGTCACATGGAGAGTTCAAAAACTGACTAATAACACTCATAGAAAAAAAGATATCAGGTCGAGTCACTATGAGATAATTCAATTTCCCAACAAGTCTTTGATATCTGCCTGGATCAGCTAAAAGCTCCCCCTGATTTGGAAGAAGTTTGACATTAGGATCTATCGGGATATCAACAGGCTTAGCATTTAGCATGTCAACTTCTTGAAGTATGTCTAAAGCATACTTTTGTTGTGAAATAGAAATACCATCCTTAGACTGAGCAACTTCAATTCCCAGGAAATACCGAAGTTTGCCCAAGTCTTTTGTCTGAAAATGACGGAAGAGGAATTGTTTAAGCTGCTGAATGCCATGATGATCACTACCTGTGATAACAATGTCATAAACATATATAACTAGATAAATATATCCTTGAGAAGAATAACGATAGAACATTGAATGATCTGCTTCATTACGAGTCATACCAAATTGTTGCACCACAGTACTGAAGCGACCAAACAAGGCTGGGGGAGATTGTTTGAGGCCATAGAGAGATCTTCGTAAACAACACACATGTCCAGAACACTCCCCCTGATTAACAAAGCCTGGTGGTTCCTCCATATAGATTTCTTCCTGCAGCTCACCATGAAGAAAGGCATTTTTAATATCTAGTTGGTGAAGGGGCCAATGACGGATGACAGCCATGGATAAAAAAGACGAACAAATGCTACTTTGGCAACAAGAGAGAATGTATCACCATAGTCAAGACCAAAAACCTGAGTATAGCCTTTAGCAACCAAACGTGCTATAAGGCGATCAATGTAACTATCTAGACCGACTTTAACAGTGTAAATCCACCGACAACCAACAGTGGATTTGCCTTCTAGAAGGGGGGACCAAATCCAAAGTTCTACTGGTTTGAAGGGCTAACATCTCCTCAATCATAGCTTGTCTCCAGCCTGGATGAGAAAGAGTTTCACCTGTATTCATAGGGAGAGGCATAGAATCCAAGGATTTATACAAAGGCATAATGGGGTGAAGATACCAGCATAAATAGGAAAAAGGTTACGAGAAGAATGAATACCTTTGCGTATAGCAATAGTAAGATCAAACTCACTTGGAAGATCCAGAGCAATAGGAGATAATGTTGGAGTAGGATGTGAGTCATTAGTTGTGGCTTTAACAATTTTAGGAGCATCAATAGTGGTTTGTCCAGAAGGTTGGACCTGCCGTGGACGGCGATGATAAGTCAATAATGGTGGTGGTGAAGGAGGTGAACTCTGAGATGGTGAAGGAGGTGTCAGGTCTATATGATAAGTTGGACCAACTTCAGACTCGAGGGGTAATGAGAGTAGGAATAGGAGTACCTGCCTTTGAGATATTGGTATCGAATCGGGTTGTCCATAATGAAACGGTGGTTCTTCGGAGGAGATTGAGTGGAAAAAGAGAGTGGACTCAAAGAAAATAACATCAGTAGAAATTACATATCTCTTAAGGTCAGCAGAAAAGCATCTATACCTTTTTTGTGATTAAGGATACCCAAGGAAGACACTTGAGTGATAGAGGAGAGTTTATTTTTGCCTAGTGTGAGGTCATGAACAAAACATATAGACCCGAAGACTCGAAAAGGTAATGGATAAAGAGGTTGTGTAGGAAAAACAATGGAGTGAAGAATTTTATTTTGGAAAATAGATGATGGCATTCGGTTGATGAGGTAGCAAGCAGTGAGAACTGCATCACCCCAAAAACGAGATGGTGTTTTAGCACGAATAAGGAGTGTACAGACTGTCTCAATTAGGCGTCTATTTTTCCTTTCAGCAACCCCATTTTGTTGAAGGGTGTGTGCACAAGAAGATTGGTAAACAATTCCCTGAGAAGCCATAAAAGATTGGAACTGTGTAGAAAAATACTCACGGGCACTGTCACTTCTTAAGGTGCGAATGGTAACTCCAAATTAAGTTTGGATTTCATAACAAAAACTCTGAAAAATGGAAAATAATTCTGATCTATTCTTCATTAAGTATAACCAAGTATACCTTGAATAGTCATCTACAAAAGTTACAAAGTATTGATATCCTAATGTTGAGACAACACGACAAGGTCCCTATACATCAGTGTGAATTATAGCAAAAAAAGATTCAACTCGGTTACAGAATCGACTAGGAATGGAACTACGAGTGTGCTTGCCCAATTGATAAGATTCACACTCCAAAAAATACAACTTTGACAAATTAGGAACTATCATATGAAGTTTTGAGATACTAGGGTGTTCAAGATGAGCATGAATAACATTGGACAACTCTGTGGCTGCAAAAACATTGGAGGTTGTCGAGAGACAGTAAAGGCCCTGTGACTCACACCCTGCGCCAAAATCCGAAATTCTTACTGGAGACACAGTGTCGTTTCGCGCTAAACATAGACCGATACGGATCAGTAATTCTGTGCGTACCGCGGAGAAAACAATGAATACCACAAGGTACAATTTGTGCTTCTAGCGTGATTCCAGGAGGATACGATACAGGATCATCTTCCTTGAGCTCCGGTCCTGCACAAGAACAGAGTCTTTAGTGAAGGTGATTAGGCAATCAAGGGTGTGAGTTAGACGGCTAATTGAAATCAAATTAAAAGGACAACCAGTAACATAAAGAACATTGTCAAAAAATAATGAAGGTAAAAGATTAGCCTTCCCAATTGCTTTAGCTCGAGTTTGAGAGCCATCGGCTAAGGTAACAGTGGGAAGGTGTGTTGGCTAAGAAAGGGCAGAAAGCAAATGTTTGTTACTAGAGATATGATTTGAGGCACCAAAATCTAGTACCTAAGGTCCAAGGGATTGTGATTGGGAGATACAAGCAATGGAGTTACCAATGTGTGCAATCGAGGTCATAGTTGCAGAGAACTGTTTGACTTAAAACCACTTCATAAAATCTTCATAATCAGGTTAGGATGGTCAAGTTGTTGACCAATGACTTGAACCTTCAGAAGTATCAGGATTGACGGTCTGAGCAACATTAGCAATTAGAGGTGGTTTTCCATGCAAGATCCAACAACGGTCCATAGTGTGACCAATCCGCTTGCAATGATCACACTTTGGACAAGTGTGATTGCCCATATGTCCTCCTCGATTTCTACCACTGCGTCCCCGATTATCAACTTGGGAGACAAGAGCTGAAGTTTCAGAAATTGGAGGTGCTGGAACTTCAACAGAAGGCTGTGATGTGGAGGATCCCACAACCCTGAGAAGGCTAGAAAAAGCTTGTGGGAGAGTAGGAACAGTAATGCTTCCTAAAATTTGATCCCGAGTTGAAGAGTATTCTGATGGCAAACCATAAAGTGCTAGGAGCATGAAGAAGGTGCTTCTTTTTCATACTCCTTTTTTGGAAAACTTGTTGGAGGTAACAACCCGTTGAAGTCTGAAAGAGCAGCTTGAATTCTTCCCAAATAGGTTGACATTCGTCCTTCAAGTTTGCGGGGAGCTATCAAAGACATAAGATCAAAACAAACAGCGCACATACGGTGTATGTCATTGGTGTAAAGTTCCTTTGCCTGCTTCTATACTGTATAGCATAAGATGTGAAGGCGGAAGATTTGTTCCATTGACGAGTGAATGGTTTGCTTCATCAAGCTACATAATTGAGCATCAATCTTCTCCCATCTAGGCCTTTCAATTGCTGGGATATCCTCAGTTTTCATTGTCAAATGGTCAATATATCCTTGACCTAAGAGCCATAGCTTAATGTCTAAAGCCCATGTATCATAATTGGTTCCATCTAGTTTGTCAGTGGTGATTCGAGAAGAGACATAGCTAGTGAAAATAAGAGTCTCACTCTTAGAAGTGTCATTTTTGGCATCCAACTTAGTTCAATCATAGTGATTGTGTGAGAGATACAAACAAGAGAGGATTTTAGGGAGAAATGAAAGTGTTTTGATCTGGCCGAAGGTTGCTGAAACAGGGCAGAAAACCACCGAGAAAAGGTTCGAAGAAGGCCAGAACTCGAACGAGAGCGGTGCATTTTGATCACGCGTTCAAGATGGGGTGGCGCGTGATGGCCATGTGGAGGGAAGGAGGCGGTGCGTGGAGGCGCGTCCGGCAGGGAATGAAGATGGGCTCTTGGGTTTTGGCCGATCTGAGCCTTCTAAATCTCCCTGAGGTTGAGTTCACTCGAAATGATGAAGAACTTGAACGGCTGGAAGAGTCACACCCGTGGGTGCACTGGACGAGGGTCACCACCACTTCGTGAGAATGGTGGGTATGAGTTTAATGTTCACCACTTGCAGTGGGCAAGTGGGTAAATGCAATGGTTTTCTCTTCCCTAACTCTAGATACCATGTAAACTTCCTATGGTTGAGAGGAAAGAGAAAGGAGAAACCATTGAGAGGAAAATTATGACCTATTTCGTCAGTCTTCAAATTTTATTATATGAGTAAAAGGAACAAGCTACAGCTGTACAAAGGGATAATCAAAAATAAAGAAATCACTGAAAGTAAAAGACCTATTTATCTAACAGTTACTATACTGCAGAATATTCTAATAGAATATTCTATAGAGTTAGGTTTCTGTTAGCTGTATAAATAAACAGTTGTGTACCTTCAGTAAGTTTGTTAATTCAGTTTTCAGTTTCTGTTTCTAGAACTTTTCTCTCTTCTCTTTCTTTCTCTCTCTCTCGGACATTCTTTCTCTCTCTGCTACACTTTCTTGCATTTTCTCTCATAGTCCTACATTTTCCTAGTAGTCAAGAATTCTCAAATGGCATCACAGAGCTGAGTTTTGATCCAAACATCATGGAAATATGGGCTACTTCTCCGATCGACCCACCCATCTCCACCACTCCAATTTTGCAATCTCCAAATCTAGCTAGTTTCTCTAATGCGATCTTGGTAAAGCTAGATGAGAAGAACTTTCTCATCTGGAAGCAGCAGATTGAAGCCACGATCAAGGCTCATCGGTTGCAGAGATTCATTGTTGATCCAGATATTCCTCCACAGTTCCTTTTTGATTCAGATCGTAGTGTAGGTTGCATCAATGATGCTTATCTGGATTGGGAACAACAAAACCAAATACTGTTCTCATGGCTGCTACGTTCTCTTTCCGATAATCTTCGAACATGCATTGTTGGATGCATCCATTCATGGCAGCTATGGGATGAAGTTCATGCATATTTCAGATCTCACAATCAAGCGAAGGACAATCGGTATCAATCTGAACTTCGCAATACAAAGAAAGGATCACAATCTGTTTCAGAATATTTGCTACGAATCAAAGAACTTGTTGATTCACTCATTTCTATTGGTCATTCAGTTTCACCACAAGAACATATCGATGTTATCCTTGAGGTCTTCCAGAGGAGTATGATGCATTCGTAACCTCAGTTGCAAGTCAACTTGATCCTTACACTATTGGTGATATAGTCTTTGTTAGTGTCTCATAAAGCTAGAATAGAGAAGAATCGTCTCTCCATTTCTGATGCCTTTTCGGTTAATGTTGCTGAAGTTAAAGAAGGTAATCCTCTGCCTAATTCTTCTACAAAGCAAGTTGTTGCTCCTTCTCCTCATTCCTTTAGCTCTATGAATCAGCCATCCCAAAATTTGGGACAAAACCTTTCAAGTCTAGTTCAACCACCACTAGGTTTTGCTTTAAATCCAAATCAGTACCCTCAAGGGTTTCAACAAGGTTTTCAATCAGGGTTTACTTCTGATTTTGGTTCTAACAATCAGTTTGGCAATCATACTTATCAGCAAAACTCTAATAGAGGAGGTGGGGGTGGCAGATTTGATAGCAGGGGAGGCAAAGGTCGTGGCCGTTTTGGGTCCAATTACAGAGGCTCTGTAGTGTGTCAAGTGTGTGATCAGCCTGGTTACTCAGCCTCAGTCTGGTACTACAGATTTGATCATAATTATGGTCAAGGTTTTCAGCAGCAAGGACAAGGTAATTTTTAGTAAGGACAGGGTAGTTTTCAGCAAGGCTTTCTGTCACAAGTGCCTATACAGCAGCAACAATTATCACTACAACCTTATTCAGCTCAATTGGCACATTCACAATTGCTGCAACCTGGGTTGCTGCAATCATCTCCTGGCTCTTCATTTTATTCATCAAGATTTCAGTCCTTACATCCTAATATTGGTCCTTAGCAATATTCTACTCAGCCTGTCAATTCTATGCCTATGGTGGTCTCTAATGATCCTTTTTCAACTATACAACACAACAGATGAATCCTATGGCCATGATAGCCTCTACTCAAGGACCTAATCAGGCTTGGCATCCTGATTCAGGTGCCACTCATCATGTCACTACAGACCCTGCAAATTTGCTGCAAAGACAAGAGTTTTCAGGATCAGACCAAATTTTAATGGGTAATGGTCAAGGCCTTCAAATTCAATCTATTGGTTCATCTAAAGTTTTGTCTCCTTTTAATTCTAGTGTCTCTTTGTCTCTAAATGACTTACTTCTTGTTCCTTCCATTACCAAGAACTTAATAAGTGTTAGCAAGTTTGTTCAAGATAATTTTGTTTACTTTGGATTTCACCCCTTTCATTGTTTTGTGAAATCTCAGACCACAAACGAGACACTGTTGGAGAGTTCTCTTGGACCTTATGGTTTGTACACCTTCCACAGTTTCTCCTTGTCCCGTGTGCCTTCACAAACTGCAGCTTCTTCATCTTCTGCTTCAAGTTGTTCTTCATTTCAGCCTGTTGTAAATACTGTACATACTACTGTAAATAGGTTTTCAGATGCTTCTACAAATGTAAATCATGATTCTTCTGTAAACACTGTAAATAGGCTTTCTAGTACTTCTACAGCTGTAAATAATGGCCCTATCATACACCTTAGGGCATTGTAGATTAGGGCATCCCCACTTTGAAGTTGTCAAATATGTATTACATTTTCCTGTTCATAATAAAATTGTCTCAGATTTTTGTACAGCATGTTGCTTGGTAAAGCTCATCGGTTACCCTCTCATCACTCTGCTACTGTTTATCAAGAGCCTTTTGAACTAGTCTTTAGTGATTTGTAGGGTTCAGCTCCTGTTCAATCTTCAAGTGGCTATTTTTACTACATCTCATTGTTGATACTTGTACAAGATTTACTTCACTTTATCCTCTTAAACTCAAATCTGAGGCATTTTCTGTTTTCAAACAATTCAAGGCAGTAGTTGAACTGCAGTTTGATAAAAGGATTAAAGCTGTCCAAACAGACTGGGGTGGGAATTTAGACCCTTCTCCAAATTTCTTGCTGACTTAGGCATTCAAGATCGTCTTATTTGTCTTCACAGTCACCATCAAAATGGTAGTGTTGAGCGCAAACACAGGACAAATAGTTGACATGGGTTTAACTTAGTTGGCTCAAGCCTCTTTGCCTCTTAATTTTTGGGATCATGCCTTTCTTACTTTTGTCTATCTTATAAACAGATTGCCCACTACAGCTCTCCAAAATGAAGTTCCTTAAACTAAGCTTTTTCATGCTGCCCCTGATTATACTTTTCTTAAGGTGTGCATGCTATCCTTGCTTGAGGCCTTATAATAGACACAAACTAGAATTTAGATCTAGTGAGTGTACTTTTCTAGGTTAGTCCTCTAATTATAAGGGGTATAAATGTCTTTCCTCAAATGGTAGAATTTTCATATCTAAAGATGTTCTTTTTAATGAGTTTTGCTTTCCATATTCAGAGTCTCATTCATCTTCAGCTGCATCTACTTCTGAAATTCAGTCTTGTCCTCCTTTACTTTCTTCCTCTATTTCTAGGTTTCATTTTCCTTTAACTTCTACATCTGATAATTCTTCTCTACCAGCTTCTGCTGTATCCTTATCTACTGAATCTTCTGGTTCTGACATGTCTCAAATTTCTCCTGTGTCTGGTTCTACTGACTCTTCTGCTTCTGGTTCTGATTCCATTGGTCCTACTCTTGCATCCACAGAGTTAACTGATTCAGTTTCTGTATCAGCAGCTGCTCCTCTTGCAGTTACTGAGATTGCTGAATTCTCTAATTCTAGTGAGATAGAACCTGCAAGTACTTCTCCTTCCAATACTTCAGGTTCTGATTTTCAACCTGAGTTTTCCTCTAATCCTCAACCCATTTCAGCATCTACTCATCCTATGCAAACTCGGTCTAAGTCTGGTATTTTTAAACCCAGAATTACACCTACTCTTCTTCTTACTCATCTTGAACCAAGTTCTGTCCAAGCAGCCTTGAACAGTCCCAAATGGTATGAAGCTATGACTGCAGAATATGATGCACTGATTAAGAATAATACTTGGACAATTGTTCCACTTCCATCTAATAGGACTGCAATTGGATGCAAATGGGTGTTTCGAGTAAAGGAAAACCCAGATGGTTCAATTAACAAATACAAGGCCAGGTTAGTTGCCAAAGGGTTTCATCAACAGTCTGGGTTTGACTACATAGAGACATTTTCACCAGTTGTCAAACCAGTGACAGTCAGAGTTGTACTTACACTAGCCCTTACTCAACAGTGGACATTGCAGTAGTTGGATGTAAATAATGTCTTCCTCAATGGTTATTTACAACAGGAAGTGTATATGCAGCAGCCTCCAGGCTTTGAAGACACAAATAAGAGTCTGGTTTGTAAGCTAAACAAGGCACTTTATGGGTTAAAACAGGCTCCTAGGGCTTGGTTTGAAAGGTTGGCAGCTTCTTTGGTCAGTTTTGGCTTTCGATCTAGTCGCTGTGATCCCTCACTTTTCATCCAAACTGGAGCACAGCATACTACTTCTGTCCTAGTGTATGTTGATGACATCATTGTGACTAGAAGTTCACCTACTTTGGTGTAGCAGCTGATTACTAAGCTAAATGAGGAATTTGCTCTCAAGCAACTGGGGAAGCTTGATTATTTCCTTGGAATAGAGGTCAAACATTTGTCCAATGGATCTATACTTCTCAGTCAAAGTAAGTATATTAGAGATTTGCTGGAAAAAACCAAAATGACTGATGCAAAAGGCATCAATACTCCTATGGTGACAGATAGCAAACTATCCAAACTTGGGAGTAATTATGTTGACGATCCACATCTATATAGGTCAGTAGTCGGTGCATTGCAATATGTAACAATTACTAGACCTGATATCTGTTTCAGTGTCAATAAAGTCTGCCATTTTCTCAGTGCTCCACTTGAAGACCATTGGAAGGCTGTTAAACGGATCTTAAGGTATCTTAAAGGTACTATCACTCATGGTTTGCTACTCCAACCTGCAAGGTGACCTAGTTCACTCACTCTACATGCATTTTGTGATGCTGACTGGGCATCAGATTCATATGATAGAATATCAACTTCTGGATCAACTTCTCGATCTTGCATTTTCTTGGGTCCTAATCTTGTGTCCTGGTGGTCAAAGAAACAGACCTTAGTAGTTTGATCCAGCACAGAGGCTGAGTATCGCAGCCTTGCAGCCATTGCAACGGAGCTGATTTAGATTCAGTCACTGCTAAGAGAACTCAATGTCGTTGTTCCAGCTCCAATTGTTCACTGTGATAATCTAAGTACAGTGCTACTTGCTCATAATCCGATTCTACATGCAAGAACCAATCATATGGAATTGGACATATTTTTTGTCCGAGAAAAGGTCCTCAATAAGAGCCTAGTGGTTTCCCACATTCCAGCACAAGATCAGACAGCAGATTTGCTCAGTAAACCCTTGTCTAATCTCAGATTTTGTACTTTGAGGGACAAACTCTGGGTGTTTGATCAGTTTGCTTTGCAACACCCACCCTGAGTTTGAGGGGGAAGTATTAGAGTATGTGATATTGTATTGAGTGTTAGTTTGGAAAGTACTAGAACAGGTTAGTTTAGTTAGTTACTATACTGCTAGTTACTATACTGCAGAATATTCTGATAGAATATTCTACAGAGTTAGGTTTCTGTTAGCTGTATAAATAAACAGCTGTGTACCTTCAGTTAGTTGGTTAATTCAGTTTTCAGTGAAGTTTCTAGAACTTTTCTCTCTTCTCTTTCTCTCTCTCTCTCTCTCTCTTTGCTACACTTTCTTGCACTTTCTCTCAGATTCCTGCATTTTCCTAGTAGTCAAGAATTCTCAAACTACTATAGCTACAAAACAAAATATGAAAATAAACATAACCATCATCCCAAAAGAGATCTCCAATCTCTGTGGATATCTATAACAGAAACACCCCCTAAAACAACAATGGGCTGACACCATACAGAAGCCAAGAAAACTACTCTGTCCCACAAAAGATGAGAAAGGAGAAATTTCTGGTTAAGACATGTCCTTTACCCATACAATGGCCCAACAGCAAACATAGAAATGCTGTACCCCTTAATTATACAGGTTTCCACCTTAGGAATGACTTCTGCAACTCAACAATCAGCAAATAGTGACTTCATGTAAGAGAGGTTACCTGACAACAATTTCTAACACTTTTGATTCATTCAAGTTTCTTATTCATATGTCTTCCTATTTCCATGATATTGCACATATTTCAAGTCCAAATACTATTCATCTGATAATATTTAGACTGCGTAGGATTTGTGAGGATGCAAAGAACTTATCCAACACATAAGTGTTCTAGAACAATCACCTGTGGAAAAAGAAGGCAATTTTACTGCAAGATCAGAAGCATCATTTAGAGTCCTTTTAGCCCTGAAACTTTCGACCACCGCAGCATCGTCATCATCCTCAAAGTCTTCAATGTCATCTACAGTTAGCTCCTTTTCTTGTGTAGAGTCAAAAGACTCTGATCTTGATACATTTGAAACAATTGGAGATGGTTCAAAAACAGGAGGTGGAATGGAAACAGCCACAGGAGGCACTGTGGAAATAGGAACAGGGGGTGGTGCCCTTTTGGGAGGTGAACCTGAAGACTCAGGATTGGTGACCAAATAAAACTCACCAACTGAACCTGTATCACTCTGTTCAAGCCAGAAGCATTTGCAATTCAAACATGATCCTCACAAACAATTGAACAAAAGCTTTGAATAAATGGGGGGAAAAACAGAAGTTAGAAAGCATGACTGGAAATAATTAGCACAAGAGTTTTGAAGATGCATCATATCCATTAGCATGTATTATAAAAGGGCACACCACTCCAGTCATAACATGTTTGAAAAGATAAAATCCAGCAATGACTTCTAAACAAAGTAAAAATGATGTTAGTATAAAACTGTCATCAGAAAGTGCAAAAGATAAATCAGTACATCATTTATAATAAAATGTGTATAAATGGACATGGATACACAAAAACACAATTGACAAAAATAGATCAAAACATTAAGAAGACCAAATTATAACATACCATTTGGGGTAACCCAGTATGATCATGATAATCTCTAATTGCTTCTGAAAGCTCAAGCATTGAACCTACATAAAAAGATACGTAATTAAGAGAACGAAAGCCTAAAAAAAGTAAATAAATAATAAGATGATAAACAAGGTAAAGGACCAAACTCAACTCACTCTTTTTGGCACAGTTGAGGACATAATCAACACTGACTTGATCTAGATCCACATCATCCAGTGTAACTGCACCAGGTGGCATTACAACTTTCTTGATTAAGCTCCCTGAAAGTATAAAATCAAGAAGAACTCGCCTATCCCTTCTGTATCTCTGGAGAAGCTCTATGGCATTCTCTCTGAAAATTCATCAAATCACCACAAGTAAGGATCACATGCTTACTTAGCAAAATTTGGGTACCGGAAATCTATTAAGTAGTGAAGGAATAACGAGACACTCACTCTTCCATGGCTAATTAAGCAACTACTATGTTGTACTGCAACCAACTTCAGCAATTGTGCTATTTCTACAACAATAGAGGTTAAGAACAATTAAAAATCTAACATTGGAAGACTGAAATCATGTATTCCCAGTTGCAGAAGAAAAGGCAGCATTGGAGTTGAGCTCGTTTTTCATAGTTAACAAAACAAGATATCAGATTAGACCCAGTTCAGATTCTTCGAGCATTTTATCAAAAAGCAAGTGAAAAACGAGAAATTTCAAAAAAAAAAAAAAAAGAACCCATGTTTCTTTTTTCTTTTCTTTTTCTTTGTTTGGGGGGAAACACAAGAACCCATTTTTTTTATTTTGAAGCACACGCCCTTTCCCTTCCAGCAAAACCAAACAGAGCGTTTACCCTGAATTGTTAAAGAATGGATCCTGTAAATGCGGAGAATGGAAGAGAGAAAGAGAAGTCAAAAATGGGTATGCGAATTGGATGCAAATTTTGAACCTTTTTGGGAAATGGAATAGAAAGAAGGGTTACTTGAATAGTAGAGTTGAGCTGTGAAGACTCCTGAGTGAGAGAGCTGAGTTGGTAGCAGCAGGTGACCTGTGAGAGAGAATTGGAGCAATGGATGGCAAATGCGAGGTCAAGTCTCAAAATTTGGATCCAATCCAAGTTTTATGAGAAAAACTAATTATTTAGGTGAGACTTAGAAGGTGGACTTGTCTGTGCTAAGTAACTATCATTTTTAACTAGGAGGGGCATAGTTGCAAGGCGTAAGAGCATTGATTGATAAGAAAATAATTTCTATCACATCTAACAACAACAAAAAAATAATAATAATTCTAAAGAGTAGAGAGATTCTCCTCTTAACGAGTAATAGCCTGGTTAGAAAACCATTTGTAAGTCATGAATGAAATTAGGGAATTGTTTTATTTAGGGACCTGGAATTTAGAGATTTTTTTTTAGAGACGAAGACGGGAATAAAAATTCTCACAAGTCATATGCATAGATGAATATGGAGATCATATCTTTTCTTTTGTGGGATTTTCGTTTTTAAAAATTATTAAATTATTATTATTAATTATATCATATATATGTATTAATAATATATTTTTTAATAATTTTTATTTATATTATTTTTATATAATTTAAAATTAAAAAAATAAAAACATATCACTTTGTAGTAACTTATTATTTAATTTAATGATATTATTCACTTAAATTAAAATTATTTATAATTATATATTTTTTTAATTTTTTATAATTTTTTAAAATAACATTGAGATCTCTTACGAGTCTTTACCCTCCTCATAGAAATGTAGATAAGGACAATTTTTTTTTGAGGTGGGATCAAGGGTGAAGATGAGAGAAAATTAGAGAGCTGAAAACAAACTAACTTAATCCTGCACGAGTGTCATCCCTAATTAAAATCGTAATTTAAAATTTGTGCTAACATATTTGATAAATTTGAAGTAAAATTAATTTTGCATCAAAATAATAGTTTTGATGTCCAACTGCTAAGTTGTGGTTAACAAAATCAGTTACATGTGTATTGATAAAAATATTTTAATATTTTAATATTATATTATTATTTTAATAATATTTATATACTATTATTAATAATTACATATTTAAAAGTAATTTTTATTATCAAATTCAAACATTTTACTTTTACTAAAATTATTTTTTAGATAAAAATTTCTAAACACAAGTTATTACTTATAAATTCACTTCTCAACAAAATCAATTTTAAAAAATTAAGTTCAAGCAAAATCAAATTTGCAAATATTAGTCCAAACACGCACATACTTGTACAAACTTACATTCTCATACTTTCACGTTAGTCATAAACAACATTATAATTTTTTGCGAATGATTCATATATATGTCACATAATTTTTACAAAAATAAAAATAAAAATTGGTAGACTGGGGCCAAAGCCCAAGAGAGAAACAAAAAATCTACACAATCATACATATATATAATATTGAATGTAAAATAAGATTGAATCCTTATGGAGGAGAAAGCAATTCATGAAAACCGTATTCCTTTGTCAGAGCCCAGTTGGTTAACTAGTCAGTGCATCTTTTAGCCTCTTTGTGTGTGTTTAAACTCCACTTCTTAGTCAAGATCTTGAAGCTTCCTTCGATTGCAGTAGTACCCTATGAATGATGTATCAGGAGGGGATTTGGACCTTACTATGAGACAATTTGTCTCTGAATCTGGATTATGGGATATGAACTGGTTATGTGCAGCTCTTCCTAATAATATTTGCTAGTTATTCACAGCTTTACTCCTCCATCTGATACAAGGGGCCCAAATTTACCTGCGTGGAGAGCCTTGACAGATAGCTTGTTCAGTTTGTAGTTAGCTTACTCTACCCTTACTCATAGTGACCCAATTGGGAGAGGGTATTTTTTCGGAATATTTGGAGATGGCAGGGGCCACAACACCTTGGTGTGTTCCTCTAGTTAGTGGCTCATGGACTCATGGTGCTTTCCTCACTAATGTATCCAGGTCCAAGCATCATCTCACAAGTGTGGACCTCTGCCCCTTGTTCCATAAACAACTTGAAACCCTTCTCCATGCTTTGCGAGATTATAAGAAAGTTGTTCACATTTGGACAAGGTTATTAGATGCTAGCTTTGTTCCAACCTTCTTTAACATGGATCATTCTATGTAAGTTCATGCAAATTTGAACATGAGGTTTGGGAAGAATCTAAGGGTTAGATGAGATCTCATTTTTGTCATCACTGTTGCCTCTATATGGCTTTGAAGAATCAGTGGGTCTTTGAAAACATTTCTTTTAGTGATGATCAGTTAACCATGACAGTGCAAGCCGGAGTAAGGAAATGCAATGAGGCTTTTGAAGTTGCTAAAATCACTCACCCTATGATTTGGCCAAAAGGTTATAGGTTGGTTCAATGGGGTGCTCCGCCCCAATTGGTTGGGTTAAGCTCAACATGAATGAGTCTTATATATTGCAGGATAATAGTGCTGCATGTGGTGGCCTCATTTAATGTCCATATGGGAGATACCTTGCTGGCTTCTCCTAAAATTTGGTGCAATGCTACATCACACAGACTGACTGTAACATTCCTAAGAATAATAATAAAAATATATTAGGTACATAAAAATATTTATGTGAAATATTTTAAAAATAAAGGATTAAGTAAAAAATAAATATGTCATATAGATTAATTATCAAAATAATGTTTATTTTACTTTACATACTTATTTAAAAATATATATAAAATAATATAAAAGAAATGAAATTTCAAAAAAAAAAAAAGAGAGAGAAAAAAAGGAATTGAAATGACGTTAACAAATTATATAAGATATAGATAATGATTCTCTGTACATAATTAATGTATGAGATAAAAAAAATCAAATGGAGAGAACAACACATCAAGAAGATAGAAGATTCACCAAATCTAATAAATAATGAAGATAGCAGCAGATTTTTCAAATGTAATAAATGCCCTCTTTCATCAGGAAACAAACATAGCTCTAATGATCTTTTTTAACACTCACTTTTGCAACCACAAACTTTTCTCACTCATTTCGTTCAATCTTCAAAGGTAAAAGGATGAAAAAATGCTCCTCTTGCTTTAATCTTTGATTCTGGCCAAAACTTTTAGATCTAATTCTGATTTTGTGATGGCGTTCTTATTTTCTGCACTTACTCGTTGGTGTTCTTACAAATTTTCTATGACTTTGTGACTTTGAGATAGTGCCAAAACTTTCTGTAGGGGTTTTAAATGGGGTTGAAATTCTTGGTGATGATGTTCATTGGAACTTTGATTATTTTGATTGTTGAACTTACCTCCTGCTCTACACCATTGAAAATTTACTATTATAATTCTGCCTTTATTTTTCTGTTCTTGTTATTCTGTTTGATACTATTATTTTCTACTCTTATTACTGCTGCACTATTTTTCTATTTAATATTATTATTCTACTTTTGCTTCTCTGTTCTTGTTATTCTCTGCTCTTATGCTTTTATGTTTTAGAGCAAACATGGAAAGACTTGTGGATTTCCTCTGCTACTATTATGTTCTTGTTATTATACAAAATAATAATATTGCTATTATTCTATTTTTACTTCTCTGTTCTCCATAAGCTCTGTTGTTATTATGTTTTTACTTTTACTTTTACGTGCCATTTGTTTTTGGTACCAGGGGGTTACACTATGCACATAATAATAACATATATGACAGAGTAATTTCCTCAATATTAGAGATAAAGTATGATCGTGAAATTTTTTCACAAACTTTGTTTTTTTTACGGTAACATGTTAAAGTTTTTATTAGATAAAATGAATGAAATATAAGAAACTATATCCTTAAGTACTAAGATCAAATGTGCAAGCTTATGGTCATGAGGAGAAATTTTTAGGGTACGTCCTAAGTATATATGAACTCATATAATGTAATTTGTACATGAGTGATCAAAAGAAAAAGTAATTTGAGATTAAAATCCAAAAATGATGGTATAAGAATTAAAAGAGGATGAGATAATTTTTATGATTTTTCAAGAAAAAAACACAGCTCCTTTTAAATTTATGATTGTTTAGTAATGATGTTAATTTTTTTTTACTTTATTTCTTTAATACAAACTGTTTTAGAAAGACATCTGAATTTTAACCTATAGCTTGATGGAAAATTGAGAAAAAGAGAAGTAATAAAATCATTTTTCATACACGTGACGGTTGGAATATTATTAGTTAAAAAAATATTATTATTTTGTTACCTCTATTATATTTTATCTCACTTATTTGGCGTGATATTTTAGACAATGCCAATTCTGAGATTCATAATTGACTTTTGAGTTGAACAAGTATAGAGACTTGAATTGGAAGTGTATTTTTTCTCTTTCACATTGGGAGAAGTTTGCTTAATTATATTGATATTTGATTAGTAAAGTATTGTAAATATGAATAAAAGTAGCACTTCATGATACTTTAAGTTTTTTTTAGCACCATATTTAGGCATAGATAAACCTAAATTTGTTTTGTGACTATAGGTGCTATCTAGTTTTAGAAGTACTATTAAAAATTATATAATGTGTGCGCTAATTACCGACTCATGAGGGATCTATCTTGAATGTAAAATATTACTAATGACAGTGTTATGTATAATAATATATCTTTATTTGTTTTGTAAATATAATAAAGTAATAATTAAATCTATAAAATTAAAATAGAACGTTACTGACTGTGGGTGCTTGGCATGGCCTTTAGTTGGCAAAACAAATGGGTATTAACATATTATAGTCGAGATGGATTGAGAGTGTGCCATTGCGATGATTCAAAAGGGATGTGAGGAATCTAATCCTTGTGCACCTCTGGTTCGAGATATTTGCTTGCTAACCTCGTCTAGCCACTGGGAGGTGAAAATGAAATGAATCACACTTTGTGGGAGGGAAATTTTGCTATAGATTGTTTTGCTAGACATGGCCATGGTTTAGAGTTAGGAATTGTTGTTTTTCATCATGTTTCCCCTCTTGTTTCTTTTTGTCTTTTTTCGAACATCGCTGGGACTTGTGTTTATAGGCCTTGTGGTTAGTCTGTTATTTGCACATTAATAGCATTACATCTCCTTTACATCAAGTGATCTAGCACACTAGATCACCAAACCCTATATTCCCTCTTTCCCATGCATTCTCCCTCATATCCTTTTTTTCTCTATTTTTAGTTTTCACCTATAAGCAAATGAGAAAAAAAGACGAAAGATGTCAGACATTAATTAAATCAAGCACCACCCATATAATTGAGAGCCATATGCTGTTGTTATGCTCTGACCACCATCCTTCAACATTAAGAAAGAAATAGATATCTTTCATTGGCTAAAATAAAGGCAACCCATATTGATAGCCGCATTCCTCTGCACAAGAAAAAAGGTTGGCAATGCATGTTTTATTATACCACTGTTTCAGTTACCTTAATTAGAGGGTTTTCTTTTTTATAATAATATCTTAGTGTAATGTTTGCCTATAAAAGGCCATGTAGCTACCGTGTTGTATTACATATCAACAATTGAGTTTTGCAATATTGTGTAATAGAAACTCTTCCTTTCTCTGTCTCGTATTCCGCTACGTGAGCATGTGTCAAAGAGAAACATATGTGTTTCTGATATCAAATTGGTATCAGAGCTTGAGAGCGGTAGTGTGAGTGTCAAAATATTTTGAGGTTGTGAGGAACAAGAGAGTTCTCACTGTGTCAAATTTTTTTTTAGTCACTAAAATTTGTTGAGAGAGAGATGGCAACCAACTTCAATATTGTTTGTTCCGGTCCCAAATTAGATTTCTATTATTGGGAACTTTTGATGTCCACACATTTAAAAACTCACAATATTTGGAGCTTTGTGGAACCAGGATTGCAGCGAGGAGCTAATGAAACAGCTCAAAGGAGGGACCAGCGGGCACTTTCACAAATTCACCAAGGTGTTGATTATTCTATTTTTGGCAAAATAGCAAGTGTCAAAATGGCCAAAGAGGCATGGGATATTTTGAAACTCTCATACAAAGAGTTGAGAAAGCACAGAAATCCAAACTGCAATCTTTGAGTAGGGAGTATGAAAGGTATAAAATGTCTAACTCATAAAATGTAGAACATTATTTCTCTCGTATTACATATCTCGTCAACAAGATAAGGGTGTATGGAGAAGATATTTCTGATAGCAATGTGGTAGAAAAAATTCTACGCACGATGCCGATGAAGTTAGACCATGTGGTGACTACAATAATTGAGTCCCATGACACAGACACCATGTCAGTAGCAGAGTTGTAAGGAAGCATTGAAAGCCATGTGAGCAGAATCTTAGAGAAAACAGAAAAAGTAAATGAAGAAGCCTTAAAGAGTCAAGTGAATTTCAACAACCTTGTTGAATCTAGTCAAAGTGTAGAAGATAGAGGACGTGACAATTTCAATAATGGAGGAAGAGGAAATTACAAAGGTAGAGAACGAGTAAACTCTAGAGGAAGAGGTCGTAGCAACTACAATCAAGGAAGAGACAACAATTTCAGACCTCCTAATCAAGGAAGAGGTGGAAACAACTTTGGGTTTACCAACCGAGGAAGAGGAAGAGGTAATAATTATCAAAAAAGAACAAATTTAAATTGTTTTTACTATGGGAAAATTGAGCATAAAGCTGCAGATTGTAGATTCAAACATCAGGCAAACATGGTAGAAAATTAGTATCAAGATGTCGGTGAGAAACCTGATAACCCACACAGTTTGTTTTTGGCAAGTAATACATATTCAGAATATGAAAATATTTTGTATTTGGATACTGGGTGTAGTAATCACATGTGTGGGAAGAATGAGTTATTTTCTTCAATAAATGAAACGGTAAAATCTACTATGAAATTTGGAAATAGTACAAATATTCCAATTTTGGGAAAAGGCCAAATTGCTATCAAGTTGAAAGATGGTTCACAAAATTTTATTTCTGATGTTTTCTTTGCCTTTGGCCTTCATCACAATCTGTTAAGTATGAGACAACTGTCAGAGAAAGGTTACAACATGCAGATTCATTATGGCTACTGCACGTTGATTGACAAAAATGAGAGATTCATTACTAAGGTACAAATGACTCCAAACCGCCTATTTCCCTTGAAGATTCAACATAATAAATTTCCTTGTTTGAGTTCCATAATACCAAATGATGATTAGTTGTGGCATATGAGATTTGGCTATTTTCACTTTTCTGGTTTGAATTATCTGTCACGAAAAGAATATGTTTCTGGTTTGCCTGTTGTGAATATTCCAAATGGAGTTTGTGAGACCTGTTAAACGAGAAAGAAGCATAGAGAATCATTTCCAAATGAAAAGTCTCGGAGAGCGAAAAAACTATTGGAGATAGTTCATTCAGATTTATGTTCGGTTGAAATACCAACACAAGGTGGTTGCAGGTATTTTATTACTTTTATTGATGATTTTAGTAGAAAAACTTGGGTGTATTTCCTGAAACATAAATCAGAAGTCTGTGATGCCTTTAAGACATTCAATGCGTTTGTAGAAAAGCAAAGTGGCTGCAAAATCAAAGCACTCAGGACAGACAGAGGCCAAGAGTACATTGCCTGTATAGATTTCTTTGAGCAGCATGGAATCTAGCATCAACTTACAACCAGATACACGCCTCAACAAAATGGAGTTGCTGAAAGGAAGAACAGGACAATCATGGACATGGTGAGATGTATGCTGAAAGCTAAACAAATGCCTAAAGAATTTTGGGCGGAAGCAGTTGCCACTGCAAATTATATTTTGAACAAGTGTCCTACAAAGAGTGTTTATGATAAGACACCCGAAGAAGCTTGGAGTGGAAGGAGACCACCAATACGGCATCTCAGAGTTTTTGGGTTTATTGCATATGCTCATGTACTAAACCAGCTCAAGAAGAAATTAGATGACAAATGTGAAAATTTTATTTTTGTTAGCTACAGCACAAATTCAAAGGCCTACAAACTTTACAATCCAGAGACAAAAAAGGTGATCATCAGTAAAGATATGACATTTGATGAAGAAGGAATGTGGGATTGGTCCTCAAAGTCCCAAAAGGAGCCAGTGGTGATTCCAGACAATTATGAAGAAGAGAATGGGCATGGAGTTCAAACTTATGATGAACTAGAATTATCCAGTAGACCACGAAGGCATCATCAGCTACCAGCCAGATTACAGGATTATGTTGTCGGTAATGACAATGATCTATCTGATGAAGAGGTTATCAATTTTCTTTGTTTGCAGATTGTGATCCTGTGTTATTTGTGTTAGCCATGGCAAGCATTACCCAAGAGGGGGGTGAATTGGGTAATTATAAATTTTGATGCAACTTTGTCAAATTATGTATTTTGATATTTTCAATCAACACATGCAATGGAATAAGTCTAACAAATGTGTAATTATTAGAGATTTCACAAATACCACTTGGGCTTATAGGATAAATCAAGTAAATAAGCTAGATATTAAATTCAACTCAATCATATATAATTAAAGCACAAATGTAAAGGAGATAGAGTTGAGAAAAGTAAACACTAAGATTTATTCTGGTTCAGCCACCAACCACTTGTGGCCTACGTCTAGTCTTCAAGTGAACCACCCGAGATTTTTCACTAAATCTTCAAGCTTGAACGGGTGCTTGAAAACCTTTACAAAGAGGAGCACTCAACACACCTTGGGATACATCACCCTTGTGCTTGAGCCTCAAATAGGGATACCTCACCCTTTACAATTTTTGAGAGATACCTCACTCTCTAAGGGATACCTCACTCTCTAAGGGATACCTCACCCTTTACACTAGAGGGATACCTCACCCTCTCTTTTCAGAATATACAAAGATGTAAATAATAGAAACTCTCTCAAAGAGTAGATAATACAAATTGAAGCACTATGGGCATCAAGGTTTCATACTTTTAAGCTCAAAACAGAGTTTTGGAGAAATAAATAGTGAAAAATAAATTTAATGCTCAAGAATGATTTTTAGATTGTTTTTCAACATTTCTTTGATGCCCAAACACTTGTATTTATTACTCAATAATATTTAGAGTCGTTGGGTAAAGTTTGGAAGTGATTAATTAAGAAAACTAGTCATTTTATGACCGTTAGGGGCGTTTCTGGTTTGCAACTAATTGGTTAGGACATTGTCCTAATCGTTAGGTCTTTTAGGAAAAGCCTTTTAACTTATCAAATAACCGGTTAGGCATTTGGCCTAATCGGTTAGGCCACTTTAAAGTACTTTTCACGATCATTTTAAACACATACTAACCGGTTAGGTAATTACCCTAATCGGTTAGGCCATTTTGATAGTCAAATGTTATTTCCTTCAAAAACATATACTAATCGGTTAGCAAAGCTTCCTAATCGGTTAGGAAGCCAATTAAATCATGAAAAATGGTCATTTATATCATCTTAATCGGTTAGGACAAGTTCCTAATCGGTTAGGACATTTCAGAAACGTGAAAATGGCTTCTGGTAGAGTGAATAATCGGTTAGGGAAAGTCCTTAATCGGTTAGGAGCTCCTGATTTTGAAAACTGACTTTAAACAGTCATAACTTCTTCGTTTCTTATCTGTTTTAAGTGAATGACCACTCATTAGAAAAATCTTTGAGTCTATTTTCATATGAAATAAGTTTCAGAACAAAACTCAAAGTATTTTGAAAGATATGCTCAAAAGAGTAACTAAAGATCAATTTTACAAAACACAAACTTAGCTATTTTTCAATGGTTTGGCTTACTACCAAGACTAACTTTTCAAAAACACTTTGTTGGACATTTAAACTTTTTAGAAAACATTTTTTAAAGATGTTAAAAACATGTTTTGAGCTTAGTGTGATTCTCATTTATCTTTACACAAGATCTAAGTCCTATAAGCTATTATTGAAGATGTTGGACTTGATCTTTTGTCATCATCACTTCTTGATGTAATCCAAGCTTCCAAAAATTTCTTCTCTTCAAAACTTGTAAATGCTTGGAACATCTTTTCATTCTCATTCTTCTTGAGTTGAGCATAGTTGTGATCTTTTGCTTTCTTGTTACAATGCTCACTTTTAGTACTTGAACTATCCTATAAAGTATTACTCACTTAAAATAAACATAGTTAGTCCAAATTAATAATTCAATATCTTTATATGCATGATTCATAAATGTATAACTCTAGTTAGTCTAACATGCATATAAGACTTTCATAGACACATCCAAATGAGATATGTATCAATTACTAATGGATATGCACAATATAGGATGCAACAAAGAACATATTACACATTTTCATTTAAAAAAAGTCAAATGCAATATTAATTCATTTATAACTCATATAAAATATTATTGGATATATTATATGATGAATGTTACATATATCTCATTGCATGATGATTAAGTATAATATAACTAGATAAAGTACACAATCATGCATGATACAATATATCTCATTAAGCATATCTATGTAACATGATCAATATTATTTTGTGATGCATTTGTCATCTATAAAGCACATCTATCAAGCATAAACATAATTCTTTTTGTCTTATATTTGTCATCATCAAAACTTAACATATTAAACCATTTGGGGCAAACTTATTTCCACAATTTGAAGAAGCCTCAAACAATGAGAATTGGAGAAAAGCTATGGATGATGAGATCCATGTAATTGAGAAGAATGAAACATGAGAGTTAATGGATTTGCCAGCAGACAAAAAGCCTATTGGAGTGAAGTGGGTGTACAAGACTAAGTACAAACCCAGTGGTGAGATTGATCGCTATAAAGCGAGATTGGTGGCTAAAGGGTACAAGCATAAGCCAGGTATTGATTACTTTGAGGTATTTGCTCCCGTTGCAAGGATAGATACAATCCGAATGATTATTTCCCTCTCAGCACAAAATGATTGGAAAATATATCAAATGGATGTTAAGTCTGCATTTCTTAATGGTACTTTGGAAGAAGAAGTATATGTTGAACAGCCTGCAGGATATGTGATTAAAGGAAAAGAAGATAAAGTGTACAGGTTGAAGAAAGCTTTGTATGGCTTGAAGCAGGCACCAAGAGCATGGTACAAGAAGATTGATTCCTACTTCATACAACATGGTTTTCAAAGATGTCCATTTGAGCACACTTTATACATTAAATTTGTTGAGCCTGAAGATATTCTTATTGTGTGCCTTTATGTTGATGATCTAATCTTTACTAGCAATAATTTAAAGATAATTGCAAAGTTTAGGAAGGCTATGATAAGTTGTTTTGAAATGACAGATTTAGGCTTAATGTCATATTTCCTTGGCATTGAGGTTGTTCAGCAAAATGATGGAATCTTCATTTCTCAGAAGAAATATGCTGGTGACATGTTAAAGAAGTTCAAGATGGAGAATTCAAAGCTGATTTCCACGCCAATTGAAGAGAAGTTGAAGCTAACGAGAGAAAATGATGGCAAAAGAGTAGATCCAACCCACTATAAAAGTTTGATTGGAAGTTTGAGATATCTGACTGCGACTAGACCAGATATAGTCTTTGGAGTTGGATTGCTAAGCAGATTCATGGAAGAGCCACACTCTGACCATTTGCAAGGAGCAAAGAGAATTCTTAGATACATCAAAGGTACTCTGACTGATGGAATTTTTTATGCTAATAATAATGATGTAAAGCTTATTGGATACACAGATAGTGATTGGGCAGGAGATATAGAAACAAGAAAGAGCACGTCAGGGTATGCATTCTATCTAGGTACTGGTGCAATATCATGGTCATCAAAGAAATAACCAGTTGTTGCACTTTCTACAGATTGAGGCAGAATATATATAGCAGCCAGTTGTGCTACACATGCGGTATGGCTGAAAAGAATTTTAGAAGTGATGCACCAGAAGCCAGTTGCTCCTACAGAAATATTTTGTGACAACAAGTCTGCAATTGCATTGTGTAAAAATCCAGTTTTTCATGGGCGGTCCAAGCATATTGACATTCGATTTCACAAGATTCGAGAGTTAGTAGCAGAAAAAGAATTGGTGATTGAATACTGCCCCACTGAAGAGCAGATTTCAGATATTTTTACAAAGCCTCTGAAGATTGAGTTATTTTACAAGTTGAAGAAATTACTTGGAATGACAAGTTTGCAAGCTTGATTTAAGGGAGGCAATATCAGACATTAATTAAATCAAGCACTGCCCATATAATTGAGAGCTACATGCTGCTGTTATACTCTGACCACCATCCTTCAACATTAAGAAAGAAATAGATATCTTTCATTGGCTAAAATGAAGGCAACCCATATTGATAGCTGCATTCCTCTGCACAAGAAAAAAGGGTGACAGTGTATATTTTATTATACCACTGTTTCAGTTACCTTACTTAGAGGGTTTTCTTTTTTATAATAATATCTTAGTGTAATGTTTGCCTATAAAAGGCCATGTAGCTACCGTGTTGTATTACGTATCAACAATTGAGTTTTGCAATATTGTGTGATAGAAACTCTTTCTTTCTCTATCTCGTATTCCGCTGCATGAGTGTGTGTCAAAGATAAATATATGTGTTTCTGATATCAAAAGGGCATTGAAACTCTCTCTCTCTCTCTCTTTCTCTCTCTCTCTAGAGGAGTGATTATTGTGAGAGGCTAGATATATATATATATATATATATATACATAAATATCACATGATTCAAGTAACTTTTAATCTTGATCATCCATCTAATTAAAGAATAAAAACTCCTTCTCACTTTAGATATTATATATATATATATATATATGAGACATATCTAGTTAAAGAGGTTTTTATTGTGAGAGTAAATTTTAAATCTTGACCGTATAACTATATATAGATGGTCAAGATTAAAAGTTACTTAAAGGTCATGTAATTATTTAAAAAAGTCACATGCATTTATATTTTAATATTGATCATTCATGTAAAATTTAATGATCAAGATTTACTTATCTCACATCTTATAATAAACACTTATCTCATTAGATACACTATATATATATATATTCCTGTGCTTGCACTTTTTTTGCATCTTTAGTAGTAATTTCATAACTTAATTTTTACCTCTATAATATTGTCATGTCAAATGATAAAATGTTTATATGTTGAAAACTCAAGAATTTTTTTTAAAAAAATGATAAAATTTAGATGAGATGTAAACTATTAAAATACTATCATAATATGAAGGTATTTCTCCTAACAGTTTTTTAATTCTCACAAAAGCATAAGACAACTTATACTCAAATCGTGGCTTTAGACCGGGTGCACTAAAAACTAGGGAGGAGAAGATGGTTATTATATCAAAGTACTTAAGCCCTAATAATATATCCACTCTACAAAATCAAAATATTTGGATTTCTGAATTTTTCTTTTATGATCATAATTACAGAGCATATAAATAAAAAAAATAAAAAATAAGTACATTTTCCAAAAAACGACACTAGAAATCCTTGATTCAAATACAAGACATGAATGTGACATAATACCATATAAATAAGACAAGTTGATAGGATACGATAGAGTTAAAATACAATATATAATATTAACATAAAAACATATCCTTAATTAAAATAAAAACATCAATATTTCAAAAGTCGGGTAAATTCAATAAAATACTATCATTGATGTAATCAGTGTAGGGTTCCACTAATGTTGATACAAAAACTCAAAAAATTAATTAAAAATATAAGTTAGAAGTGTCTTAAAATATTCAAGAAGTATTTGATATGATGTGTTTCAAATGAGAATTAATCATCTCAAATAAATTTTTCACATAATAAAACCATTTAAAGAGAGAAATAAATATAAAAAAAAAAAATCTTAACATAAGATCTCACAAAATTTTAAAAAACCCCACTATTTAAATCTTTGTATTTGTCACTCTTCTCATGTCAATGTCATGTAAAAATTTCACATGAAAAAATCTATTCTCATTTCAGATTTTGGTACTGTAACCATTTTGAAATATCAATACTACTTAGAAGGAGGGTATTAGTGATTCTGGAAACAGCTCAAGTGCTGTGGATAATCACATTTTCATTTTTGATTACTTCTAATGGGAAGTACGAATGCAGTATAAAATATAGTTAATATGAAAAAAAAATAGACAAGGTATGTGTACTTCTCAAACAATAATGGGTACGTTCACCAAGACTCAAGGTTATGATACAATTAACAATATTCTAAAACCAACCTATCTCCTTCAAGCTACAAGGATATAATCTGGGACCTCATCCCCACCATTTGAATCCATTCAACAATTGACCAAATTTCTACATTGACAACATGGACGAACCCCTTGCCCAAACTATCTGGATCTGTTAATAGCAGCCAGCAATTCAAATTACATTCTGCAATATTACTAATTATGTGTTCATGGCTTGGAAAATTTTAACTTCCATGATGAGAGCAAGCATCTGAGCTCCATGTTCATGCAAATAATAATCTTAGCACATCCAATCAACCTACGCATATGCCACCATAGCGTCTGAGACAACTCTCAATCGTATCAAGCTCCAGCTCCATTACTTAACTTAAGAGTCATTTTTATGTTCATTGCTGCTAACTCTGCTGCCAAATATCTAAATACATAGGGCATGGCGACTGTCTCCATGCCTTTACTCGTTTGGCAAGCATGACAAGTGACCTTTTTTGGAGCTCTTCCTGGGGGTAGCCCACCAATCTCTCGCACCGGCCGCTTTTGAGGCTGGAGGAATGTTGTTGTAAGCATGCTTCCACAAAGGGAACATACATCAGCAATGTGATAATCAGAACAGGTGTGCAACCTATCGTGTAGAAGATATGCAGCTCCATGTGCAAGTAGAGAGTCACGTTCCATTTCTCCAAATCGAATTCCCCCACCACGCTTTCGTCCTTTTATTGGCTGCCTGGTGACCTGATCAATTGTTCCAGTAGATCGAACCTGTAACATAGAAAAAGCATTTGGTATTAAACAAAGGACAATATAATTTAGTTAGTCTGTAGGCATTGAACCCTTTATTGTAACTAAGGGAAAAAAGTGAACAAAAAATACTAGGCAATCAACTCATGGACAATAGTCTTGTTTGGAACTATTGTTTATCATGGTGTCTGTTGTTGTTCTTGTTGTTGTAAGCTACTCAGTCCAGCATAACATTCTGAACAATTTATTTCTTGAGTTTAAATTTGATGCATGTGTAAAGTTTTTTAAAATATGGTCAATTTATGTGTTGGCACATCATTAAAAACTTAAACTTCTTAAATAGTGGTAGTGATAGTCAGACTTTTTTAATGATTTGGCAATATATGATTAGATGATAAAAAAAGTTTTACATTGACAATGCTTCAACAACAACAACCAAGCCTTTTTCCACTATGTGGGATCGATTACATGGATCAAATGACGCCATTGTGTTCTACCATAAACCAAGTTTTTAGAAATGTCATTCAAATTTAAATCTTTTTTTATCGTTTCACCTATAGTCTTTCTTGGTCTTCCTCTACTTTTAGTTATTGGACTATTCTCCACCTGATTGACTCTTCTTACAGTAGCTTCTAAGGGTCTTCTCCTTACATGTCCAAACTACCTAAGGCGAGATTCTCCCATCTTTTCCACAATAGGTGTCACCCCTACTTTCTCTCTAATGCATTCATTCTTAATCCTATCTTATCTTGTATGGCTATACATCCAACGCAACATCCTCATTTCCGCGACACTGATCTTATACTCTTGTTGACTTTTTACCGCCTAACATTCAATACCATACAACATCGCAGGCCTTATAGTTGTGCAGTAAAAATTTTCTATCACAAATAACTCTTGAAACACTCCTCCATTTCATCCATCCAACTTGAATCTTATGGTTTACATCTCCCTCTATCTCTCCGTCATTTTGTATGATAGATCCAAGATACCTAAACTGTGTGACTTGTGGTATGGTATGATCTCTAAATTTTACCACTAAGCTAGCATTAACACGCCTCTTACTAAACTTACATTCCATATACTCCGTCTTACTCCTACTTAGACGAAAGTCATGTTCTTCCAATGATCATCTCCATAGCTCTAGCTTCCCATTTGTTTCCTCTCTCGACTCTCCAACTAAGACTATATCATCTGCAAAAAACATGCATTGTGACACCGGCTCTTGGATATATGCAGTAAGCACATCCAAGACTAAAATAAAAAAATATGGATTCAAAGTTGACCATTGGTACAGTCCTATAGTTATAGAAAAATCTTTACATTGACAATGCATCAAAATTAAATCATTATTTCCCTGTCCAGTATAACAAGTGTGAGAGTTGGGTACTAGCTGGAATTAAAAAAACCATCGCAAAAAGGTATAGAGAAATGAAGGAGCAAAGAGAAAGATACAAGAAAAGTATAATTTAAAAATCAGATAACATACTTAGTATCACTAATGATTCATAATCTTCTTACAAACTAAAGTCAACTATGCAGTTTGGATAACACTAACTCCGAATTATTGCAATATGAACATTGGCTTGGCATTCAAATCAGTACGTTTCTCAAATCCAGAAAAGCCACAAGTTGAAATTACGATTATCACCAACAATTTTCACATTGAAAGCTTTGAATTAAAACCACCCAAGCAAAAAATTTGCGGGGAAAAAAAACCAGTAACTCAACACATTAATTTATTTTCAGAATAATTTCAAAAGACCGAAGGTGTATCCTGCCAAGTTAGGACCAAACAACAAACCCAAAAAATGGATAAAGAACATCATTTTGCTGACTGCTAGTGCCATAGAAAGGCAAAACAGTGAATTTTTTCACCTGAAATTTGTCTGAAACCATGTGACGTAGCCGCTGATAATAAACAGGACCAATAAAGATCTCACACGTTAGTTCTGTTCCATAAACCCCACTGTACAGAACCTCCAAACCATGATAATTGAATCCCTTTTCTCTTAGCATGAAACCAAGTTCATCAACAAGTGAACCTGACTTTGATGCAGACTCCCCACTATCTTTCTTCACTGAACTACGAAAGGGAGTAGCATCTACAAATTCTCCACGTAAGCTGCCTCCCTGAAAGAAGAAATTATTATTAATCTATTATACCTTTTCCTAAAATAATTAGTAAAAACAGCGCATGCCCATAGATGATACCCTAAACACAAATGATCTTGCAGAGAAAAAATTAAAACTACTACATAAAAATGAGATCATTACTACTTGACGTATCTTCATCTTCCATCAACTACAGCAACAACAACAACAATCAAGTCTTTTCCCACTAAGTGGGGTTGACTACATGGATCAAACGACGCTATTGTGCTTTATCATAAACTAAGTTTTCAAAAATGTCATTCAAATCTAAATCTTCCATCAACTACTCTGAATTAAAAAACTGATAGTTTATACGATTATCTTCACGCTTATATTTTAATTTTGTTGTAGTACCTTAGCAGCAACAGATTCCAAAAGCATTGCAATCGTCATCCTGGAAGGAAATGCATGAGGATTGATAATGAGATCTGGGCGCATCCCAGTAGTTCCAGAAAATGGCATATCAATGTCTGGCCACAACTGAGAGCAGACACCTTTCTGCCCATGTCTACTACTAAATTTATCACCAATGACTGGGTTCCGAGGATGTCGAAAGCGTATGTTAACCTGCTCCAATAATTATAAGCACAAGCTAAAAATTAGCAGATCGAACTGAATAATCAAAAGTTAAAGAGAACTACAAGCACATATAAAAATAAATAAATAGATCAAACTGATAACCCGTTTGGTATGAAAGATAGGATAAGACCTGATAGCATTACACCTGATAGTATAAGATTTGATAATATAAGACTTGATAATATAAGGACTAATACGTAAGAGTTGAGGATATCGGGGTGTCTAAAATTGTAATGGAAAAGTTTTTATATATCAAAACCCAATCAGGCATAATCTAAGCCCCCATGGCTTGATTAAGTTATCCATTATTTTAATGTATAAGAGAGGTTTGATGGATAAACTTATATCCTACAGTGTTTGCATTAAACAATTGATAATAACATAATGTACTGCATTAACTTATTCTATGAGGTTTGATACACTATGTCAAACAGATCTTGACTAATCAAATCAAACTACTCTTAAGTATAACTTTTTGCTTCTGTTGATTGTACCACATCTATTGTAACAACATTAGGAAACATAGCCAGGATTAGGCAGTGTAGTGGTTAACATAAAAAATTATCAGGAAAGAGAACAAATAGAAAATTTTAATTGCAAATCAAAGAATATCTTGTGACACATGAACTAATCAAATTAAGGCATCTGATTGTTGTTTTATAAAAGAAAAAAAATTATTCAAGAAAGGAAACAGGCAACAAGGAGGCTAAGATATCATCCTTGAAGTACAACAACAAAAGCACAAGAAGAAGATAACAAAAAGCTAATCAGCATAAAAAAGCTCTCCAGTCCCTAGCATAACAAAAAGTGAAACTCACTCGAAGAAAACACGAATGAAGCACCAAACAATGTTTTTAGAACTGGACCGGTCTTTGAACCGGTAAGGAAGAGGTTTAAGGTTTTGAGGTTGGACCAGGGTTGAACCGCAATCGAATCGGGATTTTTAATACACTTATATATTTAATATAATATGTGAAAAAACATAATATACATGTGTTAAACTCACTCAAAGAAAACACGAATGAAGCACCAAACAATGTTTTTAGAACTGGACCGGTCTTTGAACCGGTAAGAGAAGAGGTTTAAGGTTTTGAGGTTGGACCAGGGTTGAACCGCAATCGAACCGGGATTTTTAATATACTTGAATATTTAATATAATATGTGAAAAAACATAATATACATGTGTTAAATATATAAGTAAAATCATGAAAAAATATTAAAGAATATTTATAATGTTATCAAATTGAGTTATGGCACATATAATGAGTATATGCATTATATAAATAAAAAAAATATTCATTACAATAGTAACCGAAGAAATATATATATTACACTATATAAATATATATAAAACTAACTACATCTAATACTATATACCTCCATGCTTAAAATTTTGTATTCTTAATTATAATATTATATTAATTAATTTTAATAAACTAATTTTTCATTAATAACAATTTAATTTACTCTCAAAAATTATATCAAGTCAATTTTAAAAGAAATTAAAACTACATCAAGTTAAATATGATTTTAGTACTCTAAGAAAATGGTGACACTTATATTATTTCGTTAAACATGGATTTATTTTTTAAAAACTAATTTATGATTTCTTATGAATACTACAATTTTTTATTGACATTACTATGTAATATATTATAAAGAGTTGAGTAACTTAACCAACAACCACTGTTGGCCCAGTGGTTAAGCATGTAGAATTCCTCTTTTGTGAGGGTCTGGGTTCGAATACCAGATGCAACATTTTGTCAAAATGACGATTAAATGTTGAACCAGTTGGACCAGCTAAACCTTGACCAGTTCACACGGTTTAGCCAGTTCTTGACCACTTCACTGGTTTAAATACCGGTTCTTAGCAATCCGGTTTCAGTGGCTTGACTGGACCGGCCGTGGGACCGGTTCATGGTTATTCTGGTCCAACCGGCTGGTCCGATCTGGTCTTCAAAACAATGGCACCAAATGTCAAAGGAAGTAAATAACATGGTTCATTCATTGACAAGATCAATCTGCAGATTCTGCGCAAAGAAGTAAAACCAACCTATACTACTCTTTTATGTCTTTAATAAATAAAAGTTCATTAAAACAAAGAGAAGAAAATTATAATGAATTTAGAGGATAACAGATCCTCATTAACGGAAAAGGAAAACACAGAGAACGAAGAAAAAAGAAAACATCAATGGAGCAAAGCTGCACAGTCCCTCAGCATATCCATTAGGAGAACCCCCTTAAAAGGACCTATGTGCTTTACACCAAATAGAAGTCAAATGCTTAATCTTATCCCAAATCAGCTGGTGTACCAAAGAAACCTCCTTAAAAATACAAGTGTTACGCTCCAACTAAATGCACCAAATAGTAGCATAGATTGCACATTGCCATAAAAATTTAGCCTACTTAATTCAAACAAAACCATTAAAGTTAGTCACCTAAAGTTGGTTTAATGACCCAGGACAAACCCAACATTCACCAAAAAGGCCAAACAATGTCTACCACAAAGAAAATGCAGCAGAATAATGTAAGAACAGATGAGGAACTGATTCTGAACAAGCACCAAATTTACACACATATCAGCGGAAAGTAGGAATAGCAATGGATCAGGTTGTATCCGATCCTCCATTGGATCAAAATTTTCCAGATCCAAACATCATTTGGATCAGGTCAGGGTGGGTCAGTGAAAATCCACTGGATTTTTGGGTCTCTTTGGATATCCAAATTTCTCTATTTCAACAAAACCCTAACACACAGATTTTGAGAAGCACTACATCATATCTGAATCTGGTGATAATCTACTGATCTTAGTGATGAACCACCAATTTCCGGCGACATCACCGGATTTGAGTCACCATCGGTGAGAAACAAGGTCGAGAACGCGAGCAGCGACGATGGTGCAAGGGTGCAAGCGGCAGCCACACGAGCAATAGCGACTGTCGTTGAGTCAAACAACAGCACCCCTCTATAGAGGATGTCCCAACAGCGGCGATTTTGCTGGCATTGTTCTTGAGCAAACTCAATGGATTTGAGATTTGAGCAGAGTTGGGGAAGAGAGATGATTGGCTTCTGGGAGTGCAGCGTCAACGAATCTGGAGAAGGGGGAAAATGGGTCAACCTGGTCCCCAAACGATTGGACCGTGTCAGGTCAGGAGAGGGTATCCAAATCCAGTAAAAATGATTAGATCGGTTTGGATTGGGTCAGGTTTGATCAAGACCCACTTATTTGCCGTCCCTAGCGGAAAGATCCTTATGTGGTCTATGAACCTACAACATATCATTTGTATTAATTTTATAAAGCACCATAGTGCAAATAAAAGACTTGACCTTAGAGGGAACTTTGGATTTCCAAGAGGATTAATCAAGATTTTAAGTAGCTCAATTCAACAAATGAGTTAGGAATTGGAAAAAGGATTTGCATGAATACACACCAGAAAAGTCAAGAAGACCCAAAAAGAGACTCCAATTCAGAAAATTCCGTGTCATTTAAGTCATGAAGAAAAAAAAAAGGGAATCTTGAGCACTATAAAAATTGTGAATAGGAGAATTATGTAAAGAAGAAAGATAATAATGACATGGGAAAGCATACTAAAAGAAAACACTATGTAAAAGTTCATAATTGTCAAGAACCAAATCAACTCAAAATTTTAAACTGTTAGGTGGAGGAGACTTAGCAGTGGTTTTTATATCTATGACACACCTCCTCGCATAAAAGCCCCGTGGGCTGGGTGGACAAAGCATTGGCCCAACATACATTGTGCTGAAATTATAATTTAATTTGCATGGAGCAACAAGGACCGAACTTCTGACCACTTGGTCATATAGACAATGACACCATGTCAAGGAACAATCAACCCAAGAGCTTATGCTATTAGGTGGTGACCCAAAAATGATTTATGTATTCAACGATTAGAAATCTTAAATGTTCAAAATTTCCAACCAAATTTCTGATAACAATTACAACATATCCAAAAGCATTGACTCACCTTCTGAAGGTGTTTCTTGTTTCTGACATCAACAGCAACATAGTCAACATAAACAGGTTCAGAACCCTTTTTTTTGTAGGTGTGTATGGAACTTGTTACTTCATTATAAATGCTACAATAGGGTTCATCTGGTCGTATCATCTGAAACTCATACATTAAGATTTTTATTGAACAAAGATGAAGTCAGGAGAGAGGAGAGAGAGAGAGGGGGGAGATGAAGGCAAACCTGACCAACATGCGGAAGTCCATCTGAATCTAGTGAGGGACAAGCATATTTCTCTATGTTACTTCTTCTGAACATTCTTGAAGATCGGTCTGACCTGCTGACTTGTTCAGTCAGGTCAATAGTTTCTGTCTGCCAAAACAGTCATAGAAGCAAATTTACTGTCAGAATTTGCAGCAGGAAACATTATCCGTATATTCAAAGCAAAACAGAAAAAGTCAATATAAAGCAGGCTATGACACCATAGAAGAACAGCGGGAGAAAAGGAAAGTCTATACATACATAAATCAGTATATGCAGCACATTATTAATGTAACGTCACAAGAAACATGATACTTTGCAGGCTCCAGAAAGCGCATAAAAGTTCACCTGGGCCAAACCCAAAAGTGATTGTTTTGGCCTCATAGATTGTACCTTCAATACTTTGTCCTAAAAGAATGTCATTGGAAAAACAAGGATAGATTTACTAAGAGACCAACGGTCATGCCAACAAGATGCCACTTAAGAGAAAATCCTGACTTGCTCGAGTATGAAGTCAAGAATCCATAACTTGCTGCTTGTGTGAGAGACAGACAGGTGGGGTGGGGGACAAGCCATGCAAAACAGGACAAAGTTGAAGGTAGAAATAGACATCCCAGGGCCACAGCAACATCTTCTGATGACTCAAACGCCAAAATAGAAGGTAGAAAACTTAGAGAAACAATGTAAGTTTCAATCAAAAGAGAATTGAGAGCTGATGCAAAATAGATTAGGATTATTTAGGATTTTGATCATTTATGATCTTACAGATAATTATGTAATTTAGGGATTTTATCTTTCCATATTTTTAGGGATTTTATCTTCCTTATTTTTAGGGACTTTATCTTTTAGGGATATTTGTTTTTAGGAAATTATTATCTTATTAGGATTTTGAATTTAATTAGGATTTGATTACCTTTGGGTTATAAATACCCTTCAGGTGCCTATGTTATTCAGACTTTGGCATTGATAATAAAATTATTATTGTGTTTTGTTAGAACCCCAAGGGTTCTTGGTTCTCTTGGCACCAAGTGCCTCCTTCTACTTTGGTTCTACATCAAGAGCAAACTGCTAAAACTTCAAAATGAAACACCAAAGTAATGGCATCTCGCAATATAGCATTATGAGAAAAAAACTATGACACATTCAAATCAAGAAAGCTTAATTAGTTGTGTCAGGTATCAAACCTGATATATTTGTCCATGAAACATTCCACGTTCCACTGATGACTTATTTAAAATCATGGCATCCTCCATATCATATCTGTAATCCGTTAACAAATAATATATTTGTAAATAGAACAAGAAGATTAAAACTACATTTGCTTTGCATTAAAGCAGTTACCCTGTATATGCCAGAACTGCAACTATTGCATTTGTGCCTGTTGGATATTCATCCATGCTATACTTAGTATATGCACTTGTGCGCACGATGGGACTCTGGGGAGTCTGAAAATGCCCCAAAATATTCAAGTAATAACAGTCCAAGAGAAGGAGAAAGTATAAGCAATGATATACAAAGACCAATTATTATGGTTGTTCCTGGATTTGGTTTCCAACATACAAAGACCAACTCTTTTTATTTGGAATAGAGGGTATCTGCAATCTATACCAAGCTGAATTAAACAAACCTGAAGATGATATAACTTCTGATCTGCACGATGTTGAATTGTTTGTGAAGAGAATGCCATTGTTTGCTTTGCCATCTACATCATAAAATACCACAAAATGTAAAAATCTGTAGCTCAAGCAGACTTGAATACACCAAGACACAATATAAAAAATTATAGGACCTGACACTGGTACATATTTCGTGGGCTCTGATTATGATCTGACCATGGCGTAAGATTAGCAACAACACTAAGCATTCCTGTTGGATGAATTTCCTCATGAGTTGCAGGAAATGAACTTTTTCTTCCACCATCTCCACCATCGGGACATCTTATCTCCATAAAAACCTGATAAGGAACATAACCACAAAAAGAAAAATTAACAAATCCCCAGCTGAAAGTACTCATCTTCATAAAAATGGCTTTAATTTATTCAGTTCCAAACAATTATGTGATGCACAAAACATAAAATCTATATTGACCTGTTCAAATGGCCCAATAAGTTCAATATTTTCACTTCCATCAGAAGGAATTGATATATTTCTCACTGGCCGAACAAATCTTGAAGGGGATGTGAACAGGTAGAGACCAGGATATGCTCCACCCATGCTCAGAGGAATATAACCCACTTCCAGATCATCAGGAATCTGCATCACAAATTTTTAAGTCAATATCAAGGAAATAATATATTATAAGGGAAGCAGAGAAAATTTGACAAAAACAAACCACTGCAGCAGATGACACTTTTAATTTTCGTATGTGAGCCACAACTTTCTCAACTTGACTGGAATGTATACAACCAACAATACAACCATCTAAAAGAACAGTAAGAACTTCAGGTGGGCCAGGAAGAACAAGCTTTGGCAATGATTGTGTCATCCCAACCTCAAGTAAAATAGTGAGGATAGAAGCTTTTATTTCATAATAATCTTTAATATTTCCTTGAGAATCAAAGAATGAGGTAACCCCTGAAATAGAGAAGAGAAAAGAAATAGTGAAATATAATTGTTGTATTAAGAATTACATCACTGATGAATAACGAATATTCTTGCCAATCAACAGAAATTACCTCTAATGTAATTTGTGAATAATATAACATTTTAAATATTTTACAACGCAGACACAAAACTTGGGAGTAGCATATGTGCAACAGTGTTTCACTTAGACAGTTAGACTTTGTATATGTTTATCCCATGTTATTTTAGATGGACGAGCATGCTAAGTTTACTTACATATCAGTCTTCTAACCTACCTAAAGCGTTTCAGGTTAAACCCCAAAATACCATGCACTTTAACTGCTGACTAATTTCCATAAAGTTAATTTGGACTCATGCAAACAAGTACCTTGTGCAATACAATACCACCAACTTATTTTTGAGATCCTACTAATCGTCAGTCATTGTGCTGCTGCTCCTTTATCTATTCAGTTTATAGCAGTCCCTCATACTGTCCATTATCTTAATGCACACGGTAACTTTCCAAATTGCAATTAAACTTCTTGCCAAAGTAGTGCATCCTGGTTTCTGAACTCAGCATCATTTTCCCTAATTATAATTTTAAGCCACTGAAAGGAACTACCAACACCCTTAAACTACAAATGCATAAATCTTCCATACCAAATATATTTTTGCATCTATTTAGAACTTGATGTAACCGATATGAACAAAATTGTTTTTCCCTGAGTAAGTGCCAGTTTAAGCATAAACCAAAAAATTCATTTGTCTTTATCTACTTCCCACTTTAATGCAGCATATCTAGTGCATGAAACATTATTTTGATAAATTAAGCCCAAGGAAAATTGGCTACAAATATACATATGGGCTGATGGCGCAAGGAATAGCAGCATAAGACAACAATCGTATGATGCACAAGCTGCATGCCATCATTAAGTCAACACACCCTTTTCTTACACCCAGACATTCTAAATATGATATCAATTTTTCTTACAATGAAGCTGATTGAAACGATATAATACCCTTATTTCACTATACATAAATTTCTATTCCACAATATAAGTTGTAGTTTCTTATCAACACATGCAACAAATGTAGCTTAGAATGTAAGTAATGTATGGCGTAATGGTCATGATCTGACAATTGATTGTAGATAAACTTGTCAAAATTGATTGCATTAACTTGTGCTGGATGAGCAAATATCCATTACACTGGCCCCTCCAGGAGATTATGTTTCTTAGGGCCATATCCACCAGGAGTTCAAGCACAATGACTATGTTGCATCAAATACAGGGGTGATTTCAGTTGGATTAAATTGTCTATTCTATGATTTTATCCAAAGTTTTATAAGGCCTGGCCTCCCCAAAGATTTTGTTTTTGACAAAACACAGTGACATCATTTGATCCATGTAACCAACTCCATTTAATGAGAAAAAGCTTTGGTTGTTATCGTTGTTGTTGTTGTTGTTGTATGATTTTATCCAAAGTCCACCGACAAATAACTTACAAAAAGGGGAATTATTAGTAACCACTCAAGAGGTTAATCAAGTCAATAACTGGTTACTCGTTAACAACTCCTTGAACATTGTTGACCACTTTAGTGGCTTGTTGTTTCTAAAGTAGAAATTTTCTTTTACCAAGAATTATTGATCTGTAATTTTCCATGAAATAAATTGATAGGCAAAGTCTACATGTTTATGAAAATCTAGTCTGCAGAACAGGGTTCATTTGAAGTTGGTTCAAGAGGCAAGTACTAACTGAAAGTAGGTCATGTGACAAAATTTGATGCACAATCCCTTTTAATTATTAATAATCTTCCCACATGTAAGAGGTAGATCAAGGCACGGAGTGGAAGCCACTAACAAGTACACATCTTTATCATTATTAGGTACAAATACAAAAACTTGTAATTTTTTCTTTTACAATTTTTAAGAGGTGAAGAGAACTCAAACAGAGACGGGAGGAAAAAGAGAACAATAACTTACTACAAGTGCAAGTCATGTGGTTCAACAATCCACAGGGCTCCCCATCAGGTGTGTGCACGGGGCAAAGAAAACCCCAAGATCTATTTAAAGAAAAACAATAGTACATAGATAATAAACATATGTATGTATATTAAAGATCATGTCAAGTGCTGATTAAGTAAAAATGTACTAACTCAGGCAACAGCTTCCGCACAGTTGTACTACGAAGTCCAGCAAATGAGGCCCCTCGATGAACAGCACGAAAATGTGAAAGAAAACGTAAGTAGTTTAACCTTTCAGCCTGAACTGTATAGCCTGCCCTCTGATTAAGCGAAAATAATCTATGAATAATTTACAAGGGCATCAAGCTAACAAAAACAAGAGATTGAAAGCAATTAACCAAATTGCCATAATTAACATGAAATTTAATTAATACAATATACTCAATATTTATTTTATAATAAAGTTCCAAATTACATTTATTTTATTGTTTATGACTAAATGGTAGGGCCCAGAAGCAATGTAATAAAATAATAACTATACTAGTGCATAATTAAACTGATTCTCCAAGATCAATATCATCCCCTTCTAAAAATGTTGCTGACTAAGAAGCGCACAGCACCACATCAAAGTTTGAACTTTGAAGTATCCCACTAGAATTTGAGGTGTTCTAACATGGACAGGACTCCTTTTTTGTAACTCTCCATGCTTCATAGGTTGATGATAATAATCTTTACAGGAACAATATAATTAGAGAAAGCTTTGGTGGATAAGTGAACGTATCATATAGAAGGTGCTTGGCAAGATCATCAAGTGAGGAAAGGGGGAAAAAATCATACTCAAAAAATGAAAGCATAAAAAATATAATAACTGAATTAGTCATGATTTTTTTACAAAATGGTTATTTATGTAACTAATCCTTTCAAGTGAAGCATCATATTGAACATGACAAAAATCCACACTAAAGATACAAGTAATTAATTGTCTTCAGAAGTGAAGGAATAAAAAAGAATATCTAATTTTACATGTTTATGTGTAAGCCTATTAATATTTATTACAAGTACAATTAGGCAAACAAAAAAGGCAATTGGCAGCTGGCAAATACCAAGTGAGACATAATTTAACAAAGCACTGGCAAGTCAATACCTGCTGCAGATCTAGACCCGTTTGTGTAACCAATCTTCCAGTTTTCAACATATTTTCAACAGCTGTACTGATTTTCTTTGCTGAATTTTTATCTATAAGTTTCTTAACTTGAAGAGCTGCAATACCCAAAAGGCAAACAAAGTAATGATAAGAATTATTTGTGATAAACATCAACAACTTAGGTATCAAACTTATTCTGAAATTATTTGTGATAAACATCAACTCTCTAAATCATTTATGGTCTGACACTTATTCCAAAATCCATACAATAAACATGTACAGCAATTAAGAACAAAAGAAGATTTTAGCAGCTAGAAACAAGATAAGAATCCTAGGAAATAACATATTGAAAGGGCCAATAAACATCTACATACCGTCCCCGAAATCAAACTTATTGCTTTTTTTATCAATCTCGTCCTGCAGAATCCTTTTTCCCTTTTGCAGCCAATCTTCCAGTTTTTCCTATGATCCACAACAATATATAAATACAAGAAATCATGAAAATATCAAAAACTTAAGCTTCGATACCTCTTTTTTGTGTGTTTGTTCGCAAAATTTAAAATTAAAAAAGGGACTTATAACCCAACTGCAAAAATTTTTAAAATAGAGCCCTCTAAGAAGATAATAAAAGCCTTATACAAAGAACGCAGCATTCCATTTGCTACACATAACAAGAAGATAACTAACATAAAGTGATGGAGAGAAAATTAGTCGACAACATGACCCAAAGTATAGGTAAATAAAACTAAAAGCTGAAATGAATATGATCTTTTAAGATTTATAGGAATATGACAGTGCCACGTTTAGAGAAAGACACAAATAACTTTTGTGTAGGACTCGTAGACAGGGTCCCTCTGTAGCGAAACTCATATATTTCTCTCTCTGAACATCAGAGTCATGTTCTTAAGGAAAGGGAGACAATGCAAATCCATTTAAGGCTTCAACATAATTGAAATTGAGTTTTAGAATTACAATTTCAATTCTGCATCGAAATTAGTTCAGAATCTTAAAATTTATGTCTGGGTTAGACAAAGAATCAGGAAATAAAATAGTAACTCAGAGTTCAATTCTAATATTGTTGTTTGGGTGTATGATCTAGATTGCTTAAAAATAAATCTTTAGCCATAATTTTTAAAGTTAAATAGATATAAATAACTAAATTAATATTTTATATGATTTTAGTGGCAAAGGTGAAGGTAGCAGCGGTGGCTATATGTCATAGTTGGTAGCAGCCGCGGCTATATGTCATAGTTGGTAGCAGCCGCGGCTATATGTCATAGTTGGTAGCAGCCGCGGCTATATGTCATAGTTGGTAGCAGCAATAGAGGCAACACAAGTACTGGGCAATGGCAGAGGTAGCAGCAACGCTGTAAGGCTGTACCGGATGCAGTGGCAGTGGGAGTGATGGCAAAGGTGGCAGAGGTGGTGGTGGCAGTGGCTGCAGCATTGGCAAAGGCTGTGGCAGTAGTGGAGGTGGCAGTTGTGGTAACAGCGGTAGCATTAGGACAGGTAGCAGTAATTGTGGCAACAAAGACAGTGTTCAAAGTATCAACAATAGGTGGCTGAGGTTATTACTTCGAATATAGGTGATGGTTGCAAAGTGTGGAGATCAAACTACAATGTCCACCCTCTTAATTCTTGCTTCATACAATTGAAAGTTTTAGTGTCAGGGTTAAGAATTGGGAAAGCTTTTATTTAGCTGCTTTGTGTTATAAGAAATTTAACCAATTCAAAAAGGCGTAACCAAACATGAAATTCAGAATTTGATGGCCCAATTCCATTCTAAACTTGAATTCAGAGCCAATTTTAAAATGCCAAATGGGACCTAAGATAAAGTGTAAGCATACACCTTCAACAGAAAGAAAAGAGGAGTTACATCAATGCTAGTGAACTTATGCCTTGAACAGCCTGAGATTGAACTATGATTGAAATGTAATCAGATTCACAGTCTCGATGACATGTTCTCACTACTATTTATAAGGATAGACATATTATGAAAAAGGGTTTAAAGCTTTCCACCTTAAGATAAAGTATAATCAGATGGCCAGGGAGTAAAACCTCCTGATTTTGCAAGGAATCAGAGTTGTCCGGCACCGATGTCTGATCTATAAGTGAGAAAAGTTTCTGCAACATGAAGCTAAAGGGGGGTGGGGGGAAGAAAGGAGGGGCCAATCAAAAGCTAAACGTGAGAAAACAATACATAGATTCTCCACCAAAGAGATTTTTTATCCATAAGAAACAATATAGTGTGAAAAATTATTCAAAATCATCACATTGAAGAAGAGAAGAGCAAGTGGCTAACATGAGCAGATTGAATTTGTCAAAATTGTCATTCAGATGAACAAATATGTAGTCCTCCAGAACAGTATTAGCCACCTAGTAATCAAAGAAATTCATGAAAGCACTAGATAGACATAAGGTCAAATAAAACCCTTCCTCCAATCAAACTAATATAATGATAAAATAAGACTTACAATAGGATAGCTGTCATTCACAAGTCCAGCCATAATAGGTTGGAAATGCTCTCCTGAATTTAAAATGAAGAAATTAATACAGAAATATGCAAATTGATCAACAAAGGGATCTTGAAGAGTGCCACATTACCAATATATTCTAGACATTGAAAACGAGTGAAAAGAGACAAATCTCGAACTTCATCTAAAATTATTTTTGCCCTTTCACCAACAAGCTGGGTCCCAACAGCACCCTTTCCCTTTTCATACTTCTTATTATAGCAGCTAGTCAAATTTACATAAATTTCACGGTCAGTGGTGTCAATGAGGGCCTGTTACAAATGATGAGTAGCACCATAAGTAAATCTTTAGACAACCAAAACAAAACAACGGTGAAAATAAAGGGGATAGATAGTAAAGGAAACAAGAGTAAGCCAGCCCTAAAATAAATCAAGCAAAATTTTATAGTATATTAATAGAATCAGCACTCATTACTTTCAAAACAATGCCCACGGGAAGCAAGAACTCCCTTCCTCTTACCCTGCAAAATGATATCAGGATGAAACATGTCTAATTACATCTCAAATCACAAGAATTTTTTTGGGGGGTAAAACAGGCGTATGGAAGATAGCTGGGATTAGGTATTTTAAATCAACCACAGGCTTCTTACCAGAAACCTAGTCTTGCACTTCCATTACGAAGGTAATACAATTTTACTGTTACTGACGATAAATCTGCTCTTACACACCTGGACAATTAAAATATAAAACCTTAAAAGAAATCATAAAGTATTCAAATATGAGGATTGAGGAGTTAAAAATTAAAGAAATCAACATGTTTCATGTTTGGACACAAAAAATAGACTAATTTCTGAGAGACATGACAAACAAACAGGTTGGTTTTCCCTGCATATGTAAAATTAAAAACTAAATGCAATAATCTGTTTGGACAACAACTCCACATGAATTTCAACTGTTCCTTCCAAATGCCATTTAAACAGACAAATGCAGAAAATCATGCATTAGATATCTAATACCAAGCATACAGAATAGCATGCATTAAATATTCACACTAAAATCTAAACTTTTCTGGGGGAATTACAATTAGGTATCTGGGTGAACATATTTCCAATTTAGGATAGAGTTAAATAAAAGAAAGGTTAATCAGTCCAACTAACTATCTTTGAACCTTGTTAACCACACTTCTGGTTAATCATACTAAATTGGGAATATGTCTTCCAGCATATTCTAAATTGCAATTCTCCCATTTTTTATAATATAAAAAGAATCCAATAGAAGAGAGGGAAGAAAAACAAGGTAGGGGGAAAAAAAGAATCAAATCTAATAGAATTAATTACTGATAATCATCTTTTAACTTCTAAACTTTATAACTGAAGAAAATATAACTATTTGTTAATGGACATATACTGTTAAGTTTTTCAAGGTATGGCATTAATACTGTTTTATAATATAGAAACTAATACTGATTATATTTATAAAAACCATATAAAACATTTTTTAATAAAATCCATACAACACTATTTTCTGTATGCACATGCAATTGACAAAATAATAGAGTGAGATGTAAGATTTCCCAAGACCAACAAAATGGGAAGCAATAAGGCATAAGCAGAAAACAATCTTTTTAGGTATACATTCAATCCCAATTCTTTCAGAATTAGAATTGGTCCAAAATCTTAAATTCTATGTTTGGAGTTGTCAAAGAATTAGGATAAGAAATTATAATTCTAAATTCAATTATAATTTTATTGTTTAAAGGTATGATCTAAAACATTAAAAAATTATTTACAAAATTAAAATTAATAAAAATATTCATACAATAATATTTTTATAATATAATAATCATATTTTTTATAAAGAAATTTTTCATGAATTTTTTTAGAAAAAAATATTAACTATTATAATAATTTTTATATGAATATAAAAACAATTTTCTATATAAATATAAAATCTCAACAAATATGATTGTTCATAAATAAATGTGGAGAGAAAGAATGAGAGATTAATTTTTAAGCTATGGAATTAGTAATTCTTAAGGTATAGGCTAAGAATTAATAAAAGCTTAACTTAGCTATTTTTCAATTCCATGGAATTGGTTTATGGAATTACAATTCTAATTCTAAATAGTATTCCAAACATAAAAATTGGAATTAAGAGGTCTAATTCCAATTCTAAGCTCTAATTTCATGCTTAATTCCAAGAGCCAAACGGACACTAACTATCATCACTGTCATCTCCTCCTCATTAGATTTATATCCCTCTTCAACATCATTTTCAGCCACCAGAATAAGCATATATTGCTTTCTCTTAAATAGTAGGAAGTGACTGAGCCTTTTACTGCTGACTTTGGTCTAGTGTTAGCCTTTTTGGCATGACTTACACATATATTTCAGTAAGACACTAGGGGCAAGCCACTCACCTGAACCAGAAACGCATGATAGGGCACCATCCTATGGTGTGTACCCAACACTGAAGGGCCTTGCCTCAAACACCAAAAGTGCTGACCCTTTTGATGCCTCACCTAAGCACCTTTATTTTTTGGGGTTGTGTGATAAGGGTACACCCTATTGCCTGTAATTATGTTGAATTCTGAACAAAAGAGAAACTTGAATTCTTATTTAGAAGTTATATTAATTACAATTTAGAAAGTGAAGGTGAACGGATGGGAGCTTATAACATTCCCCACCCCCACCCCCCAGTCACAACCCCTTGGAGTGTGGGGAAATAAAATTACACTCTTCAGAACAAATTATATTTTCCTTCCCTTCCCTATCACCTTTTAACCAAACAAAGAAATCAGTTCCTTTCTTATCTTCTGTTAAAACATCCTAAACAATGTAAAGCCGTAAGGTAACACTTTCCCTTACCTTCTCTTTCCCTCCTTCTCTCCCTTTCCATTTTCCCCTTTGCTCATAAACTCCATTGTACAAGTTAAAAATATTCAGGTGAAGCATTTGCTTACCTGGTACAAGATCCAATTACACAACTAAGAAAATCAGAAAAAAAAAAGGAAAGATTCCAGGAGGTCCAAATGTCTAACCATTTAGTTGTATGGTATCTTCATAAGCCTTATATACATGAAACACAAGCTAGAAGAAATGGAAGGTATACCAACATTAAGGGCAACAATCTCCAAGAGAAAAAAAACTCAAATAAACTTGACTTCAATAACAAAGAAAATATATGTAAACAGAAAGGCACTATTATTCATCATAATTTAATTTAATCATTTAAAATAGCACTAACTGCAGATAGAACAAACCTTATTACAACTGCTTTATCAGTATATCCTTCCCGTCGGTCACTAAATGAATTCCGCACCATACTCATTGGCTACAACATTTAAGGAAACAGAAAATAAATTATAACTAAGATATGATAAGGGCTTGAGAAATCCATGATTAGGCTTAAAAGCTGGTACTGGCCCCAGTAATCCAGTTACATGTTCCTGGACTGGCAAAACAAATTTTAACTAATGCAGAAACCAGACATACAACTGCTCTGGCTTGCTGTAAAGTAAGCGCGTAAGACAGAGTGCTTACATAATTCCGTTTTGGCAAAATTAATAGTCGCACAACTCTCTCAAGGCCATTCAAAATGAAGTAACTGAAAAAAAAAAGGTGTTTGATAAAGCAATTATCAGTCAACAAGTCAACTACACAAACAAACTACTTAGGTATTGAACTGAAGTAAGAAATGCAAACAGAACAAGGAAACTAAATAATGCTTATAAAACAACAAATGTAATTTCTCAAATCAAGCTTTCCAATAGAACTGCTATGGTGATTCGGCATTGACTCACTGACTGCAGTCTATAGTAATATCTGATCCATTACTATAAATTAACAGCCTTTTTAGAGTTAAAGTTTAGGTTGTGAACATGTACTTACATAATTTAATTCAACTTTTAAATAGCTTTTACTCTCATAAGCTTTTGTGTAAGCATTACCAAAAAGAAGCCACCCTAAGAGGAAGACGGAGACAAAAGACAGAAAACAAGTCATAAAGCCAGACCACCAACATAATAAAGAGAAATCCTAACCACTTGGTCATAAAGGCTCTTATACCATATCAAGGACCAACACTCCTAAAAGCAGGCACATAAGTTATTTTATATATCCCTAACAGGCAGCATCAAAATAAACGAACATCATGTATCAAGTGGCACAGGCAGGGTTAAACTACCTACCCACCCATTTCCGATGCTTCTTCCTTGTAGGACACAAGTTTCTGGGGATCAGCATCTTTCAAGTTGCATTTCTTTGACTGCATAACATGCATCTCTCATCAGTATAAGTGAAAAATGATAAAATACTCATCATAATTATGAAGTTAGATAATTAGCAGCTAATTTTCTACCACTTTTACTATGGTTCCTAGCACAGTAGCACTCTAAACAATAAACTCTTATATACACATGTACAGCTTTTAAGTCAATGTAAATCATGCCTATGTGTTTGTCAAGTTAACAGGTAAGAATTACGAAAATAAAATTGAAATAGTTCCAAGACAAAATTTAACAAAGAAATAAACTGGGTTATCAACATAACAAACAAGCTGATATAACAGTATATGAAAGAAAATAATGTAAAATTCAATTCAAACACACTCAAGTTGATTAAAAGGAAAACATGCTAATTACGAAGAATTCAAAATCAAAGCAATAAAAAATATTAAGCTTGGAATGTTGGAGGATGAAAATGCAAACAAATAATGAAGGTAAAGCTTTAAAGCAGTGGGAAACTTAAGCTGCTCTTTCGTCTTTGGTTGGGGCAGAATGCTAGAATTTCTTCGGGAACAATACTGTTTGTATGAATTCTCTTCGGTAGTGAGCATATGGCTTCTATCATGGAGTTTCCTTGGTAGACATGCAGAGGAATCAGAGCGCTCTCTGGTATCAATATTGCTATTTTGTTTTCATTTTGCTATGTTTCAAGAGGATAACCTATAAGCCATCTTGAGTTTTAGTTTTGCTTTAGATCTGCTGTGATTCAATTTCCGTGAATAACTGAAGCAAATGCAGCTACTAAATTAATATGAAGGCTGGCCAGTCTTAAAAGAGGGAAGAAGTATTGAAAAACCAAAAACTTGCACAGCCAAAAATATTAGTCTGACCCCACTGCTTTGCATCATCCATCAAGGGCAACTAAGAAGCTTCCATTTAAACTAACTAGACATTAAGAGAAAACACTTAGTGACTTAGCTACAGCCAACCTAGCACAATTCGAATAAAACTTTGATTTAATATGCTTCTGAGTTTTATAACGATAAACTCATAAAAATTTCACAGGTACAAAAAAGCCGCTAACGCTCTTTCTTTTTACCAAACATTAGGGGAAAAAATCACACACATTCCCACAGTAAACAGCCGCAGAAATGAAAATAGGCTACTTTTACAGTACATTTCTTAAAGTTTAGTTAAGCCTTAAACGTAAATCTTTTCCACCACTCGCAAGTTGCAACCATAATGTTGTCAACCAAAATAAGGCTTTATTGCTTTATGCCATTATCTACTTACACCCTTCTTGCAATAATAATTTTACCTTACAATCTCAATAATGCTTTTCATAAATCAAACAAATACTGCTTCAATCAATAGTAGGGCATCCAAGAGACACACTCTAACCAACAAACATATAGAAGAAGACCAATAAATTCACACTAACAGTCTAATATATAAACCCACAAAACCTAAGGAAATAGGATACTGCCACACGTCTTTATTTATTTCCAAAAGCCCTCAATAACCCCTCCCCTCAAAAAGCAGAAACAAAAACCACAAATCCACGACATAATTGTTTAGCTTCCACAAGTAGCTCCACCAGAACCATGTAAAATCTCTCAGGTCATATGTAAGTCATTGAAAGATAACAACAGAAAACTTTCAATAAATGAATAATATAACATGGTTATCAATGCCCGGTCCTCTTTTTTTCCTTTATTTTGTTAATTTTCTTTTCTCTTGGTTTTTCACTGGATACGAATGTTGTGGCCTCAGCCCTCAATATTCATGCAATGATAGAAACAAAAAACAAATCGGATAAATAGAGAACATACTCATTGGGGGAAAAAGAGGATCTCAAAAGCGAAAATTTTCAAACAAAAAAAAAATCACAAAAAACCAACCTTTAGCATTATGGGAAACTGCCCAAAATTAACGTTTTCTCTTATAATAGGCCCACCATTATATTGAAAGCAAACATCTGCGCTGAACTTCCCCGTATATGAAATCTTTGCCTGTCTACACTGTCGGAAGAAAAATGCACCGAGTCAGTCACTGAATAAAAACACAAAAATTAAACAACAAAATTTTGCATAATAAAGCATGAAATTTTGAAACTTGCTTCAAATGGAAATAAGGCATCCCCCCCCATCCTCGAATTTCGATCCTTCTTAGGCTCATTCAGCTTCGGTTCATCTAACCAAAGTAAGATGCAAGTTAAGAACAAACACCAATTACATCAAAAAGGTAAGTAACCCCAACTAAATTCAACTCCACCCAGAAAAAAAAATTTAAAAAAATGCAAGTTAACAAGGAACACCAATTGCATCAACTGTGTAACCCCAAGTAAATTCAAAGGTTCAAACCCACTCAAAAGAAGAAGAAGAAGAAGAAGAAAACACACACATATATATATGGGAAAACACAACTAAATTCAAATCCACCAGAATATTTAAAAAAAAAATCCAATTTGCAATAACCAGTACTAAAAAAATATGAAAAAATATATATTTTGGAGCTTATAAATTGAGTTTCTTAAATTAAAGACAGAGAGAGAGAGAGAGAGAGAGAGAGAGAGAGAGAGAGAGAGAGAGAGAGAGAGAGAGAGGATATTTCTGAGCTAAGAAGAAACACAATTGCATCAATTGTATAACACCAAGCAAACTTAAAGCTTCAAACCCACGCAAATATAAATAAAATTGTATATGCAACTTAAGAAGAAAAACCAATTGCATCAACTGGGTAACCCCAATTAAAATCAATCCCACCCAGAATATATATTTAAAAAAAATCCAATTTGCAATAATCAGTGTTGAAAACGAATAAGAAAAAAAATGCATATTTTGGAGCTTATAAATTGAGTTAAAAAAAAAAGGATATTTCTGAGCTTTCTGTTTGTGAAAGGGTCGAAGACTTCAATGGGCTTGATTTTGCTGAACATGGTTTGCAATCCAGTGTCGACCATGTAATTGAAGGACTCTATGTGAGGTTTGAACAGCTCTCGCAGTGCCTCGAAGTCCTGAACCAAACCCGGTGTAACCACCATCTTCGATGCTGTACCGGTTTAACAAGAAGAAGAAGGAGCTCAGAAGGTGGGGTGAGTGAACGGCGTCGCTTGGATTATGTTTGGGTTCTGAGAATAATGATATGATAGATAGAAAGATGGAGAAGGACTGAAGGAGGAAGGCGAAGCAGAAAATAGAAGAAGGGTTTATGAGATGGCGAGGGTTTATTTTTATAATTAATTAAATATTAAATATTATATTATTAGTAGTTGATTGGTGGCAAATATGGGCTTGAGAGGACCAAAAATATGATAAGCTTGGCCCAGCAACGTTTAAGCCCATTTGAGGTCTACCAGCCCATTTCTCGCTTCTAGACTCAATTTTACAATTTTTTTAAAACAGATTTTGTCGATTTTCCATGCATTTATAATTAAGTTTTCTCTTAGACTATAGTAAGAGTGTATCTTACAATAGTCATAGGGGATTTTTTCAGAATAATTAAGTGACATGCTTGGAGTGTTCCACTATCGTTAGCTTGTTTCTTTTATTTTCCACTGTAAAAAATTATCTTAGGGATTTTATAATAATTAAGTGATTAAATTATTTTATCAATAATAATCCCACTTCCAACCGATAAATACACAATTTATCATAACTTGATTAACTTCCTTATTTTTTTAAAATGAATTAATAAATTATTAATCAAAGGATATACACCCAGTTTTATAGTAAACCTTATATATATATAAAGAAGGATAATTTGAAAAAAAAAAGTGACACGCGTAGATATAAAATTTAGACTTGTGCGAAAAATTTATATATTAATAAAAAATAAATTTTATTTTAATGAAATAAAAGAAGTAATATTGCTAAAAATATAATAAAATAAAATTAATAAATTAATATCCCAATTATGAATATAAATTTTGATTAATTATAAAATATTCATATCAGATATTGATAACATTTTAATTTAATAAAAAAATGTTAATTTAAGAAAGATTGATACCGATTGATTGTAAAAACAATAGTAATGTCTCAGTTGTTAATATTATGATAATGATATGAATATTTATTAGAAAATATTGATATTTGATATTGGCAAGCATATATTAATAATGTCATTTTTTTATTTTATAAACCATTTATTAAATAACATTTTATTTGTTTTTATTTAAGGGTTCAAATTAACTCATTTAATAAAAAATCAATGGAATGAGAGTGGTAGACACTCCCATTAATATATTGTTGTATTGTTTCTCAACAATTAATTAACTATAAATTTAATTTATGATTTAATTAAAATTAGAATGGTAATTTGGTTGAGTTACAAATTGTAAAACAAAAACAAAACACAAACATATACATCAACAGCAAGTTTTTATCAAATGTGTTGTGCCAAGTAATTTTGATTAGAAGATTAAAATTCAAATCGCATCAACTATAATGAGATGACTGTTCAATATGAAAAGGTATGTATACTATTTTGATATATGATGCATGCTATGTATGTGGTTTTTTCTATAAAAAACATTTCATTGAAAATTATGTTTATATTGACATCTCTTATATGCAATCTGATTTGACATATAAGCAAACTATTCATGAATTATGAGGCACATGATTTTAGAAGTAATTTATTACTTGATCAATATTTAATGTTATTATGTGTTTATTTTTATGTTGGATGATTTTTACCTTTTTTTAAATTATTTTAGGCTATCTACTAAATAAGATGCAGACAATTATCTATCTAAGAAGACTATCTATTTTTTTTTCCTTAAAAGGAAGACAAATGTTAAAATTATAATACTAAGAGTATATATTTGATTTAGTTCATTTATAAAATCAAATGTGTCTTTTTATTTTATTTAAAAGTTTAAACCTTTGCTTACCATTCATCATTCATTAATTAAATCATGTACAAAGATAATTGTGTTTGTTTGGCTAGAATGATAAAACTACATTGATAATGAATGATATTATCTCAGTTGTCTAATATGTTTTAAGAAAGTTGTTAGGGTAATCTTTTATTTGTATAAGTGTGAAAAGATTTGTCAAGTTGTTCTTAGATAGATTCTTTTATATACAATTCTTAATATACTTATATCACTCATTGATACCAAGATGTTTGATATCCTATTAATTTCATATATAGAATCCATGTTACACTTAGTGTTTAATCGTGAGACAAGTTAACACTTTTGTAAAAATGTTTTTCACATTATAAAAAATGAAAATAAAAAATACTAGTCGATTGAAAAAATAATTAAGATAATAATATAATAATATAAATGAATATTCTCATTCATAAATATTGAATCTAATTGATTTGAAAAATATAATATTTTAAAATCAGAGAATAAATACGTCCATTAACGAAGAATAGTTTTAATTGGTTTTAATTTGATTGATTATAATTGATTAACAATAACATAAAATAAAGAATCAATGAATAAATTTCCCATTAAAGAATATTAGATTTTGCACTAATGCAATGCATGGATTAATTAATAATTAAATGATAAAAATAAATATAATTTAAATAAAAATATATAATAATTCATTAAGAAAAACAATATTTAAAAGTTTAGTTTAAAAATACATAATATTTTTGTGAAAGGATTTCATTTCAATATAAATATTAAAAAATTTAAATAAATAATATTACAAAACAAACTATATGTCTACAAAAATTATAATATAAATCAATTTATATTCATATAACTCAAAATGAGTAAGTCAAGTGATAAGTAATCCAAAACTCAACCAAAAATACATTAATAGGGAATGAAAGTTCCTAAATCCTAAATAAATATAGTCTTAAAACTAAAATATGTGATGTAATATTATAAAATAAAAAAGATGTTAATATAAATTTTTATTTTTTATTAGTTTATTTTTTTTATTTTTTTCATTTTGTGTGTATTTTTATTTTTTCTTTGCCTATGTAATTTTTTGTATATTTTTTAAGTAGTTTACATCAACATTATACTTTATTGAGCTTTTTGTGTTTAAATATATATTATTTACGCATTAATGCAAAAACATGTCAATAGGTGTTGTATTAAAAAAATAGAAAAATACATGTCATACAAATAAGAGGATTGTTTAACACATGGTAAAAAAATTGAATGTATTTTGTTAGGTAGAAGTAATATATGACAAAATTATAAGTCATGTATATTCTTTATATTATTATTATTATTATTATTATTATTATTATATTGATTTCAATATTTAATTTTTGTATATGTGACATTTTGTTTATATATCAACTTTTATGACTTTAGATGATATGTGATAGAAAATGGTCACATAAAATAATGCATAATAGAATATTAGTTATTTTATTTACCATATGTTAAATAAATAATACACTTATTTATTGATAAAAAAGGTACATAATAATTTTTAAGTCATGTATTTTTATTTTTTATATTATTATATTAATATGTTGATTGATTGATTTGAATTGAATAAAAATTAATTTAAAAATTAATTAACAATAGTACAACAAAAAAAGTTCATATACAAAAAAAAAAAAACAATTAAATAAGAAGATCCGAATGAATCCATGATTATTAAGATACTATTAAAATCAATTTACAATATTTTGTTGAATTGTATCAAGATGCGATAGTAAAGTTAAAAACTTGAATTCAATGTGTTTTTTTTTTAACAAACTTTTATTAGTAAAGCTGTATTTGGACTTTTTTTAATTAATGGAACATAACGAAGTTAGTAGAGATGTGCTAAAAAGGGAAATGAATAAATGGAACAAAGTTACTTTTTTCTTGTTTGAATTATTCATTAGTGAATGAAATGGAATTTTTTTAATCTTGTTTGGGAGTTAAATTATAATGAAATGAAAAAGAATGTAAAATAGTTATTTTGATTGATAAAAATTTAAGAAAAAACTTCTCTAAACTAAGATTATTTGTAAACTAAACAAGTAAAATTTAAACTTTTCAAATAATCATATATGTGATAATATTTGATTAATTGATAATATAAAAACTTTTCATTGATAATACGTAACAATTAAACTAAAAAACACTTTTTTAAAAATATATATATATAGGAACTCATTTTTGCTTAAAATTTAAACCACTCTAAATTAGAGGTGTTTAAATTTAATTCAAATCAAAAAATTAGAATTTAATCAAAATTAAATAAATTTAGTTCTTTTTTATTTGACATTTTGAAAACTAATCGGATTCGATTGATTTTTTATTTTGATTTTAAAAATTATTATAATTCAATCCAAACTTATTAACATTATATAATATTTTTTATTTGTTATTGAATTTATATTTTTATTTATAATAATTCTAATTTTTTATATTTTTTAATTTATGTGATCAAATATTATTTTAAACATGTAAAATGTGTTAATTCTTTTTTCTTTATTTCTTATTTTTTATTTTTAATAAGTTGAATTGCTTTTAACTCAACATTTTAGTTTAAAAATTTTTGGTCAAAAACCGATTAAAGTATCCAATTCAAACCGATTTTAGACTTTAAAATGTATTTAATCTAATCTAATATGATGTAAATAATATTATTTGAGCTAATTAATTTTTTTATTTAAAATTGATTTAAATCAAATCATAAACACCCATATTCATAATGACACTGAACAAGGAAAACAAAAGAATTTTTTAATGAGTACTCTAATGTCACTTGTTAAGAAATTTAAAATTTAAAATAATTTTTTTTCATAAAAAATAAAACTTTTCTAATTTTTAATACATTAAATACACTACTTTTCATTAAAAAAAATTAATTGTTAATAAGGTCTTTAGATTCTCTTTAGAAAAAACAAACAAAACTAAAAACAACAAAGTTTTCAATTTTCATAGACATCAGCGTGGCCCCACGTCGAAACGCTCGATCCAATAATCGACAGTCAAGATTCAAAGGAGTTGATCTTCAAACCTCCAAACTCTCAAAAAGTAACGGCCCAGATTCATCGTAACCGTTGGTGGCAGTGGTCACACACAACAAAATATCTCAGAAACCAAACCCTCACCATCTCTCACAATCTCACTCGCAACGCCCCTCTGCACGCTCGACACGTGTCCACCCCCACCGAAAATTCATTTTCCATTTTATATTTAATAATATTAATATTAATTTTAATTATAATTATTTATTTTTCACAGTTGCGTGGGTCCCACTCTTCTCCCTCGAATACTTTAACTTTCCTTCGTCGTATGAAACAACTAGAGAAGAAGAGTTTGCAAGTTTGCATATAAAATCCTATAGGTAATTTTACTCTACCCCCTTCTCTTTCTCTCTATTCGCTTTCTCTCTCTGCAACCAGGTTCTCTCTCTCTCTCTCTCTCTCTCTACATCTCTGTGTTATTTATTTTTCTCGCGTGTTCTTTTCGCTGTTCCCACGCTTTCTCTGCGTTTGCCTGGGAACTCTCTGATTCTAGTTTCGACTCTGTTTGATTTTAATCTTGTTTTTTTTCTTGCAGGGGGATTATTTTTTTTTTATATATATAAGAGGATCTCATGTACTCGCTGGTGGATCTCAACTATATTCACGATCATGATGGCCCTTGAAAATTCAGGTTCGTGTCTGATTGTTCAAATTGATTTTTTTTTTACTGTAATTGTTTTTTATTTAATTTAATTCAATTTAATTCGGTTTTGATTCTGATTAATGACATTTTTTGGTCTATTTCGGTTTTAGTTTTTGGTTGTGTACGTGTGTTTGATTGTGGTCACATTTGTTTGCGCTTTGCTTTTTTATTTTTTTTTTTTGAAATTTGTTGTTGAGAGTTCTGGGTCAGTGTTCAATTTTGGTTTGATCGTGGGTTTGGTGTGGTTGGGAGCAATGTGTGTGAGAATTGGGTTCGAATGATTGGTTTTTTACTTGGTTCAGGTCTGAATCTACTGGTTGAAATGCTAGGAGTGGTGGATTTTGCATTTTTGCGACTGAGATGGTGGGGTTTGGCAGTTGGCATGTTAAGATTGTAGGAGTGAGGATGGGAAGTGGGTAGCATCTTGAAGAAAGACGGGAGTTTGAGTTTGATGGATGTTGTGGAGCTTAGATGTGAAGAATTTTGAGTTAAAGGCGTGCTAGGAGTGAACATGGGAGGGAAACCTGCGTGGTGAGGGGGGTGTTAGTTCAGGTGCCTAAATTAAAAGCCAGATTATTTTCAGAAGTTTTAGGTTAATGGGGACCATGTTGAAGTACAATTTTCAAGTTGATAAATTACAAGCTTGGCTTCAACAAAGATATTTTAACCAAATTGTTCTCTAACAATTGTGAATTCTGATAGTAAGATTATTGTTTGTTTGTAGGCAGTGAACTGTATGAGAAATGATGTATTGTTAGTAGGTTCAGATCTGTAGGTTGATAGAAAAAACGGACACTTCTTCTTACTAATTTTATTCTTTGTTGACACTTTTTACTTAAATTAAGATGAGTAATAACATTGATATACTCAACATTGTTGAGTTCAGGAATTCTTCACAGAAATCACTTGTGTCTGCCATTGACACCTAGAACTAGATCCTCTATCCCACTATGTGTGTAATTGATGGCACACGATCCATTATTAGGAGAGTTTATGTAAGGAGGGATAGGCCCAATTGTAAAGGGGCCCTTAACCCTTGTAACCAGACTAACTAACTTGATAGTTAGTTAGGTGATTAGGAAGAGAATAGGGGGAAAGGAGGGAAATATAAGGAGGGGGTAGGATTAGGAAAGATATTGGGTATTTTGGTTAAGAAAGGGAGCCACATTGGCTAGGGAGGGATCTCTGATCTCTAGGTTCTGTTCTATAGGAGATTGTTGTACGATTCTTGGGGCATTTATCCCCAATTTCTCGAATAAGAATTCCAGTGTTCCATCACTGGTATCAAAGCAGTTCGTTCTTGGGGAGCAAATCGCGCATGGTGAGCACAATAATGGAGTCAAGAATTGAAGCTTTGGAGCGCAGGTATGAGGATTTTGCGGAATGGAGGCAAATGAGTGATGTTCGTATGAGTTCCATGGAGAATAACATCCAAGAAATCTTACGCAAGCTGGATTCAGCGATTCAGCGGAATGGAGGGCCTAGGGTGGAGGTTCATTGCGGGTCTGAGGGAGAGATTGCAATGGCAGTAAGAACTCAACTGGGAAGGTACAAGCAAGTTGATATTCCTAAGTTTGAGGGAGAAGGAGTGGATGAATGGGTCTCCAACGTTAGAGAATATTATGAGGAGTATACTTCTGTAACAGAGAGGGAACGAATTATACGGACACCAATCTACCTACATGGACCTACAAGGGATTGGTGGTATGATTGGAAAATCAGCAAGAATAGCAGCTTCATATGCGAGGAATTTTTGGAGGCCATTCAACTCCAATTTGGGGCAAATTTGATCTCAGTGCAGGCTGAAGATTTGGCATAAGTGTGTCAAGAATCTCACGTTCTTGATTTTGGCACACAAGAGACAGAGCCTTCGCTAAAAAACCAAGAGACTGAGAAGAGCTGGAGGATGATATCTCAGAACAAGAATTCATCAGCAGCGATGAGGTGGAGAACCACCTGTTCTTGGTTCTCTAGAAATCGATAAGCACGTCCTCTGCACTCGAGACATTGTGAAGCAAGGTCTCGAACCAATTGAAAAGGTTTCAGAATTGGAGCAAAAAATCTCAAAAATATGGCTTGAGTCTGAGAAGGAGTTTGAAGTCATCCAAGAGCAGTACCATGGTTCCAAGAAATTAGTTCTCAAACTCACTGAGAAATTCCCAGTTCTTGGTGATAAGAGAAAAGATAAGACAACAAGAAGCGGAGGTGGTGCGACAAAACAGTTACCAGTGTGTGGATTAAACCCCAAACCACAAAGGTTTCCACAAATGATTCAAAAATCTTCTCAAGTTTTTCAGTATGTTCCCCATCATAGGCCAGAGCAAAAAACCCCAAATCTTTCAGCTCTGCGATTGGTGAGAGTGGTGAAGGTGGTGTCATCTATGGGAGCAGTTCCAACTATCCCTCCACCGCCTCTGAAGCCGCCGGATTCAAGGTGTGGTGCAGTACTTCTGCCGGTTCAGATTGACATTGGTGATATGCAACTGCCGACCTCAACCCCAACTCCGGTCGTTCCTCCACCACCTAACTGGAGCCATCACACGCTGCCTGAATATGAGCCTCTGTTTATGCAAGTGAACAGTGACAGACTCGCAAACCAGCGACTCAAACAGAGAGGAGCAACTTTTGGTTTTGCTTCCACAAGATCAAGGACAGAACCGAAACCTCCAAACCTTCGTGTTTCAACCATGGCTTTTGTCGTTGTTGCAGCGGCAAGTAGGCCAAAGCCAAAACCAAAACCTCCTAACTTCCCTGTCATGACGTTTGCCACATCTCAGAAATGGGCCTTGTCAGCCAGGAGAAGGTTGAAGACAGTAGTCTCTACGAACTAGCAGTCCTATCCTCTACCTCCAGAACTATCTGCAGATTGGGTCTTGGAAACACACCCTGCAGCAGAGCTCCTCATCCAGTGGCAGGGGGCTCTTCCATGGGAGTCTGTGTCTTCTCTTAAGCTTCATTTCCCTTCTTTTCACCTTGAGGACAAGGTGAAAGCTTTGGGGGGGAGTATTGATGGCACACGACCCATTATTAGGAGAGCTTATGTAAGGAGGGATAGGCCCAATTGTAAAGGGGCCCATAACCCTTGTAACTAGACTAACTAACTTGATAGTTAGTTAGGTGATTAGGAAGAGAATAGGGGGAAAGGAGGGAAATATAAGGAGGGGGTAGGATCAGGAAAGATATTGGGTATTTTGGTTAAGGGAGCCACATTGGCTAGGGAGGGATCTCTGATCTCTAGGTTCTGTTCTATAGGAGATTAATACTGTTGTACGATTCTTGGGGCATTTATCCCCAACTTCTTGAATAAGAATTCCAGTGTTCCATCAATAGCCATAAAATATATCTTTTTCACTGATATTCCAGGTTTTGAATTCATTCTTGTCAATTCCTGAATTTGACTTCTCTTTCTAATCCCTATCTCTTGGCTATAAATGATCAAAACTATCTTAAATCATTGTCTAGTAATTCAATTTTCAGTTCAGGACTTCAGGCTGCCTCAATTGCTAGTTTAACTTACTGTTTCCTTCTCCTGTTTACTAGGGGTAGGGGAAACAAATGCCTTTTCTTTTGTTTTGTTCTTAATGGTCACCATAGCACAGTAGTTAATCCCGGATAGCAGCGTGGAGCGGCCAACCCCAGTATAGCGGATCATGGAGTGACTGCACTACCGAAGATAGCGGATACAATGTAAATAATTTATAATACACATATTCATCATTAATACTCAAAAGTCAAAAGTCATCACTTAAAGACACAATCATCCTTAATGTAAGGCATAACTAATAACAATAAGTTAATAACAACAAAAAGCATAACAACCAGAGGTGGGCTTGGCCAGAGAAGGCTGAAACAGAGGATGAGAAACAGGAGTCAGACTGCAGAGACAGAGAGTGCAGAGGCCAAAACAGAGCAAGAAGCTGCACGAAACAGGTGTGAGCTGTTGAAAACTTGCCGAAACAGAGGGAGCAGGTGTAGCCCGCTGGGAACTTGCCGAAACAGGGGTGGGCTACTGGGATGAAACCAAAACAGCGATAGGGAGTTCCAAATGTGCTGACAGAAGGCTGCGATATCTCTATGGCTGGTTCTCTGTGTGCGATAAGTTTGTGGGAGAAAGAAGAGAGGCTGTTAACCGTAACAAGTAACAATTGGTCTCTGTGTGATGGATAGGTATTGGGAGACCAGAACTCCTTAATTGGTGGAACAGGTGGGTTTAAGCGAGGGTAAAATAGAGGTTTCGTGAGTTTAAGTGAGGGTAAAATAGAAATTTGATGAGTTTAAGAGACGGTGAAATAGAGATTTGATGAGTTTAAGTGAGGGTAAAAGTGTAAAATGGAGATCTGGCGCTATTTGTCCTCCTTTGTTAACCCACTTTAGCGCTGTGAAATGTTGTAGACATGTATCCTAACATCTTCATATTATGTGCCCTGTTGCATGGGGATTTGACATAGTGTTGCGTTGTTGGTATGATTTGATCATTGTGCTAGTGCATTTGAAGTTACAAAATTTTAAGGATAAATTTTTATCCCACTATAAGTGTTATGCATTAAGATTTGCCATATTGGTGTATATGAAGGGGTGTTCAAGGTCCAGTTTGGTTCGGCTTGAGAGGCTCAATCTTGAACCAAACCACAATTCACAGTTTGGTTTGGTTTCAAACCACAGCTCATTGGTGTTTCATGTTTTAGGTAGTACCCTGTCATTGCATAACCTACACTGTGACGGTATTGTCCAATGGCAATAATTAAGTAAAATAACAGCAATTATTGTAACAATAGTGCACATTTTAGTCTCAAACCCTAACGTTGTCCAATAGCAACAGTAAATTGCAAGAACAATAACACGTGCAATCATCCAAGTGTTCGACAGTAGAAAAGCAAATAACTCACTTTTGCAATGATTAGAAAGCAAAAAATTCACAATAGCTTGGTTACTTATTTTGTTATTTTTTTAAGTTCCCTTGTCACACAATTGTACTGACTTCATGCTTAAAAAATGTATTAAGTCATTGCCTCAAAAGAAACTGATTGATCTCTGTCGGATCTGGGACAAACTTAGTAATTGACAAGAGATCTTTTTTCTTTTGGTACATTAAGGAGTCATCACCACAACTTGAACTTATGACCTCTACCAAAATCTCCACGAACCCCATCTTTTTCTGGCCATGGAAAAACCTGGCTTCATTGCTTTTTCCTCAAAAAGTGAGTTGTTTTATACTGATTAAGATTTACACATTTTAATAGTCACATTTCTCTTCAATTTTTGGCCCATTTTTGAGTTCCTTCTCCTCCTTTCCATACTGCTACAAGTCTAACTATCAAGGAGTAGAATTCTGGAGCATTGTTAATTAGATGAAATCAGGTATTTTTTTATTTGATTTATCAGCCATAAACTAAATGGGAGAGGGAAGACAAATGGTATGTCACACAAGTTTAAATCTGATATCCGTCTGGTGATTATTACTTTCCCATGCTACATTGACTTTTCTGATTTTCGTCATTTTTTGGAAATAATCAATCTACCAATTGCCTTATGCTACAACAAGAAAACTTGGGCTTTCCCTTTTGAAGTTCAGTATCTGGAGATTTGTTTGTGTACTAAATATCATTAAATTTGCTACTGCATAAAGTTAGAAGTCTAGCATTTTCCATAGGAACCACTTACTAATGGAAAGGTAAGAAGTGCTATGATGCACGGATACGGATACGAGTATTAGATACGACACAAGTATGGTACGGGGATACGAATTTTGTTAAAAAATTAAACTAATATTTATCAAGTATCTGAGTATCTAGTACGGATACGGTTATGTATCCGACACAGGTACGGTAGACATTATGAAGTATCCGTGCTTCATAGAAGAAGTGTGTTGGTTTGAATTCATTAAATAAATCTTATTTGATTCAGATAATAGCTGGACTTGGATAATAATTTATTTAAGTGTTATTTAGTTAGCAGTCCAATATTGGTTAATGGGTGTTCATATTATCTTAATTTTGATTTGCATTACACATTGGATAACACAATATGCGTATCAAAATATGCTGTCTATAAGCAAGACTTTTTTCATGTTGGGAGATATCTTTTGATTCTTGATTGTGCAATTTAAGTATTTGAAAACTAAATGATTTGTAAATTATCATCTCTCATGAGAAGCTGATATATAGTTCCAATTTTGTCAATAATCCATTCCTTCTAGAGAAACCTGAATCTCTTAGTGTCCTCTATTGGAAACAGTTTTTTTAGTCTCTGACCATGTAGATGTAAGATTTTGCCAGATGTAATGCTGTGGCTCATTCTGATCCTGTTTCTCTTTCTTTTTGTGCAGGAAATATGCAAATAAACTGTGAGGCATCTCTAAAATGCCTCCAGGGCAAGGGATTCCCCTGCAATTTTCAGTGTAATGGGAGCTCTATGGAAGGCTTTACAGAGCTTAAAATTGAGCATGGTACTCATCCAGCTGGGGGTGTTACTGAACATAATCGCCATTTAGGCAGTGAGTTTCTTGAGCCTTCCAATGAATTTCGCAGTAAACCTACTTATCACCATGATTACAACACCTGGACAGCCTGCCATTTTAACTCTCACAAGGTGCAGCAATGCCAAATGAATGCTTTTGAGAGCAATTTTTATCCTTATCCTGTCGAGAACCAGCTTCAGTATGTCCCAATTAATATGGTTACTCAGGGTTACCCACGTGGGCAATATCAAGAATTTCAGTATTTTGTAGTCATAGACTTTGAGGCTACCTGCGACAAGGATAAAAATCCCCACCCTCAAGAAATAATTGAGTTTCCATCTGTCATAGTGAGTAGTGTCACTGGCCAGCTGGAGGCATGTTTCCAGACATATGTGAGGCCTACCTGCAATCAGCTTCTGAGTGATTTCTGCAAGGATCTGACTGGTATCCAGCAAATTCAGGTGTGTTAAGGCAAAAGCTCGCCTTTACTTACCAGAAGGAAATGATACAAAAATAGCAGGACAAACCATTATATGCCTTTCTTAAGTGATTTTTTTTACTCTTCATTTTGTCCTTATTATTGAACTAACAATTACATTGCCATGTGCATATCAAATATCCTGGTTTCTATAATATTTGTAAGGGGTAACTCCCTTGGCACAAGTGAAAGAAATTTCAATAGTGGCCCATACCCATCTCATTGACCAGTAATGTCTGAGAGTGTTAGTAAAAAAGCAAGATTTTCATAGGGGAGAAGTTAATTGATGATTTGAATTCTGAATCTTCGTCTGTTAATTGAGTTCTGACAAATTCAGCCAAGCCTGGGCTGTATTTTGTCCATGGTAGGGGTGGTATATACTATACTTAGGTATGGGCTCAATAGATGTTTTGTGTCCTTTCATTACACCCTTTTGAACGCATAATAAGTTGCATCTCAAACTGACCTTGACCGATAGAAATACTCCAATGTTTTTTCTACTATTTTTATTACCTATCTGTAGCTCCTCAACTATTACGTTCTCCTGTTCATTATTGCTGTGAGTATAGATTGTTAAATGTATTTCTTATTTCTTATTGTATGGTTCAGGTGGACAGAGGTGTTACATTGAGTGAGGCTCTACTTAGGCATGATAAATGGCTTGAGAAGAAGGGAATAAAGAACTCCAACTTTGCTGTGGTTACATGGTCTAACTGGGATTGTCGGGTGATGCTTGAATCTGAGTGCCGATTTAAGAAAATACGGAAGCCTCCTTATTTCAACCGGTAAATGCTCTGGCGTAGAAGTGATTTATGACATATGTTTATCAGGATTTCACCTTCAACTGACTTTTGTTTATCTGCTTCTTTACTTCTGTTAGCTGGATCAACTTAAGGATTCCTTTCCGTGAGGTATTTGGAGCTGTGAGGTGCAATCTGAAGGAGGCTGTTGAGATAGCCGGCTTGGCCTGGCAGGGTCGTGCTCATTGTGGCCTGGATGATGCCAAAAATACTGCTCGCCTGCTAGCACTGCTCATGCACAGGGGTTTTAAATTTTCCATTACCAATTCCATAATGTGGCAGACTGCTGATCGATCATTGATGTGGAAACAGTCTCCAGAACAACCAAGCGTTTTCGCTCATTGCCCCTACAAAGCAAAGGACATTAACACCCCCATGGTCCAGTATCATCCTCTCTGTTACTGTGGGGTGAAAAGTAGTAGGGGCATGGTGAGGAAGCCAGGGCCCAAGCAAGGGAGCCTTTTCTTTGGATGTGGAAATTGGACTGCTACTAGAGGTGCCCGCTGCCATTACTTTGAGTGGGCTTCTTCCTAACTGAAAGCACCTTTTGATCTACTATGATCAAATCCTAAGTTTTCTTATATGTTATGTGAAAAAAAAGGGAAAAAATGAAAAAGAGGAAATGGTAATGACTTATGAAAGTAGTGGTGTTGTCTCTAGTGAAAGCATGTATTCCTGGCTGCGTGGTGAGGTTTCTGCTTCATGAAGTGTAGAGAAAATTAGTTGGCTCAATTGCTTATTACTGTGACTGCTAAACATCAAAGTAGTCTTGTTAAGGAGAGAGGGAGCTTCAACCTGTAAAGCTGACTTGTTGACTGGAGAACCATTCGGGAATGTGAGGAATGGGTAGTTAGGATTGATGCCTTTACATGCCAAGGCATGCTAAGTTATCTTCTAAATAATCCGTGAAATAGGACTGTTTGTTTCCTTGCTCTAATGGGAATCGCTATATTTTCCTGTTACCCTTTCGCTGTATGTCCCTGATGATAACAACCTAACTTCGACTTTGTTAGCTGTCCTTGCACTGAAGTTCGCTGAGTTCCGTTAAGGAAAGACTAATAGTGTATTTTTTGGTGGGGGTTGGGGGGTATACCTTAATAATAAATCGCCACCAAAAGGAAAAAGTAAAGAGAACCCTTGAAATTAACCGTTGGTTTTTAAGCAATGTCAGATGCATGTTATTCTTTGAGCGGAGTTTGTACACTAAACTCTCACATATAGTATTTTCTCATTACTTGTTAATTTTATCATTTTATATAATAAATTACAGGCAAACCCAAAAATAGTGATAAAAAGTAGAATAATGATCATTTTATTTTAAACAATATTTATATTCCTTTTAACATTACATGAAAGTTGATTAATAAATTATAAATTATTAGTTAATAAGTATGTACAAATATATAACTCTTTAAGTTTGATTCTATTAATTAATTTATATACGCTATTAATTATTTTTTTATTCTTTATTAATTAATTTTTTTGTTCTTCATTAATCAATTTTTTACATATTCATTAATTAACTTTTATATGTTATTAACTATAAATTTATACTTCATTAATTAATTTTATGTGATGTAAAAAGTGGTATTGTTGAAAATAAGTAAGATTATCGGGGTTATAAAAAGTAAGTAGGTGTAGAAAATGCTTTTGCATGTAGCATCATTACAAAAGGAAAAATCACTTAAGAAGAATTCTTATATTCTTACATCACTTTTCATCATCACTTTTACACTTAATTAATGATGTATAAATTTGTGGTTAATCACGTGTATTTATTAGTTAATAAGTAAATTCAAGTTTCAACCTTAAATTATATATTTACTCATTAACTAATTAATATACATAATTAATTACTTAATTTATACATCATTAATTAAATATAAAAAATAATATTAAAAAATAATGTAAGATAATTATTTCTCAGTTAAAAAGTGATATTCTTGTATACTCTAGACTTTAGAGTACTATACTATTTTACCAAGAATACAACATATTAATATATGATATTGAATAACTATATACGTCATTGGATTAAAAATAAAATACTATTAAATTAGATCCGGAGGATGCGAAACTTCTAATAGTATTACTCCGTATAAATATTTTTCCTTAAGAAAACAGTACCAAAAAAATAGCAAAACTCTCCAAAATGGGTTGGCTAGGAAGTCAACTAATATTAAACTAGGTTAGGAAATATAGCCCATTCGCTGCGTGTCACTGTTGATAACGATCTCACTTCTGTCTTGTGAACTGTCCCTTACACTAAAGCTCACCGAGTTACCTTGAAAATAATAGCGATCAAAAGGTAAAAGAAAATATCCTTGAAATAACTGTTAGTTTTTAAAAAATGTTACATGCAGATTTTTTTTTTGAGCGGAGTTTTCAAACCTCACATGTTTTTTTTTTTTTGGGGTATATTCTTGCTGATTTTATCATTTTATATATTAATTTAATGGTAAACAAAAAGTAATGATAAAAGAAATAGGTATAGACAATGCTGTGCATGCAGGGACGGACCTACATTGTAGGTCCTGGGGGCTTATGCCCCCATAGTCCGACAGTATTTTTTAAAAATTATGTGTAATTTTTTTATTATTATATATATTTCAAAATTTATAAAGATTTGTTTCTAGTTACTACTTGTTTAATATAATTATTTTAAAAATTAAATTCATTTAAGATTATAACAACATATGTTTAGATGATAATATAAAAATAATTGACATTAGTAATGAATTCAAATTAAATTTGTTATCTTACAATGTATTTTGATATATAAATATAAATATTTAATTATACATTTGTATTATCCTTAGTCATCTTGCTGCCCTTATCTAAATTTTCTAGTTCCGTCACTGTATGCATGTAATGGGATAATTATCACCTCACACTAAGTATGAATAATCTTAGTCATTTAAAAGATTTTAACTAGAATTCTGTTAATATCCAGGGGTTTTACCGAGTGTGTGAGAGGCGAGTTAAAAGTGCTGGAGTATCGTTGCTCCTATAATGAACATAAAATGGTATACTAATTTTTGAAAGAAAGCAAGCTATAATGATAAGTTTTAACTAATGAAATGGAACTGCAATAGCAAACACTACATGTCTAAAAATTGACAAGGGAAGACCAAAATGATGCGGTGAGACCAATTAAAGAATGAGGGGCAAACAAACTTGCATGGCGATTTGGCAGTTGACACGCAAAATACTATACTGCATATGTGAATATTGACATTATATTTTTTGTAAGATCACTATGAGTTCTCACACTCTTTAAGGGTAAGAGTAATACCTCCTCGAGTATTAGCTTCACCTTGGCAACACGGTGTTTTCAATGGATTTTGAATTCTTACACTGCAAGTAAAGTCTACTTACATGGAACTCAGATTGCATATTGAGCCACATCTAAAGTGTATTTGGTTTGTAATTGGAGCATCTTAAGAGCATGTTTAGAGCATTGAAAAATGTGTCAACATGTTTGACAAAATTTTATGTAGGCAAAATTCAGTAAGCTTCAATAAAAAATTGTCCCAAAACTCAGCTGGAATGAAAGCTCTAAATTCTTGATTTTCCTTTGGACAAAATTTCGCTAGAGATATTTTCTCTTTTAATTTTGTTTCAAGAGTAATTTCAATCTTTCATCCAAACAACATTCATTTTGTCAAACTCCCTTTTGTGATACAAGTTCTCAAACATAAATTACGTTACTCCAAACTCATTTTTACTCAAACTTAAGTTTATAAAGTCAAGTTGATTCAAACTTAAATTTATAAACTATAATACAAACATACATCATCTAGTGATTTAAGATTAACATTAGAATCATTCTAAATCCTTTTAATAATTCTAATTATTAAATAAAAAATATTGAATAATTTTTATGATCTTAAAATATTAAATGTATATACTTGTTTTATTAAATATTAGAATAATTATTAAAAAAATATCTCGTATACATCATCACTCAAATACCCAAACTTGGACAATCGAATTTGTTAAGCCCGGGATAAGGACAAATCAATGGCTTAATATCAAGTCTAAAACTCTCAATTGCAGCCTTTTCAATGGGTGCTTTTAATATAGACCTTACAGTCAAAGGTCGATATATGAACCTTGGACTTTACCTATTATAATAGGTAAAGATTTTATTATTTTCAAAGTCATTCAATGTTTTATATTTCTACCACAAGCCCTTAAAATCTTTTTTCCCCATTTTGGTCCTTTAGACAAAGGTCCCCCAGTCACCCCCACCCACACCCCACCCCTACCCCCCACCACCTCACCGCCCACCACCCCACCACCAGCCACCACCACCACCCAAAGTCGCCAACGTTTGAACCCAACCTGCAATCGCGACCCCTCACCCCAAACTGATCCACGAGCCACGCGCGACCACCAGATCCGTCCCCACCAACGCGCGAACCACCTGCAACCACCACGCCACCACACGCGAACCACTTGCAACCATCTCTGCTCTGATCCGCGAGCCCCTGCTCCGGATTGTTGTCCTCTGGTCATCATCTTCGAGCTCCATCGAACTAGATTTGCAAGCTCTAATGGGGCGAAGGGTGGAGGTGGTGGGGCGAATGGTGGAGGTGGTGGGGGGCAGGAGGCAACGAGGGTGGGTCGCCATCTGGGTGCTATAGACAGAACAACATTACCCAAGATCCGTGAGTGTGAAACATAGGAAACAGAGAAAGGTTGTAACGGTACGACTTTAACAGGGGTAAAGGCGTGGAGGAGGTGTGGTGGCAGGCGATGCGGAACTAAGATTCACGGTGTGGCGGATCTGCGACGTAGTGGTTCTGAGCTTGTGAGTTCTATACCTTGTGGGTCTTATGTGTTTGGATCGGATTTTGGGTTCTGGGGTAATAATTGATTTGGCGTGGGTTTCGACGGCACAGTGGTGCGGCATTTCTAGGTGAGGGAGATGTGTGCTTTGGCCGTACGCAGCGAGGCAGCGTGGTGGATCTCCGATCTGGGTTTGATAGTTGTGGTGGCTAGATGGAAGGCGACAGTGCCCCTCATCGTCATTCTGTCAAGTGACGGGATTTTTTGAAATTTCATGAATAAAATGTGTTCTTTGTAATTTGTTACTCTAAGCAATTTCATTATTTACAAGGATTAATGTCAATTTTTAACTTTTAGTGTTACCCAAATAGTAAGTAACCAGTCAACAGTCGTCTATCTCATTTTACACAAATCCAACATCTTATATTATGGGGTCTATGGTCCGTCTATCTCATTTTACACAAATCCAACATCTTATATTATAGGGTCTATGGTAAGACCTTTGACTGCAAGGTTCATATTAAACGCACCCATTTTCAGTGTCTCTTTTAACATCACTCTCTTCTTTCACTTTCGTTCAAGTGTATTTTTCTGTCTCTATCATGAATTTCATGTCGCTTGGATATGTATTAGAACTGATTTGGATTCTCTCAATTTTTTTCTCTATAAAATGATCAATTGTAAGAGAGAGAAAAATACGAAGAAAATTATTAATAAGACCTAATTATTAGTGTGAATTTTTTTTTATAATATTTATATATTTCTCTCTCTTACAATTGACCACTTGAGAGAAAAAAATTAAAAAAAAATTAAATCTGTATCAATATGATGTGTAAATTAATAGTTGGATTAGTTTTTCGAGGACGTGTTAACATTACTTATACAAGGGAGGATCTACTTACACCAGTATAAGTCTTTTTTCTCTTACACTTATTTTTAATTGTTAGTTCCACTTTCATCTAATGGTTATCTTTAATGAAATAATCTCAATCATTAGATAAAAGTGAAACTAACGGTTAAAAATAAATATAAGAGAAAAAAAACGTACACTAATATAAGTTGATCCCTCCTCTACTTATATATTTAATAGGCTTTAAATAAAATTAGCAATTTCAAAATTAAATGTATCCATTGAGTATTAATTGTATGTCCAATACTATGTCAAGGTAAATGAGATTGAAATAATGCTTTCTATACATCACTTTAAGAACACATCTCACATGAAAAGTATGTAACAAAAATGGAGGATAAATATACAAAAAATAAGATAAACTTAACTATAATTAGATGATAACAGATTAAGATCTTTTTAATTTTTTTTCTCTCAAATGATCAATTATAAGATAAAAAAAAATACAAAAAATTATTAATGAGACTTTAATTAAAACTTATAAATTTTTTTTATAATCTTGTATCTTTCTCTCTCTTACAATTAACCACTTGAAAAGAAAAGAAAAACTAAAAAGTCTTGATCTAGTGATAACTATGTATATGTAAAATAACACGTATACAAGTGTATATATAGGATTATTGATGAGATTGTTTCAAATATTAGATGAACCAATGCGTAACGCAGTCTCCAATAAAATGTTCAATGAATACTTTATCTTCACGTTTATTTATCTCTTAAATTATACTCTTCTCACACTTTATCAGCCACTGAATAACTGAATCCACTGATTTAATCCACTTCAGTTAAAAAAAATCCATTTGAAGTCAAATGAAAACATAGTTATGACTGATGAACACGTGTAACGTAAGTAGCATCTCTCAGCATTTTCAGAGTTTAGTTTCGTAACTAATTTTGGACCCCTCCCCCCCACCCCAAAAAAAAAACCAAAAAAAGAGATTAGATTGAGCTACAAAGGAAACTTTTATTGATTAGCTAATTAGAGACCTAGATTTTCCACTAAAAACCTAACATACACAAGTACAAGGAGGTAGTGGCGGCATTCTACAATCTCACCGCTCATAATACCCCCGTCTCATAAACTAGCTAGGATGGACTCAAGTGTAAGAAGGGAGAGAAGTAGAATATACACAACATTGAATTTAAGAGTCAGGTTGCTCAGACTTCAATGGTGCACCTGAGGATGATGCACAACTTCCATTCTGCAGATAGAGGCTGTTTGCAACCATAGAGTCACTAACCAAGCCAACATCAACGTCATCAAAATTGAGGGGACCTCTGACCTTCCGGTTGCTAAAAATAGAATCAGACTAAATAAGGACATCACCTTTTTGGTAATATAAATAAATTTCAATCCTCAAAAGTCAAGGCATAAAGGAAAGCATACCCATTCAAACGGTTATTGATGGCAGTCAGGTCTTTTGAAGGGCTCTGATATGCATGAGTGCTCTCCCCAACACATGCATAATAACTTTTTGAGCTATGTGATATTAAAGCATCCATCTGTGCACATAATGAATGAATATACTTCAGTTCACGTAATTTTGACAAAGATTCTTAATAAAGATGATGGGAATTTACATCAGCAAACATGCATTCTAGCGCTTTAATCCACAAAAACAAAGATTTTGTTCTCTTAACAATGGTTTTCTTGACACAAATTCATCTCGATTAGAAATCATATCAATTTGCAAATTACAAAATACAGTCATCTGGAAAAAAAGAAAAAATTTGAACAAGTAAAACTTCGATATAATCATTTAATAACAATCCCAATAACTGCACAAGAATTACAGTCCTCACAGGCTTCTTCCTTTTCCAGTACAAAGTCAGTTGACTGTTATGCACTAACTAGTAAAAGAATATCAGAAACACATAGTCCAAAGAAGAGAGCCAAACAAATGAATAAGTACCTTAGATGATCTTAACGGAGAGACATATACATTGTGTGTGGCAGACACTTTTTTCGGCGACATATCAGGAAGGCTTGGGAAAGGAGATATTTTAGGAGACCCAGGACATTGAGCTAAATGGCCTGAAAGAGAAAAGTACACGAGTCAATGGATTGCAGGAATGGCATGGCAATGAAAGCCAGGATTGAAGGTAACTTAGCAAACAAACATGCACCATCATTTTTATTATTAACTTCAGGTATCCGGTTGCTTTTCAGATTTGTTCCCCCAGGGCCAAGTTCAACCAGCAGCGGCTTTACAGAGGGAATGAATATTTCATTGTAAAATGTAATGATGTCGACATGCTCCTGTCCTGTTCTCTGTTTTCATTCAGATCATTTATAAGGTCATAATTCTCAAAAAAGTTAAGGTAAGCGTCAAATTTGGTTACAAACCCCATTTCGGCGTGCCAACGACCAATCAACAAATACACTGCGAAAAACTTGAGGTTTGCATTGTGGCTGCTTTCTATAGTTGTATATGATCTCCCTAAAAGTTAGGTTCAGTTGAGAAATCTGCAAAACAAAATAGAATGAGAAAAAGGAAATAACAGAAGAACACAATACACTCTTGAGTTTCTAAAACTAAAGAGAAACCTTTGCAACTCCATAAAAGCAACACAAAATGATTTGGTCAATATGGCGGTTGAAGAAGAGAGATGTCCATTGATTTAGGATTTGCTGGAAAAGACTGTACACATTCTCCCTTATCTGCTGAGATAATTGTAGCCTTTCAACCATGCCACTTATTCTGACTGCTCCCAACTTAATGATCTAGGAAACACAGAAAGTGCATACAAGCTGTAATGTTTACAATGACTTAGTGAAACAACAAATCATTAAATCTTAAATAAACACATCAACCAGAATAGCTGCCCCATCGGCATGAAACAACTCAAATGGAAGTGATGTAACAATCCAATTCCAAAAGGCAACTTAAATTCTCAATATAAAAGACAAACACATCCAGTAGTTCCTAAAACCACGTTAAGAGTAAAAAAGTTGGAGCTTCAAAATAACAGGTTAGATGTCTTGCCACATCGAACAAATAGGGTGTACATACACAATTGCACACCAAGAGTAGTTTCCTTGGTCCAGCAAACTAAAGACAGTTGTCAAATGCACCCTTATCAACATCTATGTTACATATACCTTACAAGTACTTTTGAACAATTAAGTTGGTATAACAGTACTATTAAGGCCCAATACCTTGCCAAAAAAGATGTTGATCCCAGTTTCTGCACATGTTTCCCCTCCGCCTCCTGGATTTGGTTTTGTTGGACTGCAGGGAAGAAACATTCAACACAAAGCACCAAAAGAAGAAGACAACCGTAAAGTGGTGAAAATTTGAAATAATGCAAATTTACATAGACAGCTACTGCCAGACTCATCCAAGTTATACCTTGCAAAAGCTGACTGCAAAGGAGGTGGGGGTAGCTTTGACTTAAGGCTGTTGAAGGGAAGAAGCCGATCTTTCACCGGTGAAGTAAAAGAATTTCGATCCACTAACACATTTCGATGGTCTGTACAGAGTTGCTTTGGTGATCTGGTATCCCCATTCTGAGCTGAAATTGATCAATTGATAGATATGTTACTTAATTTGATAATTATGTATTTTCAACATGTGCTCTTGGAGGAAGGGGAGGTGGGTAGGGAGGAGGGAGGACCGCAGGAGGAACAATTTTATGCGTCATTATAGATAACCATGACAACTACTCTAAGGAATGAAGTAAGAATTATAGAAAACGTAACTTGAAATCTTCAAACTAAAAAAAGAGAACCATTACTTGGTGAAGTCTCAAGCTTTGGCAAGGAAGGCACAGGAGGCAACCCTCCACAAGAGAAGTTAATATGCATTGCAATTTCATCCAATGATGGCATCGGTTCAGCTAATAGCCCAAGACGATTTATTTCTGCAGAAAGAGCAGGTCTAGCAACTGCCAAAGAATTATACATAGAGGAACCCTTTTCCCATACCATGCTCTCCAGAAGTCTTTCTTCCAACGAATTCAAATGTCGCCTCAATTCTCTTGGGAGAGATTCTTCATGTCTAATGAAACTTTCGATCACCTTGCTAAGATCAAAAGCCGTAATTCCAGTCCTCTCCAGTACTGCAGGGAACAACATTGTTACAGTCTTGTGAGTTGCCAGGACTAATTCTGCAGAACACGCAAGCATACACCGATGGAACCTCTCATTAGTTAGTAGTGAGGTTAAATTAGTTGCATGAAGTATTTGAGCTTCTGCTCTGCACATTGCTTCCAATACCCTATAGTATAACTTTAGGGCTTCCAATCTTCGCTGTTCCGCCCAAATATTGTCCATGAGGTTTGCACTTTGCAGGCTTCCAGTTACACATCGTTCTCCAAGAGGACTACTGGGAAATATAGCCTGCAATATGATCTGTGCTCTGCGCACCACATCACTTGTAACATCCCTGTCACATGATGTCAAGAATCGCTCCAGCTCTTGTGAGGGCTTTGATGCAAGTGGTGAAATGACAGTTCGAAGCCACTTTGCAGTAGTCATTGCTGTGCTTACAGGGGTTGCTGCCATCTTTGAATTTGCACTACCCGGAATGCCATTAGCATGAGATGCAGGAGAACGGTGGGGTGAGAGTGGACTTGTAATAGTCTTAGCAGGTGATGCCATCGAATCAAATTTCCTCTATAGAGCACAATAATAGATAATTTTAGGTTTTTTGCTTACACAAGACACAACTAAATTTTAGAACAACTTTTCCATTAAACACACCTTTACACCACTTGCTGAAACAGAACCTCCAGACAAGCTTCCTGAAGCTAACAAGCTGTCTTCCTCATTAATGAACAACCTTTCATCCAGTTCACTCTTGTTGCGAATCATGTCATCATAATCTTTTTCTAAGATCTTTAAACTGGATGGCAGAGACAATTCCTCCATCAGATTTTTAAAATAGGTCAAACCATCTGCAAAGGGATAATAAACATCAGTTAAAGACATCATGTAATCCTGATGCATAAATAATCAATGACACAGGGAAAATGAACCTGTATCAAAGTTCTCTAAGTTTTCAGCTTCGCATTCAGACACCAAACAGGGCTTCTTCTTCAATATATCTGCAATTAAATTATTGGCTTTTTCCATGGTTTTCCTCAACTCATCTTCTGAAGTGTTATAAATGTTGCAAAGTGATGCAAGGAGGTCCACACCTTTGTTACTTTTCTTAACTGAAAGAAACTTTGATGGAATTAGAACAGAAATGGAATTTGAACAAATAGAGTCCACATTTAAACCCACCACCAATATAGCCTGCAAGTAAATGGATGTGTATGCACAAGAACGAGCATGCATGCATGTCAAAGGGCAGCCCCCCATGAAAGAGAACAAGAATAATTTGAACAAAATGCAGGGAAGAGGGGAGAACAAAGAGGATTACCAAAGCGTGAGGAGTCATGAATGTTGAAATTCTGAAAACGAGCAGGAACATGAATAATCAAGATAGCCTGTAACAAATACAGCCAGCAAATAAGAAACTGTTTCCTTCATTCCCCCCACCAAAAAAGGGCAAATATTACAACTTAAAGAGCGGAATAATTGAATTTAATGTATAATGAACATATCATGAAAGCCCACAAACAAGTATTTTATAAAAGATTTCAAGTTTTCAAAGTTCAACAATTCTCTTCAGACTATTCTACGTTCAAAAGAAAAAGATATGAAACATATTCATGGAAATGCCAATAGCGAAAAAGAGTATCACAAGAATCTAACTTACCAAAATCGAAATTAAACCATTGGTGCAAGTCACCAAGTCTTTGAAACGGCTGAAAGCATGTACACGAAGTGCCAAGAAAAGTAACCATCCAAAGCGATGGTAATCGGTTGCTTGAACAGCATCAAATGAGTTCTTTTCAACATTTGCATCAGTTGCCACGAAGAACTCTCCAAATACACGTTTATAGTACCTGGCACCATCAAATTTATAAGATCTCATGTCATGTCATCTCATGTAGCCATGCAGCAAGCTGCACTGCACACAATAATCAAAGCAAACAACATTATACAGCAAAATAGGAATGCTTGGCATATAGCATCTCAAAGTCTGAGAGGTGACTAAATGATACCATCATGCATCTGCTTTCTTGGATCGTTAAAAGTAAACAGTAGTATGAGACATTGGACCATAGCATAGCTATAATTCCAGTTAAAGTATTCGGTCTTCGATAGGCTAACTATAAATTCTAGTCGTTTTATATTTCATATTTCAACAAGCCTATTACCACCTCATAGTACCTGTACCACCATAAGTAGACTACCTCTACTACATACACATTTTCATCCTCCAACAAGCCATTATATCTCAATTAAGTGTTTTTTTTTTGGGTGATAAAATACATCCCATTTAAGGTACCACCATGACATTAATAAAATGCAATACCAGAAAAATAACACATAAGGCAGTGTGACCTTCACTACCAACAATCTTCAACAACTACCTTAAAAAAGGAATGTGAGATTTAAGTTATCAGATAGTATGCCGTTAAGGAAATCTAGAAGCTTGAGGACTTGAGGGACTATACAACTATCTATTGAAAAATTATACTCCCTAGAATTAACATGTTTGGTTTTGCTTAACTATTAGATAAAAATAGCTTTACAGCCAAAAACTCTCTCTTGAGCATTTCCATTATAAGATTTTCTAAAACACAAAATACGCTAATCCAAACACACACTTAATCTTTTGGTAATTTAAGTACATCCTAAGGAAAATATAAACTTATATTAGTTTAATATCATAAGAGGGTATGATTGTACAATAGTATAGGTAAGATTATGTGATGTACATAGTGAAGAAGAGAAATTTCAATAATACCACAAATTAATGAATAATGCATCTGTCACTTAAGACATTAATCGAAGAAACAGATGCAAATGGCGGGCTACTCACTTGCTAAGAATCTTTAAGTGTATAGCATTGGCATGCATCTCCTTTGCCTGGTATAGACATATGAAAGAGCAACATAAAGAATGGCTTAATAGAACACACACACACACGTGAATATAAATCATGCAAAAATGTAATCATGATTCTCTGCTTAGTCAATACCTCAAGCCTGTTTTCCCAATCTGTGCCATACATATTGCTTAAAATTGGACCAGCCTTAACAACAAACTGAGGAAGTTCTTTAAAAAAATCTGCAATGCTGTTGAATACAAGATAAATGATAACAGTAAATAATAGAACAAACTACAAACTTATAAACTAGAAAAAGGCCAGTAAAATACTTAAGCTTAGCTGTTCTCAATATACGGCACAAGGTAAGCCCAGTATCATCAGTCTCTTCCTTCCCACTCTCCTCATTTTTCTGAGTCAATCTCTTGATAGAGTATAAAATAAAAGCAAACCAATATCGTTCCGCTTCTTCAGACTAGAAAAGAATTATACAACCTCATGAATTCAAATAAAAAATTCACTACAATTTATATTTACTAAAGAATAATGTTCATATGTACCGTTCCGTTCCCCATTGACGAAACATTTGACAGTAGAAGATGTTTGGTTTCTCCAAACAGATTCATTGCTTCGTTACAGCTTTTCTCATTCAATGCTAGCCCATTCTGTTATAAAAAAAAAACATATCAGTGTAGAATTTAATGGCTACAAAATCTCAATTTAAACCTAAGGCAAAAATAAATCTGCCTATTTACAAACAAAAACTATATTTGCACATTTCTTCTATTCTAAGTCTCACTTATTAAGCCAATTTCAACCAGATCTGGATTCAATTTAAGTAACTGAAGCCATGTGTACACGGAGTTTCGCAAAAACTTTCTTCCTAACTGACATGCTGTATCTCCATGAAGTGCAAATGATGGGCCACTCAACTTGTCAAATACAGTAACTGACCTTTAAAACACGCTGTGTCATAACTAATCGACAGATCATTTAGTGAGAACAATTTTTTAAATATTTGTTAGTGTTAGCATGTTCCTTTCCTTAAAATAACAAACTCGGCAGGGTTGTCGCATTGTTTGCTCTCTGGGTTTTCTTGATGCCTGGCTCATTGTCCATGTTTATGTCTACTATTTTCAAAAAAATTCTTCTCACCTTGCCCCAGTGGGGAAAATAATGCTTGATCCTTTATCATAAATCAGGATGGTTATGATGTTACACTTGATGAATTAGTTTTGTACTTATGTGACCATATTTTTGCATCTTCCTATCTTTCTGTATTGACTGATTGATTGATGAATAAAATATTTTCAGCTTTATCTTCCTCTATACCTATCAAAAAATGGAAATTTAACTTAGGGAAGTACTTTATGAACATTATATATATATATATATATATATATATATATATATATATAAAAGAACATATTTCATTTAGCTTCTTTAATCTTTATGCCCACTAACTATATAACTTAAAGATCCTAACTTTATACATACAAATCACTAGTATTGAGCCTTTACACGCGATTATAACATAAAACATCAATAAAAAATATACACACAAAAGAAAAATTCAGTGACTCAGAACCAAGAAACACAAAATGAAAAGAAAAAACAAGAACCTTGCAAAACTCGGCGAATCGAGACTCGGGTTGGTCACCATTATCGACCAAGGCAACCGCAGGCTTTCCCTCTTCCATGTTCAGCACAGTAGGAGGACTCATGCAAAAACCCTAATTGATGCAGATCACGCAAAAAGGAACGAATTTCACCCGGAAAAGTCGACGAATTCCAATGAAACCTACGAGAAATTGCGATATTGCTATCGCTATGAAATCTACAAACCCTAGCTCGATGGAGGAAAAAGAAGAAGCAGAAGAAGAGAGAGAATGCTAGTGTCCTCGTTCTCAGATCTTGAAACGCATCGTTGCGCTGCTGCGTTGTGTGTGTACTTTTTTTAATTTTTAATTTTATATTAATTATATATATATATATATATATATATATATTATGTTATTTATTTTTTTAAAAAAGTTATTAACTTTTGCCGCCACTTGTTATGACCTACAAGTTTTTCCCGCCAAAACATAGTCTGATGTGGATGGGGGCATTTTAGTAATTTCATCGAGTGGGTGTACGGGCATGCCTTTTCTCATCTTTCCTTGCTCCTCAATGAAGTTCTTTTTTTTTTTTTTAATTTCATAACTTAAGGCCCTTATTTGTTTCTGTTTTTGTTTTATAAAACATGTTTATTATGAGATTTGAGTTCTTGACTTTGAGGTTAAGTTATAGCTGTATAAGTAAAAGGTTAAAAGATTTAAAAAAAAAATTAGACGTAATTATGTTATAAATACATTTTAAATGTATAAATGTATTTGCTATTATATAATTTTTATTTTATTTTTTATCAAAGTATTCTTACAAGTATTGTTCTGAAGCTAATCTTTTAGACTGAAGGTGACAATAAATACATCTCTAAAATAACGATTTTAGGATTCAAATCATTAAGGTTCACCTAAGTCACAATACACTTTCACTGTAACCAACCACTATTATATTTATAGAAAAATTTCGAGGTCTTATCTTCAATGCCTTCATTTATTATCAAGCTCTCTCTATGTGATTCGCCTTTAGCTTACAGAGCTTTCCTCTAAATGATATCCTGAGCTCTGTGTCTTCTTGTTTTCTAAGCACGAACTTCCTCTATATTGATAGCCTCATCTTATTTTTATATTTAGGTTTAGATATTCAATTCTTCAAGACTTCGGCTTATTAAGGTTTATTTCTTGTGTTTTATGTGCACAAAGGACCAGAAGATGGGCTTTTAATGAGTGGCACGACATACAACAACACTACTTAAGTGTGTTATTGGGGTGATTTGCACAACCATAATCATGTCTCATATCGTTGTCATTGCCTAGGGTATGTTCAATGGTTGTTCTACATAACTAAGGTTGTGCTTCTTCAAAAGTGAGAATTAGCCTTCATGATTAATAAGAAAGTTGTAGTTATATGTCTTATATTTTCATAGTGTGTAGAATCACTCGTTTTAAACTTTTGTAGCTTAAGATATGCTTAATTTTATGCACAAAGATAAAAAGTCAAGCAAATCCACAGCAAATTTGATTATGCTAATTTGATTATGAACTTAACTTTATTCAAATCTTACATTCAAAATTTAATGGATCTACTCTAAATCTTATATTTTAGACACAAAAATAACAAAAAAAATCACAAAATGTATAAAGGAAGGGGAAAAAACCCTCTAAAGTTAGCTTATCTATAAAGTGAGTAAGTAATAATATATTAACCGTTAATTAAATCTAAAGTGTATCATGATATTAACTCACTAAATGATTTAAAGGTAAATACACATATTATAGACAAACTCACTTTAGTTGAGTCTTGTCTATAAATGAGATATATTATCAAAATATAGCTTAAATGAAAAATTTCTCTTGATTGTTTCATAATTTACATTAAATCAACCATTAATTAGATACATTAATTACAACTTAACAAGTATATCTGGTTTGTTGGAGCAATGTGGATATGTCAACTACTAGTGGAGTTGGTATTGGTTGTGAAAGTTATATGTGTAATAGAGAATACTAGGCTTATGGTATGACTAATGAGCCATGATGCCATTCCCATGAATGTTTTGCGTGCTCATTGTAGGTTAATTGCGATCAAGCTCTAAATACTATTCCCTTATTCGGAAACCATGAGGGTCTAGGCAATGTTAGGGATATCTCATGATATGAACTTCGTGTCACCTAACATAAGGGACTAGGTATTTTACAATATGTTTGATGATAGGTAATGATGGGAAATGAAAGAGAATAATAGGAAAGGAAATAATTTTTATTGTTTCAGAGTTTTAAAAAATATAGGAATGAAATAGAACACATGGGGAACTATTTCCTTTCTATTCCCCTCAAATGTTCAACTTTTGTTTATCTCAAAATTGAGGTAGAATGAGGGGAATACATGAGTAATGAAGTTTCGTTTCATTTCATTAATAAAACTTACAAATAAAGAGAATGATAACTATGTTTCATTCATTCCTTTCTTTTTCTGATCTATCATCATTTATTCTGTTCCGTTCCATTAATAAAAAAATATTTAAACACATGTTTAATTTGCCATGTTTGAGGTCTATGCCACTTTCCTTTTGAGTCTTTGGTGGATTTGGTAATCTAGAAATGATGTCACTCTAGCTTAGGAGAACGAGACTGAACTTGGAATGCATGGGAAGATTCTTTATATGGCTAAAGTTGTTATATCAATTTATGGTACTATTTCTTCTTGGAGTAGCCAAAATCGCATATTGATTTGAGAAATGCCACCGCATCGCAAGGCTTATATAAATTTGAATTGAATGTAGATAATAGTGCTTTTGGGAATCCAAGAAAGGCAAGATTTGGAGGACTTTTGACAATAATGGCTCCTGGGTGGTGGGGTTTTCTAGCCATGTTAGGCTCTGTCAACCAATTTACATGCAAAACTTTTAGCCTTGTTTCATGGCTTATGGTTGGCATAGGAGAATGGTGTGAAACGTCTCATTTGTCATTCTACTATAGAATCATTTCCACAAGTAGTCTTGCATCATTAATGAGATTAGAATGTTGTTAGTCGTTGATTGGGAGATATGGGTTAAGCATGTGTTGCGAGAAGGTAACTCTTCTACTAATTTCCTAGCCAAGCTTGGTGCGTGAAATAACAAACTCAACAAAACACCTTTGCGAGGGATGGGGAGGTTGATGCTTACGGACTCTATGGGCATTCTTCTTGTTAGGAGTTAGTTTGTGTTGTTAGGTTTTTTGACGTGCCAAAAAAATATTGATAGTAAAAAAATCTCTTTCTCTCATACTTGGCAATAACTTATCTGTTAGTTGTTGTTTTCGTTTTTTTTTTTTGAAGAGTTGCCATCATTTAATAGGGAGATATCGAAAGGAGATATGGAATATTTCAATCTGAAAAAGTACACCCAAGCACGTTATCATTTGCACATTTTTAAATCTTAAAATTTACATGGCTTAATGTTGAACAGTGTAAGATGTACTTTACCTTAAAAAATATTATTTAATTATATAATAATGTGAAATTGTTTAGTTTTAAAACTGCAACAAAATAAAATTATAAACTATGATTATGGATGTTTAAAATTTGATCTTAATTAAGTATATTGCTTAAATAATTCGCTTAAATTGAATAAAAAAATCATGGTTTAATTTAATTAGATTTATAATTACTTTAAAATTATATATATATTGGAAAAAATGTTTTACGTGAAAATAAGAAGAATAAGATAATTAGGTTTTAGATTTAATTTTGATATAGTATAGTATTAATTAATAATATGGTCTTGACGTGGATAATAATTAAATGAATAAATCCTTACCATTTGTATCTTGCATTGTTGTGTCGGCCTTGGTTCTTCTTATTTGTCCGCCTTGGTTTTTCTCTTCATCATGAGATATTTTTGAGTATTCTAAAAGTGTGTTTAGATGTGGGATTTTAAGGAATAAATGTATTTTTTAGAAAGATATAAAATTTTCTACAATTAAATGTTTTGTTTAGATATTTAAGATAATCATTTAAAAAATTCTCAATTATTTTTACAAGAAATTTCATTACTAAAAATAAGAAATTTAAGATTCCACCTCGATAGGTGGGATTTCTAAAATCCCTTCCTTTTATTCTTTGTCTCTTCAATCTTGATAGGGTCGACCCCACACTCCTTCACCATGTAGATCAAAATCTCCCTCGACGGCAACTATGGTGGCATTGACAAGATCGTCGGCATTGTGGGCAAGACAAGATCAACAACATGAATCAATGTGAATCAGAGCGAGTTAGGTGTTGAACTTCTCTGTCTCGAACCGGTGACCCTTGGACCTAGATCTAATATAACTAGGAGGATTTCAATTAACTACTAGTTATGGCTAGGCGCTAAACCCCAGCAAGCAATGAAGTTGACTAGATTTACCGGTAGATACAACACCAAGAGCCAAGGCCAAACAATGTGGTTTTTAGTGGTTCTACAATATCTTAAACTTTTGTTCATGGAAACATACCGTAAAAAAACAAATTCAAGGCTTAGATATTTTTTATCTTGATCTAAAATTTTATCAAAAAATGAATTGCTAAAGAAAATTGAAAACTTGAAACGAAAATGGTTTATTTTGTGGTGCTAATTTGTGATGGGTGTTTGCTTGCTATATTTTATTTTTTAGTTTCATTCTATTTTTATTTATTATATTTTTGTAAAAAAATTGTATTAAAATCCCAATTTCATTAATAAATTATGCAAACATGAAAATTTGTCAATGAAAGAAATTGAATTGCCCCAATTCAATTATTCTACGATTCAAATTCTCTGCAATTTTGAAAAAATATACAGAAACACAATATGACAAGTGTCATCGCATAATTATATAAATTATTAGATTGAAAATAAAATATTAATAAATTTAATTTGGATGGCTACAAAAACTCTTAGAGTATTACTCTTAATGTATACAATAATTTTTCCTTCACAGACTCACAATACAAAGAAGAAAAACTCTTGCATAAATATGATGTATTTAAGTTGTATCCACTAGGCCAATTACATCTTTAATTAATATACCCTCTGTCCATTTAGAAAATTCTTTTGTCCAATTTTATTTATCCATTTAAAAATTCAACGAGTTATTAATTATTTTTTAACTTTTTGTTAGTATTAATAAGTGAGATATAAGATTAGTAAAGTGATTTATACTAAAAAAATTAGTAAAATGATAATAATATTGAGTATCTCAATAAAAGGTAGTTTAGTAAAATGAAATGATACTTCCTTATAAATGAGACTATTTAATGAGTTTATTAATTCATGTACAATATAATATAATATAATATAATAATACAAAAAATGAAGATATATTGCCTAAAATTTTTCCTTGTGTCATCTAAGTTAATTAATAAATACATTAAATTTTTTATATGTGATAAATATATTACTTATTTTTTTATTATGTGTCATTTAATGTAACAACTTAAAAGGAATATTGACACTTATAAAAAAATTGACACATATACGTTAATATAATCAATTAAACAATCAATCAATCAATATAATCAATCAATAAATATAATCAATTAATCAATATAATTATTAATAATTATTATTATAATTAATATATAAAAAAAAAATACATAATTTAAAATTACTGTCATATTTCATCCAAGTCAATTAGTAAATGCATTAAATTTTTGAAATGTGACAAATTACATTACCTAATTTTCTACAACATGTCATCTAATGTAACAACTTCAAAGAAATATTAACACGTGTAAAAAAAATTATCACATATACATAAAAAGAAAAAAGAAATAAAATAGAAAATAGAAATTCACAAAGAGAAAGAAAGAATAGAAATTACAAAAAACATGAATTAAAAAATTTAAAAAACCTAAGAAGTCAAATATCAAATGATTGATTTAATTAATATGTTATTTTTATTTAGTCTATTTAAATTATATGAACTAAATGTACATTTTAGAGAGTATTAAAGAAGTAGAATGCATTGAGTATTATTTGATAATATTATTATAGACTATTGTAACTTTTTGTAGATATAAATTTTTTTAATTGTCACTATAATATCTATCAACTTAAGATTTTTTTGGGATAAAATTTGACATTAGTGGTTAGATTAATATAACTTTGATAATGAAAATGAAAAATTAAGGAATTAATTTACAATTAATTGTATATAAAAATGTCATTAATGAACTTTTCTTCATATATTTAATATTCAATAGTATTCAATAATAATTGCAAAAAAAAGATAAATTTTTTTTTTTTTTTTTGCTTTAAGACTTAGTTTGATATACTTTTTAAAAATAGGAGTGAAAAGTTAAGGGAAGAATTTCAAGATAATTTCATTTGTATTTTATTTATGAATCTTTTATTTGATGACATACTAAAATAACTATAAATAATAATATAATTTTTACATTATGAATTATTTTGGTATAATATTAAGAAATGAGTTCTGATTGTATTACTTAAAAATATTAATTAAGTAGTATGATTGTATAATGATATAAATTAATTGTAAATAAACGGTGAAAACATGTTGGTGACAAAGATTTATATTCTGAATTTGATTTTAATACCATCAAATCTTGAAAATTATAACAATTGATTTTTCATGGTAAATGTGGATCTATACCTTATTGAAGAGAATACGTAATGATAACAATTCAAATGAGTAAAAAATATAAAGATTTAAATGAGAGATAAGGAATTGGCCCTTTTATCTTAACAATATAGATTAAAATCCAAATGAGTGATTAAAAAAAAATTTGTATAAGTAAAAATATAATAAATGATATAAAAATTATAAAAAATTTATTGAATCCAAAATTAAAATTATCTAAAATTATATAAATAAATTATTTATTTAAATTTTTATCTAATTATTTATCTCGTGTGTTGTACAAATACAAAATACTGAATACTTTAATAGACAAATAAATATGGACAATGGACAAAGGGAATAAATAACAATTATAATTAATTAATAATTAACCTTATTTAATAATTAAAATTTTACTAACAAATATACATATTTATTAAAAAAGTTAAAATAAAGATTTTTAAATAAAAATAAGAGATTTAATATAGTATAATTTAAAAAAAATTCCTTTCATTTAAATTTTTGTGTTTTAGAATCCTTAACGAATAATCTGACTACACTTGTTAACAAAACTGTTAATAATTAGCTATCATAATTGGTGATGTAAAAAAATTCATTGGGGGTTTAAAGTAGGCCCTTTCTGTCGGATTTCATATTCCCAAGTCCAACAGCTCTCGTCTCCAGCCACCTCGGCAATGCCAGCTTGCGGGTAATCCATTCAATCATGAAATCTCAATCGCTTTCATTGTGAGTTATTGAAGTTTGGTGTTTGCTTTTGGTCCTTTTCGACTTGTATCTTTTTTCCTTTATGGGCTCATCTTTTTCTTATTCCTAAGCCCGCCCCATTGCTCGTCCCAGTTGGAGCCCATGAACATTGACCTCTTGTTTTTAGAGAACTGGATCCATTTTCTTTGGACCCAGAAACTTGACCCGTTTTCTCTCTTCACTCAAATCAAATCTCATCTCATCTCATCAAATCATCGTACCGTAATTTCCGTTCTCCTCTTCTTCCATCAATCCAATCCAATCGTGAGAAGGATCGAACGGTCAGAGCAGAGGAGGTGGCACACACACGAGTTGGTGGTGTTCACTCTGATTAATATATGTTAGTTGCTCTATTCTTTTGCTTCTTACTCTGATCTCATTATGGCTGCAACTTTTTAATTCACATTAGTTTTCCAAAATTTTGATGTTTAATATACTGATTCATAGTGTTGGCTAACACGTACATAAGCTGTTTGATGAATTGTTGAGTTCATGGCGCTAGTAACTAATCCTGTGTGTATAAGCATGATATTCATGACATTGTGACATGGAATTTTTTCTGCAACATCCGTTGAACATGTTTCATTGACCTGTTTAATATCCAAATTATGCTTTATTATAGAGTTATTTGTGATTCTGAAGCTGACTGGTTTTTCTCATGTTTCTTCTTCCCTTTCAGCAATGCCATCATTAGATATTCATTCACTGCTTCTATTCTCTGCCATTTTTCGTGTTATTTTAATTCTATATGGAGAGTGGCAAGATGCTCAAATGGAGGTTAGATACACTGATGTTGACTACCTTGTCTTCTCTGATGCTGCATCTTTAATGGCTTTGGGTGATTCCCCTTATAAGAGAACCACATATCGCTATTCTCCCTTGCTTGCATTTCTTCTCATTCCAAATTCATTCATCCATCGCTCATGGGGAAAATTTCTCTTCTCAGCTTCAGGTATGGACAAGTTTTTTTTTTTTTTATATATAGTTTCTGCAGACAATTGTGTCTTGAGTTGAAGTAGCAATGGAGATCACTTGTCATAAAAACATCTTTTACTTTATGGTTCTAATTCTATATTGTTCAAGCGTAAGCTTGGTTTGTGGGAGCAACTGTATAAACATAGATTGATGGGCTATATTGAATCGTACTAATTATGCATACATTAGATATGGTTGGCACACAGGCGGACAGGTCCTTTTTGCTGCAACTAATTTGGCCTTCAATAGTTAAGGAGGAAAAAGAAGTTATTTCTATCAAAACCAAAAAAAAGGGATAAGGAAAAAAAAATATGGCTTCATTCTCCCATCAATGTTACAAAAGTATTGTAATTGTTATACTTGGAATACTGAGCAATTTTTTTTTTTTTATGGATTAAGTGACAATTTTTTTTCCTCTGCATTAAGTTTAAGTCAATGTGTTTTTAGTATAAAGACTATGCTGAATAGTTTTCCAATCATTGCACATGAGCACATGTTTTTCATGTCTACATGCAGATATACTTGTGGCATATTTTATCTATTATATTCTAAAGCTGCGGAAGGTTCCTGAAAATCTCTGCAACTACTCTGTTATAACATGGCTCTTTAATCCATTTACCTTCACCATCGGGACACGTGGGAACTGTGAACCCATTGTTTGTGCCATGATATTGTGGATCATTATCTGTCTCATGAAAGGTATGGTGTAATACAGAAAGCAGAACCATACGGTATGGTTCAGATTTTTGTATTAGCTTTTAATTGATGGTGTTGTAAACTTGTAATAGTAATGTTCAGATTGTTATTTTTTAGTCTGTAATCCTCTTCATGTCCTAAAATGTATACTGGTGCATATGATCAGTTGGTGATATTTTATCTCCAAGATTTAGTTTAACATACCAAGAAAATCACTTTTCAATGATAGATTTTAGTAATTTTACATTCTGTATTGCATTCTACACTTGACGAATTCTTTTGGTTCTGAATTAGGAATGAAATTATAAGAATTAGTTGAAAAATGCTGTGTAAAGAATTTAACCAAAATAATTATCCATCTTTCCAATTTCCACATTTTATACCAAGCACTGACCACTGAAAATTATAATCGTTTCATTTCTATCCCTGTTCATTAATTTTATCTCTCCTACTGAGCATTCCAAAAGTTAAAAAACTGTAGTACAATATAAGAGATTCCTTCGGTGCCTTTTGTTTTTATAAGGGTACTGGTACCCTTAGCAATTAGTGGCTAATTTTTGGCCACTTGTCCTATTTAATTGAAATGTAAATACAAACTGTATTTATATTTCAAGTAAATGGGACACATGGACAAATATTAAGCACTAATTGTTAAGAGGTACCGTTACGCTCACAAAAAAAGAAGGGTTCCGGAGAAACCTCCTAGTATATAACTTTTAGTATTTTGTTGGTATAGGGGATAGAATAGAATGCCCTTTACCTGGCATTTATTTATTTTTTGGGTTTTAATATCAATTTGAAAAGTTAAGTTTGAGTCTTACATTTGATTATTAAGCTTGCTGTTGGTTGATGCACCAAAGAACCAAAGAAAGCCTTTTTCTTAAAAGGTGTAAAATATTAGATATTTGCATATCTCTTGATGCCTTGATGGTATGCTTTTTTCCCCTTTTTCCTTCTTTCCCCTGGTTTGCAGGTAATGTGTTACAGTCAGCATTTTGGTATGGACTTGTTGTCCATTTGAGGATTTATCCTATAATTTATTCTATTCCTATAATCCTGGTTCTTGATCCGAACTTCTTCCCATCTGGTCAGAAACCTGTCCTAAGGAACTGGAGTGCTATTCAGGGAGAGAGACCCAAAGATGGGAATGGCTGGTATACTTTACATAATCTATTAAAAAGTATATTCACAAGGGACAGACTGATATTTGGACTGATCTCAGTATTGGTTTTCCTCTTTTGTACTGGTCTGTTCTTCTGTTTATATGGGTGGGAGTTCCTGCATGAGGCGCTGCTGTACCATCTTACCCGTACAGATCCAAGGCACAACTTCTCCATCTATTTCTATCATATCTACCTTCATTATGGGCATGATATTTCGGTGGTGGAAAAGCTTATCTCCTTTTTGCCACAGTTTTTGGTGCAGCTGGTTCTTATTGTCTGCTTTGCACAGGATTTGCCATTTTGCCTATTTGTGCAGACTGTGGCATTTGTAGCATTCAATAAGGTTTGTCAATTAATAAAGAGCAATAGATGCTGAAATTTCCTTTAGTGCTACATATTTTCCATTTTATTAAAGTTTTTATATAGACTTCAGTAAATTAGATTGTTTATTTCAAGCAGAATTGTATCTATATCGGAATCTTTTTTGGTAATGGTCTTTCAAAGCAACATGCTTCCTTATATTTTTATGTTAACAGAAATGTCTCAAACTACACATCTGATTTCTGTGTATTTTGTAGGTGATTACAGCACAGTATTTTGTGTGGTTCTTTTGCTTGTTGCCTCTAATACTCCCATGGAGTAAAATGAATCTTAAATGGGATGGCTTTTCTTGCATTCTTTTGTGGATTGGAGCTCAGATCCATTGGTTAATGTGGGGCTACCTGCTTGAGTTCAAGGGTAAAAATGTCTTCTTACAGCTTTGGGTGGCAAGCTTAGTGTTTCTGGCTGCCAACATATTCATCCTTGTCATGATTATTCGTCACCATAGATATGCTTCAGTTTTCAAAGGTTTAGAGCATACCGACTCCAAGAATGTAGCTAAGCTTGAGTGAGTGACCCTGATCCATCGTAAATGATTTTCATCCTTATCGGTATTATTCATCACCGTGGCTGTGCTTAAGTTTTTGAAGGTTAAGAATACAAGTTCATAATTACAGTTGAATTTGAGAATCAATAATCATGTTGAAATATGGGAATTTTTTTTAGGTGAACATATAGGTGAATCAATGCATTATTGTTTTGTTACCTGTATGCTTCCCCCCTCCCCCCCTCCCTCCCCAATTCATAATCTGAAGCAATGAATTCTTTTTATTGCTTTCTCAATCTCAGCCTTTTGTTCTTCATTTTGCACTTGTAGACTTGAGCTTAAGATCTTTCAGGAAACTCTTTCCTAATTTTTTACCGTACTATATTTGGCAACTTGTACATTGGTAGCTTCACACTTTTATGTAAGAGAGGAATGCTAGAAGAGAGTGTATTCAAAAAGTGTGATAAAAGAGTATTTTCCTAGCATTCCTCAATTAACAAAATCCAAATATAATCCCTTTATTTTCAGTGACGTATTTAAGGGAGGACGTGGGGTAAAATTGTCCTTGAATGCATTGATTGTTGCTTTCAATTTTTGGTTGACTGATGAGGAGACTCGATTGTTGCATTCAATTATTCTATTGTTTTTAGGTATATTGACTCAGAATTTTGTTATATCTTCTTATCCAATTCTCTTAATATTAAATAAAAAAGTATTTAATGACAAAATAAATATATTTAATATTTTAAAATATAAAAATATTTAATATTTTTTTCATTTAATAATTAGAAGGATTAGTAAGAAAATTGAGTAAAAAAATTTATAATTATTCATTGACCCATCACCTAAAAAATGTGAACCAACTCTGTAGCATTGATAAAGCGAAAGAAGTAGTAAAAACTGAGTGAATGAGGATAATTGGGGAAAAAAAGATACGAGAATAGGGAGGATCTGTTATGCAATGGTATGAGGATTAGAATTAGAAGAGTTTTTAAATGATGAGTGGGTGTTTAGAATTAAAATCAAGGAGGATTCTAGCATGCTCACAAATTATTAGGAGCATTTATACTCATAAAATTGTGACGCGTTATAACTTTTTTTTAAAAATCTAATTATTATATATATAAATATTATCAGTTAAAATTTGTAAGATTTCTTGTATGCATAGTATGTACGACAAAATAAAGGATTGATTCTATTTACTGTATGTGGTTCTGGATGAGTGTAAATATTATTAATTGAAATCTGTAAAATTTTCTATATGTACATATGAATCAAACCTAAAACTTGTTCAATAGGTTACTGGTTGTAAATCTCACTTGTTCAAATTTTTATTATTATATCATTGGTGATTAGGCCATGAAAAATTTTGTGAGTACCATTACTCACACTCAAATGTGAGTATCAAAGACAAACTCTAAAATCAATGACTTGAAGTGGTAATATGGGTAGGGATCTTGAAAAAGAGAGCTCAATAGACACTCCAGAAAGAGCTCATTGACAGCACCTAATTTTGACTATAAAAAAAGAAAAAGAATCAAAAGAAAAATAAAAAAGAAAAAAATGTGCTCTTATATTGGTAAATCATTTTCTTCACCAAGTCCCACAATTAAAAAATATAGTATTTCACCTTCCATTCTCTTATATAAAGAGTTAATTCTTAAATGCTTTGTAAAGAAAAGAGGAAAACACTTGGACTTATACAAAGTATAGGACCTAAGTTACTTCAGTAAATTTTTTTTGAGTCGTTTTATCTCTTTTTTGTTGCAAGGGAGAACAGTGAGCCACCCTTCAATGTGTGGTTCGTGAGTGCACATGGAACTAGTGCACCAAACTTCGTCGGAGTCGGGGCCAAAAGCCTTTGTGGTGACTTGTCCTTCCCCTTTTTTAATTTAAACATTGTTGGCATCCCAATTTTGATGACATAGGCCGACGACTCGGAAACTGCGAAATGAGCTTATGGGCTAGTGTGATCCATCTAGAAGGATGGCCCAATTCATTTGGAGCTTAAAAACGTTTAAGTTTTGGATAAGGAAAATTAAGTTGAATTGATTTTAACCTAGTCAACCCCTCTTTACACAAAATTTGAAGTACCGAGCTTGCTTAGAACCTCAACCTCAGCTGAACCTTGATACCCTTTTTTTCAGCGGCAGCTCTAGCTAAATCCTCAAGAGGAACGGTGGTGTATATTTGAGGCCAAGAAAAAAGAAATTCGTTTGATGCATGTGAGACTTTGGAGATGTCATGCTAGAAGGAAGCTCTCTTACTGAGAATGGCGAGGAAAAAAAAAAAACATCATGGAAGATCTAGAAGACTCTACACTTAACGTTGTTGGCATAGCTGTCACAAGACAAGAATTTTAATCGTTACCCATGAGCCACCTCACCTTGCCAACTATCCTCTCATTTTCGCTTCATACCCCCCATATAATTTCCACCCGTTGGCTCAATATTGAAATGAAGTGAGTTTCCTTCACAATTCTACACACCTAAGTAGATAAAAAGTAAAACTCATTCAATTGTAATTTTTTTTCTCGACTCCCTTATTTTTATTTCTTTTTTTAATTTGATTTCTTATTTTTTTTAATTTGGTTCATTATCTTTTAAATTATCCATCAAATAGTCTTTCTGTTAATCTTCTATCATCTTTTTAACAGAAATGATTATGTGTTACTTACAGTGTCATATTATATCCATATCATTGTCATATTAATGGCATAGTGACACATTATTACTATTAGTAGCATGTCATCACTTTTGTAAAGATTTGTAATAGAACTATAACAAAAAATTACATTGATATATAATTTGTAAAATAAGAGACAAAATTGAAAATAAAGAAGATAAGAGATGGCATTAAAAAAAGAAATAAAGATAAGAGACTATAATGTCTATTTTACCTATATTTAACATGTTCTATAAGACACATTCAGCATCTGATGTGGTATTTGTTACATCTCTCACCTATAACCAGTTTCAAGTATAATCAATCAAATTCATGTCAAATTTCATTTAGAATAAGTGACTTTTTTCTTTTTAACAGAAATTAGGATGAGACGTCATCCCCATTTTAAGGTTAAGACAAAGTTTTAATTTTAGTAAAAATTTATAATAAAATTACAATTTGTTTACTACTGATAAAAATTCCTAAATTCAAACTCAAATCATATAATTGTGATAAACGAAAGAAAAACCGTATGATGTCTTACCCTTCGGGATCACCGGATCAGTTTACTTTTGTCCAGTCATGGCAACAAAAACCCCACACTCCGCTATTAATTGAAAGCCTGTGGCTCAGTACTTAAGGCCAAGGAAGTTTAACAAGAGTTTATTTCGGATTTGTTGTACTTGATGATGTGTAATGCAGGCTACTGTTGCTTGCACTTTATCAAATATTGTAAATATTTACAATAGATATTGTGTTCTACTGTTGTTCACTTGAATTGCCAGGAATAAGGAGTCAACCATGAGGGGAAAAAAAATTGTATGTGGACTTTTTGATCGTGGCATAAGCACTCATTGGAGCATTGTACCAACCTGTACGTATATAGCATATGTATTCAATAAGAAAAATAGTACTTCTAAAGAGGTAACACTCAGAAAAAGAACTCGACAAATATGAAAAATAATTCATCTATATTCTTTTTTTCCGCTTAATTTGAAAAAAAAAATCAATTTAAGTGGTTGAAAACCTTGCCCACTAGTTTTATCCCTAAATTTGGATGGTAGGGCAGTTTGTCTGATTGTTAGAAATCAAGGAGAAATAATAATTCATTTTATGAATAAAGGGGCACATTGTAGTTTAACCAACCCCCACCCCCACCCCAAATAAAAAGATATCTCGTCATCAATTTAGACTTAATTAAAGCTTAGTGTAAACATGTTACTCCATATTTCTGTGTATTGTTCTTATCACGAGAGGGGAGGGAACTCTGGCATTTATAATGACTTAACCAGGTATCAGGCAAATACATGATTAATGCAATGCATTTAAAACATTACCATCCTCTTTCTTGGGTAAGACTATATCATATAAAAAGCACAAATCATCATCAAAATTGAGTTCCAATATTACAAACAAGTATCAGGACATCCTACAGTATAATCTGCTTGGAATAAAGGAAATAGAGAAGTTGCAAAAGTTCTTATTAGTTCTTGCATAACATTGATAAGGATTTTAGAGTACAGAAGCCAATTGGCAGAACTACACATAGTATGCATATAAAATAACATCCAACCCTCTTGTGGCTCCAATTCCATCCTTCCACGACATTTTCATGATTTCTGCATTATGATTAAACGCAAGATGAGATTTGGCATGCAATTGATATGAAAAATGAAAAATTAAAAAAAAAAAAAAAAGCTGTTCATATGCATGCGTCTCTTACCTGCATTGGAAGGTACAATTTGAACTCTGGTGGGAGTTCCTCTTCAGAGTAGAGGCGGTCAGAGAAATATATCCTTCTAAGTCGACAGTTTGCATGGACCTGAACTCGCAGTGTCTCCACATAATTAGTACCATATGCTCTCTTGGTGAAATCAGCCAGGTTAAACTGGATTTGATTCCACCCCTCATCCATTCTCAGTGGCATGGTGCAAATGTATGGCTTTACTCGAGTGACAGCCTATAACATGGAAATAAGAAAAATAAGCAATCACCTGTAATGCATACTGACAGTATTTCAGACAGAAATGGTATCACTGTATTTCTGAAAATCAATAATCTTAAGATTTTATTTCAGTAAAAATGCCACGGTATACCTTAAAAATGACATTGCTTAATAGTAAGAACTTTAATCACTAATTTAACACTAACCTAGCCAAGTCTTTTAGCAATTTAAAAATGAAAGATTGATATGAAACAATAGACTTCCAGTCATTGAATCACTCAAATCATGCAAATCCAGAATAGAATCTTCTTCTTTTTCATGTCCTTTATTTCACAGTATGCAGAACAAATAAGAAAATTCAATTTCCTTCCTCAAACTACAGGGAGTATGATTGTGCTCCCCACACTATTTTCATGGGCAATGTCCACTTAGTAGCAGATTAAACATGTCAAATTTTAAAAGTAAATAAATATGTAAGATCAATATTATTTGATTTCCTGTTAATATAGCTAATTAATCTTCATACCAAATGATCAATGAGTAAATATCACCTTATGGAAACTACTACAATTGATGTTACTCAATCTCAAAACAAATTTTGCATGTACAAACTAATGCATCACGTAGAACATGATATTTGTGAATTTACATTGACGTAGACCTTTACCAAAAATAGATAAGAGGATACAAATTGTGAAATTGCGGACTCCACAGACTTGGGCAATGTCACCAAGATTTTTCTAAGACTTTCTGACAGTTAGATACGGTGACCAGAAAAAAGAATCATGCAACTGTGTTACTAGACAGAAGATCAAAGTTCTCTATATTAGATACAAGCAAGCACTCATGAACAAAATACACATGGAAGAAATTAAACATCTGCAAGTTGTTGGGAAACCCGCAAGACACACAAACATGGGCAGACTTACACACTTGGAAATTAGAAGCTCGAAATCGTCGTCTGACATTCTTATCATCCAAAACTTGGATCTCAAATGTGAAATACTTCTTTAGATTCTTGACAATCATAACCAAGAATGGAAGTTTTATACCAAGTGTTGCAGCTGGGTCAGCTGGGCACGTAATGTATGTGGACTGAATATTTGATCCAATTATTTCCAATACATTGGATTGTAGGTCTTCATCCTGTGGTCGTTTTATATGGCCATTCACAACTATAAAAAAAGTCCAAGACAAAATCAGTCACATAATAGTTACCTTGAACATAAAAAAATTATTACGTATCATCAAGTAAATCACAGATATGTTAAGACAAACCATTAACTATTTGAGACAGTATCATTCGCCAAATATTAAATATCACCAAGTAACAAACCAAAGGGATTGACCAACTAATGTAACCATATCAAATTATTAGAAAGATTATCTAACTCTTATTTCTCTCATGCTTCAAGACTAAGTACAAAGCACATCACACAGATTATGTAGGACATGAATACAAGAAATATCCTAGACAGTGGGAAATTTTCTCTTACTTGTTTCATCTTTATCAAGCTTCTTTACAACAACAACAACTAAGCCTTATCCCACTAAGTAAAGTCAATTACATGGATCAATTGACGCCATTGGGCTCTATCAAGAACTAAACTTTCAATAATACCATTTACTACAAGGAGCCTCTATCCATCTTCTTCTCCCATTACCAAACAACCATAGGCAAGTTTTTGTCATCTTCTCCTCAACAGGTGCTACTCCAACTTTCTCCTTAATGCAATCATTCTTAATCTTGTTTTTTCTTGCCCGCTCATCCACCTTAACATTCTTATCTCCACTACACTTATTTTTTTGCTCTTGTTGGCACTCCATTTCCCACCATTTACTACAACAAGGGTATAATCATCAAAATAATTCAGAAGACATTGTTAAGTGCATATTGAAAGAAGATACATGGATTTAAAGACATGGTGTTTCAACTGAGACGGAGTAACTTAATAAAATCTTTTGACAAGAGAAAGAGTCACTCAATAAAGTGATCTAAAGAATGTATAAATTCCCTTTCACAACATTGTGAATGATGGAAATACCAAAATTCATCCCTCATAGTCATAAGCTCATGAAAAACTAAAGCAATTACACAACAACCCTTCATGACATGAACAAAAGGGCAGCCCAGTGCACAAGTATCACACCATTGTGGGGTCTAGAGAGGGTCAAATGTACCTTGTGAGGTCACAAGGTGGCAACCTTACCATTTCACGACATGGACTATAAAATTTTTTTGAAAAGGAGAATAAAACATCATTTTGACATAATAAATGCGAGGCAGCATATTGAATTTAAAACAAGCTATAATACCGCATGATAGTGATACTGCAAAGTGCAAACCAGAAAACATTTACCTTCTTTGTCCCATATCTGCAAAGGCTTGCTCCTAAAAAAAATGCAGAATTTCATCATCATCATCATCATCATCATAGCAAATACGTGAAACCGAAATATGGAACAAACAGGGTAAAACACAACACAACATACCCAAGGCTGTACAATATGGAAAGAAATCCAGATTGGAATGTGTTCTTGAACATTTTTCTGCACTAGCAAGAGCCACAATGAGGTCAAGCTTTCAACCCAAAAACTAAAAATTGATAAAACAAAGGGCATAACATGCAATTCAACATGAACGACGGAACCAATTTGAATTCAGGATAATAAAAAATAAAACAAAACAAAAAGTAACTGAAAATTACAACGCGTGAGAGAGATGGAAGAAAGCGAAGTACCAATCTGAAACCCTAGTGTGATGGGAACATTAATTGTTGCGTTCGGGAACATTAAAGGATAAAGAAACACAAAAAAAAAATGGAAACAAGTAAGATGAGAGATTCGAAACCTGTTTGTTTCTCGGGAAAATTGGCGTGCGGAAACGATGTTACAGGACTCGGGATTCCGCGGGAAAATACTCTCAAGGTTTTGCTTCTTGTTGAGGGAGAAGAACCCAGAAACACAAATGACTTCGATTCATCAATCATTAAATTAAATTAAAAGGTTATGACCGAGGAAAAAATAAATAATTAAATTAAAAGGTTATGACAAGAAAATAAAAAGTATTTTTAATTATAAAACTTTGTAGTTTCTCCTTTGAAGGAAAAACAATAATTAATATTTTACTCTTCATGACTTGAAAATTTTAGTAATAATTGTTATTCTTTCCTCCTCAAGTTATATTTTCAAAATCTTTATTTAGTAAGTTATAAAATAAGAATTAATTTAAATTTAAAATTATTTTAAATTAAGTTTACTGAATATAAAAATTTATTCAAATTAATCTTGAAGTATGACTCGATTGTCAAACTAAGTTAGCTCAAAATTCATCAAAAATACTTTGTGATTAAGGTGGGAATAACTCGCGTAACTTATCAAAAACTTGCACTTAATTTATTTTTAATTTACTTAGACTTAAGCTTATTTAACAAATAAATTAGACGTAAAATTTAAAAAAAAAAATTAACCGGCCACATGTAAAATAGTCTTAAGAATGTGTCAACATTGACCAATCTAGGAAAGGGATGAGGAATAATGAGACAGTACTTCAACCATAATGTGCACTTTAATATAAACTCATGTTCATGAAAAATAAAAAATAAAAATCTAATCAAATAGGTTTACATTTGCATCAAAATAAAATTGAAAGTTGCGTGAGCAATTTGATCTACTAAAAAAATAAAATGGGAAATATGCATATTGTCATCTTTACAAATAAAATGGATCACCATTGCAGCTATTGCTTCTAGATTTTTAACTGTTTATGAGTGTTAATCTAATGTTGTAATGCAAAAGGAACCAATTTGAGATTATAAAAATCACGATTTTATGTATAGTGGATAGATCAATTATGAAGTGGCAGAGAAATTGAACACAAGTCAAGATGGAAGTTTTAATTATTTTTTTTGGTACAATAGAGAAAAGAAAGGAAAAAACTAGACTCTAAGAAAAGGAGTCTTAAGAGCATCAGCTAACAAAGGAAGAGCTAACCCAGTGGGAGGATTCTCCCAAGGCTTCCACTTTTCCTCACTATCAGAACCACACCTTGTGAGAAAATCAACACACGTGTTGGCTTCCCTAAGCATATGAAAAATCTGGACATCCCACTCAAACACCAACATCCTTCTAATATCACAGACAATGTTTCTATACTAATGAAACTTGCCAACACTAGTAGAAACCAAAGAAATGGCATCAAGGGAATCACTTTCACACAACTTTTTTGCATCTAAGCTCCCAAGCCACTTTCAACCCATTAAACATGGCCAACAACTCAGTTAACAAATTAGTAGCATGACTAATATAGCCAAAGAAACCCACATACCAAGATCCGTCTTGTTTCCACACAATGCCACCAAAACCCACACGACCAGGATTCCCCAAAGAGCTACCATGTACATTCACCTTAACAAAGCCATCAACAGGAAGAGTCTAGTTAACCCATCTTTGAGGGTGAGGGTGAGCATGAGCCATAGAAGGTTGCAACCAATGATGCACAGATATGAGTACGAATATTCTTTGAGATAAATTTCTTAAAAATTAATAATAATATGATCGTCATAACATATATATAAAAAATCATAAAACATGTCATTTTAAATAACTTAAAATATTAAGTATCATAAAATCATAAAAAAAATCCAAAGTATAGAATAAATAATTTCATTAAATACTAAAGTTATTGTTGAAAATTAAACTATTCATTATACGCGGATAATAACTGCTTCTTTAACTCTGATTCATCAAGTGATAAGGATGCAATCTCAAGGCTTTCAGCACCATCAAACAACACCTATTCATCTCCAGTGAAATCCTACATTTTGCTCTCTCCACTATTATACTTTTCGCTCTTCCTAGATAAAAGACGAAGATTTGTATGTACATATACTAAATATTCAGCCTTTTTAAGATTAATCTTGTTTCTCTTCATGGAGTGAATGAAAGAGTAAGTGCTCCAATTCCGTTCACAACATGATGATGAGCTCAGTTGTCCAATAAGCTTCAAGGTAATGCCTTGAAGTAATGAGGTTCCAGAACCATAAGTTATCTACTATTCTTTTGACTCCAAAAGAGCTCTATCCGCTAAAGAATCTTGAAAGCCGAATTCGTCTAGCTCTCCAGAGAATTTAGAAAACTCTCTTGTTACCTTTCTTCTTTCATCAGAATCAGTAAAATATCTTCTTAAGCACTTCTGTCTCTCAGTGGAAATCTCATGATTTCTATGTGGAGAAACTCTATTTGGTCCTTGTTGAAGCCATTGTTGACTATAATACTTATTTAATAAATAAAAAATTTAACTAATATTAATACCATAAATGCAACAAAATAAATTTAAAAAAATAAAATTAAAAAAGAATCATTTGAATTTACTTAGGATTTAGTGAATGTGCTAAGCAATGCAAGGGTGTGCAACTTTTTGTCCACTGATCAATAAGAATTTGATAAACAACACTATAGAAGGATGATGTACCTCCTTCTTTGACCCTTTCATGGTAGAATATTATAGTCTTCACTTGCTCAATCATTGAGTCCCACATATCATAAATCAAGTGAAGTGTAGGCTTATCAGTATCACACAATCGAAGCATATCACAAATAGGTCTTGTGAAATAAAGAATATAATCCACCTTGTCCCACCAAGAATCATCAAGAATCATTGCTGTCACATGTGTTGCTTTTCCAACATCATCCTCCTTATAGGTGTTCTACTTCTCACTAATAACCATATTTTGGAGACCATGTTTGATGAGCCTTAGTCTTTTCAACATAACTATTGTGGAAGCAAACCTTGTCTCGGCAATAGAAAGTAGTTTTAAAGTCACAAACTCATTGAATATAGTAAGCCTCACAGAATGGTTCATAATAAAATTTCTAATAAACATAGCATCACCACTAACTAAAGTGATCCACTGATATTCCTCATAAACAACCTCATTCTTCTTCGTGTTTCTAGCCACACATATATTTTTCAAAGCAATATTGAGTGTGTGCACCACGCAATGAGTTCAAAAAATATGAGGATAGTCATTTTCAATAAGAAGTCCAACTGCCTTACACACGGGGGCATTATCAGTGATAATTTAAACAATTTTTTTGGGTCCAACCTCTTCAACAGTGGATTTAATTAGACCTGCTATGTAATTCTTATCTTTTATCTCCTTAGAACCATCAATGACCTTTAAAAATATAGGACCTTCATCCGAAGCGGCCATAAAATTAATCAATGGCCTCCTTTGCGCATCAGTCCATCCATCAGTTACTATACTTATTCCCTTTTCACTCCAAGTCCCTTTGATTAGTTCAAGTAATCTCTCAACATTTGCTATTTCCCTTTGTAACAATGTAGCTCTTAGAGAATTGTAATCAGGAGGAATAAAACTAGTAATAGAATTATTTGCAGCAAACTGATATGAACTAATGTAATAAGGATTGCATGCAAGATTGAAAGACAAACCAGCAGAATAAAACAGCTTAACAATTTCAGACTTAAGTTGCTCTCTAACTTCGGCATTGAAAGCTCTATCTAAAGGGTTACATGCCCTTCTTTTATTTCCTAACACAGATTATGATGATTGTTGAAATGAGTCAATAATAGATATAGGAGGAAGGGAAACATTTCTTGATTTTCTTGATTCTTCAGCATACTTAACAACTTTTTGAATTTCAGCTAAGTATTCGTCATTCATCTTTGGACATATATCAATTCTAACACCAGTAATGGTTCTGACAAAAGTTACATACCCATCCTCTATTTCTACTACCCCCAGGAGCAATGACTTCATCTCTTATAACATAAGCTCAAAGAGGAGTAGTTATTTTTTACTTGTCATCAACAATAAATTTATTAATTATGTTGTCAGAACTACTATTAGGCTCAAACATTCTTAAATATTAATCTAAAAAAATAAAAATAAAAATTTATTAGAAACTAAAAATTAAACTCAAAAATTATAATTCATAAAATTAATCAATATCATAAAATTAAAGTCACATATTAAAATTTATCAATCATAAAATTTTTAAATATTAAAAATTATCACTAAAGAAAAGAGTCAAGATAAAAATTTTAAAAATTAACAATTCCAAAACATTGAATCAATTAAAAAGTTAAAAATTTTCAATCACAATTAAATTGTTAGTTCCAAAATATGAGTAAACTTAAAAATTTTTAGTTGTTGAAAAGTGAAAACAAAAAAGTTATAGCTTATAATTAAAAAAGAATAATGATAAACATTTAAAATGCTAATATTATTAATTTAATAGTTTCAAAAAGTCAAGAATGATGATAAACATTTCAAAACGTGATAGTACAATTTGAAAAGTAAAAATTTTAACATTAAATTATTAATAAAAGTAAAACAAAAGATAAGTGGCTTAAAAGTCATCAACAAACTTCACGTGTTGGGTACAACTTTTACTTGAAAGGTGCAAATTGCAAAGAAAGTCTCTGTTTTAAAGAGGAAACACCGAAAGTCTGAAATAGAAACAGAGTGAGAGTCTGAGAGAGCTTCGACCGGAGAGATCAATAGAGCTTCGATCAGGGAGAGACGAGATGAGCTTCAGTGCTGTAGCGAGTTACTCCACAACCTATCACAGACATATGCACAGCAAAGGTCCGAGATGGAGGTTGGAGAGTCATCGAAAAAATTGCAGTCACAGATCAGAGAAGGAGGCCGCAGATCTAAAAAACCATGGTTGAATGAGTGTTTTTTGACTCAAAATATAAGGTTAAGGTGAGTTAAATAGGCTGAATCTATTCGATAAGTTTAATCCCAAAAAAATCTCAAATTTTTCAAATTGATTTGATTCACCGACTATTTATGCATTTTTTTTTGCCTTTTTGGGATGTTTCAGAACGTGTCCGAAAAAAAAGAGAACTGTCCGTACGTTTTCTGGTGATCCGTACGCGTTTTCGTTTTCGATATGTATCGAACACCGGTACAGCGGCCTGAGAGCCGTACCGGTGCTTCATAGGTTGCAACCAAACATCCCACTCCTTAGCCATCAACACAATATTTCTAACACTAACATGACAAGGAATTGATACCTCATAAAAAACAGCCTCATTTTGCGCATTCAAATCCACCAAAAGGATGAAAAAAATAGTTTTAGATTAAGCCTGGACTGCACCCATTGAAACAAGTCCATGGTGAAGAATTCTGAATTATCATGGAACCTCAAAACCGATCATATTTGTTTAGAAAATTCACAATCCATCAAGCAGTGAAGTGAGTCTTCCATCAAACCATTACATCAGATACAAGTAGGTGAAGTTGCCATTCGAAGTTGGTACCTTATAGAGTTAGTAGGGAGCACATCCTGATGTAACATCCATAACATCATGCGAACCTTCTCTGGAACTCGATGTTTCCAAATCCATCCCCATGAAATCCCAGTATACAAGTTCCTATTTTTCTTTAGAAGCCAATGATAACTTGACCTTGTGGAATAGATTCCCGAAATATTATCATCCCATATCAAACAATCAACGCCCGAGACCATTAAGGTCATATGAAACTAAGAAATTTTCTCTCTCACATTCTCTAGAATATTAGTATACAGGATGTTAAAGAACCAAGATCCATCATGCCACACATCTCTTAATCTAAGATCTATATCATAAAAGTTAACCATATCCACTTGCTCAGCCAAGCTGCCATCCTGCAAATAATTCAAAAACCAAAAAGAACTAGCACCATTACTAATTTTCAAACGATACCCATCCGTAAAGGAAACTAGCGGCTTTAACAATAGCTCTCCACATAGGTGAAGAACCACTAGGTGGGATAGTTTGGAAAATATCACCTTCAGGGAGATATTTGTTTAAAAGAACCCTGGTCCAGCATTTGTCAAAATCATGTAGCAAATTCCATACCATTTTACCCAAGAGAGCTATGATACTCAATCTAGCCTCCCTGATACCAAGACCACCATAACGTTTTGGTTGAGCCACAAATTTCCAATTCACCAAATGCCACCCTCTTCTGTTATTATTATTTCCCCAAATAAAATTCCTTACAGTATGGTCTAACTCGCCACACACCGTAGAAGGAAACCAAGAAGTTTGCATGGCGTGGATGGGGAGAGATGTTAGCATAGAATTAGCCTGCGCCACTCTACCTGCCTTATTCAAGAGTCTTCCCTTCCAAGAAGCAAGCCTGGTGCTCATTGAAGAAAGCCTGGTGTGCATTTTCTCAATAATGAAGTTAAAATCTGCCCTTTTCACCTGACCCTGGATCATAGGGTACCCAAGATACCTACCAAAACTCCTTGTGAACCTTAAAGAAGTAATTTCAGTGAACTTATTTACTTTGCTTCGTATAATATTCGCAGAACACATGGCCAATAATTTCTTGACATTGACTCTCAAACCCGAGGCAGCACAGAACTCATTCAACACACTACAGATAAGCCTAGCTTGGGATATCTTAGCTTTAGTAAATAAAAGAATGTCATTAGCAAAAAATAAAATAAAATAAAAAATGACAAGCCCATTTTTAGAAATTTTCACAAGAAGCCATTGCTTATTTTCAACTTTTTTCGCTATCAATATGGCTAACTTCTCTATACACAACACAAATAAGTATGGATACATGGGATCACCCTGTCTAAGACCCTATTTGAGGCAAAACTTTGCGATCTATTCCCATTCCAAAGGCTCGAAAGTTAGCTAGAGGAGACACAAAACATTATAAGATCAATAATCCTTGCAGGGAAGTCAAACCTGTAAAGTTTGCCTTAAAAAATCCTAACTCACATTGTCATATGTCTTCTCTAAATCAATCTCAAAGGTCATAGCACCTAACTTAATCTTATTTTTGTGCATAAAATACAAGAACTCCTAGGCCACAATAGCATTATCAGAGGTCCCTTTACCTGATATGAAGCTGCTTTGAAGGAGTCCCACTAGCTCATCTAAAAATGGTCTCAACCTATTAACCAGGACTTTAGTAACAATTTTATACATAACATTACATAGGCTAATAGGTCGAAACTATTTCATATGTGTTGGTTGGTCCACTTTAGGAATCAACACAACAGGAGCTTCTGCAAGTTGCATCAAAGGAACCATGACCGAAGGCATCCCTAACCATCTTCTAGACATTATTTCCAACTAAATCCCAGTAATGCTTAAAGAAAAAAGGATGGAATCCATCAGGGTTGGGCACCTTAAACAATTTCATGTATTTCAACGCTACATGCACCTCGTCCTTACTAACAGGAGCCACCAATGCAGCTCCCCCCTCGATAAATAAGGACATTCAATTATCCATTGGAAAGATAACAACACTTAGATGGGATTGAGGAGCAAATAGGTTTCCAAAAAAGGTCAAAGCCAATGCCTGCGGAGCCTCACAATCTATACACCAAATATTATCAGCTACAAACAACCCTTCTATTCAGTTTCTTTTTTTTCTTTTCCTCCTCATAACAGTTTGAGTGTGAAAGAATATTGTAGTGTTTAGGTCCCTGAACTCAACCCACTTCTCTCTAGATTTTTGGAACCAAAGAACCTTTTCTTGAAAAAACACAAAATTGTATTCGCTTTACTGTTGATTCTTTAGAACTACCAAAAAAGTAGATTCCACGTAGAGAAATTCCTACTTAAACCATAGGCACCATAGTTAGATGCACCAGGTCAATCAAGACTTAGTATTTTTATTAATTTTTATGAAATTAATTATGTAACACAATTATCCATAAAAATACTAAATCATAATTGGCTTAGTCTACCTAACTAGGTGCCCATGGTTTAGGTAATAATTTCTTGTTCACATATGCTAAACTTATTTGGATACCACTAAGTCTCGCTTCCAGCAACATATTTCTTCCAAAAGATATTTCCAAAGATTTCAACATTAAATTTCAAGGAGTCATCCTTCACATTATCTAGAGCCCTTAGAATGTTGTGTTCACCTCTTTCCCAAGCTTGAGCCACCACCTGGTCAAACTCAACATGAGAAACCTACGATGCTTCAAATCTAAACAGACAGTGAACTCTAGCCAAAAGCATCCCACCACAACATAACAAAATCGAGTTGCGACCGGAGGCCACATGATAAAGGGTCTCAAGGGAAGCTTTAGGAAAACGTTTCCTCCATTGACTATCAGAAATGACCATGTCAAATCTCTTTGAAACAGAGCGAATACCATTCATGTTCCAATGCAAGTATATTTACCTTCTACAAACCCCAACTCAACCAAATTACAAGCCTCAAGCATATGAGCAAATCTGCCTGCTCTAGACACATAAAAGGATCCACGCCTAACTTCATAAGGAATAAGCACCTTACTAAAATCACCAAGAAGAACCTAAGGATCAAGGATAGCATGGCAGATAGTTACAAGATAATCTTAGAGCTAAGACTGAATAATTGGAGTCAGACTCCTATAAACCAGCGAACAAAACCAGTGAGAATTACCTTTAGAAGTCTTGATTGTGACCACTTGGTGCTAATTATCGTGAACAGAGAAGGAATAAAGGTCCTCATCTTGGCACAACACCCATATCCCTCCAAAATGACCAGTTGCTTCCTGGATAACAAATGCCACATACCCCCAACTTTTTCCAAAAACACTATTAAACTAGGTTTATATCTAGTAACAATATCCTTCGCATATCTTTTGTCTCTAACATTCATAGCTCCCTTAACATTCCAACATAATATAGAAAAATGATTAAGCATCATCATGATAAAAGAAGGAAGAAGGATCCTCAAATAACTACATGGCAACAGCTGCAGTTGTTCACGTCTACGTTCTCCTATAAAGGTTAATCTTCCTTTTGCATGATATTACTTTCCTGCTAGACATGCATACTATAAATACTATCCACTTGGTTATGGGACAAATCTTGAGTAGGAGCCTGTTGTGATCCCTTTTGCTGATCCTGATCACCTACGTCATGTGGATTATTATTTGGGTCATCTACAAAAATAAAATGGTTCGCTAAAACGACCTCTATAAGCTTAACAATTTTATAAGACCCGATCTTATTCTCCTATATAGCCTCATTTCGCACACTATCTATACCCACTTGCTGAACCTCAACATTTTTTATCCTATAATTAGTCTCATAATGAAGAAGCTCTGTGGCCTCAACTACCAACTTTCTCTTCTCCTGGTCCACCTTGGTATTTTTCTTCTATTTTGAGGCTCCACTAATTTTCATAACTCCTCCAACTGGACCACCCACTTGAGGAGCCCTTGTATCCTCCTTTCTAAACCTGAACCCAGTACTTCTCTTTTCACTTTTATTGTCAATACCCGAGTGAGCACTAACTTCCCAAATACCTCCAAAGGGCCCAATAGTTTGAATGTCCATATTATTTTTAGATTAGCCCGTTATGACTTCTTCTTTGGCAGCTTTCTTTTTCTCTCTCCACTCCTTGACAGTAGAAGTCTTCTTAATTGAAATTCCATTTCTCTGATTGGCACTCTCCCATTTTGGTTCTAATTGCTTTCCATTTCCATATGTTAAATTGCCCTCATTCCCATCATTTAAAGCCTTGTATGAGACATGATTGTCAACGTCTCTAAGATGACTATATCTGTTTCCATTAGTGTGACCCCCCGTAGCCTTGCCTTTTCCATCTCCTTCAGTACGAGGTTTTTGCCACCTTTTATGTGTAACCACCAACCATTCCCCATGCAATTTGTCATTAGCATTTACTTCTTGGATCCCAGCATTATTTCAAATAATCATTTCCTATTATTGTGCGTAGATACACTAAGTTGACTCATGAAAACCCTACCTCCATCACATGCTACCTCCCCTTTGTCTTATCTGCTGTCATAATCCAAAGATCCACCATTCTTCGCAATCTTCACACCACAGTCTCGTGCATGATGGCTATAGTAGTTGCAATTAGTGTTGTGTAATTGAACTTAAAAAGAAACAGCAAACCCATAAAGTCTGAAGCATGCCAAGCATTGCCCTCAAGGATTATTTCGGTATAGACGAAAATCTCCGAGCAGATGCAATGAGACTCTTCCTGTTTGACAAGGATCAAAGAACTACAAGAGACTATTAACAGTGAGTAACCCAGACGAAGAGAATGAGAATGTGTAGAAGAGCAGAAGTAACATTAGAAAAGAGAGATTTTCGTTTAGAAAGTAGAAAAGAGCCGTTTAGAAAATACGACTGTTAGCAAAGTAACATTAGAAAATGAATCTGGCTGTTGAAAACTAAATGCCCGTTTAAAAACTAATTATCTGCTTGTTGAAAATTAATTGGAATGTTAGAAAAACATATTTGTCCGTTGGGAAGACCAAGTCAAATTTGACTTCTTCAAAAACCTCATTTTCTGGTAAGTTCAAAAAATTAATTAAATATTTGACAAAAGATCTGGGCTTCATGATATCACGCTAGCACGGTGGCAAATCAAGGATTTGAAATGAGCTTTTCAAATTAATCTTGTGTGCGCGAAAACTACCACTTTATTTGTTTCTTACAAAGCCTAAAACACAAGTTGAAATATAAACTCTTCAAAAACTTGCTTTAACCAAAAGACTTATTCTTTTGAAAATACACATTTCACAACAATCCCCACAATTTCAAAAGAATATTTAAAATAAAAACAAACAATAAATAAAACATTTTTACATCATCGGTAAACGTTTTTCGAAAAATTAATTAAACCAGGATTTGATAAATAAGACTTTAACTTACAATATAATTAGTAAAGTTTAAACTTCTATGAACCAAAACATTTTTCGTGTAAATTAGAATCCCATTTGATCACATCTACACTCTCATTTATCTCTTGTGTTAACGTCGTTTTGCACTTTTCGGCCATGCGCATGCCTGGTTGTTCATGAGTGCTTTAGAAACTATGCCATTATCTCATAGGAGTGGCCCACTTCATTTGATTTCATCAAGTGTACACTTTATACACCACCCAAAGGGATATGAAATTCATTACAAGCATATAACTTATCTTCACAAAAATGCGAAATCTAGCACTTCTCATGCTTCTCAACCATAGGAAGGACGGACTTATTCTTTTAACAAGTGAAAATACAACTTTTTCATTTCACAATGCAATCCCAACAATTTCAAAAGATCGAATATTTAAATAAAAATTAATTCAATTAAATTAAACAAAGAGGAATATGATTGTTGATAAAGAAGAACGTAGTAACAAAACAATTAAATAAAATCAAGAAAACAGAATTTAGAACGAAAATAGCGAATTATCAAGAAAGGGATTTTCAAATTCAAGAAAGCTTCCAAGATTGGGGTACTAATGATACAAGACAAATCCTACATTTTATTAAAACTTTAAATTCAATTGAAGGTAATTACCCAAAATTAGTTAATGTTTAAGATCAGTGTTCAATTAAACCAATTCCTACTTTCGTGGTAATTGAGTTTAAATCGAACCCATTTTTGTGGTAATTCATTAAATCCTCGAAAGGCTAAAACTACTCTCGTGATTTAGACCTTAAGTTCAATTCTAATGGTTCCAACACTTAGGTTCACCTCTCAGTACCTCCCTAAATGCCTATGAGATGCAAATAAGTTGCAACAAATTCACATGAATAAAAGCAATAAGAATTGAATCAATGAACAATCAAGATTAATAAAAGGGAAACAACGTCAATTCATCATTATCAATGTATCAAAGGGCATTGCTCCTAGAAACAAAAGTAACTACTCGACATGAGAAGAATGAAACAAAATCAAACTTATCTCATAACAATGAAAGAAGAAAAAGAAGATGAAGAACCCAAGCCTCCTCTTTGCCTCCTTTAGAACTAGGTTTTAATCAAAACTTCCATACCCTAATTGCATTCAGAACATCTATTAATAGCCTAGGGTTTTCATGGGCCAAAAGCCCCCAAAAGAAATAAAAATAGAAAAACTAAAAATTCACACCATTAACCACGCATATAACTTATCCTCACTTCAATTTCCTGGTCCCCAAAACCATGGCAGAGACCACGGGCGGGCCGTGGTTCCTCCGAAATGACCTTCACCTTTATTGCTATCCATTAAGCTCTAACTTCAATCACAAACTTTTCATCCATTCCAAGGCCAATTTAGCACCAATCCCGCACAAGAACACCAAAAACACGGCGCTAATCCGAACTAAGGGAAAAACAAACCAAAAGTGACTAAAATGTAAAATGCTCATTACCCAAAATAAGAACTTTTATTTCACACACATCAATCTCCACTCATAAAAGTCGGGTTACCATCATTGTTAGTTTCAAATTAGTTTAAGTCTCATTCCCCTCGATGTGGTATATATTAAATTCCTTCCCAAAGGCTTAGTCAGAGGATCGGCCAAGTTCACTTCTGACTTCACATAATCAATGGATATAATTCCATCTTTCAGCAGCTGCTTTATCACTTCATGTCTCAACCTAATATGTCTGTTCTTACCATTAAAGGTTTTATTACTTGCAATAGATATTGCCGCCTTGTTATCACAATGCACAGACACAGAAGGGGTTGGTTTTATTCCTAATGGAATATTTTCTAAGAAATTTCTCAACCACTCGGCCTCATTACCGGTTTTCTCCAGAGCAATAAACTCTGACTCCATGGTGGATTTTGTAATTGTTGTTTGTTTGGCTGATCTCCAAGTCACTGCACCACCACCAAAGGTGAACACATAGCCACTAGTGGATTTAATCTCATCTGAATCTGAGATCCAATTAGCATCACTATATCCTTCTAATACAAATGAAATCCACTATAAATAATACCATAGTTCATGGTACCTCTCAGATATTTCATTAGTCTAGCCAAAGCGGCTCAGTGATCATTATTAGGATTATGTGTATATCTACTCAATCTGCATATAGCATACGCTATGTCAGGTCGAGTGAAATTCATCAAACGCAGTAGACTCCTAATAATCTGTGCATACTGAGACTAGGCAATAGGATTACCTTTGTTTTTCTTTAATTGAGTGCTAGCATCATAAGGGGTACTCACAGGTTTGACATCAAAATGTCCAAACTTCTTTAAAAGTTTCTCTACATAATGTTCTTGTGATAGTATTATACTATCACACTTCCTTATGATTTTAACACCTAGAATTACACTAGTTTCACCCATGTCTTTCATGCCAAATTTAGATTCAAGAAAACATTTTGTTTGATGCACTATGTCATGGCTAGTACCGAAAATTAGCATGTCATCCACATATAGACAAATAATCACACATTCATTATTTACTAATTTTGTATATACACATTTATTAACTTCAACAGAAGAAAAACCATCACAAATTAAAGTTTGATCAAACTTTTTATGCCACTGTTTAGGTGCTTGTTTTAGACCATATAAAGATTTGAGAAGCTTACATACTTTATTTTCTTGTCCAGGAACTACACACCCCTCAGGTTGTACCATGTAAATTTCTTCTTCTTCTAAATCACCATTTAAAAAGGCTGTTTTAACATCCATTTGGTGAATAACCAAATTATGTATAGAGACTAAAGCAATCAAAACTCGAATAGAAGAAATTCTAGTTACAGGAGCAAAGGTATAAAAAAAGTCAACATTTTGTTTTTGAGTAAAACTTTTTGCTACTAATCTTGCTTTATATTTTTCAATGGATCCGTCGGGGTTATATTTCCTTTTAAAAATCCATTTGCAACCAATTGGTTTTGCTCTAGGAGGTAAATCTACTAAAACTCAAGTATTACATTTTGTAATTGAATTAATTTCAGAATTAATGGTTTCTTTCCAAAAAGGTGCAACAGAAGAAAAAGTTTCGAAATAGTTAAAGGGTCATCATCAACAAGATATGTGTAAAAATCATTTCCAAAAGAAGTTTCTTTTCTTTGTCTTTTACTTCTTCTCAAATCCTCATATGAATCATCAGATAAATTTTGTACTGGAGCTTCAGAAATATTTTCTAATTTTAAGGGAAAAATATGTTCAAAAAATTCAGCATTTTTTGTCTTAATTATAGACTTGCAATCAAGCAAATCACTTTTTAAAACTAAAAATCTATATGCAACACTATGATCAGCATACCCAATAAACATACAATCAGAAGTCTTAGAGCCTATTTTCCTCTTTTTAGGTTCAGGTAACATCACTTTAGTTAAACACCCCCACACTTTTAAATATTTTAAGTTAGGCTTATAACCCTTCCATAACTCATATGGTGTTTTACTTATTTTCTTATAAGGAATTCTATTTTGTAAGTGACATGCAGTTAATAAGGCTTCGCCCCAAAGGTTATCAGGTGCATTAGAACTAATTAAAAGGACATTCATCATTTCTTTTAAAGTCCTATTTTTCCTTTCAGCTACACCATTGGATTGAGGAGAGTAAGGGGGTGTGATTTCATGAATTATTCCTTTTTTTTCACAAAAGTCATTAAATAAAGTGCATTCATCACCTCTATCTGATCTAACTCTTTTAATTCTTTTATTTAATTGATTCTCTACTTCTGCTTTATATACTAGAAACATATCAAAAGCCTTATCTTTATTTCTAAGTAAATATACTTTAGTGTATTTAGAAAAATCATCAATAAAAGTTACATAATATTTTTTACCACCTCTAGTTATAGTTTGTTTTAAGTCTCCTAAATCAGAATGAATTAATTCAAGAACTTCAGTTTTTCTTTCTACAGATAAACATGATTTTTTAGTTATTTTTGATTTAACACATATTTCACATTTGTTTAAGCATGTATCACTAAAACCAGAAATTAATTCAAGATATTGTATTTTCTTAATATAAACAGTACTAACATGTCCTAATCTAGCATGCCACATATCAATAGAGTCAATCATATACGCAGAAGAAGTAGCATTTTCATTAATTTTAGCAATATTGAGTACAAACAGGCCTTGATTACAATAACCCTTCCCTACAAGGACATTATTTTTTGTCATCACTATTTTGTTAGACTCAAAAGATACTTTAATCGCAACCTTTCCTAGCAAGGCCACAGAAATTAAATTCGCCCTTATGCTAAGTACATGAAGCACTTCGTTGAGAGCTAAGGTTTTGCCAGATGTAAGTTTCAAAAGAACTTTTCCTTTCCCAAGAACTTCGGCGGTTCGGGAATCACCAAGATAAACTTGTTCTTCTCCATCCCCCACAGAATTGTAGGAGGTAAACATATTTCTGTTTGCACAAATATGTCTGGTAGGCCCAGAGTCTACCACCCAATCATTCACATTGGCCATCAATAAAACTTGAGAAATGACCGCAGTAATTATATCATCTCCTTCGACCAAATTTGCGTTTGGCTTAGGAGGATTGACATTTCTCTTCCTGTGTCTGCATTGAGCCGCCCGATGACTTGGCTTGCCACAAACATAACAGTTTCCTCCATTATTTTTGAAAGTGGGATTATTCACTCTTGGCACGTAGTTTGGTTTATTGTAATCAGTCCTTTTGTCGGGTTTATGTTCGTACATTTTCTTATTGACTTATATCATAGTTGCCCTTGAAGCCAATGCTTTTGCCCTTGCAGCCTTGATCTCATTTCTGTTCGTGTCCTCAATGATTATGTGGGTGATTAGATCAGCAAGGGACAACTGTTTGTTTTTATGCTTGAGTTGTTGTTTGTAGTCCTTCCAAGTTTGCGGTAGTTTTTCAATGCGCAATCCTGCTACGAATTCATCAGGCAAGGTGATGTTCTCAGCCTTCAATTCTTCTAATAGCTTGTGGTATTGATTGATTTGAGTCTTGATATCAATTTCATCTGTCATCTCCCATCGGTAGTAGTTCCCAATGACGAACTTTTGTTTGCCAGCATCCTCAGCAGTGTATTTGACAATCATAGACTCTCAAATTTTGTTGCTTTCCTTGTATGAGCAGTAGACATCGAACAATTCATTAGATAATGTGATTAGAATTGTGTGCCTACATACCTTATTGACATAAGTCCAATCGTCAAGTGTTTTTTGATCAGTAGATGTGTTAGGCATTTGATCCGTGAGTGCAGTAGCGACGCCGTGCATGTCTAGAATAGAGTAGATGTGTCAGGCATTTGATCCTTGAGATTGTTGTGTAATTGAATCTGAAAAGAAACAGCAAACCCGTAACCCAGATGAAGAGAAGGAGAAAGTGTAGAAGAGCAGAAGAGAGAAGCAGAATTCGGGTAACCAAAACCACAGTATGTAATCAGAATTTATAGAAAGTAGAAAAGAGCCGTTTAGAAAATACGACAGTTGGCAAAGTAACGTTAGAAAACGAATCTGACTGTTGAAAACTAAATGCCCGTTTTGAAACTAATTATCTGCTTGTTGAAAATTAATTGGAACGTTAGAAAAATAGATTTGCCCGTTGGGAAGACCAAGTCAAATTTGACTTCTTCAAAAACCTCATTTTCTGATAAGCTCAAAAAATTAATTAAATATTTGACAAAAGATTTGGGTTTTATGATATCACGCGCAGGGGGGGCAAATCGAGTATTTGCACTAGCCATGAGCTTTTCAGCCCAATTTTGTGTGCGCGAGTCCACCACTTTATTTGTTTCTTACAAAACCCAAAACACAAGTTAAAATATAAACTCTTCAAAAACTTGCTTCCAACCAATGTGGGACTTATTCTTTTGAAAATACACATTTCACAACAATTAGCACGTGATATGTAAACCTTCATACTCGATATAATGCTAGTGATTTTGAATCCAAATCTTTCCTACCACTGGTTGATAGAGATTAATCTCAACACAAGCCCTTGCAAACTTACTTATTGTAACTTTGGATGTGTTCATATCAATTTTTACTAGTTTACCTATTGCACTAGCCATGGCTAGAAGGACAATTTCATCATAGTAAACCAAATTAAGGCTGGGAAAACGAATCCACACAAGGGTCTTCTTTATTTTAGTTGTTGATGTCATAAATTCGGAGTCTAGGTTCGGACAAAGAGATAGTGGTCAAACATCATCCAAGGCCCCTCCTCCTATCACTTTATTCCTATCTTCTTCCAAATCAAATTTGACCATAAAGAAACCATGGCTAACATTCATTATATCAAAACCGCCTAAAGGCTTCCAGGTTGCTTTAAGTCTATCCCTTATAGCTAGGAATCCCACATTCTTCCCTAGTAACTTAACCACTAAAGCATCATGCCACAACACACATAACTCTTCTACCACTTTTTCATGCAAAAAGAACTTTGGTTTCAACCTGTTCCCATCCTCTAACTCTATCTTAGCAAGATTATTAGCAATCAAATCTAAACGTTGCCTAGGCTGAGGAGGGTTTTTGTTACCTGTGACTTTGTTATGAAATGAAATCTCATGAACGACTTCCTTAAATGAACTTGAGTAGTGCTTTGCTTCCACCTGCACTCCTCCTCCATCAGGTGGCTTTTTTTACTACAACGTCATGTTGATGCTAGCATTTCTCCTAACACTATCAACCTCCATTCTTATAACAATCTAATTCTTGTTTAATTTAAATGTAAAATAATAGAGTGTCTATTATCATCATGGAAGTTTTAATCTAACATTGCATAAAAGCTATCATAATTTAAAAGTCGAGACCTAAAATTGTAGACTGAATGCAAAATAATCATGTCAAATAAACCAAAAATAATAATACTGATCTAGAGACATCATCAAAGACAAGACCATTTTTTATTTTATTTTTGAGAAAACGTGAGGCCAACCCCACAAACCCTCTAGTAATAGTAGACTAAAATAGTAACAGAATCAATCACTAGGCGAATAAAATCAAATTCAGCTCAAAGCGTCTATATGCATGAACATGGCCGACCTAGTGGTTATGCTGCTTTAGGGCCATGCCCATGTCACGGACTCACGGGAACCCAAATACCATATAATTTAGTGGGTGGGTTCTACGTTAAAGCTGGCCTTGAACTTTTTTCTAAAATTGGCCCAGCAAAGAGTCCATTATCCATATGTAGCACATGGGTTGCAATTTGCAAATTGATCTGTGGCCGTTGAAACCTTACTCAACTAAAGTCTTAATGTGACAATAAAAGCATGAATTGGAAAGTGTTTGGTTGATATATATATATTACTAGAAAAATGAATTATTGAATTAGTAAAAGTCAAGTATAATTTATAAATTGATAAAAAAAATATTAGATTTAGTAATAGAAAGAAATAAATATAATTTGTGACCTGAATTAAAATTTAAAAGAATATTAATGACTAAACATTTTTTCTAACAAAGACAAGCATTACTTGTGTTGCAATATGAAAATTGTATATCTTCTCTTTCTAAAATAGATCTAGATATCTCCCCTGTTTATAAGATTTGTGGAAAAAGAAGACAGATACAAATGGATTTGCATAAACCACTTTAATAAAGAAAACATAAAACACTTAAAAAAAGATAGTAAGAAGACAATAAAAATAACTAAAAAATTATTTAAAAATATACAAAAATATAAAGAAAAAGATGGTATAAGCTATCGTCAGAAGTGAAAGAAGAATTAGTAATCAATCATTGATTACTAATAGAATAAAGTGAACAATTAGTAATGATTTATGATAAATCAATAATATAAGTTTTTTAAAATTTATCCCTAGTGAGAAAGAGGAAGTAATCAATAAATTTTTTTTTTATGTAGGCTTATCCATCAATAAGAGAGTTCGTGCGAAATGATTCTTCATCAATAACTGAGCACGTGCAAAATGACTCATAGAAAAAAAGGTCATACTAGAAAACAATCCACTGAAGAAACGTTCGTAAGTTCCATCCATCAGATCACTGAAAATTCTGGAGATTTACGCATTTTACAAGTTAACAAATAAAAACAAAAAAAAAAGTTAACAGCGCATAAATGTTCCAGCATTAATACAGTCGAGCACACTATACAACATCCCAAGAAAAGGTACAAAATGACGAACGACTAGTTTCTGTCGGCTTTGTTTAATTTGAGACTTAAAATATATGATTTTTTAATGGACTAATAATAATAAATTATTAATTTATTAATTAAAAAATTAATTATTAGAATTAATTATTTAAAATTTTATATATTTTAATTAATAATATTTAAATTTATATATAAATTTAGTTAAATTATTTATTATATTTATATTTATTTTTATGAATAATTATATATATATATATAATTTATAAATTTTAATTAATAATATTTATATACGTTTAAAGAAAATGTGATGCATTTATGGATCTAAACATAATGAGTTCATAATAACAAATTTTGTTTTATCTTATTAAAATTAGGAAGAGTTCTAATATGGACTATCTTGAAAGTGATTCATGAATGAACTAAGTATAAATAAGTTATTAATTTATTATTAAAATAAATTAATGATTGATATTAAAATATTAGATTCAATTAGTAACATTTAAATTTGTATATAAATTTAATTAAATCACTTTTTTATAAATAATTATATATATAAAAAATTTATAAATTTTATAATATTTATATACATATAAATTTATATTAAATATTATCAAATAAAAAACATAATTCATTCATAAATCATTTCTCAAGTAATTCATAATAATCTTCTTCAAGAAGTCGAACTAGAAGTAGAAATGAGCTTTCTCAAAAGGCCGTATATGATGGTCCCCTTGAGTTTGGGACCATCAATGGATCAGTATGTCTAAACCATTGGATGTGAAGAAAAAAAGATGGATGGTTGGGATTAAAAGGTAATCAAAGAATATTTATTTTTGCATATCAGTCCTTTACCTCAAGCCACTCCCTGAACAGCCCTGCCACCATCACCACCGTGACCTAACACCCATCAACCCAGCCTTCTTCACCGCACCAGAAAACCATAATCGATGCCATTGTTTTAACGGCCCAAGCTTTCGATCTGCAGTGAAGAGCCAAAGGGGAATGTTGTTGACTTGATTTGGGCCTGTGAATCTGACACCATTGCAGGAGCTGACCGAATTTTTGGGTAGATCCGGCTCTGATTCTGACGAGTGTTTGATCTGTAGTGAAGAGCCAAAGGGAAACAAAGCTGACTCGATTTAGGTCATGAATCAGTGACCATTGCCGGAGCTGACTGGATTTTCGGGTAGATCTATCTCTAGTTCCGATGATTTGGAAAATGAGGGAGTTTGATCAAGAGACTAGGCAGTGGGTCGTGTGGGTCTGGCGAGGAGTGACGGTGGTGGTTCCATGGAGGTGCAACAATGGAAGATCTGGGGTACGGCCAGCCTTCGGCATATGGATCTAGCGGCGAGAACATCATTCAGTATGGCTAGATGGCAAATCCATGACTTCTTTGATTTGTCAGATCCATTCAGTTCGATTACCACATGCTTGTTTTCATTATTTTTCATCAGATAACTTCTTATGCTTGTTTAGGGAATTGAGGATATTTTTTGTGTTATTAGGAAAGATCCCAAATTTGCTAATTTTTGTTCATTGTGATTGTAAAATTAGCTCACAGAGTTACAGGTGTTTTGAATTTGCTAATATATTGATTTCTTCTCACGGTGGTGACAGTGGCCGTGCCAATGGTAAAGACTAAATTAAAATATAAAATACCAATAGGACTTAATGTTAAATAGAGTAAGGACTAATTTATAAATTAATAAAATTTGATGTAACAATTATTTTTTTTAACAAAATTTAAATTCATTTTTTTATATTTATTATATTTATTTTATTAATTAAATTATGACATATATTTATTAATATTTTTTTAAATATATAAATATCGTAACTTAATTAATAAAATAAATATAATAATAATAATAAAAAACTAAATTTAAGTTTTGTCCTATTTTTCTGAGTCTTTTGATAGTTTCAAACTCAAGAGACCATATCACATACGGCACCCAAAACTTCACACAAACCAAAGTCACCTGTCAATCATATTCATAGCCACGTGTCAACTTGAGGAAAGCGATAATCATCCATTTACACGTCACCCACAAAAAGGTCTTACCCGAAAAGGCTAAACCCTCCTCGTACCCTTCCCCATAAGTTATTGGATTTCATGCAAAAACAATTTTAATGCCTATCTACACATTTTTTTTTCTTTAAATAAAGTATGTAGCTTATGTTCTATTAAATTTAAAATAAATATATGTAAACAAAATTTTATGTAATATTTCACATATTTATAAGTGATTAAGATAATTTATTGATTAAATATTTATTTTAATTTTAAATTTTTAAACACCAATTATATTAATCTTTAATTTAAAAAAATAATCCTTTTAGTCTATAAAATTATAAGTATTAATCATATCAATCATAAAAATTGTAATTCGCCACTCAAATAAGTTCTTATAATATATAAACATTAATAATTTTAAAGATTAAAATAACGATTTATTCTAAGTATTCACAATTTTTTAAAGAGAAATTCATATTTTTTTTTTTTTTTGCATTATAATTAATTTTTAAATTTATTTTCATATTATTATTAATTTATATTTTTTTGTGTTATTATTTACTTTTAAATTTATAAATAACTACTTTAAAATTATTTAACACATATCTGTGTATAATTTAATACATATTTTTCTTATCCAAATTAAAGGTCAACTTAGTCAAAAAAATCACATCACCTAATTAATGATTCAATTGCAAATTAAGTAGTTGGATTGAAATGTTTGGATTATATATATATATATATATATATATATATATATATATATATATATATATATTGCTCAAAGCAATTTATGAGCAATATACAAGAGAAAAAAAGGATTTGTGTAATGTGTTCATCATAATCTATAATCTAAAATAATGAACAAGTAATGTGCGAAATTTTTTTCTAGGTTGTATATAAATTCACCTGACTTAGCAACAATTACTAAAGTGTTGAAGTGAAAAAAAAGGAGATAAATTCATCATAAACTTCAATAGAAACTTTGCTGCACAAAATGAGAAGAAACTTTCTCATGTAAAGTAAATTTATCAAAAAAGAAAAATAAATAATTCAATATCATTTTGTCAAGCAATTACTTTTATTTAATTTAAAATCGAGTCATGTGAGTCACCTAAATTAAATAAGTTATACAAGTTTGATCAAATCAATACGAAAAAAAATCAAAACTTTAGTTAAATCGTCGAAAAGATTGAATCGTGAGTTTTTTATGCAACTGATAAAGTCAATTTGAATTGTAATCTAATAATCTTAAACTAGATTGGAGCTATGTAATAAAACAAATTATGTGAGTAGAGTTTTTCTGACATGCTTATTTTCAATTTAAAAAATCAATTAAAAAGCTGCAAAGATAAATTTCAGTTAAAATGTCATTTTTGTATAAAAATTAAAGAAAATCAAACACACGTAATATGAAGAAAAATATTTTGTTTTTTCAATAAAGAATACACAAATAAATGAAGAGATAAAATGGCAACGAATTAATAGTTCACGTGACATCAACCATTTTTTCCCCTTTTTTATGATGATGGGTTCGATGTCATGAATTCAATATGTGTCTCCTTTATATTTTTAACTTCTCATTTCGATTTTCCTCAAAAAAATAAAATGAGACATTAATCCAATTTAAGTAATATTATTTTATTTAAATTTTATGTGGTTACTATCTATAACTTATTTTTTTGGTATTATCTATAATTTTTTTTGGGTTAATTATCTATAACTATTTACTTATAAAAAATATTATTATGAATTGAAATTGAATAAATCTATTTGAACAAAAGAATTTCAAATATACAAATAAAATTTAAGTGTTATGAAGTAATATATAAATATATATATATATATATATATATATATATATATATATATATATATTACAATTAGGGGCAAGGCCTTGAACTAAGAAACTTTTCTTTTTCTATATTATTATTAAATGTATAATATTATGCTATCTTTCAATTTATTTACTTTTTAAATATTATAAATGATATGATATATCATATATCATAAATCACATATCATCATATATACATTTAAAACCATAGAAAATTTTCTTACTCTCATGTTGGCGTTGCCTAAGAATTTCTCTCAAATAAGATGGATGGTGAAGGGCTTATCCAGAGAAAAAGATTTTCAAAGCAGCTCACGCAGCATCAGATGCCAGATGCTGAGATATCCATGGAGCACAGAAATCCTAAAAATGGGACCAAACATTGCAACGTGGGCCAATAAGATTTCCGTTTTAGATGGAGAACTTTAGGCCACAAACCTCAGCACCAGAACATCCTCAGCCACAAACTCATAACAAGTCTGTTTCTTTTGCCTTTTTTTTTCTTACAGCTGTCTGTTGCTTCTTAACTTACTTTATGGGAACGCAACTTGCTATATGTTAACTCTCTCTTGCTTACATGACACTTCCATTAAAATATATGTGCACCTGGCCACCCAAAACCACAGCCGCCTCTTTTTCTCAGCTGGCCAGAACTGAAAAATACTATTAACCCAACAAGCCTCTTTTCAACTTGTGTTCATTACTGACTTGCTATATTCTCCAACTGGGTTGATTTGTTTTCATCAATAAGAATCTGGGTTCTGCCTCTCTCTCTTTCTCCAGGCAAGCTTTACAAAGGTATGTTACTTTAACAATTTTTTTTTTCTCTTGTATATTATATTTGGAGTATTGATTCCTGTGCAAGGATGATTCTTTGGAAATTCTGTAGTTTTGAAGAAGCTGTGGTTTATTGAGGATGGGAAAGATATGTGGTGTTTAGTAGTTTCATTGAGTTTCTCTTATTATTCTGTGATTTCACTTTCTATCATTTTTTGCCCTTTTTTTTTTTTTTTGCTTTTGGTACTTGGTTTTGAACATTCTCAGGCTTAAATGAAGTAAGTTTTGATTCTTTAATAAAGGTAGCAAAGGGGAAAGGAAATAAAGCTTTAATTAATCTTGGAAGAGAAAGTGATATAGAAATTACTATCTGCATAGCTTTCTTGTGCTTGGTTGAATTGGGTTTCCCAAATCATGCACCGGAGAACTTAAGATTAGTCAGTTGTTTTCACTATCTGTTCCCAAAGGGTTTACCAAACCTAGCCACAAGCCCTGGGAAGAAGGCTTTTATCTAGATGAATACTATGTTAATGTTTTTATGCCCTGGTTCTTCAAGTTTGAACTTGGGTCTATCAGTTTTTTTTTCTTTTCTTTTTCAACCTTGAATCTATCAGTTTTACTCTAATAATTTTGTTTTAATGGGGGGCTCTCTAAGCAGCCATGTCAAATGAAGTTTCCATAACTTGAGGATCTAGACATTGGATGTTGTTGCTCTTTCCCCAAGACACTAAAGGGAAAAAGTGGAGAGATTCTTAGGTGCTCCGGGAACAAAAGAAATCTCTTGCTCTGTGTACCATTGAATTTGTGTCACATAAATTATAGTATTAAAAATATAGTTAAAGTTGAAGACCGTGATGACTCACAAAGTTGATATGACACATATTTAATGGTACAGTGCAAGAAAAATCTTAGGCCGAGAGCACCTAAGAATTTCTCAAAAGGGAGATAGATGGGCTCCAACACCTGGTGGAGTAACTATGCATGTTTGAATGTTCATAGCATATAGAAGGAACATAGGATAATTGAAGTTCTCCTTTCATGTTAATCAAATAGCTTGTATGTTTATTAGTCAACAAATTCTGCATATTTCCAATTATAAAGGCCATTCTCCACATGCTAATCTTCACACGTTTTGAACACACTACAGACTATCTGTCATGGATTGGTACCATGGGTGTGGCATTAATGATTTTCTTGTTCCCAAAGATCAAGATTTATTGGATAGGCATCCTTCACCAGACAGTTGGTCAAAATGGGGAATAAGAGCACCTGAAGGTTTTGATTCACCTAAAAAGTTTTTGATCATGGATACAAGTGCAACAGAGTTAGAATTCGACTTCATTGATGAAAGTTTCAGTAATGAAATTGAGCTTGAACCTTCTCTGCATGATAAAGATCAGTCTAGCAGTTCAAGTGTATGTGGAGGATTGGCTGAGCAATCTTTTCAACAGATAGCACTTTCATATGATCAGCCAAATTACCAGCTTCAAGACCTATCAAGTTTCAAACAGATGGATGACATTTTCTTGTATAAGCACAACCTCTGGGACTAAGATACTTGGTTTTAGGATAATCATATAGCTTCTGAAATGCTTTAACCTGGCATAAGTATGCTCTGCATTGTAGGAAGTCCAGTGCAAATTGAATTGCTCTGTGGTGTTTTTGCATTCCAAATTTCGCCATATTTATCTTTATGATTGGAGCCAATGCAGACTAACACAATCATACTTATGGTTCTCAGAACCCTATAAGCATGAATCTGTCTGTTATAGCATGGTAAGGGCTCCCATTTTCTTTAATAATTCTATAATGGAAAAGTCTTATTTTTCATCTTGCATTACACATGTAACGCAACAGAGACGTTCAATGTTCACTGGCTTACCATAGGCATGAAGTTAATCCAGTTCAAATGACTATTTTTATGTTACAGCCTTCACATGTTTCTTTCACATAATGCAGGGATTCTGTACTTGAAGATCTGCCCTGTGTTGAAAATCTACACAAGTCCTTTTACTTTTATCCTGAAAACCATTGCAGCAATACACCTGGTGATCATTCTTTTCAGACATTTTAGTGTGAGCTGGTTATTTGAAAAATATCTATGATATGGGAGTACGAAATACTCAAAAGAGTTACTTTCTTTCCATCAGGTGGATTGCAGAAAGATATTGAAGCTTCAAAGTTTGTTCCGTGCAACTCAAACTCTAATGATTTCCTGGATATAGAGGTGATAATTGCCTTTTGCCTGGCATTTGAAAGGTGTTTTATCTATCACTTGCCTGGGAGTTGCTATGGTACCTAATGGGTATGGTACCCAGGGTGAGTTGTCATATTGAATGTTGACTTCACAATAAATATTTAAAATCCTATTAAACATACCTAGCAGCCAATGAAATGCTTGATAGGTACTATACCCAAGAAAAAAAGATGGGTACTAGAGTAATGCACTACTTGCCTTGAAATATAGAAACTGTGACTAGCCATGAGCAGTTGTCATCAGTTTTTACATATGCACATTTGCCTGTGTGTTTGTTGAACTCAAAAATCTTAAAATCTGTAGGTGATAGTTTTGTTAATTTCCAAATATGAGCCACCATATGACAGCAAAGCATTTGTAATCAGATCCAAATTCTGTTATCTGCGTAAGTCATTTGTTATGCAGTAGTTTAGGCTGTTTACATGCCATTTACTAGAGAGTACTAATTGATGTATATTATCTTGGTGATATTTTTTCTGTTTATGAACTTTGCTGTACTTTCAAGTGATTGCTACCGTCAGATTTTCATGCTTGCAGCAACCATGTTCTCCAATAATTTCTTTTATTTAATCTTCACTACACAGAATGGGCATTATTCTCTTTCTGGGACATTTTTTGTGTCTAGAATTTTGTGCACAGTGATGTCATCTTAGAATTGTTGTTGCATTCTAAAGCTCAACACCCTCTAGGTTTTAAAAGGATTGGCCCTTGTTTTGGATAAATTTTCTTGTTAAACTTTTTTATATATAATATACCATGATAATAGGGAGAAATGTTCTGTTCCCCCCTACCCCTTTTTTCTTTTCTTTAGAGCGTTACATATCTGAAATGAACATTTCACCCGTGTTGGTATAGACAGAAAAAGAAAAATGACTACATCTGTAGTATTTCTTTTATTTATATTTGATATTTTGCGGGAGAAATAGAGTAAATCATGACACAATACAATTATTGAAGTCAATGGAACTAGCTTTCATTCAAGTTTTAATTGCAAAGTATGTTTGAGATTCTGTTTGAGGGCTTACAGTGTATCTTAATCTATTTAATTTCTCTTCAAGGCACTAATAGTCGAAGACTTGGACCCTTTTGAGCAGTGCAGTAGAGATGAGGCCATGCATGAGCAGTCATCTCTTGAGGAATCTATTTTGGAGAATCTTGAGATGGTAATTGCACAGGTGATGTGACTGAGAACTGAAATCCTTGGCATCTGCTTAAAAGCAATAATACTTGTTGCTAATTTTTTCTTTTTTCCTGTTTCACATGACCAGTTCACTGAGAAGACCCGTGTTTGTTTCCGAGATGCCTTGTACCGCCTTGCCAGAAATACAGAACAACAGCATGTAGTAGAGAACCTAGATGAAGGTGATCTTAACAACCAAAAAGCAATGCCGCAGGTGGTTCCCAATGAAACCGTGAGGTACATGATTTTGATCTGCTGCATGTCTGTTATGTTCTTTTGGCCTTTAATTGCTGCATGTTATGATGAAAGAGTAAGTTACATCTAAATATGAAAAGGCTATTGACTTTACAATTTTGTTTTAACTGATGCACACCACTAGGAGATGAATGAAAAATATAAATGAAACCTATGAGACATTTGTTGCTCTGGATGACAGCATAACTTCTGCTTGGTTTGGCTTGAAACTAATAGTTAGGTTTACTACATAACACAATTTCTATCTAACTGCTCCAATATTTCAGCTCTCAGCACGAATTATGCCTTTACTGTAGGCTAGACATTCGCATCTGATTTTCGTTCAAATTATATTCTAGTTATAGAAGCAGTATCAAAGATAGTCCTGTTCTCTAGTTAGATGTTCCAATTCGTTTTTTAACTGACACTTTGTTGTAGCTCTCATTGTATGTCATCATACTGAGAACTGGTAGTGTCAGACACAATTCAGGATAATAGTAGTCTATACATGGAACACTGTTTTGTCCTTGTCCAAGCTATTTAAATGACCAACATCACTGATTGAAATGTTAACTTTGTGTTTAGGTCTGAGGACAAGAAACCAATGGAATCAAAGACCAACAATGTTGACAGAGCAGTTGCAAATCTCATGTTCAACAAGATGGAGATTAACGTGCCAGATGTTCCTCTTACATCAGTCAACTCCAAGCAAGAATTAATTGGAAGTAAAGGTCTTCCTCTAAATGGCTCAAAAACCTTGAATCCGGCGCAAAAAATTCATTATCCCCTCCACCAAATATTACAAGGAGATGCAGAAGTTCCGAGATTTGGACAAAGGAACCAACAGCCAGCCACAGAATCACATATTGCATGTGCAGATCCTATAAAGAAGTCTTTCCTGCTAGAGTTTGGTTAGGTAATGTGATTGTGAGCTTCCTAGTAGCTAAACCAGAAATAAGATAAACTAATTTCCTGTAATTATTCAGCCCTTTATGATATAAAGAGGCCTGGAAATTTTGCTATTTTGGTTTCTGTGATCTGTATATATATGCTTTTGCACCTGAATTATTTAAATTCAGTAGTTTTTATCCAACTGCTAGCTGTATCCATCCAGCTCAGTTTTGCTTGGAAAGCAAATGAGGGCATTGATCAACTAGCTATTAGCAAACCTGGGGTCAGGATTCTTAGGCGTTTAACACCTTGATATTCTGAATGTTAAATACCAAATAAAAGGTCTGCATTTCTAGCTTGTACTAGTACTTTTCAGATTTGGAGTAAAAATATATATTTATGGTTCTACTGGTATCTCTGATCTAAGAAACTGTGGATGAGAAGTGAAATAAAATGCTTTTCAAGTAAACTAAAAACTTGCCTCTCAAAATCAGGCATTAGCTTATTTGCTGTTCTTAAAATAGACTTGCATTTAGGAAACTAGATACTTTCATAGATACCTGGAGGCTGGATCTGACGCCAGTATTAAATTATTACATAGCAAATGCATCCATTAGTCTTATAGTTTTTCTGTCAACAAATGCATCCATTAGTCTACACACTGTAGGATAATGGAAATTGTAAGCAATGCCCAGAGACAATGCAATCTACTGTGATTACTTTCTTCTTCTTGGCCAATTGTTTGTGCTATGACACAGAGAAAGGGCACTGGATATCTTGGAAAGGAAATGGAAGAAGCAGTCTGTCTAGCTTGGTTTGATTTAGAACTAACACAGGATTTGTGGGTGTCCAACTGTCCGTTGAGTGACTTTCACAATTTAAAATCAGTGGGACTTATTTTTTTATTTTTCTTTCTCCCACTCTATTGTTAACCATTAACTGAATGCAAATTATGCAAGAGAGATCCAAATATTTATTTTTGGGATAAATTTCTTGCATGCTAAAGTCTAAACACTATGATTTATTGTTTATATATAAAAAAAAGTAAAATTATTGTTTTGGTCCTCGTAATTTTATTGAATTTTTAAACAGGTTCTTACAGTTTAAAAATTTTAATTAAGTTTCCATACTTTTAAAAATTTGAAATAAGTTTTTAATTAGATCCTTAATAATTATAAATTTTTTTTAACTTAGTTCTGAAACTTGATTATAAGAGCAATGCATAATGTATAATAAAACACCAATATTAGAAATTTCCTCTTCGAGTGAGGAGAAAGATTCCAATTTTTCATTCAAGTTAGAGAAAACTCTTCACTTTTTATTAATATTCAATTATAATTTTACAATGTATTACTTTCATATTTATACAATAACTAAGTGTAACTTAACTAATGATTAACTGACTAAAATAACACTTTGCAAATCGTATCATAATAATTTGGAAATGATCAATACGAACTTATTTTAAATTTTTTAAAAGTATAAGAATTTTATTAAAAAAATTTAAACTATAAATACTTATTTAAAAATTTAATAAAATTTTAAGCACCAAAAGAATAATTTAAAAAACAAAACACGATAATTTCTTTAATAGAAAAAAGATATAGTCTCATCTTTTTATGATAAACTTGCAAAAGTTGACCTTTGTATAAGTTCCGACTTCGGAGTTCCTAGTTGACCACCGAAGTCTATCTTAGGAATTCACCTTGGAAGATCAGAAATAAAATGCTTTCAAACTTTTTTATTTGCTTTATTCGTTGTTTAGTTTAGTTCATTTTCAATTGTCATTGTGTTTATGGTGAAACTTAGTCAAGATAAATTTTAACAAACAAATATTTATTTATCAGTTGAATGTGAGTTCAGAGTTATGTGGTAATCTCGTTTAATAAAAGGGTTTGAAAACAAATTTAAGATAAATAACAAGAACTTGTAAAACTTAACGCAAGAAGTAAGAAATAAACAAAAGTTCAGGAAAAAAGTTTAAAGCAAATAAAGAAACTGATTGCAAAATATTAAAGTGTAGAAGTTTAAAAGAAAGCAGTAAAATAAAGCATGTAAAAGATACAACGAAATGTAAAAAAATTTAAAGAACAAGACTTGAAAATAAAGGAATTAAAAGAACATTGCATTAAAGTAAATGACTTGAAATGAAAATAGGAGGCATACTTGGATTAAATCCGTTAATCTACTTGAGTGAGATATTAGAATTGTGTATCAGCAAATAACCTCTCTTTGTACATCGTGAACACTAGTATTTATAGGCAAACTATGAAAATAACTGACTCCTAAAAATCAGGCACGTATATGGAAATTATGCCACATATTCGACACTAATATTTTGCCCCTTTTTTGACAAAAACCAACTTCTGACAATTTAATATTTACGTCAGTTCAACACTTGAAAAATTTATCCAATATCAATATCCAGCCGTCGAATTGGAACTTGAATATTTTACCCCCAACACATGCCCCCTAAAATTTTTCTTTCGACGCCGCTAGAAGAAAGATAAATTTTAATCTCATCTTCTAGTCCCAATCTCGACACTTAATACCTAATCAAAATCCTTCCAAAAAGAGTTTTTTTTTTACAACAAAATCCAGTAAAATCTTCCGTAAATATCTCGAAGGTCACAACTAAAATTATCACTTCAGACATTAAATAGTCGTTTCCCAATAAATAGGGATCATAATTACCCCTATTGAAAAATAGCTTTTTAATTTTGTAAATCAAGCGTCTTTTCACTCCCTTCTCCACTGTTCATCATATTCAACATCGCTCTTCTACACAACATGGACAATATTCTAGTGATTCTTATGTCATTGAACTCTTGGCTGAACTGAAGAACGCTTTCATATATTTTTTTGAGCACTTAATTTCTGACCAACCTCTTCAAGAAAGGATGTCGACAATTGTGACCGAGTTGCAACCCCTCTCCCAACAGCTGCCAATAGCCAGTCGGGCTTTTCCTACAACTGTCAAAGATTTTCTCCAAGATCTGTCATAAAAAATACTTACTATCCGTTGAGTCATTCCTGCTTATACCAAAGAGGTACAAGAAAAGTTCAGGATCTTAAAGCAATTGACCGACGTTAAGAACGAGAATGCTAAGTTGAAAGATAATCTCGTTAAAGGAAAAAATAAAGAGGCAGAACTAGACAAAGAGATTGAAGATTTGGAGAAAAAACTTGAAGAAGTTCGACGTCGTAAGCAAAAGCTCAACATCGCACTGCAACAAGGGACTGCTCGGCAACAAAATATTGCTAACAGCACCAAACAATGGGCCAGTGAGGCCAAAGTAGTGTTAACGAAGATAAATTCCCTTGAAGCAGAATATCATATTGCCTGCACCGACAAACAAACCTTGGAAGATTCTTGGGAGGTTTTACAAAAAATTTGAATGTATCTCTTCCTCTCCCATTCTTAGTTAGATGTCAGTTTATTTGCTTTTGTAAAGTTTTGGCAATTTTAATCAAGTTGTAATGTTGTCAAGTATTTCTATTAACTCTAAATTACTTGACCATGTAACTTACAATCGCCAAATACATGAATAAATTTCATTTTTTCATTTTTCAATCTTAACTTCACACATTATCGGCCTATATGACTTTAAATATTTGTTATTAATCGACTTAATTCTTAGGCCTGAATTAATTTCGACAAGTGCATAAGCATTTCTTGAAAATACTTGAGTGACTTTAAATGGTCCTTCCCATTTTGGAGATCACTTCCCATATTCTCGACAATTCCTATCCATGGGCAAAATCACCTTCCAAACCAAATCATTAACCTTAAAATATTTGTACTTAATTCGACTATCATAAAACTTGGTAATTCTTTCTTTTTGTCGAACCAAATTTTCTAAAGCATTTAATCTTTCATCACTTAATTTGTTTAATTCATCAAACATCAAGTCCTAGTAATGTTCAACCGGTAACTCATCTTGTTTTTGAATACTAATTGATTGAATATTTATCTCGACTGGTAACACTGCATCATGACCATAAACTAACTTGTATGGTGAAGTGCCCGTCGATTCACTTGGTGAATTTCTATATGCCCATAGAATTTGGTTAAGGGTGTTATGCCAATTCCTGGGCTGTCGACCAATATGCTTCTTAATCAAACTTATGATTATTTTGTTTATGGCCTCTGCTTGGCCATTTGCCTGAGTATAATATGGAGTCGACGTACGCATTTTAATTTTTCTTGAACTGGTATATTCGATAACTTTTCTTCCAATGAATACCGACCCTTGGTCAGTTGTCAAAGTTTGTGGTATCCCAAATTGACAAACTATATTATCCTCTATAAAGTCAATTACGTCTTGTTGGGTCACATCCTTTAAGGCTATAGCCTCAACCCACTTGGTAAAGTAATCAACTCCTACTAAAATGTACGTATATCCCTTCGACGATGTAGGATGAATTTGGCCAATTAAATCCAAAGCCCATCATCTGAAGGGCCAATGTTTGACTATAGAATGTAATTCACTAGTAGGAACATTCTGTATATGGTCATATCTTTGACATTCTTCACAAGACTTGGCAAACATTATACTCCCTAACCAGTGTAGGCCAATAATATCTTTGTCGTCGGAGGACCCATTTCATCTTATCACCTGCCTGATGAGCTCCACAAATTCCTTCATGGACTTCTGCCAAGGCAATATAAGCCTCTGCTTCACTCAGGCAAGCCTCTAAATTTCCATCAATGGATTTCCTATACAAGGCCCCTCCTAATACTACAAATTTTGACACTTTATACTAAAATTTTCTATCTGCGTTTTGACTTGGATTTTCCAAATAGCTTAATATTAGTTGTCTCCAGTCATTAATTGTCGAAATATCATTTTGTAGTACATTTCTTTCTTCTAATGGATATAAAAGTTTCCTAATTTCCATTAGATTTGTTAGAACCTTGGACGAGATTTTATACCCAGAGGCTATTTATGCCAATTCATTAGCCTCTTCATTTAAATTTCTGGAGATGTGTTCAACAGTTACTTCGTCGAACTTCTTCATCAGCTTACTCGCCACAATACAATATTTCGTCAGATTATAACTGATGCATTTATATGCTTGGGTGAGCTGTTTTATGACCAACTGTGAATCCCCAAAAACATGCACATTACGTGCTTTCATTTCTATTAGTATTTCTAATTCGACAATTAAGGCTTCATACTCAGCCTCATTATTGGAACATGTATACTTAAGTTCAAACATGAACTTAGTTGGAATACCTTGAGGAGAAACAATTGAAATTCCCACTCCAACTCCATTTTGATGTCTTGAACCATCAAAATATAAACACCAGTTTTAAGCTGACAAAATTTACGCTATCAACATCCAAACAAAGATGGTTAGCCAATAAATCAACAACTGCTTGGCCTTTAACAGTTTTCATTGGAGCATATTGTAAAGAGAATTCTGACAAAGCAATAGTTTATTTATCAATATGTCCATTTAACACTGGCTTCAACAACATATATTTTATTACATCAATTTTTAACATAACTAATATATTACAAGGCATCATATAATACTTGAGCTTAGTACATGAGAAATACAATGCTAAACAAAATTTCTCTGTTGCACTATATCTCTTCTCAGCATTATTCAAAACTCGATTAAAATAATACACGGCTCTTTCGACGCCATTTTTATCTTCTTGAGCTAGCATACTTCTTATGATTTCATCTGATGCTGATATATACAACTTCAATGGTCTACGAGGCACTGGAGGCATCATGACCGGTGGGTTTGTCAAATACTATTTTATCTGGTCGAAAGCTTCTTGGTGGCAAGGTTCCCACACGAAGTCTTGTTCAACCATCAATTTGACCAATGGGGCGAAAACTCTGATTTTTCCCGACAAGTTGGATATGAATCTTCTCAGGAAATTCACTTTTCCTAAAAAAAATTGTAATTCCTTCTTATTCGTCGGTGGTGCGGCTTCCAGAACTGTCTTGACTTTATTTTTGTCCACTTCAATACCTTTCTTATGAACTAAGAAACCTAAGAATTTGGCAGTCGATACTCCAAAATCACATTTCTCCAGATTCATCTTGAGGCTGTGCTTTCTCATCCTGTCAAATGCCTGCCTCAAGTTTGTTAGATGACTCTTCTTCGTCTCTGACTTGACAATTATATTGTCGTTGTATACCTCCATGAACTTTCCAATGACATCATGGAAGATAATGTTCATCGCTCTTTGATAGGTGGCCCCTGCATTCTTTAAACTGAAAGACATGACTACCTATTCATATGTCCTAATAGCTCTTGGACATCTGAAGGCAGTTTTCGACACATCCTCCTCGGATATAAAGATTTGGTTATAACCAACATGGTCATCCATAAAACTTAACAATTCATGTCCAGATGCGGCATCAACTAACATGTCCGCAATTGGCATAGGGTATTCATCTTTAGGTGTAGCAGTATTTAAATTCCTAAAGTCTACGCATACTCTTAACTTACCACTTTTCTTAATTACAGGAATAATATTAGACAGTCATTCGACATACCTAGTTGTTCTGATGAACTTGGCTTTGAGTAATCTTTCGACCTCTTCTTTTATCTTTAGTACCACCTCAGGTGCAAATCTCCTGTTAGCTTGCTTGACAGGTTTGCATCCTTCTTTCGATGGCAGTCTATGTTCGACAAGATCTCTGCTCAACTCAGGCATCTCATCATAGTCCCATGCAAAGCAATCATTGTATTCCTCAATTAATTCGGCAAGCTCTTCCTTGAACTCCTTTGACAGAAATGAACTCACAAATATAGGCTTTTTATCTATTTCAGTGCCCAAGTTTATCTCTTCCAAAGGATCTTCCATCTCTACACTTTGCTAATCATCAAGTCCTTTCTCAAATCCCAAAGGACCATCGTAATTTGACAGTATACCTTCAGTGGTGTATACTGCTCTATCTACCAAATAAGTCGACAGTCTGCCTAATTGATTATTAACACTCATGGCTAGTGCTTGGCCGATCTCTTTTGGCCTTATTCACTAGTCGAATACCAAACTGGTCCATTAAACATACTTCAAGTGCATCTTTGTCAATGACTCCATCATTTGCCGCGACTGGCTTGACATTTGGAGCATAAATTTTAAAATTGACATAAAGTTGTTACAAATAGCAAAGACTATCGTCTGCCTCCACTATTTCCACCTGATCATATGCATTCCAAGGAATGAGTTTCTAATGAACCGTCAACGGTATTGCTCCGACGACATGTATCCAATCTCTTCCTAGCAGAAGATTGTAACTTGGCTTTGCTGGAATTACCACAAACAATATCGGCCTTTCAACAAATCTGACTTACACGTTCAGTATTACTACTCCATTCGACGGGAAAGTCTTGCTACTGAAATCAGTGACAATCATGTTGGTCGACATCAAATCAGACTCATTCTTCCTAAGCTTTTTAAGTATTGTCCTTGGGATCAAATTAATAGATGCCCTTCCATCTATCAAGACTCTATTCGTCGGCTTACCTTCTAACAAAGCCTTGATATGTAACGAGCAGAGATGAGCCTTCTGTTCTTCTATTGGCTTTTCGAATTGTGCTGTATTGTTGAACACTGTGATCATGTTATCCTGAAAGAGAAGCCAATGATCACTAAGGTCATCTAGGTCCTCTTCATTTTCCCCAGTATATTCAACTTCATGATACCCTTCGAATTCGGCAAGCAATACTAAAATCAAATTTACAGTCATTGACTTTAAAAACTCTTCTTCATCAAACAACTCTTCATCACTTTTGTATTTTCCAATTATGAAGTAATCTTCTGAAGATAAATTACTATCCATAGTCATTATAATGTTATCCAGATCCTTGTCTAAATTGAAATCCATGTCGAATTGATCATTATCATCAAGGCCCAAAAGATCATCTGGATCATTCAAAGCCTCAATAACTTCATCAGCTATCAAGTCCATGTCTTTGGTTTGACAATCAAGCTTTGCCAATTTTCTCATTCCCTTGATTACGTCAAGCATTTTCTTTCTCCACTCGACATCTTGGTCAGGATCTTCCAGGACTTTCATGACTTCTTCCTTTGACCAATCTTCAACATCCTTACCACTTTCAAGGTCCTTGATCTCGACATTTCTCATTATCATCTTTTCAGCTTTTAATCTAGTCGGTTCCTTGTCTTTCTCGACTGTTAGATCACTTTCCTTTGCCTCTGCTGCTAGTAGTCCAATTGGTCGTTTTCTCTTAGTTTTATTTGGAATAGGTCCTTGAACCTATTTTTCTTCTTTATCTTTACAAGTTTTTCTTGTTGGAGATTATCATTCATGTTAAGCCATCTAACTACAGTTGTTATCGGTTCCACTGGAATTGATCCCCTCGTATCTATGAATTCTTGTGATAATACTCTTCAATTTCTTGTCATCTTCATTCTCGTTTGATGCTGGCTTAGTTTCAACTACCAAACATCCCGTTTCTGTGGGTTGTTCTTTAATAACTAAACCTTCAGCCATATTCCTTCTTTTTTGTGCCTGTCTCAACCCTGCAGCCTCCTTTTTTTAACTCTTTGACAATGTTAAAGACTTTGATGGCCCTGCTACATTCTGGCCAATCATTGCTTCACCTTGATTGATCCTACCAGTTCTGTAATCTTCATTCCAGAATGGTTGATCTCTCTGAAATTTATTCTTCCTAGCAGTCACATTTCGTCGAAAATATGTGTGACTTACCATTGCAGAATTTTTCACCCACCTGTCTACAGTAACATTAGAAGGTGGTACTCTGGTCCTATCTAGTCCGACATAACCTCTGGGAAATGAATTGCTTCCCACAGACTCACCAGGTGACTTAACCAACTAGCCATTTATGTTAGGCCTAGGCGTATAAACTGGCCTTGACCTCGGAGTATAGAAGGGCTGTTGTGGTTTCCAAGTTTTCTTGTCCAAAAACTTCTTCTTACCCTATGAGTCACTCTGTTGTTCCTCAACAACTTTCTTTGTAGCAAATTCATCATATACTGCATTACATCTTGGACATAATCTCACCTTGCCTTTCTCTTTCTTCCTTTCAAAGAACGCTTCAAGAGATTCTACCGACTTTAGGTAGATGTCCATTGCATCTTCCGTGTTGATGTCGAATTCCTGCAAATTCCTTATGTTGAGCATTCCAACATTCAAAGGAACTTGCTGATCAACATAGGATACTCCAGCCTGAAACGGATCTGTGTCAATCTTCATATCCACCTTAGGCTTGTCAGCAAACTTCAAACACCTGTCCATTAATGCTTTCTGAATTAAATATCTGAAACGAATACATTCATTAGTAATATGACCAAAATTGTTATGAAACTTATAATATTTTTGGTCTCTTATTTCATCAAGTTTTAGTAGCTTATGACCTTCCGACAGTTTAATCTATTTATCCTTTAGCAATAAATCAAAGATTCTGTCAGTTTTTGTTACGTCGAATGTATATATTTTCTTATTGACATAATTCATTTTCTCCTTATTTCTTGTAGGCTGTAGAGCCTGACACACATAAGGAGGACCATTCTGAAGTTCAGCAATGTTAACCTCAAATTCATCATTGCTATCCTCAGTCTCATTATCGGATTCACCTATTCCGACAAATGCTACTTTCTCTCTTTTAAGGAATCTCTTTTGTTTCTGAACCTTTTCAACTTTTAATTGTTCTATTTGCCTAACTTTCTCACCTAGTTGGGCAAGATCAACTAAATGTTGGTTCACTAACTTTTTTCCTTATTTAATAGTCTAAACCTTCTGCAACAATCTTCACTATTTCTACCTCAGGTATGGAGTAAAACATCTACTCCTCATTTATTGAAACCTAGCAAGATAATCATCCACAGTTTTATTATACATTCTCTTGATATTAAAGAGATCTGTAAGTCCTACTTTCAAATCTATCCTAAAGAATTGGTCATGAAAACTTCTTTCTAATTGAGTCCAAGAATGTATTGAATTTGGTCTTAACGTCGAGAACCAAGAGAATGCATTTTTAGTAAGGGAACTTAGGAAGAATCTCATTTTAAGGCCTTCAATAGTGGCCAACTCCTCCATCTCTATAGTATACCATGCAATATGTTTGACGGTCGATTCTCCACTTTCACCAGCAAACTTAAAAAGTTTAGGAATTTTAATTCCTCTGGATAATTCTACTTGTTGTACCCACTCGGGAAATGCTGAAACAAAGTAGAGTTGATTGACATATCCAACATTGAACTCAAACCTATTCAACAACTTGTTCCACCGCTTGATTCACATTTTGCTCAACCACTTGATGCCCCCCAAGATTTCGTCAAAGCAATCTCATGGCTGCATCATTTCTAGCCATTTGATCTTCATTACCTTGATGAAGTACATGGACATTACCATACTCTAGGTGCGGTTGATCATTTTGCCCAGGTTGGTCAAGATTTTTTTGGTCTTGTCCCATGTTTACTTAGGGTGCAGTTACTCCTGCATTTACCCCAAGCTAGGCTCTTTGAGCGTTATCATTGGCTAACTCTTCTATTCCTAAGGCTTGATTTAGCCTTGCCATTTGTTGCGCCAATGCACTACAAGCATTATTTGTATTTTTCATGATTGGCGTAATCACAGCACCCATTTGCTGAGTGAACATATGCACCATTTCATGGTTGCTTTCATCCATTTGTTGTCGAAAGCTGGCCAAAGAATTCGTGGTTGGCCTTGTTACATTTTGAGGAGTGTCCCTTGACATATTTGGAAAAACTGGTCTCACATTCAACTTCTCATGTCAAAAAGGAGTTGGATTACTTGCACTTGCAACCCCTGTTCCTTGGCCATTGAAACTCACTAAGGCTGAACTTATTTGTGGTTGGCCTTGTGAAGCCATTGTTTGGCCTACAGTATTGGCCAAAGTGCAGTCAAGTCTCATATGTGCCAACACAGGAGGAACATAGTTGGGTGGCAAACTATATTGTGGTATAAACCTTAAATTTGAATTCATTATACTTTAGTTACTTGGTTGACTCAGTGATGACTGAGTCATTTCAGGCACTACTTATTCTAACACTGGATTACCATGAAGAGCACCAGTTATTATAGCATCATCCACAGGACCCATACTAACAACAGTCGAGGGTGGTGCAGTAACAGTTGTCGAAGGTGCATCCGACACCTGGTTACTTACATTACTCATGATTTGCGTATTTTGAGAAGAATAGTAAATAAACTTTCCACTTCTTAAACGTATAAAACCATTTCTTATTGAAAAGAAATGCGTGACACTACGAGTTACTCTAAACTTGTCCCACTGGACGTGCCAATTTGTTTATGGTGAAACTTAGTCAAGATAAATTTCAATAAACAAATATTTATTTATCATTTGAATGTGTGTTCAGAGTTATGTGATAATCTCGTTTAATAAAAGGGTTTGAAAACAAATTTAAGATAAATAACAAGAACTTATAAAACTTAACACAAGAAGTAAGAAATAAACAAAAGTTCAGTAAAAGGCTTTGAAAAAGTTTAAAGCAAATAAAGAAACTGATTACAGAAAATTAAAGTGCAGAAGTTTAAAAGAAAGCAGTAAAATAAAGCATGCAAAAGATGCAACAAAATGTAAAGGAATTTAAAGAATAAGACTTGAAAATAAAGGAATTAAAAGAACATTGCATTAAAGTAAATGACTTGAAATGAAAATGGGAGGCATACTTGGATCAAATCTATTAATCTGCTTGAATGAGATATTAGGATTGTGTATTAACAAATAACCTCCCTTTGAACATCGTGAACACTAGTATTTATAGGCAAACTATGAAAATAATTAACTCCTAAAAATCAGGCACGTATATGGAAGTTATGCCACATATTTGACACTAGTATTTTGCCCCTCTTTCGACAAAACTAACTTCTGACCATTTAACACTTACGTCAGTTCAACATTTGAAAAATTTCTTCAACATCAATATCCAGTCATTGAATTGAAACTTAAATATTTTACCCCCAACATACTGAAGACTCAAAATATTAATAATTAAATCAAAATGTTATTTCATTTCAAAAAAAATTATTCTCTAGTTACTTTTATTTTTTTGGTAGTTGTGAAATTAAAGTGAAAAAATTAAGATGAACTTGACTAAATTCATCAATCAATCAAATAGTGTTTTATTTTTCCTCTATTTCTATGCACGGAAACTAATTATTATCTTTTATTCCTTTAAAAAATAATAAATAATTTCATCACAAATTTCGTGGCAGTTTTGTGACAGAGTTAGAAATTTTGTCACAATTTAAGGATGTCTTTTACAACGAAAATTAATTATTTTTATTAAATTAATATTTGGTGAAGTGTTTTTGTGTTTTTTTTATTATAATAATTTAAAAACCTAATAATAAAGCAATAGTTCACCGAATAAAATCTAATATTACTTTTTTTTTTAAAAAAAAATCTATCACTGTTTCACATTTATCTTGTAGTGCAATATATTCGAATAGGATGAAAAAAAATGCTGAAATTCGACCATAAGGCATGATTGAAAAGTGCTATATATTAAGGAAGCATTTATGTAGACACAACCATTAATTGTGTGCTACATATACTATAATTCTACACTTAGACATGAAATGACTAGATAACCACACCTGAATTAAGACGTCCATATATATGATTAATATGCCACTTGACCAAGGTATATACCTACCGTTTTAAGAGAAATTCTTACCTAAACTATGGGTACCATAATTGAGTACATCAAGTCAATCAAAATTTAGTATTTTTATTAATTTTTATAAAATTAATTATGTAATATAATTATCTATAAAAATACTAAATCATGATTAACTTAGTGTCCCTAATTAAGTGTCTATAATTTAAGTAAGAATTTCTCCCATTTTAATATTCACATAGCACATTCGGCCAATGAAACATGAGTGTTCATTAGCCCAATTCCAATGCGTAGCCCGTGACGGATCTAAAAATTTAAGATAATGGGAGCAAAGTTATAAATATTTCATATAATTTTTTTAAAATAATTTATATTTACACGTAAAATACAATAAAAATAATGAAAAATAAATTTATAATTGTTTCTTATAATTTTTTAATATTTTTAGAACAATGAATACTTTTTGTAATTAATATTATCAAATATTTCTTTTTTTACATACATAATCAAAGAATAATTTAAAAATTTATATCTCATGTAATTAAAAATTAATTAGAAGTAAAAGATTTGAAAAGTACTAAATCAACCATTTATTTTAATATGGGAGCAAAGAACTATAAATTATAGTACCATAAAATCATAAATAATAAATATTATATATATAATTAAAAAAAGTTTAACTCAAATGGAGACACATGTCCCCACATTATTACACTTGGATCCGTCCCTGTGCGTAGCCAAACTTGACTTTATCCGAAGAGAAATTCTTAGACTTAACTAGTTTGTGCCACCCCACATTGTCACAAATATCAGAATGTTTTCAATTAAAATTTAAACAAAACAGACTCTTTTAATATCAAGATCACAAAGTCAACCTTGCCACTATAATTTTTCAACATCAGAGCCAAAAAAAAATAAAATAATAATAACAATAATGTTCTGGTACGGAGACACAACTGTATATTAGAGTGACCAAAAACAAACTTCAATGAAACTAACTGTACAAACATATATGTTATTAAATCTAGCTTGGATACCAAAAAAATTTAAAATCTAGCTCAAATGACACTGACCAATCACAAAATTTACGATAACGTTTTATGTCATAATTAAGTTCAATACACTTCCTTTTCATGAACGGAGATGACCTGCTATTTCCTCTTTCTTTCTTTTTACTTCTACTTAAATTTTAATAAATATAAAATAAATAAAGTAGAAAGAAAACATATAATTAAATTTAAAATACTTATTAAAATTTTAAAAAAATAAAACAAGTACAAAAAATAAGAACAATGATCATTATCTCCTTTTCATTCATATATAACGTGACAACTTGAATACAGGAGGTAGATAATTAAATCCAGAAGTGATTAACCAAGCATGGTTTTCATTTTACCTATCTTTAGCTCATTTTTTCAACAGAACCAAACCGACTGATTAATCTCTCTTAATCCTCTTCAGAAACAGAATGCTAAACTAACTAAACTATAATACTTAATGTACCCAAACAAAAAAAGAAAAAAGAAAAAAGAAGTATTACAAAAACCAAAAGTCAGTTCGATGAAAAGAAAAAAACAAAACACAAAATTAAAAACCAGCCATGTTTTCAAACCTTGATAAAAAGAACAGCCACCAAACCCCAACGTGCACCCCTCAACCCTAGTTTTGTTCATATAAACACCCTGTATAACACCCTCCAAACCCAACAACCCAGTAAACCATTCAACCTTAATTTGCCCCAAAACTAAACCACAAAATTCTCCTCTTTCACCTCATTTCATTCCCTTCACCTAAAACGTTAATGGCATCACCGCCGTCACCATCACCATCGCCACCATTACCAGTATCAAAAGAAGATTCACCAGCCACCACCATAGAAAAACGTTCCTCGCCTCTCCGCGTACCCATCTCCCTTCAACCAGCAAACAGCAAGAGCAAGCATGACTCCAAATCCAACAAATTCTTCCGGAGGTTCCGGTCGGTTTTCCGGTCATTCTCTATCATCGCGCCATCGTGTAAGATGCCAGTGGTCAACGGGAACCGTGCCCATGAGGCATTCATACACGGCGGCACGAAGATAACCGGGACCCTATTTGGGCACAGGAAAGCGAGGATCAACCTTGCGTTCCAAGAAAATCCAAATTGCCTACCCTTCCTTCTTCTTGAGCTAGCCATCCCCACGGGGAAGCTCCTTCAAGACATGGGGATGGGGCTAAATAGGATAGCCTTAGAGTGCGAGAAACACCCCAACAACGAGAAGATAAAGATTGTTGATGAACCCATTTGGACGCTGTTTTGTAATGGGAAGAAAACTGGGTATGGGGTGAAGAGAGAACCTACGGATGATGACTTGAACGTGATGCAGTTGCTGCATGCTGTGTCAATGGCGGTTGGGGTGCTTCCAAACGAGATGGCTGATCCTCAAGATGGTGAACTCTCGTACATGAGGGCGCATTTTGAGCGTGTGGTTGGGTCCAAGGACTCTGAGACTTACTACATGATGATGCCTGATGGCAACAATGGACTTGAGCTCAGTGTGTTCTTTGTGAGGGTTTGATTGGCAAGTGAGAAAAAATGGGGCAAGAAAATGTTGAGCCTTTTTTGCATGACAATTAATGGTTTGTTGGTATTAGGAGCTTCGTTGCTCGAACACTTGACATTATATGACACTCTCCTCATATTTGGATATGGTATAGAATAATAAGCATTCCTACAATAGAAAATTATTACATACATATATATGTATCTTACATACATTCATATAAGAAGGGTCTGTGAGACCTCACTTCATATAAGTGTATGTATGATACATGCATACAGATTTTATGAGTATATATAAGATACATATATGTGTATGCAAGATTCTCTCTTTTGATATATGAGAACGATGAATCACACTCACATATGACACAATGTCTCACGTGGGTCAAACATTTTCCATATTCATATGGGTTATTGTAGGGCAGAAGTCTTTTCTCTTTCCTTTTTCTTTTCTTATTATTTTTTTTTCAAATTAGGATATACTATATTAAGGTAGATGAGAATTAGAGAAACAAAGTTTGATTTATGGGAAGAGAGAGCAAGGTGAGGGGAAGAAATATGATGTATATTTCTTTATTCTTTGTTAGGAAACAAATTTGGTTCTTATAATTTTATACATTTTATGTAATTAAGTAGATTCATGTATTTTCATTGGGAAAGTGATATATTGAGAATGATTTAATTAACTTTTGTGTAAGTTGGGTGGAGTTCTTGAATTGATCAAGTGTAGTATACATTAATGTCATAATGTTGGGAAATCGTAAATGTTCTTTGAGTAAAAATATTTTCTTGGTGTATTTGTGTCTGTGATTTTATACAGTTACGTACCCGGCATTCATTGGATTTTTATGTTAATTATATTTTTAAATAGCCTCATATCTACTTTTCACTAATTACTAGTCATTTTACATGTGCATTCTGAGTTATTTAAAAATTTATATTTACAAATATAAACTTTTAATTTAATAGATAAATATCTAATACGTGTTTTAATTAACTATTTTTTTGTGAACTTTTGTTTGAGATTAAGTAATAAGTTCAGCTCAAGTGATCTAAAAGCGACATTCTTTAGATTAACTTAGTACATATATAGAAGAATGAATTAATTTCCTACTTCTCCACTTAACTTATTTTGCATTTACAAAAGCTTATGATCAAAATATTTTAAATAAGGAAAATGATACCTATTTTAGAATTTAATGCATAAAAGTGATTCTTTTTTATATCATCTAAATGAATCGTATTAGGTAAAATTTTACACTAATGCATCCCTTTAAAAGTGTGTGATAATCGATTAAACAATAAATTATCATAATTTATAAAAACAAACAAGTAAGTAATAAGTTCAGAATGATCTAAAAGCGACATTCTTTAGATTAACTGTGTAAAAAGAATGAATTAATATATTCTCCACTTAACTTATTTGATTTAAGAATATTATCAAAATGTTTTAAATAAAACTTTTGACTGAATTGTTTTTAGGTACAAAATAAATTTACTTAAACACATTATACCTTATAAAGTGTAATAGAAAGTATATATAATTGTCAACGGGTTCTATTTACATTTACAAAGAAAAAAGAACATTCTTAACCTATATTTATTTATTGATCTTACTTTGTAAATTGTTACATTACTTAGAGAATTGAAATCTCATTTATTATTATTTATTATTTACCTAACGAAAATTTTTTATATGCATACAATTCTAACACATCATATTTACACACATACATAAAAATGAATTTTACTCATTTTTGTATGTATAAATAATAAAATAGAGATAGAACCTATTTTTATGTGTGTAAATATGATGTATTAGAATTATATGCACAGGAGAATCGCTCCTACCTAACTCAAATTCTCAGTCTCTTATACTCTTCCTATTTTAAAAATAACCAATCATTATTTATTAATTATTAGCTTAATAATTTTTAAAAATAAAAAATACTTTAAAGAAAAATTTGATAAAAAAAAAAATAAATGAACTAAACAAATCGAATTTAAACTTTCATATTTTTAAACAAATCGAATTCAAACTTTAAATTTGATTCATTTAAATAAATAAACTAAATTTAAACAACTTATTTTTTTACAAGTTAAATTTAAACTTCAAATGCTGGACTTACCTCGGTTCATTTATCCTTAACTTCTCACTGTCAATATCTTTAATATTAGGCGGCCTTTATTATGTCAGATTCAGAACCTAAAATTACGGTCATCTAGAATATATATGTGTGCATTGAGGGCCAGGAAAAGGATAAACGGCACTTGCAAATAAACAACAAATCTTTTGATTGCTCAAAATATACTATGCAGGCATTTTCTTTTGCGCTCTGGCTACTTAATTTATAGGACATGATACTTTACATAAGAAGTATTCAATCTCAAAGCCTTATTTTATTTTGGGTATTAGGTCTCACTGGACCTAGGGGAGGTCTCACTCAAGGATAGAACCAAAGGGTGTCCCACCGAAGTCGCAAGGGGAGAGGAAAGGAGTGAGACTGCATTTACTGAAGATCGAATTCAATCCCGGCCCTCAATACTCTGCACTTCTTGCAACATATACATTATAACCATCCTCATTTGCTCAAAGTCATATTTATTGCTGAAAACTTTAATCCATTTAGGTTTGAATATAATTTTAATCCCGATAATTTATGGTTGTTTTTAATTTAGTCCTTACACTATTTTTGTTTTAAATTAGTTCTCATACTTACAATCGTTAGCAAATCAATCCCTACCGTTAAACTTTATTATAATATTGCTACTATGTTTGTTGACTTGGCTAACAGAAGGTGACATGGCCTTTTTTTTCCATGTAGGAGTCTTGTTGGCACCTACATGGCATTTGTTACACTTCTTCCTCCCAACAAAACCTAATTTGTCTAATTTCTCAATTTGCAACAAGAAAAACACAATAACAGTAAGGACTGATTTGCTAACTATTGAAAGTATAAGAACTGATTTAGAAGCTTTTTTAGTGTAAAGATCAACTTAAAAATGAGTGTAAACTATAAAAATCAAAATTATATTTTAACCATTGATTTAATTTTATTTTTTTTGTCTTTGATAGAGCACTTTCAAATCGGGAATAGTAGTTAGATAAATCATTCCTTAAAGTGGTGACTACATACTAACATTAGAGATAAAGTTCACCAGAAACCAACTACTCTTGGATGATTTAATTTGATTTGAATTAATTAAATTTAGTTTAGAAATTAATTGTCAAGTTTGAAATTCAATGTAAAAAATAAAATTTAAATTAATTTGAAAATTAATTTTTATGTTTGAAACATCTTAAAAATAAATGAAATTAATTTTATTTTAACAATTTCACTTTGTTGCCCTTAATTAGAACAGGTAGAATGAAAAAATTAATAAGGATAGAATTATCAATTCAAGCAGCTAAAACTAAAATTAAATCAAATTCACTTAAATTCAACTAAATTTGAGTAAATTTTTAAATACACACAACATAAAAAAGATTAAAATCAAATCAATTCTTATTTAAAACTCAAACAAAAATTTTCATTTATAATTCAAACTAATTCCTAAAATTAGTGAGTCCAAAAATTTTCATGTTAAATAAAAACTACACAGTAAACGAAAAGCCTTAGTACTCCATTTTTTCTGCTTACTTAAAAACCAAACGAACACCGTGCATTGCCACGTAAAGATCATCACAAAGAATCAATCATCTATAATTACCTCCTGTGACGAGTGCTAAATGATGCAAGTCTGCTTTATCCAAGTTATTTTTCTATCAGGTAAGTTTCTTAACATCCCATCCTGATTTTTTCAACAAAGAACCAGTACACTGACCATATCAATATCCTTTTGCTCCATCTTTCGGACAATGTAAATTGCAAATTGACGTATACGTTGCTCCTAAATATAATTGGAGTACGGGTGCTTCAATTGATTTTATCTATTATAGTCGATTAATTGATATTTTTACCCCTCAATCTTATTTTTATATATGTAAATATTATTAATTAAAATTTAATTTTCTATATATAATTATTTATGGTAAAATAAAAAGATTAGTCCAAATTTTGTGTTAAGTCTATGTATGTGTTAAGTACTAAGTATTAACAATTAAAACCTATGAAGATTTTATGTATATATAATAAAGACCATACCTGTTACCTATTATGTAAATTACAAGTAATAAATTAAAGCCGTTAATCTATTTAAGTAATAAATCTATAGTCATAAATTATGGAGCACCGGTGCTTCAAAAAAATTTAGGAGCACCGTAAACGCTTCCAAATTGCAAATAAGGGGCACCATGGCATGTTATATAACTTACAACCTACAACAAAATTGTCATCCCGAAATTTTAGGATATATACACAACCATTTTTAGACCTTTGGCGGCGTACTAATCAGCAATCCTTTCAAACTTCATCTTTCCTTCATCTAAGATAGCCACGTGCTTCCTTTTCTTGGATAACTTAGTAGCATTTTGAAATCCATTCTGTTCATCACTAAATTGAGCAGCTGTTCGAGCCCGTAGTTCTTCCAAACTCTCACCTTCTTTTGCTCTCTCTATCACCTGAAAATAACAAGGGTCATTGCTTCTCAAATATTTGAAGTCTTACCAACAGACCCTCCAGACACCACATAAAAAGAAAGGGGAGGAGGGGCAGTGCGGGGAATTCAATATATATAAATTTCTCAAACCCATAATTTAGTTTCACTTACCAGATGCCTGCCATACAGGTGGGTGCTTGAAAGTGCTTTAAGTGCATTATGTGCCTCCTGTTGAGTAACATACTCTACAAAAGCAAAGCCTCTATGACTTCCAAACTTCATTGGTAACCTTAAGCTTTTAATCTGCATGGTTTTGAGTCATCAAACAAGAGTGAAAAGAAAGCATTGCATATTTGCACCAGATAACTAAATATACATATTTTGGCTGAAATGAACCAACAGTTTTGAAACATCACTTGTTATAGGGCTAAAATTTGCACATTTAGAAAAATAGATATCACTTGAAATTTAGCTAAAATAACATAATAAATTAAGAATGAAATAGCTAAAGGTCATATGGCACCTTTAAACAAATAACCAAAACCAATTAACAGACAGATTATCTTTATTTTAAATATAGTCCCGTGAGACATCAGGTCCATTATTCTAACTTCGAGTGAGATGTAACAAGTCTTGATTTTGTATAACCTCACTTTGATAATGTAAGATGTAACTGAAATCAATTGGTTTTCCCATGAGGTAAGTGTACAAATCATGTAGAACTCCAGGCCCATCATTCTGGAGCCACTTTTAACATAAATGCATATTATCATTTTAATAGGAGGTATGGAATTCAAATGTTCAACATAAAACAAGTGTAAGAACTTTGTAGCACGTTACTGATTGCAAACACCTTAAAAGTGGTTCAGCACCAACCATCTGGCATAATATCATTCATTCATTCAAAACTCAACTATAATTCCAAAACATTTCATTGGATGCATCATGCATGGACTACAGACTTAAGATAACTATAGGAGGCTGGTATATTTCCCTAGAATATGTATGTCATTCTGGTAATAGATGCATTCAGTAATAATTTGGACAGGAGAAAGAAAGAATATTTACTAGCAATTGGTGCAAATTATCACTTTTAATCGTAATGACCTGGCCAAACGGACTAAACAACTGTCTCAGATCCTTCACTGTTGCCTCAAAAGCAACATTTCTTACAAGCAATTTTATTGAACTCTTATCATTCTCAACTGTCTTGCGAACTTGCCCATCATTCTTGACATGACAAAGTTGTAAAATAAGAGCATGCCCATCCAAAACAGTCCCCTACACCCAAAAAAATAAAAAACCAAAAATCAGAACTAGAATTAGGATCTCAAAATGCATATAACATGCAAAGTTTGGTTCAAATGTGTAAATACCTGTAGATCTTTGCAAACATTTGTAGCAGTGTCCATGGAGTTAAACTCAACAAATCCAAACCCCATAGAAACATTTTTCCCATTTTTCAAATGCTTCTTCACCTATTTGTGACAGCAGCAAAACAAAAATATGAAAAAGAGCTAAGATCATAAAGAGCAAAGTGCTAGCACATAAACCCATTACCTTGACACTCAAAATTCTTCCCTCTTTCATGTGTTCACTAAAATGTTTCTTCAAACTTTCATCAGTTGTCTTGAAATTGAGGTTCTTGACAAACAGGGACCGAGCCTGAAGCATGATAGATTAATCAATAATAGACAAAAAAGCATTATGAATTAGCAGCCACTAATCTCGACAATTACAAAATAAATATTGAATGATCTGCAAAATAATCTATAGAATATTTCTCCATGGTGGCATTATGATGCAAAAATAGAGATAGATGCCAAAACAATTTCCCTACTGGCAAGGACAGAGACTCAGTAGTCCAAATTCTCACATCATTCCACTGGCATTTTATGAAAAATGACAGCATTATTTCTTGTATTATAAAAATTCTCATTGACATATTGACTACACACACCAACTAAGAATAATTTTTGATACATGTACAGGGTAGACCTAGCGAGTCAACAACTACATATTCAAGTAGAACTGTAGAACATATACAAGACAAGCATAGAGCTCCCCTTCCGGGGCATACTCATCCTCCAAAGCTGATAATCAATATAGAAAATGTTATTGCAATATGGGGGACTCTACTCATTGACAGAGCTAGAGAGAAAGTATTCAATGGGCCAAAATAGAAATAAGTAGAGGCCTTCAAGAAAAATTAAAAATTTTTAGGGGTCTAAATACTCATGTTACAACAATAAATATCGAGAAGTAAAGAAAACTTTTCAATCTTAAAATTTTTAGGGTGCTAAATACACATAATTCCAATGTCTTTGTCCTTTTATATAGTCTTGATCATATGAGCATTAGATAGAAGTATTTTGCCTGCATCAGATAATGAGCCCACACAGAAGACTTTAAGGGCCCGTTTGGTAGCCAGGATAGGAGAGATAGGATAGGATAAGCTATCATATCCTACTTTAATCTATAGTTTGGTAAACCAATAGGATAGGATATGGTTATCCTGTCATCTTATCCTATCCTACTCACTAGTTAAAATTTTATCCTAGGGGTGAGGCTGGGTTAGAAGCAAATAGGATAGGATATCATTTTTCTTTTCCACTCCAGCCCTCCATTACGAACAGAAACGTCACCTCCCCCTCTCCATATGTTTCTTCTTCGGTATCAATTTGTTCATGTGCAGAATCTGACTTTTGGATTTCAATTTTTTGGTGTTACAATTAACCTTAAAAAAAAAAAACATAACAGATCCACCTCCCCTTAACCTTCTATCTCCATCAACCCACACCCATTAACCAACCTTCATCACCTTCATCCTTCACCTTTTAACCATCTTCCACGTGAAACCTCATTCAAACCATCATAAACACCACCCATCCACCGTCCCAACCGAGACCACCACGGTCCAACCCCTCACCTTCATAACCAACGTTCAACCTCCACCCAAACAAACCTCTACATCTCAGCCACCAAGTCCGGAATCACTGACCGCCACTGCTGTTCCCGCTACCGCTGTCGCAGATCTGTCCATGTCACACACCAACACCGCGAGCCGCCGTCAGGTCGTGCCTCCACATCACAGATCCGAGGCCACCATCGTTATCCATGCGCCATTCGTGCCACCTGAGACCGCTCCTTCACCGCGAATCAGTCACCTCTTCACGCAGCAGCCGTAGTAACCCAAGCACCATGCCTCCCTCCAAGTCTTTAGTCACACACAGATAGCCCTATCTCCTTTACCTCTCTGTTTCTTGCTTTCGTTTTTATTCTATCTATTTTTGTGTAGTTTTTTTATATAATTTTTTATAATTTAAATGTACAAAATGTAAAAAAAAAAATATATGTAATTCGATATAAGGGTTAATTTGTCATTTGCATATAATTTATATCATATCCTGATAATATCTGGTTTACATCAAACACAAGATAAGATAACATAATGTCATCTTGTTGGTTATCTAGTGGACATCAAACATCAGATAGGATAATAGCTTATCTTGCTCATATCCTATCCTACTCCTATCCTACTCTCTTATCCTATCCGTTCTTATCCTATTATGACCACCAAACGAGCCCTAACAGGTAGTAAAATGTAAAATGAATATATCATTTCTAACCTAGTTTTATTGTCACTTGCATCTAAAACTTAGGCTGATACATTTATGTGGTTATATTTATCGTTTGACCTATTTTTCTTTCTCTTATGCTATCTTGTATCAATTCTCCCAAAAGACTAATACATCAGATAACACCTGCACAAAAAACTACAGCAAAAGAATGAAGGTAGAAAACAATTTAATAGGTCAAACCTCTAATCTGTCCGGATCAATGTCCACATCTGATATTTTTTCCACGTGTTGCTCCAATATCAGCCGCTTGGCATCATTTTCACCAATTGCACCATTCATTTCATTATTTTTAGATGTTGAACTTTGGCTAAGAACATTGGAAGGAGCCCACTCCAAGTATAATGGAGCATCCCTACATTGAATGAATATGAAACAAGTACATAACCTTCCATGAATCAAGATAGAATAGGCTTTCAAGCATCTACTGTTAGCATGGAAAGCAGATTTATTTATACATATAATGGAAGAGAGAAAAATAACGATAACAACAACCAAAGCCTTTTTCCACTAAGTGAAATCGGCTACATGAATCAAACCAAATATTCTGAGAAGCCATTTAGATCTAAATCCTTTCTAATGGTTTCACTTAGGAAAAAAGAAAAAAAAAATCCTCCTTTATGCAAGGTTATTCATCCATCTGAGGAGAAAAAATAAAACTAAATCATGGTTGTATGTGCAATTAGCATCTCAAAGATTTACTTTCACCTCCCTCCCAACAAATGAATTTCAAGCTTTACTGCAATTACTAATTTACTACAGTAATACAAGACAAAACCACAAAGTTATAGGCTTCATTCTGGGCTATTATTCTCTCTCTTTTTCTCTGTAGTCTATACCTCCCACACTCCCCCTTTGATTGTGTGAGAAAGAGTTTTGACAAAACTACTCTTGTCATTTTATCCTTTCCCTTTTTCAAATAACACAAAGAAGGTGGAGCTGCAGCACTGCAGCTTGTACACTTCAGACCTGCCTAAAACTTGTTGCAAGCACAATAAGTTTTCTTTCTTTCTTCTTATTTTTTATTTAATGAAGATCAAGATGCATATCCAAGAGAGAAAGAAACAATCAATTCATTCATGGAGGATAGCCAAATTGGTTGATTATCCATTGATAGAAGCAAAATAAATCTTATTTAACAATGCTGACTGGGACAAATGACCCAAAAAATAAAATAAAATATTACTTGTAACGCTTGTAAGCTAAACCTCTAAAAGCTGCTTGAGCTTCTACTGGTTCAAGGAAAACAACCTGAAATATCATCTCCAAATAATTCAAAGTTTGACATAAATATCATTAACAATGCTAAGATCGATAACTTTTAGAAATATCTCACTGCTGAAGACAAAGTTCACCAATCAACTTAACAAGAAAAGTAAGCAACAAAATGCCAATAAGTTTATTCAAGTTCCCATAATACAGTAAATTACCGTCATCTACAGTAGATGGCGCAAAGCAGAGCATGTAAGATCCAAAGGACCATAAAATGGAGAATTACATCTAAAACCTTTTTTTCTATAAATAAACGAATAACATTAATAGTAATAATGTTGTACTTAAAAAAGTAAAAAGGGTGTAACATTTATACACAAGATTGTTATTTGTTTATCTTTTGGATATTTTAGGACACAAGATTGTTTTATAACAACACACCCTGAAGGAAGAAATACCATCAAAACTTGATTGTAGACAAAAATAAATGAAGAATGTAATAGAATTAAGGACAGAAACAAGGATATAAGATAGGATAATAAGCTATCAAATATCAAACAAAAAAATTGCAGAGGCACATCATAAAATTTCAGAAGAGGGAAAAATTACCAGGGCTAATGTCTTTGTTGGAGGTAGAATTATTTTATCCAAACTACCGAATTTCCCAAACATCTTTGCAAGTTCATTTTCTGTAGAACCATACGCCAAGTTCTTCACTAAAAGCACATGGTTACTTCTTTTTAAGCCATCAACATTACCATTGGCAAGTTCTTCCAAAGACTCTACATTCACTCCAGCATTTTTAAATGCCTTTTTTGTCTCTGAAATCACTTGAGTTTCTCCCAGAGCAATATCATCAGCTTCTCGGTCAAGTAAAACACTTTTACTGACACCATATTTCCGAGCAATGTTTTCCACAACCTATTAACCACCAACACATGATTGAAAATATGTAAGGAGACATGCACCTGAGAGCAATAGAGAGCATCACCCAAAAACATTTGCATGAAGCAAAATCAACAACACAGTGATGTTAATTCCATCACAAGAAAACAAAATCTCCGTTACACCCACCAAAGGGTTACAAAGAAAATGATGAGGAAGGAAAGATTATATTGTCAAGAAAAGATGAGTGCATGAGAGAATGGAAATCAACAAACCTGCAACTTTCCTTCCGCATGTACCCCCAAAATAAGAAATGAGACTTAAAAAACCCTGAATAATTTTTTATAGAAAAGGAAATTTATTAGAAAGAAATGAAGGAATGTACAACTAAAAGGAGGATAAGTAATCCTCCAAAACAAAGTACACCAGACGACAAAAAGGAAAAAAGAAAAAAAAACAAATATGTCCAATTTCTATACATGTCAAAAATTGCAACTCCATTGAAATAACCAGTAGCTGAACACCATAGAGAGGCGAGAAAAACAACCCAATCCCGAAGTAAGTTAAGGGGCAGAGAGGCGATCATAAAAATGAGAGCATTCATATCGAACCAAAGCACCAAAGGATTGTGAAGACTGCACATTGCCACAATGTTTTTGCCTCCTTTTTGCCAAATCCTTTAAACCTAACAATCAAAAACTGCTCAAGTCGTAGGACAAACTCAAAGCTCACCAAGGACCCCGAACAACTTGTTCTATGAGGAAGTAGTTGCTAACAATGCAGGAACAAGTGACCATTTGTTTCTGAACTAGAGCAGCACAGATACACAAATGATAGAATAATAATGGTGAAAAACTGAAAATAACTAAGCAGAACAAGTTGTATTTAAAAAAAAATAAAAAGATAATGATAAGCATCATTCAGAATTTTAATGTACCGTTGAGTACTCCACAAAGGCTGAAATAATAGAACCATGATTTGCAATTTATTAAGTTTCAAGAAACATACTGCATCAGGACGCATGAACAGAGTATTCCATGCTCTGGTATCTCGCTAGCTTCAGCCGCTTTCCTCTCTTCCTCTCTCCGTTGTTTGAGAGTTTTAGAGCTTTGGTCCTTGGAAACATTGTACCTACAAAATGCAAACCATAAATTGTCATGATAATGCAAAAAGAACACCATCAAAATTTTAACACTGTTCATAACGCAGTATTTATATTTTACATACTCTTTATTGTCTGAAGGTCTTTGTATGGCTGGCATAACATGCAACAATCTTCCTTGAAAGATTGAATTGTCTAACTCTTCTAACGCCCTGACAAGCAATTATCATACTGTCACATAAGTTGACAGCAAAGCAATTCTACTAACGCATGTCAGCAAAGCAATTATCATACTCTTGTTAAAGTTTTGAAACAGTATTAGTATTAGAAGAGGCATGATTGCATAACCATAAAGCAAATAACCCTAAAAGGTAGCAGCTTTCTGAAGTCTATAGATGCTGTAGCTACAATTCAGTTGGCAGGGGATTATCTATTTCCAACCTACTTTCGATTCATTGCAGAAAACCTCTTATTCAAATTCCAAGAGGTTCTTAGAATCTTGTAGAACTTTTCAACAACTCAAACTAACCTAGTAATACCAATTATTTTCACGTCAAAGCCTAACTGCAAAATCCAGATTTCAAGATTTTGAGCATTAAGTATAAAATGTACTATTTTTTGGTTAAAAGAAGTATTATTTAAAAGAAGCAAGAATACAAACAAGACACTCTTGGATTAGTTGTCCTCCTTAGCAGAAACACAGAAGTAATGAAAAGACAAAAAGTGAAACAACAAAGCTCTCCAACCCCTTTGCATATCTGTTAGGACACCCTTAAATAGACAATGGGGTGAACACCAAAAAGGTGGTCACAAAATGATCTTGTCCAAACTCGGATCCAAGAACTAAGGTCTGAGAAGAATCATACTTGAACATTTCACTCAGGCCAAATACATGAAATAAGAAGCATAGACGACACATCCCCATAGAGCCTTTCCCTCCTTGGTTCTACCAAAGCCTCTAAAGCAAATCAGAAGAAATTGTTGCAAATTGAGAGGACAAACCCAACATTCATCAAAACCAACTTCAGATGGAAGTGGCTGTAGGGAAGTGTAAAAGGCAAAATGGTCCAACGATTATACCTACATCTGCAACTTGGAGATTCTTTTCAAAATGACATGGCTTAATTTAATGCCATAAAAGCATACCTTAAAACTTCTACTGTTCAACCATGAACAAAAAGAATAAGACTTGCAACATCCATAACAAAAGTTGGTATAAATAAAGGTGAGACAACAATTTTTAGCCACCCAATTGTTACCTGGCTGCAAATTCTGGATGTGAATAAAGAATATATGCTATTCCTTTGGATCGTTTTGTATCCTTATCAACAACTAGATGAACCTGTGAGACACTACCAAACTTACTGAAATGCTCTTCCAGTTCCTCTTCACTGTAACAAAAGAACAATACAGTGATTAAAACCAGCTAGGAATATAAATAATATTAAGGTCAAATGAAATAACAGAGCACTGATAGATATTAGTAATGTAGATAATTCAACTTGCTGAAGAAATTCTTTCTTTTGAAAACAATTTAATTGGAAAAGTTGACAAGATAATACCACACATGCATCCATAAGAGAATTCAAGAAAAAAGAGAGAAGATATAAATATCTATATAAGTACGTGGTGGTATATAGCAGATTACGGACAAACAGTCGACAAGACTCAAAAACTCCTTTCACATCTTCCGCATTTGATGATTGGCCCCCTTGCTCAGGTGCATTCACTTGAGCCTTTTCATGGTCAACATCCTCTCTACAAGTATCGTCTTGGCCCTCTAGGTCTAACTCTTGAACATCATTTCTTCCAGTTCTTTCTGAAGATTTATTATCACCATTTTCTTCATCTTCGTTAGCATGACTATCATTGACTTTGTCATCATCACCAGAGCATACTGAATCATTGTCATCGCCATCATCATCACCACTTTCAGAATCAGACCAATCCTTTCTCACTCTACTCTTGAAATAATCCATATCAGAAATGACTTCATCATGTTCAAGCTCATGTGACTTGTTGGGTACAGATCTATTTGGAAAGCCATCCACTAATGAGTCACTTTGAATCAAGTTGGCATGGATTGCAACAGATGTATCTTTGCTATCATTATTTGATATTGGTTGCTTCTCGCCAACATTGGATAGAATTGATGTATCATTTGCCCACAGTTTTGACTTAACCCGAGGCTGCATGACCTGAAGAAAATCTTGAAGCTGTGGGTCATCAATATCAACAATGTCCTTAGAATTGTCTCCTTGTCCTTTAGCTCTAGCATGTTTCTTCACATCCGGGGTCACTTTATTCTCTCTCTTTGTTGAATGTCGACTCCATGGACGGGGAAGATTTGCATCGCCAAGTTTTCGAGCCACCTGCTTGGTTGATGAGAATTTAGTAAAGCATGTTGTGTGGCTTTCAGTTTCAGTAATAAATATTTGAAAGAGATAGAATAATAAAAAAGATAAAAAGAGTGTATAACCTCACAAGTAATTCTACACGTGTCAAGGTAAGATCTATTGAAATGTTGAATAGCTTCCTGAGCTTCATGCTCCGTACGAAATCCAATAAAAGCAAATTGGCGACTCTTACCATCTCTAAGGGAACAAGCAAAGCAACACAGAACAGTTATAATTTCTGTATATATTATTATATACATGAAGAGTGGGATAGGGACATTTTGTTATTATTTCAATTTTCAAGAAAGAGTAGAGAGTACTTGGTACGCATAAGCTTGACGTCTGTGATTTCTCCTTTTTGAGAAAAGAATTCTCGCAGTCGATCCTCCACAACATATTTTGGGAGATTCTTCACACATATCCTCGATCTGCACACACCATAACCAAATCATTTATAATTTATTGGTTCTGATTCTGTGTGTTTTTACTTATACAAGTAAGATGAATGAATACCAACTTTGCACTTACATGCCTCCTCCTCCTGCTGTGTTTGCGCAATTGCACTCCAATAGAGAGTGGGGACATAGGCAGGCAAAGGCAGGTGGGTGTGACTGAGAAAAGAAAAAAAGATCATTGAATCAATGTTTTAAGAAACGAAACCAGCCAAACTTCTAGTCATGGTCCAAAGGATAACGTAATATGAATCATAGAAAATAACTGTAACCATAATGCAATCTTTCTTACATGTTGGGGCACTGGCAGGGTACACTACCAAGATTTCACAAATTAATATATATATATGTCATTATACACTAAAAAAAAATCATGATACAGAATTTCCATTGACATAAAGCCACAAACGCTCCATCCCATCAATAAATCTTCCTCATTACAGACTACGGAGAGAGTTGGAGTTGTTTTATAAAGCTTCAAGCTCAAATGCTAAACTCTAATGCACAAATCCAATCCAGTATCCAACCATTCTAATATACAAAGAGCAGGAGAGAAAGCAGAGACTGCTGCAACACTTGCCATGACTGTGTGCGACAGCGAGACGACGCATGCTGCTAGGGGTGTCAAATGGATGGATTGGTTTAATTTTGGATCGGATTGTAATGGATGGATTCAAAATAAACCATTAATCCATTCAAGATCCATTACAAAATGTTTAATATTATCCAATCCATCCATGACCCGATTTTATGGATGGATATTCAATCCATCCATTAATCCATTTTAATGGATTGGATGGATGGATATCCAAACTACTCATTTAAAAAAAATGTTTCTCTCTCTAAAAAAATTTATTCTCTCTCTAAAATATGTTTCTCTCTCTTAAAAAGCATATAATATATTGGATATCCATTGAATTGGTTTTAATTGGATATCCATTGGATATCTAATACATGTTTTGGTTGGATTACTAACCATCCATAATTAAATTTAATCCATTAAATCCAATCCAATAAGATATATCATTTTAATTGGATGGATTGGATTGGTTTTAATATAAATGGATTGGATGGATTAAAAATTAATGGATTTTATTGCCACCCCTACATGCTGCTGATGGCGGCAGACAGGCTGGTGACAGTGGATTTTAAAGGTTAACGTTAACCGACATAAGAGAAGAACAGTACACGGTCCACCTGGTTGAGTTTAATCAATTTCAATTCAGGAGTCAGGACAGGAGCTAGGTCTACATGAATTGGGCTCAGCCTCATCTCGTGCACACCCCAAAAATCTAATCACCTAACTTTAATTTCTTCAACCCACTCGTCTGGGCTGTCTTGCTATGTTTTTTTTTAATTGCGGTTAGGTGGTGTCTAAGTCAACTTGCATGCACCTCGACTAATCCACCTCCCCAATTAGGCCATCCATGTCAAGATTAAGGGATTCCCAAGAATATTCCTTACAGCCCAAGCCCTCTTGCTATGCTACCAACACTCAGATATGCTATGAAATATATATATATATATATGGGGATTGCTAACCTCCACACGAAGGTGTAGAGGTTAGCAATCTCCACATTTTATTTCTAAAGTCTCAACTCATTATAAACGCTTTATGGCCATATTAAGGGGGTCTAACACAACTTAGGAGTAGGGTTGGAAATGAACCGAGCAACGAGTCAATTTTCTTGGCTCGAGCTTGACCAATCTTAAGTTCACGAGTTGCTCGAGCTCAATGAGCCAATATCACACTAGAGCCGATAAGAGGAAAATCAGTTTAGAAGTATGTGAGAAATTGTTTTGGCCTAACAAGATCTCACTTATTTATACTTGTCCCAACTCCTGAATAACGGGTGGAGATATAGCCAAGTGTGTGGTGGGAATGAAGTTCTAGAACATTCCCTTCCCTAACTTTTAAAATATCTATAGATATTTGCAAGGACTATAAAATAAAATATCTCTAGGAAATATATAAGATATTTACATGTTGTCTTTTATTAGTTTCTTTAGAGTCTAGTTACTCTATTCAAAGCTCCATCCTATTCTTGAACTCTCATAGTACATCAAAATGTGTATCGTACCGGTAGCGGATATGTACTTATATCTGATCCTTAGACCTTAAGATACTGTTAGCCTATATACTATAAAAAAATATTATGCCAATGCAAGTAAAATATAAAAAATATGATAAATACTATCACACCTGACTAGGTGGGCGCTGGACAACCTCAACAATAAGTGGCTCTTATGCCTTTTAAGTTTAATGAGTTAGGCTCATACTTTTAACTCAATAATTTTTTTGACATATATTTTGTCAAAAAATAATGTAGTCAAACAAAATAAAATTAAATACTCATATATATTAAATTAAAACTATTATTATTATTATTAAAAATTAGCTATATATATATATATATGTATGTATGTATGTATATGTATGTATAGCCAGTTCACAAACTAATGAGCCAAAAATGTGAAAACTCAATATTGACTCATTTAACAAATGAACCACAAATTTTAACTCATTCAGTTGTTAATAAAACGAGCTGTGAAAGGCTCACAAGCTAGCTCAACTAATTGCAAGCACTACTTGTGAGTCATGCTCGAACAAGATGATTGGATAGCCACTAGTGGTAAAAGTCTATGGTTAGATGATCTCACCTCTTGCTAGATCACGTGCAAGTCCGAGGGAAGGGGATCATAAGTAGGGACACTAAAGTTTCTCCATCGATAAAGTCACCAAAGTCGAGCGACACTAGAGTTTTTCAATAGATAAAGCCATCAAAATTTTGATTCTCAATCAAATTATTAACATTGAAGGTAGACATTCTGGTGTTGAGTGTGGTATTAGCTATTAGAAGGCTCTAATACCATGAAGACATTTTGAATAAAGGTCGGTTGAACTCAATGAGAGCTAGGCCAAAGTATTTATTATATAAGCAAATAAATTACACAATATAATAATAAGATAAAAACATGTTTAAAATACAAAATAAATCTACCTAAAACTAAGTCTTACAATCACAAAACTAGATTGTTTCTATGTTTATCATACACAAATTTCAATTATTAAAACGTTTAGTTTAGAAGTCCTTTAATATAGTTATTTTCTTGTTAAAATTTAAAATTTAGTGTAGCACTTAAAAAATTGATATGCTCTTAAGATCCTACGGAGACATTATTCAATTAAGGAAACCAATCCGATCGACAAAATTGAGAAACAACCCAAAGAAAATTCTACCATGTATAATTTAGACAATAAGTCACAATTAGGGAAAGCATAAATAAATAGTTTACAACAATTTTTCTTTTTTTCTAAACGGTGGAAGGTCTATCTAGAACTAGGCCTATAACACTAGTTGATGATAAAAACCACTAAATCTTTATTCTTTTTATGTAGTTTCCTGTTAGCTGCTTCTTCTGAATCTCTTGTACACATTACCATCCATTCCCCTTACACAACCAACGTTTTTTATAAATTTTATTTGTTTATTTACTTAAAAAATTTTGTTGAGGGCAACACAGGTAACACACAAGTTGATAACGAAATCATAACAACCTCCAAAACACCAAGAAACATAGAATGTACTAGACATTCACTTTAGTAAGTAGTATATATAAGCATTTCATTTGCCCACAAACACAATCATCATATATAACAAGTCCAACGAGATTTCAAACCAAAGTAAGTCAAATCATAAACTTCAACCCAACTCAAAAAAAAAAGAAAAAAAAACACTGTTTTAGACAAAATGGCATAATGATTTCTCAAGCATGAAACAGTTCACAAGCATAACAATTAACCACCAATTTTATGGGTATAGATAAATTAAATTAATGGGTTTCAGATAAATTTCAAATCTTTTCCAAAAAAAAAGGAATATAGAGGGTTTGCTCAGAAGCTTTCTAGGACTCAAACAGACAGGAAAGAAGAACAAAGTGAGATTATTATACCTTGCCAGATCGCTTGAGGTGAGCAGAGTAAGCCTTGAGGAACTCGTGAGGGGAAACGTCCTTCACAGTTGTCGCATTAGCCATGGCTCAAGGTAGGTGATGGTGCCGCTAATGAGTGAGTATCTCTCTGTCCCTCTCCCTCAACAACTAGGGTTTCAGATAGGGGTCCTAGCCAGGGCACAGCTAACTTAATTGGGTTGCCGATGTAAAAAATATACTAGAACATTTAATTTAATGGAGATTAATAATAAATTATAATTTTTTTGAGTTAAATTATATTTTTTATATTGTTGTACTTTATTTTAAAATTTATACTATAAAAGATTTAATATTTTTATTTATATTTTTAAAATCATATAATTTAATTATATATAATATTTAAATTTATAAATTTTATTTAAATGTTAAGTTAGTTCAATCTTGACTTAATCACTAAGTATAAAAAAAAAAAAATTGAACCAATAGATTATTTAGTAAAGTTCAAGTCAGATTAAACCTGACATAATCCAACTATCATCACCCCTAGTTTCATATTCAATTTTTATATTTTTACATTATTTTTAATATTATTTTTTACACTTAATTAATTATATATAAATTTATTATTAATCACGTGTATTAATTAATTAATGAATACATTAAATTTACTCATTAATCAATTAATATAATTAATTAATTATAAATTTATACATCATTAATCATGTATAAAAAGTGATATTAAAAAACAATGTAAAATTATTATTTCACTTTCACATTCTATTGAGTGTTTATTATTGTGGTTGGAGTTTTCATTTTTCTTCCCTCTTTAATTTCTCACCCGACCAAACCAATTAGATTTGTACTCATGCAATATAAGCTCATTGAGCATTTTGTGTTTTGTTTTGTTTTGTGTTTTTTTTTTAGGAAAATACCACATTTTTAGAAGAGAAAAATACCTATGTTCCGAATTTATAGCTTGTACATTTGTGCAAAATATATACTGAGTTTAATTTCACATTGTTAATAAGATTTATTTATTTGTTATTTAATATGTACTATCATCACATCAGGTGTTGATACATTATCAAAGAAAAGTTTCAACTTTCTAGGCAATCATTATAATAATTTTCCTTATTGAGTGATGCGTTAATATATAATTAGAACATAGTGTAATTTGAAACAATAAATTACCTATGTAATCCCTACAATAAAAGGTATAAAGTTACAATATGCTACAAAAAAATAATGAACGCACCAATATCCATAGTAACACTACAGTAAAGTAGTAGTATAGCACATTAAATGCATCGGCTTTTATAATTTATAAAACAATACAATACATTAAATGCACCACATCTTCAATAAAGTTACAATCCTACTAAGAGCATATTTGAAAAAGATAGATTCTTTCAATTGTTACAGTTATTTTTTAGATGATTAAGTTATTTTGTAAAATAATTATTATATTTAGATAAAATAATTATTTTGTAAAAAAAGTTTACAAAATTCAATGTAAAATAAATTTTTTTTGTCAATAAATAATCACAAACTAAAAATTGAAACTTATGATTTTAACTTATAGATTATTTCTTATATTTTGATATGTAATTACTATTTTGTCCTCAATTAAATAATTTTTTTGAATCATTTTATACCCATTTTAGTAATTTAATGCATAAAAGTAATTTTTTTATATCATAAAAACAAATTATATTAACTTAAAATCACTTTACAGCTAATAAATCTAAACATAAAAATAAATCGATTATAATCGATTATAACAATAATCGATTATCAGCATAATCTATAATTTTCAACTTTCCCAAACAAGCCCTAAGTAAGTACATAAACTTAGCTAAGAGGTGCACATGTAACAGATGAATTGAAGGAATCTAGATGCTCTTAAGGTCCAAGGTCCAGTCATAGGTCTCTATATTTGTGGGGAGCTTAAATCCCTTGAGGAATATCATGCTCACTCACAATGAATTTGAAGAATGGATGGTTGAACGTGTATGGCGCACTTACTTTTTGGGTAGGGTAAGAGATCTTAGATTTGTCCGGATTCTGGGCTAGTTCAACTTCATCATGTTGTCCATCATGTTCTCCCACTCTTTCCATGTTGACTAGTTTCTTCAAATCTTCAATATGTTTATGCTGGGTCTCAATCTCCTTGCTCTAAGCCTCAACGAGGGTGAGGTTTTGGTAGTTCAAAACCCGTGCCTCTTACCCGATATTCTAGTGGCATGTCTAGTGGCATGATGCCCTACCACAGGAACATCAGGTATGGGATCTAGTATGCCCTGTGGGGCTTTTTCCATTATGAAACGCATGGCTGATTGATGTGGAGGCATTGCACAAGTTATTATAAGTTTCCATACCTCATTCTAAAATTCTAATTTAAAAGACAAATATTTAATACATATTTAAATGAGCTTATTTTAATTTTAAAACATTTAGAGTCTATTCAATACCTAATATATGATAAGATTTAATAGTATTAAATTTAATAATATAAGACTTAATAATATGATATTAGTAAAAAAGAAAAATGAATTTGCATTTCAAGTTTAAAGTTTTAGAGTCTATTAGTGATAGTTTTGCCATGAACAGGTTTATCTTTGCCGTTTAGTCCCTAAAACCAAGAAAACATGACTAGACATTTCAATTGTGACAAACACTCAAAATCAACCTGAAAGAAATTTATCGGATCTATTAATTTTAAAATTTATGAAGTATTAAAATATATAAATAATTTTAGGGTTATTTTAGTAAATACCGATAAGAAAATCATTATTAAAACTCTTAAAAATAATCTCGATGAGAGATAAATACTATTCTTATCTCATAGTCACCATGTGTTAATATTAATGGGACAAATGAACGCATTAGAATGACTAAGAATAAGAGTCTATCCCTATATATCATAGAATAACTAAAATATGTTAAACCTACCCACTATGACAAACTCATATACAAGATTCATAAAACAAAATTCACATATAAGTAGTGCTTTAACAAAAGTATGTCCATTAACAACTGATCACAATTTGGACTAAACAAAATGTTCTAATAATTTTGACATCCAATTAATATGAGTTTTATAATTTATGTTAGTCCACAAATAAAAAAGTCTAACATTCTCTCACTTGAACAACATAAGTCATATTACATCATTTTAATAAAAAAATAATTCTCTAAATTAATCAAACAATAAGTGGTCATAACATAATGTCAAAATTGAGCCAACATGCTCAACTATTGGTCCAAAATGAAAGTATAAGCATCTGAACAATACAGAAAATCATACTCGAATGAGTACTGATATCATACATGCAAGATACTCATATCTCGGTGACCTAACAAAATGTGATATTTTGGTAATGGGAAAGCACATCCAAAATTGTATGTCAATATGTGATCAAAGTGCATTTCCCAACAAAATGGCATCAAGCATCCGCTCAAGATGTTTTTTGAGATTTAACAAACATCTCAACACAATAATAGAATGAGACTGAGTCCAAAATGTATCCATAATATGTCATATCATAAACAAACAAAACTGCACAGATAATAATAATAACAATATTATATGACAATGATAATAATAACAATATAATTGTTTATGGTCTCGAGACATAATAACAAAATGAGGTCATATTATAATCACAAAGCAAACTCTCACAAACTCAAAACATAAAAAATTCTCATTATACTCATATGGGTCACATAATCAACAAAACTTTGACAGGTAAACCTTTGGTTAGAGGATCTGTAATCATAAGTTATGTAGAGATATACTTGACCTGATTTCTAGACTCCTAAATCTTCTCTCTAACAAACATATACTTTGTGTCAAAAATTTCGAACGCTTAAAGCTCTTATTGATTTGAGAGAAACACACTACGACAGAGTTATCACAATAAATAGTAAGAGGTCTGTAAATACTCTCCACAATACGAAATTCAATAATCAATTTTTTTAACCATACCACTTGATGTGTAGCCTCATAACAAGTTATATACTCTGCCTCCGTATTAGAAGTAGATGTAAGTGTCTGTTTAACACTCTTCCAAGAAATAGCTCTTATAGCCAATATAAAGATATACCCTGATATAGACTTATGGTCATCTAGACAATTACTATAAGCAGAATCAGAATAGTCTATCACTTAAAGGTGATCTGATCTCCTATATGCATATAAGCTTTGGTACCTTATAGATATCTCATAACTCGTTTTGCATCCTGCCAATAAGTCACACCAGGTTTGCTCAATTATCTCCCAAGTATACTAACAACAAAAGCAATATCAGAATGTATACAAACTTGAGCATACATAAGGCTGCCAACAACGGAAGCATATGAGACCTTCTCCATTTTAGCAACATCTTAATCATTTTGAGGGCACTGGTATTAAAGAGTCTTTCACCCTTTTAAATAGGTGTAGCACAAGGATTACAAGATTTCATAGTAAATCTATTCAGAATCCTTTTAATATAAGCTTTCTGAGACAAACTAATAATACCACGAGATTTGTCATGGTGAATCTCAATGCCTAGTACAAAAGAGGCATCACCAAAATCTTTCTTATTAAAATACGTTGTCAACATTTGCTTGGTCTCATTCAGAAAATCAACATCATTACTAGCAACAATATATTATCAACATATAAAATAAGAATGATGAATTTGTTCCTACTAAACTTCAGATAAATGCATTAGTCGATAATACTTTCTTTAAAACCAAGAGAGCCAACAATATAATTAAATTTCAAGTACCAATGCCTAAAAGTCCTAAAAGTTTGCTTCAATCCATAAATGAATCTTCTCAATTTACATATCGTATGATTTTTACTATCTTCAACAAAACTATCAGGTTGATCCATATATACATCTTCATACAAATCACCATTTAGGAAGGTGTAACACCCCAAAAATTTCTTGTTTCATGATATATATTCATTTTATAATATTTGTGATTTTTTAGAATTTTTTTAGAATTATTTGAATTGTGTTAATTATTTTAATATATTTTTCGATTTGCCTGAGCGTTGAGCGGGGTCGGAAAAATAAAATATTTTTTTCCGAGGCCGAAAAACTTTGGACTGCGAAAACGTCGACGGGAGATCTTACTAAACCCGAGGCTGGGCACAGTTTACGAAATTTTTGTTTTTCAAGATTTTATCTGATAAATAAAATCGTGATACATTTTATTATCTATTGGATAATAAATACTATTTTTGCTAACTGCAATCTTTGTCCACTGGATAATAGCTCTAGTAGAATGTTAGTCATTTTTTCTAGAGAGCACTTTAATGACATCATCACCATGACATCACTATTCACTTTATCAAAAAGTGCGTGAAGCTTCTCAAGGAAGCTTTGTGTCAAACTTCTTAAGGAAGCTTTGTGTCAAGCTTCTCAAGGAAGTCACTTCCCTCTCTCCTCCCTTTTGTGACCCCACGGTTTTGGGGGGAAAAGATGACCAAAAAGTTGTCATCTTTTCCAATCACCTTTTCCATTTCAAACAAAACTCCATTTTTTCTTTCTCTCATTTTTTCCTTTTTTCTCTCACATTTTCTCTCTTCCATTTTCTCTTCATCCTCACGGCCACTACACCATTTTTGGCCATTCATCTTTGTTCCCTCCAACAAACCTTGGTTCTTGAATCTCCTTGTCACATAGAAGCTTTTCTCTTTGGAGATCATCTATTGATTCTTCTATCTTCATCATTTTCTACCAAGCCCTAAAACTTGAAGTTTTGAGGTAAAGTTCTTGACTTTCATCTTTTCTCTTCTCATTTTCGTGATCCTTGATCACCTTTGTGATCAATGACTCCTCTTTTCAAGTTTTGGTTGTTGATTATGTGAGTTTGACTATCCTAGGATTTTCTTGGTGGTGGTGGACGAAAATTGTAAGGAAGTATCAATGAGCTTGCTTTCTTTTATTGTCTCGTTAAGTAAGAGGGAGATCATTCTCTTCAATTTGGTAGTGAGGATCACGTTTTTGTGTTAGTGGTGAGGAGTCCATATGTGGGTTGCTCACTTTGTTGTGTGATTTTTGGTAATGTTGTGATTGGGTATGTTGTATAACTCTAATACTTATTATTGTGTAACTTGATAGATTGGAAACACATTTTGGGGCGAATACACGGGCCGTGTTATTTGACACGGCTTAGGCCGTGTTGCTGTCTGGAAACACAATTCCATATACTTCATGAGTCAGAGAAGAACATGGCCCAGGTCGTGTTTAAGGACACGGTCGTGTAATTGAGTAGTTCATATTGGAACCTTTCTTATCCTTCCAGAGGAGGACACGGCCGTGTTAGGAAGGTGACGAAAAATTGTTGGATTACTAGCCCTTGGGAGATCACGACCATCTAGGACACCCATTAACAGAATCTTTGTATCAAGTTAAAACTTAGTTAATTAAATGAATAGACACTTAATTAGGAATTCATAATATGGAAATAATAAGGAACAAAACTTTAACCTATAGTTTAAAGTGATTTTTGGGACAAAGAAAGAACATGAGTGTGGGTGAGGTTATGAGGAACTTAAAACGATTAATTTGAGTGAGTTAGATCTAAAGCAAAGGAAATGACTTATCTAATTGAGAGTAATAAAGGTTGAATGAAAAGTATGTTTTCACCTTTGAGATATGGATAATGACTTGTTGTGGGTCCATATGTGGAATCAAGGATTGTTGATAATTGATTGGGCCTAATGTAGTGTCTAATCATGACAAGTCATATTATTATTGAATATCTGTATGTATATACATATATGCATCGAGTTATCATGCATTGTGAAAGTCTGTTGGACTCTGTGTGTAAGACTGTATGCCTAGGAAATGAATCACACCTACGTGCGGGTGCGAATAGACTAGTGTAGGTCATTTGTTGACCTTAGGGGCGTCGGGGTGCGGGTATCTCACAATGGACAGTTGGTAGCTCTTCTATGCTGTGGGACTGACCGATGCAAATATACCGACGATCTGGACTGAGACACTGTCTTATATCGCAATCTTGTGAAGAATGTATTGTATAAGCCACTCCATGATCATTCTCTCCGATGTTATGTTTAGCTTCATGGAATAGAGTTTTGGTACCTTGTACATGTGTATAATCTGCCAATATAGTTATCTGGCATACATATATATGATTATGGAACTGTTTCTTTCAATGATATTATGACTATCTGTATTATTAAATTGCTTATCATCTGAATCTTGATGTTGTTTATTATGTTTGCTATGTTGTATGGCGTCCTGTGCTGTTTCTGGTTCTTTACTGCCATAACTGGTATTGATGTTACATATCTCATCTCTTTTCTGTATTCTGCTATTCTATTTACATCTATGTTTCTTAAAAGACCGAGGCGAGGAAGAACTTGAGTTTCCTAGTTTTGGGGCGAGTTAGCCTTCTGTTTGGCTATGGCATCCCGGCGAGGTTTCCTAGGGTATGTCAGACTGAGGTTCTACTGAGGCATTGAATATTGGCACGACGACTTGATCACCGAACGTTTCGTCTACATGGGAGATGTAACTGTATCTTTGGTTTGGGGTCGCTATGATCCACCTGTCTTCTCTTTTGACATCTTTGTATGGCTGGAGTTCTATATGCCGATGCCTGAGGTGTGGGGCGACCGTGAGTATACCCACACGAGGATTCGTTCCTATTTTCTGCTCGAGTTCCTGCTCGTGAATCTGTTGCGCCTGTGAGGATTTCCTCTTCTGAGGAGGATCCTATGGAGGAACCTAAGGAAGAACCCTCTAAGGTTCCTTCTCAGTAGTTGTTGGGGGCATGATACTTTTTGTAACCTTGGTGGTTGTCTGTATAACCTTTTGGGGCATGTAAAGCTTACATTTTCTTTTACTAACTATTGATGTATTTAATGACTTATGTTATGTATCTAAACACATATATGGCATGTAACTTTTGTATAAATGTATGGTTTGCTCTTCATATTGAGTTCCGCTAAGTTTATGTTTTCTGCTTATAAGAATATATATATAAGAGAATTGCTATGTTAGGATACTTTAATGATAAACAGGTTAATACTTAAAGATAAAATAAACCGAGTCTTAATAATTTCTTTTGAGTTTTCGTATGTTTGGTGTGACGTCCCCCTCCAGAAAAAGGGGGCGTTACAGTTTGTTTCAATCCATAAATGGATCTTCTCAATTTACATATCATATGATCTTTACCATCTTCATCAAAACCATCAGATTGATCCATATATACATCCTCATACAAATCCCTATTTAGAAAGGCGGTCTTAACATCTATTTGATGAAGTTTCAAATCAAAATGAGCAACCAAGGTTATCACAACACGAAAAGAGTCTTTAGTGGAGACTAGTGAAAAAGTCTCCTTATAATCAATGTTTTCCTTCTTATTATATTCCTTTACAACAAGTCTAGCTTTATGTCTCTCAATTTTACCTCTAACATCACGGTTGGTCTTAAAAACCAATTTACAACTAACAGTTTTACAACCAGTAGGCAACTCCACCAATTATCAAACATTATTCCTTCATATAGAAGCCAACTCATCCTTCATATCCACTAGCCATTGTGCACTATTAAGACTAATCATGACCTCTTGAAAGAAAATAGGATCAGAATCCTCTACTGAGTTAAACTCATGCTCTTACAGGTACACAACATAATCCTTGAATCTAGTAGACTCAGTGGATATAAGAACACACTCAAATCTTTTCAGTGGAGTCACAACAACATCTGGATTAATTTTAACTTGTTGAGGGATATCAACATTATCAATAGGATCAATAGCATCATCATTATGGATCAAAGGAGATGACATTATCCCTAGAAAGGGATCAACGGGAATAGGAATAACAACATGTTCCTCACTAAAATCAACAATAAACGGCTCTTGAATTCCACCATGTTCTAAGTCCCTTTCAAAATAGACAACTCGATTGGATTCAATAACTTTAGTAGTATAAGAAGGAAAATAGAACCTAAAGCCCCTTGAGTCAATACAACAACCAATGAAGAAACCACTGATGGTTTTGAGATCAAGGTTCTTTAAATGTGAATTATAATGTCTCACCTTATAACCTCAAACATGAAAATGCCTCAAGGTAGGTCATTTTCCTGTCATAAGCTCATATGAAATATTGAGAACAAATTTATTTAGCACACAATTCAATATATAAGCAGTTGTCTTCAAGGCATCTCCCCACAAGAATTTTGGAAGAGTAAAATAACTAAGCATACATCCCACAATATCCATAAAAGTATGGTTTCACTTTTCTGTAACTCTATTTTGTTGCGGAGCGCCAGACATGATATATTGTGCCTCAATACCACAGTCTTATAAGAATCTAGAGAAAGGTCCAGGATTTCTATTAGTTTCATAATACCTATCATAGTACTTATCATTCTTCCAGGTAACCCCACTCCTCCTAGCTCCAATTGTAAGATTCCCTTTTATACAATCAACACAAGTATCAAAATAAAGAAGTTTATATCATGAAGAATACTTTTCTTAATCAACCTCTCCATTCTCTACTTAGAAATATGCCCTAAATGTTTGTGCCACAACATAAAAAGAGTTTTCAGCAACTCTATCACGTTTGTTCCCAACGACATTATTGATATCTAAATATCATTGGATCAATAAAAATTGGTCAATATTTAATATATAAAGGTCATTAGATGAAACTCCATAAATAATCAGAATGAAATCACAAAGTAGGGAAACTTTCTAATCACTAAATAGACATAATAGTGCAACTATCCAAAATAGAAACTGGAAATAAGTTCTTTCTTATGGAGGAAACATAAATGGTGCCTTTTAAACCTAAAGAATATCGAGTACACAGCTTCAAGGAAATAACACATATATACTCTACTTTGACACTAACTATATTTCCTATTGTGATAATCAATTCTCCTTTACTTGACTTTCACCTATTTTGAACTCTAGTAATAAGTTTGTAACGTGAGTAGTTGCACCAATATCTAACCAACAAATGTTAGAATGAACATTAACAAGATTGGATTCATAACACATTAGAGCTAGGGGTACAACTTCTTTATCATTAATCCAATTATTAAACTCTATACAACTAACTCATTTGAGCAAATTCACAAATTTCATAGCACTTTTACAATCACCATTTACACCATCATGCTTAATTTTGGTCAACACAGAGAGGTCATAGACCCTTCTAGATCTGTCAAAAGCTTTACAAAATTGGTTGACATTATATGCTTCATGAAAACTCTCATTAATGACTTTGTCCATGCTATACTTTATTGTCATAAGACGAACTTTATTTAACTGATTCCACATTTCATATTTCACCCTAATCGCAGCGAAAAACATATCTATGGGCTTCGGGGCCCATCCACAGCGAGAGCAACATCAATAACAGTAATGGCTAGAAAATAAACTCATTGACTCAACTGAGTCCTCATAATTTGTCCCACACAACTTTGTCAAAATATTTATTTTCATAAGCAAAACTGAATTAATATTTTAAAAAGAGATTTTCTTGTTGAGTATCTCAATAAACAAGATGAGCAATAACCACAATAGAGTTCTCATATGCAATTGTAATCCCGCCTAAGGGTCCTGAATTACAACACATGAGTAAACTCCCACAAACATTAAAATCACGTCCCTAAAGCTAGTACAAAGAGGATACTGAAAACTCTAAAAACATAACCTTGATGTCCTTAACAAATCATTATGAATTATATTAATAAAAGCAAACTGATAGGGTAGACGCATTATCAACATAATCCCTAATGCCACAAAATAATAATATTTTATCAACAAAATAATATCTTGCCATAATTGATCTTACGAAGGCGAGTTCACAATCATGCAAAGTGCCCTAAAATAATATTACTTAACAGATCATCAGAAATTACATTAATAAAGGCAAAACGATAGGATAAGCGCATTATCAATATAATTTCCAATGCAACATTATTAACAAAATATCAACAAAATGACACCTCAATATAATTGGTCCCGCGAAGGTAAGCTCACAATCATGAAAGGTGCCCAAAAGCTCCACAACATTTTAAATAATTACTCTCAGAATAAAATTGCATAAAGAATAATAAAAGATAACAATATACAATATTTAATATAGCATTTTATGTACAAAATAACACTGAAAATTATTTTAATGACTAAATAATATCAAGTCTGAGAATACAGATTGTACAATACTCTCAATATTCTCAAAATCATGCTGAAAAAATTACAAATCAAAACTTGGAGTATACTATAATTTTTAATATTATGCAAGATTTTATATATATATATATATATATATATATATAACATAATATCAAAACTATTTAAATAATCAAATGATGTCAAGTCTGAGAGTGTGCAATATATATGATATCCAATAACATCATAATTATACAAAGTGCTTCAATACAATATCATAATACTTTAAATAATAACTTTCATAATCAAATTGCATAAATAAATAAAAATAGTTTTCAAAACATTATACATTAACTTATGTACAAAATAACACAAAAAATTATTTGAGTGTCTAAACAACATCAACTCAGAGTATACAATATATACCATGTCCAACTTTAACATCACAATAATACACAAAAAAATTTAGAGATAAAAGAGGATAGTACCATATAGTTTTAATAATTTTAATCTCTAAAATTTTTGAAATAAATAATAAATAACAAATAATAAATAGGCATAAAAAATAAATAAATAAAATTATTTATAAATTTACAATATTATAATTCAATATACATAAATTTTAGACTTAAGATAATCTTAATAAAATTATTTTATTAAAATTTTGTATTACACACAACTTTAAAATAAACAAGATTTTGAAGTTCATGACTGTGCACGAGAATTTTTCATTACTCATAAAAGAAAATAAACAAAGAAAGAGGACGAGCGTTGCACAAAAAATAAGGAAAAAAATAAAAAAAAGATTGAATGTGCCATGTACAGTATCGCATGAGAATATAGATTGGACATTGTTACAAAGCACGTTGCTCGAGCATATCATCCAATTTTTTTTTGAAGAAAACTTTGAATTGAAGATCACATAATTTAATATTTTTAATTTATATAATTTTAAACCTCATATATTTTGTAGATAAAATAAAAAATTGATAGTCATAATTAAAATTAAAATCGTACTGATATCAATTAAAAGAAATTTATCTGATCTATTAATTCTAAAATTTATGATATATCAAAACGTATAAACAGTTTTAGGGTTATTTTAAAAAAGTGTCGATAAGGAAGTTATTGTTAAAATCTTTAAAAGTAATCTCGATAATGGAGAGATCTTATTCTTATCTCACATGAATTCTTTCTCACGCGTCAATATCAATGTAGTAGAATCAGACGCACTAAAATGATTAGAGATATATATATATAAAATAACTAAAATGAATTAAACTTACCTATTGTAACAAACTTATATACAAGACTCATAAAACAAAACTCACATATAAATAGTACTTTAATAAGAATTGGCTCATTAATAATACAAATCACAATTTAGATTAAATAAAATATTCTAATAATTTTAACATCTAACTAATTTGAATTTTATAAAATTATAATATGATTTAGGTTAGTTGATAAATAAAAAAATTCTAACAGATTATGCAAAAGTGACGAAATTGAATCAAATCATTAAAGAAAAAAGAAAACGATTTACGCTTCAAAACTAGTAATCCACAAAAGACCCATTCATTGACTTTCCGATATGCTATATTATGAATAAAAACGAAAAGAAAAAAACCCAAGGTTAGGAATCCTACCGTTCATTAAAAAAATACATAATTTGTCGATATAAAATGCTTAATTTTATAATTTTGCAATTATGTAATTAGATAGAATGAGGATACTGCCTTTTTTGTTGGTAGACAAAATTTGTTTAAAGGAAGAAATTTTTTTAAAAGGAATATTTTATATAAAAAAATATTATATGTAAAATATTTTACATGAAAAAAATATTATATGATGCAATCAAATTAGTAGTTATAATAGTTTAATATTATGTTCAAAAATTGGATAGTTGGATAATATAAATTAAAAAATTGATAACATAACTTAATAGAAATATATAGTTCAATAGCATAATATATTTCATTATAAAAAACACTCATGTATCAACTAAGCGTTTTTAAAATTTTATTTAAAATAAAAATCGAGTCAGAACGGTCTAAGCAAGTTTCCCAAGTCAGTCGAATTTGACTTGATCAATAAAAAAATAAGTTTTGAGTATAAATTAAATTGGATTAATACAAGTTTTTGATATTAAACAAGTCTAAGTCATACAACTATACCAATTACAATTAACTCATCGATAACAAGTCGACATGGCGCAAGTTGAGCTAATACTTTACAAGTAATCTCTTTATTATAATAAATTAAATAGATTAAATTTAATTAACTGACATTACCGTAAAATAATATAATCTTTTGTATAAGCCTAAACCCATAACCACACAAGTCAACTTTAAAGTCAGTGTCGTAGCTTTTGTCCAACCATTACTTAATCCTTGGAAAATTGATGACATGATCAAAGGGAGCAGAAGACAAAGCCTCCAAACCATATAGTATGGAGGATTATGCAAATATTCTAAACAAAAGAGTCACTAACGTTTATACAAAAAGATTGCCATAATTATCAGTTGTGCTCTGCCATTGATATGGGTAAGTTATACGAGTAAACAAAATTCAACGTCTTTGAATAAGGCACTTGGAACTATTCATCTCCTAGTCCGAGTAACATATTGTTCAAGTGCAGTGTACTAGTTTATGGTAGGTTCAAGTAACGCACAACATCTTGTATCATAAGACAGAAATATTCATATTCTAAAGAGTAAGAATGAACTCTTTTTAGTTTCTCTTAGTACCCTCTTACCAAACAACCAGACATGTTAAAACTAGCTATTGATGATCTTAACCTACGAACATAATAGGAATTGATTCTTTACATTTTAGAAATTCTCATGTAAGATATACTTGTCCCTTGGAGATGCCTAATGGCCTAAATCTCTTATTTACTTATAGACAAAGAAAGTGATTGCAAAATATGCAACATGTCAACCTTGCTAATTCAGAGTTCACAAGCCATGTTCTTATTAAGCCAAATTTTGTCATTTGGTATTCCATACGGATTCTTTTGTTCATTTTCCTATATGCTAATGACATAATCAATCACAAATTTCATATTCCAAATCGCATTTATTATAATGACGATCTCAAATAACAATAATATAAATGTTTTGAAAAAAATTATCTTCAGAAAAAAGCTTATTCAAGAAAATAATTCTATAATTTTTTTCCGTAAGTTTATTCAAAAAGATTTTTCTATTTCTTTTGTCTGGATTGTATGAAAAATTTCCCAAGTACACATATTAAAGTTAACTAGTTATAATTTTATTGATTTAAACTTGAACTAAAATTTGGGGGGGGGTTACATGTTTATATTTGGAGTTTGAAGATAACTAAATTATATCTATTATGTTTTCTCATAAATAAAAACAAAATAAAAATTCTTATGAATTAAACAAGAGTTTAACTTGATATCAGTTGAATTCTATATCAATAATAGCTTGAGATATGGTGATCGGCCTTGACGCTGGGGTGCTTCTTGTTGCCCCCACGGTGATCTGCCTCCACTTTTGCCATTTCTTCCTCCTTTTTGTGAAAAGTTGGTTCTAAAATTATTAAAATTTCCTCCCCTGCATTGGTCTACTTTGAACCAAAATTAGGATTATACACTCTTCGGTCCTTTGGTTGCAATTGAGAGGCATCAGCTGTCACGACTCAAAATAAGAGCAGTGACCACCGTATAAGATGGAATACCAGCTTAGTAAGTCTTCAAAACCAGATATTGAAACCGAAGGAAAATATGCAAATATTCTACAGAAAATCCAGCAGAGATTCTCCTAAAATTGGGACATCATCGAACGTACAATAGCGGAACAAAATTCAAGTACCACAAGATTCATCAACTTAAAATCAATGGGGTTTAGAAAATTCAATACCAAACTCCTCATAACATTTCCAATGTTAAACAATATCAATAGACCCAAATATAAAAATCCCAAAATAATAGGAGAAATAACCAAATTAATCAAGTACAAAGGAGTGGATTCTACTGGTAAATAATGGAGCGACTCTACAATAATTAAAAAATCAATTCAAAAACAATTATTAAGATTCACCCACTGTAAGGTATCAGGGCAGGCAGAGAGCAAGAATGAAGCGAAAGCCAAGAGAGAAAAGAGAATAATAGTTTATGAGAAATTGATATCATGATCGAATTGATCTTGCTTACTTTGATACTCTACATAATACAATTATATAGTGTATTGCAACACTTAACTATTTAACTGACTCACTAACAGTTGTAACTGATTGCATAACTAACGTTCTAACTTTCTAACTGTTTCTAACTGACATAATTGTCAGCTTAACCTTTATCCTTTACATCTCCCTGTAAACTCAGCAATTAAGAATTCTCAACTCTGAGTTTGGCTCTGAATGAATTAAACTGAGTGCTGGAAACAACCTTTGTCAAGATGTTAGTTATCTGCTCATGTGAAAGAATATGACTGATAAAGAGTTTCTTCTGAATCACTCTATCTCGAACAAAGTATAGGTCTAATTCAAAGTGTTTTGTCTGAGAATGAAGTACAGGATTTGCTGCTAGAAGGACTGCACTAAGATTATCATAAAACTCTCTTGGAGGTTGAGAAGGAGGAAGTTGTAACTCACTGAGAAGTGACTGAATCCAAGTGAGCTCAGCCACCAAAGAAGCTAAGCTCTTATACTTAGCTTCAGTGCTCGAGCGAGACATTGCATGTTGCTTTTTAGAAGACCAAGATATGAGATTACTACCAAAGAAGACACAATATGCCAAGGTTGACTTCTGATCATTAAGGTCAGAACCCCAGTCAGAATCACAAAAACTAGTGAGATGAAGATGAGAAGATCTCTGTAGATGAAGACCAAAGGTTGAGGTAGCATCAGATACCTCAAAATATGTTTGACTGTTTTCCAATGAGAGTCATGTGGCTGCTGCATGAATTGACAAACACAAGTCACACAGTAGCTTAATTCGGGTCTGGTGATTGTGATATACTGCAACTGCCAACAATTGATTTGTATAAACTTGGATCTGAGAAAGGATTACTGTAAGTAGCTGAGAGTTTGAGGTTGGCAGTCATAGGAGTTGAATAAGGTTGCAATCTGTCATGTTTGCCTTATGTAGTAGATCATAGATGTACTTTGATTGAGAAAGAAGTAAACTACCATCTGTAGTAGTTTTAAATTCTATCCCAAGAAAGTAATGGAGAGGACTTAGATCCTTTAGAGCAAAGGTAGAGTTTAATGTTTTGATAAGAGCAAAAATTTTAGATGATGAACTCCCTGTGATAATTATATCATCAACATAGACAAGAATCAAGAGAGTTGAAGTTAGAGTGAACTTAGTGAATAGAGAGACATCACTCTTGGTGGCAGTGAATCTAAGAGAAGTAAAAGCTCTAGGAAATTTTTGAAACCATGCTCGTGGAACCTGTTTAAGACCATATAGGGCTTTGTCTAGCTTGCAAATGAATTTTCTATCACCAGTAACAAATTCCTAAGGCTGAGTCATGTAGACCTCCTCTTACAACTCACCATTTAAGAATGCATTATTAACATCCAGTTGATGAATTGACCAATTTTTGCTCAAGGCGAATGTGAGAACTAATCTTCTGGATACTGGCTTCACAACAGGACTAAAAGTATCATTGTAATCAAATCCAGCTCTTTGATTGAATCCCTTTGCAACCAGACGTGCCTTATACCTCTGGATTATTCCATCTAAGTTGTATTTGAAACGAAAAACCCACTTGCTGCCTATAGGAACTCTATCTGGGGGCAGAGGTACAAGATGCCAAGTGTTGTTTCTCATTAAGGCATCATATTCTCCTGTCATGGCTTGCTTCCATTTTGGATAAAAAAGAGCTTGATTCACAATGCTTGGTTCAAGATAAGCCTAAAATGCTTTGGATTTATGAATGCTAGCCTTGGCCCTGGTAACCATATAGTGGTGATTCAATTCATAAGTAATAATAGGTGGAACTGATGCAGCATCAACAGGATTATAAGTCAGTGAAGTAGATTGGTCAGGTAAGATCTGCTCAGATATATTATTAGCAACAGAAATAGATGTAGTGGTGGTAGGTGCAGACTGTCTATCTGTAGATGAGGCACTATATGGAATTATTGGAATGGGTGGAATGGAATTAGGAGACTGATCAGAAACAGAAGAAATGGAGGAGGAAGACTGAAATAAATCAGAATGATGTTTGAAGGGAAAGATTGACTCATCAAAGACTACATGAGGAGTGATAAGACTTTACCAATGGGGGAAAGGCATTTGTACCCTTTGTGTGCACTGCTATATCCAAGAAAAACACAAAGATATGACTTAAAATCAAACTTGACTTTATTATATAGTCTGAGAAAAGGAAAACATGCACAACCAAATATTTTTAGAGATTTATAAGTAGGAGATCTATCAAATAAAATTTGGTCAGGGCATTTTTGACCAAAAACAAGAGTTGGAAGAAAATTAATGAGCTGAGTGGCATAGAGAAATTAGCCTCCCCCCCAGTATTTTAGAGGAAGTGCAGAAGCAACTAACAAGGTGAGGCTAACTTGTGTGATGTGCCTATGCTTCCTTTCAGCACTGCTATTCTGGTGATGAACATAAGGACATGACAACCTATGAATGATACCATTTGAATTTAAGTATGAGGAAAAGCATAAATACTCCTTGGCATTGTTAGTTTGAAGAGCTTTTATTTTGACTCCAAGTTGCAATTCCACTATTTGTTTAAAATGAAGAAATACATAAAAGACTCGTGACTTTGTGTGTAACAGATAAATCCAAGTGTATTTGGAGTAAGCATAAATGAAATGTATGTAATAGCTAGCACCATTTTATTACATTGATAGGTGCTAGACCCCAAATGTCAGAATACACAAGCTCCAAAGGCTTAATGTATACAATATCAGAAATTGGAAAAGGAAATTGATGCAACTTTCCCATACAACAACCAGAATAAACAAAATTATTGACATTCTAATTTACAGATATGTTACAAATTTGTAAAACTTTGAGAACAACTGAAGGAGAAGGGTGACCAAGCCTTGAGTGCCATAACTGAAACAGTGAATCTGATTTAGTTGAAGCAATGTTGGAGGAAATTGGTGCAGTAGATGAAACAAGTTGAAAGTTTTCAAATGCATATAGTTCATTCTTAATGGTTCCTTCGAGAAGGATCTCCTTTGTAACCTGACATTTGACAAAACATGTGTTAGGATGAAATTCAAAGAAAACACCATTGTCTTTGGCAAATTGAGACATTGAAAGTAAGTTCTTTATAATAAAGGGAATATGCAACAAATTATTGAGAGAAAATGATCTAGAAATAAGATTTGAAGAATAGAAATTTGAGTGCCTTATATGAGAAATAGATAGACTTAAACCATTACCTACGACAACCTATTCTGAGCCTCTATAATCCACTTTATTTGACAGATTAGAAGATTATGGTGTCAAGTGATGACTAGCTCCAGAATCTGGATACCAATTTTGATAATAAAAAAAAAGTGGCAGGTGTAGTTAGCTCAGCACTTGTAGCTAGATGTGCAACAGGGGAAAAGTTCTGATTTTGAGTTTGAGAGCTAGTATTATGCAAATTCTAGTGTTGAGGAGAATTGAAATTCTGATTAAATCTGTGCCAACATTGAGAAGCTAAATATCCACTGTTGTCACATAAGTGACAATAGACTCTTGCATTGAACTTGCCTCTAGTCCTTCCACCGCTACCTCTAAAATTAGATTGTCCTTTAAAATTTGAATTGAATCTACCATGATAGTTTGAATTGAACCTACCATGATCATAATGAGAACCTTGTGATCTGTTACCATTTCCATTAAAGAACTGCTTTCTTGGTTGTTGCATTGCCTGACCAAACTGAACTGTATTTGCTTGCACAGAACCAATTTCAGATTTCCTAAATCTTTCAATCCTTTATTCTTGAGCCATTAAGAGTGCCTCAAGTTGACTAACAGTAAAAGGTTATGATCTTGAAATTATAGTTGTCACAAACAACTCATATTCTTCTATTAAATCATCTAGAATGCATTCTACATGTTCAGTTTCATCTATAGGTGACCCAATTGAGGGCAAAGTATCAACAGTTTTCTTGATTTCAAGAAGATATGAGGCAATTGAAGAATCTTTTCTTGTGTTTCGTAGCTTAAGTTTGAGTTGTCTTACCTTGGCTTTGCTCTGAGAAGCAAAGAACTCCTCTAATTTCTTCCAGATATGGTGAGAATATTCACACCCAACCATTCTTATGGTGAAGGGCTTGCTCATTGAGGAAAGTAACTAGGACATCAGCAACTGATCCTGTTGCTCCTAATTCAGAAATTCTTCACTCAAATTGTTATTGAGTTCATCTTCATTGGTATCATACTTCTTTGGAATTGATAAACCTGTGATGAATTTGTGGAGCTTATGACCCTCGATTATAGCCAAAGCTTGTTGCTTCCAAGGTAAAAAATTTTCTTCTTCAAGCTTGATTGATACTGGACTAGAGAATGTGTGCAGAGTAAACTGAGCAGAAGATTGCATGGAAGAAGAAAAATTAGAGATGGTCTCCATGGAAACTAAGCTTTGATACCATATAAGGTATCAGGGCCAGGCTGAGAGCAAGAATTAAGGAAAACATTCTGACTTTTTATAGTGTATTGCAACACTTAACCATTTAACTAACTCACTAACAGCTGTAATTGATTGCATAACTAACATTCTAACTTTCTAACTGACATAACTGTCAGCTTGACCTTTATCTGTTACACCCACCAAAACAATTTGTGGGCTCACCAAGAGAATACTCCGTTCTCTCAAAGATGGCTTTGGACGTTATCCTTTTCCTATTATCTGGGAAAAATAGGAAATTGGAATGAGTTATACAACTCAATGAACAACTAATATTTACCACAGCAAAAATAGGACAAACAAAGGTATGACTTTTTCAAAAGATAATAGTAACGATATTAACTTCCAATAATATATAGAAAATAATATAGTCTATCAAAAAAAAATTATGCTTAATGATTGCTAACCGCAAGTGCACGGATCGTTCAAGTAATACAGATATAGAGTAAAAGTTCGTTTCCACGAGGATATTTGTTTATAAAGTTAAGTACTAACCAATAACTTAATCAATTCTAGACAAGAACATAAAAATAAGCAAAATAAATATTAATTTTCATATTAAGTAATCTCTCATATCATTAGTGTCATATTTTACATTGTCAATCAAAATAAACTTAAAAGAAAGAATTGTCCATATATTTTCTATAACCAAAAACAATTATAATAAAATTATTCAAAAAAATTTTAAAGTGTGTAAAATTTAGGAATAACAATAAATAAGAAAAGAATATATAGGCAAAATCATACAATACTTAACGAATAATTTAAATCAGCAAATAATTCAAATATGAATTTCAAACATATATATATATATATATATAAAGGACAATAGGCAATAAATTTTTTTTCTATTATTCGTCCAATCAAAATACGTCTAACTTTATTTAACTTACTCATAAAATTATTTTGTATCATATAAGAATATTACAATTATATACAATATGATTTGACATCTTTTTCATATTAACATACAATATAAATAATATATATATATTCTGATATACATAAATAATTTCTAAAAAAAATCATAAAGCACTTAAAAGCAAAACTTAGGTTGATTAACTTTATACTGCGGTTAAAATGTAAATAGTTAAAAAAGAGTATTAAAAAAAAACGAAAACAATGAAAGCGGATAGGGCTTAAGAGGGGTTTATCATCATCATTGTTCCTCTCCCTCCGCCACACCCACCAGCACCTTCCCCTTCGACAAGCTTCACGCATGTGTCGTGCTTCTCAATCCACAAGTTAAAGGGTGGCAATAAAATCCATTAATTTTTAATTCATCCAATCCATTTATATTAAAACGAATCCAATTCATCCAATTAAAATAATATATCTTATTGGATTGAATCTAATGGATTAAATTTAAATATGGATGGTTAGTAATTCAACCAAAACATATATTGGATATCCAATTAAAAACTAATCCAATGGATAAAACATATATTCATTTTTTTTGTTGCATGGCCAAAAAAATGAAAGGAAAATTTGAAAAGTATTGGGACTCTTATAGTCTTATTCTCTCATTTGCTGTGATTTTAGATCCTCGCTACAAGTTGCGATTAGTTGAGTTTTGTTATGTGAAACTTTATGGTGGAGATGGATTTCAAAAAGCAAAGGACATTAAGGAGAAGATGGAGCCCTTTCTCTTAGAATATATCTAATCTTCACAAACTGAGTCACAATCTTCAAGCTCACAAACGTCCATCAGAGGCAGTCCTAATCTTACATCTTCAACGGATTTGGATAAGTTTGTCAAGTTCCAAAGTCAAGTACATGGGTCCACAAGAAAGGAATCTAATTTGACTTCATATTTGGGTGAAGAGTCATTTGCTTACAAGCAAGAAATTGATATTTTAGAATATTGGAGATCAAATGAAGTCAGATATCCTGAGCTTTCGTTGATGGCTCGAGATATCTTGAGTATACCAATCACAACTGTTGCATCAGAGTCGGCATTTAGCATTGGGGGACGTATACTTGATAAGTATCGAAGTTGTCTCTTGCCCGAAAATGTGGAAGCATTGTTATGTGCAAATGATTGACTTTGTGGAACTCCAGGTTAGTTTCTAAGTGTTTTTGAGCTTTTCATTTTCAGTTATCCCATTTTATGTGTTTAATGCTTTTTTTTTTATGTTTCTTATGCAGCTCCAATAAATCTCAATGATAAAGAACTTGTTGAGGACTTTGCAAATTTCTCTATATCTAAAGTTTCTTAGAAGTCACAACCTGCTGCTGCTGTATTGCTTTCCTATTTTTGGTTTAGTAACCCCTCTAATATAATTTTCTGCTTTCTTCTTCTGTTTGGACTTATTTTTCAGCCTATGACTTATCTCAGACTTGCTTGGATGTGTTACTGGTCCAAAACATTTTGTTGCAGCATGTAGAAAGATCCAAAGTTGTCTTACTATTGATATCCAGAATGTTCAGAATGTTGATATCCAATTTAAAGGCATAATGGAGTCTGAGTCGGCCAGACTTGCGAATTGGATGAAGTCGGTTGAAGTGATGAATTAAGAAGTGTTGCTCCACTTGACTCGTTGAAAAATAGCTGCACCCAATAGCTAGGAGTTCCATAGACTTGAGAGGAATTGAATACAATTGCATTTGAGTTGGAAATATTTTTCTTTTGATATTTACAGTAATGAACTCCTCTGAAGACACTTTTTTACTAAACTTGTTTATAATTGTATGGAACAAAAAGGCCACATTTTGTTCTTCAAGCAATTGTTTAGCAGAATGTGAAATAGTTAATGATCTACTTTGCCGTACTTTAGCTATTAGGTACTGTAACAGAGTTTTCTATTTTTACAAGGAGAAAGTGGATCAAGCTACAATTTACTTCTGGCTTAATGGATGGCTGGACTTAAAAAAGAAAGGGCTTAAAGCCTGCCATCTGAAAGAAATTGCAGGACATCAGGAGGCAATAATCCATTATGGTCTTTGTTTTCACAAGCACCATCATGCCTCCTCAGGAGAAATCAACAAATCATTTGTCTATTTTCTTGTGGCAGCCTTTTCAATTTTCATAAACTTTTACTTAAAAAAGAGTATAACGCATAATCTAAAGGTTGGACAAAAAAGACACTTGAAGATTTCATACTAACTTCTCAATATTTCAACACTTAAATATGACACTTTTTAATGGTACTTTATACGGTATAGATTTCAAAATTTACATATGGAGTAAATGAGAATTGGGAATTGCACTTCCATGTGGTATCATATCTTGAGTGTTTATTCCATGTGTACAAAAAAATAATTTTCATTTTAGAAATTTCTTTCTCTTATTTTGTATCATTTAATATATATTATAATAAATAATATATATTAAAAATATAACTAAAATAACAAAATGATAATCCACAAAATTAAAATAACATATACTAAATGATAAAAGGTAAAAAAATTTCTTGTTTCAATAACATTTTAAAAAAAAAATTTATTGGAAAAATTAGTTATTTAAAATAATATTTTAAAAATAAAATTAAATAAATTAATTAATTGGATTAAAAACTAATTATATTTTTAATTTAATTTTTTTAAAAAATAAACATTCTTTAGAGAGAGAATAAATATTTTTGGAAAAAAATATATTTTAGAGAGAGAATAAAATTTTTTAAAGATAGAAATATTATTTTTAAACGAATGGGTTAGATATCCATCCATGCAATCCATTAAAATGGATTAATGGATGGATTGAATATCTATCCATTAATTTGAGTTATAGATGTATTGGATAATATTAAACATTTTGTAATGAATCTTAAATAGATTAATGGTTTATTTTGAATCCATTCACTATGATCCAATCCAAAATCAAACAAATCTATCTATTTGACACCCCTTAAAGGTAATCTTGATTTCTTCTCTTCTCTTCTTTTCTAGGGTTTATCATATGTACTCAATAAACCATTTATTTATTTGCTGAATTTCTATTGGATTTCGAGAAAAAAGTTTTTAATTTTGAAAGACTTCATAATAAAATTTATTAATTTTTAATCTATTCAATTCATCTATATTAAAATTAATTTAATTTATTTAATTAAAATAATGTAACTTATTAAATTAAATTAAATTATAAATAATTAATAATCTAATCAAAACATATATTAAATATTTAATAAAAATATCTATTATATTTTGTATATATTTTTTTAAAATTAAAACAATTAAACTTTTTTAATATCTAAAATCACGTTATACTTTGACTAATTTAGACTCGAGTCAGGACACACATAAAATTATTTTACCACTAATTTTTTCTATTCACTGATTTGTTATCACTAATCTTTGACAAATTAAATTGATGTTGCAAAAAATTTAAAAAATCTTACGTCGGTGAAAATTTTGGATTGGAGTGGGCCGTCTCAAAAGAAAAACAGAATTTGTTTTTTTGTTGTAGCATTTTGGGTCTCTACTTACATCACAACCAGTCGGTAGAAGAAGGGAAATAGGAATCTGCCCCCTTCGAAGAAGAGGAGAGCTCTTTTTACTGGCTCTTAGCTCCTGCTGCGTTCGTATCATCTTTGATTCTGCCACAGTTCTTCATTGACAATTTAGTTGAGGCTTTCTTTAAGGATGCGATTCTAGTAGGTATTTATAGAACTTTGTACTTTCTCTTACTGTCTTTGAATTTCGACCCTTCTGTCTTGTGCTTGAAATTGGTGATAATCGTTTGTGTTGTAGAAAGTAAAACTGCAAAAAACTACCACAATATATGATGGTTGCAATTGTCGCTATATGTTGATGCCGCCCCTCTATTTTGTCTGCAAAGTTTCTTGCTGCTTTTAGTTATCAAGTTAATTATTGGCCTCATATAGTTGCAGAGTGAGATCCAAACTTCAAAAACTATTAGTTATCATTTCATTAATTTATGCCTACAATGCAATCATTGCTGGTTTCGTTGCAAACGGGCTTTCCCATGATGGGTTTGTGCTCTATAGGCAAATGAGGCATCTGGGTATTGTTCCTCATAAGTTCACTTTCCCTTGTGTGATAAGGGCATGTGGTGATGCTGTGGAGGATTTGGAGGTTAAGAAGATTCATGGGTTGTTGTTCAAACTTGGGTTGCAGTTGGATGTGTTTGTTGGAAGTGCTTTGGTTAATGCTTATTTGAAATTTGGGTTGGTGGTGGAGGCACATGAGGTGTTTGAGGAATTGCCTGTGAGAGATGTTGTGCTCTGGAACTCAGTGTCCATTGTTATGTGGATAAGTCATCTGGCCCGCTTTCTTTTTCATTTAAAAAAAAAATTAAAATAACTGCTATAACTCTTGTAATAATATGAATGATAGTTATCTTGTAGCATTGTTGCATGCAATTATTATCTGTTGTTCCATGCATGTGTGAATCATGGTTAACTTTGTTTTTGTTTTACTATATACTTGGGAGTGTTTTTGTTTGCACCATGTATCAATTGATCTTAATGCAAGTGACTAATGTATAAGTGTTTGTGTATTCCAGTAAACATGTCTATTGAAGAAGATCAAACTGAGATTAGTTCAGCCCATAGTGCAAAAAGAAGTAAACCATCTTTGGCTTGGGAATTTTTTGAGAAGTTTACTGATAAGGATGGGCTTCCTAGGGCTAAGTGTAAAAAATGTGGTCAAATGTACATGTCAAGAGATGATAGTGAGACCTTAAATATGGTACGTCATGCAAAGAAATGTGGCATCGAAGGGGAATCATCTTCTTATCCTCCCTTAGATCAAGAAAAATTTCGTGAAAAAATATCTAGTGTGATCATTAAGCATGGCTATCCTTTCTCATATGTGGAATTTGAGGGGATTAGGGACCTCCATTGCTTCTTGAACCCACATGCCAAAACAATCTCTAGGAATACCGCTAAGTCTGATGTGTTGAAGGCCTATAAGAGAGAGAAAGAAAACCTTAAATGCTACTTACAGTCCATTCCTGGACAAATATGTCTTACTTCTGATTTGTGGTCTTCCATCACTACTAATCAATATATGGTGGTGACTGCTCATTATGTGACCAAGAATTGGGAATTACAAAAGAAAGTGCTAGCTTTCTTTCGTTTCCCACCACCTCATACTGGTGCTAATGTTGTTGAAAAATTGTTGAATCTGTTGAAGGAGTGGCAATTGAAAAAAAAAAATTCACCATTACTTTGGAGCGTGAAAGAAATCTTTTTTAGAGAGAGAATAAAAATTTTTTTACAGAGAGAAACATTTTTTTTAAATGAGTGGATTAGATATCCATCCATCTAATCCATTAAAATGGATTAATGAATCCATCCATTAAATTGGGTCATGGATGGATTGGATAATATTAAACATTTTGTAATGGATTTTAAATAGATTAATGGTTTATTTTGAATCCATCCATTACGATCCAATCCAAAATCAACTCAATCCACCCATTTGCCAAACCCCAAGTGTTTTTTGATATGGGTTTTTTTATTTTTCAATTTTTATAGTTGGTGCTGAGCTTTTCAGGTTTTCTCTGGTGTGTTATTGTCGCCTGGGGGGGGGGGGAGAGTATGGTGTTGCCATAGCTTATGTTGTTAATTAAATTCTTTTGATATTTTTTGTTTTTTTTTAAATTATGCGTCCATTTAATTTAGACAAATCTTCAAATCTCTGTGCTTCTTGAGAAAATTTGGAACAGCTTAAGAGAATGAAGAAGAAAATGAGCTGCTTAGTTTGTAGGAGAACAGACTTGGCTTATGGATATTTGCTTCGTAGCATTCTCTTCTTCCTGAGAAGAGATGGAAATGAAAAGAATTGGCATAAAAAAAGATATTATCCTTTTTAATTCAGTCTAGTTTGGTTGGTTTTCAATTATGTGGTGCTTGTCGCCTGGATGAGATTTTTTTTTATAAATCGATTGCTAACTTACTAAATTCATACTCAGTGATATAGGAACCTGATTGCTTGGACCACGAGGAGAGGTCTGTTAAATTGTGGGCCAGCATGGCTGCGCAGACAATAATTGAAACTGCACAGAAAATTGTCACCCCTGAAACCCTCCGCTATGCAGGCAAACAATCGAAACGTTGCCACGTTGTCCCTGTCCGTCTTCGCCATGCCATTAAAAAATACCTTCAAGGTCCTTTTTTTCCTGTGTTTACCTTTTCTCCTTATATGTAATATATATCTTTATGAATTCATATTTGTGTGATTGCAATTGTTCATGGTGGTCTTGGGATTATAGAGCAGGAGGAGCCCCATATGAAGAGGAAAGTCTTGAGATTGTCTCAATCATTCAATGAAATCAAGGATGTCAATCTACAGCTGACCACCACTACATCAAGGGAGATAGTTGAAGACCCTTTAAAGTCTTTTGAACAATCAAAACGTTGGAAGATTAAGAGCTCTTATGGCGACATTGGTCTTACGTACAGAGATGATGAGACGATTGCTTATGTTGCTTCTCGAATGCCTGCTGTTTACTCTGCTTGTTACAGAGTACTTAAGGAGGTAGGTGGGAAACATAATCCAGAAAGGGGAAAAATAAAGAAAAAATGTCAATGAAAGAAGGGAGTGTATATCCTTCAAATAATTGGTGTTAAAAACTATGAGATAACAAGTTGAAATGGATTTTTGAGTCATTTGTTTTATGTTCATTGTTTCCTTTGTTTGCAAAATAAATAGATGAAGCCTGTTAAAGAAAAAAAAAATAACTGCATGCATGACAGACAGTTTTGAGTGCATGCATGGCAAGATAAGGAAAAATTAGGATTCTAATGAAAAATATTTCTTCAAAGGCAGGGGGTTGCTTAAGTTGTCACTAAAATGAAAAGGATTAGTGATACATAAATGCTCCTATGAGATGGAGTCAGGAAGTTGTACGAGAGCTGAAGTCAAAGAAGATAAAAGGGAGATCATGAATGAAATGGGTAAAAGTAACATATGGAAGCATTGCAAGAATTGTGGTGGTAGATTTTAGGTCTAAGTTGAATCAAACAGGGAACCTGAAGTCCTGTGTGTCAGACTGAATAATGATTGGTAATCCCTAATATGTGGGATTAGAGTGTCTTCTATATATATATTTTCATTTATTTTCCAAGTCATATCATATGGGTCTTGGATCAGCTACTTCATGATTCAGTTTCCCAGTCATATCATATGAATAACAAAAAAAAAGCCTTTCAGTCTTGAATAAAATGTTGGTGAATTGGAAATTAATCTCAACAGAACTCTTTATTTTATGTCCTTTTAGGTTCATAGAAGGCTTCCTGGTTTTTCCCCTGCTAAGATATTAGATTTTGGTGCTGGGACGGGTTCGGCTTTCTGGTAAAAGAGTCTTGAACTTTGTTTCTGGTGAATGGTTAACTTTGATATTATAAGTTTTAGTTATGTTGTTTCTTGAATTAATTTGTTGCCTTTTAAATCTGATGATGTAGGGCACTGCAAGAAGTCTGGCCAAAATCTTTAGAGAAAGTTAATTTAATAGAACCATCACAGTCAATGCAGCGTGCAGGTCGTAGCCTCATACAAGGTAAATCTTAATTAGCTTTTTCAAGCAAGATAGGTTTCTTAATGTTTTCAAATTGAGGTGAGGACGGATAAAGAATATTAAGTTTTAGGAGAAGGCTAGAAGGGCAACAGCCCAACTTGGAATGTACATTTGAAACAATGGAAGAGGGTCCACTGAGATGTACATTTACAATTATGTTGAAATGACGTAATGTAACTGTAATTTAAAGCTTATGGTTAATGGATTACTAAATTCATCATCATTTGACATTATTCTTAAACAAAGTAGTATATTAATAGTGAATTTAGTGTGGATTGTTAAGTTCTCAAAAATTATTTGTATGCTTGACTAGAGGGATGAGCAACTTCCCATGTCCTAATGTATTCAGGGATGAGTACTCAGTAATGCTGTCATATTATACTGCAAATATAATTATCTGGATGAGGTACACCACACAGCTAGACATGTATGATGGAGAAGGGTGCACATGTGGACTTAGTTTATTTGCTACTTTGGGTGTTGGTATTCTTGGGGAACTTACTTTGGTCACCTTCTAAAAGTTTGAGTATTGTATTAGATTTGATTAGAATTTCAGTAGCCTTTGTATTGAATGATACATAAGATCAACAATTGTAAGATTGCTTAAACAAATCCTATTCCAAAGTTGCTGAAAGATAAAAGAAAACCATGTACTTTAATCTTTAAATGATAAAAACCGAATTGTAGAACATAGTTGCAGAAAATACTGATTGGATTTGGCAAATGTTTTATAAACTAAAGCACTGTATTCTCTTTTCTTAATATATATATATATATATATATATATGTAAAATATTATCTACTTTTTCATATTTTGATGTTACATCATCAGTAATGTTAGAAAAAAGTTATTTCATTAGGACTTGGGTTGGCAATTTTGGTGATCTGGGTCATGCACCCCCATGAGCCGTGGGATGTATGACCAAGGCCATCTTTCGGAGGGTGCTGCAGGGTCTTGGTAGTGACTGAGATCTCTTACTTAACCTAAAATGGAATAGATCCACTGGCTGTGGTAGAAACTGTCTCTCAGATTCACAGAATAGCTACAAAACCTTGCAAAATTTGAAGGGTCTTACTTTGCATTAAACCTTCTCTTTCAGGTGCTCTAAAGATAAAATAATACAGGTATATAAAATTCATACCTCATTATATAGATTTTTGGTTGGTGGATTATGATCCCTCTTATTGAAATCTTTTAGTGGTGTTTGCATATGACTTAATTGGGATTGGTTTGATTACTTATCCTGCACTATGAACAAAAGATGAAGGTGATTAAATCTTAGGAAATATCAGAATATAATTCAAGTTTCTGTGAGGCATGCCTGAGACGGGTGATTTGAGTTGGTAAATCAACTTTTCAAGAATTAGGTATCTTTAATCACCTAACAAGTGATACCGATGCAGCCAGTTGGATCTGCAGATTCGTTGCCGCACAATTATTCCTCTCTAATCTAAATTATTTAGTGGCTGTTGATGACAGAAAGATCCTTCGGAGGGTATACTCAATAACTGTTAATTATTTCAATTTTCAAGCAGTTGGAGGTAGTAATACTAAACTAATCTTGTTCAGAACAAGCAGGATTTTCTCCTTTTAAGGTGAATGATATACTTGAAAAAGAAAAATTAAAAAAAAGATAAGGGTTGGTTTAATCTATTATAGAATATTGTCAGCGAAATCACGAGAAGATTTTAAAGTTTATGAAAGAGATAGTCTGCAGGTCTCACTATGCTTGGTTCTTCAATTCATTAATACATTGAAAAACTTCTTTCTAGTGATGGTGCCTAAGTCATACCAGTCAATGTAAGGAGTTAAACAGTCCTTACCATCAACTGTGTCCCAGGATTTCCCCCTTATATAATGCTATTTGTGTTACATTAATTTATGAAGTGGATTTTCCCGTTTATTATTGAATATATTGAAATCTTTCCCTCCTGATATTCTTGAGAGAACCTGAGAGAAAAGTGTTTAATAGTTGATGAATTACGAATTTTGTTCTGCTGTTGATTATATAGGTCTCAAGAATTTGCCACTTATTCATAGCTATGATAGCATTCAAGCACTTTCTAAAACTATCGGTAAATCGGAGAGAGGGCATGACCTTGTAATTGCTGTAAGTGTATTCTTTTGGATTTATTTACATATATTAGCAACAAGTTGTTTGTTCTTCAATTTAGTTTGTGCAGTCTAGAGGTGAAAATAAGCCAACTATATTAATTGGCCTGGAAAAATATGAAATTAGTTCAAAGATAAAATGGATTTCAATAATAAAATCAAATCATGTTGGAGTTGGATTGGTTTAGTTAATCTGTTTTGACTTTAGGCATGTATGCTAAAATAAAAATATTCATTATACAAAAGAATTGCATGAGTGTTATATACAATAAATTTCTAGCAACATCCTTATTGACCAAAATCAATAATCAATCTAAATATTTAACCACATCACGTCTGTAGCCGAAAATTAAAATTAAGGATAAAATTTTATACATCATTTGTGACTTAACTATATTAAAATTGGTTATGTTTATGCATATTGTGTTTCATGTATCAAACTCTAATTTACAGGCTGCTTTGATAGATGGACTTGAAGATCTAACTGTTTTGCTCAACTAATTTATTAAACTCTATCATAACATCGAACATATATGTAAAAGATAATAAACTATTTATATATGGTTTGTATGTTCAATACCTTGAAAATCCAAAAAGCATTTAATACCTTCTTCTTAAAGTAATTAGGATGAGTAATAAATGCAATTTTTATTCCTTAACATGTGCTTTAAGGGCATACGTTAACAAAACCCTTTTTTTGTTCCTTCCAAATTTTAAATTTAGATCGAAACAAACTAAATGTTTCAGCTGAATTCACTCTGTTGTTTCAGTTTCATTGTTTAGTTGTAGAGCCCTATTTGCCTTTTCTTTAATTCTGGAAGGGATGTACTTTGGTTTGATATTATTTTTTCAAGAGTTGGGCATAAAAAGTGTTTGTCTATGTTTTCTTAAATTGATGCTAATTGCTTGCAATCTGTTTTATGGGCCAAAGTCCTATGTGCTTGGAGAGATCCCATCACTAAAGGATCGAATTACCATAGTTCGCCAACTTTGGGATCTAACACGGGATGTTCTGGTATGATTTAAAGCTTCTAGTTTTATTGTCTTATGATGGAGAGGATTGTCTACAACTAATCTATGTTACTTATTAGAAAAGTGCCACTTTTAACAATTTTTAGAAAGTAAAACAAAGTAATTGGGAGAGGAAAAGGAGTGGTAGGAGCAAAGCAAAATGTTTATGAATTATAGAAAAAACTTTCTTTAAAAAGAAATGAATGAGAGCACTTTTGAATTTCATAAAATTATCTTTCTGTTTGATCCTTTTCAATCTTATATCTAATGTTATCTCCATTTATGAAATCAACATCTTGTAGGTTTTGGTTGAACCTGGAACACCTCATGGATCCAATATTATAGCTCAGATGAGATCTCACATATTATGGATGGAAGAAAGAGTAAATTAACTACTGTTATATTGTTCTTTTAAGAAAATTTTGAACAATGATAAATAATCTTTGTATTCTGTCTTTTCCCATCATGGTTGTGCGCTTTTGTTTAGACATTTTATTCTTACACAAAATGGAATTTGCTCCTTTTGTAGAAATATCGTAAATCTGCTCATAAGAACAATGAAGTTTGTAAAGATTTGATGACTCGGAAGGCTGGTGCTTTTATAGTTGCTCCTGTAAGTATATTAAATTTTCACTCATCATCTTTTCCAATTTCGCAGTTTGCCAATCTCACTCTCTTTCTCTGTCTGTCCCATTCTTATCTTTTTATTTGATATATTTTCTTCTTGCAGTGTCCTCATGATGGGACTTGTCCACTGGTAAAATCTGGAAAATATTGTCATTTTGTTCAGCGCTTAGAAAGGACATCATCACAACGTGCCTACAAGGTTACTCCATAATCCATATTTTACTTTCTGCACTGGAAAGAGTCATGTCGTCCCCACATTCCTACTTTCCTCTTTTCTTTGATATCAAGAAGGATTAACATGACAAGAAATTTGTTTCTGTTCTAAATTTTATCATTTTGCAGCGTTCAAAGGGTGAGCCTTTACGTGGCTTTGAAGATGAGAAATTTTCCTTTGTTGCTTTCAGACGAGGACAAAGACCAAGGCAAGTGTTTTATTAAATAAATCTTTTTATGTTTGAACTCAAGCAATATACAAATAGAAAAACAAAAATTGCCGAGAGTTCTTTTTCATGAAATTTTAACAAGCCTATGGACATGTATCTCATATTACTAACTCTCTCCAAATTAATTTTTTATGATGATTTCTTTCTGTTGATATGGAAGATTTCTTATGGTCACAATTTCTATTCTCAAGGCAACACTTCCGATCCTTCCTTCCCTGTCCATTGAATGGCATAAACCATGTCTTTGAGGCATATATGCTTTCATATTATCTAATTCTGGCTTTTTTACTCATCCCTTGGACTAGGGAACCTTGGCCCCTTGACGGTATGAAATTTGAGACTCTGAAGGAGCAGCATGCTAAAAGAAATCCCGAGGATCTTGAAATTGACTATGGTACTTGTTACACTTGTGCATGCTTGTTTTCTGTTAAAATACTTCTGAACAAAATATATGGTCTGATTTGCTATTAAACCAGCTTCCTTTCCATGGTCTATGGGGAAGGCTTTTATGAACTATTCATTTCCATTTTTTATTTATTTCTCCTCACTTTGTCAGAGGACTGGATGAAAATGCAACAAGCTGATAATGATCCTCGTGAAGAAGTAGTAGATGCAGTAACTACTTATGATTCTGATGCTATGGAAACTGATGGTGCTGATGATAATGAAGAGGATGAGGAGGAAGGGGAGGAGGAAGGGGAGGAAGAAACAGCTAGTGCTGATCTTGGAGGTGGCTGGGGCAGAATTGTCTTCATGCCTGTCAGGAGGGGTAGACAGGTCACAATGAATGTGTGTAGATCCACCAAACGGGATGCCTCAGAGGGTTCATATGACCGTATTGTTGTAACACACAGCAAGAATCCTACCTTACACCATCAGGCCCGAAGATCTCTTTGGGGTGACCTATGGCCGTTTTGAAGCAAAATAATGTGTGGTGTCAATTTATTTGTCATTTCCTGTGCCTCTCATGTAGCTATGTGCCAATATTTAAGGGTTATTTATGCCTTCTTATGACTAGGTTTAAGGTTTCCTAATGAACTTGCTAAGCTTGATGTTCCTATCAAACTCTGAAGAGCCTCAATAGTAGCATATACTATACACGAGGTGAATCAGGTGATATAATTTTGTTTAATAGATGCAACAAGAACTTGATTCGAGTTATTGATAAATTGCGAGCCTTAACATGTAGTAAGATTTTAATGTCCAAAATGTATGAAATTTTAAGTTGTTTCAAGGCATAAACTGATGAAGTTAAACTCTCTTTGCAGTCTTTATTTTTTTCTCTCTTGGCAAAACAATCCAGATTTATGCTCAGATGAATTCTGAACAATTTTGAATTTGGTATATATCATATTCCAGCGAAGGCGCTTGTTCTTATTTCTTTTAGCTGTTATAGTCGTTTATTCATTGACTAGTGGACTGAATACTAGTAATCGTTGTTTGTGCCTTCAAATTCTAGTAATGAAAGATAAGAGAAAGCAATAAAATGGGCAGCAACAATTATTAACAGAGTTCTATGTTCAAGAACAATTTGTTTCCATACCAAAGCCAACATTCCATTAGTGAAGCATCTCTGTCTAATGCTAGTACTACTTAAGTAGAGCATTTCACAGTTAGAATAGAGTTCGAGTAAATTTTAGCAGATTAGGAGTATATAAAAATCATATCCCTGTCGTGGTACCATGTTTATGAAATTGACATGGAAAAATGTTAGTTACACACACTTCGCTGTACATCAATCACAACCCTATATATGTGACAAAATCATAATATAAGTTTGTAAAAATTTAAGTGGAATCAATTATAATTAGAAGATTTGAATATTTTCAATTTTTATTCCAGCTCAAGTGGTTAATCGTAGGGAAAAGAAAGACAAAAAAACTATTAGTTGAACTTAGTTATTATTATAAAATTTTTTTTATAACTTTTGTATCTTTTTTATCTTATAATTGACCATTTAAGAGGAAAAAAAATTAAGACGGTCTAAATCCATAATTAGATAATAAAATTTATACAAATATAAGGTAATGTAAGGGAAAGTATATGGATAGCTTTACTCCATTTGAATTGTGTTTGGTTGATACAAACATACATGTGCTGTTCTTTTAGGTGCTACATAGGTCTATCATCATTACTTAAGGTAAAACAAAATAAGTTATTTAACCATAGGCTCATAACTATAAGAATACGGGCTTGTTTGGTTACCATTCTTAAAAATTGTTTCCTGTTTTTAACAATAAAAGAATAGAAAAAGATGTTTGGGTAATTGTTTTCTTACCGCCAATTTTAAAATTTAATCTCAGATTATCGATTGTAAGAACAAGAAAACAAAAACACCTTGAAGAGCATGTTTGGGAAAGATTAATTCTTTCCCAAACAACTATTTTTAGAAGATTAAACTGTTTTGTGAAATAATTATTATGTTTGAGTAAAAATATTATTTTTTAAAATTTTTTTTATACGAAATTCAATGTAAAATAATTTTTTTTTTCAACCAATAATTATAAACTAAAGATTGGAACTTATGATTTTAGTTTATAGATTATTTCTTACATTTTGATATGTAAATACTATTTTGTCCTCAATCAAATAATTGTTTTAATCATTCTATACCTATTTTAATAATTTAATGAATAAAAGTAATTTTTTTTATATCATCCAAACGAATCATATTAACTTAAAATCACTTTACAGTTAATGCATCCAAACATAAAAATGAATCAATTATAATCGATTATACCAATAATCGATTATCAACATAATCTATAATTTTTAACTTTTCCAAACAAGTCCAAAATGTTCAACTTTTGTTTCCAAAACACGTAAAAAAACACGGTAGCAGGCCTGCAAATAAGTGATATCATTAATGGCAGTTTCATAATAAAAAGAACATAATTTCATCTCTTCATTCCCCATCATCCCATGTGAGTATGTGACTGAAATGGAGAAATGGAGAATCATGTTTATGTAAGCTCTCTTCCCAATCAATCATCCCCTTCCTTTTTCTTTCTTTCTTGTTCTTGTGGGTTGATGCATCGCATTCTTCATTACCGCCATCTCTGTCCTTCCAGCTGCGTTTTCTAGTGAGGTGTTCATTTGATTGAATGAGGTCTGGAGCAAGTTGTAGAGGTAAGAGAGGGGTTCTAGACCAGTAAAAGTTGGGATTTTTATACAAGGGAAGGTGTAAATCACTCAACAGCGATAATATATAGCTCCAAATAGAAAGGTCAGAACTCAGAAGTCGAATAAAACCTCCCAGTACCGCAACAACTCCAAAACTTCTTCCAAAATTTTTTGTTTTATGATTTTAAAAGATCTGTTAAAAATTACTCATCCAAACAAGGTTTTATTCATTTTATTTTAAAAACTAATCTAAAACAAATTTTAAAAATAATATTGGAAACGAGTTTTCAAAATAAAAAACAGAAAATCATTCCAAACAGGCCCTAAATTACTGCTTTTCATTTTCCATTCGTATTTTGAAATGATTAAGGATATACGCAATAAAATCACAACATGATCCTTCTCCCTTCCCCGGTTCCACCCCTTCCATCAATTTCTTTGGAGAATACAAAGGAGCTTCAATCAAAACAAGAAGCAACACCAAGAGCGGTATTACAGTAACTTCTTAGATAATTATGTCATTCAGATTAATCAAAGTACAAAATTACAGTAACTCATATTCTAACCATGGTTAAAATGGATTACCTTTTTTTTTATGAATTACGTTAAAATGGATTATCTTGTTAACACAGGTTATGATTTGTTAGTCAAGGGCCTAATATGGAAGTGTAATATTGGGCGAAAAGGAAACCACAAGACGGTGTAATTTAACCTTCAAACTTTCATTTCATAGGTAGACACTTTGCGAACAAGAATGTCCAAGATGGAAAATTGAAAAACTTCAATGAAAATTAAATGTGGCAAAGTATCATCTAAAAGACTAAAAGCAACAACATTAGATGTCCAATTTAAAAGAAACTCGGTAACTAAAACCAAAATTTTGGCATAATCAAGTGTCACCACTTCTCTCCAACAAACACATTTAACCTAGATGTTGTATTGGCTACCTGTCCTCAGCAGTTCACACATCAAGGTGCAACCACAATCCGTCCAGCCACTTGGTCAAGATCCCGCCGACCACTGGATGTAATTCTCCTGCCACTGAGAGATAAAGATAAAAATATTAGATCAATCCTCAAAGATTATGATATGAAAGATAGAAGATAGACACATAATGATGCAATGCCAGAGAAAGTAACTATTCACATCCATCAAAAGCTAGCTGCATGAATTAGAAAAGAACAATAGTAAAATATCCTTTCAATTTCCACCTAAGTATTGACACATCTAAGTTCTACGGCACTATCTTCAATATTGTACTGTAGCTATAAAAACTCTAGTAGATTTAACTACGGTAAAGGAGTCCATACCCCTTGGTGTCAATCTCAATGATGTTCATGCTCTGCAACTGTTGAAGAATGTGACGAGCAATGGCGCCACTGCTCTTGCAGAAATGAGGAGGTCGACTTCCATTCCTCTGGCTCCCACCATAAATCCTCTGAAATGCACCAACACCAAGACCCCCTCTCAAGTAGATCTTTCTTGCCATGGAAGCTGAAATCAAGATTGAATTAAGTACAAAAATTATATCATAGCAATTTCCAACAAGAAAGGACCCAAAAAAGACTTCTTTACAAGTTTCATGTTTGTGAACATTCAGAAAGCAATTTTGCAAACAATCAGGGAGACAAATCTCACCAGCTCTAACATAGTACCAATCAGGATCATAAGGAGCCAATTCTTTAAACCTAGCAGTCTTCACAATATCTGTCCACTCTGGAAGCTCCATCTGTTTAGAACCAAAGAAAAAAAATGAAAGAAATTAGAGACAACACAACCAGTCCTGAACTTGATAAACCAATAACAGAACATAATAAGGGACATAACAGACAGTCATTTCCCAATTCCATAGCATAGAAAAGCAATCTGATCGACAAAATTGAGAAACAACCCAAAGAAAAGTGTACCATGTATAATTTAGACAATAGGTCACAATTAGGGAAAGCATAAATAACTAGTTTACAACAATTTTCCATTTTTTTCTAAAAGGTGGAAGGCCTTTCTAGAACTAGGCATATAACACTAGTTGATGATAAAAACCACTAAATCTTCATTCTTTTTCTATAGTTTCCTGTCAGTTGCTTCTTCTGAATCTCTTACACATTACCATATATTCCCCCTTACACAACCAACGTTTTTTTTATTTGTTTATTTACTTAAAATTTTTTTGTTGGGGGCAACACAGGTAACACACAAGTTGATAACGAAATCATAACAACCTCCAAAACACCAAGAAACATAGAATGTAATAGACATTCACTTTAGTAAGTAGTATATGTAAGCATTTCATTTGGCCACAAACACAATCATCATATATAATAAGTCCAACGAGATTTCAAACCAAAGTAAGACAAATCAAAAACTTCAACCCAACTCAAAAAAAAAAAAAAAACCAATGTTTTAGACAAAATGGCATGATGATTTCAAAAGCATAAAAATTAACCACCAATTTTATGGGTGTAGAAAAATTAAATTAATGGGTTTCAGATAAATTTCAAATCTTTTCCAAAAAAAAAAGGAAGAGGAAGGAATACAGAGGGTTTGTTCAGAAGCTTTCTAGGACTCCCAACTTTGGCCAGAAACAAACAGGAAAAAAGAACAAAGTGAGATGATTATACCTTGCCAGATCGCTTGAGGTGAGCAGAGTAAGCCTTGACGAACTCATGAGGGGAAACGTCCTTCACAGTCCTCGCAGTAGCCATGGCTCAAGGTAGGTGATGTTGCCGCTAATGAGTGAGCATCTCTCTTTCTCTCTCCCTCAACAAGTAGGGTTTCAGATTCTATTAAGTGTTTATTATTGTCGTTAGGGCTTTCATTTTTTTTTTTGTTTAATGTCTGACCCGACCAAACCAATTGGATCTGGACTCATGCAATATAGGCTAAGGCCCGTTGAGCTTCTTCTTTTTTTTTTTTTGCGGAAAATACCAATTTTTTATAATAGAAAAATACCTATGCTCCGAATTTACAGGTTGTACATTTGTGCAAAATATATATTGAGTTTAATTTCACATTGCTAGTAAGATTTTTTTAATTAATCACTAGCAAATTTTTTTTGTTTTTCAAAGTATCCTCCACTTGGTAGGTAAGAAATTAATTTTTTAAGATATTATCAAACACCTATGTAAAGACTTTTCTTAATAGTGTTATTCTCATGTATATAAATTTCAAAATCAAATTTAAGATCACATACTTAAAGGGCCCGAACTCATTCTACTCAAACTAACACTTGTTGGTTAATCACTAGTAGATTGATTATAAATCTGTATTTTTTATTTTTAAGCACTAAAATGCTTAATAACTGATGAAAAAAATATTATATTTTATATTTAAAAAACAAAACTTAAAATATATATAAAAATTGATAAATGATATTTTATTTCTAAAATCCTTTAGCATCTGATGTTGGTTTAATCACAATTATTATGCATTAAGGATGAAAATAACTGCCAACCAAAAAAACAAAAAGATTAGGATAACTCTAATGAAGTTATAGTCAGTTAACATGATGCTAATTGCAACTACAAAAGTATACTAAACTTACAATTTTACCCTTCATATTTGTTTTTATCTTTCTTTCTTTCTTTCTTTTTTCATTTGTGTTTAAATAATTAAGTAATGACATTTTGAGTAAACTAAAAGTTGGATACCAAATAGGTGAATTCCCATTATTATAGATAATAAATAATAGATAACCAAATGTAACAAAACGTTAACCTTCTCCTCCCCCTTGTATTTCCATCATTCTGTTGAATGATGCTAGTGGAGTTGCCCTTGACAGGGTTGTTCAAGTTTAGTTTATTTTTTTTAATTTAATAGATAAATATTTAGTACACGTTTAAATGAGCTTATTTTAATTTTAAAACATTCATAATCGAAATATAATACTAACATGCAAGTTATGCAAACTGAATAAAAAAGAAAGAAAAAAATTATTTTAATTTATTTTGTTCATTATGTGAGTGTTTTTGTGACATGAAAAACTTATAAGAGCATGTTTGAAAAAGATTAATTCTTTTTACAGCTAATAATCATAAGCTGAAGAGTGAAACTTATGATTTTAGCTTATAGATTATTTCTTACACTTTGATATACAAATACTATTTTGTCCTCAATCAAATACTTTTTTTAATCATTCTATACTTATTTTAGTAATTTAATGCATAAAAACAATTCTTTTTTATATCATCCAAACGAATCATATTAATTTAAAATCGCTTTCTGCCTAATGATCTAAACATAAAAATGAATCGATTATAACAATAATCGATTATCAGCATAATCTATAATTTTCAACTTTCTCAAACAAACTCTAAAATTTTTACTTTTTTTTAAATTTTATAATTTTTTTTACTTATATGTGAGTTATATAAATAGAGTAAAAAAGAAAGAAAAAAAAAGTGCATTAATTCTAATTTATTTTGTCATGTTATGTGAGTATTTTCTATGAGAAGAAAAACATATATAATTTTTAATTACTCTTTATAACTTTTTTTATAGTTTTTAAATAATGTTTTAAACTCAATCTTAACTAATTTTTGATAACTTTTCTCTTTAATTTTAAAGAAAACTCTATTAAAATAGTAAAATATACTTAGGCCATGTATGAATCGAGCATTTAGATCATGTATAAATCGTTATAATTATGTAAAATGTTTTATGTTTGATAATTAATATTTAATAGTATATAGTGTGGTTAATTGTTTTTCAAATTTTTTTCAAGTAATAATAATTAATAAATAACAATGTCATTAATGATTTTAAAGACAATTTTACTTATATAATAATATATATAATACCGATTCTTTTTTGCATTGATTGGCTGTGGACAAACGTTGATGAGTATCTCATGCTTATGTCGGCTGTGTGCATGTGATTTTTGGTATCGACTTTAACGCTATTGTTTTCTTCCCTAACAGTAAGAAACCACAAACTTTAGAAGTCATTTCCTCCCAACTTTCTCTCAATTTATTGCAAACATGTCCAATGGACGTCTTGTAATTAATATATATATTTATTAAAAATATAAGGTTTTTTAAAAACTACACACAGTCACGGTGACTTTTATAGTGAACCACTTAGAGTGTATTTGAAAAAGTTAAAAAAAATAGATTATGCTTGATAATCAGTTATTGTTATAATTGATTATAATCGAATCATTTTTATGTTTGATCATTATATAAAAGCGATTTAAAATTAATATGATTTGTTTGAATAATATAAAAAATAATTATTTTTATCATTAAATTATTAAAATAGATATAAAATAATTAAAAAAATTATTTTATTAAAGATAAAATAATATTTATATATCAAAATATAAAAAATAATTTATAAATTAAAATCATAAATTTCAATCTTTAACTTATGATTATTAATTTTAAAATTTTTTTATTTTACATTAAATTTCTTGTAAAAATACTTTTAAATTTTTTTATTCAAACATAATAATTATTTCATAAAATAATTTAATCTTCTAAAAATAACTGAATGAGAAATAATCCAACTTTTTCAAAGAAGTTGTTAGTCAATGCACCACTTAGTGGATCACTTAAATTACCTGTTATAATAGGCTTAAGTGTTTTATAATAAAATGGTCCATGACTTTTTTTTTTTATATATATTTTGGAGTCTTATTATTTTTTAATATTACAATTTGCTCCCAGATCTGGATTTGGTATAAAGAACTTGCCGAAGAGAATGTAGCAGATCTAGCTTTCTTGTGCTTTCTTTTATGAAATTTGTACAGAACAAATAGCAATCTCACTAGCTCTTTCTGCATAAAGCGCCCTCACCGTGCATCAAGAACATACCCAGCTGATGTGCTTGAAGCAATTTACTCCTCTCAACTTTGAAGGGAACCTCCTAGTAGTTGCGGTGTGGCAACGATTGAGTGGTGGCCGAGATTGAAGGCACTAGTTTGTGATTTAGGTTTGATGCATGGGTCTGAGGCCGGAGGGTCCACGGCTCACCGGCGGTGGCGAAGGTGAGATGGGACTACAAAAGAAGAAGAAGAGAAGGGATCAAAGCTAGAGAGAGAACATGGAACCTTGCCGGAGTGGTTGCTACTGATGATGTGCAAGCCCAAGCTCCGAGCTGGCACTCCTTGTCGTCACTGGTGCTGGAATACATCTTGTAAACTTTGACCGGAAAAAATAGTGGAAGAGACCATGGAAGGAGGAGAAGATTTTTTCATAATTATTTTTCAAGGGCTAATGGTGCAAATACTAACTTTCACTTAACTACCTATTTAAAGTGTGTTTGAGAAAGTTAGAAAAAATAGATTATACTGATAATCGATTATTTTTATAATTGATTATAATCGATTCATTTTTATGTTTGGGTGTATTAATCTGTAATCAATTTTAAGTTAATATGATTTATTTAGATGATATAAAAAAATTATTTTTATACATTAAATTATTAAAATATGTATAAAATAATTTAAAAATATTTAATTGAAAACAAAATAATATTTATATATTAGTATAAAAAATAACCTAAACAATTTTTTTTATAAAATGCTCAATCAAAAAATTCTCGTCCAATAATTTTTTTCATGATAATGTCAAACATGTTAGTTTTATTAAACTACAGCTTAAGGGTGTGTTTGGGAGCAAGGAATAGAAGGGAAAGGAAAGGAAGGGAGATGCTTGTCCTTGCAAAATCCTTGTTTGGGAGAGAGGAAAATAAGAGGGAATGGAAAGTGAGGTTTTTATCAACCCTCCAAAATCCTCCAATCTCGATTCCCCCAAATTGAGGGGTTTGATATAACTTTACCCATTTTATCCTTGACTCCATTTCATCCGTATTCATCTTCATCCTAGCCATTTCTCTACCAAACCCATAAACAGGGGCGAATTTCATAGAGCAATTCAACACCGCTGGTGTCGAAGGCGGAGATAATTTCAGGGTCGGCTTTGGACTGGAAGAGGGAGTCGCGGACCTAGGCGGCGACAATGAGGCGGTTCTGCTCAACGCTGGAGATGCCGGTGGCTTCTTCGATGGAAGGAGGGGAGAAGCCTTCGCGGATGAGGGAGGGGATGAGGGGGGCATATTCGTACCAGAGGCCGAGGTGGTTGGCAAGTATCTCGATGCGGCCAGTGATGTCAAGGTGCCAAATTTGGAGGGGAGAGGGGTAGGGGGAGGCCTGAAGGGTTGGTAGAGTTGCTGTTGTTAGAGATTGGAATTAGAATTGGAATTGGAAGAGCTGAAGTTTAGAGTGGCTGAAATGGGTTTAAGGAAATGGAGAGGATGAGTGTGAGAAATGGGGAAGAGGGTGTTGAGATTGACACTGAGTGAGAGCATGGTGCCTGTTGATAGAAAGTGAAGGAAGGAATTGAGACTCATATGTCAATAAAATAAATTTTAAAGTGAATAAGATCCACCTTTTAATTAGAGAAAATAATTTGAGAGAGAAAGAGCCGATATTTTTAGATTGAAAAAATGTTTTTTTGAATCAATATTTTTATTGAGAGAAGATATTGTTTGTTAAAAATTTACTCTCTAGAAATTTTTTTTTTCAACTTTGACAGAGAAAAAATAATTTTAGAGAATATTTTTAGAGAAAAATAATTTGAGATATTTTTAGAGAAAAAAATTATTTGAAGAAAAGTTTTTAGAAAAAAAAATTATAGTGAGAAATTTTAGACAACTTTTTTTATTAATTTTTCACTTTACTATTTTTTGTAAAACATTAATTATGAATTTTTTTGAATAAAAAGTAAAATAGTAAAAAATATATCTTAAACCTTCTATTTTTTTTTTTTTCATATATTCTACACTCCTAAACAAAGAAGAGGATAAACCTCTTATTTTCTTTCTCTTCTTTTTTCTCCAAACTTCTACACATATCCTAAAAGGTAAAAAAAAGTTGTTTGTTAGCTGAACAACTTTGTACTTTGTAGTTCCAAACGCTAGAAAGAGAATACTATTTGCAAAAAGGTGAAGGATTTTGCTACTGCACGATAACACTCGACCTTCAAGACTTTCGGATGCATTAGTTTTAGAATTTAATGTATATGCATTATTAATGTAAAATAAGACATAAAACTTACTTGTACATGCTCACGTCTCGTAGCATTTACCCAAAGGTGAATATTATTTTAGAATATCATAGAATTCCACAAAGCAAATAAATAAGTCATTTCACCATAAAAGATCCAAAAGAAATAACATTAATAAAGAACTTTAATACACCTGACCCCGCTTTATTCTGAAAAGGGAAAACATTTGTACTACACATTTCAACTACATAGCCACACTGTACTTGATTATTCTGGCTGGCTAGCAGTATCGCCAGTTGATCCAATATGCACTAATATGTGGAATTAAGAGTACGCTCAAAATGATAGGCCAGATCCACTTAACTTTTTTTCTATGATTTTACATAATTTTTCTACCGTTGAAGGGGAAAAATAATTTACCCAATCCCCTATTTCAGCCTTCCTAAACAAGTGCCTTTTCTCAAAATTCCTGGCAATAATTGTTCCAGACTTGTTTACCTCTAATCCCTTCATCTTCTCAAAGCTACACAGCTCGATTATGTTCTCAATCACTCCATTACTTTCCTCCTTCAGTGTGAAAGGACAACCCAAGAACTCTGCCACTCTTTTCACATCAAAATTGCAATCTTGTTTCAAGTCCTCATACTTCAAGAACAGAACCTTGTCAGGCCTCTCTATGCTCTCCCTCCAGTAACCCAACATATGGTTCCAAAATGGACTATACCCAATTATCCCCTTGCAATATACTTCAAAAGCTTCCTATAGTGTTAATGTACGCAAACACTCTGGCTTAACTTGGTTGAGGAAAATCCAGGTAGATACAGAAGTGTCAAAAGGGTTCCTGCAAATATAGATTACCCTACAATTAGACTCCTTGATTGAGTTGGCCAATGAAGGGAATGGAATGTGATTACCAAAAAGTCTTGGCTTAGGCATGTTGGAGAGGTCAGGAACTTGGTCATGGTGGGTATCCACATATAGGGTGTATTCAAAGAAAGGCACAAGGTCATGGGGATTAGAAGTAAGCAAAGGATGTGTCATTGATGTAGTCAAATATTGTTGGCGATTGACAATGGCGAAGGTAAGGGCTTTCAACCAAGTAGTGCCTGATTTTGGTATGCTGGCCACAATAACGTCACTGTCTTTAGCTTGGAAGTGCTTCTGAAAAGTGGTTATTGCTTGAATTTGAACTGGTTGGCACCAAAAGCCCTGAATAGATATTGGTAACGTGTTCTTCAACCTTTCTCTTTGGGAAGAGAGAGAATCAAGTCCTTACATTCTTGGCTTAGCTTATCTTCTTCTTCAGTTGCTTCCTCCTCACCCCTTGATTGGTTTTCTGGGAACTTGGTGAAAGCCATTGGAGCCAATGGTAGCTAGCTGGTAGTTATTGGCATGACAATTTAGCATACAAGCTGCCAGTATTTATAGTGGTTCAATTAAGTAGAAGAAAAGGATCTTTCAAATTCTATGAAGCATTGACAGGAATACGGATATAGATACGAGGACACACTAAATTTAAAAAATTATAAGATATAAACATGACACATATATTTATATTATAAAATTAAAGAACTTTGTTTATGTATATATATAATTGTAAAATTTAAGAAAAAAGATTCATAATTTATTAATATTATTTATATAAGTTTAAAATTTATAATATTTTTAATTTATGACATATATGTTAATATTTGTTACCTAGTAAGTTTTTCTTTAAAAATATAGAGCATAATTTCTATTGATATTTTTTAAAAAATCTCTTAAATTAACTTCTCCTAATAGAACTAATCATGTACAAGTACATGTGTATCTAAAAAAATTAACTAGATGGAATAGTGGTGTGAGACAAGATTCAGTGACTACGAAGTTGATGACTTAGTACGAGTAGAGGTAGAAGGAGCAGATGAAAATAGTGGTGTGTGAAAAGATAAAATTTAAAAGTTTAATAATAACGTGTGAAAAGATAAAACTTAAAATATGAGTAAGAAAAAATAGTGACTTGAAACGTTAGTCATGTGATTGGATTTAAGTGAATTACGGGTTTACTAATTAGAAGTTAGTAATGAAAAGTAATTATTTTTAAAAAAATATTAATGAGTCGTATCAAAATTGTATCATAGATGTATTTAAACTTATCTGAGATATGTCTAAGACGCGTCCAAAATATGTTCAAATTAAAAAAATAATCTTTTTAATCATACACATAAAACACGTGTATCATACATACATTTCATGTATCTAACACAGACTCGTATCCGACACAAATTCCTATCCGATACACACGCCTCAAAAACAATTTATTCATGCTTCATAGGTCAAATCTATCAAAGAGAGTGCCTATTATTATTCTTTTATATTTATTATCATTCTTATTTTATTAATTTTTTATTAAATAAATTATTTTGAACTATTAAATTAAAATAAAATCAAAATTTATTCAATAAAAAATTAATAAAATATAAATGACAGTAAACACAAAAGAATGACAACCAACACTGCCTCCGTTAAGTGCGTAAATCATGTGCTATTTTATTACTTTTTTGGTAAGTCTACAGAATGCTCAGGCACATGTGTGATCTAAGATGCTATGGCTAGGAATGGCAATGGGTAGGGTCTGGGTAGGGTACTATAGTACCCGTCCCCATACCCACATTTAAAAAAAAATACTTGTACCCGTCCCCATACCCGCGTGGATAGCAACTTTGATGCCCGTACCCTTACCCTCTGGGTACCTAAGTACCCGTACCCGTACCCGTTACCCGCACTTTTATTAACTACGAAAAAATCAATGGATAAAAAGACATTGATTAAAAATGTCAATGTCATACAATTGTCAAACTATTCAAAGGTCTTTCAAACATAATCATAAAAAGTGTTGGTACTCTCCAAAATTAATGTAACAAGAAATTCATAAACAATAAATTCATAAGCTTCCAAGTCACGTGTTGGTACTCTCCAAAATCTGTTAAAAAGTGATACATTACACTAATTAGTTATGATAGTAAAGTCAAAATTAATAACATAAATTATTATATTATTATACCTCATCATCAGAATCAGAATCTTGAAAAGATTGCAAACGCTTATCTTTCACATGTAAATATTGTTTTGGTCCAATGATACCAACAGAAACTACAACATAAAAAGAAAATTAATGATTACACTAAACACAAATTTAAATGAATAAATAGATAAGTGTAACATTTATTACCTTTCTTCTCATGTTTCAACCAGCTTTGTGCACACATAAGTGCCTCCAAAGTATCCTCATGAAGCCTAGAACGATGAGGACTCAACAACCTACCTCCTGTGCTAAAAGCAGATTCTGAAGCAACAGTTGAAATTGGAATAGCCAAAATATTCTTGGCAATTTTTTGCAATATTGGATACTTGATCCTATTTGTTTTCCACCATCCAAGAATATCAAATGTAGCACTCCTGGGCAATACCTTCTCTTCCAAGTAAATATCCAACTCAGACTTTGATTGTGTCTCATTTATATCATTGACAAATGAGTCATAATCACTAAGAAAATTGTTAATATTAAGATTATCTGAATTTGACTCCTTGTCATTGAACATTTCAGCTGAACCTTCCATTATCCTATTTGTGTTGGCTAGATAATCTTCAAACAATGAGTAGCATAGTTTCTTGATATTGTTAATTTCAATTGAATAACTACTTCCATAAAGCTTGGGAAAGAAGTACTCTAACAACTTCAATTTGTATCTTGGATCCAAAACAATGGCAATCCCCATAATTCCATGAACAACAGACCAATATTTCCCAAATTTGGCAATCATTTTTGAAGCCATATTTCTAATAGCTTCAATTGAGCAAGTTTGCCATAGCTGCAAAGAGAGCTTTATTTCACAAACCAAAGGGAAGAATATATTTGTTGTGGGATATTGTGTGCCTGAAAACATCTCAGTTACACGATAAAATACTTCCAACCTACTACAAATTTCTTTTGCAATTTCCCACTCAGCAGTTGTAGGCAAACATGTATATAAATCCTCTCTTGTTTTCAAACGAACAAAAACATCTTTGTAAGCCAATGCAACAACAAGCATTTGATAAGTAGAATTCCATCTAGTTTTGCAATCAAGAATGAGTTTCTTTGTTATGGAAACTTTTATTTGACGTGCTGCTTCCCTAAAACTTTGTTCTCTTTTAGGTGTGGCTGTCCAATAAGCAACACTATTCCTAACCTTCTCTATGCCATCTCCAAGAACACTCAAACCATCTTGTGCAATTAAATTTAGAATATGTGCACAACACCTCATATGAAATAATTGACCATCAAGCATAAGAGCAGAACAATCAAGTTTGTTTAACAACAAACGAACAAGAGAGTCATTAGTGCTACAGTTATCCAAAGTGATGGTAGATAACTTTCTATCAATATTCCAATCTATCATACATTCTATCAACACCTTTGAAAGAGCTTCAGCTGTATGTGGACATTCTACATACACAAACCTATTATGCAAAATAATTTATTGAGTATTAATACAATGCAAAAATTAAATGTAATTGAAAAAGTTAATAAATATGATATAATGATCACAAAAATATATACCTTAATATGCGACTTTGCATATCCCAATCATCATCAATGTAGTGAGTCAGTAATGGCCATAAACCCCTTCTTTTGGTTGCTAGAATCTTCATTAGTCAAAAGCCTCCACAAGTCTGTTGTTAAAGCAATTTTACTCGCAATCTTGTCTAAGAGTCCCATAGTCTTCAACTTTTCATTTTGATAGATCTTGATAATATCATTTTTAAAACGTGTTTCGACTAGGAACCTTGAACAAAGGTTGAAGACCTTCGAGTATGCTCTAATCCCTAAAATCTAGATGGTCCACCATTGAAAGTGGATACTCATGAACTATTACCATACAAGCAAGGTATTTTCTTGATTTCTCCGGATCAAAATGGTAGTTACTCAAATAAGTAGATGACCCATCAACCTTCTTTTGTTCTCTCAACAAGATTGATTGTCTTATGTCCTTAAACGAAAGTGGATACTCATGAACCTTCTTTTACAAGTCTAATAGTGTTTATGCAAATGATTTGTTCCATCGATAGATCTTCTACTTCTACCAGTCATATGTTTGTTGCAATAATTGCATATAGCTTTTTCTTCTCCATTAACTACTTTTCTCTTAAAGTGGTTCCAAACAACTGATAACTTTCTTTTTTTGCTATCATCAGTTAATTCATCACCATCCACAGCAAGAGGAAGAGGATCACTAGGAGAAGAGCTACCCACGGGGATCACTAGGTACACTTTCGGGTTGTGTGGGAGTACTTGACGTAATAGGAGAAAAGCTACTTTCAGATTCTTTAGAAGGAATCACTCCACATAGATTTTCCATCCGTGATTAGGTACATGAAAGCAAAACAAAATAAAAAAATATAGTAAAGAGGTCAGGTATATAAGAAACAAAGTCAAGGTATATTTGATAATATATAATTAATAATTAATACAACCTACACACAATATAATAGCACAATAAACCAATAAAAGAAAGCACCAAATAAGTAAAAATAAAATAGGCAACATAGGCAAAATGGATCCTATTTACAATATCTAATCAATAGAAAGCACTAAAGACATAAAAGGAAATAACAAATCTTGTGTTTACACGACAAAAAACACCAGGCACCAGGTAGAGCAAAAGCACACCTCAATGTCTTTCAATTGGCAATTGCATTCCACAAATGGCAAAATTAGTAACGTATGCAAGCATATTTTAACAACCAAAATGCAAACTAAAATGCTTTTATAGGCAACTGTAACATAAACATAAATACAAGTAAATGAAAGGCAATTGGAACAGAGATATAAATATTGAACAGAGACATAAATAGAGGCAAGTTGAAGGCAATATAAACCTGGGTGTTCCTATTGTTGTGGACAGTGACAGAAATGGGGAATCGGAGGGAGGGAAAATGAGTGATACGCATTTTTGTCTTCCAAAGAGATAGTAGAATGTAGATAGGTTTCTAATTTCTTCTGATTTCTCACTTTGAAAGTTTCAAAGTCCAAAAGAAAAGTCAAGTGAATTGGCCACTGTTATAATAAAAGTGATAGCAAATTAGCAATTGGCCTTCACGCAGAATTGGCCCACGTAGGTATCGTATAGTCTTGGCCTTGTGTGCTTCCAAAGATGTGTAATGTGTTATATATATATATATTTTTTTTTTTATCAAGATAATGTGTTATATATGTATATATGTATATATAAATAAATAATAAATTAATAAGTATGTGCGGGTATGGGGCGAAGTGGGTACCATGGTACCCGTACCACTCTATCCCCATCAAAATTTATGTAATTACCCTGCCTTACCCATACCCATTAAGCGGGTAATTACCATATCCATTGTGGGTAATTTTTGTGGGTACCCATCGGGTCCAATACCCATTGCCATCCCTAGCTATGGCTCAAAACAAATCAAAACAAAAAATCACGTATCTCAAGGAAAAGAAATTAAGGCTTTAAACCTGAAGTGTGACACTTGAGTGTTTAACAACACAACCTTTTATATATATATATATATATATATAAGTGTATTTATTTAAGAAAAATGTATTTATTATAAGAGATGATAGAAATGAATTTTAATTATTAAATTTTTTATAAATAATTAAGATTAGAAGATAAATATATGTAACTTTTTTAAGTGATCACATAATTTTTAAATAACTTTTAATCTTAATAATTTATATATAATTATATAATCAAGATTTACTCCACTTACCATTTCACAATAAAAACTTTTAATATATATATATATATATAGAAGTGTAAGCACATTAATAATGTTAAGATGAGGTTATTGACATTATCATAATTTTCTTATTTTGATTTGAAGGAGGTCACTTTTTTAATATTTTTTTCTTTTTTTTTATTCAAAAGAAAAAAGTATATGGAAAAAATGTGTATAAAGAATATGTTTAAATAATAGTATTGGTAGATCAAAACTTAAAACATTACTATCATATCAATATTTAATATTATATACTACATCCGTTTTATAAGGGTTTTGGTTTATTTCATTAAATCTAGCAGCTTATTTGACAGTTTCACAGTTTACTAAATTTAGAGAGTTATAAGTTTTAAAACACATTATGCACTAAACTTGAAATTGGGTAAAATTTCATAATCTATTTATATTTAAATTTCATATGACTCTAAATCAACATGCTAATCCATCCGTAACAACCATTAAAGTAAAACAGCCAAAAAGAAAGAAAGAAAAAGCTACACATCAAAATAGAAACAGAGAACCACGCAAACAGAAATGGAGAATGAAGATAAAAGCAAATGGTGAATAAGACACCAACTAATTTGAAACAGATTAGAAAAAAAACGAGGGTAATCTTCAGCCATTAAATCCCAAATTAAGGAGATCTTTAAATGCAAATATTCACAAATCCAAAAACTAAATACACAAAAAAAGCACAGACGCATGCAGATAGAAAGTGTTTCAATTCTTCCCTTTGGTGTTCGTCCATTCTCCCTATACGCAGCCACTATTTTCATTGCTAAGTTCTCTCTCTTCTCTCCTGTTCTTTCAGGGGCAGCTCAATGAAATTAGTGGCCTAAAGTCAAATTTTAATAAGAGGTCTTAAATTTATTTAATAAAATTAATATACATTTTTATTTGAAGCTTATTTTTTAGTTTTTTGAGATGTAAAGTTATTAATTAATTTTTTATAATCAATTTTTCTAATTTTTTTTCAATTGATAATATAGCTAATCCATTTAATCTTTCTTGAGACATTGTTGATCTTATGTAAGATTTTATTAATTTTAATTTTGAGAAACTTCTTTCAGTTAAGGCAATTGTTATAGGAACTGACGAATCTGTTAACATTATTCTATAGGCATATTTTCTAGTTGACATATTTAAATTTTAATAAATAATAAAAAATAATATATACCTATGAAGTATAAATTTAAAAAATAACAAATTTCATATTAAAAAAAAGATAACAGAAAGTTAGAACAATAGAATCTCATTATGGAAGTTGATAATTTGATATTTGATAACTCTATGATATAGAGTTATTATGCCCTAGTTTTGTTCTTAAATATATGCTAAGTTTTTGATTTATTTAGAAATTGATAAAGTTTACGAACTTATTTGAATATATTGAATTTCATGTACCTTAGTGTTGATTAGCCTTGATTTGGAGTTAAATTGTTTTAGTTATATACCATTTATAATTGTAGTCTCATCGACCTTTCTGAGACTAGATGAAGTGGAAGTTAAGTATGGTGTCATATCGACCTTTCTGGACTAGATGAAGTGGATTTGAAGACCTTTAAATGGAGCAAGATTAGAGTCGTTCGAAAGCTAAGAGAAATATATTCAAATATCATGTCAACCACTTTCTATGATTCCATGGGGTTGACTATGTAAACTTTAATGGAAGTTTGGACTAAATTGGTGAATAAATATCTTGACCCTAAGGCAGTATGTTTATCATAACTAGAGTTAGAGACCTTATTTTGATATGATTCCGGTGTCATTGCAAAGCTAAGATAAAGTCCTACAACTTTGATGAAGAGTTCGAAATCTAATTCTGAGGTTTGGAGGGTCAGAAGAGGTATGTAAGCAAGAAGAAAAGCATTAGAACCACGCATATGCATGGTAATTGCGACTAAGAGGAGCCAAATGGCAGAGACAACCACGCATATGCGTGGAAAACCAATCATATGCATGGAAGTCCTCCTTGATCTGTTTAGTGACTATTTAACCCATTTTAGACGAGATTTTGAGGGTCTTTTGCTATTTTTCCTATTTTTCTTAGTTTTAGAGAGTGAGGCTTGTGAATGCTTATGTCTCTAAGGCATGTTGAAAGGTTTTTGATGATAACAAAAGCAAAAGAGAAGATCAAAGCACAAAAGGAAAAAATCAAGATCAAAGAAAGAAGACAGAAGGTTTAATTAGTTATTTAGACTTAGGACATTACTGTTAAATGCTCTCAAGATTTCTCAAATGGTTTTTCAAATATATGATTTCAAAATAAATAGGAAATTTCAAAGATAAACATGGCTTTCAATAAAACCTAAGTTTCAACTTTAAATCTAACACTCTTAAAAGGATTTATGTTTAAACAAGTACCCCGAGGTGTTGGAAATGACTTACACGAGTTATTGAACTTGAAAAATGTGTTCAAAGGCAAATGTAATCGATTACACAATGTTTGTAATCGATTACACATCAAACAAAGAATGTAATCGATTACATGAACAATGTAATCGATTACAAGCAAGTCGAGGTTATGTAATCGATTACACAAGATATGTAATCGATTACACAAAGCCCGAAAGGCAAAGAACACGTTCGACAAGAAATGTAATCGATTACACAATATATGTAATCGATTACACAAAACCCGTAAACTCAAAAAACATGTTCGACGAGACATGTAATCGATTACAAGGATATTGTAATCAATTACACAAGAAGTCGAAGTCATGTAATCGATTACATGATCATTGTAATCGATTACAAGCAAAGTCGAAGTTATGTAATCGATTACCTCAAGAATGTAATCGATTACACGAGCCCGTAAAGTTCGAAAACGTTGGAACAATAATGTAATCGATTACCGAGATATGTAATCGATTACACGCATCTGACAAGGTCCAACGGCTATATTAAATGCATTAAATGCATGCCCAACTACCTCCAACGGCTCTATTAATTGAGAAACTTATAAATACCCAGATTGGGTCTTTGTTTACTGTTGACCTTGAACCAAAAACTGATCATTATACTTCAAAACGTGAATCAATTCTTAAAATCATTTCTTGCTCGTTTTCGACTAAAAACGTGAAAAATCCTTGAGAGCATATTAGAGCTTCAATTTGTAAACACTTGCTCTAGAGAGAGCTTCTTCTATTTCAATCTTATACTTTCTCGATTAGTGAGGGTGAGGTATCCCTCAAGTATTGTAAGGGTGAGGTATCCATTGGAATATAGAGGCTCAAGCTTTTGGGTGAGGTATCCCATACTGTTGAGTGCTCAAGGTTGTAGTGGTTTTTCAAGCACCCATTGAAGCTTGAAGATATAGTGGAAAATCTCAAGGTGTTGCTTGGGACTGGACGTAGATCACAAGTGGAGTAGTGATTGAACCAGGATAAACGATCGTGTTTGTTTCTCTAAACTCTCCTCTGTTCATCTTTGTGCAATCTTTGTTTCATTGTTTTATTTGGATATTGTCTCCTTGACTATTACGTTCATTAGTAAAAGTGCTTAACTCATCTATTCAATTATCTCTGATCATTCAATAGCTTCAACGAAAATTGATTGTCAAACGATTTGCGAAAGATTTGTGAACTTATTTTTAACTACTCAATTCACCCCCTCTTGAGTATTGAGGCCACTTGGTAACAAGTGGTATCGAGCTAGACTCTTGTATAAAGAGCTTAGCAGACTTCAAGAGAAGTGATGGCTTCAAATGGTTTTTCAAATGAAGGTTCTTCTATAAATAGACCTCCTTATTTCAATGGGGATGGCTATGCCTATTGGAAAGAAAGGATGAAAATTTTTATTGAAGCTATTGACTTAGATGTGTGGGACGCAGCTTGAAAATGGTGCTTTTGTCCCTACACAAACTAAGGATGGTGTGACAATTAATACACCTAGAAGTGATTGGACCGATGATGATAAAAAGAAGGTTCAATATAATTTGAAAGCCAAGAACATCATCACCACATCTTTGGGGTATGATGAATTCTTTAGGGTGTCAAACTGTAAGACCGCAAAAGAAATGTGGGATACCCTACAAGTAACTCATGAAGGCACTAGTGAGGTAAAAAGATCTCGAATAAACACTCTTACTCATGAATATGAATTGTTTAGAATGAACCAAGGTGAGAGTATTCAAGATATGCAAAAGAGATTTACTCATATTGTTAATCATCTCATCTCATTGGGAAAGACATTTCCTAATGAGGATCTTATTAACAAAGTCTTGAGATGTCTAAGCGAGTGAATTGGCAACCCAAGGTAATCTGCGATTGCGGAATCAAGAGATTTATCAACCATGTCTCTAGCCACCCTATTCGGAAAACTTCAATAGCATGAAATGGAACTAAGTAGGCTCAATCAAAATGAAGAACATGACAAAAAGAAGAAGGGAATTGCACTCAAGGCCACCTCTCCCATACTTGAAGATGATGATGAAGATGGTGAAGAGGATGCTGAAAATATTGAGCTAAGTGAGGAGAATCTTAGTCTCCTTGTAAGAAAATTCGGAAGATTCTTGAAGAAAAAGGGATTTCAAAGAAGACCACCGTTTCTCAAAAGAAAGCATATCACAAAGGAGAAGGATCCTCCACTCCTCCAAAATGCTATGAATGTGGAAAACCTAGGGCACATGAAAATGGAGTGTCCTATATATCTCAAGAAGACGGAGAAGTTTGAGAAAAGACCCTCCAAGGAAAAGAAAGGAAGAAGAGCATATATAGCTTGGGAGGACAATGACTTAAGCTCTTCCGATGATTCTGAAAATGAGGAAGCCCATCTTTGCCTCATGGCTCAAGGAGAAGAAAGTGGAGAAAGCGACACCGAGGTAACCTCTTCTAACCTAGAACCTCCACCTTCTTATGATGAATTACAAGATGCCTTTCAAGAATTGCATGATGAATCTTTGAGGCTCACAAAAATGATTTTGTCTTCCAATAAAACAATCTCCCTATTGACAAAGAAAGTTTCTGCTTTAACCAAGGAGATAAATGAACTTAAAATTGAAAATGAGACTTTAGGACTCATAGATGCTAATTCATCATGCATGATTTGTTCCTCACATGAAAATGCATCCATATCATTACCTTGTCTATCATGCAAAGCTTTTGAAAAAGAAATTGAAGACTTGAACAACACTCTTGCAAAATTCACTTTTGGAAGAGACAACTTGAATGTGTTGTTAGGGAGACAAAAATGTGTTTTCCAAAAAGCCGGTTTAGGATTTAATCCAAACAACCATAAAAAATCTTATAAGAATTTCTTTGTTTCCTCAAAAACTTCAAGTAGCCCCTTTGTTAAATGTGTTCATTGTGGTAGGAAAGGGCATAGTGCATCCACTTGCAATGTTAGAAAGAACATAAACACCAAGGTTGGAATCAAAAGGGTTTGGGTCCCTAAAGGCACCATACCTAATTCTAACACACAAGGACCCAAAACAATTTGGGTACCAAAAGTTAAATCTTGAATGTGTGTTGTAGGTGTGCTTGAAGACCAAGAGCTCAAGTTGGTATCTTGATAGTGGTTGCTCCAAGCACATGACCGGGAGATGGCTCCAAGTTCTCCTCCCTTACACACAAGAAACATGGTCATGTCACATATGGTGACAACAACAAAGGGAAGATTCTTGGAATTGGCAAAGTTGGTAAGATCCCTTCATCATCTATTGATAATGTCTTACTTGTTGAAGGACTTAAACATAATTTACTTAGTATTAGTCAATTGTGTGATAAAGGAAATAGAGTTATATTTGACTCCTCTTGTTGTATAATTGAGGGAAAGGATGACAAGCAAGTTAAGTTTGTTGGTCATAGGGTCAATAACATATATATGATTAGTCTTGATGACATTTCCTCAAATGATGCTAAATGCTTTATGAGTAGAGAAAATGATTCATGGTTATGGCATAGAAGAATTGCTCACATTCACATGGATCACTTAAACAAATTGGTTTCTAAAGAACTAGTAATTGGTCTTCCAAAGCTCAAATTTGAAAAAGACAAACTTTGTGATGCATGTCAAAAGGGAAAACAAGTAAAGGTCTCTCTCAAAGCTAAAAACATAGTTTCAACTTCTAGACCTTTACAACTTTTGCACATGGATCTTTTTGGACCCTCTAGAACTATGAGCTTTGGTGGGAATTACTATGCATTAGTAATTGTGGATGATTTTTCTAGATTTACATGGACATTATTCTTAGCTCACAAAAATGATGCTTTTCAATCATTTAGAAAACTTGCAAAGTTATCCAAAACGAAAAAGGTTTTTGTATTGCATCCATAAGAAGTGATCATGGTGGTGAATTTGAAAATCATGAATTTGAAACTTTTTGTGATGAACATGGCATTGAGCATAATTTTTCTGCCCTAGAACACCACAACAAAATGGTGTTGTAGAAAGGAAAAATCGATCTTTAGAAGAAATGGCAAGAACTATGCTCAATGAGGCCAATCTTCCTAAGTACTTTTGGGCTGATGCGGTTAACACCGCTTGTTATGTTATGAATAGAGCCCTAATAAGGCCAATTTTAAAGAAAACCCCATATGAATTGTACAAAGGAAGGAAACCTAATGTGTCACATTTTCATGTTTTTGGATGCAAATGCTTTATTTTGAATAATGGAGAGGATAACTTGGGGAAGTTTGATGCAAAATCTGATGAGGGAATATTCATTGGTTATTCTATCCATAGCAAGGCCTTTAGAGTCTATAATAAACGAACTATGACCATAGAAGAATCCATACATGTTGCATTTGATGAAACTAACCCAAATGTGCCGAGAAAGGAACTTGTTGATGATGTTGCAGAAATCTTGGCAAAGACGCACTTGGAAAATCAAGAGATAGAGTCCAAGAAGAAAGAAGAGAGACTCCTTGATCACTCATGGCAAGAAAATTCTAAAATCTCGGATCTACCCAAGGAATGGAGGACTTCAAGGTATCATCCTCTTGACAAGGTGATAGGTGATGTATCAAAAGGGGTAATCACTCGAAACTCACTTAGAGATGCATGTAATCATCTAGCCTTTGTCTCTCAAGTTGAACCTAAAGACATAAATGAGGCCATTAACGATGAGCATTGGATCTTGGCCATGCAAGAAGAACTAAACCAATTTGAGAGGAATCAAGTTTGGGAATTAGTTCCAAGGCCCAATGATCATCCTATAATTGGCACCAAATGGGTCTTTAGGAACAAACTTGATGAAACGGGTTTAATAATAAGAAATAAAGCTAGGCTTGTAGCTAAGGGATATAATCAAGAAGAAGGCATAGATTATGAAGAAACTTATGCTCCCGTAGCTAGATTAGAGGCCATTAGAATGCTACTTGCATATGCTTGCATCATGGATTTCAAACTCTATCAAATGGATGTCAAAAGTGCCTTTTAAATGGTTTTATACAAGAAGAGGTGTATGTAGAACAACCTCCTGGTTTTGAGGACTTTGAAATGCCCAACCATGTTTTTAAATTGAAAAAGGCTTTGTATGGCTTGAAACAAGCTCCTAGAGCTTGGTATGAAAGGTTGAGCAAATTTCTTTTAGAAAAAGGCTTTTCTAGAGGTAAAGTTGACACCACTCTTTTCATAAAACACAAAATGCATGACATTCTTCTAGTTCAAATCTATGTTGATGACATTATATTTGGAGCTACTAACAACTCTCTTTGTAAAGAATTTTCAAATATTATGCAAAGTGAGTTTGAGATGTCCATGATGGGTGAGCTCAACTTCTTCCTTGGTCTACAAATCAAGCAAACAAGAGAAGGAACATTTATAAGCCAATCCAAGTATTGCAAGGAGCTGCTCAAAAAGTTTGGAATGGACAATGCCAAGCATATGGCTACTCCTATGGGCACCTCTTGCTATTTGGACAAGGATGAAGGAGGTAAATCAAGAAATTACAAAATATAGAGGTATGATTGGCTCACTCCTTTATCTCACCGCAAGTAGGCTTGATATAATGTTTAGTGTATGCATGTGTGCTAGATATCAAGCTAATCCTAAGGAATCACACCTAAGTGCTGTTAAGAGAATAATGAAATATCTAATAGGCACATCACAAATGGGTTTATGGTACCCTAAGGGTGCCTCATGTAGTCTTATTGGATATTCCGATTCTGATTTTGCTGGATGCAAAATGGATCGAAAGAGCACTAGTGGGACATGCCACTTGCTAGAAGCTCACTAGTTTCTTGGCACAAAGAAGAAACAAAATAGTGTGGCATTATCCACAGCTGAAGCTGAATATGTTGCAGCTGGGAGTTGCTGTGCTCAAGTCCTTTGGATGAAACAGCAACTCTTGGACTATGGTCTTGAGCTTGATCACATTCCCATAAAATGTGATAATACTAGTGCAATTAACTTGTCAAAAAATCCCATTTTGCATTCTAGAACTAAGCATATTGAAATAAGACATCATTTCATTAGAGATCATGTTCAAAGAGGTGATTGCATACTTGAATTTGTTGAAACAACTAAGCAATTAGCGATATTTTCACCAAACCCCTTGCAAAAGAAGCATTTTTCTACATTAGAAACGAACGGGTATATTGGACCATTCATGCATAAATTAAATATTTGTGCATAATCCTAAAACAAAAGCCTAAGCTTGCGTTTTTCTCGCATAATTATGCCACACCGTGCACAATTTCTGAATTTTCATTATATATATTTGAATCCCATACTAACTTGAGCGTCGGAGGTTTCCCCAAATTATTTTGCGGTGCTCCCTCATGTCCAACTTTGACAAGAAGGGTGAAATTCAACACCTCAAAAATCACCAAAAAGGGTGAAATTCTTGGTAAACATGATAATTTTGATCAATTATATTAGTTGAATCATAATGTGATTAATCTATATGCTTGGATGATGATTTGAATTGATTTGAGTTGCTTTAAAACTGTTTTGGGTGGATTAAAATTGATTATATGTTGTTTGGAACGCAAAATCTGAGTTAAAGAGTCTTGTAATCGATTACAATGCCTTTGTAATCGACACACAGTTCAATCACGCATGTAATCGATTACACACATTTTGTAATCGATTACAACCAACTCAGAACTCAGGTAATCGATTACATCATCTATGTAATCGATTACAAGGTTCAGAATCATGTAATCGATTACACTAAAACCGTAATCGATTACATACCTACCAGAGGAAGCATGTAATCGATTACACCAAAAATGTAATCGATTACACACTCACTGAGAATGCATGTGTATCGATTACACACTCAATGTAATCGATTACACGGGTTTTTTAAAAGGCTCCCGACGCGCGTAGTGGTCATTTCTGTTTGGCCCTGTTCATCTTCCTCGTTCTCTCCTCTCGCACCCACGCACCTCGGATCTCAAAACCTCTCATTTCTCACTCAAATTTCCATCAAAACTCATCATTTCGCCTCTCTCAATCTCGAAATCCCTCTCCACATAACCCACCGATCAAATCTCCTCAAATCCCTCATCCAAAATCTCCCCATCTTCTCTCACGAACACCCTCTCCACTTTTCTAACCTAATTTCGTCCTCTCTCTCTCTCACTCATCCCCAACCATTTACCACTCAACCCGTGCTTCTCTCTCTCATCAATGGCTGAATCCTCCCATCGCTCGAAGCGCCCAAGAACAGTGGGCTGTCATGTTGGAAGTTCCTCCGGTGGCTCTACACGCAATATCTCTCGGGTTGGACCTCACGAGGCACTTCTCCACCGTGAAGAAAGCCGAGTTGTTCAGAAGAACTTCCAGCCTTTCGCAAGATCATCTCTCCTGTGTATCTACCCATCACCTTCGTGAGAGTGAACCCTTAGTGAGCTTTAGGACAATAGAACACTTAGGCTTGCTGGGATTCCTAAGTATAGAGAAGGCCATCTACCCTAACCTTGTCCGAGTGTTTTATGCTAACCCGAAGGTTGAGGATAATTGCATCATTTCGAGGTGAAAAAGCAACAAATCAAAGTTAACCATGACAGAATGGTATAGGCTCACCAAGCTCACTCCCGATGGAGCCCAGGTTACGTGGGAATGCCAAAGTCCTGGGGCATGAGTTTGAGCACAAGGCTGCTTTCTTCTCTCCTTGATTAGGACCGGCTACCACCTCCCCAAAGTGATCCTAGACGCGAGAATAATGGCCACCGGCCTCACTATGGAAAACAGGGGTCCTCCACTACCTCTTGGTTCGTGGATTGATTCCCGAGGAGGAAATTACTCCCAAGTCCTCAAGGACGATGTAGTGGCATTATGGGCAATGACCACAGGGCACCCAATCAACTGGGATACTACATTCTACAAAGATATGCTAGACATCAAGAAAAGAAGAACTCGCTCTCCCTTCGCCATGTTAGTCACCACAATTCTTGAGTATTGTCGCATTTCGGCCGACCGAAGAGTCCAAGGACACCGCTCCAAGGGACCCCAATCAATTGGGGGGCTGCGCATACTCGAAGAAGCTTCACTCTACAAGATGGAGGATAGGTGGCATTACATTACTCATGGCACATTTGGCCATATCCATCACGATCCGTACGGTGATGATGAGGGGCTCAAGATCCCGCCTCTCGCTCCCGCTCCAGCTTTCTCTTGATCTTCTGCTCCAAGAGATGCGCAACCCGAGCGCCAACGTCAACACGCGCATGGATCATATAGAGCAAAAGATCGACCACCTTGAGCCGAGGATGGACTACTCGGACCAGAGCTTGCCTCCATTCGATCCCTCTTACGTGGACCTCCCGTTCCCGAGAGTCCCGTCACATCGCTTCCCCCCCATCCTCTCGCCCCTCCGGATCCCATTTCCTTCGCCGGGTCTATCCGGGAGTTCCCGCCGATGATGAGGAGCTTCGGATTCTCGACGACGATCTTATGCCCGCCGATGATGACATTGGTCTAGGAGACTCTGCTCGCGGATCCGTAGGGTGATGTCTTTTGTGATGGTGAGGACACCGATAAGTGATCCCGGCCTTATGCCTTGATTTGTTTTTCCGCCTTGTATTTTTTTTTTAACTCGATTATATAAAATTGGTATACCTTTATGGTTATCTTTTGATTATTGCCTACCGGTTGTAACATGTTTCTTTGTACATGCCGATTATTAATACATAAACGTGTTTTCACTTTGAATGGTTGGTCATTGGAATATTGCTTGGACCGATCTTAGTGGCTTTTCTCGTTATGGCAAACAATTGGGAATCATGAACTATAACCGACATGTCATGTCCATTTTTTTTAATGCTTATGTCTTTTTGATAATGCCAACTGGGAGAAAATAAGGAAAAAGGTTGCATGAGTACGGGAGTTATTGAACTTTTAAGTTATTAAGCTTTTCATATGCAAAATCTAACCCAATATCATGCATAATCTCCTGGGACAAAGATTGTAACTAAATGACTATGATATACAAATGCAAAAACTCTTTCTTTTTCCTATGATCAGCTTGTCATCATCAAAAAGGGGGAGAATGTGAATGCTTATGTCTCTAAGGCATGTTGAAAGGTTTTTGATGATAACAAAAGCAAAAGAGAAGATCAAAGCACAAAAGGAAAAAATCAAGATCAAAGAAAGAAGACAAGGTTTAATTAGTTATTTAGACTTAGGACATTACTGTTAAATGCTCTCAAGATTTCTCAAATGGTTTTTCAAATATATGATTTCAAAATAAATAGGAAATTTCAAAGATAAACATGGCTTTCAATAAAACCTAAGTTTCAACTTTAAATCTAACACTCTTAAGGATTTATGTTTAAACAAGTACCCCGAGGTGTTGGAAATGACTTACACGAGTTATTGAACTTGAAAAATGTGTTCAGCAGGCAAATGTAATCGATTACACAATGTTTGTAATCGATTACACATCAAATGAGAAGAATGTAATCGATTACATGAACAATGTAATCGATTACAAAGCAAGTCGAGAGGCCATGTAATCGATTACACAAGATATGTAATCGATTACACAAAGCCCGTAAAGGCAAAGAACACGTTCGACAAGAAATGTAATCGATTACACAATATATGTAATCGATTACACAAAACCCGAACTCAAAAACATGTTCGACGAGACATGTAATCGACACAAGGATATTGTAATCAATTACACAAAAAGTCGAAGTCATGTAATCGATTACATGATCATTGTAATCGATTACAAGCAAAGTCGAAGCCATGTAATCGATTACCTCAAGAATGTAATCGATTACACAGAGCCCGCAAAGTTCGTAAAACGTTGGAACAATAATGTAATCGATTACCGAGATATGTAATCGATTACACGCATCTGACAAGGTCCAATCGGCTATATTAAATGCATTAAATGCATGCCCAACTACCTCCAACGGCTCTATTAATTGAGAAACTTATAAATACCCAGATTGGGTCTTTGTTTACTGATTGACCTTGAACCAAAAACTGATCATTATACTTCAAAACGTGAATCAATTCTTAAAATCATTTCTTGCTCTGTTTTTCGACTAAAAACGTGAAAAATCCTTGAGAGCATATTAGAGCTTCAATTTGTAAACACTTGCTCTGAGAGAGCTTCTTCTATTTCAATCTTATACTTTCGATTAGTGAGGGTGAGGTATCCCTCAAGTATTGTAAGGGTGAGGTATCCTTGGAATATAGAGGCTCAAGCTTTTGGGTGAGGTATCCCATACTTGTTGAGTGCTCAAGGTTGTAGTGGTTTTTCAAGCACCCATTGAAGCTTGAAGATATAGTGGAAAATCTCAAGCAGTGTTGCTTGGGACCGGACGTAGATCACAAGTGGAGTAGTGATTGAACCAGGATAAACGACCGTGTTTGTTTCTCTAAACTCTCCTCTGTTCATCTTTGTGCACTGTTTCATTGTTTTATTTGGATATTGTCTCCTTGACTATTACGTTCATTAGTAAAAGTGCTTAACTCATCTATTCAATTATCTCTGATCATTCAATAGCTTCAACGAAAATTGATTGTCAAACGATTTGCGAAAGATTTGTGAACTTATTTTTAACTACTCAATTCACCCCCCCTCTTGAGTATTGAGGCCACTTGGTAACAAGGCTCTAATTTTGGAGAAGATTTTTAGAGAGAGAAGCTTGGGATTTTGAGGAGATTAAGAGTGGGTTCAAGATCATAGTGGTTCAAGATCACAATCTAGTTCATTCTTCTCATTTTCTCTTAATTTTCTTGCTTATCTTCATGTTTCTTGATCTAGTATGTATGGATCTGAATATGATGAGGTTCTAATTCTTTTCTAGGGGTTCCATTTAAACTTGCTATGTAATTTTGATCTCTTGTAGTTTTTCTTGCTCTTTATTAATGGAATGACTTTGTTTATCCATCTATTTGCTTAATGCTTGCATTTTATTGGCCACCAAGTGTTTGATGTATGAATCCTAAGGAACTAGGAATAGGGAATTAGGTGTTTGACCTTAGATTTGGATAATGTATGTTCATTTTCATCTAATTGTGTGCATGAAATGAATCGCTACTAGGATAGAAATATACGTTTTAGTAATGCATAACTATTGTTTAAGGCTTAATCTTAATGAGTGGATCTTGGACTAATTTACGTAAGAATATGGTTTTTGGGCAAGTGAAACATATTTATTTGACCAAGGCTTATAAATAATTGAGTGTCTTGACTAATAATACAAATTCATTGGTATTTTTTGATGGATGTTGCTTGGATTCAAATGAAGTAGTAAGAGATAATAGACCCTTAGATCCTTAATTATTTGCTTTCTCAATCTTTTAGTGTTTGTTTGTTTTTTTTATTTGTCTTGCTCTCTTTGTTAATATGATTTTTCAGTTATTGTGTTACTTAGATAAAGATTAATAAATGATTGGTTAGTATTTAAGACAAAATTAGAATAATCTCTGTGAGACAATATTCTTAACTTATTATTTTATTATTTGTGTGATTTAATACACTTGTCAATTTACCATTAATATCAAAATACATTACTTCATGAGAGTTTCAATTTGCTTCAATGCTTGTCAACAAAAAATAAAATAATTTGAACGTGAGAGAAGAAGTGAGAAAGAGTGAAAAAGAACGTGCAATTCAACAATCATTATTGTTTGGCAAATGAGAATGAAAAAGAAAAAAAAATAAAAGAAAGCTTGATTTTATAAAGTAAAAGAATTGATTCAATTGAACGATGCAAATTTGTTGCCGGGTTGCGTGCACGTTGAAAGGTCAAAATACAGGTAGAAAACGTTTTAGTTATGTCAGAGGAATAAAGGAGAGCATGTTGCCGGTTGAGTTATTAGAGAGACTTAAGTGATTAGATGAATGAATAGAGAAAACAATAAAGTAGAAGGGTGGCAGTCTAGTAGATTACACGAAGGTTGTGTTTGTTGGACAGGATAAGGAGAATTTGATAGTATTAATTAATATTATCAAGTTTTATCAAGTGTTTGATACTTTAACTTAATAGTATAGTCAAATCAAGTCAAATATTTTTATCTTATTCTAACCTGATTACTTTATCCTCCTCCCATTCCCTGATTATTAAACCTATAGGAGATCTCTTCCTTCCCTACCCCTCAACTTCATCTCTCTCGATCCAAGCCTTTCACTCCCTACCAAGAACCCATCCCCATCACCACAATGCAATTACCACCTTATCATCAAAATCGAACTGGCCTAGTTTAATACAGAAATGGCCACCTATCCAGGTTCTGTCATGCGACCTTTCTCTGGTTCACTTGCCTTGAACCTCGTTCACTTCGTCTTCCACCACTGCTGCCCAAAAAACTTGTTCTTCTACTTCATGGCTGCTGAGTTTGACCTAGCTAGTCTTTGTTCTTGGAATAAACAGGACTGGGTGGTGTGGAAGAAGATGTGGGCCCGGACTTTGGAGAGGAGGGTGGAGCCATGGAAGAATGGGGTTGAGACTTGACAGATTCGTAGGGAGTCTCAGAATAAATTTTAATTAATCATAGTTTATAATTCAAAAGAAATAAAAAAAAGTTTAATTTAAGAATAACCGGGGTTTATACTTGATTTGGGTTGAAGACTTATTGGGCTTTGCGAAAAAAAATCTTGATTTTCTGAGGAAAATGATAAGTGGGGGTTGATTGGATTGAGGAAAAGACTCGAACTTTGCAAATTACGAACGATTTTGTTCCTGGGGTGAGAAAAGGAAAAATTTGGATCTTGCAAAGCTGTTGATTTGATCGAGAAAAGTAAAAAAAGAAAAAAGAAAAAAAAAACACCAGGTGGATCAACTTTTTTCCTCTGCCCCCAAAGAAGAAGAAGCTTAAAGGTGAAGTAGCTTTTTGGGTAGGTTGAAAATGTGGTACTTTATTCAGTGTTTAGTTTGAAAAAGAATAGACTTGAGTAGCATTTTTGTATCGTAGCCTTTATTCTATTCATCTTTTTCACTTCGCCCATCATCATTTTTTTCTTTCTAGAGGCTATTTCTTCCTTTATTTAATACCAACTAGGTAAATTATTTTCTTTTTTATTATTTTTAGTTTAGCAATTTTTTTCTTAACATTACCCAGATGACATTATTTTCTTACTCGCTGTACTCTCTTTAAATTTGTAGATAACAAAGATGAAGATGAAGAGGGCCTTGGTGGCGGCGGCCATGGTGGCAACCACCCATAAAGAATCTGTGAATGCTTATGTCTCTTAGGCATGTCAAATGGTTTTTGATGATAACAAAGACCAAAGTAAAGATCAAGTGAAGTTCAAGTGCAAAAGAGAAGATCAAGCGCAAAAGGAAAAATCAAGATCAAAGAAAGAAGTCAAGAGGTTCATTTAGTAATAGGGCTTAGAACATTAATGTTAAATGCTCTCAAGATTTCTCAAATGGTTTTTTAATATATGATTTCAAAATAAATGAGAAATTTCAAAGTTAAACATGGCTTTCAAGAAAATGCGTGTTTCAATCTTAAAACTAACACTCTTAAAAGGATTTATGTTTAAACAATTGTCTCAAGGTGTTAGAAATGACTTACAAGCTTCATTGGACTTAAAAAATGTGTTCAAAGGTTAATGTAATCGATTACATGACGTTTGTAATCGATTACACAAAACAAATGTAGTTATGTAATCGATTACATGAGATATGTAATCGATTACACTAAGTCGAAGCCATGTAATCGATTACACAATATATGTAATCGATTACATCAAGCCCGTAAAAGGCAAGAACACGTTTAAAGAGCCATGTAATCGATTACATGAACAATGTAATCGATTATACGCCAAAGTCAAGTCATGTAATCGATTACCTGACAATGTAATCGATTACAAGCAAAGTCAGAAGCCATGTAATCGATTACACAAGCAATGTAATCGATTACACAGAGCCCAGAAAGTCAAGAACACATTGGAACAATAATGTAATCGATTACACGAACTCTGACAACCTACAACGGCTATTTTAAATGCATTAAATGCATACCCAACTACCTCCAACGGGTCCATTTATTGAGAAGCTTATAAATACCATAGTTGAGTCTTTATTTAGGGTTGATCTTGAACTTAAAAACTGATCATCAATTCTTCCAAAACGTGAATCAACCTTTGAGTTCATTTCTTGCTTTGTTTTTCTGCAAAAACATAAATTATCTTTGAGAGCAATATTAGAGCTTCAATTTGTAAACACTTGCTCTAGAGAGAGTTTCTTCCATTCAAATCTTATACAATTTATCTAGTGAGGGTGAGGTATCCCTCAAGCATTGTAAGGGTGAGGTATCCCTTTGAAAATAGAGGCTCAAGCTTTTGGGTGAGGTATCCCATATTGTTGAGTGCTCAAGGTTGTAGTGGTTTGTCAAGCACCCATTGAAGCTTGACGACATAGTGAAAAATCTCAAGTTATTGCTTGGGGACTGGACGTAGATCACAAGTGGAGTGGTGATTGAACCAGGATAAACGACTGTGTTTGTTTCTCTAAACCCTCATCTGCTTATCTTTGTGCACTGTTTCATTGTTTTACTTGGATATTGTCTCCTTGGCTATTACGTTTATAAGTAAAAGTGTTTAACTCATCTATTCAATTATCTCTAATCATTCAATAGCTTCAACGAAAATTGATTGTCAAACGATTTGCGAAAGATTTGTGAGCTTATTTTTAACTACTCAATTCACCCCCCCTCTTGAGTATTGAGGCCACTTGGTAACAAGTGGTATCAGAGCTAGACTCTTGTATAAAGAGCTTAGCAGCTTCAAGAGAAGTGATGGCTTCAAATGGTTTTTCAAATGAAGGATCTTCTATAAATAGACCTCCTTATTTCAATGGGGATGGTTATGCCTATTGGAAAGAAAGAATGAAAATTTTTATTGAAGCTATTGACTTAGATGTGTGGGACGCCGTTGAAAATGGTGCTTTTGTCCCTACACAAACTAAGGATGGTGTGACAATTAATACACCTAGAAGTGATTGGACCGATGATGATAAAAAGAAGGTTCAATATAATTTGAGAGCCAAGAACATCATCACCACATCTTTGGGGTATGATGAATTCTTTAGGGTGTCAAATTGTAAGACCGCAAAAGAAATGTGGGATACCCTACAATTAACTCATGAAGGTACTAGTGAGGTAAAAAGATCTCGAATAAACACTCTTACTCATGAATATGAATTGTTTAGAATGAATCAAGGTGAGAGTATTCAAGATATGCAAAAGAGATTCACTCATATTGTTAATCATCTCATCTCATTGGGAAAGACATTTCCTAATGAGGATCTTATTAACAAAGTCTTGAGATGTCTAAGCAAGAATTGGCAACCCAAGGTAACGCGATTGCGGAATCAAGAGATTTATCAACCATGTCTCTAGCCACCCTATTCGGAAAACTTCAAGAGCATGAGCTGGAACTAAATAGGCTCAATCAAAATGAAGAACATGACAAAAAGAAGAAGGGAATTGCACTCAAGGCCACCTCTTCCATACTTGAAGATGATGATGAAGATGGTGAAGAGGATGGTGAAAATATTGAGCTAAGTGAGGAGAATCTTAGTATCCTTGTGAGAAAATTCGGAAGATTCTTGAAGAAAAAGAGATTTCAAAGAAGACCACCGTTTCCTCAAAAGAAAGCATATCACAAAGGAGAAGGATCCTCCACTCCTCCAAAATGCTATGAATGCGGAAAACCGGGGCACATGAAAATGGAGTGTCCTATATATCTCAAAAAGACAGAGAAATTTGAGAAAAGGCCCTCCAAGGAAAAGAAAGGAAGAAGAGCATACATAACTTGGGAGGACAATGATTTAAGCTCTTTTGACGATTCGGAGAATGAAAAAGCTCATCTTTGCCTCATGGCTCAAGGAGAAGAAAGTGGAGAAAGCGACACCGAGGTAACCTCTTCTAACCTAGAACCTCCACCTTCTTATGATGAATTGCAAGATGCCTTTCAAGAATTGCATGATGAATCTTTGAGGCTCACAAAAATGATTTTGTCTTCCAATAAAACAATCTCCCTATTGACAAAGAAAGTTTTCACTTTAACTAAGGAGATAAATGAACTTAAGATCGAAAATGAGACCTTAGGACTTATAGATGCTAATTCATTATGCATGACTTGTTCATCACATGACAATACATCCATATCATTACTTTGTTTATCATGTAAAGCTTTTGAAAAAGAAATTGAAGACTTGAACAACACTCTTGCAAAATTCACTTTTGGTAGAGACAACTTGAATATGTTGTTGGGAAGACAAAAATGTGTTTTTCAAAAAGCCGGTTTGGGATTTAATCCAAACAACCATCAAAAGTCTTATAAGAACTTCTTTGTTTCCTCAAAAACTTCAAGTAGCCCCTTTGTTAAATGTTTTCATTGTGGTAGGAAAGGGCATAGTGCATCCACTTGCAATGTTAGAAAGAACATAAACATCAAGGTTGGAATCAAAAGGGTTTAGGTCCCTAAAGGCACCATACCTAATTCTAACACACAAGGACCCAAAACAATTTGGGTACCAAAAGTTAAATCTTAAATGTGTATTGTAGGTGTGCTTGAAGACCAAGAGCTCAAGTTGGTATCTTGATAGTGGTTGCTCCAAGCACATGACCGGTGATGGCTCCAAGTTCTCCTCCCTTACACACAAGAAACATGGTCATGTCACATATGGTGACAACAACAAAGGGAAGATTCTTGGAATTGGCAAAGTTGGTAAGATCCCTTCATCATCTATTGATAATGTCTTACTTGTTGAAGGACTTAAACATAATTTACTTAGTATTAGTCAATTGTGTGATAAAAGAAATAGAGTTATATTTGATTCCTCTTGTTACATAATTGAGGGAAAGGATGATAAGCAAGTTAAATTTGTTGGTCATAGGGTCAATAACATATATATGATTAGTCTCGATGATATCTCCTCAAATGATGCTAAGTGCTTTATGAGTAAAGAAAATGATTCATGGTTATGGCATAGAAGAATTGCTCACATTCACATGGATCACTTAAACAAATTAGTTTCGAAAGAACTAGTAATTGGTCTTCCAAAGCTCAAATTTGAAAAAGACAAACTTTATGATGCATGTCAAAAAGGAAAACAAGTAAAGGTCTCTTTTAAAGCTAAAAACATAATTTCAACTTCTAGACCTTTACAACTTTTGCACATGGATCTTTTTGGACCCTCTAGAACTATGAGCTTTGGTGAGAATTACTATGCATTAGTGATTGTGGATGATTTTTCTAGATTTACATGGACATTATTCTTGGCCCACAAAAATGATGCTTTTCAATCATTTAGAAAACTTGCCAAAGTTATCCAAAACGAAAAAGGTTTTTGTATTGCATTCATAAGAAGTGATCATGGTGGTGAATTTGAAAATCATGAATTTGAAACTTTTTGTGATGAACATGGCATTGAGCATAATTTTTCTGCCCCTAGAACACCACAACAAAATGGTGTTGTAGAAAGAAAAATCGATCTTTAGAAGAAATGGCAAGAACTATGCTCAATGAGGCCAACCTTCCTAAGTACTTTTGGGCGGATGCGGTTAACACCGCTTGTTATGTTATGAATAGAGCCCTAATAAGGCCAATTTTAAAGAAAACTCCATATGAATTGTACAAAGGAAGGAAACCTAATGTGTCACATTTTCATGTTTTTGGATGTAAATGCTTTGTTTTGAATAATGGAAAGGATAACTTGGGAAGTTTGATGCAAAATCGATGAAGGAATATTCATTGGTTATTCTATTCATAGTAAGGCCTTTAGAGTTTATAATAAATGAACTATGACCATAGAAGAATCCATACATGTTGCATTTGATGAAACTAACCCAAATGAGCCGAAAGGAACTTGTTGATGATGTTGCAGAAATCTTGGCAAAGACGCACTTGGAAAATCAAGAGATAGAGTCCAAGAAGGAAGAAGAGAGACTCCTTGATCACTCATGGCAAGAAGATTCTAAAATCTTGGATCTACCCAAGGAATGGAGGACTTCAAGGTATCATCCTCTTGACAAGGTGATAGGTGATGTATCAAAAGGGGTAATCACTCGAAACTCTCTTAGAAATGCATGTAATCACCTAGCCTTTGTCTCTCAAGTTGAACCTAAAGACATAAATGAGGCCATTAATGATGAGCATTGGATCTTGGCCATGCAAGAAGAACTAAACCAATTTGAGAGGAATCAAGTTTGGGAATTAGTTCCAAGGCCCAATGATCATCCTATAATTGGCACCAAATGGGTCTTTAGAAACAAACTTGATGAAACGGGTTTAATAATAAGAAATAAAGCGAGGCTTGTAGCTAAGGGATATAATCAAGAAGAAGGCATAGATTATGAAGAAACTTATGCTCCCGTAGCTAGGTTAAAGGCCATTAGAATGTTACTTGCATATGCTTGCATCATGGATTTCAAACTCTACCAAATGGATGTCAAAAGTGCCTTTTTAAATGGTTTTATACAAGAGGAGGTGTATGTTGAACAACCTCCTGGTTTTGAGGTTTTTGATTTGCCCAACCATGTTTTCAAATTGAAAAAGGCCTTGTACGGCTTGAAACAAGCTCCTAGAGCTTGGTATGAAAGGTTGAGCAAATTTCTTTTAGAAAAAGGTTTTTCTAGAGGCAAGGTTGACACCACTCTTTTCATAAAACACAAAATGCATGACATTCTTTTAGTTCAAATCTATGTTGATGACATTATATTTGGTGCTACTAACAACTCTCTTTGTGAAGAATTTTCAAATATTATGCAAAGTGAGTTTAAGATGTCTATAATGGGTGAGCTCAACTTCTTCCTTGGTCTTCAAATCAAGCAAGCAAGAGAAGGAACGTTCATAAGCCAATCTAAGTATTGCAAGGAGCTGTTCAGAAAATTTGGAATGGAAAATGCCAAGCATATGGCTACCCCTATGGGCACCTCTTGTTATTTGGACAAGGATGAAGGAGGTAAATCGGTAGAAATTACAAAATATAGAGGTATGATTGGCTCACTCCTTTATCTCACTGCAAGTAGGCCTGATATAATGTTTAGTGTATGCATGTGTGCAAGATATCAAGCTAATCCTAAGGAATCACACCTAAGTGCTGTTAAGAGAATAATGAAATATCTAATAGGCACATCACAAATGGGTTTGTGGTACCCTAAGGGTGCCTCATGTAGCCTTATTGGGTACTCCGATTCTGATTTTGCTGGATGCAAAATGGATCGAAAGAGCACTAGTGGGACATGCCACTTGCTTGGAAGCTCACTAGTTTCTTGGCACAGCAAGAAACAAAATAGTGTGGCATTGTCTACAGCTGAAGCTGAATATGTTGCAGCTGGGAGTTGTTGTTCTCAAATCCTTTGGATGAAACAACAACTCTTGGACTATGGTCTTGAGCTTGATCACATCCCCATAAGATGTGATAATACTAGTGCAATCAACTTGTCCAAAAATCCCATTTTGCATTCTAGAACTAAACATATTGAAATAAGACATCATTTCATTAGAGATCATGTTCAAAAGGGTGATTGTATACTTGAGTTTGTAGAAACCACTAAGCAACTAGCTGACATTTTCACTAAACCCCTAGCAAAAGAAGCATTTTTCTATATAAGAAATGAACTTGGCATCTTAGATCAATCATGCATAAATTAGATATTTGCTGCATAATCCTAAAACAAATGCCTAAGCTTGCGTTTTTTCTGCATAATTATGCCACATTGCTGCAAAATCTCTGAATTTTCATTATATTTGAATCCCATACTAACTTGAGCGTCGGAGATTTCCCCTAAGTTGTTTTGCAGGTGCTCCCTCATGTCCAATTTTGACAAGAAATTCAACAACCTCAAATTTCACCAAAAAGGGTGAAATTCTTGGTAAAAATGATAATTTTGATCAATTATATGAGTTGAATCATAATATGATTAGTCTATATGCTTGCATGATGATTTGAACTAATCTAAGTTGCTTTGAAACTGATTTGGATGAATTAAAGTTGATTATATGCTGTTTGGGACGCAAAATCTGAGTTAAAAAGTATTGGTAATCGATTACATTACATATGTAATCGATTACACAGGTTCTGTCACGCATGTAATCGATTACACACATTTTGTAATCGATTACAACCAACTCAGAACTCAAGTAATCGATTACATAAACTATGTAATCGATTACATACCCACTAGAATGCATGTAATCGATTACACACTCAATGTAATCGATTACACAGGGTTTTTAAAAGGTTTCTGACGCGCGTAAGGCTCATATTTTTCGGACCCTATTCATCTTCTCCTCTGCTCCCACGCACCCAAAACCTCTCAAACCCCAAAAATCTCTTATTTTTCACTCAAATCTCCATCACCATCCCACATTTCACCTCTCTCGATCCGAAATCCCTTTCCACACAACCCATCTCTTCCAATCTCCTCACATCCCTCATCCAAATCTCCCCATCTTCTCTCACGAACCCCATCTCCATTTCTCTCGCCCTAATCTCGTCCCTCTCTCATCCCCAATCATTAATCACTCATCCCTTGCTTCTCCTTCTCATCAATGGTGAATCCTCTCATCGCCGAAGCGCCCGAGAACAGGGACTCGCCGTTGGAGGGTCCTCCGGTGGCTCTTCATGTAATATATCCGGCCCGGACCTCACGAGACATTTCTCCACCGTGAAGAAAGCTGAATTGTTCCGGAAGAACTTCCAATTTGCAAGATCATCTCTCCTATGTATCTTCCCATCACTTTCTGCGAGAGTGAACCATTAGAGAGCTTTAGGACAATAGAAAATTTAGGCTTGCTAGGTTTCCTAAGCATAGAGAAAGCAATCTACCCAAACCTTGTGCGAATCTTTTATGTAAACCTGAAAGTTGAGGATAATTGCATAATCTCTGAAGTGAAAAAGCAACAAATCAGGTTAACAATGGCAGAATGGTATAGGCTAACAAAGCTCACTCTTGATGGAGCTCAGTTCTGTGGAAACGCTAATGTCTAGGGGCGTGAGTTTGAGCATAAGGCTGCTCTTCTCTCTTTGATCAGGACTGGATACCACCTCCCTAGTGATCCTAAACGAAGAATAATGGCCACTGACCTTACTATGGAAAACAGGGTTCTCCACTACCTCTTGGTTCGTGGATTGATTCCCAGATGAGGGAATTACTCCCAAGTCCTCAAGGATGATGTTGTGGCATTATGGGCAATGACCACAGGGCACCCAATAAACTGGGGCTACTACATTTTAGAGCATATGCTGGACGTCAAGAAAAGAAGAACTCGCTTCTCCCCTTCGCCATGTTGGTCACCACAATCCTCGAGTACTTGTCGCATTTCGGCCGGGCCGAAGAGTCCAAGGACAACAACTCGAAGGGACCCCAATCAATTAGGTTGCATACTCGAAGAAGCTTCACTCTCATAAGGTGGATGAAAGGTGGCATTACATTGCTCATGACACTTTTGGTCATATCCATCACGATCCAGGATAAGTGATGATGAGGAGGCTCGATCCCGCCTCTCGCTCCTGCTCCCACTCCTACTACTCTTGATCTCCTGCTCCAAGAGATGCGCAACCTAAGCGCAAATGTAAACACACGCATGGATCACATAGAGCAGAAGATTGACCATATTGAGTCGAGGATGGACTACACCGATCGTGGAGCTTGCCTCCCTTCGCTCTCTCGGGTGGACCTCCTGTTCCTCCAAGCGCCGCCGCCGCACCTCCCACATCCTCTCGCCCCTCCCGTTCCTCTCTCGTCCTTCGCCGGTCCGTCTAGAGTTCCCGCCGATGATGAGGAGCTTCGGACTCGACGACGATCTTGAGCTCGCCGATGTTAACATTGATCTAGGCGACCCCGCCGCGATCCGCAGGGTGAAGCTTTCGTGACAACCGAGGCCATCGATAGCGATCATGGCCCATTGCCTTGATACTTTTCTTGTTTTGATGACCACCTTGTACTTATTTTGTTTTTGACTCTGATTATATAAAATTGGTTTACATTTATGGTTATCTTTTGATTATTGACTACTGGTTGTGATAAGCTCCTTTATACATACTGATTATTAATGAACTTGCTTTTACTTTGAATGTTTGGCCTTTTTGGAATATTGATTGACTGCTTAATCTCTCGTGGCTTTCCTATTCGGCAAAAATTTGAGAATCATGGAATATAGTTAGTATCTTTGTCCATTTTTTTAATGCTTATGTCCTTTTGATAATGCCAACGGGGGAGAAAATAAGGAAAAATGAAATCTAATTAATGGTTGCATGAGAAATTAAGGCTGCTTGAGTAGCTTTTTGTATAAAATATAACCCAATATCATGCATAAACTTCGGGGGAGCATTACGCCTAAATGACTATTATATACAAATGCAAAAATCCTTTCTTTTTCCCATGTTCAGTTTGTCATCATCAAAAAGGGGGAGAATGTGAATGCTTATGTCTCTTAGGCATGTCAAATGGTTTTTGATGATAACAAAGACCAAAGTAAAGATCAAGTGAAGTTCAAGTGCAAAAGAGAAGATCAAGCGCAAAAGGAAAAATCAAGATCAAAGAAAGAAGTCAAGAGGTTCATTTAGTAATAGGGCTTAGAACATTAATGTTAAATGCTCTCAAGATTTCTCAAATGATTTTTCAATATATGATTTCAAAATAAATGGGAAATTTCAAAGTTAAACATGGCTTTCAAGAAAACGCGTGTTTCAATCTTAAAACTAACACTCTTAAAAGGATTTATGTTTAAACAATTGTCTCAAGGTGTTAGAAATGACTTACAAGCTTCATTGGACTTAAAAAATGTGTTCAAAGGTTAATGTAATCGATTACATGACATTTGTAATCGATTACACGGCAAACAGAAGCCATGTAATCGATTACATGAGATATGTAATCGATTACACGGAAAAGAAGCCATGTAATCGATTACACAATATATGTAATCGATTACATCAAGCCCAGAAAGGCAAGAACACGTTTAAAGAGCCATGTAATCGATTACATGAACAATGTAATCGACACACACAGAAGTCGAAAGTCATGTAATCGACACCTGACAATGTAATCGATTACAAGCAAAGTCGAAGCCATGTAATCGATTACACAAGCAATGTAATCGATTACACAGAGCCCAGAAAGTTAAGAACACGTTGGAACAATAATGTAATCGATTACATAAGTTGTGTAATCGATTACACGAACTCTGACAACCTACAACGGCTATTTTAAATGCATTAAATGCATACCCAACTACCTCCAACGGGTCCATTTATTGAGAAGCTTATAAATACCATAGTTGAGTCTTTATTTGGGGTTGATCTTGAACTTAAAAACTGATCATCAATTCTTCCAAAACGTGAATCAATCTTTGAGTTCATTTCTTGCTCTGTTTTTCTGCAAAAACGTAAATTATCTTTGAGAGCAATATTAGAGCTTCAATTTGTAAACACTTGCTCTAGAGAGAGTTTCTTCCATTCAAATCTTATACAATTTATCTAGTGAGGGTGAGGTATCCCTCAAGTATTGTAAGGGTGAGGTATCCCTCAAGTATTGTAAGGGTGAGGTATCCCTTTGAAAATAGAGGCTCAAGCTTTTGGGTGAGGTATCCCATATTGTTGAGTGCTCAAGGTTGCAGTGGTTTGTCAAGCACCCATTGAAGCTTGACGACATAGTGGAAAATCTCAAGTTGTTGCTTGGGGACTGGACGTAGATCACAAGTGGAGTGGTGATTGAACCAGGATAAACGACTGTGTTTGTTTCTCTAAACCCTCCTCTGCTTATCTTTGTGCACTGTTTCATTGTTTTACTTAGATATTGTCTCCTTGGCTATTACGTTTATAAGTAAAAGTGTTTAACTCATCTATTCAATTATCTCTAATCATTCAATAGCTTCAACGAAAATTGATTGTCAAACGATTTGCGAAAGATTTGCGAGCTTATTTTTAACTACTCAATTCACCCCCCTCTTGAGTATTGAGGCCACTTGGTAACAGAATCATACTTGAAAAACCATGGCCCAAACACTTTGAGGATGTTGAGTTGTCACTTCTGAGATTGAGATATCTGTGATGTGCAGTTGACTAGGATGGTTAGTGTGGCAGAGGTGATGAGGAAGGTGAATGGTAGTATAGTCATATTAAATGGTTATATATACTATCAAGTTATTTATACTATTTGTACCAAATATTTGATAGTATAAGACATTATCCTATTGTTTATACTATAAGACCCTATCCTGTTATTTTATACTATCATGTTTTATACTATCATGTGTATCAAATGCAGCCCAATAGAAGAGAAAAATAGGATTGATAGAGAAGTAATTACGTTATATTAATTAATGGAGTGAGAATAAAATTTATTAGACATTAATATAAAAATTAAAGAGCTTAATTAATTAATTAATATATATATATATATATATATATATATATAATGGCGAGAGAGGTATTTAGTGTAAGAGGTCACAAAAAAACAATAAAGTAGAATGAATAGAGAAAACAATAAAGTAGAAGGGTGGCAGTTTGGCAGATTACACCAATAGAAGAGAAAAATAGGATTGATAGAGAAGTAACTAGGTTATATTAATTAATGGAGTGAGAATAAAATTTATTAGACATTAATATGAAAATCAAAGGGCTTTATATATATATATATATAGTAGTAAGATGGATGTTTATTATAAGAGGTGAGTGAAGTGAATCTTGACTATTGAATCTTATATGAACAGTCAAGATTAGAACATAAATGCATGTGATTTTTTAAAGTGATCACATGATCTTTAAATAACTTTTAATCTTAATCATTCATGTATGGTTGTATAGTCAAAATTTGTTTCTCTCATAATAAAAACTCTTCTCACTAAATATACCCCACATATATATATAATTTTTAGGGCCTGAAATTTTCTGGACCGAAAGTAAGGGCTTCACTTGCTTGAAGTTTAAGCCAGCCCTGCGTTCTTATAGAGCTAGAGAAGGCATGCCTCGTTAGCCTCATCTTGAGATTGCTTGCTGTTGCAAAAGTGGAAGTTGACAAGGAATTGATGTTAGAAGGAATTGTTGTTATTATACAACTTGCTAATTGGTACATCCAATGCTTATCTTAGACGAGTTGTAGAAGATGTTCTTGTGCAAGTTAATGAACTAATATTTTTGACAAACTTCTAGGTGCTCAATATGAAAGATGAGCAAAGTAGAAATCCAACACCAATTCTTTTGGAAAGACCATTCCTCAAAATGGCTTGTATTAAGATTGATGCTCATGATGGCACACTATGAAATTTGATGGCATTGTGATTCGCTTCAATATTTTGAAAACAATGAGAAATCCTAGTGATGTGCATTCCATTTTCTCTATTGGTAAATTAGATTCATTAGCACAACTTTTTGAGCTAACTAGTAAAGATGGTTTAGAAGTAACCATTTACAAGCATATGAGCATGAAAGATTTCAAGACTCCAAGAGGGGAGTTAGCTTTGAATGAACATGTGGAAGAAGTGGTGACTTTGCGACATTATTTACCTCGAATATATGAAAGTTTCAATGTTTCTTATATGGAATTGTCTATAAATAATGAGAAACTCCTACCTTTTGTTTAACAGACCCCTACCTTAGAGTTGAAGTCATTACTTAATCATTTGAAGTACGTGTTCTGGAGAGAAAATCATTGCTAAAGATCTTACACCATTACAAGAAGAAAATCTTATCCAAGTACTTAGAGAATATAAGACAAACATTGGTTGTACCATAATCAAAGGAATAAGCACATCCATGTTTATACATCGGATTTTGTTAGAACAAGGATCAAAACCAACAAGAGATGCTCAATGTAGATTGAATCCAACTATGATAGAAAATGTGATGAAAGAGATACTGAAGCTACTTGATGTGGAAGTAATCTATTCTATTTCGGATAACAATATAGTGAGTCCAATACAAGTGATTCCTAAGAATTATGATATCACAATACTAAAAAATGAAGATAATGAACTTGTCTCCACTCGTGTATAAATTTGATGGTCAATTTGTATTGATTACCGCAAGTTGAATTCGGCAACTCACAAAGACCGCTTTTCCTTACCTTTTAGATCAAATGCTTGAAAGATTGACAAGTTATTTGTTGTCGATCCACAAATGTATGAGTCATACAAATAATATAATGTAAATACAAGATATCGTCCCATAAGGAGTTGCATTTATTTATTGCTAATTACTAACCTATCACCTTTCTGATAGTTTAAATATAAACAATACAAACTCTTTTATTTTCCAATGCTTTCACCACCTTATCATAGACCTTTTAATGATATTCTTGTCTCAAAATAATTAAAAAACAAAACAGCGTTATATAAACAGTGGCGCAAAAGGATTACCCATGATGTCAGTTACATAAATGCTTTTGAATAATACTTAGATGCATGCTTTTTAATTGCACATTATTTACAGTAAAGTAAAGTGACAAAATAAAAGTATAAATATGTAAAAAATGATATAAAATTATTTATAATTAGATGATAAAAATTATAAATATATGAAAAAAGTATAAGTGTGTATGTGTAGTACTATTCAATACTTTTGGCATTACTTTATGTGCAGCTAATGCACGATGTAATTATAACGAGGAAGATAATGTTAAGCTTACCTTCAAAGTGCATGACCTTGTAATAAATGTTCTCAAAGGGAATTGGTTCTCTACCCATGTGGAAACAAGAGTAACAATGTGAAGCATAGTTCCGAACAATTAAGTTCAGTTCCGCAGGATTGGGAAATCTATGTCACATTTTAGTTGTTTTTGCTGGATCGGGCAAAGGATAACTTGAAAAATCCATTTGTCCAAGGTATTTCTTTTATAATTGAGGTACTAATACTTTTTTTTCCCCCCAAAATATGTACCACAGAAAAATGAATGTAATTCTGCAAGACTTACTTCGTAAACAACTTGAAGGAGAGAATATTCATTAACGAGAAAGCAGTTCCCTATAATAAAAATAATAGTAGATAAATCATTCTTAAAAAGTTCATAGAACCTTTCTTGCCTGTAATCATGCTAAAAGCAGGGAATATATGCCTACTTCCTTGAACTAATAGCAATGTTCTTCAAGGAAAGTACATGGGGAAACAAAAGCTTCTCTATCCATATAAATAATAAACGATTCTGATCATATTTCCATAAGCTGTCTTACCATGGATTTCCAAGATGGTTTGTCCCTCTCCTTCTTTCTTGGGTGGTATCTCTTGTAGTCTGTTTGCATGTGTCTCTGTCTGCATATTATTTATTGCATGTAAGCGTCTATGTGACATGCAAGTGTAGATTCAATTAGCAATGAATTATACTATTAATAAACTCCATTGAACAAAAACAAATTTTGCTTGTTAGCGATGGATGATCTTCAATCATTAATTTTTTATTTATAATTATTTCCATTAATAGTTGTTGAAATGTCCTTCATTATGCTTACAATTGCTTGAATAACTAAACCAATATAATTAATAATGATTTCATCTCTCAAGAAAGATTAACTCACGGCAAGCATATATATATGCCTTGCACAAAAGAATCTGGCCTCTTTTGGCTTATCCTATGTGATGTGCTCATATTATTGCAGGCATTTCACGATTTATATCAGACGCTCGACCAACTCATTACGTAGTGAAAGTACAGTCATTTTCACTTCTTACAAAGAATTCAATAGAGAGATATGAATCAGGGGAATTTAAAGCTGGAGACTACAAGTGGTATGCATATATATATGTTTTTGTTGATAATAATCTCAATAATATTGGTTGAAGGAGGTAGCTTCTTCTGTGGAACTATAAGTTCAGCTAATTCGTCATAGTAACCACAATTCAAAGGATGATAATAATAATAATAATAATAATAATTTTGGTCTCTCTAATTCTTCTAAGTAAATTGCATTACTTTGCTGTGTTCTATATGTGCTCACACCTCACAGGAAATTGGTTCTGTACCCAAGCGGGAACAAGAGCAAGAATGTAAAGGATCATATTTCACTATACTTGGTGTTGGAGGGAGCAAGTTCACTTCATCCTGAATGGGAAATCTATGTCAAATTTCGATTGTTTTTGCTTGATCAGAACAACGACAACTACTTAGTGATCCAAGGTATTTCTTTTAAATTTTACCCTTACTTTGAAATAGATTTTGTGCTGTTCACCTGCAATAGCAAGGGTCTCTTCTCTGACCATTTATGGAACACTGCATTTGACAATTGATAGATACATTGGGAAAGGAAAGGAGATTTCACAAAATGAAGGTTGAATGTGGATTTGATCAATTTATTCCTCTCAAAGATTTCAACGATGCCTCTAATGGTTACCTGGTGGATGATACATGTGCATTTGGAGCAGAAGTCTTTGTTTGCAGGGAAAGAAGCACAGGTAAAGGAGAATCTTTAGTAATGATGAAGGATGCCAGTACCTACAAGCACGTCTGCCGGATTGATAACTTCTTCAAAAATTTGGATTCAGAATGTCATGTCTCTAAACCGTTCAATACTGGAAACTATAAGTGGTATAAAGAATGTTTTACTGTAACTTATGCACTCAAATTATTATTTCACATGTATAAAAATATTTTTAAATATTGATACATTTCTATCATGAATCCCAAACCTTACACATGTAAAATAATTATGTAAGTGTCTATATTAAATCATGTTTAACAAAGAATTACTCATATTTTACGGCAGATAGAAGATGGTAGACAACTTAATTTACGGATTGGTCATAATGCTGTGTTTTTTGCAGGGTGATAAAACTATATCCCAGCGGAAAAGGCCTTGGAATCGGCAGTGGTCGTCTTTCGCTGTACCTGGCCTTGGCTGACCCAACAACCCTTCCTCCTGGTTCCAAAATCTATACACAGATAATATTACGCATCGTTGACCAAAAGCAAACCCTCGGCTCTGTCTCTGAAAAATGTAAGGTTAAAGCTTGGTTCTCTTTTTTTTATGGGGTGCAATTCCTCAAGACTCATGAGGAATGATAGTGACACAAAAATGATAGTTGAATGAATAATTGACAGTACAGGCAACATTACTGTTCTTTCTTTCCCCTCTTGCAGTTAATTGCTGGTTTAGTGCCTCAAGCCTTGAAAATGGTTATTCCAAGTTCATGTTGCTCAGTACTTTCACCTTTCAATACTGGGGTTATCTGGTGAACGACAGTTGCTTGGTGGAGGCAGAGGTTACAATTCTTGGAGTGGTTGATGCATTGTCCTGAAATTGTTCAGATTTTTAGTATACATTATTGACAAATACAGTCACATCACAGTGAAGTATTTGGCGTGAAAAGCCAATATTGGTTTATATATATGTATTCTAAATGGACACTGGTAACTTGAGTCAACATTTACTGTACATTTCATACTAATGCTGGCACCATTTGGTGTGAAAAGCCAATATTTCAAGTCATGTATATATATGTATTATAAATGGACATTGATTATCTCAAGTCTTCTGCTTCTAACATATGGAATAGATACGGCTCTGTGCTTGAGCAAGGGGTGGCTCAACAATATTAGAGGCCTAAAGTTAAATATAAAATGAAGCCTATTAAAATTAACCAAAACAAATTTATTGGGATTTTATTATTCAAGCTTTTGGAAATATAATTTTTTTAAATAAATTTTTATAGTCAAGCTTTTTTAATACTTATTTTTTCAATTGATAATATAGCCAATTCGTATAATCTTTTTTGAAAACATTATTGATCTTAAATAATATATCGACAGTGTCCCAAAATACTAGGATATTGAAAGCTACCATTCATGATAGGCACAACTAAATTTTAGAATTTAGACTCGTCAACCTTTCAGCTCATGGACATTAATTCATAAATATGAACTAAAAAGGTGTCATTCTTTTAGCAACATCTGCACTTGACTAAATCTCTTACTTAAACCAGGCAACTGGTCCCCAATCCATAATCGGGCTTATAATCGAACTTGCACAAATTTCATATTGATGAAATCAAATACTTCTAAATCCATCTCTCTTCTTTTAGGGAGGGTTGAAGGGTAGAGGGTAGCAATCCAATCCATCTTGATCTGCAGATAACAAAATGTTAAAGAAGAATTAGATTAGAAGCAGATGGATTGGATTGCTAACAGTTAACAGAAGGACTCCATACTTCAATCTAGAAAGGAAGAGGACTTGATCAGAAATGATTTAAAATTTGACAAGTGGCAATGATCTATCCCATCATGCTTTTCATTAACGAGCACTGTTTTAAAAATCAGAGTGAAACTGCCAGTCAGAACAGTGTAACCAGAAACTGGTCCTGCGAAGCCTTATTAACCAAACTATTAAGGGTGTGTTTGGTTATTCGTAAAAACTTTGATTATTTAATAATCAATTATAATAGAATTAATTTTATATTTTAATATATTAGTTTAAAAATAATTTTAAAATAATTTATTTGATTTAGATGATATGAAAAGAATTATTTTTATATATTAAATTAATAAAAAAGATATAAAATAATTTAAGAAATTATTTAATTAAAAACAAAATAATATTTATATTTCAAAATTTTTAAAATAATCTATAATTAAAATTATAAGTTTCAAACTTTAAATTTATGTTAAAAGTTATTATAACACATTGAATTTTTGTACAAAAATAATTGGAAAATTACCCAAATATACCAGGTTGAAAAAACCTTTTGAACAAAAAAAAAAAAACTGTTGGGTTGCCTAAACATACACTAAAATTGTCAAGAGAATGCTGAATTGGATGGAAACCGGTCGAACCACGCAAAGCGGTCACGATTTGACCGGTCAGACTGGTTCAAATCAATTCATCAACTTCCCTTTTTTAACAGAAGTTTGGCCCTTTAATTCAATGGCCCAGACTGTAGACTACCAATACATTAGTAGTCCTTATTCTTCAAAGTGACCAACGAATTTTTTTTTTATAGGACATGGTCCACTACTGGCGTGGGCTCTGGGGAAGTGGGCATAGTGTTTATTATAGAAAAAAATGTGAGTCTAACCCAATTTTCAACTCTCTTTAATTTTATGTTATGTGTTTATTTTATCAACTTAAGTTTATAACTCACTTATTTTAACTCTATTAACTTAATAAAATAAACATATGACATAAAATTAAAAAAAAATTTGAAGACTTTCTTTCAACTTGGGTTGAAACCAATTTTTTTCCTTTATTATATATACATATATATTCAATGATGCGGTAATTAAAACTGCCTATGGCATTGCAAATTATTATTCCATAATTAGACCATTGATTATTATTAGTTTTTTGGCTCATATTTTATATTATTAGCATTATGTTTTTTCATTTTCCAAGTCTTAATATACTTATGTGTACCTATTTAAAAATATAATAAAATTGTAAAGATCAAAACAGTAATTTAATTGAATAAAATTATTATAATTATTAAAATTGAGAACTAATTAGACATAACTTAATCTCAAAAGCTATATTAAGGGAAAAGATTAACTAAGTATTATAAGAGGTACTTTGTCTTTATAGAAGCATAAACTCTTGCATCTCCATCTTTCTCAGCAACAGGATAGCAGCTCTTGGTTGTCTAATGAAGCCATTGAATAAGATTCCATAACAAAAGTAATGGAACAGAAATCCTTGTGCTAACAAGTTGTCATGCTTTTGAAAGCTAGCCATTCGAGCACAACCCTTTGATTAGTGCTGTCATGGTCATGGTATGTGGTTGATAACCCAGCTTTATAATGTTGCCCAACACACAGAAAGCAAACCCGAGCTGACCCATATGGCAGAAACAATTGAGCAAGATCGATGTTGAAAGTAACAAGGGATGGCATGATTCCTCCGCTGGCTTGAATTTGTTTAAGAAGTGAGATAGCAACAGGAGTTGTTGGGAAGGCAGATGAACACACAACAAGAACACAAGAAGAAAGAAAATTAAAGAACAATAAAGAACATAATATTTAGCATCAGCCCCTTTAGCTCTCGTTCATGATCCTATAAGGGATGAAAATACTCTACTAACAAAAATATTAGATTACAATTTTTGCATAACTAAAGTTGCAAACTTTTCTCTCAAACTCACTACCCAATAGTCTAGTTATAGCCTCTCCTAAGTGTCTAGGCTATCTCTTACGTGATGTGCTATCTCAATAACCAACAGCTTATTTATGTAAGAAAACTCCCCTTAGACTTCTTCAACTTGAGCAATATGAGACTTGGAGCAATTACACAACAAATCCTTCCTTGAGCTAAGTCCCCACATATCTCAATTAAATTCTCTTCTTAGCAATCTTCTTTACTTTGTTATCTTCAAGCTTTTCCTTCACTGAATAGCCTTCCAAATAGCAAATGTTCTTATCACCTTTTCTGCCATGTAGAATCAAGCGGTTTCCTTTATACACTTTGCACATCTTTCTAATTCTCATATATTTGCATCCATGTGATGTCATATCTCTCTAGACTTTCCTTGTTGTCTGCCTCTCTAACGAGAATTGTTTCTATCTTTTTGAGTACTTTCTACAATTAGTACACTTCCAATCTTATTGGCATGATCATCTCTATGCATCATTTGATCTTCTCGTAAGACAGTAATCACATCATCTAGCTTGACAATATTTTTTCCAACCAACAGCGATCTCTCCAGTGATCTATAAGACTGTAGTAATGAAGCTAATAAAACAATTATTTGCTATTCATCACTTAGCTTCTCTCTAATGTTCAATAATTGACATACTAGTTAGTTAATCAAATTAATGTGAACATGTAGATTACCTCCTTCTTCCATTCTTAATGTGTATAAGTTCATCTTCAAGCACACTCAATTGGTTAGCGACTTTGACACATAAATCTCCTCCAACTTTCTCTAGATCTCCTTAGGCAAAGTCTCATTTATTTGCGTGTACTTGGTTGTAAGAGCAAGTGCTAATTTGATTATACTTGTAGTTTTCCTTTGTATAGACTTTCACTCACCTTCTTTCATCTTTTAAGAAATGTTATCATCCAAAGCTACATCAAGACCTTATTGTACTAAAAGATCTTGTATTGTGCATTTTTACACAGTGAAATTGTAACATCTTTCCTAATTTAATGATCATAATCAGAGTTATAGAAACTCAGTGTGACTGATAAGAGTTATCTACTAATTTGGGTAATTTTATGAACTAGTTTGAGCGTAATTCTATAATGCTGAATACAAGAAAATAAATAAAGTATATGTGAAAACAGTTAATATGATAAAAATAAATATGAAAAATTTATTTCCCAACTATAAACGATTGATAAGAATTGTAAAAAAATTTGGAGGATCAATTGAGTTAATCTAGTATTTTTAAGGATACCAATAATAAATTAATGGAATAGTTAAGTATCTCATAAAATTATAAAATTTGATGAAAATAATAAGTAAAATATGAGGAATATTTTAGTATAAAATATCAATTAAGATAAATATTAGTAAACATATTTACTTAATTTCACAATTTAATTTAACTTGAAATCGAATAATAAAACTTAACTGATGAATAACTGTATATAAAAAATTATGAAAAAATAAATCCAAAAAATAGGTTAAGTTCTAAAATTTTTCTTAAGAATTATGGTAGTTTGAAAACTCAATTTTAAAAAATTAAAATATATTGAAAAGATCCAAAAGTTCTAACACAAAAAAATTCGGTCATCTCTTTGCCTAACCACCGTCAACTTTCTTTCTTGAAACTTCTTGATAATTCCTTGACTTTTTAGCTTCATTTTCCTTCGTGAATTCATCACATAAACAGCCCAATATTGAGCCAAAAACTGAATCACCTACGGCTTCCTCACTCATCCCTCAAATTTCTATTTTTCATCCTTCAACTACCTTCTTCATCCAAGCCTCAACGCCACTCTTTTTACTCATTTTTTTTTTCTGGTTTAACGTGGGTAGCAGAACCTCAAATAAAGGAGGAAGGTAATACAAGAAAACAAGGAAAATCAATAAGAAATCAAGAGACAAGAACAAGAAATTAAAGGCAAGAAAGGGAAGGAAGTTGTGACAAGCTAAAGGGCTTGAGGTAGGGGCTGTTTATATTTATTTTCCTCTTCATTTTCCATGGTTTTTTAATCAACATTTTGGTTGTAAAACATGAGAGGGTCACGGCCAAATCTAAGGGAAATAAGGACTTCCTTGCTTCTAATTGTTTCTCTATTTCTAATGGATGTTAAATGGAATTTGTAATATGATTAGGGGCTGTTATTTATGCTTATTTTATTTTATTGTGCTTCTTCTGTTTTCTGTTTTATTGTGCTGTTACTGTTCTGTTTTCTGATTATTTCTGCTGTTCTGTTTTCTGTTTATTCTGCTGTTGCTGCTGTTTATTTTTGCTGTTGCTGTTGCTGTATTTTTGTTTCTGCTGTATAAAATTGTGCTGCTGCTGTAATTGTTGCAGTATTTCTGTTTTTGCTGTATAAAATTGTGTTGCTGCTGTAATTGTTACTGTTTTGCTGTTGCTGCTGTGCTGTGTTAAATTAAGTTGTTGCCTATCCTATATTTCTATTTAATCTATTTAATTTTTAACACTGTGATGGGATTTAACATGTAAAGATAGAAAATGATTGGTTTTTGTCATTAAAATACACACGGCTAAGCATGGGAAAAACCCTAGATAAAGTAAATTCTGGTGATTTCTTTTATTTATATATTCAATTAATAGTTATGTTGATTAAGAAAATGCTGTGTAATTATTTAGTTTGTAAATATGGTTTATTTGTGAATTATGGCCGTGATATATTCTTAGTTAATGATAATTGATAATGTGACTCATATCTGTAGTCTCTTGTGCTTGGTGTGGATAAAATGTTATGAGTTATGGGGAAGTTCTAGCAAAATGCATTCATAAAGTGACTATATAGGTCTTGTGATGGCCATGTAGGCGAAAGAGTAATTCAAGGAGTTAGGGTAAACTCCTTGATGTATTCAATGTCTATATGTTTAAATTTGTTATTTATATGAAAACTTTTTAGTTAATTGACTGAATGGCAAGTAATCATGTTTATGCTCAAGTTGAATTTTATAATTGAGAGTTGGATATCTTTAGTATTGATTGATTGTTGAGGATTTGCTGAATAAGATGAATTACTGTGTATTTGAGACTTACTTGCTCTTATTGTGTATTTAAAATTACTTGCTCCTTGATAAATCAAGTTGAGCTAAGATTTGTATTAGTATTGCTCCCTTAATTCTTTAATGTTGAGCTAGAATGTGATAAAATAGACAGTGCTTATGGAAATTTGATTTGAATTGTATACGAGAATTGTAGATATTTGTCGTTGAATGAGAATGATAGTGTGAGGAAGGATGGTTCCCTCCCTATCTGGGATAAAGAGTAATATGAAGAAAGATAATTCACTATTTACTCTAGATGATTGATAGTGTGAGGAATGATGATTACCTCCATATCAATGTAGTTGAGGATAGATAATTCCCTTTCTACCAGAATTGATATGTATTAAATGAGGAAGAATGATTCCGTCATTATTAAAGTAGCAAGAGGATGGACATTTCCTCATTTCTTATCAAAAGATTATAATGAATGAGTACAGTGATAAAATAGAATTTGATACTCATATTTTGACGTAGTTATGATATAAGACCCATTGAATGAATTTATGTTTGTGGTTCTTATTTGGGAAATTTGTAACGGAAAGTGTTTATGGAAATAATATTTGATGCTTATTAATAAATACTTTTAGAAACTATTAATAACTGGAATTTTGTTTTGAGAAAAGGAATGACTGAATTTGGCTTTTGTCACCTTCTTACATTATAAAATGAGTTTTAGAATGAGATTTTTTTCCGAAACAATTAGAAATATTATGATGACACGATTTTTATTAAAACAATTGAGAATTCTTGGAATTCTCACCTCTTTTTGTTTGTATTTTCTGTAATATTTACGGACGCACGTCACAACAAGCAGGCAAAGGAAGAAGACCTAGATTAAGGTTTGATATTACTTTTGTATTTTGTGATGTATATTTATAATTCTGTAATACATCATGTAATTACTAAGTACTTTAATATAAGTCGTATCTTTGTATAAATTTCTATTTATAGTAATATGTGCATTATATAAATAGATTCAACCACAAACAGCTCATATTTTATATATCCTTTATATTTACTTTTAAAATTATCAAATTAGTTATATGTAACATACTTAATTATAGTTACTATTACATAATTCTAGATACGTTAGTAGTACTAGTATTAGGATGTTACAGAAATTATTCTTCCCTTCAAAGAGTGGTACTTCAAATTTTATCTTACCAACTATAATGTGGTGTAGCACTCTTCTCTGCTTAAAATACTCATTCTTTTTTTGTTACAATTCTCCTCCCTCAATCGAACTAAGAGTTTTGATACCAATTGTTGGGAAGGCAGATGAACCCATAACAATAGCATAAGAAGAAAGAAAATTAAATTACAATAAAGAACACAATATTTAATGTGGTTCAACCCCTCTAAGTTACGTCCACAACCTCTTTAAGAAATAAAAATACTCTACTAACAAAAATATTAGTTTACAATTTTGCATAACTAAAGTTGCAAGCTTTTCTCTCAAAACTCACCACCTAATAGCCTAGTTACAATTTCTCCTAAGTATTATGTAAAGAAAGACCTTTTTATATAAGGAAACCCCCTATTTATGTAAGGAAACCCCTCTTAGACTTCTCCAACTTGAGCAATGTGAGACTTGGAACAATTACACAAAAAAGTAATGCTTCGGGTGGAGAATTGACGACCATAAACGCAGGTTAAGTTCTTCGACTATGGATGGGGGAGGACTAGGACGCAACCATATGGATGGAGCATGTCATTGATACTGTCTGCAGCAAAATGAACGAAACCACGCACAGTTGAACTTGAAATCGCCTGAGGGAGGTGAGAGTATAGCCTAACTTTGAGGAGTTGAACCAACAGCAACCACGGAAAGTAAGAAACTATGGAATGGAAGAATGGGCATACCTTGACATTGCAATCAGCATCTCTCCTCACCTCGGATGGAGAAATATACTTGTCTACATTATCTAATACTTAAATAATTATATAAATTTTTATGTTACATTATTATTTTATATTAGAAATAATAAAATGTCATAATAATAAAATGTCAGTTGTTGATTAATTTAATTTGTATAAATAAAGTTTACACAACTATTTTTCTTTTTTATGAATGAGTTCTGATGTAACTATAAATTGTAATAGGTAGAAACTTGCGGGACTGATTGGGGCTGCCTTGTTAAGTACCTATATAATAAATGAGAATTTTTATTGTACTTTTTGATAGATTTGAAATTTAGGATAAATTGTCATTTATTTATTAAATATTAAATTTGTAATAAAATATTTAAAAATAATCAATATTTAATAAATTATTTAATAATTTATTTAAATGTTAAACCTTTAAAAAAATAAGTAACATAAAAATCTCTATAATAAATATATCTTATCTCTATCTCTTTTTTTTTATGAGAATCTTATCTCTACCTCTAAGGATATTCAGTTTCACTTTTGACTTTTCAGATTCACTTCCACTTTTCACTTCTATTTGCCGAGGCAGAAGAAGTGGTAGGAATTTTGAGTCATGCGTCAAATTGGATTTCGGTATATGGATCAAATTGGATTGGATAGTTAAAGTAGAATTTTGGTCATTGTTCATGTAAGATTTGAGTTTGGGGCATTTCTATTTCTCTTTATTTTAGGCAGTATATTTTGTTCCTTTTTCATCATTAATATTTTTTAATTACATTTTCTTTGATCTTTTATATTTTTACTAATATCTTTTACTAAAAAATTAACATACGTAATAAGAATAATTAAAAAAATAAAAGCACTGGATAAATTAGAAAGAATAGGATTAGTTAGAAAGACGAAATAGCTTATATTTTCACAAAGGAAAGCATAAGACATATTTAACCCAGGTGTGCGTAAATATAAGGTTATGTTTGAGAGTTTTATAAAAGAAGAAAATGACTCATTATGAAATAAAATAAAATGACACTAAATGAAATAAAATAAAATGTATCATTCTATTGTTTGAATGTTTAATAAATTTAATGAAGGATGAGAGAGAAATTCATGTCATTTCCTCATCGATCCTGCAATTTGAGAGACAAATATATAAGATTTTAAGGACTAGACTCTTACCATTTACTCTTTCCTATTAAATAATTTTCAAACACACTTTTTTTAGGTTTGGTCATTCTATTCCTTGTCCTTCCCTCCATTACCATCATTCCAAACATAACCTAAATTTTTTCTTTTTCCTATCTATTTTGCCATCATTTGTTCTCAAAAATTAGAAAAGAAAATGGCTCAAACATTTTAATAACATATTGAATAACTATAAATATTTAAAAAAAAATAAAGTTTGATCTCAAATTTAAAAGCTTTCTTGAGTTTTTTTTTCCGTCAAAGTATCTCCTCATTCTATAGGTGAAAGACTAATTTCTTAAAATACGGTCAAGTACCTAAGTAGAGATTCTTCCTAACGGTGTTAATTTCATGTATATAAATTTTATGATCGAACTCAGGACCATATGTTTAAGGGATCCAAATCCCTTCCACTTGGATCAACACACATTAGTTCTTGAGTTTTTAAAAAAAAAAAATATTTTGACTTCAAAAAACAAAAAGAAAAGAAAGAAAGAATTTTTTTTATTATTTTTATTCCTTTCTCCAGTTGTCTTTCTTATGTGCCATTAGACGTTTGATATTTATTTTAATCTTTCTTTTGCTCCTTGCATGTACTTTGCTATTTTGTGTGTTTTTTTTTCTTTATCATTGCAAATTTTATTATGATAAATTATATATTTGTATATTTTATATTATCATTAGTTTCAAGTTTTCGAAAGTCCAAAACAATAGTTTGTGGCTTTGTGCAGATAAAATTTATCTAAACTATCACTTTTAATCTATATTTAAAAGTCACAAAAAATGTAAATACTTTTATTAAAATATGTAATTATTCATTTTACTAAAAAAAAACTATTATTTGATTTTTTTAATGTTTTTCATTATTTTAATATAAAAAGTAGAATCAAATTTTCTCTCTCCATTAAAGATAAGTTTCATTATTCTCTCTCTTCGTTAAAACTATACTCCACTATTTTCTTTCTTTATTAAATTGTGTTATTTTAAACCATTACATCACAGTTGAATAAATTGTGAAAAATAAGCTAAGAATTTCATACCGATATCAATTGATCTTGACCAGCCAAAGGAGCCAAGTTTCTCACTATTACTTAGGCTTTTGAATCTATTTAGCCATAAAGTTCTCGTGGGAAAGTATTGCAAAAGCTACATCCCCACGGAGCAAAATGGATCAAGGTCAATCAATTTGGTGGACCACGAATATGATAGTCACATTGATACTATACTTGAAAATTGGATTAAGGTCAATCAATTTGTGTTAATTCCAATAATGTTTAGTATTGTATCCTACTCTGGCCAACTATGCTAAAGAACTCAATTTATTTTATATATAGGCTCGAATAAGGATTAGGTATAGTTCAAGAAAGAACTGCACCCCCTACTATTGTATATCTAATGATTGGAAATTATTAAACCAATTTTGCCTTTAATATTTTATCTTAAAATAAAATATTTTCTAAGACTGAGATCTCTTCAATTTTGAAAAAACTACAGAGGATCTTAATCTATTGGCTCTATTTCAATTCAAGTAGGAATCTTTCTGCCATTTTGCTATGTGGAACTAACATGGTTATTAATTATAAGCTTCCAAACACTTTCAATTTTTCTGATCTTGTTAATTATGGCTAGAATGGGCCGCAGCCTCCTTCTTAGGTACCACATGTGACATTTTATTAACATTTCATTCACGTCAATAACAATAATCACACAGAAGTAGTAGAATAATAATGAAAATTAGTTTGCTAATGTGTGTTAGTCTGAATAAAAAAGATTTAGATTATTTAAGTATGTGATTTTGAATTTAATTATGAAATTCATATATATGATAATAACATTATTGAGTGGGATCCCTATTTAAGCACTTGGGACGTATTTTAAAAGATTAGTTTCTCGTATATTAAATAGAGATATTCTAAGAAACTAAAAAAATTAATCAAAAAATAATTTTGATGCTGTTGCCTCAGTAAACAAAATCAAGAGTGTATAAGATATTGGGTTAGTTGCCTTGTGTTGAGAAGAAATGACTTTGACTGCAAAAGAACAGAGACATTGAAGTTCCAAATTAAATTCAAAGTGTTGGGGTGTATTGAATTAAATCATCATGAAACTCATTTGTTTAACTAAAAGAAATATATTTAAGCTTAAATTTAGATTCCATTATATAAAAGAGTCAGACTTAAGTTGTATGGGCTTGACATTAAAAGCTCAAGAATATCTTATGTATGTATATATGACAATTTTTATGATACAGTGATGGGCACAATACATATATAAGATAGGTTATCAAACATTTATTAAATATTGATTTCATAATTAATGTTTAAAAATAACCAATAGCCAATGAAATTAATGTTTGGCAACTCATTCTAAATATCATACTTTAAAAAAAATGGATACCGTAAAATTTTCCATGTGTATATTATAATTCATTCAGTATAGAAAATAAAAATCAAATCACAATAACAATATAATTTTAAATAAAGAAAATTATAAATAATAATAATTTATTTGTTATTATTAATTTATTACTAACTAAACTTCTATTTAGAAAGTTATCTAATGAATTATGAATAATAAAAAAGTTTTTTTTATTTTTATTTTATTTTTTGCTCTATTTTTTAGTATAAAAATATTTACTAAATATTAAATTAATAAACTTAATATTTTTAAGAAAAAATTGATAAAAAAGAAAGAAAAAATAATTAAGATATAAATGAGTTAAATAAATTAAACTTAAATTTTAATTTTTTAAAAAAAATCAAATTTAGATTTTAAATACAACTTATTTAAATAAATAAATAAATAAACTTAAATAATCTTTTTTCTTTCGCAAGTCTCAACTCATTTATATCCTACTAAGAATGTGTTTGGGAAAGTAGAAAAAAATCGATTATCTTGATAATCGATTATATGTATAATCGATTATTATAAAATTCGATTATAATCAATTTATTTTTGTTTAGGTATGTTTATTGAAAAATGATTTCAAGATAATCTATTTTATTTGGATAGTGTGAAAAAATTATTTTTACATAATAAATTACGAAAAAAAGATAAAATTATTTTGTTTATAATATTTGGTAAAGAGTCATTGGGGTCATTATAAAAAATGATTCTTTCATTAAAACATAGTTAAAAAATTTATCTAAAAATAAAAGTTTTTTATGAAAATGATTCATACTATAAACTTGTGTTAAAACAATTTTTTTTATAAATTTTTTTTTTATAAATTAATTTAGATACTCAAATATAACTGATTTTTTTATAAAAATAACTTTTTTCAAAAAAATAACTGAATAAAAAAGAATTAATCTTTTCCAGCCCTAAGGAATATGATATCAGATAAAAAACCAAAAAGGAAGCACAAAGTTATACAAAGTGGAACGAAGCAGGCCAATAGAAGGCTGGCCACCGTCCCCACAAAGAAAGGAACAATAAAATAAAGTACCCAACATAAAATTGAATTATAAAATGTGGGTTCAATCAAGATTGTAAAGTTCATAAGAAGACACAAGAGTACAACCTTGCATCATTTTATGTTGATTCTCTATCTAAAGGATACGACAAGAAATTCAGGTGATGCGAAAATTTTCATAAAGTATTCAATCAAGTAAGAGTCACACTCACAGGTTCACTTATCATAATGGACTTCATAAAGAAATACATAGATCAGTTTATTACGCAACCCAAATCATCAAAACCACTACAAACCCCTACAGACTACAGTTATACTAATAGAAGTACAGTTGTTTATAAAGGCATCCGGAGATGAAACTGGTGTTTGATTGACGGTGTAAATATTCATTCAAGGTTAAAATTAAATGATATGATGTGACCAATGAAAGAAAATATCACTAGGAAATTAGCCTCTGTCATTGTCGGTGATTATGGCTGTGGCTGTGATTGTGTATGCTAGGTGCTGCTCCATCTATGCAGGTGGTGGTGGAGCCTCCAAATTCACTGGGGCTGGGGCTATGGGAGCTGAGGGCTGAAGCAGGTGAGAGCAGCATCCGAAGAGAAACATCACCGCTACAGCGATCATTAACGCCACCACCACCACCATGGTGATAGGAATCGCCCAACTCCTATTGTCGTGGTGGACCGTGTTTTCATGTCCATGCATGAATTGGAAGGTGGACATGGTCAATTTCAATTTGAATTGGAGTTTGGGTGAGGAGGATGCATAAAAGATTCTGTTTCTGTGGTTGTTTGCTTGCTTCGTCTAATTGTCTGTGGGGTTGACGTTTGGATTTTGATGATTGGGTATGGTTTATGCCTATCCTTTGTTGATGAATGGCTAGCTCTGCAACAGAAATTGCAACTGAAGAGACAGATCTGAAAATTCCTCAAGGGATGTAATATAATATTACTTCCAAATAACTAGTGACCAATGTACAAACAAGTCACTCAATTACAAAGGAAATACTCATAAGCAAGAAAACAGACAAATGTTCAGGAAGAAGAGAAGAAGTTCAGAATGAGGAAGAGATACATACAACTTTACACATTGCCTACCCTAATAGAAAATAATAATTCTTGACATGCCTATCCATGCTATTTTATTTCTAATTATATCAAACTATAGAACCAGAATAGAATTTCTATTCTTATTTCATGGAATTATATTCTTTATACCAAAAGTAGTATAAGTAATTTATCTACCTTAATGGAAGTGATAAAATGGCTAATTTAATGGGTTTTGAAATGATCACTTCAAAAATAAGAAGATGAATGGGAGCGCTTCCCTGTTGAGCAATGCTAGCCAACATGATTCCTTCTTATTAACTGCTTATGAACACAAGCGTCGTTACATAATATGCACAGGAAACAATCTCTTGGTGAGGTAGCTTTCTACCAGAGTTGACAGTTAACTTCTGTTGGTCACGCAGGGACACAATTATTGCTAACCAATATAATACATGCAGAGGGAACATGAACATTTAGAATAAATCAAGCAGAAAGTGAACAAGATATTTAGTAAGACAAACACAAGATACAAGCACACATGTAGATTTATGTGTGTGGAAGGCATCTTTCATGGTGAAGCAAAAAAGTGTCTTCAAAATTTTCCCAGCCGTAAACAGAAAAGCTAAAAAATTAAAAGACAAATTTGTCAGAGTTTTGCAATATTCAGGGTAAGAGGTGCAATATGGTGAAGATAAAAGAGCATGAATAATTGTTCTATCAATCTCAATATTTGCTTCTAAAAGAGCATGAATAATTGTTCGAGAAGTTACATCATCAAGGTGGCAAGTGGCAAGTGGCAACCGTTGTCTTCCATTTCTCTACGCCAGACCATAGCTTTATCCAACAAGCCCTCCTTACAAAGCCCACTGATCATGGCATTATAGACTGGCAACCTTCAATCAAAAGATGCTGAAAAATCTCTTGTGCAGCTTTCAAGTTTTCCACCTTTTTACACAATTCATCAATAAGTATAGCGTGTGTACGCATTTGGCTGGCAGCCATTGTCTTCCATTCTTGTATGACTATACTCCAACCCAAAAAAAAAAAGAAACTAGTATGACTATGAATTTGTTTATAGGGCTGAATATAACTGACGGGATAAATGGTTTGCGGTAGGATAGTTCAATCCAATTCAGACAACACTAATTTCAGAAAAAAAAAAAAATCTTTCGCTAAATTGTGTGTATTAAAATTTTTTTCAAAACTTAATTGTCATATAATAATTTACCAAGATAATTATGAAATATGTAGAAATTGATTTGTATAATTATAATAGGCTTAAATGTTTTTAATAATCTTAAATGAAAAGGGTTTTGGTTTCCCTTATTTGAGCCTAGGTGAATCATCAAACAATTTTAAAGATACTCATTTGTTCTCAATAGAAAAGCATAGCGTGCACACGTTCAAACACCCTTCAAGTGCCTTACCAAAAGATCCCCATCACAAGACAATGCAAGGAGGAAGATAAAGCAGAAATTAAGAGGAATCCGTCCGTTTATTGTCAGAGAGCACATGCATACATAGCCACCAATAGAGACGATTTGACATTTCAGCAAACAGTTCAGGGGCAAGTTAAATTGACTCTTATATCTCATATAATAATTAGTGATATATGCTTATACATTCATTCACCTAAAGAAGTCAAGGCATCATTTCATAAACCCAAAAGGCGGCAAATAATGATTGCTCCGTTGGGTTTTGGGTGGATCGGTGGGTTCCCGGAGTTTGATTTCTTGAAATTAAGTTGAGACTCATAGCCTTACATCACTTGGTGAGCTAGATATAGGGAACTTACAGTGGATCAGTTTACATTATCTGATGGGGTTTGGATCATGGTACTGATTAGGCAGCAACAGTTTACATTAACGATTTATCAATCAGATAAGATAAATGTTCAAGAGGGATTTATGGTTCAGGCTTCTTTTTATCAATCAGACGAAGAAAAGAAGGACCAATCCAGAATCTCTTTCATCATAGGAGCACAATTCAGTTAATCAAATACTATACAATAGCGTGCTAAAAGGACTAAGCATGAAACTCAGAGACTCAAACTATACAGTAATCACATATATAAGATAAGACTAGAGACAAAAATCAACCTCCTTCATATTATTCATTCATCATGCGTTAGGAATTTATGAATGCGTTTTTTTTTTCTCCTCTCCTTTTGATTATAGGAGTGTTAATTTTGGTATGGTTTAAGAACATACTCGTGAGTATAACTTATACATTAATTTGGTTTCATTTACTACAAGCAAGCATATGTCTCTTAGGTGAGATTTTTGCATCAGAAATTTTTTACGCATGATCAATGAATAGTGATCACGCTTTGATAATTATATTAATGAGGGGGTGGGAGATAGTTGCACGCTTGTCATCTTTTCTTTGCAAGAAATGGACAAAGTCCAATCATGTCTTTGTGCACTTGATGAAGGAATAGTAGTAGAGGTAGGAAATATAGGTTGGCTTGACTTTTACATTTACAAAATGTAAATGGTATAGTACTATATATACAGTTATTTGGCAACGCATTTGAAGCATTCAGACAAGTTCATCTACCCACGTACTCTCACTCAACATTTATTATGATGGTTATAAGGATATATATTGACTCGAACTTAGCAGGAATTATCTCTTTTTAATTCTCTTAATTTATTATTATATGTCTATTTTATTATTTATTTATATTATTTAATTGAATTAATAAATATATGATAATAGATTAAGAAGGATTAGAGGAAAATAGTTCTTTCCAAAATTAGAGTCAAGTTCTATCTTATTATAAACTTATAATAGTGTAAAAGCTTGTTGAGTTTTGATAGAAGACTTCGTCTATATATACGAGTGTCTCTATAGTGATAATACACCAAATCCTTCTTGCATAATTGCTTTACGAAGTTAATATTTTAACTTCATTCTCTAGCATGTTAGATATATAGGATCATATATATTCAAGACACTAACATAGCACTTTGAATTATAGAGCGTACTTGAATATGATTAATTGGGATTATAGCAAGAGGTGTTTTTTTAACTAGATCATTCTTCTTATTTATCTCTTACATCATGTGGCCGTTGATGGGACAAGTTAGATAACGTATTAAGATAGTAAGGAAGGGACCTAGTTGCGTATTTATAATCATATAGTGTCAACCACAGGCATGGTAATAATTCCAACAACACCAACTTTCAAAATTTTTTGCAATTGATATACATAAAGATATATACATTAAAAAATATAATAATTAAAATCAATGTATCATCAATTGCTCAAAATAAACAATGCATGTCAACAAAATATTAAAAGTGTCCAATGATAAAGGTTGGACATCACAATATACATATCCAAACTCCCACTAACACATCAAAGAATTTCAAATGCCCTTATTTATAACATGTTTTTTAAATGCTATGGGCCTAAGACTTTTGGATAAGATATTACATAGCATGAAATTAATATGAATGTATTCAATAAATATATTTTAATTTTTCACAAGATATCCAACATCAAATGTTTCATTTCCAAATGCTTAAAACCATTACAAAAGTAGCATTATTATCACAATAAGTTTTCAATGATTTAGTAACAAATGAAGCCATGCCACAAGTATTTTAATCAAGCAGTTTGAATAGTATGTAGCAACATAACACGCAACCAAAAACAAATATGGCCAATATGCTTTAAAATGATAAATGATAAAAAAAATTGAATTTACTATTTATTTCATCAAGAAATTAAGCAAATATTATAAACATATTTCATATCGTATTTGTGATATCATAAAACTTCTAAACAAATAACCTCTATAATCATAATAATAGAAATTTTATATGATCAAAATAACATAATTATATCTACGTGCCTATAAAAAAATATAGTAAATGATGTACACACAATGGTTTAGTTACCAAACACAGATAATATCAATTGTTTGTGCAAAAGTCAAAAAATGAGCAACTCAATCTTTTGATAAATACATATTTAAGAGGTTTCAATATCATTGAAGTAATCCAAAGGGAATTTTACAAGAATCAACTTCAAAAGTTCTTAAAGACAATGTTGCAAATAATTATTTTCACAAGCACATACATTAATATTATTCTTTAGAATCACAAATATCGAATAAATTTTTAACATCATAGTAGCTACTATAAACTGTACGTATCAAATAAACAAGCGTGTACCCCTTTTATTTATTTATTTATCAAACATATAGAAAATACAATTGACATGAATCTGTCAGATCTTTCCGAAGGTAACAAGTCTCATAAAAAATGATATCCTTCCTACGCATAACTATATGTATTCAATTATATATCAAACATATAACACACAACATAATCATGTATAAACTTCAAAGTTTTCTATTATAAGTTCATGGGATTCAATACTTAGGATCTTATAAATATTTTAAAACTAGACCTTTAAATAAATATTTTTAAATTCATCTAATAAATTATTTCACTACTACGCTTGACACCAATAATGACAAAAGTCAAAATTCTTCCACCGATGTTAAGATTCATATTATACTTATTTTAGATAACATGTTCTAACTGAAAAGAAAGCAATATAACATGTTTATACCAAAATTTCAAATATACAAATCTCAGTAGATGCATCTCAACTTCCAAGTACGATATATTAACATTCAAATATATAATTCAACTAACATAAGCATATCATTGTTTCGCATGAAAATTCATGAAATAAAACTCGCATAAAATTATAAATTTTAAAATTTTTAATGATAGAGAGAAATTCATGCTATGAGAATTAAATAAAATTCCTTAACTAAAAGGAATACCAAGTAGGATAAAATATATAATAAAAACACTTGTTTCAACAAAAATGTATGCGCCATTTACTTTATAAGCATTAACAGAAGCACAATAATTAAGCCAACATAGAGTAAATCTTCATAACCATTTACTATGCTAAAAGAATATAAAGCAAATTAACATTCAAATGACATAGTTAATGCTTCAACTTTATGACCATAAAATAAAATAATTAATTTCTTGATATGGTAATTTAATTATAAAAAATATAAGATTAAACTTTATATCTTATCATAAATTATGGAACCAAAAATTATTAGCAACAAATTGTTATCCACATGGTCCAAGGTAAGAAAGGAAAAACAAAAATTATAGGAGCATTTAAACGATTTTAATTTTAATTATCTTTAAACTTTCTACCCCATTGAAAAAGTAGAAAAAAGAGAAAGAAAAAGAACTCAAATAATGACAAATTAAATATCACAAAATCAATATTGAGAGTAAACCAAAGGTATGTAAAATTGTTTCACAATATCAATATTGAGGGTAAACCACAATATCAATATTGAGAGTAAACCACAAGGTATATAAAATTGTTTCACGTCAAATAAAAATGAACATTATTCTATCTTGACCACATATCAATTCTTACTCACCGTTGGATGCAATATCAGTGTGCATTTAATTGAAACAAAAAGCAACTATAATGATAATATACATCAAATATGAAAAAAATTCAAAATAAGCTAATAAACTTACTTTAAAATTATTTTTTTTAATAATGTCATGAAACTCACATGCAAACAAATGAGTACATTAGAAAAACAATTCCTTAACAACATGAGCTATATGATAATATTATCATATCATTACATATTCTCTTTTGGGCAGGGCAAAATGTCTCTGACCATGAAGTTAACATATTAGACTACAACAAAACTTAGAAATTGACATCTTTAAGCAGACAATTTCCTAATGTCATGGTAGCTATCACAAAGAACATGATGGAGAAACAAAAGTTTATCCCCTTTGGGGTGATAGACCTCCACAGTCATTATGTCTTTATACCTGTAACACTCCAAAATTTTCTATCTCTTAAACAGTAATTTTGACAGTTAACAAAATTTTACTGTTTAGTAATTTTTGGATACTGTAATATTATTTTGATTATTCCGTCAGCGTATTTGATCGTTTTGAGTGATTTACTCCGTGTCAGGAAAATAAAAATTTTCGGTCGGGGAAAACTTTACGTAATTTAATTTTTACCGTTAGGTTTTAATTATTTTACGTGATCTGATTTGATATTTGTGAATTTTCTAATTTTTGTGATTTTATATGTGATTATGAAAATTTTTACTGTTTGTGAGCCTAGGGGGTGTATGTGGGCCCAGGTGGTCATACGTGGGCTGGTCATTAGAAAGTAAAAATTTTTCACGCATGAAAAATTTGTCCTTTAGAGTGAGACAGGATCTTACTAAACCCGAATCCTAAAAAGCGAAATTTTAGAAATTTTCTTGTATTTTTTAGTCTTATATTTAATTATCGGGCATAAAAATACAAAAAATATTAATAATCTTGTTTAGAAGACAGGGGATTTTTTAGTTTTAGATATTGTGTTTGTCTTGTAAAATAAAAATACTGATAAATATATATTGCTTTTAGTAGTCAAAAAAGAAATTATATTGCTTAAGTCAACATTGGTGGTTTGGATATCCACCATTGATTTAATTAACGATGGAGACTTAATCTTGATTTAATCAACGGAGGAGATTTGATCTTAAAAGTGAATAAGATCATTTATAACCATTAGATGGAGATTAAATCAAGGGTAGAGATTTAGTTTTATATAATGGCTATGACCATTTAACATTGGATTTAGAAGTGATCAAGAGTGGAGATTTGGTCTTGTAAAGTAACAAGGACCATTTATGACCATTGGATGAAGATTTAATCAATGGTGAAGATTTAGTTTTAAAAAGTGACAAAGACTAATTATGACCATTGGATTTAAAGTTTGAAGGAGCAATATTGACCCTTTATTTTGGAGACACATCTAATGGCTAGAATTTAAAGGAGAAAGATCCAATGGCCTAGATTAAGTCTTCTAAATCAAAAGTCTACCTAAATCCTAATCATTGAATTAATCAATGGCTAGAAATGCTCTAGATGGTGACTAATAATGATGACAACTTCATGAATGCATTAGGAAGAGGGGGGACGGTTTTGGAGAATGCATAGGAAGGAGGAGACAAATTTGAGTAGCCTTTTTAGGCCAAAGAAAAAGTTTGAAGACCATTAATTACCTATCTTGATCAATCTTCATCATTCATTGATTTTCCAAAAGCAAGACTTAGCAAAATATATTCTCTTCTTTCTCTCCATATGAGCTACGGCCATGCACTCCAAAGAAGACCAAAATTTTTGGTTTCTATCATTTGTATCACAATTGCTTTCTATTTGTTGATACCCAATTTTGTCCATAAAATTTTTATACTTAATTACAATATTTTAAAAAAAGAAAATTTGAAAAAAAGGGGGGGGGCATTGCATGCCTGCACACGTAAAGGAGAATGCATTAAATGCATTGAGGCAAAGAAAGGAAAAAAAGAAGGAAAAGGTTCTGATAAAGGAGGATGGGGGCTCAACGTAGGAGGCTCACGCAAAGGAAAAAAAGAAGGAAATGTCAGGGGAGAAATGATGAAAGAGTGGAGGTATTTAAAAGGAAAGAGCATCAGAAAATGGGGATCCTGATCTTTTTCACACATTTTTTCACCTTCAAGAACCAAGAACACATTCCATTTTTCACCACCCTCATCACCAAAAACAACACCTTCACCCATTCTCCACGAAGACCATCGTCTTTGTCATCCTTCATCTCATATTCAAAGCCTCCAAGAAGAAGAAAACGTGAACCATCTCCATCTTCACGACCACCATCTTTTACCTTCCCAAATCATCCCATCTTCAGCCAAGGAAAGAAGATTGATGATGTTGAGTTAATCTCTCGGTGGTAGCTGAAAAAAAGGAAAAGCAAGAATACTGGGAGGTCATGGGAACGAAAGTGGATTTCGATTCTTTTGAGTTGAGTGTTACCGGTAGCACAAAAGAGGTATGCCTTTTTTCATCACTATCCTTGCACCGTTGTGAGTAAAAATGTAATGTTCAAATGCATGCTTGATACCGGCCGGTTAATTATGTTGCCCATTTTTTTTTCTTTCTTTTTTAGCCACGAGCACCATACTCACACCGGCACTCTTCCCTTCTCGCATCACATTTCTCAAACCACCAAAGAATCCATCTTCACCTCCGTAAAACAAGAACCACCACCTTCAATAACTTCACAAAACACCATCATTCCCCATTCGACCGTCGAAATCCAAAGAACCCCCGAATCCCTTTTCCGACCGTCGAACCCAAGCACGGATCCATCATACCTCTAACCGACCGTCGAACTACCCCCGAATCCCTTTCCCGACCGTCGAACCCAAGCACGGGATCCTTCATACCTTTAACCGACCGTCGAACTACCCCCGAATCCCTCTCGCACCGACCGTCGAGCCACTCCACAAAATACCATCATTCCCTCCGACCGTCGAACTACATCACCGACCTTCACCCCATTCGACCGTCGAACCACACCATCAGTGACCCTCAACCCCCTCCTCACAAAGCCCACCTTCACTTCATTCGACCGTCGGACCAACAACCATCATACCCTCACCGACCGTCGAATCCCCATATACCAACCTTCACCATCCCCTCTCACTATTACTGTGAACCCACACCACCATCCTTCAACCACCCATTACGCGAAATCACCTCAAAAAACCAACTTATACCCGACCGTCGAACCCCAAAATCCGACCACTTCCCTTTCACCTCCAAAATACTCACTATCTTCAAAGCCTCCATAATCCCCATCACCCAAGCGCTTTCCATAACCTCTCCAAACACTACCGAACCGACCGTCGAACCGTGAGCTCCACTCCCTCACCGACAACCCATCCAAACCTTCACACCATCAACCAAACTTCGTCCCATCCGACCGTCGACTCTGCCGAATCCCTTTGCAACCGACCGTCGAATCCATCACCACGTCCCAACCGACCGTCGAAGCTATCCCATCCTTACCCCCAACCGACCGTCGAACTCCCAAACAAATCACCCCTTTCCAACCGACCGTCGAATCCATCCCATCCTTACCCCCAACCGACCGTCGAACTCCCAAACAGAATCACCCCTTTTCAACCGACCACAGAATCACTCAATCTCCACACTCGACCGTCGAATTTCCAGATCCCTCTCCGCGCTCGACCGTCGAATCTCAGGGTCCAAACCCCTCCCCAAACGTCCTCTGTATGTGCTCTGATATTGTTACCCAAGTTTTCAAGCTCTCTTTCCTCTGAATTGAATTGTTGACTGCCTATTGAGTTTGAATTTGATTCACGTGGGCTGCTGTCCATTTCATATTAAGGCAAAAATGATACACTGTTTGGTAAAAAAAAAGAGAGAAGGGAAAAAGAAAAAAATAAAATCTTTTGATCCATGCAATGACCAATGATGATGATTGAGTAGTGAATACTACCTTCAATGTCATTTGGATCATAAGGGTTTATTGAGTAGCCTAGTGCTAACTTGAATCCTGTGCAAGAATGGATTCACTTTCAAATAAAATCTTTTAAATAAAATCAACCAACCCACACTTATTTTATAAAGAACTACGTGACTTTGAGTTCCTCATTGCACCCGAGGATACGTAGGAGCAGAATCTCTATTCTGTCAAGCCCAAAAATAAATTTTCATGATTTGGTTGTTTCTTTTATTTCTTTCCAAAAAATGAGAAAAATAAAAAAATAATTACAAAGTCTTTTGTTTAAAGGGGTAAAAATAAATATATTTGAGATTATTAAATTTTGCACAACTAACATAAGGTACCGTTCTTGAACGGCAAGATATAAGTGCTAACACCTTCCCTATCCGTAATTGACTCCTGACTCAAACTCATTTTCAAAAGACCAGCTTTTCCTAATTAAATGGTTTTTCTAATGTTTTCCCAATTTAAATAAACATTGGTGGCGACTCCATTGATTTTTATATTTTTTCTGGTCGTCCCGTCGCGATCCCTGGCTATGGGCATACCGGCGACTCCACCGGGACTTTCAAGAGAGTCGTGCCTATTATTGTTAGTCAGTGCAAAATTTTAATAATCTTTTATTTATTTATTTTACCCTCTTTGTCTTTGTTTTTGTTTTCTTATTTGTTTGTAAATATATTTTATTTAGTACTTTTATGTAAATATCTGATAGCATGTATGTGGTGACTTGTATATATATTTTGTGCTTAATTGTTAAAACCCTAGGGTAGACGATCGCTGGCTGGCTGTTGTATATATGTTTTGCGGTTGGGGTTAGTTTTATCTTTAAGTTTTTGTACAGTTTGTATGCTCCTTCACACACGTCACGATCACTTACCTCACACACTTTTGGGCTCTATACCCGAGTCCAGTGCGAACCCGAGGAGTAGGAGGGGTCTCAACTTTTGTTATCGAGGAGCCTTGTGCTCACTTGACATTTGTTGAGACACCACTCGATTGTTACCAAGAGATCATGGACTAGTCATATTGAGAGGGTTCATCCCTACTTGTGATTAATTCATGAATTGGATCCTTATCTTTCGAGATAAAGGCAACTGGGACCATGACTTTTTAGAAGATAGATCCGTCCTGAAAAACCTTGCACTGATAGAATGAACATAATGACATAGAAGCTTTAGAATCATCCATCTCCTTAGTTTGCACCTCATTAGGACACAAATGGAGCATACTTTTTCTTTATTTTTTCTCATGCCATTCATCCATGCATTCTTGTGGTTAAAAAAAAAAAAAAAAAAAAACATATGATATTGCATTGTCATTCTTAGCTTTTTATTTTTTCTTTTCATCATCCATCTATCTCATGTCATTCATTCTTGTCTAAAAAAAAAAAAAAAAAAAAATCATCTTGCATTTTCATGGCCGGCATTTTCATTCATTCTTGCGTCTTCATAAGGAAAAATTCAGCAGAACAAAACACACATCATCTTGCATTTTCGTAATGGGCCTCAAAGATTTTAGAAGAAAAAAAAAAAGGAAAAAGAGATAAGGCACCCTTTGGGTTTACGACCCCGTGAGGCTTTCTCCACTTAGACTGTTAATACATTTTCTTTAGAGTTACCTCGATGAGAGGTATCCTTAGGGTGCATTCTTCTTTTTTTGTCTTGCTTACATGTTCCCTTCATTACTTCCTTTTAGGGTGAGTTCTCTTGGCAAAGTGGAAAGGTTAGCACTCATCAATAGCAAGGGATGGAAGAAACATATCAAGGACGTAACTCCAAGAAGGCACCAACCTCAAGAGGAGTATAAGGGTTACAAGAACGGCAAAGGATCTAAGCTATGTGAGGGACATTACCCAACAAATGACCCCGAGGCTCGATCCGAGTTCTCAAGCGCTTACGGCAGATTCTGGATTTGTTGCGCATTACACTTGAGGAGCCCGTCTTGAGTGGCCTTACCCAATTTTGGAACCATTCTCTCAAATGTTTTGAGCCGCCTAACTTGGACATTACACCAACCATAGAGGAGTATGCGATCATGTTGAGACTTCCGATGAATAAGCACCCAAATGTCTATCTTTATGGAGGGTATTACGTATCGAGGCAAGATAGCGGAGCCGATAGGGGCTCCAACAAGTCAATTGGGCATGGAAAAGAGGGGAGGAACAGAAGGCTTGAAGAAAAGTTACTTAGAAGCACATCTTCAATATCTAGCACAACAAGGAAAGTGGGATTTCTTCAACAAAACACTGGCCTTAACAATCTTTGGGTTAGTATTATTCCCATTTACCTCAGATGTGGTAGATCAAGCAAAGAATGGATGTATTCTTCAAGTTTGAGAAGTATAAAGCAAATCCGATCCCTGCTATCCTTGTCGATACTTTCCTCGACGATGGAAATCATCATCAAAAGGGTGGTGGAAAAATTCGATGTTGTACACATATGTTGTACGCTTGGATCATGACGCATATGGATGTACGTAATCGCCTGGGACTCCTACCGACCCGTTGAGGAATTTTGGTCGCATACCGTGAAGCCACAAAAAGCTTATGAATGGAAGAATGAGTTCATGAGGATGGGGTCAGATTCTTTTAAATGGGTATGCCCGTGGTATCATGGAGAAGAGATAGTCTTTAGTTGTGGTGACTTTCCTAATGTTCCTTTGATGAGCCCTAGAGGTAGTGTATCATACGCGCCAATCCTCGTGCTTAGGCAACTCCGATGGACTCAATACGTGCCCAACGAAGAGCAACTTGAAGGGCTCACTTCTTATACCAACAAGATGGAAGCACTACTAAACAAGAAAAAGAGATTAGAGATGCTTGGAAGAGTGTTCATATGGCAGAACAAAGGAATGGGGAAGCATGTGGTGGTTTGTACCCTGAATACATGCAATGGAGAGAGGCAAGAAGGGTGCAGAATGGTATCCCTGACGGTTTTAAATGATAAAGGTCATCCTCAAACCCTACCTCAAATGGCCACCGAGATTGAAAGATTGAAAGCACAAATGAAAGCCTTGGAACAAGGAAAAGAAGCCGCTGAGTTAAAAATAGTCATCCACCAGAGTCGATGCCAGAAGCTAGCTGATGAAGTTGAATATCTAAAGGATACGTGTGCAGATATGGCTGGGACCCCAAGCCGAGGGAAAAGGGCAAGGAAAGGAAGGGAGATAGAATTTGAAAAGACCACAACAGAAGTTTATGAACTACGAGCCAAGATAAGTGCTCAGGAAGAGACAATGGCGTTGGTTTTGCAAGAGAAAGAAAAGTTGGAGGCGAATGCTAGGGGTACAAGATCGTAGAATGCAAGTCTTACAAGAAGCTCGACTGAGGCGAAGCGCCACTGCACTCAAGGGCGAGCATTAGCTACCAAATATCACGATGCACTCTCGGAAGCAAACCAAAAGAATGGGTATTTGAAGCTCGAAATTCAAGAGTTGGGGCGAAACCATGAGCAAGGGAGACTTGAAGCCCAAAGACTATCGAGGCAAAAAGAAGAATGGGCGTAAGTGTGGCAATCAAGAGCACAAGACCAAAGGGCCGAAAAAGAAGAGTGGAAGAAGAAATTTGAAGACATATCTCGATAGCTTACGATATCATGCCACGCAACCGATTACTCATTTCGAAGAAGCAGACATTCAGGCTCACACAAACCCCCGGTTACGACTACCATCAAAAATCACTGATTTTATGAAGTATTGTCGAGTCTCGCTAAGGGTTTTAGAAGAAAACAAATGAAATTGTTGATGTAATTGTGTTATGTTTTGTGGGAACTAAATCTTGTACTTCGAAGTTTGAAATGAAAATGGATGCTCATTACTGTGTTTTGTTATCCTTTTATCAAGATATTGTTCATTGAGGTGTGAATTCTTCCGTGAATAAATTGTCAACTATCTTTCCGCCTCGGACTATTTGTCTTTGAGTGAAAGTACGGAGAGTTTGGTTCTACGTCTGCATTGCCGTGAATGGTGTCCATTGAGGAATGAATATTCCCTTGATTTACCATCAACTACATTTTTGCCTAAGGAGCGATATGCCCTAGTGCTAAATGTAGGATTTTGCCTTGCTATCGAATGTTTGTGCGAACCTTTCCACGGCCACCAAGTTTCCTCACGGGGCACAAACTTGTTCCTTTCGCTAACAAGGAATTGCATGCCGAATCATATTTATCTGCCAAAACAAAAAAATCATCGGCATAAATAGTCATTGCTTTGCATACATGCATTTTGTCATTTTGGTTCAGTCCATACTAATAATCGCATCATGTTTCCTCAAGCATAAAAATAGACACTATAGCAGAAAACAACTTCTACGACACCCTTACAGACTCGTTCCTGCCAGCAAAGATCATGGATGAGATAGAGCGACGCAGATTTGAGGGATGAAGTGAACCACTCAGTGGAGCAAATGTCCAAAATGATGGAAATGTTACGCCCATGGAGAGTAGAAAGAGCACGTATGGGAATCCTTCGGTGGCAAATGAAGGACATCCACCACACCTCCTGCCCGCCCGGTTTTGCCGCGTTCCCTTACAATACCAAGGCTTTAATCCTCAAGGGATTACGATGCCGCTCACCATTTGCCCAAATGGCACCACTCAACCTTCGCCGCTACTCACAGGGAAACCAGGGACGTCTTTTCCCCCGTATGGCCTCCCTCCAGGTTATCTACCACCATTAGCCACTAATTCCCCCAATAATGACATGCCAACAAAGGTCCCCAACTCCAAATCCTTCAAACTCTACCCAAAATCAAGCCACTCACCAAATGTCAACGAACCCCGCCAACACAACACCCATACCCTTTCTTCGTCCCGCCATATGGTCTCCATCCTAGTTCTTCGTACCACCACAAACCGCCAATCCTCCGGATAGTAGCATGCACGCCCGCTTCAAACTCCTTAAGTGCACCAACCACATGCCGTTGGAACCCCACCGGGGCAACATTCTGTTCCCGCCATCATGCCACAATACCCGTTGAATTCCTCTCGTGGAAAACCCCACCCAAGGAGAGGTGGGAAGTTCTTGAAGAAAGACTACGAGCCGTTGAAGGGCAAGCGGTTATGGTCTTTTGGATGCTTCGAGCTCTGTCTTGTCCCGAATGTGGTGATTCCTCCCAAGTTCAAAGTCCCAGATTTCGACAAGTACAGGGGAACTACTTGTCCAAAGAACCACTTAACCATGTACATCCGCAAGATGGCTTCGCATGCTTACGATGACAAGCTGTTAATCCATTTCTTCCAAGACAGTTTAACTGGGGCAGCTTCGAATTGGTACACGCATCTTGAGCGTGCCCATATACGATGTTTCAAAGACTTGACTGATGCTTTCCTGAAGCAATATAAGTATAACATCGATATGGCACCTGATAGACTACAATTGCATAATATGGCTAAGAAGGATGCCGAGACCTTCAAGGAATATGCTCGAGGTGGAGGGAAATGGTCGCTCAAGTAGAGCCCCCATTGACGGAAAGAGAGATGGTGGCTACGTTCATCGACACTCGCAATCACCCTTTTATGACAAAATGATAGGGAGCGTGTCATCAAATTTCTCGCATGGTTATCATTGGAGAAAGAGTTGAGGGAGGAATGAGAAGCGGAAGATCGTTGAAAGTTCAACAGAACATTCAATGCCAAGAGGCCCCCAACGGGGAAGAAAAGAGAGGGAGAAACTCATGCTATTTCCTTTGACCGCAGAAAACTTCACCCGAGAGAGATATAGCCAAACACCAGTGAACCACCAATCATCCTTCCAAACTCCTTTGGCACCTTACCACCCGTACTTTCCCACTACTCCTCCAATTCCATATCCCCACCAGTATCACCCCATGTCGCCAACGCTTCACATGTTCCTCATCCTCACCTCATCACCCAACGAGGCCTCACCAAACGCCATATCCTAATCAATACCGTACACCCCTACCTTACCGCCTCAACAAACTCAACCATGGACCCAAAGCCCAAACACAAACCAAAGAAGACCACCATATAGCCAAGAAAGGAAGCATCTTGACCCAATCCCTATGACTTATACCGAGTCACACCCCACCATCCGTAACTCTCTCTTGGCTCCTTGCCCGATGAAGCCAAGTGGAGCCCCCATACCCTAAAGGATTTGACCCAAATGCCAAGTGCGACTACCATGCGGGGGCTGCAGGCCATTCCACGAAAAATTGCAGGACGTTGAAGTTTAAGGTGCAAGACCTAATAGATGCTAAGTGGTTGAATTTCAAGACAAATACTCCTAGTGTGGGTCACAATCCTTTACCAAACCACGGAATCCCACAATTAATGCTATAGGGAGTGTTCTACCCAGAGCTCATAAGACAAGCGACAGATGTCAAGACCCCCATGAGGGTTATCTTCAAAGAACTGTAAATTGGGATGATGGAAGCTCATATTGAGAGGAAAAGGGGCGACGAAGGTGAAATAATGTGCAATCTCCACGGGAATGTGGGGCATTCTATTGAGGAATGTAGTGAGTTTAGACAAATCCTTCAAGATCTAATGGATATGCATTTAGTGCAAATAGGTCATCTATGGGACAATGGTGGCGTAAACATGATGGATAAATGTGCTATTCCACAATTGCAGAAGGTCGAAGCCGTAAACTCTCTCGGTCCCTTCCATTGCAAATCCGGTTGTCAAACCGTTGGTTATCTATTATACCGAAGCTCGCATATGTGCCATCCCCTTGTGGCCCGAAACCTATCACCATTCAAGTTCCCGCCCTTTTCCTTCAAGGACACTCGAGCCGTGCCATGGAATTATGATGTGCAAGTCCTTAGAAGCAATCCCACGAATGATCACCGGAAGTTGCGTCGGTTCGACTTCTTTGTTACCAATATATCGTGATCGGGGAGTGACCCGGAGGGCCGCGTCTACATTCCCGAGGAGCCGCGAAAGACCCAAGTAAGAAGAAGAAAAGGGGAATCGTAAAGGCAAAGTCGAGAAAGGGAGACTTCCATTGGGAACGAAGCAAAAGAAAAAGAAAGGCCGTAAAAGTCGAAAGAGTACAAAAAAGAGGTATCGATGAAGAAGCTTGTGAGTTCTTGAAGTTTATAAAGCAAAGCGAATATAGAGTGGTGGATCACCGACCGCACCCCCGCGAGGATATCGCTTTTGTCCTTATTAATGAACTCGAATCGCACGTAAAAGTATTGATGAAAATATCGAATCGTGCTCATGTTTCCCATGATATTACAGCTGACAAGTTAGGTGGTATTATTGGCAACATTACTCGGCGATAATTATGTCACTTTCACCGATGATGAGATACCACCAAGGAATGGGACACAACAAGGCACCGCACATTTCTCACAAATGTCAAAAGCATATAATGGCTAGAGCGCTCATTGACAATGGTTCCTCCTTGAACGTGTTACCGAAATCAACCCTTTCCAAGCCGCCTTTTGACGGGACTTGCATGAAACCAAGCACGATGATAGTAAGGGCATTCGATGGCACCGTAAGAGAAGTCATGGGGGAGATTGAAATACCGGGCTCGTATTGGTCCCGCACTTTCAATATACTCTTCCAAGTGATGGACATTACGCCATCCTACGCTTGTCTTTTAGGACGACCATGGATTCATTCTCACGAGTCGTTCCTTCTACCTTGCACCAAAAAGTAAAATTCATAGTTGATAATAAGATGATTACTGTCTTTGGCGAAGAGGACTTACTGGTGAGCAAGCCATTGACACTCCTTATATCGAAGTCGCAGAAGCTCTTGAAACCGCGTTCCAAGCACTAGAGATTGTCAATGCCACCTATGTGGAAGAAGGAGCTCAAGGTCTGAAGCCTCAGCCATCTAATACATCCATGATGATGGCCAAGGTAATGCTTGGAAAAGGATATCAATATGGAAGAGGACTAGGAATGAATGGACAAGGCATCGTGAAGTTCTGGGCACCCTGCGAAAACAAAGACAGATTTGGGTTGGGGTATAAACCCACCAAAGCAGACAGAAGAAGGGTCCTAGAAGAGAAAAGGGAGAGGAGGTTGGCTAGGTTGGAAAATCGGGAGCCTAAAGCTGAGAGGATCCCCATCTGTGACATCCGACGAAACTTCCGAAGTGCGGGATTAGTGTTTCAACCAAGTGACCGCCATCGAGGACGATCTACCCATCAATCATTGTGTCAACTTGGTGTACCCTTGCTCCCCGTATGCGTAACTCAACAATTGGGAGAGCGTTGATTTTCCCATGACTTATGAAATTGATTCAAAGTAATTTTGTAATGCTAATCCTTTAGCTCGCCTTGAGGCTTTAGGATAATGTGTTGTGAAAGCGGCTCACATGTTTCCATTTCAATATTTACTATCAATAAATGCATTTTCAGATTATCTTGCTATTTCCTTTTTCTTCTTTTTAACTTTTTGCTTGACCATTTCATTAACCTTTATTCATTACCCTTTTTTTTACTTGTGTTACACCAATAAATGCAGATCTGAAAGTGACTCTCTTGAAAATGACAGGGCTATGACCCCATTATACGATTTTGACCACCCCGTTAATCATGTTGATGAGGATAATGATGACAATTGGGAACCCTCTCCCGAGCTAATGAGATTAATGGAACAAGAGGCCAAGGAAATTCAACCCCACGAAGAGCCAACCGAATCGATTAATTTGGGGACCGAGGATGATAAAAAGAAGTTAAAATTGGCACTACCATGAAAGAAAATGAGCGAAGCAAGTTGGTTAAGCTCTTATCCGATTATTGCGATGTTTTCGCCCGGTCGTACCAAGATATGCCTGGCCTAGATACTAGCATAGTTGAGCACAAATTGCCTTTAAAATCGAATGTCCTCCTGGCCAAGCAAAAGTTGAGACGAATGAAGCCGAGATGTCACTAAAAATTAGAGAAGAGGTTAAAAAGCGCTTTGATGCAGTGTTTCTCGCGGTTGCAAAATACCCTCAATGGGTTGCTAACATCGTCCCCGTCCCAAAGAAAGATGGGAAGGTGCGAATGTGCGTTGACTATAGAGATTTGAATAGGGCCACCCTAAAGACAACTTCCTCTACCTCACATTGACGTTTTGGTGGACAACACCGCTCAACATGCATTTTTCTCTTCATGGATGGTTTCTCGGATATAACCAAATCAAGATGGCGCCCGAAGATATGGAGAAGACCACATTCATCACTTTGGGGGAACCTTTTGCTATAAGGTGATGCCATTTGGATTGAAGAATGCCGAGCAACTTATCAAAGGGCGATGGTGGCATTGTTCCACGACACGATGCACAAAGAAATAGAAGTTTACGTGGATGACATGATTGCAAAGTCAAAAATGTAAGAAGATCACTTAACCGATTTGCAAAAGCTCTTTGACGATTGAGAAAGTTCAGTGCTCGATCAATCCTACTAAGTGCACTTTCGGGGTAAAATCGTGCAAGCTCTTAGGGTTTGTGGTTAGTGAGAAAGGGATAGAAGTTGATCCGCACAAAGTTCGAGCAATCATAGAGATGCCACCTCCTCACCGAAAAAGAAGTTCGTGGGTTTTTGGGAAGGCCGAACTATATTGCTAGGTTTATATCCCAATTGACAAAGAACATGTGAGCCAATCTTCAAGTTGTTACGTAAAAACCAGACAAGAGAGTGGAATGAGGATTGTCGTGGCATTTGAGAAGATCAAGCAAGATTTGCAAGAACCCCCGCTTTGGTACCTCCAAGGCCGGAAGGCCACTCATCATGTACTTGACCGTGTTGGATGAATCCACGGGTTGTGTACTCGGGACAACACGATGAAACCGCGTAAAAGAAAGAGTGCCATCTATTACTTGAGTAAGAAGTTTACTAACTATGAGGCAAAATACTCATTGTTGGAACGAACATGCCGCGCCTTGGCACGGGCAAATTTCCCACCTAAGGCAAGGCATGTTGTGTTGCACTACTTGGTTAGTGTCCAAAATGGACCCGATCAAGTACATCTTTGAAAACCTGCTCACCGGGAGGATTGCACGCCGGCAAGTTTTGCTATCGAATATGACATTGTCTATGTCACGCAAAAAGCAATCAAAGGCAAGCTCGCATTTCTTGGCTAGTCAACCAAAGGAAGATTATGGGTCTATGCGCAGTGTGAGTTCCCTGATGAAGATGTAATGGCTTTGTTCAGAGAAGAAAACCCTCGAAAAAGAAAAATGGACTTTGTTGTTCGATGGAGCTTCCAATTCACCGGGGCATGGAGTCAGGGGCCATACCGATTTCCCCGAAAATAATTTCATCCCAATCACCGCTTCTATTGTGCTTCGACCGTACAAACAACATAGCCGAGTATGAAGCGTGTGCCATGGGAATCCAAGCAGCAGAGACTCAAAGGCAAAAGTTCTTGAGGTATATGGGGACTCGCCTTGGTCATCCATCGCCCAAAGGGAGAATGGGAAACTCGAGATGCCAAATTAATTCCCTATCATGCCCACATCAAGGAGTTGATTGAACAACTTGACGAAGTTACATTCCCAAGATATCCCTCGAGAAGATAATCATTGGTCGATGCCCTAGCCACATTGTCGTCAATGTTCAAAGTAAGTCGATATAGGGACTTGCCGCTTATAAAAATGGAAAGTCGAGACCAACCGGCATATTGTCGATGATAGAAGTGGAACCGTATGGGAAACCGTGGTATCATGACATCAAATACTTCATCAAGAGCAAAGAGTACCCTCCACATGCTTCGAAAATGATAAAAGGACCCTCGTAAGACTCGCAATGGGTTTCTTTCTAAATAAGGAAGTACTTTACAAAAGGAACCATGATATGGTGTCGCTAAGATGCGTTGATGCGACGGAGGCGAGAAGATCATCAAAGATGTTCATGAAGGTTCTTTTGGAACTCATGCAAACGGGCATACAATGGCAAGGAAAATACTAAGGGCGGGTACTATTGGTTGACAATGGAGACCGATTGCTTCAACTATGTGAAAAATGTCATAAATGCCGACATATGCCGATAGGATTCACATGCCACCAAAGACCTTTGAATGTTTTAACGGCACCGGCCGTTCTCGATGTGGGGAATGGATGTCATAGGACCCATTGAACCAAAGGCCTCAAATGGACATCGCTTCATTCTCGTTGCAATTGATTACTTCACTAAATGGGTCGAAGTCGCTTCTTATACCAATGTCACTAGGAATGTAGTGGTCGTTTGTCAAAAAGGAGTTGATTTGTCGTTATGGCTTGCCGTGCAAGATTATTACGTATAATGCCACCAATCAATAATAAGATGATGAAAGAGATGTGTGAGAATTTTAAAATTGAGCACCACAATTCCTCACCTTACCGCCTCTAAGATGAATGGGGCGCTTGAGGCAAAGAAACAAGAATATCAAGAAGATCGTCCGTAAGATGGTTGTAACATACAAAGATCGGCACGAAATGCTACCATTTGCACCGCATGGTTATCGCACGCCGCGCCGTACTTCAACCGGGGCAACTCCTTTCTCTTTGGTTTATGGAATGGAAGCGGTACTCCCTATTGAAGTGGAAATCCCATCATTAAGGGTGCCGATGGAGGCAGGACTAGAAGAAGCCGAACGGGTCCGCACTCGACTTGATCAGCTTGAACCTCATTGAAGGAAAGAGATTAACCGCACTATGTCATGGTCACTTTTACCGTAAGAGAATGATGAAGGCCTATGCGAAAAAGGTGCGTCCTCGACAGCTTTCAAGAAGGAGATTTAGTACTCAAAAGATCCTTCCCATTCAAAAGGATTTTCGAGGAAAATGGACTCCAAACTATGATGGACCTTATGTCGTAAAAAGGCCTTCTCGTGAGGAGCTTTGATTCTCACAAACATGGATGGCGAAGATCTACCACTTCCCGTAAATTCGATGCAAAAAAATGTACTATGCTTAAAAAAAAAAAAAAAAAAAAAAAAAAAGAAAAAAATGGCTCGCTAGGGCCGAAAACCCGAAAAGGCGACTCGGGCAAAAGTTAGAGCGACCCGCTAGGTTGAAAACTCTAAGAGCGACCTAGGCAAAAGTTAGGGTTAAAAATGGTACTTGACACATCCGAAGAAGTGAACATACTCAAGTCACAAACGCGGTTTGAGAGTATCTGGGCCGAACCGGGGCAGTTTGAATATATGAAGTCTTATCGGGAGACACTCCCAATATGTAAAAGCCGGGTCAAATCATATTCCTAGAAACAGACAAGGGGATGTTCAAGGTCGCGTACATGAGAAATTAGCACTGATCATCCAAGAGAGCATCACTGGAAGAGTTGGAAGATTCCACTCCAACATTTCTTTTGTAAACCTTTTCAATTCGAGTCCCATTTGTACTACCTTTCTTGTACTTTTCTTGTCCATAATGATAATCCTTTTGTTGCAACCCATTGTTGATTTAATATGCATTTTTATGATAGTTTTATATTGAGATGTGAAACATGTGACAATATGATAAAAGCATTTAGATTTGCTTTAACAATCTCAAGGTCATGGGAAACGCAATGAAATCCTAACAAGAGTTGATGAGAAAAGTAAGATTTATCAAGCAAATCATAAGGCCAATCAATTTTGCCGTTCAATTGCGATCCTCGTCATGTGGGAAAAAGTCCTTAAGGGTTGCATGAACCAAAGCTCGATAAAAAAAAAAAAAAAAAAAAAAAAAAAAAAAAAAAAAAAAAAAAAAGCAAAAACAAGATTTGCTAACTCGGGCTTGCTCATGAGAATCCCTACAAGAGGGCATTCATTGCATCATGCATCATTTCTAGCATCACATGCATTGTCCTCAGGCATCACATCCATTGCATCATCATTCATTGCATCATGCATCATTTCTAGCATCACATGCATCCTCAAGCATCATCATGCATCACATCCATTGCATCATCATCCATTACATCATGCACCATCTCTCGACATCACATGCATTCACAAAACTTTGCTTTTAGTTTCTTCCCCGCACTGTTGTCTTTCGTTTCCTGGTCCCCGCACCCATTGTCTTTTAGTCTCCGGGTCCCCGTACCCATTGTCTTTTAGTTTCTGGGTCCCCGTACCCATTGTCTTTTAGTTTCCGGGTCCCCGTACCCATTGTCTTTTAGTTTCGGTCCCCCCGTACCCATTGTTAGTTTCCCCGTCCCATTTGTCTTTAGTTTCGGTCCCACCCATTGTCTTTTAGTTTCGGGTCCCCGCACCCATTGTCTTTTAGTTTCTGGTCCCCGCACCCATTGTCTTTTTAGTTTCCGGTCGCACCCATGTCTTTTAGTTTCTGTCCCCGTACCCATTGTCTTTAGTTTCCTGGTCCCCGTACCCATTTGTCTTTTAGTTTCCGGTCCCCGCACCCATTGTCTTTTAGTTTCCGGTCCCCGCACCCATTTTTTTAGTTTCCCCCGCACCCATTGTCTTTAAGTTTCTCTCGGGTCCCCGTACCCATTGTCTTTTCTTCGGGTCCCCGCACCCATTGTCTTTTAGTTTCGGTCCCCGCACCCATTGTCTTTTAGTTTTTCTGGTCCCCGCACCCATTGTCTTTTAGTTTCTGGTCCCCGTACCCATTGTCTTTTAGTTTCCGGTCCCCGTACCCATTGTCTTTTAGTTTCTGGTCCCCGTACCCATTTGCTTTTAGTTTATGGGTCCCCGCTTGCCTTTGCTTTTAGTTTCTGGGTCCCCGTACACCATTGTCTTTTAGTTTCTGGTCCCCGTCCCATTGTCTTTTAGTTTCGGTCCCCGCACCCATTGTCTTTTAGTTTCTGGGTCCCCGTACCCACTGTCTTTTAGTTTCCTGGGTCCCCGTACCCATTGTCTTTTAGTTTCCGGGTCCCCGCACCCATTGTCTTTTAGTTTCCGGGTCCTCGCACCCATTGTCTTTTAGTTTCTGGGTCCCCGTACCCGTTGTCTTTTAGTTTCCGGGTCCCCGTACCCATTGTCTTTTAGTTTCTGGGTCCCTGTACCCATTTGCTTTTAGTTTATGGGTCCCCGTACCCATTGCTTTTAGTTTCCGGGTCCCCGTACCCATTTCTTTCTTAAGTTTCGGGTCCCCGTCCCATTGTTTTCGCTCTTCCCCGCACGGGTCCCGGTCCCCGTTGTCTTTTAGTTTCCGGGTCCCCGCACCCATTGTCTTTTAGTTTCTGGGTCCCCGTACCCATTGTCTTTTAGTTTCCGGGTCCCCGTACCCCTTGTCTTTAGTTTCTGTCCCCGCACCCATTGTCTTTTAGTTTCCGGTCCCCGTACACCCATTTGCTTTTAGTTTCCCACAGGTCCCCGCACCCATTGTCTCCGTTAAGTTTTCGGTCCCCGCACCCATTTCTTTTTTAGCTTTTGTCTTTTAGTTTCCCCCGCACCCATTGTCTTTAAGTTTTTCGGGTCCCCGCACCCGTTGTCTTTCTTTTTGGGTCCTCGTACCCATCGCTTCCAAAGCAAGCAGGGGGACCTCAGGGCCCGTCACCTTTTTCTTTTCTCGTCAAGCTTCAAGGATACCCGACTCCGCAAGTTTTGTGCCTTTTCTCGTTTTAAGTTTCGACAAGTTTCACGGCACTTGACTCAAACTTTCTACCTCATTTAATGTCCATTCTTTTTATACAATACGCTTTCCTTTTAAAAAAAAAAAAAAAAAAAAAAAAAAAAGAAGTGAAAATTTTCATGGACAAAATTAAATCAATTCCTTTGCTTCCCATTTATGTTAAATGTAAAGCAAAGGGGGGCAACTGTTGATACCCAATTTTGTCCATAAAATTTTTATACTTAATTACAATATTTTAAAAAGAAAATTTGAAAAAAGGGGGCATTGCATGCCCGCACACGTAAAGGAGAATGCATTAAATGCATTGAGGCAAAGAAAGGAAAAAGAAGGAAAAGGTTCGATAAAAAGGAGGATGGGGGCTCAACGTAGGAGGCTCACGCAAAGGAAAAAAAGAAGGAAATGTCGTGGAGAAATGATGAAAGAGTGGAGGTATTTAAAAGGAAAGAGCATCGAAAAATGGGGATCCCGATCTTTTTCACACATTTTTTCACCTTCAAGAACCGTAGAACACATTCCATTTTTCACCACCCTCATCACCAAAAACAGCACCTTCACCCATTCTCCACGAAGACCATCGTCTTTGTCATCCTTCATCTCATCTTCAAAGCCTCCAAGAAGAAGAAAACGTGAACCATCTCCATCTTCACGACCACCATCTTTTACCTTCCCAAATCATCCCATCTTCAGCCAAGGAAAGAAGATTGATGATGTTGAGTTAATCTCTCGGTGGTAGCTGAAAAAAAGGAAAAGCAAGAATACTGGGAGGCTGCTGGGAACGAAAGGGATTTCTCGATTCTTTTGAGTTGAGTGTTACCGGTAGCACAAAAGAGGTATGCCTTTTTTCATCACTATCCTTGCACCGTTGTGAGTAAAAATGTAATGTTCAAATGCATGCTTGATACCGGCCGGTTAATTATGTTGCCCATCTTTTTTTCTTTTCTTTTTTAGCCACGAGCACCATACTCACACCGGCACTCTTCCCCTTCTCGCATCACATTTCTCAAACCACCAAAGAATCCATCTTCACCTCCGTAAAACAAGAACCACCACCTTCAATAACTTCACAAAACACCATCATTCCCCATTCGACCGTCGAAATCCAAAGAACCCCCGAATCCCTTTTCCCGACCGTCGAACCCAAGCACGGATCCATCATACCTCTAACCGACCGTCGAACTACCCCCGAATCCCTTTCCCGACCGTCGAACCCAAGCACGGGATCCTTCATACCTTTAACCGACCGTCGAACTACCCCCGAATCCCTCCAATCCCTCCGCACCGACCGTCGAACCACTCCACAAAATACCATCATTCCCTCTACCGACCGTCGAACTACATCACTGACCTTCACCCCATTCGACCGTCGAACCACACCATTGTGACCCTCAACCCCCTCACAAAGCCCACCTTCACTTCATTCGACCGTCGGACCAACAACCATCATACCCTCACCGACCGTCGAATCCCCATATACCAACCTTCACCATCCCCTCTCACTATTACTGTGAACCCACACCACCATCCTTCAACCACCCATTACGCGAAATCACCTCAAAAAACCAACTTATACCCGACCGTCGAACCCCAAAATCCGACCACTTCCCTTTCACCTCCAAAATACTCACTATCTTCAAAGCCTCCATAATCCCCATCACCCAAGCGCTTCCATAACCTCTCCAAACACTACCGAACCGACCGTCGAACCGTGAGCTCCACTCCCCTCACCGACAACCCATCCAAACCTTCACACCATCAACCAAACTTCCATCCCATCCGACCGTCGACTCCCAATCCCTTTGCAACCGACCGTCGAATCCATCACCACGTCCCAACCGACCGTCGAATCTATCCCATCCTTACCCCCAACCGACCGTCGAACTCCCAAACAATCACCCCTTTCCAACCGACCGTCGAATCCATCCCATCCTTACCCCCAACCGACCGTCGAACTCCCAAACAGAATCACCCCTTTTCAACCGACCACAGAATCACTCAATCTCCACACTCGACCGTCGAATTTCCCCGATCCCTCTCCGCACTCGACCGTCGAATCTCGTGGTCCAAACCCTCCCCCAAACGTCCTCTCGTATGTGCTCGATATTGTTACCCAAGTTTTCAAGCTCTCTTTCCTTTGAATTGAATTGTTGATCGCCTATTGAGTTTGAATTTGATTCACGTGGGTCCGCCATTCATTTCATATTAAGGCAAAAATGATACACTGTTTTGGTAAAAAAAAAAGAGAAAGGGAAAAAGAAAAAAAAATAAAATCTTTTGATCCATGCAATGACCAATGATGATGATTGAGTAGTGAATACTACCTTCAATGTCATTTGGATCATAAGGGTTTATTGAGTAGCCTAGTGCTAACTTGAATCCTCGTGCAAGAATGGATTCACTTTCAAATAAAATCTTTTAAATAAAATCAACCAACCCACACTTATTTTATAAAGAACTACGTGACTTTGAGTTCCTCATTGCACCCGAGGATACGAGGAGCAGTAAATCTCATATTCTCACAAGCCAAAAAATGATAAATTTTCATGATTTGTTGTTTCTTTTATTTCTTTTGCCAAAAAAAGGTGAAAAAATTCCCTAAAAAAAAAACTAATTACAAAGTCTTTTGTTTAAAGGGGTAAAAATAATATATTTGAGATTATTAAATTTTGCACAACTAAAGAAATACATTCGGTCAACACCTAGAAATCACTCGCTTCTAAAATTTCATCTAAACACATTTCCTAAACCTAAACACCATTCTAAGAACATCTCTAGTTATGAGTTTTTCCAAAATCATTCAACGAGCTTCAAATCCAAGTTTCAAGTTTCTATCAAAAATAAAAAATTCCATCTTTGTGCTTCAAGAGAAACCATTCGGTCAACACCTTCCCTATCATCCAACCATAGATCTTGAATCTACATGATATTCTAAGCAACCATGTTGGACTCAAACTCATTTTCATGGACTTTCTTCAAGATCAAAGGTATTAGATTTTTGAGGTGAAGTATAAGAAGACTTCATTTCTTCTATTCTTTTTCATGATCTAAACCATGTTTGATCCATGGTTAAAATGAATGATTTGAAGAGTATGGAAAATAAACAAAGGGTTTGTTTTTCAAGAGAAACAAGAATGGAATTTATTTAAGTTAGAAGAAAAATATTTCATGGTTCCAATGGCCATCTATAAGGTTTTGATAATTTAGAAAAATGTTTTGATGTTATAAAATATAAGAATTTTCCAATAAGGATTTTTGAAAAGGGAATTAAAGTGTTATCAAGTGGAATTTTCATAAATAAAGGAAAAAGGAAGATTAAAGGTGTTGAACTTCAAATTATTTTAAAGAGAATTAATTTTAGAAGTGATTTAGAAATATAAAAGAAAACATTTGTAACTTAAATTTACTAACGTAGAATTTATTTATTGGATTTTGGAAAACGTTAGAAAATTTAAAGTTAGAAACAATAATTAAATCAACTAAATGTGATTTTGTAAGACTAGATCAATAAAAAGTGATTTTGTGAACAAGAATACGGTCTTTGAGGAATTTTTATTGATTTATTTTGTGTAAAAAGATCCTAAGTGTTTTTCTAAATATGAGTTTTGAATGAAACGGGCAAACATTGATTTTAAGGATTTGCAAAGAAAGTGAACAAGGATTTGCAAAGAAAGTGAAAAAGGATTTGTAAAGAAAGTGAAAAAGGATTTGAACAAATGAGTTTGGTTTTTATAACCTTCGGTACTTTGGTTTTGAAAATAAAATTTTAACGGTTTTGTTTGTGTAAAACCATATCAATTTAGAAGGAAAAATATTTTGATAATTTTTAATAGTCATGTCCACGTTTTTGAAGGCTTGTAATGCCTAGATTTTGATGAAACAAAGTAATTTTCTAAGTGAAAATATAATTGATTTAATACAAGGAATTTGAAAAGGGAATCAGAGCATTTTAATCACTTGAGAAATTAAGTTTTTGTAAATGAAAATGTTTTCGAACTTTAATTTATTTTGAAGAAGGTTGTGTTTGGAAATGATTTGGGAAAAATAGAGAATATAATGGTATTTTAAAAATTTACTAATGTATAACTTATTTTCAAGTTTTGAAGTGCGTTAGAAAATGTTAAGTTTTGAAACGTTGATTTACATCAATGAAAAATTAATTTTGTGAATTATATTATGGAAAAAGATTTTATTGAGTAAAGAAAATGTGTTAAATAAAGTATAAAGTCATATTAGTTTGAGAAAAGTGGAAATGGAATTTTTGAAGAATGAGAAATATTTTCTGTAATGGAATTGTGGTGAAAAAATTATTTACGTATCTTAAAAACGTAATTTTTAAAGTACGAGTTTGAAATACTGATAAAATATTTCTAAGTGTTTGGAAATACAGTAAAATATTTTTATGCGATTTGAAATATGATAAAATATTACTACGCAATTGGAGATGCGTTGAAACATTTTAAGTGATTTGAATTACGTTTAAATATTTTACATAATTTGAACTACTGTTAAAAAATTACTATATGATTTAAAAGTGATAGAATATTTTTACGTGATTGTGAAAATGATGAAAAATCATTATGTGATTTGAAAAGTGTTTTAAATATTTTAAGAATGATGGAAAATGATTTACGCAACTTAAAAGAATGATTTTTAAGTTACGCAATTTTGAAAATGATGAAAAATCATTACGCGATTTGAGAAATGTATATTTTTATGCGATTGAGAAAAATGTTAAAAAATTTAATATGTGATTTAAAGGTGCAACAGAAGAGTTACAGTATTGTGAAAACGTAACAGAAACGTTTTAGACTTGTGAAAACGAAATAAAAATGTTGCGTAATTTTGTGAAAACACGACGAAAGAATTTTATAACTATGAAAATGTGATAATATGATTTTCCTATTGAAAATACAGTATAAATACTGTAAAACTAGTATATGGATGCTGTGTGAGAAAATGACATGTTTTGCCTGTGATTGGCATTTGGTGCATTATACATGCATTGGAAAGATATATCTGTGATTGGATTTGGTGCATTATACGTGCATTGAAAAAATATGTATTGAAGCATATGATTACATTGAACAAATGAAATTGAAAAGATTTGGCCATTTGGGGTTGGACTTGCACTGATATATTCGTACATTGTATAAAATATGCGTTGAAACATGTGATTACATTGAAACAAATGGAATTGAAAAGATTTGGCCCTTTGGGGTTGGACTTGCACTGATATATTCGTGCATTGTATAAAATATAACTAATAGCTATTATGGCCCTTGTGGTTGAAGAGGGAATGAGAATTGATAGTGAGATCTATGATGGATCTTGGGGCGTCGAGCGCTTGTGGTCGACCAGTGGGCGTTAGCGAGTACCACTGTGCCACTTGGCGATCTGATCCGTTCCAACGCATTGTGATACCCAACAAGAACACGATTCTTTTCAACGACCGGGAGATTGTCTCTGGCTAAAGTGACAATTAACTTTGAGCATTCTTCTCGAAATTGTGAAAACCTCCATGGAGTTATTTTTGATAAACTGAGTCTTTGTGCATATGCATAAATCTGAGCATTTATATCTTATGATATATTAATTGGGGAATGTTGGCTATGACAATTGTTTTGAGTACTTGGATGATGATTGAACTGATAAATGATTAGATGATGGTAGTTGATTAATGCTGATGGCATGATTATGGTATGATCTATCTGTATGATATTGCTGTTTGTGTTATCTCTGTGCTGTCATGTTGGTATTGGTGTAGGTGATCTCACCTCTTTGTTATATTGTTTTGCTTTATCTGTATTGTTAAAATTATACAGTAGAAAGAATGAGTTGTCTTAGACATAACGAGTGGTAGATACTCAGAGATTGATGGAAACATTGAAAAGTGGCTGTCTTAAGTTCAAAGATGTGCCGGGTAGACAATGAGTAAAGTTCTGATGCATCAAGTTGATACAAGAGAAGGAACGAGTATGTTAAGATTTAATGTTAGTGTTATACCGTGCTATTAAGTAGGACCCATCATGGGGTTTGCTACTGTTAAAAAAAATAAGTCTATAAATTTTATATTTCTCTTTAAATTGTGATATTAATTGGTGTCAATATTGCATAATGAATAGTTAAAATATGATTTTCAATATTACCTAATATTTTCAGTAAATTTACGTTTTAGTAAAAAAAGAAATTTTGAAACCCATCTTTTATAACTCAAACTTTGTGCGAACTTCTTTTCAGATTATGAGTTGGGAGTCGGAAATGTGATGCCCTAAGGAAGGTGTTACAATACCCACTTCATAAAACTTCTCATAATTACGACACATGATAATTCCCTTTGGAGTAGTGATCGTATGCAATAATCTAAAGAAAAGAAAATCCTACATAATGATAAGAAAGTTTTCTTATAATCTTTATAAATGAATCACTTTGGTGACAAACATTGATATTGACCTTCAAAGAACTAGTTCATATTAAGATAAAAAAATTACCCAAAAGAAATAAAATAAAGACAGTATACTTATAATAATATGTATATTGTCGATCTATGCAATATAAGACACTAGCAAAACATGTGTCTCTATAGATCACAAAGTCATAGATTCTATTTATTCATATAGTCACAATAAAATTATCTTGTTAAAGCAAATATCAATGCCAGCAAATGACAATTTAAAATCTTAATACAATACAAGATACAAGGGATACACACAATAATTTGTCATAAAAGGTAATAATCTAACTAAACAAAATAAAGTTCAACAAAGGTCTCAAAAAAAAATCTTTAAATAACTATAGAAGTTATGACAATCATTTAAATCTCAACGATCATTAGAGTTCAAAAGACTACTCCTAAGAAAAAAAATGTAAACAAGAACTTAAATATACCAAATAATTATGGAATGCTTAACATCAACTACTTGGGCATTAAATAACGGCTTGTCATCAACATAAGTCAAAACAAGAACTTAAACATAAAATTACAACCCCCTTTGAGGTGAGTATGTAAAAATCTATAAAGGTCCTTCGTGTAAAGCCAACAACAAAAATCCCTAATAATTTAAGAAAATCTTCTTTGGGATGATAACCTTAAATATATATCAGGAATAAACTCACATTGACATGCTTCACATAACCCCGATTAAAACATACAATAACCCCTTTGGAGTGGCGGTTGTATGTCATAATCGGAAAGAACATCTCTCACATGATGATAAGTTAAATGAACTTACATAATTAAACAAATTACTTTGGTGATAAATGTTCATATAAATCTATAAAACCAATCATACAAGAAATAAATGCCCAAATAAACAAAATATTTGATTCATTCAAAACAAGATACTCATCAACATGTATGTCACTTGTCAAAAAATAACCCATAATGCATTCCATAAACATTTAATTTTGTACTATGTAAAATACACAAGGATCCAGGAAGTACAGATTGCCTTTCAATTTAAAATATCTATAATTATTTTCTCAATAATCACAATTCAGAAACACATTCCAAAAAAAATTACAAAATATGATAAATAATCAAGGATATTAATAAACAATTTAGCACAGCAGAAGAGAAAAATAATAATAATAACAATAAATGTATGAACTATGAATTATAAAGGAGCATCCATATTGCCATAGGTTTTCAAACCAGCCTTGTACAAGTTCAAAAGACAAAACACCCGGGATTTAATGTTTCTTCATCCAAAACCAATTTCGATTAACATACATATAATTAATAGCAAGAAATTCAAATAATAACAAGATGCCACCAAGAATAGTTGCTGGCCTTACAAGTATCGCACAACGCATATAAATGTAAAGGCGAATTCCGTGTCGCAGTATGTATTCAAATGGGCAATTTTGATCCCAAGAAAAAAGAGAGTAAAATTTTGCCCAAAAAAATGACAATAAAATAAAATTCAAAAAATAAATATTTAGCACAGCAATATATATATATATATATATATATATATATATATATATATATATATATATAATATTATTTCCATTTAACTGATTTATGAAAATAATATACATCAAAACCAAACATGCGTTCAAACGCATTCAGTAAGTTAAATTACATTGAAATGGGTATAACAAGGAGAGTTCTATATGTATCTATCTTCCACCAAGTCAAACACATATATAATAATAAGTGTGAATAGCAAACCAGTAGCTTTTAGCAATCGAATAGCTTTTAGCAAACGAAATTGCTTTATGCAGTTTCAAAAACTAAACAAAATCTTCACATGTTAAAAAAAAATAAAACCCGTTATAAACTTGTTACCCCTATATACTGATTCAATGAATTTTGGAGTATGTGAACTCATGATTAAGAGTATTAAAAAACCCCTATACTGATTCAATGAAATCTTCCACCAAAGAAATTTGTCAATAATCATCACATTTATCCATGGTACGAAAATTGTAATATCATGTGCAATTTTCTTCAAACTTATATTATGGATCTTGAATTTATATGATGTGACTCTGATGCCACATGTTAAATATATAGGATCATATACATTCAAGACACTAACATAGCATTTTGAATAATAGAACATACTTGAGTTTACCATGAATGATTATTTAGGGTTATGACGAGGAGTGTATATTTAATTAGATCATTTTCTTTATTTATTTCTTACGACAGACGACTGTTGATGAGACAAGCCACATAACATATTAAGGTAGTAGGTAGGGGATCTAGTCACATATTTATAACCATAACATATTCTCCCATCAAGAGATACTATTAGGAATAAAACCCTAATGGGACAACAATTAAATAGGCCTATACTGTTGTCTAACCATATTAACTCAATAATAAATGTGCACGACTTACAACATGAATCAATATTAATATTGAGCTCATAGTGTTTGTCTACATCCCAGATTATATTATCAACCCAATTTTCATAAACAAAACATAATAATTAATTGTAATTCCCATAAGAAAATTCTAACATAGTAGCCTATTTCCCTCATAATAAACCTTTGTTTTACTTTCTAGTAAAACTTTGATAAATCAAGTTTGTAAGATTTAGATTATTTTTATTTGATCATATTAGTCTTCTTAAAGCTTTGCTCAAGGATCATCAATCTAAAATTTATCATTCTTAATATTTTAACTAGATAAAAATATTTGAAATATCTAAAAAAGTACTTATATACCATATTAACGAGTTTTCATCCAAGGATCTTTGTACTGTGAGTATCCATAACACTCTTGGGTTACTGTCCTTATATCACTTCGCTTTAATTAAATTTTCTTAAAAGATTACAATTATGATTTTGTTATGATTTATATTCTAAAATTTTTATATTCTAAAATTTTTATACGTAATATGAATTATGAATTGTGAGCTAAAGTTTTTAAATTTTTATTTTAATTTATTACATTTATGATTATTATATATTTCTCAAAAATTAATTAGATAAATTTTGATATCTTTAACTGAATATTAGTTATAATACATATTTTGAACATCTACAGTTAGCTTTGCTTAATTTTTAATTTTAAATGTTCACTTTTATAAAAAACATGTGAATTATAATGATAATATTAAAAATATATTTTAAAATATCAAAAACATTAAAAAAACACAATTAGTACAGCATGGCATGATAAGCATCGAATGATGAGACTACACATGATTATGATATACCACCGCACCACCACTCGTCCTTATTGTGGTGTGCGTCCACCACGCATTTGCGTTGCTGGCCCCACCATGCCGTCGGCCTCAACCCTATTCTGCAACTCAGGTCAGGTCTCTGTTTTATTTAGGATATGTGATTTGTTAAATATGATGCATTTTGTTTAGTATGTCCTGTGCCTGTATGTGTGAAGGTGGGATGGGGATCCTCTTTTGCCAAAATGAGGAGAGGATCATATTTTACCAGACAAATAATTCCTCTCTTCTCTTACCTTCTAATCGTCCTGTTTTGTCATTTTTTTCTAAAATGATAAAATAGAATCCTCTCCTATTTTGACCACTAAAAAAAGATACTCATAAGTGAAAGTGAATGTATGATCCAGTAACTCAGTATGTTTTGTACTTGTACGTATGAATGTGTCCTAATGGGAATTTGGATATGTGATCTGTCATTCGGAAGTAGGAAATTGGCTCTATGATTTGTAATTTTTGGAATTGGATACACTACGTCGAATTTTGGTGGCTACTTGATCAGACCCGTTTATTGATAGCCTGTGGTGATGAGTTAGGTTGGACCACGCAGGTTGGCTGTATACCTGCTCTAGGCGCTTGTAAACATGACTCACAAACAGAGTAATGCTATATGGGTGTTGCTATTAAAAACTTGAGTGTTTGCACACTGAAGATTTTCAACCTTTGCAGATAAAAATAAAAAACAGATTTCAACCTTTGATTTTCTTGCTCTATATTTTGAGATATTTGATTTTTAGGTTCTCTCTTATTTACTTTGAATTGTGATGAGATACAGAAGTCCAACACTCTATAGACTTACTCATATTATATCATCTTAAAATATTTTCATAATAATCATCATAATATTTAATAAAAAATATTAAATAAAAAACATATTTAATATTTTAAAAATATGTAAAAAATTACATTATTTCTTGATTTAATAATTATAAGGAATATTAAAATAATCGGTTTGAAAGATATATATAAAATGATTCATTAGTAAATCGTCCTAATTACTCAAAAAGGGAAGCATTGAATGTGTTCTGAGTTTTAAATATATTAAATACTCTTATTTATTTATAAATTTTATACTTTCTATTTTAATTCCTTAACCAATGTAACACTCATTAACATCACTCCTTAATTGAAATGAAACCAATTTAATTGATTCTAACCTTTATAAATATATATACACATTAAAATATTAAAATATAATAATATTTAATGATGTTATGATTTAATGAGTAAAGTCAAGGTTCAAATTTTCTCTTGTTATTAAAGTCAATTTTACTGTTATCTCTCATGAAAACCAAATCTTTAATATTCTTTCACTTCACTAAATAGAGCAATTTTGGACCATTACATTAAAATAAAAATCGTGTTAAGAGATTAATTGATCTTGACCCACTTACACAAGTTCGTATTCATGAACTTGGACACGGTATGCTACACAATTGTATTAAAAAATGGTTTCTGCACTTATACATGTATTTATACAAACTAGCGTTTTGTATTTATGCAATGCATGCATGAGATATACATTAAAAATATTACAATAAATAAATAAAATATATTTAATCTAGATATATGATATCTTAGATGGTTTAGATGAATTTAATTAAGTTATAATTAGTAAAATTTATATTGAAACCTACTCAAAATTAATTTTTTTATTAACTGATTCTTCTCGTACTATGATAATTGACTCTCAATAAATATTTTTTATATAACTTTCCAATAAATAATTAATTTATATAGTTTTAGATAATTTTAGTTTTTGATAATATAGTTTATTTCTTTTAATATTAATTTTGATGTGTTTATCTATTAGGATGTTTTATCAACTTATTATTAAGATTATACCAAAAAAATTTACTATATTTTCTTAGTTTAAAAAACACTTAATAAATTTTTAGTTTCTTTATAATAAAGTATATTTAATTAATTTTACTATATTTTTATACAAAATTTCTACTCATGTGTATGTATATATTGAAGTTTTGTAAATAATATAAAATAATTATATATGAATAAATATAGTAATTCAAAAATATAATTAATTAGTTTAGAGTGAAAATACATATAAAGTAGATATGATATTAGATACTTACAAAAATTTAAAATTTTAAGATTAATCACCAATAAAACTAATTAATAACGTGATCAACTAAAGATATATGAGAATTTTTTAAATTTTTTTGAATATAAATTAATATGCAAAGGTGTATATGTCAAGGTAATTAATTAGTAATTATAAATTTTTATATTTGTAAGTATGAGTAATAAATTTAATTTAAACTTAGCGATATATGTGTACTTTCTTTTTAAATTGTAATACATGAGATGTTATATGTTAGTTATTGAAATTATGTATTTGTCACGACAAATTTTTAAATATATTATTCTATATCAAAATAACATATATCAGAATATAAAGACATGTTGACATATATATACGTAGACATTGTCTATTACGTTACATAATCATATTAAAAAAAGTTCACACGGTCATGGTAAAAAACTAATATAAAAAATTAAATGTTCTAATATATTTCGATGCCATTTCAGTTTATTTCTTAAATCTTTCTACTGAAGCTTATAAATCCAATTTGCCAAAAACTAAAAAAAAAAAAAAAATACAAACGACGGGACGTGGGCCAAACAACTAGTTAACACTTAAAGTGGCATGAATATTTTCTTAATACATTCCATCTACAACACTTACAACACATGTTAATTTCTATTGGAGATTCATACCAGCTATATAACAACTGTATATAAATGGGATAACATACGAGCTATCTGATCTACAAGTGCATATTGTTTGAGAAGTGCAGAAATTATCCTTGCCTTGTTGCTTTGCTTATGTTTGGCAACCAGCAAGTGCATAGTTGATGGGTCGATTTCAACCATATCCAAAGACGAAGATTTGGATTTGGAGAGGCAATTGAAATCATCAACAAGCCAGCTGTCAGGACTATCCATGTATCATCATTCTCATCCTTTTTTGAAACCCCTTTGTTAAATTTTGGTATCAAAATATCTTTTTTACTATTTTATTTGTTGATTTGTGATTTTTGTAGACAGAGTTTGGGCACATTGTTGATTGTATTGATATTAATAAGCAGTTAGCTTTTGACCATCCTTTGCTAAAGAATCATAATCTTCAGGTACTCATCCTCAATAGGAACAATAAGTTTATTTCTTATACTATTTCCTTTTTTTTATATATAACTTTTTTTCTTCAGTTCACTTGCAGCTAAAAACTAGCTTTCAAGATACAAAAGCAAAAGTTAATGGATAGATCAGTTAGACCCTCAAAAATTGGACTTTAGCAGAATTTGTGTCCAAGAGGAACTGTTCCTATTCGAAGGACAACCAAAAGAAGATCTCATTCGCGCAAAATGGTTGTCAAATAATACTGGTTTCTTAACTCAGGCTTTGACTGGTAATCATGTAGGTTTTTTCTTTCATAACTAAATTTAAATAATTGAAACAGTATTAACTTTTCATTTATTATTTTTGTAATAAATATTTTTAGATAATTTTGTTGTTGTTGTAAATCATATAGACCACGAATAATTGTATAGTGAAATTTGAAATCTGCTAATTTGTGAATAATATCTTGTTTGCAGTTTACAGAATTGCATTTAAAAAAAAAAGGTAGTTCTTTATTTTTTTGATAAATATCAAAGGTCCTAAGTTCAAAAGACTCTACCCAACATAGAGGAGCAAGAACTTACAATAAACAAGAGTACAAGAAGCAAGAAGGAATACATTAGAACAAAAGTACATGAAACAGCAAAAAATCACAAAAATTAAGAATAAAACCAAGTAATTTGTTGTTCTTCACAATTGACATCAAGATTAACCCAAGATATTACTTTAAGCTTAAATTTTCTTTTCTAGTACACAAATTGTAAGTCTTTGAAGTACCTTTTGATAGATTGAAGTTTATTCTAATGGAAACGCATCCTACACAAAACGTTCTTATCATCACTCAGCCACCTAAGTCAAAGCAAGCGAAGAGCAGGAAACAATCAAAATCAGATTTTGTAAAATCCATATTTTTTGAAAAGAGATTTCAAGAACAAATACGATGGCCGGGAAGTCAACTTCATTAGCATCATAGCAATCCACAGAATTAACACAAAGTCTTTGCATACATGTCCTTAAAAACACTTAGAATGACAAACTTTCCCAAGTTACTTTTAAAAGAACCTTTTAAACTCCAAAAAAAAACACCCATAGACATATGAGACCATCTAAAAATCTGCTGACATTGAACCAAAAAACTTCCATCTTCTACCTTCCTGCAGACTTATAACCCAACTGTTGCCGACGACCAAATCAGTGGCGCTTTTATTTGGCTTCAAAATGGATCAAAGGATGATATTGATGCCATTTTTGCTGGATGGCAGGTTTTTCTTTTCCTATTTTATTTCACTACTTCCCAGTTTATCTTTAATATATATTTTAAATTTAAATAATTACAAATTGTCATATTTTATTTAAATTTTAATAAAAACAGATACTTCATCAATAATGAAAATATAGCCAGCAACCAAGACTGAGAATGTAAGTTTGTAAGTTTTTAAACTTTAGCATTGGCCAATATTGAGAATTTAGCACAACAACTTGTAATGGCAAACGAATCAGTCAAATTGTATGTTTTTTTTTTCTTATGAACAACGGGGCCACGCCCACAGGCCCAAACCACACAAAAACTACCTTATCAGAACCCACATTACGAAGATCACCCGTCAAAGCAAAAGAAACGGAGACTATTTTTGGTAACGAATATACAAATTTAATAAAATGATTATTAGAATATTAAAGGAAATTACTATTATAACTTAATAAGATAGTCTTTGATGTTAAATGTTAAATATATCAGTGATATCTTACATGCACATTTTTAAAGAGTATTCTTTTATTATTTTTCACTTAATATTAATTTTTAGTAAGTTTAAACAAACAATTATAAATTATCTCCAATGCTATTAATTACTCTTTTTCTTTTAGCAATGATTTAAAACAGTGCATAATTCGTATATTTAGTTGGGGAAAAAAAAAGAAGAAACTAAGTATACAACTTATAGACGGAGAAACAGAAAGGAAAATGACTATAAGTTTAAAATTGCACCATAATCTGTAAATATTTTAAAGCAATTTAATTTAGGAGATACAAGAAATAATAAATGTTTTGAAATAAAATTTAAATATCCCCTCTTATTATTCGTAATTTTTAGACAAATAAAAAAATAATATTTGAATGAGAATAAGAAGAAATTACTCCCCTCAGACTCTATCTACTTCCATGAATTTTTAAACTCCTAAAACTACAAATTCATCTCTTCTTGCTCATCATTTGCCATTCCTCACGTTGCTATCCTACAAATATACACATCATTTTTTGGCATAAAGATTCATCAGCCACACTCTATTTCCAGCTTTGCTTCCAAACACTAAAAACTTCTCTATATATCTTTTTTAAGTTTTTTTTATTAAACTGTCACTAGTGACAAAATTATTTACTAAAATATCATTTTTTTAAATTATTTATCAAATTACTATTTTTTAAAATTATTTATTAAAATACAATTCTTTTGAAATTATATATCAAACTGTCATTGTTTTATCCAACGTGATATTTTTAAATAATTTCTGATTCACATATGATGCACCAAATCAAGTGGCGCATCCATGTGGATTACGTTAAAACGGTTGGTGTAATCCACGTGGATGCGTCATCTTGTTTGGCACATCTTACGTAGATGCGCCATCTTACATAGTATTTTTTATGTGAATACGCCATCTAAGATGACATTTTTTAGTTAAAAATGCCAACACATTTGACATTTTTCACATGGATAAAAAAATTAAAAAAAATAATTATAAGACACTTAACTCATTTCACGTGATTCTCGCACTCCTCCCAAAGACACATGCATTTCACATGCCTACTAGAGAGTGCACCATAACGTTGAAAGACATCACTATCAATTAACTTATTTATAGGTCAAGTGTTTACTTCTGATATGTAAAGTAGTCGATGTGAGACTTTGGTGTTAGCAAAACAAAACAACTAAGTAAGGTAAAAAGATATTTTTATTCGATGTGGGACTTTAGTGTTAACAAGACAAAATAATTAAATAAGATAAGATGATTCTATTTTGACTTTATTTCTATGCTAGTCCACACATATTAAAAAATTTATCACTATTAAGTCACAAGAATATTCTTCTAAAAGATTAGATTATGTTACAAAATATCTCAATTATCATTATTATTACTATTCTGTTTGGTTGAAGTTGAAGAGCTGGCCAAAATTTGAATGCTGTTGAGTGACAAAAGTGAGAGACTATAAGCATGACACACCCCATTGGGATCTAGGCCTGCGCATCCATTCCAATATCAAATTAATCATAGTGCAAAGATTCTTCTGCACTGGTGAGATATGTGACAGTGCAAGTTGAATGCATAGATTCAAAGAATGCTCTACGTCATAGAAAACCTATAAAATGTAAATACATATCAACATCAACTCAATAATGAAAAATAAAAATAAAAAGACATTATTTTTCACATTATTATAATGGAATGAATTTCTCATATGGAATACAAGAAGTATTTCCAGTGAAAGGGAAATACCAGTAAAAGTTAAAGGTCCAATTTAAGGAATCATTCAAATTTAATGAAATGAAAAGTAGGTGTTTGTCAAGACTCAAAACCAATAGTTTCACAAGGCAATGTTTAACGAAAGCTTGTTAAAGAAAAAGCACAGAATTACCACTCATCTACTACTATTACTTGCTAACACCAACATCTCACATCGATTATTTCACAGATTAAAAATAAACATTTAGCCTATAAATAAGTTAATTGATACTGATATCTTCTAACATTATGGTGCACTCTCTAGTAAGCATATGAAATGCATGTATTTTTTAGAGGAGTACGAGAACCACGTGAAATATGTCAAGTACCCTATAAGTATTTTTTCTATTTCTTTTATCCACGTCAAAAATGCTAAATATGTTGGTGTTTTTAACTAAATAATGTCATCTTACATGACGTATCCACGTAAAAAATGTTATGTAAAATGGTGCATCCACCTAAGATGTGCCAAACAAGATGGCACACCCACGTAGATTATGCCAATGCACCACTTGGTTTGACACATCTTACGTGAACTAAAAATTATTAAAAAATACAACGTTAGATAAAAAAATAACAGTTTAGTATATAATTTTAAAAAATAATATTTTAATAAATAATTTAAAAAAATAATAATTTGATAAAGAGTTTAAAAAATAATATTTTAATAAATAATTTTATCGTTAATAACAGTTTGATAAAAAAAACTCTTTCTTTATGGTTAAAGGAGGTTGGTCCCATTTTAAAGTAGCATATTACCACATGACAAGATAAGGACTTACAAGTTACAATGATACTTACTTAAATCTTACAGATGAATGATTACTAATAGAAATAATCCCAAAACCTTCCAGTGGACGTAATTCGATTCAACTAGTTGAACCAACTCTCATTACTAAAGCTTTTAAAATCTTCAATCCCGAAACCATCTTCCTTTTTCTGTCTGTGTAAAGTGTTCCAACCAAAACTACTCTAAATCATTTTTGTGAGTAAAATGTATTATACTTGATTTTAAATATTATTATTTATTATGAGGAGGTGTTAGCTGTACCTTTAACAAGAGGCTTTCATTGGTTTATTAATGATCATGAAACGCTAGAGTGGTTACTTTTGGATAATACTTTCTTCCACATTGGTGCCAGGTATATCCAGCATTATATGGAGATAACAGAACCTATTTCTACACGTCATGGGTAAGAAAACATCAGTACATGATTTTTTTATCTTTACAATAATGGAATAATATTTTTATTGACCTTGATATACTCATAGGATTATCGAGTGTATTATTATTTTGTATCTTAATTCTCAATATCAGTGATTAGAATAATTTTTTTTTTTGTTTTTTGCATAAATGTAGTTAGATGATACCAGACATACAGGATGCTATACAACATGCTATGTTCAGGTTTTGTACAGATTGATAAAACAATTTACCGTGGCGCTCCTGTGGTTAATACATCTACCTATGAGGGATCACAGTTTGATTTGCACGTCTCTCTTTCACAGGTAAAAAGTATGCTTCTAAGTTCTTCATTAGCATATATAGACGCAATTATATTTTGACTATGGTTTTAAAGCTACAGTTACCCATAGGAAATTTACTTTACACAAGTGCAACCTTACGCATACAAAAATCTATATACATATAGTTAAACTTAAAGTTGGCGTCTACAAACATATAATGTCACATACTCTTAAATGATGTGTCATCCTACAGACAAATAACCTTTCACATTCTCTACAACTTTCAAAAAAAAAGAATAAAACACAATTATCTACTATATATAAGTAGTGATGTATCATTAATATCAACTAAATAACCTGAATCAAAACATTTGTCAGATGGGTCACCAATTATTGGGCCCATGCTGGCTTTGAAAAAAAAAAGAAAGAAAGTTAGTTTCTCGTAAAGGCCTTAAAGGCCCTTTATCATTATCTTTATTAAGGGATTTTAAAACTTCACCTGTAAGTGGTTACGGACAGAGAGCAAAAGAATAAAAAGGGGCAACCTTGGTGAAGTATTTTGGGGAAAAATTACCGAGAGAGTAAAACAGTGTATTCGTATGTGTGCGTTTTTGGTGAGCAAGACCGAAAGAGAGAAAGAGAAGAATATCCTTTTTGAAGAAAAGAGGTGTGGAGCAACCAGCAGTGGAGAAGATGTTATTTTGGTATCTATTATTTTGTATTTTGAATTCTCTCTATTGCTTGGTTAGATACCCATTTGTTTTTTCTTGTATTGTTATCCATCCAATTGGTAAAGAGTAATTTTTCTGTTGATCCTTGGAGGTTTCAAAAGGACTTGTGGTGTACTCATTAATTATTATTAGTAGAAGATTTTACTGGACTAGGTCTCGTGGGTTTTTCTCTCATATTGGGGGTTTTTCCACGTTAAATTTTTGGTGTCTGTTGATTTCTATTTTCTGTTTGGTGCATCCTATTATTTGCCTAAAATTATTGTTTGTTGTCTGAGATATTTCTAGAGCCTATTATTATTTAAGCAGGGGAAAAAGAGATCCGAATTTGCTTCTGCTTGTTAATATTTGTTATCTTTCCCAACAACTTGTATCAGAACGCTCCGGTTAGGGCTCTGGTTTGTGCTCTAAAGATGGGAGAAGGTGGTGGTGCTGGTACCATGATTAAATTGGATTCTACCAATTACTCTATGTGGAAGTCTCGAATGGAAGATTTGTTATTTTGCAAAGATCTGTATGATCCCATTGAGGAGAAGGGTATTAAACCAGTAGATAAATCTGAGGGAGAATGGAAGAAATTAAACAAGAAAACCATTGGCATGATCAGGCAATGGATAGATCAAACCATCTATCATCATGTATCTAGTGAAACCCTTGCCTACAACTTGTGGATGAAATTGAGTGAGTTGTTTGAGTCCAAAAATGCACTAAATAAGACATTCTTGATTCGAAAGTTGGTAAATTTGAAATACAAGGATGGTTCCTCGGTGGCTGAGCATTTAAGCACTTTTCAGGATTTGGTGAACCAGTTGAATACTATGGAGATTGTGTTAGACGATGAGTTATTGGCATTGTTATTGCTTAGCTCATTACCAGACAGTTGGGAGACACTGGTAGTATCTCTGAGTAACTCTGCTCCTAATGGGAAACTGACTTTCAATATGGTCAAAGACAGTCTTTTGAATGAAGAAACTAAGAGGAAGGGAAATAGCATGGCTAGCTCTTCGACTCAGAATAACGCTTTGGTTGTAGAGTCAAGGGGAAGAAGTCAACATAGAAATTCTCAGAGATCCGATGACCGTAGCAAGTCAAGAGGAAGGTCAAAGACAAGGAAAGACATTAAGTGTTACCATTGCAATAAAATAGGACACGTGATGAAAGAGTGTAGGTTCCTTAAGCGGGAAAAATCAAGGGGTAGAAGCAATAATAAGAGAGAAGATAAAGACAAAGACACTGCTGCAGTTGTATTTGATGGTGAAGTTGTCATTGTTTATGATGATGACTCTGTTAATCTCATATGCCAGGAGTACGAATGGGTTGTTGATTCTGCTGTCTCCTTTAATGTTACACCACACCGTGAGTACTTTGCATCCTACACTGCCGAAGATTTTGGGGAAGTGAAGATGAGAAATCAAGGGGTAAGTAAGGTTGTTGGAATTGGAGAAATTTGGTTGGAGACTAATGTCGGATGCAAGTTGCACTTGAAGAACGTCAGACATATTCCTGACATGCGCCTTAGCTGGATCTCAGTACAGGTACTTGATGAAGATGGCTATCATAATTCCTTTGGTGATGGCAAATGGAAATGTACCAAAGGGACGTTGGTGGCAGCAAAGGGAGAGAAATGGAATACTCTTTATTGGACATCAGCAAAGTTATCTGCACCTCAGGTGAATGCAGTTGAGGATTACTCTACAGAGATATGGCATAAACGTCTTGGTCACTTGAGTGAGAATGGTCTTGATACTTTTGCAAGACAAGGGTTGTTTCTCGTTAGAGGTATGTCTCTTGAAACTTGTTCTGATTGTCTCGTTGGTAAGCAACATAGAGTTTCCTTCTGCACTTATCCTCTATGTAGGAGACCTCATATCTTGGATTTAGTTCACACTGATGTTTGCACTATGGATGCTAAAACCCTTAGTGGTTACTCTTATTTTGTTACTTTTATTGATGACAATTCTGGAAAAAATGTGGGCTTTTGTTTTGAAATCCAAAGACCAGGTACTTGATGTGTTCAAACACTTCCATGCAAGTGTTGAAAAAGAAACAAACAAATTGTTGAAGTGTGTTAGAGCAGATAATGGTGGTGAATACAGGGGTCCATTTGAACACTACTGTAAGGACCATGGAATCAAGCTTGAGAAGACAGTTCCAAAGACCCCCCAGCACAATGGGGTTGCAGAGAGAATGAACCGCACAATTAATGACAGAATCAGATGCATGCTCTCTCATGCTAAATTGCCTAAAGCCTTCTAGGGTGAAGCACTGAGAACTGCAGTGGACTTGATCAACCTTTCTCCCTCTGTTCCTCTTGATGGTGATGTTCCTGAGAGGGTGTGGAGAGGGAAAGATGTTTCCTATCGTCATTTGAGGGTGTTTGGCTGCAAGGCATTTGTTCATATCCCTAGAGATGAGAGATCCAAGCTTGATGGTAAGTCTAAACAGTGTATTTTCTTGGGTTATAGTCGTGATGATTTTGGTTACAGGTTTTGGGATCCGGTTGATAAGAAGATTGTCAGAAGCCGAGATGTTGTTTTTCTTGAAAACCAAACCATTGATGATATTAGCAAGAAGGAGAAGCCAAAACAGATTGTTCGTGGGGACATTGATGTTGAGCTAGAACCTCCTACCAGGGTCACTAATAACAGGGGAGATGCGAATGCAGATGTGAAGAATATAGTTGATGTGCCTGAGCCTCAAGTCAATGAACCACTTGAGCCAATTCCTCCAGAACCACAGCCTCAGTTGAGAAGATCTACTAGAGAGTACCATCCTTCACAGAAATATCCTCCTCATGAGTATGTGTTGTTGACTGATGGGGGAGAGCCAGAAAGTTATAAAGAAGCTATGTCACATGAAGAGAAGGACAAGTGGTACAAAGCCATGCAAGAGGAGATAAAATCCTTACATAAGAATCATACATTTGAGTTGGTGAAGCTGCCTCAAGGCAAGAGAGCACTAAAAAATAAATGGGTGTTCAAACTGAAATCAGAGGAGAATAGCTCACAACCAATGTACAAGGCAAGGTTGGTTGTGAAGGGCTTTAGTCAGAAGAAGGGAGTTGATTTTGAAGAAATATTCTCACCTGTGGTCAAGATGTCCTCAATCAGAGTTGTACTTGGCTTGGCAGCTAATTTAAATTTGGAGATTGAGCAACTTAATGTGAAGACAACTTTCCTCCATGGTGACTTGGAGGAAGAAATTTTCATGGAGCAACCTGAAGGTTTTGCAGTCAAAGATAAAGAGAAACTTGTCTGCAAATTGAGGAAGAGCTTGTATGGGCTCAAGCAAGCTCCAAGGCAGTGGTATAGAAAATTTGATTCCTTTATGATAGATCATGGGTATGATAAAACCTTTTCTGATCATTGTGTTTTTGTTAAGAAATTTTCTGATGGAAAATTTATTATTCTTTTGCTTTATGTTGATGACATGTTGATTGTTGGTCATGACATGAGCGAGATACAAAGTCTCAAGAGAGAGCTGAACAAGTCCTTTGCAATGAAGGATTTGGGCCTTGCAAGGCAAATCCTTGGCATGAAAATTGTTCGTGACAGGAAGAATGGAAAATTGTGGCTATCACAGCAAAAGTATATTGAGAAGGTATTGGAGAGATTTAATATGGGCAATTCCAAATCTGTTAGCACTCCACTTGCAGGTCACTTCAAGTTGAGCCATCAACAAATGTCCTACAAGTGAGAAAGATAAAGAAGAAATGCAGAAAATTTCATATGCATCTGCGGTTGGTAGCTTAATATATGTGATGGTATGTACAAGGCCTGATATTGCTCATGCTGTTGGCGTTGTTAGTCGCTTCCTCTCTAATCATGGTAAAGAGCACTGGCAAGCTGTAAAGTGGATACTCAGGTATCTCAGAGGTACTTCTGGAGTTTGTTTATGTTTTGGGAGTGGTGAGCCTGTGTTGAATGGTTACACAGATGCAGACATGACTGGTGATGTGGATTCCAGGTAGTCTACTTTTGGTTATATGATGACTTTTGCAAAGGGAACAGTGTTATGGCAGTCCAGATTGCAAAAATGTGTCACTCTGTCTTCTACAGAGGCAGAATATATTGCTATTATAGAAGCTGCCAAGGAGCTCTTATGGATGCAAAAATTCCTACAGGAGTTGGGACTTTCACAGGAAAAATATGTTTTGTACTGTGATAGTCAAAGTGCTATCCATCTGAGCAAGAACTCGGCCTTTCATTCAAGGTCGAAGCATATTGAGGTTCGGTATCATTGAATACGTGATGCACTGGAGATGAAGCAATTATCATTGGAGAAAATCCATACTGATGAGAATGGTTCAGATATAATGACAAAGACCTTACCTGCAAGAAAATTTGCTATTTGCAAGGAGAAGGCGGGTTTGATTGACTATGGCCCCAATTAATCGGTGAGGGGGAGAATTGTCATATGGGTCACCAATTATTGGGCCCATGCTGACTTTGAAAAAAAAAGTTAGTTTCTCGTAAAGACCTTAAAGGCCCATTATCTTTAGTAAGGGATTTTAAAACTTCCCCTGGAAGTGGTTACGGACAGAGAGCAAAAGAATAAAAAGGGGCAGCCTTGGTAAAATATTTTGGGGAAAAACCACCGAGAGAGTAAAACAATGTGTTCGTGTGTGTGCGTTTTCGGTGAGCAAGACTGAAAGAGTGAAAGAGAAGAATATCCTTTTTGAAGAAAAGAGGCGTGGAGCAACCAGCAGTGGAGAAGAGGTTATTTTGGTATCTATTATTTTGTATTTTGGATTCTCTCTATTACTTGGTTAGATACCTATTTGTTTTTTCTCGTATTGTTATCCACCCAATTGGTGAAGAGTAATTTTTCTGTTGATCCTTGGAGGTTTCAAGAGGATTTGTAGTGTACCCATTAATTATTATTAGTAGAAGAATTTACTGGATTAGGTCCCATGGATTTTTTTCTAACATTGGAGGTTTTTCCACGTTAAATTTTTGGTGCCTGTTGATTTCTATTTTCTGTTTGGTGCATCCTATTATTTGCCTAAAATTATTGTTTGTTATTTGAGATATTTCTAGAGCCTATTATTATTTAAGCAGAGGAAAAAGAGATCTGAATTTGCTTCCGCTTGTTAATATTTGTTATCTTTCCCAACAACATTAACCACACAACACTTTACTTATATGTATATCCATTGATATACTAGATACCCAGCACATTATCGAATTAATCTCATTTAACATTATCTTTTCACATGCACACACTCACACTCACACAAGCCGTGGGTTAAACAGCTAGTTAATCCTAATTTAACACATAAAATCTATTGTTTAATAAAACTGATTTATTAACAATCATCAATGAAATACAACAATTAAAAAAAATAGCTGTCATCAGCCGAAATCATTATACACTCAAATCTCATTTAAAATTAACATTAAAAAAATGCATACTATGATACCTCTTAATTATCCTAGCAAAAGCATCTAAACAATAGCACATATGATCAATATTAATTTAGTATATCAAACTTGACCAAAAAATACATTCAATCAGCACACTATAAGAGATCAATCCTCTCCAAATGTTAACTCATCTATCATTTTCTTCCTGTCCCGTTTGGTGACGTGTACATGGACAAAAGACTTATCCATCCATTCACTATATATTGAGCTCTCCTAATAACTTTTTATGTTATTTTTGTATTTCAGGATCCAAATACTAAAAATTGGTGGCTAAGAGTTCATGACGTAGATGTTGGATATTTCCCAGCTGCTTTGTTTTCTAACATGCCTTCTGCAGATCTATGTGGTTGGGGTGGGATAGCCCTAGTCCTCAAATGGGATCTGGACACCTTCCAGATGATAATCCTACTCATGCATGCTTTATTAGACAGATTGCATTTAGGGAGGAATCTGGAGGACTAGATCTTGGCCCCGGTTTTGATAGGGTGGACACTATTGCGGACAATCCTAGTTGCTGTGATGTAAAATACTACGGGTATCAGGATCAGGTCATGGGATATTATCTGCTGTTTGGGGAACCTCGTGGTAACTGGGGTAATTGATGATGCCTATTTTGATGTAATTTCCTCAAAAGTGAAAAATAAATAAAGGAACAATATTGGTTGCTTTTATTAGCATTCCTTTATTTTTGTGTATGTAGCTGAAATCTGAAACTAATAAGACTAAATGGCTAAAGTTTCCCTCTGCTTGAATTTCTGTAAGCTTGTAGTTATGTGTAACAGTCTAATATTTACTATTTAAATATATCGTCATATAAAAGAATAATCAATATTGGTATGCTACTTCTAACATATATCAACAAATTAATCCATATCATTCATACACAATGAATAAATATGGAGAGTTATGATAACAAAAGTGATATATATACATCATTGCCTACAAGGACACATTATAATACATAAACTTTTAAACAACAAGATCTAGCATAATATACAAGCTTTATCAACAAAAAAAAAACTTATAACTATATTAATCTTCATACATCTTCTTCTTTTCTTTTAAGAATCTCGCACCTGAATTTACATGACAACACAATCGGGGTGAGAAATCACATATCTTAGTAGAAGTATTCAAAAATCAGTATATATACATATACATACATTCAGATAATATTCACAATTATTGAATTAACACTTCAATCACAAAAGCAAACAACATCTCTATCTCAGAGATACGCAATCGCCCATATAATTGTCATGCTATGCCAAAGTATGTTTAATGTTTATGCCTATGCAATAGCCTAAGTATGAAAATGAATAATGTTATGATACCATATTCAAGAACTTCAATTCCATGGTAATGTCATGAGTGCACGAGTCCTGAACAAAGTAATGAAAATCACATCCATAACCTTGGACAAGCACTGGAAATCCATCCAACGAACATCATTATCACAGAAGAAATCTAGCCCCCCCAGTAGTAAAATCCATCAATTACACGGTTATCGATAATTAACAAGGAAATACATTCTTAAAAGCACAATATTAGGAAGGATATAATCCACCTTGCCTAATATAGATCACCCACATTTACGGGACTCACACCTTTCAAAAAGCAATCACCCATATCTACGGGACTCCCACTTTTCAAAAAGGCAAAACATACAATCATGTATATAATCATGTCTAATTAAATTTTCATAATTAGCATTACAAATCATTATGATTAAAACCATCCACTCTTTAATAAATACTCCTATTAAAGTCTTATCACTCATTAAAAAGCATAAAAGAATGCATCACATAAGTGAGCCTATTCATTTTCCCCAAATAAAGGTTCTGTTCTGTTCTTCCCAGCGAAGAGCACTCAGGCGCTTACACAAAAGAGTTTAGGCGCTCAACGCGTGCTCAGGCGCTCACACATGGGCGTTTAGGCGCTCGATGCACAACAACACGCATAAGCCTGCTGGACACTAGGCGCTCAGATGCCCATTACTCCAGCTGTAGAATTCTGTACTATTCTATTAAGGAACAAAGGTGCTCCACACCCTCAAATCTCAAATCCACTTGGTCTCTCACCTCAGACATGATCCATTAACATACTACAACTCTTAAACCACTTTAATTTCACTCAAAATCATAAATCATGGAAAATCATTCAATACAAAACCTAAAACCTCAAATATCAACTCAAATGGAATTTAAGGCATACAAGGGCCGAAAATCCATTTCCATGCACCCTACCACTCATAAACAAGTCATACTCAAGTTCTCCAACAAAATTCAAGTCAAAACAACCAAAAACAACTCAAAACCTAAAATCACCACATCAAGCCATAACTCAAGAACAAGATTGAGAGAGTAGGAAAATGAGTTAAGAAGAAGGTTTCCCCCTACCGCAATCTTCAGAAATTGAAGTCAGTAAGTCGTTCCTCTGCAAAACTAATTTCTCTCCCTTGCTTGGATAATGATCCTTTTCTTTTAGCTCCTTACTTTCCTCTCTCTTTTCCCTTTCCTGTTGCAGTCGTGAAGTGAGAAGTGAGAAATGAGAGAACAGTCTCATTTTAGTAACTTATATAGGCTAAGGCAGCCTCTAACCCCCGTGTGGTCACTTAGTCACTTAAGTGACTACACTGCTATATCATGATATGTTAAAAATACTTGGATTTTACCAAACTAAGTTTTTTAATTTCCAACAAGTTTAAAATAAATATTAAAATTGATTAAAAATTTTGTTTCACTATTTTCATATTTTTTCATATCTTTTAGGGGTCAATCCCACTCTAAAACACACAATTAATATGTCAAAAAATGTCAAACTAACTTCAATTAATCTCAAACTTTAACCACATCTACTTCCACATATTTGTGACCCAGAAACAAGTTCTTCACACTTATTTTCATTAACTAAGCAGTTTAAGTCAAAATTAGGATTAAACATAGTTTTATTCCACACGAAGTACTATAGCAAAATGGCTAAATGTGTTTAGACAGTCACAAAAATTCACAGGTATGACAAACTAATATTAGGCTACCTCCGTAACTATATATAAATCTATCATATTTATTTAAGATGTTACAAATTTCACTATGTTTTAGATAGTGGAGGAGAAAAAAAGATCGAAAAAGGGAGGAAAAGAAAAGGTTTATCTATTATTATTATTAATTATTATTATTATTATTATTAAAATAGTTTTAAATCTTTTTCTTTTTGAGAGGATGATAAGAAACTTCTGAGAGGTACAAGTAGAACAGACCACACCTTCATGAAAGTTCCGAGCGCTCCTCGCAAGGAATGGGCTGTACCAATTGTCATTCTAGATACAAGAAATATGCATTATTTGATTTTATAAACTAGTCCAACAACTACTTCTTCAGTTGGTATTTGTATCCAAATCCCCGTATATCACTCCGAGCTCTGAGAGGTCCTGCACCTTCTTTTTGACATCATCACAATTATTCTGCAATTATTATTAAGTAATTTTATAATTTATCGGCATTAATGCAATTAGAATTGTTGTGATAAATAAGGTAATTAATAACATTTTCTCTTTCCACTTTATTATAAGATAATACTTTTAATTGAAGATATTATTAATTATTTCAATTATATATCAATTAAATTAAATAATTTATCTCTAATTGATGAAGAGATTTAATATCACCTAAAATTCAAATTTTCTCTTAAATGAAACTTATACGTGTTGTCATTTCACATTGCCACATAATGGCACCGCATGTTTTTACGACATTTCATAAGGAGAACGCACCTTCCACTGGTATTTTAAGAAGTTTTAATATTATTGCTTATAATATACATAATATCAGTTCTGAACTTGATCAAAAACAGTTCACTTTATGTTCTTAGTGAATCAAATTTATATTATAAACCAAGAATAGGAATATCCATTCATCACCAAAGCAATGACAATAATCAATGCATTCAAGTAGCTCAACAACCTTTCTTTTAATAATTTCATTAAAATATATTATTACTAAATTTATTATTATATAATAAGGAATTATAATATAATAAAAATATTAATGATATTATAAAGCAGTTTTATAATGTATTGGTATTAATGCAATTTGAATTGTTGTGAAAAATAAAGTAATTAATAACATTTTCTCTTTCCAGTTTATTATTAAGTAATACTTTTAAATGAAGATATTATTAATTATTTTAATTATATATCAATTATATTTAAATATATACCTCTAATTGATGAAGAGATTTAATGTCACCTAAAATTCAAATTATCTCATAAATGAATTTTACTCATGTTATCCTTTTAGCGTAGCGTGTTCTTGTAGCTTTGTATAGGTGAACTCTATTTTTATTAGAGTTGGTAAAATGGGCTAGCTCAGTCTAACCTTTTGAGTTAAGTTAATACGAGTCAAGTATATTTTAGGTTAGTATTTTATTAGCTTAATCCAACTCGTTGTGGGCTGTAGGTTGATCGAGCTTGCCTACCAGGTCAATAATTCTTTTTTATAAGAAATAATAAATTTAATTTTTTAAAAAATTAAATTAGTGAAAAATATGAAATTTGGGTTACTTAGTTTTGACTAATGATAAATAATTTAGATAACTAGTTTAATTATCAATTTTGGTTTTAATTTTTCAAAAAAAAATGATAGTTTCCTTTTAGGTGTATATTAATATATTTAAAAATTAATTAAAATTTGAACTAATGAACTAGCCCAAAGCGAGCTAGCTCAATTTCTAGCTAGGCTATATTGGGCCCGGGTCGCGTTGAGTCAAATTAAGTTTAGACTTAAATTTATTTAGCTCAACTCGCACTTTTGTCTAGCTATTCGAGTTCAACCCATTTTAACAACTATCTTTATACGTGTATACTATCATGAGATTAATTTTGATACAACGTAGGTGTAAAGATTTTTACACCAATAATCAATCATATATAATATACGTGTGACTTTTGAAGTTATTATTATAAGAATCAAATATTTTTAATAACATAATAATAAATGATTGGTTGATTGTAAAAAAAATTTATACTAACAGTACATATTAATTAAATCCTATTATTATATAAAGGAGATTCCTCACTTAATTTGATCTCAAGTTTTTACTTTATTTTTTTAAAATTACCGTTATGAATTATTCATTTAAATATTTTAAAGTAAATATAAAAATGATAAGATTGTAAATACATTTTATTTGTCTTTTAAAAATTTAAAGGTAAATAAAAATTGAAGAATTGAAAACCAGGCAGTGCCATTCAATATGCTGGAATCTTTTACTGAAAGTCATGAATTGCTGGTGGATTTTTTTTTTGGTCTGGAATTTAAGGGATATTTTAATTATATATTTATTTGACCTAATATATAAATTAAAAGAAAAAAAATGATTGGGGGGATTCATATTGAGATATGAACAAAATAGACAATTAACACTTAAAATGGCATGAAATCATGTAATTACTACCCTCTTTATACTCATTGATATAACTGTCATTTTAGCTCAGTTATCACAATTGAATTCGTACTCCATTTAAAAAAAATCATATTTGTTAACCTAACAAAATTATTTTTATTTATTTTACAAGAAATAAATATTCCCCCTCCATGTCCCAGCACTTATAACATATATTGCTTCTATTATTGATGATTCCCAGCTTTATATAATAGCTGTATAGATGGGATAACCTACGAGCTATCTGATCCAGCAGTTCATATTTTCACTTGAGAAATGCAGAGATGATCATTATCTTATTGCATTGCTTATGTTTGGCAACCAGAAACTACAAAGTTGACGGGTGGATGCCAAGTATATCCAAAGATGAAGATTTGGATTTGGAGAAAGAGTTAAAACTCATCAACAAGCTCCCTGTCACGACTATTCAAGTATCGCCGTTTCTCATCCTTTTTGAAACGTCTTTGTTAAAATTTGTTCTTAAAGAGCATTCTTACAATTTTATTTTTGTTGATTGTGATTTATATAGACAGAATTTGGGCACATTGTTGATTGTGTTGATATTAATAAGCAGTTAGCTTTTGACCATCCTTTACTAAAGAATCATAAGCTCCGGGTACTCCATCCTCAACAAAAACAATTTATCAAGTATTTAGTATTTAAATCTCCCCTTCTCATATATACTATTTCCTTCATTTTTGTTTTTTATTATATGAATGTGTTTGAAATGTAAAAAAAAAAATGAGAAATGATTTTATATTAATAAATCAAATATTGTGTTTAGAATCTTAAAATATAAGAAATACTTTGATTTTTAAAATTTCATAAATTTTATTACTTTTGATTTAGAAATCCTATCAAATATGATATAATTTTTTAGGATTTGATTTGATTTTAAATAAATAAATTATTTTACTCTTACTAATTACTTCTCATTAGGATAAAAATATAAAATAATAAAATAAAATTAGATTAATTCTCATTTTAATGTGTTTCAAATATAATAATTGATTTTAAACTCAATTCAAGTATGAATTTTTGTAATAAATTTTAAATACAAAAGTTGATTTATATATCAAATTAATTTAAATTAAATCAAATAAAATCATTTTTAATTGTTATTGATTCCAAACACAACTTATAATTTTTCCTTTGGTTTACTTGCAGCTAAAACGTAGTTTTGAAGATACAACAGCAAAAGTAAATGTGCATGATAGACCAGCTAGACTCTCAAAGATTGGAATTGAGATTGGAACTGTTCCTATTTGGAGGACAACCAAAGATGATCTTATTCGTGCAAAATGGTTATCAAATATTACTGGTATCCTAACTCAGGATTTTCCAGGTCATCTTGTAAGTTTCTTCTTTGACAAATAACTAAATATAAACAATTGAAACATTATTAACCTCTTATTTTTTCGTAATTAAGGCTATGTTTGGTGCACATGATAGTATAGTATAAAATAAAATGATAGTATAGTATAAGGTATGATAGTATAATTAATAGGATAAGACATAACCCTATCTTTTGTTTGATAACAAAAGGATAAATTAATTGATTGTATAATATTTTTTTAAGACCAAAATATCCTTTAGCATAAAAGTTAAAATAATTAAAAAATAATAATAAAAAAGCTTTATGGTGGTGGTGGGCGGTGGTGGTGGTGGTGGTGGCGGCGGTAGCGGCGATGGCGCGGCGGTGGCGGCGGCGGGTGGTGGTGGTGGTGGTGGTGGTGGCGGCGGTGGTGGTGGTGGCGGTGGCGGCGGTGGAGGTGATGGTGGTGGTGGCGGCGATGGTGGAGGTGATGGTGATGGTGGTGGTGGCGGCGGTGGTGGTGGTGGTGGTGGTGGTGGCGGTGGTGGTGGCGGTGGCAATGGTGCGGCGGCGGTGGTGGCGTTGGCGATGCGGTGGCGGTGGTGGTGGTCGGTGGCGGCAGTGGTGGTGGCAGGTGGCGATGGATGGTGGCGATGGTGGCGGTGGTGGTGGTGGTGGTGATGGTGGCGGCGGTGGTGGTGGTGGCGCGCAATAGTGGTGGTAGTGGTGGTGGCTGCGGCGATGTTGATGGTGGCGGTGGTGGTGGTAGTGATGGTGGTGGTGGCGATGGTGGAGGTGGTGGTGGTGGTGGTGGTGGTGGCGCAGGAGAGAGGAGTGATAAAAATGAAATTGAGGATAAGATTGGAATATAAATCCTATCATGTCTTATCATGTACTAGGGAGGGATAGAGTTATCACCTTAGAATAGGATAAAATGACTTGACCTGATTTCATTATACTATCAGTTGAATGCACCAAACATTGAATAAGACCTGATAGTATTAGCTTATACTATCATGTCTTCTTTATACAATGCACCAAACATAGCCTAATAGTTTTAGACCAGATACGCACTTGAATAATCAGAAGAACTAAATTTTGATTTTTTTTTTCTACAACAAATGCCAAAACAGCTGTTTCTAGATATAAAACTATCTTATCATAAATGACTCCAATAACACATAATCCACCCAAACATATAAGATAACTCATTCAAAACTAACAAATAACAACCCCACCCAGGATAAGGATAAGTCATATGCCTTGTTCTCTTCACCTTGTATACCATTCCTCCCCATTGGATGGGATCATTTGTCCTCAAGGATCGGATATGGAAAATAATTTTGTAGTTGCTCACTGATTCCCATCCCATCTTCCTCTTCTATGTTATTGGATAAGACTCATCTAAAGTGAGTAAGTAACAGTGTATCCACAATTAAATTTTAGTGGAATAAGATCACTATATATTGTAAATTTAAATTAATTAAATCAATGGTGAATACACTTTCACTTGTTTATTTTAGACATAAGTTCACTTTAAAGGAACTTTTTCCTATGTTATGTGGTCCATCATGTAACACTCATCACAATTAAAACACAAGCCTTTCTTTCTTCATTTTTGCATTTCCTTTGATGTAATATTCGTGGTTGGTGGTTTGCTAACACTCTTATCTCCAATACTTCTTATCATTAAGAACACCTTTGTCTTATAATTTTCATTTTGGCATAGTCAATGGCTTTTCTTAGTGTGTTTTAGGCTTCAAAATTTGCAAATCTCCAGCCAATTCCACTTTCAATCCTTCAACACGAGCTTTAATTTGAGCCTTTTGGGTAGAGCAGTCACAGTGAGTTTTGGCTTGTGAGCCAATCCAGCTCAACCCACCGAAATGATGGGTTGGGTTATTCTAAAAATAGCTCATTAAGGCCTCGAGTTATTTTGACTCGGCTCACTTAACCCACGGGTTAAAAGGATTCGAGCCAAGTTGAACTCGAGTTAACCTGAATTTTGAATTTTTTTTAAGAGAATACATATAGACAATGTAGGTCCCTAGCCATTGGGTTGAAAGTTGAAACCCTAGCCACCATTTTATCTTATCTCCAGCTGCCGCTATGACCAAACCACTAGCCACCGCCAATAACCACCCGCTGATGCCATGCGCAGACTAGAGCATCGACCACCCATCACGAACTTTAAGCCTCGCCAATCACCACTGTCCCCATGAACGGACGAAGCCATGACGAACCACGAGTTCATGTCCACCACTCAAGCCACCGTCATCTGCCACCGTCCCCCCACCATTCCACCAAGATTCTGTTGAGTGATCACCACCAAGAACGTGACCAAGAGCCCACTCCTTGTCTATCTTACTTTAGTAATATATATATAAAGTTTGATTTTGTAATTCATGTACTGAGACAACAAATCTGCAAATTTCTCACATGAATGGCCAACATATGGCACCATTTCAATGATTCCAGTTTTCGAATCTTTGCCCAGAGGGAGCTGGTGGTGTTGGAGAAAGAGTTTGAGTTTATTTGCAATATTGGGTCTAGAAAGATCAATGATTTCATGGCCAAGAAGCTCTTGCATTGTTGATGTAATCATATTTTGCTTCAGATGACTTATTGTGATTCTAGTTACAGAGTGGAAAGTCATAGTTGATTATGCTGGTTTTAATTCTAGCTCCTGATTGTGTTGTATTTTTATGTTTTTTTTTTTCATTTTGATGCATTTTCATCTTTTTTAATTTCTTTTTGTACTTTATTGTATTTTTTATTTTTTTATTTCAGATGGGCCAACCCGTTTAACCCACCAATCCTGATGAGTTGAGCCAAGTTTAGTTATTTTTTTAACCCATCACTAAAGTGGACCAACTTAACTCAGCTAAATTTTTATACAACTCCTGATGAGATAACTCGGGTGAGCCAAATTAGCCCATTTTGATAGCACTACTTCTAGAGCCAACTCAACACCATGTTGACTAATCTATTGATGAATTACTTCTTAAAATCTTTTAATTAAGGACCCACTTTGTTTGACATGTGTCAATGCCTCATTATAGTCTTCAAAATTTGTAGGTTCAAACCAAGAGAGTAGCTCCTTTTCAAAGTCTTCTCAAGTTATATGTTTATCCTCTTCCTTATATGTTTGTTGTAACCATTGAAGCCATTGATTGACTTCTCCTTCCATGTGAAAAGAGGCCATGGGAACCTATTGCCCTAGGGGTATTATGCTTTGGTATTGGAAGAACTGTTGTACGTGATGCAACCATTCGAGGAAAATCCATTTTAATGTACCTTGGCAAGACATGGTGTCCTGAGCTACCCTTCTTTGGCTTAATGACAACTAGGGTGTGACTTAGGTCTCCTTCAACTTGTTGTTTCTGTCTATTGATCCCTCAATGGCAAAAAGAACCTCTTGTAACTTGGCTTCAATCTTAGTGTCCAATCCTTGAAGTCTCTCCTCCAATATAAAGTTCATATGCTCCTCTAACCTCTTAATCTTTTCTTTTTGTGATGCCATATGAACCAGTGAGCTCTGATATCAAATGATAAGCACTTGAATAAAAAAAAAATTAAATGATTGTTTTTCTTTTCCTGCTACAAATGCCCAACCAGCCTTTTATAGGGATTAGGCTAACTAGGGATAAATGATACTAATAATAAAGTACCCACCCAAATAATACTAGATAACCCATTCAAAACTGAAACATTACAACCCAACCTATGATAACAATAAATCATACTCATATGTCTTATCCTCTTAATCGTGCTTGTATAGTGAAATTTGAACTCTGCTAACTTGTAAATATATATATCTTGTTTGCAGTTTGCAGAAGTGTTTTGGGTTTTTTTCCAAACTGCCACTGTTGGCAAAACTATTTATCAAACTGCCACTTTTTTTAAACTATTTATCAAACTGTCACCTTTTTAAAACTATTTACCAAAATGTCACTCTTTCAAAACTATATACCAAACTATCACCCTTTTATCCTACGTGACTTTTTTTATTATTTTTGGGCCACGTATGATGTGTCACATGGGATGGCACATCAATGCATGTTGCGCCAACAAGCTTGGCGCAACAAGCATTGATGCGCCATCCTATGTGGCGCATCCTAAGTGGTCATTACACTAGATACGCCAATAAGGTTGGCGTAAGTGAGTCAAATATGCCACCTAGGATGACGTAACTCAACTATATATTACCACCCCCTCCTTCCCTCCGTGCCATTTTGTTAAATTACTATTTTGTTATATATGATTAAACATGTTTGCCGCTTAGTTTTTATTAATGATCTTGGTACTATGGTAGAATTAAATAAACAGGTTCATGTGCCTTTGGGGAGGTCTAATATTTAGAGGAAACTTTGTCAAAATTTTCATAGAATCTAAATGACTGAACTTTGGTTAAATTATGTCAAATATGTTTATACCCTTCTGCGTTAACAAAATAAATGTAAAAACATCTAGGATAAATGGGTATGGGTTTGGTGTTATAGTGAATCTAGGAACACACAAAAAAAGAAAAAAAGAAAAAACTTTTTCCACTTTACAAAGACTCTTGTTGTGACAAGAAAATGGGTATGGGTTTGGTGCTATAATGAATCTATATTACGGTTTATAATCCTATATTTTATAGTCTTAAACAGGATAAATACGTTAACAAGTTTGGCGTAACATAGACACAGCCGTGTCTACACCTAACACGGTCGTGTCTCCTAAAAAAAATTTGACAGAAGCATTTTGGATGTTAGACACGGCCGTGTCTCCTAAAAAAATGTGATAGAAGCATTTTACAAGTTAGACACGGCCGTGTCTAACTTGGAAAACCCTCACAGGGTCCTGTCTAAGCCAAAATGATCTTTTTTTACTCTGAAAACGCGATGTGTTGGCATGTTTTCACTCGAAATGTTTTAAATCTCATTCAATTTACAAAAATGAAGATAATAATAAGGATCTATGTTAAATTCACTAATAAACATAAGCAAATTATCATAATTTATCCAGTTTAAGACTATAAAATATAGGATTATATATCGTAATATAAATTCATTATAACACCAAACTCATACCCATTTGCTTGTCACAACAAGAGTCTTTGTAAAGTGGAAAAAGTTTTTTCTTTTTTTCTTTTTTTGTGTGATCCTAGATTCACTATAACACCAAACCCATACCCATTTATCCTGGATGTTTTTACCTTTATTTGGTTAACGCAGAAGGGCATAAACTTATTTGACATAATTTAATCAAAGTTCAGTCATTTAGATTCTATAAAAATTTTGACAGAATTTTTCTTAAATATTAGACCTCCTCAAAAGCACATGAACCTGTTTATTTAATTATATCATAGTACCAAGATCATTAATAAAAACTAAGCGGCAAACATGTTTAATCATATATAACAAAATAGTAATTTAACAAAATGGCTGAGTTACGCCATCCTAGGTGGCGTATTTGACTCACTTACGCCAACCTTGTTGGCATATCTAGCGTAATGGTCACTCAGGATGCGCCATCCCATGTGGCTCATCATACATGGCCCAAAAATAATAAAAAAAAAGTCTTGTAGGACAAAAGAGTGGCAGTTTGGTATATAATTTTGAAAGAGTAGCATTTTGATAAATAGTTTTAAAAAAGTGACAGTTTGATAAATAATTTTAAAAAAGTGATAGTTTGATAAATAATTTTACCAACAGTGGCAGTTTGATAAAAAAACCCAAGTGTTTTTGAAAAAAAAGTGATTCTTATTATGGATTTAGCGCAAGTATTAGTACTTATAACCCAACTGTTGCCCAAGACCAAATGAGTGGTGCTTATATATGGGTTTCAACTGGAACTGGTGATGGTGTTAATTGTATCTTTGGCAGGTTTTTCCTTTTCTTTGTTATTCCCCTACTTCCTAATTTATCTTTCATATACTCTAAATAATTATACATTGTCATATTTTATTTAAAATTTAATAAAATAGATACATTATCAATAATAATGAATTAAAGGAGTTAACCAATAAACCAAACTAAGATTGCAGTTATTCACCAAAAAATATTGTAATGGCAAATGATGCAATGAATTTTTGTGTTTTTATGTAAAAATTATTTTAAGTACAAATATATGCATTTAATGATTTAATAGAGTAAATATTTTAAGAATTTTATTTTGATACATTGTCAATGAAAACTTTATTCAACATCATTCAATATGTTGTCAAATCATTAAATAAGTTTGATTATAACAACAATTACTTAAAAAATCAAATATTTTAAATGATGTGTCGCACGTGGTCATTTGATGTTAATGTAAAAAAATTTACATTAATATCATATCATAACTACAATCATGTTTTAATTTTAAACAAAACTGTTTTCACATAATAACTTAGATAAGAAAGAGTTTAATTAGTATGTAATGTCAATGTAAAAGAGTTTTATATTGAGATTTATTAATATTTTGACAAATCAATATATATTTATACTTCATTTTCTTTGCAAATAAAATAAAAGCACATATGTCTAAATATTAGTGAATATAAACACCTGATTTTAATTGTCCAGTCAAAAATTGAAAATTGAAAATTAAAAAAAAATTAAAGCAACAAAGAAAAATTGAAAAAATTGCAATAATAAAGAACCTAATTGTCTATGTATTTCATCTATGCCCAAAAGCCTAATTTACATTTGATCCCAATGTGATTATCAATATCAGCCAAATAAAAAAGAAAATTACAAAAAGAATTCTCCCATTTGCCAGCACACACTCACAATTTAGGTGGGGGCATAACGGTTTTGGGGTCACTCATCCTCACTAGGGGTGTCCAACAGGTTGAATCAATTCATGAACCCACAGAGTTTGACTTAACTCAACTCATAAAATATAGGTTGAATTGGGTCCGCAGGTTGAGTCGGGTTAGAAAACACTCAAACCCGCAAGGTACGGGTCAGGTGGCAGGTTTGGAAAGTATCAACTCATGCAAACCCAACCCACCTAAGTAGGTTTTTTTTTTTCTTCGTAAAAGCCATTTAGTTATAGTGACAATTTATATTATTTTTTTCATGACTTTTCTATATTAATTAAGTTTAAGTGTATGTATTATAGTCACATTAAGAATGTGACTAAGAAAATAGTGATTAGAAACTCATAAAGCGTCTAACAAACTAATGCGATAAAAATCTAACTGATTGCTTGGATGACAAAGAATATCATGAGAAAATTGAGAATGAAGTAAATGATTATGTCAATCTATATTCTATATGTGATAATATTCACTTCAATTAGCTAATGTGATTTGTTATTTATAATTTTTAGGACATGTTAGTTTGCTTTAGTTTATTTTATATTTATGTTAACTTAGTAAGACTTATTAAATTTATTTATAATATTAACTCGTGTTCTTGAAAATAAACTATCTGGAAGGATTAAAAGAACACAATAAACATATAATTAGAATTGTGGATTGCATATATTTATGGTTATAAACCAATTAAAGGGAATAAATAACTCAAACAAAATAATATGTTTGTTTTACTAACATTTCATAACTAGATAAAGGATCTTAGAAGAAATTCTCTATTTACTAGGAAAAATTACATGGTAATAAACCTATAATGCATTTCAAAAAAGCTAGAGAACAGAAGCAAGGTAGAGGAAGTTTTCTTACAAGTATTTGAGTTATGAATAGCTTAGTTTAGTTTATTTTATACTTTGTAAGACTTGTTAGTTGTTAATTTGTTATGCACTTATTGATTTATGGTATTTAGTTTATTTAAGATTAAGACCTATTGTGTTTGAGTAAGGTCGATTGAGACTTATAGTGTTAATTTGGTATATTAAAACCTATTATGTTTGAAATTGAGACTTATTGTATTAATTTGTTAAATTTTGTATTTTGATTTTTTTTAGGAATTCTTTTAAAAAAAATGTCAGACTCACGAATTTGACCTAACCCAACTCACTCTTGAGCGAGTCGGGTAGGGTCGGGTTGAGTAAAAAAATCTTCTCGACCCAACCAAACCCAACACACTGTTCTCGTGAGCGAGTCAGGTCCAAAAACGCTGCTGAACCCACCCAACCCACCCAGCGGACACCCTTAATCCTCACCAATTAATTCCTAAGAATACACTCTCTCGCTTTCACCCTCATCTTTCATTCTCACTCATCCTTACGCAGAAACTGCCATGTTTGCATTATGAGAATTCACTAAACAGCTACCAAATTCCCTAAAAATTTCCTTTCCACCATGAACATCCACAAGCCTCCATGAACCGTTAGTACCCCATCAACAACAACACCACCATCTAAGTAGCATGGATACAGGTACAAGTACTTATACCAATACGAGTATTAATACAGAGTATGGCAAAATTTCTAAAAATTAGGATATAGGTACGGTAGGAATATTATACAAAGATATAAAAATATAAAAAATAAAGTAATTAAATCATAAAATAAATATAATTTTTATAATGATTTAACTACAAGGTTTCAATAAAACTCTATAAAATATTTCAAGTAAACAAAAATATATAAAGAAGGAACTTGATTTAAAGGGAGTGAAGTAGTAGTTTATTTTATTTAATAGGAAAACAAATAATTTAGTAGCAAAACTTAGTATTTTGCATAGACTAATGACTTGTATATGAGTAATATTAGGTATGAGTAATATTAGGTACTTAATTATCATGTATGTATTGGGTAAGTACTCATATATACCCAATAAATATCGACACTAATACATATTCAATACGGGTACAACAACTATTTCGAAGTACCCATGCATCATATACCACCACGAAGCCACCGTTGCACTACCGGTGCTGACTTGAATCATCCTCTGCCTCTCAAATCAAAACCCAAAAAAATCAACCAAAAGAACCCACAAACAGGGCACTGCCACGATCCACCTCCTAGCCGCACCACTGCGCCCATCAACCAGAGCTCCACCCGTTCTCGTCCAAATCAACCATTCAATAGCCACACACCATCATCTCAGCCCGAAATCGCCAATAGCCACGCACCCTTGCGTCGGCTTCACAGCTACCAACAACGTCCACCGATCTGAGCTCTCACCGCCAGCAACCCGTTAGCGCCATCACTGGTAACAGCACCTCCCCATGTGTGCGTGACTTTGGTCACTGTTTCAAGATTAATTATGTGTTAATTTTTTTTTGATTTATTAGTTTAGATTTGTGTTAATTTGGGCTGGTTTTGTGAAAGGTTAATTTTGTTATGGACTATGTTGGTTTATTGGTTGTTGAAGGCAGATTTATTTGATACATAAGTCATTTCTAAGATACACCCTCCGAACCTCCAAAGGAGGGTGTATCATACACCTCATAATCTAAGCCATTGATTTATTCATAAAATAAATCAATGGCTTAGATCACCACCATTGTCATCGATTACATTGTTTGTCGACTACCATCGGTCACTTCTAATTTTTTTAAATTGTATAATTATATAAATATTATCAGTTAAAATTTATAAGATTTTTCAAAAAATACAGTTATAATTTTAGGAAACCAGATCACCTCCAATTTTTTAAATTGTATAACTGTATAAATATTATCATTTAAAATAATACTAGTTAAAAGCTGTACAAGTCTTTTAATTTTTAATAAATAACTGTGCATACCGAAAACTTTACAGATTTTAACTGACAATATTTTACACATACTGTAAGATTTTTAGTATGTACAGTTGTTAAGAAGACTTTGGCAAGTATACCAAGTCGTGCAAGTAATAAAGAGATGAGTGGGTTGTCGTTCCCAACGAGGATCGTGACAAATACTAACACATAACACAACAATTACTATCTAAACGATGGGTTTGGAAAGAAGGGAGCTCAAACAAAAGATGATGAAATCAAAAATTAAAGGAAATAAGTCTTTTTGTAATTTTCACAAACACTTGGTGTGCACGAATGAAATTGAAATCGATTAAGATAAAACGCTGGGGTTAGACTTACTAATTCCTTCCCAAATGCAAGGACATGACAAACAATATAATCTCTAACTTCATTTATGAAAATCAATCCACTAATTACTCAAATCCTAATTCCTTAGATGAAAACAGCCTAAATCCCCTAATTAAGTCCTAATTCCTTAAGTGACTTAAAGAGTGAATTTGCATTAAGATTAAGGATTAAAAGATTACTAATAGATCAAAACCTATTCCTAGATTCAAGACCTATTAGGTGATTAATTTCAGATTTAGACCTAGCATCAACTTTCCAATTGTTTACTAAATCAAGCATCAGGTCATGGATAATTAAGCTAGAACAAGCATTAAGCATAGAAATTAAGCACTCATTAAGAAGTAGAGAAATATATTGAATGATCAAATCAAATACATAAGAGATTCAGAAAAAGATACATCTAACCCAACATGTGGAAGTTTAGCTAGACATGATCAAGGTGATACAATAAAAAGAAATAGAGATAAGAGATGAAAACTCCATTGATGCTCTTGGCTCCCAGCCACGTCCAGAATCTCTCAATCTTTTTTCAAGAATCTCCTTCCAGAATTGTATATCAATGAATGCCCCAACATGTGCGTAATATCCTATTTCCAGGATTTCTTCCAGACGCAGCAGCGCTTAGCGCAAAATTATCCACGCTGAGCGCAACTTAAGTGACTATCTTTGTTGCATCATAAGCGATTAACGCTTAGCGCGCTTTCATCGGCGCTTAGCGCCACATGTGTCTTGAAGTGTATCACGCATCGGTCAATCTTCCGCTTCTTCAGGCTAAGCGCCACAACCTTGGGCTATGCCGCTTCCATACGTGAACTTGGGCTTCAGCTTCCAATTGGGCTTCAATGGGCTTCTATGATTTGCACCCAAACTACATAAAACACATCAAAACATCATTAACTAATCTAAAAAAATCAATTAAGAAAATATTCTTAAAGACTAAATAAAACACATAAAACATGGACTAAAAAACGACATCTCAAGTCTTAAAAGAAAGATAAACAACCTCAATGTACACCTATAAAGGTATACAAATTAGACATTTATCAAATTCTCCCAAACTTAAGACTTTGCTTGTCCCCAAGCAAAAGTAAACTAAAAAATAAAGAAAAAACAACTCAACACACAAGTTAACTAACAAAAGAACAAAATTCAAAAGGAAATGAGATCCATCACTACTCAACAAGACAAAGTAATACAAACTCTACTGATGAGAAACTCACAAAGAAGATTTCATCCATAGCGAACTTGCATCCAGACTTTGCTCAAACAGAAGAAGTCATAGCAAAAATGTACATTATTTTCACTCTTGACAGAACAATAATCATGGCATTAGCAATACAATCAAAACAATGGAAAATCAGCTCCTCACAAGATGTAGCTGTTTCTCTCAATCACTCTAGTGTATGGAGTGTGTGTTCCTCTCAAAATCACACATTAAAACCCTACAACTTCAATTTTGCTTTTCATCTTAATTCTCCTTACACAAATCACATGCATGCATAGTCACAAGGGTCTTTACTTGGGATGTAACTTGGTTTGGTCAAAGGAAAAGTGATGAAGGATAAGCAAGCTAATCACCAAAGAGGATAAGAGAAATTTTTTTTTTTTTAGAGATCACTTTTTAAAACTGCATAAAAATTTTTTTATTGAATTTCTTCTTTGCCATTTTTTTCACTTTTTTTATTATTTTTATTCCCCCAAACTTATGTTAAACCCAAATACAAGAAAATGTTCTTTTATCCAAAAAGGTATAGGTAGAACATTGTTTTTCTTTTTTTTTTTTGGCATATGGGTTATCCACAAAAATTAATCATTGTCTTTCAGCTCAAGGGGGTATCACAAAGGATAAAAAAAATATTTAGGTAAGCTTTTTAGTCAGAATGGCTAGAAGAAAAGAAGTGCCCTGATCATTTCTATGACATGCAAGTGAATTTTGAATTCAAATCAGATTCAAGCAAAATCAAGAGTATAAGTTCCAATGGTGCCACTCACAAAGAATTTATCATTAATGGTCCAAAGAACTCACACAGGTAAAGCTAAAAATTTCCATTGAATTTTCCAGATTTCCTTGCCATAGTCATTATTCACAAGAATTCAAACCAAACATCAAAGCTATGATATCCTTATGAAAACAAAATCACAGAAGCACAGCAACCACAAATGTCAACTTCAATGGAAGAGAAACAACATGGAAGAAAAGTACTACAATGAAATTGTTAAGAGTGATAATCTCAAATTTTTTATTTTTTATTTTTTTTTATTTTTTAAAGGACACCACATAAACACAAGACACTTTGACAAAAATAACAGAAAGAACATGGTACATTTATTCATTCAAAATTAAATTCAAGCAAAGTGAAGAGAAATTTAGCTCAAGGGTTCCTAGAGGAACCCTCTCCAATCTTCTTGCACCCCTTCACTTTCTTCCCCTTCTTTGTGTCTTCTTCTTCCTCTTTCTGCACTTGGGAAGTTTGCTCTTCTTCTTCCAACTCTTGAGGAGGAAACACCCGCTCCTTCTCCTTTTTGCACAAGTCCATCAGTGGTTGCAAAAACTCTTTGTAATCATCATCAATTTCCTGACCTTCCAAAGTCTAATTCTGATCTGGATAAGTTCTTGCACTTTCAAGACTTTCTTTCACCATGTCTTCGTTCATATAATGAACTGGAGGATTCGGTGTAGTCCTCTTAGGTGGCATCCTGTGGAAATCCATGAATGAAAATGAACCAATTAAAATCACACTCAAATATTAATTTTTTTTTTAACTCAACCAAACACACTGAATTATTCTATCATAACTAAAACACCAAACAAAGACATAAAAATTCAAAAACACAAATAAAAATTCAAATGAACAAAGTTTAACCCATAATGATGTCCAAACACGAATAACAAAAACTAAACAAAATAACCAGTCCACAATATAATGATAACAAAGTCACAAAGTCAAACATTAACAATTATTTTCAAAATCAAATTAAAGTTCTTCAAGCTCTACTCCTCAAAGCTCTACTCCTCTTCATCCTCCTCATCTGCTAGCTCATCCCCCTCTTGAAAAGCATCCTAGTCCCCAGGATGTTCTGGCCATGCAACATAAGAATCCACCTCACTAGCAGATGGAAAGTGGAATGACGCCTCAGGTGGACTGGGCAAATGAGCAGATAAGTCTCGCATCATATTCCACATCATCATGTCTGATCTGTGAAGAGCATCGAGCTTGTGGTGAAGCAGGCTATGAGATGATTCCAAGGCATCTACCCTTGTGGAGAGTGATCGAGGAGCAGGAGGAGTCGGTCTAGATGAAGCTGGTGCATCACTGCCCATACAATTTTTCTGGATGAACTTAGCAGTAATGGGGAGCCTGGGCTTAATCTTGGCACCCTGAGAGACATCCATACTAGCAGCTCGACACAATTCAGTAATCAGAGATGGATGACCCAGCTGGCCAACCCCCAAAGTATCAGCAGCCTTCTGAATCTTAAAAGAAATGATCTCCCCCAAGTCCATGGTTAGACCAGCCATGATGGCATAGAGCATAAGAGATATTCTTTCAATAATATCAGAAGTATGGGAGCATGGTGAAATGTTAGAGTGCAGGAATGTCATCCAAATCTGGGCTAGCTGAGTTAAGTCACCTCGGAGGATCTTCTGCCTTTGCCCTGATCTACTAGTGACATAGTCAGCCCCAGGTTTGCAAACAGTGGCTAAAACCTGTTGGTAATCCTTGTTCCGAGTCTTCCAATCAATGTACCCACAATCCAATGGGGCCCAAGGAGTGGGAGTGTCCAAAAACTGATTTATGGCCTGTGCATCAAAGAGAATAGCCTTGCCACGGACATAACCGTCTTGTCTTTGTGGGAAACCTTCCTCCACAGTAACGGCATTTGCATAGAACTCCCTTACAATGGCCACATTGGCGGATTCAGGGTAAGTGGACAGCTTAAGCCAACCACGCCTCCGCAACTCAGCTTGAAATTCCTCATATTCACCAGGAGCAAGTACAACTTTGCGCTCAGTCAGAAGGTTTCGATTCTCAATGTCCTTATATCTCTGTTGGTGCTCGAGAGATAGAAACCTGTCAGCATCATACGAGGAAGATCCTTTTTCTTTTCTTTGAGGTAAGCTTGGAAAGTGGAGCCATGACTGAAACAAGCAAAGAGCTAGGCTCAGCGCTGTACCACTTAGAAAATGTAGAAACACAGAGCACCAGCAAATCCCAAATACAAAAGCTTCAAAAATACAGGGGAAATTGTAAGTCACAAATGCTTCAAGCACAAATTCAGAGTAAAGCATGCACAAATCCGTGCTCACATGATTGAAGCAACCTATAGAGCCATAGACATATATGTAAACAGGCAAAACCTTGCTCCCCAGGAAGAATTCCCAAAATCCAAAATCATCAGAGAAGCATTTGCACACAGAAGCACATAGAATAGGACAGATGTGATAAACAGTGCTCAAAATATACAGGGTTAAATCCAAAAACAACAACTCCAACAGAGAAGTAGCACCAATGCAGATACAAACCCTAAACTCCTAAATACGTAACCCCCAAAATTATATGAAAGTCCAAGGTCCAGACAATAAGCAGAGAACACGGTTGGAATCAAATAACAAAAACAAAGAAAAAAAATGAAATAAAAGAAAGAAAAATAAAAAAAATCGATAAAAGAATGACCAATATCAAGATTAAAGAATAACACCATACGGTTGAAACAAATAACAACAACAACAAAAAAAAATAAAAGAAAAGAAAAGAAATGAAAGAAAGAAAGAAGAATACCGTGGGAGTGATAACGTAGAGGAGGAAAGATGGAGGTAGGTGGGTGTGAGTGGAAGTGGGTGAGGGTGAAAGTGAAGAAGAAGATATGGGTAAAGAGAGAGAGAGAAAACGGGCAAAAGGAAGGAAAAATGGAAAATAGGGAGATGAATGGAGAAGAGGAGAGAAATGGATTATGCGTGGAGAAGAGAGGAATGGGAGATTGAGAATGGGGAAAGAAGTGAAGAGGGTGAGAGAAACGAGGGTAGTAGAGGGGGTGAAGGGCGGTGGGGAAGAAATAGGGAAATGGGAAAGAAATGGGGAAATGGGAAAATCGACGCGCCTCTATACGAGGGACTCGCGCTTAGCGCAAAGAAACTTGCGCTTAGCGCCTTAAATTTTAAATTTTTTTTTTAAAAAAAAATGTGGCGCTAAGCGCAACATGATTGAGGCTAAGCCTGAATGCTTCAGCCAAGCCACTAAGAAATGGCGCTAAGCACCTTAAAATGGGGCTAAGCGCCATAGCAACAGAGAATGGGGTAGATTTGGCTCGCAAGTGGCGCTAAGCGCACATACTTGGCGCTGAGCGCAAGTGCAACAGACAAAGCACTGATAAATGGCGCTAAGCGCCTTCAAATGGAGCTAAGCCCTAGAGAAACAGAGAGCTGACTGATTCCAGCTCGTGAGTTGCGCTAAGCCCCCTATTTTGGCATTGAGCGCCAGTTTAGCAGAAAGAACACTGAGAAATGGGGCTAAGCCCCAGCGCATCAGAGAGCTAACTTATTCCGGCTCGTAGGTGGCACTAAGCCTCCTATTTTGGCGCTGAGCGCCACATGCAAAAACAACAGTATTTCAAAACCATCAAAATAACCCCCCAAACTCATGCATTTCTCTCAAACTCACCCAAAACCCCAAAATAACACTTGAACATGGTAATTCAATCATGAAAGCTCCTAGAGAAAGCATGCAAAACTAAAATAAAACAACCTATCTAAACAACAAAAATAACACAAAAAGGGATAGAAATCCTGGGTTGCCTCCCAGTAAGCGCTAGTTTAACGTCGTTAGCTCGACGCCTTGTAAATTTTATGGTTCATGCAAGATCAGAGCAACATTTGCTCTTTCTACTTTCCCACCAAGATAAGGTTTCAATCTCTATCCATTGACCCTGAAAGTCCTTTTAGAAGCTAGATCCTCCACTTCTATTGCTCCGTAGGATGTCATCTCCTTAACAGTGAATGGTCCTGACCATTTAGACTTTAATTTTCCCGGGAATAACTTCAGCCTGGAATTAAACAACAACACTTGTTGTCCCGGATAAAATTGTCTCTGTGAAATGTACTTGTCATGGTAGATCTTCATCTTCTGTTTGTATATCCCCATATTCTCATATGCGTGCACACGCATTTCATCAAGTTCATGCAACTGATTAACTCTTTTTTCTCCACTCAAAGTAGGATCAAAATTCAAGAATTTTAAGGCCCAAAACGCCTTGTGCTCCAATTAACTGGCAAATGGCAAGACTTACCATAAACCAACTGATACGGTGACAAACCTAAAGGAGTTTTATAGGCTGTCCTATATGCCCAAAGAGCATCATCCAACTTCTTTGCCCAATCCTTCCTTGAATGACCAACTTGTTAGTTATGGCAACCATTACCCAAGAGGGGGGGTGAATTGGGTATAAAAACTTTTTCACAAATGCTCTTAAAATAAATATAAATATTTAAGCTATTTAAATAAACGCACAGAAGGAACGTGATGAAGAAAAGAAACTTTAAGAACAAATAAAAGTAAATGTGCAATAAAATAAATTACATAAAATAAAGAGATAAAGAGAAGAAGAAGCAGTACACGATATTTATCCCGGTTCGACCACCAACCACTTGTGGTCTACGTCCGATCCCCGAAACACATTCGAGATTTTTCACTATATGTACAAGCTTCAATAGGTGCTTGCAAACCGTTACATGAAAGAGCACTTTTCACACACAGGAAACTCTACCCTTGTGCTAAAGTCTCACCATAGGATACCTCACCCTTATACAAACCTTAGAGGATACCTCACCCCTTTACAAACCTTGAAGGATACCTCACCCTCAATACAGAAGAACAGAGAATATAGATGAAGAGAAACTCTCACTCAGAGTAAATAATACAATTTGAAGCTCTATGAAGCTCTCTAAGGATATCTCAAATTTTGGCGAAAAAGAGCACAGAAATTTGGTAAAATATGTATCACAAAATAAAGCAAGAAATAGTTGTTTCAGATAAATGGGTGTGTTTCAAAGATGTCCCAAAAACATGTATTTATAGTGGTATAAGAAAAAGAGCCGTTGGGTATCATTTATTTCAACATTAAAAGCATAGGAAATAGCCGTTGCGTGATTCTGGGTCATGTTATTCGAATAAACGTATGCCTATTCGAATAAAACCTTCAAACAATACGTTCCTAAAAGTCTTTATTCGAATAATAGGTTTACTATTCGAATAAACCTTCAAAAACAAGTTCTGGAACGCTTTAAGGGTCATGTTATTCGAATAGCCTTTTGGTTATTCGAATAAACCACTAAAAGCTCGGTCTGATATGAATTTTAAGGTGTGTTATTCGAATAACATTTGGTTTATTCGAATAAACCACTCAGCTTTTGAAAACTGACTTTAAACGGTCATAACTTCTTCATTTCTTATCCGTTTAAAGCAAATGACCAGTCATTGGAAAGATCTTTGAGTCTATTTTCAAATGAAATAAGTTTCAAAACAAAACTCAAAGTATTTTGAAAGATATGATTAAAAGAGTGACCAAAGGTCAGTTTTGCAAAACCCAAACTTGGCTATTTTTCATAAATTTGAACTACCACCATAAATAACTTTTCAAAACTTGTTTGTTGGGTATTTTAGCATACGAAAAACATTTGTAAAAACATATTTGAGATATCCATAAGACTTCTTACATAAAGACACTAAGTCCTATAAGCTATACCATTTAATCTTCCTTTGGACTTGGTCTTTGACATGACTTCGATGTTTATCAATACCTTCATGAAATAGGCATTAACATTCTCCTTTGTGTTGAGCTTAGTTGAGATCTTTTGCTTTCTTGTTGCAAGCTCACTCTTGGTACTTGGACTATCCTACAAAGTATCACTCACTTAAACAAGCATAGTTAGTCCAAAAACATAATTTAATATCTTCATATGCATGAATCATAAATATATAGCTTTAGTTAGTTTAACATGCATATAAGACATTCATAAACACATCCAAATAAGATATTTATTAAATATTAATGGATATGCTCTATATAGAATGCAACAAAGAGTATAAGCAAGATATTCTTTTTGTCTTGTATTTGTCATCATCAAAACTTAACATATAAAACCATTTAGGGCAAACTTATTTCCACAATCTCCCCCTTTTTGATGATGACAAATCACCAAAGAAAAATATATTGAGCAATATACAAGAATTGATATTTATGTAAGCATATCAAGCAATTGAGCACAAGAACATATTTTTCTTTCTAATTTTCTCTCCCCCTATTTGACATCAACAAAAAGGCTTAGGAAGAAAAGATAATAATTTTCTCTCCCCTTAGATGAAACTCATGATTCAAAGAGAGATGAAATAAACATGCTTTTAAGATATAGAAGATTATTCATGCAATGCTTGTCATATTTTTTGTATGTAAGCATTTAGCATATGATAGCAATAAAATACTTTATGTAATCAAATAAAGATGTAAGGCAAGAGATATAAACAACTTCAGAGCTAGGCTCCCCCTCAAAATATGCATATTATAAAAAATACATCTTCTTAATCCTTCAATCAAAAAAGTCGCTTTAAAAACTTCTCCCCCTTTCAAAAAGAATTTTACAAGAGCACATTATATTTTCAAAAGCATTTTAGAAAGGTAGAGATATTTTATATAAAAAGCCATATATTCCTTGGAAGCATCTAATAATTTAACATTAATTTATCAATAAGTATCATACAATTCATAACATATAGAATACCATAAAAGTTAAGGGATAGAGATACTTATTGAGTCATATAAAGAGTGATGCTCCTTCTTTATTGGTCCTTTAACTATGAGCTTTCTTCCTTTGAATTCTACATTTCATTGCACTAGAAGAAAGTCTTCTTTATCTTCCTCTTCATTTGAATTCCATTCACTTTTCTCGTTTATACTTGTATGTAAAAATCGATGGCTATATTTGAAACACATAGAGAGACTTGCAAAGCTAACTTTAAAAGTCCTCTAAAACATAGGTTAGCACCAAATATCATTTAATCTCATTTACAAGCATAAATTAGGTTGATATATAATTTAAAGCATGTATCACATTATCAACCATGCAATATTAGTTCTAACAAGAATGTATGAAGCACATATGCACTTGAATCCAGAAAAAAAATGTTTAAGCATTTTAAGGCATGATTCAAGTTTATTAAGAAATACATGATCAACATCAAAACTTATATAAGCATTTTGGGGCAAACAGTGATCATGTTAGACATGTAATATTAAGTAAGGAATTTTAGTACTCACACATACCAAGAACAAAAAGTCCCTTATTGTAATGAAAGAATTGAAAAGCCATGGAGCTGTGACTTTTGAAATTATTTACTTCTTGTTTTCAAAATTTAACATATCAAGCAAGAAGACATGTAATATTTTACTTTTCAATCTCCAAGTAAGTATATAAGACAATTAGGCATCAAAGAGAAGAGATTAGAATGACTTCTGAGAATGTGAATTTTCATATTTAAACAAAGAGAATTGATCACAAGCTTAATAACAAAGATATTACCATAGCGTGTCATTCCAAGCAAAAATGTATGCATATCTAGCATGTTAGCATATGTAGAGATACTTTCAAGACATAATGCTAGAAAAGCACAACTTAAAACATGGTAAGGCATAAAAACAAATTTCTACTCATCTAAGTATCACATGATATTCAATAATAGTTTGATATCACCAAAAGTGTATTCTTTGAGTTTTTTTTGTAGATGACTCCTACTTCCACCAACTTCCACGCTTCAAGCTTTCGTGAGGGAATAAAATTTTTTTGCACATCTTTTAAAAGTTGAGTCCTTTTAAGCTTTACTATCCTCAAGTTGAATAAATTCCATTTAAATGCTTGCTTGAGGTAGTTATCACCCTACAATACAATTCAAAGAATTTTCTTTGGTATCCATCAATTTTGGATCCATAGAGGTTAGTTATTATGCCAAACAAATAAGCATTCAAAACAATAAATAAGTTCACAATGGCAAAAGATATTTCATGATTAATCAAGCCAATTACATATAAACATCAAAGGAATAATCAATTACTTTTGATTAAGCATTTGTATATTCAAAGGAATTCAACATATAATAATGAAACATAGCAGAACAAATTATGTTTTATTCGAATAAACAGTGTTTTATTCGAATAGAAGAAGATCTGGGTTTTATTCGAATAGATGAGCAGGAAAAGCTGAGCATTGTGGCCTTTAACAAATTTTATTCTCATTAACAAGCATAGAATGTAAGCAATTAGAATCATTAGCTTTGGAAAATTCAGAATATAAGTCCTCAACTTGATTTTCTAAATCAATACATTTTTCACAAGAAGTTGAGGTTTCACATTTCAAAGACATTTCCTCATCAAGAAAAGCATATTCATTTTTCAAAAACTCAATTTTATTTTCAATAGAGGAAATGTTTTCCAAACTCGATAAGTTTTTCTTTTCTAAATTTAACAAACCATCATACAATTCATTATATGCACTTTACAACTCATCATAAGAAGGACTATAATATGGTTTAGAATTATTTACCTCAAAGTCCTTTTTAGCCATGTAGGAAGTAGTCGCAATTTCTAGCACACTTGGCTCTTGAAGAGAATCACCTTCTTCATCATCAATTTTATTTTGCTTTGCCTCTTCTTCAAATTGAGCACCATCGTCACCAAGAGGCATTTGGCTCCCTTCAATAGTTTGAGTATCTCTTTGAGGATATTTTTCATGACAAGCTTCCTTCAATGGCGTTTGCTCTTCTTGCTTTCTATATACAACTTTATGCATAAAATCATTGTTAGCAAGATAGATAGCATCAAGAGCATCCCATATATCTTTAGCACTAGAGCAATTTTTAATTATAGCATAAGCATCATCATTCAAACTACTTCTCAAAATTTGCATAGCTCTAATGTTCAAAGAAAAATATTTTTTGTCAAAACTATTCCACGTTTGTTTTGATTTGTAAATAAATCCATTTAGCACAACATCCCACAAATCTAAATCAATTGATTGCATATAAAACTCTATTCTAGCTTTCCAATAAACAAAATGCACACCATCAAAGAATGGTGGTTTATCAATTTCAAAACCTTCCATTTTAAAAAAGCTTTCAAGGTTGCCAACAAGCAAGGATCTTTAACTCTAAGCGGTTAAGCTTTCACCAGAGCACGAAGCTCTGATACCACTTGTTAGTCATGGCAACCATTACCCAAGAGGGGGGTGAATTGGGTATAAAAACTTTTTCACAAATGCTCTTAAAATAAATATAAATATTTAAGCTATTTAAATAAACGCACGTAAGAACGTGATGAAGAAAAGAAACTTTAAGAACAAATAAAAGTAAATGTGCAATAAAATAAATTACATAAAATAAAGAGATAAAGAGAAGAAGAGCAGGCACGATATTTATCCCGGTTCGACCACCAACCACTTGTGGTCTACGTCCAAATCCCAGAAACACGCTTCGAGATTTTTCACTATATGTACAAGCTTCAATAGGTGCTTGCAACCGTTACATGAAAGAGCACTTTTCACACACAGGGGAAACTCTACCCTTGTGCTAAAGTCTCACCTGCAGGATACCTCACTCTTATACAAACCTTAGAGGGATACCTCACCCCCTTTACAAACCTTGAAGGATACCTCACCCTCAATACAGAAGAACAGAGAATATAGATGAAGAGAAACTCTCACTCAGAGTAAATAATACAATTTGAAGCTCTATGAAGCTCTCTAAGGATATCTCAAATTTTGGCGAAAAAGAGCACAGAAATTTGGTAAAATATGTATCACAAAATAAAGCAAGAAATAGTTATTTCAGATAAATGGGTGTGTTTCAAAGATGTCCCAAAAACATGTATTTATAGTGGTATAAGAAAAAGAGCCGTTGGGTATCATTTATTTCAACATTAAAAGCATAGGAAATAGCCGTTGCGTGATTCTGGGTCGTGTTATTCGAATAAACGTATGCCTATTCGAATAAAACCTTCAAACAATACGTTCCTAAAAGTCTTTATTCGAATAATAGGTTTACTATTCGAATAAACCTTCAAAAACAAGTTCTGGAATGCTTTAAGGGTCATGTTATTCGAATAGCCTTTTGGTTATTCGAATAAACCACTAAAAGCTCGGTCTGATATGAATTTTAAGGTGTGTTATTCGAATAACATTTGGTTTATTCGAATAAACCACTCAACTTTTGAAAACTGACTTTAAACGGTCATAACTTCTTCATTTCTTATCCGTTTAAAGCAAATGACCAGTCATTGGAAAGATCTTTGAGTCTATTTTCAAATGAAATAAGTTTCAAAACAAAACTCAAAGTATTTTAAAAGATATGATTAAAAGAGTGACCAAAGGTCAGTTTTGCAAAACCCAAACTTGGCTATTTTTCATAAATTTGAACTACCACCATAAATAACTTTTCAAAACTTGTTTGTTGGGTATTTTAGCATACGAAAAACATTTGTAAAAACATATTTGAGATATCCATAAGACTTCTTACATAAAGACACTAAGTCCTATAAGCTATACCATTTAATCTTCCTTTGGACTTGGTCTTTGACATGACTTCGATGTTTATCAATACCTTCATGAAATAGGCATTAACATTCTCCTTTGTGTTGAGCTTAGTTGAGATCTTTTGCTTTCTTGTTGCAAGCTCACTCTTGGTACTTGGACTATCCTACAAAGTATCACTCACTTAAACAAGCATAGTTAGTCCAAAAACATAATTTAATATCTTCATATGCATGAATCATAAATATATAGCTTTAGTTAGTTTAACATGCATATAAGACATTCATAGACACATCCAAATAAGATATTTATTAAATATTAATGGATATGCTCTATATAGAATGCAACAAAGAGTATAAGCAAGATATTCTTTTTGTCTTATATTTGTCATCATCAAAACTTAACATATAAAACCATTTGGGGCAAACTTATTTCCACACAACTGTCTTCTCCGAGATTCTTTTTATCTCCCTATTTGATACCTCCACTTGGCCATTGCATTACGGGTGATAAGGAGTTGCCACTTTGTGTCGGACATCATACTTGGAGAGAACATTTTGCAATTGATTGTTACAGAAGTGAGTGCCTCCATCACTGATCAACACTCTGGGAACTCCAAATCTAGAGAAGATGTTCTTTTTGAGAATTTAAGCACTATTTGAGAATCATTTGCAGGAGTGACCATGGCTTCAACCCATTTTGAGACATAGTCAACAGCCACCAATATGTACTGGTTTGAATAAGAGGAAGGGAATGGCCCCATAAAATCAATGCCCCAGCAGTCAAACAATTCAACCTCCAGAATGGGATTCAAAGGCATTTCACTCCTCTTTGAGATATTGCCGGTCCTTTGGCATTTATCACAACCCTTCACATAGTTGTATGCATCTTTAAAGATGGATGGCCAATAGAACCCCGACTGAAGTACCTTAGCAGCAGTACGTTCACCATTAAAATGCCCTCCACAAGGTGAATCATGGCAATGCCAAAGTATCTTCTGCCCCTCATCTTGTGACACACACCTCCTGAGAATTCCATCAGGGCCAATTTTGAAAAGAAATGGGTCATCCCAAATGTAATATTGGGCATCCCGAAAGAATTTCTTTTTCTGCTGCCATGTGAAATCTTCTGGTATAACCTTTGCAGCTTTAAAGTTAGCCATATCAGCAAACCATGGCCTTTCTTGCACCATCAGATAGTGCTTCATCTGGAAATTCATCCCTAAGCTCTTATTCTTTGGTCTGTGATTTCCTCATTCACTAGCCTTGAAAGATGGTCTGCCACCACATTTTCACTTCCCTTCTTGTCTTTAATTTCAAGATCAAATTCCTGCAACAATAAAATCCACCTAATTAGTCTAGGTTTTGATTCTCCCTTAGTTAACAAATATTTAATTGCTACATGATCAGTGAACACAGTAATCTTAGATCCAATCAAATAGGAATGAAATTTCTCCAATGCAAATACTATGGCAAGCAATTCCTTTTCAGTTGTAGCATAATGAATTTGATTCTCATTAAGGACCTTGCTTGCATAATATATTGCATGGAAAATTTTATCCCTTCTTTGCCTCAATACAGCTCCTACTGCATAGTCACTTGCATCACACATAAGTTCAAAGGGGAACTCCCAATCAGGGGCTACAATAACAGGAGCAGAAATCAATTTATCTTTCAAACAATTAAAAAGCATGCAAACACTCATTATCAAAATCAAAAGAAGAACTCTTAATGAGAAGATTGCACAATGGTTTTGCAATTTTTGAAAAATCCTTGATGAATCTTCTGTAGAAGCCAGCATGGCCTAGAAAACTCCTCACGCCCTTCACATTCAATGGTAGAGGTAGCTTTGCTATCACTTCAATCTTAGCCTGATCTACCTCCATACCGCTTGCTGAAATCTTGTGGCCAAGTACAATGTCTTCCTGCACCATGAAGTGACAATTCTCCCAATTTAAGACTAAATTGGTTTCCATGCATCTTTTAAGAACATTAGCAAGGTTAGACAAACAATGATCAAATGAAGTACCAAAAATAGAGAAATCATCCATAAAAACCTCTATATACTTTTCAATCATATCAGCAAAGATAGAAAGCATACACCTTTGAAAAGTAGCAGGAGCATTGCAAAGACCGAAGGACATCCGTCTATATGCAAAAACTCCATAGGGGCAGGTAAATGCTGTCTTCTCTTGGTCTTCAGGATTGACTGTAATTTAATTATAACCAAAGTAGCCATCAAGGAAGCAATAATAGGCTTGTCCGGATAATCTCTCAAGCATCTGGTCCATGAATGGAAGAGGAAAATGATCCTTCTGGGTAGCTTGGTTAAGCTTCCGGTAGTCGATGCACATACGCCAACCGGTGACTGTTCTAGTGGGAATTAATTCATTCTTGTCATTCATCACCACAGTCATACCTCCCTTTTTAGGGACAACCTGAACCGGACTCACCCAAGCACTATCTGAAATGGGATAAATCATTCCGGCTTCAAGGAGTTTCAGCACCTCCTTTCTCACTACCTCTTTCATTGTGGGATTTAACCTTCTCTGCGACTGCACCACCGGCTTGAATTCTTCCTCAAGTTTGATCTTATGCATACAAAAAGCTGGACTTATTCATTTCAAATCAGAAATAGTCCATCCAATTGCAGCTTGGTGCTCTCGGAGTACCCTTACAAGCTTCTCTTCTTCAAGTTTTGACAAAGAACTGCTGATTATCACTGGATTTGCATCTTGATCATCAAGGAAGGCATATTTCAAGTGAGATGGCAAGGGTTTCAACTCTAGTTTTGCTTTTTCCTCCACCTTGTCATTCCTCAGCTTTTCTTTCATCTTGCTGATAGCACTTTTTGCTTGATTTGCTTCTAGATACTGCAAGCATTCCTCAATGATTTCCTCATCTACCTCATCATGATTCTCAATAGCATTCACAATCACTCTTTCAAGAGGTGTAGGTGGAGTATTGTGCTGAATAGATTCTGCAACTGTAGTATCAATCAAATCTACCCGATAAAAAGTTTCCTTATCATCCGGGTGTTGCATTGCTTCAAAGACATTAAAAGTCACCTTTTCATCTTGCACTCTCAACATAAGCTGCCCTTGTTGCACATCAATTAAAGCTCGGCCAGTTGCTAAAAATGGTTTCCCCAAGATAAGAGGTACTTCAACATCCTCTTCCATGTCTAAGATCACAAAATCTGCCGGGAAGATGAACTTATCAACCTTCATAAGAACATCTTCCATGATGCCGTAAGGGTGCTTGATTGATCTATCCGCAAGTTGTAGTGCCATCCTTGTTGGTTTCACCTCACCACCACCAAGCTTGTTCAAGATTGAGAGTGGCATCAAATTGATACTTGCCCCCAAATCACATAAAGTCTTACCAATAGAAATGCTTCCAATTGTGCAAGGAATTGTAAAGCTTCCAGGGTCTTTAAGTTTTGGAGGCAGCTTCCTTTGAAGGATTGCACTACATTCTTTCGTCAAGGCAACGGTCTCATCCTCTTTAAACCTTCTCTTCTTTGTGAGAAGTTCCTTCATGAACTTGGCATAAATTGGCATTTGCTCAAGGGCCTCCGCAAAAGGAATGTTGATTTGCAACCGCTTGAATATGTCAAGAAAGCGAGCAAATTGTTCTTCCTTCTCTTTTTTCTTGGTTGGGTGCGGGTATGGCAATTTAACATATGATGGAATCTCTTGAGGTGCACCTCCATCTTTCAAAAGTTGACTTTTGCTCTTCCTCAATATAGACTCCTCATCCACTAACTTTTCTCTCTTCTCATTTTCTTTTTCTTTTTCGGTTTCTTCCCTCTTAACCTCTTTGCCATTTTTCTCATTTGTCTTGCTTTTTGTTTTATCACTGAACTCATTTTTTTCAATATCTCTCTCTTTTCACCAAAGGCTCACAACACACATTCTCAAGGATTTTACCACTCCTCAATGTAATAGCTTTATAATGCTCTTTGGGATTGTTTTGAGTGTTACCTGAAAAACTCCCTCCTGATTGTTCTGCCAATTGCTTTGCAATTTGTCCAACTTGAATCTCCAAGTTCTTGATGGAAGCATTTGTGTTCTTCTGGTTGGACATAGACATTTGCATGAATTGATTGAGAGTGTTTTCCAAAGTAGAAGTCTGGTCCTGAGGTGGTTGTGTGGTTGGAGGTTTACTTGGTGACCCAACATCTTGTTTCCACCCAAAATTCGGGTGATTCCTCCACCCTTGATTGTAGGTGTTGGAATAAGGAAAGTTTCCTTGCCTCCCATAGTTCCCCATATAATTGGCTTCCTCAAAAGAATTTGGGGTAGCCTCACAACTGCCATTGTCATGATCACCTCCATAAAAATCACATTTCATTACTTGTTGTTGCGGCATATTGGTGCTTTGCATGGCTTGAATTTGCTGTGGAAGCTGCATAAGTTGCTTGTTAATGGCCTCAAGTTGCTGAGTCAACAACTTATTTTGAGCCAAAATAGCATCCTTTGAATCCAACTCCAACATTCCCCTTTTTGAGTTGGTGCCTCGATCATAGTGCATCAAGTAATCATTATATGTTATAGCTTCTATCAATCTCAATGCTTCCTCTGGTGTCTTGGTGTTCATAGAACCTCCAGCTGAGGCATCCAACATGAGCTTGGTTGACGGTCTCAATCCATTGCAAAATATTTGTATTTGGATAAGATCATCAAACCCATGATTTGGGCATCTTCTGAGTAATTCTTTAAACCTCTCCCATGTGTCATGAAGAGTCTCTCCCTCTTGTTGAACATAGCTTGTGATATCACCTCGTGTCTTCACAAATCTGGATGCAGGAAAGAATCTTGCTAGAAACTTGGTTTCTAAATCATCCCATGTAGCAATGCTCCCTCTTGGTTGAGATTGGAGCCATGCTCTAGCTCTATCTCTAAGAGAGAAAGGGAACAACCTTAGGCGGATTGCATCCTCAGTGACACCATTGATCTTCACCGTATCACACAGCTCAATGAAATTGGAGATATAAGTATTTGGATCTTCCTTTTCCATCCTTGCAAACTGATTTTGCTGCATAATGTTCAAGAGAGCAGGCTTGATCTCAAAATTATTGGCAGTGACCGGAGGAGGTACTATGCTAGAGGTATGCCAGTTTGCATTCGTGTTGGCATAATCCCCAAGTGTCCTCCGAGCTCTATCACCATTGCCAGCCATCTCTTCCTCCACTTGTTGGACCAAAGGGGAAGATGGAGCTTCTTGTTGTGGTTGTTGTGTAGTCTTAGATAACAACTTGTTCTTCCTTGTCTAACCCCGATTCTTCCTAGCTGTTTTCTCCACTTCCGGATCGTAAAGAAGTTGATCGGTTGGAGTTTTACCTCGCATAAACAACACAAGCTAGAAAAAATTTATTAGCACACGAGGAGATTATCAAAAGCAAAAAGAATAGAAAAGAAAAATAAATTTGTGTCTAGATTAGTAACTGAAATGGTTATGCTAATATTGAAATACCGATCCCCGGCAACGGCGCCAAAAACTTGTTAAGAAGACTTTGGCAAGTATACCAACTCGTGCAAGTAATAAAGAGATGAGTGGGTTGTCGTTCCCAACGAGGATCGTGACAAATACTAACACATAACACAACAATTACTATCTAAACGATGGGTTTGGAAAGAAGGGAGCTCAAACAAAAGATGATGAAATCAGAAATTAAAGGAAATAAGTCTTTTTGTAATTTTCACAAACACTTGGTGTGCACGAATGAAATTGAAATCGATTAAGATAAAATGTGGGGTTAGACTTACTAATTCTTTCCCAAATGCAAGGACATGACAAACAATATAATCTCTAACTTCATTTATGAAAATCAATCCACTAATTACTCAAATCCTAATTCCTTAGATGAAAAGAGCCTAAATCCCCTAATTAAGTCCTAATTCCTTAAGTGACTTAAAGAGTGAATTTGCATTAAGATTAAGGATTAAAAGATTACTAATAGATCAAAACCTATTCCTAGATTCAAGACCTATTAGGTGATTAATTTCAGATTTAGACCTAGCATCAACTTTCCAATTGTTTACTAAATCAAACATCAGGTCATGGATAATCAAGCCACAACAAGCATTAAGCATAGAAATTAAGCACTCATTAAGAAGTAGAGAAATATATTGAATGATCAAATCAAATATATAAGAGATTCAGAAAAAGATAAATCTAACCCCAACATGTGGAAGTTTAGCTAGACATGATCAAGGTGATACAATAAAAAGAAATAGAGATAAGAGATGAAAACTCCATTGATGCTCTTGGCTCCCAGCCACGTCCAGAATCTCTCAATCTTTTTTCAAGAATCTCCTTCCAGAATTGTATATCAATGAATGCCCCAACATGTGCGTAATATCCTATTTCCAGGATTTCTTCCAGACGCAGCAGCGCTTAGCGCAAAATTATCCACGCTGAGCGCAACTTAAGTGACTATGCTGTTGCATCATAAGCAGTTGCGCTTAGCGCGCTTCATCGGCGCTTAGCGCCACATGTGCTGAAGTGTAGCACGCATCAGTCAATCTTCTGGCTTCTTCAGGCTAAGTGCCACAACCTTGGGGCTAAGCGCTGGCTTCCATACGTGAACTTGGGCTTCAGCTTCCAATTGAGCTTCAATGGGCTTCCATGATTTGCACCCAAACTACATAAAACACATCAAAACATCATTAACTAATCTAAAAAAAATCAATTAAGAAAATATTCTTAAAGACTAAATAAAACACATAAAACATAGACTAAAACGACATCTCAAGTCTTAAAAGAAAGATAAACAACCTCAATGTACACCTATAAAGGTATACAAATTAGACATTTATCAACAGTTATTTATGAAAAAATAAAAGGCTGGTATAATTATAACTGGTATTATAGCTGGCAGGTAAATAGTAACACCGGCGGTGATGAACAGTGTTTTTCTCGGCTTGAACAATATTTTTTCCTGCGTGAACAACATTTTTTTCTGCTAAACAATATTTTTTCTAGCGTGAACAATATTTTTTCTACCGTGAAAAATATTTTTTTCGACATAAACAGTACCTCTGGCATGAACAGTGCATGCTCTAAAAAAAAAGAAGCAACTTATCCAAAAAAAAAACCTGCTGTAGCAGGTAAATATTAAGGGTGTATGATACACCTAAAGTAAAGAGGGTACATTGTAGCACCCGCCTTGATACATAATAGGTCATGCTTTGTTCTTTTCAGTTTGGGACAAGAGGGATTAAATTTGATTCTTTTAAACTTGTTAGGGGAAATGATAAAAAGATAAAACATGTTAACAATAAAAGATAAAATGGATACGAGGGTGAAATAGTTAAATAAATGAGATTATATGAATAGCATAAAGCAGAAAATATGTTTTGATAGAAATATAAATATAAATAATAAAATTTAAAAAAATACAAAAATAGTGAGTTCGTTTTGGTTTAATGAATTTTTCTTTTGTTTGTTTTTATCATTATGCCTTGCTTGTTAATAATAAAAATAGTGGCTTATGTTTTGAATCATCATGTGTTTTTTTTTTTGGAAATATTAGTTAATTGTTTTTATTGTTATTTTATTTTTTGCTTATTTCATCAATTGTGTGATCCACGATTAAATAAATCTTTCTTTCAAATAAGAAAAAGAGAAAAAAATCTTTTTTTAATCCATGCAATTATCAATATTGGTGATTGAATAGCAAATGCTATCTTTAGTGTCATTTGGATCATAAGATTTATTGAGTAGCTTGATATTAACTTTTTAACAAAAGTGGAGTTTGTTTTAAAAATTTCTTTCAAAATTAAAATCAACTAGCACATAATATTTTATAAAGAATTACATTGACTTTGAGTTTCTCATTACACTCTGAAAATACGTAGATTGAAAGTCAAGCCATAATGTAATTATTTTTTTGTAATTTAGTTTATTTTGTTAGTTAAAAGGGATGAAACAAACATTTTTAAGGTTATTAATAAATTTGCACAATTAACTTAGGGTAATCATCTTAGGATAGATGTATCAGGAGTGTTATGAGATTTAATTTCCACCATTCTCTGTGCACAATTCATTCCCGAACTCAACTTGTTTCAAAGGCCATTTTTCTTTTTCTAAAATGTTTTTTAACTTTTCTTAATTTAAATAAAGTTGATGACGACTCCATTTTATTAAAATTTTATTTTTGCCATTTTGTTACGATCTAGGTCATGATAGCGAGTGTTAATATAAAACTCTTTGCACTAATAGTACATACTTTAATTCAATAAGAAAATCCTTGGTGTTGAATGTATTCAATGATATATTTTGAGTATTTTTTATTTAATTTAATATTTAGTAATTATTAAATTAAAAATTCTATATCCAAGGGTAAAACCTTTCTTTTTTTTTAGCAAGGAATTAAGTTCTTAAACAATTAATGCACAACTTATATCATTAGTAAATAAAAGAAACTATATTACATTCCTGAGTAAAATATATGATATTGTTATGAAGTATAATTTTTTTATTATTATAACGAGGCTTATACTTGTTTATTAACGATCATGAAATACTGGAGTAGTTACTTTTGGATAATCATTTCTTCCACTTGGTGCCAGGTATATCCAGGACTATATTTCACATATTGGGTAAGAAAACATCAGTCTATGAGTTTTATATTTAAAATAATGGAATGGTATCTTTATTGACTAAACTCATAAAATAATTCAGGGCATTATTATTTTGTATCTTAATTTTCAATATCGGTGATTAACGAAAGTTTATTTTATTGCATAAATGCAGTTAGATAAGACCGGGCAAACAGGGTGCTACAATATGCTATGTTCAGGTTTTGTACAGATTGACAAGAGAATTTATCTTGGCTCACCTGTGAGTAAGACATCTACCTATGAGGGACCACAATTTGATGTGAGCCTCTCTCTTTCACTGGTAAACCTTATGCTTCTAAGTTCTTTATTAGAATACATAGATGCAATTGTACTAATTGACAAGAACATATCAGCTTTTAGACTGTGGTTTTGTTTTTGTTTTTGTTCAATAGACTATGGTTTTTAAAAGTGCAACATCACACACACATAAGCATACTATTAAAGTATCTTTCATTCTTTTTAAATATAGTAGTATTCTAAAAAAAAATCAATTTAGTTTACTATATCAAGCATTACCAAAAACAGACATTCAATTACATTAATTTAATTCTCTTTGTATGTTGCTCTTGTTAGAAATTTTTATGAACTAACATAAATCATATTATAATTTCATAAAACTCAGATTAATTAGATGTCAAAATTATTAAAACATTTTGTTTAGTCCAAATTTATGATTAATATTGTTAATGTGCTTATTGTTGTTAAAGCATTGTTCATATGTTGGTTTTGTTTTATGGATCATGTATATGAATTTGCCATAGTGAGTATGTTTAACCCATTTTAGTTATTCTATACAGTTGTCTCATTGATATTGACGCGTGAGCGACTACTGTGGGATAAGAATAGTATCTCTCCCTCATCGAGATTACTTTTAAGGGGTTCAACATTGACTTTCTCATCGGTGCCTTTTCAAGATAACCTTAAAACTCTTTATATATTTTGATATGTCATAAATTTTAGAATTAATAGATCTAGTAAATTTTCTATCAATTGGTATCAGAGATTATTTTAATCCTAATTATGACTATTAATTTTTTGTTTTACCTAAAATTTGTATGAGGTTTAAAATTGAAGAAACTCGAAATCTTAACGTATATGATGCTCAATTCAATTTTTTTTATGACTAATTTTTTTAAAAATTAGGTGAGGACTTTTGTAGACCAGGTTATCTTGCGTCTAAAAATATGTATATTGCATTATAATGTTGTGAATTCACAAGAAATTTTGCTCAAACCCATGAAATCATAAAATGTTTAAAGTTTATGATTTATTTTTTCTTTTGATAATCAATTCAAGAAATTGATTTAGGGTTATTAAAAATCTCTAAATTTCGTTTTCATAGACACAAGAATCGTGTCAAATGATTGAGAAAATAATGCGAATTTCGTAATAGAAAACCCACAAAATAGTAACGGATTGGGTTCGAACAACCCAAAAAATTTGTGAATTAATTGTGAAAATTGACTTAGGGGTTTTATATATCTCAATTTTTTTTGAGTTTAATGACACTTGAATTGTTGATTTTCGTTGAGAAATGATAGAGAAAATGCTAAAATATTACTTTTGAACCCATATTTTCGTACTCACATTTTTTTTTATCAAAAGCCCAGAAATTTTATGCGAAATTTTTAAACCTTTTTCAAGGGGTTTAGTAGATCTTGAAATTTTGAATCCAACGACGTAAGAATCGTGTCAAACGGATGTAAAACGAGAGAGATATCGTAGAAAATCCATCACACCATGAACTAGGTCAAAATCGGGTCAAATGACCCGAATTCAATCAAATGGGTAAGGAAGAAGGTGGTGATCTACTCATGCTCACGCCCACTCACAATCTTGGAGAGTGCAGGAAAGTGTGATGTATACAAAATTGATTTTTTTATTTCATTCTATGCATTGTTCTCCATGCGCCCCGATTTATTTTTCGGTGAATTTTATTTATTTTTTCATGTCTATTTATTATTTATTTCAAAATTTCTGGAGATTAAAATTGTTAAAAATATATGGTGCACTCTTCTTTTGCCTCTGAAAATTTTTGTGTATTATTGTGATACTTCTGAGCATGATATATATTGTGCACTCTCAGAGTTGATGTTGTTTGAACACTAAAATAATTTTTGGTGTTATTTTATGCATAAATTAATATGTAATATTTTGAAAACTACTTATTTTGTTGTTATTTATGCGATTTGATTCTAAGAGTTATTGTTTAAAGTATTGTGGTACTGTTTTATGACACTTTGCATGACTATGAGATCGCCTTCGCAGGACCAATTATGTTGAGGTGTCATTTTGTTGATATTTTGTTAATAATGTGACATTGGAGATTATGTTAATAATGTGCTTACCATATCGGTTTGCCTTTATTAATGTAATTTCTGATGATTTTTTAAATGGTATTTTTTTGGGGCACTTTTGTGATTAGCATTGGCAATGACAATGCTTTGATGATAACAAACAAGAGAAGTGATGGTTGTGCAAAGATCAAGTCCCAAGGTTCTTCAAGTATAGCTTATAGGACTTAGATCTTATGGTAATGATAATAGGAATCACACTAGCTCATGTTTTGTTTCCATTCAACTTTGATCTATTTGCAAAATCATGTTTTATGTTGATCAAGTTTGAGCAAAATGTTTTTAGAAAGGATGAAAAAAAATCATGTTTCATACTTGTGAAAATACTCTTCAAGTATGTGGAAAATGTTTTTAGAAAGGTTGAAAATGATTTGGGAAAAGTTTGGTTATGAAATCCTTTAGAAATCTTGTTTTCTTAGTGAACCAATAATAGATTAGGCGTTTTATATAACAGATTATCTAAGAACAATAATTGATTATGTGATTTCAAATAACAGAGTATTTGAAATCCATAACAGGTTATTCACCTTGGCAGAGACATTCCAATTGATGTTTTAAAGTGAATAATCTGTTATGGAAAGTCCATAACAAGTTATTTGCATGTTGGGAACGTTTTCTCTTAGTTTGCTAAATGTTCCTAATCGATTAGCGCTGCCAAATAATTTGTTATTTTCGTGCTACAGTATTTCTTGATGAAACAAATAATCTGTTAGGCAATACTAATAATCTGTTATGAGAAACCAAATAATTTGTTAGTGGAAACTGTCGCGACCGGGATCGCAGTGAATAATAGCAACTCAAAGGATTTTAGAAAATGAAAATGGAGTCGCCACCAATTTTATTTTTAACTTAGGAAAAATTGGAAAACCCTTTTATTAAAATGGTCTTTGGAACCAGATTGGATTCGGGAGTCGGTTATGGATAGGGAAGGGCGGAAACTTAATCCCACAGCACCCCTAAAACACCCGTTCTAAAACGGTACCTTAAGTTAATTGTGTAAATTCTTAACAATCTTTGGAAATATTTATTTTACCCCTTTTTGTAAAACATTGTAATCAATTAATTTTTTTCATGAAAAAAAAGGAAACCACAAAATTATGAAAATTTAACTTTGGCTTGACAGAAATGAAATTCTGCTCCTACGTATCCCCTGGTGCAATGGGAAACTCAAAGTTACGTAGTTCTTTATAAAATAAGTGTGGGTTGATTGATTTTAATTAAGGAACAAAAAAGCTTTTGGAAATGAATTTTGTTTGAAAACAAATTCATTCTTGCACAGGGTTCAAGTTAGCACCGGGCTACTCAATAAACCCTTATGATCCAAACGACAATGAAGATAACATTCGTTATTCAATCATCATCATTGGTCATTGCATTAATTAATATTTTTTTTAAGAAATGCACTAAAACAAATAAGCAAACATAAATTTCCATGATCTAAATACATAATAACAAAACAAGACTAAATATAAATATCACAAATCAAATAACTTTAAACAACTTTTATTTTCAGATTTTTTTTATTATTCTTTTATTTTTGTTTGCTTTTCATTAATCGCAAAATACAATATCAAACATACCACTAGATTAAAGAAACCTTATTAATCAAGAACTAATCCTAAATAACATTAGCAATCAAGCTCCAAGTATATTTTTTTATTTTTTATTTTTTAACTTTTCATTATTTTTTTTGAAGCCTATTAATTGCAAGACACTACAAAAAGACACACCATTTAATTAAGTAATCAAGCTATAAAACAAGAACTAATAAAAAAACTCATTATATATATATATATATATATATATATATATATTTTTCTTTTTCTATTTTTATTGTTTTTTTAGTATTTTTCTTTTTTTTTTTAAAGCAAAGGAAAAAGGGGCTTATTGAATTTGAATGGGCTGTTAGCCCATGTTCTTCAACAGCAACATCATACAGAAAATATATGCCAGAAGCTCTAGAAATCAACAGAAACACACATACGGAAAAGAGGGAGAGAGGACCAGTGATGAGGCTGCTGCTTGTGGGTCTGAGACGGTGGGGGTCCGAGGTTGAGGTAGCCGGCGACGAGGATGCGGTTCTGGTGGGTCGGTGCGTCGCGGCCTGGAATGGCTGGATGGGGTCGGTGCCGGCGGTGCTGGTTCGGATCTGGCAGAGCTCAGGTGATTTTTGGTTCGATGGGATGGATTGAGGTGTGAAGGGGTGGCTCACGGCTGGACGGTTAAAGCGAGTGGAGGACGTGACCGGCGGCTTCGGTTGGCCTGATCCGATGAGGTGGGGTTTGATTGGTTGTTGAAGGTAAGATGGAGGGTGGTGGTGAAGGGAAACCGTTGGTTGTTTGGTGGAGGAAAAGGTAAGGTTGTTGTGGAAGGGGTTAGTTATGGTGGTTAGTGGTGGCTCATCGAGTTCACCCCGTTGTGGGTGGTGGGTTGGTGAAACGAAGATGAATGGTGATGGGATGTTTGGTTTCTGATGGGTTGCTGGAGGGTGATTGCCAGAGGGAAGATGATGGTTGATGGTAGTGAAGAAGAGGTTCCAGAAGGCTTGGCAAATGGAGATTTTAGGTGATTTTGGTTCTTGAAGGTGAATAGAGATGAAAACAGTGGTTTTGTCGTGGCTCCTCCTTTTTTTTCGTGTGATGCCCCTGCTCTGTAATATATCCTCCCCCTTTTTTCTTTGTCTGTTTTCTTGTCAATCCACTGAAGCAGCGAGTGATCAGAAAAAAAATGTAGCTTAGGGTCCTCTATTGCAGATGTAGGAGTTTCCATTTTCATGTATTTTCTTTAGCTTTGTGACTTTTTCCAAGCTTCAAATCTCTGCCAACTTTCCATTTTTGTGCTGCATTGAGCCTTGGGTTTTCAGGCTTGCAGCAGGGTATGAGAGATTGACATGATTTGGTTACACTTTAATTACTGGTTGAGACAACAAAAGAAGGCAACCAGCGTAACAAAGATCACCCAGCAGGGTGGGAGAGATTGACATGATTTGGTTATATTTTAATTATCGTTGAGACAAAGAAAAGAAGCAACCAACAGAATAAAGATCTCCCCTTTTTTGTTTTTAAAAAAGAGATCAGTGTTTTTTTTTTTTTTTTTTTGCTAAAGTGGGTTTACATTTTGGCTAACAAAAAAAGAATACGGACCTTTAATTAATTAAATTCAAAAATTAAATTATTTTATTTATTTATTTTTTTGGGAGCCCAGTCAAAATTGAGTGTTCACAGTTGCCCCTATTTACTTGCTTCTTACTAGATAATAAAAAAACCGTGGTCTTTATATTATCATCGTAAGAAACGAGTAAAGATATGAATTTCAATTTTGTCCAGCAATGCATAAGATGTAAAACAAATGCAAGAAATAACATGCAAAGCGCAAATGCGCTCAAAAGAATTAATGGAAATTAAAATGCATGGAGCTGATGCGCTCAAAAGAATAGACAGAAATTAAAATGCGTGGAATGCATGGAGCCGATGCGCTCAACAGAATTGACAAAAGTTAAAGTGCATGGAGCCGATGCGCTCAAAAGAATTGACAGAAAATTAAAATGCATGGAATGCATAGAGCCGATGCGCTCAAAAGATTTGACAGAAAATTAAAATGCATGGAGCCAATGCGCTCAATAGAATTTAAAATGCATGGAATGCATGGAGCCGATGCGCTCAACAGAATTGATAGAAATTAAAGTGCATGGAGCCGATGCGCTCAAAAGAATTGACAAAAATTAAAATGCATGGAGCCGATGCGCTCAAAAGAATTAACAGAAAATTAAAATGCATGGAATGCATAGAGCCGATGCGCTCAATAGAATTGACAAAAGTTAAAGTGCATGGAGCTGATGCGCTCAAAAGAATTGACAGAAAATTAAAATGCATGGAGCCGATGCGCTCAACAGAATTTAAAATGCATGGAATGCATGGAGCCGATGCGCTCAACAAAATTGACAGAAAATTAAAGTGCATGATGGAAATTAAAGTGCATGGAGCCGATGCGCTCAAAAGAATTGACAAAAAATTAAAATGCATGGAATGCATAGAGCCGATGCGCTCAACAGAATTGACAGAAGTTAAAGTGCATGGAGCTGATGCGCTTAAAAGAATTGACAGAAAATTAAAATGCATGGAGTCGATGCGCTCAACAGAATTGACAGAAATTAAAGTGCATGGAGCCGATGCGCTCAAAAGAATTGATAGAAAATTAAAATGCATGGAGCCTATACGCTCAACAGAATTGACAGAAAATTAAAATGCATGGAGCCAATGCGCTCAACAGAATTTAAAATGCATGGAATGCATGGAGCCGATGCGCTCAAAAGAAACTAAAAAGACAGTGGGCAACTGAGTCCCGAAATTTTAAAAGACAGGTGGACTACTGTGCTCTCGAAAAATAGATATTTAAAAAGGCAAAGCATCTTGATCCATAAGGATTTTTCTTCTCTTTTTTTCTTTTTCTCTTTTTTCCGTTCTTTCCTTTTTGTTTTTTTTATGAAAAGACCTTTGAACCAACGGTGACTTTTGGAAAACTTTAACCAATCAAAACCCTTGTTCACATGCTTTTGTTCGTCGGACCTGATAACCTCGATCTTTCTTCTTTTCTCCTTGGCAGCGAAATCGAATACTGCATTGCAATCTGTAGTTTGAGCTACTGAGATATTTTAGTCCAAGTCAATTATTGAAGGATTGTTGTAGAATTGTCAAATCAAATTGTTAACCATAAATTTATCCTATTTGAGACATAACTTAATAAGTAAGCATGCATTCATGAATGGATAGAAATTCGTTGAATGAACAAACTTCTTTTTATTGCTTTGGTGATCTGATCATACATGAACTTTTAGTAAGACACATGCTTGAAAGATGAAATCCTAGGAACTAAAGGAGGTTACAAAGGATAAGAAAAATTTGCTCCAGTATTAGTTCCTTGTTCCTCATTCAATTGATTCCCTGTAATGGCCTGATAACTCAACTATTGCCTCTATGTTGTTACTTCCTTCAACACATCTTCTCCTCAGTCCTTCAAAAATAATTGCCCCAGTGTAGTCAATCAAACGCCGATAAGAATTGCTCCAGTTTGGTGAGCCCCTTCCAGGAGTTTTGATGCCAACTTTATTTGAGTTCTTACCTATTTGTTTACCCTAACTTTTGCTTAGACCACCCTTTCGGGTTTTCAGCCTAACGGGCATTTTTTTATTATTTTATTATTTTTTTTATTTTTTTTACTCCTTTTTTTTTAGGCATAGAATCTCTTGACAACATCAGTATTTATGGGCCTTGGCAATTCTTGTCCATCTATATTCTGTAAAATTAATGCTCCTCCTGAAAATGCCTGCTTGACTATATATGGGCCTTCATAATTTGGAGCCCATTTTCCTCTGCCATCCTCTTGATTAGGGAGAATCTTCTTCAAAACCAAATCTCCTGAACAAAAGTCTCTGGGACGAACTTTCTTGTTGAAGGCTCTGGCCATTCTGCTTTGATATAATTGCCCATGGCAAATAGCTGTCAGTCTTTTCTCTTCTATCATATTCAACTACTCATGTCGAGTCTTCACCCATTCGGATTCTTCTAACTCTGCCTCCATCAAGACCCTTAGAGAAGGAATCTCAATTTCTATAGGAGAGATGTTAGGGTCAAAACGTGTTGCCCATTTACTAACCGCAAGTGCACGGGTCGCACAAGTAATACAGATACAGAGTAAAAGTTCGTTCCCACGAGGATATTCGATTATAAAGCCAAGTACCAACCAATAGCTTAATCAATTCTAGATAAGGACATAAAAATAGAAAAATAATATAAAAATAATCTGACCTACAAAAGCAATAAACCTAAAAGCGGTTAGGTTTCAGGAAATCCTCCTTCACCCCCTACATCTATCAACAACATGCAATTCCCCTCATAAACACAAATGCATTGATTAGGTTAGCTTGAGAATCTTCATTAGTCAAAAGCCTATGTCTAGGTCAATCAAACTTGGTTTCAATTGTCAACTCACTAAGTTTCCTTGAGAGCCAGTGCAACTTCCACTCATGAACGATCTGTTATCAATCACACACTATACATGGCCAATAGGTATATTTCTATCCTATTAACAAATCAACTCATCCAAGCCAATTGAACTCGCCGAACATGCATCAATCATACCATATCCATATTAATAAATCCCTATGTCTAGTTCATTTGCCAATATTAGGATCATGTAATTGAGGCCAACCAAGAACAATCATTAAACACAGATAATGATTGAACCATAATCGAACATCCACACAAATTCAGAGAAAAACATATCATTAATACAAATAAAAGGATTCAAAGTATTTCTAAACAAAGCTTAGCTATACAAAAGATAAGGAAGAGAAGAGAGAAAGGGAAAAGAGAGAAAGAAGCTCATTGATTTGTCTCTGAAGCTTGAATCCTCCTTCAATCCTTTGATCCTTGACTCCAATCCACCAGCCATGAAGATCTAGCCAAGCTATCTAACCTAAAACTAAGAAAACTAACAAAACCTAAAAATGTAAATGTCCAAATGGCCAGAACCCTGAAAAACTGAGAGAGGATATGAGAAAAACGCATGAAAATCTATTTATAGGCTCAGCAGCCGCCTCCACGCCGCGGCGCCCACATATGCGAGCCACGGCGCGCAATGGGTCAGTCTATTTATGTTGCGGCGCCTATTCACTAGGTCGCGGCGCTCTTGCCCCGGGTCCAAGTATGACCAGGCTGAAAACCCTCTTAGCGCCGCGGCGTGCTCTTTCTTGCGCCGCGGCGTTGCTTGCTGGAATGCCAATTTGGCTTCCTCTTCCTCTTTAAGCTTAATTGCTCCATATTTAACCTTGTTTGGAGCCCCTCCTATCATAGAGAAAACACCAAATCAATAACATATATAAATCTACTCAATCCATAACAATTAAAGCTCAATTTTGCATAATAACACATCAGAAAGGCTTAGATTCCGAATATGATAAATATAAGCACAAAACCCTCCAAATATGCATTTTAAACAAGGACATAACATTCATTCTAACACAAGGATAGGGCACCAATAATTGCATTCTATGTAGCTATCAAGAGACGGCCTCCATCCCATATACTAAAGAGAAAGGCATTGCCCCAGTGCTTGATCATATATTGGTACGATACGCGTGCAAAGCATAGGGTAACATTTCATGCCAGTCTTTGTAATTCACTACCATCTTGGCAATAATTTTCTTGACATTTTTATTTGCGGCTTCCACTGCACCATTCATCTGGGGCCTGTAAGTAGCTGAATTATGATGCTTGACTTTGAAACTCTCACAAAACTTTCAAATCTCAGCACCATTGAGATTGGTGCCATTATCTGTTATTATGCCTTCTGGAATTCCATATCTGCAGACGATATCCCTTTTAAGGAATCTCAAAAACACCTTTTGAGTGATATTAGCATACAAGGAAGCTTCTACCCACTTGATGAAATAATCAATCGCCACTAAAATGAAGCGATGACCATTGGAAGCTTTAGGATTAATGGGTCCAATGACATCTATTCCCTACATTGAGAAAGGCCATGGAGATACCAAATTGTGCAAGGGAAATGGAGGTGCATTTACTCGATCTGCATATATCTGGCACTTCTGACACTTTCGCACATATTCCATGTAGTCTGTTTCCATGGAGGACCAATAATAGCCACTTCTGAGAATTTTTCGTGCCATCATATGACCATTAGCATGAGTTCCACAAATCCCTTCATGGACTTCAGACATGATTATGCGAGCTTCACGAGCATCCACGCATCTAAGCAAAGTGTCATCATGACTTCTCTTGTACAAAACCTCTCCGTTCAAGAAAAAGGCCATCGCCATCCGACGAATAGTCTTCTTGTTCACCTCATTTGCCCCAATTGGGTATTCTCTATGTTGAATATACTGCTTGATATCATGGTACCATGGCTTACCATCTGGCTCATCTTCCACATTAGCATAATACGCAGGCTCACTGTGCGTCTTTACTTGGATAGGTTGAACATTATTGTGAACATCCAATTTGGTCATTACAGCCAAAGTGGCCAAGGCATCTGCAAACTGATTATTATCTCGAGTCAAATGGGAGAAGGTCACCTCCTCAAACTTCTCGATTAGCTGGGTCAAATAGTTTTGATAAGGCACTAATTTCGGGTCTTTGGTTTGCCATTCACCGTTCACCTGATAAATGATAAGTGCTGAATCTCCAAATACCTTTAGCTGTTTGATCCCCAAGTCAATTGCAACTTGTAAACTATTAGCACAAGCCTCATATTCTGCAATATTATTGGTGTATTCAAAATCGAGCTTGATGGTGACTGGATATTGCTTTCCAGTTGGTGAAACAACCACGGCTCCTATGCCACTACCATGCATGTTGGCTGCTCCATCAAAATACATCTTCCAAATGGGCTCATCCTCACCTTCTTATTCTCCTTCTACTGTCAAAATTTCTCCATCAGGAAACTCGGATGTTACTAGTTGTCCACCCTCAAGAGGGTTTTCAGCTAAATGATCAGCAATTGCATTTCCTTTGACGGATTTTCGAGTTATGTACTTGATGTCGAATTCTGATAGTATCACCTGCCATTTTGAAACCCTTAATGAAACATGAGGGCTTTCAAATATATACTTCAGGGGGTCCATTCGGGAGATTAACCAAGTGGTGTAATATAACATGTATTGCCTTAATCGTTTTGAGGTCCATACCAGCGCACAACAAGTCTTCTCAATAGCCATGTAACGGGCTTCACAGTCATTGAACTTCTTACTCAGATAATAAATTGCCTGCTCCCTTTTCTCTGATTCATCATGCTGCCCCAACATTGCTCCCATTGAGGTTGGCAGTACAGTTAGGTACAATATTAGAGGCCGACCAGGTGTAGGTGGTACCAAAACAGGAGGATTCACTAGATAAGCTTTTATCTTGTCAAAAGCTCCTTGACATTCCTCATCCCATTTTCCTGGCTGGTGTTTCTTCAGCAGCTTGAATATAGGCTCACAAGTACTGGTCAAGTTGGCAATGAACCTGGCAATATAGTTAAGTCTCCCGAGGAAACTTCTCACTTCACGCTCTGTCTTAGGAGCAGACATCTCCTGTATTGCTTTCACTTTATCCGAATCTACCTTTATTCCTTCTCTACTAACAATGAATCCGAGTAGCTTTCCAGAGGATGCTCCAAAGACACATTTAGCAGGGTTCAACCTCAGCTTGTACTTTCTGAGTCTTTCAAACAGCATACGCAAAACTGCCACATGACTTTCTCCTTCTCTAGACTTGGCAACTATATCATCCACGTACACCTCAATTTCCTTGTGCATCATGTCATGGAATAATGTAACCATAGCGCGTTGGTAAGTAGCCCCAGCATTCTTTAACCCAAACGGCATCACTGTGTAGCAAAATGTCCCCCAAGGAGTGATGAAAGTGGTTTTTTCTTTGTCATTGACATCCATGGGGATTTGATTGTACCTTGAGTATCCGTCCATGAATGAAAACCTGTGATTCTTAGCAGTGCTATCAACCAAAACATCAATATGAGGGAGTGGGAAATTATCCTTCGGACTAGGCTTATTCAGATCCCTGTAGTCCACACACATTCGGACTTTTCCATCCTTCTTAAGCACAGGCACAATATTGGCTACCCACTCTGGGTGCCTTGACACTTCTACGAATCCTGCTTCTAGCTGCTTAGTCACCTCTTCCTTAATCTTCAGGGACATATCAGGATGCATCCTCCTTAGCTTTTGCTTCTTTGCCTCAACATCTGGATATAGTGGGATTTTATGAGATGCTATCTCCGGATCTAATCCAGGCATATCCCGATAAGACCAAGCAAAGACATCTATATACTCTTTGAAGAGTGCAATCATTTCTTCACACTCAGGATTTTCCACCATCTTCAACTCCTTTTTCTCTTCCTCTGTCCCCATGTTAATCACCTCTGCTTCCTCGCCATTCAAGTCGAATCCCTTCTCTGAATACTCTAGTAATTTTGTAAAATTTTCAACAACTTCTCCCTCTTCATTAGATCCAGGGTCTTCTTCATCAAACATCACAGAGGAATCAATTGATGAGTTTTCAAGGTCCTTTTCATGAGGCGAACTTTCTACAAGACTCAGATCCCTGGAAAGTAATTGGTGTGGAGTTGGAAAGGCAAAATAGAGCAGGAATGACAAAAGAAGAACAAGATATTATACAGAAATGTAAAAAGGAAAATGACAAATGCAAAGGACAAATAAAAGGTGCAACAAGAAGGAATACTGAATATTCATGCAAATTCATTTAATTAATGTCTCAAATAACATAAATCATAAGCTCAAAACATAGCTAGTCTTAAATATCAGCTTAGTACAGTATGACCAGACAATTACTTGGAAACAATCACGTCAATCATCGGTTCGGACTGCCAGTTCTTCAGTGGCTTCTCATCAGCAGAGGGACGGATTGCCTTGCTCTCTTCTGGGCCTTCTTCATGCAACGCATTAACAGTGGGATGACATTGGGAGCAAACGACTTCTCCAGACATGATTACCTCGGCTGGCGTTGGGAATGTTTCCCTCGGGTGGGGAATATGCTTCATCTTGCCCTTGTCATTTTTCTTTCCGAGGGTAATGCTCATTGTTCTCTCTTCTAGGGATGCTTCATACCCTAACCCAAACTTGTCCCACTTTTCCCGGAAGGACACCGGCGACCGAGTACCTTGCAATTGTGAGCCCAAGCCTTTTCCTTCTTCGTAACCATTACTTGCCATAATCCGGGCCACCACCTGATCCACACTTTGTGTTGGAGATTCATCCTTACCAACTCCAGTATCAACTATTTCAAAACTATGCCACAAATTCTCTTCATCTTTCTCTGCACTTTCCACATACGACAACCGAACTGGTTTTGACAACATAATCTCTTCCTCCCCATGTATGGTAATGATTGACCCATTTTCAATATATTTAACACTTTGATGCAGGGTAGAGGGAACAACACCTAAAGAAGATGGATCCATGGTCTCCCCAAGAGCATTGTGTAACCAGGTTCAATGTTCATAACTTGGAACAATACCTGAAAATTACTCGGACCAATATCTAATGGCAACGTCACCTCTCCTATAATGCCTCTCCTATTTCCATCAAAGGCTCGCACCATCATTTCTCGAGGTAACACTTCATCCTCACTTATTGATAATGAGGTTAGAGTCGACTTCGGTAGGATATTTAGCACAGACCCCCCATCAATCAAAACCTTTGCAACCATATACCTTTTGCATTTAAGGGTTATGTATAAGGCCCGTGGGTTTTTCTCAGACCGAGAGGTGATCTCTTCATCCATGAATGTGATCATGTTGACGTGCTTTACTGGATCTACCATGTTGACAACATTCTCAGGAGTAACATCGGGTTTGACATAAGCCTCATTTAGTACTCTTAGCAACGCTTTTCGATGTAACTCAGATGTCAAAATAAGTGACAGGAGGGATATCCTTGCTGGAGTCCTCTTCAACTGTTCCATCACATCGTATTCGCTTTGTTTCACGATCTTCAGAAATTCTTCTTCCTCTTCTTTCCCTTTCTCCTCTTCTCTTGTATCTTCCTCCTTACTCTATTCTTTAACATTCTTTTTCTTTTCTACTTCTACTGGGCTATAGCATCGCCCACTCCTTGTAATTCCCCCTACCCCGACTATGTTAGTCACTGGGTCTTCCTCTTGATGTATTTCTGCCACTCAGGCATTCGTAGTCCCTTCCCCGACTCCTTTTATCTCCACCCTTGTTTCATAGCTCCAGGGTACTGCGCGGGTGTCATTACAAGCAAATGGTGTTGGCTTCTTGACCGTCAATACTACTTTCCCTGACGCCGAAGCTTGGTTGAGAGGTGGTACCTTAAGTACAAATCGTTCAATCACATGGACCTCTTCAGAGGAAGTTACCCCTGGTCTTGCTTGTATTACTCCCAATGTGAGCAACCTCTGGACTCGAGCCTTAAAGTCCCAACAGTTCTCAATATCATGTCCTGTTTCCCCACAATGGTAAACGCACCTGGACTCTTCATCATGCCTCTCTTCTTCTTTCACCGATGAAGCTGGTGCAGTGATGTCATAACCTGCTATCTTCAATCCCTTAAATATTTGAATCATCGGCGTATGCAGGCTTATGACTTCTTTTATTGGAGGTCCTTCCATCTCCACGGCGTTCGCCTCATTCCTTCCACCATGGTTAGGGATTGGGTTGTTGACGATACTGGGTCCAGCTTCTTCTTGAATGTCAAGCTTCCCATAAGCAATAAGCTTCCTTACTGCAGTCTTGAAAGCCTCACAATCTTCAATTGATTGTCCTGAGATATCCATGTGATATTTGCAAGTCAAATTCAGGTTATACCACGCTGGGAACGGTGGTTCTAAAGGACGTACAGGATTTCCAGAAACGAGGTGGGTGTCGAACAACTTTTGGAATAGGTCCGCATTTGAAATGGACAGCCTTGGGAAAGGGGTAGGTTTTAAGGATGAAAGTGACCATGATTCTGGAAGTTTGGCCGAGGTTGTGGGTAATTTGGGTAGGTTTGTGGAGGTGCAGGTGGGTATCGGGTATAGGTTGGGCGAGCTGGCATATATGGTTGTGGTGTGGGAACATTATTGATTTGGAATTGCGGAGTTGGGGTGATGTTTGTGGTAGGTATAGCTTGGTGGGGCGGGTAATAAGGAAGTGTAGGTGTTTGGTATAGAATGTGAGGGTTAAGGTTATATGGTAGTTGGCGGCTTGAGTTTTGTGGGGAATATCGAGGTCTGAAAGTCTGTTGGCGTTGGACATAATTCACCTCGGGTTCCTTCTTTTTCAGTTGGAATCCCTTCTTGAAGGCAGTATTCTCCGTATTGCTCACCGGTAACTTCCCAGCTTTGGCCATAATCTTTATCCTCTCTCCCGCCATTATCAAGTCTACAAAGTCCTTATAGGCTGCCCCGACCATTGCCCCAATAAAAGGATTTCCCAAGGTTCCCAGGAAATATGAACACATCTCAAATAGTGTTAATGGGGGCTGAACTTGAGCTGCCAAGGCTCTCCACCTCTGTGCGTATTGTCTGAAAGGTTCATCACTTCTTTTCTGCATCGAGGTCAATTGTTCCCAGGTCGGAGTTGCGTCCAGATTAAACTTGTATTAGTCCATGAATAGGTCAGCCAATTCTGTCCAACGAGAAATCTTAGAGTGGTTTAATTGAAGATATCACTCTAAAGCAGGACCTGTAAGACTCTCGTGAAAAAAGCTAATGAGGAACTTATCATCCTTGGACCAAACAGTCATCTTGGTTCCATAACTAATCAAATGAAACCGAGGGTTGCCACTTCCATCATACTTGGCAAAATCAGGAATCTTGAAGTCTTTAGGGATTACGACATCTGTGGTAGGACACAGCTCTTCTATTCTCAGAGGTCCATAAGCACTAGGGCCCTTGATTGCTTTGATCTGTTCCTCCATTTTCTCTATCCACTCTTCCTCATCCTGTCTTTCTCGGTCATGATGTGGCTATTCCTAGAGTGAGGTATTGTTGCTTGCCCTGTAATGGACACATGAGGTTGTTCCCAGGTAGGGTCAGCATAACCAGGAACTTCATTATGAGCACCTTCCAAAGTGCGATACCCCTCCCCAATAGGCATGACAACCGGTGTCGTTTGAGGTGGTTGTTCATGGATCCCAACAGTGATGCCTGAGGTAATAGCCGGGAAGGCCGGGGCGGTCATCGATGGTACATTTACATATGCTTCAACCTCATTTGTACATCTATTCCTGCTGATTAAGTGAAGAGGCTCTCTCATATCTTGCAGTATTGCTTCCAATCGTACTTGGCTTCTGACACCTCATTTATCCTCCCTGTCATTTCATCGACTTCTCTGCTCAAGTTTCTCCCCGCCTCAAGATTATTAGCAGCCATTCTGGTCCGAGATATGGTGTTGTGAACTCAGGTTTAATTGGTATCCTTTTTCCTAGGCCGCACAATGATTCCTGAATAAAATTGATTTATTAAAACAAAACAACATTCAACAAAGAAAAAAAAAAGTTAGCGCTATTGTGAGGATGCTTGGTGATTGTGGAAAGATTTACATGGACATTCAATAACAATGCAGGATCCCAAATTCTGCACTTCGGGTTCATCATCCCTTAGGCAGGGATATGGTTGACAGCGATCCCAATGGAGTATTCTCTCCTCAATGGGTGCTATCTTCTTGGATATTCACAGGTAATGCAGTTATTCTTTCACTGAACCCTAGGCTTCCTGTATTTTCGCTGAAGGACGAATTGTCTCAGGTCGAGAGCACGATTGACAACCTATTCAAGAGGGCATTCACCCTTCAATGAATAATGCCTAGGTGAAAAATAGTAAAATCAATGTTTGGAACAAAACACTGCAATTGGTCATTCATATTCATTTCAAATTTTAATTAGTACAAGGTCTCAGACTCCTCAAAAGGCAACATAAACAATATTACATTAACAACTTTGTTTGTTTCTTCCTAAGACCTTTAGCAAGACCTCGACAATACTTCATGAACTCGACTATTTTTTGTGGTAGCCGTAACAATGGATTCAGTCGAATCTGAAGGTCTGCCTCTTCAAAATGATCCACCAGTTGCACAGCATGATATTACACGCTATCAGACATGTTCTCATATTTCTTCTTCCATTCTTCTTTTTCAGCCCTTTGATCTTGTGCTACGATTACCACATTTCTGCCTATTCTTCTTTTTGCCTCACTAGTCTTTGGGCTTCGAGTCTCCGCTGCTCATGGTCTCGCCCCAACTCTTGAATTTTCAGTTTCAAATGTTCATTCTTTCGGTTTGCTTCCACAAATGCATCATGATATTTGGTAGCTAATGCTCGTCCTTGGTCAGAGCGGCCCTTTGCTTCAGTCAGAGCTTCTTGTAAGGCTTGCATTCTATGATCTTGTATCCTAGCATTCACCTCCAACTTTCCTTTCTCTTGCAAAATCAACGCCATTGTCTCTTCTTGAGCGCTTATCTTTGCTCGCAATTCACGAACTTCTGTTGTGGTCTTTTCAAATTCTGTCTCCTTTCTTTTCCTTGCCCTTTTTACTCGGCTTGGGGTTTCAGCCATATCTGCACATGTGTCTTTTAAATATTCAACTTCATCAGCTAGCTTCTGGCATCGACTCTGGTGGATAACTACTTTTAACTCGATGGCTTCCTTTCCTTATTCCAAGACTTTCATTTGTGCTTTTAGTCTTTCCATCTCGGTGGCCATTTGAGGTATGATTTAAGGATGACCTTTATCATCTGAAACTGTCTGAGGGATACTATTTTGCACCCTTCTTACCTCTCTCCATTGCAAGTATTCAGGGGTACAGACCACCACATGCTTCCCTAATTCCTTTATTCCTGTCATATGAATATTCTTCCAAGCATCTCTAATCTCTTTTTCTCGCTTAGCAGTGCTTTCATCTTGCTGGTATAAGAAGTTGAACCCTTCAAATTACTTTTCGTTGGGCGCATATTGAGTCCATCGGAGTTGTCTAAGCACAAGAATTGGCGCGTATGATACACCGCCTCTAGGACTCATCAAGGGAACATTAGGAAAGTCACCACAGCTGAAAACTACCTCTTCTCCATGATACCATGGGCATACCCATTTAAAAGAATCTGGCCCCATCCTCATGAACTCATTTTTCCATTCATAATCTTTTTGTTACTTCACTGGTATGCGACCAAAATTCTTTAACGGGTTAGGTAAGAGTCCCAGACGATTGTGCACATCCATGTGTGTCATGATCTAAACGTACAACATGTGCGTACAGCATCAAATCTTTCCACCACCCTTTTGATGACAGATTTCCATTGTCAAGGAAGTATCAGCAAGAATAGCAGGGACTGGATTTGCTTTATGCCTCTCAAACTTGAAGAATACATCCATTGCTGTTTGATCTACCATATCTGAGGTAAATGGGAATAACACTAACCCAAAGATGGTTAAGGCCAGTGTTTTGTTGAAGAAATCCCACTTTCCTTGTTGTGCTAGATACTAAAGATGTGCTTCGAGGTAGCTTTTCTTCAAGCCTTCTGTTCCTCCCCTTTTTTCCATACCCAATTGACTTGTTTGAGCCCCTATCAGTTCTGCTATCTTCCCTACTGACACATAATACCCTCCATAAAGATAAACATATGGGTGCTTGCTCATTGGGAGTCTTAACATGATAGCGTACTCTTTAATGGTCGGTGCAATATCTAGGTCAGGCAACTCAAAACATTTTAGAGAATGGTTCCAAAATTGAGCTAGGCCACTCAAGACAGGCTCTTCAACTATGATGCGCAATAAATCTAGGATCTGCCCATAATTACTCGAAAACTCTGATCAAGCTTCAGGAGTCATCTGTTGAGTAATGTCTCTCACATGCCTCAGATCACTGCTATTAACTGCAATCTTCATGTTCCTCTTGTGGTCAACTGCATTGCTTGTGTTTTGCCCATGACACCTTTCTTCCATCCTTTGCTATTGATAAGTACCAATCTTTCCACTTTACTAAGCAAACTCACCCTACAATACTAAAAAAAAGTGTAAGCATGCCAGAAAAAGAATGGTGCACCCTAAGGGTACCCCTTATCGAGGTAACTCTAGAGAATGTATCCTAACAATCTACATGGAGAAACCCTTATAAGGTTGTAAACCCAAAGGATAATGCATGACATGCAAATACATTTTTTTTTTTTTTGGTAAAAGGGTTATGACAATGCAAGATGAGATATCCCCTCTCTTTTTTCTTCTTATGCAATGAATGCCATGAGAATGCAAGGTATTTTTTTTTCAGAATGAATGAGTGATACGTGAAAGCGATAAATAAAGATTTTTTTTTTTTAAGAATGGAAATGCAAGATGATGTATTTTTGATGATTTTTTTTAGAAAAAGAAACTGCAAGAATGGATCTCATAAAGACGATAAAGATAAAGAAGAAGTATGCCCCTTTTGTGCCCTAGTCAGGTGGAACCTAAGATTTGACAGTCACTATGTTCAATCTATCAGTGCAAGATTTTTAAGGACGGTCTAAACTTCTAAAAGTCATGGTTCCCAGATTGCCCTTATCTATAAAGACAAGGTCCCCAAATCATGAATTAATCACAAGTAGGGATAAACCCTCTCAATATGATTAGTTCATGATATTAGTAATAATCTGAGTGGTGTCTCAACAAATGTCAAGTGAGCATAAAGCCCCTCAATAACAAAAGCTGAGACCCCTCCTACTCCTCGGGTTCGCACAGACTCGAGTATAGAGCCCAAAAAGTGTGTGAGGTAAGTGATAGTGATGTGTGTGAGGGAGCATACAAACCTGTACAAAAATTTAAAAAGATAAAACCACCCCAACCTGCAAAAAAAAACATATATACAACAACCAGCCAGCAATCATCTGCCCTAGGGTTTCAACAATTATGCACAACATATTTAGAGGTAACAAAATACATAAGATAATGCCATCAGATATTTACATAGAACAAAATAAATAAAATCCATTTACAAACAAAAAGAAAACAAAAACAAGGATAAAAAGGGTAAAATAAATAAATAAAAATTATTAACAATTTACACAACTAACAACAACAGGCCTGACTCTCCAAACGTCCCCAGTGGAGTCGCCATCTGTCGCGACCGGGATCGCGGCGAATAATAGCAACTCAAAGGATTTTAGAAAATGAAAATGGAGTCGCCACCAATTTTATTTTTAACTTAGAAAAAATTGGAAAACCTTTTTTTTTAAATGGTCTTTGGAACCAGATTGGATTCGGGAGTCGATTATGGATAGGGAAGGGCGGAAACTTAATCCCACAGCACCCCTAACACACCCGTTCTAAAACGGTACCTTAAATTAATTGTGCAAATTCTTAACAATCCTTGAAAATATTTATTTTACCCTTTTTTGCAAAACATTGTAATCAATTAATTTTTTTCATGAAAAAAAAAGGAAACCACAAAATTATGAAAATTTAACTTTGGCTTGACAGAAATGAAATTATGCTCCTACATATCCCCTGGTGCAATGGGGAACTCAAAGTTACGTAGTTCTTTATAAAATAAGTGTGGGTTGATTGATTTTAATTAAGGAAAAAAAAAGCTTTTGGAAATGAATTTTGTTTGAAAACAAATTCATTCTTGCATATGATCCAAACGACAATGAAGATAACATTCGTTATTCAATCATCATCATTGGTCATTACATTAATTAATATTTTTTTTAAGAAATGCACTAAAACAAATAAGCAAACATAAATTTCCATGATCTAAATACATAATAACAAAACAAGACTAAATATAAATATCACAAATCAAATAACTTTAAACAACTTTTATTTTCAGATTTTTTTTATTATTCTTTTATTTTTATTTTTTTTGCTTTTCATTAATCGCAAAATACAATATCAAACATACCACTAGATTAAAGAAACCTTATTAATCAAGAACTAATCCTAAATAACATTAGCAATCAAGCTCCAAGTATATTTTTTTATTTTTTAACTTTTCATCATTTTTTTTGAAGCCTATTAATTGCAAGACACTACAAAAAGACACACCATTTAATTAAGTAACCGCTATAAAACAAGAACTAATAAAAAAAACTCATTATATATATATATATATATATATATATATATATATATTTTTTTTTTTTTTATTATTATTTTTTAGTATTTTTTTTTTTTTTTTTTTTTAAAGCAAAGGAAAAAGGGATTATTGAATTTGAATGGGTCTGCTAGCCCATGTTCTTCAACAAAGAACATCATCATACGAAAAAATATGCCGAAGCTCTAGAAATCAACAGAAACACACATACAGAAAAGAGGGAGAGAGGACCAGTGATGAGGCTGCTGCTTGTGGGTCTGAGACGGTGGGGGTCCGAGGTTGAGGGAGCTGGCGACGAGGACGCGGTTCTAGTGGGTCGGTGCGTCGCGGCCTGGAATGGCTGGACGGGGTCGGTGCCGGCGGTGCTGGTTCGGATCTGGCGGAGCTCCAGTGGTTTCTGGTTCGATGGGATGGATTGAGGTGTGAAGGGGTGGCTCACGGCTGGACGGTTCGAGCGAGTGGAGGACGTGACCAGCGGCTTCAGTTGGCCGGATCTGATGGGGTGGGGTTTGATTGGTTGTTGAAGGTAAGATGGAGGGTGGTGGTGAAGGGAAACCGTTGGTTGTTTGGTGGAGGAAAAGGTAAGGGTGTTGGTGGAAGGGGTTAGTTATGGTGGTTAGTGGTGGCTCACTGAGTTGACTCGGTTGTGGGTGGTGGGTTGGTGAAACGAAGATGAATGGTGATGGATGCTTGGTTTCTGATGGGTTGCAGGAGGGTGATTGCCAGAGGGAAGATGATGGTTGATGGTTGTGAAGAAGAGGTTCCAGATGGCTTGGCAAATGGAGATTTTAGGTGATTTTGGTTCTTGAAGGTGAATAGAGATGAAAACAGTGGTTCTGTCGTGGCTCCTCCTTTTTTTTTTGTGTGATGCCCCTGCTCTGTAATATATCCTCCCCCTTTTCTCTTTGTCTGTTTTCTTGTCAATCCACTAAAGCAGCGAGTGATCAGAAAAAAAATGTAGCTTAGGGTCCTCTATTACAGATGTAGGAGTTTCCATTTTCATGTATTTTCTTTAGCTTTGTGACTTTTTCCAAGCTTCAAATCTCTGGCAACTTTTCATTTTTGTGCTGCATTGAGCCTTGGGTTTTCAGGCTTGCAGCAGGGTGGGAGAGATTGACATGATTTGATTACACTTTAATTACTGGTTGAGACAGCAAAAGAAGGCAACCAGCGTAACAAAGATCACCCAGCAGGGTGGGAGAGATTGACATGATTTGGTTACATTTTAATTACTAGTTGAGACAGCAAAAGAAGGCAACCAGCGTAACAAAGATCACCTTCTTTTTTTTTTTTATCCTCCCCTTTTCTTAAAAAGAGATCAGTGTTTTGTTTTATTTTTTTTTTTTTGCTAAAGTGGGTTTACATTTGGGCTAACAAAAAAAGAATATGGACCTTTAATTAATTAAATTCAAAAATTAAATTATTTTATTTTTTTTTTTTTGGGAGCCCGGTCAAAATTGAGTGTTCACAGAAACCAATAATATATTATCTGGGATAGTAGAAAACATTTCCCAATGGCTCTTTTGGAGCATTTAATGTCCCCAACAACCACCAACGGCTCTAAATAGATTTGGGCTATAAATGAAAGTGTTTGGGCATCAAAGAAAGGTTGGAGAATAATATGAAAATATACTTGAGCAATATATTCATGTTTCATTATCATTTTCTAAAAACCCCTGTTATTGAGCTAAGTTTGTGATTCTTTGATTCCATAGAGGTTAAAGTTGTATTATTTACTCTTTGAGAGAGTTTCTATTCATCTACATCTTTGTTTAATCTGTAAAGAGGGTGAGGTATCCCTTAAAAAGTGAGATATCTCTCAAAGATTGTAAAGAGAGTGAGGTATCCCTTAAAGGTTATAAAGGGTGAGGTATCATTATTTGAGGCTCAAGCACAAGGGTGAGGTATCCCAAGGTGTGTTGAGTGCTCTCAATTGTAAAGGTTGTCAAGTACCTGTTGAAGCTTGAAGACAGTGAAAAATCTCGAATGATTTTTTGAGGACTGGACGTAGGCTACAAGTGGATTGGTGGCTGAACTAGGATAAATTTTGTGTTTGATCTTCTAAACTTATCTCTTTACATTTGTGCTTTAATTTTATATGCTTACTTGAATACTTTCTATCTTGGCTTATTTATTTATGAGTGAAGTGATCAATCTTATCCATCTATTCACTTCAACTAATCAATAGTTTCAACGAAAATTAATAATCAAGTGTTTTACGGAAAGATTTGTGAAAATATTTTATATACTCAATTCACCACCTCTTGAGTATTAAGACCACTTGACAACAACTTTGTATGATTGTGAGCTCGTCTTTGCAGGACCAATTGTGGCAAGGTGTTATTTTGTTAATAAAATATTATTATTTTGTGGCATTAGGAATTATGTTGATAATGCGCTTACCCTATCGGTTTGCCTTTGTTAATGTAATTCCTGATGATTTGTTAAATTCATTAAGACTGTGTCCTTAAAGTTCTCAGTATTCTCTAGTACTAGCTTTGGGGACATAATTTTGATGTCTGTGGGAGTTTACTCGTCTTGTAATTCGGGACCCTTAAGCGGAATTGCAATTGCATAGGAAAGCTTCATTATGGTTGCTGCTCATCTTGTTTATTGAAATACTCGACAAGAAAATATCCCTTTAAAATATTGATTCAATTTTGCTTATGAAAATAAATGTTTTGACAAAGTTGTGTGGGACCAATTATGAGGATTAAGTTGAGTCAATGAGTTTATTTATGACCATCTCTGTTATTGATGTTGCTCTCACTGTGAATGAGCCCTGAAGCCCATAAATATGTTTTCTGCTATGATTGGGGAGAAATATGAAAGGTAGGATCATTCAAATAAAGTTCGTTTCATGACAATAAAGTATAGCATGGACAAAGCCATTAAGTAGACTTTTCATGAAGCGAATAATATCAACCAATTTTGTAAGGCTATTGACACATCTAGAAGGGCCTGTGACCTCTCTGTGTTGACCAAGATTAAGCATGATGGTGTGAATGGTGATCGTGAACATGCCATGAAATTTATTGATTAGCTCAGACGAGCAAATTGTATAGAGTTTAATAATTGGATTAAGGAGAAGGAAGTTGAACCCCTAACTTTAATGTGTTTTGAATTAAATCTTGTCAATATACCTTCTAACACTTATAGGTTAGATATTAGTGCAACTATTCATATTCCAAGCTCATTACTGGAGCTCAAAAATAGGAGAAAACCAAGTAAAAGAGAGTTGATGATCACAGTAGAAAATATAGTTAGTGTCAAAGTAAAGTATATAGATGTTATTTCCTTGAAGATGTGTACTGGATATTCTTTAGGTTTAAAAGGAACTTGTTTCCAATTTCTATTTTGGATAGTTGCACTATCATGTTTATTTAGTGATAAGAGAGTTTTCCTATTTTATGATTCCATTATGGTTATTTTTGGAGTTTTGTCTAATGGTCTATTGACATCTTCTATCGATCTAATGATGTTTAGATATCAATAATATTGTTGGAAACAAGTGTGGTAGAGTTGCTAAAAATTCTTTTATGTTATGGCACAAATGTTTAGGACACATCTCTATGGAGAGAATGAAGAGGTTGATTAAGGAGAATATACTTCATGATTTGGACTTCTCTGATTTTGATAGCTGTATTATTTGCATAAAAAGGAAACTTATAGCTGGAGCTAGAAAGAGTGATGTTACCAGGAGTGAAGGAATATTATGGTTAATTAAGATAGATATTGATGTACCCATTACTCCTATTGCTATGGGCTGTTTTTAGGTACTTTATCACCTTTATTGATGACCTCTCTAGATACGGGTGAATTGAAATTTAGTAAGCAGATCAAATGTGTGAAGTTTGATATAGATGATGAGTACTATGGCAGATATGCTAAAACTGATAGAAATCTTGTTTTGCTAGGTTCTTACGAGATTATGGTATTGAGACACAGTACACCATATCTGGAACTCCACAACAAAATGGAGTTGCAGAAAGGCGAAACCATACTCTTATATGGATATGGTGAGATGTATGCTTAGTTATTTTACTATTCTAGAATTCTTGTGGGGAGATGCCTTGAAGACTACTGCTTATATATTGAATTATGTGTCAAATAAATATGAGCTTATGACAGGCAAACAACCTACCTTGAGGCATTTCTGTGTTTGGGGTTATAAGGTAGATGTGAGGCCTTATAACCCACATTTAAAGAAGTTTGATCCCAAAATCATTAGTGGTTTCTTCATTGGTTATTATATTGGCTCAAGGGGTTCTAGGTTCTATTATCCTCCCCATACTACTAGAGTTATTGAATTCGATCAGGCTGTCTATTTTGAAAGGGACTTAGAGCATGGTGGAACTCAGGAGCCATATATTGTTGATTTTAGAGAGGAACATATTATTGTTCCTATTCCTGTTGTTCCCTTTCCAGGGATAATGCTATATCCTTTGATCCATAATGATGATATTGTTGATCTTGTTGATAATGTCGATATCCCTCAACAAGTCAAAAATAATGTATAGAATCCAAATGTTATTATGACTCCATTGAGAAGATCTAAGCATGTTCCTATATCTACTGAGTCTACTAGATTCAGGGATTATATTGTGTACCTGCAAGAGCATTAGTTTAATTCAGTTGAGGATTCTGATCATATTTCCTTTCAAGAGGTCATGGTTAGTCTTGATAGTGCATAATGACAAGTGATTGTGGAGGATGAGTTAGCTTCTATGAGAAAGAATAATGTTTGGGAATTGGTGAAGTTGCCTACTGGTTGTAAAACTATTGGTTGCAAACAAGTCTTTATGACCAAACGTGATGCTAAAGGTGAAATTGATATGCTAAAGGTGAAATTGATATTTATAAGGCCAGACTTGTTGCTAAGGGATATAACCAGAGGAAAGACATTGATTATAAGGAGACTTTCTCACCAGTTTCCACTAAAGACTCTTTTCGTGTTGTGATAGCAGTGGTTGCTCATTTTGATTTCGAGCTTCATTAAATGGATGCTAAGACTGCCTTCCTAAATGGTGATTTGTATGAGGATGTGTATATGGATCAACCTGATGGTTTTATTGAAAATGATTGGTACTTGAAATTTGATTATATTGTTGGCTCTCTTAGCTTTAAAGAAAATACTATTGACCAATGCATTTATCTGAAGTTTAGTGGGAGCAAATTTATCATTCTTGTTTTATATGTTGATGATATATTATTGGCTAGTAATGATGTTGATTTTTTGTATGAGACTAAGCAGATATTGACAGCATATTTTGATATGAAAGATCTTGGTGATGCCTTTTTTGTATTGGGCATTGAGATTCACCGTAAGAGATCTCGTGGTATTCTTGGCTTGTCTTAGAAAGCTTATATTGAAAGGATTCTGAATAGATTTAATATGAAATCTTGTAATCCTTGTGTTGCACTTATTCAAAAGGGTGAAAGACTCTCTAATACCAGTGCCCTAAAAATGATAAAGATGTTGCTGAAATAGAGAATGTTGTATATACTTCCACTGTTGGAAGCTTTATGCATGCTCAAATTTGTACACGACCTGATATTGTTTTCGTTGTTAGTGTACTTGGGAGATACTTGAGCAAACCTAGGGTGACTTGTTGGCAGGCTACAAAACGAGTTATGAGGTATCTACAGTGCACCAAAGATTATATGCTTACCTATAGGAGATCGAATCACGTTGAGGTGATAGACTATTCTGATTTTGATTATGGTGGTTGCCTAGATGCCCACAAGTCCACATCAGGGTATATATTTATATTGGCAGGAAGAGTTATTTCTTGGAAGAGTGTTAAACAAAAACTTACAGCTACTTCTACTATAGAGGCAGAGTATATAGCTTGTTATGAGGCTACACGTCAAGCGGTATAGTTGAAAAATTTGATTACTGAATTTTGTATTGTGGAGAGTATTTCTAGTCCTCTTAATATCTATTGTGATAACTCTGCCATAGTGTGCTTCTCTCAAATCAATAAGAGCTTTAAGTGCTCAAAGTTTTTGATATAAAGTATATGTTTGTTAGAGAGAAAATTCAGGAGTTTCAAACTCATGTCGAGTATATCTCTGCATAACTTATGGTTACAGATCCCCTAACCAAAGGTTTAGCTGTCAAAGTTTTGTTGATCATGTGACCCATATGGATATAGTGAGGTCTTTTGATGTTTTGGATTAGTGAGAGTTTGTTTTGTGATTATATTGTGACCTCATTTTATGTCTCGAGACCTTAAACAATTATGTTGTTATTATTGTCATTACCATATAATATTGTTATTAGTATTATCTGTGCAGTATTATTTTGTTCATATTATGGCATATTATAAAGACATTTTAGACTTAGTCTCATTTTGTTATTGTGCTGAGATGTTTGTTAAATTTCATAAAGTATCTTGGGCGGATGCTTGGGCTATTTTGTTGGGAAATATATTTTAAACACATATTGACATGCAATTTTGATGTGCTTTCCCATTATCCATATATCACATTTTGTTGGGTCACCGGGATATGGATATCTTGTATGTATGATAACAGTACTCCTTCAAGTATGATTTTTTGCATTGCTGAGATGCTTGTAATCTCATTTTGGACCAGTTGTTGAAAGTGCTAGCTTGATTTTGACATCATATTGTGGTCATATGTTATTTGATTAATCTAGAGAATTATTTTCTTATTCAAATAATGTAATATGACTTATGTCGTTCAAGAGGGAGAATGTTAATTTTTTTTTATGAATTAGCATATATTATATTATAATTTTATAAATCTCAGATTAATTAGATGTCAAAATTATTAGAGTATTTTGTTTAGCCCAAATTTGTGATCAGTATTGTTAATGAGCCTATTGTTGTTAAAGCACCGTTCATATATGAGTTTTGTTTTATGGATCCTGTATATGGATTTGCTATAGTGGGTAGGTTTAACTCATTTTATTTATTCTATATATATAAGGAGAGACTTCTATTCCTAGCCACTTTAGTGCATATAGTTATTCGTTCCATTGATACTGATATGTGAACGATTACTATAGGCACTCCTAGTCCTCCAATGGGATCTGGACACCTTCCAGATGACAATCCTACTCATGCATGCTATTTTAGACAGATTATATTTAAGGTTGAATCTAGACAAGATCACGGCCCCGATTTTGAAAGGGTGGGCTATTTTGCTGACAACCCTAGTTGCTATGATGTGATATACTATGGGTATGTGAATGAAACCTTGAAAAATATTCTCCTATTTGGGGGACTTGGTGGAAACTGAGGTAATTGATGGTTACTATGATATAATTTTCTCAATAGTGAAAGAATGAATAAAGGAACAGTTTGGTTGATTTGATTCGCATTCTTTTATTTTCGTGTATCTAAAAACCAAGCTTAACAAGAATATTGTATATCTCTATTAATATATTATAAATTATTTTTTGATATGTACAAAAATATATATAGACCATATTAAAAATATGTATATCTCTATTAATATAAATTTATATATGTTAAAAATTTATTTGTATACGTAAGGAATTTTTCCTATTGTCTAATTAAGTTCCTTTATGGCTTTATCAATTGAGTTTCTATATGCTTGTAGTCGTGAGGTGTTACGCGTCGTTCTTTTCTTAAAAAAAATGAATTTGGATTACTTTTTTCTTAATGTAAATATGGTAATTTGCCAAAGTTACACCTAAATAAAAGAACCCATATTCCAGCAGCAGAGGATTCGACCTCTACGTCGCTAAGGTATTGATGTGATTCATGATACTCAACCAATTTTTATAACCCCTTACCGCATGGCACCTGCAGAATTGAAGAATCAGTTACAAGACTTGTTAAATAAAAGTTTCATTCGTCCAAGCACTTCTCCCTAGGGTGTTTTTGTTCTTTTTGTTAAAAAGAAAGATGGATCTATACGACTATGTATAGACTATAGACAGTTAAATAAAATGACTGTATGCAACAAGTACTCTCTTCCTTACAGTGATGATTTGTTTGATCAATTGCAAGGTGCACAATGTTTATCTAAAATAGACCTTCGATCGGGTTATCACCAATTGAAAATGAGAAAGGAAGATGTCCCTAAGGCAGCATTCATAACTCGTTATGGACACTATGAATTTTTGGTAATGTCCTTTGGTTTGACAAATGCCCCAGCAACTTTCATGAATTTGATGAACATGGTTTTCAAACCATTTCTTGATAAGTTTGCCATAGTATTAGTGTTCATAAATGATATTTTGATATACTCTCGAAGCAAGGAAGAACATAAACAACAATTAAGGACAATTTTACAAACCTTGAGAAACCATAAGCTCTATGCTAAATTCTCCAAGTGTGATTTTTGGCTAGATAATGCAATCTTTCTTGGACATGTTATATCTAAGGGTGGTATAAAAGTAGACCCAAAGAAGGTGGAAGCAGTGGAAAGTTGGCCAAGGTCAACCTCAGTTATTGAAATTCATAGCTTTTTGGGTTTGGCTGGATACTATCGTCATTTCGTTAAGGATTTCTCTAAGATAGCAGCTCCTTGACAAGATTGACACAAAAGCAAGTGAAGTTTCAATGGTTAGATGAATGTGAGAACAACTTTCAGAAGCTTAAGTCTCTTTTGACCTCCACTCCAATATTGGTTTTACCATCCAAGACAAGTGGATACGTTATATTTTGTGATGCATCAAGAGTAGGTCTAGGCTGTGTTTTGATGCAACATGAAAGAGTCATTGCCTATACGGAGACATGAACAAAACTACCTCATACATTACTCAGAAATGGCAACAGTTGTTTTTCCACCCAAGATTTGGAGGCATTATATGTATAGAGAGACATGTGAAATTTATACAGACCATAAGAGTCTCAAATACATATTTGACCATAAGGATCTTAACCTCCGACGTAGAAGGTGGATGGAATTGCTTAAAGATTATGATTGTACTATTCTCTATCACCTTGGGAAAGTGAATGTAGTCGCAGATGCTTTGAGTAGAAAGTCTATGGGCAGTTTAGCTTATATAATTGAGGTTAGAAGACCAATAGTAAAAGAGTTTCAAGAAATGACAGATAATGAGGTACAGTTTGAAGCCATAGATACAGGATCATTGCTAGTTGATGGACAACTTTGTTCTAATTTGGCGAAAAGTATTAAGGCAGTACATGGTTAGGATCCACATTTGGCAAGTATCGTCGAAGAGATTAAGAAAGGCAAGGTTTTTTATTTTAAATTTTAATATTGATTTTGAAGGTGTATTATGGTTTGACTCTCAGTTATGTGTTCCAAATACTGATGATTTGAGAAAGAAAGTTTGAGAAGAGACTCATCATTCCTCTTATATCGTCTATCTTAGATCTACGAAGATGTATCATGATTTGAAAGAGCTTTACTAGTGGGAAAGAATGAAGAAAGATGTAGCAGAGTTGGTATCTAAATGTTTGGTGTGCTAACAAGTGAAGGCAAAGCATAAAAAACCACCAGGTTTATTGCAACAATAGAAATACCTAAATAGAAGTAGGAGAGAATAATTATGGACTTTGTGACATGTTTGCCTAAGACCTTCAGAGGTTATGATTTGATTTGGGTAATTGTTAATCAATTAACTAAGTCTGCACAATTCTTGTTGGTGAAAACTACTTATACAACAGCTCAGCATGCAAAGCTATACTTGGATGAGATAATACCACTACATGGTGGTTCGATATCTATCATCTCTTATCGAGGTCCACAGTTCACTTATCAGTTTTGAAGATCTTTCTAAATAGCCTTAGGAACCTGTTTAGATTTGAGTACCATTTTCTATCCTTAGACTAATGGTCAATCTGAAAGAACCATTTAAATCTTGGAGGATATGATTCGTGCTTATGTTCTAGACCTTGGAGGAAGTTGGAACTAGCACTTGCCTTTGATGGAGTTTGCCTATAACAATGGTTACCAATCTAGTATCCAAATGACACCTTTTGAAGCGTTGTATGGGGGACGTTGTAGATCACCGATTGGTTGGTTCGAGATTGGTGAGTCTAAACTCTAGGGTTTAGATCTAATTCAAGAGGCCAATGAGGAAGTTTGATTAATCCGAGATCGATTAGTGACAACTCAGAGTCGACAGAAATCTTATTCAGACCGTATATGTCATCCCTTGGAGTTTAGTGTGGGAGATCATGTGTTTCTCCTATGAAAGGTATCTTAAGGTTCGACAAGAAGGGTAAATTAAGCCTAAGGTTCAAGGACCATTTGAAGTTCTTGAGAAAGTTGGACAAGTAGCTTATCACTTAGGCCTTCTACCTGATCTTTCAGGAATTCACCCAACTTTTCATGTCTCAATGCTCCAAAAAAATACATATGTGACCATTCTCATATCATACAGCACCAAGCAGTTCAGCTTAATGAATGCCTTAGCTATATGAAGCAAATGGTGGCCATAGTAAATAAACACATGAAGCATTTATGCTTAAAATATATTATTTCGATTAAAGTTGTTTGGCGAACACCATTTGATGAAAAAAAAAACTTGAGAACTTGAAGTAGCTATGTGTGAGAAGTACTCACACTTATTTGATGCATCAGATTAGTAGTTAGTTTAAATTTTGAGGACGAATTTTATTTTAAAGGGGAAAGAATGTTATGCATCATCCTTTTATTTAAATAATAATAATGAATTTGGGTTACTTTTCTCAAATGGCAATATGGTAATTTGACAAAGTTACACCTAAATAAAAAATTAAAAAAAAAAACCCACCTTCCAGCAGCAGTGGATTCGACCTCTGCGTCGTTATTCGTCTCGCTCTTCATCTATTTTTTTTCTTCCTTTCTTTTAATCTTAGTCCATTCTATTTCAATTGTGAATATTTTTTATCTTTTTTTTTAATCTTTTTGAGATTCTATTGAAACTTTCAAATGTTATTTTATTTTCCTTCGATTACACTTACTCTTGAGTTAGAGATTATAGTTTGAGAAGAGTGATGATTATTCACCCGTTGAAATTTGTTTCTGACTCTTTAAGGTAAATATATAACTCAAAAAACTTTAGTAGTTAATTTTATTAGGACAATTTCATAGTGAGTAAATTAGATAATGAATTTAGGATGATATCAATTAAGATTTATTTGAGATTTAAAAAACCAAATTAGGCAAATTTTATGGCAGTTAATTAATTTATACATTATTAGTATTCCTTGATGTTAATAAAACAGCAGTTGTCTGAATGCACTGGTTTAGAATTGTTGTAACTTGTAACGAATTTGTATTAACTGGCCTTCTTGAAAGATTTAGAAACACACACCACATTGCAACAAATTTTCCAATAATTCTCTACTCTGTTAACTGGAGGAGATATTAAGGAATTGAAGAATGCACGTTCTAGCACTCCAAGCAGCCAGGTTTTACTTCTATGGCTCTCTAAGGGGGTCTTTTAACTTAAAAGAGGAATTAAAGTACATGTTTAGGGGGTTATGGTCTAATGCTTGGAGAGTTCATAATTAACAGAAATCTTGAAGCACGTCATCTTATATATATATAATGTTTGAGTGAAGGAATCTTATCTCTATTCTCAATTGATATCTCAAGGTTAGGTATTCCATTGAACTGAGAAAGATAGCATGTGATCAGATTTCGTGATATCACATTCACAGTAGCCGTATTTCGAAGCGCATCGTAAAAATAAAAAAAATAATAGTTTTTAATATATTTCGATTCATTTAACTCTTTTAATGAAATAAAATATGATACTTTTTAAATCATTCATTTAGTTGGTTACACCTACTAATCATGCAACTTTTTAATGAAATAAATTATTTCGGCCTGATTTACTTTCTTTTTTTAACCAGGGATGAACTAACTTTGATGAGTCAAATTAGGTCACATTGTGAATTAAATTTGTTAAAGTTCTGACTTAAAAAAAATTAATATTATTTTGTTAATGTTTGTGAATACAGTTAAAGTTTTATGGTTTTATACATATAATATAAATTTTATATGGTTTTAATGTTTGTTAATTTGTTAATACTTTATGGGTGTAACTTATCGACATATGATTTCTTAATTTTGTTTGTTTTGGGCTACAAGTATTGTTTGGTTCGATTTGTAAGCTTATCAAATAATTTACTTATTCGGTTTGGTTAAATGCATGTCTAGGGCTGCACAACTCGATTCAATGACTCGAGAACCCGATCCAACCTGACCTAACTCAATATAAAATATTCAGATTGGTTCAAGTCATCAGGTCTGTTCAGGTAAAACCCGATCAATCCGTCTATTTATTGATTTGGGTAACGAGTTCAAGAAATCAACCCAATGACCTGAAAGTCAAGAAAAAAAATCCCAAAACCACCTTTACCCATTCAATCATCATCAAACTTCAGTAGTTCAGTCAACAAATTTGCCAAATCAACTCAGAAACAAACCCCATCCAACCATCACTGAACCATCATGGTCGTACGGCCACCATCCCGCAACCCAGAAGCCAGAACCACCTTGCCAGGTGCCAGTGCTACCCATCAACATGCCGACAAAGAGACCCAAAAGTTGTAGCACCAGCCATTGCGAATCTCAGCACCGCGACCCAGATCCCACGCACAGTCATCCTCCACCACGAGCTTCACCCATCCACGTAAAGCCATCGCTCCGTTGCCCTGTTTTGCGTGCAACCACAACCCAGAACCCACAAGGCACAAGCTCAGAAATGCTGCGACCCAAAAACGCCGCGATCCATAAATGTCGCGAACCCACAAGCCCAAAAGAGTCGTCCTCTTCCCACAAGCCCAGAACCTGCCATCCTCCATTGCTAGCCTAGGACCACCTCGTCGTGCCTCCGCTCAGATGGCCAGATCTGTGTTACGCCTCCGTGCAGATCTACGTCATGCCACCGCCCAGATTTGCATTGCTACTAGCGCCTCCGCCCAGAACCATCATAGCCAATCATCAGTTGTCCGATAGCTGGAGTCGCAAGGAAAGGTAAGGGGGATAGATGGAAAGGAGGTATAAGGCATAAGGATGTAAAGTCAAAAGAAAGAAGGATATGGAATGGCAGTCGTACTGAGCTTCTGCGTGTTTGTGTTGGGTAATGGTTAAAAGAACAACCTGATAACCCAACCTGATCCAACTCGTTTATAGGTCGGGTTGGATCAGTTTGGGTTATTCAAATTTATTTTAAGAAAACCGACTTAACCCAACCCGAGCTTAATTGATTAGTTTAGATTTTATTTTCCCTAAAACCTGACTCAACTCGATCCGTGTGCAGCCCTACGCATGTCATCTATGCTTAGACTAAGGGATTGATAATGATATTCCTTACAGTATGTTTCCAAGAAATTAGCACAGTTGGTATTTGAACTTGTGACCGTACACCTATCTACATATTACATGTTTGTTCAACACTAGATCAACCCATTAGGGCTACATGTTTATATTTTTTTCAATATAACTTTTTTTTTCAACCTTATTAAAAACTTTTTGAATCAACTAACTATAATTAATTGTCATGACAATGCATTTCAAAGCATTTTGGTAATGTCAATTTTCAACTCAATTTCATTTTTGGTAAATAGTACGCTTAAAAAAAGGGAAAATATCAAATATATAAATATAATAGTTCTGAGCTAAGTCACCTTTATTTTTAATTCAATATGTGTTGCTATACATTCTGATTGGTTTCATACATCCTTGTGTGCTAAATTAGCCCCTAATGTTCACATCTAAACATCATCATCAAATATGAGCATTGACATTGAGATCTATTATAAAACAAACATGTGGCAAACAACAGCCAACATAAAAGTATCTAAATATAAAAATAGAAAACCAGAAGCATTGACATTGAGATCTATTATAGCTACTTTGATTCAATAGAAAATTTGGTGGAGACGATCATATAGAGGAAATGGTTTGCCTCATGCCCCTTGCCTGGGGTATAAGAATTATCAACCCTCCTGCCAGCACCAATAAACTCTTCCACGCTAGTAATTATTCCCTCGGATCTATTTTAAGTATCATTTTAGTGAAAAAAATTTAGTCTATTTTAAGTATCACTTTCATATACCAATAAAGCATTAATTGTTATTTTTTCATCTCTATCCTTTTATTTTAATAATCGTAACTATTCATAAAAATTGAATGAATATGGTAAAATAAAATAATTAATTAAAATAAATAAGAATAACTTAGTAAAAAAATCACAATTAAAACTTAGTTTAATGTTTCTTAATTCTTGAGTCTTACACTAAAATGATATTTAAAATAGACTAAAAAGAGTAATCATTCTCCTCATCAAGAGTCCAAATAAGTTTCTTGGCATAGTTTGTACTTTGTTCCCATATTGCAAAAAAATTACCTAAAGCAACTTCAACAAGCCAACATAGCCACTTAAACATGTATCTTAATCTCCAAAACAGAACGTAAAAGTTAGCTAACTGACAAAGAAAACGGTATTGTATAGCCTGTCAACAATGGCAACTCTCATGTCTAAACTTATAACTATTATGCTAAATGTGCTCTCAAAATAAGAAACCAAAAAGTTTAATGATTTACAAATATGAGGCCCAACAGCACAGGGTAAGATATGATCCCACCAAACAAATCACCAAGAAGCAAATAAAAACACAGCCAATGAGCTTATAGCTCTCATCTTCAGCAGAAATGATAAATGCACATAAATGTCACATCATAAAATCAATGGCTCAAAATTTTTGAGTGATTGACGATATGATAAATGAAATAATTTTTATCATTGACTTAAGTTTGTGATGCACCTTTTCTGTGCATATATCACAGCTCCATCATCTTCAGAGAGTCCAATTATCTCAAAGTAACAGCAAAGATTAAAAAAATAAAATAAAATGGAAGTGTCGCGATCGTATTAATCACGATGAAGCATAGCAACTCGTGAGATTTTAAAATATAAAAATAGAGTCGCCACTAATTTTATTTAAATTAAGAAAAATTAAAAAACCCTTATTAGAAAATGGTCTTTGAGAACCAGATTGTATTCAGGAGTCGGTTATGCTTAGGAAAGGGTGGAAACTTAATCTCACAAAGACTTAACTGTCACTGTAGGTCGTAAGACGATGACCTTAAGTCATCAATGTAAAAATTCTTGATAATTTCAAATATATTTACTTTATCCCTTTTATTAAACAACACTAAAAATAAATGAATAATTTGTGAAAATTTAATTTTTGGCAGACAGAATAAAAAGATTCTCGCTTCCTACGTATCTTCGGTATAATGAAGAACTCAAAGTCACGTAGTTAAAAAACTTGTGGGTTGATTGATTTTATATAAATAACTTAATTTTAAAAATTTTAATTAACAAGTCATCGCGACTCGCTTAATCGAATTAAGATTTGAATAGGTGAAACTTCTACGTCATCTTGAGACGTCATCCATTGAATCATCAGTTGTCACAACTTAGATGATTATGAAAATTATAAATTAACAAACAATGTCGTCACAACTCACAACTCGCCTAAATTCATTTTTATTTTTTTCTCAAAAATATTGAATTATTTTTTTTTCTTATCATTTTATTTTTATTACTTTTATTATTTTTTTATTTTTTTAGATTTTTAATAATAATAAAAAATGCAAAAAAACAGGAAAAAAAACACAAAGAAACAAAGAAACAAGAAGAAGAAACAGAGCACAAACTGGATATGTGTTTGCTGCTGGATTCAGTGCGTGGTGGGTGGAGTCTCCGTTCTGTGTTGGTGAGTTGACTCGGGAGTGAAGTGAAGGTTAGGATAAATGAATGAAGAAGGAGTTTGGGTTCTGTTTTGGGCTGTCGGTGAGGGGAGTGGAGTTCACGGTTTGGAGGTGAAAGGGTAGTGATCTGGTTTCTGAGGTTCGACGGTCGGTGCAGAGGGTGTAATGGAGTTTGGTTCATGGTTCGACGGTCGGTGGAGAGGGTGTGATGGAGTTTGGTTCACGGTCCGACGGTCAGTGGAGAGGGTATGATGGAGTTTGGGTCACGATTTAGGGGGATTCGACGGTCGGTGGAGAGGATGTGATGGAGTTTGGGTCACGATTTAGTGAGATTGGGGTCCGACGGTCGGTGGAGAGGGTATGAATGAGTTTGGGTCACGATTTAAGGAGATTGGGGTCCGACGGTCGGTGGAGAGGATGTGATGGGGAAGCAAGGGATGGGTTTGAGAAGTGATTTCACGTGATGGATGGTTGAAGGATGGTGAAGGTTGGTGTTTGTGATGGTGTTTCACGGTTGCATGGTGGTTGGTTGGAAGAGATGGTGAGGCGGGTTGGTGGTTAGGGTGGCGGCCGTAGATGTGGTGTGGTGGATGATGGTGTGGGTGTGATGATGGAGAGCTTATGGTGGTTGGGTTCACATATAGTGAGAGGAGATGGTGAAGGTTGATATATGGTGGTCATTTGGAGGTTACGAGCAGATGGATTTGTCACGATTTGGTTTGGTTGCTCACGGTTGGGAGAAGATGGTCTGATGGTTGGGAGGGATGAGGCAGGTTGGTGGTTACATGTGCAAGGGTTGATGGAAGATGGAGATGTAGAAGATGAAGGATGAGGAAGATAGGGTGGTGAGGCTTTACGGGTTGAAGATGGTATTTTGGGTGGGGTTATTATTATTACATTTCTGTTAGAGATGAGAGGGGGTTGGTTTGAGTGTTTGTGATCTTGTTCTTCCTTTTTGGTGATTTGAGAACTGTGTTGCAGAATGAGAGGAGTGCGAGTGTGTGTATGGTGCTCATGGCTTAAAAAAATGACTAGGAAAAGAAGATGGACAACATAACTAACCAGCCAGGATCAAAGCATGCATTGAACACTAATGCTTCAAGAAAGTTATCATAAGTTCAAAACCCAAATGATTTTATTGATCGAACAAGCATAGGGTTGATACAATTAAACCATCATTTCACGGTAACTACTTGATAAACAAATCGAATACAGTAAGTGCCGCACCTTTGTAGAAATTCCCAGGTGTTGTTGGAGGACTCTAAGGTGTTGTTTATGAACCACCACTAAGTTGAACTTTCTGAGGTTTCCTTGATCAACTATTCTAAGTATTTACCCCATTTCTTCCACTATGATTAGGAATTAGGTTGTTGACAATATTGGATCCAGCCTCCTCTTGGATATCAAGCTTCCCATAAGCAATTAACTTCCTCAATGTTGTCTTAAAAGCTTCACAGTCTTCAATAGAATGCCCAGAAACATCCATGTGAAATTTACAAGTCAAATTTAGGTTATACCAACTCGGAAATGGTGACTTCATGGGGTGCATAGGACAATCTCCATTGAACAATGAGTCCAGAAATTTAAAAGATAATGGGCAAGCCGAGTCCCGAATTTAAAAGACAATGGGCAATTAAATGGGCATCATAGAGCCTTTGGAATAACTCGCATTCGAAATGGACAATCTTGGGAAAGGAGGTAGGCCTTAAAAGATAATGGGGACGAAAACGACCTTGATTTTGGAAGTTTGGTCGAGTCCCGAAATTTAAAAGTCAACGACGGGTGATTTGAGAAATTTTGTGAAGCTGGGGTGGATATTGGGTATAGGTTTTCTCGAGCTTTGCGTATGGTTTTTTTCTCTTTTCTTTTCCTTTTTTTCGAACCAATGACGACTTTGGAGAACATTGTTGATTTGGAGTGGCCTTGGGTTTGAGGTGCATTCGTGGGAGGGGCTAAGTTAGAGCCGCCAATATTTGACTTTGTCCTTCACGATGGATGGTAAAATGTTATCTTTATTGTTACTTCATTCAACATATCTTCTCTTTAATCCTTCAAAAATTAAATGTTATTATATGGGGTGCTCGATTCAAAGCAAGGGGTAGGATGGCGAATATCTGGGGTTGTGAAGGTTGTTGGTTTTGAAGATAGCTCATCTTTTCCTTTTAATTGACTCATTTGTAGTAGGAAATCCCTTCTTGAAACTACCTTCATTATTGCCAATTGACAATTTGCCAATTTTTGGTGAATCCTTCAACTTTGTCAGGAAGGGATATTGCTATTTGGCTTAAACATACTCTTGCTTTTGCTTAGGTACCTCTTATTTCTGGATTATCCATTAGGATATCATTTTCCCTTTAATTGGAATTTCTAAATTCTTTTCGATCTGAATTGTTTATCAAGGGATTGTCATTAGATGGTCAAATCATGAGACAAAAGGATACATATGGAATAAGACACAAACGATGGTATGTGATTCAAAGGAGAGTTGCCTTAATATGGATTGGTTTGATCCTCATGAAAACGATCTTTAGTTACTCACTACACATTATGACCAAGGATTTTCTTCTTACTTTGAATAGAATAAGGCTAACACTCACTCTAGGACCGAAAGATTTATCCCAGGTGTTGGTCAATCGATTCGCTCTAGTGACAAAAAGATTTGCCTTAGTGTAGGTTAAATTGAACTATGGAAAAGAATGTCCTAGTGTAGGTCATTGAACATGGTATAAACTTGCCCCGCTTTTTTTTTCTCATTTCCCAAGAGTAATGAACTGGATGCTCCTTAAAGTTAACAAAATGACAACAACCTTTCATTGATTAGAATGGACTTTTTGAGTCTTGTAACGTGACCTAAACAAGTGTTTAAGGATTAAATGGGACTAAGGATCCTTACACTTTCAAAATTGAACTTTGTCAATTGCTTTTGCACTTTTAAACACATTGCTCAATTTCTTCCCATTTCATTTCATTTTCTTTCATTCCCTTTGTCATGACCTATTTCATTTCAGTTTTTTATTCTTCCTTTTTTTTAAGTTTTTTTTTACTTCTTGCCCCTTTTCACCTTTTCTTTTTTCATTATGTTTCAAAATAGTCACCATGACAATCAACCTTTACTTTGTGCTTTTTATTGAAGAAATTTTCAAGCTAAAAAGGGATAATTGCATGAAATTTTTAATTTTGAGATAAAAGGATAGTGCACCCACCAAGAAAAGGCAGTTAAACCTTTTGCAAAATTAGCGTTTAATGGGATTTTCAAGAAACGAAAGCAAATAAATGTCAAGGTTTCACTTATCATTCTGATTTTCACCCTTTTTAATTTCTTTTTTTCATTTTGTTTCATTCCTTTGTCATGACCTATTTCATTTTTTTTTTCATTCTTTTTTTTGTTTCATTTTTATTCTTCCTTTTTTTAAGTTTTTTTACTTATTGCCCTTTTCACCTTTTCTTTTTTCATTATGTTTCAAAATAGTCACCATGACAATCAACCTTTACTTTGTGCTATCCCAGTGTAAATGATCCTTATCCAGATTGAAGAAATTTTCAAGCTAAAAGGGATAATGATAGATAAAAATGATGAAATTTTGTAAAAGATAGAGAAAAATGGCCAGTCTTCATTTTCAAATCATGATTGTTTATTTTCAAAACTTTAATTTTGAGATAAAAGGATAGTGCACACCACGTGACTACTTCTTTGCTCTCTTTTTTTCTTTTTCTTTTTCTTTTTTTGCAAAAAGAAACATTTTTTCATTACACTAATGCTTCAAGTTATCAGCATAGGGTTGATACAATTAAACCATAGTTTCACGGTAACTACTAGAACCACCACTAAGTTGAACTTTCTGAGGTTTCCTTGATCAACTATTCTAAGTATTTACCTCATTTCTTCCACCTTGATTAGGAATTAGGTTGTTGACAATATCGGATCCAGCCTCCTCTTGGATATCAAGCTTCCCATAAGCAATTAACTTCCTCACTGTTGCCTTAAAAGCTTCACAGTCTTCAATAGAATGCCCAGAAACATCCATGTGAAATTTACAAGTCAAATTTAGGTTATACCAACTCGGTAATGGTGACTCCATGGGGTGCACAGGACTCCCCGAAATTAAATGGGCATCATAGAGCCTTTGGAATAACTCTGCATTTGAAATGGACAATCTGGGAAAGGAGGTAGGCTCTCACCTTGATTTTGGAAGTTTTGTCGAATTTGAAATTTTGTTAATTCGGGTATAGGTCAGTCTTACAGTTGATTTGGAGTGGGTCCCAACATAGGGTTGTTGGTTTTGAAGATAGCTCCTATTCCAATCCTCTCTCCAAGAACAATTAATTTTGAAAGTCTTGGTAAGCGGCCCATTTTGTCCCAACATAAACTCCTAAAGTCCCTAAGAAGTATGAGCACATTTCTGTCAGAGTTAACGGTGGTTGCACTTGAGTTACGAGAGTTCTCCACCTCTAGGCATATTGCTTGAATGTCTCTTCATTTTTCTTCTGTAGTGTTCCCATCTGCTCTCGGGTTAGGGCTGTATCCAGATTAAACTGATATTGTCCCATAAACAAATTTGCCCAATCATCCCAAGAGGAGATTTTCGAAAGGTCCTGTTGGATACACAACTCCAGAGCAGGCCTAGTCAAACTTTCATGAAAGAAGCTGACGAGAAACTTCCAGTCCTTGGACTAAATGGACATTTTGGTAATATAAGTTTTTAGATGGAAAAAGGGGTTGGTGCTCCCATCATACTTGACAAATTCTAGGATTTTAAAATCCTTGGGGATGATGATGTTAGCAGTGGGGCACAATTCTTCTATCCCAAGGGGACCGTAGGTGCTAGGACCCTTGATGGCTTTGATTTGCTCCTCCATCTTTTCCATCCACTCTTCTTTCATCTTATCATTTCGAACAGTTGTATGCCCATTACCGGCAGGAAATCCAGTTGACATCTGAATGGACATATGTGGTGGTTCCCACGTGAACTCGGTGTCACCATGGACCTTATTTCGAGTACCTTCCAATGAATGATATCCTTCTCCAATAGGAATTACTACTGGTGCAGTGTTTGAGGTTCCTCCCACAAAAGGTATCTCAGTAATGACCCCTAGGTTTGTCCTCATGGAAGTAATATTCAGTGGGTGCGAATGTGCCCCAGTTACTCTTGTACTACCAGCTGCCCCTATCAAGGTGAGGGTCTCCCTCATAGCTAACAACATTTCCTCCATTCTTCTTTGAGACTCTGTCACCTCATTCATCCTTCCTTTCATTTTATCCACTTCCAAACTTAGGTTTCTGCCTTCGTTTTCAGCTGCCATCACTGCAAGCAACTTTGTTCAAGCTCTTGTATTGTGCACACGGGTTTGATGGGTGTCTTCTTTTCTTGGTCGCGCAATGGATGCTGAACACGGTAACATCATACAAGGAATGAGATGAAATGAATGAGATTAATGTCATGCATAAGATGAAATGAAAACATTTTTTTTTAATGCATGGAATGAAAATGCATTATTTATTATTTTTTATTTTTTTTAGAATGCTAAAGATGCCATGAAAATGCAAGATGATGTTTTTTCTTTTGAAGAATGTTAGAAATGCCATGAAAATGCAAGACATTTTTTTAAAAAAATACTAAGGATGACATGAAAATGCAATATGATTTTTTTTAGAATGCTAAGAATGCCATGAAAATGTATTTTTTAAGTTTTTTTTTTCAATGCAAGAATGGATGGCATGAGGAAATAGGAAGTACACTCCCTTTGTGTCCTAATGGGATTGCCTTAAACTTGGGACTTTCTATCTTAAAGATCTAAGAGTCCTTCTGATCCGTGCAAATTTTTATTGGGTGGCTCTTCTGTTCTAAAGGTCTCTAGAGCCAAGTCCTATTTTAGAATGTTGACCACGAAATAGTGGGTAAACCACTAGGTGTGGGACATTCATGAAAAAGGCACACTCTAAATGAGGTTTTCGTGATAATCAAACAGAATGTACATCCAAAATGACTACCACTACGCAACCTCTACTTAACTTAGGCTTCACTCAGACCCGGGTATAGGGCCCCACTTGAATGTGTGTGCTTTATGTGTAGGTGCAGTGGGTGCTGGGAGCGTACAAACCTTTGCAATCCTAAAGACTACCCACATCCTGCAAAACAAAGCAAATACAAAATAAATTCCAAAAGTTTTCTACCCTAAGGTTTAGATAATAAAATAATTAACAATAAAATAAAAAAAAACATAAAAAATATTAAAAAAAGAAAAAGGGTAAAACATACATATAAAGATCATAAAATTTTGCAAAACCAACTTTTATAAGCTTGACTCTCAAGTATCCCCAGTGGAGTCGCCATCTGTTGCGATCGTATTAATCGCGGCGAAGCATAGCAACTCGTGAGATTTTAAAATATGAAAATGGAGTCGCCACCAATTTTATTTAAATTAGGAAAAAATAGAAAACCCTTATTAGAAAATAGTCTTTGAGAACCAGATTGGATTCGGGAGTCGGTTATGCTTAGGGAAGGGTGGAAACTTAATCCCACAGTACCCCTAACGCACCCGTCATAAGACGGTATCTTAAGTCGATTGTGCAAATTCTTGATAATTTCAAATATATTTACTTTACCCCTTTTATTAAAACAACACTAAAAATAAATGAATAATTTATGAAAATTTAATTTTTGGCTTGACAGAATAAAGATTCTGCTCCTACGTATCCTCAGGTGCAATAAGGAACTCAAAGTCACGTAGTTCTAAAAAAACTTGTGGGTTGATTGATTTTATATAAATAACTTAATTTTAAAATTTTTAATTAGCAAGTTGTCGCGACTCAGTTAATCGAATTAAGATTTGAATAGGTGAAACTCGACGTCACGCTAGAGACGTCACCCATTGAATCATCAAGTTGTCACAACTTAGATGATTATGAAAATTATAGAATTAGCAAGCTGTCACAACTCAGCTAAATTCATTTTTATTTTTTTCTCAAAAATATTGAAGTTTTTTTTCTTATCATTTTATTTTTATTACTTTTATTATTTTTTTATTTTTTTAGATTTTTAATCATAAAAAAATACAAAAAAACAGAAAAAAAAACACAAAGAAACAAAGAAACAAGAAGAAGAAACAGAGCACAAACTGGATATGTGTTTACTTCTTGGATTCGGCATGCATGGTGGGTGGAGTCTCCGTTCCGTGTTGGTGAGTTGACTCGGGAGTGAAGTGAAGGTTAGGATAAATGAATGAAGAAGGAGTTTGGGTTCTGTTTTGGGCTGTCGGTGAGGGGAGTGGAGTTCACGGTTTGGAGGTGAAAGGGTAGTGATCTGGTTTCGAGATTCGACGGTCGATGCGAGGGTGTGATGGAGTTTGGTTCACGGTCCGACGGTGCGAGTGTGATGGAGTTCACGGTCCGACGGTCGGTGGAGAGGGTATGATGGAGTTTGGTTCACGGTCCGACGGTCGGTGGAGAGGGTATGATGGAGTTTGGGTCACGATTTAGGGAGATTGGGGTCCGACGGTTGGTGGAGAGGGTATGATGGAGTTTGGGTCACGATTTAGGGGGATTCGACGGCCGGTGGAGAGGGTATGATGAAGTTTGGGTCACGATTTAGGGGGATTCGACGGCCGGTGGAGAGGATGTGATGGAGTTTGGGTCACAATTTAGTGAGATTGGGGTCCAACGGTCGGTGGAGAGGGTATGATGGAGTTTGGGTCACGATTTAGGGAGATTGGGGTTTGACGGTCGGTGGAGAGGATGTGATGGGGAAGCAAGGGATGCGTTTGAGAAGTGATTTCACGTGATGGATGGTTGAAGGATAATGAAGGTTGGTGCTTGTGATGGTTTTTCACGGTTGCATGGTGGTTGGTTGGAAGAGATGGTGAGGCAGGTTGGTGATCAGGGTGGCGGCCGTAGATGTGGTGTGGTGGATGATGGTGTGGGTGTGATGATGGAGAGCTTATGGTGGTTGGGTTCACAATAGTAGTGAGAGGAGATGGTGAAGGTTAATATATGGTGGTGTTTTGGAGGTTACGACGAGATGGATTTGTCACGGTTTGGTTTGGTTGCTCACGGTTGGGAGAAGATGGTCCGATGGTTGGGAGGGATGAGGCGTTGGTGGTTACATGTGCAAGGGTTGATGGAAGATGGAGATGTAGAAGATGAAGGATGAGGAAGATGGGGTGGTGAGGCTTTACGGGTTGAAGATGGTATTTTGGGTGGGGTTTTATTGTTATTACATTTTTGTTAGAGATGAGAGGGGGTTGGTTTGAGTGTTTGTGATCTTGTTCTTCCTTTTTGGTGATTTGAGAACTGTGTTGCAGAATGAGAGGAGTGCGAGTGTGTGTATGGTGCTCATGGCTTAAAAAAAATGACTAGGAAAAGAAGATGGACAACATAACTAACCAGCCAGGATCAAAGCATGCATTGAACACTATATATTCACTCATAACAGTGCAAGGATAATGGTAGGGAAGGGCTTACCTCTTCTGCGCTACCAATTGCAAACTCAAAACCAAAATTTCCTTTCATCCAAAAGCCTCCCCAGTATCTCTGCCTTTTTTTTATTCCTTCCCAGCTACCACAAGAGATCAGCTCAAAAAATAATCCCCTCCGGTCCCAACAAAACTCCTCAGTTTTTATATGCCTTTGTCTCTCCTCCCTTTTGTTTTTTTTTTTTTCAACTCCCTCTCTCAATCTCCCTTTTTTTTGCCTTTTTGTTATGCAGCTGTGCAGGTGAGGATGTGAGTGGGGTGAAAGTGGGAGTGAGTGGGGGTAAAGCTGCACTGTTCCCCCTGTAATAGTGCGTCTTGCTGAGCTGCGTGTGTATAGTGGGTGGTGCAGCAGTGTATGTGAAATGCATGGCCAAAAAAAGAAAAAGACAGAGGACAAGAAAAGAAAAAGACGATTTTTTACCCAAATAAGAAAAATAAATCAACAGCAAATTTTTTTCCTTTTTTTATTTTTTTTCATTTTTGTTTCTGTTCTTTTTTTTTTGGGCTTATGTATTTGGGCCAAAAAGGTGAACAATAATTTTTTTATTTTTTGATTTTTGATTTTTTTTTATTTTTTTTGTTCTTTATTTGTAGAGAAAATAAATTAAATTAAAAAATAAGGATCCGGTCGAAATATGGTCTTCACATAGACTTTAAGAGTTGAAGCCCAGTGGAGCAACTCGGACCTACACAAGTCCAATCTCCAATGTTAGTGGGGCAAAAAAGACACGTTTATTCCTCAAACATTAAAAATACACACTTGTAGAGTTGTACAAGCTGATTAGACTAGTCCCCTCAAAATATTCGGGGTTTTTTACTAAACTGCCACTGTTAATAAAACTATTTATCAAATTGTCATTTTTTAACTATTTACCAAATTACTATTTTTTTAACTATTTACCAAAATGTCACTCTTTTGAAACTATATACGAAAATGCCACCCTTTTGTCCTACGTGACTTTTTTTAATATTATCTAGCCAACCAGGATGCGCCACGTAGGCTAGCGCATCCACGTAGGTTGCGCCAACACGCTTTCGCGCAACCTACGTGGATGCGTCAGCCTACGTGGCGCATCTTGGTTGGCGATAACTAAAAACGCCACCCTTGTTGACGCTTTCCTTGCATTATACATAAAATTTAAATTTAAATTTTTATAAATTATTTAAATTATTTAAAAAACTTTTATAAGCATTTATTAATGACTCCATACTAATTATGGAAGTAAAATATAAAATATAAAATTAAAAAAGTCACAAATTTAATATGTTGGTAATATTTAATATTATTTTAGTTATTATGAGGATTTATTAATTACATAACACATATCCTTAAAACAAATTTCAATGACTTGTCCTTTATTATATGACCATTAAATGCTTCCTAAAAAAGCCTATTATTGGTCATATCAATTGAATTACTCTTGCATTAATTCAAATAAATAAATGAAATTTTTTAAGTAGGATTCGGACGATAATGAGTAGGATTCGGATCCCAATAATCCCCCTCCCAAGTTTTTAGTAATTTGAATTAGTAAAAATTTCGACAGAGTTTTCCCTAAATGTTGGACCTCCCCAAAAGCCAATGATCCTGTTTAATGCAACCAGTTACCAAAATCTTTAATAAAATCTAAAATTGTGCGAAAAAACATATATAGTCTAATCTAATAAGGGTACCAAACTCAGAAGAAGATATTATCAATAGTCTTTTATACAAAATCACTAAATATTATCAAATGTCAATGAGATGGACCCGCATCAGAATGCGATGGCCTGTGAGATGGTTCGAAAGAGGGACCTGGCTGTGATGGGTATGGTGGGTAACCTGGTGGTGGGTAAGGATATGGTGGGTAACTCTGTGGTGGGTAAGGATATGAGGGGTAACTCGGTGGCGAGTATGGATACGGTGGGTAAGGGTATGGTGGGTATGGTGGGTAATAGGCGGTGGTGGCCGAGTAGGGGGGGTATGTAGCGTGGTAGGAGGTGAGTGGGGGTATGTAGCAGCCGTGGCGGCTGAGTCGTATGCTGGCTAGTAGAGCTGGACTCCTCGGGATGTCGAAGTCGTGTCCGAGTGCTCGCCAATCCTCTCCTCCGTGTACGCCGCGTTCCCTGTTGGCTGGACTCCTCAGGCGGCCCTGAAATGTCGTCTGCTGCTGGAGCTGGACGCAGTTGTTCCATCGTAATGCGGTCATGCTCCCGCAACGAGTGGAGGATCTGTGTAGCAGCCTCTCGAGCGACAGTGTCAGTAGTTGAACTGAGCAAATACTCTGAAATGTCCGCCTAATAAACAAATATAATTTATGTCATTATACGGAATACAAAATACATATAGTCACTAACGAATTGGTAAAGACCTTACCGCATTCCCAATAGATGCGCTAGTAGGAGCAATCCAGCGTCTGGTAATTCTTTTATACCAACGCATGTACTCAGAACGCGAACTGAGGGGTGCGACCAATGGGACTCCCCTAACAAGCTTCTCCCTACGACTATCCCAGGTGGCTATATAAACAGCATGTGTAGCTGGCCAATCCTCATCATGCTGACCTGTCAATGTAACCGAGTGCAATCTGTCTGGCTGGAGCGGTCTCCGTGGAATGGGCTGGTCAAGACCAAACTGGCGCATGACGCGGTCTGGCTGGTGCCACTCAACAATATGAAAACATATGAGAGGGACCACTGCCAGCGCTATGTCCCTAGCAGCCACACAAAAAGGTGGCAATGTTGCCACCTGCTCATCCGTGTATGGTTGCCATATAAACTGAAAAAATGAGATGCACAAAACATTAAGACGGCATATGCATAAGTAAATATCTCAAAGGAATGTAAACGAAGACATACCTCATCGTTCTTCAACTGATCGAAGAACTGACGATAATATGTAAGGACGCCAATCACAGTATCACTCAATACTTTATGCTTGCGCCACCTATTTGGTAAATGAAAGTATTGCAAACGTAAGTTATAATATTAACAAAGTATGTCAAGGAAGTAATGTAAAAATACGAAATGAAATAGAAACTTACTCTCATCCTAAGGGACGTAATTGACCACGATCAGCATCGTAAAACACATCAGGCTCAGCATGGTCAGCTAGTGAAGGGGCAAGCCAGGGGAATCTGTACCATGCCCAGTACTGCAATAAGATGCATGCCCCTCCGATCTCGAGTGCGTCATAGTCCGTAGCTTTTCAAAGCTCTCTATACAGGTATGCCAAAACTGCAGACCCCTAGCTATACGTCCCGGCAACAGCAAAGTCCTCCAACAATGGGAGGAACATCAAGTGCACGAGCTTACCCGAATGATCGGGGCATAAGAAACCCCCAAGCAAGCGAAGTATGTAATGTCGTGCACGCTGTTGCACGTACTCATCATCATCGTCCTCAAGGACTGCAGTAACACTCGGCTAACACAGGTATGTCATGTCAATGCATGCCCCATAGACGAGCGAGGGAGTCTCTGCAATCCCTAACAACTGAGCACACAAACTGAGCCAGTCATCTCTATGCGTAACGCCAGTGACTGCAGCTCCATCAATGGGAAGACCCGATATCATTCCGATATCCTCCAATGTAATGGTGCATTCCCCGGTAGGCATATGAAATGTATGCGTCTCTGGGCGTCATCTCTCAACCAACGCAGAGATCAGGGAGTGATCAATGTTGCAATAGCCCATGTGGGCAACTCCCAAGAAACCAGCCTGCTGTAGATACGGAATAATCGGAGCGGGGGGTCCATATGTTTCATCTTCTGAGCACGTCTAACACGCAGGTGTCGGTCCTCATGTCCCTGCCATACATGCTGGGAAACATGGTACTCCTGCAACTCCAAAATCGAGCCGTCCTCTGGTCCGGGGTTTACACGGAATGCCATCTGTCAGCTGTATGCCAAATAATAACAACAATTAGTAGGATTCTATGATTACTATAATAATGTATAAATATTTATAACAATGTATAATAATGTATTACATATATTTATTCAATATATTAACAATCAATTATAATATTCAATATAGTTATTTATGTAAAAAAAAATTCTAAACTCGATTATTTTGAAAACTACTTCAGAAATTAGTCAAGTCCTTCAGAAAAGATATATATCCTAAACCCTAATATGAGCAATATTTCTTAATGTAAATCATGTCAAGTACTTAAGAAAAGATATATATCTTACTCGATTACTTACAAAATAATGATCCATACAATTTAGACTACATATCATACAACTTCATTATTCATTAGTCAATAAAAATATTAAAGTATAATAATATTAAATTACAATTAACACTAACCTAGTAAAAAACTAATCAACAAATAATAAATAAACTATTTAACTATTGAAAGAGGTACTTCCAGTGTGAAGGAATACAATCTAAATTCACTGATCACAAATAATGATCCAGACACCACTTCTAGTAAGAATTAAGGTCGTTGAGATAGTTTAGAGCGTTTAGAGAGAATAAATTTTTAGAGAGATAGTGAGAATTTAGGAAATGGTTTGAATGTTACGCACGGGGGAGGGGGGTTGGGGAAATATACTAGGGTTACGCCACCCTTGTTGGCTTTTTGTGATTGGTTGCGCCAACAAGGGTGGCGTTTTTAGTTATCTGGCCAACCAGGATGCGCCACGTAGGCTGGCGCATCCACGTAGGTTGCGCGAAGCGTGTTGGCGCAACCTACGTGGATGAGCCACGTGGTGGCGCATCCTGGTTGGTCAGATAATATTAAAAAAAGTCACGTAGGACAAAAAGGTGGCATTTTGGTATATAGTTTCAAAAGAGTGGCATTTTGATAAATAATTTAAAAAAAGACAATTTGGTAAATAGTTAAAAAAATGACAATTTGATAAATAATTTTATTAACAGTGACAGTTTAGTAAAAAACTCAAATATTCGTGACCCGAGTTATAAGCATGTTAAGTTAATTAATTGATTTTTTTTTCAGCAACTCGATTAAACTCAATCAAATTTAGGTGATCTCGCACCAGCAAGTTGACTCAATTTTTTGTTTTTTTTTAAATGTAACTTAAAAAATGTAAATTTTAAAACTTAAAAATTATATTTAAAAATAACAATGATATTCTTACCACAAATAGTACATACACTTCTTTTTACACATTTTTCAATACTATTGACTACATTACTTTTTTTCTATCACTTTCTCTCACTTAATCACTACCATCCATAAAAAATATGAATAGTAATATTTTAAAAAAATGATGTATAAACATCATTTTTCATTTAAAAATTATTATCATAAAGTATATTTTATTATAAGACTATATGTTTTTATTTAATATTATTTTTAATTTATATTATTATTCAATTGATAAATTATTATCATCATTTATTTAAAAGTATTTTTTATATAATATTTTTTTTTAGTATTTTTTATATTAAATAATTTTATACATAATATTTTTTAAAACAAATATTACTTCTTTGTACGAATTTTTCAATTCGACCTTTTCACTCACGACTAGAACATTGACGTAATAACTCGATCTCCATCAGATCAACCTCCAATTCATATTATACAACTATGTACACTCAGAATTATCGTTTGTTCTCTGACCATCCATTCTTAGAAGTTGAATTGTTTAAAACTCACAGGACAAACAGTACGAGACCTACTAGAATTAAAAGTATACGTGTCACTTGTGTAAGAGTTTTACTCTCATACATATCTCTTATTATCTAATGATTTAAAACGATGTAATTTAATAAAGAAAGAGAACTAGTGAAATATACTTTTAATGAAAAAAGAAAATAGTTAAACTTGAACTTAATAAAAAAAGAGAATATAACTACGTTTCATATTAAAAAAGAAAACAATAAAAAATCAAGTAACAGAATTTTTTAAGAAAAATGAAAAAATTAGATACTTTAACAAAAAAAAATGCATATTTTTTAAATCTTAAATGTATATTAAAATATTTAAAATTGTACAAGAATTTTCTAATTTTTAATAAATATTATAAACAATTTATCCACACATTAACTTTTGAAATGAAAAGAATTTTTATGTCAAAATTGATACGAGAATGTTATCATCAACATTTAATATATATTTCTTCAACTTTTTAATAAATATTATAAATAATTATGAGTTTTTAAACTATTTTGTGTGTCTTTTTTCTTTATAATTGCAAACTTTATATTTTATATTGTCTTTAGTTTCAAAATTTCGAAAGTCCTAGACAATAGTTTGTGGCCTTGTGCAGATAAAATTTGTGTAACTATCACTTTTAATTTATATTAAAATGTCACAAAAAATGTAAACATTTTTATTAAAATATGTATTTTTTTCATTTTACTAGAAAAACTATTTGATTTTTTTTACTGTTTTTCATTATATATATATATATATATATATATATATATATATATAGAGTGGACTCAAATTCTCTTCCTCCAATTATTTGATTTTTTAATGTTTTTCACTTTTAAGCATAAAGAGTAGAATCAAATTCTCTTTCTCCTTTAAATACAAGTTTCACTATTATTTCTCGTCATTAAAATTATGCTCCATTATTATCTTTTTCATTAAATTGTGTTATTTAAAACTATTAGATCAAAAAATAAAATCAGTGCTCAGAAATGGGTGTAAGTGTTTTATACCGGTATCAATTTATCTTGAACCAAAGTATATATGAGACAAAAGAGCCAAGTTTTTCAGTATTATTTAGGCTTTTGAATCTATTCAGCCATAAGTTCTCGCGGGAAAGTATAGCAAAAGTTAAATACCGAAGGAGCAAATTGGATTTAGATCAATCAATTTGGTGGACCACAAATCGGATAGACACACTAATACTATAGTTGAAAATTGGATCAAGGTCAATCAATACTACAGTTGAAAATTGGATTAAGCTCAATCAATTTGTGTTTGATTCCAATAATGTTCAGTATTATTTCCTACTCTGGCCTACTATGCTAAAGATCTAAATTTCTTTTATAGGCTCTATTTCAATTCTAGTAGGAATCTTTTTGCTATATGGAGCTAACATGGTTATTAATTATAAGCTTCCCAACACTTTCCATTTTTCTGATTTTGTTAATTCTGGCTAGAATGACCTGCAGCCTCCTTCTTAGGTAACACGTGTGACATTTCATTAACATTCCCTTCACATCAATAACAATAACCACAGAAGTAGGAATAATAATGAAAAAAAGTTTTGATACCGTTGCCCCATTAAACAAAATCAAGTGTGTATAAAATATTGGGTTTAGTTGCCTTGTGTTGAGTAATGGGGAAGGAAGCAGACCTAGAAAAGGCTGGCCACAGTCCCCAAGATCAGATTGAATGATAAAATACCGGTTCACATTGTAAAGTTCACAACAAGACACGAGAGTCCAAGCCCACATGTTCGGTTGATTCTCTGAATAAAGGATACGACAAGAAATACAAAAAGAAATACAAGAAGACACAAGAGTACAACCCCACATCATCTTATGTAAAGGATATGACAAGTGAACCTGTCATAATCGACTTGAGAAATAAGGAAACGTATCAAAAATAAATTATAATTAAATAATAAACATTATAGAAATATAAAATATTCTATATATATATATAATTAAATGATAAAAATTATATAAATATAAAATAATATATGTAAATATGTGTTAATAAAAATAACTATTATATTTTTATATCAAATAATATATATATTTTATTTTATATTCTATCTAATATTATTTATTATATATTTTTTATTATTTTTTTCACTCAATTACATTCTTTAAAAATAATGTAAACAATAATACACTTCTGAAAAAAAATATAAAACTATCTTTACCCTAATAAAAAATCAACCTCTTTATTCATCTAATTTTTATATATCTAATTTTTTTAATTTATTCTCAAACTCATTTTATATTCTTCAAAAAAAATTACAATCATAATAATTTCAAAAAAATGCATACGTCAATACGGAACCCAAATCATCAAAACCACTGCAAATTATACTAATAGAACCAGAGAAGAAATTAGTGTTTGATTTACAATATAAAGTATTCATTCAGAATTGAAATTAAATGATATAATAATAATCTGAGCAGTGAAAGAAAATATCACTAAAAAATTGACCTCTGTCCTTGACGGTGGTTGTGGCTGTGGCTGTGACTGTCATTGTATCTATGCCGTCTGCTCATCTGCAGGTGGTGGGATTGAGGTTGGGGCTGGGGCTACGGCAGCTGAGTGCTGGAGCAGGTGAGAGCAGCATCCGAGTGCTACAGCGACCATCAACACCACCACCACCACCACCAAGGTGATAGGAATCACCAAACTCACATGGTCATGGTGGACCGTACTGTCTCCATGTCCATGCATGAATTGGAAAGTGGACATGGTCAATTTGAATTGGAGTTTGGGTAAGGATGCATAAAAGATTCTGTTTCTGTGGTTGCTTGCTTGCTTTGTGTAATTGTGTGTGGGGTTGTTGATGAATGGCTAGCTCTGCAACAGAAGCTGTCACTGAAGAGATAGATCTGAAAATTCCTCAAAGGGATGTAATATTACTTCTAAATAACCAGTGACCAATGTAAAAACAAGTCACTCAACTAGAAAAGGAAATAATTAAGGAAATACTCATAAGCAAGAGAACAGAGAAATGTTTAGGAAGAAGAGAAGAAGAAGTTCAGAATCAGGACGAGATACATACAACTTCACACATTGCCTACCCTAATAGAAAATAATAATTCTTGACATGCTGCATTTTGATTCCTGCTGCTGATTTATTTAACTGGCTTTCTAGCCCTACTTCAAAAGAAAGATAGTACACGTGAACTATGTGCTTTCATCTATTTATATATAGTGTAACATAAGCACACGCGATAATGGATACTCAATGAATAATCAATAGGAGGCGAATTAATCAAAAGAGTAGGAGGGGAAGGGGACCAATTTAAAAGGAATAATTCTTTTTAACTCTATGGTACACTCAAGTTGAGTGCATTATACAAATAAATTATTGACATATTATGATAGCTAATTAATGAGTTATTGTCTTTCTGTGCTCAACTTGAGTGCATCACGTCTATACAATAATTTCTTTTTTAAGGACAAGCACCTTGAGTCCACAGAATTGCTCTTGCTGGCTAGGAAACAGATACACTTCGACCAGCGTCCAAGGATAGACAGAGTACCCCCAGTTCAGATGGCTAAGTCCAGATGTTGGGCTTGAGAGCTAGCAACCACCCAATTTGGCCCAGATTTATGGTCTTAAAATTCAAAAAAAAAAAAAAAGAAATCACAAATTTCTAAATAGCATGCCTTCATTTTTTTTTTTTTGACGATAATAGTATGCCATCATTATTAACATACACATATGTGTATATTTTTTTATATTTTTATTTACAAGCACATTCAGACATATGTATGGAAATGTATATTGTTGTACAATTCCTAGATGTACGTAATTCTAAATGACCAGTATGACATGGCTCTGATATACCTTATCACATATATATTTTTTGAGGTATACCATATCACATTTTATATCTTCAAGAACTGAATTGAAGATATATATCTTGCCTTTGCTTGCTTTATCACGCACAGTTCTCTTTTAGTTTAGTTACTTAATGTAGTAAATATATTAAGATCAAATACCAATAGGCCATTCTGTACCAAAAAAAATACCAATAGGCCATTCATTACTTCTATTTAAGTATTACTTAATCACTTATAATATATAACAATCAGAAGTTAATGTTATGGCCCTTTACGGATTGCACTAGAACGAAATTAATTTTCATTCTCACGTTTTGCACATTGCAGTTTTCTTGTCCACCGAATGCATCTTTTTTTTTTTTTCTTTTGATTATCAGATCAGATGAAACCTGTAGAAAATTTCAAGAGAGAGACAACGTTACAGGCTTACAGCATAAGTGCAGATTAATTTAAACAATTACATATTACTCATTTGAACATGATCAAAATATTATATGACCATCTTAAAATTTAAGAAATTCTACATGGCTACTTAAGAAATATTATTTATTATTCTACTAAACATAATTAAAATATTATACGGCGTCCCTAAAAATTTAATTCTGAGTAAACTCTTATTTTAGTTTATGAAATTGTTAACATTGATCATATTAATTCTTAACTTTAAGAATTAGTTATATTAATTCTTAATATTGTTAAAAACTAGTCAAATTAATCTTTATATGAAGTACTAATTTGATTGACTTTTATAATTTTAAAGATTAATATGATAAGTTCTTAAAGTTAAAAACTAATAAGATATACTTATAATTTTAAGAACTAAAATGAAGATTTACTCGTTTAGTTTCATTTCACCACAGTCGAGACAACTTTACAGCATAAGTGATGGCTAACTTGAATCATATATGAATGAAAGAAACACAAGAATTTTTAAAACAAAATTATTGAGTTGCATTCTTCAGCAAGTGTAACTTCAATTGTATGATAAAGACGTTCCCACATTTAATTGTTGTTGATGCATTATTTAAAAAGAAAGTGATGTAAAAATGATATAGAATTTTTTATATAAAAATATCAGTACTTTATGGAGTTTGGGTCAAAGTGAGTCATCCTCTTTTATTTTTTATTTTAATTAATATTTTTATTTTTAAGTTTTCATTTTTGTCTTATAAAAGATGGGGTATTCACAATATAAGTTGCCAAGCTCAGCATACGAGTGACCCTTCTGAAGCAATTAACCAAAAATACAAAAGGCAATTAAGGGTTTGAAGAACAACTCGACTGAAGCAATAGCTTCAGAAACAAATGGAAAATCAGATACGTTAATGATTTAGAACCAAAAATTATATATATATATATATATATTGGTCAGAGAACGAAAAATAATATAAATCGTTGTATGTAACTGAACTTTTTTAAGACTAATGAGTCAAGAAAAAAAATAAAACAAAGGCAGAAAATTATGGATGGTCGCCACATGACCCCCCTACTTGGAAACACTTAGTGTTACTAGTTACTATATAGCATTAGAAAACTAAGTAATCTTTCTATATGATTTGCATAAAATTTTATCATTCATCTCGCCTATATTTTTAAAATAGTTTACTTGTAAAACAAACGAATGAAACTACTCGGTTTTTTTAGTAGGAAAATGTTAGTTTTATAATCTTTTTTAAGAGTGTATTACTATTTATATCCCTTTTAAAAATTATGATTAGGTGAAAGAAAATGATATAAAAAAAGTATACATGATTAATGGTATAAAGAGCAGTGTAAAAAGTGATATGAAAAAAAAATCAAAATTATTTTTAGTATTAGTATTATTATTGTAGAGTCGATATAGGGAGGTTTGAGTAGCTATGCTAAATTAGCATAGTGCAGGAAGCTACCAGGAATACGTTTACTCTTTCTGTACGGTTATGTACACATTAAAATGAATTAAGTTAAAGTTTCGATAGATTCAATATATGTATGCATGTGTAAATTAAAATGATGCGCATACATACACTTAGGCTTGTGAATATTGGGAGAATTTCACAACATAGGATTACATGATCACTTCCAACTTGCAACATTTATTTCTGCATACATGCTCATATGTAGCATTGATGCTTTATATTAACATAGCTCTAGCTGAACATCTAATTGTCAATTTGGGGGGGCAATGGAGTGTTGTCTTCTTCCACCTTGTCCTTCACCACATGAGGGTGTCCAGGATCAGGGTTCTTTTTTTGTGTTCTCTGTAGTTGGCTTGTGTGATGGTCCATGTGGAGGTTTGCGTGGGGTGTTATCTACCTTTGAGTTGTCTTGCTTTGGGCCTGGGGGTAGCCTAGGTTTGTATGGATAGTTATTTACCTGTGAGTTTTGTTGCTCCTGCAGGGACAACTCTTTTGTAGGACGCTTTTGATGACCTCCTCCATCTGATGGACCATGTTGGTTTACATGTGAGTACTTCTCTTGCTCCTGCAGGAACAACTCCTCTGTTGGCCTTCCCTTAATTGGAGGCTTTGGGTAATCTGCAGAAGAGCTTGCAGCGAACGCCACTGCAAGTAGCAACACTAGTATGTATTTGGGAGACATTTTGAGGCTCTCAGGATTTGGATGGTGCAGAAACCAGAGCAGAGTAGTGGCCTTTTATAATGGCTAGATCCTATGTCGTCCTGACACTTATCATCTCTTAAGTCTTAAGTCCACTTTTTTTATTATATAAGTCCTGTTGAGTAGATTATTACGGGGTAAATACTTAAATTAATTCTCTGGTCTTGGAAGGATTTTAAACACCATTTTAATCTTTTATAGTATAAAATAAGTATCAATTTAAAAATTAAATTAATGTCTAAAGATATATTAACGGACTAAATTAATGTTTATTTTAAATATTAAAAAATCAAATAAATTAATGTACAAAATCTTTCTAGAAATGCTTCCACTAGTTGATTATTTAGTTAATATTATTAAGCATTCCACACTTTGACAGTGAGTGAGACTTGATGACTTGTTTGGTCATCAAATTAGACTTTCAAGGAAGCATGAGCTGAAAATGTTGGAGCTGTTTATCGTGCTCCCATTAGGTAGATGTACCCACTAATAATTTTCACCCATTATAATTAGTTTTTAACTTGTTTCTTTTTTCTTTTTTAACTGTGTCATAATTATTTTTAAACTCAATTTTTTTGTTTGACTTTGGATATGTATAATGTGTAAATTATTATTAATTAAAATTTATAAAAAAATTATATATACAATTAATTATATGTGGCAAAAAATATATATATAAATATTATCAATTAAAATCTTTAAAAAAATGTCTATATGTATAATTATTTATGATAAAAAAAAGAGGTGCAATCCAAGTTTTTTATATGTGGGTTTAGTTATCAGTTAAAATTTGTAAAATTTTCAGTACGTATAATTATTTATGATAAAAAATAAAAAAAAAAATTAAAATGTGACCTATACCTCAAGTTACATGTCATCAATATTAACTATTGATTTGAATTTATGCCAAATCAATGATTTTGACAAGTTGGTGTATGTTAAACGTTTTCGAAAATGTTGGGCCATAAGCTCAAGTTGTTCCTTTTTTTGTTTCTCAAAGTATCTTTTTACTTAATAAGTGAGAGACTAATATCTCCTGGTATAATCAAACGTTTAAATGAGGACCTCCTTCAACGGTATTATTTTCATATACATGAATCTCGAGATCGAACTCATGATTACATGCTTAAGAGACCCGAACTCCTTCCACTTGGATCAACGCACGTTGGTATGTGTAGGGGGTGATTGACGGGTTAAGTCAACTCATGAACCTACAGGTTTTGACCAAACCTAATCCAACTCACAAAATCGCGGATTGGGTCAAGTTAAAGAACACTCTAACTTTCAAGGTATGGGGTTTGAAAAATTTCAACTTACGCAAGTCCAACCCACTCAAGTATTTTTTTAAATATATATAAAAGTCATTTAATCATAATGACAATTATATTACTTTTTCCATAACTTTTCTATTATGTCAATTAAGTTTATGTGTAAATATTATAGTCACATTGAGAATGTGATCAAGAAAATAGTTATTAGAAACTTATAAAACATCTAACAAACCGTTGCGATGAAAATCTAATGAATCACTTAAATGACAAAGAGTATCTTGAAAAAATTAAAAATGAAGTAAATGATTATGTCTATCCATACTTTATATGTAATGACTTTGACTTTAATTAGTTAATGTGGTTTGTTATATATAACTTTTAAGACATGTTAGCTTGTTTTAGTTTATTTTATATTTATGTTAACTTAGTAAGACTTACCAGTTGTGTTTGAAATGAATAAAAATGAAAAATAATTTGATTTGAATTGATTTGATTTGATTTAGAAATCAAATGTTATGTTTAAACTTTAAAAAAATAAGATTTGAATTAATTTAAAATCAAATTTTGTATTTAAAATTCATTAAAATGAAATTGATTTGATTTGATTTTATGATTTTACATTTTAACTCTTATGAGAGGTGTTTAGAGATAGTTACTAAGGATAAAATAGTCTATTCATTTCAAATCAAATCAAATTCTAACAAATTCTATCAAATTCGATGAAATTTCTAAAATAAAAGGAATGAAATCCATGAGATTTTAGAAATCAAATCATTTCCTATTTTTTAACATTTCAAACATAAAATTTAATTAAATTTAATTTATAAATTAAATCATTTCTCATTTTTTTACATTCTAAACACACTTATCAAGTTTATTTAACTTGTTTAAACTTATTTTAGTTGCATAAAACTAATTGTTTAAGTTTTTAATTTATTTGGTACATATGTTATTTTTAATTAAGGTGTGTTATGAGAAACAAAATTTTGATTTCGTATATTAACATTTATTTCAGTAAGATATTTTTTGTTTAATATATGTGTCAGACTCACAAATTTGACTCAATTCAATTCACTCTTAAATAGATCAGGTTAGGTTGAGTTGAAAGAAAAACTTTTATCGACCCACCCTAACCTAACTCAACTCAACTCAAACCACTCCACCCAAATGTGCTAAAACAATTATCTTGGACATCTTCAAATGATTATACAAACTATTAATATCTTCAACAGTATTTAATTTACCCAATGAATCTAATAAAATTGAAAAATGATCATCTTACACATCTTTTAGAGATATAAGTACTGTACACATCTTTTTTAAGAGTATATGATTAAGAGAAAGAAAGTGATAAAAAAATAAATATAATAAATGATATTAAATGAAGTGTGAAAATGAGTATATATATTATTTATGATAAAAATATCAAAATTGAATAAAATTAAGAAATAACATAAAAGTTACATTAAAAAATTTATACGTTTAACTTACCAAAAGTACCCACATACCCCAAAATGAGGGAATAAAGTCCGTAGTTAATCTAGAGAATATTTGTGAACTTAATTAGTTTTAACTATGAATGATAATTTCTCGTAAAAAAAAAACTATGAATGATAATTATTTTATTATTAGTTTTATGTGTAGTGAAATTTTGTTAGAAGACAGATAAAAAAATCATTAAAAGAAATAAAGAATTTTTTAACATGTACTTTGAAAACACTTATTAAAGATCCAAAAGTGAAAAGTATAAAATAAAAAATATTTTTTTTGAGTTTTCAATCTATTAAATGTTGTATTTTTATTTAATATTTTTTACTTTTAATTTCTTAACTGAATAAATATGCTATGTGTTTTTAAAGCAAAAAATTATTTGACATAGTACAAGGTGCATAGAATCAATTTATAATTTATCAAGTGGAAAATCTAGAAAACCCACCAGTAATTTGCTTTACGTCCTAACTTATCATTTTTTTTAAAATGAAAAAAAGGAAAAAAAATTAGATATCTTAAAGCAAGGAGAATCTTGACTTAAAAATAACATTTATATATTGTGCAATATCAAATCACACTATTAAGTACATTGTCAAATCTTTCACATGATTAGGGGTAGAAATAAGTTAGGTCAGGCTTTGTCTTAAATAAGTTTAATTTGTATCTCAATTATAAAACTTGAGCTTGGCTTATAAATCTATAATAGGCCAATTTTTAAAGTCTGATCTGATTTTTTTAAAAGTTTAGTCTGACCTGAAAGTCTATTTAAAAGTTTACTTTATAATGAGACTTTTAAATAGGCTAATAAGCCTACTTTTAAATAGTCCAACAAGCTTTTACATAAATTAACAGACCTACCTTTAAATAGGTCAACATGTCTTACATAGGCTAACAAACTTACCTTTAAATAAGTCAATATATCTTTACATAAACTAACAGGTTAGGCCTTGAAATAAGCTAACGGACCTACTCAAAGTCAATAGACTTTTGTTATAATTTAACACTCATCTTCTAATTTTATAGATGTTCACTACTTTCTTACTCTAGTCTTTGGTCGATGTAGGACTTAGAAATATATCAAATTGTTCACTTTCTTACTCTAGTCTTTCAAGTCCCACATCGACCAAAGATCAGAGTAAGAAAATAGTGTGTATCTATAAAAGTAAGGGGTGAGTATTATAGATATTCACTACTTTTTTACTCTAATCTTTCGTCGATGTGGGACTTGGAAATATATCAAATTGCTCACTTTCTTACTCTAGTCTTTCAAGTCCCACATCGATTAAAGATCAGAGTAAGAAAGTAGTGAACATATATAAAAGTAAGGAGTAGGTGTTAACTTATTATTTTCATTCTAATAAATATATTATGTTAAATATATTAATAAATATGTTATTTCTATTCTAACTTACTAACTTAAATTTTAATTATTGACTTTTGTTAAAATTTAACTTAAAAAATATATTAATATATTATAATAAATTAATAATTATAATTATAACTTATAATTATTATAATATTATATATTATATTATATATAATTAAATAGGTTAGGCCTACTTATCAGAACTTAAAAATATATTAGATGGCTGAGGCACTGACCTTTTAATTAAACAAGTTTTAAAAAAGTCTTGACCTAATTTGTTTAGTAAACAAGTTAAGCTGCAGAATAGAATCTCGATAGACAGTCAAAGTATAGTAGCCCTAACAATGCAAATTGACCTATTTCCACTTTCCTCTACACATGACATAATAACATATGGAAAATGTTTTATGTATATTAAAAAATTATATTATATTTATATTGTATGTTAATATGAAAAAGATATTAAATTATTTTATATATATTATAATATTTTTGTGACATATAAAATAATTTTATAAATGAGTCAAATAAAATTAAATGTATTTTAATTAAATGAATAATAAAACTGATAACATATCAAGTGAGAGTATTATATTATTAATTTGTTATTACAAGAGTAAGCTAAACAAATTTTTATTTGTGGATCATACATATATGTATGATAAATATTAAAATATAAAATTATTTTTTAAGTAATTATGTGATTTTTAGGATCTGTTTGACATATTATATTAGATTTGATAGGATAAATTAATATAATATATTATAATTTTATCAGGTTATTTGATGTAAATATTGTATTATATATGCTTATTCATCAAATCTTTCTTATACATTAAAATAATAGATAACTTAATCAAGCCTTAAGATATAGTATTAAGCCTGATTGAATTTTGATATATAAATTTCTATAAAGATTTTTTTATTATAATTCTAAACATCTTGATATCTCTAACTTTTACATATTATGCTCTATCTTGTCAGTCTTATATTATCAAATCTTATACTATCAAATCTTATACTATTAAGTCTAATACTATCAAATCTTATCCCATTCTTTATACCAAATGAACCCTTAAATAAGATATAATCCATTAATCCTAACCTACATAAATCATGACTCTTGAATTCTATATAAATGATTAGGATTAACATTCAAGAGTCATGATGTATTCTTCTCACACCTCTCGTAATCAAGTAGACAACGGACTTGACAATTTAAACTCTACTTGTGGGTACTTACCCTCTTCTAATTCGTATAAGGTGAGTTTTAAACTCAGCATATGGTGGGATGAGACAGGTGTAAGTTTGAGGTCAATTTATTTTGCCTTTATTCGCATCTTATATATAAATAAATATTATAATTAATTTATACATTTATAAAGTTAATTTTATTAATTATTTTATTAGTTTAATGTTCATCTTAAACATATTTTTTAATTTATATGAAATAATAAATTAATTTTAAGATAATAATAAATTATTTTATAAATTTAATTTAAAATATTTATAAATACGGACACAGGACGAGTTGAGTGCAGGTCTTTTTTTTTTTTTTTTTTTTAGCAAAAAGGGTGCGAGTTTTAATACTTTATAGAATTGAATTATGTTTGGCAAAAATTCACCCTATTGCCAAGCCTACGGAAAGAAGGGGGCAAATAGGATAATGATGATCAGAACTCGCAAGCCTCAAAATATTCTTTTAGAAAATTTGAAATTTTTTTAGATTAATAAAAATGATATAATTTCATAATTTGACCCTCTCAAACAATCATGATGTCCTCTTTGGCAGCCACAAACTACAAATCAGGATTCGGTGCTGCTCATGATAAGAAAATGACATCACTAAACCCCAAACCCCCTTATAATAAGAATAATAAAGTACTGGAAATAATGTTTTAAAAATTAAATGAAACGTTTATATTACGGGTGAATTGATTCAATCAATTAAATTTATATTTGAATCATGATTAAATTATAGTTAAACTAAAAGAAACTTTAACAAAGTATAATCATTCAAAGTTGAACCAATTTAGCTAACCCACCTGGTGCAATTTTTAAAACTACTGCCCACAAAGACTACAATATGGTGTTATATGAGTTGGCCCAACTTGCAGCAAGACGACTGGCAAGCTATAACACTCCACTGTCACTGACAAGTGCTGTTTTCGTCATTGAGGGATGTTGCCTTGCTTGACAACACCCAATGTGGATTTTTTTTCTTACTCATACTGTCTTGAGTTTTCTCTTGTAATATTGATTATGTAGATTTGGTCTCAATTGGTGGAAATTTTTTTTATACACTTTGAGTATATTATTCCCAATAATTTTGTAACCATTTTAAATTTAATTTAATAATATTTTATTTATACAGTCCCACATATCATTTTTTTACTAGAGCATAATACTACACTCAAACTATACAATAATTTTTTCTATTGTAACCCTGTGCTCCGTTTTGTAGGTCTCATTACCAACCGACGAAAAAAAGTCTAATTATTTTATAAAAAAAGAAAATAAAAGGTCCAATTATCTTATAATTAAGAAGTTGAAGTCTTTAAAAATGACGCATTAGCTTTTATTCAGTTGCATTGAATTCTTCCAACTAGTGGTTGAGTAGTTTGAGACATAGTCTTCCTTCCTAGAAATATTAGTGTAGACTAGTCCACACAATTGGATAAATAAAGTTTACCTAAATCTTTCTTTTTCTAAAGAGAGAAATGTGCGTTTTCAAAATAACAATAAATGTATATTTTAAAATGATATTTATTATTAATTTTAAGTATATTTACATAAATTTTAAATAAATCAAATTAAAGTAACGTTCGAGATCTTCTTAAAACAGTATGTTATAATTTCTCTTCCATAGGAAAGGCCCTAGGAAAGACGCTTCGACATGGTTATTGCACCTTTGTCAAAACCCCTTGAATGGTAAGATAAAGAGCGTTGCCATTTGCCACATTTACTTGTTGCTGTTGCATCTGGGTAAATTGCATCTAGTACAACTTAAGGTGACAAGGTGTGTCTAGTTTTATTTTTGTTTTTATTTCCAATTGATATATTTTTATTAAAAATTATAAAATTTTCACATTATTCTTATTTTATTTCATAATTTCAAATTTTTGTAAAAAAAATATAAAAATAACATATTGTTTTCATCATATCTTTTACAAGAGTTTAAAAATAAAAAATAAAATGAAAACAAAGTTTTTAACATTAACATTCAATCATACATTGTCACTAGAGACGAATATAAAAATCAATTAATGAGGTGGTTAAAATTATAAAATTTAAAAATCTAAATATTTAAAAGAAAATTTGTATTTAAAAATTAAATACATCATATCTTTATTGAAGTTGAGCACGACGCTACATCATATTATAAAATTCATCAATGTTTGAATCTGTGTCAAACTTTTCAATAATTTTTCGCTTAATATAAGTGACTAAACAGTCAGTCAAAAAATTATCCTCCATCTTTTTTGAGCTTGTTTTTTACAATTTTCATAACTAAAAATAATTTTTCATTAGTAGTAGAGGCTATTTTTCTTGACATGTTAAAAATATTACAAATGTATTAAAAGTTTATATAAAATCTAAAAGAATTACAATAACTATTTGTCCCTTCGTAAATTTGTCCCTGATTATCATGTTATAACAAATGTTTAATTCTAATAATAATTACATTAAAAAATTACATATGTGGTAATGTATATGATTAGTTAATGATATAAAAATATTTATACTAATAATATATTAAAATTAAATTATTTTTAGAATTAATAATAAAAATATATCAATTAAAAATAAAAACAAAAAATAAAACAAACGGCACTGAGGTTGTGGATATGGCCATGACCCTGTATATTCATGCACGGTCCTGAGTATGATCGTTTTATGAATGGACTGCATCCTGTTTTAATGGACTGATCAGTTATCATGTAATGGGCCTAGCCGCTCTTGTGACCGAATGGGCTATTTGAGATTCTTAATACCTGTTAAATTAGGCTATTCGAGAAATAATAATCCATCAAGTCCAAAAAAAAAGAAATCCATAAGGGTTGGCTTTTCAAATTGCAATGCAAATTGGGTTAGAGAAAAGGTGATTGGGCTTAATTTTACTTTTTATTTTCTTTCGAATCATAAACGAAAACTGAAAATTATGTAAATGGAGTACTTTTTCGATTTTTTAAGATTTGTACAAAGAAAATAAAATCACGTAAAATTAATTTGAGAAATTTTTTGAAAATGTTTTTTATTTTCCTTTTGAGAGCATTACTCTAAACTATTGACTTTTTGAGACCTTCGACAAGATTAAAAATAATTTTTTTTTACTTCTATTAATAATTTTGTTATTTCTCAGAAATTACAAAATTAAAATATTTCTTTTCTCTTAATTTTTTTGGTTGAGATTTTATTGAGACTTACAATACTGTCTTGACAATTGTCAATAAGGCTAATAAATGAAATGATGTTAAAAGCTGATATTCACAATGTTGTTAAAACTATACCAGACAGTAATCTAGTGACACTTTTGGTTTAGTTTCAACTAGCTCAACTATTTAAATAAAAAATTTACATGAAACAATATGAAATATATATGAACAACTGTGAAGTGTGAACTAATTATCATTTTAAAAATTAATAGTTGATAGCCAACTAGTTCAACTAGATTTTAACGGGTACAAAATGGTCTAATCACAATTTAGTTATAAAACTAAATCATATCCTGCTAAATATCTAGTTCAGGGTTAGATCAATAAGGCTGTCCGATCCCCAAAAAATGATGTTGGAACTCTTCTTCTATGATAATCTATCACCATTAAAATAATGTTGGAACTTGTATAGTTGGTGAGACTCCCATAAAATTGATTGTGGTGATTTGTTGTGGAAGAAGAAAAAATTTTCTCTTAAAAGGGGAAAGAATCTCTCATAAATGTATGTGATTGAATATCATTCCAAATATAATTTGTAGGTCAAAAATTAATTCTATGCATAAAAGATATATCAATTTTGGAGGCCATAATTAAATGCAAATGGGTTCTCAAAATTAAGAGGCATCCAAATGGTTCCATAGCTCGGTAAAAGGCACACCTCGTTGTAAAGATTTCCACCAAAGACCTAGCTAGTTCTCTTAAATTTTGGATGATAGAATGGCATCCAAATAATGGTTTTAAAATGCCATAGCTCGGTAAATCATTTCCCTTTCAAATGCCTCGTTGTAAAGATTTCCACCAAAGACATACTAATTAGCGCCTGCCTGTTCCGTTAGTCTTGATTATTTACAAACTCTTAGCCCAGAAATCAAACCTACAACGGTTCACCTTGTTCATTCTTTGGCTTTACAAATCCAACGATTTGTCCAACAATTAGATGAGAACAATGCATTTTTTCACAGAAATCTAAATGAAGAGATCTTCATGACTCAATCTCTTAGCTTCATTGATCCTGAGCACCCTCATCATGTTTGTTGTATTAAGAAATCACTCTATGCCCTAAAGCAATCAAGTTCTAACTAAAACGCTTATGAAAAGGCTTTTGGCTCTAGTCAACTAGCTTAAAATTCATACACTCAAATGCATTTTACTTCGGGAAAAATTGAAGAAAGGATATCGAAATAAGATAGGCGATTATGCCTATATTCACAGTTGCAATTGTATTTTGTAACACATAGAAATCCAAATTATATAGACTTAAATTTATGTATTTTGCAATTCTTTGCTACATAATTAACAGAGAAACCCTTTTAACCATACAACAACAACCAAAGCGTTTTTTCTGGCAACCATATTTTTATTTTGTCTATGGTTAAAAGAAACCCTTTTAACCATAGACAAAATAAAAAATGAAAGATTCAACTAACTTCCAATTTTTACTTTGCCAGGAAAGGTTCTAATTCTACCAATTTTTTCTCTAATATGTGCGGATTAGATCTTTGAGTTTTGAAAAGTTGTAATTGACCTTTTCAACTTCACACTTTGTGAAAAAAATACTCTATTAAGAAAATCATTAAATACCTGACATAATTGTTACAGGACGTGAACATTGACATGTACTTGACTTGCACATGACAAGAAAAATATTGTTGAGAAAATTACAAATGAGTGAAATAATTTATGGCTATCTCTTTACTAAATAAGCATAATAATATACCAATAATGTCATAAAAAGTACAACAAAAATATGGCAATTTTGTTATAGAAACAAATTCCTCATTACAAAGTTAATTGTTACTTTTGGGTATCGTGATAAAAGAATTGTTAGGTTACATGCCTTATTACAAGTTAATTGAAGTAAATTTGTTATGTTAATTTTATAAATTTATTAGAATTTAACATCTAATAGTAAATAGGAAAGCAAACTCTGTTACAAAATTTAAATTTTTTTGACGTGCAGTTATTTTTTAACTGTTGGAAAATGGGCTAATTTGCTATATTTTATTTATTATTTAAGATTATTTTAGGAAAATAAACAAATAAACAGCTAGTTTCACCTATTAGAAATAGGTTATACAAGCGTTACCTCTAAAAATTACAATACATCAATTTTGAATGTATTAAAAAAATACCACAAGAACAATTAGAACTTGAGATTAATTGTTCATTCTACAAATAACATTTCATTACATTGTCGATTTGTCACATCTAATGGTCAATCAAAGCTTTTTTTTTTTAGTTTTTTCTCAGAGGAGAGAGGATGAGAAGAAAAGGAAAGGAGGGGACAAACAGCATATAATTAAGGAAGTAATAAAGATGAAATATGAAAGAAATGCAGTAGGTGGTTTCTCGGGTATAGTTTTGCGTATGTATATTCTTTTATTCTTCGTTTAGCAGTTTGAACTTTGAAGGATGAATATATATAGAAAAGCGTGCAATGCCAAACTTCAAGAAAAAAGTGTATTGATAGAAACAAGGAATAGTCAAGAAGGATAGCAGTATGATAAGGCAGAAGGAAAAAAGGTAAAAGAATTGGTCAAGTCACAGTCATTGAATTCATTTCATACTCAATGGAATTAACAAATGCGTTCAGATAGAAAGAACAGGTCCATCGTGTTGGCACTGTCTAATAAATGCGAATGATATTGAGAATTAAACGTTAGGGTGAGCCATTGGGTTGAGTAGTTTTACTCCAGAACAACTTGAAGGAACTGCTATAAATGCGGTTCTGTTTTACAGCAAAGTCTCATCATCTTTTTCTCGTATGTAATAGTGCTACTGCATAATGTGTATTAGAAAAAGTATTATATAAGACAAAACTAGAAAGAGTAGAGTAATGCATTTTACAAATCATTTCTTACTTTATATATTGATGTAATAGAATTCAAATATAAATATATAAAAAATGTTGTTAAATCAACTGTAATAAAATAATAATAATTATACACATATAAAATAATATATATATAAATATGTATGAATAACATTATTCAATTAGATATAATGAATAATATAAGAAAAACAATAAACAATTATTCATATATAGTGCCAACACCATGTCAAGGTATTAGACCAAAACTATTAATAAATCTGATCAAAACTGTACCATCATTACTGATTAAAAGAAGAGAATAAACTGTTTGCTAATAATGATAATCTTTCTATGGAGGAATCCTCCATCTTATTTCTTTCATTGGTAGAAATACTAAAAGCGCAATAATAAAATATTGGCCAGCTACTTCATGTTCATGTCATATTTCTGTCTACATGTTTTGTAATGATATGAAAAGAAAAATTAAAAATGCGACTCGAGCTTTGACCGGAATGTTAGCTTTGAGTGTCGATCAAAAATGAAGATTGCAGGTTCGATTCTTTTCTCCAGCTAGTAATGTCAAAACTCCTTAAAACAAAAAGGAACATATATCACAATAAAATTCTTATATATATATATATATATATATATATATATATATTTATTTATTTATTTGCACTACCAAAATTTTTTAAATAAAGAGAAATGCTCCTAAAACATATTTGTACTAAACTCATGCACCAGATTAATGGAAATTAATAGTAAGATTGACATACATTATATGTATAGAATTGAAGAATCACCCAACATTGTAAGTCCAAATTAATTTATACAACATTGTCAATGACAAAATATGCATTTATATTTGTGGGTCAGTGATCGATAACAAACCAAAATGAACCATTATGGCAGAAATAGAGGCAGAGAAGTTTAATTACCTATTGCATTAATTATGTCATCCCATGAAACCCTAGGAGGGGTTGACGGTGAGGCGGTCGTCGCCACCGCCGCTGCTAGCAGCAGCACTGTGGTGTTGAAGTTGATTGAGCTGCCCTAAGCTAGCAGAGATGTTCATGGCCAAGAGACTAGCATCATAGTTGTTCCCTGCATCAAGGCTTCTAACCATATGCTGTTGCTGCTGCTGCTGCTGGTGGTACTGGTCCCTTGGAAGGAATTGGTGGTGATGGGGGTGGTGATGATAGCGGTGGTCACGGCTACCACCACCGCCACTACCACCCATGTTTTGCGGGTGGTGGTAGGTGGTGGTGGTAGCAGATTCAGCAGCAAAGAGGCCGCCATGGCCTGTGGTGGTGATGCTCAAGTTTTGGTACCTAGAAAGCTCTGATTTGGCACAGTAAAGGTCCATTTGGAGCTGGCGAAGTTGGTGTTGAAGGAGAGAGATGACTCCAACGCAGCCATAGACAGGGTCACGGAGCCTCATCTCAGCTTCATAGGCAAGGGAATTCACGGCATCTTCACGTTGGTGAGGGTGCAAGTCGTTGAGGAGTTTGGTGACATTGCTTGCCCCAAATATTCTATGAACATTTGCAAACTTCTGGGGCTGATCAGGTGGGAAGTAGGGTGCAAATGCACACTCTGGTTGGCACTTACGCCGCAGAAACTTGCATGCTGCACATGGTGAATTTGAGGATGCCATACTCCACTTCTTTCTTTCTCCTTCTCCTCCTCTATCTCTCTCTCTCACACCACCATTAATTTCTGTGATGCATCACCATGTTTGTTTTTATTATATTGTAAAATAATAATAAGAATAATAAATGTTAAAAGTAAAGAGATGTGATCAATTAATGTGTGTTAGATGGCCAAATCCATTATTTTACGCTACACACTCTTTTCCTTTCCTTTCTTATTTTATCACAATTTTTATTTTTATTTTTATTTACAATTTCAACCTAACCACCCTAACAAAATTTGCTTCCCCTTTACCACCACACTTTGCGCAGGATTTTTACATAGCCTATCTATCAACAGCAAAATTTATTTTTCAATTTTTTTCTTCAAATTTTGGTCAGTTTTAATTTAACTTTGAAGGAAAAAAAGAAAACAATTTTCTATATTAAAAAAATACAAATCGGCCAGGGTTTTGTCTACTGAGTTCTGTAAAAAAAAAAAAGTTATTTGAGAGATCCAAGAGAAAAGATCAAAAGAGCAATGGGATTGAAGAAAAACCAAAAGTGACAAAAACAAGGAATAGATCTGCATATATAAAACTAAATTCAAAGGTTGAGTTACCACTCCAATTTCATATCCACAGACAAAACCCTTGATCTTTGTGTTGATGGCAGAGAAATTGAAGACAATAACCAAGAGCGAGAGATTGTATATCAGAAAGGAGGTGCTGCTTGGGGGAAAAAATAAGGTTGAATGTCTGAAGGCAGAAGACACTCCCTTGTGTGAGAATGTGAGAGACTTGATTGTTTATCTTTGAGAAAATGTTTACTACACATTTATTAATAGCTCACATTTCTCACATATGTTTAGGTGGCATAATCATAATGTAATTGTCTAAAAAATGAGATGGAACTAATTATAATTAGATAAAAAAAAGTATATAAATATAAAATAATATTTATATAAGTGTATGTAAATAATATTTATTCTCGACTTTTTAAAAAATGGGGTATATAGAAAGAACTCATTTTAATGTAATTTTTGTGATTCTGTTATTTATTTATTTTCTTTGAGTTGGATACATATAATCTCTAATTGTCTCCTTCAGTTGGAAGCCTATAAATCTTTAAAACATCCTTGACATGACCAGGAAAATCTTTATGCCAGGATAATTGGCATATCCATTTTCCTCTTCTTGGTTTCTTTTCGCGGATGGATGAAGCCAAGATTGATGGTACAAAAGCCGGAGGTAACTCAGTAATTTACTGAAGAAAAGAATGAAATATTGTTAGAATGGAAGAAAAATATAGGAGAATACAAAAAATTCTTTATTTTTTAACTCTTCACACCATCAAACTCCAATTAAGTATATGAGATATTTATAAAACAATAAGAGAACTCAAGATATATTACATAGATTCTATAACTCCTTATAGCTAATTAAAGTAATTTTCTAAAATTTCCATTACTCTCATTGAATAATTCACCCATATAATTCTCAGAGCATAACTAGTTATCTTGTCGGTACATTGACGTGAATATTTTCTGCTGTAGCCTAAGTCTAGTTGAATGGACCAAGTCTGTATATAAATATCCTTGTATTTTTGAAGTTTATATATATAATTTTATGAGGTCTTTTTTAATTTTAAAATTTACCAGGTCATGTATGAATCATTTTTTTGGTTAATATGTTAAAATTTTAATGATTAAATAGAAATAATTTAAGCAAATAAAAAACTTTATGTGTCTCTAAATTTGATAGTTAATATTAAATGTTATATATAGTGTCATAATTCCTTTTTAAAGTAAGTTTCTTTCACATTTGATATTAATAATCAATAGTTAATACTTAACAACTAATAGAGTAGTTATTATTGCTTCACAAAGCTCAACGCAACTTTACTCATATAATAGGACTGTGATATAGAACACTGAGTGTAATAGCGCTTGAGGTTCTACTGCTTAATTAAATTTTTTTTTTGAAGTAAAAGATATGCAGATCTCAAGAAAATGTAATCATCTAATGACCAAAGCAAAATGTTTTGTGTAAAATTTTTATATGCACATTGTATTTATATCATATATTAATATATGAGAGTTATTAAATTAATTTATATGCAACTATAATATTTTTGTAAGATACATAATAAATTTATGAATGAATTAAAAAAAATTAAACATATAAAAATTGAACGAATAATAAACTATCATCCAAAAGGCTCAAGCCCACAAATACTAGAGTTTATAACAGCATTTTCTTATATAATATACTAGTTCTTTTTCCCGTGATTTGCATGGTTTCTTTTATTTTAAATTTAAATATACGTTTCTGATTTAATAGACAATCTTTAATACATGTTTAAATCAGCATGTTTTGATTAAAAGAGAAATAATGAACAGATTTCAAAAAGATTTTTTAACAAATTTTTTTGTAAGTGTAAAATAAATTGATTCAACATTATTTTTAGCCTTATAAAGTGTAATACAAGCACTCATATTCAATATTTACTATATAATTATATGACTCAATTTTTTTTATTTTTCACAAAATTTTGATAAATTTCTAATATATCTTTATATACATAATTTAATACTTATATGTAAATTGTGTAATTAAATAGAGTAAAAAATATTTTAATTTATTTTGTCATGTTAAGTTACTTTTTTTTATAACATGACAAACTTATATATTTTTTACTCTTTATTATTTTATTTTAAAATTTTATTAACAATTTTCTAACACTATTTTAACAGGGACAACTGACTTATCTTAAAGGCCTACAGCATATATAAAACTGAGACATTTCGATTGAAATTAATGAAAAAAGTTTTCATTAAAATTTTGTTCTTTTACCCTCTTTGACATGCAAAATTTTAATTAAACTTTATAATCAAGTTCTTTCAATAATTATTTTTTAATGTAATATTGAAATTACGAAAGAAAGCTATAAATAAAGAGTGAGAGTGAATGAAGAATAAAGCCTTTAAAGGTGAATATTATAAATTGAAAAACCATTAATAGTTATATATGTTGAAAATATCAGTTGTTGGTGTTCAATAAATATATATTACCCTTAGTTGATTGAAAAATAATAGCATTGTAGGAATTGAAAAGTGATAGAAATAGAATTTTATTAAGCACTTAATTAGTTAAGTGAGAGAATAATGTCATTTTATTTATTATTTTATGCATACTTTTAATGAAAAACGAGATGATTAATTGAGAATTAATAAATAATTAATTACTTCTTTACATTATTTATTACTAATAATATATAATGACATTAATTAATTACTTCTTTACATTTAATAAATAATAGTTAATATTTCGTAGTTGATATCGTTAATTGCTCTCAAGGAAATTTCATTAATATATGAAAAATATATATAGATAGAATTTTATTATTTTAAAATTTTATTAATTGTTTTCTAAATTAGTTTCAACAATATAATCAACATTTAATAATATATACTGACATTAATTGTTTCTTTACATTTGATAAATAATAATAGATAATATTTAATAGTTAATATCATTAGTTGTCATGACAATTTTGCTAATATATATAGATATAGATATACACAAAAATGTATTATACAATAATCAATATTTGATAATATATAGCTAAATTAGTTGATTTTTCACATTTGATAAATAATAATTAATATTTAATATTTAAGATCATTAATTACTTTCAAGGCTATTTTACTAATATATATATATATAGTTAATATCATTAGTTGTTTTCAAGGTAACTTTACTAATATATATAGAATAAAGATATACGCTTAATTTTTATCATATAATAATCAATATTTAATAATATGTAGTTAGTTTAATTGCTTTTTCACATTTGGTAAATAATAATTAATATTTAATTATAAGGAAGATCATTAATTTCTTTAAAGGTAATTTTACTCATATATATTTTGATATAGATATATAAATAAATATAGATATAGATTTCTCCTAATGGCACATACCGTATACAATATTTTTTTTTTTATAAAACTCACACTACCCACACCAAAAGTCAAATAACCATCAAAACTCTATTAACATCAAATTATTTTTTTATTCAACATATATGTGGAAGCAAAATGAGAGATGAAAAATAGTACCTGGTGCAAACATTGAGAAACCAAGCCAAGAAAAACAATTTTAAAATCATGAGATTTTTTTTTCAGAAAAAAATTGTGTCTAGCATGGTGTAAAAGAGCAGAAAAAGAAAAGAAAGTTGGCAGTTAATTGAGTATAAAGATTAGACTTCAGAAAATTCAAACATAAATAATGAAAAGAAAATTAATAATTTAAAAATAAAATATAAAAAATTTCCTTCTTTTTTTTACCATAATATTTAACGTTAATATGCCATATAATATAGCGTAATTAAAATACTGGTTATACTCTTGAATTTTGGTTATTTTCACATTTGGTTTACAGAGTTTGTTTTCTAATACATAACACCTTAAATTTTAGTAAATTGTGAAATTGTTAATAGAGTGTTAAATTTAACGGAGAGCTACTCACGTGTGTCTCATGAGGTTCTTAATATGTTAAATATGAAATTTTATGTAGTAAACAGAGAGCTAATCACATATGTCCCAATCATTCAATTTCATGTACTAGATAAATATATTCTCACGCATATGTTTTTAAGATTTTTTTTAAATTCCAAATAAATAACAGGTGCCACATTTTCTTTCAAAAATTTATTGGTAAACTTATTGGGGAATATTTTTAAAAATTTCAAGCAAATCAAATAGAAAACTGCGGCAGAGAAATAAAATAAAAAAAATTCTATTGAGAAAAAATTGTTAATAGGATTGTTCAATACTCCAAACAAATGATGAACCAAGTTTGATCTTTCTGCTATTTAGGTTGGTTTTCAATTATAAAAATAAAATAAAAAAGTTTAATTTAACCCATCTAATGTAGAGTCATGTGCATGTATTTTAATCTTAAAACTTAAAAAATGTGTAACATAATTCCTACATTTTTCAATATATGCATTTTCATCATTTCATTTGATTTTTCGTAAAATCTAATGGAAATTAATTGCACCAAATTTCTTGATGGTCACATGATTTTAGCGTTACAATTTTCATTAGATCTTACAAAAAATCAAACAAAAAGATGAAAATGCATATGTTGAAAATTTTAAAAAATGTGCTGCACATTTTTAAAGTTTCGCGATTAAAGTACATATGTCTCTAAGTTGGAAGAGATTTTTTTTTTTGGTTGAGCTAATGTTGGAGAAGATAAATTAGACTTTTCCCAAAATAAAGTTGTATAATTCGGTCCACTGTTTATATATAATATTATTCTGATATAAAAAATGTATTTAGAGTCTAATTAAGTGGAAAGCTTAAGGAAGTCTTGGACCTCTGGGTTTGAGAATTTGTTATCTATCCAATACTGCTCTTCTTGGCAATGCTCATATGGCAAATCCAAAATCGGGATCATGGCCAAGGGTTTTCCTTTAAGTTCAATTGTCCTAATCCACAACTATACACAAATGGCAAAACTGCTCTCAGTCTATAACTAATTTGCAAATGACTTGAATACATGGGAACCATATATAATGAAAGCTTCACCCTCACTTTTAAAGTGGCCTTGGCATTATGGTATAGGGTAGCAGTTTCATTCTGGGATGGAAATACCGTGGAAGGAGCTATTCCATGGCAGATCTTTTCTTCCATGATGGTTTGTGGATGGGCCATATTTATCCCCCTTTTTCCTTGCTATAAAAACTGATCACAGGTGGAAAAGGGAAATGCACCACATGGGTGAGAAAATAAGATAAATAATTCAATTCATCATGTTCTTGAATTTGGTGGTTCGCCTTGGGTTAGAAGTCATGGCTCGTTGTGGTCATAACTCAAACCCTTGAATGAAACACCCATCTTGAGGACACTTTGCGATTCATGGATATGGTAGAAAATGAGTCCTATAGTCCTTTTGAAGATGTATTGTAAAAGGCTTTGTCTTACATGCACCCTTGATACACCTCAAAAATTAACAATTGATATGGTAGAAAACAAGGTCAAAAGTCATATAATGGTTTGAAATGAAGAAGTGAAATTTGTTGGACAGGTAATCGATCTAGTATGTTCTCCATCTCTACTGCCTCTTGTGAGTGGAGCAGCCGCCAAGCACCGTCATGCCCATGATGCGACGCTGACCACCATCGTGACACAGAATAGCGACCGATGCTCCTCCACCATTCGCAACATTGGTTTGTATTTTTAGTTAGAAGCCCTTTTATTATTTATGTTTTGCACAAAAATCATCCCTCCCCATTTTTGCACATTTAGGAAGAAAAAACAATAACTCATCCAAACAGGGAGACAATAATTCATTCTTTTAACTGTTCTTCTCTCTTTCCTTATCCCTAACTCTATTCCATCTCTGGTAGTAATCATTATTTTCGACATACCCCTGTTGACTCTCTTTCAGTCTTCATCATCACTAGAACTTACTTCTTCAATCTTAAGATGGTGCATTTCTTCATTCTCATCATATCTCTTGGTTGACGCCCACACGAGTTGAGAAAATGGTGAAATCCATTACCACAAGCATGCCTATGGAGCAGAAGAGTTGCCATGGTCTCTTCCACAACCATTGGTTCCATCATTGACTAATTGAGATCTAATCCCGTGTCGTCAACTAACTGTGCTAATAGATTCACTTCTTTTATTTTTTTAACATATGGATTCACTTTTTTTAATTGGTGTTATTGAATTTTTTTCTTAAAATAAGAAAAGAAAAGTGAACTAGTGACACCTGCAATTACCATTAAACAAAAGGTGCATCGGTGCACCTCTTTAAGAAAAGGTGCATGGCGAAGTCTCTATTTTTAAATGGTTATTTCTTTATCTCTTGTAACGATGGTGATGATTATGAACTTCATATCCCTCGATCTGCCAATGGTTAAGGAAAGATATTGGGGTTTTATAGGGTGACTTAAAACCCACAAGCTTATGTTTATTTATGTATAAGAGCACAACGCCAAAACATTGTTGGAAGCTATACGCATGGATTTTTTTGCACTGCCATAAAAGCAAAGGATAGGGAAGAAGAGTCAAAGAGAAATTGAAAGGAAGGTTGACAAAAGACTCAAATTACAAGTTGTTGTAAGTTCAGAGAGGTAGATTGTATGACATATATACACTATAGTCCAAGGGGGCAAATTGCACCACAGATGTAGTTAAAGGGATTTCTTTATAATTTACCTATTGTAATTTCCTAACATCTTGTTAGTCTAATCTTGTTTTTCTTCTTTGTCAAACTACTTTGAAAATTGCATTATCAAGATTAAAGCTTTTCCTCACCATCTACATAACATGAAAATATATATGTTTTGGGCTTTGATATCTGATTGAATAGTAGTTGAAGTTAACGGGACATACCTGCTGGCCACTACGGGGGTTCTTGTGGTTCTGAAAACGGTTCTGAAAGCCGGTTTCCTTCCGATTCAAGCTAAAGCAGTGGATACGTCAGCAACTTGTTATCAACTAATAATATTTTTAGTATTACTACTTATTCGGTCTTTCTTCCATAAATTATACAGAACTTACGAAGTTGCATGATTTAAGGAGTAACACAATTTGGCAATTTGAATTCCTTTATAAACAAGAAAAGGTTTAACAATAATTTAATCAATAGAAATATTATATCATCTTACAAGTTCTTTTTAATAATTTTCTTAATATTAAATAAAAAAAGTATTCAATAAAAATGTAAATGTATCTAATGTCTTAAGAATATAAAAAATATTTAATATTTTTTTTTATTTAATAATTAAGATAATTAATAAGAATATTAGGTAGGAGGATAAAATATTTCTCTTTAATCAATTGTTGACGCAAAATTAAAAGACATTTATTTAAAAAAATTTAATGACTGAGGTTCAAATATTAGAGAAGTACCTAAGAAAATTAATTAATTCATGCACTCGAGCGATATATGGTTTAGGGCAAAAGCAAGCTCACTTAATGCAAAAAGCAGGCTCAATGTTATCCTTATCGTACAACAACAAAATTATCTTTGAAAGAATTTAAAATTTTGACTATAATGATAACCACGTAAAAAAAATTAAAATATAATAATATATAATTTGATGATAATATAAAATGTTTATATTGCTCAAAATTAAATACTTTGTTATTTCACATCACACTTCGTATAAATCACCAAGCCTATCCAATAGACATGGAGATTATATTATGAAAGTAAATGCACTGCATCAATTTTAAGTTTTTAGTTCTCTTATATCTTTGGGGTCATGGCCTTCTGATCCCAATATATAAATATATTTTTTAAACATTTTGTATGTAACTTTTGTTAAAATTAAATATAAATATATTTTAACTTAATCCCCGCGTTGTCCGAAGTAAAAATCCTCTAGCTTGAGAAACCTGGTCCGATATAGACTTCTTCTTATGAAAGTAACATTGCTCAACAAGATTAATATTTTATAATCAAGATCACATATCGTTATTTAATGTGTTACAATATATATATGAAACCAAACAAAATGAAATAGCCGGCTAGAGCTCCACATGGCACTAATTCCTGTTTTGACGTAAACTATTAAATTTCTTTTGTCGTTAGCAACACTATGCATCCCCCAACACAAGAAATAGAATCTATGAAAGTAGCCTAAGGTGGTGAGAGGGAATTGTAGGGTAAAAGAAGAAGGTATCATTATTATTAATTATAAGCAGCAGAGAATGGCTAGGGTGGTGATGCAATCCAACATGAAAGGGCGCATGGATGGAGATGAGGACCTCTCCCTTTTCAGGGAATTGCGGAAGCGCCAGAGTGAGCGCATCTCCAGCCTCCTGCACTGTGCTTCTGAAGAGTATGAATATGACACAAATGGTCCTAGTGGTGAGTACTCAATCATATTGTTGTTTTCTTATATTTGGTATTAATTGCTGTTGTGTGTGTGTGTTTTTAAATATAACATAATTGATGTGAATTTAAACTCTTTTAGCTCTTAGATTTGGTATTGTAGTTGTGTGTGTGTGTGTGTTGGGTACAACAGAGAATTGATATGAATTTAACTCTTTTAACTCTTAGATTTGGAGTTTCGATCAGTTGTCGTGTCTTGTTTGGTACGAGTGAAGAATATGAGAAGCACAAAAATCTTGTCCAAATAATCAATTATCGATTTTCACTACTCTATTTTTATTATTTATTTTAGAAATTTTTGTGGTATCCAAATACATGGCATTTTTGCATTTCCAATTAATAGATTTGTCTATTGAGGAGGAGATTCTTAAGAAATCAAGAATGTATAGCATATTAGTTATAACATGAAAAATGTAATTAAGAAGAGAGATAAAGATAGCCCACAAAATTATTGTAATATACATTTAATGGTATAGAAAAAAGATTTTTTCTTGCTGTGGAGCACCTAAAACTTTCTCATTATAGAGTTGTTATGAAAAATTAATAGGTACTTTGATGAGTTGTTAAATATTTATTAATAAATTGATTTTAAAATAAATATTTAAAAATCCATTGAATATAATCAATAATTGATAAAATATTTGATAACTCACCTATTTACCGATAGCTATGAAAAAATGGATACCAAACTAATTCCTCCAAGTATTTGAATCCGTGTAATAATTTAACAATTATAATATTATTAACTGGACAATGGTTTCACAAGCAAGTATCATTGTATCTTACATCAAAAGATACTATGAACTTTTACTTTCATTTTTTTTACTAAATATATTTATATTCTTCACCCTAACAGATTGAATGATTTTTGAAGAAATGAAAGTCACAGGTCAAAGTCAATGAACTCGGTTTGGAAGTGAAGAAAAATAATAAGAGAATTGAAAATGAGAATACAAACCTAGATTCTGTGAACTTCAATTTCTCTAAAAGTGCATGAAAATTAGAACATTTTGTTATAGAGGATTACTCCGGTACCTATCTTTTTTAAGGGTATTGGTTCAATACTTCTCTCTTAAATATTTAGTTGCTAGCAAATATAAATTTTTAATTTTCCTTTTTCCTTTATTGTTCCTTACATTCATATAAAATTCAAAAGCTTTTTGTCTAGATTTCTGCTTAGGGTTAGTGTTTAGTACTAACGGAAGAAAACTATTATTGCAGGAAAGTTTTCACTCTATAGAATTCCTTCAGGGAAGAAAGAACACGGACTTGAGTTTCTGGTGGAAACAAACAAAAACGACTATGATTGGTAAGTGTTCATAAATATACACGAGAAATGTTTTGTGTTTAACTTTTATATGCACACCGTATTTATATTGTATATAATATGAGAGAGATGTCAAATTATTCTGTATGCAATTGTAATATTCTTACGGGATACAAAATGAATTTGTGAATGAGTTGAAAAAAGTTAAACCAATAATGGGACTGTATACACACTTATATATGTGTGAGGTGTGAACCATGGTTTCTTAACACATGCATTCTACAAAGAAAGATCATATACTGCTTGAATGATTATTTGCTTTCTTAAACAAAGAAAAATAACTTGGACACTACATGTGCAAAAAAGGTTGAAAACACCACCAGCAACTCCTCTGTTTCCATCCCTAGAAATGGAACCCAGCGCTCAACTTGTCGTTCAAAAAGAGATACCAATCTCTCAGCATATCTCAAGAGTACGTCACTGAACTCTCATATCTATATATTAATTCCCAAATAGTGATGTGCACAGAAATGATGTGAATTACATATAATATGCAAATTGTTCAAAAAGTACCAAGCAGATTTTGTAAGTGAACTATATGTTAACTAAATATGCATTATATAGATCCAAAATTTTCTCAAAAATGATCTACTTTTAAACAAGTATTCCCCTTATTTAAAACAACTATTACCTTAATAATAATGTTAGGGAGCCTAACTCTCATGTTACGGATGGAGCCCAAGTGCTTATGAGCTTCATCTAAGATGAGAGAGTGCAGGCTCCTTAGCAAATCGTCTATTTACCAACACAAAATTGAAAAATAAATGAAATTTTGTAATTGTTCCAATTATACTTTGTGGATTTTATTAGAAAGAATATTCATTAACTAAGGAAGACTACTCTAGTTTACATGTTCCTCTGAAGTCCAAACCGATGACATAAAGGTTGGTTTTGACTTTTGACCACTCAGTTTGCAGGGAGTGATTTGGAGGCATCAAAACCCAAAGCAATTGATGGAAAAGCAAATCATACCAACTCATCTAAAGCAAAACTTCCAATGAGATCAATAACCCCAAGTCATAACAGACAGAGACCAAGGATCATTAAGAATACAAATGAACAACAACTAGTCACTCCCCCTACCATCACCAACAAGAGCAGTAATGCCAAAATAGAACACATTGCTGCCAGCAACACAAAATCTACTACACAAAAGCAAAGCAACAATGCTGATTTCCTTGCTTTGAATCTTAAGAAAAGCATGGAAGCAAATGAATCACTGAGGAAGGCTAAGACTAGAGGTATTTCACCATCAGTGAGGTCAAGGGTTGCAGGTAACATGGTAGAACTCTCTAATGAGGCACCACCAAATCTAAGGACAGATCAAAGGTCAAGTTCCACTACAAGAGGACGAAGCACTACTCGGGCATCTACAGTTGGAGGGCTTCAAATCCCTGATCCTACTCCAAGAGCATATCGACCATCAAGGTCACCATCACCAAGCATGTCTAATGGTGGTTGGAACCAGTTAGACAAAACACAGAAAAATTTGAGGACACAAAAAGAAAGATTCACTCTAGCAGCAGGCACTAATGAAAGTAGAGCACATTTTGTGGGAAGTAAAATGGTAGAGAAAGTGGTGAATGCTAGAAAATCTGGTGTCAATCAAGCTGAGAGAGAAACAAAACCGAAGCCTCTCAAATATAGGGTATGATTCTTCCCTTCCCCTTTCATTTTGTTAATTTCACTCGTAGGAAAAAGAAACTACTTATGCAATAGCTATAAAAGGGATAAACAGTTTACTCGATATTTTATGTTTAAAACAAACTTTAATTCATTTATCTATTGTTTCATGTGATGGCACATAGGAAAGATGAGACAAGAACACAAGGATACTCCACCAATGGTCAAACTGAATGTTTTTGTTGCTTTGCATACCTCTAGACACTATAAAAGAATGTCAAGAAAGGCATTAAGAGTAGACTGGTGGGAAGGGATTTTGGTAACGTGCAGGAGATCAAAGGTTCAAATGTCTTTGTTGTAACAAAAAGGGACATCAACAAAATCAATTATTTAGAGATCTTTCAGAAAATTATATTTGATCTAAAGTAGCTTATATATCCTGCAAAAATGTCTACCTGCTGTTTCATAGGCAGTACGGATCAAATATAATATCAATCAAATTTTTCATGAATTAGCTTGATTGCATAATCAACAAAATTCTCAACTCAGTTCCACATAGGAATCCAAGATTATTTTTAAAAAAAAATGTCAATACAAGTTTTACGGTTCTGTTTTTGACATCCACCGTGCAAAATTAATGCTCCACTTTTGCCTGATATTCGATGCTCTGAAATGTAGGAAATCAAATAAAATTTGCATCTTATGGTATGTTTGGTATGAGGTTAAAAATGGAGGTGAAAATTTCATGGATCAGGTTAAAAATAAAATTTTCATGTGTTGAAAACTCATCAATAACATTTTCACCGCCATTTTTACCCCCATACCAACATGATCCTTAGTAAAAATATTTAAGTTACATACAGGGCAAATAGATAAAAGGAAGTTTCAACCTTGTAGTTTTCAAGAAGCAGACTTCCTCTAATGTTTTTAGTCAGTATCACACTAACTAATGTTTATTTTGTATCACTTTAGCAAGTCAAGATTTAAAATTTGACTTCTTGACATTATGATTTATGACACCATTAACTTGAACAGAAAACAGTCACATGACTGTCACATTCAATTTAACTAGGGCAAAGATGCCTTTCTCTGCATTATGAAATCTAAAAGTTCACGTATATAAGTTTAAACTAATTACCTCTTTTTTTGTTTTTTTTTTGGGGGGTTGGGGGCGGGCTTACAAACAGAAATGGGCCACTCCCATGTCCAAGGTAGTCCAAAACAGGCCACGCAATTCATTTTAAATTTTTAACTTGTCCAATTAGAGAACTTTTATAAATGTAGAATTGTAATTAAAGATTAAGCAATCACTCATTAAATTCAATTTTAATATTAAACTGGGTTAAATAAGTATTCTGATTATTATTATTATTATTTTTTTACAACGTGCAACAAAAACTAATATTTAGTTTTACAAAACATTGTTTTATTTTGGGGTGGGGGCAAAAAAAAATTGAAGAGGCTAATATACAAAGGATCTATAGAACTTCATAGATGGTTATCGACCAATGGCAATGTTCTGCCTTGAATTCGTCACTGACAGTAACATACATTCCCCATAAATGGATCAACGACAAAACTCATGCATCTGCCAGTTTTAAGCGGGGAACAATATTCATTGATTGGAGTTCCTGAAAATTTTGAGAACCAAATCAAATTGATCAAAAAATACCAAGTAGACAAAACCGCCCAAATAAATAAATAAATAAATTCTTCATGGCACAAACACTTTTTTCTAAATATCCAAACACCGGTGACTTAAAAAAAGAGCTTCAGGAAAAGAAGGTAAACATAAAAAGGCATTATGTTCCTTTGGTGTTGTCATATCAACATACTGCTGATAATCAAACTTAGGGTACTAGCATGTGAAAATGTTTTCAATTCAAATCACTGAGCAATTTCAAATTTATGGAGACATTTATGTAATGATTATTAATAAAGATAATCACTTAAGTTATGATTCATCAGAAAACAACAAATAGTATCTTAATCTGATACTTGAACTTGCAGAAGATTTAAAGAATAGATGTTTTGGACAGATACCTGAATCAAGAGCTTGCATGCATATGGCAGCTTCATGGTAGAAATCTTGTCTCCATTCTTACAAGACGAACAAATACCAGTTTTCAGCTTATGGTTGTAATATCCTAACAACCCACACGCTCTACAGACCTGTGAAAAAAGGAAACTATCACCAGCCACTTTGATTGTAAAGAACAATCTTTTCAATTTATCACAAAAATCAAAATCAAATGAACTTTCAATTGTTATACAGAGATTGATCATGCCATGAACATTAGAATAAACCCAATGACCTGTTTCTGTTCATCTGGATTTGGATAATAAATATATTAAATTTAAATGATGCCAAGAATAAATACAAGATATTAGCATAGCTTTTGTACAAAAGGAAGTATGAATTTGGCCAATTCTGCCAAATAAATGAATAATAAGAAAAACACTAAACCCTGTGAGCATCATAAAATCCTACAAATGATGTGAAAAATCAGATACAAAACACACAAACTCACATCATATCATATATGCAACTAAACTTAGTGAATTTGAAATTTAAGTCCATCCCACTTAAAGACACTAAAATAGGGCAAGAAAACATATGGTAAATTGTACTACAGTATTCAGGCTTGTCCTTAGTGCATCAAATATATGATCCACCAAGACTAGCATTTGGTATATTGATAGGTACCAGAAAATTAAGAACAGAAAATGGATAAAACACTGATATATTGATGATCTTCTGGTTGATATCAAGATGATATCAATCCAGGAAATGCTGAAAAACAGCTTCTAGGAATTCAAAGAAACAAACAAGGATGAGCAAATTAGAGAGTGCTCAATTCTCTCCCAAGTCCAAGCCTAATTCCAGCCTACCTTCACGTTTCTCCTTTTCCTTACCTATATACCTCATAACAGAATTCTACTCACTTTCCCACTCATAACAGAATTCCACTCACCTTTCCCACTCATACCCTCTGCCAGCTCAGCAGTTAGTTACATCTGAGCCAATATCTATTCTCTCACTCCCAATCCCCAACGTACCTGCCTTCTAGTGCCTCTTTCTCACATAGACTTTAGTCACTTTTGGGCCTGAGCTTCTATCAATACTTTCCCCACAAAGACTCACCTTGTCCTCAAGGTGAAACTCCGGAAAGTTCTCTTGGAAGGTAATCATTGATTCCCACAAATTTTCAAACTCAGGTAGATCTTTCCAATTAACCAGCACCTCTATTTCTCCTTGTCCATTCTTCCGGTGATCTATGACAGCAGCTGGTTGTACCTTCAGTTCTCTATCTTCAGCTAAAAAAATTGGCAGTGGTTGAGCTATAACAGTAGGGGAAATTGATTTTTTTAGTAATGAGACATGAAACACAGGGTGTACCAAGCTCCCTTCAGGCAGTTTCAACTTGTAAGCAACTGGCCCTATTTTTTCCAAGACTTCATAGGGACCATAGAACCTCGGACTCCATTTTTGATTTACTCTCCTAGCTAGAGTTCTTAGCTTATACGGTTGGATCTTCATATAGACTACATGCCCTGGTTGGAATTCCACCTCTCTTCTACGTTTATCAGCTTGATTCTTCATCCTATTCTGAGCTTTAACCAAGTGCTCTTTTAGTTCATCTAACATCTGATTCCTTTCAGCAACTAGCTTGTTCACCTCTTCCACTGCTGATTGAACTGCAACCCCTCTCACAAGTGTGGGTGGGTCCCTACCATATAAAGCTTTGAAAGGAGTCATTTTGGTAGCTGAAGTATAGTTGGTATTGTACCAATATTCTGCCCAAGCCAACCATTTAGGTCACTGTTTTGGTTTAGTTCCTGTAAGACACCGTAAATAGGTTTCTACACACCTATTCACTACCTCTGTTTGGCCATCTGACTGAGGGTGGTAGGCTAAGCTGTACTTTAATTTTGTCCCTGCAAGTCTGAACATTTCTGCCCAGAAAGTACTGAGGAAGACTTCTTGTTCACAAACAGCCTATTCTCTCTTAATAACTGTAGCACCAATCTGAGATGTTTCCCATGGGTTTGTTGATTCTTGCTGAAAATTAAAATGTCATCGAAGAAAACGAGTACAAACTTCCTTAAGTAAGGCCTCAACACCTTGTTCATCAATGCTTGGAAAGTTGAAAGGGCATTGGTTAAGCCAAAAGGCATTACCAAGAATTCATAATGCCCCTCGTGTGTTCTAAAAGCAATTTTGGGAATATCTTCCACCCTCATTCTGATCTGGTGGTATCTTGATTTGAGGTCCAATTTTGAAAAAATTACAGCACCTCCTAGTTCATCCAACAGTTCATCAATGACGGGTATAAGAAATTTGTCCATTATAGTGCTTGTTCAAAGCTCTATAATCTACACAAAACCTCCATCCTCCATCTTTTTTCTTTACAAATATCACTGGGCTTGAAAAAGGGCTAGTGCCGGGTCTAATTATTCCAGCAATCATCATTTCCTCCACTATTTTTTCTATTTCATTCTTTTGATAATGGGGATACCTATATGGGCGGATGTTTGGGATTGTTGCTCCTTCTTTCAAGTTGATGGCATGGTCTTGCTCTCAGCTGGGGCGTAATCCCTGAGGTACTTGGAACAGGTCTGCGAATTCCTGCAGAACCTCTTGTATTTCAGCATTCCCAACCCCTTCTTGCTGTCCCTCAGGTTGCTGCTCTTGAAACTCTACATAGTAACCTTCCCCTTCATCTCTTAGAGCCTTCAACATGGCTCTTAGTGAGGCTTGAGTCTTGCAAAGGGCTGACTCTCCCTTCAAGGCTACCTTCTTTCCATGCTCCTCCCATTTCAGGGTTAATTCCTTGAAATTGGCTTGAATGTCCCCTAAACTCTCTAACCAGTCCATACCCAACACAACCTCTGCTCCCCCCAAATCAAAGAGAAAGAAATTCTGCTGAATCTCTACTCCCTGCATCAGCATCTTAACATTTCTACACACGCCCCTACTTTTCACCTTGCACCCGTTCCCCACTTCTACTGTATACTCAGGAGTATTGTGTACTGGTAGGCCTAACTCCTCCACTAGTTCCTTCGAAATGAAGTTGCTAGAGGCTCCACAATCAATGAGCACCATTAATTGACGCTCCCCAATACTCCCCCATAATTTCAAGGACTTAGAAGTAGTCAAGCCCATGATACTCTTCAAGGATATTTGTAGAGCCTTATCATTCAGCTCCCGTACTAGATTCTCTTCTTCCGTGTTTGAATCCTCCTCTTCATCTTCCTCCTCTTCCACCATTAATAGCTGAAAATGCTTGAATTTACAAGTGTGCTCCCGGCCCCATTTCTCACCACATTTGAAACATAACCCCTTTCTGCTCCTCTCTTGAAGTTCTTCTTGAGAGAGTCTTCTCGGCCCTAGGTTCTTCTTCTCCTCTCTAACTACATCTGGGAGTTTTGGTTCTAAGTGACTCTTTTGGTTTACAAAAACTCTTGGTGCTTGGTACTGACTCTTTCCTCCCTCTGGCCCAGCGTAAGGTCTATCTCCTCCCTCCCCATGTGTGGTTTTGAAGGAAGCCACACCCTTCATAGAAATCCCTCCCTTCTTCAGAGCCCAATTTTTCTCTTCTATCAGCTGAGCTCGGTCCATGAGATCTGACAAGGAGTGCATTTCATATAACTTCAATTCAGCCCTCAACTCTTCTCGTAATCCATTCAAAAATATCCCCTTCAGCACAGTGTTGTCAGCCAGTTTCACTGGTCCTGAAACTAACTCAAACTGCTCGCGATACTCCATGACAGTCCCGGTTTGTCTGATGCTAAGTAAGGGTTCTAGAGGATTTTGGATGATTCCTGGTTGGAACCTGCGTATAACCGCCTCTTTGAACTGATTCCAACTAGGAGTGGGTGTTTGATCCTCCCACCATTGGTACCAATTCAGTGCCTTCCCTTCCATGGCCACCATTACTGCTTCGATCTTCTCATTTTCAGTTATTCCATTCAGCTTGAAATAACGTTCCACCTTGTTAACTCACCCACAGGCATCGTCTCCTGAAAATACAGGGACCTCAAGCTTCCTCCCTCCTTCATTTCCCCCTGGAGGTCGACTTCCCTTCGATGATGTCCTCCCAGAGTTCCAGGACCACTCCCGTTCACGCTCCCCGTCGCCGTCTCCTTCACTCTCGCGCACTGGGGATCGCCTCGTGGTCCTGGATCGTCCCCTTGAATTACCTTTGTTTCGCGCCTTGAGCAAGCTCACGATTTCGTCCAAACGGGCCTCCGTTCTCTCGTGCTTCGTCAAGCTCTCCATCAGGCTCTTCTCCACAATTTCAAGACGTGATTCCATCACAGATCTCATATTAACCATCCAAGCTCCCAGGTCGTAGAGCCTTGATACCAATGATAGGTACCAGAAAATTAAGAACAGAAAATGGATAAAACACTGATATATTGATGATCTTCTAGTTGATATCAAGATAATATCAATCCAGGAAATGCTGAAAAACAGCTTCTAGGAATTCAAAGAAACAGAAACAAGGATGAGCAAATTAGAGAGTGCTCAATTCTCTCCCAAGTCCAAGCCTAATTCTAGCCTACTTTCACGTTTCTCCTTTTCCTTACCTATATACCTCAACAGAATTCTACTCACTTTCCCACTCATAACAGAATTCCACTCACCTTTCCCACTCATACCCTCTGCCAGCTCAGCAGTTAGTTACATCTGAGCCAATATCTATTCTCTCACTCCCAATCCCCAACGTACCTGCCTTCTAGTGCCTCTTTCTCACATAGACTTTAGTCATTTTTGGGCCTGGGCTTCTATCATATATCCTCATAAACCAAGAGCTCGCAATCCCTGGTGGTGCATCAACACCATAGCTTGACAATATTGTTGTGGCTAATTTTGCCCAAAGTTTTAACCTCTGCATCAAAAGCAATGTCTTGAACCCTACCCTATTCAATATCTCCACTTTCTATTTCCTTCCTGACCCTCCCCAAAGAACGTTGTCTCCACCTCTACCAAAGTATAGTCTATAACCAAACCAATATTATAAGAGGCATTTTAGATTTGGATGAGCGGCTTGGCAATACATTTGGATGAGTGGATTTTTAGAATTGTTACGTTAATGGATTACAAGCAAGAGCTGCAATCTAATCCTTGAAGAAAGACCCAGTTTTTCAACACTAAAACAGAGCTCAAAAACTTCAAAATAAAGTCACATGTTGTGCATTAACTCTCGTTAGATTTAAATCATAATTCAGGGGGTTTTAGTGCAAGAAAAAAAAAACTTTAGGGGGTAGGTTGAAAAGTGTTAAACTACAGGGGGAAAAGTGTTTTTTACCCAAAAAATATACGATGAACATTTGGAACTCAATGGTCTACAGAAATGTCTTACGTTGCCGTTAATATTGTAAATTATTCGACCTATGATGGGATCTTAGAAATGAAATAAAACTCAATACAGGAGTGCCCCTGTTGAAATGCAAACAAGTGCAGACATGTGATATTAACAAAAAAGTCCAGATTATTACCTGAACTTCAAAAGGATCACTAGATAACATGAGTCGCTCAAAAATCAACATACTAGCACCATACGCAATTAAGCAGTCACGTTCCATTTCTCCAACCCGTAGACCTGAAAATAATCATAAGAAAAAGACTCATACGTTTGAGTAGTCTCACCATAGTTACCAAGAAAATGCTAGGTTCTGCAATTCTGGATCAAGTATGGATATCAGGATGGGATATATTACAGCTAGGTAGTAGCACATGGGAGTAGAATTGGTCCACAATAATGGATGAGGGTAAGTAGGCTTGGTGGGCTTACTTTGACTCATTTTTATAATTAAATATTGCGTTAGACATAAAGGGTAGAATTTTGTAGTCAATATACATTAACTAATAAATAGATAAAAACTGTGAAGACTGAAGCTACAAGTAAAACAGAATTTTTAATCACAAAAATCATTTAAACATAGAATTGAACAGAGTTGCTTAAAATAAAAAATGAATTCAACAACATATTTTGCAAAATAAGTAGTCTCTACTAAACTTATTTCATCTATAGATATCTAGATTTTATTAGCTTTTAATGCTACGTTTTTAATTATTTTATTAACTTCCATTCAGTTTCGTGATTGCGACTTGCGAATCACCATTATTGGTGATCTGATAGGCCTCATCTAAATCACATCTTTACCATCCTCATGATCCAAGATGCAAAATCATCATGACCTAGCATACATCAACCAGTAGATATATATTTGATAAAAAAGAATCAACCAAACTATTGCTCCAGGGAGGTGGAGGAATGGCAGTAGTGTTCCCAGTAACACTAATTTTTACCAATATATAGTGTAATAAATTCAACAAAATATCAAGAAAGTATAAATTGAAAACCTCCATTTCTAGCTCTCCCTTCTGTAGGCTGTCTAGTTAGCATGACACGAGGGCCACTACCTCGAGCATGCATCTTATCGAGCACCTGATAATCACCACAGATTTAGCTTGTGAACTTATTGATATGACTATATGGGCAAGTTACATCTAACAATTGGAAAAAGATTACTATGCCCGAGCAATGTTACAATATTGTTGGATCAACAACCAAAAACAGAAATTGTTTCAGTTTTCTTAGATCAAATACTAACAGCAATATTCTACCAAGCTAATTCACATCATGTATAAAAAAGTTTCTAATTATGTTAAAATAATGATACCAGAATATTGAAATAGCAAAAAAAGAATTATCTTCATGCTGAATAAAATAAGCCAATAATAGTTCATAAATGATCAAAAGGAAAACAATCATGTCATAAAAGGAGAATGATACACGGTGGGGCTCCTCTTCACAATTGACCATAAGAATTTAGGTTATAGTTAGAAATTAGAATTATATTTTCTAGTATCTATTAAAAAAACTTTGGTTACTTATTTTTCTCTCATCATTAGCAGTGAAAGAAGCCAGAGATTACTGGGCTACAGCACTACCATCCACATTAAGAAAAAGGATGAAAGCTAGATGGCCGGATCCAACATTTGACGTACTAATGAAGAAGAGGAAAAAAAGGAAATAGTAGGAATATCAGAAGGATTTGGGAAGAATCAAGGATAAGAGGCTAGAAACAACCACAACAGATGTATCTACAAGATATGTAATGCCGAATATTACTCTTGTATAGAACAAATGGTAGCCATTTATTATTTTTAGATAAAAGAAGAAATTCATTAAGACGAAGGGGGAAAATTACAAAGAAAAGGGAGTACAAGGAATCCTCCTTAACAAAGGTACAAAACAGAAAACAACAAAGATAAAGGAGAAAATCAATTAAACAAAGCTTCCCAATCCCTCAACATACTGCAAGTGAGACCCCATTAAAAAGGCCATGTACTTACACTAGACAGAAGCCAAACACCCAATCTTATCCTAAATCGTATTGTGCCACTGAAACCTCCTTAAAAGTACAATAGTTATGCTCCAACCAAAAGCACCAAAGTGTAGCATAGATTGCACATTGGCACAAGATGTTAGCCTCTTTACTTGTACCAAAGCCATGATAGTAATCATCAAGAATTGGTCCAAGGACCTAGGACACACCCAACATTCACCAAAAATGCCAAATAAGGAATTCCATAAAGAAACCGCAGCAGAACAGTGTAAGAACAGGTGTGGAGTTGATTCTGAGCATGCACCACACATTACACGTATATGAGGGGAAAGATCCTTATTCGGCTTATGAACCTAAAACATGTCATTAGTATTAATTCTATTAAGCACCGCAGTCTCAAAATAAAAGGCTTGACCTTTTAGGGAGCATTGGATTTCCACAAGGGTTTATCAAGAAGAAAAGTATCCCCATTCAAAGAATGACGGAGGAATTGGAAAAAAGATTTGCATGAAAACACCCCAAAACGGTCAAGGGGCCAAATCCTTTTATCCAAGTTAGAAGACAAATGAACAGTGTCAAGGAGACCCAAGAGGTACTCAAATTCAGAAAATCCCCTATAATTTAAGTCGCGAAAAAAGTGAAAACTCCATGAAGAAACAGAATCAAGGAGGCTATAAAAATCGTGGATAGGATAACTGTGTAAGGAAGAAAGGTGATAAAGACGTAGAAAGGCATGACTACAAGGGAAATCTCCTATCCAATGGTGCTACCAAAAGTTGCCATATGAGAGCCATTACCCACCTTTAAAGAAAGCAAAGAATTAAATGTAGCACAACCTTAAGAGATAAATTTCCAAGAATAAATTAATAAGCTCGGATGGCTGTGTTGGCATCCCACTCATTTTGATCTAAACTTTCATACTTCAGATAACCTGATGCCAAAGGAAATGAGGTATTAAGGTTCCAGAGGAAAACACCAAAGCCTTTTAACAGCCAGAGCAATGTTCTTACACACCAAATTACCAAGACCCAAACCTCCTATCTTCTTGAGATGACAACACACCTCCCAACTCACCAGATGATCGTGTCTTATATCCGAAACACCCGACCAAAGATTTAAGCGTTATTCCAGCAATATGGTTTACCTCTCTTTGTTTATCAATCTAAGAGGTGTCCTGATTGACCTTTTCTTTTTCAAGTATTACAGGTTGCCCATGGTAATCATATATATGTGTGTGTGTGTTAAAAGAAGAAATTTATTAAGATGAAGAGAAAGAATTACATAAGGGGAGCCTTGGTGCAACGGTTAAAGTTGTCGCTATGTAACTGAGAGGTTATGAGTTTGAGTTGTGGAATCAGCCTCTTGCAAATGCAAGGTGAGGCTGCCTACTATAGACCCATATAGTGGGTCCGACCCTTCCCTAGAACCCACGCATAGCAAGAGCTTTATAGCACTAGGCTGCCCCTTTTTTTTTCGAAGATAAAGAATTACAAAGCGTGAGGAGGATAAGGAATCCTCCTAAACAAAAGAACAAAACATAAAACAAACATGGAAAAAGAGAAAATCAGTGTAAATTTGGTGATTTTGGTGAATCTTGGATTTATCTAGAAAGCTTGGAGCACCTCCTAATTTGTCATCTCAAAGGGTTTGGTAGGAGCGGTGCCTAGGCTCTCTGGCATTGTGCAACATACACATATTGTTTGGCGTATATGGTTTGAGAGAACTGGCAGATTTTTCAGATATAAATTATAGGAGCTGCCTCTCATTAGATAAAGTCGTCTTTTATGGCCTATTTGTGATGCACAGCTAATGATTACTTTAAAGTGGTCCTTATGAGAAGAGATCGGTGACCTTTGCTTGATTGGTGTGTCTATATACCTTATCCTCTAATGACATTTGCTCTTTTATCCAAAAATGAAAAATTGATAATTCCACAAGCAAAATCAATATCACATGCTTACACTTCTATAAAGGGACGTGTTGCCCTTCTTGGGCCAGAGTATTGAAGAACGTGATAAGGCAAAAGCCAATAGATACAATTACATATAGCATTCTTGAAGTACCAAAATGAAGTCAAATTTTGGCACAAGCATAAAATTTGGTCGAATGACGACAGAAGAGTGCTCGTAAGCGAGATGAGATGGTATATGGTTCAAATATACAAAAACATTTGATTTAGAGATAAATTGTACTACCCACAAAGCTTGAGTATTTAGGGCATTCCTACACCCTCATCCACAAACTGGAACATGGTATATTGGTATTTCATGGTTGGTACTTCAAATAGACAGACAAGCACATATAATCAAAAGTTATGATACCTCTTTTAGTAATAAACAGAAATAGAAAATCTTAGTTAAAAGGACTTCACTCTCACCATATGTTTTAATTTCTGGTAGTAAATTGGCCCCATAAAAATATATGCTTGCAATGGGCAACCCGTAATACCTGAAAAAGAAAAGGTGAATCAGGACACCTCTTAGATTGATAACAAGAGATTGACAATTCAACACCGTTCAGAGCAGCCCCCAAAAAAAGCACAAAAGAATCTCATCAATGCAATTAATATGCTTTCATATATCTATCAGTCATGGATTTCTCTTAAAGGAAATATGAGCATAGCACCAAAAACTGGCCATAAATAACAGATCTAAAAGCAAAGAGGTACCATTTAAAATATAGGCATTTCCCTCCAACGAAATACATCAAATGATAGAATAAACTACATAGTAGAGAAAAATTTTCCCCTCCCTACTCTTGTCAAAACCTCTTAATACATAGTCAACCAAATGCCTTACCATAAATAATAGTAAAGTCTATGGCTCTATGCAATTAGCTGCTCATATATATTTGCAAATTTAAAATTGACATCACAGACAATGCCAAAAGTTCAATTCACAATGATTTTATACTCAACTAGACAACTACTTATATTTTATATACTTTATGGACCTAACTAGATACTTGACCAATATATACATGTACATCCAATGGTAGTATGGGATTTTCTCAATCCCAAAAAATTTTACAACATACTTTCATCCACAACCTGAAATGATAACTCTAAGAGAAAATGAAAACCTGAATAAATGAAGTCTTTCCCACTGTAGTTGAAGCCATGCTTCACAAGAGTTTCACTGCCAGAACAAGAAAACCGTGAGAACACGAATATGGATAAACCATAGAAAGAATGTCGTACCAGAGACAAATAAGATACCTTATGGTTTCAACCTTGTCAGCATGACCACTTCTTTCCCCAAAAGCACTGCCATAATGAAACCTACCACATGAAACCCCCGCTTTCCCTCCAAGAAGCTCTATCATCTTTCCAACTGTCATTCGACTGATACCATAAAAAAATTAGTTCACATCTTGGAACATGCAGTAATATTAGATATTTATGTATTTATTTAAAAATAAAATTGTTTTGATGCTAAGCATACAAGAAAAATCACATGCATTTTTACAAAATGATTACTCAAGAATGGGTGCTCTACCACTTAGCACACATTCCATGTTGGCCAAAAACACATGCGAAGCTGCAGATCCTTTTCCATCCACATCCAATTTCAGTCACTTTTCAAGTATTATTATTGTTAGAATATCTGAAAAATATCTCAATATATTTATTCCATCTTGAAAAATATCTTGAAATATTTATTCCTATTTATTATATTTTCTAATTTTTTTCCTTATTAATTAGGATTAAGAGCCTAGTATTAGTATAGATAAGACCACTGAGTTTGTATTTAGTATCACATTATCAACACATCAAATCAATATCAATATTAGTCTATATTTTCTCTTTTCTTCCTCCTTTACCTAAACCTTCCAATTCAACATGGTATCAGAGAAGTATCATCCTCTATGACTTGTCCCGTCACTTTCACTGTCGAGTTCCCAAAAATTTGGAACTCCAATTAGCCGCCTCTGGCTGCCGAGTTCTCCTTTTTGCACCTTCTTTCTATATCTTTTCAGGCCAACCGCGTTTCCACTCTAGTTTGCCGATAAACAACACCATCTCCTCTGCGCGTACTCTCTCCTCTGGTTTCATCTCGCCGCTGCCGCCGTCTACTGCCGCCGGCCTGAATTCAGACAACCCCCGAAGGTGCAGCTCTAACTGCTGTTTGACGAGCTCCCATGCACGCCACCTTTCCAGCAGCCGCCAGTCTCATTCAACTCGCCTCGGCCTCCTTTACACGGATCTGACCTCTATTAATCGACCTCTATGTGGCCTTGTACACTTGCGCAAAGCCATTCAGGTGTATTGGGGTTTCTATTTTTGGCAATTATACATTGACACATGCCTGTTTCACCCTCTTTTCGGGCTCCTCCGCCATTCATTTGCCTCACCACACCATCTCTGACCTCCACGTGGCTGTTTGACATTCTTTGTGGTGGTTATTTTTGGTTTTGGCAGTTGTTTGGTTCTTTTCCAATGCTTGCATAGCATTGAGGGGGAGAATGGAAATAAATCCATCTCTACATATACTTCAATACTGGTGTTTGTCACGTTCTTTTCTCACTAATGGATCATACCAATGACTTCTCTTTCCACCGACGATCATTCTGGTGGTGACTCTTCTCCCACGGATAAACCATACTAGCAGTGACTTCTTTTATCATCGACGATCATTCCGATGGTGATTTATATTGGCTGTGACTCACACCAACCTTCGGTGACTTCTTTCTCATCAATGACTCATTAAGTGATGAATTTGCCTGTGGTTCATACCAGCCTCCCATCGTGAATCATGCTGATGGTGATTTCTCCTATCTCACTTATGAATCATGCTAGTGATCAATGCTCCATGGCTGTGATGCACACTAGCCTTAGTTTCAATTTCAAAGTTTTTTAGTATCCAACATTGTTATTTGAAGCTTCAAACTGTGGTTTTGAGAAGTTTGGGCCCTGTTGTGTGTGATTGCTTATCAAGAAATTTCTGAATGATCATTCCAGTCGTCTTTCTGAGTTATCTTTCCAACAATGTCTCATCTCTCTGGTGTCTCCAGCATCCCTAAGTTTCCTTTCCAACCATGTTTTGTGGAGCCCAATTTATTTTTATGTTATTTTCTTTTTTTTTAAAGTGTTCATTTGTAACAAGCTTAAAGCTTAGTAAGCTTTAACTTGAGGGGGAGTGTTAGAATATCTAAAAAATATCTCAAAATATCTTTATTGTATCTTGAAATATTTTAGAGTATATGATAGGATCTCTTAGGATTTATTTCTTATTTATTATATTTTCTGATTTTTTCCTTATTAATTAGGATTAAGAGCCTAGTATTAGTATAAATAGAACTATTGAGTTTCTTTTGTATCATATTATCAACACATCAAGTTAATATCAATGCATTCTCTTTTTCCCTCCTCTACCTAAACCCTCCAATTCAATAATTATTTTTCTGCAACACTAGAAATGTGCAGATTAAGGAGTGCTTGATAAAAAAAAAATCTCTCACCCTATACATATACACACATATCCACATTCCACACTGCCACATGTATACATATTCAGCACACTGATAGGAAAAATATGAATTCAAGCTCTTTTCAAACATTTGCTTGTTATAGAAAACCCAGCTACCCACCTGTTATAATTGAGCTGTATTCACAAGCTTAACTTCATTACTAGATGATAAGTGTATATATAGTGTTGGACGGTGGTGTTGGATGGTGGTCTCTGTGGACAGTGTTCCCACGGTTTTTAAAGTAGATATTGTTTTTAGTGTTCTATTAATTTGTTGCTTATTTTCTAGGGACTAGTTTTTAATGTACAACAGCTACCTCTATATAATATTCATTGTAAATATCTGTTTTTATGAGCAATAATATACAGTGTTCATATTCTTCAAATTCTAAGATGGTATCAGAGTAGTTCCGATTCGGAATTGTCTCGGTTTTTCGCTGAGCCTTTTTTCGATCGGCCTTCATTGCCAACCAAACTCTGTTTTTTTATTTGGCCTTCATTGCCAACCAATCTCTGTTTTTAGCCTTCATCGCCCCCCAAACAGTACCCAGAAACCCAAACAGTCGGTCTTCATTGCCAACCAAGGCCTTCATAGCCATTCTTCTGTCCAAGTAAGGTCGTGAGGTGTCTCAGAAACCTCTGACCGGCCATCCACCTGAGCGTCACCGTCGGAGACCCTGTCACGCACCACCAAACGCGTTTGGAGTTCTCGGCGCGTGGAAGTCACGCGCCACCTTCCAGCCACCAGAGAGCGACACCGTTGGCTCCGTTCAACTCGCCGCCGACCTCTGCTTCTGTTTCAGTGGTCCGAACTCGAGTCCAAAACTGTTTGGATAGTGGGTTCGCCTTCAATGACATCTTTTACGATTCTGTCTTGACTCTGTTACTCCAGCGGTTCTGTTTTGTCTCTCACGATGTCAACCAAAGGTGAGGTTTCAAATTTCTCTCTACACAACATTGAAAAACTCTTAGGTACTTGTTCTTTGACTTATTCGGGTAAGTTACCTTTTTCCATTGGATTCAATGTCTCGGGTACAATTTTTACCAAATCCTGGATTATGGATTCAGGAGCCATAGACCATATGACCAACAACCCCATTATATTTTCCACCTATTCTCCATGCCCAAGTAGTAAAAAAATATCCACAGCTGATGGTTCCTTGACCACTATAGCCGGTATAGGTGAAGTCCAACTAAGCTCCCTAGTGACCTTAAACAATGTCCTTCATGTCCCTAAACTGTAAACAAATCTGATTTCTGTTCAGAAATTTATTAAAGATTTTATCTTGCAAAGTGATTTTTTACAATGATCATTGTGTTTTTCAGGACAAGAATTTGGGGAAGATGATTGGACATGCTAGGGAGCAGGATGACCTCTACCTCCTTGAAGCACCTTGTCAGGTAAACAAGACCAAGAGCGGACTTGGACACCCATATTCGTTTACCTTAGAACTTCTTTCAACCAAAAAAGACAAAATTTGGCTTGTTTACCATAGATTAGGCCATCCATTCTTTTTTATTGTTGAAGAGTCTTTTTCCTTCTTTGTGTAAGGGTCTTGATGTTGAACAATTTCATTGTGAAGTATGTGAACTTGCCAAACATGTGTGTCAATTTTCTAATTAGTAATACACGAAGTTCTGTTCCTTTTTCTCTTATTCATAGTGATGTTTAGGGTCCCTCTTCCATTCCTACTGTCTCTGGGTAAGATGGTTTGTGTCTTTTATTGATTACCGTACACGTGTTACCTGGATTTTTTTGCTCAAACACAAGTCTGATATTAGTACTATTCTCCCAAATTTTTGTTCCATGATTAAAAATCAATTTGGGGTGGGTATTAAACAATTCAAGACCGATAATACTAAGGACTACTTTAATCAGACTATTATGTATTTTTTCCAAAAAGAAAGAATAATTCATGAATCATCCTGTGTCCATACCCCACAACAAAATGGGTTAGCAGAGCAAAAAAACTGTCATCTTCTTGAAAAAATCCGAGCCCTACTGTTTCAAAGAAATGTCCCTAAGACATTTTGGGGGGAAGTTGTTCTGTTTCAAGAGTCCTATGGATGTCCTCTCCACTTTTTATCCCGATCTACACACTTTCAATAATCTTGTCCCTAAAATTTTTGGATGTGTATCTTTTGTCCATGTTCACAGTCCTACCAGGGGGAAACTTGATCTAAGGGCTCTAAAGTGTATCTTTGTGGGCTATTCTTCGACCCAAAAGGAGTACAAGTGTTATCATCCTCCAACCAAAAAATTCTATGTCTCCAGGGATGTTACATTTAGTGAAGAAGAACCCTATTTTTCCCATTCTTATCTTCAAGGGGAGAAGTCAATGAAGGAAGATAAGGAAAATTTCCTGCTTGACTTGTCCTTACTTCCTGTGTCTAATGGTCCTTCTCATAACCTTCTTGTTGTCCTTAATCCTCCTCCTAAAGTCACTGCTGAACATGTGTCCAAAACCATTCCTGACCCAGTGGCTAAGTCTGCTCTTGAGAATGTAGGGTATGGCAAAGGCAAAGTGTTCACAAGAAGGAAGATGATTGTTCCTGAACCTGTGCAGGCCCAAGAGTCCAACTTGGAGCCTTCGAATGAGGTAATAATATCTAACCCTTTATTGCAAGATGAAATTGAAATTCATTTGGATAGTAGTGACCAAATTCTTCCTACAGCCATCAAAAAAGGAACCAGAGAGTGCACAAAATGGCCACTATACCCTCTTTCACACTTCTTGTCCTTTGAGAATTTTTCACCATCCTATAAAGCCTTCCTTATAAGCCTAAATACCATTGTCATCCCTACCACACTACCCAAGGCCTTGTCCAATGGAAAATAGAAACAAGTCATGAATGAGGAGATGGAGGCATTGGAAAAGAATAAGACCTAAGAGCTAGTGCAGTTACCGCCACGAAAGAAAACTGTGGGCTATAAATGGGTGTACAGTGTGAAATATAGAGCAGATGGATCCATAGAGAGGTATAAGGCACAATTACTAGCCAAAGGGTAATACCCAAACTTATGGAATTGATTACCAAGAGACTTTTGCACCAGTTGCAAAGATGAACACAGTTCAGGTATTATTAGCATTGGTAGCTAATTATGGTTGGGATTTATAGTAGTTTGATGTCAGGAATGTTTTCTTACATAGAGATCTAGAAGAAGTCTACATGGAGGTCTCACCATGATAAGGGAGGAATTTGCATGTCAATACTATGTGTAAGTTGAAAAAGGCCTTACATGGGCTCAAGCAATCACCGCGAGCGTGGTTTGGAAGGTTTGCTAGAATTATGTTGACTATAGGGTACAAACAAAGCCAAGGGGATCACACACTGTTTGTTAAACACTCTCCTTCAAGAGGAGTCACAACTCTCTTGCTATATGTTGATGACATAATAAGTAACAGGAGATGATGCTAAGGAGAAACATATTCTAAGTCAGTGCTTAGCCAAGGAACTGGAAATTAAAACATTAGGAAGGTTAAAATACTTTCTTAGAATTAAAGTTGCTCATTCTAGGAAAGGTATATTCATCTCCCAACAAAAGTATGTTATGGATCTCCTAAAAGAAACAAGTCATACAGCATGCAAACCGACAAGTAATCCTATAGATCCCAATATGAAACTTGGACAGGCAGAAGAAGATGTTGCAGTTAATAGAGAAATATATCAGCGTCTGGTGGGAAGACTTATTTATCTATCCCACACACGACCGAATATTGCATATGCAATTAGTGTGATTAGCCAATTCATGCACAGTCCAAAAGAATCTCATTTGCGAGCGGCATATCGAGTATTACAGTGCCTTAAAGGAAGACCAGGGAAAGACATTTTATTTAAGAGAAATGGAGGTATGGTACTTGAGACATACACTAATGCGGATTATGCTGGATCACCAGTGGACAGAAGATCAACTACATGATATTGTACTTTTCTTGGTGGAAATCTAGTGACTTGGAGAAGTAAAAAATAGATTGTGGTAGCACGATCCAGTGAGGAGGTAGAATTCAGAGCTATGACTCAAGGTGTGTATGAGTTACTATGGTTAAAGATTATTCTTGAAGATCTGAAGATCAAGTGGGATGAACCGATGAGACTTTATTTTCATAACAAGTCTGCAATCAGCATAGCTCATAATCCGATACAACATGATCGAACAAAGCATATTGAGATTTACAGACATTTTATCAAAGAAAAACTAGAAAGTGGTTTAATTTGTACACCCTATGTATCTACACAAGGTCAACTTGCTGATGTACTTACAAAAGGGTTGAAAAGTCTAGCATTTTAGGCGATTGTATCCAAGCTGGGAATGGAGAATGCATATTCACCAACTTGAGGGGGAGTGTTAGACGGTGGTATTAGACGGTGGCCTATGTGGATGGTGTTCCCTCGGTTTTTAGTGTAGATATTGTTTTTAGTGTTCTATTAATTTATTGCTTATTTTCTAAGGACTAATTTTTAATATACAATAGCTGCCTCTATATAATCTTCATTGTAAACATTCTGTTTGTATGAGTAATAATATACAGGGTTCATATTCTTCAAATTCTAAGATATAGCAACAGTGCTCAAATTCAAGCATGAATATTAATCAAACACCTATTGCCATACTACTCAAGCCATGTGCTTTTGATCTCAAAGAGTTCAATAAAATCTTAATTCCTTTGCAGCTGTTGAAACAGTGTGTATTGTGTACAAAGCCATCTCATTTATACTATGAGTGCATTAAGTACAGGAGCTAATCATGGACTAATTACAGAGGTGATTAACATCTGTAAACTACAGTCATAACTGTAGTTGACTAATAGTCTAACATGTGCTAAATATGCTAATGAATCTAGACAAGTATTCTAACAACAGCCATACATTCCATAAATGTTAAAATGTTATTAATATGGTGGAAGATAACATAATTTTGTAAGTCAAGAATCCAGATCTGTTTTGTTATTGAGGGCATTTTGAATTTATTCTTTGCTGTTAAGAAATTTATGGGAAAGACTATAGGCGAAACGATAAAAAAAGATTTAGATCTGAATAGCATATCTGAAGACTTGGTTTATGATAGGATACAATGGCGTCGTTTGATCCATGTAGCCGACCCCACCTAGTGGGAAAAGGCTTGGTTGTTGTTGTTGTTGTTGTTAAGAAATTTCTGGCCTCAAGAAATAATTGTGCATTAGCACATTTTTCCCAGTAGGCAAGGTAGAAAATGTTGACCATATAGTAAAGCTATTGGGCTAATGAAGTAACCATAGAGCTTGGGAGTAGCAGAAATTATTTTAAAATTAGAATGATGTCAATGAGGGAACAGAGAAACATCTGGAATAATCTCAAATAAATTATTTCAATTATTTGCCAAAAGTAAGTGGAGACTGGAGGGGTTCCTGTATAGGATCCCCACATATCTCATGAGGACAAATGACATATAAATGATTTGTATTACCTTGGAAATCCATGAGGATTCATAATCAGATCAGGACAAATGCCTTTCTCAGAAAATGGAAAGTCTTCCTGCTGGACAATTGTTCCACAAACACCTTTCTGCCCATGTCTGCTACTAAATTTATCACCAAGCTAAGGCAACAGATAGAGACAAAGAAATCAATACACTACTTCAAACCAAGAACACTACACAATAAACCCTGTTGAAATATATGTAATTTATTTATTTGTATATTAGATTAGTTGTATGATTAGAATAATTGCTACTGTAGTCAAAGACAAACTGTTGTAGCAGCTGCAAAGGCTGCATTGTCAGAATAAGTTGCAGCTTTGTCAGAATAGGCTGGCTGAAATCCCTCCAATCAAGGGATTTTGATTGTACATTGATCATTATAAATTCATCAGGCTGTGAGTCTTCCACTCAAGCCAATTCAGATTTTATTTCACAAACCCAACAAGACTTTACCTCAGGCCTTCGAGTGTGACGGATTAGAAATTTGATACACATGTTGTTATTCTTATCAGAGCAAAGAACCACCCTATCAACTACTTCTCCTCCATGACCTTTAAATGTTTGTATACTGGACCGATATGCACTGGATATAAGGAGAACATTTAGGAAAAAGGTTAAGCAACATATACCTAACAAACCTATCCACAGTTAAACCAAAATGTTAAAAGTAAAAACTAACCTATCAGGTAAATTTGCTGCAGATGTATTTGGAATCCTCGTATCAATTGGTGATTGCTTATTGATATAGATGTCATTTGGCCTAATAATTTCCCCAGGTGCAGCAAGTCCATCATCATCAAGTATCTAGAGGAAGCAAGAAAACATCCAATGGCATAAGAAACTATTTCAGACAACTAGAAGATTCAAATCAGAACACGACAAAGAGGAGAATGAAAATCTCGATAAATAAATAACTTTGATTTTGTTACAAAAAAAAACAATAAAAATAACTTTGATTTTATACCACAACCAAGGAAGGGATAAAAGAATGTCAGATTGTTTTTTTCCTTTTGATAAATAACACTTCACTAGAAAAGTTGATAATTAAGTCCGCATGTTTTTTTTTTTTGGGAAAGATGATCTTTTATCAGAGCAAAAAGCGGAGAAGTAGCCGGCAGCATTTCCATGTTTGGATCGAAACTCAGCACTGTGATACATTTGAGAATTCTTATCTAGTAGGAAAATGCAAGAAACTGAGAGAAAGTACAAGAAAGTGTTGGAGAGAAAGAGAGTGTGCGAGAGAGAAATATTCTGAAACTAAAAACTGAAAAACTGAATAACCAACTAACTGAAGATACAGTTGTATATTTATACAGCTAGCAGAAACCTAACTAACTAACTAACTCTGTAAAATATTCTAACTAACCTATAACTAATCTGATAACTAACCTGTTCTAGTACTTTCTAGACTAACACTTAATACAATACCACATACTCTAATACTTTCCCCTCAAACTCAGGGTGGGTGTTGCAAAGAAAAATGATCAAACACCCTGAGTTTATCCCTCAGAGTACAAAACTTGAGATTAGACAAGGGATTAGTAAGTAAATCTGTTGTCTGATCTTGTGCTAGAATATGGGAAACCACTAGGCTCTTATTAAGGACCTTCTCTCGTACAAAAAATGTCCAATTCCATATGCTTGGTTCTTGCATGTAGTATTGGATTATGAGCAAGTAGCACTGTACTTAGGTTGTCACAGTGAACAACTGGAGCTGGAACAACAACATTGAGTTCTCTTAGCAATGACTGAATCAAAATCAGCTCTGTTGCAGTGGCTGCAAGGTTGCGATACTCAGCCTCTGTGCTGGATCAAGCTACTAAGGTCTGTTTCTTTGACCACCAGGATACAAGATTAGGGCCCAAGGAAATACAAGATCCAGAAGTTGATCTTCTATCATCTGGATCTAATGCCCAGTCAGCATCACAAAAAGCATGTAGAGTGAGTGAACTAGGTGACCTTGCAGGTTGGAGTAACAAACCATGAGTGATAGTATCTTTATGAAACCTTAAGATCCGTTTAACAACCTTCCAATGGTCTTCAAGTGGAGCACTAAGAAACTGGCAGACTTTATTGACACTAACAGATTTCAGGTCTAGTAATTGTTGCATATTACAATGCACCAACTACTGACCTATATAGATGTGGATCATCAACATAATTACTTCCAAGTTTGGACAGTTTGCTGCCTGTCACCATAGGAGTTTTGATGCCCTTTACATCAGTCATTTTGGCTTTTTCCAGCAAATCTTTAATGTACTTACTTTGACTTAGAAGTATGGATCCATTGGACAAATATTTAACCTCTATTCCAAGGAAATAATCAAGCTTCCCTAGTTGCTTGAGAGCAAATTCCACATTTAGCATAGTAATCAACTGCTGTACCGAAGTAGGTGAACTTCCACTCACAATGATGTCATCAAAATACACTAGGACATAAGTAGTATGCTGTGCACCAGTCTGAATGAAAAGGAGGGATCACAGTGATTAGATTGAAAGCCAAAACTGACCAAAGAGGCTGCCAACCTTTCAAACCAAGCCCTAGGGGCCTGTTTTAACCTATAAAGTGCCTTGTTTAGCTTACAAACCAGACTCTTATTTGTGTCTTCAAAGCCTGGAGGTTGCTGCATATACACTTCCTCTTGTAAATAACCATTGAGGAAGGCATTATTTACATCCAACTGTTGCAACATCCACTGTTGAGTAAGGGCTAGTGTAAGTACAACTCTGACTGTCACTGGTTTGACAACTGGTGAAAAAGTCTCCGTGTAATCAAATCCGGGCTGTTGATGAAACCCTTTGACAGCTAACCTTGCCTTGTACTTGTTAATTGAACCATTCGAGTTCTCTTTTACTCGAAACACCCATTTGCATCCAATTGCAGTCCTATTAGATGGAAGTGAGACAAGTGTCCAAGTGTTGTTCTTAACCAGTGCATCATATTCTGCAGTCATAGCTTTATATCATTTGGGGCCGTTCAAGGCGTCTCTTGGACAGAACTTGGTTCAAGATGAGTAAGAAGAAGGGTAGGTATAATTCTAGGTTTAAAAATGCCAGACTTAGACCAAGTTTGCATAGGATGAGTAGAAGCTAAAATGGGTTGAGAACTAGAGGAAAACTCAGGTTGAAAATCAGAACCTGACGTATTGGAAGAAGAAGTACTTGCAGGTTCTGTCTCAATAGAATTAGAAAATCCAGCCATCTCACTAACAACAGGAGGAGCAGCTGCTGCCACAAAGACTGAATCAGTTGACTCTGTGGTTGCAAGAGTAGGACCAATAGAACCAGAAGCAGAAGCAGAAAAATCAGTAGAAAGAGACACAGGAGCAATATGAGACATAGCAGAATCAGAACCAGAAATAGAACCAGAAGATTCAGTAGATAAGGGCACAGCAGAAGCTGGCAAGGAAGAATTAACAGATGTAGTTAAAGGAAAATGAAACCTAGAAATAGAGGAAGAAAGTAAAGGAGGACAAGACTGAATTTCAGAAGTAGATGCAACTGAAGATGAATGAGACTCAGAATATGGAAAGCGAAATACATTAAAAAGAACATCTTCAGATATGAAAATTCTACCATCTGAGGAAAGACACTTATACCCCTTATGATTAGAGGAATAACCTAGGAAAGTACAGTCACTAGATCTAAATTCTAGTTTGGGTCTATTATAAGGCCTCAAGCAAGGATAGCATGCAGTCCCAAACACCCTAAGAAGAGTATAATCAGGGGCAGCATGAAAAAGCTTAGTGTTAGGAACTTCATTTTGGAGAGCTGTAGTGGGCAATCTGTTTAATAGAGAGAAGTAAGAAAAGCATGATCCCAAATTTTAAGAGGCAAAGAGGCTTGAGCCAACAAAGTTAAACCCATATCAATTATTTGTCTGTGTTTGCACTAAACACTACCATTTTGATGGTGAGTGTGAGGACAGATAAGACAATGATGAATGCCTAAGTCAGTAAGAAATTTGGAAAAGGGTCTAAATTCCCCACCCCAGTCTGTTTGGACAGACTTAATCTTTTTATCAAATTGTAGTTCAACTACTGCCTTGAACTTTTTGAAAACAGAACATGCCTCAGATTTGAGTTTAGGAGGATAAAGCCAAGTAAATCTTGTACAAGCATCAACAAATTAGATGTAGTAAAGATAGCCACTTGAAGATTGAACAGGAGCTGGACCCCACAAGTCACTAAATACTAGTTCAAAAGGCTCTTGATAAACAGTAGTAGAGTGATGAGAGGGTAAACGATGAGCTTTACCAAGGCAACATGTTGTACAAAAATCTGAGAGAATTTTATTATGAACAGGAATATTACAAGAGTGTAACACAGATTTGACAACGTCAAAGTGGGGATGACCTAACGTACAATGCCAGAAGATGTAAGATGTCGGGGCATTATTTACAACTGTAGAAATACTAGAAGCCTTATTTATAGTGTTTACAGAAAAACCATGATTTACACTTGCAGAAGCATCTGAAAACTTATTTACAGCAGTATGTACAGTATTTACAACCGGCTGAAATGAACAACAACTTGAAGCAGAAGCAGAAGATGAGGAGGCTGCAGTTTATGAAGGCACACGAGGCAAGAAGAAACTGCGGAAGGTGTACAACTGATCAGGTCCAAGAGAACCCTCCAACAATGTCTCGTTTGTGGCCTGAGATTTCACAAAACAATGAAAGGGGTGAAATTCAAAGTAAACAAAATTATCTTGAGCAAACTTACTGACACTAAGTTCTTGGTAATGGAAGGAACAAAAAGTAAGTCATTTAGAGACAAAGGGACACTAGAATTAAAAGGAGACAAAACTTTAGATGAACTAATAGATTGAATTTGAAGGCCTTGACCATTACCCATTAAGATTTAGTCAGATCCTGAAAACTCTTGTCTTTGCAGCAAATTTGCAGGGTCCGCAGTGACATGATGTGTGGCACTTGAATCAGGATGCCAAGCCAGATTAGGTCCTTGAGTAGAGGCTATCATGGCCATAGGATGTATCTATTGTGCTCTATGATGCACAGATATAGGTATGAGTATCCAGTACGATATGGGTACGGTACGGGAATATGGCAATTTCTTAAAAATTAAGATACGCATACGGCAGGATACAACATAACATATATATAAGAAATTATAAAACATGTCATTTTAAATAACTCAAAGTATTAAGTATCAGCAAATAAATCATAAAAAAAAACCCAAAGTACAAAATAAATAGTTTCATCAAGTACTAATATTATTGTTGAAAATTAAACCATTATCAATAAGTACAAAATAAATAGTTTCATCAAGTACTAATATTATTGTTGGCAAAATTAAACTATTCATTATATTTTAAAAATAAAAAAACTTAATAAAAGAAAAGATACAGACCAAACAGCATTGAATATTTGCATGAAAAAGGCTTTGTGGTTCGTGCCTTTAAGCATTTTCCAATTTCTAAATATTAAAAATTATAAAAGAAGAGAGAGAGAGAATCACGAAGCTTACAAAGTTCCAATTTCCAAAACAGTGAAAACTTTAAGTGCTGAAAAAAAGTCTCTGTTTTGAGTAACAGAGAGTCATGAAGACAGAGAAGAGAGGACGAGTGAAAAGTCTCTGTTTTGAGTCAAAACAGAGTCACGAAGACGGATGAGCTTCAAGAAGGAGAGACACACGAGTAGCAGAGGTCGCAGCTGGAGATGGAGGTCGGAGAGTCACCGGAAAAGTTGTAGAAATTTTCGGATTGATTTGATTCACCCTCCATTTACGTGTTTCTGGCCGTTTTGGGGTGTTTCGGTGTGTTTGGAATGTGTCTGAAAGAAAAAAGAAAAAGAGTTGTCCATATGTTTTCTGGCATGCCGTACACGTCTTCGTTTCAGGTATGCACCGGACACTGGTACGGTGCCCTGAGAGTCGTACCGGTGCTTAATAGATTGTGCTATATAGCTTGAAAAAGGATCATTAGAGACCACCATAGGCATAGAATTGACAGGCTGAGTAGAATATTAATAAGGACTAATATTAGGATGTAAGGACTGAAACCTAGTAACAAGGGAAAGAGAAGATTGCAGCAACCCAGGTTGCAGCAATTGTGATTGTGCCAATTGAGCTGAATAAGGTTGCAGTGACAATTGCTGCTGTTGTATAGGCACTTGTGAAAGAAATCCTTGCTGGAAATTACCTTGTCCTTGCTGCAAGTTACCCTGTCCTTGCTGAAAATTACCTTGTCCTTGCTGCTGAAAACCTTGACCATATTGCTGAAAATTACCTTGTCCTTGCTGCTGAAATCCTTGACCATAATTATGATCAAATCTATAGTAGCAGACTGAGGCTGAGTGACCAGGTTGATCACACACTTGACACACTACAGAGCCTCTGTAATTAGACCAAAACCTGCCTCGACCTCTGCCTCCCCTGTTGCCACCCCTACCTCCTCTATTAGAGTTTTGCTGATAAGTATGATTGCCAAACTGGTTGTTAGAACCAAAGTCAGAAGTAAACCCTGATTGAAAACCTTGTTGAAGCACCAGAGAATATTGATTTGGATTTAAAGCAAAACCTAGTGGAGGTTGAAGAGGTTGAACTGAACTTGAAAGATTTTGGTTCAAATTTGGGGATGGCTGATTCATAGAACTAAAGAACTGAGGAGAAGGAGCAACAATGTGCTTTGTAGAAGAATTAGGCAGAGGATTACCTTCTTTAACTTGAGCAACATTAACCCAAAAAGCATCAGAAATAGAGCAACGATTCTTCTCTATTCTAGCTTCATGAGACAGCAACAAAGATTCTATATCTCCAATAGTATAAGGATCAAGTCTACTTGCAACTGAGGTTACAAACGCGTCGTACTCCTCTGGAATACCTTTGAGAATAACATCAATATGCTCTTGTACTGAAACCGGATGACCAATAGAAATGAGTGAATCAACAAGTGCTTTAATTCGCAGCAGGTATTCTGAAACAGATTGTGAACCTTTCTTCGTATTGCAAAGTTCAGATCGATACTGATTGACTTTCACATGATTTTGAGATCTGGAGTCTGCATGAACTTCATCCCACAGCTGCCATGAATGAACACATCCAACAACATGTGTTCTAAGATTATCGGAAAGAGAAGATAGCAGCCATGAGAACAGAATTTGGTCTTGCTGTTCTCAATCTAGATAAGCATCATTGATGCAACCTACACTACTATCTGAATCAGAAATAAAACATGGAGGAATATCTGGATAAACGACATATCTCTGCAACCGATGAGCCTTGATCGTGGCTTCAATCTGTTGCTTCCGGACGAGAAAGTTCTTCTCATCTAGCTTTACAGAGATCGCATGAGAGAAACTAGCTAGATTTGAAGATCGCGAAACTGGAGTGGTGGAGATGGGTGGGTCAATCGGAGAAGTAGCTGGCGGCATTTCCATGTTTGGATCAAAACTCAGCTCTGTGATACCATTTGAGAATTCTTATCTAGTAGGAAAATGCAAGAAACTGAGAGAAAGTGCAAGAAAGTGTTGGAGAGAAAGAGAGAGTGCGAGAGAAAGAAATGTTCTGAAACTGAAAACTGAAAACTGAAAAACTGAATAACCAACTAACTGAAGATAAACAGCTGTATATTTATACAGCTAGCAGAAACCTAACTAACTCTGTAAAATATTCTAACTAACCTATAACTAATCTGATAACTAACCTGTTCTGGTACTTTCTAGACTAACACTTAATAGCCCTTGAAGATGCATGCATTCTGCCCCAACCAGATACACCAGTAAAAGAAAAAATTGATGCCACAAAATTTCATTCTCCTTTTTCTCTCAAAAATCTTTGAAAAGTATCACGAGAATCACTCCAAAGTAAAAGGGCAAACCTATTTTTCACCAAGAATTTCAAATAGATAATTCCATGAGAAGTGGCACAAAGGAGGATAAGTTTAGGGCTGAGTGGATACTATCATTATTTAGATGTCTAGTTGATAGGTTTAAAAATTGGTCACAGATTGACAAAATTAAGGTAAGGATTGGGTAGAAATCTCCAAATTTGGAGGTGGCACCTTCGACATATGCTAGATTCCTCGTTTCTCTTTATGTTTGCATCAAGGAAAAGAAGCAATGGTTATATATTGAAAACAATGGTGGTTAAAGGGCACTTCTGTTCTTCAGGATTAATGGGTGTGCTGCTGGCTGTATTAACATATACTATCTTAATAAACAGATGCCATTTTGGGTTCGTATGATTGGATTACCACCCTGCTACTGGCAGTATCAACAAATACTATCATAATCTTGAATGCCAAGAAAATAGTGATTGCCTGAAGTCTGCTAGCAGCCTTGTCCAGAATCGAATGCCAACAGCCTCTTCCTCTGAATCTATCATCTTTTATTGCTGGTTGTTGAAGACAACTATTGGATACTTGTGAGGACACCATTTCTTTCATTCATTATCAAGGGCAGAGATCTTACCACATTCAACCACAATGAAGAGATCTTGATCGAAATTCCAGTATCACTTGAGATATATCCAAGGAAATTTTCTTTACTAATTGAAAATTTTCTGCTGTCAAACAAAAAAAAGAGATGTTGAAAGATACCATTAGAAAAAATATCAGACCAAGTGTGTTTAAAAGAGTTGGGCCCATTAATCCTAGTATGCTCAATGCCAACAAAACAATGTGTTGGGTTGTATGGCCAAACATGACTCTACAGCCTACAGCCCAGCCTTTCAGCTTCAAAGAGATATTGCTGATGTCTGGCAGAAAGTTGCAACCTGAGTTGTAATGCAACTCCACTGTGTTGAGTCACATACGTAGCTGAAGGTTGGTAGTTGCCAGAAGTATTCCCAACAATATGTTGGTACAGACAATGCCAATAATCACTATAATGCACTAGAAGGTGGGGTGAGGAATATAGCCACAATAAACAGCAGGCAAATTTTGTGCCATTGCCTACTATTTTGAATGTTGTTCATGATCTTCATTCCCAGGATTCTATTAGATACTCAGTCGCTTAAGTGTATTTTCATGGGTTATTCTTGCCATCAGAGATGGTCGTGATTTGGGCAAAATGTCTATGCTAATACCACAATTTAGTACTCTACTTTTTCTCATCAGTCTCCCTCTTCATCCTCTTAAGATGATGATGAATTTGTTTGTCAACTTCAGTTTTCTATTCCTTCTCCACAACCCTCTTTCTGTGGGTAACTCCTATTCTGCACTCTATGATGCAATGGTACGAGCACAAGTATTGTATCTGACATGATCAATACAAGGATATGCATGCTGCACGTACAGTATGCAAATATGCACCAGATATGAGTATGCCCCAAATCTGCTGTTTTGCTGCATCATATTCTGTGCCTAATCATCAGCTCCTCAAACTTTAATACTTCTTACCAAGTTCTAAAAACTAGACCGGTCATTGAACCTATGAAGGAACTAATTCATGGTTCAATAGTTCAACTGTGGTTGAACCTAATATATATATATATATATATATGGAAAAAAGTCTAAAAAACCCCTTCAACTTCACATGATGTGCACTTTAATCCTGCAACTCTCAAAATTGTGCACTTGAGTCCAAAATTGTGACGGATGTTAATTTATGGACGTCACAATTTATGCACAATTTTGAGAGTTTCAAGACTAAAGTGCACAATTTTTTAGAGTTGCTGTACTGAAGTGCACATCAGGAAAAATTGAAGGGGGGTTTTTTCTGTCCATAAATTAACAGCCATCACAATTTACTCAAGTGCACAATTTTGAGCGTTATAGGACTAAAGTGCACATCACGCAAAGTTGAAGGAGACTTTTTTAGACTTTTCCCTATATATTAACATGTTATTTTTTAATATTAATAGTATTAATTTTTATAGACATGTATTTAATATTTTAAACACTTTTTAGTTAATTTAGAACTATAACATTATTCTATAAATATGAATAATGTTGGTAAATGATATTATAATACTAGTGTTAAATAGATAAATAAATGGAAAGAAAATAAAGAATTATTACAATTCTTTAAAATATTTTCAATGATAAAACAATTATCATTGTATATTTTGTATTGGATAAATATATTTGAAAAAATTTTAAATTATATAAATATATTAAATATTTTACATTATTATCCTCAGAAGACTGCGTCTTACTCATAATCTCAGTCCTCCAAACAAAATGACCTAGGCACCTATTGTAGCTCCTGAATGCCAGCTGCTTCGTCTCCAACCTTTGAAGGTCCTCTTGATCCACGTCTGGATCCTACTCTTCTTTCGATTGCTCACCAAAAAGGTAAACATAGTTGTACTTACCCCATCTCACTCTCTGGCTGCCCAATTTTCTGTAGCTTCTCTTGACTCTTTAATGTTTCCTTCAACTGTTACTAAGGCTTTATCTGATGAAGGGTGGCACCTAGCCATGGTAGAGGAGATGGGATTAGGTCTCCCTCTTGGATGAAAAGAAAGCCATTGGGTGTAAATGGGTTTATACAATGAAGGTTAACCCAGATGGTTCAGTTGTTAGACTGAAACAAAGATGGTGGCAGATGGCTAACTAACAGTCACACTTATGGGCTGTGAAGTGAATTACTCATTTTTTTCCTCCTGTTCCTTAGCTTGGTTCTGCCCAATTGTTTATTGCACTTGCAACCACTTATTTTTGGTCCCTTCATCAATTGGATACCAAGAATACCTTCCAGTATGGTGATTTGTAGGAGGAAGTGTATATGGAGCAACTGCCTGGGTTTTTTGGTCAGGGGGAGAACGGAAAGGAGTCTCATCCATCTCAAGAAGTCTATATATGACTTGAGAGAGATAAAATGACATGCCAATTGAGATGAGATGAGATGCTTATGTGGTGTATTAAAAATGTCAATGCCAAGTTAATAATAGCTTCGAAGGCCACCTAGACAAAAATTGCCAGATAGGCACATTCCACTAAGAGAATTACCACTTACCAGCCAGTTATCAACCTGACCGAATTGCCCAAATTGAAAATTGAAATATGACATCGATCGAATAAAGGGAACTGATATGCAACTTTAACTAACAGATTATAAGTGAAATTCAACCTAAATTTTAAGCAAATAACTACATTAGAATCAATTAAAGATTAATTAGTATGAAAACAAATTACCTGCATACGTCCCGCAGAGTCTGCAGTTCTATTGGGCCTAAGTATTCTATCTGATGTGCCATTCGAATATTTTTGATTGATGACGGTATACCTATACATCAGGGAAAATCAAGCATAAAACTGCTGCCTTAAAAACCTTGGCATTGAAATATGTAGCAACCAGAAGCATAAAATCACCAAATAAACTGCATACTTTTTCATAACTATACAGCGACCAAAACCACGATCAAGAGATGACTTGTTCATGACAATGGCATCCTCTATGTCATAACCACTATAGCTCATTACAGCTACCGTGGCATTTTGACCTGCTCCAAGCTTATCATATCCAACCTAAATGAATATAGATTAATCACGGCACTTGACTCATCGACAAATTAAATAATGAAACAATATACTACTCACCAGCTCAATTGTCTTTGTTGTCAGCAAAGGTCGTTGAGGATAAACCAGTAGGTAAAGCAAGGTGTCCATCCGGCGTAGCTGCAAAAGGAGGGATTTAAACTTCATCAATTATGTACCAAGTATGAAAGTTTCTCTACCCTGGCAACCCTGCTCTACCTAAGATAGTAAAAAAAAAGCTGACTGAAGCAGTAAAGTTACTCAACACACAATATGCAAACAGAAGAAACTGTATCAAGCCCTCGGTTTTCATGTCGAATATTTTTCTTAGAGATAAAACTCATTCCTAAGCCTGCACCTAACTGCTAAAGCATTTAGGGTGATTAACTATTTGACACAGTATCAAAGCCTCTACAATCAAATGGCATACAATGCTATCCTCACCACCTACATTCTCACAATAATCAAATTAAATTTCAACTCAAAGTAATAATGGACCTGTACTTTGTCAAACCTTCAAGTGTGAGGGCACGTAAGATAAAAACCATTATGGGCATTTAATTTAATCGCTTAAACTTTTAGGCTATATAGTTGCATAATAGCATAAAAGTCCCCACTCCACAATTACAGCAACTCGGTCATAATTCTTGCTGTATATCATTGCTACAAGAGTCCATGTATAAAACTAATAGGGATCTTAAACAGTCTCACTTTTCAACAAAATGAAATACAAGAAAAAATATATGATTTATACCCACGTATGACTTAGGTATATTATAAAGACAATATTCTCCAAAAGATTGGTTCATAGAATACTCCTATGCCATGTTGAAATATATAAAATTTAATCATGTAAATCTTTAGGATTTTAAATCTAGATCCATGTGGAATGGATTTATATGCTTCAATCTACTTGCATGCATGCATTAAGGAATAAAGCTATAAAAAATTGATTCATTCAAAAAAAAAAATCTAAACTCTGAATGAATTAATTTTTCTAAAATTTAGAAAAATAAAATTTTAAGTCTAAACTTCATGCAATTGTTGAACTCAAGCCACAAAACCAACAAAAAGTTGCTTACCTGGTTATATGCTATATTTCCCATAGCTTGCTTCCCCATTGCACACTACAGTGAGCAAAACAAAATAATTTCAGGCTGGAAGAGGAACAAATTGCATTCATACAAGTGCAATATCTCAGGTAACTACTTTATACATAGAGAGAGAGGGGTAGGGAGGGAGGGAGAGACAACCTGATAAGTGTTTCTAGGTGACTGATTATGATGAGGATATGGAATTAGCCCTGCACAAACTCCCAATATGGTGAAAGGCTCAATCTCAATATGAGTAGTTTCTGACGTGGTATCTCCTTCATATAAAGCAATCTACAACAAAGAAAATGGGGAACTGTGGTTATTGTTTGTTTAGGAATAAGATTTCGGAACTAAAAGAAGCTAGAAGTAATTAGAGCAGAACAAACCAAAGCGTTGTTTTCCTCATTGACATCAAGATACTCAATCAAGCCATCTCGTAAAAAATCATCAAATGTGCGCACTCCATCCTGAAAGAGCATGAAAGTCAAATTCTCATAAACAACTTTCTTTCTATATTTCTAAAATAAAAGCACAAGATACACTTACAATTAACTCTTTCATATGATGCTCTTTCACTCTTGATATTCCCTTGTCAGCAATGACAAGGGGACGGCAAACTCTACCACCATCAGAAGCTAAGTAGACACAATGCTGGAAACAAGGTTATGTCCATTAATGCCAGCTTTCACTCACATCTTTTTAACATTAAAATAGTTGTCTAAGTACAACATTTAAATAGAAATCACAATATAGATTTATAGAGCAAAACATGGAGCTCCTAGCAAAGGAAAACAATAAAACTAGAACCAAATAGTATGTTCTTGACACTTACTCTGCTTTAATGCAAAAGATTAAATACAAACAATTCACAACCCCAAAATCATGGACACAACATGGATACTTAAAAAGACTATTATCACATTTATAAAAATGAAACAAAAATTAAAACTAAAACAGTTAAACCAAAAAAGAATTTACCAACCAAAAATTAATAATTGAACCAGGGAACAGGAAAATAGTGGAAACAGCAGGAAAAAAGGGGGAAAAAATCAACTGTGACAGAACTATTCACCTGCTTTTCATTGACATATACACTTACAAACTCGCCAATTTTACCAACTCTCCGCAACTTCCTCATTGCAGTAGCAAAACGCTTGAATGAAAAACAATGTTAAGCTTTAGAATAAAAGAGATAAATCTTGAATGCATATTTGTATGAATTATACATTCACAAAAGACACTGACAAATACCTGTGGCCTCCTATGCTTGCCAAGGATCAAACCATTAAAAATGACAAGAAAGGAATCTGGTGTATGAAGCTCTTCTCCGGAGAGATGTTCCATGTCTTCAACGCCCAAAGAATAGCACTGACACAGAAATAATGAAACACTATAAAATGTAATGCATCTGCAGTAAACAATAATGTATATGGAAACCTCCTATATCCTACATGTATATCGAAAAATACACATTGGAATAGAAGCATAATAACTATTCCAATGTTTTTTTTATAATAGAAGAAATTTTTAGAAAGAAGAGAAAACATAACTGGGGAGGACAAGACATCTCCTAAAACGGGGGTGTTGGAAATAGATAATTATGTTGGAAGTAGGATCTAATTATTATACTACTAATTAGAGTTTATTGTATCTTACAATTCATTGTACCTTAGGATTCATTGTATCTTGGGAATTAAAGCTAGAATTAATTTCCCTTCTTGTAAATTGTATTCATTATGTATATAAATAGATCATCTGCTGAGTGGGTGTGTCATTCAAGCGATTCAAAAATCCTCTCTAAGTTTCTTTGATATTCAAGTTGGTATCAGAGAGGTTGATCCCGCTTCTGGTCTCTCAATCCGTATTGTTTCTGTAACTGTTTGTCACTGTTCTATACTGTTCATGACTGTTCACATACTGTCCTGTACTGTTTGTGACTGTTCATGTTACTGTATATTACTGTTCTTGACTGTTCATGTCACTATTCACGTACTGTTTGCATCACTGTTCTGCACTGTTTGTGTGCTGCTCCCAGCCGCTGTCAAAGGCTGGAACCTCGTCCAAAGTCCCCTCATTTGTCAGAGGAAAGGCCCCAGTCATCTCAGACGGCCATTTTTGGCCATCTCTCCAAGCCTCGTCGCCTAAAATCGCCGCACGCGCCGCCTTTCCGTCGTCGGAATTCGTCACCCCCGGTCCTGTTCTGCTCGTCGGAATTCAGCAATTGAAGGAGCATCTATTTCGTCATTTTGAAACGAAGGACTTGGGAAAATTGAGATATTTTATGGGGATTGAAGTTGCTCAGTCAAAATCGGGAATTGTCATCTCCCAAAGAAAGTATGCTCTTGATATTCTTGAAGAAACTGGAATGCTGAATTGTAAACCAGTTGAAACTCCCATGGATCCGAATATTAAGCTCCTTCCTGTTAAAGGTGAATTATTTTCAGATCCAAGCAGATATCGAAGATTAGTAGGAAAGCTTAATTATCTTACTGTTACCAGATCAGACATCTCTTTTGCTGTTAGTGTGGTGAGTCAATTCCTAAATTCTCCCCGTATTGATCATTGGAATGCCGTTATCAGAATTTTGAGGTTCATTAAAAGGTCATCAGGAAAAGGGATAGTATATGAAAATAGAGGGCATAAGGAAATTATTGCCTACACTGATGCAGATTGGGCTGGATCTCCATGTGATAGGAGATCCACCTCAGGATATTGTGTTTTCTTTGGAGGAAATCTCATTTCATGGAAAAGTAAGAAACAAAATGTCGTCGCAAGATCAAGCGCTGAAGCAAAATATCGAGCTATGGCTCTCACTACATGTGAACTAATATGGCTAAAGCAGCTCATTAAAGAGTTAAAGTTTTGTGAGGTTGGAACTATATTAATTTGTGATAATCAGGCAACTCTCCATATTGCTTCTAACCCAGTCTTCCATGAACGAACCAAGCATATAGAGGTTGATTGCCATTTTATTTGTGAGAAGATTGTCTCTGGGGAGATTACCACATCCTTTATCAACTCAAATGACCAATTGGCTGATTTGCTTACCAAAGCTCTTCAGGGACCAAGGATCGCTTATATCTGCAACAAGCTGGATGCATTTGATATCTACGCTCTAGCTTGAGGGGAAGTGTTGGAAATAGATAATTATGTTGAAAGTAGAATATAATTATTATACCAATAATTAGAGTTCATTGTATCTTACAATTCATTGTATCCTTAGGATTCATTGTATCTTGGGAATTAAAGCTAGAATTAATTCCCCTTCTTGTAAATTGTATTGATTATGTATATAAATAGATCATCTGCTATGTGGGTGTGTCACTCAAGCAATTCAAAAATCCTCTCTAAGTTTCTTTGATACTCAAGTGGGGGGAAAAGGACAAAGTGACATCCAAAAAGGCTAAAAATGCAACACAGCTGTCCAATCTCTCTCTATATCAGTAAGAGACTCCCTTGAAACAATCAAGAGTAGAGCACCAAAGAGTGGTAATAAACACAATCCTTTTCCAATAATTAGATAAATAATAAGATAAAAATGCAACTGACATGAGCAAATAAAGCCAATGATTAACCCTTGCATGCGCAAAGGATGTTGCTGCCTAAAAAACTCTCTAAACAACTGCCCATGGCCATGAGAATCAAAATCTTTAGTCTTTAAAGTGTTAGATATAAAACCATTTATGAACCTTGTAGAGATGTAATAAAACCATTCATGAGACTTTAACTAAGCTTAAGCTTTAGGGAGAGTTGGTAATTAACATGGCATCAAAGCCTCTATAACCAAGTGATTAAAAGTTCGATCCTTGCCACCCCCATACTTATAAATAAAAAAGTTGGATTTTAGCACAAAGTAGGTGGGCCTATGCATTCTCCATGTTTCAAGTCCAAAAAGCTCTTGCGTGAAGGAGCATATTAGATATAAAACCATTCATGAGTCTTCACCTATTAGCTTAAGCTGTAGGGAGAGCTGGCAATTGACAAAAAGCATTACTTGTGCTAGTTAAATTTAAAGATGCTTTCACCCCCAAATGCAGAGTGGCCTACATAAGAAATAGATGTTTCAAGGTTTTAGAATTCAGAGTACTGAGAAAGTGTGAGAAAATGAAAGAAAGAGTGGGAAAGTAGAGAGAGAGAGAGAGAGAGGAGAGAGAAAGTAGATCTGAAAATAATAACTGCAATTAACTAAATATGAACCTCAAAGGTTCTGGTACATATAGTAGACTCTGGAACAGTCTAGAGTAAACTGACTGACTCTAGAACAGCCTAGAGTAAACTAACTAACTAACTAACCTAACAGAAATACACAGCTGCTGCCAGCTGTTCGGCCACATCAGCATTACATAAGCTGGAGTATTTCTATACTCTAATACAAGGAAATCAATCAAGAAGATATATCCCTGTAGAAAATGTAATAGCAGCCTGATAAATTCTAGAAGAAAATGATATCCAATATCAAATAGATAAACACCAAAAGGAATAGGTACCCCTACCATGCTGACATGCTGCAACTTTCTAATGAACTATCTAAACTATTTTTGCTAGGAACTCAATGATTGATGATAGGCTAGTTTGGGGTCAACGATTGTCAGATTTACATACGAGCACTTTACACTTAATAGACATAAAAACTTATAAACAGATCTGGGGCAGCATTCTCCTAACAGCTTATGTTTTTAGGTCAGTTAAATTCGATATTGCTCTAGTATTTGAGCCCTTATGACGAATTGCTCAAGAGTTCAATCCTCAATGCTCCCATAATCATAACTAAATTAAATTAAACTTTAGCCACAATGAAAAATTTGAAGATGCCATAAATCCCACTGTCGGTATAGAACATCTATATCACAAAATAGTCATACTCATAAACAATAAAGGAAAGTTCCATCATCCTGTAATATCACACAAAACGTACCAGAGAAATTAGCGGGGCCTCCTCTTCATCAGTAGTAACGTGAGTCATCAAAGCCAGGTTCTTTACCAGTCCACAAGATTCACCTTCAGGAGTATCACAGGGACAAAGCATGCCCCACTATATCAAATGGAAGAGATCAGATAAGAAGGTATGAGTTCATAAGTAGACAAGATTTTAGATTTAGAATAAAAAGCCTAAGCAACATAAGAATGATGTGTCAAAGAAGTTCCCAACTGGATTGCAGCTCACCTGGCTAGGCTGCAAAGCTCTAGGTCCACTTACTTTCCTAGACTTCTCAAACTGTGGTGAGACTCTTGTCATTTGCCCCAAAGCACTTATAAATGATAACCTTTGCAGCACCTGTAAAGAGAGAAATTTCATCAGTGGAAATGTGTCTTGTGTCAATAGGTAATTCCAAGAACCCCGGCCCCTAAGGTGGGTCCCTTAGTACCTGAGCTAGACCAAGTCACTTTGTGACAAATAGATATCAAGAAATAGGAAGGAAATATTAGAAAAGGAAACAATATACAACCTGTGTCATTCCTTTCCTATGCATTTTGAACCTGTCAATATCAAAATTACCGGTGGAGAGAGTCCTTTCAATACCTTGAGTGATACCAACTCGAGTACAAACGATCTATGAACACACCCAAAAAAAATGTAAATAGAAATCCAGACATACTAAGATCAGGTTGGATGAACAAAGCAAAAGACAACAATTCTGAACAACCATAAAATGATGATATTAACAAAGTGTCTCTTTCTGGCGTACAAACAAAACACAGCTAAAAGATTGTACATTGATGACACTGAGAATAACATGAAAAAATAAACTTCCGGTGACATCTCAACTTTGGAGATTCTCAACAAACCATCCATCAAGATCAGAAACTTGCCAGAAAACCACACTATATTCAGATGTTGACTGTTTGTCAACTTCATATGTGCAAAGCACACACAAATCACTCCTGCTTTTGTCTCCAATTATATTTGCACTTAATGCAGATTGTAATAGGTAGATGATCAAATTTATGGCAAAGATTTTTCACTAAATTATGGTTTTTGGATTAAGAACAATTTTAACAAGACACAAAGGGACAAACCCATGCATACAAATAAAAATAGGAGTCCACTTGGACTGAGAAGTCCATAATAAATGAGAAGAGAATGAGCTTGAAAGAGAATTGTATAAAAGCAACTCTTTAAGAGGGGGACTAGCCAGAGACTTCGGGACAGCGTCAGCAAGATTGGATTTGAATTAAGAATGCTTTGATTCCATTTGAATGATGCTTGATTATAAATATTTTTTTTTATAAAAGAAGAAATTTTATTAGAGAAAGAAAGAGAAAGAGCTTGATTATAAATATTAAAGAGTGCTTACATTAACAAGGTCAAACCTCTTAGCCTTGTCTGGCTTATCCAACACTTTCTCTGCCATAGCCTTAACTTCAGATATCATCGACTTAAAAAAATCCTACAAAAGAAAGAAGAATAACAATTAATGCAATGAAAAATGTGAAAAGTATCTCTACAGAAGTCAGAGGTGTATTAAAGTAAATGAGATAGTACCTCAAAAAGCAGAGATATTAACTGGCCAGATAACTCCAACCGCTTGTTCCCCACATAATCCTATAAGTTAAAAGAAACAGTATGCAGATGATCACTCACTCTTGCCCACACACACATTTCTGTCAAGAAATCAATGTTAATCCTTTGGGTAATGTTGAAAATCAGACAAAGGATCTAACTGTAACAGGGAGTGTTTCTCTAGGAAAAAAATCCTCCCTCCCTTTCTTCTGATTATTTTGTTCCTTGTTCTTTACTAAATTATAATCCTATTTACCTTCTTAAAGGTAAAAAATTCCATACCTCTCTAATTACCACTTTTGTTACACACTACATAATTACATATAATGGCTCAATCTTTCTTTGTTGCACTAGACTAAGTTTTTGTTCCTAAGCCTTTTTTGAAGCACTTTCTACTAATAGTGGATGGTGATAGGCTATGAGAAAAAATTATAGCTATTGAGTAGAAGGAAACATGGGATCTTTTCATTACATAAATTAGACTATTTCTACTTTTTCATTACATAACCTACTCCCCTTTCTTAGGTTACATAAGCTCACATATTAAAAAGAAGATAGTCCAGATACTACCTTGTCATCCATTGCATCCTTATTCAGAATTGCATCCATCATGCGTCTCATCATAACTGCAACATATACACATTTCGGCCGAAAATTATTTTGATGCACCTAATGACAACATAAGAAGGAGCGGCTTAGACCTAACCAAACACAACTAAGGCCAATTACATGTATACTGAATAGAATGAAGTCAAGTTGTCCCAGGATGAAAATAAAGTATCAGTAAAAGAAACAAATGCAAACACTCAAAATTCAAGAGATGCTTAAGATTCAAAGAAAACTTACAGGCACATTTGCAAGAAATACATCTCTTATGATAGAAAACGCTCTTCCTTCCTATATAAAAGGTACAAATGGCAAAGTCACAAAATTGAAGAGGAAAAAACAAAGATTAATATATTATTTTATCCATAGCAAGAATAATGTATAAATAAACAAACTCGAGAGAGATATAGAGAGAGAGGGAGAGAGAGAGTTGAAAACCTTTTCAGATGAATTGTTTGAATACAAGGGACTTTGTACCTGATGAGTACACAGGCATCAGCAATAAACAAGAAAACAATAAATATATGAAATTATGAATATGTATGTATTGTAATATATCAGCATTAATATCATATATGTACAAATATGATTTTATTCTTGTTTTTATTAGGGCTGATTTTTCTCCCTTATTTTTAGGATAACAATCAATAGTATTAGCCTATATATATTGTAACCTTCTCTGTACACAATAATTCAAGGAATAATATTCATACATTCTAACATTCCTTCTTTCTATATGGTATCAGCAGCCTAGGTCGTTCCTAGGGCTTGCCTTTGTTTTTTCCTTTCGCTGAGCAGCCTTATTGCTGTCTCCTATTGCAGCCTTATTGCTGCCTGAGTCTTCAAACCTCCACCCGCCACCTGCCGCCGCCTTTTTTTGCCTCACCGCCCCCGCCGGACTGATTGTCGGCATTTTTCCGGCCACCACAAAAAAGCCCACCCCAAACCGACCAACCACGCGCCACCACGAGCAGCCCACGAGCCACCGCACTGTACGCGCGTGAGAGCCACGCGCCGCCCTCCACTCCGCCGTTCACCGCGCAACCACCTCCGTTCTGCTCGTCGGCTTGTCCCCGTTCCTTTCTGCCTGTTTTCGGGTCCAACCGAAATGTCTACAGTAGACACCCAGTCCTCCACCATCACTACGCCGCCTCCGGTTGTCGTTCTGACGCCTCAGGTTGCCGTTGCAGCACTGAATCCCCATGATCTTCCAGTTTTACACTCTTCTTATCACCTCAATGGTAAGAATTATCTCCAATGGGCCCAGGTTATTCGCACCACTCTCAAGGGTCGTCGGAAGTTGTCACACATTGTCGGGGATCCTCCGAAGGCCGATGACCCACAGTTTGGAATTTGGGATGATGAAGATTCTTTGATTATGACTTGGCTATGGAACTCTATGACACCAGATATCAGTAAGAATTGTATGTTTTTTACTTCTGCACGTGAAATTTGGGATAATTTGAGTCAAACATATTTTATGAAACAAGATATTGCTGCGTGTTATGAATTAGAAAACACAATTTTAATACCAAGCAAGGATCTCTTTCTGTCACTGATTATTATGATACTTTGAATGGTTTATGGATTGAGCTGGATCAAAACCAGGATTTAAAGATGAAATGCACTGAGGATTCTGCAACTTTAACCAAGTTTATTGAGCATGGACGGGTCTTTAAGTTTCTCTCTGGGTTGAATTCTGAGTATGATCCTATTCGGGTTCAGATTTTAGGTAAGAACAAGCTTCCTTCTCTCTCCGAGGTGTTCTACACAGTTAGGGGGGAAGAGAGTCGCCGGGCTGTCATGTTGAATAATGGTAATTCAAGTGATGGTTCTGCTTTTGCTACCGGCAAAGGTCCTATTGGTGGGTTATCATCTGAAAGGCCTGGATCATCCTCTTGGAAGTCGTCCACCAAACGTGACAGGCGCTGGTGTCCTTTTTGCAAGAAGTCTGGTCACACTAAGGACACTTGTTTTAAACTCCATGGCAGAGACAAGGTTCTTGGACGCTCTGGGGGTTTTAAAGGTAGTCAACAAAGGCAGGTTAACCAAACAGTGTCCGACTTGGTTATTGAGGGTGACGAGGTATCTGCACCACCATCTGGGGAGGCAATTCCAGCGCTTAGTAAAGCCGAGTTGGATCGTTTGCGCACTCTATTGGATTCTATGAATAAGCCTTCTGGCACTTGTTCTCTGACCATGACTGGTAAGAATTTAAATTCTTTTTCCTTTAATGTTTCTGGTACTGTATCTGAGAATCTCTGGATTATTGACTCTGGTGCTACTGATCATATGACCCCTCATTCCTCATATTTTTTCACTTACTCTAAATTATCTGGTAAGCATCACATCACGGTTGCTAGTGGATCCCATGTCCCTGTTTCAGGATGTGGTACTATTTCACTTCAACCTTCCCTTCCTTTACATATTGTGCTTCATGTCCCTCATTTGTCAAATAACCTTATTTCTATTCATAAGCTTACTAGAGATTTAAACTGTACAGTCACCTTCTTTCCCTCTCATTGTGTGTTTCAGGATCTTACCACGGGGAGGACGATTGGGGTTACTAAGGAACATGGAGGGTTATATGTTCTACATCGAACTCATGGTAGTACCAGTCAGACGGTGTCCACATCCAATCATGCGACAAGTTCAGATTCTGCTGCATCTCAGATATGGCTTCACCATAAACGCCTTGGTCATCCTCCTTTCAGTCTTCTTAGGTCGTTATTTCCACAATTGTTTAAAAATGAGTCTGTTGAGTCTTTTCTTTGTGATGTTTGTCAGTTTGTGAAACACCATCACACAACTTTTTCTCCAAGTAATAATAAAAGTATTGAACCTTTTGATCTTATTTATTCTGATGTGTGGGAACCTTCCTCTAATTCTAATATATCTAGTGCAAAATGGTTTGTTTCTTTTATTGATGACTGCACTAGGGTCACATGGATATTTCTTATGAAAGATAAATCTGAAGTGTTTCAAATATTCTTGAATTTCTATCGCATGGTTCAAACCCAGTTTGGAAAATCTATAAAAAAGTTACGATCTAATAATGGCAAGGAATATGTGAATCAACATTTCACAAAATTCCATAAAGAACATGGTGTGTTACATGAGTTAAGTTGTGTTGATACCCCCCAATAAAATAGGGTTGCAGAAATGAAGAACCGTCATCTCCTAGAAATTGCACGAGCTCTTCTATTCCAAATGTCTGTCCCTAAGTCTCTTTTTTTATAAAAGAAGAAATTTATAGATAGAAAAAGAGAGAATTACAAACAAAAAGGAGGATAAGGGATCCTCCTATAACAAATGTAACAGATAGAAAAACAAAAAGAGAGAATCGATGTAACAAAGCGTCTCAGTCCCTCATCATATCTGTTAGGGATACCCCATTAAAAAGACCATGAGCTTTACACCAAGTAGACGCCAACCGCCTAGTCTTATCCCTAATTAAGTTGAGAACGGAAGAAACACCCTTGAAAATTCGAGAATTTCACTCGAGCCAGATGCACCAAATTGTAGCAGAAATAGCACAATGCCACAAAAATTTAGCCTATTTCCTTCTACCAAAACCATAGAAGTTAACCATCAAAAATTGATCTAAAGATCGAGGACAGACCCAATATTCGCCATAAATGCCAAACAAGGACTGCCATAAAGAGTTGGCAGCAGAGCAATGTAAGAATAGGTGAGAAGCTGATTCTGAACATGTACCACACATAACACACATATCAAGGGAAAGGGCTTTATAAGGCCTACAAACCTGCAACATATCATTAGTATTTATTCTATTAAGTACCGCAGTCCAAATAAAAGCCTTGACCTTAGAGGGAGCTTTGGATTTCAACAAAGGTTTATCGAGAAGAAACCTAACCCTATTCGAAGAATAAGTTAGGTACTGAAAATAAGATTTGCAAGAAAAAACCCCAGAAGAGTCAAGAGACCAAAACCTTTTATCCGGGTAGGAGGAAAGAAGAAACGAAATCCAAGATAAACCCAAAAGGACCTCCAATTCAGAGAACTCTCTATCATTTAAGTTTCGAAAAAAGTGAAAATTCCAAGAGGATACTGAATTTTGGACATTACAAAAATTGTTGATAGGAGAATTATGTAGAGTAGAAAGACGATACAGGCGGGGGAAAGCACAAAAGAAGGGAACATCTCCTACCCAGAGGTCCTCCCAAAATCTAATGTGAGAGCCATTACCTACTTTTAAGGAAAGCAAAGTCTGTCCCTAGGTCTTATTGGGGGGAAGCTGTCTTAACTGCCGCATACTTGATAAACAGATTGCCCTCCCGTGTCTTGGATGGCCTTAGTCCTGTGCAACTCATGACTTCCTTCTTCCCTTCCGTTCCTACCATGCAGAATCTCCTGTGTCGTGTCTTCGGTTGTGTTGCCTTTGTTCATATCCATAGTCAATATCGTGGTAAGTTGGATCCTAGGGCTGTCAAATGTATCTTCATAAGGTATGCACCAGACAAAAAGGGATACAAATGTTATCATCCTCAAAGTCGTCATGTCTATGTCTCCATGGATGTCACTTTTCATGAATCTGAATCTTTTCACCTTCGTCCTTAGCTTCAGGGGGAGAGTGGTCAAGAAGCTGAGTCTCTTGAGTCATCTTTTGTTCCTCTTCTGGCTGAATCTATTGAGTCATCTGTCCCTCCTCTGATAAAGGATGTGACATCATCTTCTGGTACTTTAGAGACACCTAAAGAATCAGTATTTGTTCCTATAGATCGATACAAGCAGGTGTATTATCGGAAAAAAACCCACCCTAGTCCAACAGCAGCTTCAGTCGCCCGAACCAGAGGTAAGCATTCCTGATTCTGAGCCTTTGAATAGTTCTTTACATGATATTTGTGAACTTAATCCTGATGACTTGCCAATAGCCTTAAGAAAAGCCAGAAGAACTTGTGCAAAATACCCTATATCTCAGTTTGTGTCCACTAAAAACCTATCGACAAAGACATCGGAGTTTTATTTCAAAGAATTGATTCTACCGAGTCCCCACTTCAGTACAAGAAGCATTAATGGATAAGAATTGGGTTCAAGCCATGCATGAAGAAATGAGTGCTTTGAACAAGAATGAGACTTGGGAAATTGTTGAGAAGCCGAAGGACAAAAGGATAGTTGGGTGCAGATGGATTTACACAGTGAAATATCGGTCTGATGGTACTCTAGACCGGTACAAAGCAAGACTGGTTGCAAAAGGGTACACTCAGACATATGGGATTGATTATGAGGAAACATTTGCCCCAATAGCAAAGATGAACACAATCAAGATCATTCTCTCCTTGGCAGCACACTTTGGATGGGACTTGCATCAATTTGATGTTAAAAATGCTTTTCTCCATGGGAATTTGGAAGAGGAAGTATATATGGACATCCCACCCGGATATGGACCTACCGGTGGAGGGAATATGGTATGCAAGTTAAGGAAGGCCTTATATGGACTCAAGCAGTCTCCTCGTGTTTGGTTTGGGAGGTTCACCAATGCTATGGCGTCCTTAGGTTATAGGCAGAGTCAGGGAGATCATACCCTCTTTATAAAACATTCCAAAGAAGGCAAGCTTACACTTCTTCTGGTTTATGTTGATGACATAATCATTGTCGGTGATGATGAGGTTGAGAAACAGGTCCTAAAAGAAAAACTAGTTGCACAGTTTGAAATGAAGGACTTGGGGAAGCTGAAGTACTTCCTTAGGATAGAAGTTGTCTATTCCAAACAAGGCATCTTTATTTCCCAAAGAAAATATGTCCTGCATCTTCTTAAGGAAATAGGTAAGCTAGGTTGCAAAACCACAGGGGCACCTATTGAACAAAATCACAGGATTGGAAACAATGAGGAGAGCCCAAGGGTGGATAAGGCACAATATAAGAGACTTGTGGAAAAATTGATATATTTGTCATACACCAGACCAGACATAGCCTATGTTCTCAGTGTGGTTAGCCAGTTCATGCATGATCCTCGTGAGAAACATATGCTAGCTGTGAATAGAATTCTCCAGTATTTGAATACAGGTCCTCTTTGCATTGCCTTTCTTCTTCTTTTCTTGGTGAGCCCTGGAAGAGGATTTCTATTTCGGAAAGAACAAATATTGACCATTGAAACCTATACAGATGTAGATTATGCCGGGTCAGTTGTCGACAGGAAGTCTACCTCAGGTTACTGCATGTTTTTAGGAGGATATTTGGTGACTTGGAGAAGTAAGAAACAGAATGTGGTTGCAAGGTCAAGTGCAGAGGCTGAATTTCGAGCTATGGCACAAGGAATTTGTGAATTGTTATGGATGAGAATCATACTCGATTATCTCAGAATAAAGTATGAAGCTCCTATGAGGTTACTGTGTGATAACAAGTCGACAATCAGCATTGCTCACAACCCGGTTCAACATGATTGGACAAAGCATATAGAGATTGATCGCCATTTTATCAAGGAAAAATTAGATGATGGCCTTATAACTACAGAGTACGTCCTTTCAGAGCACCAATTAGCAGATGTTTTCACCAAGGGGCTTCCCACAGAGCGATTTCAAAGTCTTACTTGCAAGCTGGAAATAATAGATATTCACTCACCAGCTTGAGGGGGAGTGTTGTAATATATCAGCATTAATATTAGATATGTACAGATATGATTTTATTCTTGTTTTTATTAGGGCTGATTTTTCTCCCTTATTTTTAGGATAGCAATCAATAGTATTAGCCTATATATATTGTAACCTTCTCTGAACACAATAATTCAAGGAATAATATTCATATATTCCAACATTCTTTCTTTCTATAGTATGTAAAATTAGAAACACTAAGAAAGGTATTCAAATCAAAATCGGCAACTGCCAATAAATTGTCATTGTCATTTTCAATAAATTACTTAACAAGTGTGCACATGACTTGTCTTCTGAAAAGTATTTGGCAGTTTTTTACTAATTTTATTATAAAAGAATAATTCATTAAGAGAAAGAAGACAAGTTCACAGAATAAGCAATCCTCCTAGAACAAGAAGAAAACAAAAGGAACATAAAAACAGATAACATTAGCTCAAAAGAGCTCTCCAATTCCTTTTTATAAATCTGTTGGAACCAACAATCCCTGTCCTGGGATGAAACCCACACAGACTTAGGGAAAAACTTGCCTATACTATGTGTGAGGTAAGAAATCTCTGATGATAACTCTAGCATTTTGCTCCAATCCAACCATAGCGTTAGGCACTCCTATACTAGACCATGTGGGAAATGAGTATGGGGCACGAGGGATTTGGGCTATAAAAAACTTGCCTACATGCATGGCAATGGATGTGGGAAGCAAGGGGGAAAAGTTAGAGGCTGCATGGGATACAAGGGAAGAGGGGGGAATGAGAGAGCTAGGCAAGGCAATTACTGAATGAGGATTTGGGGCCTTTGGGCAGGGAGGTTTGCAGACCCTCGAACTCTGCTCTATCTTTTCTTCTTCTTCTTTTCTATTTTTGTGTGTTTTCCATTGCTGTCCCGTTTCTGTACAGAGGACTTCCTCTAATTGTAAGGAGCTAGTCTCCAATTTCTCTATAGTTAATTTCAAGTTCCTATCAATTGGTATTAGAGCTCACAATCTGCGAGCCATGGGTACTAAATTTGAAGATGATTCCAACAGTTCATGGAGAGGAGGCTTATTGGTGGTTGATCAACATCGAATAGCATTTTGGTGCGGGTGAAGGCTCTAAGAGGTTTTGCTCTCAACTGGTGGCTCTGTGAAGATCAAAGCCAAATAACACAGTACCCGGAGCAGGACAGAGCCAACCAGCTGCTGGGACGAGACGAACAGAGGAAGTGATGGCTTTATGAGGTCAGAAAAGCCTTGTCTAAAGGCTCTGTGGAGGGAATGACCAGAAAAGAGAGACGCCGTGCAAAACAGTAAGCGGTGCAAGAATCACACGAATCACAGCCAAATCATGATTCCAGAGATTCCTTCAAAATTCCGATGATTCAACGTGCAATTCTAGAACAAAAATAATACTCCATGCGATCTGTATCGCTGGGTTGATGAACCGCATCAATCGAATTGTAATTCTGACTGTGACTGACTACCATTATATGACACAAAACATCCACAAGACTAGAGTACTATATAGTAAAGGAGACTATGTATCACCTTGCCTCACACCCTGCTAACCTATAAACCAAACTTTGGCTCACTATTAACAGAAATAGAAAACTATCAACACAACACAGAAGAAAGAGAACATCTGATCCTTAGTCTCCACCTATCCCCAAAAACTTTGCAACTAAACTCTACCTGCCATCCAGCCCTATCATGGGCCTTCTTATAGTCCCACTCAAAAACCAAATATTGTTGCTTGCATCAATGTCCTCCACAACCAAACAGACCACTAAAGTAAAATCCAATATTTGCCTACCTGCACAAAAGCACTTTGTCCTCAAAAAATAGCACCCCCTTGAATTTCACACAATCTGAAAGATTTTTTTTTAATGAAAGAAGAAATCATTAAGACGAAGAGAAGATGATTATGAACAGATCCTCCTTACAAAATAAAAAATAAAAAAGAGGACAAACAAAGAGAACAAATAAAATTATCAATGAAGCAAAGCTGCACAATCTCTCAACATTTCTATAGGAGTTGACCCTTTAAAAAGGCCGTCGGATTTACACCAAGTAGATGCCAAATGCCTAATCTTATCCCAAAGGAGCTACACATCCAAAGAAATCTCCTTAAAGATGTGAGAATTACACTCCAACCAAATACACCAAAGAGTGGCATAGATTGCACACTACCACAAGAATTTGGCTTCTTTCCTTCTACCAAAACCAGTAAAGCTAGTCAAAAGAAACTGATCTAAGGATCTAGGGCAAACCCAGCACTCTCCTTCCAAAATGCCAAACAAAGAATTCCATAAAGAAACAGTTACAAATTACAAAACAATCTAAGATCAAATGGGGAACATATTCTGAGCTCACACCACAGATAACACACACATCAGGGGAAATAGCCTTTTGTGGCCTACAAACCTGCAACATGTCATTGGTATTAATTCTAATTCTCTTAAGCGCTGCTGTCCAAATAAAGGACAACCTTGGAGGGAGCTTTGGACTTCCAAATATGTTTATCAAGGTGGAATGAAACTCTATTAAAATGGGTTAGGAATAGGTAAGATTTATACGAAAAAACCCCAGAAGAATAAAGAGACCAAACTAATAGGCAGAAAATCATCCACCCTGACACCCTGACAGTAGTGAAGGTTGAGTTCATAATAATAACAAACTTACCAATCTTAATGTTGGGAATTCAAATGTGAATGAAGACGTCCCACATTGGAAAGAAATAAATTAACCACATAAGTGGAATGACCCATGGACCTAATGCCTTCTGGTTTTTAGGTTAAGATGTAGTGTAAGCCCACAATTATGGTTCCTCACTTAGCCCCAGTTAAGAGATCTCCCTAGTGTTTTGGGTTCCCCCAAACCTAACTCCTCGTATGATTTCTCCAAGCATGTGGCATTATGGACAATAATAAGCTTTAAAACCATCCCCTCAATAAATGGTCTGTCAGAACTTAGAATTGAATAAACCCAATAAATCTTAGTAGATACCTAGTTGGCAGTTTGGACTTCACTCTATAGCAACTTCATATAGATAGAATGGGCAGTTTTTGTTGCGATATCTACCTATTTGGACAGTTGGCCAGTTGGACAGTTGGCCAGTGATTCATGTATCATTGTTTTAAGAACTTTAACTCTTGTTTATTTTCTAGGACTTGATTAGCTTATTTTCTAGGCCTAGATTAGTGTACTTTTAGTGTACAGTTGTTCCCTAATCCCCTATATATACTACCACGTTGTAATCATTCAATTTAAGGAAATAATACAATATTTTCTACATGGTATCAAAGTGGTTCTATCTTGGGACCGTATCTGTTGCTCCTTCACTCTGAAACCTCTGCATTTCTACTCTGCATTTGGCCTTCATTGCCAACGATACTAACCTACCTCTGCGTTTGGCCTTCATTGCCGACGATACTAGCCTTCATCGCTGGATATTTCTGTCGAAATACTTGAGGCCTTAATTGCCTAGAAAGCAAAGATATGGAGGATATTCGATCTCAACAGTCTGGAGAGTCGCAAGGTGCATCAACATCACAAGAACTGGGCAGTCTCAACCAAGAAGAGATTGAGAGGGTGAGATCACTCATTAGCAACCTTGAAAAGCCTTCAGGTACTTGTTCTTTGGCATATTCAGGTAAGTTTCCTCTTTCAATTGGACTAAGTGCCTTGGGTACAACCTTTACCAATTCCTGGATTGTAGACTCATGAGCTACTGACCATATGACCCACACATCCAATAATTTTTCCACCTATTCTCCTTGTCCAAGCAGTAAGAAAATAGTCACTGCTGATGGGTCTTTGACCACTGTTGCAGGCATAGGGGACGTAAAAATCAATCCATTAGTAACCTTAAAAAATGTTCTTCATGTCCATAGACTACCCAAAAATCTTGTCTTTATACACAAACTCACTCGAGAGTTAGGCTGCACTGTGATTTTTCACAACAATTATTGTGTTATTCAGGACAAGGATTCGAGGAGGATGATTGGACGTGCTAAGGAACAGGATGGCCTCTACTACCTTGAAACACCAATGCAGAACAGATTGCACCATTCCTCCAGTTCAAAATCTGTTTCAGTCAATAAAGAAATTTGGCTTCACCACAACAGACTTGGACATTCATCCTTTAGAATTATTAAAATCCTTTTCCCCTCCTTGTTGAGAGGTCTAGGTGTTGAAAATTTCCATTGTAAAGTGTGTGAGCTTGCTAATGCGTACCCTTTCCAATTAGTAATAAATGCAGTTCTGTTCTATTTTACCTCATTCATAGTGACATTTGAGGTCCATCTACCATTCCTAATGTTTCTGGGGCAAAATGGTTTGTCTCCTTTATTGATGACTGCACTCGTGCTACTTGGGTTTTCTTGATCAAACACAAATCTGATATCAATATTGTCCTTCCAAATTTTTGTTCTATGATCAAAAATCAATTTGGGGTTACTGTCAAGAGATTTAGATCAGATAATGCAAGGGATAATTTTAACCAAACCCTCAACCTTTTTTTTTTCCAAAAAGAGGGAATCGTACATGAATCATCTTGTGTTAATATCCCACAACAAAACGGGGTAGCAAAAAGGAAAAATGGTGATCTCCTTGAAAAAACCCGAGTCCTTTTGTTCCAAAAATATGTCCCAAAGTCCTTTTAGGAGGAGGAAGCCGTTCTCACAGCCACCCATCTCATAAATCGTTTACCTACCTAAGTTTTGGGATTCAAGAGCCCAATGAACATACTTTCAACTTTCTACCCTGACCTACACACTTCAAATAACCTTGTGCTTAGAATTTTTGGATGTGTTTCTTTTGTTCATGTCCACAGTCAAAATAGGGGGAAACTTGACCCAAAGGCCCTAAAATGTGTCTTTGTGAGTTATTCTACAACTCAGAAAGGGTACAAGTGTTATCATCCTCCATCCAAAATATTCTATGTATCAATGGATGTCACATTCCATGAACAGAAGTATTATTTCACTCAACCTTATCTTCAGGGGGAGAATTCAAGGGAAGAAAAGGAGAGTTTTTTGCTGAATTTGGACTTGTCATTGCTGCCAGTATCTAAAGACCCTCCTTGCACATCTATGTCCAACCATACCCCTGAAAATTCACCTGAAACTACACCTGTGCCTGAAACCACACCTGAACTCGTGCTTGAAAAACCACAAACAGACCCTGTTCTTGAAAATCTGATATTTGGCAAAGGCAAAGTGTTCACAAGGAAGAAGATGGACATCCCAAAACCTGTGCAAGTCCAAGAGTCCAACTAGAAGCCTTTGAAAGAGGTAATAATTTCTAACTCTTCTTTACAAAATGAAATTGAACTTCATGTGGATAATGACGACCAAAACCTGCCCATAATCATTAGAAAAGGAACAAGAGAGTGCACTAAACAACCACTATACCCTCTTGCACACTTCATGTCCTTCAAAAAATTCTCACCATCACATAGGGCATTTCTAGTCAACCTAAATACCATTACCATCCCTACCACCCTATTTGAGGCTTTGTCCAATGAAAAATGGAAACAAGCTATGAATATGGAAATGGAGGCATTAGAAAAGAACAAAACCTGGGAGTTGGTGCAGTTACCGGTAGGAAAGAAACCTGTGGGATGTAAATGGGTGTATACAGTGAAGTATAGAGCAGATGGGTCAATAGAAAGATACAAGGCATAGTTGATTGCCAAAGGGTATACCCAAACTTATGGAATCGATTACCTAGAGACCTTTGCTCTAGCTGCAAAGATGAACACAGTCAGAGTTTTATTGGCATTAGCAGCTAATTATGGTTAGGACTTACAACAGTTTAATGTAAAAAATGCATTCTTGCATGGAGATCTAGAGGAAGAAATCTACATGGAGGTTCCACCAGGCTACGGGAAAACTCTGAATGTCAATACTATGTGTAAATTGAAGAAGGCCTTGTATGACCTTAAGCAATCACCACGGGCGTGGTTTGGAAGATTTGCAAGAGCTATGTTGGCTATGGGATAGAGACAAAGCCAAGGGGATCACACACTGTTTATTAAGCACTCTCCTTCAGGGGGAGTCATGGCACTCTTGGTGTATGTGAATGACATAATAATGATGGGAGATGATGTTAAGGAAAAACAAGTTCTAAGTCAAAGTTTGGCTAAGGAATTTGAGATCAAATCACTAGGAAGACTGAAATACTTCCTTGGAATTGAGGTTGCTCATTCTAGGCAGGGTATTTTTATCTCCCAACAAAAATGTTACAGATTTACTCAAAGAAACAGGTAAGACAACTTGCACACTAGCAAGCACACCCATAGATCCGAATATGAAACTTGGAACTGCAGAAGGTGATGCTGCAGTGGACAGAGAAATGTTTCAACGTCTGATAGGAAGATTAATTTATTTATCTCCACACGACCAGATATTGCATATGCAGTCAGTGTAATTAGCCAATTCATGCATAGCCTGAAAGAAGTTCACCTACAAGCAATTCATCGAGTACTATGGTATCTCAAGGGAACACCCGGGAAAGGTATACAATTTAAGAGAAATGGAGGCTAGATCACTGATTGATAGAAGATCAACCTCTGGGTATTATACCTTCCAAGGCATGAATCTTGTGACATGGAGGAGTAAAAAACGGAAAGTGGTAGCACGATCTAGTGTAGAGGCAGAATTTCGAGCTATGGTGCAAGGTGTGTGAACTACTTTGGTTAAAGATCATTCTTGAAGATTTGAAGATCAAGTGGAATGGCCCAATGAGACTCTATTGTGAGAACAAGTCTGCAATTAGCATAGCTCATAACCCAGTACAACATGACAAAACAAAGCATATTGAAGTTGATAGACATTTTATCAAAGAGAAGCTAGAAAGTGGATTGATTTGTACACCTTATGTAACTACACAATGTCAACTTGCTGATGTACTCACCAAAGGGTTAAGCAGTATAGTATTCCAGAATATTGTATCCAAGTTGGGAATGGAGAATACCTATTCATCAACTTAAGGGGGAGTGTTGCGATATCTACCCTATTTGGACGGTTGGACGGTTGGACGGTTGGCCGGTGATTCATGTATCATTGTTTTTAGAGCTTTAACTCTTGTTTATTTTCTAGGATTTGATTAGCTTATTTTCTAGACCTACATTCGTGTACTATTAGTGTACACCTATTCCCTAATCCCTTATATATACTACCACGTTGTAATCATTCAGTTTAAGGAAATAATACAATATTTTCTACAGTTTTACATAAGATAACAAAAGTAGAAAAGACAGCATGTTTGGCTACTTTAGACAGCTATTTGCAATATATTTTCAGGAGTCTAATCATATATTAGAACAGAAAGAAACTGTCCTAGCAAAATGAGACAACATAAAACAAATATTTCTTCCAATGGTAAAGCAATGCCTAACAATAAAATTAACATCTGATAAAGATCAACTATGATAGAAAAATGATCCCTCACGTTGTTTTACACCATTAATTTCCAAGGCAATACAAGATTAGAATAAGGAGAAAGGAGAAAGGGGGGACGAACACCTACATATTTACTTAATGAAAATTAACTACACCAAAAAGAATTCAGATCAGGGGACCCTCATCAAAAGGGTAGAGGGGTGCATGAAAGCTGGATATTTAAGGAGTTTATGTCTATTCTTTTATCATTTGTCCAAATGAAGTAAAATAATACATAAGCCACAGATCTAGAGATGTAGGATAAAACTAAAATCACATTTCCGTCCTGCTCACCTAGCTTATCTTGACACTAAATGTTTCTGATGAAGAACTACATTATAGACTTGACCTCAATATAAATGAAACAAACAAAAAATAATGGTCTTGTTGGTTGCATAAATCTGAAGTATCGAAGGTCTAAGTAATGAAAAGATGTTCCAAAAGTAACAACTTGATGATTTAACATCAATGGTCCACCTCAAGACAAAATATACAAGAATCAAATTATGACAATAATCATAATTAGACAAGAATAAGAAAGAACACACCTTTGAATCAAGGTATTCCAATGCTTGCTCTTGTGTATATACACCGTTTTTTGCACATTCCTGATTATGGAACAAAACATAATCCAGAGTTCAATGATAGCATGAATAACAATATAATATACTGTTTGTAGGCTAGGAATCTGTAATGTATTATACAAGTCCCTTGTTTCTCCCATCCTATGATGCACGGGTACGGCTCTTAGGCTGCCGTACCCGTGTCCGATGCGTTTCAGGTACGGGTACCGTACTAAACGGAAGAAAACGTGTGCAATGCTTGAGACAGTGAGCAACGAGATTCCAACTGCGAGTTTGCGACCCTGAGATGATGAGCCTTGCCGCTGTATCGTTGCTCATCTTTAATCTTTTTGCTTTTGTTGTCCACAGTAATGCACTGTGCGTGTTATTTGAAATTACGAAGACGAGAAAGAGATTGGGAGTAGTTCACCCATTGAATATTAATATTATATAGATGACTTTTGTTTGTTTTATTTAGCAATGGGCAGCTTAGGATCTTTTTATTACATTATATAAGTGACTTTTATCTTATTTGGTAATTGGCATAAGGTGATTTTTTTATTATATTATTCTGTTTTTTGACTTATTCAAAGTTTTATTTGGCAATTGGCACTTTGGCTCCAGTTATACATGTTTTATAATTTTTTATAATGATTTTATATGCTTTCTTATATTTTATGAAATTATGGGTATATATATACATGTATATGTTTTGCCGTATCTTATCGTACCTATCCTAATTTTTTTAAAAATGTCGTATTCTCGTACCATACCCGTGTCGTACCGGATACCCGTACCCGTATCCGTGCATCATATCCCATCTCTTATATTTTACTGTGTGCATGAGCATTTTTATATTTGACATAACCAAATATGTATGTCAATTACCTCAATAGAGGGCAATAGTAGCAAACTATAACGTGGATCTCTTCCAATCATTTGTATAACTTCTTGATCACTCTCCATCCCCATAGCTTTAATTACTACCATAAGAGGAACCTATAGGAAATAACAAGAAGAAACAAAAATTAGCAAAGCCTAATTTTAATGGAATGAGAGGGGAAAAGGTAAATAAGCCTCATTGAAAATGTGCAAAATGAAAACCTTTTTAGGAAATTTATTCAATTGTAACCACATCTTCTCATTTTCCATCACGATAATAGTTTTTGTTTGTAGTTGCTCTGTGCTGCACACAACTGATGCAGTAATGCTGAAAGCCAACGTAGGAACCAAAATATACTTTATTACATCATAAAACAGAATAATTGATAATGTAATAAAGTGGATATAAATGTACAACCACATTGCAAGTTATGAATAGTTTTTTGATAAGTTTTTTGGATAGAAAAATGAAAATCTAGTTGAGAGAAAAGAGGAGAAATACAACTAGGGGAAGAATAAGATATCCTCCTCCTCCAACAACAACCAAGGCTTATGACCTTATCCCATGAAAACATCAGTTTATATCAAGAAACAGGAATCTAAATTTTACAACTCCCACAAAAATGGAATTTAAAGTGGCTGCCAAACTGTATATGAACATCTACACACAAGAAGCAACTTGCCACATGCTACTGCTTGTCAAACCTATGCTTCTATTTTTTGGTGATAAAAGAAGAGAAATCATTGAGAGATAGAAGAGGAGCACCAAGCACATAAAAGGAGTGATAAGAAATCCTCCTAGAAACCAAAAAACAGACAGACAAACAAACAAAAAGAATAAAGAATAAAGGAAGAAAACATTAGCCCAAAAGAGATCTCCATGAAGAAACTCTATGCTTTTACTATCATATTTTTGTACTCCCAAGCTTCATACATTTCACTTCATTCATGCATATATAAAGCATACAAAATTCACCAACTCAACCCCTAAAAATTGCCCATCAGCTATGAACAAAAAGGACAACATTTGGACATGTGAAAAATAAAATAAAATCAGTATCATGTCAATGTTTGGGAGGAACATTGGGCAGGAGATTTCCCTTTTAGTTATGCCTTCCCATGTCTTTATTGTCTTGGGTCTCCTTGACTCTATTCATTTGTCTTCAAACCCAGATACAAGGATTTGATCCTTCAACCCTTCTACAGTGTTTTCATGCAAATCATTTTTCTAATTCCTCACTCATTACTTAAATAGGGCTACTTTTCTTCTTGATAAACCCCTTTGGAAATCCAAAGCTCCCTCTAAGATCAAGTCGTTTATTTGGACTGCAGTCCTTAATAGAATGAATACTAATGACATGTTTTTATTAAAAACAAAAAAAAAAAACCAAATGACATGTTGCAGGTTTGTAGGCCACATAAGGTTCCTGTTGGAAATAGATAATTATGTTGGAAGTAGGATATAATTATTATACCACTAATTAGAGTTCATTGTATCTTACAATTCATTGTACCCTTAGGATTCATTGTATCTTGGGAATTAAAGCTAAAATTAATTCTCCTTCTTGTAAATTGTATTGATTATGTATATAAATAGATCAGCTACTGAGTGGGTGTGTCACTCAAGCAATTCAAAAATCCTCTCTAAGTTTCTTTGATATTCAAGTTGGTATCAGAGCGGGTTGATCCCACTTCTGGTCTCTCAATCCATCATTTTTACATTCCACTTGTTCCTACACCTTTACACCGCATTGTTCACATCTTGTTCAAATCTTGTCAAGCATTCTTGTTCCCACCCTGTTTGTGTACTATTCGCGTACTGTTCTCAGCCGCTGTCAAAGGCTGGAACCTCGTCCAAAGTCCCCTCATTTGTCAGAGGAAAGGCCCCCGTCATCTCAGACGGCCATTTTCGGCCACCTCTCCAAGCCTCGTCGCCTGAAACCGCCACACGCGCCGCCTTTCCGTCGTCAGAATTCGTCATCGTCGGTCCTGTTCTGCTCGTCAGACCTCCCTGAGTCTATTCAAGTGGTCACTTGCTCTATTCACCCCTATTTGGATAATGGGTCCTTGAAGCCTACCTTTGTTCTTATACTGAAAAGGCATCTTCTGCTACCACTGTTCAACATCTTTTTCTTTTTTTTGGAGCTTTTGACTGCCTCTAAACTTGCTCTCATGGCCTCTGATAAGCCTCAAAAGGGTCTCACTCATTCTACGGCTGGTGTCGTCCAGACCGGTAATTCTACGGCTTATCTCACTCATTCTATGCCTGCTGAATCCTGGATTCTAGAGTCTAACACTTCCGACCACATTGCTGGTAGGAGCATCTATTTCGTTATTTTGAAACAAAGGACTTGGGAAAATTGAGATATTTTCTGAGGATTGAAGTTGCTCAGTCAAAATCGGGAATTGCCATCTCCCAAAGAAAGTATGCTCTTGATATTCTTGAAGAAACTAGAATGCTGAATTGTAAACCAGTTGAAACTCCTATGGATCCGAATATTAAGCTCCTTCCTGATAAAGGTGAATTATTTTCAGATCCAAGCAGATATCGAAGATTAGTAGGAAAGCTTAATTATCTTACTATTACCAGACCAGACATCTCTTTTACTGTTAGTGTGGTGAGTCAATTCCTAAATTCTCCCCGTATTGATCATTGGAATGCAGTCATCAGAATTTTGAGGTTCATTAAAGGATCACCAGGAAAAGGGATAGTATATGAAAATAGAGGGCATAAGGAAATTATTGCCTACACTGATGCAGATTGGGCTGGATCTCCATGTGATAAGAGATCCACCTCAGGATATTGTGTTTTCTTTGGAGGAAATCTCATTTCATGGAAAAGTAAGAAACAAAATGTCGTCGCAAGATCAAGCGTTGAAGCAGAATATCGAGCTATGACTCTCACTACATGTGAAATAATATGGCTAAAGCAGCTCATTAAAGAGTTAAAGTTTTGTGAGGTTGGAACTATGAGATTAATTTGTGATAATCAGGCAGCTCTCCATATTGCTTCTAACCCAGTCTTCCATGAACAAACCAAGCATATAGAGGTTGATTGCCATTTTATTCGTGAGAAGATTGTTTCTGGGGAGATTACCACATCCTTTGTGAACTCAAATGACCAATTGGCTGATTTGCTTACCAAAGCTCTTTGGGGACCAAGGATCGCTTATATCTGCAACAAGCTGGATGCTTTTGATATCTACGCTCCAACTTGAGGGGGAGTGTTGGAAATAAATAATTATGTTGGAAGTAGGATATAATTATCATACCACTAATTAGAGTTCATTGTATCTTAGGATTCATTGTACCCTTAGGATTCATTGTATCTTGGGAATTAAAGCTAGAATTAATTTCCCTTCTTGTAAATTGTATTGATTATGTATATAAATAGATCATCTGCTGAGTGGGTGTGTCACTCAAGCAATTCAAAAATCCTCTCTAAGTTTCTTTGATATTCAAGTGTTCTTTCCTCTTACATGTGTGTAATGTGTTGTTCTCACTTAGAATCAGTTCCACACCAGTTCTTACAATATTCTGCCACTGTTTCTTCATGGAATTTCTTATTGGCCATTTTTTGTGAATGTTGGGTGTGTCCTACTCCTAGGTCCCTGGACCAATTCTTGATGATTAGCTTTCATTGCTTTGGTAGAAGTAAAGAGGCAAAAATTTTGTGGCAATGAACAAACTATGCTACACTTTGGTGCATTTGGTTGGAGCATAACTCCCGTATTTTTAAGCAGGTTTCTATGGTACAACACTTGATTTGGGATAAGAGTAGTTTGGCTTCTATTTGGTCTAAAGCACATGCCTTTTTAATGAGGTTTCCCAAACAGTCAGATATGTTGAAGGATTGGGCAGCTCTACTCCATTGATTTTCTCTTTTTTCTTTGTTGTTTTCTGTTTTGTTATTTTGTTAAGGAGGATTTTCTTTGTTGTTTTCTGTTTTCTTATTTTGTTAAGGAGGATTCCTTATCCTCCCTTCTCTTCATAATTTTTTCACTCTGTCTTAAGAATTTCTTCTTTTATCCAAAAAAACAAAAATAAAATCAGAGACTTAATCTAGGATCTTGAATAAGATACCAAACAATTAACCCATGAAACTATATTTCATTATTTCCTCACTAGCAACTGGAGGTTCTCCCAGAACCTGTGATTCAGAGCTAACCTCGGTTAAAAGGAAGAAGAGAATACCAGAGGAATGAATCTCATCATTACTTTGACAACACTATAGGACCTGATGTGAGAAAAAACATATCACCCAAGAGCACTCGTACTAGGCTACCAAGTAGGATAAAAATGGGGAGGGAGGTAAGGAGAGGCCCCAAACCATACATGTACACATGCCAGTATGTATATGCATATATGAAAAGGTGAAGAATAAGGCATGATTATAACCAAGAAGATTTACTTACTTTCCTTTCTTGTCGGTGTCTAAAATTATTCTATTCTTTGAAAGTTGCTCTTGTATTAACATTACCTGAAATAGATTGGTGGAATCATAAATCATAATTAAAAAATGAAAAACTATATAGAAGAAAGATAAAAGGAACAGTGTTTAAATGAGAATAAGGAAAAGAATATATGAGAGTTACTGTCAAGAATCAAAACAACTGATCTCCAACAAGTTCAACATGTGAAATTAAAATGCATATCGATTTGTTCTTGTAAAGATATTCATCAGGTTCCATTTTATTTCTTATACTATTACTTTAAGTCTTTAACCATTCAACAATTAACTCTCTTAGATTACATTTCTTGCCAATGTCAGCTAGTATTTTACAGATTAAATGCCAGGCTGTGCCTCTGACATTGAGAAGCATTTAAGAAAAGAGTTGGAATATCACCTTCTCAGTTCCTTTGATTACAAAATATCCGCCAGGATCAAGGGGGCACTCACCTAATCAAATGCAGTTAAGATTTTGTAAAAAATGAGGAATGCAAGGGATTAATAAAAAATGCACAAAAAAATATAACGTGTCTCCAATCCATACTAACCAAGTTTTGCAAGCTCAGCTTAACATAATAGGCATTCTTCCAATACAAACATTGGTCTGTGAAAAGAAAACAAAGCAAAAAAAAATTAATATAGATTTCCCTTGTCAAATTCAGATTACAGTAGTGTTCAAATACCTTCTTTTCTTTTCTTGGGTTACCGTGACTTTCTTGATTGTACTCGACATCAACCAATATCGGAGCCGCATAGCTTTTTATTAGACAACATAAAATGAATCATACTTGATAAAAGGTTGAACACAACAAAAAATGTGCGACATTTGGACTGGTCTAAGTATAACTTCCAATCAATATAAGTACACCCAAAAAAAATTGAAACATTGTAGAACTTAACAAACGAACTAAGAGAATACCTTTGCATATTGACTATAAATCTATCAATAGCTAAGCAATATCCAATTAAAAACCTTAGATCATGTTTCTGAGGAAAATGAATCTTACGTCTGGTCAGTTAAGCGGCATGTCTGTGGAGTAATAAGCTCAGAAGTACCATCTACTGTTATTGAAGGCTCATCAATTCTGACATTCGTAAACCTGAAGAAGAGCTCATTGTACATTAACTCCTCAGCAAAACAATTTAAAGTGGCTCAAGCCTGTGAAGACTAAAGAACAATAGAAGATGACCTTCAAATTACCTGCCATGATTTATCAGAATTAAGTGATTAAGAAAATCAGAGGTGTCATCCATAAGCTAAAAACTTGAATCCATTTCTCAATCCCTCCACCCCCAATTTAGAATACTTTAATTCATAAAAAATTATAGGATACACAATTGAACAACCTATAAGAAAACCACGATTTGTACCTTAGATAAATATGCGGGTACTTAGGCAACACGATAAGATCATTAGCATGAATGATTTTCTTTATCTTGGTTTTCACAAAATAGTTAAAGGAATCCAAATGTTGCTTCACCAATCCTCTAACCTACAAAATCCCAATTCAGTGACAAGCAGTTATTGAAAACTAATCATGGGTATTATCTCATAAATCATCCTGTAATGTAATCCATATATACCACACAATGAGTTATTTTACCTTCAAGAACTCAGGAAGAAGCTGGAACTTGTCAACAGCAGATTTTATAGGAGCAGTTAGGAACTGCTTGTCAATGCCAGAATCACCAAAAGGGTAACTGTGCAACATAACCAACATTAGCATATATAGAAAATGGGGGCAAAAAAGACTTGAACCCCACAAAAAGTTTAGGCAAGAAAAGATCAAAGGAGTTGAAATAACTGCACAAAACAACACAAACCAAAGGTGACAGTTTTCCAACATTGTGAGAAAGAATCTAATATGAAAAATAAAAGAAGGGGAAGAAATCATGACTCACTGTTGATGATTCTGCTTGGTGGGTTGTTGCAAAGGATCGTGCTTGAGACCCATAGATGGATGAGTTGCACTTGCAGGGTTTTGTGTGTGTGTTGGAGCGGCAGAGAGTAAACCTGGCTTCAGCGTTTGCAACAAATCAAATCAAATCAAATCAAAGTTGTATTATAAAATATATAAACCCTTCAAAAGCCCTCTCCACGTCGATTCATTAGGAGTCCTCATGGGCCGGTTCAGTCACGCCGAATCCTACTCCAGATATTGATCAGACTAAATTTATAAACTTGGATCTAATCTGATTATGAATTGAATTACATTGATTTAACATTTAGATACAAATATATAAATTTAAATATTATATTTTGTTAATTCATAAAATTTTAAATAAATAAAAATTATAGAATATTTTATAATATATTTTTAAATAAATTTTATATCAATATAAAAAGTATTCATTTAAATAAAAAAATTATAATATAAGTTTTAAAGATCAAGTTAAATAATAGACCAAATTAAAATATAATGTGAACTTAACTTGAAAAATATATTAGACTTAATTTAAAAATTTAAACGTCACAAATTTAACTTCAAATCGGGTTAAGTTATCACCTCAATTTAGGTCATAATTAATCTTACTACTCAATATAAACTTTCTCCCCTTGTTTATTTCTTTAAACAATTTTTTTTATTTTTTGTTTATTTTCTTTATTTATGTTTTCATTTTTTATTTTTTATTTTATTTCTCTCTTTTTATAATATTTAGATTTGCTTAATTTAAAATAAAAAATACAAAAGCTCTCTCTCTAATATTGTGATTATAAGTTATTTTGAATATAAATAAGCCTTTGACTAAGTATTCTCATAGTTATTACTATGGAAGTAATTCTCGAACACTATAAATTAATCCAAACATATAAGCTATAAAATAAAAAAACTTGTTATTACTACAAGATATAAATTTTATGGAATCTTTTTCTAATAATGGCTATAAGTATTCCCAATCTCCTCTATCATATAATTTCTCATCATTATCTCTACATCTTTATCAAGTCTTTTAATTTCATATATTTTTCTCATATTTTATTGAATCATTTTTATCTTTGTAGCCCTAGTTATACTAATAATTGATAAATAAATTCAATTTAAACAATAAAAAAAAAGATATCAATTGGTGCAAATTTAGGCTGACGCAACTAATTCGAGTTAATCCTTTGCAAGTTGGGCCAAATCCGGGTTGTACTAAATCATACTAAGTATAATTTGGGCTAGCAAATTGTTGACCAAGAATGGTCTTATACGAGTTGTGGACTATTTAGGTAAACTTAGTGACTCGTATTTTATTTGCTTATTTATATAATTAGAGTCTAACAATATTAATTTTAAATAATTATTTGATTAACTTGTATTAAAAGAATTAAATTATTTTGTATTAAAAGATTGAAAATTAATTATTACTTAAAATACATGGATGTTTGTTTTAAAATGACTTTGAAATAAACTAAAAAAAAAGAAAATTAATAATTAGTTGTTACTGTCGTTGATTTTGACATTTTTTGAGTCTATGGACTACATCTAGTTGAGCCAAAATATATTCAAGTTTCAATTTTATTAATCTAATTTACATATTTTGTTGGGTTATTCAAATTGGTCAATCAAACTTGAAGTGTCAAAATAGATAAATTATTGATTAAATAAGTTTGATACTTAATAAAAAAAATAATGTGAAGTGATATGTGTAAAAATATATATATACTTATTCTAAAAACTAACTCACGAAATAAATAATCTAATTTAAGTTATATATTCCGAACAAACTTGAAGTACCTTCTACCACTTTGCAATGTCTTTTATATATAAGACACGCAAATACAAGGCTAACAATAGCTTGGAAAAGACTGCCAATGATCAAAAACTTCTCTCCTGTTTATACCTAAGACCTGCCAAATGATTAATCATCAAATCTATTGAGACATCAATATAGAATCCAATGTTGTGTCCATATTGAACTTTTTTTTTTCTTGGATACATATCTTGAACATGTTTTACTGTTCATTCATTTGAGGGAGAAAATTGTGGCGCTTTTGGTATGTAGCTTAAAGCTTTCTTCTTGTTCCATTACATTTTGTATATAATCTTTAAGATCTGGGGGTTCAGACTAGTGCACTATGACAATTTTATAGTTTGAATTGTAATTCTGTTTGAAGGATTTGAAGTGATTATTTTCAACAGTTATCTTAAGAGAAATTCTTAAGTACTTTATGAGTAAGAGTTTTTTTTTTCTCTATATAATAGATGTTAAGTTTGGGGTGAATAAATAAAATGTTATTATGTATTTAATTATGAAATAAGAGGTTTTTAATGTTTGTTAATGAAAAGAAAAGTGGAATGACATTCATATTTTGAACCACATTCTATAAATTTATGAAATATCATTTTTCCAAAAAAAAAATAGATGGGATTGTGATTTTATTATATTGTGGAAGAAAAATGCTCATTCACTAATAGAAAAAGGTGTCTATACTTTATTCAACTACCAAGTTTTTTAAAAATATTGAAAAATGACACATTTATAGAAAAAGGTGTCTATACTTTATTCAACTACCAACACATTTATAGAAAAATGTGTCCATGTTATTTCATTTGTAACTTATTTTAGTGGAAACTATTTGTAATAAATAGCATCATTATTTTGTGAGTTAGTAATTGGTATTTCTTTGTAGTATATCCCTTATTTCATTTATAAAATGACACAAAATAATTTTTTATAATTTATAAGATATTATCACTCTCCTTTTAACCTATTTTTCCTATCAACAATATTTTAAATGATTTTTTAATCTGAATTTTTATTTAATTTTAGTCTTAAAATTTTCAAAATTTGCACAATGCTAAAATTAATATTGTACCAATATCATAAAACATAATGTCATAATTTTAACATGAAAAATAATACTTGCACAGAGTTTTTGTCCTTTAAACCTTTAGAGACTCTCACCATGCAAGCTATTGAATAACATGTTGGCCCTAACGTATCTTTCTCAAAATGACCTATATTAGTCACCTTGAAGTCATAAAGGATATGATTTGTACAAATACTATAACTCTTATAACATGCCATTGGACACATGGCCTAATGCTATTGAACCACTCTCACCATCCAAGGTGGGGCGATTCATTCCCATCCGTTACCCTCCTTCAAATTTTGGTTAACAAAAATGTTAGCTGCTCACTTATTTTAGGATTAAAAAAAATTCATTACTCTAAAAATATATTATTTATAAGGAAAGATAAAAATAGTTAAATAAATATTATAAAAATTTCTCTTATCAAGTTGTTGACAAGTTAATTTTTAATATTGTTTTTAAAAATACACATTCATATTATATATATAATATATGGAAAAAGAAAGTTAACTTTTTTAACTTTTTATAAAGTATTTTTTTGGTCATTTTCATCAATTAAGATTTCATTTAATATTATTTCTCATACACTAACATGTGAAATCACTTTTCACTCCAATTTATTTTTAATCATATCAAATTGTGAAATTGAAATAGAATTCACATTTCAATTTACTAGTTCTTATTTTTAGTCTATAAAATTTTTTTCTTTATACCAAACGAGCAAATTGTGTACTATTTTAACTAGAGTTTTGGTAAAAAAACATTTCTATATACTCAGACCATATATTACACCATTTTTTTCATTTGTTAATGTAAAGTACACACTGATCTCAATAAATTTCTTATAAGCTCAAGGTTTTAGCAATATTATCTATTCATTTGTAAGATTAAAAATATAGTCTAAAAAGGAGACAATAATAACCCCCATTTATGAGATGGTACACATTCACTTTTATAGAACAAAGACAAATATCTTCCTCCCATAACACCACTAGCTTGGATTAAGGAAAATTTGTTAATAATCTCAATAAGTGACTGAGGATTGAAAGTAGATCTTATTTTTGGGATCAAACCGATTTAAAATATTCCGTGAAAATTTGGAAAAATATGCCTCTTTCAGTCCATTCAACTGCTAACCTACAGAATTGCACAGAATATACCCTCTAACCAAAGTTTTGTTTGGTTAACAAAAATGTAACCATTCGCTCTCATGATAATTAAAAATTCTTTTTTTTAAAAATGCATATTAACATGTGTCAAGTCTCATGCAACATTCCATCTTATGAACAGATGACCACTGCATAATGTCAATAGGGATCTTAAACGTGATTCCAACAACCCTTGTAACCCACAGCTCTTATAGAGGAAAATAATTGAGGATAATGATAAAAATTTTAAATGTGGTGTAGCTTTCTTTTGAAAATGATTAGATAAAATTGAAGCAATGCAAGGATTAAATTAGATTATATTGGTACTGAAGCAGTTATGTCCAGAATATCATTTCTCTTTCCCCATAAAAGATAAACATACTTTAAGCTGGTAGCACACCAAGAATAATTTTTAACAAGAGCATTTCCATCCATTAAAGTATACAATGCCTCATAATTTAAAATAAAAAAATACTATTGACACAAAAATACACTTCTCTGCTATGTTTTTGAGCAAAAGGTATCACATAACTTTAATTGCCTACGAGACTGTGTTCACACTTGAGGTCCCTGGCTGAATTTGAGATTCAACCTGAACTTTAGAAACTTCTGTAGGAGAACTTTCAGGTTGGACAGATGATGATAATTCAGTCTGGCTAGGTGCTGATGCTTGAATAATTTCTGGTGGCTTGAACTTGTTGATATAGTAGCTAAGTGATGGTCCAGAGTATTCAACTGTCTGCACCTGAGGTGGATTCCTACCAACTTGTAGTAGTACAAATGATGCTGCAGCAACAGAAATCAGGGCAAGACCTGCAGAAATTGCTGCTGTGTTCTCAGCTCCATCAGAAGAAGAGCCTGCACTTCCTGAACTTATTGCACTTTCTGCCACATAAACTGCTGGCTGGAAAGGTCATAAGGTATTAGACAAACATCTTATACCTACAAAACAGTTATCATGCACATGTTGAAGATGGCATTTAATTATTGCCTGCTTCATCAGAGTTCTATAACCCTTCAGCTCTTTTAAAAAAAAAAAAGTTTGACATGGGGATAACTTGTCAATGTAGATAAAATAGTCAAATTAGGTGAGATTTCTCATTGATTGGTTTTAAGACAAGAAGGTTAGAATAACATGAATTCTTCAATATAGCAGAACTGCCAACCCAGCAATTTACCTCAAAATAGAAATTTAAATATATAACAAGATAGCTACAGTCACCGAAATAACCATCTCTTATTACTCTAGCTGGATTTTCTACATGTTCCCCAAAAACATTAAACTTACAAGAATTAGTATATATATATATATATATTGTATGAAGGTTTCTCTAGTACCCTTCTTTTTTTGTAAAGGTACTAGTATCCCTTAGCAATTAGTGGTTAATATTTGTCTACATGTCCCACTTACTTCAAATATAAATACAGCAAGTTTTTTTTTTTCGGTATTTATATTTCAATTAAATGAGACATGTAGCTCTAGGTATTGGCCACTAATTGCTACGGTCCCAGGAACCTCTTCTATATTATATATGTATTAATTCTACAATGCATCCCTTTGCAACCCCTAGAGCAAAGTGACATAAATACTAACCTCAACTGAATATATGTTTGTCTGCCCTGCAGTGTCCTTCTCAACATAGCCTGTCCAACCCTGCTTACGAGGTGGATATGTACCCACTACTTTAGTCTTCTCCACTGCTAACCATTCCATACTGATCTTCCCAACCTAAATCACCATTAACAGAAGATTAACTTCTTTTTTAACTTCTCATTCATGTATTCAATCATATCAAATGCAGCTAGAAATCAAATATGGAAACTACAAACAAGAACATGTAGCTTTCAACTCTGCTTATGCATGAATGTAAAGAGACAGTCTTGATCAGAAAAGTCAGGCGAAGGATAGAACGGCAAAATGATTCAAAACACATTGAAATATACGTGAAATTGAAATCAAACAAGTTTTATTAACATCCAAACGAATTTGATAGAGAAGCCCACTAGACAGAAAGTTAACTTTCTATGTTTTTCTTGAACATCTCTAAAACATGCATAATTTCAGATCAATTAACATTAAGAGCACTGTGTCCCCACCTAGAGCAACAATGCTCCAGGCAAAGGCCCAACATAAGTTAACTTATAAGCTCATAGATAGACCACTAGGAAAAAAATTATCGTTGATATATTATGCTTATGAACAAAATCAAATTCAGTTACATGCTTTACTTCTGCTAACTTCCCCGAAAAAACAGTTTCTGAGCCACTGCTTTTACCAAATCTCTTAAACTTCTCATTTAAGCTATTCACAGAATTTGTATTGAGCACCAAAAAGAAAAAGAAAAAGAAAAAGAAACACCTTATTCATCTGAGAATGAACTGTTTGTTTATAGATTTAATTTTGAAATACTGACACTGTATAGAGTTTTAAACTATCAATGAACCATATGGTGCCGCCTATTAAAAAACCTGTTAAAAAATTTCACTACAAGTGAGAACCTTAATTACTACAATGATGTGGCACTCTCTTGTTTACCATTTTTTTTTGCTGAATAAAAATGGTAGTAAGGATAGGTTACTCTAATACTTCTGGTCAAGGCACCAATCACATGCTTGGAATCTCGAAGGGCAGGCATAGAAGTCCACCCAGAGGATTGCCTCTAGGGTACTCACTCAAAAGGTCCACCCAGTGGCACTTTCTAGTTTACTAATAGTTCAAAAGTTTTACTTATCAAATTTGATTCCGTTTATATCTAAACTATAGTAACATACTTAAAGGAACAACAATACTAATATTCATGTTGTCACCAAAAGAAATGTTAGTTACAAATTACAGATGTCAGCCAATCTGAAATACGCATATGATTATCTGACTGAAGCAAGACTTAACATGTGCAGATGTGCTATTTGAGTGACGATTGCCAGCATAGATCTAATGACATTCAAATCTATGCTCCATTTTGGACTAAGCTGTATATCTATCATGCCTGTCTTGACAATAAATTATGCTAGAACTTGCTCTTATAAATACAACTAAAAAATTAAAAGGTGCAAAACAAGCTTAAGTAATTCCAAATCCTCCTCATCAGTTGAAAATCATTCTGAACCTCAATCAAATTAACCAATATAAACATGGCTCTAACTATGATAATGCATGGGGGAAGAAAAAAAAAGAAAAAAAATGTATCACCAAAAATACTATTTGCAAAATAACAGTGTAACTAACAAGACTATATGTAATATTTGAAGGTAACTTATATTGATTATTGTATTTCCATGGCCCCATCTTCTTCATTTATCATTTTCCCCACATTTTCCCTGCTACCAAACACTAAATGGAGTAATGGACAAATTAAACAAAGCAGTAGATAATATTAAGAAAAAGGGTAAGTTTGAAATGAACTGACTTCCTTATCAGGGGCACAATCTTCCTCATTGCAGTCAGAGTCATCAGAGGAAGCTCTCACTGTGAACAAGCAGGGACTTGGCCTATTAGCTCTAAGGAGCTGCTTCATGGAGAATCTCCTGGTGGAAAACGTGCAGGTGCTGGCTGCTACAGATGCTTGCAATGCACAGGCCATTGGTTATTAGTAATGAATGAGTGATGTGAGGAAGATGTTACTATAGAATTGAAGTTTGAAGGGATAATGATCTCAAACAAAGAAAACAACCCAGTAAAGGGGTCTAAGAAAGTTAGGATTTTGATTGGATTGTGAAGGAGAAAAATGGGATTTGATGGTTTGATGGATGGATGGATGGGTGGGAGTGAAGCAAGGTGGAAAAAGGAGAAGGCACAGGTTTGAGGATGGGTGTCTGGTGGTGGAGCTTCAAGGGACTCTATGAGTGTGTATGTGGACACTACTATTGATTTTGTCAGACCAAAACACCTGGAATAATGGGTCATGGGTTATACCATTCATCCTAAGCCCACATAATATCTATTGTAATTTCCTAGAAAAATTTAAAATATCATGTACATTCGTGTGCATGAAGAAAATTTAGAAAAAAAGAAAAAGAGAAGACTTTAGAAAATTAAGATAATGAAAAGAATAGAAAGATAACATTTTTTTTTAAATTTTGATAAAAAATAATAAGTTAAGTAAAGAATCATGAAGCCGTTTATAAAAATGTGCTCACCTATTAACGAAAAATAATACTCTTATCAATTAATATTAGCATGTATGCTTATGTTGTGTCATAAGTTATATTTTCATTTTTTAGTAAATTATGTATTTTTTATATTTCGTAAATTATGTAGTCTTAATAAAGTATCTTTTAAGTAAAAAAGAAAAAAGAATTACATAGGAATATATCTCTATCAACTGCACCTGTAGTTTACATGGCCCAACAATTTGTAAATGTGGGTTAAGGATATAATGGTTCTGTGAATTTCGATATTTGTTAAAGGTTTGGTGTTCTTAATTTATAATTACTTAAAATTAAAAGATTCTTATCACCAAAAAAAAATCTAGCGACAATATCGAAATAAGTTTTTCATAAGTTGATTTGAAATTTTATTTATTTTACAAGCAGTAATTCTTGAGCATTATTTATTATTTCAATTTATTTTAGTAAAATCTTACGTTGAAATTATAACTTGCACAAAACTCACGCATCTTCTGCATGAATAGAACTAAATCTTATTAACAAATTAGTGATGTAAAATAAATGTATACATGTCATGACTATTTACAAAAATTTAAAGTATGATTTATCTTTTAAAAATAAAACAAAATTATATTTATCAACTAATTATAAACAGGTATCTAAAACAACCCATAGTTTACTTTGGAGTCATCTCTCTACCATGAGGAATGTAGTAACTGGGCCACGGATGGTCATATGTGACTTTAATTAGATTCTTCTTCCTTAAGAGGTGGTTAAGGGGGCGTTTATTTTGAAGCTCGTGCCTTCCAATTTGCTTAGATGATAAATTGTTGTCATATGGTGGATCTTGGGGCTATTGATTGTCAATTTACATGGTATCGTCAGAGGCAAGGAATGAATTCTATTTCCAAACGGATAGGGATCCTCTGTTAGTTAATAAAAGAGAGTTAGAAAAATTAAAAAAAAAAAAAAACTTGAAAGTTTAAGCATGTATTTTTGGTCAATAAGATACTCTCGTTTTTGGCCACAGGAGAAGATCCATATCCTTTCCAAATGACAAGTATTGTGGTTGGAGGACTTTTCTCTTGGAAGTGATCGTGAAAAACTAATGTAGACTACTGATCTTCCCATATGTGTGGGGCTTCCTAGTGGAGAGAAGGTAAAGATCTTTTAGAATTGTGGCAGCTTGGACTTTTCATCATAATTACCTTGGAGTGGTAGCCAAGGCTTGGGAGAGATATGCAAACATGTGGTACCATCGTGGTTTAAAATTATGGTTACGGTTGTGGTTGCAATTATTGCTATTGCAGATATTGTAACTGCTGTGATATGAGATATGAAATATGATTATTGTGACATAATTTTTTTTTTAAGCTTACACAAAATGTTCTATCTATTACAATTTAATATAGTCTGATGTAATATAATACAATCTTAATATGGTCGCAATATTATTACGTTGCGGAATTTTTTATGATTTCCTTTGACATCACAATTACGATCTGATGCAGTTGTGGTAGTAATCGCAATTGCAATATTACGATCACATTAGGTGATACATTCTGCATTTTAAAACCATAGGTACCCTATAGCCTTGATGAAGTTAGAGAGGATTCCTCCACTTCAACAAGGAGATGTTTGCTAATATTTTCATAAAGAAGCATAACATTGAGGCCCATATTAATGGTACTAAGAGGAAACTACAAACGATAGACTCGGTTTCCCTCCTCAATTTGGAGCGCCAACTCCAAAATGAATACAATATGATCTTATAGGAAGAAGAGTTTTTGTGGTATCAGAAAGCTATTAGGGAGAAATGGGTAATGTTTGGTGATAGAAACATGAGGTTTTTCCATGCCCAGACCATTACTGGCAGAGGAGGAATAGAGTGAATGGCCTTCTCTTGTCTAATGGTGCTTGGTGCAATGATGCAGAGGTGTTAAAACATGAAGCCCTTTCCTTTTTCTGCAGCTTGTTCGGCACCAAAGAGAACGTCCAAATCGCTCTAGCAAACTCAAATTTCAAACCGAGGTTGTGGGAGGAAGCCGTGGCTCATTTTGAGAAAGGGGTTATAAAGGACGAGGTATTCTTAGCTGTGAACTCCATAAAACCTTTTATAGCTCCAATTCCGATGGGTTTCAACCTTTCTTCTTTAAGACTTATTGGAATATTGTGAAAGAAGATATTTGGGGGCTAGTAAGGAAGCCTTTGTTTATGGTGAGTTTGACGTTTGAATTTCTAAAATACTTGTCAGTTTTATTCCTAAGATTGATCCTCCTTCTTGTATTAAGAATTTCTCCTTATAACATTGTGCAATGTGATCTATAAGTTAATAACTATGGTTTAGTGAACTCATTACAACCTTACATGGAGGATATTGTGGGCCATTTGCAAAGCAATTTTATTTCGAGCCTGGGCACCTCAGATAACAGTACTGCAGTTTAGGAGATTGATTGTATACCATAGTTATTGGTCCAAGAGTAAACATGGTGACCTTATTTTCAAACTGAACCTGAAAAAAAGTCTATAATAAGGCGGATTGGGAGTTTTTATAATGCATGATGATTGAGTTTGGTTTTCCTTTGAGCATTATTAAACTCATTATATGCTGTGTAAAGTCACAAACTCTAACTTTGTTGTGGAATGGGAATAAGCTCTCGCCCTATAATCCATCTCGTGGCCTCATACAGGCGATCTCATGTCACCTTATCTCTTTTGTATTATGCACGAAAAAACTGACTTCAATGATTGTAGAGAAGCTCAATAATGGAGATTGGGCCCCAATCAAAGTATCTTGTAGAGAGCTTGATATCTTACACCTTTTCTTTGTTGACGATATTCTATTGTTCACTAAGGCAAAGTTTTCTCAAGTGCGCATGATTACTAGAGCTATGTGCTCCTCTTTGGTGCCCAGAAGTAAAAAGGAGAGGCTAACTAGTATCACAGGGATTCCTTCCAACCTGGGGAAGTACTTAGGATCTCCTCTTATTTGAGGTATTGTGAAACACACATACTTTAATTTCATGATTAAGAGAATTTAGACTCATCTAGCCTCATGGAAGGGTAAACTCAAGGAAAGAGCCAGTAGCACAACTTTAGCAAAATCTATTCTAGCATGTACTTGTATACATGTCATGCAAAACCTATGGATCCCTCAAACTGTTTGCTTTTACCTCAAGAAGTTGGTTAAATATTTTATTTGGGAAAGCAATGATACTAACAGAAAACTTCACTTGGCTAATTGGAATATTCTCTTTTCCCCTCGAAATTCTAGTGGATTAGGTGCGCGTGAGGCTAGGCTCTCAAATACATCACTGCTAGGAAAACTTGGTGGAGTTGGAGCAGTTGAATGAGACTGTTGTGGCCTTGCTGGACTTGACTGCAGGGGTTGTTCGTTAACGTTGATGTAGGGGCTGAGTATGGAATGGTTTAGGTGGTGGATTTGGTGGACCTTGACTCTGTTGATGAATGGCTTAGGAGGTGGTTTTGCTTTATGGAGGTTGGTTGTTGTGCTGGGTTTCATTGATGGGGGGCATGAAAGTTCTCTGTTTTTTTAGAGTGGCAGTGTGTGTTTGATGGTTGTTCGATTGGAGGGGTTATGGGGCTTTAGATGATTTGGTGAGGAAAGCTTCTGGGTTTCAGTCTTGCTATTTTTCTAGTTTGATGAGTTTTCTCTGAGTATCGTCTTGCACTAGTTTTAAAGGATGGAAAATGCAGAGATGGAAAGAACAATGGCCCTCCCTCTTGAAAGGAAACTACTGCATAAACGCTGCCATGGAGGAAGAGAGAGAAAGTGATTTGGGAGATTAATAAGACTGATACGTGGATGCTAACGTGGAAACCAACGTGGCAATAAACATGGCACAAGAGCACTTAGCGTTTCACAATGGACTCAGATAGGTAGCATCAACATGAGATAGTATAGAAAGACTAATATAATCTCACTTTCTATGTCGCATAAACTAATTTTATGTTAATTATCTTTTAAGAATTAAATTTATGTCAATTTTATCTTTTAAGATTAAATTAGTAGTTTATTCTTACAATTAATACATTTTAGTATTTTTAACAAAATAACATTTCTGGGATTTTTTTTAAAAAACCGTGTATTAGATTTTAGGGCCTAGAATCAATTTCCAGCATTAATAGGATTTGCCACCATGCACAAGTTGATTTTAGGATTATTTTTTTTATGGTAATTTCAGTGCATTGTACATTTGCATTTCAAACTACTAGATTCTAGCATTCTACATTGAAATTGTGTACAAGTTTAGAGCTATTACACATCAGAGGTACGATTGAATTTTCTTTTGATTTTTTGTGCGTTGATGGAAATTTTTTTAAAAGATATTATTGTTGTGAAAAAGATTATCTACACTAATCAATAACATTTTATAGAATGTAAATTTAACTAATCTAACTGTAGAATTATATGATATTATATCGATGAATCGATCATCATGCGCACCAAAGTTTAGATAAATTAGACATTTATAAATATCTAATCTAATACTTAACATTTACTTATAATTTAAAAATATATTAATGTCAAAATAAAGTGATGTAATGGTATCAACTAATTTTTAAATTATATAAAATTTTGAAAACTTGATCTACTTCATCAAAATTGTCAATCTAACTGGATTGATGAAATTCAACATCTATAAAAAGTTATTAAAGTATAAATATATCAAGACTTACACATTATGTAATTGAATCCTCACTTAAATAGAATAAATCTCCAATTTAGTTCTTGAGTGATTTTCGAAACATTAATTTGTTTCTCAAAAGATTAATGACATTAAATTAGTCATTAAATGATGATTTTGGTTCATCGCATGAAATCAGATTAGTCATAATAAATAATAACTTTTGAGCTATTTTAATGTAAAATCAGTTTCATTCAATGACCAAATCATTATTCTAATATCTATTGTTATGTAGTAATTTTTTACGTGTTTTAAGACTTTATCTTTAAAAAAAATAGTAAATTCATGAACTTGTGCCCTCTTGGAAAGCTAACTTGAACTATGAACATTGGTACATTTTTTTTTGGAAAATTACATAAATACTGAATTTACATATTTATTAATAAAATTTGTATAAATAATTATCACTTACATAAAACGTATAATAACCTTTCTCACAACAATAATATCTTTTTTTTGTTTGTTTTTTAGATTTTCCTATTGTGAAATGTAGAACATATGCATACCCATTTGCTTTCTTTTGGTGATCTACGGGGTACAACATATCTATTTACGAACAGCTAAATTGAGTAACCAAAGCTCTTTAAAACCAAGTCGTACCTTGTTTGCAGGCCTGCCTACTAATTACTAATTTATTATTAATTATTTAATAACTAAATATTATTTAATGATAGCTTTATAGTGATTTACGTTAAAACTTACCAATTCTATTACCTTCTAGTAGATTTTTGCATAGATTCATAGACATTTAGGACTTCCCCTGCCTGATTGTCATTGCAGAAAACAACTTAGTTGGCAAAGGTTCCTGATTGAAGTGTAGGCAAGTAAATCGTTCGCGTTTATAATCTGATATGTTCTTTTAACTTTGGCCTGATTAAGGTTATATGTTTTTAGAGAGAGAGAAGTAAAAGGAATGATATAATAAAAAAAATGTAACACATGCGTAGTACATTTCTATTTATCTATTTTCTTCTGAATTATCTCCCCATTTTCACTCATAAAAAGTGAAAATAGAGGAATGAATTCCCCCAAACCTTGCTCTAGTGTTTCGACCTGAACAAACTGAGACCCAAAAATTTCTTCAACTTCCTGAAGATACTAGGGTTCTTCGCTGGTGTTCCTTTGGTGGTCGATGTCAATGCTTGCTCTCCTGCAAAGCAATAGTCAGACAAGCTAGCAATATGATGTGCATTGAATCAATATGGAAAAATACTTATATTTTGAATATTCAAGTGAGAACATATAAATATGGAAAAATACTTATATACTAAGAGTAATACTTTTAGTAGCTTTATAATTTACAAGATCTAATTTAATAATATTTTATTTTGAATCCAACAGTATATATGATTATGAGATTATGCAGTGCCATGTGTTATGTTCTTACTAGAGTGGTGTACTAATCATAGAATACACAAGTGGTTTAGTTGATGATTAAAGATTATGCATCTTGCCAACGAGCTTGTAGCTCAACTGACACAGACTGGGGCGTCCAAGGTTTTATTTTCTAGTAGGCCACTTACCCATGTCCCCAACCTAGGTGCATGCACCTTAAGTGTGTTTTTTTTTTCTTTTAATGCATATTGTTCTTAATAGTTAAGATCATTATTCATTTTTTCCCCTCAATAATTGGACTTGTAATACAACAGAAACATGCTGAGGAGCGTAATTTCTTGTCCTTACTCTTACGGGGATAATAGCATCATTTTAGCTATGGGGCACCACCTTTTTTTGTTATGGTCTTGTAATGACAAAATAAAATTCGGACTTGAGACTCCTATTCATCGTCGACATATGAACATGTCAAAGTACTTCCAGAAAGATATCAATTTGCTATGTCAGAACCTGCAGCCTCAACATATATTTTAAAAGTATGCACCACAGTTGATGAACATCATAAAATCTTATCCGTTTCTGTTAGTATTAGTAACAATCTATTCATAGTGCAGCATTACAAAACAATTCAAATCCAGTTAAGTAGCATTACCGTCAGTCATGTTATCATGGGAAGACGCATCAGAGCTCAAAAGATGTGATTTCCTTGACCAATACTCTTGAAACCTCTGTTTCGCGTACTCCTTGTAGCCAAAGTCAATTTTGTTTACATGCTCCTGGATAAGGCATTCAGAAGATAAGGCAATGGTGATTAAAATGTTTATTCCCATCTCTACAGTGTAAGTAGAACTTCTAGTAGACACATGCCCATTGGATTGGGATAAGCTTTTCTATCACTAAAAAGTGTTTTTCTCATAACAAAAAATTTAGGTAGAATTATGCTTTAGGATCCAGAAAAATATACTATTTAGAGGGATCCTTATGGCTATTTAGTTTAACAGTCTAGTCATTAAAAGCGACTTATTTGAATAACCAAACTCTAGTTTGATCATTGATCCATGAATGTAATAAATTCAATCCCCCAATCTTCAAATTTAAATCTCCCAAAAACTTAAAAGGGTAAAAGGTAATAATATGATTAAAAAATGACGTTCACCAAAAAAAAAAGATTAAAAAATTATACTACTAAATTTTCTATTTGCAGATGCACAAGAAAGTCAACAATCAGTAGACAAACGAGGGTATAATGCTTTTAAAATGTGGAAAAACATGGGTGAATGAAAACATGCCTTTTCTTGGCTTTCAGAGGGTTAACTTCCAAAGAAATTATTCAGTAAACTCAGTGTATGCATACCATTTGCATTGACAGAAACATGGATTTCTAGTTATAGTAATGATTCTTTTTATAGTAACCCATGGTTTCTATTTATGGACATGGTGCACATACATCAGGTGTATTGAATAACTTCTCCCATCCCAAGGACTCCGCCACATCCATCTTAAAGATATAGGAAGATTAAATATAGAATAACTAATGCTAAAGTGAGAAAGTGAAGATACCGAAATTATTCCCCACACGCCCCATAATAGATGATTTGCAAGTGTATACTTCTCAACTTCATTAAGCAGCTGCTCCACTTCACTGTCACTAGGTTGTTCACCTGTGATCAAATCCAATAATTTCAGGATGACAACATCATAATTGCAGTGTTTAAGGTGAGGTGACACATGTATATTTGATGAAATACAAGAATACATTTATCTGTACTGTTTGTTTAATTTATACCATGCAACTTTGTTGTTCCATTTATGAAATAGAATATCAATGTTTATAAGTTGAAAGAAAACACCAATTCCTCATTAAAATAATTTACAGTAAAAGATGAATATATGTTAAATAAAACCAAGACAACCATGCAATAGAATCTTTAGAACATACAAAAACTGAAACATCACCTGAAGAACTCAAATATGTCCGCACAAATCTTTGACGCTCCTCCAAATCTGTCAAGCGAAACAACAAAATGAAAGCCATTTTTGGCTGGACATAACAAAAGAAATGAATGAGAAGAAATTCAACAAGCCGCATACCAGGATATTTACTAAAGTCAAGAATATGTGGGGTTTCTGTATGATAGTTGGCAGCCATCTCAGAGAAGTGGTTTGCTATATCATATGCCACAGGATTATAACTTGCATATTCATAATCCTGTTACAAAAGTGCAGCATTAAAATCATATTTGCTGGCTACGACCTATTAATCCCTTACGTCTTTTGACTCTTGTAAAAGATAACTCAGTAAAGAAAGATCAACCACATAGACTATGAGTACACCATTTTTATTAAATAACCAAATATCATATATTTTCAGCCACAGCCCACATTAAAAAAAAAAAAAGTGATCACTTGCAGGAAACGATTCTGTTATCTACATACACATCATCATTCAAAATCTCTTCTAAATTATATCTATCAAAGTCATTGTCGTCAAAGAGATTCCCTTATCTCCCAAAATTAAATTCGTTCTAAAATTTTGATTTGACCTTAACATGTTGAACATGCTCTCCTACAACTAGGACAACTCAAAAGTCTTACATCTACATACAAAGTATTATCCTGCCAGCATTATAAATAGGTTTCTCCTTTATAATGATTTTTTTTTGGTTATGGAAAGGAAATGGAGTTGCTGGTCTTAAAATATACTCAATCCCTTTCTTGTCATACCTCTTGAACCATCTCCCAGAGCCTTATGTACCAGCTTTTGTAAGAATATAATTCTTCCATAAATTTGGATACAATTCAATTCAAGTGGAAACAGGGTCCACAAGACATTCAATAGTGCAATCGAAGTTTCTATTCTAAGGGCCAGGTCAATATATGGGAAACAAGCTCTGATGTCTTATACAAAATTTAAATATCACTTGGCAAGCCTATTATGATAGAAATAGAACTAATAATTTCTTCAGAGCAGTTCCTATAAGAAAATTAAATTGCAGCTCATTTCCCCACAAAGGTGTCAGCAATAAAACCATAATTTCACTAACTAGCATAAAGAGAAACTCACTATTATGGTCACAGAATTGGTCTCTTCATCAAGCATTATGTTGCCATATTGTAAATCGTTGTGGCAAAACCCTATGTGTTGGTGAGTGCCTGATAGTTCTTTTTCCAAAGTAGAGATTTCCTTGTCAATTGTGTCCAAACGAAATGTTTCAACTTCTTCAGGGGAAGACAAACGCCTGGCTTCACTAAGCCAATTTCTGAAGCATTAAAATAAACCTATTTGAGAAATGATCAAACTGTACTAATAACTGCATTCTTATTTGTCAAATAAACAAATTCTTCCTTCTCACATTTTTTGGGGTGGGGGTGGGATGGGTTTTCAGGCAACACATACCTCAATCTATCCCAAAGGTACACGTTCTTTGGACCAGGCATGTCAAGATCATGGAACTCCTTCATTTTGGCCGCTATAAGAGCAGAAATAGATGGTTCACGCAGATCAGATGCTGATAATGTCTGATAAATCCACAACAGTGTATAAGCATATCAAGTTCATAGATGGAATAATGCAAAATGAATAAAAGCAATGACTAAGTTTTATAAATAATTTACAATGCTGGACGAATAAAAAAAAAATGAAGGTAGTTTTTAGTAATATCAGTTGTATATTGCATTCATTCCACAGTTTCCATTCACCAACCGGTCTATAATAACAATTTGCCTGAAAGTAGTTAAAGTTATTAAGTATTAAGATGAATAATGAAAAGTAAATATCAGATTACCCGTGCATGGATGAATTCTTCGATGCGACCATTTGCAAACCTTCCTAGTAAACGAGGTCCCTGCCCATTCTTTGACATAAATTCAAATGTTTGGACCTCAACATCCCTATCAAAGAAAATGTCAGTACCCTCACCATAGATTCTAACTAGAACCTTTCGTGAGGTTTCCCCTGCTGTTGTTTGCCATTTTATTTGGAATACCTCATTCGTCATTGCCCCCTTGAGAGGGATCACCTGCAATGCATTTGCATCAAGTACATTCTCCCATTTACCGGCCAATGATTTCAACATCTCCTTTGCTTCTCCTGGAAGACAATCTGCTTTGTTGCTTACAGGATTTTCCACAGCATCTGCATTATTCTTTACAAGATTCGCTACAACATCTGCTTTGTCTTTTACAGGGGTTTCTTCAGTACCTTCTTTGTCATTTACAGGATTTTCTGCAGCACCTGCTTGGTCATTTACCGGATTTTCTGCACCACCAGCTTTAACATTAACAGGATTTTCTGCACAACCATCCTTGTCATTTACTGGATTTTGTGTGGCACCTGATTTGTTGTTTACAGGATCTTCAGCTGCACCCATTGCAAAACTCTCCAATACTCCAAGTAGAGGCAAGGATTTACTGAAAATATCAAGTTCCTTTTATTTAAAGCTTTCAAACCTGGAAAAGCAAGGATAATACCGCAAACAAAAAAGATTAATTGTACAAGCCATTCAACTCATAAAAATGATATAAATCAGGGATGATTCAGCATTGAAATTGAATTGGTAAACAATAAGCAAGTCTCTCATTCATTTTCTGTTTGGTAAAAGTGGATAGATTGCTTCACAAGTAAGGCAAGGTGATCCACAATTAATTGATGCCAACGAATGAAGGATCATCAGCAAGAATCCAACCCAAGACCTTTTATATAGGCACAGCCTGATCCTACCAATTGAGCCAATTTTCATTGGTAAAAGATGTCTAAAAGATAATAGAGAGGCCTAAATTGTATACCGGTCTATAAACCAAAAAAATAAAAAATGAAAATTGATTGGGATATATAAACTAAAATCAAAACCATTTCTTTCCAACCAATTTATTGGCATCCAAACAATTTCCTACAGAACATAACCTGCACTTTCTCGTAGCTCCATTTCATCGTTTTCTTTTCCAATGAATAAAACAAAACGTGTCATATTCCTCATGATTACATTGATTAAACACAAAGGTTAAATTCATTCCCTATACTTTTTGAAGTTTGTAATTGGGACGCTACAATTTTAAAATTTTCTAATTGGATCCCTACTGATAGAGCACTATATAGTACTCTAACAGCAAGCTAAATTCAGGACCCAAATTAAAATATTTTGAAACTATAAGAATCGGAATCCAAATAAATATTTTTGAAATTATACAAAACCGATTACAAACTTTTAAAATTCTCGTAGCTTCAAAAAATTTCTAATCGGGTCCCTAAATCCTGCTTATCATTAGAGCACTATAACGATGCTCTTAACACCAGAAATCTAATTACAAATTTTTGAAACTATAAAAACTTAGTTAAATTTTTTTAAAACTACAAAGACCTAATTATAAACTTTTAAAATGTATGGACTTATTTAAACATATTAGTGTATGTTTGAATTAACTTATTTTTTTGTCAAAATATCTTATAATCAAAATTTAAAGAGAGAGTTTTTGAATTAAAAAAAATGATTATTACCTAAAATTTAAGCAAATTCAAACATGCATCTAAAAAGTATAAAGAATTAGAGAATAATTTAACCAGACACACAGATAAGGATAATTTCACAATTTTGATGTATGAAGCCCATTTTCCCACAACAAACTCAACAATTTCCATCCCAAGCCCAACCAAACAAACAAGCCTTTGCATCTCAAAATGGAATTCTTGCGACGCAGCAAAGACTCCAAACACACCAACCTCAGAAAAGGAACAGCGTGTGAGGTCGGCACTACGGTGGTCGGTGGCCGGCAACCGGTGACCTCGCCGCTTTGAACGAGAGAGAAAAGGTGAGCACAAAGATCCTGTTGATTTGAAAGGTTTGAAGGAAATGGGTTTATATAAATAAGGAGTGCTTCCACCGCCCAACAACAAGATGCCAAAAGTGGGGTGGACATCGAGGGAGGGAACAACTACTTACAAGCTTGCTTTTGAATTTTGGACGGCGAGACATGTGGTTAAAATTAAGGTTACTAAAAATAAAAATGTTTTTTTTTTAATTTCATGATGGATGTTTTATGAAAAATAAATTTGAGTAATGCAGCTAGCTATAAATAGATTTTGCCAAACGACTTCATAGCGGATTCGGATTGTCTCCGGCCGCTGGACAGCCAACTTTCCTTTTTTTTTTTATATTTTAATATTTAAAATATTTATTAATTTTAAATTAACAATTTATAAAAAATTTATTCCAACAATACTGTTTCAAACCAGATCCCTTCATAGCCAACTTTCCTTTTTTTTTAATTTAATTTAAGTTATTAGATAACAATTTATAAAGTTTCTTTTAACCATATTTTTATGTCATGCTTCTTACACAGAATAGAAATGAAATCGAAATAAGTTTGAACGAAATCACTGTTTTTAATTCACAATGTGGTAACTTTCATAATAAAATGACTTGGATAATTCACAATGTGGTAACTTTCATAATAAAATGACTTTTCCAAGTCATTCAATTGTTTGGCATAGGGAATTAATAGAGAATGAAATCAAATCTCATCTAAATAACACAAATATTAACCTTTGTAAGAAGAAATGATTATTCCTGATTTTACAAAATAAGGTATGGAGTGAAATCATCATTTCAAACTTTTTATTTTACTAATAAATATGGAAATACTCATTTGAAGAAATAAAGAATGAAACAGAATCACCATTTCCCGTAACATTAGAGTTCTATTTAGCACAACTTCTCTAACTTAAGTCTTGGGATTATGTAATTGACTACCCATGATGGTGTGTCATGGAATTTATCTTATTTATTTGGCCCCTGCTAAGATAGTAGTTAGTTAGAGGAAGGAAGGTAGAAGGGTTCAGGGGCGGAGGCAGGATTTTAATCCTAAGGACTGAGAAAATCATCTAATTCAGGATGCTTAGTCAAGTCTTTTAAAGATATTATGTCCATCAAACACCTTCCTAAACCAAGTATATTTGCCTTGTCTCCCATAGAGCCCAACTTTAATAAGTCACAATCATAAAGAACTTGAGAGAACACAACCTTTCTAGCATAGTAGAAAGTTTTATCATGAACCTCAAAAGGAAAAATGATCTAATTGAAATCCCTGATCAGATCCTAAGGTAAGTTAATTGACTTGCGAAGAGTAACTAAGTAATCCCAAAAAGTAGCTCTCAAGGATAGAATAAGACTTGCATAAATCACACTACACATTCACTTCTTATTGCTACTAGATATCTCAAGAGTAATACATTATTAGAAAGTATGTAAGACCTAAATCGCAAAGTTTCCACAAATACATAGAGCCTAAATCTCTCTGGAATGGCCTTGAGCCTCTACAATCTCCATTGCTGAGAAACCCAACATCTCTTAAAATTTATTGACATGCTGGAACAAAATATGAGTTTTAATAAACCAGCATCTGGTTTAATATGAGCTTTAACAAATTATTCAAAGCTGGGGGGGACCATGGCCCATACACGTCCCCCTTGGTTCCGCCTCTAGAAGGGTCAATGTGGTTGTAACTAGGAGTGTAAATTAGTTCGGATAACCCGACCAACTCAATCAATCTGAACCCAACCAATTAAATTGGTTCGGTTTGGTTTATGTATATTAATTGGTTTGAGTAAAATTCAAACCAATTAAAGTTTAATTTATTCGATTTTCAGATTTGAAATTTCAAAACCGAACTAAACTAAATCGAACAAAATCATATATTTATATATTTTATTATTCTTATTATTTTAATTTATGCTAAAACCTTTTTTGGCTACTACTTGTTGTTTTAACATTTTGTAATACTTTTTCAGCTTCCAACCCCTAAAACGTCATCTTCATCCAACGCAGAAGGTCAGAAAACTCTTCTGCCAAAATGTTTGGTTCTGCTCACTGGCACCGCAGCTCACCATAGGTTTTGCTCCACCACAACTCAGGCCAGATTTGCTACGCCACAGCTCAGGCCGCACCATTCGTCCAACGCAGAAAAAGACACTAGTGTTTTAACTCTATTAATAATAATTAGTCATGAGTTGTATAATTACTAATTTTCTAACTTATTTCATCATTAATTTCTTAAATAAGTTAGTTGGATTATAAAATTAACTCTAGTCAATATTAGGCATAGTATATATTGAAAAATTAAAAAATTAAAATTGTTTGGTGACATCCCTAGCTCATTCAGCAATTGTCTGAGCTTGAAAAATTTGTTTTTGTCCAAAAATATGCTATCAGGTGCTATTCCAAAAACTCTTGGAGAGGTGAGAGGATTGGAAACTTTGAATCTTTCCTCTGACTAACTCTCTGGATTCATTCCTATTGAGTTTCAAAATTTGTATGTCCTTCAACTTTTGAACCTCTTTTATAATGATTTAAAAGGAACCATTTGTAGTGGTGAAGTTTTCCAAAATCTCTCTGTTGTCCATTTAGAAGGCAATAAAAAACTTTACTTGCATTTTGTATGTGAGCCTCATGGCCATGAAAAAAGGCATATTAGACATTACATCATCATAACCACAATGGTAACACTGGTATTATGTCTGACAATTTGTTTACTACTATACATAAAGAAAAGAAAAGTGAAGGTAATAGTAATAACATCATCTAAACTTAGAAGCTTAGAAATAATGAATTGACTTTAAAAGTTCTAGTATTAACTTTAAAAACTATGAATTTCTAACTCTGATTTATGAGTACTTAAATAATGGGAGTTTGGAAGATTGGATTAAGAGGAAGAGAAAGTATGCAAACGAAAATGTGTTGAACTTTATGGAGAGACTGAATATAGATATTGATGCTGCTTGTGCATTGGATTACTTGCACAATGATAGTGAAGTTTCTATTGTGCATTGTGATTTGAAGCCCAACAACATTCTCTTGGATGAAAATATGACTTCAAAGGTTGGAGACTTTAGATTTGTTAGGTTGTTAATTCAAAGTTCAACTAATCAAGTTTTCATTAGTTACACTCATGTCTTTAAGAGTTCAATTGGTTACATATATACCTTCAGGTTAGTAGCCTCACAACTTTCTGTTTAATTGAATAGTAATAACATACAACTTGTCAAGTTAAATTATCTTGAATAATTTTTTAACTTATTCAAATATAATTTCTTAATACAAATATCAATATGTTTCTTTATTCCTTCTTTATGAACCTTTTAATACACATTCTGAAACATGAAATAATTATTAGTATTTAAATCAATAAGTTTGATTCTATTTTTAGAAATTTTTTCATAAGTTTATTATGTATTTTTTTAATGAAAAACTAATTATTTAATTAATTTTTGTGTTAAAAAAATGATCAATCTGATCACCCGAACCAAATTAATCCGTAGATGTTTAGTTCGGTTTAGTTCGAATTTAACTATAAAAAAATATAAAAAATGAACTAAACTAAACTAATTAATTTTGATTAGTTCATATTTTTTTTTCAAGAACCGAATCAAACCACCCACTTACACCCTAGTTATAACTACCTGATACCATGGAGGAAGTGTGATAGGTTCATGCATTCTGCAATGATATAATCTTCGCTCATTGCCATTTGGATTTTGGAGGAGAGCTCTACCTACCTCGAACAAGACCTGTATCTCAGTTACTATTCAATAATACTTCCTCTTGCAGTTGTTTCTTTATTCCTGTTTTCTATTATTGATCATCCATCCGAGTTAGAGGTTTCTTTTGTTTTTTCTCTACCGTGCCCAACAAAAAAGGGTAAAAGCTAAATAGATGGTTGTTGAACAAGGATAATAAAGTGTCCCGATCATGAGGATGACGCAAAAATTTCATGCAAAGTGTTTTTAGTGGGAAGGTTAAACTCATAATTATGCAACTTGAACCTTTTTTTTTTATCAATATAATTATCCCCTCAACAAAATTATTCCTAGCTAGCTAGCAGATTCCAAAGGTATAGTGAAGTTACAATATGTTTGGTAGAGATTCTCAACAGCTTTTTTTTGGGAAAAAAGCTGTTTGAATAGTATTTAATCATGTTTGGTAAAATTAGTTTAGAATAAAAATTCATGTAAAATAAAAGCTTTTTAAATATTTTTATAATCTTTGAAAGATTGAAGCTTGATTTTACTTATAGATTATTCCTTCTACATTTTGATATGTAAATACTATTTTGTCCTCAAGTAAATAATTTTTTAATCATTCTATACCTATTTTAGTAATTTAATACATAAAAACGATTCTTTTTTATATCATCTAATGTTATTAACTTAAAATCGCTTTGTAATCCTCTAAACATAAAAATGAATCAATTATAATCGATTATAACAAAAAGCTTTTATACAATAATCGATTACTAAACATAATCAAATTTTTGTAACTATTCCAAACACACCCTTAGTCATAGGTTAGGAGTTTTAATGAGGATGGAAGAGAGTAGCTCATAGTGGAATGAAATGGAAAGATAAAAAATAGAAATAGAATAAAATACGTCATTTAATTGTTTAAATATTTAATAAGTTTAATGAAAGAGATGAATTGATTACTCAAATTATTCCTTCTATGATCCATAAAATTGGAGAGATAAAAATGAGGGGTTTTGAGTGGCAAGTAAGAACTTATTGATTTTTCCTTATCATTATATTCCCTTATTTAAAATAAGTTTCAAATATATTTTCATTAAGTTTTGTTATTTCATTTTATGTCATTCTCTCCATTGTCATCCTCTCAAATATTTAGTTTTCCTATGTCTGATGTAAATAATAATAAAAAAAAAAGAGTTGTGAAAACTATACCTTTGGAATTTTATGCATGATGAAAACTCGTGTCTTTGGAATCTGCTAGCTAGCTAGGAATAAATTACAAAGGTATAGATTAAGTACAAAACTATGTATTGCTTTGATAATATTGCTTACAACTTATAATTGTATTGATACTACATAGCCTTATTCCAGGCGAACTTGTAATATTGTTTTGATACTACTTATTAGATTAAGTACTTATCATTTTAAAAGTTATAGCTATTAATCAAGGAATTTTATTTTTACAATAAAAAAATAATGATAAAAAATTATAAATCACATATCAAAAATATATGTTTAAAATAATCGTAATTAAATATTCAAACATAAATGAACCTATTAGACTTTTTATAGTACAAACGTGGCTACTGACAAGTTGAACTATCAAATATTTTTAATGTACGCTCATTCATGAGTTTAAGTATGATTTTCTAATAATGGATTTAAATCCTCTAAAGTGAAAGATACACTTTAAAGAATAAAATACGATATCGTAATCATTGATAAAAAATAAAAAGTTTATGAGTTTATAAGATACAATTACTACTATCTGCATAACAAATCATATAGGTATAATAATCTATATCATTAATTTTTTCATCAACAATTACGATTTTATACTTTATTTTTCAAAGTGCATCTCTTACTTTAAAAAATCTAAATCTGATTACTGGCCTCATATAAGACCAATAGATCGATAGAATGTAAAATGACAGATCAATCGAACCCTCAATATAAGTTGATAGCCATTTTAAATAATGCATCTGGGGCAATTAGCTCAGAAGAGATTCCTGCAGGTGGGCAATTGGTCCAGTACCTTTCGTTAATGATTAATTGTAAGTACGTGAACGTCAGTTTTCAGTATCAAATTAAAATCCAACTGAAATATGACATAAATGTTGAAGAAATTATTGACTTAATCAATGTTTTGGTCACTGTAAATTAAACTTGTGCCATGAATGATGAAACTTTCAATTTAGTTATCATTCTAATTCTAATCAAATAAAATTTGTACAACCTTACTACAGAGTACAGATAGATATATATGTAACTGCAGTACCAATTCACAGAAAGAAATCTAAAACCAACTCACTTGCCAAGCAAGTTCTAAAGCTCAGGAAGTAAATGCTATACGCAACAGCACGTGGTCAAGACTCAAGAGAATCATGCTTCACAAGTACTTTATTTCCCACGAGATTGGATTTATTTATTTATTTATTTATTTTTGGTTAACCATGAGATTGGATTGGTTGAAGCATTTGGTGTTTGTGAGGAAGTCTTCGAATAAGTTACTAATAAAGTAGTTTCGCCGCAAATGTTCCGTTGTTGACATGGTAAAGGTTCGTCCTCGGAAGAAAAATAACAAGTAGAAGATGCTTGAAATACTAAATTATTCTTGATAGTCTATTATATTTATACTATATAGTCACGGTGGGAAAAGTCAAATAAATGATTGTTTGAACAAGGATAATTAAAGTGTCCTGAAAAAGATGAGGAAGCAGAGATGCAAAAAAGCGTTTCCTACATGGGATTGGTGGGAACAATTGTTAATATATAATCATGCATCTTTTATTTAATAATTTCTTTATTTAATATTAAGAGAATTATTAAAATAAACTTATAGGAATATATAATATTATTCTAGATGTAATTATACACCATGGCTAAACTTAAATTGGGTTATGAAATTCATAAAGCATCATAACATGTAATTCAGTAAATATTTTCCCCCACGTTGTCATTCTCTTCTTGTTTTTTTTCTTCTAATAATTAGAGTAGAGTATAAGTCTTTAAATTATGTTAATATAAGCATTAGGGATGGCAGACGGGCGCGGGAATTTGAGAATTAGTAGCCTCCGTCCCCCGCCTCCGCGAATAATATCCGCCTATTCAGTAGTCTGATTGCCCTTCCGCAGAACGAAAGATTCTACGTATCATGATCTCTAAATTGTAAAAAAATTCAAAAAAATAAAAATAATAAAATAATAAAATAAAAAATAAAAAAATATAATATTATAATTTTTAAAATTTGTCCAACACAACTTAATTTAAAAATAATGTCAAACACTTAAAATACTTTTAATTTATATAATTTTACAATATTTTAATTTATATAATTAAGTTTTTTAATAACTTTATATAAAATATTTATATAAAATTTTTATGATCTTGCAGTAAGAAGAACCACCTCTTCGTCCGTTTATTAAATAGGGATAATACTAAACGGGTATTTATATCCGCTAGAGAAATTTGATGAGTATTACTCGCCTCATATTACTCGTTAATATGAGGGCATGGGTAAAATTGTCATCCCTAATAATCACATGAGTACAAGAGTAAAATTGGTATTAAAACGGGTTTCCAAGAAAAGAGTTGTAGTTTCTAATTCAAATTTTTTATCAGGACAAAGCTTCTTGCGTGTGCATATCTATTACCTTTACCATGTCAACTACAGAACATTTGCGGCGAAACTACTTTATTAGTAACTTATTCGAAGACTTCCTCGGAAGAAAAATAACAAGTAGAAGATGCTTCAAATACTAAATTATTCTTGACAGTTTATTATATTTATACTATATAGTCAAGGTGGGAAAAGTCAAATAAATGATTGTTTGAACAAGGATAATTAAAGTCTCCCGAAAAAGATGAGGAAGCAGAGATTCAAAAAAGCGTTTACTACATGGGATTGGTGGGAACACTTGTTAATATATAATTATGCACCTTTTATTTAATGTTTTTTTTATTTAATATTAGAAAGATTATTAAGATGAACTTATAGGAGGATATAATATTATTCTAGATGTAATTATATACCATGGCTAAACTTAAATTGGGTTATGAAATTCATAAAGCATCATAACATATAATTCAGTAAATATTTCCCCCCACGTTGTCATTCTCTTCTTGTTTTTTTTTTCTTCTAATAATTAGAGTAGAGTATAAGTCTTTAAATTATGTTAATATAAGCACATGAGTACAAGAGTAAAATTTGTATTAAAACCGGTTTCCAAGAAAAGAGTTGTAGTTTCTAATTCAAATTTTTTATCAGGACAAAGCTTCTTGCACATTAGATTTGTGCATATCTATTCACACTTGAAGTATATAGTAACATCAATGTAAATGTATTAAAAAAATGTAGAATAAAATTAGTTATAGTCAAATAATAAAAATTATAAAAATATAAAGTATTATTCATTTCATCTTGGTAGTTTTTAATCCAAACTTAGAATCATGAGAACTACGATAGAATAAATTCTTACTTAGAGCACAAATGTAAAACCGTATGATTTACACACATCTAATAGTAAAATAACTTGATTTCCCTTGCTACACACATATGGAGAATTTTTGGAGAAAAACATGTGCTGAGTTTGTACTTGAGCAAGGCAACGACAGTTCCACCATTCTTGTCTTGAAAGTTCTAATTGATGGTTTTGATTCTCGCAATCACAACCCAACCCACTGACGTGGTCATTTTGATCAGAATATCTAGGAAAACAAATTAGGGTTTTTTTGGGGGTGATTTATGCATAATGAACGGCGCCAAAATTTGGGGGTGAATTCTAAAGAATTTGGCAAATCAAAATGTTGCATTTTGATAAGGTGTTGTGCTGGAAAAAATGCTTTAGACAGATGGGATCTTGGTTTGGCATTTAACATGACAAATAAGTAATTCCGTTAGCATCTCACATGAGTGGTTAACAGAAGGATTAATGTGATAGGATTTCAAAACCTTCAAGGATTAAAGTATGTGCAATTTTTTTTGAGGGACTAAAGTGTTATGTCACGAAATATTCGGAGACTGAAGTGTATATTTACTCAATTAAAATTTTAGACTCAAGCCCAATCGATCCAATCATAGTCAGATTAGTGATTGGGTTAACTCTAAGTTTAAATAAAATTTACAAATTTAAATATTATGTATAGCAAAGTTATAAAATTTTAAAAGTATAAAATAAAAATTATGAGATGTTTTACAATATATATTTTGAAACAAAGGATATCAATGTAAAAAGTATTAATTTAAGTCAAGAAATTTTATAATTTATTATTAATTTTTATAAAATTATAAGTTTTAATATATTATGTAACACTAGCCGAGTTGGAGCCGACCCGAAGTGTGACTCGGACCCCCCCCACCGAAAATACCATAGGTCTATAACGTGCTCTAGATGAAGTTGCAATATTGCTTTGATATTACTTGTTAGATTCACTACTTACCACTAGTTTAAAAGTTATAGCTATTAATCAAGGAATTTTATTTTTTTATTGTGACAATACATAGCCTTATGTTTATAACGTGTTGTAGGTAAACGTAAGAGGCTTTATAGTACACACATGGCTACTTGCAAGTTGAACTATCAAACATCTTTAGTGTACGTTCATACATGAGTTTTAGTATGATTTCTGACGGATTTAAATCCTCTAAAATGAAGGATACATTTTAGAGAATAAAGTACAAGATTGTAATTATTGACGAGAAAATCAAAAGTTTATGATTTTATAAGATACAGATACTAGCACCTACATAACAAATTATATAGGTGTAATAATCTATATCGTTAATTTTTTCATCAACAATTACAACCTTATACTTTATTTTCTAAATTACACATCTCACTTAAAAGATATAAATCCGATTACTGGCCTCCTATAAGACCAATAGATCGATAGAATGTAAATTGACTGATCAACTAGTCATAATTAATCTAATCGAACCCTCAATAAGTTGATAGCCATTTTAAATAATGCATCTGGGCAATTTGTTCAGGAGAGATTCCTGCAGGTGGGCAATTGATCCAGTACCTTTCGTTAATGATTAATTGTAAGTACGTGAACGCCAGTTTTCAGTATCAAATTAAAATCCAATTGAAATATGACATAAATGTTGAAGAAATTATTGACTTAATCAATGTTTTGGTCACTGTAAATTAAACTTGTGCCATGAATGATGAAACTTTCAATTTAGTTATCATTCTAATTCTAATCAAATAAAATTTGTACAACCTTACCACAGAGTACAGATACATATATGTGTAACTGCAGTACCAATTCACAGAAAGAAATCTAAAACCAACTCACTTGCCAAGCAAGTTCTAAAGTTCAGGAATCAAGAGAATCAAGCTTCACGAGTACATTATTTCCCACAAGATTGGTGTTTTTTTGTTTTTTGGTTAACCATGAGATTGGATTGGTTGAAGCATTTGGTGTTTGTGAGGAGGTCTTCCAATAAGTTACTAATAAAGTAGTTTCGCTGCAAATGTTCCGTTGTTGACACGGTAAAGGTTCGTCATCGGAAGAAAAATAACAAGTAGAAGATGCTTGAAATACTAAATTATTCTTGATACACTATTATATTTATATTATGTAGTCAAGGTGGGAAAAGTCAAATAAATGATTCTTTGAACAAGGATAATTAAAGATTTAAAGTGTCCTGAAAAAGATGAGGAAGCAGAGATGCAGAAAAGCGTTTCATACATGGGATTGGTGGGAACACTTGTTAACATATAATTATGCAACTTTTTTTTATATTAGATGAAAAAAAATGTTTCATACATAAGGTTAATTGCTTGTTCACTTTAAAATATTATTATTTTAAAATTGGTATTAAAATTGGCTTTTAAGAAAAGAGTTGTAATTTCTAATTCAATTTTTTTATTAAGATGAAAGCTTCTTGCACATTAGATGTGTACATATCTACTTACACTTGAAGTATATAATAAAATTAAAATGTAAATATAAAAAAATTAATTATAATTTTTTTTTTTTTTTTACTTGAGTATAAATGTAACATATAAGATTTACACCCATCTAATAATAAAATAACTTGATTTCCCTTCCTACAACACATTGAACATCACACACAGAAACAAGCTTCCATTACAAATTAAATTATTTCCCGCAAAAATTAAACACAACACCACATCAATTATTTCACACATTACACTATAAGGTGTGGCTTACATGGTAAAAGGAGCTGTATGTTGAACTCACTCAAAATACTCTGTATCATACTCAAAGGGTGCATAGAGAATTAGACACTTCATGTTATTAAATAAAAAACAAAAAACAAAAACTAACGGATTAATTAGTGCTGCTCAATGAACTCTTTGACCCTGGCAATAAGAGCATCAGTTTGAGCACCAGTATTTGGGTCCATATCCACTGCAATTTTGTTGAGATAAAAACTGTGAGTCATTCCTTTGCTAACAAACAGCTCCACATCCTTGTTGGCCTTCTTCATGGCTTCATAGTACTCCATCTCTGTGTCTATGATCAAGTCCATATCCGCCAAGCACAGAAGAAACGGCGGCAGTTTCAGCCCGCTGAGTGGAGGAGCGCCGCCGCCCATGGGACATGTTATGGGGTGGTCCTTGTTGGAACCCAGTGGCAATGCCAAGCTCAAGAACTTGTCCAGCATGTCCAAAGTCAGAAACGGTGACTGTGGTTTCTCTAGCTCGGACCTGCTCCGGTTTGACCGAACAAAACCCGGGTGAACCGGGATTGCCCCGGCTAGCCGCAGTGGGTCCAGGTGTGCTTTGCCGGCTCGGGCAGCCACTTCATGCACTATGTTCCCACCGGAGCTGTCTCCGATGAGAAAAACCCGGTTGAAGTCACCGTGTTGCTTGAGCCACGGCTCCTTGGCATCTCCTCTGGCCACAGATTGTAGCCAGAGGAGCGCCGAGAAGCCGTCGTCAATGGTGGCGGGGAGACGGTTTTCCGGGGCACGGCGGAGGAAGGGGGAGACACAGATGACTCGAGCCGACCGGGCGAACCGGGTGTAAAATTGGTAGTACATGAGCCAGTCCGGTTCGCTTATGCAGAACCCGCCACCATGGAAGTGGAGGAGTATGGGCAGTTTTTCTTCGTCGCCGGAGTTTTTCTCCGGCAGGTAAAGCCTGATACGGTGGTTGTCGCCGGTGATGACTTCACGTGTGGCAACTCCGTCGATGAATTCTTCATGGGGAGTCACCGGTTCGACCATGAACTTGACTTCTGGTGGACCGGTCCATGCCCGATCTACTGAACTGTCGTCGTAGATTCTCAGCCAACCGGACACCTCGTCTACAAGCTTCTTCTGTTGGACCATGGTTTTGGTAATGGCTATGATGAAAGACGGATATGTTGCTAAGAAGAATGTTATTAGAAGAGAGTGGTGGATGTGTTGATTTAATGCAATGGAGTTGCTCTCTTTATGGAAGGGACAGGAGTCGTGTTCAAGTAGTGGAGTGCGTATGCGGAAGTTTCAAGGGAATTTACCATGAGAAAGGTGAAAAGGGATGAAGTGCTACGACATACTCTTTTTGGGTTTAAAGGCTAAAGCTAGTATTTTTTATGAAAATGTTATTATTATTATTAAATTTGACAGATATTATATGTCAATATAATTATGAATGGATATTAAAATATATTATATTTTAAAATAAAATAAATAAATTATATATTGATATGAAAGAAATATAAGTTAAGTATCAAATTTATGTGTATATATCAGATATGAGAAGTGGAGAGAATCTCTGTTGAATGAATTGAATTACTCAAAGAATAGAAAGATACATATATAGCATATCGCAACTATAATTAGGCAAACCAATAACTCAGAACTAATTCTAACAATAGTTAACGACTTAACGACTAGCTAACAGCGTAATATTCCCCCTCAAGTTGGGTGTAAAGATGTCTAAAACACCTAACTTGGATAGTAAAGCAGAAAATTTACAATAGGGGAGGGGTTTAGTGAACAAATCTGCTAACTGTTGATGAGTTGGAAGATAGATCAAGTTGAGGAAACCTGAGTTGACATATTGTCTTATAAAATGACAATCAATGTCAATGTGTTTTGATCTGTCAGTAGAGGTGGGATTGGCAGCAAGCTGGATAGCAGATTTGTTATCACACATGACCATGATGGATGGAACATCAATTTGGAAAGAACGTAGCACGTTCACCACAGACAAGCCAAGGCTCATATTCGGCCTCAACAAGACCGAGCAACAAATTTTCCTATTTTTGGATTTTCAGAAATCAATGAAGAACCCAAGTAAACACTCTAGAAATCCATTGGTTTTTGCGATGAATAAATCGTTCAACATAAGCAGAGAGTTTGAGGTTAGCTTGAGCCGGAAAAAAAATGCCCTGCCCAGGTGAAGACTTGAGATATTGTAGAACATGATAAAGTGTAATGTGAGATGAGGAGTCCGAAAACATAAAACTCAATTTGTTCACGGCAAAAATAATGTCGCCTAGAAATGGTTAAGTACATTAACATAAAGAAGCTTACATATACATGGAGGGATCATCAAGAGAATCACCGAAGTGTCATCCAAAACGAGATTGGCCATGGGAATGTTGACAGGTTTTGAATTGATGAAACCAATGTCTTCAAGAAGCTCCAATGTGTATTTTCGACTCTTGTAGATGAATTCTCGTTGAAGATTTTGCTATTTCCAAACCCAAAAAATACTTCAAGTTGCCAGAACTTTCGTTTGAATCTTCAATCGAAATGGCGCCGAAATCGAATTTGGTTGGGACTAGCAATTATAATGTCATCGACATAAACAAGAAGAAGAATAAATTCATTGGACCCTTTATGGAATAGGGAATAGTCTTTGAATTGATGAAAACCAAGCTTGTTTATCCATTTGAGTTTGCCTTAAGCCATAGAGGGATTTATGCAACTTGCACACATATGGCCATTGGAAGAGGGATAACCCGAGAGCAAATCCATGTAAACCTCTTCAAAAAGATCACCATTCAAGAAGGCATTATTAATGTCTAATTGAGACATATGCCAATTACTTACTACAAGGAGGACCACATTTGTGGTCGGTGCCTAGAAGGTCTCCAAGAAATCAATTCCCAGCTGCTGTGTAAAGCCCCGAGCCACCAAACGAGCCTTGTGTCTTTCAACAGAGCCATCTGAGCTAAATTTGGTTTTGAAAATCCATCTACACCCTATGGTTTGCTTGCCCCCACGGACCAAGTATTGTTGGTTTCTAAAGCTCGAATCTCATCCGCCATAGTAGCCCTCCACCGAGGATATTTGACTGGTTAAAATTGTGGCTCATAGTGGAGTCTACATTGGAAAGAAAGGTGTGGTAGGTGGGAGAAATGTGTTTGTAAGTGAGATGATGGTTTAAGGGATAGATGGAGGTCTAACATAATCCTGAAGATATGAGGAGGATTATGTATACGGTTAGATCTTCTAGGGGGATTGTGTATATGGTTAGGCTCGGGAGTAGGTGCAGGGATAGGAGCAAGGTTAAGAGGTAAAGGAGTAGGCATAGGATTAGGCACAACATCTTTGATGGGAACAGGCAGAACAATGGCTTGAAAAGGATCAGGAGCATCATGTAGCTGTTCAGATTCAAAAGGAAATTGATTTTCAAAGAATGTGACATCTCTAGAAATGACAAATTGCTTGCTGGACATGTTGTATACTTTATAGCCTTTGTAACCAGGAGGATAACCCATAAAAATAGCAGGAAAGCTTCTAGGGGAGAATTTGTTTCGTTGGTGTACAGGAATGGCAGCATAGCACAAACACCCAAACACTCGGAAGGCTGTGTAACTTGGTAGCTTGTGATACAACAACTCATAAGGGGAAGCATTCTTCAAAGAGGGTGAAGGAACCCTATTGATCAAGAAGGTGGCAGCTGTGACACATTCACCCCAGAAGAGAATTGGAACCTTGGATTGGAACATCAAGGCCCGGGCAACATTTAACAAATGTTGATGCTTCCTTTCAACCACAGAATTTTGCTCAGGACGATAAGGGCAACAAATGGCAGTTGTAGTTCTTGTGCATTTTCAGATTTTAGTTGCTTAATGTTCCTGTCAAAGTTAGTCTTGACAAAGCCGAAAATTCTTTTAATAACAGAGGGTGCCTCAGATTTAAATTGCAGTAGATATAACCAAGTAAATCTAGTGCAATCATCAACAATTGTCAGAAATAATCTTTTACCATCATGAGTGGGATGATGATAAGGACCCCATATGTCAACATGTACAAGATCAAATGGTTGTGCAGAAAAATGATTGTGTGAAACAAAAGAGAGACGCCTAAACTTGGATAAAGAACAAACTAAACAATCATTACAAGAAGTTGACTGAAATTTGAAATCAAGTTTATTACAAAAAAGTTTTAAAACTTTCTCAGAAACATGACCTAACCTTGCATGCCATAAGACATGATCAGGTGAGTTAGGTTTATTGGTAACAGTATAAGTGTGGGAATAGGGATGTGATGTTTGAACAAGCTTAGTAGTTTGAGGTGGATTGGGAGAGTGAAGAACATAAAGGCCTTGATGAAGTTCACCCTCTCCAATCGTCCTCTGGTGCAATGTGTCCTGGATAAGAAAAGAAGACTTGTTAATGATCACATGTACAGCAGAATGAGCATGTAAACTACTGACAGAAAGTAGATTAACATGAAAGGAAGGAATGTACAGAACATTATGGATGACTAAGTCAGGATTGATTTGGACAGAACCAGTACCTATAACTTGTACTAAAGAGGCATTTGGCAAAGTGACAAACCTATGCTTAATGACTTGAAAATTAAGAAAGACATTAGCATGACAAGTTATATGAGATGTAGCTCCTGAGTCAAGTATCCAACAAGATGAATTCTTGAAAATCGGACCAAGAATGGACAGTGATGTTCCTAGAGACAGCTTACCTACAGAATGATCAATTTGATCTTAGACATTGCACACAGAACTCGGGCAAGTTGTGCTTGTAATGGCGAGTAAGAATATGTTGACATTGCTGAGGGGACCAGTAACTTCATCACTGTGATCAGAAATGGTGAGATCTGATTAACAGAAGAAGAGGCTTGGTGTTTCTTGTGGCCAGGTGGATAACCATGTAGTTTGAAGCATTTATCCTTGGTGTGTCCTGGAATACCACAATGAGCACAAATTGGCCTATCTTTCTTCTGATTTTTTGTCTTGTTTGATGATGCCTGAACCTGATAAGCAACTTCAGTGGAAGGAGTAAGATGAAAGCCAACCTCTCTCTGAGTCTCATCTTGGACAAGCAACGAGAATACTTGAGAAATAGGTGGAATAGGATTCATCAAGAGGATCTGACCACGAGTATGAGAGAATGACTCATTAAGCCCCATCAGGAAAGTCATGACAAATTCATCTTGAAGAAAATCGATCAAAGGTTGAACACCACTACAAGTGCAACGATGAACAGGTCTATATTCACCAAGTTCTTCCTATAAACCTTTGAATCTGGTGAAATAAGCACTTATAGAACTGGAATCTTGATTGCAATGAAGGAGCGCCTTCTTTAACTGAAAAATTCGAGGTCCATTTTTCTGTTTGAAACGATCTTCAAGATCTTGCCAAATAGCTGAAGCAGAGTTGGAGTAAATCACACTAGAGCTGATTTCCTTAGTGAACGAATTCAAGATCCAAGAGGCAACGATGCTATCATTACGTTTCCATAGATGAAAAATCAGAGTCTCTGCAGGTGATGGTTGAGGAATAGAGCCATCAACGAAACCTAATTTGTTCTTGCCATCAAGAGCAAGAATCATGGAACGACGCCATGTGAGGTAATTGCTACCATCAAGAGGCTGAGAAACAAGGACCAATCCAGGAAGGTCCGAAGAGCGAATGTTAAGAGGATTCTGTTCTTCCATGGGAAAAAAAATTGCAAGAATGAAGAAGAAGAAGCTCGCAAGAACGAAGAAGAAAACTGAGCGAAAGAGTAATGCGGAAGACTTTAATCTCCTGATACCATATCAGATATGAGAAGTGGAGAGAATCTCTGTTGAATGAATTGAATTACTCAAAGAATAGAAAGATATATATATAACATATCAGCAGCTATATTTAGACAAAATAGCTAATTGGTACGACGCCATGTGAGGTAATTGCTACCATCAAGAGGCTGAGAAACAAGGACCAATCCAGGAAGGTCCGAAGAGAGAATGTAAAGAGGATTCTGTTCTTCCATGGGGAAAAAAATTGCAAGAATGAAGAAGAAGAAGCTCGCAAGAACGAAGAAGAAAACTGAGCGAAAGAGTAATGCGGAAGACTTTAATCTCCTGATACCATATCAGATATGAGAAGTGGAGAGAATCTCTGTTGAATGAATTGAATTACTCAAAGAATAGAAAGATATATATATAACATATCAGCAGCTATATTTAGACAAAATAGCTGTGCAACTAACTTGTAACTAATTCTAACAATAGTTAACTGACTTAACTGACTAGCTAACCGTAATAGTATAAACAACGGAGTGACTATTTTATGATCTGTGTGTGTCGTTTTCGAAAACAGCATAGCACGGTCAAAAGTGGACGTAATGGTCATGAATTGAATCATCTCATTATTAACGAAATCCATATACGGACTACTGAGGCTTCTGTCATGTGGAAAAAATAGAGAGATGATCCACAAATATCTACACTCCACGTCCACAAACTGACAAACATGATTCTTTTTTTTCTCCTATTCTTATTTGGACTTTTAGCTCTAGAAATGTTTAGATGAATAAAAAAGTTCTTGATTTATATTATTTAATGTGTCACCTCATCTAAAATATTAAAAATATTATTGAAGTAAAAAACATAAAAACTTACATATTTGAGATAATATATTAAATTCATTAAATAACAATATAAAACAAGACTCTTGTAAATAATTTTTTTTGCTTTTAGCTCTTGCTTTATGGTAGGATATTCATATCTAAATCAATCCAAAAAACATTAAAAATTGATTTAAAAAGATTGAAAAACAATAAAAATTAAAATAGATTTGATTGATTTGAATTGATAAAAAATTAATCGATTTGATTTAATTTTTGGTTCAATTTTATGAAATCGATCGAAACTAAACTAAATCGATTACTTTACTAAATATTTACTTAAAATTGCTTAAATGTCTATAATGTCTCCTTTACCTTCATATCCCTCCCACTTTTTCAACATCTCCTTTCAAAGATCATCGTCCTCTTTTCCCTACTTGCCTCCCCCCCCCCTACTTCGACCCTTCCCCCCCACTTCCCATTTTCTTCCTTTTCGAAATGAGCCACCAAAGAAATCTACGTCCACTCGCGTGTCCAATCGCAGACCACCATCACAAAACCTCCACCGTGAGCCACCAATAACTCCATCTACTAGAACCCAGATCCGCCTTCAAATTTGTCACATATCCACGATCCTCGAGCACCACCATGTCTGAGGTGCAGTCCCTATTTCCTTTCAATATTTATATGACAATGATCTATATAATTATGTAGATTGGTTAATGTTCAAGAATCAAATCTATTACACTTTCTTTTATGAGAGATAAATATTGCTTTACTTTCTTTTAAGTATCTTAAATGTTCAGAGATAAGTGTAATAGAAACTCTTAATTGTTTTGCAGAACTGTTGTTTTGTTGTTGGGTTGTTGACTTGCTGTCATGTCATTGCTGCCTTGTTGAGTTGTCATTTTGATTTTATTTGTTTGAATTCTAAACTTTAAAAATTTTATTTGTTTGTATGGTTTATATAACTTTATAAATGGTTTGGAATTTGAATTTTCAATTATATTATTATTGCTATTTATTACTCTCATTTAAATTGTATTTTCATTATATTGTTAATTAAAAATTGAATTATTTAATTTAATCCAAACTAATTAAAATCAGTTTAGATTAGATCGGAATTATTAAAATTCATCTAATTTAAACTAAAGGATAATAATTATTTTGTTTAGATTAGATAATTTTTTACCACAAAATTAATTCAAATCAATCCAAAAACACCCCTACTTTATAGGAATTCATTTTCACCTTAAGGCAGTTTAGTGGTGCTGCTATTGCGGTAGAATTGCCACAAACAATCTTATCGAAGCAATTTTTTTTTCTTTAGTTTGGAATGATGTTGTCACACAGACTTATATATACATAATCTTAAAATTACATATTTTTTATCATGCTAATTCTATCTTATTCTTCCAACATTTATATTTTAATTATATCACCTTACGCAAATATAAAATAATATATACCATATTAATGTGCATCAATCATTTCTCTTCTTTATGATGTTTGCAGGGCTTTTTTATTAAATCGCCACTATTAGTAAAACAATTTATCAAAATGTCATTTTTTTTAACAATTTACCAAATTGCCATTTTTTTCTATTTACCAAATTACCTTTTTTTAACTATTTATCAAAATGCCACTAAACTATATCTTTTTGGTGGAGTGGCATTTAATGTTTTACGCTCCACCATCCTTTTAATTGCTCGCAACCTATCGCTTCTATTAAAATTTCTACAATAACCAAAAACGCCACCCTTGGCGTAACCAAAAAAACGCCAACAATGGTGGCGTAACCCTAGTATATATTCCCACACCCTCTGCGTGACATTCTCACATTTTCCTAAATTCTCACTATCTCTCTACAAATTTCTTTTCTGTCATTCTTACGAGTGGTGTCGGGATCATTGTTTGTACTTTAAATTATATTCCTTCTTGTAAGTATTTCTTTCAATAGTTAAATAGTTTATTTATTATTTATTGATTACTTTTTTACTAAGTTAGTGTTAGTTATAATGTATTATTATTATAGTTTAATATTTGTATTGACTAATGAATAATGAAGTTGTATGATATGTAATTTAAATTATATAGATAATTAATTTATAGGTAATCTAGTAGGATATATATCTTTGACATGATTTCCATTAGTAAATGTAGCTTAATTCAAGATATTCGAGTTTAGAAATTTTTTTTACATAAATAACTATTGAATATTGTAATTGATGTTTAATCTCTCACAAATGTGTTGAATTGTTATTGTTCTTGGAGTTAACATGACAAAATCGCTAAATGTGCATATTTACTGATACAATGTATGATGGTGAAGAGGGTTTATCGTCCTCCTCCTAGGCTTTGTGATCACAGTTGACTTTGGATGGGTTGAAAACTAAGATCCATTCAAAGTAAGCAAACCAACATGTGTCAAAAGTTGTTTTCGGTGTCCGCAATGCTTCAATCCGTGGAGATTAGGGCTTCCATAAATGATGATCTAAAGTACATGATAGATTCTTTCTCCGAACATGGCATCTATGGAGTTGTATGTGGAGGTAGAAACAAGTGGGCAAGAAGAGCATCTTTGAAGCTCCCGATGAAACCGAATCTCAAGTTGGTCCGTCTAATCAAGTTGAGTCATGCAATATGATCCTTATTGGTAGTGCAATGGTTGAACCGATAACCCACTTGTCGAGAGATGCGGTGGGAGTCAAGTGAAGACGAAGAACAAGTAGGCGAGGGCGACGATTCGACGACACCGACATGAGGCGTAAAACTTTGATGCCGAACAAAATTTACAGTTTCCTTTGGCGATTGCTCCTCAATCCATATTTATGCCTCCGGTGCACTAATCCGTGTTTGTGCCACCATGCCCTCGGTTTTCTCAAATTAACTGGGATGCATTGGATAATCCGATAACTTGCAAAGTTAGACACTGTGGGACTTGGAGCATGGGTGATGAATTCTATGTTGGCTTGCAATTTCCATCAAAAGATTCTGTGAAGTTAGCTCTCAAATAATATTCCATTCTCAAGAGTACAATATTGAAGACTCGATTCACGAAGATTCACCGCCAAATGCCCTAACTTTGACGAAGGTTGTAGTTGGAGACTTAGAGCCATACAAAGCGGAGGTCGAATACGTGGCGGTTACAAAAATATAATGGACCTCATAGTTGCGTAAGCCCATCTATGTCATTAGATCACTTGGACTCTCGTTTGATCTATTATTTTAGAGTTAGTGAACAAAACCCGATGCACCCGTATCATTAATTATTGAACGGATTCGAAGTCAATTTGGTTACCAAGTTTCATATCGAAAGGCTTGGAAGGCAAAACAAATGGCTATTGTGAATGTGTTTGGGGATTGGGACAAATCTTATAAGGTGTTGCCCAGATGGCTATATGGAAGGCACAAGTGGTGGAGTTGCAAGACGAGGAATGTTTTGTGAATAACCGACTCGATCGTTCAAAAAGAGTCTTTTGTCGGTATTATTTAGACCATGTGTGGTTGGCTTCGATATTGTAAGCCCATCATTCGTATTGATGCCACTCATTTGTATGGCAAGTATCGTCATAAGTTGTTGATTGCAACAACTCAAGATGGAGACGAAAACCTCCTTTGCATTTGCCATTGTGGAGGGGAGACAAAGGATGCTTGGAGTTGGTTCTTAGCCCACTTGAGATGCATGTAACCCAACAAGAGGGCTTGTGTTTGATCTCGATCGACATCGAGGCATCTTACAATCGGTGGCAAATGAAAATCTTGGATGGCGACCTCCGAATGCATATCATGTCTTTTATTTACATATTGGTTCCAATTTTAACTCCAAATTTCTTTAACAAAGAGTTGAAAAGATTTTTGATTAACACAGTACTTTACATTTTCTCTTTGTGTTGTAATTTTTGTCGCTAATAATAGTTAGGTTGTAATACTAACCCAAATTATTCGATGTATCGGGTATGAACCAATCGCGATAAAGTTTGATGCTAGGCTAGAGAAGCTTAAAGTTACAACGGAGATGGCAAATTGGATTAACGGAATTCCAAAAGAAAAATGGAGTTTGGCGTATGATGGTGGTCGCATTCGGTCATATGACTACCAATTTGTCGAGTGCATTAATGGAGTGTTGAAGGGTAGCAGAAATCTACCTATAACGCATTGGTTCAATTGACATATACTCAGTAGAATACTTCGTCAATAAAGTAGGCAAATTCGAAATTGACGACATTGAACCAGGTTTGATATTGTTTTACAATATTAAGTACAACCAAAACACATTGTTGTTCACACGTGCATCTATTTATGGTTTGATATTGTTATTCCCATTAATTTAACCAGATGAGTGATGACTTATTGAAGCACTTGGAGAGTAAACTAAAGGCCGATTCACACCAAGTTCGTCGGTGTGAACACAAGGTTCATGGTTGAAGAGGCTTTTAATCTGTAATTTGGACTTTCTTATACTTTGAACCTGGAAGTAAAAGCATTGCATTATCCTTGCTCGCATGTTTAGATCCCATTCGAACTTGTTCATAGGGTTTACAGGATGGAAAGCATTTATAGGGCCTATGAGTTTGACTTTGAACCGGTCCGGCTGAACCATGGTGGCTGCGGCTCCCGAACTTTGGTGCCACCACGTGCATTGCTTAGATCCAAAGGTCGACCAAAATCAACCCGACTTAGGAATGAGATGGATTGGCGCGAAGCGAGCCGGAGACGTTGTACAAGATGCCATCAACGTGGACATAATTTCGTACTTGTCGTGTCGGCGGATCGAGTTCCTTTTTTGATGGAATCAAACCCATCTAGTTGATCTCGGACCTATTTTCATTTTTCGAATCTTGTATTAGTAATGATGTGTATTTAAAGTTGTATTGTTTTGTATCACCAATCTATGCGGTTGTATTCGAATACTATTCTCCTATATATGTTAGTTGATTGTCGGTGTTATATTTAATTATTCCATATTATATTCTTGTATAGTTATCATATGGTTATATCATATTTTATTATAAAAATAATAGGATCATACTAATTGTTGTTAATGTTTGACATACAAATTGATATGGCATTTGTAAAACCCTGGACCGAGGACGACTGATTTTGAGTTCAACTGTTTCTACATGTATGGCTTGGGAGGACCGACACTGCGTGTTAGACGTGCTCGAAATGACGAAACATATGGACCCCTATGCTCCGATTATTCCTTATCTTCTTTTCTTGGGAGTTGCCCACATGGGTTTTGCGGTATTGATCACTCCCGATCTCTTTGGTTGAAGATGATGCCCGCAGACGCATACATTTCACATGCCGACCTCACCATTACATTGGAGGATATCGAATGATATCGGGTCTATATGGCGCGGCGATCACCGGCGTTACGCATGACGATGGCAAGGGATTGATGAGACTCCCTGCTTGTAGGGCCCAGCATTGACACTGACATACCTGCCCCGAGTGTTTACGGTCTAGGACGATGATGATGATCGTGCAACAGCGTGCACGACATTACATACTTCGTTGCATTTTCTTATGCCCCGATCATTCGGATAAGCTCGTGCACTTGATGTTCCTCCCATTGTTGGAGGACTTTCTTAGTATAGTGGCGGAGTTTTGGCGTACTGTATAGAGAGCTTTGTAAAGCTAAATTATGACGCACGCGAGATTGTGCATGCATCTTATTGCGATCGGGCGGGCCATTCCCGGCTTGCCCTTTCACTAGTGAAATGTGTTTTACGATCTAATGGTCAACTACGTCCCTATAAGTAAGTTTCTATTTCATTTCATATTTTTACATTACTTTCATGACATGCTTTGTTAATAAAAATACTTACGTTTGCAATACTTTCATTTACCAAATAGGTGGCGCAAGCATAAAGTATTGCTTTGGCGTCTTTCATATTATCGTCATCAAGAACGATGAGGTATGTCTTCGTTTACATTCCTTTGATATATTTTCTTATGCATATGCCGTCTTAATGTTTTGTGCATCTCATTTTTTCGGTTTATATACCATACACGGATGAACGTGTTGCCACCTTTTTGTGTGGTCACATTGGGACATTTAGCGCCAGGCGATCTCATATGTTTCCATATTGTCGAGTGGCACCGGTAGAACTATATTTGGTCTTGACCACCCGTTCCACGGAGACCGCTCCAGCCCAACCATATACATTGGCGGCGCACATGATGAGGATCTATAGCCACCGGGATAGTCGTAGGGAGAAGCTTGTTAGGGGAGTCCCATTGGTCGCACCCCCGGTTGTTGAGTACATGCGTTGGAATAAAAGAATTACCAATGATTTCTCCCACAAGCGCATCTATCGGGAATGCGGTAAGCTCTTTACTAATTTGTTAGTGTACTTATGTATTTTGTATTCGGATAATGACATAAATTGTATATGTTTATTAGCACATGCAGTATTTGCTCTTCAACTACATATTTGAGAGGCTGAAAATCCTACACTTATCGGGAGCATGACCGCATTACGATGGAGCAACGGCTGCGGGCTCCACTCGGCAGACGACATTTCGAGGGCCGCCCGAGGAGTCGAGCCAACAGCTGGGAACGCGGCGTAGATTAGGAGAGGATTAGCGGCGGTCGGACACGACTTCGACATCCCGAGGACTCCGGCCTTACTTGCCATGAATACGACACGGCCCATCCTTTGCCTACATACCCCCCCGCTCAAAGGGGACTACATTGTGGTCATTATTACCCACCATACCCACCATACCCTACTCACCGTATCCATACCCGCCACCGAGTTACCCCTCATATCCTTACCCACCACAGGGATACCCATATATCCTGGATATGGTCTATCACAACCAGAGGTCCCTCTTCAAACCATCTCACGGTGCCACGCATTCGATGCGGGCCCATCTCATTGACATTTAGAGAATATATTTATTGATTTTGTGTAAAATACTATTGAGAATATATTCTTGTGAGTTTGGTGCAAATTAGATTATACTATATATGCTTTTTGCACTTGTTTTAGATTTTATTAAATATTGTGGTAACTTGTTGCATTAAACAGGATCATTGACTTTTGGGAGATCCAACATTTAGAAACTCATGTCGAAATTTTACTAATTCAATTACTAAAAATTTGAGATAGGGATTATTGATGAATCTTCTAATCAATCTACTCAACAAAAATTCATTTAAGTGATTTTCTACATGATATACCATTTAATTTTTATTATATGTTGTTTAAATTATTTGTGTCAAAATAAATAAATATATTCAATAACTTCAATAATAAGATATTTTAATATGATTAGATTGTTTTTAAATTTATTAAAAATCTTACATAAAGACAATTAAAAGCAAATAATTAATACATCAATCGTTTTTAAATTGATCAATAAATTGAAACAAATTTTTTTAAAAAATAACAAAAAAATAAACATATGTGTTATGTAATTAATAAATCTTCATAATAACTAAAATAATATTCAATATTATTAACATACTCAATTTGTCACTTTTTTTATTTTATATTATATATTTTATTATCGTAATTAGTATGATTCATTAATAAACGTTTATAAATATTTATTAAGTATTTTAATTAATTTTTAATTAATTATTTAGTTTTAATAATCATAAGAGTCATATTTTTTATAAAAAATTTCATGATTTTTTTACTTTGAAAAAAAAACATAAAAATGTCATTTTGATATATAAAAACAGTGGTATTTTGGTAAATATTAAAAAAAGGATAATTTAGTAAATAATTAAAAAAAAGGATAATTTGATAAATAATTAAAAAAATAATATTTTGATAAATAATTTCTAACAATAAAATTTAATAAAAAAGTCGATGTTTGCAAGTACTGCTTTAGAAAACTATTAAGGTGTTTACCAAAACAGAAGACAAGGAACAGAATCATTTATGCATCATATTAATGTGCATCAATCATATATGCCCTTCATGTCTACTTTTGACTAGGAACAGCACAAAAATAATCAAGAAAGCCACTCATCACCAACCAACTATATTAGTGGTACAATGAATATGAGTTAGGCAATTGACATGACAACCTTTATCAGTCATATTTAACTTTAATGCCGATTATATTATATATGCTGTACCTATAAGATGGATTTGGGATGGCCCTAGCGCGGGGTAAAGTGGGTAGTACATTCTCATTTTTTATTTTTGTCTCTCTAACTTTTCTCAGTCTTTACCCCCAATTCTCATTTTGGGAGAAAAATTCTTCTCATCTTTGTTCTTTATAAAAAGGCAGGAACTCGCTAGGATTTTAATATTATTTTAAAATTTAAAATTTTTTTTAAAAAATATAAAATTATAAATAATTTTAATTTAAGTTAATAATATCAATAAATTAAAATAATAAGTTATTATAAAATAATATATTTTTATTTTTAAAATTTTAAATTAATATAAAAATAATATAGATAAAAATTATTAAAATGAATACAATAATAATATATATATGATATAATTAATAATAATAATTTAATGATATTTTAGAAATAAAGATTTCATAACACATTTTTATATTCGTCTTCGTCCTTGTTCCTGTTCCCCTTCCTACAAAGAAATTTTTTTCAAATTTGAATCTTCAAATGAGACAACCATCACAAATATCTCAAAATACAAAGAAATTTTGTCATTTAGGATGGATTTAAGTGTTTACATTAAGATACCTTGCTAAATTGGCGATTTCTTATCTATTGATTTACCCAGCTAGTGCTTAACACGTAACTACATAATCAATCTCATCTAACCCTTCATCCAATGCTAACTGTGTAAATTTGCTAGCATATTCAATTCCTTATTGACCCTTGCATTTTCTAAAATTTTACTTTTATCTCATGGAAAGGACATTTGTGGGGTTCTATATATATGAAGGGGAAAATAAGTAGTCATAAGATAATCAATCTAACTCAGATACCCCTTTTTCCATTGCACGTATGGGTCACGTTGTGACCGAGAAGAGATTGGCTCCTCCTTCATCTGGTGCGCAAAGCAAAATCATGTAAATGCTTGTTCATCTAATGTTTGCAGGGAGGGAGACCATAGTTGCGTCAACATGCCATTGATTAATTTTAATTAAATTGATATTATTCTGAACTTCTTGTTTTACAGATAATTTAATTATCTTTTTCTTGTGGAGAGACATAATTACTCCACCATCCTTTTAATTGTCCACTATCCGCTTCTATTAAAATTTCTACAATATGTACCCTTGAAAAAAAAAAAGAGAGATTTTTTACTGCTCTCTGATAATCATTATTTCCTTTTATGCATAGTGTCATTTCAACTATTAAATCTCTTGAATTGCCCAACTCTAAACCGTAATCTTTCTTCATGTTGAACATATGGCAAGGTTAGTTGTGGATAAAAATTTCTGGTTTTTGGATAAGGGTTTTGTTGTTTTTTAAACTTTATTTTTTTTTCTTCAATTATGAATTGTTGTTCTATTTCATCTATTTGATATTTGTGATAAGGTATTGATTTGTTTCTTTCTTTTCAGTTGATAATTTTACTATTTTTTCTGATATTTTCCCTAAATTTACATTTTTTATCCTGGCATTTGTAATTTATATATAAGGTTTTATTTGAATCAAGGTGTTGAGCTTTTTGAAGATCTGGAGTCTGTCTATTTTTTTTTATCTAATTGATTTTTAATTCTTTCCATATGACCTGCCATAGTCTTTTAATATTTAGTTTGTATAAATTATTGACTGAATATTTTTTATGTCATGTTTTGTAGGGGGTTCTTCTAATTTTTCTATTATGGTTTTGAACGGAGAGGCTTCTAAGTCATTTCCTTCCTTTTTTGTTATTATATTTTCTAATGGACGGTGTACAGACTCTAATCCTTTCGTAGTTTTCCATTTTTGAGTATATTTTGTATTGACATTTATATAATTTTGTATAAAGGATTTTCTGTATTATTTAATTGTGTATAAATATTGTACCATGTAAAGAAATACATATTTTCTTGTAGTTGTTCTACGTATCCTTTAAGTTTTCTTGTTGCTCTTTAGAAAATGTTGTAAAATACGATTTCCTTTGTTCCTTATGTTTGTCTAGCATAAATTCTGTAGTTATTTCTTTTTTATTTACTGTGAATTCTTTCTTTATAGTCATGATTACTAGTGATCTAGTTCATTATTAAAAATTTTGACCGATTTACATTCATAATTATAGTTTCAATTTCATAATAATGTTTTTTTTAATATACACAGTTCATCTATCTCATAACACAATAAGTATTGGGACACCTGTTTTTATTCTAAATAAAAATTTTCAAGCCACTTGTATTAAATTGATTTAGATGAACTTTTAAAATAAGATTTTTTATGTGAATTTTTTTAATTTTTTTAAAAAGTAAAAGCTATTTTATGTTTAGATCTAATGTTAGAGAAATACTCTTTTTATGTTATAATTTTTTTTGAAAAGTATCAAAATTTATCTTTAAAAAAACACAATTTGTACTTTTTCTAATGATTTTTTTTTTTTAAAAAAAAAGAGTTCATCCAAATATGTTAAAAATGAGCAAAAGTACTTATTCTTTAAAAAAAATCTTTTTTTTACCTAAAAAACACATTTAAACAAGCTCTTAATCCTATGTGCAAAAATATAGTTTGTAAGTGAACGTGTTGATTCAACCGTTCTACATATATCTTGGGGTTGTGAAATCAAATGTTGACTCATGCTATATTTCCTTAGTTCTTGTTTTTGGTATTGACCATTTTTGAAGTGATGAAATCAAATGTTGACTCATGGTGAAGTTCCTATACTGCAAGAGTGCAAGGGTACTTGTTGCCCAGCATTTACACTAGCCCGAGTGTTTTCTAGTACAAGTTGATCGTGGGGAGCGGTTGCATTTTCTGTATATGGCTCTCCCTCAATAGGCTACTTAGTAGTGGCGGAGTTTGGAAGGTTAAAAATATTGTGTAGGAGGGCCATTTTTACAAAAACAAAATAATAAAACAATACAATGTTTTATTAGACTTCAGAAGATATAGAGGGGGCCAACGCTTCCTTTACCATCAACGAGGAACCGCCCCTGCTATTTAGTCTTCCCACCTATTAAGCCAACGTGTTGCAAACATTGTTTGTCGATTCTATGAGAGGTGTTAGAACTATATTCATTTGCTGGGTAACCATATGCACTATCTAATAGTTGTTGTTTGTCCATTTGTTGGTGGATAGGAGCCAATGCCTTGACCATATTATTTTGTGGACCAGTAGGCGTATATGGCTCTAGACAAATTGGGAAAGACGTGTCCGAGTGGAGCAACTGGGGCTCCTTGCTGTGGCACCATATTAGACATTAATGGCAATGAAGTAGGCCCATTTGCCTGGCAAAGGGGACCACTGTGGTCATTGCGATTACATAATTGGGATGATAAATGGATATGGTCTAAGAGGTATCATACTTGGGGAATTGTAAGGGTAGGAGTTAATTAGGTACAAAGGTGCACCACTACCCACTAGGTTTTGTACTTGTGGTATACCATAAAGTGGCATGGTGTGAACGTTGAGAGGTAATGGTGATTTCTAACATTTGACTCAAAATCCCCAATACTAGATTTGGACAGTGAAATTAGAATTAAAATATAAAATTTTAATTTTAATTTTAATTATTTTAAAATTAAAATTAATTTTAAATTTTAAATTTTATGTTTAAAATTATTAAAGAATTAGAATAAAAAATTATAATTTTAAATTTAATTATAATTTTGTTGTGTAAAGGTATGATGTAAAATATTAAAAATTTATTTACAAAATTAAAATTAATAAAAATATTCATACAATAATATTTTTATAATATAATAATCATATTTTTTCATAAAAAATTTCATGATTTTTTTTAAAAAGAAAATAAATAGTCATTATAATAATTTTTATATATATAAAATAATTTTTTATATAAATATAAAATTTCAATAAATATAATTATTCATAAATAAATATGGAGAGAGAGAGTTTAATTTTTAAATTATAAAATTAATAATTCTTAAAGTATATGTTAATAATTAAGAAATATTTTATTTATTTATTTTTTTAATTTCATAAAATTAATTTATGAAATTATAATTTTAATTTAAATATCATTCTAAATATAAAATTAAAATTAAAAAATTCAATTCTAATTTTAAACTCTAATTCTATCCTCAATTCTAAAAAATAAACGGATACTAAGGATATTTGCCACTATAGAAGTCATTTGTGGTGGGGGCACCACAACCCTAGCCTCTTGGGATGTTGTTTTGGTTTCATTCCTAGAAGTTACAGTTGACATGTCTTGCCTAGATATGAAAGACTCGCTACGCAATCAAATGCAACGAACATTTCAACAGGGAGGACAGACTCAGTATTATCTGGAATGAACAACGTCAATACTGTTGTATGAGGGTGTTCAAATTCTTGTAATGCAAATAAAATGTCAGTTTTCTTAAAGTCCGATCCCACCGAGCATGCCAATTTTGTTTCTTGTGTAAAAGTTTCTTAGCCTTTACTGGACAAGTGGCTTGCAGATTTAACACGTAGCCAATCTACTGAAATGGAAAGGGTAACCAACTCTTTCCATTTTATTGGAAATTTATTGGAAACTTTGTATGGTGCCTCCACCATTACCAAGGCACCAATTACAACTAATAACTATTGTTATATTCAGGTTTTATGTTACTTTATTATTTATCATATTATATAAAATTAAAATATATATTTAACAATCATTAGTTTAATCGTGGTTCAAACATAGTTAAATTACTGAATCTTGAATTAATGTCTTGACCGGTTTAATAATTGGTTTAATTTTAAAAACATTATTTTTTACCAAAGAAAAAAAAAGAGGAATGTCCTTCTTTATTACACCCAAATATCAACCTTGTATAAATACACCAAACTTTTTGTTTCTATTTAAAGATTTGTGTGGCTCTTTTTATCATGAAATTTAGTTTAACTTAAAAGTTTTTCAAATTATATTTGCTCAAATCAATTTGTCAATGATCCTATTTACATAATGAATATTTTTAATAAAGTTTTTAAATATAAAATACTGACCTTAAATTATACATGTCATGCCAGTTTTACTAATATATAAAATTTATATAGTGATTGAATATTTGTGGATAAAACAATTTTACAAATGCTTATAATAAAGAACTATCCTGAATTTAACATAGGTTGGTCATAATAGAAGTGATCCGTGATTTTAAGCGAACTTTACATGCATTATCATGATTTTGAATCTTGAAATTATTATTTTAGAGAATAATTTACTTAACTATCATCTCAACTCAAAATTACATGAATAATTAATAAATAAAAAACCACCTTGAGAAATCAATGATATTCGTGTAAACATGGAGTTACATAATCAGTACTGATCTTTATTACTTCAATATCACTAACTGAATGCTTCTATGCACTTTAATTGCATCTGCATTTCACATCAAAAACAGAAAAAGTAGAATGATACCATTTCATAAAAATAATTTTTTATATAATTATTTGAATATTTAATGATGAAATAGAAAAAAATTACCATTTCATTATTAAAATTTTATATAATGAAATAGAATGAAATTGTTATAATTATAAATTTTTATTTTGTATTACCCTTATTTTAAAAACACTAAATTTTAGTTATTTTTGTTCAATAATTTTAATTATTTATAAAGCTATGTAGTTTGGTATTAAAATATATCTGATAAAATTTATAATAATTTTATTTTTCTAAAACGTTAAATAAATGGATATAATAAAATGGCATGTCTGTAGAGTAATAAGTTCATAGTCATTCATGACAAAAAGGAAAATGATAATCTCATATAATTTTTTTTATATTATTTTTTATATTACTTTTTAATGATTGTAATTAAATAAAAAAATTATTGATATGTAAATATTGATATCTTTACATATTAATAATATGAAAAGTAATATAAAAAATTATATAAGAAAAAAAGTGTAATTAATGAAAAAATCGGGGTCAAGAAAAAAAAGGCAATGAACTCAAATAACGCACGCAAAACAGCGTGTTAAATGTTATTTTGCAAGTGGGGACTGGGTACAGGGATTTTTTTTTTATGTCAAGCAACCATTCCTCCACGACCCAGATGCCAGATGGCTGAATTGGATTATGCAACTACGAAGTATCTTTGAGAGGGACGTCTTCCTCGTGCTTTAATTGCAAATTTGCAGCATTCAAGACCACCAGGAGCATACGATGGCAGAGCATGCATCTTTGACGGCAACAAAGCAGGAAGAAAGCAAATGTTTTCCTTTGAAGATGAAGGATAAAAATATAATTTCTTAATGTTGACGGTGGCTTTGAGAGAAGGATGGCGATGGGTTGTCATGGAGATGGAGTTCGATGGTGATATGGATTTTTGGTTTGGTCGTAGCAGATGAGATAGAATGGGATGAGAAAAGAGAGGGAGGGCGTCAACGACTTTAGATTCAATGAATGGGGTGAAATGAAAGAAGAGATCAAAAAGACAAAAAAAAATTGAATATTTTTATCACTAATAATACATATATTTTTTTATATTTTTTAAATATTATTTATTATATTTATTTTTTTATTATTTTTTAATTAATCAATATCTTTAAAAAGATGTTAATAATTCTACACTTTTAAAAAAAAGTGTAAGATATCTTTATTAAAAAAAAAAAAGAAAGAGAAGGGGGGGGGGGGGGGGGGCAAGGGTGAGGGCGTGAGGCTGCACAAAATAAAAAGGAGGGCCTCCAAAGCACCGTTTTGCACAAAATAACAAACAATAACATACAAGTTGTGCGGAGCACGACTTCACTTAACAGTGAATTTTTTTTTTAATCTTTTCTTTATTTTCTTTCTTTCCATTTTCTTTTCATCTAAACAATCTATTTTCATTTCTATTTTTTTAATCTATTTTTCTCACTTCATTAATTTCTTTCCTCTCATTCTCTCTTTTCATCCAAACTAATAAGAAAATGAATAAAACAAAGATGTGAGTGATGAATTTGGCATTCAATCAACTGAATATTCCTTTTACATCAGTGAGCCTTATATAGCAGGCGGAGAGGTACATAGTAAGGAAAATAGACCTCATTACATCACATAAAAGTACTCAAAACAGAATAACAAATTTCAGCACTAAAAATAGGACTAGGACACCTCTTTTCCTGCATTGTTGGGAGTGCTCATGACATGATCCTCTAGATTGTTCTCTTCCTTAAATGGGCTTATTGGGCTGTTTTTCTTCGACACCCCCTCGCAAGCTGGAGCTTGGTATATGTCCAACAGTCCCAGCTTGGAAATGAATGGAAGAAAAGAGCTTGGTGGCAGTGCTTTAGTGAAAAAATCTGCTATCTGTGCTTTGGATGAAATTGGCAGCAATCGAAGAGTTCCATTCTGCACCTTTTCCCTCACAAAGTGGCAATCAATTTCCAAGTGTTTTGTCCTTTCATGAAACACAGGATTTGCAGCTATGTGCATTGCACTTTGATTGTCACAATAAAGCACAGGTGGCCTAGTACATGTAGTGTTCAAGTCAGCAAGAAGGTATAAAAGCCATTGTATCTCACAGCAAGCAGTGGATAGGGCTCTGTACTCTGCCTCAGAGGAAGATCTAGACACTGTTTGTTGCTTCTTTGCTTTCCAAGACACTAAGGATGAACCAAGGAAGAAGCAGTAACCAGAAACTGACCTTCTAGTATCAATGCATCCTGCCCAATCCGCATCAGAAAATCCAAACAGCTGTAAAGATGAGTTTCTAGGAAAGAATAGACCCGTTCCTGGATTGCCTTTGAGGTATCTAATGATTCTGCATGCCATGTTGTAGTGTGTGACAGTAGGAGAGCCAAGGAATTGACTCAATTGTTGAGTGGCAAAGGCAATGTCTGGTTGGGTAGTGGTCAAATATAGGAGCTTCCCTATGAGCCTTCTGTATCTAGGAATATCATTATAAGCCTCAGCTGAATCTTGGTGCAATTTTACAGATGTATCCAAGGGTGTTGAAGCAGGTTTGGAACCAAGCATTCCTGACTCATGAAGTAGGTCTAGACAGTACTTTCTTTGACAAACTGAAATTCCTTCCTGAGATTGTGCCACCTCCAAGCCAAGAAAGTACTTGAGCCTACCTAGGTCCTTGACCTTGAATGAGGAGTCAAGGATCACTTTGATTCTATTAAATTCTGCCAAAGAGTTACCTGCTAATATGACATCATCAACATACACTAGCAAGGCAGTGAATTCATCTTTCTTTGTATAAGTGAACAACGAATAGTCTGAGCTGGATTGACAATATCCATGTTGTAGGAGCAGTGAGGTGAGTTTCTCGTACCATTTTCTGCTGGCTTGTTTCAATCCATACAAGGATTTGAGCAGCTTGCACACTTGATTTGGCTTGGACACAGTTACACCTTGTGGAATGGTCATGTATACATCTTCCTTCAATTCTCCATGTAGGAAGGCATTGTTTACATCAAGTTGATGTAAGTGCCAATTATGAATGGATGCAAGGGCCAAGAGAACTCTCACAGTAGTAAGCTTAGCCACAGGTGAGAAAGTGTCAAAGAAATCCAACCCCTCCACTTGATTGTATCCTTTTGCCACTAACCTTGCCTTGAACCTTTCAATTGTGCCATCTGCCTTGTGTTTCACTTTATAGACCCATTTGTTGCCAATTGGAGTGACATTAGGTGGCAAATCTACTATCTTCCATGTGCCATTTCTTTCCAAAGCCTCTAATTCTGCTTTCATAGCCTCTGTCCAGCATTCAAGTTTGCTTGCCTCTTCATAGGATTTTGGTTCAGTGACATTACTCAAGGAGACTGAGAATTGTTTGTGAGAAAGTGACAACTTTGAGAAAGAATGGAAAGAGGTAATGGGATAAGAAATACCTGAAGAGATTGATTGAACTGAATGAGAGGAAGGGCTGCACACATAGTCTGCAAGTCTTTTTGGTTGGTGCTTTTGCCTTGTTGACCTTCTCAATGGTTCTGTCACCAATTCCTGCTCAATGTCTTCATTCTGAGTTTCTGGTTCTTGCACAGTCTCTGTGTTTGGTTCTGTACTTAGTTCTGTCACTGTGTTGGGGCAGTCTGGAGGCTCTTGGATGCTGTCAGTGTAATAGTGCCAAGTACATAGGTGTTGTGAGGATTGATATAGCAGTATATGCTCATAGAAAATCACATCTCTTGAGACAAAAAAACTCTTTATTATTTAAATCAAGCAATACAGCACCCTTGGTCCCCATTTTGTATCCTAGAAACACACACTTTCTACCCCTTGTTTCCAATTTCGTTCTATGAGAATGGAGGGTAGAGGCATAACATAAAGATCCAAAAACTTTCAAACTTTGTAAGTCTGGTTCTGTGTTATGCAGAACTGAAAAAGGGGATTTATTTTTCAAAATAGGGGTAGGGACCCTATTGATGATGTAAGTGGCATGTAATATAGCATAGGGCCAGTATTGCTTAGGTAGTTTAGATTGAAACAGAAGGGCCCTCCCTACATTTAGCACATGTTGGTGCTTTCTTTCTACTCTCCCATTTTGTTGGGGTGATTCCACACAACTAGTTTGGTGGACAATTCCTTTGGAGGCATAAAACTGATTCATTAGGAATTCAGGTCCATTATCTGTTCTGATTACTTTTACTCTTGCATCATATTGCTTTTCAATTCTCAAAATAAGGTTCTGCACATGTTCTCTAGTTTCTGCCTTTGACTTCATCAATATTATCTGTAACACCCAAAATTTCGTATCTCTTAAACAGTAATTTTGACAGTTAACAAAATTTTACTGTTTAGTAATTTCTAGATACTGTAAAATTATTTTGTTTATTCCGTCAGCATATTTGATCGTTTTGAGTGATTTACTCCGTGTCAGGAAAATAATAATTTTCGGGCCGAGGAAAAATCTTTCTATATTTATTTCTCTTGACTGTTAATTATTTTTAACAATCTGACTTGATTTTCATATGTTTTCTAATATTTGTGATTTTTGTGAATGATTATGAATTTTTTTGACTGTATGTGGGCCCAGGTGGTCTTAGGTGAGCCCAGGTGACATTACGTGGGTCCAGGTGGGTCCCGCAAAGTGAAAATTTTTTTACGCATAGAAAAATTTATACTGTTTAGACGGAGACAGGGGATGTTACTAAACTTGAATCCGGAAACAGTTTTAGAAATTTTCTTGTATTGTGTTTGGCATTGTATTTAATTATCAGGCGATAAAAATACAGTAAATATATTCTTTCGTGAGATTTTTAGTAGATAAAAATAGAAATTATATTGCTTAAGTCAACACTGGTGGTTTGGATATCTACCATTGATTTAATTAACGGTTAAGAAATAAACTTAATAAAGAAGCATTGGATAATCACCATTGATTTAATCAATGGTGTGAGAATAAACTTAGTTAGGCAAGCTTCAATATCAACCTTAGATTTAATCAACGGTGTAAATTTGATTATATAAAGTGACCATTTACAACAATTAGATTTGGAATTGATCAAGGGTGGAGATTTAGTCTTAAAAAGTGACAAAGACCATTTATGACCATTGGATGAAGAATTAAATCAAAGGTGAAGATTTGGTCTTCTAAAAAGGTTATGACTAATTATAACCTTGGATTTAAAGTTTGAAGGAGCAATCTTGACCCTTTATTTTGGAGACACATCTAATGGCTAGAATTTAAAGGAGAAGGATCCAATGGCTTAGATTTAGTCTTCTAAAAATCAAAAGTCTACCTAAATCCTAACCATTGAATTAATCAATGGCTAGAAATGCTTCAAATAATGGCCTAATTAACAAGCCAAGTAAACTAAATTAAATGTTAAATTGTTATAATCTAATTCTTAATTAGATATCCTAATTTTAATTAGAGATTATAATATATGAAATAATATGTCTAATTAATTAGTTATGTAATTAGAAAATTAGTTAAGATTGACTAAGAAACTTAATCTAATGAATTAACTAATCAATTAGCAAGTAATTAGACTTGAATTAAAATAAATTAAAGTCTCTAAACTCCCTTGAATGTCACGGTTTTCAGCAGCCTTGGGGAGGCATCTACATGAATTTTGAATCATCCATAATAGCCATGCAAGCCTAATTGATGACCATTATTGCTTGTCATGGTCAATATGACATTCTTCTTGACCATTATTGTTTTGTTTGCTTCCTTTTGAGTGCATGATGAAGGGGGGGACGGTTTTGGAGTGTTAGGAAGGAGGAGACATGTTTAGACATGCTTGTGTAGCCTTTTTAGGCCAAAGAAAAAGATGATAAAGTGGAAGACTTTGTGCATCATGTGATAGCCTTCAATTATGCCAAATGAATTCATATCTCTCTATTCTTTCACTCCCACGGCAGCAGCACCTTTTGTTACACTCTCCATATTCATTTTTCTACTTCACCAAAAAGCTTTCATCAAATTCTCTCAAAATTTCTCAAAAATTCCAAGAACCAAGCAACCATTTTTCCTTCCTTTTCCTTGAGTGATTCGGCCAAGCACCCTATAATCACCATCACTCACCTATAATTTTCACTCTCACCATTTCCTAAAGCTAAACAACATTCTAAACACTTTTCATTTAGATAGTTTTCCCAAAATCACACTCTAAGAGCTTCAAATCCAAGCTTCAAGTTTCTATCAAAAATAAAAAATTCCATCTTTGTGCTTCAAGAGAAATCATTCGGTCAAGACACTCAAAACCACCATCCAATCTCTTTTAATTTCATCCAACCATAGATCTTGAATCTACATGATATTCTAAGCAACTTTCATGTTGGAGATTTTCTCTAAATCATTCATCTTCATGGACTTTCTTCAAGATCAAAGTTATTGGATTTTTGAGGTGAAGTGTAAGGAAACTCCATTTCTTTTTTCTTTTTCATGATCTAAACCATGTTTGATCCATGGTTCCTCTTAATCAAGTTTAGTATACTAATTTCGATGTATTTTGTTTTGTATTTGAGAAGCCCTTGGTGGTGAAGGACTTGGAAAGAGAAGCAAAACAAAGAGTTTTTGAGGATCTTCAAGAGGTAAGAGGGAGATCCATCTCACCAACCAAGTATGGTGGTGAGAGATGGTCTTATATTTGATGGATGGTGAATCCATGTGAGGATTCCAATCCATGGTCATGTAATAATTAATTGTATGTTTATGAACTTTGATTTATTTTCTTATGCTTTGATTATTTTTATCTATGCTTAATATGCTTTGCATGATTTTATGACTTTGATAGTATACTTATAATATGCATGATGAGTATATGGCATGTTTGTGATATTTATGATGAAATATATATATGTATGTCATGATGTGTGGATGGAAAGAAAACTAATCTTGGTCCCAATGGCCAAGGAAGAGCTACGGCTTTGATGCCCTTGATTTGGGTCAATGTGGAAATTTTTTTAAGAACAAGGAAATTAAATTTTATCCCTAGAATAATGAGAATTTCGATCAAGACACCTCAAAATAGGTGTTCACAAATTTATATTTTCATGAATGATAAAATTGAATGATTTGAGAAGCAAAGAAAATAAACAAAAGGTTTGTGTTGCAAAAAGAATGCATCCGGTTTTGGAATTTATTTAAGTTGGAAAAAAAATAATTCATGATTTCAATGGCCATTTATAAGATTTTGATAAATTTAGAACAAATGTTTTACGTATCTTTAAATTAATATTTTCATGAAGAATGATAATGGATGATTTGAAGAGTATGGAAAATAAACAAAGGGTTTGTTTTTCAAGAGAACAAAAATACGATTTTAGAGGAATTTTTATTGATTTATTTTGTGTAAAGAGATCTTAAGTATTTTTCTAAATATGAGTGTTTTGAATGAAATGGGCAAACATTAATTTTAAGGATTTGCAAAGAAAGTGAAAAAGGATTTGCAAAGAAAATAAAAGTGAATTTGAACAAATGGGTTTGGTTTTATAACCATAAGTCTGGCGGTTTTGAAAACAAAATTTTTAATGATTTTGTTTGTGTAAAACCATATCAATTTAGAAGGAAAAATATTTGATAGTTTCAATAGTCATGTCGACGTTTTCGAAGGCTTGTAATACATTGATTTTGATGAAACAAAGTGATTTTTCAAGTGGAAATATAATTAATTTAATACAAGGAAATAGAAAAGGGAATCAGAGTATTTTAGCACTTGAGAAATGAATTTTTATGTAAATAGAAAAGAGAGGTTGCAAGTGAGTCTCAATTTGTTTTAAAAAGAATTTATTAAAATTCCGTTGGATTTTGGAAAGCGTTAGTAATTTTTAAAGTTAGAAACATTGATTTAATTCAATGGAATTGTGAATTTGTGAAATATACTATGAAAAAGGATTTTCTTGAATAAGAAGATATATTAAATGAAGTAGAAAGTTATATTATTTTGAGGAAGGTTGATTTGGAAATGATTTGGGAAAAATGGAGAATATAATGGTATTTTAAAAATTTATTAACGTATAACTTATTTTTGAGTTTTGAAGACGTTAGAAAATCTAAGTTTTGAAACGTTGATTTATATCAATGGAAAAGTGATTTTGTGAATTATATTTTGGAAAAGAATTTCTTGAATTAAGATTGATTTATTTAAGTCCAAAATAATGTTTAGAATATTGAGGAATATTTTACGTAATTGTAAAATGTTGAAAAATATTTTACGTATCTTAAAAATGATTTGAAATACAATAAAATATTTCTACTCAATTTGAAAAATGTTAAAATATTTCTACGCGATTTAGAAAGCGTTTAAATATTTTACACTATTGAAAATATTATTGAAAAATCACTACGTGATTAAATAATGATAGAATATTTTTACGTAATTGTGAAAATGACAGAAAATCTTATATGATTTGGAAAGTGTTTTAAATATTTTGAGAATGATGAAAAATGATTTACGCAACTTAAAAGAATGATTTTTAAGTTACGCGATTTTGAAAACGATGAAAAATCATTATGCGATTTGAGAAACGTATATTTTTATGTGATTGAGAAAATTGTTAAAAAATTTAATACGTGATTTAAAGGTGCAACAGAAGAGTTGCAGTATTGTGAAAACGTAACAGAAACGTTTTGGAATTGTGAAAACGAAATGAAAATATTGCACAATTTTGTGAAACACGACGAAAGAGTTTTTATAACTATGAAAATGTGATAATATGATTTTCTTGTTGAAAATATAGTATAAATACTGTAGAACCAGTATATGGATGTTGTATGAGAAAATGACATGTTTTGCTTGTGATTGGCATTTGGTGCATTATACATGCATTGGAAAGATATGTCTGTGATTGGAATTGGTGTATTATACGTGCATTGGAAAAATATGCGTTGAAGCATATGATTACATTGAACAAATGAAATTGAAAAGATTTGGCCCTTTGGGGTTGGACTTGCACTGATATATTCGTGCATTATATAAAATATAGCTAATAGCTATTATGCCCTTGTGGTTTAAGAGGGAATGAGAATTGATAGTGAGGTTTATGATGGATCTTGGGGCGTCGAGTAGCGGCGGTCGACTAGTGGACGGTTAGCGAGTACCACTGTGCCACTTGCGATGCGATCCGTTACAACGCATTGACGATACCCGACAAGAACACGATTCTTTTCAACGACTGTGAGATTGTCTTTGGGCTAAGGCTGATAATTAACCAGAGCATTCTTCTCGAAATTGTGAAAACCTCCATGGAGTTATTTTTGATAAAATGAGTCTTTGTGCATATGCATAAATCTGAGCATTTATATCTGTGTGATATATTAATTGAGGAATATTGGTTATTGGTTATGACAATTGTTTTGAATACTTGGATGATGATTGAATTGATAAATGATTGGATGATGATAGTTGATTAATGTTGATGGCATGATCATAATTGTGGTATGATCTATCTATATAATATTCCTGTTTGTGTTATCTTTGTCTTTGCCATGTTTGGTATTGGTGTAGGTGATCTCACCTCCTGTTATATTGTTTTGCTTTGTCTCGTATTGTTAAAATTATACGATAGAAGGAATGAGTTGTCTTAGACATAACGAGTGGTAGATCGAGAGATTGATGGAAACATTGAGAAGTGGTGTCTCAAGTTTGAAGATGTCTTAGGGTAGACAATGAGTAAAGTTCGATGCATCAAGTTGATACAAGAGAAGGAACGAGTATGTTAAGATTTAATGTTAGTGTTGTACTGTGCTATTAAGTAGGACCCGTCATGGGGTTTGCTACTGTTTAAAAAAAATAAGTCTATTAATTTTATATTTCTCTTTAAATTGTGATATTAATTGGTATCAATATTACATAATGAATAATTGAAATATGATTTTCAATATTACCTAATATTTTCAGTAAATTTACGTTTCAGTAAAGAAGAAATTTTGAAACCCATCTTTTATAACTCAAACTTTGTGCGAACTTATTTTCAGATTATGAGTCAGGAGTCAGAAATGTGATGCCCTAAGGAGGGTGTTACATTATCCATGTGAAGCGACTAAAATCATCAAGGGCAGTTAGGAAATACTTATGTCCATGCACGGATGGAGTAGAAATGGGACCCCATATGTCAAAATGTATTAATTCATAAGGCTCAGTAGCTCTACTTGGACTTAGCCGAAATGACAATCTCCTATGTTTGGCAAAATGACATACATCACAAGCAGAGTTTTTATTCACAGTAATAAAAGGAAATTGTTCATGAACAAGTTGTAATCTAGAATTTGACAAGTGTCCTAAACGAAAATGCCATAAGGCTTCTTGAGGTAAGTGCTGTAATTCTGAAACTTGAGAGCTTGAGGCAAAAGCACCCTTTGCTCCAACCACTAAATGGTACAGCCCTTCATGTCTTTCAGCCAAACCAATCATCTTCCTGGATTTCTGCTCCTGGATTAAGCATTCAAAGGCAGTGAAAGTGATTATGCAGTTTAAAGAAGCACACAGCTTTGTGACTGACAACAAATTGAGTGAAAAATCAGGGACATGAAGTACTTCAGTAACACAAAAACCAGGTGAAAAGGTTATTGTTCCAGCATATTGTGCAAGTGAAAAATGACCATTAGGAAGTTTAACATTGACAGGCTCAATGGAATGATAATTATCAAAGTATTGTAAAGAGGAACATATATGGTGACTTGCTCCTGAATCAACAATCCAAGAACCAACTTTGCAGCTATTCACAGAAAAGGAGACATGATTTATACCTGTCTTTGGATTGTCAATAGACGATTTACCATGAGGTGAGGCCAAGCAGACCTGATTTGAAGAAATGTTTGTTTCCTGAATGAGACGCAACAGCTTCTCATACTGCTCATGTGTGAACATAGGTGAATCTGCCTTCATCTCCTCATTAACACTAGCATTTTCTTTATACTCAAAAGTCTCACTAGTAGCAGCATTGCTTGAACCATAGGCATTCTTCGGCCAATTAGGAGGGTAACCATGTTTCTTATAGCATGTTTCTATGGTGTGTCCTGATTTTCCACAATATGTGCACATTTTACTTCCATTTCTGCTATTTGGCCCAGCATTATAATTTCCTCTTCCTCTTCCTTGTGACTTTTTATAATCAGCAGAGTTGATTAAAATTTTTGATTCATCATTACTCATGTATACATTTTGTCTTTCATGTTGGATTACCATGGAGAAAATTCGGTTTATGTTTGGTAAGGGATCCATTAATAGAATTTGTGATTTCACCATAGAGAAATTATCATTTAATCCAGTTAAAAATCTAATGGTGTGATTCAAGTCATGATAATACCTTGCATTTCGAACACCAGAAGCACAAGTACATTTCACAGGGCAACCACACACTGGCATAGGCATGTAGCTCTCCAATTCTTCCCACAACACCTTCAGTTCTGTGTAAAAGTCAGTAACACTGAGTGGTCCTTGTCTTAAGCTATAGATCTCTTGTTGTAAATCTGAGATCCTGATCAAATCTCCTTGTGAGAATCGTTCTCTCAGCTCTTGCCACACATCTATTGAGTTTTCAAGAAAGACAATACTCTGGGCAATTGATTCTGAGACTAAGTTCATGAGCCATGAATGTATCAACATATTGCATTTGCTCCAAGCTTTGTAACTTGGATCAAATGGAGTGGGTACTGGAATTGTTCCATCCATGAACTCAAACTTGTTCTTAGTTCTAAGAGCTCTCCTCATTGAACGAGCCCAGACATGGTAGTTGGATTGATTAAGAACTGGTGTGACTGTAACTGCTGAAGGGCCATCACCAGGGTGTACATAATATAGACTAGCTGGGTCTTGGCTTGGGTCTGTAGGTTGGTTACCATTGTTGTTGCGCACCATGGCTGAGATGAGCAGCGGAACTTAATTATAGCTCTGTGATACCATAATAAGAAAATGAATAAGACAAAGATGTGAGTGATGAATTTGGCATTCAATCAACTGAATATTCCTTTTACATCAGTGAGCCTTATATAGCAGGCGGAGAGGTACATAATAAGAAAAATAGACCTCATTACATCACATAAAAGTGCCCAAAACAGAATAACAAATTTCAGCACTAAAAAGAGGACTAGGACACCTCCTTTCCTGCATTGTTGGGAGTGCTCATGACATGATCCTCTATATTGTTCTCTTCCTTAAATGGGCTTATTGGGCTGTTTTTCTTCGACACAAACAAAGCCCCAACTTTCAGAGAGACTTCCTTTCTTTTCACTCAATCTTTTCCTTCCTTTTCATGTGCTTCTTTTGTTTTGCATTAAATACATTGCAGTAACTCTAAAACTCCCTTCTTCTTTCTCGTCGGTAAATTTTTTTTTTTTGAAACACTCATGTGGACATGTTAGGTAATGGATAATAAATTTTGGGTCAATGACCGAGTGAATCTTGAATAAAATTGGTCTTTGAGTTTTATGGAACCAATATAAAATTTTTTCTATTTTTCTTTTTATTCTTTTGTTTTGTTTTTTTGTTTTTTTAACCTGAGTAAAATTAAGTGTTCACACGACGTGATTAATTGGATAACCACATGGTATGTAATCTTTCAACATCTCTTGCTGTTGTGCGCAGTCGAAAAGAGAAAAGATGCTGTGGCCGACATGGCACGTCGATTGTCACTAGATTAAGCATCTACATTTAACTTGCATGGCTCTCTCAATTATTGCTTCTTGTTCTGCATTGCCAATTGCTTTTTTTTTTCTTCTTCCTCTTTAACTAGACAAAATATTGTCCTATAAAGGAATCAAATAATTTGATTGGATTGCCAATGGTGTACTATTTTATTGGATAACCACACGATATATTTTTGGTAAGCGAAGTAATAAAAAAGAAGATAAAAGAGTATGCTTTGCCGACATCTTTGTCCTTATACATCAAAATTTACACACTATTTTTACATAAAAATTACATAATACATGCTAATTATCACATAATACGTGCTTATCACCATACAATAGTAATTGATTACTATCTTCACATAATACATATTGATAACTTGTTAATTATACGTTAATTACTTGTGTAAAAATAGTATGCAAATATCTTTTTCCATCGATCTTTATTAGTCATCTCAAGAGCATTTTTTATAAACATGCATTGCTATTTGTGTAGTGCATTCTCTTGCAAAGCTTGTGCACCCTCTTCCCTCATGTTGGGGGAATATCACATCCCTCACCTTCAATCTCATTAAGGAATACAACATTCTCTTATACATAAATATGTATATAAATGCTAATAATTAAAAAAATATCACACAAATTTTATACAAAGTTTAATGTAGTTCGACCAATATACTTATAGCCACATATGAGAAGAGTTCAATCTATTATAAAAACAAATCTAGCCTAAAAGTCTTACAAGATATTCTCTCTCAGACTCTCATTTTCACTCTCATAACCTTACTAATTCTCCAATACAAAATTTTATAGCCTATCAAATTTTGCTTAAGAAGTAATCTTTTCTAGTTTCATATTATAAACAAATCTCTTTAAAATCTTTCACATATCTTTTACATATTTTTAACATATTTTTCAAATCTTTTAACAAACCTTTAATATATTTTCACATATCTTTACATATCTTTCATATGATCTTCACAAAATAAGAAACTAGGGATAACAATCTTTAATAGAATTTGGATCAAACCCGACAATATCCACCTTAATCTAAATTTCATCATCATCTCTTCAAATCTATTGTTATCAATGGAACACACCGCTTGACTATGCTAAAAAGACTTTTGACAACACTTGTCACCATTCATAACACTCAATCTTCCAAATCTTCAAATTGAATCTATCTTTGTGCTTGCATTGTCGTTATATGGAACATGTCGCTTGACTTCCATGTCAAGAAGACTTTTGATACATCTACCACATTTGCCGTCATCATAACGAGACACGTCATCTAATTTTCATTGTCTGGAAAACTTTCAACACAAGGGCCCAAGGGACCATATTATTGCCTAGATCCTCGAACTTTAAGTTATGATATCACATGTTGAGGGAATATCACATCCCCCACCTTCAATCTCGTTGGAGAATACCACATCCCTTCTATACAAACATGCATATAAATACTAGTAATGGGAAAAACATCACACAAATCATGTACAAGGTTTAATGTAGTTCGACCAACATGCCTACATTCAAGGATGAGAAGAATTAACTCTATTTTCAAAACAAATTTACCTTGCAAATCTTATAAGACAATCTCTCTCAAAATCTCATTCTTACTCTCATAACCCTACTAATTTCCCAATACAAATATTTAGTTAGGAGTTCCACTTGCCATTAGAAGTATTGGACGCTTAATGTATTCAAGAGAGTAAAAAAAAGGATTGGCTGAACTTTAAGAATAAAGATCTTGTGAAAATTGATGAACAAGGTGATCTAGTATTTCAATTAATCAAACTAAGTTATGATCATCTACCCTTCTATCAGAATAAATGTTTTGCATTTTGTTCAATTCATTGTTTCCTAAAGATTCTCGTATTGATAGAAAATTGTTGGTTCGACTTTGGGTGGCACAACGGTTTGTTCAGTCATCAGAAAACATATGTTTCGAAGATGTTGGTGATGAGTACTTCATGGATTTAGCTCACATATGTTTCTTTCAAAAATTTTAAAAGGGATATATATATATATATATGCTAATATCTATGCATGAGTACAAGATGCATGATATTGTGCATGATCTGGCAAAGTTTGTTGCAGGAAATGATTGTGTAATTGTCAATGAAAAAGGACAACATATTGATGAATCAACGCGTCATCTTTCATTATATTTTTCTTTGGATTCTTCATGTCAAGTTCCCTTCTTAGGAAGAATAAATTAAGAACATTTCTAAAATCGCGTTATCATGGAGGCCAATCACTTACAAAGCCTACTTGTAATTTGATTATGTCAAGCCTTGGACAACTACTTGTTTTGGTTATCAATCACTTAAATTTAAAGACACTGCCAACTTCTATTGGTGTGACGAAACAACTGTGGTATCTTGATCTTTCACAGAATGGTCAGCTTGTGTTGCTTCCAGGGTCTATAACAAAGTTACAGAATTTGCAAACACTCATACTCAATAATTGTTCTAACTTGAGAGAGTTGCCCAATGATCTTTGGAAGTTGATAAAGTTTACATCTTGAGTTGTGTGGGTGTGATAATTTGATTTTCATGCCACGTGGGATAGGGCGATTGACTAATCTTCAAACACTATCAGTGTTTGTGTTTGTGTTAGATGATACGGCTTCCAGGCATAGTAGTGGTGAAGCAAGTGAACTGAGTGAACTGAACAATTTAAGAGGAAAACTAGAAATCAAAGGCTTGGAATGCTTGCGGGGTAACACAAATCAAGTAAAGGCTCTAAATTTAATGGAGAAATCCTATCTTGAGTCCTTGGCATTGATGTGGAATGATCTAGTTGATGGTGATCAGGAGAGTTTGGCAGCTGAAGATGATATGCTTCTAAGAGACCTACAACCACACTACAACCTCAAGGAATTAGCAATAACAATGTTTTGTGGTGTGACAATCTCTGGTTGGGCCTCCTCATTCACTAATTTGATTGACATTGATATACAAGATTGCAAAAGATTAGACACGCTCCCACCATTGCATCAATTGTTGCATCTTAAATGTCTCTGCCTTGTCAATTTGCCGTGTCTAGAGTGGATATACATTGAAGGCAGTGATGACATTGATAAATCATCAACATTCTTTCCTTCCCTTGAAAGCCTCTATTTTTTCGGGTTACCTAATCTTCAAGGATGGTGGAGAAGTAGCAAAGAAAGAATGCCGGCATATTGTTGTCATCAGCAGCCCCTTATGTTTAAGAGTCTTCATGAGTTATATATTTACACTTGTCCTAATCTAATTTCGATTCCATTGTATCCATATGCTGACCAAGTAAGGCTTTCTAATGTGAGTTAGAAGTTGTCAAGAGAAGGAGTCAAGTTGTCCACTACACTAAGAGATCTTGAGATATCATATTTATATGACTTGAAATCCTTGTCTGGAGTCCTTCAATACCTCACTGCTTTGCATAACTTGTCTATTAACTATTGGCATTGCCATGAGCTTGATCCGTGCAATGATGAGGATTGTGGTTATGGTATGTAGTGGAGGAATTTAAGAATCTCCACTCATTGATCTTGCGGGATATCCCCAAAATGGAGTCTCTCCCTGAGGGGCTTAAATATGTTACCAGTTTGCAAATTCTTGCAATTCAGAGTTGTAGCAATCTGACATGTTTACCAGAATGGATAGCCAGTCGTGGATCATCACTGCAACGATTTATAATCGTCCAATGCCCCAAGCTGACATCTCTGCCTGAAGGGATGCGTTATTTGAGGTCTTTGTAATTGTAGGTGCTGAAATATAAGAATGTCCCTTGCTAAAGGAAGATGCAGGAGGGAAGTAAGGGAGGATTGGCCTAAGATTTATCATGTCCCAAAGTTTTTGACAAGGCAGGATTATTTTCCAACTTCAAAGGTATTACTTTTCATTGATGCCTATTCATTTATGAATAAGTGAATAGCAAACATATTTGAGTTGAAGCCCTTTGTTACTGTTTCTGCAGAGTGTAGAGGTACTGAGGTAGTTGCATTTTTTATTACTATGACTATGATGAAAATAATGTTTAACAACACACCACCTTGTGTTGCTCAAATTATTATGGTTATTGTCTCAAACATTTCCTATGTATCTACCAAATATTTTCTGAATACTTTAGTGATTCTTCCACCCCCCCCCCCCCGCTCTCCCAAATGTATGCCCAACAGGATAATGTGCATAATTGGAAGGCATCAAGGATTTTATCTGTTTTCCAAAGGTAATTCCATCATTCACCTATAAATTTAGTGGATTTTTATGCTTGGTGAATTTCTAAATTTATAGACGTTTGCAATCACTGCAGTGGCAAGAGAATTGGGGCTCTTGCTAGTTAAGAACCAAAGAGAAAAGTTGAAGCAAACTAACCATAGGTTATGATTTTTGTATTAAACGTAAACATGTTTTAATCTGATGTAATAATCTCATCTCTTATTCTTCCTTTAAGATATTTAGATTTATAATGCCCTGCAATGTTTTATTTTTGCAGAAGTTGGTATACTATGAATTTGTCAAATGTCGTGTCAAAATTATTTAAATACCATTAACGTTTATGCAGTCATGGTTAGTGTCTTTTGCCTTTCAATGTTTTTTTTTTTTCTCTATCAATATAATAACGTGTGGGATTGCATGGCTCCCATACAATAATATGCAGTCAAGGAAATGCACGCGAAGCAATGCTGCATTTATCCACAATTATGATAGACATGCTCTATGCTGGAATTAAGCCTCATTGGCTATGTGCTGGAGTTCAATTAATACGTACTTAAAGATAGTGAATATATGATGTAGTTACCAAGTGGCAAGTACCTTGGTTTGCTTCTCTCATGTTGTTAATATATGATGTACTTGACCAAATACCTAGTTTGCTTTTCTCATGTTGTCCACAACCTTAATAGGCGAAGCAAACAAGGAAATAAATAAATTACTTTAATTCCTACAATTCTTTAGTTGATATGCACCTACTGTTTAGAGTGATGGATAGCATTGGAATCGTTCAAGCGTGCATATAACTTTTGTTTTGAACTATTGAAACAGAGGAATACAAAGGGGATCAAATAAATTCTTAACTCTTCTTCACTTGATTAAGCTAATGATGATTGACTTCATACTAGATTTGCAGTTTTGCACTAGAGGAGATATTTCCATTGTTTCAAATTTGGGTTTTTCTTTCATGTGTTTCAAATATTTATAATTCTTTTTTCTTTTTGGTTGCATAGGAGGTGCAAGACTGCAAGTATGTGAATAGGGGAAGAGAAATGGTCTAGTGGAGGATCAAATTGGGTGTCAAGTATTAGTTTTCCAATTTCTCAATAAACCTTATGGGCCTAAATTTTCAGAACAAAAATCCGACCCACCCTATATGGATTGTTCCATTATCCTTTAATTCTTGCAATATTTTGAAAGGGGTTGCACTACTGAATTAAATATTTCCGTGGAAAGGCTCAACCTGTACACACACAAGTGCCTGTGTGCGTTTATAACTAAGCCCTAACTTTTATTCTAGCCTAATACCATAAGGTATTAAACCCAATGAGTATGGGACTTATTGTCATATACAAAGACCCAATGAGTATGGACTTATGGTCATAAAGACTCGCTAAGAGCAGAATTTAAGCAATGTAGTCCACATATGGATTTTATGTTTAAAACATACCAAAACTCATAAAGGTGGATCGATATGGTAAATAAATCTCAACTCTACGGCAGTGACGGATTTAGAAATTTAGGATAGCGGGGCAAAGTTATAAATATTTCAAATAATTTTTTTAAAATAATTGATATTTACATGTAAAATGTAATAAAAATAATAAAAAATAAACTTATAATTATTCCTTGTAATTTTTTTGATATTTTTAGAACAATGAATACTTTTTTTGTAATTAATATTATCAAATATTTTTTTTTCTACATACATAATTAAAGAATAATTTAAAAATTTATATCTCATGTAATTAAAAATTAGAATTAAAAGATTTGCGAAGTACCAAATCAATCATTTATTTTATATGGGGGCAAAAAACTATAAATTATAGTACCATAAAGTCATAAATAATAAATGTTATATATATAGTTTAAACAAAATTTAACTTGGGGGCATATGTCCCAACATTGTTGCACTTGGATCCGCCCATGATCTATGGGACAATAACATAAATTCATTTTAAAGTAGTAATTCTTATTAAAAGATTGTATAATTTTTGTATTTTTACAGTCAAATAAAGATTATTTTCATAGACAATTCAAATGAATTGAATCTATAGAGATACTTAATGATCTAAAAAAAATATCAATACCCACAAACTCTAACAAAAATCTAGTTTATATTCGTGCATATTAGTCACAAATGGATTCAATGATTGAAAATAATTTATGCCAAACAACCAATAAACTGTAATGTACAATCTTATTAAAGCGTTATACATAACACAAATATGAATACGGTCTCGTTATTCATCTAATTTTTATACTCTAATTTTTTTTAACCCATTCACAAATTTATATTGTATCCTGTGAGAATGTTACAATTACATACAGCTTGATTTGACACTCCTCTCACACAAAATACGGTGGATAAAAGTTGAAAAGTATTTGGTTAGATGAAAAATATTTTTCATATGAATACATCTTATTAATTAAAATTTAAAATATATAATAAAATTATATTAAATATTAATTGTTAAAAATATTATTTAAATAATTTTCTCGTTAGTTCACAGGACTTTAGAACTTCAACTCTACAGTGATTGGTAATAGTTTAATTTTACATATTTTTCTTATAAAAAGTATGTATTATTATAACTTAATATAATTAATTTTAATATTTTTTGATATTATTATTTAATTATTAAGAAAAAATAATTTTATTTAATTATTATTATAATTGTAGAATTTAAAAAAATGATAACTTCTAAAAATGTGGAGAATTATGTTACAATATTAAATCCACAATTATCAAAGCAAAAAAAAAAAATGCAAGAGAAGAAAAATAAAAAATAAAAAACAAGTGTGTTGTGTCACGACTCTGCCCACGTTCAATTCAAAAGAAGAAAAGTTATGTAAATAGAGGAGACAACGCACAACACTGGAGGGGACGAAATTGAAATAGGAATTTGTTTGGTTCGAAGGAGAAATTTTTTATCTTTATATATTTTTCTTTTCACTTTGTGTTTGATACTTTTATTATGAGTAATTAATTTTATTTTTTAGAATTAAAATAAAATCTTAATTTTTGTTTTAGATGATTTAATTTTATTTGAAATATTTTTTTATTCTATAATTACACAATGTTGATGATTATTGATTTTTTAATTTTTATTCAATTTATTTTTTAGTAATTGTCATGTTGTCAATTAATAAATTTAAATTGATATATTTTAATCACATATTTAATTCTTGTAATCTTAGGTATGAGTTGTGTGGTAGTATTCATTATTTTTGTGATATAAGAATTAAATAGGTCACGCTATGTTAAATGATTTATATCATAATTTAAATAGATCATATTATTTTATATAAATTATGTCATCAATTAGATTTCAATAATCTTTAGTAGTGATCAAAATTTGTAATCATAGACACTCTATATAACAAGATTAAATCTCATTCAAGTTAAATTCATATTTACATATTTAATAATGAATTCGAGATCCTATTAGAATTGTTCTTATATTTTAATTTGAATTATTTTATTTAAATTTATTATTTAATTTTAATTTTAGTTTAACATATAATTTATATTCTCAATTTAATTAAATAAAACAAAAAAATCTTTTTTTTTTTAAAATTAATTTAAATATATATTAAATTTTAATTAATCATATTACTCTATATGAATACGACACTCTTATATTTACGAAATATTATATTAATTTTATACATTTATAAATAAAAAATAATTTTATTACTTAAAAATTCCCAATTAACCTCACCTCAGTCACAAGTCTCTCTTAACCATCATATAATACTTCCCATTTTCCAATCCACTTTATCCTCTTTCCCAAACAATTGGGCTCAATTTAGCTTATGCTTGTCTTTTACCATCATCATAATTCAGCATCAAAATCTCAAATAGAATTTCAGTACCAAAAAAGAGGATAAAGAATTTCAAAAGTTCCTCATCAATTTGAATCTATTACTATTTATTAAAGGAAAAAACTTAAATTCATTTTTTATATCTATTATATTTATTTTATCAATTAAATTATAATATATGTGTAATTTATATTTATTAATATTCTCTCTTATTCTCTTTTTTAAAAATTACACATATATCATAACTTAATTAATAAAATAAATATAATAAATATAAAGAAATGAACTTAAATTTTATCCTTCATTAAAAAGGACCCCTACTATATACACGTGTTATTACATGACAAATTTTCCCCATCCAATTACTTTTTTCTCTTTTCCTTAATTTAATATACTGTAGTTAACTTAATATATTTTAGTTACTTTATTTACAATACTATAGCGGGGTTGGGTTAGGCAATGTTTCTCCTGTTTCCATCGTAGATATTTATTTATAATCTCTCCAGGGAGAGGTAGGTATCTATATATATTTGTAAATATTTAATAATTCAATATAAATTTAAACTTCGTTGAAGTTAAATTCTATCAACTGAGAATAGTTTTTTCTACTAAAAATTCAATGAATTTATTCTTTTTTATTTTTTTATTTATATTTTTTACATGTCTCTAAATAATGAAATAGGGGTGGGATAAATAGTACTTCTCTCATCCCAACCGTGAGTACCCATTTTGTGATTCTTATGCAGGAGGTGAGTACATGTGCGTATTCATTAATATTTAATAATTTTATATAAAATTTAAATTTCACAAAAAAATTAACATCCATTGAAAACTCAATAAATAAAAAAATCATATTGACTATATTGCTAATCAATTATTATTATTATTATTATTATTATTATTATTATTATTATTATTATTATTATTATTATTATTATTATTATTATTATTATTATTTACATTATTTACATGCTTCCAAATAATTGGGTGGGATGAGATGGAATGGGACAAGGCGAGTAGTGTTTCCCCATCGTGGATAGCCTTTATAATTTTCATGGAAGAAGCAGAAACTTATAAGTATATACGAATATTTAATAATTCAATATACAATTTTAAAATTTACCAAAAGAAAATATAACAATAAAATAAATTTTAACATTCATCAAATTTATTAATGGCAAATTCTATCCAACAATGACAGTTTATTTTGTTAAAAATTCAATGAATAAAAAATATTTTTAGATACATTACTAATCTTATTCTTCTTTTCAATTTTAAATCAATACATTAAATTACTCTATCCTTCTAATTATTAACTTATTAAAATTAATCAACATATTAGATTAGTATTTATCTTTAGATGATAAATTTTTATTAAAGTATTTTAAAAAAAGAGTAGCTCGTGCTATCACAAAGCTATTATACTAGTATATTTTAAAACTTTCCCTTGCATGGAACTGCTCCAAATTTTTTCTATCAAAGAGGCAGCTATAATCGCACTTAGTCACTTAGTGGCTCTGACTACTTTAATTAACTAAACCCGTGATGCACTTGTCAGCAGCAATTTGGAATCACAAAGGCTCTGCATTTTATTACAGCCAAAAACGTTGAGGCTGATCATAAAAGAAAGAAAGTTTGTAGGAAGTTGATGGCGACTATAATTAATTTATCATGATCAGCAGAAAATAAATAAATAAAAAGGTTACCATAATGACTACTTTATGGACTTGCTTGCAAATATAGGAGCAACTAAGCAGGGTTACTATTGGTTGTGCAGTGTGTAGTCAAATCATCCCACAAAAATTAAGAAATAATAAATTGCATGTATATATAAATGAGAATTTATATGATATTTATCATTTTTTAGAATTTAATATTTAAGGTGAGTTTTTAATTATTTTATTAATTATTAATTATTTTTAAATATTTATTATTAATTCAGTATTTAATAAATTTTTGTCAACTCAATTTGAAGACTAAACTCATCAAAGTATCATATAAATTCCTATATATATTTAGGTATGTTTTTTTATGTTTTGAAGTTAGGTATGCTTTTTTACTTGCCACTAATCAAACTTCCAATTTAAAACACATCTTACTTCCTCATGTTTTCTTGATTTGCATTGGAGAGGTCTCTTCTGGCTTTTCCCCTAAGATTCTGTTCTGTTTTCTTTATTCTTTGGGTTCCATTTTCATTTTCTTTTGAGTTATTCAGGTTATACGGTATTTATCCAGTTTTGTTTGCTTTTTTTTTTCAGTTATTTGACAGTTCATTTTGTTATTTTATTTTGTTATATTGACATACTGTATCTTTTAGAATATTGACAGTTTATTTTGTTAATTTTGATGCATTGCTAATATAAAAAGATTTTACACATACATTTAATTATATATTATCATATCTTTCAATAAATTTGACATTTTATGTATTTATTAATATAGTCAAATTCATTAAATAACATATTAATATCATTTAATGTAAGTGTAAAACTTTTTTACACTAAGAATATTTATAAATTGAACTACTTTTTTCATGATAGATATTTAATATTTTTTATTTGATATGCTATTTTTAGAATATTTTTCTCAAAATTATCCTTTTTTTTCCATAGCAAAATCAAACGAAATATCAAACTTTAGAAGAGCGGAAATTAATGGTGGCTGTAAGAAAATCAACATACAATTTAAAGCTCACTTCGATGTTAATTTCTGGATATGTGCATGTCTAAAGGTGTTTTCTCCTTGTGTTTTATTGGAAATTAATATACTACTTGAATAAAAAAAACTTTCTATCACTACTTTATCCATTTTATCAACTGTGTCCAAGCCAGAAATACTAATCATATATCATATAATATATAAAAAAAGTACATATCTTAAAATTTTGACATGTGCCATTTTTTTATTAAGCAAATATATTATTTACTTGACATATGATAAGCAGAATACAAATATTCTACCATATGTCATTTTATGTGGTTATTTTTTCATGTATGATCTGATGTGTCCATTTTCACACAAAAGAAATTAGGATTACAAAAATAATTAATGAACATAATTTAAATTCAAATTCTCATCCTAATTGAATGACATTTATGTACCACAAATTAATTAATTACATCGATTATTTAATATATTAATTATTATTCATTATCTTCTATGAATAATATTATTATCCAAATGCAAATAATTTAAATAATAATATAATTAAAACTTTTAAATTTCAAAACTTACCTTAATGAAAATCAGTTATTTATAATTAAATCATATAATATAATATAATAATATATATAAAAAGAAAATATATGTCTTAGAATTCAGATAAGTGTATTCTTTATAATTATGTAAGTGTATTACTTGGTTGGCATATGATAAGTAAAATGACAAATATTCTGTCACATGTCATCTTATATGGCTATTTTCTATCACATGTGATATAATGTGACCATTTTTGTAAAATGGCAATTAGGACTACAAAATAATTAATAAGTATAATTTAAATTCGAATTCTCATCCTAATTAAATGACATTTATGTATCACTAACTAATTAATTACATCAATTATTTAATATATTAATTATTGTTCATTATCTTCTATGAATCTCTATCAAAATTATCTACTATAAATAATATTACTATCCAAATTCAAAAGATTTAAATAACAATGCATTAAAACTTTTAAATTTTAAAACTTACCATTAATGAATGTCATTTTTTTCTATTAAATAATTTATATATAATTAATTAGTTGCCTAAACTAATTAATTTGTTTATTTTCAACTTTTCTACTAATAAGATTTACATTTAAATAACCCAAACAATAAAAGAATAAAAAAATTTAAAATTTGAATTTTCCTCCAAATTGAATATCATTTATATACATTTAATAAATTATCTCAACGAATTAATATACTACTTATTCATTTCTTCTATGAATACTATTGTCATTCAAATAATTTAAAAATTTTAGTAGTAATAATAATAATAATAATATTATTATTATTATTATTATTATAAAAAGATCAAAATAAATATTTGGAAGTTCATTTTAAAAGAAAAAAAGTGGACAATAAACAAAAAAAATATTCATAGAAGATAATAAACAATTAATAACCAATAAATATTATTGCTAAAAGGATAACGATTACAAGTAATGATAATGTTATTGTTAACAAATTAGATTATGGTCATTTTTTAAATTTCATTTCGTGTGTATTTGAGTAAAGTAATATGAGGAATGCTAAGAATACGTTCTCTATCACACTCTTGTTAACATATTTCTTTCTATTGGATTACGTCACACACTAAAGCACACATTCAATCTCAATTAACATGTAATAAGCTCGATTAGCATGTGCTGTAGTGTGCTGTAATGTGTAACGTGATCAAATAAAAAAGAATATGTTGAAAACAGTGTGATAGAGAATGTGTTCCTAACACTTCTTAAATAATATTTACTTGTCTTTTTATATTTTGGTTATATTATTTAAACCATTAATAATAAATGTTTAATAGTTTATTTCAGTTTATAATAATTTTTTTAATAATATAAAAGGTCAATCGTTATTTTCTTAAATTTTTCCTATATTCTTCATTTGATTAAGGCATTCACGTTAAATTAATTAATAAATGTATAATTTGTCTTATTACTTTTAATTTTGTACTTTTTAATTTTTTTATTAATTTGTATTAATTGATATTATAATCTTTTTTCATTGGTTAAGTGAATTATATTAAGTATGTCAATTTGTTGTTTAATTATAATTTCTTTATTCAAATAATTCATGCATTAACTATTTGTTTATACAAAGAATTAATTATCTATTGATAACTCTTAGAAATAAGAGTTATTACTATCCTTTTAACTTAGTCATTTTCTCTTGTTTTGATCAGTTTAGGAGAAGAACTTCAAGTTTTATTTGATTGAATAAATATCTGTGTTTAATCTGATTAATCTCGAATAGCTGTAAATTCTGATCTGTTATTGATGAAGGTTTGATTTAATTTTGAGCAGGTCTTAAAGGTGTAAATTGCTGAAGGAATGCGCTGGGATGTTTTGGAATGCTGCAATGGTGTGGGAGAGAAAGCCACTATAAGATAAAATCATTTCCAGCTCAGCTCTTGGCCACTAGAAGACAAAATACCTGACATACTGCGCTTAAAAGGAAGAGAGAGAATATAATGCAGCAGCTGAGTGTACTCGAGAGTTGGGCCAAGAAATATTTTAATATTTGACTTTGTAAAGGCCCAAAAAGTGAAGCATGAGAGAGAGTGTGTAACCCTATTTTTTTGGGGGGCTAGTACAAAAGGGGAGCGTGACTTTTGTACTGGGGCATCTTCGGGGAGAGAGAGCTGAGCAGGGAGCCGTCAGCTGCTGCTGGTCATTTCGTAGCTTCTTTGTTTACGAAGAATGTCTTTAATTTTCAATTCTTTTGCTTGTTTTGTCTTCAAGCTCATTATGAGCTAAATTCTTTTGGTTGGGATTTTATGAATTTGTAATTTGTACTGAAGGGTAGTCCAATGTTATGGATGTTATTCATTTTCTTCTTTTCTGTTTTAATACCTAATTTCTGTTTAGCATGATCAACTAATCTGAAATATCAACTGATTTTGTTTAGAAAAACCAAGTTGGTGGACTTGATTAGAAGATAAAGATAGAACAATTAATTGAAAAATTAATTGTGTTGAATGAGTTAGGAATAACCTTCAAGTCTTTAATAGCTGGACGTACTTCTATGACCACTGAGGAAATTAAATTGAACTTAGGAATAAGACGCTTTTAATGAACTCAATGTTTACTGCTGGAAAGCAAAACTTATTCCCGTGGGCTAAATGTTGTAACATCCTGAAGCATAGATTACCCTGATGTTAATAATTACAAAGGATTAGAATCCTAACTGTTTCCATCTCTATTTTAAAACACTTCATTTATCACTTTCATTAATTCCCTGTATTTATTACTCACTGCTCTGATACCTCATTATTCTATTTACTTTACATGCTTAAAAATTTCGCTATATTTTATTACATTAAATAGGAAAGGTTAATTCTAGAATTTATACTCAATACAAGTAAATCCTCGTGGGAACGATCTTTACTCACACTTTATTACTTGTTGACTGTGTACACTTGCACATATTCATTGAGAAACCAACATCTATGCAAATGTAATAAAATCATTAATCAAATTAAGGTTATAAATAAATTTTTCATGAATTTAGTGTTTTAATAATTAGTAGATAGTTTTTGGTTACATCTTTATTTTAAAATTCTTAACTATTCATTATAATTTAAACTTTTGTAAAATATATAAGATAAATAATAATAGACAAATTTGTAAATTGATCCTCATATATGAATATTTATGAAATGTATATTTATAAAATAAAATATTTCTTTCAAATGTTTAAATATCATATAATTTTTTTATCACTTTTTTTCTAATAATGATTATAGAAGTCATTTATTGAGTATTTATTTATTAAATCATCTGCAATGTTTTAGTTTCAAGACTTTTCAAGCAATTACTTCTTATGCTGCCCTAACTTTTTTACTCAACAAAATATATCACTCTAGCTATTTTCATTATCATAATCATTCGAGGAATATGTTTGCCAGCAGAGACGAATCCAAGGGGGGCATGCATGGGCCTTGGCCCCCCTTTCTCACTAATTTCTTTTAAAGTATCTATAATTAAATTAAATTTATTAAAAAATAAAAAAGATTATTATATTGATCTTTTATAAATTTAGTACTTATTATATTAACACTTTTATTTAAAAATTATATATATATTCCTAATTTTATATATTATTATTACACTCCAACATCCTTCTTTATTTACAAAATTACATATACCTCCTTTATTTTATGTACAAACATTATACAAAGTCTCATTGAAAATACAAAGTAAGGGAAGTATGAGTAATTTTTCAAATAAAAAGAGTGTCAATATTATAAGTACTAACCTCAAGAGAAGTCAGTATAATTATACCAAACATATAAATGATGAAGTTAAAAGATTTTATACTTGATATGTATTTGACATGTGATTCATGATGATGATGATGATGATGATGATTATTATATATATATAAACTTATATATATTTTTATATATATATATATATATATATATATATATATATATATATATATATATATATATATATAAACTTTATTATTTTTCTGAGGTGAATTTAGAGGGTACCTGAGATAGGCACATATGTGGTGGACTCCTCCGTGGTACATCAACAACGGTAGTGCGAGGGGGTGGGTACCTGCAAAAGGCACTCCAACGCTCAAGTTAAACCGTGTACAATAAGGACAGTCTGTATATTCGAGGAGATTCATATCTTTAAGACCTGACATGATATTTATAAGAGCGTTTAGGATGAGTGTTATGCAGTTATTTAGGATTAGAATCTGTTAGGGATTGTGATCCCTTTTAACTAACTTCCCTATTTATGTGGGATATAATTAGCTTCCATATCCATCAAGGATACTTGAGAGATTTATGCCTAATAAATAGGTTGATATACTCATCAAGATAGCGCGTAGTAATATCTGGGTATTATTCTGGTGGGGCCGGGTTGCTCCTGACTGATAACCCAAAATCCTGGTCCAGAATAGTTGCCCCCAGCTTGGTGCTTAGATGGGACAGCTAAGTGTCAAGGTACCCATGTTTAGCAGGAGCACACGACACGCAGTGAACAAAGGGATCCAAGTCAGAGTTAACGCTAGATCTCACGATGTTTCGAAAGGGCCGAGGTCCGTGATATGTCATAGTATTCCTCCGGGGTTAACGTGTAAGGTCAGGGTCCAAGTCGGATCGCTCTGCTTACATTGTCATTCCGCCCTCTAAGGTAAGCCATACGTTGCCCCCATGTGTAGTTCGGGGAATCTCAGTTGAATGTCATGAGTGAATTCCTGTCGGGGTGTCAACGATGGACTCAAGTCGAATGCGTGCCAGGTTAACCAAAGGGACAGGATCCCAGATTACGGTCCAAAATTGTTGCTCCCGGCTTGGCGCTTGGCCAGTATAGTAAAATAGCAAGTCTCAATGCCCTCGGATGACGGAATCTGTGCTTCTCCATAGGGTTATGAGTTTTAATCTAGAGGCGTTTAATCACGATACTTGTGGACGCGTTGTAGTTCGGACATGGTCCATGTGTCAATTGGCCATAAGTGGACATTCCAGGGTGTAACCAGAGCCCGTAGAATGAACCAGAATTGTTGCCGTGTTTACCTCTTTTTCCATGGTCCGCACTGGGTCCAACGCCCATTGTGTTGCTTTTCACAACCATTCTATGGACTTAGGAAATTATTTCCTTATGGAAAAACCATGGTCCAGGATCCCACACCCATAATATCAAGTGCATGACATTTCACTTGACTTAAGTAGAAATAACGCCTTAGTCCATGGTCCAATGCCTATCATAATCAAGCTTTTTAGAATTTAAGACTTAGGCATAAATAACACCCTAATCCATAATCCAAGGCTCATAATATTGAGCATTCAGAATCTTTAGATTTGGGCAGATATAATACCTTAATTTATAATCCAAAACTCAAAATATCGAGCATTCAGAGTCTTGAATTTAGGCAAAAATAACACCTTACTCGGGACAATTAGAATCCCTTTTGGCTTAGGTGTGATTTAAAACCTCGATCCGGGGTCCTATGTTCATCTTATTAAACATATGACATTCTGGACTTAGGCATAACTTACAACCATGGTTCGTGGTCCTATGTTCATCTTATCGAACATATGATATTTCGGATTTAGGCATACTTTAAAAATGAGGCATTGTCTGGGGTCTTACGCTCATCATATCGAGCATATGACATTCTGGACGTAGGCATAATGATCAACACCGGGGTCTTTAATGTTTACAGTTCAGTGCGTGAATTTTCCTTAAACTTAGGATTTTTCTACTGCACAACCTATTTAACATAAGACAACTCGTGGCAGGCACAGTAATAGCATAAGGGTACGGGTAAGAACCCTTGAATGCGCTACTTGCCCCCAGAGGGTGGTTAAGTGGATTCCCCTATTTGGCCGTCATGTATTACTGATCCTCTTCGGATCTTGTTAAAGTGTGGCAACCTTACGAGTTGTATTGGGCCAAAGTACCAGTGAACTTGAGGTCTTCTGATAGAACAAGTGAACTTTCTTTGGGTTTTACGAGAAGGTCATCCGTATTTGTTGTGTGGGATGATCTGTTGTCTCTCAGGATCAACTTTTCTTTTATTCTGGAAGACCAGCCTTGCATCCTGTTTAATAGATAAACGATGACAGATGAAAGCAAGGTCAAGCGCAGGTATATTGGAGGATGTCCAGGTAAAGGGGTCTTTGTTTTTCTGTAAAAGCTCCATAAGCTACATTTCTCCTGGTCTTCCAGATTTGTGCCGATTTTGGGAGTAGAAGTTCTCCTTTTGGCTGGGGTCTAGTGCCCCGAATTTCTTCTCTGACATCTAGCTCGGTCACAAGGATGTTAACTTAATCCACAACCGAGCTTGACGTATGTGCTCTTGCTTTCTTGGAAGTCTTATAAATCCTAAGACTCTTATTATAACACATGTGTGTTACAATCTGATCGCCATTGACCGTGACCACCTCATTATTGTTGTGAAGGAATTTCATGGCCAGGTAAGCGGTGGACCCTATAGTGGCACTGCCATTTAGGGTAGGTCGACCTAGAATGATGTTATATGCAAACGGGAAGTCTGTAGTCCATGATCATTATGTCTGCGAAGTTACCCTGATCTATGAAAATACGACGGACCTCGGTGTTAGATATTATTCCGAAGATGATGAGCGGATCATCGAGATCCTAGACAATATCGTCGTAGTCCTTAGTGGTGAAAGAGATCGGTGATTCTTCCCTTTCCTCAGCACGAGGCCTGCATGTAGAGTAAAAAATGCTCAATACCGCAGTCTGTAGTGCTTTATTCATCATCAGCACGAGGCCTACATGTAAAGCTAGAAATGCTCAATACCGCAATCCATAGCGCTTTCTTTCGGGAATTACTGAATGAACCTCTTCCTGCAAATCCTCTAGAGATAGTACCAACCAACTAATCTATTTTGTTTGGCCCCTATCTGAGTATCCCGGTTCCGATCCTGTCGGTTGTCAGTATCACGGCTAGGCGAAGTCCGGGATTTTCGAGTGGGGCTGCGATTTCATCTCCTGTCTTGGAGTCGGACCTTGCCGCGAGCTGCGGTTACGTCTTCTCTCTCTCCGTATTCCGAGATTATCATTGTTTTGGACCCCGGCAATATACTTCTGTAACCGACCTTCCTTAATTAAGGATTCAATGACATCTCAAGGCTGGTAACATTTTTCCTACTTTGTGGTCGTAGCTTTTGTGCCACTTATAGTGCTTAGAGTGGTTCTTCACCTTTTTTAGAGGGGGCGACCTTTGGATATTTCAGAACTCAGTCTGAAGCACCTATTTGAGAATCGTTTCCCTTGGGGTGTTCAGAGGAGTGTAATCAGAGTACTTAGGCCGGTGTGCTTCGCCTTTAGAGGAGCTTCGAGGTTGGTTAAAGTTCTAGTTATTTTTATAGTGAGTGGGCTCACCTTTTTCCAAAGTCTTCTTATGCTTAATGGCATCTTCCAACTCAATATATTTTGCAGAGCGAGCATGGAATTCATTCATAGTTTCTGCCTTCTTCTTAGCTAAAGATCGAAAGAAGTCAAAGTCAGTCCGGAGGCCGTTCCGGGCATAATGAATAGCAATTCTATCATCAAAGTTTTTCACGTTAGTGCAAGCCGTCATGAAACGTCTGACATAATCTCGGAGGGTCTCGTCCTTTCCTTGGTGAATTTTGGCCAGGGACTCAATGGATTTAGGTTGCTCCTTGCTAGTGGCGTATTGCAGTAGAAAATGCTGTTTAAGATTCGGCCAGTCTACCACGGATCCCCTAGGATGGCTGGTAAACCACTTGAGGGCTCCCTTTTTGAGGGAAAGGGGGAAAGCTCGACACAGCAATTCCATGGACCCGCCATAAAAACATAAATACTGTTCGTAGGCATTTATGTGTTCCTGGGAGTCCGTAGTTCCATCATAAATTTCTAACTTTGCTGGGAACTTGAAATTCCTATGAACACGGTATTCCATAAGTTGATCAGAAAAAGGGTGCTCCTGGAATCCGCGGTTGGGATTGTCATTCCGAACATTGACCATGGAAACATCGGCGTGTGCCCTTCTTTGATCGCTTCTCGCGCTAAAACCGCCATCATTACGGTGAGATCTGGGTCGGTTTTCATGCATAACCCATTGCATGTCTGCCAACATCTGATATTGCTCGTTTAACATAGCCATATGTTGTTGCAGCATGTCTTGAAATTGACGTTGGGATGCTTGAGACTGATTTATGCATTGGGAGCAAGATGCACGATCACCAATCTCATGATTAGGCATTCCCAAACGCTGATGAACAAGGATTCTACGCTCTTGAGCATTAAGGTTGCCCCCTGGTGCTGGGATTCCAAGTCTATCTCTTACAGAAATCATATGCGATGGGTTTGGACTTTCATCAGAAACCGAGGTGGGGTGCCCATCGCGCTGGTGTTCTGCATTGAGTGCCTGGTTTCTTGCAGTAGACGTTTCAACAGCAGGTGGGGCGACAGATTGAGAATCACATTGCGTCGTCGGGCCCTGTCCTTGACCAAGGGCAGCGCGCACAACACCTTCTCTTCTTGAATGTTGTCTTGTGCTCACTATGGTCAAATGGGAATAGAAGTTTATCGTCCCCACACTCAGCGCCAATGTTTTAAGGTGAATTCAGAGGGTACCCGAGATAGGCACGTATGTGGTGGACTCCTCCGTGGCACAGCGACAGCGGTAGTGCGAGGGGGTGGGTACTTGCAAAAGGCACTCCAACGCTCAAGTTAGACCGTGTACAATAAGGACAGTCTGTATATTCGAGGAGATTCATACCTTTAAGACCTGTCATGATATTTATAAGAGCGTTTAGGATGAATGCTATGCAGTTATTTAGAATTAGAATCCGTTAGGGATTGTGATCCCTTTTAACTAACTTCCCTATTTATGTGGGATATAATTAGCTTCCATATCCATCAAGGATACTTGAGAGATTTATGCCTAATAAATAGGTTGATATACTCATCAAGATAGCGCATAGTAATATCTGAGTATTATTCTAGTGGGGCCGGGTTGCTCCTGACTGATAACCCAAAATCCTGGTCCAGAGCAATTATGCTTATAAATAATAATGTAAAGGATAACTATTATTTAGATGCATTTAATATCTAATATAAATATATTTTTTTACTTTTTTTAACTTTATTTATAAATCTTCTTATATAATGAAAAAAAATACTCTTCTAAAATTAGTAAATAAGAATATATTTACTCATAATTTAAAATAATATATTTTGATCTTAACCCACTAAATAATTTAAGGGTGAATTCATTTTTATTTGTTAACTTTAATTTTTTTCTATATTTAATAATATGATTCATGATTTTCGATCGGCCCCTTCACTGAATATTTTCTAGATCCGTCTCTGTTTGCTAGTTCATATGATTTTAATTTCTCTCTTTAAGGATCTCAAATGACAAGGTTCTTTAAATGTGAGGGTTGCCTATATAGGGTTCCGAATCCTTTTGCGGATTTATCAGAATCTCTTTAGGATGAAGCACTAATGATAAATAAATCAGTTTTTTGAGGGATTTGGTAGAACTTTAGGATATATTTTTGAGATTTTTTAATGACAAAAGCATTGAACAACTATTTGGAGGAAAAATAGTTATTCTTGAGGGAGACTTCAAACAAATATTGTCAACATTAGTAATTTAAAAAACAAGTAGATAAGAAATTGTTTTGGCAACAATTAATTCATCGAAGTTGTGAAATCACTACAAAGTTCTGAGATTACTGAAGAATATGAGGTTACAATCTACATCTACCATATCTAACTTATATGAAACTAAGTCCATTTTGTATATTGTATTATTAACATTGGTCATGGCAATTTGGGAAATGATAATGATAGTGAAACTGAAATTGAAATACCTGAAAATCTTTTAATTTTGAATTCTATTAATCATATTTCAGATATTATTGATTTTGCTTATCATGATTTAGTTGCAAATATGAAAGACTTCAAATTCTTTGAGGATATAACAATTCTTCCTCTAACCCTTGAAACTGTTAAGAAATTCAATGAATTCATTCTTTCATAAGAAGAAAAACAATATTTTGGTTCAGATTCAATTTCTGTAGCAAACGAAAAAGTTTGTATTGAATCTGAATGGTTTACAACTGAATTTCTACATGAGATTAAAGGTTCTTGAATCTCAAATCACATATTGGTACTAAAAACAGGGAGTTCCAATTATGCTCCTTAGAAATATTGATCAAGCAATAGAAATGTGCAATGGAATAAGATTAATGAATGAATTGGCACCAATGGTGATAATATTTATATTTCTAAATTGAGTTTAATACCTTCAGATCTTGTAATCCCTTTAAAGTTTCAAATAAGACAATTCTTATTAACTCTATGCTTTGCAATAAATATGTAAATAAGAGTCAAGAACAATATCTTTCTCATGTAGGGTTATTCTTTTTACAGAGACTTATTTTTACTAGTCAAATTTATGCTGTAATTTCAAGGGTTAAATCAAGGAGTGCTTTGAAAATATTGAAAATATTAATATTCATTTGATCTTTACTATTGAATTTCTTATCTTAATATTATTTATATTTTGTTCACGGATAGTTATATAATTCTTTTTACATATTTGCATGTTTCAATGATTGATGGAGTAACATTATACTTTACCTATGTAGAATCATTATATATGATTGAAACTATATTTTTGTATGTACTCATGTAATTTTATCAAACTGTATCAAGAATTTTTGAAGTTAAATTATAAGATTTTCATTCTATTTTATTAATAATTATTTTTCTCTTAATTTTCCTCATGCAACACACAAATACAAACACTAGTATAAGAAAGAAGCATCTACTCACAAACAAGGACAAGAAAGCCCTTGTTATATATATATATATATATATATATATATATATATATATATATATATATATATATATATTAAGTAAATGTGTTTATGGTCTTTAAAAATATAACACATTTTAGTTTAGGTCTTTATTAATTTTTTTTGTTTTATTCAAAGTTTTTCAAATATTTTTGGTTTTAATTAGTCTCGACCATTAGTGAGCCTCCATTAAGTGCTTATATGAAAGCGGAGTCACTAACACATGACCTCAATGAGTGGGACCTTAATCTACGTAAGCACTTAATGGAGGTTCACTGATATTAAGGACTAAACCAAAAAATATTTGAATAACTTAGATCAAAACTAAATAAATAATTTAATTGAGATCTAAACCAAAAAGTACTATATTTTTATAGAACAAAAACATATTTAAACCTTATTTTTTTAATGCTTAATTAGGATTTTTATTTAATGCACCTCTAAATTATAACTAAGATCCTTCTAAAATATTTTTTTTAAAAATAAATTGCAAGCAAAAATCTCTGTCACACTTTGCAGACATAATATTTACAAATACACATTAACCCTAATTCATGACATGTATATTAATGATCTAACTTATAAAATTAGATTTTAGAATTACATGTAAATCATAAAACGTATAGTCTCAATGTGACAATCACAATACATATAAGATGAAACTAAGAGTCATTTCTTATGTTTACAATATGGATAACCTACTTTCATAGAAACTCACACATATAGCTCGCATATCACTAAAATCCACGATAAATTTAAATGCTTATAAAATTTTAATAACAAAGTGATCACAAATTAATAGGTTAAACCAATAAGTGTTTTAAAATATTTTACTTTCAATTAATCAAAGTTTTTAGGAAATATGTAACTATGCTAATACACATAGGATTAAATAATCTAACAAGTTGCCAACAAGAAGTTGTTGGCTCTCTTAATCAACCTTCTGTTCATGACAAATGCATGACTTGAATTTAAATTTAGAGATCTCTATTAATAAATAATTTGTAATCTTATTATATATCCTAATTTGTGATGTGTCCTCCCATTGAAATGTAGAGTGATGCGGATTAAAAGTTACAAATCTAAGTGCATGTTATTTTAAGTAATAAATTCTCGGAAGTCCGAAGTCGATTCACATGGAATTGATGAAAAAAAATACTTTGACGTAAAGTAAATATTTTGTCACAATAATGAAAGTGATAAAACTTAGTTACAAATAAAAAAAAATTACTTGGGTTAGGAGATCCATTATTAGTAAATAAATTAAGGATAATATTAATTCTTTTTATAACTCAATTAGACTCTACACATAATAGATGTTCCAATAAAAAAATACAACATTCAAAGTTCATTAAACATTATATATGTAATTATATTATGATTCCTTTAATCATCTATTAACACCACAACTTATAAATGGACTCAAACATTCATTGTGCCAAAATCTTGTCTACAACAAATCAAGATCTCCACTTTACAAGGAGGGTTTCTAAATTGATTGGAAACAAAATACAATATAGATAATGACTACTAATTGATAATATATCATTTAAGCACAAGAAAGAAATTAATCTAACCTTATTTTATTACCAAGAGCTTCACCCTTTTACCTAAGTAAAATGAAAATTAGTTACTCATAGACAAGAAGAAGAAGAAGAAGAACATAACTTCAATTTAGAACAAAAGAAAACTACAATAAGATAAATAAACAACATAATAGCATGATCTTGACCTCTAAGACCAAGACTCCTAAATGATCAGCTAAGACTCCCTTTTATAGAGGATTAGGGATACAAAATAAAAAAGGGGTGGTTCATGAATGAGTGGATGAGTGGAAAATACCAAATGACTTTTGATGAGTGAAAAATTATGGAAATTCTTTATCTCTGAAATCATTGAATATGCCAGAATATTAAAATGTGGTATTCATGAAAGTTGTAGACTTTTGTCTTATCTTTCAAATGCCGCTAGAATCACCTCAAAAAGTCACCTACAGCCCGAGATATGGCCCAATTACTGCACAATATTCAGGCCTAGTTACAACTCCTCTGTTTTGACTTCCAAACCCAATATGACCTCCAAGAAGTCCGAATTGAGTCTTGTATTCTTCATGAAAGTTGTAGATATGAGTCTTAACTTACAAATATCAAAATTTCAGCCCAATCCAGATCTTACATCCCGAGTTATGCTCTGATTAAAAACATGTATTCTGACTTCCAAGTTCAATTAGTTCCACTAGATGTCCAACTTTGGCTTAGAGCTCTTCATAAAATTTGTAGAGTTATTTATTATATTTCCAATAAGGTAAAATGCATAATTAGTAGACATCTAGAACTCAAGATATGACCAAAATATAGAAATAGTGTAAGACATAAATCATGATAAAAAAATCAATTAAGTCTAATTTGAGTCCAAACTTATAAAATATAATCAAACTCAATCAATTAAGTATATGAAGAGTGTAAATGACTAAAAATGAAGACTTATTAATGTATCAAATATATGATTATCATAGAGATTTCCCCTCACTTTAAACTTTTGTTGGTAAAAAAAATAATCTAACAACCTCTTCTCTATACTTGCAAAGCTAATCTGAATAAATGCTTATATCTCTTTCGATTAGATAATCAAAGGAGATATTGTCGTATTGAAAAAAAAATACCAAGTCTCTTTTTTTTTGGTCTCATAGATCGGATGTATATGAATAAACTAAAAGCAGGCAACGCAATTACTACAAAACAAACGCACTGAATTGCGGGGCGATTTTTAAACGGCTGCATTCACTCTCGCGCAAACATTTTGCAGCAGTTTTAAAGCAATCGCTGGTACAGTTTTTTATTTTCGGCTTATTTTAATGGTCGACGTCATTTCTGCAGTAATTTTTTTGATGCAATGCATATATATATATATATATATATATATATATACGGTAACAAGGTGTGTGTTTTGTTGTCTATGCCTTTAGAGTAAATCGGTACCCTATCCGGAAGATTGCATTGCATCGTCTACACATACAGAGTAACCGTAGCAGTCTTATGTTATGGCAAGCAAGTCCTGTGATGATGATAAAGTATTGCCACTTTTCTTTTTCTTTTTATTTTTTTTCCTTTTCTTATGATACTATTGTCCTTTTTCTTTATTATGTTATTATTGATACTTTTCATTTATTTGCACAACATACGCTTGCGTTTTCGGTTAAAACCTCCAATTTAGCACACTTGATATTTAATGTTAAAGCCAAAATGAAGGCCAAAAAGATGTAAAGCATGCAATGCTATTAGCTAGGCTGTTGGTACCCGCAATAGGGTTGTGTGTCCTAGACGTGGAGAAATGAATCTTTGACTACAACTTTTGAATTTGTTGAAACGTGTAGAGAATCTAAGTAATGGAAGGACTTTTAGGTCAAGAAAATAGGCTTTTTTTAGAGCAAGATGAACTAGTAATAAAGCTTAATTGGCACCCAGCACAAATGGCAGATTGTAGAATCTTCCGTTTAAAAATTTAAACGCTTAGGAAAGTTGGAATTAGGTGGGATGGAATGTGGACGATAAAGGCGCTTTATTTTGTTTGGAGCCATGGAAGGCAACAAATTACTCTGATCATGCATGAATAATTGAGTTAGAGATATGCAAGATTGGCTAATGCATTTTTCCTTCTTGTGAATATATTAATTAGTCATATATGAAAAGAATGAGACAAGATTGGCTAATGCATTTTTCCTTCTTGTTTTACTTTTCTTATGGTCATCGTCATTCTCAGTAATGCTTTTACTTTTTCATGGACTCAAATCGATACTGTACTACCATGATCATATCATAAGCGCTGCATGATGGTGCATAGCTTTATTGCCATATGTATCTCTATAATATTTTCAATTTAGAGGTTGGGTGCAATCTTGAAAATAAAGTGATGAAAAATATTGCTGTAATTTTGAGAATATTTCCCAGTGAAACTTTGCGTCTCTTATCTATCACCTTTTAAACTAAACGTCCATTCTCACACAATACGTTGTTTATATATATGTGTGCGTGTGTGTTTGGAATAATTGTGAGAATTTAATTATTTTAATAATTAATTATTATATAATTTTTTATTATAATTGATTATAATTGAATTAATTTTATATTTAAATATATTAATTAAAAAATAATTTTAAGTTAATATATTTTATTTTGATGATATAAAAAATTATTTTTATGTATTAAATTATTAAAATAAATATAAAATAATTTAAAAAATTATTTGATTGAAGATAAAATAATATTTATATCTCAAAGTATAATAAATAATTTATAAATCAAAATTATAAACTTTAATTTTTAATATTATAAAAAATAATTTTTATAATGTATTAAATTTAATATATAAATTAAAATTAATTTTATTAAATATATTATAATACCGTTGAAACAATTTTTTTAAAAAAAAAACTGTTTCAACGATGAAAATAATTAAGCCAAACATGCACTATATAGAACGAAATAATGTCATAATATTTAATTACCCTTTGTAATATTGATTGGATATCACTTAGTATCAGAGCGCGTTGACATCTACCTCGAGCTTTGTACATTTTCTTCCCTCTTTTCTTTTCTTTAATTTCCTTCTCTCAGTTTCATTTTGTCTTTATTGAAATATCTCAATTCCTTCATTTTCTTTTATTTTCCCTTTCCATTTCTTTCTGTGAAAAGCCAAAATTCAATTGATACTTTAAATTGAGAACACTTTTCACCATACTTAAAATCTCAATTTATAAATTTTATCAATTTTCTCTTCTTTCTATAATGTTTTCTAACAATGTCCACATTATATAGTTGAGGAGGAAAAGAGTAAAAGAGTAGTCAAAAGAATAGAGAAGAGCCGCTTTGTAATTGATTCGTTTTGGAAATGTCACCTTGGTTTCCAACACATCCACAGTGGTCATTTCACTACTCCCCACTCCTTCCTCCCACTTGACCTCAATGACCTGTATACCACATCAATTTTTCTTCTTAGTGCACAACACACACATGGCAACTAAAGCTCCTTGCTCCTACAGCTTGCTATAGCAATACGATCATTCCATGCATAGTTGTCAAATCACGATTCAAATTGTGAATCCAAGCTAATTTTTTAATCGTGAATCATAAATCGTATTTAATTATAAGATTCAGATACATAATAAAAAATAGCTTAAAATATATCATATAAATGTTGTATAAGTTTTTTTTTTACGTGATAATTGTTGGGTAGTTATATAGTATAAACAAAATGCAAAATTTAATAATTTTAAACTAAAATAACTTAAGCATAAGTCTTTTAAAACAAAATCATAAGTCATAAACTGATAAGTAACCAAGTCCAAAACTAATTATCCTAATGTAGAAACAAGAGAAAATAAGAGGAGGAGGAGATATTTTGAGTTTTTTGGTGCCAAAGTTTGTTCCTCCTTTGCTGTTTGAGGTTGAGGAGGAGGCACGCATGGCTGATTGGAGATTTGGCACAACAGGTTAATAAAAATGTTTTTTTCCCCCTCATCCACTAAGCAAAACACAGCGTATTACCATTTTGTTTTTTTTTAATAAATAATCACTTTAATCTTTAAATATTTTATGCCATAACACTTCATGCCTTAAAAAAAAGACACATTTTAGTCATTTACAATTAAAAAAAAGATATTTTAGTCGTTAAAAAAGATAAATGTGATAGAGTTTTAAAATTTTTAGATACTAAAGTATATATAATTTTTAAAAAAAATTAAAATGTTATGTCACAAAATATTTAAAAATTAAAATAACTAATTACTTTTTTGTTTTCTCTAAAAGAAAGCTAATTTGAAAGACGGCACACACTAACGCACGGCTGATGAGATTTGGGGCCACAAAAGGCTAATAAAAACATGTCTTGTTTTTTTTCATCCCCCACTAATCAGAACACATCGTTGGCTATTTTGCTCTACGATGGACTATTAGGTAAATACAATTTATTTTATTATATTTTAGATATTTAAATTATTATTTAATATTTATAAAAATATGAATACTGATCAATGCATTTTTATTATGTATTTCACAACTTTATATGTATATATTAAAAATAATAATTTAAATAATTAAATTAGATCGTACTTAATTAAAAATTACTCATTCGCTCTATATTTTTTTAAATAAAAAACAAAATTTGGGGCTTTTCAAAATCCGGGTCGCAATGGGTCATTCACGACTTGATTTTGCGACTTGCGTCGTTGCGCGATACAGCCAAACATTGTGCAGGCAGAATCGCAAAACGTGGTTTAATTCACATTTCAACACCCAATTACACGATTCTGGTGATTCGTGGGATAATTACTGCCACTCTCTAATTGACCTCCCAATTGGTATTGTTTTTAGACAAATTCATATCGAATCGTATGAGTTGAATCGCTTATCGTCCGATTTCGACAACTATGGGAATTAATTAAGGGTTTTGTTCAGGGAGCCATGCACTTTTGAGGTACTTACTTATTTTATTAAAAAAATTATATATTTCCTTAAAAAGTATCTGAGAATTTTATAAATACTAAAATGTTCATAAATTTGCTTCAAAATCTTTTATGTGTGGTTTCTTAAAACTAATATAACTTTTTAATAAGAATACAAAATTCTTGTGATTTCATATCGTAGAAGAACCCAGAATTTAAAGATAAGCTAGCAAACCATCTACAGTTGCTTGCTTGATTTCTTCACAGATTGTTTGAAAGAAAGATATTATAAGTGTAATGCTTGTATTAAACTTTCTCTTAAATTTGGAATTCTCATTCTGAATTTGTACTTTGGTGCATGATTGCAGTGTGTTTTTCCTCACTTGTTATTAGGTAAATTATATGGTTATACTTTTTGTAATTGGGACAGTGATAAATAATGATCGGAGATGATTAGATGCCCATTTATTTTTGGTGTTCCACTTGAAGTTGTCTTAGGCCCCAAATCTTTCTCTTGGGAATTTATTGATTACTCAAACACCTAACTATCTTTTAAGATATGCTTACTGATGCCAAGAGTTTCCCTAGCTAGTTTGTTGTATTTGTTCTTAATATTCTATTTTTTATACCTAAGAAAACTCAATTTTTTTTGGTTTACTGAAAATTGATTTATTTCGAAAAAATAAACATATTAAATTAATAATAAATAACATAATCCAAATGAGAAATTTAGAGTATCTCTATCTCGCTACATGGTAACCTCTCCATTTTTAATTCCCTATTGAATAAATTTCAAAATGGTTCTAAATGGTGAATCCTTCATCTTAGAACTGATTAAAGGCATACAACTTTTTAATTTTCTTTTGCGAATTTTTTATTTTCTTTGATTGTCAAAGCTTCTAAGAAAATATCACTCTCCATCAACCATTTTTTAAATTTTTGTTTAAAGTTTTTCCTTTTTCCTAGTAGTTCTTTTTAGGATATGACTATTAGTATTTCAAATTACCTATTCACATTTTATATTAATTAATTATAATTTTTTATAAAATTATAAATAATTAATAAAATCTGTATAAGTAGACAATTATTAGTATCAAACTAATACTTTAAAATAGTCACTATATCAATATTTAATACGCGTTTATTTGATACTTTAATATATTTAAATATTATATATATATATATATATATATATATATATATATATACCTTTTAATTAAATTTTAAATTTTAAATTTTTATCATATTAATATATTCGTGTGTGGTCCATTTTTTCACCAATATCCGTGTAATATCCTCGCCCTTCTTTTTATCACGCTGGTTGCTGGAGTTGGAGTGTTTCAGGGACTTGGGTGATCAAATACCACTTTTCCACCACTGGCACTGGGTGACTCAGATGCCTCAACAGTTACCAACACAGGGCCACGTGGAATCCACTTCTCTCTCTCTCTCTTTCACTGTCTCTTTCATCGCTCTTTAATACTTCACATGTGCATATAGAAATATTTTTTTTGTGTATATTAATTTATCATATCATATTTATATATAAAAAATAAAAAAATAATTTTTTTATGATGAATAAATTTAATAAAATTTATTCATTCTTTTTTTTAATTTTTTATCTCTTACATATAAATATAACATAATAAATTTATATACATCTAAGAATATCTTGAACCTATATTTCACCAAATGGATAATTGTAAATTTTCCATCATTATATTTATTTTATTTTAATTTGTCAACAATTTTAGTGAAAGAATAAAATTTGACTTCAATTTTTTCTCCAATTCTTCTTTTCATTTTCTTTAATTGTTTTCTTATATTCATTAATTCAATTAAACAAATTTAAAAATAATAAATAAAAAGTGATTAAAAAGATTGGAATGAAGGATTAAAGAAAAAAAGTTAAAACCAAATTTTAATTTTAGTGAAGGACTAGCCTGAGATATATCTTAGTTTCATATTTATGTTCTCAGGACATGCAAGATTTCTGTTACAAAGGTACTAACCCACCTGTTGCACTTGAAGAACGTAATGAGTGATCATTCAAAATGCCCTTGACCGCAACGTGGAAGAGAAACATATGCATGCATTGAGAGAAAGATATTTTAATAACCTTAGAGATTGATTTAATGGTACATGAGTAATAGGAAAATACATTATTAGGTCAGGTTAGGTTTCACCTTAAATAGATTAAGTTTATATTATAAATATTTGATTTAAGCTTAATTTATTATTTATTAAAAGTCTTTTTTTAACTTGACCTTATTTATTTAAAAAACTTGACTTGACCTAAAATTTATTTAAAAACTTAATTTTATATTAAGGTTTCTAAATAAGTCAACAGATTAAGGCCTTCAAATAGACTTAAACTTTTAAATAAATCTTGAAAGATCATAAAAAATAAAATATATTTTTATAAGTAAATATAAATAGGTCGGCCTAATAGGCCTAACAGACTTTACTGAGAAGTTAGACCTGACCTACTAAATAAAATAGATTTTTAAAAAGACCTGAGCCTAACTCATTTTCTAAATAGGTTAGGTCAGATCAGACCTAAAATAGACCAAGCCACAGGCTCCTGACAGACCGACTAACCTATTTTCATCCTTAATGAGTAAGTGGTATGGATAGGTATACGACAAATAGATAAATTATTAGTCAAAATATGTATAAATTAGTTTAAACATCATTTGGCAACAAAAAAAAAATCTTTTAACATTAATGTATTTAAAAGAGACCAGTTAATGAATCTCTCTCTCCCCCTTCATAAATTAAAAGAATTTACATTAATTTCACATATAAAAAACAATAATATATAGGTTTTTGTTGGTATTTTTGGGGTTCAAACTCGAACTATAAAACTGGGACACTTGTTTATTATTAAGTGGGACTGTGGGAGATCACCAAACCAAATCCTCACTTCAACAAGAGTACATAATATTATTTTTACACTCAAATCTCTACATTTATATCTTTCACCTATTTTTTTGAAAAAAAAATAATCAAACTATTCTCACTTTTCTCTTTTTTTTTCTCTCTTATTTTTTTAAAAAATAATAAGTAAAAGGAAAGTATATAAATTTAGGTGTAAAAATAACATTATTATAGTTGACGCCACTAAATTGACACTTCTTTCATGTGGTATTGATTGATTCATATCAATACAAGAATCAAGCAATTCCCATCATCATTAACACTATAAACTCGATTGGCGTTACGTCGATTTGGGACCATTATAATTAGGTAATACTGATATTAGGGAAATAATATTTGCACAACAAAATTTTTATATCATTTTCATACTTTGTTTGTTTGGAAAAATAAAAATAGAGAGAATGTATATTAAAATGTGTATTTTTTTATTTTATTATCTAAAATGTAATTGGTATAAGAATAATGTAAGTTTTTTCGTGTGTAAATATAACTTTTGATAACATTAATATCTCCCTTATGTATGATTATCACACTACCATAGTTATTATGTCAAAGAGGAACAATTTATATTGATCGCACTGAACCATGATCATCTTATCTTTGTAGATAAGTTTACAAATTTACTAGTGCTATATATAATCATCTTATTTTACATAAATTCTATCAATTATTGGTTAACTTATATATTTATTATATTGCTCTATCAACTTACATATATTATTGGGTAACCCCACTAGAATTGTTAGCTCAATGCTTAGAATGGGATCTATTTTGAATAATGGATAGAAAAGGGTGCATATTAATTAACTCAAAAACTGTAAGAGAATAAATAAATGTTCCGATTCCATTTGAAATATTATGAAAGGCAATTACTCTTATAAAGAAGATACAGTTTTGCAAATGAAGATTGTGCGTTTCTTTAAAATCTTATTCTACAACAAAGCTTAAAATTATGTTCATCATTTTTCAATCCATTATTATCTTATTAGTTGTTTATTTTGTTTCGTATGTTTCTATCTAAGCATTAATATATGCATTGTCGACCTGCCCCCCATTCAAAGAGATCCCTAACCCCACCTCACTAGACCGAGAGGAAGAGGCCTTGCAACATACGGGTACACATATATGACGTATACAATTGAATCCAGGTTGGTATAAATAGTAGGAGCATTCCCATGCAATTTCTTATGAAGAAACACAAGCTTTCTTCAAGTGTTCTTCCCCTTTATTTCTCTATAGAATACTCCCCCTTTCTCAAGATCAACCTCAACTTTTCTAAAGCAGAAGAAAAATGGCCACTGAAAGGCTTAGATGCTGTGGAAAATTCCTTGAGAACTCTAAACCCTACTTTGCCATGATCTCTTTACAATTTGGCTATGCTGGCATGAACATTATCACTAAGGTTTCCCTAAACCATGGCATGAGCCACTATGTCCTCGTGGTTTATCGCCACGCCTTCGCAACCGCTGTCATCGCTCCATTTGCCTTCATTTTTGAAAGGTTCATATAATAAACATATACCATAGCTAGCCACCTAGCTTATGTTATTTTTATTAACTGTTAACATATAAAGCTTTACAAATTAATGCTAATTCATGGTTTCAATTTTCCAGGAAAGGTCAACCAAAGATCACATTCCCAATTTTTATGCAAATTTTCATCCTAGCTCTCCTTGGGTTAGTAGTGCACTATACCAAGTTCTATTATAGCATGGTGAATTTACGAAAATAAAAAAGTTTGCATACACTAATATGATTATTGTGTACTTCATTAACTTAACAGGCCTGTGATTGATCAAAATTTCTACTATGCTGGGTTGAAGCTCACATCCCCAACCTTCTCATGTGCAATGAGCAACATGCTTCCAGCCATGACTTTTGTGATGGCAGTTTTATGCAGGTAAATTAACCAAAAGCCTGCTTTTTTTTTAAAAGGGTCCCTATCTTCTCTCTAAGAATTGTTTTTAATTATGGGTGGAATGTATATGAAAAGGATGGAGAAGATAAACATGAAGAAGGTGAGATGCCAAGCAAAGATAGTGGGGACATTAGTTACAGTGGCTGGGGCCATGCTGATGACCTTATACAAAGGGCCTATTGTGGAGATGGTATGGGCTAAACATGGCCATTCTCACAATAAAACCTATGCAACAAGCACCACAGGAACCTCAGACAAAGACTGGTTCCTAGGTTGCACCTTCCTTATCATTGCCACCCTTGCCTGGGCTTCCCTCTTTGTTTTACAAGTAAGACATCATAAAGGAAAAAATGTGCTAGTTTTTTTGTGCTCTCTCTTTCTCTCTCTCACTTTGTGTGAGGAAGTATATCTTTTTGTTGATGTTACGTAATTAAGCTTTATGTTTCATGCTATTGGGCAGGCCAAAGCTATAGAGACGTACAAGAATCATCAGCTAAGCCTTACATCACTCATCTGCTTCATAGGCACTCTTCAAGCTATTGCTGTTACTTTTGTTGCGGAACACAATCCTTCGGTGTGGAGAATTGGCTGGGATACGAACTTACTTGCTGCTGCCTATGCTGTAAGAATAAGAACTTGCTTCCTCTTCAATTTAACTTTATTATAAAGGGGCTTTGTTGCGTTTTCTTTTTCCAATTTATAACAAGTACTAGTGATTCACGTTTCTTTTTTTCTTTTGCCCTAACAATTCATTAATAATTTGATTATTTTAATATTTTTATTAGGGGATTGTGACATCAAGCATATCATACTATGTACAAGGGCTGGTGATTAAGAAGAAAGGACCTGTCTTTGCAACTGCCTTTAGCCCTCTAATGATGATTATTGTAGCCATCATGGGTTCCTTTATCCTTGCAGAACAGATTTATCTTGGAGGGTAAATTTCTATTGCCCCCTCTCCTTGCATTTACATACATGGACAGATTAACAGAAAACAAAGTTGCAGATAAAGAAATCTACCATTCATGAAATTACAATATGTGGCCTTCATATTTGGTAGCATGCATGCACTATACTGACTTGATTGTCTCCTTGCCTAGATAAATTGGCCCCTAATTAACTTCAATCAGTGGCATATTGGCAATAAAATATTCCATCACATACATCTCTATTCCTATTTTAATATAATCCATGCATACACTGTATTGGTGGCTAACTGAAGAATTCGTTTTTGGCCTTGTGGGTGCAGTGTGATTGGTGCCATCTTGATTGTTATAGGCTTATACTCTGTCCTGTGGGGAAAGCACAAAGAACAAATAGAGAGCAAAGTCGCAGATGATATACCCTTGCCTGTAAAGGATGCTCAAATTGCTGGAAATGCAGGGCCAGTGATTGATGCCACAGATAATTTTACTGAAGCAAAATTGGGTCAGAAAGAAGAAGCCAATAACAGGCTCTCTTCAGTTGTAATAAGCATGCCTATCCAAGGGGCAAAAGCTTAAGCAATCTGGAATGAGAATAGGGATGGGGTTTTTTCATCTTTCATCATCCCCCCACTTTGTTCCTTTTTATTCAATTTTTCTTCCCCCCACCCCCACCTCCCTTTTTTAAGTTGTTATAAAAGGGATCTTGTTTGTTGTATCTAAGCAATTTATAATTTAGTAAGAAATTCCAACTAATCAATATAGAAAAGATAATCTTAAAGTTTCTGTATCTCTCTCTCCCTCTGACCCTTTCTATCTCTTTTTTCATGCTTATTGGTATAGTAGTTATGGAATTTCTTTCACTTTATTTTAATATTTTTGTGGCTGAATTGCTGACACCTGAATCAGATTCCACTGAGGCTGGTAGTGGTTTCACTTCTCATATTAATATATGTCAGATCATTTTACTTTGTTGAGAATCTCCTCTGCACCAATTACTGCATTTAATGCTTCATTCCCTTATTCATAATTAACAATTCTACCATTAAGTGAGGCCATGGTTATAAATTGTGTTTAGGTTCAGTGATTGTGTTGTGATTTTTGCGATTACGGGGGCTTGCAATTGCGCATTGCGGGTTTACTGTTGCTACAACCGTGAAATCTTTTCAAGTTTGTAGAAAATGTAAAAACAAAAGAAATTTATTATAACTCTCAAAATCATCTAATTTCTAATTTTTTATAACCTTTTATTCATTTAATAAGACTTTATATTGTCTCAATGACTAGTTTAATCGGATCTATAATAAAAATAACATGATTATTGTGATAAAATTTACAAATAGGTCATGTGAACTCTATTGCTGGGTCATTAATTGCTAATAAATTATTAAATTAAATATAATTAGATAAACCTTAGATATATTAATTATTTGTAATATTATTAAAGTTTAAAATTTAAAAATTCCACTCTTTTAATTTTCAAAGATTATCAAATAAAACTAAGGTAGAAGTTAATAAATAATTAGCTTTATTTAATTTTTAAATCCTTCCAAATTTTTGCATCCAAAAATTCATATCACATTTTTAAGTTTCGCTAAAATTTCATGTTCTAAATCTATAAAAAAATTCTCTCCCAATTTTTTAAAAGTACACTAAAAAATGTATACAAGTTATTAAATTTTGTTTTAATATTAATTATATCTATTTTTTAAAAATTCCTTTAATTTATGTAAACGAGATGTCATTTTTTATACTTAAATTTTTTTGGTACAAAATATTTTAAATTAAAAACAAATATAAACCAAATATTAATCATTTTATGCCACCAGAAAGAACAGCCCACATGTGTACCCTGGTTGTATTGGCTACAAGTGAATACTATACTAGGGGTGTACACCAGATCGGATTGACCCATAAACTTGTGAATTTTAACCCAACTTAACCCATAAAATGCGGGTTAGGTTGAATTCATGGATTAGGTCAGGTTAAAAAATATTCAATTCACAGCGTGTGGGTCAGGTAATTAACGGGTTGAAACATTTCCAACTCACATAGTCCAACTCACCTATGATCCATTATTTTATATTTTTTTGTAAAATCAGTTTCCAGTACTCGCCTCTAATCTGTAACACTCACTCCATTATTAAATTTTTGAAGATTTTTTATGATGCTACTCTTAATTTTTCTGAATTATTACATGTTACTTCAAATACTTTTTCCCATAAATTGTGTGACATCAATAAGTTTATAAAGAAGTGGATTGGATGAAATGATCCAATTTTGAAGGAGATAGCCATTTCCATAAAAATGAAGTTAGATAAATATTGAGATGACATTGATGGTCCTCTAAATTACTTATTGCTTGTGATTATTATCCTTGATCTAAAGTATAAAACAGATTATGTTGAGTTTTGCTTGGAAAAGATGCATGAATTGGAATTGAGTGTGAAAATTATGAAGAGGTTAGACGATGTTATGAGGACATTGTTTGAACATTATCAACAAATACATCATATTCCTCTTGATGCTAGTGATTCTAGTTGTATGTCATCTGATGTTCTTTCCTCTACACATGATGATGGTATTGAAGATGATAATGATAGTTATAAATCCTAATTTAGATTAAAAGTGAAGAAAAAATAATATGAGATAAAAAAGAAAGAGCTTGAGAGGTACAAGGAGGATGATGTGGAGAATGATGTTGATGACTTTGATATTCTTACATGGTAGAGAGAAAAGACTAAGAAGTATCATGTTATTTCATTCATTGCTAAGGATATTAGCAATTCTTGTTTCTGCAATTTCATCTGAGTCAACATTTATACTTGAAGGGCGAGTTCTTGACCCTTTTTGTAGTTCTTTACAACTTACCACTGTTGAGGCATTGATTTGTACTCAAAATTGGTTGAGGACTCCTAAGAAACCCATAGATTTACTGGTTCAGATGGATGATATTGAGAAACTTGAAGCTGATAGTGTGTTATATAGAACTCATTCAATTTGTTTAATGAATTATTAATTGTCTATTACTAATTGTTAATACTTTTTTAATATGTTAGATATGTCAACCGTTAGAGAAGAAATTGTGGGTCTTAAACATTAATTCTTTTAATTGGTTGTGGTTTAATGGTTAGTTTTCTAATTCTTATGAACTTATTATTTTATTGTTAAGTTTAAATTTGTATGTAATTTGACAATTGTCTTATTGATTGTACAGACCAAGGAGAAAAGGAGGACACGCCGTCGTGCAGAGTTCTATGACATGTCTATGGACCCTAAATATACCCATGATGACATTTTAAGATGTTTTCTCCTCATTTTTGTATTGTTCTAATCAAGTTTAAGTATAGACATTGTGATGTTATTCTCAAAGTGAACAAAGAAAATAAGTTCATAAGACTCTCGATACATCTAAGTGACCGTTGTGTTAAAAAATTAATAGATCGTTTAGATGATAAAGAGTATATGGATAAAATAGAGAGTGAAGTCAATGATAATGTTGTCCATAATTCATATGACATACGTGATGACACTAACTTTGATTGATTAGATTAATTTATTGTTTAAGTTATGACTAGTTTTGTTTAATTTTTTCAAGACTTAGTAAGACTTGTTAGTTGTTAATTTGTTATGCACTTATTGACTTATGATGTTTAGTTTATGTAATATTAAGACTTATGATATTAATTTATTAAATTTTGTATTTTAATTTTTTTTCAAGATTTTTTTTTAAATATCGGACGCACAGGTTAGACCTAACCCAACCTACTCTTGAGCAGGTTGAGTTAGGTCAGGTTGAGTGAAGAAAATCTCTTTATCGAGTTGGATCGAGAAAAAAAAATCTTTTACGCAAATCGAATATAAAAATGACATTGAATCTATCCAACCCAACCCAACCAGACATCCCTATACTATACCATGACTCCACGAGACTGTTAATGTAGTAATACTATTCATATATATTCATATATATATATATATATATATATATGTACATTAGAATTTTTATTATTTAATTATAAGTAGTTTTATTTTATTTTATTTATATATTTTTATTCTAATTTTATCTTTTTTTAAATATGAGATATAAACCAACATATTATGTGAAAAAAAAATTATTTGTAATAGATAAAATTTATCTAAAATAAATAAATAAAAATATATTTATTATTAAATTTTAATATATTAAAATTATGATATATTTCGTCGTTAATTAATAATAGTATTAGCACAGGTCCGTACCAAGAAGTTGAAACAATGTGTGTAAACCTTCTCCTTTATTTTTTTTAAAAAAAAACTTCAAACGGTGCGTTTTATTAAGTTTAGTGCTTTATTGGCTAATTTTTTCGCTAGCTCGTTTACTTCTGCATGGAAACTGATTTGCACACTTTTTAGAGCCAACTAGATTGCAGAAGTACCGTGATATGGAAATCACACATCAATTGCAGGAATGGACTATGGACTGAAAGGAGAAAGCGGAGCTCCAGAGTCATCAGGTTAGTATCCAGCTACCATATTGATATTCTGTGTGTTAAATAAATCTAAAAGGAATGTTGGATTTTACACCTGTTATCTGAGTTGCAAAATTGGAATTTAAAGCTTGAGTTAAGAAATTTTCCGATGTTCATGCTCATGATTTATGGTTATATGGACTGTATAAAGTAGCTGTAAAGTATCATGTGCGAGGCCTGGTATTCTGGTTCATTTCTTTAGTATGGTCTCATGGTCTTTACTTGGTTGCACACGTAGATTGTTTGATAAAATGCCAACCTGAGTGATTAAATGTATTGCACAGGTTCTGTTTTGTCTTTCTTTCTTAGAGTTTGATGATTTACTAATTTGCTCAATACCTCTGCATTTTAGAGAGCTTGGTTAAATCGTCATTGCTGCCCTACTATGAAGCACCGGTACGGCTCTCAGGCCGCCGTACCGGTGTCCGGTGCGTACCGGGAACCGAGACGCGTACTGTACGCCGGAAAACGTCTCTCCTTGCTCGAAGCTCTTCTCTCCCTGTCGAAGCTCGTCCGCCTTCCCTCCTCCATCTTTGTGTGACTCTCTGTTTTGAGGCAAAACAGAGACTCCTCGTCGTCGATCTGCCACACCAAACCACCACGCCACCACATGCAGATCTACGGCAAACCCGCGTGCTCCATCACCGGCCACCCATCAACCAAACACAGCAAATCCGTTTGGTCACCATCCTAGCCGATGCCGCCACCTGCGCTGGCTCTCCACTATTGAACATTGCATTCTTCGCCCATCTCTGTGTGCATTTCCCTTATGCAAGCTTCCATTTTCATTCCTTTTGTTTTATTGCTATTTGGTCTGTTTCTTTTCTTTTATTAAGTTTTTTTTATTTTTTAAATATTTATCAATAGAAATGGGTAGTTTCTAGTCATTCGTGAGTGGCTGTGTAAATAAGCTTTTTAAACATATTTATTTTGTTTATAACATATTTGTGACTTTGTAAATTTTTTAATTATTTATATTGTAATTTGAATATGATTTATTTGTTGATATTTAATACTTTGAATTATTTAAAATGATATATTTTGTGATTTTTTATATATATGTTAAGTCGTATCTTATCGTATCCGTATCTTAATTTTTAAAAAATTACCGTATTCTCGTCTGCTCATACTATATCGCACGGATCTTTAAATGCACGTGTCAGATGCATCATAAGCGTGCCCTATATTATTTAACTTGAGTTTGTATAGATACAATTGGTTCATTGAAATGCTTAAATTCGTCATTGCTTCCCTGTTTTAGTCTACTACATCAATGTTTTGGACTGAAATAGAACTTTGACAGCGAAGATGGAAGAGCAAGCTGGCAGAGGTCAAAATGCTTTCAGTGGAAAGCCACAATACATGATCTATCCACAAACTTTCTCATGAGTTCTCTGCATATGCTGTCAAGCTGCCCAAACACTTAGGCATCAATTAACACCTTCCTTTATTTGTACCCCACTTTCTTAAGCTGGAGAGAACTTCATATTGTGGTTTTTTTTTTGTGAACTAAAAGGTTCTATAGTTTTGTAGGCTTTTTTCTCTTGCATGTTATCTCACGCATGAGGGTATTTCTAATATCCAAGATCTTTAGGTTCAACACTTAAACAATGCATTTATGAAGATTCTGTATATTTGTATTCCTGAAGCGTAGATATCTTAAGTGATTTTGCAATTTTAAAAGCACGAACTTAGTTTAAAATGTAATCAGTAGTCACAAATGAATTTAGCAAATTATCAGCTTCAATAATGTTTATATCATAGATATGTAAGTGTTCAACCTACTTAGCTCAGAAATGAAACTTGTTGCTTTAGCCTAGCGAGTTATCATATCAAAGATAATTCAATCATCTTCATGCACAAAACATACAAAGCTCAAATGCTCCATATATCAAATGATCATTGCACATAACATATCATGGATTTGGTAGTTATTAGCTCTCCTAATTGAATGAGAGAGACTTCAATTATTTATTTGCTACTTCCTCCAATGTTTTATACCAAGGTATAATAAACATGATTTCACATAATAAGGTAAATCATCATAACTAAAAGCTGAAATTCACTGGTAAGCTACTGAGCCTAGAGACCTTAGATATTAGAAATACCCTTGTGCGTGAGATTACATGTAAGATAAAAAAATTTACGAAGATATGACACCTTTTAGATAACCAACAAAACCACAATATAGAGTCGTCTTTGACCGAGGAACGTGAGGTCCAGATAAAGGAACGTGTTGGGGCCTTATCGTCGTTACAAAAGCTTTATATGTGCTGGAAAATCATCCCTGGAATAGACTTGATCAAAGAGCTAAGTAAGTAGAAGAGAATATGGAGAAGCCCTTTGTGCCTCAATAAACTTGATGGACAGGCTTGAATCTCTTGATATCAGTGCAAACGATTATCAATTTATTGATTTACATTCTATTCCATCTCCTCTTAAACTTCAAAGACTTCGTTTATTGGGATAATTAAGGAGGTTGCCAGACTGGGTGTCAAAACTTCATAGTCTTGTTAAGCTAACAATGGCTTTTTCCAAGTTAAGTGATGATCCACTTAATTCACTCAAAAATTTGCCAAATTTGTTGGATCTCTCAATTTGCAACAATGCATTTGATGGTGAAGTTGTGCTCTTTAAAGGAGGAAAATTTTAAAAATTGAAGAACCTGTTTCTTGAAAGGCGGAATAGATTGAATCCAATCATCATAGAGAAAGGAGCTTTGCCTGTTCTTGAACAGATTGATATTTGGAGTCTCCCTAAGCTGAAGAAGGTGCACCTCTTGGACAGCCTTCAAGTTTTAGATTTTGCTGATTTGCCACTTGAATTCATCCAAACCATTGATCCTGGTGATGGTTCTTCATACTTGAACATCAAGTATGTGCTTGTTGTATATATTCATTATAAGGTTGGCAAAGACGTGGTATCATTGTCTTTACACCTGCAACATTAAACATTCCAACCCTAGATAAATCAAGAATGCTGTGGTGTCACAACTTTGAAATATGAAGTATGCTTTACTCTGTTCGTATAATTCTGCTATTTTGAATTTATAGATTTACAAATGCGACCTGGCTAGTTTATAAAATTATTTTAAATTTTAATTTATCTTTCATGTTGTTTTAATGTAGTTTGTACCTCTTCATAAATTAAATTTAATTATTTTCACTCAGCATCCATAAATTATAATCAACTTATTGCTATTCATTCTTGTAAAATACAACCAACATGTTAAGATTGTGCCTCTAAATCAGTGTTCTTAAAACTGGTTTAACCGGACTGGTTGGACCGTGAACCAATCACCCTACTGGTTCTAATTCACCCAAAAAGCTAGATGAGCGGTTGAATCGCCAAAAACCAGTAAAAAACCAAGAAAATCGATGAAAGCCAATGAACCGACTAGTTGAACTGGCCGATTTTTAATTGATTTTTTAAAAAAGAAAAAGAATAAAGAAAAACTTATATGACTATAATATTAGCAGTTTAACTGGTTAAACCAGTTGAACCGATTGAACAATAAACAGCTCACTTCACCGGTTCAACTGTTCAACTGGTTTTAAAAACATTGCTCTAAATTGGTAAGTTTCTTGTGTCAATTATATGGAAGTTTGAAATTCCCCAAGTATCTATTCTTCATCTAAGTTTAGAATTACAGATACTAGCTTTGCATAATTTGTACTTACAATATCTTAATTTTCATCTTTAATTTTTCATTGTTTTATTCTCATGCAGGTCTGTAATTTGCTCTTGTAAATTGTTGTATTGCATGAATTAAGTCTATGCATGTTTATCATATAAAACATTTGCTGCTATCACATCCTGCATGCTAATATTGTGCTCTGAATTCCTAGGTTTTCTTTTTATGTGTGGACAAAAGTTCAGATTATCCATCTTATTGCTTTTCATTCTTGTAAAATACAGCCAACATGTTATGATTGTGCCTCTAAATTGGTAACTTTCTTGCATCAATTATATGGAAGTTTGAAATTCCCCAAGTATCTGTTCTTCATCAAGTTTAGAATTACAGATACTAGCTTTGCATAATTTGCACTAACAATATCTTAAATTTCATCTGTAATTTTTCATTGTTTTATTCTCATGCAGGTCTGTAATTTGCTCCTGTAAATTGTTGTTCTGCATGAATTAAGTCTATGCATGTTTATTCATATAAAACATTTGCTGCTATCACATCCTGCATGCTAATATTGTGCTCTGAATTCATGGGTTTTCTATTTATGTGTGGATAAAAGTTCAGTTTCTCCATCTTGCACTCCATGACTATGGTGTAGGATGGTTCTTCTTTCCTTCGTTAGTGCCCTCAAATAAATTAAATTGTTGGTGTCATCTTGCACTCCATAACTGTGGTGTAGGATGGTTCCATAGCCTTTCCCCAACATTCCAATTTAACAGCCTTTCTGTGCAGATTTCTTCTCTATCTATGATAGAATTGTTGATGCAATCCTCAGGAATAGAATCAGATGCCACAAGTAAAACTCTTTCTAGTCTCAACACAGAATTCAATCCTGAATTAAAGTATCTATTGACTGTCTTAATAAAATGCTGGAATTTAAACTTGATCACATGTTTTTTAGTATGGTATGCCAATATGTCTAAAAACATGACATGTTCTTCTATAGCTATCAACCCGTCCTCCATTAGACTATCCTTATTGCAAAGAGTAGATAAGACTTGAAAAGTACCATTCTAAGTTGTCCCACAGATGCAATATCATCATTAATTTGCCTCCCCATTAACTTTCCCCTTGACTGTTCCCTTGGCCCTTGGTATAGGGCATGGCCTAATGGAACATCTCAAAATATTTTTAGCCCACAACACACATAAATATATCACATAATACATACCACCATCATCACCAAACAACCTTGTTCCAACATTAAATGCCTTAATAAATCATTAAGAAGTTCATTTGAGTTGTTAAGCCAGCAATTTGTGTCAAACCACTTAGTAGCATCTATAATACTTAACATTAGCCTCTAAAAGCCACATTCACAGCAATACTTACTAAGAAAAATTACAGCACCTAAAAATTTGCTTGAAAGAAGCTATGACCCATCCAAAAGACCAATAATTGTATGGGCATTATATAGAAAACATTATTCATGGTATAAAAGCAGCATATAACTTTTCCAAATCTGAAAGGGAATGAAGTTTTTCTGAATAGAAAAATTTATCCCATGAATGTCCAGAATTGTTCTAAGAAAACAAGTCCATATTCTAATATTTTTCTCAATAGTAGACTTGATGGGAATTAGCTTCCCACATAAGGATTAATGCTATTTTAGATTACTTTGCCACTTAACTACTATCATGCATGATGCAAGTGATGGTTTTTTTTTTCCAAGGTCTCTTCACCTCCAAAAAAAACTCTGATAATAAGAGACAAAAGGCAAGAAAGTTAGTATATACAAGACAAGACTACCACATGTTTCTTTTCTATGATCTAACTCTGTAAAACTTGATACAACCTCATTCCACTAGCATTTTCTATGGCAAGAAGTGTAACTAATGTCACATGTGATTTCTCAAAACTTCTGTCGGACATATGACGAGTAGAGACACTGGATCAGATGTGGAGTAAACAGAGCACATCACCAAGAATTGCAAGAACAAAGATAGACAACGACTAACATGAAAGAGTAAGGATGAGTTTTCTTTTAACTAGTCTCATTGTCCCATACCATTGAAAGTGTACTACCTCAACTGTAGCGTTAAAAATGTAGTTTAAGTAAAAGACAGTAATAATGCACAAGTAATTTTTCGTATATATCACCCACTATATAAGACTAGTGTCATTGTCCCTCCTTTTATTTCGCTCTCAATATTTTCTATATATTTCTCTCTCATTGCTTATTTCACTGCTTTCTTTCTCTGTCACTCTTTTTTAATGACTGCGTCTTTCTCAACTCAGAATCATCTCTTCCTCTCCTCCACAGCCTTCAGTGGTTGATGCAACATAACTTTCGGTATGCTCTTCACTTGTCCCTTTGCTTGCATATATATTTCATTTGATAAAAGTTTTGGGTCTCTTACTTGATTATGTTGAATTCAACTATAAAAAATCTTAGGATTCTCAAGAGTTTTCATATATCTCTGATTTTATGTGTTGGTTTTTTTGTTTGTTTTGCGTTGGATCTTTGGTTAGCTCTTCATAAAAGTAGTAGAATCTATTTGTGTATATAATTTCTCATATATGCCTATTTTGAACGGAAAAGTTCACATTTGTGAACTGTTTCATAATCTAGCTGGATTTGGTTTGCGTTTCATCTTTTACATGGAAAATGATACTTGGATATACTTGATCCTCAATAACCCCTCATAGACATCCACGGAAATCATTGAATAACACTTTGGTCACATGGTAACTTTTTTTGAATGGTCTAAATGGGTCCTCCTTCGAGTCTACAAGGGGTTTGTGAGAATAAAGCTAGGAAGCACTGATACTTCAGTATGATTGTCGTACTGGTGTCGGATATGTATTGGGTTGGATACTTCTTAGATACTTTTGGATACTTCTAAGTTATATATTTCAATTATTTTTTAATTTTTATACTAAATAAGTGGAATACCACAATAATTAGATAAATGATAATATTTTATTGTATCTACAATGACTAATGATGACTCATGAAACATTGATATTTTTATTTTTATTTAAGATTTGGATTTTTATATTAATATTATATTAATTTTATATGTTGTATCCTAGTTGTGTCCTATAATTTTTAGGATTTACCGTATTCACGTGTCAATATCATGTCATATCCGTGTTCTGCATTTGTATCCATGCTTACTAAGAATAAAGTCTATGTAAGTATCATTACTCATTTTGCATTGTGAAAAATTGTTGTTTTCTGCTATGATTTATTGCTATATATATATATGGAGGATATCTCTTTATAATTTTTCTTCTTTAGTTTCAATTCCTCTTTGTCATCTTCGCATTTATCTATACACTTATTTATCTTCCTTTTCTATTTCTCAATATACTTTCCTAACTTTTTTATTATTCTCCCCATGATTTAATTGTAGTTAATGCAAATGAATTTTCTTCTTGGTTCTTAAATCATATAATGGCAATTTATCATAAATTTATTTAGATAGTTTATTACTATTATTATTTATAAAGTATTATGCAACAAATCGTTTGATTATTTTTTAAAAATAAAGAGCAAAATTGATTAATTTGATATAAAAGTTATGAAACTTTATTTTTGATACAAAGAACATAGACAATGAAATAAAGCAAATAAAACTTTTGGCAACATGCGTGAATATTCTTATATTTTGTTCTTCTATTTTTGTAAACTTAATTGGTTGTTACAATAACAATTGATATATTTCAACCCCTTTCCCTTATATGGCCCTTATGTTGAACTTAATTGCATCCATTGTCTCTTCACCTAAATAGTTTCTTTTTCACATTTTTCCATTTATTTTACCACCAACATTCATCTAAACAATGTATTTGCTCAATGTCTGACGTTTTTCTTCATTCAATGATGGATATTGCAATTTAATGTTGTTTGATTATTCTAAGATTACTTGATCATTTCATACATGCGTTGTCATAAATTCATTGCTTAGTGGTCATCAACTCATGAAAAATGCTAGAGAGCCATAATTTTTTTGTCAAAATGATATGTCATGCTTGTTGACTCTTGGATATGTGAGTAGTTCCTATCACTTTATCCCATCCAACAACTGTCCTTATATTTTGTCAAAATTCTAACTATTTTTTTTTCTTGGTGTAGCATTATTTATAATTCATTCTATAGCCCACATACATCAAAACAATATCATAAAATACAATGATGGAGTTTTTCATTTTGTTGATTTATTTCAGGAAGGTGGCACTAAGAGTTTGTTTTGGTATATTGTAGAAGGTCATAATTTCAAACCTCGGACTTACTGAAATAAGCAAGGTGACGGGAGATCTAACAAGCAATGGAGTCCATTCACAATTCCAGATGTTCAATGGAAGGAGGTGACATTACGAAACATAGACCAAAAACAAAAGCTAAAGACAAAGGCCATGAAGAAATAACTGTAGAGGAACTTGAGAGCCGAATATGGAGAGATCGCAAGCTATTGAAGCTGCTTAAGGAAGAGAGCATGGAAAAGGAAAATGGCCATTTGCAATCATCAGATCAAACAAGAAGGAAGATTATGTCTAGGGCACTCGATGGTATATTGAAGTATATGCTGAAGATGATGGATGTTTGTAATGCTCAGGGATTTGTGTATGGCATAATTCCTGAGAAAGGGAAGCCAATAATTGGAGCTTCAGAAAATCTTTGCCCATGGTGGAAGGAAAAGGTCAAGTTTGATCATAATGGTCCTACTGCAATAGCCAAGTATCAGGCAGAGAATGGAAATATTGCTACGAAGAATGAAGAGTTGAATGGAGATGTAACTTCTCATCATAGCTTGCATGAACTCCAAGACACTACTATTGGATCACTTTTGTCATCTCTAATGCAAAACTGTGACCCTCCACAAAGGAAGTTCCCTTTAGAGAGTGGTGTTGCTCCACCATGGTGGCCTAAAGGAAATGAGGAATGGTAGCCTCAGTTAGGTTTTGCCAAGGATCCAGGCCTTCCTCCATATAAGAAGCCTCATGATCTGAAGAAGGCTTGGAAGGTGGCCGTGCTCACGGCTGTGATTAAGCATATGTGCCCATATTTTGACAAGATACGTACAGTTGTGCACCAATCCAAGTGCTTGCAAGACAAGATGACTGCTAAGGAGGTTGCTACTTGGGTGGCTATTATAAACCGTGAGGAATCCTTAGCTAAACAGATGTATCCTGAAAGGTTTCCACCTGTTTCTAATGGAAGCAGTGGACCTGCTGATTTGTTCAGTGAGACCAATGATTATGATGCAGAAGGCATTGATGATGGCACAAACAATGTGGAAGAGCACAACCAACCCCACAATGCCAGTATGGTTCAAATGGAAGCAAATGTTCCAAGAAACAACCTGGTTATTAGACCAGTTGCTACTAAAAGAACCAGACAGCTAGGTGATGACATTTATTCTTGTGATAACCTTTCACACCCTTACCATGATTACCACCTTGGGTTTCATGATAGGACTACAAGGAGAAATCACCTACCGAATTGCTCATATAGAAGCAATCCTTTCCAAATGCCTAGTTGGTCAAAACCACAACTTGATGACTTTCTCAAACCTGCAGCAGGAGGTACGGATATGGTTCATGATATGAGGTCAAACTACAATACAAGCATTCAGCAGAACAACCCCATGGCTTGGAACCTCATTCCTCTTGTGAACCATAACCGACAGCAGCAAAACCTTCAACTTCAGATGGACAAGAATTTCTTTGGTCCAGGGGTTATTGTCAATGGAAACCTGTCGTCCGAAGTAATCAAATTCCCTGCACCATCCACTGAATCTGAGGTTGAAATGAAGCCATTTGTTTCTCAATTTGACAGTGCTAGGTTTAACCAAGCATTTATTGACTCTACCATGGACCTAACATCAAGGCAAAATTTCTCTAGAATTAAGGAAAAACAATTCCTTTCCTTGCTCGGCCGTTGCAACAAATTGGAGAAGAAGCTATTTGTTCTCTAGAGGAGATCATGACGTGCAGATGGTGATCTAATGAGTGTGTGAAGCTGTTCATTTAGTCTTTCTTAATCTAGTCAAATAAAATGAAGGGTACTCTTCCTTAGCTGTTGATGTTTTGATTTTCTTTCAAGTTTAAAAGCAACAAGAGTTTTATCTTATGATGTCAGGTATCTGGTATGTGTTCTGGGCAGTGTTAAATGAATCGAAATGGACTCGAACATGTCACATTGCTTTTGAGATGTCTAGTTGTTTTGGAAAATTTGAAATAAGCGTATCATATTTATATACATTTTAATAAATTAGCCATGAATTTGTCTGTCTTTAAATAATATACTAGAAGTAAACCAGCGCAAGCGCTGGCGAATTATTAAAATTGTTATAAATTCTATTTGGTTAAAGTGATATTTTACTGATATTGTACTTATAATAGATTTAACAGAAGTGGTGATACCATTGCCAAATTACCTGTATGGATTGGGTTAGAATGTCATTTAGCTCAGAAATACGGAACAGTTATTTCTGAACATAATGGTGTAAGGGTCCATTTGACCCCTCAGTCATAGTCCCTTTATCAGCATCACTTTATATTGTAGTCCCATACTCAATTCCTAGTTTTGTTCGTTATTGGCATTCAAAAGCCACAGCCTCAACTTGGGTTCTCAATCTCCCTCTCAATTTTCTTAGCCTTGCTCATTTCTATCTATAAATATGCCTTTAGCTGCTATATACTTCTTTCTTCTTTCTTACTATTATTTTTTCTGTAAAAACAAATGGCGTCTTTGTTCCACAAGTCAGTTGCTAGCTTCCCTTGCATGCACTTTTTTCTTTACTTCCTTAAAGGAATGTTTGATCATATTTCTTAAATGGGCATTGTCATTTGTGACAATAGTAAAAATTTATATACATAATGTCTAATAAAAAAAAAAAAAGAAAAGTTACTATTTCGATTAGGATACAATCAAACAAAAAAAAACCAATGTTGCCATCCACTTGCAATGTGCCTGTAAAATGTTGAACATCCAAATGAACGGCTTTGGTCAATGTTAAACATCCAAATGAGCGGCTTCCAATAAAGCGCAATAGGGCTTTTTGAGGCTATACGACCACCAGCGATTTTTAATAATAATCATTGCGCCTGAGATTGACACCAAGACATGGTTCAGATTCGCTCCCACCATGCAAAGCTAACATTGGCTAGAGGATGGGAAACACAAGCAAAGTAGAAGTTGCAAGGGTTGTTGGCTAAGAGTTAGATCTCTTTGTTGGTGGCGTTGGATTTGGACATATCAAAATCAAATCTCACCTGCTACTGTTATGACAATATAGTTGCAGCTTGTTTTTATGCGCAGAGCTAAAAAAAGCATGGAAAATATGGGTTTTAATTGCAAATTGCAATAGGAGAGAGTGGGTATTTATAATATACATGTAAACTAATGTAACGGATCCCCATTCAATCATCCACATTCGCTGCTCAGTGCTTTGAAAAGACAACGGTTGTTAGTTGTATTGATACATGGACAACAATATGTAACTGAAGCTTGTGAATTTAGTGATCATTTAGTTGAAATACTCAAGGTATGAACTTAACGTTAAGAATATGGAAGACAGTTTGAGCCAACACAAACATGCTAAATTGGAAGAAGAGAAAAGAAGACGGAAAGCTGACTTGGCAATTAAAGAGAGATTCAAGCAGGTGAAATGGCAGCTCTATAGCCGGTGCTTGTGCTTCAGCTTTTATAAATTATATATAGATTTTATTAGGCGACGACTTATACAATCTTTTTATATCAAGCCTATAATAGACCTTGTTATCTGCCATTTAACAATTTACAATCGATCACCAAAGTTAAGATCAACATCTATTTGTTGAGAGCTAAACTTCAGTTTCAGAAGGAAACATAGAGCTAGTAGAATAAGCGAATTTACATAGAAGACTGATTTACAACTCTAATTTGAGGGTAGCCTTAACTGCCCCTAGAGACAGAATCATCTTTCGTAAGAGCAACATAGTTCACTGGAATTACGTTATTCACTTTGCCACTTTCTCTACGTTCCTTCCTGCCGGAGGTACCATAACGGCTTGAAGGAGTAAGCATTCGCTGCCCAATTGGTGTCCCAATTATGGTGTTAGCATTAGTGCTCTGACCCAGAGGCTTCTTTGTTGCAGACCTTGAACCAAACAGTGCCTCTTGCTCTACAGCAAGCTGTTCCTGCAGCCGTTTCTGCTCCTGTTAAGAATAACAGAATAAGCAGTTGTGTAACCAAAAGTTCACAGTTGATGAAAACAAAAGTAATATACGAATTGAAGTCCGAACATAAATACTGTAAGACTATATCAAAAAGTGTCCAATACTACATCAGTAAATGATTGTATAACATGCACAAATACAAAAGGCAAAACTTCTCACAACATGATGCAACCAACTTTCTAGCACAAAGAAAAGCTTCAAACTTATTATTTGAAACTTTTGGTACACATAATGATATATTAGATTGAGATCTTTGAAACAGATATGGTAGATGGACTGCTTGTCCCCTTTGCTTAATATTTCAAACATTTAAACTCCATATTCTGAAGCACCAAAACAAAAAAAAAACTCCATATTCTACATTTGTCATTTTATTCATTATAATGCTTATACATGGCCAAAAAATGCCTATCCAAAATTTTCCGTTGAATAAAATGAAGAGGAGCTTGACCACGATATAAAATGGCAGTAGGAATCAATCAATTCATTCGACGACATTTTTTGTGCGTGAAAGATACGGAGTATCTCCACATACATGGGCATTAAAGAGAATTCACATGATTATAGACAACGTTCAAATACAATTAGCAGTAAGCCAATAACAAGATCTGCAGGAATACATAGGTCCTGCCCGGGAAATCCAAATTAATTTCCATTCTAAATAGCCTTAAAATAAATAATTTAGTCGTTCTCTTTTTCCAATGATATAGAAGTGGAAGTAAAGATTTACGAGAAGAGAAAAAAGAAAAAAAAGAAAAAAAAAACTATGACTTCGAGTGATACCCGAGATTTGCGCTTCTCTTCATCTCTCAGTTGCCTTTGCACATTATATTCATCCAAGCTATGTAATAATGGAACCTGAAAAATAAATATTTGTGTTGGAACCTGACTAATCTTTCCCCGTATCACAATAAAAAACACAATATAGGTCATCACCTTTTCATATAAGAAATGTATTCCTTTTTCCATTTCCCAGCCTTTTACTTTTGCAGTCAAATTCTCAACAATAGCTGCTCAGAGAAAATTCTTGAAGGATAGTTAGTGTTAAACCAATGAGGAAATTAGCAGGAAGATTATTACAAGTTAGAGCTTAGAGCTTCTTAGTCCTTATATTTTATATATAAATTTTTCTTAAATGAACTTTATTGTCAGTCCTTGACGTGTTTAAATATGATATTCAAACTGTGAGAAACAACATTAATTACCTAACTATGCTAATCAGCCACCATAAGTACATAAAACTAAGGTTTTGACTTATTAACTGGACTTTAATTTCTATTCAAAATCCAATAGTTGGAAATCTGAAAAAAGAACTAGATAGTCACTTTAGTGCTGTTTTTTTTTAATATATAAAGATTAGTAATCTATGGCCAAGTTGGCCTTAACTTACTATTTTAACACAGCGATTACAGCAATTTTCTATCATCAAACAGGAAATATTCAGCTGAGGACATTAAGTAGGAATTAGCTTCATACAAGCCTGACATGAAACTTTGAACAATATACATATAATCTGATAATAATGTACCGTTTTTTCTCTTTTTCAGTGAAAAGATAATCATATGCTGTTAAATAAAGCTTATTTCACCACATTCTTTATTGAATTCACTTTTTCCAAAGTTAGATACTCCCATATACAGAATTCTACTTGCAATACCTCATATGAAGCTCTTTGTTAGTAAAAATTTCTCATTGGTGAATCTTAACAGCTTGTAGGCTGCAGATTTGCTAACTACTCATAAACCTTTGTGGCCTTATCAAGTTAAGCTTTCTCAGACAGGTCAAAGTTGCTCAATCATCTGATGTTGACATAATTGTCTAGTGCCCCAATTTTAATCTCTAACTATGTTTTGCTTGCTAACTTCTCATTATTAGCACACCATCTTAAATATTCATTGGTCAGATATAATTGGATATTGGTAAGACTTCTTTCCCTTCAATAACAAGACAGAGGGTCACCACATAACCAACCTATATTCACTAATACTATAGATGTTCCATGGAACTACTTTTATAAAATTATGAAGAGTTGTTATTACTCAAGCTTGTCCACAGCTTACACTGGTATACTATCTCAAGGAGTTAATATTTATTATGATTTAGATACCACTAACATCTTAATGGCTTTCTGGTTCAAGTATAAGCGGCTACTAGTTTCCATAGTTTTCCCATTACCATGAAGGCATAATTACGAATCAAGATTATTACGAACTAATATAAATGAAAAAAAAATTAATGACTCACATGGTATCTTGCTGACCAGAATCCGTGCTTTCTCCGCACGCTTCAAATTTTTGTGCGCTCCTCTTACTGCACTATATCGATTTTCATCCTGAAAGAGGATGAAAAAGGTAAATGATGCAAATGGCCTATATTTCGTGTATGTTTCTCTTAATAGATAAAAAAAAATAAGTGCAGATAATATAACAAAAATCAGGCATTTTTATTAATTGTTGAAAATTATGTAAATACTGTCTAAATTTATTGTACAGGTTAACCAAATCATGTAATTATAATAATTAATTTTTTGTAATATTTGTATTTATTACAGTATCTCTATATAATTCAACCTTTTTTATATAATTCAGACACACGATTTTCTTCATATTTCTCTTTCTTCTCTTTTAATATAGTATGTAGAGCCTAAATAGAGGCAACCCTAAATCTGTACACGTCTGGTGAAATTTTTTTCCAGCCAATCATGTTTCCACTTCTATTTGCCGGTAAACACCATCTTCCCGTCACTGCCACTGTCTGCTGCCGCTGTCCACCATCATTTTTTCCAGTCTGCGACCTCACTGGTCGCACCGCCAGCCTGAGTTCGGCCATCCCTGGAAGGTGCAGCTGCAGAGGCCATCCCACGTGCTCCCACATGCAGCCTTTTCTCTCTGCATGCAGCCCACTCGCCGCCCCTTCGACGCATGACAGCGCGTCCGACCACCTTTCTAGCAGTCGTCGGTCTCGTTCAACTCACCCCGACCTCCTCTACACGGATCTGAGCTCACCTCCATCAACCAACTTTTGTGTGGTCTTGTACACTTGCGCAAAGCCATTCAGGTACTTGTGGTTTTGGTATTTACCTTTTTCAGTAGTTACGTCAGTGCCTCTCCGCTAACAAATTAGATGACAGTAACTATGATACTTGGGCTTCAGACATCAAACTGTGGCTCAACGGCCAACACCTCACCATGAAGCTTGAGTCTCTGCTCAAAGCTAACAAATCAAGGTGGAAAAAGATTGATGCCCAATTATGTAGTGTCATCAAATCTACTATTCATCCCTCCCTTAAGTAGATCTTTCGCACTGATATTAACTGAGTTTGTTTGGGAGCAAGCCAAGGTTCTTTACACCAATGACACTTAACGACTATATGGGGTGTGTCATAACCTCATAAGTGTTTTTGCTTCTTGAAAGTTTGATGGTCCTATGTCGGCCTATTTAGGGAAAGTCCATGGTGGTCTCCATGATTTCAATAAGCCACTGCCCCTTGTTGGTACCCCGACGAAAGAACTTGAGCAACGCAATAGCTTCTTCATACTTATGGCCTTGTATGGTTTGCCTTTGGAATATTCTGCCAACTATGATCAGATTTTGGGTTTTCCTACTATCCACACTTTGAGCACAGCTTGGTCCACTTTGCTCTAACTCTTGGCCAAGCAGCCCTTTGATTCTGTCAATGCTCCAACTCCGATTGATACCTCTATCTTGGTCTCCCAGAGCAACAATCGTGGTCGTTCTCATGCTGGAAATTCAGGTAAATCATATCCAAAATGTGATCATTGCAACAAGTAAGGTCATACCATTGATAGGTGTTGGATTTTACATGGCCATCCTCCACGAGCTGCCAATGTTGCATAGACTGTTGCCTCGAATCCACCTGAGCCCTCTACCCAACCAACCGCATCTCCCGTTGCCTATGCAGATTTTCTTAAGTGGGTTAAGCAACATCAGGCCTCTAGTTCCACTACATCTATTAAGCACACTGGTAATGCATTTGCTTGTCTCTCTCAGTCACCATCCTTAGGTCCTTGGATCCTTGATTCTGGTGCCTCTGATCACGTCTCTAGTAATAAGCACATTTTCTCCAAGATTTCTAATTCTGGTTATTTACCTATAATCACTTTAGCAAATGGTTCCCAAATACAGTCGCAAGGGATTGGCACTATCCATCCACTCCATTCCCTGTATGTTGATTCTATGCTTTATGTTCCTTGGAATCTTTTTAATTTATTGTCCATTAGTCATTTGACCCATTTTTTAGATTATAACATTATATTCACTAAAGACTCTGTCATTTTGCAAGACCGAAGTTCGAGACGGATGATTGGTGTTGGATGTGAGTCCAATGGCCTCTACCAACTTTGCCACCGCTTGTGTTTACTTTATCACGGATTCCTCTCTCATCATTCATGCTTAATTGGGTCATCCAAGCCTTGCCAAAAATACAGTGATCGGTGCCGAACTTATCTAAGTTATCTAATTTACCTTGTGAGTCATGTCAACTTGGAAAATACACCCGTAGTCCATTTCCTGACAAAGTCTATAGTCAAGCTACGTCTCCCTTTACTTTAGATGATTATAATATTTGGAGTCCTAGTCGTATTGAGTCTACTTTGGGTTCCAAATATTTTGTTACTTTCATTGATGACCACTCTCAGTGTACTTAGTTATTTTTAATGCAAAACAAGTCTAAGTTGTTTTTTATTTTTCAAAAATTTTATAATGAAATAAAAACTCAGTTTAGTGTTCCAATTCGTACTTTGCATAGTGACAATGCCCGTGAATTTTTATCTTAACCTTTTCAACATGTTATGGCATCTAATGGCATTCTTCACCAAACATCTTGTGCCTATACCCCTTAACAAAATGAGGTTGCTGAGCGCAGAAAGGAACACCTAATTGAAACAACTCGAACAATCTTGCTTCATAGTCATGTCCTTTTCCGTTTTTAGAGCAATGCAATTCTTACTGCCTGCTACTTGATTAACCGCATGCCCTCTTCTGTGCTTGATAACCAAGTACCTTACTTTGTGTTGTTTCCTCATCAACCCCTCCACTCTCTTCTGCCTCGTATCTTCGGGTTGACATGTTTTGTCCATAATCTCACTCCTAGTCTTGACAAACTCTTTACCCGCTCTATCAAATGTGTTTTTCTCGATTACAATCGGTTTCAAAAGGGTTATCATTATTTTTCACCTACTCTCCACCGTTACCTGGTCTCTGCCGATGTAACATTCTTCAAGTCTGTTCCCTTTTTTGACTCTCAAACCCATTACTAAGGTCTTCCCTATTCCTCCTCTTCTTGTCTCAACTAAATCAAATATCCCTTAGCCACCTCATGTTGGAGGACCCCCAATGATCATACGCCCCTTTCAAGTTTATCATCGTCGGCCCCAGCCACCTCCACCACCACTACCCCCACTAGAAGTTACAGAGGTCATTGTGGACTCTCCTCCGAAACCAACTCCAGCACTAACCCCTGGGCCTGACCTTCCTATTGCTCTTCAAAAAGATATAGAATCTACTCGTAATCATTCTCCTCACTATGTTACTTTGAGTTATCATCGCCTATCTTCTTCGCATTATGCATGTCTTTCTTCCTTATCTTCTATGTCTATTCCTAAATCTCCAAGTGACGCTTTATCCTATCCTAGGTGGAGACAAGCTATGATTGATGAAATGTGCGCCCTTCAGAACAGTGGTACTTGGAAACTTGTTTCTCTTCCTCCAGGGAAGTTTATTGTAGGTTGTTGGTGGATCTATACGATTAAGGTTGACCCAAATGGCAAGCTTGATTGCTGGCAAAAAGACATACACAAATTTTTGGTTTAGATTATGGAGACACTTTCTCGTCAATGGCACAAATGACTTCTATTCAACTCTTTCTATCTATGGCCGCTATTCGTCATTGGCCCCTTCATCAGCTTGACATCAAGAATGCTTTTCTCCATGGTTATCTAGAAGAAGATGTTTATATAGAATAACCACCACAGTTTGTTGCTCAGGGGGAGTCTTTTGGCCTCGTTTGTCGTCTTCACCAGTCCTTGTATGGTCTCAAACAATCTCCTCAGGCTTGGTTTGGTCGATTCAGTATTATAGTTCAGCAATTTGGTATGATTCGAAGTGAAGCTGATGACTCTGTCTTCTATCGCCATACAACCCAAGGTTCATCTATTTGATTGTGTATGTGGACGACATTGTTATCACTGGCAGCGATCACTAGGGCATAACTCAGATAAAACAACACCTCTGTCATCACTTTCAAACCAATGGCAAACTTTGTTATTTCCTGGGAATTGAAGTGGCACAATCCAAGGATAATATAGTTATCTCACAAAAGAAGTACGCTATGGATATCCTTGAGGAAACAAGTTTTTTGAATGCAAAATCTAATGACACTCCTATGGATCTTAATACCATGCTTCTACAAGATCAACAGGAGCCACTTTCAGACCCAAGATATAAAAAACTGATTGGAAAATTAAATTACCTCACTATTACTTGTCCAGATATCTCTTTTGCAGTGAGTGTGGTAAGTCAGTTTCTAAACTCACTTTGTGAAAGACATTGGAATACAATCATTCGTAATCTGAAGTATATTAAAGGAGCTCTAGGAAAAAGCCCCATCAATGAAGATAAAGGTCGTATTCAAATTGTTAGATATTCAGATAGTGATTGGGCAAGCTCTCCTACTGATAAAAGATCTACTTCTGGGTATTATGTATTCATCGTGGGTAATCTAATATCCTAGAAGAGTAAGAAACAAAATGTAATCGCAAGATCAAGTATCAGAGCAAAATATCAAGCAATGGCTTTAGCCACTTATGAACTTATTTAGTTAAAACAACTACTTAAGGAGTTTCGATTTGGGGATATTATGCAAATCACACTCATTTGTGATAGTCAAGCTACATTGCATATTTCCTCCAATCTAGTGTTTCATGAAAGAACCAAACCCATAGAGATAGATTGTCATTTTATTTTAGAGAAGATCATATCTAAAGGCATCACCACTAGCTTCGTCAACTCAAGTGATCACGTAGCGAATGTTTTTACTAAGTCTTTGAGAGGTCCTCAGATAAACTATATTTGTAACAAGTATAGTACATATGACCTATATGCTCCAACTTGAGGGAGAGTGTTAAAAACTATGTAAATAGTGTCTAGATTCTTTGTATAGACTAACTAAATTATAACCAAATTATGTAATTACAATAATTAGGATCATGATACCATGTCAATGACCAACTCTCCTAAAAGCTTAAACTGTTAGGTGGAGGCTCGTGAATGGTTTTATATATAACATAAACCAAATAAACTGCAATTGAATCACCAAGAAACAATTAAAATCTAGTAACCTACATGCATATGTCAATCATTAGTTTGCCTTCTTCCTTTTTTAAGTAAAATTAGTGAAGGCACATGGAGTCACCAACTCAGCCTAATAAATCTGCATGTATTTTGGTGACACTACGCTAAAGACAAAGATTAAAACCTTAATGAAAATATTATCATTTATTAAACAGCATCTATTCTCCATGGTAATAAATTTCAACTACATTAATTTATGGCTATTTTAAGAATAATAAATTTTAAAATAACTTTAAAAAGTTATCTACCCTTTCATATTCATCTAACCACTTTTCCTCCTCAGCTGCAAATTTCCATTTCTCTACTCTATCTAAGATATCTCTTCTGCTTAGAGCTTGCTCTTTGGCTTTTCTGATTTGATCATCCATGCTTTGAAGCAAATCAGACAGATCCATATTACCTGCAAAGCCATAAAAGCTTATGTGCTCGAAGGAAAATAAAATAAAAAAACAGACATTATTGACACACCTATAACAATAATTCTAGAAAGTATATAAAAGGGAAAGTTTAGCAAAACAAAGATATGATGATTATAAGCATTCACACGTAAATTTTAAGAAAGAAATAAATGTTTAATAATACTTATCAAGAGGCGGAAAAAAAGATAGTTTAGGTACCAGATTCTATGAGGCTACTCAGAATCTGTCTAGCGGCTTCACTATCCACGTCCATGTGAACTCCTCTGTAAATTTCTTCAAGCTCATTCTGTCTCTTAAACACTAAATCCTTCATCTTACTGGCTTTCAAAACATTTAAGCGCTGAACTTCAACCTCAGCCTGCAAAAATATAAATAAACAAGCAACTAAAACTCAAATCATGCAAGTGAACAATTGCAAGGCAAGTTCAAGTCAATGAAAGTTTCACCTGCTCAATGATATCCGCAGAAAGGCACCCTTGTGTTGACAATTCATCAACTGATGCTGAAATTAATCTAGTGACATGGCTAAAGTCCTTTCGCTCATCAATTGGTGTCTCCATAAGATCCCATAGCTCTACCAGGAATTTAGCAAGCTCTTGGACCTACAAGAAAGTAAAATTAGATTAACGAATCTTCAAGAACCTGTTCGAAATAAAGTGCATCATTGAAAACAAAATTAGGCACAAGATTCATTTCCATATGCTTATACCGATTATAACAATACCCTTTCAACCTCATGATTACATCCTTAAGCCATAGAAAAAAGAAGCAAACTCAATCCCTTATACAAAAGACCCACGTCAATTGTAAAGTAAACCCCTCTACATGTAATCATTTTACGATAAGGATAAACTAAAGAAAGTTATGACTTTTGTTCATTCATTTCGTCTTAAACCTTTTCTTAACAGAAATTTCAATTTTATTCATAAACACGAAGTTTTACTGTACACTTTCTTCTAACTTCATAATCAACATATTCCAAATTCCAATTGCATCCAAAGCAGGATATTAGAAAATCAAAATAATTATGCAAACTGCAAGAAAATTATGGAGACGGAGTATAAAAAACTACAGCAATTCAATCCCAATGCCTTTCACATTCCATTTTGGCCAAAATAAGTATAAATTTTAAAAGTGTACAATTGGTTCTTGTCATTCTTACAATCAGTTAGATAAGGAGTTCTAGTGAGTAGCGACAACAACAACGTTCCATATGAAGAATATAATGTTGTATACTAGATCATATGACGTAAATTCACTAATATTGTAAATAATTCACTTAGACAATGATGGTAATGGATTTACCCCTAACATTAGATACATATTTAATCCTAGAAAAGGCCTAACCAGCTAGAATGGATTTCTTAATATTGAACCAATATAATTTTGTTTAATTGAAAGCATTTGCAATTGCAAATAAAACTTGTGCTTTAAGCTTCAAAATAACATGTACAGTTTTACACACAGATACACATCATACTATATGACAACCTAAGAAATAGGCTAAAACCCTGTGTCCTTAACCTCAAATTGACTAGCCAAGATTGAATACCTAGTGGTGACTTGTTAGCTCAAGCTGACTTAAAACACAATTATATGAGACTAATACACACTAACCTATCTATACAAATTCATCATTGCATCTCAATTCAAAGTTAACTTGGGTATCACTCATCATGTTGCTCGGTATAGAAGAATTTGAGCTTCAATTGCAAGCACCTATGCAATTACAATTCAAAACACAGTTAATTACCCATGACTAAAAGACAAGTGTGCAAAGTTCAATTCAATCAACTACATAGCCCCAATAAAATATTGACATGCAAATAACCTATCAAACAACAAACCTGAATTTTCAGGCTGCAATTGGCAAAATATTTTTCATTCAAAAAATAATTCAATGCAAGAAATGTAGAAGTTAACTAAGGTACTAATAACCATTTAAAACTAAACAGTAACTACTGATACAACTTTTAAAGTGATCATTTGCTGTATGTCTACATTACGTGCAAGTTGCAACAGTACGGCACATACATACACATGCAGACACAACACAAGTACAAGATCACTCCAACTATTTCATCTAGAGCAGAATAAGTAACCTTTTGTAGCCTTTGTTGCTTCTCCTGCTTTAATGAATGAATAACCCCAGTTAATCTGGCAAGAGTGTCATTGCTGATGCTCTGCAGTGTACCTTTTGATGAAGTACCCAAGCTTGGGTGAATTTCATTTAGTGTCTTCCAAAAATCAATTGACATTACTACTGAAAGCCCACTAATAGTACTGATATGGCTCTTCACTTTCTGCTGGCGCAAGATCTGGTTGGAGAAAAAAAGGAAGCAACATTAAGCAAAAAGGAAGTAAAAAATAAGGAATTACAAATATTATATGACTGTATTCTGAATTTGGTAGAACCTTTTCATTCTGAAGTTCCTGGAGATGTGACATGAATTCCCCCAATTTCTTCATTGTCAGATCACATTGGTTAACTTCTGGATCTGTAACACTTTTGGACTGCCCGCAACCTGCTATTTCAGCACATATCTGAGAAATCTGGGACTTAATCTTTGAAAATTCCTTGATTCTATCATCTTTCTTTGACCTCAAGTCCTCTAAGACTGGTCTTATGGTAGCTAATTGCTGCTTAAGAGTGCCCCTTCCCTTTCAAATGCAGAACTGAATTAGTTGAATAGGTATCTTGCTAATTCAATTAGCATAGTGCTAATTGTGCAGAGGGACAAACATGAGATCTTGGAATCATCAAGTAAGAGATTGTAGTAATTAATTCAAAAAATAGAAGGAAATAAATTAATCAGAGAATCTCATAATGATTATAGTAAACAAAATATTGAAAATTGCTGGAAATAGCATGTTAGAAAAATAGATTGCATTTACAAAATTCACTTTGATAAATTACTATACAGATGAGGCACATCCATGCCTCCTGTATAGCATTATTAAGAGTTAAGACTACATAGTCTTCTACGTAATTCTTTCTCAATAATGTGGAAAAGAAGAGTAATTGATATATGCTAAAATTATGTTTTAAGCATTGATGTTAGCAAAAGCAATCATCTCACTCCAGCACGTTTCAGGTTCCCATTCCCAATTGTCTTCTTTGACACAAACTTCATTGCAGAATAGTGTATAAGGGTCTCGTATTGATAGCAAGAACCACATTGCAAAACGGCAACCTACCCGTGAGAACGAGGTACATTCCCCAAGGGAAGAAATAAGATTGGTGACTTCAGCTTCAGCATCAGCCAACAACTGGTATAAGTCAGCCTTGTGCTTTCTTGTTTCCTCAACCTTTCTGTGATAAATATTGAGGCATTCTTGCTCCAGCTGAAGAAGCATATTGTCTCTATCACTGTCACTCTCCCCAATCTCATCCCATATCATCTGGAAAAAAGACATTAGATCATTAATTTATACTCCACAGGTTACACATGAAGCAATACAATGTATTCTTACTCCATATATCTATCAACAATTTAATATATCACAGGTATAACTAAACTAGGCAAGAATAACACCTGCTAAAAGAAAACATGATAAAGGCATAGCTCAACCAATAAAATTTCCAGGTGAAACCACCAAGAACAACGACCAAACATTTGTGATGAATCTTATATGAAGCAACATGCCTATTTGTTTTAGATAATTTAAAATTGTAAATCTGTATATATCATAAACTTCAAGATATGGACATGTTCATATAGGGTCTATCACGAACCAAGTCTGTTGTAACAAAACTCGAAGCTGCAAATGGCTACTTCAAATTGCTACCTTAAATTGCATTAGACACCCATATGGGTTAAAGAATAAACATATAACAACCTCAGTGAATCCTTGAAAAGTAAGAATTCACCTCAATAATAGCCTTTGCTTGCACCAATCACATTAATGTGAATATTCTATAGTCAGCAGGGGAAAAAAAAGCAATTATTTCAAAAGCAAATAAACGAAGCTGCAAAGCTCATCAAGACTCAGACCAAAGAAATGAACAGATGTAGAAAATGGGAATTTCTATCGTTTCGGCAACTCAATTTCCATATAAAAAAATGAAAAAGAAATTAATAAAAAATAAAAAAATTGAAACAGCCAACTTTATCTTGATCAGGATCAACTGGCAAAGAACCTGCAATTGGCGGAGGAGAGAAGCGCAGGTAGTGCGAGAGGGAGAGAAGGAGTGAGGCATGGACGCCATTTTTGTGAAGAAGAAGAAGAAGAGCAACTCGAGAATGAAACCCTAGCTAGCAGAGAAGAGAAGCACGGAGAAAGAAAGAGAGATATGAAGAAATCAGAAAGGGCGAGCGTTACGAGCATTGGTTGTGGAATTCATTAGGGAAGAATAAGATCCTTTGATTTGAGTTTTGACAGAACAGAAACCCCTTTTGAAACTCCACGCTTCGCTTTTGGGTTTTGGCGCCAAACACCCTATGATTCAATTTTTGTAGTTGCACTGCAGCTATTAATTAAATTTATTGTTAATTATTAATTATTAATTATTAATTGATAATTGATATGACTCTATCTATATGTCACTATTAAATTTACGACATATTTTTATTGTTATTTGATATTTTGTTAATAATAAAATTTTAATTTAATTATTACAAAATTATAAGTATAATTATTCTTCTTTAAAATCAACAATATTAGCAAAAAAGGAATTTCTTATTTTGGTGTATAATTTTTATTTTTACAAAATTACTATTATTAACTATTCATTTGGAATTTAAAAATAAATATATCAGAAGATAAAATTATAATTACATCTTATTACTTTAAATACTTAATAATAAATATAAAAAAATTAAAATTATAAATATATTTTATTACTTATTTAACAGTACAAAGATAAATAAAAATAATAATTCAAATAATTTTTATCATTATTTATTTTTAAACTTAACAAAAAATAAAAAATACATATTAGTGACGGTTGATATACTAATAATAGTAATATAAATTAAATTAAATGTATAAAAAATTTAATATTCATAAAACAAACTAAATGAATAGTAACAACTCACACTTAAAGAAATTAAACAAGTTTAAAATCAAATATGAGAATGATAAAAAGTGGTTGAATACTATAAAAATAGACTGTAATTTTAGATAAATCTTATCACCGAGAGTAGTCTTACAACAAAGTTTTGTGTGTATATCTTGGTCAATGACTCAAAAAATGTGAGAGTGATAGTGAAGAAATCATTATATCTAATGCTGTCTTAGTAAAAATAAATAAATAAATAACAAAAATTAAAAGAAAAGAAGAAATACGTACGTATTGACTCTTACCACCAATTTCTCCTCTCTTCCTAGCCAGACTACACTTTCATTCTCCTTTTACATTCTTTTATATTCAAATATGATGCTCAAAAAATTGTATTTTGAGAGACTGCAACTTTATTAAAAATTGTATGATAGCCCAGCAAGTTTCCCTTTGCCAGCAGAGTTCTTCATCACACACTTGGCTTGAATATATGTGTAACATTTTCCAGAATGGTGATGCTGAGTTGCTGCATAATTTGGCTTTTCTCTGGTATGAAGTTTCGTATGAGCGTAACTTACGTTGGCAGGGGAAAGCTCCTCGTGATTTTTTATAGGTAGTTCGGATTGTTGAAGCCCATTTAGTGGCTTCTAAGAGTGTGTTTGAAAAAGTTAAAAAAAATAAATTATGCTGATAATTAATTATTATTATAATTAATTATAATTTATTTATTTTTATATTTAAATGTATTAGTTGTAAAGTAATTTTAAATTAATATGATTTGTTTAGATGATATAAAAAATTATTTTTATATATTAAATTACTAAAATAAGTATATAATGATTAAAAAAATATTTAATTAAAGACAAAATAATATTTACATATCAAAGTGTAAAGAATAATTTATAAGTTAAAATCATAAGTTTCAATGTGTGTTTGGAAAAGTTATAAAATTTTGATTATGTTTAGTAATCGATTATTGTATAAAAAGCTTTTTATTATAATCGATTTATTTTTATGTTTAGATGCGTTTAAATTGTAAAGTGATTTTAAGTAATATGATTCTTTTTAGATGATAAAAAAAAAAAGAATTATTTTTATATATTAAATTATTAAAATAAGAATAAAATAATTAAAAAAAATTATTTGATTGATGATAAAATAGTATTTACATATCAAAGTGTAAGGAATAATTTATAAGTTAAAATCATAAATTTCAATTTTTAACATTATAAAAATTAACTTTAAAAAATTTTATTTTATATTAAATTTCGTATAAAAATTGAAGTTAATTTTATTAAATATGATCAAATCTTTATAAATGACTTTTTTACAAAAAAATTAATCATAATCTTAAACAAACACATCCTCAATCTTCACTTATGAAAATTAATTTTAAAAATTTTTATTTTGTATTAAATTTTGTATAAATATTTTTTAAAAATAATTTTTTCCTTAAATATAATAATTATTTCACAAAATAATTTAATTCTTAAAAAATAATTAAATGAAAAAAATTAATCTTTTTCAAATAAGACCTAAGCCTGCTATGGAAGATGATAATGACACCATATTTGCTCCTCTATCCTCACTTAGCAACAGATGGAGAAAGCAACCTTATAATACATTCAAGGTTAATGTTGACGTGGCCTTATTAGAGGAGCAATTAGCTTTTGGTATTGGCTTGGTGATACGTGATTGGAATGACAAGTTTGTTGCAGCAAAAGTCTTGTAGAAAATCTGGAGCTGTCTCAACAGAGTTAAGCGAGTACTTGGCAGCTCGGGAGGGTCTCGCTTTTGCTTGGAAAATTGGATGCAAACGTGTTGTTCTTGAGGGTGATGCATAGAATGTTTATAGTAGCATCCGAGGTTCCGGTCCAGTTTTGTCATATACAGGTTTAATTCTCCATAATATATGGTGTTTTGCTTCTTAGTTTTATGCTTTTGATTGTATTGCAATTCCACGATTTTGTAATACTATAGCGGATTCTTTAGCCATTTTTACTAAAGATAATGATTTTTGTGAGTGACTTAAGGATTCTCCTCAATTTATTGTTCTTTTGTTATTTTCATATTCTAAAATATTATAAAATTCGAAATTCACATAAAATAAATACGATGTTTAGAAGTTCTTATAAGGGTTCGAAATCAAGTTTTGACATAAACTCAGAATAATGGAGCTAATGCATTGGTGCTTGTTTGATTTGCATTTCAAACGTTCGTTTGAAATCATCTTCCCGTTGAGCTCCGTGTTGAGTAAAAATGAATGTGTTTGGCTACTAACAATATTCATGGGAAAATAAAAATAAAAATCAATTATAAGTTATGATTGATTTTGAGAGAAGTATAATTTCTTGTTTCTCCTGTGAAATAAAATTGATTTTAAGTGTTGCACATAAATTTTTTAAAAACAAATTTATAGACACATTTCAAAAGTAATTTTACTTTATCATTCAAACAAAATTAAATCAACAAGAATTAGTGTATTATTAAGCGAATTGTACTTTTACAGAGAGGATTAAAATTCAAATTTTGAATAAGATAATTATTGAAATGATCTCTTAATCACAACAGTACTTAAGTCGGGTTAATTTCATAACAATATCTATAATGATACTTAGTCAAAGATAAAAAATAAAAAAATTAAATCTTCTAAACTGCTTTACCATCCTATATACTGGCAACATTTTTTTGATCTTGACGTAGGAGCTTGGTGTGAATGTAACCTAACAGCAGATATAGGAGGAGATGCTAAGGTGAACTGTTGCCTTCTCTTTGGATATATGGTGGTTTGGTTGTTATGGCCAACCCGAAATAACCTATAGTCTTCAATGAAGGGATTGTGCATGTATCTAACGTAGTGTACCGAGCCAAACAAATGGCTAATGAAATAAGCTGTATAAGTAATATTGTAAGTAACCTAGACATATAACACCAGCATATGCTACCAGCAAATTGCACATTTGGATGGACGTTTCCTGAGGATGGCTGGGTCAAATGTAATAGCGATGGCTCTTGTAGGGACAGTGTTGGTCGAGCTGGGTGTGGTGGAGTCTTTCGTGATGATACGGGTACTTGGGTGTATCGGTTTGTGAGGATCTTGGGGTTATCCAGTGTGATCAATTCCAAGCTTTGGGTATCCTTTTTTACCCTGCATCTGGCCTGGGAGAAAGTGTGACTTGGTTGTGTCGTGGGTAGAATGTGACTCACAGTCAGCTGTGAAGCTGATATTGAAGGGATGGTGGAACACTGATCCTTGTGCTTATTTGGTTCGTAGCATTGACACTTTCTGTAGGACGGCATAGGAAGTTAGAATATCTCATGGACATATAGAAGGAAATAGGGTAGCAGACTAGCTTACTAGGTTCTCCTATTTGTTTCTCTTGAGCTTCATGGGTTAAATTCTTCTCTTCGATGTGGTACTATTCTTATTAATGATTTAAAAGGAGTGTTTTTCCTGTGTAGCTCAGTAATTTGGGTCTATCCCTCCTTTTTTTCTTATTAAAGAGTTATTTGATAATACTGGTCAAGAAACGTTTAACATTTTTTTATTAAATGCTTGTTTAATAACATAAATAAATGCAATCATCAATACATTAATATTTAAATTTTTATTTAATGCTTGTATTTTTAATTTCTTAATCTGAATTATAATTACACTTTTTTAAAAGAAGAAAAATAAAAAATAAAAGAAAAATAAAAAAAATACTTCACGGTGAAACAATAATTTTTAACTTTGTCCGTCTGATTTAAAAATAAAATACTTCAAAAATAAATTTATTTTTTAAATAAATAAATAAATATATATCTATTATTAAATTTTAATAAATTAAAATTTCAATATACTTTCAATTAATTTAATAATAAACATATTATTACTTATTATTTTATAAACAAATTTAATTTAAAATAATTTTTTCTATCCAAATACTGTTTCAATGAAGAGGTATTTATATATATATATATATATAAAATATATTATGCATATATTTATATAAAGTGAGTCTCATTATAAAACTAGACTCACTTTAAATGAGTGTATATATGATACATTTAAATATATAGACCCATTTCATATGAGTGTCACTTTTAGATGTGACAAAATAGATACAACTCGTTGGATTAACCAATCAACTTATTATTTTTTGGTTGATTGAATTTAATATTTTAATTCATTTTTATTTTTCAACTCAGTAAACTCATCCTGCATAACCCGTAAGTTAAGCGAACGAGACGATTTAATTGACTTGTTAAGTTGAGGTTTTTTAAAAATATTATAAATGAATTTTTTTATTTATATTTATGATATTTTTATAAGTATGATACTAAATTTATTTTATTTTTTTTTTTTTATTTTTATAAATTATAATTTTTTTATTTTTAAAAAAGATTATAGATTTTTTTATTTTTAATACCTTTTTCTTTATTTTTTAAGTAAATTAGACAAATTAATCTATTAACCTATTTATTTTTTTATTTTCTCTTTTAAATGGATCAATCCATCAATTTTTTCTTAAACAAAATAAATTAACTCTTACAACTCATTTCTTAAAATAAACCAATCCATCCCACCTCATATTTTAACATAATAAAAACAGGATAAAGCGAACGGAGCAAGTTTGACCCGTTTTGCCACGTCAAGTTACTTTATATAAATATGTGCATAGTGAGCATTATCTTTTCATAAGTTGAAGCTTATCTTTTCATAAGTTGAAGCGGTGGATGCTAATCAAATTCGGAGGAGCACACGTGGCGTCCAAATTAAGGGACACGCACAAAAAGCAAGTGTGTGAGTGTGAGGCTCAAAAACAGGTTACAAGAAAGACATACTCTGTGTCACTGTGTGTGCGCGTCAAACCAAGGCAAGCCTTGATTCCAATTCCAAACCAAAGAAAGCGAATGAGAGCAACTTGTACCCTTTCTTCCTCTTCGCTTTTCTTCTTCTTCTTCCTCTTCCTTTCCCTCTTCTCGGTCCGAGGATCGTCGGGAGACTGCTCCGAATACGATCACGCGCCAATGGCCACGCTCGGAGGTGTGCGCGATTCCCATGGATCTCAGAACAGCGCCGAAATTGAAGCCCTTGCTCGATTCGCAGTCGACGAGCACAACAAAAAACAGGTTCCCAATCCTCCTTGTCTTTCCTTTTTTTAATAAAAAAATGGAAAAATAAATGTTTTATGTTTTAAGTATTTATTTGGCGTCCTTTTGTGTTGATTCTTTGATTGTCTGTTCATTTGGTTGTGATATTGGCAACATGAGTTAATTTAATTAAATGACAAATTTACTTGAACCCGTTATTCTTATGTTCAGTTTGATGAATAATGTTTTTATGTGAACAAAAGTGTTGACTCATGTTGAATGAATGGTGTTGAAGAATGCGCTTCTAGAGTTTGCAAGGGTGGTGAAGGCACAGGAACAGGTTGTTGCTGGTACACTGCATCTTCTTACTCTCGAGGCTATTGATGGGGGTAAGAAGAAGATCTATGAAGCCAAGATCTGGGTGAAACCCTGGATGAACTTTAAAGAACTCCAAGAGTTTAAGCATGTTGGTAATGCACCATCTTTTACCTCTTCAGATCTTGGTGTCAAAAAAGGTATATCATCTTCTAAACCGCCCATTTATAAATGCTGTCTGCTTTTAAATGAACTAAGAGTTAGTTGTCTTGGTTTTGGTTATGGAAAATGAGGCGAGGACCAATTAATGGAAGATGGAGTATTATCATTGAATCTAAATGCGTTGAAGAAGTCCTAAAGTTGGGAAAGATGAAAAATTTTATGGTTTCACGTCTTATAGGAATATATAATCAAATACTTAGTGCAACACCAGGATGTGAATATATCGAGTTTTCTTTGTGTTGGGATTTGCATGGACTGTTATTTATCCATGAGCAATTTCCATTGAAAACGTAGAAAGAGGCTTTTAGGAGGGAGGTCTGATTATTCTCCTGGTTAACCACCATGGATAATGGTGCTTTCAGTATACTGGATTATGGTTTCAGTAATTTTAAAAGTACAAAGGGACAATCTAGCTTGTTATAATTATAGTCATAATTAATGTATAACGTTCTGTGACATTTACCTTGCTTATGGTTGCTTCCCTTCTCGTGTATCACTTGTAGGACATATGAATCCCAAGTTTTTGTTAATACACTCTATACTGGCCTGTTTTGTTATCAGATGGCCATGAACCAGGATGGCAATCTGTACCAACACATGACCCTCAAGTTCAGGATGCAGCAAATCATGCTCTCAAGACCATCCAGCAGAGGTCTAATTCACTTCTGCCTTACGAGCTTCATGAGGTTGTTGATGCAAAGGCTGAGGTCAGTGCCTTATTCTGTGTTCTATGAAATTTGCTTGGTCTAGTTTGTTTTTTCAACTGGTTTTGGAATGTCATATGGTTGAGTTGAGTTGAATTGTTGGTTGTAATTTGATGTTTAAATTTGCAGTGCTGAAAAAATTTTGTACTGCAGATTAATTATTTCTCTGAAAATTTTATGGATGGTCTAGAGTTATGGGAGAATTTGTGATTGTTATGGTTTTTTGTAATCTGATTTTTGGTGTAAGGTTCATCTTGAGCTAGTTCTCATTGCTCATTTTCTTTGACCTGATATTTTAGACATTTTTATGTTACCTGCATGCTTGTTTACCAGAAACCTTTCTGTAAAATATTTATCATATAATGTTTTTGGTATTATGCTATGAGCTGCTTACAACATACTTTGGAAGCTGCTTTTGTCATAAAATTTCTGAGACCAGCAGAGCACTGATTAGTTAGTTAGTCAGTCCGTTGTGACTTTAGTGTTATTTATGTGATTTATATTTTTAAATGGTTATATATTGGATTTATTAAATAAAAATGTCTTTAAAATTTTTTCAACTCTAATAATATTTATTTTGTTGTTTACTACTTTCTTTGTTGGTATAAGTTGTACATGCTATTTTTATTTGGGTTCTTGTTAAGGATTCCAAAATAGAAATTTTAAATGGGAAAGTAAAGTTTTTTCAATTTCCAATGTATTGAATGTCTTGTTTTCATCTAAAACTTCCTATTTTGGGCACTTGCTAGCAAAACCCTAAAGAGGCTAGAGCAAAGCCTAATTGAAAATGGACTGAATTATGATTGTGTCATAAAGACCCTTATGTCCCCGTCCCTCATAAAGACCCTTATGTCCACACCCCCTTATCCTTGGCTTCTAAAAGATCTTTTATACTGTGCCCAATCCCGAAGTTAGTTCTATACATATGACCAGCAACGAGAAAAAGAATTGCAATAGCTAAATGATGGTGTGCAATATCGGTCAGCCATAAACTTTGCGTTTGCGGATGAAATCCCCCGAGAAGTGTTAGAATGGCAGTTCCTGCTCCTTGGGGGGTACCAAATAAAGATTGAGGCGGGACTAAATGTCCTGTAAAAAGTGGACCTAATCCTTGGGGATGTGGCAATACACCTAAGAAATTATTCCATCCAACGTATTCCCCCCTAGATCCCTAGATCCCGAAATAGCGACATGGACTAAATGCCCTGTCCAAGCCAAGGAACTGACTCCAAATAGTCCTGACAAATGATGATTGAGGCGGGATTTGGCATTTTTAAACCACCGAATGCTCGGTTTCCATTTTATGTACTTGCGTGTTGTTCATTATCTTTTGTATATGATCATTGTTATTTACATAGAGATAATAATGCATGATGGATAAGGTTCGAACAAGCTCATACTTTTCAGAACAAAAAAAAGGCAAAAATAGGGTAAAGAATGGACTTGCCCTTATCTGGTTTTGTGAATTCCCAATGTTATCGATTTCAATTGTTTTGGTTTGGCAATGTAATTTAAATCTTTACTGATTGATTCATTTCTCTTTCATGCTGTTCATATATATTCAATTACCAGTTTTTATTATACCAGATAAGTAATTAAGTAAAGAGTTATATATGGGTTCTTTTATTAAGTATAGGGAGTACTGTAGAAGTGTCCACACACATGAACATTGATATACATACATACATAGACACTTTATATCAGTAAAAAGTTATATATTTATTATTTCGTCTACTGCTTATTGAATGAAATGATAGATAGAAAGATAAAATGAAATAGCAGTTTAATTTAAGGTACAAGTTGTCTAAAAGAAAATTATGGATTGAAGTTTAAGGTAAAAAGCCTACTTGTGCGCAAGATATGCTCCTTTATCTGATGTCTTTCATTATTTTTTTATTCTATGTGTTTATATACGAGGTTTTCTTATGTTACTCATGTCTTTCATTATTTTTTTATTCTGTGTTTATATACGAGGTTTTCTTATGTTACTCTCCCACCAGGAAAATAAGATGTTATAAAATTCCATTAAGTGTGTTTGTCTCCATGAAAACCTATTTTAAGGATTTTGAATTCGAAGTGGTTGATTTTCTCCAATCTGAGGTTCCTACGGACAGAGACAATTTTCTTTACATATTTAAATATTTATTAGGTCTCTTCCCTTTTCGAGTTCTCAGTAGTATAGTATGAGAGAACTGTTAGTTAATCAGTGAGCGATGGCTAGCAATGTGTTCTTGGTGTTAGGTTATTGCCTCCAAAGATATGTAATTTAGTGATTAAAAGCTTAGATTAGAACTAATCTGCATTTGGGCCGTTGAATTGCTTACAAGCTTCTTCTATGATTGTCGAGGCATATCCCTAGGGTAGTTACTGGTGTATCATGGCTGATGGTTGTCTAAATTGCTGTGCAGGTCATCGATGATTTTGCAAAGTTTAATTTGCTCCTCAAGGTCAAGCGGGGAGACAAGGAAGAGAAGTACAAGGTAGAGGTACACAAGAATAACGAAGGGGGGTTCCATCTAAATCAGATGGAACCAGATCATTCCTAATCCTGATCTGAAGCTTGGTCACGGTAGCATTATAGGCCCCGTTGGCCCCTAAACATACACGCTTTCTTGATATATGGGATGTATGACTCTCACACAATTAATACTTCCTCGGATATTGCTCTTATGATCTATGTTTTATGATCTATGTCTTACAAATATGTTAGAGCTTAACCCTTTCCTGTGTGCCTTGGGGACTAATTCTTGTTTTGCAACGTGCGTATGGGCTCATATAACAAGGAAGCTACCATGATCTACGTTACACTTGTAACTTAATACTATGTGGTTAGTGAACTTCTTACCAAAAAGATTAATACTATGATGTTATTGAACATTTTACCAAAAAAATTGTTCATTTTTCTTAAACATGCGACTAACTGATTTGAATAAAATTTTTAGTTGAATTCTATTTTACATTTAATATGAATACTTCTTTTAGGCTATAAGTTTATAACCCACTGAACCCATGCATATAGTTAACAAGATCATGGGGTAATTTTTTTTTACTTATATTACAAGTACCAGTACGACTGATGATCGTATACTTTTGTCCTATGGAAAATTAGAGAGTAAGTCACGGAAGTGAAAGAAAAATTCAAGTCAATGCCAAAACCAGATATCTATGAAGGCTAACAAGTAACAATTAGCAGTGAAAAAATTTAGTAATGAAAGGAAGAATCTTAACTGGTAAGTCTTAATTGATTCACACAGTTCAGACAAAAAGAAAAAAGTTCAATGGTCAATATGTTACTAAGCACATATTTGATTTTGTTTAATTAGAGTTTTTAAGTCAAAAGCTCTTTGTACAGTATTTTAATTATAAATAAGTTAATACAAGCACCTACTAAAATCTAGTTCGTCACAAGTCATGCTAACAAGGAGCCTATTAACTATTCTAGTCATGGAAGATGATCTAAGGTAATTCGGTTCCATCCCATGCTCGTTCCCTTTTCTCCTTGCTTTATCAAAACAACCCTTCCTTTTTAATCCATCCAATATTCTTCCCTGTCTATCAGTCGATCAGGAAGGCCTTTCTCAAATGGTCAAAGGAGCAAGTGTAGTCCTTGTTCTTTTGGCTCAAATGAACCTGCAAGCCAATAAGTAAAGTCCTTGTGGGTAAGGTGAAATGAAGAAGTTGCAGGTCAGTTTCCTTATATATATGAAACAAAGGAAGAAGAAAAAAAAGAAACTCTTGTACTATATCCCAATCAGCTATCAAAATTCAGCGAGGTATGAAAGCTCATAAACATTGTTTAATTTAGTTGTAAAGTTTTTAAATTCTTATCATTTTATTTAAATGATAGATACTTGAAATTTTTTGAATAGGTTATATAAAAATTTCTCAAGAGAAAATTAACATAAGAGAATTAATCTTTATCTAGACTTAAGGAATCTAACCTTCATGACCAACTCCATGTTGTTTTCAAAGGAACAACAAACTCAGATTAATTTTTAAAGATTTGTTAATTGATCCTAGAAAACATATTAAAATTTCAACCTATCATCCAAAATAATTGAGAAACAATGACGAGTATATTTGCAAAAGGGACCATGTTAACCTCATCAGTATAAATAAATGAAAATAAATTGTTATATTTTTCTAAAACATCTTCTTAATAATCCTCCAAACATTTAATAAAAAAATATTAAATAAAAAAATAAATATATTTAATATCTTAAAAATATAGTAAGTATTAAGTACTTTTTTATTTAATAATTAAGAAAATTTTTAAAAAGATGTGTTAACAATAAGCAATTGAGCCAAAGCAAGACAGTAAGGATCATAACTTTTAATATTCAAAATATTTCTTAAACATCTCTTGAATTTTTTTAAAACTTATGTACAATTTGATGTTTGACCCCTCCAAAAAAAATAAAATTAGTATTTAACCTCTTAACTTGAAATTTCTGTCTTTGCTTTTATTGACAATATTTCACAAATAAATAATTACAGACAATTTAAAATAAATTATGTTAATTACACAAACCTTTTAAATACAGAGCCCTCACATAAATTCATCTTATCCTTTCATTTTTCTTTATTTTTTTCTCTCTCATCCTTTTTGTCTCACTCATTCACGGCCCAACTTTGATCTGTGTGTTATCTGTATCACATGATTTCTATACATCAATCATTTCCCTTTCAAAAGAAAGCGATATCATGAATGTCATGAATTTGGTTTATATCTCCAAGATAACGGTTACAAGGTAAGAGAGATAGTAGATGAAAGTCTTTATTGCATCAAGCCTGTTTATTTTTCAAAATGCATGATATTCACATTTATTAGTATGGATAAGAATTTTTGGTTTCGACGAAGCTCGCATCACTATCATGCTGAGTTCACTTGCATTGGAACGCTATCATATCACAATCTACAGCTTTAGATTAATGATTGCTTCACTGAGCTCGTTTGCATCCGAAAAATCTCATTCTCTGCTTTTCACATAAGACGAGGTTGATTCAGTTTGCCAAGTTCTATCCATGTAAGTTTTCACCAAAAGATTTGTTGATCAACAGTGCTAATCAACAGTGTTACTTGCACAAAGACAAGTAACACAAGAACCTCACAATTGGTGTTTTTTAATACTTTTGAGAGCAACTCTCTTTTTCTTTCTCGGTAACAATGAGTAAATTTTTAAAAATATGCGTGTCATTTCTACTTTTGCTTTTTCTGTAAAAATATTATTTCTCTTGTTGATACTTGAGACTTAAGTTATTGATATGCGAACTAGTGCTGAATTTCCATATTTGAAAAGGATTAACAATCCCGCTTAAACATTAGTTGAGACTGGAAGAAATTGTTATAGTTATTTGCAGTTATATTAAGTTGGATTTGGATGCATAAAATTCACTCCATATGGAAATGTGATATACATTGTAGGCCTAAAAGTGCACGAAGCTAACATTACTGGTTAAGATAAAGATAAATCAGCTACACGACAACATGTGATAACAAAGACAAACATGACCAAAAAAAAAAGGGACATTCAGATCTTTTTTCAGCCAACAACATGGGGCATGTTTTGACAGCTAGTGGATAGTCATCATCACCATAGCACTAGTATGTACTTATTCTACAGTTATCATGAGCTTTCACTAATCTAATCGCCAAAGACTATATTATTTACCCTTCCTCATCATAATCTTCCTCATCCTCTTCTAGTGGCCTACCAAGGTGTGCAAGCTGCACAGGGTCAATGGCCATCTTGTCCACATCAGAAAGGGACCAGCCTGGAATTTCTTCATGCTTGCTCTCTGTTGCAGGTTCAGACAATGAGGCATTAGCTACTGTACTAGTATTTTTGTCCTCGTTTTCATTCATGTTGGCATTCAGATCAATATTACGGACTGACTCAGTGCTATCAACAGGGACTGCAATATTCCCCTTCGATAACTCCTTTGACTCTGAACAATTATTTATTGCCACACTTGTATTATGTTGGTTGCTTTGCTGAACAGTAGTGCAAGGCTCAGATTCAGCTTCCTGATGATGTGTCTCTCTTTCTACAGTTCGAGACCCTCGACCACGGCCTCTTCCTCTACCTCGGCCTCTTCCCCTACCAGTACTGCTAGTGTGGCTCAACTCATGCTGGAATAAAAGAGAAACATTATTGACCAAAACAAAATATAGAATTCCTAGATTAAAGGACTGCTAGGCATGAAGCCTTCTTCACACAGGACATATTATTCATTCCTCCAAGCTATGAAGCATGGGTACTTCATAATGTCTGCCGTACCCGTGTCGGATATGTACCCGTATCCGTACCAGATACTCGAATACTTGATAAATATTAATTTAATTTTTTAACAAAAATCGTATCCCCGTATCATACTCGTGTCGTATCCGATACCCATACCCGTATCCGTGCATCATAGCCTGCAAGACTTCAGGGGATTGATTGTCTTGTGTTCCATACTAAAAACTAGAGTTATTGAACAGAGACCAAAATTATGTTTTTCTGCACAATAATATTACTTTTTCCAAAAAAAGAGTTAGACACAAGTGGACAGTTATGTTACTTGCATGAAGTGTTTTCTGGAAAATAACTTAAGAGACAAGATAGCATGATTGGTGTTGACCCAATGGTTCTGAACAGTGTTTAAGAAACTAAAACTCAGGGAAGAAGGAAAACAGAAGTTGGCCACAAACATCAATACAGAAAGATAATGCGTTATTCAGGGGTTTCATGCAAATATAAGGAAAAGTGCAATTACCATCTTGCTTCTCTTAGCCTCTTCATCACTGTCATTACAATCATCAGCAGCAGATTTCCTGGTAGAGTACAGCATTCTTACGTGCATCAACAACTATATGCATAGATAAATCAGACGAGTGTTAATGAAAAAAACCAAAGATATTGGACTTCAAACCTTCGTTTTGAAATGGCCCGATCATCAGCACCAGCCTCAGAATGGCCATGGCCATGGCTGTAGTCAGGAACCCTGCTGACAACGTCCCTCAGAAAGTCAAAGACATTATAGCTTTGTACACAATGTTTTCTGCAGTTTACATTTACCACTTGTTAGTCGAGTCTTTGGAGTTCGTACCGCTTATTAAAAATAAAATGAATTAGGGAGGCCGTTAAGAGAAACAGTATAATATCCTAATCAAACAGGACCTGAATATTACATAGTTAAATTAATCAACTTTACAACTGCTAGAGTTGCTAGTGGTGGTTAAAGGTGGTTCCCAAGTGCCATCAACTATTTGGAGTTTTGGGTTATCAAGTTGAACCACTCTAAAATATAGTACACAACTCAGAAGAACAAAAGCAGTGCCATCAATTATTTGGAGTTTTGGGTTAATTACCTAGCTTTCCAAGACTGAATAATTTAGGGAATTTGTGTCCTAATCCATCTAAATCTCCTATCACTCTAGTGCAGGGTGCAAGAAAATTGTGAGAACAATAGTAGAAAATAGACAACATTTAGGAAAATAAAAAGGCTACTTAATAGTGTTACTACAAAGTAAAAACCAGGAAAGTGCAGGTTAGGCCACTTGATGAGATGGTTCATAGAAGAAAATAGGACTTGAAGAAGGAAAAAGTCAGTTTATAGACTGCAAGAAAATTACAAGAACACTGTTGTGAAAGGGAAAGCATTAGAAATAAAAAGGCTAGCAAAATAGAGCTATTGCAAACAAGAAAATATAAATGCAAGAGTGCAGGTCAATCTGCCAGAAGAGATGGTTCAGGTAGGACAAAAGGAATTGGTGAAAAAACATAAAGTGTTGGTGGCAAATTTATAGAAGTGCACAGACTGAACTTCATAATAAGTATGAGGAGTCATTAAACTTTTCTGCAATAAATGGGTTTTCTTTTCTTTGTATTCCACACATTCCATACTGATATGTTATAGACACAGTTCACCATAATATGGTACTGTAGTTACTTAGTTCTGAAAAATGGGCCAATAAAATGAATCATGGTCAAGAGTTCCTCCACAAAATAAATTGTTCCATTCTCTAATTCTGCATGCAACTGTTAGTGAAATGAAAGAACCGCTGCTACAAATGTAGCTTAAGAAAACAAAAGTACATTAAACATAATGATAATAAGCTGCCTATTTTGATGTTCATTTTATCAACTTGGAGTTCAAGTGACCGGACTGTTGGAAGCAAGAACAATGTTGTCATGTAGTATGCTTAGACTATTCAAACAAATGTCAAGGGCATGAAAGAAAAATGGGTTCAAATGAAGGCTTTAGAAACAGAAAAATATATAGCAGCATGCAGAAAAAATGAGAAGATTCGCTCAGTTGAACACAGGTTTCTTCTTTGGAAGTGAAATTGTAGAGATGGCTGCCTGCCAAGTGTCCAAGGGTCAAGCTTAACTCCATCTTGTGATTTTTTTTTTTTTGTGTTGGACTGAAATTTCTTTTTATTCTTAATAGAAATAATCTTCATGTATAAAAATTAAAAAAAAAAAGAATGGTAATATATTCTAAGAAATGCAGGAGAAGCCAAAGTAACCATATGAATATATATAAGATACACATGTTTAGAAAGTTCACATAAAATATCGTGAGACAAAAATTATAATGAAGTGACAGGATAAGTAAGACATACCAATAAAGTTTAACAATCTACTCCACACCTGGATACTTACCCCAATAAGTAAATTACCTTCTAAGCATAAACACTTCCAAAAACTTTTGGTCATTCATACCTAGTTTACATTTCCCCACCTAGTGGAAAAAGGCTTTGGCTGTTGTTGTATACTTAGTTTACATTTTAAATTCTTTTTACAGCATCAAGACATCCTAAGTATTTTTAAAAAGAAAAAAACTGACTGTCTGTTTCACTTTTAACTTCCATTTATAACTCAAACATGTAAACAATAAGGAACAATGAGAATTAAAATAAAAAAATCAATATGTTAAAAGTCACTTATAAAGACATTTCTAAGTTCTTGAATTAGTTCTAATTTACTAGAATGGGAGATTGAAGAAACGTAATACACATTATAATAGTCCTTGACTTACAAATGCAATGAATTCATGGTCTTTGCTCCTCTCTGAAGAGTTATTTCGTAAGTACGGTCACAAAGATCTTGCAAAAATAGCTCTAGAGCTTTAGCTGTAATGCATTCAAGTGTAATGTCAACAACATATATAAGAGAAAAGAACAAGCTCAACCTGCAGCCTAAAGTTGACAGTTAGCCAAAGGAACTCACAAACTAAAACAGGCACAGCCAGTGCTATCTTTCCAACATCCTCGTCTGCTTGCATTATCTTCTTTATCCTAGCCTGCAAATTAATGTTTCCATAAATATAGTGTTCTTTTACAAGATCTCACTCTTTATAATACTAAATAGATACGTAGAAGAATTTAACAGGGTCTAAATTACAAATTAACACCCCTGCGAACATTGTATGGTTTCAACTTAAAACTTAATTGAAATTTCATAGAAACAGTCTCTCTCCCTGTCTCCCAACCTCCCTCCTTTTGCCCCCTTCTTGAAACAAGGAAAAATCATTATTATGTCTCTCAACTCTCTAATAAATAAAGATGCTCAGAGTTATTGTAATAAGTTTTTGATTTATTACACATGACTTCTGTATGCTGGGAAAGTAATAACTGATAAGGATAATGGCTAAAACTGCTAGATAGGATATGGCTACAAATTCAGAAATGGATTATGCCACAATGCAATTATATCATCGTATGTTCTTCCCAATTTATACTGTTGTAAGTAAATCCTAAAGGAAGAATAGCATTCTGGTATAAATAACACTATGTAAAAGGCAGTTGTCAAGCCAGCCTTTGATGGCAGGCAAACTTAGCTCGCCCTAATCTGAAGGATAGTAAAAAGTTATGGAAGAAAAGTGAACCAGGACTCAAAATACAATAAATTTCAATACTATTTACGTGCCCCCTAATTTTCAATATTAATTCTTCAAACAGAAAATCCATCCATCAAATAATTGTAATACCAAATCTGATCACAGAACCCAAACAAATCCCAAATGGGAACAAAAACAAAACTCACAAATCCCAAACTAAGCCAAGCACCTAAAAGTAACATCATACAGCTCCATAAGACCCATATCTCACTATAAACCCATCTACTTCAATTATCAAGCAACATGAGGCTAAAAAAATAAATCCCATAAAAAAAAATAAATTACAATTATTTTTACACCCATTATGTAGCCCCAGAAATGTTATGCTCAGTTCAAGTACCATAAGCCAAAATAATAATAATAATAAATGTTCAATTAAAAATCAGCAAATTTTTCTTTCACTTTCGATGGGTTTCCGGGCATTCAAACAACATAAATCTACCAAAATATCAAAACTTTACAAACAGAAATAATAATAATAAAAAATCACTTACTGCAGGGAAACGGGTATCAAGCTTCTTCCTCATTGTAACAGATTTTTGGGAAGGGGAGGGGGGGGGACTGAATTGGGGTTCAAACGAAGCAGAAGAAGGAGACCCAGAAAGTAAAATCGAAAGCTTTGAACAAAAAGACTGCCCCCATCATCAACGAAATATGCCTCTCTGCGAGTTTTGTCAAAGTGACAGCTCGGTCACGTAAAATGTGGAACGACCCAATAGTTGGATAGCATCTACTCCCTCATCATAGGAAACGTCTTAAATGCAACTAAATAAAGTGAATAATTATGTCTTACCTCCATACTCCTTTTAATATCACATAAAATTTAATTAATAAAATATAAATTATTAATTAATAAATATATATAAATATGTAATTCATTTAATTTAATTATATTAATCAATTTATCTATATTATTAAATTATTTTTTATTTTTTATTAACTAATATTTTATATATTTATTAATTAATTTTTATACGTGATTAATTATAAATTTATATTTTATTAATTAATTTTATGTAATATAAAAAATGATATTTTTAAAAATAGATAACATTATCAGAATTGAAATAAAATTGGATGTACCGTGTTATCTCTGTCAGTGACTATGGAGACAAATAAATCAATGGTTGGGAATAATGACCTCTAACTTATTAGTCAAGAGGTTATTTTATAATATTGTTAATTACAAAGTTGATCCTTCCAAAGAAAGAAAATTATATGCAAGTACTTGCAGAAAAATCCCTAGCTTCTCTCTCCCTATTCTCAACATCTTCTTTCCCTTGCTATGCAAAAGTATAACATCAGTGACGATCAACGACGATCCATATACCTCTCCGGCCAAAGCCCCATCGACCCATTCCTCAAAGTGCAACACCAGTTCGTTGCAAGTTACTTGGGATTTGTTTGTGGTTTGCAATTACGGTATCCCTAGCTAATTAAACTGAAATGGTGAGAGATATAAAGTCCACGTTTCTGGTGGTTTCGAGTCCATTGGCACTTATCTGCTCAAGATTGATAGTGGTTGAGGTACTGTGATTCTTTATTACATAAAAAAAAAATCTTATAAAATTTTTATACAAATTTTTAATTAATTAACAATAATAATAATAAATTATTATTATTTATATATTTTATTTAAAATTATAACTTTTTAATGATTTAATTTTTACTAATAAATAATATATATATATATATGTATATAAATTATTTAAGAACTTTTAATGTTAAATTTATAAAATTTAAATTTAATTCATTTATATAATCGAATATAAATTTAAATTTAATTTTATTTATTTATTTAAACAAATAAATTTAATCAATAATTTAATGAGTTGAGTTTAAATATTTAATAAATAGCTTAACTTATTTATACTCAATTCGGTGATGAAAAAGACTTAAATCAGGATATTAACAATAGAAATAATGTCTCTGCAAACGGTGATATCAACAATATAATTTTTATTTTTATATACATAAATACCAAAATTAATTATAAGATGACATGTTTAAATTACTCGAACCCTTTCAATCATAATATCGTACGTTGGTATGTGCTACAACAATATTTATTCTGGTACAGTAGACAAGAAAGAAGAAAAACTAATTACGAGGGAAGCACAATCCCATAGCATCAACAAGGAGCTGTTGACTCAGCTCAGGAGGTGGCACGTCCAAGATGGCCATGCGATCGCCTCCAAGTGCACCCTGTTTAGCCAAACCATCCATTTAAACAGAAGTTCGCTTCACAGAGGATATGGGTAATATAAATTTCTCACTCCCTTGTAAACATCCTTTTAAGAGAAATTCCTAGTTAAACTTAAAGTATCTAGTTGAATATACTAAATTAAAGAGTTAATATTTTTATAAATTTTTATATTATATAATTAATTTTATAAAAATTAATAAAAATAATAAATCTTAATTGATGTGATGTACTTAATTATAACACTATAAGTTTAGATAAAAATTTCTCCCATGCACCGTGCCAAAGATATGAAACTCAAGTCAACCAAAGATGAAGTGATAAGCCGCACTGCTTCAAGGGTGTCACTCTCAACACAAATGCAATGGAAACCTCTATCCCAAGCTAGATATAAGCCTTTCTGGATGGCCATGAGGATCCAATATGGCCCTTTTAAAACCAACAATCCAAGCACCGTCCTCATTCCGAATTAAACCACCAAAGCCTGCTCTGCCAATATTTCCAAAGGCACTATCATCAACGTTCACTTTGAGCAACCCACTCTCAGGACGAAACCATCGAACCAGGATATTTTGGCTGGGCTTAACAGTCTTAGGGGGATAATGGGATATGCTCTCCTATTGGCCATCTATATAAAGCAGGATATGATGAATAACTTCTGAGTCAGTAAGAAGTGAAAAGTTTCCCTTCCAGAACAGCAAGGTTTCTTCTCACCCATAGTCACCAAAAATATAATGCATACTTCACGTTAGCATACCCATCAAACAATTCCATCATTACCAACATGCCAATCTCTGAAAGTAATAAAAGGATTGAACCTGCGCTTGAACCATCACATTAGAACAAGCATTTCTATGAATTGCGAATACCTCGAATCTTCTGTGGATGAGGTCGTTAACCATGTCACTTTCAGTGAGTCTAAACCATTTCTAGAACACCCTATGGTGCATCATTTTGCCTTCAGAAACACCACAATTGGAAACGGTTAGATTTTGCTGGATGTATATTAAGAATTAGAATATCATAATTATAACACATAAATCATATTAAATGCATACATCTTTTAAGTCAATAACAAGAAGCGATTTTAACAATTTGTATTAGCGGAAGCATGTACACATTAATTTGTATACGTTAGGATAGTCTATCAGTCAAATCCAACCAATCATTTGTCTTTCTAATTGTCATTTTGATGGAGTTGTGCACAGTCAAGATGTGTCAATAATGGAATAGGGATCATGTCATTTATATAACGTATCAATAACCCAATTCATTCATCACAGACATGTTTTCTAGCTTACAATATAATCCAGCACACCTATCGTTTGGCTATCCAGCACACTCGTCATTGAGCTCAAGACCAATGACAATAAACATGATGACTCTCAAACTCATAATGAATCACATAATTAATGATTTTTTAAGAAAAATATCAAGTTATCCATTTAATTAACTCGTTTTAATAAAACAAAATGCACAATCAATAGAAGCCCAAATTTAAAAAAGTATAACATTCTCCCACTTGAGCATTATTGATTGGGTTTTAATTATTTTCAAAATCATTTTAAAAACAACTCTCATGTTGAACAACTTCGTGACCATTAACATAATCCAATAATAACCACCACAAAACATGATCATATCATCTAATAAAACTATAAGTTAAGAGTCATAAACAAAGATAAATTATTTAGAGTCTAGTTCACTCATGACCACGTAATTAATAATCTCATTGGCATGATCACAAACAAATGTGCTAGTGTAGTACACGTCTATAGCATAGTATATAATCTCTTTCATGTTACCGTGTATGAATTCTAATTATCTTTTCCCAAACAAAAACACAACCCAATTTCCTCAAAGAGATCATAACATGTCTCTTACAAAACACCTCTCTAAAGGGAACAAAACATCTTTCTCATGGAAGACCAATGGTTTACAAAGAAAACATCCATATCTCAAGATATATTAATGGTACCAAACTAATATTATAACATAGTAAAGTCAAAATTCTCATAAAATTATCTCCATGTGCATATAGAAAAGTTTATGATATTTACAAGAGTTTCAATAACATAAACCTGGTACTATCACAGTTTTATCAACTCCCACTAACCAATCACATTAAAAAAAACATAAATCACCAAGGTTTCAATAAGGGTGTGTTTGGAATGTAAAATAATAAGAAATGATTTGATTTGTAAATCAAATTTAATTAAATCTTGTGTTTGGAATATTAAAAAATAAAAAATGATTTGATTTCTAAAATCCCATGGATTTTAATCCATTTATTTTAGAAATTCTATCAAATTTGATAGGATTTGGTAGGATTTGATTTGATTTGAAATGAATAGACTATTTTATCCTTAATAATTATCTCTAATCACTTCTCATAAGGGTTAAAATGTAAAATAATAAAACTAAATCAAATCAATTCTCATTTTAATGAATTCCAAACACAAAATTTGAAAATCAATTCAATTATTAAGTTCCAAACATAAATATTGATTTCTAAATCAATTCAATTCAAATCAAATCAAATCAAATCAAATCATTTCTCATTTTAATTCATTCCAAACACAACCTAAATGATTAGGTAACGATTTAACCAAGCTAACATAACTCCACTATTAATTCTAACATTAACAACATAAATTTTATTCATATAACTTTGACTGTTAAGGATGTTCAAAATAGTATATATAACATATAAACATTAACTAGTTGTCTAAAAATATAATTGATCGATTAATAAATACACATATATGATCAATAACAGACATATACTTTTATACGTCTCGATGGATCATGTATTTTTACAAAATGAACATGTTAAATCTCAATCCCATCAAATGAAATATAAATAAAATTAAAGACAAATAAGAACAACTAGACCTAAACGGTCAACTTTTTTTTAAATCACGAATTTTTCCCAAAAACTAAAATTATAATTATTTTAAGTATAACACATACTCCAAATTCTACTAATTTAAAAAAAAAATTAACAATATAAGTCGAAACTTATATCATAATACAATCTAATGCCAAACAAATAATAACAACCAATTCTTCATTGTTGGCGGAATGCCAATCCTAAACCGATTTATCTTATGCTTCCCTTGGTTGGCAGAGTCATCATTAGGTGCCGAAAAATGCCAAAGTCACAAACGATGAATTAGTCCCTCTTTAATGCCCAAGAAAAAAGCTACAAAGAGTTACGATGAATCGAAAAAACTCTATTTGGATATTTATTTCCAGGACAGTTTTGAGAAGAAAAGGCAGTAAAATTCGTTCCGGGGAAAAAAAGAAGCGCATATTACATGCCGATTGGAAACCTTGCAACCCTCTTTCAAGAAGCTTCTCACCAAGATGGCCATGTGGCCCAAGTTCTATATTGTCCAGCGCAAGACCTCATTGCACTAGGAATTGCCTATGGCTTGAATAATACTTACATATTATGAGAGAAATATTCTCAAAAGTTTACCGGTCATTCATATATAATTTAATAATATTTTATTTCTAATCAATAATATATATAATTATGCGATGTTACATGCAATGTTTTTAGTAGAGTAGGGTAATATTTTCAAAGTATATAAAATCTCTCCTATGGCTTAATCTTCTTGCCTAAATCGGTCAAATCCTCCGTATCCTCTCCTTGGTTGAGAAAACTAATTTAAAGAAGATTAAATTAAAAATGAGACAAAAGTTAGATACAATTTTTTAAGTGTTTTTTGTACTATTCTTTAATAAAAATATAATATGTATTTTATTTTTGAGTCACCTCATCATATTTTTTAAAGTTTTTATTAATGAATTATAATTTTTTTTACACATATTATGTTTTTATTGAAAAACAGTACTATAAGAACTTAAATAACTTTATTTAAGTTTTTTTCTTGAAAATGACAATATTTGTGAAGGATTAAAATGAGTTTTCACTCATAAAATTATTTATGACCCTCTATCTAAGTGTTAAAGTGTTAGAGATAAAAATAGGCTACATTAAATTAGGCTTTATCTAAATAATCTCAAATTTGTTTTGTAAAACACCAACCTTAGCTAGCCTATTACTAATGTCTTTTTTTTTAAACCTCGGCTGGCCTTTTTGTAAAATAATAAATCATTGGCTTGATGTTGAAGTATTCAACTTTAAATAAGTTAAGTTTAATTTTCAAACAAACACATCTTTTAACAAATGATATTATATTGTGCATGAAATATATAATTAATAAATTATATCCATAGATAAAATTTTATTATATATAAATAATAAATAAATTGAATATTAGACTGAATATGCTTTTTAAAGACATAGACCTAGCCTACTTTGTTAAATAAGTTGTTCTAAAAGACTGATTTGTTTGATAAATAAACTAGGACAAAGTAGGCAAAAATATGTTAAGTTGTAAGTTCATAATAGGCCGCTTAGTCTATTCTCACACATAGTCACCTACTATCAACTAAGAGTGCTCACAACCCAATCTAGCTCAATAACCTAGCTTGGGGTCAAAGCTATTTGATTGAGTTCATGAAATTAGGTTTGATGTATTTTTTGAATTGGATTTGAGTCATACTTTATATTAGCCCAACTCGTCTCAATATTACATAAGATTTTAAAACATACAATTTAAAGAAAAAAATAGTAATAGATTATAAGCCTTCTTAGCTTATATTTGTATAACATGATAATATTTTATATTGATATATTTTGTTTTAAATTATATATTGCAAAACATCTTTTAGTTTTTGTTTTGTATTTTTAAAATTTTATAGTAAGAAGTATAATATTTAAATTTGTACATTTTATCTAAATATCGGGTCAGTTGTCCTTGCCCAGTCATTAGTTGAGCCTTAATTAGACTGGGCTCAGATTTAAAAAATTAACCTAATGAAATTATTGGGTTGGAATTGGGTCAGATTAAACCCAACTCATCCCGACCCATGAACACTCGTACTATTAACTTTATCATAAGTAGATCTTTTAACATGGTGTACAAATCTCTATGGCCAAGTTATCAATAATCTAATTTTAAACTCGGAATCAATTTTTTTGTCACTTTTTCTCAATGTTTTAAAAATCAAACTGGAGATCAAATTGACAAAAGCTTTAAGTCATGATTTGATTGATTCAACTAGCTAAATTAATGGTTTAACTAAAGTCGAACCAGAGAACATATCAATGAAAAATCAAATTGGAAACATGATCGATTCATGGTCTAATCGATTGAACTAGCCGATCCAGTTTAGTTTTTAAAACATTGACTTTTCCTGTCTCGTTTCTTATCTTTTTAATTAATTAAACATAAATGCTTGTTGCAAATCATCTTACATCTATATAAGGTGATAGAAAAAGTGTATGTGTGTAGAAAATGAGATTTGATTAACTATAATCAAATTATAAAAATGGTGTAAATGTAAGGTAGTATGTGTGTAAGTGTACGTGGATAGTCTTATTATTAATTAAATAGACAATTAGGACTGATAATGAGTCAAACCAGCTCAGGAGCATGTTCGCAACTCGGTTCATTAATAGTTTAATGAATTAAAATATTTGACTTATTTGTTAAATGAGCCAATTTTAAACTTTCACTTGTTCAGCTCATTAACTAATGAGCTGACTTGATATATTATTTTTTTAAGAATAAAAATCATAACAATAGTATTTTAATTTAATATATATTAGTATTTTATTTTATTTTTGGTTTGACTATATCTATTTTTAACTAAATATATGCAAAAAAAGAAAAAATATAGAGCTATAAATTCAAGCCAATGGTTTAAGAGTAGTATAAATCTTTAAAAAAGAGCGATTAGGCTAGGGAGCTTCTAGAAAACTGCTTGTAAATATTCTCGATATTTACTAAAGATATGTAAATATATTTACTAAAGATATTTTATAAACTTTGTAAATATATAGATATTTTAGAAGTTAAGTGAGAAAAGTTATAGAATTATATCACTATTGCACACTTGACTATATTTCCACATTCCACTATCCTCTACTAAGTATGTAGAGCAATTATAAATAGGTAAAGATCTAGTAGGCAAAACTATATATAATTAAACAACCAGCTTCTATATTGAATTTTTCCCAGCAAGCTTACCTGAAGACTAGATTCAATATTGACTTAGGCTATGTTTGGTGGGTAGGATAAGAAGGACCTGATAGTATTAGTTAATACTATCAGGTCTTATAAGGTGTTTGGTGAGTTAACCTGATAGTATAATGAAATCAGGTTAAGCACTTTTATCCCATTTTAACCTGATTATTCTATCCTCTCTCCCAACACCTGATTAGACCTGATAGGATATTCCTTCTCACTCTACCCCTTAACTTTCTCATTCACTGCCCAGGCTCCTCTACGTCCATCATTCTCTTTTAGTCTCTTCCACCACCAAGGCCACACATCCATGCACCATCGCCAGACCACCACCATTGGACCACCTTGCCAAATCACCACCAGACCACCATTCTCAAACCAAATGCAAATAAACTAAATGTAATTAAAAAAATTGGAAATCAGAGACAACTTCTCACAGCGTAGGAACATGGGGCTTTAGGGGAGGAAGATTCAAGGCAGCTTAGGGCACGATCCAGTGGTGCACAGCGGCTGGGTCTTGGTAGCACAGTGGTGCGACGGCGGGGTGATTCAGGATCAGGCCAGTGTAGTGGTGCGCTTGCGACGCGAGTCTCACGGTGGAGGACGACAAAAGACGACTACGTGGTTGGGACTTAGGCAATGCAGTAAGGGAGTTGATGGCGGATGTGGGCGACGCGACGGAACTCGTAGATTGCGGATCTGGAAAAGGAAGATCATAGTAGGAAGGGTGGTGGCCGGCTATGGTTGGTTGGTTGCAACAACTTGGTACTGGTCGTGGTGGCTCGCACAATGGAATGGACGAAACAGGCTGCTGGACAGAGGCTGCGAGGGTGGGTCGAGGTCAGGTGTGGCGCTGCTGCGATCTGGGTTGTGCAGTGACTTGGATCTACTGGTGGTGATGAAGGTTGAAGTTGGTTGGGCAGTGGGTTTCAAGGACAGATATTGGTGGTGTGGGTGACTGATTTGGGTTCTGTGTCATTGAAGGAGCTTATTAAAGCTTAACAGCAAAGGTTCCATTACGGTAGAATTGGGTGAGAAGTTGAAAGAGATGATGAGGAAGGTGAAGGGTAATATGGTTATAGTAAATAATTATATATACTATCAAGTTACTTATACTATGTGCATCAAACATTTGATAGTATAAGAGTTTATCAGCTTGTTTATACTATCAGCCCTTATCCTATTATCTTATACTATCATATCTTATACTATCAGGTACACCAAACACAGCCTTATTGAAATAGAGCAGCTCATGAACTTAGGCAAACCAAACTCGAACTAATAAAATAAGCTCAATTTTTTATTAAATTAAGACTAAATTATGTCTGATTTGTCTCAACTTGACTTATTTTTAATCCGGCAAACAACTCATAAAAAAAGTACAATAACTTTTCCCTTGATTGTTAATTGGTTTTTTTTTTGAGTCATTAAAAAAAAGAATTCAATCCCCAAATAAAATTTGCATAAATTGAAACAAATTTTCAACTTTTTCCATATATATATATATATATATATATATATATATATTACTAAATAGTTGTAATTTGATTTGGTAAGAACTTAAACTCAGAATTCTCCTCATCAACTCATCTCTTATATATTAATAATTAATAAATAATGAACTAAAGAATCCATCACCAACGTATATAGTTTTTTTTATAAAGAAAACACAAACAAGGAAAGAAATAAGTTAATTTCCAATACACACAAATAAAATAAAATAATTTAATCAAAATAAATGAAACAAAATCATTAAATTGACAAAACCAAATACATTAAATACTTTAGTTTTAGAAAGAAGATATTTGTTTGGTGATGTTTAGAAAGAAGATATTAATACTACAAAAAAATAGAAATAAGATATTTAATTATTTTAGTAAATAATTAAATAAATAATACTAAATTACTCTAAGCAATCCATTTAAAATCTTTTTAATTACTTAAAATAAAATATATTAAATAAAAAATAAATATTTTAAAAATTTAAAAATATTTAATACTTTTCTCTTTAAATAATTAGAAGAATTTATTGATTAAAAGAATCTAAAATTTCTGTAATTATATATATGCCTCATTTATTTCTTCAACATATTTTTTTCTTCCAATAAATAATGTATTTTTCCCTCAACAACACAAACCCTTCCATCCCCGTAATTAAAGCAGTCCACACCTACCAAGTCAAGATACCATTGTGACAGATAGTTGAAATCAAAATAAAAAATAATTATTATTATTATTATAAAGGATAATTCTAAAATTTTTCCTTTTTATTTTCATTGTGAAAATGTCAACTCATTATCTTACTAAGTCTTTGGGCCCACTAGAGTGTGTCCCGTTTATAACTGCTATCTCATTGGCGCGGATAGATAGGAGATGTGACACACTGACACTATAAAACGTTTTCAACTGAGAGAGTTCAATTGCACACTCTTGGACCTCGAGGCAGTGAACACAAGATATTCATCACTTGCTCCATAGCGGCTTCATCTTGGTTTCCAGTTAGTTTCAAAGGTGGGAATTTTCGTTTTCATTTATCAATTTTGCACATTGTATCTAGGGGCAAACTAGTGGTTATCTTGGTCATGCAACGTTAATGATGTTAAAGACAAAAGAAATTTTCTTTGTTTCGAATATCTTATCAGGGTGTTATGTTTAATGAGTTCTGAGTCCTGTTTTGACTTAATCAGATAGATATCAATGTAGTTGTAAATGGACTTCGACTACAGTAAACCTTATCTACCTCTAGAATCGTCACTTTCGGAGGATTTTATCTAACCACCTCCCTTAACATGAAATTGTATGAGCAATTACTCTTATCCCAAAAGATATCAATGTTGATGTTTCCCTTCAAATAAACATACAAAAATTAAGTCATTTTGGGGCTGAGGATATTGCTGCATTGGATTAAGACAATGCTATAGAAAATTAAGACCACTGGAGATTCATATTATAAATGCTTTCCCAAATTTTTTTTCTCACAAATTTTATGACTTGTTGGGGGAAATATTGAGTACTTTTGCATACAGGATGGACGCAAACGAAAATAAATCTGTTAAACAAGAAGCCAACATTGAGACCAGCAGGTGGAAATCAGCAGAGTATCGTAAAATGATTGTGAAGAAAATGTAAGAAACATACCTATTCCAAATTATTATTAAAATTGTTCATATTCTTGTCAATTATCATAGTTTAGTGTGTCATGTTGTCTTGATACCAAGTTGTCTAACAGAATGTGTTGAGCATAAGTTGAACTGTTGAAATCTTTTTGTTTTCAACTTAAGCATTTACAATGCTCAATTAATCAATTATCCTGGTGTGCGGTTCTCTGTAACATGGTAATTTCTTTTGTTCCAACTCTAGTTTTGTGCTTTGGTCCTAGCATGTAGTGGGGATTGTTGTGTGGGTTGATTAATACTCTTGGGTCTGATTCAACTTGGCTGAGTGGCTGTTAACAGTTTTCTTCTTTTATTTTAAAAAAGAAAAATCATTAATCTACACTTGTCTTCTTTATGTTTTCATAATATTGTCTAGATGTGGTTACTTGAATTATAATGATATTCAGACAATATGCATCATAAACTTAAGCTTATATAACAAATGATAAGAAAAATGTCGCATAACATATGTGGTGCTTTAGTAAATAACTGGAATTGAACCTCTTTTTGATCTATGGAGTTAGTATTCAACTCCTTCCACTTCGTAGTGTTAAGGCATTGACAAGTTCTGTTATTTGTAAAAATTTAACAAAAACTGGTACCCAAGAGGCATATCTTGGTTACAGGTAGGAATTCCTGCAAATGAGAGTCACCAGCCATTGCTTAAAGAAACAGTCTCATTTGCTAACCTTCTGTAGGGTAACAGTGTAACGTAATTTACATGAAGTGTTAAAACAAGTTTTATAAGCCTTAAGGATTCTTTTTGTTGTAGAGGGTTCTTTCTTGAGTGGGCTAGAGGTAATTTAAGTTATGTAATAGCCATTTTGAATATAAATCAAATATGTACTGATTGCAAAATCGCCTTGTTGGTCATGCTATAGGTATTTCTTTTGGATGATATGATCTTGGGGATTTTCAATTATGGCCTCTATTATAAATTGAGTGCCTCACAGTTTGTGACATGCACATATAACTGCCTGTAATGTTTATTAACTGAAACTCATAAATTGCTTTGGCTTGCAGATCAGGCACATAATTTCTATAAAAATATGTTGGCTTGAGTCAGTATTGTGACACATTATGTTTATGTAATAGATTCCAATCTATCTCTCACTGATGCTAAACATGAGTCTTGCCTAGGCTTTATACTTTATAGTGTCAGGAACTTGTTGCTTATTTCTCATTAAGAAAAGTTTTGACTGCCTTGAAGATTCAGAAAGTTATTTGCAGAATTTAAATTTTTTGGTAATCTACGAAGTTTCACTATTGAGAAGAGTCCTAGATAAATTATCTTTTGCATAAAATGTATAGGGTAATTAGAAGTAAGTATGGTGCTCACCAAAATGACTGAGGCACCCTAGATTGTTGTCCATACTTTCTATACAAATCCCTGGAGATCAACCTCTCAGTGATATCTTTCATTTCTGCCTTTGATCAATATCAATTTCTGTGTAGGGGAAGACCTTTTGCATTTGATTTCAAGTACTGATTTGGGGAATCATTACCATTCCTAAATTTTTTTCCTCACCTTTTCGTTTTGTTAGACTTTTTCGTAACCTTTATTGCTCTCAACATTGCATCATGTCTCCATTTCATTTTATTTTACTTCATAGGGGTTCCACTTCTTGAGGAACCTTATTATCAGAGAGAACTCAGACTTGGCTTTCATACTTAGCAGTCTTGATTTGTAGCTTCGTTTCATTCTACCTGACTCAGTTCCTGATTAGGAATTTAAGTATCCAGTATCTTTCTTAACAAATTCATCTTGAAGGCTGAGACCCCTTTCAATGCAAATGATTTAGTTTGGATAGCAGTAGTCCATAGAATCAACGCAAATGATCTGTTACTGGTGAAAAGAGACATTTGCATCATGTGCTTCCAAAGCACTGAGGTTACGTGCTAGTCATCCATTCTTTGTGAATTGGGTTTGCTGCTTTGGAATAGGCCTAATGTTACTTTTTGAGGAACAATGGTTTTCCCTCTATTCTGTTTCAACTTTCAAGGGCTTGGGAGAAGATAGGAATACATTACCTTGTGGATGTGTGCTAATTTTGCAAGGCTCAGGCGGATTTGGTAGAGTGTAATGCAAGAATATCCCAAGATTTTTACAACTGGAATTTTTCTGAAGAAGAATTGCTTTCTTATCTCCTTTGTTAGTTTCAGTGGTTGTTTTCTTCTTTTAGTCTTTTCTTTTATCACAAGGAATATAAGGATGCACCTGGTTGAGCATTTTGATAGGTTTGAAAGCTTAATCATCCGTGTTTACCATTGATATTGGTGCAGCTTCTAATGATTGACTTGATTTTACCTTTTAAAAACTTTTCCTCAAATAATATTTATAACTTGTATTAAGTTCTCCAAGCTGGCAGGTCTATCATCTATTTACATGTAATATTAATTTGTGCAGCATGGATGTAATAATCAAGCAAGGCTGTCCCTCTTGGGCACAAAATTTATCTGGGCTTACTAAGTGTGTAGAAAGATTTGAGGAGAAAGTGAATGCTTCTGCCAAAGATGAGGTATCTAATATCAGATTGTGTGTATGTGATATTATGGCTTTCTTCTTGTGAAACACTTTATCCTTCCCGTAGATTTTTCTGTTCAAAGACTTTTCTTGTTACATATTCCAAGAATTCACTTTCAAATAGATAATTTCTTATGCTGACTTTTAGATGACATTGTTTTGGCCTGATTTAAACTTTTCAAATGGCCTTTACTTTGTATTATTTTTCCATTTCCTTCTTGTTTGTCCCACTTCTGAACTCGGCTTCATATTATTCTCATATGATAAAATTAGATTGCTCTAAACAGTAAAATTTGTAGCATAATCTTGTTTATCCTGAATACGATGTAATTTTTTTTTTCTTATTCTGAGTTATTTGGTTCTAACATAAATAAATTTCAACAAATTATGTATTCTACTTACATATGAAGAATTTATTTTGAAAACAATAATAGTTTACCTATTTCATCTATTTACAGGCTGAGTACATTGCAAAGATATCAGCAAAGGTAAAGGCGATATATTCACCACCTCCGAATGATGAATCCAAGCTTTTGCTCTCAAACTTATCTGGCTCAGGTGAAGTCTTCTCTGCTCTAGGTACTGAGATGAGCTAAACATCTTTTCCCATGCAATTTCATAATTAAGCTTCCATCTTTTACTTCAAAAGTTATTAGGTACAGAAACCCTGAGCCACGTTAATGGCAATTTGAACAATAAAAACAGGTCTGAAACAACAAAATATCTAAGAACACCTGTATCTGTTTAAAATCTGATTGAGGATCTAAACTTAGATAAGCCTGATTTGGGTAGGAAACAATTTCAGTAGAATTGGACAATAAGTAACCATGAGGTCATAAATATCTAGGTTGTGGTACACTGGAGGTGGGGACACCAAATGCAGCACAACATATATACACTCTAAGAAATCAAAATGTCAGGAAAAGATTCAAATTGCACTAGTTCCATATGTCATACTAGAAGATTAGGTAACCAAGGAAAAAGAAGAGGGGCATCTCATTTGAGCAAAACAGATGACTTTCAAGCCTTCTTCCTGATTGGTATAGCATAGCAGAAATAACAACCAGAATCATCCTGGAATAATGCATCAAGGGTTGGGAATTAATACAATACAAGCATTATGCATTCCTCATGGGTTTGCTCACCCAAGTAATCTTTAGTTTTTTTATTGTCTTTTTTCATCAATCAGTTGATTGCAATATGTTTCACTAGGAAGGATAAGATACTATTTCATCTAAACAAGGATTCTACCATATTGCTAGAGATAATTTTGAGAGTATTAGAATTTCAACTCATAACTTATTTTTCTTAAAAGCTTCTATTTTCCAAAACAAGGCCATATTTCAATAGTATTGATGTTTGAACTTTGATAAAGCAATCATTTGATTTTATCCTAGAGGCTGTATTTTTATTTCGGTCATTCAGTTCCCACCCAATTTATTAACTATTTTTTATTGCTTTTTTAATGGCGTATAAATCCCTATTTGTGTTTTTTTAGCTTCTAGATAAGGTTTAGTTTATTGGAAGGGTTGCTTTTTTATTGGCGGTGTTAAGTTGCTTTGAATCTAAATGCTAAAAGCTGTTTTTTTTCCTTGTGCAAGCATCCTAAACTCTGTTTTTCAATTATATTCATGATTTGTTCCAAAATTTTATCAACTATCCCCCCCCCCCCCAAACACATACATATACACCCTTGTCTGATTTTTTCTCAGTTCACTGAATGTTTATGTTTACCTATTCTATTTCTAGGAGCTGAAAAAGCAGCAAATATAGAATGGCAGGAGCAGATTTATCAAAAGGTAATAACTAAAATTGTTCCCTTCATTTTCTTTTATTTATTTATTTTTTTTGCTTTTTCCTATCTTTGAAATCTGCCTTATACATGATTTGTGAAATTTTACTAAATTGTGTACATTGGTTATACTATGCTCCCACTCCAACAAGTAAACTGAAAGCACACCATACTAAGCTCCATGTCATCTAGTATCTATAAGGAAGGAAGCATAAATATAAAAGATGACACCTGTCGGTAATGTTTTGTGGGTGAAATTGGAAATTGGGGATCAGTTTATTCCACAAGTTACATGACCTAGGTATCTTAGATCTAAATTAGAAAGTGTTAGGAAGATTCAGGGGATGTAACACATAGGATTCAAACTAGGTAGATGAGATGGAGAAATGCTTTAGGTGTAATTTGTGATCACAGAGGAAAATTCTATCAGATAGCTGTAAGCCCAACGATACTAGGTAGTGAATGTTAAGCCTTAGTTGAAGCCATTTTGATCAATGCCCTTTCCCCCTCCCCTTGACAATAATGAAAAGAAACCCTGTGGGCAAATGCTAAATCAAAAGCTCAAAAATTCCTATCGATGAAGTTATATTCAATATTAAAATAGTCTGAGATGCATCCCATATCTGATATCATTAATATCTTGTTTTTGGTTGAAGAAAAAAATTTATGAAGTCAATAGATTGCTCCATAATTAAGGCAGGGTGCACCACAATTAATGGATGCCTCCCGATAATGGATCGTTATCAAGAACCAAACCTAAGACCTTTTCGTCGACACAGCTCACTCCTGCCAATTGATTTAACCCTCAATGGCAAAATCATTTTTATCTTATAAATATAGATTCAGTTCCCAACATTTTTTCCCCTTGGTTGGGTTGCTTTCTGTCAAGTATTTTTTTGGCTATCTATCTTATAGTCATTATTTGCCCAGTATATTTGTTGGTATTCACATTCTGTTATTTCCATAGAAAATTAAGATGGTTTACAATAGTTTTTAAGTTTGTTCTTGCTCTGAAATGAATAGAATCATAATATTTACTATTATTAGGATTTTTAAGCTTCTTTCCTCTACTTCTATAATTTTAGCAATTGCACATGAACTTCTTTTTTTCTCTTTTCTAGGTTCTGAAATTATATCTTTATGATACTTTGTTTATTTCTGTTTGTATATGTTATGTTTGGATTTGTACTATTTGTACTGTTGTGTTCATTGATTCTCTTAACAATTAACAATCAGTAGCAATCTACCCATTCCTGTAGATAGTCGTAAACCAAACTTGAAACTTTCAACTGCAAATGTTGTGATACTTTCTTATTGCAGGTTCAAAGGATAAAAAGCATGTATTTCACAAAACTGAATGCCTTTTACCAACAGATCAGTAGCAAACTTCAACAAGTTGGTGATCATTTCGAGCAAATTATGATTCTAGGAAACTCTGATTTTGCACTTTGTCTTTCTTATTACATCTAATCTTTTCTATTTATATTAAATTTCTCCAGCTTGAGTCTTCTTCTCAAGAACCAAAGACAATTGATTTGGAGAAATTCAGACAGACTAAGAAAGTATTAGAATGCATTTTTGCACTCTTAGGAGTCAGTAAAAGCCAGATTAACACTGATTTCAAGGAGAGACTAGATAAAGCAGAAAAGTGGATAGATTCTATTGTACAACGAAAGAACGTTTCTTCACATAATCAAGGACATCATTCAGCTGACGTGCAATCTAGGCAACAGTTTGTCCCATCACATTCTAGAATTTCTAAAGCTGAAATATTTGAAAAGAATCCATCACCACAAGTATTGAGAACACAGAATTTTCATTTGACAAAGCAAATTTCTCATCAAAACAAGATGTGTTTACAAGAGCAGCAAGTGGCAAAACAATATAGCAATTCACAGCAGGAGGCAAATCAACTGTCTATGATAAAAGGTATAATTTCTTTGAAATCCATTAATTCACTCATTGTACATTTTAAACTACCTTTTCCATCTTCTCTATGCCAGGGGTTACTAGCAAACATATTTTTACAATTTGTCAATCTCAGGCCCTGGCAATGCTGTACAACAGCAAACGCATGGTGCACTAAAAGCAACTGAAGAATTTGTTGTCAGCATCAACACTCTGGGGATTTCAGCTTCACCCTTGATAGAAGACTGCAGTAATCTAAATGAAATTTCTCATAAACCTACACTCATTTCTGATGAGCCAAGCACTGCATTGCAGCGCCTGGTTAAAGTGGTTGGCCTAAAACTTACCATGTGCTTGCTCCTTTTCTGTTTTTTTGTTGACTCATAAAAGTTGCTTGTAGATGCAGACTAAATTATATAATTGTGATATACTTTCAGTTGACCTCCATGTCACCTGAATCACTGAGTACATCAATTGGTGAAATCAGAGAGGTAGTCCATTTGAATGATGCGATATCGACATCAAAATTGTCAAATGGACCCCCAAAGAGGGTACAACAACAAAAAAAACCAAGCCTTATCCCACGAGGTGGGGTCGGACCACCAAAGATTTTAATTGGCACAAATTAGGCACCAGATATTAATGCATGTTCACTAGCAAGATACCTGACAGGCAATGATTTTGTTCCAACAGGAAGGAAAATGTCTCGCACCATTAATGCAATGGCCTTGGATACTTCTACAATTTGTGCTAGTACAAGTGACAATTTCAACCAGTTGACTGATGCTGAGAGACCTGACTTGAATTCAGTCACATCTCAAGTAAAACGGCCTAGGATAGCGGTAATATATCTTCTTTCTGATCTGTTTTTCACGAATGCAATATACTAAAGAATATACTATTATTTTATCCACTGAAATCTGCAATTCTATATACTGTTACTTCAGTTAACTGTTAATTTCTTCATTGTTTCAATAAGAATTCATAGTTGGGATAAGATCAGGTGTTTGGCTTCTATTTGGTGTAAAGCAAATGGCCTTTTGAATGGGATCTCACTAACAAATATGTTGAGGGATTGGGCAGCTTTGTTGCATTGTTTTTCTCTTTTTCGTTGTTTTCTGCTTTTTTACTTTTGTTAAGGATGATTCCTTATCCTCCCTTCTCTTTGTATTTTTTCCTTAGTCTTAATAAACTTCTATTATAAAAAAATAAGAAAAATTCATATGCTAAAAAGGTTTTATAAAAATACTATTATTTACATCAACAATTAGATCTAAATTTATGGCCTTAATTATAAATTACACTTTTGACGAACATCAAGGATAAAAGGTTCTGATGTTGGTGACATCTTACGGAAAATTCACCATAGATTCTGTCAGTTGCTGAGAACTTACCTTTTGGACTTTAAGTGGTGTCGAGTCCCACTGTTTCTCTCCTTACATTTCAGATTTTCCTGTCGCTGAAAAGCTTCATCACATGTTTTTTATGCTCCAATGAATTTTGCTTTCTTGCCACTTGCAAGAATTTTATTGTTACATTGTCACACTTAACTTCAGTGTTCCAGTTCATGTTATGTAATTGTTCCTTGGACTCTGAATCACTTATCTTTGTCTTTTTCATGTCTAACAATTATTGCCTGATTGAGAACTACATCAATGCAGTTTTCCACTATATATAATATTACTTTGCTTATTTCTGAAAAGTAGCCCCCTTCATAAAACCTTAGCATTGGTAACTCTAGCAGGAAAATCGTGCTCTTTTAGAAGAAATAAAGGAGATAAACAAGCTATTGATAGACATTGAGGTAGTTATTGGTGAAAAAGATAGCATTCAAAGTGAAGCTGGAGGAGCTGCTGAACATGGTGAAGGATTAGTTATTAAATTCCTTTTCAGTGCAATAACTGTCAATCAGAACCTAATATCTCATTATGCTGCTGATAAAAAGGTGAATTATTTTATATTCTGTTTTGAACTATGCATATTGATTTTTTTCTCTTTCCTTTCATTGAATATGTATATATTGGTCATGCAGTCAATTATCAAACCGTTATGGTTGCTTGTTCCCTCAAGTTATCCATTTTCCTCACCTGTTATTTTAGACAAAATGCCATTGGAAGTCAGGTTAGAGATTCAGATTGTGTTCTCTTTCATTTATACTTTTAAGCAACTATCCTTCTAATTTTAAGCAGTTATGTTTGTAAACTATGAAACTATTTCATGTACTCTGGTCATTAGAAGCAGTGAGCGAATTATTATTACCTACTAGACAACCATAAAACTCAAGAATACTCACAGAGTTTTCACTATATTGAAAGCATAATCCTTATAATGATTTTGATGTCTGTTTCCTAAGCCTTGCACTCATCAGCTTAAGATAATTGCAATTGTATACAGGAATTATCTCTACTAGATTACAATAAAATTCAGGAATTTTCATAAAGTTCCACTATATTGAAATCAAAATCCTCAAATTGTTGGTATGGTATCTTAAATTATTTAGGTAGTTGAAGTTTGAAGTTAGAAAGGATAAATGCCTTGGAGTTTTTAGCAATTGGGAAAGACTGTTCCTGAACAAGATTATAGTTTTTAGATTTTTTGGCCTACACCAGCAGACGTAAGATTTTGAAACTCCACTTTTGTAGTCAGACGGCAGTAGTCCTGTTTGGGACCATGCAGAGTTTGGTCTGAGGTCTAATTTCTTTATGACACTATGGTATTTCTACATAATAACTTCAAAAGCAGTTTTTCTACCAAAAAACTCCAAAAGCAGTTGAGAATTATACAGTTTGGGCACCTACATCTGTTACATGGACCGGAAGTTCTTATAAGGAAACAGATTAATATGGTCATAGTAAATGCAGTAATATCAGGAAATATGAAACAGAGATCGACCACATGCACTTATGATAAATAATACAGTTAGGGCAAGATAAGATTGTTCCATAATGGATAAGAAGTACAAAGAATTTTCTGGGATTGGAAATATTTCAATTGTGTAAACCTACCTGATATGATGTCTCAGTTGTTCATAGTATACTGAGCATAGCAGTAGGCTTTGACTTCTGTTTAATATCCTATACAATTTAAAAAATATTGATTTTTCAATATGTTTTGTAGGTCATATATTTTATTTGTTATGCTATTGATATTCATACAGAATTTTTTTAATCCCGAATGATGTGCCTTTTGGAGATAAGATTAAGTGCAAGAACTATGGATATGTAGATCCTCTAAATATTAAGTTTCATAAGAATGAATAAGTGATTGATGATGTTGATCCTACATGTGCTTAGTATTTTTCATATTTTCTTGACTAAACTAATTTTCGTCTTAGCAGTTCAATAGTGATTAGCCAATAATTCTGGATAACTTATTCGACAAGGCTTCCTCCCTGACATAAGCAGATATGCTTCATAATGAAGGATTATTTGTTATAGTTGTGTCCTTTCAAATCTTCCTTTTGGTGCTTTTATTTGAAGTTTAACATCTCCCCTGTTCCCAATTTTCTTTAATTTGGACAGTGAGGACCTGAAAGATCTATCAATAAAAGCAAAATCAAAGCTGAGATTTTCTCTCCAAAGCTTGAATCAACCCTGGTCACTTGGGGATATAGCAATGTCATGGGAATATTGTGCCAGAGAAGCAATCCTTGAGTATGCACAACATAATGGTGGAGGAACCTTTAGCTCAAAATATGGAGGGTGGGAGATATGTCAAGATTCTGGTTAAAGGAGTTTGCATTTGTGCTGTTTGTCCTCAGAAAATTCAGTCATGTACATTTTGAGTAGGCATGCCTGATGTATAATAGTTCTGTAGAAGAGTATGAAAAAGTTATTGAGGATGGTTCAGCCTAGTAAATTGATGAAACTTTAAAAAAATTCTAAGAGCTCGATTGGATTCACTTATTTTTTAAAATAAGCAGTTATTTTTTGAAAATAAGTATTTACAAATGTTTTTTAGTGTGTTTGGATGTAGTCTAAAAAATTAAGGAGAAGTTAAAATAAAAAAAAATGCATTTATCACTTATTTTAAAAGCTAATGATCCCAGCTTCTAAAATAAATGAAAGGATAAATGAATTTTAGTATTATTGGTTTTTAGTATAAGTATTTATTAAATATTGTATTCAATAGCAAAATAATTTTTTCTCCTAAAAATATTACTTTGAAAAAAAAACTACATGTCTATCCAAACGAGCCTTAAATCAATGTTTATATTATTGCCTTATTAATAAAAAGATTACTTTGATAATAATTACTGCCTTATTAAAACTTATAATAATATTATAATGCCTTATTTTGAAGTTATTTTTGTTGTATGGGGGTAATGTATTCGTATAAAAAATTTTAAGTAATTAATCTATATCAATCAATATCAATATAATATATAAAAGAAAATTCAAGTTTATAAAATTATGCTAATTAGTAGCTCTAACTTGTGACACTAATGTGTCATCAAAATATTGATGTGTTATCATTTTGTTTGTTTGTGTCAAGTGTTATGCACAATAAATCATTGCAAAAACAGAAACACTACAGAACCTGGGCTACGTTGGCCGGAGTGGTTAAAAAGTGTGTGCTTTTATTTTGTGAGTGGGGTCACCCAATAGGTGGTTTTATTTTGTAAGTGATTTATAGATGGTGATTATTTGTTTATTTTTTTTGTTTTATTTTATATTTTTTATTTAAATTTTATTAAGTATTTTAAACTTAATTTAATTATATGTTTTTTTATTTTTTTTTTATTTTTTATTTGACAAAATTTAAATAAAAAGTTAAAAAATAAAAAAATAAAGATTGATTATTTTTATCGGTGGTTTATATTTGTCCGGGATAACATGGAAGAGATTTATCCTGACTAAATAGTTATTTCCTTGCAAAAAAATTTAAAATTTTATTATTATCTTATATTCTTATTACAAATAATTCAAAATTTGAATATTCTTATTCATAGAAATAATTCATTATTATCTTATTACATAATCGGGGTTACTATAGAAAGCTGGAAAACTTATGCGCTCGGGCTTTTTAACCTTTGGATCACTGAAGACTCCTGAGATATGCTAGAAATTTAACAACTAATAATAAAGAAAACATAGTGTAAGATAAGGTCGTCTTAGCAAAATGCTTACATAATTTAAATTTGTAAACTTTTAAGTTTTTAATTCTTTTCTTATAACTCCATGCATAGCACATGTGTTAATATAATAATATATAAAAAGAGTCTGTTGCCAATTTCATGTCACAAGTACAAATGATAACATGTGTCAGTTTTGGGAGAGAATAAATTTCATTCTTAATTAAAAGTAAACTTTAAATTGTTTATCTCTTTCCAAGAAATAATAACAATTCAAATTTAAATTGTTTAAAAGTTCTCCAAGCAATGATTATGGATTTTGGTATTCTAGTCCACCCTGGTCAAGTCAAAAATGATCATTCACATTGGAATTAAAAAATTTATAAAAATATTTCTTGCATCTTAACCTCAAAAAATTAACATAACTAGATTTGTACATAAAACTTCAAAATTGTCAACAAATCAATAATAATAATAACAACAACATAGCCACTCAAGTTGTTAAATACTGATATGTTATCATTGGGCAAGCTAAAACGCTAATATATATAAAATTTAAATTAAAGTTAGTGAAATACTACAAGAACATGCTGCAATGCTAACATGTGTAAAATTCAAAATCTCTCTCTCTCTCTCTCTCTCTCTCTCTCTCTATATATATATATATATATATATATATACTTTACTTGAACATCTTATACTCTTTAAATATGAGATTAATTTCTTAAAAAAAAAAAAATTTACATGACTAATTATATTATAAACCATATTTTGATAAAAATAAATTATTATATATTATTTTAGATATTTATTTTTTAAATAATTTCGTGCATCCATAGGTGCTAATTTTTAGTGTAAAATAAATATTATGTGAACAAAATTATGTTAAAATACTCATAAATGTAGTTCAATCGATATCTCCCTTGGACAGAAATAAGTCAAAAAGTATATCAGAAATTTTGTGTCTAGCTTAATTTTGGCCTATGTAAGTTTAATCTATTAAACAAATAAGTTAGGATTAGGCTTTTAAAAATATCTATTTAATTATATAGGCTAAGACTTGATCTTTTAAGAAAACTTATTTAGCCTACCAAGTTGACTTATTTATTTACTATTTATATATATTATCAAGAATTTAAAATACTTATGTAATTTATTAATTAAATATTAGTAAATATATTTACCATATATAAAATATAATAATTTTATCAATGGTTATACTTATTTAAAAATTAAAAAAAATTAAATTTATTAAATTTTATAAAAGTTTTCATATAATGTAAACTTTAAGTAAGTTTTCGAGTAAGACTAAACATTTTATGTTTTTACAAATAGTCTATATTGAGTCTCAAAAAAAGTCTATAATAAGTAAATACTAGGCTCTAAGTTGAGATTTTATAAAATAGGTCTAGGCCTATTTTCACTTTTAGTTATGATTATGTGTTTAGAGTTTGATCTCTCACCTTATTTTCCATTCTTACTTTAATTTCAACAAGACCTTCCGTAAGGAGGGGGGAAGGCATAAAATGAGTTTATGAGCAAAATCGTTTAGTTATTAGATATATAAGTGTTTGACTCTTTCATATTCATGCACTTCCACATGACAAAACTATAAACATTTCCATTCCCACATGTTCGCATGATACGTTGGGTATGCTTATCCACAATTATCGGTGTAAACAAATTAGGTTGTTGTGAAGAATGATTCTAGACATAATAGTAATACCATTCAACATGCATGTGCCTGTTACGGTATCGTGACCAACAATTATGCTCTGATTGTGAAATAAAAGAGACGGAAAATAATGAAGGAAATAAACTTTAATATATTGAATATGACATAATTCAGTAAAAAAAAATCACATAATTGAGTCAAAACTTGTTAAAAGTTAAGGGTATTTGTTTGATAAGTTATTCATAAAGCCTACCTCTTCATTTAAGAGTCACTAATAATGCCAATTCATTTTAGCAAAAATCTTGATAAAAGATTCTAGCAATATAGCATTTTACTTTATTTTTAACAATGATGGCATTAAAAATGGTATTAGATTCTAAACTGCCCAAAATCTTGATATAAAAAAAGGGTGATGATAGAATTATAACTTGAGTTTGCTAACTATATTAATGTTTCTTTAAGTAATCAAACGATCCACGTAGACTTGAGTTCAATAAATACCATTTATGATTTCCTAAGTAGTGTTTCTATAATATTTAAAAATATTTTTTTTATTGTAATCAAGTGGTTTTTGAGTCAGTTTGTGCGCACCTCGACTAATAGAAGTGGAAATAAGTTAAACTGCTAGTCAAGAGCCTATGACATGGCATGCTTAAAGTCTGACCTAACCTGACCTATTTATTAAACAAGTTAGACTAATTTTTTTTTTAAAATCTGTTTAATTAAAAAGGACAAGTTTCAGGTTATTTACTAGGCCTTTTAAGTCTCGATCTGTTATGTTTAATTATATATAATATAATATATATTATTATAATAATTATAAATTATAATTATAATTATTAATTTATTATGATATATTAATATTTTTTAATTAAATTTTAATAAAAAAATCAAGATAACTAAAACCTAAGTTAGTAAGTTAAAATAAAAATAACATAATTATTAATATATTTAATGTAATTAATGTAATATATTTATTAGAATAAAAATAATAAAATAATAAATTAAAACTCACTCCCTACTTTTATAGATGTCTACTACTTTCTTTCTTTGATCTTTGGTCGATGTGGGACTTAGAGATATACCAAGTTACAAAATTATTGAAGACATATAGTTTGCAACTTGGTATATCTCCAAGTCTCACATCGACCAAAAGACTAGAGTAAGAAAGTGATGAGCATATATAAAATTAGAAGGTAAATGTTAAATTATAACAAAGGCCTATTGACCTTAAGTAAGTTTATAATTGGTCTATTTCAAGACTTAGGTTTTGTTAGCCTATATAAATACATGTTAACCTATTTAAAGGTAGGTCTATTAGCCTATGTAAAGACTTGTTGGCATATTTAAAGGTAGTCATGTTAGCCTATTTAAAGGTTTCATTACAAAATAAGTATTTAAATAGGCTTTCATTAAAGGATTTGTTTCAACAATTCTATAAACTTAGATCAATTATAGATACAAGATTATAACATATTAAACGAATTATATTCAAGAAATAGATCAAGAATGTGTACTTAACATGATTCCACAATACATTGTTATTCAGTGAAAGGATCAAAAGAATTCGTTTGTGTGAGAGAAACTATGATCTGGTAGGTTTTAATGTACTAAAAGCGCCTAATGGAGAAGCGATTTATAACTTACCGATGAGTAGGGACTTCTCAACGGGCTACTAAATGAACAAATTTCAAACCTATCAACTACTAACAAAAGCCCAATTACAATATTCATAAATTGACTAAGTGTTATATTATAAAACATAATTCCATAATTAATATATATTAATGATTTAAACAATATTTTAATTATTGAATAATGCTAATCCACGTAATATATATTTGAATTAAAATTCAACAATTCTCCAACTTGGATAGCATTAGTCAATCATTAAGACTAGAATACCGACTATGGACAAAGCACATGTCAACCAACAGTCTAAGAAATATAAGCTTTAACTCTGCAGAAATAGTATCCGATAGGGAAGTAGATCATACATGTTAAATGCTCATATTTCACATAAAGAATAATGAATATGGAAAAACATAATTAATTAAAAGAAATATGCAATCTAAGAATAGTCCAAGCATCTGAAAATGCTATAAGAGATATGATAATAAAAGTGACGTTATCTCATACATATCTCAAAAGAATGACAATACGTAAATATAAAATTTTAGACTCCCACTAACCCAAAACATCAAAAGACTTAACTAAACTCATATGAGCTACATGATTCTGAAAAGCTCCAACAGTTAAGCCTTTAGTTAGTGGATCTGCTAACATGTTCTCTGTAGCAAGATGCTCAATTCGAGTCTGAAACTCCAGAATTTTCTCTCTAACAAACAGATATTTAATATCAAAATGCTTTGAGCGAGAAGAGTTTCTGTTGTTTTGAGAGAAATGCACAGCAGCAGTATTGTCGCAATATATCACAAGTGGCCTAGATATGCTTTCAACAATATGAAAGCCAGAGATTAAGTTTTTTAGCCACATGGCTTGACAAGTAACCTCATAGTAAGCGACATACTCTGCTTCCATGGTAGAAGTAGTTGTAAGAGTCTATTTGACACTCTTCTAAGAGATAGCTCCTCCTGCCATCATAAAAATAGAGTCGGAAGTAGACTTTCGGTCGTCAGGGCAACCTACGAAATCAGAATCAGAATAACCAATGACCTGAAGTTGATCAAACTTCTTATAGGTCAACAAATAATCTTTAGTTCCCTGCAAATATCTCATGACCTTTTTCACGGCTTTCCAATGACCCAAACCTGGGTTGCTCAAGTATCTCCCTAAAGCATTAACAGCAAAAGCAATATCGGGACGAGTACAAACTTGAGCATACATTAAACTGCCAACATCGAAAGCATATAGGACCTTTTCCATTTCAACTATCTCTATATCATTTTGAGGACATTGGGATTTAGAGAGTTTATCACCTTTTTGAACAAGTGCAGCACATGGGGAGCAAGAATGCATGTTAAACCGCTTGAGGATCTTTTCAATAGATCCTCTCTGAGACAATCCAAGAATGCCACGTGACCTATCACGGTAAATTTGGATGCCTAAAACAACTGAAGCATCACCAAGGTCCTTCATATCAAAGTGGCTACTTAACATCAATTTTGTTTCAGTCAAAAGTTTAACACAACTACTAGCAAGAAGAATATCGTCGACATATAGAACAAGAATTATAAAATTGCTCCCACTAGTCTTCAAATAAATACACTGATCTGAGGCATTTTCTTTGAAGCCAAAAGAAATGACAACCTTATCAAATTTCAAATACCATTGCCTGGATGCATGTTTCAGTCCATAAATGGACATTTTAAGTCTGCAAACCAAATGCTCCTTACCTGTTTCAACAAAACCATCAGGCTGAACCATATAAACATCCTCGGCTAGATCTTCATTCAGAAAAGTTGTCTTCACGTCCATCTGGTGAAGTTCTAAAACAAAGTGAGTTACCAAAGTCATAACAACTCGAAATGCATCTTTTGTAGAGACCGGTGAGAAAGTCTCCTTATAATCAATGCCTTCTCTTTGACTATAGCCTTTTGCTACTAGTCTAGCTTTGTACCTCTCAACTCTACCATCTGGACTACGCTTGGTTTTGAAAACCCATTTGCACCCAACGGGTTTGCAACCAACTGGTAACTCCACGAGATCCCAAACAGTATTATGAGACATAGAAGACAATTCATCATGCATAGCATTTAGCCAATCAGAAGCATGAGAGCTAGAGATTGCCTCGTTAAAAGTTATAGGATCGTCGTCATCATGGAGATCAAATTCGTGCTCCTGAAGATACACTACATAGTCATCTGGTATAGAAGGCCTACGTACTCTCTGAGATCGTCTTAATGAAACTATTTCAGCAATGTCATCTGGTTCTTGTTCATCAACTGGTGGTGCTACTACATCATCTTCTCCTCGAAAAACTTGATCATCATTATGATTAAATGGAGCCATGATATTTGCAAGAAGTGAAACAGTCGGTATAGGAACAACAGTCTGATCTTCTTTAAGAGCGACTAGTTGTGGTGTATGGCTCCCACTATCCAAATCATCCTTAAAGAATATCGCTCAGTCAGACTCGATGACTCGCATGGAGTGAGAAGGACAATAGAATCTACAACTTCTGGAGCCCATGCAGTAGCCAATGAAGAAGCCGCTAACAGTCTTAAGATCAAGCTTCTTCTGGATAACTTCGCCTTACAACCCCATACATGAAAGTGTTTCAAACTCGGCTTCCTTCCAGTCATCAACTCATAGGGAGTTTTTCGGTACAGATTTGCTAGGTACTTGATTAAGAATGTACACAACAGTCTTCAAAGCATCTCCCCAAAGAAATTCTGGCAATGACGAATGGCTCAACATGCATCTCACTATATCCATAAGCGTGCAGTTACGTCTCTCTGCAACTCCATTCTGCTCAGGAGTACCAGACATAGTATATTGAGCTTCAATTCCACATTCATCGAGAAATCTAGCGAACGGTCCTGGATTTCTTCCAGTTTCATCATATCTGCCATAATACTCACCTCCTCTGTCAGACCTCACACATTTGATCTTCTTGCCTGTCTTCAATTCAACAGCAACCTTGAAAGATCTAAAGGCATCCAAAGAACTAGATTTTTTCCTGGAGAAGATCTATCCAACCGAATTTAGAGAAATCATCTATAAAGGTAATAACATACCTATATCCACCCATAGCAGTGGGTGTAATTGGTCCACACAGATCTGTGTGAATCAACTGTAGCACATCATCACACCTGTTTGGTCCTTTATTCCTAGTTTTGGCAGTGAACTTGCCTTTAACACAATCAATGCAAGTGTCAAAATCAAAGAAGTTAAGGTTATGAAGAACACCTTCCCTAATCAGTCTTTCAATTCGGGGCCTAGAGATATGCCCCAAGCGTCTATGTCATAGCATAGAAGAACTCTCATCAGTCCTATTACGCTTACTTCCAACAACAGAATTAATAAACATATCATTCAAATTCAGCATATATAGCCCATCATATTTAGTCTTCTCAATTAACGAAAGATATTGACCTTTCTGAGCTTTATCAAAAGTCGTGAATTTCTCACCAGCAGATTTCAAAAAATTCCTTAGCATTCTCGCTGTCTGGAATGCTCTGTCTAATTGACTTCTCCATAGTATATTTCATCACCTTAAGGCACACTCTATTTGAGTGTTCCCTTTTTTCACAAGAAGTCTTTTCAGCAGCAGTGGACTCAGTAGTAAGAGCAACGTGCTCTTCTTCTCTCAAAGCTAAGTCCATATTAGTGATAGCCAAAAAAAAAAATTCAGAGATTCTCTCGAGTCCTCAAAATTAGTCCCATTCAAAGTTTTGACAGTAGTCAATTGCATAGGCAAAGAGGCTGGCATGAAAAACAACAAAAGGAAACATTTAATATGCACAATGTTATCATGCAACAAGAGAATTAAATGATTCCGTATGCTAATCAAATAAGCCTTTAGAAAATTTCTTACTTATCATGATCCCGCCATAAGGTCCCGAACCATAATAAATAAGAAATATAATAATACAATGCACAAATCTTATATCACCAAAATTTCAAATCCGATAGGGTACTTAATTGACATAAACATAAATCTAACAAAGTTGTATAATAACAAGTTACATTAATAACAACACACCGATAGGGTGTAATTACTATCAATGCAATAAGAATTATGATTAAAAAAAATATTCAAGTCACAAAATTTGCACATTGTACCCACGATAGGTGAGCTCACAATTATACAAATTATCATCAATCATGCTTAATAGAATATGATAAACTCATATTAAAAATTCAATTCATATATATACCCAAAATAATTTCATGACTATGACATATTAACAGGGAGAGTGTCATATATTAAAGAGCCACTAGTAAAGTAAGGAATAGTTACAAAAAAAAAAATTAGGCCCAAAATCCGAGAATATAAATTGTACAACACTCTCAATAATATTATAATCATGCAAAGTACTTCAATACAGTATCATAATATTTTAAATAACAATTCTTATAATATTATAATATATGATATAATATTCATATCTATCTACATGATCAAAAGTATTTGATAATATATTATAATATAATATGATATAATATTATATTATATATCATATATTAAAATATTATTATATTGATAACAAATAAAAGGAAGAAGCACGTTTCCACGTTTACGGTGAGAATTCTTTGATTCTTTGGTCTTTCTCACTGTAATGGGTCTAATAAGAACAAACGTATATGACTATTAATATTAGAACAGTTATCAAACCAACTCATTAAAATAGAACTTGAAGAAGCAATGCTATTTTCATCTCTGCCCTTATTATTTTGGGGGACTCCAATTCCAAACAAGCACGAAAGCATACTTTGCAAACCCATAACCAAACAAATACTGGAGCAGTTGCAGTACGAAAACAGCGCCGAAGTTTCTTTTTTTTTTTTGTTAAAAGCAATCAGATGTAATGTGCAGCAGAAAACATCGACGGTGAAGATAGAATTAAAAAACCCAATTTTCAAATTTAGGGTTCATAAATTAGAGTATACAAATTTCTGATTTAATTATAGAAAAGAAAATATAATAGCCATAATCTATATCTAATCAGTCTCTGATACCAATTGAAAGATTTGTTTCAACAATTCTATAAACTTAGATCAATTATAGATACAAGATTATAGCATATTAAACGAATTATATTCGAGAAATAGATCAAGAATGTGTACCTGACATGATTTCACAATACATTGTTGTTCAGTGAAAGAATCAAAAGAATTCGTTTGTGTGAGAGAATTTTTTGCGTGTATGGGAAAGCGCTTTATAACTTATCGATGAGAGTAGGACTTCTCAACGATTACTAAATGAACAGCCCAAACTCATCACGGGTTACTCACAACAAAAGCCCAATTACAATATTCATAAATTGACCAAGTGCTATATTATAAAACATAATTTCATAATTAATATATATTAATGATTTAAACAATATTTTAATTATTGAATAATGCTAATCCACATAACATATATATATTTGAATTAAAATTCAACATTCAGGTCAAACCAGACTTTTAAAAAAGTCAGGTCAGACTTTAAAAATTAATTTATTACAGGCTCATAGGTCAAGTTCAGACCTTATAATTGAGATATAAGTCATGTCTGTTTAAGGCAAAACTTGACTTGACTTGTTTTCACCCCTATCAACGAATCTACCATTTTAGTCCAGTCAAAGACAAGTCATCTACTCTAACATTAGAGGATTCACAAAAAATATTCCGTACAACTTAACCCTAAAAATTTGACGTAATTGAGATTTAAAAGAAAAATAGTTTTACCATCCCTAAGATGATACTCTTCTTTGAATCGATAAATTTGGAAACTAAGTTGAGTTAAAAATAGTGTTAGGTTTTTAAATTGTCCAACCACACTGTTAACTTCAAAAAAAGGTTACGGTGGAAAGGAAGTGAAAATAATAATAAAAAGTTAATATTCCCCGTTATTTAAGAATTTAAAATATAATAATAAGAAGAAAAAGTAAGAAAACTATCTCCTTCAATCTCACTTTTTTGTTTCCTTTCAAGTGGAATGAAATTATAATCAATTATGTTAATAAGGTTTGATTTTTTTTATAGAACACTAACACAAATAGCAGCACATATTATGATTCAATCCCTTTTTGTATATAGATAAAATTTATTTTGTCATGTTTACATATTACAATTTTTGTTCATTATCTCAATATATACTAATGCAATTAACCTGACGTAAAGAAAATATAATATGAGTTTTCTCTCCCCTCTATTGTGTTCTTTTTTCCTTTATGATGCTTTGATTTTCTCTTTTAGATGTTTCTCTAATGAGGGCTACTGTCGGTATTATTTGGCGAGAGCTCTCCTCATTTTTTTTCTTTTGCTTTTTTTTAATTTTTTAATAAATTTATTTAGATCTTTTAGGTCTATAATTTTTTGGATAGATGTATAGATGTTGACTTTGAGATTCTCATATTTATCTACTGTTATGGTAGATCTAGAATGTTTTACTTTGGTTATTCAGATCAGTTGCATGTCTTAACCTTACGAAATAGTAAGAGATTCATTGAGATATATAAGAGACATGATATTCTCTTTAAAATGACAGCATATATGTTATGTATCAATCTTCATAATAAAAAATGCATCGTCATTAATAATCTTTGAATCAAAAATAAAGTTACAAATCATAGATTAGTTTTAAGTGAATATTATATTATATTATTTTATTTTGGATAAGACTGAGGGTATGATCTCACTTAATTTGTGTAATACTTAAAAGAAGTTGATAAGTTGGATGTTGCTATGATACATTGGATGAGTTATATGTCAGGCTTTTATTTGTTGTTGATTATTACAATGAATATTTAAAGTCTATTAAGTACACTAGGAAAACTTATTATAAGGGCCTAGGAGGAGCTCCCCTCCCAAAAAAGAAATTGTGTCCCCCTTACTAGAGTAAGCTTTGCCTATCCAAACTTGAGCTATTACAATACTTTCAACCATATTTTACTCAGACAAAAAAAAAACCATATTTTGCCCAAAAGTTGTCAGTGTCCTTTTCTTACTCAAAAACAAGGCCGAAAGGCGCAATATTGCATCATTACTATGCTGGACTAAAATACTGAGCTATCCATGTAGGAGGAAACACTTGAAATTGAGTCTGGCTTGGTTGAAAATTAGAGATTAATTTAGAATAATTTACCACAAAATAAGATGATCAACCTACAAAGGGCGTGTTTTTGGGTGCTAAACTTACTGCTAAAATAATTCCTAGAGAGACCCCAAGCCCCCACTAAGGCCACCTATCCACTACTACTATATGCAGTTTTAGCATATTCACACTTTGGTTATTGCATTGCATAATTTTATCAACTCTTGATGTCTCAATCCCAGACTTGTGGTTTGTTAATATTATTTTTCTCTATCTTTTTTTCTTTTAATTTGGATGTTTTTGTCAATATATATATTTATTGGTTCTTGAGAAGGTTCAAATTCATGATGGGGATGGAAAAAGATGGGGTGACCGCCTAATGTGATATTTAAGGAATTTAGTTAACACCTTTATCCCCTCAGTTTTACGTAAAGTTTTGCCACTGATTAAGTATAACTACTAACTAATAAGTGTTTGACAATTAACTAATGTAGCCGGTGCCAATAAAAAAAAGAAATAGTAGCGAAGGAATCCCAAAAAAAACTGTTTGTTCTTGATGGAAATCAAGAGCCCGTACTTCAAAATTCTTCATATTGTCTTGGTTATAGGACGATATTGTTTATTCATCCTACAATAACAGCAGGTGGTCTATGCTTATATATCTTGAATAGATCCTTTACTTCCTGAGCTGGATGTCCTTAGTCAATTCACCGTGTAATACAATCCAATTTGTGTTAAGGAAGAGATGTCGAGAGAGGCTTGGGAAAATTAGGAAAATTGGCTCAAAAGGAAAGAAATGGCAATAATTAGGGAACCGAAATACCTCTAACTTTCATGCCAGGGCCAACTAAAGAAGGTAAACCAATAGGGTACTTGGTGGTTTATAGGATTCAAATGGGAATTGGTGCTACAACAATGACTGTTAGTGCTACCGGTAAGGTTGGATTTATTTCTTCCATCTTTTTAGACAGTTTTGAGAGATCATTGGACTAAAAACTTGTGATGCTAGTGGCTTTTTTTTTTCTTTCTTCACAATGGGTAATTGTTGGTAAAGTACCATTTTATCCTCTGTTTTTGTGTTTTTCACATGAAACATAAAAAATTATGGTCTATACTCTATTGGCTTCAAAACAAAATGGGCAAAATGATTATTTTTAATTCGTGTTTGGGATAGTTGTAAAATTTAATTATTTCAATAATTAATTATTATATAATTTTTTTGTTATAATCAATTATAATAAATTAATTTTATGTTTATATATATTAGTTGAAAAATAATTTTAAGTTAATTTATTTTTGTTTGGATGATATAAAAATTATTTTTATGTATTAAATTATTAAAATAGATATAAAATAATTAAAAAATTATTTGATTAAAAACAAAATAATAATTATATATCAAAGTATAAAAAATAATGTATAATTTAAAATTATAAGTTGAAATGGATAAAATAATATTTATATTTTAAAGTATAATGAATAATTTATAATTTAAAATTATAAATTAAAATTTTAATATTATGAAAAAAATTAAAATACATTAAATTTCGTATAAAAATTAAATTTAAATTTACCGAACGTGTATTAGAAAAGGAAATAACTATTTCCGAACATGCACCAAGTCAAAATGTGTTCCTTAGTGGAAGGGTCATTTCTGATAATGGGCTTGTTTCATGTGAGTTTTCATACGAGATGATGCATCTATTAAAGAGCAGAAGTTTAGGGACAAATATGATATAGCCAACTAAATTGACATAAGTAATAAAGCAAAATGTAATGATACTTGTCTAGATTTTATTATCAAAAACTCTTCATAAATATTAAGGTGGACGGACTCATCTAAGTTATTTGAAAACCAAAAAGAATTTTGATAACCTGTGCGAGTACATATTAAAAAATTAAAAATTATTGAATAAAAAATATAAATATTTAATATTTTAAAGATTAAAAATATTTAATACTTTTTTATTTAAATAATTAATAAAAATTAATAAATATAATTTTTTTAACATGTGTCTTAGGACACACATTAACAAAATAAAAAATATATATATAACTAAAGTATTATCTAATATATATAACTAAAATAGGAATTTATTTGAACAAGTATCATTTTCCTAAAGCAAAGCCTATGACAATTTTTTTTTTTAGGAAAGCTTATGACATGTTAACATGCAAAATCTTTATAAAAAAATATTATGATCCTAAGTACCCATGGTTTCTTGGTTTTTTTATTTATTTAATATTTCACCCATGGTTCCTTTTTGAAAACCGACATGACAAATAGTTTTATGGTTAGGCTGTCATTAGAGAAGGAAACATAATGAAAACAAGTATTTCAAAATATTTCATGACGTTAGACATAAGTCATGCGATCCAAAACATTGAAAATAACATGTTTGTAATGAAAGGGAAAATTTTTCCAATGTTTCCTTTTCTTTTCCCTCCCTTTTGACAAGAAAAATTTCGGATCTCAAACTGTCAAACATGTATTTAATTACTTTTTTTTTTCCGAACCTGGCGACCGACCAAGACACAAAGAAAGTGCCACGTGGATGAAATAGAAGAGAAAAAAAAAAGGAAAAAGGGAAACTACTTTATATTATTAGAATACACAGCAAAATCACAGACAGAAAAAGGAAAAGAAAGAAGAAAAAGGAGAAACAAACAACACATAAACGCCAATCATCTTCACAGGCTCTGTTGTGGTTCATAGGTCAGTTTCTCTGATCCGTTCCTTCTGTTCAAGAATCAATGGATGTGGGTTGTTCTGTGTTTCTGGGAATTTCACTTTTAATGGGATTTTTTCTTTTTCTTTTTGTTTTCTTCTGTATTGTGATTTTGGTCTGTGATCTGAACCTTTGTTGTTTTGGAGGTTTAGTGTGATGGGTAGGGGGTAAAGTTTGGATTTTTAGGATGTTATCTTGGTGGGTTTTGAACCATTTCCTCTGAAAATGGATTTCCATTTCAGAGAGTGATGGTTGTTTTTTTTGTGGGGAGGAAACAGGAGGATGGGTGTGTCTACCTCATTTTGATAATTGTTAGAGGTTTTAAATTGTTTGAAAAGCTTGAATTCAAATTTTCTGTATTTTTTTCTAATTGACTGGATGTGATTAATGTTTGGCTTAATTTTGTATTTTATAATTGCATTCAAGCTGGTGAAATAGGTGTCTTAGAAATGGATACAGTTACTGTGATGTCGATTACACCTTCATCCCCTCAAAAACATGTTTTTATTTTATTTTATTTTTTGTTAGTGAGGTTCCATTTATAGAAAATAGAGGACACATATTAATTCTGGGGATTCTTGTGATTTATGGCCTATCTATGGATCAGTTTTGATTCTCATGGTGTTAATTCTCGTGCTTTTTGGTTCTCAAAGGTTTTTCGTTTTTCTTAATTATATATTCATATTTAATTTTATTATATCTCAATTATCATGAGTAGGAGCACAATGATGTCGTTTGATCCATGTAACCGACCCCATCTAGTGGGAAAAGGCTTAGTTGTTGTTGTTGTTCAATTATCATGAGTAAACTGATTATTATTATTTTTTCAAAAAGGTTTGTGTCCATAGGAAGTTCTGGTATATGATGTCCATTTGGGCATTGTATATGGTGGCCAGGACAGTTATTTTTTCAATCATTCATTCGATTTAATATGGAGATCAAATGCATTGCAATTTTATCCATTTCCTTTGCTATTTAAATTTGATAAGCTAGGAAATTTATGCCTGTTACTTGGTGCAGCCAATTTTAGACACAACAAGTGTGTTAACTTAAGATAGCAATTGTGGTGGGGTTATAATTGAGCTGATACTTACGGTGGTAAAATTTGTGGATACATGCCCCACATAGGGATTGTAGCAATGTAGATACATGTGATGGTCTGTTGCTGCAAAATGAGAAGGTAGGCCATTTATTAGTGAACTTTTCGATTCTATGCATGGTTAATTGACCTGTGGGGCCCAGAATTTTTGGGAAGGTCATTGTGTCATGAGACGACAATGTCTAGCTGTCTTGATCGTGGTTATATATATTCTCCTATTGATTGTTAAATGTCTGTTCATAAATCAGTTATATTTTTCGTGTTTTAGTACATATAAAGTGAAGTAACGACTGATTCCATTTTATTTTTGTCTATACATGTGCAGCACGAATATAGCAACTAATTTGAAAACTGAATAGAATGTCTCCATCAATGAAATCAAAATCCAAGTCCAAGGAGAAGGCCTCTGCTAGGGCTGGTAAGGAACAACAGAAGGCTTCTCCAAAGACTTCTGTGTCTACTAATCATGGGATTGGCATTCCTGCTAGTGCATACAATCCCATCTCTGGAACATTTCATACTCTAGAGACATCATTAGTTGCTTCTTCTGCTCCACTTCATGACAATAGCCATTTCCCAAAAATAGATGATACAGATGAGCATTCTAGTAATCCTCAAGGAATGGTGTCTGAGTACGATTCAGTTTCTAACAATGGCAGCTGCTCTGGTGAATCAGAAGACCCTAAAGAGAAAATTGCAAACTCTTCTACACGGCTGGATATCATACCTGGTTGTGATAATGATAGAAAGGAGAAGATCCGCCTGAAGAATGAGAGGAAACACCAGAGGCAGAGGGAAAGGAGAGCTCAGGAGTTGCATGACCGTTGCAGTGGGTATCTAATGTCAAGGAGGTTAGAAGCACTAGCACAGCAGTTAGTGACAATGGGGTTCTCTTCTGAGCGAGCAACATTGGCTTTAATGTTAAATGATGGCAAATTAGAGGAATCAGTATCCTGGCTGTTTGAGGGAAGTGAAGAAGAATCACATGCCATGGATACTAATACCAACCTTGTAAGTGAGGGTAATTTGAAAATTGACATAAGTGAAGAGCTTGCCCTGATATCTGCTATGGAGGTGAGGTACAATTGTTCAAAGCAAGATGTTGAAAGAGTAGTTGTTGCCTGTGAAGGTGATCTTCAGAAGGCGGAAAATACCTTAAAATCTCAGAAGCAGGAATCGCCTGTGACCCTGTCAAAGTCAGAAGATTCTGCTCAAAATAATAGTTTGATGAGATCACAAGGATTACCAGCAGCTTCAGTTTCAATGCAGCAGAGAGGGAATGAAAGTGACTTTAACTATTCCAAGGTAGGTGGTGCCATTTCTACGTTCCCAGATCCTGAAAGCAAGAATCTACAGTCTCTACACTTGAATCATCCAAATGAACTGACAGAGAAAAGATGGGGTGTTACAGGATCAATGGCACCATCCATGCAAGCATTGTCTCCATTTGTTAAAGTGGAGGCTCGGTCTAGTGCCCTTTGGAATGAAGGGAGAATGATTCAGCAAGGAGTTGGACGGGAGCCAGTAGTCATGCTGCAGCGTCCACAATTCACAAATGCCAAGCAAAATTCTTTGTCTTCTATAAATGGCTTACCTTCGGGGACAGCAGATTGGTATGTAAATAGTATTCCAGCTGTTGAAAATATAAGGTCAAACAGGAAGTTACTACAAAATCACAGCATAGGAAGTGTGGGCACAGAACCCTTAGAGCAATTCTGTCAAGCTCCTTATAAAGAATATCCCTATGTCTTTGGGCCTGTAGACTCATCATCAGCTGGAGTGGGAGGTTTCTATAAGCCAATGAGTGCATCATCACCATCACCTTCACCTACAATTCCTTCTCAGCATCAGGGTTCATGGGGCACGAGTGCATCTTCACCTGCACTTACATTTCCACCGTCCCTTGGACTATTTTCTGGTCATCAGAATGTAGCCAGAACATTCAACTCACATTCACATGTGGATTGGAATACTGGTGGCTTGATGCCAGAATTTGACTACACCAGTATAGATTGGACTTTGGATTGTCCATCGTCTTCCAAATCAGGTGGATTGTGGCTAGGGATCTCATCATTACTGAGAAACAGTTCTAGGAATAGGATGATGGGCAATTCATGCATTGGATTACAAAATGCTGGCATGGCTAAGGAAACTTCATCATCTGCTGGTTTGCAAGAGTGGACTTCTCCTTTTGCTGGTAAGGACATATTCAGTGTTCCCAGGCAGTTTGTTACCTCTCCTTCTCTGTAGTTGTATGTATTGGGAACAAAAGGGGATGTGGCTCATACCCTGTAGTACTTGGAAATATGGCTGTCTTGATGGTTGTTTATGGTTTTCCAATGAAATGCATTTTCTAATTTGTGGTTTATGATTTTTTGCCCCCATAGTCCTCAAACCCCTCTTCCCTTCACTTGCATATGTTTTATTAGAAGTCCTTTTTTCTAAAACTTATAGTTACAGGTGGGTTGGGCGGCTTGTGCCTGATGTTTAGCACTAATGCATTTGAACATGTGAGGTGTAATGAAAGCTTCTTAGCGATAGTAAGTGATGGCTTAGGCGTCTTTCCCGGTTCTTTAGGTTACAACTATGAACATGAATGGAGATTGAAATAATAATGCTACTCAAACAATTAGCATTCAAAAATTGTCGAATAATATGCAATAGGGAATTTGGAGCCGATTTATTTTCCCTCTTTGGGATGCCGGGGGACCTTTCTCTTTCTTGTTCTTTTTTCTTTTCTCTTTAAAAAAAAAAAAAGGTTTATGACATGTTACAAGTCTAAGTAAGCACTTATAATGGTATCTGCAGCTGATCTAGTAAAGAATGTCCACCAGCAAGAATTGAACCCTAGTCTTAGTGATGACTTTCATTGGTATTTACATATATGACTTACGCTATCGATCCTATAGTTGAGTCAACCTTCATTGGCGGATCTTCTTTTTTTCTCTTGCTATTTAATAACTGATTACAGAATAACAAACTTAGGATCCCTCCCTTGTCTGTTGTTTGCTTGATTAATGTATGTTACGGATCTGTCCTTCTCTACCTCTTTCCTGTGTCCTTGTAGGGGATCAACTGATAAATTGAAGAGGGTAAATTGGACTCTTCATAAAATTAAGAGTGAAAAAAAGTATAAGGAATAAATATAGGAGAATTAATAGTTTTAAATGGCCGATATGAGGGTGTGCCATTAAGGTTGTCTGGGGAGGAACTTGGGTTTTGTTGACGCAAGCTAGCATTCAGTCTCTCTCCCCTTTGTTGTATTCTTTCTCTTCTGTGGTACTTTGGTGGTCTTTTCGAGTGTTTATCTAATGGGAGGTGGTTGCCCTTACTCTTTTTTTTACGCAGCCCTCTTCGTTTTTTTTCTTCTTGTTTTTCTTGCTTTTATAATTTTTTTAAAATAAAATTATTCAAATCTTTTACGTTGTTGTCCTTGAGCTAAATATGAAGAGTTTGATTGAGTTTTTCATATAAGTCTCTTATTATGATAGATTTAAAAATTTTAATTTTGATTTTTTTTTATCTTTTTTCTTTGTACTTTTTATTCGTATTTAAGAAATTTATTACAGTTAAGACAACTATGAATTAAGGTATTTTATTTTTTAGTCGTATGGAAGGATATTTTTGAAGCAGTTTTTGTGTTAATCGAGACTAAATTTCTCTCCGAACAATTTTAAAGGTGCACTCTCCAAAGTATAGAACATACCTCCTTTACCACTAAACTAACCTCCTCAGATTTTATTTTATAGTTTATTTTTGGAGGGTGGGGGGTTACATATTTAAGGTATGTTATTGCTCACTTATTAGTTCACGCCACTTTTACATTCACATAATTAGCAACATTAAGTTTAATTGCACACGTTAAACTCATCTTAATTTTAATTTCAAATTTCTGAAAACCAAGTCGTTAACACAATAAATTTCTCTAAAGACATTTTTTCTTATTTGAGATTTTTCAGAATATAAAATTAAAATGAGATTACGTAACTTTCCAATCATTCGTTATTTTTTTTTATAAATATGTTATAATTCAGAAATGAAAAATTAGCCATCCCCCATCTCCTCCAAACTCCTTTATCCAAAAGTCTGACCTTAATAATTAAGGGTAAAATGTTCGGAGTTGCATCTGCTCATTAGCTGAATAAACATTGATTGTAGACTTCTAACTTCTATCCCGTTAATAACTTCAATTTGTTTCCATCCTTCACTGACCAACAAAAGTCCCACCATCCATAAAAGCATGTCAAATATGAACGATTTAGTCCCCACCCTGTCCCCCTCTCCTTCTCAAAGCCCTATAAATATCCAATTAAGTTCCCTAGATAACCTTAAGCAGATGGGATAAAGGACAGTTGGGTGGGTGGGGTAGAAGGCAAGGTGGAAAGAGAACTTCACCAAGCTGCTTCAAACAGTAGTGAAAGGTGAAAAGGTTGAATTTAATTAAAAAGAAAATTCAAGAAATTTACTTGGAAGAGGCTGGGAAATAATTCCACAGTCCCTGTTAAATGGCTATTCCCTATCAACGTTTAGAATCTATACATTATCCTTACAACACATCAATCAATAATTGCTCAAACAATATGAGAACATCCGTTCAACAGAGTCCCCTAGATATTCTATACACCAAAAAGTTCAATAAACTGGTCACCCTCACCTCCACCACCAGAATTGTTTAAACAGGTATATCTTTCTCATCCTAGTATTGTATGTCAGGAAGGCTCTGGCTTTGATAGGATCAGCATTTAAATATTCGAATGCATACATTTGTTTACCCTCTTCCAACCCATCTATCTCCATCACAGCCTGCAATAGCTCAGTGGCATCAATTGAGCATTTGCTGCGCTCCATTGAATCAGCCAATCTTCGGATGCTTGATGCCACTGTCATCAATGCATCCTGAAGAGCATCTGAGCTACGAGGCCGTTTGGGAAGTTGTCTTCGAGGTTGGACCACAGGAGGCTCTTGATAGCCATCTGGCATCTGGCCATACTCTGGAGGCCCACTGTATGACTCAGTTCCATCTGTCTCACTCATGTCTTCTGAACTGGGAGATACAAAGGAGGCTGATTCATCCTCACAATTCTTCATGTCCATTAGATAATTACCATCCTTCATCTTTGTGCATCGACTAGGTGCTTGATAATTTCCACAAACAATTTTAAGTTGATCATACATCTCAATCTGCTTTCCACGAAATCCTTTTGCATCAGGGTGTGCCTATCCATTGAATTAGAGAACACCAGAATAGGTATTTTAAATTAATTCAGAACATTCAAGAAGTGAGAAAGATTGAAGAAACACTCACTGCAACGTATCTCTTCCATAGCTCATCATGGTCACACTCGATCATCTTTGTATTTGGATTCCACCTGAAACCATCCTGACCTAGCATGTCTTTTATTACTTTATACCTCTTCTTAAGTGTCTTCAGACGGTTGATAACTTTCTGATTATTCAAATTTAAGTTGAAACGAGTGTTTACAGCTACACAGGCAGCAGTATACGCATTTTCACTGAAACATTTGTCAATTCTGTTCCCATTTTTTGCTTGAACAACCAGGGCTTCAATTAGACACTTATCCATTGCAATTGACCACACAACATTTCTTCCTTTATTTTTCATATCCTTTCTTTGTCCTTGCAGATCATAGTGCTCCATTTCTACATGCAGACAATACAGAATTGAACAAATGTTCAATATAATAATGCACACATGAATACATATTTAGTTTAATAGTATTATCCTCATTTACTTAAACATAATATGAAACATTAAATTAATAAAAGTTTTACTCAAGAAAAGGGGAAGAAATGATCTGAACTCTGAAGTAATAAGAAACATAATTTAGATGAATAATGTAATGTCAACAATCACAAAACTGCATAGTTCTTATTTGGTTATAAAAATCCTAGAAAGAAAAAGCTGAACACCCCTTTCCCAGACTTGTGTGTGCCTGCGTGTGTACAAATGCACATGCAGCACACCTAGCAAAGGTTGCATCATACAGCAACAATAATTCCAGGTTTGATCAATGAAATCTTTTACTTAAAAGAAAAAGGAAATTAAGGTTTCATACTAATAATAGTTTAGATTAATATCTCTAAGAAAAATGATAGTCTTACACTCATTTTTAGGGGTGTATTATTATTCACACCCATTTTAAGAGTTATGATTAAGTGAGAGAAAGTGATAGAAAAAAAAAAGTATAATGAATGATATTGAGAAAAGTGTGAAAAGAAGTGTATACACTGTTAATGATAAGAATATTAATAGTGTATCTCTAATATTCCAGAAGCAACCTAAAAGTATATATTTTTTCCTCTGAACTAAAAAAATAATATAAAATTGAAATCCCATGTTTATGCATTCTTAAAAGGTTGAACAATAAATAGCACTCTGACATCACTGTACAAGGTTCAAGGGCCATAGTTTTATTTAAAATGTTCATTGATTACCTACTGACAATGCCAGTCAATAAAGGTACCAGTCAAGGTTGTCAAACTAATGGATCCTACCTAGGATCAGACAAGGGGAGTATACATGTAAAGCATGAGATCGTAAGTCGTAATACGAAATGTAAGATTCTACTAATAATATAAATTTTAATTAAAAAATATATACATATACAAATAACTCTAAATACCTTTAAAATCACAACTAGTGTATAAATAAACTCTAGTTAAAAATACACAATAGTTGTAAGTCTGTACGAAGATTTAAACCCTCTAATAAAACAAAGGTCATAAAAGATTTAACTTTTAATTTTTAATTTTTAATTTTTATTGCAGAGCCCTCCCTGGTTTAAAAACAATTGGCATGACATGTGTGAATAAGCCTTCAAATCTACAAAATTCAATTATTTTATCTTATTCAATCTCAAACTTCAGTGCATTCAACAGACCTTTTCACATCTGGTCTCACAAATAAGCCACACTTTTATCACTCCCAAATCCCTACGAGTAATGCTGATTGCTGACAAAGTTTCCTGCAACTGAAAGAGCCACGAAGTCCTTCTATATATTTAGAAAAACAGAGAGAAAGCCATAAAATCCAATCCATATCAAGTGTCAACTCCTATATTAAATGTTTCAATCATTAAAAAGAATTATTACGAAGCTTATTGTTGCCAGCATTGATAAAAACTTCTACCTCTCTCTCTTCTGTTATGGTGGTCCAAATATGGACAAAAAACCCAAAAAAAAAAGGAAAAATAAAGGCTTCAATAACAGGGAAAAAGATTACTATTAAAAAATAAAGAAATATACCAGCTGCTTAAGTTCAACTAGAAATTGGCTAAGCTGAACTCAAACTCAAATTGAGGCTTAACCCTGCCAAGCCTAAAATAACTTGGTAAATTTCATTCCAAGCCCAGCTTGAACTGGAAGAGAGTTAACTGAGCCAGCTCAAGTGCATTCCTAACCTCCCATAGAACAAAATACTTTTAGTTTGAAATTTAGAGCAGAAAAGCTTGTATCCTGTGAAAGATGGCTCCAAAATGGCCATACTCAACCTCTTGACCCAGAACAAATTCTATTTTACTCTCAGTCTCTGATATCAAATATTGCTTATACAAAAAATCATATTCTAATAAAAAGATATCTACCATGCTACTCCTTTCATCTTCACCAGATTAATAGAACTTAAAGATGTGTTTCGGAGTTGGGGTTTTGGAGGTAAAGGAAAGAGAGAATTTATTTTTTATTTTGAAAAACCACTCTCTATGTTTGATATATTTTTTAAAATGAAAGAATAAAATGAAAAGATGATAATATTAACGTTTCAATCACCATTTATTTATTTTTATAAACATTTTATAATTATCTTAATTTAGAAATAAAAAATAAGTTTTCCCTTTCATTTACTTCCAAAACCCTCCCTCCAAACATACCCTTAGAACTCAATAATAATAATAATAATAATAATAATAATAAAATAAAAATAAAACTAGCCAGTCTGATCGATCCCAAATGCTTACACTTCACACAGAGAAAATCAGAAGGCAAACAACCCAAAACCCAAAACGGAATCAATTTAGATAAAAATCACCTTCAAGCACTTGCAAGCACACATGTACTATTACAATGGGGCTACAAACACATATTAAGCAGCTTACTGAAGACTGAAGAGTGTGCACTTAAATTTCACATAGAATTTTAGTTTTTTTGTCAACCCAAATTCTTGAATCAAATTATGAAGCTTCCACTTGCAGAAACAAAAAAACAATAATTGCATCACAGTGAAGAATATAATAGATACAGAACAAATTCCTGATATAAACCAACCCGATCTTGAGTGCTCACGCCGTTCAGATAGCAGACAGACGCAGCAGCGGCGTCAATGGAGTGAAGGAGGACGACTCTTGACAGCTGGTTAGGGTTTTTCTCGGGAAAATGTGATGGGAAAATTTTGTTTGCACTTTCCCGAACACCAAACACAGCTAGCAAAAGAAAACTGGATCAGGTGCACCGTAGTGACAGGAATTGACTGAAGGACCTATCATTGAGAGCCACGTGTTCAAAATAGTCAACCCAAACAATTGGACTCGACTGGAGTAAGGATAGAGGATTAAGCAAATAGCAACGAGGGACATTAGGGTCTTTTGGTAATTTTATGTTAAAAACAAGGTTATATTTCTCTGTAAGTTTTTATTATAATTTTTTTTAAAAGCTTTCATTGGTCCTTAATTTTTAAAATTTGTAATTGAGTCTTTATAATTTTAGAAAATTTTAATTAATTCCTTGAATTCAATCTACCGTTAAAATTTAACGGTGTAACAATAAAATTTCAATTACAAATGTTAAGAATATATAGTGATTGATTTGAACATTTCAAAAAGTATATGAACCTAAACATTAATTGCAGTTTAATTAAACATAGGCTTAATTAAAGTTGCAAGTAATAATAATACCACTACTTGTATTTAGGAGTGTAAACAGGTGAGATCAGGTTAGACTTTGCCTTAAACAGGCTTAATCGGTATCCCAATTATAAGGCCTGAACCTGACCTATAAGTCTGTAATAGGTTGATTTTTAAGGTCTGACATGACCTTTTTAAAAGCTCACTTTCATGGAAAGTTTATTTAAAGCGCTTACTTTACAATAAGGTCTTTAAATAGGCTAACAGACCTATATTTAAATAGGCCAACAGGCATTTACATAGATTAACAGACCTACCTTTAAATAAGTCAATATGCCTTTAAATAACTTAACATGCCTAAACTCTGAAATAAGTCAACGAGCTTACTCAAAGCCAATAGGCCTTTATTATAATTTAACATTCACTTTCTAATTTTATAGATGGTCACTACTTTCTTACTATAATTTTTGGTCGATGTAGGACTTGAAGATATACCAAGTTACTCACTTTCTTACTCTAATCTTTCAAGTCTCACATCGACCAAAGATCAGAGTAAGAAAATAGCGAGTATCTATAAAAATAAGGGGTGAGTGTTATAGATGTTCACTACTTTCTTACTCTAATATTTAGTCGATGTGGGACTTGGAGATATATTAAGTTGCTCACTTTTTTACTCTAGTCTTTCAAGTCCCACATCGATCAAGAATCAGAGTAAGAAAGTAGCGAGTATCTATAAAAGTAAGGGATAAATGTTAACTTATTATTCGCATTCTAATAAATATATTTCATTAAATATATTAATATTAATAAATATGTTATTTCTATTCTAATTTACTAACTTAAGTTTTAATTATTAATTTTATTAAAATTTAATTAAAAATACATTAATATATTATAATAAATTAATAATTATAATTATAATTATAATTATTATAATAATATATATTATATTATATATAATTAAATAGGTCAAGCCGATCTACCAAACTTAAAAGGCCTATTAGATGACTTGAGGTCTGACCTTTTTAGTTAAATAAACTTTTAAAAAAACTTTAACCTAACTTATTTAATAAATAGGTTAGGTCGTGCATATTTTGACGTTGAAATGCTTTAACTTATTTCCATCCCTACTTGCATCTTAACATTTATTAAGATATGCAACAGATTTTCTCTCACTTAAGGAAAAAAATATGTAAACATAGTAATACTTATCTTAAAACTTAAAAGGTTTCTATTACCATCATTTTAGACTTTATGGCATAATAAAAATGTGAACAAATTATGAGATAAGCCATCCCAATCTACAAATTTTGTATAGGAACCTATTTGGAAATTTTCAAAACATATAAACATATAAACTTATTTAAAATTTTTGAAAAAAAAAGGACTTGTTGAATAATTTGATATTAAAACAATAATAATAAATTACCAAAACTCAGGAAAAAGAAAGAATCTTAGTCAATACAGGTTATTGGTTTTTTCTTGAAGTTCTTGAAAACAAAAGGGATGTTTGTGTAAGAGTTGAAAAATTGAAGGGAGGTTTGAGTAATTTCATTAACATTTTCTTTTTTGTTATTTAAAAAGCTTAGGGAAGGGAATGCCATTCAATTTCAACTGCAATAGTACTTATTGATTACCATCAACAAGGATCGGTAATAACGAAATCGAATTCAAACCTTAAAACTGAAGCATTCTAATCCTTTTCAGCTAAATCAAGCCGTAAAAATTGGTTTGACCCAATATTCCAATGGGCAAATCTGCTCATTTTGTTTTGTGTGGAGAATGTTGAATTTTGACCTCACCCATTGGGCCAGCTTATTTAGCCCACAAATCACTTTCGGGCTGGGTTATTAGAAACTTTTTTAAAAAAAACTCGTTCCAGCTTGTGTAAAAACAAAAATTGGTTTGTTGAGTTTTTTGTGTGTTCCATCCTTTACTTAAGCGGATAGTTTTGGGATAGTCTTATCACGTCCGAGGATTTCACACCGGTTGTAAATTGCGAAAGCTGGTTGGAGGTGGGGTGAGATATCTTAAAAGATATTTCGACATTTAAGTTAGTCTTAAAGTCCAAAAGAGGAAAAAAGTATAGATAGATCAAGTGAATTAACTTAAGATATCTTTAAGTATGTGTTTATGTAAAAAGTGAGATTAATGGAGAGTCATGTAAGTTATTTGGCTTGGCCTCACTGCAACATATTGGTCCATTGTGATACATAATTTTTAAAGTTATGATCATTTAATGATATATTCTCATATTTTTTAATGAGTTTGACATCTCAACTACTCCCTTCATTCCTTTTTATATGTTTTGTTTCAAAAACTTATTTTGTTTCAATTTATCTATCATTTGAGAATTTTAAGAATGTACTATTTTTGTAAAATTTTATTATACCTTTTTATCGTCTCTATTAAACTTAATAATTACACATATTAGTTAACTTTTACAATTTTCTACACATATTAATGGAATCAAAAAGGATAATTTAGTTATGTTAACTTATATTTCACTCAATTTGAAATTATTTAATAATGCCTTAAATTCTTATAAAAAACCTTAAAAGATATATGAAAAGGAACAAAGTCAATATGTTTTCATATTCTCGTACAAAAAAAGACATTATGTTTTAATAGTAATAAGCTTATTTAATGATATAGCAACACTTCATTAGATGACAATATAAATATTTTATAATGTGTATTTAAATTAAACTCTAACTTGCCCCCAACCTCTTGATGCTAGTAACAGAAGTATTTCATCCAAATTAAATCCTTCAAAGACAACAATGGTCTTCTGCCCAAGATTTAACACGATCTCACTAGGCTAAGCCATTAGGAGCATTTGAGCTTTAAAGCATTTCAAGTTAATGGAATTAATTTACACACAACACACTATTAAATACAAAGTTATGATTTTGTTGTAAAAGCTTAGAATATTTTAACGCTTCTCAATTTATAGAAGAGATTTGAGCCTACTTGACTCCTTTAAGAGCCAAATTATCTCTTAGGTAAAGGGAAAAATTCTTAAGTAAACATAAAATAAGTACTTAATATGAGTATATTTGGCTAGGATATTAGGCTAATTATAATATTAATTAATAAATAATTATTATAAAATTAATAAATAATTTTCATTAACTTTATTAATTAATATTATAATTGAATTAATACATCTAATTTAAGTGGTGCAGATTTATGTATGAATTTCTCATGGTAAAAAATTCTTGTATGAAATAGTTCATTCAAGTTAGGTGATTCAAAATTACGTAAGAATTAACGGAGCTTCTGTAAATAAGGGTCCGTTTGGTATGAAAGATAGGATAAGACCTGATAGTATTAAATATGATAGTATAAAACCTGATAGTATAAGACCTGATAGTATAAGGCCTAATATGTAATGGTTGGAAATATCGGAATGTTTAAAATTATAATGGAAAAATTTTTACAACAGCTTATACATCAAAACCTAATCAGGCTTAATCCTACCCTTCAAGACTTTATTAAGTTATCCATTATTTTAATGTATAAAAGAGATTTGATGAATAAACTTATACAATACAGTATTTACATCAAACAACTGATAATATCATAATGTATTGTATTAACTTATCGTATTAAGTCTAATACAGCATACCAAATAGGCACTAAATGCATGTACAACACTACACCCCACGTATTAAACACCCACCAACCATAGACATTCTGAATATTACCCTGTCATGTCATTACTCCTGACACCCAATCCTAAAGCCCCATCATCAATACTTAGTTGTTCATTGAGAATTATGTTATGTGTAACCAACGATCTGCCTCATTGCTCCCTCTATAGCTGTATTGCTGCGATATTGACTAGCTACACCCCTTTGAACTAATCCTCAATACTTTTTCACTTTGAAGCCTTGACTATTCCAAAATTCGAATGATAATATGCAGTTAATTTTGAAAGTCATATGCCGAGAAATTCTAACATAAACATGTAGCACTCAAGTTAGATATATTATGCTAATTATATTATTAATTAAAAGAATCAATAAGGATTAGTTATTAATTAACTATGATAATTGTCTATTTAATAATAGAATGACTGAACTAATATACTCAACTTGAATACAACATGTTCATGCAAGAGTTTATTGCCATATCCCCAAACATAGAGATGGCGTGATGATGAATATGGTTATGGTCCTTCAACTTTCACCGAAGGTGATTTTGATGATGGTAGTGCGGGTTAACCATAATTGTATGTTCTCCAGCAGCATCAATTGAAAGGGATGATGTCAATGATGTTGATTATGAATATGCCACGGCTACATTGAAAAAGTATATAATTAAATAGTATGTTCTCAATCAACTCTTTGCTTCACCCAAATTTTATAGGTGGTGGAAATTAAGTACAAAAGCTTTTGAGAGTGTCATAGCTAATCATGTACCTCAGTATGTTTATGAGGATGGTAATTGAGTGGAAACCATTCTATGTTATCTAAATGCCTCAACATGAGTACTTTGTCATTATCATGATTTTAAATTTTAGTTGCGTTTGCGTTGCAATTTGCAATTATTGAAATTGCAGGCAATTGTAAGAAAATGCAGTTGATGACCACCAAAACTGTAATATTGCAGCTCCATTTACGGTTGTGAATTGTAATTTAAAACTATGGTCATTATATATATATGTATATATATATATATGTATATATATATATATATAACAATATTAAGAATCATAAGTAGAAAGTAGAATGGAATATTGAAGTTTCTCGGTTAGTTAAATGTTGCCTTCAACAATAACATGTTTCTGTATTCTCTCTTTTACACTAGTGTTTAGTTGTTTATAGAATATTGTATGAAAAGTAATTTGGAGGTCAGAACTATTATGAAACGCTGAAATATATATATGAGAAACATATTTGGTGAGATGAGTGTTTATTGTAAGAGATGAGAAGAGTAAATCTTAATCATTGAATCTTACATGAATAGTCAAGATTAAAGTACAAATCCATATCACCTTTTTAAATGGTCATATGACCTTTAAGTAACTTTTAATGTTGACCATCTATATATGATTGTATGATCTATATTTACTCATATCACTTTTTTCACAATAAAAATTTCTCTCACTAAATATGTCTCTCTCTCTATATATATGCGGTTAAGGTGTAAAACTACTTAAATAAGCATCCACATACTAGATTTTCTTTCATATTTGTGTGTATGTGCTCAAGCACATGCACTAGCACCTTTAGTGAACATAGAAATTAAAACAAGGGGGTAGCTAGGACCACACTGAAATAAAGAAACTGAACCATGATCTCAAAGCAATACTGAAGAGTAAATTGTGCACAGGATCTACATTTAATTACAATTAAAACAGTGCTACCAAAGTAAACTAAGATACTTTAAAATTTTCACAATATAATAATTACTCCCCAGTTCATATCAGATATTCACTTGCAATCATCTATCAAGATTTAGATAACCACTTAGCAGTCTCCTTAGTAATATGTCCAAAAAGGAAAATGCTGCTGATTTGCTAGAAGCTCTTCACTGTTACAAGATCTTCCACAGTGGCAAAGTTTTTTTTTGTTTGGTATATTTTGCCAGACCAGCATGGGTCTGTATGATTTAATCTAATTTCAGATAACTGAAAAGTGTAATTTCATTTCCTTGTCATTTGGTCTTCTTGTCTGATTACCCTTCAAAGCAACAAACGAAAGAAGTTTATCCATGTATCCATTACCTTGGTAAAATCTGAGAGACTGTTACATCATTAATGGAAAGATTCTTGGAACTTTTTGATGTAGATGTCTCCGCTGGGTTCATTTTTCCAACTGAAAATGCAGGGTGATTGGGTTTTGGAAGGGCCATTGTGTCACTTACCAGCATGCCAACAACAGTTGACATGGTTGGTCTATCTGCTGCTTCTTCTTGAACACACAACAGACCAATGTGTATGCACTTCACAACTTCATTGGCTATGCAGGATTTTTCTAGTACTGGATCCATCAATTCCAAACATTTTCCTTCACACCATATTTTCCAAGTCTGCATGTAATTGTGAATATTGTTAAGTTGTAGTTAACACTGCTGTATCTCAGTTGGAAACTTAATTTCTTGATCATGTAAGAGTGAAAACTCACATATAAGAGAAGGCTTTGACCATGGTCTGCCAGATAGAATCCACTATTCCTTTTCCCACAAACGATTTCTAAAACAAGAACTCCAAAGCTGAAAACATCAGATTTCACTGAAAATAATCCTTCCATAGCATACTCTGGAGCCATGTATCCACTATTGGAAATCAATAGAAACTTTGTTATTTCTCTTACATCAAAGAATATATAACAAGGAATTTCATTTTTCAACTAATCAAGTGCTTAAATCTGTATTCATAAATCCTATTGTTTAGAAATGGTTGGTATAAGTAGAACTCACAAAGTACCCATTACTCGTCTTGTATTTGCCTGGTTCTGCCCTCTTTCAAATGTCCTTGCCAATCCAAAATCTGATATTTTGGGATTCATCTCCTGGTCTAGTAGAATATTGCTAGCTTTGAGATCCCTATGGATTACTTTGAGTCGAGAGTCCTCATGAAGGTATAGAAGGCCTCTTGCTATTCCATTAATAATGCCTAGTCTTATTTTCCAATAGAGTTGTTTTCTTTTTTCATCATCTGACAACGTAAAGACAGAGAACAGATCTTATGAAAAATGCAGTATGTGAAGCAGACAACTTAAGTTGAGTTTCAAAAGATAACTTGAATTTAGTTTCACAATATGAACAGAAAAAGAAAACGTGCCATAACTTTCTTGGGAATTATGATCATGAGCTGTTGGTCTTATCCTTATAAACATGAGATATCAATATCACACAGCACAACTGGTGTTACCGCCTAACAAGTAATAATATACAATAAAGTGCTACCTCACTCCCTACTACTTTAAAGCCCACAGCAACACTACCTAACTTGTCTCCACAGACAGACCCCTCTTATACATACTAATTTAGCACTCAAATTGTTAAACCAAAAAGGGCAGTAAATACTAAAATGTTGCCATGAATTATATTCAGTGAAGCTATCTGAAAACATACCAAACAGGTGAAAGTCCAGACTTTTATTCGACAAATACTCATATACAAGTAGCTTTTCATTTTCCTCCAAGCAGCATGCCCAAAGTCTTACAAGGTTTCGATGTTGCAATTTAGCTATAAACATTACTTCATTCTTGAACTCCTCTGAGCCTTGACCAGAAGCTTTTGAGAGCCTTTTGACTGCAATTTCTCTTCCATCTGGTAAAATTCCCTGATAAAAGATTTGTTGAAAGAGAGAAAAGAGAGAAACATATGAAGAAACTGTGTGTCTAAATTACACAACGGAGATTGAATTATATAGAGTTATTGTAATAAATACAAATATTATAAAAGATTCTAATTATCGTAATTACATGTTTTGGTTATGATTTAGTTAGCCTATACAATAAATCTAAACATAGTTTTCAACACTCTCCCTCAAGCTGGAGCATATAGGTCATATGCACCAAACTTGTTACAAATATAATTTATCCAAGGACCTCTCAAAGACTTGGTGAAAACATCTTCCAGTTGATCATTTGAATTGACGAAGTTAGTGGTGATGTCTCTAGATAGGATCTTCTCTCTAATAAAATGACAATTTATCTCTATGTGTTTGGTCTTCTCATAAAACACTAGATTAGAGGAGATATGATTGTAGCTTGGTTATCACAAATGAGCGTCATGTGCATAACATATCCCCAAATTGGAGCTCCTTAAGCAATTGTTTTAACCAAATGAGTTTATAAGTGGCTAAAGTCATTGCTCGATATTCTACTTTGGCACTTGATCTTGCGACCACATTTTATTTCTTACTCTTCCATGATATCATATTACCTCCGATGAATACACAATACCCATAAGTGGATCTTCTATCTATAGAAGAGTCTGCCCAGTCAGCATATGAATATCCAACAATCTGAGTATGACCTTTGTCTTCATAGATGTGGCCTTTTCCTAGAGATATTTTAATATACTTCAAGATACGAATGACTGCATCCCAATGTCCTTCACAAGATGAGTTTAGAAACTGACTTACCACACTCACTGCAAAATAGATATTTGGACAGGTAATAGTGAGGTAGTTTAATTTTTCGACCAATCTTTTATATCTTCCTGGGTCTGAAAGTGGCTCCCCTTGATCTGGTAGAAGCCTGACATTAGGATCCATAGCAATGTCAATAGGTTTTGCATTCAATAAACTTGTTTCCTCAAGGATGTCCACAGCATACTTCCTTTGTGAGATAATTATATCATCCTTGGATTGTGCCACTTCGATTCCCAAGAAATTACAAAGTTTGCCAAGATCTTTAGTCTGAAAGTGATGAAAGAGGTGTTGTTTTATCTGTGTTATGCCCTGATGATCACTGCTAGTGATAACATTGTCGTCCACATACACAATCAAATAGATGCGACCTTGGGCTGTATGGCGACAGAAGACAGATTGGTCAGCTTCACTCTGAATCATACCAAATTGCCAAACTACAGTACCGAATCGACCAAACCAAGTTCGAGGAGATTGTGTGAAACCATACAAGGACTTGTGAAGACGGCAAACGAGGCTAGAAGGCTCCCTCTGAGCAACAAACCCTGATGGTTATTCCATATAAACCTCTTCTTCTAGATCACCATGGATAAAAACATTCTTGATGTCTAGTTGAAGTAAAAATTCACGAGCATTGTCACTATGCAAAGTACGAATTGGAACACCAAATTGAGTTTTTATTTCACTATAAAATTTCTGAAAAATAGAAAACAACTTAGACCTGTTATGCATTAAAAATAACCAAGTACACTGAGAGTAGTCATCAATGAAAGTAACAATATTTAGAACCCAAAGTAGATTTGATATGACTAAGACCTCAAACATTAGAATGAACTAAAGTAAAGGGAGACGTGGCTCTACGATAGACTTTATCTAGAAACAGACTATGAGTGTGTTTCCCAAGTTGACACGACTCACAAGGTAAACTAGATAACTTAAATAAGTTTGGGACCATTTTCTGTAGTTTGGCAAGGCTCAGATGACCCAACTGAGCATAGATGGTGAAATAGGTATTTGTGATAGAGCAAACACGAGAGGTGGCAGAGAGCTTGTAGAGGCCATTGGACTCATATCTAGCACCAATCATCCATCCCGAACTCTAGTCATACAAAATGATAGAGTTTTTAGTGAATATGATCAGAGGCACCAGAATCAAGGACCCAAAGACCCAAGGATGGTGACTGAGAGAGACAAACAAATGCATTGCCAGTGTGCTCAACAGATGTAGTGAAACTAGAGGCCTAATATTACTCAACCCACTTCAGAAAATCTGCATAGGCAACAAGAGATGCGGTTGGTTGGGCAGAGGGCTCAGGTGGACTCGGGGCAGCAGTCTGGGCAACATTGGCAGCCTCGGGAAGGCGGCCATGTAAAATCCAACATTTATCAATGATATGACCCAGTTTGTTGCAATGATCACATTTTGGACGGGGTTAACTCAAGTTGCTAGAACTAGAACGACCACGATTGCTGCTCTGAGAGACTAGGACAGAGGTATCAACAGGAGCTGGAGTAACGATAGAATTAGAGGGCTGCTTGGCCAGGACCCGGAGCAAAGTGGACCAAGTCATGCTCAGAGTAGGGGTAGTAGGAGAATCCAAAATCTAATCACGGTTGGCAAAATATTCCAGAGGCAAACCATACAAGGCCATGAGCGTGAAAAAGATACTATGTTGCTCGAGTTCCTTCGCCGGGATATCAGCAGGGGGCAGCAGCTCATTGAAATCATGGAGAGCACCATGTACCTTTTCCAAATAGGCCGACATAGGACCATCAAACTTTCGAGGAGCAACAACACTCATGATGTTATGACATACTCCATATAGTTGTTGGTGTAAAGAACCTTGGCCTGCTCCCAAACAGACTCACAGGTAATATGAGCACGGAAGATCTACTTGAATGAGGGATGAATAATGGATTTGATAACACTACATAACTAGGCATCAATCTTCTTCCACCTTGATTTGTCAGCCTCGGGCACAGACTCAAGCTTCGTGAAAATAGGATGCTCAGCCTTTGAGAGGTCTTTAGAGCCAGCTGAGGAAGGAGAACTAGCCATAGATTAGTAATCAACATGCTAAAAAACACAACCAAACAGTGCCTGAATGCACCGATTCAATAAGAAGTCTCGACAAATGGTCACGAACATACAAGGAGAGGGCAAATCCAGAAAGAGGAGAGAAGGGCAAGCATGGTGATTCAAACGGTTGTCACACGCCGATGAAAAAGCAGTGTGTAGAGCTATTCATAGGGGCTTTCGACGACGCGTGTAGGTGCGTCTCGTGGTTGCTGGGCTCGGGCTTTTGGGTTTTGGGCAAACAAGGAAAGCCGATTTCGATGGTGGGGTTGCTGGCCAGAAAGGTTAGCGAAAAGTTGGGAGGCAGCGGCAGACGATAGTAGACAATGGCAAGCAGTGACTGACAGCAACAAAGGAGATAAGTCTATTGGAAAGAGGACACAATAGAAGAAAGGCCGGACAAACTAGAGTGGAAACACGGTTAGCTGGAAAACACAACCAAACAGTACCTGAATGCACCGATTCAATAAAGGGGTCTCGACAAATGGTTACGAACATAAAAGGCGAGGGCATATCCAGAAAGAGGAGAGAAGGGCGAACATGGTGATACAAACGGCGCCAATGGGGGTGGCCTAAGCGTTGTCACACGCCGGTGAAAGAGCAGCACGCAGAGCTATTCATAAGGGCTTTCGATGACACGTGTAGGCGCGTCTCGTGGTTAATGGGCTCGGGCTTTTGGTTTTTGGGCGAACAAGGGAAGTTGATTTCAATGGTGGGGTTGCTGGCCAGAAAGGTCGACGGAAAAGTTGGGAGGCAGCAGCAGACGACAACAGCGAGTAGTGACTGACAACAACAAAGGAGATGAGTCTATTGGAAAGAGGACACAATAGAAGAAGAAAGGCCGGACAAACTAGAGTGGAAACACGGTTAGTTGGAAAAAAATTTCACCAGAGAGCAGTGGACTCACCGAGCGTGCACGGTTCTAGAATTACTTCTCTTTAGGCTCTAGATACCATGTTGAAAGAGAAAAAAGAGAGAAACATATGAAGAAACCGTGTATCTGAATTACACAACGGAGGTTGAATTATGTAGAATTATTATAATAAATACGAAGATTACAAAAGATCCTAATTACTGTAATTACATGACTTGTTTATAATTTAGTTAGCCTATAAAACGAATCTAAGCATAGTTTTCAACAACATTGAAATAAATAAAATCATATAGAAATATGATAATAACAAGGAACCTGTTTCCAAAATTCCAAATCATTAATACCTTGTAAACAGGGCCAAATCCACCTTCCCCTAATTTAGATGCTTCTGAAAAGTGATTAGTACTCTGTAGTATTGTGATTAAAGGGATTGTAGGCAGGTCTGTATTCAGTGTTTCCTCGGTTTGAACATTGTGATATGAAGATAGAGGAACAGTGTCAGGTATTTGCTCATCTACGAAGAGAAGTTTGTGAATTCATATTTGAACTAAATGGCCGTATTTGAGTATGTGAAATAAGCTATCAAACAAATTCTAGCATGTGTTATTGCAGGAAATTACCTTTTCTGACTCTATTCCTGTACCAGAAGCAGTAGACACCGCAACATAGTAGAGCTACTGATCCCGACACACTTATGCCAATGATCAACTTTCTTGACTTACTAGTGCCTCCTCGTTTGGCTGTAACATATCAAAGAAGAACATCTTTTTTATTTTTTATTTTTATTTTTACAAATTGATCAGATTCAATAGATAAACAGACATATGTACTCCAGGAGAATTCCTATGCCACAAGAAAGTGATTGTAACTATAAGAGAACAAAAAGTAATTGATGTGTCACCTGTATAAGGATTAGGCACAGGAACTGAAGATGTCTGATTGTGTAAAAGGTAGAACATATAATCCTGATATAATATCATACAAGTTCCAGACCAGACATCCCATCCCATCTTTTGTTCACAACATTTGGCAATTTGTGCTAACATGGCCTCCAAACACTGTCTGCACCCCTCATTTGTAAGATCTCTGGTGCATTGCACCAGGCCATACCTTCTCTCAGTTGGACTCAAATTGAACTCACCCATATAGAACAACTGATTGGTCTCCTCAGTTGCTTTTCTGATCAAACTTCTTATATAATCCTCGCCTTTCTGAATCTCTATTGGGCTGGATATATTTTTTTCCCCCAAAAGATGCCATGTTGGGTCTATTTTAACTTTCCCAAAGAAGTTCTCATTTGAGTACCTGAGAATGCAGAAATTATACCATATCATAGCAGAGACTCTATTGGGACAGCGCTGAAGGGCATCTCTGGTAGCAGTAGAGACACAGAACTGACAGAAGTTTCTATCCACGTCGCTACGGCAATCATAGAGGCCATAAGCAGCATCTCTGGTGGTGTTGTTGCCTATGCTGATGTTGTTATACCCTTTGCTTGTGGCTGCATCATCAGAGGATAGCCATGAGAAGATGCTGTTAAGATTGGTTCTGTATGCAGTGCTGAGATCTTGTTCGGTTGTGTTCTGGCAGTCATCTCCCACGTAGCTGGGTGATACTGATTGTGCTTTTGTAACAAGTGCTTTGAAGCTCAGAAATAGCAGGAAAGCAAAGGATATTGATGATCTTACGTTGAGTTGTGTTGCCTCCATGACTTTTTAAGCTTCTTGCTCAGCCAATAATTAAAAAATATATGAAGTCAAGTATGTGACTGTATATATTATAAGAGATCCTTAGGTGTTGCTATAACACGAAAAATATTTTATTAAATATCTTCTTATAATTGAATGTGTTTCGTATCAATTATAAAATTTAAAATATAATGAAAGTGAAAGAAAGTAATGACTTACAAAATTAATCTCACACATACAGAATAAGAGATTTCTCTCTTATTTAAGAATCATCTAACAATTTTCTTATAAAATTAAAATAGTTTTACCGGGCTCACTAATATTTTGATATTTTTACTTTTATTTTAATTAATAAGAAAAAAATAACAATAAATATTGATTTGTTAAAATATTAATAAATATTAATATAAAACTCTTTTACAATTACATTGCATTTGCATACTAATTACACTCTATTATATCCTAAGCAAAGAACGTGATGAAGAAAAGTTTTTATGAGTCAACATACCTTTTTTTTTTTTGAGTTGCAGTCAACATAATTAACTTTACAAGTCCACTTAGAGGGGAAAAAAAAACACTTTACAAGTCCACTCTTCATGTGATTATATATAAATGTAAGAGAAATTATTTAAAATATTTATCTTACACTAAATATTTTTCATGTCATTTGTTTTTATCAGGGTATTTATATATAATAAAATTAAAGATCAATATTTCACTATATGTTTTATAAATTTAATTTTGATACATTATTATAAAAAAATATTTATATCATCAACTAATTATATCTCATATTATTACATGTATGACTTTTGAAATAATTATTATGAGAGTTAACATTTTAATAAAGTAAAAATATATTATTAGATAATAGTGTAAAATAAAGAACATTTACAGTGCATTTAAATTTAGTCCATGTTTTATTTTCTTGAAATATATACAAGTTATACCTCTCCTTTGAGTGATTATGTTTCATAATGTTACTTAATTTCAATTATTAATTTTAACTATTAAAATACCCTCCACTATTTTTTAACAATAAATAGGATAAAATACTTGTTAAAAAAAGGATAAACTACATTTTGCCGCCTTGAAATTTGGTATGTTAGGTGTCTGTTAGTCAACTGACTTTCTTAATGTCCCTTTAATTATTGGAATTGAGTATAAAATTAAAATTTAAAATTAAATTAGATTTCTTAATTTTAATTTTTATATTTAGAATATTATTTAATATTAGAATTGCATAAATTAATTTTATAGAATTGAAAAATAATTAAATTAAACATTTCTCAATTCTTAGTTTATTTATTAAAAATTACCAATTTCATAACTTAAAAATTAAATTCTCTCTCTCTCACATTTATTTATGAACAATCATATTTATTGAGATTTTATATTTATATAAATTTTTTATTTATATAAAAATTATTAGAATAACATATTTATTTTTTTCTAAAAATTTTCATGAATATTTTTTATGAAAAAATGGCTATTATATTATAAAAATATTATTATATGAATATTTGTATTAATTTTAATTTTAAATAATTTTAAATATTTTAGATCATACTTTTAAACAATAAAATTATAATTAAATTTAGAATTATAATTTATTATCTTAATTTTTTGAAATCCCAAATATAAAATTTAAGATTCTGAATAAATTTTAATTATAAAATAATTGACATTAAAATTAAAATTTTATATTTCAATTCTAATTTCACTATCCAAATAGGTACTTAAGTGTTTTTTGTTCTTTTTTTTTTAACTTATCAGTTAACCAAATGTAGTTTTGTTTTAAGAGAAAACATCACTTTTTTCTGTTAAATTAAATGGAAGTTAACTTTCAAATACTTAAAAACTAAACTTCAAGGGCAATAAGTGATAAAAAAACAATCTTAGTGATAAATAAAGATAAGGCACCTTTAAAATAAGCAAGTAAGGGTCCAAACAACTTTTAAATATTATTAGTTAAAATTATGATGCACTTTTGATTAAATCAATAGTAGATATATCCTTATTTACATATTTTACACACACAAATTCACTTTAAAGAAATTTTTTTTCATAAATAAAAGCTTTGTCCCCTTATGTTCCATTTGTTAAAACCAAACATCAAAATGATTAACAATAAATAAATTAGGGAGATAAATCCAAGAAAGAGTTATGCTTTATGAAGTTAATTTTACCTACAATGTAATTGGAAACATGGTCTCCGCTTAAAATCAGTTGAGCTAGAGGACTCAATAATGAAAATAAAATGAGAAAATGAGAGCACAATCTTTTTTACATGATAGATATACATAATATATTCATTATTTATTATAGTATAAGAAATATATAAATGATTATCTTCATAACCCTCTCACTTTTGTATTAAAATGCCAACTTAATTTTGTAAAAGAAAATAATAGGATCATGCTTAAAAAACTTTTGCTATAATATAGATCTATCACTAATAATTGATGAAATCTTTTAGAGTACTGTTTGGAAACTTGATTAAAAAAATAATAAATGTAATTTATGACTAGTTTAAAATTATATTTTTTTAGAAATTTCAAATTAATGAAATGTAATTTACTCATAAAAAGATTAAAATTCTTTTCCAGCACGCTCATGCATAAAAACAATTAGTTTTAACTCATTATTACTGACATATGTCTTGGTTTTATTTATTTTTAAAGTACAGATTATTGTTAGTTTTTGCAACAACTAGTAAGTATCCCGTATAATGTACGAGATATTTTAAATTCAGATAAAATTTTAAAAATTTAGATTAAAATAGAAAATATGTTTAAATTTTTTAAAAATGATATTCATAATATTTAGATAAAAAATTAGAAAAAAATAAAAGAGAATTTGAAATTAAAAAATAAAATTTAAAAATAACATGTATTATTATTTGAGGAATAATACAATAACAAATTTAGTCACTTCAAAAATTTATATTATAATTTAATACGGTGGATAGAACCCAAAAGAAGATAACATTTGACATATCCTTTTATGTGGACATTAATATCTAATTATTCTTCACCACTATAATTGGCTATAAATGAGTATTGAGTATTAATGACATGCTCAAGTGATACCAGCGGCTCTTGACTATAAGGTATATCTGTTTCCAATTGGATTTCGTAGTCAATGAAAAAGAATATTAGAAAAATATTTTCTATCACATTTTTTTAAATATATATTTTTATTAAACTACATCACACATTAAAATATATATTTAATTTTAATTAACATGTAATTATTTTAATTAATATATAATTAATTTAATTAATGTATAATTAAATTTAAATATATATTTTAATATGTGACATAATTTAATAAAAAATAATATTAAAAATGTGATAAAAAATGTCGAACACTTCTCACTCAACTAAATACTTGGTGGTACTGTGTGCAACAAGAAAGGTTATCATGACCACTAATAGTATTATGATAATGAACACTAAGAACAAGACCATTAAAGATAAGGAAAAGTCTAAAGTGACAAGATATCTGTGAACATTGGATGACTGGCTGCTCAACAACAACAAATTTAAATGTTTATTAACTGATCATACAGTCAATCACTAGTATTCATTTTTTTTCCTTACACAAAAAGTTAGTAATCTCACTCAACTTTAACCATGAGGTCTGTATTTTTTTGGGTACTAGGTCTGTCATATTTAACAAATTAAATTTCATGTAAACGAATTTTACACTTGAATTTGAAATTCACTTAAAGCAAACCGACTAGTATGGATTAATTTTACACTAGAACTTGGGAAAACTGAGGATTACGTGCAGAGCTTGATAAGAAAAGCAACTATATATAGAGACCTGTTGATTAAATATTTTATGTGATAGACTTATAATTTATCTTATTAGTTTAGTAAAGAATTAAATTAAGCTAATGAGTTAAACTCTTATTAGGTAAAAGGAAAATAACAGTTTTATAATTATAATAACTGTCAACTTGATAGAAGTTAATAGTATTTAAGAAACAATTTTTATGCAAAATTCTAGGTTTGTTCATAGCTATCAAGGTTTCTTTTTCTTTCACCATCGCTAAAGTAGAAGAAGCATAAAAAAAGGTAAAAGAATAAAAATGAGTTTTGAAATCTCTCTAAAGCTTTTGAAATACAGTCTATTAACTATGCATAGATAAATATTAATGTTTTATTACACTTTTATTTGTGGGAATCATGAATTCCAAGATCTTTATGTTTAAATGGTAGTATTCTATATTAAGATTCTTAAAAAACATACAAGTTAACATATGGTCTCAGAGCATGATTATGGAATTTATAATTCTCCATTAATGATGATTGTTTTTTCCAATTTATAAATGAACCCTAATGGTAAAAATTTAGGAGTTATTATTATGTTATTCACCTGTGTAACATTCTCTCTAACCTAATAGTCTTAATCTGGGTTATAGAAGCTAAGTAACTTTGATATGAGTTACCTGTTAAATCAGGTAATTTTTTGGATCAGTTTGAACGTAATTCTATAACATCGAATATAAGAAAATAATTAAAGTATTTATAGAATTAGTTTATATGATAGAAATAAATATGAAAAATTTATTTCCTAACTAAGAACTACTGATAAGAATTGTAGAAAATTTGAAGAATCAATTAAGTTAGGTATTTTTAAGGATATTGAAGAAGAATCAATGGAATAGTTGAGGAATAACTAAATAACTAAAAAAATTATGAAATTTTGTAGAGATGACAAGTAAGATAAAAAAATATTTTGGTATAAAATATTAATTAAGATAAGTATCAGTAAGTTTATTACTTAATCTCTAAGTTTAATGTAACTTAAAACTGAGTAGTAAAACTTAATTGACAAATAACAATATATGAAAAGTTATGAAAAATTAAATTCAAGTATTAAAACGAGTTTTAAAATTTTCTATAACACTTGTGAATACTTGAAAACTCAATTTTAAAAGGTTAAAATGTATTCAACAAATACAAAAGTTCCAAACACGAAATTTTTATTACAAACTTATTTCAGCCACCGACTTGCTTTCTCTTGAAAATTCTCCATTTTCCTTCACAATTTCACTTCACTCTTGCGTATCAAAAACGGAAACAGGGCAGCAGCTACACGGCCACACACTTCCACTTTCTCACCTCCATTTTTATTATCTTTCATCTCCATCTTTATCAATCACTTTCTCATCCTTTCTCCACTCTTCATACACGGCGAAACCAGTCCTTCACAATTTCACTTCACTCTTGCGTATCAAAAACGGAAACAGGGCAGCAGCTACACGGCCACACACTTCCACTTTCTAACCTCCATTTTTATTATCTTTCATCTCCATCTTTATCAATCACTTTCTTATCCTTTCTCCACTCTTCATAGACGGTGCAACCAGCAGAAACAGAGACAAAACAGGGGCAGTATTTACGTGAACAAGGGCAGCATTTACGTGAACAAAAAAGGGAGAAAAGAGGAGAGAAAAACAAAAAAAGATTGAAGACCAAGACTTAAGGAATTAGGAGGGAAGGTAAGGGGTTTATGTCATTAAATTGTTCCTCTTTTTTATGAATTTTTTTTTTGTCACCCTCATGAACGGCCAAAACAGATTGTTTGTGGATGATTTTCCATTGATTTTTGACTTGGAAATTATGATGTTGGCTGTTGATGTTCAAGTCATCAAGTGTACACATTGGTTGTTGAATTTTTTGGTTGGTGACTTTCTTTGCTTGTTGTTAAGGTCACGGCTGAATCTATGCAAAGCTGATTATTTTTATTGACTTTGAAAACTTGTTTTGATTTAAATTAAGCAAACCGTGTGGGTGTGCTTCCATTTTCAAAAAAAAAAAACTGCTGTGTGAGTGAACTCACGCTTAGCAAACCTTGTATGTGTGCCTTGATTTTCTATAAAAGCTGCTCAACCGTGTGCTTCCATATTTGAGTTTCTTTCATGCTTCCTTATTGACTTATAAGTCGTGAGATGCACTGTCAAAAACTATGTGAAGAAGGAAATTGTTGATTGTTGAATATGTTCACACTTATAGTAGTTGAACCGTATGTACATTTTGTGAGTAATGATTGACCATGACTTCGCATTTGTGCCAATCTTACGGCCAAGCAAGGGTTTTCTACCCTTATAAACTTTGAAATAAGTTTATTTTTGTGCCTTGTTTTAGTGTACACGGCCAAGGCTTTATACCATCTTATTTGACCTTGAATTAAATTGTTTTATGTGACTTATGTTCATACATAATTCCAATTGATGTTCACGGCCAATAATTAGTTGTGTTACTTTTGTTAACTTTGAATTGTTAATCATTCTTGGTCACATATACTTGTGCTGAATTAAGTTTAGTTACTTTTGTGCTTTAGTCTCACACTTTGAATTCTATGTAAGTTAATAGAAAATGATGTGGTTGGTGGTTGTAAATGTCTAATTGGCCATAAATTAGAGTCATGGCCGTGACTTGATGTTGCTTAAAGTCCCTGATTATAAATTGATTATATCATTGACCATTGTAGTTAACATTGCTATTAATGGTGAAATGTGATAAATGAGATAGTATTGTCGAATACTTAATGTGTGATTGAGATTATAATATTCTTGACTAGTTATGTTGAACTATAATGAAAATTTCTTGGTTCCCTTAATTCTTAAAGGTTGAGCCATAATGGTAATTGTATTGTGTTTGAATACAGTGCTCATAGAATTTGTGTTTGAATTAATTATGAGAATGTTATTCCCAAATTTATGAGTATTCCTTAAATTTTGAATATATTTGACTTGAGTGAATTTTGGAGTTTATCCTCTTTGAGGGAAGAGTATCTGGAATTCCATTAGAATTATGAAAATGAACCTCCGTGACGAAGGAGATCCTATATTCTTAAAATTTCTCACTAGTTTATTCACATGCCTAGTTTTCCCTCATGTATGCATATAAGCATACTCAAGAATAGTTCTCTGTGACATACGTAGCAGTGTCATGAATAAGTTGGAGTGCATTTGAAAGTAGACTATTACCTAGTTTGAGGTAGTGAGCTCTACCTTGAGTATATAGAACCCATGTTATGTGAGGTGACCTTTACTGATTTAGTACACTATTGTGGGTTCTGTGGGAATTAGCACATGAATAAATGAGCACGGTAGTGAATTTCTGCATTTAATGTCATAATATGACTTTATTGCATTATGAGAACCGTTGTATGAAATTAAGATCATGGTTCTCGTTAATAACTATTTAATGAAATTACTATGAATGAAATGTGTGTTGTTTGATAATAAACATTTTTGAAATAAAATTCTGTTTCGGGAATAGAAATGACCTGATTTGACATTTTACTATCTTTCTAGTATATAAAGTACCTAAGTTTTAAATTATGTTTTTTTTTGAAACAGTTGAAAATATTATAATGATACTATTTTCAATTGTATTACTGAGAATTCTCACCCCTTTTTTGTTTGTATTTCCGTAATATTTCCAGGTATGTGTAATTCAATTGGCAGTCAAAGGAAGAAGATCTAGGATATGTTTTGATATTCTCATGTAATTATGATATATATTTAGGTAGCTGCTACAAAATATGTAATATTTGAGTATTGTAATGTAAATTGTATACTGTTCTTATTATGGTATGTATAATATGTTAACATTCAAAGACTCATATTTTGTGCAATATTATATAACTTTTATTACAAATTATTTAATTAATTTATGTGACATGTTTAATTTTAATTACTAATGCGTATTTCCGGATACGTATATAGTAGTGAAATTAAGGATGTTACAAGCTACATTATGTAAATTAATTTTATGACATATTATTGATTCTAATAATGATATGCCAATCCTAATTGTTTTCGTAAATCAACGAAAATTCAATAGTTAAAGAATATGCAGAACGACTTTACGTTATTGGTTTCCTTTTGTAATATTATGATAGTCGTAAGGTACTTGCAGAACGTCTTCATAGCTGATCTCTGATTGGTATTTGCATATTATGTTTGTATATTGTTTTTATACATCGCATCTCCAACTTCGTTCAGCATATTATATTTGTATATATTGTTGTGGCACATCACCCTATGTGCTTGCAATATTTTTGACCCCATTATGTTTATAATATTTAATTGTTCAAAGAATTGATTGCAAATTGATACTGCAATGAAAGTAATTATATTATATGATATGATTGCAATATTATTTTAATGAGATATTGATTTTTATGTAAAATGCTATTAATTTGGGATGATATCATATGAGATTTATTAATCATTAAAGTGATCAAATCTTTAAGTTGATTTAATATTAAATTACATGAAAGTTGTTTTAAAGAATACGCAATATTTGATTTTTTTATGCATAATGCTATCAATTTAGAATGATATTATTTGAGATTTGTTAATCACTAAAATGGTTAAATCTTTAAGTTAATTTAATTTTAAATTATATAAAAGTTATTTTTTCAATTACTCAGAATAGATGTTGTGAATGACATAATGACTATGTGTATAGGTAAATTGAAGTTCATTATTATAAGGTATTTATGAATCGTCCAAATGTTGATTAGTTGCCCTTATAATAAATGGACATATTTGTTAGTAGTATAAGTGTACTTTTAGTTTTATTTATATATCCAAAGATAATAAATATTTATAGTTATTGCATATATATATCATTGCCAAATTATGTAAATTTTATTAGCATTATTATGTTGAATATGGTATATTGATGGATCACTTAAAGGAAAACATTGATATACATTGAATGATTAAGTGATTTGTTGTCTGAATCTATATAGTATGTTAATTTATGACTCAAGGTATTAATGTTAGACATATGATTATTACAGTATTTATTGATATGCATTCGCATCTCTCATCTATTCTAATTTTTAATGGACTTAATTTCTCTGAATGGAGTGAGCAAGTCCAGTTTTACCTTAGGGTAATGGATTTGAATTTGACTCTTCGAGTAGAGAAATTAGATGCTATTACTATTTTAAGCACTGATAAAGAGAAAATTCATTATAAAAATTGGGAAAGATCATACAAATTGAGTCTGATGTACATGCAGATGAGTATAACTAGTAATATTAAGTCAGCTATTCCTAAAACTAAGAATGCTAAAGAAATGATGAAGTTTGTGGAAGAGCACTCACAAACTGCTGACAAGTCTCTTACTGGGACATTAATGGGTACTTTAACCATAATGAAATTTGATGGTTCTCATACTATGCATGAGCACATCATTGAAATGACAAACATTGCAACAAGAGTTAAGTCATTGGGAATGGAAGTATGTGAGAATTTCCTTATGCAATTCATTATGAACTCATTACTGCTTGAGTATGGTCTATTCCAAACGAATTATAATATCATGAAAGATAAATGAAATGTGCACGAATTAATATTTGTGTGGGTTGTATTAAGGAAAAACAAACAAAACACATAAAGAAAGGTGCCACGAGAAACACCCAGCTTCTTAAAATTGTACACACTAATATATATGGACCCTTTGATGTTAATTTTTTCATAAAGAAAAGTATTTTATCACCTTTGTTGACAATTATTCACGTTATGGATATGTCTATTTGTTACATGAGAAATCACAAGCAATGAATGCCTTAGAAGTTTATGTAAATGAAGTTGAAAGGTAATTAGATAAAAAGGTGAAGATCGTAAGGTCAGATAGATGTGGTAATATTATGGAAGATTTGATGAAATTGGACAACACCTAGGTCCATTTGCTAAGTTTCTAAAAAAGCGTGGCATATGTGCTCAATACACAATGTCAGATACACCACAACAAATGGTGTATCAGAAAGGCATAATCGAACTTTAATGGATATGGTTAGGAGTATGTTAAGTAACACGTCTTTACACTTGTCATTGTGGATGTATGCTTTAAAAACTGCCATGTTTTTGTTGAACAGGGTTCAAGTAAGGCAGGTCTAAAGATACATTTTGAACTGTGGATAGGTAAGAAACCTAGTTTAAAGCACTTGCATGTTTGAGGATGCCAGACAATCAATGGTTATTTCATTGGTTATCTAGAAAAGTCTAAATGATATAGATTTTACTGTCCTACCCATAGTACAAGAAATGTTGAAACTGGAAATGCCCAGTTCATTGAGAATGGTGAAACCAGTAGGAGTAAAGCTTCAGGAAATATGGAGATTAAGAAAGTTAGAGTGCAAGTTCCTTTAACTTGTGCTCCTACTTATGAAATTTGTTGTTTCTCATGTTGTTGAACAGCATAACAATCAAGAAGAACAACAAATTAATGATCATAAGGTTAACAATAAACCTATAGTAGAATAACCACAAAAAATAACATTAAGAAGATCTTAAAGAGAAAGGAGATATGTTATATTGAATAACTATGTGGTGTATTTACAAAAGTCAAAAAATGACTTGGGCATTAATGATAATGATCTAGTTTCGTTTTCACAATTCATTAATAGTGATAATGTTAATACATAGTTAGATGCCATAAAAGATGAGCTTAAATCAATGGAACATAATGGTGTATGAGACCTTGTGGAATTACCTGAAGGGTACAAGAGAGTTGGGTGTAAATGGATCTTTAAGACTAAGTGTGACTCTCATGGTAACTTTGAACGCTACAAGACCCGTCTTGTTACCAAAGGTTTTGCTCAAAATGATGGCATTGACTATAAGGAAACACTTTCACCAGTTTCTAAGAAATATTTTTTCATAATTATCATGACATTAGTAGCTCATTATAATCTAGAGTTGCATCAAATAGATGTAAAAACTGTCTTTTCAAATAGGAATTTAGAGGAAGATGTTTATATGGATCAACCAATGAGTTTTTTAGTTAAGGGGAAAGAACACATGGTGTGTAAACTTAAGAAATCAATATACAGACTTAAGCAAGCTTCTTGACAATGATATTTCAAGTTCAATGATATTGTTGTATCCTTCGAATTTAAGGAAAACACTGTTGATCAATGTATATATCTAAAGGTCAGTGGGAGTAAGTTTATCTTTCTGATTTTGTATATTGATGACATCTTGTTTGCAACTAATGATCTTGGTCTATTATGTGAGACTAAGAAATTTCTCTCTAATAACTTTAAAATAAAAGATATAGGAGAGGTAAGCTATGTGATTGGAATAGAAATATTTCGTGATAGATCACAATGATTGTTGGGTCTGCCTCAGAAGGTCTATATCAATAAAGATATAGAAAATGGATAAATAGCTAGTAAGTATGACTCCAATTCAGAAAGGGGACAAATTTAATGTTATGACATGCTTTGAGGCCATTATTAATGAATTATGATTGCAGAATTTTATTTAGGACCTGGAATTGTCGATAGTATTGCCAAGTTGCTAAAGTATATTATCTACAACAATCTTCTTTTCTAAAAACGATAAGTATTCTAAAGGTGCTAAGCATATGGAATTAAAATACTTTACAATTAAATAAGAAGTTCTGAAACATAGAGTGCCAATATAGAGTATGTTAGCACTGACTTTATGATTACTAACCCTTTGATGAAAGGGTTACTGCCCAAAACATTTAGTGAACATGTTGAAAGTATGGACATTATTGTATATTATGTAATGATTATGTTTTTATGTACTTTGACACTCTGAGCTCATGAATGAATATGTTTGTCTTACCTATTTTCCTAGTTTGCATACATGATTGAATATGAATGATGATAACAGATTCTTTCTGTAATAAAGTCATTATTATTATACCAATTATGTGCTTCCCTTTTATAGGTCATGTCAAAGAGATGACTAATTCTGTAGTACATGGAAGGGATAATGTCGATTAGGTGATATACGACCGCCATGGCTCATGTTAGTTTATTCTTGGTCATGATGTATGATATCCAATGTAAAGAAGAGTTTGGCTATATATATAAATTTATATTATGTTTTGACAGACTTATCAAACTATAAAGAAGGTAATGTTACATGAGCCAAGTGGGAGAATGTTAGATTAAATATCTCATATGAAGGGTTTGTGACTTATCTCATAAATTTAATAAATAATTAAATTAAGTTAATAAGCTAAACTTTTATTGGGTAAAAGGTAAATGACAAATTTACAATTATAGTAACTGTTAACTTGATGGAACTTAGCAGTATTTAAAAAACTGTTTCTATGCAAAACACTAGGTTTGTTCCTGGCCGTCATGGTTTCTTCTTCCCTCACCATCACTAAAGTAGAAGAAGCATAAAGAAAAGACAAAGGAATAAAAAGTGAGTTTTGAAATCTCTCTAACGCTCTTGAAATACAGTCTACCAATTATTCATAGATAAATGTTAATGTTTTACTACACTTCTATTTGTGAGAATCATGAATTCTAAGATCTTTATGTTTGAATGGTAGTATTCTATATTAAGATTCTTAGAAAATTTACAAACTAACAAGACCAACTAGTTGTATGCCATGGGTAAGTTCAATTTGAGTCATACTGAGAAAAGGCATGGCTTGGTGTAGTGCACCATAGACCTTACTAACGAGGGGTGCAGACAGTGTACACTGACTTTGTTGGGCAACATTTCCAAATGATGTAGGACAAAGGTAGCATGGGAGCTTATGGCTCCAAGCTGTAGGATAAAGTTTGATGACAAGATTTTGTACCACATTACTAATCAAACAAGATTTCCTAATTCACCTATGCCTAATCCAGTTACATTTAGAAGATTTTTTTTTTGTTTGCAAGGTACACTTAGAAGATTATTCATATTAATTTGTTTTCTTGTAACTATTAGGTTTACTTTGTAGTTTGTACTTTGCACTCTACACTCAAATTGTGTTAAACTACAAATACATCAATAATTAACAAATTAAGTGGTCTCTTATTTCAGCTTTAGAATTCAAAGTTGTGGAATTGTAAGGTGTGGGGTTGGTCAGCCTTATGTAGATTTCTTTATTATTTTGTGGACTAACTTTGGAAACTAGTCTATCCCACAACTATATAGTATATTGACAACTAACAGTTGATTTTAAACAGTGAGTGCATGGCTCCAGAATATGTTGTGGAAAGGTTATTTTCAGTGAAATATGATGTTTTTAGCTTTGGAGTTCTTCTATTAGAGATTATCTATGGGCAAAGGAATGGTAGATTCTACCTTTCAGAACATGGTCAAAGTCTTGTTATGCATGTGAATTTTGCTTATCTTACCTCATCAAGAAATTGATTTTACAAAGAGAAACAAATGTGTCAACTTTATAAAGTTTTTAAATTTTTACATTTGCATTCAAACTTGGAGACTTTGGTGTGAAGGAAAAAGTTTGGAATTTATAGATCCAATTCAGGAAAAGTCATATGTTGCCAGTGAAATTATGAAGTGCATAAACATTACAGGAAATCAACTAATCATGTCCATGGTTGTTCGCATGACCCAATCCCAAGCAACCAACATTTTCGGTTGGAAGAATGTTCAATGGAGAAGAATCAACATCAAAGAAAAAAGGATCCTTCTGTTAATGAAGTAATAACAACTAATATTGCACCCCGATAGTTTGTATAACAAGATAAATGTTTTGCTTTGTACAAGTTGTTAAAATTTTGGGTAAAAACTAAAATATAATAACCTCAAATTATTTGATGAATTTAACCTCAAATTATGACATGCACAAATAATATATATTGAGTTATCAGGTTACTTGAAAAGATGATAATGAGGTGACGTCCATAACTGAAATCTTAAAAGTGACCTCGAGCGGTGTGAAGGAGAGAAACTATTCATATCCCATAGTAGTTTACTCTTGCATTAGTTTCGACGGGGCAATTGCACGCACTAGAGTGGTTAGGAATATGAACATCTCCATTATGTATATAATCTCATAAGAATGGGTTAAACTACCTATCATGGTAAGTCCACACACAAAATCCAATAATAAAACCTACTTATGAGCAGTGCTTAATTATAGGGGTGTAAGTGGGTGGTTTGGTTCGGGTTTTGGGAAAAAATAAATCTGAACCAATCAAAATCAATTGGTTCGGTTTGGTTCGGTTTTCTTATTTTTTGATTACTAAATCCGAACCAATCCGAACCGACCATTTATGGATTGGTTTGGTTTGGGTGATCGGGTTGACCATTAATTTTTTTAACACATCCTAATTTTGTATGATTCAAATTTTATGAGATGTCTATGAAGAGATATCCTAATTCATGCCTTCAATTTTGAATGCTAAAAAGGTCATGTCATACATACCACATTGCATAGAAGGTCGTTGCTTTAAGTCTTTGTTTTGGAGGCAGTCCCTTCAAAGCTTGACATGCAAAATTCTACAACTCTTTAGGTATTGTTCCAATAAGATTGTTGCCGTGAAAAATTCTACAAACATAAGAACCAGATATTAGCATCAACCATGATATTCAGAACTAAGACACATGATAATAACAATGATTAAACAAAAAGTGATTCAGGATGACACATATACAGTTCTTGCAAGTAGGTGATTTGCCCCAATTTTGGTGCAAGAAATCCCCTTAATGATGATCCTGAGATATTTTTGCAAGATAAAAATGACTATGTGAAGGAAAAGCAATTATACGATCTTGAATATGAAATTTTAAAGAACTAAATCTAAACTTAAAAAGAGAGAAATAAGGGACATTGAATAAGGTGGCAGTTTATTAAGTTAATTCAGTTCAAATAATTAAACATCCCATTCCATTTCAAAAGCATGTAACACCCCTCCACAAGAGGCGATATCAATAGTCAGTACAAACATAATAATGGGTATCACCCAAAGTCAATCCAAACTCAATCTAAAAAAAAACATCAAACATGAATCATCAAATCCAATTTATCTTTCAACTTCATCTACATCCTGCAATAAGGACAAACAAAATGTTAGAATTTGTGTATACTAGATTTTAACAATCAATCATAATATACTTATAAATATTACCTTAAAAGCTTGAAAGACTAACAAGACTTCTTTGTCAAGTGAAGCATCAAGATTACTCATCATGGGTCAAGTTATGATCTTCAATATATTAAATGAATGAATAAATGTTACATTATAAACAAAAAATATAAGTACTAAGTACTAGCAATTAATAAATTGAGTAAGATAATAGTAAATATAACCTCAAATTATCAAAATCCTGATTGAAACCCCACTTCAAGATTTGAAAATAATCCAGACAACTCTAAAAATTCAAACATAAACATAAAAGGTAAACAAAATTAATTAGTAACAATAGTAAATATAACAACAAATAAAAAACTTGAGAATTAAAATTAAGTTTCCATACCTGATTCAACCTTCTCCACTTCTTCCATTTCATCACGTAGTTCAAGATTCTTTTTAGGAATCTTGATCCAATTCTGAGTACAAATCAATGCCTCAATAGTGGTGGGATGCAAGGAACTGCGAAATGGGTCAAGAACTCGACCTCCAAAGGTCTTTGAATGCGACTCGATGATACATTAGACACTGGAATAGCCAAGATATCCCTAGCCATACGAGAAAGAACATAATATTTCATTGATTTCCCTTTCCACCATTTGAAAATGTCAAATCCAGGAGTATTGTCCTCAACATCATCCTCTTTGTATCTTTCTAACTCATTCCTTTTCACCTCACCTTGCTTTCTCCTCACTTTCAATCTAAATTCATCTTCCCAACCCTCACCATCATCACCAAAACCATCATCACTAGCATGAGATTGTGAGGCAACATTTGAGGTCAATCTACTAGAATCACCAATATCAAGAGGAATGGGATGCAATGACAGATAATGGTCAAACAACTTATCAATCAAACCTTTCAATCTTTCCACCATCTCCTTGCACTTATCCGAACCATCACCATACATCTTATTAAAACTAAACTCAATATATTCAAGTTTATAACGTGGATCAAGAAAAACAGCCACAAACAAAAGAAAGTTTATGCTCCCACTGTTTTCCCAATATTTGTCAAACTTGACTTTCATATTTGTTGCCATTCTTTGTAGCCCTACATCATTGTTTTTCCTCCACTTACTTAGGGTCTTTTGAATGTCACATAACTTGTGAAAAAAAAAATTAGATGTAACATGCAATAACCCCGAAAAAGAAAGAGTTACATCATAGAATATTTTCAAAAGCTTGACAAAACTATGTGCACGACTCCAATCATCCCTAGTAAGAGGTCCTCCTACATTGTCAAGGGCTAACAAAAATACATTATCTGCATCTTCTAGGCGATAAAATGCCTTTTCATATTTTTCAGCAACATCTAACATGAAATAAGTAGAATTTCACCTGGTTGGCACATCAAGGGTTAACATTGCCTTACTAGTTATACTAGCCTCTTGGACACACGTCTTAAAAGTAGAAAATCTAGCTGGAGATGACCTAACAAACTTGCATGCAGCCCTTATCCTTTCAATTGAAACATCAATTTCCTTTAAGCCATCACTAACAATTAAGTTCAAGATGTGAGCACAACATCTTATATGCATGAACCCTCCATTTAATAAAGAAGTATGATTCCAATCACTCATTCTTCTAAGCAAATATACAATTGCAGTACTGTTAGCACTTGCATTGTCAACAGTCACACAACAAATCTTTGAAATCCCCCATTCTTTCATGCATTTCTCTAAGGCATTTCCTATGATTTCACCTTTGTGGTTAGCTATCAAACCAAAACTTATTATTTTCTTGTTCAATTCTCACCCATCATTAATGTAGTGAGCAGTTACACACATATAATTCAAGTTTTGGATTGAAGTCCAAGTATCAGTGGTAAGTGAAATCATTTGGTGATTTCCAGACAATATGCACTTCAACCTCTCTTTCTCCATTTGAAACAATTGCATGCAATCTTTAGCAAGAGTGACACGAGAAGGAATTTTAAATCTCGGTTGAGCCTCACTCATCAAATCTCTAAATTCTTGGTTTTCAACAAATTTAAAAGGAAGCTCATCAACAATTATCATCCTAGCAAGTGCATATCGAGTTACCTCTTGATTAAATTCAACAAGTTTCATGCTAACACTATCAAGATCATCCTCACATTGTTTGCCAATACCAATTATTTTTTGCCTTTTATCAAATACCCTATGTGAATTTTTCACACAAATCTTCAAATGCTTTAGCATGTTTGAGGTCCCATGACTAGTACTATTGCATGCATATTGTTTATTGCAATAGTTACAAGTAGCCTTATCATTTACTTTCTTGAAATGGGCCCAAGCATTAGAAGGGGGTCTACTAGGTTTCCTTTTCAATACCTCTTGTTGTGATGGGGGGTATCTTGTCCATGTGATGATGTTTCTTGTCTTTGTGTTGGAGCTTGCATTGGAACCTCTCCTAGTTGCATGTCACAAGTTGGTGTTGGAGTGGTAGCACTCCCAACTTGAGTTCCACTACCACTAGTGCTTGGAGTCTCACTAGTTCCAAATGGATCACTTGCCATTTGTTAGTATCAAGTAACCTGCAAAAAAGACAAAAATATAACTATTAATTAAATATATTCCTTAATCAGGTTGGGTGCATATGGTTGATTAATGAATTAAAAAATTGGAGGGCAAGGATCACTGACTGGAAACTTGGTGAAATGGGAATGATAAACATTCTTAAGTTACAAAAGTAATCCCAATAATAAAGGCGTATTATTTGCAAGTATTTTGCTAAAAACTCCTAGCTTATGGGTGGTTGCTATTAGACAAGTATTTTACTATGGTGATTACAAACCTATGCAAGCTTTGCAGAATAAGTGAGGGAAGAAGATATGCTAAGGGAATTTGGGCATTTCTAAGAATTTGGAGGGGCAGGGGGTAATATTCTGTGAGAGGTATATCCTGTGAACTAATATGATTCTACAATTTTTGGCAATTATATCTTCTGAATTCTGATGATCAGATCAGCTGGCTGCAAATTTACTCTCTCAAGCATGATATCACAGATGTGCAGTGTCTCATGACAAGCTTGCTATTAGCCATTAGAAAAGTTTTACACCTCAAGGTAGCCAACCATATGAAGTCTCAGCTTTTAGTTTCTTTAATATAATTCTGCTTCAACTAATTCATTCTTTTCCTTGTCACTTTATCATCCTTGCAGAAAACATTCTACCTCTTCAATCTACTTGTTGAAAGCACATGGCTAAACAGAAGCTCTCAAATCATTAACAAGGTAAATGCAATAGGAAGACCAACTTACTATACATAGCTCTAAACATATCCCAGAATTCTTGTAAATCTATATAAAGGATATAGGTTTAGACAAGGTGATACACCAAGCTAAATTTGGTTTCAATGAAGAATGTTAATTTACCAAATTTGAGAATTGAGATGCATCCATTGATTCAAGATAAGTCCCATTTTTCTAAAATTCGCATGTACCATTCAGAGCAACATAACAGCCACTAAAATTCGCCAGTCACTGCTACGGAGATTGAAGACTTACCGGCGAGGGAGAGACAGGCGACGGAGAGACAGCGAATGACGCGGTGCAGCGACAGAGAGCCAGGGAACGAGCTATGCGCGAGGACGCAGCGAGGACGCGATGAGGACCGGCAAGGACGCGGCGAGGGAGACAGGCGAGCTGCGATGGCGCAGCAAGAGCCAGGAGGAATAGTTAGGGTTGGTTTTGGGAAATTTGGAAGGGAATGAGGAAATGAAAATTATGAAGAATGAAGTAATTAGCAGTAACGAATGAAGTCAATAAGGACTAAGGAGTTTAAAAAAAAATTGGTTTGGTTCGGTTCGGTTCACGGGTTTAAAACTCAGAACCCGTGAACCGAACCAATTGAGCATCAATTGGTTTGGATTTTATCCAAACCATTAAGTATACTTGAACCAAACCAAACCAAACTAATCGATTCAGTTCAGTTTGGTCGGGTTGATCGGATTGCCCGAACCAATTTACACCCCTACTTAATTATAACAATATTGATCACTATATAGGCTGTAATAATATACTTTAATTATTTTGATGTCTAATTAATAAGTTTTGTAAAATATAATGTGACTTATGCTAGTTCACATAAAAACTAATAAAGTTGATAAAAGTAATCTAACACAAGTTTGTATTGTACAAGTGATTACAAAAAATTGGATAGTCTCCTCTACAAATGACAATATCTTTCTTTTTAAGTTTATTTGTGATGGAAGAGGCTCCTTAGAAGTCATTTTATGCTTGAGAAATGAATAGCTTACACAAGATGCGAACTAAGGAGTTATTTATCGAATTCTCAATTCTTTTGGATAATGATTTATGAAATAACATGTATGTAGGGCCACTGGCTTGAATATAGATTAAAGAAAGAAAAAAAAGTTTTGATGTAACACAACATAGATTCTGAGACAAATCTAATGATGCAGAAAATATGTGACTTATTGCATTTGCATATGTAAGGTGTTATTGTAGCATTTGAATATGTGTATGTTTTTTATTTGAGAGCTAATGAACTTTCAAAAATTCATATTTTTACAGTTCAAAATCTTGGATTTTCATCCTCTTTTAATCTCTTTGATTGAGTTTTGTTCTCAAGTTTTATTATGTTTTTATTATTTTAAATTGTATTTTTATTACGTATTTTATGTGTTTTTGATAGGTAATTGCACATGGAGAAGATTGTATGCCTAAATAAGGAGCAAAATTTGGATTCTCGAAGCATCTTGACCTTTCCTCAGTAATTGAGTTATATCTTGGGTTACAGAGATTGGATCGACGCGCCATTTACCTCATTGGAAAGATAATAGGAAATTCTAGAGTTGCACACTTAAGCGTCTAATTTTTTACTGATTAATAAGTCAAGCATAGAGAGGAAAGCACAACGTGACTAAGTAGACAAAAAATGAGCGCTTGAGCACCCAATATGTTTAATGATGTGTTTTGAAGCCTATAAATAAAAGAAGTAAGGTTTGTGGGCAGATATCCAGGAAAGAACGCAACAGCCGTCAAAAGACACAAATTCTAAAGTGGTGTAGGCGCAATTAGGCTTGAAGATTAGGAATTCTCTTCAACTTTTCCACCTATCTATAATGGAGTTTGTCATATTCTTTCCTTTGTGTTCTTCTTTCTCCATGTGTAACTAAACTTTTTTCGTTAGGGTGATGATGAATCTTGATACTTGGAAGATGTAAATTCTTTTATGGTTTTAATCTATGTTTTTATTTCATGGTTTACATATTTATCTCTTCTCTTAATGCTTTTCTAAACCTAATTAATTTAGGAAAATTTTTTTGGGTTATGTATGATTTAGAAAAATTGTACACGAACATAAAACATGTAATAAATACCATAATTTCTGCAATTGTTAGGAATAGATGTGAGTTGTGTAGTCTTTCTCTTAATTCCTTCATTTTTTTATAAAGTCTTCTCTATTTGGGGTTAGACTAAAGGATTAATTAATTCTAAATAGTATGAAGATGATTAATATATGAAGGGATTGTATATTGATTAATTTTGAGAATTGACCATAAATCATTGAAATAGAATTTGATTAAACCAATATTTGATTTTGTATTTAAAGAATTCAAGTGAAATCAAACCCCTAATACTTTCATGTCATTATCTTTCACCTTTGCCCAATTGATTAAATTTTACTCTTGTTATTTTTGCTTATTTTTATGATTATTATTTTCTTTTATTTTTATCAACTCTCTTTTTCGATAGCTTAGATAGTGTCAATTTGACAAAATTAAAAATTGTCAACATAATCCTTGAGGGAACGATATCTTATTCATTTCTTTTCTTTTGCGATTTGGTGCACTTACTAATATCACAACAAGATTTTGGCGTCGTTTCCAGGGATTATTGTTTGTCAATATTAAATAGTAGTTGAAAAAATAATAATTTAAGCACTTATTTTTTATTTATTTTTATTTGATTTATTTAATATTCTTTTTAATGTGGTTCTTTTTTTCACTCTTGTTTTCTTTGCGTATTTGTTTATTAGTCGTTTATTTTTATTTTTATTTTTAATTATTTTTCTTGACTTCACATTAGTTTGCTTATTAGATTGTTTATGTGAGGTACGGTGAATCAGGAAGAATTACTTTTTGATTCGAAAATTGAAAGAACATAAAGAACAAATAGGAAAACAATTAGAGAAAGAAAAAGAATTTAAGAAAAAAATGGCTAAAACTACTGAATAAAGAATACACATTTTAACTGATTATGCAACTTCATCTTTTGAAAGTATCTCAACTAGTATTGTGCGACTTGCTATTCAAGTAAATAATTTTGAGATTAAACCAGCTCTGCTACAGCTAGTGCAACAAAATTAGTTTGGGGGAGGTCAGGCAGAAGATTCTAACTTACACATTACTAATTTCTTGCAGTTGTGCGACACTATCAAATATAATGAAGCAAGTGATGATGTTATCAAGTTAAGACTCTTTCCATTCTCTTTGTGGGACAAGGCTAAGAGCTGGCTACAAGCCCAACCTCAAGGAAGCATTTCTACTTGGGATGATTTGGTTAGTAAGTTCCTCACTTAGTATTTTCCTTTATCATTGTTCGTGAAGATAAGGAGTGAAATTGCGTGCTTTACTCAAAATCAAGGAGAATCTCTCTATGAAGCATAAGAAAGATTTAAGGAGTTGCTAAGAAAATGTCCCCATCATGCTTTCGAAGTTTGGCAGCAGATGCAGATTTTTTATAATGGTTTGAATCATTCCGCAAGACTTATGGTTGATGCATCTATAGGTGGGTCTCTAAATACTAAAATTCCTGAAGAGGCCTAAGAATTGTTTGAAATAATGGCCACTATTGAATACTAGATGCCTAGTGGAAGAGCAGTAATTAAACAGGGAGCTATGAAGCTTGACACTCTTGATGCTTTACTTGCGCAGAATAAAAGTCTTTCGCAGCAAATAGCTAACATCACCAAGCAAGTTGGGAATATGCAGGTGAATTCAGTGAACCATCAAGTGTTAATTTGTGACTTCTGTGGAGGTAATCACGCTGATGGTGGATGTGAGGCAAGTAAGTCAGGTGTTATTGCTCCAGAGTAGGCCAACTATAAGGGAAATCCTTCAAGATCACAAGGTAATCCTTATTCTAATACATATAATCTAGGTTAGAGGAATCATTCCAATTTCTCTTAGAGCAATCAAATGGTATGATTGAATCCTCAACCAGAGAAGAAGTCTCCTCTTGAGATTGCACTTGAGAAACTTTCTCCATAAACCTCTATTTTTGTGCAATAGACTTCCACTTTTATGGAGAAACAAGGGCAAAATTTCAAAATCAAGAAGCAGTTATTCAAAGATTAGAGAATCAAATAGGTCAGATAGCAAAACAGTTCTTAGAGAGACCTCTAGGTACCTTACCAAGTGATACATGTTAGTCATGGCAACTATCATCCAAGAGGGGGGTGAATTAAGTGATTACAAATTTTTAAAACAACTTTAAGAAATTATGCATTTTGATAAATTCAATCAACACATGCAGTGGAATAAGTCTAACTATTATAGATTACTTAAAAATAACTTGGGTTATGAGATAAATTAAGCAAATAAGCTAAATGTCAAATTCAACTCAGCATATATAATTAAAGTATAAATGCAAAGGAGACAAAAACTCTTTGAAAACTTTTATCAAACACTTGAAATGTAATTTTCTTTAAAGTTATTTATTGATTAAAATGAACGAATAGAGAAGATAGAAAAATGCACTTGTAAATGAACAACCCACATAGAAAGTATTCAAGCAAAAATATGAAATTAAAACATAAATATAAAGGAGTTTGAGTTTAGAAAAGCAAACACAACATTTACTCTGGTTCAGCCATTAACCACTGTGGCCTACGTCTAGTCCTCAAGTAACCACTTGAGATTTTTCACTATCAATGCAAGCTTGAATAGGTGCTTGCTACTGTTACAAACTAGAGTGCTCCTTACACCTTAGGATACCTCACCCTTGTGCTTGAGCCTCAACTTTCAGGGATACCTCACCCTTACAATTTCTCTGAGGGATACCTCACCCTCGTTACAAAGAATCAAAGAGTAGAAGAAAGAAGAAATTCTCTTAAGAGTGTGTATTACAAATTGAAACACTATGAAGCTCTTTCAGGATATCTCAAATTTTAGTGAAAAAGAGCACAAAAATTTAGTAAAAATGAATCATAAATTAAAGCAAGAAAGAATTGGGTGTTATTAAAAGATGACCCAAAAACATGTATTTATAGAATTCTAAGAAAAAGAGTCGTTAGGTATCATTTATTTCAATATTAAAGCCTCTGAAAATAGTCATTACGCGTTTCCTTGGTCGTGTTATTCAAATAACAACATTGTTATTCGAATAAATCTTCAAAAACATGTTTTGGAACGTTTTCTGGGTCGTGTTATTCGAATAACAAATTTGTTATTCTAATAAATCTTTAAAAACACGTTCTAAAACTTTTTCTGGGGTGTGTTATTCGAATAACACATTCCTTATTCGAATAAACCACTATGGTTTCGAAACTGACTTTAAATAGTCATAATTTCTTCATTTCTTATATGTTTAAAGCAAATGCTTACTAATTTAAAAGATCTGAGTCTATTTTCAAATGAAATAATTTCAGAACAAAATTCAAAGTATTTTGAAAGTTATGATCAAAAGAGTAACCAAAGGTCAGTTTTGCAAAACTCAAACTACCACCATAACTAGCTTTTCAAAACTTGTTTGTTAGGTATTTTAGCATATAAAAACCATTTTTAAAGATTTGAAAACATATTTGAGATATCCATAAGGCTTCTTACATAAAGACCATAAGTCCTATAAGTTATACCATTTAATCTTCCTTTGAACTTGATTTTTGACATGACTTTGATTTTATTAATACCTTCTTGAAATAGACATTCACATTCTCCTTAAATTAAGCTTAATTGAGATCTTTTACTTTTTTATTGCAATGCTCACTCTTGGTACTTGAACTATCCTACAAAGTATTACTCACTTAAATAAGCATAGTTAGTCTAAATTCATAATTCAATATCTTCATATACATGATTCATAAATGTATAACTCTAGTTAGTCTAACATACATATAAGATTTTCATAGACACATCCAAATAAAATATTTATTAATTACTAATGAATATGTTCTATATAGGATGCAACGAAGAACATATGCAAAGTGTTCTTTTTGTCTTGTATTTGTCATCATCAAAACTTAACATATTAAACCATTTGGGGCAAACTTATTTCCATAATACAATGGTTAATTTAAAAGAGCAATGTATGACAATGTTCTTGAGGAGTGGAAAAGTTATTAGTCTGCAACTAAAAGAAGATGAAGCTAAGGAAATACTTTCTCCTCCAAGTCATGATCAAGGAAAAGATGGCGATAAAGAAGAAGAGATCGAGAAGGACAAACTGAAAGAGGAACAAATAAGAAGAAGAAAAAAAAAGATGCAGATTTGGATAAACCTTTTGACCCTTCACTATATACGAGGCTTCTGTTTCCTTAGAGACAGAAGAAGGAGAATCAGGAGAAGCAAGAAAGGCAGTTCTCAAAGTTCCTTGATATTTTCAAGCAATTGCAAATAAACATCTATTTTGCTGAAGCACTCGAGCACATGCCTTCTTATGCTAAATTCATGAGAGATTTGCTATCCAAGAAGAAAAAGTCAAAGGAGGATGAGATAGTCATGCTTACTGAAGAATGTAGTGTCATAATTTAGCAGAAGCTACCACCAAAGTTAAAGGATCTTGAAAGTTTTAACATTCCATGCACGATCAGCAAACTAACCATTGAGTAGGTTTTATGTGACTTAGGAGCTAGCATCAATTTAATGTCATTATCAATTCTTCACAAGTTTAGGATTGAAAAAGTGAAGCCAACTATGATGTCTCTTCAATTAGCTGATCGATCAATTAAGCATCAATATAGTATAGTTGAAGATGTACTAGTAAAGGTGGATAAATTCTTTTTCTAGTAGATTTTGTTATTTTAGATATGGACAAGGATGCTGACATTTTATTTATTCTTGGAAGACCGTTCTTAGATACTTCAGGAGCACTGATTGATGTGCTAAGAGGTGACCTCATTTTGAAGGTTAGGTGACCATCAATGTTTTTGATAAATTTGCATCAACTTCAAATCTCTATGCCCCCTTCAAATGCATTCAAGGTAAGTCTCAACAGGATTTGGTTTGTAAGAGCCATTCATTATCAATTATTATTGATCCTCCCACTTCCAAAATGATTGATGAAGAAGAAAAAGGTCCTTCTATCTCTAAGATTGCCGGAATAGGAAAAAGGTCCTTCCATTATGCATAGTTCACTGTAGACTGATCTCTCATCTGTTGATCAATTGAAACCACCCTGGCCTGGTGGAATTTCTCATGCTAAGATGAAATTAGGATAACCTAGCTCAAGTCAAGTTCAAAACACCTTTGGAGGTACTTCTAAGGCCATTGACCAAGGATGGAGGCACAATTCTGAAAAGGAAATGCTTCATTTTACTTTTATTGCTTAAAGTCACCTTAATTATTTGAAAAGGCAACATCGAGCTAATGACGTTAAACAAGCGCTTTTTGGTGTTATCTGTAACACCTTAGCTCTGATTACCAACTAATGTAACACCCTAGCTAAGGCATCACATTTCTGACTTCCGACTCATAATCTGAAAATAAGTTTGCACAAAGTTTGAGTTATAAAAAAAATATGGGTTTCAAAATTTCTTTTCGCAGAAATATAAACTTACTAAAATTTATAGGTCATACTGCAAACAATATATTTAAAGAGCTTAATATATAATACTTGACACTGATTAATAATTTGAAATTTCATAATTTAAAGAGAAATATAAAATTAACAGACTTTTTTTTTGACAGTAGCAAACCCCATGACGGGTCCTACTTAATAGCACGGTACAACACTAATGAGAAACTTTAACATACTTATTCCTTTTTCTGTCCATCTTGATGCATCAGACATCTGTTCCTTTGTCAACACTGCACATCTTCGAGTCCTGAATGTCCACTCCTTATTATTATCACCAATCTCAGAGTATTCATCGCCCGTTATGTCTAAGACAACTCGATCCTTCTATTATTTGATTTTAACAGTACAAACACAACAAATTAACATAACAAAGAGGTGAGATCACCTACACCAATACCAATATGGCAAAGACAGAGATAACACACACCAAATAATATCATACGATAGATCATACCATATTCATGCTATCGGCATTAATCAACTATCATCATTTAATCATTTATCAGGTTCAATCATCATAAACAATAATTATAATAATGTCCTCAACAATTATCATCATCATCATCTAAGTATTCAAAACAATTGTCATAGCTCATTACCAATATTCCTCAATTAATATATCACACGATATAAATGTTCAGATTATGCATGTGCACAAAGACTCGCTTTTTCAAAAACAACTCCATGGAGGTTTTCCAAATTTTGAGAAGAATGCTCTGGTCAATTCAGCCTTATTCCAAAGACAATCTTCCAGTAGTAGAAAAGAATCGTGTTCTTGTCGGGTATCGTCAATGCGTTGCAACGGATCGCATCGCTTGATGGCACAGTGGTACTCGCCACCGTCCACTAGTCGACCGCTACCGCGCCTCGACGCACCCCAAGATCCATCATAGATCTCACTATCAATTCTCATTCCCTCTTCAACCACAAGGGCCATAATAGCTTTTAGCTATCTTTTATACAATGCACGAATTTATCAGTGCAAGTCCAACCCCAACGGGCCAAATCTTTTCATTTGTACAATGCATGAATATATCAGTGCCCAACCCCAACGCCAAATCTTTTCAATTTCATTTATACAATGCACGACTATATCAGTGCAAGTCCAACCCTAACGGGCTAAATCTTTTCAATGCATATATAATGCATCAATTTCAAATACAAGCATCTCTTTCCAATGCATATAAAATGCACCAAATACCAATCATAGGCAAAACACGTCATTCTCTCATACAGTGTCCATACACTGATTAAACAGTAATTATACTGTATTTTCAACACAAAATCATGTTATCATGTTTTCATAGTTATAAAACACTTTCGCCGTGTTTTTCACAAAATTGTGCAACATTTCTATTTCGTTCTCACAATTTCCAAAACATTTCTGTTACGTTTTCACAATTCCACAACACTTCTTTTACATTTTCTCAACACCGTAACACTCTTGTTACGTTTTTAAAACTCCAAAACATTTTTATTACATTTTCAAAATACTGCAACTTTTCTGTTACACCTTTTAATCATGTACTAATTTTTCAACATTTTTTTAATCGCATAAAAATATACGTTTCTCAAATCGCGTCATGATTTTTCATCATTTTCAAAATCGCATAACTAAAAAATCATTCTTTTAAGTTACATAAATCATTTTCTATCATTCTCAAAATATTTAAAACACTTTCCAAATCTCATAACAATTTTCCACCATTTTTTTCATAATCGCGTAAAAATATTTAATCACTTAGTGATTTTTCAACAGTAGTTCAAAATATTTCTCAATGTTCTAAACATTATTTGAACTTTCAAATAAATCAATATCCTTTTCAATACGTTTTTAAGATACGTAAATAATTTTTCACCATAATTCTATTACGAAAATATTTCTCAATCTTCAAAAATTCCATTTCATCCTTTCTCAAAATATTATGACTTTGTATTTCATTTTTCACATTTTCTTACTCAAGAAAAGCTTTTTTCCACGTTTCTTTACTTAAGAAATTCTTTTTCATCATCATTTCAAAACTTAATATTTTCTAACGTACTTCCAAACTTGAAAATAAGTCATACGTTAGTAAATTTTCAAAATACCATTATATTCTCCATTTTTCAAATCATTTCCAATTAATCCTTTCTTCAAAATAAATTGAAGTTTGAAAATATTTTTGTTTACAAAATTTAATTACTCAAGTGAGTAAATACTCGATTTCCTTTTCAAACTTCTTGTATTAAATCAATTATATTTCCACTTGGTTATAAAACCAAATCCATTTGTTCAAATTCTTTTTCACTTTCTTTGCAAATCCTTAAAATCAACATTGCTATTTTCATTTAAAACTCATGTTTAGTAAAACACTTAGAAACTTTTTACACAAAATAAATTAATAGAAATTCCTTAATATATTTTTCTCAAAAATCACTTTTTATTGATCTAGTCTTACACAATCACATTTAGTTGATTTAATTATTATTTCTAACTTTAAATTTTCTAACGTTTTCCAAAACTCAATAAATTCTCCGTTAGTAAATTTAAGTTTGCAAACGTTTTTTTTATATTTCTAAATCACTTCTAAAAATAGATTCTCTTTAAAATAATTTGAAGTTCAACACTTTCAATCTTCTTTATGAAAATTCTACTTCACTTAATCGATAACACTTAATTCCCTTTCCAAAATCCTTATTTGAAAATTCTTGTATTTTATAACATCAAAATATTTTTATAAATTATCAAAACCTTATAGATGGTCATTGGAACCATGAAATATTTTTCTTTTAACTTAAATAAATTCTATTTCTTGTTTCTACACAAAATGAATCAATAAAAATTCATTCTAAAATTTGTGTTCATGTTTTCTTAAAAAAATAAACCTTTAGTTTATTTTCCATACTTCTCAAATCCATCCAATTTTATTCTTCATAAGAATATTAATTTGTAAACACCTATTTTGAGGTGTCTTGATCAAAATTCTCATTGTTCTAGGGATCAAAATTCAATTTCCTTGTTCTTGAAAAATTTCAACATTAACCCTAATCAAGGGTAATCAAAACCGAATCCTTCCTTGGCCATTGGAACCAAGATTAATTTTCTTTCCATCCACATATCATGACATACATATATATATTTCATCTTGAATATCACAAACATGCCATATACTCATCATGCATAATATAAGCATATCATCAAGATCATAAAATCATGCAAAGCATATTAAGCATAGACAAAAATAATCAAGGCATAGGAAAATAATCAAAGCTCACAAAACATACAATTAATTATTACATGACCATGGATTGGAATTCTCACATGAATTCACAATCCATCAAATATAAGACCATCTCCCACCACCATAATTGGTTGGTGAGATGGATCTCCCTCTTACCTCTTGAAGATCCTCAAAGCTTCTTGATTTTGCTTCTCTTTCCAAGTCCTTCACCACCAAGGGCTTCTCAAATTCAAAACAAAATACATAGAAATTAGTATACTAAGCTTGATTAAGAGGAACCATGGATCAAACATGGTTTAAAACTTTGAAAATCAAAAGAAAAGTGAAGATTAGTAAACTTCATCATTAATACCCAAGAACTTTGACCTTGAAGAAAATCCATGAAGAGAGGATTTAGAGAAAATCTCCAACATGAAAGTTGTTTAGAATATCATGTAGATTCAAGATCTATGGTTGGATGAAATTAAAAGATATTGGAGAGTGGTTTTTGGTAGGTTGACCGAATGGTTTCTCTTGTAGCACAAAGGTTGAATTTTTGATTTTTGATAGAAACTTGAAGCTTGAATTTGAAGCTCAAGATGAATGATTTTGGAAAAATTCATAACTAGAGATGTTCTTAGAATGGTGTTTAGGTTTAGGAAATGTGTTTAGATAAAATTTTAGGAGTTTGGAGACATGGCTTCTAGTGTTGACCGAATATAGAGAAAGAAAAAGGAAGAGAAATGCTTCTTGGTGTTCTTGAGAGTTTGAGAAAAAATGAAGACTTAGATTTTGGAGAAATGTTGAAATGAATATTGAGAGTACACAAAGAGGGGCTGCTGCCGTGAGAGTGAGAGAATGGAGAGATAGGGAATTATTTGGCATAATTGATTCAAAATATGACTAATTAATTGCACATGGAATCTCCACTTGGTCAACTTTTTTTCCTTGGCCTAAAAAGGCTACTCCAACATGTCTTGAACATGTCTCCCCTTCTTCCTTGCTTCCAAAACCGCCCCCTCTTAATCATGCATGCATGAAGTTTGTCATCTTTTCATGCATTATTTGAAGCATTACTAATCAATCTTAACTAATTTTCTAATTACATAACTAATTAATTAGACATATTATTTCATATATTATAATTTCTAATTAAAATTAGGATATTTAATTAAGAATTAGATTATTTAATTTAGTTTACTTAACTTGTTAATTAGGCCATTAGATTAATTAAATTAGGCTTAAATAGTTTAAGGAGTTATTGTGTTTGAAGAAAACAAAGAAATCAATAATAGAAATAATATAGTCATCAAACCTTTTTTTTTCTATGTCCACCACCGTAGCCTCCCCCTCCATGCATTCTAAGTGTGCAAATAATTCAATGTAGTACATAATTGATCAAGACTTTTTAACAATGACATAAAGCAACAATGACATAAAGTAACTATTATTAGTCATCAAAACTTTTTCTTTGTCTCCTAACAAGCCAAAACCGTCCCCCTCCTTGCTATATGCAATAATATGGTCATCTTTTTTCATGCAATTATGTGAAGCATTCTAGCCATTGATTAATTCAATGGTTAGGATTTTAGGTAGATTTTTATTTTATTTTATTTTGAAAACTAAATCTGGTAATTAGATCTTCCTACTTGAAATTCTAACCATAAGATGTATCTCCAAAATTAAGGGTCAAGATAGCTTCTTCTTACTTTTAATCCAATGGTCATAATTAGTCTTTCTTTTTTTTTAAGACCAAATCTCCACCCTTGATTAATTCTTTATCCAATTGTCCATAAATGGTCTCCTTCACTTTTTAAGACTAAATCTCCACCTTTGATTTAGTCTAAATCTAATGGTTGTAAATGGTCACCTTATATCATCAATTTTACACCATTGATTAAATCTACGATTGATATTGAAGTTTCATTTAATTTTATTCTAACACCATTAATTAAATTAATGATGATTATCTTATACTTCTTTATTAAATTTATTTCTTAACTATTAATTAAATTAATGGTAGATATCTAAACCACTAATGTTGACTTAACAATATAATTTCTATTGTTATCTACTAAAAATCTCACGAAAGAATATATTTATCGTATTTTTATCTTTCGATAAATAAATACAAGACAAAACAAATTTTCTAAAACGTTTCCTGGATTCGGGTTTAGTAAGATCCCCTGTCTCCGTCTAAACAAGACAAATTTTTCTATACGTAGAAAAATTTTTCACTTTATGGGACCCACCGGGCCCACGTATGGCCACACAGGCCCACATACCCCTCGTGGGGCCCACAAATAGAAAAAATTCAAAATCACACATAAAATCATAAAAATTAGAAAACACACAAATATCGATCGATTACGTAAAATAATTACCTAATGGTAAAAATTAAATTACGTAAAGTTTTCTCCGGCCAAAAATTTTTATTTTCCTGACACGGAGCAAATCACTCAAAACGATTAAATACGCTGATGGGATATTCAAAATAATTTTACAGCGCTCAGAATTTACTAAACAGTAAAATTCTGTTAACTGTCAAAATTACTGTTTAAGATATAGGAAATTTGGGGTGTTACATTATCCAAGTAGCTTCTATATTCAAGAGGGGGTGAATTGAGTAATTAAAAAATCTTCGAAAAACTTTTCACAAACACTTTAATTGAATGAAATGAATAAACAGGGAAGATAGAATAAGTTCTTGCAAATTTAATAAGCCAATTAAAATAATTTAATTGAATATACATGAAATTAAAGTGCGAATATAGAGAGAAGAGTTCAGAAAAGCAAACACTAGGATTTATCCTGGTTCAGCTACCAACCACTTATGAACTACGTCCAGTCCTCAAGCATCCACTCAAGATTTTCTTCACTATCAATGCAAGCTTTCAATAGGTGCTTGCTGCCATTACAAACCTAAGCACTATTCACACCTTGGGATACCTCACCCTTGTGCTTGAGCCTCGACAACAAGGATACCTCACCCTTACAAATTTTTTGAGGGATACCTTACCTTCGTTACAATAAAAAAGGAATAGAAAAGGAAGAAATTTTCTCAAAGAATGTGTATTACAACTTGAAACACTTATGAAGCTCTCTCAAAAATATCTCAAGAATTTTAAAATAGAGCAAAATATGAGAAAAATGTGAAACTCATATTAAGAGTAATAGAAGGATGTTTTTCAGTTGTTGATCTTGTCCAAAGATGACCTTAAAACACTTATTTATCGTGTTCTCAAGAAAAAGACCCATTAGGGTAATTTATGGTACTAATAAAAGCCCAGAAAATGACTGTTGCGCACTTTCAGCCGCGATGTAATCGATTACAAGGATTATGTAATCAATTACATTATTTTTGAAATTAGTTCTGGGTTTTCTGAGCTGGTGTAATCGATTACATACATCATGTAATCAATTATCAAGCCTCTGGAAGCAGTGTAATTGATTACAAATCTCATGTAATCGATTACAAAGCTTTTGACTTTTGAGAAATGGTTTCTCGTATGTTTGTAATCGATTACTAGACATTTGTAATCAATTTCAAGCTCCCAAAGAAGCTGTAAACTGATTACTAAGTCTAAGGATAAACTTACAAACATCCTTGAACCCATTCATAAGCCCAATTTAACTTTGTAAACATTGAGATTTCAGAAAACTTGGATTGTTAAAGAAATAAACTTGTTTTTCATAAATCAAGGCTTTAGAAAACTAATTAAAAAGAACTTCATTTAGAAAAACCTTGAGATAATTAAGAGAGCTTCTCACATTAACATTCTAAGTCCTAAAAACTATATCAGCTTTGCTGTCTTTAGACTTGGTCTTCGACTTGGCTTTGTTATCATCAAAATGCGTACGATCTTTACGACATAAGCATTCACATTTAGGAAGCTACCCAATTTTTTTCTCTTTTTCTCTTTTATTTTTATTTTTGTTCTTATTTTGTTATTTCTTATTATCAATTTTCTAGTTTTGTTTTGTAATTCGTCAGCTTAGGTGCCTCCCCGAGTTCGAGCCTTTGTAGAGGGATGTATATAACCGTCGGCCGTCAAAAAGAGGTTTTTTTTCTTTTCTTTAATATTTTATTTCTATTTTTATCGATTTTATTTTGTTATCATCACCTTATTGTGTTTTAAGTCATAAACTGTGCATACCAGTGTATTGAATTGAATATCTAATGATTTCATAAATTGTGGATTGATCTACTTTCTTAGGATATCACATGAGAATCCATTAGTTACATTTATCTTTATTACTTCGATTGTGTAAGGATTTGATAGACCTTGGAATATAAATGCATGTCAGGCTTAGAGAAAGCTTATAGGGTTGTATGTGTATGAATGACTTGCTTCTAGAAGTTGTTAGATTCTCTTTTGAGGTGAAATCCTGGACAATGCATGATCAAGGAACTGATAAGGGCCTTCTTTGGATCGTTTGAGCCTTTCAAGCCAACCTGTAAACACAGTATGTCCCTAGGTCCCTTTTTGTAGCCTTGTGTATGTTTGACCTTTATTTCTTTTCTTTTACCCATATTTTCCTTTCTCTTTACCTTATAAAAAATTTATCCTTCTTACACACCCTTTGTTGAATGCATATCTTGTATTATTTTACTATTAAAGCCTCAGTCATTCTTTGTGCATGAAGTATTTAAGGAGCTAAAAGAAAAGTGAAAAAAAAGTCCACCCAAAAGTGTTCCAAAGAAATAAGTTTGGGGGTGAAAAGGAAAAAACTAAAAAGAGAAATAAAGTGATGGATTCCTATGCTCCATTTTGCACTTGTTCAACATTTTGAGGCTTGGATTATGAAATGTGCATGATTATGTACTGCAACTTTTGTTTTATTTATCTTATCCCTCCTTTCTTAACCTTCACCATTGGCCTTACATTATAAGCTTTGTAAAGACCCTGTTGATCCTTGGTTATGTGTTGTTTACATTAGTGGAGAAAGAGATGAAAAATAACCCTATGGATGCGGATTTGATGTACATTTGTAATTTTATAAACCTATCCGGGCTTGTACTTTATTTTTAGGAATTGGTCTTACATTCATGTCTATGAGAAGTCATTTATGCATAAGAGTTGCATGTGAGATACGATGTAGCAATTGGATTGTACATGTGTGACACTTTGAAAAGAGATTGTGAAGCAGTTTCTGAGGAAGTGAATAATAATCAATAACTAGTATTGTCATTTTTTGAGTTTGCATGTTTTGGGTTTTTAGTTGTTTATTCTTTTTGTTTTGTTTTTAATTCTTTTTTCTTTTTGCTTGAGGACAAGCAAGAAAAATCTTAAGTTTGAGGGAGTGATGAACCTTCAAAAATTCATATTTTTACGGTTCAAAATCTTAGGTTTTCATCCTCTTTTAATCTCTGTGATTGAGTTTTGTTCTCAAATTTTATTATGTTTTTATTATTTTAAATTGTATTCTTATTACCTGTTTTATGTGTTTTTGATAAGTAATTGCATATGAAGAAGACTGGATGCCTAAACAAGGAGTAAAAATCAGATTCCCGAAGCATCCTGACCTTTCCTCAGTAGTTGAGTCATATGTTGGGCTACAGATATCCGATCAAAGCACTATTTGTGGCATTGAAAAGATAACAGAAAATTTTAGAGTTGCGTGCTTAAGCGCCCAATTTCTGACTGATTAATCGGTCAAGCAGAAAGAGGAAACCACAGTGCAATTAAGCAGCCAAAAATTGAGCGCTTAAACGCCTAATACATTTTAATGACATGTTTTGAAGCATATAAATAAAGGTTTATGGGTATATGTCCAAGAAAGAACGCAACAACCATCAAGAGGCACAAATCATAACGTGGTGTGGGCGTAATTAGGCTTGAAGATTAGGAATTCTCTTAAACCTTTCCACCTATCTACAATGGAGTTTGTCGTATTCTTCCCTTTGTGTTCTTCTTTCTCCATGTGTAACTAAACCTTTTTCGTTAGGATGATGATGAATCTTGATACTTAGAAGATGTAAATTCTTTTATGGGTTTAATCTATGTTTTTATTTCATAATTTATGTGTTTATCTCTTCTTTTAATGCTTTTCTAAACCTGATTAATTTATGAATGATTTTTTGGGCTATGTATGATTTGGGAAAATTGTGCACGAACCTAGAACTTGTGTGAAACATCATAATTTTTGCAATCGCTAGGAATAGACGTTGTGAGTTGTGTGATTTTTCTCTTAATTCTCTTATTTTTGATAAAGTCTTCTCTATTGGGGGTTAAACTAAAGGATTAGTTAATGCTAAATAATGTGAAGATGATTAATATACCAGGGGATTGGATGTTGATTAATTTTTGGAATTGACCATAAATCATTGAAATAGAACTTGATTAAACCAATATTTGATTTTGCATAAGAGTTCAAGTGAAATCTGACCCCTAACCCTTTCATATCAATGTTTTTCACCTTTGCCCAATTGATTAAATTTTACTCTTGTTATTTTTGCTTTTTTTATTATTGTTTTCTTTTATTTTTATTAACTCTCTTTTTCGATAGCTTGGATAATGTCAATTTGACAAAATTAATAATTGTCAACATAATCCTCGAGGAAACGATATCTAACTCACTTTTTATTACTTTTGCGATTTGTTGCACTTACCAATATCACAACAAGTTTTTGGCGCCGTTGTCGGGGATTATTGTTTGTCAATATTAAATAGTAGTTGAAAAGACACTAATTTAGACACTTATTTTTCTTATTTAATTTTTATTTATTTAATTTTCTTTTTAATGTGGTTCTTTTTTTTCACTCTTGTTTTCTTTGTTTATTTGTTTATTGGTCATTTATTTTTATTTTTATTTTTAATTATTTTTTTACTTCACTCTAGTTTATTTGCTTGATTGTTTATGCAAGGTATGATGAATTCAGAAGAATTACTTTTTGATCCAAAAATTAAAAGAACAGAAAGAGCAAACAGGAAAGCAATCAGAGAAAGAAAAAGAATTGAAGAAAAGAAAATGGCTGAAACTACTGAACAAAAAAGACACACTTTAGCTGACTATGTAACTCCATCTTATGAAAGTATCTCAACTAGTATTGTGCGACCTATTATTCAAGCAAATAATTTTGAGATTAAACCAGCTTTGCTACAACTAATGCAATAGAATCAGTTTGGGGGAGGTCATGCAGAAGATCCCAACTTGCACATTACTAATTTCTTGCAGCTGTGCGACACTATCAAATATAATGAAGCAAGTGATGATGCTATCAAGTTAAGACTCTTTCCATTATCTTTGAGGGACAAAGCTAAGAGCTGGCTACAAGCTTAGCCTTAAGGAAGCATTTTTACCTAGGACGATCTAGTTAATAAGTTCCTTACTTGGTATTTTCCTCTATCAGTGTTCGTAAATATAAGGAATGAAATTGTGTGCTTTACTCAAAATTAAGGAGAATCTCTCTATGAAGCATAGGAAAGATTTAAGGAGTTGCTGAGAAAATGTCCTCATCATGCTTTCAAAGTTTGACAGCAAGTGCATATTTTTTATAATAGTTTGAATCATTCCATAAGACTTATGGTTGATGCATATATAGGTGAGTCTTTGAATACTAAAACTCCTAAAGTGGCCTAAGAACTGTTCAAAATAATGGTCACTAATGAATACTAGATGCCTAGTGGAAAAGCAGTAATTAAATAGGGAGTTATGGAGCTTGACACTCTTGATGCTTTATTTGCGCAGAATAAAAGTATTTCGCAGTAGAAAACTAACCTCACCAAGCAAGTTGGGAATATGCAGGTGAATTTAGTGAACCATCAAGTGTTAATTTGTGACTTATATGGAGGTAATCGTGCTAATGGTGGATGTGAGGCAAGTAATTTAGGTGTTATTGCTCCAGAGCAGGTCAACTATATGGGAAATCCTTTGAGATCACAAGATAATCCTTATTCTAATACATATAATCCAAGTTAGAGGAATCATCCCTATTTCTCTTGGAGCAATCAAATGGTACCATTGAATCCTCAACCAGAGAAGAATTCTCCTCTTGAGATTGCACTTGAGAAACTTTCTCTACAGACCTCTATTTTTGTGCAATATACGTCCACTTTTATGGAGGAAATAAGGGCAAGTTTTTAAAATCAAAGAGTAGCTATTCGGAGTTTAGACAATCAAGTAGGTCAGATAGAAAAATAGCTCTCAAAGAGACTTCCAAGAACCTTACCAAGTGATACAATGGTTAATTCAAAGGAGCAATGCATGACAATGTCCTTGAGGAGTGGAAAAGTTATTAGTCCTCAACCAAAAGAAGATAAAGCTAAGGAAGTACCTCCTCCTCCAAGTCATGATCAAGGAAAAGATGGCAATAAAGAAGAAGAGATTGAGAAGGATAAACTGAAAGAGGAATAACCGAGAGGAAGAAGAAAGAAGAAGGATGCAGATTTGGATAAACCTTTTGACCTTTCACTATATGCTAAGCTTCTGTTTCCTCATAGACTAAAGAAGGAGAATCAAGAAAAGTAAGAAAGGCAGTTCTCAAAGTTCCTTGATATTTTCAAGCAATTGCAAACAAATATCCATTTTGCTGAAGCACTCAAGCACATGCCTTCTTATGCTAAATTTATGAGGGATTTGTTATCCAAGAAGAGGAAGTTAAAGGAGGATGAAATAGTCATGCTTACTGAGGAATGTAATGCCACAATTCAATGAAAGCTACCACCAAAGTTAAAGGATCCTGAAAATTTTAGCATTCCATGCACCATCGACAAACTGACCATTGAGAAGGCTCTATGTGTCTTAGGAGCTAGCATCAATCTAATAACATTGTCAATTATTCGCAAGCTTGGGATTGAGAAAGTGAAGCCGACCATGATGCCTCTTCAATTAGTTGATTGGTGAATCAAACATTCATATGGTATAGTTGAAGATGTGTTAGTAAAGGTGGACAAATTCTTTTTTGCAGCAGATTTTGTGATTTTAGATATAGACGAGGATGCTGACATTCCACTTATTCTTGGAAGACCGTTCTTAGCTACTTCAGGAGCAATGATTGATGTACTAAGAGGTGAGCTCATTTTGAAGGTAGATGGAGATCAAGTGATCGTCAATGTTAATGATAAATCTGCATCTACTTCAAATCTCTATGCCCTTGTCAAATTCATTCAAGGTAAGTCTTAATAGGATTTGGTTAGTAAGAGTCATTCATCATCAATTAATGTTGATCATTCCACTTCTAAGATGATTGATGAAGAGGAGAAAGGTCATTCTATCTCTAAGATTCCTGGAATAGAAAAAGGTCCTTCCATTATCTATGGTTCACTGCAAATTGATCTCTGATCTATTGATTAATTGAAACCACCATGGCCTAGTGGAATTTCTCATACCAAGATGAATTCAGGACAACCTAGCTCAAGTCAAGTTCAAAACACCTTTAAAGGTACTTCTAAGGCCATTGACCGAGCATAGAGACACAATTCTAAAAAAGGAAAGACGTCATTTTACTTTTGTTGCTTGAAGCCACCTTGATTAATTGAAAAGGCAACGTCGAGCTAATGACGTTAAACAGATGCTTTTTGGGAGGTAACCCAAATTTTTTCTCTTTTCCTCTTTTATTTTTGTTCTTATTTTGTTATTTCTTATTATCAGTTTTCTATTTTTGTTTTGTAGTTTGTCGGCTTAGGTGTCTCCTTGAGTTCGGAGCCTATGTAGGGGCATGTATATAGTTGTCGGCCGTCAAAAAGAGTTTTTCTTTTCTTTCTTTAATATTTTATTTTTGTTTTTATCGATTTAATTTTGTTATCTTCACCTTATTGTATTTTAAGTCATAAACTATGCATGCCGGTGTATTGAATTAATATCTATTGATTGTATAAATTGTGGATTAATTTATTTTCTTGGGATATTACATGAGAATTCATGAATTGCATTTATCTTTATTGCTTTGATTGTGTATGGATGTGCTTCCCATCTTTATGTTTAAGAGACCTTGGAATATAAATGCATGTTAGGCTTAGAGAAAGTTTATAGGATTGCATGTGTGAGGATGACTTGCATCTAGAAGTTGTTAGATTATCTCTTGAGGCAAAATCCTAGACAATGTATAATCAAGGAAATAATAAGTGTCTTCTTTGGACCATCTGAGCCTTTCAAGCTAACTTGTAAATACAGTATATCCCGAGGTTCCTTTTGCAGCCTTATGTATGTTTGACCTTTATTTCTTTTCTTTTACCCACATTTTCCTTTCCCTTTACCTTATAATTTTTTTTTATCCTTCTTACACACCATTTGTTGAATGCATATATTGTATTATTTCACTATTCAAGCCTCAGTTATTCTTTGTGCATGAAGTATTTAAAGAGCTAAAATAAAAATGAAAAAAAAAGTCCACCCAAAATTGTTGCAAAGAAATAAGTTTGGGGGTAGAAAGGAAAAAAAAAAGAGAAATAAAGTGATGGATTCCTATGCTCCGTTTTGCACTTGTTCAACATTTTGAGGCTTAGATTGTGAAATGTACATGATTATATACTGTAACTTTTATTTTATTTATCTTATCCCTTCTTTCTTAACCTTCACCCTTAGCCTTACATTACAAGCTTTGTAAAGACCTTGTTGATCATTGGTTATGTGTTGTTTACATTAATGGAGAAAGAGATGAAAAATAACCCTATGCGTGTTTGATGTACATTTGTAATTTTATAAAACTATCTGGGCTTGTACTTTATTCTTAGGAATTGATCTTACATTCATGTCTATGAGAAGTCATTTATGCATGAGAGTTGCATGTGAGAGATGATGTAACAATTGGATTGTACATATGTGACACTTTGAAAAGAGATTGTGAAGTAGTTTTTGAGGATGTGAATGATATTCAATAACCGGTATTGTCATTTTTTGAGTTTGTATGTTTTGGGTTTTTAGTTGATTATTCTTTTTGTTTTATTTTAAATTCTTTTTTATTTTTGGTTGAAGACAAGCAAAATCTTAAGTTTAGGGGAGTGATGAATTCATATTTTTACAGTTCAAAATCTTGGGTTTTCATCCTCTTTTAATCTCTTTGATTGAGTTTTGTTCTGAAGTTTTATTATATTCTTATTATTTTAAATTGTGTTCTTATTACGTGTTTTATGTGTTTTTGATAGGTAATTGCACATGGAGAAGACTGGATGCCTAAACAAGGAGCAAAATTGGATTCCTGAAGCATCCTGGCCTTTCCTCAGTAATTGAGTCAGATTTTGGGTTATACAGATCGGATCGACACACCATTTTTTGGCATTGGAAAACTAACAAAAAATTTTGGAGTTACGAGCTTAAGCTCCCAATTTCTGACCAATTAATTAGTCAAGCACAAAGAGGAAAGCAAAGCGCGACTAAGCAGCCAAAAACTGAGCGCTTAAGCGCCCAGTACGTTTAATGACACGTTTTGAAGCCTATAAATAGAAGAAGTAAAGTTTATGGGCAGATATCCAGGAAAGAACGTAGTAGACGTCAAGAAGCATAAACCCTAAAGCGTTGTGGGCGCAATTAGGCTTGAAGATTAGGAATTCTCTTAAATATTTTCACCTATCTATAATGGAGTTTGTCATATTCTTTCATTTGTGTTTTTCTTTCTCCATGTGTAACTAAACATTTTTCGTTAGGGTGATGATGGATCTTGATACTTAGAAGATATAAATTTTTTTATGGGTTTAATTTATGTTTTTATTTCATGATTTACATGTTTATCTCTTCTCTTAATGCTTTTTTAAACCTAATCAATTTGGGAATGATTTTTAGGATTATATATGATTTGAAAAAATTGTTTACGAACCTAGAATTTGTGATAAACACCATAATTTTTACAATCACTAGGAATAGATGTTGTGGGTTGTGTGATCTTTCTCTTAATTCCCTCATTTTTTTTATAAAGCCTTCTCTATTTGAGGTTAGATTAAGAGATTAGTTAATTCTAAATAGTGTGAAGATGGTTAATATACCAAGGGATTGAATATTGATTAATTTTGAAAATTGACTATAAATCATTGAAATAAAACTTGATTAAACTAATATTTGATTTTACATTTAAAGAGTTCAAGTGAAATCTAGCTCCTAACACTTTCATATAATTGTCTTTCACCTTTACCTAATTGATTAAATTTTACTCTTGTTATTTTTGCTTATTTTTTTATTATTTTCTTTTATTTTTACTAACTCTCTTTTTTTATAGCTTTGATAGTGTCAATTTGGCGAAATTAATAATTGTTAACATAATTCTCGAGGGAACGATATCTAACTCACTCTTTATTACTTTTGCGATTTGGTGCACTTATCAATATCACAATAAGAGCACCTAAGAATCTCTCTTGTTAACTGAACAATTTTGCCTACAAACTATGTCATTTGTTTGTGTTTTAGTGCGATTTCTATCTCAAATATGTATTTGTATTAATTTTTTTTCTTAACTCTAAGGGTATGTTTGGATCGGTAGAATAGAGTGAAATAGAATTTGATAGGATAGAACGGTATTAGTTGCCACTGTTTGGTTATTTTAAATTAGGATACAATGGAATGAAACTCAATAGAATCTATTTAATCTCATTCCATCCAATCCCACTACTTTTCTTTCCTCCCAATTTGGATGGTATGTGATAGAATCAACATTTTGTTTACTAATATAATTGTTAAATTATTGTTTTGTCCTTAACATGTTAAATCAAGAAAGTAAAAAAAAAACATCATTGTTCAATCACTCGTGTTGCCTCATTCCTTGTTTACTATCTTCAAATTTGAAATTAGGTTTCGTCATTGGCTTCAAGTAATTAATTCTTCTTTTAAAATAAAAAATAAAACAAAATCTTTTTCATTTTTTTACTTTCTGGGTGTTAGCATCATAAGTGAACTTTATAATGAGTTGGTGAAAGTGAACTTGTAACAGAATCATTATACTCAAAGCTTGTAGTAATAGTCTCTATTTTTTCTTTGTTGTCTTTGGTTTACAAGGAGGTAAAATTTTACTAGACATAGACAATAATTTTTCTTCAAACTTCATCTCATCTCAAACTCTTGTCTTTTAACAACTTGAAAATTAAAATGATGTTTGTGAGTGAAGATACTAATTTTTTTTATATTTAAATCTTACTCCACCTCAAACTCTTCACTCCATGTGAGATAGTGAGTCTTTCAAAAATAAAATAACATGTCTTATATTTTTATTGTTTTAATTTTTATTTTAAATTTTAAAACTTATATAGTTGTTTTATCAAATAAGTGTGATGATGGAAGAAAAAAAAAGGAGAACACGATAATTATAATGTAATCATCAATAAAAATATCTGTTGTATAATAATTCGGTAATATATAAAAAATAATTAAAATATTTTTTAACCAAATTATTAAATTTTATTGTATTTGAGATAAATGTGATATGAGAATATAAAACTTATAATTTTTACCATTTTACTTATTTTCACTAATTTTTTTTAATAAAAAATAAAAAATTTTCTTTATTTCATCTTTAAATATTTAAATAATAATATAAATTTTTTATTCTATTTCATCCTATTTTATTTTATTCTATTCTTTTTCATTTTATTTCATTCCGTTCCCCATTAAATATCTAAAAATAACCTCCACTGCGGAAGAAAGATAAAATCGAAAAGATCTGTGTAGTACTACATTAGCTTAAGTTATCACTTGTGATTAAATAAGTCCTTCTCAGCTTGCAACGGGACTTGTGGGAAATTGTCAAAGATGGCTGTCATCGCTGAAAATAATTATATACTCTTTCCGCTGTAGAACGAAACAAATTCCAGAAAGATGAGCAGAAAAAAATCAATTGCTCTGTGCTTTCTGCAATAGGTGGTGAAGTCAATTTTTTCAAAGAGAGAGATATATCTTCCGCAAAAGAAGTATTTTGCAGAAATTGGAGTTAAGAATTTTTCAGTGATAAAAAGGGACACACTGTTCTCCTCCAATCACTAAGGAAACAATATGAAAATGTGAGGATGAATGAATGAGTTTTTTTATATAAAAAAAATGGTAGAAAAAATATTAATTAGCTTGCCAGCTAAATTTGATCCCAAAGTGTTTACAACTGAAGACACAAAGGATCTGTCAACATTATCAATAACAGAATTAATCCGCAATTTTTGTACTATAATCTTTTGCATGGTCTGGTCAATGCCTCCTTTCTAATACACAAACCCATTGTTCACATCCCATGCCATGTACGCTATTCATTTCTCAAGGCTTAAATGACATTTGAGGAGCCTCTTCCATCCCAGATAAAATTGTAAAAACGAAAGTGCTCATTATTTGCAGTGGTGGCTGTCCACTTTTTTGTAATAGCTTGTGCAATGCAGGCTTGACTGGCTTGTTCAAAGCAAAAGATTTATCCTGTTATATCAACTATCTGGGTGCAATAATAGTTAATGTTCATTAACAGAATTATCCTTGGAATTTTTTAATGGTGATTATTCTTCATTGGACATTCTTCCAACTGAAAATGCTGGTTGCTTGGGTTTGGGAAGGGCCATTGTGTCACTCCCCAGCATGAGAACAACGGTGGACATGGTTGGTCTATCTGCTGCATCTTCCTGTACACACAACAAACCAATGTGTTTCGCACTTCATAACTTCACTTGCTATGTATGACTCTTCTTGCATCGGATTGATCAATTCCAAATTTTTTCCTTCACACCAAAGTCTCCAAGCCTGCATGCAAATGTGAATATTTAGAAACTCTAGTTGAAATTCACTTGGAACATTTGTTACTCTTTCTCATATCAATTTCTTGATGAGATGAGATCAGCGAAACTGACATATACTAGAAGACTTTGCCCTTGTTCTGAAAGATATAATTCACCATTCCTTTTCCCACAAATGATTTCTAATAGAAGAACTCCAAAGCTAAAAACATTTTTCACTGAAAATAATCCTGCCATAGCATATTCTGGAGCCATGTATCCACTGTTTAAAATCAATAAAACACTGTCAGCTGTGAATCTTGCGAATTTTTTTAATTAATTGTAGACTAATGTGTTTTAAAAAGATAGAGTTGCCAATAACACATATTAGGTGCCAATAACTCTTTTTTTGTCTGAGACTTTGGCCTTTTTCAAATGTCCTTGCCAATCCAAAGTCTTATATTTTTGGATTCATCTCATGGCCCAGAAGAACTTTGCCGGCTTTCAGATCTCTATGGATTACTCTCAGTCGAGAATCCTCATGAAGGTATAGCAGTCCTCTTGCAATTCCATTGATAATGCTTAGTCGTAATTTCCAATCTAGTTGCTTTTGTTTTGCCTCATCTGACTAGCAAATGAACATTGTATTCTTGTTATTGAAGAAAACAGCATCATGGAGACGATTATTCACTCCTTTTAACATAGAAGTTGTTTTTCAAGAAATCTCACTGGATATATGTTATTTCGATTTATCTTCCAAAATGCAAAATGTTCCAATTTATCAGTATATCTTATAAAGTTCTGGTTCTGTGTCATCCTATACACTGCTCTTTGAAAGGCACAGAAAATAGAATTGTTTGTTCTTGACAATTCAATTTTGGCAGGCAAGTCCTACCTCCCTACTCCTTTTTCCCCGTGGAAGTACCACTTTTACTGCTAGGACATATAATAAGTGCTATTAGCACTAAATTGGAGCCAGGAAAAGAAAATAAAATCAGGAAATTAAGCAAATGGGAAGCACAAGGTAGTTGTCAAAACGTACTGAAAAGGTGAAAGTCAAGGGTAGAATTTGGCATGTACTCATATACAAGCAGCTTTTCGTTTTCCTCATTGCAGCTTGTTGTGGTGGTGAGGAGGAGCATGAAGCTAAGAAACCTCAGAGAGGTCATGGATACGACTTACGTGAGTTTGTTCTTTTTTTTTTTCTCCATTATTGGGTAATATATGAAAGCAATATTTTTCAGTTGAATCATATCCTAGTCTTCACAAAGTTTTGACTATGAGGAATTAGGACATATAAGTCAATTGCTGATGGATTAAATATTATGCTAGTTAAGGAACCATCAAGTTTCCAATAGGATGATGGACAATTCTACTATGCACCCTACTATGTTAGGGTGCATCACGCACCACCCAAAATACCTGCTATTACAGGTCATACCGTTTTATTTTATTTTATTTAAAAGAAACTCCTACATGCATGGTGTTGGAGCTCTGCCGGCGACGACTCTGTGAGTGGGGGATGACCGGCGACACACAGTGGCTCATTCCAGACCACCGCCTACAGTTCGCGAATCATCTGAAGCTGAAACGTAGAAAACAAAGGAGGAAGAATCTCGTTTGAATGATGGCGCGGGGCGGACAGCAGCGGTGCGACGATCATGCACCAGCAAGGCGGATCTGGGCGGCGAGTCTGGTGGTTCGTGCAATGGCGGCTGGTGAGACGCGATGGTCGCGGATCTAGGCGGCTGGTTTTGGGCAATGCAGCCATGGAGGCGGAGGCAATGGTCGCGGGTTGAGACTTGTTTTCCGGCGAAGACAGGGTTGATGGCAGTGCACGGCGATGGTGGAGGACAGTGGCTCAAGGCGGTGGACGCTCCAGAGCCCTCGATCCTAACCGGATCTGACAGAGACAAAGAGACAACAATGGGGTGAATGGCGGATCTGGGGTGGATGCTGGCTCCAAAGTATCATGCTTCGGCCATGGTCTACGGGTGGTATCACGCCTCTTCCTCTTTGTATTGTGGCTCCTGAGTCACCTCCTCCTCCACCCGTGGTGACCAGCTTGGAGTTCTACTCGATGATGCTGGAGTCGCTTATGCATCCGTGGGGGCGCGTGGTCCACGACGGCGGCTGGCGGTGGCTTCGGTGGAGGCAAACTGTTGGAAGAGAGAGATGTTTGAGTCTGGAGTTGCTAATAGGGATTACCTGTTGAGCAGGTTTCCTGTCTTCAATCTCTACTTTTGATTTATTTTATTAATAAATCGAAGACTTAAAACAACTAGTACATCTTGCACCCTAATTTATAAGGTGCATGATAAATGTAGCCTAAGATGATTTATCTTAAAAGAATGTGGTTTAATTACTTTGGTGAAATCTTGCGCGCAGACTTTTCTGATGAATTGTTAGTACTCAAAATTAGTTGGTCTTCCTCGGTATAAAATACGGTAATATTATTTACACATTATTCTTATTATATTATTTTTATATAACTTTTTCTAAGTAATAATATATATATATATATATTCTAACACATTTTTTTTTTATTTTTTTCAATAAAAAAATTATGAGAATGATGTATAAATACTAATGTGCAAATAACTACACCCTATAAAAAATGATTGTGCCCTTGTTGTTTGCTCAGTTATTACATAATCTTTATGCCGTTTTCGTATCTATATTTTTTTGTTTGAAATTTTTGTATCTATTTTTTTTAATGGAAGACATATGTTAGAGTTAAAAAAAACTTCATAAATGACATAAAAACTTCTACATAGAATATGAATATTCAATTACAAAAAAAATAAGAAAAAGAATCAAATCCCACATAAAAAAGGAAAAAAGATAAAAAAAATAAATAAATTATCAATAATTTTCTCATGTTGTAAAACAATAATGCTTCAGTTTTGTTGGAAAATAAATCAGTCATGCAAAATCACAATTGGTTCCTCAGTGCTATGCTCGCGTAATCAAATCAAGCATTTTTCCAACAAATAAACAAAAACATTTTGTCATAATATTTTCAAATTAAAATCAACAGACACATTTTTTTTAAAAGATTTATGAGGCTCTAACTTCCTCATTGTATGTTGAGGATATATGTTTGCACTTATCAGACTTGTAAATTTTATAACTTAGCCTTTGACATTTTTTTTATTTGTAAACTTTGTAATTAAGTCTTTTCTATTTACTTTCTATTCTCTTTCAACTTGAAAATATTTTAATTTATTCTTATCTTTTATTATTTTTTACTTAGCGTGATTATTTCTTATTCAAACTTGTAATGTAAGCATTATAATTTAATTTTGGTTGATTTATTTGTTTATCGGTTCTTGTCATTCTTTGTTTATTTATTTATGTGGTAAGCTAAATTTGTTTAGGCTACTATAATTTGTAGAATTAATTTTAAGCTAATTATCTTAGGACAGATATACAAGATTATAGTGGAGTTTAGTTTTCACCATTCGATAAAAAAAATGTTAAACCTTATTTTGCTTCTCAAACAAGTTTTAAAATTTTTAAAAATAACTTTAAAAATTATTCTAACCAAATGAAATCGATGATAACTCTCTATATTTCTTTTGTTTATTTAGTTGCTTCACTCGTCGCTTCATGATGGTTGCAACAATTATCTATCCATTAAATGCAATATGCAACAGACAAAGGCAAGAGGGTGGCATTATTCAAACTAGGTTTGTTGCCTGTGTATTGAATGGAAAATGAAAAGGAAAAAATTTATGGATTTTTTTAATATTTACATTTTTAGTTTGTTATATAACTACTTTTAAGGATATTTCATGGGATTTAAAAAAATAATTAAACAAATAAAATTTTCATTAAGAATGATGTATTACTTAAACTTGTGAAAAGGAAATTAAAGCACAAACCTTACCATAAGAAAACAATTTATGTTAAAAAACAATTACAGTCAAGAATAATATATGATATGTATCAATGTAATGATATGAAACATACCAATCTTAACTTTTGAAAAGCTTCTTTTTTTATCACGTTCATTGCGGCATTATAAGCATAAGAAATGTACGTAGGCTTTGTAAATAAAAGAGAATATATTATTAATGATTAGTACTACATGGTACTATTTTAACCAAATATAATCATAAAAAAATATTTGACAATTCTCAATCAAATTCTAAATTATCATTATCCAACTTTATTTTTATTTTTCTTATTAAATTTAAATTTTTAAGGCAAATATTAATTTTATTAGCATTTTCATTAATTAATTATATTTTTATGGTAAAGGAAAGGGGGCAAAGCCAAAAAAATAATAATTACATAGATGAAAATAAGAGATAAAGCAACCCAGATAAATCATTAAAAATTAATAATCAAGTATCTTGGAAGATTCATCACATCATGCAATCCAAACTCTTAGTCATCCCTAGTTGGCTAGCCAATCAGTATAACAATTTATATTTGACTTTATTAATTATATTTTATTTACTTTATTATTTAACTTTCATATATTTTTTCTTTTTTTATTTTATTTTCAAATATCTCAATCTCAATTAAATCCTACACTTACACGAAATCTTTCAATAGTATTATCTTACCTTTTATTTCCAAATTATTTGACTTTCATATTAATTTTTTATTTTTTTATTTTTATTTATTAGATATCTCAATCCCAAACGAATTCTAAACTTACAAAAATTCTTTCAATAACATTATTCTATTTAGCAGCACTTATTCAATAATATGTATTGAAATGTTGTTAATATTTGTAAAATAATATTTTTGCAAATTCTCCAAAAGATTGAAAGGGAGATTAAGTATTATCCCAACACAGACACTCATTCTCATTTGCAACACATTTTCGTGTGTTCCCCCTACTCCTTTCTTTATTATTTGTTTTAGTATTTTAACGTGTCTTGCAGAAAATGGGTCCATGTGGAGAAGTCATTGTCCCTATGATATGTTTCGGCATGGGAATGAATCTTCTAATATCAAATTTTCATATAATTTTATGAAGAGAGATAAATATAAAAAATTAATATAAGAGATCTTACTATTTTAAGAAGATCTTATTATTTAAATTTTTTTATCTATTTATGTCTTCACATAATAAGTCATGTGAAAATTTAACTTGAGAGTATTCATTTTCATTTGAGCATTCATCTTTAAACTTCAAGCTCACGCTTGGCCTCATGTTATCCTTGGGGAGGAAAGGCTATAATGAAAAAGCTTTAATTGAACTGGCAAGGGGCAACTCTCCATATAGGTTCTTTAAGGGAGTGGTTTTCGTCCGTGTCAATTTAAGTTTCTCATTTCTAGTTTGAATCCTGACCGGTAAACATGTCAATCACTCTCATATGTACACAATATTTAAAGCAATCCTATCATTCTTCTTCAATATGGAAAATATTAGTTGGTCGTGTTTGGTAAGAAATCAATTCGGGGATTTAATGGAGCAAAGGAAAGCCCAGTACTGATTAAGAGAAATTCTAGCATGCTATTAGAACATAATTAATACATGGTATAGGAAAAATCTTTATTATTAATTTTAAGCAAACTTATATAAATTTTTAGTATTAACAAAATTACTGATAGAGATCTTTCTTAAAACATACATTAAATATATCCTAAAAATATACAACAATTTCTCATTGAATAAATGCTTTCATAATGTTACTTCCATATACAAAATAGCAATAAATACACTTGCTATCTGAACCAAACATAATGTCCACCATAACTTAGTTTATCACTTTCTTTTGTTATAAGATCGAGGCATAATACTTTGAAGAGTTTTGTTACATTCTCTTAAACTTTTTTTTTAATATTCTACTTTGAATAATGTTTGGTGTACGTCAGCACCAAGCACATCACCTAACATCTATATGAGACTCACATTCAGTGTCAAGTATCTGACCCGAACTCCGATCCTGCAGAATGATAGAGTCTTTAGTAAAGGTAATCATACAATCAAGAGGCCGAGTCAAACGACTAATAAAAAGCAAATTAAAAGGAGACTCAAAAACATAAAGGACAGATTCTACTAAAAGGGAAGATAAAGGATGGGTAGTGTTGATCCCTTGGGATTGAGACTTGGAACCATTTGCTAAAGTGACAGTAGACAAATAACCATTGTGAGAAAGGTTGAAGAAAAGAGTCTTATTACCATAAATGTGATCAGTTATACCAGAATCAAGAACTCAAGTACCAATGGGTGGGGAATGAGAGAGACAAGCAAATAAAGTACTAATATGTGCAATAGAGGCAATGGAACTAGAGGTCTAATGTTGCTCCAAATACTTCGAAAAGTCGACATAGGCAGCCGTTGGAGCAAAGTGTAATACCCTAGAAAATCATGTTAGGCTTGTATATGGTTACAGAGGTAGCCTAATACTTACTTAATATGTCTGCGTAGTTTTACGACTTTCTGAGTATATTTAGGCACTTTGTTGTAACACTATGTGAGAAATATAGTTGTTATTTACTCCGGAAGTGGTTTAAACTGCTTAGTTAATGAAAATAAATGTGGAGAGTTTGTTTCTAAGTCACAAATGTGGGAACTGTGCTACAGTTAAAATTTGAGAATTTTTGGAGTTAGTTCAGCATCTTTAAGCATATTGGTTGTGTGTTTTATTACCGATTTGACCCACAGCTGATATGGAAATATCAGTTTTTGGTGAAACATAATTTTTAATGAATCTTAGGATTTATTTTGAATTTGTTGGAAGCTACGAAACCAGATTTGATAAAATCTGAGTGTTATTAGTAGATCGGGGCTTTGGTACCTATCCAAGAGAAGTCAAATTAGACTTCCCTTGTTAAATATACCACGGTTGGGATATTTGTGAAGCAAAAACAAAGAAGAGAAAATGTAGAGAAAGGAAAGAAAAGAAAATAAAAGAGAGAAACTGAAGAGGAAGAGAAGAAGAGGAAGAAGGAAGAGGAATCAACTGGAGCTAGGATCTATTTTTGACTTCATCTTCTTGATCTTGAGGTTGGGGTTATTGCTCTCATCTCTCAACTCCCATATTTGCTTTTATTTTGTCATGCTTGGGGTATGTTTGAAATAGGTGAAAATGGGGTTTTGTGAGTTCCTTGAGGGTTTCAGTTGGTTGAACACCTTGGAAACTTGGATTAGAACCTGTAATGAGTTAGATTAAGCATGGTGGCTGAATTAATCCCTAAGAATATCTATGTAATGCTTTGTGGTGAAAAGTGAGAAATAGGTATTCGAGAGAGGGGTTTTGATTCTTGATGATTAGTTGAGGTTTGGAAGGTCAATGTGAGATTGATGAGTTGAGTTTAATGTTTAATGATTCTAACATGTTTAGAGATCATGATTGAAGTTAGAAAACACTTAAAATCCATGTTTGTATGATTGGAAATAGATTTGGGGCCATTGGAATAGTGATTCGTGTTCTACAGAATATTCTACAGAATGGTCACGCCTAGGCGCATCCTGGCCATGCCTAGGCGTGGACTGATCATTTTTCAGTCCTGAGTAGACAGAGAGCACCATGCCTAGGCGTGGAAAAATCAAGCCTAGGCATGAGTTCTAGAATTTTGCAAGAATTGTATTTTTGAGGAAATGAGCTTCCCTAAGTGTGGGAATTTTTCATGTTTGCTCTTCTAAGAGTATTGGTGTGGTGTGGAATACGATTAAGAATTATATCAAAAATAGTTGTCAAGTTCCACAAAAAATATAAAAACCTTGCGACCAGTGGTAGTAAGTAAGGGTCGATCCACAGAGAACCAGTTCAATTGACACTATCAATCTAATTCCTAAATTAAACTCTGATGAAAAATAAACAGTAAAAGTAAAAGGGGGGTTTTATTCAACAAGTAACAAAATGCAAATTCGATAGTAATTAGGAATAAATTCAAAACTAGAAACACCAATTCAAAGGCTTCAAATCAAGTGGCAAAGTAAATCATAGTTCAAAGAGAGTAAAATTATTTATGCAATTACCTCTGTTAATTCGAATTCAACTAGATAATCACCTAGAATTTAATCAACTAAAACAAAATCACAATCGCAATTCTTGATTAAGATTGAATTAAACATAATTTCGAATTAATATAGATTATCAATCGATGATCTATTCTCCATTAAATTCAGATTAATCAATCCAAATCTATCTTCAATTTTGAAACATAATCATAAATCAATTAAAGAAGGAGAAGAGGAAAGAACACAATCAGAAATCATAATTAAAATAAAAGAACTCAAAACTCTAACCACAATCATTGAATTCCTTGGATTGATTGGATCTTTAGCCTTCCATGGCCATCACCATTGAAGAGATACAGATTAGAGAAAAGAGGAAAACGAAATAGAGAAGACAAAAAGAGAAGAAAAATGGTTTCTTGATTCTTATCGTAAAACTCCAAAATCAGGATTCGTAAAAAGTGTCTTTTTCGTATTCTGCCTAAACCTATTTGTAACTAAAAATTATTCTGTAATTCCTAATCTAACCCTAGCCCAATCTGTAGCCCTCTGAATAAGCTTTACAGAGACATATAATTTTCCTTATTTGGGTTTAAATTGAGAGAGTTAAGCCCAAATCAGTGAGGGAATGTCCAAGCTTTATAACAGCAACAGCGTGCTAACTTTGAGACTCAATTTTCGCTCTGAATCCAGCTGAATTAGAAAAACTTCATTAGATGCAAAATTGTGTATCTTCGTCTCAGCTTTCAGGGGACACTAATATCATCCAAATATGACATTTTTAGCCCAAGATATGGCCTATACAAGATATAAAGGTCAAAATGAGTTAAAATTCAAAAATTAATGAAGTTTTTGCAATTAAGCTCAATGAAGACCAATCATCTAAAACTCATCTACAAACATAATATTGGATACAATTATCATCAATTAGGCCAAATATAAAGCAATAATGAATGCCTCAAAATTAATTGATCAAATTCTCCCACACTTGAACTTTTGCACTCCCGGGCAAAATACAAGAGACCAAAGCTAGGGAATAAAGAAAAACAAATGCAAGAATGCAAGAAAAGTAAAAACTCATAAACTAAAAACTCTAAAAGACTCAAATTCCAATGACATTCAAGTATGCAAAAAGAGCAAGAAAAGAATGATAGATCCTCGCAAGATACACTCTCAATCTCTTAAGTGTTTACAAGGTAAGTATTTCACTCAATTCAACCCATAAAAAATACACTACCATAAGCTTGTTTATCTTCTACTTCTCCATTACTCAAACACATGCACATACAAATCAAGAGGACTTTGTTTAAAGTTGTAATGGAGCTAAGGTAAGGGATGGAAATAATATAGATATGGTGAGATGAGCACCCAAGAGAATAAAAGAACATTGGGGAGGAACTCAAATGACAAATAACAAACATGAAATTTTATCCCCCAACTCCAAATAATGCACATTCTCCTTTACAATTTTCCTTCTCTTCTTTTTCTTTCACAACCTTTCTTGAATTTATTCTTTTTCTTTTCTTTCTTTTCTTTTACAACCTTTCTTGAATTTTTTTCTTTTTCTTCATAATTTTTTTTTTCACCAACACCTTGCATATTACACATCAACTTGCACAACCCCCACACTTATCCTATTAACCACTTGCAAGTAAAAGAGCTCCTCCAATGAAAATGAACCAATGCTCTCTCATTCCCTAAGGTAAGGTAAAATCATGGTTTTTCGCATAAGGCATATAATGAGCTAAGACAAAGAATAGGCAAATAGGCTCAAGGGGTTAATCAAAGGGAAATAATGCAAGGTTGACTATTTGGCCAAAGTAGTTAATCACAAAAGAATGCCTCAATCATGTTTATGTATGCAAGTGAAAATGTAGCCTAAAAAAAAGAATCAAAGCAAGTTCTAGAGTGATTAATATGACATGACTGAAAATCACACAAGAAAGAAGAAAATGACATAAATGCTAAATCCATCCATCAAAAGGCTCAAAATCTCACTAGGTATACATCTATCAAACTCAATTCATCAATCAAATGTCAAAACCAAGCATGCCAAATTCAAGATGAAAGAAGAAATTTATAAATCATAACTTTGAATTTCAATTGCTTCAAACTCATAGACTTCACAGATCTCAAAACATAATTGGAAATCAAATAAAAACACAATTTTTTTTTAAAACTAGAAAACAGAAATTAAAATAAAAATAGAAATAAAACAGAACACAAAATGTCAATTCCTCCCCCACACTTAAATTCTACATTGTCCTCAATGTAAACTTTAACAATAAACAATCATTAATAAATCTAGGACAAGTAAGATAAAAGAGAGGGAAGAAACATCTTTATCAACTGAAATAACAGAGGTAGATGAAGAGATTTCCACCAGGATCCCATTGGCGAAAGCATAATAACCAAAAATATATAAAAAATAGTTGTCAAGTTTCACCAAAAATATAAAAACCTTGCAACCAGTTGTAGTAAACAAGGGTCGATCCACAGAGAACTAATTCAATTGACACTATCAATCTAATTCCTAAATTAAACTCTGATGAAAAATAAACAGTAAAAATAAAAGGGGGTTTTATTCATCAAGTAACAAAATGCAAATTCGATAGTAATTAAGAATAAATTCAAAACTAGAAACACCAATCCAAGGGCTTCAAATCAAGTGGCAAAGTAAATCATAGTTCAAAGAGAGTAAAATTATTTATGCAATTATGTCTGTTAATTCGAATTCAACTAGATAATCACCTAGAATTTAATCAACTAAAACAGAATCACAATCGCAATTCTTGATTAAGATTGAATTAAACATAATTTTGAATTAACATAGATTATCAATCAATGATCTATTCTCCATTAAATTCAGATTAATCAAAGCAAGTTCTAGAGTGATTAATATGACATGAGTGAAAATCACACAAGAAAGAAGAGAATGACATAAATGCTAAATCCACCCATCAAAAGGCTCAAAATCTCACCAGGTATACATCTATCAAACTCAATTCATCAATCAAACGTCAAAACCAAGCATGCCAAATTCAAGATGAAAGAAGAAATTTATAAATCATAACCTTGAATTTCAATTGCTTCAAACTCATAGACTTCACAGATCTCAAAACATCATTGGAAATCAAATAAAAACACAATTTTTTTAAAACTAGAAAACAGAAATTAAAATAAAAGTAGAAATAAAACAGAACACAAAATGTCAATTCCTCCCCTACACTTAAATTCTACATTGTCCTCAATGTAAACTTCAACAATAAATAATCATTAATAAATCTAGGACAAGTAAGATAAAAGAGACGGAAGAAACATCATTATCAACTGAAGTAACAGAGGTAGATGAAGAGATTTCCACCAGGATCCCATTGGCGAAAGCATAATAACCAATTTATGCTTGAAATAACATGAGAGCTTCCACCAGGGTCCCATTGGTTGAAGTATAATGACCAAGTTAAGCTTGAGGCATGAGGGCTTCCACCGGGATCCCAATGGCCTTCCTTAATTTCTTTGACTTCACCACTGAAAAGTAATATGTGCACTTCATCAACTTCATATGCATTGTTTCTAATGGACCACGGCCCAAAAACGAAATCCACTTCAGCAGTGTCCGTCATTTGGTGCTCTTCTCCCTTCACTGAAAACTCTTCAGTAGCCTGCAATTCTATTTCTCCTTGTATCTTAGATCCTGCAACTGCATCAAAGGCATTGTTGATAGATCCTTCAACAACATTAGCTTCTGCACAAACAGAATCATCAACTCTCAAGAATGCAAAAATTTCAGCACAAACAACACATATCATGCCACCATCACAATCAGTACATGAGTTGCAATGAGTATAATTATTAAAACCAATAAAATCAGGAAATTCATCGCACAACTCATCATGTTGCTCCTCCACTACATTAAGAAGGGGTTCAAGATTACTTACCTTGGGGGCTTCAGAGTTTTTTCCTTCCTCATTTACCTGTTTAGGTTCTTGGTCTTCCTCTGTAGTGGTTTGTGGAGGAGAGGTGGGTTCATCCAACATCTTTTCACTTTGCAATGTGACAGCACTAGGATCTTCCATCACATCCTCTTTGGGTTGTGAGGGAAGTCTTTCAGAAATTTAGCTCTGGAACTTGCTGAGATCTGTGGCTAACTGATCCAAAGAGTTTTACAGATCATTACACTTGGCCTTTGTTTCTTGTTGGAACTGCATGTTATAAGTGGCCATTTGTCTTATTAGCTCCTCCAATGAAGGTTCAGGTTGCCAAGGATCTTGGACTTGCTGTTGTCTTGGAAGGAAAGGTGTTTGCCAATGTTGAAATTCTGGAAATTCATACGCTGGAGGTTGATTCTGAGACTGTTATCCATAACTCAAGTTAGGATAGTCCCACCACTCTGGATAATATGTATTGGAGTAGGGGTTGTAGTTGTCAAAAGGTTCAGAATATCTCTATACTGCCTCTACCTCCTCATTTGTGTCAACTAGGAAAGCGGGACACAAATCAGTGATATGTCCAGGTGATAAGCAAATCCCACAAGCATCCATGATCAATGGACATCAACACCTACATGACACTCAGAAAGAAAGCATCAAAAATTAAAAATAAAATAAAAATAGAGTAAAAATAGGAAACAAATCAATCGCGCAATTAAAAAATTAGTTCCCCGGCAACAGCGCCAAAATTTGGTGTGGTGTGGAATACGATTAAGAATTATATCAAAAATAGTTGTCAAGTTCCACCAAAAATATAAAAACCTTGCAACCAATTATAGTAAGCAAGGGTTGATCCACAGAGAACTAATTCAATTGACACTATCAATCTAATTCCTAAATTAAACTTTAATGAAAAATAAACAGTAAAAGTAAAAGGGGGGTTTTATTCATCAAGTAACAAAATGCAAATTCGATAGTAATTAGGAATAAATTCAAAACTAGAAACACCAATCCAAGGGCTTCAAATCAAGTGGTAAAGTAAATCATAGTTCAAAGAGAGTAAATTATTTATGCAATTACCTCTGTTAATTCGAATTCAACTAGATAATCACCTAAAATTTAATCAACTAAAACAAAATCACAATCGCAATTCTTGATTAAGATTGAATTAAACATAATTTTGAATTAACATAGATTATCAATCGATGATCTATTCTCCATTAAATTCAGATTAATCAATCCAAATTTATCTTCAATTTTGAAACATAATCATAAATCAATTAAAGAAGGAGAAGAGGAAAGAACACAATCAGAAATCACAATTAAAATAAAAGAACTCAAAACTCTAACCACAATCATTGAATTCCTTGGATTGATTGGATCTTTAGCCTTCCATGGCCATCACCATTGAAGAGATACAGATTAGAGAAAAGAGGAAAACGAAATAGAGAAGACGAAAAGAGAAGAAAAAGGGTTTCTTGATTCTTATCGTAAAACTCCAAAATCAGGATTCATAAAAAGTGTCTTTTTCGTATTCTGCCTAAACCTATTTGTAACTAAAAATTATTCTATAATTCCTAATCTAACGCTAGCCCAATCTATAGCCCTCTGAATAAGCTTTACAGAGACATATAGTTTTCCTTATTTGGGTTTAAATTGAGAGAGTTAAGCCCAAATCAGTGAGGGAAGGTCCAAGCTTTATGTCAGCAATAGTGTGCTAACTTTGAGGCTCAATTTTCGCCATGAATCCAGCTGAATTAGAAAAACTTCATAAGATGCAAAATTGTGTATCTTTGTCTCAGCTTTTAGGGGACACCAAGATCATCCAAATATGACATTTGTAGCCCAAGATATGGCCTGTACAAGACAGAAAGGTCAAAATGAGTTAAAATCCAAAAATTAATGAAGTTTTTACAATTAAGCTCAATGAAGACCAATCATCTAAAACTCATCTACAAACATAATATTGGATACAATTATCATCAATTAGGCCAAATATAAAGCAATAATGAATGCCTCAAAATTGATTGATCAAGTATTAAAGTACTTCTATAAGTATTTGATGAAGTGTGTAAGAGAAAAGTTTGAGATGCATATAAATCAATTGTGATACTAATTATAGAAGGTAATTAGTGATTGCTTTGCATGAGATGTTTGGGAAACATAATGAGGTGTGTAATATCCTTGTTATGTTGTTTGAGAAGCATAGATTGGTGAATAATATCCTATCTGTGTTTGTACAATAGATTGGTGAGAAATATCTAACTCTATTGTATGTGAAATACCTTGAGGTTTATAATATCTTCTTTGTATTGTTAAGAAGCATAAATTGGTGAGTAATATCCTATCTATGTGTTTGTACAATAGATTGGTGAGTAATATCATCTCTATTGTATGTGAAACACATTGAGGTGTGTAATATCTTCTTTGTGTTGATTGAAGCATATCGGGGTGTGTAATATCCTCTCTATCTTATATGTAATAATGGGAGTAATATCATTATTACATTGTTGAGTATGGAGTTTTATAACATTCTCTTTGCTTTACTGATCGGTAGAGGTGAGTAATATCATCTGCTTGTTTTGATGGATAGTGTTGGTGAGTCATATCCTCACTATGCCTGATAAACCATAACATACCATTACATATCCTAGAGTAGTTGAAGTGGGTAATATCCTCAATACTTCTGAGGTCTCATAACATTTTAAAACTATATTCATTTCTAGGATTTGCATAGACATATACATTTAAACATAATTAAACATAACATGACAATTGTATAGGCGGTTGCTAACATAACATTTTTATGCATGACAATTATATGGGCAATTGCTGTTGTTGAGATGTGGTGTTGTTGCTTCTGTGATTGAAGTGTCAACTTGATAATTATGAATATTATCTGTTTGTATATATATATATGCTGGTATTAGAATACATCAATTGAGATATGTTTTCTCACCCCGATTATGTTGCCATATAAATCTAGGTGTGAATTCTTTGAAAGGGAAGAAGAAATAGTATAGATAGTGTTTTGAGCTGAGCATATATTTGTTTTATATTTGCTTAGTGTTTTGAGTTATGTTTAACAGTATGCCCTTGAGGCTGTGATGTATATTTATAACTTTTGCTTTTGTGGCTCTCCATATTTGCTCATTGTGTATGAATGATATGGGACAGACGTTGATATATGTTAATTAGTAGTAGCAGGCCTAGTATTGGGTTACTCATCTATATGACAATATATTTGGGTAGCAAATGTTGGGCTGTAACACAAAGGAACCAGAGGACTTACATTGTGCAAACCAATATAAAAAATCTGCATACTCAGCCTTCGAGGTTTCCTTAGAGCTATTTGAAGAGGCAGAACTAGCCATGGATCAGGAAACAACAACCAAATAGTACCTGAATACATTGATTCAAAAGGGGGTTGTGATAAACGGTCACGAACACAAAAGGTGAGAGTAGTCGATCCAGAAAGACAAGAGAAGGGTGAGCACGATGCTGCAAACAGTGGCAGAAGGGGAGGCCCATGCCCCATCACGCACCGACAAAAGAGTGACGCGCAGGTACTATTGACGGCACATGTAGGCACGTTGTAAGGCTACTAGGGTTAGGCTTCTGGGTTTTGGCTAAACAGGGAGAGGCAGTTCCGGTGGTGGGGTCGCCGACTGAAAGGTCGCGATAAAAGTTAGGCTACGGCAGCAGATGACAGTGGACCACGGCAGACAACAATAAAAGAGATTGATCTGCTCGAAAGATGACACAATAAGAGGAGAAAGGCCGACAAGCTTGAGTGGAAACACAGTTTAGCTAGAAATTTTTTTTACCAAAGAGTAGTGGGCTCACCATGCGTGCATGGTTCTAGAATTGGCTCTCTTTAGGCTCTAGATACCATGTTGAAAGAGAGAAAAAAATAGAGATATATGAAGAAAATTGTGTCTAAACTACACAACGGAGGCTGAATTATATAGACCTATTACAATAAATACAAAGATCTTAATTACAATAATTACATGATTTTGTTATAATTTGATTAGCCTATATAATGAATCTAGATACTATTTACATGATTTTCAACAGTTATATTACTCTGTAAGTTTTTATTATAATTTAAAAAAAAAACTTTCCTTAATTTTTAAAATTTGTAATTGAGTCTTTATAATTTAAAAAAAATTGATTAATTCCTTGAATTCAAACTACCATTAAAATTTAACGGTGTAACAATAAAATTTCAATTACAAATGTTTAAAATATAGTGATTTATTTGAACATTTCAAAAAGTATATGACCCTAAACATTAATTAAAGTTTAATTAAACATAAGCTTAATTAAAGTTGCAAGTAATAATAATACCACTACTTGCATTCTACAATTTATTAATTTCTGCTACGGATTTTCTCTCACTTAAGAAAAAAGATTGGGTGGACTTAGTGATACTTATCTTAAAACGTAAAAGGTTTCTATTACCATAATCTTAGACTTTATGGCATAAAAAATGTGAACAAATTAATAGATAAGTCATCCTAATCTACAAATTCTGTATAGGAACTTTTTTGAAAATTTTCAAAACATATAAATATAGGAACTTAACTCTGCCTATGTTGAGTCTTGCTGCAAATTCCTACATAGCCGGTCCCAAGCTCGGATAAAAGAGGAGGGTTGTGTTAGGCAATCAACAGCCAACATAAAACATTGTTGAATCTTTATGACATGGACAAATGATGTGATTGTGTAAATACTAGGCCACTTCCCCTAAGCAACACGTTGTATGGCTCGAGTACAACATCAAATGAGCAAGAGTCGTTGCATCGCTGCCTGGGTGTAGTGAAAATTAAGTAAGGGTTCTCACATTTTCGTCAACGGGTGTGGGTAAAAAAGCTAGTTCACAAGAATAGGTTGCATTTTGGAACTTGGAATATAGGCACTCTTACAGGTAAATTAATGGAAATAGTTGACACCATGATTAGGAGGAGAATTAATTTTATGTGCATACAAGAAACTAAGTGGGTTGGAGAAAAGGTAAATGAACTCGCCACTTCAGGTTTTATGTTTTGATATACAGGCAAAGTAAAATCTAGAAATGAGGTAGGTATAATAGTAGATAAGAATTGGAAGAATAATATTGTGGATGTGAGAAGGCTCGGAGATAGGATCATAGCTTTGAAGTTTGTTGTGGAACAGGAAACTTTTAATGTTATCAGCAAGTATGCACCCCAAGTAGGGTTAGATGAGCACTACAAGATAAAATTTTGGGAGGATTTAGAAGGTTTAGTTCAGGGAATACCATTAGGAAGAAGATTTTTCTAGGATTGTACCTAAATGGTCATGCAGGAAGCGAATCTAGGGGGTATGAGGGTTTGCATTGGTAGTATGACCTAGGAGTAGTGTAACACCCACCGTAGGGTATCACATTTAAGACTAATTTTAATATAACTTACCCAAGTTGTAAAAGAATTAATCTTGTAAAAGCATAAATTTTAAAATTTCTTTTGCGGAATAAAAGAAAATAAACAAAACAAAATAAATGAAAACCATAAGTACAAATTTTTTTGACTGAATTAAACACACTGGATTAAACATAAATATTACAAACTTTGTTCTCAAATAATTTACATAAATACACTACACTCCAAAAAGTTCGATATACAATATTTACACCAACATAAAGTTACTAACTAAACTTCCAAAGACTAAACTAAGGATTCAGTTCCTCGGAAGAATCCTCCTCCTCCTCCACTATTTCATCGAAGAACCCAGGCGGATACATCGGTTGCCTAACAGGGGTTATCGCAGAAGACACTACAGAGTCCTCACGTGGTGTATACACAGTGCCACCCCAAAGTTCATGAATCGACATCATGAATTCTAGGCGCACAGATGCGTGTTGCATCAAAACAGGAATCCCGTCGCAGGTTCCACTTAAGTTCAGAGTCAAGTCCCCAGTATATACAAAATGTTCGTTATCAAGATCAAACCTCCAAGCATCAGTCCCCCCATGGAACTGAACTCCAACAAAACCCAAAACTTGACGTCTTGCCGCCATAACAGCAAACAAGGAAACAGTTACTAATAGTAAGTAGAATTTTCGGCTTCCTCTTCTCCTCGGTCTTCACCAAACATACATAGTAAAGCAAATACAACATAGCAAAGAGGTGAAATCCCCTACATCAATACCAGTATGACAGTATAGAAAATGATAACAAGCATACAGACATAACAAAATAGATCATACCATCATATCACAGATGAAGTATCAGATAAATACAATTACCATGCCATTATGTTGACCAACTATGCATATGCACACAAACTCATTCTTACTCCATGGAGCTAAACACAAATTCGGAGAGAAAGATAGGGAGTTCATGTCTATATATCGTCAGCCTCAAATCATATACCAATATATCAAATCAATGTACGCAACATGGCTTATACAAGACACTCTTAACCAATCACGAAAAGAATAGTAACTCCGTCAAGATCGTCGGCGTGTTTGCATAGGATACCACGGCTCAGAGGTGCTAACATCTGGCCACTTATGACATTCTACACCCCGACGTCTCCAAGATCACTAAAGATCGTAACTACGCGAGTCACACCCACACGAAGGTGTAATTTTCAATCTCCTAGGTAAATAGCCTTAACCAAATAAGTTGACACATTTTTTAATACATTATGTATGATTCAAATACACATACAATTCATAACTTTTACAGTATTTCACATACATAAGCCTTCTCTTGGCGGTATCACCATTCAACCTAACTGGGCCCACCACAACAGCACAATAGCAAACTGCTGTTGCTCTCAATCGCGTAAATATTTTATCACATTTTCACAATTGCAGAACACTTTTCTTATATTTTCAAATTGCCTAAGTATTTTTCAACATTTTCTCGATTGCGTAAATAAAAATTACTATTTTTAGGTTGCATAAGTATTTTTCTATGTAATTTTAATCGCATAAAATATTACTGCCATATTCTAATCTCAAATTAAAAATTTCCTCATTTATTTTCAAAATTTGACTTTAATTTCATTATTTCCTTAATAAATTATCTATAAATAATAATTGTAACATCTTTTTCACTGAAAATAGTATTTTTCACTATTTTCCACAAAATTACATTTCTTTGATTTAAATTGAGTTATTACAGCTCAAAAAAATTTAACGCGCTTCAAAACCCAAAGGGTGAGCTATACGTTAGTAAATTTTAAGTTTTAACTTTTATCTTACTTATTACCCGAATTACACCAACTTAATTCTAAAAATGGATTTACTCTCTTTTTAGGTCTAAAAACCTATCAAATTAATTTCTCATTAATCAATACCTAAGTCTACATTTAGTAAAATAATTTTGGTTCTAGGATCTTAAAAATTGGCATATTGGTCGAAATTCTATATATAATTCATAAATCATATTTAGTCATTTTCTATTACCTTAATCCTTGTAAAAACCCTTAATTCCATTTCTTGTCATAAAATCATTTAATCTTTAATTAGTAAAATAATTTTAGAACACTTTGCTCAAAACTTGATGTTGAGGCCGTGAGCTCTAGGGTTCTTTGGAACCATCATATACTTCCTCATCATGTGAATCACATCCTACTTTAAACAATAATCATCATGCTTTCATAATCACATATTCATGCATACTTTCAAAGCTATAAGGCATAGCAATCACATATTCAAGCATACTTTCTAAGATATAACACATACCAATCACAACCATCACAAAGCATAAAGCTTAAACAATCAAGTGAATAAATCCTTCTGGATTTTTCACCACAAACAAATCCATCTCCTCACCACCAACACATGGTTGATGAGGTTAATCTCCCTCTTACCTCAAAGAAGACAAAAACCCTTCTTGTATGGCTTCCTAGTGATTTCGTGTAGCACCCACAAGAAACTCTAACAAGCTTAAACCAAACTTAAAATCATAAACCAAGCTTAAAAATAAGAAATCATGGATCAATCATGGTTTAAAAATTCAAAAATCCAACTTAGGATTAAGAAATCAAGAAGTTACCTTTAGGAGTAGAAAATCTAAGCTTGATTTTGAAGCACTTAGAAGATGAACTAGGTGAAACTCTCAAGATGAAAAGTGTTTAGAATTGTGTCTAGGTTTAGAAAATAGGATTGGATGAAATTATAAGTGAGTGGTGGTTGATTTGGGTAGGGAGGCCGAAACCCTCAAGGAAGAAGGAAGAATGAAGTTCTTGGTGTTCTTGGAAGTGAGAGAAAAGATGATAGGTTTTTTTTTGTTTTCACAAAGTGTTAGAAAATGAAGTAATAAGTCCTATTTTACTAATGCATAGCCGTGGAGTGCATGGATAGGAAATATCAAAGCTTGTTTAGCAAGATAAAATTTAATCACATGGGTTTACATGGCCTAAGTCATCATGTAGTCATCCTTTAGTCATAAGATGATTCAAGAACACCCTAGAATAGCCTTGTTGGCCGTGGAGCTCAATGGGTGTAAGTAACTAAGTTTTGTGTCATTTTAATTCCTAGTTACATCTAGTTTAGGTAGTTAGTTCTTCTAGTTACATTTTAAGCTAACTTAGTTAGATCATTTAGTTACATAACTAACCATCTAGTTACATGATTAGATCATGCATTTGTTATGCATTTGTCATCCTTCTAGAAAACTCTAGATATTTTCTTGTAACTATAGACTCTAAGTATTAGCTAACTTAGTTTATTCCAATTAGTTACTACTTGGTTTTTAGAGTAACTTAGTTAGAATATCTAGTTCCTTAGTAACTAGTCTATCCATTTTTGTTGACCATTTTCTATTGGTTAAGAAATTCAAACCATTTATGTTGACCGATTCCTATTGGTTCATCAAAAATAAGTCACAAAGATTTTTCTCAGTCTATTTTTTGACAGTTAACAGATACAGGATCCATTACCCAATGAACAGAAGCTACTGCTCGCAAAATAGCAGATATTATCTGACAGATAATAAATTACAAAATATTTTTATTTTCTAGATAAATTCTAAAAATTAAAAGATCGGGTAACGTATCTCTCGGATTCGGGTTTAGTAAGATATCCCGGCTCCGAATAAATCAATAAAGATTTTCCCCGGCCCAAAAATTTTTATTTCCCTGACTCGGAGGAAATCATACACAAAGATAAAAAAACACTCACAGAATAGTCAAAATAATTTTACAGCACACAGAAAACACAAAATAGTACAATTCAGACTTTACTAAGAAACTGTAAATTTTGGGGTGTTACAACTCTCCCCTACTAAAAAGAATTTCGTCCCTGAAATTTATCATACCTTAAAACAATTGAGGATATTGTTCCCTCATCTTATCTTCCATTTCCCACGTAGCATCTCCCGTTGTTTCATTCCAGATTACTTTTACTAACGCAATCGCTTTCCCTCTGAGTTGCTTTACCCTTATGTCTTCAATCTTAACAGGAAGTGTCACATACGTCAAAATTTTTTTCATTTATACCTCATTGGACTGATTGACATGAGAAGGATCAGGGATATACTTTCTTAACTGGGACACATGGAAAACATTATGGAGATTGGAGAGAAAAGGCGGTAAGGCTATTTGGTAAGCAACTGGACCTATCTGAAGAAGAATTTAATAGGGTCCAATGAATTTAAGAGTGAGTTTTTTGGATTTTATAACTCTTCGACACTAGTTATGGGTGTGACTCACAAAAACACATGCTCACATTCCTCAAATTCAAAAGGGGTCTTCTTCTTTTATCAGCATAGCTTTTCTGTCTACTCTGAGTTGCCCTCATTTTCTCTTGAATCACCTTTACCTTCTCTGTCATTTGTTACACCATCTCAGGTCCTATGGCATACTTTCTCCATCTTGATACTAACACAAAGGTATTCAACATCGTCGTCCGTATATCGCTTCATAGGTTGTCATCCCTATACTTGAGTGAAAACTGTTGTTATAGGTGAATTCAACCAAAGGCGAGAATTCATCCCAACCCTTTCTTTGTTCTAACACACAAGCTCTAAGCAGATCCTCTAGTGACTGTATAGTTCTTTCCGTTTGACCATCAGTTTGCAGATGATAAGCAGAACCCAATCGAAGTTTAGTCCCCATTGCTTCATATAGACTTTGCCAAAACCTTGATGTGAACCTTGGATCTCTATCGGAAATGATACTAGAGGGTACACCGTGAAGTCTAACAATTTCACTAATGTACACCTGGGTCAACTTCTCCATTGAATACCTGCTATTGATTGGCAAGAAGTAAGCAAACTTTGTAAGCCAATCAACAACGATCCATATTGAATCATAACATTTCTTAGTCTTTGGCAATCTAGTAACAAAATCCATTAAAATACTATCTCATTTTCATTCTGGAATAGTTAAGGGTTGCAGTATACTTGCTGGTCTTTGATGTTCAACTTTTACTTTTTGACACACAAGACAAGATGACACATACTCAGCAACATCTCTCTTCATTCCAGGCCACCAAAATAAACGCTTCAAATCTTGATACATCTTGGTCATCCCTGGGTGAGCTTCATCAAGAATTAACTTCCTTAACTCTGAATCACTAGGTACACAAACCCTGCCTTCGAATCTTAGAATACCTTTATGTCCCTCTTGACTGTTGACACAATGTCTCACTTCATCAGCTCCCTCTCAGTTTGCAAAAACTCATCATCCTTCTATTTTTCTCGGATTTCTTCCGTCAAATCACTTGAGATTGTAAACCATATTCAAACAAATCTTCCTCGGTGTTAACTCCACGGACACCCACATATTCCAGAATTATTTTATTAATTCTTTTTCCTTAACCATCATTGCAGAGAGACACTAAGCATCTTCCTACTTAAAGCTTCTACCACAACATTCGCCTTTCCAGGATGATACTGAAGCTAAAAATCATAATCCTTTAGAAATTCTAACCATATTCTCTACCTCATGTTCAATTCTTTTTGATCAAATAAATACTTTAAACTCTTGTGATCACTGAACACGTTAAATGTAGCTCCATACAGAAAATGTCTCCAAATTTTCAATACAAAAACAACTGCAGCTAGTTCCAAGTCATGTGTTGGGTAATTCCTTTCATGTACCTTTAGTTGTTTGGAAGCATATGCCACCACATTTCTGTTCTGCATCAACACACATCCTAATCCTTGATAAGAAGCATCACAGTATACTTCAAAAAACTCATTTGGATCTGGTAGAATCAACATTGGTGCAGTAGTCAATCTTTTCTTTAATTCTTGGAAACTTCATTCGTCCAAACAAAAGCTTGATTCTTCCTTGTGAGTTGTGTAAGAGGTCCGACTATCTTGGAAAAACCTTCAATAAATCTTCAATAATATCCGGCTAGTCCAACAAAACTCTTGATCTCAGTTACGGTCTTTGGCCTTTCCCACTGAAGAACCATATCCACCTTTGCTGGATCCACTGCAATTCCATCCTTAGAAATTACATGACCCAAAAACTGAACTTCTTCTAATCAAAACTCACATTTTGACAACTTTGCGTGCAACTTCTTCTCTTTCAAAATCTGAAGAACTATACTGAGATATTCAGCATGCTCTTCCTGATTTTGAGAATATATCATAATGTCATCGATAAAAATAATGACAAATTTGTCTACATATGGATGAAAGATCTTATTCATATAATCCATGAATATTACAGGAGCATTCATCACACCGAACGACATCACTAGGTATTCATAATGACCATAGTGCATTCAAAAAGCTGTCTTAGGTACATCCTCTACCTTGACACGAATTTGATAAACCTGATCACAAATCTATCTTAGAGAAAATAGCTGCTCCTTTTAGCTGGTCCATCAAATCATCTATCTTTGGAAGTGGATATTTGTTCTTTATCGTAACCTTGTTTAGCTGGTGGTAGTCCACACATAAACGCGAAGTTCCATCTTTCTTCTTAACTAACAACACTGGAGCTCCCCATGGTGAAATACTAGGTCTCACAAACTATTTTTCCAATAGAACCTCCAATTGCTTCTTCAACTCTGCTAATTTTGATGGCGACATCCAGTACGGTGCAATCGATATAGGACCCACTCCTAGTACAAGATCGATAGAAAACTTTATCTCTCTTTCCGGTGGTAATCTGGGTACCTCATCAAGAAAAACTTTAGGAAACTCATTTACCACAGAAATAGCGTTCACATCCTTCTCACTCTTGATTTCTAAATAAGACAACATCATGTATCCTTGGGCTTCATCCCTCAATAAAGATTTGACTTGTTTGGCAGTTACAAATCCAGAAACCTCACTATCAGGAAATACTAAGGTCTTTTTAGAACAGTCTAATAGAATATGGTTAGAAGATAACTAATCCATTCCTAATATTATATCAATATCAGTAAGAGGCAAACAAATTAAATTAACAAGAAAGACTCGATTATTGATAGTAACAAGACAATTTAGGCTTACTTTAGAAGTACTAGCAGGTTTGGCAGTAGGTGTAGTAAAAATCAATTGAAAGTTCAAAGAAGACACAGATAATCCCAAACGATCCACACAGTCATATGCAATAAACGAATGAGTTACATCCAAATCATATAGTATAGTTAAAAGATTACCTGATATGACACCTTCTCCCTGAATAAGATCTTCAGACTGAGAGGCCTCAGCTCCACTCATCGTATAAACTCGTCCTCTAGCTTGTGGCTGAGTAACACGAACATTGCTCATCGAAGGTTCCAATTTTGCTTGATTACAATCCCTCAAAACATGACCAGGTTTTCCGCATCTAAAGCAAATTATTCCCCTGATTGTGCAGTCCCTTGTCATATGGCCCTTTCTACACTTCAAACACTTTGTTGGTGGTGCCACAGTCTGACCAAAATGACTGCCACCTGAACCTCCTCCATGTGACTGTTGTTGTTGTTGTTGGCTTCCCGATGGTCGAGTATATAGTTTCCTCTGAAATCAGTTATTGTTATTGCCTCCTCCTCTTTGGAACCTAGACAGTCCAAAGTTCCAGCTCCTCGCATTTCTCGATGGCTCTAATCTTTCCAGCCTGCAACACATATCCATCAATGTTGAGAATTAGTTCATTCTCATTAGCAGCACTCCTCTCTTCAACTCAATTCTTAAACCTTCCTCGAACTTGCGACATTTCTAAACCTCATCCGGCTGGATCTGAAGATACCATGAAAATTTTGACAAACTTTCAAACTTTACAGCATACTCATTAACTGTCATTCCGCCTTGTCATAACCTAAGGAATTCCATCTCCTTGGCATGCCTTGCATTTTTCAAAAAATACTTTTCCAAAAATGCATCACAAAATACCTCCCAGGTAATTTCCCTTCCTTCAGCTTGTAGCACTCTTCTAGTTGCTTTCCACCAATTCTCGTCGTCTCCCATTAACATAAACGTAGCATAAGTCACTCGACGATCGTCCGTACATCCAATGCCTTCAAAAATTTTCTCAAGCTCTTGGATCCATAAACTCGCCTTCTCAGGATCAAATTCGCCTCTAAAATATGGCGGATTATTTCATTGAAACTCTGACAAATGTTGAACTTCTGTATTGGCTTCTTCTTGTTGTGCAATTCATTGATTTTATTGCACAATCACGTCTACCATTCGCTGCATTGCTTCGGCAGCAACAGTCATCACGTCGTTGTCATGTTCCACATTCACACATGTACCTCTACCACGAGACATAGCTCTCTTCACAAGCAACCAAACAAAACTCAATAAGAATCAAATGTAACCTTCTAAAAACCAAACACAGAGAATCATACAACTCAAGCAAAACAAACCTAACCACAAAAACCCAAAAGACTTTAACTGGGAGCTCTAATACCAACTAATGTAACACCCACCGTAGGGTATCACATTTAAGACTAATCTTAATATAACTTACCCAAGTTGTAAAAGAATTAATCTTGTAAAAGCATAAATTTTAAAATTTCTTTTGCAAAATAAAAGAAAATAAACAAAACAAAATAAATGAAAACCATAAGTACAATTTTTTTTTACTGAATTAAACACACTGGATTAAACATAATTATTATAAACTTTGTTCTCAAATAATTTACATAAATACACTACACTCCAAAATGTATAATATACAATATTTACACTAACACAAAGTTACTAACTAAACTTCCAAAGACTAAACTAAGGATTTGTTTCCTCGGAAGGATCTTCTTCCTCCTCTACTATGTCATTGAAGAACCCAGGCGGATACATCGGTCGCCTAACAGGGGTTCTCGCAGAAGACACTCCAGAGTCCTCACGCGGTGTATACACAGTGCCACCCTAAAGTTCACGAATCGACATCGTGAATTCTAGGCGCATAGACGCGTGTTGCATCAAAATAGGAATCCCGTCGCAGGTTCCACTTAAGTTCAGAGTCAAGTCCCCAGTATATACAAAACGTTCATTATCAAGATCAAACCTCTAAGCATCAGTCCCCCCATGGAACTGAACTCGGACAAAACCCAAAACTTGACGTCTTGCCGCCATAACAGCAAACAAGGAAACAGTTACTGATAGTAAGCAAAATTTTCAGCTTCCTCTTCTGCTCGATCTTCATCAAACAAACACAGTAAAGCAGATATAACATAGCAAAGAGGTGAAATCCCCTACATCAATACTAGTATGACAGTATAGAAAATGACAACAAGCATACAGACATAATATTAACACAATAGATCATACTATCATATCACAGATGAAGTATCAGATAAATACAGTTACCATGCCATTATGTTGACCAACTATGCATATACACATAGACTCATTCCTACTCAATGGAGCTAAACACAAATTCAGAGAGAAAGATAAGGAGTTCATGTATGTATATCGTCAGCCTCAAATCATGTGCCAATATATCAAATCAATGTGCGCAACATGGCTTATACAAGACACTCTCAACTAATCATTAAAAGAGTAGTAACTCCATCAAGATCGTCGGTATGTTTGCATAGGATACCACGACCCAGAGGTGCTACCATCTGGCCACTTATGACATTCTACACCTCGACGTCTCCAAGATCACTAAAGATCGTAACTACGCGATTCTCACCTGCACGAAGGTGTAATTTTCAATCTCTTAGGCAAATAACCTTAACCAAATAAGCTGACACATTTTTCAATGCATGATGTATGATTCAAATACACATATAATTCATAACTTTTACAGTATTTCACATACACAAGCCTTCTCTTGGCGGTATAACCTTTCAACCTAACCGGGCCCACCACAGCAGCCCGATAGCAAACTGTTGTTGCTCTCAATCGCGTAAATATTTTATCGCATTTTTCACAACCGCGGAACACTTTTCTTACATTTTCAAATCGCATAAGTATTTTCCAACATTTTCTCGACCGCGTAAATAAAAATTACTATTTTTAGGTTGCATAATTTTTAGGTTGCATAAGTGTTTTTCTACGTAATTTCAATCGCATAAAATATTACTGCCATATTCTAATCTCAAATTAAAACTTTTCTCATTTATTTTTCAAATTTGACTTTAATTTCATTATTTCCTTAATAAATTATTTATAAATAATAATTCTAACATCTTTTTCATTGAAAATAGCATTTTCTACCATTTTCCACAAAATTGCATTTCTTTGATTTAAATTGGGTTATTACAGCTCAAAAATTTTTAACGCGCTTCAAAACCTAAAGGGTGAGCTATACATTAGTAAATTTTAAGTTTTAACTTTTATCTTACTTATTAACCGAATTACACCAACTTAATTCTAAAAATGGATTTACTCTCTTTTTAGGTCTAAAAACCTATCAAATTAATTTCTTATTAATCAATACCTAAGTCTACACTTAGTAAAATAATTTTGGTTCTAGGATCTTAAAAATTGGCATATTGGTCAAAATTCTATATATAATTCATAAATCATATTTAGTCATTTTCTATTACCTTAATCCTTGTAAAAACCTTTAATTCCATTTCTTGTCATAAAATCATTTAATCTTTAATTAGTAAAATAATTTTAGAACACTTTGCTCAAAACTTGATGTTGAGGCCGTGAGCCTCTAGGGTTCTTTGGAACCATCATATACTTCCTCATCATGTGAATCACATCCTACTTTAAACAATAATCATCATGCTTTCATAATCACATATTCATGCATACTTTCAAAGCTATAAGGCATAGCAATCACATATTCAAGCATACTTTCTAAGCTATAACACATACCAATCACAACCATCACAAAGAATAAAGCTTAAACAATCAAGTGAATAAATTCTTATGGCTTTTTCACCACAAACAAATCCATCTCCTCAACACCAACAAATGGTTGATGAGGTTAATCTCCTTCTTACCTCAAAGAAGACAAAAACCCTTCTTGTATGGCTTCCTAGTGATTTCGTGCAGCACCCACAAGAAACCCTAACAAGCTTAAACCAAACTTAAAGTCATAAACCAAGCTTAAAAATAAGAAACCATGGATCAATCATGGTTTAAAAATTCAAGAATCCAACTTAGGATCAAGAAATCAAGAAGCTACCTTTAGGAGTAGAAAATCTAAGCTTGATTTTGAAGCACTTAGAAGATGAACTAGGTGAAACTCTCAAGATGAAAAGTGTTTAGAATTGTGTCTAGGTTTAGAAAATAGGGTTGGATGAAATTATAAGTGAGTGGTGGTTGATTTGGGTAGGGAGGCCGAAACCCTCAAGGAAGAAGGAAGAATGGAGTTCTTGGTGTTCTTGGAAGTGAGAGAAAAGATATAGGTTTTTTTTTTGTTTTCACAAAGTGTTAGAAAATGAAGTAATAAGTCCTATTTTACTAATACATGGCCGTGGAGTGCATGGATAGGAAATACCAAAGCTTGTTTAACAAGATAAAATTTAATCACATGGGTTCACATGGTATCACATGGCCTAAGTCATCATGTAGTCATCCTTTAGTCATAAGATGATTCAAGAACACTCTAGAATAGCCTTGATGGTTGTGAAGCTCAATGGGTGTAAGTAACTAAGTTTTGTTTCATTTTAATTCCTAGTTACATCTAGTTTAGGTGGTTAGCTCATCTAGTTACATTTTAAGCTAACTTAGTTAGATCATTTAGTTACATAACTAACCATCTAGTTATATGATTAGATCATGTATTTGTCATGCGTTTGTCATCCTTCTAGAAAACTCTAGATATTTTCTTGTAACTATAGACTCTAAGTATTAGCTAACTTAGTTTGTTTCAATTAGTTACTACTTGACTTTTAGAGTAACTTAGTTAGATTATCTAGTTCCTTAGTAACTAGTCTAACCATTTTTGTTGACCATTTTCTATTGTTTAAGAAATTCAAACCATTTATGTTGACCAATTCCTATTGGTTCATCAAAAATAAGTCATAAAGATTTTTTTGAGTCTATTTTTTGACAGTTAACAAATACAGGATCCATTACCCAATGAGCAGAAGCTACTGCTCGCAAAGCAGTAGATATTATCTGACAGATAATAAATTATGAAATATTTTTATTTTTCAGATAAATTCTAAAAATTAAAAGATCGAGTAATGTATCTCTCGGATTCAGGTTTAGTAAGATCTCCCGGCTCCAAATAAATCAATAAAGATTTTTTCCGGCCCAAAAATTTTTATTTCTTGAATCGGAGGAAATCATACACAAAGATAAAAAACACTCACAGAATAGTCAAAATAATTTTACAGCACACAGAAAACATAAAACAGTATAATTCAAACTTTACTTAGAAACTGTAAATTTTGGGGTGTTACAAGTAGCTAATGCAGATGACAAAGCGATTCTAGATTTTTTGGTTGCTTTTGATTTTACAATAGCTAATACTTGTTTTAAGAAGCGGGAAGAGCATCTTATCACATACAGAAGCGGGAGTTCTTACTCTCAAATTGATTTCTTTCTAATAAGAAAATATGATAGAAAGCTTTGCATGGATTGCAAAGTCATCCCTGGAGGGAGCTTGACTATCCAACATAGGGTTTTGGTTATAGATGTACGAGTTAAGATGAGAGTAAGGAGAAATTGTCAAGACAAAGTCTCAAGGATCAAATAGTGGCAACTAAAGGGAGGAAAATAAATGTTCTTTCAAAGGAGGATTATGGAGGAAGAGATTTGGGAGGTACAAGGGAGTGCTAATAAAATATGGGACGAGATGGCTAAAGTGATTAGGAAGGTAACAAAATAGACACTCAGTGAATCAAGAGGTTTTGGACCTAAGGGTAAAGAACCTTGGTGATGGGACACAAGTATACAAGATAAAGTTAAGGTTAAAAGGGAATGTTATAAAGGTTAGTACGTGTGTAAAAAAGATAAAAATTAGGAAAAATATAAGACAGCTAAAAAAGATCTAAGAAGGTGGTGAGCGAGGCGAAAGATAAAGCGTTCAACGAGTTATATCAATCTTTGAGCACCAAAGAAGGAGAAAAGAATATTTACAGTCTTTCTAAAAGTAGGGAAATAAAGACAAGAAACTTGGATAAAGTAAAATGCATTAAGGATGAAGAAGGTAAAGTCTTGGTTACGGAATAAGACATGGAAGAGTTATTTTCACAAATTATTTAATGAGGGACATGTGACATTAGGGGACTCAGACATTCTAAACACTAGAGAGGAGGACCAAAATAAAATATTTTATCGTAGAATTTGGGAGTTTGAGATAAAAGAAGCTTTGAAGAGGATGGATAATGAAAAAATGGTCGGACCGGATAATATATCTATTGAGGTATGGAAGTGCCTAGGAGAGAAAGGTATAAGCTGTCTCACAAAACTAATTAATGAGATAATGAGGTCTAAGAAAATGTTAGATAAATGGAGGAGAAGCGCTTTAATCCCTATTTATAAGAATAAGATAGATATACAAAACTGTGCGAATTATAGAGGGATTAAGCTCATGAGTCATACCATGAAGTTATGGAAAATAGTAATTGAACGGAGATTAAGACAAGAGACTCATATTTTAGATAATCAATTTGGTTTTATGCTTGGGAGGTCAACCATGGAAGCAATCTATCTTCTACGAAGATTGATGGAGAGGTATCAGAGTAAGTAAAAAGACCTACACATGGTTTTCATTAATATGAAAAAAGCCTATAATAGGGTACCAAGAGATGTCTTGTGGAAGGCTCTGGAGAATAAAAGAGTTCGTATCACTTATATTCGAGCAATCTAAGATATGTATAATTGAGCTAAAACTAGTGTGAGAACACAGGATAGGGTCACAAAAGATTTTCCTATAACTATAGGACTACACTAAGGGCCAACTTTGAGTTTTATCTTTTTACTTTGGTCCTAGATGTGCTTACTGCGCATATCCAAGAACCAGTGCTATAATGTATACTTTTTGTAGATGATGTAGTCTTAGTTGGAGAGTCGAGAGAGGAAACAAATGAGAAGCTAGAACTATAGAGATGAACTTTGGAAGAACATGACTTCCGTCTAAGTAGGAGTATGACAGAGTATATGGAATACAAGTTTAGTAAGAAGCGTGCTAATACTAGCTTAGCGGTGAAAATTGGAGACCATACTATACCACAAGTCACACGGTTTATGTATATTGGATCTATCATACAAAATGATGGAGAGATAGAGAGAGATGTAAACCATAGGATTCAAGCTGGATGAATAAAATAGAGGAGCACTTTAGGAGTTATTTGTGATAGAAAAGTGCCTCTCAAGCTTAAGAGCAAATTTTATCGCACAACTATAAGACCCGTGATATTGTATGGTACTAAATGTTAGGCATTTAAAATCCAGCAAGAGCATAAGATCAGTGTCATTGAGATGAGGATGTTGTGCTGGATGTGTGGTCATACAAGACAAGATAGGATTAGGAATGAATACATTGGAGAGAAAGTAGGGGTAGCACCTATTGTAAAAAAGATGAGAGAATCTCACCTTAGGTGGTTTGGATATGTAAGGATAAGACTCTTAGAAGCCCTTGTAAGAAGAGTAGATCATGTGGAGAATAGTCCAATAGCTAGAGGGAGAGGGAGACCAAGAAAGATTATAGGTGAAACGATTAAAAAAAATTTAGATTTGTATGACATTTCTGAATACTTGGTTTATGATAGGGCACAATGACGTCGTTCGATCCATGTAGCCAACCCCATCTAGTGAGAAAAAGTTTCGTTGTTGTTGTTGTTTATATAAATATAGGAACTTATTTAAAATTTTTGAAAAGAAATATAAGGACTTATTGAATAATATGATATTAAAACTAATAATAAATTACCAAAACTCGAGAAAAAGAATGAATCTTAGTCAATACAGGTTATTGCATTTTTATTGAAGTTCTTGAAAACAAAACGGATGTTTGAGTAAAAGTTGAAAAATTGAAGGGAGGTTTGAGTAAAAGCGGATAGTTTTGGGACAGCCTAATCACGTCGAAGGGTTTCATGCCATTTGACAATGGCGGAAGCTGGTTGGAGGCGAAGGTGAGGTACTTGTAAAAGATAATTCGACACCCAAGTTAGTCTCAGAGCTTAAAAGAAGAAAATAGTACAGACAAAGAAAGTAAATCATCCTAAGGTACTCCTAAGTGTATGCTTATATAAAAGGTGAGGCTACTGGACGACCTTAGGTAGCGAGCCACATGTAAGCTATTTGGCTTGGCCCTAGTAGGACATACCGGTCCATTGTGGTTCATAATTTCTAAAGTTATGGTCACTTAATGATGTATTATCATATTTTTTAATGAGTTTGACATCTCAACTACTCCTTTCATTCTTTTTTATATGTTTTTTTAAAATATTTGTTTTGTTTCAATTTATCTTTCATTTGAAAATTTTAAGGATGCATTAAAATTTTTTTCAATTTTATCCTACCATTTATTGTCTCCACTAAACTTAATAACCACATATATTAGTTATCTTCTACAATTTCCTACACATATTAATAGAGTGGGAAAGGATAATTTAGTTATGTCAACCTATATTTCATTTAATTTGATGTTATTTAATGATATCTTTAATTTTTATTCAAAAAACTTAAAAGACATATAAAAAGGAACAGAGAGAATATGTTTTAATATTCTCGTAAAAAAAAGACACTATGTTTTAATAGTACTAAACTCATTTAATAATATAGCAACACATCTTAGATGACAATATAAATATATTTTACTGTATATTTAAATTAAACTCTAACTTGACCCGAACCTCTTGATGATATAGTAACAGAAGTATTTCATCCAAATTAAATCCTTCAAAGACAACAATGGTCTTCTGCCCAAGATTTACACGATCTCACTCGGCTAAGCCATTGGGAACATTTGAGCTTTAAAGCATTTCAAGTTAATGGAATTAATTTACACACAACACACTATTAAATACAAAGTTATGATTTTGTTGTAAAAGCTTAGAATATTTTTACACTTCTCAATTTATAGAAGAGATTTGAGCCTACTTGACTCCTTTATGAGCCAAATTATCTTTTAGGTAATGGGAAAAATTCTTTCGTAAATATAGAATAAGTACTTAATATGGGTGTATTAAGGTAGGGTAATAGGTTAATTATAATATTAATTAATAGATAATTATTATAATTAATTGATAAATAACTTTTATTAACTCTGTTAATTAATATTATAATTAAATTAATACGTCTAATTTAAGTGATACCGATTTATGTATGAATTTGTCAAGGTGAGAAATTTAGACAAATTTTTTTAAAATGTGAATTCTTATAAAGTAAATAAGTATAAATCTACGTCAATTATTAATTTATAGACCTATATTAATTATCAATAATTAATATAGATTATTAAAAAAAGTATTATCCAAACTATTGCATTCAAGTTAGGTGATTCAAAATTATGCAAAAATTTACGGAGCTTCTGCATTAAATGCATGGATAACACTACACCCCACGTATTAAACACCCACCAACTATAGACATTCTGAATATTACCCTGTCATGTCATTACTCCTTCCACCTAATCCTGAAGACAAAAATATATCTTATCTGTAAGACACGATCTGTCTCATTGCTCCCTCCATTGCTGTATCGCTGCGGTATTGACTAGCTACACCCCTCTTAACTACTCCCCAATACTTTTTCACTTTGAAACCTTGACTATTCCAAAATTCGAAATGAAAAAATGTAGTTAATTTTGAAAGTCATATGTCGATAAATTCTAACATAATCATCTAGACTCAAGTTAGATATATTATGCTAATTATAAGACTCAAATTATATTACTTATTAATTAACTATAATAATTGTCTATTTAATAATAAAATAATTGACCTAATATATTCAACTTAAATACAAAAAATTTATGCAAGAGTTTCTTGTCATATCCCCATACATAAAGATGATGTGATGATGAATATGATTATGGTCCTTCAGCTTTCACCGAAGGTGATTTTGATGACGGTAGTGTGGGTTAACCAAAATTATATGTTTTTCGGCAGTATCAATCAAAACTATTCTTATAATATTGAATAATTTTTTATTAAATAAATTTTTTATAAAATTTGCTGTTAAATTAAAAATTTTAATTATATAAATTATATTTATAAAAATTTATATTAATTTAAATTTATTTAATACTTTATTGACATATATCAAAATTAATGTAATATATATATTTTTAAAATATATAAAAATAAAAATTATTTAATTACATTTTTATTCATATTTAATTCTTTCAAAATTTAACACAAATAATTAAAGTATTAAATAGTTATAATTTAATGATTAAATCAATAAAAATCATATTTTTTAAAAATTATTAAATAATATAAATATGTCCACATACTAGATTTTCTTTCATATTTGTGTGTATGTGCTCAAGCACATGCACTAGCACCTTTAGTGAACATAGAAATTAAAACAAGGGGGCAGCTAGGACCACACTGCAATAAAGAAACTGAACCATGATCTCAAAGCAATACTGAAGAGTAAATTGTGCACAGGATCTATATTTAATTACAATTTAAACAGTGCTACCAAAGTAAACTAAGATACTTTAAAATTTTCACAATATAATAATTACTCCCCAGTTCATATCAGATATTCACTTGCAATCATCGATCAAGATTTAGAAAACCACTTAGCAGTCTCCTCAGTAATATGTCCAAAAAGGAAAATGCTGCTGATTTGCTAGAAGCTCTTCACTGTTACAAGATCTTCCACAATGGCAAAGGTTTTTTTTTTGGTATATTTTGCCAGACCAGCGTGGGTCTGTATGATTTAATCTAATTTCAGATAACTGAAAAGTGTAATTTCATTTCCTTGTCATTTGGTCTTCTTGTCTGATTGCCCTTCAAAGCAACAAACGAAAGAAATTTATCCATATATCCATTACCTTGGTAAAATCTCTGAGACTGTTACGTCATTAATGGAAAGATTCTTGGAACTTTTTGATGTAGATGCCTCCTCTGGGTTCATTCTTCCAACTGAAAATGCAGGGTGATTGGGTTTTGGAAGGGCCATTGTGTCACTTACCAGCATGCCAACAACAGTTGACATGGTTGGTCTATCTGCTGCTTCTTCTTGAGCACACAACAGACCAATGTGTATGCACTTCACAACTTCATTGGCTATGCAGGATTTTTCCAGTACTGGATCCATCAATTCCAAACATTTTCCTTCACACCATATTTGCCAAGTCTACATTTAATTGTGAATATTGTTAAGTTGTAGTTAACACTGTTGTATCTCAGTTGGAAACTTAATTTCTTGATCATATAAGAGTTAAAACTCACATATAAGAGAAGGCTTTGACCATGGTCTGACAGATAGAATCCACTATTCTTTTTCCCACAAACGATTTCTAAAACAAGTACTCCAAAGCTGAAAACATCAGATTTCACTGAAAATAATCCTTCCATAGCATACTCTGGAGCCATGTATCCACTATTGGAAATCAATAGAAACTTTGTTATTTCTCTTACATCAAAGAATACATAACAAGGAATTTCATTTTTCAACTAATCAAGTGCTTAAATCTGTATTCATAAATCCTATTGTTTAGAAATGGTTGGTATAAGTAAAACTCACAAAGTACCCATTACTCGTCTTGTATTTGCTTGGTTCTGCCCTCTTTCAAATGTCCTTGCCAATCCAAAATCTGATATTTTAGGATTCATCTCCTGGTCTAGTAGAACATTGCCAGCTTTGAGATCTCTATGAATTACTTTGAGTCGAGAGTCCTCATGAAGGTATAAAAGGCCTCTTGCTATTCCATTAATAATGCCTACTCTTATTTTCTAATCGAGTTGCTTTCTTTTTTCATCATCTGACAACGGAAAGACATAGAACAGATCTTATGAAAAATGCAGTATGTGAAGAAGACAACTGAAGGAAACTAGCAAATACCAAATAGTAATTTAATGAAGCTATCTGAAAACATACCAAACAGGTGAAAGTCGAGACTTTTATTCGACAAATACTCATATACAAGTAGCTTTTCATTTTCCTCCAAGCAGCATGCCAAAAGTCTTACAAGGTTTCGATGTTGCAATTTAGCTATAAACATTACTTCATTCTTGAACTCCTCTGAGCCTTGACCAGAAGCTTTTGAGAGCCTTTTGACTGCAATTTCTCTTCCATCTGGTAAAATTCCCTGATAAAAGATTGAAATAAATAAAATCATATAGAAATATGATAATAACAAGGAACCTGTTTTCAAAATTCCAAATCATTAATACCTTGTAAACAGGGCCAAATCCACCTTCCCCTAATTTAGATGCTTCTGAAAAGTGATTAGTACTCTGTAGAATTGTGATTAAAGGGATTGCAGGCAGGTCTGCATTCAGTGTTTCCTCAGTTTGAACATTGTGATATGAAGATAGAGGAACAGTGTCAGGTATTTGCTCATCTACGAAGAGAAGTTTGTGAATTCATATTTGAACTAAATGGCCATATTTGAGTATGTGAAATAAGCTATCAAACAAATTCTAGCATGTGTTATTGCAGGAAATTACCTTTTCTAACTCTATTCCTGTACCAGAAGCAGTAGACACCGCAACATAGTAGAGCTACTGATCCCGACACAGTTATGCCAATGATCAAGTTTCTTGACTTACTAGTGCCCCCTCGTTTGGCTGTAACATATCAAAGAAGAACATTTTTTTTTATTTTTTTTATTTTACAAATTGATCAGATTCAATAGATAAACAGACATATGTACTCCAAGAGAATTCCTATGCCACAAGAAAGTGATTGTAACTATAAGAGAACAAAAAGTAATTGATATGTCACCTGTATAAGGATTAGGCACAGGAACTGAAGATATCTGATTGTGAAAAAGGTAGAACTTATAATAATCATACATTATCATACAACTTCTACACCAGACATTCCATCCTATCTTTTGTTCACAATATTTGGGAATTTGTGCTACCATGGCCTCCAAACACTGTCTGCACCCCTCATTTGTAAGATCTCTGCTGCATTGCACCAGGCCATACCTTCTCTCAGTACGACTCAAATTGAACTCACCCATATAGAACAACTGGTTGGTCTCCTCGGTTGCTTTTCTGATCAAACTTCTCATATAATCCTCGCCTTTCTGAATCTCTGTTGGGCTGGAGATATTTTTTTTCCCCAAAAGATGCCATGATGGGTCTATTGTAACTTTCCCAAAGAAGTTCTCATTTGAGTACCTGAGAATGCAGAAATCATACATTATCATAGCAGAGACTCTATTGGGACAGCGCTGAAGGGCATCTCTGGTAGCAGTAGAGACACAGAACTGACAGAAGTTTCTATCCACGTCACCACGGCAATCATAGAGGCCATACGCAGCATCTCTGGTGTTGTTGCCTATGCTGATGTTGTTATACCCTTTGCTTATGGCTGCATCATCAGAGGATAGCCATGAGAGGATGCTTTTAAGATTGGTTGTGTATGCAGTGCTGAGATCTTGTTCGGTTGTGTTATGGCAGTCATCTCCCACGTAGCTGGGTGATACTGATTGTGCTTTTGTAACAAGTGCTTCGATGCTTAGAAATAGCAGGAAAGCAAAGGATATTGATGATCTTACATTGAGTTGTGTTGCCTCCATGACTTTTTAAGCTACTTGCCCAGACAATAATTAAAAAATATATGAAGTCAAGTATGTAACTGTATATATTATAAGAGATCCTTAGGTGTTGCTATAACACGAAAAATATCTTATTAAATTTCTTGTTATGATTGAATGTGTGTTGTATGAGCTATAAGCCTATAACATTTAAAATATAATGAAAGTGGAAGAAAGTAATGGCTTGTGTCACAAATATAGAATAAGAAATTTCTCTAACTTAATAATCATCTAACAATTTTTTTATAGAATTAAAGTAGTAATATCACTCTCACTATTATTTTGATATTTTTACTTTTATTTTAATTAATAAGAAAAAGTAATAACAATAAACATTTATTCGTTAAAATATTAATAAATATTAATATAAAACTCTTTTACAATTACATCGCATTTGTATACTAATTAGACTCTATTATATCCTAAGCAAAGATCGTGATGAAGAAAAGTTTTCATGAGTCAACATAATTAACTTTTATTTTTTTGAGTTGCAGTCAACATAATTAACTTTATAAGTCCACTTAGAGAAGGGAAAAAAAAAACACTTTACAAGTCCACTCTTCATGTGATTATATATAAATGTAAGAGAAATTATTTAAAATATTTATCTTACACTAAAGATTTTTTTCATATCATTTGTTTTTATCAGGGTATTTATATCTAATAAAATTAATGATCAATATTTAACTATATGTTTTATGAGTTTAATTAATTTGATGCATTATCGGTGTAAAAGTTTTTACATTATCAATTAATTATATCATATATTATTATATGTATGACTTTTGAGGTAGTTATTATAAGAGTTAAATATTTTAATAACGTAACAATACATTATTAGATGATAGTATAAAAAGAACATTGACAGTATATTCAAATTTAGTCCATGTTTTATTTTCTTGAAATATGTACAAGTTATACCTCTCCCCTTGAGTGATTATGTTTCATAATGTTACTTAATTTCAATTATTAATTTTAACTATTAAAATACCACTATTTTTTAACAATAAATAGGATAAAATACTTGTTAAAAAAAACAGATAAACTACATTTTGCCTCCTTGAAATTTGGTATGTTAGGTGACCCTTAGTCTACTTACTCTCTTAATGTCCATTTGACTCTTGGAATTAAGTATGAAATTAGAATTTGGTATTGAAATTGAATTTTTTAATTTCAATTTTTATGTTTAGAATGTTATTTAAAATTATAATTATAATTCTATAAATTAATTTCATAGAATTAAAAAATAACTAAATTAATCATTTCTCAGTTCTTAGCCTATACACTAAGAATTATCAATTCTATAACTTAAAAATTAAACTATCTCTCTATTTTTTATGAACAATCATATTTGTTAAGATTTTATGTATATATAGAAATTTTTTTATTTATATAAAAATTATTAGAATAACATTTTTTCTAAAAATTTTCATGAAATTTTTTATGAAAAAAAATGACTATTATATTATAAAAATATTATTGTATAAATATTTTTTATTAATTTTAATTTTAAATGATTTTTGATATTTTAGATCATACATTTAAACATTAAAATTATAATTAAATTTATAATTATAATTTCTTATCCTAATTCTTTGATAATCTCAAATATATAATTTAAGATTCTGAACCAATTCTAATTTTAAAAGAATTAAAATTAAAATTAAAATTTTATATTTCAATTCTAATTCTACTATTCAAATAGACACTTAAGTTTTTTGTTCTTTTTTTTTTTAATTATCAGTTAACCAAATGTAGTTTTGTTTTAAGAGAAAACATCACTTTTTTATGTTAAATTAAATGGAAGTTAACTTTCAAATACTTTACTAAACTTTAAGGGTAATAAGTGATAAATAAACATTCTTAGTGATAAATAAAAATAAGGCACATGTAAAATAAGTAAGTAAGGGTCCAAACACCCTATAATAATTATTGGTTAAAATTATGATGTATTTTTTATTAAATTAATGGTGAATATACTTTTATTTACGTACTTTACATACGAACTCACTTTAAAGGAATTTTTTTCATAAATAAAAGCTTTGTCCCCTTATGTTCATTTGTTAAAACCAGACATCAAAATGATTAAAAAAAAATTAGGGAGATAAGTTCAAAAAAGAGCTATGCTTTAAGAAGTTAATTTTACCTAAAATGTAATTGGAAGCATGGTCTCTGCTTAAAATCAGTTAAGCTAGAGGACTCAATAATGAAAATAAAATGAGAAAAAGAGAGCACAATCTTTTTTGCATGACAGATATACATAATATATTAATTATTTATTATAGTATAAGAAATATATAAATGAATTACACTCATCTCCATAACCCCTCTCACTTTTGTATTAAAATGCTAACTTAATTTTGTAAAAGAAATAATAGGATCATGCTTAAAAAACTTTTGCTATAATGTAGATCTATCATTAACAATTGATGAAATCTTTTAGAGTACTGTTTGAAAGGTTAGTTAAAAATAATAATAAATGTAATTTATGACTAGTTTAAAATTCTATTATTTTTAGAAATTTCAAATTAAAGAAATGTAATTTACTCATAAAAATGATTAAAATTCTTTTCCAACACGCTCGAGCATAAAAACAATTAGTTTTAACTCATTATTACTGAAATACTTCTGGGTTTTATTTATTTTTAAAGTACAAATTATTGTTAGTTTTTACAGCAACTAGCTAGTAAGTACCTTGTGTAATATATCAGATATTTTAAATTTAGATAGAATTTTAAAAATTTAGATTAAAATAAAAAATATGTTTAAAATTTTTTAAAAATGATATTCATAATATTTAGATAAAAAAATTAGAAAATAAATAATAAAGAATTTGAAATGTTTAAAAAAATTAAGAATGACATGTATTATATTATTTAAAGAATAATATAATAACAAATTTAATCACTTTCAAAAATTTATATTATAATTTAATACGGTAGATAGCACCCAAAAGAAAATAACATTTGACATATCCATTTATGTTGACATTAATATCTAATTAATCTTCACCACTATAGTTGGCTATAAATGAATAATGAGTATTAATGACAAGCTCAACCGACACCGGCGCCCCTTGACTATAAGGTATATTTGTTTGCAGTTGGATTTCATAGTCAATTAAGAGGAATATTAGGGATATATTTTTTATCATATTTTTTAACATATTTTTTTATTGTACTATATTACACATCAAAATATACACTTAATTTTAATTAGTATATAATTGTTTTAATTAATATGTAATTAATTTAATTATTATATAATTAAATTTGAATGTATTTTTAATATATGATATGATTTAATAAAAAATATTAAAAAATATAATAAAAAATATATTCCTAATACTCTCTAATTAACTAAATACTTGATGGTCCTGACAAGAAGGATAGGACTAGAAGGCTCATCAAGACCAATTATAATCTTATGATAATGATCACTAAGAACAAGACCATTAAAGATAAGGAAAAGTCTAAGGTGACAAAAGCAAAATGATGCTCTTACCATGTACAATATATACACCTATTTTAACACTCTTTACCACGTCAGAAAATTTTATTTTAAAAATGAAAAATCTGAGATTTGGTTTTCGTTTCTCTCTCCCTCTCATTTTTGTCTCCCTCTCATTTCTCCCTCTCATTACTCCCCCTCTCTCTAATTTCTCCATATTTGACTACTTTCACTTCTTCGTCGCCCACGTCCCTCCGTCCGACGAGGTCCATCCGCGCATGAAGCTCCGCCAGCACCGCTGGCTCCGTAGCCCGCACGAAGCTCCATCAGTGCTACTGCCTCCGTTGCCCTCCGTCACTTCGACAAGGTACTTTCAACATTGGATGAAACCTATAAACCCCCAAATTTCTTTTTCCATTAACTCAATGTATTAGGTTTTGGTTGTGAAGTTTAGCCTCTCATTGGGTGTTTCTGTTCTTGTGGGTTTTTTGTCCCCATAATTTTTGCTCTGGTGGTGCCTATCTCTATTGTGGTGGTTCTGGTGTTTTTTTTCCTATCTCTATTTAGAACATAAGTAGAAGAGTAATTTAGATGCAAGACAATGTACCTTCAAGAGCATTGCATACGTACATTTGAAAATATGAATCTAATGATCCAACTTGTTAAAAGTTGAAATAAGAGGTAGCATGATTTTTTTATTATGAACTATAATAATGTTTAGGGTTTACTCAAATGTTAGTGAATCCTTCAGTTGCCGTTTGAATTCCTCTATATTAAACGATGAAGCAAATAATCTGAATGAATCCAAAGTGTGAAGTATGAAAATTGTTTTGGTTTTACATTTTAAAAATAAATTTTGTTTATAAAAGATGGTGCCTTGTGATCTTTTAACTGTGAGAGCTATCTCCAACCTTACAGCTATTATTAGTTAACAGTACTACCATTCCATTCCTTTGATATTTGACTTTGGAAATTTATTTGATCAAGGTTAAGACAACAAAAAGGTCCTCTTCCTTCTTGCAACTGCAGTCAAATATAAGATCTATATGGCTATTGATACTAAACTGACATTAAAGTTGCTTAAGTTGTTTTTGAACATTATTTTTGAACATTTTTGCACTTTATGCTTGTGTTTGTTGATTCTGTTGCTTATCATGTCTTTTTTTTTACATCATTTTTAACTCTTGGTTAACAATGTATAAATTTATGGTTAATGATATGTATTGGATGGTTAACGGCTTAACCACTGAGCACGAATCTACCTAGTAGCCAACATATACACGTTATTAACCACAAATTTCTACCTCGTTAACCAAGAGTAAAAAATGCAATAAAAAAATAGTCACATGTTGTCTTTTTTTCTAATCCAAGCCTTAACACTTCCAGTCCTTTCTTTTTACTATAACTCTAACTCATATATAATATGAAAGACCATGCCTTATCGTCACTCTAGAAAATTTGTTGATCATTAATAGCTAAAATGCTTTCCACTTGCTAATTTTTGGATGGTAACATGAGTTTTGCATGTGCAAGTTAATGGAATTGGAAATAGGTGCTTCCATGGAGGATGAAAATATTGTCAATGGTGGTGGGGTGTTAGATGATGTTGGTGACGGTGCTGAATGCATTAAAGAAGTAAATGAAGCTGAGTTAATTATGAGTGACAGCTTCAATGAGCAATCTGGACCTTGTGACCCTGCAGCAGGCATTATATTTCCTTCGGTGGTTATCATTAAGTCATTCTATCGGCAGTATGCTAATGCAAAGGGATTCGATTTCATCATTAGAAATTCAAGAAAAGGAAATGATGGAGAGTTAAAATACTTCATTCTAGCATGTTCACGAGGAAGGAAATGTGTGTCAACAGTACCAAATGATTTGAATACATATCCAACAATGAAGAATAACTGTCAAGCGAAGATAACTGTTGTTTGAACAAAAATGAACTTTGGTACATAAAAAAAGCTATACTTGACCACTATCATGATCTTAGCCCTGCGAAGGCAAGGATGTTCCATGGGAACAGAAACATCAGTAATTCAGCATGCACATGAAGAGAAGAATACAGATCAACAATGAAGCAGGCGTGAGGCTGAATAAGACCTTCCGTTCTCTTGTTCATGATGTAGGAGGATACGATAATTTATCATTTGTTGAACGAGACGTAAGAAACTATGTTGGGAGGGAAAGACGTGCAATTGGGAACGAAAGTGATGGTAAGGCTCTAAGGAGTTATTTTTCATGGATGCAACAACAGAATAGTAATTTCTTCTATCCTATAGATTAGGATGATGACTTTCATGTGAAGAACATTTTTTGGGCTGATGTAAGAAGTAGAACTGCATACGAATCGTTTGGAGATGTTGTGACATTTGATACAACCTATTTGACAAATAGGTATAACATGTCATTTGCTCCATTCGTTGGTGTGAATCATCATGGGCAATCAATTTTGCTAGGATGTGGTTTACTATCTACCAAAGACACTGATTCATTTGTGTGACTATTCGAATCTTGGTTTAATTGTATGTCAGGAAAGGCTCCAAATAGTATTATCATTGATCAATGCAAGGCCATGAAAAATGTAATCCAGATAGTGTTTCCTACTACTCTCCATCGATGGTGTTTATGGCATATCATGAAAAAAATCCCAGAGAAGTTGAAAGGTTATAGTGAATATAATAGTATGAAGGATGCAATGAAAAATGCAGTTTATGATTCCTTTCCAGAGGCTGAATTTGAAGGAAAGTGTGTTACTTTTGTCCAACAATATGGCCTATAAGACAATGAATGGTTGAGTGGGTTGTACAATGAGCAGTATAAATGGGTCACAATCTTTTTGAAGAAAGATTTTTGGGCTGGAATGTCAACGACTCAGAGGAGCGAGATCATTAACGCATTTTTTGATGAGTATATAAACTCAACAACAACTCTGTAGCAATTTGTAAGGCAATATGATAATGCTCTCCACGATAAGGCAAAAAAGGAATATGAGGCAGATTGTCGATCATTTAACAGCATTATTGCATATGGGTCAAACTCTCTGATTGAGAGGTAATTCCAATGTGAGTACACCATGCGAAGTTTAAAGAGGTTCAAGCTGAATTTAGAAGTAAAATGAATTGTTCTATTTGTATTAAGTGTGTTAAGAATGGAATTTGTACTTATGATGTGTTAGAAGAGATGGTAGTAATTGGAAGTCTGAAGGAAAGAACAATTAAGGTGGTATTTAATCACGACAATCATGATGTTAGATGCAAATGCTTGTTGTTTGAGTTTAAAGGTATTGTTTGTATACATTCTTTTGCCGTTCTTGCACAAGAAAGGGTGAAGGAAGTGTCTTCGAAATATATTTTTCCAAGATGGAGCAAAAATATTAGAAGGAAACATGCATACATCAAAAGCAGTTATGATGTGAAACAATTATAGCCTCAAATGCAAAGATTTGATAATTTATTGAAAGATTGTTACGAGGTTACCGAAGTTGCTGCGGAGTGTGACAATGCAAGTGATTTTTTTATCCAAACATTGCGTGCATGTAAAGGCAAGGTGCAGTCGATTGCTACATTGAACCACAATAATGTCACATGTCATAAAGGTCAAGACAAAACATGCAATGTGATTGCCACTGACAGCAGTCAAACCAATAAGTCATCGAGTGAGATTCATAGTCCATTACGTGTAGAACGTAAAGGCCGCCCTCGATCAAATAGGAAAGTATCAAAAGTTGACCAAATTGTGAGTAAAAAGAGAAAGACAACACATTAAAATCCACATATGCTCATAATTGATGTGAGTGCATTTGGATATATTTTATTTGTGTTTGGAGCAACTGTGTAATGTTATCTCTTTTGGAAAAAGCGCATATATTCTTAGATGTGTTTTTAACTTATTTCTGTTGGTTTATGTAGGAGTGTATTGAGGGAAGCGTGAGTCAGATCATTGGAAACAAGTTACATGTATGCTCATCTATGGAAATTATGACTCGTGGAGAACGAGATGATGACTATATCGTGGTGTGTGTATGCATGAAAATTAAATTTAAATTGTAATTAGTGTTGAAATGATTGTTATATTTTGGGGTAGTATTGATGGAGTCATTCTTATGTGTAAACTTTTATAAGAATTTATAATTTAACTTTGGTTAATTATATTCTTCCTTTACAGTCAACAGCTGTTGACCTCAACACAAATGTTGATGTTTATAAAGATATTTATTGGACTTCGTAGCTGGCAGGAAGTCCAGCACAAAGTGTTCTATCATTACTTGAAGATTTTCAACATGATGTCACTAGTAGGCTAAAGGCATGTGAAAGCATATGCTAAATTTTAGGTTCTATAAGTGATTGTAGTTAACTTATTTAAATGTTTTTTTAAGGATTCTAGTAGTGAGATTCCATACATGAATTTTGCCATGAGTAGTTATTACAGACAATTTGAAGAAACACGGGTCGAGGGACACTGACGTTTTTTATTGCGGTTAATTTTAGTTTGAAAGACTAAGGCAATTGACTTTAGTGTTGCAGGTTTATGAGGCAACTGTCAATTTACCTATAATAGTTTCAAAGATTAGTGCTACCAGAAATTAATATTTTTTGGTAACTTCTGATGAGAAACGTGGTGGTGGCAAAGTGTGAACTGTGATGATATAGTAATATGTTAAATCTATTTATTATTTCAAACATTTATTTTTGAAGCAATCTACCTAGGTGTTTTTTTGGAATAGGTTGTTTGTGTACTTTAGTGAATGAGATAATACTTATAATGTGTACATAATTATATAAGGTTATGTAAATGGTCAAGTAGAATTATTTTTTTAGTACAGGTTTATAAGGTATCCAATGAAAATTGTACATGTATGAAGCACAATAATATCTTGTGGTTAAAGGTATTATGTGAATATATTTGTTTAGTTATTTTTGTTTGATTAGTAATGCCATTTTGATTTTTAAACAAATATTACCCATTCGAAGATCAGTTCAATGTCAATTACACACGCCATCAATATTGAGGACAAGTATATAAACAGTTGGCTTGGTCATGAGCCCATTACCCATTCTCTGAACATAATTAACTAACTTTTATAGATCATTAACCACCTTTTTTGTTCTTGATTAATCAACTGTTTCCACGATTATGACAAAGTTGGTTAATAAAGAACAAAAAAATGGTTAATGACCTATGCAAGTTGGTTGATGGGCATGTACAAATATGCAACCCTTCTAACCTTTACCTTGTTAACCAACTTCTGTAAGTCATTAACCACTTTTTTATTCTTCATTAACTAATTTTTTTCACAAGCGTAGAAACAAAGTTGGTTAATGAAGAATAAAAAAGTGGTTAATGACCTACATAAATTGGTTAATGGGCATGCACAAATATGCAAGCCTTCCAGCCTTTACCTTGTTAACTAACTTCTGTAGGTCATTAACCACTTTTTTGTTCTTCATTAACCAACCTTTTTCACAAGCGTAGAAATAAAGTTGGTTAATGAAAAATAAAAAAGTGGTTAATGAAGAACAAAAAAGTGGTTAATGACTTATGCAAATTGGTTAATGGGTATGCACAAATATGCAACCCTTCCAGCCTTTACCCTATTAACCAACTTTTGTAAGTCATTAACCACTTATTTGTTCTTCATTAACTAACTTTTTTCATAAGCATAGAAACAAATTTGGTTAATGAAGAACAAAAAAGTGGTTAATGACCTATGCAAGTTAGTTAATGGGCATACATAAATATGCAACCCTTCCAGCCTTTACCCTGTTAACTAACTTCTATAAATCATTAATCACTTTTTTGTTCTTCATTAACTAACTTTTTTCACAAGGTTGGTTAATGAAGAACAAAAAAGTGGTTAATGACTTACAGAAGTTAGTTAATAGGCATGTACAAATATGCAATCCTTTGATCCTTTACCCTGTTAACCAACTTCTGTAGGTCATTAACCACCTTTTTGTTCTTTATTAACTAACCTTTTTAACAAGTATGCACTAATATTACTGAACTCTATTTATTAGGAATCTAACTTTCAATTACGATAATGACATTCAACCATAATCGTATATTTTTCAGTTTCATTTTTCATTGTTACATGAAATCCCAAATCCAATACTAGTGTAAAAACTAAATTAAACATTGTCAAGTTAATGGCAAACTCCTCAAAAGAGCCACCTCCACCCAAAAAATCAAACATTCTACACACAAATATATGGGATCAGCCTATAATTACATTACACAGTTCACACCCTAATATCTATTAACCATCAGTCAACCAGTTACATCTGTGTGTTCTTCCTCTTCCTTAGCTGATATACATATAGAGTTCGAGTGGATGCACTTTCCACACCCCTCCTCGGTTAGAGTTTTGCTCATGTGGCAATATTCGATGGTGGCTTATCAGTGGTAACAGCCTCAACATCAATGGAAGCCCAGAGATTATTTCCATCTGTGTAACAACTGACCTTAGGTTACATGTTATACAATTATATATATATATAAGGCAATTGGTAATTGAGGCAGTAGAAAAAAAAGGTTTGCACAATTACCTGCATCATTCTCTTGAGGCAGGTTCACCAATGATTCACCTGAAAAGGAATGTCAATTTTTAAAAATTCCCACAAAATAGAGATATGGTGAATGTGCCCTTCTAAAATTTATCATTATTATATTTGTATCATCTAAAATTACTTACTTCCTTATTCCACTATATAATAGATAGCAATTTAATTCTCTCTTTATCTTTCATGCACTAAAATTTCATTTTTGTAGGCGTTCTTCTCCAATGTAATCTTAGAGCTTGCAGTCACAATAACATATATAAGAAAAGCATAAGTCATTATAAAATTTGCATACATTAAGTTCTCTGTAATCTCAAATAAAGGTTACTATAAAAAGCGTATGATAATTCAAATAAATGAGAAAAACTAATGTAAAAACCACGCAATTCTAACGTTAATCAAACATTCGTCATCGTCATTGCGAGCAGCAATATGACTGTGAAGCTGTGGACTTCCCATTATCAAGGGTGATGCATGACTAGGCTTTTGCTGAGAACCGGCTTCATACCTTTCATTTTCACCATGGAAAGGCATCACAAATGCATCACTTTGTCGATGTATGTTTTAAAGATGATGCGTGGTAGCAACTGAAGTTGATGGCGCCGCCACTGGACACTGAAGCACTATTTGTTTCAACATACTTGTTAGTCATGGCAACCATTACCCAAGAGGGGGGTGAATTGGGTGATGACTAATTTTAATGTAATTTTGACCAATTATGTATTTTGAATAACTCAATTAATAGGTGCAGCAGAACATGCATATCAAATGCATAATTATTAAGGATTACTCAAATATAACTTGGGTTATGGGATAAATCATACAAATAAGCAAATATAGTTAAAAGCACAAATATAAAGAGATAGAGTTAAGAATAGCAAACACTAAGATTTATCCTGGTTCAGCCACCAACCACTTGTGGCCTACGTCCAGTCCTCAAGTGAACCACTTGAGATTTTTCACTAAACCTTCAAGCTTGAACGGGTGCTTGAAAACCTTTACAAATTTGAGCACTCAACACCTTGGGATACCTCACCCTTTGTGCTTGAGCCTCTACTTTCAAGGGATGCCTCACCCTTTACAATTCTTGAGGGATACCTCACCCTCTTTTCAGATTAAACAAAGATGTAGATGATAGAAACTCTCTCAAAGAGTAGATAATACAAATTGAAGCACTATGGGTATCAAGGATTCACACTTTAAAGCTCAAAACAGAGTTTTGGAGAAATAGATAGTGAAAAATAAATTTAATGCTCAAGAGTGATTTTTAGATTGTTCTCCAACATTTCTTTGATGCCCAAATACTTGTATTTATAGCCCAAAGAATTTTAGAGCCCTTGGGTAAAGTTTGGTAATGAATTATTTATGAAAAACTATCCGTTTATAACTGTTGGGTGCATTCTGCTATCCCAGATAACCAGTTAGGACATTGTCCTAATCGGTTAGGAGCTTTAGATTTTGTTTTCTGACTTTCATAATAACTGGTTAGGCAAATGGCCTAATCGGTTAGGCCATTTTGATGACCAAATGTCATTTCGTTCAAAAACATGTGCTAACTGGTTAGCAAAGCTTCCTAATCAATTAGGATGTCTTTTAAATCATGAAAATGGGCCATTTATATCATCTTAATCGGTTAGGCTTATTGCCTAATCGGTCAGGCCATTTTGGAATGTGAAAATGGCTCCTGACAGTGTCAATAATCGGTTAGGGAAAGTCCCTAATCGGTTAGGACACTCTAGTTTTGAAAATTGACTTTAAATGGTCATAACTTCTTCGTTTCTTATCCGTTTTAAGAGAATGACCATTCATTGGAAAGATATTTGAGTCTATTTTCAAATGAGATAAGTTTAAAAGCAAAACTCAAAGTATTTTGAAAGATGTGATTAAAAGAGTGACCGAAGGTCAATTTTACAAAATACAAACTTAACTATTTTTCATAGAAATGAACTACCACCATGACTAGCTTTCCAAAAATAGTTTGTTGGGCATTTGAACATTTTAGAAATACTTTTAAAGATGTTTAAAACTTGTTTGAGTTTAGTGTGATCCCCATTTACCTTTACATAAGATTTAAGTCCTATAAGCTATTCTTGAAGATGTTGGACTTGATCTTTTGCTACTATCAATTCTTGATGTAATCCAAGCTTCCAAAGAAAATTTTCTCTTCAAGACTTGTGAATGCTTAGAACATCTTTTCATTCTCATTGTTCTTGAGTTGAGCATAATTGTGATTTTTTGCTTTCTTGTTGCAATGCTCACTCTTAGTACTTGAACTATCCTACAAAGTATTGCTCACTTAATCAAACATAGTTAGTCCAAATTCATAATTCAATATCTTCATATGCATGATTCATAAATGTATAACTCTAGTTAGTCTAACATGCATATAAGACTTTCATAGACACATCCAAATAAGATATTTATTAATTACTAATGGATATGCACAATATAGGATGCAACAAAGAACACATTGCACATTTTCATTTAAACAAAGTCAAATCCAATATTAATTCATTAAGACTCATATAAATCATTATTGGATATATTATATGAAAAATGTTACATACATCTCATTGCATGATTATTAAGTGAAATATAACTAGATAAAGTACATAATCATGCATGATATAATATATCTCATTAAACACATTTATGTAACATGATCAATATTCTTTTATGATGTATTTGTTATCTATAAAGCACATTTATTAAGTATAAGCATCATTCTTTTTGTCTTGTATTTGTCATCATCAAAACTTAACATATTAAACCATTTGGGACAAGCTTATTTCCTCAATCTCCCCCTTTTTGATGATGACAAATCACTAAAGAAAAATATGTTGAACAATGTAGGATAATGGATATTTATGTAAGCATATATGTAAGCATATCAAACAATTAAGCACAAGTACATATTTTTCTTTCTAATTATCACTCCCTCTATTTGACATCAACAAAAAGGCTTATGAAGGAAAGAGATATGAAATATGATTATCTTCCCTAATTTATTTCTACGCATGATTCAAGAGAAGAGAGATGAAACAAACATGCTTTCAAGATATAAAAAAGATTATTCATGCAATAGTTGTCATATTTTGGTACATCAATATTTAGCATATGATAACAACAAGTTTAAGAAATTATGTCTAGCATATAATATCTTGCATACCACATGATAAATAAGTACCACTTGATACCACTTGTTAGCCAAGAGATATACCACTTATTAGCCATAGGATATGAGCAACAATTTAAGAGATAAGCCCCCCCTCAGAACATGCATATTATCAAGATATAAAACATAATAGTTCAACATAGTCATGCATATATTTTTAGTCAACAAGGACATGAAAAAAAAGATATGTAAGATAAGTAAGATAAACTCCCCCTTATTGAAACACAAGATAGATAAAGGGAAACATGCATGTCAAGACTATGTAAGCACATTACAATAAAGAAAAGTAAGGCATAGATATATATTCTTAATCCCTCAATCAAAAACCATTTTAAAAACTTCTCCCCCTTTCAAAAAGAATTTTGCAAGAACACATTATATTTTTAAAAGAATTTTAGAAGGGTAAAGAGATTTTATATTAAACCACATATTCCTTGAGAATGATCAAACTCAAGTCAAAAGAACATTTGAAAGTACATTTCTTCTCTTTCTCATTAAACATGAGCCTTGACAAAATAAAACACTTTGAAGAACAAGGCTTATCTTTTGAAGTATTAAGATGGGCTCTATAGAGCATTTCAAAAAATTTATTTGGAAATTTAAGCATTCTCTCAAGATTTAATAAGACTTTTCAAAGCAAAAGAAGAGAATGCTACATTTATAGCACAAATCAAATGATTTCCAAATTTTCAAGACAATTAGGAGGTGAAAATACTTTCAAGTTCTTAAGACAAGTTCAAAAGATTCTCAAGAATATGAAACTTGAAAACATGTAATGACAATGACAAAATTAACAAGTTAATATCAAATTAGGCACTTTGTCAATGTTAAACATACTTCTCATGTAAGGAAAGCATCTAATATTTTAATATCAATTTATCAACAAGTATCACATAACCCATAGCATATAAAACACCACAATAGTTTAGGGATAGAGATACTTATTGAGAGAGTGATGCTCTTTAGAATGTTCTTCGTTTATTGGTCCTTTGAGTTTGTACTTTCTTCCATTGAGTATTCCATTCCATTGCACTTGAAGAAAGTCTCCTCATGTCCCTCTTCATTCAACTTCTCTCTTTATCCATTTATGCTTGACACTTTAATATTTGATGGCTATATTTGAAGCACATAGAGACACTTGCAAAGCTAACTCTAAAAGTTTTCTAAAATATAGGTTAGCATCAAATAACATTTAATCTCATTTACAAGTATAAATTAGGTTAATATATAATGTAAAACATGTATCACATTATCAACCATGCAATGTTAGCTCTAACAAGAATAAAGGAAGAACATATGCACTTGAATTCAAAAAATATGATTTAAGCATTTTAAGGCATGATTCAAGTTTATCAAGAAATACATGATCAACATCAAAACTTGTATGAGCATTTTGGGACAAACAATGATCTTATAAGGCATGTAATATCAAGTAAGGAATTCTAGTATGCACGCATGCCAATCAAGAACAAAAAGTCCCTTATTGTAATGAAAGAATTGAAAAACCATGAAATTATAAACTTTAAAACCATTTATGATTCATTTCAACATATATTTCAATATAAGAATAATTGGAATATAAAGGCAAGTTCAAGACACAAATGATGTTGAGTGAGTGGGTGCTTGATATATGATGGAGGTCATGGCAGAGAGTCTTTTTTTGATGACCAATAACCAATTAGTGAAGTGTGGTAACCGATTATGGTGTAGAAAATAAAAAATAGGCAGCCACGAATGGAGTGAATAACCTGTTAGTTGTTTTAGTTAACCGGTTAGGATATGAGTATAATCGATTATGAGCATAGATCAAGAAATTTCAAGCCTCTGTTTGAAGAGAATAATCGGTTAGGAGTGGATGACTAACTGATTAGGATGTATTCGTAAGAAATGTTGGGCTCTCTGACTAATGGCACTAACCGATTAGGATATGTGATTAATCGGTTAGTTGCTTGAATTTCAAAACAAAATAAAGTGTTTTGTTGCCTTCATAACCAATTAGGTCAAATAGCTAATCGATTAGCTTAATATTCCCAGAAGAATTTTGGCCATTGCCTTATATGCTAACCGGTTAAGGAACGCTTCTAACTGATTATTTCCCTCTTCTAACAAATTATTGGACTTCCAATATTAGAGAATCTCCAAGAAAATAATCCTTAAAGTTTTAGTTTGTTCCATCTTATCTTGGTTTCCTTTTCATCAATACTAATCACCTCAAGGGCATCTTTAAGCACAAAATTCTTCTTCTTCAAGAGAACCAGAAGATAATTTCAAGACACAAAAAGAATCATTTGATTCTTGTTTTCAAGATATGAATATATCAAGTAATATCAAACAAGAAGACATATACCATTTAACTTTTCAGTCTCCAAGAAATATATAAGACAATTAAGCATCAATGAGAAATGATTAAAACTGCTCATGAGCATGTAAATTTCCATATTTAAACAAAGAGAATTGGTCACAAGCTCAAAAATAAAGATATTATCATAACATGTCATTCCAAGCAAGATGTGTACATATCTAGCATGTTAACATATGTAAAGATACTTTTAAAACATAATGCTAGAAAAGTACAACTTAAGGCATATTAAGGCATAAAAATAAATCTCTACTTATCCAAATATCACATGATATTCAATTTAAAGCATAAATAAGGATAAGAGAATGATATCACTAAGAGTGTACTCTTTGAGTTTTTGTAGGTGATTCTAACTTTCAAGCCTCAAGGCTCCATGAGAATGTTGTGGTTCTCCATGTCATTCTTTTTATGTTTTCATCACTTTTGGAGAAATTAGACCATTTTAAGTTTTCCCAACCTCAAGTAGCATGATTGTATTTCACTTCAATGCATGCTTGAGCAAATGGTCACCCTACAACACAATTCAAATCATTTTCTTTGGTATCCATCAATTTTGGATCCATAGGAGTTAGTCATTGATCATTAATCCATTATGCTTCCATAAATATCAATTTTTTCATAGTATGTAAATTGAGCACAATAAATCAAATAATCAATTACTATTAAGCACATAGCTAATAGCATGCTCACTTTCATGATATATAGACAATTCAAAATATAGCCGGCATACCTAGGCATTAGAACCTTATGTACCAAAAAATAAATAATAACTTAATGAGTTGTGGTATAATAAGAATGAATATAATCATGTGCTAAACCAAATATTTAAATTTTACTAAGTGCACATGATTCTACCTTTTACCTAAGGCTTACAAGAAATGTACCTCAAATTTATTGACTTTACAAGTGAATGTTCATGAGAGGTAAAGACTTTTGATACCTTAGCCTTGGTAATCAAGGAAACTCATTTTCTTGCCCATTACTTCTCTTTTGGTGTTTTGAACTTTGCAAGTTTCACATTTTGTACTTGGGAAGCTTTGGTTGAAGTCATCTTCCTTCTTTGATCAAAACTTTTATCAATGGACTTTGGAAGCATTCCCTTTGATGATTCCTTCTTCACTTGACCAATTCGTCCATCCTTTTAAGAAATTTTCTGCATAATTGAAACACTAGGAGGATGTTTTGGTACCCACTTCATCTTGGGTCCTTCAATGTTAGTATTAGAGCATTTAGGATCTTTAGGAACCCATATCATATTATTTCTCATATACGAATTTTTTCTATAATTGCATAAATGAGAAATATGTCCTAGATGACCACAAAAATTACAAACAATTGAATTTAGTGATGACTTGGTCTTTTGAAGATCATTTTTGGAAAACTTAAGACTTTCATTATTTTTATATTCTAAATTATTTTTGCCATAAGTCTTACTTGAAATACCATGTGGAATAGCATCAATTTCATTCTTATTAACAACCATGGATTGTAAGCAAATGAAATCATTGACTTTGGCAAATTCACAATATAAGTTCTCAACTTGATTTTCTAAATTAATGCATTTTTCACAAAAGGTTGAGATTTCACATATCAAAGGCATTTCATCATCAAGAAAAGAATATTCATTTTTTAAAATCTCAATTTTATTTTCAATGGACGAAATGTTTTCTAAACAAGATAAATTTTTATTTTCTAAATTCAACAAACCATCATATAATTCAACATATGCACATTGTATCTCATCATAGGAAGGACTATAATATAGTTTAGCATTGTTTACCTCAATTTCCTTTTTAACCATATATGAAGTAGTCTCCATTTCTAGCATATTTGGCTCTTTAAGGGAATCACCATCTTCCTCATCAATTTTTGTTTTACTTTGCCTCTTTTTCAAATTGAGCACCATCATCACCAAGAGACATTGAGCTCATGTTCTTGCTTTGAACATATTCTTGAGGACATTTTTCAATGTTGTCTTCCTCTAGAGGATTTTGCTCTTCTTGCTCTCTATATATAACTTTATACACAAAATCATTATTAGCAAGATAGATAGAATCAAGAGCATCCCATATATCTTTAGCACTAGAGCAATTCTTAATTTTAGCATAAACATTATCATTTAAACCATTTCTCAAAATTTACATAGCTCTAATGTTAAAAGAAAAGCATTTCTTTTCATAGGCATTCTAAGTTTGTTTTGATTTGCAAGTAAATCCATCAAGCACAATATCCCACAAATCAATATCAATAGATTGCATATAAATTTTCATTCTAACTTTTCAATAAACAAAATTCACACCATTAAAGAATAGTGATTTATTAATTTCAAAACCTTCCATTTGAAAAACTTTTAATGGTTGCCAAACAAACAAGGATCTTTAACTCCAAGCGGTTAAGCTTTTACCAGAGCACGAAGCTCTGATACCACTTGTTAGGAGTTACAAAATATTCGTGTAAGATCATAGAATTAAGGTTTTCAAATGAAAGATCATACAACAAGCATTTCTCAATGAAAGGATAAAAAAAATATGAAAGTTAAGAATATTTACATTCTTTCATTTATAGAGGGGAAAAAGAATAAGAGATGATCTTTGTTGACATATTGATAGTATTAACAATAAAACATTTCATGTCAAGGGTTATGCATGACCAGGATTTTGCTGAGAACCGGCTTCATACCCTTCATTGTCACCATGGAAAGGCGTCACAAATGCATCACTTTGTCGATGTATGTTTTAAAGATGATGCGTGGTAGCAACTGAAGTTGATGGCGCCACCGCTGGACACTGAAGCACTATTTGTTTTAACATACTCAGTTTTTGCTCAAGAAAGGAAATCCTCTCCTTAATCTCTTTATTCTCCGCCACCAGCTAGCGATGTTCACTTGTATGGTCCTCCATATCAAAAGACCTTGCTCAATCATGCCCAAACTCCTCCAATGCTTCTCTGAGTGTTTCAAACTACATCTCTTCATTCGTTGCAGCCACATCCTCAATTATCTGCTAATGCACAAAACACACCAGATGCACAAATATCAAATGTTGACAGAATAATAGCATTCAAAAATTTGTTTCTTGCCAAATATGTTACTGGAAAACTAATTCAACCATGTTTATCAAATTGTGTCAAAATGCCCGATCAATCTTATCCTTACTACTCCCCACGTTTTTCCAATTTAGAAATCATGGAAAAGGAAACATTCGGGGGGTTATTGTCCCACATGGACAGGTGGTCTAAAGCTCAAATCTACATCAAGCAATTATTAGATTTAAGCACATAGTTTTACTAGGAATATTAATATAGATATATGGCTATAAAATTCATGCATAGGAAACAATTACTACGATTTTACAAATATTATAAATATATACCTAAAGGATTGCTGCACATCCTATTATATGTCTTTGGCTTGAATTCTCACTCCTTTTCACAACAGAAGCAGCTACGCTTAAACTATCAACCAAGAAATCATATGCTGCTAAATCCCAGCAATAATTACCAAGAGCACCCAAGTCATCTAACATTTTAATCATGCCACCGTACACATATCTCCCAGTTCTTGGAAAATAGAACATGCCAAATGCAAGGAGTATGTACAGTCTACAAAAATCATCCACCTGATGGTCACCTCGATACTTATAAAACAGTTGGACAATTTTATCAATGGTGACAACTTCAACCCCAAACAAAGACAATATTTGACGTTCCCCTCCATCGTTAGCTTGGACACGTTCACCTCCGATGCGCAGTCCAAGATCAAAACATACATCGATGGGATTAAAACCAACCACCCGACTTCTAACTCTGAACCCCCTACTTTGGTCATCCCATCGGTAAGCTAATTCCCACAGTAGTATGCCAGAAATTTGTAAATTATTTGCCATATGTACAAGTGCTTTGAATGGAGTGGCCTCAATTCGGGTTCTTTGTGCAGTAGACAAATTGTTGTTAATATCAACCAATATATTGAGTACACAGACATGGCTCAAACGTAACTAAAAAGTGTAAAATAAAGTTCATGTTAGTAATAAATAAATAGCAGTCATGCAAATAGTAAAAGCAGTTCATGTGTTCTATACATTTTGCTTGTTTGAACTTATTGACCCCTCCTTCCTTCTTGATGGTGCTATGCTCCAATTTTTTATTTAGGTAACACTTTATAAATGAAACAACAGCACCTGCAAAATGATGGAAAGCATTTTATATATTAATGGTTGAAAGATTTTTCAAAGTGACTGTAAGTCATGTTATAGGTCATATCATCTATCCTGAAAGCAAGTTCATGTATATGTGAGCCTAATTTTACATTGTTAAAGGTTGAAAAGGGTTCAGCTTGGTCATTATCACTTGCACAAAATGCACTAGGACACAAGATACAAGCTTGTTAATGGTGGCAAATTCAGAGATTAAAATGTAATTATATATTTATATTTTCCTAAAATTTAAACCTATATAATCGTATAATATATCATAACTAAACTAACGACCTCCGTTATAAAAAGTCCATATATCCTGTTAAAAAATTGGTATTATCATGGCAAAGTCAAGATCGGTGTAAAATGATAAGGCATATATCCTCTATTTTCATCACTACTTCAAATGTCATTGAAATCACCTACCACTAACTAGCCATCCCTCATAGAATCAAATATTGAAATTAATTGCCTCTACAAATAACTTCTACTTGCTTCAATAGGACTAGCAAAAATTGGCAAATAATATCAATAAACAAATAAAAATTGTTGTCCTACAAAATCTAGGGATAGTTGTCCTAGTGAACTTTGGAGTTAGGATAAACAAATTATCTACTTCACCCATGCTTCCATTAATTCCTCCTCAATCTAAACGAAGAATGGGCAACTTTTTTTTTTACTATCCTATAATTTCTGAGATGAACACAATATCAAAATTTGTTGCACACATACCAATAACCCAATCACAACATAGAACAAATCCAACTCTGACAAATATTCTGAATTCCACTATTCCCAAAAGCTGATCTAATATAGCTAGTTGGCAACAACCCAACATACAAGATCCCAAGAAATGGATGTTATACAATTTAGACCTTAGATTATGAGAGACATAAGGATTATCCTATATCTTCTGCAAAAAGCAAATAATTTTTTCATTGGGTTATACAAGAACCAACAACGTGAACTGCAAAAAACAAATCCATACATTTTGATAAGTTAGAATTCATTCAATGACATAAGCTCGAGTGTATAACAACATTCTCCTTTTTAAAAATATAAGTGATATCTATTTGGTCTTCTAAAAAAAAGTTGGCATGAATATAATTTCCCAATCTTGAAATTTCACAAACGGAGTGAAACTGCATTTTTATGCTATAAAAGTATAAATCTATGATATAAGGCAACGAACTTTGTTTTCTTATGATAATGGAAGCTTAATGATAACCAATTGTTTTCAATACAATTAACTTGCCAATAAGAGAGTAATGCAAAGTACTGTACATTCTTATCTAAGAACTGTCTTTCAAGTCCAGTATTAAAACGTGCTACCACCACAAAAATTATTTTATACTCTTATCACACAATTATTTAGAATTTTTTAAATTTCATGTTCAGATTATAAATAAAAGTAAGCCATTAAGAGTAGATTAGGGCTATGGGGTTATAAATAAAGGTATTATATTTGTATAAAAAAGATTATAAATAAAGGTATTATATTTATGTTAAATAATTAAAGTTATCATGTTTTAAGACATTGTCACTCATATACTCTGATCTTTTTTAATATACAAAAATAATTATTGAAATATGTATAGCCATAACAAAGGCAACTAGGACTTGGCTTGACTTAACTCTTGCCTCCCATGGTAGGTGGTGACGAAATTCCAATTCCTCTTGTCCCCTATCTGATGAGGATGGACAGAAGTAATAAAAAGAACTTTTCCATTAAAAGTGCATGAGGCCATCTCTCATTCATTGATATTGATATTCTCGGTCCTTGGATGAAATTTTGGCTGTGACATGGTCCACAAAGAATCAAAACATTCATGTGGGTGGTTTTCCACAGTAGACTTCTTACTGACGTTCGTCGTTGCAAATGGAGGAGAGATGTTTCTCCTATCAGGCCTTGTTCTAATGAACACGAAGAAATAATGATTTATGTTCCTAGAGAGTGCATGATTATGTATGGCAAGTCAGGTTTGGATGTGGTTGGTAGACTCTAAAATTGTGGAATTCTAATATAGTCCTCTAAATGGATGGATAGAATCCATCTTGAGTTTAGATTTTGGTGGTGCAATAATGGGTTTACCGTAGTATGTTATCTTCATGGTGACCTGTTGGATGCTATAGAAGTGACATAACTTGATAGGTTTTGAACTTGGCTTTAATCAGGGGGATAATGCATCTTGGATCAAGGGATTTATTTGGTGTGCAATTCATACCAGGTGAAGATGTGGGGAATCATTTTTGGAATTGAACTTGCTTGGGGGGAAGGACACAAGTGTCTGATTGTTGAAAGTGACTTCTTGTCCCTCATATGCAGGAGCGGAGCCTTGTATCATAACTAGTTAGAGAGTCGTATGCAATGCACGGGTCAAAACAAATGAAATGGAAGAATCAAAACCATATTAGCTAAGAAGAGAATAAAAAATAACAAATAACCCAATCGTAACAAACAAACATAGAACTCAGTGTTGACAAAATTGTAGCTAAGGCAAGAAATGGGCATAAGTGACGATGATAAATAAGCATTAAATCCAACTGGGACTATCTTGGCAGGTAGTACAATATTACATAACATTTTTGAAAGTTGTGTGTTGTCAATTTGTACACCATCCTAAAGCAAAACCAAAAGTCCAAAAAAGTAGTCATATTAAAGTCAGAAGATTATTGAAGGATAACTAACAAATCTGTCGCAAAAAACACACAGAGTAGACCAACTAAATTAAGTTTGCAAAAATAAAGAGGGCCACTGTAGCAGGAAATCCAACAACGTGAACAATCTGCTGTATAATATATTTAAGGTGCATGTCTATCACAATTACCAAAACAAGAGACAAAAATACATCATAGCCTGAGAACATGCTTTTATCATTATAAAGTATTAACAGGGAAGTCATGAGATCTATCAACAATCCTAAGAACTATGATAAATTGCTAAAGTTTCAACTCAGCTTGGCTATTTTTCAAGTCCAATAAAACTGTATCTTTATTTATAACATATACGTCACAATGGTATTCGAGAAAATAGTAGTCTATGCCTAATGGAAAATCATAAAGCAATCATCAAGGACATCAGGGACAGTGACTCAAGAAGACAAAATATTTTTATGGACCATAAGAAAGCCTTTAGTTAACTATTAGTGCTGGTCTAGTCAGTCAAAGAACAAGATATATGGAGCTTAGACTAAACAAGTAGTAGATACTATTTTTCTGCTATAAAAGGACAAATTAGATTAACAGTTCATAGGCTTGATTTTGTGACAATTTCTATCAAACAAATATATTAAAAATTATATATTTCTTTGCAACTAAAGATCACAGCCACATATATTCCATAGTTTAGAAAATGATTGGGTTTAGCTTATAATTTTAACAGGGACATCAATCATTGCACATACATCCAATATTCCTTTAACCACTAACTAATTTGGACTGCTATATTTAACTGAGAATGCAAAAAAAAAACTTAAATACTCTGAAGTGGCAACATAAGTGATCCGTAGCCATGTGTTAAAAGTTAAAAAATGAGGTAATCTTATCTCTATCTGCCATGTGTTATATAAGGTGTCTAGTCTAGCTAGTTTAGGCCATCTCCATCTCTCCATGTTATTTGTATCTGTATCTTAATTCATCACAGTAGAACCACAAAATAAAATAATATCAAAGTGTTAAAGAAATTACAAAATTAACATTTTTAATTGCCAAAAATCTCAAGAAAAAAAATAAAATTAAAGTCTTGATGAACAACATAGCAGTAACTATAGTTTATAACTACTTTATCATCTAAAGCCTCTGGAAACAGTAATTATGGTTTGAACCCAACCAAAATGTATGGCTCTTTTGCATGTATATTTTGTTGAATTTGTAAGAAACAGTAACTATAATCCTAAACAATAAGAAAAATGAATTTATTATGGTATTTTCTTAATTCTTTCATGTACAGAGAAAGAGAGAGTGTGGTACCACAAGGATTATAACGATGCAGTGCGGCGGAGTGACGAAGTGGACTCATGGAACAACTCACCACTGCAATCGCCAACTGGTACCTCGCACACCAACTGGGAGTGCCAACTGCAACCTCGCACGCCAACAGGGAGTGCGCTTGCATGGTCTCCAACGAACAATGGTCAATGGTCTCCGACTCAGTTTGGTGTGAAGGGGAAGTGAAAATGCTAAATGAAAGGGACGGGGAAAGAAGGACAACTCTAGGGTTCATAAATTTGGGAAACATGAAACAAAGAGCGTAACAGATGGAGGGGGAATGTGGAGAGAATAGGGGGAAATTTGAGAGGGATAATGGGATGGGAGAAAGAGAGAATGAGAGGGAAATGAAAATGCAGAGACAAATGGTGACTTTTTGGTTGAAGTACATATTTTGTATGTATAGTGACATTAATAAACATATGGTGTGGATATTGGTGTTTTACTGTTCGCGATAAGAATATCAGCATTGGTGACAAAATATCTGTGAACGTTGGATGACTGGCTGCTCAACAACAGCAAATTTAAATTTTTATTAACTGATCATACATTCAATCACTACTATTCATTTTTCCGTACACAAAAAGTTAGTAATCTCACTCAATTTTAACCATGAGGTCTGTCTTTTTTTTTGGTACTAGATCTGTCTTATTTAACAAATTAATTTCATGTAAACAAATTTTACACTAGAATTTGAAATTCACTTAAAGCAAACCGACTAGTATAGATTAATTTTACCCTAGAACTTGGGAAAGCTAAGGATTAAACGCAGAGTTTGATAAGAAAAGCAACTATATATAGAGAGACCAACTAGTTGCATGCCATGGGTGAGTTCAGTTTGAGTCCTACTGAGAAAAGGCAAGGCTTGGTGTAGTGCACCATAGACTTTACTAACGAGGGATGCGGACAATGTGCACAAACACTATTGGGCAACGTTTCCAAATGACGTAGGACAAAGGTAGCATACGAGCTTATGGCTCCAAGCTGTCGAACAAAGTTTGATGAACAGATTTTCTACCACATTACTAATCAAACAAGATTGCCTAATTCACCTATGCCTAATCCAGTTACATTTGGAAGATTTCATTTTTTTTTGGGGTACATTTATAAGATTATTCATTTTTATTTGTTTTCTTGTAACTATTAGGTTTACTTTATAGTTTGTACTTTGCACTTTGCACTCAAAGTGTGTTAAACTGCAAATTCATCAACAATTAACAAATTAACTAATATCTTGTTTCGACTTTAGAATTCAAAGTTGTGAGATTGTAGGGTGTGGGGTTGGCCAGCCTTGTGTAGATTTCTTTATTATTTTGTGCACTAACTTTGGAAACTAGTCTATCCCATAGCTATACAGTATATTGATAACCAACAATTGATTTTAAACAGTGGGTATATGGCTCTAGCATATCTATGGAAAGGTTATTTTAAGTGAAATATGATGTTTTTAGCTTTGGAATTCTTCTATTAGAGATTTTATGTGGGAAAAGGAATGGTAGATTCTATCTTTCAAAACATGGTCAAAGTCTTGTTATACGTGTGAGTTTTGCTTATCTTACCACATCAAGAAATTGATTTTACAAAGAGAAACAAATGTGTCAAGTTTATAAAGTTTTAAATTTTCACATTTGCATTCAAACTTGCACAAGAAGAATTTTAGAAATTTCCTACCAAATTTAGCTACAAAAATTTTTCGTATCTAATTTTTGAATGCATGGAAAAAAAATTTATCAAGTAAATAGCTACAGAATAACTTCGATTTAGCTACAAAATTTAGTTACAGAAATTTTCTATAGCTAATCCATAGCTCATTACCTACGGATTAGCTATGGAATAAATTTCTGTAGCTAAATCTTAAATGCAAATTTTATTTGACAATTAACTATAGAATAGCTACAATTTAGCTAGAAAAATTAATTTCGTAGCTAAGCCGCAGCTAATTCGTAGCTAAATTAGCTACGAATTAGCTACCAAATATTTTTGTAGCTAAATAAAAAAAATTAAGTTTATCAAATCACACATCTAACTTAGCGCACCCAGCAGCCCTGCTCTCCTACTTTCCCAAATTCTCAAATTCCCAAATCTCCCTTCAACGACCAAACCCCCCACCTCGTCTTCTCTCCCTTTAGCCACCCAACACACACCCCACTCACTTCCCCCCATTCCTCCTACCGCCACCACACCAACCTCAACCCGTGCCCATCCCACCACTCCAACCCGTGACAAGAACCCAAGAAACACTTTCCCCCTCTTTTCTCTCTCTCTATTGCAGCAACCCACGCCCACCCCACCACCTAAACCCACAGTAAAATCCACCCCAACCTTCACCCACCACTCCAACCCGCATCCATACCCAAACCCATAAATCCTCTCTTTCATAGAGTCATCATTGACGCTGCTCGTCCATCTAGGTAAGATTTGAATATTCCATTGCCATACCAACTTCATTCCTTATTTTATGTTTTCTTACATTTAAATTTGTGATTTGTGATTCTCTAAGTTCTTTTATCTTACCCTTTCTTTCCATGAATAGGCCTGAATTTTTTCAGGTTATTTATGTAATTATGTGCCTCACTGGCTCATATTATTTTTTCTTGGGTATTCCAAATTTCTAATTGTAGTTATATAATTTCTGTTGGACAAGTGAGATTATGATAACAATATTTTTATTTTCCACCCCTCAAACTCATACACCTCTCTGTACACTTGTCATTTTTGAAAAAAAAATAATGAGAGAGAGAAATAGTAAGATTTGGGAAGTGACAGAGATTTGAATTTTTTCTAAAACTAAGTGTATATGATAGGTGTATGAGTTTAGATATAGAAATAACATTAGTGTTACTTGTTATTGTTACATGAATGTGGAAGGTATAAATTTTTTCCCATGAGAGATCTTTACAAGCACTACATCATTGCCTTGTCTCTCATCTTTACCAAGAAATTGGTGATTTTTCCTTAAATTAGAAAGACATATTTCATCACTCTTAGAACTACAGGTAGTTCAAATAATTGAACTTGAGTCCAATAAAAAAAATTCAAGAACAAGAAGAACTTCTAAGTTCTAACTCAAACTCAATTGTTCAAAAATTATACTTGTTTATAGTTAGCCTTCAATGAGTACATCGAGTGTAAGCAATAAGAAATAGTGTTGCGAGGCTTACACTAAGAATACTAAGCATTTTTCATTCCCATTTTGATCAAATTTTAGAAAAATGCTTAAAGTGTTTCATGATTTTCATTCGACATTCTATAAACTTGTTACAGCAAGGAAGTATCACTTATCATGGGTGCTACTCTATAAACTTGTCAACTAAGCAGTAACATTGGCACTAAACTGTCTAAACATTAGTCGATTCAACCTACTAAGCATACTCCATGGACCTAACAGAGGAATATCCATATCTATAGTTATGCAAGTAGTACTGAGGTTTAGCTATAAGGTTAGATGAGAAATAGTCAATCCCACTATTGTGCATGTGGTACCTAGGTTAGATGAGAAACAGTTAATCCCTTGCTACTGCTAATACGCCATAAGTTCTAGTATGACCTTTAGTTTTCATGTTCTTCAGGTTAGTTACAGATAGTCTTTATGCAGCTGGTTTAAATTTAATGGTGCTGATAATTTTTTGCTCTCTTCACATCAGTTTATTTATTGGAAAAGTGTAGTTTGGCATTCCTTGGTGTTAGAAAAGAGTAAAAGTTTGCCTATATGGTTTAGCATTTCTTTTCTTTGTAAGTATGCTTTAATGGTGTTTAGGACTTAAATAGTTATTTGTCTAATTGACAGAAACATGTATATAATGGAAGATTGGATCTATGTGGTGCAGTCCGTATAGCTATTGGTATTGTTGGAAACAGAGAAGGCTTAGCTCCTAAGTAAGTTATCACTGTCGCTGCCATAAACATTCCAAAAAAATTTGTTCTCTGAATTATTTATTATTCGGTGCTGCCTTTGTGTATGACGTGAGGATGCAAGGAGCCTTTGGCTTGTGTTTGGAGATGAAGGCTATGATATTAAGGGTATTTCAGGGAGTTGTCGAGTGGTTGTGGGTTTTATTTTTGGCGGGATAGGACTAAGAGAGGTTGTTCCATAATAGAAATATGCAAAATCACAAACCTATACATGCAATAGAATTAAGATAAAGGTGGCATGGAAAAAAAAGGTATTTCAGAGCTTGAAATAAGCAGTTATGTTAAATTATACTAAATTATTGTTTGAAGTATAATTTTAGTGTAATAATTGATCAATATAATAATATTTATATTAGATACATAATAATTTATGATGAGATTCTTTAATACAATGAGTGAAAACACATTGAATCAATGCAACACAAGAATAGAACACTAGTTATATATATTAAAACTTACAAAGTAAAAGATTAAAACTTCTTTGCATGCTTTTTCCCTCGGGTAAAAGAAACTTTGAATGTTGTGTCCAAAGCTAAGCTTTGTGTAGTGAATTGTTTTGACTTTTGATTCTTCAGATAGGGATAGGGTGAAGACTTTTTCCTTCTTTTTCTATAATCTGAAAATTTAGCCAAGAAACCATTGCACTACTGGACGAGATGCTTATTGGGAAGTGTGAGCTGTAGTAGCTCATGTAATAAATGCAGTACAAGTCTTGTGGTAGCAACTAGCAACAACTCTAGATGAATGATGTAGGGTACCTTTGGGATCCCTAAGTTCTTCAGGTGGAGGCTATTTAGCAAATAATGAGAATTTGAGGCTATTTCATACTTCATAGAGCTACTTGAAAGCTAGTCTTGCAAATTTTGCTAACCAGAAGAGGTCCTAGATGTATAGTGTATCACCAATAGAGTGCAAAATTATAAAATAATTTGGTTTTCTATTAACAAAGTACTAGTCACATCACATCATATAATGTCATGAGAATTTGGTCTTTTGATGACTTTGTTCATTAACAATAAGATGATTTTATCATTATATTAAAACATCAAGTGAATGATATTACCCAAAAAAATTCGTTGAATGTTGTACTTTATTATGAACACTTGTGAGATAGGATTAGTGCTCGTGCCCCCAAAGTCAATTCTTTACCCTTAAAAAGGTGCTTAAACTGCCTTCCTTAGACCTCCAAATACATCTCCATTTATTGTGTACTTTTGATCTTATAGGAAACAAGTACCATTCCTTTTACTGCACTGATAGCTTGGTGAGGAATCAAAAGAGCTTTCATTTATCAAAATTTCCTAGTAAGTTTTTGTGATCTATATATGCATAGTTATATCATGAATTGAACTGTAGTGTTGGACTATTTTAGGGCTCTTGTTTATACTAAGTAGTTCTTATAATTGAGTCAATATTACTTTTTGGTATACTATTGAGAATTTAGTTTATTTTTTGTAGCATTCTGTCATATATTTGATGTAAGGGATAAATCGTATTGGTGAGCAAAACCTTAGTTTCCTGTTTGAGATTCAATATTAGTAAGCACATGTATTTTTTGAAGGTACTGCTCATTGTATTGAATATTGAATTGTCCAAGTTAGATAGTTTGGGAAGAAACTTTTCCTTCACTTGATTATAGTTACTCCTTAAATCTCATATCATATACTTGATGAAATATTATTGTGCAACATTTCCTTTTGTTCTATGGGTGCATACTTGATCGTGGTAGATGTCACCACTTTCTAGTCGTGCACTTGGAGACCAGTGAGAAATGCTGCTAAAATTTTGTCAAGTATATGATGTGTGATTTTTGTGAGTACTATCAACCAATTGTTGAAAAAATGTCTTCTCGAATAAGATAAGACCATATCATGTTAAGAGAGATGAGGATTTTGGAAATAATAGTACTAATGTGTTAAATCAACTTCAACAATCATGAAACCTAATCGAAGTTGGATGTTATGAAGAAATGATTACACTGGCCTTGTAAGTGAAGAATTCAAGAATAGAGTTGATGATTTCATTAAGGTCGCCAAAGGGCACCCGATGGTTTCTGATGCATTAAGTCGCATTCCTTGTCCATGTTCAAAATGTAAGAACCATGTCAGAATGGAGTCATTTTCAGTAGAGAACCATCTGTATAAGTACGAATTTGTGGAGGGTTATGTAAATTAGGCCATTCGTGGTGATGACAGATAGGGGGATAGTAGTTCAACTTCCATTGTCCATGATGATGAAGTGGAGACTAGGAATCCATATGTGGATATGGTTATGGATGCTGTGGGTGATATTAAATCCAGAAGTTCAAGATTTGGAAGAGGATCTGAATCCGTCAGCTTCAAAGTTTTATGATTTATTGAGAGATGTTGACTAACCTTTATGGGATGGTTGCCATAAGCGCACGAAATTGTCAGCTGTAACTCAACTCTTGAATCTGCAGAGTTCAATATGAGTGGGAGTTGTTATAATCGAATAATTGTCATAATTAAGAGCATTCTTCCAGAGTCAGAAAGGTTACCTGAAAATTATTATAAATCGAAGAGAATGGTTAATGAGTTAGGATTAGGATTAGGATATGAGAAGATAGATGCATGTCCTAATCATTGCATATTGTATTATGGAGAGTATATGGGCAAGAATGTTTACTCAGTGTGCTTAGTATGCGGACACCAGCGATTCAAATCGAAGGTGGGACGTTCTAAAAACCAGAAGGATGTGTCATTCTCAGTGTTGCGATATTTTTCCATTATTCAGAGACTCCAATGCCTGTTATTGCACAATATATGCACTGGCATGTGGATGGAGTGTGTTACGATAAATCAGCTGAGGCTTGGAAACGTTTTGACGCCATCCATTCAACATTTGTGCTAGAAACTTGAAATGTTAGGCTTGGCATTTGTACAGATGGTTTTAATCCATTTAGTGGTTCAACTACTCCATACTCATGCTGGCCTATTTTTGTCACACCTTATAATTTCCCCCCAAGTATGTGTATGAGAAGGGAATACATATTCCTTACTCTTGTAATTCCTGGACCGAAGTCACCGGGTAAAAGTTTAGATGTCTATCTTAAACCCTTGATTGATGACTTAAAGATTTTGTGGGACAATGGGGTGAACACTTTTGATGCATGGAATAAGAAAAATTTAATATGAAAGCAACTTTGTGTTGGACAATAAGTGATTTTCCAGCTTATGGAATGCTAAATGGATAGAGCACTTATGGAATGATATAGCGTCCCATGCGAGAATCATATTTTGAGTGCTAAAAAACATTTTTTATTTCTAAGTAGTTAATCCACGCCTAGCAATCTCACCAAATATTTGACTCTTCACCACCAGCTGAGCCCGGTCAAAAGTCGAAACAATATTATTTTCCTTGATACCATTTTTATAATATTTTTTCTTCATTTGCTCTCAACTCAAATATGGCCACTTTGTTAACTGTTGCTGAATACTTTGTTAATTGCTGCTGAATTTAGAGTTTAACACAACACCAATGTTACCTGGATTAGGCAGATGAGGTTACTAAACTAGGAGAACATATAATCATGGTTCCGAGCTAGACCAGTTGAACAGAGAATTGGTCTACCTATCAGTCCAGTCATGCTCCAATAACTGGGGTATTGAAAACAGAGCTGGTCTACTGGACGATCCTATCATGCACCCAACAAGTTTGGGTCCATGAATGGATTTTATTTGAAAGTATTTATATATAGATTTGGGTGCATACCAATTAAAATTTATAAATTTCTTGTATTTACAATTATTCATAAAAAAAGTGTGATTTGATTAAATTTATATGCTAATCTGAGTGCCACTAGTTAAAATTTATAAAAATCTAACATTTTAATATAAACCATTGATTTTTTTAATAATAAATCAATGATCAAAACATCAATAGTTCATCCATGCACCCGAAAAAATTAGATCCATATTAGACTTTCCCTGATCTACCTATCAGTCTAATCACGCTCCAATAGTCGGGGTATTGAAAATCGGCCTTTGGCTTGGCAAACCGATCAACTTTCTCAAACCAAACCATAAATTTAAGGCTGGATCCATATTAGACTTTCCCTGGTCTACCTATCAGTCCAATCATGCTCCAATAGTCATTGATGCGAATTTTAAGTTACAAACCCAAGTGCAGGTTATTTCAAGTAATAAATTATTGGAAGTTTGAGGTCGATCCACAGGGAATTGATGAAGAAAAAATTGTTTGACGTAAGAAAAATATTTTGTCACAATAATAAAGGTGATAAAACTTAGTGTGAACACCAAATTTTGTCCAGGGTATTTTTGTAAAAGAAAAAAGGAAAAAAAAGAAAAAAAGAAAAAAAAGGCTCATCTTTCACTTAGTGACCCATTAACCCATAACCCATGATCCAACATATTCACCTATAACCCATGATCCAACCCATTAACTCATAACCCATTATCCAACCCGTTAACCCACAACTCATATACCAACACTTATCCTAAACAATCCTCATCAATTATCCTAACCCTTAAGCTCATCCTAACCATAACTCATTTTATCATCCTAAACAAATCTCAATCACGCTTCAGCTCAAACACTTCAACCTAATCCCCTCCTATAAAAACACATAACCCACACACAGCTTAGCCTCCAAGAGAATTCTATCCACAGTAAAACTCAGCCATTTTTATTTTTTACGTATCTTTCTTCTTCAACTCACCACTCCATCACCTTCACTCACTTCATCTTTAATTGAGTCAACTCACCATCCTTCATCTCTTCACTATCTCCCACCATCATCTTCCACCTTCAAATCCATCATCAACCAAACAACACCCAAACAATCCATAACCAAACCCAACTGAGTCAACTCAGTGAGTAACCACCCATCGTTAACCATCCAAACCTCACCTCATCAAAGAAACCCATTCACCACTGTTACCTAAGTCACCACTGTCCACAGCGCCCTTTGCGTCGCACCACCACCGTCCTTCCAACTAGAAAACACCTCTGCTCCGCCACCCTTCACCTGGAACCCATAAACCACCATCGTTGTTCTTACCCGGTGCACCACTAAGCCGCTGTCGCTGCTACTACGCAGCCATTCATGAACCCACCTTGCACCTTTTCTTCCAACCAGATTCGGCCTTCCCCCACCACAAAACGTGCAACACCCCGCGATCTGCACCCTTCACCACAGAATCACCGTAAAACCACTAGATCCGGCGCAACTAGAACCCGCGACACCTTGCCACTCAGGAACCTCTGCCATCCCTTGTTGTCGTACCATTCTCTAACCCATGCTCCTTGCCCCTTTTGCATTTGCAGCCCTTTTCTCCTTCCTTTTTTCGTTTTTGATATTGTTTTTGCATTTCTGATTCTGTTTTTTTAAGCCTTAATTTGCATTTGGGCTTTATTTTGTTTTTGGGCTAACCATTCTCTAATACTACATCTGTTTCTTATTTGAATCTTTAGATGCTGATAAAAAAATGCATTTGATCCTTTTTTTAAGAAAAAAGATGTTTTATTTTCTTTGTTGACTTAGTTTTTTTGTGTATTATTGATCTTTGATTTAAAAGATGATTTTATACTAATTTTGTAATTCTTTTTTTAATAAATCTTTTCGTAGAATAAAAATGAAATTAACTAAATTGTAACAGCTTGTTAATCTTGTAACTATTTTAGTCCTCTGAGTTTGACAATCTGATGATTCAATTTTTTTAAAAAATAAATCACGTTTAATAAAAATTCAAAATTCATTTTTTTAGATAATTTTAAATTAAAATTTCATTTAATTGTAATAAATTCAATAATCAGTGGGTGACGTCTCTAGCATAACACGAACTTTACCTATTCAATCCTTAATTTGATTAATAGAGTCGCAACGATTTGTTAATTCAAATTTAAAATAAAATAAAAATTAAATTGTTTCTTTAAAAATAAAATAAAATCAACTAATTTTTTTCCTAGATAATTTTAAATAAAAATTTTGTAATAAATTTGATAATCAGTGGGTGACGTCTTTAGCGCAATGTGAGCTTTGCCTATTCAAACCTTAATTTGATTAACAAAGTCGCGACGACTAGTTAATTCAAATTTTCATAAAATAAAAATTATTTTCTAGAGAACTACGTGACTTTGAATTCCTCATTGCACCTGAGGATACGTAGGAGTGGAACACTTATTTCGTCAAGCCAAAAATTGATTTTCATAATTTATTCACTGATTCCATTTTATCTATTTTTTTAAAAAAGGGTAAAACAAATATTTTCAAGGATTATTAAGAATTTGCATAATTAACTTAAGGTACCTGATGTTCACATATTTGATGCATTAATAAGCCTTCATTTTTAGTCATTTACACTCTCCATGCACTTAATAAATTAAGTTTGGTTATGTTTTGTATGTTTTGAACTCAAAATGGATTTAATTGAATTTTTCAACATGATTTACGTCTTACACTAATCCTGTATTTGGGTCATATCTTGGGCTGTAGGTGGATGTTTAAGGTGAATCTTATGTCATTCTAAAGATAAGAGAGAGCTCTACAATCTTCATGAAGACATCAAAGACTCAATCACACGTTTGGATGGCTCAAATTGGCATTGAATCAAGAACTAAAGTGTTGCTCCTGGCAGAATGACCTATGTGTACTGTTCATTACACTGCTCGTGGTGAAAGTTGTAAAATGGGCTGAAATTTTGATGGTTGATAGTTAAGACTCAAATCTACAACTTTCATGTTGTACACTTTTCCTGATTCAGACTCCTTGGAGGTAATATTGGGCTTGGAAGTCAGAACAGAGGAGCTGCGACTGGGCCTGAGTAGTGGGCAGTAATTTGAACATATCTGGAGCTATAGAAATGATATTGGGCTCAAACCAAAGCCATTTGAAAGCTAAGATCCAGACCTACAATCTTCATGAAGACCACTTGGCTCAAAAATGACGAATGCAATGACTTCAGAGCTGCATGATTTCGGAGACAAAGAATCTCCATAATTTTCCACTCACTAAAAGTCATTCAACATTTTCCACTCATCCACCTACTCCACTCAACCACCATGACTCAGCCCCCTTTTAACATTTTGTACCTCTAAACCCTCTATAAAAGGGAGGCTATGCAGATCATTGTAACATGTAGAGCTTTTATGTAGAAGTGTTGTTATAATTAAAAGTTTTAGTGTTTCATTTTGGAGAATTCTCTTCTTCTCTTCCTCTCCTCCTCTCTCTTTGTTATTTTCATTTTTGTATGGTTCTTGAAGGTTCTCCAATGGTGATGGCTATGGAGAGCTAAACTTCTTTAATCAATCCAAGAGATTGACAAGCTTGATGATTAATCTTGAGATCTTGTTTTAATTGTTATACGTTCATCTATTAATCAAGTTTCTCTTTTTCTTCTTCTCTTGTTTAAATTCTGATTTAATGCTTAATTTGATTGGGATTTGCATATGTTAATTGCGTAATTATCAAGTGTCAAGAGATGAATTCAGAGGCTAAATAATGCATCAAAGGTGTTTGATGAAATATTTAGCTTGGTTGGATCTTGGTTTTTAAGTTAATTTGGGTTTTGGATGGATGCTTAATTTGTCTAAACTTAATTAATTGAATTTTAGAAGCGTTTCTAGTAGAAGATCCATGGATCATTGAGAGGCGTCTTGATGTGATCTAAGACCAAAGATTTGGTTGATAGTTGAACGGATTTATAAAGATCAAGGATGGATTAAAATCAAGATTTGTTAATTCTCTTGGATTGGTTGTTTTCTCAATCTTGTTTACTCATTTTAATTGTTCTTTGTTGTTTAATCTTGCAAAACTTTTCCCCCCTGTTTATTAACCTCTTAATCTGATTTCATAATTAGAGTGATCTACGGGCTCGACCCGGTGTTACCTTATGCTACAAGCAGTTTTGGTAAATCGGTTATAAATTGATTTAAATTTGATAATCTCGACAAGTGTCAGTACCGTCTCAAGACTAGTGCGATAGTGGTGCTATGGGATTAAGTTTCCACTCTTCCCTATGCATAACTGACTCCTGAATCTAATCTAGTTCCAAAGACCATTTTCTAAAAAGGTTTTTCAATTTTTCCTATTCTAAATAAAATTGGTGGCGACTCCTAAATATTTATTTTGTTCACCGCTCCCGCCGTAATTTTTCGGTCGTGACACTTAGTCACAAATAAAAAAGATTTACTTGGGTGAGGAGATCCACTCTTAATAAGTAAATTAAGGATAAGATTAATTCTTTTTGTAACTCAATTAGAATCCACACATAATGGATGTTCCAATCAGAAAATTATACAACATTCAAAATTCATTTAAAATTATATACATAATTATATTATAATTTCTTTAATTATTTATTAACACCACCACTTATAAATGGGCTCAAGCATTCATTGTACCAACCTCTTGTCTACAATGAATCAAGATCTCCACTTTACAAGGAGGGTTTCTAAATTGATTGGAAACAAAATATAACACATATAATGATCACTTGATAATATATCATTTAAGTACAAGAAAGAAATTAATCTAACCTTAATTTTTTACCAAAAGCTTCACCATTGTACCCAAGTAAAATGAAAATTAGTTACTCATAGACAATAAGAAAGAAAGAGAGAAGAAGAAGAAAATGAACATAACTTCAATTTAGAAGAAAATTACAACAAGAGAAACACATAACACAATAGCATGATCTTGATCTCTAAACTAAGATTCATAAATGATCAGCCAATGGTGCCTTTTATATGGGATGAAGGATACAAAATGACAACATGGCTGATTAATGAGTGAGTGGATGAGTGGGTGGATGAGTAGAAAATGCCAAATAGTGATTTGATGAGTGAAAAATTATTGAGATTCTTGTCTCCGAAATCATTCAGTGTTGAACTCATGGATGCCGTCAGAAAGTGGAAAAGTGGTCTCCATGAAAGTTGTAGATCTGGATCTTAAATTTTAGATACCAAAATTTTAGCCCCATTCAATTCCTACACCCCGAGATATGCCCTGATTACTGCACATTATTCAGGCTCAACTACAACTCCTCTATTCTGACTTGCAAGCCCAATATGACCTCCAAGCCATCCGAATTTCCTTTTGTGTTCTTCATGAAAGTTGTAGATTTGAGTCTTACTTTCAAATGTCAAAGTTTCAGCCCAAGGCAGTTCCTACGGCTCGAGTTATGCCCTGATTACTGCACAATGTTCAGGTTCCAATCACAAAACTCGTGTTCTAACTTCCAAGCCCAATTAGCTCCACTGGATGTCTGATTTTTTCTTGGAACTCTCATGAAAGTTGTAGAGCTCTCTCTTATCTTTCCTACAAGGTAAGATAAATAATTCTTAGATATATAAAACTCAAGATATGACCGAAATACAGAAACATTGTAAAATCTTAATAATACTGGAAAAAATCAATTAAGCCTAATTTGGGTCCAAACTTACAAAATATAATCAAACTTAATCAATTAAGTACATGGAGAGTGTAAATGACTAAAAATAAGGATTTATTAATGTATAAAATATGAAATTATCAATCATGTAGGAGGCCAGCGCTCCAACCAGTACACCAAGTGGCTTCTTGTGCTATTGTGTTAACTTCATTGTTTATACAGTCCCATTATTTGTCTAATTAAAATATATTTAATTTTATCTAATTTATTTATAAAATTATTTTATATATTGTAAGAATATTATAATTGTATATAAAATAATTTGATATTTCTTTTATATTAACATATAGTGTAAATACAATGTACATATTTTAATCTATATAAAATATTTTCCTTATTTATATTACTTTCTCAATTTTTTTAAGTCTACCAAGAAATTTCAAATTTTAAATAAGAAATAGCATTATTTTCAAATATTATAAATATAATATAACATAAAATATTTAAATATTAATATTATATCATGTAAGATATATTTCAGTTATTGTAATAATTTTTATTAATAATATTGTTAAGAGTTTTATCAGTATTTTATTTATTTATTGAGTACTTTATTTGTTATATAATATTACCCCAAACAATATTTTTAATATTAGCAGAATAATTTTCTAATTTAAAAATAAAAATAATTTAAAATATTAAATTTATATTTATGAATATTGATGATATTGATAAAAAATTAATATAATAATTACGTATATATTTCAGTTTGACCATGATTTAACTACTATGCTTGAATCATGATAGATTCTTGGTTACACATAATTGTATAATGTCATTTTTATACACATTTATAAAAAATTAAAGAAAGAAAAAAAATAAGATTCTCTAAATCCACTCATCATAAAATATCATCTTTTCTCTCTATTTTTTTATAAATATGTGTAAAAATAATATGATACAATTGTATGTAATTAAAAAATTTTCCTGGATCATTAGAGCATAAATCAATTGTTTTACCAATTTAATGATAATTGATCTAATTTTCAAAACCTTGCATATAATCCTCAAACTTGGTCCCACGTCTTCGAGCCATAACCGCCTATGCTACCCTTGTCCCACAGCGTTGTGGAACTTTCTCAAATACAGCGTTCGAACACTGCCTGCACTGATCACTAGTAAGGTCTCTCTCCCACATTGCACCAACCCATACCTTTTCTCATTGCCACCCCAATTGAACTCACTAATTGCCCAAGATTGGTTGCTCTCTACAGTTGCTATTCTTATCAAACCCTGCATGTAATCCTCAGCTTTCACAAGCTCTGTTGAGTCCTTTATGTTCTCTGATCCCGTAACGTTCCATATTGGGGTTAAACTTATGTTACCAAAGAAACTATGGTTAGAATAACGGACTGTATATGCATATGTCATACAATATAAACGACAGAGACACCGTTGGGACAGCGCTGAACAATTTCTCTGACCGCAGTGTTGAGACAGAATTGACAGAAGTGTCCCGTGATGTCGCACCGGCATTCATAGGAGCCGTAAACAGCATCGTCGCCATCATTGTTGTTGTTGTTGGTTATGCTAGTGTGGTTATATCCTTTGCTTGTGGCTGAATCGATCAGAGTATCCATGAGAGGAGGTTGTTAAGGTTGGTTTGGTATGATGTGGTGAGAGCTTTTCCTGTTGAGTTTCTGGCAAAATTTGTACATGTAAATTGGGGATTGTGCACTTGTTGTGGTGAGGAGGAGCACGAAGCTAAGAAACCTCAGAGTGGTCATGGATACGACTTACGTGAGTTTGTTTTTTTTTTTTCCATTATTGGTTAATATAGGAAAGCAATATTTTTTAGTTGAATCATATCCTAGCCTTCACAAAGTTTTGACTATGAGGCATTAGGACATATAAGTCAATTGCTTGTGGATTAAATATTATGCTAGCTAAGGAACCATCAAGTTTGCAATTCTAGTAGGATGATGGCCAATTCTAGTATGCATCCTACTATGTTAGGGTCATAGGGTGCATCGTGCACCACCCCAAAATACCCGCTATTGCAGGTCATACTGTTTTATTTTTTTTTAAAACAAAAACTCCCACATGCATGGTGTTGGAGCTTCCGAAGCCGTCACGCAACTACCAGCAATGACTCCCTGCGTGGTGGATGACCGACAACATATAGTGGCTCATTCTTGAGCATCGCCTATAGCTCGCGAATCATCTCGAGCTGAATTGTAGAAAACAAAGGAGGAAGAATCTCGTTTGGATGATGGCGCGAGGCAGACAACAGCTGTGTGGTATGAACACCCAATTTTGTCTGAAATAATCATCAAACTTATTTTAAAAAACCTCATCCTAAACAAACTTATCCTAAACTTTATTACTATCACTCTTCAAATCTTATTTTTTTTTATAAATATCCATCACTTACCCACTTTTGACACACATACTTCAACCTAAACCTAACGGCCTAACCCCACACACACATACAAGCAAGCAACCTAGTCTCCAAACGGACCTCACCAAAAACTTCCATTCACGTTAGCCACCCTTCACCACCACTTTCCTCATCATAATCACCACCTCGCCAACTCCCTTCACATTAGCCACCCCACAACCACCAATTTCCTCATCATAATCACCACCTCTCGCCAACTCCATTCACGTTATCTTACCACCTTCCTCATCGTCATTACCATCATCACCCAACCTCCATAACCACCACCACCACTCCACCATTAAACCCATCTCCAACCATATAGCACGGCCACCATCGACCTACCACATTCATCTTCATCATACTTCCATAAACACCCATCACAAACAACAAGCACCACCATCAACCGCAACCCCTAACCACCCATCAACCCAGCCGCACCACGGAACGCTCGATCCACGGCGAATCGTGATCCTAGCAGCCACCTGCAACGCTCGAACTAGACCTACCTCGCGCCATCCACCATAAACCCAGATTGGTGAACCTCCACCCGCAAACCCCAGGATTGACTAGACCTAGCCGCGCCGGCTCACCACCAACCAGAAACACGAGCCACCACCACACGGGTCCAGATCCCGTTGCCTGAAGCTGCGCCAACCACAGAACCTCGTCTCAACCCCCCAACCGTCAGACACTACGCCACCAGCGTGCCACCCCGATCAGCCGCACCTAGCCACCATCGTGATTCACCTTCCCTACCTGCAACCATTCCAAACAGAAACCTTTTCCCCCCTTTTTCGTAAGCCTTTGTGTGTGTGTGTGTGTGTGTGTGTGTGTGTGTTTTAATCTTTTAAGTTCTGTTAGTTTTTTTTAGTTGAAATAAAATATAAAAAATAAAAAATTGATAAAATAAAAAATATAAAAATATAAAATAATGGAATCTTTTTTAGAAGAACAAAACATTATTATCTAAGTTGTGACAGCTTGTTAATCTTATAATTTTATAATCTTGTAATTTTATAATCATTTGAGTTGTGACAACTTGATGATTCAATTTTTTTTGTCTTCAAATTTTTATTTTTTTAAATAAAATAAATCACTAATCCATAAGGACTCAACCTTTTTTTTAATAAAAAAATTTCGTAACAAACTTGATAATCAACTGGTGATGTCTCTAGCATGACGTCGAATTTCACTCATTCAAACATTAACATGATTAACTAAGTCATGACGACTTGTTAATTCAAATTTTTAAAATTAATTTTTTTAATTAAAATTAATTAACCAATAATTATTTTTTAAAGAATTACGTGACTTTGAGTTCCCCAATACACCAGGAGATGCGTAGGAGCAGAATCCCTATTCCATTAAGCCAAAGATTAATTTTTCATAATTTATTTGTCTATTTCGTTTATCTTTTAACAGAAGGGGTAAAACAAATATTTTCAAGAGTTATCAAGAATTTACACAATTAACTTAAGGTACTGTCTCAGGACAGGCATGTTAGGGGTATTGTGGGATTAAGTTTCCAACTTTCCTTATACATAACCGACTCTCAAATTCAATATGATTTCAAAGACTATTTTTCTTGGGTTTTCCAATTTTTCCTAATAAAAAAATAAAATTAGCGGCGACTCCTAATTTTTTCAATGTAGGTTTCTATTCTGTCGCGATCACAGTTGCGACAGATGGTCATGCACCAGCAAGGCAAATCTGGGCAGCAAGTCTGGTGGTTTGTGCAATGGCGGCTGGTGAGACGTGATGGTCGCGGATCTAAGCGGCTGTGGGTCGCGAGTGGTTTAGGTTGCTATGTGGTGCTGAAGATGAAGGTCAACGGCGAGCCTGTCTTTCTAGTTATGTTACTGGAAATCTAACCAACAGCTTCGTGTTCTAGTGGTGATATGGTCATAGGTCGCGGATCTGGGCATGGCCACGGGTGGTGGTTTTGGGCAATGCAACCATGGAGGTGGAGGCAATGGTCACAGGTTGAGACTTATTTTTCAGCGAATATAGAGTTGATAGCAGTCCACGACAATGGTGGAGGACAGTGGCTCAATGTGGTGGACGCTCTAGAACCCTCGACCTAACTCGGTTCTGACAAAGACAAAGAAACAACAATTGGGTGATTGGAGAATCTGGGGTGGATGCTGGCTCCTAAGTATCATGCTTTGGCCATGGTCTACTAGTGGTATCACGCCTCTTCCTCCTTGTATTATGGCTCCTAAGTCACCTCCATCGCCACCCATGGTGAACACCTTGGAGTTCTACTCTATGATGCTGGAGTCGCTAATGCATTTGTGGTGGCGCATGGTCCACGACTGCGACTGGTGGTGCCGTGGGTGGAGGTAAACTATTAGAAGAGAGAGAAATGTTTGAGTTTGAGGTTACAGCTTTTTGACCATTCTGCCCTTAGTGGCAAAACTATTTATCAAATTGTTATAATTTTGAAATTATATACCAAACTGCCACACTTTTGGTCACGCTAGATATTTTTATTATTTTCACATCTACGTAGATAGAGCCAAAGATGACGGCGCTATCATTGCAATTACACCAACACACTAGGCGTTATCCACATGGATACGCCATTACGCTTGGTGTTATCCACATGGAAACACCAGACTCTCTGGTGCTTTCCGTAATGAAATGCCAAATGTGTTAGCGTATCTACATGGATAACGCCAAGCGTGATGGCGTTACCAGTGCACGACTAAAACTTTTATTTAAAGCTCAATTTTTTTAACTTTTTCCTAAAGTTGTGAGCATCTATTGTAGAGTGAAACTTTGTTTTAGACTCACAAATTTATAGCACCTTGCCATGACGGAGAGGGTTCATGGTCCATTACTGCCAGACATGTTGGCATTACTAGTGTATGCCACTATTTTTTTTTTTAAATGTAAATACAAATAATTTTTTTCTCTTATTGTTTTACCAAATTCAACTATTTTGTTAGAAATTTTATTTTTTACGGCATAGAAATTTGTAGTCATTCGATAAACAAAATTATTTTATAATTTACCTATAACTTACAACTAAGTTTAAAAAAGTGTAAACAAATATAAGTATATCACAATAATGTACGATAAATTTGTGACCACTCAAAACTAGGGTCACGATCGGTTCGTGAGCTAGAATACCAGCATAGCAAACCTATCAAAATCAGTTAACTGTAACAGTTCAAACATTTTGATTCTCTTAAAAATTAGACGTTCTCAAAAGTACTTCATCCTATTTAATGAAACATATCCATATATATTTAGATTTTTAAATCAACAAAGCACCTATAGGATGCATAACAGAAACATTTGTACATATATATACAGTCATCCCAGATTAAAAAAATATAATAAAAGGTAGGTAAATTAATCTAAGTGTAATAACCATATCAATGAGAAGGGTCAGGGTCAGAATGTGATGGTCTGTGAGGAGAATCAGAAGAAAGTCCTAGCTGTGATAGGTGAGGATATGGTGGGTAACCCAGCCTGCTGTAGATATGGAAGAATCTGCTCATCTGGGTCCATATGCCTGAAAGCTAAAAGCTCATGTAAGAATAAGATTAAACATAAATAATCAAATAGAAAACTATTATCCATGAAATCCAAAATGATAGTCAACTAACACACATTAGTAATCTTGAAATACATAATGATAATGAACTAACACAAATTGATAATTAATAATACAAAATAATAGTTAGTTAAGACACACCGATAGTCTTCAATTACACACTGATAGTCATCTAATATAATACAGTGATTATCAAATTATGTCCTAATCAACTAGATGACCCTTCTTGGTCATTCCTCAAGGAAGTCAATCTACCACGACGACAACTACGAGAATTATATCCTTCTTCATGGTATGCTGAATATCTTTGTCTTAATTCTGGTTCGCGCCAATCCATCTCATTTCTAAGTCGAGTTGATTTGGGTCGACCTTTAGATCTAAGCAATTGACGATCAGGCACCAATGTAATCTCTGAAGTTGGTGGCCACCATGGTTCATCCTTAATGATTCCCCAATCGACCTTATAAGCTCTGTAAATATTTTATAGTCTGTAAACCCTATGCACATATTAAAAATAGTTAAGTGACTTAGAAGCACATGTTGCTATTGCATGAGAGTAAGGGGAATGCAATGCTTGAAACAATCCACAGTCACACCGGCCTTCTTGAAGGTTTACAGAATATTTAATTCCACCCTCTTATGTTATAGGGTTGAATGCCTCTTTGACCAAAAATCTGGTTGATTGTATTTCATATCAACAGACTTGGTAAAAGCTTGCCTTTTGCATGTTGACATTCCAGCTTTTCATAAAATCATCAGTTCATTCTGTCCCATCAACAATTTTCTCTTTTGGCTTATCTTTTTTATCAACAAAGTACTCTATCAATTTGTAATATGCCATTTGAACCAATGCAGTTATTAGTAGATTTCTACCACCTTTCAACACTCTATTGATACACTCTAATAAGTTCGTTGTCATATGACCGAATTTGTGGTCACCATCATATGTCAAACTCCATTTTTCTTTTGAAATCGAATTAATCCAATTTGCCATTTCGGTAGTAGCAGTCAACTTTTCCAAGTTAGCCTCAAATTTGTATGCAATTGTTTCGTACCCTGATATAAAAATTTGAATGAGTTGGTGTTAGCAACTAAGTTTTAGTATAGTCAATTTAAATAGAAATTGGAAATTTTAACTACCTGTATTAATTAGATATTTCTTTAGGGCCAAATTGTTGTTAAAATTGCTACCAATATGTCATATGTAGAAAACATAATGCACATGCGGTGGCTGCCATCCCATATGTTAATTGCTGCTGACTGTATGATGTCTTGATGTCGATCAGATATCAAGCACAAACCCTGTTATTGTGTAACGTGTTTGAATTAAGGCTAAGAACTAACTCCAAGCAGCCTTTATTTCTTCTTCCACAATGGCAAATGCAATTGACAGAAGTTTTCTATTTCTGTCTTGTGTTGTTACAATCAATAGTTTATGACGATACTTACCATACAAATGAGTACCATCAATTTGAATAATGGGCTTACAATATTAATTAGAATTCAACAACATACGGTTTGAATGTCCAAAATAAGCCAAAAAAAATACTTGTCTTGAATGGTCAACTCTATTGCGCTCAACAAATTCAACAGTTTGCAACTCCACCACTATGTCTGACATGTTTCTTTACATAGCAAGTAACCATCTAGGAAACACCTTATAAGATTTATCTCAATCCCTAAATACCATCACAATGGCAATTTATTTTACCTTCCAAGATTTCCGATACGACACTTCATATCTGAATTGACTTCGAATCCTTTCAATAATCAAGCATACAAGTATATCAGGTTTTTGGTTAATCATCTCCAAAATGTAAGAACAAATCATAAAAGAGTCTAACTTCTTATGATCTTGTGACATAGATGAGTTGACACAGCTGTGAGGTCCATTATATTTTGTAATTTCTACATGTTTAATTTCTTGCTTTAAATGACCCTGACTCTCCAATTACAACCATCAGCATATCTAGGGCACTTAGCAATTAGTGTCTGTGTATCAGAATCCTCAACCTTGTAGTTTTGATGTCTACTAATCGAATGATGTTTTAGGGCTAACTTGATAGCATCTTTAGAAGGAAATTGCAACATAATATATAATTCTTCCTCTGGCCTCCAAATGCCTGACATCAATAAAATTTTTGAAAGGTTTTTATGATACTACTATTACTTTTTCTGGATCATTGCATGTTACTTCAAATACTTTCTTCCATAAATTATGTGACATCAATAAGTTTATAAAGAAGTGGATTGGATGGAATGATCCAATTTTGAAGGAGATGACCATTTCCATGAAAATGAAGTTAGATAAATATTGGGATGACATTGATGGTCCTCTAAATTACTTATTGCTTGTGGCTATTATCCTTGATCCAAGGTATAAATAATTATGTTGAGTTTTGCTTGAAAAAGATGTATGGCTTGGAATTGAGTGTGAAAATTATGAAGAGGTTGGACGATGTTATGAGGACATTGTTTGAACATTATCAACAAATGCATCTTGTTCCTCTTGATGCTAGTGATTCTAGTTGCATGTCATCTGATGTTCCTTCCTCTATACATGATGATGATATTGAAGATGATAATGATAGTTATAAATCCGAGTTCAGATTAAAAGTGAAGAAAAAATAACATGCGGTAAAAAAGAATGAGCTTGAGAGGTACAAGGAGGATGATGTGGATGATGATGTTGATGGCTTTGATATTCTTACATGGTGGAGAGAAAAGACCAAGAAGTATCACGTTCTTTCATTCATTGCTAAGGATATCTTATCAATTCCTATTTCTACAGTTTCGTCTGAGTCAGCATTTAGTACTAGAAGACGAGTTCTTGACCCTTTTTGTAGTTCTTTGTAACCTACCACTGTTGATGTATTGATTTGTGCTCAAAATTAGTTGAGGACTCCTAAGAAACTCATAGATCTACGAGTTCAGATATAGAACTCATTCAATTTGTTTAATGAATCATTAATTATCTATTACTAATTGTTAATACTTTTTTGGTATATTAGATATGTCAGTTGTTAGATAAGAAATTATGGGTCTTAAACATTGATTCTTTTAGCTGTTTGTGGCTTAATGGTGCTTTCTAATTCTTATGAACTTATTATTTCATTGTTGAGTTTAAATTTGTATGTAATTTGATAATTATCTTGTTGATTGTGCAGACCAAGGAGGAAAGGAGGGCATGCCATCGTGCAGAATTCTATGACATGCCCATGGATCCTAAATACCCATGGTGGCATTTTAGGATGCTTTCTCCTTATTTTTGTGTTGTTCCAATCAAGTTTAAGTGTAGGCATTGTGATGTTACTCTCAAAGTGAACAAAGAAAATAAGTTTATAAGACTCTCGATGCATCAAAGTGACCGTTGTGTTAAAAAATCAATGGATAGTTTAGATGATAAATAGTATATGGATAAAATAGAGAGTGAAGTCAATTATTATGTTGTCCATAATTCATATGACATGCGTGATGACACTAACTTTGATTGGTTAGAGTAATTTGTTGTTTAAATTATGACTAACTTTGTTTAATTTATTCAAGACTTAGTAAAATTTGTTAGTTATTAATTTGTTATGCACTTATTGACTTATGATGTTTAGTTTATTTGATATTGAAACTTATGATATTAATTTGTTAGATTTTGCATTTTAATTTTTTTTTCAAGAAATTTTTTTTAAATGTTGGACCCATGGATTTGACCTAACCTAACCCACTCTTAAGCGGGTCGAGTTGGGTCGGGTCGAGTCGAGTGAAAAAAATCTCTTGATCGGGTTGGGTCATGTCGGGTCGGGTCGATGAAAAAAATCTCTTACGCAAGTTGAGTCCAAAAATAACGCTAAACCTACCCAATTCAACCCACGGACACCCCTATTAGTTAATTTCTACAATTTCCTACACATATTAATGGAGTGAGGAAGGATAATTTAGCTATATCAACCTATATTTCACTTAATTTAAAATTATTTAATGATATCTTTAATTCTTGTTCAAAAACCTTAAAAGACATATAAAAAGGTTAAAAGAGTATGTTTTAATATTCTCATAGAAAAAAGGCACTATGTTTTAACAATACTAAACTCATTTAATGATATAGCAATATATCACTATATAACAATTTAAATATTTTTTACTGTATATTTAAATTAAACTCTAACTTGACCATAACCTCTTGATGCTAGTAACAGAAGCATTTCATCCAAATTAAATCCTTCAAAGACAACAATGGTCTTCTGCCCAATATTTAACACGATCTCACTCGGCTAAGCCATTGGGAACATTTGAGCTTTAAGCATTTCAAGTTAATGGAATTAACTTATACACAACACACTATTAAATACGAAGTTATGATTTTGTTGTAAAAGCTTAGAATATTTTAACGCTTCTCAATTTATAGAAGAGATTTGAGCCTACTTGACTCCTTTACGAGCCAAATTATTTTTTATACTATGTTTGAATGATAGGTAATGAGGGGAAGAGAATGAGAATGAGAGGAAGAGAAATAACTTTCATTATTTGAGAATTTTAAAATACATGAGAAGGGAACGAAACACATGGGGAGTCATTTCCCTTCTCTTCTCCTCAAATGTCTAATTTTTATTTTTCTTAAAATTGAGGTGTAATGGAGAGATCACATGTGTAATGAAATTTCGTTCCGTTCCGTTAATGAAACTTCTAAGTAAAGAAAATGATAATTATATTTCATTTTTTTCTTTTTCTTTCTAGTTCATCTTCACCTTTTTCGTTTCATTCTATTAATGAAAAAAATATTCAAACATATGGTTAGATAATAGAAAAAATTCTTATATAAACATAAAATAAGTACTTAATATGGGTATATTAAGTTAGGATAATAGGCTAATTACAATATTAATTAATAGATAATTATTATAATTAATTAATAAATAACTTTCATTAACTCTATTAATTAATATTATAATTAAATTAATACATCTAATTTAAGTGGTGCCGATTTATCTATGAATTTGTCAAGGTGAGAAATTCTTGTCCAAACTAGCGCATTCAAGTTTGGTGATTCAAAATTATGCAAGAATTAACGGAGCTTCTGCATTAAATGCATGGACAACACTACACCCCACGTATTAAACACCTACCAACCATAGACATTCTGAATATTGCCCTGTCATGTCATTACTCCTTACACCTAATTCTAAAGCCCCATCATCAATATTTAGTTGTTCTTGAGAATTATGTATAACACACGATCTGTCTCATTGCTCCCTCTCTAGCTGTATCGCTGCGCTATTGACTAGCTACACCCCTCTGAACTACTCCTCAATACCTTTTCACTTTGAAACCTTGACTATTCCAAAATTCGAATGAAAAAATGCAGCTATAGTATGTAGCAATCAAGTTAAATATATTATGTAAATTATATTATTAATTAATAGAATTAATTAAAATTATTTATTAATTAATTATGATAATTTCCTATTTAATAATAAAATAATTGACCTAATATACTCTACTTGAATACAACAGGTTTATGCAAGAGTTTCTTTCCATATCTCCAAACATAGAGATAATGGGATGATGAATATGGTTATGGTCCTTCAGCATTCACCGAAGGTGATTTTGAAGACGGTAGTGCGGGTTAACCATAATTGTACGTTCTCCAGCAGTGTCAATTGAAAACGATGATGTCAATGACGTTGATTATGAATATGCTACGACTATATTGAAAAAGTATATAATTATTATAGTATGTTCTCAATCAACTCTTTGCTGCACCCAAATTTTATAGGTGATGGAAATTAAGTACAAAAGCTTTTGAGTGTCATAGCTAGTCATGTACCTCAGTATGTTTATGAGGATGGTAATTGATTGGAAACCGTTCTATGTTATCTAAATGCCATAAGTACTTTGTCATTATCATGATTTTAAATTTCATTTGCGATTGTGTTGCAATTACTGAAATTACAGACAATTGTAAGAAAATATGACTAATAACTATCAAAATTGCAATATTACAATTGCAATTACGATTACAAATTATAATTTAAAATCATATATATATATGACAATAACAAAAATCATTAGTAAATAAAGTAGAATGAAATATTGAAGTTTCTCAATTAGTTAAATGCTGCCTTCAATAATAACATGTCTATGAATTCTAGAGAACACTAGTGTTTAGTTGATTATAGAATATTTATGAGAAGTAATTTGGAGATCAGAATAAATATATATATATATATATATATATAAGACATATCTAACGAGAAGAATTTTTATTGTGAGAGAGTGAGATGAGTAAATCTTGACCATACAACCATACATGAATGACCAAGATTAAAAATTATTTAAAGATCATGTGACCACTTAAAAAAATCACATGCATTTATGTTCTAATTTTAACCATTCATGAAAAATTCAATAGTTAAGATTCACTTCTCTCACCTCTCACAATAAACACTCCTCTCACCTAAATAATATCATATATATATATAACGTATTTAGTGAAAGGAATGTTTATTATAAAATATAAAAAAAATGATCTTGATCAAATCTTACATGAATGATCAAGATAAAAATATAAATACATATGACTTTTTTAAGTAATCACACGACCTTTAAGTAACTTTTAATTTTAACTATTTATATATAGTTATATGATCAAAATTTATTCATCTTATTTTCTCACTACTTAAATAAGCATCCACATACTAGATTTTCTTTCATATTTGTGTGTATGTGCTCAAGCACATGCACTAGCACCTTTAGTGAACATAGAAATTAAAAACAAGGGGGCAGCTAGGACCACACTGCTATAAAGAAACTGAACCAAGATCTCAAAGTAATACTGAAGACTAAATTGTGCACAGGATCCATATTTAATTACAATTTAAACAGTGCTACCAAAGTAAACTAAGATACTTTAAAATTTTCACAATATAATAATTACTCCCCAGTTCATATCAGATATCCACTTGCAATCATCTATCAAGATTTAGATAACCACTTAGCAGTCTCCGTCTCAGTAATATGTCCAAAAAGGAAAATGCTGCTGATTTGCTAGAAGCTCTTCACTGTTACAAGATCTTCCACAATGGCGAGGGCTTTTTTTTTTTTGGTATATTTTGCCAGACCAGCATGGGTCTGTATGATTTAATCTAATTTCAGATAACTGAAAAGTGTAATTTCATTTCCTTGTCATTTGGTCTTCTTGTCTGATTGCCCTTCAAAGCAACAAACGCAAGAAATTTATCCATATATCCATTACCTTGGTAAAATCTCTGAGACTGTTACGTCATTAATGGAAAGATTCTTGGAACTTTTTGATGTAGATGCCTCCTCTGGGTTCATTCTTCCAACTGAAAATGCAGGGTGATTGGGTTTTGGAAGGGCCATTGTGTCACTTACCAGCATGCCAACAACAGTTGACATGGTTGGTCTATCTGCTGCTTCTTCTTGAACACACAACAGACCAATGTGTATGCACTTCACAACTTCATTGGCTATGCAGGATTTTTCCAGTACTGGATCCATCAATTCCAAACATTTTCCTTCACACCATATTTGCCAAGTCTGCATGTAATTGTGAATATTGTTAAGTTGTAGTTAACACTGTTGTATCTCAGTTGGAAACTTAATTTCTTGATCATATAAGAGTTAAAACTCACATATAAGAGAAGGCTTTGACCGTGGTCTGACAGATAGAATCGACTATTCTTTTTCCCACAAACGATTTCTAAAACAAGAACTCCAAAGCTGAAAACATCAGATTTCACTGAAAATAATCCTTCCATAGCATACTCTGGAGCCATGTATCCACTATTGGAAATCAATAGAAACTTTGTTATTTCTCTTACATCAAAGAATATATAACAAGGAATTTCATTTTTCAACTAATCAAGTGCTTAAATCTGTATTCATAAATCCTATTATTTAGAAATGGTTGGTATAAGTAGAACTCACTAAGTACCCATTACTCGTCTTGTATTTGCCTGGTTCTGCCCTCTTTCAAATGCCCTTGCCAATCCAAAATCTGATATTTTGGGATTCATCTCCTGGTCTAGTAGAACATTGCCAGCTTTGAGATCTCTATGGATTACTTTGAGTCGAGAGTCCTCATGAAGGTATAAAAGGCCTCTTGCTATTCCATTAATAATGCCTAGTCTTATTTTCCAATCGAGTTGCTTTCTTTTTTCATCATCTGACAAGTAAAGACGTAGAACAGATCTTATGAAAAATGCAGTATGTGAAGCAAACAACTTAAGGAAACTAGCAAATACCAAATAGTAATTTAATGAAGCTATCTGAAAACATACCAAACAGGTGAAAGTCGAGACTTTTATTCGATAAATACTCATATACAAGTAGCTTTTCATTTTCCTCCAAGCAGCATGCCAAAAGTCTTACAAGGTTTCGATGTTGCAATTTAGCTATAAACATTACTTCATTCTTGAACTCCTCTGAGCCTTGACCAGAAGCTTTTGAGAGCCTTTTGACAGCAATTTCTCTTCCATCTGGTAAAATTCCCTGATAAAAGATTGAAATAAATAAAATCATATAGAAATATGATAATAACAAGGAACCTGTTTTCAAAATTCCAAATCATTAATACCTTGTAAACAGGGCCAAATCCACCTTCCCCTAATTTAGATGCTTCTGAAAAGTGATTAGTACTCTGTAGAATTGTGATTAAAGGGATTGTAGGCAGGTCTGCATTCAGTGTTTCCTCAGTTTGAACATTGTGATATAAAGATAGAGGAACAGTGTCAGGTATTTGCTCATCTACGAAGAGAAGTTTGTGAGTTCATATTTGAACTAGATGGCCATATTTGAGTATGTGAAATAAGCTATCAAACAAATTCTAGCATGTGTTATTGCAGGAAATTACCTTTTCGAACTCTATTCCTGTACCAGAAGCAGTAGACACCGCAACATAGTAGAGCTACTGATCCCGACACAGTTATGCCAATGATCAAGTTTCTTGACTTACTAGTGCCCCCTATTTTGGCTGTATCATATCAAAGAAGAACATTTTTTATTTTTTTTCTTTTACAAATTGATCAGATTCAATACATAAACAGACATATGTACTCCAAGAGAATTCCAATGCCACAAGAAAGTGATTGTAACTATAAGAGAACAAAAAGTAATTGACGTGTCACCTGTATAAGGATTAGGCACAGGAACTGAAGATGTCTGATTGTGAAAAAGGTAGAACTTATAACTATCATACCTTATCAGACAACTTGCAGATCCGACCAGCCATCCTATCTTTTGTGCACAACATTTGGGAAATTGTGCTAACATGGCCTCCAAACACTGTCTGCACCCCTCATTTGTAAGATCTCTGCTGCATTGCACCAGGCCATACCTTCTCTCAGTACGACTCAAATTGAACTCACCCACATAGAACAACTGGTTGGTCTCCTCAGTTGCTTTTCTGATCAAACTTCTCAGATAATCCTCAGCTTTCTGAATCTCTATTGGGCTGGAGATGTTTGTTTCCCCTAAATGATGCCATGATGGGTCTATTGTAACTTTCCCAAAGAAGTTCTCATTTGAGAACCTGAGAATGCAGAAATCATACCATATGACAGCAGAGACACTCTTGGGACAGCGCTGAAGGACGTCTCTGGTAGCAGTAGAGACACAGAACTGACAGAAGTATCCAACCACGTCGCCACGGCAATCAAAGAGGCCATACGCCGCATCTCTGGTGTTGTTGCCTATGCTGATGTTGTTATACCCTTTGCTTGTGGCTGCATCAGAGGATAGCCATGAGAGGGTTCTGTTAAGATTGGTTGTGTATGCAGTGCTGAGATCTTGTTCGGTTGTGTTATGGCAGTCATCTCCCACGTAGTTGGCTGATTGTGCTTTTGTAACAAGTGCTTTGAAGCTTAGAAATAGCAGGACAGCAAAGGATATTGATGATCTTACATTGAGTTGTGTTGCCTCCATGATTTTTTAAGCTACTTGCTCAGACAATAATTACATTGCATTTGCATACTAATTACACTCTATTATATCCTAAGCAAAGAACGTGATGAAGAGAAGTTTTTGAGTCAACATAATTAACTTTTATTTTTTTGAGTTGGAGTCAACTAATTAGCTTTACATTATTAACTAATTATATCATATATTATTGTTGTAGATATTCAATTTTGTCTGCATTAAAAAAATAAAAAAATAATAAATAAAACATTTTTGAAAAATAAAAAAATGAAGAGCAAGTGAAAAAAAAAAAAAATTTGCTTATCCATCTCCATTGACCTTACTCATCCATTCTAGCTTAAAACCTACTAAACTTGAACCCAAAATTCATAACCCAATACAAACCAAATCTATATGAACATGCAAAACAAAACTCAATTCCAACCACATCATTATCATTTTTTTTTGTTTGGTTACTCTGTCATGATTCTCCAAGGAGAAATAGGAAAAAATTTGGAACTGCAATGCAATTAATGTACCACAACTGCACGAGCAAACAAGGAAGAGATGAAAAGATTGAGTGGAAAAAAGGTCTGCTAGTAAAGGAATTGGGGGGCTCAATGTGTAGAAAAGACAAAGGGAGTAGTTTTCGGAAGAAAAAGAGACTCCTATTCTCATAGCAAGAGAATACAGCAGTGGCAGAAGGCTGCACAGGCGACGGGGGGTCACAGATTTTCTCACCTTCACCCTCCTGATTCTTCCATTCTCAGAGAGGACACTTGAGCGTCATCTCAGCTTCTCTCGCTCACACCCATCTTCATCAGACCACCAACACCACAACACTCCACTTCTGCCTCCAACCTTGAGCACCGTGAGACCACCACACAGCACCCACTCCACCAAAGACCAGCCAAAGCCATATTCATCTTCAACCTCCAAAAGCCACCAAGTCTACCACCGAACACAGCCCTCATCACCATCTTCAAACCCCTTCGTGCCATCAAACGCAGCCCACCTCACCAACACAGCCGCTATTACCACTCCACCACGTCCCAGCTCCTCCTAGCCACACCGTTTCCTTCAACCGCCAACCTCCAACCACCCTTCACCCACAACGCAGCAAACAGAGTCACCGTGAACCAGCCTACGACCAAACCGCGCACAACCAACCACCGTTCCGCACCGTGAACGAGCCCAGAAAAACAGCCACCACCGTACCCCTGGGTTGCGTCATCCTCGCCCTCCAGTCGCGATAAGATTGAATAATGTAATAATGTGATTTTTTAATCAATGTAATAACAAATGATAATGATTGAATAGAAAATATTATTTTTAATGTTATGGATAACCTGGTATTAACTTGAATATTGTACATGAGTTGATTTGTTTTTCAAATAATTTTTTTTTAAAAAATATTTTTTATAATTAAAATTAATTAACTTATAATTATTTTTTAAAAAATTGTGTGATTTTGAATTTCTCATTATACTTGGAGATACATAAAAATAAAATTTTTATTCTGTCAAATTAAAATTAAATTTTTATAATTTATTTATCTATTTTGTTTTTCTTTTAATGAAAAGAGGTAAAATAAATATTTTTAAGAGTTATCAATAATTTGCACAATTAATTTAAGGTACTGTCTCGTGACGGATGTGTTAGGTGTGCTATAGGATTAAGTTTCTACTCTTCTTTATACATAATAGACTCCTGAATCCAACCTGGTTTCAAAAACTATTTTTTAATTTTTTTTATTTTTCTTATTTTTAATAAAATTAGTGGCGATTCCTAATAATTAATTTTTGTCACTATCGAAATAGATGGTGACTCCACTAAGAATACTTGGAGAGTCAAACCTGTTGTTATTAGTTGTGTAAATTATTAATAATCTCTATTTATTTATTTTATCCTTTTTGTCAATGTTTTTGTTTTCTTATTTGTTTGTAAATATTTTTTTTTATTATCTAGTACTTTTATGTAAATTTCTGGTGGTGTTACCCTGTGCTAACTTTGATGCTCATGATCTACTTGTATATATTCTCTTGCTTTAATATTTTGTACTTGGTTGTTGAAACCATAGGGTAGATGATTGCTGGCTGGTTGTGGTATGTATATTTGATTATTGATGTTGCAGGTTAGGGGGTAATTTTATCTTTAAATTTTTGTACACTCTCATATGCTCCCTCATACACATTACTATCACTTACCTCACACACTTTTTGAACTCTATACTCGAGTCTGTGCAAACCCGAAGAGTATGAGGGTTATCGACTTTTGTTATTGAAGGGTCTTATGCTCACTTGACATTTGTTGAGACACCGCTTATATGGTTACCAATATCATGGATTAGTCATATTGAGAGGGTTTATCCATACTTGTGATTAATTCATGAGTTGGGTCATTGTCTTTCGAGATAGGGGCAATCTGGGAATCATGACTTTTTGGAAATCTAGATCTGTCCTGAAAAACTTTGCACTGATAGATTAAACATAATGTCCATCAAAATTAGAGTTATAACCTTAAGAAGATCTAACCATTAGGCTCTACCTAACTAGGAGATGAAGTAGACATATTTCTTCTTTATCTTTTCCTCATGTCATTCATTCTTGATTCTTTTTTAAAAAAAAATTAACATTAAAAAAAAATACATCACCTTGTATTTTCATGACATTCCTAGCATTCTTTAAAATATATATATACATCATCTTACACTTTCATGGCATTCCTAACATTCTTAAAAAAAAAAGGTACATCATCTTGTATTTTCATAGCATTCCTAGCATTCTTAAAAAAAAAAAATGTACATCATCTTGCATTTTCATGGCATTCCTAGCATTCTAAAAAAAAAGAGAAAGAAGAGAAAATATTTTCAACACAAAGTTCATTCGTTTCATCTTATACATCTCATATGTCTCATTCATTTCATTTCATTCTTTATTTATTGTTATTTTTGTTTTGATAAATCAAACTAGTTTAGGAACCATTGCATGACCTAGGAAAGAAGACATCAACCAACTGGAGTTTACAACACAAGGGCTCGAGCAAAGTTTGCATCAACGGCAGCTGAGAACGAAAATAAAAACTTGAGTATAGAAATTGATGAGATGAAAGAAATGATGAATGAAATGACAGAATCTCAGAGAAGAATGGAGGAAATGTTGTCGACCATAAGGGAAACCCTTACCTTAATTGGGGTAGCTAGGGGTATAGGAGTGACTAGGGCACATTCACACCCGTCAATTATGACTTCAATGAAGACAAATCCTGGGGTCACTATTGAGATGCATTTTATAGGAGGAACCTCGAATACTGCATCACTAATGATTCTTATCGGAGAGGGGTATCATTCATCAGAGGATACTCGAAATAAGGTTCATGGTAATGCTGAATTCACAGGGAAACAACCACATGTGTCCATCCCAGTGTCAACAGGATTTCCAGTTGGAAGTGGTTATACAACAATTCAAAAGGATAAGATGGAAGAAGAGTGGATGGAAAGGATGGAAGAACAAATTAAAGCAATCAAAGTTCTAGCATCTACGGTCCCCTTAGGATAGAAGAGTCGTGTCTTACTGCTAACATTGTCATCCCCGAGGGCTTTAAGGTTCTAAGATTTGGGAAATATGATGGGAGCACCAACCCTTTTTTTCATCTGAAAACATACATTACCAAAATGTCAATTTGGTCAAAGGACTGAAAGTTTCTTGTTAGCTTCTTTCACGAAAGTTTGACTGGGCCTACTTTAGAATGGTGTATCCAACAGGACCTTTACAAAATCTCTTCTTGGAATGACTGGGCAAACTTGTTTATGGGACAACATTAGTTCAACCTGAATACAGCCCCAACTCGGGAACAGTTGGGAACACTACAAAAGAAAAATGAGGAAACTTTTGAGCAATATGCCTAGAGGTGGAGAGCTCTTGCGACACAAGTTCAGCCACCATTGACGTTGACAGGAATGTGTTCATATTATTTGGGGACTTTGGGAGCTCTCTATATTGAGATAATGGTGGATGCTGCTTATCGAGCTTTGTTGAATTAATAGCTATGGGAGAGAGGATTGAAACTCTGGTGAAAGCTGGCAAATTGCCAACTGAAAATAATGAAAGTGATTTCAAGAAGGAGTTTTCCCCTAAGAAAAAGGAGCCGAAAGTGAGCTACGTGCAAAATCAACAACCTTCATAACCCTGTTTTCCACTGTCTTACCCTGTCTACCGAGCCCCTCTATATAACTTAAACCCTTACCCTTTTTATCAAGCTCTTCCACCTACTTCTTCAGCTTATCGAACCTTATACAAAGTCAATAATATTCCCTCGCTACATCCATATATGCCAACATGTCGTGTCTATATCAATTGCACTCTAGCAACTCAAAACCTCTGAGCAATTGACGATATGAGGCATTAATTGATGTGATTGTCATCTTAGACTTTTGTGATCCTGAACTTATATTAACTTTCGTGAAGCATTAATGTAATAAATTTGCAGGGATTTTAGCATACATTGTTGTCTTTCTTGTCATTTATTTTTGCTCATTTATTCAAAATGGTTTCATTGTATTTGGACCCCATTTGACTCCAATTCTTAACAATTCTTACTTTGATAGATGCCAGTAGTTATAAAGTCCACGTGTACAGGTGCCCTTTGCAAAAACAAAAATTAAAAATTAAAACAAAAAAAAGAAGAAAAAAATGAATAAAAAGAAAAATAAAAGGGAGCAAAGAAGTAATTACTTGGTATGCATTATCTTTTTGTCTCGAAATTAAAGTTTTAAAAATAAGTAATCATGTCATGATTTGAAAATAAAGATTAATCATGTTTCTCTATTTGTTACAAATTCCATTATCTTTATTATCCTTTGTTACACCCTTTTGAGCTTGAAAATTTTCTTTAAAAAACCTTGGACAAGAATCACTCGTACACTAGGGAATAACACAAAATAAAGGTTGATTTCCAAGGTGACTCTTTTCAAGCATAATGCAAAAGGAGAAAAGGAAGAAAAGGTGAAAGAGACAAGAATTAAAAAAAAGTGAGAAAGGAAAGAAAGAAGAAAGAAAATGAAATGAAATGTGTCATGACAAAGGTGAATGATTGAAGTAAAAAGAAAAACAGAAGAAATTGAGAACAATAAGAGAAAAGTGTGCTTGAAAGCGCAAAAGCAGTTGAAAAAGTTTAATTTTGAACAAGGATCATTGGTCTCATTCAACCCTTAAACACTTGTTTAAACCTTATATCTTTCTTTTTATAACCCTTAACATTAGCCATGTTACAAGCCTTAAGAAGTCCATTCTGATCAATGAAGGGCTATTGTCATTTTCGTTAACTTTAATTTTGAGACAAAATGTTCGTGCTCTTTCGAGTTTTCAATTTCTTGCTCCTATAATATATATTAAAAAAAAGAAAAAGAAAAGAGGAGGAGGTACTTTCTAGACCTACACTGGGGCAAATTTTTGGGTTCAATTTAGCCTTACACTAGGACAAGTTCCTACCCTGTTTGATTCGACTCTAAACTGAGACAATTTTTCTTCTTCCTGGTTCAATTTGACCTACACTAGGGCAAATCTTTGGGTTCAATTTGGCCTTACATTAGGACAAGTTTTTACCCTGTTTAATTCGACTCTAAACTGAGGTAATTTTTCTTTTCCCTGATTCAATTTGACCTATACTGGAGCAAATCTTTCGGTCATTAGGGTGAGTTTTTGCCTTATTTAATTCAGTCTTAGACTGAGGTAAATTTCTCTTTAGTTCAATTTGGCCATATGTAGAAGGAAATCATTGGCTATAATGTCTAGTAAGAAACTAAAGATCAATTTCATGAAAATCAAACTAATCCATATTGGGGCAACACCCCTTTGAATCCCATACCATCGTTTGTATCTTTCTCTCTATATTCATCCTTTGTAAATACCTTTTGTGTAGTCAAACTTCCAAGACTAATCTGGAAGTTGTTCACTTAGTAAATTTTCTTTCCTGCTGTACTTTTGAATCCATGCATGTTTGTTATGTAATGCTTCAAGTAAGGTGAACATTAGTATAATACTATGATTTGACTATCTAATGGTAATCCTCTGATGAACAATTCAGACCGAAAAGAACTTAGGAGTTCTAATTGAAGGAGAAAATGATATCCTAAGGGATAATTTAAGTCAAAAGGATTCCAAGCCAATCGAAGGGTCTGATGAAGAAAAGCACGTAAATAAAGGTTTGATTGGTCAAAGCTTTCCAGAGTTGTCGTTGGTTTAAATGCTTTTTTAATAATAAAAAAAAAGAGATGGAAAAAAGTATTTTGAAGAAAGCACATCACAGAGTTCATCCAAATTAAAAATCAAAAGACGAGCATGAAAGCGGATTTATTTGCATCAGCTTTTCAAGGAAGCGCATGGTTTAAGAAGATCTTAATTTATTAAGAGACTTTTGAAAGATACATTTATTTGTCTCTTGAGAAAATTCTAAGTCCTTGGCTTGGTGACTTCAAAAGAAAAAAAAAAGATTCCAAGTCCATGGCCTGATGAGGTGTAAAACAAAAATCTCAAGTTCTTGACTTGAGACTTGTTTTTACAAAATTTAGATCCATGACCTAATGATCCTTAATAAAAAATTAAAAAAACATAAAATAAAAAATAATAAAATAATAAAATAAAATGAAAACATAAGAAAGTTTCATGTCATTTAACTTTTGGTCACATTATTATATTACTTAAAAGGAAAAAAAAAGAAAAAAGAAAAAAGAATTAGAAGAAGAAAAAAAAGGAAAAAATCTCTTTGGGCCAATATGCCTATTGCCTTTTAAAATTTTTGTCATTTAAGTTTTGGGATACAAAAGTCTACTGTCATTTAAATTTTGGGACACAGAAGCCCAATGTCATTTAAATTTTGAGGTACAGAAGCTCACTGTCTTTTAAATTTTGGGACACAGAAGCTTGTTGTCTTTTAAATTTTTGGACATAGAAGTCCATTGTCTTTTAAATTTTGAGACACAAAAACCTACTATCTTTTAAATTTTGGGACACAGAAGCCCACTGTCATTTAAATTTTGGGACACAAAAATTTACTGTCTTTTAAATTTCAGGACACAGAAGCTCACTGTCTTTTAAATTTTGGGACACAAAAGCCCACTGTCATTTAAATTTTAGGACACAGAAATTCACTGTCTTTTAAATTTCAAGACACAGAAGCTCACTGTCTTTTAAATTTTGGGACACAAAAGTCCACTTTCATTTAAATTTCAGGACACAGAAGCCCACCATCTTTTAAATTTCAAGACACAGAAGTCTACTATCTTTTAAATTTTGGGACACAGAAGCTCAATGTCTTTTAAAATTTTGAGACATAGAAGTCTATTGTCTTTTAAATTTCGGGTCAAGCCCATTATTTTTTAAATTTCGGGTCACAAGGTCACCCAACGTCATTTAAATTCTTGTTTTTAATAAACTCTTTTTAATCAACAAATGTCAATTAAGCTGCAACAGCTTGTTGATAAGGCAGTGATGTTTCTACGCTGAACTTCACCCTGGTAGGATTGATGATGCTGTGACAGCTCGTAGATCCGCAATTGAGCTCACTGGTTTTTAATTAATATCTTTGCCTTGTCCATTCATATCATCTCATGCATTGCCAGACAAAATTGAAGTTTGTGTCTTTACTTATTTCTTATGATGATAATATGAAAAATTACAGTTATTCCTAGTATCTAATAAGAAACAAGTAAATAAGGACAATTGTGAACACTTAATTTTGCCTAGGCCCAAAAAAATAAAAAATAAAAAAATAATAATAAGTAAAACATTTTTTAAAAAGAAAAAATTGAAAAGCAGGTGAAAAAAAAAGAAATTTGTTTGATCCATCTCCATTGAGCTTACTCATCCATTCTAGCCTAAGACCTACAAAACTTGAGCCCAAAATTCGTAACTAAATACAAACCAAACCTATATGAACATGCCAAACAAAATTCAATTCCAACCACATCATTATCATTTTTTTCCATTTAGTTACTCTGTTATGGTTCTCCAAGGAGAAATAGGAAAAACTTTGGAGCTGTAATGTATTTAATGCACCACAACTGCACGAGCAAAAAAGGAAGTGATGAAAATGTGGAAATAAGTTTGCCTTAATGGTTTAATATGTTAAGTTTTGATGATGACAAATACAAGACAAAAAGAATAATGTTTATGCTACATAGATGTGCTCAATAGATTATATTGGATCATGCATGATCATGTACTCCATCTTGTTATATTTCACTTTATAATCATGCAATGAGATATGTGTAGCATCCTTTATATAATATATCCAATAATGGTTTATGTGAGTTATAATGAATTAATATTGGATTTGACTTTATTTAAATGAAAATATGCAAAGTGCTCTTTGTTGCATCCTATATAATGCATATCTATTAGTCATTGATAAATGTCTCATTTGGATATGTCTACGAAAGTCTTTATATGCATGTTAGACTAATTAGAGTTATACATTTATGAATCATGCATATGAAGATATTGAATTATGAATTTGGACTAACTATGTTTGTTTTAAGTGAATAATACTTTGTAGGATAGTCTAAGTATAAAAAATGAGCACTGTTACAAGAAAGTAAAAGATCACAATTATGCTCAACTCAAGAATAATGAGAATGATAAGTTGTTCCAAGCATTTGCAATATGTGAAGAGAAGAAATTTTTGGAAGCTTGTATTACATTAAGAAGCCTAAGGACTAGAATTGATATATTTTTCTTTTAGGCTTTTTTATTTGTAAAGATAGTGATTTTACAAGAAAATAGCTTAAATATGTTTTTTAAATCTTTAAAAATGGTTTTTACATTCTAAAATGTCTAACAAACATGTTTTGAAAAGCTAGTCATGATGGTAGTTAAAAATTATGAAAAATAGTCAAGTTTGAATTTTAAAAAGCTGACATTTGGTTACTCATTTGATCATAACTTTCAAAATATTTTGAGTTTCGTTCTAAAACTTGTTTATATGAAAATAGACTCAAAGAATTTTTCAATGAGTGGTCATTTTTTTAAAACATATGAGAAATGAAGAAGTTATGATCATTTAAAGTCAGATTTCAAAATCAAAGTGCAATAACTGATGATAGCACATAAATAATTGATTATTACGAGCCTAGAAACGCCCCCAACAGCTAGTTTTCATAAAAAAATCATTTATAAATACTACCAATAACTATTTTATCACTTGGGCTCTATAAATAAGTGTAGTTTGAAATTTTTATAAGTCTAGAACACTTGATTTGATTCTTGAATCATCAAAATCATATTTTGAACTCTTTATTGTAAAATCCTTCTATTCCTTTATTCTTTAAGTTGTATATTGTAACACCTTTAGTAACATGTTAGGCAAGTAAACGGGTTACAAAAGTAGTCTAATATTTGCTTAACATGTCAGTTCAGTTTTGTGACAAACTAAGTTAGTTTAGGCACTTTGTTGCAACACAGAAGGTGAAAAGTAACTTAAAATAACTCAAAAAATATCTTTAAAGGCTAAGTTGAAGGAAACAAGTAGGGATAACTTGTTTCTAGGTCACAAATAAGCTAAGTAAGATGCATTTAAAATTTGGGAATAATCAAAGTCAGTTTGATATTTTTTAAGCATACTAGTTATGTGTTTTAATACCAATCGACTAGTAACAGATATGAAAAAATAAGATAAAGGTAAAACAATAATTTAGATGAATCTTAAGATTTATTCTAAAGTTGTTGAAATTTAAAAAACTTGAATTAGCATGATTTGAGTATCCTTAGCAGATATAAGTTTCAGCACAAAAACTTAAGTTAAACTTTCCTCTTTTTTCCCTTTTTGTCCTACGGTTATAAGATAAGAAGGAAAGCAGAAACAAAAAAGAAAAGAAGAAAAAGGGGAGAGGAACCGTAGAAGGAGAAAGAAGAGGGGAAAGAAGAGGAAAGAAAGAGGAAAATCCAAGGCCAAAGCTTGAAGATCTTCAACCATCCAAGAAACTCCAAGATTTCTATTCATTTTTCCTCTTGTTTCCTTTTTAATAGATAGGGGTATTCTTGAATAGAAAAAGGGTTTGGATAGTCAAATCCATGTTTTAAGCTTGATTTTTGTTTCCAAGGATTAAGTTATGATAGTTTTAACTTAGTGAGTGTAAGATGGTTATTTATGGCTCAATCCAAACTATTTTGGTTCATGATTGATGAACTTGGAAATGGTTTGGGAAAGATGAGAATTTGGTTGTGATTAATTGATTTTGATTATAATCTAAGTTTATTGAGTTTAGTTTAGTATTTGATGATATTTAAATGATTAGAAATCAAGTTAGGGGCAGAAAACCCTTTAAAATGATTTGGAAGAGTGGCTCTCGGGTGGTTTTTGTAGAAACCAGGTTTTTCTGTGGGAGCCATGGCACAAAGGAGTGGAGTGCCGCGACACTCCTTTTTTTATTTTCAATTTTTGGCACATGATAGAGAGGTGCCGCGGCACCAAAGAAAAGGGAGCCGCGACACTCCCTTAAAAATAGCAAACTGGGCATTCTGAATAACCTGTAGTCTTAGTTGCATACCTTGAGCTACAGACATCGGATTGACCTAATTCTTATTGTATTTGAAAGCTAAGATGTAAGGATTCAAATGGTAGAAATTTCATAATTCTAGAAGTTAGGATGTGCATTTGGCGCATTCTTGAAAGTCAGCATTTTTAGGGAAAAGTTGAGGTATTTTTTGAGATTGATTCCCTTAGGGTTGAATCTAGAGTTGGTTCCCTTAGGGTTGAACCTAGACTTGGCTCCCCTATGAGTTGAATCTAGAGTTGGCTCCCATATAGGTTGAACCTAGAGTTAGCTTCCCTATGGGTTGAACCTAGAGTTGGTTCTCTTAGGGTTGAACCTAGACTTGACTCCCCTATGGGTTGAACCTAGAGATGGCTCCCCTATAGGTTGAACCTAGAGTTGGCTCCCCTATGGGTTGAACCTAAAGTTGGCTCCCCTATGAGTTGAACCTAGAATTGGCTCCCCTATAGGTTGAACCTAGAGTTGGCTCCCCTATGGGTTGAACCTAGAGATGACTCCCCTGTGAGTTGAACCTAGAGATGGCCCCCCTATGAGTTGAACTTAGAATTAGCTCCCTTATGCAATAAGGTTGAGCACTAGTTTACGGTTTCCTTACGCAATGAGGTTGAATCCTAGTATCTAGTTCCCTTATGCAATGAGGTTGAATCCTAGTATCCGGTTCCCTTAATGAGGTTGAACCTTAGCAAAACTTGGTTCCCTTAATGAGATTGAACCCAGCAAGACTTGATTCCTTTATTTACTAAAGTTGAGCCTAGTAAAACATAGATCCTTTATTAATTAATATTAAACCATAGTTGATCACGATCCTAACTAAGGGAGCGATACAAGCCCCCTTGACCTAGCAAAAGAGTGAGAAAAACAGTTAAAAGTGGAGTTGTAATAAGTTAAATCTTATGTTAGGCTAAGGATGAGCATATCCTACGCCATGCTAAGGATAAGTAAGTAATATGCTATATGAAGAAATTCTATTCCTAGAAATAGTTAAGCTACATGTATGAGCTTATTGAAGGATTATATAGTTGTTAGATAAATATTTACATAAAGTCAGAATGTGAACGTTCTAGTGGTAGTGAATATAGTCTCATTTACCTAGTGCAACTGTTAATCCAATGTTCATAGCATTATTCATTATAAGGTAATATTCGTATAATACTTATATCATGAAAATGAATAACTAGACCAAAAAAGTTAGTATAGTATATTTAGTTTTCAAAAAACATTTATTCAGTATAAATGCGTTAGTAATGGTATTGGGTACTCATACTGAAAATTTTATTTCTCACCCCGCTGTGTTTCCATGTAAATTCAAGTCAAGGCCCTTTAAGAGGGTATGAAGATGAGGAAATAGAAGAACTAGTGTAGCATAATTTTTATGTTTTCAGTTCAAAGCTTATGTAATTTAATTTCTATTTGCTTTGAAGATGTTAAAGTTGTATGTATAATGTTGTATATATATATGAATTTTAGTTATGACTCTCCATAATTATTTGCTTAAATGTTATGGATTAGTTGATGATTGATGATCACATATTTGATACATTAATAAGCTTTCATTCTTAGTTATTTACACTCTCTATGTACTTAATTGATTGAGTTTTATTATGTTTTGTAAGTTTGGACTCAAATTGGACTTAATTGAATTTTTCAGCATGATTCATATCTTATACTATTTCTGTATTTGGGCCATATCTTGGGCTGTAGGTGGTCTTTGGAGGTGATTCTAGTGCCATTTGAAAGATAAGAGAGAGTTATACAACTTTCAAGACTCAAAGGCCCAATCACACAAGTAGATAACTAAAATTGGGGTTGAAGCAAGAACCAGAGTGCTTTTCCTGACAGGTTAACCTATGTATACTGTTCATCACATATTTCGGGATATAAGTTGTCAAATGGGCTGAAATTTTTATGCTGAATAGTTAAGACCTATATCTACAATTTTTATGTTGAACACTTTTCCATAATCGGACTCTTTGAAGGTGATATTGGGCTTGGAAATCAGAATAGAGGAGCTATGACTAGGTCTGGGTAGTGTTCAGTAATTTGAACATATCTGGAGTTATAGATATGATATTGGACTCAAACTAAAGCCATTTGAAAGTTAAGATCCAGACCTACAACTTTCATGAAGACCACTTGGTTCAAAAATGACGAATGTAATGACTTCAGAGCTGCATGATTTCAGAGACAAGGAATCTCCATAATTTTTCACTCACCTAAAGTCATTTGGCATTTTCCACTCATTTTCCACTCATCCACCCACTAATGACTCAGCCCCCTTGTCATTTTGTATCTTTAATCCTCTATAAAAGGGGTCCTTGGCAGATCATTGAGGGTGTTAGGTGTTAGTTACCAAAATGATGCCATTTTGTTACTAGGTTTTCTTGTAGTAATTTTTCTTTGTTCTAAATTAAAGTCATGTTCTTCTTCTTCTTCTTCTTCTCTCTTTCTTTCTTCTTATCTATGAGTAACTAAGTTTCATTTAACTTGGGTGAAAGGGTGAAGCTCTTGGTAATAAAATAAGGGTAGATTTATTCTTCTCTTGTGCTTAAATGATTTATATTTTCTAGTAACCATTATACGTATTATAATTTGTTTCTTATAATTTAGAAACCATCTTTGTAAAGAGGAGTTCTTAATTTGTTGTAGACAAAATATTGGTACAATAAATGCTTTAACACATTTATAAGTGGTGGTAATATTTTTAGGAAACATAATATAATTACGTATATTATTTTAATTGGACTTTTAATGTTGTATTTTCCGATTAGAACCTCCATGTTGCAAGGATTCTAATTGAGTTATAAAAAGAATTAATCTTACCTTTATTTTATTTACCAAGAGTGAATCTTTTTACCCAAGTAAATAATTTTAATCGTAGTAACAAAATATTCACTTCACCTTAATTAATCTTCAACAATTCCTTGTGGATCGACCTCGGACTCCCGAGAAATTTATTACTTGAGACAACCTGCACTTGGGTTCGCAATGCAACAATTAATCCCGCATCAAGTTTGTAGACTTGTTTGAAACTAAAAATTGTGCATCAAGTTTTTGGCGCCGTTGCTGGGGACTTGATTTGAAGACTGAATTTCTGGTGTAAAAATTTTGTATATATACTAACATACTAACTAGTGGGGGAACCTCTCCCTTTTTAATTTCTGTGCATACTAACAGTGGGGGAAAACTCTCCCTTTTACTTTCTGTAATCTTTAATCATTAATGAAATAATCTTTCTTCTTCTCTTCTCTTTTGCTGGAGCAAAAAATTGGCTTGCCGATTCTCCAGTTTTCATATTTCAAATTTACTTTCTGCACTTTATTTTTTTGCATTTTAATTTCTGTACAGTGGGGGTAATTCTCCATTTTATTTTTTTGTACATTTTAACTTAGTGGGGTAACTCTCCTTTTATTTTTTTTGTACTTTATTTTTTGTATTTATTTTCTCATCATTTTTTTTGTTATTTATTTTTTGTATTTTTTTTGTTTACTAACTTGCTAACTCTCTTATTAACTATCTAACTTTTTACTTTATCACTATCTAACTTTTTACTTTTTTCTGCTTCTAACATTTTAATTTATCTGTATACTAACTTTTTAATTTTTATGCTTATTAACTTATTTGGTGGTTGGTTTATACCACACCTTTGTTAATATTTAATGGATGATTTATCTTTGCTAACTTGTACATTTTATTTTATACTGTAAGTTACTTGTTTATGCTTAATTGGTATCGTGATTTAAATTCTGGTCGTTTGGTTAGAGTTAATCCAGGTACTTTACATATTGATTTGTTTGAATCACAATCACACACATCAAACACAATGGCTGAAAACGAAAGTGTGCATGATGAACATGAAAATCAACCGTTGAGAACCATGCATGAGTATTTGCAACTATCTCAAAATTCTAGTCCATCATGTTTTATCTTTCCACTCATTGCCAACAATTTTAGATTCAAGCCAGGTATGATTTTTTTACTTCCTACTTTTCATGGTTTAGAATCTGAAAGCCCATATTTACATCTAAAAGAATTTGAGGAAGTATGTACCCCTTTTCATGATCAAACTTGCACTGAAGAGGTTGTTAAACTTAAATTGTTTCCTTTTTCTTTGAAAGATAAAGCAAAAACTTGGCTTAACACTTTGAAACCAAGATCAATTGGGGCAAGAAATGCAATGTGAGTTTTGAAGAAATTTTTTCCAACACATAAAACCAATGCTTTGAAAAGACAAATCCAAATTTTTTTCCAAAATTCCAATGAAGTATATTTTCAAAGTTGGGAACATTTTAAAGATTTGTTAAATTCTTGCCCACATCATGGTTTTGAAAAATGGTGCACTATAAGCTTCTTTTATGAAGGGTTAACACCCGAAACCAAATAATTTGTGGAAACAATGTGCAATGGTGAATTTCTTGATAAAGAACCTGATGAAGCTTTAGACTATTTAGACCATTTGGCTGAAAATTCTCAATCTTGGCATGATACTAATCTTTCTGAAAATTCAATTAGACTTAACATTGCAAATGCTAGTAAAGGAAAATATCATCTTAGTCAAGAACAAGATCTAAATGCAAGGTTTGCTAGTTTGGCTAGAAAGATTGAAGCTATGGAATCAGGGAAAGTAAAAGAAATCAAATTTGTGCAAAATGAAGAAATTTGTGGCATTTGTGATGAATTAGGACACTCAACAAATGAATGTCAAAAACTTCTTATTTTTAAAGAAGTTGTGCATGAGCAAGTAAATGCAATGAACAATTTTAAAAAGTCATTCACTTCTTCTTTTTCAGATACATATAATCCGGGATGGAGAAATCACCCGAACTTCAGTTAGAGAAATAGCAACCAGCCACAACTCATGCAACCACCACCTCCTCAGGCATAGCAAGATTCTCAAAATCCTCAAGGATATGCACCCTATGTCCTACCATATAGGAAAAACCTTGAAGGAACATTACATGCATTCAAGGAAAAACAAGAGGCCATCAATAACCACAACAGTCAAACCATGATTGACATAAAAGACACTTTGCTAAAATTTCTTCTGCACTTGCCATTCATGAGAAAGGAAAGTTTCCCTCTCAACCTCAACCAAATCCCAAGGGTCAGTTTAGCTTAAATGAAGGTAGTTCAGAAAGTCAAAAAATAGATCAAGTCAACTCAGTGATAACTCTTAGGAGTGGAAAAGTTGTTGAAAAACAAATTCCTGAACTTTTTGAGAAAGATGATGAGTCAATTCCTAAAGATGAGGAATGAGTTGATAAGCCACCTAGTCAAAAGGAGATCAAACCCTCGTCTTCACCCCCATTTCCTCAAGCATTAAACAATTCAAGTAACGTGAATCATAACAGTGACATTTTTAAAATCTTTAAACAAGTGAAGGTCAATATTCCTCTGTTAGATGCTATCAAGCAGATTCCTTGTTATACTAAATTTTTTAAAGACTTGTGCACTGTTAAAAGGAAACATAATGTGAAAAAGAATGTTTTTCTGACTGAACAGGCAAGCTCCATTATTCAAAATAATAATGAGTTGAAATATAAAGACCCTGGTTGTCCTACAGTTTCATGCATTATTGGTGAACATAAAATTGAACGAGCTTTACTTGATCTTGGTGCTAGTGTTAATTTGCTTCCATATTCAGTTTATCAGCAACTCAACCTTAGTGAGTTAAAACTAACTTCTGTAACTCTTCTACTTGCTGATAGATCAATTAAAATTCCAAAAGGAATAGTAGAAGATGTGTTAGTATAAGTTGATAAATTCATATATCCTGTGGATTTTATTGTCTTAGAAACTGAACCTATGGTTGATAGTTCTAAGTCAGTTCCTATTATTTTGGGTCGCCCATTTTTAGCAACATCTAATGATTTGATAAATTGTAGAAATGGAGTGGTGAAGCTAACTTTTGGAAATATGACACTGGAGCTTAATGTTTTCAACATGTGCAAGCAACCACAAGAAGTTTATAATGAAAAGGAAGATATTGAAGGGATTGAGGCCATTATAGATGATCATCTTCAAATCAGGAGTTCTTCTAACCCATTAGAAATCTGTTTAATTAATTCATTTGATTCAGCTACACAATTAGATGATGATGTTTCTGAAATATGCTCTTTGCTTAACTGTACACAGGAAATGGAATATAAAGGAAGGAAGCCAAGATTCGAAGAGCTAAAATCCATGAATGATGATACCCATGAAGAAGTACCCACACTAGAACTGAAGCCATTACCTGATGGGTTGAAGTACACATTTTTGGGAAAAGAACAAAGCTCTCCAGTGGTAATTTCCTCATCCCTGACCAAAGAACAAGAAGGTAAGTTGATAGAAGTACTTAAAAGGCATAAAAGTGCAATTGGATGGACATTAAAGGATATAAAAGGTATTAATCCATTAATTTGTACACATAGAATACATTTAGAGGATAATGCTAAAACATCTCAACAACCTCAAAGAAGATTAAATCCACACATGAAAGAAGTAGTTAGAGCTGAAGTTCTTAAATTACTTGATGTTTGAATTATCTATCCTATCTCTGATAGCCAGTGGGTAAGCCCTACACAAGTTGTGCCTAAGAAATCAGGAATAACAGTGGTTGAAAATGAAAAAGGAGAATTAATACCTACCCGAGTCTCATCTAGTTGGCGTATGTGTATTGATTTCAGAAAATTAAATGCAGCCACTAGGAAAGACCATTTTCCTTTGCTATTTCTTGATTAGATTCTAGAAAGAGTAGCAGGACATCCCTACTATTATTTTCTTGATGGTTATTCAGGGTATAATCAAATACCAATTGCATTGGAGGATCAAGAAAAGACCACTTTTACTTGTCCCTTTGGCACTTTTGCATATAGAAGAATGCCTTTTGGTCTTTGTAATGCTCCGGTAACTTTTCAAAGATGTATGCTAAGTATTTTCAGTGACATGATTGAGCATTATTTAGAAGTTTTCATGGATGATCTGACAGTTTTTAGAAATTCTTTTGAAAATTGTCTTGATAATTTGGAAAAAGTTCTTAAAAGGTGCGAAGAAAAAAGATTTGTATTAAATTGGAAAAAATGTCATTACATGGTTACCTCAGGAATAGTGTTAGGTCATGTGATATCTTCTAAAGGAATTGAAGTTGATAAGGTCAAAGTTGAATTAATTGCTCATTTGCCTTTTCCAAAAACAGTCAGAGAAGTTCGTTCCTTTTTAGGACATGCAGGATTTTACAGAAGATTTGTAAAGGACTTTAGTGTTATATCTAGACCTTTATGTAATCTTCTAATAAAAGATATACCATTTGATTGGACTCAAGATTGTCAGAAATCTTTTAAAAAATTAATCGGTCTTTTGACTTCTGCTCCTATCATGCAATCTCCTGACTAGTCTTTGCCTTTTGAGTTGATGTGTGATGCTAGTAATTTTGCTGTTGGCACTGTTTTAGGCCAAAGAAAAGAAGGTAAGCCTCATGTAATTTATTACGCAAGTCGAACTTTGAATAGTGCACAAATGAATTACACCACTACTGAAAAAGAACTACTTGCTGTAATTTTTGCATTGGACAAATTTTGAGCTTATTTAATTGGTTCATCCACTGTTGTTTTCACTGATCATGCTGCTGTTAGATATTTAATGTCTAAACAGGATGCCAAACCTAGGTTGATACGATGGATCTTGTTGCTTCAAGAATTCAACATCACAATAAAAGACAAGAAAGGAGTCGAAAATGTTGTTGCAGATCATTTGTCAAGGCTGACAACAGGCTCATCTTTTGATAGCACACCTATCAATAATTCTTTTCTTAATGAATTTTTATTTTCTGTCAATTCTATGCCTTAGTTTGCTAACATTGTCAATTTTCTTGTAACAAGTAAGATGCCGCCTCAGTGGACACACCAAGACAGAAAAAAAGTTTTTGATTGAGGTAAAAAATTTCTTTTGGGATGACCCATATTTGTTCAAATATTGTCCTGATCAAATCTTTTAGAGATGTGTACCCGACAATGAGGTAAGTAGTGTCATTAAATTTTGTCATTCAGAAGCATGTGGAGGTCATTTTTCTTCAAAGAAAATAGCTGCGAAAATCTTGCAGTGTGGATTTTATTGGCCCACTTTATTCAAGGACAGTTATACTTTTTGTAAAAGTTGTGAAAGTTGTCAAAAATTGGGGTCCATTTCTAAAAGAAATATGAAGCCTTTGAACCCTATCCTTGTCATTGAAATTTTTGATTGTTGGGGAATTGATTTCATGGGTCCATTTCCATCATCTTTTGGATTTGTGTACATTTTGGTTGCAGTTGATTATGTCTCAAAATGGATTGAGGCGATTCCATGTCGGCACAATGATCATAAAACTGTTCTAAAATTTTTAAAAGAAAATGTTTTGAGTCGATTTGGAATTCCTCGAGCTATCATCAGTGATGGGGGAATACATTTTTGCAATAAACCATTTGAATCCTTAATGAAGAAATATTGCATTACCCATAAAATTGTAACCCCTTATCATCCTCAGACAAGTGGACAAGTTGAATTGGCAAATAGGGAGATTAAACAAATTTTGGAAAAAACGGTTAACCCAAATCATAAAGATTGGTCTTTAAGACTAAACGATGCACTTTGGGCTTACCGTACTGCTTTTAAAACATCTTTAGGCATGTCTCCCTATCGATTAGTTTATGGAAAACCTTGTCATTTGCCTGTAGAATTGGAGCATAAAGCATTTTGGGCCATTAAAGCTTTCAACTTAAGTCTTGATGATGCTTCCAAGTTACGCAAATTGCAATTAAATGAACTTGAGGAATTAAGAAATGATGCATATGAAAACTCAAAGATTTATAAAGTTAGAACAAAAGCTTTTCATGACAAATCAATTTTGAGAAAAACTTTTGAAATTAGTCAAAAAGTTCTGCTTTATAATTCTCGTCTTCACCTATTCCCTGGAAAATTGAGATCTAGGTGGATTGGTCCTTATATTGTCAAACATGTGTATTCTTATGGGGCCATAGACATTGAGAATCCTAGGAATGGTATTGTATTTAAGGTCAATGGACAAAGACTCAAACCATTTCTGGAACATCAAGTTGTTGAGGTAGAATCCATTTCTCTTTCTAATCCTTGTTATGAGTAGAATTTATTTTAATGTTATTTCTTTCTTTTTGCAGTTCTTTGTGTTCCCGGTTATATGGCTGATAACGGTACTCCGTGCCTCTCAAGTCGGTTTATTTTTCAATTTTCCATAACAACTGATTTCTTCTCCTTTTAAAATGGATGTCATTCTCTCAAATCTAAGAAAACATTTTCCTTCTCTCCCTCTAAATGCTCTAACAAAAGTCTATGAAGCTAGGTGTAAAAGACTGAGATTGTTAATGTATAAGGGCATCCCAAAAGATATACGCTGGATAATCGAAGCAAATGTTCGTTTAGCTGGTGAATCTTCAAATTCATTTGTCCCATACATGCTTGGTCTCAGTAAAAGTTTATTTTCAAAAAGAAGAAGAGCAAAAAGAATGAAAGTTTGTTACAAGTATGCATGATGGAATTACAACACGCGATGTCACTCTTTGGGGATGGTTTCTATAAACAGAGAAGATAAAATATTCTTCATTAAGAATGGACTGAGTAAGGAGTCATTAGATAATATCTTATTTACTCTTGAGACGCATTCTTGTGGAGTTATGCAACGTGAACTTGGAATCTCCTCAGGGACGAGCAAGAGCATTATAGTCTTGGGAATCTGACTCAAAAAGACCCTGTTTGCCAATTTATAAGAAAATTGGATGGGAAGCTTATCCTCGACTCATAGAAGGCGTTTAAGCCGTTTTTGGACGTGAAACCAGAGGAAGATGTGAGCCACAATCACAACAACATGTATATACTATCTTGTATATCTTCAAAAAAAAAAAAAAAAAAAGAAAAAAAAAGAAAAGAAAAAAGAAAAAAATGAAGAAAAAAATGAAAAAAATGAAAAAAATGAAAAAAATGAAAAAAATAAAAAAGGGCGAAACTTCGGTTGTACTTGGTCTTTAATTAGATTAAGAGCCCCTGTTAGTGGAGTGGTAGACCCGTCATTGACTCGGGTGGACCTTCGCACGTCGGTCGGTAAATAAGGTTCGTGTGCCATGCTCTGTAGAGAGCCGCGCAAGCATTCCCAGGTTTTAACCAAAGGCTTTGCTTGCTGATGGATAGAAAGAAGCGTCCTGTGTTTGCATTCTCGCGTGACAATGCCTCTGAGCTGGATCCTGTGATTTAATGCCATGGGCTCTTCAGCGACCTCTCACTGGCTGTGGTCGTTGGTGGTAGCTGTCAGATTTACGCACTTTAATTAGTGGCGTTGTAGCTCAATCCAAAATATCCCACAAGCGGAAGAGAGAAGAATGCCTAGATTGGCTGAGCCGTCTTGGTATTACTGCACTCATGACGCACAGTATAAAGATCTGCTATGAAACCTGTACATAAAGGTATGTAATCATTTGTTATTATTATTTTATCTTTGTATGATTTTGTTGAATTTTGGTTTTGGACAGACGATCCTTTGGATGGGATCCTTCAGGGGTTTCTAGACTTCTTTACCCTGATGGTTTTCTTGAAGTAAAAAAAAACAAAAAAATTTATTATTATTATTTTTAAAATTTCAAACTTTTCTGACACCAGTCAACCTACCTGTATAGCAGCTATTATTACTTTTTCTATTCTCTTCCCTATTTAAACACTCTATTTTCTTTATTTTTGTGTAACTCTTAATCATTCAAAGAGAGTGAGTGTAGAAATGGAGGGAGCTTCTTCTTCAGTTCGTAGATTTCTCAGTATTTGTGTATTTTGTGGGACAAGTTATGGGAATGATTTAGAGTTTGTAAATGCAGCAAGCACTGTTGGTAGAACACTTGCTGCGAGGAACATTCGTGTAGTATATGGGGGAGGTTGCCTTGGGTTAATGGGGGCTGTATCACTTTCTGTATTTGTAAGAGGTGATCGAGTTTTAGGTGTCATTCCCGAACCTTTAACTCAAAGGAACATCGTTGGAAAGACAATTGGACTGGAAATTCAAGTATCCTCTATGCATGGACGAATGAAGGCAATGCTTGAAAACTCTGATGCATTCATTACCTTACCTGGTGGTTTTGGTACTTTGGAAGAAGTCTTTCAAGTTGTCTCTTGGGCCCAATTGAACATCCACCATAAACCCATAGGTTTGTTGAATGTTAATAATTTCTTTGATAATTTGTTATCTTTTGTTAACATTGCTGTGAAACAGAAATTTGTCACACCTTCAACAAGACGACTCCTTATCTCTGCTTCCACTGTTGATGAGTTGATTGATAAATTAGAAGCTTTTGTTTATGAACCTGATCCAGTAACAGCTCAGATAGATTAGTCTGAAGGAAGCGGTGAGGGAAGCAAAATGAAAAGAAAGCCAGCCAAGACACTCCAACTATTTAAATAATTACAAGCATTAGTTTTATTTATCATACTTTGTTTTTGTTTAAATTTGTGTGAGGTTTTTCTTTTCAGTAATTGCAACAACAGGTAATATATTCTATCATTTACCTATCTATGTTTTGACATTGAGGATAATGTTGTGATCTGGTTGGGGGAAGGATGATTGTAAAAAAAAAAACCCAAAAAAATTAGGAAGTGTGTTTGTTAATATGTTTATTGTGTTTATATTAGAAAAAAAACTAAAAAGAAAAAAAACTAAAAAAAATAAAAAAAATAGGAGTGTGTTTGTTAATATGTTTGTTGTATTTGTCATCAATTTATTAACAACAAAAGTAATTAGGGATGGCAGAGTAAGGAGTAAATTATTTACTCTTGAGACGCATCAAAAATTAGTGGCAGAGTAAGGAGTAATTGGGGTAGTAACTAGTTTGTGTGGAAGTAGCAATTCAAATTTAGGGAAATTTACATGATTGAGTTAATTGTCTTCTTTCTTAAAAATCACATGCTTGGTTATGAATGTTGAATTGGTGGACTAAGATTGTTAGAATTATACCTTGTGAGATTTTGAGCCTATTGATGAATGGATTGAACATTTGTACCATTCTCTTCTTTCTTGTGTGAATTTCACTCATGGAATTGTTACTCTAGAACTTGCTTTGATTCTTTTTGAGACTACATTTTCATATGCATACATAAATATGATTGAGGCATTTTTCTTGAAATAGCTACTTTAATCAAATAGTCAGCCTTGTTTAGCAGCATGTTGTCTCAATATGATATCAAGCACTCTTATGACTTCTTGGAAATTCTCTGATTCCTGCCAACATAAAGTATTAGAAATGACCTATTTCCTCTTGCTTAACCTCTTTGAGCTTATTTGACTATTCTTTGTTTCAAACTCATTATGTGCCTTAAATGAAAAACCATGTTCTTACTTGACCTTAGGGAATAAGAGAACATTAGTTTTGTCATTCGATGAGTTCTTGAACAAGTGTGGGGGTGTGTGTGCAGAATGGTTAAAAAAATGTATATATGATGTTCTTTTTGTAAAAAAAAAAAAAAAAAATAAAAAAAAAAAAAAAATCAATCAAAAAAATGTAAAAAAAAGGGTCAACAAGGTAATAAAGGAAAGGAAAATAATATGTAAAGGGAATTTGTATTAGGTGGAATTGGGATAAACTTTCATGTTTGTTAATTAAACTCACTTTCTATGTTTTTTTATTCTCTCAAAGTGTTTAACTTGTCATATCCATATTACCTCCTCCTTTACCTTGACCCCATTACAACCTTGAATAAAGTCCTCATGATTTGTGTGTGCATGTGTTCTAAGTAGTGGAGAAGTAGAAGATAAGCAAGCTTACGGTAGTGTAATTTTCATGGGTTGAATTGAGTGAAATACCTACCTTTTAAACACTTGAGGGATTGAGAGTGAATCTTGTGAAAATCTATCATTCTTGACTCATGCTTTTCAATTGAAATATCCTTGCTTGTTGATTTGAGAAGTGAAGATATGTTACCTCATGAATGTTTTGATTACTTGAATGATTGCTCTTCATTTTTAAATATTATTAGAAATTAAGTCTTTTAGAATGTTTAGCTTTTGAGTCTGTTTCATTTTTTTTTTGTGAGTGATCTTATGTGTTTTGCTCAGGAGTGCAAAAAGCTAAGTGTGGAGGAATTTGATGATCACATATTTGATATATTAATAAGCTTTCATTCTTAATCATTTATACTCTCTATGTACTTAATTGATTGAGTTTTATTATGTTTTGTAAGTTTGGACTCAAATTGGACTTAATTGAATTTTTCAGCATGATTCATATCTTATACTGTTTCTGTATTTGGACCATATCTTGGGCTGTAGGTGATCTTTGGAGGTGATTCTAGTGGCATTTGAAAGATAAGAGAGAGTTCTACAACTTTCAAGAATACCTCAAAGGCCCAATCACAAAAGTAGATAACTCAAATTAGGGTTGAAGCAAGAACCAGAGTGCTTTTCTTGACAGGTTAACCTATGTGTACTTCTTATCACATATTTCGGGATATAAGTTTTCAAATGGGCTAAAATTTGGATGCTGAATAGTTAAGACTCATATCTACAACTTTCATGTTGAACACTTTTCCAGAATCGGACTCCTTGAAGGTGATATTGCGCTTGGAAGTCAGAACAGAGGAGCTGTGACTGGGCCTGGGTAGTGTTCAGTAATTTGAACGTATCTGGAGTTATAGATATGATATTAGACTCAAAGCAAAACCATTCAAAAGTTAATATTCAGACCTACAACTTTTATGAAGATCACTTAGTTCAAAAATGACGAATGCAATGACTTCAGAGCTGTATGATTTCGGAGACAAGGAATCTTCATAATTTCCCACTCACCTAAAGTCATTTGGCATTTTCCACTCATTTTCCACTCATCCACCCACTAATGACTCAGCCCCCTTGTCATTTTGTATCTTTAATCCTCTATAAAAGGGGTCCTTGGTAGATTATTGAGGGTGTTAGGTGTTAGTTACCAAAATGATGCCATTTTGTTACTAGGTTTTCTTGTAATAATTTTCCTTTGTTCTAAATTAAAGTCATGTTCTTCTTCTTCTTCTTCTTCTCTCTTTCTTTCTTTTTATCTATGAGTAACTAAGTTTCATTTTACTTGGGTGAAAGGGTGAAGCTCTTGGTAATAAAATAAGATTAGATTTATTCTTCTCTTGTGCTTAAATGATTTATATTTTCTAGTAACCATTATACGTATTATAATTTGTTTCTTATAATTTAGAAATCATCTTTGTAAAGAGGAGTTCTTAATTTGTTGTAGACAAAATATTGGTACAATGAATGCTTTAACCCATTTATAAGTGGTGGTAATATTTTTAGGAAACATAATATAATTACGTATATTATTTTAATTGAACTTTTAATGTTGTATTTTTCGATTGGAACCTCCATGTTGTGAGGATTCTAATTGAGTTATAAAAGGAATTAATCTTACCTTTATTTTATTTACCAAGAGTGAATATTTTTACCTAAGTAAATAATTTTAATCGTAGTAACAAAATATTCACTTCACCTTAATTAATCTTCAACAATTCCCTGTGGATCGACCTCGGACTCCCGAGAAATTTATTACTTGAAACAACCTGCACTTGGGTTCGCAATGCAACAATTAATCCCGCATCAAGTTTGTAGACTTGTTTGAAACTAAAAATTGTGCATCAATGATTAAGTAGAAGTAGCATGATTGATACTGTTTATCTAGGTATATGTCAGATATACTAGGGTATTGGTATTAGGATGTTACATATATCTACTCTTGTGAGAGTTTCTAATTTTTCTCTTCATCTTAATATCATTGTAAGAGGGTGAGATATCCCTCAAGAGAGAAAAAGGTGAGGTATCCCTTAAAGTAGGGCTCAAACACAAAGAGTGAGATATCACAAAGGTGTTGTGAGTGCTCTTGAATGTAAAAGTTTTTCAAGCACCTGTGAAGTTTGAAGAGTTGGAGGCTCTAGCACAATGATGAGGTATCCTAAGGTGTGAGGAGTGCTCTTACTTATACAAAAGTTTTCCTAGCATTCGTGAAGTCTAGGAGATAGTGAAGAAAATCTCAAGTTAAGCTTAGGAACTGGATGTAGGCCACAAGTGGTTAGTGGTTGAACCATGATAAATTCTTGAGTTTGATTCTCTCTTCTCTACACTCTCTAATTTCAATATTTGGTGCAACATATTTATTTATTGCATCTTGTGTCATCTTGATGTTTTGATTTTAAGAACTTGATATCTAGCTTATTTGCTTGATTTATCCTATAACCCAAGTTGTATTTGAGTAATCTACAATAGTTGTATCCTTGTTAGACTTATTCCCCTGTATGTGTTGATTGAGTATATCAAAAAGTTTAATTTCTTAATGGTGTTTCAAAAAATTTGTAATCAGTTAATTCACCGCCCTCTTGGGTGATGGTTATCATGGCTAACAGAAAAGATTGAGTGAAAAAAAGTTTGCTAGTAAAGGAAGTGAGGGGCTCAATGAGTAGAAAGGACAGAGGGAGTGGTTTTCGGAAGAAAAAGAGACTCTTATTCTCATAGCAAGGGAATATAGCAGTGGTAGAAGGCTGCACAGGCCACAGGGGGTCATAAATTTTCTCGCCTTCACCCTCCTTATTCTTCCATTCTCAGAAAGGACACTTAAGCATCATCTCAGCTTCTCTCGCTCACACCCATCTTCATCATACCACCAACACCACAACACTCTACTTTTGCCTCCAACCTTAACCACTGTGAGACCACCACACAACACCCACTCCACCAAAGACCAGCTAAAGCCATATTTATCTTCAACCTCCAAAAGCCACTAAGTCTACCACCAAAACACAGCCCTCACCACCTCATCACCATCTTCAAACCCCTTCGTGCCATCAAATGCAGCCCACCTCACCAACACAGCCGCCATCACCACTCCACCATGTCCCAGCTCCTCCTAGCCACATGCCTACACCGTTCCCTTCAACCACAATGCAGTAAACAGAGTCGCTGTGAACCAGCCTATGACCAAATCATGCATAACCAACCACTATTCCACATCGTGAATGAGCCTAGAAAAATAGCCACCATCATACCCTTGTGTTGCATCATCCTCGCCCTCCAGTCGTTACCTAGATCGCGCCACCACCAACAACTCCTCCTAGCCACTATGCGCAACTAGATCGTGCTTCAACGCAGCAGATCTACCACTGGTTCTCGCAAACCACCATCAGATCTGCAATGCCATCACTCCTCTGTACTCCACCCTTAGACCTTCGCTGACGGGTGTAACACTCATGAAAACTTGTTAGGCTTATATATGGTTACATAGGTATCCAAATACTTGCTTAACATGCCAGTTTAATTTTGTGACCTTCTAAGCACGTTTAGTAACTTTGTTGTAATACTATGTGTGAAATATAGTTGTTATTAGTCCTGAAATTTAGCTTAAACTACTTAGTTAGTAGAAATAAATGTGAGAAATTTGTTTCTAGGTCACAAATGTGTAGAAGATGTTGTAATTAAAGTTTGAGGTTAATCGAAGTTGATTTGATATTTTTGAGCATGCAGAGTGTGTGTTTAATGTCAGATTGACTGTTAACAGATATGAAAAATTATGGAAAAGGTGAAACAAATTTTTTTTATGAATATTAGGATTATTTTAAACTTGTTGAAATCTAGGAAACTTGTTTTGGTGAAATCTAAACGTTCTTAACAGATCGAGATTTATTAGTTGGTCACTTAAGTGATCAAAGAGCACACGACTCTCTTGGTTTCTGTTGTATTGACTTTTGAGGCTTTAAATGAGATATTTTCTCATTTTCTCTTCTCATTTTCACAGCTACAGCAGAGAGGAGCAAAGGGAAAGGCAAGAAACAAGGCAAAGGAGGAGAATCAACTAACAAGGACGAGGAAGAAGATAGGGGTAGAGAGAAGCTATTTAGTGATTTCAATTTCTGACGTTTGAGGTGTATTTCACACTTTTCTTCCCTGTTCTTCATTTGGCTCTTGAGAGTTCTTGATGTGAGAGATTGGTTCATAGTGTGATTTTTGGTGTTTTTGGATTGAATCATGTTGTGGAACTTGAGGATGACTTATTTGTGATTTGTTGTATGCTTGGTGATGAATTTATCGTCACTTAGACACTTAAGACCTTATTTGAGCCAAGAAGAGGGTTTTAGGTTTTTAGGTGGATGATGGATTCATTGATCCATTTGGGAGTGAGTTAAATTTTGTTTAAGAGTTTTAATGTGTTAATGGACCTTGTGAGGTGTTGAAAATCACTTGGATTTGAGATTTGAGTGATTGAAATAAGGTTTATTCCTAATGGAACAGTGACCCAATTTGTAGAATTTTACAAATTTGCTACTGGCACCAACGCTTAAGCGCTGGGTGTTGGGCACTTGGGCGCACACTGCCTAACAAGCTTGTGTGTGCTACTGTGCAGCCAGGACCTGGGCGTCAGGCTTGAGTGCCTATCACTAGGAAGAACAAGGGAGACTTTCTGCCACCTGAGTGCTTGAGCGCCCGACACTGAGCGCCTCAGTCCAGATTTTGAAAGGACTTTGTTTTAGTTAAAATGAAATGCTTAACTAGTGTGGTTTCTTCTTTTATGCTTTGTAATGAGTGATGAGACTCTAATAGGAGTATTTAACGAAGTGTGAATGTGATGACTCAAATTGGTTTGTTGTACTAATTATTGTAGGTAATTAGTCTTTGTTTGGCAAGATGTGTTGTTGACGACCGTGTAGTTGATGAATTCACTATTCGGAGAGCATGGATTCCTCTATGCTGCTAAAGACCGTGTAGTTGATGAATTCATTACCCGGAGAGGATGGATTCCTCTATGTTGTTGAAGACCGCATAGTTGATGCATTCACTACCCGGAGGGAAAACTGTTGGAACTAAGTTCTAGTGTCTATTCAAGGCTCACGGAACCGGGTTCCTTTGCTTTGTTCAGAATTCATACATGTCATGACAATACCATGGAATTTAGATTCTTGTAAATGGTATCATAATACTATTCATTACATACTTAGGTTATTACATAGGCATGCACATAAGGTGTAATTTCACATAGCATGACAATTGTATGGGCAGTTGCTAATCACAACATAATCATGCATTACAATTGTTTGGGCAGTTGCGTATTCTTTATGAATGTATAAAATGCTGGTTTTGGTATACTTCTACTGAGAATTGTGATTTTTCACCCCGTTTGTGTTGTCATATAAATCCAGGTACAACATCTTCAGAAGGAAAGCAGAAGATGTATGAAGACTAGTATAGAGTTGTTTTATGTTTTCTTTATGAGAACTTGTATCTTTTGTGCCTTAAGAGACTTAGATTATAAGTTTGTACTTATTCTTGTATTTATGAGAAATACAAACATTATGTTTATATATTCATTAGTTCGTGGCTCATATTTTCTTATATAATGGTGTATGTTATATTAGAAATGTTTTAGTAGCTAATCGCATGTCTGAATCTAATTACTATGGTATAATTCATATTATACTGTTGTTATTAAATTTGGGGATGTTACAATGCGCCTTTGCCATCCTCTCTAAATTTTGGTTGTCGTACTGCCACTGTTTGACCCTTCTATCACCGGATGACCACGAGCCTCCCCATTTGTGCGTCCATTTCTCAGAGAACAGAGGCTTTGTTTCTCTTCTAGTTTTTTTAAGGGGAATGTGAGTTTTATTGTTGTTTTTGATATTTTAAAAAAAAAACATAAAATGGAAAGTTCTGAAAGAAGGATCCTTTGTCAAGCATCTCTAGTTTTTGCTATAAAATATATAATAAAAATAAAAAATAAAAAGAACCAATAAAACTAAAAATGAAAGAAAATATTTTGAATTCCTTTAGAAATAGTTCGCTTTTCATTTTGTTATGTATGTTTGTTCAATAACATGACATGGTGTTAATTTTAAATTTTGGTTGTTAGTGCATATTTCTTGTTTTTTCTAGTTATTAAAAATAAATTTAAAAAAAGAATTATTACATGAAGCTTTTTTTTACAAAAAATAATTCTTTTAATCAATGCAATGACCAATGATAGTGACTAAATAGCGGATGTTATCTTTAATATCATTTGGATCATAAAGTTTTATTGAGTAGTATGATGCTAACTTGAACCTTGTGCAAGAGTTGATTTGCTTTTCAAACAAAATTTATTTTTCTTTTCTTAAAAAAATTCTTTTTCAAAATTAAAATTAACCAACCCACAATCATTTTCTAAAGAATTACGTGACTCTGAATTCCTCATTGCACCCAAAGATACGTAGGAGCAGAACTCCTATTCCGTCAAAACAAAATTCAATTTTTACAATTTATTTGTCTATTTCGTTTATCTTTTAATGAAAGAAGTAAAACAAATATTTTCAAGAGTTATCAAGAATTTGCACAATTGACTTAAGGTACCGTCTTAGGATGAGTGTATTAGGGGTGCTGTGAGATTAAGTTTATATCATTCCCTATACATAATCGACTCCTGAATCCAAATTGGTTTCAAAGATTATTTTCTAAAAATGGTTTTACAATTTTTCCTATTTTTAATAAAATTGGTGGTGACTCTTAATAATTCATTTTCACCGCTCCCGCCGCGATCTCAGTCGCGACAATTACATGTATGACTTTTGAGATACTTATTATAAGAGTTAAACATTTTAATAACGTAATAATATATAATTAGATGATAGTGTAAAAAGAATGTTGATAGTGCATTCAAATTTAGTCCATGTTTTATTTTCTTGAAATATATACAATTTATACCTCCCTCCCCTTGAGTGATTATGTTTCATAATGTTACTTAATTTTAACTATTAAAATACCCTTCACAATTTTTTAACAATAAATAGGATAAACTACTTGTTAAAAAAAAGATAAACTACATTTTCCTCCATAAAAATGAGCCATGAATTGAACCTCTGACCACATACTTAAGGTGTCTAAGCCCCTTACCACTTGGATCAACATAAGTTAATGTTTAGAACGTCATTTAAAATTAGAATTTGTTACCAAGTGGCCTCAATACTCAAGAGGGGGGTGAATTGAGTAGTTAAAAATAAGTTCACAAATCTTTCGCAAATCGTTTGACAATCAATTTTCGTTGAAGCTATTGAATGGTTAGAAATAATTAGATAGATGAGATAAATACTTTTACTTATAACCGTAACAGCCAAGAAGACAATATCCAAGCAAACCAATGAAACAGTGTACAGAAATAAACAGAGGAGGGTTTAGAGAAAACAAACACAGTCGTTTATCCTGGTTCGATCACCACTCCACTTGTGATCTACGTCCAATCCCCAAGCAACACCTTGAGATTTTCCACTATATCTTCAAGCTTCAATGGGTGCTTGAAAAACCACTACAACCTTGAGCACTCAACAATATGGGATACCTCACCCAAAAGCTTGAGCCTCTATTTTCCAAGGGATACCTCACCCTTACAATACTTGAGGGATATCTTACCCTCACTAATCAGAATGTATAAGATTGAAATAGAAGAAACTCTCTCTAGAGCAAGTGTTTACAAATTGAAGCTCTAATATGCTCTCAAAGATTTTTCACGTTTTTAATCAGAAAACAGAGCAAGAAATGAATTTAAGGATTGATTCACGTTTTGAACTATTGATGATCAGTTTTTGGTTCAAGGTCAACCTTAAATAAAGACTCAACTTTGGTATTTATAAGTTTCTCAATAAATGGAGCCGTTGGAGGTAGTTGGGCATGCATTTAATGCATTTAATATAGCCGTTGGACGCTGTCAGGGTTCGTGTAATCGATTACACAAATTTCGGTAATCGATTACATTGTTGTTCCAACGTTTTCTGAACTTTCTGGGCTCTGTGTAATCGATTACATTATTGGTGTAATCGATTACATGGCTTCTGACTTTGTTTGTAATCGATTACAATGCCCATGTAATCGATTACATGGCTTCTGACTTTGTTTGTAATCGATTACAATGCCCATGTAATCGATTACATGACTTCTGACTTGCTGTGTAATTGATTACAATATCCATGTAATCGATTACATGACTCGTCGAACGTGTTCTTTGCATTTCTGGGCTTTGTGTAATCAATTACATTATTGGTGTAATCGATTACATGGCTTCTGACTTTGTTTGTAATCGATTACAATATCCATGTAATCGATTACATGACTCGTCGAACGTGTTCTTTGCCTTTCTGGGCTTTGTGTAATCGATTACATATATTGTGTAATCGATTACATGGCTTCTGACTTTCGTGTAATCGATTACATTTCCAATGTAATCGATTACATGCCTTCTGTTTGATGTGTAATCGATTACAAACATTATGTAATCGATTACATTGCTCTTTGAACACATTTTTCAAGTCCAATAACGCTTGTAAGTCATTTCCAACACCTCAAGATACTTGATTAAACATAAATCCTTTTAAGAGTGTTAGATTTAAAGTTGAAACTCAAGTTTTATTAAAAGCCATGTTTTAACTTTGAAATTTCCCATTTATTTTGAAATTTTATATTGAAAAACCATTTGAGAAATCTTGAGAGCATTTAACATTAATATCCTAAGTCTTATAACTAAATAAACCTTCTGTCTTCTTTCTTTGATCTTGATTTTTCCTTTTGCGCTTGATCTTCTCTTTTGCTCTTGTTATCATCAAAAACCTTTTGACATGCCTTAGAGACATAAGCATTCACATTCTCTCCCTTTTTGATGATGACAAACTGATCATAAGAAAAAGAAAGAGTTTTTGCATTTGTATATAATAGTCATTTAGGTACAATGCTGCCCCCGGAGTTTATGCATGATATTGGGTTAGATTTTGCATATGAAAAGCTTAATAACTTAAAAGGTCAATAACTCCCCCATACTCATGCAACCTTTAATTTCTCATGCAACCATTAATTACATTTCAGTTCATTTTCATTTTTCCTCATTTTCTCCCCCGTTGGCATTATCAAAAAGACATAAGCATTTAAGAAAAATAGACAGCATGACAGTTATATTGCATGATTCCCAAATTTTTGCCATAACAGAGAAGCCACAAAGATTAATCAGTCCAATCAATATTCCAAAAGCCAAACATTCAAAGTGAAAACAAGTTCATGTATTAATAATCAGCATGTAAAAAGAAACGTATCACAACCAGTAGGCAATAATCAAAATATAACCATAAAGGTATACCAATTTTATATAATCAGAGTCAAAACAAAATAAGTACAAGGTGGTCATCAAAACAAGAAAAGTATCAAGGCGATAGGCCATGATCACTATCAGTGGCCTCGCTGTCACAAAAAACTTCACCCTCTGGATCCGCAGCAGAGTCTCCTAGATCAATGTTATCATCGTTGGGCATAAGATCGTCGTCAGAGTCCAGAGGCTCCTCATCATCGCCAGAACTCCAGATGGACCAGCGAAGGATAGGGGAACCGGAGGGGCAGAGGATGTGGGAGGTGCAGCAGCAGCAGGACTCTCAGGAATAGGAGGTCCACTTAGGAGGGATCGAATGTAGGCAAGCTCCTGGTCTGAGTAGTCCATCCTCAGCTCAAGATGGTCAATCTTTTGCTCTATATGATCCATGCGTGTGTTTACGTTGGCGCTCAGGTTGCGCATTTCTTGGAGCAGAAGATCAAGAGAAGTTGGAGCAGGAGCAGAGGCAGGGTACTGAGCCTCCTCATCATCACTATCTGGATCGTGATGGATATGACCAAACATGCCATGAGTAATGTAATGCCACCTATCATCCATCTTATAGAGCTGAAGCTTCTTCAGAGTATGCAACCCAATTGATTGGGGTCCCTTCGAGCTGGTGTCCTTGGACTCTTCAACAGCGAAATGCGACAAGATACTCGAGGATTGTGGTGACCAACATGGCGAAGGGGAGAGCGAGTTCTTCTTTTTCTTGACGTCCAAAGATATGCTCTAGAATGTAGTAACCCCGCTTTATTGGGTGCCCCGTGGTCATTGCCCATAATGCCACTACATCATCCTTGAGGACTTGGGAGTAATTCCTCCTCTCGGGAATCAATCCACGAACCAAGAGGTAGTGGAGAACCCCGTTTTCCATAGTGAGGCCAAGGGCCATTATTCTTCGTTTAGGATCACCGGGGAGGTGGTAGCCACCCTAATCAAGGAGAGAAGAGCAGCCTTTATGCTCAAACTCATGCCCCCGACTTTTGCATTTCCACGTAACCGAGCTCCATCGAGTGAGCTTTGTAAGCCTATACCACTCGCCATTGTTAACCCGATTTGTTGCTTTTTCACTTCGTAGATTATGCAATTATCCTCAACCTTCAGTGTTCGCATAAAAGACTCGCACAAGGTTAGGGTAGATGGCCTTCTCTATGCTCGTGAATCCCAAAGAAGCCTAAGTTTTCTATTGTCCTAAAGCTCTCTAAAGGTTCACTCTCGCAAGGTGATGGGAAGATACCTAGGAGAGATGATCTTGCGAAGCCGGAAGTTCTTCCGAACAATTCAGCTTTCTTCACAAAGGGAGAAATGTCTCGTGAGGTCCAGGCCGATATATTACGTGAAGAGCCACTGAGAGACCCTCCAACAAAGCAGCCCTGTTCTTGGGCGCTTCGAGCGATGAGAGGATTCAGCCATTGATGAGAAGGAGAAGCAAGGGATGAGTGATTAATGATTGGGGATGAGAGAGGGATGAGATTAGGGCAGAGAAGTGGAGAAGGTGTTTGTGAGAGAAGATGGGGAGATTTGGATGAGGGATGTGAGGGGATTTTGAAAGATGGGCTATGTGGAGAGGGGTTTTCCGAGATTGAGAGAGGTGAAATGATGGGTTTTGATGGAGATTTGAGTGAGAAAAGAGAGATTTTGAGATTTGAGGTGCGTGGGAGCAGAAGGAGAGAACGAAGAAGATGAATAGGTTCCAAAAAGAAATGAGCTCTACGCGCGTTCAGAAACCTTTAAAAAACCCTGTGTAATCGATTACATTGAGTGTGTAATCGATTACATGCATTCTCAGTGGGTATGTAATCGATTACATTTTTGATGTAATCGATTACATGCTTTCTGAACCTTGTAATCGATTACATAGTTGACGTAATCGATTACACTGAGTTCTGAGTTGGTTGTAATCAATTACAAAGGGTGTGTAATCGATTACATGCGTGACAAACATGTGTAATCGATTACAAAGACATTGTAATCGATTACAAAGACTTTTTAACTCGCATTTTTGCGTTCCAAACAAAGATATAATCAATTTTAATCCATCCAAATCAGTTTTAAAGCAACTTAAATCAATTCAAATCATCATTTAAACATATAATCAAATCATGTTATGATTCAATTCATATAATTGATTGAAGTTACCATTTTTACCAAGAGTTTCAACAAATTTGTTGAGGATATTAGTTGCTTGGGAGTCTTGGTCACGAGGGAGCACCTGCAAAACAACTTAGGAGAAATCTCTGACGCTCAAGTTAGTATTGGATTCAAATATAACGAAAGAATTCAGAGATTATGCAACAATTTGGCGTGATTATGCAGAAAAATACAAGATTATGCAGCAGAAGTTAATTTATGCATGAATGATCCAATATACCCAATTCATTTCTAATGTAGAAAAATGCTTCTTTTGCTAGGGGTTTGGTGAAAATATCAGCTAGTTGCTTAGTTGTTTCAACAAATTCAAGTATGCAATCACCCCTTTGAACATGATCTCTAATGAAATGATGTCTTATTTCAATATGCTTAGTTCTAGAATGCAAAATGGGATTTTTTGACAAGTTAATTGCACTAGTATTATCACATTTTATGGGAATGTGATCAAGCTCAAGACCATAGTCCAAGAGTTGCTGTTTCATCCAAAGGACTTGAGCACAAAGAACTCCCAACAACATATTCAAATTTCACTGTGGGACAATGCCACACTATTTTGTTTCTTCATTGCGCAAGAAACTAGTGAGCTTCCAAGCAAGTGGCATGTCCCACTAGTGCTTTTTCGATCCATTTTGCATCCAAAGAAAATCAGAATCGGAGTACCCAATAAGACTACATGAGCCACCCTTAGGGTACCATAAACCCATTTGTGATGTGCCTATTAGATATTTCATTATTCTCTTAACAAAGACTTAGGTGTGATTCCTTAGGATTAGCTTGATATCTAGCACACATGCATACACTAAACATTATATCGTGCCTACTTGCAAAGTGAGATAAAGGAGTGAGCCAATCATACCTCTATATTTTGTAATTTCTACCGATTTACCTCCTTCATCCTTGTCCAAATAGCAAGAGGTGCCCATAGGAGTAGCCATATGCTTGGCATTGTCCATTCCAAACTTCTTGAGCAGCTCCTTGCAATACTTGGATTGGCTTATAAATGTTCCTTCTCTTGTTTGCTTGATTTGTAGACCAAGGAAGAAGTTGAGCTCACCCATCATGGACATCTCAAACTCACTTTGCATAATATTTAAAAATTCTTTACAAAGAGAGTTGTTAGTAGCTCCAAATATAATGTCATCAACATAGATTTGAACTAGAAGAATGTCATGCATTTTGTGTTTTATGAAAAGAGTGGTGTCAACTTTACCTCTAGAAAAGCCTTTTTCTAAAAGAAATTTGCTCAACATTTCATACCAAGCTCTAGGAGCTTGTTTCAAGCCATACAAGGCCTTTTTCAATTTAAAAACATGGTTGGGCATTTCAAAGTCCTCAAAACCAGGAGGTTGTTCTACATACATCTCTTCTTGTATAAAACCATTTAAAAAGGCACCTTTGACATCCATTTGATAGAGTTTGAAATCCATGATGCAAGCATATGCAAGTATCATTCTAATGGCCTCTAACCTAGCTACGGGAGCATAAGTTTCTTCATAGTCTATGCTTTCTTCTTGATTATATCCTTTAGCTACAAGCCTAGCTTTATTTCTTGTTATTAGGCCCGTTTCATCGAGTTTGTTCCTAAAGACCCATTTGGTGCCAATTATTGGATGATCATTGGGCCTTGGAACTAATTCCCAAACTTGATTTCTCTCAAATTGGTTTAGTTCTTCTTGCATGGCCAAGATCCAATGCTCATCATTAATGACCTCATTTATGTCTTTAGGTTCAACTTGAGAGACAAAGGCTAGATGATTACATGCATCTCTAAGTGAGTTTCGAGTGATTACCCCTTTTGATACATCACCTATTACCTTGTCGAGAGGATGATGTCTTGAAGTCCTCCATTCCTTGGGTAGATCTAAGATTTCTGAATCTTCTTGCCATGTATGATCAAGGAGTCTCTTTTCTTCCTTCTTGGGCTCTTTCTCTTGATTTTCCAAGTGCGTCTTTTCCAAGATTTCTGCAACATCATCAACAAGCTCCTTTCTCGACTCATTTGGGTTAGTTTCATCAAATGCAACATGTATGGACTCTTCTATGATCATAGTTCGTTTATTATAGACTCTAAAGGTCTTGCTATGAATAGAATAACCAATGAATATTCCCTCATCAGATTTTGCATCAAACTTTCCCAAGTTATCCTTTCCATTATTCAAAACAAAGCATTTACATCCAAAAACATGAAAATGTGACACATTAGGTTTCCTTCCTTTGTACAATTCATATGGGGTTTTCTTTAAAATTGGCCTTATTAGGGCTCTATTCATAACATAACAAGCGGTGTTAACCGCATCCGCCCAAAAGTACTTAGGAAGATTGGCCTCATTGAGCATAGTTCTTGCCATTTCTTCTAAAGATCGATTTTTCCTTTCTACAACACCATTTTGTTGTGGTGTTCTAGGAGCAGAAAAATTATGCTCAATGCCATGTTCATCACAAAAAGTTTCAAATTCATGATTTTCAAATTCACCACCATGATCACTTCTTATGGATGCAATACAAAAACCTTTTTCGTTTTGGATAACTTTGACAAGTTTTCTAAATGATTGAAAAGCATCATTTTTGTGGGCCAAGAATAATGTCCATGTAAATCTAGAAAAATCATCCACAATCACTAATGCATAGTAATTCCCACCAAAGCTCATAGTTCTAGAGGGTCCAAAAAGATCCATGTGCAAAAGTTGTAAAGGTCTAGAAGTTGAAACTATGTTTTTAGCTTTAAAAGAGACCTTTACTTGTTTTCCCTTTTGACATGCATCACAAAGTTTGTCTTTTTCAAATTTGAGCTTTGGAAGACCAATTACTAGTTCTTTCGAAACTAATTTGTTTAAGTGATCCATGTGAATATGAGCAATTCTTCTATGCCATAACCATGAATCATTTTCTTTACTCATAAAGCACTTAGCATCATTTCAGGAGATATCATTGAGACTAATCATATATATATTATTGACCCTATGACCAACAAATTTAACTTGCTTATCATCCTTTCCCTCAATTATGCAACAAGAGGAATCAAATATAACTCTATTTCCTTTATCACACAATTGACTAATACTAAGTAAATTATGTTTAAGTCCTTCAACAAGTAAGACATTATCAATAGATGATGAAGGGATCTTACCAACTTTGCCAATTCCAAGAATCTTCCCTTTGTTGTTGTCACCATATGTGACATGACCATGTTTCTTGTGTGTAAGGGAGGAGATCTTGGAGCCATCACCGGTCATGTGCTTGGAGCAACCACTATCAAGATACCAACTTGAGCTCTTGGTCTTCAAGCACACCTATAGCACACATTCAAGATTTAACTTTTGGTACCCAAATTGTTTTAAGTCCTTGTGTGTTAGAATTAGGTATGGTGCCTTTAGGGACCCAAACCCTTTTGATTCCAACCTTGGTGTTTATGTTCTTTCTGACATTGCAAGTGGATGCACTATGCCCTTTCCTACCACAATGAAAACATTTAACAAAGGGGCTACTTGAAGTTTTTGAGGAAACAAAGAAGTTCTTATAAGACTTTTGATGGTTGTTTGGATTAAATCCCAAATCGACTTTTTGAAAAACACATTTTTGTCTCCCCAACAACACATTCAAGTTGTCTCTACCAAAAGTGAATTTTGCAAGAGTGTTGTTCAAGTCTTCAATTTCTTTTTCAAAAGCTTTACATGATAAACAAGGTAATGATATGGATGTATTGTCATGTGATGAACAAGTCATGCATAATGAATTAGCATCTATAAGTCCTAAGGTCTCATTTTCGATCTTAAGTTCATTTATCTCCTTAGTTAAAGTGGAAACTTTCTTTGTCAATAGGGAGATTGTTTTATTGGAAGACAAAATCATTTTTGTGAGCCTCAAAGATTCATCATGCAATTCTTGAAAGGCATCTTGCAATTCATCATAAGAAGGTGGAGGTTCTAGGTTAGAAGAGGTTACCTCGGTGTCGCTTTCTCCACTTTCTTCTCCTTGAACCATGAGGCAAAGATGGGCTTCTTCATTTTCTGAATCGTCAGAAGAGCTTAAGTCATTTTCCTCCCAAGCTATATATGCTCTTCTTCCTTTCTTTTCCTTGGAGGGTCTTTTCTCAAACTTCTCCGTCTTCTTGAGATATATAGGACACTCCATTTTCATGTGCCCCGGTTTCCGCATTCATAGCATTTTGGAGGAGTGGAGGATCCTTTTCCTTTGTGATATGCTTTCTTTTGAGGAAACGGTGGTCTTCTTTGAAATCCCTTTTTCTTCAAGAATCTTCTGAATTTTCTCTCAAGGAGACTAAGATTCTCCTCACTTAGCTCAATATTTTCACCATCCTCTTCACCATCTTCATCATCATCTTCAAGTATGGAAGAGGTGGCCTTGAGTGCAATTCCCTTCTTCTTTTTGTCATGTTCTTCATTTTGATTGAGCCTATTTAGTTCCAGCTCATGCTCTTGAAGTTTTCCGAATAGAGTGGCTAGAGACATGGTTGATAAATCTCTTGATTCCGCAATCGCCGTTATCTTGGGTTGCCAATTCCTGCTTAGACATCTCAAGACTTTGTTAATAAGATCCTCATTAGGAAATGTCTTTCCCAATGAGATGAGATGATTAATAATATGAGTAAATCTCTTTTGCATATCTTGAATACTCTCACCTTGATTCATTCTAAACAATTCATATTCATGAGTAAGAGTGTTTATTCGAGATCTTTTTACCTCACTAGTACCTTCATGAGTTACTTGTAGGGTATCCCACATTTCTTTTGCGGTCTTACAATTTGACACCCTAAAGAATTCATCATACCCCAAAGATGTGGTGATGATGTTCTTGGCTCTCAAATTATATTGAACCTTCTTTTTATCATCATTGGTCCAATCACTTCTAGGTGTGTTAATTGTCACACCATCCTTAGTTTGTGTAGGGACAAAAGCACCATTTTCAACTGCGTCCCATACATCTAAGTCAATAGCTTCAATAAAAATTTTCATCCTTTCTTTCCAATAGGCATAACCATCCCCATTGAAATAAGGAGGTCTATTTATAGAAGAACCTTCATTTGAAAGACCATTTGAAGCCATCACTTCTCTTGAAGCTGCTAAGCTCTTTATACAAGAGTCTAACTCTGATACCACTTGTTACCAAGTGGCCTCAATACTCAAGAGGGGAGGTGAATTGAGTAGTTAAAAATAAGTTCACAAATCTTTCACAAATCGTTTGAAAATCAATTTTCGTTGAAGCTATTGAATGGTTAGAAATAATTAGATAGATGAGATAAATACTTTTACTTATAACCGTAACAGCCAAGAAGACAATATCCAAGCAAACCAATGAAACAAAGGTACGAAATAAACAGAGGAGGGTTTAGAGAAAACAAACACAGTCGTTTATCCTGGTTCGATCACCACTCCACTTGTGATCTACGTCCAGTTCCCAAGCAACACCTTGAGATTTTCCACTATATCTTCAAGCTTCAATGGGTGCTTGAAAAACCACTACAACCTTGAGCACTCAACAATATGGGATACCTCACCCAAAAGCTTGAGCCTCTATTTTCCAAGGGATACCTCACCCTTACAATACTTGAGGGATACCTCACCCTCACTAATCAGAATGTATAAGATTGAAATAGAAGAAACTCTCTCTAGAGCAAGTGTTTACAAATTGAAGCTCTAATATGCTCTCAAAGATTTTTCACGTTTTTAATCAGAAACCAGAGCAAGAAATGAATTTAAGGATTGATTCACGTTTTGAACTATTGATGATCAGTTTTTGGTTCAAGGTCAACCTTAAATAAAGACTCAACTTTGGTATTTATAAGTTTCTCAATAAATGGAGCCGTTGGAGGTAGTTGGGCATGCATTTAATGCATTTAATATAGCCGTTGGACGCTGTTAGGGTTCGTGTAATCGATTACACAGCTCAGGTAATCGATTACATTGTTGTTCCAACGTTTTACAACTTTCTGGGCTCTGTAATCGATTACATTATTGGTGTAATCGATTACATGGCTTCTGACTTTGTTTGTAATCGATTACAATGCCCATGTAATCGATTACATGACTTCTGACTTGCTGTGTAATCGATTACAATATCCATGTAATCGATTACATGACTCGTCGAACGTGTTCTTTGCATTTCTGGGCTTTGTGTAATCGATTACATTATTGGTGTAATCGATTACATGGCTTCTGACTTTGTTTGTAATCGATTACAATATCCATGTAATCGATTACATGACTCGTCGAACGTGTTCTTTGCCTTTCTGGGCTTTGTGTAATCGATTACATATATTGTGTAATCGATTACATGGCTTCGATTTCGTTGTAATAATCGATTACATTTCCAATGTAATCGATTACATGCCTTCTGTTTGATGTGTAATCGATTACAAACATTATGTAATCGATTACATTGCTCTTTGAACACATTTTTCAAGTCCAATAACGCTTGTAAGTCATTTCCAACACCTCAAGATACTTGATTAAACATAAATCCTTTTAAGAGTGTTAGATTTAAAGTTGAAACTCAAGTTTTATTAAAAGCCATGTTTTAACTTTGAAATTTCCCATTTATTTTGAAATTTTATATTGAAAAACCATTTGAGAAATCTTGAGAGCATTTAACATTAATATCCTAAGTCTTATAACTAAATAAACCTTCTGTCTTCTTTCTTTGATCTTGATTTTTCCTTTTGCGCTTGATCTTCTCTTTTGCTCTTGTTATCATCAAAAACCTTTTGACATGCCTTAGAGACATAAGCATTCACAGAATTCTAATTCCATAAACTAATTATATAGAATCAAAAAATAACTAAATTAAGCATTTCTCAATTCTTAGCTTATACCTTAAGAATTATTAATTCTATAATTTAAAAATTAAATTCTCTTTCTCTCTCCACATTTATTTATGAACAATCATATTTATTGAGATTTTATATTTATATAGAAAATTTTTAATTTATATAAAGATTATTAGAATAACATATATTTTTTTTTTCAAAAAATTTCATGAAAATTTTTATGAAAAAAATGACTATTATATTATAAAAATATTATTATATAAATATTTTTATTAATTTTAATTTTAAATATTTTTTAATATTTTAGATCATACATTTAAATAATAAAATTAAAATTATAATTATAATTATAATTTCTTATCTTGATTCTTTGACAACCTCAAATATAGAATTTAAGATTATAAACCAATTTTTATTCTGAAAGAATTGAGATTGAAATTAAAATTTTATATTTCAATTTCAATTTCACTATCCAAATGGACACTTAATTTTTTTACATTCTTTTTTTTTTAATTATCAATTAACCAAATGTAGTTTTGTTTTAAGAGAAAACATCACTTTTTCTGTTAAATTAAATGGAAGTTAACTTTCAAATGCTTAAAAGCTAAAGTTTAAGGGAAATAAGTGATAAATAAGCAATCTTAGTGATAAATAAAGATAACGCACATGTGAAATATGCAAGTAAGCATCCAAACACCCTTTAATAATTATTGGTTAAAATTATGATGCATTTTTTATTAAATTAAGGGTGGATACATCCTTACTTATAGTATATACTTTACACACAAATTCACTTTAAATGAATTTTTTTCTTAAAGAAAAGCTTTGTCCCCTTATGTTCCATTTGTTAAAACTAAACATCAAAATGATTAAAAGAAAATATTAGGGAGATAAGTTCAAAAAAGAGTTATGTTTTATGGATTTATTTTTACCTAAAATGTAATTGGAAACATAGTCTCCGCTTAAAATCAGTTGAGCTAGAGGACACAATAATGGAAATAAAATGAGAAAACGAGAGCACAAACTTTTTTACATGATAGATATACATAATATATTAATTATTTATTATAGTATAAGAAATATATAAATGAATTACACTCATCTTCATAACCCATCTCACTTTTGTATTAAAATGCCAACATAATTTTGTAAAAAAAAATAATAGGATCATGCTTAAAAAACTTTTGATATAATATAGATCTATCATTAATAATTCATAAAATCTTTTAGAGCATTGTTTGAAAGGTTAGTTCGAAAAATAATAATAAATGTAATTCATTACTAGTTTAAATTCTATTAATTTTAGAAATGTCAAATTAATGAAATGTAATTTACTCATAAAAAAGATTAAAATTCTTTTCTAGCACGCTTGAGCGTAAAAACAATTAGTTTTAACTCATTATTATAGAAATATGTCTAGGTTTTATTTATTTTTAAAGTACAGATTATTGTTAGTTTTTACAGCAACTAGTAATTACTTTGTGTAATATACGAAATATTTTAAATTCAGATAGAATTTTAAAGATTTAGATTAAAATAAAAAATATGTTTAAATTTTTTTAAAAATGATATTCATAATATTTAGATAAAACAATTTTAGAAAAGAAATAAAAGAGAATTTAAAATTAAAAAAGAAATTTTAAGAATGATATCTATTATTATTTGAGAAATAATACAATAACAAATTTAGTCACTTTTAAAAATTTATATTATAATTTAATACGGTGGATAGCACCCAAGAGAAAATAACATTTGACATGTCCATTTATGTTGATATTAATATCTAAATAATATTCACCACTATAATTGGCTATAAATGAATAATGAGTAACAATGACCGCTCAACTAATACCGGCGGCCCTGGACTATAAGGTAGATCCGTTTGCAGCTGGATTTGGTAGGTATCTGATAGAAATATTAGGATCATATTTTTTATTATATTTTTTATTAGATTATATTATATATTAAAATATATATTTAATTTTAATTAATATATAATTATTTTAATTAATATATATTTAAATATATAACGTAATTTAATAAAAAATATTAAAAAAATATGATAGAAAATATATTTATAATAATTGGCAGTCAACTACATACTTGGTGCTCCTGTTGATGATAAGAAAGGTCATCAAGACCAATAATAATCTTACGATATTGATTAAGGATGTAAATTAATTCAGATAATTTAATCAATTTGATTAATTTGAATTGAACTAATTAAATTAGTTTGATTTAGTTTAGGTATATTGATTGGTTTGAAAAAATCTAAACCAATTAAAGCTTAATTAGTTTGGTACACGGATTTGAAATTCAAAAATCGAACAAAATCAAATCAAACCAAACCATATATTTATATATTTTATTATTATTATTATTATTTTAATTTATGCTATAACTTTTTTTGACAACTACTTGTTATTGTGATTTTTTGTAATACTTTCCCAGTTCTCAATCCCTAAAACGTCGTCTTCGTCCAACGCAAAAGGCTAGAAAACTCCTCTATCAAAATGTTCGACTCTACTCACCTGCACTGTAACTCACCGTAGGTTCTACTCCACTATAGCTCAGGCTAGATCTGCTCTGCTACAGCTCGGGTCGCGTCATTCGTCCAACGCAGAAAGAGACACTAGTGTTTTAACTCTATTAATAATAATTAGTCATGATCTGTATAATTACTAATTTTCAAACTTATTTCATCATCAGTTTCTTAAATAAGTTAGTTGAATTATAAAATTAACTCTAGTCAATATTAGACATAGTATATATTGAAAATTTAAAAAATTAACAATTGTTTGGTGACATCCACAGTTTATTCAGCAATTGTCTGAGCTTAGAAAAATTGTTTTTGGCCAAGAATATGCTATCAGGTGCTATTCCAAAAACTCTTGGAGAAGTAAGAGGCTTGGAAGAATATCAATATGTTTCTTTGTTATCTCTTTATGGACCTTCTAATACACATTCTGAAACATGAAATAATTATTAGTATTCAAATCAATAAGTTTGATTCTATTTTTAAAAATATTTTCATAGGTTTATTATGTATTTTTTTTGCTATAAAAAGTTAATTTTTAACTGATTTTTGTGTTAAAAAATGGTCAACTCGATCACCTGAACTAAATCAATCCGTAAATGTTCGGTTCGCTTTAATTCGAATTTGACTATACAAAAATATAAAAATTGAACCAAACTAAACTAATTAATTTTGATTAATTCAGATTTATTTTCCCTTAAAAATTGAATTAAATTACTCAATTATACCCCTAATAATGACCACTAAGAACAAGAACATTGAAGATAAGGAAAAGTCTAAGGTGATAAAATATCTGTGAACGTGGGATGACTGGCTGCTCAACAGCAACAAATTTAAATGTTTATTAACTGATCATACATTCAATCACTACTATTCATTTTTTTTCCCTTACACAAAAAGTTACTAATCTCACTCAATTTTAACCATGAGGTCTGTCTTTTTTTTTTTTTATACTAGGTCTGTCTTATTTAACAAATTAAATTTCATGTAAACGAAGTTTACACTAGAATTTGAAATTCAATTAAAGCAAACCGACTAGTATGGATTAATTTTACACCAGAACTTGGGAAAGCTGAGGATTACATGCAGAGTTTGATAAGAAAAGCAACTATATATAGAGAGATCAACCAGTTGTATGCCATGGGTGAGTTCAGTTTGAGTCCTACTGAGAAAAAGGCATGGCTTGGTGTAGTGCACCATAGACCTTACTAACGAGAGGTGCGGACAGGGTGCACAGACACTGCTGGGCAACGTTTCCAAATGACGTGGGACAAAGGTAGCATTTATGGCTCCAAGCTGTCGGATAAAGTTTGATGACAAGATTTTCTACCACATTACTAATCAAACAAGTTGCCTAATTCACCTATGCCTAATCCAGTTACATTTAGAAGATTTCTTTTTTTTTGGGGAGGGGGGGGGGGGACATTTAGAAGATTATTCATTTTAATTTGTCTTTTTGTAACTATTAGGTTTACTTTGTAGTTTGTACTTTGCACTCTGCACTCAAAGTGTGTTAAACTGCAAATTCATCAACAATTAACAAATTAACTGGTCTCTTGTTTCGGCTTTAGAATTCAAAGCTGTGAGATTGTTGGGTGTGGGGTTAGCCGGCCTTGTGTAGATTTCTTTATTATCTATGGAAAGGTTATTTTCAGTGACATCTGATATTTTTAGCTTTGGAGTTCTTCTATTGAAGATTATTTGTGGGAAAAGGAACGGTAGATTCTATCTTTCAGAACATAGTCAAAGTCTTGTTATACATGTGAGTTTTTCTTATCTTACCTCGTCAAGAAATTGATTTTACAAAGAGAAACAAATGTGTCAACTTTATAAAGTTGTAAATTTTTCACATTTGCATTCAAACTTGGAGACTTTGGTGTGAAGGAAAAAGTTTGGAATTTATAGATCCAATTCAGGAAAAGTCATGTGTAGCCAGTGAAATTATGAAGTGCATAAACATTGCAGGAGATCAACCAATCATGTCCACGGTTGTTCTCATGACCCAATCCCAAGCAACCAGCTTTTCGGTTGGAAGAGTGTTCAATGGAGAAAAATCAACATCAAAGAATTCAAAGGATCCTTCTGTTACTGAAGTAACAACAACCAGTATTGCACCCAAATAGTTGGTATAAAAAGATAAATGTTTTGCTTTGAACAAGTTTTTAGAATTTTGGGTAAAAATTAAAATATAATAGCCTCAAATTATTTGATGAATTTAACCTCAAATTATGACATGTACAAATAATATATATTGAGTTATAAGGTTACCTAAAAAGATGATAATGAGGTGGTGTCCATAATTGAAATCTTAAAAGTGATCTCAAGCGGTGTGAAGGAGAGAAACTATTTCTATCCCACAGTAATTTGCTCTTGCGTTAATTTCAATAAGGTGATTACACGCATTAGAGTGGTTAGGAATATGAGTCTCTCTCTTATGTATATAATCTCATAAGAATAGATTAAACCTACCTATCATGGTAAGTTCACACACAAAATCCAATAACAAAAGATACTTATGAGCAGTGCTTCATTATAATAATATTAATCACTATTTAGGTTACAATAATATACTCTAATTATTTTGACATCTAATTAATATGAGTTTTATAAAATATAATGTGACTTATGCTAGTTCACATTAAAATTAATAAAGTTAATAAAATTAATCTAACACAGGTTTGAATTGTACAAGCAATTACAAAGAACTGGACAGTCTCTTTTGCAAATGACAATATATTTCTTGCTTTTTAAGTTTATCTGTCATGGAAGAGGCTCCTCAGAAGTCATTTTAGGCTTGAGAAATGAATAGCTTACATGAGATGCAAATTAAGGAGTTATTTATCGAATTCTCAATTCTTTTGGATAATGATTTATGAAATAACATGTATGTTGGGCCATTGGCTTGAATATAGATTAAAGAAAAAAAAAGTTTTGATGTAACAGCATAGATTCAAAGACAAATCTAATGGTGCATAAAATATGTGACCTATTGCATTTGCATGTGTAAAGTGTTGCTTATGTAGCATTTGAATATGTGTTATGTTTTTCATCGAAGAACACCCAAGAATCTCTCTTGTTGACTGAACAAGTTTGCCTACAAATTGTATCATTTATTGGTGTGTTAGGGTGATTCCCGTCTCAAATATGTATTTGTATTAATTTTTTCTTAACTCTAAGGCTATGTTTGAATTGGTAGATTGAAGTGAGATGGAATGTGATAGAATGAAATAGTATTAGTTGCAACTATTTGGTTATTTTAAATTAGGATGGAATGAAATGGAATCCAATGTAATTTGTTTCATCTCATTTCATCTAATTCAACTACTTTTCTTTTTCTTCCAATTTGAGTGGTATGTGATAGAATCAACTTTTTGTTTATTAATATAATTATTAATTTTTTTTTATTCTTAACATGTTAAATTAAGAAAGTAGAAAAACATCATTGTTCAATCACTCGTACGTTTTGCCTCATTCCTTGTTTATTATCTTCAAATTTGAAATTAGGTTTTAATATTGACTTCAAGTAATTAGTTTTTTTAAAAAAAAACAAAAACAAAATCTTTTTCATTTTTGGATTTTCTGGGTGTTAGCATCATAGGTGAATTTTATAATGAGTTGGTGAGAGAGAACTTGTTACAGAATCATTATACTCAAAACTTATAGTAATGATTTTTATTTTTTCTTTGTTGTCTTTGGTTTAAGAGAGAGTAAAATTTTACTAGACACAGACCATAATTTTTTTCCAAACCTCATCTCACTTCAAATTCTTGTTTTTTTAACAACTTAAAAATTGAAATGATATTTGTGAGTGAAGATACTAAACAAAATTTTTATTTAAATCTTACCACACCTCAAACTCTTCACTCCATGTGAGATGACGAGTCTTTCAAAAATAAAATGACATGTCTTATATTTTTGTTATTTTTATTTTTATTTTAAAACTTATATAGTTGTTTTATCAAATAAGTATGACGTAGGAAAAAAATAAAGAAAAAAAAGGAGAACAAGAGAATTACAATGTAATCATCAATAAAAATATTTGTTGCATAATAATTAGGTAATATGTAAAAATAATAATTAAAATATTTTTTAACTAAAAAATATTAAATTTTATTGTATTTGAGATAAAAGCGATATAAAAATATAAAACTTATAATTTTTACTATTTTATTCACTTTCACTAAAATTTTCAAATAAGAGAGTGAAAACTTTTCTCTATTTCTTCGATAAGTATCTAAACAATATATGAGATCTTTATTCAATTTTATTTTATTTTATTTTATTTTATTCCATTCTTTTTTATTCTTCTTCACTCTATTTATTATTAAATATTCAGAAATAACCTGACACAGCATAGGAAAGATAAAATCAAAAAAGATCTGTGTTACATTAGCTTAAGTTAGCACTTGTGATTAAATAAGGCTTTCTCAGCTTGCAACAGGACTTGTGGGAAATTGTCAAAGATGGCTTTGTCATCGCTGAAAATAATTATATACTCTTTCAGCTGTAGAACGAAACAAATTCAAGAAAGATGACCAGAAAAAAATCAATTGCTCTGTGCTTTCTACAATAGGCGGTGAAGTCAATTTTTTCAAAGAGAGAGATATATCTTCCGCAAAAGAAGTATTTTGCAGAAATTGGAGAAAGAATTTTTCAGTGATAAAAAGGTACACACTGTCCTCCTCCAATCACTAAGGAAACATTATGAAAATGTGAAGATGAATGAATGAGTTTTTTTATATAAAAAAAATAATAGAAAAATATTAATTAACTCGCCAGCTAAATTTGATCCCAAAGTGTTTACAGCTGAAGACACAAAGGATCTGTCAACATTATCAATAACAGAATTAATCAGCAATTTTTGTACTATAATCTTTTGCATGGTCTGGTCAATGCCTCCTTTCTAATACACAAACCCATTGTTCACATCCCATGCCATGTACGCTATTCATTTCTCAAGGCTTAAATGACATTTGAGGAGCCTCTTCCATCCCAGATAAAATTGTAAAAACGAAAGTGCTCATCATTTGCAGTGGTGGCTGTCCACTTTTTTGTAATAGCTTGTGCAATGCAGGCTTGTTCAAAGCTAAAGATTTATCCTGTTATATCAACTATCTGGGCGCAATAATAGTTAATGTTCATTAACAGAATTATCCTTGGAATTTTTTAATGGTGATTATTCTTCACTGGACATTCTTCCAACTGAAAATGCTTGTTGCTTGGGTTTGGGAAGGGCCATCGTGTCACTCCCTAGCATGAGAACAACGGTGGACGTGGTTGGTCTGTCTGCTGCATCTTCCTGTACACACAACAAATCAATGTGTTTGCACTTCATAACTTCACTTGCTATGTATGACTCTTCTTGCATCGGATTGATCAATTCCAAACTTATTTCCTTCGCACGAAGTCTCCAAGCCTGCATGCAAATGTGAATATTTAGAAACTCTAGTTGAAATTCACTTGGAACATTTGTTACTCTTTCTCATATCAATTTCTTAATGAGATGAGATAGGCAAAAATCATATACTAGAAGACGTTGCCCATGTTCTGAAAGATAGAATTCACCATTCCTTTTCCCACAAATGTGTTGGGAAAGAAAGGAGTGTATACATAGCGAAAGTAATAACATACAAATGGGCAATAAAATATTTCTCACTTGAAAGAGCCAACCAAAATATCCACGAAAAATATATCCAAGAATGCACAAAAATAAATAAGCTAAGAGAATACACACTTTTAACGTGGAAAACTTCATCAATGTGAGAAGTAAAAACCATGGGACCTAATCCAGAAAAATCTCTACTATAAAAAATCAATGAGTACAACAAAGTGTCTCCCAACAAATAAGGATATCATAACGGCCCCTACTCACTCCCAACAAAGTAGAAATCAACAAAGCAACAAAGCTCAATACCCACAAAGAGGTACAAACAGCCCAACAAGTAGATATCCAGAAATAAAATTCTAATAGTACAAGTAGAAGTTCACGATGCAAGGAATAACATAGTGAAAAATCATCCAAATCAGACCACAAATGACCATCCGATCGGAACACGCAAGATCAGCTCATAAAACTTTCTCCACGCTCAACAATGGCGGCTGCATTTCTGTTTCTTTTTTCAACAAAAGAAAAGATGTTGCTTTTATTTTAAAAGCCCTACCTCTTTTTTTAAAAAAAAAATACAAATAAAACATTATGGTATGGGCCCACTTGGGTTGGATCCATACAACAAATTCCTCATCCAACTCAAGTGGAGGCAAATGCCAAATTGGCAACCAAACGACAATCTTCAAACTTTCCCCTAGGTATAGTCTTTGTCAACATGTCTAAACCATAATCATCAAAATGGATCTTCTCAAGTTCCAACAACTTAGACTCTAGAACATCACGTATCCAATGATACCTCACGTCAATATGCTTAGATCTATCATGGAATGTAGGATTCTTACCAAGATGGATAGCACTCTGACTATCACAAAACAAAACATACCTCTGTTGAGTAAAACCAAGTTCATGTACAAAATTCTTCATCCAAAGCAACTCTGATGATCACATATTTGATATATTAATAAGCCTTCATTTTTAGTCATTTACACTCTCTATGTACTTAATTGATTGAGTTTTATTATGTTTTGTAAATTTAGACTCAAATTAGACTTAATTGAATTTTTCAGCATAATTTACATCTTACACTATTTCTATACTTTGGCCATATCTTGGGCTGTAGGTGGTCTTTGGAGCTGATTCTAGTGGCATTTAAAAGATAAGAGAGAGTTCTATAACTTTTATGAATATCTCAAAGGCCCAATCACACGAGTAGATAACTCAAATTCGGATTGAAGTAAGAACTAGAGTGCTGTTCTTGACAGCTTGACCTATGTATACTGTTCATCACATTTTTTGGGCTAGAGATTGTCAAATGGGTTGAAATTTGGATGCTTAATAGTTAAGACCCATATCTACAACTTTCATGTTGAACACTTTTCCATAATCAGACTCCTTAAAGGTGATATTGGGCTTGGAAGTCAGAACAGAGGAGCTGTGACTGGGCCTGGGCAGTGTGTAGTAATTTGAACGTATTTGGAGTTGTAGAAATGATATTAGACTCAAAATAAAGTCATTTGAAAGCTAAGATCCAGGTCTACAACTTTCATGAAGACCACTTGGTTCAAAAATGACGAATGCAATGACTTCAGAGCTGCATGATTTCGGAGACAAGGAATCTCCATAATTTTCCACTCACCTAAAGTCATTTGGCATTTTCCATTCATTTTCCACTCATCCACCCACTAATGACTCACCCCCCTTGTCATTTTGTATCTCTAATCTTCTATAAAATGGGGCATTGGTAGATCATTTCGTGAATTAGGTTTTAGGTACCAAAATAATGCTAGTTTGTTACTAGGTTTTCTTGTAGTAATTTTCCTTTGTTCTAAATTGAAGTCATGTTTTTCTTCTTCTTCTTCTCTCTTTCTTTCTTCTTATATATGAGTAACTAAGTTTCATTTTACTTGGGTGAAGGGGTGAAGCTCTTGGTAATGAAATAAGGTTAGATTAATTTATCTCTTGTGCTTAAATGATATATTTTCAAGTGATCATTATACGTATTGTATTTTGTTTCCAAACCCTCCTTGTAAAGTGGAGTTCTTGATTTGTTGTAGACAAGAGATTGGCACAATGAATGCTTTAACCCATTTACAAGTAGTGGTGTTAGAAACTCTCCTTATAAAGTGGAGTTCTTGATTTGTTGTAGACAAAATATTGACACAATGAATGCTTTAACCCATTTATAAGTGGTAGTAATATTTTTTTGGAAACATAATATAAATACGTATATAGTTTTAATAGACTTTTAACGTTGTATTTTCTGATTGGAACCTCAATGTTGTGAAGATTCTAATTGAGTTATAAAAGGAATTAATCTTACCTTTATTTTATTTACCAAGAGTGGATCTTTTAACCCAAGTAATTAATTTTTACTATAGTAACAAAATAATTACTTCACCTTAAATAATCTTTAACAATTCCTTGTGGATCGACCTCGGACTCCCGAGAAATTTATTACTTGAGACAACTTGCACTTGGGTTTGTAAATGCAACAACTAAAAAGTGTGCATCAATTTTTTGGCGCCGTTGCCGGGAACTTGATTTGTAGACTGAATTTTTGGTGTAAAAAAATTTGTATATATACTAACATACTAACTAGTGGAGGAACCTCTCCCTTTTATTTTACGCACTAACTTAGTGGGGGAATATCTCCCTTTTACTTATTTTTTTTTATTTTTATTTTTTGTAATTTACTTTCCGCACTTTATTTTTCACATTTTAATTTCTCGTACAGTGGGGGTAATTCTCCATTTTATTTTCTTGTACATATTAACTTAGTGGGGTAACTCTCCCTTTTATTTTTTTTCTCGTACTTTATTTTTTGTATTTATTTTCTCGTCATTTTTTGTTATTTATTTTCTCATTTTTTTTTTGTTTATTAACTTACTAACTCTCTTACTAGCTATCTAACTTTTTAATTTTTCTGCTTCTAACATTTTAATTAATCTGTATACTAACTTTTTAATTTTTATGCTTATTTGGTGGTTGATTTATACCACACCTTTGTTAATATTTAATGGACGATTTATACTGCTAGCTTGTACATTTTATTTTATACTGTAAGTTACTTGTTTATGCTTAATTGGTATCGTGATTTAAATTCTGGTCGTTTGGTTAGAGCTAAATTAGGTACTTTACATATTGATTTGTTTGAATCACAATCACACACATTAAGCACAATGGCTGAAAACGAAAGTGTGCATGATGAACATGAAAATCAACCGTTGCGAACCATGCTTGAGTATTTGCAACCATCTCGAAATTCTAGTCTATCATGTTTTATCTTTCCAGTCAATGCCAACAATTTTAGATTCAAGCCAGGTATGATTTCTTTACTTTCTAATTTCCATGGTTTAGAATCTGAAAGTCCATATTTACATCTAAAAGAATTTGAGGAAGTATGTACTGCTTTTCATGATCAAACTTGCACTGAAGAGGTTGTTAAGCTTAAATTGTTTCCTTTTTCTTTGAAAGATAAAGCAAAAGCTTGGCTTAACACTTTGAAACCAAGATCAATTGGCACATGGCAAGAAATGCAATGCGAGTTTTTGAAGAAATTTTTTTCAACATATAAAACCAATGCTTTGAAAAGACAAATCTAAATTTTTTTCCAAAATTCCAATGAAGCATATTTTCAAAGTTGGGAACATTTTAAAAATTTGTTGAATTCTTGCCCACATCATGGTTTTGAAAAATGGCGCACTATAAGTTTCTTTTATGAAGGGTTAACACCCGAAACCAAACAATTTGTGGAAATAATGTGCAATGGTGAATTTCTTGATAAAGAACCTGATGAAGCTTTAGACTATTTAGACCATTTGGTTGAAAATTCTCAATCTTGGCATGGTACTAATCCTTCTGAAAATTCAATTAGATCAAACCTTGCAAATGCTAGTAAAGGAAAATATCATCTCAGTCAAGAAGAAGATCTAAATGCTAGGTTTGCTAGTCTGGCTAGAAAGGTTGAAACCATGGAATCAGGGAAAGTAAAAGAACTCAAATCTGTGCAAAATGAAGAAATTTGTGGTATTTGTGATGAATTAGGACACTCAACAAATGAATGTCCAAAACTTCATGTTTTTAAAGAAGTTGTGCATGAGCAAGTAAATGCAATGAACAATTTTAAAAAGTCATTCACTTCTTCTTTTTCAGATACATACAATCCGGGATGGAGAAATCACCTGAACTTCAGTTGGAGGAATAGCAACTAGCCACAACTCATGCAACCACCACCTCCTCAGGCACAACAAGATTCTCAAAATCCTCAAGGATATGCACCTTATGTCCCACCATATAGGAAAAATCTTGAAGGAACATTGCATGCATTCATGGAAAAATAAGAGGCCATCAATAACCACAACAATCAAACCATGATTGACATAAAAGACACTCTTGCTAAACTTTCTTCTGCACTTGCCATTCATGAGAAAGGAAAGTTTCCCTCTCAACCTCAACCAAATCCCAAGGGTCAGTTTAGCCTAAATGAGGGTAGTTCAGAAAGTCAAAAAATAGATCAAGTCAACTCAGTGATAACTCTTAGGAGTGGAAAGATTGTTGAAAAAAAAATTCCTGAATTTTTTGAGAAAGATGATGAGTCAATTTCCAAAGATAAGGAAGGAGTTGATAAGCCACCTAGCCAAAAAGAGATCAAACCCTCGTCTTCACCCCCATTTCCTCAAGCATTAAACAATTCAAGTAAAGTGAATCATAACAGTGACATTTTTGAAATCTTTAAACAAGTGAAGGTCAATATTCCTCTGTTAGATGCTATCAAACAGATTCCTTCTTATGCCAAATATTTGAAAGACTTGTGCACTGTTAAAAGGAAACATAATGTGAAAAAGAATGCATTTTTGACTGAACAGGTAAGCTCCATTATTCAAAACAATAATGAGTTGAAATATAAAGACCCTGGTTGTCCTACAGTTTCATGCATTATTGGTGAACATAAAATTGAACGAGCTTTACTTGATCTTGGTGCTAGTGTTAATTTGCTTCCATATTCAGTTTATCAGTAACTCAACCTTGGTGAGTTAAAACCAACTTCTGTAACTCTTCTACTTGCTGATAGATCAATTAAAATTCCAAAAGGAATAGTGGAAGATGTGTTGGTACAAGTTGATAAATTCATATATCCTGTGGATTTTATTGTCTTGAAAACTGAACCTATGGTTGATAGTTCTAAGTCAGTTCCTGTTATTCTTAGTCGCCCATTTTTAGCAACATCTAATGTTTTGATAAATTACAGAAATGGAGTGGTGAAGCTAACTTTTGGAAATATGACACTGGAGCTTAATGTTTTCAACATGTGCAAGCAACCATATGAAGTTTATGATGACAATGAAGAGATTGAAGGGATTGAGGCCATTATAGATGATCATCTTCAAACTAATAGTTCTTCTGACCCATTAGAAATTTGTTTAATTAATTCATTGAATTCATCTATACAATTAAATAATGATATTTTTGAAATATGCTCTTTACTTGATTGTACACAGGAAATGGAATACAAAGGAAGAAAACCAAGATTTAAAGAGTTAAAATCCATGAATGATGATGCCCATGAAGAAGTACCCACACTAGAATTGAAGCTATTACCTGATAGGTTGAAGTACACATTTTTGGGAGAAGAACAAAGCTCTCCAATGGTAATTTCCTCATCTCTGACTAAAGAATAAGAAGGTAAGTTGATAGAAGTACTTAAAAGGCATAAAAGTGCAATTGGATAGACATTAAAGGATATAAAAGACATTAATCTATTAATTTGTACATGATGCACACTTTTTAATTGTTGTATTTACAAACCCAAGAGCAAGTTGTCTCAAGTAATAAATTTCTCGGGAGTCCGAGGTCGATCCACAGGGAATTGTTGAAGATTATTTAAGGTGAAGTAATTATTTTGTTACTATAGTAAAAATTATTTACTTGGGTTAAAAGATCCACTCTTGGTAAATAAAATAAAAGTAAGATTAATTCCTTTTATAACTCAATTAGAATCCTCACAATATGGAGGTTCCAATCGAAAAATACAACGTTAAAAGTCTATTAAAACTATATACGTATTTATATTATGTTTCCAAAAAAATATTACTACCACTTATAAATGGGTTAAAGTATTCATTGTGCCAATATTTTGTCTACAACAAATCAAGAACTCCACTTTATAAGGAGAGTTTCTAACACCACCACTTGTAAATGGGTTAAAGCATTCATTGTACCAATCTCTTGTCTACAACAAATCAAGAACTCCACTTTACAAGGAGGGTTTGGAAACAAAATACAATACGTATAATGATCACTTGAAAATATATCATTTAAGCACAAGAGATAAATTAATCTAACATTATTTCATTACCAAGAGCTTCACCCCTTCACCCAAGTAAAATGAAACTTAGTTACTCATAGATAAGAAGAAAGAAAGAGAGAAGAAGAAGAAGAAAAACATGACTTCAATTTAGAACAAAGGAAAATTACTACAAGAAAACTTAGTATCAAACTAGCATCATTTGGGTACCTAAAACCTAATTCACCAAATGATCTACCAATGCCCCCCTTTTATAGAAGATTAGAGATACAAAATGACAAGGGGGTGAGTCATTAGTGGGTGGATGAGTGGAAAATGCCAAATGACTTTAGGTGAGTGGGAAATTATGGAGATTCCTTGTCTCCAAAATCATGCAGCTCTGAAGTCATTGCATTCGTCATTTTTGAACCAAGTGGTCTTCATGAAAGTTGTAGGTCTGGATCTTATCTTTCAAATGGCTTTGGTTTGAGTCCAATATCATTTCTACAACTCCAAATACGTTCAAATTACTACACACTACCCAGGCCCAGTCACAGCTCCTCTGTTCTGACTTCCAAGCCCAATATCACCTTCAAGGAGTCCGATTATGGAAAAGTATTTAACATAAAAGTTGTAGATATGGGTCTTAACTATTAAGCATCCAAATTTCAACCCATTTGAAAACCTCTAGCCCAAAAACTGTGATGAACAGTACACATAGGTCAAGCTGTCAGGAACAGCACTTTAGTTCTTACTTCAATCCCAATTTGAGTTATCTACTCGTGTGATTGGGCCTTTGAGATCTTCATGAAAGTTATAGAGATCTCTCTTATCTTTCAAATGCCACTAGAATCACTTTCAAAGACCACCTACAGCCCAAGATATGGCCAAAGTACAGAAACAGTGTAAGACGTAAATTATGCTGAAAAATTCAATTAAGTCTAATTTGAGTCCAAATTTACAAAACATAATAAAACTCAATCAATTAAGTACATAAAGAGTGCAAATGACTAAAAATGAAGGCTTATTAATGTATCAAATATGTGATCATCAATTCCCCCACACTTAGCTTTTTGCACTCCTGGGCAAAACACAAGACCAAAACTAAAAAAAAACGAAACAGACTCAAAAGCTAAACACTCTAAAAGCTCAATTTCTAATAATATTTACAAATGAAGAGCAATTAATCATTCAAGTAATCAAAACATTCATGAGGTAACATATCTTCATATCTCAAATCAACAAACAAGGATATTTCAATTGAAAAGCATGAGTCAAGAATGATAGATTTTCACAAGATTCACTCTCAATCCCTCAAGTGTTTAAAAGGTTTGTATTTCACTCGATTCAACCCATGAAAATTGTACTACCATAAGCTTGCTTATCTTCTACTTCTCCACTACTCAAAAACAACATATATACACAAATCATGAGGACTTTATTCAAGGTTATAATGGGGTCAAGGTAAAGGTGGAAGTAATATAGATAAGACAAGTTAAATACCCAAGAGAATAAAAGAGCATTATGATACAGTTAGAATGGAGAAGATGTTTGAGAACATTCAGTCTAAATTTCTTAAGAATTTCTTAGTTCTTCCTCATACAAGACAATGACCAATATCTGACTAATATTTTGTTGAAGATCAATTGGTAGGTTGAATTCATTGTTAGGCTTGAACATTCTCCTTCTATTCCTGTTATTTCCAATCATCCACCCTCAGTCTAGGTATGGATATATCACATGGTGCATTCTTTTGATTGTAGCAATAATCAGCTTTCTTTTTTTTATATAGACACATTTTTTTCCTTTTTTTTATATAACCAATCTGCATATACACCCCCACACTTGTTCCAGAACTCATCAAATAACAAAGTCAATGCTTTCTTATTCCCTAAGTTTGGGTTAGAACGTGATTTTTCATTTAAGGTACGTAATGAGTTAGAAACAAAGAATGGTCAAATAAGTTCAAAGAGGTTAAGCAAAGGAAAATATGTAAGGTTAGCTATTTGGTCAAAGTGGTTAATTCAAGAAAATTTACCTCAATCATGTTTATGTATGCATGTGAAAATGTAGCTTCAAAAAGAATCAAAGCAAGTTCTAGAGTAACAATTCCATGAGAAAAAATCACTCAAGAAAGAAGAGAATGGTACAGATGTTCAATCCATTCGTCGATAAGCTCAAAATCTCATTAGGCACAATTCTATCATTCTCAGTCCACCAATTCAACATCCATAACTAAACATGTGAATTTTAAGAAAGAAGATAATATACTCAATCATGCAAATTTCCCTGAATTTGAGTTGCTACTTCTACACAAACTAGTTACTACCCCAACTAAGATACGTCTCAAGAGTAAAATTTACTCCTTACTCTGCCATCCTTCACTGGTTTAGTAAGTTACTGACAAGCACATAAACACAACAGACATATTAATATACATACTTTCTAAAAAAAAATTATTTTTTATTATTTTTTTTAATTTTTACACACAACTATCATTCCCCCAACTGATCACAACATTGTCCTCAATGTTAACAATTAAATCTAGACTGAAAAAATAATTATCAATATACATCAAAGAAATTATTGGGACAAAATTAAACAAAGTAATGAGGAGAAGTCACATACCCAAAATGCTTAGACGATAAGAGAATAACTACATCTTGACAATGGTTAGCAATGACAAAAAAAAAAGTAAAATGAAATAAACAAGCATGCAAACAAAAAAAATTTTTTTGGGTTTTTTTTTGTTTTATATTTTTTTTTGGCCGACACTATTTACATCCCCATACAAAGGCTCCGAAATCTGGGAGGCACTTAAGCCGACTCAATAAAAATATAAAATACTAAAAACTTACCTCAGCTTTGGTAGACAGGATTGTCTACCAAAGTTTCTGCTACATCTGGATCCTTCAACTCAAGTTATAGCTTCAACTGCTGACCATTTACCTTCTTCCAAATTAATTTTATAAGAACAGACCAAGGGACGAACACCTTTTTTATCAGTAATGCTCCAACCTTTCATAAGAAACTCCTTAAACTTTGGTTGCCATGCCTGAGTGTCATGATCTTGAGTTTTATCAAAAATAGTATAAATATCAACTACATCAGAAGGATTACTGATAGAATTAAACTCAAAATTGACAAGAAAATTCTCAAGGGGATCAAATTCATAGGTTGTAGAAACTCCCCTATCCATGATTGAGTCAATCATGTATGTCTGGTGGCCTTCGTCATCATTTTCTGGCTTAACAAGACTTTTTGTCACCTTAGGTTCCTTGGGTAGCTCAGCATCACTACTATCTTGATTCTTTTCCACATCCTCTAGCTCATTCACACTCAAGGAGTTCATCGCTTTGGACATTTGGCTCTTTATCTCCTTACTTTCTTCAACAACTTTTTCATTCCTAAGGGTTGTCACTGACTTGACTTGATCTATTTGTTGGTTTTCTGGATTACCATCTTTTAGACTGTATTGACCCTTGGGATTCGGTTGAGGTTGAGAAGGAAATTTTTCTTTCTTGTAAATGGTGAGTGCAGAAGAAAGTTTAGCAATAGTGTCTTTTATGTCAATCATGGTTTGATTGTTGTGGTTATTGATGGCCTCTTGTTTTTTCATGAATGCATGCAATGTTCCTTCAAGGTCTTTCCTATATGGTGGGACATAGGGTGCATATCCTTGAGAATTTTGAGAGTCTCGTTGTGCTTGAGGAGGTGGTGGTTGCTTGAATTGTGCCTGATTGTTGGTCCTCCAACTAAAGTTCGGGTGATTTCTCCATCCCGGATTGTATGTATCTAAAAAAGAAGAAGTGAATGGCTTTTTAAAATTGTTCATTGCATTTACTTGCTCATGCACAACTTCTTTAAAAACAGGAATTTTTGGACATTCATTTGTTGAGTGTCCCAATTCATCACAAATGCTACAAATTTCTTCATTTTGCACAGATTTGATTTCTTTTACTTTCCGAGATTCCATAGCTTCAATCTTTCTAGCCAAACTGGCAAACTTAGCATTTAGATCTTCTTCTTAACTAAGATGATATTTTCCTTTACTAGTATTTGCAAGATTAGATCTAATTGAATTTTCAGAAGGATTAGTATCATGCCAAGATTGAGAATTTTCAGCCAAATAGTCTAAATAATCTAAAGCTTCTTCAGGTTCTTTATCAAGAAACTCACCATTGCACATTGTTTCCACAAATTGTTGGTGTCAACCCTTCATAAAAGAAGCTTATAGTGTACCATTTTTCAAAACCATGATGTGGGCAAGAATTCAACAAATCTTTAAAACGTTCCCAACTTTGAAAATATGCTTCATTTGAATTTTGGGAAAAATTTTGGATTTGTCTTTTCAAAGCATTGATTTTATGTGTTGGAAAAAGTTTCTTCAAAAACTTACATTGCATTTCTTGTCATGTGCCAATTGATCTTGGTTTCAAAGTGTTAAACCAAGTTTTTGCTTTATCTTTCAAAGAAAAAGGAAACAATTTAAACTTAGCAACCTCTTCAATGCAAGTTTGATCATGAAAAACAGTACATACTTCCTCAAATTCTTTTAGATGTAAATATGGGCTTTCAGATTCTAAACCATGGAAATTAGGAAGTAAAGAACTCATTCCTGGTTTGAATCTAAAATTGTTGGCATTGACTGGAAAGATAAAACATGATGGACTAGAATTTCGAGATGGTTGCAAATACTCACTCATGGTTCGCAACGGTTGATTTTCATGTTCATCATGCACACTTTTGTTTTCAGCCATTGTGTTTGATGTGTGTGATTGTGATTTAAACAAATCAATATATACAGTACTAGGATTAACTTTAACCAAACGACCATAATTTAAATCACGATACCAATTAAACATAAACAAGTAACTTAAAATAGAAAAAAAATGCACAAGCTAGCAGTATAAACCGTCCATTAAATATTAACAAATGTGTGGTATAAACCAACCACCAAATAAGAAAATAACAAAGGTGGGGTAATAAACCAACCACCAAATAAAAAAATTAAAAATGGTGTGGTAGAAATTAACCACCAAAAAAATAAAAAATAACAAAGGTGGGTAATAAACCAACCACCAAATAAAAAATAAAAAAAAATAACAAAAGTGGGGTAATAAACCAACCACCAAATAAAAAAAATAACAAAGGTGGGGTAATAAACCAACCACCAAATAAAATAAATAATAAATAAATAAAAAGTTAGTATGCAGATAAATTAAAATATTAGAAGCGAGATAAAGTAAAAAGTTAGATAGTTAGTAAGTTAGTAAGTTAGTAAACAAAAAAAAAAAAATGATAGAAAATAAATACAAAAATAAAGTACAGAAATAAAATAAAAGGGAGAGTTTCCCTACTAAATTAATATGTACAATAAAATAAAAGGGAGAATCACCCCCACTGTACAGAAATTAAAAGGGAGAATTACCTCAACTAAGTTAATATGTACAAAGAAAATAAAAAGGAAAGATTCCTCCACTAAGTTAGTAAGTTAGTATATACAAAAGAAAAAAGAAATTAAAAGAGTAAAAAATATATACAAAATATTTACACTATAAATTTGTTCTTCAAATCAAGTCCCCGGCAACGGCGCCAAAAACTTGATGCACACTTTTTAATTGTTGCATTTGCAAACCCAAGTGCAGGTTGTCTCGAGTAATAAATTTCTCGGGAGTCCGAGGTCGATCCACAGGGAATTATTGAAGATAATTTAAGGTGAAGTAATTATTTTGTTACTATAGTAAAAATTATTTACTTTGGTTAAAAGATCCACTCTTGGTAAATAAAATAAAGGTAAGATTAATTCCTTTTATAACTCAATTAGAATCCTCACAACATAGAGGTTCCAATCGAAAAATACAACGTTAAAAGTCTATTAAAACTATATACGTATTTATATTATGTTTCCAAAAAAATATTACTACCACTTATAAATGGGTTAAAGCATTCATTATGCCAATATTTTGTCTACAACAAATCAAGAACTTCACTTTATAAGGAGAGTTTCTAACACCACCACTTGTAAATGGGTTAAAGCATTCATTGTGTCAATCTCTTGTCTACAACAAATCAAGAACTCCACTTTACAAGGAGGGTTTGGAAACAAAATACAATACGTATAATGATCACTTGAAAATATATCATTTAAGCACAAGAGATAAATTAATCTAACCTTATTTCATTACCAAGAGCTTCACCCCTTCACTCAAGTAAAATGAAACTTAGTTACTCATAGATAAGAAGAAAGAAAGAGAGAAGAAGAAGAAGAAAAACATGACTTCAATTTAGAACAAAGGAAAATTACTACAAGAAAACTTAGTAACAAACTAGCATTATTTTGGTACCTAAAACCTAATTCACCAAATGATCTACCAATGCCCCCTTTTATAGAAGATTAGAGATACAAAATGACAAAGGGGGTGAGTCATTAGTGGGTGGATGAGTAGAAAATGAGTGGAAAATGCCAAATGACTTTAGGTGAGTGGGAAATTATGGAGATTCTTTGTCTCTGAAATCATGCAGCTCTGAAGTCATTGCATTCATCATTTTTGAACCAAGTGGTCTTCATAAAAGTTGTAGGCCTGGATCTTAGCTTTCAAATGGCTTTAGTTTGAGTCCAATATCATTTCTACAACTCCAAATACGTTCAAATTACTACACACTGCCCAGGCCCAATCACAGCTCCTCTGTTCTGACTTCCAAGCCCAATATCACCTTCAAGGAGTCCGATTCTGGAAAAGTGTTTAACATGAAAATTGTAGATATGGGTCTTAAATATTAAACATCCAAATTTCAACCCATTTGAAAACCTCTAGCCCAAAACCTGTGATGAACAGTACACGTAGGTCAAGCTGTCAGGAACAGCACTCTAGTTCTTACTTCAATCCCAATTTGAGTTATCTACTCGTGTGATTGGGCCTTTGAGATCTTCATGAAAATTATAGAGCTCTCTCTTATCTTTCAAATGCCACTAGAATCACCTCCAAAGACCATCTACAGCCCAAGATATGGCCAAAGTACAGAAACAGTGTAAGACGTAAATTATGCTAAAAAATTCAATTAAGTCTAATTTGAGTCCAAATTTACAAAACATAATAAAACTCAATCAATTAAGTACATAAAGAGTGTAAATGACTAAAAATGAAGGCTTATTAAAGTATCAAATATGTGATCATCAGTACACATAGAATACATTTAGAGGATAATGCTAAAACATCTCAACAACCTCAAAGAAGATTAAATCCACACATGAAAGAGGTAGTTAGAGCTGAAGTTCTTAAATTACTTGATGTTGGAATTATCTATCCTATCTCTGATAGCCAGTGGGTAAGCCCTACACAAGTTGTGCCTAAGAAATCTGGAATAACAGTGGTTGAAAATGAAAAAAGGAGAATTGATACCTACTCGAGTCTCATCTAGTTGGCATATGTGTATTGATTTCAGAAAATTGAATGCAGCCATTAGGAAAGACCATTTTTCATTGTCATTTCTTGATCAGATTCTGGAAAGAGTAGCAGGACATCCCTACTATTATTTTCTTGATGGTTATTCAGGGTATAATTAAATACTAATTGCATTAGAGGATCAAGAAAAAACCACTTTCACTTGTCCCTTTGGCACTTTTGCATAAAGAAGAATGCCTTTTGGTCTTTGTAATGCTCCGGCAACTTTTCAAAGATGCATGCTAAGTATTTTTAGTGACATGATTGAGCATTATTTAGAGGTTTTCATGGGTGATCTGACAGTTTTTGAAAATTCTTTTGAAAATTGTCTTGATAATTTGGAAAAAGTTCTTAAAAGATGTGAAGAAAACGGATTTGTATTAAATTGGAAAAAATGTCATTACATGGTTACCTCAGGAATAGTGTTAGGTCATGTGATATCTTCTAAAGGAATTGAAGTTGATAAGGCTAAAGTTGAATTAATTGCTTATTTGTCTTTCCCAAAAACAGTCAGAGAAGTTCGTTTCTTTTTAGGACATGCAGGATTTTACAGAAGATTTGTAAAGGACTTTAGTGCCATATCTAGACCTTTATGTAATCTTCTAACAAAAGATACACCATTTGATTGGACTCAAGATTGTCAGAAATCTTTTGAAAAATTAATCGGTCTTTTGACTTATGCTCCTATCATGCAATCTCCTGACTGGTCTTTGCCTCTTGAGTTGATGTGTGATGCTAGTGACTTTGCTGTTGGCGCTGTTTTAGGCCAAAGAAAGGAAGGTAAGCCTCATGTAATTTATCACGCAAGTCAAACTTTAAATAGTGCACAAATGAATTACACCACTACTTGAAAAGAACTACTTGTCTTTGTAATTTTTGCATTGGACAAATTTTGAACTTATTTAATTGGTTCATCCATTGTTGTTTTCACTTGATCATCTTTCTTGTTAGATATTTAATGTCTAAACAGGGATGCCAAACCTAGGTTGATATGATGGATCTTGTTGCTTCAAGAATTTAACATCACAATAAAAGACAAGAAAGGAGCCAAAAATGTTGTTGCAGATCATTTGTCAAGGCGACAACAAGCTCATCTTTTGATAGCACACCTATCAATGATTCTTTTCCCCGATGAATTTTTATTTTCTCAATTTCATGCCTTGGTTTGCTAACATTGTTAATTTTCTTATAACAGGTAAGATGCACATTCCTCAATTGGACACACCAAGACAGAAAAAAGTTTTTGATTGAGGTAAAAATTTCTTTTGGGATGACCCATATTTGTTCAAATATTGTCTGATCAAATCTTTCGGAGATGTGTACCTGACAATGAGGTAAGTAGTGTCATTAAATTTTATCATTCAGAAGCATGTGGGGGTCATTTTTCTTCAAAGAAAACAGCTGCGAAAATCTTGCAGTGTGGATTTTATTGGCCCACTTTATTCAAGGACAGTTATACATTTTGCAAAAGTTGTGAAAGTTGTCAAAAATTGGGGTCCATTTCTAAAAGAAATATGATGCCTTTGAACCCTATCATTGTCATTGAAATTTTTGATTGTTGGGGAATTGATTTCATGGGTCCATTTCCATCATCTTTTGGATTTGTGTACATTTTGGTTGCAGTTGATTATGTCTCAAAATGTATTGAGGTGATTCCATGTCGGCACAATGATCATAAAACAGTTTTAAAATTTTTAAAAGAAAATGTTTTGAGTCGATTTGGAATTCCTCGAGCTATCATCAGTGATGGGGGACCACATTTTTGCAATAAACCATTTGAATCCTTAATGAAGAAATATTGCATTACTCATAAAATTGCAACCCCTTATCATCCTCAGACAAGTGGACAAGTTGAATTGGCAAATAGGGAGATCAAACAAATTTTGGAAAAAACGGTTAACCCAAATCGTAAAGATTGGTCTTTAAGACTAAACGATGCACTTTGGGCTTACTGTCTCGCTTTTTTAAAACATCTTTAGGCATGTCTCCCTATCGGTTAGTTTATGGAAAACCATGTCATTTGCCTGTAGAATTGGAGCATAAAGCATTTTGGGCCATTAAAGCTTTTAACTTAAGTCTTGATGATGCTTCTAAGTTACGCAAATTGCAATTGAATGAACTTGAGGAATTAAGAAATGATGCATATGAAAACTCAAAGATTTATAAAGCTAGAACAAAAGATTTTCATGACAAATCAATTTTGAGAAAAACTTTTGAAATTGGTCAAAAAGTTCTGCTTTATAATTCTCGTCTTCACCTATTCCCTGGAAAATTGAGATCTAGGTGGATTGGTCCTTATATTGTCAAACAAGTGTATGCTTATGGGGCCATAGACATTGAGAATCCTAGGAATGGTATTGTATTTAAGGTCAATGGACAAAGACTCAAACCATTTCTGGAACATCAAGTTGTTGAGGTAGAATCCATTTTTCTTTCTAATCCTTGTTATGAGTAGAATTTATTTTAATGTTGTTTCTTTCTTTTTGCAGTTCTTTGTGTTCCCGGTTAAATGGCAGATAACGGTACTCCGTGACTCTCAAATCGGTTTGTTTTTCAGTTTCCCATAATAACTGATTTCTTCTCCTTTTAAAAATGGATGTCATTCTCTCAAATCTAATAAAACATTTTCCTTCTTTCCCTCTAAATGCTCTAACAAAAGTCTATGAAGCTAGGTGTGAAAGACTGAGATTGTTAATGTATAAGGGCATCCCAGAAGATATACGTTTAATAATCGAAGCAAAGGTTCGTTTAGCTGGTGAATCTTCAAATTCATTTGTCCCATACATGCCTGGTCTTGGTAAAAGTTCATTTTCAAAAAGGAGAAGAGCAAAAAAAATGAAAGTTTGTTACAAGTGTGCACGATGGAATTGCAACACGCGATGTCACTCTTTGGGGATGATTTCTATAAACAGAGAAGATAAAATATTCTTCATTAAGAATGGACTGAGTAAGGAGTCATTAGATAATATCTTATTGACTCTTGAGACGCATTCTTGTGGAATTGTGCAGCGTGAACTTCTTAATTTGTGGAATCTCTTCAGGGACGAGCAAGAGCGTTATAGTCTTGGGAATCTGACTCAAAAAGACCCTGTTTGCCAATTTATAAGAAAATTGGATGGGAAGCTTATCCTTGACTCATAGAAGGCATTTAAGCTGTTTCTTGACGTGAAACCAGAGGAAGATGTGAGCCATAATCATAACATGTATATATTATCTTGTACATTTTCAAAAAAAAAAAAAAAAAAAAAAAAAAAAAAAAAAAGAAGAAAAAAATGAAATAAAAAAAAGAATAAAAAGGGCAAACTTCGGTTGTACTTGGTCTTTAATTAGATTAGAGCCCCGCCGGTGGAGTGGCAGACCCGTCATTGACTCGGGTGGACCTTCGCACGCCGGTCGGTAAATAAGGTTCGTGTGCCATGCTCTGTAGAGAGCCGCGCAAGCATTCCCAGGTTTTAACCAAAGGCTCGCTGGCGATGAGACGAAAAGAAGCGTCCCATGTTTGCATTCTCACGTGACAATGCCTCTGAGCTGAATCCTATGATTTAATGCCATGGGCTCTTCAGCGACCTCTCACTGGCTGTGGTCACTGGTCGTCGTATTCAGATTTTCTCTCTTTAACTAGAGGGACGATGCATAGGCTGGGATATCCCACAAGCGGGAGGGAGAAGAATGCCCAGATTGGCTGAGCCGTCTTGGTATTATTGCACTCATGACGCGCAGTATAAAGATCTGTCATGAAACCTGTACATAAAGGTATGTAATCATTTATTATTATTATTTTATCTTTGTATGATTTTGTTGAATTTTGGTTTTGGACAGACGATCCTTTGGATGGGATCATTCGGGGGTTTCTAGACTTTTTTACCCTGATGGTTTTCTTGAAGTAAAAAAAACAAAAAAATAAAAAAAAACAAAAAAAAAAAAAAAAAAATTATTTTTAATTTCAAACTTTTTCGATAACACCAACCCTACCCATATAGGTACTATCATTACTTTTTCTACTCTCTTCCCTATTTAAACACTACATTTCCTTCACTTTCCTTCAACTCAAAATCATTCAAAGGAAGTGTAAGTGTAAAATGGAGGGAGCTTCTTCTTCTTCTATTCGTAGACTTACCAATATCTGTGTATTTTGTGGGTCAACTTATGGGAAGGGTTTAGAGTATGTAGACGCAGCAATCACTCTTGGTCGAACACTTGCTGCGAGGAAAATTCATTTAGCATATGGGGGAGGCAGCATTGGGTTAATGAAGGCTGTATCACTTGCTGCTCATTTAAAAGGCAGTCAAGTTTTAGGTATCATTCCTAGACCTTTAACTCAACAGAATATCACTGGAAAAATAATTGGGGAGGAGCTTCAAGTATCATCTATGAATGAACGAATGAGGACAATGCTTGCAAATTCTGATGCATTCATAGCCTTACCAAGTGGTTTTGGTACTTTGGAAGAAATTTTTCAAATTGTCTCTTGGGCTCAACTGAACATCCACCATAAACCCATAGGTTTGCTGAATGTTAATAATTTCTTTAATCTTTTGTTATATTTTCTTGACCATGCTGTAGAACAGAAATTCATCACACTTTCGGCAAGATGATTCCTTATTTTTGCTTCCACTGTTGATGAGTTGATTGATAAATTAGAAGTTTTTGTTTGTGAACTTGATCCAAGAATGTATTTCGGATAGATTGGTCAAGAGGCAAAGAAAACAAGGGAGCGGCAAAGAAAGCGAGCGAGGCAACAAAGAAGGAGGCAACAAGGAACAAGAGTGTGATTTGTCACTTCATCTATAACTTTCCTTTATCTTTAGTTTTATTTATCGTATTTTTTTCTCTGTTTAAATTTGTGTGAGATTTTTCTTTTCAGTAATTACAACAACAGGTACTATCTTTTATCCTTTACCTATCTATCTTTGACATTGAGGACAATGTTGTGATCTGGTTGGGGGGAAGGATAGTTGTGTAAAAAAAAATAAAAAAAAAATTAGGAAGTGTGTGTATTAATATGTTTTTTGTGTTTATATGTTTATCTGTAACTTACTAAACCAATTAAAGATGACAGAGTAAGGAGTAAATTTTACTCTTGAGACTCATCTTAGTTGAGGTAGTAACTAGTTTGTGTGGAAGTAATAATTCAAATTCAGGGAAATTTGCATGATTGACTTAATTGTCTTCTTTCTTAAAATTCACATGTTTGGTTATGGATGTTGAATTGGTGGACTGAGAATGATAGAATTATGCCTTGTGAGATTTTGAGCTTATTGATGAATGGATTGAACATTTGTACCATTCTTTTCTTTCTTGTGTGAATTTCACTCATGAAATTGTTGCTCTAGAACTTGCTTTGATTCTTTTTGAGACTACATTTTCATATGCATACATGAATATGATTGAGGCATTTTTCTTAAAATAGCTACTTTAGCCAAATAGCCAACCTTGTATATTTTCCGTTGCTTAACCCCTTTGAGCTTATTTGACTATTCTTTGTTACGAACTCATTATGTGCCTTAAATGAAAAATCATATTCTTATTTGACCTTAGGGAATAAGAGAACATTAGTTTTGTCATTCGATGAGTCCTTGAACAAGTGTGGGGGTGTGTGTGCATAATGGTTAAAAAAATGTATACATGATCTTTTTGTAAAAAAAAAAAAGAAAAAAAACAAAAAAAAAAATCAATCAAAAAAAATGTAAAAAAAAAGGGTCAACAAGGTAATAAAGGAAAGGAAAAGAATATGTAAAGGGAATTTGTATTAGGTGGAGTTGGGATGAACTTTCATGCTTATTAATTGAATTCAGCTCTTATGTTCTTTTATTCTCTGGTATTTAACTTGTCATATCCATATTACCTCCTCCTTTACCTTAACCTCATTACAGCCTTGAATAAAGTCCTCATGATTTGTGTGTGTATGTGTTCTGAGTAATGGAGAAGTAGAAGATAAGCAAGTTTATGGTAGTACAATTTTCATGGGTTGAATTGAGTGAAATACAAACCTTTTAAACACTTGAGGGATTGAGAGTGAATCTTGTGAAAATCTATCATTCTTGACTCATGCTTTTCAATTGAAATATCCTTACTTGTTGATTTGAGATATGAAAATATGTTACCTCATGAATGTTTTGATTACTTGAATGATTAATTGCTCTTCATTTGTAAATATTATTAGAAATTGAGTCTTTTAGAGTGTTTAGCTTTTGAGTCTGTTTCATTTTTTTTTTAGTTTTGGTCTTGTGTTTTGCCCAGGAGTGCAAAAAGTTAAGTGTGGGAGAATTTGATGATCACATATTTGATACATTAATAAGCCTTCATTTTTAGTCATTTATACTCTCTATGTACTTAATTGATTGAGTTTTATTATGTTTTGTAAATTTGGACTCAAATTAGACTTAATTGAATTTTTCAGCATAATTTACATCTTACACTATTTCTGTACTTTGGTCATATCTTGGGCTATAGGTGGTCTTTGGAGCTGATTCTAGTGGCATTTGAAAGATAAGAGAGAGTTCTATAACTTTCATGAATATCTCAAAGGCCCAATCACACGAGTAGATAACTCAAATTGGGATTGAAGTAAGAACTAGAGTGCTGTTCCTGATAGCTTGACCTACGTGTACTGTTCATCACATTTTTTGGGCTAGAGGTTGTCAAATGGGTTGAAATTTGGATGCTTAATATTTAAGACCCATATCTACAACTTTCATGTTGAACACTTTTCCATAATCGGACTCCTTGGAGGTGATATTGGGCTTGGAAGTCAGAACAGAGGAGCTATGACTGGGTTTGGGCAGTGTGTAGTAATTTGAACGTATTTGGAGTTGTAGAAATGATATTAGACTCAAACTAAAGCCATTTGAAAGCTAAGATCTAGGCCTACAACTTTCATGAAGACTACTTTGTTCAAAAATGACGAATGTAATGACTTCAGAGCTGCATGATTTCAGAGACAAGGAATGTTCATAATTTCCCACTCACCTAAAGTCATTTGGTATTTTCCACTCATTTTTCACTCATCCACCCACTAATGACTCACCCCCCTTGTCATTTTGTATCTCTAATCTTCTATAAAAGGGGGCATTGGTAGATCATTTCGTGAATTAGGTTTTAGGTACCAAAATAATGCTAGTTTGTTACTAGGTTTTCTTGTAGTAATTTTCCTTTGTTCTAAATTGAAGTCATGTTTTTCTTCTTCTTCTTCTCTTTTTCTTTATTCTTATCTATAAGTGACTAAGTTTCATTTTACTTGGGTGAAGGGGTGAAGCTCTTGGTAATGAAATAAGATTAGATTAATTTCTATCTTGTGCTTAAATGATATATTTTCAAGTGATCATTATACGTATTGTATTTTGTTTCCATACCCTCCTTGTAAAGTAGAGTTCTTGATTTGTTGTAGATAAGAGATTTGCACAATGAATGCTTTAACCCATTTACAAGTAGTGGTGTTAGAAACTCTCCTTATAAAGTGGAGTTCTTGATTTGTTGTAGACAAAATATTGGCACAATAAATACTTTAACCCATTTATAAGTGGTAGTAATATTTTTTTGGAAACATAATATAAATACGTATATAGTTTTAATAGACTTTTAACGTTATATTTTCCAATTGGAACCTCCATGCTGTGAAGATTCTAATTGAGTTATAAAAGGAATTAATCTTACCTTTATTTTATTTACCAAGAGTGGATCTTTTAACCCAAGTAATTAATTTTTACTATAGTAACAAAATAATTACTTTACCTTAAATAATCTTTAACAATTCCCTGTGGATCGACCTCGGACTCCCGAGAAATTTATTACTTGAGACAACCTGCACTTGGGTTTGTAAATGCAACAACTAAAAAGTGTGCATCAAACTCCTTACAAGCCTTAGTAATAGCAATGAACTCAGTCTTAGTAGTAAACAATGCAACACACTTTTGCAACCTATATTGCTAAGCCACAGCTCCCCTGCAAAGGTAATCAAATAGCTAGAAGTAGACTTTCTAGAATCAACATCTCCTACCAAATATTGAATCTGTATAACCATAAAGAATAAGTTTCTCAATTCCAAAATAGAGCTTCAAACTAGAAGTGCCCTGGAGATATCACAATATCCACTTCACAGCTTTTCAATGCTCTCTTCAATGATTGGAAAGAAAATGACTAACCACATTAACTGTATAAGTTATATTAGGCCTTGTGTAAACCATTGCACACATCAAACTTCCTACTGCAGATACATAAGGAATACGTTGCATGTCTTCTTTCTCTTCTTCACTAGAAGGAGCTTGTCTAGTGCTAAGCCTAAAATGTAAAGTAAGAGGTGTGCTTACAACTTTAGCTTTATCTAAGTGAAACCGTTAAAGCACTTTCTCAATGTATTTCTCATGAGATAACCACAACTTCTTGACCACTCTATCATGAGTAATATGCATGCCAAGAATATGTCTTGCTGGTCCTAAGTCTTTCATTGCAAAAGACTTACTAAGCTCCTTATTCAACCTGTCAATTTTAGAAGAATTGTGAAAAACAATAAACATATCATCAACATAGAGTAATAAAATGATGAATTCATTATCAGAAAAATTACTGCACAAACATACAATGATCAGAAGTAGTCTTCTTAAATCCCTGTTGAATCATAATAGACTCAAACTTCTTGTACCATTTCCTCGGGGCTTGTTTTAAGCCATACAAACTTTTCTTCAACTTGTAGACATAATTTTCTTTACCCTTTATCACAAAACCTTCAAGTTGATCCTTGTAAATCTCCTCCTCCAAATCACCATGAAGGAAAGCAGTTTTTACATCCATCTATTCAACCTCTAAATCAAGACTGGCTACTAAACCAAGAACAACTCGTATAGAAGATATTTTAATAATTGGTGAGAAGACCTCCTCAAAATCAATACCCTTTTTTTTTACAGTAGCCTTTGATAACTAATCTAGCTTTGTATCTTGGAGTGGAAGTATTCTCATCATTCTTCAACCTGTAAACCCACTGATTTTGCAAAGTTTTCTTGTCCTTAGGCAACTTGACCAGCTCAAAAGTATGGTTGTCAAGCAAAGATCTTATCTAATTATTCATTGTTATAACCCATTCTACTTTCTGCTCACTCTCCATAGCCTCTTCGTAGCACTCAGGTTCTCCCCCGTTAGTGAGGAGCACATATTCATTAGATGAGTAACGGGTAGAAGGAATAAGATGTCTAGAAAACCTCCTAAGTGAAGCAATAGGTTCATCAACAACCTCATGAGCAGAAGCATCTACCACATCAGCAACATTATCAACAACATCCTTAAATTGATCACCTTGAATATGATTATGCACATCATCATGATTGGTAAAATCAACTACATCAGGCATATGAGGCTCAAGAACTGGATCAATATCAACCAAACCATCACTACTCGAAGACTCTGACTTCTTTGCTTTATCAATATCTTCAATGGTCTAATCCTCCATGAAAATAACATCACGACTTCTAACAAACTTCTTCTCAACTAAATCATATAACCTATAACCAAACTTATCATGACCATAGCCAATGAAGATGCACTACCTAATCTTGACATCCAACTTAGACCTCTCATCTTTGGGTACATGTACAAATGCTCTACACTCAAAGACATGTAAGTGGTCATAGGAAACATCCTTTTCATACCACACACTGTTAGGAACATCAGTCTGCAAAGCAACAGTAGGAGATAAATTAATAACATGTACAGCAGTATACAAAGACTCACCCCAAAAAGATTCATATAACTTTGCTTCAAAAAGCAAACATCTAACTCTCTACATCAATGTCTTGTTCATCCTTTTTGCCAAGACATAAAGTTGAGGAGTCTTAGGGGGCGTATTCTGGTGTCTAATATATCCTGCTGTTTGCAGTACTCATCAAATGGTCCACAATATTCACCACCATTATTAATGCGAACACATTTCATTTTCTTCCCTATTTTTCTCTCAACAGAAGCCTGAAACTACTTAAAGACACCAAGCACCTAATCCTTAGCCTTCAAGGCATAAACCTAAAGTTTCCTTAAATGATCATCAATGAAAGTTATAAAGTAAAGCGCACCACCAAATGTTCTAGTCCTCATTAGACCACAAAGATTTGAATGTACCAATTCAAGTACCTCTGATTTCCTAAAAGAATGATGACTCTTGAAAGAAACTCTATTATGCTTCCCAACCAAACAATAAACATACTTTTCCAAACTTGCACCCTTCAAACCTAAAAGCAGATTCCTTTTGGCCAAAGTATCAAGTCTCTTCTCACTAATGTGGCTAAGTCTCTTGTGTCATAACTCTGACTGATTATCACACCCAGCTATATTAACAGCATCAACAGAAACTGAAGCCTTGGTCTAGTACAAACCTGAACACTTCTTTCCATGTGCTACAACCAAAGAACCCTTGGAGAGTTTCCATTGTCCATCACCAAAGGTACTAAAATAACCATCATCATCAAGAACACTGGCATAAATCAGATGTAAACGAATGTCTAGTACGTGTCTGACATTATTCAAAATCAACTTTGTCCCATTATTGGTTTCCAAACAAACATTGCCAATTCCAATCACTTTTGACATACCATCATTACCCATATTCAAAACCCCATAATCACTAGGAGTATAAGATGTGAAGAAATCATTCCTAGATGTCACATGAAAACAAGCACCACTGTCAACAACCCAGCTGGTCTCATCACAAGCAACATTAATCAAATTCTCAATACAAATAATCATAAGATCTCCTCCAGTAGTGGTGGCAACATGATCATCATTGTCATTTTCCTTCTTTTGTTGCTTGCCCTTGTTCTCCTTTTTCTATTGGTAGCAAAACCTTTGGACATGCTTCTTTTTACCAAAATAGTGACACTCAAGGTTTTTGTATTTGGACCTTGATTTGCTTCTACTCTTGGTTCTGCCTCTATTGCCTTGTCCCTGATCCCTCTCACTGCTTCTGCCCTGTTTTCAGTAACCAAAACCTCTAATTGTGAAGAGGATGCCTACTGAGTTCATTGTCTGACTTCTTCATTCAAAACAGCAATATTTATATAATTCATGGTCACCACACCTCTAGGAGCAAAACTAGTCAAAGTGACTTTGAAATTTTCCCAAGAATCAGGTAGAGTATTAAGTAACCAAAGTTCTAAAATCTCATCTTCAAATTTTACACCCATGTCAGGCAACTGGTCAAAGCATATATGAAAATCACTCAAGTGATCAGAGAAAGAACTACTATCCTTGTAACTCAAGTTCATAGCCTGTTCAACAAAAACATTTTATTGTTCCCAGATTTAGAGGCATACAAAGTCTCAAGCTTCTCCCACAAAGTTTTGGCATGTGAATCATTAGCAATATGATTCAAAACATTATTATCTACTCATTGCCGAATAAAGCTACAAACCATCTCATGCTCAAAAGCTCATTCTCCATCAGGTTTAGCATCAGGCTTTGCACTAGCAAATACTAGTAAATATAATTTTTTCACAAATAATAAATCTTTCATCTTTCCTTTCTGTTTGTGGTAATTTGTATCATTCAAACTAATCATTCTACTATAATTAGACTTCATCCTTCAATCAAGAAAACAAACAAGTAAATAGCTCTGATACCAACTGTTAGAAAAGAAAGGAGTGTGTACACAGCAGAAGCAACAACATACAAATGGACAATAAAATCTTTCCCACTTGAAAGAACCTGTGAGGAGCAAAATATATAGCCAACCAACATATCTACCAAAAATATATCCAAGAATGCACAAAAATAAATAGGCAAAGAGAACACACACAATTTTAATGTTGAAAAGTCTCATCTGGTAAAGTCCCCTGACAAAAAGGTTGAAAAGTAAGAAATGAACAGAGGAGTATGTCAATAAAGGGTTAAAGTAAAACTATGCATAGCCTGGCTTCCTGATCCAATTCATTAATACCTTGTAAACAAGGCCAAATCCACCTTCTCCTAATTTAGATTACTCTAAAAAGTTATTAGTGGTCTGCTGAATCAAAATTGAAGGGAAAGTAGGAAGGTCTAGATTCAATGAATCCTTTCCTTGAACGTAAGTGCTAGCATGATTAATTATAATTGAGATTATGATTGATCACAAATGATTTTAAGGACGATTGTAATTGATTTAGTACAAAATTAGATTGATTTAGTACATAATTATATTTTATTATTTTTTCTTTTCTGTATAGCAACCTTCTTGTATAAATAAAGGTTAGTCATCCTGTATTCATTTATTTAGAAATATACACAAATTTATTAATATTTGTCTCATTGTTTCTGTTTCTATCATGATATCAAAATCATGACATCTACCTTGAAGAGAACTTCTAACTTGGTATCAGAGAGTCTAGGCTCTCAGTCTAATCCTAAATTCTAGACTCCATTTCAAATTAATGTCTTAGATTCCAGACTCCGTTCTGATGCCAGACTCTGTTTTAGATTATTGTCCAAGATTCTAGATTCTATTTTGATGTCAAACTCTGTTTTAGACTCCGTCTTAGATTTCAGACTTTGTTCTGATACTAGGCTCCGTTATAGACTCCGTCCTAGATTCTCGACTCCATTCTTATACCAGACTTTAGACTCCAGACTTCGTCTTAGATTCCAAAATGCAGAATCTAGACTTCGTCTTAGATTCCAAACTCTAGACTCAATCATCAACCTGACCGATTTCGCACTCTGGTTTCCAAACTCAAGTTTGTTTCTTCTATACCCACTTGAGTTTGAGGGGGGATGTTAGTGTGATTAATTATAATTGAGATTATGATTGATCACGATTGATTTTAGGGATGATTGTAATTGATTTAGTACAAAATTAAATTGATTTAGTACATAATTATATTTTTTTTCTATATAGCAGCCTTTTGGCATAAATAGAGACTAGTTTTCCTGTATTTAGTTATTAAAAAATATATACAAATTTATCAATATTTATTTTCCTGTTTCTATTTCTAGCAATGAGGATTAAAAGCTATAGGAATGTTGTCAACCTGCATTGCATCTACTAAGCAAGCTAGTAACTTTGTAAGTCTTATTGTCATAGGTGAGTTTGTGAAATGAGCTAAGAGAACTTTAAGCATTTTTGTAACTTGTGATAATTACCTTTGCATAGCCCATTCCTGCTCCAGGAGTAGTAGACACAGCAAATTAGTATAGCTACTGCCACCAACACACTTACTATGGTAATGATCAAGGTTTTGGAATTACTTGTACTTTCCTGCTTGGCTGCAACAAAAGCATAGATGAACATGTTGCATTTCTTTTTCACTTATATACCGAATTCATTTCATAAGCACACAAATGTTCTGGAAAGTTCTAATTTTCCAATTGCATCAGATCAAAAAAGAGAATGAAGGCTTACAATTAAACAATTATTAAAAAAAAAACTAATTTGCATATTTTGCAAAGGCGAAATTATGTATTTTCTAACTGCTCATTGTCACATATAAGACTATGTCAGCCTGTATGAACTGTTGAATAATGACGTGAAATAGGTCTTGCATTGGTCTATGGATTTTTATTACATGAGCCCTGAGGTTTCAAAAAATTCTTATGCTAACATAAATTTTCACTAGATTGAATGTATGTTGGGAGTTCGGGGACAAGCACAATTAAGCTGAGAAAAATTATTAGAAAATGTGCTCTCAAAAATCGCTTAGGAGATTGTTCACCTTAATCACAAATATGCTCTTTAAATAATTGTTCAAATTAGCACTTGGATAAAGCCATAAAGGAAGAAGACTAAATACCACATACACGATGCTAAGAAAGGAATCCTCTAATATCTCATTTAGGTATGTGTTTGACACGAGGCCCCTAACTCACCTGGGTTAGGAGTTTTGTGGGTCAAACTAAAAATGACTACATATTATATGGGTTCAAGACCAATCAAACCCTACATGAACTTTTTTGTAATTCACTCGCTAATTATTCTTTTTGGTCATAGGTCAGCCTGAACCAGATAGGTCCAAAATATAATTGTTAAATGAATCAACGATAATATATTAATCCAATTCACCCTATTTATAAGACTAACAACATGTTTGGTTTTTCATCCAATTTAGAGATTAAAACACATAAGGTAAGGGCTGATGAGAAAAATAAGGAAATAATTTTTTTCATATTCATATTCTATTATCCATGTGCTTGTATTAATAAAATTTTAAACCATTTATATTTTCATCAATAGTTATTAATGATGCATTTTCTCTTTAAACTGTCTACCTTACTTTAAATATCCAAATTAGTTTCTTTCAAAACTATGTTATTTGAATATCTAAAATACAACACTCACCCCTCTTACTTGAGGATCATACATGAGTCATACTCACATATGATATAGTGTCTCATGTGGGTATCATATTCTAAGTGTTAAAAAACAATTTTTGTTTTTAAGTAGTTAACCCACACTTAGCAATCTCACCAATTATTTGACTCTTCGCTGCCAACTGAGCCTGATCAAAAGTCAAAACAAGATTATTTTCCTTGATACCATTTTTTTTTAAACTTTTTTTCTTCATTTGATTTCAACTCAAACATGACGACTGTTCCGTCCTCTACTTGAAGGATTTCACCAAGACACTCCAAGTAAGAGTAGAGAAGAATAAACATGTTTAACCTTGACTGTCAGGCCAGTTTATATAAAGATTTAGAAAATTGACTCTCTGAATACTTTTTGTTTAGGTCATTTAAAATTTTAAACGTTATGTATAGATATTATGACGCAAGGCCATTATGTTTGATCAATTATTATAGTATGAGACATTATATCTAATCATTATGATACAAGGTCGTTATATATGTTAGTGGATTGTATTAAACAACTTAATCATTTATAAAGATGAGTCAAATTTATAAATAATGGCATGTCAATTTAACTAGGACACTGACACCACTTTGTTAACTGTTACTGAATTTGCAGTTTAAGACAACAACAATGTTACTTGGACTAATCATGGTTCCACCTATCAGTCCAATCAATAATTGGGGTATGGAAAACAGAACTGGTCTACCTATCAGTCCAATCATGCTTCAATAGTAGGGGTATTGAAAATCGGCCTTTGTCCCAGCGAACCGATCAACTTGGTCAAACCAAACCGCAAATTTAAAGTTGGATTGATCCATGTAGCATCATATTTTTTTTATTTTTTCCTTTGTTCAAAGGTGGAATTGTTGGCAATTGAACCCTACTCATGTAGGAAGCCAGCGTTCCAACCAGTACACCAAGTGGCTTGTTGTGCTGTTGTGTTAACTTCATTATTTATATTACTTTCTCAATTTTTTTGAAGTCTACCAAGAAATTTTCAAATTTTAAATAAGAAATAGCATTATTTTCAAATATTATAAATATAATATAATATAAAATATTTAAATATTAATATTATATCATGTAAGATATATTTCCGTTATTGTAATAATTTTTATTAATAAAATTGTTAAGAGTTTTATCAGTATTTTATTTATTTATTGAGTACTTTATTTGTTATATAATATTACCCCAAACAGTATTTTTAATATTAGCAGAATAATTTTCTAATTTAAAAATAAAAAGAATTTAAAATATTAAATTTATATTTATGAATATTAATGATATTGATAAAAGAATTAGTATAATAATTCCATATACATTTCGGTTCGACCATGATTCAATTAAGATGGTTGAGTCATTACACCATGAACCAATTCTGATACCAATTTAATGACAATTGGTCTAATTTTCAGAACTTGCATATAATCCTCAAACTTGGTCCCACGTCTTGAAGCCATAACCGCCTATGCTACCTTTGACCCATAGCATTGTGGAACTTTCTCTAATACAACCTTCAAACATTCACTAGCAAGGTCTCTCCCACACTGCACCAACCCATACCTTTTCTCATTGCCACCCCAATTGAACTCACTAATTGCCCAAGATTGGTTGCTCTCTACAGTTGCTATTCTTATCAAACCCTGCATGTAATTGTTGGGAGTAAAATATTTAAGTTCTAATTCAACGATTGGATATTGATATTAGAGAAGTGTGGATCCGACAGAAGTGTTAAAATTCCAAAGTGTTGAACCGGTGAGAGGATTAAATGATCAGAAGCTGGTTTTGTCAAAAGTTAAGAAAATGTTAGTATTAAATACGTGACATAACTGTCATATACGTGTCAAATTCTTATAAGTCAATTATTTTTTTTAGTTTGCCTATAAATATTAGTGTTCATAATATATAAAGGGAAGTTATTTGCTGATACACAATCCTAAAATCTCACTCAAGCAGATTAACGGATTTGATCTAAGTATGTTTTCTTTTTATATTCCAAGTCATTTAAGTTAATGCAATGTTTTCTTAATTCATTTATTTTCAAGTCTTGTTCTTTAAATTTCTTTAAATTTCGTTGTTTTCTTTACATGCTTTCTTTTATTGTTTTCTTTTGAATTTCTGCACTTTAATTTTTTGCAACAATTTCTTTATTTTCTTTAAACTTTTCAAAGCTTTCTTTATTGAGCTTTTGTTTATTTCTTATTTCTTGCATTAAGCTTTACAAATTCTTGTTGTTTGTTTTAAGTTTGTTTTCAAACCCTTTTATTAAACGAGATTACCACATAACTCAGAACCTAAATTCGTTCGATAAGTAAATATTTGTTTAGTGGAAATTGTCTTGACTAAAATCCCACTTAAACAAATTGGCACGCCTTGTGGGACGAGTTCAGAGTAACTCGTAGTGTCACAAGAAATGGTTTTATGCATTTAAGAAGTGGCAAATTTATTTACTCTTCTCAAAATACACAAATCATGAGTAACGTAAGTAACCAGATGTCGGATACACCTTCGACAGCCGTTACTGCGTCACCCTCGACCGTTGTTAGTACAAGTCTGGTGGATGATACTATAACAACTGGTTCTCTCTGAAGTAATCCGGTGTTAGAACAAGTGTTGCCTGGAATGACTCAGCCATCACCAAGTCAACCAAGTAATCAAAGCATAATGAATTCAAATTCAAGGTTTGTACTACAATATGGGTTGCCACCCAATTATGTTCCTCTTGTAAAGACACAAATGAGACTTGGCTCCACTTTGGCCAATACTGTCAACCAATTAGTGGCTTCACAAGGCCAACCACAGATAAGTTAAGCCTTGGTAAGTTTTAATGGTCAGGGAGCAGGGGTTGCAAGTATAAGTAATCCAACTCTTTTTAGATAAGAGAGATTGAATTTGGGACCAGTTTTCTCAAATATGACGAGAGACACTCCTCAAAATGTAACAGGGCCAACCATGAATTCTTTGACCAGCTTTCGACAATAAATGGATGAAAGCAACCATGAAATGGTGCATATATTCACTCAGTAAATGAGTGCTGTGATTACACCAATCATGGAAAATACAAATAATGTTTGTAGTGCATTGGCCCAACAAATGGCAAGGCTAAATCAAGCCTTGGGAATAAGAGAATTGGCCAATAATAATGCTCAAGGAACCCAGCCTGGGGCAAATATAGAAATGACTACACCTCAGGTGAATGTGGGACAAAATCAACAAAACTTAGATCAACCTAGGCAAAATGATCAACCATGCCTAGAATATGGTAATGTCCATGTACTCCATCGAGGTGATGAGGATCAAATGGCTAGGAATGATGCAGCCATGAGATTGCTTCAACGGAATCTTGGGGGGCACCAAGTGGTTAAGCAAAATGTAAATCAAGTGATGGAACAAGTGCTGAATAGGTTTGGGTTCAATATTGGATATGCCAACCAACCCTACTTTGTTTCGGCATTTCCCGAGTGAGTGCAACAAGCAGAATTGCTCAGAGGAATTAAAATTCCTAAACTTTCTAAGTTTGCTGGTGAGAGCGGGGAATCGACCGTCGAGCATGTTGCATAGTATACTATAAAGATGGGGGAGTTGGCCACTATTGAAAGCCTTAAAATGAGATCCTTCCCAAGTTCTCTTACCAAAAATGCTTTCTCTTGGTTCACGACATTGAGGCCAAATTCGGTACATTCTTGGGTTCGATTGGAAAGAAGTTTTCATGACCAGTTTTTTAGGGGAGATTTGAAAGTAGGACTTACAGATCACTTCAATATCAAAAGAATGTACAATGAAATTGTGGATGATTATCTTGCTAGGTTTTAACAAATGAGGAATAGATGTTTTACTCTCATACCTGAGGTTGAAATAGTAAAGATTGCTGTAGGAGGTTTAGACTATTACATAAGAAAGAAATTAGTAAACTAACATTTAGTTGATCTTGCCCAACTAGGTGATAAAGTTAGGCAAATAGAACAACTAAAAGCTGAGAAAGTTCAAAAACAAAATAGATTCCTTAAAAGAGAAAAAGTAGCATTTGTTGGATTAGGTGAATCCGACAATGAGACTAAAAATAACAATGATAAATTTGAAGTTAACATTGCTGAACTTCAAAACGGTCCTCCTTATGTGTGTCAGGCTTTACAGCCTATAATAAATAAGGAGAAAATGAATTATGTCAATAAGAAAACATATACATTCGACGTAAGAAAAGCCGATGAAATCTTTGATTTATTGTTAAAGGATAAACAAATTAAATTATCTGAAGATCATAGGTTACTAAAACTTGATGAAATAAAAGACCAAAAATATTGTAAATTTCATAATAATTTCAGTCATGTTACTAATGAATGTATTCGTTTTAGATATATAATCCAGAAATCATTAATGGATGGGCGTTTGAAGTTTGCTGACAAGCCTAAAGCGGATATGAAGATTGATACAGATCTGTTTCAGGTTGGAGTGTCCTATGTTGATCAGCAAGTTCCTTTGAATGTTGGAATGCTCAACATAAGGGATTTGCGGGACTTCGACATTGACATGGAGGATGCGATGGACATCTTTTCAAAGCCAAGAGAATCTCTTGAAGCATTCCTTGAAAAGGAAAAGGAGAAAGGCAATGTGAGATTATGTCCAAGATATAATGTAGTATATGATGAATTTGCTGCAAAGAAAGTTACTGAAGGACAATAAAGTGACCCACAGGGTTAGAAGAAGCTTTTTGACAAGAAAAATTAGAGACCACAGAAGCCTTTTTATACTCCAAAGCCGAGGCAAGTTTATACACCTAAGCCTAACATGAACGACTGGTTGGTTGAGCCATCTAGTGAGAATATGGGAAGAAATTCATTTTCCAGAGGCCATGTCGGACCAACTAGGACTAGAGTTCCGCCTGCCAATGTTACTGTGGATAGGTGGGTAAAAATTTCTACAATGGCACGTATTTTTGACAAAATGTGGCTGCCAGGAAGAACGGATTTCAGAGAGATTAACCATTTTGGAATGAAGATTACAGACATGGTAGGATCAGTCAAGGAGAAGCTATGATTAGCCAAGATGTAGCAGGGACATCAAAGTCTTTACCTTTGTCAAAGAGTCGAAAAAGAAAGCTGCAGAGATTGAGACAAGCACAGAAAAGAAGAAATATGGTTGAGGGTTTAGTTATCAAGGAACAACCCACAAAGACAGGATGTTTGGTGGTTGAAAACAAGCCAGTATCAAACCAAAATGAAGATGACAAGAAGCTGAAGAGTATTGTCAAGAAAGAATTTGTGGATACAAGGGGATCAATCCCAGTGGAGCCGATAACAACTGCAGTTAGTCGGCTTGATATGAATGATAATTCCCGACATGAAAAGCTTGCTGAGATAAAGAAAGGAAAACAGGTTCAATGGCCTATTCCAAGTAAAGTCAGAAGAAAATTGCCAATTGGACTAGTGGCAGCAGAGAAGGAAGCAAAGAAAAATAATTTAGCCGTGGAAGGAAATAAGGAAACGGCTAGACTGAAGGTTGAAAAGATAACAAGAATGGTCGAAATCAAGGACTATAAAATTGATAGTGAGGATGTAGAAGAATGGTCAAAAGAAGAAATCATGAAAGTCTAGGAGGATCCTGATCTAGATGTCGAGTGGAGAAAGAAAATGCTTGACATAGTCAAGGGGAGGAGAAGATTGGCGAAGCCTGATTGCAAAGACATGGACTGAATGACTGATGAAGTTATTGAGGCCTTGAATGATCCAGATGATCTTTTAGGCCTTGATGATTATGATCAACTCGGTATGGATTTCAATTTGGACAAGGATCTGGATGATATTATAATGGTTATGGAGAATAATTTGTCATCGGAAGATTACTTCAGAATTGGAAGGTACAAAAATGATGAGGAATTTTCTAATGATGAAGAGTTTCTAAATACAATGAGTGTAAATCTAATTTCAGTTTTACCTATTGAATTCGTAGGGTATCATGAAATTGAATATACTGGGGGAAATGAAGAAGACTTAGTTGATCTTAGTGATCATTGGCTCCTCTTTCAAGATAACATGATCACAGTGTTCGATAATTTCATGCAATTTAAAAAGCCGACAGAAGAGCAGAAGGCTCATCTATGTCCATTACACATCAAGGCTCTGTTAGAAGGCAAGCCCACAAATAGAGTCTTGATAGACGGGGGGGCAACTATCAATTTGATCCCAAGGACAATGCTTAAGAAACTTAGGAAAAATGAGTCTGATTTGATGTCGACCAACATGATTGTCACTGACTTCAGTGGCAAAACTTCCCCGTCAGATGGAGTAGTGATATTAAACGTACAAGTTGGATCTATCGAAAGGTTGACATTGTTTGTGGTAATTCCATCAAAGTCAAGTTGTAATCTTCTGCTAGGAAGAGATTGGATACATGTCGTCGGAGTAATACCATCGATGGTTCATCATAAGCTTATTCTCTGGAATGCAGATGATCATGTAGAGATAATAGAGGCAGATGATAGCCCTTGTTATCTACAGTAACTTCATGTCTATGTTAAAATATAAGCTCTAAATGTCAAGCCAGTCACGGCAAATAATAGAATCATTAACAAAGATGCACTTGAAGTGTGCTTAATGGACCAATTTGGCATTCGACTAGTAAATAAGGCCGAAAAAGATCGGCCAAGCACTAGTTATGAGTGTTAAGGATCAATTAGACAGATAGTCGGCCTATTTGGCCGATAGCGCAGTATACACCACTGAAGGTGTATTGTTAGACTGTATAATAGATTATGGTCCTTTGGGATTTGAGAAAGGACTTGATGAAAAATAAAGTGTAAAGGTCGAAGATCCTTTGAAGAGATAAACTTGGGCATTGAAACAGACGTAAGGCCTATATTTGTGAATTCATTTCTGCCAAAGGAATTCAAGGAACAACTTGTCAACTTAATTGAAGAATACAAAGATTACTTTGCATGGGATTATGATGAAATGCCTGGGTTAAGCAGAGATCTTATCGAGCATAGATTGCCATTGAAAGAAGGTTGCAGACTTGTCAAGCAAGCCAACAGGAGATTTGCACCTGAGGTGGTTTTAAAGATAAAGGAAAAGGTTGAAAGATTACTCAAAGCCAAGTTCATCAGAACAACCAGGTATGTCGAATGGCTTTCAAACATTGTTCTTGTAATTAAGAAAAATGGCAAGTTAAGAGTATGTGTAGATTTTAGAAATTTAAATACTATTACACCTAAAGATGAATATTTTATGCCAATTGCAGATATGTTAGTTGATGCCATATCTGGACCTAAATTGTTAAGTTTTATGGATGGTCATGCAGGTTATAACCAAATTTTTATAGCTGAGGAAGGTGTGTCAAAAACTGCCTTTAGGTGTCCAGGAGCCATTGGGACATATGAATCGGTAGTCATGTTTTTCAGTTTAAAGAATGCAGGGGCCACCTATTAGAGAGTAATGAGCACAATCTTCCATGATGTCATTGCAAATTTTATAGAGGTGTACATCGACGATGTAATTGTTAAGTCAGAGACAAAGGAAAGTCATTTGACAAACTTGAGGCAGACATTCGACAGGATGAGGAAGCACAGCCTCAAGATGAATCTGGAGAAATGTGGTTTTGGAGTATTGGCTGCCAAATTATTAGGTTTCTTAGTCCATAAGAAAGGTGTCGAGGTGGACAAGAATAGAGCCAAGGTAGTTTTAGAGGCCACACCACTGACGAACAAGAAGGAATTATAATCTTTTTTAGGAAAAGTGAATTTCATGAGAAGATTCATATCCAATTTGTTGGGAAGAACCAGAGTTTTCGCTTCATTGGTCAAGTTGAAGGTTGAACAAAACTTTTGTGGGAACCTTACCACTAAGAAGCCTTCGACCAGATAAAGCGGTATTTGACAAACTCACGGATCATGATGCCCCCAGTGCCTAGTAGATCATTGAAGTTGTATATATCAGCATCAGAAGAAACCATAGGGAGTATGCTGGCTCAAGAAGATGAACATGGCGTCGAAAGAGCCGTGTATTATCTTAGTTGAGTTTTAAATGATGCTGAGAGAAGATATTGTGCAATAGAGGAACTTTGTTTAGCATTATATTTCTTATGTACTAAACTCAAATATTATATTGATGCCTTGTAATATATTGGTTATGTCAAAAACTGATATAACAAAATATATGTTGTCAAAATCAGTGTTAAATGGATGTATTAGAAAATGGATCATTGCTTTGTCAGAATTTTCTTTACAATATGTTCCAATGAAAACTGTAAAAGGCCAAGCAATTACTGATTTCTTGGCCGACCACCCCTATTTTGATGTTGATAACATAAATTTTATCGGTTTAAAACCTTGGTGTTTATATTTTGACGGTTCAAGACATCAAAATGGAATTGGAGTAGGAGTTTTAATTGTTTCTCCTCAAGGTACTCCAACTAAGTTCATGTTTGAACTTAAGTATACCTGTTCCAACAATGAGGCTGAGTATGAAGCCTTAATTATCAGGTTAGAAATACTAGTAGAAATGAAAGCACATAATGTGCATGTTTTTGGTGATTCACAATTGGTCGTCAAATAGCTTGCCCAAGAATATAAATGCATCAGTTATAATCTAACAAAATACTATATTGTGGCAAATAAGCTGATAGAGAAATTTGACGAAGTAACTGTCGAACACATCTCTAGAGGTTTAAATGAAGAAGCTAATGAATTGGCACAAATAGCCTCTAGGTATAAAATTTCGTCCAAGGTTCTAACAAATCTAATGGAAATTAGGGAACTCTTATATCTGTTAGAAGAAAGAGATATACTACAAAATGATATTTCAATAATTAATGACTGAAGACAACCAATATTAAGCTATTTGGAAAATTTGAGTCAAAATGTGGATAGAAAGCTTAAATACAGAGCATTGAAATTTGTAGTATTAAAAGGGGCCTTGTATAGAAAGTCCATTGATGCAAATTTAGAGGTTTGCCTGAATGAAGCAGAGGCTTATATTGCCTTAGCAAAAGTCCAGGAAGGAATTTATGGAGCTCATCAGGCGGGTGATAAGATGAAATGGGTCCTTTGAAGACAAAAGTATTATTGGCCTACACTGGTTAGGGATTGTATAATGTTTGTTAAGTCTTGTGAAGAATGTCAAAGACATGGCCATATACAGAATGTTCTTGCTAGTTAATTACATTCTATAGTTAAACCTTGGCCCTTCAAGGGATGGACTTTGGATTTAATTGGTTAAATTCATCTTGCATCGTCTAAGGGACATAAATATATTTTAGTAGGAGTTTATTACTTTACCAAGTGGGTTGAGGCTATAGCCTTAAAAGATGTAATCCAGCAGGACATAATTGACTTTATAGAAGATAATATAGTTTGTTGATTTGGAATACCACAAACTTTGACGACCGATCAATGGTCGGTATTCATTGGAAAAAAGGTTGTCAAATATGCCAGTTCAAGAAAAATTAAAATGCTTACGTTGATTCCATATTATGCTTAGGCAAATGGCCAAGTAGAGGCTATAAATAAAATAATCATAAGCTTGATTAAAAAGTATATTGGTCGACAGCCCAGGAATTGGCATAACACCCTTAACCAAATTCTATAGGCATATAGAAATTCACTAAGAGAATCAACGGGCACATCACCATACAAGTTAGTATATGATTATAATGCAGAGTTAGCCGTCGAAATTAATCTTCAACCAGTTCGTATTCAAAAACAAGACGAGTTACCAGTTGAACATTACTAGAACTTGATGTTTGATGAATTAAATGAATTAAGTTATGAAAGATTAAATGCTTTAGAAAACTTAATTCGATAAAAAAAGAATTGCTAAGTTTTATGACAATCGAATTAAGTACAAATCTTTTAAGATTGACGATTTGGTTTGGAAGGTGATTTTGTCCATGGTTAAGAAGTGTCGGGAATATAGGAAATGGTCTCCAAAATGGGAAGGACCATTTATAATCACTCAAGTATTTTTAGGAAATGCTTATGCACTTGTCGAAGTTAACTCAGGTTTAAAAATTAACTCGATTAATAGCAAATATTTGAAGTCATATAGGCAGACAATGTGTGAAGTAAAGATTGATAGAAAATGACAAAAATGAGATTCATTCATATATTTGGCGATTGCAAGGTACATTGTCAAAATTAGTAAGAATATTTGACAAATATTACAACTTGGTTAAATTGCCAAAACTGTACAAAAGAATAAACCGACAATTAACTTAGAATGGGAGGGAAAGGATTACATTTAAAACTTTTGCAAAACTTCCTAAGAATCTTCCAAAGATTGTTTGTTAGTACAGGCAGTATGATATTCCGCTTCAAGGGAATTTATCTTTGCTAACACTGCTTTGGCTTCGACAGTCCATTATTGGTGCTGTTAGCAATGCCTTGCTGCCTAGCAATCCCTTGTTGCAGTGCTATTTAGAGTTTTTGCTTGTGACGTTGAGCCGCTTCAAGTTTTTTCTCCAATTCTTCAATTTCTTTGTCAAATTCTGCCTCTTTACTTTTTCCTTTAACAATATTTTCCTTCAATTTTGCATTCTCGTTCTTTGCATCGGTCAGCTGCTTCAAGATTTTAGACTTTTCTTGAACTTCTTTTGTATAAGCAGGAATAACTCAATGGATAGTAGGCATCTTTGCTAATAAATTTTGAAGAAAATCTTTAACAGTTGTAGGAAGAGCTCGACTAGTTATTGGTAGTTGCTGGGAGAGGGGTTCAAGCTCAGTCACAATTGTCGACATCCTTTCTTGAAGAGCTTGGTCAGAAACTAAGTGTTCAAAAGAATAAGTAAAAGCATTCTTCAGTTCAGCCAAGAGTCCAGTGACATAAGAGTTGCTAGAATCTTGTCCATGTTGTGTGGAAGAGCGAGCAGATAATGGAGAGCTTCTGTGACCGCCCAACAACATTGTTATTAGTTCATCTAAATCTGTCTCCATATCTTCAGTATTTTCTAGCCTAGCAACAATCAAATTGGTTAGAGGAGATAGACGCAGATTGATTGGAGTAAATTCAGCCATGAGGGTATCCATGTCGAATTCCTCTTAAAAAATTTGGACATGATTGGCTCTATTCGTCTGAGAAGGACCCTCATTGCTTGAAGGGATTTAAGTTTTTTTCGAAGTCATAGCAGATTGAATTTTTGTCGGAAGAGGTGGAGAATTGATGAACATTACAGGAGTCAGAGAAACTTGGGATTCTGGAGGAAAATTCTCAATTCTCAGCCTGGCAAGACTGTTGGGTACAGCCAGGTTTGTTGAATTCTGTAGATAAATAAGGGAAATGTTAGAATAAATAACATGATGAAAATAGTTGAGTTTGGTAAAGTATATTACCTTGGGAGACTGTCGAATTGGTTCTTCAGTTCTTGGTTCGACATTGGACTCTGGAGGATTATCTGCAGTCTGCTCAGCCTTCGGATCCTGAAATGATAAAAAATCAGATCTTGAATGAAAGCTAAGTATCAAACACTTGAGGATGAGAATTATGTCGATTAAAATTTACCTCAAATAAAAGTGAGATGGTTTTTGTCTCAAATTTGACAGTGGGTTTCAAGGTGGAACTTGAAGATTGAGTCTTCTTCTTTTTCTTCTGCAAAGGTAAAATGAGTTGAGATTTTACCAAGTGACAGAAAAAATAATAATAGAAGACATACCTTTAAATGATGTTCAGAAGATGGGTTTGGAGATTCAATAAGTATGGCAGAAATGACAGAAGTAGAGTCACAAATCTGTATTCAACACCAAATTTAGTTTGAATAAGTTTAAAAAAAAATTAAGTTCTAATGTTTGGTCGGAAAGTATGTATACCTTGAGAATCTTTGATTTTAGAGGTTTTGCAGCAGCATCGTGTTTTGAGGAATGTTTTGTCGAAGCTAATGTGGTCGGTTTGGCCTTTGGAGCTTTGGGAATAGGAGGATTTTGAGTTTTCTTGCTCTTCTTCTTCTTTAAGGAGATGGTTTCCTCTTCTTCCTCTTCCCCTTTCTGTGAGTGCTTATAATCCAAAGGTCTCTTCAATGGGAGTGCTGTAAGAAGAAAATATATATATTAGTAGATGGGACAATAATCAAAATGATAGAATATAAAAAAGAAATACCTTCAGGTATTTTAGTGATGATTCGGGTATTCCTAGAAAATTGTTCATGCAACAAGACAAACCGACAAGTAAACTTGACTTCTGAAATTTTTGTAAGAAAGATATTACTCATAGAATAGATCCTATCTAAAATAGGGAAGATACCAACCCTAGCAAGTTTACCTGGGAATTTGTCGGCCAAACCAAAATGAACACAAGGAAGAAGCACTGGTTTTGGAAAAAGAAATTGAAAAGGTTCAAGTCGTGCTAAAGGATTTTTTATGGAAACTGCAAGGAAATTAGTGGAGCATTTTTCCTTGTGTGCTTATTTCAGTTTGGCCACAACTTCTTCGCAGCGTCAAATAATTAAGCTAGGATACCTGAAATCTTATTTGATTTTGTAGTACTTTTCAAAAGCCCTGATATCTTGAATATGCTTACCTTTGGTTTTAGTCGAAGGCTCTTGATCCTGCACAGGAGCCAGAATTTCAGTAATGCGGCTTCGACAAACTTTAATATCGACATGGTAAGGACTGTAATATTTAGTCCACCATTCGATAAAATCTTTGGAGACTCCTCTGTAGAGAGTAAATGCAGAAATCATGAAGTATTGCTTGTGCCTTTCATTCTTCATAGCCACACGTATAAGATCTGACATGCTCTGCAGGTGATCGTTGATGAGGTGTTCTTTGGCTTTTGGAGAAAATGGCACTGGAATGGCTTGACAAAATCCCAATTGTCGAGCTACCATGTTTGGTAGACACAACTCTAAGGATTTATCTGTCGAGCCAAGAAGACCAGCAACCAGAAGTTACCGACAAAGAAAGTTAGACCAGACAGAAATATTGTCGGCCTGAATGGAAGGATCATTAGAAAGTAGTGGTTGAGTAAACCACTTGGGACCAAGAGAACGGTCAGCGAATGGTGCAAAGTAGATGTCTTTAGTATTAAAGGAGATGACATGAAAAATACTGAAGAAATGCATGAAATTTTCCAAGTTTTGTTTATGAATTTTTTCATGTTTAACATGGCAAAGTTTTATGCCATAAGTAGCAAGAGAGATTGTCAGAGGTGAAGTGTCGACCAAATAGTTTCTTAAGATGACATTTAACTAAAGCTGTAGTAGCCATATTAGGCCACCAGAATTGGTTTTCTTTACTTGAGACCGAATGCTTTGGACGATGTCACCTATGCTAAGGTAGAGGTTAGCAAAGAGGAATTGACTAAAAGCCAATTTTTGACCTTCATGAAGGAGATTTGCAAGGTGAAGAAAAGACTTGGACACTTGAACTGACCTAGATCCCAAAGTATAGGCTGATAACCAGAGAAAAAGAAAAGCTACATGTTCTTCGTTGGTTACAGGACCTGTTTCTGGAAGATAGAAATTAATGAAGTTTGAAAAAGAAGTTGGGGCCTTTGAGTAAATATCAATGGTATTCGAAGGTTGGAGGACAGGAGTGATGACTTTCTCGTCTGGTCGAAAACCAGTTATGGCAGCCACGTCAAAAAACGTAGGACCCATCATGCCATAAGGGAATTAGAAAGAATTGGTGGTTTTATTCCAAAAGAAAAACGATGCCCCCAACATGCAAGAATCCATTTTTATGGAGTAACGAGAGAGTTGAATGCGTCAAAGATGCATATGTCCCTCCATAAAGCTTCTTTAGAGGCCTGAACTCTATCAAACCACTCCAGATACCCATTGATATGGGTAGGAGGGGTTCTGAAAAGCCTCTCAGATTTACTAAAATAACTAATAGGAATGGAAGGAAGAGAAGCCAATATAACTTCTTGAGGGTTTTTACAAGGGAAAAAGTCGCGTATTTCATCAGTAATGGATTCTTTGGACAAAATTAAACCCAAAAAGGCAGCTGGAGGATCTAAGGAAAGTGAAGAATCTTTGATGGAAAGAATTATCTTCGAGAGGTTCCATAGTTCAGATTTCTCCAGAATTGGGTCTTGAACGATAGCATGGTTGCCTAAATCCACTACTGGTGCGTTAGGAGATTGAGAGCTGAAAGCCATGGTGAAAGCCAAAGAGTTACACAAAAGATGTGCGAGAGTGAGGTTGAAGATGATGAACAATGGAGAAAGGAGTGAAAAACGTGTGAATTTAAAAAGATATTTTTTTATAAAAAAATAACGGTAATTATGATCTCTATTTATTGGGAAACAACTATTTAATGTGTAAAGTGATAAATCTAGTTATGACCTTCCAGATTTGTACGAAAGATTTTACTGGATTTAAAAAAAAAACCTTTGAAAGGAATTTTGATTAGGAAGTTAGTGTCGAAATTGGATTAAAATTTATCTTTCTCCCATCAATGTCGAACGAAAAATTTTGGGCGGAATCTGTTCGAAGTAAAATACTCAAGTTCCAATTCAACAACTGGATATTGATATTAGATAAGTGTGGATTCAACGGAAGTGCTAAAATTCCCCAAGTGTTGAATCGATGAGAGGGTTAAATGATTAGAAGCTGGTTTTGTCAAACGTTGGGAAAATGTTAGTATCAAATACGTGGCATAACTATCATATACGTGTCAAATTCTTATGAGTCAATTATTTTCTTAGTTTTCCTATAAATATTAGTGTTCACAATATACAAAGGGAGGTTATTTGCTGATACACATTCCTAAAATCTCACTCAAGCAGATTAACGGATTTGATCTAAGTATGCATTTCTTTTTCATTTCAAGTCATTTACTTTAATGCAATGTTTTCTTAATTCATTTATTTTCAAGTCTTGTTCTTTAAATTTCTTTAAATTTTGTTGTTTTCTTTACGTGCTTTCTTTTATTGCTTTTTTTTGAATTTCTGCACTTTAATTTTCTGTATCAATTTTTTTATTTTCTTTAAACTTTTCAAAGCTTTCTTTACGGAGCTTTTGTTTATTTCTTGTTTCTTGCATTAAGCTTTACAAATTCTTCTTGTTTATTTTAAGTTTGTTTTTAAACCTTTTATTAAACAAGATTATCACATAATTCGAAACCTACATTCGTTTAACAAGTAAATATTTGTTTAGTGGAAATTGTCTTGACTAAAATCCCACTTAAATAGTAATCCTCAGCTTTCATAAGCTCTGTTGAGTCCTTTATGTTCTCTGATCCCGTAACGTTCCATAGTCGGGTTAAACTTGTGTTACCAAAGAAACTATGGTTGGAATAATGGACTGTATATGCATATGTCATACCATATAAACGACAGAGACACCATTGGAACAACGCTGAACAATTTCTCTGACCGCAGGGTTGAGTCTGGTGGTTCGTGCAATGGTGGCTGGTGAGACGCGATGGTCGCGGATCAAGGCAGCTGTGGGTTGCAGGTGGTTTGGGCGGCTATGTGGTGCTGGAGATGAAGGACAATGAGCCCATTTTTCTGGTTCTGTTGCTGGAAATCTAACCGGCGGCTTCTAGTGGCGCCATGGCCGTGGATCGCGGATTTGGACATGGCCACGGGTGGCAGTTTTGGGAAATGCAGCCATGGAGGCGGAGGCAATGGTCGTTGGTTGAGACTTGTTTTCCAGCGAAGACAGGGTTGATGACAGTCCATGGCGATGGTGGAGGACAGTGGCTCAAGGCGGTGGACGCTCCAGAACCCTTGACCTGACCCGGATCTAACAGAGACAAGGAGATAACAATGGAGTGAATGACGGATCTGGGGTGGATGCTGGCAAACTATTGAGCAGAGAAATGTTTTGAGTTTGGAGTTGCTAATAGGGATTGCCTGTTGAGCAGATTTTCTGTATTCAATCTCAATCATTGATTTATTTTATTAATAAATTAAAGACTTAAAACATCTAGTACATTATGCTCCCTAATTTGTAAGGAGCATGATAAATGTAGCCTATGATGATTTATTTTAAAAGAATGTGGTTTAATTACTTTGGTGAAATCTTGTGCGCAGACTTTTCTGATGGATTGTTAGTACTCAAAATTAGTTTGTCTTCCTCGGTACAAAATATAGAAATATTATTTACACATTTTTTTATTATATTATTTTTATATAATTTTTTAAGTAATAAAAAATATATATTCTAACACATTTTTTTTCAATAAAAAATTATACGAATAATGTATAAATATTAAATAACTGCACCCTATAAAAAATGACTCTGCCCTTGTTGTTTGGTCAGTTATTACATAATCTTTATGCCGTTTTCGTTCTATAATTTTTTGTTTGAAATTTTTGTATCTATTTTTTTTAATTGAAAGAGTTACAAAAAAAATTCATAAATGACATAAAAACTTCTACATAGAACATGAATATTCAATTAAAAAAATAAGAAAAAGAATCAAATCCCACAAAAAAGGAAAAAGGATAAACAAATAAATAAATTATCAATAATTATCTCATGTTGTAAAACAATAATGCTTCAGTTTTGTTGTAAAATAAATCAGTCATATGCATGCTATGCTCGCTTAATCAAATCAAGCATTTTTCCAACAAATAAAAAAAAACATTTTTTCATAATATTTTCAAATTAAAATCAACCAACACATTTTTTTAAAAGAATTATGAGGCTCTAACTTCCTCATTGTATGTTGAGGATATATGTTTACACTTACCAGACATGTGAATTTTATAACTTAGGCTTTGACATTTTTTTTTTATTTGTAAACTTTGAAATTAAGTCTTTTCTATTTACTTTCTATTCTCTTTCAACTTGAAAATATTTTAATTTATTCTCATCTTTTATTATTTTTTACTTAGCGTGATTATTTCTTATTCAAACTTGTAATACAAGCATTATAATTTAATTTTGGTTGATTTATTTGTTTATCGGTTCTTGTCATTCTTTTGTTCATTTATTTATGTGGTAAGCTAAATTTGTTTAGGTTACTATAATTTGTAGAATTAATTTTAAGTTAACTATCTTAGGACAAATTTACAAGATTATAGTGGGATTTAATTTTCACCATTCCATAAAAAAAATGTTGAACCTTATTTTGCTTCTCAAACAAGCTTTCAAATTTTTAAAAATAACTTTAAAAATTATTCTAACCAAATAAAATTTATGATAACTCTCTATATTTCTTTATTTTTTTTATTTAGTTGCTTCACTCGTCGCTTCATGATGGTTGCAACAATTATCTATCCATTAAATGCAATATGCAACAGACAAAGCCAAGAGGGTTGCATTATTCAAACTAGGTTTGATGCCTGTGTATTGAATGGAAAATGAAAATGGAAAATTTTATGGATTTTTTTAATATTTACATTTTTAGTTTGTTATATAACTACTTTTAAGGATATTTCATGGTGTTCTGAAGTAAATTCAGAGGGGTACCTGAGATAGGCACGTTACGGTGGACTCCTCCATAGCACAACAGCGGAGCGATGGTGCGAGGGGGTGGGTACCTACAAAAAGTACTCCGACGCTCAAGTTAGATCGTGCACAATGAGGACAGTCTGTATATTAGAGGAGATGTATACCTTTGAGACCTGACATGGTATTTATAAGAGCGTTTAGGATGAATGCAATGCAGTTATTTAGGAATAGAATCCGTTAGGGATTGTGATCCCTTTTAACTAACTTCCTTATTTATGTGGGATATAATTAGCTTCCATATCCATCAAGGATTCTTGAGAGATTTATGCCTAATAAATAGGCTGATATACTCATCAAGATAGTGCGTAGTAATATCTGGGTATTGTTCTGGTGGGTCTGGGTTGCTCCTGACTGATAACCCAAAATCCTAGTCCAGAACAGTTGCCCCCAACTTGACGCTTAGATGAGACGGCTAAGTGTCAAGGTACCCATGTTTAGCAAGAGCACACGACACGCAGTGAACAAAGCGATCCAAGTCAGAGTTAACGCTGGATCTCACGATGTTTCGAAAGGGCCGATGTCTGTGATATGTCATAGTATTCCTTCAGGGTTGACGTGTAAGGTCGGGGTCCAAGTCGGATCGCTCTGCTTACATTGTCATTCCACCCTCTGAGGTAAGCCATACGTTGCCCCCACATGTAGTTCGGGGGATCTTAGTTGTATGTCATGAGTGAATTCTTGTCGGGGTGTCAATGACGGACTCAAGTCGGATGCGTGCCAAGTTGACCAAAGGGACAGGATCCAGGATTACGGTCCAAAACTGTTGCCCCTGGCTTGGCGCTTGGCCAGTATAGTAAAGTAGCAAGTCTCAATGCCCCCGGATGATGGACTCTGTGCTTTTCCTTGAAGCTGTGGTCCACACTTTTCCGTTAGGTTATGAGCTCTAATCTGGAGGCGTTTAATCACGACACTTGTGGACGCGTCATAGTCCGGACATGGTCCATGTGTTAATTAGCCATAAGTGGACATTCCGGGGTGTAACTGGAGTTCGTAGAATGAACCAAAATTATTGTCGTGTTTACTTCTTTTTCCATGATCCGTACTGAGTCCAACACCCATTGTGTTGCTTTTCACAACCATTTTACAAATTTAGGAAATTGTTTCCTTATGGAAAAAATCATAGTCCAGGATCCCACACCCATAATATTGAGTGCATGGCATTCCACTTGACTTAGGTAAAAATGATGCCTTAGTCCATGGTCCAATGCCTATCATAATCAAGCGTTTTGGAATTTAAGATGTAGGCATAAATAACACCCTAATCCATAATCCAAGGCTAATAATATCGAGCGTTTAGAATCTTTAGATTTGGGTAAATATAATACCTTAATCTATAATCCAAAGCTCATAATATCGAGCATTTGGAATCTTTAGATTTAGGCAAAAAATAACACCTTAGCTCAGGGCACATAAGATCCATTCTGCCTTAGGTATAATTATTAGTAAACATTGCCCGAGGCATTTAGAATCCTTTTTGGCTTAGGTATAATTTACAACCTTGGTCCGAGGTCCTATGCTCATCTTATCGAACATATGGTATTCCGGACTTAGGCAAAAATAAACCTTACCCAGGGGTCCTTCATTAGTCATATTAGACTTTTGGGATCCCACCTAGCTTAGGTATAGAGTAGAAACCTTGTCCAGGATTCGTCATCAACTATTTGGGCATTCAGGATCCCTCTTAGGACTTAGGCATAAAAGAAACCTTGTACGAGGTTCGTCACTAACTATTTGGGCATTTAGGATCCCTCGGACTTTAGTATAATTTAAGTGGTCCTTAGCCGGGGTCTTTTAATGCTTATGGTTTAGTGCGTGAATTTTTCTTAAACTTAGAATTTTTCTACTACACAACCTATTTAACATAAGACAACTAGCGACAGGTACCGTAATGGCATAAGGGTACAGGTGAAAACCCTTGAATGCGCTATTTGCCCCCAGAGGGTGGTCAAGTGGATTCCCCTATTTGGCCGTCATGTATTGTTGATCCTCTTCGGACTTTGTACTTCTCGGATCTTGGTAAAGTGTGGCAACCTTACATGTTGTGTTAGGCCAAAGTGCCAGAGGACTCGAGGTCTTTTGATGGAACAAGTGAACTTACTTTGGGCTTTGTGAGAAGGCCATCCGTATTTGTTATATGGGATGACCTGTTGTCTCTCAGGGACAACTTTTCTTTTCTTCTGGGAGACAGGCCTTGCATCCTGCTTAATAGATAAACGATGGCAGATGAAAGCGGGGTCAAGCCCAAACATGTAGAAGGACATCTGATAACTACATAGAATGCAGTTATTTGGGCCCTATCTTTGTGCTAAAATGAATGCTAAGTCCTTATTTGTAATGCATATTTGGAGGGTTTATTGCTTATATTTGATATATTCTGATTCTAAACCTTTCTTGTATGTTTTATAGCAAATTATGCTTAAATGAGTATGAATTGAGTAGATTTATATTTGTTACTGATTTGGTATTTTCTCTATGTTAGGAGAGGCTCTAAATAAGGTTAAATATGGAGCAAATGAGCTTAAAGAGGAAGAGAAGCCAAATCACCATTTCATGGTCGGGTAAGCTTGGCAAGAATGTGTTGAGTGTCGCGGCTCGCATAGGCAAAATGGAGATGCCATACTTGGACCTGAGAGTTTGGGGTCGCGGCCCAGGATATGTGGGGGCCGCAGCGCAATAAGACCGACCCTATGAGGGCCGCAGTCCATGAGTTAGGGCTTACTTGAGCCTATAAATAGATTTTGTTACGTTTTTCTCTGGGTGCTGGCCATTTGGCCATTTCCATTTTAGGTTTTTAGTTTGTTCTTTCCATTTTCAGTTCTTAGGTTAGTTTTAGGTTAGATAGCTTGGCTAGATCTTCATGGATGGTGGATTGGAGGCAAGGTTCAAAGGATTGAAGGAGGATTCAAGCTTCAGAGACAAATCAATGAGCTTCTTTCTCTCTTTTCCCTTTCTCTCTTCTCTTCCTTATCTTTTGTATAGCCATGCTTTGTTTAGGATACTTTGAATCCTTTTATATATATTAATGATGTGTTCTTCTCTGAGTTTGGTAAATGTTTGATTACGGTTCAATCATTATCTGTGTTTAATGCTTGTTCTTGGTTGGCCTCAATTATATGATCTTAATATTGGCAAATGAATTAGACATAGGAATTTGTTGATATGGATATGGTGTGGTTGATACATGTTCGGCTATGAGATGTTTCGTTAATAAGGTTTAATATACCTATTGACCATGTATAGTGTGTGATTGAGAATAGATCGTTCATGAGTGGATGTTGTACTAGCTTTCAAGGAAACTTGGTGAGTTAGGCAAGTAGAAACCAGGGTTGATTGACCTAGACATAGGCTGTTGACTAATGAAGATTCTCAAGCTAACCTAATCAATGCATTTGTGTTTATGAGGGGGATTACATGTTATTGATAGATGTAGGGGGTGAAGGAGGATTTCCTGAAACCTAACCGCTTTTAGGTTTATTGCTTTTGTAGGTTAGATAGTTTTTATATTATTTTCCTATTTTTATATCCTTGACTAGAATTGATTAAGGTATTGGTTGGTAGTTAGCTTTATTTCATAATATCCTCGTGGGAACGAACTTTTACTCTATATCTGTATTACTTGAGCGATCCGTGCACTTGTGGTAGAAATCAACATCCAGGCAAAGAGGTCTTTGTTTTTTTTGTAAGAGCTCCATAAGCTGGCGTCTCTCTTGCTCTTCAAGACTTGTACTAATCTTGGTGACTTGATCAGGCTTGTCACCTAACTGGAGTAGGAGCAATTCTCCTTCTTGTTAGGGTCTAGTGTCCCGAATTTCTTCTCTGACATCCATCTCGGTCATAAGGATGTTGACTTTAGCCAGGCTAGACGTACATGCTCTTGCTTTCTTAGGAGTATTATAGATCTTGAGGCACTTATTATAACACTTGCATGTTGTGATCTGATCACCCTTAACCCTGATCACCTTGCTATTCTTGTTAAGGAATTTCATGGCCAGGTGAGCAGTGGACACTGTAAGTAGATGGGTAGTCCACGGCTAAAAATCTGACTTTGATGGTTTTGTAGACTTTGTTGTCTCCGAGGGTCGGGAATGTTTCAAAATATTCCACCAGGGTAATTTTCTCTCCAGAGAACCTAATGAGTTCACCCTCATAGGGGGTTAAGGTGGACATAGGGAACTCCAACTTTTTGAAAGCATCCATGAACATTATGTCTGTTGAACTATGCTACTCTACTAAAATACGCCGGACTTCAGCGTTAGATATTATGCCGGAGATGACGAGTGGATCATCGTGATCCCGGACAAAATCACTGTAGTCCTTAGCGGTGAAAGATATCGATGGTTCTTCCCTGTCATCAGCACGAGGTCTGTGCATAGAGCTAGAAACGCTCAATACCACAGTTTGAAGTGCTTTCTTTCGGGAATTACTGGATGAACTTCCTCCTGCAAACCCTCCAGAGATTGTGCTGACCAACCGATTTGTCCCGTTGGCCCCATTTTAAGTATCTCGATTTCAATCCTGCTGGTTGTCAGTATCACGGCTAGGCGAAATCCTGGATTTTCGAGTGGGGCTGTGGTTTCTTCTCCTCTGACATGGAGTTGGACTTTGCCGCGGGTTGCAGGTACGTCTTCTCTCTCTCCATATTCCGGGATAATCATTGTTTCGGATCCTGATAATGTACTTATGTAGCCGGCCTTTGGATATTCCGGAACTCAGTCTGAAGTACCTCTGAGAATCGTTTCCCTTGGGGTGTTCAAAGGAGTGTAGTAAGAGTACTTAGGCCGGTGTGCTTCGTCTTTAGAGGAGCTTCGAGGCTGGTTAGAGTTCCAGTTATCTTTCTAGTGAGTGAGCTCACCTTTTTCCAGAGTATCTTTATCCTTGATGATCTCCTCTAGGTCGATGTATTTCTTTGAACGGACGTGGAATTCGTTCATAGTCTCTGGCTTCCTTTTTGCTAAAGACCGAGAGAATTCAGAATCAGTTCTGAGACCACTTCGGGCATAGTGAAGGGTTATTCTGTATCGAAGTCCTCCACGTTAATGCATGCCACCATAAACCGCCTAACATAATCATGGAGGGGCTCATCCCGCCCTTGGCGGACCTTTGCCAGGGATTTGATAGGTCTGGGTTGTTCCTTACTGGTGGTGTATTGGATCAGAAAGCGTTGTTTAAGATCTGGCCAATCAACCACGGACCTTTGTGGTAAGCCTGAAAACCATTTAAGGGCTCCCTTCTTCAGGGATAGAAGAAAAGCACGACATAACAACTTCATAGATCCTCTGTGAAAACAGAGGGATTGCTCATAAGCGTTGATATGCTCCTAGGGATCTGTGGTTCCATCATAAATCTCCAAGTTTCTGGAAATTTAAAGTTCTTAGGAACGCGGTATGCCATCAGTTGATCAGAAAATGGGTGCTCTTCAAACTCGCAGTTCAGATTGTCATTCCGGATATTGACCACGGAAGCATCAGCGTGTGCCCTTCTTTGATTGTTTCCTGCGCTAAGACTGTCATCATTAAGGTGAGGTCTAGGTCGGTTTTCATGCATGGCACGTTGCATGTCTTCCATCCTCCAATATTGCTCGTTCAGCATAGCCATATGTTGTTGCAGCATGTCTTGAAATTGATGTTGGGATGCCTGAGACTGATTTGTGCGTTGAGAGCGGGACGCACGATCGCCAATCTCATTGTTAGGCATTCCCAAACGCTGATGAATCAGGATCCTGTGCTGTTGGGAATCAGGGTTTCCTCCTTGTGTTGGGATTCCAAGACTATCTCTTACAGGAATCCTACGCAGTGGGTTTGGGTTTTCATCGGAAACTGAAGTGGTATGTTCATCGGGTTGGTTCTCTGCATTGAGTGCTTGGTTTCTCGTAGTGGAGACTTCAGCAGCAGGCAGAGGGGCAGGATGAGGATGGCGCTGAGTGGCCTGGTCCTGCCTTTGGTTGGTTGAGGCTTGCCCAACGTCTCTTCTTGAATTCTGTCTCGTGTTCACCATGATTAGAGTGGGATTATAAGTTTCTCGTTCCCCACAATTGACATCAATGTTCTGAAGTAAATTCAGAGGGGTACCTGAGATAGGCACGTTACAGTGGACTCCTCTGTAGCACAGCAATGGAGCGGTGGTGTGAGAGGGTGGGTACCTATAAAAAGCACTTCAACGCTCAAGTTAGATCGTGCACAATGAGAACAATCTATATATTAGAGGAGATGCATACCTTTGAGACCTGACATAGTATTTATAAGAGCGTTTAAGATGAGTGCAATGCAGTTATTTAGGATTAGAATCTGTTAGGGATTGTGATCCCTTTTAATTAATTTTCCTATTTATGTGGGATATAATTAGCTTCCATATCCATCAAGGATTCTTGAGAGATTTATGCTTAATAAATAGGCTGGTATACTCATAAAGATAACGCATAGTAATATCTGGGTATTATTCTAGTGGGGTCGAGTTGTTCCTGACTGATAACCCAAAATCCTAGTCCAGAACACATGGGATTTTGAAAAAATAATTAAAAAAATTTTTCATTAAGAATGATGTATAATTTAAAATTGTGAAGAGGAAATTAAAGCACAAACCTTACCATGAGAAAACAATTTATGTTAAAAAACAATTACAGCCAAGAATAATATATGATATGTATCAATGTAATGATATGAAACAGATCAATCTTAACTTTTGAAAAGCTTTTTTTTATATCACGTTCATTGCGGCATTGTAAGCATAAGAAATGTATGTAGACTTTGTAAATAAAAGAGAATATATTATTAATGATTAGTACTGCATGGTACTATTTTAATCAAATATAATCATAAAAATATATATATTTGACAATTTTCAATCAAATTCTAAATTATCATTATCCAACTTTTTTTTATTAAATTTAAATTTTTAAGGCAAATGTTAATTTTATTAGCATTTTCATTAATTAATTATATTTTTATGGTAAAGGAAAAGAGGCAATGCCAAAAAAAAAAAATTACATAGATGAAACTATACAAGATAAAATAATCTAAATAAATCATGAAAAATTAACTTAGTCAAGTCTCTTGCCGGATTCATCACATCATGCAATCCAAACTCTTAGTCATTCTTAACTGGCTAACCAATCAGTATAACTGTTCATATTTGACTTAATTAATTATATTTTATTTACTTGATTATTTAACTTTCATTTTATTTTCAAATATCTCATCCTCAATTAAATCCTAAATTTATGCGAAATCTTTCAATAATATTATATTACATTTTATTTCCAAACTCTTGATTAATTATATTTTATCACTTGATTATTTGACTTTCATATAAATTTTATTTTTCAATTTTTATTAACCAAATATCCCAATCCCAAATGAATTCTAAACTTACAAAAATTCTTTCAATAACTTTATCCTATTTAGCAACACTTATTCAACAACATGTATTGAAATGTTAATATTTGTAAAATAATATTTTTGCAACATCTTTTAAAACAAATGTTATTTATTTTATTTTTTTATTTATTGTTTTTACAATTATTCGGACACCCATTCTCATTTGCAACACATTTTCGTGCGTTCACCATACTCCTTTCTTTATTATTTGTTGTACTATTTTAACGTGTTTGCAGAAAATGAGGCCATGTAGAGAAGTCATTGTTAGGGGTGGAAACAGATCTGGTTAGGTCAGATTTTGTCTTAAACAGGTCTGACCTGTATCCCAATTATAAGGCTTGAGTCTGGCTTATGAGTCTATAATAGATTAATTTTTAAAGTCTGATCCGATATTTTTTAAAAGCCTAACTTGGTTTAAAAGCTTATTTAGAGGCTTACTTTGTAATGAGACCTTTAAATAGGCTAACATGCCTACCTTTAAATAGGTTAATAGACCTTTACATAAATTAACAAACTTACTTTTAAATAAGTCAATATGTCTTACATAGGCTAACAAACCTACCTTTAAATAAGTCAATATGTCTTTACATAAGCTAATAGGCCTAAGCCTTGAAATAAGCCAACGGGCCTACTAAAAGTCAATAGGTCTTTGTTATAATTTAACACCCACCTTCTAATTTTATAGATGCTCGCTAATTTCTTACTCTAGTTTTTGGTCGATGTGGGACTTGGAGATGTACTAAGTTGTTCACTTTCTTACTCTAGTATTTTCAAGTCCCACATCGACCAAAGATCAAAGTAAGAAAATAGTGAGCATCTATAAAAGTAAGGGGTGAGTGTTATAGATGTTCACTATTTTATTACTTTAATCTTTGATCGATGTGGAACTTAGAGATATACCAAGTTGCTCACTTTTTTACTCTAGTCTTTCAAGTCCCACATCAATCAAAGATCAGAGTAAGAATGTAGTGAGCATCTATAAAAATAAGGGGTGAGTGTTAACTTATTATTTTCATTCTAATAAATATATTACATTAAATATATTAATAAATATGTTATTTCTATTCTAACTTACTAACTTAAGTTTTAATTATTGATTTTTATTAAAATTTAATTAAAAAATATATTAATATATTATAATAAATTAATAATTATAATTATAATTTATAATTTTATAATAATATATATATATTATATATAATTAAATAAGTCGTCAGGCTACTTATCAGTTTAAAAGCCTATTAAATGGCCTGAGACCTGGTCTTTTTAGTTAAACAAACTTTTAAAAAAGTCTTATCCTAACTTGTTTAGTAAACAGGTTAAGTAGTCGAAATGCTTAGGTAAAATCAAACCATAGGCTCTGACGACAAATTTAACTTATTTTCATCCCTAATCATTGTCCCAATGATATGTTTCAGCATGGGAATAAATCTTCTAATATCAAATTTTCATATAACTTTGTGAAAAGAGATAAATACAAAAAATCAATATAAGATCTTACATATTTTACGAAGATTTTATTATTTAAATTTTTTGTATCTATTTATGTCTTCACATAATAAGTCATATGAAAATTTAACCTGAGAGTATCCATTTCCATTTGAGCATTCATCTTTAAACGTCAAGCTCCCGCTTGGCCTCATGTTATCCTTGGGAAGGAAAGGCTATAATGAAAAAGCTTTAATTGGACTGGCAAGGGGCAACTCTCCATATAGGTTCTTTAACTGGAGTGCTATATGTTTATGTTTTGGATTGATGGGATTGAGTGAGATGGAATGGAATGGGATGAGATAGAAATAGGTTCCATTATTTGGTTATATTAAAAAATGATGAAATGGGATGGAAGTGGGTGGGATGGATCCCATCCCATCCCACCAAAAACCCCCCAATTTTCTTTCCCCCCAATTTGGGGGGTATGAGATGTAATCAGTTTTTCTATTATAATTATAATTAGTATTTTACTATTTTAACCTCATATCTTAAAATTGATGTGTTTGCAATAAGGATAATTTAAGAAAAATAAAGTTATAACTCATACCATTTCATCCACTTCCCAAACAATGGAATGGTAACCTTACTCCATTTCATCTTAAAATATCCAAACAATGGAATGATATTTTTATCATTCCATCTCATCCCATCTCATTCCATCTCATTTCATTCCATTTACTAAATATCTAAACATAGTCTAAGGGAGTGGTTTTCTTCCGTGTCAATTGAAAATTTTAAGGATACATTAATTTTTTTTTAATTTTATCCTACAATTTATTATTTCTACTAAATCAATCTATATGATTTATCAATTTATTAATTTCTACAATTTTCTACACATATTAATAGAGTGATGAAGGATAATTTAGCTATATCAATCTATATTTCATTTAATATGAGATGATTTAATGATATCCTTAATTTCTATTTAAAAACCTTAAAAGACATATAAAAAGGAACATAAGAAGTATGTTTTAATATTCTCGTAAAAAAAAAAGACACTGTTTTAATAGTACTAAACTCATTTAATGATATAGTAATACATCATTAGATGACAATATAAATATTTTTTACTGTATATTTAAATTAAACTCTAAACCCTAACCTCTTGATGCTAGTAACAGAAGTATTTCATCCAAATTAAATCCTTCAAAGACAGCAATGGTCTTCTGCCCTTCTGGCCAAGATTTAACACGATCTCACTCGGCTAAGCCATTGAGAACATTTGAGCTTTAAAGCATTTCAAGTTAATGGAATAAATTTACGCACAACACACTATTAAATACAAGGCTGTGATTTTGTTGTAAAAACTTAGAATATTTTAACTCTTCTCAATTTATAGAAGAGATTTGAGCCTACTTGACTCCTTTATGAGCCAAATTATCTTTTAGATAATGGAAAAAATTCTTACGTAAACATAGAATAAGTACTTAATATGGGTATATTAGGTTAGGATAATATGCTAATTACAGTATTAATTAATATATAATTATTATAATTAATTAATTAATAACTTTCATTAACTCTATTAATTAATATTATAATTAAATTAATACATCTATTTTAAGTGGTGCAGATTTATGTGTCAATTTGTCAAGGTGAGAAATTCTTGTCCAAACTAGTGCATTCAAGTTAGGTGATTCAAAATTATGCAAGAATTAACGGAGCTTATGCATTAAATGCATGGACAACACTACACCCCATCATCAATACTTAGTTGTTCATTGAGAATTATGTTTAACATACGATCTGTCTCATTGCTCCCTCTGTAGCTGTATCGCTGCGCTATTGACTAGCTACACCCCTCTGAACTACTCAATACTTTTTCACTTTGAAACCTTAACTATTCCAAAATTCGAATGAAAAAATGCAGTTAATTATGAAAGTCATATGCCGAGAAATTTAATTTAACATAAACATATAGCACTCAAGTTAGATATGTTATGCCAGTTATATTATTAATTAACAGAATTAATTAGGATTACTTATTAATTAACTATGATTGTTGTCTATTTAATAATAGATTGATTGCCCTAATATACTCAACTTGAATACAACAGCTTTGTGCAAAAGTTTCTTTCCATATAACAGAGATGATGTGATGTTGAATATGGTTATGGTCCTTTAGCTTTCACCAAAGGTGATTTTGATGACGGTAGTGTGGGTTAACCGTAAGTGTATGTTCTCCAGCAGCATCAATTGAAAGGGATGATTTCAATGATGTTGATTATGAATATGCTACGACTAGATTGAAAAAGTATATAATTATTATAGTATGTTCTCAATCAACTCTGCTTCACCCAAATTTTATAGGTGGTGGAAATAAGAACAAAAGCTTTTTAGAGTGTCATAGCTAGTCATGTACCTCAGTATGTTTATGAGGATGGTAATTGAGAGGAAACCGTTCAATGTTATCTAAATGCTTCGACATAAGTACTTTGTCATTATGATGATTTATTTCAGTTGCGGCTGCATTGTAATTACTAAAATTGCAGGCAATTGTAAAAAAATGCCACTAATGACCACTAAAATTACAATATTACAGCTGTAGTTACAGTTTCAAACTGTAATTTAAAACTAAAATCATGGTCATTATATATATATATATATTAAGTAGTATGTAAAGTTGAATGAAATATTGAAGTTTCTCAGTTTGTTAAATGCTGCCTTCACCAATAACATGTCCCTGTATTCTCTTTTTTACACAAGTGTTCAGTTGTATATAGAATATTGTATGAGAAGTAATTTGAAGTTCAGAATATATATATATATATATATATATATATATATATATATATATATATAGCATATTTAGTAAGAGAAGTATTTATTGTAAAAAATAAAATGAATAAATCTTAATTATTGATCTTACATGAATGATTAAGATTAGAATATAAATGTCTGTGACTTTTTTAAGTAGTCACATGATTTTTAAGTAATTTTTAATTTTACCTATTAATGTATAATTGTATAATCAAGATTTACTTACCTCACATTTTCACAATAAAAACTTATATCACTAAATATGCTCCCTATATATATGTGTGTGTGGTTAAGGTGTAAAACTACTTAAATAAGCAACCACATACTAGATTTTCTTTCATATTTGTGTGAATGTGCTCAAGCACATGCACTAGCACCTTTAGTGAACATAGAAATTAAAGCAAGGGGGCAGCTAGGACCACACTGCAATAAAGAAACTGAACCACGATCTCAAATCAATAATACTGAAGAGTAAATTGTGCACAGGATCTGTATTTAAGTACAATTTAAACAGTGCTACCAAAGTAAACTAAGATACTTTAAAATTTTCACAATATAATAATTACTCCCCAGTTCATATCAGATATTCACTTGCAATCATCTATCAAGATTTAGATAACCACTTAGCAGTCTCCTTCTCAGTAATATGTCCAAAAAGGAAAATGTTGCTGATTTGCTAGAAGCTTTCACTGTTACAAGATCTTCGACAATGGCAAAGGTTTTTTTTTTGGGTATATTTTGCCAGACCAGCATGGGTCTGTATGATTTAATCTACTTTCAGATAACTGAAAAGTGTAATTTCATTTCCTTGTCATTCGGTCTTCTTGTCTGATTGCCCTTCAAAGCAACAAACGAAAGAAATTTATCCATATATCCATTACCTTGGTAAAATCTCTGAGACTGTTACGTCATTAATGGAAAGATTCTTGGAACTTTTTGATGTAGATGCCTCCTCTGGGTTTCTTCCAACTGAAAATGCAGGGTGATTGGGTTTTGGAAGGGCCATTGTGTCACTTACCAGCATGCCAACAACAGTTGACATGGTTGGTCTATCTGCTGCTTCTTCTTGAACACACAACAGACCAATGTGTATGCACTTCACAACTTCATTGGCTATGCAGGATTTTTCCAGTACTGGATCCATCAATTCCAAACATTTTCCTTCACACCATATTTGCCAAGTCTACGTGTAATTGTGAATATTGTTAAGTTGTAGTTAACACTGTTGTATCTCACTTGGAAACTTAATTTCTTGATCATATAAGAGTTAAAACTCACATATAAGAGAAGGCTTTGACCATGGTCTGACAGATAGAATCCACTATTCTTTTTCCCACAAACGATTTCTAAAACGAGTACTCCAAAGCTGAAAACATCAGATTTCACTGAAAATAATCCTTCCATGGCATACTCTGGAGCCATGTATCCACTATTGGAAATCAATAGAAACTCTGTTATTTCTCTTACATCAAAGAATATATAACAAGGAATTTCATTTTTCAACTAATCAAGTGCTTAAATCTGTATACATAAATCCTATTGTTTAGAAATGGTTGGTATAAGTAGAACTCACAAAGTACCCATTACTCGTCTTGTATTTGCTTGGTTCTGCCCTATTTCAAATGTCCTTGCCAATCCAAAATCTGATATTTTTGGATTCATCTCTTGGTCTAGTAGAACATTGCCAGCTTTGAGATCTCTATGAATTACTTTGAGTCTAGAGTCCTCATGAAGGTATAAAAGGCCTCTTGCTATTCCATTAATAATGCCTAGTCTTATTTTCCAATCGAGTTGCTTTCTTTTTTCGTCATCTGACAACGTAAAGACATAGAACAGATCTTATGAAAAATGCAGTATGTGAAGCAGACAACTTAAGGAAACTAGCAAATACCAAATAGTAAGTATTGGCCTTAGCATGGATACCAGAAGAATTTTTTATTCACTCACTTTTCTAGATATAGCCTTTTTCCCTTAAAAGATATCTTATAACTGACTATTGATTTCATAAGATAACTTGAATTTAGTTTAACAATATGAACAGAAAAAGAAAATGTGCCATAACTTTCTTGGGAATTATGATCATGAGCTGTTGTTCTTATCCTTATAAACATGACATATCAATATCATTCAGCACAACTGGTGTTACCACCTAACAAATAATAATATACAATAAAATGCTACCTTACTCCCAACTACTACTATAAAGCCCACAGCACCACCACCTAACTTGTCCCCACAGACTGACCCCTCTTATACATATTAATTTAGCACTCAAGTTGTTAAACCAAAAAGGGCAGTAAATACTAAAATGTTGCCATGAATTATATTCAACGAAGCTATCTGAAAACATACCAAACAGGTGAAAGTCGAGACTTTTATTCGACAAATACTCATATATATATATATATATATATATATACGGGGTTAAGGTGTAGAACTACTTAAATAAGCATCCACATACTAGATTTTCTTTCATATTTGTGTGTACGTGCTCAAGCACACGCACTAGCACCTTTAGTGAACATAGAAATTAAAAACAAGGGGGCAGCTACGACCACACTGCAATAAAGAAACTGAACCAAGATCTCAAAGTAATACTGATGACTAAATTGTGCACAGGATCCATATTTAATTACAATTTAAACAGTGCTACCAAAGTAAACTAAGATACTTTAAAATTTTCACAATATAATAATTACTCCCCAGTTCATATCAGATATCCACTTGCAATCATCTATCAAGATTTAGATAACCACTTAGCAGTCTCCGTCTCAGTAATATGTCCAAAAAGGAAAATGCTGCTGATTTGCTAGAAGCTCTTCACTGTTACAAGATCTTCCACAATGGCGAGGGTTTTTTTTTTTTTTGGGTATATTTTGCCAGACCAACATGGGTCTGTATGATTTAATCTAATTTCAGATAACTGAAAAGTGTAATTTCATTTCCTTGTCATTTGGTCTTCTTGTCTGATTGCCCTTCAAAGCAACAAACGAAAGAAATTTATCCATATATCCATTACCTTGGTAAAATCTCTGAGACTGTTACGTCATTAATGGAAAGATTCTTGGAACTTTTTGATGTAGATGCCTCCTCTGGGTTCATTCTTCCAACTGAAAATGCAGGGTGATTGGGTTTTGGAAGGGCCATTGTGTCACTTACCAGCATGCCAACAACAGTTGACATGGTTGGTCTATCTGCTGCTTCTTCTTGAACACACAACAGACCAATGTGTATGCACTTCACAACTTCATTGGCTATGCAGGATTTTTCCAGTACTGGATCCATCAATTCCAAACATTTTCCTTCACACCATATTTGCCAAGTCTGCATGTAATTGTGAATATTGTTAAGTTGTAGTTAACACTGTTGTATCTCAGTTGGAAACTTAATTTCTTGATCATATAAGAGTTAAAACTCACATATAAGAGAAGGCTTTGACCGTGGTCCGACAGATAGAATCGACTATTCTTTTTGCCACAAACGATTTCTAAAACAAGAACTCCAAAGCTGAAAACATCAGATTTCACTGAAAATAATCCTTCCATAGCATATTCTGGAGCCATGTATCCACTATTGGAAATCAATAGAAACTTTGTTATTTCTATTACATCAAAGAATATATTACAAGGAATTTCATTTTCAACTAATCAAGTGCTTAAATCTGTATTCATAAATCCTATTATTTAGAAATGGTTGGTATAAGTAGAACTCACTAAGTACCCATTACTCGTCTTGTATTTGCTTGGTTCTGCCCTCTTTCAAATGTCCTTGCCAATCCAAAATCTGATATTTTGGGATTCATCTCCTGGTCTAGTAGAACATTGCCAGCTTTGAGATCTCTATGGATTACTTTGAGTCGAGAGTCCTCATGAAGGTATAAAAGGCCTCTTGCTATTCCATTAATAATGCCTAGTCTTATTTTCCAATCGAGTTGCTTTCTTTTTTCATCATCTGACAAGTAAAGACATAGAACAGATCTTATGAAAAATGCAGTATGTGAAGCAAACAACTTAAGGAAACTAGCAAATACCAAATAGTAATTTAATGAAGCTATCTGAAAACATACCAAACAGGTGAAAGTCGAGACTTTTATTCAACAAATACTCATATACAAGTAGCTTTTCATTTTCCTCCAAGCAGCATGCCAAAAGTCTTACAAGGTTTCGATGTTGCAATTTAGCTATAAACATTACTTCATTCTTGAACTCCTCTGAGCCTTGACCAGAAGCTTTTGAGAGCCTTTTGACTGCAATTTCTCTTCCATCTGGTAAAATTCCCTGATAAAAGATTGAAATAAATAAAATCATATAGAAATATGATAATAACAAGGAACCTGTTTCCAAAATTCCAAATCATTAATACCTTGTAAACAGGGCCAAATCCACCTTCCCCTAATTTAGATGCTTCTGAAAAGTGATTAGTACTCTGTAGAATTGTGATTAAAGGGATTGTAGGCAGGTCTGCATTCAGTGTTTCCTCAGTTTGAACATTGTGATATGAAGATAGAGGAACAGTGTCAGATAGCTGCTCATCTACGAAGAGAAGTTTGTGAATTCATATTTGAACTAAATGGCCATATTTGAGTATGTGAAATAAGCTATCAAACAAATTCTAGCATGTGTTATTGCAGGAAATTACCTTTTCTAACTCTATTCCTGTACCAGAAGCAGTAGACACCGCAACATAGTAAAGCTACTGATCCCGACACAGTTATGCCGATGATCAAGTTTCTTGACTTACTAGTGCCCCCTCGTTTGGCTGTAACATATCAAAGAACATTTTTTTTTACAAATTGATCAGATTCAATTGATAAACAGACATATGTACTACAAGAGAATTCCAATGCCACAAGAAAGTGATTGTAACTATAAGAGAACAAAAATAATGATGTGTCACCTGTATAAGGATTAGGCACAGGAACTGAAGATGTCTGATTGTGAAAAAGGTAGAACATATAATCATCATACTTTATCAGACAACTGGCAGCCAAGACCTGCCATCCCATCTTTTGTTCACAACATTTGGGAAATTGTGCTAACATGGCCTCCAAACACTGTCTGCACCCCTCATTTGTAAGATCTCTGCTGCATTGCACCAGGCCATACCTTCTCTCAGTATGACTCAAATTGAACTCACCCATATAGAACAACTGGTTGGTCTCCTCAGTTGCTTTTCTGATCAAACTTCTCATATAATCCTCAGCTTTCTGAATCTCTATTGGGCTGGAGATGTTTTTTTTTCCAGAAGCATGCCATGATGGGTGTATTGTAACGTTCCCAAAGAAGTTCTCATTTGAGTACCTGAGAATGCAGAAATCATACCATATGACAGCAGAGAGTCTATTGGGACAGCGCTGAAGGAGTTCTCTGGTAGCAGTAGAGACGCAGAACTGACAGAAGTATCCAACCACGTCCCCACGGCAATCGTAGAGGCCATACACAGCATCTCTGGTGGTGTTGTTGTTGCCTATGCTGGTGTAGTTATACCCTTTGCTTGTGGCTGCATCAGAGGATAGCCATGAGAGGATGCTGTTAAGATTGGTTGTGTATGCAGTGCTGAGATCTTGTTCGGTTGTGTTATGGCAGTCATCTCCCACGTAGTTGGGTGATTGTGCTTTTGTAACAAGTGCTTTGAAGCTCAGAAATAGCAGGAAAGCAAAGGATATTGATGATCTTACATTGAGCTGTGTTGCCTCCATGATTTTTTAAGCTTCTGGCTCAGACAATAATTAAAAAATATATGAAGTCAAAGTATGTGACTGTATATATTATAAGAGATCCTTAGGTGTTGCTATAACAGAAAAATTTCTTGTTAAATATCTTGTTATGATTAAATGTGTGCCGTATCAGCTATAATTTTTAAAATATAATGAAAGTGAAAGAAAATAATAGCTTAAGTCACACATACAGAATAAGAGATTTTTCTTACTTAAGAATCATCTAACAATTTTCTTATAGAATTAAAGTAGTATGTACTGCGCTCACTAATATTTTGATATTTTTACTTTTATTTTAATTTATAAAAGAAAAAATAACAATAAACATTGATTCTTTAAAATATGTGTAAATATTAATATAAAACTCTTTTACAATTACATTGCATTTGTATACTAATTACACTCTATTATATCCTAAGCAAAGAACGTGATGAAGAAAAGTTTTTATGGGTCAACATAATTAACTTTTATTTTTTAGTTGCAGTCAATATAACTAAATTTTATTTTAAAAATTATTAATTTCATAACTTAAAAATTAAATTCTCTCTTCACATTTATATATGAACAATCATATTTATTGATATTCTATATTTATATAAAAATTTCTTTTATTTATATAAAAATTATTATAATAACATTTATTTTTTCTTCTAAAAATTTTCATGAATTTTTTATTATCAAAAAATGACTATTATATTATAAACATATTATTATATGAATTTTTTTATTAATTTTAATTTTAAATAATTTTTAATATTTTGTATCATACCTTTAAACAATAAAATTATTATTGAATTTAGAATTATAATTTCTTATTATAATTCTTTGACAATATCAAATATAAAATTTAAGATTTTGAATCAATTCTAATTCTGAAAAAATTGTGATTGAAATTAAAATTCTATATTTCAATTGTAATTTTACTATTCAAATGGACCCTTTAATTTTTTTTGTTATTTTTTTTAATTATCAATTTAACCAATTGTAGTTTTGTTTTAAGAGAAAACATCATTTTTTCTGTTAAATTAAATGGAAGCTAACTTTCAAATACTTAAAAACTAAACGTTAAGGCCAATAAGTGATAAATAAACATTCTTAGTGATAAATAAAGATAAGGCACATGTAAAATAAGTAAGTAAGGGTCCCAACACCCTTTAATAATTAGTGGTTAAAATTATGATGCACTTTTAATTAAATTAATGGTAGATATATTCTAACTTACGTATTTTACACCCAAACTCATTCTGCTTTGTCCCCTTATGTTCCATTTGTTAAAACCAAACATCAAAATGATTTAAAAAAATTAGGGAGATATGTTCAAAAAAGAGTTATGCTTTATGGAGTTAATTTTACCTAAAATGTAATTGGAAACATGGTCTCCACTTAAAATAAGTTGAGCTAGAGGACTCAATAATAAAAATAAAATGAGAAAATGAGAGCACAATTTTTTTTTTGCATGATAGATATGTATAATATATTAATTATTTATTATAGCATAAGAAATATATAAATGAGTTACACTCATCTTCATAACCCCTCTCACTTTTGTTTTAAAATGCCAACTTAATTTTGTAAAAGAAAAAAATAGGATCATGCTTAAAAAACTTTTGCTATAATATAGATCTATCATTAATAATTGATGAAATCTTTTAGAGTACTGTTTGAAAGGTTAGTTAAATAATAATAATAAATGTAATTTAAGACTATTTTAAAATTCTATTATTTTTAGAAATTTCAAATTAATGAAATGCAATTTACTCATAAAAAATTAAAATTCTTTTCCAGCACACTAGTGTAAGATTGTTGTTAAAATTTTATTTATTTATTTTCAAAGTACAGATTGTTGTTAGTTTTTACAGCAACGGTCGTTGCTAATATACTCCTTCATGAGTTTAGGTGTATGCTACACCTTTGAATTTACCTGCAGTAGCGGGTTTTTTTCTTTGTTGCAGGTTTCTCTCTTTTTTTTTACACACCATTACTGCTACTCGCGGGTTACGTTCCTGGTGCAGCACGCGACTCGGTTGGATCTGGTGGGTACAGTTGCAAGTGAAGTGGATCTGGTGGTTTTCGGTCGTGGGTGGATGGTGGCTGGTGCGACAGGCGGCATGGTGGCGCACGGTTTCGTTAGTGGACGAAGGAGACGATCGAAGGGTGCGCAGATCTGACAGAAAAAGAAGATGGTGGTTTGGGGGAGCTTCACGGATCTGACCCATTTGGGTAAGGATGGATGGGGGAGGCTGTTTGGTGAGTACGGTGGCTCTGTGGTTGGCGTGGCTTCAGGTGTGAGTAACAGATGAGAGGGGATGACGGTGGAGGACGGTGGACGGCGCGAGGCCACGCGAGGCTGCGACTTGGACTCGGTGACTCGCGCAGTTCCGGCGACGGGAGCACGGTCAGGTGGTGGTCTCGGATCTGGTAACGTAAAACAAGAGTGAAGGTGAAGGTAGGCTATGGTGGAGGTTGTGGTCGGTGGAGGTTTTGGGTGGGGTTGTGGCTGGCGGAGGTGGTGGATGGCCAGAAGTGGTGGCTGGTGTCGACGATGCACGATGGTAATGGATAAAAAAAAACTTAAAACAAAAAAAAAATAAGAAGAGGTTACAGGTTATGATCCTAACCGTTGATGTATTTTTCAATATAATCAATGGTTAGGATTCTCAAAGTATACCATACACCCTCCTTTGGAGGGTGTATATTAGAATGTGCCTTACAGCAACTAGTAAGTACTTGTGTAATGTACGAGAAATTTTATATTTAGATAGAATTTTAAAGATTTAGATTAAAATAAAAAGTATGTTTAAAATTTAAAAAAATGATATTCATAACATTTAGATAAAAAAATACGAAAAGAAATAAAAGAGAATTTAAAATTTAAAAAATAAAAATAACACGTATTACTATTTGAGGAATAATACAATAACAAATTTACCCACTTTCAAAAATTTGTATTCTAATTTAATACGGTGGATAGCATACCCAAAAGAAAATAACATTTACGTTGACATTAATATCAATTAATCTCCACGACAATAATTGTCTATAAATGAATAATGAGTATTAATGACAAGGTCAACTGACACCGGCTGCCCTTGACTATAAGGATATCTGTTTGCAGTTTGATTTCATAGTCAACTAAATAATACGTGGTCCTGTGTACAACGTGAAGGGTCATAAAGACCACTGATACTCTCAGTTGGTGGTCCTGTGTTCAACAAGAAGGGTCATAAGGATCACTAATAATCTTAGTTGGTGGTCCTGTGTTCAACAAGATATAAATGTTTATTAACTGATCGTACATTCAATCACTATTCATTTTTTTCCTCACACAATAAGTTAGTAATCTCACTCAATTTTAACCATGAGGTGTCTTTTTTTTGGTACTTGGTCTGTCTTATTTAACAAATTAAATTTCATGTAATGTATCGAATTCTCAATTCTTTTGGATAATGATTTATGAAATAATTAACAAGTATGTAGAGCCATTGGCTGGAATATAGATTAAAGAAAAAAAAGTTTTGATGTAACATAACATAGATTCAGAGACAATTATAATGGTGCAGAAAATGTGACCTATTGCATTTGCATGTGTAGAGTGTTATTTATATAGCATTTGAATATGTGTTATCTTCTTTATCTGAGAGGACTTAAGAATCTCTCTTGGTGACTAAATAATTTTGCTTGCAAACTGTGTCAATTATCTGTGTTTTCATGTGATTATCGTCTCAGATATGTATTTGTATTAATTTTTTTCTTAATTCTAAAATTATGTTTGAATTGATGGAATAAAGTAGAATGAGATTAAATAGAATGATATCAACTACCAAATATTTTCGTAGCTAAATAATAAAAAAAATAAGTTTATCAAATCACTCTCTCCCTTAGCGCGCCCAGCAGCCCCACCCTCTCACTTTCCCAAATTCTCAAATTCCAAAATCTCCCTTCAACCACCCAACCCAAGCCCCACTCACGTCCCCCTTTCCCTCCTACCAACCACCACACCAACCTCAACCTGTGCCCATCCCACCACTCCAACCCGCGACAACAACCCAAGAAACAATTTCCCCTCTTCTCTCTCTCTATTGCAGCAACCCACGCCCACCCCACCACCTAAACCCACAACAAAACCCACCCCAACCTTCACCCACCACTCTAACCGACGTCCACACCCAAACTTGCAGATCCTATCTTTCATAGAGCCATCATCGATGCTACTCGACCGTCTAGGTAAGATTTGAGTATTCCATTGCCATACCAACTTTATTCCTTATTTTATGTTTACTTACATTTAGATTTGTGATTTATGATTCTCTAAGTTCTTTTATCTTTCCTTTTCTTTCCATGAATAGAGCTGAAATTTTTCAAGTTATTCATGTAATTATGTGCCTCACTAGCTCATATTGTTTCTTCTTAGGTATTCCAAATTTCCAATCATGGTTATATAATTTCTGTTGGACAAGTGAGATTATGAGAACAAGATTTTTATTTTCCACCCCTCAAACTCATACACCTCTCTGTACACTTGTCATTTTTGAAAAAAATAGTGAGAGAAAGAAAATGGTAAGATTTGGGAAGTGAGAGAGATTTGAATTTTTTTTTTCTAAAACTAAGTGTATATGATAGGCGTATGAGTTTAGATATAGAAATAACATTAGTGTTACTTGTTATTGTTACTTGAATGTGGAAGGCATAAATTTTTTTCCCATGAGAGATCTTTACAAGCACTACATCATTGCCCTATCTCTCATCTTTACCAAGAAATTGGTGATTTTTCCTTAAATTAGAAAGACATATTTCATCACTCTTAGAGCTACAGGTAGTTCAAATAATTGAACTTGAGTCCAATAGAAAAAAAATCAAGAACAAGAAGAACTTATAAGTTCTAACTCAAACTCAAATGTTCAAAAATTATACTCGTTTATAGTTAGCATTCAATGAGTACATCGAGTGTAAGCAACAAGAAATAGTGTTGCGAGGCTTACACTAAGAATATTGAGCATTTTTCATTCCCATTTTGATCAAATTTTAGAAAAATGCTCAGAGTGTTTCATTATTTTCATTCGATATTCTATAAACTTGTTATAGCAAGGAAGTATCACTTATCATGGTTGCTCCTCTATAAACTTGTCAACTAAGTAGTAACGTTGGCACTAAACTGTCTAAACATTAGTTTGTTCAACCTACTAAGCATACTCCATGGACCTAACAGAGGAATATCAAGTTCTGTAGTTATACAAGTAGTACCGAGGTTTAGTTATAAGGTTAGATGAGAAACAATCAATCCCACTATTGTGCATGTGCTACCTAGGTTAGATGAGAAACAGTCAATCCCTTGCTACTGCTAATACACTATAAGTTCTAGCATGACTTGCAGTTTTCATGTTCTTCAGGTTAGTTCCAGATAGTCTCTATGCAGCTAGTTTAAATTTAATGGTGCTGATAATTTTCTGCTCTCTTCATATCAAATTATTTATTGAAAGAGTGTAGTTTGACACTCCTTGGTGTTAGAAAAGAGTAAAAGTTTGCCTACATGGTTTAGCATTTCTTTTCTTTGTAAGTATGCTTTAATGGTGTTTAGGACTTAAATAATTATTTGTCTGATTGACAGAAACGTGTATATAATGGAAGATTGGATCTATGTGGTGCAGTCCATGTATATAGCTATTGGTGTTGTTGGAAACAGAGAAGGCTTAGCTCCTAAGTATGTTATCATTATCGCTGCCATAAACATTCCAAAAAAATATGTTCTCTGAATTGTTTATTATTCGGTGCTACCTTTGTGTATGACGTGAGGATGCAAGGAGCCTTTGGCTTGTGTTTGGAGATGAAGGCTATGATTTCAGGGGTATTTCATGGAGTTGTCAGGTGGCTATGGGTTTTATTTTTGGTGGGATAGGACTAGGAGAGGTTGTTCCATAATAGAAATATGCAAAATTGCAAACCTATACATGCAATAGAATTAAGATAAAGGTGGCATAGAAGAAAAATGTATTTCAAAGCTTGAAATAAGCAGTTATGTTAAATTATACTAAACTATTGTTTGAAGTATAATTTTAGTGTAATAATTGATCAGTATAAAAATATTTATATTAGATACATAATTTATGATGAGATTCCTTAATACAATGAGTGAAAACACATTGAGTCAATGCAACACAAGAATAGAACACTAGTTATATACATTAAAACTTACAAAGTAAAAGATTAAAACTTCTTTGCATGCTTTTTCCCTCAGGTAAAAGAAACTTTGAATGTTGTGTCCAAAGCTAAGCTTCATGTAGTGAATTGTTTTGACTTTTGATTCTTCAGAGAGGGATAGGGTGAAGATTTTTTCCTTCTTTTTCTATAATCTAAAAATTTAGCCAAGAAACACTTGTACTACTAGACAGGATGCTTATTGGGAAGTGTGAGCTGTAGTAGCTCATGTAATAAATGTAGTACAAGTCTTGCGGTAGCAACTAGCAACAACTCTAGATGAATGATGTAGGGTACCTTTGGGATCACCAAGTTCTTTAGGTGGAGGCTATTTAGCAAATAGTGAGAATTTGAGGCTATGTTCATACTTCATAGAGTTACTTGAAAGCTAGTCTTTCAAATTTTGCTAACCAGAAGAGGTCCTAGATGTATAGTGTATCACCATTAGAGTGCAAAATTATAAAATAATTAGGTTTTCTATGAACAGGGTACTATAGTCACATCACATCATATAATGTCATGAGAATTTGGTCTTTTGATGACTTTGTTCATTAACAATAAGATGATTTTATCATTATATTAAAACATCAAGTGAATGATATTACCCAAAAAAATCCATTGAATGCTGTACTTTATTGTGAACACTTGTGAGATAGAATTAGTGCCCGTGCCCCAAAGTCAGTTCTTTAACCCTAAAAAGGTGCCTAAACTGCCTTCCCCAGACCTCCAAATACATCTCCATTTATTGTGTACTTTTGATCTTGTAGGAAACAAGTATCATTCCTTTTACTGCACTGATAGCTTGGTGAGGAATCAAACGAGCTTTCATTTATCAGAATTTCTTAGTAAGTTTTCATGATCTAAATATGTATAGTTATGTCATGAATTGAACTATAGTGTTGGACTATTTTGGGGCTCTTGTTTATACTAAAGAGTTCTTATAATTGAGTCAATATTACTTTTTGGTATACTATTGAGAATTTAGTTTATTTTTTGTAGCATTCTGTCATATATTTGATGTAAGGGGTAAATCGTATTGGTGAGCGAAGCCTTAGTTTCCCATTTGAGATTCAATATTAGTGAGCACATGTACTTTTTGAAGGTACTGCTCATTGTATTGAATGTTGAATTGTCCAAGTTAGATAGTTTGGGAAGAAACTTTTCCTTCACTTGATTATAGTTACTCCTTAAATCTCATATCATATACTTGATGAAATTTTGTTGTGCAACATTTTCTTTTTTCTATGGGTGCATACTTGATCATGGTAGATGTCCCACTTTCTAGTCGTGTACTTGGAGACTAATAGGAAATGCTGCTGAAATTTCATCAAGTATACGATGTGTGATTTTTGTGACTACTATCAACCAAGTGCTGAAAAAGTGTCTTCTCTAATGGGATAAGGTCATACCATGTTAAAAGAGATGAGGATTTTGAAAATAATAGTACTAATGTGTTAAATCAACTTCAACAATCATGAAACCAGATCAAAGTTGGATGTTATGAAGAAAAGATCACACTGGCCTTGTAAGTGAAGAATTCAAGAATGGAGTAGATGATTTCATTAAGGTCGCCAAAGGGCACCCGATGGTTTCTGATGCATTAAGTCGCATTCCTTATCCATGTTCAAAATGTAAGAACCATGTCAAAATGAAGTCATTTTCAATAGAGAACCATTTGTATAAGTACGGATTTGTGGAGTGTTATGTAAATTGGATCATTCATGGTGAGGACGGATGAGGGGAGAGCGGTTCAGTTTCCATTGTCCATGATGATGAAGTGGAGAATAGGAATCTATATGTGGATATGGTTATGGATGTTGTGGGTGATATATTAAATCTAGAAGTTCAAGATTTGGTAAAGGATCTGAATCCGTCGGCTTCAAAGTTTTATGATTTGTTGAGAGACGTTGACGAACCTTTATGGGATGGTTGCCATAAGCACACGAAATTGTCAGCTGTAACTTAACTCTTGAATCTAAAGTCAGAGTTTAACATGAGTAAGAGTTGTTATAATCGAATGATTGTCATAATTAAGAGCATGCTTCCAGAGTCAGAAAGGTTACTTGAATATTATTATAGATCGAAGAGAATGGTTAATGAGTTAGGATTAGGATATGAGAAGATAGATGAATGTCCTAATCATTGCATGTTGTATTATGGAGAGTACATGGGCAAGAATGTTTACTCAATGTACTTAGTATGCGGACACCAGCAATTCAAACCGAAGGTGGGACATTCTAAAAATTAGAATGATGTGTCATTTTCAGTGTTGTGATATTAATCCCTTATTCAGAGACTCCAATGCTTGTTACTGCACAATATATGCACTGACATGAGGATGGAGTGCGTCAAGATAAATCAGTAATCATGCATCCAGCTGAAGCTTAGGCTTGGAAATGTTTTGATGCCATCCATTCGACATTTGCGCTAAAAACTCGAAATGTTAGGCTTAACCTTTGTACAAATAGTTTTAATCCATTTAGTGGTTCAACTACTCTATACTCATGCTGGCCTATTTTTGTCACACCTTATGATTTTCCCCCAAGTATGTGTATGAGAAGGGAATACATATTCCTTACTCTTGTAATTCCTAGACCAAAGTCATCGAGTAAAAGTTTAGATGTTTACCTTAGACCCTTGATTGATGACTTAAAGATTTTGTGGGACAATGGGGTGAACACTTTTGATGCATGGAATAAGCAAAATTTTAATATGAAAACAGCTTTGTTGTGGATTGTAACACCCTTGTGGGGATGCCACATTTATGAATGCAATGAAATAAAATAAAAATAAAACTCTTACCTAAGTTGTAAAACATTTGATATTTACATAATATTTGCAGAATATTTTTTTTTCTTTTTATTATTATGACATTAAATAAAATAACACGAAACACAAGATATAACAAACATAAACTCACCATAATATACATATGATTCTCTTTTAGTACAAGCATAATTTACAACTACATGTATTTAATAAAACAGTAAAGAGTTGACACAAAGCTAAAACATAGTACTGCCCAAGTGCATCCCAGTAGATGTCAAACCCTCCGATGAATCACCATCCGTCACGTCCAGAATAACCATAAAAAAGTGTGCATCTATGAGATCTCACAAAGACTTCTGGACACGAGTCCGAGCTGTCGACTCGCTACTCAACTCACTAGGCGCCCGGAAAACTCCCTGCCAATAACGCCTAATGGTCAAAGGTAACTCTAAATGTAAATAAAGCATAGTAGTGAATATGACCTCTCCGTCATACTCCCTACATAGGGACACACATCAATCGTCCCACATAAGCTACCGTCCCTCGGTCGGCATGCATACGCCACGCCTCGAACCCCATGGAACTCCGGTCGCACGAACCCGAAGAATCTCGGCAAGTGCCATGACCTCAAGATCGCCTTGACGATCGGATGATCTACCGGGTTCCCCTCCTCGTATAAATCGCCCAACCGTTGCTCGTCAGTATATGTACCTCAAGAGGCTGATCCTCCTCTACCTCAAACTCTTTACGGAAACAATATAGTAATATCGAGAAAACATATAGAGAGGCGAGACAATTTACATCACTACCCGCATGGCAATAAAGAAAATGACAGTACAAACAATTATCACAACAGTACATAGCAATACATCATACATAATATATCAAGCAATATATAACAATAATACATATCACAATATCATGCATAATGTATTAAAGCAATAAATCATATAATTTATCAAAGATTATAATAAACAGTAAAATGCAGATAATGCATGAACATTAAGATGCAGATGATGAATGATACACACACTGACTCGTTCCTACTCCATGGAGCTAAACACGGATATCTAAGAGAATGATCCGAATAGAAACTAGAAATACTTTATGGCTGCCCAACCAAGCTATTGCACTGTCAATACGTCGTGTCTATAGCCCACAATTCAAAACATCGTGTAGCAAGACACACCCAAACATCGTGTACCACAGCATAGTACTTAATAGTCCCCTCAAGATCTTGACTAAGAATAGTGCTTGTCAAGATCATTAGTGTGTTGCGTTGCTACCACGGCCCAGAAGAGTAACCCACTGTCCGCATGTGGAATTCTCCGCACACTAATGCCTCCAAGTTCATAAATGAACCACACTACGCTTATCACACCAAACACGGTGTAATTCGCCTCGTCAATCAGTCACCAATTATAACCCAAATTGGCACAACACTCTAAACATGAGTTAAAAATTACTAAAATACCCTTATTATCCAAATTTTACCATATTTACAAAAAATTACCAAAATATCCCTAGTCACCAAATAACAAAGTATAGTACGTCTCACCTGACAGTACTACACTACAAAATGTCTAGGTCCACCACTTTGGCCCGACAGCAAAACTCACAGTATTCTTTAATCGCATAAGAATTTTATCGCATTTTCACAAACGTTTTTAAATCGCATAAAGACATTTTGACATTTTTAAATGTCGTAAATTGTTTTTGAGTTATTTTCTCAATCGCGTAGGATTTTTAATTCATTTTCTTAACCGAATAGCTTAAAATTGTCATTTTTAATATGTGAAAAACTATATCTAGTACTTGTAAAATACGTAATGTATTTTCCTTATGTTATAAATATAGTATGGAATCTTTTCATTTTATGCGTTTGATTTTAATAAATTTCTAAGAAAGATTTTGCCTATAAAATCAAAGATAAGGTATTTTTATGTTTTCCTCTAAATATAGTTTATTTTATTTTTACCCAATAATTTCACATTAAAATTTACTAACGTGCTTCAAAATTTATAGTATGAGCCCTACGTTAGTACTTTTCAAGTGTCTGATTAATTTCTTACTTAAACTGAATTCTGCTAAGTTAAAATTCTAGAACAGAATTAATTCCTTTGATTTTCTCAATGATTCTTTGGAATCACTTTATGTTATAAAATAATTATCTAACCTATCTTAGTAAATAAAATGGCATGTTGACCAAATCAAAATAAAATGGCATTCGATTATACACTAAATGGCATGTTGGCTATAATTAACTTAAATAATCCATTATTTACCTAGGCTCATTAAATCCTTGATGTAGAAAAATTATGAGAACATTTTGGTTCTCTATTTTGGTGAGAAGGTCTGAGCCTTAAATGTGTTCTTTGGAACACTCATGCATTTCGTAAATGTTATTCACATCCTACTTAAATAAATACACAATTATAAATACATAAAATTATGTAATCACATATAAAACACATACAATATATTTTAAAGCCATAATCATGCATAGCAAAAATAATAAAAACTATAATCATGCATAGCAAATTAAAATCACAATTAGTAAAGCATTTAAACAACCAAAAATAATAAAAATCACAAATAAACCATACAACCGAATCCTTATGGATTCTACACACAAACACAATCCATTTTCTCATCACCACTTAGGGTCGATGAGATTAAATCTCCCTCTTACCTCTTGTAGGCAAAACAATCGGTAAGATTCCTTCCTTTCCTCCAAATTTTGTACAAGCTCCAAAACAATTCCTAAAATTCTCAAACAATTAGTAAATACACATACAAGGTACAAAATAGGAAAACCATGGAACAATCATGGTTAGAAAAATCAGAATTTCAATTTTGAACCATAGAAATCAAACTTACCCTTAAGTAAGTAAGCAAGAAGTGGAATTTTAGGCAAGATGGAGTAGGAATTTGAGAAAAGTTTGTGAATGAAAGATGCTTAGAATGGTATTTGGGTTCAAGAAATGTGATGATCTAAAATTATGAAGGTCTTGGTGTGGTTGGATGAGGGCTGGCCGAACCTAGTGAGAGAAAGTGAGAGAAAAATGTTTTGCTTGAGCTTTTGGTATTTTAGAGAGAGAAATGGATAGTTAAAATGAGATAAGTGTGAAAAACTAAAGTGAAAGTGAATATGAAGTGCAGCATCCGTGTGAGAGAGTGTAGAGAGCTTGAGTGTTCAATTTTGCATGCAAAAATATCACCAAGTGTTCACACTAGGTGCACATGGCTTTGTCATGTTGGATCCTTCATGAACCATGTAGAACCAAGCCACCTCCAAGCCCACTTGTTGCTGCCAAAACCGTGCTCTCTCTCCTCTCCTTAATGTCTTAATTGTCTTTTCCAATTACACCTAATTATATGTTAGTTAATTAGGCAATTAGTTAGGTTAATTATCCTAACCATTCTTAATTAACATACTACTAACATAACTAATTAACTTAGTATATATTAACATATATTATATCCTTTAATCAATATTAATATAGCTAATTAGTATTTAGATTATAATTAATTCATAACTAAGCTAGTTCACTTAGTATGCTAATTAAGTAATTAGATTAGTTAGATTAAGCTTAATTAGGTTACTAATCATTTTCAAGCCTACAATCTTTGACTCAATCCTAGCCCTTGATTCATCTTTAATTCCTAACCATTGATTAGATCTAGGGTACATATCACTTAGCCATAAACTTATCATTCTAATCTCACCATTGATTAGATCAATGGCTTAGATTAAAGGCTTCATCATTAAGTCTTCATCCAACGGTTCAAATGAAAACACATGCTCCCTTAGGTGTCCAATTCCTATTGGTTTAGAAAGTCAAGCCTACCTTTGTTGACTTGCTCTCATTGGTTAGAAATTGTACAATCAAGACAAATTGACTGCTTTTCCTACACGCAGTCCCACAAAGACTTTTAAAGATCTCGTGTCAAACCGAAGTAGATTTTTACTGTTTTTGAGACAAGAGGTATCGTAATATAAAATAATATTATAAAAATATAAAATTATTTTATTGCACGCTTAAATCCAAAAATTACGCTATTAATTTATATATCAATCAATTGGGTTTAGTAAGATCGATCAGCTTCAATTAATTAAAATAAGATTTATCCGGCCAGAAAATTTTTATTTTCTTAGGTCGGAGCAAATCACATACAACATCAAGTACACTCACGGAACAGTCAAATTAAATTTACTGCTCACAGAATTCACAAAATAGTACAAATCGGGACTATATTGTAATTATCCCAAAAGTTAGGGTGTTACAACTCCCCCCTACTAATAAGAATTTCGTCCCCGAAATTCATCATACATTAAACAATTGAGGGTATTGCTCTCTCATCCTATCCTCTAATTCCCATGTAGCATCTCCCGTTACATCATTCCACACTACCTTCACCAGTTCAATCATCTTCCCTCGAAGTTGTTTCACTCTCCTGTCCTCGATTCTAACAGGAAGTGTTTCATACGTTAAATTATCCTTCAGCTATACCTCATCAGGTTGTATCACATGGGTTGGATCGAGAATGTATTTCCTCAACTGAGACACATGAAATACATTATGAAGATCGGATAGAAAAGTCGGTAAAGCTATCTGATAAGCTACAGGACCAATCCGATGAATAATCTGATAAGGCCCTATAAACTTAGGTGTAAGCTTTCTTGATTTAAGAACTCTTCCGACACCGGTAGTAGGCGTAACTCGCAAGAATACATGATCGTCTTCTTCAAATTCCAAAGGTCGTCTACGTTTATCAGCATAACTTTTCTGACGGCTCTGAGTCGTTCGCATTTTTTCTTGTATCATCTTCACTTTTTCTGTAGTCTGCTGCACAAGTTCAGAACCAATAGTCATACTCTCTCCATCCTGATACCAACACAAAGGTGTTCAGCATCGTCGTCCATAAAGTGCTTCATAAGGCGCCGTTCCTATGCTCGAGTGAAAACTATTGTTGTAAGTGAATTCTATCAAAGACAGAAATTCATCCCAACTCCCTTGCTGTTCCAACACACAAGCACGCAACAGATCTTCCAATGACTGAATCATTCTCTCCGTCTAACCATCAGTCTGTGGATGGTATGCAGAACTCAATCGCAATTTAGTCCCCATGGCTTCTTGCAAACTTTGCCAGAGTCTTGACGTAAACCTCGGATCTCTATCAGAAACTATACTTGCATGCACACCATGAAGTCTAACAACTTCGTCGATATATATCTGGGTTAAGCGTTCCAACGGATACTTAATATTGATCGGCAAGAAATGTGCTGATTTCGTAAGCCTATCAACTATAACCCATATCGAATCATGACCTTTCCTCGTCTTTGGAAATCTAGTAACGAAATCCATCGAGATACTATCCCACTTCCACTCTGGAATAGTCAAAGGTTATAACATACCAGCAGGTCTTTGGTGTTCCACCTTTGCCTTCTGACAGACAAGACAAGACTCCACACGTTCAGCTACATCTCTCTTCATTCTTGGCCACCAAAACAGTGGCTTCAGGTCTTGATACATCTTCGTCATCCCTGGATGCATACTCAAATTACTTGTATGAGCTTCATCCAAAACCGCTCTCTTGAGTTCAGGATCATCAGGTATACAAACTCTTCCTCGAAACCTCATGATTCCATCAGATCCTTCCTCCACCGTTGCTTTATGACCTTGCTTCAACAATTCCTTCTTGTTCTGTAAAAACGCATCTACATCTTGTTTCTCCTTTATTATCTCCAACAAGTCATTCAAAACCACAACTCTACTTAAATGAATCTTTCCAGGTACCAATTCTATCGATACCCATAGATCTCTGAATTGCTTCATCAATTCCTCCTCTTTAATCATCATAGTAGAAACATTTACTACCTTTCTGCTTAAGGCATCAGCCACCACATTCGCTTTTCCTGGATGGTATTGAAGCTGAAAATCATAGTCCTTCAAAAATTCCAACCATCGCCTCTGTCTTATATTCAATTCTCTTTGATCAAACAAGTATTTTAAGCTCTTGTGATCACTAAAGACATTGAACATAGCCCCGTACAGAAAATGCCTCCACACTTTCAACGCAAAAACTACTGCAGCTAGCTCCAAATCGTGCGTTGGGTAATTCCTTTCATGAACCTTCAACTGTCTTGAAGCATAAGCTACCACGTTCCGATCCTGCATCAACACACATCCTAACCCCTGATAAGATGCATCACAATACACCTCAAAAGATTTGTTAGGATCCGGCAAAATTAACACTGGTGCAGTTGTTAATCTTTTCTTCAGTTCTTGAAAATTCGCTTCACGTTCCTCTGTCCAATCGAAAGCTTGACTCTTCCTCGTGAGTTGTGTAAGTGGTCCAGCTATCTTGGAAAAACCTTCAATAAATTTTTTGTAATATCCGGCTAATCCAACAAAGCTTCGAACCTCAGTCACAGTCTTAGGCCTTTCCCACTGTAAAACAGTCTCTACCTTTGATGGGTCTACTGCGATACCTTCCTTGGAAATTACGTGAGCTAAAAATTGAACTTCGTCCAACCAAAACTCACACTTTGACAACTTCGCAAACAACTTCTTCTCCTTCAAAATCTGGAGAACTATACTGAGATGTTCAGCATGCTCTTCTTGACTTTGAGAATAGATCAGAATGTCATCGATGAAGACAACGACAAATCTGTCTAAGTACGGACAAAAAATCCTATTCATATAGTCCATGAATATCGCAGGAGCATTCGTCACTCCGAACGGCATCACTTGATACTCATAGTGTCCATAACGAGTTCGGAAAGCTGTTTTGGGTACATCATCGACCTTGACACGAATCGATGATAACCTGATCGCAGATCTATCTTAGAGAATACAAATGGCTCCCTTCAATTGATCCATCAAGTCATCAATCCTTGGTAGTGGATACTTGTTCTTTATAGTCACCTTGTTCACCGTCGATAATCTACACAAAGACGCGAAGTCCCATCCTTCTTTTGACTAGCAACACCGGTGCTCCCCATGGTGAAACACTAGGTCGCACGAATCGCTTCTCCAACAGCTCCTCCAATTGCTTCTTCAACTCGCCAACTCTACAGTGACATTCGGTGACGGTGCAATCGAAATAGAACCGGCTCCCGGTACTAAGTCGATAGAGAATTCGATCTCCCTTTCCGGTGGCAAACCAGGTACATCGTCAGAAAAATCTCCGAAAACTCATTGACGACAGGATAATAGTGCTCACATCCTTCTCGGACTTGACTTCCAAAGAAGATAGCAACATAAACCCTTGAGCTCCATCCTCAACAATGACTTGACCTTTACAAGCTCAAGAATCCGAACTTTCTTCCTTAGGAAAAACTATGGCCTTACTCGCACACGAGCCTATAAGGATATGGTTAGAAGATAACCAATCCATTCCTAATATTATGTCTATCTCAACAAGAGGTAAACAAATCAAGTTGACCGAAAATTTACGATCCTTTATGACAATAGGACAATTCATGCATATCTTGGATGTAACAACAGGCTTGGCAGTCGGTGTAGAAACAATCAATTGAAAACTCAGAGAAGACACAAAGCTTTCAAACGTTCCACACAATCATACGCAATAAATGAGTGTGTTGCACCCGAATCATATAGCAAAGTCAGGTGATTACCTTCAATGACACCTTCCACTTGTATAAGATCCTCGACCGAGAAGCTTCGGCCTCCATCATGGTATACACTCTCCTCCGGACTCTACCGAGTTGCACGGACATTCCTCACAGCAGGCTTCCTCTCCGGCTGAGTACAATCCCTAGAAACATGTCCAGGCTTCTTGCATTTAAAACAGATCGTTCCTCTTATTAGACAATCTGTAGATAGATGGCCTTTCTTGCCACATTTGAAACAGGTCGACGTAAACGCCACATTCTGATTAGCTTGATTTCCACCAAAACTTCCCCCAACAGATGGACATTGAGGTTGACTCCCAGACGGTCTCGCATAAGGCTTCCTCTGAAACCTACCACCACTGCTACTACTTCCTCTTTGGAACCTAGTCGGCCCAAAATTACGATTCCTTTGATCTCGGGACGGCTCCAATGCCTCGAGTCTTTGACAAGTGTCTATCAACATAGGAAATTCCCTCATTCTCATCGGTAGCACTGCACGTCTCAACTCCATTCTTAACCCATCCTCAAACTTCTGGCACTTCCATACCTCATCTGGTTGGTTGTGGAAATACCTCGAGAATTGTGACAAACTCTCAAATTTTGCAGCATATTCTCCAATGGTCATATTCCCTTGACGTAGACCAAGAAATTCCATTTCCTTGGCATGTCGAGCAGTACCGGGAAAGTACTTCTCCAGAAATACTTCACAAAACACCTCCTAGGTGATTTCAGTTCCTTCCGCTTGCAACAGCTGGCGGGTATTCCTCCACCAGTTCTCAGCGTCTCCTCTAACATATATACAGCAAATGTTACCTTCTTATTTTCCGCGCACCCCATTCCTTCGAATATTCGCTCCAAGTCTTGAATCCAAAGACTTGCCTTTTCAGGGTCAAACTCGCCTCTAAACAGTGGTGGATTGTTGCGTCTGAATCCGACAAATTCAAAGCATCAAGCGATCATATCTTGATGTTGGGCTGCTTTTTGATTTTGCTGATTTTGCTGAGCAATCACTGCTGCCATTTGCTGAATAGCCTCAGCAACGACAACCATTGGATCCACATTAGGTGCCACGTTTGCACGCTTTCCTCTTCCTCCAGACATCTTCTTTCTTCAACAAGATAAAACAATGTCAGATGTAACCTTTCGGAAACAAATCACAGATATTCACACCACACAAGCAAAAACAGACCTATCCACAACCCCAAAAGACTCTAACTTGGGCTCTGATACCAACTAATGTAAAACCCTTGTGGGGATGCCACATTTATGAATGCAATGAAATAAAATAAAAATAAAACTCTTACCCAAGTTGTAAAACATTTGATATTTACATAATATTTGTGGAATTTTTTTTTTCTTTTTATTATTATGACATTAAATAAAATAACACGAAACACAAGATATAACAAACATAAACTCACCATAATATACATATGATTCTCTTTTAGTACAAGCATAATTTACAACTACATGTATTTAATAAAACAGTAAAGAGTTGACACAAAGCTAAAACATAGTACTGCCCAAGTGCATCCCAGTAGATGTCAAACCCTCCGATGAATCACCATCCATCACGTCCAGAATAACCATCAAAAAGTGTGCATCTATGAGATCTCACAGCACTTCGGACACGAGTCCGAGCTATCGACTCGCTACTCAACTCACTAGGCGCCTGGAAAACTCCCTGCCAATAACGCCTAATGGTCAAAGGTAACTCTAAATGTAAATAAAGCATAGTAGTGAATATGACCTCTCCGTCATACTCCCTACATAGGGACACAGTCAATCGTCCCACATAAGCTACCGTCCTCGGTCAACATGCATACGCCACGCCTCGGAACCCCATGGAACTCCGGTCCGCACGAACCCGAAGAATCCCGGGCAAAGCCATGACCTCAAGATCGCCTTGACGATCGGTATGATCTACTGGTTCCCCTCCTCGTATAAATCGCCCAACTGTTGCTCGTCAGGGTATTGTACCTCAAGAGGCTGATCCTCCTCTACCTCAAACTCTTTACTAAATAATATAGTAATATCGAGAAAACATATAGAGAGGTGAGACAATCTACATCACTACCCGTACGGCAATAAAGAAAATGACAAGACAAACAATTATCACAACAATACATAGCAATACATCATACATAATATATCAAGCAATATATAACAATAATACATATCATAATATCATGCATAATGTATTAAAGCAATAAATCATATAATTTATCACAGATTATAATAAACAGTAAAATGCAGATAATGCATGAACATTAAGATGCGATGATGAATGATACACACACTGACTCGTTCCTACCCATGGAGCTAAACACGGATATCTAAGAGAATGATCCGAATAGAAACTAGAAATACTTTATGGTCGCCCAACCAAGCTATTGCACTTGTCAATACGTCGTGTCTATAGCCCACAAATTCAAAACATCGTGTAGCAATGACACAAATCCAAACATCGTGTACCACAGCATAGTACTTAATAGTCCCCTCAAGATCTTGACTAAGAATAGTGTTTGTCAAGATCATTAGTGTGTTGCCTGCTACCACGCCTACCTGTAAGAGTAACCCACTCGTCCGCACGTGGAATTCTCCGCACACTAATGCCTCCAAGTTCATAAATGAACCACACTACGCTTATCACACCAAACACGGTGTAATTCGCCTCAATCACCACCAATTATAACCCAAATTGGCACAACACTCTAAACATGAGTTAAAAATTACCAAAATACCCCTATTATCCAAATTTTACCATATTTATAAAAAATTACCAAAATACCCTTAGTCACCAAATAACAAAGTATAGTACGTCCCACCTGACAGTACTACACTACAAAATGTCTGGGTCCACCATTTTGGCCCGACAGCAAAACTCACAGTATTCTTTAATCGCGTAAGAATTTTATTGCATTTTCACATTCTCATCGTTTTCACAAACATTTTTAAATCGCGTAAAGACATTTTGACATTTTTAAATGTCGTAAATTATTTTTGAGTTATTTTCTCAATCGCGTAGGATTTTTAATTCATTTTCTTAACCGAATAGCTTAAAATTGTCATTTTTAATATATGAAAAACTATATCTAGTACTTGTAAAATACGTAATGTATTTTCCTTGTGTTATAAATATAGTATGGAATCTTTTCATTTTATGCGTTTGATTTTAATAAATTTCGGCAGTATTTTGCCTATAAAATCAGTATAAGGTATTTTTAATGTTTTTCTCTAAATATAGTTTATTTTATTTTTACCCAATAATTTCACATTAAAATTTACTAACGCGCTTCAAAATTTATAGTATGAGCCCTACGTTAGTACTTTTCAAGTGTCTGATTAATTTCTTACTTAAACTGAATTCTGCTAAGTTAAAATTCTAGAACAGAATTAATTCCTTTGATTTTCTCAATGATTCTTTGGAATCACTTTATATTATAAATAATTATCTAACCTATCTTAGTAAATAAAATAGCATGTTGACCAAATCAAAATAAAATGGCATTCGGTTATACACTAAATGGCATGTTGGCCATAATTAACTTAAATAATCCATTATTTACCTAGGCTCATTAAATCCTTGATGTAGAAAAATTGTGAGAACATTTTGGTTCTCTATTTTGGTGAGAAGGTCGTGAGCCTTAAATGTGTTCTTTGGAACACTCATGCATTTCGTAAATGTTATTCACATCCTACTTAAATAAATACACAATTATAAATACATAAAATTATGTAATCACATATAAAACACATACAATATATTTTAAAGCCATAATCATGCATAGCAAAAATAATAAAAACTATAATCATGCATAGCAAATTAAAATCACAATTAGTAAAGCATTTAAACAACCAAAAATAATAAAAATCACAAATAAACCATACAACCGAATCCTTATGGATTCTACACACAAACACAATCCATTTTCTCATCACCACTTAAGGTTGATGAGATTAAATCTCCCTCTTACCTCTTGTAGGCAAAACAATCGGTAAGATTCCTTCCTTTCCTCCAAATTTTGTACAAGCTCCAAAACAATTCCTAAAATTCTCAAACAATTAGTAAATACACATACAAGGTACAAAATAGGAAAACCATGGAACAATCATGGTTAGAAAAATCAGAATTTCAATTTTGAACCATAGAAATCAAACTTACCCTTAAGTAAGTAAGCAAGAAGTGGAATTTTAGGCAAGATGGAGTAGGAATTTGGGAAAAGTTTGTGAATGAAAGATGCTTAGAATGGTATTTGGATTCAAGAAATGTGATGATCTAAAATTATGAAGGTCTTGGTGTGGTTGGATGAGGGCTGGCCGAACCTAGTGAGAGAAAGTGAGAGAAAAATGTTTTGCTTGAGCTTTTGGTATTTTAGAGAGAGAAATGGATAGTTAAAATGAGATAAGTGTGAAAAACTAAAGTGAAAGTGAATATGAAGTGCAGCATCCGTGTGAGAGAGTGTAGAGAGCTTGAGTGTTCAATTTTGCATGCAAAAATATCACCAAGTGTTCACACTAGGTGCACATGGCTTTGTCATGTTGGATCCTTCATGAACCATGTAGAACCAAGCCACCTCCAAGCCCACTTGTTGCTGCCAAAACCGTGCTCTCTCTCCTCTCCTTAATGTCTTAATTGTCCTCCAATTACACCTAATTATATGTTAGTTAATTAGGCAATTAGTTAGGTTAATTATCCTAACCATTCTTAATTAACATACTACTAACATAACTAATTAACTTAGTATATATTAACATATATTATATCCTTTAATCAATATTAATATAGCTAATTAGTATTTAGATTATAACTAATTCATAACTAAGCTAGTTCACTTAGTATGCTAATTAAGTAATTAGATTAGTTAGATTAAGCTTAATTAGGTTACTAATCATTTTCAAGCCTACAATCTTTGACTCAATCCTAGCCCTTGATTCATCTTTAATTCCTAACCATTGATTAGATCTAGGGTAGATATCACTTGGTCATAAACTTATCATTCTAATCTCACCATTGATTAGATCAATGGCTTAGATTAAAGGCTTCATCATTAAGTCTTCATCCAACGGTTCAAATGAAAACACATGCTCCCTTAGGTGTCCAATTCCTATTGGTTTAGAAAGTCAAGCCTACCTTTGTTGACTTGCTCTCATTGGTTAGAAATTGTACAACAAGACAAGCTTGACTATTTTTCCTACACGCTGTCCCACAAAGACTTTTAAAGATCCGTGGTCAAACCGAAGGACATTTTTACTTGTTTTTGAAACAAGAGGTGTCTTGTAATATAAAATAATATTATAAAAATATAAAATTATTTTATTGCACGCTTAAATCCAAAAATTACGCTATTAATTTATATATCAATCAAATTGGGTTTAGTAAGATCCCACAAACACCCAATTAATTAAAATAAGATTTATCCTACGTAAAATTTTTATTTTCTTAGGTCTGAGCAAATCACATACAACAGTCAAGTACACTCACGGAACAATCAAATTAAATTTACTGCTCACAGAATTCACAAAACAGTACAAATCGAGACTATATTGTAATTATTCCAAAAGTTAGGGTGTTACATGGATAATAAGTAACTTTCTAGCTTATTGAATATTAAGTGGATGGAGCACTTATGGAATGATATAGTGTCCTATGCGAGAATCATATTCTGAGTGTTAAAAAACATTTTTTATTTCTAAGTAGTTAATCCACATCTATCATGTCTCACCAAATATTTGACTCTTCACCACCAACTGAGCCCGGTCAAAAGTCAAAACAATATTATTTTCCTTGATACCATTTTTATAATATTTTTCTTCACTTGCTCTCAACTCAAACATGACCACTTTGTTAACTGCTGCTAAATACTTTGTTAATTGTTGCTGAATTTACAGTTTAACACAACAATGTTACTTGGATTAGGCAGATGAGGTTACTAAACTAGGAGAACATATAATCATGGTTCTGAGCTAAACCAGTTGAACAGAAAATTGGTCTATCTATCAATCCAATCATGCTCCAATAACTGGGGTATTAAAAACAAAACTGGTCTACTGAACGATCTTATCATGGACTCAACAAGTTTGGGTCCATGAATGAATTTTATTTGATAATACCTATATATAAATTTAGGTGTATATAAAATTATTAATTAAAATTTATAAATTTTTTGTATTTATAATTATTTGTTAAAAAATATGATTTAATTAAATTTATGTGTAAATCTAAGTATTATTAATTAAAATTCATAAAAATGTAATATTTTAATATAAATTATTGATTTATTTTAATAATAAATCAATGACTAAAATATCAATTCATCCATAAACTAAAAAAAAATTAGATCCATATTAGACTTTTCCTGATCTACCTATCAGTCCAATCATGCTCCAATAGTCGGGGTACTGAAAACCGGCCTCTGGCCCGGCAAACCGATCAACTTTCAACTTTCTCAAACCAAAGCGTAAATTTAAGGTCGGATCGGTCCCTGTAGCATCATATTTGTTATTTTTTTCCATTGTTCAAAGGTAGAATTGTTGGGAATTGAACCCTACTCATGTAGGAGGCCAGCGGTCCAACCAGTACACCAAGTGGCTTCTTGGGCTTTTTTACTAAACTGCCACTGTTGGTAAAACCATTTACCAAATTACTATTTTTTTAACTATTTACCAAATTACCATTTTTTTAAATATTTATCAAAATGCCACTCTTTTGAAACTATATACCAAAATGCCACCCTTTTGTCCTACGTGGTTTTTTTTAATATTATCTGGCCAACCAGGATGCGCCACGTAGGTTGCGCCAACACGCTTGGTGCAACCTACGTGGATGCGCCAGCCTACGTGGCGCATCCTGGTTGGCCTTGGCACTAAAAGAGCCACCCTTGTTGGCGCAACCAAGCATAATAAGCCAACAAGGGTGGCGTAACCCTAGTATATATCTCCCACCCCCTCCCCCTTCCGTGACATTTGATGCACACTTTTTAATTGTTGTATTGCAAACCCAAGTGCAAGTTGTCTCAAGTAATAAATTTCTCGGTGAGTCCGAGGTCGATCCACAAGGAATTGTTGAAGATTAAGGTGAAGTAAATATTTTATGATTACGGTAAAAATTATTTACTTGGGTAAAAAGATTCACTCTTGGTAAATAAAGAAAAGGTAAGATTAATTCCTTTTATAACTCAATTAGAATCCTCGCAACATGGAGGTTCTAATCAGAAAATACAACATTAAAAGTCCATTAAAATAATATACGTAATTATATTATGTTTCCTTTAATCATCTATTAATATCATCACTCATAAATGGGATCAAGCATTCACTGTGCCAATATTTTGTCTACAATAAATCAAGAACTCCTCTTTACAATGGTAGTTTCTAAATTATCAGTTTTAAAATATAACACGTATAATAATTACTAAAAAGATAAACCATTAAAGCACAAGAGATGAATAAATCTAACCTTATTTTATTACCAAGAGCTTCACACTTTGACCCAAGTAGACTAAAACTTATTTACACATAGACTAAAAGAAAGAAAAAAGAGAAAAAAAAGAGAGAAAGGAAATTGGAGGGAGGAGGAAATTCCTCAGAATTTCCCCTCCCCCGAATGTGCCTCCATTTGAAATGGAAATGCTTATTTATAGGCAAAGTTTGGTTACTGTGCAATTGCACAGTAACCAAACTTAGTGATTAAGTCTGTTACGTAATCAATGACATATTTTATTTTCTTTTTTTTCTTTTTTTTAAATAATAATTGAGCAAATGCACAAATTATAAGGCCCAGTCATTTTTTTTTTTTTAAGAGAAGTGGTCTTCATGAAAGTTTCCTGGATATTTACTTTAAAATGGCTTTAGTTTCAGTCCAAAATCATTCCTAGAACTCAAGATATGGTCCAATTACTGCAGAGTGTTTAGACCCGATTTCAGGTCCTCTATTTTAACTTCAAAGCCCAATATCACCTCCAAGGAGTCCGATTCTAGAAAAGTGCTCAACATCAAAGTTGTAGGGAATTGTCTAAGCTTTCCTACAAGACCAAAATCACATCAATCAGATATTTGAAACTCAAATTATAGTCAGTTTACTAAACACTTCTAAAAAGATAATTAAGGTTAATTTATGCAATAATTTATTTAATGGTCTAATTCAGCTCAAAATCATAAAATGTGTCAAAATTAACTTAATTAAGCCTAATTGAACCTTAAGAAGTCTAGTGAGAGAATTACAAAATGTATAAAATATAGTGTTATCAAATTCTCTCACACTTAACTTTTGCACTCCTGGGCAAAACACAAAAAACAAAAACCAAGGAATAAAGAAAAATAACACAAATTCAAAAACTAAAAACTCCAAAGAATTTAATGACTTAAGAAGAGCAACTAGACATTCAAGGATCAAAACATTCATGAGGTAACATGTCTTCGCATCTCAAACCAACAGGCAAGGAAACTTCAGTTGAAAAGAATGGATCAAGAATGATAGATCCTCACAGAATTCACTCTTAATCTCTCAAGTGTTTAAAAAGGTAAGTATTTCACTCTATTCAACCCATGAAAATTGCACTACCATAAGCTTGCTTATCTTCTAGTTCTCCGCTCCTCAAAAACAACATATATACACAAATCATGAGGACTTTATTTAAGTTTATAATAGGGTCAAGGTAAAGGTGGAAGTAATATAGATAAGACAAGTTAAAGACCAAAGAGAATAGAAGAGCATTATGTTACAGATGGAGTGGAGAAGATGTTTGAGAACATTCAGTCTAAATTTCTCAAGAATTTCTTAGTTCTTTCTCATACAGGACAATGACCAATATCTGACTAATGTTTTGTTAAATATCAATTGGTAGATTGAATTCATTTAGGCTTGAACATTCTCCTTCTATTCCTGTTATTTCCAATCATCCACCCTCATTCTAGGTATGAATATATCACATGGTGCATTCTTTTGATTGTAGCAATAATTAGCTCTCTCTTTTTTATAGAAACATTTTTTCTTTTTTTTTTATATTACTAATCTGCACACGCACCTCCACACTTGTTTAAGAACTCATCCAATAACAAAGTCAATGCTCTCTTATTCCCTAAGGCTGGGTTAGAACATGGTTTTTCATTTAAGGCACGTAATGAGTTAGAAACAAAGAATAGTCAAATAAGCTCAAATGGGTTAAACAAAGGAAAATATGTAAGGTTAGCTATTTAGTCAAAGTAGTTAATTCAAGAAAATTTGCCTCATTCATGTTTATGTATGCATGTGAAAATGTAGTCTCAAAAAGAATCAAAGCAAGTTCTAGAGTAATAATTCCATGAGAAAAAAATCACACAAGAAAGAAGAGAATGGTACAGATGTTCAATCCATTCATTTATAGGCTCAAAATCTCACAAGGCATATATCCATCATTCTCAATCCACAAAAATTTCAACATCCATAACCAAGCATGTGATGTTTAAGAAAAAAAATAATTTACTCAATCATGCAAATTTTCCTAAATCCATTTGCTGCTTCCACACAAAATAGTAATCTACCCCAATCTAGATGCGTCTTAAGAGTAAAATTACCGTTACAGCAAAATTTACCCCTTACTCTGCCATCCTTAACTGGTTTAGCTTAAAAAATTACTAACAAACATATACACACAACAAACATAAACACACTTTCAAATTTTTTTTAAGCATTTTTTTTACACAACTCTACACACGACAAATATAAACACACTTATTAAATTTTTTTTTACTTTTTTTTACACAACTATTCTTCCCCTCAACCAGAACACAACATTGTTCTCAATGTTAAAAAATAGAAAGGAAAAAGATAGAAGATAGTACCTGTTACCGCAATTACTAAAAAGAGCAACCTCACACAAATATAAACAGAAACAAAGTATGACCAAAGATTGAAATTATTTATACAGATGGAGTGTCTTGACTGGCTTCCTTTTCTTACTGCTTCTCGCAACATTTCATTCAGACCACTTCTTGCTCTCTCTTTCTTTTTTTTTTCTTTTTTTTTAAATCTATACAAGAAAATATATACGTGTAGTTGTGATTGTGGCTATATCTTCCTCCTGGTTTATCACGTCCAAGAATCTTAAACGCCTTCTATGAGTCGAGGATAAGCTTCCTATCCAATTTTCTTATAAATTGACAAACAGCGTCTTTTTTGAGTCGATTCCCAAGACTTTTTTTAAATATATATATATATATATATATATATATATATATATATATATATATATATATATATATAGTACAAGTAGTGTATAAACCCGCCATGATAAAAATAATAAAAATATAAAAAATAGGCGGTATAAACTCACTATGATAAAAAAAATTAATATTAAAAGTAAGCGTGTAAACCTGCCATTAAATATTAATAAAGGTGTTGTATTAAACTAACCACCAAAGAAAAATAAAAAATGGTGTGGTAGAAACTAACCACCAAATAAAGAATATATATATATATATATATATATATATAGATATAAACAAAGGTGTGGTATGAACCAACCACCAAATAAAAAAAAAAAAAAATATAAACAAATGTGTGGTATGAATCAACCACCAAATAAATTAATAAGTAAAAAAAAAAAGTTAGTATGCAGATAAATTAAAATGTTTGAAGCGTGGTAAAGTAAAATGTTAGATAGTTAGTAAGAAAGTTAGTAAGTTAGTAAACAAAAATAAATGACAAAATAAATAATAAAAAAATAAATAACAAAAATAAATGACATAAAATAAATAACAAAAAAAATAAAGTGTAAAAAATAAAATACAAAAAATAAAGTACAAAAAGTAAATTTAAAATATGAAAACTGAGAATCTAAGAGAGCTAATTTTTTGCTCCAAATGAGAGAGAAGAGAAGAAGAAAGATTATTTCATTAATGATTACAGATTATAGAGAGATTAGGGAGAGTTTCCACTAAGCTAAGTATGTATGTAAAAATAAAAATAAATAAATGGAAGAGATTTTCCCACGGAGTTAGGATGTACAAAAAAAAAAAAAAGGGAGTTTTCCTCACTAATTAGTAAAGACAAAAAATAAATAAATAAAAATAAAAGGAGAGAATCTCCCACTTGTTAATATGTACAAGAAAAGAAAAGGGAGAGCTTTCCACTGAGTTAGTATGTACAAAGAAAAAATAAAAGGGAGAGGTTCCCCACTAAATTAGTATATACAGAAAAATAAAAGTTTTAGAATTACTCCCACTGTAAAAAAAAAAAAAGAGAGAATTAATCTCACTATACAAGAAAATAAAAGGCTTAACTTTTTTTTTATTTTTTTATTATTTTTTTTTTTTTTTTTTTTGGTGGTCACGGGTGTGACCTTTTTCTTCAATTTTTAAAAGGGGGACAACCTTGTCCCCCATTATTATTATTTTTATTGTGGGACCTTTATGTTTTTTTTTTTTTGTTTTTTTTATAATTATTTTTTTTTTTTTTTTATAATTTTCTTTTTTTAATATATAAACTTTTTTTTACTTTTTACTTTTTTTACTTTTTTACTATTCATACTATTCACACATTTTTTAAATTTTTTTATATTATTATTATTATTATTTAATATATAATTTTTTTTACTTTTTTACTATTTATACTATTCACATATTATTTATCCTATTCATACTATTCACACTATTTACCCAAAAAAAATTATTTTATTTTTTTATTTTTACTATTCATACTATTCACGTTACTATTTACAGACTATTCACACATTATTCATACACTATTCATACGCTATTCACACACTATTTACTTTTTACTATGTACAAAAATATTTACATCAGAAATTTATTCTTCAAAATAAGTCTCCAAAATCTGCGGTCAAAAACTTGATCGACACTTTTAATTGTTGCATTGTAAACCCAAGTCATGCAGGTTATTCCGAGTAATAAATTTCTACGAAGTCAGGTCGATCCATCAGGAATTGTTGAAGATTAAGGTGAAGTAAATATTTTGTGACTACGGTAAAAATTATTTACTTGGGTAAAAAGATCCACTCTTGGTAAATAAAGAAAAAGTAAGATTAATTCCTTTTATAACTCAATTAGAATCCTCGCAACATGGAGGTTCTAATCGAAAAATACAACATTAAAAGTCCATTAAAATAATATACGTAATTATATTATGTTTCCTTTAATAATCTATTAATATCATCACTCATAAATGGGATCAAGCATTCACTGTGCAAATATTTTATCTACAATAAATCAAGAACTCCTCTTTACAAGGGTAGTTTCTAAATTATCAGAAACAAAATATAACACGTATAATAATTACTAAAAAGATAAACCATTAAAGCACAAGAGAGGAATAAATCTAATATTATTTTATTACCAAGAGCTTCACACTTTGACCCAAGTAGACTAAAACTTATTTACACATAGACTAAAAGAAAGAAAAAGAGAAAAAGAGAGAGAAAGGAAATTGGAGGGAGAAGGAAATTCCTCAGAATTTCCCCTCCCCCGAATGTGCCTCCATTTGAAATGAAAATGCTTATTTATAGGCAAAGTTTGGTTACTGTGCAATTGCACAGTAACCAAACTTAGTGATTAAGTCTGTTACGTAATCAATGACATATTTTATTTTCTTTTTTTTTTCTTTTTTTAAATAATAATTGAGCAAATGCACAGCCGTGTGTCTAGTCATTTTTTCATTTTTGAGAGAAGTGGTCTTCATGAAAGTTTCAGGCCTAAATATTTACTTTAAAATGGCTTTAGTTTCAGTCCAAAATCATTCCTAGAACTCAAGATATGGTCCAATTACTGCAGAGTGTTTAGACTCGGTTTTAGCTCCTCTATTTTGACTTCAAAGCCCAATATCACCTCCAAGGAGTCCGATTCTAGAAAAGTGCTCAACATCAAAGTTGTAGGGAATTGTCTAAGCTTTCCTACAAGACCAAAATCACATCAATCAAATATTTGAAACTCAAATTATAGTCAGTTTACTAAATACTTCTAAAAAGATAATTAAGGTTAATTTATGCAATAATTTATTTAATGGTCCAATTCAGCTCAAAATCATAAAATGTGTCAACATCAACTTAATTAAGCCTAATTGAACCTTAAGAAGTCTAGTGAGAGGATTACAAAATGTATAAAATACAGTGTTATCAACATTCAAATCATTTTTTAAATTCTCACTATCTCTCTACAAATTTCTTCTCTCTAAACGCTCTGAACTCTCTCAACGAACTCAATTCTTACTAGAAATGGTGCCTGGATCATTATTTGTGATCAAATTTAGATTGTATTCCTTAACACTGTAAGTACATCTTTCAATAGTTTAATAATTTATTTAGTATTTGTTGATTGATTTTTTACTAGGTTAGTGTTAATTGTAATTTAATATTATTACACTTTAATATTTTTATTGACTAATGAATAATGAAGTTGTATGATATGTAGTCTAAATTGTATGGATCATTATTTAGTAGGTAATCGAGTAGGATATATATCTTTTCTTAAGTACTTAATATGATTTACATTAGTAAATGTTGCTTAATTCAAAATAATCGAGTTTAGAAATTTTTTTTACATAAATAACTATATTGAATATTATAATTGATTGTTAATATATTGAATAAATATATGTAATACATTATTATACATTGTTATAAATATTTATACATTATTATATGTCCAATTAATATTGTAATTGATTTTTAATATATTAAATAAATGTGTTGAATTGTTATTGTTCGAATTGGAGTTAACATGACAAAATCGCTAAATGTGCACATTTACTTCAATGGGACAATGTATGATGATGAAGAGAGTGTCATGTATCGAGGTCCTCCTCCTAGGCCTATTGTGATCACAGCCAATATGACTTTGAATGGGTTGAAAACTAAGATCCATTCAAAGTTGAGGCTTCAAGCAAACTAACATGTGTCAGTCTATCGGTGTCCGCAATGCTTCAATCCGTGGAGATGAGTAGGGCTTCCAATTGAAGAGATGATGATGTAAAGTACATGATAGATTCCTTCTATCAAACTCTGAACATGGCACCGATAGAGTTGTATGTGGAGGTAGAAACAAGTGGGCAGGAAGAGCATGTTGAAGCTCTTGGTGAAATCGAAGCTCAAGTTGATCCTTCTAATCAAGTCGAGTCATGCAATATGATCATTATTGGTGGTGCAATGGTTGAACCTGATAACCCACTGTCAGAAATGCAATATAGGAGTCAAGTGAAGACGAAGAACAAGTAGCTGAGGGCGACGATTCAGACACCGACATAGAGGCAGAAAACTTTGATGCCGAAGAAAATTTACAAGTTCCATTGGCGGTTGCTCCTCAATCCATATTTATGCCTCGAGGACCTGAATCCATGTTTGTGCCACCATGCCCTTAGTTTTCTCAAATTAACTGGGATGCGTTGAGCAATCCTGATAACTTGCCTGAATTAGACAGTCGTGGGACTTGGAACATGACTGATGAATTCTATGTTGGCTTGCAATTTTCATCAAAAGATTCCGTGAAGTTAGCTCTCAAACAATATTCCATTCACAAGCTTCAAGAGTACAAGATTGAAGACTCTGATTCACGAAGACTGACTGCCAAGTGTCCTAGTTTTGACGAAGGTTGTAGTTGGAGACTTAGAGCCATATAAAGCAAGAGGTCGAATACATGGCAGATTGATAATCACATATTTGATACATTAATAAGCCTTCATTTTTAGTCATTTACACTCTTCATGTACTTAATTGATTGATTTTGATTATGTTTTGTAAGTTTGGACTCAAATTGGACTTAATTGAATTTTTTAGCATAATTTATGTCTTACGTTGTTTCTGTATTTGGGCTATATCTTGGGATGTAGGTGGTCAGATGAGGTGAATATGATGGCATTTTAAAGACAAGAGATAGCTCTATAACTTTCATGAAGACCTCAAAGGCCCAATCACACGAGTAGATAACTCAAATTGGGGTTGAAGCAAGAACTAGAGTACTGTTCCTGATAGCTTGACCTATATGTACTTTTCATGCCATTTGTTGGGCTAGAGGTTGTAAAATAGGCTAAAATTTTGATGCTGAATAGTTGAGACCTATAACTACAACTTTTATGTTGAACACTTTTTCAGAATTGGAGGTCTAATGGGTGATATTGGGCTTGAAAGTCAGAATAGAGGAGCTGTGACTGAGCCTGAGCAGTATGCAATAATTTGAACATATCTGGAGTTATAGAAATGATATTAGAATCAAACTAAATCCATTTGAAAGCTAAGATCCAGGCCTACAACTTTTATGAAAACCACTTGGTTCAAAAATGATGAATGCAATAACTTCAGAGTTGCATGATTTCGGAGACAAGGAATCTCCATAATTTTCCACTCACCAAAAGTCTTTTGGCATTTTTCACTCATTTTCCACTCATCCACCCACTAATGACTCACCCCCTTGTCATTTTGTATCTCTAATCTTCTATAAAAGGGGGCCATGGTAGATCATTGAGAGTTAGGTGTTAGGTACCAAAATGATGCCATTTTGTTACTAGGTTTTCTTGTAGTAATTTTCTTTTGTTCTAAATTAAATCTCTTCTTCTTTCTTCTTATATATGAGTAACTAAGTTTCATTTTACTTGGATGAAAGGGTGAAGCTCTTGGTAATAAAGTAAGGTTAGATTTATTCTTCTCTTGTGCTTAGATGATTTATATTTTCTAGTAACCATTATACGTATTATAATTTGTTTCTTATAATTTAGAAACCATCTTTATAAAGAGGAGTTCTTGATTTGTTGTAGATAAAATATTGACACAATGAATGCTTTAATCCATTTATAAGTGGTGGTAATATTTTTAAGAAACATTATATAATTACGTATATTATTTTAAATGGATTTTTAATGTTGTATTTTCCGATTGGAACCTCCATGTTGCGAGGATTCTAATTGAGTTACAAAAGAAATTAATCTTACCTTTACTTTATTTACCAAGAATGGATCTTTTAACCCAAGTAAATAATTTTTATCGTAATAACAAAATATTTACTTCACCTTAATTAATCTTCAACAATTCCCTGTGGATCGACCTTGGACTCCCGAGAAATTTATTACTTGAGACAACCTGTACTTGGGTTCGCAATGTAACAATTAATCCCGTATCAAGTTTGTAGACTTGTTTGAAACTAAAAATTGTGCATCACAGATTACAAAATATAATGGACCTCATAGTTGCGTAAACCCATCTATATCATTAGATCATCGGAAGTTGGACTCTTATTTGATCTGCTCTTGCATTTTGGAGTTAGTCAGAACAAAACTCGATGCACCCGTATCCTTAATTATTGAACGGATTCGAAGCCAATTTGGTTACCAAGTTTCATATCGAAAGGCTTGGAAGGCAAAACAAATGGCTATTGTGAATGTGTTTGGAGATTGGGATAAATCTTATGAGGTGTTGCCCAGATGGCTAGCAGCCATGAAGAGAGACATGGAAGGCACAGTGGTGGAGTTGCAAGACGAGGAATGTTTTGTGAATAACCGACTCGATCGTTCAAAAAGAGTCTTTTGTCGATTATTCTGGACATTTAGACCATGTGTGCCTGGCTTCTGATATTGTAAGCTCATCATTCAGATTGATGCCACTCATTTGTATGGCAAGTACCATCATAAGTTGTTGATTGCAACAACTCAAGATGGAGACAGAAAACCTTTGCCTATTGCATTTACCATTGTGGAGGGGGAGACCAAGGATGCTTGGAGTTGGTTCTTAGCCCACCTGAGATTGCATGTCACCCAACAAGAGGGCTTGTGTTTGATCTCTGATCGACATCGAGGCATCTTACAATCAGTGGTAAATGAAAATCTTGGATGGCAGCCTCCGAATGCATATCATGTCTTCTACATACGCCATATTGTTTCCAATTTTAACTCCAAATTTCAGAACAATGGGTTGAAAAGATTTTTGATTAACACAGGTACTTTACATTTTCTATTTGTATTCTAATTTTGTTGATAATAATAGTTAGGTTCTAATACTAACCCAATTCATTTGTTGTATCAGGGTATGAACCAATCGCAATAAAGTTTGATGCTAGGTTAGAGAAGCTTAAAGTCACAACGGAGATGACAAATTGGATTAACAGAATTCCAAAAGAAAAATGGAGTTTGGTGTATGATGGTGGCCGCAGATTCGGTCATATGACTACCAATTTGTCAGAGTACATTAACGGAGTGTTGAAGGGTAGCAGAAATCTACCTATAACTGCATTGGTTCAATTGATATATACGAAGTTAGTAGAATACTTTGTCAACCGAAAAGATGAGGCAAATTCAAAATTGATGACATTTAACCAGCAATGGAGTGATGACTTATTGAAGCATTGGAGAGTCAACCTGGCAAAGGCCAGTTCACACCAAGTTCGCCGGTACAATAGAGAGAACACAAGGTTCATGGTTGAATAGGCTTTTAATCCTGTGACACAACAGGGTGGACTTTCTTATACTTTGAACCTGGAAGAAAGGCGGTGTGATTGTGGGGTGTTTCAAGCATTGCATTATCCATGCTCGCATGCAATTGCTGCGTGTGCTTCAGTGGCAGTTGACCCATTCCAATTTGTTCATAGGGTTTACAGGATGGAAAGCGTTTATAGAGCCTATGAGTTTGACTTTGAACCGGTCCGGGCTGAACCATGGTGGCCTGCAGCTCCCGACACCACTTTGGTGCCACCACGTGCATTGCTTAGATCCAAAGGTCGATCAAAATCAACCCAACTCAGGAATGAGATAGATTGGTGCGAAGCAGGGCCAGGACAGACGTGTACAAGATGCCATCAACCTGGACATAATTCTCGCACTTGTCGTGTCAGTGGATCGAGTTCCTTGAGGGATGATGGAGTGAGGCCATTAACTGGGCCCGTGTAGTTGATTTAGGACCTATTTTCATTTTTCAGAATCTTGTATTAGCAATCATATGGTATTAGGAGTTGTATTGTTTTGTATCACTAATCTATGCAGTTGTATTCGAATACTATTCTCCTATATATGTTAGTTGATTCTCAGTGTTATCTTCATTTCTTCCATTTTATATTTTTGTATAGTTATCATATGGTTATATCCTATTTTATTATAGTAATCATATAGTCCTACTAATTGTTATTATTTGACATACAGCTAACAGATGGCATTCCGTGTAAATCCCGGACTAGAGGATGGCTCAATTTTGGAGTTGCAGGAGTACCATGTTTCCTAGCATGTATGGCAGGGACATGAGGACCGACACCTGCGTGTTAGACGTGCTCAGAAGACGAAACATATGGACTCCCCTGCTCCGATTATTCCGTATCTACAGCAGGCTGGTTTCTTAGGAGTTGCCCACATGGGCTATTGCAGCATTGATCACTCCCTGATCTCTGCGTTGGTTGAGAGATAGCACCCAGAGACGCATACATTTCACATGCCTACCAAGGAGTGCACCATTACATTGGAGGATATCTGAATGATATCGGGTCTTTCCATTGATGGCACTGCAGTCACTGGCGTTACACATAGGGATGATTGGCTCAGTTTGTGTGCTCAGTTGTTAGGGATTGATGAGACTCCCTCGCTCATAGCTGGGGCACGCATTGACATGACATACCTGTGGCAGCCGAATGTTACTACAGTCATTGAGGACAATGACGATGAGTACGTGCAACAGCGTGCACGACATTACATACTTCGCTTGCTTGGGGGTTTCTTATGCCCCAATCATTCGTGTAAGCTCGTGCACTTGATGTTCCTCCCATTGTTGGAGGACTTTGCTGTTGCCGGGACGTATAGCTTGGGGTTTGCAGTTTTGGTGTACCTGTATAGAGAGCTTTGTAAAACTACGGACTATGACGCACACGAGATCGGAGGGGCATGCATCTTATTGCAGTACTGGGCATAGTACAGATTCCCCCGACTTGCCCCTTCACTAGCTGACCATGCTGAGCCTGATGTGTTTTACGATGCTGATCGTGGTCAATTACGTCCCTTAGGATGGGAGTAAGTTTCTATTTCATTTCATATTTTTACATTACTTCCTTGACATACTTTGTTAATATTTTAACTTACGTTTGCAATACTTTCATTTACCAAATAGGTGGCGCAAGCATAAAGTATTGAGTGATACTGTGATTGGCGTCCTTACATATTATCGCCAGTTCTTCGATCAGTTGAAGAACAATGAGGTATGTCTTCGTTTGCATTCCATTCCTTTGAGATATTTACTTATGCATATGTCGTCTTAATGTTTTGTGCATCTCATTTTTTCAATTTATATGGCAACCATACACGGATGAGCAGGTGGCAACATTGCCACCTTTTTGTGTGGCTAGTAGGGACATAGCACTGGCAGTGATCCCTCTCATATGTTTTCACATTGTTGAGTGGCACCAGCCAGACCGCGTCATGCGCCAGTTTGGTCTTGACCAGCCCATTCCACGGAGACCGCTCCAGCCAGACAGATTGCACTCGGTTACATTGGCAGGTAGGCATAATAAGGATTGGCCAGCTATTCATGCTGTTTATATAGCCACCTGGGATAGTCGTAGGGAGAAGCTTGTTAGGGGAGTCCCATTGGTCGCACCCCTCAGATCGCGTTCTGAGTACATGCGTTGGTATAAAAGAATTACCAGACGTTGGATTGCTCCCACTAGCGCATCTATTGGAAATGCGGTAAGCTCTTTACCAATTCGTTAGTGACTATATGTATTTTGTATTCAGTATAATGACATAAATTATATCTGTTTATTAGGCGGACATTACACAGCATTTGCTCAGTTCAACTACTGACACTGTCGCTCGAGAGGCTGCTACACAGATCCTACACTCATTGCGGGAGCATGACCGCATTACGATAGAACAACTATGTCCAGCTCCAGCAGCAGACGACATTTCAAGGCTGCCCGAGGAGTCCAGCCAACAGGGAATGCAGCGTAGATGGAGGAGAGGATTAGTGAGCACTCGGAAACGACTTCGACATCCCGAGGACTCCAGCTCTACTAGCCAGCATACGACTCAGCCTCCTACCGCTGCTACATACCCCCCCACTCAGCCTCCTACCACTGCTACATACCCCCTACTCAGCCACCACCTGCATATTATCCACCATACCCTTACCCACCGTATTCATATCTGCCACCGAGTTACCTCTCATATCCTTACCCACCACAGGGTTACCCACCATATCCTTACCCACCACCAGGTTACCCACCATACCCATCACAGTCAGGTCCCTCTTTCGAACCATCTCACAGGCCACCGCATTTTGATGCGGGCCCATCTCATTGACATTGACATGCAATTATATTTAGTGATTTTGTGTAAAAGACTATTGATAATATCTTCTTGTAAGTTTGGTACCCTTATTAGATTAGACTATATATGTTTTTCGCACTGTTTTAGATTTTATTAAAGATTTTGGTAACTGGTTGCATTAAACAGGATCATTGGCTTTTGGGGAGGTCCAACATTTGGGGGAAATTCTGTCGAAATTTTTACTAATTCAAATTACTAAAAATTTGAGAGAGGAATTATTGGAATCCGAATCCTACTCACTATCATCCAAATCCTATTCAAAAAATTTCATTTATTTATTTGAATTAATGCAAGAGTAATTCAATTGATATGACTAATAATAGGCTTTTTTAGGAAGCATTTAATGTCCATATCATCAATACTAACTTTTCTTATGATTTGACTAATAATAAAAGACAAGTAATTGAAATTTGTTTTAAGAATTATATTAATCAAATATAACCTATAAGTGATACGTCTCTTCTGAGGATATACCATTTAAGTTTTTTATATATTGTTTAAAATATTTGTGTCAAAATAAATAAATATATTCAATAACTTCAATAATAAGATATGTACATACATTTGATTAGATTATTTTTTAAATATTAAAAATCATAAATAAAGACAAAATTAAAAGAAAATAATTAATACCTCATTTGTTTTTTAAAATGAAAAATAAATTGAAACAATAAATTTTTAAAAAATAACAAAAAAAAGCATATGTGTTATGTAATTAATAAATCATCATAATAACTAAAATAATATTAAATATTACCAACATATTAAAGTTGTCACTTTTTTAATTTTATATTTTATATTTTATCTCCGTAATTAGTATGGACTTATTAATAAATGCTTATAAAATTTTATTAAGTAATTTAAATAATTTATAAAAATTTAAATTTAAATTTTATGTATAATTCAATAGTTACACCAACAAGTATGACATTTTCCTTGTCAAGCGCCAATGGATGCGCCACGTAAATTTGGCGATCACGTAGGTTGCGCCAAGAGTGTTGGCGCAACCTACGTGGATGCGTCAACCTACGTGGCGCATCTTGGTTGACCAGATAATATTAAAAAAAGTCACGTAGATAAAAGGGTGGCATTTTGGTATATAGTTTCAAAAGAGTGACATTTTGGTAAATAATTAAAAAAAATAACAATTTGGTAAATAGTTAAAAAAATGATAATTTGGTAAATAGTTTTACCAACAGTGACAGTTTAGTAAAAAAGTCGGCTTCTTGTGCTATTGTGTTAATTTCATTGTTTATTCAATCTCATTATTTGTTTAATTAAAATATATATAATTTTATCTAATTTATTTATAAAATTATTTTATATATTATAAGAATATTATAATTATATATAATATTTTTTTATATTAACATACAAGATAAATATAATGTATATATTCTAATATATATAAAATATTTTTCTTATTTATATTACATTCTCAATTTTTTTGAAGTCTACTAAGAAATTTTCAAATTTTAAATAAGACATAGCATTATTTTCAAATATTATAAATAAATATAACATAAAATATTTTAATATTAATATTATATCATGTAAGATATATTTCAGTTATTGTAATAATTTTTATTAATAATATTGTTAAGAGTTTTATCAATATTTTATTTATTTATTGAGTACTTTATTTGTTATATAATGTTACCTCAAACAGTATTTTTAATATTAGCATAATAATTTTCTAATTTAAAAATAAAAAAATTAAAATATTAATTTATATTTATGAATATTGATGATACTAATAAAAAATTAATATAATAATTATGTATGCATTTCGATTTCACCATAATTCAATTACGATTAAATCATTAAACCATGAATTAATTTTTTTACTAATTTGATGACCTTACAAATAATCCTCAAACATGGTCCCACATCTTGGAACCATATGCTACCTTCGTCCCACATTGTGGAACTTCCTCTAATACAGCCTTCAAACACTGCCTGTAATGATCACTTGTAACGTCTCTCCCACACTGCACCAACTCATACCTTTTCTCATTGCCAACCCAATTGAACTCACTAATTGCCCAAGATTGGTTGCTCTCTACAGTTGCTATTCTTATCAAACCCTGCATGTAATCCTCAGCTTTCACAAGCTCTGTTGAGTCCTTTTACGTTCTCTGATCCCGTAACGTTCCATATTGGGGTTAAACTTATGTTACCAAAGAAACTATGGTTAGAATAACGGACTGTATATGCATATGTCATACCATATAAACGACAGAGACACCGTTGGGAAAGCGCTGAACAATTTCTCTGACCGCAGTGTTGAGTCTGGTGGTTCGTGCAATGGCGGCTGGTGAGATGCGATGGTCGCGGATCTAGGCGGCTGTGGGTCGCGGGTGGTTTGGGCGGCTATGTGGTGCTGGAGATGAAGGACGGCGAGCCCGTCTTTCTGGTTCTGTTGCTGGAAATCTAACCGGCGGCTTCGTGATCTGGGGTGGATGCTGGCTCCTAAGTATCATGCTTCGGCCATGGTCTACGAGTGGTATCACGCCTCTTCCTCTTTGTATTGTGGCTCTTGAGTCACCTCCTCCTCCACCCGTGGTGACCAGCTTGGAGTTCTACTCGATGATGCTGGAGTCGCTTATGCATCCGTGGCGGCGCGTGGTCCACGACGGCGGCTGGTGGTGGCTTGGGTGGAGGCAAACTGTTGGAAGAGAGTGAAATGTTTGAGTTTGGGGTTGCTAATAGGGATTACCTGTTAAGCAGTTTCCTATCTTCAATCTCAACATTTGATTTATTTTATTAATAAATCAAAGACTTAAAACAACTAGTTCATCATGCACCCTAATTTGTAAGGTGCATGATAAATGTAGCCTATGATGATTTGTCTGAACAAGCAAAGAATGTGGTTTAATTACTTTGCTGAAATCTTGTGGGCAGATTTTTCTGCTGAATTGTTAGTACTCAAAATTAGTTTGTCTTTCTCGGTATAAAATACAGTAATGTTATTTTGCACATTATTTTCATTACATTATTTTTATATAACGTTATTTAAGCAATAAAAATATATATATTCTAATACACTCTTTTTTATTTTTATTTTTTCAATAAAAAATTATAAAAATAATGTATAAATATTAATGTGCAAATAACTACATCCTATAAAAAAAGATTGTGCCCTTGTTGTTTGCTCAGTTATTACATAATCTTTATGCCGTTTTCGTATCTATATTTTTTTTTGTTGAAATTTTTGTATCTATTTTTTTTAATGGAAGACATATGTTAGAGTTACAAAAAAAGTTTCATAAATGACATAAAAACTTCTACATAGAACATGAATATTCAATTAAAAAAAATAAGAAAACGAATCAAATCCCACATAAAAAAGGAAAAAGGATGAAAAAAATTATCAATAATTTTCTCATGTTGTAAAACAATAATGCTTCAGTTTTGTTGTAAAATAAATCAGTCATGCAAAATCACAATTGGTTCCTCACAGCTATGCTCGCTTAATCAAATCAAGCAATTTTTTCCAACAAATAAACAAAAAACATTTTGTCATAATATTTTCAAATTAAAATCAACAAACACATTTTTTTAAAAGAATTACGAGGCTCTAACTTCCTCATTGTATGTTGAGGATATATGTTTGCACCTACCAGACTTGTGAATTTTATAACTTAGCCTTTGACATTTTTTTCATTTGTAAACTTTGTAATTAAGTCTTTTCTATTTACTTTCTATTCTCTTTCAACTTGAAAATATTTTAATTTATTCTTATCTTTTATTATTATTTACTTAGCGTGATTATTTCTTAATCAAACTTGTAATGTAAGCATTATAATTTAATTTTGGTTGATTTATTTGTTTATCGGTTCTTGTCATTCTTTGTTCATTTATTTATGTGGTAAGCTAAATTTGTTTAGGCTACTATAACTTGTAGAATTAATTTTAAGCTAACTATCTTAGGACAGATGTATAAGATTATAGTGAGATTTAGTTTTCACCATCCCATAAAAATAAATGTTGAACCTTATTTTGCTTCTCAAACGAGTTTTCAAATTTTTAAAAATAACTTTAAAAATTATTCTAACCAAATAAAATTGATGATAACTCTCTATATTTCATTTTTTTTTTAGTTGCTTCACTCGTCCCTTTATGATGGTTGCAACAATTATCTATCCATTAAATGCAATATGCAACACACAAAGCCAAGAGGGTTGCATTATTCAAACTAGGTTTGTTGCCTGTGTATTAAATGGAAAATGAAAAAGGAAAAAATTTATGGATTTTTTTAATATTTACATTTTTAGTTTGTTATATAACTAATTTTAAGGATATTTAATGGGATTTTGAAAAAACAATTAAGCAAATAAAATTTTCATTAAGAATGATGTATAACTTAAAATTGTGAAAAGGAAATTAAAGCACAAACCTTACCATGAGAAAACAATTTATGTTTAAAAACAATTACAGTCAAGAATATATGATATGTATCAATGTAATGATATGAAACATATCAATCGAGCAATTCTTGAATGCATATAATTTAACACATCATATTTATACACATATATAAAAATGGAGTCCACCTCATATTTTATTATTCTAATATATATAAATAATAAAATATGAAATAGACCTCATTTTTATGTGTGTGTATAAATATAATGTGTTAAAATTGTATTCATACAAAAAAATTTCCATATCAATCTTAACTTTTGAAAAGCTTCTTTTTATATCACGTTCATTGCGGCATTACAAGCATAAGAAATGTTCGTAGGCTTTGTAAATAAAAGAGAATATATTATTAATGATTAGTACTACATGGTACTATTTTAATAAAATATAATCATAAAAAATATATTTGACAGTTCTCAATCAAATTCTAAATCATCATTATCCAACTTTATTTTTATTTTTCTTATTAAATTTAATTTTTTAAGGAAGATATTAATTTTATTAGCATTCTCATTAATTAATTATATTTTATGGTAAAGAAAGGGAGCGAAGCCAAAAAAAAAAAATTTACGTAGATGAAATTATACGGGATAAAGTAACCCAGATAAATCATTAAAAATTAACTTATGGAGGATTCATCACACATCATGCAAGTCAAACTCTTAGTCATCCGTAATTGGCCAACCAATCAGTATAACAGTTTTTATATTTGACTTCATTAATTATATTTTATTTACTTAATTATTTAACTTTCATATATTTTTCTTTTTATATTTTTTAAATATCTCAATCCCAATTGAATCTTAAACTTACACAAAATATTTCAATAGTATTATCTTACCTTTTATTTCTAAACTCTTGATTAATTATGTTTTATTACTTGATTATTTGACTTTCATATTAATTTTTTTATTTCTCTATTTTTATTTATCGGATATCCCAATCTCAAACGAATTCTAAACTTACAAAAATTCTTTCAATAACATTATCCTATATAGCAACACTTATTCAACAACATATAATAAAATGTTGTTAATATTTGTAAAATAATATTTTTACGAGATTTTTTAAAACAAACGTTACTTATTTTCTTTTTTTATTTATTGTTTTTACAATTATTCGGACACCCATTATCGTTTGCAACACATTTCCGTGTGTCCCCCCTACTACTTTCTTTATTATTTGTTTTAGTATTTTAATGTGTCTTGCAGAAAATGGGTCCATGTGGAGAGGTCATTGTCCCTATGATATGTTTAATGAATCTTCTAATATCAAATTTTCATATAACTTTGTGAAAGGGAGATAAATACAAAAAATCAATATAGGATCTCACACATTTTAAGAGAATCTTATTATTTAAATTTTTTGTATTTATTTATGTCTTCACATAATAAGTTGTGTGAAAATTTAACCTGAGAGTATCCATTTCCATTTGAGCATTCATCTTCAAACTTCAAGATCACGCTTGGTGTCATGTTATCCTTGGGGAGGAAAGGCTGCAATGAAAAAGCTTTAATTGGACTGGTAAGGGGCAACTCTCCATATAGGTCCTTTAGGGTGTGTTTGGAAATTTGGAGGAAAAGGAAGGAGAAGGGTTTAAAGGGAGAGGAAGAGAAGGAAAATGAGAGATTTATCCTCTTCCTTGTTTGAGAGTGTAAAATATACGAAGGAAAGGAAATGGAGGGTTTAAAATATATTTTTACCATTTTACCCTTTATTAAAAAATTAATATAATTAATATTTTATAAAAAATGTTAAAGTGAAAAACAAAACAAAATAAATAAAAACTTGTGCACTATGTGATTGAATTGACGATGGGTAATGGGGTTTGGGGTAATTAATGAGACTCGAGTGCTAAAATTGAAGGTCCATGGTTGAGTGCGGTGTGAATTGAAAGCGGGCTAAAGAGCCGGTTTGAGGTCGAGAGCATGGTCCTGCTTGGTGGTGTTGTTGTTCCTTCTTCTTACCTTTTTGTCCATGTAATTGTCACATGGAATTGGTTTGGGAAAAATCGAAGGGGGCTTTCTCGAAGTGAATCTCGGTGGTAATTCAAAAGAGGCCTCCGCCTTGGTGGTCTTCATCTTTTTCTGTTGCTCGGTTTTTCCTACTCTGTTGCAATTCCTCCGTCGTCGATCTCGGGCGTCTCGAAAGCTCCGCAACAATGATCTTCATCTCATCTTCCCTTGGTCATCATCATCACCGTCCTTTACCTCTCTTTCTTATTTTCCATGTCCAATCGAAATGGAAACAAAAGCCAAACCCACGTGGGGAGGAAAAAAGAAGATGGAAGAAATTTATGGTGTGTGAGAGGGCGTGCGTGTGTGTGGCGAGACGGAGGCGAGTTATGGAGACGGGGAGAGGGAGATGGAGATGGAGACGGAGGCAGAGTGGGTAAATTAGTAATTTTCAACTAAAACCCCCCAAATTGAAGGAACTAAAATGGAGGGCTTCAGAGGGTATTTAAAATGTCCTCCATCCCTTTCCCTCTCATTATAAAACTTCCAAACAATGGGAAGGCTTATCCTATCCCTTCCCCTTCCCTCCATTTCCCTCATAAAATTAGTTCCCAAACACACCCTTAAGGGAGTGGTTTTCGTCCGTGTCAATTTCAGTTTCTCATTTCTAGTTTGAAGCCTGACTGGTAAACATGTCAATCACTCTCATATGTAAACAATATTTGAAACAATCCTATCTTTCTTCTTCAATATGGAAAAGATGAGTTCGTCGTGTTTGGTAAGAAGTCAATTCGGGGATTTAATGGAGCAAAGGAAAGCCCAGTATTGATTAAGAGAAATTCTAGCATGCTTTTACAGCATAATTAATACATGGTACAAGAAAAGTCTTTATTATTAATTTAAATAAATTTATATAAATTTTTTGTATTAACAATATTAATGATAAAGATCTTTCTTAAAGCATACATTAAATACCTAAAAATATACAACAATTTCTCATTGAATAACTGCTTTCATAATGTGATAAATGTCTAATATGCATACTTTTTTAGGTGTACATTAAGATAATTTATCTTTCTTTTAAGACTTGAGAGATTGATTTATCCCATGTTTTGTGTGTTTTATTGAGTCTTTAGGAATATTGTCTTAATTGCTGTTTTAAGGTTAGCTAATGATGTTTTGATATGTTTTTGTGTAGTTTGGATGCAAGAGATTTAAGCCCATTGAAGCCCAATTGGAAGTTCAAGCTAAAGTCCACATCTTAAAGATAGCGCTTAGCCCCAAGATCTTGGCGCTTAGCCTGAAGGAGCCAAAAGAATGACTGATGAGTGATTGGAGAAACGCATTTTAGCATATGTCACACTTAGCGCTAGCTAATCTGCGCTTAGCGCGACCACACATGGTGTATTAGCAAAGTCACTTAAATTGCGCTTAGCGAGATTAATGCTGCGCTAAGCGCCAAATGCGTTTGGAAGCATTCTAAAAGCAGGGCATTGCGCAGAAGGAAGGGGATTTTGCAGTTGGATTTTGGGACGTTTTCGGAGGGGACGAAAGCAGAAGAAGAGGAGCATCCATGGAGTTTTCATCATCTGTTTTCTTCATCTCTTTTCATTTTATTACTTTGATCATGTCTAGTTAATCATCCTTTTATTAGGGTTAGATGCATCTAATTCTGAATATTTCATGTATTTGACTTGATCTTTCAATATAATTCTCTACTTCTCTATGAGTGATTGATTTCTATGCTTAATGCTTGTTGTGGCTTGATCATTCATGACTTGATTCTTGATTTGGTAGACAATTAGAAAGTTGATGCTAGATGTAAATCTGAAATTAATCACCTAGTAAATCTTGAATCTAGGAATGAATCTTGGTTTATTAGTAATCTAGTAATTCTTGATCTTAATGCAAATTCACTTATTAAGTCACCTAAGGAATTAGGATTTAATTAGTGGATTTAGGCTCATTTCATTTATGGGATTAGGATTTGAGTAAATAGAGGATTGATTTTCATAATTGAAGTTAGAGATTATATTGATTGTCATGTCATTTCATTTGGGAAAAGATTAATTAGTCTAACCCCAGCATCTCATCTTAATTGAATTCATTTTCATTTGCGCTCACCAAGTGTTTGAGAAAATTATAAAAAGACTTTGTTCCCTTAAGTTTTGTTCTTTTAATTTCTGATTTTGTTAATTAATGTTTGAGCTCCTTTCTTTCCAAAAATATTGTTTAGATAGTGATTGGTTTGTTATGTACTAGTATTTGTCACGATCCTCATTGGGATCGACAACTCACTCATCTCTTTATTACTTGTCACGACTTGGTATACTTACTAAAGTTTCTAACAAGTTTTTAGAGCCGTTGCCGGGGATTGATGTTTTAATATTAGCATAACCATTTCAGTTACTAATCTAGACACAAATTTATTATTTTTTTTGTTCTATTCTTTTTGCTTTTAGTAATCTCATTGTGTGCTAATCATTTTTTTTCTAGCTTGTGTTGTTTATGCGAGGTAAAACTCAGGCGGATCAACTTCTTTACGATCCGAAAGTAGAGAAAACAGCTAGGAGGAATAGTGGTCAGACAAGGAAGAACAAGTTGTTAGCCAAGACTACACAACAATAACAAGAAGTTCTATCTTCCACTTTGGTTCAACAAGCGGAGGAAGAGATGGCTAGAAATGGTGATAGAGCTTGGAGGACACTTGGAGATTATGCCAATACCAATGCAAATCGGTATACCTCTAGCATAGTACCCCTTCTGGTCACTGCCAACAATTTTGAGATCAAGTCTGCTCTCTTGAACATTATGCAGCAAAATCAGTTCGCAGGAATGGAAAAGGAAGATCTGAATACTCATATCTCCAATTTCATTGAGCTGTGTAATGCGGTGAAGATCAATGGTGCCACTGAGGATGCAATCTGCCTAAGGTTGTTCCCTTTTCTCTCTTAGAGATAGAGCTAGAGCTTGGCTCCAATCTCAACCAAGAGGGAGCATTGCTACATGGGATGACTTAGAAACTAAGTTTCTCGCAAGGTTCTTTCCCGCATCCAGATTTGTGAAGACACAGGATGATATCACAAGCTATGTTCAATAAGAGGGAGAGACTCTTCATGACACATGGGAGAGTTTAAGGAACTACTCCGAAGATGTCCAAATAATGGGTTTGACGATCCTATCCAAATGTAAATATTTTGCAATGGATTGAGACCGTTAACCAAGCTCATGTTGGATGCCTCAGCTGGAGGTTCTATGAACACCAAGACACCAGAGGAAGCATTGAGATTGATAGAAGCTATGACATCTAATGACTATTTGATGCACTATGATCGAGGCACCAACTCAAAAAGGGGAGTATTGGAGCTAGACTCAAATGATACTATTTTGGCTCAAAATAAACTATTGACTCAGCAACTTAAGGCCATTAACAAGCAATTTCTTCAGCTTCCACAGCAAATTCAAGCCATGCAAAGCACCAATATGCCACAACAAGAAGTAATGAAATGTGATTTTTGTAGATGTGATCATGACAATGGCAATTGTGAGGCCACCCCTAATTCTTTTGAGGAAGCCAATTATATGGGGAACTATGGGAGGCAAGGAAACTATCCATATTCCAACACCTACAATCAAGGGTGGAGGAATCACCTAAACTTTGGGTGAAAACAAGATGTTGGGCCACCAAGTAAACCTCCAACCACACAACCACCTCAGGACTGGACTTTTGCTTTGGAAAAGACTCTCAATCAATTCATGCAAATGTTTATGTCCAATCAGAAAAACACAGATGCTTCCATTAAGAACTTGGAGGTTCAAGTTGGACAAATTGTAAAGCATTTGGCAGAACAATCAGGAGGGAGTTTCTTAGGTAACACTCAAACCAATCGCAAAGAACATTGTAAAGCTATTACATTGAGGAGTGGTAAAAGCCTTGAGAATGTTTGTTGTGAGCCGCTGAATGAAAAAGAGAGAGTTGTTAAAAAAAATGAGTCAAGTGATAAAAAAAGCGAGACAAGTGAGAAAAATGACAAGGAGATTGAGAGGGGAGAAAATGAAAAATATAAAGAAAAAGAAAAGAGAGAAAAGTTAGTAGATGAGGATTCTATATTGAGGAAGAGTAAAAGCCAACTTTTGAAAGAGGGAGGTGAGCATCAAGAGATTCCATCATATGTTAAAGTGTTATACCCACACCCAACCAAGAAGAAGGAGAAGGAAGAACAATTTGCTCGCTTCCTTGACATATTCAAGAGGTTGCAAATCAACATTCCTTTTGCCGAGGCCCTTGGGCAAATTTCAATCTATGCTAAGTTTATAAAGGAACTTCTTACAAACAAAAGAAGGTTTAAAGAGGATGAGATCGTCTCCTTGACCGAGGAGTGTAGTGCAATTCTTCAAAGGAAGTTGCCTCCAAAGCTTAAAGATCCCAGAAGCTTTACAATTCCTTGCACAATTGGAAGCATTTTCTATAAGTAAGGCTTTATGTGACTTGGGGGCGAGTATCAATCTGATGCCACTCTCAATATTGAACAAGCTTGGAGGTGGTGAGGTGAAACCAACAAGGATGACACTATAACTTGCGGATAGATCAATTAAGCGCCCTTATGGCATCATGGAAGACGTTCTTGTGAAGGTTGATAAATTCATCTTCTCGACAGATTTCGTGATCTTAGACATGGATGAGGATGTTGAAGTACCTTTTATCTTGGGGAGACCATTTTTAGCAACTGGCAGGGCCTTAATTGATGTGCAACAAGGGCAGCTTATGTTGAGAGTGCAAGATGAAAAAGTGACTTTTAATGTTTTTAAGCCATGCACCATCCTGACGATAAAGGTCATTGTTTTCGAATGGATATGGTTGATGAAATGGTAAGAAACACAATGAGGCAACAACACACTCCTACACCTCTTAAGCGGGTTTTGATGAATTCCCATGAAAATCTTAGTGAAAAAGAAGAAAATGATGTAGAGGAATGTTTGTTGGGTTTGGAGGCACAAAGAATAGAGCAAGTAGTAAATTTGAAGAAGGAGGAATTGAAAACAGAAGAAGTTATGGAAAAATCCAAGTTGGAATTGAAGTCATCGCCCTCCACTCTCAAATATGTTTTTATTGAAGAGGGAGATGAGAAACCAGTGATAATTAGCAGCTCTTTGTCCAAGTTAGAGGAAGAAAAATTAGTGAGAATCTTGCGGGACAACAGGGAAGCATTGGGTTGGTCTATCTTCGATCTTAAGGGGATAAGTCCAACTTATTGCATGCACAAAATCATGATGGAGGCTGAGTTCAAACCGGTGGTGCAACCACAAAGAAGATTGAATCCAACTATGAAGGAAGTGGTGAGAAAGGAGGTGCTGAAACTTTTTGAGGCCAGAATGATATATCCGATCTCCGATAGTGCTTGGGTAAGCCCGGTTCAAGTTGTTCCAAAGAAGGGTGGCATGACCGTTGTCAAAAATGAAAAAAATGAGTTGATCCCGACTAGAACAGTCACCGGTTGGCAGATATGTATAGACTACTGGAAGCTTAATCAAGCAACAAGGAAGAATCATTTCCCACTCCCTTTTATGGACCAAATGCTAGAAAGGTTGGCCAGACAAGCATACTATTACTTCTTAGATTAATATTCGGGTTACAACCAAATTGCGGTTAACCCGGAAGACTAAGAGAAGACTGCGTTCACTTGCCCTTTTGGAGTATTTGCTTACCGGAGGATGTCATTCGGACTATGCAATGCACCAGCGACATTCCAAAGGTGTATGCTTTCCATTTTCTCTGATTTAATTGAAAAATGCATAGAAGTTTTTATGGATGATTTTTCTGTATTTGGTAAATCCTTGATTCCTGTTTGACTAACTTAGCTACTGTGTTGCAAAGGTGTATTGAGACTAACTTGATATTAAACTAGGAGAAGTGCCATTTTGTGGTACAAGAGGGAGTTGTTCTTGGGCACAAAATTTCTGTTAAAGGCATTGAGGTGGACAAAGCAAAAATTGAGGTTATAGAGAAGTTACCACCTCCGTTAAATGTCAAGGGAGTACGAAGTTTCCTCAGTCATGCAGGCTTTTATAGACGGTTTATCCGTGATTTCTCCAAGATAGTAAAGCCGTTGTACAATTTGCTTAACAAGGACACCCATTTTTCATTTTGATCGTGCTTGTTTAGTTTGCATTTAACACTTTGAAAGAAAAATTAGTTTCTGCACCTATTATTGTTGCACCTATTTGGGGCTTGTCTTTTGAGCTTATGTGTGATGCTAGTGATTATATTGTGGATGCTGTTTTGGATCAAAGAAAGGACAAAATTTTTCATGCTATATACTATGCTAGTAAGGTTTTGAATGAAAATCAAGTGCATTATGCAACAACTGAAAAAGAATTATTAGCCATAGTATTTGCATTGAAAAAATTTCGCGCTTATGTGATTGGGTCAAAAGTCACCATATTTACTGACCATGCTGCTATTAAGTATCTGTTAACCAAGTTAGATTCTAAACCAAGGCTAATAAGATGGATTTTGTCGTTGCAGGAATTTGACTTGGATATAAAGGACAAAAAGGGCAGCAAGAATGTGGTGGCAGATCATCTTTCAAGGCTAGTCAAAGAGGAAATCACAGCCAAGGAAAAAGAGCTCAGGGATGAATTTCCAGATGAAGCACTACTGATGGTGCAAGAGAGGTCATGGTTTGCTGACATGACCAACTTTAAAGCAGCAAATGTAATCCCAGAGCATTTTTCATGGCAACAAAAGAAGAAGTTCTTCAAGGATGCTAATCATTATCTCTAGGATGACCTGTTCCTCTTTAAGTTTGGGCCAGATGGATTATTGAGAAGATGTGTCACGAATGAGGAGGCTAAGGACATCATGTGGCATTGTCATAACTCCCCTTATGGTGGCCATTACAATGGAGAGAGAACCGCTGCAAAAGTTGTTCAATTTGGGTTCTTTTGGCCCACAATCTTCAAAGACTCTCACAATCATGTGAAGAGTTGTGATAAATGCCAAAGGGCTGGAAATATCACCAAGCGAGATGAGATGCCCCTCCAAAACATCTTGGAAGTTGAAGTGTTTGATTATTGGGGTATTGATTTTATGGGTCCACTTCCATCATCCTTCTCGAATCATTTCATATTGATGGTTGTGGACTATGTTTCAAAATAGGTGGAGGCTACCGCAACTCCAAAAAATGATGTGTAGACTATGATCAAGTTCATCAAGAAAAATATATTTGCTAGGTTTAGTGTGCCACGGGTTCTTATAAGTGATGGAGGTTCCCACTTTTACAACTCACAGCTCCAAAATATCTTAACAAAGTATGACATGAGGCATAAGGTGGCATCTCCATATCACCCATAAACTAATGGCCAGGCGGAGGTTTCTAATAGAGGAATCAAGCGTATTTTAGAAAAAACTATGGTCACCTCAAGAAAAGATTGGGCTAAGAAGCTTGATGATGCTTTGTAGGCGTACTGGACTGCTTTTAAAACCCCTTTGGGTTTGTCTTCGTTTAAAATGGTCTATGGCAAAGCTTGCCACTTACCAGTGGAGTTGGAGCATCGAGCCTTTTGGGCATTGAAGTTCTTAAACTTTGATCCCTTTACGGCGAGTGAAAAGCGAGTCCAACAGCTACATGAATTGGAGGAAATGCGCCTCAATGTGTATGAAAATGTTGTGATCTACAAACAGCGAGTGAAGGCCTACCATGATAAACACATTATCCAGAAAAAATTCCAGCCTGGATAACAAGTTCTTTTATTCAATTCAAGGCTGAGATTATTTCCGGGTAAATTGAAGTCCAAGTGGTCTGGACCATTTGTTGTTAAAGAGGTTCTCCCTCATGGAGTTGTGGAAGTAGAGGATCCTTCCTCCCAGAGGAGTTTCAAAGTCAATGGTCAGCAGCTCAAAGTCTATTTGGGTGGTAACTTAGAGCGATCAACAGCAACTGTGCGTCTCTGTGACCCTTGAAGGCCATTCGTCAAGCTAGTGACATTAAAGAAGCGCTTACTGGGAGGCAACCCAGGATTTCTATCCCTTTTTGCATTATTTTTGTTGATTAGATAGGTTGTTTATTTTTAGTTTTGCATGCTTTCTCTAAGCGCATTTCATGTTGAATTACCATGTTAAAGTGATATTTTGGGGTTATGAGTGAGTTTTGATGGAAATATATGAGTCCGGGGGTGCTATTCTGTTGTTTCTGAAATACTGTTGTTTCTGCATATAGGGCTTAGCGCCATTTTTGGGGGCTTAACGCCACTTACGAGCTGGAATCAATCAGCTCTCTGATGCGCTGGGGCTTAGCCTTATTTTCTTATGCTTAGCCCCATTTCTCAGTGTTTTCTCTGTTGCGCTTGCACTTAGCGTTATTATATGGGGCTTAGAGCTACTTACGAGCTGGAATCAGTCAGCTCTCTGATGCGTTAGGGCTTAGCCCTATTTTCTTGCTCTTAGTCCCATTTCTCAGTGTTTTCTCTAACGCTCTGGGGCTTAGCCCCATTTTAACGCACTTAGCGTCAGTTCTCAGTAGTTTTTCTGTAGCGTTATGACTTAGCCTCAACCATGTGGTGCTTAGCGCCACTTATCTGTTCTTTAAAAAAAAAATACCCCTATTTAACTGGCGCTAAGCGCAGTTTACCTTGCGCTAAGCGCAGTACCCTCGTACAAAGGGGAGTGACCCTCCAGTATCCCTTTCTTTTTCTTATTTCTTTTTCTTCCTCTCTTTCGCCGCCCACTCTATTTCTCCTTCCCATTTTTTCCCTTTCTCCTCCTACCCTTCTCTCATCTCCATATCCCTATCTCTATCTCTCTCTCTCTCTCTACCCATATCTTCGTCCCTATTTTCTATTTCCCCACTCACCTCTTCATTTCGCCCACGCCTCTCACCACCCATTACCATCAATCATTTTCATATTTCTCCTCACATCTTCAGGTATTTCTCTTCCCTTCTTCCTATTTACTTATTTTATTTTTTACATTCTATAGCATTGAGGTGTTGCATGCATGTTAATTAGAAATAGTGCATGGCTTTGTGAATTAATTTGGGGGTTTAGGTTTTTCTTCCATGATTGAGATGCTTCTAAATTGATTTGAGGGTTTGGGGATTCTACATATGGCGAGTAAGGATTTGAACGTTTGCATCTATGCATATGGTTCTATATGTTGATTTGAACATTTGAGCAAGGATTTGTAAATGCTTATCTGTTGACTTGAACAATTGAAGAATTTGTAAATAGATTCTGCATATGGGGTTTTGTGGTGTTTCTATGATTCTAGTGAATTCCAGGTGGCTAAGCGCTAAGCACAGGTACATGATTTGTTTCAGTTATAGCTCCTCCCTCAAAGCTCACCTCCAAGAAGAGGAAAGGATCTTCCTCCTATGATGTTGATAGGTTTCTTTCCCTCGAACACCAACAAAAATATAAAGAAATTGAGAACAGTAACCTTTTTCCTGAGTGGAAGGTTATGCTTGCATCTGGTGAATATGAGGAATTTCAGAATGAGTTGAGGCGGAGAGGTTGGATCAAGCTGTCTACCTATCCTGAGCCAGCCAATGTAGCTATTGTACGAGAATTTTACACCAATGCTATTACTGTGGAGGAGGGCTTCCCATAGCACAAGAGCTATGTAAGAGGCAAGGAAATTACTTTTGATGCTCAAGCCATCAATCGGTTCTTAGGCACTCCTACCCCTTGGGCTCCACTGGATTGTGGTTATACTGATTGGAAGAACATGAACAAAGATTACCAACAGGTTCTGGACACTGTTTGTAAGCCAGGGGCTGAATATGTCACTAGTAGATCGGGGCAAAAGCAGAAAATCCTCAGAAGTGATTTAACTCAGTTAGCATAAATATGGATGACTTTCTTGCACTTTAATATCTCCCCGTGCTCCCACACTTCTGATATTATTGAATGAAGGTATCTCATGCTCTATGCTATCATGGCTGGTTTGACCATGGACTTGGGTGAGATAATCTCTTTTGAGATCCAGAAGGCTACTGACATTGTGGGGGCTGGCCAGCTTGGTCATCCATCTCTGATAACTGAACTTTGTAAAGTTGCCGGTGTTGATGTATCTCAAGGAGCAAAAATTAAGCCAAGGCTCCCAATCACTGCAAAGTTCATTCAGAAGAATTGTATGGGCAGCGATGCACTTGCTTCCTCTAGACTGACTCCTTCTGCATCCCGAGCAATCCCTCCGCGTGTGGATGCATTGGAATCGTCCCATAGCCTGCTTCACAATAAGTTAGATGCCCTTCACCACTCGGAAATGATGATGTGGAATGTGCTACGAGACTTATCTACCCATTTGCCCAGTCTACCGGAGGGGTCATTCCACTTCCCATCTGCTAGTGAGATGGCCACTTATGTTGCTTGGCCAGAGAATCCTGGGGACCAGGATGCTTTTGAAGAGGGGAGTGTGCTAGCTGATGATGAGGATGAGGAGGAGTAGAGCATGGAGGATTTTGATCTGATTTTGAGAATTATTATTTTTATGCTCTGCTGTTTAGACTTTGTTATTTTGTTTTTGGATATCATTGTGGTTAAACACTTGTTCATCTAAATTTTTGGTGGTGTTTACTGAACTTATATGTTGTTGTTTAGTGTCTCTAGTCATGTTTAAATAATTCAGTGTGTTAGATGTGTCTGAAAAATTGAGTTTGATTTTGATTGGTTCATTTTCATTCATGGATATTGATAGGATGCCACCTAAGAGAACCACACTGAACCCAGTTCATTATATGAACGAAGACAAGGTGGAAGAATGTCTTGAAATTGCAAGAACTGATCCAAATCAAAATTGGACTTTGGAGGGTCAGGAAATTAATGATGATTGTAAGGAATTCTTGCAACCACTGATGGACTTGTGCCAAAAGGAGAAGGAGCGGGTGTATCCTCCTCAAGAGGTGGAAGAAGAAACTCAAACTCCCCAAGTGCAGGAAGATGAAAAAGAAGACACAAAGAAGGGAATGAAAGTGAAGGCGTGCAAGAAAAAGACCGGAGAGGGTTCCTCTAGGAACCCTTGAGCTAAATCTCCTTTACTTTATCTTAGTTTAAATTTGAATAAATGAATGATACTATGCAGTGTTGTTATTGTCAAAGAGTCTTGCATTTTTTGTGATGTTTTTAAAAAATAATAATAATAATAATGGTTGAATAAACTAAAAAATTCTTGAGATTATTGTCGCAATCGGGATCGCGACGGGACGACCGAAAAAAAAATATTTAGATTTGATTTTTGAAAAATCAATGGAGTTGCCACCAATATTTATTTGAATTGGAAAAACATTAGAAAAATCCTTTAATTAGGACAACTGGTCTTTTAAAAAATGAGTTTGGATTCGGGAGTCGATTACAGGTAGGGAAGGTGTTAGTACCCTACACTGCCCATTCTAAGAACGGTACCTTATGTTAGTTGTGTAAAATTTAATAATCTCAAATATATTTATTTTTAACCCTTTTTTTAGAAAAAGACTTTATAACTAACTTTTTTATTTTTATTTTAATAGAAAGAAATGGAATAACCAAATTGTGAAAATTTATTTTTTTGGCTTGACAGAAATAAATTTCTGCTCCTACGTATCCCCTGGTGTAAAAGGGAACTCAAAGTCACGTAGTTCTTTAAAAAAATGATTGTGGGTTGATTATTTTTAATTTTAAAAAAAGATTTTTTGTTTTAACAATTTTTAGATTTTTTTATTTTTAAATTTCTTCATTTTTTTTGTTTTTAATTTTTGTTTTTCACTATAAAATATACCATTAAATAAAGTAAACATTATCAAACAAGTATTAATTCCAAGTGACACAAAAAGTAAACTCAAAATATATGTTTTATTTATTTAATTATTTCTCTTTATTCTTGTTCTATTATTTTTTACATTTTTGTTCTTTTTATTTATGTAATTTTTTTTTTGCTCTACTTTAGTTTTTTTTATTTTTATTTTATCAAATTAGACTCAAGATCCACTAAACTTGCTAAAACTCTAAAGCCCAGAGCAAATAAAATGACATAATCTCCTCAAAACTCAACCTAAAACAAATGAAAAAAAATGGCCTATTATTAGCAGTAAGCAGATAACCCATTTCGTCAAGACCCATTTGACCATCTAATAGTCACTAAAGACTCAAGTCCAAAACAACAAAACATAATACCCTCTGCTTACTACGCAGGCCAACCTCAATCCAAATTAAAGTTGAAAATTCAATAAACAAAAGCAACAAACAGAAAGCCAATTTAGTAAATGAAAAGAAAAGAGAACGAGCAAGAGCACAGAGGGGCCAAAACAAGGCAAACGGTGGCTGCGCACCTCGTTGGCGATGGCGGAAGCCGGCGAATCGGGATCTGCGTCGAAGCCGGTTTGGGTTGCGTGGGTTCCGGTGGTTGCACGGGTTTCGGGTGGTGCTTCTGGATCTAAGTGTAGGGATGACTATTGCTCTGTTTTCGCGATGAAGGCCGCACGGTGGCCACGATTGAGACGAGATGGTGGGAGCAGATCTGGGTTCAGGTGATGGTTCTTGGGTGTTTAGGTAGTACGCGATGATGCACGTGGGTGGAGGCGCGATGACTTTGGGTTAGTGTTAACGGAGAGCGCAGTTGCGCTACACAGCGGGGTGGCTCGCACTCTGAGAGGGCGACGCCTGATGGGGAATTCGCGATTCTGCTCGTTATTGGTCGGATCTGGGGGTTCAAGGCTGGGGTCTTGGACGGAGCGGCAACAATGACGCACGGTGGTCACGTGGTGTGGCACGCGGCTACTGGTTCGATGGAGAGGTGCTGGTCGGAGTTGCGGTGGAGGAGCTCCGGTTTCGGTCCTAGTATGGTGAGTAGTTTCGGTTTGGGGTGTTTGATGATGGTTTGCAGTGAAGCTTAGGGATGAGAGTGGAGAGTATGTGGTTAATGGTGGTTTTGGGGTGGTGGGTTGAGATTCAACCGTGAATGGGAGGTGAAGATGGGTGGCTATGGAGGTTGATGATGGTGTTTGAGGGTGAAGGCCGTGGTGTTGCGTGGTGGAGGTTCACGATGGAGATGGTGGTGCTGCGTGGTGGAGGTTCACGGTTGGGAGTTTGGAATGGGTGAATGGTGATGGAGTTCACGGTTGGGTAGTGTTTTGGTTAAAGGAAGAAGATGGTAATGGAAGGTTATGGTGCAGGGAGGGTGGTCACAGTTATGGAACCTTGAAATGATGGTGAGGATGAAGATAGTAGATGGTTTAAAAAATGGTGAGGCCGTAGGTGAGCTTGAGAATGATGAATGTGGTTGTTAATGGGGATGATGAAGAATGATTGAAATTGGGAGTGAAAAGGAAATACTTTGTTAATAGTTTGATGATTAAATTACACTGTGATAAGATGGATTAGTTGAACAAGGATGGAGTTTTCTGTGTAATTGATATGTGAAGGATGGTGGTATGTTGAGGCTGTGATGAAAATTTTCTAGGTGGTTATGGTTGACAGTGCAAGAAGGTGGTGAGGATGGTGACCGAGGTTGACTCGATTCTTTGAAGGTTGAAGATATATGTGAGGGGTGAGGGGTTGGAGTTATGAGTGTTTAGTGATGATGGACTGAAGGTTGAATATGAAAAAGAAAAATAAACAATGGAAGATGATGAAGGTTCACGGTTGTGTTCCTGATGGAGAAGAGGAGGTATGATATTTAAATAGTGAGACTATACGTGAGTGAGTGGAGTGTGTGGGTGCATGCAGTGGGTGAGTGAGTGGATACATGATTGGATAATTGTGTGGGAGTAGGTACATGATTGGGTAATTGTGTGGCAGTTAGTATATGATTGGGTAATTGTATCGTAGTTGTTGTAGTGGACTGTGTGTTGTGTAGTGCAAGTAGTGCATGGGCAGTGAGAAGAAATGCAGACCCATCACTCTCTGTTTCACTATTATTTTTTTATTTTTATTTTTATTTTTTTATTCTTTTATTTTACCATAAAGTGTAAAACAAGGTAATTAAGCATCAATTAACACAAGATTATTAATCTTTGATCGAACATTAAAAGAAATTTTATGGACAAAATTAGGTATCAACAACTGCCCCCCTTTGCTTTACATTTAAATTAAATGAAAAGCAAAGGAATTGATTCAATTTTGTCCATGAAAATTTTGATTTTTCTCTTTTCCTCCTTTTTTAGAGTGTGTAGATTGATGCAAAATACAACAGAAATAAAAACAAGAAAGGTAAAAAGCTTACGGAATCGGGTATCCTCCGAAACTTGACAGAAAACTTAAAAAGATTGACACAAAGCTTGCGGAGTCGGGTATCCGCCGAAACTTGACAAAAACTTAAAAAGAACGACACAGACTGACACAAAGCTTGCGGAGTCGTGTATCCGTTGAAACTTAACAGAAAAGTAAAAAGAAAGACACAAAGCTTGCGGAGTCGGGTATCTGCCAAAGCTTAACAGAAAAGGTAAAAAGCTTGCGGAGTTGGGTATCCGCTGAAGCTTAACAGAAAAGTAAAAGAAAGACACAAAGCTTGGGGTTGGGTGCCCATCGAAGCTTAACGGACAAAAAGCTAATCAACAAAGGTAAACAGCTTGTGGGGTAGGGTGCCCATCGAAGCTGGACAAAAAGGTAATCAACAAACAGCTTGAGGGGTAGGGTGCCCATCGAAGTTGGACAGCAAACAACAAACAGCTTGTGGGGGTAGGGTACCCATCGAAGCCGGACAGAAAGGTAAACAGCTTGTGGGGTAGGGTGCCCATCGAAGCTGGACGGAAAGGTAAAAGGCAAATAGCTTGTGGGGTAGGGTGCCCATCTAAGCTGAACGGAAAGGTAAAAAGCAAACAGCTTGTGGGGTAGGGTGCCCATCGAAGCTGGATAGAAAGGTAAACAACAAACAGCTTGTGGGGTAGGGTGCCCATCGAAGCTGGACAGAAAACTTAAAGGCAATGGGCACAAGGCCCTGACTTGCTGTGAAAGCAATAGTTGCAAAGACCTAAGAATTGAAAGGCAATGGGTGTAAGACCCTGATTTGTCCTAGAAGCAATGAGGAACCAGAAACTAAAAGACATTGCAAGGAGCCGAAAATGAAAAGACAATGGGTGCGGGGACTCGGAAAAGAAAAGACACTGGGTACGGGGACCTAAAAACGAAAAGACAATGGGTGCGGGGACTCGAAAACAAAAAAGACAATGGGTGCGGGGACCCGAAAACGAAAAGACAATGGGTGCGGGGACCCGAAAACAAAAAATACAATGGGTGCGGGGACCCGGGAACTAAAGGACAATGGGCGCGGGAACGCAGAAACTAAAAGACAATGGGTGTGGGGACCCGGGAACTAAAGGACAATGGGTGCGGGGACCTGGAAATGAAAAGACAATGGGTGCGGGGACCCAAAAAACTAAAAGACAATGGGTGCAGGGACCCGAAAATGAAAAGACAATGGGTGCGGGGACCTGGAAACTAAAAGCAATATGAGAAGCGGATGATCTTTGAAAGAATTATTTTTGTTTTTGTTTTTGTCTGATCTGTGTTTGCCTTTTTTTTTTAGAAATTCAACCTCTTTTTTTTCTCTTTTCCTTTTTCTTTTCCTCTTTTTTTTGGAATTTTGTTAAAAGTCCTTTGAACCAACGACTGTAACACCCCAACTTTTGGGTTAATTACAATATCGTCCTAAAATGTACTGTTTTGTGAATTCTGTGAGCAGTAAATTAAATTTGACTGTTCCGTGAGTGTATTTGATTGTTGTATGTGATTTGCTCCGAGCCGGAAAATAATAATTTTCTGGCCGAAAAAATCTTATTTTAATTAATTAGAGCTGGGGGATCTTAATAAACCCAATTCTGATTGATATATATATTCATCTTGTAATTTTTAAGATTTAACTGTGCAATAAAATAATTTTATATTATTATAATATTATTTTATATTACAATACCTACTGTCTCAAAAATAGTAGAAATCTGCTTCAAAATGAACACGGATCTTTAAAAGTCTGTGGGACTCGCGTTTAGGAAAAACAGTCAACTATGCTGACTGGACAGATTCTAGCCAATGAGAGCAAGTCAACGGAAGTGGCTTGACTTTTTAAACCAATAAGAATAGGTCAACAAAAGGAGCATAGACTTTCATTTGGACCGTTGGATGGAAACTTAGTTAGGAAGCCTTTGATTTCAACCGTTGATCAAATCAATGGTGAGATTAGAATTCAAACTTTATGACTAATCAATATCTACCTTAGATGACATCTATGGCTAGGAATTAAAGATGAAATCAATGGTTAGAATTAAGTCAAAAATAGTAGGCTTGAATTTGGTTAGTAGCTAATTAAGCTTAATTTGGTTAATCTAATTACCTAATTAGCAAACTAAGTGAACTAGCTTAGTGATTAATTAATTATAATCTAAATACTAATTAGATATCCTAATATTGATTAAAGGTTATAATATATGCTAAAATATATTAAACTAATTGATTATATGATTAGAATGTTGATTTAGTTTTAATAGGATAATTAACCTAACTAATTGCCTAATTAATTAGCATGTAATTAGGTGTAAATGGAAAACAATTAAACTCCTAAAATCCAAGGAGGCCACACGGTTTGGGCAGCAGCCTTGAGAGGCTTGGTGGCTAAGTTCTACTAGGTTCTTGAACCCTCCAAAATGTCATAAGCCATGTGCACCTCCATGTGAACACACTTGGATATTTACCTAGCAAAATTTAACACTCAACCTCACCCAAAACTCACTCACGACAGCAGCCCCCTCAATTACACATTCAATATTTACTTTTCATTTATTCTAATCAAGCTTCTATTTTCTCTCCAAAAATAGCAAGAAACCAAACACACTTTTTCTTCCATTTCTCTCTCACTCTATTCGGCCAAGCACTCCAAATACCACTAACCAACCTCTATAATTTTATCTCTTCATATTTTCTAAATCCAAATCCTATTCTAAACACTTTTCATTCACAAAGTTTTTCCAAAAAACTACTCTATCTAGTCCAAAATCCAACCTTTTGCTTACTTTCCTAAGGGTAAGTTTTGATTCTTTGGTTCAAAACTTGATTTTTAATTTTTCTAACCATGATTGTTCCATGGTTTTTCAATCTTGATCCTTATATGTGTTTTTACTAATTGTTTAAGAATTTTAGGGATTTGTTTGGGAGTCACACGAAATTTCAAAGAAAGGAGGAAACTAACCGATTAATTATCTTCAAGAGGTAAGAGGGAGATTTAATCTCATCAACCCTAAGTGGTGATGGGAAAATGGATTTGATTATGTATGAAGAATCCATAAGGATTCGGTTTGTGTGATTGTTTATGGTTTTTATTATTTTTATGATTGTTTAAATGTTTTCCTAATTGTGATTGATTTAATTGGCATGCATGTTTATAATATTTATTATTGATTTTAATTGCTATGCATGTTTATAACTTTAAAATATATTGTATGTATATTGTATGTGGTTATATAATTGCATGTGTTTATAATTGTATAATTATTAAAGTAGGATGTGAATAACATGTAACGATTTGTATGAGTGTTCCAAAGAACACAGAATGAGGCTCACGGCCTTACATCAAACAGAGAACCAAAATGTTCTCAACAATTTTCTAAATCAAATGAGTTAATGAATTTAGGTAAAATAATAAGTTTAAGAATAATTTAGATTAATTATGGCCAACATGCCATTTAGTATATAATTGAATGCCATTTTATTTTTGATTTTGGCCAACATGCCATTTTATTTTCTAAGATAGGTTAGATAATGGATTTACAAAAATATAAATTGATTCCAATGAATCTTTGAAAACAAAAGGAATAAATTTGGTTCTAGAATTCTAACTTAGTAGAATTTAGTTTAAGAAAGAATTAAAATCAGACGCTTGAAAAATACTAACGTAGAGCTCATTTTATTAATTTTGAAGCGCGTTAGCAAGTTTCAAAGTGTAATTATTGGGTAAAAATAAAATGAATTATATTTAGTGAAAAACGTCAAAAATACCTTATACTGATTTTATAGGCAAAATGCTGCCAAAATTTACTAAAATCAGGTGAATAAAATAAAACGATTCCATACTATATTTATAACACAAGGATATAGTCTACGTATTTTAAAAGTATTAAATATAGTCTACACATATTTAAAATGATAATTTTAAGCTATTCGGTTAAGAAAATGAATTAAAAATCTTATGCGATTGAGAAAATGATTTAAAAATATTACGCGATGTTCAAAAATGTCAAAATGTACTTACGCGATTTAAAAATGTTTATGAAAACGAAGAGATTGTGAAAATGCTATAAAATTCCTACACGATTGAACGATACAGTGAGTTTTGCTGTCGGGCCAAAGTGGTGGACCCGGACATGTTGTGATGTAGTACTGTCAGGTGGGACGTACTATACTTTGGTGTTTTGTGACTCAGGGTATTTTCGTAATTGACTAAGGGTATTTTCGTAAATATAGTAAAATATGGATATTAAGGGTATTTTTGTAATTTTAGATCATGTTTAGAGTGTTGTGTCAATTTGGTTGAAAATTGGTGATTGATTGATGAGGCGAATTACACCATGTTTTGGTGTGATAAGCGTAGTGTGGTTCATTTATGAACTTGGAGGTGTTAGTGTGCAGAGTATTCCATATGTGGACAGTGGTAGCACCTCTGGGCCATGGTAACGGGCAACACACTAATGATCTTGACAAACACTATTCTTAATCGAGATCTTGAGGAGACTATTACGTACTATGCCTGTAGTACACGATGTTTGGACTGTGTACTGCTACACGATGTTTTGGACTGTGGGCTATAGACTTAACGTTAGACAGTGCAATAGTTTGGTTGGGCAGCCATAAAGTATTATTAGTTTCTATTCGGATCATTCTCTCAGATATCCGTGTTTAGCTCCATGGAGTAGGAACGAGTCGGCGTGTGTTCATGCATTACCTAAATTTTGCTGTTCATGCATTATCTGCATTTTCCTGTTCATGCATTATCTGCATTTTCCTGTTCATGCATTGTCTGCATTTTATTGTTTACCATAATCTGTGATAAAATGTATGATCTATTGCTTTAATATATTATGCATGATATATTGTTTTCCTATACTATGTGTGATATAATGATATGCATTGCTCTTTTATATTATGCATAATATGTTAGTATATATTATTGTGATAATTATTTGTATTGTCGTTTTCTCTATTGCCATGCGGGTAATGGTGTAGATTGTCTCACCTCTCTATATGTTTTCTCGATATTATTATATTATTTCCGTAAAGAGTTTGAAGAAGAAGATGATCAACCTCTTGAGATACAGTATGCCGACGAGCAACAGCCGGACGAGCTATACGAGGAGGACGAGCCGGTAAATCATCCTTATCATCAAGACTGATCTTGAGATCATGACGTTGCCAGGATTTTTTGGGTTTGTGAGACTTGAGTTTCACGGAGGTTCTGAGGCCTGGCGTATGCGAGTGGATAGAGGGACAGTTGTGTACATGGGACATTTGACTGTGTCCCTATGTAGAGAGTATGATGGAGATGTCATATTCACTACTATGTTGTATTTACATCTAGAGTTGTCGCTGACTCTTAGGCGTTACTGACAAGGAATATTCCATGCGCCTAGCGAGCTCAGTAGCGAGTCAACAGCTCGGACTCGTGTCCGTAGAACTATGGGACCTCCAGGAGCTCTGACTTTCGATGATCTTTCTGAGGATGATCCATTGGAGGGTTAGAGAGCTCTGAGGTGCACTTGGGCAATATTATGTCTTAGTTTTATGTTGTCTCTTTACTGCTTTGTTAAATACTTGTAGTTGTAAATTATGTGTGTACTAAAGAAGAATTAGATGTATATTGTGGTGAGTTTATGTTTGTTATATTTTGTGTTTCATGTTATTTTATTTAACGTTATAAGTATAAAAAGGAAAAAAAATTTACCACTATTATTATTTATGTACCAAATATTTTACAACTTGGGTAAGAATTTTATTTTATTTTATTTTACTGCATCATAAATGTGACATCCCCACAAGGGTGTTACATTAGTTGGTATCAGAGCCCAAGTTAGAGTCTTTTGGGTTTGTGGGTAGGTTTATCTTGTTTGTGCTGTGTGAATCTCTGATATTGGACACATAGATATGTTTCAGTTTTCGAAAGGAAACGATTTTGTGCGAAACCGCTACGTTTAGTTCGTTTGTGTTGGTTTTGTTTATCTTTGAAGAAAGATATACGAATATGAGCACGTGGACGCGAAACGTGATGAAGATCGTATAGCCGTAGTTAGAAGAGTGATGCAAAAGATGATTGAAGTAGCAGTACAATAGAGACAGATAATCGCTCAGCAGTAGGAACTGATATTCAAACTTCATAGTTTATTAGGAATGGAGCAGTCACCGGATGCGAGAAACTATAACTTAGAACCTTCGATAATCCAAAATAAAGGGAAGCGTAAGGTCAATTATTTTCAACGAAAGTCATATGTACAACCACCGGGGAAGCAACAACGAACAAAGAGAGGAAGTACTAGTGGCAACGATTTTGGTCAGACTGTGGCATCACCAACTAAGTGCTTGAAGTGTGGAAAGTCTGAACACTTATTCAAAGAGTGTGATCAGCTGAAAATGGAAACTTCTATTAGTAATACACGTGTTTCAAAATCTTAAAAAGAAGAAAGAGTTGGTGCAAAGAGTGTAATGAGAACGTTCAAATACAAGAACTTAAGAAGCGAGAAAGTCGTGCCATAGAGAGTAATCTTAAAACTGTGTTGTATAATTCACGAGGTAACTCATTCTCTTGTGATCTGTGACTGTGCAAATCTTTTGGGGTTATCTGTGCTTTACTTCTTTTCATAATGTTACTTCAACTTCTAAACTTGCTATTACTACTTGAGCTTGTTTAAAACTATCCTATTATTATTAGAGTTTGAAATTTTTCTATTGATCTGGGTTGTCTATTTCTTTCTCAAATAGACTAAGTGAATCAATTTGATTTATCCGTGTCTTTGTTATAGTATGATTTGATTATTCCTATTCTTCTTGTTAAACTTGTTGTTTATACTCAAGTTTTCTAACTCCACCCTATATCTATTAAGTATCAAATCTTTTCTGTTGATTTGATTTGTTTATCTAAGATCACATCTATTTGAGAGCCTGACTTTTTTTAAATGGAGTGGTTACTTTCCAACCATATCCTACTAGATTGTTGTAATGCAATTTTAGTGATTCCTTGACCTGAGATTTTTGGATTTGAATCCAGAAAGTTCATTTCTAAAATTATTGGACTATGTTCATTTCGAAATCTATTAAACCATCTCGAATTCTTTGATTGGACTAATCTAGTAACCTACTGAACAATCTTATTATTTTTCCTTATGATCTTCATAGTGTCTTTCATGTATTTCAATTAAGAAGGATCAATCCTGATTCAACTTGTGTCATAGTACCAAATACAGTACAATTAGAAGAAAACTTAATCTATGAGACATTTTATGTTAAGATTAAAAATAGGCAAGTAGAACAACTTCTCTTGATGAAGAAAATCTGGAATAATGTAATGACAGGAGAACTAGAAGATCAAATAAAGGAAATCGCTATTTGCTCCAAGATCGATTTGCATACTGGTAATTATCAGATTCGCGTAAAGGTAGAGAATGTTCCAAGACAGTTTTTCTGATGCGTTGCAAGCACTATGAATATTCAGTACTACTATGAATATTCTGTACTACCATTCGGGGTAGGGAATGTTTTGACGATGTTCACGAATTGTATAAATAGGATCTTTCTTTTCCATCTAGACAAAATTTGTCATTATCCTTATTGGCAATATTTTGACCTATTCTTGAAATTCAAAGGGACATGCTGAAGATCTCAATGCAGTTCTCCAATTTCTGAAGAAGAAGAAGGAGTTATGCGCGAAATTAGTCAAACACAATTTCTGTTAGGAGAATTTTAACTCGTGGATTTAGATTGAGTGTTGACATTGAATAGAAAGGTGGTGGCGTATACTTCAAGGCAGTGGAACGTGTGTGAGAAGAATTATTCGGTTTACGTATTAGGATACGCGATAGTTGTTTTGCAAGGAAAACTTGAAGATATTTTCTTTCCTATAAAGTCTACGAAAGTTTCAAAGGCTTGAAGTACCTGTTCAATCAAGAGGGACTTGGATATAAGGAAGAGACGATAGTTAGACTTTTTAAAGGACTTGTTGGGATGAATTTCTAGTATTGATAGAGTTCATATACAACAATAGTTTCGTTCAAGTATAGGGATGACACCCTATGAGGTATTATATGGGAGACGCTGTGGAACGCCATTGTATTGGTATCATGCTGGTGAAGGTAATATTGTAGGACCAGAATTCGTGCAGCGGACAACTAAGAAAGTGAAGATGATTCAAGACAAGATGAAGACAACTCAGACACGACAAAAGAGTTATGCTGATAAAAGACAAAGACCGCTTGAATTTAAAGAAGGTGATCATGTATTTCTACATATGGCACCCATGACTGGAGTTGGATGAGCAATTACATCGAGGAAACTCACTCTGAAGTTTATCGGGCCGTATCAGATACTCCGTCAATAGATCCGATAGTTTATCAGATTTCACTACCACCATTCTTATCGAATCTTTATAATGTATTTCACATATTACAATTACTGAAATATATTTTTGATCCGATTCACGTTATCGAATCAGACATAGTGCGACCAAAGGTGAATTTAACGCATGAGACATTACCAGTCAAGATTGAAGATCGAAGGACAAAGCAACTTCGAGGGAAGATGATTGAGCTGGTGAAGGTAGTGTGGAACGATGTAACGGGAGATGCTACATGGGAACTAGAGGATAGGATGAGGGGGCAATACCCTCAATTGTTTGATGTATGATGAATTTCGGGGATGAAATTCTTATTAGTAGGGGAGAGTTGTAACACCCCAACTTTTGGGTTAATTACAATATCATCCTGAAATGTACTATTTTGTGAATTCTGTGATCAGTAAATTAAAGTTGACTGTTCCGTGAGTGTATTTGATTGTTGTATGTGATTTGCTCCGAGCCAGGGAAATAATAATTTTCTGGCTGAAAAAATCTTATTTTAATTAATTAGAGCTGGGGGATCTTACTAAACCAAATTCTGATTGATATATATATTAATCTTGTAATTTTTAGGATTTAACTGTGTAATAAAATAATTTTATATTATTATAATATTATTTTATATTACAATACCTACTGTCTCAAAAACAGTAGAAATCTGCTTCAAAATGAACACGGATCTTTAAAAGTCAGTGGGACCTGCATTTAGGAAAAACAGTCAACTATGCTGACTGGACAGATTCTAGCCAATGAGAGTAAGTCAACGGAAGTGGCTTGACTTTTTAAACCAATAAGAATAGGTCAACAAAAGGAGCATAGACTTTCATTTGGACCGTTGGATGGAAACTTAGTTAGGAAGCCTTTGATTTCAACCGTTGATCAAATCAATGGTGAGATTAGAATTCAAACTTTATGACTAATCAATATCTACCTTAGATGACATCTATGGCTAGGAATTAAAGATGAAATCAATGGTTAGAATTAAGTCAAAAATAGTAGGCTTGAATTTGGTTAGTAGCTAATTAAGGGATCAAAATTGACAAGTTTACAAAAGAGATGTCAGAATGGAGTTTTCCAGATCTTTAGTGGTGTTCTCTTGGATGATCAATGCTAATTTCCCATGCATACAACTTTAAACACCCATTTGTTTGCTTCCAAGAATATGATTTGATCCAGCTTTCATATATTGGGAGTGTTTCCTGACAAGACTTCATATATTCAAACTGCCCCAGTTTGGCCCAGATACTCTCAAACTACCCCAATTTGTGACTTGAGGTAAATTCACTTCTTTGGATGTGTCAAGTACCATTTTTTTAAAACCCTAACTTTTGCCTAGGTCGCTCTTTCGAGTTTTCAACCTAGCGGGTTACTCTAACTTTTGCCTAGGTCACCTTTTCAGGTTTTCAGCCTAGCGAGCCATTTTTCTTTTCTTCTTTTCTCTTTTTTTTAAGCATAGTACATTTTGACTGCATCTGAATTTACGGGAAGTGGTAAATCTTCACCATCCATGTTTGTGAGAATCAAGGCTCCTCCACATAAGGCCCTTCATAGTTTGGAGTCCATTTTCCTCGATGACCCTTTTGAATGGGAAGAATCTTCTTGAGTACTAGATCTCCTTCTTGAAACTGTTAGGGATGCACCTTTTTTGCATAGGCTTTCATCATTCTCTTCTGGTAAAGCTGGCCATGACACAGTGCAGCTAATCTCTTTCCTTCAATGAGGTTCAACTGATCAAGTCGAGTCTGGACCCATTCAGCTTCTTCTAATCCTGCCTCCATCAACACTCTTAATGATGAAATTTCCACTTCAATAGGGAGTACTGCTTCCATTTCATAAACCAAAGAGAAAGGGGTTGCCCCAGTTGAAGTACGAACGGACGTACGATAGCCATGCAGTGCAAATGGTAGCATTTCATGCCAATCTTTGTATGTTACAACCATCTTCTGGATAATCTTCTTGATGTTCTTGTTTGCTGCCTCAACTGCCCCATTCATTTTAGGGCGATAAGGTGAAGAATTGTGGTGTTCAATTTTGAAACTCTCACATATCTCTTTCATCATCTTATTGTTTAGATTAGTGGCATTGTCAGTGATGATCTTGCTTGGCAAACCATAACGACAAATTAACTCCCTTTTGACAAACCTGATCACTACACTCCTGGTGACATTAGCATAAGAAGCAGCTTCAACCCATTTTGTGAAGTAATCAATTGCAACAAGAATAAAGCGATGTCCATTTGAGGCCTTCGGTTCAATGGGCCCTATGATATCCATTCCCCACATTGAAAATGGCCAAGGTGCTGTTAAAACATTCAAAGGTACTGGTGGTGCATGAACCTTGTCAGCATATGTCTGGCATTTATGGCACTTCCTTACATAATTGAAGTAATCAGTTTCCATTGTCAACCAATAGTACCCAGCCCTTAGGATCTTTCTTGCCATTGCGTGCCCATTTGCATGAGTTCCAAAAGAACCTTCATGAACATCTCTAATGATTTTCTCTGCCTCCGTTGCATCAACACATCTTAGCAGCACCATATCGTGATTCCTCTTATAAAGCACTTCCCCATTAAGAAAGAAACCCATTGCGAGTCTTCTGAGAGTTCTTTTGTCATTTTCTGAAGCATCTAGAGGGTATTCTCTACTCTGGATAAAGCATTTGATGTCATAATACCATGGTTTCCCATCTGGCTCCGCTTCTACCATTTGACAATATACCGATTGGTCACAACTTTCCAATTTTATAAGTGACAAGTCCCTATCATGGCTTACTTTGAACATTGATGATAATGTGGCTAAAGTATCAGCCAACTGATTGTCTTCCCGAGGGACATGATGGAATGTGACTTTGTCAAGTTTTTCAATCAACTTCTTGATGTAAGCATGATAAGGGATTAATTTGGCATCTCGTGTCTCCCATTCTCCCTTTAGTTGATGAATGACCAAGGAGGAATCCCCGTATACCTCAAGAACTTTTGCCTTTGATTCTATTACTGCTTGGATTCCCATGGCACATGCTTCATACTCAGCTACATTGTTTGTACAGTCAAAGCACAGTCTAGTAGTAATTGGGATGAAATTGTTCTTGGGTGAAATTAGTATGGCTCCAACTCCATGCCCCAGTGAATTGGAAGCTCTATCGAACAACAAAGTTCATTTTTCTTTTTCCAGGGATTCTTCTTCTCTAAATAAAGCCATTATATCTTCATCAGGGAATTCACACTGCATAGACCCATATTCCTCCACAGGTTGTCTGGCCAAGAATTCTGCAAGGGTGCTGCCTTTTGGGTGATATAGACAATGTCATATTCTGATAGCAGAACTTGCCAACGTGCAATCCTCCCCGTGAGAGCAGGCTTTTCAAAGATGTACTTGATTGGGTCCATTTTGGACACTAACCAAGTGGTGTAACTCAAAATATATTGCTTCAAACGGTGGGCCGCCCATGCTAAGGCACAACACGTGCGTTCCAACAATGAGTATTTTGCCTCATAGTTAGTAAACTTCTTACTCAAGTAATAGATGGCATGTTCTTTTCTACCAGTTTCATCATGCTGCCCCAGTACACAGCCCATAGATTCATCTAATACAATCAAGTACATGATAAGAGGTCTTCCTGGCACTGGAGGTACCAAAACTGGGGGTTCTTGCAGATATTGCTTGATCTTTTCAAATGCTACCTGACAATCTTCATTCCATTCTACGGTCTGGTTTTTACGCAGTAACTTGAAAATTGGTTCGCACGTTGCAGTCAATTGGGATATAAATCTAGCAATATAGTTCAATCTCCCTAAAAACCCTCGAACTTCCTTTTCAGTGTGAGGAGGTGGCATCTCTATGATTGCTCGAACTTTGTCTGGATCAACTTATATCCCTTTCTGGCTAACCACAAACCCCAAAAGCTTGCCTGATTTTACACCAAAAGTGCATTTAACAGGATTTAGTCTGAGCCTGAACTTTCTCAAACGTTCAAAGAGCTTTTGCAAATTAACAACATGGTCTTCTTCTGTTCTAGACTTAGCAATCATGTCATCCACGTAAACTTCTATTTCTTTATGCATCATGTCATGGAACAAAGTTACCATTGCCCTTTGATAAGTTGCTCCTGCATTCTTCAATCCAAAAGGCATTACTTTGTAGCAAAAAGTTCCCCATAGAGTAATGAATGTAGTCTTCTCCATGTCTTCAAGTGCCATCTTGATCTGATTGTATCCTGAGAAACCATCCATGAAGGAGAAAAATGAATGTTGAGCAGTGTTATCCACCAGTACATCTATGTGAGGTAGAAGAAAGTTGTCTTTAGGGCTAGCCCTATTCAGATCTCTAAAGTCAACGCACATTCATACCTTCCCATCTTTCTTCGGGATAGGAACAATGTTGGCGACCCATTGAGGGTACTTTACGACAGCAAGGAAACCTGCATCAAACTGCTTTTTAACCTCTTCTCTAATTTTTAGTGACATATTTGGCTTCATTTGTCTTAACTTTTGCTTGACGGGAGGATATTCTGGTTTTAATGGCAATTTATGTTCAACCATGCTAGCATCTAGCCTAGGCATATCTTGGTACGACTATGCAAAAATGTCACAATAATCAGATAAGAGCTTGACCAACTTGCTTCTCTCATCTTCTTTCATGGAAATGCCAATTTTTACTTTTTTTTTTATCATCTTCCGACCCTAAATTAATCACTTCAGTTGGCTCTTCATGGGGTTGAATTTCTTTGGCCTCTTGTTCCATTAATCTCATTAACTCAGGAGAGGGTTCCCAATTGTCATCATTATCCTCATCAACATGATTAATGGGATAGTCAAAATCATATAATGGGGACATAGCACTGTCATTTTCAAGAGAGTCACTTTCATATCTGTATTTATTGGTATTAACACAAATAAAAAGAAGTAATGAATAAAGGTTAATGTAATGGTCGGGCAAAAAGCTAAAAAGAAAAGAAAGAAAAAAATGGCAAGATAATTTGAAAATACATTTATTGATAGTAAATATTAAAATGGAAACATGTGAGCCCGCTTTTACAACATATCTTCCTAAAGCCTTAGGCAGAGTTAAAGGATTAGCATTACAGAATTACTTTGAATCAGTTTCAAAGGTCATGGGAAAATCAATGAACTCCCAATTGTTGAGCTCTGCATCCGGGGAACAAGGGTACACCAAGTTGACACCATGATTGATGGGTTGATCATCTTCGATAGCAGTCACTTGGTTCAGAAACACCAATCCTGCACTTCGAAAGCTTTGACGGATGTCACAAATGGGGATTCCCTCAGCTTTAGGCTCCCGATTTTCTAACCGAGCTAACCTCCTTTCTTTTTTCTCTTCTATAACCCTTCTCTTATCAGCTTTGGTGGGTTTATATCCTAGCCCAAACCTGTCTTTGTTTTCAGAGGGTTGTAAGAACTTCATAGTGCCTTGTTCGTTCATTCCTAGTCCCCTTCCACATTGATATCCTCTTTCAAGCATGACCTTAGCCATCATCATGGATGCATTAGATAGCTGTGGCTTTAAAATTTGTGCTCCTTCTTCCACATAAGTGGCATTAACAATCTCTAGTGCTTGGAACGTAGTTTCAAGAGCTTCTTCTGCAGCTTCAATGTAAGGGGTTGATAGTGGTTTACTCACTAACAAGTCTTCCTCACCCTAAACGATTAACAACCTACTGCCAACTATGAACTTCACTTTCTGATGCAATGTGGACGGCACGGCTCCAACAGAATGAATCCAAGGTCGTCCTAAGAGACAACTGTAAGTTGGTGTGATGTCCATCACCTGGAAGAGTATATGAAAGGTAGTAGGTCCAATTTGAACTGGGATCTCAATTTTTCCTATTACTTCTCTCCGGGTCCCATCAAAAGCTCTCACAATCATTGTACTTGGTTTCATGTAAGTCCCATCAAAAGGCAACTTGGAGAGAGTTGATTTTGGCAACACATTCAAAGAGGAACCATTGTCAATGAGCACTCTAGCCATTATATGCTCTTGGCATTTGACAGAATGTGTAACGCCTTGTTGTGTCCCACTCCTTTAGCAGGTATTTCATCATCAGTGAAAGTGACATAATTATCAGCAGTAATGTTGCCAATAATACCGCCTAACTTGTCAACTGTAATGTCATGAGAAACATGGGGCTTGATTCAGTATCTTCATCAATACTTTTTTGTGCGGCTCAGAATTCATCAATAAGGACAAGAGTGATATCCTTGCAGGGGTGCGATTCAACTGATCTACCACTTTGTATTCACTTTGCTTGATGAATTTCAAAAATTCATAGGCCTCTTCATCAGATACCTCCTTCTTATACTCATTTAGCTTTATCAACTCTTCCTTTGCTTTCACATCATTTCTCATGGAAGTCTCTCCTACCTTACTCTTCCCCTTACAGTTTCTTTTATTTTCTTCTTCTTCTTGACCTTTTCGCAGCTCCTCCGGAGTATAAATGCGACCACTTCGTGTCATCCCTCCGATCCCTGATATACTAGTGACAACAGAGGTCGGACAAGATGAAACTTTTGGTTGATCGTTTGTGGGATTGCTTCCAAGGATTTGCACATCATAATTCCACGGTACTACCCTTGTGTTTTTGAATGGAAAAGGGCTAGGAACTTGAATTGTGATGGGCCTTGGGTCACGTGGAGATGGCGCAGCTGCAACTTCAGTGTAATAGATAACCAATAGTTTGATAGCTGGACTTGCAATAGAAGGGACTAGAGAGTTTATGGCTTCCTGACCTTCTTATAATTGTGAAATAGCACACTCATCCACCATGCTTATGCCACCATTGTCACATAGATGACCTATTTGCCCTAAATGCATGTCCATTAGATCTTGGAGGATTTGTCTAAACTCACCACATTTCTCAATAAAATGCCCCACATTCCCATGGAGATTGCACATTATTTCATCCTCGTCACCCTCTTTCTCTTTAATATGAGCTTCCATTATCTCCGATTTGCACACCTCTTTAAAAAAGACCCTCATGGGGGTTTTGACATCTGTCACTCGTCTTATAAGCTGCTGGGCAGAGCACTCCTTTATAGCATTGACTGTAGGACTCCCATGATTAGGCAAAGGGTTATAGCCCACACTAGGGGTATTTGGCTTGAAATTCAACCATTTGGCGTTGATTAGATCTTGCACCTTAAACTTCAACGCTTTGCAATTCTCTGTGGAATGCCCTACGACCCCTGCATGGTAATCACACTTAGCATTTGGGTCAAAACCTTTAGGGTATGGGGGTTCTAATGGCTTCATCAGGCAAGGAGCCAAGAAAGAGTTACGGATGAGTTGAGGTAGTAACTCAGTGTAGGTCATGGGAATTGGGTCGAAGTGGACAAACTTTCTTTCTTGGTTATTTGGTGGTCTTCTTTGGTTTGTGTTTGGATTTTGGGTCCATGGTTGAGCTGTTTGAGGCGGTAAGGCAGAGGGTGTTTGGTGTTGAGTGGGGGATGGTGTCCGGTAAGGTATCATTGGGTGGTGAGGCTGAGGGTAATGAGCTTGTAAAGCATTGGCAACATACGGGTGGTAAGGTTGGCGATGTGGAACTTGGGAGACATGAGCAAAGTATAGGTTGTAAGGTATGTAGGGAGGTTGGAAGGATGGTTGAGTATTGCTAGGTGATTGGTTATGTCTCCCTTGGGTAAAGCTTCTTTGATCAAAAGTAACAGCATGGGTTTCTCCTTCCCTTTTCTTCCATGTTGGGGGCCTCTTGGCATTAAATGTCCTTGTTGAACTTTCAACTATCTTCCCACTTCTCATTCCTCCTTCGACTCTTTCTCCAATGATGACCATGTCCAAAAAATTTGATGACACACTCCCTATCATTTTGTCATAAAAGGGTGATTGCAGAGTGTCGATGAACGTGGCCACCATTTCTCTTTCTGTCAATGGGGGCTCTACTTGAGCAGCCATTTCTCTCCACCACTAAGCATATTCCTTAAAGGTTTCAACATCTTTCTTAGCCATATTCTGTAATTGTAGTCTATCGGGTGTCATGTCGATGTTGTATTTATATTGCTTCAAGAAAGCATCAGCTAAATCCTTGAAACTCCTTATATGGGCACGCTCAAGATGTGTGTACCAATTCGAAGCTGCCCCAGTTAAGCTGTCTTAAAAGAAATGGATTAGCAACTTGTCATCATGTGCATGAGAAACCATCTTACGGATATACATGGTTAGATGGTTCTTTGGATAAGTGGTTCCCTTATATTTATCGAAATCTAGGACTTTAAACTTTGGGGGAATCATCACATCTGGGACAAGATAGAGCTCTGAGGCATCTAAAAGACCATAGCCACTTGCTCCTTCTATGGCTCGTAATCTCTCTTCAAGAATTTTAAACTTCTCTTTAGACTGAGGATTTTTGGCAGAAGAATTCATTGGATATTGTGGCATGAAAGTAAGAACAAGATATTGCACAGGTGGGGTTCCACTAGCACCAAGATAATGGGCCTGTGGTTGGGCTGTGCTTAATGAATTTGAAGCACTCAAGTTGCCGTCAGAAGGAATGGAGGCCTGTGGTGGTACAAATCCGGAAGGGAGACCATATGGTGGGATAAAGAAAGGGAATGGATGCTGTGTTGGCAGGGCTTCACTGACATTTGGCTAAGTAACTTGGGTTTGAGAAGTGTTTGGCGGGTTTGAAGTTGGCGTTACCACTGGGGTGGTATTATCAAGGGGGTTGGCAGCTAATGGTGGTACATATCCTGGAGGGAGACCATATGGTGGGAATGATGGCACTTGATTTTCCTGCGAACTGGTGAACGAGGGTTGAGTGGTGTTGTTTGGATAAATGGTGAGTGGCATCACAACCCCTTGAGGATTAAAGCCTTGGTATTGTAGAGGAATTGAAGTGAAACCGGGCGGGTGAAGAAGCGTGGCCGGATGTCCTTCGTTTGCCACTGAGGGATTCCCATTTGTGTTCCTTCTATCTTCCATGGACTGTAGCATCTCCATCATCATGGACATTTGCTCTCTAAGCTGATTCACTTCATCCTTCAACTCTTGAGTTTGTTCTATTTTATCCATGATCCTAGCTTGGGAATGAGTCCTATAAGGATGTTGTAGAGACAGTTTTTTTTCTGTATTCATTATTTGTTATCATTATTAGGAGCATGAGGAAGAAAAAAAATGCAAACAAAAGTAAAATTATACATGCAGAGACATGATCCAAAGCAGCAAACAATATCGATAAACCTCGTTCATTCAAAAAGAAAAGCTTTGAGACCATAGAGAGTTAGCCTTTATAACATAATGATCATGCTACTCCTCAAGTCAAACTTGTCTTATTTATCTAAAGATGGAGACATTAGCTTTATAAAACAAGACAAAATGAATAAGGCTAACTCAATATTTCCATTAGAACCGAGGAACATTACATAAATACTCCCAAAAACTAATTTTGGAAGTTTTCTTCAATGAAATTTACCGAGGAAGTTAAGATCCTTCCTAACTTGGGTCAAAAGCTCCTAGTTTTCTCCTAGCATCAACTTAACTTATACTTTGAGAATCTCTCTTGCTCTTTTCCTCGATCGATTAGAGATCTCCCTCACATTGTCAATTACCACTTTGGCCTTCCGCTCTATATCTCGACTCGCATTAAGGTAGAAATCTTTTTCATTAGTCAAGAGAATAACATCATTCTCTAGTTTATTCTTTTTATTCTCTAAGGAAGCAGACCGTTCAACATGGTCTTTTAACTGCTGATTCAAGATTTCAAATTCAGTCTTAAACTCCTCAAATTGGCCATTTTTTCTTTGAATAATTGCCTCGAGGACTTGACAAGTCTCTCTTAGCTTCTTTATCTCAAACTCCTTAGAGACTGCTTCCTGTTCTTGACTTTGTGTTCTCCTTATTGCGATGTCAAGTTGAGTCATTAAGGATCTTTTCTCGGTGGCCCACTGTTGATAAATGATTTCATACCAGCCTTCTACTTCAGCATGGTAGTCTTTGGGTTCATTAAACTGGTGCATTGGTGGCTCCGGGCTTTGTACCTTAGGAGCAAGGAACTTTTTCTTCCTATTAGCTTGCCAAAATGGATAATCTTTTGTTGTTTCAGACGAGGGAGACCGGGCTTCACACTTCTCGTATTTTTCTAATCTTCAATGACTTCTTTGATCTTGTGGACAGTTCCTTCATCACCTTATGAGAATTAAAATGTTGACAATCCATGAGTATAGGAACGAATTGCAAGGAAGCCATCTGTCTTCGGGCCATAGTTGGAGCATAGCCCACCACTCCCCATGGGCCAATAAGTGGAACCTACGGTTTGCTTCCACATCTATATATGGTATAAGTGAGGGGAAACCACTTGACCCTCTAGACCACTTCTTTTATTTCCATGAAAAAATTGATCCATTGCCTCATCGTAGGAGTTCGGGGAGGCCAATTATCACGACCATATAGAGAGAGCGGGTGCTTAGGTATGACATACTGTTTTAGATCAACTTCTGGATGGTTAAAGCACTTCAAGGTTGGCATATGACTAAGTATCCATACTGCAAGCAATGGTGCACATCCCCAAAATCTTCCTTTCTGATGGACTCGGTAATAATTCAGGGATCGAATTGTCTCAGCTAAAATTGGTGGGGCTGGGTGTACCCCATGCTCGATCTGCTTGAACAAATTGATCATATGTCCATCTATTTGATTTTTCCATCTCGAAAAAATTACTAACCCATAAATAGCGAGGGCTAGTACTACCAAACCAAAACCTTGATCAACTTGAGCTTCAACCATCCTAAGCAAGAACTCTGAATCTAGACTTTGTCCTCCATCCATCATGTACTTGTCTAATTCATTGGCATAAATACCTATCAATTTGGACAGCATCTTTCTTGGCGTCTTCTTGGGGTCATGTGAGTACACTTTGTCCTTAGGCATGTCATCTCTATTAAGAAGCTTAGCATACTCCTCTATCGTTGGCACCAAGTCAAATTGTTAGAAAGTATAACACCGATATGAGGGGTCCCAAAAATGAAGCATAGCTTTCAACATTTGGAGGTCGGGGGTGATGAACATGAGAGCTGCAATATCTCCATACTTAACTTTGAACTCTTCTTGTCTTCTCATACTACACCACACATTACGGAGCCTCCTTAGGTCATTTTGCTCAAAGTCATGGTTCCCCATTAAGGGAGGTAAAGGAGCATCCCCGTGATGCAAACTATTTCCTTCCTTGGCTTGGATTCTTGCAGACTCTTCACTGACAGCCCCGAATACTCTCTGTCACCTCAGACATTAGAGTCATCTTTCCCTTATTCATGCTCGAGGTTTATCGATATCTTCACAGTATTGAATCACACATGCAAATGCAAGGCACAACAAAAAGGGAGTTAGCAACTACAAAATAAAAGACAAACAAAAATTCCTCATGTGTTAGAGGAAAAGGGGGTACCTAATCTTGGTACCCGTCTAGCAGGATAGGTTCTATGAACAATGGTAGCTCTAAGGTTATATCTACAAGTGATGACTTTGGTTCTAGACCTTTATCAGACAAAAGGTCCCCAAATTGCCCCTTGTTGTCACCAATACTTTGGCTAGCAAGAATCCTCCATCCTCACCCATGATAGGTTACAAACGTAAAGAGTTCAATTTGAGTGAGAGGTTTTTATGTGCCTGACCGGAGACCAAAGGTCTCACAAAGCAACACTACTTCGCCCTCCATCTAAGCCTACAAGGTAAGAGCTCGGAAATAGAGCTTGTGTGTAAAGTGATAGTGATGTGTGTGTGGGAACATATGTACAAAAATTTAAAAAGACAAAATTACCCTCAACTTACAAAATCATATATACAACAACCAACTAGTAATCATCTACCCTAGGGTTTCAACAATCAATAAAAAAAATAAAAAAAAAAATAAAAAAAAAAAACACAAATATATATACAAATAAATCAAAGTAAATACATGATAACATTATCGAGAAAAAAAAATATTTACGAACAAATAAGAAAATAGAACAAATACAAAAATGGTAAAAATAAATAAATAGAGATTATTAAAAATTTACACAACTAATAACGATAGGCCTGACTCTCTAAGTGTTCCCCAGTGGAGTCGCCATCTGTCGCAACCGGGATCGCGACGGGACGACTGAAAAAAAAATATTTAGATTTGATTTTTGAAAAATCAATGGTGTCGCCACCAATGTTTATTTGAATTGGGAAAACATTAGAAAAATCCTTTAATTACGACAACTGGTCTTTTAAAAAATGAGTTTGGATTCGGGAGTCGATTACAGGTAGGGAAGGTGTTAGCACTTACACCGCCCATTCTAAGAATCCAAACGGTCTGTATGTTAGTTGTGCAAAATTTAATAATCTCAAATATATTTATTTTTAACCCTTTTTTTAGAAAAAGACTTTATAACTAACTTTTTTATTTTTATTTTGATAGAAAGAAAGGGAATAACCAAATTGTGAAAATTTATTTTTTTTGACTTGACGGAAATAAATTTCTGCTCTACGTATCCCCTACAAAAGAAATCAAAGTCACGTAGCTTCTTTAAAAAAATGATTGTGGGTTGATTATTTTTAATTTAAAAAAGATTTTTTGTTTTAACAATTTTTAGATTTTTTTATTTTTAAATTTCTTTATTTTTTTGTTTTTAATTTTTGTTTTTCACTATAAAATATACCATTAAATAAAGTAAACACTATCAAACAAGTATTAATCTCAAGTGACACAAACAATTAAACTCAAAATATATGTTTTATTTATTTAATTATTTATCTTTATTCTTGTTCTATTATTTTTTACATTTTTGTTCTTTTTATTTATGTATTTTTTTTTTTTTGCTCTACTTTAGTTTTTTTTATTTTTATTTTATCAAATTAGACTCAAGATCCACTAAACTTGCTAAAACTCTAAAGCACAGAGCAAATAAAATGACATAATCTCCTCAAAACTCAACTTAAAAAAAATAAAAAAAAATGGCTTATTATTAACAGTAAGCAGATAACCCATTTCGTCAAGACCCATTTGACCATTTAATAGTCACTAAAAGACTCAAGTCCAAAACAACAAAACATAATACCCTCTGCCTACTACGCAGGCCAACCTCAATCCAAATTAAAGTTGAAAATTCAATAAACAAAAGCAACAAACAGAAAGCCAATTTAGTAAATGAAAAGAAAAGAGAACGAGCAAGAGCACAGAGGGGCCAAAAACGAGGCAAACGGTGGCTGCGCACCTCGCTGGCGATGGCGGAAGTCGGCGAATCCGGGATCTGCGTCGAAGCCGGTTTGGGTTGCGTGGCTTCCGGTGGTTGTGCGGGTTTCGGGTGGTGTTTCCGGATCTAAGTGTGGGGATGACTATTGCTCTGTTTTCGCGATGAAGGCCGCATGGTGGCCACGGTTGAGACGAGATGGTGGGAGCAGATCTGGGTTCAGGTGATGGTTCTTGGGTGTTTGGGTAGTACGCGGTGATGCGCGTGGGTGGAGGTGCGACGGCTTTGGGTTAGTGTTAACGGAGAGCGCGGTTGCGCTACACAGAGGGGTGGCTCGCACTGTGAGAGGGCGAAGCCTGATGGGGAATTCGCGGTTCTGCTCGTTTCTAGCCGGATCTGGGGGTTCAAGGCTGGGGTCTTGGACGGAGCGGCAACAATGACGCACGGTGGTCACGTGGTATGGCACGCGGCTACTAGTTCGATGGAGAGGTGCTGGTCAGAGTTGCGGTGGAGGAGCTCCGGTTTCGGTCCTAGTATGGTGAGTAGTTTCGGTTTGGGGTGTTTGATGATGGTTTGCAGTGAAGCTTAGGGATGAGAGTGGAGAGTATGTGGTTAATGGTGGTTTTGGGGTGGTGGGTTGAGATTCAGCCGTGAATGGGAGGTGAGATGGGTGGCTATGGAGGTTGATGATGGTGTTTGAGGGTGAAGGCTGTGGTGTTGCGTGGTGGAGGTTCACGGTGGAGATGGTGGTGCTGCGTGGTGGAGTTTCACGGTTGGGAGTTTGGAATGGGTGAATAGTGATGGAGTTCACGGTTGGGTAGTGTTTTGGTTAAAGGAAGAAGATGGTAATGGAAGGTTATGGTGCAGGAGGTGGTCACAGTTATGGAACCTTGAAATAATAGTGAGGATGAAGATAGTAGATGGTTTAAAAAAATGGTGAGGCCATAGGTGAGCTTGAGAATGATGAATGTGGTTGTTAATGGGGATGATGAAGAATGATTGAAATTGGGAGTGAAAAGGAAATACTTTGTTAATAGTTTGATGATTGAATTACACTGTGATAAGATGGATTAGTTGAACAAGGATGGAGTTTTCTGTGTAATTGATATGTGGAGGATGGTGGTATGTTGAGGCTGTGATGAAAATTTTCTGGGTGGTTGTGGTTGACAGGCAGCAAGGTGGTGAGGGATGGTGACCGAGTTGACTCAGTTGCTGAAGGTTGAAGATATATGTGAGGGGTGAGGGGTGAGGGGTGAGGGGTCTGGAGTTATGAGTGTTTAGTGATGATGGACTGAAGGTTGAATGTGAGAAAGAAAAATAAACAATGAAAGATGATGAAGGTTCACGGTTGAGTGCCTCTTGGAGAAGAGGAGGTATGGTATTTAAAAAGTGAGATTATACGTGAGTGAGTGGAGTGTGTGGGTGCATGCAGTGGGTGAGTGAGTGGATACATGATTGGATAATTGTGTGGGAGTGGGTACATGATTGGGTAATTGTGTAGGAGTTGGTATTTGATTGGGTAATTGTGTCGGAGTTGTTGTAGTGGAGCGTGTGTTGTGTAGTGCAAGTAGTGCATGGGCAGTGAGAAGAAATGCAAACTCATCACTCTCTGTTTCACTATTATTTTTTTATTTTTACTTTTATTTTTTTATTCTTTTATTTTACCATAAAGTGTAAAACAAGGTAATTAAGCATCAATTAACACAAAATTATTAATCTTTGATCGAACATTAAAAGAAATTTTATGGACAAAATTGGGTATCAACACACTCTTAGCAATTTCACTGTTGTACATTCTCCCATGTTGTTTCCCTTCCATTGAAGTTGACATTTGTGGTTGATGTGCTTTTGTGATTCTGTTTTCATAAGGATATCATAGCTTTGATGTTTGGTTTGAACTCTTGTGATTAATGACTATGGCAATGAAAACTGGAAAATTCAATGGAAATATTCAGCTGTACCTATGTGAGTCCTTTGAGCCTTTAATGATAAATTCTTTGTGAGTGGCACCATTGAAATTCATACTCTTGAATTTGCTTGAATCTTGTTTGATTTCAAAATTTGCATGCATGTCATAGAAATATTCAGGGCACTTCTTTTGTAGTAGCCATTTTGACTAAAAAGCTGACCTAAAAACTTATCCCTTGTGATACCCCTTAAGCTGAAAGACAATGATTAATCTTTGTTAATAACTCATGTGCTTAAAAATGAAAAATAATGTTTTACCTACACCTTTTGGATAAGAGAGTATTTTCTTGTGTTCAGGATTGACATAAGTTTAGAGGAGTAGTATTTAGGAATTAAAATTTTCTCGCCAAAAAAAATAATAAAAAAATAAAAAAATAAAAATAAAAAATAATAAAAAAAAAAAAAAATTCTCTAAATATATATATATATATATATATATATATATATATATATATATATATATAGGGGCAAATAAGAAACTTAAAAAAAATGGTGCAAATCTAAAAAGGAAGATAAAAAAAAAAAAGAAGAAGCTCTCTTATTCTCCTTGGTGTTAGCTTGTTTATTCTTCATCACATTCCCTTTGGCCTAACCAAGTTATATCCTAAGTAAAGACCCTTGTGACTATGCATGTATGTGAATTGTGTGAGGAGAATTAAGATGAAAAGTAAATTTGAGTTGTAGGATTTTAATGTGTGGTTTTGAGGGAAACACAAACTTCATACACTAGAATGATTGAGGGAAACAACTGCATCATATGAGGAGCAGAGTTTCTATTGTTTTGACTGTATTGTTAATGTTATGATCATTGCTCTTTCAAGGGTGAAAATAACTGTACATTTTTGCTATGACTTCTTTTGTGTGAGCGAATTCTGGATGCTAGTTAGCCATGGATAGACTCTTCTCTTTGGGTATTTCATCTGTGGAGTGTGTATTACTTTGTCTTGTTGAGTTGTGATAGACCTCACTCTTTTTGAAGTTTGTTCAATTGTTAGTTAACCTATGTGTTGAGTTGTCTATTTTGATTTGTGTTTACTTTTGCTTTGGGGACAAGTAAAGTCTTAAGTTTGAGGGAGTTTGATAAATGTCTAATATGCATACCTTTTTAGGTGTACATTGAGGTAGTTTATCTTTCTTTTTAGACTTGAGAGATTGATTTATCCCATGTTTTATGTGTTTTATTGAGTCTTTAGGAATATTGTCTTAATTGTTGTTTTTAGGTTAGCTAATGATGTTTTGATCTGTTTTTGTGTAGTTTGGATGCAATAGATTTAAGCCCATTGAAGCCCAATTGGAAGTTCAAGCTAAAGTCCACATCTTGAAGACAGTGCTTAGCCCCAAGATCTTGGCGCTTAGCATGAAAGAGCCAGAAGATTGACTGATGAGTGATTGGAGAAACACATTTCAGCATATGTTGCACTTAGCGCTAGCTAATCTGCGCTTAGCGCGACCACGCATGGTGCATCAGCAAAGTCACTTAAATCGCGCTTAGTATGATTAATGCTGAGCTAAGCGCCTAATGTGTTTGGAAGTATTCTAAAAGTAGGGCATTGCGCAGAAGGAAGGGGATTTTGCAGTTGGATTTTGGGATGTTTTCGGAGGGGACGAAAGTAGAAGAAGAGGAGCATCCATGGAGTTTTCATCTTCTGTTTTCTTCATCTCTTTTCATTTTATTACTTTGATCATGTCTAGCTAATCATCCTCTTGTTGGGGTTAGATGTATCTAATTTTGAATCTCTCATGTATTTGACTTGATCTTTCAATATAATTCTCTACTTCTCTATGAGTGATTGATTTCTATGCTTAATGCTTGTTGTGGCTTGATCATTCATGACTTGATTTTTGATTTGGTAGACAATTAGAAAGTTGATGCTAGATCTATATCTGAAATTAATCACCTAGTAAATCTTGAATCTAGGAATGGATCTTGGTTTATTTGTAATCTAGTAATTCCTGATCTTAATGCAAATTCACTTATTAAGTCACCTAAGGAATTAGGATTTAATGAGTGGATTTAGGCTCATTTCATCTATGGTATTAGGATTTGAGTAAATAGAGGATTGATTTTCATAATTGAAGTCAGAGATTATATTGATTGTCATGTCATTTCATTTGGGAAAATATTAGTGAGTCTAATCCCAGCATCTCATCTTAATTGAATTCATTTTCATTTGTGCTCACCAAGTGTTTGAGAAAATTACAAAAAGACTTTGTTCCTTTAAGCTTTGTTCCTTTAATTTCTGATTTTGTTAATTAATGTTTGAGCTCCCTTCTTTCCAAAAATATTGTTTAGATAGTGATTGATTTGTTATGTGCTAGTATTTGTCACGATTCTTGTTGGGAACGACAACTCACTCATCTCTTTATTACTTGTCACGACTTGGTATACTTGCCAAAGTTTCTAACATAATGTTACTTCCATCTACAAAATAGAAATAAATACACTTGCTATCTCAACCAAACATAATGTCCACCGTATCTTAGTTTATCACTTTCTTTTGCTATAGATTGAGGCGTAATACTTTGAAGAGTTTCGTTATATTCTCTTAAAAGAATTTTTTAATATTCTACTTTGAATAATATTTGGTATATGTCAGCACCAAACACATCACCTTATATTTGTATGAGACTCACATTCAGTGTCAAATATCTGACCCGAACTCTAATCATGCAGAATGACAGAGTCTTTAGTAAAAGTAATTATACAATCAAGAGACCGAGTCAAACGACTAATGGAAAGTAAATTAAAAGGAGACTCAAGAACATAAAGAACAGAGTCTACTAAAAAGGAAGATAAGGGATGAGTATTGTCGATCTCTTGAGATTGGGACTTGGAGCCATTTGCTAAAGTGACAGTAGGTAAATAATCATTGTGAGAAAGGTTGGATAAAAGAGTCTTATTATTAGAAATGTGGTCAGTCGCACTAGAATCAAGAACCCAAGTATCAATAGATAGGGAACGAGAGAGACAAACAAATGAAGTACCAATATATGCAACAGAGGCAGTGGAACTAGAGGTCTGACATTGCTCAAACCACTTCAAAAAGTCAGGCATAGGCAACAGTTGGAGCAAAGGAAACAGAGGACTTATGTTGTGCAAACCACTATAAAAAATATGCATAGCCTTTGAGGTCGTGCAACCCGGTTGATGGTGGAACAGGTTGCACGCAATTTCTCCCCCAATTCTTAATAATTTTATGCAATTCATAGCTCGTTTGAATAAAAAAAAAGGGGGGGATCTATAATTCCCCTAAGTTAATTTCATGAAAGAAATAACAAAAAAACTAGGTTTTCTGGGTCAAAACGTGGCCATGTCCGTGGATAAAAAATTAGAAATTATCAATGAATTTTCAACCATTTGACACGATTCTTGTGTCTATGAAAATAAAATTTAGAGATCTTTAATAACCCTAAATCATTTTATCGGGTTAATCATCAAAACAAAAACGAATCATAAAATTCAAACGTTTTAGGGTTCCACAGATTTGAGTAAAATTCTTTGTGAATTCACAACATTATAATGCAATATACATATTTTTAGACTTAGGATAATTCGATCTACAAAAACTCTCACCCAATTTTCAAAATTAATCATAAAAAATTTGAATTGAACATCACATATGGTAGGATTTCAGGTTTTTTCAATTTTAAACCTCATATAATTTTCAGGTAAAACAGAAAATTGATAATTATAATTAGGATTAAAACCTTTTTGGCACCAATTGCTAAAATTTTCCAGATCCATTAATCCCAAAATTTATGACATATCAAAATATATGAAGAGTTTTAGAGTTACCATGAAAAGGTGCCAATAATGAAGTCATTATTGAAACCCTTAAAAATTCAATCTTGATGAGGGAGAGATACTTTCTTATCCTACAGTAGTTATTCACGCATCAGTATCAATGAGACAACTGTACGCACTAGAGTGACTAAGAATAGAGGTCTCTCTCTGTATATATAATATAACTAGAATAAGTTAAATCTACCCACTATAACAAACTCATATACAGAACTCATTAAACAAAACTCACATATGAATAGTACTTTAATAACAATAGACTCATTAACAATACTGATTATAATTTTGATTAAATAAAATGCTTTAATAATTTTGACATCTAATTAATCTGAGTTCTATAAAATTATAATATAATTTATGTTAGTTCATAAAAAAATCTAACATATTATGAATATGCTACGGCTACATTGAAAAGTATATAATTATTATATCATGTTCTCAATCAATTCTTTGCTACAACCAAATTTTATAGCTGGCGAAAATTAAGTACAGAAGCTTTTGAGAGTGTCATAGCTAGTCATGCACCTCAGTATGTTTGTGAGGATGGTGATTGAGTGAAACCGTTCTATGTTATCTAAATGCCTCGACGTAAGTACTTTTGTCATTATCAATTTATTATGGTTTTAAATTTCAATTGCGATTGCGTTTCAATTATTGAAATTATAGACAATGATAAGAAAATGTGACAAATGACTACCAAAGCTACAATATTGCAGCTGCAGTTGTGAATTGTAATTTAAAACTATGGTCATTATATATATATGACAATAGCAGAAATCATAAGTCGTAAGTAAAGCACAATGAAATATTGAAGTTTCTCAGTTAGTTAAATGCTGCCTTCAACAATAACATGTCTCTGTATTCTCTCTTTTACACAAGTGTTTAATTGTTTGTGGAATATTGTATGAGAAGTAATTTGAAGATCAGAACTGTTATGAAACACTGAAATATATATATATATATATATATATATATATATATATATATATATATATATATCTAATGAGAAGAGTTTTTATTGTGAGAGGGTGAGATGAGTAAATTTTGATCATACAACCATTCACGAATGGTCAAGATTAAAAGTTACTTAAATGTCATGTAATCGCTTAAAGAATTCACATACATTTATGTTCTGATCTTAACCACACACACACAAAAGATCAAAACTGTTATGAAACACTGATATATATATAGTGAGAAGAGTTTTTATTGTGAAAGGGTGAGATGAGTAAATTTTGATCATACAATCATACACGAATGATCAAGATTAAAAGTTACTTAAAGGTCATGTGATCACTTAAAAAATTCACATGCATTTATGTTTTAATCTTGACCACACACACACACACACATATATATGGAGCGTATCTGGTGAGAGAAATGCTTATTATAAGAGGAGAGAACACACAGACATACATATATATATGTATATATATATATATATGGAACTTATCTGGTGAGAGAAGTGTTTATTATAAGAGGAGAGAACACACAGACATATCTATATATATAGCGTATCTGGTAAGAGAAGTGTTTATTATAATAGAAGAGAACAATAGGAGAGAACACACACACACATATATATACACATCCAAGAGAAGTATTTATATAAGAGGTAATACACACACATATATATATATATATATATATATATATATATATATATATATATATATATATATATATATATATATATATATATATATATATATATATATATATATATATATATATAGCGTATCTGGTGATAGAAATGTTTTTTATAAGAGGAGAGGAGTGAATATTGACCACTGAATCTTACATGAATATTCAAGATTAGAACATAAATATATGTAATTTTTTAAAGTAATCACATAACTTTTAAGTATAGTTGTATGATCAAAATTTACTCCTCTCACAATAAAAGTTATTATCATTAGATATCTTCCCTATATATACAGGTAGGTGGTTAAGGTGTAAAACTACTTAAAAAAGCATCCACATACTAGACTTTCTTTCATACTTGTGTGTATGTGCTCAAGCACATGCACTAGCACCTTTAGTGAACATAGAAATTCAAACAAGGGGGCAGCTAGGACCACACTGCAATAAAGAAACTGAACCATGATCTCAAAGCAATACTGAAGAGTAAATTGTGCACAGGATTTATATTTAATTACAATTTAAACAGTGCTACCAAAGTAAACTAAGATACTTCAAAATTTTCACAATATAATAATTACTCCCCAGTTCATATCAGATATTCACTTGCAATCATCGATCAAGATTTAGATAACCACTTAGCAGTCTCCTCAGTAATATGTCCAAAAAGGAAAATGCTGCTGATTTGCTAGAAGCTCTTCAATGTTACAAGATCTTCCACAATGGCAAAGGCTTTTTTTTTTTGGTATATTTTGCCAGACCAACATGGGTCTGTATGATTTAATCTAATTTCAGATAACTGAAAATTGTAATTTCATTTCCTTGTCATTTGGTCTTCTTGTCTGATTTCCCTTCAAAGCAACAAAGGAAAGAAGTTTATCCATATATCCATTACCTTGGTAAAATCTGAGAGACTGTTACGTCATTAATGGAAAGATTCTTGGAACTTTTTGATGTAGATGCCTCCTCTAGGGTCATTCTTCCAACTGAAAATGCAGGGTGATTGGGTTTTGGAAGGGCCATTGTGTCACTTACCAGCATGACAACAACAGTTGACATGGTTGGTCTATCTGCTGCTTCTTCTTGAACACACAACAGACCAATGTGTATGCATTTCACAACTTCATTGGCTATGCAGGACTTTTCCAGTACTGGATCCATCAATTCCAAACATTTTCCTTCACACCATATTTGCCAAGACTGCATGTAATTGTGAATATTGTTAAGTTGTAGTTAACATTGTTGTATCTCAGTTGGAAACTTAATTTCTTGATCATATAAGAGTTAAAACTCACATATAAGAGAAGGCTTTGACCATGGTCTGACAGATAGAATCCACTATTCTTTTTCCCACAAACGATTTCTAAAACAAGAACTCCAAAGCTGAAAACATCAGATTTCACTGAAAATAATCCTTCCATAGCATACTCTGGAGCCATGTATCCACTATTGGAAATCAATAGAAACTTTGTTATTTCTCTTACATCAAAGAATACATAACAAAGAATTTCATTTTTCAACTAATCAAGTGCTTAAATCTGTATTCATAAATCCTATTGTTTAGAAATGGTTGGTATAAGTAGAACTCACAAAGTACCCATAACTCGTCTTGTATTTGCCTGGTTCTGCCCTTTTTCAAATGTCCTTGCCAATCCAAAATCTGATATTTTGGGATTCATCTCCTGGTCTAGTAGAATATTGCTAGCTTTGAGATCTCTATGGATTACTTTGAGTCGAGAGTCCTCATGAAGGTATAAAAGGCCTCTTGCTATTCCATTAATAATGCCTAGTCTTATTTTCCAATCGAGTTGCTTTCTTTTTTCGTCATCTGACAACGTAAAGACAGAGAACAAATCTTATGAAAAATGCAGTATTTGAAGCAGACAACTAAAGGAATACCAAATAGTAAGTATTGGCCTTAGAATGGATACCAGAATAATTTTTTATTCACTCACTTTTCTAGATATAGCCTTTTTCCCTTAAAAGATATCTTATAACTGACTATTGATTTCATAAGATAACTTGAATTTAGTTTAAAAATACAAAAATGATCATCTTATACTTTTAAAAAAAATATAAGTATTATTTATACTCTTTTTAAAAGATATGATTGAGTGAAAAAAAATAATAATAAAAAATATATATAATAAATAATATTAAATAAAATATAAAAAAATATATATATATTATTTAATATAAGAATATAATGATGGTTAACAATATGAACAGAAAAAGAAAATGTGCCATAACTTTCTTGGGAATTATGATCATGAGCTGTTGTTCTTATCCTTATAAACATGAGATATCAATATCATTCAGCACAACTGGTGTTACCACCTAACAAATAATAATATACAATAAAATGCTACCTCACTCCCAACTACTACTATAAAGCCCACAGCAGCACCACCTAACTTGTCCCCACAGACTGACCCCTCTTATACGTACTAATTTAGCACTCAAGTTGTTAAACCAAAAAGGGCAGTAAATACTAAAATGTTGCCATGAATTATATTCAACGAAGCTATTTGAAAACATACCAAACAGGTGAAAGTCGAGACTTTTATTCGACAAATACTCATATACAAGTAGCTTTTCATTTTCCTCCAAGCAGCATGCCAAAAGTCTTACAAGGTTTCGATGTTGCAATTTAGCTATAAACATTACTTCATTCTTGAACTCCTCTGAGCCTTGACCAGAAGCTTTTGAGAGCCTTTTGACTGCAATTTCTCTTCCATCTGGTAAAATTCCCTGATAAAAGATTGAAATAAATAAAATCATATAGAAATATGATAATAACAAGGAACCTGTTTTCAAAATTCCAAATGATTAATACCTTGTAAACAGGGCCAAATCCACCTTCCCCTAATTTAGATGCTTCTGAAAAGTGATTAGTACTCTGTAGAATTGTGATTAAAGGGATTGTAGGCAGGTCTGCATTCAGTGTTTCCTCAGTTTGAACATTGTGATATGAAGATAGAGGAACAGTGTCAGGTATGTGCTCATCTACGAAGAGAAGTTTGTGAGTTCATATTTGAACTAAATGGCCATATTTGAGTATGTGAAATAAGCTATCAAACAAATTCTAGCATGTGTTATTGCAGGAAATTACCTTTTCTAACTCTATTCCTGTACCAGAAGCAGTAGACACCGCAACATAGTAGAGCTACTGATCCCGACACACTCATGCCAATGATCAAGTTTCTTGACTTACTAGTGCCCCCTCGTTTGGCTGTAACATATCAAAGAACATTTTTTTTTTTACAAATTGATCAGATTCAATAGATAAACAGACATATGTACTACAAGAGAATTCCTATGCCACAAGAAAGTGGTTGTAACTATAAGAGAACAAAAATAATGATGTGTCACCTGTATAAGGATTAGGCACAGGAACTGAAGATGTCTGACTGTGAAAAAGGTAGAACATATAATCATCATACTTCATCAGACAACTTGGAGCCAAGACCTGCCATCCCATCTTTTGTTCACAACATTTGGGAAATTGTGCTAACATGGCCTCCAAACACTGTCTGCACCCCTCATTTGTAAGATCTCTGCTGCATTGCACCAGGCCATACCTTCTCTCAGTACGACTCAAATTGAACTCACCCATATAGAACAACTGGTTGGTCTCCTCAGTTGCTTTTCTGATCAAACTTGTCATATAATCCTCAGCTTTCTGAATCTCTATTGGGCTGGAGATGTTTTTTTTTCCAAAAGCATGCCATGATGGGTATATTGTAACGTTCCCAAAGAAGTTCTCATTTGAGTACCTGAGAATGCAGAAATCATACCATATGACAGCAGAGACTCTATTGGGACAGCGCTGAAGGACTTCTCTGGTAGCAGTAGAGACGCAGAACTGACAGAAGTATCCAACCACGTCCCCACGGCAATCGTAGAGGCCATACACCGCATCTCTGGTGGTGGTGTTGTTGCCTATGCTGGTGTGGTTATACCCTTTGCTTGTGGCTGCATCAGAGGATAGCCATGAGAGGACGCTGTTAAGATTGGTTGTGTATGCAGTGCTGAGATCTTGTTCGGTTGTGTTATGGCAGTCATCTCCCACGTAGTTGGGTGATTGTGCTTTTGTAACAAGTGCTTTGAAGCTCAGAAATAGCAGGAAAGCAAAGGATAATGATGATCTTACATTGAGTTGTGTTGCCTCCATGATTTTTTAAGCTACTTGCTCAGACAATTTAAAAAATATATGAAGTGAAGTATGTGACTGTATATATTATAAGAGATCCTTAGGGTTTGCTATAACAGGAAAAATATCTTGTTATGATTGATTGTGTGTCGTATCAGCTATAACATTTAAAATATAATGAAAGTGAAAGAAAGCAATCACTCACAAGACTAATGTGTCACACATGCTGAATAAGAGATTTTTCTTACTTAAGAATCATCTAACAATTTTTTTATAGAATTAAAGTAGTATGTATTGCGCTCACTAATATTTTGATATTTTTACTTTTATTTTAATTAATAAAAGAAAAAAAATAACAATAAAAATTGATTCGTTAAAATATTTGTAAGTATTAATATAAAACTCTTTTACAATTACATTGCATTTGCATACTAATTACACTCTATTATATCCTAAGCAAAGAACGTGATGAAGAAAAGTTTTTATGAGTCAACATAATTAACTTTTATTTTTTTGAGTTGCAGTCAACATAACTAACTTTTTTAAAAAAATTAAACTTTCTCTCCACATTTATTTATAAACAATTATATTTATTAAGGTTCTATATTTATATAAAAATTTCTTTTATTTATGTAAAAATTATTATAATAACATATTTATTTTTTCTTCTAACAATTTTCATGAAAATTTTTTTATTAAAAAATGACTATTATATTTAAAAATATTATTATGTGAATATTTTTATTAATTTTAATTTTAAATAATTTTTAACATTTTAGATCATACATTTAAATAATAAAATTATAATTGAATTTAAAATTATAATTTCTTATCATAATTCTTTGACAACTCTAAATATAAAATTTAAAATTCTAAACTAATTCTAATTCTAAAAGAATTAAGATTGAAATTAAAATTCTATATTTCAATTCCAATTTTATTATCTAAATACACCCTTAAATTTTTTTTGTTTTGTTTTTTGTTTTAATTATCGGCTAACCAAATGTAGTTTTGTTTTAAGAGAAAACATCATTTTTTTCTGTTAAATTAAATGGAAGTTAACTTTCAAGTACTTAAAAACTAAACTTTAAGGCCAATAAGTGATAAATAAAGATAAGATTCCTGTAAAACAAGCAAGTAAAGGTCCAAACACCCTTTAATAATTTGTGATTAAAATTATGATGCACTTTTAATTAAATTAAGGATGAATATATGCTTACTTACGTATTTTACACACAAACTCATTTTAAAAGAACTTATTTCATAAATAAAAGCTTTGTCCCCTTATGTTCCATTTGTTAAAACCAAACATCAAAATGATTAAAAAAAATTAGGGAGATAAGTTAAAAAAAAAAAGAGTTATGCTTTATGGAGTTAATTTTACCTAAAATGTAATTGGAAACATGGCCTCCGCTTAAAATCAGTTGAGCTAGAGGACTCAATAATGAAAATAAAATGAGAAAATGACAGCACAATCTTTTTTGCATGATAGATATACATAATATATTAATTATTTATCATAGTATAAGAAATATATAAATGAATTACACTCTTCTTCATAACCCCTCTCACTTTTGTATTAAAATGCCCACTTAATTTTGTAAAAGAAAAAAATTGGATCATGCTTAAAATATTTTGCTATAATATAGATCTATCATTAATAATTGATGAAATCTTTTAGAGTACTGTTTGAAAGGTTAGTTAAAATATAATAATAAATGTAATTTATGACTAGTTTAAAATTCTATTATTTTTAGAAATTTTAAATTAATGAAATGTAATTTACTCATAAAAAAATTAAAATTCTTTTCCAGCACGCTCGTGTAAGATTGTTGTTAAAATTCTATTTATTTATTTTCAAAGTACATATTGTTGTTAGTTTTTATAGTAACTAGTAAGTACTTGTGTAATGTATGAGATATTTTATATTCAGATAGAATTTTAAAATTTTAGATTAAAATAAAAAATAATTTTAAATTTTTTTAAATAATAATAATAATAATTAGAAAAAAAATAGAAAAGAAATAAAAGAAAATTTGAAATTCAAAAAAATTGACACGTATTATTATTTGAGAGATAATACAATAACAAATTTAACTACTTTCAAAAATTCGTGTTCTAATTTGATACGGTGAATAGCACCCAAAAGAAAATAACATTTATGTTGACATTATTATCTAATTAATCTCTACCACAATAATTGTCTATAAATGAATAATGAGTATTAATGACAAGCTCAACTGACTCCGGCCGCCTTTGACTATTTTGACACCGGCGGCCCGTGACTATAAGGATATATCTGTTTGCAGTTTGACTTCATAGTCAACTAAATACTTGGTGGTCCTGTACTGCACAACCAGAAGGCTCATAAAGACCACTAATAATCTTAGTCGGTGGTCCTGTGTACAACAAGAAAGGTCGTAAAGACCTCTAAGGTAACAAAATATCTGTCAATGTTGGATGACTGGCTGCTCAATAACAACAAATTTAAATGTTTATTAACTGATCATACATTCAATCACTACTATTCATTTTTTCCCTTACACAAAAAGTTAGTAATCTCACTCAATTTTAACCATGAGGTCTGTCTTTTTGGTACTAGGTCTGTCTTATTTAACAAATTAAATTTCATGTAAACGAATTTTACACTAGAATTTGAAATTCACTTAAAGCAAACCGACAAGTATGGATTAATTTTACACTAGAACTTGGCAAAGCTAAGGATTACATGCAGAGTTTGATAAGAAAAGCAACTATAAATAGAGAGACCAACCAGTTGTATGCCATGGGTGAGTTCAGTTTGAGACCTACTGAGAAAAGGCATGGCTTGGTGTAGTGCACTATAGACCATACTAACGAGGGGTGCAGACAGTGTGCACAGACACTGTTGGGCAACGTTTCCAAATGACGTGGGACAAAGGTAGCATGGGAGCTTATGGCTCCAAGCTGTCGGATAAATTTGATGACAAGATTTTCTACCACATTACTAATCAAACATGATTGCCTAATTCACCTATGCCTAATCCAGTTACATTTAGAAGATTTCTTTTTTTTTTTTTGGGTATATTTAGAAGATTATTCATTTTAATTTGTTTTCTTGTAACTACTAGGTTTACTTTGTAGTTTGTACTTTGCAATCTGCACTCAAAGTGTGTTAAACTGCAAATTCATCAACAATTAACAAATTAACTGGTCTCTTGTTTCGGCTTTAGAATTCAAAGTTGTGAGATTGTAGGGTGTGGGGTTGGCCGGCCTTGTATGGATTTCTTTGTTATTTTGTGGACTAACTTCGGAAACTAGTCTATCCCACAACTATATAGTATATTGACAACTAACAGTTGATTTTAAACAGTTGGTACATGGCTCCAGAATATGTTATGGTATTTTCAGTGAAATCTGATGATTTTAGCTTTGGAGTTCTACTATTAGAGATTATCTGTGGGAAAAGGAATGGTAGATTCTATCTTTCAGAACATGGTCAAAGTCTTGTTATACATGTGAGTTTTGCTTATCTTACCTCATCAAGAAATTGATTTTACAAAGAGAAACGAATGTGTCAACTTTATAAAGTTTTTAAATTTTTACATTTGCATTCAAACTTGGAGACTTTGTTGTGAAGGAAAAAGTTCGGAATTGATGGATCCAACACAGGAAAATTCATATGTAGCCAGTGAAATTATGAAGTGCATACACATTGCAGGAGATCAACCAACCATGTCCACGGTTGTTCTCATGATCCAATCCCAAGCAAACCAGCATTTTCGGTTGGAAGAATGTTCAACGAAGAAGAATCAACATCAAAGAATTAAAAGGATCCTTCTTCTGTTAATGAAGTAACAACAACTAATATTGCACCCAGATAGTTGGTATAACAGGATAAATGTTTTGCTTTGAACAAGTTGTTAGAATTTTGGGTGAAAACTAAAATATAGTAACTCTAAATTATTTTATCAATTTAACTTTAAATTATGACATGGACAAATAATATATATTGAGTTATAAGATTCCTTAAAAAGATGATAATGAGTTGGCGTCCATAACTCAAATCTTAAAAGCGACCTCGAGCGGTGTGAAAGAGAGAAATTGTTCATATCCTAAAATAATTTGCTCTTGCGTTAGTTTTAATGAAACGATTGCACGCACTAGCTATGATGGTTAGGAATAGAAGTCACTCCCTTGTGTATATAATCTCATAAGAATGGGTTAAACCGATTTATCATGGTAAACCTACACACAAGACCCAAAAACAAAATCTACTTATAAACGGTTCTTAATAATTATAACAATATTGATCATTATTTGAGGTACAACAATATGTTTTAATTATTTTAACATTCAATTAATCTAGATTTTGTAAAATATAATGTAACTTATATTATTTTGACTTGGTTTATGAAATGATACAATGACGTTGTTTGATCCATGTACCTGACCTCATCTAATAGGAAAATGCTTGGTTGTTGTTGTTGTAATAAAATTAATCTAACACAAGTTTGTATTGTACAAGCAATTACAAAAAAAACTGCACAACCTCCTCTGCAAATGACAATATCTTTCTTGCTTTTGAAGTTTATCTGGATGGAAGAGGCTCCTCATAAGTCATTTTAGGCTTGAGAAATGAATAGCTTACATGAGATGCGAACTAAGGAGTTATTTATCGAATTCTCAATTCTGTTGGATAACGATTTATGAAATAATTAACATGTATGTAGATCCATTGGCTTGAATATAAATTAAAGAAAAAAAAAGTTTTGATGTAACACAACATAGATTCAGAGACAAATCTAATGGAGCAGAAAATGTGACCTATTGCATTTGCATGTGTAGAGTGTTACTTATATAGCATTTGAATATGTGTTATGTTTTTCATCTGAGAGTGCCTAAGAATCTCTCTTGTTGACTGAATAATTTTGCTTGTAAACTGTGTTAATTATTTGTGTTTTCATGTGATTCTTGTCTCATTTATGTATTTGTATTAATTTTTTTCTTAATTCTAAGACTATGTTTGAATTGGTGGAATAGAGTGGAATGAGATGAGACTGAATGACATTAGTTGCCATTGTTTGGTTATTTGAAAGAACAAAACTTAACTCAAGTTCTTTATATTAATTCTATTTAGGTTCTCAAATCAAATAATGATATGTGGATTTTAGAATCCTCAAGGTTAGTTAACCAGCGTTTAGTAGTGTTAAGTATGTATTGCCGAGTTGGAAAAATATCCACATATCATTATTTGATTTGAGAACTAGATAAAAATAATATAAAAAACTTGAGCTAAGTTTTGTCTTATTTTAAATTAGGATGGAATGGAATGGAACCCAATGGAATCTATTTCATCTCATTCCATCTAATCCCACTATTTTTATTTATTGACAGACGGTCTGACCTATTTCTATCCCTAGTCATGATGAATGATGTATCTAATGTAAAGAAGAGTTTGACTATATATATGAATTCATAGAAGGTAATTAGTGTCACAAGTCAAGTGGGAGAATATTAGATTAAATGTCTCATGTGATGAGTTTGTGATTTATCTTATTAGTTTAATAAATAATTAAATTAAGTTAATGAGCTAAACTTTTAATTATTGGATAAAAGAGAAATGATAATTTTGTAATTATAGTAACTGTCAACTTAATAAAAATTAATAATATTTAAGAAGCAGTTTTTGCTCAAAACTCGAGGTCTATTCCTGGTTGTCAGGTTTCTTCTTCCCTTACTATCACTAAAGTAGAAGAAACATAAAAAAAAGGTAAATAAATAGAAAGTGAGTTTTGATATCTCTCTAACGTTCATGGAATATAATCTACTAACTATTCATGAATAAAATTTAGTGTTTTCTTACACTTTTGTTTGTGGAAATCATGAAATCTAAGATTTTTATGTTTGAAAAATAGTTTTTTATATTAAAATTATTAAAAAAACTTGCATATTAACAATTGGTTCTTGTCATTCTTTGTTCATTTATTTATATGGTAAACTAAATTTGTTTAGGGCACTATAATTTACAAAATTAATTTCAAACTATCTTAGGACAAAATGTACAAGGTTATAGTGAGATTCAGTTTTTACCATTCCATAAAAAAAAATGTTAAACCTTATTTTGCTTCTCAAACAAGTTTTCAAATTTTAAAAAATAACTTAAAATTTTTTTATATCCAAATAAAATTGATAATAACTCTCAATATTTCTTTTTTATTCAATTATTATATTCTTATATCAAACAAGATACATACATTCATTTTTACATCTCATCTAATATCATTCATTATACATATTTTTTTTTATTATTTTTTTTCATTCAATCACATCCTTTAAAAAAATATAAATAACATTTACACTTTTTTTTAAGAGTGTAAGATGATCATTTTTTTTTTTATTTAATTGCTTCACTCGTCGCATCACGATGGTTGCAACAATTACCTACCCATTAAATGCAAAATGTAGCAGACAAAGCCCGGGTTGCATTATTCAAACTAGGTTTGTCGCCTGTGTATTGAATGGAAAATGAAAAGGTAAATTTTTATGGATTTTTTTTTATATTTACATTTTTAGTTTGTTATATAACTACTTTTAAGAATATTTCATGGGATTTTGAAAAAATAATTAAACAAATAAAATTTTCATTAAGAATGATCTACAACTTAAAGTTGTGAAAAGGAAATTAAAGCACAATCCTTAGCATGAGAAAACAATTTATGTTAAAAAAAAATTATAGTCAAGAATAATATATGATATGTATCAATGTAATTATATGAAACACATCAATCTTAACTTTTGAAAAGCTTCTTTATATTTCACGTTCATTGTGGCATTATAAGCATAAAAATGTATGTAGGCTTCGTATATAAAAGAGAGTGTACTATTAATGATTCGTACAACATGGTACTATTTTAATCAAACATAATCATAAAAAAAATATGTTGACAATTCTCAATCAAATCCTAAATTATCATTATTCAACTTTATTTTTTTCTTATTAAATTTAAGTTTTTAAGGTGAATATTAATTTTGTTAGTATTCTCATTAATTAATAATATTTTTATGGCAAAATAAAGGAGGACAAAGCCCAAAAAAATTACATAGATAAAACTATATAGAATAAAACAGTTCAAATAAATCATTAAAAATTAAATTAATTTAGTCTCATGGAAGATCCATCACATCATGCAAACTAAACTCTTAATCATCCCTAGCTGACCAACCAATCAGTATAACAGTTCATATTTGACTTCATTAATTATATTTTATTTACTTGATTATTTAACTTTCGTATATTGTTTTTATTTTTTTATTTTTTAATGGGATATCTCAATCCCAGTCAAATCTTAAAATTACGCAAAATCTTTCAATAGTATTATTTTACCTTTTATTTTCAAACTCTTGATTAATTATATTTTATTACTTGATTATTTGACCTTCATATTAATTTTTTTATTTTTCTATTTTTATTTGTCAAATATCCCAATCTAAATCAAATTCTAAACTTACAAAAATTCTTTCAATAACATTATTCTATTTAGTAACACTTATTCAACATGTATTAAAATGTTGTTAATATTTGTAAAATAATATTTTTGCAACATTTTTTAAAACAAATGTTACTTATTTTCTTTTTTATTTTTTTAGTTATTTTACAATTATTCGGACACCCATTCTCATTTGCAATACATTTTCGTGCGTTCCCCCTACTCCTTTTTTTATTATTTGTTTTAGTATTTTAACGTGTCTTACAAAAAATGGGTCCGTGTGGAGAAGTCATTGTCCGTATGATATGTTTCGGCAAGGGAATGAATCTTCTAATATCAAATTTTCATATAATTTTATGAAGAGAAATAGATAAAAAAAAATTAATATATGGTCCCATATATTTTAAGAGAGTCTTATTATTTGAATTCTTTATATTTATTTTTATCTTTATATGATAAGTCATGTAAAAATTAAACAAGAGAGTATCTATTTATATTTGGGCATTCATCTTTAAATTTCAAGCTCGCGCTTGGCCTCATGTTATCCTTGGGTAGGAAAAGGCTATAATGAAAAAGCTTTAATTGGACTGCCAAGTGGCAACTCTCCATAGAGGTGGCTATAAGGGAGTGGTTTTTGTTCGTGTCAATTTAAGTTTCTCATTTCTAGTTTGAAGCCTGACCGGTAAACACGTCATGTCATTCTCGTGAACAATATTTGAAGCAATCCTATCTTTCTTCTTCAATATGTAAAAGATCAGTTGGTCGTGTTTGGTAAGAAGTCAATTCGGGGATTTAATGGAGCAAAAGAAAGCCCTGTATTGATTAAGAGAAATTTTAGCTTGGTTTTTTTGGATCATAATTTTAGCTTGGTTTTGAAACATAATTAATGCATGATATAAGAAAAATCTTTATTATTAATTTTAAGAGTACTGCTATATACAGCGAATGGAGACCACGAATCCTTCTACAAAAAACGTGGCCCAATAGCAAGGTAGTCAACGTTCATTTACTCTTCTTTTTTACCAAGAAAAAAAATAAAAAGGAAAAAAGATGCCAAAACGGTATTTATTTGGCATATCTTGAATCATTCGTGGTTTTCACGAATTGCGTTCGTGGGAAAAAGCATTTTCCTAATTTTAAACATATTTAAATAAATTTTTAATATTAATAAAATTAATAATAAAGATCTTTCTTAAAGTATATATTAAATATATTCTAAAAATATACAACAAGTTCTCATTGAATAACTGCTCTCATAATGTTACTTTCCTTCTACAAAATAGCAATAAATACACTTGCTATCTGAATCAAACATAATGTCCACCGTATCTTAGTTTATCACTTTCTTTTACTATAAGATCGAGGCATAATACTTTGAAGAGTTTTATTATATTTTCTTAAAAGATCTTTTTAATATTTTATTTTAAATAATGTTTGGCGTACGTGAGTATTAAGCATATTATTTTATATTTGTATGAAATGAAAGAAATAGAGTGTGAGTATATAATAAAGAACAAAATTTAGTTTCAACATTTAATTTTAACCCTATTTAATCTTTTTTCATATTCTATTAACTCAATTAAATGTGATTGAAAGTATTAAATGGAAGGAGATTAAAAAAAGGTTGGAACAACTAAAAGTTAGAGCCAAATTTTGTTCTACAAAAAATAATATAAAATCAGTTGTAATTAAATGATAAAAAATATGTAAATATAAAGTAATATGTACATAAATGTGTGTGAGTAACATTAGGACAAAACTTAACTCATGTTCCTTATATTTATTCTATCCAAGTTCTCAAATCAAATAATGATATGTGAATTTTAGAATCCTCCTCAAGGTTAGTTAACCATCGTTTAGTAGTGTTAAGATAACTTTGGCAAGTATACCAAGTCATGCAAATAATAAAGAGATGAGTGGGTTGTCGTTCCCAACGAGGATTGTGACAAATACTAGCATATAACATAACAATCACTATCTAAACGATGAGTTTGAAAAGAAGGGAGCTCAAACAATAATTGATGAAATCATAAATTAAAAGAAAAAAGTCTTTTTGAAATTTTCTCAAACACTCGGTTAGCACAACTGGAATTGAATTCAATTAAGATGAGATGCTGGGGTTAGATTCACTAATCTTTTCCTAAATGAAATGACATGATAATCAATATACTCTCTAACTTCAATTATGAAAATCAACCCTCCACTACTAGAAATTTGAGTTTTAGAGACCGATTTTTCGGTCTCTAAATCAAGTAAATCAGTCTCTAAAATAATTAGAGACCGATTTAGAGACCGATTTTAATCGATCTCTAAAAGCCTCGTCGCTAAATATTAGAGACCGATTTAGAGACCGATTTTATAGAGACCGATTTTTTCGATCTCTAAATCAGTCGATAATTTTCGATCAATTATTGGTCAATTATACTTCAAAAAAAAACATATTAGGGACCGATTTAGAGACTGATTTTTTAGAAACCGATAAATCGGTCTCTAAATCAGTCTTTAAATCCGTCTCTAAATCGGTTTCAAAAAACATGAATATATTATATATTATACAAAATCGGTTGCTAACTCCGTCTCTAAACTAGAGACCGATTTATCAGTCTCTAAATCGATCTCTAAATCAGTCTCTAAAAGGCTAAATATATTATATATTTTATAAAATCGGTCACTAAATCGGTCTCTATATATAAAAAAAATAAAATAAAAAATTACTAGAAAGAAATTATTATGGAGTTCCAGTATTAACAAAAATCCTCGAGACTATAGGATTTCCAATATCTAGAGTCTAAGCAACATAAATCCTTATTAACAAACTAAGCTAACATACTTTTTACAATGTAGCAAGGTTTATCAAATTAAATTCATCAGATATATGGAGAGCAATAAATTAAATAGCATACTAAACACTTCACAAGTTAAACTTTAGTTTATCCGCAACTATATTATTCATTCAACAAGAAGAAAATACCTCTTGCAGTGCATCCTTGAACTCAAAGACACAAAATATAACAGCAAGAATTCAAAACTTCTATAATCTCATAAAATAAGCAAATATACATATCTTTAAATATACATATGTTCATTTTCCAGTTACTTCATACGCATGTTTATAAACACAGTGCAACTTGAATTTATCCCAGCCACCACCTGCAATCAAATTTAATAATAATAATAATAATAACTTCTTATGAAGGTAAATCAACCAGCAGAGAGAAAGAGATATATCGGAGGTGCCCATAACTACATATATTAGGAGTTTGTGGCCAACATAGAAATACTCTAATCTCTAGGAAATAAGCTTGATCTCTTGTCAACTGTAAACCATTCGGGGTCAAAATATATGCACGGATACAATAAGAACTCATGAATACATCAACCATAGCTTCAAAGTCACCAACAGGATATTGAACACTACAAAAAAAAATGAATGATTATCAAGCAGAAAGATTCCTGAGTAAATCATAGCTACAATCATCATTTTGTTTTTATAGGATGATCATACATCACATAAGCACTTGCTTCTAGATAGCTTTTGGTCACAACCAAATATATGCAGAAAATTATGTCTCAAACAAAAATAATTTAAAAAAATGAAAAATAATGAATACATTTATTTTTCCCCCTTTACTCTTTTCCCTGATTTAATTTAAAAAAAGGCCAATTTTATAAATAGGAAAATAAATGCATAACATACCATTTGCCATCATTGATCCACTTGAGTACGGTGTTGGTCCAGATAAAAGCAGATGGTCTATGAGGACTGCCAGCAGAAAGGCGACTTCCATAATTGTGATGATATGCTAGTCTTCCAGAAAATGGAAGATCATAGGGAGGAACAGATGACCCATTGAATAGGGAAGACCCATATGGGACAGCAGAGTTAACTCACTTGTCTTTGAGTCTCCAACTGAGATGCTAGAAGACAGTTGTATTCATCCACAATCTATTCTCAAGTTTAACTACTAATCAGTGACCATGCATGGGAAAGAAAAATGATAAATTTAGAGTGAGATGCTAACTGCAATGGTAAATATCGTACCATATAATAAACAACAACCAAATGTTTAACATTGGGCCATGAAATGATGTTGAACTTCATATGTGATTGCTTTTCTGACATTTCATCCCCATTCTATCAAATAACTATATGGGCCTATGTCTATAAGACAGTGTATGCACTAAGTGTTTTATACAAATAGGAACAAAATCATACCAGATATGTATACGTTTTTGTTTCAATTAATCTGTCCAAGCTAGTTTTAGCATAAATAAAAGACATTCAGGAGCTTAATATATGAGAAACATACTGCTTCAACTTTGCTGTTGAAAAGGGCCCCATTAATTCCTAAATCTTCACGACATTCACACAAACCACAATCTCCTTCCATTGACATATAGCGAAAATTCATCCCCTCCAACTTGCCATCAATTTTATACTGGTTCTAGTTCAGTCGATGGACATAACTGTCACCTACGTAATCCCAAATTTGCTGTGTTTTAAAATCAAGTGAATAGCAATGCTGAGTATCTTTCCAATGCCGAATAGCATGTCCTTCTTTATATCTATATAAAAAAGAAAAATCATGATATTAAAGTCTTTCCTGAAAAAAAAAGCAAGTAACTTATCAGGGACAACAAAATGCAATTGTTTAATATATTAATTAGGGGCATTTGTAGACAAGTTATCAGTGAAAATTGAAGAACTGATGCTAGTACGTTACCTTCCACATCCAAGAAATCCACAAATCATACAAACCCAGAGATCATCTAATGTTCCACAAACAAAACAGGTTGGCTTCTCATCCTACTGCTGACAGAATCGACAGACCTAAAATATAAACATTATAAGTTTTTTCAGATAGAATTCTTCATCAATATAATAATCCTTCCATGTGCCATTTCCAATAAAACCACTGCTTTCAAACTGCTCTAGGTACAGGAAGTTCCAGCATAATAAATACAACATAAAACAATCTAACTACAAATAAAATACTGATGAAGTATTTGCATTACAATTCATATGAAGTCAATCTATTTCTGTAAACATATATGCAGAGATGTAGCTGACACTCTAATTTCCTTCCTTCCTAAATTTTGAGAAAATTAAAATGAACACATTCAGTAACCCAAAAAAAAAAAAAGAACACATTCATGTATTCCAGCTTCTTTAAATTAATAACTGGGAGGAAAATACAAGGATTGGATTTTAATATCTGGAATGTGCAAGAATAAGAGTATAATTTCATCCTACAACATTAAAGAATGCTTCTCAGTACATGAATTTGAGAGTTGTGAGGTTACCATTGAGATGCTGGATCGCGTTCGCGGGCGGCGCGGAGGTCGGCGACGGCGACTGAGCGGAGGGAGGGTCGAAGGCGAAGGCGTTGCCCAGGTGGAACGACAGCGACCGTTCGAGCGACGAGTCAGGGCGGGTTTCGATTCGGCGTCGCGACGTCTAGGCCCACACCCAGGCGTCGAGTTGCGAGGGTCGAGCGGCGAGGGCGAGCAGCGAGCACCGAGGGTGAAGGGCGACGGCCAAGGGAGAGAGGCGAGGGTGAGGGTCGAGCAAATGACGGCAGCTTGGGCCGGCGGTGAGGTGAGGTGAGGAGAGGCGCGGCTATGAGGGTGAGAGAGTGGCGAAGCGGTGAGTGTATTAGGGTTTGAAATGAGAAAAAATTGAAGGGGTGGGAGGCGAGTCGATATGGTAAACTTTTAGGGACCGAATTTTCAGGTCTCTAACTTTTTTTTTTTTTTTTTTTATTTAGAGACCGAAATATTGGTGTCTAAAAATATATATTTTTTAATTTTTATTATAACATAATTATTATTCAAATTTGTAATCTTAAATTAATTTTATTTTTTTTGTAATTTTTTTATTTAGTGACCGAAATATCGGTCTTTAATAATAAGGTATATTTTTTTAAAATTTTGTATAGCATAATTTCATTTTTTGATTAAGTTTCTAAACAAAATTTAGAGACTGAATTAGATACCAATTTTTTAAATTTTTTATTTAGAGACCAAAATATCGGTCTCTAAATCAATTTATAAATAAATTAGTTTCTTTAAAACTCAAATTTCTATTAGTGACCGAAATATTGGTCTCTAATTTTTTTTTTGCCTATTTGTTTATTTATTTTTGTAAATTTTTTTTTTAGAGACCAAAATATCGGTCTCAAATTTTTTATTTTTTTAGTGACCGAATTTGCGATCTCTACCTATTTTATTTTTTTGAATTTTTTTATTTTTTATTTTTTAGCGACCGAAATATCGGTTTCTAATTTTTTATTTTTTTAGCGACCGATAATTCGGTTGCTACTTATTTAATTTTTTTGCTGTGTAAATCTTTTATTTAGAGATCGAAATATCAGTTTCTAAATCGGTCTCTAAAAAATTTAGAGACCGAATTAGAGACCGATTTTATTTCGGTGGCAAATTAGATTTTTTTTTCTTAATCGGTTTCTATTTCGGTCTCTATAGAGACCAAAATAAATCGGTCTCTAAATCGGTCTCTAAAAGCTAAAATTCTAGTAGTGCTCTATTTACTCAAATCCTAATTCCTTAGATGAAAAGAGTCTAAATCCTTTAATTAAGTCCTAATTCCTTAGATGACTTAAGAAGTGAATTTGCATTAAGATTAAGGATTAAAAGATTACTAATAAATCAAGATCCATTCCTAGATTCAAGATCTATTAGATGATTAATTTCAGATCTAGATCTAGCATCAACTTTTCAATTGTTTACCAAATCAAGAATCAAGTTATGGATAATCAAGCCACAACAAGCATTAAGCATAGAAATTAAGCACTCATAAAGAAATAAAGAATTATATTGAATGATCAAGTCAAATACATAAGAGATTTAGAATTAGATACATCTAACCCCAACATGAGGATGATTAGCTAGACATGATCAAGGTAATAAAATGAAAAGAAATGTAGATGAGAGATGATGAAAACTCCATGGATGCTCTTCCTTTTTCCCCAACTTTCTGTCTTCCTGCCCAGCCACGTCCAAAAAAAGCTCCCCTAGATTCCCTCTCAGATGCGCAGTATCCTATTTTTAGAATTGCTTCCAGCCGCATTAGCGCTTAGCGTAGCATTATTCACGCTGAGCGCGAATTAATTGACTTTGCTATTGCAACATGCATAGTCGCGCTAAGCGCAGGCTTACTGGCGCTAAGCGCGACATATATTGAAATGCGTTTCTTTCATCACTCATCAGTCAATCTTCTGGCTTCTCCAGGCTAAGCGCCACAACCTTGGGGTTAAGCGCTGTCTTCTATATGTGGACTTGAGCTTCAGCTTCCAATTAGGCTTCAATGAGCTTCAATGGCTTGCACCCAAACTACAGAAAACACATCAAAACATCATTAGCTAATCTAAAAACATCAATTAAGAAAATATTCTTAAAGACTCAATAAAACACATAAAACATGGAATAAAACGACCTCTCAAGTCTTAAAAGAAATATAAACAACCTCAATGTACACCTATAAAGGTATGCATATTAGACATTTATCAAATTCTCCCAAACTTAAGACTTTGTTTGTCCCCAAGCAAAAGTAAACACAAAAAAAGAAAAACAACTCAACACACAAGTTAACTAACAATTGAACAAACTTCAAAAAGGAGTGAGATCTATCACAACTCAACAAGACAAAGTATTACAAACTCCATTGATGAAAAACTCACAAAGAAGATTTCATCTATAGCAAACTTGCATCCAGAATTTGCTCACACAAAAGAAGTCATAGCAAAAATGTACAGTTATTTTCACTCTTAAAAGAGCAATAATCATGGCATCAGCAATACAGTCAAAACAATGGAAACTCAACTCCTCACAAGATGTATTTGTTTCCTTCAATCACTCTAGTATATGAAGTGTGTGTTTCCCTCAAAACCACACATTAAAATCCTACAACTTCAATTTTGCTTTTAAGCTCAATTCTCCTTACACAATTCACATGCATGCATAGTCACAAGGGTCTTTACTTGGGATATAACTTGGTTAGGCCAAAGGAAAAGTAATGAAAGATAAACAAGCTAAACACCAAGGAGAATAAAAGAGTTTCTTCTTTGACATTCTATTTATTTTATTTTTTTCTCTTTTTTTTGTATATCACTTTTTAAAACTGCGTCATTTCTTTTTATTATTGAATTTCTTCTTTGCTATTTTATTTATTTCTTTCTTTTTTTCTTCATTTTTTTCACTTTTACATTTTTTTTACCATTTTAAAACACCACATAAAAAACGACACTTTGACAGAAATAACAGAAAGAACATGGTAACATTTATTCATTCAAAATTAAATTCAACCAAAGTAAAGAGAGATTTAGCTCAAGGGTTCCTAGAGGAACCCTCTCCAATCTTTTTCTTACACGCCTTCACTTTCTTTCCCTTCTTTGTGTCTTCTTTTTCCTCTTTCTGCACTTGGGGAGTTTGATTTTCTTCTTCCACCTCTTGAGGAGGATACAGCCGCTCCTTCTCCTTTTGGCACAAGTTCATCAGTGGTTGCAAGAATTATTTGTAATCATCATCGATTTCCTGACCCTCCAAAGTCCAATTCTGATTTGGATCAATTCTTACAATTTCAAGACCTTCTTTCACCATGTCTTTGTTCATAAAATGAACTGAATTCGGTGTGGTCCTCTTAGGTGGCATCCTATCAATATCCATGAATGAAAATGAACCAATTAAAATCACAATCAATTTTTTTTTTTTAAACTCAACCAACACACTGAATTATTTTATCATAACTAAAACACCAAACAACACATATAAATTCAATAAACACAAACAAAAATTTAAATGAACAAAATTTTAACCATAATGATGTCCAAAAAAAAATAACAAAATATAAAAAAAAATAACCAGGTCTACACAATAAAACAATGACAAAGTCTTCACAGCAAAACATTAAAAACTATTCTCAAAATCAGATCAAGCAAAATCAAATCAAAATTCTTCAAGCTCAGTTCAAGATCCTTCATTTTTTTTTTACTCCTCTTCATCCTCATCATCTGCTAGCTCATCCCCTTCTTGAAAAGCATCATGGTCCCCAGGATGTTCTGGCCACGCAACATAGGAGTCCCCCTCACTAGCAGATGGAAAGTGGAATGACCCCTCAGGTGGACTGGGCAAATAGGCAGTTAAGTCACACATCACATTCCACATCATCATGTCTGATCGGTGAAGGGCATCTAGCTTGCTGTGAAGCGGGCTATGGGATAATTCTAATGCATCCACACATGTAGGGAGTGATCGGGGTGCAGGAGGAGTCGGTCTAGAAGAAGCAGGTGCATCACTGCCCAGACAATTTTTCTAAATGAACTTAGCAGTAATTGGGAGCCTTGGCTTAATCTTTGCACCTTGAGATACATCAACACCAGAAGCTTTACACGGTTCAGTTATCAGAGATGGATGACCAAGTTGGCCAACCCCCACAGTATCAGCAGCCTTCTGAATCTCAAAAGAAATTATCTCCCCCAAGTCCATGGTCAAACCAGCCATGATGGCATAGAGCATGAGAGATCTTCGTTCAATGATATCAGAAGTATGGGAGCATGGTGAAATATTAGAATGCAAGAAAGTCATCCATATTTGGGCTAGCTGAGTTAAATCACCTCTGAGGATTTTCTGCTTTGTCCTGATCAACTAGTGACATATTCAGCGCCAGGCTTACAAATAGTGTCTAAAACCTGTTGGTAGTCCTTGTTCCTATTTTTCCAATCAGTATATCCACAATCCAATGGAGCCCAAGGAGTAGGAGTGCTCAAAAACTGATTTATGGTTTGTGCATCAAAGGGAATTTCCTTGCCACGTACATAACTCCTGTGCTGTGGGAAGCCTTCCTCCACAGTAATGGTATTGGCATAAAACTCCCGTACAATTGCCAAATTGGCTGATTCAGGGTAGGTGGATAGCTTAAGCCAACCGCGCCTCCTCAACTCAATTTGAAATTCCTCATATTCACCAGTAGCAAGTATAACTTTTCACTCAGTCAGAAGGTTCCTATTCTCAATTTCCTTATATTTCTGTTGGTGCTCGAGAGAAAGAAACCTGTCAACATCTTAAGAGGAAGAACCTTTTCTTTTCTTGGAGGTAAACTTTGAAGGAGGAGCCATGACTGAAACAAATCAATTAGCTATGCTTAGCGCTGTAACACTTGGAAAACCTAGAAACACAGAACACCACAAAACCTCATATACAAATGCTTCAAATATACAGGTGAACATGCAAGTCACAAATGCTTCAATCACAAATGTTAGAAACATAAGCATGCATAAATCCTTGCTCAAATGATCTAATCAACCTATAGAGCCATATACATATATGTAAACAATCAAACCCTTGCTCCCTATAGGCAGAATGTCTAAAATCCCAAATCAACAGATAAGCACAGATAACAAATCAAATGTGAAAAACATTGTTTCCCATACGCAAAAATGCAAAAACATCAACTCAACAGAGAAGCATCACTGGTACAAAGAACGACCTAAACCCTCTGATCGGTGATGTCGCACTCGCCTCAAAATAAACTAGGATTTACAATGGAATATAGCATAGTGTATAACCTAGGTCATCTCCCAAGGACCAATTCGGATTTCTCAAGTATGTTAGCAGTTATTAATAAGTAAAAGAGGGGGGTTTTGTTCATTTCAATAACAGAAAACGAATTCAAGTTTTAAGAAAATTCAATTAACGAAACACCAATCCAAGGTCTTCAACTCAAGTGGTAGAATTAATCATTGTTCAAAGAGAATAGAATTCTGTTGCATTCACCTCTGTTAATTCGAATTCAACTAGATAATCATCTAGGATTTCATCAACTAAAACAGAATCACAATCGCAATTCTTGATTAAGATTGATTTAGGAACATATTCGGATTAACATAGATTATCAATCGATGATCTATTCTCCATTAGATTCAGATTAATCAACCCTAATTCTAACTTCAAATTCGAAATCATATCAGAAATCAATTGAAGAAAGAGAAGAGGGAAGAACACAAACAGAATTCACAAATAAGCAAGAGAACTCAAAACTCTAACCACAATCATTGAATTCCCTTGGATTGATTGGAGCTTTAGCCTTCCATGGCCATTACGAAATTGCAGAGAAGAGAGAAAAAAATGAAAATAGAGAAGATGAAAAAAGAGAAAAGGTTTCTGCCCAAAAAGTAAAAACTGAACAATAACAAATCAAAAAGGTCAATTCGGAATACTGTCTTGACCTATTTGTAACTGAAAAATCTTATGTAATTTCTAATATACCCCTGGCCCATACTGTAGCCCTCTGAATAAGCTTTTCAGAAACATATCATTTGCCTTAATTGGGTTTAAATGAGAATTAGGCCCAAATCATTGAGGAAAGGTCCAAGCTTTGTGACAGCAACAACGTCCTAACTTTGAGGCCCAATTTCTGCCCTGAATCCAGCTGAATTAGAAAAATTGCATTAGATGTAAAATTGTGTATCTTCGTCTCAGTTTTCAGGGGACACCAAGATCATCCAAATATGACATTTGTAGCCCAAGTTATGGCCTGTACAAGACAGAAAGGTCAAAATGAGTTAAAATCCGAAAATTAATGAAGTTTTTACAATTAAGCTCAATGAAGACCAATCATCTAAAACTCATCTTCAAACATAAAATTAAGCACAATTATCATCAATTAGGCCAAAAATAAAGCAATGATGAATGCCTAAAAATTGATTGATCAAATTCTCCCACACTTAAACCTTTGCACTCCTGGGCAAAATTCAAAATTGAACCAAAAGGGGTTTCATCACAAGAACACAAAATCAACATACCTCCCAATGAATTACAAGAATGCAAGGTAGTGATCAAGATTCAAACATCCAAAGTATCAAGGAGTCAAGACAAACATGAATATATCTCTCAACATCTCAAGCAAGCAAGAAGACAAATCGAATCAAATGATGAACCAAAAGTGATAAGATCCTCACTAGGCATACTCTACTCTCAAGCATTTAGGATTGTATTTACACTCAAGGCACCCATGAAAGCAAGTATTACCATAAGCTTGACAAGTCTCTAATTTTCACCACTTGAAACACATGCAAATAAAGATCAAAAGGACTTTATTCAAGGTTGTAATGAGGCCAAGGTAAGGGAAGGAACAATATGGATATGGCAAGTTAAGCACCCAAGAGAATAAAAGAGCAATGAGAGGAACTCAAATGACAAGTAATGCACATTCTCTTACTTTGATCACCTTTCCTTTTGCCTTTCACAACCTTTCTAGAACCCTTTTTTTTTTTTTTACTTATTTCTTCCTTTTCTTTTTTTTTTTTTTTTGGCTTTCTCTTTCTTTTTCTTAATTCTATTTTTTTTTAAAAAATCTTGCACATTGCAAATCAATTACACAACCCCCACACTTGAACTTCTACCCACAAGCCAAAAGAGCTCCTCCAATGAAATGAACCAATGCTCTCCTATTCCCTAAGGTGAAGGTAAAAACATGGTTTTTCACATGAGGTACAAAATGAGCTAAAACAAAGAATAGGCAAGTAGGCTCAAGGGGGTTAAACAAAGGGAAATAATGCAAGGTTGGCTATTTGGCCAAAGTAGCTGAACAAAGAAAGAAAGCTTCAATCATCTCAATACATGCATGTGAACAAGGAGCTTCAAAAAGAATCAAGTCAAGTTCTAGAGTACCAACAATCATGAGTGAGATCACACAAGAAAGAACAGAGAATGGCATAATGCAATCCATCCATTATAAGGTCCAAAATCTCACCAAGGACAAGCCTATCACAAATAATGCAACACTTTAATTCTCAATGCCAGCTTGCAAAACCAAAAATGCAAGAAAAATATTATATCATGTCAAGAAACCCTCTAACTAAGAATGATGAAATTATTCACAACCTGTACAAACCAAGATATTCAATGAAAGACATGCAAAAAGATGGATCAAAACAAATTAAAACAAATAAAAATAGAATTAAAAACAGCAAAATGAAAACAAAAACAGAAAATGAAAACAAAAATAGAAACAGAATGAAAACAACAAAATAGAAAACAAATCAAAACAGAAAAATAGCGAAACAAAGAAATAGCGAAAAATAGAAAACAAAAAAATAGAAAACAAAGAAAATGGAAAAATAGCGAAAACAGAAAAACAGGAAAATGAAAACAAAAACAAAACAGAAAATAACAAAACAGAAAAATGAAAACAAAATAGCAAAATTCCCCTCCCCCACACTTAAATCACACATTATCCTCAATGGCAAACAAATCAAAAGACAAGTGAAATAAAAGAGCAAAGGAAGAAAACACCTTTATCATGGTGGGAAGATTTGCACTTGGGGAAAGGTGGGCTTTACCAAGGAGAGTTCCTCTACAGGTGCTGGGCTTGCAGGGCTCTCGAGGAAGGGCTTAAGACGGTGGCCATTAACCTTGAAACTCTTATTGGAGGCTTCATGCGAAATCTCCACTGCACCATAAGGGAAGATGCTAGTGACAACAAAAGGACCATCCCACCTAGAACGGAGCTTTCCGGGCATGAGTTTAAGGTGAGAATTGAACAAAAGCACCTTTTGGCCAATGGAGAACTCCTTCCTAGAAATCAGCTTATCATGGAAATGCTTAGTCTTTTCCTTATAGATCTTGGAATTCTCATAAGCCTCCAAGCGTAGTGATAATCACATATTTTATTCATTAAGAAACCCTTATGTTTAGTCATTTACACTCTCCATATTCTTAATTGATTGAGTTTAGTATGATTTTGTGAGTTTGAGCTCAAATTGGTCCTAATTGAATATTTTCAGCATTATTGAGATTTTACACTATTTCTGTATTTTAGCCATAACTTGAGTTCCTGATATTTGATAATCATGAATTTTATCTTGTAGGAAAGCTAAGAGGAAGCTCTACAACTTTGATGAAGAGCTCGAAGTCCTAAACAGATGTCTAAGGGACCTAAGTTTACATGGAAGTCAGAATACGGGTTTTGTCACTAGAATCCGAACGGTGTACACTCATAAAATCATATCTCAAGCTGTAATAATGGAGATGGGCTGAAATTTGGATAGTTGATAGTCAAGACCCAAATAAACAACTTTCATGAAGAACACATTTTGAAAGAATGAGGTCTAATGGGTCAGTTTGGGCTTGCAAGTCGGAACAGAGGTGCTGAAGTTGGGTTTGAGCAACCTGTGGTATTTGGGTCATATCTTAGGCTGTAAGAAGCCAAATTGGACGATCCAGATATGTATGTTATAGCCAAGACAAAGATCTACAACTTTCATGAAGAGTACTTTTCATGAATCTGAAGTGTAGTCAGTCGTTTTTGGCTTCCAAGTCAGACCAAGGAATTTTCGCACTCAACCACTCCACTTCACTCATCCACTCAACTAATCCACTCAACTAACCCACTCAACCAAATCACTCCACTCATCCACTCAACTACTCATCCACTAAATCAAACCACTCACCCACTCAACCAACCACTCCACTCCACTCATCCACTCAACCACTCCACTCATCCACTCAACTCACCCACTCAACCAATCCACTCAACCACTCCACTCCACTAACCCACTCATCCATCCACTCACCTTTGTCATTTTGTTACCCTAGACTTCTATAAAAGGGCACCATTGGTTATCATGTAGGAGGTTGGACTCTCCTTCATTTTTCTCTCAGTTTTTCTTGTTATTTCCTTGTAGCTATGTGTAACTAAACCTCCCTTGGTTAAGGGGGTGATGAAACCGCTAGTATTGATGTTGTAAACTTTGCATATTTGATTATTTCAACACAGTTATGTTTTTATTCATATATTTCTGAATCTATTGTTGGTATGAAGGTTTTTATACTTGTTTCCACTTTCAAAGTGGTAGATCTAAGTTTATTATGCGCGGTTGCGGTAGTAGATCTAGTGGGATGTATGATGTTCATGTGGGTATAATTATCTTTGTGCTATTTGCCGCTTATAAAAGTGGTAGATCTGGGTTTATTATGCTTGCTGATTCATGGTAGTAGATCTAGAGAAATATATGTTCTAAGTAATTTAATCCCGGTGTGTGATTAGATCTTAGTGTAATTGGTTTTCTAAATCTTAATGCAATTGTTGGATAGTTGTAAGAGCGGTTGCTTTATGACTAATCAGTGATTAGGAGTTGATTTGAGCGGTTGCTAAATTGGCCAACACGTAAGGAAAACAGAGATTTACTCTCACAATTGCATAAAAACATAATTGAGCATGTTGGAATAAAATGATATGTGGATTTACATCATCATATAAATCTAGTGGTGGATTCAATCTCTTAACCAATTTTCTTATATTGTTGTTTTCAGTTTATTTATTGTTATTGCCTTTGAAGTTGTTCATTGTTCATCAAAACTCCAAAACCCCCTTATTTATTATTTATTGTTAATCAGAGTCTAAATTGGGAATTGTTTAATAGTGTTAATTGAATTGGTTCTCTGTGGATCGACCCTTACTAACTACAACTAGTTGTAAGGTTTTTATTTTCTGGTGGGCCTTACAACTGATTTTTATCTAAATTTTAATCACTACATCCGCACGCATCACGTAGTTCTTCCAGTTGTTGCAATTGAAGCTTCCTCTCTGAACTGGCTTGGTCAAATGCTAAGTTACAACTCTTCACTGCCCAGTATGCACGATGCTCTATTTCCACCGGAAAGTGACATGGTTTACCAAAGACAACCCTGAAAGGAGACATCCCTATAGGTGTTTTGTAAGCAGTACGATGAGCCCAAAGAGCATCTTCTAACCGGTGGCTCCAATCTTTCCTATTTGGCTGCACCATCTTCTCCAAAATCTGCTTAATCTCTCTATTAGAAATCTCGGCCTGCCCATTAGTTTGGGGATGATATGCAGTAGACACTCTATGCATTACCCCATACTTCCGAAACAAGGCCTCCAAAGTCCGGTTACAGAAGTGAGTCCCTTGGTCACTAATGATAGCGCGAGGCACTCCAAACCTGCAAAATGTGTTAGACTTGACAAAATCCACAACAACTCGAGCATTATTAGTCCTGGTGGCCTTAGCCTCCACCCATTTAGAAACATAATCAACTGCAAGCACAATATAAGAGAAACCAAAAGAAACAGGGAAAGGGCCCATAAAATCGATACCCCAAACATCAAAAACCTCACAAAACAGAATGGGCTGCTGGGGCATCTCCTGTCGGCGAGTGATAGCCACTTCTGCTCTCTGGCACTGCTCACAAGTACTGAAGACCTGATAGGCATCTCTGAAAATGGTAGGCCAGTAGAATCCAGAATCCAGCACCTTCCTAGCTGTCTACTGTGGTCCAAAGTGACCTCCAACTGGAGAGGCATGACAGAAATGAAGAACAGACTGGATCTCATGGTCAGGTATGCATCTGCGAATCACCTGGTCACTACAAAACTTCCACAAATATGGATAATCCTACACATAATATTTAGCATCACTCTTAAGTTTAGCTTTCTGTGATCTAGATGCATGAGGAGGAAAACAGATGCAACCAAGTAATTAACTAAATCAAAACCAGGGAGAAAGTGGGGTATCATGCACCGCATGAGCCGCTCATCTGGGAAATCATCTCGATAGGAGAAGGGTCAACAACTCCTTCTATCCTGCTCAAATGATCTGCCACCAAGTTCGCTGCGCCACTCCTATCTCTAATCTCCAAATCAAACTCCTGGAGAAGCAGCATCCATCTAATCAATCTAGGCTTCGAATCTGCCTTCTTCAACAAGAATTTTAATGCTGCATGATCAGTAAAAATAACCACTTTAGAGCCAAGCAAATATGATCTAAACTTATCAAGTGCAAATACAATGGCAAGCAACTCTTTTGCAGTGGTAATATAGTTAGCCTGTGCAGCATCTAAAGTCCGAGAAGCATATGAAATGACATAAGGCGATTTGCCAATTCTTTGTGCAAGGATAGCTCCCAATGCATAGTTAGATGCATCACACATGAGTTCAAAAGGAAGCGTCCACAAAGGTGGCTGAATGATGGGAGTGGTGGTCAAAGCTCCTTTGAGGCAATCAAAAGCCTCTCTACACTTGCCATCAAAATCAAAAGCAACATCTTTCTGCAACAAGTTGGACAAGGGAAGGGCCTTTTTGCTGAAATCCTGAATGAACCGCCTGTAGAAACTGCATGGCCAAGAAAAGAACGAACCTCTCGCACGCAAGAGGGTAAGGCAACCGGGAAATAACATCAATTTTAGCAGGGATCTACTTCTATTCCCTTCGAGAGATGATATGGCCTAAGACTATGCCCTGTTCTACCATAAAATGACACTTCTCATAATTAAGAACAAGGTTAGTCTCAATGCATCGATGCAAGACTCTATCCAGACTGTCCAAACAGGCATCAAAGGAGGAACCATAAACAGTAAAATCATCCATAAATACCTCAATGCAATCCTCTAAAAAGTCTGAAAAGATACTTACCATGCATCGCTGGAAAGTTCCAGGGGCATTACATAGGCCGAAAGGCATCCTCCTGTAGGCAAAAGTGCCAAAAGGGCAGGTGAAGGTGGTCTTCTCCTGGTCCTCGGGTGCTATATAGATCTAGAAGTACCCCGAAAAGCCATCAAGAAAGCAGTAGAAAGACTTTCCAGCCAAGCGCTCAAGCATCTGATCAATAAAGGGCAAAGGAAAATGATCCTTTCTTGTCGCTTAGTTGAGCCACCTGTAATCAATACAAACTCTCCAGCTACTCTGGACTCTGGTAGGAATCAGCTCATCACGATCATTCTTCACTACTGTGATTCCTGATTTCTTTGGAACCACTTGAACTGGACTCACCCAAGTACTATTTGAGATAGGATAGATGATCCCTGCTTGCAGAAGCTTGGTCACCTCTTTCTTTACCACATCAAGGATCAAAGGGTTGAGTCGCCTCTGTGGTTGTCTCACTGGTTTAGCACCATCCTCAAGTAGTATTCTGTGCATGCACATGGAAGGACTAATGCCAGGAAGGTCAGCCAAGGTCCAACTTATAGCTTTCTTATGCTTCCTCAGAATTTGCAGCAGCCTCTCCTCCTGGTCAGAATGAAGGGCAAGAAATGATCACTGGCAGCTGCTTATCCTCCTCTAAGTATGCATACTTAAGGTGCTCTGGGAGTGGCTTAAGCTCTAGTGTAGGTGGCTGCACTATAGATGGAAGGATCCTGGAAGTAACTGTATTTACAGCCTGCAATCCAATGAAATCTGATTCGGAGGTACTTGCTGTAATCAAGCTACTACATTCTGACTCCACATAATCTGTATCCACACAATCTGTATCAGAATCACCATTTAAACAGGATGCAATCTCACTACAAACACTGCACATTTCTGAAACAGTACAAGCATCACATGTGTAGGTATCAACAAAATCATAAAAGAATGGAAGATCATCAGCAAAGAGCTCAGAAAAGCCATCATCAACTATATCAGCCAGCAAATCTATATGGAAAACTGAATATTCTTCCATGGGGTGCTTCATGGCATCCAAAATATTAAATCGAACCACATTATCTCCAAACTCCATGGAAAGAGTGCCTGCATGGACATCAATTTTGGTTCTGGCAGTTTTGAGGAAGGGTCTACCAAGAATGATGGGAGCCTTGCTGGATTCAGATTCTCCATCCATATCCAGAATGTAGAAGTCTGCAGGAAAAATCAGATCATTTACTCTAACAAGGACATCCTCAATGAGTCCAGCAGGGTATGCATTACTCCTGTTTGCCAACTGAATGATGACTCCTGTATTCTGCAAGGGTCCAAGAGCAAGAGAGTTGAACACTGACATAGGCATAACATTAATTGAAGCTCTTAAATCCAACATGGCATTTTCGAACTTGCTATTGCCTATGATGCATGGGATAGTAAAAATCCCTGGATCCTTGCATTTCTGGGGCATTGTAGGCTATATAAGTGCAGATACATTTCTTCCCATGCTGATCTTCTCATTGCCCTTTAATCTCCTTCTATGAGTACACAAATCCTTAAGAAACTTGGCATATCTTGGAATTTGCTTGATTGCTTCAATGAGAGGAATGTTCACCTCAACCTTCCTAAATGTCTCCAGGATCTCCCTATCTGTGTCAATCTCAAAACTCTTCTTAGGCTGCATAACTCTCTGAGGGAATGGTAATGGGATGGACTGCTCAGCAGTGACTACAGGAATGGGGCCAGAATCTGTATCTGTATTTTTCCTGCTACATGGAATCGCTGGTATGGTTTGCTTCTTCTTATCTGACTCAGGTTGCAACCCACAGTTTGGTGCATTAACATTCTTACCAGATCTTAGAGTGATGGCACTCACATTTCTTGGATTTACCACAGTTTGTGCAGGAAGTTTATCAGAATCTTGGGACTGTAATTGATTCATAGAACTAGCAAGTTGCCCAATCTGATTCTCCAAATTCTGAATGGTAGCTTCTGTCCTCTGCTGGAATTGTAAATTATTCACAGCCATCTGTTTCATCAATTCTTCCAAGGTTGGCTCGGATTTAGGAGGGGCATTATTTGGTCATTTGCAAATTTTACCGGGAAAGGTGGTGGTATGGTCTCGCTAGGTCCCGCAGAAATGGGCCGGGAAGGGTAGGCTAGCTGCTTCCGCCTAAACCGAGTAGGGCGGTGTGTAGAGGTATTTCCCACCTCGATTTGGATGATTTCTCCACCGGGTTATATCTCGTTGAGAGGACGGATCATAGCTCGTGGTTCTTCTTCTTGAGGCCTATTATTGTAGATGTTTGCTGCATAGGCTTGGGGGTACCATCGGTATCAACCTCTTGCAATGTAGGGCGGGCATCCGTTAGATGATCGCCAAAATACGATTCCACACACTGGCGGGAGCTACTCTGCAGTGCAGTTCTTCTTTGCCGTTGAGTCACGACCAATTGCCTCACCAAGGATGCAAGGTCATCAATTTTGCTTTCCAATTTCCTATGATCTGCAGCATAAGTTGCCTCAATTTCGTGGACACCTGTACTCAATACCACTGAGTTACTTCTGGTGCCAAACTGTTGGGAGTTAGTGGCCATATTCTCAATCAATTCTCTTGCAGCCATAGGGGTCTTGTCTACCAATGCTCCTCCACTAGCAGCATCAATCATGCTCCTATCCATAGGCAGCAAACCTTCATAAAAATACTGGATTAGTAACTGGTCACTAATCTGATGGTGAGGATAGCTAGCACACATCTTCTTGAATATTTCCCAGTATTCAGACAAGGGTTCTCTATCAAACTGCTTGATGCCACATATCTCTTTTCGGATTGATGCAGGAAAGAATTTCTCCAAAAACAGCCTCTTAAGATCATTCCAGCTAGTGACAGATCTGGGATGCAAATAATAAAGCCAGTCCTTAGCAGCATCCTGTAATGAGAAAGGGAATGCTCTAAGTTTGATGTGATCTTCTGAGATGCCTTGAGGCTTCATGGTAGAACACACAATGTGGAACTCCTTGAGGTGCTTATGAGGATCTTCTCCTGCATGACCATTAAACTTAGGCAGCAAATGAATCAATTCAGATTTAAGCTCAAATGGAACATCAACATCAGGATACTGAATGCATAAAGACTGATATGTAACATCAGGAGCAGCCAGCTCCTTCAAGGTTCTATTATCCATAATCTCAGTATGCTCAGTATGCTCAGTATGCTCAGTAGAATCAGAATTGAAAGATGGATTAATGACAGAAAGTGCAGAATCAGAAATTTCAGAAGCAGAATCACTAGTATGATAAGTATGTGTAGAATCACTACTTCCTAGATGCTCAACAAATGCAGAATCAGATCTATTGAACCTATGCAAGGTATGAAAGGTTCTATCTATCTCAGGATCAAAGTTATGCAAATAACCAGGATTAGACCTAGTCATATAACATGCAAAACTTGAAAACAACAAAGTAGCAAAATGGAAAATCCAACACTAGAAATACACCAAAATAAATCTAGTTGATCTACCAAATGATTTTTAAAAAATATGGGACCACCACACACTTAAAACTACACTAAAATGGAACTCAAAAATGCAATGAAAAAACTTCAAAAAATGAAAAAGTGGTCTAAATGAAGGAATTAGAGCAAACCAGGGTGGACCTCACGGCAAAGTAGTGAGCCTTGTGGAGAAGGCCATTTTCCTTCAGATCCACCAATTTTCAGCTCATTCTGAGCATGTTTGATCAGTCAAAAATTACAAAAATGCCATTGTCTCACCTAAATATGCTCAAAAACCCTACCAAACGATGGAATTTGGCCAAATTATGCAGGAATAATCCTTTTAGGATCTATTTGCTTAGAATGATGGTTTACCTTTGGGGACCAAGTTTCAGCTCAAGACTCCATTGCAAGTACAATTCCTGTCTACTAGTCCCTTTTTGGATTCAAAAATTTGGGAATAAAGTGAAACTCAAAAGTGAAATTGTGGGTAAAACTCAGGAATGAAGATGAGAACTTTCATATGTCAATAATGAAGTATATGGATGATCAAATGCAGCAAAATGACATGCAAAAGCCCGAATGTGATGCAAGAGACCAATGGAACAGTAACCAGGATGTTTAGCACAGCAGATTATGCAGACCAATGCAAAAGCCCGAATGTGATGTCAATTATGTTGAGTGAGGCAATGCACATTCACAGGAGTCATCAAATGCAATAAACAAACCAATGGAATAGTAAACAAGCCAATGGAACAAGAATGCACCAATGGAACAAGAATGATGTCTGAAAATTCAATGAAGTGCAAAATGCAATGCAACAGAATTGGTGTGTTATGCAGAATTGAACAATGGAACATCAATAAAACAGAATTATGTAGTAGCAGAATCAGTAAAGCAGAATCAGAATTAGAATTATGCAGCAGAATGGCAATTATGCAGCAGAAGCAGAATGACAATTATGCAGTAGAATTATGCAGCAAACAAAATAGACTCGAATCAGTAGAGCAAGATGCAATTATGCGAAGAACAGAACATAATTATCGGTGCGCAAACGTAATTATCAGTAGAAGAAATTATGCGGCAGACTCAGAAGAGTAGCAGAATCAGAATTATGCAATAGAACTGAGTTCTGCAACAGAACAGATTGCACTTCAGATGAATGCAGCAGAATCAGTAACAAAAGTAGTAGCAAAATCAGTAGCAAAATCAGTAACCTAAGAAACCTAAGAAATCGAAAATAGATCCCCGGCAACGGCGCTAAATTTTGATAGGCGATGTCGCACTCGCCTCAAAATAAACTAGGATTTACAATGGAATATAGCATAGTGTATAACCTAGGTCATCTCCCAAGGACCAATTTGGATTTCTCAAGTATGTTAGCAGTTATTAATAAGTAAAAGGGGGGTTTGTTCATTTCAATAACAGAAAACAAATTCAAGTTTTAAGAAAATTCAATTAACGAAACACCAATCCAAGGTCTTCAACTCAAGTGGTAGAATTAATCATTGTTCAAAGAGAATAGAATTCATGTTGCATTCACCTCTAATTCGAATTCAACTAGATAATCATCTAGGATTTCATCAACTAAAATAGAATCACAATCACAATTCTTGATTAAGATTGATTTAGGAACAGATTCGGATTAACATAGATTATCAATCGATGATCTATTCTCCATTAGATTCAGATTAATCAACCCTAATTCTAACTTCAAATTCGAAATCATATCAGAAATCAATAGAAGAAGGAGAAGAGGGAAGAACACAAACAGAATTCACAAATAAGCAAGAGAACTCAAAACTCTAACCACAATCATTGAATTCCCTTGGATTGATTGGAGCTTTAGCCTTCCATGGCCATTACGAAATTGCAGAGAAGAGAGAAAAAAACGAAAATAGAGAAGATGAAAAAGGAGAAAAGGTTTCTGCCCAAAAAGTAAAAACTGAACAATAACAAATCAAAAAGGTCAATTCGGAATACTGTCTTGACCTATTTGTAACTGAAAAATCTTATGTAATTTCTAATCTACCCCTGGCCCATACTGTAGCCCTCTGAATAAGCTTTTCAGAAACATATCATTTGCCTTAATTGGGTTTAAATTGAGAGAATTAGGCCCAAATCATTGAGGAAAGGTCCAAGCTTTGTGACAGCAACAACGTCCTAACTTTGAGGCCCAATTTCCACCCTGAATCCAGCTGAATTAGAAAAATTGCATTAGATGTAAAATTGTGTATCTTCGTCTCAGCTTTCAGGGGACACCAAGATCATCCAAATATGACATTTGTAGCCCAAGTTATGGCCTGTACAAGACATAAAGGTCAAAATGAGTTAAAATCCGAAAATTAATGAAGTTTTTACAATTAAGCTCAATGAATACCAATCATCTAAAACTCATCTTCAAACATAAAATTGAGCACAATTATCATCAATTAGGCCAAAAATAAAGCAATGATGAATGCCTAAAAATTGATTGATCACCCTCAAATCCAATGAAAATGCCAGGCTCCAAGCAATAGGCAGACAACACCACACGGTTTGAATCAAATAACAACAAAAAAATAAATAAAAATGAAATAAAAGAAAGAAAGAAATACCTGGAAGTGTGAGTGAGGACGCAGAGAAGAAGTGATGGCAAAGGAGAGAAGTGGGTGATAATGGAAGGTGGGTGTGAGGACGAAAATGAAGAATAAGATAATGGTAGAGAGAGAAAAGAGATGTGGAGATGTGGAGATGTGGTGGACAAGAGGAGAAAGGGAAAAATAGGAGGAGGAGAGGGAGAACAGAGGGGGCAGTGGGAAAGAGAAAATGAGGAAGAAATGGGAAAGTGGAAAGGCACAGGAGGGGTACGCCCCTGTGTACGAGGGCGCCACGCTTAGCGCAATGGAAATTGCGCTTAGCGCAAGTTAATAAAGGTTTTTTTTATTAAGAAAGATATGTGGCGCTAAGCTCCACATCGTTGAGGCTAAGCCCCAATGCTTCAGCGAAGCTACTGAAAAGTGGCGTTATTCAAGGGTTACGGAGACGCACAGTTGCAGTTGATCGCTCCAAGTTACCACCCAAATAGACTTTGAGCCGCTGACCAATGACTTTGAAACTCCTCTGGAAAGAAGTATCCTCTACTTCCACAGCTCCATAAGGGAGAACCTCTTTAACAATGAATGGTCCAGACCACTTAAACTTCAATTTATCCGGAAATAATCTCAGTCTTAAATTGAATAAAAGAACTTGTTGTCCAGGCTGGAATGTTTTCTGGATAATGTGCTTATCATGGTAGGTCTTCACTCTCTGCTTGTAGATCACTGCATTTTCATACGCATTGAGGCACATTTCCTCCAATTCATGCAGCTGTTGGACTCGCTTTTCACTTGCCAAAGAGGCATCGAAAATTAAAAACTTCAATGCCCAAAAGGCTCTATGCTCCAACTCCACTGACAAGTGGCAAGCTTTGCCATAAACCATTTTAAACGGAGACAACCCTAATGAGGTTTTAAAAGCAGTCCGGTAGGCCCACAACGCATCATTAAGCTTCTTAGCCCAATCTTTTCTTGAGGTGGCCACAGTTTTTTCTAAAATCCGCTTGATTTCTCTATTAGAAACCTCCGCTTGTCCATTGGTTTGCGGGTGATATGGATATGCCACCTTATGTCTTACATCATACTTTGCCAAGATATTTTGGAGCAGTGAGTTGCAAAAATGGAAACCTCCATCACTTATAAGAACCCGTGGCATACCAAACCTAGCAAATATATTCTTCTTGATGAACTTAACCATAGTCTGTGCATCATTCTTCGGAGTGGCAACAGCCTCCACCCATTTTGAAACATAGTCCACAGCCAGCAATATAAATTAATTCGAAAAGGATGGTGGAAGTGGACCCATGAAATCAATACCCCAGCAGTCAAACACTTCAACTTCCAAGATGTTTTGGAGGGGCATTTCATCTCTCTTAGTAATGTTGCCAGTCCTTTGGCATTTATCACAACTCTTCACATGATTGTGAGAGTCCTTGAAGATTGTGGGCCAAAAGAACCCAGATTAAAGAATTTTTGCAGCGGTTCTCTCTCCATTGTAATGGTCACCATAAGGGGAGTTATGACAATGCCACATGATGTCCTTAGCCTCCTCCTTCGTGACACATCTTCTCAACAATCCATCTGGTCCAAATTTGAAGAGGAACGGGTCATCCCAAAGATAATGATTAGCATCCTTGAAGAACTTCTTCTTTTGTTGCCATGAAAAATGCTACGAGATTACATTTGCTGCTTTAAAGTTGGCCATATTAGCAAACCATGGCCTCTCCTCAATTGCAAACAACTTCTCATCTGGAAACTCTTCAAGGATATCTCTCTCTTTAGTAGCGACTTCTGAGTTTTCTAGCCTGGACAAGTGGTCTACTACCACATTTTCACTTCCTTTCTTGTCTTTAATTTCAAGATCAAATTCCTGCAACAATAAAATTCACCTAATTAATCTAGGTTTTGATTCTCCCTTAGTTAGCAAATATTTAATTGCTGCATGATCAGTGAACACAGTAATCTTAGATCCAATCAAATAGGAACGAAATTTCTCCAAGGCAAATACTATGGCAAGCAATTCATTTTTAGTTGTGGCATAATGAATTTGATTCTTATTAAGGACCTTGCTTGCATAATAAATTGCATGAAAAATTCTATCCCTTTTTTGCCCTAATACAACTCCTACTGCATAGTCACTTGTATCACACATGAGTTCAAACGGTAACTCCCAATCAGGGGCTACAATAACAGGAGTAGAAATCAATTTGTCCTTCAAAAAATTAAAAGCATGCAAGCACTCATTATCAAAATCAAAAGAAGAATTCTTAATGAGAAGATTGCACAATGGCTTTGTAATTTTTGAAAAATCTTTGATGAATCTTCTGTAGAAGCCAGCATGGCCTAGAAAACTTCTCACGCCCTTCACATTCAATGGTGGAGGTAGCTTTGCTATCACTTCAATCTTAGCCTGATCTACCTCCATACAACTGGCTGAAATCTTGTGGCCAAGTACAATGCCTTCCTACACCATGAAGTGTCATTTTTCCCAATTTAAGACTAAATTGGTTTCCATGCATCTTCTAAAAACATTAGTAAGGTTAGACAAACAATGATCAAATAAAGTACCAAAAATAGAGAAATCATCCATAAAGACCTCTATATATTTTTCGATCATATCAGCAAAGATAGAAAGCATACACATCTGAAAAGTAGCGGGAGCATTGCAAAGACCGAAAGACATCTGTTTATATGCAAAAACTCCATAGGGACAGGTAAATGCTGTCTTTTCTTGGTCTTCAGGATTGACTGCAATTTGATTATAACCTGAATAGCCATCAAGGAAGCAATAATAGGCTTGTTCGGATAATCTCTCAAGCATCTGGTCCATGAATGGAATAGGAAAATGATCCTTCCGGGTAACTTAGTTGAGCTTCTGGTAGTCATGCACATACGCTAACCAGTGATTGTTCTAGTGGGAATTAATTCATTTTTGTCATTCATCACCACAGTCATACCTCCATTTTTAGGGACAACCTGAACCGGACTCACCCAAGCACTATCTGAAATGGGATAAATCATTCTGGCTTCAAGGAGTTTCAGCACCTCCTTTCTCACTACTTCTTTAATTGTGGGATTTAACCTTCTTTGTGGCTGCACCACTGGCTTGAATTCCTCCTCGAGTTTGATCTTATACATACAAAAAGCTGGACTTATTCCTTTTAAGTCAGAAATAGTTCATCCAATTATAGTTTGGTACTCTCGGAGTACCCTTACAAGCTTCTCTTCTTCAAGTTTTGATAAAGAACTGCTGATTATCACTGGATTTGCATCTTGATTGTCAAGAAAGGCATATTTTAAGTGAGATGGCAAGGGTTTCAACTCTAGTTTTACTTTTTCCTCCTCCTTGTCTTTACTCAGCTCTTCTTTCATCTTACTGATAGCACTCTTTGCTTGATTTGCTTCTAGATACTGCAAACACTTCTTAATGATTTTATCATCTACCTCACCATGATTATCAATAGCATTCACAATCACTCTTTCAAGAGGTGTAGTTGGAGTATTGTGCTGAATAGATTCTGCAACTGTAGTATCAATCAATTCTACCTGATAAGAAGTTTCTTTATCATCCGGGTGTTGCATTGCTTCAAAAACATTAAAAGTCACTTTTTCATCTTGCACTCTCAACATAAGCCGCCCTTGTTGCACATTAATTAAGGCCCGGCCAGTTGCTAAAAATGGTCTCCCCAAGATAAAGGGTACTTCAACATCCTCTTCCATGTCTAAGATCACAAAATCTGTCGGGAAGATGAATTTATCAACCTTCACAAGAACATCTTCCATGATGCCATAAGGGCGCTTGATTGATTTATCTGCAAGTTGTAGTGCCATCCTTGTTGGTTTCACCTCACCACCACCAAGCTTGTTCAAGATTGAAAGTGTCATCAAATTGATACTTGCCCCCAAATCACATAAAGCCTTACCAATAGAAATGCTTCCAATTGTGCAAGGAATTGTAAAGCTTCTGGGGTCTTTAAGTTTTGGAGGCAGCTTCCTTTAAAGGATTGCACTACATTCTTCCGTCAAGGCAACAGTCTCATCCTCTTTAAACCTTCTCTTCTTTGTGAGAAGTTCCTTCATGAACTTAGCATAGATTGGCATTTGCTCAAGGGCCTCAGCAAAAGGAATGTTGATTTGCAACCGCTTGAATATGTCAAGAAAGCGAGCAAATTGTTCTTCCTTCTCTTTTTTCTTGGTTGGGTGCGGGTATGGCACTTTAACATATGATGGGATCTCTTGAGGTTCACCTCCATCTTTCAAAAGTTGACTCTTGCTCTTCCTCAATATAGAATCCTCATCCATTAACTTTTCTCTTTTTTCATTTTCATTTTCTTTTTCAGTTTCTTCCCTCTCAATCTCTTTGCCATTTTTCTCATTTGTCTTACTTTTTATTTTATCACTTGACTCATTTTTTTCAATATCTCTATCTTTTTCAGTCAAAGGCTCACAACAAACATTCTCAAAGGTTTTACCACTCCTCAATGTAATAGCTTTACAATGCTCTTTAGGATTGGTTTGAGTGTTACCTGAAAAACTGCCTCCTGATTGTTCCGTCAATTGCTTTGCAATTTGTCTAGCTTGAATCTCCAAGTTCTTGATGGAAGCATCTGTGTTTTTCTGGTTGGACATAGACATTTGAATGAATTGATTGAGAGTGTTTTCCAAAGCAGAAGTTCGGTCCTGAGGTGGTTGTGTGGTTGGAGGTTTACTTGGTGACCCAACATCTTGTTTCCACCCAAAGTTTGGGTGATTCCTCCACCCTTGATTGTAGGTGTTGAAATATGGATAGTTTCCTTGCCTCCCATAGTTCCCTATATAATTGACTTCCTCAAAAGAATTAGGGTTGGCCTCACAATTGCCATTGTCATGATCACCTCCACAAAAATCACATTTCATTACTTGTTGTTGCGGCATATTGGTGCTTTGCATGGCTTGAATTTGCTGTGGAAGCTACATAAGTTGCTTGTTAATGACCTCAAGTTGCTGAGTCAACAATTTATTTTGAGCCAAAATAGCATCCTTTGAATCCAACTCCAACACTCCCCTTTTTGAGTTGGTGCCTCGATCATAGTGCTTCAAATAATCATTAGATGTCATAGCTTTTATCAATCTCAATGCTTCCTCTGGTGTCTTGGTGTTCATAGAACCTCCAGCTGAGGCATCCAACATGAGCTTAGTTGATGGTCTCAATCTATTGCAAAATGTCTGCATTTGGATAAGATCATCAAACCTATGATTTGGGCCTCTCCTGAGTAATTCTTTAAACCTCTCCCATGTGTCATGAAGAGTCTCTCCTTCCTATTGAACATAGCTTGTAATATCACCCTATGTCTTCACAAATCTGGATGCAGGAAAGAATCTTGCTAGAAACTTAGTTTCTAAGTCATCCCAGGTAGCAATGCTCCCTCTTGTTTGATATTGAAGCCAAGCTCTGGCTCTATCTTTAAGAGAGAAAGGGAACAACCTTAGATGGATTGCATCCTCAGTGGCACCATTGATCTTCACTGTGTCACACAGCTCAATAAAATTGGAGATATGAGTATTCAGATCTTCCTTTTCCATTCCTGCGAACTAATTTTGCTGCATAATGTTCACGAGAACAGGCTTGATCTCAAAATTATTGGCAGTGACCAGAGGAGGTACTATACTAGAGGTATGCCGATTTGCATTAGTATTGGCATAATCTCCAAGTGTTCTCCGAGCTCTATCACCATTTCCAGCCATCTCTTCCTCCGCTTGTTGAACCAAAGTGGAAGATGGAACTTCTTGTTATTGTTGTTGTTGTGTAGTCTTAGATAACAACTTGTTCTTCCTTGTATGACCCCTATTCCTCCTGGCTATTTTCTCTACTTCTAGATCGTACAGAAGTTGATCGGCCGGAGTTTTACCTCGCATAAATAACACAAGTTAGAAAAATTGATTAGCACACAATGAAATTACTAAAAGCAAAAAAAATAGAACAGAAAAATAAATTTGTGTCTAAATTAGTAACTAAAATGGTTATGCTAATATTGAAACACCGATCTCCGGCAACGGCACCAAAAACTTGTTAAGATAACTTTGGCAAGTATACCAAGTTATGCAAGTAATAAAGAGATGAGTGGGTTATCGTTCCCAATGAGGATCGTGACAAATACTAGCATATAACACAACAATCACTATCTAAATGATGAGTTTGGAAAGAAAGAAGCTCAAACAATAATTGATGAAATCATAAATTAAAAGAACAAAGTCTTTTTGGAATTTTCTCAAACACTTGGTGAGCACAAATGGAATTGAATTCAATTAAGATGAGATGCTGGGGTTATACTCACTAATCTTTTCCCAAATGAAATGACATGATAATCAATATACTCTCTAACTTCAATTATGAAAATCAACCATCTATTTACTCAAATCTTAATTCCTTAGATGAAAAGAGCCTAAATCCTCTAATTAAGTCTTAATTCCTTAGATGACTTAAGAAGTGAATTTGCATTAAGATTAAGGATTAAAAGATTACTAATAAATCAAGATCCATTCCTAGATTCAAGATCTATTAGGTGATTGATTTCAGATCTAGATCTAACATTAACTTTTCAATTATTTACCAAATCAAGAATCAAGTCATGGATAATCAAGCCACAACAAGCATTAAGAATAGAAATTAAACACTCATAAAGAAATAGAGAATTATATTGAATGATCAAGTCAAATACATAAGAGATTCAGAATTAGATACATCTAACCCAACATGAGGATGATTAGCTAGACATGATCAAGGTAATAAAATGAAAAGAAATGTAGATGAGAGATGATGAAAACTCCATGGATGCTCTTCCTTTTTTCCCAGCTTTCTGTCTTCCTACCCAGCCACGTCCAAAAAAAATTCCCCTAAATTCCCTCTCAGATGCGCAGTATCCTATTTTTAGAATTGCTTCCAGACGCATTAGCGCTTAGCGTAGCATTATTCACGCTGAGCATGAATTAATTGACTTTGTTGTTGCAACATGCGTAGTCGCGCTAAGCGCAGGCTTACTGACGCTAATCACGACATATACTGAAATGCGTTTCTTTTATCACTCATCAGTCAATCTTCTGGGCTCTGGCTTCTCCAGACTAAGCGCCACAACCTTGGGGTTAAGCGCTGTCTTCCATATGTGGACTTGAGCTTCAGCTTCCAATTGGGCTTCAATGGGCTTTAATGGCTTGCACCCAAACTACATAAAACACATCAAAACATCATTAGCTAATCTAAAAATATCAATTAAGAAAATATTCTTAAAGACTCAATAAAACACATAAAACATGGAATAAAACGACCTCTCAAGTTTTAAAAGAAAGATAAACAACCTCAATGTACACCTATAAAGGTATGCATATTAAACATTTATCATTAAGTATGTATTGCTGAGTTGGAAAAATATCCACATGTCATTGTTTGATTTGAGAACTAGATAAAAATAATATAAGGAACTTGAGCTAAGTTTTGTCCTATTTTAAATTAGGATGGAATGGAATGGAACCCAATGGAATCTATTCCATCTTATTCCATCTAATCCCACTATTTTTCTTCCCTGCCAGACGGCCTGACCTATTTCTACCCCTAGTCATGATGAATGATGTATCCAATATAAAAAAGAGTTTGACTATCTATATGAATTCATATTATGTTTTGACAAACTTATCGAACTATAAAGAAGGTAATTAGTGTCACAAGCCAAGTAGGAGAATATTAAATTAAACGTCTCATATGGACTTGTGACTTATCTTATTAGTTTAATAAATAATTAAATTAAATTAATGAGCTAAACTCTTAATTATTAGGTAAAAGAGAAATGGTAATTTTACAATTATAATAACTGTCAACTTGATGAAAGTTGGCAGTATTTACAAAGAAATTTTTGCGTAAAACTCAAGGTCTATTCCTGGCCATCAAGGTTTCTTCTTCCCTTACCACCACTAAAGTAAAAGAAACATAAAAAAAAAAAGACAAATGAATAGAAAGTGAGTTTTGGAATCTCTCTAACGTTTTTGAAATATAATCTACTAACTATTAATGGATAAAAATTAGTGTTTTCTTACACTTTTATTTGTGGGAATCATGAATTTTAATATCCTTATATTTGAATTATAGTTTTTTATATTAAGATTATTAGAAAACTTACAAATTAACAATTGGTTCTTGTCATTCTTTGTTCATTTATTTATATGGTAAACTAAATTTGTTTAAGGTACTATAATTTGTAAAATTAATTTCAAACTATCTTAGGACAAAATGTACAAGGTTATAGTGGGATTCAGTTTTTACCATTCCATAAAAAAAATGTCGAGCCTTATTTTGCTTCTCAAACAAGTTTTCAAATTTTAAAAAATAACTTTAAAATTTTTTCTATCCAAATAAAATTGATAATAACTCTCTATATTTCTTTTTTTATTTAGTTGCTTCACTCATCGCATCATGATGGTTGCAACAGTTACCAATCCATTAAATACAATATGCAGCAGACAAAGCTAAGAGGGTTACATTATTCAAACTAGGTTTGTCACTTGTGTATTGAATGGAAAATGAAAAGGTAAGTTTTTATGAATTTTTTTAATATTTACATTTTTAGTTTGTTATATAACTACTTTTTGTTAGCCATGGTAACCATTACCCAAGAAGGGGGTGAATTGAGTGATGACTAATTTTAATGTAATTTTGACAAATTATGCATTTTGAATAACTCAATTAATAAGTGCAGCGGAACATGCATAGCAAATACACAACTATTAAGGATTACTCAAATATAACTTGGGTTATGGGATAAATCATGCAAATAAGCTAAGTATCAAATTTAACCCAAGCATATATGGTTAAAAGCACAAATATAAAGAGATAGAGTTGAGAATAGCAAACACTAAGATTTATCCTGGTTCAGCCACCAACCACTTGTGGCCTACGTCCAGTCCTCAAGTGAACCACTTGAGATTTTTCACTAAACCTTCAGGTTTGAACGGGTGCTTGAAAACCTTTACAAATTTGAGCACTCAACACCTTGGGATACCTCACCCTTTATGCTTGAGCCTCTACTTTCAAGGGATGCCTCACCCTCTTTACAGATTAAACAAGATATGGAAAAATTGAAACTCTCTCTCTAGAGTGGATAATACAAATTGAAGCACTATGAGTATTAAAGATTCACACACTTATAGCTCAAAAATAGAAGATTAGAGAAATAAATAGTGAAACACAAATTTAATGCTCAAGAGTAATTTTTACATTGTTCTTCAACATTTCTTTAATGCCCAAATACTTATATTTATAGCCCAAAGAATTTTAGAGCCGTTGGGTAAAGTTTGGTAATGAATTATTTATGAAATATAGCATTTATTACCGTTAGGAGCGTTTTTGGCTTGCACATAACTGGTTAGGACATTGTCCTAATCGGTTAGGAGGTCCAGAATTTGTTTTCTGACTTTCACAATAACTGGTTAGGCATTTAGCCTAATCGATTAAGCTCTTGTTGATGGCCAAAACACATTTCGTTAAAAAACATGTTCTAACCGGTTAGGAAACCTTCCTAATCGGTTAGGAGACCATTTAAAACATGAAAAAGGCTCCATTTTATCGTCCTAATCGGTTAGGACAAGTTCCTAATCGGTTAGAACATTTCAAAAATGTGAAAATGGCTTCTGGTAGGGTGAATAATCGGTTAAGGAAAGTTCCTAATCGGTTAGGACACTTTGATTTTGAAAACTAACTTTAAATGGTTATAACTTCTTCGTTTCTTATCCGTTTTAAGCGAATGACCATTCATTGAAAAGATCTTTGATTCTATTTTCAAATGAGACAAGTTTCAAAGCAAAATTCAAAGTATTTTAAAAGATATGATCTAAAGAGTGACCAAAGATTAGTTTTGCAAAACACAAAATTGACTATTTTTCAAGGATTTGAATTACCACCAAAACTAGCTTTTCAAAAACACTTTGTTGGGCATTTAAGAATGTAAGAAACATTTTTAAAGATGTTAAAACATATTTGAGCTTAGTGTGATTCTCATTTACCTTTACACAAGATTTAAGTCCTATAAGCTATTCTTGAAGAACCTTGAGACTTGATCTTTTGTCATCATCAATTCTTGATGTAATTCAAGCTTCCAAAAAAATCTTCTCTTCAAAACTTATAAATGCTTGGAATATCTTTATCATCTTCATTCTCCTTGAGTTGAGCATAGTTGTGATCTTTTGCATTCTTGTTGCAATGCTCACTCTTGGTACTTGAACTATCTTATAAAGTATTACTCACTTAAAACAAACATAGTTAGTCTAAATTAATAATTCAATATCTTCATATGCATGATTCATAAATGTACAACTCTAGTTAGTCTAATATGCATATAAGACACATCCAAATGATATATTTATCAATTATTAATGGATATACACAATAGGATGCAACAAAGAACACATTGCACATTTTTATTTAAACAAAGTCAAATCCAATATTAATTAATTTATAACTCATAGAAAATATTATTGGATATATTATATGAAGAATGTTACATATATCTTATTGCATGATGATTAAGTGTAATATTACTAGATAGAGTACATAATCATGCATGATATGATATATCACATTAAGCACATCTATATAACATGATCAATATTCTTTTATGATATATTTGTCATCTATAAAGCACATCTATCAAGCATAAGCATCATTCTTTTTGTCTTGTATTTGTCATCATCAAAACTTAACATATTAAATCATTTGGAGTAAACTTATTTTCACACTTTTAAGGATATTTCATGGGATTTTAGAAAAATAATTAAACAAATAAAATTTTCATTAAGAATGATGTACAACTTAAAATTGTGAAAAGGAAATTAAAACACAAACCTTAGCATGAGAAAACAATTTATGTTAAAAAACAATTACAGTCAAGAATAATATATTATATGTATCAATGTAATTATATGAAACACATCAATCTTAACTTTCGAAAAGCTTCTTTATATATCACGTTCATTGTGGCATTATAAGCATAAAAATGTATGTAGGCTTCGTACATAAAAGAGAGTATATTATTAATGATTCGTACAAGATGGTACTATTTTAATCAAACATAATCATAAAAAAAAAATATTTTGACAATTCTCAATCAAATCCTAAATTATCATTATTCAACTTTATTTTTTTCTTATTAAATTTAAATTTTTAAGGTGAATATTAATTTTGTTAGCATTCTCATTAATTAATAATATTTTTATGGCAAAAGAAAGGGGGACAAAGCCCCAAAAAAAATTACATAGATAAAACTACATAGAATAAAACAGTCCAAATAAATAATTAAAAATTAAATTAATTAAGTCTCATGGAAGATCCATCGCATCATGCAATTCAAACTCTTAATCATCCCTAGCTGGCCAACCAATCAGTATAACAGTTCATATTTGACTTCATTAATTAAATTTTATTTACTTGATTATTTAACTTTCTGTCGCGACTGTGATTGAAACGAAAAAAATAACTCATAAGATTTTCAAAAATAGAAAGAGTCATCATTAATTTTATTTGAATTTGAAAAAATTAAAAAAAAAATTTTAGAAAAATAGTCTTTGAAACCATATTAGATTCGGGAGTCGGTTATGCATAAAAAATGGTAAAAACTTAATGTCACAGCATCCCTTACACACCCATCCTGAGACGGTACTTTCAGTTAATTGTGCAAATTTTAATAACCTCAAATATATTTATTTTACCCATTTAAAAAAATATTGTAACTATAGAAGAAAAAAACAAGTACATTGTGAAAATTTAATTTTTGACTTGACAGAATAAAGATTCTGCTCCTACGTATCCCCGGATGCAATGAAGAACTCAAAGTCACGTGATTCTCTAGAAAATAATTGTGGGTTGATTTTTTTTTTAAATATATTTGATTTTTCTAAAAAAAAAAACACAAATCATTAACCTGTCATAACTCAGGTGATTCTAAAAGTTTAGTGATTAACAAGCTGTCACAACTCAGCTAATCCCATTTTCTTTTCTTAAAAATGTTCAAATTTTCTATTTTATATTTTTTTTAAATCATAACCTTTGTGAATTAGTTATTTTTAATTTGTTTTAAAAAATCTATTTGATTTTTTTTTCAAAAAAAATGAACCATCAAGCTATCATAACTTAGATGATTTTAAAAGTTACAAGATTAGCAAGTTGTCACAACTTAACTAATCCCATTTTATTTTTCTCAATTAAGTTCAATTATTTTATTTTATATTTTCATTTTTATTATTTTTTCAAAAAAAAAACTAATCATCAAGTTGTCACAACTCAAATGATTTTAAAAATTACAAGATTAGCAAACTGTCACAACTCAACTAATCTCGTTTTATTCTTTTCAATAAAGTTCAATTATTTTATTTCTATATTTTATTTTTTATCATTTTTTATTTTTATTTTTTTAAAATTTCCTAAAGAAAAGAAAACAAAATAAAAAAAAGAAAGAAAAAAATTGGTTTCAGCTTAACTAAAAGAAACTTAACCTATTCAACCCATTAGCTTAAGCCCATTTTCCCCATTAACCTTCAACTGGAGATTAGGAAGACAGCTGATGAGAAAAAAAATTAATAAAAATGGTTTAGTTTCCAGAAAAATTCTTCTATCTCAGTTTCTTGCAAAAAAAATTCTCCTTTCAATCACTTTTTTTTATGCCTCTACCTGTGCTTATGCTGGTCTCTCCCCCCTAAGCATGGGCGTGTATCCTTGTATATATGAGAAAGATAGGGTGTGTGGTGGGTGACTTGTGTTTGCAGGTTTGTGGTGATAGTGAACGTGAGAGTGTTAGTGAGTGGGTGAGTGGAAATGTTAGTGAGTGGGTGAGTGTGTTAGTGAGTGTCACTGAGTGGGTGAGTGAGTGTGAATGTGTCACTGAGTGGGTGAGAGTTGATTGGCTTGTTTTACAATTTTTTCTTTAGGCTAGTACTGCATAGTGGGCTTTGCAGGTAGCCAGGGAGAAAGATTTGCAAAGAGAGAGAATTCATGTGATGCTTTTCTTTTCTTTTTTTTTAATTGACTAATTGATTTTTTTTGAATTAGTTGATAAAAATAAACTTAGCTATTATTTATTTTTTTATTTTTATTTTTATTTTTTTTAATTATTTTTTTTGGGTCCGAATAAAATTCAGTGTTCACAATTGCCCCTCTTTGCTTGTCTCTTATTAGATAAAAAGAATAACTGTAGTTTTTCATTTTATCATTATAAGAAACGAGTAAAAACATGAACTCGAATTTTGTCTAGCAATGCATAAGATGATAAAATGCAAAACAAATGCAAGAACAATAAAATGCAAAGAGTTAATGGGCTAAAAAAAGGAATGACAGGAATTTAGAATGCAAGGAGCCAATGCACTCAAAAGAATAATGAAAAATTTAAATGCATAGAGTTGATGCACTAAAAAGAATTAACAGAAATTAAAATGAATGAAGCTGATGCGCTTAAAAAGGAATGATAGGAATTTAGAATGCAATGAGCCGATGCGCTCAAAAGAATAAATGATAGGAAATTAAAATGCATAGAGTTGATGCCCTCAAAAGAAATTAAAATGTAAGGAGCCGATGCGCTCAAAAGTAAAATACAAGAGCTAAAATACAGGGATCCGATGCACTCGAGACAAATTAAAATGACAGTGGGCTTCTGAGTCTCAAAATTTAAAAGACAATGGGTTACTGTGTCTCAAAATTTAAAAGACAGCAGGCTATTGCATCCCAATTGTCTCCCAAAATTTAAAATACAACGGGATACTGTGCTCCCAAAATTTAAAAGAGAATGGGCTACTGTGCTCCTAAAATTTAAAAGACAACGGGCTACTATGCTCCTGAAATTTAAAAGGCAATAAGCTACTGCGTTCCAAAATTTAAAAAACAACAGACTACTATGCTCCCAAAATTTAAAAGATAGTGGGCTACTGTACTCTCAAAATTTAAAAGACAGCGGGCTATTGTGCTCTCAAAATTTAAAAGACAGTAGGTTATTGTGCTCCTGAAATTTAAAAGACAATGGGCTACTGCACTCCCAGAATTTAAAAGACAGCAGGATACTATGCTCCCAAAATTTAAAAGACAATGGATTACTGCATCCCAAAATTTAGAAGACAGTGAGCTACTGTGCTTCTAAAATTTAAAAGATAGTGGGCTACTGTGTTCTCAAAATTTAAAAGACAGCGAGCAACTATGCTCCCAAAATTTAAAAGATAGCGAACTACTGTGCTCCCAAAATTTAAAAGACAACAGGCTACTGTGCTCCCAAAATTTAATGCACAACGGGCTACTACGCTCCCAAAATTTAAAAGACAGCGGACTATTGCGCTCTTGAAAATTAAAAGATAGTAGACCATTGCGCTCCCAAAATTTAAAAGACAATGAGTTACTACGCTCTCGAAATTTAAAAGACAGCGAACTACTGGGCTCCCAAAATTTAAAAGATAATGGGCTACTGGTTCCCAAAATTTAAAATACATTGGGTTACTGTGCTCCCAAAATTTAAAAGACAATGGGCTACTGTACTCTCAAAATTTAATAGATAATGGGCTACTGTATCCCAAAATTTAAAAGACAGCGAGCTACTGTGCTCCCAGAATTTAAAAGACAGTAGGCTACTATGCTCCCGAATTTAAAAGACAACGGGCTACTGTGCTCCTGAAATTTAAAATACAGCAGGCTACTGCATCCCAAAAGACAAATTTTAAAAGGCAATAGGCATCCTGACCCAAAAAGATTTTCTTCTTTTTTTTCTTCTTATTCTCTTTTATTTATATTTTTTCTCTTTTTCTTTCTTTTCTCTTTTTCCTTTTTATTATTTTTTTCTCTCTTTTTTTTTTTTATAAAAAATTTCATTAAAAGTCCTTTAAACCAACGACAACCTTGGAAAGCTTTGACCAATCAAACCCTTGTTCACATGCTTTTGCCCGCTGGACTTGATAACCTCGATCCTTCTTACTCATCATTTCTCTCTTTCTTCTTCTTCTTCTTTCTCTCTTTTTTTTTTCCACTCTCAACTCTCCTTGTGAGAAATGAGATGATCATTTCTTGTCACGTACCCTTGCTTGACTGAGTCATTGAGAGAAAATTTTGCCTTAGTATTTAACTTTGTCCCTCATCTAATTGATTCTCTACAACTGCTTGATAACTCAATCGCTGTCTCTGTTGCTACTTCCTTCAACACATCTTCTCCTTAGTCCTTCAGAAATTTTGTCCCAATATGGCCAATTGAATGCGAATAAAGTTGCCAAAAAAATTGCCTCAGTTTAAGTAATTCCAATTCATTAGCCCTAACTTTTGATTAAAATGCCCTTTTCGGGTTTTCAATCTAACAGACTCTTTTTCATTCTTTTTTTTTTGTTAGGGTACCTCTTATTTCAGGATTATCCCTTGAGATATCATTTTCTCCTTTAATTAGAACTTTTAAATTCTTTTCAGTGTGAATTGTTCATCAAGAGATTACTATTAGATGGTCAAATCATAGTGTTGTACTCATATTCATCTTACCTGAAGCATTACGTAACAAACAGACATGGATTCAAAAGTTCAACAGAAAAAGAATTTACAAAGTGAACAACTTCTAGATTGGTATTGGAAGTTTGACTACACAAAATGGTATATATGGAAAAAGACACAAACAATGGTATGAGACTTAAAGAAGTGTTACCCTGATATGGATTGGTTTGACCCTCATGAAAATGAATTTTTAGTTGCCTACTAGACATTATATCAATGATTTTCTTCTGTTGAACATCTACATCAAACCAAATTGAACCAAAGAGAAATTTGCCTCAGTCCAAGATTGAATAGAATAGGGCAACAACTCGCCCTAATGTAAGGGCAAATTGAACCAAAGAGAAATTTACCCCAGTCTAGGACTGAATTGAATACGGTAGGAACTCACCCTAGTGACCAAAAGATTTGTCCCAGTGTAGGTTAAGTTGAACTAAGGAAAAGAATGCCCCAATGTAGGGCCAGCTTGAACAGGGTAGAAACTTGTCATGGTGTAAGTCTCTTTTTTCTTTTTTCTTCTTTTTTTTTAAAAGAAGCAATAAACTAAATACTTAGATTAGCGTAACCTTTGTCTCAAAATTAAAGTTAACAAAAGTGACAACAATCTTTCGTTGATCAGAATAGACTTTTTGAGCCTTGTAACGTGGCCAAGGCTAGGGGTTATGAAATGAAAGATATAAGGTTCAAACAAGTGTTTAAAGGTTAAGTGGGACCAAAGATCCTTATTCAAACTTAAACTTTGTCAATTGCTTTTGCGCTTTCAAGTACACTTTTCTGTTATTATTCTTCATTTTTTTTTTTGTTCTCCATCCTTATTCAAACTTAAACTTTGTCAAAAAAAAATTTGCCCTTTCACCTTTTCTTCCTCTTTTTTTTTTCAATATGCTTCAAAATAGTCACCATGGTAATCAACCTTTGTTTTGTACTATCCCCTAGTGTAGGGGTGATCATTGTCCAAGGTTTATTGAAAAAACTTTCAAGCTCAAAAAGGAACAATGAGAGATAATGAAAAGATGAATTCTTGTGAAGAATAGAGAAATGTGGCTAATCTTCATTTCAAATCTTAATTGCTCATTTTAAAAAATAATTAATTTAGAGACAAAAGGATAATGTACACCAAGTGATTACTTCTTTACTCCTGTTTTTCATTCATTCTTCTTTTTTTTGTTTTTTATTTTTTTGTGTTTTGCAAATGGCACCTGCACACGTAGATCTTATGACTATTGACATCTACTAAAGTAAGGATTGTCAAGAATTGGAGTCCAATGGGGCCATAATACAAAGAAGACACTTTGAGTAAACGAAAGAAAATAAATGACAATAAAGACCATGAGAATGAAAGAAAACAAGATATGCTTAGGTCCATGCAAAATCATTACATTAATGCTTCAAGAAAGTTAACATAAGTTCAGCATTACAAAAGTCTAATATGACAATCACATCAATTAAAGCCTTAGATCGCCAATTGTTCAGAAGTTTCGAGTTGTTGGAGGGCGAATAACTTTTTCAGATATGATTATCTCAACTGGTGCTCAAAGGAATATTTCTCTCTAGTGAGGAGTCTGCTGCATCATTTTCTTTTCCCAAAAATATTCTTTCCTTCAACTCCACATTGACCTCTTTAGAGAAATCTAGATCTTGCTTAGCTTGTATTACCCTTGAAGGTAGTAATTTTTGAATTCACTCCTTGAAGTCCCAACAATTATCAATTTCATGTCCTATTCCTCTACAATGATAAGCACAACTTGACTTTTCATCCTACTTCTCTTCTTCTTTCATGTTGCAACCGATGCAGAGTGATACTATAACTTTCTTTCTTCAGCCCCTCGAATATTTCAGTCATTGACGTACACAAGGTCATGACTTTTCTTATAGGTGATCCTTCCATCTCCAATGTACTTACCTCATTCCTTCCATCATGATTAGGAATTGGATTGTTGACAATATTGGATCTAGCCACTTCTTGAATGTCAATCTTCCCATAAGCAATTAGCTTTCTTATTGTAATATTGAAAGATTCACAATCTTCAATTGAATACCCTAGGATGTCGCTATGGTATTTGCAAGTTACACTCGGGTTATACCATGCTGGGAATGGTGGTTCTAAGAGATGTACATGATTTCCAGAGATGAGGTGAGCATCAAACAACCTTTGGAATAAGTCTGCGTTTGAAATGGATAATCTTGAGAAAGGGGTAAGTTTAGGGATAGAAGCGACATTGATTTTGGAAGTTTGACCAAGATTGTTGGAGGCTTCGGTAATTTTGTGGAGGTGCAAGTGGATATCGAGTATAGGATGGACGAGTTGGTATATATGATTGTTGTCGCAATCGTGATCGCGATAAGAGCAGTGAAAAATAAAATAAATTATTAGAAGTCGCCACTGATTTTATTTGAATTAAAAAAAATTAAAAAACCTAAGAAAATTAATCTTTGAAATCATATAAGATTCAGGAGTCGATTATGCATAAGGAAGAGTGAAGATTTAACTCCACAACACCCCTAATACATCATTCTTGAGACGATTATCATAAGTCAGTTGTGTAATTTTTAATAACTCTTGAAAATATTTATTTTACTCTTTTTTAAAACATAAAAAAAATTAACAAATAAATTATAAAAAATTAATTTTAAATTGATAGAATAAAAATTCTACTCTTACGTATTCTTGGATGCAGTGAAAGACTCAAAAACACATAATTTTTTAGAAAATAAGTATATATTAATTGATTTTAATTTAAAATTTTATTTTTAATTTTTAAAAATTTGAATTAATCATCGTCGCGACTCACCCATTGATTATCAAATTTGTTATGATTAAATAAAATCTTTTTATTTAAAAAAATTGAATCTTTATAAATTAGTGATTTATTTTATTTTTAAAAAAAATTAAATCATCAAGTTATCACAACTTAAAATATTACAAAAAAAATTATAGGACTAACAAATTGTTACAACTCAATTAATTCCCTTTTATTTTTCTAAATTTTTGAATTATTCGTATTTCTTTTACTTCAATTCTTTTTTACTTTATTTTCGTTTTTTTAAAATCTTTTTAGTTTAGCCCATTATGTTTAAGCCCAAACAACCTAGCCCAAAGAAAAAAATATGTAGGCAACCGAAACAAACAAAAAAGGGAAAAAAACATGAAAGAAGAGAAAAGGGCTTAGTTGGAGAATGAAATGAAAACAAAAAAATAATGGTAATATAATAATATTATATATAAAGATGTATAGAAGACATGATTGCTTCAGCTTTCCATTAACTAGCATAGTAGCACTTGATATGACCGAGAAAGAAAACAATAATTTGATGCAACTTGGCGTAACCAAAAGTCATGATTTGAAGTAACTTTCAGGAAATTAAAAAAAAAACAAAGGAAATTCAAAGTGAACGAATGGAATACAGAAAGAGAACTGGGAAAATGGTGGGAATATGAGATCGCATTTGGTGGTTGCACAAAAAAATATTTGGACCACTCAACCCATTAAACTAACCAGAAGGATAAGTACCTGCTCTTACTCGTATAGTTAAATATATCAGAGCAAAGATGTTCTGAAGTCCAGCAAAATTCAACAAAGACTACCTTTCAAGCTTCTCTTTGTTGCACCCTTCCCTGGTTTCTTCTCCGATATCACTCCCAGATCCTCTCCAACATCTATTTCTTTTGTTCTGTTAGGATTTTTTTTGGTCAAAGTATTATCTCCCTCTCAACTCTCCCCACTCTCTGTTTTTTTTACACTGCGCCGCTCTTCACTTTTTTTTTTTCACCCCAGAATTCCTTGCTCAGTTCTCTCTGTTTTCCTTTAAGAAAATCTCCCAAAAGCTTTTTTTTCTTCTCTCTCACACTCCAATGTCCTTCTCACCTTCTCTGTGATCCCTCCAGAAAATTCTCCAAATTTTTTTTCACGCCCCCTCTCTTAAAAAAATGTCCTCTGTATTTATAGAAATCTCCAACCTCTTCAAATCCTCATCCTCTCTCTCCTTTTGTAAGGCAGAATTGGTTCTCTCCAATCCTCAGCAAATTAGCTTAGGTAGCCTATAAAGTAGCTCAACTGGTGCCGCCTAGTTCTGTCTCTATTTCCATGATTTTTGTAACCTTCCTTCAATCTTCTGCAATTTTTGTCAATTTCCTTTTCTCGAACCTTGAGTTCTTTTGCAGGTTTTCTTAATTGTCAATAATTGTCAGCTTTTCTGACAATTCCTACAAATCAATAGTGTGTAGCAGTTTTGTTCAAGAAACTAATTGGACAGTATCGTAAGTCGTAACAATAAGTGAGTGGGTGAGAGTGAGTGAATTATTTGCTGCTAGATGTTAAAATTTTTTCTAACAAAAGTCTGATCGTGGAAAATGAAAATTATCATCTGCATGTGGTTTAGCCACACACTAAATCAATAAACTTTGAATGGATGCTTTTCTCAACAAATGCAAACGTGTCTTTTCCATGGCAAAACTTTTTTTTTTAATCGAAATCAAGCATTTTTTTTATCCATTTTATTTTTATTTTATTTATTATTTTTATATTATTATTTATTATTATTTTTTATAACATAATTAGAGAATTTAATCAAGAAAGTGAACAATTATTAATTAACTATTTTTTTTCTTTTTTCTTCTTTTTAAGGCCTAGATAAAATTAGGTGTTCATAAATTGTGATGTGAGAACATTATTAATTTGGTATTGTGGAATTTGGGTGTTATTTGTGGTTGGAACAGTTTGGTTGGGTGGGTAATAAAAAGGTGTAGGTGTAAGTGTTTGGTATGAAAAGTGAAGGTTAGGATTATATAATAGTTAATGACTTGGGTATTGTGGTGAATATCGAGGTCTGAAGGTATGTTGGTGTTGGACATAATTCACTTCAGATTCTTTCTTTTTCAGCTGGAATCTTTCTTAGGAGCGGTATCTTTTGTATTACTCACTGACAACTTTCCAACTTTGACTAAAATCTCGATCCTTTCTCCCAAAGTGATCAAGTCAACAAAATCTTTATAGGTTGATCTGACCATTGCCCCGATAAAAGGATTTCTCAAGGTTCCCAAGAAATATGAACACATCTCAAACAGTGTCAATGAGGGTTGAACTTGAGCCGCCAAGGCTCTCCATCTTTGTACATATTGTTTGAAAGATTCCTCATTTCTTTAATGCATTGAGCTCAATTGTTCCCGAGTTGGGACTGCTTCCAGGTTAAATCGATATTGTCCTATAAACAGGTTTTCTCAGTCATCCCAAGAAGAGATTTTAGAGAGGTCTTGTTGGATACATCATTCTAAAGCAAGCCCAATCAAGCTTTCGTGAAAGAAACTAACAAGGAACTTCCAATCCTTTGAACACATTGACATTTTGGTAACATATGTTTTTAGATGGAAAAATAGGTTGGTGCTTCCATCATATTTGTCGAATTATGGAATCTTAAAGTCCTTTGGGATGATAATGTTAGCAGTAGGACACAACTCTTCTACCCTAAGGGGACCATAGGTGTTGGGACCCTTGATTGCTTTAATTTGTTCTTCCATCTATTCCATCCATTCTTTCTTCATCTTATCATTTTGAATGGCTGCATGACCAGTCCCGGCAAGAAATTTTGTTGACATTACAAGCGGTTGTTCTCATGTGAACTCAGTGTTACCATGAACCTCATTTCAAGTACCTTCCAATGAACGATACTCTTCTCTGATAGGAATCACTAATGGTGCAGTGTTCGAGGTTCTTTCCACAAAAGATATCTCAGTGATGACCCTAGGGTTTGTCCCCATGGAAGTGATAGTTGGCGGGTGCGAATGTGCTCCAATCACTCTTATATTTCCAACTGCCCCAATCAAGGTGAGGGTATCCCTCATGGCCGACAACATTTCCTTCATTCTTCTCTGAGACTCTGTCATTTCATTCATCATCCCTTTCATCTCATTTACTTCCATACTCAGATTTCTTCCTTCATTCTCAATTGCTATCACTATAAGCTTTGTTCGAGCCATTGTGTTATGAAGTCAGATTTGATTGGTGTCTTCTTTCCTAGATTGCACAATGGTTCCTTCTCTGACCTATCAAAACAAAATAACATCAGACAAAGAATGAACTTTGGATGAAATGAATGATATGTATGAGATGCATGAAATGAATGAATTTTGGGATGAAAACATTTTCTCTTCTTTTTTTTTTTTTTAAATGTTAAGAATGCCCAGAAAATGTAAGATTTTTCTTTTTTTTTTAAAGAAAATGCTAGGAATTCCATGAAAATGTAAGATGATGTATTTTTTTAAGTTTTTTTTTAAAGATGCTATGAATGCCATGAAAATGTAAAATGATGTATCCTTTTTCTTTTTTTTTTTCTTAATGCTATTTTTTTTAAATGAAATAATAAATGACATGAGAAATAAATAGATAGAGAAGATTTTTTTTTGCTAGGAATGAAAATGTAAGATGATTCTTTTTCTTTATTTTTATGCTAATTTTTAAAAAAAATGCAAAAATGAATGACATGAGAAGAAGAATTTTTTTTTTTTTGGAATGAAAATGTAGGATGATGTATTTTTTTGTTTTTTTTTAAACCCTTTTTCTAAAAATGCTATGAATGCAATGAAAATGTAAATTGATTTTTTTTAAATGCTAGGAAAATGCAAAATGATGTATCTTTATTTTTTAGCCTTTAAAAAAAATGATAAGGTGCTATGAATGTCATGAAAATACAAGATTTTTTTAGAATGCTATCAAAATGCAAGATTTTTTTTTTCTCTTTAATTCTTAATGCTGATTTTTTTAAAAAAAATGCAATAATGAATGACATGAGCAATAGATAGGTAAAGAAGTTTTTTTTTTTTGCTATGAATGAAAATGTAAGATGATGTATTCTTTTTATGCTGATTTTTTTTTAAAAAAAATGCAAGAATGAATGACATGAGAAATTGGTATATAAAGAAGAAGTACGCCCATTTTGTGCCCTAGTGAAATTGCCTTAAACTTGGAGATTTCTATCCAAAGGATCTATGAATCCTTTTAATTCGTGAGAATTTTCATTTGGTAACTTTTCTATTCTAAAGGCCTTTAGAGCTAAGTTTCATTTCAGAATGGTGACCACAAATAGTGGGTAAACCACTAGGTGTGAGACATTCGTGAAAAAGGCACATTCTAGATGAGATTTTTATGATAACCAAACAGGATGTATATCCAAAATGACTACCACTACGCAACATCTACCTAACTTAGGCTTCACTCAAACCTGGGTATAGGGCCCCACTCGAATGTGTGTGATAAATGTATAGGTACGGTGGGTGTGGGAGCATACAAACCCTCATAGTCCTCAAGACTACTCATATACTGTAAAAACATATATACAACAGCTAGCCAGCAATCATCTACCCTAAGGTTTTAATAATTAACCACAAAGTATTAAAAAAAATACAAGTAAATCATGTCAAAATGAACACAGGATAATGCCATTAGACATTTACATAAAAGTACTAAATAAAATCTATTTACAAACAAATAAGAAAATAAAAATAAGGACAAAAGAGGGTAAAATAAATAAATAAAGATTATTAATAATGTGCACAACTAACAACAACAGGCCTGACTCTCCAAGTATCGCCAGTGAAGTCGCCATCTGTCGCAACCGTGATCGCGGTGAAAAAAAAAATAGCAACTCATGAGATTTTAGAAAATGGAAATAGAGTCGCCACCAATTTTATTTGAATTTAGAAAAATTGGAAAACCTTTCTTAAAAAATAGTATTTGAAACCATATTAGATTCGGGAGTCGGTTATGCATAGGGAAGGGTAGAAACTTAATCCCACAACACCCCTAACACACCTGTCCTGAGATGGTACCTTAAGTTAATTGTGTAAATTTTAATAACCTCAAATATATTTATTTTACCATTTTTAAAAAAATATTGTAACTATAGAAGAAAAGAAACAAACACATTATGAAAATTTAATTTTTGGCTTGACAGAATAAAGATTTTGCTGCTACGTATCTCCGGGTGCAATGAGGAACTCAAAGTCACGTAGTTCTCTATAAAATAATTGTGGGTTTTTTTTGTTTTTTAAAAATCTATTTGATTTTAAAAAAATGAATCATCAAGATGTCACAACTCAAATGATTCTAAAAGTTTAGTGATTAACAAGTTGTCACAACTTAGCTAATCCCGTTTTCTTTTCTTAAAATTGTTCCAATTTTCTATTTTATCTTTAAAAAAAATCATAACCTTTGTGAATTAGTTGTTTTTGATTTGTTTTTAAAAAAATTATTTGATTTTTTTTCAAAAAAAATGAATCATCAAACTTTCTCAACTCTGATAATTTTAAAAGTTACAAGATTAGCAAACTGTCATAATTCAGCTAATCCCGCTTTATTCTTCTCAATAAAGTTCAATTATTTTATTTATATGTTTCCATTTTTATCATTTTTTTTAAAAAAATGAATCATTAAACTGTCACAACTCAGATGATTTTAAAAATTACAAGATTCACTACAAGAAAATAGTAAATTTGTGGCAGATTTTTTGCGGCGGATTCGTATCCGTCGCAATTGCTAAAGGCGTTGCGGCGGATTATGATCCGTCTCAATTAGAGACGGATTTTGTGGCGGATAATTTTTGTGGCAGATTTTTGCGACGGATTGGCCGCCACAAATTTTTCCAGCGATAATTTCCACTGTGAAAGACTGTAGCAATTGGGAAAAAAATGTTTGCGGCAGAAATATCCGCCTCAAACTTAATAAAATATTTAAAAAAAATTAAAATTTTTGTGATGGATAAATCTGCCACAAATATCCGCCGCAAACAATAAGCTGCAATTTAAAATAAATTTTGTGGCAGATTTTTTCGCCGCAAATATAAAACTAATTAAAAAATTATGAAAATAATTTGCGGCGGATGTATCCACCGCAAAAATCCACCGCAATTTAAAAATTGAATTTGCAGTGAAAAAATTCACCGCAAAAAATTCACCGCAAAAATTAGATCTACCTCCTGTCTTCTTCTTCCATTTTCATTTTTACGAATCCATAGATTTTTCCTTCAGCTCCTCCACTCTCTCAACCGACCGGTGACCTCCACTGCCCGCCGCCACCGATCGCCCACTGCCGACACGCGTGAGCCACCGTAACCGGTGACCCGCGACTCGCGCGAGCCACCGCGACCCGCGCCTCACACGCTAGCCGCGACCCGCGCACTGCCACCCACTTACCACCAGTCGTTCAGGCACCGTCGGCAGTGACTCACCGACCCGCGCCGTCGGCAGTGACCCACCGACCCCGCACCGCCACCCGCGACCGGTGGCACCAGCCCCTGCGACCCACCGACCCGCTACAGCGGCAAACCGACCCGCGCACCGCAACCCGCGACCCCCCAACCGCGCCGCACCGCCGCCTGCGACCCCCCGACCCCGCTGCACCTGCGACCCGGCCGGCCACCACTGCTCCACGCCTCCACCAGTCCGCCCACCTACCAAGTAGGTACCCCACTGTTAATTGCTTGCTCTGTTCATTGGTTTAGTGTTTGAACCAATGATTTGTTTGCTGAGAAGATGAGTGATTTGTAGATTGTGAAATAGAGATTTAGAATTTGATCACATGGTAACGACTGGGTTTCAAAAATTTATCTCTATGATCAATTTGAATTTGATTATTGCAATGTACTGTGACTCTGCCTGGTATTGTTATCTTTGTAATATATTTGATGCATGTGGTAAATCGTATTACCGAGCGAAGCCTTAGTTTCCTGTTTGAGATTCAATATTAGTGAGCACACGTACTTTTTGAAGGAAGTGCTCATTGTATTGAATCTTGAATTGTCCAATTTAGACAGTTTAGGAAGAAACTTTTACTTCACTTGATTATAGTTACTCATTAAATTTCATACCATATACTTGATGAAATTTTGTTGTGCAACATATCCTTTTGTTCTTTGGGTGCACACTTGATCGTGGTAGATGTCACCACTTTCTAGTCGTGCACTTGGAGACCAATGGGAAATGCTGTCGAAATTTTGTCAAGTATATGATGTGTGATTTTTAAGAGTACTATCAATCAAGTGCTGAAAAGGTTTCTTCTTGAATGGGATAGGGTCATACCATGTCAAGAGATTTTAAGATTTTGGAGATAATAGTTGTTTGCATTGAAATATTTATACAAGTATAATTTTAAAATGTATTAATTATGCAACATATGTTGTGCATTTTACATTTTTGTATTTTGATTTAAGTGAAAAATTATAATTACAGAAAATGGTAGTTCCAGAAAATCGTAGATGGATGTATAATAGGACTCATTCGGGTCGTAGAGGACTTACACAAGATTTTGTACGTGGAGTTGAAGAGTTTGTGAATTATGCATGTCGATCTTCTCATTACTTAAGTGAATGAACAATTAGGTGTCCATGTTTGATGTGTTATAGTGGGAAATTGTTGAAACCTGAGATTGTGAAAGTTTATTTGTATAAAAAAGGATTCAAACCTAGGTATTGATATTGGACAGATCATGGAGAGGAAGAGCCTGATCCAATTAGTGTAGATATAAACTTTGATGTGAATACTGCTAGTAGTCCTATATTAGAGGAGGAAGACGTGGTTGATAGATATCAAAATATGGTTTGTGATGCGGCTGGAACAGAATTTGGGGATTTTAGGAGTCGTTTTCAATGGAGTGTTGAGGAGCCTCCACATCCAGAGGCCGAAGAGTTTTATGATCTATTAAATGCTTCAAGTCAACCATTATGGCACATCGGCTGCGAAACTCATTCTGAGTTATCCTTGGCAGTTCGAATGTTAAGCCTCAAATCTGATTATAATGTAACGCATGCGTGCTTTGATTCATTTATGGAGATATTAAAAGAGGTTGCTCCTCCAGGATCACGAATTCCTCTGAATTACTATAGAACAAAAAAACTAGTTTCTAAACTCGAGCTTGCTTCAAGAAAAATAGATTGTTGTGTAAATAGTTGTATGCTATACTATGACAATGCCAGACAATGTAAGTTTTGTGGTGCTGAAAGATACGAACTTCGTAAAACCAGTAATGGAAATAACAATGAAATTTTGATGAAAAGAATGCATTATTTACTTCTTATTCCTAGGCTGAAGAGGTTGTATTCCTCTATGAGCTCATCTGCACACATGGGATGGCATGCTGAAAATAATAGGAAGTTGGGGGAGATGTCTCACCCATCCGATGGTGAAGCATGGAAGCATTTTAATAGGACATATCCTGAATTTGCAATTGATCCTAGAAATGTTAGGCTTGGTTTGTGTCTGATGGTTTCACTCCATACAATCAATCTGCTTCTCCTTATTCTTGTTGGCTGTGATAGTCACTCCATATAATCCGCTCCCGAAATGTGTATGACTCTTGCCCATACATGTTCCTAACATGCATTATTCCCGGCCCTAACAATCCCAAGAGCAAGATTGATGTTTATTTACAACCATTAATCGATGAACTGAAAATTTTATGGGCGGGTGTTTTAACTTATGACGTGTCAAGCAAACAAAATTTTATGATGAGGGCGGCATTGATGTGGACAATAAATGACTTTCCAGCATATGGAATGTTGTCTGGATGGATGACTGCTGGTAAATTAGCATGTCCATATTGCATGGATCAAACAAAGGCATTCACTTTGAAGCATGGGGGAAAAAATTCGTGGTTTGACTGCCATCGTCAATTCTTGCATGTTGATCACATGTTTAGAAGAAACAAAAATGCATTTAAGAAGAAAACTGTGGTGACTGATTTGCCTCCACCAAGATTATCTGGACATGAATTAAGTGAGATTGTTGGTATCTTTAGTAAAATAACTGAAATGCAGTCGTGCAAACACCATGGGTATGGTGTTTATCATAATTGGACTAAGAAGAGCATATTTTGGGAGTTACCATATTGGAAGGATAATTTAATTAGGCATAATTTAGATGTCATGCATATTGAGAAAAATGTCTTTGATAACATATTCAACACTGTTATGGATGTTAAGGGCAAAACAAAGGATAATATCAAGGCAAGAATGGACTTAAAAGAATATTGTCAACGACCAGAATTGGAGCTTATTGACTTTCCAAATGGTAAGATCATGAAACCAAAGGCTAATTATACTTTTACAAAAGAGCAAAAGAAAATTGTTTGTGAATGGGTGCAACATTTAAAAATGCCAGATGGTTATGCTTCAAACTTAGCCAGATGTGTGGACATGAATCAATTACGATTGTGTAGGATGAAGAGTCATGATTGTCACGTGTTTATGGAGAGTTTGCTTCCAATTGCTTTTTCTTTGTTGCCAGATCAAATTTGGAAGCCATTGACTGAATTGAGTCAATTTTTTAGAGACTTGTGCTCAACGACTTTGACAGAAAAAGACATGCTTCAAATGGAACAAAATATTCCGGTGATTTTGTGTAAATTGGAAAGGATATTTCCACCGGGTTTCTTTGATTCCATGGAACATTTACCAGTCCATTTACCTTATGAAGCAAGAGTAGGTGGGCCAGTTCAATACAGATAGATGTATCCATTCGAGAGGTACTTAAACAAGATAAAGAAAACAGTTAAGAATAAAGCTCGAGTTGAAGGTTCTATTTGTGAAGCTTATTTGATTCAAGAGATATCTCATTTCTGTTCATTTTACTTTGAGCCTCATGTTAAGTCAATGAGAACTAGAGTTGGACGAAATGATGATACAGATGAAAATATGTCAATGGATCGACTTTGTCAATTTTTAATCAACCCGGCCGAGGTTATGGAACATCAAAAATACAATGGCTAAATGATGCTGAGATGAAATCTGCGACATTGTATATCTTGCTAAATTATGAAGAAGTTGAACCATACCTCAAGTAAGTGGTACTAATAAGTTAAATTTAAATTTCAAATGTATTGCTAACTAACAATCAAATCATAAACTTTTCATTTTTCAGTGTTTTTTTGCAACATTTCAACATTCCTGAGAAACATTCAAATGAAAGAATAAATGCAAATTTTATAGAGTGGTTCAAAAGTTATGTAAGTATTTCAACATTACTAAATTATTGATCCCAATCATTATATATGATATTTACATCATTAACATTAACTATATTTTTTTCTAGGTTCATAATCCACAAAATATGGTGAATAATTCTTACTTGCATGATTTGGCATGGGGGCCTAGTAGATGTGTGACATCTTGGCCAATGTATTTTGTTAATGGATATAAATTTCACACAGATGCTTGGTCAGATGGGAAGAAAACAATCAATAGTGGCATGTGTGTTAAAGGCTCAACTAATGGTGAAAATGAAAATGATTATTATGGAATACTAAAAGATGTGGTTGAGTTAGAATATCCTGGCGAACCAAAAAAAAGTTGTTCTTTTTAAATGTGAATGGTTTGATCCTATGATTAATAGAGGTACAAGAGTTCACAAAGATTATAAGATTGTCGAGGTTCGACACACTAGACGATACGAGAGGTTTGATCCTTTTATCCTTACTTCCTCTGCGAGACAAGTGTATTACGTTCCTTTCCCTGGAAAGAAAAAGGATAAGGTCCAATGGTGGGTGGTAATATAGACTAAGGCAAGAGGTCGAGTTGAAATTGAAAGTGCCCAAGAAATTACATTTCAGGATGATACTATGACTCCTGTGGATCCAATTGTTGATGTGGATCTCATTGACCATTTGCAAGACACTAATGCGGTTTTTGATATAGTTCAAGATGTTGGTTCTAGTAGATAGGATGAAAATGATGAAGATGAGCAAAGTTTTAATGACGACAATGATGAAACATCTTCCAATCATGAATATGAAACAAATAGTGATGAGGACAATGTTTTCTCATAACTGTGAGTATAGAATTATATTAATATGTTGTAGTTACTAGTTATACATTAATTATTGTGTTATGTTTGGAATTTATTTACATTATAATTTTAATATTTGTGTAGATGTCATCATCACGAGGTGATAAGGGGAAAGGGAAGGAGAAGGAGAAGGAACAACCTCGACGTCTTAGGATCAATATAGGGAGGCCACCTAAGGGGCAAACATCAGGATCATCTCCACCCCCAGATCCAATATTACCCACTACAGGTTTACTTCAGCCACCATCTTCTGAGTACATTATGATACCCACACCTGGATCACAGCGTCCGTCACATACTTCACATTCACTACATGGTACATCGTATGATTCTGGGTCACCTACTATTGGCCCGTCACAGAGTACCCGTGAGTCGCCGACTACCCGTGATTCTAATATTCCCATTTCTGCAACAAATCAAAGCAACAAGACATTTGTTGAGCCCGATGGTGATTTTGGGTATGTGTACAACTACTTGTTATTCATTTATAGTTATGCGCATTCAAATTTTTTTATTTGAGAATATTTACATTTCCTTTTTTAAATTGTATCGTAGGTTTCTGCCATCTAAACCTGCTGCTGATGCCATAACAAAGATTATACGATCTAGGTATAATCAACCTTGGACATCTTGGGGAGAAATGTGGTTTCGAGAGTTTCAAGTATGTATCATTTTTTATCTATTTAATTATGTTTGTTTGTCTTGTAATAGTGCAAATTTTTTTAACTTTCATAATATTTACAACATATTTTTGAAGGGTTATGTTTGGTGGATGCCTCAGCATCATAACCATATACGAAAGGCATATAATAGTCGTAGTTCGAAGAGACTATCAGGTTTACTAGGTAGGCACACAACTTAAATGAAAGGCCTTTTTGGATTGGAGAAGGCATATGGGAAGACTTATGCAGGCACTGGGCTAGTAGCGTGTATAAGGAGAAATGTCAGCAAACAAAGATGAATCGTGCTTCTGACACTGGTGGATGCTTGCACACAGGTGGTTGCATTTCTACCGGCACCCATACGCAAAAATTTGTAACTATTATCGTCAGTTGTTGAGTAATATATTTTATTATTTTGTTATTAACTTATTTTCTTATTATTACAGGCTAAGGCTTGGGGTAGAGAGCCTATAGTTGATGAGACCTTTCGTCACGTACATTTGAGGAAAGAAGATCATACTACATGGGTTTCTACAAAAGCTAAGGATGTATATGTTAGTATTTCTTAACTTAAAATTTTTTATTTTAATATTAACTCATCTTATAATAATAGCCATAACAGTTTTTTTATTTCCATCTCTAGGAGGAATTCAAAGCAAAGGAATCTGAATAATCTTCTCAGTGCTCCAATGAAGAAGGGGCATCTGGTACACAACTGACCAGTCGTGAGCTTTGGATTCAGACTGTTGGTGGGGTAAAGAAGGGGCGTGTTTATGGTCTTGGTTCTCAAGCATCTATCTATGACCATGAAGAATCATCCTCCTCAAGGCCTGGATCGAGTTAAGTTCCTGAACACGTTATTAATCAAGTTAAGTAATAGTTGCAATATTTTTTTATTAATTGGTTTTTAGAATATTGATGGATGTACTCAATCATTCCACTTTTCGTATTTTAGGTTAAATAATTTATTTGTGGAATGATTAATGAATTTGTATTTACATATGTTAATCAGGTGAAGGAGCAGTTGCAGCAGGAGATGTTGGATCGGGTTCAGGAGATTCAACAACAAATGGAGCAGCAGAACCAACAACGTGACCAACAACATGAGGCGGAGTGGAGAATACGATTTGAACAATATCAACATCAACAACAACAAATGATTGGTAATATGATGAAATCATATTTACAAGCCGCTGGCACTCAGCCAAGCCAGCAACAACCACCAATAGAAGAAGACAATGAGGATACTGAAGATGATCATGAAGATGACAATGATAATGATCATATGGATTGAAATTGATGTTTGAGGATTCTGATAATTCTTGCTAAACTTTGTATTTGAAAAAACTTTGTATGGATTATGTTTGTTTTATGAATTGCTTAAATGCATTAATAAGTTAAAATTGATGTTTGAGTGTTATTTTGAATGTATTGGCAGGTTGAAATTAAAGTCTGAGTGCTGTATGTATTGATAATAATATAATTACGGATTTTGAACAATTTTTTTAAAATATTAAAAATTTTCAAAATTTTGCGGCAAAAAAATCAGCCGCAAAATCAAATAAGACGAAGACAATTCCGTCCCAAAATCCGCCGCAAATTAGCGGTGGACAAAATCTGCCTCAAATTTGCAGCGGACAAAATCCACCGCAAATTTGTGGTGGACAAAATTCACCGCAAATTAGCGGTGGACAAATCCGCCACAAATTAGCGGTGGACTAATCCGCCACAAATTAACGGTGGACAAATCCGCCGCAAATTAACGGCATTCTAGTAAGGTTTCTGGCGTCTTGCCGAAACAATTTTGCGGTGAATTTGTGGCGGCATAATCCGCCGCAAATAAAATTGTAATGACAATTTTTGCGATGATCACGAATCCGTCGCAAAAACATAATTTGCGGTGGATTTTATGTGATTTGCGGCGGATGTATCCTTCGCAAAAATGAATCATCAAACTGTCTCAACTTTGATAATTTTAAAAGTTACAAGATTAGCAAACTGTCATAATTCAGCTAATCCCGCTTTATTCTTCTCAATAAAGTTCAATTATTTTATTTATATGTTTCCATTTTTATCATTTTTTTTAAAAAATGAATCATTAAACTGTCACAACTCAGATGATTTTAAAAATTACAAGATTAGTAAGCTGTCACAACTAAGTTAATCCTATTTTATTCTTTTCAATAAAATTTAATTAATTTATTTCTATATTTTCATTTTTATCATTTTTTATTTTTATTTTTATTTTTATTTTTTAAAACTTTCCTAAAGAAAAGAAAACAAAACAAAAGAAAGAAAGAAAAAAATAGTTTCAGCCTATTAACTAAAAGAAACTTAACCTATTCAACCCATTAGCTTAAGGTCATTTTTCCCATTAACCTTCAACTGGAGATTGGGAAGACAGCTGATGAGAAAAAAAATATTAATAAAAATGGTTTAGTTTCTAGAAAAATTATTCTATTTGCTCCACTTTCTCTTAAATTCTTTCAATCTCAATTTCTTGCAAAAAAAAATTCTCCTTTCAATCACTTTTTTTTATGCTTCTGCCAGTTCCTTTGCTTGTCTCTCCCCCGTAAGCATGGGTGTGTATCCTTGTATATATTAGAAGAAAAAAAATAGTTTTATATTTTTTTTAAAGATATATTATTATTCATATTATTTTTAATAAATATAATTGAATAAAAAATAATAAAAAATATATATATATTAAATAATATTAAATAAAATATAAAAAATATATATATATTATTTAATATAAGAATATAAGAGTTGATATTAAAAAAGAGGGTGTGTTGTGGGTGACTTGTGTTTGCAAGTTTGTGGTGATAGTGAACGTGAGATTGTCGTTGAGTGAAAATGTCAATGAGTGTGTCAGTGAGTAGGTGAGTGAGTGTGAATGTGTCTCTGAGTGGGTGAGAGTTGATTGGCTTGCTTTATAATTTTTTCTTTAGGCTAGTACTGCATAGTGGGTATAGGCTTTGCAGGTACTCAACGAGAAAGATTTGTAGAGAATTCACGTGATGTTTTTCTTTTTTTTTTTTAATTGATTAATTGATTTTTTTTAATTAGTTGATAAAAACAGACTTAGTTATTTTTATTTTTTTTATGGGCCCCGAATAAATTTCGGTGTTCACACTTTCATATATTGTTTTTCTTTTTTTATTTTTTAATCGGATATCTCAACCCCATTCAAATCTTAAAATTACGCAAAATCTTTCAATAGTATTATCTTATCTTTTATTTTCAAACTCTTGATTAATTATATTTTATTACTTGATTATTTGACTTTCATATTTATTTTTTTATTTTTATTTATCGGATATCTCACTCCTAATCGAATTCTAAACTTACAAAAATTCTTTCAATAACATTATTCTATTTACCAACACTTATTCAACATGTATTAAAATGTAATTAATATTTGTAAAATAATATTTTTGCAACATTTTTTAAAACAAATGTTACTTATTTTCTTTTTTATTTATTTATTTATTTTACAATTATTCGGACACCCATTCTCATTTGCAATGCATTTTCGTGCGTTCCCCCTGCTCCTTTTTTTATTATTTGTTTTAGTATTTTAACGTGTCTTGCAAAAAATGGATCCATGTGGAGAAGTAATTGTCCCTATGATATGTTTCGGCATGGGAATGAATCTTCTAATATTAAATTTTTATATAATTTTGTGAAGAGAAATTGACACAAAAATTAATATATGATCATATATATTTTAAGAGAGTCTTACTATTTAAATTCTTCATATTTATTTTTATCTTCATATGATAAGTCATGTAAAAATTAAACATGAGAGTATCCATTTATATTTGGGCATTCATCTTTAAATTTCAAGCTCACGCTTGGCCTCATGTTATCCTTGGGTAGGGAAGGCTATAATGAAAAAGCTTTAATTGGACTGGCAAGTGGCAACTTTCCATATAGGTTCTTTAAAGGAGTGGTTTTTGTTCGTGTCAATTTAAGTTTCTCATTTCTAGTTTGAAGCCGGACCGGTAAACATGTCATGTCACTCTCGTGAACAATATTTGAAACAATCCTATCTTTCTTCTTCAATATGGAAAAGATGACTTGGTCGTGTTTGGTAAGAAGTCAATTCGGGGATTTAATGGAGCAAAGGAAAGCCTGTATTGATTAAGAGAAATTTTAGCTTGGTTTTGAAACATAATTAATGCAGGATATAAGAAAAATATTTATTATTAATTTTAAACATATTTAAATAAATTTTTAATATTAATAAAATTAATAATAAAGATCTTTCTTAAAATATATATTAAATATATTCTAAAAATATACAACAAGTTCTCATTGAATAACTGCTTTCATAGTGTTACTTTCCTTCTACAAAATAGCAATAAATACACTTGCTTTCTGAATCAAACATAATGTCCACCGTATCTTATCTTATATTTAGATATTTTTTCATTAAAGGAACGGAACGGAATAAATGAGAATAGAACGGAAAGGAAATGAATGGAATGGAATATAATTTTCATTTTCTTTATTTGCAAGTTTCATTAACGGAACAGAATGGAACGAAATTACCTATGTGTTCTCCCTATTTCACCTCAATTTTGAGGGGAACAAAAGTTAGGCATTTGAGGGAAAGAGGGGGGAAATGATTCCCCATGTGTTCTATTCCGTTTTCATACATTTTAAAACTCACAAATAAGAGAAATCATTTCCGTTCTCCTCATTTTCTTTCTGTTCCTCTCATTACCTATCATCCAAACATAGTGTTATTTATCACTTTCTTTTGCTATAAGATCGAGGCATAATACTTTAAAGAGTCTTATTATATTTTCTTAAAAGATTTTTTTAATATTTTACTTTGAATAATGTTTGGTGTACGTTAGTATTAAGCATATTATTTTATATTTGTATGAGGTGAAAGAATTAGAGTGTGAGTATACAAAAAAAATAAAATTTAGTTTCAACATTTGATTTTAACCTATTTAATTTCTTTTTATGTGTCTATTAACTCAATTAAATATGGTTAGAAGTAATAAATGAAAAGAGATTACATAAGGTTGGAGCAACCAAAAGTTAGAGTCAAATTTTATTTTACAAAAAATAATATAAAATTAATTGTAATTAAATGATAAAAAATATGTAAATATAAAGTAATATGTACATAAATGTGTGTGAGTAACATTATTCTAATATTTTTGAGAGTGAACAACAAACTCCAATGGCTTCTTGGATTCCATAGCCTCCCTTTCATGATTCACCCACAACACAAATGAAAGAAAGACTCAATTGGTGCTTAGCGAACACTACTATAATTCTGCTTCTCACTATGTCGAACCATTAATTCATTTGAAACATGTGTGTAATGTTTCCTACTCCATCTACCAAAGTCGTTGCCCATCTAATTTTGTGGGATTGGTTCTTACATCATTCGTTCATTTGGTACATGTGTCCTGTGTAATGCTTCTACTCGGATTTAGATACTTTTATGTATACTTTTCACATGATATGTTCATGTAGAGAAAAAAAAGACATAAATGTAATTATAATATGATCTACTATTATTTATATAGAAATTATTAATTTTTGTTTTTATGTTATTCTCTCTTTTTACTTGATAAAATCATATGAAAAGTTCACATAAGAGGATTAAACATGTATAACAGTGTATAACATGATCCCTCTAGCTCACATATCCTAATCAGTGTTTAACATGTTTGCTCCAATTTATCATAAATTCTGAAACACTTAAACTACTCATTTATCCTTATAATAGAAATATATGAGATTGGGTTATATGCATCTACCGTTTCTCATCCAATAAATGCAAACTGCAACAGACAAAGACAAGAGATGAATAGGATTGTATTATTTAAATGTTGATATTGAATAGGACAGGGAGAATCTGTGCGGGGGCGTAACCATTATTTTATGTTTTAAACTAAAGGAAAAATGAATGTCGCACATCAATTTTTTTACCCCTTGTGCTATATTTTGCTTGTTTAGATAAAAAAAAAAAGCTAGTGTGTTTATTGGGAAATGTGTTTCTCTTGTATTAATACTCATAATAGAAATTATATAAAAAGAGTATAATAAAAATTATGTGGGAATATCAATGAAAATCTAAATGAGTTTCCTTTCTTTAATTCTCAACACTATTTTTGAAACTAAAAACATGAATGCATCAGTCTTACTCATATTGTGCTACATATAGGTTTTATGGCAGCATCTAATATGCACCTTATTGTGAAAGGTGCATGATGCGCCTTATTGTGAAAGGTGCATGATGCACCTTATATGAGAGTCATAAATTTATGCTTTAAATATACGAAGGGTCAGATTTGATCACATGTAACTTTTAGAACCATACATCATTCTTCTCTTTGTTTCCTCAATTGCACTGAAAAAAATCATGTTGGAAGCATCGTCTCAACAGCCGCAACAACCCATGCCACTGCAAGCCAATCCTCATCATTGCTACGCCATCATCTCACACCTCCACCGGCCACCACACCATCATCTTGTACCTCCACCAACCACGACGTCTTTTGCCATGAACCATGCCTCACCGAGCCCAATGGCCAAGACGCGCACTAGCCAAGTTCCTCGCTACCATCACGTTGCCCATAATCATCGTCAAAGCCCCTTCCTAATCCAAACTCGCCCAAACAAAATCTAAGATTTTAAAAAGACTGAAACCCATCTTCTACTAAAAATAACAAAACACATAGCACAAAAGAAAAAGGAGCATGCTTTTTATGCAAGACAAGGGGCGCTAGTGCGATTCACTAAAGGGGACAGCAACGCGGCAGCTCAGGTGAAGACATTTGATAGATCCAGCGATTAGGATTGCAATGATTTATGGTGGTGAGGTTCCCTTTAGATCATTTTGGTTTGCGTGGATGCACAAGGGAGGTAGAGCAAGAGCTGGGCGGCAAAGGTGAAGGCACGTGGTTTGAAGGGATACGAAGGTGATGGCAGCTCTATTTGTTGGTGGCTGGGTTCAGCCAACTGAAGAGGTGGTGTGTCTGGGTTGATGGTGTCATTTGGATGGGGATGATTTGGATGGTGGTGCATGTGTAGGTTTAGGAGATGGATGGATTGATGGTGGTGTACGTTGGCAGAGAATGACGAAGTGGGAGGATGGGAACCTCGTCGGCGGCGAAGTCCGCAGTGAAGAACAACGATGGATGCTCTGGTTATTAAATTAAATATATCATGTGATGGACATATATGTGACTTATCTTATTAGTTTAATAAGTAATTAAATTAAGTTAATGAGCTAAACTCTTATTGGGTAAAAGGGAAATGACAGTTTTGTAATTATAGAAACTGTCAACTTGATGGACATTAGCAGTATTTAAGAAACAATTTTTACATAAAACTTAAGGTCCTATTCCTAGTTGTCAGGGTTTTCTTCTTCCCTCACAATCACTAAAGTAGAATAAAAGAGTAAAGAAAATGCAAATGAATAGAAAGTGAGTTTTTGGATTTCTCTAATACTCTTGGAATATAGTTCGTTCTTTATTCATGGATAAAAGGTAGTATCTTTATACTTTCTTGTTTGTGGGAATCATAAATTCTAATATCCTTATGTTTTAATGGTAGTTTTCTATACTAAAATTCTTAAGAAAAACTACAAATTAACATGTGGTATCAGAGAAAAGGTTATGGAATTTATGATTCTTAATTGATGATGACTATTTTTCCCAATTGTATGAACCATAATTGTGAAAATTAGGGATTTTTATTATATTATATGATTCTTTGCTGTATTATTTTCTGCACATTACGTCTCCAACTTGGATTGTCTTTATACTTGGATGATACATCAGGTCTCTGCCAATTCTAAAGGACTTGGAAAAAGATGATCCTACACCTCTTTTAGAAGTGTAGGTACTGTACACACCCTTTTTAAGGGTATGTGATTGACAGAGAGAAAGTGATAAGAAAAAGTAAGTATAATGAATGGTATTAGATGAGGTGTGAAAATGGTGTATGCACTATTTGTGATAAGAATATCTGGGTTGAAAGGACTTAGATTGTTTTCGTACTTGGAGACGTGATGTATGAGATGTGCTATTTTGATTTAAAAAAAACTGGAGACGTGATCGCACGGGATGCTATCAACAAATATGCAGTATTTGTTTTAAAGAATATTCATTGTTGGTATGCTATCAACAAATGTGAGATTTGCAATAAATTAATGAATATTATTTTAATAGCATATTGATTTTTATATATAATGCTATCAATTTGAGATGATATTAAGTGAGATTTGTTAATCATCAAAGTTGTCAAATCTTTAAGTCAATTTTATTTCAAATTGTATGAAAATTATTTTTTCAATTACCCAAAGAATGGATGTTGTGAATGACATGATGACTATTTGTATATGGCTAAATTGGAGTTCATTGTTATAAGGTATTTAAGGATTGCCCGAAGGTTGATTAACTGCCTTTATAATAAATGGACATGATTGGTGGTAATGTAAGTGCACAATTAGTTTTATTTACATATTCAAAGATAATAAACATTTATAGTTAGTGCGTATATCATTGCCAAATAATGCTAAATTTGTTAGCAACATTATGTTTGTTATTGTATGTTGATATATCACCCAAAGGAGAAATTTGATATATATTGAATGCTTAAGTGATTTGTTGTCTGAATCTGTATAATATATTAATTTATAACTCAAAGTATTAATGTTAAATATGTGATCATTATAATACCTGTTGCTATTTCTTTAAATTCACTTGCTTTGTCTGTTCCAATATTTAATGGGTTGAACTTATCTGATTAGAGTGAACAAACTCAATTTCACCTTGGTGTAATGGATCTTGATTTGGCACTCTAAGTTAAGAAACTTGCTGCTATTACTATTGCTAGTAGTAATGAAGAGAAAGCCCATTATAAGGCTTGGGAAAGGTCAAATAGACTGATCTTGATGTTTATGCGAATAAGCATAGCAAACAACATCAAGTTGACTATTCTCAAAACTGAAAGTGCTAAAGAATTTATGAGTTTAATGAAAGAGTGCTCCTAAACTATTGATAAGTCTCTTGCTGGGACATTAATGGGTACTCTAACCACCATGAAGTTTGATTGTTCTCATACTATGCATGAACATGTCATTGAAATGACAAATATTGCAGTAAGATTCAAGCTAGTCTTTGGGAATAAAAGTGGATGAACATTTCCTTGTGCAGTTCATTTTGAACTCGTTACCGCTTGAGTATGGTCCATTCCAAATGAACTATAATACCATGAAAGATAAATGGAATATGCATGAATTACACAGCATGTTAGTTCAGGAGGAAACCAGACTTAAGAACTAAGGAAATCACTCTATTCGTTATGTGAACCATCAAGGAGCTAAAAAGAAATATGGAAAGGGAAAATGACCATTAAAGATTGATGAGTCTTATGTCAGAACCCAAAAGAAAGAGTTAAACAATAATAGATGTCATTTCTGTGGGAAATCTAAACACTTTCAGAATAATTACTCAAGGCATAAGGCTTAGTTCGAAAAAAAAGGTAAGCTTAATGCTTACATATGTTTCGAATCAGATTTAACTGAGGATCCCCATAATACTTGGTGGATTGATTCTAGATGTACAACTCATGTTTTTAATACGCTGCATGGATTCTTTACAATCCAAACCATAAGTCCAAATGAGAAGTTTGTCTTCATAGGGAATAAAGTGAAGGTTTCAGTGGAAGGTGTCAGGACTTACCATTTAATCTTAGATACTAGATATCATTTAGATTTTTTTTAAACTTTTTATGTACCTAGTATTTCTAGGAATTTAGTTTCTTTATCTAAACTTGATGTTGCTGGGTACTCTTTTAGGTTTGGTAATGGATGTTTTAGTTAGTATAAGCATACCTATATGATTGGTTTTTGTATACTTTATAATGGTTTATAAAAATTGAATCTTGATAATTTATATGCTGAAACTCTTATGACCTTACATCATAATGTTAGCACTAAACGTAGTTTAGTGAATGAATATTTTTCTTACTTGTGGCATAAACGTTTGGGTCATATTTCCAAAGAAAGAATGAAAATGTTGGTAAAGAATGAGATATCCTTCTAGATTTGGATTTCATTGACCTTAATATTTGTGTGGATTGCATTAAGAGAAAATAAATAAAACACACAAACAAAGGTGCCACGAGAAGCACTCAGCTTCTTGAAATTATACACGCCAATATATGTGGACCCTTTGATATCAATTCTTTCAATAAAGAAAAGTACTTTATCTCCTTTATTGATGATTATTCACATTACGAATATATCTATTTACTGTTGGTGTATGCCCTAGAGGCCAATACATTTTCTGTATTTACATACATTCTATTATGCTATTTTATATATGAGGCATTTCATTTATTGTGTTCTTTTTGATAAATATAATAAAGTCCTTAGAATAGTAAGTTTGATGCCATAGGACATCAAGTGGATAGCTTGATCGTGAGATCCTTTTGGTTACAACACTATTCTTAAATGTCTCTAGTCAAGTATTATTGTTAATTAGGACAACAATAATACATTGAGACTAGTATGTGCATAGACTGATGACCACATCTCACGGGTCATGGATATGAGATATATATCGAGTCTTCACATGGGTACATATTAGAGTAATGATGTACTTGACTGACCCACCATGAGAACACTACATGGATCGTTACATGAGTGTCATAAGTGATTCTCATAGTGACAATGGTGTTTGTGGTCCTTTGACCTAAACTCACTACGATTCCTACATGAGGAGTTGTGTATTTTAATGCCATCAAACGTCATCTGTAATAAGGTGATTATAAAGTTAGTTATTGGACATATCGTGAATCATGCAGAGGGATGTGAGTGACCTAGAGATGAGATTTGTCACTCCTACATAAAAGGAGCGATATCTTCAAGCCCCCTGATTGAGTGAGACTGCGAAATGCATGGCCATACTCAAATGAGTCAATATGAGATACTGATCTCATTTGTTGTTACAAAGTCTACTCGAATATCGGGAAACGAATGATTAGACTATACAAGGGTGACGCATTCAATGTCTTGTGTTCAATCTAGATATCTTGACAAAGGAACTAAACAACACGAAAACATTGGTCACGGAAAGGTTACATCACATCACTGACATTCTTATTACTTGGGTAGCAACGATGTGTTGCTAGATACCACTCACTGCTTATAATATTAAATGGGATTTTAATATTACTGCCAACGTAATAAGAACCTGCAGAGTCACACACATAGAGCAGACTAAAATTGGAGCAATGGATCCAAGTTGGACTCAGATTCAAATATGGTTCAGACTCATAACAAATGGGTCTAGGGTTGCACAGCTTACCTTGCTGCTGCTCACACTCACTTAAGGCAGTCAATATTATAAATAGTACTGCTAAGGGGGCTGCTAACATACACAATTTAGAACCCTAGCCGCACTTACAGAAAAGTGAGTGAGAGAGCGACAGGTTTATTCTCTTCTCTACGCAGCTAGCACTGTGTGAGAGACGTGAGGCTTCTCTTTGTGGACATTGGACGTTCGTGAGTCTGTTCGTGTGGATACCACAGAGACATCGTTTCTATTATAGTGTTGGTGATTCACGCTTCAAGAGGTAAATCATTTAAAAACTTGAATTATGACTTTTTCGCATGGATCCTCGGTGGGAATCCCTGTTTTCCGCTGCATGTTGTATTCGTAATTCCCAACATTTACTACATGAGAAATCTTAAGCAATGAATGCCTTGGAAATTTATGTAAATGAAATTGAAAAGTAATCAGATAGAAAGGTGAAAATCGTAAGGTCAAATAGAGGTAGTGAATACTATGGAAGATTTGATGAAACTGGATAACACCCAAGTTCATTTGCTAAGTTCTTAGAAAAACGTGACATATATGCTCAATACACAATGCTAGGTACATCACAACAAAATGGTGTATTAGAAAACCGAACCTTAATAGATATATTCAGGAGCATGTTAAGTAACATGTCTTTACCCTTGTCATTGTGGATGCATGCTTTAAAAATTATCGTGTATTTGCTGAACAGGGTTCCTAGTAAGGCAGTTCTATAGACACCTTTTGAACAGTGGATAGGTAGGAAACCTAGTTTAAAGCACTTGTATGTTTGGGGAAGCTAGACAGAAATAAGAATCTATAATCCACATGAAAAGAAACTAGATGAAAAAATAATCAGTGGATATTTCATTGGATATCCAGAAAAGTCTAAAGGGTATAAATTTTATTATCCTACCCATAGTACAAGAATTGTTGAAACTGAAAATGTCCAGTTCATTGAGAATGGTGAGACCAGTGAGAGTGAAGCTTCACGAAATGTGGAGATTAAGAAAATTATAGTACAAGTTCCTTTCACTTGTGCTTCTACTTATGAAATTGTTATTCCTTATGTTGTTGAACTGCATAACAATCAAGAAGAGTAACAAATTAATAATCCTGAAGTTAACAATGAATCTATAGTAGAACAACCATAAGAAATAACATTAAGAAGATCTCAAAGAGAAAGGAGATCTTCTATTCCAAATGATTATGTGGTGTATCTACAAGAGTCAAAAAATGACTTGGGAATTAATGACAATGATCCAGTTTTGTTTTCGCAAGCCATTAAAAGTGATAATGCTAATAAATGGTTAAATGTCATGAAAGATGAGCTTAAATCAATGGAACACAATGGTGTATGAGACCTTGTGAAATTACCTGAATGGTGCAAGGGAGTTGGGTGTAAATGGGTCTTTAAGACTAAGCGTGACTCTCATGGAAACCTTGAATGCTACAAGGTCCATCTTGTTGCCAAAGGTTTTACTCAAAATGATGGCATTAACTATAAAGAAACATTCTCACTAGTTTTCAAGAAAGATTCTTTTAGAATTAGCTCATTATGATTTAGAGTTGTATCAAATAGATGTGAAAATTGTCTTTCTAAATAGAAATTTAGAGGAAGATGTTTATATAGATAAATCAATGGGGTTTCAGTTGAGGGGAAAGAACACACGGTGTGTAAACTTAAGAAATCAATATATGGACTTAAGCAAGCTTCTCGGCAATGGTATCTCAAGTTCAATGATATTATTGTATCCTTTGGATTTAAGGAAAATACTGTTGATTGATGTATATATAAGTTTATCTTTATGATTTTGTATGTTAATGATATCTTACTTGCAACTAATGATCTTGGTCTATTAAGTGAGACTAAGAAGTTTATCTCTAATAACTTTGAAATGAAAAATATGGGAGAGGCAAGTTATGTGATTGGAATAGAAATATTCCATGACAAATCACAAGAATTGTTAAGCTTGTCTCAGAAAACATATATCAATAAAGTTTTAAAGAGATTTAGAATGGAAAAATGTTCAGCATCACATGCAAAGAAAGTCTTAAGATACTTGCAAGGAATTACTACAAGAAAATCAATATTTAGCTACGGACAAATCCGTTACTAATTGGGGAAAATTTGTCGCTAAACTTAATTTAGCTACGGATTTCATTTGTCATTAAAGTCATTGCTAGATTGCTCCACGCTAAATTTAGCGAGGGAAATGAGTCCATCGCTAAATTAGCAACAAATAATTCCCTCTCAAATCTGTTGCTAAATTAGCAATGGATAATTCCCTCGCATTCTATCGCTAAATTAGCAACGAATCCCAAATTGCATTTAGCAAGGGACTAATCCGTCGTTAACTAGCAGCAACCTATGCATTTTTTTTAATGTAACATCTAACCCCTGTTTAATTTCTCGTAAATTGAACATAATAAAATACCAATAAACATAAAATAGTATCCATAATTACTTGCATAGCATGAAATATATATATTAACATAGCCCAAAATATCATTTCAAGCAAATAGTTTGAAACTATCTACATTATCAAAAGATACTTCCAACATGGCACAAAATGGTATACATAGACTTACACAAGTTGTGTCTTCCTAAGCAAAAGTTAAGTCTAAAACTGTCTATGTAAAAGTTAATATTCATGGGGTGGGTAAACTAAGACCATTTGGTGATGCTTGTGTAAGATTCTCTTTTTGAAAAGTACTTGAAAGTAGCCTAACAACAATTTGTACCTCCTATTGTACCACCTCTTAAACCACTATTCTCACATCTCCTAGCCTTTTCTCAATCTCGGGTCGGACAGCTTCTTCAAACTTAAGTGCATTAGAATAATGATGTGTGGAAGTGTTAGAAGTACTAGTTATAAAATTTAGTGGGCAAACCACAGATGATTGAGATCCTAGGCCATAAATTCTGCCTTTCTTTGGCCCACCAACAACTTTAACCCAAAGTGACAACTCTTCTTGATTATCTAAGCCATGTTCTGCTGTTATATCATCTTCACACCTTTCAAATGTGTCACCAACATGCTCTTAGAGTTTTCTCTTTTTAAGTACTTTATAATTTTCCTGAAAATATGATATAAGAATTAGTTCATGCATAAAAAATAAGTTGCTCATAGAGAGAGAGAAATAAAGACATTACAATCAAACTGATCTCTTAATGCACTGAAGACTTTCTAAAAGAAAATTGTTTACAAGCAGTCTATCCTACGTAACTACCAAAGACAATAATATTCTTACAATAGGGAAAAGGAGAAACAAGAAAACAATGAATCTGCCATTAGCCTACTGGATGTATAAATCCTAACAAAAGTCTCTAATAATTCTCATCCTTCTTGAAAAATAATTGATTAAATAAGCAAGTTCATCACTTGATTATATGCATGAAACAAGCAAATAAATTTTGTACAGTCATTTCTCAATCCAAAATAAGAGACAATTATGTGCAAAGTTGAGTTTTGAAAGAAAAATATAAACTTTACTCAAGCACATGTCTAATCATGACTAATTAGGCAACAAAGTGAGGACATAATAATTGATATGCAACTGGTGATCAGTCTTCAACATAAAAATATATACTTTCACATCAAACGCTTACAGATATACATCCATTGTCAAAGACTCAGAAGAAAAAGGAAAGAGCTTAGACAAAAACAAAGTGTTTTTTTAATCCAAACACTAATTACTTTTGTTTTATGACACATATTTAAGTAATATAGCATATCTCCATTGAACTGGATTCTCTTCTTAGTGCCTAGTTGGCTTATGACTACTAGTTTCATGAAGGAATAACATAGCATACTTAATCCATACAGATTCTTATTCTAGATTCTTTTGCTGGAGATTTGAAAAATTTACTTGATGCCGAGGAGTGTGAAGAGAGAGACAAGGGTACCAATGACTTAAAATGTGATGAAGGAATGGTGTTAAGGGTTTTAAAATGAGAAGATGCCCAACTTTGGCTCAAGCAGAGGAGGAAGTAGAAGATGAAATAACTAAATTATGCAGGTTGCTTATGGATGGTATGTTATCTTATTGATCATTTAAGTATTATTTCCAATGTGGGAACATTGATCTTGTTAGGGCTGTTCTGATGCAATGACAAGAAGTTGTTAATTGGATCACTATTTTGACATTGAACTCAAAGATACTACTTGTCAGATTTGACTTGTTCTTTTGGCAATATTTTATACAGATGATGAAGTTGATAGGAAGAAAAAGAAGAAAGCTAAGGTCGTGGTGGAAGAAGCAAGATTGGTATCAAAGTTGCAATCAAAACACATTTGAGAACATTGAAAAAGATTGGCGCTAGTCTATTATACATCTAATATCGATTAGCCCTCATGCTTTCTATATTATGAATGAAAATTAAAAAAATGCATTAGAAAACAAGTATTGACTACATCTTAGAATAAGTTTATACAAATTAGTACCAGCCATGTGTATAAAAAGGGAGTATAGGGAGTCATGTATCTTAATAGGAACACAAGAAATAATCATACTTAATACATAACATACACACAGGAAAATAAACTGAAGTTACAATTTCAAAAACTCAAAATAACAATTAATTTGAAACACAACAGCATAAAAATTCCATAATACAAAAAAGCAAGATCTAGAGGAATTAACCTAGAAATAGAGACTTGAAAGTAATACATGGAAGCCACAAGCACACCTGCTTAATATCTCTCAATGCAGACAGTCCAATACAGATTTTCCCCATTCATAATCTTCTGTTCAAAAATTGGATGAACACAAGGTCAAGTGATGTGAAAATAACAAAATAATAATTAGAAGACACTTAATGATAAATGAGCACATTGAGTATGATGTTGTGGACAACATACTATGATGAACAAACTGGATACAGTAACTACATCAAAAGTTCTCTATACACATAACAAAACCATCCTAAATGCGGAGGAAATGACAACCACAAAGGTATGTTCTAGTCCTGAACCAGCAAAGTTGTTGTTTTGTATTGCTAGTTTTCTCATAAGATAAACTTTACATGTTAGGAATAGGAAATTTAGCATTTCATTTGGGTATGATGATCAGCTAGAAGAGTGAGATCAAAAGAGCATATACATAAGCATTAATAAACAGATGACTTCAATTATTTATAACACATGTAAAGGATACTAATTATTTCAGGATTAGTTAGAGATGTCTTGTGTGAATTACTTGATACATGGTATAGCATAGGATTTATCTTACAAAATACTAATATATTATACCCTACTACTTCTGCATGAAATTGGTTTATTATTTTCATTTGTAAATTATTATCTTGTTTTATCGGCAAACAAGTGGTGGATATGGCTTATCGTTGGAGTGGGAGCAGTCCTTGCAATATCTCTATTATGGGTTAGTATATTATTCAGGAAAATAGTATCTATATTTTCTTCCCTTAAAATATAGTGTTCACTTCCTGTCAAAAAAAATATAGTGTTAACTGCTAGGTTAAGCAGAATGTTGTGTGTAGTCAAAATTCTCTCTTATAGGGAATAAAAAAAATGGTTTTACAGTGCTTTTTAGTTGCTAGAATTTGAAATAAAATTGATCCTAGAATTGTATATGAGTAACAGGTTAGAACTTGAATATATCCTTAATTTCTTTTCTAAAAGGAGGTAAGATTTTCTCCTATAAAGGATGGAGAGAAACATTGAGTAGATGTGGAATAGTAAAATGGGTAATCATTGGTGAGAGAAAGGAGGAAAACTAAAAATTTTCAATCATATTCATTGGAAATGCTTTTTTCTTTAGAACTCTACAGAATGACTTGTTGAAGGGATATGACAAACTGAAATTCTTTTCTTTAACCTTTCTTGACCCATCCAATCGTAGGATCAAATTAGAGCTATAGCATATTCCAGATGCTAGTGCCTGGCACTGATTTTATTCCCTTGCTATATTAATAAATGATAAGGATCCTTTACAGGCTTTAAATTTTTTTTTCTGTGATAAAATATTAAAAGTAAACATGACTTATGAATCCTACCATTGGATCGCCAACTACAGGAGGTGCAGTTCAAAAACGAACTGCACTTTATCCGGATCCTAAGAACTTAAAATTTGGTAACTTAGATTTTGGATAATTTGAATGACAGATTTAATTTTTGAGAAATGTCAAATGCTACTATTTTTTTTATTTTATGAAATCACTCAATATTGACCATTGATCACTCATAGCTACCACTCGTTATGAACTACAATTTCCTATATAGCACTGGTTTTAATTTTTATCCACGATCAGTGTAAAATTTTATCATATCATTAAAAGAGTGACATTTGATAGAGTTATAATATCAATATTTTAATAATATAATAACATATAAGCCAAAATGAACTTTACACACTAATATCATGTAACTTCCTTTCATTTGATAAAGGTATCTGCTTTTAAACTAGACTAAATAGTAAATATGCATGTGAAGTTGTAGATGCGACCTATACCGTACTTAACATTTCAAATGCTTAACATTTCAAACAACATACCAAATTAAGACTGGAGATCGAGTATAACAACATCTTCAGCTAGAAATGTTAAAGGGTGCGGTAAGCCAACGAGTGATGGGGAAAGTAGCAGTTTGTCTAAAGTAGCAGAAGATAGGGAAAGCATGATTAGGAATATAAGGTGGTATCTGCCAGAGGAAGGATGGGTGAAGGTAAATATTGATGGAGCTTGCAGAAGCAAAGATGCCATGACAAGGTGTGGGGGCATCAATAGAGAAAATTAAGGGCAATGAGTGAAAGGCTTAAGCAATAATTTGGGGAATGCAAATGCCTTTATTGCAGAACTATGGGGGGGCCTAGGAAGGATTGAAACTAGCAAAGAGCTACACGAGTCTGGCTAGAAATTGACTTTAAAGCAGTTGTTCAGGCCCTAAATGGGAAAAATGCAAAATATGGTGCAGGAAGAGAGGTCAAAAGACAAGTTAGATGCTTAATCAAGGACAACTGGTTGATCAGGATTAGCTACAACCCTAGGGAGGGAAACCAATGTGTGGACAAGCTGGCTAGTACAAGCCTGGAGCAAGAACCTAGGCTTAGAATTAGGGAAAATCCTTCAGGGGAAATAAGAAATGTGATGCATTCATTGCATTGGAAGGTTTCTACTCCCAAAGGAGGTTCAATGTAGCTTTTTTTTGTTTTTGGCTTTGGCCGTTTAATCCCCAAAAAAGAATCACAAACCATTTGCTACACACAAGCTAATCTCAAGAAGTAAAGAATAATCTGCTTGTATATTTTAGATCATAAAAATGGATAGAGTTATCAAAGCCCGAATTAAAAAGTAAGCCATCGATTAATGATGTGTTGTTGAATAACAAGCCAAAAAAAAAATCTCTTCAAAGAACAAAACTGTAATTCTGAATACCCAGAAAAATTAAAAAAAGAGGTTTTGATCATTTTTGGTTCTTTTGGATGGGTTTTACTTTTAAGTTTGGTTTGGTTTGGTTTGGATTTGAACACCTCTAACATTAAGCAACCTGAAGAATGAAAATCAAAAGCAACCAGGAAAAGAAAAATTGAAAATCAATCAGGAACAACCAAAAACAACCAATAACAACCAAACAATCAGGAATCAAAAATTAGAAGCAACCAACTAGTAACAAGCAACCATTAACACAACCATTCAACCAATAAACATTTTCAACCTTACAAAACAGAGAGCAAAAACATCTCATCACTCAACTAGCAGCCCTAAACCAATTTCACACATTGCAACGCCTGAAACAAATTTTCAAAATAGGGGCAAGAGAGAGAAAGAGAAAGACAAACCTGAGTTGTGGTGATGTGGGTGAATAAGAGCAGTGGCACAGTGAGCTGGTGGATACGATGAGTGAGAATGAATTGGGTGGATACAGTGAGCTCTTTTTTTGGGTTTGGGAAAGAGAGTACAATGGGGTTTGGGATATGAAACTTTTTCTGAGTTTAGGAGAGAGAGAGCACAATGGGGGGGTTTGGGATATGAAATATGATTTGGGAGATTTGGGATGAAATTTGGTCAGAATGAATTGTTCTTTTTTAAATATTTATAATTTATAAGTTATTTTAATTTTTAGAAAATTTATAAAAAATAGGGGAAAAAAGCGGGAATGAAATAACACGAAATGTGTAGGTGCTAAAAGATTTTGCGACAGATTAGTGAGGGGGAAACCCTCACAAATTTTAGCTATGGACAAGCCGTTGCTAACTCGTCACTAAAAAGATTAAAATTTTTACCTTCGCGATGAACAAATTATTATTTGCAAATTCCATCGCTAAATTATGATTTTAGCTAGGGATATGAAATCCGACACTAAATCTTAATTTTCTTGTAGTGAATGAAGGATCACATGCTTACTTATAGAAGATCTGATCATCATGAGGTGTTTGAATATTCAGATTCAGATTTTGTCAGTTGTGTAGATATAAGAAAGTTCACATTTGGTTATTTGTATCTTTTAGCCAGAAGAGTGATATCATGGAAGAGTGCGAAGCAATCAGTTTATTGCATCCACTATGGAAGTTGAATTTGTGGCATGCTTTAAGACCATAGTTCAGGTTAAGTGGTTGTAGAATTTTATTTCAGGACTTGGAATAGTCGACAACATTACCAGGCCACTGAAAATTTATTGTGATAATTTTGCAGCTATCTTCTTTTTTTAATAACAACAAGTATTCTAAAGGTCCTAAACATATGAAATTGAAATACGTTACCATTAAAAAAGAAGTTCAGAAACATAGAGTGTCAATAGAGCACATTAGCACCGACTTTATAATTGCTGACCATTTGACAAAAGGGTTACTGCCCAAAACATTTAGTGGACATGTCGAAAGTATGAGTATTATTGCCAAGTAGGCATTATTGCATATTATGTTAATGTTTATGTTTTATGTACTTTGACACTCTGAGCTCATGAATGAATATGTTTTTGTCTTACCTATTTTCTAAGTTTGTATACATGATTAAATATGAATGATGATAACAGGTTCTATATTTAATAAAGATATTATTGTTGGATCAATTATGTGCTTCCCATTTATAGGTCATGTCAAGGAGAAGACTAACTCTGTAGTACATAAAAGTGACTATGTCGATAAATGTTATACGACTGCCATAACTCATGTTAGTTTTCATTATTGGTCATGATGAATGATGTATCCAATGTAAATAAGAGTTTGACTATATATATATGAATTCATATTATGTTTTGACAGACGTATCAAATTATAAAAAAAGTAATGTTGTATGAGTTAAGTGGGAGAATGTTAAATTAAATGTCTCATATGATGGGCATGTAACTTATCTTATTATTTTAATAAGTAACTAAATTAAGTTAATATGCTAAACTCTTATTGGATAAAATGGAAATAACAGTTTCGTAATTATAATAACTATCAACATAATGGAAGTTAACAGTATTTAAGAAATAGTTTCTACGTAAAACTTAAAGTCTTATTCTTGTTGTTAGGGTTTTTTTTCCCTTACTATCACTAAAGTAGAATAAGAGAGTAAAGAAAAGGCAAAAGAATAGAAAGTAAATTTTGGAATCTCTCTAACACTCTTGGAATTAACTTCACTTGTTATTCATGGATAAAGATTAGTGTATTTAAACTTTGTTATTTATGAAAAATACAAATTTACACTAGTGAAAGCAAGACAACCTGTAATTAGAGATATTTTTTAGGGTGCATGATGCACCATAAGTTAATAGAGTACATATTAGCATCCACCTAGATTTTATAAGTTATATGAAATATATTGATGCAGACATTTGAAAATACTGATAATGTGAAATATTAACAAAGTCTTTGGTGTGGCCACGTAATTTGGGTGCATTATTAATGGAACATAGATAAATTCTTATTTAAATCTTAGATATTTAAAGTTAGGTGTATCAGGTCAATTAGAATTTAATATTTTTATAAATTTTTGTAAAATTAATTATATAATATAAAAATCTATAAAAATATTAAGTCTTGATTAATTTAATACACCTATTTGAATGTCGAGAGTTTAAGTAAGAATTTCTCTTTAACATAAAATGAGGTATAAATGTAGGCTCACCTATCCAAAAATGCATCTTTCTCCTACTCTGCCTATGTATCTTCCTATCTTTCTTTCTTTTACTCTCTCTTCTATCTCTTTTTCCCGTCATTGGCTTTGACTTCCTTTCCCTTTTCCATGAACTTGGACCTCACAACTTTTATAATTCCTTTTACAGATTGCATGGCGTCCTTGGTTTCGAAAGATTTTACTATACTAGGGTGGAGATTGGAAGTTTAACGAATCTTTGGTTTCAACAAGAAGCGGTGAATGATACCCAAACATGATGCAAGTACTTCTATGCATCCTAATTTGTTTTTCTCTGTGTATGGTCAGACTTAGTTTTGGATTTCCTGTGATTTCAAAGTTTTTATCACAGTTTTCGTTTCTGTCTTGGCTGCAACGTGATTACAAGTGTGTGCTATACGTGTGTTTTATCATTTGTATTGCTTTATATATTTTGATTTGAGATTATAATTGCTGCTATAAGTTTAAGGAATGCCGTTGTTGTGCATTTTTATATGTTTTCCTTGTTTTGTGAAAATCTTTTGAGAAGTTTGGGATCAAAGAAAAAAAGGAGTAAGATGCTGCTTTAACCTTACTCTCAGTATGAATGTTTGTGATGAATAGCATCACTTTCACTCATTCGGTAAAAGATGCAGAAAAAGAAGAATAGCTGAGGACCAAAATTCTTTTATTGAAAATTTGCCTTGGACACGTATGAGATTATTAGTTCTGTTTGTGTTAAAGGATTTTAAATTTTTGTTTTTTTAGCAAAAGGTAAATAACAAGTTATGCTTGACAATCACGATTTATTTATTTTTTAAAAAATTACACTGTTTAAATCTTGGTTATTTATCACGACTTATGTGATATACATAATTTTTTATCAACAATGATATCTCATTATATTTTTATTTCACATCACTTTTTATACTATTCATCATATTATTGATTATATCAATTTTTTATTATTTTCTTTCACTTAATTATTATTATAAAAATAATAATAAAAAGTGTGGTAAGATAAAAAGTGTGATGAGATGAATATTTTTTATTTTTATATGTTTCAAATATAAAATTCGAAAAATAAATGATATGAAAAGTCATGACAAACAAACACACTATGGATTAAAAATAAATTATTTTATTTATTAAAAAATAATATTTTATTTTGCACTTATTATTTTCTTAGTGATTAAATTTTTCCATGGTTTTAAAAGCAAAAATTTATTGAAGATAAATAAAATAAAATGAGGAAATGGGGCTAGAGAAGTACAACTCCTTTAAGACGAAAGGAAGAGAAAGTCGTGCCTGAATGGTAGAACTCCTTCATACAATATGCTTCTTCTAATTTTTATTTTTTTATAATATTCTGATTTGATAAGTGAGAGATTACTTTCAATATTATTAATATCAGGCATCTAAATAGAAATTTTTTTTAGTAATGTTATTTTTAATTTTAAATTACATACTTAAAAGATTTAAACCTTTTTTACTGAGACAAACATACATTGATTTTAATTTTTATTTTAAAAATACAAAAATGTATATCATATAAGTCCTAGTTAGTAATTATGACTTATCTATTTTTATTTCTTGTGATTATTAGCCATGACTTATTAATTTATAAAGGATAATATTTCTCATATAATTAAACTATGCATACTGTATTTACATCATAAATTTATGTGAGAGAGATGTTAAATTAGACTATATATTATTATAAGTTTTTCATAAGATATAAAATGAGTTTGTGAATGAGTTAGATAAAAGTTGAAATATTTTAGTTGGACAAATAACGCTGTCGATTGATAAATAAGAAATCTTTCCACACCTACATAGTATAAATAGAAAAATTCTTGTGAAAAAAAAAGGTGGGAATTTTCTTGTGTCCTTTCGAAAGAATAAAAATTCATTTTTTTTAAATTAATATTATTTTTAAATAATTTCATAATTTCTTTAATACTTGTATTTTTCATTGATTCAATTACTTTAATTTGGTTGTAGGATGATTGATTCTAGGGACAAAGGAAGACTTAAAGTCAATGTAATGTTTGCGGAGTAAAGGGGGGAAAAATAAGAAAGAAAGAGAAAACCTACCAAACCCTCATATAGTGGACAATGGGTGAGAATACAGGTATCCTTATGGAAGAAAGGCTTGAAAATCTAGAAAAGGCAAAGCAAAGATTTGAAGGGTACGATCAAATTTCAAGGCCCAAGATCCAAAGGGTTCCAACTGTTCTACGGCAAAATGCTGAGTTTGCTAAGTACTGCACGCCCAAGATGATATCATTCGGTCCCATTCATCACGGGAATGAAAATCTAAAGCAGGGAGAGCATTACAAGCTTCTATGGACTTCAATGTATGGTGAGGAATACACTAAACAAACCGATAATCAAGATGCCAACCAAGCAACAAAAGTTCTGCATAAAAGGATTGGAGATAATCTTGAGGAGTTGAAGAAGCTGTTCACTGAGGATGCAATTGATCAAAGCCACACTGACGAGGATCTTGCTTGGATGTTATTTGTGGATGGATGTTCTTTGCTCTATTTCATGGAAAATGTTGACCATCAACATCCGGAAGCATTGAAGCTTAAGCTTGACCAAATGATGTATATGTGGAGAGATATTGGGTTATTGGAGAACCAACTTCCAGTGAGAGTGCTCGAGCTGCTAAGCAAAGAGGGGGCCGACTTAGATTATTTAATGAGCAATTTTATGGGCATGGGTCGGCCCAAAAGAGTCTCACTCGAAAATGCTAAACCAATTCATATACTTGATTTTGTTCGCTCAATATGCTTGTCACCCACTATGGTTCGCAATCGCAATACTAACAAAGACCATGATGATCTGGAATGTGGAAAGAATGTTGAAAACCAACAAGATAGGGATGAACACAATGGAGGATTGGATGTTTGGCAAACTTATAAGAACATACGGGATCTTAAAGCAGCAGGGATTCGAGTGATGGCAAACGAGACGAGTGATCCATGGATATGGAGTAACATCTCTTTCACCCCTAGGTGGTTTAGCGGAGAATTGAGGCTTCCACTATTTGTGTTCAATGATGTCGCGCCTTATTTCTTTCGGAACTTGATAGCGTATGAGATGTGTCCAGATTTTTATAACAACTATGAATGCTGCTCTTTCTTTTCCTTTATGGATTCCTTGATTGACAGTGCTGAGGATGTGAAGGAGCTCAGAATAGCTGGTGTATTCCAAAACTTGCTCGGGAGCGATGAAGAATTGGCTAAGCTCTTCAATGAATTGGGCAATGACTTGCCAACTAAAATGTTCAATATTTGGAGCAATGATGCGGTGGCCTATAGCAAGAAATACATTCAAGTCAAGCATCAAATCGAGAACCATTACCAAAATAAATGGAAGACATGGTTGGCTGAAGCATACAATACTCATTTCAATACCCCGTGGGCTATGCTTGCATTTTTTGCTGCGTTACTAGTACTAGCTCTCACTTTTATCCAAACATGGTATAGCGTACATCCTAAAAATGCATGAGTCTCATGAAATATGTTAGTAATAAGGTCACATGACCCGCACATCATAGTAATTAATTAAGGTTGGGATCTAAATTTTTTAATAAAAATTTACAGTGCAGAACGACGACCCTAGATGGGGGTAATGTAGCGATGATTTTCTTTTCCTATTATTGTATGGTGTTCTCTTGTTTAGATGTTCATGCTTGTACTATTTTGCAGGAGTATATCTTTTGTAACAATAAAATTGTATGGAGGATTTTTCGGTGCCATTTGTGGCATGAGTGCCACTGCCTCAGAGAAAAAAAAATCTAGGCTTTAGATAAATATTATGCTGATCTAACAGTTTAAATTAATTATTAGTCACTGAAAATGTTTTGAAAAAAAATGTTGATTAAATTCAACCAAAATTAGGTTGAAATATTTATTATATAAACAAATAAATTACATAATATAAAATAGGATAAGACTAACGTTTATAAACAAAAAAGAAAATGAAGTTTTACTCTAATTTACTAGGGTACTAAAGAACTAAAGAGTAAGAGGAAACACAAATGGGCCAATGAGGTTTGGGATGTTTGAGATCATCTTCATTGTTCTTTTGTTTTGCTTATGCAATATTATAATATGAATTTTGTTTTTTTATTGCGCTTAAGTGGTATTTAGGTTAATTTATGCGCACTTCTACTAATTTACATTCACTACAAGAAATTTATGAATTAGAGACGGAATTTAGCGAGGGAATTTTTCCCTCGCAATTCCCTCTCTAATTAGCTATCAAATTGCGAGGGATAAGCGAGGCCAACACTTTCCCTCGCTAAAATTCAGAACAAAATCCAAACGTGGATGCAACCAGTGAATAGAGAAGCAATAGCGAGTAAATTTTTTCCCTCGTTAAATTTAGCGAGGGAAGTGAGAGGGAATATTTCCCTCGCAAAAATTAGCGAGGGAATTGAGATGGAAGATGATAGCCTCGCTAAAATCAGCGAGGGATTTGCGAGGTAATAGGTTCCCTCGCTAAATTTAGCGAGGGAAGTCGCAAAAATTAGCGACGGAATTGAGATGGAAGATGATAGCCTCGCTAAAATCAGCGAGGGATTTGCGAGGTAATAGGTTCCCTCGCTAAATTCAGAGGCAGAATTGTGAGGGATTAGCGACTGGATTAATTTCCCTCGCTAAATTTAGAAATCCCGCCCACTCAGAAAAGGGCCAAAATGGCTCGTTTAGGTTACAGATCTCATTTCTCCTCCCCAAATCAAATCTCTTCCCCCCAGCAGTCGTACGACCTTCGCCTCCACCACCCAAGCCCTTCCCCGGAGCTGAGCACGGCAGCCACGCGACGCGAGTGAGCTCCCCTCCTTCTGCAGGTAAGCCCTTCCATCATTCTGCCTCCTTCTTCGTCTGTTTCTTTCTTCCGTTATTTAGCTACTGGACTTTGATAGCTATTGGGATTTTAGCATTTGTTTGACTTGTTTTGGAGTCATCGATGTTTGCGAGTACATCCATCTTCCGCTTCTTGTCCAACACGGCGAAGTTGCATTGCCTCTTTTCTATAACATTATTTTATTTTCTTCTTCCTTCTTCTTCATCTTCTTCATCTTCTTGTTTTATTATTTATTGTCCAACTCATCGTCAAAGCTCCTGTCCTGACCAAGCGAAATTGAGGTGAGAATTCCCACTCTTTTAATGGCAGGTCAATTCCAATTCATTATGCCATACTCTGTTTCCCCTATTTTCATTTCTTTTTTCCTTTGATGAGTTTCTGGCTATTTCCCTCTGAATTTCGGATATATTTTTAATTTTCATCCAATGAAAAATATGACCAGTTTAATTCTACTCTACTCTCTGTTATTTCATTCCTTTATCTTGTTTTTTTTTTCAGTCTCTGTGATGAATTTCTGTCTCTCTGGCCCCATTTTCGTATTCGTACCTGTTTCATATTATCTAATTAAACTATGATTGGGTAAGTAGTGCTGGTTGTGTTTCTTTCATATAAGTCAAACAAATCATACTGGTCACTTTTTTTTTCGGTTTAGGTAAGGTTCTTCTGAGAAGTAGCTTTAACTAGTGAAATCCAACTAGTTAAAGCCCAGATGCAGTGATCTACTGTACCACTGTTTTATAGTCCATTACTTCAATGAATGAAATGCACTAAGCTTGACTTTCCTCACCGCATCCCCCTGCCCTCAAGAAGAAAAGAGAAAAGGATACTCAGCAGTCATTCAGCTAGAATAACACCAAATTCTTGCTGGGAGTTCTTTAATAGGCCCGCTTTTATTATTTTGGAAACTGATGCTTGTTCACTGATCAAAGGTTAGAGAAGGATTTTACTAAGCTAAGTTTTGAGATGCAGGAGAATTAAAAAGCAGCAGACATAGGTCATCCTTTCTTGATACATGTGCCTAGTAGTTCTCAGACATCATTATTAGTGTTACTTTCCCCGTTGATGGAAACCTTCCTTAATTCAATTCTTCTTAAGCAACGCAAGAAAATTCCATACCCAAAGAAATACTAATTGCAAATTTACAATTAGCATAGAAAATTTATAATCTATAATCATGTTCACGTTAGCCAAACCCTGAGTGGTGTTCGGCCTACCTAAGCGGTGAGGGGGCCAACGATGGAGCCTATGAAGGTGGTTAGCTTAGGTTTGCTCAGACAGTGATATCTCAAGTGTGGTGTTTCAAGGCTAAAAGTGAAGTCAATTATTATGTTGATATCATCTATTTTTATAAGGGGAGGGAAACGTTGGCCTTGTGTGGGGTGGGTGCATTACAAAAAGAATTTTGAATGCTAGTGTAAATTTTTGGCTTTGTTAACTGTTGCAGCACTATATGACATTGATAGGTATATTATTTTGGCTTTTGCTTATATATTTCTTTTTTGTTCTACACGCTCTTCTAGATGGTTGTTATAGTTTTCTATGAGCCTATTGTGTACAGATTCTATAGCATAAATATCTTTACTCGATCCTCATGAGACAAGTATAAATCAGTCTTAGCATTTTCTATTAGTTGCCTCTAGACATAAACTATAAATGTCATGCTTTTTTATCACTGTAAGAGCAGATATGTCAATAATTTTGTCAAATAGCACATAAGTAAATTAATAATACATATTTGATTGTGTTATAATTTATTCTGTAAATGTTCTATCAAATATCAACCGTGAACCAACTCTAGGTTCAACTCGTAGGGAACCCACTCTAGGTTCGACCCGTAGGGAACCAACTCTAGGTTCGACCTCACTTGCTTGAGGGAACCAACTCACTAGACTCAACCTCACTTACTTGAGAGAACCAACTCATTAGGCTCAACCTCACTTGCTTGAGGGAACAAATTCACTGTTGCTACTACCCCATCTCAACTCAGCTTATTGAGAGAGTAAAACATTTACCACAAAACTTGCATATCTAACTCAACTTTAACTATTAAAGGAGTTACTAGTGTTTGTAGGACTCAAATCATCCCAAAACACCTCCAAATCTTGCCTAGAAAGGCTGATTTTGAAGATTACACCAAATATGCATCAAATTTCAGAAAATTCTAAAATTTTATGGGCAAATAGCTCTCTCTCATATCTTTCCAATGCCACAAACCTCACTTCATTTGGATAAGTGTAGCCAAACTTATACGACATTTTACAGAAGCTGAAACAGGAGATTTACTAGTTCACCCGTTTCTGCCTTGACTTTAAATTATAATTGGGAACAAATTACACATGGAAAAATTCTGAAATTTTACAGGCATGAAGCCTTATATGTTAGCTTCAAACTGTCAAAATTTCATGTGAAAAGGACATCGGAGGAGGAAGTTATGCAATCTGGTTTACTGGCTGCCAGAATGCATTTTCTGCAGAATCTGCCTCGGATTCAAACAGAAACTGGCGCTAATTGGCTTGGTGAAAAATTCTAAAATTTTACAGGCATGTAGCCCTATGTATTATCTTTAAAATGACACAAAAACCATGTCATTTCGATACCTGTAATGGAAGTTATGCGACAAAAACTGCAAACTGTTCAGAATGCATTTTCTGCTGCATACAATGGGAGTGCCAATGCTCCCCTACTTTGGTTCACTACTCTTCTTCCATAGCTTACTAGGGTTACTTATAATCCAAAAGGGTGTTAAACTCCACATTTACTAGGCCTATAACCAATTATGCTATTTAGATAACTAGTTTAAGCATTTGAATCCTATAACACCCTGTTTATGATACTCCTAATATACTTGTAACTCAACTTGTACTCATGCCTAGTTCTTCATTTCTAATACTTCTCAATTTTTATTTTATGCAATTCCATGTTAATTGAGATTCTAGATACTCAATCAATGGCAAACACCACGTAAAATTGAATAAAAACTTGATTTAATGGGGGATTACACATTTGTGCTGTGGCACAAAACTTGGAGTTTAACCATTCGTGGAAAGGTTCACTCTCATCTTTAAGATCCTCAATAATTCTCCTGACAATATCGGCAACGCCAACTTTGTTTGCCTTCTCTATAGTAGTCTCCACAAGTTGCTTATAGTTTCTTCGATCCAAAGTCATCCTCCTAACCCAGACGTTCTGAAAAAATAAGGGAGAATATCATTTCTAATATAATAACTATGCACACCCTCAAGTAATTACACACTTTTTTCACCACATTCAGAACAATTTTCTTCATTTCTTCCTCGGGCGACTGAAATTCACGAATCAAAATAATCATAACTTCCTTAGCATAGTAAGTAGCATATAGGGCTTCCATCAACGGAATTGTAAAACCAATTGCCTTTAAGAAATGCTTTTGTCTCCTATCCCAGTACATTTAGGACTATCTAAATATGACATAAATTTTGGATGTTGAAAATAAAAGTCACGAATTTCTAGCGAATTATGTGTTAAGAATATTGGTTTGATTTAATTTTTCATGATTGTGCTTTAACATATGCTTAAAGTTTTATTTTCTTATTCGAGTAAAAGTTTAATTAAAACCTTAGTTTCCCGTTTGAGATTCTATATTAATGAGTACGCATACCTTTTCAAGGTACTGCTCATTGTATTGAATCTTGAATTGTCCAAGTGGGACAGTTTGGTAAGAAATTTTGTCTTCGCTTGGTTAATAGTTTTTCTTTAAATCTCATATGTTATATTTGTTGAAATTTCGGTCTGCAATATTTTTTTTTGTTCTCTGGGTGTATACTTAAATGCAGTAGATCTCACTGCGTTCAAGTCATGCACTTGGAGACCAATGGAAAATGCTGTCAAAATTTCATCAAGTATAAAATATGAGATTTAAGGAATAACTATTAATCAAGTGTTGAAAATGTTTCTTATTGAATGAGATAGGGCCATACCATGTTAAGAAGGAGATGGGGATATAAGGATTGTGTTAATGTGCTAAATCAATTTCAGTAATGATGAGACCCGATTGAAGTTGGATGTCGCGAAGAAATGATCCTACTGGCTATGTAAGTGAAGAATTCAAGGATGGAGTTGATGATTTCATTAGGGTTGCTCAAGGAGACCCGACAGTTATTGATGCATTAAATCGCATCCTTTGTCCATGGGCTAGATGTAAGAATCGTGCTTGGAGGGAGGTATTTGGGGTAGAACAATATCTGTATAAGTACAGATTTGTAGATGGTTATGTAAATTGGATCATTCATGGTGAGGACAAATGGGGGGATAGTAGCTCAACATCCATTGTCCATGATGATGAAGTACAGCCTAGGAATCCATACGTGGATATGGTTATGGATACCGCAGGTAATAGGTTAAATCCAGAAGCTCAAGATTTAGAAGAGGATCCAAATCCGTCAGCTGCGAAGTTTTATGATTTGCTCAGAGACGCTGACGAACCTTTATGGGATGGTTGCCACAAGCACACGAAATTGTCAGCTGTAACTCAACTTTTGAACTTGAAGTCGGAGTTTAACATGAGTGAGAGTTGTTATGATAGAATGATTGTCATAATTAAGAGCATGCTTCCAGAGCCTGAAAGGTTACCCGAAAACTTCTACAAATCAAAGAGAATGGTTCGTGAGTTGGGATTAGGATATGAGAAGATAGATGCGTGTCTTAATCAGTGCATGTTGTATTATAAAGAATACAGTGATAAGAGACTCTACTCAGTTTGCTTCGTATGTGGACACCCACGATTCAAACCGAAGGCGGGATGTTCATCGAATGAGAAGGATGTGCCGCATTCAGTGTTGCGATTTTTTCCCATTATGCCAAGACTCCAACGTCTGTTTATGTCCAAAAACACTGCACAATATATGACTTGGCATGCGGATGGAGTGCGTCAAGATGAAACAGTGATCAGACATCCAGCTGATGTTGAGGCTTGGAAACGATTTGATGATACCCATTCTACATTTGCGCTAGACGCTCGAAATGTTAGGCTTAGCCTGTGTACAGAAGGTTTTAATCCATTCAGCGGTTCAGGTACACCATATTCATGTTGGCCTGTTTTTGTCACACCGTACAATCTACCTCCAAGTATGTGTATGAGAAGGGAATACATATTCCTCACTCTTATAATTCCTGGACCAAAGTCACCAGGTAAAAGTTTAGATGTTTATCTTAGACCTCTAATTGATGATCTGAAGATATTGTGGGCTGATGGGGTGCAAACTTATGATGCCTGGAAGAAACAAAATTTTGATCTGAAAGCGGCTTTGTTGTGGACAATAAGTGACTTTCCAGCCTATGGAATGCTGTCTGGGTGGAGCACTCGTGGAAAACTTTCTTGTCCACTTTGTATGAATCAGTAAGTCATTTGTGTTGAAGCACGGTAGGAAATGTTATTGGTTTGATTGTCATCGCCAATTTTTGCCTTTTGATCATCCATTTCGCCGTGATCGAAACTCTTTTAAGAGATCAACAGTTGAAAAATCCAATCCACCGCAACGGCTGAGTGGGACAGATGTCTTGAATAGAGTGACTCAACTTAAGGAAGTCATTTTCGGCTTGAATTCAGGTAAACAAAAATAAGATGGCTTTGGTATACACCACAATTGGGTGAAGAAGAGCATATTCTGGGAATTGCCTTATTGGTCCACTAATCTAATACGACATAATTTAGATGTTATGCATGTCGAGAAGAACATGTTTGACAATATCTTCAACACTGTCATGGACATAAAGGGCAAGACAAAAGACAATGCAAATGCAAGAGAAGATTTGAAGATGGTATGCAAACGTCCTACCTTGGAGCTAATAGTTGAGAATGGCAAATGTAAAAAACCAAAGGCGACATATGTCTTGGATGCCAATCAAAGAAGGATGGTGTGTGAGTGGATAAAACAGTTGAAATTTCCTGATGGGTATGCGTCGAATATCGCACGTTGCATCAATGTAGATGGCGGGAAGATATATGGAATGAAAAGTCACGATTGTCATATTTTTATGCAAAGATTAATTCCTCTGGCATTTCGTGATATCTTGCCAAAACCTATATGGGGATCGTTAACAGAATTAAGCTTGTTCTTTAAAGAAGTTTGTGCAACTGAAATTTGTGCTTCCACCATGGAGAATGCAGAGCTTTCTATCATTGAAACAATTTGCAAGTTAGAGAAGATTTTTCCTCCAGCATTCTTTGACGTGATGGAACATCTAGTCATGCATCTCCCTTATGAAGCTAAGGTTGGAGGCCCAGTGCATTACAGGTGGATGTACCCCTTTGAGAGGTGTATGCTGTACTTGAAAAGAAAGGTCCGAAATAAGGCCAAAGTTGAAGAATCTATTTGTGAAGTGTATATTTTAGAAGAAATTTCCAATTTTACTTCCATGTATTTTGATCCCCACCTACAGACCAGACGCACTCAAGTTCCTCGGAATGACGACGGTGGGGAAGATACAATTAATGAACGATTGTCTGTTTTTAAACATCCATGTCATCCTATCGGGAGAGGTCGAAATAGATTCCTGACAGATGTGGAACTTCAGATTGCTGAGACATATGTGCTTGTAAATTGTGGAGAAGTAGAACCTTATCTCCAGTAAGTTTACTCTCTATCTAATGAATTTGTTACTAATGTGCTTAATTTATAGTTCCATATTAATTAATGTATTGATTAGACAATTCAAAGATTCGTTAAGGGAAACAGATCCCAATATCACTGATGATCAAATATTGGAAGCTCGAGATAAGGACTTTAGTAAGTGGCTAAAATATCTAGTGAGTCCTTTTATCCATAATTGTGATCTACCATATTAAATTCAATGTTCATTATGCTAGATGTTACAAAATTTCTATCGTCTATGTAATGATACAGGTTAATATAGGCCAAGTCGAGGATCAAATGATACGAGAGATAAGTTATGGTCCATCCAAGTCCGTGATTTCTTACTGTGACTTAATAGTTAATGGGTACAGATTCCATACTAAGGTGTACGGACAAAATAAAGCTACTATGAATAGTGGCGTATGTGTTAGAGGTAGTATATATGGTGAGAATGACTTCGACTATTATGGCATCGTTGAAGATATATTGGAATTGTCATATGTAGGAAATCAGAACAGAGTATTTCTGATCAAATGTCATTGGTTTGACCCGATAAATGGAGTCAATGTTGATGAGAGATATGGGTTGGTTGATATCAAGCATAAATCAAGACTTCACTCAAATGAGCCATTCGTCTTAGCCGAACAAGCACAACAAGTGTACTATACAAGATATCCACAAAACGGGAATAGAGCTAATAGTGAATGGTGGGCAGCTTGCAAGGTCAGAGCAAAACTCTTCGTGGCTGAGACATTGAATGAAGAAGGTGATGAATTGAATGACCTAACTGCTACTGATTATTACCAAGATGATGGATCCCTTGGAACACACAATCCTGTCATAGATGATGAAGCAGTCTCCTTGTTTGATGCACATGCCCAAATGGAAGAAGTGAACATATATGATATACATTATCCAACGGACGTTCTATTTGATGATGAGTTCATTGATGATAATGAAAATAATGAAATTAATGAATTCTCAGATGAAGATGACGAATCTTTTGCTTCAGACTCAAGTAGTTAAAATTGAAGCTTGTTCAATAAATTTCGTTCATGGTATTTACACTGGAATATCATTATTCTCCAACGTCTGTTTTTATTGACATATAGTTTCTTAACTCATGTTTCATTATGTTTCCTTATGTAGATATTCATCATGACCATTCAAGGTAGAGGTGCTGGACGCGGTCGTGGGAGAGGCCGTAATGTTTCATCTGCCCATGATTCTCCAGTGACTACAGCATTCTCAGCCCTCTCCAGGTATATACCTGTAGGATGTTTCATTTTAATTATTGTTAACTCGTGGTTTATATAAATGTAATATACATGTATTTTGTTGTTTATGTATAATTATGTTAGGTGCAACTTTAGCTATTGGCCCATCGACCAGTGCAGGCCTACCAGCGTCTAGTCCATTGACCATTGGATGCGCATCAGTTACTGTCCCACCCTTTATTGACCCAGCGATTTCTATGCCACCTCCTGCTGACCCACCCACTAGCGGCCTGAATGTGGTGCCTTCATGTGGAGAATCCAATGTAGAAATAGATAGCAGGGAAATTATATATGTGGCGCCTGTCCCTGAACCGTAAGTAATAGTGATATCTCACCTTTTATTACATATATTTACTTTTAGATTACCAACATTACCTTCTTGTACTTACAGGAGGAGGTTTCTCCCGTCGAGGGTGACACGTGACATTATGTACAATGTCATGACACGGATGCCTGCTCCGGCTAGTACGTGGCGAGGTTATCCAGCTGAGATGAAGGAAATACTATTTACCGACTTTATGGTAAGTAAATGTGTTTATAGAATTATATATTATACGCTTATTGAAAAATTAATATACATACATATCATTTGTGTAGGCTAAGCATCGGTTCACATCTGATGCTGATCGCGGCATGGCGAGAACTATTTGGGAATGGACTATCTTGGACCGTTATCCAGACCATTTGAACAAAGCACGAGATAAGGCCTTTGAGAAGGCAAATTCAGACAACTTGGCTGATGTTAAGGGCCATGGGCCCAGAGGAATGAGGACGGAAGTGTGGGATGACCTGGTCGATATTTGGCTGACAGATAAATGGATGACAAGGTCTGCAGCTGCCCGGAGGAACAGGGCAGCCATGCCTGATGCCTTGAAGCATACTGGCGGGTCGATAAGTTTTGGTGAACACAAGAGCAAGATGGTAATATAACTTCCTCATTTAAAGTTTTAATGATAAGCATTTGTGTATTAACATGTTGTAATTACTTAAGTTATTTGTCTATCTTGAGTATGACATAGTATTTTAGAGGGATTGCCTTACTTTTGATATGTGTTTATTATATAATATTCTTCCATATGGGATTACAGGAGGCAGAGTTAAAGCATCCGGTTTCTTACAGAGATCTGTATGCAAAAGTTCATAAGAAGAAAGACGGAAACTATGTTTCTGAGCGCTCGAGGAATTTCATTGTAGGTGTCTTGTTCTTATTCAAAAGTCATATATATTTTAGTTTTTTTTTTTGTTAATATTTTTCTTGTTTTGTTATTTTCAGGAGTCATATGACACTGCAATGATAGAAAAATATGGAGAAAACTCTTCCTCTCACCCTATGATTGACCCGGATGTCTGGTTGGATGCGGTGGGTTCCAACAAGAAGGGACGTGTGCATGGCATAGGTAACAGCTTGCACATTGGTAATAACACTATGCAAGCTTCAGCCTCCTCAGTTGCAGGTCCTTCCCGCTCTACACCATTGACACAGGATATATCTGAAGCTGTAAATACAAGCAGTGGCAGCAGCGATGGCTTTGTTTGTCCAGAGTCAACTTGTCCCTATGTTGGCGCCCTTCCAATCATTCCTATCTACAATCGGATCAATAAATGTTGCTCCACAATCACCATCGCAAGGTTTAGGTAGCGAGGGTCGAGAGGAAGAGGAAGAGGAAGACGACAACTTAGACTGATTACCATTTTTCTTATTGTTTACTTTGTATAACTTTCAACTATATTGATTGATTATTTGTATAATAATTTTTCACTGTATTATTACATTATTTGTACAAGTTTTTTTTTACAGCAGTTTACAATTATTTGATTGTTTGGTGTTGGATTTCTGTTTGCTTCTGTTTGCTGTGGTTTGAAACGCAGGTTTTGAGAAAGTAATAATACATATAGGTTATTAAAAAAAACCTAATTACCGAGGGATTAGCGATACAATAGCGACGAATATAATTAGCGAGAGAATAGCGAGGTATTAGTGAGGGAAATATACCACTTTGGTATATAGTATTAGAGAGGGATTAGCGAGGGTCTGGTGAGGGAAATTAGTGAGGGAATAGCGAGGAACTAGAGAGGGAAATTTAGAGAGGGAATAGCGAGGGAATAGAGATGGAAATTTACGAATATGGTATATTAGTTTAGAGAGAGAGTAGCGAGGGTTTAGCGAGGGAAATTAGCGAGGTAACAGCGAGGAAATAGAGAGGGAAATTTTAGAGAGGGAATAGCGAGGCAATAGCGAGGGAAGTTGACAGCGAGGCAATAGCGAGGGAACTTCCCTCGCAGAATAGCGACGGAATAATGTAGTACATTACCGAGGGATTAGAGAGCAGTTAGCGAGGGAAATGAATTATCTTGAGACGGATTAGAGAGGGAATTCTTTCCCTCGCTAATTAACGACGAAAAAAGTGACTAACTTATCCCTCGCTAATCCCTCTCTAATCCCTCACCAATTAAATTAGCGAGGGATTAAAGAGGGATTAGCGAGGGAAATTTCCCTCTCTAATTTCCTAGTTTCTTGTAGTGATTTTCATTCTGGCCAAATGTAAGATACATCATAACTAGGAGATTCCCAAAGATATTTCTTATTAAGATATTCACAAGGATTATAATATGAATTTAATCTTGATTCAGTGCTTGCTGTAAAAAAAAATTACATTATCTTCTAATAATGAATTATCATATCATTTAACGAGTTTAACATTTTATGTAGTTATTAATATAATCAAATTCATCAAATGCAAAAGATTAATACAAATTTATATTTTTTTGGTCTTTGACCATGTATCTTGTAAAAATTATTATGAGATTAATTCTCAGACACCATCATGACTAGAAGGTCCTCCCAACAATTGTTTTCTCAAGAGTTTGAACTTTGACTCTTTCTCTCTGAAAAGTGCGACTTGCTTACTAGTGCACACAACCTTTGTTGGTAATACAAATTTATATGATATTAAAGAATAATTTACACACATTAAAGTTTATCTCTTATAAACAAAATCATAAATGAAAACCAACATGTGGTAGTCTGAGTAGAAGGTGCTTAGGTTCCTTAAGCATAAGATAATTGTGTTAGTCAAGTAAGATTGATAATAAAATTTTTATAGAAGAAACATGAAAATATTCCATAATAAGACTAACATAAAAGAAGTTATAAGTAATGAAATAGATTAATTTAAAAGGAGAGATAAGAAGACAAACTCTTTCAATAAGACTTCTAAGTCATTCAAGTCATCATTCATATAATAGAGTCTCGTAATAATAACGTGTTGTATAATTAAGCATAAAGAATTCAAGAAATAGAGATAAAATTAGAGAGCAAAATATAAAGAACTTAAGAGATACAGAAGAAACTAGAGGGAAAGAAGAATTTTTCTATATTCTTGTGTATCATCTTCAAGCATTTTATATCCTTTATATATAGGGTCAAAATTATATAAAATTATAACCATCATTATAATGAGATATAAAAATAATAATATATGTAACATCTATATAATGAGTCTTTTGTAACATTCTTGTAATTATGTAAGTATAGTGATCTTTGGACATCCACTCTTGAATATTATTCATAATATTTTATACATGTTGAATAAATATGATAGTTTTTACTATTGATATTCTGATAATTGGAGTTTATGAAATGTTTTTTTATACTAAAAATGCATATTTCTATTTTATCAAAGCACAATTTTAATATACACCAATAATTGTCATACTTTGTTATCTAGATTGGCTACTTATATTGTCAACGATTGTGGTTGAATCGGTAAGTTTAAGTTAAGTGTTTGAGGAGTTTAAGTAATATTAGAGGTTGAAACGCAAAAATTTAGATTGACTAGTCTTAAATTATGTTTTTCCTAGATCTTTGCTTTATTTTACTAGAAAAAAAATCACATAGTAACGCGTGTGGATTAGAAATGAATTATATATGCATTTGTATGCTTAATTTAACGAATTACTAATAATAATATAAAATAGTTTAACAATTTTTTAAAAAAACTCTTTAGTGCTCAAATGTTAAAATAAAAAGATATAAGATAATATAAGAATTGATAATATAAACTTATATCATATAACTTATTTTTGTTATATATTTGATGTAACATATAATAGGATAAAGTAATTCGGTCCATAAATTTTTATCTAATAATTATTAATGATAGAAGTTTCTAAAATTTGTATTTAACTTTTTAAATAATTTCATAATTTCTTTAATACTTATATTTTTCATTGATTCAATTATTTTAATTTGGTTGTAGGATGATTCTAGGGGCTAAGGAAGACTTAAAGTCAACGTAATGTTTGAGGATTAAAGGGGGAAAAGATAAGAAAGAAAGAGAAAGCCTACCAAACCCTCGTATAGTGGACAATGGGTGAGAATACAGGTATCCTTATGGAAGAAAGGCTTGAAAATCTGGAAAAGGCAAAGCAAAGATTTGAAGGGTACGATCAAATTTCAAGGCCCAAGATCCAAAGGGTTCCAACTGTTCCACCGCAAAATGCTGAGTTTGCTATGTACTGCACGCCCAAGATGATATCATTCGGTCCCATTCGATCATCACGGGAATGAAAATCTGAAGCTGGGAGAGCATTACAAGCTTCTATGGACTAAAATATATGTTGAGGAATACAGTAAACAAACCGATCATCAAGATGCCAACCAAGCAGCAAAAGTTCTGCATAAAAGGATTGGAGATAATCTTGAGGAGTTGAAGAAGCTGTTTACTGAGGATACAATTGAAAGAGACACTGACAAGGATCTTGCTTCGATGTTGTTTGTGGATGGATGTTCTTTGCTCTATTTCATGGAAAATGTTGACGATCAACATCCGGAAGCATTGAAGCTTAAGCTTGACCAAATGATGTATATGTGGAGAGATATTGGGTTATTGGAGAACCAACTTCCAGTGAGAGTGCTCGAGCTGCTAAGCAAAGAGGGGGCCGACTTAGATTATTTAAGAAGCAATTTTATGGGCATGGGTCGGTCCAAAAGAGTTGGAGGGGCAATAGTCTCACTCGAAAATGCTAAACCAATTCATATACTTGATTTTGTTCGCTCAATATACTTGTCACCCACTATGGTTCGCAATCGCAATACTAACAAAGACCATGATGATCTGGAATGTGGAAAGAATGTTGAAAACCAACAAGATAGGGATGAACACAATCAGATGGCTCTCTCTGAAGAATTGGTTGTTGTTTGGCAAACTTATAAGAACATACGGGATCTTAAAGCAGCAGGGATTCGAGTGATGGCAAACGAGACGAGTGATCCATGGATATGGAGTAACATCTCTTTCACCCCTAGGTGGTTTAGCGGAGAATTGAGGCTTCCAGTATTTGTGTTCAATGATGTCACGCCTTATTTCTTTCGGAACTTGATAGCGTATGAGATGTGTCCAGATTTTTATAACAACTATGAATGCTGCTCTTTCTTTTCCTTTATGGATTCCTTGATTGACAGTGCTGAGGATGTGAAGGAGCTCAGAATAGCTGGCGTAATCGAAAACATGCTCGGGAGCGATGAAGAATTGGCTAAACTCTTCAATGAATTGGGCAATGACTTGCCAACTAAAGTGTTCAATTCATGGAGCTCTGTTGCGGTGGCCTACAGCAAGAAATATATTCAAGTCAGGCATCAAATCGAGAAGCATTGCAAAAATAAATGGAAGACATGGTTGGCTGAAGCATACAATACTCATTTCAATACCCCGTGGGCTATGCTTGCATTTTTTGCTGCGTTACTAGCACTAGTTCTTACTTTTATCCAAGCATGGTATAGCGTACATCCTAAAAAAGCATGAGTCTCATGAAATATGTTAGTAATAAGGTCACATGACCCGCACATCATAGTAATAAATTAGGGTTGGGATCTAAATTTCTTAGAAAAAAAAATTACAGTGCAGAACGACGTCTTTAGATGGGGGTAATGTAGCGATGATTTTCTTTTCCTATTATTATATGGTGTTCTATTGTTTAAATGTTCATGCTTGTACTATTTTGCAGGAGTATATCTTTTGTAACAATAAAATTGTAAGGAGGATTTTTCGGTGCCATTTGTGGCATGAGTGCCACTGCCTCATAGAAAAACAATCTAGGCTTTAGATAAATGTTATGCTGATCTAACAGTTTAAAATAATGATTAGTCACTGAAAATGTTTTAAATAAAAAAGTTGATTGAATTTAACGAAAGTCAGTTTAAAATGTTTTTTATATAGGTAAATAAATTACATATTAGAAAATAGGATAAGATTATCGTTTATAAACAAAAAATGAAGTTTTACTTTAATTTACCAAGGTAATAAAGAACTATAGGGTAAGAGGAAACACGAATGGGCCAATTAGTTTTGGGATGTTTGAGATCATCTTCATTGTTCTTTTGTTTTGCTTATGCAATTATAATATGAATTTTGTTTTTTTACTGCACTCAAGTTGGTATTCGAGTTAATTTACGCCTATTTCTACTAATTTATTTTTTCGATTCGGTCAAATGTAAGACATATTAGAACTAGAGGTTTTACATGGACATTTCTTGCTAAGATATTCACAAGGATTATAATATGAATTCAATCTTGATTCTGTGCTTGCTGTAAAAAAAATAAATTACATTATCTTCTAATAATGAATTATCATATCATTTAATGAGTTTAACATTTTATATAGTTATTAATATAATCAAATTTATCAAATGAAAAAAATTAATACAACTTTTTTTTGGTCTTTGACCATATCCTTATAAGCATCGTTGTGAGACTAATTCTCGAGCATTGTTATGATTAGGAGGTCCTTCCAACAATTATTTTTTCGAAAGTTTGAACTTTGGTCTTCATTCTAGGAGTATAGCTTGCGTTGTTTAGGATTAACTTAGCTTTTTTTTTGGAAAAAAAGCTGTTGTAATAATATTTAATTATATTTGGTAAAATCAGCTTCAACTTTTGTATGAAATTCAATGCAAAATAAAAATTTTTTAAAGCTAATTTTTATAATACTGAAAATTGAAACTTATGATTTTAGCTTATAGATTATTCTTTATACTTTGATATGTAAATACCAATTTGTCTTCAATCAAATAATTTTTTAATCATTCTATACCTATTTTAGTATTTTAATGTATAAAAGCAATTCTTTTCTATATTATCCAAACGAATCAGATTAGCTTAAAATTAATTTTCAGCTAATGTATCCAAACATAAAAATAATTTGATTATAATCAATTATAACAAAAAGAATTTATACAATAATCAATTACTAAGCATAATCAAAATTTCGCAGCTTTTCCAAGCACACTAATTAAAATTTAACTCTTATAAAGAAAATCATAAATGAAAACCAACATTTGTTAGTCTGAATAGAAGGGGCTCGGGTCCCTTAGGCATATGATCTTAGCTAGGTTCAATATCAAAATTTATGTATATGAAAATAACACCGTTGAAAGAGATTCCGACTTAGTCGCCTGATCATACCTCGAGAAATTAATTTATCACTTATCAGATAATAGATACTCAATACAAATTTAGATGATAAAGATGATAATGTAAAATATAAATAAAATTACACTCGTAAAAATTAAACCTTTATAAATAATATTTTTCAATTAACAAGGGTGGGCATCTTTAAGATCAAATTTCAAATTTAAAATAATTTCAAATTAGTTTATCACCTATCAAGGTGAAAATATTCAATACAAATTTCGATGATAAAGATGATAATGTAAAAAATAAATAAAATTACACTCATAAAAATTAAAACCCTTATAATATTATTTTTCAATTAACAAGGGCGGGCATGATGATAAACGACTCTTTAAGATCAAATTTCAAAATTAAAATAATTGTTAGATGGGTTCTTTAGTCTTAATAGTATTGAGAGTCTAGTCTCTTATATCAATACCTATGTAAATATCCTAATCAAACAATAAAAAATAATATCATTTTCAATTTTTCATCTATAGTATCCATTTAGATAATAGAATTGGAGTTAAGAGATAAAATTTTAAGGCTTAAATATGTTTTTGATCCCTTTAAATATATCAATTTTTAGTTTTGGTCTTTAAAATTTTTTTGTTATGCGGTTAGTGTTCTTATAATTTTAAAAGTGAGTAAAATTGAGTTAATTCAACCCCCTCATATTAAACATTCTCTCATTTCAAGAGTTAAGAAATATTTAATATGAAGAAGTTGAATTAAGTCAATTTCACTTACTTTTGAAACGAGTGTAAGAACAAATTTCACTTACTTTTGAAATTATAAGAATACTAACTGTAACAAAAAATTTTGAGAGAATAAAATTTAAAAAATGATATATTATGTCATGTCATATATTAAAATAATATTCAATCTCAATTAGTGTATAACCAATTCGATTAACATATAATTAACTTTGAGTAACGTATAATCAGCTTTAAGTATTATTTTAGTGTGTGATATAGTCTAATAAAAAAATATATTAAAAAAGTGTGATAAAAAGTGTATTTCTATTACTCCTATAATGAAAAAGCTTTAAGGGAGTGGTTTTTGTCCATGTCAATTTAAGTTCCTCATTTCTAGTTTGAAGCCTGACCGGTAAACATGTCCATCACTCTCTGTAAACAATATTTTAAGCAATCCTGTCCTTCTTAAATATAGAAAAGATGAGTTGGTCATATTTGGTAAGAAATCAATTCGGGGATTTAAAAGAGCAAAGGAAAGCCCAATATTGATTAAGAGAAGTTATAGCAGGTTCTTATTGGAGTATAATTAATACGTGATACAAGAAAAAAGATTATTCTTAATTTTAAACAAATTTATATAAATTTTTAGTATTAACAAAATTAATGATAGAAATCTTTTTAAAAGCATACATTAAATATATTCTAAAATACTACAGCACGATTTCCACGTACATATATCCGACGATATTGTCGTCATACCATGCTTGTTAACAAAAATGGATTTCCACGACAACAATTTTTCATTGAATAACTGCTTTCATATTGTTACTTCCATCTACACAATAGCAATAAATACACTTGCTACCTGAACCAAACATAATGCCTACCGTATCTTAGTTTATCACTTTGTTTTGATATAAGCTAGATGCATAATACTTAAAAGAATTTTGTTATATTCTCTTAACGGTCTGTTTGGATAGTAGAATTGAAATTAAAACATAGAATTTTAATTTTAATTTCAATTTTTTCAAATTAGAATTAGTTCAAAATTTTAAATTTTATGTTTGTCCTTTTCAAAGAATTAAGATAAGAAATTATAATTCTAAATTCAATTATAATTTTATTATTTAAAAGTATGATCTAAAACATTAAAAAAGTATTTACAAAAATTAAAATTAATAAAAATATTCATAAAATAATATTTTAATAATATAATAATATATTTTTCATAAATAAATTTTTCATGATTTTTTTTAAATAAATAGCTATTATAATAATTTTTATATAAATATAAAAATAATTTTTTATATAAATATAGAATCTCAATAAATATGATTGTTCATAAATAAATATGAAAAGAGAGAGAGCTTAATTTTTAAGTTATAAAATTGGTAATTATTAAGGTATAGGCTAAGAATTAAGAAAAACTTAACTTAGTTGTTTTTCAATTTCATGGAATTGGTTTATGGAATTACAATTACAATTCTAAATGATATTTTAAACATAAAAATTGAAATTCAGAGGTTCAATTCAAATTCTAAACTCTAATTACATGTTCAATTCCAAGAGTCAAACAGATACTAAAAGATTTTTTTAATATTCTACTTTGAATAATGTTTGGTGTATGTTAGCACCAAGTATATCACTTTACATCTGTATAAAGTGATAGAATTAAAGTGTGAGTATACAAAAAAATGATATAAAATTAATTGTAATTAAATGATAAAATTTTTACAAATATAAGATGATATATGCATAAATGTTCATAAGTAACATTTTTTTAATATTTTGAGCGTGAACAACAAACTCCAATGGCTTCTTGATTTCCATAGGCTCCCTTTCATAATTCACCCACAACACAAATGAAAGACAGACTCAATGGGTGCTTAGCGAACACTACTATAATTCTGCTTCTCACTATGACGAACCACTAATTCATTTGGTACTTGTGTGTAATGTTTCATACTCCATCTACCAAAGTCGTTGCCCATCTCACTTTGTAGGATTGGTTCTCAAATCATTCGTTCATTTGGTACATGTGTCGTGTGTAATGCTTCTACTAGGATTTAGATACTTTTATGTATATTTTTCTTGTGACATGTTGATGTGAAAAACGAGAAAGACATATAGATAATTATAATATAATCTATTACTATTTATATAAATGTCGCAATCAGATCGCGACGGGATGACCGAAAAAGAAAAAGGATTTTAAAAAATCAATGGAGTCGTCACTAATGTTTATTTGAATTGAGAAAATATTAGAAAAATATTTTAATTAAGAAAATTGGTCTTTTAAAAAATGAGTTTAGATTCGGGAGTCGATTACAGGTAGGGAAGGTGTTAGCACCCTACACTGCCCATTCCAGGAACGGTATCTTAAGTTAATTGTACATATTTCAATAACTTCAAATATATTTATTTTACCCCTTTTAAAAAATATTGTAACTATAGAAGAAAAGAAATAAGCACATTATGAAAATTTAATTTTTGGTTTGACAGAAATGGATTTTTGCTCCTACATATCCCCTAATGCAATAGAGAACTCAAAGTCACGTAGTTCTTTAAAAAATAATTGTGTGTTGGTTGATTTTAATTTAAAAAAAATTGATTCTGAAAATTTGAATTAACAAGTTATCGCGACTCAGTTATTATGTCAAGGTTTGAATAGGTGAAGCTCGGTATCACGCTAGAGACGTCACTCATTGATTATTAAGTTTGTCATGATTAAATAAAAAATTTTATTTAAAAAAAGGTTTGGAATATGTATGGATGGGTGATTTATTTTATTTCAAAAAAATAAAAAAAAATAAAAAGTTGAATCATCAAGTTATCACAACTTAAATGATTCCAAAAGGTACAAGATTAACAAGTTGTCACAACTCAGCTAATCTCGATTTATTCTTGAATTAATTTAAAAAAATGTACAAAAACTAAATAAATAATAAATAAATAAACAAATCAAAATAACAATTGAATAAGCTAAAATGAACAACACATATATATAGAAAAATACAAAAAAATAAAATAAAATAAGTAAGCTTACCTCTAAGGCGTAAAAAAATGTAATGTTCAAAGAAGTTATTGCACAGAGCCCCACACATTCTCTTCAAATCAAACCTTGAAAAGCAACTCCCTTGCCAAGAAAAAAAAATTGCTAAAGTCTCGGACTCTTATACTTAGTATTAAGTCCAAGTAAAAAAATTTACTAAAATTCTTGGGGTCTTATACTTAGTATTAAGCCCAAGTGTGAAATTTTTTGAATAATCCAAACAAATGAGAACCACCGCTCTATATAGGAGGAGGGGAGGGATAAGGAGCATGACTTCTCCAATGTGGGACTTAGACACTTTAGTTTTTCAACTTTTCTCCTTTTTTCATTTCTTTCTTTTTATTTTTTTAGATTTTCATTCATTTTTTCAAGGTTTAGAAATAAATTTTATGGACAAAATTGGGTGTTCATACCTTGATTAAGTAACAAAAATAAAAAATCTATAGATAAAATTAGGTATCAACAGTTGTCTCTCTTTGCTTTACATTTAAACTAAATGAAAAGCAAGTGAATTGATTCAATTTTGTCCATAAAAATTTACTTATGCAGGCATTAAAACAAGGTAAAAACATGGGGTATGAGGACCCTAAAAAGTAAAGGCCACGGTTACATGGACCTAGAGACCTAAAGGAAATGAGTATACAGGGACTCGAAAACTTAAAAGCAATGAGTACGGAGATCCCTTGAAGCTTAATGAAAGGGTAAGAAAGCTTGTGGAGTTAGGTATTCACCGAAACTTGACAAGAAACTTAAAGCTGATGGGCGAAAAAGCTTGTGAAATCGGGTATCCACCGAAGCTTGACAGAAAACTTAAACTTGAAAAGGGAAAAAGCTTGCAGAGTCTAGTATCCGTCGAAGCCTGACAGGAAGGTAAAAAGCCTGACAGGAAGGTAAAATCCTTGCAGAGTCAGGTATCCGTCAAAGCTTGACAGAAAGGTAAAAAGCTTGTGGAGTCGGGTATCCGCCAAAACTTGATAGAAAGGTAAAAAGCTTGCGAAGTCGGGTATCCACTGAAACTTGACAGAAAAGGTAAGAAGCTTGTGGAGTTGGGTATCCGCCGAAACTTGACAAAAAGGTAAAAAGTTTGCGGGGTCGGGGGTTCGCTGAAACTTGACAGAAAGGTAAAAAGCTTGTGGAGTTGGTATCCGCTGAAACTTGACAGAAAAGTAAAAAACTTGCAGAGTCGGGTATCCGCCGAAACTTAACAGAAAGATAAAAAGCTTGTGGAGTCGGGTATCCACTGAAACTTGACAAAAAAGGTAAAATGCTTGTTAAGTCGGGTATTTGCCGAAACTTGATAGAAAACTTAAAGTAAAAAAAGGCAAATAGCTTGCGGAGTTGGGTATTAGCCGAAACTTGACAAAAAACTTAAAATAGAAAAGGCAAAAAGCTTGTGAAGTCGAGTATCCGTAGAAACTTGACAGAAAACTTAAAACAGAAAAGGCACAAAGCTTGCGGAGTTGGGCATCTGCCGAAACTTGATAGAAAACTAAAAGCTGGAAAAGAAAAGCTGACGGAATCGGGTATCAGCCGAAGCTTGATAGAAAACTTAAAATAGAAAAGGCATAAAGCTTGCAGAGTCGGGTATCCACCGAAGCTTGACAGAAAACTTAAAACAAAATGGAAAAGCTTGCGGAGTTGGGTATCCGCCAAAGCTTGACAGAAAACTTAAAGCTGGAAAAGAAAAAAGCTTGCGGAGTCGGGTATTCACCAAAACTTGACAGAGAACTAAAAGCTGAAAAGGAAAAAAGCTTGCAGAGTCGGATATCGGCCGAAACTTGACAGAAAACTTAAAATTGGAAAAACAAAAAGCTTTCGGAGTTGGGTATCTGCCGAAGCTTGATTGGAAACTAAAACACAATGGGTGCGGGGACCTGGAAACTAAAAGGCAATGGGCGTGAGGACTCGGAAACTAAAAGACAATGGGCGTGGGGACCCGACAACTAAAAGACAATGGACGCAGGGACCCGGAAACTAAAAGATAATGGACGCGGGGACCCGGAAACTAAAAGACAATGGACGTGGGGACTAGGAAACTAAAGACAATGGGCACGGGGACCCAAAAACTAAAAGACATTGGGCGTGGGGACCCGGAAACTAAAGACAATGGGCGCGGGGACCCGGAAACTAAAAGACAACGAGTGCGGAGACCCGGAAATGAAAAGACAATGTGTTGACTTTGTGAATGCATGTGATGCCAAAGATGATGCATGATGCAATGGATGCATGATGATGCAGTGGATTTGATGTATGAGGGCAATGCATGTGATGCCTAAGATGATGGATGTGGTGCTTGAGGATAGTGCATGTGATGACAGAGATGATGCATGATGTAATGGATGTGATACTTTGAGACAATGCGTGTGATGCCTAAGTTGATTCATGATGCAATGGATGCTCTATTGTAGAGATTCTCATGAACAAATTAAGCTTTTTTTTTTTTTGCACATCAGGGCTTTAATTGAGTCGCTCTCTGTTGCACAATTCTTAAGGACTTTCCCCATAACATGATCACAGTCAAATAATAACAAAATACGTTGATTGACCTTATGATTTGTCTGGTCGTTCCTTCTTTTCTAATCAATACTCTTAAAGAGCCTCGAGCCAGAAAACTTTATGCAGTGAGCCTTAAGTTAGAAAGGCTTATGCAAAGGGCCTTGAACCAAAGAAGTGAATGTACTTGAGAAAAACAATTTTTACCAAAGTTTTGAACTAAATACTTCTTGGAAAACTTTGACCAATCAAACCAATATTCAAAGGGGATTATTGTCAGTCTCATCTTGTTCAAATTTCTCTTCATTAGATATGACTTGTGTAAAAGTTTGTGACTTGCTTTCCTCACACTTCAATCTGAATTATCCATTGAGGATGTCATTCCCTTCATCGATTGAAACTCTAGAGCTCATTTGGCTTGAGTTGTTCAATAAGAGACTACCATTAGATGGTTAAATTGTACTACTATACTCATGTTCACCCAACCTGAAGCATCATGTACCAGATATGCATGGATTCAAAAGTACAACATGAAAGAGATTTACTAACTGAGTAGCTTTTGACTGATTTTGAGAGTATGGCTACACAAATGGGCATTTACAAATGATAAAGACACAAGAAATGGAATAACACAAAAGTTAAGAAGGTTTTTGTTGTTGTTTTTTTTAGCTTGGATGTGATAGATCCTTACTCGACAACTGGACATGATGACGATTGTTTTATCAGGCATCTACAAAAATCTACCCCCATGTATGGTATCAAATGAATTTGAATTAGGGTATGTCATTTGTGAACAAAGATGCCCTAGTATAGGCCATTTGACAACAAAAATTTGTCCCAATGAGGAACTTGAGAATAGAAAATTTTGCCTCAGTGTACAACTAAATAAAACTAGAAAAATTGTCTCAGTTTAAAGCCAAATTGAATAGAGTAAATACTTGCCCCAATGTAGAGTTAAGTTGAACCAAAAGATTTGTCCCAATGTAGGCCAAATTGAGCTAAAGAAAAAAAAAATTGCCCTAGTGTAAGGTTAGCTTGAACATGGTAGAGACTTGCCCTAATGTACATCTCTCTTTTTGTCTTATCTTCTTTTTTTTTAGACCGCACTTGCAGGTTTTCAGCCGAACAGACTTTTTTTTTAGCAATAAATGAGATACTTGTATAAGCACAACCTTTTGTCTCAAAATTAAAACTTGTGAAAATAAAGGCAATCATTTATTGATCAGAGTGGACTTTTTAAGGATTGTAATGTGGCCAAGGTTAGTGGCTATGAATTGAAAGGTATAAGGCTCAAACAAATGTTTAAAGGTTAAGTGAGACTAAGGATCCTTGTTCAAACTTAAACTTTGTCAATTGTTTTTGCGCTTTCAAGCACGCTTTTATCTTATTGTTCTCTTTTTTTTTCATTCTTGTTCAAACTTAAACTTTGTCAAAATTTTCAGCTTTTACTTTTCGCCTCTTTGACCTTATTTTCTTTTTTTCATTATGCTTCAAAATAGTCACCATGGCAATCAACCTTTGTTTTATTTTTCTCCTATTGTAGAAGTGATCCTTGTCTAGGATTTATTAAAGAAAACTTTCAAGCTCAAAATGAGACAACGAGAGATAATGAAAAGATGAATTATTGTGAGGGATAGAAAAAGATGATCAATCTTCATTTCAAATCTTGATTGCTCATTTTCAAAAAATTTAATTTGGAGACAAAAGGATAGTACACACCAAGTGATTATTTATTTGCTCCCTTTATTCTTCTCTTTTTTCTTTTGCCTCTCTATTTTTTTTTTTTTGGTTTTTTGGTAAAGAACACTTGCATACATAGGCCCATGACCACAAAGTGTTACCAAGTGACCTCAAACTCAAGAGGGGGGTGAATTGAGGTTATAAAATATTTTTGCAAATCTTTCGTAAAACGTTTGTTTATCAATTTTCGTTGAAGCTATTAGATGATTGAAGTGAATAGATAAATGAGATTGAATACTTCACTTATAAATTAAACAAGTCAAGATAGAATAACATTCAAACAAACATATAAAATAAATGCACAAATATAAAGAGATGAGTTTACAAGATTAAACACAAGGTTTATCCTGGTTCAGCCACCAATCCACTTATGACCTACGTCCAGTCCTCAAGCAACCGCTAGAGATTTTCCACTATATCTTCAAGTTTCAACAGATGCTTGACAACCTTTACAATTGAGAGCACTCAACACACCTTGGGATACCTCACTCTTGTGCTTGAGCCTCAAATAGGGATACCTCACCCTTTACAACTTTTGAGGGATGCCTCACCCTCAAGGGATACCTCACTCTTTTATCTAGAAGGATACCTCATCCTCTACCAACTAAGGGATACCTCACTCTTTTCTCTAGAGAGATACCTCACCCTCTCTTTTACTAATTATACAAAGTGTAGAAGATAGAAACTCTCTCAAAGAGTAGATAATACAAATTGAAGTTCTATGGGTATCAATGAATCACAAACTTATAGCTCAAAACAGGGGTTGGAAGAAAAAGATGACGAAACACGAATTTAATGCTCAATGATGATTTTCAGATTGTTCTCCAACCTTTTATAAATGCCCAAACACTTTCATTTATTGCCCAAAGCAAATTATAGTTGTTGGTGGTTTTTGGGAGTGATTTATTATGAGAAATAGCCGTTTATAGCCATTGGGAAATGTTTTTGTATTTCCAGATAACTGATTAGAGAGGAAGCCTAATCGGTTAGGCCTTCAGGAAAAGTCTTCTGACTTATCAAATAACCGGTTAGGCAAGCTGCCTAATCGGTTAGGCCTCTTTAAAATCCTTTTCACGTATGTTTTGAAAACACTACTAACCGGTTAGGAAAACTTCCTAATCGGTTAGGACCTTGCAAATTTGGCCACTGACATTTAGAATAACCGGTTAGGAGAACTTCCTAATCGATTAGGAGCTTTTAGGAAATGTGAAAAACGCTCCTAAGTTTTGCACTAACCGATTAGGTGAATTGCCTAATCGGTTACGAGCTTTTAAAACATGAAAAATACTCCTATTTATCATACTAATTGGTTAGGCCAATTGCTTAATGGGTTAGGAGCATTTAGAACGTGAAAATGGCTCCTGACAGGGTGAATAATTGGTTAGGGAAAATCCCTAATCAGTTAGGTGAATTCTAGTTTTGAAAACTGACTTTAAATGGTCATAACTTCTTCGTTTCTTATCCGTTTTAAGCAAATGACCACTCATCGGAAAGATCTTTGAGTCTATTTTTATATGAAACAAGTTTCAAGGAAAAACTCAAAGTATTTTGAAAGATATGATCAAAATAGTAACTAAATGTCAGTTTTACAAAACACAAACTTGACTATTTTTCATAAATTTGAAATACCACCTAGACTAGCTTTCCAAAAATAGTTTGTTAGGTAATTTGGCATGTAAGAAACATTTTTAAAGATGTTAAAACATATTTGAGTTTAGTGTGATTCTCTTTTTAACTTTACACGTGATCTAGACCCTATATGCTAATCTTGAAAGTTCTTGGAGCTTGATCAATGCATTTTCATTCCTTTCTTATTTGTTATCATCAAAATCATGTCTTTAGTCAATGCCAATTACACAGAGATTTTTCAGAATGAGAATCCTATAGGATCCGAACCAAAAGAAAGCAAGTAAATGGAAGAAAAGAATGACAAGAAAGATCTGACAAGAACATGAGTGCCAAGAACATAGGACAAGGAAACAAGGTATGCTGAGATCCACACAAATCCATCACATTAATGCTTCAAGCAAGTTTACATAAGTTCAAAAACTCGAATGATTTTAATGATTGAACAAACATGGGGTCAGTACAATTAAACCATTATTTCATGGTAACAACTTGATAAACAAATCAGAATACCAGTCGCTCAGAAATTCCCCAGTGCTAGAGGACTCCAAGGTACCGTTCATTCTTGATGGTTAGAAAAATGAATCACCACTTTGTTGAACTTTCTAAGGTTGCCCCTGATCGACCATTGTAAGCATTCACTCCATTTGCAGGTGGGCATGTGTAGAAATGCTTGGTGGATTACTGTTTAGGTAACCATTGTCATCCATGAGTTTTCCTGAAACCCCATTTGATTCATTCGACTTGAAGTCCACCCTTAGTTGGTTCAACATTTTTCCATGCTTGCTTGCTCGTCACTCATTTGATGCAATTTTCCCTTTATTCCATTTATTTCTTAACCCAGATTCTTCCCAACTTCAGCATTATTAGCCGTCATTTTAGTACGAAATCTAGAATTGTGAATTTGGCCGAGTTTGATTGGTCTTTTCTTTCCTAGGTTGCACAATGGTTCAAACCAGTTTGATTTATTTAAACAAAATAACATTTAACAAAGAATGAGATGAAATGAATGAGATGCATAAAATGAAATGAATGAACTTTGTGATGAAAATATTTTCTTTTCTTTCTCTTTTTTCTTTCTTTTTTAAAAAATGTTATGAATGCCATGAAAATGCAAGATGATGTATCTTTTCCTTTTTTTTTAATGCTAAGAATGCTATGAAAATGTTTTTTTTTTAGAATGTTGGAATGTCATGAAAATGCAAAATGATTTTTTTAATGCTAGGATTGTCACGAAAATGCAAAATAAGGTTTTTTTAAATGTTAAGAATATCATGAAAATGCAAGATGATGTATTTTTTCCTTTTTTATTTTTTTAAATGCAAGAATGAATAGATAGAAGATTGTTTCAAGAAAAAAAAAGAATGCTAGGAATGAAAAAGCAAGATGATGTATTTTTTTTGTTTTTTTGTTGATTTTTTTAAAAAAAATGCAAGAATGAATAATATAAGAAATACAGAGGTAGAGAAGATTTTTTTTTGCTTTAAGAATGAAAATATAATATAATGTATTTTTTTAAACCCTTTTTCTAAAAATGCTATGAATGCTATAAAAATGCAAGATGTTTTTTTTAGAATGCTATGAAAATGTAAGCCATGAGTAATGCAAGATGAATTTTCTTTTTTTAACTTTTTCTTATGCTGATTTTTTTCTTTAAAAAAATGCAAGACATGAATGACATGAGAAATGGATAGATAAAAAGAAGTACGCTCCCTTCGTATCCTACGGGATCCCCTTAAATTTGAGGAATTTTATCCTAAGGATCTATGGGTCTTATTGATTCGTGAGAATTTTCATTGGATGACTCTACTATTCTAAAGGCCTCTAGAGCTAAGTCCTATTTCAGAATGTTGATCACAAACAGTGGATAAACCACTAGGTGTGAGACATTCGTGAAAAAGGGACACTCTAGATGAGGTTTTCGCGATAACCAAAGAGGATGTACATCCAAAATGACTACCACTACGCAACCTTTATCTAACTTAGGCTTCTCTCAGACCCGGGTATAGGGCCTCACTTGAATGTGTGTGATAAACATGTAGGTGTCGTGGGTGTAGGGAGCATACAAATCTCCATAATCTTAAGGACTACCCTCATCCTACACAAATAATAAGCAAACAGAGCATACATATAACAACCAACTAGCAATTTTCTACCCTAGGGTTTTAACAACCAAGCACGAAATATTGAGGCAACAAAATATATACAAGTAGATCATGAGCATCAAAGTTAACACAAGATAACACCACCATCTGAAATTTACATAAAATTAATAATAAAAAAATTTATTTACAACCAAATAAGAAAATAAAAATAAAACAAAAAGGAGTAAAATAAATAAATAGATGTTATTAATAATTTGCATAACTAACAATAACATACCTGACTTTCTAAGTGTCCTAAGTGGAGTCACCATCTATCGCAACCGGGATCGCGACAGGACGACCAAAAAAGAAAAGGGTTTTGAAAAATTAATGAAGTCGCCACCAATGTTTATTTGAATGGGAAAAATATTAGAAAAACCCTTTAATTAAGAAAACTGGCCTTTTAGAAAATGAGTTTGGATTCGGGAGTCGATTACAGGTAGGGAAGGTGTTAGCACCCTACACTGTCCGTTCCAGGAACAATACCTTAAGTTAATTGTGCAAATTTTAATAATTTTAAATATATTTATTTCACCCCTTTTAAAAAAATATTATAACTATAGAAGAAAAGAATTAAGTACATTATGAAAATTTAACTTTTGGCATGACAGAAATGAATTTTTGCTCTTACGTATCTCCTGGTGCAATGAGAAACTCAAAGTCACGTAGTTCTTTAAAAAATAATTGTATGTTGATTGATTTTAATTAAAAAAATGATTCTAAAAATTTGAATTAACAAGTCGTCGCGATTCAGTTAATCATATCAATGTTTGAATAGGTGAAGCTCGGCGTCATACTAGAGACGTCACTCATTGATTATTAAGTTTGTTATGATTAAATGAAATTTTTTATTTAAAAAAAAGGTTTGAAATCTATATGGATTGGTGATTTATTTTATTTCAAAAAAATAAAAAAAAAGTTGAATCATCAAGTTGTCATAACTTAGATATTCCAAAAGGTACAAGATTAACAAGTTGTCACAACTTAACTAATTCTGATTTATTCTTGAATTAATTAAAAAATGTACAAAAAATAAATAAATAAATAAGCAAATCAAAATAACAAATGAATAAGTTAAAATGAACAACACGTATATATATAAAAATATACAAAAAAAATAAAATAAGCAAATTTACCTCCAAGGCATAAAAAAATGTTATGTTCAAAGAAGTTATTGTGCGCAGAGCTATTTCTCTTCAAATCAAACCTTGAAAAGCCCCACGTTCTCGAAAAAAAATTACTAAAGTCTCAGACTCTTTTACTTAATATTAAGCCCAAGTAAAAAAATTTATTAAAATTCTCAGACTCTTAAACTAAGTATTAAGCCCAAGTGTAAAATTTTTTAGATGATTCAAACAAATGAGAACCACCCCTCTATATAGGAGGAGGGGAGGGAGAAGGAGCATGGTTTCTCCAATGTGAGACTTAGACACTTTAGTTTTTTAACTTTTTTCCTTTTTTCTTTTTATTTTTTTTAGATTTTCATTAATTTTTTCAAGGTTTAGAAATATATTTTATGGACAAAATTAGGTGTTCATACAATCATACATTGATTAAGTAAAAAAAATAAAAATTTAATGGATAAAATTGAATATCAACAATAATGATCATTAATTTTATTTGTGTTATTTTCTCTTTTTATCTGATATAATTATGAAAAAAGTTTACATGAGAGGATCAAACATGTATAACAGTGTATAACATGATCCCTCTAGCACACATAACCTAATCAGTGTATAACATGTTCCCTCCAATTTATCATAAAATCTGAAACATTTTAACTACTCATTTCTCCTTATATCAGAAATATATGAGATTGGGTTATATGCATCTACCGTTTCTCATCCAATAAATGCAAACTGCAACAGACAAAGATGAGAGATGAATAGGATTGCGTTATTTAAATGTTGATATTGAATAGGACAGGGACAGGGAGAATCTGTGCTGGGGCGTAGGGTACTAATTTTGTAACCATTATTTTATGTTTTAAACTAAAGAAAAAATGAATGTTGCACATCAATTTTTTTACCCTTTGTGTTATATTTTACTTGTGCTGGAAAAAAGAAATAAACAGTGTGTTTATTAAAAAGTGTGTTTTTCTTATTTTATTTCTCATAATGAAAATAATGTAAAAAGAATATAATAAATTTTAAACGAAAATCTAAGTCAGTTTCCTTTCTTTAATTCTCAATACTATTTTTGAAACTAAACACATGAATGCATCAGTCTTACTCATATCTAGCTACATATATGTTTTATGGCATGCACCATACTGGGAAAGGTACATGATGCACCTAAGCCATAGATTAATACTTAAAATATACCGAAGGGTGAGATTTGATCACCTGTAACTTGTAGAACCGGTTACATACATCATTCTCCTCTTTGCTTCCTCAACCGCACCAGAAAAAATCATGTCGGAACCATCATCTCACAACCGCAGCAACCCATGCCACCGCGAGATAGTCCTCGTCGCTGCTACGTCAACGTCTGACACTTCCACCAGCCACCACGCCATCATCATCTTGCACCTCCACTAGCCACCACGTCTTCCGCCATGAACCATGCCTCATCGAGCCCAGCGGCCAAGACGTGCACCAGCCATTCTCCTCGTTACCGCCGCCCCGCTCATCGTCGTCCAAGCCCCTTCCTAATCCAAACTCACCCAAACAAAACCTAAGATTTTAAAAAGATTGAAACCCATCTTCTACTAAACATAACAAAACACATAGCACCAAAGAAAAAGGGGCACGCTTTTTATGCAGGGCAAGGGGCGCTGGTGCGATTCACTAAAGGGGACATCAGCGCGGCAACTCAGGTGAAGACGTTTGACAGATCCGCGACGGGGGTTGCAGTGATTTATGGTGGTGCAGTTCCTTTTGGGTCGTTTTGGTTTGCGTGGGAGCACAGGGGAGGTAAAGCAGGAGCTTGGCGGAGAAGGCGGAGGCGCGTGGCTTGAGGGGATGCGAAGGTGATGGCAGCTCTGTTTGTTGGTGGCTGGGTTCGGCCGGCGGAGGAGGTGGTGCGTCTGGGTTGATGGTGTCGTTTGGATGGGGCTGATTTGGATGGTGGTGTATGTTGTAGGGAAGCCTCGTCGGCGGCGAAGTCCGCGGTGGAGAACAACGATGGATGCTCTGGTGACTAGTTGAAGAAGCAAGGCAACCTGTAATTACAGGCATTTTTTAGGGTGCATGATGCACCATAAGTTAATAGGGTGCATATTAGCATCCACCTAGGTTTTATAAGTTACATGAAACATATTGATACTGACATGTGAAAATTCTGACAATTTTAAATATTAACGAAGTCTTTGGTGTATAATTTGGGTGCATTATTAATGGAACACAAAATCAGGTATAAATGTAGGCTCGCCTATCCAAAAAATGCATCTTCCTCCTCCTCTGCCTGTTATTTCTGCACCTTCCTATCTTTCTTTCTTTTACTCACTCTTCTATCTCTCTTTCCCGTCATTGGCTTTAACTTCTTTTCCCTTTTCCATGAACTTGGACCTCACAACTTTTATAATTCCTTTTACAGATTGCATCGTGTCCTTGGTTTCGAAAGATTTCACTATACTAGGGTAGAGATTGGTAGTTTAACGAATTTTTGGTTTCAACAAGAAGCGGTGAGAATTATACCCAAACATGATGCAAGTGCTTCTCTGCATCCTAATTTGTTTTTCTCTGTGTATGGTCAGACTTAGTTTTGGATTTCCTGTGATTTCAAAGTTTTTATCACAGTTTTCGTTCCTGTCTTGGCTGCAACGTGATTACAAGTGTGTGCTATACGTGTGTTTTATCATTTGTATCGCTTTATATATTTTGATTTGAGATTATAATTACTGCTATAAGTTTAAGGAATGCCGTTGCTGTGCATTGCTATATGTTTTCCTTGTTTTGTGAAAATCGTTTGAGAAGTTTGGGATGAAAGAAAAAAAAGGAGTAAGATGCTGCTTTCACCTTACTCTCACTATGAATGTTTGTGATGAATAGCATCACTTTCACTCATTCGGTAAAAGATGCAGAAAAAGAAGAATAGCTGAGGACCAAAATTCTTTGAGTGTGTGTTTGGATGAAGGATTTTGAGGAGGGAATGTATTTTCTTAGGGGATTATACTTTGTTTGATAGTTAAGTAAAGAATTTTAAAATTCTAGAGAATTTTAGTTAGGAATTTTGTTAACCAAGAATTAAAGAATCTCAATTCCTACCTAAAGAGGTGGAATTTCTAAAATTCCTTGCACTTATCTCCCGTTTGCATGCATACTCTCCCCTTCACCACGTTCTCTCTTTTCTCTCCCGCCTCAGTCGTGAAGCTCAATCTTCCATTGTTGAAGCTCACTCTTCTTAACCTCTATAGTTCGATCTCACTCTTATTCACTCTCGATTTACTCTTCTCAGTGAACCCCAACCGCCACCACCGTCGCGCCCAAATCTACCTTGCGCCATCCATCTCGTACCCAACCTACCACCGCGACACCTCCATCCACAGTCATCCCCAAGAACCAGAGCCGCCCCTTTGGTGTGCGAACACGATCTGTACACTTTGGTGTTGTGCGAACACGCTTTGTGCAAACACCAGGTACATAAATTACACTTTCATCACCTTTGAATCTGTTGATTTTCGTTTTGAATATTCTTCTTGGTTTTGTGTATGGCAGCTATTGCATTTGGTTCTTACTTGATTTGTATCATCTCTCTGGTAAGCTCTCTCTGGTATCATATAATTGTTTTTTGTGATTTTCAGTGCATTTGTAGGTGATGATGTAGTTTTCTATTTTTATTTTTTTGTGCATTTTTAGTTAGTTAAACTGAGTTTTTAGTGCATTTGGTTCTTCTTGATTTGTGCCAAGAAGATGTACAAAGTAAATAGATGTAATACAATAGAACTAATGAGGTTATGAAGAAAACTAAAACCAAAAATTCAAGAGGTTAACTATTCAAGTCTAATCCCAAGCTACACTGTTATGTGACTGTTGTTTCACGTTTATTAAAGCACTCAAAGGAAGGGTTTTGTAGAGGTTGATTCTTTTTTTTTCTCGTGTTTTTGTTTTTCAGCAGGAATTGTTGCCAAAATCGTTTGGATCCACTTTCATTTTTAGAAGTTTAGTTCATAGCTTTCATTTCCCTATGCTGTGGGTTTGTGGTTTCTTTGATAGCTTGGATTGGTACAAATCAATGAACATTCTCAATTGTCAATTCATAGCTTCGATTGCTTTGAACATTTCTATTGCTTTGTTGTCTACCCACCTTTGATATTTTTCTGCAATGTGTTACATTATTGATATTTTTCATACCTTTTTGTGTTACATTATTTCTATTACTAAGTTTGAAAAAAGATATATATGCATTGGTCTTAACTAATCCATTTTGGTCTTGACTCCCATCACAATGTTGTTGTCTAGTCATGCCATCAAACTTCAAAGTAGAGTAGGAGCTATTCAAACTCAACCCCAGTAGCCAGATACCTCCTAAAGACTTTGCCTTAGGAGTTGTACGGGTTCATCATCAAGGGGGGGGGGGGTCCAATGATTCCTGTAATGGACTCATTGGAGTCATAACCCCAGCTGTCAAGGTCTCTCCAAACTACAACATGAAGTTCCCTACTCAATGGAAATGGGGCTAAAGGGGTATAGCATTGAAGGGATATAATTTATCATCTAATGCCACATACTTAGTATGAATGTGCTGTGTCTCGCTAGTATGCAGTATTTACATCTCAATTTGACCTCCTGGGTAGTGCTATTACCTGCAGTAAAAGCAATGTTGACAATACAGTATGTTTCAACCTTTCAATCAAATAATGTTTGCGCAGATCAAAACATGAAAGGCATAACATTCTTTTATTGGATGAATTGATCAACAATATGGCTAAAATTTACACGATCAACCTCAAACTACAAGCATAACTAAGCAAAGCCATGGGACAGAGAACACAAAACAAATATTGTTTTGAGGGTATTGTGAGTATAGGCTGAGTATAGAAGCCACAAATTGGTCATATAAGAGACAGGGAAGCAAATTTTATAGCTTTTCTTCTTGATGGTATCATCTTCTCTCATTGACCTGCTGCCTCCCACTTTCGAGTCTAGAATCATCACCGGAAACAGTTGCCTCCTCTTTCAATCCATCATTTACTCTATTGTTAGGTGAATGTCCTGCATCTCTTCTAGCCCTACAATCCTAAAACAAGATGACCTTTATCAATAAGTAGAGACAAAACAGCTTCATGGTGCGAATATCAAATATCGGGGATGCAAACTAATAGTTGTCATTTATCAGACACGAAGTGGGCTCTTTTACATGCTGTTTCATTTGTTAAATTTTGGCAGGGTCCATTTAGTATGCAGGTAAAACAAGATTAATTCATGAAACTAGATCAAACACAAGAAACTTGTAGATAAGCTGTAGAATTGAATAGGAGAAATGAATATAAATATCTCTTTAGTAGTTAAATTTATTAGGGGCTGGGGGGATAAATGAAAAAATGGGATGATGCTGTTTTTCTCTGCTATGCTGTTGTAGCAGTTGTTGTTGTTGGTCGCACCTTATTTTTAGGCATACAAACGACGCAGATGCCTTTCATTTTATTTCCCATTATTACTAGTATATGCAGGGTCAATTGGTATGCATTTAACAATAAATTTAAAATATTAAGAAATTTAATTATTTTATCCAAATCAAAAATTTTACAAATAAAAAAAATTTAAATGAAACAATTAAATATTTTAACATTTTTAAATTATCTTAAAATTTGAAATGTTCCATGGAAACACTATTAAAATTTTGCCTTGGTATTAGATTATTAGTTCTGTTCGTATTTAAGGATTTTTACTTTTTGTTTTTTAAGCAAAAGGTAAATAACAACCCGTGCTTTACACTCACGACTTATTTATTTTTTTGAAAAAATAAAATAAATTGTTAAGCCTTGGTTATTTATCAACACTTGTGTGATATACATATTTTTATATGTTTAAAATGTAAAATTCAAAAAATAAATTATACGAAAAGTCATGACAAACAAGCACAATATGGATTAAAAATTAATTATTTAATTTTATTAAAAATGTTATTTTATTTTTCACTTATTATTTTCTTAGTTATTAAATTTGTCTATTGTTTTAAAAGCAAAAATTTATTGAAGATAAAAAATAAAATAAAATTATGAAATGGGGCTAGAGAAGTGCGACTCCTTTAAGACGAAAGGAAGAGAAAGTCGTGCCTAAATGGTATAACTCCTTCATATGATATGCTTTTTCTAATTTTTATTTTTTTGATTTCTTATAGTATTCTCACTCGATAGGTAATATATTAATTTTTTAAATATTATTGTTGTCAGACATCTAAGTGAATAGATCTTTCGTAATAATAGTGTTATTTTTAACTCAAAATTACATGCTTTACATTGATTCTAATTTTTATTTTAAAAATATAAAAATGTATTTCATATAAGTCCTAGTTGGTTATTCTGACTGGCCTTTTTTATATTTCTCGTGATTATTAGTCACAACTTATCATAACCATAACTTTTTATTTTTACTGTTCATTTAACACTAAAGTAATAAATAATTTTTATCTTACATTGAATTGATAAATAAAAAATCTTTCCACACCTACATAGTAAAAATGGAAAATTTCTTTAAAAAAAGGAGGAAATTTTCTTGTGTCCTTTCAAAAGAATAAAAATTATTTTAAAAAAATAATATTAAATTGATGATAGAATTTATATAATTAATGGGGTCACCAAAAGTTGAATGATGGTGATTTTTTCTGGAGGCAGAACAAGATGTAGGAAGAATTTCTCATAAAAATGGCCTTGAAGCTTTTGAAATGTGCGATTCACCAAAAAAAAATGTGCTGTATTGTAATGGGTTCACTTTTGAAATATGCTGTAATGAAGCAGTATCGTTATTTATCTAATTTTTTATATGTTCAACTTTTTTCAACACTCACAAATTTATTCTACATCTCATAAAAATGTTATAATCACATATAATATAATTTGACTTCCATCTTACACCAAAATACGGTGGACAGACATTCACCATATTTTGGGTGGAAAAAAACATTTCCGATAGTGAAGTGGGGTTGCGTTTTGTCATTTAATGGTAATAAGATTCAGATGTCTAAAAAGTTAAAGCTTGTGAAATGTGTTGTATTGTTATGAAAAAAAAAAGTGTGGTATTATAGTGGGTTCACTTTTGAAATATTGTCTTGTTTTGTAAGTTGTGTTTAGTGAGAAACTTTAAGATAGGTATTGCCAACTAAATTTTGTTTTTGATATTCTATTTAATAATTGATATGTATAAATATTTTTTTAGGAATTAGTGTATTTTTAGCATTAACTTATAATTTTATATATATTTAATATTGAATAAAGTGTCTATAATAAATATTGTTTAACCAAGAATTACTTGTGCTAAGTTGACATAAAATTCTTGTTTAGACATAATATATTAAATATTTGACAGTGATTGATTATAATAGAAGTGAACTGTAATTTTAGACAAATTTTATTTATAATATCAAAAGTTTAAATCCTAAAATCGTTACTTTGAAAAAGACTTTATTTTTAATGACATTCGGTGTGAAATTGTGTGAGCAATTATTATCACAAAAAAGATATTAAATAATTTTATACATGTGTAATAAATATGATAGTTTTGACTATTGATATTTTGATAACTGGATTTTATGAAATGTTTTTTTTACTAAAAGTGCATATTTCTATTTTATCAAAGCACAAATTTAATATACACCAATATTTGTTACACTTTGTTATCTAGATTGGCTACCTATATATATTGTCAACTATTGTGGTTGAAGTGATAAATAAATTTAAGTATTTGAGGGGCTTATGTAATATTAGAGGTTAAAGCGCAAAAATTTAGATTGTCTAGTCTTAAATTATTATTTTTTTCCAGATCTTTGCTTTATTGTACTAGAAAAAAAATCACATAGATATGCGTGTGGATTAGAAATGAATTACATACGCATATGTATGCTTAATTTAATGAATTACTATAAGATAATAATATAAAATAGTTTAACGATTTTTTTTAAAAAAATTAGTGTTCAAATGTCAAAGTAAAAATCTTTAAAGTCTTGATTGTTACATAATATAAGACCCGATAAGATAAATTTATATTATATCTCTCATTTTTAATATATGTTAAGTGTGATATATAATAGGATAAAGTAATTTGTTCCGCAAATTTTTATCTAATAATTATTAGGGATAGAAGTTTCTAAAATTTGTATTTAACTTTTTAAATAATTTCATAATTTCTTTAATACTTATATTTTTCATTGATTCAATGTTTGAGGAGTAAAGCGGGAAAAAATAAGAAAGAAAGAGAAAACCTACCAAATCCTCATATAGTGGACAATGGGTGAGAATACAGGTATCCTTATGGAAGAAAGGTTTGCGCATCTGGAAGAGGCAAAGCAAAGATTTGAAGGGTACAATCAAATTTCAAGGCCCAAGATCCAAAGGGTTCCAACTGTTCTACGGCAAAATGCTGAGTTTGTTATGTACTGCACGCCCAAGATGATATCATTCGGTCCCATTCATCACGGGAATGAAAATCTGAAGCAAGGAGAGCATTACAAGCTTATATGGACTTCAATATATGTTGAGGAATACAGTAAACAAACCGATCATCAAGATGCCAACCAAGCAGCAAAACTTCTGCATAAAAGGATTGGAGATAATCTTAAGGAGTTGAAGAAGCTGTTCACTGAGGATACAATTGAAAGACACACTGACAAGGATCTTGCTTGGATGTTGTTTGTGGATGGATGTTCTTTGCTCTATTTCATGGAAAATGTTGATCATCAACATCCGGAAGCATTGAAGCTTAAGCTTGACCAAATGATGTATATGTGGAGAGATATTTTGTTAATGGAGAACCAACTTCCACTGAAAGTGCTCGAGCTGATGCTAAGCGAAAAGGGGCCCCTCTTCGAATTAGATTATTTAATAAGCAATTTTTGGGGCATGGGTCGGTCCAAAAGAGTTGGAGAGGTAATATTCTCACCCGAAAATGCTAAACCAATTCATATACTTGATTTTTTTCGCTCATTATACTTGTCACCCATTATGGTTCGCAATCGCAATCGCAATACTAACAAAGACCATTATGATCTGGAAAATGGAAAGAATGTTGAAAACCAACAAGATACGAATGATCACAATCAGATTGCTCTCTCTGAAGAATTGGGTGGTGTTCGGCAAACTTATAAGAACATACGGGATCTTAAAGCAGCAGGGATTCGAGTGATGGCAAACGAGAAGGATAAATGGACATGGAGTAACATCTCGTTCACCTCTGGGTGGTTTAGCGGAGAATTGAGGCTTCCAGTAGTTTTTTTCAATGATGTCACGCCTTATTTCTTTTGGAACTTGATAGCGTATGAGATGTGTCCAGATTTTCATAACAACTATGAATGCATCTCATTCTTTTCCTTTATGGATTCTTTGATTGACAGTGCTGAGGATGTGAAGGAGCTCAGAAAAAATGGTATAATCCAAAAGTTGCTCGGGACCGATGAAGAATTTGCTAAATTCTTCAATGAATTGGGCAATGACTTGCCAACTAAAATGGTCAATTTTTGGAGCAATGATGCGGTGGCCTATAGCAAGAAATATATTCAAGTCAAGCATGAAATCGAGAACCATTACCAAAATAAATTCAAGATATGGTTGGCTGAAGCATACAATACTCATTTCAATACCCCGTGGGCTATGCTTGCATTTTTTGCTGCGTTACTAGCACTAGTTCTCACTTTTATCCAAACATGGTGTAGCGTACATCCTAAAAATGCATGAGGCTCATGAAATATGTTAGTAATAAGGTCACATGACAAGCACATCATAGTAATTAATTAAGGTTGGGATCTAAATTTCTTAGGAAAAAAAATTACAGTGCAGAACGACGGCTCTAGATGGGGGTAATGTGGCGATGATCTTCTTTTCCTATTATTGTATGGTGTTCTCTTGTTTAGATGTTCATGTTTGTACTATTTTGCAGGAGTCTTTTGTAACAATAAAATTGTAAGGATTTTTCGGTGCCATTTGTGGCATGAGTGCCACTGCCTCAAAGAATAAAAAATGGTAGGCTTTTGAGAAATATTATGCTGATCTAACAGTTTAAAATAACGATTAGTCACTGAGAATGTTTTGAATAAAAAAGTTGATTGAATTCAACGAAAGTCAGTTTAAGATGTATATTATATAGGTAAATAAATTACATAATATAAAATAGGATAAGATTATCGTATATAAACAAAAAATGAAGTTTTACTCTAATTTACTAGGATACTAAAGAACTAAAGAGGAAACACGAATGGGCCAATCAGATTTGGAATGTTTGGGATCATCTTCATTGTTCTTTTGTTTTGCTTATGCAATTATAATATGAATTTTGTTTTTTTATTGCGCTCAAGTGGTATTCAAGTTAATTTATACATATTTTTACTAATTTATTTTTTCGATCCAGTCAAATGTAAGACATTAGAACTAAGAGATTCATAATTATATTTATTACTAAGACATAGACAAGGATTATAATATGAATTTAATCTTGATTCAATGGTTACTTTAAAAAAATTACATTATCTTCAGATAATGAAATATCATATCATTTAATGAATTTAATATTTTATGTAGTTATTAATATAATTAAATTCATCAAATGAAAAAGATTAATACAAATTTATATTTTTTTGGTCTTTGATCATGTATATTTATAGGCATTGTTGTGAGACTAATCTTTGGATACTGTCATGACTAGGAGGTCTTTCCAACAATTATCTTCTCGAGAATTTAAACTTTAGTTCTCTATCTAATAGTGCAACTTACTTACTACTGCATACAACCTTTGTTGGTAATACAAATTTATATGATATTAAAGAATAATTTACACACATTAAAATTTAACTCTTATAAACAAAATCATAAATGAAAATTAATGTGTTAGTTTGAATAAAAAGAGCTTGGGTCACTCAAACATATGATCTTATATTCAATCTCATACAGTGTGTTTGGAACAACTAAAAATGGGATTTGATTTCATTTGCAAATCAAATTTGTTGTTTGGAATCTTAAAATTTGAAAAATAATTTCATTTTAGAATTCCCACGGATTTGTTCAGATTTCTCTTCTTCCTATTTTTAAATTCTAGCAAAAATGATAGAATTTACTTGGATTTGATTTGATTTCAGATATAATTTTTAAAAAGACTATTTTAACCCTGTTGATTTTTTAATTTTACATCTCGTATCCTTCAACGTTTTCGGACTCTACGCTTCCTTCGTTTCACATTCTTTCACTTTTTCTCTTTCACGTTCTTCTGCTCACATTCCTTCACTTTTTCTCTTTCACGTTCTTCTTCTCCTCGATCTCACCTTCACTCTTTGGTTGTTCAAGGTCGATTTGCTACAATTTTTTTTATCGATCTCGCCCTTATGTTCATTTTTGTTGCAGGTTTGATCGATCTCATCCTTTTTTTAATTTTAGGTTGCATTTAATTTCTCTAGATCTAGTATTTGTGATATATTTTTGATTTTTGATTTGAGTTCTGATCTGGGTTTTGTTTGAATTCTAGTTTTGATATGGGTTCTGATCTGGGTTTTGTTTGAATTCTAGTTTTCATATGAGTTCTGATCTGGGTTCTGATATATCTAGTTTCAAAAATTGTTTGATATTTTCCCCCTTCTGAGCTCTATGTATCTTCTTTGTGAACTATTCATTCATTTTCCAGCAATGACACCGGTTGAATTTCTGATATATATTACCGGTTTATTTATATCAGTTCTCCTTCATTTTTTTTATTTTTAAACACAGATGGAAGGTTATCTCAAGCAATCGTGCTGCTTGTTATCTCAAGCTTCACGATTTCAAGAAGGTTCTATTTTTTTAAATAATAATAATTAGTTGCTGGTATTCGTTTAAGTGCTATTCTGTTCTGGGTACAATTTGAATTAGTAAGAGTTTATGGGCTGATAAGTGATAAATTTGAATAATATGAGTGGGTTATTTTCTAAATTCTGCTTGTGCTTATGTTCTTAAGATGTATATTTGATAAGTGATATATTTTGAATCTGGATTGGTTGGTAAATTTGCTTGCATTTATATTTAAATTATGGACTGTGAATGGAAAAGTGTTTAGTTGAATGCATTTGCTTCTTTCTCTTAAACCTTGGTCGAAGGATCTACAATTCGTAATTGTAACAACTGACAAATACTAAAAAATATTGGCTGCTTTATTGATGTTGAACTATCTGTCTTATGATTCTTGAATCTCAGACTTTAGTTGCCCTGGTTTTATAAATTGTGTAACACATTGGTTAGGATTTTAACTTTTTGAACTGTTATGATGCCCCTGCTTGTCATCTTCCAAAGCATAATTAGCAGCTATATTCCTTTCCACATATAGTAGCTACATTCCTTTCCAGAATCACCATTTTCCTCCGCAGAGAGATGGATTGTGTAAGACTCAGCATTCATGTTTTTCCTTGTCATAAAATTAATCTCACTTGAAATAGCTATAGTACTCACAGTATTCAGCTTGGGATCCTCATTATCTTCTCTCGACAGAAAGATGTTTGATTTTTAACAGGAACAACAGAACTTCTGGATGAATGCTTGAGAGCTGCTGTTTCACAAGTTTGACCTTGTCCAGCTTCAAAGGTAAGATAATTGTTGTAGTTGGAAGGGTATTGTCACCAGCACGATATATTTGCTTTATGTCAAGAGGGGTTGGGTTTTCCTCAACCCATTCAGGAACTATATATCCAAGACTGCAATGTGGACAAGATTTTTAAATTCATTAGCATAATTAGCAGTTGATAATTTTTCTAATTAAATTTTGGTTGGGTGAAGGATGAGAGATTTTGAGAAAAATTGTGTTGCTGCTGTAGTTGCTTATGTGGGTTGGTTAGTAATCTTGCTTCGTATTTATCAATATGCTACTTGGGTTGAAAGAGAGATCCCAGCATCAAGAGTAGAAAGGGAGGAAGTAAGAAGAGAGCTAATGAGGAGAATACAAACCGATGAGAGGTCACGTGACATTTTGCGTATGGGGCCTAACACATTTAGTCGTCTAGTTAACATCCTAAGAACGACTGAACTTCTTAGAGATACTAAGTATAGCTGTGTTGAAGAACAAGTGGTGAAATTTCTTCACATTTTGTCACATAATGTTAGAAATCGCACTATTTCTTTTTTCTTCCGTCGCTCTGGTGAGACCATTAGTAGGCATTTTCATCAAGTTCTCAGAGCAATCATTACACTTGAGGATCGGTTTCTTGTACAACCTGATGGAAACACAACCCCACTTGAGATCTTGAATAGTACAGAAAGGTTTTATCCTTATTTTAAGGTAAAGTCAGTTTTCAAATATCATGGTTCATGTTCCACTTTTTCAATCTCTAATTTTTATTTTAGTTTCATTCAATATAGGATTGTATTGGTGCTCTTGATGGAACACATGTTAGGGTGAAAGTTTCGAATGAAGAAGTACCTAGATATCGAGGTAGGAAGGGTTACCCAACAATGAATGTGTTAGCTGCATCCACTTTTGATCTAAAGTTTACTTATGTTTTGCCTGGGTGGGAAGGATCTGCTTCAGATTCAAGAGTGCTTGAGGATGCTTTAGATAGGGATGATAGTCTTAGAGTTCCTCCAGGTACAACTCTATATTAAAAAAATATATTTATTAATCAATATAAATATTAGAAGCTAATCATGACTTTATACTTAGGAAAATTCTATTTGGCTGATGCTGGATATGTTGAAGCATGGTTTTCTCACTCCTTATCGGAGCACTAGATATCACCTCAAGGAGTATTCTTGCCATCCTCCACAAAATGCAAAAGAATTATTTAACCTAAGACATTCCTCATTGCGCAATTCAATAGAGCGAGCTTTTGGCGTGTTAAAGAAGAGGTTCCCAATAATAGCAAGTGGAACAGAAGCGCAATACGATGTTGACACTCAATCAGAAATTGTGTTGGCATGTTGCATGCTACACAATTTTTTGATGGGTCATGATCCTGATGAAGAACTTATATCAGAAGTTGATAGAGAACTTTTGGAAAGAGAGCTTGAACGTGAACGGCCAGAAAGAAGCGAGCTTAGAGATGCTGATGGAAAAGAAGCAGAAAGAATGAGAAATAGCATTGCTATGCAAATGTGGAATGATTATGTCTCTCATAATAACTAGTTTCTTTGTTATGTAATCATGTTGACTTTCCTTGATATTTGACTTTGTATTTCATGAGTACTTCATTAGTTGTAGAATAATTAACTTTTTGTTCAATTATTTCTTACGCTTTGTATTTCATGAGTATGTGATTTGGTGTTAAATTATTAAAGAAAATATATATGTACTTACCTGCGTTGTCTCTCTGTTTGTTTCATCCTAGTTTTATGTAAGCATATTGTGGATCATAATTGGCAGAAGATGTATAGGTGTTATCATTGAGAAGTGGAATCTACTAACAAAGATATGGAGAACACTGTTGGAGAAGTGGAATCTGTTGATCAAACAAAGTTATCAAACTATAGGAGATGGACTGCCCAAATGGATTCATTTCTCCTTGAAGTTTTGAAGGAGCAGAAATTGAAAGGGCAAAAACAAGATAAGAACTTTTCAGAGGAAGCATATCGTGCTGCAGTAACAGCAATCAACACCGAATTTGGGAAGAATATGAAGAAAGAGAATATTCAAAATCGACTTAAAACTCTCAAATCACAAATGGCTACTGCCATAGATGTTTTGAAACTAAGTGGATTCTCATGGAATGACATCATGAAGACCATAGAAGCTGAGCCAGGAGTTTGGGATGAAGCTATAAAGGTAAAATATATTTAACTAACTTCGTTTTCAATATATATATATATATATATATATATATATATATATATATATATTATATTATTTTAGTTACATTTGCTTTTATCTTTGCTTGGCTAGGGAAAAGAAGAAAGGAAGTTAGTTCGTGGGAAGCAGCTCTTCAATTTGGATTTAATGCGTGATATCTATGAAAAAGATAGAGCTACTGGTTCAAGAGCTGAAAGTGCGAAAGAAAAAGTTAAAAGGTGGCAGAAGGAAGGGCCAATAGTGATTGAAGACATTGACACTGACGATTCCATTAATCTTGAGGCATTTAACCCAATTGATGGGAATGAGAGCTACTGTGAAGAATTCCCAGCCCCTTCATCTTCAACAAGTTATCTTCCAAAGCAATCTGTAATTAAAAAGAGAGGAATCAAGAGAAAGGCTTCTATTGGTGACATCATCAATGAAGGAGTTCAAGACATTAAAGTAGCAATGATAGACATTGCAGAGGCCTTACGCAGTAGCAGTAACCCGAAACCAGTTGTCAGCATTGAAGAACAAGTGGTGAAGATTCTCAAAGAGACAATGTTGGATGGAGATTATCTTTGTGATGCTTTGGATTTTCTTGTGGCGGATCCAGTTTTGGCGAGATCATTTATTGCCCTTGAGATCATTATGCAATTAGTTTAAGGGAGGGTGTTAAGTTGTGTTGCTGTTAGGATGTTAGGATAAGCTGCTAGTTTAAATTTCAGTTTTAGTTTGAAGTTAAATGAGTAGAAAGTATAGTACTCTTTAAAAAAATTGACTCTGAAAAGAATTTTGCTTACTCTGAAAAGGACCAGCATCATGTGAATTCGCGTTCTGATGTTTTTATTTTGGAGTTGGTTATAAATCGCGTTCAGATGTGGGAACGAGTAAAGTAAAGAAAAAACGAAAGAGACAAGGAAATATGCTTGACTCAGAATCAAAGATGGAGTGAGATGCTTGGAAGAAACTAGCTTTATTATTATATGAATATGAATATGAATATGTGAAATGAAAATGTGAATGAATGAATGACTGAATGCTACTTTTTTTTTGGGTGTTAGACTGAATGCTATTTAATGAGCAATGGAACAGACAACCGTCTAAGTCTGTCTGTCCCGCATTAATTCAGTCTCACCACACCGTCTTGGTTGTTGTCCTCTTCCTTTCCTTTCCTTTTCTTTCTTAGCAGATTCAACTCTCTTTCCCTTCTTAGCAGATTCAATTTTTTTAAAGAGTACTATACTTTCTGTGATTAATAATGAGTGCTTGTTCTATTTTAGGTTCTTGCAGCCACACAAACTTCAGGGGAGGAAGGTAAAAGGTGGTTTCAGGGTACTGCTGATGCTGTGCGGCAGTTCCATGGGCTCTTTGAGGTCTTAAGATATAGTGATTAGTTTAGAGAAACTGCAGATCAATTTATACTGGAGCTCTTTTGATCTAGGTTACTGTGCTGAGATAGTTGACAATGTTGAGATTTATATCAGACATACGAAATTATACCAAATGTTGATAATGGACCATTTTCTTGATGTATTTGAGATGTATTTAGACTTAGTCATGGACATCTATGCCTTAATGGACATCCTGTTTTGTATTAATCATTGATGATTACATTGTATTTTAGATGAATGTGCCTTGTGCTTGCTGCAGATTATGTGTTTCCCTTGGGTTGGTGTTTTGGTTAAACTTATGAGATTTCTGCAGGTGCAGCTGACTGAGATGTATGCTGATTATGGAATTTTATTTTAATCACAATAGTTTTCTTCCATGTATCCAAAACGGTCTAACAGCCAAGGGAATGGCCCTGTTTCTCGGCAAGTGCACACAAGCAATAAGATCAAGACGAGGCCAAACCTAAGAAGAAATTCATCTTTCTGTAGTTGTTTTAGAGAGGAGAGAGAGGGGGAGAGGGAGAGAGAGAGAGAGAGGGAGAGGGAGAGGAGAGAGAGAGAGCTCTTAATTTTTTTATAATATCTTACTTAATCATTTATAAGGGTTAAAATATAAAATAATAAAATCAAATCAAATTAATTCTCATTTTAATGAATTCCAAACACAAAATTTGATTTTTAAATCAATTCAATTCCTATTTTCTTTTTAAAGTTCCAAACATAAAATTTGATTTCTAAATCAATTCAATTCAATTCAATTCAATTCAAATCAAATCATTTCCCATTTTAATTCATTCCAAACACACCCATAATTTATTTATATGAAAATAATACTATTAGGAGGAGTTTTCGCTTAGTCGCCTGATCATACCCCGATAAATTAATTTTTCACCTATCGAATAAGGGATACTCAGTACAAATTTAGATAATAAAGATAATAATGTAAAAAAAAAATTATTACACTCATAAAAATTAAACCCTTATAATATTATTTTTCAATTAACAAGGGTGGGCATGATGATAACCGAGTATTTAAGATCAAAGTTCAAATTTAAAACAATTATTAGAAGGATTTTTTAGTCTTTATAGTATTGAGAGTTTAATCTCTTATCAATACCTATGAGAATATCCTAATCAAACAATAAAAAAAGTTATCATTTTCAATTTTGCATCTATAGTATCCATTTAGATAATAGAATTGGAGTTGAGAGGCAATATTTTAATGTTTAAATATGTTTTTGATCCTTTTAAATATATCAAATTTTAGTTTTGATCCCTACAAATTTTCTTATGGTTTATGTCCTTATAATTTCAAAAGTAAAATTGGTCCTTGCATTTATTTTAAAAGTGAGTAAAATTGAGTCAATTCAACCCTTTCATATTACACCTCCTCTCATTTCAAGAGTTAAGAAAATTTTAATATGATGAAATTGAATTGAGCCAATTTCATTTACTTTTAAAAAGAGAGTAAAAATAAATTTCACTTACTTTTAAAATTACAAGAATACAAACTAAAACACAAATTTTTGAGAGAATAAAATTAAAAAATGATATATTTAAAAAAGAAAAACATATTTAAGTTAAATTTTAATTTCTATTTCAATTCTTTGTGAATTAGAATTTTAAAGTTACGTTTGGTACAAAGAATGCAATTTCATGGAATAAGAATTAGTGAATTGGAATGGGAATTCTATTCCAATTTTATAGTTTGGTATAATTAGAAAAAAAAAAATGTCATAGAAAGTGATTATCTAGTTTGGTGTGTGGAATACAATACATAATGAAATCCGAATTGATTTAAATGAAATAAATATTTTAAATAAAAATTATGAAAAAAATTTTTTTTTTCTTTCATATTATATATAATACAAATATTTTTTTAAAGCAATATTTAAGATTAATTTTTAAACAACTTTAATAAAATAAATATTGATAATATATTTTTTTTTCTAATTTTTTATAATTAATATGTTATAGTTATGGCCATAAGCTTTGCCATATTAATACAATATTAATTTTAAGATAAAAATTCAAAAAAATTATCCAACTTATTATAAAAATAATCAATAGTTCTATGATAATCTTAAATAAAAATTACACTACAAATAAAGCATTAATGCCAAATATCTAAAAGACTACAAATTTACAACACTTGAAAATATATCCCTTTTTATTATAGTTGAAAAATTTACAATACATAAATACTTTGTAAATTATAAAAAAAATTAAGTTATGTCATTTTATAAATTAATTAAAGGTATATTAGGAAAAAATATGAAATCATATTCTATAAACATATGAAATCGCAATTCTACATTTTTTTGGGCGAATAAGATTTCATGAATTTGTGGAATGAAATTTAGAATAAGAACTCTATATTTTTTTTAATAAACAAACATAGAATTACTATGATTCTAAGATTAAATATGGTATGTCATTCCATTTATTTACACCTAATGTAATCTAAGGTTACGTTTGGTGTGAATGAATAAAATGTCATTCCAAGTTTAATTATGGAATCAGAAGTTTTATATGTTTGTTAATGAAAAAAAGAAGATAAAATAACATTCATATTTCAAATCACATAATTCTACAAATTTATTAAATTCTATTCCTTAAAAAAGATTGAGATTGTGATTTCCTATTTTTGTGGAATTAGATTCCATATATTTTTCTTAATATACTCTTAACTAATTTATAAAATGACACAAATTAACTCTTTTATATATTGAACAAATTTTAAATCCTAAATTTTATTGAACTATCTTAAAATTAATATATTGTATTATGTATTAATATCATAAAACATGTAGCCATAATTATAACATATTAAATATAAAGAAAAAATCATTACATAATGTACCAAAAAAATCAGTAAAAATAAAAATATACAATATCAAGATTTATTTTATTAAGTTGTTTAAAAATTAATCTTAAACATTAATTATATATATATACATTACATATATATATAATATGAAAAAAATATTTTTTTCAATTGAGATATTTATATTATTTAAATTAATTTAAATTTTATTTTATATTATATTTTGTACATCAAAAAACAGAATCATTTTTTTATTTTATTTATAATTATACCAAATTATAAAATCTGATTAGGATTATTATTTTAATTTACTAACTTTAATTCTTATTTCAAATAATTTTATTTTTTACACGACAAACCCTTATATGCAAAACTTTTATTTTAAAAAAGTAAAAAGGTACAAATGCGGCTCAATTGGTCAAACAGAACATGGGACAAGAGAGTAAGAGTGATCATGGAGGGTCGCCGACCTCGGAATCAAAACCCTTCTTCTTCCTCTGCCTCTTTCTCCCAATCACCGCGTCCTCGCGGCCAGAAATTGCCTTCTAATGCGACCCATCGATCCAAAATTTCAACTTTTGGTCAAAGGGGCACTCCTTCTGCCTCTGATTCCAGTAACAGACAAGAGGATGCAGATCCACAAGGGTCTTCCGATTTTGGGCCTTTAGTTGGAACTTGTCCTTATATGTGCCCAGGTAATATTATTAATAATAATTGTTTTTAAAATAGAAGGAAATTTCATTAAATGGTTTCCTTTTGGGTGATTAAGTTTTTTGTTTGGTTAGAATGATAATCACAATTCATAAAAAGAAGAAAAAGATAATAATTGGTTATAGCTGATGACATTGGTTTTACATGAACATATTTGGAACCTGCACTTATTTCTGTGAATAAGTGGATCTCAGGTCTCTTATATGCTCTACTAAATTGTGTTAACTACAGCAACTTCATAATATTCCATCTTGCACTTGCCGTCTGTGTGTGTGTGTTTTGCTCGTGCACATGGTTGTTTAGTATTAGTCCTAGTTATGATAGATCCATCCAGCACCTCTCAATGGTATTTACTTTGCTCGTGCACATGGTTGTTTAGTATTAGTCCTAGTTATGATAGATCCATCCAGCACCTCTCAATGGTATTTACAAAGTGCCTTGAAAAGAGGTGGAGCTTGGGTACAGCCTAACACAATTTTTGACAAGGCAGAGGAAAGCCAATTGAAAAGTAAGCCGATGAAAATGCCAACGGACATTTCTCCTAAGAGGATGATCCACATTGAATATGTTTATGGATTTCTTTGTCTTTCTAATCTACATTGAGGTTAGTAAGAGGTTACAGTATTTGAGCTGGTGAAGTTAATGCTCAGATAATGAAAAAGAAAATGATGCAAATGAACTGCTCTTAAGCTGAGAAGAAACTGTTTTCATTGAAGATTGTGGTGGTATTGCTTTATATTGCATTGGTGAGATGATGCAGTTTAAGGATACTTCTTCATTGAGAAGGAGTAATGGTGTCCTCTTCGTGCTATGGGTATTATGGCTTTATTACGTGCTTGGCCCATAAAATTCTGGCTTCTTATTATTAGGTTAGACTAATCGTAATAAGAAAAGAGGAAGGAAAAGAAAACACAAGAAGAAAAGGATTGCACTAGGTGAATTATTAAGTACATGTTTATGTTAATAGGTCGTTCATGATTCTTAACAATCAGGAATTGGGCTTATCTTCAACATCTAGATAATTTTGTTATTCTGACTTTGAAAAAATAAGTTCTGTTGATTTATTTTTTTGTTCTACATAACACATGCCCACATTTGTATCTTAATTCCTAGATACTTTGGCTCCTAAAATGGGCCTGGAAGTTATTTGCTCATCCTTGTGTATTTGGTGAGGCTCTGATTCAATGTTTGTATTGCTGCAAAACTGACATGCAACTGTATGATACTAGTTCAAGCCGTCAATACCAATTTCCCAATGTTCAAGAAACAAGTATACTACCTATGAGGATGACTATCTTATTGGCCTTGTCATGGAGCTCAGCATGCTAAATTGATCTAGAATAGGAACTTTTTGATTGCTTTCTGATGCTGGATTTTTTACATTAGCTAACTAAGAAGGTTGCTGTCTAGCTCTTTGAAGAGTACCTGCAACTGCAAACAGTAAGTGTCGGCTTTGATAAGGATAAGGGAAAATGAGTAGAAGGATGGTAGAGTATTTCTCAACAAATTAATTGAAGATCTCTCTACAAATAAACAAATCTAAACAGGATCTGAACTGAGGAAATCAGATTAAAATAGATGGAGAAAAGAGAGCGTAGGTTCTCATTTAGGTTTATTAGGCATTACACCCTTCATATACTCTTTCTAATTGGGACATTGCTTAAGTAGGACTAGTGGTTGAAACTTGTCAAGTACGCTAGGTAGTCCAGAGTTTAAGGCCCAAGTTAATAGCTAGCCATGAAAGCTGAAATAAGTGAAACAAATTAATAAAAAACCATGATTTGAAGCTCATGCGTATTCATGACAAACACCTACCTGTCTACCTTATCATATCAAAAAATTACATGCCACCTATGATAGAATAAATGAAAACAATATCTCACTTCTTGGCCTATGTCAGCTTTTCACTATTACCAAATTATGATATCAGCACTTGAATTTGGCTCGCCCTTGTGCTATAATATGTCCTTTACCTCCGTGACTGATAATTTGCATCACTTTGTCTACATTATAGTCTTTTGTTTGAAGCCATTTTTTTTGTATATTTTAAAAGTCTATGTTTCTGGTGCAGTTATTGTATAATGAAATTTCTTAGTTCAACTTTATTGCCATGGCCTATTTTGGTTTTGTCAATTCAGGGTAGCCTATACTTTTCTGCATAGTAGATGTTAAAGAGACTTTCAATTGCTATTATTATTCTTCATAAGGAGTTCATATAAAATATATCTACCTGAAACTTCTATCTTCAAAGCTGTTCACTCTGTCTACAGAAAGAGAGAGGATCCAACGCGAGAAACTCCGAGATTTGGCAGTATTTGAGAGGCAAAATGGTAATCCTGGAAAATCATCCCCGGCCCTTGCAGTAAAAAAGGTAGGGTCAAACTGTTCTCCTATTTTATCTTGTTTTACTTTATTTAGTACACTTGTGTCTAATTTTGGAAGGATCTACTCTCAAGCAGCATGCTGAATTTACTTTTCAGTTTTCAGCTATTTTTTATGATCAGCAGTGCATTTAAGGGTACTGCAAAGCTTTTTATTGTGTGAATTAAATTGATCATGCCAATTTTATCATTTTTACCTGTGTTTTATTATACCCATAGGAAATTATGAACTGGGGTCATTATATGGTTCAAGTTTGATTATTCAGTAATCACAATTTTAAGATATTCATTTGTTGATTGTTGTATGTTGAAACTGGAGTGTATTACTAAGTACGTTTAATTGTATTATCTGATACAACTACATTTCTGCTGCTGACCCTTTATTGGGATGACAGCTTCAATGTACAGTTGAAAACTTGAAACTTCATTATTGATGCTGATATGAGGACTCTAGACAGCTAAATATATAAATCAACCTAAACTGGCATTGATTGATTGATGATTTATAATTGGTAGTTTTTTTCAGTTTTATTTTTCTTACTCTATAGTATTTTGTAGTAAAATTTCTTCTTGCATCAAAGAGATTATTTTATGGCATTTTGGTAAACAAGAAACTCTTAGCAATAATAAAAGAGGAAGAAAGTAAGAACCAGAGGGTAAATAAAATATAATCTTGGAGAAGAGTGATAAACAAGAAAGCCTGATGGAAATTTTTGAATTAATAGGGTCTCAAATCTCAATGAATGTCAGGGGAAACCCTTTGCATTCATTGTTAGTACTACTTTGCAAAGGTTCCAAATACAAGATCCCATACCATTGTAAGCAATATGTGCAAAAGAATAATAATTTCTTTAACAAAATATACCTGACCATTGCAAACGGCGCACATCCAAAAGAATATTTTATCCATGTCCTTCCCAAAATCTTTGAAACATCGCTACAAGAGATTTATTTGTGTTGAATGAATCGCTAAGATCTTTGAAACGTTATCAAATTATTTGATACTCCAAGCAATTGGTTAATGGAAAAGCACATGATCCTGAATTTGAAGGGTTTTAAAGCACGTACTATTTGCATAAGGAGAAAATGCTTATTGTTCTTCCACATTCACTATTGGTTTTTTGTGTTAATACTACTGTGCAACACCTATCAAAGGTCTTGTTTGATCTTTTGGTACCATCAACATCCATAAATCTGATGTACAGAAAATTTTTAAGGACAACTCCAATTTATTAATGGAGTTTTGGAAAACAAATTTCCAATTAGGTAAAAGGTTTGTTGAGAAAGAGAGATGATCATGGAGAAACCCTAATTTGTGTGAATGAACCAGTGAAATACACTGTCCTCTGATATCCTATTTATATTATTGAATAATATGATAGTACAAGGTAAAGTACAATATTATAGTAATTAATGTACAAAAAAAAGGAAATAAGAAAACCATGCCATATATATCTCTACACATATCTCTACACTGTACACTCCCCCCTCAAGTTGGAGCATATAAGTCGTATGCACCAAGCTTATTACAAATATAGCTAATTTGAGCACCCCTTGAGAGACTTAGTGAATACATCTGCTAATTGATCATTTGAATTGACAAAGCTAGTAGCAATGCATCCAAACAAAATCTTTTCTCAAATAAAATGACAATCCACTTCAACATGTTTGCTCCTCTCTTGGAACACCGAATTCGAGGCAATATGTAAGGCGGCTTGATATCACTTACTAGTTGCATTTGCTTAACATCACCAAACCTCAACTCTTGGATCCAATGCTTCAGCCATATTAGTTCACATGTTGCCAATGCCATGCTCGATATTCTGCTTCTGCAGTTGACTTGGCATCGACATCCTATTTCTTACTTTTCCAAGACACTAAATTGCCTCCAAGCATTATGCAGTAACCTGAGGTGGATCACCTATCGAAAGGAGAACCAGCCCAATCTGTATCTATAAAGCCAACGACTTAGGAATGGCTTGGCAACGACATCTTATTTCTTACTTTTCCAAGACACTAAATTGCCTCCAAGCATTATGCAGTAACCTGAGGTGGATCACCTATCTAAAGGAGAACCAGCCCAATCTGTATCTATAAAGCCAACGACTTAGGAATGGCCTTTGTTTTCATAGAGAAGTCCATATGCTCCTTTGATATACCTAAGTATTCAAATTGTTGCGTCCCCATGGCTATCACATAGAGATTTAGGAACTGACTTACTACAATTACAACAAAGGATATGTTTGGCCCAGTAATGGTAAGGTAGTTTAATTTTCCAACAAATCTTCGATATTGCCTAGGATCCAATAAGGGCTCCCCCTATCCTAGTAAAAGCTTGATGTTTGGATCCATAGGAGTGTCTATAGAGCGGCAATCTTACATGCCGATCTCCTCGAAGATATCAAGAGCGTACTTTCTTTGAGAAATAGCAACACCAGTCGAGGACTGGACTGCCTCAATTCCAAGAAAATATTTAAGGCATCCCAAATCATTAGTCTAAAAATGATGAAATAGGTGCTGTTTCAGTTGAATGATACCATCCTCATCATTTCTCGTGATAATAATTTTCATGGAACCAACTCTCCCAAAAGCTTAAGCTGTTAGGTGAAGACACACGTGAATGACTCTATTATATCTCTAACACATACCTTCACGCCCATCTTTATCATGTGTTGAAATTCAACTTTTATTTAGAAAAATGGAGGGGGGCAAGGATTGAGCTCCTGATCACTTGGTCATAGAGGCTTTTATACCATGCCATGGAACCAATTATCCCAAAAGCTTAAGCTTTTAGGTGGAAGGCACATGAATGACTTTATTATATCTCTAACAATAATATCATCTACATATACCACAAGATAAATGCTTTGATGTTGTGGAGAATGACAGTAAAAAATAGAGTGATCACTTCGAATCGTGCCAAACTGCTGAATCACTATACTAAATCACCTATACCATGCTTGTGGGGATTGTTTCAACTTTCAACCCATAAAGAGAGTGATGTAGGCTGCATAACTAAGCATCAATGGCCTCCGAATTATCCCTAATCACCACAGGAATACCCTTGACCCTTAAATTAGGGCTCAACAACCGAAGCCCAATGCATATAATTGGCACCATTAAGGGGCTCAATAGTGATGACCAGAGAGGTAGAAATCACCGAATTGAAAATACTAAACTTTTCGGTGGATGAGGAGGCAGAAGAAGTGACCATGGTAAAGGTCCAAGAGCAACAAAAGAACTTGGAGATGCTGGAAGAACAAACAAACACCCAAAAAAGATCCAAATGGCATGAAACATGGATAACCATCACAAAGAATGCCTAGAAACAGCCCAGGCCAACTGAAAACAACTCAAACCTGATAAAGGTAGGAAGACACACCAAATCTGAGCGTCAAACACGGCATAACGCAGCCCAAGGGATTCAAACAGCCATGTGGAGGTAGCGAGCAGAGGCAATGCGGGCTAGGCCTGACTGGAGATTGTAGGGTGAGGTGAACGGTGGAGGAGGTGGCTGGAATGAGGGCCTCACACACTCTCACAGATGCTAGAAAGGCAGGTCGTGCAAAATCCAGTGACCAGCTCGTGGTGGCGGGTCCCTACTTCATTGGTGGCTAGACTTCGGCGACGGGTCGTGTTGGGGCAGTGAGCACCATGGTGGGTTGGTTGGACAAGATACAGAACCTAGAAGCGCAAATCTGAGACGATAACTGTGGGAGGAGTGAGAAAAAATGCACGGCTGAAAAAAAAATTGGGTTTCTCTAACTAGGCTTTAGATGCCATGTTGAGAAAGATAGAGGATCATGGATCGACCCTAATTTGTGTGAATGAGTAAGTGAAATTGTTGTGCACTAATGAAACTAAACAGATGTAGCTATGTAGGAGCAGGAAAACCAGAGAACTGATGAAAATGACTTTGTATTATTCTGTCCAGACTTGTATATTTTGGATTTGTTGGAATTCAAAACACAAGAAAAGGAAATAAGTAACAGAATAGAAATGAGGAAATGAAAATGACTCAATGTAACATTGAGCCCCCAGCCTTAGGAGAGGCCTACCCAAAACCTAGATCCATTCTTCAGTCTTCACAATTTTTCTCTTCTCTCTCTCTCTCTTTCCACTCCTACACTGCCTTTTTAAAAGCCTTCCTCCTCTCATTCTGCCCATTTTGTCTTCTCTTCCACTTTCCTAGAATTCAATAATCTCATTATTCCCAGATTGGTCTTCAATTAATACTTTGTCAGTTCCCATGCCATTAATGGATCCTTCATTCCCCTTGTTATCCCTCCCAGTGCCATGCTTCAATTTTTCTAGAATAAGTTTGAGTTATGGGCCTAACAGAAATACATTGTTCTTTGATATCCTAAATATAATACGGAGTAATATGGTGGTATAAGCTAAAGTACAATAGTAGAGTAATTATTTTACATAAAAATGGAAATAAGGAAACTATGCTATACATATCTCTACAAGGTCAACCAAACGCAGAATTATGGTTAATTTAGATAGTGTCTGACACTTTGGTTAACCATTAACTAGTCATTGATTGAACACAGATTAACCATTATTTCTGATTTAAGTTAATTTTCCTAAATTTGAATATGCCCGCTAGGATTTCCGATATCAAGATTCTCCCAGTATTTCATTGTCCCCTGTTTATTCTTTATTAACTTCTAGCTTAATGCCTAGTTCATGCTAGTATGCTGCATTATGATATAAAGCATGTGTTTCAAAGTTATTTATCATGATGCTTTACGATGTAAAACTTTATAAGGCATGTGATTCCCCTTAACATTTCCTGTTTTTGTAGTTCTTTAAGGTAATGTTTTCTGTATACATCATTGTTGGTTTTATAGCATGTAAGTGGCTTTTATCTAGGGTCATCCTCTCTGTTATTCAATGTCTATTTGTTTTGCAGCTTTTCATCTTCCATTTCACTTATCAGTTTTGCAGAACTATATCCATCAAACATGTCCAAGCATCTGATGTGCGGCCTCTTACTATATTGGAAGATACTTTAAATTACCTTTTGAGCTTGCTGGAATCTAAAGAGCATCCTTTTGAAGTGGTTCATGACTTCGTCTTTGATAGGACAAGGTCCATACGTCAAGATCTTACTATGCAAAATATTGTAAACAAGAAAGCAATCTACTTGTATGAGGGGATGGTATAGTTTCTCTTTCTCATTTCTTTGATTTATGTAGTTTATTCTTTTCATATCTATTGAGGTCAACTTTTCTCTTACAACCATATTAGGGTAGATGATTTAAGTTAGATTTCTGATACAAGATTTTGCAACTTCAGGTTTAGCTAAATTTTGAAGGTCCATTTATCTCAGATCCACAAATTACGTTTTAACACATTAGATGAATGCCTATAAAGAAATTGTTGTTCAATGCATACACTTGATTTCAAATACAAGTCTAGACTCCAAACTTGGGGACTGATTGCATCTCCTGCCCTTAAGAACCTAGGAGGGTAAGTTGATCAATTCAATGTGTTATGTGTGTTGCTTGCTCAGAATCGGTTCTGCACCTATTCTTTTATTGTTTTGCTGCTGTTTCTATATGGAATTCATTGTCCGGCCTTTTTGATGATTCTTGGGTGTGCCCTAGGTCCTTTGACCAATTTTTGATGATTAGCTTTAATGGTTTTGGTAGAAGAGGCTAAATTTTTGTGACAATGTGCAATCTATGCTACATTTCGGTACATATGGTTGGAGCGTTACTCTCATATCTTTAAGGATGTTTCTTTGGCACAACAACTGATTTGCGATAAGATTAGGCATTTAACTTATATTTGGTGTAAACCGCATGGTCTTTTTAAAGGGGTTTCCCTAACAAATAATTGTTAGATAGATATAAAGTCATTCATGAGCCTTCACATAACAATTTAAGCTTTTGGCAGAGTTGGTCCTTGATATGGTATTAGAGCCTTTATGACCAAGTGTTCGAGAGTTAGATCCTTGCCACCCCCATTCTTCCAATAAAAAGTTGAATTTCTGTACAAGGTAAAGTGACCTTGTGCATTGTCCATTTGGGTGTGTTAAATATAAAGCCATTCTTGAGCCTCCACTTAACAACTTAAGCTTTTGGGAAAGTTGATCCGTAACAGATATGTTGTGAGAATGGCCAGCTTTGTTCCGAAGATGTTTTCTTTTTTCTTTGTTGATTGAGTTTTGATTTTACATTAAGGAAAGGTTGAAGCTTGTTCTCCTCTAGCTTGGTTCACGGATTTCCACAAGAATCATTGATTCTTCTATTGAAAGTTAGCCTGAAGGGAGATTCCTGTATGTTGAGACAGTATGTGTTCATGTCTGGATTTGTTGCCAAGGTGAATGCAACGTCTTGAGCATGCCAGAGAGTTGTTACCGAGGTGGGGTACTGGCAAATAGCACTTTGCCGCCTAAGTTAGGACTATATTCAAGGTAGGCTAGTATTTAGGGTTGCATATTGTACCTAGGAGGTGATTTCCCCAATTTATCTTGTGCTAATCCATAGGTGTTTCTTTACACACTCAAGCTGGATCCTGATATCATTCCCAGTGGACAAGTGATGGGCCCTTAGGCTGAGATGGGCTGCAGTGGTCCTACAGTATTACATGCTTATTGAAGCATGGCCTTACATTTATGTTCTTTGGAAATGATATATATTTCCTCTCGCAGCCTTTCAAGCTTGGAATTCATATAATGAGCTGAGCAATGTATTTAACATGCAGGTGAAATTTCATGTTGTATCACATTTCAAGCTTCGGTGTTGTATGAGTGATCCAAACATCGCATCAATGCATCATCTCAACATGGAACAGCTCACAAAGACTTTGACGTCTCTATTCAATCTGTATGAAGCAAATCGAAGTGCAAATTATGTACATGAGAATGAAGCTGAGTTCCATTCGTTATATGTGCTTCTTCATCTTGGTTCTTACAGCAAACCAATGGTTAATCTCTACATCATTGGTGTGATTGATTATTTTTCTCTTTCCATTGTTAATTTCAGCCTTGTTGGGTCTTAACTCTTAAGTATGTAATGTAGCTATTTCCGATCCGCAGGGGGAGCCACTTTCTTTGTGGTTTAGCCGTGTATCAACTCCAGTATTGAAGTCAAAAGAAATGCATTTTGCCAGGAGAATCTTGCGGTAACCTTTCTCCTAATTATTGACTTTCTTTTAATATTTTAGTGTGTAAATGGATTTTTTGTTGGTTTTCTCTTAAGCCAATTTCTCATATGTAATAATAATTGTGAATGTATGTCACCCATGGATATTGTCTTTTCTCTTGACAGATCTTTCCGACTTGGTAATTATAAGGATTTCTTCTGCACTGCAGCTGCTCAGGCATCATATCTGCAGTACTGCATTATGGAGCCTTATATCAATGAAGTATTTACTGTAACTAGAGAATGCATTCTTTTGCTATTATTCTAGAACATATTTATTTGTCTTTTTGTGTGTGTTTGACTTGATGCATGCCCGTTTGCCTTGTGCTTATTACCTTTTTTATATCTATTTTATTTTTACCTTAACGTGAAGCATCTTTTGCCATTGTAATAGCCTTCTTTAAGAATAACCACAAAAGGCTAGTTAATGACGGCTAAAATACTAATCTACGGAATAGATGAAGTGCAGGGGAAAGACACGGAATGTGATATCAGAATCATCATTGTTTTACCAAAACTTTACCTCTCTCTGTCTTCTTATTTCTCCTATATTCCAATTAAATCAGATAAAATGCCTACAACTAAGCTCTTGCTGATGCTAACATCTCAAACAACTCTCAGCATCTGAAAAATTTCAAACCAGATTTTGTGCATTCCACGTGCAAAATTGCAACAGCCATTAGTCTTTGTGTTGTAAGAGTTTTCCTTGTGCACATATACCCTCACATGGCAGTCCAGGATGAAGGGCCTACTTTTTGAGGGACTTTATCACGGTAAATAACACTTCAGAAAATAAAAACTAGCACCTCACACCACTTTACTAGAAATTTTTACCTTTAATTTATAATTCTTCAGTGGGCTACATCCTTTCTTGTCTCTCATAACTGCCTGGATTTCATCTGCAGCATCAAGAAGCACGAAACAACAACCAAGCTTTATCTCACTAAGTGGAGTCATCTACAAGGATCAATCCATTGGGTTCTAAAAAAAAATCAAAATTTCAGTAAATCATTAAATCCATTTAGACTAACCCTGGGTTTGGATGTTTTTTCATTAATGGAACGAAACGGAATAGATAGGAATGGAAAGGAAAGAAATGGAATGGAACATAGTTTCTATTCTCTTTGTTTGGAAGTTTCATTAACGGAACGGAACGGAATTATCCATGTGTTTTTCCCATTCACCCTCAATTTTGGGGGGAACAAAAGTTGGGCATTTGAGGGGAAGAGGGGGGAAATGATTCCCCATGTGTTCGGTTCCGTTCCTATGCATTTTAAAACTCCCAAACAAGGGAAGTTATTTTCGTTCCCCCCATTCCCTTTCCGTTCCCCTCATTACCTATCATTCAAACATAGTGTAAGGTATTTTTTAAAAGTTTATCCTATAGTTTTCTTGGTCGTTCTCTGCCTATGTCATGCTTTATTGCTTTACATAGCCAGTTCCAAACCTAGAGAAGAGGAGGGTTGTATTAGGTAGTCAAAATCAACGTAAAACTTTGTTGAATCTTTACGACATAGCAAGAAAGAAAAATGAAAATAAATAAATAAATAAATAAATACATAAAAAAAGAACTTCCTTAATGTTCAATTGCTCATTTATAGAAGTGTATTCTTGTTTATAGAGATTTGTTAACTTGTTACAGGCATATGTCGTGGCCAAAAAAGAACAACCCTATTTCAGTTGTCTTTTTTCTGCTATTGTCTGCATTTGAGATAATGATGAATAAACTTCATAAGTAGTTACTAATTGGAGATGGATTCTTTTATTTGCAAACATATCAATGCTTTTCATAATATCTGTTTCTATATTTAGTGACAAGGGTTTTGCTTGTATTTTTTTTCGTAAAAGGTTCGTGCGCTGGCTTTATCATGCATAAATTTTGGTGGCTACAAGCTTCATCCGTATCCTCTGTTCGACCTTTCAAAACAACTGATGATAAAGGTATGAATTCTGTTGTTTGCTATGGGGTGCGCAGAAACACCTAAAAATGCACACACAGATGCAGTGACAACTGTATTTAAAGTTAATTTTAAGTAGGCTGATTGTTATGTCCCACACTGAACAAACATGAAGGCTCTATGTGGTACTTAAGTCATGAGGCTCTCCCTCCTAATAATCTATTCAACTTGATCTTCATGATGAGGTTTATCAATCTAACAGTGAATTTTTTGACATGTTATTACTAACATCGTTATTCGAAGTTGGGCACTTTCTCCTCATGGGTTTAAGTTGTACATCAACTTTTCAATTCATATGTAATCTATTCAACTTGATCTTCATAATGAGGTTTATCAATCTAACAGTGGATTTTTTTACATGTTATTCCTAACATTGTTATTCGAAGTTGGGCACTTAGAGTGAAAGTCACCGAGTGGGCACTTAGAGTGGGCCATCATAGATGCCAGCTTTCAAAAGGGCACGCGATCTTATGTTTCACATTGAGCAAACATGGAGGCTCAATGTATAAGTCATGAGGTTTGCTCAATGTATAAGTCATGAGGTTCTCCCTCTTAATAATAGGCTTGTCTTTTGGGATGAGCTTTCATCATGGGTTTAAGTTGTACATCAACTTTTCAATTCATATGTAATCTATTCAGCTTGATCTTCATGATGAGGTTTATCAATCTAACAGTGAATTTTTTGACATGTTATTCCTAACATTTTATTCGAAGTTGTAAAATTAGTTGTGTTATTGTTGTGTCAGTGTCAGTTGATCTTTTGTTTACACACATACTAGCTATATTCTATTTTCAACTCTATGACAGGAATCGGATTTGGAATCCTTTTGCAATTCTTGCGGTCTCGAGACTTGTACAGATGAATCTGGAAATAAGTTACTTCCTACAAAGCAAACTACCTATAGTCATCCCAAAGTTGGGTTCCAGAGCTATAGTTTCTTGGGCTTGCAAGAATATGAAAGGCAGTTTTAGAGCTTGCAGTTCTTTGTTAAGTGTGCATATTGGGAAATTGGAACTAGCTTGATCGAGGATGATTGCAATTATCTTCGTCACTTTCCCTAGGAATGAAGATAATACTGGGTGATCTAATGTGTAAGTATGATCAGTAGGGGCAACATTACAGACCAGAGATATTCACTAGTATCTCTTTGTGGTGCTTTTGGGAAACATGGGAACAAATTGTACTATACGCAGCTATTTTTGCACGCTTGTGCTTGTGAATGTAAACACATTTGAGTTTACATTTGATGCGCTGCTAATGTAAAACTTTTTATTTGTAAACAAGGGCTACATTATTATAGTATGGTTTTTTTCACTTGCAGTAACAGACTCATTTAAATAGGTAGCGTTGCGTGGTTTACAGATAGTATGATAGGAATGAGTATGTGCATGATAGAACTAGGGAGTGACTGAGAATGCGTTCTACCCATAACCACTAGAGTGTATTCCAGGAGATGCAAAAAGGGGATTTTGGTGTACAGAAGGAAAGTTAGAATGCAGAGTAAAAGGGTGAGACCCATTTCATCGATGTTAGATGTGTGTGTTGGATTTACCATTTGGTCTCAATCGATACAAAAGTTGATCAAAATAAAATTGCAAAAAAAGTTAATTCAAAGTTTAAAATACGTATACTCATTGTTATATATATGAAATTTAAAACAACTGCGTTAAACAAGCATGTTAAAAAGTTAGAAAATTAATTAATTTTTCTAAATGTACTTAGGTTGATATTAGAGTTTTTCCTCAAGATCGTCTAAGTTGGATTTATTAATTAATCTCGATCAACACGAAATTTAACCTGAAGATGTAGAAGTTGATCAAAAGAAAATTACGAAAAACACCAATTCAAAGTTTCAAATATGTGTACTAAATATTTGTTCATTAAATTAAAATCTCATATATATATATAGGATCAGGATCCTCTCCTTTTTTCAAAGAAAATAATAGAGTTATATTCCTGATCCAATGACTCAAGTTTACTCGAGTTAAATTTATTAATTAGTTACAGTTGACGAGAAAGTTGATTAAAAGAAAAGTTCAAAACAAGCTAATTCAAATTTTAAACTTTCAAATACATATTCAATATATGTCTGTTAAAATAAAAACTCATTGCTATAAATGTGAAATTTAAGTAACTCGTGCGACGCACAGGTAAAATAAATAGTATTAGGAGAATATAACATTACTTTCCCCTTTTTTTTTTTGTATACACTTTCCTGTTTATTATCCTGTTAGATGGAAGGAAACACAAATTAGAGAGACAGTTCATAGTATATACAGTACTTGTTTATAGTTTTCTTCTTACATTCAAGAAAAAAAGAATGTTTTATCTTTTGGGTTCGATTTATTCAAGAAAAATGAACATCTCTTAAAAAGTGGACTAAATTCACTTTTTTATTTTAACCTTTTGGGGGAATTTTCATCTATCTATATATCACATCTTTTTGCTGCAAGCTTTTGTTAAAAAAAAAGGGGTAGATGAACCTATATTCACATTGTCTTGATTCTGCCGAACTACTTCAATTTTTATTTTTGCTCATATTTGACCATTTCTAATGCTTTTGTTTTGTGATAAAGGAAATGAACCTGTATCTTAAAAGTGGAATGATTCACTTGATGCATGTACTCATTTTCCTATGTATGACGATCTAATCAAGAAAAATGAACCTTTATCTTAAAAGTGGAACGATTCATTTTGCAGTCTGATTATAGTTTCATGATCAAGACAAGAGCAACTACAACTTTCATAAAAGTGAACCTACGCCGATACCATGAATGATGAATGAAGTCATAGTAGCTTTCGTAGTTTAATTATATTTGTTCACACTAATTAACTTTCTGCTTCTTTTAATAATAATAATAATAAATCTGCTTCTATTTGTTCTCAGATTCAAGTAAAAGGGTGATCTTATTTTACTGTTAATTTACACAATTCATAGTTTTTTTTAAGTAACTAAATAATAATTGAATATGAAAAAATATTGAAACAGTTTAAAATTATCCAATATTTCAGATCCCCCCCCCCCAAAAAAAAAAAAACTATCCACTCTTTTTATACTAGATGTAAAACTATTATTATCAAGAAAAACAAACCTCTATGAAAGATGTGTCAGAAATAGATTTCAATAATTAATTAAAATCTATCAAAAAATTTTATTATCATCTACAAGATTTGTGTTTGGATTTTTTCGAATTAAGATAAAGGATCGCTTATACATAACAAATGAAAGAAACAAAAACCTTAAAATAGTTCAGTAATTAATTTCGATCTAATCATTTGGCATAATTAAGTAATAAGATCAAATTTTGAATAGATCAGAGGTAATGATAACTTAACAACTAAATGTATGTAAAATAATATACACAAAAAGTTGCCACACAAAAATGTGTACACGGAACTATTAATTACAAATTACAATCTAGTCAATGGAACTTCTCACTCTAACCTTATATTTAGATACTTTTTCATTAATAGAATGGAATAGAATATACAGAAATAAATAAAAAATAAAAAAAATGAAACATAGTTATTATTCATTTTGTTTAAAATTTTTATTAATAGAACGGAACAGAACTTTATTACCCATGTGTTCTTCCCATTCCACCTCAATTTTAAGAAAAACACAAGTTGAGCATTTGAACGGAAAAGAAAGGAAATGATTTCCCATATATTCCGTTCCGTTATTATATATTTTAAAACTCACAAACAAAAGAAGATATTTCTCTTCTTCTCATTTCTTTTCCTTTCCTCTTATTATCTATCATCCAAACATAATAAAATTCGAAACAGTAATTGAGTTTAGAAGCTCACATTTTGCCATTTGAAAACGATTAAAAAAATTTGTAAAGTATATCCTCTCCATTTCAAAATTTTGGCCTTAGAAAATCAAGGAAGTGTTAGTTGATTTTTTTTTTCCACCTTTATCCTGATCGCTTGGTATTTTTCTAATAACTAGAATAAGAGAGAATATTAATTGAGCGATAATATTTTGAGTATTTTTATAAAGAATAATTTAGTCAAATAAAATAATATTTTACTATAATTGAAGTTATTTAATATTTTTGTTAATCTTTATGCAAAAACCTAAACAACAGATGTTTCGAAATGGTGTGTTTGTTTTAGATTTTTGCTAACATCAGCCTATGTTTGCATAGCTCCCTTGATGTTTGCCAGAAAGAAATATAATTCTACTCCATTTATTCCTTTTTACTTGTCATTTTATGTTTTTTTAAAAAATTATTCTATCAATCTTTTTAAAAATTTATTGAAGAATTAATTATTTTTTTAACTTTACTTTTAGTATAAATAATTTAGTATAAATAATTGAGGGAGAGAAGATTAGTAAATTGATAATATTTTAAATATTTTAATTAAAAATAATTCAATTAAGTGCAATTATTTGCTTATAATAAAAACTATTTAATGGCTTTATTAATTCTTGTACAAATATTTTAAAGGAAAAAATAAAATTGAAGGTGGGAGTATTTTCTTTTTTATCAATTCCCGTTTGTGTTGATTAAAATGTAAAACAAAGACGTTGTAAATAGTTATATACATTTCTTTTGCAACTTTTCAGAAACGGATAAATGGCTGAATTAAATTCCACTTGAATTTTGTTATTTTACGTAATTAGAGATCTGAGTAATACTACAAAATCTTCCTACACTTTATTGCTAGTCATTTACTCATTCTTTATTATCATAGCTAAATAATTTTATTTTATTTTTATTTTTTTGGGTGAGGATATAGGTACACAGATTTGTTTTGGTGACCATAGGTACACATATTTTAATAACAAAAAAATGTACAAAGCATTATTCATTAAATGCTAAGTTAATATACAATTATTATGAGGGTAGAGAGCACTCAATTATTTATTCATAATTCTAATTAACTAATTCTAATTGTAGATTTTTAAACTAGTCTTAATTAGATATTTTGTTTATGCAAGTTAATCTTTTATTAATTATATTCAAATTTGTCTATTATATATATATATATATAATAGATTATTTAAAAAATTTACAGATTTCAACTAGTAATTAATTCACATATTTAAGTTTCCTCACACGTTATATCTAGAGAGGAAGGTCACTTTGAGCTTTGCTCATGTGATGCAATTGGATGAAGGTGAGATTTAAACTCAAAACTTTAAAATAAACTAAAAAGATATTTATTAGTTAAACTAACTAACACTTTCATTTATCTATTATATATTTAACGGGGGCAATTCAGAAACTTAATTAAGATAATTAGTGAAAAGTGTGAATAGATAAATAAAAAAAAGTGTTCAAACCCACTATTGACAGTTTATATTAAATTTGTGAGGGTTTTTTTTTTAGAGGTAATTTGTGAGGCATATTATTAATATAGTTATTGAGTTTTTTAATTCAATGAGTATGGCTAGTACATTTTTTTTAAGTTTAAAGTTTACTGAAAAGGAAAGTTTCCCCATTCAAATATCAGGTATATCACAAGCATTAGCGATAATGTATTGTGGTATTTATAGATTACTTATTAATGAAATATTATCAACAGAAATCAAACACAAAATTATTTTTAGAGGCTATTCAATCTTATAAATTGAGTCAACTTTTATTAATTTAAGTGTGATTTATATACAAATGAAGATAATTTTCCTCTTTTTCGAAAAACTTTCCCCACTTATAAAATGTGGGATTCGTTCCAAATTAATTCATTGTAAAAGATTACCAATTAACGTAACTAACACATTGCCAATAAGCTAAATATAAAATGAGCTCTCTTTATTGAAATTTAATCCAAAAAAAAACAATATTTATTAAATTTTATTCTTTTATCCTTTTAAGATGCAAAATTCTTAATTAAACTTGTATAATCAAGTTCTTTTAACATTTTTTTAATTGATAATATAACTAATCTATTTAATCATTTTGGAGACATTGTTGATCTAAAACAAGACTATTAATTTTAGTTTAAAATCTTGTTTCTGCTGAAGCACCACTTTCCTGGGTTTCTAACATTACTCTAAAAGCAATATATGCATTTGTATAATTTCATGAGTATAATTTCTTTTAAATTATTTTAATTTGAAAATAAATCTAAACCATTAATATCATAATAGTTGATATATTTTCAAAATCATTCAAAATTCAAATTAAAAAAAAAAGAAACATTCAAAATTAAGCCAATATTCTTCTAATTTCACCACTAAATAGAAAACCAAAAATACTGTCATATGTCTTAAATTGTTCAGATATACTTTCTAGTGAAAAATTGCTTCATCTACTATATATAAGAGGAAATGGAATCTAAATGATTCTTCAATACATCTTATTGTTTCATTTTCAACATTCTCATGCAATTATTTTTTTTCTGCGAATGATACGATTATCATGAAATTTATGTTCTATGATTTCGCATGCAATTTCTTTAGAAAAAATTATAATAGATGCAAATTCATGTTTAATAAAATCCTCTTTCTCCTCGTACCATTCAACGATGGATGACCAATGCGATACACTCCTGTAATCAACTCCATTCAAAGTGAGCATTACTGATAACTGACATTCTACTGATTTTGAGAGTTTATATATATATATATATATATATATATATATATATATATATATATATATATATATATATATGAGTTTTGCTAACAAATTAAGGAAGACAAAATAATTTTTTTATATAAAAATAAGATATTCAATACATTAAAAATTAAAAAAAATTACTATTTATCTTGTTTTTATTAAAAAAATCTATTTTAATTTCTTTAATAAATGTCTTATTTCCCTTGTTAACAAAACCCTATATATATATATTTATAACCCTTTCTTTTTCCCTTTGTTTCCGGTTCATGTCATTAAAAACATTTAATAAGAAATATAAAATGCTCCTTAAGCATTGCTGTTATTGTTTTCGCAAAACCCATGTCTTATTCTGGAATCTCTTTCATTTTTTTTATTTATTTATCTTTCACTAGTTATTCTTATTCCAATGAACCTACATAGCAGTCAAGTTACATACTACGGGGGAAAAGAAAGACAAGTAACAAATCCTATTAAAGCACTGAAGATCATATGAACTGTTTGGAGCAATATATGGTACAGAAAATTGAAGTGAACTTAAAACAAGAGTGTTGATCATGTCTGAAACATCACAGAGGATTGTGTTGATCCACTATGCATCAAGAGACCTTACAAGTGGCATTAAATGGGCCCTGCATGGCTTATCACTTGAGCGAGGAGATGAGCTTACACTTGTTGCAATTCTTCGCCATGTTAACAGTCCTAGTAGGATTCCCTTCATTGCACCTGCAAGACTGCGTGAGTCTCCCAAGCTTTTTTCTTCTTTTCCTTCTTTTTAATAAACTTTTATGTTTTACAATATCATTATAAGATATATCATATAGAACTAAAATACGAGAAGGGACAATCTCTATATAAGATGTGCAAAAGATTTGGTTCCAAAATATATGGCTGAACTTGAATTGTAATAAAGGCATGTTCTCTTGACTTATAACTAAGATTTGAGACATGACATTTTGGTATTCATAATAATTTTCCTATGGATACGATGGCCTTGTTGTCCTCAGGGGGACTATTTGAGACAGACCAGAAAATTATTGATGAAGAAGTTGCCAAGAAGAAGGAAGAGTACCATAATAATGCAAAGATCAAGAAAATCTGTGAGCAGTGTGAAACAGACAAGGTTAGACAATAACTTGCAGCTAGAAGAGCCGAACCATGCAGAATCAGTAGTCCTTTATCAGGATTGCAATACTTTAACTGTTGTAGATAATCAATCATTTTTCCTTTACATAGGTGTATATATAGATTGTAGAATAGGTGGCTAGAAAAATATATGTTAGCTAATTTATCTCAAGGAAATTCTGTAGTAAAACCATAATAGATTCTATTATTTAATAGTTTGGGCTGTCTAGATTTTGATAAATTGTCTAATAGAATTCTTTTATCAATGAAATTACTCAGATTCAATTCCGGATAGAAGTGCTTGCAGGCAATTTACCAGAAGTTGCTGTAAATGCTGCCATCAGGTTGAAGGCAACATCAGTGATACTTGATAGGTTAGTCCAACTCTTTCAAAACTTTTATTTCCTATTTTCTTCAAATCCCAATCTAAGAAACTGCATGTACAAACTTCAATATTTAATATTCTAGCATTGTGTTTACTTTTAGTTAGAAACCTTATTTTTAAGGTACATATGAAATGGTAAGCTGTTGATCTGGGGAACAACTCCGTGGCTTGATTAAGCTCTACAGGTTTCCACTGATACCTGATGCCTTGAGTGCCATCTGGATTCTAGACCAGAGGAGAAATTATCAGTATTTGATAATTTAATGAACCCCAACCTTTAATTTAATTAAGGCTTCATTCATTAACTTAATTGGCATTGTTACAAATACAAAGCTAATACCATATTTGCCTTTATATCTTAATGAGATGTGGAGCTTTGCATCTGACATTTTTTATGTGCAGACAGATGAAGAAATATAAGAAGGATTTCATGCAGAGTCTCTCTTGTGCTTTGCTAATAATGAAACGTGACAACTCCATTCAGCACTTGAGAGGGCCAAGGGAAGCAGATCTTTCTGGTAGAGACAATTCAAGCTGTGTAAGAAGTACGGAAATGAACCAATATAGTTATCTTGATATCCTTGATTTCCTAATTATGTTTTCATGTTCTTCTGCTAGTCATCATCTTATATATCACCCACGCTTTCATAAAATCCGGATAGATATAGAACTTCAGACTCAAAGCATCCAGTTCAGATACACACACATTATTCAATTTCATGAACAAAAACTTCTTTGATCAAAAGAATTGTGGTAAAAAACTTATACATCCTTAAATGCTTATTGAGTGTAACCAACATCATTCAAATCATTTTAGGAGACTAAGAGGATATTCATGTTGATGCAATTGTGTGTGGAGCAGGTTCTAGATCCTCACCAACTATGCAGCGCATGGCAAAGGTTGTGTGTCCCCAACTTCATTCTCAAATAAAACAAAGCCCTGAAAATAGAGAACAAGATATGGCAAGAGGGTATTGCCTATTACCCATTCCTGATACTCAAAGGACTAGTCCTACTGAATTGTATCGCTCAGAGACAACAGTTGAGCATAACAGCAACCATGAAGCATGTTGGATAGTTGCACAGTTTAAAAATTCTGCTTGCTCCGTGTGCAAGAACAGAAGACCAAAATTTGAATCCATGAAAGAATTCACATATGTGGAGCTGCATGTAGCCACAGAGGGGTTTTCCCCAAAGAACTATTTGTCAGAAGGTGGATTTGGTTCTGTCTACAGAGGGAAGCTGCAAGGACTCAAGATTGCTGTTAAGCAACATAAGTGTGCAAGCCTTCAAGGAGAGAAGGAATTCAAGTCTGAAGTTAATGCACTTAGCAAAGCAATACATGAGAATGTAGTCATGCTGCTGGGATCATGTTCAGATGGAAATAACAGGCTTCTTGTATATGAATTTGTTTGCAACGGCTCACTTGACCAACATTTATCGCGTAAGAGAAAAATGAACTTAGAAATAGATTTTACTATGAATAAAAATGACTGCGTGATTCCCTTGATGTGTTTATCACAGATAGGAGAGACTAACTCTATCTATTATGATGCAGAACACTCTCGTAAACCTCCTAGTTGGCCAGACAGGATCAAAGTAGCTATTGGAGCTGCCAAAGGCTTATTGTACTTGCATGAGAACAATATCATACACAGAGATATGAGACCAAGTAACATCCTTGTCACACATGATTATGAAGCAATGGTAATAACGCACACATCTTTAGAATAGTAATTGAATTTGAAATACCATGGACTAACCGATCTCATAAAGAATATGCTCAATACTAATTGAAAGAGAACTCATTCAACTACATAATGATGCTTCACTTGACTTGTATAGAATGCTAGTCTAAACAACTGCCTATGATTATATTTTAATTATGGATTAATAAAGATACAGTATTATCGCTAATATATATTATTAAAACCTAGTATGAACATGAAAAATAATGAAAAATGGCTGGTTATACTATAAGGCTATAAGCTCCTTCCATGAATTGCAATGTGCATCTGCAGTATTTTGCTTCAGCAAGGTTGAGTAACAATTTTTTATCTGTTTATCAGCTGGGAGATTTTGGTCTGGCTAGAACTGAACAATTGGACTCCATATACTCAACAGATGTTGTTGGAACTCTAGGGTATTTGGCACCAGAATATGCAGAATCTGGTAAAGTGTCAACCAAGACAGATGTGTATTCTTTTGGGGTGGTTCTTCTTCAGCTAATAACTGGAATGAGGACCACAGACAAACGGCTTGGAGACAAAAGTCTTGTGGGATGGGTAACAATCTAAATCCAACAATACTTTTAATAAATATAGCATACATTATGTGTTCCCTTACACTCATCTGGCTAAATATTATGAGTTGAATTTTAATGGATACATGTTTATTCAACTTAATATTGCAGTCTTCTTCTTTTCCCTTTGATAATGTTGTATTCAAATCCTGGAGTTCTTCCTTCCTCAGTTCTTCTGATTTTGAATATGGTTTCATTAGATCTAGGGTCATGAATAGCCTTACAGGTGTTGTACACATGCTTGGATGTTTTCCTTTAATTTCTTTACAATCATTTTGTGAATGTAAAGCCACTTTTGTGGCATGGAGAAGTAAAAATAGTGGCTTGATTTTGGTGAAGGCAGAAGACAGTTGAGAAAGAGAACTAAATGAGGTAGTTGGGCAGGTAGCAAATTTTCTTCATTTGCTTGTTGGTGGAGCAGCATTGTAAGGAGGTTCTCGCCTATAAATAGATATATCTTCTAATGGTTTTTATCATCTCATTTTCACAGAGAAATATTACATAGTGTCTTCTGAGAGTCTTTCTTATTTTATATAGAGAGAGGTGTATTCTCCTATTTCAAGAAAGGGTGTTATTGTTCTATTCTTGTAATTAGAGAGAAGTTGTATTTTTTTTTCTACATAGTAAAAACCTTCTATTCTTACCCATGGTTTTTCCCTCATCACCATTAAAGGGTTTTCTACGTTAAAAATTGTGTGTCAGTTCTTATTTTCTCAACTCTATTTTAATTGTGTAATATTGTTTTCATAACTCTGGTACTCAATAGTGGTATCAGAGCCATTGGTTGCTGGTACTATTTATGTTGCGGGTACTGTTCATGGTTACTATTTACACGTGTGGTTATATACTTTTACAGTATTATTAACGTATAAGAGGTTTGTCCTGATACAGTATATATATACAATATTGTTCATATATATGATAGTATTCACAGTGAAATAGAGTAAGTCAGTCCAGTTGAGAAACATATTGTTGTCAATACCATGGCAGCAAAATTTGAGATTGAGAGGTTCAATGGGAACAATTTCTCCTTATGAAAATTGAAGATAAAAGTGACCTTGAGGAAGGACAATTGCTTAGCAGCAATTGAAGGCAGACTCACTGAGATACCTGATGACAAGTGGAAGGAGATAGATGACAATGCTATTTGCAACCTGCATCTACTTTTGACAAATTCAGTTTTGTCAAGTGTTACAGAAAAGAAGACAGTGAAGAAAATCTGGGATGCACTTACCAAATTATATGAGGTCAAGTCACTTCACAACAGGATATTCTTAAAGAGGAGACTTTATACTCTTCAAATAAGTGAATCCACAATAGTAACAGATCACATCAACAATCTGAACACGTTATTTTCCCAACTTACCGCATCAAATTACAACATGGTGGAAAAAGAACGTGTAGAGCTTCTACTTCAAAGTCTACCTGACTCTTATAATCAACTCATCATCAACATATCAAATAATAATATTATTGATAGTCTTTAATTTGATGATATTGCTGCTGCTATTCTTGAAAAAGAATCTAGGTGGAAGAACAAGGAAGACAGATTAGAAAGTTCAAAGCAAGTAGAGGCTTTGTTGATGACGAGAGGAAGATCAATAGAACATGGCTCTAGTGGGAGCCGAAATCAGATTAGATCAAAGTTACGAAGAAGGAAGAACTTCAAATGCTACCATTGTGGCATGAGAGGACACTTGAAGAAAGATTGTTGGTACAACAAGAAAAATGTAGAAAAAGCTCCTGAAGCAACAACCTCTCAAGGATGTGTTGCTAGTACCTCTGATGATGGAGAAATCTTGTAGCAATTAGTTCTAAAAGTGGAAAACAGCTCATTAATGTTTGGTTAATGGATTCAGGAGTAATATGGCACATGACTTCACAACTAAATTGGTTTAGTACTTATGAACCTATCTCAGAAGGATCTGTGTTCATGAGGAATAATCATGCCTTGGAGATTGCTAGAGTTGGTACTGTCAAAATAAAATTGTACAATGGTATAGTTCTCATAATTCAAGGAGTACGACATGTGAAGGGTTTAAAGAAGAATTTATTGTCTATTGGGCAATTGGATGACCTCGGGTGCAAGACTCATATTGAAGGTGGGATCTTGAAAGTGGTTAAAGGTGTTCTTGTAGTGATGAAAGCAGAAAAGATCACAACAAATCTATACATGCTTCAGGGAGAAACATTGCAAAAGGCAGACGCATCAGTTGCATCAGCTAGCCAAGAAGAATCAACGATAATGTGGCATCGCAAATTAGGCCACATGTCAGAACGTGTTTTGAAGATTCTCGAGGAACGTGATCTCTTTTCTGAGCTCAAATCGGTACCCTTACCTTTTTGTGAGTACTGTGTTACAAGCAAGTAGCATAGATTAAAGTTTGATAGATCAACTACTAGAAGCAAGCACATACTGGACTTGATTCATTCTGATGTATGAGAGTCACCAGAAATGTCCTTAGGAGGAGCAAAATACTTTGTATTATTCATTGATGATTATTCCAAGAGATTATGGGTGTACCTAATCAAGAAGTCAAATGTGTTTCTAATCTTCAAGGACTTCAAAGCAAGAGTAGAACTTGAATATGAAAAAAAGATTAAGTGCTTGAGGACAGACAATGGAGGAGAATATATGGATGACAATTTTCTCACATTTTGCAAGCAAAAGGGTATTCAAAGGCAATTTATTGTTGCGCATACAATTCAGCAAAATGGTGTAGCAAAGCTGATGAATAGAACTCTCCTAGAAAGAACAAGAGCTATGTTGAGAACTGCAGGATTAGCCAAGTCTTTTTGGGCAGAAGCAGTCAAAACTGCCTGTTACGTGATAAATCGGTCGCCATCAACTACAATTGGTTTAAAGACCCTAATGGAGATGTGGAATGGCAAGCCAGTAGACTATTCTTCTCTACATATGTTCGGATGTCATGCATATGTGATGTACAATTCCCAAGAAAGAACAAAGATGGATCCAAAATCCAAGAAATGCATATTCTTGGGTTATGCCAACGGTGTTAAGGGGTATCGTCTGTGAGATCCCATTACCCGTAAGGTTATTGTCAGCAGAGATGTGATATTTACAAAAAATGAACTACAAAGTGAATAAGAAAATGACAGCACTTCTAAAGAGACTACTATGATCCAAATAGATGAGAAATATGGAGAATATGATTCTTATGAAGTAGAACTAGAGCACGAGGAACAAGAACCAGATAAGGCCAATGATATAGAAGTTCGACGATCAACGCGTCAAATAAGAGCACCATCATGACACTCAGACTATATTATGGTAAGCCACGATGCATATTGTCTTCTAACAGAAGAAAGAGAGTCGTCAACCTTTCAGGAGGCTATGAGTAGCTCAAATGCTTCTCTGTAGATGGCAGCAATGTAAGAAGAAATGGAAGCCCTACATAGAAACAAGACATGGGAACTTGTTGAACTTCCAAAAGGATGAAAAGTCATTGGTAACAAATGGGTCTATAAGATCAAATAAGATGGCAACAATCAAGTGGAGCGATATCGTGCAAGGCTGGTGGTCAAAGGATATACTCAAAAGAGGATATTAATTTCAATGAGATATTCTCTTCAGTTGTCAGACTTATCACTATCAGAGTAATCTTGGTTATGTGTGCTGCATTTGATTTACATCTTGAACAATTAGATGTGAAAACAACTTTTCTTCATAGAGAGCTAGAAGAAGATATATATATGCTCCAATCAAAAGGCTTTGAAGAAAAAGATAAGGAAAACTTAGTTTGTAGATTAACCAAATCTCTGTACGGTCTAAAACAGGCACCAAGGTGTTGGTACAAGAGATTTGATTCCTTCATTATTAGCCTAAATACAACAGACTAAGTTCAGACCATTGTACATATGACAAGAGGTTTGGTGATGATGATTTTATCATCTTTGTTGTACATGGATGACATGTTGGTGGTAGGCCCCAACAAAGATTGAGTCTAAGAATTGAAGGCACAGTTAGCTAGGGAGTTTGATATGAAGGACTTAGGACCAACAAACAAGATTTTAGAGATGCAAATTCACCAAGACAGAAAAGATAAGAAGATTTGGCTTTCTCAGAAGAACTACCTAAAGAAAATCTTATGGCACTTCAACATGCAAGATTGTAATCCAGTCTCTACCCCACTTCCTATCAATTATAAATTATCCTCAAGTATGTGTCCTAGCAATGAAGCGAAAAGGATGGAAATGTCTCGAGTACCGTATGCATCAGCAGTGGAAAGTCTTATGTATGCTATGATTTGTACGAGATCAGATATTGCACAAGCAATTGGTACGATCAGTCGATTTATTGCAAACCCTGGTAGAGAGCATTGGAATACTTTTAAGAGGATCCTAAGATACATTAAAGGTACCTCAGGTGCTGCATTATGTTTTAGAGGATCAGAGTTTGTTGTCAGGGGATATGTTGATTCAAATTTTATAGGTGGTCTTGATAAAAGAAAATCAACTACAGGTTATGTGTTCACACTTATAGGAGGAGCGGTAAGCTGGTTATCTAAGTTACAGGCTTTTGTAGCTTTGTCTACTACAAAAGTTGAATACATGGTAGCTACCCAAGTATGCAAGGAAGCAATTTGGATTTAAAGGTTAATGGAAGAACTTGGACACAAACAACAAAAGATTCTTGTATATTGTGATTGTCAGAGTGCCTGCACATTGTAAGGAATCCAACATTTCATTCAAGAACAAAGCACATAGGAGTTCAATATCACTTTGTCAGAGAAGTAGTAGAAGAAAGAAGCGTGAATATACAAAAGATTCACATCAAAGAGAACCTAGCAAATGTCTTAACGAAACCAATCAACACTAATAAGTTTAAATGGTGTAGATCCTCCTATGACCTATCAGAAACGTAAGCAAATTAGAACTGGTAAGATGAGAAAGGTTTTGAAAGCTCACCAAAACTGACTTTAAGTGAGAGATTATGAAAGTAAAGCCACTTTTGTGGAATGGAGAAGTCAAAAATAGTGGTTTGATTTCAGTGAAGGTAGAAGACAATTGAGAAAGAGAACTAAATGAGGTAGTTGGGTAAGTAGCAAATTTTCTTCATTTGCTTTTCGGCGGAGCAGCATTGTGAGGAGGTTCTCACCTATAAATAGAAATTTCCTCCAATGGTTTTTATCATCCTATTTTCACAGAGAAATATTACATAGTATCTTTTGAGAGTCTTTCCTATTTTATATAGAGAGGGATGTATTCTCCTATTTCAAGATAATGTGTTATTGTTCTCTTCTTGTAATTAGAGAGAAGTTGTAATTTTTTCTTCAACATAGTAAAAACTTTCTATTATGGCCCGTGATTTTTTTCTTATCACCATTAGAGGGTTTTCCACCTTAAAAATTGTGTGTCAGTTCTTATTTTCTCAACTTTATTTTAACTGTGTGATATTGTTTCCATAATTCTGGTACCCAACACATTTTTCATGCAATAAGTTTTATGTTGATACTTCGGGGGTTATGCAATATAGTGCACTAGCCAATTCATTCTTGTTCTTCTTCTTTCAACTATAAAGAGCTAGTCATATGTCTTGTAATCAGGAGAAAAAATGAAAATGAAAATGTAATATCAGGATGAATATGACTCTACCAAATATAAACTTGAGATAAAATAAAATTTTTGATAAGCCTACCTGTGAAAGAAGTAAAAAGAACCTCCCTGAAATTGACCTTGCATAATTCCTTACTTTATTGCAATTTGCAAGTTTCTTTCCATTTTTAATGTCTTGCTTTCTTTCAGGCTAGGCCACTATTGAAAGAAAGGAACTATCCAGATCTAATTGACGAAAGGATGATGGATACCCATGACTGCCATCAGCTTTTTTGGATGATTCGTCTAGCAGAAAAATGTCTCAGCAGGGATCCTCGGAAGCGATTATCTATGGATACGGTAAGTCTACATAAGAGAATTTCTATGTTAAGTTGGAAAAAAAAATTTAATGACTCATTGATAATGGATAAATAAAATTAAACGAAATAACTTTTCTAAATGGACAGATAAATTTGGACAAAAGGAGTAAATAGTAATACAAGATAAAAGGAGCCACTTATTAAGATAACTTGAACTAGCCATTTTGACTCGTGGTTTATAGTAGTCCTCTAATTTCTAAAGTCAGTTAAGTTGGGGGTTGAAACTAGATATCATGACCAATCAGTCAACACAATTGGAAGCAAGAAATTTAATTGGAATACAAATCATGATATTGTTTTTCTTAACGTTATAATCACAACCAATATATTTCATACAAGTCAATATCAAATAAATTTTGTTAATTTGTTGTCATATATGACTGCAGGTGGTCAGTGCCTTAATTCATATAGTGGAAGGCAACACATGCAGTGTTGTACTGAGAGACTGTTCCCCAGCACGGCTAGATTCATCCTATGACATGTCAGACTCTATTAAATCAGAAGGCTCTCTGGAATTAGAAGGTGAAGATGGAAGCATCTATTCAGGATATACTCCAATTAATTTGAGACCCCCACCATCTCCTCCAATGGGAAGCACTTCATCAAGTACATCAATCATGTTCACAGGGCTGAGTGAATCTCCTTCTGATGAATTCACCAATAATGAGAAGAAGGGTGAAAAGTCAAATGATGAAAGTGTTGTTAAACCACTATGATCCTCTTTGAGTACTTGAAAAGAAAATTAGATAGCTCTTCACTAAAAATAAAAAGGAAACAGTAATCACAGACTCCGCTTTTTCAAATATAACTAATGCCAGTTTCTATCTTGTTCCTTCACTCCACAAAAAATTTCTTGTTGCCTACGTTGAAATAGATTCTGCAACAAGAAAAACGGGGTTGAATTTGAACTTTGCTTCTCTGACTCTGAACGTTCCTTCTTAGAGATCAATATGATACATAATCTCCTTTATTATTTGAAGTTACTCGAGAAAAGTAACACACATGCCCTTATCAATGATCATTCAAGGCTTCATATTAGAGGGTGTTTTCATTATGTTTTCTGTCTTCAAATTTTGATGAAGGAAATGCTGAAAAAATGCTTTTTTTTTTTCTTTTTAACATTTCCTTCAAAAATTAAAAAAAAACATAATAAAAATAAAATGACATTTTTGAAATTAAAATGCAAACATATTAATAGAAAATGAAAACAAGAAAACAAACTAAACACCCCTATACAAAAAGCAAATTATAGAAATCTAACAATGTTGAATGGTAAAGAAATTAGATGTTTTCACCTGGAGATTACTCTTGTGCTATTCAATATGAAAGACACAGCTTTAACTCCACTGACGTCAAATAATGGGTTGAATTATGCTCCTTAATTAATAAATAGATACCTGATGGACAGAATTTCATTTCATGAAACCTCTAGGGATCTCAATGTAATTTACTATATGCATTTATTGTATTCTAATAGTAATACTCGGTTCAAATTTGATTTAAATCTTATTACATAATATTTTAAATTTAATTTTATAGCACATATATAGTGTCATGTGTTGCGTTTTCAGTTGACCTTTTTTTTTTAGTGTCTTACAAGGTTTCTCATGAATTTTGGGCATATTAATCTTTGCTCAAAGCATTATGGTTATCTCTCTTCACAATTGCTTTCTCGCAGCCCAAACCCTTGTCATTGTAGAGGACTCTTAATCTATGTAATACTGATACTTCAAAATAGTCATCCTACCCGTATGGTGCATTCAGAGTGGATGGTGATTGCCATGAGATTTCGACTAGGCGAGAGCAGTATGACATATTGGTAATTTCCAATTTTCCTCGTCTCCTCCCTTTATAACTTGCCCAACTTTTATGCAGCCGTATTAAATACCGAGTAACTGTCTTAGATATTGGGAAATATGCTGTTAATGCCTTCATGAAATTGCGGTGATGGTGGATCCTGTAATAGAAAACCATGCTCTATGTAAACTGCCCGTTTGCTTGTTAGACAATATCCAATTGCAAATGGGAATGGCAATCAAATCTATTTGGTCTTGGATTTTGCTGTTAAACACCCGCATAGGCGCTCGAGGTTTACAGCCTATAGATTTTGTTTTGTATTTTTGATGTCTGTAATTTTAATATTAAAAAAAAATAGTGTTATAGGACAAGTGCCTGGAGTGTTCTGTAGAATGACCCTCTCACTGTTTTTTTTTTAATTGCAATCGGGTAATGTTTAAGTTAGATTATAATACTTCGACTAATTCATCTCTCCAATATAGTTAAGGCATCTCTCCGATATAATTAAGGTAAATCATCCACACCAATATTAAAATATTCTTTAAAATCTTAAAAGAAATCCTGACTAAAAGTTTGAATACCATGAATTCAAATTGTTTCAAAATATCTTATAACCACGCAGAGCAGTTAACTAATTTTTTCAATTGAAAAACGATTGAACTGGAAAGCCGTTAAAAATATAAATAAGACGGTAATAAAGTTTTGGTTAATTAACTCCAAATATGTATAGTTTTTAACACAGATAGCATATTTGAGGAAAATATGGTCACTTCGATTCATATGTTGCTATTATTATATTTTATCAATTCTTCCTTCGAAAATAGTTAATATTTCAGAGTCAAGCATCGTCATGTAGTTGTTGGCTTGGTAACAACCAAGTTTTATTTTATTAGGTGGATTCAGCTAAATAGATGAGTTGATGCCAGTGTTTTTCCAATATAAAAAATGTTTAAAGCTTTTAGGATTGAGTTAGTAGTAAATGGTTTCAATAGTTTACTGTTTATAGGTGGTTATAGGTTTAAACATGTATGCCGTGTAACCAAAAAGAATTTTTTTTCTTCTGTAGCCATCCAAACTTTTTGCTAGTTAACCATACTCCAATATATAAATGAAACCAATGAAAATTTTTGATATATCAAGATTTTCTTGGCCAGATAATCATATCAACGATAAAATATCATTTCAATCTACAAAAAAAAGCAAATAAATACAAGACATTCTTAATCCATCCAGCTACATGCAGACTGCAGTCGAATGTTTCAAATGCAATGTTCTGCAAATTGATAAAAAGCCTGCAAAAGCAGTTGTGTACACAAGATTCATGCTGGTATACAATACATGCAACACCAAAAGAAAAAATTGATAAAGCTACAATAAAGCACGAGTCTCTGACCATGAATCACACCAATATAAAATCTTTCTCAGATCATGAGATATTAACGCTTGACTACCATGTTAAAAAAATTAACATGAATGCAATTAGTGAAAAAGTTTCAAATCACATATCATAGCAGTTTTCTTAACCAAGATCAGACACTTGACAGACAGCAGGCAAGTTGTTCCGTGCACAAGAACCAAACCCCCATATCTGACTTGACTTAGAAGTTCCAGCAGTCATATGCTTGTAGTCAGTGGCTAAATCATCTTCAAAAAGGGTTGATATAGCATCAGTTGTGATGGCTTGGTTCTTCCCATGCCCAGAACCCTGCTCAAGCCAATCTGAAGCAAGCAAGAAGTCTGGCCGAGTAATATTCAACACAGACATTGTTTGATTTTCACTGTTAGGGGTCCAAACCTGGTCAACAGACTCTAATTTCACAATATTGCCTGCAGGAAATTCAAATATACTCTCAACTTTTCAAAGAATAACAAAAGATCTTTAACAACTGACAAACTTAATACAGGAATTGAGGAGAAAATCTAGCACATCCATTTTCATAAAAACTGATAAATGAGTTTTTAATGATACTAACTCTATCATAGAAAATAAAATGTACTGTCTGTGCATGAAGACTTATATGCTTTGTGAAGTAAAAGAGAGTTTCATCAAGTCTTTTTTTATAGAAAGATTCATCAAATATTTTGAAATTTGAAACTCATATTTTAGGAATATTTTGGCACTTAATAAAACAATAAACTACATAATAGAACAGGAAATCTCCAAAATAATTAACAAGTTTCAGATTGTGCCAAAGATGTATGTGAACATGTGTATAAATGTGTGAATGTGTTTTCCATGATCATCCTTCATACAACGAAGGCACACACTGAAAGGTACTAACCATTAAAGGTCTGAACGGGTGGCTGTTCATCCAATGAATTTGTATTGGCACAAGCAGCAGGGCACTCATTCAATATTGACGTTGCGCCAAATGGAGATACAGGGTCAGTATAGTCTTCCCATTCTGTCTCGTACATGTTCAAAGTGGAGCTGTCCGCTTTGTCACCAGGAGTTGCAGGAGATGAATTTGAATTCTTGTCAGAATAATGGTTCTTTGAACTGCTCATAGTTTTTGCCTGATAAAGTAAAGCATCCAGCAGGCCACTATTTTGAGGGGAAGAACAATCCGACTCCAGTGCACTAATTGGTGTAGGAGACTGAATGAAATCATCAACTGACTCAAGCAAAGGAGGTGGGGCAGATGTACCCCAGCTACCTAAATCAATTTCTGGATATTGGAGTGAAGGGAGCTCCAACTTCACAGCCTCAGAGATTGGCTTAGAAGTAGAGGAATTGCCATTTGAAAGTGAATGGCTGTAACAAATTGAGCTATGTGAGGAGAGACCAGGATCAAGGGGTGATTGCATTCCAAATGATTGTGCAATCTTATCAGAGGTATCATCCTGAATATGATCAAATGGATAAAACCCATTTCTGTTCATACCAGTGGAACCAAGAAATGGCATTGTTGACTCTCGAAGAAGCTTATGGTTAGGTGATGTTGATGGCGCAAAATTACAATACTGAGAAGTATCAAGACCTTTCAGCATCTTGCTATAAGCAGAAATGTCAGGAAGCTCAGGCACATAAGGTAAGATTCCCTGATTATCCTTCAGACTGTCAAATATTGCATCATGTATCTCATAACTGTTTTTCTGCAAGAAATCATGATGCACTTTATTGCCACCATTAATTCCACCAGTGCTTTGGCCATGCTGACTCTCTTGGAATGCTTGCAAACACACTTCAGGAGGATAAAGTGGCAAGCCAGCCCGTTGACGCCTCTTGATCCGGGTGTTCCAGTAGTTCTTTATCTCATTATCTGTACGACCGGGCAACTACAAGCAAAAGAAATTAACCATTATAATGGATAAATAAAATAAGCACATAATATTGACAATAAAAAATTGTAGAAGAAACCGATTGCCACAATTACAAAATCTTCTATGCAACGCATGATGGCCATACATAGAATGTTTTAATTCAAAAGTACTAAGACATTTACTTATAAATTATGATCAGTTACCTGAATAATTTAAACCCCTCAAAATTATAAAAATATAAGAAATAAGAAAAATATCTGAGTTTCTTTACAATTAATTCAATCTCGAAAGAATGACGTTCAAAATTCTATATACATACATCACTATGATTACCATATATACCAAAATTTACATACTTATCTATTATCAACTGAATATGCTTTATAATCAATATAATTGTCGTTTCCCTGTTTTGGCAAGTTACTATTAGACATTTTTGTCCTGGTCGAGGAGCACAAGTCCACAGCATCCAACACAATGTGACATCTGCAACCTTCTAACTCTTAGACATGAACAGTTACCATTATGTTTTCTACCATCTATTGTGTAAAATTATGACTAAGCTAATATGCAATTTGATGTTATCTGTCTCAGTATCCAAGTCACTAGATAGAATTACAAATCATTAGCAATCACAGAAAAAACTAACAACTGCACAGAAATGAATGTTTTTCAGAGTATCACACCATAATACTGATTATTGAACTCCCTAAACCCGCATGATGATATCCAGAAAAATCTACAAAGAAGTTGTAAAACTCTTTATTGCGTAAAAGTTGACACAAATATATTGCAGCATTAAATGATGCCTACACAGAATGAATGACGTTATTCATTAGGAATTTAACAAAAGACAAGTAAACTGTATTCTACCACACTGGTTAGCGTGGACCTCTACATCAGCTTATATTAGGATATACCGTATCTATTTGCAGATTATGTAATTAACTGTTTTCTTTATTTATCCATATGTTGTTGTATGGCATCAAGAGATACATAAATCTAACCAGCTTGTTCCATATTTTTAGGGAGAAGTCAAAAAGAAAACAGGGTTATCAGATGAAATTTCTATGCTACAATATACAAGAAAGACAAAACAACACTGACATCAATAATGGCAAATAGAATTGATAGATTTCACGAAAACCAAAAAAAAGTAAAAGAAAACATTATAACTAAATATGTAAGGCAAAGACAAATACACAATATGCTTACATGCGCTGCCATGCGTGCCCATTTGTTTCCCATTTTTGCATGAAGTTCAACAATCAACCGCTCCTCTTCTGCAGTAAACGCCCCTTTCTTTAAATTTGGCCTTAGGTGATTAGCCCACCGCAGTCGGCAACTTTTTCCACAACGTGACAGGCCCGAGTGCTTCTGAACAGCATTCCAGTTCCCCTCCCCATGCTTCTTGACATAATCCACCAAAATAGCATCTTCAGCAGATGTCCATGGCCCTTTCTTCAGAACAACTCCAATGGCACTTCCTCCATTACCCTCATCATTCAACTGCGACCCAGTCAGATCGTTGGGGAGCACCTCATCTTCAATCTCATTATTCATTTGTCTCATCTTATATTATATAGTTTCTGCCAAACATTTCACAACCACAAAGGAAAGCCTTAAAATACACAAAAGAAAACTAGGATAACACCAAGAAAGGTCCTAAATTTGCTTTCGCAGCCACTAAATTTCATTTTATTCTTTTCTTTTTGGATATTTCTTCTGCGTGTTTTGAGTGGGGAGGGGGGGGCAACGGAGGTGCAAACCACATCAAGATAATACAAAAAGAATGATATTAAATGATTCATACAATAAAGAAGAAAATAAGAAATGACCTTTATAAAGATGCCTCAAAACCAAAACAGAATTACTACAGCACTTAAATGGAAACGAAACTAATTGGAAGCAACTTAATAGCCAAGCACCTCCATCCTCTTATGAAGATGAAAGATGGTAAGTAAGTAAAGCAGTAAGCATAAAAATTCAATAGCAAAGTTTCTACTTAAGCAAAATCTCTGACTCTGAGTAATTAATGATGCCCTCCTCTGGACCAGGAAAGTATGGATTTTCCAGACCGAAAAAAGAAACAAAGCATAATATTTCAAATTAATTATGCCTACCCAATTCGGAATCAAATATAAGAGAAAGAGTTACCACATGATTATTGTACATGAAAAATAAAATAAAATCTCCATCCCTAAAAAACCACGAAGCTAAAGCATACCCATAACACAGAATTCACTTTTCCCACCAACCCAACAACACCCTAAATCCGGTCACTACAATACAGTACACATTTATTACAATATTAATAACCTGAGCAGAAAGCAAAATGGCAGTGATCTAGATTTGAAAGAAAATAAATAAATATAAAAAACATAAAATTAACTATCCCTTTCTCAATAGATCCAAAATTTCCACCAAACAATTTTAATAGCAGCACCAAAAACAAAAAGGAAAAACAATGAACACTACGAGACGATACCTGAATAGGACGTAACGCTAAAATCCAAAAACGACTCATTTTGCGCGCAGTGAATCAAGCTCAATTGAACTAGAAACTGAAGGAAACAGTGAAAACTGTGTTCCTGAAATTGACAAAAAAGAACAATTACAAAGTAGTTTCAAGCTGTTGTTAACAAAACTAGCTCAGAAAGTGGAAATTCATGGCGAGAGCCTAAAAAACGAAGTGCTTTAACAACTTTTAACCCTAATTTGGAAAGACTACACTCAGAATTCGAGCAAATCTGAAGGAAGAACAAGTTGAAGGAAAATTCAGATTCAGTGATGAAATTGAAAATTTGAGTTTTTATTTTTTTTTATTTTTTTGAGGAAATGGGATTACTAACCGTAGCTTCTGGAGGAGTAGAAGGAGGATCCGGAAGAACAGAGAGCGGAACATGGAGGAGAATTCACACCAACAACACTCGCGTCTATCTCTAGGGAGAGAAAGCAATGATGAAGAAGAATTTTAGAGAGAGAGAGAGAGTGTGTGTGTGTGTGTTGTGTTCTGAAGGGGAAATGAAATGATGGCAAGTGAAGAGAGGAAGTAGGAGAGAAAATGTGGGAATGGAAAATGGTTACCACCACCAGCCTTCACTACTTCAATGTTTCTTTCAATCAATCCATGTACTCTCTCTGAATTGAATTGATACTTCAACTCACGTTATTAATATATATGGTTATATACTACAATAAATTAAATGAGAAATATAATAAGAATAACTAAAAAAGGTCGGATTTTTTTCTATATTTTAACTTTTTTGGTGTTTTGTAAATTATATTTATAGGTATTAGGTGGTAATAAACTCTCTCATTTGAATTCTTAACATCGCAAAATTATGTAAAGAAAAAAAAATATAAATATCTTAAATAATCAAGTTTTCTTGAAATTTGTAAAATTTTATATTAATTTTTTTATGTCTATTTTTCTTTACACATAATAATATTATATATAAATTTCAAATTAAATGATCCATTTCTTAAACGGGATTAATATTTTCTTTCTCGATTTCAATTTAAAAAGTTACCACTAAATACAGGAAAAGAGTTTATAAATTATTTTTCTTTTTCTTTTTATTTTAAGAGATTCCTTCACACCTTTTTTTTTGTTTTTAAGTCCATTCTCTACTTAATAAATAAAATATTAATTTTATAGAATATAATTAAATGTTTAAACGATGATATTTTTTAATAATATTATTTATATATATATAAATTTTAAAATTAAATATAAAATCACATACTTAAAATATTCAAATTCCTTTTAAACAACCTATTACACTTCAAATCATTCACACTTTTTGAATGAAAGGTTAATACGCGCTTGAGATTATTAAAGCTGTCTATTTTCTATACGTGTTTTCGTAAATCTCTCACATTACAAGAGATTTCTCAATTGCTTAGATCAAACTTTGTTTAGCACATGAATAACCCTTATGAGTTTTTGTAATTATGAAATGAGAAAGAGAATCTCAAGCCTTGAAGTCTAGACCGTATGAAAATAATACATGGAAAAGAACAAATATTAAATATATGTCACAAACGGGATCGCGATGGACGGCAAAAAATATTCGATTTTAAAAATCAATGGAGTCGTCATCAATATTTATTTAAATTAAAAAAATATTAAAAAAACTCTTTAATCAGGAAAACTGATCTTTTGAAAATTAGTTTGGATTCAAGAGTCGACATATTAGGAAAGGATTAAGACTTACACCGCTTTCTGCTCCATTTAACGGATCTTAAGTTAGTTGTGCAAATTTTAATAATTTTTAATATATTTATTTTAACCCCTTTAAACAAGAGACTTTGTAATTATTTAATATTTTTTTATTTTTTATTTTTTTGAAAAGAAATAAAAGAAACAACCAAATTATGAAAATTTATTTTTTTGGCTTGACAGAAATGAGTTTCTGCTCTTACGTATCTCCTGGTACAATGGAGAACTCAAAATCACGTAGTTCTTTTAAAAAATGATTGTGAGTTAGTTGATTTTAATTAGAAAAAGATTTCTGAAAAAAATAATTTTTGCTTGAAAATAAAATCATTATTGCACAGGATTCAAGGCAGTACTAGACTACTCAATAAACCCTTATGATCCAACTAACATTGAAGATAGCATCCGTTATTCAATCAACATCAGTGATCATTGCATTGATCAAAAGAATTTTTTCTTTTATATTTTTTTTATTTTTATTTTAAGGCATGCCAAGGACAAACAAGTAACTATACAAATAACACATTGTCATACTAGGTAAATACAATAAAGAAATAAAATAAAAAAACCAAATTAAACACAACAAACACAAAATAATTTTTATTTTTATTTCTAACAGTTTTCAGATTCTTTTTTTTAATTTTTGTTTTTATTTTCATTTTTTTTAGCAGAAGTGACAAAATTCCTTTTTGGATTCAAATGGGCTTCTAGCCACGTGCTGCAGCAAATTTTTTAGCAAAGTGAAAAGAAAGCCAATACATTTGAAGAGAAAGAAAGCAAAGAATGCTCTAGAGACATCACCAGAGCACAGACCAGGGGGATGGCGTAGAGCTCGACGACTCGGTGCTGACGGGCTTGCGGTGCCGGCGTGCGGACGGCGACGGGTCAGGTACGGCGCGCGACTCTGGAGCTCAAGGGGAGCAAGATTGACGGCGGCTCGCGGGGGTAAGGATGGGGTCCTGGCTTCGGGGTAGCGGATCATGCGGGGGTGCCGAGGTCTCGGATCTGGGTGGCGGTGACCGGTTCGCTGCACGGACGGAGGTTGGGTCTGAGCAGATCCGGGCGCGGTTGGTGTTTGCGGATCTAGTGTGCTGCACGGCGCAATCAGTGGCGCAGCGAGATGGCACGGTCAGAGCGAGACGGCTGGACGGTGAGGCAACGGCGACGTGTGGTGGTTTGGTGGTGCGGCGCTCGGCTGGGCAGAGAAGGATAGTGGTTTGGAGAGGGCTATTTGGTGGTTTAGGGAAAAGATGGTGAAGATGGGTTTGGAAGATGGTGGTTATGGAGGTTGAGGTGTTTGGATTTTTATGGTGGGATGTAATGGTTGAAGGTAGGTGATGGTGGTTCGGGACGAGGTGGTGAGGAGAGGGTCGATGAAGATGAATGGTAGAGGGTCCGTGCGTGGTAGTCGTGGAAGTGGTGTGATGGAGGGACGGGTGGTTTGGTGATGATGGAGATGGTGAAGGTGAGATGGTTATGGAGGGTGTTAAGTTGAAGGTGAGTGTAGATGATGGATGGTTGTGGAAGACGATAGTGGGGTTGAAGGTGGGTGGTGGTTTGAAGAGTGGGTTGAAGATGGTAATGAGGTTGGATGTGGTGGAATGATGATGGAGGGTAATAATGGAGGAGCTCTGGAGGGTTGATGAAGATGATGGGGGTTGGGTGTATGGGTGAGTCCAGTTAGCAGAGAAAAGATGAAGGTTTATGGGTTCGAGCAGAAAACTGAAAAAAAACGTCCCCATTGGTTCTGTTAGGGTGTGTTTGGGAGTTTAGAGGGAAAGGAAGGGAAAGAGTTTAAAGGGGAAGGAAGGGAAGGAAAATGAGAGGTTTATCCTCTCTTTGTTTGGAAGTGTGAAATATACGAGGGAAAAGAAATGAAAGGTTTAAAATATATTTTTACCATTTTACCCTTTATTTAAAAATTAACATAATTAACATTTTATAAAAAAAAATTAAAACAACCATCAGGCTCTACCCTATTCGTTTTCACCCCTCGCCAACCAAACCATGAAGCACAGCGCTGACAATGGAACCCTCACCCTGAAACCAGAACAGAAGCTTCTTCTTCTCCAGTCCTTCCCCTATATTTTTCTTTCTTCCTCCCCAGTTTCTTCCTCTGACGCAAATCGGGTTGGGAGGCACGGAGCTTGACGGATCTGGTCGGCGCGCGTGGTTGGGTCGAAGCAGGTAGGCGGCACGGCGGTTTGCGGTGGAGCTTCGAGGTGCTGGCCACTGTGGATCGGCAGATCTGGCGCAAAGCGAATCCGGTCACTAATAATGGCAGCTCCGTGCGTGTGACGGTGGCTGCTGGGAGGAGGAGTGGTGGTGCGGTTCGGGTTGATGGGCACAGTGGACAGCACACGGTGGTCTGGCTCGGTGGACGACGCACGGTGGTCTCACGGTGGTGCTGCGTTTGGTGGGGGTGAGTTGAAGGATAAATAGGTAATTTTGTAAAAAACCCCTCAGATTGGGGGAACCGAAACTGAGGAGTTCGGAGGGCATTGAAAATCCCTCCCTTCCCTTCCCTACACTTCCAAACAAGGGTTTCTCACCTCTAAACCCTTCCCTCCCTTCCCTTTCCCTTTTAATTTTCACTCCCAAACAAACCCTTAAGGGGGCCTTTTAGGCGTTTTTGATATATGTCCATGAGAACTATGTGTTGTCTCCCTCAATTTCTATTTTTGTGCTTTGCTTCACTGTCTCACCACCCTCACTCTTCCCCACCCCTGATGCTTTCTCCTTTCATGCTCTTTGATTCATCAAGATGCCGCAGGAAGGCTTTGAGCCTTGTGCCTAAAGCCATTTAACAGAGAGCTAGAGTATGCTGAGGCTCCTACTGCAAAGGTTGGAGCGCGTCTATGGCCATCATTTTTATTTTTATCTTTTATATTTTAATTTTCTATTTTCTCTATTTTTTGTTTTTTTATATAAAATGTCGCAACCGGGATCGCGACGGGACGACCAAAAAATATAAAATCAATGGAGTCGCCACCAATGTTTATTTAAATTAGGAAAACATTAGAAAAACCCTTTAATCAAGCAAACTGGTCTTTTGAAAATGAGTTTGGATTCGGGAGTCGATTACAGGTAGGGAAGGTATTAGCACCCTACACTGTCTGTTTCATGAACGGTACTTTAGGTTAGTTGTGTAAATTTTAATAATATCAAATATATTTATTTTAACCCCTTTAAACAAAAGACTTTGTAATATTTTTTTATTTTTTTATTTTTTTGAAAAGAAATAAAAGAAACAACTAAATTATGAAAATTTATTTATTTTTTGCTTGACAGAAATGGATTTCTGCTCCTACGTATCTCCTGATGCAATGGAGAACTCAAAGTCACGTAGTTCTTTAGAAAATGATTGTGACTTGATTGATTTTAATTAAGAAAGAAATTTTTGAAAAGGAATTTTGTTTGAAAACAAATCCATTCTTGCACGAGGTTCAAGTTAGCACCAGGCTACTCAATAAACCCTTATGATCCAAACGACATTGAAGATAGCATCCGCTATTCAATTATCATCGTTGGTCATTGCATCATTTCTCATTTTTATTAAACAAAAAGGAATGTATAAAAACAAACAAACAAACACAATTTCTCATGAGCCAGATAAATAAAAAAAATAAAAAGTATAAGCTTCACATATCAAACAACTCAAAACAAATTTGTTTTTTTTTATTTAACAATTTTCAAAAAAAAAATTACTTTAAAATTTTCTTCATTTTTTTTATTTTTTCACTAATCACGAAACACAATATAAAATATATCATTAAATAAAACAAACACTATATATAAAAAAAAATCTTAAATGACACAAACAATTAAGCTCAAACTTTTTTTATTTTTATTTTTTTAATTAAAAAAAGGGTAATTTTAAGTTAAAAATGGGTTGTTGGCCCATGTGTTTTTTTTGTTTCAGTTTTGACAACAAAAAAAAAGTAAAAGAGAAGGTTTCTGTTTTTGAAGACTGAAACAAAATGGAGAAAGGAGGGAGAACGCCCACCACTAGCAGAATAGACGGTGGCGTGGACGGTAGCAGAGGCGATGGCATCTGGATTTGCGGAGGTTTGTGTGCGCCGCTGGATGGGAGGCGCGCTTGGCATGGTTGAGCTCTGGTCAGAGACATGAGGCTGGCGCGACGAGAGTGGCACAACGATACGGCAAGAAGTGATGCAAACAGCGGGTACGGTGGTTCGATTCAGATCTGGTGCGTGAAGGGGAGGAGGCCTGGGCTCGCGGTGACTCCGGCAAAGATGGGAGAGCGACGAGTTGCGAGTTGGTGGGCGCGGTTGGGGGCGGCTTCGCGCGGTGGTGGACGGCGCAACGCGGAGGTGGATGGCGGCTGGTCACGATTCTGGGCTCGTGGAGATGAAGGTGCTGCTATGGAGGTCGTGGCACGGTGGGTTTTTCATTTTGTGGTGGTTCTGCAAATTTTTATTGGGTGATTATTGGTTGGGTGTGGATCTATGGGTGTTGGTTGAACAAGGTGGTTCACGGTGGTTGAGGGGATGTTTGGAGGTTGAGGATGACGGGTTTGAAGAGTGGGTTGAAGATGGTGGAGATGATGGTTATGGATGATGGCTGCAAAATGGTATTTTGGATGGGAGGTTATTGATGGTGGGAGGTTGAAGATAGTGGATTCTAGTGGTTGAAGGTGAAGATGGAGGTTGAAGATGAGAGTGGAGGGTGTGTGTGAACGTGAATGGGGTTGAAGGGTTGGCTTGCTGTTTTTTTGTGGTTAATGGAGGAAGATAGGTTTTTTGCTGTGTGGTTGAGGCACGTTGGATGGCTTGTTCTGGATGAAAAATGGCTCCCCTTTTTCTTTCTGAAACTCTCTTGGTTTTGTAGAGAAGTAGACTAAGTCAATTCTGCTACCATTTCCCGTTCCATGATTCTGTCATCATTTCTCCTTTTCTTCTTCTTTGTTTCATTTTTTTAATGCCCAATCTTATGTTAGAAATTGATCTGATGGTTGGAAGGAGAGAAGCCACAGCTGGCTTTCTTCTAATCTAGTGTTTGCCAATTTGAAAATGTTTTGTTCACTGCGTATTTTAATCTAGCAAACCCAATTTAGTGTAAACTCCTTGTCTTCTGTGCTTTGCCATGGACTGCATTCCTGCCTTCTATAAAGACAAAACAAGGGACATTTGTTTCAAGACAGAACTGCTGAATTCGGCTTCCTGCTCTTCTTTTTTCTTTTTTTCTTTTTTTGCCTTATTTTTAAGGAAAGGAAAGAAGAGAAAATATTTTTTATTATTTTTTTATCATTTATCAGTTTTTTAAATAATAATAAATAAAAAATAAAAAGATGAAAGTAAATGTGTTCAAAATATCACAATTAAGCATCATTTAACACAATTATTAGCTTTTGGTTAAGCAACAAAGATAAAAATTTAATGGACAAAATTAGGTATCAACAGCTGCCCCCCTTTGCTTCACATTTAAAATAAATGGGAAGCAAAGGAAATGATTTAATTTTGTCCATGAAAATTTTTATTTCTTTTTCTTTTTCTTCCTTTCTTTCTTCTTTTTCTTCTTTTTTGTATTTTTTTTTTAAAAAGAAAGCAAATTGACGTAACAACAAATGGACATTAAACGAGAGAGAAAGTTCGCCGAGTCGGGCATCCGTCGAAACTGGATAAAAAGGTAAAAAGCTTGTAGAGTCAGGTATCCGCTGAAATTTGACAGAAAACTTAAAACCATAAAAGACACAAAGCTTGTGGAGTCGGGCATCCACTGAAGCTTGACAGAAAACTTAAAACAGAAAAGACACAAAGCTTGCGGAGTCAGGTATCAACTGAAGCTTAACAGAAAAGAAAAAAACTTAAAAGCAAAAAAGACAAAAAGCTTGCGGAGGCGGGTATCCGCTGAAACTTGACAGGAAACAAAAACAGAAATGACACAAAACTTGCAGAGTCGGATATCTGTTGAAACTTAACAGAAAAGAAAAAAGGCAATGGGCACAAGGCTCTTACTTGCTTTGGAAGCGATGGGTACGAGGACCCGAAAACTAAAAAGCAATGGGCACGGGGACCTAAAAACTAAAAAACAATGGGTGCGGGGACCCGGAAACTAAAAGACAATGGGTGCAGGGACCCGGGAATTAAATGACAATGGGTGCAGGGACCCAGAAACTAAAATACAATGGGTGCTGGGACCCGAAAATTAAAAGATAATGGGTGCGGGGACCCGGAAACTAAAAGACAATGGGTGCGGGGACCCGAAAATTAAAAGACAATGGGTGCGGGGACTCGGAAACTAAAAGACAATGGGTGCGGGGACCCAGAAACTAAAAGACAATGGGTGCGGGGACCCAAAAATTAAAAGACAATGGGTGCGGGGACCGAAACTAAAAGGCAATGGGTGCGGGACCCGAAAATTAAAAGACAATGGGTGCGGGGACCCAGAAACTAAAAGACAATGGGTGCGGGGACCCGGAATTAAAAGACAATGGGTGCGGGGACCCGAAAATTAAAAGATAATGGGTGCGGGGACCCGGAAACTAAAAGACAATGGGTGTGGGGACCCAGAAACTAAAAGACAATGGGTGCGGGGACCCGGAAACTAAAAGACAATGATTTTGTGAATGCATGTGATGCCAGAGATGGTGCATGATGCAATGGATACAATGAATGTGACATTTGAGGACAATGCATGTGATGCCAGAGGCGATGCATAATGCAATGGATGCATAATGATGCAATGGATGTGATGTTTGGGGACAGTGCATGTGATGCTAGAAATGATGCATGATGCAATGAATGCCCTACTGTAGGGATTCTCATGAACAAACTGAGTAAGCAAATCTTGTTTTTTTTTTTTTGCTTTTTTTGCTTTTTTGGTTTTTTTTTTGTTTTTTTTTTCACATCAGAGCTTTGGTTCCGCAACCCTTAAGGACTTTTTCCTACAGCAGGATCGCGATTGAACAGAAAAATTCGTTGATTGGCCTTATGATTTGTCTGGTCATCCTTTTTTTTTCTCATCAACACTTAAAAGGCCTCGAGCTAGAAAACTTTATGCAATGGGCCTTGAGCCTAAAAACTCATGAAGTGGGCCTTGAGCCCAAGAATTTGTACAATGGGCCATGAGCCAAAGAAGTGGATGTACTTGAGGAACCAAACGCTTCTTGGAAAACTTTGACCAACCAAACTCATATTCAAAAGGGATCATTGTTGAATTTCTCTTCATTAAATATGGCTTGTGTAGAAGCTTGTGACTTTCTTCCCCCAAAAGTTCCTATTTCCGCCGGACATACTTCAATATGAATTAGCCATTGAGGATGTCGTTCCCTTCATCGATTGAAACTCTAGAGCTCCTTTGGCTTGAGTTGTTCATCAAGAGGCTACCATTAGATGGTTAAATTGTACTATTGTGCTCATGTTCACCCAACCTGAAGCATCATGTACCAGATATGCATGGATTCAAAAGTACAACATGAAAGAGATTTACTACCCGAGTGACCTTTTTTGACTGATTTTGGGAGTATGACTACACGAAGGACATTTACAAAGGATAAAAACACAAGTAGTGGAATAGTACAAAAGTCAAGAGGTTTTTTTTTTTTTGCTTTTTGACCCAGTTTGGATGTGATTTATCTTTACTTGACAACTGGACATCATGACCATTATTTTATCAAGCATCTACAAAAATCTACTTTCATGTATGGTATCAAATGAATTTGACTCAAGGTATGTCATTTGAAAACAAAATGCCCCAGTATGGGCCATTTGACAACAAAAATTGTCCCAGTGGGGAACTTGAGAAATTTTTTTTTTTGTGTAAGGCCAAATAAGACAAAGCAAACTTGTCCCAGTTTAGAACTGAATTGAACATGGTAGAGACTTGTCCCAATGTAGAGCCAATTGAACCAAAAGATTTGCCCCAATGTAAGGCCGAATTGAACAGGGTAGAGACTTGCCCCAATGTAGAACCAGATTGAACCAAAAGAAAACATGCCCCAGTGTAGAGCTAGCTTGAACACGGCAACAATTTGCCCTAATGTAAGTCCCTTTTTTTTTAGACCGCCCTTGCGGGTTTTCAGCCTAACAATTTTGTTATTTTTTTTAATCTTTTTTAAGAGCAAGGATTGAAAATTCAGCAGTGCATAAACATTTTTTGTCTCAAAATTAAAGTTGATGAAAATGAAAATGACCCTCTATTGATCAGAATGGACTTTTTAAAGCTTGTAATGTGGCCAAGGTTAGGGGTTATGAAATGAAAGGTATAAGGCTCAAACAAGTGTTTAAAGGTTAAGTGGGACCAAGGATCCTTGTTCAAACTTGAACTTTGTCAATTGCTTTTGCACTTTCAAGCACACTTTTCTCTTGTTGTTCTCCATTTTTTTTTGTTCTTGTTCAAACTTGAACTTTGTCAATTCCTTTTACTTTCCGCCTCTTTCGCCTTTTCTTCCTTTTTCTTTTATACTTCAAAATAATCACCATGACAATCAACCTTTATTTTGTGTCATCCCCTAGTGTAGGGGTGATCATTGTCCAGGGTTTATTGAAGGAAACTTTCAAGCTCAAAATAGGATAACGAGGGATAATGGCAAGATGAATTCTTGAGAGAGAAAGAGAAATATGGCCAATCTTCATTTCAAATCTTGATTGCTCATTTTCAAAAATTTTAAATTTGAGACAAAAGGATAATACCCACCAAGTGATTATTTATTTGCTCTTTTTTTTCTTTTTTCTTTTTTTTTTATTTTTGCTTTTTATTTTTTTTGGGCAAAGAACACCTGTACACATGAGTCTCATGACCACAAAAATTCTCAGAATGAGAGTTCTATGGGATTCGAACTAAAAGAAAGCAAGTAAAGGGAGGAAAAGAATGACAAAAAGATCTAGCAAGAACATGAGTGCCAAGAACATAGGAAAAGAAAACAAGGTAAACTGAGATCCACACAAATCCATCACATTAATGCTTCAAGAAAGTTCACATAAGTTCAAAAACCCAAATGGCTTTAATCGAGCATAGGGTCAATACAATTAAACCATCGTTTCATGGTAACAACTTGATAAACAAATCAGAATGTCAATCGCTCAAAAATTCCCCAGTGCTGAAGAACTCTAGGGTACAGTTCATTCTTGACGGTTAGAAAAATGAATCACCACTTTGTCAAACTTTCTAAGGTTATCCCTGATCAACCATTGTAAGCATTCGTTCCTATTGCAGATGTGTAGAAACCTCTGACAATGCTTGGTGATTTAGGTAACCGTTGTAGTCCATGAGTTTTTCTGAAGCCCCATTTAACTCATTCGACTTGAAGTCCACCCTCAGTCGGTTCAACATTCTTCATACTTGCCTGTCCGTCATTCATTTGGTGCAGTCTTCCCTTTTTCATTTCCCTTTCAATCATTTCACCAATTACCACGATATCTGAAAAATTCGCTGACACACTTCCAATCATATGATCATAGAATGGCGCATATAGTGTATCAGTGAACATAGCAACCATCTCTTTCTCTGACAAAGGGGGTTCTACTTGTGCAGCCATTTCCCTCCACCTCTGAGCATATTCCTTGAAGGTCTCAACATCTTTCTTAGATATGCTTCGTAATTGCATTCTATCTGGTGCCATGTCCATGTTGTACTTATACTGCTTTACAAAGGCATCAGCTAAATCCTTGAAACTCCTTATATGGGCACGCTCAAGATGTGTGTACCAATTCAAAGCTGCCCCAGTTAAACTGTCATAGAAGAAATGGATTAACAGTTTGTCATCATGAGCTTGTGAAGCCATCTTGCGAATGTACATTGTCAAGTGATTCTTTGGGCAAGTAATCCCCTTATATTTATCAAAATCTAGGACCTTGAACTTTGGGGGAATGACAACGTCAGGGACAAGACAAAGCTCAGTAGCATCCTTGAGGCCATAACAACCTGCTCTTTCAATGACCCGTAATCTCTCTTCCAAAGTTTCCCATCTCTCTTTGAACTGAGGATTTTCAACAAAAGAACTCAATGGGTATTGAGGCATGAAAGTGGGGACAAAATGTTGCACTAGTGGGGTTCCACTGGTACCTGAGTAATGGGCATATGGTTGGGTTGTGCTCAATGAGTTTGAAACAGGCATGCCACTGTCAGGGGAATTAGCAACCCATGGTGCTACAAAGCTGGAAGGGAAGCCATATAGTGGGATGAAGAAAGGGAATGGGTGCTGTATTGGCGGGGTTTCATTAGCATTCAGCCGAGTGACTTGAGTTTGGGTAAAGTTCAACAGGTTTGAATTTGGTGTCGCTGTTGGCATGCTATTACCAGGGGGATTGGTGGTCAATGATGATACATAGCTGGGAGGGAGGCCATATGGTAGAAAGGATGGCACCTAGGTTTCCTGAGAACTGGTGACTGAAGGTTGAGTGGTGAGCGGCATCACAACTCCTTGAGGGTTAAAGCATTGGTATTGCACAAGATTTGGAGAGAAACCAGGCAAGTGAAGAGGTGTGGCCGGATGTCCTTCATTTGCCACTGAGGGATTCCCATTGGTGCTCATTCTATTTTCCATGGACTATAGCATCTCCATCATCTTGGACACTTGTTCTCTAAGCTGATTCACCTCATCCTTCAACTCTCGAGTTTGATTTATTTCATCCATGATCCTAGCCTGGGAATGATCTTATAAAGGTGTCACAGAAGCTACTTTTCTGTTATAGTGTCCCCTTTTCTGCTCGAGGAAACATGATATGAATATGCAATTATTAACATTGACTGAACAGAGTTGGCAACATGCATGCATGTAAAATATTATGCAAATGAAATTTTTTATTTTTTTATTATTTTTTTAAAAGAATGCTATGAATGTCATGGTAATGCAAAATGATGTATCTTTTTCTTTCTTTTCCTTTTTTAGAGTTAGGAATGTGATGAAAATGCAAGGTGATATTTTTTATGGGGATGTAATGCAAATGGAAGATGATGTATTTCTTTCTTTTTTATGCTAAGAATGCTATGAAAATGCAAGATAATGTATATTTTCTTTTATTTTTGAATGCTAAGAATGCTATGAAAATACAGGATGATGATTTTTTTTTGTTAGGAATGTTATGAAAATGCAATGTGATTTTTTTTTTTACTTTTTTGATGCTAGGATTGTCATGAAAATATAAAATGATGTTTTTTTTTCTTTTTTATGAATGCTAAGAATGTAATGAAAATGCAAAATGATATATCTTTTTTTTTAAAGCAAAAATGAATGACATGAGAGATAGATGAAAAAAAAATGCTAGGAATGAAAATGCTATATGATGTATCATTTTTTAATTGAATTTTTTGCCAAAAAGAATGCGAAGATGAATGACATGGGGAAAAGACAGATAAAGAGAAAAGTATGCTCCATTTGTGTCCTAATCAGGTGTAACCTAAGGAGATAGATGACTCTAATTTTATGTCATTATGTTCAATCTACTAGTGCAAGATTTTTCAGGACAGATCTATCTTCTAAAAAGTCATGGTTCCCAGATTGCCCCCATCTCGAAAGATAAGGATCCAATTCATGAATTAATCACAAGTAGGGATGAACCCTCTCAATATGACTAGTCCATGATACTGGTAACAATCTGAGTGATGTCTCAACAAATGTCAAGTGAGCACAAGGCTCCTCAATAACAAAAGTCGAGACCCCTCCTACTCTTCGGGTTCACACAGACTCGGGTATAGAGCCCAAAAAATGTGTGAGGTAAGTGATTAATAACGTATGTGAAGGAGCATAAAAAACCTGTACAAAAACATAAAAGACAAAAATACCCCCAACCTGCAAAACCTATATACAACAGTCAGCCAGCAATCATCTACCCTAAGGTTTTAACAATTAAGTACAAAATATATATACAAGTTACAATATACACGGAATAATGCTATCAGATATTTACATAAAAGTACTAAATAAAGTACATTTACAAAACAAATAAGACAACAAAAACAAAGACAAAGAGGGTAAAATAAATAAATAAAAATATTATTAAAAATTTGCACAACCAACAATAACAGGCCTGACTCTCAGAGTTCCCAGTGGAGTCGCCAGTTGTCGCAACCGGGATCGCGATGGGATGACCAAAAATATAAAATCAATGGAGTCGCCACCAATGTTTATTTAAATTGGGAAAACATTAGAAAAACCCTTTAATCAAGCAAACTGGTCTTTTGAAAATGAGTTTGGATTCGGGAGTCGATTACAGGTAGGGAAGGTATTAGCACCCTACACTGCCCGTTCCATGAACGGTACCTTAGGTTAGTTGTGCAAATTTTAATAATCTCAAATATATTTATTTTAACCCCTTTAAACAAAAGACTTTGTAATATTTTTTTATTTTTTTATTTTTTTTGAAAAGAAATAAAAGAAACAACTAAATTATGAAAATTTATTTCTTTTTGACTTGACAGAAATGGATTTCTGCTCCTACGTATCTCCTGGTGCAATGGAGAACTCAAAGTCACATAGTTCTTTAGAAAATGATTGTGACTTGATTGATTTTAATTAAGAAAAAAAATTTTGAAAAGGAATTTTGTTTGAAAACAAATCCATTCTTGCACGAGGTTCAAGTTAGCACCAGGCTACTCAATAAACCCTTATGATCCAAACGACATTGAAGATAACATCCGCTATTCAATCATCATTGTTGGTCATTGCATCATTTCTCATTTTTATTAAACAAAAAGGAATGTATAAAAACAAACAAACAAACACAATTTCTCATGAGCCAGATAAATAAAAAAAAAGTATAAGTTTCACATATCAAACAACTCAAAATAATTTTTTTTTATTTAACAATTTTCAAAAAAAAATTTACTTTAAAATTTTCTTCATTTTCTTCATTTTTTTATTTTTTCACTAATCACGAAACACAATATAAAATATATCATTAAATAAAACAAACACTATATATAAAAAAAATCTTAAATGACATAAACAATTAAACTCAAACTTTTTTTATTTTCATTTTTTTATTAAAAAAAGGGTAATTTTAAGTTAAAAATGGGCTGTTGGCCCATGTGCTTTTTTTGTTTCAGTTTTGACAACAAAAAAAAAGTAAAAGAGAAGGTTTCTGGTTTTGAAGACTGAAACAAAATGGAGAAAGGAGGGAGAACGCCCACCACTAGTAGAATAGACGGCGGCATGGACGGTAGCAGAGGCAACGACGTCTGGATTTGCAGAGGTTTGTGTGCGTCGCTGGACGGGAGGCGCGCTTGGCGTGGTTGAGCTCTGGTCAGAGACACGAGGCTGGCACGACGAGAGCAGCGCAACGAGACGGTGAGAAGCGACGCAAACAGCGGGTACAGTGGTTCGATTCAGATCTGGTGCGTGAAGGGGAGGAAGCCTGGGCTCGCGGTGACTCCGGTGAAGATGGGAGCGCGACGAGTTGCGAGTTTGTGGGCGCGGTTGGGGGCGGCTTCGCGCGGTGGTGGATGGCGCAACGCGGAGGTGGATGGCGGCTGGTCACGATTCTGGGTTCGTGGAGATAAAGGTGCTGCTATGGAGGTCGTGGCACGGTGGGTTTTTCATTTTGTGGTGGTTCTGCAAATTTTTATTGGGTGATTTTTGGTTGGGTGTGGATCTATGGGTGTTGGTTGAACAAGGTGGTTCACGGTGGTTGAGGGATGTTTGGAGGTTGAGGATGACGGGTTTGAAGAGTGGGTTGAAGATGGTGGAGATGATGGTTATGGATGATGGCCGCAAAATGGTATTTTGGATGGGAGGTTATTGATGGCGGGAGGTTGAAGATAGTGGATTCTAGTGGTTGAAGGTGAAGATGGAGGTTGAAGATGAGAGTGGAGGGTGTGTGTGAACGTGAATGGGGTTGAAGGGTTGGCTTGCTGTTTTTTTGTGGTTAATGGAGGAAGATGAGTTTTTTGCTGTGTGGTTGAGGCACGTTGGATGGCTTGTTCTGGATGAAAAATGGCTCCCCTTTTTCTTTCTGAAACTCTCTTGGTTTTGTAGAGAAGTAGGCTAAGTCAATTCTGCTACCATTTCCTGTTCTATGATTCTGTCATCATTTCTCCTTTTCTTCTTCTTTGTTTCATTTTTTGAATGCCCAATCTTATGTTAGAAATTAATCTGATGGTTGGAAGGAGAGAAGCCACAGCTGGCTTTCTTCTAATCTGGTGTTTGCCAATTTGAAAGTGTTTTGTTCACTGCGTATTTTAATCTAGCAAACCCAATTTAGTGTAAACTCCTTGTCTGCTGTGCTTTGCCATGGACTGCATTCCTGCCTTCTATAAAGACAAAACAAGGGACATTTGTTTCAAGACAGAACTGCTGAATTCGGCTTCCTGCTCTTCTTTTTTCTTTTTTTCTTTTTTTGCCTTGTTTTTAAGGAAAGGAAAGAAGAGAAAATATTTTTTTATTTTTTTTTATTTATCAATTTTTAAATAATAAAAAATAAAAAGATGAAAGTAAATGTGTTCAAAATATCATAATTAAGCATCATTTAACACAATTATTAGCTTTTGGTTAAGCAACAAAGATAAAAATTTAATGGACAAAATTAGGTATCAACATAAAAAAAGAAAAATTTAAATGAAATACAATTAAACAAAACTAGAACAGAAAATAACATGTTCAAAATATTACAATTAAGCATCAATTAACACAAACATTAGTTCTTGATTAAGCAACAAAAATAAAATTTTATGAACAAAATTAAGTATCAACAGCTGCCCCTATTTGCTTTACATTTAACATAAATGGGAAGCAAATGAATTGATTTAATTTTGTCCATGAAAATTTTCATTTCTTTTTCCTTTTCTTTCTTTCTTTCTTATTTTCCTTCTCTCTTTTTTTTTTTTTACATTTTTTTAGAAAGCAAATTGACGCAAAAAGCAATGGACATTAAACAAGGTAGAAAGTTTGTGGAGTTGGGTATCCGTCAAAACTGAATAAAAAGATAAAAAGCTTACGGAGTCGGGTATCCACTGAAGCTTGACAGGAAACTTAAAGCAAAAAAAGACACAAAACTTGCGGAGTTGGGTATCCACTGAAGCTTAACCGAAAAGAAAAAAGCTTGTGGAATTAGGTATCCGTTGAAGCTTGAAGACAGAAAGGTAAAAAGCTTACGGAGTTGGGTATCCGCTGAAGCTTAACAGAAAAGAAAAAAGCTTGCGGAATCGTGTATCCGCTTAAGCTTACAGGCAAAAAAAAAAAGTAAAAAGCTTACGGAGTCGGGTATCCGCTGAAGCTTGAATGCAGAAAGGTAAAAAGCTTACGGAGTTGGGTATCCGCTGAAGCTTAACAGAAAAGAAAAAAACTTACGGAGTCGGGTATCCACTGAAGCTTAAAGGCAAAAAAAGTAAAAAACTTACGGAGTCGGGTATCCGCTGAAGCTTAACAAAAAAGAAAAAAGTTTACGGAGTCGGGTATCCGCTGAAGTTTGACAAAAGGGTAAAAAGGCACAAAGCTTGCGGAGTCAGGTATCCGCTGAAACTTAACAAAAGGGTAAAAAGGCACAAAGCTTGCGGAGTCGGGTATCCGCTGAAGCTTAAAGGCAGAAAGCTTACGGAGTCAGGTATCCGCTGAAGCTTGACAGAAAACTTAAAGCAAAAAGGCACAAAGCTTGCGGAGTCGAGTATCCGCTGAAGCTTGACAAAAGGGTAAAAAGGCACAAAGCTTATGGAATCGAGTATCCGCTGAAGCTTAAAGGCAACTTAAAGCAAAAAGGCACAAAGCTTGCGGAGTCGGGTATCCGCTAAAGCTTGACAAAAGGGTAAAAAGGCACAAAGCTTGCGGAGTCGGGTATCCGTTGAAGCTTAAAGGCAGAAAGCTTACGGAGTCGGGTATCCGCTGAAGCTTGACAGGAAACTTAAAGCAAAAAGGCACAAAGTTTGCGGAGTCGGGTATCCGCTGAAGCTTAACAAAAGGGTAAAAAGCACAAAGCTTGTGGAGTCGGGTATCCGCTGAAGCTTAACAAAAGGGTAAAAAGGCACAAAGCTTACGGAGTCGGGTATCCACTGAAGTTTAAAGGCAACTTAAAGCAAAAAGGCACAAAGCTTGCAGAGTCGGGTATCCGCTGGAACTTGACAAAAGGGTAAAAAGGCACAAAGCTTGCGGAGTCTGGTATCCACTGAAGCTTGACAGGAAACTTAAAGCAAAAAGGCACAAAGCTTGTGGAGTCGGGTATCCACTGAAGCTTGACAAAAAGGTAAACAGCTCGCGGGATAGGGTGCTCGTCGAAGCTGGACAGAAAACTTAAAGGTAATGGGCACAAGGCCCTGACTTGCTGTGAAAGCGATGGGTACGAGGACCCGAAAACTAAAAAGCAATGGGTGCGGGGACCCAAAAACTAAAAGGCAAAAGGTGCGACGCCCGGAAACTAAAACACAATGTGTCGACTTTGTAAATGCATGTGATGGCAGAGATGGTGCATGATGCAATGGATGCATGGTGATGCAATGGATGTGATGCTTGAAGACAGTGCATGTGATGCTAGAAATGATGCATGATGCAATGAATGCCCTACTGTAGGGATTCTCATGAACAAATTGAGTAAGTACATTTTTTTTGTTTTTTTTTTGTTTTTCTTTTTACACTTCAGAGCTTTGATTAAGTCACTCTTAGTTCCACAACCCTTAAGGACTTTTTTCACAACAGGATCGAGATTGAACAGTAACATTCGTTGATTGGCCTTATGATTTGCCTGATGATTCTTACTTTTCTTATCAACACTTAAAGGGCCTCGAGTCAGAAAAATTTATGCAGTGGGCCTTGAACCTAAAAACTCATACAGTGGGCCTTGAGCCCCAGAATTTGCACAATGAGTCATGAGCCAAAGAATTGAATGTACTTGAGAAAAATCTTCTTTTTTTTGTGCCAAAGTTTTGAACCAAACGCTTCTTGGAAACCAACCAAACCCATATTCAAGGGAATCATTATCAATCTCATCTTGTTCAAATTCCTCTTCATTAGATATGACTTGGTGGAAGCCTGTGACTTTCTTTCTCCAAAGGTTCCTATTTCCACCGGACACACTTCAATCTGAATTATCCATTGAGGATGTCATTCCCTTCATCGATTGAAACTCTAGAGTTCTTTTGGCTTGAGTTGTTCAACAAGAAGCTACCATTAGATGGTTAAATTGTACTATTATGCTCATGTTCACCAACTTGAAGCATCATGTACCAGATATGCATGGATTCAAAAGTACAACATAAAATAGATTTACTACCCGAGTGACCTTTTTTGACTGATTTTGGGAGTATGACTACACAAAGGATATTTACAAAGGATAAAGACACAAGTAGTGAAATAGTACAAAAGTCAAGAGGTTTTTTTCTATTTTTTTTTTTATTTTTTGACCCAGTTTTGATGTGATTGATCTTTACTTGACAACTGGACATCATGACCATTGTTTTTTCAGGTATCTACAAAAATATGCCCCTGTGTAAGGTATCAAAAAAAATTTTGACTCAGGGTATGTCATTTGAGAATAAAGATACCTCTGTGTAGGCCATTTGACAACTGAATTTTGTGGAAATAGGTTTGCCCTAATGATTTAATATGTTAAGTTTTAATGATGACAAATACAAGACAAAAAGAATGATGCTTATGCTTTATAGTTGTACTTAATAAATGACAAATGTATCACAAAAGAATGTTGACCATGTTACATAAATGTGTTTAATGAGATATATGTAACATTCATCATATAATATATCCAATAATATTTTATATGAGTTATAAATGAATTAATATTGGATATGTCTATGAAAGTCTTGTATGCATGTTAGACTAACTAGAGTTATACATTTATGAATCATGCATATGAAGATATTGAGCTATGAATTTGACTAACTATGTTTGGTTAAGTGAGCAATATTTTGTAGGATAGTTCAAGTACCAAGAGTGAGCATTGCAACAAGAAAGCAAAAGATCACAACTATGCTCAACTCAAGGAGAATGAAAATGAAAAGATGTTCCAAGCATTTGTAAGTTTTGAAGAGAAGATTTTCTTTGGAAGCTTGGATTACATCAAGAAGTGATGGTGGTAAAAGATCTAGTCCAACATCTTCAAGCTTAGCTTATAGGACTTAGATCTTGCGTAAAGGTAAAAAGGAATCACACTAAGCTCAAACAAGTTTTAAACATATTTTTAAGTGTTTCTAAAATGTTTAAATGCCCAACAAAATATTTTTGGAAAGCTAGTCTTGGTGGTATTTCAAATCTATGAAAAATAGTCAAGTTTGTATTTTGCAAAACTGACATATAGTTACTCTTTTGATCATAACTTTTAAAATACTTTGAGTTTTACTTTGAAACGTATCTCATTTGAAAATAGACTCAAAGATCTTTCCAATGACTGGTCATTTGCTTTAAACGGATAAGAAACGAAAAAGTTATGACCAATTAAAGTTTGAGTTTTGAAAATCTGACCTTTGGTTACTATTTTGATCATATCTTTCAAAATACTTTGAGTTTTGTTTTGAAACTTCTTTCATATGAAATTAGACTCAAAGAGCTTTCCAATGAATTGTCATTTGCTTTAATTGGATAAGAAATGAAGAAGTTATGACCTTTTAAAGTCGGTTTTGAAAACCAGAAATGGTGTAATCGATTACACAAGTCATGTAATCGATTACAACGTTGACAGAAAATTATGTAATCGATTACACAGTATGTAATCGATTACAAAGTACCGAAAGCTTGTAATCGATTACATGAAGCTTGTAATCGATTACAAAGTGCCCAGGAATGTTTCTAACGGCTATAAACGGCTAGTTTTCATAGAAAATCATTTCTAAACACCTCCAACGGCTCTAAAACTCATTGGGCTATAAATAAAAGTGTTTGGGCATAAAAAACAAGTTAGAGAACATTCTGAAAATTACCCTTGAGCATTGAAAACGAAATTCATCATCTTTTTCTCTAAATTCTTTGTTTTGAGCTAAGTGTGTAAATCCTTTATACCCATTGAGCTTCAACTTGTATTATCCACTCTTGAGAGAGTTTTCTATCATCCATACTTTGTTCTTCAAGTTGTATATCTACTCTTGTGAGAGTTTCTATTCTTTCTCTTCATCTAGAAATCATTGTAAGAGGGTGAGGTATCCCTCAAGAGAGAAAAGGGTGAGGTATCCCTTATAGTGAGACTCAAACACAAAGGGTGAGGTATCCCAAAGGTGTTGTGAGTGCTCTTGATTGTAAAGGTCATCAAGCACCTGTGAAGCTTAAAGAATTGGAGGCTCTAGCATGAGGGTGAAGTATCCCTCAAGAGAGAAAAGGGTGAGGTATCCCTTATAGTGAGACTCAAACACAAAGGGTGAGGTATCCCAAAGGTGTTGTGAGTGCTCTTGATTGTAAAGGTCATCAAGCACCTGTGAAGCTTGAAGAATTGGAGGCTCTAGCACAAGGGTGAGGTATCCCAAGGTGTGAGGAGTGCTCTTGTATGTACAAAGGTTTTTCTAGCACCCGTAAAGTCTAGGAGATAGTGAAGAAAATCTCAAGTTAAGCTTGAGGATTTGGATGTAGGCCACAAGTGGTTAGTGGCTGAACCAGGATAAATTCTTGAGTTTGATTCTCTTTCCCTACACTCTTTAAATTCAAGATTTGGTAGAATATATTTATCTATTGCATATCTTGATGTTTTGATTGTTACAACTTGATATCTAGCTTATTCACTTAGTTCATCATATATCCCAAGTTGTATTTGAGTAATCCTCAATAGTTGTACATTTATTAGACTTATTCCGCTGCATTTATTAATTGAGTTATTCAAAATGCATAATTTGTCAAAGTTGCATTAAAACTAGGCATCACCCAATTCACCCCCCTCTTGGGTAATGGTTGTCATGGCTAACAAATTTGTCCTAGTGGGGAACTTGAGTTTTTTTCAGAGTAAGGCCAAATAAAACTAGGCAAATTGCCCCAGTTTAGAGCCGAATTGGTAAGGTAGAGACTTGCCCCAATGTAGAGTCAGATTGAACTAAGATTTGCCCCAGTTTGGAGTTGAATTGCACAAGATAAAGACTTGCCCCAATGTAGAGCCAGATTGAGTCAAAAGATTTGCCCCAGTGTAGGCCAAGTCGAGCTAAAGAAGAAAAAAAAATTGCCCCAGTGTAGGGTCAATTTGAACAGGGTAAAATTTTTTTCCCAGTGTAAGTCACTCTTTTTCGTCTTATCTTTTTTTTTTAGACCGCCCTTGCGGGTTTTCAGCCTAACAAGTTTTTTTTTGGAGCAAAGAACTAACTCATAACTTTTTGTCTCAAAATTAAAACTTGTGAAAATAAAGGCGACTCATTGATCAGATTGGACTTTTTAAGGCTTGTAATGTGGCCAAGGTTAAGGGTTATGAAAAGAATGGTATAAAGCTCAAACAAGTGTTTAAAGGTTAAGTGGAACCAAGGATCCTTGTTCAAACTTAAACTTTGTCAATTGCTTTTGCACTTTCAAGCACACTTTTCTTTTATTGTTCTTTTTCATCCTTATTCAAACTTAAACTTTGTCAAATTTTTTACTTTTACTTTCCGCCCCTTTCACCTTTTCTTCTTCTTTTCCCTTTTTATGCTTCAAAATAATCATCATGACAATCAACATTTGTTTTGTTCTTTCCCTTATTGTAGGGGTGATCCTTGTCCAAGGTTTATTGAAGAAAACTCCCAAGCTCAAAATAGGACAGCGAAGGATAATAAAAAGATGAATTCTTGTGAGTGATGGAGAAACATGACCAATCTTCATTTCAAATCTTGATTGCTCATTTTCAAAAAAAAATTAATTTAGAGACAAAGTGATAATACACGCCAAGCGATTATTTATTCGTTCCTTTTTTTCTTTTTTGTTTTTGTTTTTTTGCTTTTGAGCAAAGAACACCTTTCCACATAGGTCTCATGAAAAAAAAATTCAGAATGAGAGTCCTATGAGATCAAAACTAAAAGAAAACAAGTAAAGGGACAAAAAGAATGACAAGAAAGATTTGACAAGAACAAGAGTGCCAAGAACATGGGAAAATGAAACAAAGTATATTGAAATCCACGCAAATTCATCACATTAATGCTTCAAGAAAGTTCACATAAGTTCAAAAACCCAAATGGTTTCAAAGATTGAACAAGCATGAGGATCAATACAATTAAACCATTGTTTCATGGTAATAACTTCATAAACAAATCAGAATACCAGTCGCTCAGAAATTTCCCAGTGCTGGAGGACTCCAAGGTATGGTTCATTCTTTAGAAAAATAAATCACCACTTTGTTGAACTTTCTAAGGTTGCCCCTGATCGACCATTATAAGCATTCACTCCTATTGTAGATGGGCATATGTAGAGACCTCTGACAACGCCTGGTGAATTACTGTTTAGGTAATCGTTGTCATCCATGAGTTTTCCTGAAATCCCATTTAACTCATTTGACTTGAAGTCCACCCTGTTAGTCATGGCAACCATTACCCAAGAGGGGGGTGAATTGGGTATAAAAACTTTTTCATAAATGCTCTTAAAATAAATATAAATATTTAAGCTATTTAAATAAACGCACAGAAGGAACGTGATGAATAAAAGAAACTTTAAGAACAGCGAAAAGTAAATGTGCAATAAAATAAATTGCGTAAAATAAAGAGATAAAGAGAAGAAGAGCAGGCACGATATTTATCCTGGTTCGACCACCAACCACTTGTGGTCTACGTCCAGTCCCCGAAACACAGTTCGAGATTTTTCACTATATGTACAAGCTTCAATAGGTGCTTGCAACCATTACATGAAAGAGCACTTTTCACACACAGGGAAACTCTACCCTTGTGCTAAAGTCTCACCACAGGAGGATACCTCACCCTTATACAAACCTTAGAAGGATACCTCACCCCCTTTACAAACCTTGAAGGATACCTCACCCTCAATACAGAAGAACAAAAAATATAGATGAAGAGAAACTCTCACTCAGAGTAAATAATACAATTTGAAGCTCTATGAAGCTCTCTAAGGATATCTCAAATTTTTGGTGAAAAGAGCACAGAAATTTGGTAAAATATGTTTCACAAAATAAAGCAAGAAATAGTTGTTTCAGATAAATGGGTGTGTGTCAAAGATGTCCCAAAAACATGTATTTATAGTGGTATAAGAAAAAGAGCCGTTGGGTATAAATTAATATCACATTTAAAGTCTCTGAAAATAGCCGTTGCGTAAAACTGGATCGAGTTTATTCGAATAAAATGAAGTCCTATTCGAATAAATCACTATTAACACATTAGGAAGTGTTTTCAGAAACATTTTATTCGAATAGACATTTGGTTATTCGAATAAACGTTTAGTTATTCGAATAAAATGTTAAAAACACGTTCAGTAACATATTTTGGGTCATGTTATTCGAATAACCCTTTGGTTATTCGAATAAACCATTAAAAAATCGGTCTGGTATGATTTTTGTGGTGAGTTATTCGAATAACATATGCTTTATTCGAATAAAGCACTCAGATTTCAAAAACTGACTTTAAATGGTCATAACTTCTTCATTTCTTATCCGTTTAAAGCAAATGACCAGTCATTGGAAAGATCTTTGAGTCTATTTTCAAATGAAGTAAGTTTCAAAACAAAACTCAAAGTATTTTGAAAGATATGATTAAAAGAGTGACCAAAGGTCAGTTTTACAAAACTCAAACTTGGCTATTTTTTATAAATTTGGACTACCACCATAAATAACTTTTCAAAACTTGTTTGTTAGGTATTTTAGCATAGGAAAACCATTTGTAAAAACATATTTGAGATATCCATAAGGCTTCATACATAAAGACACTAAGTCCTATAAGCTATACCATTTAATCTTCCTTTGGACTTGGTCTTTGACATGACTTCGATGTTTATCAATACCTTCATGAAATAGGCATTCACATTCTCCTTTGTGTTGAGCTTAATTGAGATCTTTTGCTTTCTTGTTGCAAGCTCACTCTTGGTACTTGGACTATCTTAAAAAGTATCACTCACTTAAACAAGCATAGTTAGTCCAAAAACATAATTTAATATCTTCATATGCATGAATCATAAATATATAGCTTTAGTTAGTTTAACATGCATATAAGACATTCATAAACACATCCAAATAAGATATTTATTAAATATTAATGGATATGCTCTATATAGAATGCAACAAAGAGTATAAGCAAGATATTCTTTTTGTCTTGTATTTGTCATCATCAGAACTTAACATATAAAAATATTTGGGGCAAACTTATTTCCACAATCTCCCCTTTTTTGATGATGACAAATCACCAAAGAAAAATATGTTGAGCAATATACAAGAATTGATATTTATGTAAGCATATCAAGCAATTGAGCACAAGAACATATTTTTCTTTCTAATTTTCTCTCCCCCTATTTGACATCAACAAAAAGGCTTAAGAAGGAAAGATAATAATTTTCTCTCCCCTTATAGATAAAACTTATGTTGTCAAAGAGATGAAACAAGCATGCTTTCAAGATATAGAAGATTATTCATGCAATGCTTGTCATATTTTTGTATGTTAACATTTAGCATATGATAACAATAAAACACTTTATGTAATCAACCAAGGATGTAAGGCAAAAGATATAAACAACTTAAGAGCTAGACTCCCCCTCAAAATATGCATATTATCAAAATAAAGTAAGGGCAAAGATATTTATTCTTAATCCAAAATTTTAAGACTTCTCCCCCTTTCAAAAAGAATTTTATAAGAGCAGCATTTTAGAAAGGTAGAGATGTTTAAAAAAAAAACCATATATTCCTTGGAAGCATCTAGTTATTTAAGATTAATTTATCAACAAGTATCATACAATTCATAACATATAGAATACCATAAAAGCTAAGGGATAGAGATACTTATTGAATCATATAAAGAGTGATGCTCCTTCTTTATTGGTCCTTTAACTTTGAGCTTTCTTCCTTTGAATTCTACATTCCATTGCACTAGAAGAAAGTATTCTTTATCTTCCTCTTCATTTGAATTCCATTCAGCTTTTCTCATTTATCCACATATGCTTGTATGTAAAAAAAATCTGATGGCTATATTTGAAATACATAGAGAGACTTGCAAAGCTAACTTTAAAAGTCCTCTAAAACATAGGTTAGCATCAAATATCATTTAATCTCATTTACAAGCATAAATTAGGTTGATATATAATTTAAAGCATGTATCACATTATCAACCATGCAATATTAGTTCTAACAAGAATGCATGAAGCACATATGCACTTTTGAAAAAATTGTTTAAGCATTTTAAGGCATGATTCAAGTTTATCAAGAAATACATGATCAACATCAAAACTTATATAAGCATTTTGGGGCAAACAGTGATCATGTTAGGCATGTAATATCAAGTAAGGAATTTTAGTACTCACACATGCTAAGAACAAAAAGTTCCTTATTATAATGAAAGAATTGAAAAGCCATGGAGCTGTAACTTTTGAAATTATTTACTTCTTGTTTTCAAAATTTAACATATCAAACAAGAAGACATGTAACATTTTACTTTCCAGTCTCCAAGTGAGTATATGAGACAATTAGGCATCAAAGAGAAATGATTAGAATGACTTCTGAGAATGTGAATTTACATATTTAAACAAAGAGAATTAATTACAAGCTTAATAACAAAGATATTACCATAGCATGTCATTCCAAGCAAAAATGTATGCATATCTAGCATGTTAGCATATGTAGAGATACTTTCAAGACATAATGCTAGAAAAGCACAACTTAAAACATGGTAAGACATAAAAACAAATTTCTACTTATCCAAGTATCACATGATATTCAATAATAGTTTGATATCACCAAAAGTGTATTCTTTGAGTTTTTGTAGATGACTCCCACTTTCACCAACTTCCAAGCTTCAAGCTTTCGTGAGGGAATAGAAATTTTTTGCACATCTTTTAAAAGTTGAGTCCTTTTAAGTTTTACTATCCTCAAGTTGAATAAATTCCATTTAAATGCTTGCTTGAGGTAGTTATCACCCTACAACACAATTCAAAGAATTTTCTTTGGTATCCATCAATTTTGGATCCATAGAGGTTAGTTATTATGCCAAACTTATAAACAAATAAGCATTTAAAGTAATAAATAAGTTCACAATGGCAACAGATATTTCATGATCAATCAAGCTAATTATATATAAGCATCAAAAGAATTTAACATGTATTAATGAAACGTAGCAGAACATATTATGTTTTATTCGAATAAAAAGTGTTTTATTCGAATAGAAGAAGATCTGGGTTTTATTCAAATAGATGATTAGGAAAAGCTGAGCATTGTGGCCTTTAACATATTTTATTCGAATAATCCTATGGGTTATTCGACTAAACAGAAAGCAAAAGATCAAGACTGATTAACCAAGTCTCTGGTTATTCAAATAATATGAGTTCTATTCGAATAGACAGAGAGCAAACGTAGACAACTGATAAAACAAGTTTCAGGTTATTCGAATAATCTAAAAAGTTATTCGAATAGACAGAGCATATTAAACATAGGTTTTAACACAAGAATCAGTTTATTCGAATAAACTAAAGTGTTATTCGAATAAAGCTGATATTCAACACATTATTTAACAAGCTCCAAAGGAGTTTATTCGAATAAAAACCTTATAAAACTAACAATGAAACACATATGCATACGTTCAAGAATTCAAAGCATATATATATATATATATATTCATATGATTTAAAGATTCAAGAGAGATAATATTCAGCAATAAAACATATTTAAGCAATAAATTCAAGTATTTAAAAATATATATGATTGATCAAAAAACTCAAGCTCAAGGATATTATCATTTTAAACAAGAAGTATATTTTATCTAGCATATTAACATATAGAAATGTTTTCAAATTATAAGGCTAGAAGAGCATAATAAAAGTTTTCACTTATCCAAAATTGCAAGTCCAAGCTTTACGAAGACAAGGAAGAGAGCTTGAAATTATTTCTGGTCTTTGTACTTGCAGCAACCACTTTCAAGATGTCAAAGTCAGCTCTTGGCCTTCAAGCACACCTACAACACACTTTAATTTTTGACTTTTGGTACCCAAATTTTCTTGGGTCCTTGTGTGTTAGTTTTTGGCTATCAATCTATTATGCTCTCATAAAGATCAATTTTTTCATAATATGTAAATTGAGCACAATAAATTAAATAATCATTTTCTATTAAGCATATAACCGATAACATGCTTGCTTTCATGATACATAGACAGTATTAAAGCATATAAAGCATACATAAGCATTATAGAACTTTATGTACCAAGTTATAACAAATTAATGAATTTTAATATAATAAGAATGAACATAATCATGTGTTAAATATAATATTCAAATTTTATCAAATACACATGATTCTATCCTCTACCTAAGGCCTACAAGGAATATACCTCAAATTTATTGACTTTGCATGTAAATGCTCATGAGAGGTAAAAACTGTTGATACCTTGGCCTTGGTAAATAAGGGAACTCTTTTCCTTACCCATTGCTTCTCTTTTGGTGTTTTGAACTTTGTAAGTTCTACATTTTGTACTTAAGAAGTTTTGGTTGAAATCATCTTCCTTCTTTGACTAAAATCTCTTTCATTGGGCTTTGGAAGCGCTCTTCGTGATGATTCCTCTTTCCTTTGACCAATAAGTCCATCCTTTTGAGAAATATTCTGCATAATTGAAATACTAGGAGGATACTTTAGTACCCACTTCATTTTGGGTCCTTGAATATTAGTATTAGGGCCTTTAGGATTTTTAGGAACCCATATCATACAATTTCTCATATAAGGATTTCTTCTATAATTGCATAAATGAGAAATATGTCCTAGATGACCACAAAAATTACAAATAATTGAATTTAATGATGGCTTGGTCATTTGAATATCATTTTTGAAAAACTTAAGCCTTTTATTATTATTATATTCTAAATTAATTTTGTCATAAGCCTTACTTGAATTTTCACATGCAATAACATTAATTTTATCCTCGTTAACAAACATAGAATTTAGGCAATTACAACTATTTGCTTTGGCAAATTTAGAATATAAGTCCTCAACTTGATTTTCTAAATTAATGCATTTTTCACCAGAAGATGAGGTTTTATATTTCAAAGGCATTTCCTCATTAAGAAAAACATATTCATTTTTTAAAGTCTCAATTTCATTTTCAATAGAGGAAACATTTTTCAAATACGATAAGTTTTTCTTTTCTAAATTTAGTAAACCATCATGCAATTCATTATATGCTCTTTGTAACTCATCATAGAAAGGACTATAATATAATTTAGAATTATTTACCTCAAAGTCCTTTTTAGTCATATAAGAAGTAGTCGCAATTTCTAGCACACTTGGCTCTTGAAGAGAATCACCTTCTTCATCATCAATTTTATTTTGCTTTGCCTCTTCTTCAAATTGAGCACCATCATCACCAAGAGACATTTGACTTGCTTCAGTAGTTTGAGCATCTCTTTGAGCATGCGTTTCATGACAGGCTTCCTTCAATGACTTTTGCTCTTCTTGCTTTCTATATGCAACTTTATGCACAAAATCATCGTTAGTAAGATAAATAGCATTAAGAGCATCCCATATATCTTTAGCACAAGAACAATTTTTAATTTCAGCATAAGTATCATCATTTAAACAACTTCTTAAAATTTGCATAGCTCTAATATTCAAAGAAAAATATTTTTTGTCAAAACTATTCCAAATTTGTTTTGATTTATAAGTAAATCCATTTAGCACAATATCCCACAAATCCAAATCAATAGATTGTATATAAAACTCTATTCTAGCTTTCCAATAAACAAAATGCACACCATCAAAGAATGGTGGTTTATCAATTTCAAAACCTTCCATTTTAAAAAACTTTCAAGGTTGCTAACAGACAAGGATCTTTAACTCTAAGCGGTTAAGCTTTCACTAGAGCACGAAGCTCTGATACCACTTGTTAGTCATGGCAACCATTACCCAAGAAGGAGGGTGAATTGGGTATAAAAACTTTTTCACAAATGCTCTTAAAATAAATATAAATATTTAAGCTATTTAAATAAACGCACAGAAGGAACGTGATGAAGAAAAGAAACTTTAAGAACAACGGAAAGTAAATGTGCAATAAAATAAATTGCATAAAATAAAGAGATAAAGAGAAGAAGAGCAGGCACGATATTTATCCTGATTCGACCACCAACCACTTGTGGTCTACGTCCAGTCCCCGAAACACAGTTCGAGATTTTTCACTATATGTACTAGTTTCAATAGGTGCTTGCAACCGTTACATGAAAAAGTACTTTTCACACACAGGGAAACTCTACCCTTGTGCTAAAGTCTCACCCAGCAAGGATACCTCACCCTTATACAAACCTTAGAGGGATACTTCACCCCCTTTACAAACCTTGAAGGATACCTCACCCTCAATACAGAAGAACAGAAAATATAGATGAAGAGAAAACTCTCACTCAGAGTAAATAATACAATTTGAAGCTCTATGAAACTCTCTAAGGATATCTCAAATTTTTGGCGAAAAGAGCACGTGTAACTGGTAAAATATGTTTCACAAAATAAAGCAAGAAATAGTTGTTTCAGATAAATGGGTGTGTGTCAAAGATGTCCCAAAAACATGTATTTATAGTGGTATAAGAAAAAGAGCCGTTGGGTATAAATTAATATCACATTTAAAGTCTCTGAAAATAGCCGTTGCGTAAAACTGGATCGAGTTTATTCGAATAAAATGAAGTCCTATTCGAATAAATCACTATTAACACATTAGGAAGTGTTTTCAAAAACATTTTATTCGAATAGACATTTGGTTATTCGAATAAACGTTTAGTTATTCGAATAAAACGTTAAAAACACGTTCAGTAACATATTTTGGGTCATGTTATTCGAATAACCCTTTGGTTATTCGAATAAACCATTAAAAACTCGGTCTAGTATGATTTTTGTGGTGAGTTATTCGAATAACATATGCTTTATTCGAATAAAGCACTCAGATTTCAAAAACTGGCTTTAAATGGTCATAACTTCTTCATTTCTTATCCGTTTAAAGCAAATGACCAGTCATTGGAAAGATCTTTGAGTCTATTTTCAAATGAAGTAAGTTTCAAAACAAAACTCAAAGTATTTTGAAAGATATGATTAAAAGAGTGACCAAATGTCAGTTTTGCAAAACTCAAACTTGGCTATTTTTCATAAATTTGGACTACCACCATAAATAACTTTTCAAAACTTGTTTGTTGGGTATTTTAGCATAGGAAAACCATTTGTAAAAACATATTTGAGATATCCATAAGGTTTCGTACATAAAGACACTAAGTCCTATAAGCTATACCATTTAATCTTCCTTTGGACTTGGTTTTTGACATGACTTCGATGTTTATCAATACCTTCATGAAATAGGCATTCACATTCTCCTTTGTGTTGAGCTTAATTGAGATCTTTTGCTTTCTTGTTGCAAGCTCACTCTTGGTACTTGGACTATCTTACAAAGTATCACTCACTTAAACAAGCATAGTTAGTCCAAAAACATAATTTAATATCTTCATATGCATGAATCATAAATATATAGCTTTAGTTAGTTTAACATGCATATAAGACATTCATAAACACATCCAAATAAGATATTTATTAAATATTAATGGATATGCTCTATATAGAATGCAACAAAGAGTATAAGCAAGATATTCTTTTTATCTTGTATTTATCATCATCAAAACTTAACATATAAAAACATTTGGGGCAAACTTATTTCCACACACCCTTAGTCGGTTCAACATTTATCCATACTTGCTTGTCCATCATTCATTTGATGCAATCTTCCCTTTTTCATTTCTCTTTCAATCCTTTCACCAATTATCACGATATCTGAAAAATTCACTGACACACTTCCAATCATATGATCATAGAATGGCGCATATAGTGTATCCGTGAACATACCATCTCTTTCTCTGACAAAGGGGGTTCTACTTGTGCAGCTATTTCCTCCACCTCTGAGCATATTCCTTGAAGGTCTCAGCATCCTTCTTAGACATGCTTTGCAGTTGCATTCTATCTGGTACCATGTCAATGTTGTATTTATACTGCTTTACAAAGGCACCATTTAAATCCTTGAAACTCCTTATGTGGGCACGCTCAAGATGTGTGTACCAATTCAACGCTGCCCCAGTTAAACTGTCTTGAAAGAAATGGATTAACAATTTGTCATCGTGAACTTGTGAAGCCATTTTGCGAATGTACATTGTCAAGTGATTCCGTGGGCAAGTAGTCCCCTTATATTTATTAAAATCTGGAACCTTAAACTTTGGGGGAATGACAACATCAGGGACCAGACAAAGCTCAGTAGCATCATTGAGGCCATAACAACTTGCTCTTTCAATGACCCGTAATCTCTCTTCTAAAGTTTCTCATCTCTCTTTGAACTGAGAATTTTCAACAAAAGAACTCAATGGGTATTGAGGCATGAAAGTGGGGACAAAATGTTACACTAATGGGGTTCCACTGGTACCTGGGTAATGGGCATATGGTTGGGTTGTGCTCAATGAGTTTGAAGCAGGCATGCCACTGTCAGGGGAATTAGCAACCCATGGTGGTACAAAGCTGGAAGGGAGGCTATATGGTGGGATAAAAGGGGGACATGAGTGCTGTATCGACGGGGTTTGGGTATTGTTCGGCAGGTTTGAAATTGGTGTCACAGCTAGCATGCTATTACCTGGGAGATTGGTGGTTAATGATGGTACATAGTTGGGATGGAAGCCATAAGGTAGGAAGGGTGGTACTTGGATTTCTTGAGAACTGGTGACTGAGGGTTGAGTGGTGATTGGCATCACAACTCTTTGAGAATTAAAGCCTTAGTATTGCAGAAGGGTTGGAGAGAAACCAGACAGGTGAGGAAGTGTCGTCGGATGTCCCTCGTTTGTCACTGAGGGATTCCCATTTATGCTCCTTCTATTTTGTATGGACTGTAACATCTCCATCATCTTGGACACTTGTTCTCTGAGTTGATTCACCTCATCCTTCAGCTTTTGAGTTCGTTCTATTTTGTCCATGATCCTTGCCTGAGAACGAGTCCTGTAAGGGTGTCGCGGGAGCAATTTTTCCGTTATATATAGTGCTCACTTTTTCGCTTGGTGAAACATGATGTGAATATGCAATTATCAACATTGACTGAACAGAATTGGCAACATGCATGCATGCAAAGTATTATGCAAATGAAATTTTTATTTTTTTAATTTTTAAAAAGAATGCTATGAATGTCATGGTAATGCAAAATAATGTATATTTTTCTTTCTTTTTCCTTTTTTAGAGTTAGGAATGCGATGAAAATGCAAAATGATATTTTTTATGGGGATGTCATACAAATGGAAAATAATGTATCTCTTTTTTTATGCTAGGAATGCTATGAAAATGCAAGATAATGTATATTTTTCTTTTGTTTTTGAATGCTAAGAATGCTATGAAAATATAGAATGATGTTTTTTTTTATTAAGAATATTATGAAAATGCAATATGATGTTTTTTTTGCTTTTTGATGCTAGGATTGTCATGAAAATATAAAATAATGTTTTTTTATTTTTTTTATGAATACTAAGAATGTAATGAAAATGCAAAATGATATATCTCTTTTTTTTTTTTTTAAAGTAAGAATGAATGACATGAGAGATAGATGAATAATGAAAAAAAAATGCTAAGAATGAAAATGATATATGATGTATCATTTTTTTGTTGATTTTTTTTTTGCCAAAAAGAATGCAAAGATGGAGGACATGAGGAATAGACAGATAAAGAAAAAGAACGCTCCCTTTGTGTCCTAATCAGATGCAATCTAAGAAGCTGGATGACTCTAACTTTCGAGGTCATTATGTTCAACCTAACAGTGCAAGGTTTTTTTAGGACAGATCTAAACCTCTAAAAAGTCATGGTCCCCAGATTGCCCCCATCTCGAAAGATAAGGATCCAATTCATGAATTAATCACAAGTAAGGATGAACCATCTCAATATGACAAGTCCATGATACTAGTAACAATCTGAGTGGTGTCTCAACAAATGTCAAGTGAGCACAAGGCTCCTCAATAACAAAAGTCGAGACCCCTCCTACTCCCCGGGTTCGCACAAACTCGGGTATAGAGCCCAAAAAGTGTGTGAGGTAAGTGATTAGTGACGTGTGTGAAGGAGCATAAAAAACCTGTACAAAAACTTAAAAGACAAAAATACCCTTAACCAGCAAAACATATATACAACAGTCAGCCAGCAATCGTCTACCCTAAGGTTTAACAATTAAGTACAGAGTATATATACAAGTCACAATATATATGGAATAATGCTATCAGATATTTATATAAAAATACTAAATAAAATACATTTACAAAACAAATAAGAAAACAAAAACAAAGACAAAGAGGGTAAAATAAATAAATAAAAGATTATTAAAAATTTACACAACTAACAACAATAGGCCTGACTCTCTAAGTGTCCCCAGTGGAGTCGCCAGCTATCGCAACCGGGATCGCGACGGGACGGCAAAAAATATTCAATTTTAAAAATCAATGGAGTCGCCACCAATGTTTATTTAAATTGGGAAAACATTAGAAAAACCCTTTAATCAGGAAAACTGGTCTTTTGAAAATTGTTAGCCATGACAACCATTACCCAAGAGGGGGGGTGAATTGGGTGATGACTGGTTTTAATGCAACTTTGACAAATTATGCATTTTGAATAACTTAATTAATAAATGCAGCGGAATAAGTCTAATAAATGTACAACTATTGAGGATTACTCAAATACAACTTGGAATATATGATGAACTAAGTGAATAAGCTAGATATCAAGTTGTAACAATCAAAACATCAAGATATGCAATAGATAAATATATTTCACTAAATGTTGAATTTAAAGAGTGTAGGGAAGAGAGAATCAAACTCAAGAATTTATCCTGGTTCAGCCACCAACCACTTGTGGCCTACATCCAGTCCTCAAGCTTAACTTGAGATTTTCTTCACTATCTCCTAGACTTTACGGGTGCTAGAAAAACCTTTGTACATACAATAGCACTCCTCACACCTTGGGATACCTCACCCTTGTGCTAGAGCCTCCAATTCTTCAAGCTTCACAGGTGCTTGATGACCTTTACAATGAAGAGCACTCACAACACCTTTGGGATACCTCACCCTTTGTGTTTGAGTCTCACTACAAGGGATATCTCACCCTTTTCTCTTTTGAGGGATACCTCACCCTCTTACAATGATTTCAAGATGAAGAGAAAGAATAGAAACTCTCACAAGAGTGGATATACAACTTGAAGAACAAAGTAGATGATAGAAAACTCTCTCAAGAGTAGATAATACAAGTTGAAGCTCAATGGGTATAAAGGATTTACACACTTAGCTCAAAACAAAGAATTTGGAGAAAAAGATGATGAATTTCGTTTTCAATGTTCAAAGGTAATTTTCAAATGTTCTCCAACTTGTTTTTGATGCCCAAACACTTTTATTTATAGCCCCAATGAGTTTTAGAGCATTGGAGGTGTTTAGAAATGATTTTCTATGAAAACTAGCCGTTTATAGCCGTTAGAAACGTTCTCAGGGCACTTTGTAATCGATTACAAGCTTCATGTAATCGATTACAAAGCTTTCTGGCACTTTGTAATCGATTACATACTCTGTGTAATCGATTACATTTTGTCAAACGTTGAATCGATTACATGACTTGTGTAATTGATTACACCATTTCTGGTTTTCAAAACCGACTTTAAAAGGTTATAACTTCTTCATTTCTTATCCAATTAAAGCAAATGACCACTCATTGGAAAGCTCTTTGAGTCTATTTTCATATGAAAGAAGTTTCAGAACAAAAATCAAAGTATTTTGAAAGATATGATCAAAATAGTAACCAAAGGTCATATTTTCAAAACTCAAACTTTAATTGGTCATAACTTTTTCGTTTCTTATCCATTTAAAGCAAATGACTAGTCATTGGAAAGATATTTGAGTCTATTTTCAAATGAGATAAGTTTCAAAGTAAAACTCAAAGTATTTTGAAAGTTATGATCAAAAGAGTAAGTATATGTCAGTTTTACAAAACACAAACTTGACTATTTTTCATAGATTTGAAATACCACCAATACTAGCTTTCCAAAAATAGTTTGTTGGGCATTTAAACATTTTAGAAACACTTATAAATATGTTTAAAACTTGTTTGAGCTTAGTGTGATTCCTTTTTACCTTTACACAAGATCTAAGTCCTATAAGCTAAGCTTGAAGATGTTGGACTAGATCTTTTACCACCATCACTTCTTGATGTAATCCAAGCTTCCAAAGAAAATCTTCTCTTCAAAACTTGCAAATTCCTGGAACATCTTTTCATTTTCATTCTCCTTGAGTTGAGCATAGTTGTGATCTTTTGCTTTCTTGTTGCAATGCTTACTCTTGGTACTTGGACTATCCTACAAGGTATTGCTCACTTAACCAAACATAGTTAGTCCAAATTCATAACTCAATATCTTCATATGCATGATTCATAAATGTATAACTCTAGTTAGTCTAACATGCATACAAGACTTTCATAGACATATCCAATATTAATTCATTTAAAACTCATATAAAATATTATTGGATATATTATATGATGAATGTTGCATATATCTCATTAAACACATTTATGTAACATGGTCAACATTCTTTTGTGATGCATTTGTCATTTATTAAGCACAACTATAAAGCATAAGCATCATTCTTTTTGTCTTGTATTTGTCATCATCAAAACTTAACAGATTAAATCATTGGGGCAAACCTATTTCCACAAAAATGAGTTTGGATTCAAGAGTCGATTACAGGTAGGGAAGGTATTAGCACCCTACACTGCCCGTTCCATGAACGGTACCTTAAGTTAGTTGTGCAAATTTTAATAATCTCCAATATATTTATTTTAACACCTTTAAACAAGAGACTTTGTAATTATTTAATATTTTTTATTTTTTATTTTTTTGAAAAGAAATAAAAGAAACAACCAAATTATGAAAATTTATTTTTTTGACTTGACAGAAATGGGTTTCTGCACCTACATATCTCCTAGTGCAATGGAGAACTCAAAGTCACGTAGTTCTTTTAAAAAGTGATTGTGAATTGGTTGATTTTAATTAGAAAAAGATTTTTGAAAAAAAGAATTTTTGCTTGAAAATAAAATCATCATTGCACAGGATTCAAGGCAGTACTAGACTACTCAATAAACCCTTATGATCCAACTAACATTGAAGATAGCATCCGTTATTCAATCAACATCAGTGATCATTGCATTGATCAAAATAATTTTTTCTTTTATATTTTTTTATTTTTATTTTAAGGCATGCCAAGGACAAACAAGTCACTATACAAATAACACATTGTCATACCAGGTAAATACAATAAAGAAATAAAATAAAAAAAAACCAAATTAAACACAACAAACACAAAATAATTTTTATTTTTATTTCTAACAGTTTTCAGATTCTTCTCTTCTTTTTTTTTAATTTTCATTTTTATTTTCATTTTTTTTAGCAGAAGGGACAAAATTCCTTTTTGGATTCAAATGGGCTTCTAGCCCACGTGCTGCAGCAAATTTTTTAGCAAAGTGAAAAGAAAGCCAATACATTTGAAGAGAAAGAAAGCAAAGAATGCTCTAGAGACATCACCAGAGCACAGACCAGGGGGATGGCGTAGAGCTCGACGACTCGGTGCTGACGGGCTTGCGGTGCCGGTGTGCGGACGGCGACGGGTCAGGTACGGCGCGTGACTCTGGCGCGCGACTTTGGCGCGCGACTTTGGCGCTCAAGGGGAGCGAGATTGACGGTGGCTCGCAGGGGTAAGGATGGGGTCCTGGCTTCGGGGCAGCGGATCGTGCGGGGGTGCCGGGGTCACGGATCTGGGTGGCTGTGATCGATTAGCGGCACAGACGGAGGTTAGGTCTGAGCAGATCCGGGCGCGGTTGGTGTTCGCGGATCTGGTGTGCTGGCACGGTCGGAGCGGGACAGCTAGACGGTGAGGCAACGACGACGTGCGGTGGTTTGGTGGTGCGGCGCTCGGCTGGGCAGAGAAGGATGGTGGTTTGGAGAGGGCTATTTGGTGGTTTAGGGGAAGAGATGGTGAAGATGGGTTTGGAAGATGGTGGTTATGGAGGTTGAGGTGTTTGGATTTTTATGGTGGGATGTAATGGTTGAAGGTAGGTGATGGTGGTTCGGACGAGGTGGTGAGGAGAGGGATGATGAAGATGAATGGTAGAGGGTCGTGCGTGGTAGCCGTGGAAGTGGTGTGATGGAGGGACGGGTGGTTTGGTGATGATGGAGATGGTGAAGGTGAGATGGTTATGGAGGGTGTTGAGTTGAAGGTGAGTGTAGATGATGGGTGGTTGTGGAAGACGATAGTGGGGTTGAAGGTGGGTGGTGGTTTGAAGAGTGGGTTGAAGATGGTAATGAGGTTGATGTGGTGGAATAATGATGAAGGGTAATAATGGAGGTGCTCTGAGAGGGTTGATGAAGATGATGGGGGTTGGGTGTATGGGTGAGTCACGGTTGGCCGAGAAAAGATGGAGGCTTATGGGTTGGAGCAGAAAACTGAAAAAAAAATCGTCCCCATTGGTTCTGTTAAGGGGGGCCTTTTAGGCGTTTTTGATATATGTCCATGAGAACTGTGTGTTGTCTCCCTCAATTTCCATTTTTGTGCTTTGCTTCATTGTCTCACCACCCTCACTCTTCCCCACCCCTGATGCTTTCTCCTTTCATGCTCTTTGATTCATCAAGATGCTGCAGGAAGGCTTTGAGCCTTGTGCCTAAAGCCATTTAACAGAGAGCTAGAGTATGCTGAGGCTCCTGCTGCAAAGGTTGGAGTGCGTCTATGGCCATCATTTTTATTTTTATTTTTTATATTTTAATTTTCTATTTTCTCTTTTTTTATATAAAAAAGGAAAATTTAAATGAAATGCAATTAAACAAAACTGGAATAGAAAATAACATGTTCAAAATATTACAATTAAGCATCAATTAACACAAACATTAGTTCTTGATTAAGCAACAAAAATAAAATTTTATGGACAAAATTTGGTATCAACAATATATTTTATAATAATTTTGTATCCTCATAACTCTTCTTAATTAATTGAAGATAAAAAATATAAAATACCTTTCGAATTTTTAAAATATTTTTTTTTTAGTTTGATACCTTTTATTTTAACTAATTAAGGAAAACAGTTACGATGATATATTATTACTCTATCCAATAACTTACTTATTTAGAAGTTTATAAAGAATTTATGAAAAAAATTATGTAAGTATTATTATTATTATTATTATGTAAATTAAAATAACACTCGTGTGATATGTACATGATTATAAAAAAATTAAGATATTTAAAAATAATATTTGATAATTATTTTATTATTATAAAAATATATATTTATAATTTTTATAAGTAGTCATAGGTGATATAGAAATTTCATGTTGAGATATTTTAGTTTTTTGAGAATATCAAATATCAAGTTTATATACAAAGTTATGAGAATATTTTAAAGGTTTAAACAATTATTGAAAGAGTGTTTTAAGTTTTAGTGCCTACGGTCACTCCTAATTCTCTTGATTTCATCTATATATATTATAGTATGGTTTGACACTATAACAAAAATATTTTTATTTTATAAAAAATGTCTCAAACTTTTTTCATATTATATATATATATATAAATTATTATTAAATTAATAAAATAACAACAACGAAATTCAAATTCAAATATTAAAATTCAAATTATATTAGTAACACAACATAAAATGATAATTGGTAAAAAAATTACATTTTCTTTTATTTTTTAATAAGTTAATAATAAAATTTAAATTCAAATAATGTTGGTAGTATAACTTAAAGTTGTCACTTAGCATAATTTCACAAATCAAGTTCTCTTTTATATATTATATTGATTTATTATATATTACTAAATAACCATAAATGATGAGTTGATATGATAATTAACTCCGATATTTGAGAAGAGAACCCAAATTCAAATATAAAAAAATAACTATTGTGAAAATATCACATAATCCCCGCTTACTCCTATGATCAAAATTTATGAGAATATCTCGTGATTTCATCAAATAATTATAACTGCTAATTAATTTTTTTCAATTACAATTTGTAAAATTATTAATAAAATGAGAGAGAGGATTTATAAAATGGAGTTAATATAGCGGGTCACAAGCCTAAATTCAAAAGTTTGGTGTGAAAGTGATAATCGGAAAGGAACAAAAGTGACAGATAATTATTTTAAATATAAGAATTTTTTTAACGAGTATTCTAAAAATATTTATTAAAGAATTAAAAATAAAAGTATTCAACAAGAAATATAATATTTAATATATTTAAAATTCAAAAAATTGTGATTTTCATTAAATAGTTTTTACTTTTAATTTCTTAATAAATACTCTCTCGGCACTCGTTAAAAAAACTATAATGATAATATTACAACTTTTATTTTAGCATTTTCCCTTGATTTCTGCTATAGAAATGCTTACTTTTGAGAGAAGGAGTCAAGGTGAATGAAGAAAAAGAGAGGCAAAAAGTCACCTTGATAAGAGTGTCTGAGTTTGAGGTGATTGGATTTGGAACGAAATCAAGGAAAATTGGTGGTGTGGTGTTTCGATGTTTTTGGAACATGAATATGAATGAATGGACGAGGATATATCAGTTCATATAGTATGAATAAAAGAAAAAGTAATAAACTAATAATAGAAGGAATGAGAAGTAAAAGATACGTAGTAGAGAAGAAAAGAAGACATAATTTTTTTCTTTTGCGAGGTGACATAAAACTATTTAAAAGAAAAGAGAGTAGAACGTAATATAATACAATATAATGAAAAATAATGACATAAAAGGAGTTATAGAGCATGGTGAGAGATGTGGGGTCCAGTGAATGGCATGCACATGGACATGACTTTGTGTACTTGTTTAATTCAACTTTCAACCATTATGGTCACCAGGCTACGCTTGAAGACTTTAACACGCATTCTCTGTCTGAGTTGAATCTATATCAATACGATTCTTGCCATTAGGAAATCGGGGACTGGACGCGGAGAATATCCTTTCCTCCTCAAATGAAGAAAAAAAATATTAGGAGATGTACAGTCTTTTTCTAAGAAAGAGTATATTGATTTTTTAAATTTTCAATTTTTTATAAATTATTATCAGAAATTTTAAAACTTTTATAATTAATTTTTTAATTTTGATTAATGTTTTAATTGATCTTTTCATTTAATTTAAATTTATTAATTCACCAATGATAATATTATTTAGTAACATTTTATCTGTAATAAAATTAATTTTAAATTATTTATTAATTTACTTATTAAAATTTAATTTTGAATATATTTTATTTTTTACAAAATAAATTTATTTTGTAATAATAAAATGTATTTATAATTAAATTTTAATAAATTAATTAACAAATAATTTAAAATTAATATTAATATAAATAAAATGTTGTTACATAATATTATCGTTAGTGAATTAATGAATTTAAATTAAACAAAATAATTTATTATAACATTATTTAAAGTTTAAAGACTAATTAAAAAAATTTTAAATTTCATTATAATAATTTGCAAGATGATAAAAGTTCAAAAGAACTGTATGCTCTTTTTTTATTGATATGTTTTAATTACAATCATAAAACTTCTTTATATTATTATCATTTGATTTTGATACATAATAAGTGTAAAATTTCTTTATATTATTATCAAACATTAAAGAAGTTTGACAACCACTATTTATGAAATTTAAATTTTTCAATAACATGCTAATATGTTATTAGATAATAGTATAAAACATTTTATACCAATAATGTTTTAAATTTTAATTCTTATATATATATATATATGACATATCTAATGAGAACAATTTTTATTATAAGAGAGTAAGAGAAGTAAATTTTGACTATATAATTATATATAGATGATCAAAATTAAAAGTTACTTAAATATCATGTGATCATTTAAAAAAATTATAAATATTTATATTTTAATATTAACTATTTATAAAATATTCAAAGTGGTCAAAATTCACTTATTTTAACTCTTATAATAAATACACATATCTTCAAATATGCTCATCTTATATATATATATATATATATATATATATATGATACGATAGAGTTTGAATTTTTAGATGTATAAAATATTATTTATATAAAATTACTTTAAAATTAAAAGAGTATCTATTGTCTCTCATTTATGTCTATTGATACTCCTATTTCCTTAACTTTTTATTATATGGGCTTTATTTGAATCATTGAATCAAAATAAATTAAGAGTTATTTAATGAAAAATAAAATAAGAGTGATAATATATACTGTCTAAAATCAAAATTGCCAAACGTCGTAATAGAAGCGAGTGTTTTAGCATTTTAATAATAACTTATGTTTTTCTTATGTAAAATATTGTTTATGTAAACTAAAATGGGTGTAAATTAAGCTAATAAACAATATTAAGTATTCGAATTTTAGAGTTATCATTTTAGAGAGAATTTTATTTAATCATAATTTATGACCAAAAATTACATTAGCAATCTATCAAAGACAAAAAAAAATAATAAGAAATTGAGACATAATTAAATTTGTATTGATTTTCATTAAATAAATAAATAAATGACATGTGATTAATGCTTATGCTTATTTAATAGAAAATCTTTTCAAAATGCTGTGGAAGGCTTCCCCAATGGCTTATATGAGTTTAAACGGTGAACACTTTTAAAATAAATAGTGATTATAACTATTTATATGACGATTTTTCATTATTACGTGTAATAAATTAAAATTAAATTTATTATATAAGTAACAAAGATCACTATTTATTGTTTTATTAATCATCACATGATAATTTTTTATAAAATATGATAAATTTTAATTTTAACTCACTATATATACAAGAAGAAGATTACTAAATAAGCAATTTGAATCACTATTTATCTTAAAGACATATACCACTTATTTAAGTTATTCAAAATTATTCATTTTGAGTTATATAAATAACATGACTCTAAAGTTAATGATGAATTTTGAGAAAACTGGTATGGACCTTGGCTTACAGGTATTATATGATGAGAAATGTTAATAACATATTATTTTAGATATGTCTTTTAATACTTACTTTATTATTAATCTATTTTTTATACTTAAAAAAATTATTAAAAGACAAATGTTAGTATCACTTATTTTTAGATCAATAATAAAATAAATATTAAAAATAATGTTCAGAACATTCATCTTATATGTTTAATTTGATGGAAGATGTCTCATGGGTCATTGTTAAGCCAAAGATTATTAACATTTGTGGCAATCATCATATGCACAAATAACCAGCGCATCCTCTTGCCACCATGGTTAGAACTTCAACAGACTCTTCAAGGAAACAATTCAGTGGCGCCATAAATGTTATGAACGAGAATATGAGTGGCCCTATTACTACTAGTCTACTACCCTATGCGGTCTTAACAGAATGAGTTACAAAAGTATGACGAAGGTTTTTGCTAAGTAACATTTTATTAAGGATTTTGTTAAAGGCATTTGTTAAGAAAATTAAAATAAAATTTTTTAGATGATTAAAAATAAGATAGTGAATGCATTAAAAATTAAAAAAAATATTATTTATCTTATTTTCATCTAAAAATTTTAATTTTAATTTCTTTAACAAATGTTTTAAAAATACTTGTTTTCAAAATTATTATATTAAAACCAGAGTTATTAGAGCAATGAGGGTTTATTCAACTAGCTAGTGATCAAATTGTGTCAATGTATAAGTCTTAGGTTTAATTATTATCATGATCCTTAATTAATAGTTATCTGTAAATAATGTTGTAAGTACCTATTGAATTTTGTGTATAGCATAATGCATGCTCTTGGCCTAGGAATAAAGCAACTTCCCTTTTTGTAATTTTTTTTTCACAAAGAAAAAGACAGTTAATTATTGTGGATGGTTACTTCTATAATACATAATAAAATTAGGCATTTGTTATAGAGTGTTATAAGAGCACCGGTTAATAGTCTCCATTAACAATATATTATTGAATGCATAAATATTCCTAATTACTTGATAAAAGAAATTATGAAATACTTTTAAAGTGGAAAAAATATAATGCTAGGACCTCAACTTTAGGTACAAGTTGATTTAAGGGTTTTAACTTTTAAATCTTCCAATCAAGGACTTCAATATGATCAATTCAATTTTTCGCATCTAGCTGGTGTCGAAAATGCCAACTAGATGTCAGAAAATATTAACTAGACTTATGAATTATGTGCTTTAAATATTAATAAATATTTTTTAATTCAAATAAAATTTGAAATATTTTCAATAATTTTATAATTTGAATAAAAATTAAATCATTTTACCAATTATCATGACGTAAGGTCAGTGGCATTATTCATGTTTACAACAATTACCACAATATGACAATAATAGAGGGTAGGTGTAACAAATGTAATATAAATTAGATTTCATGTAATTGCTAGAAGAGAGGAGGTTGGAGAGGTGCTTGTGGGTGGGAGGGGTGAGGGAGCCGTGGCTGGTGGGTGGTGTGTAAGAGGGAGAGAGTGGTGCCTTTGGAGAGTATAAGCATAAGGTAGCTTTGCTCTAGGAAGTTTTTCCTTCATTATGCCTATTACATAATACATATATATGATCGAGTTTGGTCCGATATGTGTGTGTCTCTTATAATAGAATTGCATAAAAGATAAATATTAATAGTATATTTGGATGATAGGTAATGAGAGAAAAAAAAAAAGAGAATGAGAGGAAGAGACATAATTTCTCTTATTTGAGAGTTTTAAAATACATGAAAATAGAGCAGAGCACATGGGAAATCATTTTTCCTCTTTTTTCCTCAAACGTGCAACTTTTGTTCTCTTCAAAATTGAGGTAGAATGAGAGGAATATATGAATAATAAAATTTACAAAAAAATAAAAAAAGACAAAAGCAATATTAAAAGAGATTGATGGTTTTTTCATATTCTTTTCGAGACTTGAAGCTCCGGTTTTAGAATATTTTTAATCATTATTTTTCATCTCTTTCTATTCATTTCACTAAAGGTGTGTTTGGATGGAGTATTTAAAAGAAGGAATGTATTTTTATAAGGGATTTAAAATGATTTGTTATAAAATAACTTGTTTGGATATCTTATTAAATTATTTTAAAAATTCTGAGTATTTTAATAGGGTATTTTATTAGTTTAAAAAGAAAGAATTTTAATTCCTCTGTGTTTAGGTAGAATTTCTAAAATCCCCCTTCTCTCGTTCTCGTTCTCGTGCTGCTCTTTGCACCGTTCACTCCCTTCTCTCTCGTCTCAGTCGCACGCTGCTTCGCCACGTTCTCTCCCTTCTCTCTCATCTCAGTCGCACGCTGCTTCCATCCGTGCCTTATGCCACCACCGTCGCTCCCAAATCCACCTTGCACCGCCCATCTCGAACCCAACCCACCACCATGGCACCCAGCTCTCTGACCTCACTCACTCGGCAAGAAGGAATAGAATAGTGCGCGAACAAAGATAGCAAGGTTTGAGCACTGGCACGGTTTGAGCAAGACCGCACGCGAGGAGTAGAGAGGCGGGACCAAAGAAGGTTTTCAATGGGTAATCCATCTATTGCTTTCGGTTGTGTGAATCATATTATTAGAGCTGGATGGTTCTAATCATATCATAATCTGTGGTATTTTATTTGAGTAATCTTGCATGCAAACTGTTTGATGAAAAACCCGAGTAGCTCCATATTGATTTTTTTATATCAATGTAGAATCCATATCAATATAATATTTCTTTTGTTTATTCTTCTTCAATGAAATTTGTCATCACTTATTTGCTTTGGTTGTCTGATGTTTGTGACATTGTCATTTGTCAATCTACAGTTCTGTAACTAGGTTAGTTTTCTGAGTTATCTACTGCTATTGGTCTATTGATGTTTGATATCTTTATCCATCTTCATGGCATTTAATTCAGATTCATGTATTAGGTTGTCATCTCTTGTGCATCTCATTTGTTGGATTTGTTTGCTTAGCCTAACCTGATAATGCCTACATGACTGCACATATGTTGCTTGATAATGCTAGTTCATTTGTTGAATATCCATGAGCATAGAGGGTGCTTAAGGATAGCAGATGGATTTGATTAAGAAACTGTTGGCTCACAATTCTGTTTGGTGTAAGTGCTGATTTGAGCATGAGGATGTCGTGGTTCCTGCAGTTTTTACTTTGCATTGTTATTGGGAAATTAATGACCTGTGAGTGAATTTAATTTTGCATGTAAATGAGAAGGGTTTAGGTAGAAGAGCTCTTTGGATTATGCACTTCATTGTCTATTTTTATTGTCCTTTTCTTGTGAGACATGTTAAATTTTACACTGAGTAACAAAATAGAGGACTTGAACACCAAGGAGGATATCTTCCCATCATTTTGCTTTCCTTCTCCATCAATAGGATCTGAAAATGAGGAGAACAACAACATATTCTCCGAGATCATGATTGAAAACCATTTCATGGAAAGCTTTTCTTCTGCATTCATATCACTAGCCACTTCAGAATCAAACATTTTCTTTTGTCACCATGCCACTTGGGCAAGACTTTGACTAGGCCAAACTGTGCAAACCTCGAGTCGATATCACCGATATAGTGTCAGCCCCAACATCAGTCACCAATTCACCAATACTAGATTTGGAACTCTTCTTTGATAAGGTGGATTTTGACACGATTTCCCTATCAACAAATTTTTTTCTCTTGATAAAATTTTTCCTACTTCAAGTTAATAGCATAGTTTGTGTGCGGATTAACTCGGTGAGTTTTGTAGATCGTGACTAGCAAAGATAGCGAGAGGAAGGAAGACCATAGTAATCATATATTATTATGTCCAAATTGAAGACAATGAAACTTCCTCTCATGCTAGTTAAGAGAATTTTCTTGTACCTAGGTCAGAATGTGAAAATAATTTGTATATTGTAGCTACGAGTCTTTGCGTTTCGTCACTTCATTTGTAATCCGAGTCATCTATCATATGTCTTCTTCTGGCTCAAGCAGAGCAAGAATTTGTGAAAAAAAATGAATTGTAATTCCATATTTGCTTTGTCTAAAATTATGATCAATGCATCATCTCACCAAAAAATAGAATCAGTTACGATTTTATACTCATATTTACTCATATAAAACCATTTATTTATTATAATATTAGTGGAACGACTTGTACGGGGAAGGTGGTAATCTAATGAAATCAGTGGAAAGGAATGACAAATGGGGTGGATGAATCAAATAAGCAAATGGTAATTCAGGTGGTAATTCACAGGCCTTGTGTTCCTGAGTTTATGGTTTATTATGTTGTTTTTAATGAGTTCCTGCTTGTTTGAATTTTTGGTGGTTTGATGTATTGTGTGGTGAGTGAAGAGGGTGTTGTTGTACGTGTGTGCTTGTATGCAGGTGAACAAAATGTAAATCAACCATGATCAAAGGAAAGATAACTCCATTCCATGTTAAAGCTAAAGACCAGAAGATATACAATGGTTCTTACTTCTTATATTTGAAGCTTCAATGATACATAAATGATAGAGTAGCTTAGCTTCTTGTAGGACTACTTTCTCTGCTTTTTTTTTGGCTTAACTTCATTATCTCTCTCACTCTCAACACTATTTTGAGTTCTCAGGCAAGAATAAAAAATTGAAACCAGAAAAGCCTCCCATTTCTTATTTGTTCTGTCCTTTTTTAAAGAGTATGAAGAGCTCAATTTGGTTTAGCTGCATCAGTGAAAACGCAGGGATGGTTTGCAGCATAGGATGGCTGAAATCAGCCGTAGCTCCCCCTGCTTCAAGATTTTTGCTTGACTTTGCTTGTATTTGCACTCTAATCTTGGCCAGATTGGTAGTTAAACAATGCAACAATGTAAAATTTGAAATTTTTAGTCAACATTTTCCTTTACATACAATTGAAAGTTTTGTACTATTTATGATCATATAACTTATTACAAAGTTTTGATATTCTAGTCTTAAAAACTTTATGCACAATACAATGTTGCCATCCTTCGGAGAAATATTACATCTTGGAAGAACTTGTATCCACCAAGAAAAAAAGGAAGAAAGAATTTTTTTTAGTTATTTAGTTTATAATAAATTAAAAATATATATAATTTTGTAATAAAATAATAATAATAATTCTAGTAATCTAAATAGAAATATGTCATTCAATTTAGATATAATTAAAATGGTCCCAAACTGTTTTCCCTCCCTTCTTAATCATTAAAAAAATCGTTATTCCAAGTCTCCACTTGACTAAAATATGAGTCCAACTATCCAAGTCATTGTATGGAAGTTTTCATGCAGGTCTCTAGGTTCTTTTTTGAAGGACCGCCTTCCTTTCTTTGTATATAAAGAGGAGCATACTTGAAGCACCACAAGAAAAATGACATTTGTTTCTAATTTATATTATATGGTGTTATCTTTAAGTTTATACCATCTCATTTTGTTTACATTGCAATTAGATTGAGTGATTTGTTAATTTTTAAAATATTGTGATATCTGATCGAGTTAGGTAAATCAGAAGCGTGATCTGAACTTAACTTGAAAATATATCAGATTTAATTTATAAAACTCGAATAGTCAAATCCGTCCCAATTAGTTTCGGGTCGAGTCGAATTTTAAATATTTCTAATAACAATACTTGTTTTGATAAAAAAAATTGTAAATGAAAGAAATTTAATTACTTTGCCCAAACAAGAAATTTAAAATGCTAGGGAATATAATTATTTCATCCAAACAATTTTTTTTACAAATGAAAGGAATTTAAATGAAGCAATTAAATTCCCTAACATTTTAAATTCTCTTGAATTTTAAAATACTTCATCCAAACACAACCTAAGGCTGCGCTTGGGTAAAGTATTTTAGAAGAAAAATGTAATTTTTGAGAGGATTTAAAATGTCATACATTAAAATGCTTTGTTTGGATACTTTTTAAGAAATATTTTGAAATTGCCAGCATTTTGATCGGCTATTTTTTAACCCAAAATCAAGGAATTTAGAATTACACCTTCTGAGGTGCGATTTTTGAAATCCCTTGCTCTTTCTTCTCTCCCTCTCTCTCTCATCTCTGATAACCTCGACCTTGGCCTCATCTATCTTCTCTGCTATGGCTTTGCATATCATCCTCTTCGCAAAAGCTCGTGGTTTCTCCTCCATAACTCTAGCTTAATGATTTGAGGACTTCATCTAAGATCTATTCTAGGTATTTGTTTCTATTCTTGATTTTGTTGATTATATTCTATGATTTTGAGTATTATATTTTCTTATTTGATTTTTTATTTGGTTTTTGTTTGAAAACTGCCACAATTTGTTTTCTAGATTGGTATTTATCATCTTCTTCTCTGGTAAGCAATGTTGTAACTGCTATAACTTGTGGTTCTTTATTTAGGAAATTTTTCTGTAATGAGTATATTGCCCAATGGAGTTGTTGGTAGATTTATGAATTGTGATGTTGCTTATGTTGCAGCTTTTGACTCAAATTGAAGTATTTGAATTTTAGACATGAAGGTGTCATTAGGTTTTGTTGTTCATTTTCATTTTTCATCTTTTATACACTAATATGAACCATTTTGTAATTCCACAATAAATTGATAAATAGTGGAGCTCCATACCAAATTTAAACTCTACATAATGTTAATGGCTACCTAAAATTTAAGAAAAAATAGAAATAGTTTGCGGGAATGCTTTAATGGATCAAGTTCCTCAAAATGAGACAGAAATCCAGCAACAACACCACTGATATCCTCTGTAGTTTCATATCTAACAAAACTTGGTTCCACAGGTCTCTCTATCTAGTAGAAATGAGGCTGGTTTCTAGTGCAGATTCATTTGGCAGAGAAGAAACTATGCTGCCTAGAATTTCATCTGGCAAATTGCTAAACAGATCCTCTACAGTAGTATCTTCCATGGAATCTACAGTATCTTCCAGTAGGTGTGCAACGAGAATGGACAGTTAAAAGTTAAAACTTAAAAGAGAAAGATTTAGATATACCATACCAAAATTGTTGCTTGTACCTATTCTTAAAGAATCCATATGTGGAGATACTGATATTTTCTTAATCCAAATAATGACTTAACAGTTAAGAATAAACAGTTATAAGATGCAAGCTAAGTTGGGGCTCCAATTGCCATAACATCTGGTAGTACAAGCTAAACAAAACCTTACTCTATAGTATTCTGTAGTAAAATGAAGTAATGTTCTCACACATGTTTTCACAATTGCCTTCATGGTCTGTTTCACAATTGCCTTCACACTACTATGGCAAGTGTGGCCTCACCTATGTTTATCAGAAAGTCGGTGTTGACTGATGACTTGCTGAAATTGAAACCCTATCTACTTCATTAGCTGTTGTTTTCAATTGAAACTTGGTTTTAGATTTTTGTTAATAATTATTATGTTTCAGAGTTATGTGGTTTTAGAACTATATTGAACGTGGTTATAATTTTCATATTATGTAACTTTTATTATTTGTGCTGTTCAACTTCTAGTTATGTTGCTTTCTATTACTTGTTCAATATTTAAATGATGAATTGGTGATTATATTATAGTATGGGAAACAACATAGAAGAATTCTATACTTCAATCTTTACCTGGTTGATATGCAGTGTGTGTAATGGTGTCTGGAACTTTGTTGCATATATTTTGTATATGTGTTTTTTTTTTTGGGACAATTATATGCTATTTAGAATATTGATTTCTTAGACATATGCATGGTTGGTATGTCCAAAACTAGGGGGTTAAAAAACTGCATACCGAGTTTCAATGTTTTGGGAATTGGAATGACAGCCACTAGTTCTAGACTTTATTGGTATTCAAGATTGCATCTTACAACTATTTTTTAATGGCCCTTTATGTGCAAGATTAAAGGCCATAAAAGGCCACAAATAGCATTACTGTTGGATATTCTTTTCGTGTATTATGATTTAAGCCATCTCAGACTGAATGGTTTATTCTGTTTCAGTTCTTGATTTAATTTTGAATGATTCAAAGAGTTTGAAATTGCTTGCTTTATTTTTTTAAAAAAATTACACTCCTTATACATTGACATAGCAGATGATCATATTGTTGTATTATGTTCTGTCATGATTTTCCATAGCTATGCACCTATGCTTCATAGAGATCAATGTGCTATTTCTTTATTTTGTAATCGTATTTTGATCCAAAGCACCACCAAATAATTTGAGTTTATACAATGACATGTAAGATAGAGAAGATACCAGGAGTACCAATAATCTTCTTCTTGAACACATTTTGTATTTGAAGAAATAAAGATAGAAGACATAAATATGCATATGTAATGTATGACAGTCTTTAGTTGGCAATTTAGTTGGCATCACTTTTAACTTTGAATATGTTGATTTTCATTTTGAATCTTCTTCTTGGTTGTGTGTATGGCAGCTATTGCATTTGGTTCTTGCTTGATTTGTATCATCTCTCTGGTAAGCTCTCTCTAGTATGATGTGATTGTTTTTTGTGATTTTCAATGCATTTGTAGGTGATTAGATGACAACCATATGTATTTTTGTTTGTTTCACATGTTCATTGTAATTTTTTTGACTATTATGGTTGTGGTCAGGTTGTGCATTTTTTGATTTGGTAACTATTATGGAGTCATCCAAAGGAAGATGCAAGACAAAGAGAAAAAGAAAGATGACAAAAAGCAACATTGAGGACAAGAAAGATGATATAAGAAGTTATCTTCCAATGGATAAGAAGAAAGATTACATCTTGACTTTTATGTCTTGATGCCAAGTTGTAAACATGCTAGGAGTTGATATTACTTTGTTGTTCCTTATATATTGGTTAAGTAAGGTAGAAAATAAGTTGCTAAAAATAGTTGATTTTCTAATTTCTTGTTTCTCAACGATTGTTGCACTGCCCAGCCTAATATATATCTTGAAAGATGCTATTGTTTCTTATCTAATATGTTTTTGAGGTTGCTTCAAGTCTTTCCTCTTTCTGGAAGTTTCAGAATGGTGCTTTCCTTTTACTTGCTGTTGATGCCGATGATAGTAGATTTCAATTATCTCTAGATTTTTTGCCTTTGTTGCTCTGTCTTTCCTCTAAATTTCTTTTACAATAATAAAAAATAAAATTGGTAGAAGTGATAAACCATTATATATATATATATATATATATATTTTGATTTGGTGGATAAGTATATTTTTAGGTCAATTAGTAGTTTATATTATTTTAGGGATTATGGAAATGTAAAAGTAAAAAAAGAAATAACAAAAGTGCAGAAAAAATAAATAAATTGTTATTCCAAGTCTCTACTTGACATTTTATTTGCATTACAATTAGATTGTGTGATTTGTTAATTTTTAAAATATTATGACATCTGATCGAGTTAGGTAAATCAGAAGCGTAACTTCAACTTAATTTGAAAATATATCGGATTTAATTTATAAAGATTTAATGGTCGAATCTGTCCCAATTAGTTTTGAGTTGAACCGAATTTTGAATACTCCTAATAACAATACTTATTTTGATAAAAAAAATAAAAAATTATAAATGAAAGGAATTTAATTACTTAGCCCAAACAAGAAATTTAAAATGCTAGGAAATTTAATTACTTCTTCCAAACAAAAAATTTTACAAATGAAGAGAATTTAAATGAAGTAATTAAATTTCCTAACATTTTAAATTCTTTTGAATTTTAAAATATTCTATCCAAACACAACCTAAGGGTTTTCTTTTATATAGCTTTTATTGATTAAATTAAAAAAGATAGTTATGGAGGGAAAAATTTAGTTTTAGTGCCAAAACACTTGATGACATGTAATATATATATAATGTAATTTTCAATTGCCCATGTAAGTATTTTTCGATGACTGAAAATTATTTGAGGTCCTTTACTAGAAAGAAAAAAGGTAAGGTTCTCAATTGATTGGAGAATAAAAATTGAGGTCCTTAAAGTATTCTTCACTCCTTTTAAAGTTATCAAAATATTAAATGCTTCAATTTTTTTATTTAATACTTTTATTTAAATTCCTCAAAGAAATTTATCTTATACCTTAAGGACTTTTTAATAAATTTTTACAATTTTATAGTTTTATCCATTATTTTTTATAATCACCCATGTGTATATATACAAATTTAACGATAAAAATATTACGGACCACGTCAACTAAGTTAGTCAAAATTATTTGACGCTCGAATACTGCATGATTTGTTATTAGGAGATTGTCTATAAGTATCCTATAAGCACTTGTTAAACTTGGGACTTGCCTTAACTCTGGGATTAGAAGCCACCCGCTAATCCTAAATTTTGTTACAGCAAAACATTATAAATATATTATAGTGTATTTATATACTATAGTGTCATGTAGAATTAAAAATTGCAAATATTTTTATATATGATATCATCTAATGATTTGTTTCCTTGTTTTGGTTACAGGCAGTCATGGAGATAGAGGGGAAATTTATTAGTGTTTGGGGGAGAACATGTTTTAGAAATCAAAAAAATAAATCTTTGTATAAATTCTTTAGGTTTTGAGCTAACTTGAGGGAGCACCCCATAACACTAATGACACTTCACCTCTAGTTATATGGTTGTTTATGTGAAAGTTAGTTTTATGTTCCTTTGAAACGTTCACAATGGTTAATTTATGTTGTGTTTGCCTCCTCAATACTCCTGTTTGTGAGAAAACTAAAAGTGTTATATAAGTATGTAAAAAAAAAAGTGTTCATAGTTGCTACACAAGCCAGATGACTTTGTAGCCCGATAGCCCCAACAAACAAATTAAAAATATTTGGTATAAGAGAGAAAGAAAACTCAATTATGAATATTGTGTATTGCTCTTTCAAAATATGACAATGTTAGCGAGTAATATAATCCATCTCACAATAAGTGTGAGACTCTAAATGGGAATCTATTTCTGTCCTATTTGGGTTGATGGATTTAGAAAATATTCAGTGAAGGAGTCGATTGAAAATTATGAATTATATTATTAAATATAAAAAAAATCAAAGTTAATAAATAAAGATGTATTCATTCTTAAATTATATAGTGAGTTAAGATTAAAATATACTATTTTAAATTAAGAGTAAATATATTTTTATTTGTTTACTTTAGAAGAATATTTTTCTTTCATTATATAGGAAAAATTATGAATAAAGTGAAAAAAGTAAAAGAAAAAATTATGTTAGATATTAAATGCATTACAATAATAGTTGTCCTTTGCATCATTATTTTTATATATATATATATATCATATATATATATATATATATATATATATATATATATAGATTTTGAAAGAATGAAAGAGAGTGAAGTTAAAAGTGAGAGGAGCTAATAAATTTATTATATAAAGATTAAAAATTAATAGAAAGATAAGTTTAAATTGTAATATCAATGTATATAAAATAATCATGAATCACATGTCAAATACATATCAAGTATAAACTTTTTTAACTTCATTATTTTTATCTTTAGTATAATTATACTTGACCTCTCTTGAGATTAATGCTTATAATATTGATACCTTTTTTATTTAGAAATTACTCATACTTCCATTACTTTGTATTTTCAATAAAATTTTGTATAATATTTGTACACAGTATGTAAAGTATATGTAATTAAACAAAGAAGGATGTTAGAGTGTAATAACAATATATAAAATTAAAAATGTGGATATAATTGTTAAATAAAAATATTAATATAATAAGTATTAATTTTATAAAAGATTAATTAATTATTTTTTTATTTTTTAATAAAATTAAATTTACTTATGAGTATTTTAAAGGAAATTAATGAGAAAATGGGGTCAAGGCCCGCATGCCCCCTTGAATCCGTGTCTGGGTTACACAATTATTCAAGTTTAGGGTCGTGTAACATTATTCTAAAGAGAATGTGAATAAGTTATTACCAAAAAAGAAAAAAAGAATATGTGTGATTTGAATATTTTGGTTAGCAACGAAAAAGAATTAGCTAGGTGTAGTGGTAAGTAAACTGTACCTTCAAAGAGAGAACAAAAATCCAAATTTTAAAAAAGATAATTATTATAAAAGCCTTGAGAACAAAAATCCAAACCTTAAAAAAGATAATTATTATAAAAGCCTCCTAAGTATGACAGCAAATAATTGTTAGGAAAACTTTTTAATTGTAATATTGTCTAAAAGTTAATTTTTAGAGAGATACTTAGTCAAAAAGGAAAAAATATATATTTTGGTTACCACGTATTCAAGGGGGGCTCGTTTGGTAGCTTGAGGTGGAAATTTAACTATGAATATTATAGTGCATTCATACACTATAATTCTATAGTTATTGTGGAATTAACCATTGCACACATTTATATATGATTGTTTACAGTGAAAAAATGTTACAGTCGAAGTTGTCAAGACCAGTCCTCAATCATTTGTTTGCAATTCTAACAAATACTTTTTATTCAAATCTAATGTTTGGGGTGAATCACTCTTCTAAGACTTTCATGTTTTAAGTAACTCGTAAGACTAATGTCGAAAAACTTTAACAACCAGAGATTGGTTAAGTGTGGATGGTGAGTAAAAAGTGTGGAAGATCAAAGTGTATTGAAAATTAAAGTTACATAAATGGAAAAGTACATGAAAGTAAATGACAATAATTGAAAGGTGAATCAAAGCTAATGACAAAAGTGATAAAGGCAAAGTGGCATATAATAAATTGACATGAAAGTAAACTTAAATCGGCATAAACATAAATGGCAAGAAATTTAAATATGCAAGGAAGTTAAAATGCTGAAAGTAAGAACATTAAAGACAAAGTGCAAAAAGATAAATTTGCAAGAACGTAAAGGTGGAAAGAAATAAGGCGGCTGCTAATATACACCAGAATATGTTTAGGTGTATAGTACACCTTTGACCTTACCCACAATTAGCGGTAAATTTAGGTTATAGCCGGTAATTGTTTTAGTTATTAACAAGAGTTACCATGAAGTAAAACCTGCACGTTTGGTTAAAAAATCAATTGAAGAAAAAAATAATCAGACAAGGGCAGGTCTACCTCCTCCCATTTGAAGCTCAAACGAAGGACGCTGCACATGAGCGATGGGGAGAAAGCTTCACGAATCTAATGAATAGCAGAGACGAGTTTGAAGAGGTTCCTGCTGTGCGTCATCCTGCTTGCAACTGTGTTTGGTATGTCCTTATTTCCCTTATTTGTGTGTATGATGGATTTAGGGTTTGCACATTGGGGATCTGAAAATGGCAATCTGTCTCTTTCTATCAATACAGTTCCCATCTCTTTCATTGGGGCGTTTGACCATAAGATCGTGTTGAAACTCGTATCGGTGAATCCAATCCATTGAATCACAGCGTTGGTGCACGTCGTGTGGGTATTCCTTAATCCTTTCTCAAATAATAAATTTTTTTCCCTTCTAAAATTTGTATTTGAGCTTTTCATTGTTCGAATGTAGTTGCTTCCCAATAAATAACTCTGTGGGTGTTGCTTATTGTAGAGTTATTTTTGTGATCCCTCTAGCAGATTCCATTGGTTGAGTTTTATGTGTTTTCGTGGTCAGTAGTTATGTTCTTTTGCATTTTTTGCGTTTTAGCTCTGTTCTTATTCTCAAATAGTCAAATGATAGAATTTGGATTAGAATATGCTTTTTGATGAAATTGAAACTGTGATATTATCATTTGTTTAGCATGTACACATAGTGGTGCACATCGATAACCAGAAAAATTGGCTGAAAATTTAGATGTTTTAACATTTTGCATGTGTGGCTACATACCCACATACCAGAAATTACACCAGAAATTCCCATGGAAGGAACCTGCATTATGTACATGACATGCGTATGAGATATAAGATCTTGGTTTAGCAGGTTTGCAGCAGAATAGAATTGAAGAAGAACATTGTTAGAGTAGAACAATATTGTGTGGGTGGATGGTAATATACACGTGGTCAAGTTTTGGTGTATAATACACGTTTGACCTTATTTACGATTACCTGAAATTTTTGTTTGTAAGCAGTCATCATTTTATTGAGTAAGAAAAGTTACTGTAAAAGACAACCGTGTGTGGTTTAAAAATTGTTTGAAGGAAATAAATTTCAGAAGAGGGTAGGTGTCTCTTTTTGGCAATTTGAAAGTCGAATGAAGGAAGTTGCGCTAGTGCTGGTCGTGAAATAGCAGAGACGAATGCGAAGAGGTTTTTTGCTGTGCGGCATTCCACTTGTAGCTGAGTTTGGTGTGTCATCTTTTCCATTATTTGTGGGTAAAACGGTAGGTACGAAAAATAGAGGGGGCAGAGTTTAAGGTCATGGGGGCAGAGTATCAGAAAAATGTAACAGCAGAGGGGTAAGGAAAAGGGGAAGATTGGTGGGGGTGGAGGGGGATTTGGGGGAGGGGGGCGTGGAAGGGTCGGGAAGAAGCTCCATTCGTTGTTGTATTTTCTGGAAATACATGGCCCTGTGGTAAAATCCATGGTGGGGCCGTGAACGGTGGAAATACATGGCCCTTTTATGGTGAAATCCATGTTAGAAATACATGGCCCTTTTATGGTTCATTTTAATAACTTTTGTCAAGTACACTATCCCTACAGTTAGCCGGTAATTGTTTTAACAATGCTTAATTTGATTCAATTGTATCATTGTTTGTCCATATTGCATTCGAATATTTAATTTGTATTCTATTTATTAATTGCTCTTACTATGCTATCTATTTTTTTCCTTAAACCATATTTGTAACCCACCTCTTTAATAATGCTCTTATTACACGCTTTCTATCTTATGCAATAGACTTAATTGCAATGGCTTATATGCATTACCTTTTTAGCACCCTCATTCATTTGTGCGTTTTTAAATTAAAATTTTTAATGTGTCCTTACAAATTCTTTTGCTCATTCTTATTCTAACTTTGTTTAACTGTCTTCCTGTGTAGCAGGATATCACATACTTCATGGAATAACTCACCAGTTGCTTGGCTTGCTATTTTGGAGACTGTTTTTTAGTTATTATTCTCAATTGTAACTATTTATTAGGATGTTAACTTAATGTATTTACTAGCAGCTTTAATTGGTAAGCTTCCTTACGACAATAACAACATACAACATTATTTTTTACATTAGTTCATGTTTATTGTGGCATTACTTTTACTTTTCATTCATGATGACTAATAGGTTTAACAATAAACATGTACAGGTTGGACATTTAGCAGAATTAAATGTAGACGAATTTAATTTGACAAATCTTAAATGTCTTAATTGTCCCACATTCAGTTTTAAAGTTGAATTTTTTTTCATGTATTAAGCAATGCCAGCTTCTTAGATATTGGGGAAATATAGTCATGTGGTATTTATTACAAAATTGTTAACATAGGTTGAAATGATGATAACTAGCTGTCTGCTGGCTATCTCAAGTGTTGCTTTATTGGCATGCAATCATGTTCATTATTTCAAATTTGATTTTTAAGAAATAAATTTGTAGATATATTAACATGGAAAATATTATGTTGATACAAATATTATATGTAAAATTATTAAATATAACAACTCAGTTCAACACTTCTTTCTCATGGACTTCTACATCCCCAATATACCAAGCCCCGTCAACAACAAATGATCAGCTGAAAATTATATGATTGATCGTTCATAATAAAAGAAGGCAAATATCATGGTTTTGCAAACCAACTCCAACCATGCACATCCATTTCGCATTTTTTACGCAAATTGGCCCTATAAACTTTGCTGACCATGATGATAAACATAAAATAAACACTAGTCCTGACCCAAAAGACTTTTAATCTCTATATAAGGTCACAAGTTCTTTCCTTATGCTGTTTAATTTCGTCAGAATTTGGCACATCAATAAAATCAACTATTATAGTATATCCAATAAATATCTGTTCAATTTATTTCATCCACTAATTGGTCGCATACAATCTGTAATACCTTAACATAAGGCGGCTGATCTACTAATATAGCACAAGCAATAGTGACCACTCAGCTAGTACAGATATCAAATATGGAACAACGAAAAAAATTCACTCAATCCCTTCATGGCTTCATCCAGCATCTTGCCGTTGAACAATCTTACATTCGAAAATCTTTTCTCCCATATACCTACACCAAATTAATGAACGTGTAAGACAAAAGAAAACAAAATGAAAATAATGCATTTTCTTGTGATGATTTAATAATAATCATCTTCATAAAACAAAGAAGACAAAATGATGCCTCATGTGTCAAAACTATGAGTGCATCTGGATGCAGCCACTAATAGGACGTTGGGGCCAAATATTCAACAAAACTAAAATGGCCAGAAGCCACAATCAAATCATCATATCATACCTAACATTCCTTAACAATATTTACAAGACTAGAACAATATTGAGAATCATTAACAACATATCATAAATCTCATCAAGTCTTAGTGAGGTCTCTCAATAAAATTCAGGGATAGACTGTGATGACTGATGATTATTGATTTCAAATAGATAATGATGACTAGATGTGTGCATTATTAAGGTCTTGTTTGGCATTTCTATCATTCTGCTGCTTGCAAGAAAACCAAAAACAGCGGTTCTCCACTGGCTGCTTCAAAGAAACATTTTCCCCATTTTTGTTTCCACTTTCCTTAACTATCTCAACAATCAAAAACATATATCAATTTCCCATTCTTATTCTAATTTGTCTCTCATTCCCATGTATTTCAATTAACCTGATAACTCAATCCACAAATAATGTCTTCACAGAAAACAGTTAATATCTTTCTAATTTCCATAGAACAGGAAACAATTATACTTTACATAGATAGAAAATTAATAATTCTAATAAAAACATAACAAACTTGAAATACCTTCTTTTGCAGGAGCTTCTTCCAATTGAAGTCAACCTTCTCACTCAATTCCCACCTATAATTTCTGGCATCCTACCAAACCAGTCAAATTTGTTAAATCATCAAACACAAGTGAAATAAAATGATGATCCAGGAAACACTGAAATAACAATTATGCAACCGACTAAGGAAATATAGATATATATAGAAAAAATAGATAGATCAACTAATATTGAATTGCATTTGCATCACATACTTCATGAGAAATTGAACCAATCCTACTGCACTGTGTCAGATCTAATCTAACGTATGAATCTAGTAAAACTAAGTCCTACAAGCTTGGATGAGCCACGGGTCCTTTGAAATAAAAACTAATTCTTTTATGCTACAAGCTGAACTATTTTCCATTTAGTTCCAAAAACTCAAATTCAGTCACCCATAATTCCTCAGTAAGTTAAAAATGAGACTGTTACAATAAGGTAACAAAAACACATTAACTGAGTAATTCACTATAGAGAAAACACCAAAATACAAAAACGAGAAAAGACACACCAAGTGAGTAAAGCACACCAATTAATCTATATATTCAACAAAGAATCCACACAATTCACTATACTTACCTCAAGTTCACCTCCAAAATATGCTCCATAGACCAAAATCTTCTTGGGAACACAACCACGAATAACACACCTTCGAAATAAAATTTTTATAAGAATTTTTAAGAAATACTTAGTAGTTGAAGAGATATTAATGAGCAGTGAGGACAATGAGGGAAAACGGGACAAAAACAGAATTGAATCATACATATAAAGTGAAAGTCACTCCATCACAGCAACAGCAAATTATCATGCAAGTTCGCCAAAATTACATCTAAAATATTCGGCAGCAAAGACAATAGAAAGCCGAGAAAAAGAAATTTATCTATACAAACAATTTTTTTGAATATTAAGAGTATTTTACATTAGCTGTAGGTTCATGACTGGACTATGACTGCATCATGCTCATTTCAAAGCAAACAAAGCAGAGTTTAGCAAATCAATATATACCTAGGAAAGTGGCTAAAAGAAAAAGAAGCAAAGGCTCATAAAAGTAACCTGGAAATAATATAACGAACAGTAAAATAACCTGAAAATTTTAAGTTTTGGGGAGAGGTGAGCCAACATTTCACGCAAATTATCAGCCAACAAAGAAATCTTGGCGTCAGTTTGTTTCGATTTCGTCAGTTGCAGAAACGAAACTATAGAGAAATTGCGATATTCTATTTTATATGGATCAAAACATTAAAAAAATAATTGAATCAAAATTGGAGGTTGTCAGTGTGAACAAAAAAGGTACCAAAGCATAAATCTGAAAACCCTAACTTACAGGACGAAGATTGGTGGAGGGAAGAGACGGTAGCGCATCAGAAGCAGTAAGGCATCAACGTAGACAAAGAAACAAAGAAGATTTGAGCAGAAGGAGCATGATTTCTCCATAGGCGAGTCGTGAATTGACTTCACTATGAATTAGAATGTATGGCTTTATGAATCGGAACATACCTGGGTTATTGGGCAATAATTTACGGATATGAAGAATTGAAATATACAATCAGTCTTGCTTTCTCTTTTTGGGGTATGGTATTCACCTGTTCATGCTTCACCAGCACCACCAAGTAGCAACATACACTTTTGCAGAGCCAAATCCTGTTCCTCTGTCGAGCCTTACGCAATTTCTTCTTCGCTCCAACCGTGCTTCCTCTTCCTCTTTCTCTTCACTCCGACTTCAATCCCGTCCCCAACTATCTCCTTCCCTTCAACCCCAGATACCTCGTCATTAACAAAGTGGTCGACAAAATTTTCTTTCGTTTGCGCTTCAGCATCACCACCAAGCAAATGGTTCATTTTCTTCAGACCAATTTTCACCACGATGACAAGATAATCAAACTTAAAATTACTCAATTAATCAACTATTTCATAACTCTCATTCAACAGGTATTGTATGTGTTGCCGGTCATCAATCGTGGTCGTTACCTTTCTTTATTCATATATCTACCGCTATTATAATCAGGTGTATGATACACCTTTAAAATGAAGGTGTATCATAGAAATCGCCAAGAAATAAACTATAGAAAAGTTAAAGTACAAGACTGTAAACTCTCAAGAAAAAAAAAGTGCAACATAATTAAATTGCAGGAATGTAAGAATTGAAAAGGAGAAACATAATTACAATAAAGAAGGAAAGGCACATGAAAAGGTAAAGATAATGAAAACTTAAAGATGCATATAACATAAAGATGCTAGAAAGATAGAGTGGCTACCATACTTAGACTGAATCCATCAATTTAGTAGCATCATTGGGATTTAGGACATCTAGGATGTTTGAAGCGAATAATCAATTATTATCTTTTCTAATATTTGAGTTTTGGTCCTTTCTTCAAGAGCGCAGTTTATTTTTTACCACACTAAATCATTGTTGTGTGTGTGTTGGGGGAGGGTTTGAATTTTGGTCATTTCTTTAAGAACACAACTCGCTTGTCGTAGCACTCAATCATTGTTTTGTGTATATGTGTGTGGGGGGATTTGAATTTTAATCTTTTCTTTAAGAGTATAGTTCGCTTTTCACTACATCCAATCATTGTTTTTGTGTGTGTGTGAGCGTCCGTGCGCTCGCTTTTCATTGAACCCAATAATTATTGTGTGTGTGCACTTGCTTTTCACTTCACTCAGTCATTGTTGTTGTGTGTGTGGATTTGAATTTTAGTCATTTTCTTAAGAGCACATCTTGCTTTTCACCACATCCAATTATTATTTTGTGAACCAACCATTGTCTTCTTCATGGTTTAAATTTTGGCCCTCTCTCTAAAAATACCACTTGCTTGCCGAGGCAAGTTAGGCAAGACTAAGCCAATTGTTAGCCCAATTCAATATTATACAAATTGCATATTAGCTCAGCTCTCCGTCATTTTTCTTTGTTAAAAGCAATCCTCTAAATGTGTGTTAAATTGTTAATAAAAGAAAACACAAAATTCATTACCAAAAATAATAATATTTTAACTGTATGATCACTTCTTATCTTTTATATATTCATGAATCCTGGTATCATTCATAAGCAATATATAGACTACTGTTTGAAAGAATTATATGTGGGGTTCAGCTGCTGGAAAATTTGCACCAAAAAACAAAATAACTTTTCGGTGGCAAATAAAATAAGCAAAACCGTGTGCAAGTTTTCAAAAACCATTTTCGGCACACGGTTTGCACCTCAACAGTTATATCATTTGCTTCTATAAATAGAAACAATTGAAAGGAAGGATAGCAAGAAAAATATCCTCACATTCAAAAGAAGAAGAGAGTGAGAGAAAAATAAAGAGAGAGTCTCAGAGTGTTTCTAAGAGAGAAAAATAGTGAGCCAATTTGTGAGAGATTTATCCACAAATTGAAGAAACAATATTATTGTATTCTCTTTATAGTGGAGATTTAAGTGGCCTACGGATCCCGTGATTTTTTTCTTGCTGACATTAAGAAGGTTTTCCACGCTAAAATTTTTTTGGATGTTATTATTACACTTATTTTACGCTTCCGCATAGTGCCTATTTTGAGTTCACTGGGAGGAGGGAAATTATGCAGGCATTTCCCAACAGTGGTATCAAAGCTCCCAGAGCTCCGGGATACTAGGTGCCGAATTCATAAGAAAAATTCTTAGTATGCTCTGTGATTGCAGTATTGTCTGATCTTCCACATCAAAAAAGAATTATTCTCGTTGCTGGGAATAACGTGTGGTGGTGTGAAAGTGTGGTCTAGGAAAAGTTCTGACTAGGAAAGATTTGGTATTTAAGTGTGTCCATTAGTGACCCACCTCTCTTTCTTGGGAACCTACCTGGTGCACTATTTGCATACTACAGTTATTTCAGTATACGATACTATTTACCTATATGATACTATTCACATATACTGTATTATCCTGTGTAACTCAAGATGAAGGGAGCTGTCACTCATGATGGAGATATGTTCAAGCTAACTGCAAAAAATTACTCCTATTGGAAGTCGATGATGGAAGACCACTTATACTGTAAATATTTGCATGAGCCAATCACCCAGAAAGATAAATCAGAGGGGAAGATCGACAAAGAGTGGAAGCTCTAGAATCGGAAAGCAGTAGCTATGATCCGAAAATATATTGATAGAAGTTTGTTCGAACATGTATCAACTTATACCAATGCGTATGATTTATGGACGAAACTTGAATCCTTGATTCAAAAGAAGACGCCCAGGAATAAAGCCCACCTTGTTAGACGATTGGTGAAGTTGGAGTACTCGGATGGTCAAAACATGATCGAACATTTGAATACCTTCAAAAGAATTGTGAATCAACTGACAAAGACAGAAATGAAGATAGACGATGAGTTACAAACTCTTCTGCTCCTTAGTTCTCTGCCTGAGAGTTGGGACACTCTAGTTATCACTCTCAGCAATTCTGCTCCAGAAGGAAAGCTTAATATGGATTCTGTTACAGACAGTTTGCTGAATGAAGAGTCATGACAGAGAGAAAGGGGCGTGAACAATCAGTTTGAAGCCAACGTTGTTGACAACAGAGAAAGGAGTAAGAATCGTGAAAAAGGAGGTCGTGGAAAATCACAAGGTAGATCCAAATCTTGCACTAGACTAAGTTGTTATTACTGTGGTAAACCAGGCCACATAAAGTCTGAGTGCAAATTCTTGAAGAGAGACCAACAAGCTGGAACAGGCCACCTTAACCAGATTAACCTAAAGAAGAAGAAGGAAGATGGAACAACTACTGCATTAGCCTCGACTGATGAGAATATATTTCTTATTGGAGAAGAAAATTATCTAAACATTGCATCTGATGATTGCATATGGATAATTGATTCTGGAGCATCCTTCCACATCACACCTCATGAAGGTTTTTTCTCATCATACCAAAAAGGAGATTTTGGTACAGTGAAGATGAGAAATCATGTCACAAGCAAGATTATTGGTATTAGTGAAGTAACGATGATTACTGAGAATGGAAACAAGCTTGTGCTAAAGGAGGTAAGACATGTTCCAGACATGCGTCTGAACTTTATCTCAGCAGGAAAGTTAGATGAAGCTGGGATGATCAATCAATTTGGTGCTGGCAGATGGAAACTCAGCCGAGGAAGCATGATTATTGCTCGTGGCAAAAAGGAAGGCTCTCTGTACATTATGCAGGGAAAGATATGCAAGGGTGAGATGAATGTTGCTCAAGACGCAAGTAAAGAATTGTGGCACAAACGATTGGGTCACATGAGCGAGAAATATTTGGAGATTCTCGCAAAAGATCATCTTCCAAACATAAAGGGATAGTCACTTGAATCTTATGAAGACTGTCTAGTATGCAAACAACACAGAGTATCTTTCCAAAGATCAGATGATGCAAGAAGAAGAAAGCAGATTCTGGATCTTGTTCATTCAAATGTTTGCTTAACATCTGAAAGGTCTCTTGGCGGTGCCCAATACTTTGTAACCTTCATTGATGATCACTCCAGGAAAGTGTGGGTGTATCCATTGAAGACGAAAGATCAAGTTCTTCAAGCTTTCAAGGAATTCCATGCTTCTATAGAACGAGCATCTGGAACAAAGTTAAAATACTTGAGAACTGATAACAGCGGAAAGTATAGAGGTCCATTTGAGGATTATTGCAAGACTCATGGGATAAGACATGAGAAAGTACCCCCCCAAGACACCTCAAATGAATGGACTACCTGAGATAATGAACAGAACTATTGCAGAGAAAGTCAGAAGCATGCTTTCTCATGCAAAACTCCCCAAGGCATTCTATGGTGAAGCAGTAAAAACTGCAGTTGATTTGATCAATTTGTCTCCTTTAAGACCTTTAAATGGAGAGATTCCAGAAGAAGTATGGTCTGGAAAGAAAGCTTCTTATGGTTATTTGAGAGTCTTTGGGTGTAGGACATTTGTCCATATTCCTAAAGATGAAAGAGCAAAATTTGATGCAAAGACGAAGGAGTGCATATATCTTGGTTCACCAAGTGATGAACTTGGCTTCAGATTATGGGATCCTGTAAACAAGAAGATTATTCGAAGCAGAGACCTTGTATTCTATGAAGATCAGACAATTCAGGACATCCAGCAATCTAAGAAGCCAAAGACCATTGTGGTACACAATTCAAGGGGAGAGATTCCTCAAAGGAATGAGCAACTTGATCAGAAAATACAACCTCATCAGATAGAGTAACCTGTTCAGACGGAACAACCTGACCAGACAGAACAAAGTCAAGCAATGCAGGGAGAACAGATGGAGATTGATCAGATAGAACAATAACCTCAAGTGAGAAGATCAACAAGAGTCAAACAACCATCAAGAAGGTATTTCTCAGATGATTATGTCACTCTCACTGATGAAGGGGAACCTCAAAGTTTCATAGAAGCCATTGAGACGAATGATAAAGAGAAATGGATGCAAGCCATGCAAGAAGAAATACAGTCCCTGAAAGAGAATCAGACGTATGACCTGGTGAGATTACCAGATGGATGAAAGGCATTGAAAAATAAGTGGGTATTCAAACTCAAGACTGAAGAGAACAACCCAAACCCCAGGTACAAAGCAAGGATTGTTGTGAAGGGGTGCAACCAGAAGAAAGGCATAGATTTTGAAGAAATCTTCTCACCAGTGGTGAAGATGACATCCATTAGAGCAATCCTTGGTCTAGCTACAAAATTAGACTTGGAAATAGAACAACTTGATGTTAAAACAACATTCTTACATGGAGACTTAGAGGAAGAAATTTATATGGAGCAACCAGAAGGTTTCGAAGAACCAGGAAAAGAACACCTAGTGTGTCGTCTGAAGAAAAGCCTCTATGGTCTAAAACAAGCTCCAAGACAATGGTACAAGAAGTTTGATCTTTTCATGACCCAACACAATTTTAAGAAGACCTCCGCAGACCATTGTGTGTTTGTGAAGAACTATGAGAATGGTGAATCCATCATACTCTTGTTGTATGTTGATGATATGTTGATTGTTGGGAAAGATAAGACAAAGATAGCTGCTCTCAAGAAGGCATTGAGCAAATCTTTTGCCATGAAAGATCTGGGTGCAGTAAAGAATATTCTTGGAATGAAGATCATCAGATATCGATCTAGAAGGATACTGTGGATGTCACAAGAAGACTATATCAAGAAAGTTCTTGAAAGGTTCAGCATGCATAATGTCAAACCTGTACATGTTCCATTACCTGGTCATCTTAAACCGAGTAAGATGCAATGTCCAGGGAATGAAGAAGAAAAGGAAGAAGTGAGCAAGGTGCCATATTCTTCTGCTGTTGATAGTCTTATGTATGCAGTGGTCTGTACAAGACCAGACATTGCTTATGCTGTAGGAGTTGTGAGTAGATTCCTATCGAATCCAGGAAAGGAGCATTGAAATGCTGTGAAATGGATACTAAGGTATCTGAGAGGAACTGCCAAAAGGTGCTTGTATTTTGGCAATGGAAATCTAATGCTCACTAAGTATTCAGATGCAGACATGGCAGGAGATGTGGATTCAAGAAAGTCTACATCAGGATACCTGATTGCTTTTGCAGGGGGAGCTATCTCATGGCAGTCATGACTATAAAAGTGTATTGCTTTAAGCACCACAGAAGCTGAATTCATCGCAATCACTAAAGGTTGCAAGGAGATCTTGTGGATGAAGAAGTTTCTACAAGAGTTAAGTCAGACTCAAGAAAGCTATGTTCTCTATTGCAACAGTCAGAGCGCAATTGATCTCAGCAAGAACTCGACATTTCATTCAAGATCGAAATACATCGACATAAGGTATCATTGGATTCGTGATGTGTTGGAAAGTAAAATGCTGCAGATTAAGAAAATACATACCAATGACAACGGGGCAGATATGATGACAAAAACTCTACCTAAAGAGAAATTAGAAGTCTGTAAAGAAATTGCAGGCTTAGCATCAACCCCAAATTGATCCAAAGATATTTTTCCTTTGGCTGCAGGGGGAGAATTATGGGGTCCAGCTGCTGGAAAATTTGCACCAAAAAACAAAATAACTTTTCGGTGGCAAATAAAATAAGCAAAACCGTGTGCAAGTTTTCAAAAACCATTTTCGGTGCACACGGTTTGCACCTCAACAGTTATATCATTTGCTTCTATAAATAGAAGCAATTGAAAGGAAGGATAGCAAGAAAAGCATCCTCACAATCAAAAGAAGAAGAGAGTGAGAGAAAAATAAAGAGAGAGAGAGTCTCATAAAGAGTTTCTAAGAGAGAAAAATAGTAAGTCAATTTGTGAGAGATTTATCCACAAATTGAAGAAACAATATTATTGTATTCCCATTATTTTATAGTGGAGATTTAAGTGATTTACGGGTCCCGTAGTTTTTCTGTTACTCACATTGATAAGGTTTTTCACACTAAAATTTTTTTGGGTGTTATTATTACACTTATTTTACACTTCTGCATAGTGCCTATTTTGAGTTCACTGAGAGGAGAGAAATTATGCAGACATTTCTCAAGATTATATGTCAGCAATGAACACACAACACTAATAAATACTTATATCTTATTTATATATTGTTATATTACAATATTATTGTTATATAAATTATAAAATAATACTTTAAATCTTACTATAATATTTAGTCTAAATTATATACAGATTAATATGTGTAATCATTATTTTCATTTACAAACATATGGGACAAAGAGCCACAAAAGGTGAAGTGCATCATTGATTGATTTCTCTCAAGTGGATCTGCCTCATATAGTCCCAATTGAACATGTCTGCCCCGTTGGCTTTAAAAAAATGAAAAAGACAAAGAAAAAGAAAAGGCATTTTATAAGTTTGAGCCCAACTGGAAACAGCTATTACATCATCAAGCTCTTTATTAATGGTAAGCCACCAAAGCCAATGTTATGTTCTCTCTATGTTCATCTTCTTTGGGCATAACACGTAATCAAGATATCCCACTTTACCAAGTTGGGGATTGGGGGGATGGTATGATGTCATTGATGGCCAAAATAATAGCTTTCTTTTAAGAACAATGTATTGATTATATTCCAACAATTACAACTCTCTCTTTCTCTACGCCCTTTTTTTCTTTCCCTATTTGAACAAAATTGCTCAAAGATATCCTCTTCTTTATGCTACAACTTTTCCTTTATATATATAAACAAGGTCTCCAAGTTCTACCAATATGTTTCAATAATTGAATAGATATTTCCACATAAAAGAAAATTTACTATATTTTAATTAATAATAGTTGGATTTAGGTATAAATCTATTTCTTTATAATATATTAAATTGACATCCAAAAACATTTTTGATAGAAATAAGGGGCCTTGGTCCAAAGAAAAACCTACAACGATGAAGGAACTACTAGGGTACGGCAGCCCCATATAAATAAGCAAAAATCAACTGAGATTATGTATTTCGCCATTCTTAATATGGTTTAGCATTTTGATTTTGTCTTTTCACCTTTTGAGTTATCACTTTGATTAGTTGCACTTTCTCCATAATTCTTAGCTCTAATTGTATTTTTTAAAATAAGTTATATAATGCCTACTGTATCTTCTATTGAATAAATAAATATATATATGCAATAAGTTATATCCTACTTGTAATGATAAATAATAAAAGAGTAAGTTGCTTAGATAGCTTCTAAGTTTTAATGAAGCTACATAAATTTTTCTTTGGTGATGACTATTGAGATTGCTTTTACCTGTCTTGTATGTAAAACTTAAAACATGTAACATCTATATAATTTTGTAAAACATGAACAGGGAGTTTTTGTTATGTTAAAATTATTAAAAGATGGCATCATTTTGTCCTGATTTGTAAATATTATACATACTTATTTTAAAATCTCACACAAACCTCGCTTGAGGATTAAAGATTTGTGAAAAGTAAAAGAAAATTTTAAATGTGGTTTGTAACGATTTGTTTTATATAGTATACGGAAATCATGTGTCTAGGTTTTTAACATAGAAAAAAGAAGTTGTTTATTATTCATAAAATTAAAGTATGTTGGTATAAAACCATTAAGAGTAAGTTAGAGGTCAGAGGTTTAAGTAATTTGGATAAGAATATATGCTCAAACCTTTATATCATCATTGCATATATAAGAAAAAAAAACCATTTTTCTCAAATTTAAAATGAGAAAAACATGTGTAATTATAAAAACAAGAAGAGATCTGTAATTTCATAAATTTTGGAGGAAATTCTTGTAGTTTATTCGGTCAGAGTACAAGAATAAAAGTTCAGAACAGGATATCAAATAAAAAGATCAATTTGGTATGAACTGAGAAATGAAATTATAAATCAAATTTCTATAAACTAAAATAATATTTCCCCCCTTATTTAACAAAAAATACCAAATTGACATTTATGTAACAAATTCTATAAATGCTTTACTTACACTAGTAGAAATGTCAATAAATCACAAGTCTTATTGAAATTTGAATGACGAATTCATCAACGTGCTTTCGTCTTACAATGTAAACCATTCGTTTTCAGCTCTAAAATATATCACTATCACCATTTTTTTCCACTTTTGTTTTCATTTTTTATCCATTCATTCTGAGCAATATCAAAGGGAGGATAATGATCCATAATATAGATAACTTGGGCGGGGCCGTATATATATGGATTTTCATCAATTTTCATCAATTTGTAATTATTATCTTAGCTAGCATAAGAACAAGTGGAATAAAATGATATTCTTTGAATGAATCATTAGGCTTCCTTGGATTCTACCAACAAATTGATATATAACTAATTGAGATTGATCAGAACAATGAATGGAAAAAAAAAAAGAAAAAAAAAGGAAAGGAAAAGAGATATTCAATTTTCATCTTTCAATACTCTAGAAAAATAGAGAGCACTAGAAATGTGAAGAGTGAATCATATGACATGCATTGGAAAAGCAAACTACAAATTGATGAAAGCTTACAGAGAAGGAAACTTCATATGATGAAGTCCCTTACGTTTGATTTTCCTTTAGCTCTCTCAAAACGTATTGTGTTTATGTGTCCATCCTTACTTGTAGTATGTAATGATGCAAGCAATGTTAAAAGATAGAAATACGATATTCAATATTTGAATTGCATGTTTTTCGTTCAGATTTCAAAGCTGATTTTATTTTTTTTTTCGTACAAAGTTTCCACTCATTGGAGTGAGATTACTCTTCATTCGAGATATTAAAGTTGTCCCTCTTTATAAGTAGTTTCCCATGAACTTGCACCTTTGACATTATAAAGTTTTTTAACCACTTACATCAAATTTACTTTTCTCTTGAGTCATTCTTTATAGATAAAGCTAAATGGATGTTGATGATGAAAGAGAATATTTGCCTTTTATTTAATTTTATTTTATATTACCATAAAAAATGTTAAGATTATGCTAATATTTTCTTTGCCTAGTTAATCTACTCCAAATAAATTTATGAGAATTAATTTTTTAACTTTCCAATAAATTTTAAGTTGAAACAATAGCTTATAAGTAAACTTATATTGAATAAAATTAATGGTGAATATCTTCTTGGAGCATATATTTATTATTGTAGAAATATATAATAATTTCTCATTTAGTATCTTCATTCATGTTGTAAGACTTTATCTTAACTGTCTAAAAATATGCAGATTGATTTACGAGAAAAAGGTGTACAAACTAATTAAATTAAAAATAAATATAAAATATAGTATAAAATTATATATTTTAACAAAAAATTAAAAAAAAACTTTTTGTTAGTAAAAAATGTTTGGGGTATACCAGTAAAAAGTGACCCAATTTATTTACTTTTTGTTATTTTTTAAAACTAGTCAATTATTATCATTTAAAATATAAGCCCATTGTTCAACTCCTGTCTGAATTTTGAAAAGTAAAATGATACTTGGAGAAAAGTTATCCTCACAAATCTCTTACATACTCCTATAAGTCATTAAATAATACCTTGATGTCACTATAACCTTTTCTGAATGGTTCATGGAGTCTTTCTCAAAGTCTTGTGAAGAGTTTGTAAAAGTAAAGTATGATTATTACTCAATTGAAAAAGAATGAAAAAAGAGTCCCAAAAGAAAATTTTGGGTAGAAAGACGATAAGGAGACAACATTGTTCTCAATTCGACATTATCTCATAATAATATATACAATCTAATGGATGAGGTATATTTTATGGAAATATATGCTCATCCTAATACAGTGCTCATCTTTTAAATATATGATGTTGGTGCCAAGTCCAGAGCAAGAAGGAATTACGGGCTGACAGCTGAAACGCTCGTTAGTTGGAATGAAATGGGTAGTCTCATACTCGTGGAGCTAGAGTCTGAAGCCTTAGCTCAGATACAAAAATGAGGAATTCCTGAGATTTGACATAAGAATGATTAGTTAAACACTGATAATTATAATATAACATATTTAAAAAACTCATAGAGCATTTGTTTGAAATAAACTCTAACAGCAAGGTCTCAAGTAACAAATCTAGCATTCTGCTGAAATATTTATAGCTACTATTCTCTTGGAAAATATATGTTGGTATTTATCACTATGCCACTCCCATTGCACTCAGTAAGAAAACCATTGTATGATCTGTTCACAACTAGTTACTGTCAGAAGAATTGGCTTTGTTATCTTTTCTTCATTGTATTTCCACTATAAATAATAACATGAGCATTTACAGCCATTTATAACTATTTAATTACAAATATTCTGTTACCTGATTTGTCTAGCTAATTTAGGAAAGCTAAATATATACAATTAATGAGTTGTCCCCTTTTCCTATTTTATTCTACATATAATAGGAAACAATATATACAATTAAGGAGTTGTCCCCTTTTCCTATTTTATTCTCGCATATAATAGGAAACAAATTAATCCTTGATTAACATCCCCCTCAAATTGATGCGGTCAAAGAAGCATCAATTTGCGAACAAGAAACTTGGCGCAAGAAACCTCGCTTTGGTAAGAATATCCGCAACCCGCAATTGGGTGTTGATATGAGGTAGTGAGATAACATGAGCATCATAGGATTCCCAGATAGAATGACAATCCACTTCAATATGTTTTGTGCGCTCATGAAAAAGCTGGATTGGCAACAATCAATAGCACTCGTATTGTCGGCATATAGAGGTGTTGACTCATGTCAGGGAACCCAAGCTCAAAAAAGACCACGTAGCCAAATTATTTTGAACAAGCGAGACATGGCTCTAGTACTCAGATTCAAAGGACTTACGGACTGCTTGCTTCTTACTCTTCCAAGAAATCAATGCGTAACCAAGAAACATGCACCAACCAAGAATGCTCGATCTGAGTTTCGGGACATCCCGCCCACATCACTATAAGCAATCAATTTAGGGACTTCCCAGTGGGAAATAATAGACCGCAAAATTGAGAGGTGCCTTTCAAGTATCGAATTATGCGACGAACGCGCCAAATGAAGATGGCGAGGTAGTGCATGAATTGACTTACTTACTGAATCGCAAAGGATATGTAGGCCGTTAATAGTCAAATAATTAAGACTACCCAATACAACAAAGGATCGTGCAAAGATCACCGTCATCACGACGGTATTTAACATTAACCTCGAGAGGGTATCCATCGGATTAGTGATTGAAGACCGGCCAAAGAAATTAAATCCTGGTGTACTTTTGCTGATGTAGGAATATGCCCTTGGAGGTATAATGAACCTCAAGTCCGAGGAAATAGTAAATTACCAAGATCTTTCATATGAAATGAGGCACCGTAATTTGTTTAAGTATCGTATGGAGGTATGATCGAATCATATGACCATATCATCAACATAGAGAATAAGAAGAACAATACCAGATGCGTACGATGAATGAACAAAGATGAGTCATATTGACTTTGAGTAAAGGAAAACCCAAGAAGAGTAGAACGAAATTTCTCATACCATGCTCTGGGAGCCTTTTCAGGATCGTTTGAGCTTGCAGACACCTTTAGATGATGAAAAAAGACCCTAGGAGGAAGGAGTCATATAAATATCTTCATCGTCGATCACCATGAAGAAATGCATTCTTTACATCCATTTGATGGAGGGACCAGCCATTAGAAGCGAAATAGAGAGTACCGTTCGGCGGTTGTCATCTTTGCCACAGCGCAAAGCGTTTCATCATAATCAATCCCATATTCTTGCTTATTCCCTAAGGCAACTAGTCGAGCCTTGTAACGGTTGAGGGAACCATCGAATTCAATTTCACGAGAATACACCCATTTGCAGCCTATGGGTTTGACATCAATGGGCAAGAAACAATATCCCATGTAAAATTTTCTTGAAGAGCCTGGAGTTCATCTTGCATTGCTTGTATCAACACACATCCTTAATCGCTGTGAGTAACATGTAGGAATAGATATCTGATAGTAGTAGCCGTAAAGAGAAGTATGTGATGAATCATACCTTTCTCGGTGAATATCTATTAGGTGGACGAGACACTCTAGCAGATCGCCGGGGTGCCACCGGCACGGAGTTCGAATGGTGACGAGAGTGTCGGGGAGCATCTTGCATGGTTGTCGACATATACATGGCCTGGTTCAAAACGTTCTATAGATTGAAGCACAATAGAAAAGTTGGGAAGAGTAGCAACCTCATTAGAGTCAGAAGAAAGACAAGGAAACATAAATTGATTATCAAAGAAGGTCACATTCCTTGAAATACGAAAGCGATGGTTAGTAATATCATAACACAAAAACCTTTGTGAGAGTTACTATAACCCATAAATGCACATTGGACATGATTGTGCTCAAGCTTATGTCGTTCAACCGAGGTAAGTGAACAAAACATACACACCCAAAAATATGTAAATCTAGATAATTTGGATGAGTCTTAAAGAGACGAAAAAAGGAAATCAAGATCAAGAACCGTGATGGAAGGCGATTGATCAAGAAGACAATGTGGACAAAGCTTCACCTGAATCTAGATGGAACAGATGCTTGAAGTAGCAATGTGCGCGTCACATCAAGCAAGTGACGATGGAATGCCATTTTGTTGGGGTGTATTGGGACGAGAAAAGAGACAATGCCTTTTTGTTGCAAATAGTCCTGAAACTCATGAGACTTGTACTCACCACCGAATCGAGCGAAAGATTTTAAGCCTGGCTTGGAACCGATTTTCAATATATGCCAAAAATTTCTTAAACATTGAAAGACTTCACCTTAGATCTAAGAAAATATATCCAAGTAAAACAAATCATCGATAAAGGTCACAAAGTATTTAATGAGCATGAGAAGCAACAGGGAGACATACCCCAAACATCACTATGAACCACATCAAAACAATTGGAAGCACGATGAGCATTAGAGGGAAAAGGAAGTGCTTTACTTTTAGCAAGTTTGCAAACTGGAACGAGGAATGAGAAATGGCATTTTTATTTCCCAATAAACCATTTTTAAATAAATGAGACAAAACACCGAATTTGGATGGCCCAATTTTCTATGCCAATCTCATACATATTCAAAACACCATTACAAGCAAAAGATAAATGATTAGAAATAAACTTAATGAGGCCCCTTCGCGATCACCTTCCCGACACTTTGATCCTTTAACATTACAATTGTCATCCACTAATTGACCCACTGAAGTAAGTTGGAATCAAGTCCGGAGATACAAACACATGTCTAAAATCAGAGTTTATGTCACCAACATCAGTGATAGAAAGGGTATTACCATCAGCAATTTGAATTTTTTGAGTACCATGGTAATGGTGTATATTGTGCAAGTATTCAGAGGAACCCGTCATATGATTGGAGGCACCAGAATCAAGAAACCATGGTCGAGAAACATGAGAAGACTTACCAATACCCAAGGTGAAATGCTGTTATAGTACCATTTGTTGGATCATTTCAGGCTTCAAAGCGCAAAGTGAATCCATGGTAGTGGCATGGAACGCTCCTTGTGGAAGGACGCGTGGGACGTTAGAGAGGATATGACTTTTCTTGTTTGCGATGTACGAATTTCTTACTTTCGATCCCAAATTGTTTGCACGAAAAACACCTTGGACTGTCGCATATCATGACCTTTGCCTTTACTTTGGGCAGCATAGGCAACACATCGGTTCTCGGAACCAATCATGGGACATGGATCCTGGGTAAGTAGACGTTGCTCTTCCCGAAAGTTCACCAACACATGTGTCCAAAGGAGGAACGGACTGGGTTCGACAGAAGCGCCTCCTACGACGACCTCGAACTCGGGACGAAGTTTCATGAGAGAATTGATCCCGATGTCGTAAAAGCAGATGCAAACATCGGCATATAAGATGGTGAGTGTTCCAAAATAATAATCCTGAATAGACAGTTACCTTGTTTGTAATTGGCTATCTCGAGCTCAACCGAAAGCGCTTGGCGATGTATTATTTTGGTTGTAAATTCGCTCAAATACTCCCATCTTTAGCGCTGTAAAAGGCGCAAGTTATTGATCATCCGAGTCTCAATAGAGCCAAGAATCCAAGAAACAATTTGGGCATCTTTCACCTCCCAAGCATTAAGTTTCTCAACCTTTGTGGAGGTCCCGAATCTTCTGACCCCACAAGCCTTTCCCTTTGACATACATCTTGAATTGAAATTCCCAGAGGGAAGCGGACACAAAAATTATCCCTTTCCTTGTCCGAAGCCATGAGATTTGCGAACCCAAAGCTAGCGGCACGAACGATGGCAGCTGCTCAGATTAATGAAATGAAGAACTAAGAGCAGCGAAGAAGACAAGACAAGAGTGACCCAGTAGTGGTGTCACTTGAAGAAATCCGATTAAACCAAGAAATCACAGATCGAGAACTATCTGATACCATGTCGAAGAATTGGCTTTGTTATCTTTTCTTCATTGTATTTCCACTATAAATAATAACATGAGCATTTACAGTTATTTATAACTATTTAATTACAAATATTCGCTTTGTCTAGCTAATTTAGGAAAGCTAAATATATACAATTAATGAGTTGTCCCCTTTTTCCTAACATATAATAGGAAACAATATATACAATTAAGGAGTTGTCCCCTTTTCTTATTTTATTCTGCATATAATAGGAAACAAATTAATCCCTGATTAACAGTTACATGATGAATGCTGGATCAGCAAAATTTTGATAAGAAGATAAAAAAATTATATGAAAATGAGGATGAAAATCTCAAGCTTTTTAAATGAGGCTCAACTTGGGCTTAATGGTCTACAGCACTGCATTTATTCTAGAGCTGTGTAGATGACAAAGCTTGTGATCTTACTTCTCATCATTAAAATTATGAGCAACTTTTTAGCACGTATAGAATTCAAATTAAAATTTAATGGGTCATTCATAAGCATACAGCAGCTAAAGTCTTCTCATAATGCTGTTATCAGATTGGTTTGGTAAGCCCAAAACCATGATCTGTGGAAGGAATGAATAAACAGACTTTTCTTAGAGATGTTGATTCGATCCCTTCTACAAACAAGCAGAACATTCTTTTCTGGAAAAGCAGATGCAACAAAGTTCAGAAGTCAGGAATATATCTGCGCTTCAAGTGTCACCATGTTAAGTTCGAATTTTAGAGAGGGAGTCTAATTTTCAAACTTTGTGCTGCTTGCTTTGAAATGAGAAGACTATTAATGCACAAGACTCCCTTAAAGATATCTGAAATTTGACCACAAATTACCATAATTTGCTTGGTATTGATTGCAAAAAGACATGGTTTATTGTTTTGCTTGTTTTGCCTGCTGTAATTTGAATTTAAGGGAGCATTTAAAATTTCATACCTGGAACCATGGACATGTAGCCTTCCCAAATCTGAAGATCCTACCATTGATCAGCATCTTTAGTAAGACTTGACTCACCGACTGGTGCCCTCATTAGTATGACATAGGTACTTCTATCTGGTAAATCTGAGATGGAAAGAGGGGAGTATGAAGATACTAAAAGCGAATGATATAGTTAATGCCAAATAATAAGGTGGAAGAAGTAATAATTAATTTATCTTCTATTACCTTAAGATAAAGTTAGTCAAAGTTCAATCCTCATCATCTGAGTCATAGATAAATTTGCCATCAATCTCAACATAAGGGATGTCAGCAATCTTCAACCAGTCTTTCCCTTTATCTTTCCTGCACTGTTGTTTCAGCAGAGGGCAGTCTTGAATATATAGCTCCAAAAGTGAGGAAGGAAGGCCCTGTTTGGGTAAACAGGAAATCTTGGGACAGTTACAAATAGAAAATTCTTCAAGAGAGGTAAGGTATTTAAACCCCAAGCATGGTAGGGATGTTAGATTTAAGAGATCCCTAAGGGTGAGGCTTGATAAGGAGGTAAGACTATCAAAGCCCTTTGATGACAGGTATTTTAACTGTGGAAAACCTTGAATAGTGAGACTAGTTAAAGATGATGGAAGTATTGTCCCCAGCTCCTCAAGTTGCTTATGCAAACTTACACCTATGATGGTGAGGTCCCTGAGAAAAGAGAGCTTGTATAAACCCCAGTTGAATATAGCTTCACAGGCATTATGATCATTGATCCAAAGGGATGTTAAGTTGGATGGAAAGCCTTCTTCAGGAAAATATTGAATACTGGGACAGTGTCCTATCTCCAGTTCTATGAGGGAGTTGAGATCATGCATGCAGTTTGGTAGGGTAACTAGTTTCTCACAGCTCATGATGCAAAGTTCTGTCAGACTAGAGGTGGGCAAACCTTCTTCTGGGAAGGAGACCAAACTTGGACAACCAATAATTTTGATCTCTTTTAGATTCACAAGGCAATGCAAGCCTTCAGGAAGGGATTTGAGGTTTTCACAGTTCCATATCTGAATAGATTCCAAGGACGTGTTTCTATGCAACCTGTTTGCCATTGACTCTAGCTTTGGACAGGATTGAATCTCCAGCTTTTCAAGACTTTTAGGTAACTGGCCTTTCATTGACAAGCACGCTAGCTCAGAACAGTTCCAAATGAACAGAAGTTTGACAGACTCAGGTAACTCACCACTTCTTGATATGCAAGTGAGAGATGGACACCAGCCAATGTATATATACTCCAGATGAGAAATGATTGTGCCATTGTTGTGGATATTGTCCTCATGCATAATTCTTGTTGAAGAAGAGCATTCTCCATTGTCTAGTAAACATTGCAAGTTCTTACAGTTTGATATCTCCAATGATTTCAGAGTGGGGGGCAGTTGATCCTTTGTGACAAAGATTAGGGAATCACAATTACATATGTACAAGTGTTCAAGACAAGGGCTGTTGAACAATAGTGCTTTAGGTATAAATTTCATGACACTGCAATTTCTAATCTCAGTTGATCTGAGCATGGATGACAAACCATGTGGATGAGTCTCAAGCCAAACTTCATTTCCCCATAAAGCAGTAAAAACTGTCTGATCAAAAGCACAACCAGCGATTTTGAGTTTTTCTACTCTTCTGAATCCTTGCACAAACCCTTCCATTGGAAATGTGAACTCCAAGACTCTTGAAATAGCCATGGAGTTCAATGACATGAATTCAGTTGTGCAATTAAGAACTAAGCCTTTGCATCCTTCAATTTCTAGTTTGCAGAGCAGTGGAAGGCTTGAAATGGTAACCATCAATCGTTCACATTCTTTAACTATTACATATTTGAGAGAAGGAAGATTTTCAGGTAATTTGCCCAAAAGTTTGGGGCACCTCACAATGGAAAGCTCCTGCAAGGAAGAAAATATGTCACACTGCTCATTATTGCCGGAGGGGAACCAATTTTCCCATTTTTCCATATCCATAAAATGTAGCTTCTCCAAGGATGGGAAAGGTCTTAAGCAACCACAGAACCTACCATCAATGCAGTATACTTCTTTCATTCCAATGATTTGAAGGTCTCTGAGGGCATGAAGGTTTCCAAGTGCTGGCAAAGATGTACAATGTGCACACTCTTTCAACTTTAAGAACACTAGACTCCTGAAGGATGGATCTCCTATCCATTTTGGGAAACTAATACCACAATAGCACTTAACAGTAAGCTTTGTAAGAGTTTTGTGAGGTTGTAGCATTTGAAGCACATCTTCTGCTCTTCCAATATGTGACTGATCATTCATACGACAACTCCACTTCAATTTCAGCACATCAATGCCTGCCTTCTTGTTTAACATAGCTTCATCTGCTTCTTGAGTGTTAGTCACATGCTCTAACCTGGATACAGAAAGTCCCCCTCGGAGATTTGACAACTTCTTCAATTCTCTGATCTCACTTTTGCCTAGAACAAAATTTGACAATGTTTGAAGATGTGTAAATTTACCAATACCTTGGGGCATACCTGTTAAAGAATGTGCTCCAGTGATATCTAGATGACGTAGGTTGATCAAATCACCCAAGTTTGATGGCAGCTGCTCAAGATTGAAACAGTATCTCAGTAATAATGTTTGTAGATTGCATAGACTGCAGACTGATTCTGACAACTTTCTGATGTTAGTCCAAGAAAGATTCAGGTAGCGTAGATGCTTCAAATTGCTAACTGAATCAGGCAGCTTACTGATGAAATATCCACACAATGATAAAGCTCTTAAGCATCTTAACTCAGGTAACAACTTAAAAGGAACATGATTAGTTATGTAGGACCATTCTTCTAGGCCTGGATGCTTTAGAGGGAGAAACGTTCTTAAAGACTCGGTTTCTTTAAAGACCTGAAACATTTGAATACCATCATATTCACCACCAGTGTAAGATGCATACCGAGCCCTTTTGGAGATTTTGTTTTCTATTTTTCTATGAGAGTGAGAATTACTATCCAATTTGAAACAGGATTCTCCAGCAACCCACTGAGCTAGATCATTGATAAGGTCATGCATTACATACAATGATCTGTTGCTACTTGACCTTTGAAAAAGTGAAGCTGAGAGTAGATCTTCAAAGTACTCATGGCCCACATCTTCCATTTGCTTCTGTTCTTGTTGCTCTAAAAATCCTTCTGCCATCCACAGCAACACTATCTCTTTCTCCTCGAATTCGAAGCCTTTTGGTAGTATGGAGCAGTATGCAAAACATAGCTTTAGGTGTGAAGGAAGCTGGTTATAACTCAATCTTAATCCTTGGAGGATGTTACTTTGATCCTCTGCAAGATCCCATATTTCAAAATTCAATACATTTTCCCACTCTTTTTCATCTTCCTTTGAGGATAAAATACCCCCAAGTGTTGTTGCTGCCAATAGTAAGCCTTTGCATTTCTCAACAATCTTCTTACCAATTTCTGCAAGGGCTTGATTTGTATCAATAGATTTTCTCTTAAAAGCTTGCTGCACAAACACTGACCAACAATCCTCATCAGATAACATGTTTACATAATGAGATTCAACAGTTCCCATCATTTTGGCAACTTCTGCACTCCTTGTTGTTACTATCACCGAGCTTCCCCGCGCACCTCCTATCAACGGAGCTTCCAGCTTAATCCATTCATCGTAATTCTTATTCCACACATCATCCAGAACAATCAGAAACTTCTTGTCACTCAAGGCTGCTTTGAGGTTAACTTGAAGCAGATGTAAGTTATCCAAATCACAGGTTCCGGAAGTGGCTGACTCTAGAATCTTTTGAGTTATGATCTTGACATCAAAATTATCAGGTACAGATACCCATGCCTTGAGATCAAAGTGCATATTCACCTGGTCATTATTAAACACAACCTGAGCCAATGTTGTTTTCCCAACCCCAGGCATTCCCAAAATGGGAATGACTGAGACTTCATTGCCATGACTTGACAATGACTTATTCTCCATCAGCAGCTTGATAATCTTCTCTTTGTCCATATCTCTGCCACGGATGTAGGACTCATTCACCAGGGAACCTGTTTCTTTGGTTTTGTATGAACACACAGCACCAACCTCACTTATGTTGGGAAATTACACAAAATTTCCTTATCATCAGATTTGTAGAAAGCGAAATAAATGCGGAATAATAACACATACAAAATTGATAACAGAGTTCGGCCAATTGTGCCTACGTCTCCAGGCTGCTGCAAATATTTTACTGATAAAGAAAATATAAAAGATGTTTACAAAACACTCAAAATCTCTCACAACCCACACCCCAATTACACCCAAAACTAAAGCTTTTCTCTCTAAGCTTTTCTGTTTCTCTCTCTAGGATTTTTCTCTCTTTGTTGGGATGCATTTTCTCTTCTACGGAGGCTTCTATTTATAGAAGCTGAAACCGAGTGATTTTCCTTCACGCGGTTTGCCAACACAGAATTGGCTGGCTTCCACTGCAATTGCAAATTGCAAATTGCAATTTGCAACTTTCGGTGCGTTACTGTTGCAGCTTTCATTGGTCACGCGTTGGACAAATTAAATTGGGGAGGGCCTACGTTTGAC